>CM054195.1:3922500-8845000 GCA_028830015.1 Eucalyptus grandis x Eucalyptus urophylla
GACTATGAACCCCAACCACGTCATTAGCTCCGGCTTCAACCCGATGGGAAGACCGGCAGCGCCCCTTTCGCCACTGCCGCCGCTCCCGTCCGTACACGCGGCGGCGGAATCGCCCGTATCCGCCTACATGCGGCGCCTCCAGAGCTCGATGCCCGCCGTGGATCCCAGACCCGACCAGTTCACCGGGTTCGGCCCGCTGGCTCCCCTGGCCTCGCCCCGGTGGAGCAATTTGGCTCCTCCTCCGCCGCCGCAGCAGCAGCAGCAGGTGGCGGCGGCTCCCGGCGAGGGTTCGATCCCTACTCCACCCGAACCGGCGGCACAGCTGCAGCTCCCGCCGTATTCGCCGATGCCATTCGGGTGCTTGAACTCGCCACGGTCCGGCTACCCTCTGCTCTCCCCGGGGTTCCTGTTCTCGCCGACGTCGGGGCAGCTCGGGTTTCCGCAGCTCCCTCTGTCTCCTACGGTGCCCGTGCCCAGCCCTAGAGACAGAGGACTTTAGTCACGGCCCGGTTCGAGGTTTAGAGGTTAAGGTTAAGCCGTCGCAGGGAAGAAGAAGATTGCCAAAAGTCTCTGTTTTCAAGGAGGGGGGTAGTGGTGTACATTGTCGGGAGGATAGGGAGGTTAGTCGATTTACCATTGTTGATTTTGTTCGAATTTGGCTGATGCTAGACTGCGTGTAAAACGGACATCAAAGACATGAAACAGTATTCGATCGTTGGTTTACTTTTTACGGAAACTCTTGGGGGGGCTGTCTTTGTCGTGAAAACACTCAATTATGCAGATTCCAGGAGGCTTTCGGGCTTTCTGTTTACGATTCTTTTCTTGGATGAATGGGAAATGATTTATTTCACCCGTGCGCACTCAATTATGGAACGCGTCTCGTGTTTGCAACACGGTTTATGCAAAGGGCAGCGAGAAGTGTTTCATGGTTTCTTGGTTAATCCGAAAGCGATTATCCCCCCACCTTAGCACTTACCTCCTTTAGATGGTCTGTTGCACCTTAAAGCAGGAAGACTAGACATATAGGGTGCACATAGGAATCACATCCCTTTTGTCGGATTTGAAGTACGGGGACTGCGGCAAGGTTTATTTTCCCCTCCCCCCCACCGCAATTTGCCGTCAGTGCCCTTTGAAAGGCGAGCCTTTCTCAATAATGCGGATTCCCTCTCGCCCTGTGGAAAACACGGCTGCCAAAGTAAATGAATTATTGTCTGGTGTGGGGTGGCCGCTTTATGTGTTTTTTTTTTTTGAGCAAGACCGCTTTATGTGTTTAAAGGACCGTTTTTCATTGGGCAAATGGGCACATTTTTGCTTTGTCGTCCTTTATGAAGACTGAAGTCAAAAGACACAATCTTACTTTGGTCCTTTCCGAGCAATCAAAGTTGATATGACTACCGACTTTAGTGTTTAGTAGACTGGCCTCTCCTATCGGCTTTGCAGGTGAAGGAAGACCTCCGACCAAGCATTTTCACGCGAGTGAATATTCTAGTTGCATATCGATCCTCGAGAAGGTTTGTACAATAGCCCGGACACCTTTGTGTTTGCATTAGTGATCCCGAGTTACTTGCATACTAACTGGACCAATGTAGGGTCGATATCATTTGCAACGTCTCAGTACAACATTTTGCATGTTTTGGAAATGAGAACATCCTTAGAAAATGAGGGAGATTGCATTCCCATTCATTTCCATATGTTTGTGCGTTATGAATTTTCAAGTTTTTTTGGTCGAAAATGAATTTTCAAGTTGGTTGGTGAAACAACGCGGGTAGAAATTACTGAGAGAATTCACCAGAGTCCAAGCGTAATTTAAGCCTCTTTGACAATTCTAATTTGTAGACAGGAGGTACAAGGGATGCCCTATTACAGATCACGCACACCTTCATGTATACATGAGAAACTATTTACGTTATCACGTCCGTATCTAAATTACTAATCTATTACTCAAGAAGCAGTAATCCGCTTACACTCTGTTTATATTAATTACATCTATATGCCATTTCTATATTCGGGCAAAGTATCGATCGATCCACAGCTGCCGGTGGAAAGCAATATAGACTTTTATAAACCTTAGCTATCTACTTGACGTAAAGGTTAACGAGCGACAAAGGTCAAAAACTGTGAATTGACTCCAACCATAATCTGTGGATTTTATAGAGAACAAATTTTTTTTTTTTTTTTGACTCTTATAGAGAACGAATTTGAACAAATGCTACCCGTCCAAGATAGTAGTCCTGTCAGAGCGGACAACTCGTTGCATCGTGAGTCAAGGAGTCACTCTCACCTTGAATCAAGCCCCTTAGGAAATATGGCCGCAAAAGAGAAGATCACCACGTTTAAAGACACTTCATAACTTCAGAAAGGATGATGAGAAAATCTAAAGTGGAACGGAACTGCAACTGCCGCGGAGGGCCATAATGATCCAACATTTTTAATTAAAATATTCATATATTGTAGGGTAATAATGTGAAATTTGATCGGTAACCAAGTACTAGTCAAGCAAAGTTTCAAAGTATGGAAAAGCATTCATACTTTCATATGATGTAAATGCACGAACCAAGTACTACTGGGACATAAAGTATGAAAGGTCCACCCACTGAGCTAGCACACGTCAACCACCAGATCCTTAAAGCTAAATTTATCGAGGAAATTGTCAGTAGACATGTCTAAAAGTCGAGCAACATTCGGGAACATTAAGATTCCACCAAACATTTTCTAGTACTAAAGATTGATAGCACATCGAATCAAATATCTTGTTGACAAAGAAAGAAGATATCATCAGTCACATAGTCATATGAATAATCTAATAGAAGGGATCTGCTACACTTAATGCAGAATTTGAAGCTCCATGCCTCCAAGAAAAATAAGGCACAATTGATAGCACATGAGGAGATTGATGAGACAAACTAAAGTCAGAAACAAATAAAAAGAGACGATGATGCCTCCAACTTCGGAATAAAAGAGAAATCAGCAACAAGCACCTTCTCCAAGTAAAAACATTGAATGGAGAAATTTGACAGCGAGCAATAGTCAAGACCTCACTGCTGTTCATCAGCCTTCGGTGCTTCTTTAATCTCGTCTGCACCGTCTTCCTGTGCAAGAGCAGAACATAATGAGTAACAAATCGGCGTTTCTAGAGTGCATGATATTGAGGGGAACGGGATAAACATGGATTGAAAAAGAGAAGATAGGAGACTAGTACAAAAGAGAGGAACAAGGCAGGACCTGCATGTCGGAAGTCCACAAGGTGAGGTTGTCGCGAAGAAGTTGCATAATCAAAGTGCTGTCCTTGTAAGACTCCTCTCCAAGTGTATCCAACTCAGCAATTGCTTCATCAAAAGCCTGTCCCAGCAAGGGCCAATCAAACAAGTCACGAGCAGGCCAAGCATACATAATTTCATCAAGCAAAGAGATACTGATAAAATTGTGCCATTTCACTCGCACTCAAACTCTTTCATGATCTTAAAAGCTTTCAAAAGATACCAATTTTTCCTTTCGTGGCCAAAACAGAGTGTTCTGAAAACCAAGACTACGGAACATTACCTACTTATAAGCTAATAAAGACAAGCATCGATTTAATCAAAGCCCTCTTACCTGCTTGGCCAAACTGCAAGCACGGTCAGGAGAATTCAGAATCTCATAGTAGAAAACAGAAAAGTTGAGGGCTAGTCCGAGCCGGATTGGGTGAGTCGGAGCAAGCTCCGTGTTGGCAATGTCCTGCAAATGATAACAAATTGTATGCACAATCAATCTTTCTTCTTCATGCAAAAGCACAAGGGCCACAAAGGAAATTAATACTGACATTAAACCTAACTCGCCTTATGATTCAGCATAACAATCATCATAAGAGCGCATAGATTTGTGCATGTTAGAGAATTAACTACTATATCTACGCATAATATCCAGAATAAGTAAAGCGAGAGAGGCCATCCCATGGAAATGGAAATATCATTAGCTCCTCTTTCGCAAACGCGACTCGTGTGCAAAATCTGATCAGTCCAGTACACATACGAGATCTAAGGATCGAGGAGCTGCCAGATCCATGTCCTACGAATTCAATGCGATATCTAGGAATCACGCAGAATCCGATCAATCAAGATGTACGCACGAGATCTAATTAGTAAGAACTGCTGGATCCACATCCTACGGTCACAACAACTCCGGCGAGCGAACGTATTTCGACCCGAAAGTACACAACGGAGGGGCGGAGGGACAAACCTGAGCGGCCTTGTAGGCGGTGAGGGTGCTCTCGGCGGCCTCCTTGCGCTCGGCGCCGGTCTTGAACTCGGCGAGGTACCGGTGGTAGTCGCCCTTCATCTTGAGGTAGAAGACCTTGGAGTCGCCGGAGGCGGCGGCGGGGATGAGGCGGGAGTCGAGGAGCTTGAGGATGCCGGCGCAGATGCCGGAGAGCTCGGACTCGATCTTGGAGCGGTAGTCGCGGATGGCGGCGACGTGGTCCTCGTTGCCGCGGCTCTCCTCCTTCTGCTCGATGGAGGAGATGATGCGCCAGGAGGCGCGGCGGGCGCCGATGACGTTCTTGTAGGCGACGGAGAGGAGGTTGCGCTCCTCGATGGTGAGCTCCTCGGCGTCGGCGGCGGCGGCGGCGGCGGCGACCTTCTCCATGAACTCCACCATCTCCTCGTAGCGCTCCGCCTGCTCCGCCAGCTTCGCCATGTACACGTTCTCCTCGCGCGCCGATGGTGCCGTCGCCATTGCTGCTCGCTCGCTGCTCGCCGGGGCTTCTAGATCTGGAACTGGGGGAGGGGGGGATTTGGGGGGTTCTCTTCTTCCTCTTTCGGTTTTTTCGATTTCCTGATCTTTTTTCTTTCTCTTTTTTTTCTTTTTTTTTTTCCTGGTGATTTCTTCGAGAGCGTTTGGCGGAGAGAGAGAGAGAGAGAGAGGTTTTTATCGTTGAGGGTCGTCGGGGGGGGGGGGGGGGGTTAATTTTGGGAGGAGTGGTGGGGGCGATGATTGCGGTTTCGTCGAGATTCAGAGGACCGATCTGAGCCGTCGGTTTAGAGAGAGAGTGAGGGAGAGATGGGTTATGCGGGGAACGGAATTGACAGCCTGTACTTTTTGGTGACGAGCTCCGTTGCCGGCCCCCGCTGGACGGTCGTGGGCCGGATTGTGGATCGGGCTCTCGATCGGCCCATGAGTAATCATCGGACAAAGAAAGTTTTCGAAATTCTTTCTTTTTTCTTTCTTTTTCTGGTCGAAGTTTCTTTTCGGGCTTTATTAGCATGACAATTTTTATAAGAATAAGTGAACCACTAGTTCTTGAAAGAGTGGATCTCACGATATTTATAATTTCTTGTTTATTAATTTTTATCGTTCGGAATAAATTATAATTTTCACGATAGATTAAAGTTTGTTGCGTGATCATTTCTCTTTTCGAAATTCGGTTAGTGAGTGTTCGTGATCCCCCTTCTCTCTCTCTCCCCATGTAAGGAAGGGTTTCGACGAAGTAGCTTTTGGAAGGTAGAACGGGCGGGGTTCAAGATGGCCAGCGGGCTGTGCAGGTGGCCTTCGACACAGCACAAGCCCATGTCAAGCCAGCCCTGGGCCGCTGCCAAGGCCGACCTGGGCTCAAAGTTATGTTTTTTTGGTAGACTCGCCTGGGAAGGGAACCGGTGCGACAGTGCTCGGCCGAAGCTAGAAGGGAGCAACACAAACCGCTCCGGATTTACACATATACACCCACTTTTGTCCAAGAGCACGTTTCCTTTGCTCATCATGGCATCAGTACCGTGTATTGACCGCAACTATTCTGTTGTCTCGACGCCCACTTTTGTCCAAGGCATACGAAATCCTGATATCATACATGCACATGTCTGATGTCTATGAGTTTATTATTGTCAAGCAACAGGCAAAAAAAAAAAAAGTCCTAAAATTGTCCGACGTTGTCTTTTTAATCCGGGGGCATGGCCGCATGGGCTTGAAGACTCGATCGCTTGGAAGACCATGGAATACCAGGTAATCTCCATAAGTTAATTATATTCACCCGCCGCCCCCAAAAAGAGCAATCATGGTCCGATGATCCCATGCCGTTGCCATATCATTCTGCAGACACATCAATTCGTTGCGAAAAAATAACCAGTGGGAAAGGAATTTCCGGCAACATGCTACAACTTACAGACTACCTATGCCCATGAGAAACAGGAAACGGCCGTTTGTTTCGTGCTCAAACATGAGGAATGTCCTTGTTATTATGCCCACGGGACACTCCTCCTCTTTTATTATCCGCCAATGAAATCACTGCCTCACGCATCTGGTATTTACTATTTCATGGAGTCCGTAAATACTTATTCAGTTCAACATCTTGTTTTTCACTACACGGGATATCCAAACTTTTACGACTAAACTAGATTATTTCCCTTCGATGTATGAAGCTGGCTCGTCCTTGTGTACTTGACTTGCAAGATGATCGATAAGATCTAAGATTCAGACATACAAAAGTACAGATGCAACAACTTACTTCTTTTGCATTTACTGATGACGATCTTGTATAAGTTTCATTTTAGTTGACTATCTTTACAATAATGTCAATTAAAGCCATTGCGTTTCTGAATAGATCAAGCTACCAAATTCACGAGAACTTAGCTAAAATTGAAACTCAAATAAAAATATATCGCATTGGCAAAAGACCTTGCCTCATAAGGCTAGATGGGAGGCATGGCAATCTCTTAGTTATAATTGTCCAAAAAATTCTAAAAAATCTATTGTTCGGCACCAATTCAATCTCATAATTTTCAATTTTATCAATTTAGTCTTTAACCTTTTGGCAATTTGCCAATATAGTCACTTCGATTAATTTTGTTCCAAAATTGCTAATGTGGTGATCATGACACATAGGATGGTCCACATCCACTCACTGATTTTTGGCTAAAATAGGACTATATTGATAATTTTTCAAGAGATTAGGGACTAATTTAGTAATTTTAAAAAGTTTAGGACGAAAATGGTGATCGTACAAAAAGTCTTGACTTTTTGAACTATTTTCTCATTTCTCCAACTACATAATAAATGTAAAGAAAAAGAGCAAGATAATGGTCTATTGTTAGACAGATAACACGTAACCGACCATAGAAAACTAGCTAGTTCCATCATTGGGGTGGGAACGTCAAAATCCCTCCCATTTTAACGAGACTAAATAGTAACATTACGACTCACGAACCAGCGTTGCCATCTAGTGGGTGCGCGTGGCCTGCTGTTTGAAGCATCTCCACCCAAAATTCCAAAAACAGGTCGCAAATTACCGGCAGCGGTGGGCGGATCCCTTCCCCTTTCCGGTCAAAAATACCTCTTTTAGGCCACGTATTAAGCAACCCACCGGCCAAATCAAGCCAATCACCCTCCATTTTTCCCAATCCTGACCTCACCATATTCACAAAAACCCACGTTCGACGAGGGAATATAAACATTTCACTCCATGATTCACGCACTCGAACTCTTTACGGCCCCGGCTTTTTTAGCCCATCATCTGTAAAACTTCTTCAAAGGTAGGGCCAAGCGAGGAGCGAGCCCACCGTAAGGGCTAAAAGAAAGAGTCAAGGCGAGAGCCCCAGGTTTCGCCCACTTTGCGACGTGGGTTTTGTGCCTTACCGCTCCTGGAAGTCTATCCGTCTATTAAAGGTCGCAAGCCACCGCCCGAAAATGGTAGTGATGACAGCACAATAATAATTCCAGACAGGAAATTGCAATGGAGGATAGAACCAGGACCAAAGTTCAGACGCTCTACGATGCCTGTAACGAGGTGTTTTCTTCTCATAAAGAACAGCTTCCCACCTTTCAACAGATCCACTGGCTCAAAACTCTCATGGGTATTGTCTTGTTTTGTTCTTTCTAGGTTGTTTCTGTCCTTCTTCTTCTTCTTCGTTTTCTTGGGTTGTTCTTACGAGGATCGGTGTTTTTTTCTCTCTCTCTCTGTGCCGCAGCATCAATGGAAGCCGTGGACGTCGGGATCGACAAGTTCGGCCCAGGATCTCCCCCGTCGAGCCCCGATTGGCCAAAAGAACAGATGAGCTCGCTGGAGGTGTCGAAGATAACGTACATACACGTGCATGAGTGCGATGATTTCTCCGTAAGTCCCAGTGCTTTTATGCACGTGTAATTACGCACGACGAGATTGACATTGGTTCTAGATTTGTTCATAAGAACAAGAACATGAATGCGACACGCATCTGATCGGGTGTCTGTTCTATCTGTCCGCAGATCGGCGTGTTTTGCTTCCCCGCCGGAGCGACGTTCCCGCTGCACGACCACCCGGGGATGACGGTCCTGAGCAAACTGCTCTACGGATCGATGTATGTGAAGGCCTACGACTGGGTTAAAGTAGATGAATCAAATGCGAGAACGAGTACGGATCCTCTCCATTTCTGTGTGCACTGCTTTAGATTTGCGTTAGAAATTCTGGAGATGCTTCGCCAAGAAGCATGTCTTGGTGTCCCCCCAGTGGTTGACTTGACGAACGACTGGCTGGTTGAATTTTGAGGCATGATGATGGATGATGGATTGATGGTGTGAATCCTTTTGCTATGCAAAAAGGAGTTGACCGAAGGAACCCAAGAAGTCCTAGGCAAAACTCGTTAATCCACTCATTGCTAGCTTGAGATTGGATAAACAGTTAGCTTGACCATCGAAACCATTGACAATCCTTTCCACTGAATTCACAAAAGCACATAGATTGAATTTATTTTCTTTAAGGTCATGATGCATGATTTGCAAAACATATGTCGAAGGCTCATCACTTATGTATCAATGCTTGATAATCATTAGATTTAGATGTGTGATGCCACATTAATCGTGGCAGTCGGCATAATGAAAAGCTATGGGTAGATCTACTCCGCCGGACTAATGATAGAGATATTAAAATGGAATTGAACATGCCATGCTAGTTTTCGAGAACATATTAGAAGGTTATTTAGCATCACGGTTACTCCTGATATACCGATCGATAAAAGGAAATGAAGCAAATTGAATGTTTTTACTGTGTTGGTGAGTGCAGTTGGATTAGCGGGGACGGTGAAGGACGGAGTGATGAGGTCGCCGTGCGAGACGTCGGTTCTCTTCCCAAGAAGCGGCGGCAACATCCATTGCTTCACCGCCTTGACGCCTTGCGCGATCCTGGACGTGTTGTCCCCTCCTTACTCTGAAGAGCTCGGAAGGCCTTCCACTTACTTCCTCGAGTTCCCCATCCCTTCTCTTCCAGGTAATCGATCACTCTCCATGCCTCTCTACAGTCTCTAATGTGACGACATTTACCTTGCGATCAAAGGCGGCAATCGATTGACAAGGCTCGTGAATGTTTCGAATCAGCAGGTTATGCGGTGCTCGAGGAAAGGGACTTGCCAGAAGATTTAGAAGTTGCCGGAGCGCCGTACCTTGGACCTCCGGTCGTCACGGTGGAGGACGATCTTTGTTGACTGGATCAGCACATGTACATCACCATCCTAATGCAAATATGGTGTGCCTTTCCGTGTGGACATGTAAATACATAGGGAACGAGAAGTTATATATACTGCGGGTGCGAGATCCCTGCAGGCTGTCGAGTTCACTTTGCTTTGGTTCTTCAGCTGCTACTTTTTTCTTTTTTCCTTTTTTTTTGGGCTTTTGTCCTTACCTGATTTTCAATCACGACCATCGAGGGCACAAAATTTTATCACTTCGACTCAATGTCCAGTCGGTCCCAAAAAAAAAAGTGCTGTACTTTTTCTATAATTTGAGGATAAAAACTCAGATTAAGCTACCTAAAACTTATAAAAGATCTTACTAGTCGCGTGAATTGATTAAATTCAAGCATTTGATCTATCCTGTGACCCAATTTATATGCAAATGGTGGAAATTAGAACATGTTAAATTCAATTCCTGCTCTTTAAATCCGGTCGAACACTTGACCAGCAGCCCAACCCTGGGGGTGTACTATTTTTGGGCTATTTTAAATAGGTGAAGCTCCATCACACATATAAGAAATATTTAAGGAATTTCTTTTGATTCTTCATATCTCTCAAAATTATACATATATTTTTCTATCAGCGCATTAGAAGTGAGTAAAGAATGGTTCAAACTTTTAAATTGAAGCAAGCCAAACCAAACGGTTTTTTATGGTTCGATTCGATTCATGAGCACTTTTTTGAAAATATAGTTGGTTTGGTTTGAACTCTTTGAAACTATATGGAATCCTGAAACATATTGTATAACCTATTAATTTTTAATTTTTTTTACCCATGAAGTAGTGATTTAAAAAAAAAGAAAGAAGTAAATTATGAATTGTTGTAGTGCAGACTTTGGTTCTTTCATCAATTTAATGCTCGTTCTAAGGTAGTTAGGGAGTTTAAGCTCAAGAATTTACAAATTATGGAAGAAGAAGAAGAAGAAATGGTTCCGGGTTGGTTCGGATTGGTTCCTAACTATTGTAAAGTTTAGTTTGGTTCACTTTTTTTGAAGCTGTATCTATGTAGTTTGATACGGTCCAATGTCCAAACCGCACAGTGCTCGCTCCTAATCATGTGAGAATTATACGCTCAAATATTGCAAGGCTCCTTATCATGTCCTAAAATAACGATGGGTTGAATATGATTAGATGGGCCGGACGTGGGATTAAACGCCGGTTCGCTTTTGCTTTAGAGGGAAGAAAAAGAAGATTTAAGTTTTCACTTTTTCCATGGAAGACTTCGTACCGTGACCTCCATAATTGCCCAAGTTCTCCTCTCTCTCTCTCTCTCTCTCTCGCGGGCGTGCACTCTCAGCTGCCCACCCACGCACAAACCAGCAGGCCCCGACGAGGACTGGCGCGGCCGTCTGGACCATGGAGTCGAGGTCAATATACCATGGGCGATCCTTGATTTGAGACCATAGCCGGCCAACAGAGGACTTGACGAGGTCGCCATGGTTTTCTGTCACCTCTACTTTTGGGGTCAGAAGGACATGGGCAATCCCGGATGGAAACAAGGACGGGATTCAGTGGACGCGATATGGCAGAGGGATGTAGAAAGAGAGAGAGAGAGAGAAGGTAGGGAGGAGGAGGAGCATCCATGGTGGGTGCCTTTTGCGGTGGCAGCCAAGGGGCCTATGGTATGGCGTGAAAAATAAGAAAACCGACAAACGAATTTATAGGGAGGAAAGGAACACGGCGATATTGCAAAAGAGTTGCACAACACTATTTTAAATAAAGGCGTTAGGATTATGAGCGAGGGAGAAGAGAGCTAGAGATACCACGAACAAATATAAATTATATTTTTAAAAGCGGTAGATGCAAAGTGATTAGTTTTATAGAAACTCATCTCGTTTTCCATTGCTAGAGATATGACCATAAAAAAGAAATTGCATTTCTAAAAGAAGTAGATGCAAGGTGATTAGTTTTATAGAAACTTACCTTCATTTTCTTTTTTCTTTTTTTTTTTGCCTTTTCCTATTACAGAGCTTTAAAGTGGTCATTTCATCAATCATGACAAAAATAACCAAACTGCTGCAAAGTAAGGGTGTATAATACTTGTTTAGTTTCAACGATTTAACTGGATGAAATAATTATGGAAGCGAATAATAAATATATGTGCATTTATATTGTGAAAAATCAATAATTTGAAAAATATTATTTTAGATAATCAATTATATTGCTTTCATAAATAAATGAATGAGAAATATCTTAACGTAGATACTTTCCGTCAACTAAGTTTTATAAGTGGTATGAACAACTATTTTCAAGAAAAATCTTTTGAAATTTTTCATTTTCCAGAAAATAAGCGAACCCAAAGGATTATTATTTTCGGCAAGACAGATATATAGTATTGAGCCTTTTTTTTTTTTTTGTTCGAAAGAAATAGCATGACTTCTTCGACAGAACAACCCAAATTGTCCATCTTTAATTGGGTCGGATCAATTCGGGCCGCGCGGCCCAAACCGCCACATTTGATCGGCCGAGCCCACATCGCCCTATAAATACGACGCCACGAGCATTCGCAAAACCCTAATCGCAGAAGGCAGATTTTCGAGCTCCAGCGCAAGGGCAAACCCTCGGAGCCGCCTCTGCGCCGTCGCCTCCACCTCCCGGAGCCAAAAATGAAGGTTCGATCTCTTCTCTCCGGCCACGCTCCGATTGCAGAATACTCGCGAGCTTATACGCAATGGGTTTGCGGTTTCTCATGCTTGTGTTCTTTTGCAGTTCAACATCGCCAACCCCACCACTGGCTGCCAGAAGAAGCTCGAGATCGACGATGACCAGAAACTGTAAGTTCTCCTTCTCTCTCTTTGCTCTTTTTTTGCGCTGATTGGATTTAGTATGGTCGTCCAAACGTGGGTTTGTTCGTTCTTGAGCTCGTTTGATGTTTCGCGGCCGGCGTCTGTGTGGGTGCTCAGAATGAGGTGGAGACTCTTCGCTTCGTTGAATTCGCTTGGATGGTTTTGGCAGTAGATGGGCGCGTGTGATGTCGTGTTCGTTGGTGGGTTTTTTTGTTCCTGAGCTACTGTTTATGCTCGTTGTTTTGGTTGTTAAGATAGGCTGCTCTGTTGATGTTGTGTGTTTTGTTGGGTGCATTGGAGTTTTTTTGGGGCTGTCTCATGGTTTTCCCCGCAGTGATTATCAGTGGCCTATGGGATGATTGGGATCTGTCCAGTTTGCCTTTTTCACAAAGCAGGTTGTCTTTAGATAGAGAAAGGCTCCAATGTTTTTTGGGAGCACTAAATGATAAAGCTCAGGTAGATTTTTCGCTTGCTTCCTGCTTGATAAAAAAAAAATTCTTATCAATGTATGTGCTCATAAAGAGTTGTTGGCTTAATTGGAGTTGAAATGCCGCCTGCCTAGACTCTGTAGTTGGTGCCGATGTTTGTGCAGTCCGTGGACACCGATATACATATTGTGTTTGCATGTGGATTATGCTATTGCTGTAGCCTCTCTGGTTGTTTAGTTCTGCCTAATTTATGGTCTATTTTTCCTCGTATTGCAAATATTCTTTGCTGTTGACTGATGGCATCCACATCCTGTAGGCGAGCATTCTTTGACAAGAGGCTTTCACAGGAAGTCAGTGGAGATGCACTTGGAGAGGTATTTTATGGTCAATGAGTTTTAGCTTCTGTCATCGACAATGTTTGCCATATTTCCTGGTTGAGACTTTGCATTTTTTGTAACAGGAGTTCAAGGGATATGTTTTCAAGATCATGGGAGGATGTGACAAGCAAGGTTTCCCAATGAAGCAGGGTGTCCTGACTCCTGGCCGTGTCCGCCTCTTGCTTCATCGGGGTGAGTGATTTGTAACTTGAAAAGAGGGAATGAAATATTTTTGGCTCATAATAGGCTTAATACAGGACACTTTGTGAGGTGTTAATATCGGCAACATCTTTGTAGAGTCACTTTTACAATGTCAATTTTTGCATATTTGATGGCATAAATTTTTAGTTGCCTTCTTGAACTGTAAAATGAGGCCTATTTATCATCTGATCAGGGACCCCTTGCTTCCGTGGATACGGAAGGAGGAATGGAGAGAGGAGGAGGAAGTCTGTGCGTGGATGCATTGTCAGCCCTGACCTTTCTGTTCTGAATTTGGTTATTGTGAAGAAGGGAGAGAGTGAGCTCCCTGGTCTCACCGATACCGAGAAACCAAGGATGAGAGGTCCTAAAAGGGCTTCGAAGATCCGCAAGCTCTTCAACCTTTCCAAGGAAGATGATGTCCGGAAGTATGTCAACACTTACCGCAGAACATTCACAACCAAAGCCGGTATGTTCCCATGAAATCATGTTTCCCCTTACCTAAAAGGGAGTAAAATAATCATTGGCAACTAGTCACTGTTCTTTTCAAACTTACCTTCTATGTTGAACCTGGGTTTTTTGGCTGCGCAATCTCAGGCAAGAAGGTGAGCAAGGCTCCGAAGATTCAGAGGCTGGTCACTCCATTGACTCTGCAAAGGAAGCGTGCGAGGATTGCTGATAAGAAGAAGAGGATTGCCAAGGCCAAGTCTGAAGCTGCTGATTACCAGAAGCTCCTTGCCACCAGATTGAAGGAGCAGAGAGAACGTCGCAGTGAGAGTTTGGCCAAGAAAAGGTCCCGGCTTTCTGCTGCCTCTAAGCCATCAGTTGCTGCTTAGACCCTCCTATTGTTTATGTCTGGAGTTTTGATTATGACTGCAGTTTACTTTTTAAGATTTTTGATGTTTGAAGTTCAATTTTGATGGTCGGGAGGTCATCTGGATTTACGACTCTTAGATACTTTGAAGTTTCTTCATCGTTATGGTACCTTGTCTGGTAAGAATGCCATGAGTTTCTCCCTATTTACTGATCTACATTTTATATTAGACGGATGATTATTTTTCATCTTCGAATCATGGAGACACCTCTCGCTGTTTCTTAAATCCGTACCGACATTTGTGAATTGGGATTTTGCTCACAGGGATCTGTGAGAAAGCCGGGGGTGCCAAAAAAACTTCTCTCCGCCGGCCAAGACTTGTCTTTTATATAACGTGAGAAAATAAAAGGTGCAATAGTGATGCAACGTTATCCATGTGCTGGTCCATTAACTGTTAAAAAGTTGGAATATCTCTCCCTCTCTGTTGGTCCGGTCTCTTCTTTCCTTCTCTCTGCAAACTCCAAGAAATCACACTCGAGTTCCACGGACTCGAGTTTCTCGCTCCCTCTCGACGGCCACCTAAAATGGCCATGGGCAAAACAACCATCGTCCAGTCCAGCGGCGGGGAGGGTGGTTTTGCTCTGCACCTACGCCCTTCACGACTTCGCCCTCAAAGAGAAGAAAAAAACTCATTCACTCACATCTGGTACCGTGGAGCAGTACCTATGGAAAGGATCAAGACCATAGGGGAAGGGAGAAAGCGAGGAAAGTATTCATTCCATCCTTAGACTCCGAAGAAGAGCTGAACCGGCATGCGAAAAAGCCCTAGCAGGGGCATCAAAGATTCAACATTGCGCCAGCAAACGAAGGGAAGAGGAAAGGAGCAGGAGCAGGAGATTGGAATTGGAACATTTTGGAGTAGGAGAAGAATAATCTAGGAGGTGGGTTTCAGACATTGAAGGTAAAGGAGGGAAATTTCTGGGGAAATCAATCGAGGGGCCAGATATCTTCGAGTTGAAGAGCAAAAGGATTTAAGGTTTCTTTGGGCAAAGAATTGGAGATTCTGCAGAAAAGAATATCGAGAGAGGAGGGGAGAAAGCGATGTCGGAAGTGGCGACGTGGTTTGTCAAACGAGAGTAGAGGGGAAAGAGAGGCAGGCATCATCGCAGGCGTGAACGAGAGGGGAGAGAGCAAAGCAGAGTTTATAGGGTGGGGAGAGAGACTTGCTGATAGAGCCGACCCACAGCAACACGTGTCATCCACTGAATGGACTACTGCATGCATGATGTGGCATCACAGTTGCACCTAATATTTTTTCACATAGCGTTTGTCAATACAGAAATGGTTATTGATAATGAGATGGGAAATGGACACAAACTGATCCAGTAGAAAGGAGTTTATAAATGCATAAACGTATTAGTACGAAACAAAAGTATTCCCGGTCCACAAACAAAATCATCCCTCGTCAATTGTACGGTACAATTGGTAGGAAAATGAAAATCGTATAATACGACTCATAGACAATCATGTTATGATGCCTTAAACACATGTCATCCATTGAATAGACAACTGCATGGACGATGTGGCATCATGATTGCACCTAATATTTTTTCACATTGCGTTTGTTGATATAGAAATGGTAATTGATAATGAGATGGGAAATGGACACAAATTGATCCAGTAGAAAAGAGTTTATATAGAAATGGAAATGCATAAACGTATTAGTACGAAACAGAAGTATTCCCGGCCCACAAACAAACTCATCCCTTGTCAATCGTATCGTACAATTGGCAGGAAAATGAAAATCGTATAGTAAGACTCATGGACTATCATGACAATCATGTTATGATGCCTTATGGAGCTGTGAATCTTTACAAATAAATCAATGATCAGTTTTGACGGAATCGTCTTGGTCTGAAACTGGAAATTCTGGCTGATGTGGTGTGATGGCAGATAAGATCAAGGAAAGCCCTTGTAGTTGTTCAATTCTCCCCATACTGTCTGTTCAACTTCTTCCCAAGATTCTGCACGTCTGAGGTCCTTCCAGATGCTGAAAATGGCTGCCAGAACGTTCTCCTCATGCAAGATGCAATAGCACCTGCACATGCATCATTTGATATATGATGACATACGTGGAATTTAGGTCAAAAGACCATTAGAAATAAGCGCAGAGTGTAAAAAAAGTCAAACAGGGAAAATAGCTATGGATATTGCATCGCCAAGAGATAGGCACCAAACTCTGGGGTCAGCTAACGAGTTGATAGGCACCAGACTCTTAAGAGCCCGGATACAGCGCAATCAATGCATTCTTACATTTTAACACTCGAAAGGGCAGGATATGGTTAGGCTTTGAAAAGAGAGGGAAAATAAGATGTCCACAGCTGTTTAATCTAGTGAAATTAGCTTGTCAGTATCTCAGCACTTGCATCATATGATTCCACTTATCAGATTTCCTACAGATTTCATCTCCAAGGACTAAGGTAATTAGGGGAGCTGTGAGCGTCAGTTCATACCACACAAACATACTTTTACTATCTTCATCCCATGATAAGCACATGCTGATAAAGAAAGCTTGCTGTCAGCACAGAGCAGTGACTAAAAGCTACAGTGCAAGAGGAAAATTATCTGCAAGAAAGTCGCTTCTATTGGACCCTTGCTATTGAAGCAATACAAGAATTATCCCCCAAGAGGCACATTACAACAAACCTTGTTTGCAAAGACTAAATTCTTCCCAAAGAACCTACACATCAGACACCCAATTTTACACATTCTAAATATACTAGCGGGGATTGATGAGTGTTAATGCAGTTGATAAGAGAAATGGAAATGAAGTGACAACCGAGGATGAAGTACCCAACTCGACAAAGTCTGATGTACCCAACTTGACAAAGTCTGATGAAGATAAGACTCATTATGGAACCAATCAATGTAGTTAGGGTTGACTGAAAACCCTAGGTCGGAGGTGACACATGACTGACAATGAAACTCATATGGACAGTGCACTAGTTCTTTAACCTATTCTGTGTGGGGAGTGGCAAAGGAAAGCGGAATTAGCGCTTTGATTTCCTCTCTTACAATAGAGGGAAAGAGAAGCAGTAGGCTTTCAATGCATTATTAGTCACTTCAAACTTACGCAGAAGCTCTTAAAGACACTCTTAACACATAAATCCCCACCTACCTCATTTAAATACCAAACAATTACCTACTCACCATGAGTATTTTATACTGCTATATTTTCTCCAACAATGAGCATCAGTTTTATCTGTCGGCTCTCATTCATGCCAAAGTCCAAATAAGGTGCAACCTTGCACAAAGATGCTTTATCAAATGTTCCTCAAACATGGTGTGCGCATGCAAATGTGCATTTTTCATGAAAATTAGTTGAACTGAGATTATAAAACCACGTAAACAAACAAAGAAGGAAAACTATGACTCACATGGCACGGTAGGACAGCCGCTGGTATTTGACATCTCCCAAAGATTGATGCTGTAGTTGACCTCCTGGCAAGGGAATCTTGTAATTCTGCAAAAGCTGTTTTAAGAGATAGGAATCGCCTCGAAAGACATCCAGATGTATAGGAATCAGATCATAAAGGGGGTCCCCTGCAAAGAGATAAGAAGTCATTCAGTACTAGCAAGAATGTCCTGAGACTTGCTAGACTCCTCTTCTCCATCACACAGATTCAAAGGTATTTATGTTTTCGGTCATCCTCATTTGCATGACTAAGCCTCAGGAATCAGTTCTCATAGTTCATAGACATGGCTGTACAAGTACATTCAATTTTTTAAGCCTGCTATGCACATTCATGAGTTTGCATCAACATCGCATGGCTGTACTATGGACCTTAGCTCTGTGAATTTGAAGACTAAGGGTCCGTTTGGTAATGCTTCTATTTTGAGGAACAATTTCTTTTAAGAAATAATCTTTTTCTATTTTTATTCCCTGGAACTATTTTTGAGTAAAAGAACATGTTTGGTAACTACACATAATTTCTATCCTCGAAATAGAAAAAGAATAGGAATGCTAATACAATCATAATTTTTTTACGATGTAGTATTTCTTTTGAATTTTTAATATTTTTTAAGAATTATTTTCCTTTTTTTCTTTTCTTCGATGGCCAAGGCGGATGGTGTGGGTGGCCGTGAGTGGCAAGGAAGAAGAAAAGGAAAAAAGAAAAGAAAAAATAGACTTATTTTGAGAGATTATTCTCGAGAACAAGAATCTACTTTTTTTCTACTTCTTGTTTTTGTTCGAAATCTATTCCTTGGCTACTTTTCTATTCCAAGGAACAAAAAAATTAGTTGACGTTACCAAATGAATTTCTGTTCTTTTTTTGTTCTGGGGAACAAAAGAATATAAAAACAAAGAAACCGAAACGTTAACAAACAGGCTCGAACTGGCTAATTTACAGTCAAGCAAAAGCATAAATGCAAACATGAAAAGGCACTAACCTATGGAGAGATGGTCCTTAGCTCTGTGAATTTGAAGACTAACTGGCTAATTTACAGTCAAGCAAAAGCATTAATGCAGACATGAAAAGGCACTAACCTATGGAGAGATCACTAAAATCAAGAATGTGACTTGGCCGCCATGACTGTCCCAGCTCACCACCATCATATCCATTATCCATAGAGCCAACTCTAGGCGAAATTCGATTATTATAACTATCAGTAGAACAGGGTTCCATGTGAATATTGTCATCCATAATGTCAGAGTGTATCCAGGAAGGTCGACAACCTTCCTTGTGGTAATCCTGAAAAAGATATTCAGAGCACATTCAAAAACAAAGGATATGAAGTGGTCATAAAAAAATCGACTCACACCCGCAATGTAATGCAGCAACAACCCAACTTGCTTATGAAATATCTATGCCTTTCACGTTAAATGTGAGCAATCAGCTGCACTATTTCAGAAAAGAAGAAAACTGCCAGTAGGTCCATGAACCCTTTTTCTCATCTAATGTCTAGTCCAAATTCAAATTCACGCATCGTAGTAGATAGATGCTGATTCCCTAGAAAGTTTATTTTTGGGGTACATCACATAAGTTCCATGGGACTTCATGTTGCAAAAACAAATGACCACAAAAACAGGTCCACAAAAACTGCCAGTAGGTCCATGAACCCTGTCTAATTATAGTAACTACTGAAAGAAACCAAGTATTATTCCATAAGCTGCATAAGAAGATGGTCTATGAGTCACCTTATATGAGGAAAACAACTTTGTTAGGTCATCTGGGATGTACTCATTAACTTTCTCTATCAGTGTGCTAGGAATTGGATCTCCCCTGCGAGACAATAGAAGTGTTACAGGTCTCACATTAAACTCAATGTAACACTGGAATTCTACTAATACTCATCAATTTTCTCTATCACATGACAATAATACTTCTCTTTTCATTTCCCAAAAAAAAGAAAGGGCACACTGAAATTGCCATCAAAATAATAATCAAGCAGCAATAAATAAAAGCTGTCAATCAGATTAGCAGTCTGAGAGGTAATCTAATTTCTAGTTATCTTAGCAGAAGAAATTTGCACCCTCAGCACATGTTAAATGACACCCTCAAGATTGGGGTGTCTTATATCACACAGGATACTGTCTTAACATTTAGTCCATGGAAAATAACATTCATTTGTCATCATTTTTCGAAGAACACACAACGGTCTTGCAGAATCAAAGGGATAACATTTCCCTTATAGATGAAGAAGAAAACTTTTTATATTGCAAATCGGATGAGTTTGCACATTTTAGTAATGCTTTACTTGCTGCAGCAAATGAATTTCCATCAAGTCCTTTGTATCAGTTGGACTTACCATGTAGTTAACCGGCTTGCTAAAGTCATCTTTTTCCTGCTTAAAGTCCCAAGGAAGATGTTCCATTCTGCAGTAACTTTTGAACTAAACAGATGAGTCTCCACCTGATGATTTGTAAGCTCTGATTCCACTGTTTGTCCAATATCTGAGAAACTTTGAGAAACAAACGAAGGACAGGGCAACATATGTAGATTACGCAGCTGTTCTCCAAGAAAGGCAGCTAGATTTAGTGTGTCCTGAATTGATAGTGCATCTCTTCTGCATTTCAAATGTACAGGAATCTCCGTCAATACATAACATACATCTGCGCTAGAAAACATGAACTTTAAGTCTGCTTTGCACTTCATAGACAAGACCACTTACAGCTGAGCATATATCTTCCCTTTGCATCTTTTAGTTATGATGAATGGCCATATTCTGGAGCTGCTAGCTGAGCAGACTGATTCGTTTATGGACATTCCAGCTTTCGTATATTCATATCTTTTCTTGTTCCAAACACCAAAAGGAAAGCCATCCTCTGAGCACTTCGGTGGGATCAGATTATACTTTGTAATGATATCAGGCACTTTTTGACCATCCCATGGCAGAACTGTAAGTGATTCATCATCTTCAAAGTAAAGAAGGCCACTACCCAAAACATCTGGAATGCAATTTCTCAGTGGAGAGCTGACTTGATCCACTAATTTATAGAATTCAAGCTGCAAATACGAGAGATAAAAATATAAAATATGCAAACATAGATTTCAGGAATTGAGTAATAAAATTATACCTCTGTGCCTAAACTATACATTGCATTCTCCAGGCCATCTTCAACAAATATCTTAACTACATGGTCCCCAATGAGGTAAACCTGCAAAAGTGGATAGGAAATTCATAGACCGAAAAGAATTAAAGAGAACTTCTTATTCCCTACCTGAAACTTCTATTATAATTGCATGCAATATTTAGTTCATCTTAATGTGCAGTCAAGATTCAAATATCTATCATCTAGGTAAGAAGAAAGTATTGGAAATGAAGCTGAGGGAGGCATATAAGATCAATGCCAGCCATAAACCCTACATTCAGGCCTTAAGAATAGTCAACAAACAGCCAGCTTAATGATAGTGATTCTCCAGCAATAAAATTCTAAACTGCTTTTTTTTTAAGGAATCATGGAACCATATATTCAAATGCAACGAGGTTCTAGTAGACTGCCTCAACAAACGAGCAGCCTAAGACCCTGCTACCAGCAATTCTTTCTACAAGCAATTAACTAGAGTTCCTGGAGATTTTCTTTTTAATTTAGCTGTAGATGCATGGCCCGGTTGAAATTTGGCAGTATCTTTCTCAGACTTAACTATACTCCCACTCAGAGCAACTTTACTCCAAATCTCGTGGTTCCCCAGCAACATGTATTAAATTAGCAAAATAAAGAGTGCTGTCATTTAAGAGAACTCATCCACCAATCCTGCCTCAGTGGTTAAAGGTTGGATTATAACCGTAGTACTTGTTGTTTTCGTCAATGGATAACCGAGTTCTAAAGACTCCTCCCAAATCGATCATGCTTGACAATCACAAGAATATACATAAACACAAGACAATAGAGATCGTAAAGAAATAACACTTCCTGTAGAATGAGACGTACCGGATTGCTACCTGTGCCAACAGGAAGCCTCTCACTGTCCATTGGATGAGGCAATTTGTAAAAAGAACAAATTTCTGCTAAGCATTTCAACCACTTCTCTGTATTCAGTGCAAGACATGCCCCCTAAAATGATGTTAAAAAATGAATTAGAACACAAGAGACAAAGAAAGAACAGGCAACACAACATGATGACACCGCCAGCATCCAGAGCACGAGAAAACAAAGAAAAACACTAGCAAGTCAGAACTTGAAGAATCTCGTGACTAATGTGCATTTCTTAAGATTGTTCTACTTCTTCTGTTATGATGACAACAAGAGTTCACTTTTTGTCGAATTTTCCTATATATAACACTGGCCAAGTGGTTAAGGATCAAGTGCATGCACATATTTAATTTCCCACGCTACCCAGCGCAAATAATTCTTCATTTGGGCCATCTACCAGGGCTTGGCTTTTGGCTCCCGCTCCCGCCTGGTTCAAGAGGTTAGTGGTGTATTTTAAGGCTGAGGTATACCTACCTGAGAGGGTCTCCCATGAAAGAAAGAAGAAAGAAAGAAGACACTAGTCTCTGAAACTGTCAAAGATAGATGAGTTTAATCTCAAAAGACTAACCTTCCATAATAGTTCTCTCATCTCCGGTTTGCCAACCCAAAGCTTGAATAACCACTCTCTCATTTCCCGTTGTCCTATGCAGTTCCCTGAACTCCAAGGAGACGTGTAGTGGTCTCTTTCTTTATCCAAAAACATAGCCAAGAAATCTATATCATAGGAGAACTCTTGCTTCCACATATCATAACTTTTAGATGCACTATTTGCAGATCCGCCATTGGTCAACTGGTCTCCATGTTGGGTTCTTAACCTCTTCTCTTTTCTGGTTGAATCCGAGTCACTTAAAGTATCAAATTGATGAAGATCAGCCATTTCTACTTCGCCAGACATGCCTCCATCCACAGCTAGCAACCCAGCTCGCGACACTCCTTTATGACGATAACCAGGAGCCATATCCAAGCATACAAACTCAAAATTCTTTGAATTGACAAAATTTTGTGTTACTGCAACTGTTGTCTCCAAATTCAGGACGCAATGCCACCAGCCACTAGGAATAAATATTGTCTCTCCAGGAAGTTGAGTACATTCTATTGGTTTATCTTCATTGGCAAGAAGTGGATAAAAATCCAGCCACCACTACACACAGACAGAGATGATTTGAGTAAAGAAAACACATCAAAGTGCTCATAGAAGAACATAAAGAAGATTAAACTATCAGGTTCAGTACTAATTACCTGCAATGATGATGGATTCTGAACATTGACATCACCATCATCTTCATTCACATGTACTGTAACACCCAAAGGCACTTTTCCAGGAGGATATAATGCCCACCTGCTTCAACATTGATTTCAAAAAATTTCCTAGTGGAGACTATTGTTTCACTTTGCAGCAAATACCAACAAAGTACGTCATATTGAACATATAAACATTACTCAAAAATCATAGCTACACTAACGTTTCAATCAGGTTTTTCCTTTTGGCCATTAACATTGAGCAGCGACTTTCTGATTTAAGCTCCATAATAAGACAGAAACAGAGAACTTAATTCTTCAGTATCTGTTCCAGTTAATTTGAAGTGCAAAACAGGAATAATCTAATTGTGGAAGGCTCAAAATTAAAGAATATCTTTGTTCAGCACATAAATTAACAAAGGAGCAGATGTCGTCAACATGATTGAGGGAAGTTTCAAAATAACTACCAAAACTATATGAGTGACACTCATTCCTTTTGCTCGATCCCAGTCAAAGGCGAAACTCAGTTACTCCCAGGTTATATGACTGCCTAATTAAATAAAATATGCTAAAAACTCAACAAAATCATATCATGCGATTATCTTTAGATGTGTGCACTGTGCTTTTGGAGCATGACAATATAAGTGCCCTCACACTCCTGGACAATGTTAGTAGGTACTGCTTTTCACTAAATGTTAGTGATGAAGATGCCATCAAATAAAAGTACCAGAAATATTTCCTGCTTCACATATAACTTAAGGAACAATTTATGTATTATTTAAAAGACTGATGGAGGTGCTGTTATAGCGTAAGTTTAAAGATACTTGTAGGAATGTAAATTCTCCACATATAATTTCTACCAACAGGATTGTAGCAACAAGAGCAAGCACAATGTACCTTTTTTTACCGCAAAGAAGAGTGTTCCAGGCACTGGTAAGAGCCGGATCAACATGCCATGAGGCACCAGACCTCTCTGGACCAATAATGAGCCATCGATAGGGAGGCCGCTGCTCGGAATCCAAAACATCAAAAAAGTCTTCTTGAAAGAGGTGAGGCACACAATAATCCTTCAATAAGCCAGGAGCAGCTTCTCCAAACTGAGGAATTTACAGCAAATTTACTTTCACAGATAAAAAGTGGGAGGGAAAGAGAAAAGACCACATACTTTGCCAGAAAAAAGGGCATGGAGGAGGAGGAGAGGCACCTTATCATCAAATATATATAGGGGATCCTCATCATGCTGGAATTTCATGTATGAAGCATAATCCTTAAGTTTCATCAGGATCTTCCTTGAACTTCGCTGAGATATTCTGAATGGTGTGTCTCCATATTTGCATAAAAGCTGGTCAATGGTCCACGGACTTTTTGCTGGCCATGTATCAGCAAGTCCAGCGAGCAGAACCTGATAGAAGATGTAGAAGTATTTTTTTTCCTCGTAAGCACAATAAACAAGAGATTCTGCCCATTTCCCAAAAAAATAAGACCTATATTTTCACAATTTCTAACACAAGCAGGATTGTCTTATATTATTAGAAAATCTCCTCACTCAAATATACGGCGGATCTCTTTCTAGAGAAGAGAAACCAAGCACAACATTCATTAGACGAACAGATTGCCTCGGCTTGTTTGGTGAGAGAGGAAGTCGATTCCAATCCACTTTGGCATGGTGTTCTAGTTCATACATCCAGAAAGTACAAAATATGCATTTGGAAATACAAAAGCACATGTGCAGGCACTAGAAAAAGAATGAAGGGGGAGGAAGGGTGAATGGTTAAGGGCATTTGAAAAAAGAGAAAAGAAGAAGAACCAAACCATGAAAACACTTCCTTTGGTTTATCAGTTTATCGTGTTTTTTTGCTTGCATTGGTGTTATCTGCTCATCAGCTTTGGTTTCTTGGTTCAGAAACCTATGAAAGCAAACAATTTCTCCTAAAAATAGTAACTTAGAGTTTAGCATAGTCAAGTGAGCCCATCGTATCTAAATGTCTCTATATGTTCATTTCTTAATGGAGCATTCAGAAGGAATCTTCAATCTTCAAAAAAGCCTATCAAAGAGTTTAGTTTCTGTTTCAAATCTAGAATATCCAAATCCTACACTGCTTCCGTGAAACAAAAATAATAAATCTGGAAGTTACACATAACTCACTTTGTAGTAGGCATGTTAGTTTGTCTCCAAGTAGAAAAAACAGATCTAATTAATTGCACAAAAGTGATGCAGACCAATGACGATAATAAGGCAAAAGAAGATAATTTATGATGTCATTGAGCAAAACCATATTGTTATTACTATCATATATCTAGTATTGTCTATTAATCAGTACTGCTGTCCCACATCATTCATGACAAGATAACTGTTCTGATAACAACAACAACTAAAGATGTGCCTGTCTTTCTCTCTTTTAAATTTCTAAAATCCGTAGAAAAAAATTTGTGAGACGATGTTCATTATATCACCAATTATTTAAAACTTTACCGGCTTTTTTCCATCATACTCATGGCGAAATTCTTCTAGAGAAATGTCATTCTTTCTTTCCACGTTTCCGCTATCCACAGAAAACCCGTTCAATGTGGTGTGGCACCTATACAATCTTCGATACAAGAACAATGAATTGAATCCTGTACACAGTAGTAACACAGTTTTAAGACGACTCCGAAGGATTAAGTGATGACGCAAAAAAGAATATAGTACAGAGCTAAGTACCATCAAAATGCAATCTTTTCCTGCAAGTTTCAATGTACTTGGTTGGAAGGTTCAATCTGCATAGAGAAACAGTGAGGAAGAAAAGCAGCACGCACCAATTGTAAGCCAAAAAAAAAGGGTATAATAAGTTGATGAAAACTACATAAATTTCAACTGATCATAAACCACCAAAGAAAGAAAAACTACACAAATAGTTGCAAAATGAGTCCCAAGACATACAGAGAGAGCGTGGTTTCCTTCCAGGATCCTCTGTACTGAAGAAGCTTATCTGATCTCTTCAAGTTCAAACAAAGACTCATCCACAGCGGTTCCTCATTGCACAGGATGTACATCGCACTACAGTATCACAAAGCCAACCAGATCAGAAAGCACATAAAATCTGCGGCTGCAAATGAAACTGCTGGACTTAAGAGTCCTACCCATGGCAGCAGTTTATTTCAATGACAAATCAAGGCCATAAGAAAAATTTCAAACGAGACAAGTTTATATTATGCGCGGTGTGCCGGAGCAGGACGCACAAACAACCAAGCGAATGGAGTTCAGAACAGAAATGCTACGACAATCTAATGCTTCAATTCCGTGACTTGTCACATTTTCACGAGTCACCAAAATCACAAAATACTAAGCAGCGACAGTCTATATCGCCAACATCAATCGGCACACAAAATCGATCGAGCCTTCCGCTAGTTCGGCCCTCAAATCACGAACCGCAAATTCAACTCGCAGCCTAAACGTGCAGTACCCGACGTGATACGCGTTCGAACGCCGTCGATTGAGAGGAACCGACCACAGAGAGAAAGAGAGAGAGAGAGAGAGAGAGATTCGTTAACCTGCTGACGCAAGAGAGGCGAGCCACATCGCGAGGGGAGAGGTTCTCGAGGATCGAGCAGACGACCTCGTCGGGAAGGACGCGGAGGTTGCCGAGGGCGTCGGGCCTCCGATCTCTGAACCCGAACGGTGGTGGCGCTTGAGGCGGAGGCGGAGGAGGAGGAGGATTCTCCATTGACGAGATGTGGGAAAAAGAGAGAGAGATTGAGACGACGACGACGACGACGACAACGAAATAAGGTTGATTCCGCGTTGGCTTTGGCGATATATATACGTTTGGCCATCGACCGTTTTCCTTCGCGAAAAACCCGAAAAGCGGATGAACGAGTACGGACAGCGTGGGTTCGCTTGGGGCATCTTGCCGCGTGCGCTGAAGTTTCACGCCACCTTCAGGCGCCTCTGGGCTTTCCCCCGATGCTCCACCTTGGAATTTAAATTTGGGGTGCTATCTTTAGCATTTTTTTTTATAACAAAAATTCAATCATGAGATTTAGGATTTTTAATTTAACCCAAAGCCATATATTTTGATTCCTTAGTATATTTAGTCAAAAATGAATTTACTCGATAGCTTGAGACTCCACTCGACAACTCACGTTATGCCTATGCTGCACTATTTAATCTTTTTTTTTTTTTTTGGTGATTAAGGAACTGTCGGAAACTCCTTATAGGGTCACACTGCCCTCCGATGCTCGGTGGCACTATCGGACGTCGTCACAAGCGCACTATTTCATCTATTCTTGTGTGGTAAATGTGAAGAAAGTATAAAAAAATGAATCTCTCACAATCAATTTGAAAAGAGTGAAACAATTTAAAATTCAATTAGCAAAAATACAACAGATTTAAGAGTTTTTTAGCGATTTTCCCCATCACTAGGCCTACTCATTCAGTGGACCACGATCAAAACCTCCGGTGGCCCTGCCCGGGCCACATCTTAGGGCAAGGCAACAGGCCGTCCCACCATCAGCAATATTACACCCAGTGCTGGGAACAGGCCTGTTCGGCCTGTTTGGCTCACAGGCTTCCATTTTTGGGCCTTGGTTTTTTGTCCAGGGCTTCCCAGCGGGCCTTAAAGTTTCGGTCAAGCCCACCCTTTTCCTGAGCGGGCCTAGGCGAGCACCCGAAATAATTGGCCAGCAAGAGAGAGTCAGTTATAAGTAGATGGTCAGGAGAAGAAGGGCCCATGAGCAAGTTCCCATTTTCTGGGTCCAATCCACCATCATCCCCTTGGCCTTGGGCTTTTCTCAAGGCCGAGGGGCTTCGACAGTTTAACCACGGAGAAATCGGTGAGAAACAAAATTATTTATACATCGAGTCAAGTCGAAGGGAGAATTATACAAATTATTATTGTAATGAATTACCAAAGGAGTGGGTATAGAGAAATCCAAAACTGTCGAATCCCTCGCGTTATGATATTCTTCTACATCATTGAAAAGCAGGACCAAAAAATTTGGTTCCCGACATAACTCGAACAACTCAATGACACCAATCGCTATCCGATCCCACCCGCTGGCCCCCACTTACCAGCACAACATATATTCTAAATTCAGGGGGGTAGGACGCTACTATGCTCTGCTTTGACCTTGCACAGCTAAAGCCGATGATTCTAAGCCGCATAGGCCAGAGGCCACGCGACATTCTTTATTTACCTTACGGTGTCCCTTTCAGTGCTTAAAAATCAAACTTCAACCACTGTAGTATGTATACATTCATACGGGCATAAATTAAAACATACATAAATGTTGGTACAACACAACAACTCGTACATGCCGGCGCTAAGGAATACGTGATCCTTGGGGTGCCATGGGAGCACGATTTCACAGGCCTAAGGAGGAGAGGGGCTGCTGCGACTGGATCCTCCGCCTTCTAAGGCGCTCCGCAATGATGAAGGCAAGCTCTAGAGACTGGGAAGCGTTCAGCCTGGGATCGCAGTGGGTGTGGTAGCGCGAGCCGAGGTCATCGAATGTCACAGTTCGCGATCCACCAATACACTCGGTGACGTTCTGACCTGTCATCTCCAAGTGCACTCCTCCTGGATGGCTCCCTTCTTGTTCATGGACATCGAAGAATGCTCTCACCTCAGCCTGTCGAATCGCAAATCGTTGAAGAGTTAATAAGAATGGGATGATTCCAGCACAAGTACAACATCATCTGATAATTGCAAAATAATTCAGAAAATTGCCAGCTAATCAAGAGCCCGAGCCATGTTTTGCAAAAGTTCCCTCACTTTGAGTCAGCAATAATGCGTATGGTGGTTGTTGATTTAATCAACGCGTCGCTATCTGATACAGCACACGGTATGCAACATCTAGGACGAGGACTTTTTCCCGAATTGATAAAAATCCAACCAACTTATTGACAAGGATCTGCACCCAACTACCAAGGCAAGACAGCTTCTTACTCAAATGATGGTTGGTGAAGAAATCTCGCGCAACTATTGCACCTAAACAAAAACGTCATTTTCCCACCAACTTTGCCTCATTCAGCTAGCCACACTTGTGCCTCAGCAAAATTTAACATGTGGAACGCAGACGCACAAAACTCATCTACCTCGTCAATGAGATACTAGTCAATCATTCAGAAAGTACAGACCCATCTTAGAGGATAAATATCCCCACGAAACATGTTGATGCATAAATAAACAAAAATTGCTAAGAAATTGTATAAATCAATGGAAAGTAGTAGCTAAGTGGCTATCAGAGCATATCATTTGCTACCGATCTACTGCTGAGCAGGAAACCATAACCTCTGGCCACTTTCTTTGCCCAAAAGCAGAGGAGAAAATGGTAACCACGAAAAACTGCTTGCTTAATCCCAGTATATTTTGCTGTTGGAAAGGAATCCTTAAGCAAAAAAGGTGTACAATCTCAGGCTTCTTGCTCACAAAATAATTGTCAAGTTGTACATATTCTTAGATTTTCCTGATGCTTTCCTTCTAATATGCATTGCATTCAAATCAATCCTTCTAAGATCCTATGCACTAGCTCCATAGTCGCACCATGACTTCAAGTGGCATATAAAATTAACTACATCAACAAAATGATATGAAAATAGAAGAGTGAAGTAGCATACCCTTATGGCATCAAATGGGCGAGTCTTAAGACCACATGGAGCCTTGATGGTGTTCCCGTGCATTGGATCACTGACCCATGTAACAATTTGCCCTGCCCTTCGGACAGCCCTGATAAGGTGCGGGAGCTTCACTCTCATGTTCTCAGCTCCCATTCTGGTAATAATTGTTATCCTTCCTGCTTTGTTTTGAGGATTCAAAATCTCAATGAGCTTGACTAACTCGTTTGGATCCATCTTGTCACTCACCTGCAGCAAAACATCAACTATGAATCTGACCGCCTCTGCACTTGCAGATGTAGTAAGTAATAACAACCCGTGTATTATTCTTTTCCTTCAGCTAAGCATTATGATTTATAGATTGCTTACTGATTGCATAAAAAGTACGTTTGTCATGCTATGGTGCTTATATTATTTAGAAAATAATGTGCATTGCTTGAGAACCGCTTCCAACTAACACCATCCTCCATGTTCTAACCTTGCCAGTTAATTCTTTATCTAAAGACTCCAGAAAACAAGGTTCACCTGACTTTAAGTTTGTTCAAAAGTTGGCCAGTATTCACATTTTAATGACTCCTCAGCCTGAGATGAGAAAAGAAACAGTTACCTTAATACCCAAGGGATTGGCAATCCCTCTTAAAAATTCAACATGGGCACCATCCAGCTGTCGAGTACGTTCGCCAGCCCAAAGCATATGGGCAGAGCAATCATAGTAAAGACCTGAAGTCGAGTCCATTCTAGTAAGCGACTCCTCATAGGGCAAGAGCAAGCACTCATGTGATGTCCAGAACTCAGTCGTAGTCATAATAGGATGGTCAACAGTAAGCCCAGCTGCGGACATAAACCCAAGAGCCTCATCAACTCGGTGAGCCAGCTCCCGGTACCTAGGGATAACAAAAGAAACTCAGCAACATGCGAATTATCAAGTAGCTATCTGTATATTATTCCCCGATGTCGACGCTCACAATAAACAACCGCACAACAAGCAGAGCAAAACAGATACATGTGTACTGCTGAAGCAGAATCTGTCCAGATTACTCGGTCCATCAGAAAACTACAAACATAGAAGACAAGAGGGAACCGGTGAACCTCATCCAGATTACTAATTTTCATTTGATACCAACCAAATGCAAATCAATTAAAATCTTCGAAAAAAATATTCTTCAAATGAAATGCAATTTCAAGTCTTTTAAATCAGTATCTAGACGATCATATCCGTGGAACTGATTATATGCCAAATTTCATCATTGATCCACCGTGCTAGATCAGAACAGAAAGTGTGGAGACAAAGAACAGAAACGTGGCCTGAAACAGAGGTTAATTTTATTGGTCCATTCTTTTTGTCTCCACGACAAATGCTTCCCAGTGCCAAAAATGGACCATCCAGTTGTGATTCCTTTTCCCTCCGTAAAGAGAGCTCACTGCTTTTTCAAATACCCTTTCATTCATTAGCCCAAAGATTCCATCTTAGGAAACCCTCTACTTGAAGCTGAATAGAGCTACCAAAACCTAATTCGACCAGACTAATGCGTTAAATGTTTTATCCGAGAAGGGTAAAGTTAGGAAAATTCACCTATCGCCTTGCTCGCTGTGCTCGGTGAAATCCAAATTCCACTGGGTGACCCTCTGCATGGCAGCATAACCTCCAGTTGCAAAAGCCCTCAACAGATTCAAAGTAGCAGCAGACTGGCAATATGCTCTGATCATTCTCTGAGGGTCAGGAATTCTTGATTTCTCATCAAACGCATCCCCATTCACATTGTCACCTCTATAACTCGGCAGCTTCACCCCGTTCTTCTCCTCGAAAGGGTCCGACCTCGGCTTTGCAAATTGACCAGCCATCCTCCCGACCTAAACACGCATAATCATTCAAGCAATATCAGAGCAACAGCATTACTCAAACTCTTAGACAGTGTATATACACCATCTCCTAATAGCAAATATTGCTATTTAAGGACCAAAACGAGCAACTGAAATCGAATATTATCCATGGCGCCGTCCGCAGTATCTGACCTTGACAACGGGCAGTTGGCCTCCGAACATCAGAACGGCCCCCATCTGGAGCAGAATCCTGAAGGTATCACGGATATTGTTCGCGTTGAACTCCTTGAAGCTCTCGGCGCAGTCGCCCCCCTGCAGGAGGAAGGCGTTCCCCATGGCGGCCTCCCCGAGCCGCTCCTCCAGGTTCCTCGCCTCCCCGGCGAACACGATCGGGGGGAAGTCCTCGAGCGTCTTCAGCACCGACTCGAGCTCCCCCTGATCCGGGTACTCGGGCAGCTGCAGCGCCTTCTTGGACCTCCAGCTGTCGACGCTCCATTTCCCGGTCCCCACGGCGGGCTTCGCCGGGGCGGTCGCCGCCGCCGCCGCCGCCGCCGACGACGCCGGGAGCGCGGAGCTCTTCAGCTTCGGCGACTTGTCGGGGACGGCGGGGCTCTTCCCGGGCTCGGGGGAGTGGACGGCGGCGATGCGGCCGGGCGGCGCCGCCGCGGGGAGGAGGGCCTTGGAGAAGGCCTTGGCGGGGATGATGGAGCTGCCGTAGGCGATCGCCATTGCCGTTTTTCTTGCTCTGCCTTTTCGGGTGGCAATGCGGATTGGAGAGAGATGGAGAGGGAAGGCACGGGAGAGGTACCTGAGGAGATCTGGAGAAACGGCGCGTCGTTTTATAAGGGAGGGAGGGTTAGGTCGGGGTGGTGGTGGTGGGGGGGAGACGGTGGAGGGTGGTGGCTGGTGGAGACGCGGGGGTAGTTGGAAGACGATGGCACGGGAGGTAATTTCGGGGATGTGTTGGGGGTAAGAGCGGGAGGGAATCGGTCAAGGAGTCAACAGATTTGATTATTCGGGACTTTTTTTATAAAAAAAAAAAACGGGAAAATTCTTCACCTACACCTACCCTCGTTTTCTGAAAAGGAAGAAAATGTTTTTTTTTTTTTTTTTAAGGAATTATGGGGGAAAAACACCTTTTCACTTCCACCAACTAAGCGCCACTCATCGGCTCATCATTAGCGCCTCATGTGGACTATCGTGGTGGTCGGCTGCGCCGAGCCGGATCAGCCGAAGATCGCCACCTGGAGGGCTGGTCAGGGAATTTCGGGATATTCCGAACGCGAAGAATTATCCGAGTGCCAGAATAATAAGATCTCAGATCGGGTGAAAAATTAAAAATATAAGACAACTCTAGTAGGTTCTAAATTACCGATTTTCTTCGACGACCCACCTTGATTTGACACGCAACCCGTTTGCCTAAGTTAAGATGAGTTGAATCTAGTGAATAAAGTAAATTCTTAATTGTTGTGAACTCAAACTTATGAATCCTTTACCCAAAAAAAAAAAAAAAAACAACTTATGAATAAGAAGGGAGTAACTTATGTATTGCTTAAATGAAACTGGTAAACTTATAGGTCTTTAAGTGCTACGTGGCCGCCAGTCAAACCAATCATTAAGAAGGGAGTTCCAGCAACTTATTTGCTCTTCTAAAGTCGAAATGAAAATAGCTCATTAATAAATAAGTTTGCAAAATGATGATACATTTCAATTCTCATGTAATCATCGAAGTTACTAGCTCATTGATTAATTCTCATTCCACATTTCTCAAAATTCATTTGGACACCTTCCATCTCATTCCGTTTGCCTCGGTATTGCATGGCAAGCAAGACCTTAGAGTTTTATGTCATTCCATTCCCTCGTTTTGTCTCTATTACTTAATTTTAAATATATAATTTTGGCGTAACATATACTTACGCATATTCTCTCGAAAAGTTCCATATTTTCAACTTATCCTCCAATTATCAAGGCAAATGAGAGAAGGATATCACTCAATTATGGACAAGTCAAGTCATCCATAAACTCTAATTTCACATTTTTCTTAGGATCCGTCATTTAGGCGATCCATCCTTAACTAAAATCACCCCCAATTCTATCTCCACCCGACTCTCTCCTTCACCTCATTATACCAAAAACGAAAAACTCTCATCCCCATTCCTACACGCCGGAATCATCATTGCTCATTGTCTAGGGGACTTGCTTGATGCAAAAATCATCTGAACAAGGTTAGATGGTAATATGATTTCTTCCCTCCGTGATAAGTTGCAAAGCGTCGAATAAGATGGATGATGGAGACGAAGCCAATCGAGGCCTTGGTGACTCGAGGCGCTGGCCAAGCCACGACCGAAACTCGCTTGTCTATAATCGCTTACGATCCGCTGACATGGTCAGAAATTTAGGGCTTTTGGCTTCTCGGTAAGCACGAAGACCGTTCAATCAAGACGTGTAAGAAACCATAATTCTTCCCAAGATTCCTCGTTACCACCGCCGGCAGCAGGGCTCTCTAGACTTTCGTAATCGCGAATGTCGGGGGAGGACCATCGGGGAGTCACTTCAACTCGTGCAGCCACCTACCCTCTTCAATAAAATAAACATTATATACAAATCGAAAATCTTGCAAGGGAGGAATTTAAGTTAGTGTTGGTCCCACCTTAATCAACTTGCCTAATCATGATGGGATACATATAATTGCACTTATCCTTTCTTTAATCGTTTTTTTTCCTCTTGTGTGTAAAACATTTAGCAATTATGATTAATCAATCAATCAATCTCTCTCTCCCCAACCCATTTTCCCTCTATCCTAAAGCTTGATTCTTCGTTTCAATTCCCATCTTAACAAATTAACTCTCGCCCTCCCTCATGGGTTGTGGTCCTTGCCCAACATAGCCGTGCCGAGCTCTAACCTAATTTAAGCGGGACATGTCATGTTGCCAAAAAGTCCTTTTCACGTGCATCACTCATGCTCGTGCCTTGCTCGTATTGGATTGGAGATAATATATTTTGCTAAGTAACGGTGCGATTATTTCACTAAAATACTTCACGACAAAGGAAAGTATTTTTCGTGGAAATCATTTTATAGAGCTACAAAACATAAGAATCTATTGTGACTTTCAAATGTGGTTGGAGAAATATGAGATGTAGATTGTAGAGGAAACGAGAGAATAAATATCATATGCAAGATATTTTTTAGGGTTGCAAAAACTAGGAATTTCAAGACTCGCCAAAATGGTCTTTGCTAATCACTACTCAAAAAGTCCTGAACATCTCATCAACACATAAAAAGAAAAAAAAAGAAAAATCAACAGAAGTAAAACAATTCAGGGCAATCATATAGCCAAAAGTCGAGACTTTCTTTAGGATATTATGGCAAATTTAATCACACATATTAACGGTCAAAGATATACGAGCATCATAGCCAATTAAAGAATTAAAAGCATTTCTCATCTCCATTCTAAATCTTTCCTTTTTTTATACTTACCAAGAAGTTAGTTTTCTCGGTGGACGCGTGCATCCACAAAGCCTTCACGCATCGATTTGTAACGTCGAACAACTTAAGTTGGTGACGATGAGTCACTATTAACCAAAAAAGCAAAACTTGGCCTAATATCCCGTCTTCTTTTTGAAGACGAAAGTGGTTAGGTGAAGAATAAGATTGAAGAAGAAGTGGTTCAAAAGCTGGTTTAGGAAAAAACAATGGGCAGGAATGGTCAAAAGGTACATGGACAAAAGGACGGTGTACCCACAGGAATCTGCAATACCTAGCAGAAGTTCATGATCTAGCAAATGCATTCTGGTTATGGAGTAACTCTAGTTGCAAGGCATCACGAGCCACGGATAACATACCAATCATTCGTTAGAGCTAAACATTGGCATCGTGTAGAGCATCGCGTAGGTATCCGGATGATTAGGCTAGAAAATCCTAGTAATAGAATGGCAACCCTTTGCCTCGCAGCCTAATAAATACCCACCGACTCCTGCAAATCACCTTAAGCTCAAGGTCCTAGGAGTCATGCATCGTGGCAAAAACACCATCCACATGCTCCATGTTATGGTCCCCGCTCGCGCCAGCTCAAGACACCCGAGGAAAGTCTTCATGATCCGAATCGGTCCAACAAAAGCATTTGCATTTGTATTAAACCTGTCAAAATGGTGATCAACCCATTTCTTCACCTATATTTGACCCGATTCGCTCATTTGACAACCCCAATTCCTACAAATTAGTAATCTTGGTCAACAGAAGGCCCTAGAATCTGCAGTTTGGGCAACCTATCTTTGAGTAACTTCTCATCTAGTTTCAAATCTCAGCAACTTGTAATGTCTGATAGCTCAAGCTCAAGACACCTCGAAAGGACCACAAGAACACTTTCCAAGGCGATGAATTGGCCGAACATCTAGGATGCGTTTGATAACATTTATGTTATGTGGAACAATTTTTTTTTTCAGAAACACTTTTTTCTATTTTTGTTTTCAAGAACAGGTTTTGAGCATTTGATAAATAAACACAATTTATGTTCTTAGGAGAGAAATGCGCTTGGTACGACTCCCAATGAGGTCACCCTAAGCCTCGCCGTGACTGGGTGAGGCGACCTTGCCTGGCCATTGGCGAGCTCGGCCTCACCAAATCTGGGCGAGGTCGAGCCTCACCTAGCCTCGACGAAGCTTGAGGGGGACTCACCAATGGCCAACGAGGCTTGCGGTGTCTAGGCGAGGCTTGGGGGGGGGGGGGGGGCGCTTGCCAATGGCCAGCGAGCTTAGGGCAACCTCAACAAGGGTTGTCGAGGCTCTGGGGAGGTTGTCGGGCCTTGTCTGGCCGATTGCCAGTTGGTGCCAAGGCCATAACTAGCTAGGGGAAGAAGAGAGGAAGAGAAAGGGGAAAAAAAAAAAAGCTTGATTCTTGGTTCTTATTTATGGAGTTGTTTTTGGGAACAAGAAATAATTTATTTATTTATTTTTTGTTTATGTTCTAAATCTGTTCCGGGAAAAAAAAAAAAACTTATTAAATGCATTTTTATTCTAGTAGCTCTGACATTCTTGCAGAAATAGCACGCACCTCCTTATTTCTCGAGCTACTGTCGGGTACAATATTCCAGCATACACATCGTGGCGCAGTGTGGCTTGAGCGCTCTACAATTCTTTGCACTAGCCTTGTAGGCAGCAGCTGCAATCATAGCTCAAGTCCAGAAAAAGTGACCATCCTAATTTTCGCAGCACTGTGTTCAGCTATCGCATCAGTTACGGAGCATCTGGCACCTTCCGTGTCTTAAAAGAGAACTCACAATATAATCGACTAAAAGCTCGATGAGAGGCAACTATGATTTTGCAACTAGTCGGAAATAGACTGCACATCACGAACACATACAGTCTATTGTCATGGGCCGATCGATTGGGATCGTGACCGCGCGGCGACTCGGGCAACTATGGATCACCCAAGCCAAGCCTTGCTCGATCGAACGCTTACCCGCTCGCTTTCCCGGATCGTTGAGAGAGAAAGTAAGAGAGAGGAGCTCTTGAAGGAAATGAACTTTATATTGCTAAAAAGATTGGAATGGATGATTACAAATGAAGGAGGACACCCTTTTATAGTTGAGGCCTCGGCTTACAATCGTTGATCTACTTTTCATCCAACGGGCGAGATCGCACTGCCTCAACTACCGACATAATGTCAACTACCGTCTACCGACATAAATAACAGAACAGAAATCTAAAATATGACTCAATGACGGTATCGCCCGCCCTTGGAACCTTCGGGGAGAAGACTTGGTGGGAATCCAAGTGAGAGCAGGAGGTCCACAGGCGAGTTGGGGTCGACTCTAGAGAACCTCTCGGGTCGACTCTCTTTAGGCCCGTGACACTATCACCAAAGAAAATCCGAAAACGCCTTGCTCGGATGATTGAGGAACCAAAAACTAATCGTTCAGAAAGATCCCCCCTTCTTCCCACCAGCATTCAGAGCATGCGATCAATGTGCTCAGGCCACCGGCCCATGCACCATTTCTCGAGGTCTATCTCTTGCCAGAGGTCGGGTGTGCGCGCTGCTGCACACCATGTTTTGCAGACTCCGGGTATGGCGGTCAGCCTGTCACGAAGCAGATAGGTCTTCTGAGGTTAGACCTAACTCCTCAGGTATCAGTTCATTGCAGGGCCGATGTCTTCGTGTTCGCTTTATTTCTGCTGTAACATCAAAAGGATTCAAATATTTAGATGAAAGCTTAATCCCCAATCCATGTAACAAGGATCGGCAAACATGCAATCACATATCAAAGCAAAAGGCATACTGAATTCTAAGACTCAGTTTCGAATCACTCCCGTCTAGAATGCTCAAATGGTTATCTGCTTTACTTTAATTTCCTTTCATCAAGATAACAATTCTCAAGTAATCTTCTCTAAACTACCTGAAAAGCAAGTCACATTCAATATACAACTAATCACTAACAGCTCGAAATGCACCGGGAACCATTTCATTCCCAAATTGAGGTCCATATTTTTCGTATTTTGGTTGTTGTTAGGGGTGGTCAATAGGCGAGTCTAGACGAGCTCGAATGTTACGCTCAATATATTGCTCTAGGCGGTCCATAATTCAAAACAGGTATAAGAATGTTTGGCCAAGCTGGACCGGGCCAAAGTGGGGCGGGTCGCGCTTTCTAATGTAAGGACGTTGGTCAAACAGGCCCATTTTTATTTCAGATCCGGGCGGGCCTAGCGGCCCATGCCTTTAGGCCCTGCTAATTCAATTGCTCCCACTGTATGCTGGTCATTATTGATCAGTCGGATCTCTTATTTTACACATAGATTAGCAAGTGATATGAACTTTAATAGCGGCACACAAATAAAAAATGATTATCATGCATTCATTTATGTACATATGCTAAGGTTCCATGAATTTAAATATTTATGTTTGTGTTAAGCTTTTGCCTTGTAGATAGCTATCGACATGCTTTTTCAATCTAATTTTGTCGATTGATGTGAAATGGTAAAAATCAGAGAATTACCACCGCACTAAGTGGTGCTCTGGCTTCGGGCTTTCTCCCCCTCATGAAGGAGAGAAGTTCGAATCCCCAGCACGTCGCAGGTGGACTTACCCGCTTCACGGGAGTGGTGGGTTCCTCCGTGGGCCCTAGGGTTTGCCCGCCGACTATTGGCTTACAAGTTTCCCTAGATCATCAAAAAAAAAAAAAGCAGAGAATTCAGTTAATATATATATATATTTCTATTAACTATGTCTATTCCGGAAAATCTGTTACCACACACACATGTATGTGCGTTAAAAATGAATTTAATAAAGAAAGAAACGATGTGATTTGAGTACTAACAGCAAGGCATTTATGTTAATCAATTTAAGTTATCATTTCCTCCATTATTTGGTAACATATAATTGTTATACACTTTTACCAAACGTGTGAATAACTCACTGAAATTTTGGGTGGAATTTTAGAGATTGAAAGATGCGTTTAAATTTACTTTATGATGTAAAGAGATGAGTGGGAGGGCGAAAGAGGGTATTCAACATAGCCATCATCCCTTAAGCTTTAATATTAGGGTTCCTGATGATTATTCAATTTGAATTACAACCACTCGTGCGATAGCTCTAAGTTCCAATGTTGATGCGGTCGTCTTCGCAATTTATGAGCATATTAGCAACCAAGAGGTGTTTTCAGACAAAATGAAGCATATTCAAGGCATGAATAGATTAGAGCACCGTTCATTTGCATTCAACATAACACCGGATTGCCGCATAATGCTGGTCATTTTGTCCATATTATAATAAATGGAAAATTTTCATTATTCCATAAATCAAATTATTCCACATATCGTTGCAACTCCCTATACATTTTTACATTCCTTCTCATCTGTATTCGCAGAATCTACTCTTGCACAAAACACGAACGACAAAGTAAGTACAACTTTCCCCAGACATTTCCGAAAAGGCTTCATAACCTACGAACTCTTTTTAGCCTTTTCAGGATGACGACACACTCACACGGGGGTCTCGCACGCGGATGTGTTCGGGTCCCACATGGCCGGCACCAGAAACTTGCGGCCATTAACGCCGATCACGTTGTAACTCGCCCCCGTCGTCTTGTCCGCCAGCAGCTGGCCGGGATACCCCGGGTACGCGCCCTTCCCGAAGATCCCCGTGCACGCGCTCACCGCCTCCAGCGGCGCCGCCGCGTCCCCCTGGTAGTACCCGTCGTTGAAGGGGTTCGTCACCGCCCCCGCCAGCACCGTCGCCAGGTTGATCACCATCCCGTCGACCCCGACGTCGCCGCTCGGCGCCACCAGCGGCGGCGTCTGCGGCCCGTACTGCGGCTGGTGGAACGGCCAGGCGCACTGCCCGGGGCACTGGCTGACCGCGTTCCCCACCCATGCGTACGTGTACCGGGACTTCCCGGCCGCGCCGGAGCCGTGGGTGCCGCACCGGCTCATGCAGAACCCGTCGACCGCCACGTCGGCGGAGGTCAGCACGAGGTTGATCGCGAGCGCCCGGGCCTTGATGCTCTTGTACCCGGCCTTCGAGGCCAGCGCCGCCAGCTGCCCCGTCTTCAAGGATTTGCCGAGGGAGTACCTCTCGTCGAGGATCTGGGTCCCGACGGCGAGGTTGGAGGGGCCGCCCTTGTAGCGCGCGGTGGTGCTCCACCACGAGGAGACGGTGGGGGGCCGGGAGGCGGCCGGGGCGGCGGAGAGGGAGTGGAGGAAGTCGAGGACGACGGCGCGCTGGGCGGGGGAGAAGGCGCCGTACCAGAGGAGGTTGAGGGTGACGTTGCCCTTGAGGAGGGGGCCGTTGTGGTACTTGAGGACGAGGGGCTGCTGCTGGACGAGGGCGGGGGCGGCCGGGCGCGGGCCGAGGCAGCAGAGGATCGCGAGGACAGGTAAAGCGAGGCTGGCAAAGCTACTGTGGCTCGAGGAAGCCATTGTTTTTCTGAGAGAAGAGCGAGAACGAGAACGAGGCTGAGGCTGAGGCTGAGGCTGATAGATTGATATGTTTGGTTGATGATGGACAAGAGGAACGGCCATGTATTTATACTGAGAGGAAGGTAGAGTTGAGTGCGAGCTGGTGCGTGCGGGCAGGGGCATAGCTGGCTTCGAAAGAGAAAAGAGAGCGAGGAGGAAGCATCTCGGGAGCGAGCGAGAAAGACAGGACGCGTCCGATGGGTTTGACGGGTTTGGAGGGTCAAAACTCAAAAGGGCGTTCTTGCTTTCGGCCCGGGTTCGAGCTGGGGTCGACATCTTCTAGGACCCAACACGAGAAAGCGCGACCTTTACAGGATGCGAACCGGACTCAAATCAAAAGAGCATCGCTACGCCTGTCCAACATGTAAATCGGATATAGAAAGGTGGTGCAAACGAATAAATTTTATGGTGGAATCGTTTCCTTTTTAAAAAGTCTTAACTCAAGAGCTGTAAATCATCTCGGCACACACGAGATCAGCACCGCCTAATACGTCTGGACTTGGCTTTTAAGAATGACCAGTAAATTCTTAATTGAGATGAAATTCTGGAACGGTTTATCGAGAAGAGTCAAGGCTGCCCTTGGCGGGCGTTTTCCTTGGGGGTTCCCCTGTTCTAATCCGCTGGGAGACAGGCTGCTATATTGTATTATGGGATCGTATTTTTTTTTTCCATGTATTATTTATTTCCTGGGGACTGAATAAAATAATAATGGAATTCATTGCCGATCCTGACGACTTGGCTGACTTAATTGGACCCCCTTGCGAAGCCCCCGAATTTGGTTTTGTTGACTGACGAGACAAACTCCAACCTTTTTCTCAGGTCCATCTCACCTAGAAACTTTTGCAGATTATCAAAGTCAAGTCGCATTTGGAGCCTAAAGCAAATCGCCATCATCAAATCCACTCCGCTATCATGAGCACGCCACGCACTTGCTACCGATCATATTTCCGATGAAAAAATGACATAAATAATTTCTGCCTTTTAATCAAAGATGCAATATAATTTTTAAAATTTTAATTTATTTATCGTGATTTTTAAACTATAATTCAACATGTAATGTGATCCCTTGAACTTTTAATACTTTCTATGTGATTTTTAGACTTTTGATACATATTGAATATAATCCTTAAATTATATGAAAATATTCAATGTTATCATTGAACTTGAATTACTAAAAACGATAATATTGAAAATTTTCATATGGCTCATAAATTAAGTTCAACATCAAAAAATCTAAAGATCACATTGTATAAATTAAAAGGTCGGTAACCATCAAGCACTATGTTCTCGAGAACAATTTGTGCTCGGAAATAGTTTTTTTTTTTTTTTTTCTGATTTTGTTATCTAAATGAATTTCAAAGCATTCGAATGCGTATAGTACAATTGTTAAATTTTTTTATGACATAGAATTTATTTTAATTTTTAATAATTTTTTAAGAATTTTTTTTCCCTTCTTCTTCTTCTTCTTCTAACTAGTTATTGGGCTTTAGTGATGGTTAGCAAGGTGCCGAACCTCATCTCTAGCTGGTCGAGGAGGAGGAGGGAGGAGGAAGAACAAGAAGTTACTAGACCTCATCTTGGTTTCAAACATTGTTTTTGGGAACAAAGAAGAAAATGACTTAATTTCAGAAATTATTTCCTAAACAAAGAAGTAACTTTTTTTTTTTTTTTTTACTTCGGTTTCATAAATTATTTCCGGTAACAAAGAAGTAACTTTAAAAAAAATTAGCTGATGTTACCAAGTGACTTTTTGTTCTTTTTTTGTTAAAAATTGTTTATTTACTTTTTCTATTTCTCGTTTCTGTTCTAAATCTGTTCCATTAAATAGAAAACTTAACTGATATTACCAAACCGATTTCTATTTTTCTTAATTCCAAGGAACAAAATAATTGAAATAATTAAGAATTGGCCAGTTATCAAATATGGCGTCTGTGTCATTTATCATATTCCCAATGGATGCTTTATAACGCGAAACTATCATAACTTCCGTATATGTCTACATGTAATCTGAGCACTGGATCCTTTTGAATCTTTTCTCCTTTCTTACCAATAGTGAGGTTCCCGATGCATCGTTAAATGTGTTCAGATATACAATTCGCGCCCTTCTTTCGCACCTGCAAAGTCGTTAAGGGAAAAATACGGTTGCGTACTCTATCCAAATATCTAGCTGGTTTCCTTCGTGTACACTCCATTTCCATGACCAAAGCCCTGCTTAGGCACGGCTAGGGCTATGGGACATTATTGCACGCATAAACGACACGGACGGGACGACGGAGGAGGCAAAGAAGACCACATGACATGATAAAGGCTAAGGAGCTGTTAAGAGAGGCGGAGCCACATCGGGCTTCGTCAGGAGAAAGGAACGAAAGGAGTTTAATGCCGCGGACGACTTTTGCGTGGAAAAAGGAGCATTTCCCACTAAGATCGGACCCCCCCACCCCGCCCTACGGTTTGTCATTTCGGGCAGAGAACGAAACGCTCCCCCCAACACTCAATTCCATTTCCATTTACATGGACGGGCTGCGCGGCCGCTTTGATTACGCGTCGCGAATGGGCGATTGCCGTTGCGCGTCTGTATCATGAGGTCAGCGTCTCCTCTCTCGCTCTCGCGTGCGGGGCTGTACTCATGCAGGCGCGCGATAACTATGGCCTGGGGCTCGCGATGGGGTGGTTGACTAGAACAGCTTGATGTAGAGAAGTTGTCGTTTACATGCGTGTCCCGACTATGGTTGAATGCTTTCGTGTATGTCTGCAGGATTGGTTGGCCAATCCAAACCATTTTCACCAAGAGAATCGAGAGTTGAACTGCGGTGTTGGTTGAAGTTTGGAAGAGTGATTTGCGTTGGTTTAGCATTTTGGATTCGATTTTGTTCAAGATGCTCTCGCGAAATCGACCTTGTCGTTTGGCCTTGACCCGGCCTTGAGCTGGCAAGGCGACGGCATGCGGAGTGGAGAGGGGATGACATGGTGGTGGTGGGTTGTTGAACTGTGCAAGCCTCTTGAGTGATTTGGTTAAAGATGCAAGTAAAGTTAAAAGCTTTTTTTTTCTTTTCCTAAAATTTGTGCAATAACTTAGTGGTCTCCAGGCTGTTTCCACATTGTGGAAATTACCAGAAGCAACTATTTCCAAGCACTATATTAAAGTCAATGAATAAGAGTCTCGATATGTGATGAATGAAATCCAAACAGGGAAGGAATTCATACGTCTAATTGGAGAAGATAAAGTAGTTTTTGTATATGCTCGCCAAACAATCGGCCCACTTTGGAGATAGGGGTGGGGGCCCAGAACCGGGATTGGTTCCTGGGAATAGGGGAAAAAAAAACTATATATGATTTATATATGTGATCTGACAAATTAGAGTGAGTAAGAAAGAATAATATTATAACTGTGCAATCTTAAACAACAACGGGAGTCTAAGAAAATTAGAAAAATTACAGAAAAAACCTTAAACTTATTACACTTATGCAAATTCAATATTAAATATTTTAATGTGGCCAATTTAATCTTAAACATTTTTAACAATTTATTAATTCAATTCTAAATTTTTAGCAGATTTACCAATTTAGTTTTAAGCCTTTTGATGATTTGTCAATTTAGTTTTTCTAACTAATTTTGATACAAAATCGCTGATGTGGATAACTTTTATAATTTTTTTATTTTCTAAATTTTTCCTTTTTCCTCTTTCTTTTTCCCTCCAATGGCCATTGGGAAGGGCAACCTTTGCTACCCAATGAGGGCAACTCTTGCCTAGGCAAGTCAACCCTCACCCGAGGTCGGTAGGGCGTTGAGGCCGTCATTGGTGGCTAGTGAAGGGGGAAAAAAAAAAGAAAATGAAAAAATAAGACAAATTTCAAGAAACTAAAAAAATGCAAAAATTATCTACCTCAATGATTTCCGGCGAATAGTATAGCTAGAATGACTTGATAAAATGTCAAAAGATTTATAACTAAATTAACTAAATTGAAAATTTTAGGGCTAAATTGGCTGAGTGCAATAAGTTTAGGATTTTTTTTTGTGGGTAATTTCCCCTTTCTAGAAAGCCCTAACTTAGGCTTCATTTGTTTCACAAAAATGACTAACATATAAAATATTTTTCAAAAAATGATGGCTTTTATCGTTTAAAATAATCATCCAATGGAAAGTCTTTTTATTATAAACAACAATTTCTGTCTAAATAATTTTGTAAATGATGAAAATATTTTTTACTCGTTAATTCTCATGAGTGATTCGAGCAATTATTTTTTTGGAAGATATTTTGCAAACTATTCGTTTTTCGCTTAACAAACACGCCCTGCCTTTACAATGAAGTTTATCGGCAAAAACTACTGTGAGCTTGAATTTTTTGTCTTTTGTCTTGATATACATGGAAACCGATGCCCTAACCAAGGAGATTACCCAACCTTAACAAAGGGATGGACGAAGGATTTTTCATTTTGCCAATCACGGGGTTCTAAGCCATCGAAGAAATGGTCCTTCAGTCCATAAAAACCCTAGCAAAAAGCCAAGACAAACCCTAGGTCGGTGAAGTCCAAGGCAATAAAGCGCTAGTTAGAAAACACCGGTCGGTGGGAACGGACGAAAGTCGACGATCCACAGCAAATGTCTCCAAGTTGCACAGAGGGTGATGAATGGCGCTTTGCTCCTTGGTAGGTGTTGACTTCGATGACATTTCTCCACCATAATCAATTTGCTAGCAGCATCACCTTAAGGTCGTACTGGCCCAAGTGAATGCTATCCAGTGCGATTTGTGGGGGCTGCACGCATATATTATCTACCAAAAAACAAACGGGGTCGAATAAAAGTTGCATCCGTGAAGTTAATTGGCTAGATTTTTGTGGACGGTCGGGGTTTGATGCTTGCAAGAAACCAAATTCAATTTCATTGCAGAGATTCGATTCATGAACGTCCCTCCCTCCCGCCTAAAAGACATGTGTCAAAGCCGCTTGACTAGTTTATCACGTTGGCTTGTCGAGACCCTGAATTGATGAAAAACCAAAGATCCAAAACCACGTCTTTCTATATAGCGTAGGCCTTGTAGCAATGATTTTAGCGATAAGTATCATCAACTGCCAATCACATCATGGGCTTAACCGAAGTTTTCGAAGGGATCGTAGCCCTTCTATAGTGAGTAGTTTACAAAGTCCTGGGCAGCCCGTGACACATAAGGTTGAGTAAAGTTTAGATTCGCAAACGTATGCGGTGACACCTTATTCTTTTTAGTTAATTCTAATGATGATGGCTATTGAACTTTAGTACATTGCTCAATAAAATAATTGAATATTAATGTTGAACCACCATGTTGTGAAATTCGACTTTCTTTTTTCAAATTGATGCGCTCCGATGGAAAATTTAATCAGATTTTGTACATTTTGCCAGAGAAATTGTCAAGAGAGATCCGAGTTTGAGCTCGTCAATATATCTAGTTAGACCTACCTTTACTCAAAAGTTCAAGTTAATGATATAAATGATATTAGTGCCGATGGTTGATTGGTGACTCACTCCCAACGTATAATCTGACTGGGATTTTAATAACCTATAGAATGCCATTACAACCTCCTCCGCTACATTTCACAATAGTTTTCAGATAACTCAGTAAATATTCCACTAGATTATCTTCCATGTCAAATATAATGGGAGCATCTCTATTTGAACGATCCCATATTTTCTTCTCTCTCTCTCTCGAATTATACCCCCTCGATGGTAATCAGGAATTGTCGTTTAGAATTTAGCTATTGGCATGTGGCCAGAAATCCGGCCATCTCACGATTCCCTTTTCCTCGTGTTCCATTCCAATCGTTTTTCGGGCCAGGGACATTCCATGATTTACGTGCATCCAATTTAATTAAAAGAGGTGGGTTCGACATTGGGCTCGGTTTGTGGTGCAGTTGAGGGATGGTCCCCCCCTGGGGCGGTGGTATGAGGGAAGCAACTGGTGGTGGGCAGTGGGCACAATGGTCGGCTGACTTGTGCTTAAAGGTACGGCGGCTTTGTCGGCCTAAAGTGATGGCCGAGATGGTATTGGCCCAAGGATGGGCCGCTCATGGGCGTTGCGCACGGTGGTGGGCCGGTGGCCTTGGTTGACCGCTGATATGTGGGACGAGTAAAGCGAAAGGGATAATGCATGGAATGGGTATAGTGCGACCGAAAGTTTGGAGTATCCGAAAATCACCCAACTCTAGCACTTCCACTAGCAGATGACAGCTCATCCATATAATTCAAAACTGAAAACAAACCCCACCAAAAAAGGGGTGGGTGGGGGTCGGTGGAAGTGTTCTCGGGGCAAAGGCATGCGTGTGGAATTGGTAGAATTGAGGCAAGGGCTGCCGGAGGCAGTGGAGCCATTCCAAAGTGCACCGGAACCGACATGAGGACACTCGGTCCTACGCTTGATGTGCATGGGAGTTGCATCTTTCAAAGGATGAGATCGACTAGGCTCATATGATTCCGATGCAATCCGAGAGTTTCTTGAGGTGGTGATGATTGGAGGCAGAGGATCTCGGGTGTTGGCTGAAGGCTTCGATGGCGGCACGTCGGTAGGCTTGGGCAATCCGATAGAGATAGCATAGTTTTTTTTCTTTTGCATGCTTAAATGTTAGATAGTTGAACACCTGGAAATTTTTAGAAGTAATTGAGTTCAAACCGGCTTGAACAGCACAAGGAAACTTTGAGACTTTAAGCCCAAAAGAGAGTTTAACTCGATCCAAAATCCACTTGAGATTTTGTTACATTCAATCGTCAAAATCAAAATTGGATCCGCGATCAAGTTCAAGTTGTAGTATTTTCCTAAATCAAGATTCAATTGAGTTTTCGCCCTGAATTCACTTTTCATCATTCTAATCTTTAATCTAATAGCTCAAAGGCAATAGATCGCAAAAGGGCCACCGAGTGAATATTTTTATAAAAAAAAAAAAAAACATGCATATACAAAAACCCCATTAAGAAGATTACCCAAGAGAATCTAATCAATCTGATGGCTGGGAGTGAGAAAGAAAAGGTCGATGAAGCCCTTAGGATGTAGCTGAGCAAGAGAAATGAAGTTAGATTTGAGTGATGACGATGAAGGAAAGGGGAAAGGTGAGAGGATGGTAGTGAGGAAAGAGTCGTCATGTGAAGGCAAGAAATAGGACTTTTGTTTTGACTGAGATAACAAGGACAAAACCAGCGAGAAGTGAAGGTGGTGGTGGAGCTAACTATCAAGAATGGGAGTGACGGCTAAGCGCTTATCCACACTTTATATTGGTTAGCAATGCAATGTATCTCATGTCTAAATTTCGATGTTTATTGTCAATTGACACGAATTTTTCTATGAATCGTAGACAACGTTAACAGTTATTTTTACGGGTGGAACTGTGAATTGAAGAAGTATGATGTAATGGCGCATAGAAAATAAAAAAAGTGGTTTGCCTTTCTATTAACTATAATGACAGTAATATACAGCGACCAAAAAAAAAAAAAAAATTAACGAATGAATGAATCAATCTGGGAGCCTCAACGTCATTGCTTCAATCTGTCTCCACTTCCCTCACACCAGCGTCGAACAGGACGACGTGGACGGATCGTAGAGAGCCGGGACCAGGTACTTTCTCCCGTTCATGCCGTGCGCGTTGTAGCTCGCCCCCGTCGCCTCATCCACCAGCAAGTTCCCGGCGTAGCCCGGGTACGCCCCGTTACCGTAGATCCCGGTGCACGCCGACGCCGCCTCCAGCGACGCCCCCGCCTCGCCCTGGTAGTACCCGTTCGAGAAGGGGTTCGTGGCGGTCCCGGCGAGGAGGCCTGCCAAGTTGATCACCATCCCGTCGACGCCGACATCCCCGTTGGGCGCCACCAGCGGTGGGCTCTGCGGGCCGTACTGGGGCTGGTGGAACGGCCACGCGCACTGCCCCGGGCACTGCGTCTCCGAGTTGCCCACCCAGATGTACGCGAACCTCGAGCTCCTGCCCTTGACCTTGACGGAACCGACGGCGGAGTCGTGGGAGCCGCACCGGCTCATGCAGAACCCCTCGACGGCCACGTCGGAAGAGGTGAGCACCACGTTGATGGCGTTCCGCTGTTCACCCCGGGACGCTAGCTCCACGAGGTGCTTGTTCGTGAGGGACTTCCCAAGGGAGTAGCTCTCGTCGAGTACTTGCCTGCCGGGCGAGAGGGTGAGGGAAGGCGTGCGCCTCTTGGAGGAGGAGAGGTGGTAGTACTTGTCGACCGTCTTCCACCAATGGGATACGGATGGAGAGGCCTGAGCCAAAGAAGGGTCGGAGGAGAGGGAGGTGACGAAGTCGGAGACGATGGTGCGCTGGGAGGGCTTGAAGCGGCCGTACCAGATGAGGTTGACGGAGATCTTGCCGGAAAGGAGAGGGCCATTGTGGTACTTCATGGGCGGGGACTGGTCTTGGACCAGCTCAGCCAGCCTCCTGGTGGCGGAGGCCATCTGGAGGAGGCAGAGGGCGAGGAATAGCTTTGGAAGAGCTGTCTTAGAAGCGAAGAAGGATGCCATTGTAGTAGCTTGAGTTTTGGGCCAAAGAGTGAGGAAAGGTGAAAGCAGAGCTCGCTTTGTTTAGGTTGTGGGTTGTGTTGAAGGGAGGAGGAGTATTTATACTGGGGTGGGATGAGGGTGATGCTTCGATTATTTTATTTTAGGACTATATATTATAATAATAAATATGAAGTTGGGAACGTATAAGTGGGGTTAAAGTGCCGGAACCTGCCCGGAAATAGACAAAAGAAGGGCAGCTCATGAATGATGGTTTTGCAATTCCCAGTTGCAGCTTCCCCAGCAAGATTAACAAATGACAAGTCGTGCCCGACTGCGCGTTCAATCATTATTTCATTTAGGGTCTTAGTATAGCATTTTAAGTAACCAATCACCACAAAAAAAAAAAAAAAACGATAATGCTTAATTTACCAATTGCAATTGATATTTTGAACAAAATAATTTCATATCAAATTTTGCTAAACTTTTTCTAAAATCAGATTCTTAAAAAGTTTCACTTGAAAACTTAAATTGATAGGCATAAAAAAGTTTCACTTGAAAACTTAAATTGATAGGCATAAAAAATCATATATATATATATATAATATAAAATTTTTATTATCAAATAGTATGCGATATTTTTATCACTTGACATCTCCTCTCACGTATAAATTGGATCGAAAATTTTGATTAATGGAAATGGACACGCTTGCGAGAAGAGCGGAACCTGTCTTTGAGTTGGGACTTCGTGTTGGAATCCAGACTAGAGTTAATAGTTCCTTTTTTGTGAGCTGTTAGCTGGAATTCAAACGAAAAGTGGGTAATGCAATCCAGCTGAGCGTTGACCGAGAAAAAAAGAAGAAGTCCAGCTTAGCAACAGTCCAATGGACGAAACTGACCTTACACTGATCTTTCTCCTTAGCCTTGGAGAAGGGCAGTGGTGCTTCTTCAAAATTTTTATTTTTTGCGAAAAAATTGAAACCTTATTCTCTAATTATATTAACGGCCATGGACATTTCAGGATTTACGTGCATCCAATTTAATTAATAGAAGTGGCTCGGTTTGTGATGCAGTTAAGAGATGGTCGGCGGAGTGGCAAGACGAAGCCATAGATTTGTGCAGAGGAATGTCGAATGGTGGCGGGAGAAATTACCAAAAAAGCATTAAACTTATTGTATTTATGTTAATTTAGTTCTAAAACTTTTAATTTGACAAATTGAGTCATATAACTAATGTGAACAATTTATGCAATTTCTATTATTTTTTCTAAATTTATTATTATTGTTTTTTTTACTTTTCTTTCCCTTTCCTCTACCAGTCGTCAAGCCTTGGTGATGGCTGACGACCGGCCACAGGAGACAATTGGTGAGGTTGCAACCTTAGTTGCCCCTCTTTAGATTTGGCGAAAGCGAGTCTCGCTCAAAGTGAACTTGGCCAACCCTTGGTCGACCTTGTTGGCCTTTGGCGAGGGTTAGATGAGGGTCAATGGTCGCCTCGCTGGTCGTTGCCTAAGAATGAAAATAAAGACAAAATAAAATTAAAATATAACAAAATTCAATAACAAAATAATAATGAATTATAAAATTTGTCCATATTAGCCTTGGTCGTACCACTTAATACAATCACATCTGTGTGAATAATTTCCTGTTAAAATTGGTTAAGTGGACTATATTGGTAAATTTTTAAATAATTTAAAATTAAATTGATTAAATTGAAAGGTTTATGATTTAATTGACATAAATTTATAACTTTTTGGGTAATTTTGGTGCAAGAGAAGCAAGCGGTGGTGGGTAAAATAGTTGGCTGACTTGTGCTTAAAGATATGGCGGCTTTGTCGGCCTGAAATGGTGGTCGAGAATATTGGCCCCTGCACGGGACATTCGTGGGTTTTGTGCTACGTGGTGGCCTAGGTTTGATCGATGATATTTATATGGGATGAGTAAAGTGAAAGAGATAACGTAATGCGTGGAATTGTATTGTAAGACCGAAAATTGGGGTTTGTTCTAATATCATCAAAACTCTAGCACTAACATATGACACATCATCCACATAATTCACCGCTGAGCCCATAAAAAATGAAAAAAGAAGGCTACGAGAGGCGCGCTGATGGGTGGAAATGGTCTCGGTGCGAAGGCATGTGTGCGGAAGTGGTGGGATGAGATGTGAGGCACCAGAGGCCGTGGAGCCATTCCAAAATGTGCTAGAATCGATATGAGGTCACTTGATCCTAGGCAAGGCCTGCATGGCACCCACATCTGTCAAAGAATAAGAACGAGTGGGCTTATATGATTCCAATGCAATCGAGAGTTTTTCTTCTTCTCTTAGAAGTCATTGTGTTCGAATAGGCTCAAATTACATAAGGAAACTTTGAGACTTTGAGCCTTAAAGTATGTAACTCGATTGATGAATCAATTGAGATTTTGTTATACTTAAAAGTTAAAATCAAAACATGATCCCAATCAAGGTCAACGTATATCCTTCTCTTGGACCGAGATCCAACTGAGTTTTCTGCCTAAATAATTTTTCATGATTTCCCTCTTTAGTCTAACAATCAAAGGCAATTGATCTTAAAAGGACCATTTCTATGCCCCCCCCCCCCCCCCCCCCAAATGCATATAAAAAACCCCATTAAGAAGAATTCCCAAGATGGAATGTGCAGATCTGATCAATCAAATGGGTGGGAGTGAGAAAGAGAAGATCGATTAGAACCCATAGAACGTAGCTTAGCGAGAGAAAAGAAGTTAGATTTGAGTTATGATGATGAAGGGGGAAGGTGAGAGGATGACGCTGAGGAGAAAGTGGTGATGTGAAAGCGAGGGAGGCCAGTATGATTTGACTCATTTGCTTGTTAATGAATCGCTTTCGTGGGTGCAAAGCCAAAACTCTCAGTCCAATAATTATGCATTTCATTATCGGGCATTAGACAGCTAAGGGAAAAACAAGACTCTTGTTTTGACCGAGAGAACTAGGACAAATCAATTTGGCCCTATTTGGTAATGTTATTCTCTATTTTTCTGCTATTTTGTTCTCCGGAAAAAAAAAAAAAAAATAGAAATCCTTTCGATTACGTCGGCTAATTTTTCTATTTCCTGAAATAGATAGGTGGCCAAGGAATAGATTTAAAACAAAAATAAGAAATATAAAAAACTTATTTCTCTGTTATCTAGAACAAAAAGAGAAATATGGCCATTTTAGAAAAATAAGCTTAATATAATCAAATGCCCGTCTTTACTAGGGGTGATCGGGTCCAAGGTGGGTAAGGTCTAGACCTGGACCCTATACCCGACGCTATTATAATCGGTTCTATTTTTTTTTTGACCGTGTACCCGATCTTGTTTGCATTGAACCTTGTTCTTGACTCACCCTATTTTTCCGGTCCGGGAATAGGGTTAACCCTATTTATATTAGAACATGTTTTGCATAAAAATTGTTGTACATCACTTATATGTAAGATAAAGCGTTTACAATCTTGATCAGCATAAGCATATCCACCACCATAGCAAAGGTTAAACTAGTTTTAAGGAAAAACAAAAGGCTAGAAGTCTGCTCTCCTTCAAAGGCTCGCCCGTTTTGTAGCAGAACGGTCGCTTACAGTTTATCTCAATGACATAATGCATAATACCATGAATATGGATCATCTGATTTTGTCCCAAACCAACAAGACTGATCTCTCATGTAACTCATACCCACTCCAAGTTAGATAAGTCGGCTAATCAATCAAGAATACTTAATCTCAAAATGATATTTCATACATCACAATTGTCCTGTTGCTAGAGGCAACCAAAGTATCATAATAAGGATTTATCATGAATAAATCAGTTTCTCTTAGAACATCATCCAGTGCCCCAATGTCATTGCTTTCAAACACATTACAATATAGCCATTCTCCCCTATCCTGGGGATAATTGAAGATGAAATTCCTTGAAATACAATTTCTTCTATTACAAGTTCTTCAATGTGGCACATCTAAAAGTTTAATGGTATTCAGCCATAACTCAATCGAGAATCTACAGAACATGTGGTTGTATGGTGGCGAGGAACACCAATTTCACATGCATTTACTTTGGCCGCGAACCGAAGAGAACAAAGTGACTCACCAATGGAAGAAGGTTTAGGAGAGATGTTAACAAACATCAACGTTTTGGAATCTCCACCCAAACATAGCTGATTCAGACATATAGTTAGAATTTACAGTCTTAAGATATATCAAATCACAAGAATTTTATATGTATTGTGACATTGCAATATCAACACAGCAATTTATCATGATAGGCTGTTGCTTTTAAAAAAAAAAAAAAAGGTACAAGTGAGATCCAAATGATGAAGAGAAGAACGGGAAAAGAAAATATACCTGAAGAAGAGTTGTTAGCTTTGAGTTTCTAAAGGGAACATGGTCCTCTCTCTTTGTAAGGGCGAATATAACATCGCTCAAGCATGATAAACTTTTATTGATTGCCTAATTGGCATCGGGAAACAAAGAATTAGGCGCAACAATTAGGCAAAAAGACATGGTCTTCTTCACAGCCCAACTATGACATAAAATTTTAAGCTCTACAAGAATTTCCCACCTCAAGAAAGTAGGCCCTTACAAAATCATGCCATATTAAGCAAGAAAGGCTGTCCATGTGAAAAGTACACTACCGAATTTGACCCACCATTTCAATGCAAGCACTTTCAGCTGAGAGAGAGAGAGAGAGAGAGAGAGAGAGAGAGAACCTCGGAGCGAGCAATGGTGAAGAGCGCCTGGGCAGTGTTCCTGTATGCCGGGAGGCACACGACTCTACCATCGTTCACTCTAGCGGTGGTGTTCTCCCACTGACGAATCTGGTGATGGCCCAACGAAGGAAAAGCTGTGAAGTGAAGTTTGCGGGTGTGAGTCGTGTGACCGTGAGAGAGCTTGAGAGGTAAAGATATAAACAAATTAGGGTTTTTGATTTTGAGTTGGCTTACAAACCAGTTCTCAAACTGGTTCCCAAACTGGTCTGGTCGATCTGGTTCCCGAGTGGGTAATCCCTCGGAACTAGTTCCCGCACTGGTTTCAACCGGAACCAGTTCTTGACCCTGTTTTCCGGGTGGGCCGGTTCGGGAACTAGGTTTACCTGGTCCGGTTGCACACCCCTAGTCTTTACACAATTGACACAGGTCTAATCTCTTGACCCGATATAAGTCCCCATTTTTAGGAATAAAAAAATAAAAATAAAATTCAAAAATTAAAAATCGAGGAAAAAAATTAGAAATTAGATTTTGAATAGTTTTACTAAATTTTAATGTTAATTCTAGTTTAGAATTACTTTAGCACAAAAAAGAATGTGAAAATATTTTGATGAAAATTGGATTCAAAATTGAATAAGCTTTTAGAGCTTTACTATATGAATTTTTAAATACCATTTTCTTTTAGAAACAATGCTAGATCGCAAAAGCTTGGTGACTTCAAGCAATGTTTGCTATTCTTTTGAAAAGATTTAATACCTGTTTATTGTAATGGTCAAAGATTTACTATCAACCTCCTCATATTATGAGTTATAAACTAATGGGACTCTCTGTTAACTTTTTCGGCCATCCATCTTTGACTAATGATTATGTTGGATTTTCTTATGTCATTTAAGAATATATTGATCACTCATTACAAAAGTCTAATTTGATCTAAACATGAAATGTTAAGTCTCTTTATAATTAAAAAAAAATTGGAAATAATTTTTTTTATGATTGTACCAAATGCATTTATGTTATTTTTCTATTTCGGGAATATAAATTGTGTAATTACTAAACACATTCTTCTGCTCAGAAACTCGTTTAGGGAATATAAGTAAAAAAAATTATTTTTGAATATAAATTATTCCTGAAATTAAATATGTTACTAAATGCACCCTTAATACCCTTCCTTTTGGCTTGTGAGAAGACGACGTGCTAGTTGGTGGTGGTGATGGAGCTAATTGTCAAGAATAGTTGTGTTAACTAAGTGCTTATGCACATTTTATGTTTGTTAGCAATGTAGCTCTCATGACTATGTCATGTAATTAATGTCCAAACTTTGATGTTTATCATTAATCGACACAAACTGTCCTATGAATTGTAAATATTATTAACGCTTGTTTCTACTAGTGGATCAATAATGAATTAAAGGAGTATGATGTAACGACATGCTTCATCCATGATTTATATAAGTGACAATGCTTAACTTATGGTCATATAGAAACCCTAACCTCGAGTGAAGTAATTATAAGATTAATACATTTGAAAATAAGAAAGTTTGATGTTGTGAAGCCACATTTGTACTAAATGACTCAATCACGTCTGAAATCCTTGGAAAAAGAATATTGGGAGTTGCCATACAAGAAAGTGGTCTTTTTGGGAATTAATGTTAATGGATGTGTCATTGAGTTGGGTAATTTATAAGTAATGTGAGATTTTGGGATTTTACAAACTCTCTAACTTAAAGAATTAACATTAGTGGGAGTGAAGCTAAAATTGTCAAATTAAGGATGGATTAACCCGCTTGCTTTGCACTAGAGAATAAAATTGTAGCATATAAAAGTGGCTTGCCTTTTCTATTAGCTATAATGACTGTAATATACACAAAAAAAAAAAAAAAAACCAATAAACGAATGAATCAATCAATCTGGGAGCCTCAACGTCATCCTTTCTATCTGCCTCCACTTCCCTCACACCAGCGTCGAACAGGACGACGTGGACGGATCGTAGAGAGCCGGAACCAGGTACTTTCTCCTGTTCACGCCGTGCGCATTGTAGCTCGCCCCCGTCGCCTCATCCACCAGCAAGTTCCCGGCGTAGCCTGGGTAAGCCCCGTTGCCGTAGATCCCGGTGCACGCCGACGCCGCCTCCAGCGACGCCCCCGCCTCGCCCTGGTAGTACCCGTTCGAGAACGGGTTCGTGGCGGTCCCGGCGAGGAGGCCTGCCAGGTTGATCACCATCCCGTCGACGCCGACGTCACCGTTGGGCGCCACCAGCGGCGGGCTCTGCGGGCCGTACTGGGGCTGGTGGAACGGCCACGCGCACTGCCCCGGGCACTGCGTCTCCGAGTTGCCTACCCAGATGTACGCGAACCTCGAGCTCCTGCCGTTGACCTTGACGGAACCGACGGCTGAGTCGTGGGAGCCACAACGGCTCATGCAGAACCCCTCGACGGCCACGTCGGAAGAGGTGAGCACCACGTTGATGGCGTTCCGCTGTTCGCCCCGGGACGCGAGCTCGATGAGGTGTTTGTTCGTGAGGGACTTCCCGAGGGAGTAGCTCTCGTCGAGGACTTGCCTCCCGAGCGAGATGGTGAGGGAAGGCGTGCGCCTCTTGGAGGAGGAGAGGTGGTAGTACTTGTCGACCGTCTTCCACCAATGGGATACGGATGGAGAGGCCTGAGCCAAAGAAGGGTCGGAGGAGAGGGAGGTGACGAAGTCGGAAACGATGGTGCGCTGGGAGGGCTTGAAGCGGCCGTACCAGATGAGGTTGACGGAGATCTTGCCGGAGAGGAGAGGACCATTGTGGTACTTCATGGGCGAGGACTGGTCTTGGACCAGCTCGGCCAGCCTCCTGGTGGCGGAGGCCATCTGGAGGAGGCAGAGGGCGAGGAATAGCTTTGGAAGAGCTGTCTTAGAAGCGAAGAAGGATGCCATTGTAGTAGCTTGAGTTTTGGGCTAAAGAGTGAGGAAAGGTGAAAGCAGAGCTCGCTTTGTTTAGGTTGTGGGTTGTGTTGAAGGGAGGAGGGGTATTTATACTGGGGTGGGATGAGGGTGGTGCTTCGATTATTTTATTTTAGGACTATATATTATAATAATAAATATGAAGTTGGGAAAGTAAAAGTGGGGTTAAAGTGCCGGAACCTGCCCGGAAATAGACAAAAGAAGGGCAGCTCATGAATGATGGTTTTGCAATTCCCAGTTGCAGCTTCCCCAGCAAGATTAACAAATGACAACTCGTGCCCGACTACGCGTTCAATCATCATTTATGCTCTTAGGACAGCTTTTTAAGTAACCAATGAAAAAAAAAATTATAATGCTTGAGTATAGCATTTTAAGTAACCAATCACCAAAAAAAAAAAAAAAACGATAATGCTTAATTTACCAATTGCAATTGATATTTTGAACAAAATAATTTCATATCAAATTTTGCTAATTTTTTTCTAAAATCAGATTCTTAAAAAGTTTGACTTGAAAACTTAAATTGATAGGCATAAAAAATCATATATATATAATATAAAAAAAATTATTATCAAATAGTATGCGATATTTTTATCACTTGACATCTCCTCTCACGTATAAATTGGATCGAAAATTTTGATTAATGGAAATGGACACGCTTGCGAGAAGAGCGGAGCCTGTCTTTGAGTTGGGACTTCATGTTGGAATCCAGACTAGAGTTAATAGTTCCTTTTTTGTGAGCTGTTAGCTGGAATTCGAACGAAAAGTGGGCAATGCAATCCAGCTGAGCTTTGACCGAGAAAAAAAGAGAGTCCAGCTTAGCTACAGTCCAATGGACGAAACTGACCTTACACTGATCTTTCTCCCTAGCCTTGGAGAAGGGCAGTGATGCTTTTTCAATTTTTTTTTTTTTTGGCGAAAAAGTTGAAACCTTATTCTCTGATTATGTTAACGGCCATGGACATTTCAGGATTTACGTGCATCCAATTTAATTAATAGAAGTGCCTCGGTTTGTGATGCAGTTAAGAGATGGTTGGCGGAGTGGCAAGACGAAGTGGCATATTTGTGAAGAGGAATGTGGAACGGTGGCGGGAAAAATTATCAAAAAAATATTAAATTTATTGTACTTGTGTTAATTTAGTTCTAGAACTTTTAATTTGACAAATTGAGTCATATCATTAATGTGAACAATTTATGTAATTTCTATTATTTTTTTCTGAATTTATTATTATTATATTTTTCTTTACTTTTCTTTCCTTTTCTTCTACCAGTTGTCAAGCCTTGGTGATGGCCGATGATCGACCACAGGAGACAATTGGTGAGGTTGCAATTTTAGGTGCTGTTTGGTAATCATCCCAATAGTGATTGATTCTGATTTTTTGTTCCCAGGAGTAGTTTGGGAACAGAATCGTTGTCGCGACCTCTTTTTTTTTTTTCGGTGCCCGTAATCGGGTACGAGCGCCTAAGGAGGCTAATGGCTCGGCTGAAATTAATTATGCCTAAACTCTCCCAAGTCCACCAATTCACGACTTTAATAGTCTGAGTTTTTAACCTGTAAATCAATTTTTAAAATGGAGTCTCCACTAATCGATTTGGGGTGGGTTGATTAGAAACCCAAGTGAAGTATCGGGAGAAATACTCACTCCTGCGCAACCAGAGAAATTAGGATCGGGGACTTGATTACACTAGTTAATCACTAATGCCCTTTCGGTACCTAATCTTGTTTAAACCTTGAGGTTTTTTGGATGTTTGAGAGATTTTCCATGCATTTTGTGGAGATTTTTCTATTTTTTGAAAGTAAAAGGGATTTTTGGATTTTTTGCTATTTTTTTGGAAAATAAGTCTTTTTGGCATTTTATGAATTTTTTTTTGGCTTTTTCCATGAATTTTTGGTTTTTTTGGGATTTTTGGGATTTTTTGGAAAATATGAAATTTTTTTGATTTTTTTGATTTTTTGGAAAATAAATTATTTAAAAAAAATATTATTTTATATTATAATAATATTTTAAAAACGAACCGGGTCGGATCCCCGGGTTGGGTCCGACCCGCTTCGTCTGCCCGAGACACAGACGAGCCCGCAATGCGGGCCCGACTCAGGTTTTTTTTCTCCTCCCATTTTTAAAAAATAAGCCCAAACCACTCTTGGCCCGTTTTATAAAAACTCCGGTTCAAAAGCTACTCGGCCCACGCGCACAACCCGGCCTGGGGAAACCCTACCCGGAAACAGGGGAACCGGGTCGCGACATACCCGCGAATTGACCCGGTTCCCGGCCTCCTCTACCCCTTGCTCTCTCGCGGCGCTGATGAGAGGGACTGTGGCGTCACCGGGCGGACGGCGACGACGGTGGAGATGACGACGACAATCCGCTTATGAGGACAGCGAGGACAAGCGATAATGGGTCTGTAATGGGGATTTTAGTGGCGACACGGTTCGAAAGGGGGGGAGACGCGCCGGCGACGACACGACCGGCGGTGGTGATGGTTACTTTTACCTGTCCGTGACGGGGTGGCAAACGGTGGCGGTGACAGGGCAACTCAGCTTCCCGATCTGGCGCGGCGTCGGCGGATCAATCACGGCAACGGCTTCGCGGGTGGGGCACGACAACAAGCCTTCGAAGCAACGGCGTCGGGACTTGGTCGAGGCGAACGGCTGCGGCACGGCGTCTAGCGGCAACAACAACAGCAAAAAAGAACCAGATCTGAGGCGCAGATCTCGGCCGGACCTTCCTCGACCTCGATCTTCTCTCACTCAGGCTAGATCCGAGCCTCCACCGGCCAAATCTGACCTTCTTGAAGTTGTTTGTGGCCGGCCTTCCCCGAAGTCTCTCGGTGGAAGGTGGGCTGAGCTCTCTTCCGCGCTCGCCCTTCAATCCTTCTTGATGTCTCTCAGTGAAGGATCTCCGAGCTTGCCTGTGCCGTTCTTCGACGAAGGTGGTGCCCTTTTATAGGCGAGGGAATCCGGTCGACGGAGCTTCGGCCGCTGGTCCCCTTTGCGCGCCGAGCGGTTCTCCTCGGCTGAATCGGCGTCCCATCCTAGCTCATCCAGCGAAGCGTGCTCGGCATTGATGGCGCTCGAGATCTTATCTTCTCTGGCCGACGTCGGCCTACTCCCCTCGGCCGTAGGCCATCCTTCGCGGGCGTCGTCGTCTTCTGTGCGCGTGAATTGCAGAGACGTAGGGGAAGAAGAGGGAAGAAGGAAGAAGAAGAAGAGAAGAGGGGGCTGGGCTTTGTGGGAAAAAGGCTAGGCCTTAGGCTTGCGTGGAAAAGAAGAAGAAGAGGGGGCTGCTTCTTTTTGTTGTTGTTTTTGTTATTTATTATTTATTATCTAAAAAATGGAAAAATAAAAGAAAATAAGGCCTAATTAATAACATAATCAAAATTTAGGTGTCAACAATCGTGTTTGGTCAGATTTGAAGTAGAATCAAGAATAAAAAAAAGTTGATTCTTGTTCCGGAAACAAATATGAGAATCAAGTCTTCTTCCATTTTCTCTTCTTCTTCTTCTTCTTCTTCTTCTTCTTCTTGTTCTGGAAACAAATCTGAGAATCAAGTCTTCTTCCATTTTCTCTTCTTCTCCTTCTTCTTCTTCTTCTTCAAACAAATCTAGGAATCAAGTCTTCTTCTTCTTCTTCTTTTTCCGGAAACAAAGTCTTCTTCTTCTTCTTCTTTTTCCGAAAACAAATCTGAGAATCAAGTCTTCTTCCATTTTCTCTTCTTCTTCTTCTTCTTCTTCTTCTTCTTCTCTTTTCTTCTTCTTCATCTATCGCCATCCTGAATCAAGTCTTCTTCCATTTTCTCTTCTTCTTCTTCTCTTTTATTCTTCTTCATCTACCGCTATCCTGCGATTGCCGTCCACTATTCGCCAACGCTGCCATTGCCATCCGCCGGTCACTGGCAATTAGTCTAGAGAGCTCGCCGGAGGCTTGCTAGGCCAGGATGAGGTTCAGTGAGCACACCGAAGGCAAGCCCAGCCACCGGCAAGGCGGGCCTTGCCTAGCCTTGTCGAGGCTAGCCTTAGGTCACCTAGCCCCAGCAAGGCCGGCTTGGCCACCGGCAAGGCTGGGCGAGCCTCACCCAGCTACTGGCGAGGTTTAGTCTACGAGAGCCGATCTTGCCAAGGGTCGACGATGCTCCGATGAGGTTGCAGACCCTTGTTTAGTCGGTCGCTAGATCGACGACCAGCCACAAGAAGAAAAAGAAGAATAGGAGAAAAAAGGAAAAAAAGAAAAGAAAAAAATAAGGAAAAAAGAAAAAAAAAAGGAAAGAAGAAAAAAATTATTTAAAAATTAAAAGAAATTGATTTGGAATAGAATCAATAAGCACGATACCAAACGCAATTCTATTTCAAAATCAGAAATTTTGAACAGTTACCAAACGGTTTAAAATGCTTAGAAATTGTTCCCAAAAACAGAATAAAAAAGAATAATTTCTTATCAGAATCTGTTCTCGGGAACAGAATCATTACCAAACGCGCCCTTAGTTGCCCCTCTCTAGATTTGGTGAAAGCGAGTCTTGCTCAAAGTGAACTTGGCCAACCCTTGGTTGACCTTGTTGGCCTTTGGCGAGGGTGAGGGTCAAGGGTCGCCTCGCCAAGCGTTGCCTAGGAATGAAAATAAAGAGAGAATAAAATAAAAATATAACAAAATTCAAAAACAAAAAATAATGAATTATAAAATTTGTTCATATTAGCCTTGGTCGTACCATGTAATACAGTCACATCCATGTAAATAATTTCCAGTTAAAATTGGTTAAATGGACTATATTGACAAATTTTTAAATAGTTTAAAATTAAATTAACTAAATTGAAAAGTTTATGATTGAATTGACATAAATTTATAATTTTTTGGGTAATTTTGGTGCAAGCGAAGCAAGCGGTGGTGGGTAAAATAGTTGGCTGACTTGTGCTTAAAGATATGGCGGCTTTGTCGGCCTAAAATGGTGGTCGATAATATTGGCCCCTGCACGGGACATTCGTGGGTTTTGTGCTACGTGGTGGCCTTGGTTTGACCGATGATATTTATATGGGATGAGTAAAGTGAAAGAGATAATGTAATGGGTGGAATTGTATTGTGGGACCGAAAATTGGGGTTTGTTCTAATATCATCTAAACTCTAGCACTAACATATGACACATCATCCATATAATTCACAGCTGAGCCCATATAAAATGAAAAAAAGAAGGCTACGAGAGGCGCGCTGATGGGTGGAAATGGTCTCGGTGCGAAGGCATGTGTGTGGAAGTGGTGGGATGAGATGTGGGGCACTAGTGGAGCCATTACAAAATGTGCTAGAATCGACATGAGGGCACTTGATCCTAGGCAAGGCCTCCTAAAATAATGTGACTTGATTAATGAATCAATTGAGATTTCGTTACATTAAATAGTTAAACTCGTAACACGATCCGATCAAGGTCAACTTCTATCCTTCTTTTGGACCAAGATCCAACTGAGTTTTCAGCCTAAATAACTTTTCGTGATTTTCCTCTTTAGTCTAACAATCAAGGGTAATAGATCTTGAAAGGGCCATTTCTATGCAAAAAAAAAAAAACAAAAAACAAGAAGAAAGAAAAACATGCATATCAAAAACCCCATTTAGAGAATACCCAAGATGGAATGCACAGATCTGATCAGTCAAATGGGTGGGAATGAGAAAGAGAAACTCGATTAGAACCCCTGGGATTGTAGCTGAGCGAGAGAAAAGACGTCAGATTTGAGTTATGCCGATGGAGGGGGAAGGTGAGAGGATGACAACGAGGAGAAAGTGGTGATGTAAAAGCAAGAGAGGCCAGTGTGATTCGACTCATTTGCTTGTTAATGAATCGCTGTCGTAGGTGCAAAGCCAAAACTCTCAGTCCAATAATTAGGCATTTCATTACCGGGCATTGGACAGCTAAGGGAAAAACAAGACTCTTGTTTTGACCAAGAGAACATCGTCAAATTAATTTGGCCCTATTTGATAATGTTTCTATTTCTTTATTTTTTTTTGTTTTGTTTCCTAAAACAGAAAAAGAATAGTAACATCATCTAATTCTTATATTTCCAAAAATAGATTGATGACTAAGGAATATATTTGGAACATAAATAAGAAGTATAAAAAACTATTTCTTTGTTTACACAATCAACATAGGTCCAGTCTCTTGATCCGATCTGAGTCCCAATTTTAGGATTAAAAAGTAAAAATAAATAAAATTTCGAAAATTCGAAAATTTCGGAAAAAATTATAAATTAGATCTTGAATAGTTTTACTAAATTTTAATATTAATTCTAGTTTAGAATTAGTTTAGCACAAAAAATGTGAAAATATTTTGATGAAGATTGGATTCAAAATTGAATAAGCTTTTAGGGCTTCACTATATGGATTTTTGAATACCGTTTTCCTTTAGAGACAATGCTAGATTGCAAAAGTTTGGTGACTTCAAGCAATGTTTGCTCTTCTTCTCTCATGACTATATCATGTAAGTAGTGTTTAAACTTTGATGTTTATCATCAATCGACACAAACTTTCCTATGTATTCTACATATTATTAAAGCTTGTTTCCACTAGTGGATCAACAGTGAATTGAAGGAGTATGATGTAACGACAGGCTTCATCCATGATTTATGTAAGTGACTAAATCCTTAAGTTATGGTCAGATAGAAGCCCTAACCTCAAGTGAAGTTAAGCATAAGATTAATACATTTGAAAATAAGAAAGTTTGCTGTTGTGAAGCCACATTTGTAATAAGTGACTTAATTCACGTCTAAAATCCTTGGAAAAAAATATTGGGAGTAGCCATACAAGAATGTGGTCTTTTTGGGAATTAATGTTAATGTTACTTGATGTGTCATTGGGTTGGGCATTTATAAGTGATGTGAGATTTTGGGATTCTACGAATTCTCTGACTTAAAGAATTAACATTAATGGGAGTCCAGCTAAAATCGTCAAATTGAGGATGGATTAACCCGCTGGCTTTGCACTAGATAATAAAATTATAGCAAATAAAAGTGGCTTGCCTTTTCTATTAGCTATAATGACTGTAATATACAGCAACTACAAAACCAATAAAAGAATGAATGAATTAATCTGGTAGCCTAAACGTCATCGTTTCTATCTGTCGCCACTTCCCTCACACCAGGGTCGAACACGACGACGAGGCCGGATCGAAGAGAGCCGGGACCAGGTACTTTCTCCCGTTCACGCCGTGCGCGTTGTAGCTCGCCCTCGTCGCCTCATCCACCAGCAAGTTCCCAGCGTAGCCCGGGTACGCCCCGTTGCCGTAGATCCCGGTGCACGCCGACGCCGCCTCCAGCGACGCCCCCGCCTCGCCCTGGTAGTACCCGTTCGAGAACGGGTTCGTGGCGGTCCCGGCGAGGAGGCCCGCGAGGTTGATCACCATCCCGTCGACGCCGACGTCGCCGTTGGGCGCCACCAGCGGCGGGCTCTGCGGGCCGTACAGGGGCTGGTGGAATGGCCACGCGCACTGCCCCGGGCACTGTGTCTCCGAGTTGCCCACCCAGATGTACGCGAACCTCGAGCTCCTGCCGTTGACCTTGACGGAACTGACGGCAGAGTCGTGGGAGCCGCACCGGCTCATGCAGAATCCCTCGACGGCCACGTCGGAGGAGGTGAGCACCACGTTGATGGCGTTCTGCTGTTCGCCCCTGGAGGCGAGCTCCACGAGGTGCTTGCTCGCGAGGGACTTCCCGAGGGAGTAGCTCTCGTCAAGGACCTGCCTCCCGAGCGAGAGCGTGAGGGAAGGAGTGCGCCTCTTGGAGGAGGAGAGGTGGTAGTACTTGTCGACCGTCTTCCACCACTGGGAGACGGAAGGAGGGGCGTGAGCCAAAGAAGGGTCGGAGGAGAGGGAGGTGACGAAGTCGGAGACGATGGTGCGCTGGGAGGGCTTGAAGCGGCCGTACCAGATGAGGTTGACGGAGATCTTGCCGGAGAGGAGAGGGCCATTGTGGTACTTCATGGGCGGGGACTGGTCTTGGACCAGCTCGGCCAGCCTCCTGGTGGCGGAGGCCATCTGGAGGAGGCAGAGGGCGAGGAAGAGCTTTGGAAGAAGAGCTGTCTTAGAAGCGAAGAAGGATGCCATTGTAGAAGCTGAGTTTTTGACTGAGGAAAGGGGAAAGCAGAGGTAGCTTCTCGCTTTGTTTAAGATGTGGGTTGTGTCGAAGGGAGAGGGAGTACTTATACGAAGGTGGGATGAGGGTGATGCTTCGATTATTTTATTTTAGGACTACATATTATAATAATAAATATGAGGGTGGAAGGTAGAAGTGGGGTTGAAGTGCCCGAACCTGCCTGGAAAGAGACGAAAGGAGGGCAGCTCATGACGGTCTTGCAATTCCCAGATGCATCTTCAGATTCTTCACCAGCAAGATTAACAAATGACAACTCGTGCCTGACTACGCGTTCAATCATCATTTATGCTCTTAGGACAGCTTTTTAAGTAACCAATGACAAAAAAAATAAATGATAATGCTTGAGTAGCTATTGCAATTGATGTCCTGAACAAAATAATTTATATCTAATTTTGTTAAAGTTTTTTTTTCCTAAAATTAGATTGTTAGAAAGTTGTATCCAAAAAATTAATTGGTAAAGAATATCATATATATATATATATTAAAAGCATATAAATTTCATTATTAAAAGGTTTAGGATATTTCTATTGTTTGACATATCCTCTCACATTTAGATTGGATCGGAAAATTTGTCTAATGGAAGGGGACAGACGCGCGAAGGGAGCGGAATAAGTTGGGATTTTATGTAGTAATCCAGTCTAAAGATAACAGTTCCTTTGTGTGAGCTGTTAGCTGGAGAGCTGTTAGCTGAAATTCAAACAAAATGTGGGCAACGCAATCCAGCTGCGGTCCTAATTCAGACTAAATATAATGGCTCCTCTTCTGTGAGCTGTTACGCGGAATTCAAACAAAAAGTGGGCAATGCAATCCACCTTATCTTTGACCAAAAAAAAAAAAAAAACGGCCAGCTTAGCTACTGTTGAATGGACGAAACTGACCTTCGACTGATCTTTCTCATTAGCCATGGACAAGGGCAATAAGGCTTTTTCAAAAATATTATTTTTGCAAAAAAAAAGAAAAAAAGAAACGAAACCTTATTCTCTAATTATTTCTATGGCCATGGATATTTCTTGATTTATGTGCATCTAACCTAATTAATGGTAGTGGGTCGGTTTGTGATGCAGGTAAGAGATGGTCGGCGGGGTGGCAAGACAAAGTCGCAGATTTGTGCGGAGGATTGGCGAACGGTGGCTTTAGAAATTACGAAAAAATGGCTCTAAATTTATTGCGCTTGCACGAATTTCATGGACAAATTATGTAATATTATTATTGTTTCTGGATTTCTTATTATAATTTTCTTTTCTTTTCTTTCATTCTTTCTCTATTTGTCATTGAGCCTTGACGATGACCAACCTACCACGTGAGACAATTGGCGAGGTCGCAACCTCAATTGCCTCTCACCATATTTGAGAATACCAAGTTTCACTTGAACCGAGCTTGGCCTTGGTTGACCCTTAGTGGCCTTTGGTGAGGGTGAAGGGTCGTCTTGTTGGTCTTTGCATCGAGTTAGTCACTAGGCCTCAGGAAAAAAAATGAAAAAGAAAGAAAGAAATAAAATAAAAATATAACAAAATTTAGAAAAAAGAAGAAGAAGATTAATTAAAACATTTATTTGTGTTAGCGCCGATAATACCATTTAGCAGAATTAACATTCACGTAAGTGATTTCAATCAAAACTGATTAAATGGACTATATTGACAAATTTGTATATGTTTTAGGAGATCGAATTGATAGCTTCACTTTTTTTTCAGTAATTTTGGTACAAGAGAAGCGGCGATGGGTCGGTACAATGGTCGGCTGACTTCTACTTAAAGTTCTGGCGGTTTTGTCGGCCCGAAATGGTGGTCGATAATGTCGGCCCCTGCGTGGGACACTCGTAGGTTTTGCACCACGTGGTGGCCTTAATTTGACCGATGATTTACATGGGATGAGTAAAGTGAAAGGGATAATGTAATGCATGGAATTGTATCGTGGGACTGAAAGTTTGGGCTTGTTCTAAAAGCATCTATCCTCTAGCACTAACACATGACACATCATCCATATATTTCAAAACTGAGGTCTTGTTAGAGGTGATCATAATATACATTAAGTTGGTCCAACACTTAATTCGGGAACCAATCCACATAGTTTTGGTTCTCAATTTTTAGAATTGAAACCAACCCTATTGAGCTTGCAATCGAGAAGCAGATTGACCCTAGGGCTTAGTCTAGTTTTAGGGTTAACTTAGGATCAACCAATTATTTTTTTGTTTTATTTTTTGTATTTTTCAAAAGAACAAACATACTCTTTCAAATTATATATCCATCAACAATGCGACATTGAGCAACTAAATTATGAACACCTTTACATATAAAAAATAAATATAAGATAAAATAATAACAAAAATCTTCATTTGCCATTATTGAGTTGTAATTGTATGGTGAGCCAAAAGAGGTGAACGATCTCACCATTTGAGCTACAATTGTGAGGTGAGCAGCGAGCTAGGCGAGCGAGGCTAATGCAAGCAAAGGGAGCTTCTTCTTTTTGTAGTCAATATGGGCTAGGTTTCTACTTTCTGATTAACATGGTAGAATCACATATGAAAGAATAGAAGTGAAGGTGCAAGGGTTTAGAATAGAAAAAAATATAATTTTTTATATATTATGTAATTCATATGATTTGCAATATATACGATACATATATAATACATATTATATATATATATATATATATATATATATATATATATAAAATTGGTATGAATTTGGTTAATGTGTCTAGATTGTGTTAATGCTAAAGTCTTAAGATCAACAACCAATCCGCGCAGTGCAGGGTCTAAGGGTCCAAAGACCAAGGACCGGCCTAATTCCCCTGAAAATCAAACTTGGACTAGTCGGGTTGAGCTAGTCCAGAGTCGGTCTAGGGTTGATCCTATCCTGGACTGATGCTCACCCCTAGCTCATACAAAAAGGAAAACAAAGGTTACAAGAGGCACGCCGGTGGGTGGAAATGGTCTTGGTGCAAAAACACGTGTGTGGAAGTGGAAGTGGTGGGATGAGGTGTAGGCCGCCAGAGATGGTGGAGCCATTCTGAGGTACGCCAGATTTGACGCGAGGCCACTTGAGCTTAGGCGTGAACATCTTTTAAAGGATGAGATCGAGTTGGCTTATATGATTCCGGTGCACCTCGACAATTTTTCGAGGCAGAATATCGAGTGTTGTTTGGAGGCTTGGTGGTGTGGCGTTGGTGGGCTTGGGCAAACCGATAGGAAGAGCATAGTTTTTCTTCTTCTTCTAAAATGTTAGTTGGTTGAACTTGAGGAAACTCTTAGAAGTAATTGTGTTCAACTAGGCTCAAATTAAACACGGAAACTTTGAGACTTTGAGTTCAAACAGGCTCACAAGGAAACTTTGAGACTTTGAGCCCAAAAGAGCGTTTGACTCTATCGATAAACTACTTTAGATTTTATTACGCTCAATAGTTAAAATCAAAACAGGATCTCCATCAAGGTCAACTCATATTCTTTTCTTGAACCAAGATCTAACTGGGTTTTTGGCCAAAATCACTTTTCTTGATTCACCTCTTTAATTTAATAGTCTAAGGCAATAGATCGCAAAAATGTCATAAAGTGAATATTTTATTAAAAGAACATGCAAATATAAAAACCCTATTAGGAATATTACTCAAGATAGGTCGCACGGGTCTGATCAATCTGATGGGTGAGAGTAAAAGAAGGTCGATCGGAGCCCCTAGGCCGTAGTTGAGCGAGAGAGATGAAGTAAGATTTGAGTGACGACGATGAAGGAAAGGGGGAAGGTGAGAAGATGGCAACGAGGAGAGAGTGGCGATGTAAAGGCAAGAGAGGCCAATGTGATTTGACACGTTTGCTTGTTAATGAATTGCTTTCGTTGCCGCAAAGTCAATGCTTTTGGTCCAGCAATCATGCACTACATTACAGGGCATTAGACAGCTAAGGGGAAAAACAAGACTTCTGTTTTGACTGAGATAATAAGGACAAAACGAGCGGGTGCCCTTTCTTTTGGGTCGCGAAAAGAGGACATGCCAGTTAGTGGTGGCGGTGGAGCCAATCGTCAAGGATGGGCGGGTTGGCTAAGTGCTAATGCTTTACGTTGATCAACAATGCAGCTCTCTTGTGTATGTCATGTAACTCATGTCTAAAATTGATGTCCATAAAATTGATGTCCATCTTCAATCGACACAAATTTTTCTATATATTGTAGACATTACTAACAGTTGTTTCTATTAATGGACCAACGATGAATTGAAGGAGCATAGTGCAACAGCAGGTTTTATGTAAGCGACTAAATGCTTAACATAATTTAAGATAGAAGCCCCCACCCCATGTGTAGTTAAATATAAGATTAATCTATTGAAAACAATAAAGTTTGCTGTCGTCAAGCCACATTTGCAACAAATGACTCAGTTTACCTCTAAAATCCTCCGAAAGGAATATTGGGACGAACCATACAAGAAGGTGGTCTTTTTGGGGATTAACATTTACTGATGGGTCATTTAATTGAGTATTTATATGCGATGTGATGTTACAAACTCTGTAACTTAAAAAATTAACATAGGCGGGAGTGTAGCTAAAATCGTCAAATTAAGAGTGGACTAACCCGCTTGCTGTGCACTAGAGCAAAATTGTATCAAATAAAAGTGGTTTGCCTTTTCTATTAACTATAATGATCAAAATATACAGCAACAAAAACAATAAAAGAATGAATGAATCAATCTGGTAGCGTAAGCGTCATCGTTTCAATCTGTCTCCACTTCCCTCAGACCAGCGTCGAACAGGACGACGTGGACGGATCGTAGAGAGCCGGGACCAGGTACTTTCTCCTGTTCACGCCGTGCGCGTTGTAGCTCGCCCCCGTCGCCTCCTCTACCAGTAAGTTCCCGGCATAGCCCGGGTACGCCCCGTTGCCGTAGATCCCCGTGCACGCCGACGCCGCCTCCAGCGACGCCCCCGCCTCGCCTTGGTAGTACCCGTTCGAGAACGGGTTCGTGGCGGTCCCGGCGAGGAGGCCTGCCAGGTTGATCACCATCCCGTCGACGCCGACGTCCCCGTTGGGCGCCACCAGCGGCGGGCTCTGCGGCCCGTACTGGGGCTGGTGGAAGGGCCACGCGCACTGCCCAGGGCACTGTGTCTCCGAGTTTCCCACCCAGATGTACGCGAACCTGGAGCTCCTGCCGTTGACCTTGACGGAACCGACGGCGGAGTCGTGGGAGCCGCACCGGCTCATGCAGAACCCCTCGACGGCCACGTCGGAGGAGGTGAGCACGACGTTGACGGCGTTCCGTTGTTCGCCCCGGGAGGCGAGCTCCACGAGGTGCTTGCTCGTGAGGGACTTCCCGAGGGAATAGCTCTCGTCGAGGACTTGCCTCCCGAGCGAGAGCGTGAGAGAAGGAGTGCGCCTCTTGGAGGAGGAGAGGTGGTAGTACTTGTCGACCGTCTTCCACCACTGAGAGACGGATGGAGGGGCCTGAGCCAAAGAAGGGTCGGAAGAGAGGGAGGCGACGAAGTCGGAGACGATGGTGCGCTGGGAAGGCTTGAAGCGGCCGTACCAGATGAGGTTGACGGAGATCTTGCCGGAGAGGAGAGGGCCATTGTGGTACTTCATGGGCGGGGACTGGTCTTGGACCAGCTCGGCCAGCCTCCTGGTGGCGGAGGCCATCTGGAGGAGGCAGAGGGCAAGGAAGAGCTTTGGAAGAAGAGCTGTCTTAGAAGCGAAGAAGGATGCCATTGTAGCAGCTTGAGTTTTGGGCTAAAGAGTGTTGGAAGGTGAAAGCAGAGGTAGTTTCTCGCTTTGTTTAAGTTGTGGGTTATGTTGAAGCGAGGAGGAGTATTTTATACAGGGGTGGGATGAGGGTGAGCCTTCGATTATTTTATTTTATGACTATTTATTATAATAATAAATAGGTGGGTGGACCGTGGAACGTAGTAGTGGGGTTAAAGTGCCGGAACCTGCTTGGAAAGAGACAAACGGAGGGCAGCTCATGATGGTCTTGCAACCCCAGTTGCAACTTCACCAGCAAGATTAGCAGGAGACCACTCTTGCCCGACTACGCGTTCAATCATCATTTACGCTCTTAAGACAGCTTTTTAAGTAACCAATCGCCAAAAAAAAAAAAGAAAAAGAAAAGATGATAATGCCTAATGTGCCTATTGCAATTGATGTTCTAAACAAAATTATTTATATCGAATTTTTTTTAAAATTTTTCTAGAATCAAATCATTAAAAAGTCTTATCCAAAAACTTAAACTAATAGGCATATTTCTATCTCTTGACATCTCCTCTCATATTTAAATTGAATTGGAAAATTTGACTAATGGAATGGGACTTTATGTTGGAATCCAGACTAAATATAACAGTTCCTTTTTCGCGAGTCCGTTAGCTGAAATTCAAACAAAAAGTGGGCAGTGCAATCCAGCTTCTGTCCTATTTCACACTAAAGATGGTAGCTCCTTTTCTCCTCTTCCGTGAGCTGTTGCCTCGAATTTAAAACAAAAGGTGGGCAACGCAATCCAGCTTATCTTTGACCAAAAAAAAAAAAATCCACCTTAGATACAGTGAATGGACGAAATTGACCTTACACTGATCTTTCTCATTAGCCTTGGAGGAGGGCGGTAGGCCTTTTTCAATTTTTCTTAAAAAAAACGAAACGTTATTCTCTCATTATTATTATGGCCATGGACATTTCTTGATTTACGTGCATCCAATTTAATTAATAGAAGTGACTCGGTTTGTGATGCAATTAAGAGATGGTCGGCGGGGTGGCAAGACTAAGTTGCAGATTTGTGCAGTGGGGAAAGGTGGCGGAAGTAATTACAAAAAAGTTCTAAACTTATTATATTTATATTAATTTCCTCTTAAAATTTTGAAATTCACCAATCGAGTCGTATCACTAATATGGACAATTTATATCATTTTTATTATAAATATAATTATATTTTTCTCTTCTTTTCTTTTCTTTCCTTCTTTCTTTACTAGTCGTCGAGTCTTCGTGATGGCCAAGGACCAGCCACTAGAGATGATTGGCAAGGTCATATACTCAGTTGCCCCTCGCTAGATTTGGCGAAAGCAAGTCTCGCTCAAAGTGAGCTTGGCCTTGGTTGACCCTTGTCGGCCTTCGACAAGGGTCCTCGCCGGTTGTTGCCTTGGGTTGGTTGCATACCGTTGCCAAGGTCTGGCAATAGATAGAGAAAGAATTTTTTTTTTTTTTTTTAAAGAGAGAAAGGAAATTGCATCACGTGAGTAGCCGACATCCACGTGGCGATTTCCAGTCAAAATTGATTAAATTAATTATATTGGCAAATTTTTCAATGATTTAGAACTAAATTGGTCAAATTAAAACGTTTAAATTTGAATTTGCATAAGTTCAATTATTATTCTTATTATTATTATTATTATTATTATTATTATTATTATTATTATTATTATTATTATTTTTGTAATTATGGTGTAAGAGAAGTGGTAGTGGAGACAATAGTCGGCTGACTTCTGCTTGAAGATATGGCGGCTTTGTCGGCCTGAAATGGTGGTCGATAATATTGGCCCCTGCATGGGACACTTGTGGGTTTTGCGCTACGTGGTGGCCTTCGTTTGACTGATGATGTGTATATGGGATGAGTAAAGTGAAAGGGATAATGTAATGCATGGGAATTGTATTGGGTGACCGAAAATTTGAATTTGTTTTAAAATCATCTTAACTCTAGCACTAACATATGGCACATCATCCATATAATTTAAAACAGAGACATATAGAGAGAGAGAGAAGAAGAAGCTACTAGAGGCGCATAGATGGGTGGAAATGGTCTTGCGGCAAAGGCATATGTAATGGTGAACAGTTTCAGATTCTACGTAGGTTTCATCTGGAATATGGAATCTACTAGTTGAAAGAAGCATCGACACTCTTTAGAAGCCTTCATGTTATGTCAGACACTTCAATACATGTATAACACTTAATCAATAGATATTGAAAAATCCAACATATAGTTAATTTTCCCGACGCTTTCCGACATGTGAGTCCGAAATTTTGATATGCAATTCACAATTCCGACATACATGGGATCAATTTAAAAAATTTCAATAAAAAAATGTAAATATGTAAAAAATAATAAAAATAATAAAGGGGAAGGAAAAAGAACTTAGTCTCCTTTTCATTTCTGATTCTAATTTCCCATGACGCACAACTCACCTCCTAAGTTTATTTTTTCCTTTTCTTCTGACACACATGCGAGTCCAAAATATGAATTGCTTTTTTTTTTTTTTTCCTTCAAGTTTTATAGATTATTGGAATAAAATGGAATATGTCAAATTGAAACAATGAATAACATTAACAAATTACGGGTTACTTTTTTTTAGTGTAAATTCATTCTACGCTCTATTTGTTATTTATTTATTTGTGAATTTAAATCAAATTAATTTGATTAAAATAATCATAAAAATAAAAATTTATCATGTATATATAAAAATATAAATTTAATATATAGCGTATCCCCATATATCGAAATTCTCTATTTTTCTGAAAAATGATGTGTCAACATCTCGTCTCGTGTCGTATCTTGCATGTCGATGTTGATGCTACTTAGGGAAGGGGTTCCTAATTTTTTGAAACCTTGAACTTACCCTGCATATTCTGGAGTCTAGAACCTATCTTGTCACAGGCTTCAAGATCGATTATAGGTTTTACCCAAGTTCCACTTGTATTATTAGTTGAACGTTTACAGTGAATAATAACATTTAATTATCATCATTTACTGTTACAATTTACTGATCATAACTTATATTTAAACACACGAAAAAATATTAATAAAGTAAAAATTTCAATCATAACACGGAAGCTCGACTAGTGATTCTAGATTATACACTTATCATCGAACACAATGGAATACCTTATGATCACGTGACGACATAGATTAAGAAAAACACAAAAAAATATTCCAAATTTTATGTTACAAGTTCTAGGTTTATCAATTTAGAACTTGAAATCTACTCATCGAAATAGGTTCCTTAATTTTTTAAAGTATAACCCACCCTATATATATTGGAACCTAGAATTGGACAGGTTCCCATCAGTCCGATTCTAAGGTTCCAGGTTCTATCTCAAAATCATGCTCACCCCCACGTGCAAATAGTGGAATGAGGCCACTTAATCCTAGGTGTGACTTGCATCGCACCCACATCTTTCAAGCGATGAGAAGAGAGTTTTTCGAGGCAGAGGATATTGAGTGTTGGTTGAAGGTTTAGTGGCGTGGCATCAGTGGACTTGGGCAAACTGATAGGGATAGCATAATTTTGCTTCTTCTTCTTCTTATTCTTTTTTGCAGGGTTAAAATGTTGATTGAACTCGAGGAAACTCATAGAAGTAATTGTGTTCAAGGAGGCTTGAATTATACAAGGAAACTTTGAGACTTTGAGCCCAAAAGAGTGTTTAACTAGATTGACGAATCAATTTAGATTTTGTTACGCTCAATAGTTAAAATCAAAATAGGATCCCCATCAAGGTCAACCTACATCCTATTTCTAAACCAAGATCCAACCGATTTCTTGGCCAACATCACTTTTCATGATTCCCCACTTTAATCTAACAATCCAAGGCAATAGATCGCCAAAGGGCCATAAAGTGAATATTTTAATACAAAAGAACATGCATATATAATAACCCCTTAAGAACATTACCAAGATAGATCGCACAGGTTTGATCAATCTAATGGGTGGGAGTGAGAAAAAGAAGGTCGATTGAAGCCATTAGGATGTCGCTTAGCGAGAGAAATGAACTTAGATCTGATTGATGCGATGAAGGAATGGGGAAGGTGAGAGAATAGTAATGAGGAGAGAGTGGTGATCTAAAGACAAGAGAGACAACGTAATTTGACGCGTTTGCTTGTTAATGAAGCGCTTTCGTTAGCACAAAGTCAAAGCACTCGGTCCAGCAATTATGCATTTCATTACAGGGCCTTGGAAAGCTAAGGGAAAAACAAGACTTGTTTTGACTGAAAGGAACAAGGACAAACCAGTTAGTACCATTCCTTTTGGGTTGCGAGAAGACGACGTGCTAGTTGGTGGTGGTGATGGAGCTAATTGTTGAGAATAGTTCTGTTAGCTAAGTGCTGATCCATATTTAATGTTTGTCAGCAATGCAGTTCTCCTGACTATGTCATGTAATTAGTGTCCAAACTTTGATGTTTATCATCAATCAATATGGATTTCCTATGAATTGTAGACATTATTAATGGTTGTTTCTATTAGTGAATCAATGGTGAATTGAAGGAGTATGATGTAATGACAGGCTTCATCCAAGATTACTTATTTAAGGCCAGATTCAAGCCCTAACCTCAAATGAAGTAAAGTATAAGATTAATATATTTGAAAAAAAGAAAGTTTGTTGTTGGTAAGCCACATTTGTAATGAATGACTCAATTCAAGTCTAAAATCGTCTGAAAGGAATATTGGGAGCAGCCATACAAGAAAGTGATTTATCTGGAGATAAATTTTAATGTTAACTGATGTGTCATTTAATTGGATATTTTTAAGTGACGTGACATTTTGGGACTTTACAAACTCTCTAATAAATAATCAACACTAGCGGGAGTGGAGCTAAAATCGTAAATTAAGAATGGATTAACCCGCTTGCTTCACTAGAGAATAAAATTGTAGCAAATAATAGTGGCTTGCCTTGCCTTTTCTATTAACTACAGTGACTGTAATATACAACCCCCCCCCCCCCCCCCCAAAAAAAAAAAAAAAAAAAACCAATAAACGAATGAATGAATCAATCTGGGAGCCTCAACGTCATCGTTCCAATCTGTCTCAACTTCCCTCAGACCAGCGTCGAACAGGACGATGTGGACGGATCGTAGAGAGCCGGGACCAGGTACTTTCTCCTGTTCACGCCGTGCGCGTTGTAGCTCGCCCCCGTCGCCTCCTCTACCAGCAAGTTCCCGGCATAGCCCGGGTACGCCCCGTTGCCGTAGATCCCCGTGCACGCCGATGCCGCCTCCAGCGACGCCCCCGCCTCGCCCTGGTAGTAACCGTTCGAGAACGGGTTCGTGGCGGTCCCGGCGAGGAGGCCTGCCAGGTTGATCACCATCCCGTCGACGCCGACGTCGCCGTTGGGCGCCACCAGCGGCGGGCTCTGCGGCCCGTACTGGGGCTGGTGGAAGGGCCACGCGCACTGCCCAGGGCACTGTGTCTCCGAGTTTCCCACCCAGATGTACGCGAACCTGGAGCTCCTGCCGTTGACCTTGACGGAACCGACGGCGGAGTCGTGGGAGCCGCACCGGCTCATGCAGAACCCCTCGACGGCCACGTCAGAGGAGGTGAGCACGACGTTGATGGCGTTCCGCTGTTCGCCCCGGGACGCCAGCTTCACGAGGTGCTTGCTCATGAGGGACTTCCCTAGCGAGTAGCTCTCGTCGAGGACTTGCCTCCCGAGCGAGAGGGTGAGAGAAGGCGTGCGCCTCTTGGAGGAGGAGAGGTGGTAGTACTTGTCGACCGTCTTCCACCACTGAGAGACGGAAGGAGGGGCCTGAGCCAAAGAAGGGTCGGAGGAGAGGGAGGTGACGAAGTCGGAGACGATGGTGCGCTGGGAAGGCTTGAAGCGGCCGTACCAGATGAGGTTGACGGAGATCTTGCCGGAGAGGAGAGGGCCATTGTGGTACTTCATGGGCGGGGACTGGTCTTGGACCAGCTCGGCCAGCCTCCTGGTGGCGGAGGCCATCTGGAGGAGGCAGAGGGCGAGGAACAGCTTTGGAAGAGCTGTTTTAGAAGAAGCGAAGAACGATGCCATCGTAGTAGCTGAGTTTTGGGGTGAGACTGAGGAAAGAGGAAAGGCGAAAGCTGAGGTAGCTTCTCGCTTTGTTTAAGTTATGGATTGTGTTGAAGGGAGGAGTAGTATTTATACAAGGATGGGATGAGGGTGAGCCTTCGATTATTTTATTTTGCGACTATATATTATAATATTTTCTCGTAGAAGTGGGGTTAGAGTGCTGGAACCTGCCTGGAAAGAGACGAAAGGAGGGCAGCCCATGATGGTCTTGACATTCCCAGTTGCATCTTTACCAGGAAGATAAACAAATGACAACTGGTGCTGGACCACGCGTTCAATCATCATTTCATTTACGCTCCTAGGACGACTTTTTAAGAGGTGGCCGATAGTATTGGCCCATGCTGGGCCACAATCGCGGGTGTTGCGCTACGTGGCAGTCTTGGTATTTTTTTTTTCTTTTTATTTTTCTTTTTGTAAATAGCGGCCTTGGTTGACCGATGATATATATATATATGGGATGAGTAAAGGGAAAGGGATAATGTAATGCGTGGGAAATGTGTTGTATGACCGAAAGTTTGGGTTTGTCCTAAAATCGCCTAAGCTCTTGCTCCAACATATGACACATCACCCATATTATTCATAACTGAGCACAAACAGCAAAAAAAAAACTAAGGTTACAAGAGGCGCATAGGTGGGTGGAAATGGTCTCAAAGCACAAGCATGTCTGTGGAAATGGTCGGATGAGGCCAGAATTGTCAGAGGATGTGGAGCCATTCAAAGAGCGCGAATGATAAAATTTATACTTCTCTATTTCTCTGTTTCTCTGTTCTCCAGAACAAGTTTGGAACATAAATCCATTTGATAACGTAATTTGATTTTTTTTTATTTCTGGAACAGATTTCTATTCTATAAATAAATTTGAATAAAAAATCAGAAGTTAAAATTTTTAATTTCTCAATTTCTAGCCAGAAATCAATTTTTGTTTCATAAATTTTGTAATGCACACCCAAAATGTGCCGCAATCGACATGAGGCCACTTGATTTTAGGCGTAACTTGCATGGGAACCGCAACTATCAAAGAATGAGATTGAGTGGGCTAATAGGATTTCGGTGCACCCGAGAAGTTTCCTAAATAGTGATGGTTGGACGCAGAGGATATTGAGTGTTGGCTAAAGCATGACGTTGGTAGGATTGGGCAGATGGTTAGAGAGAGCATAGTTTTATTTTTTCCTTTTTTATTTGCAATCTTAGATAGTTGAACTCAATGAAACTTTTAGAAGTAATTGTGTTCAAATTGGTTCTAATTACACAAAGAAACTTTAAGACTTTGAGCTAGAATATTTAACGAGGTCCAATTGAGATTTTGTTACATTCAATGGTATAAATCTAAATAGGATCCCTCCCCAAGGTCAACTAATATCATTTTCTCAAACCAAGATCCGACCAAATTTTCATCCGATTTCCGTTTTATGCTTCAGCTCTCTATTCAAACAATTCAAGGCAATAGATCGCAGAAGGGCCACAAAATGAACATTTCTATACATGAAAAAATGCATATACAAAAAACCCGATTAAGAAGATTACCCGAGATAAAATGCATGGGTCTGATTAATCTAATGGGTGGGATTGAGAAAGAGAAGGTCGATTGGAGACCCTAGGACGTGGCTGAGCGAAAGAAATGAAGTTTGATTTGAGTGATGACGACGAAGGAGAGAGGGAAGGTGAGAGGATGGTAGTGAGGAGGGAATGGTGAAGTAAAGGCAAGAGAGGCCAGCTTGATTTGACACATTTGCTTGTTAATGAATTGCTTGCGTTGGCAAAAAGTCAAATCTCTCGGTCCAGCAGTTGGGCATTTCTCTTATTACAGGGCATTGGACAGCCGAGAAAAACAAGACTCTTGTTTTGACTGAGAGAACAAGGACAAAACCACTCAGTGCCCTTCCATTTGGGTCGCAAGAAGAAGACATGCTAGTTGGCGGTGGTGGTGGTGGTGGTGGAGCCAATTGTCAAGAATGGGCCTGTTAGCTAAAGTGCGAGTCCTCATTTTTTATTGGGTTTGTCCTAAAATCACCTAAACTCTTGCACCAACAATAACATACGACACCTCATCCTATTTCAGTTTTTATGCTTCAGCTCTTTATTCAAACAATTCAAGGCAATAGATTGAAGAAGGGCCACAAAGTGAACATTTCTATACAAGAAAAAATGCATATACAAAAACCCCCCATTAAGAAGATTATTGTGGAATGCATGGGTCTGATTAATCTGATGGGTGGGACAGAGAAACAGAAGGTGGATTGGAGCCCCTAGGACGTGGCTTAGCGAAAGAAATGAAGTTTAATTTGAGTGATGACGACGAAGGAGAGGGCGAAGGTGAGAGGATGGTGGTGAGGAGGGAATGTTGAAGTAAAGGCAAGAGAGGCCAGCTTGATTTGACACATTTGCTTGTTAATGAATTGCTTTCGTTGGCAAAAAGTCAAATTTCTCGCTCCAGCAGTTGGGCATTTCTCTCATTACAGGGCATTGGACAGCCGAGAAAAACGAGACTCTTGTTTTGACTGAGAGAACAAGGACAAAACCACTCAGTGCCCTTCCATTTGGGTCGCAAGAAGAAGACATGCTAGTTGGCGTTGGCGGTGGCGGTGGCGGTGGAGGTGGAGCCAGTTGTCAAGAATGGGCGTGTTAGCTGAAGTGCGAGTCCTCATTTTTAATTGGTTAGCAAATGAGCTCTTTTGAGCATGCCGTGCCATTTATCTCATGTCCAAGTTTCGATGTCTATCATTAATTGACATGAATTTTCCTGAGAATTATAGACATTGTTAATAGTTGTTGCTACGGTAGATCCACGATGATGTTAGAGATATGTATATATCTTTTAGTTATATTTAGGATATTTCCTCTATTTTTTTTTTAATCTATGTTGATTATGCATGTCTAATCTATTTTTCTTATATAGTCATCTATTAAAGCCTATAAATAAACTCTCTAGGTACTATTTCCTATAAATCAAACTATATATAGAAGTTCCTCAAATTTCTCTTTTGCATTATTATTTTAGGTTAATACCATGAAAAAGTCCAAATTATTACGCCTAAAATAAATTTATTCTAAACTAATTTTTTTACCATTAAAAACCCCAAAATTACACATTCATGACAAATTTATTCCAAATTAATTTTTTTTCCATAAAAAACTCCAAATCGGTACATTTGTGACAAATGCACTCTCCTTTAGTTTCCATTGAATTATAGTAATACCATGAAAAACCACAAACTAATATATCTGTGACAAATTAATAGTAAGACATCAAGTAGGTACACCCATTAATTATTGCATATCATTTAACTTAGTATTTTGATGGTTAAATTTAACGAAATTTAATGGAGGATAAATTTGTTACATGTGTACCAATTTGGAATTTTAGTGTCAAATAAGTAGTTTAAAGTAAATTTGTTACGGATGTACTAATTTGGAGTTTTTTTATTATTATTATTGTTTTTAACTTGGTATCAAAACCACTTTGTTAAGGCAACCCTACCACATTAGGTACACTTTGCACTAGGGGTGTCAGTAACTGAACCGAAAACCGAATCGAAAAATTCGGTTTTTTTCGGTTTGGTTTTCATTCGGTTCGGTTTTCATTAAAACCAAAATTTTTCGGTTCGGTTCGGTTTTTATCGGTTAACCGAACTGAGCCGAACCAACAAATAAAAGTAGAGAAATATGAGTTTAACAGGAAAAAAAAAACGAAAATCGAAAACCAAAGGTTAAAAACCAAAAACTGAAAAATCGAACCAAAAGGTTCGGTTCGTATTCGGTTCGGTTCGGAAGATTTTTCTAACGGTTCGGTTTTTCAAAAAAATCGAACCGAACCGAACCATTGACACCCCTACTTTGCACAGATGCACCCATGCTCCTCGAGCACCCTAATGCACACTTAAATAAATCATCCATCCCTACCACTCAAAAATCAATAGTGTTCATTTCGTGCGCACAAATCCAATTTTAGGAAGCACTTAATCCAATCCATTCCACAATGATCATGTTTGGACACCAACTATGCTGGTCACATTGCCTAGTTGAGTCTTTATCATAGACGTGACTTTTTATTTAATGCTAGTTGTAGAGGGCACATTGCTCAATAACTAATTTCCCAAATCAATCGTATAAGCCACTTGATGCTACAACACTAGTTGTATAGGCTGTGTTGCTCACTTACTATTTTGCAAGCTGGCCGCATTGGTGGCTAGCATTTTGCCCTCCAATTCTCGACCTTTCACATGTCATTTTGAGAGGTCAACACCACCATTAGACTCGCCGCCCTCAGACTAGCTAGATTTGTGAGTTTCGCTGCTTAACTCATGGTATGATAGAAGCTCCTCCCTCAAGTGTAGTTAAGTATATGACTAATTTACATGCAAATAAGAAAGTCTGCGGTGGTCAAGCCACATTTGTAACAAATGACTCAATTCAGATCTTTGTCTCCCTAGGGGTTTGTGAGGAGGATCGCACCTTGTCGTTTAGAAACCATATATAACAACTTTAACTATTTCCACGACGATGAGCACCTAATAGCAATAATTTGAATAAAACATAAAGTTATGATCATTTTGGATTACTGTTAAGTTAAGTAAGGTTCGTGTTATATGCAGCATTTCCACTTAGAAAAGTGAGAGTTCTAATCCCATGTGCCTTTTGCCATAACCAATGACTTACGCCAGAATTAATAATGGACTTCTCACGCTCCCTCGACCTAAGCCCCTCCATCTGTTCCCCCAAAAACTAAATCGGTAATTAGAGCATACATTCACACTACGTAATGGTCTTTTCTTCCACAAATGGTGTAATTAGCCCGGTCGGTTTATTGAAATGTGTGATTGAAGAGCTGAACTCCTCAGATTAAGCGTGGATTTAGTCCGGTTGCTTTGCAATGGCTCACATAATTGTAGCAAATAAAAGTGGTTTGCCTCTTTCATTAACTATAATGACAATACTATGGAGCAACTACAAAACCAATAAAAGAATGAATGAATTAATCTGGTAGCCTAAACGTCATCGTTTCTATCCGTCGCCAATTCCCTCACACCAGAGTCGAACACGACGACGTGGCTGGATCGTAGAGAGCCGGGACCAGGTACTTTCTCCCGTTCACGCCGTGCGCGTTGTAGCTCGCCCTCGTCGCCTCATCCACCAGCAAGTTCCCAGCGTAGCCCGGGTACGCCCCGTTGCCGTAGATCCCCGTGCACGCCGATGCCGCCTCCAGCGACGCCCCCGCCTCGCCCTGGTAGTACCCGTTCGAGAACGGGTTCGTGGCGGTCCCGGCGAGGAGGCCCGCGAGGTTGATTACCATCCCGTCGACGCCAACGTCCCCGTTGGGCGCCACCAGCGGCGGGCTCTGCGGGCCGTACTGGGGCTGGTGGAACGGCCACGCGCACTGCCCCGGGCACTGCGTCTCCGAGTTGCCCACCCAGATGTACGCGAACCTCGAGCTCCTGCCGTTGACCTTGACGGAACCGACGGCGGAGTCGTGGGAGCCACACCGGCTCATGCAGAATTCCTCGACGGCCACGTCGGAGGAGGTGAGAACGACGTTGATGGCGTTCCGCTGTTCGCCCCGGGACGCGAGCTCGACGAGGTGCTTGCTCGTGAGGGACTTCCCTAGCGAGTAGCTCTCGTCGAGGACTTGCCTCCCGAGGGAAAGCGTGAGAGAGGGAGCGTGCCTCTTGGAGGAGGAGAGGTAGTAGTACTTGTCGACCGTCTTCCACCACTGGGAGACGGAAGGAGGGGCCTGAGCCAAAGAGGGGTCGGAAGAGAGGGAGGTGACGAAGTCGGAGACGATGGTGCGCTGGGAAGGCTTGAAGCGGCCGTACCAGATGAGGTTGACGGAGATCTTGCCGGAGAGGAGAGGGCCACTGTGGTACTTCATGGGCGGGGACTGGTCTTGGACCAGCTCGGCCAGCCTCCTGGTGGCGGAGGCCATCTGGAGGAGGCAGAGGGCGAGGAACAGCTTTGGAAGAGCTGTGTTAGAAGCGAAGAAGGATGCCATTGTAGCTGAGTTTTGGGCTGAGACTGAGGAAAGAGGAAAGGTCAAAGCAGAGGTAGCTTTGTTTAAGATGTGGGCTGTGTCGAAGGGAGGAGGAGTATTTATACAAGGGTGGGACGAGGGTGATGGCATGATGCTTTGATTATTTTATTTTACGACTATATATTATAATATAATAATTAATATGAAGTGGGGAACGTAGTAGGGGATTAAAGCGCCGGAACCTGCCTGGAAAGAGACAAACGGAGGGCAGCTCATGATGGTCTTGAAAGTCCCAGTTGCAACTTCACCAGCAAGATTGACAAAAGACCACTGGTGCCCGACTACGCGTAAAGTCATCATTTACGCTCTCAAGACAGCTTTTTAGGAAACCAATCACAAAAACATGATAATGCTTAATGTACCTTTTGCAATTGATGTTTTGAACAAAATAATTTACATCAAATTTTCTTAAATTTTTTCTAAAATCAAATTATTAAAAAGCCTTAATTAAAAACTTAAATTGATAGGCAAAAGGATAACACACATATATATAAAAAACATATCAATTTCACTATCAAATGGTATGACATATTTCTATCTCTTAACATCTCTCGTGTTTAAATTGATCAGAAAAAATTGATTAATGGAAGTGGACATGGGCGCAAAAGGAGCGGAACCTGTCTTTGCGATGGGACTCTATGTTGGAATTCAGGCTAAATATAATAGCTCCTTTTTTGCGAGCTGTCAGCTGAAATTCAAACAGAGAGTGGGCAATGCAATCCAGCTTACCTTTGACCAAAAAAAAAAAAAAAAACCATCTTAGCTACAGTTGAATGGACGAAACTGACCTTTCACTGATCTTCCTCTTTAGCCTCGGAGAAGGGCGGTAGGGCTTTTTCAAAAAATTTATTGAAAAAAACGAAACGTTATTCTCTAATTATTATTATGGCCATGGACATTTCTTGATTTACGCGCATCCAATATAATTAATAGAAGTGGGTCGGTTTGTGATGCAATTAAGGGATGGTCGGTGGGGCAACAAGACTAAGTCGCAAATTTGTGCAGAGGAACGTGAAACTGTGGTGAGAGTAATTACTAAAAAAAATTTAAATTTATTATATGTATACTAATTTAATTCTAAAATCTTTAAATTCATCAATTGAATCATGTCACTGATGTGACACTTTATGCAATTTTTGTTATTTTTTTCTAAATTTCTAAATATATTTTTCTCTTCTTTTCTTTTCTTTTCTTTTCGTCTTCCTCCACCAATCATCGAGCCTTGGAGATAGGGACCAGCCACTAGAGATGATTGGCAAGGTCATAACCTCATATGCCCCTTGCCAAATTGGCAAAAGCAAGTATCCCTCGAAGTAAGCTTGGCCTTGGTCGACCCTTGTTGGCCTTCGACGAGGGTCCTCGCAGATCATTGCCTTGGTTTGTCACCGAACATTGCCGAGGTCCGGCAATTGATAGAGAGAATAAAAATAGAGTAATAAAATAAAATATACATAAAGCAAAATTTAGAAACAAAAATAATAATGATTTATAAAATTTATTCATATCAGTGCTAATTATATCACAGAATACAACCGATATCCGCATAAACGATTTCTAGTAAATGGTTGAATGGATTATGTTGGTAAAATTGATCAAGTTAAAATATTTAAAATTGAATTGGTATGGGTGTGATAAGTTTAATTTTTTTTTTTTTGGTAATTTTGGTATAAGAGACGCGGTGGTGGATGCAATAGTCGGCTGACTTATGCTTGAAGATATGGCGGCTTTGTCGGCCTCAAATGGCGGTCGATAATATTGGCCCCTGCACGGGACACTCGTGGATTTTGCGCCACGTGGTGGCCTTCGTTTGACCGATGATGCGTATATGGGATGAGTACGGTGAAAGGGATAACGTCATGCGTGGGAATTGAATTGTGTGACCGAAAGTTTAAATTTGTTTTAAAATCATCTTAACTTTAGCACTAACATAAGACATATCATCCATATAATTTAAAATAGAGACATATAGAGAGAGAGAGAGAGAAAAGGTTACAAGAGGCGCACAAGTGGGTGGAAATGGTCTTAAAGCAAAAGTACGTATAAGGGTAAACAGTTTTAGATTTCACACAAGTTCTATCTTGAATTTAAAACATACGTGTTGAAATGTGTTAGAAAGCATTGACACTCTTCGAGAGCTTTCGTGTTATATTAAACACTCCAGCATGTGTTCGACACTCAATCAACAAGTATTGAAAAATCCAATACATTGTCAACTTTTTTGATACTCTTCAACACGCTAATTTGAAATTCTGACATGCGATTCGAAATTTCGATACGTACATGATCAATTTTTTTTTAAAATAATAATAAATGGAAAAGAAGAAAAACCTAGTCTCTTTTATTTTCTAACTTTCACTTTCTGTGACACATAATTTATCCTCCAAGTTTATTTGTTTCTCTTTTCTTTGGACATGCTCTAACACGCAAGTTTAGAATATAAATTGCTTTTTTTTTCTCCAATTTTTAAAAGTTGAATATGTTAAATTAAAACAATAAATGATATTGACAAATCGCGGGTTAATATTTTTAGTGTAAATTTACTCTTTGCTCCTTTTTATTACTTATTTATTTGTGAATTTGAATCAAATTAATTCAATTAAAATAATCATAAAAATGAAAATTTATCATGTATAATGCATAATGTGTCATAATGTATTAAAATTCTCTATTTTTTTAGAAACGACGTATCAGCATGTTGCGTCATGTGTTGCGTGCCACATGTCGGTGTCAGTGCTATTTACGGAATAAGTTCCTCATTTCTTGGAACCTGTAGGTATATGCTGGAACATTACCTATCTTGTTACAGGTTCCAAGCTCGGTTCTAAGTTCTATCCAAGCTCTACCTATATTATTAATTGAATGATTGTAGTGACTTTAATGACTACTACTTATTACTACAATTCATTAATAACAATTTATATTTAAACACATGAAAAATATGAAACATTAAGAAAATAAAAGTTTTAGACATAAAATGGAAGCTCCATTAGTGATTTCAAATTATACATTTATCATCGAATGCCATGAAACACCCTACGATCAATGAAGACATGGATCAAGAAAAATGCAAAAACTAATTCCAAGTTTTATGTACAAGTTCCTAATTCCATCGACCTAGAACTTGGAATCTATCTCTCAAAAGAGGTTCTCTAATTTTTTAAACCTGAAACTTATCATGCATATCTTGAAATCTGAACTGAACAGATTTCTATTGATCCGGTTCTCAAATTCCAGGTCATACTTTAGAATCATGCTCACCCCTTGTGCAAGTGGTGGGACGAGGCCACTTGATCCTGGGTGTGACCTACATCGCACCCACATCTTTTAAACAATGTGATTGAGTGGGCTTATATAATTCGAATGCACTAGACAGTTTTTCGAGGTAGAGGATATTGGGTGTTGGTTGAAGGTTGGTGGTATGGCGTCGGTGGGCTTGGGCAAACCGATAGGGAGAGCATACTTCTTCTTCTTCTTCTTCTTCTTCTTCTTCTTCTTCTTCTTCTTCTTCTTCTTCTTCTTCTTCTTCTTCTTCTTCTTCTTCTTTATAGTGTTAAAATGTTCGTTGGTTGAACTCAAGGAAACTCTTAGAAGTAATTGTGTTCAAGTAGGCTTGAATTATACAATGAAACTTTGAGACTTCAAGCCCAAAAGAGTGTTTTACTGGATCGATGAGCCAATTTACAATTTGTTTCGCTCAATAGTTGAAGTCAAAACAGGATCCCCATCAAGGTCAACCTACATCCTATTCCTAAACCAAGATCCAACTGAGTTCTCGGCCAACATTTCTTTTCATGATTCCCATCTTCAATCTAACAATCCAAGGCAATAAATCGCCAAAGGCCATAGATTGAATATTTTAATACAAACGAACATGCATATATAAGCCCTATTTGGTAACAATTCTATTTCTCCAAATTTACATTATTATGTTCCTCGGAACAAAAAATAAAAATAAAGATCCGTTTGGTAACGTCAATAATTTTTTATTCCCTGAAATAGAAAAGTGGCCGGGGAATAAATTTATAATATAAATAAGAAGTAGAAAAAAGTAACTTCTTGTTCCCAGAAACAATTTCTAGAAATAAGTTATTTTCTCTTTTCTTTTTTTTTTCTTTTCTCATTTTTCTTCTTATTTGACGGCCACCACCCCCCTTTGCCGCCTGCTATGGTTGCCGTCATTGCTGACCGTTGTCACTGTGGCTTGCCACTGACGACCAACGATGATCGCTAACACCACCGCCATCGCCCGTTGATTGGCCGATCAATAGCCGTCACCGGCCGATCGATAGTCAACCGCAGCGAGCAGGGTCGTCAGTGATCATTGGCCACAGGGGTCAGCAATGGGTGGCGATGGACTAAGGTCAGCAGTCGACTGTGGTAAGGAAGAATTAAAAAAAAAAAATTCTACATTATAAAATTTTTTGTGAATCGTACCAAACACATTCTTATTCTTTTTTCATTCCGGGAATAGAAATTTTTTATAGTTACCAAATACATTTTTTTATTGAGAAATTATTTCAAAGAATAGAAATAGAAAAAGATTATTTCTAAAAGAAAATTATTTCCTGAAATGAAAACGTTATCAAACGGACCCACGATAACCTCTTAAGAATATTACCTAAGGTGGATCACATGTGTTTGATCAATCTAATGGGTGGGAGTGAGAAAAAGACGGGTCGATGGAAGCCATTAGGATGTCGTTGAGTGAGAGAAATGAAGTTAGATATGAATGATACCGATGAAGGAAATGGAGATGGTGAGAGGATGGTAACGAGGCAAAAGCGGTGATCTAAAGACGAGAGACAACATGATTTGACGTGTTTGCTTGTTAACGAGGCGCTTTCATTAGCACAAAGTCAAAGCTCTCGGTCCGGCAATTGTGCATTTCATTACAGGGCCGTGGAAAGCTAAAGGAAAAACAAGACTTGTTTTGACTGAGAGGACAAGGACAACCAATTAGGGCCTCTTTGTTAAAATGTGTTTAGGTTCTCAGGAACGCAAATTTTTATTTTTTTGTTCTTGGGAACAAAAAATGAACAGAAACGCGTTTGTCTGCGTTTTTGTTCCAAAATTATTTTTTGTTCCCAGAAACACATTTGGAACGGAAACAAGAAACAAAAAAAAAGTTATTTCTTGTTTCTGAAACAAAATTTAGGAACACTTTTTCTCTCTTTTTCATTTTCTTCTCTCTTTTTTCTTTGGCCAGTCGCCGGCCTCGGCCATGGCTGGCGATTGGTTGTCGAGGGCCGTCGAGGGCCGGCGACCTCGCCGGAGCGTCGCCAGCCCCTGGCGAGGTTGAGCGTCACCGGCCCCTGGCGAGGCCGACCTAGCGCCGGGCTGGGCGAGCTCAATCTCGCCCATATTTGGCGAGGCCGAGCTCGCCCAGCGGCTGGTGAGGCTCGGCCTCGCTGGATCTGGGTGAGATCGAGTTCGCCCAGCCAAGGCGAGGCCGAGCCTCGCCCAGCTACAACGAGGCTTGGCCTTACCGGGGGCCGGTGAGCCTCGCCGTGGCTGGGCGAGGCTGCCGGCCCTCGTCGACTGGTCATTGGCCATGGCCGAGGCCGGCGACCGAGCAAAAGAAGAAAAAAGAAAAAAGAAAAAAAAAGGAAAAATAGATAAGAAAAATAAGAAAGAAAATAGAAAAAATAAAATAAAAATATTAAAAAATTAAAAGAAATAAAAAAAATTATACAAATTTACCAAACATGTTTTTATTCTTTTTATATTTCTAGAACAGATTTACCAAACGCGTTTTTTTGTTCAAAAAATTGTTTCATGAAACAGAAATATTTTTTTCTATTTCTGTTCCCAAAAACAATTTTTAAATAGAAATGTTACCAAACGCACCCTTAGCACCCTTCCTTTTGGGTTCCGAGGAGACGACGTGCTAGTTGGTGGTGGTGGTGAAGCTAATTGTCAGAAATAGTTCTGTTAACTAAGTAGGAGTAAGCATCAGTCCAGGGTTAACTTGGACCGACCTTAGACCGGCCCAACTTTGTTGGTCTTGGTCTGGTTTCCAAGAGGGCTGAGTCGGTCCTTAGTCCAAAGACCCTTGAATCAGCACTGTATGGATTGATTATTGATTCTTGGAGTTTAAGGTCGGTCTAATTTATAATATATATATATATATATATATATATATATATTTATTTTTTTTTAGAAAAACCTAAGTCAAATGACGTCAACAACATTAAACGGCTCCTCATGGCGTTCTCCTCAAGGAATTGTTCTCTTATGTCTTCTTTGTCCTCTTAATATTCAATTTGCCAAAATTGAAAGATACAACTTTCCCACTCGCCGCTCAACTCTCGCCCTACTGAACTTCCCTGCTCGCCAATCAACTTCCCATTTTGTTCCATATTTTTATGAGCGGTATTAATCATTTTTATGGTTTATTGTTTTTAGTAGGTGAAAAATTTCTATTATTGTCTTATCTTAAATTCATTGAATATGTAATGACACTGTTGTATAATGTCGCATTATCGATAGACATGTAATTTGAAATGGTAAGTTTACCTTTACAAGGAATACAAAAAATAAAACAAAAAATTTCGGACCAATATTGTACAGGTTAGTCCTAGGGTTAGGGGGTGGACTAGCCCAACCCGAACTATGCTCACTCCTATAGTTAAGTGCTTATCCAAATTTTATGTTTGTTAGCAATGCAGTACTCGTGATTTTATCATGTAATTAATGTCCAAACTTTGATATTTATCATTAATCGGCATGAATTTATGAATTGTGCACATTATTAACGATTGTTTTCATTAGTGGATCAACGATGAATTGAAGGAGTACGATGTAACGACGGGCTTCATCCATGATTAATGTAAGTAACTAAGGGCACATTTGGTAATGTTTCTATTCAGTGGAATAATTTTTTAACATAAATAATTTTTTCTATTTTTGTTTCCGAGAACAATTTCTGAATATAAGAACGCGCTTGATAACTGCAAAAAATTTATATTCAAGGAATAGAAATACGTTTAGTAAACTTGTATAATTTAATTGTTTCTTTTAATTTTTTTTTAATTTTTTTAATTTTTCTTCCTTTTGGTCGGTCACCGACCTCAACCATGGTCGGCGATCGATTGATGAGGGCCAGCAACATCGCCGAAGTGTTGTCGACCCCCGAAAAGGCTCGGTCTTGCCTTGGCTAGGCGAGCTCGATTGGGTGAGCTCGAGCTCGCCCAACCAAGGCGAGGCTCAGTCTCGCCGAGGGCCGATGACGCTCCAGCGAGGTCGTCAGCCCTTGTTGGCCGGTCGTCGGCCATGATTAAGGTTGGCGACTGGCCAAAAGGAAGGAGAAGGAAAGAAAAAAGAAGAAGGAAAAAGAAGTGTTTTTCGAAATTGTTTTCGGGAATAAAAATCAACTTTTTTCTACTTCTTGTTTCTATTCCAAATCTGTTCCCGGGAACAAAAGAGTAGATTTTTTGTTCCCAAGAACAAAAGTTTTACCAAACACGTTTTTATTCTTTTTTTGTTCCCCGAAACAAAATAACATAAATTTTTTGTTCCGAGGAACATAAATATATTTTGCCAAACAAGGCCAAATACAAGCCCTAACCTCAAGTGAAGTTAAGTATAAGATTAATATATGAAAATAAGAAAGTTTGTTGTTGTTAAGCCACATTTGTAATGAATGACTCAATTCACATCTAAAATCGTCCTAAAGGAATATTGGGAATAGCCATACAAGAAAGTGGTCTTTCTGGAGTTTATTGTTAATGTTAATTAATGTGTCGTTTAATTGGATATTTATAAGTGATGTGAGATTTTGGGACTTTAGAAACTCTCTGACTTAATGAAGGAGTGAGCTAAAATCGTCAGATTAAGAACGGATTAACCCGCTTGCTTTGCACTAGAGAATAAAATTGTAGCAAATAAAAGTGGCTTGCCTTTTCTATTAACTATAATGACCGTAATATACAGCAACAAAAAAACCAATAAACGAATAAATGAATCAGTCCGGTAGCTTAAACGTCATCGTTTCAATCTCTCTCCACTTCCCTCACACCAGCGTCGAACAGGACGAAGTGGACGGATCGTAGAGAGCCGGGACCAGGTATTTTCTCCCGTTCACGCCGTGCGCGTTGTAGCTCGCCCCCGTCGCCTTATCCACCAGCAAGTTCCCAGCATAGCCGGGGTACGCCCCGTTTCCGTAGATCCCCGTGCACGCGGACGCCGCCTCAAGTGACGCCCCCGCCTCGCCCTGGTAGTACCCGTTCGAGAACGGGTTCGTGGCGGTCCCGGCGAGGAGGCCTGCCAGGTTGATCACCATCCCGTCGACGCCGACGTCGCCGTTGGGTGCCACCAGCGGTGGGCTCTGCGGGCCGTACAGGGGCTGGTGGAACGGCCAAGCGCACTGCCCCGGGCACTGCGTCTCCGAGTTTCCCACCCAGATGTACGCGAACCTCGAGCTCCTGCCGTTGACCTTGACGGAACCGACGGCGGAGTCGTGGGAGCCGCACCGGCTCATGCAGAATCCCTCGACGGCCACGTCGGAGGAGGTGAGCACGACGTTGATGGCGTTCCGCTGTTCGCCCCGGGACGCGAGCTCCACGAGGTGCTTGCTCGTGAGGGACTTCCCTAGCGAGTAGCTCTCGTCGAGGACTTGCCTCCCGAGCGAGAGCGTGAGGGAAGGAGTGCGCCTCTTGGAGGAGGAGAGGTGGTAGTACTTGTCGACCGTCTTCCACCACTGAGAGACGGATGGAGGGGCCTGAGCCAAAGAAGGGTCGGAGGAGAGGGAGGTGACGAAGTCGGAGACGATGGTGCGCTGGAAGGGCTTGAAGCGGCCGTACCAGATGAGGTTGACGGAGATCTGGCCGGAGAGGAGAGGGCCATTGTGGTACTTCATGGGCGGGGACTGATCTTGGACCAGCTCGGCCAGCCTCCTGGTGGCGGAGGCCATCTGGAGGAGGCAGAGGGCGAGGAATAGCTTTGGAAGAGCTGTTTTAGAAGAAGCGAAGAACGATGCCATCGTAGTAGCTGAGTTTTGGGCTGAGACTGAGAAGAGGTGAAAGCTGAGGTAGCTTCTCGCTTTGTTTAAGTTGTGGGTTGTGCGGAGGGGGAAGGAGTATTTATACAAGGATGGGATAAGGGTGATGCTTCGAAATTTTTATTTTACGACTATATATTATAATAATAAATATGAGGGTGGAACGTAGAAGTGGGGTTAAAGTGCCGGAATCTGCCAAGAAAGAGACAAAAGGAGCGCAGCTCATGATGGTCTTGAAATTCCCAGTTGTTACTTCACCAGCAAGATTGACAAAAGGCCACCAGTGCTCGATTGCGCGTTCAATCATTATTTCAGTTACGCTTTTAGGACAGCTTTTTATTAGGTGGCCGATGGTATTGGCCCATGCGTGGGCCACACGTGGGTGTTGCGGTACGTGGTGGTCTTGTTTTCTACTTTTCCTAATCAATAGTGGCCTTTTTTTTTTTTTTTTTGTCAAGAATAGTGGCCTTGGTTGACCGACGATATGCATATGGGATGAGTAGAGTGAGAGGGCTAATGTAAAGCGTGGGGATTGTATGCTGAGACCGAAATCCTGGGTTTGTTCTAAAATCACTGAACTCTTGCGTTAACAGATGACACACTATCCGTACAATTCAAAGCTGAGCACGTACAGCCAAAACAACAAAAAACCAAGGTCAGGAGAGGCGCATTGGTGGGTGGAAATGCTCTTGGAGCAAAGGCATGCGCATGGAAGTGGTGGAATGAGGCGAGGGGCGGTGGAGCCATAGCAAAGCATGCCAGAATCCACTTGAGGCAACTTGATCCTAGGCTTGACCTACATGGGATCCACAACTTTTAATGGATGAGATCGAGTGGACTTATTGGATTTCAATGCACGCCCGAGTTTTTTTAGGTGGTGATGGTTAGAGACTGGATGTTGGTTGTTGGCTAAAGGCTTTGGTGGCTTGGCATCGGTAGGCTTGGGCAAATAGACAAAGAAAGCATAGGTTTTTCTTTTGCAAATAAAAATGTTAGATGGTTGAACTCAAGGAAATTTTCGGAAGTAACTTTGTTCCAATCGGCTCGAATTACACCAAGAAACTTTGAGATTTTGAGCTTAATAAAGTGTTTAACTCGATCCATGATTAAATTGATATTTTGTTATGCTCAATTGTCAAAATCAAAACATGATTCCTCACCAAAGTCAACTTATATCATTTTCTTGAATCAAAATCCAATTAAGTTTTCACTTGATTTCACTTTTCATGAAATAGCTCTTCAGTCAGGCAATTCAAGGCAATGGATCACAAAAGGATCCATAATGAATATTTCTATACAAAATTAAAAATGTATATGCCTCGTTAAGAAGATCACCCAAGATAGAACACACAAGCCTGATCAATCTAATGGGTGGGAATCGGAAAGAGAAGTTCGATTAGAGCCCCTAGGATGTGGCTGAGGGAGAGAGATGAAGTTGGATTTGATTGATGACGATGAAGAAAAGGGGGAAGGTGAGAGGATGGTAGCAAGGAGAGAGTTGTGAAGATAAGAGATGCCAGAGTGATTTGACGCGTTTGCTCTGAACAAATTGTTATTGTTGTCACAAAGTCGAAGCTCTCAATCCAACAATTATGCATTTCATTACATGGCATTGGACAACCAAGAGGAAAACATGACTCCTATTTTGACTGACATAACAAAGGAAAACCAATCGACGCCCTTCTTTTGGGTCACAAGAAGAGGATGTGATGGTTCAGGAATAATTACCCAAAAAATCCTCAATTTATTACACTTATATCAAATTTAAACTATTCAATAATGACAATTTAGTCATAAATTTTTAAATAATTTGTCAATATAGACATTTGAACTAATTTTAGACGACAGTTGTCATATGTGACATAACCGATGTCAACATCTATAAATTTTGCAATTTTTAAATTTTTGATTTTTGATTTTTATTTTCCTAGATTACTCTTCATCTGCTTCTTTCATTGTTCTCCATCTTTGTTGAATGTGGAAGCAAAAAAGCGAACCGCTCTTCTTCTTACTCTATCCTCCATCATTGTTTGAAAATGCCGTCAAGCCGGGCGTCTTCAAGATCTCAACCTAGCTGGAAGATCGTGAGCTCCGCCACACATCGACCTTGAGCCCTAGATCTGGAGGGCTCTTGCTCCGTCGCGACATGGAGTTGAATTGTAAGTCTTTAAAAACGATTTCGGTATTATGATCTATAACTAACGCATGAGTAAATCAACTCACGTTCAAGTTCGTCGCTTTCAAGTTGAAGCGCAAAAATTGTATGCAAGACAATCTGACGCAAAAGCACTCTCTAGCATATCTGCTAGCAAGAAGTCTGCATTTTCTGGTTCGATGCAGCCGGATCCAAGATTGAGTCTTGACTCGGTCGAGAAACGAAACTTTTCTTAGAGAAAGAAGAGGATGGAAGATGATGAACAGCAAACACAAAAGCAAAAGCAAAAAATAAATATAAAATGCAAAATGACATCATTTCAATTCAATTTGCTCTAGTCATATCGCGGATCCGGTCACGTAGGATGATTGGTGCCGATTGGATCACCATGTCAGTATTTTTCAATCAAAATTATCTAAAATGACTACATTGATAAATCATCCAAATAGCTTAGAACTAAATTGACATAATTGAAATGTCAAACGGAACTGATATAAAAGTAATAGGTTTTGGACTTTTTTTTGACAATTTTCCCTACCAATTGGTGGTGGTGGTTGAGCTTATTGTAGAGAATGGCGTGTCACATCTTATGTTGGTGCTCTCTTGAGCATGTTGTGTATATAATATCCAACTTCAATATCTATCTTCAATCAACACGAATTTTCCTATTAATTGTAAACATTATTAAGGTTTGTCTTTACCAAGAGATCAACGATGAACTAAAGCAGTATGATGTAACAACGGGCTTCATCCAGTAATTACTATAAGTGACTAAATGCTTAACCTATGGTATGACAAAAGCTCCCACCTCGAGTGTAGTTCATTTATTTGAAAATAAGAAATTTGTTGTTGCCAAGCCACATTTGTAACAATTGACTCAATTCACATCACAAATCCCCCAAAAGGAATACTTGGAGAAGTCAAATAAGGAGGTGGTCGTTTTCAATATGAATATTAATTGATGAGTCATTTAAAAGATTGGTTATATATGATGTGAGATTTTAGAATATTATAATTTCTCTGACCTTTTTTTTTTATCATCAAACATCATCACTTTATTTACTATTTCATATGTGGGAAGATAACACCCATAACATCAGTGCATAAAAGATCAAATAAAGCAGGGGATATGATATCCAATTCGGGGGTAAGGAGTTGTTCCGACAAGCCTTGGCTATCCAGTCCGCGGGGCAATTTGAGCTACGGTTGTAGTGGGCTAGGGAGAGGCCCGGGAGTTGGGCGAGTTTAGCTTGGGCCCGGCTCACAATCGGTTGCAGTTCCCAGTTGAGTTCAGTCGAAGACTTTAACGCGTGCACTAGAGATAAACAGTGAGAGTGTACTTGAGGAGAGAGAAAGCGTCGGCTTTCGATGAACTTTAGGGTTTCGTCCATTGCGATCGCCTCCGCTTGAGAAGCCGAAGCCGCATTGACTGGCTTCGCAAATCCGTCCACCACAAAGCCTTGGTGATCTCGACAGATACAAGCGATGGTAGCTCTGACTTAAAGAATTAACATACACGTCCATGATTGCCCATATCTCCCTGCAATACGGTCCTACTAGACGAGTGACCTTTGCCTCCATAGAAGTCATAAGGAGCGTCATACTTCGTCCAAACTCAGCAATCGCTCTCTTTCCTCAAAATCATATATGGCCCAATCTATCCTATTTCATGAGGAACCAGCTTCCATAACATTTGTTACAATCTAACTATCGCTGGGAACCTAAAAGCAATAATTTGTACAAAGCACAAAGTGATAATCATTTGGGATTATTGTCTTATATACGGCATTTTCATTGAGAAAAGTCAGAATTCTCATCCCATGTCCCTTTTGCCATAACCAATGACTAGACCAGCATTAGAAATGGATTTCTCTCACGTCCTCGGCTTAAGCTCCTCCGTTGGAGCATACATTCGCAACGCAAATTTTTCTTCTCCAGCAAAGGTGTTATGAGCCCGCGTGATTGATCGATTAGCGCGATTGAAGAGCTAAAATCGTCGAATTAGGAATGGATTAGCCCGCTTGCTTTGCACCAGAGCAAATTGTAGCAAATAAAAGTGGTTTGCCTTTTCTATTAACTATAATTACAGTAATATACAGCAACGAAAAAACCAATAAACGAATGAATTAATCAATCTGGTAGCCTAAACGTCATCGTTTCAATCTGTCTCCACTTCCCTCACACCAGCGTCGAGCAGGACGACGTGGACGGATCGTAGAGAGCCGGGACCAGGTACTTTCTCCCGTTCACGCCGTGCGCGTTGTAGCTCGCCCTCGTCGCCTCATCCACCAGCAAGTTCCCGGCGTAGCCTGGGTACGCCCCATTGCCGTAGATCCCGGTGCACGCCGACGCCGCCTCCAGCGACGCCCCCGCCTCGCTCTGGTAGTACCCGTTTGAGAACGGGTTCGTGGCGGTCCCGGCGAGGAGGCCTGCCAGGTTGATCACCATCCCGTCGACGCCGACGTCCCCGTTGGGCGCCACCAGCGGCGGGCTCTGTGGGCCGTACTGGGGCTGGTGGAACGGCCACGCGCACTGCCCCGGGCACTGCGTCTCCGAGTTGCCCACCCAAATGTAAGGGAACCTGGAGCTCTTGCCGTTGACCTTGACGGAACCGATGGCGGAGTCGTGGGAGCCGCACCGGCTCATGCAGAATCCCTCGACGGCCACGTCGGAGGAGGTGAGCACGACGTTGACGGCGTTCTGCTGCTCGCCCCGGGACGCGAGCTCGACGAGGTGCTTGCTCGTGAGGGACTTCCCGAGGGAGTAGCTCTCGTCGAGGACTTGCCTCCCGAGCGAGAGCGTGAGTGAAGGCGTGGGCCTCTTGGAGGACGAGAGGTGGTAATACTTATCGACCGTCTTCCACCACTGGGAGACGGAAGGAGGGGCGTGAGCCAAAGAAGGGTCGGAGGAGAGGGAGGTGACGAAGTCGGAGACGATGGTGCGCTGGGAGGGCTGGAAGCGGCCGTACCAGATGAGGTTGACGGAGATCTTGCCGGAGAGGAGAGGGCCATTGTGGTACTTCATGGGCGGGGACTGGTCTTGGACCAGCTCGGCCAGCCTCCTGGTGGCGGAGGCCATCTGGAGGAGGCAGAGGGCAAGGAATAGCTTTGGAAGAGCTGTCTTAGAAGTGAAGAAGAAGGATGCCATTGTAGCTGAGTTTTGGCTGAGACTGAGGAAAGAGGAAAGGTGAAAGCTGAGGTAGCTTCTCGCTTTGTTGAAATTGTGGGTTGTGTCGAAGCGAGGAGGAGTATTTATACAAGGTTGGGGATGGGGTGATGCTTCGATTATTTTATTTTACGACTATATAATATAATAATAAATAGATATGAAGTTGGGAACGTAGAAGTGGGGTTAAAGTGCCGGAACCTGCCTGGAAAGAGACAAAGGAGGGCAGCTCATGAATGTAATAATTAAATTTTGAGGAGATGATGTGGTATTGCCATTCCCAGTTGCATCTTCACCAGCAAGATTAACAAATGACAACTGGTGCTCGACTAGGCGTTCAATTATCATTGCATTTACGCTGTTAGGACGACTTTTTCAGAGGTGGTCGATGGTACTCCATCGTATTGGAGGCCCCCGCTGGGCCACACTCGTGAGTTTTGCGCCACGCGGCAGTCTTGGTTTTTTTTATTTTATTACCAATAGTGGCCTTGGTTGACCAATGATAAATATATGGGATGAGTAAAGCGAAAGGGATAATGTAACGCGTGGGAATTGAGTGGTGTGACCAAAAGCTTGGGTTTGTCCTAAAATCACCTAAACTCTTGCACTAGCATATGACACGTCATCCATATTATTCATAACTGAGCACATGCAGCCAAATAAATAAAATAAAATAAAATAAAATAAAATAAACTAAGGTTACAAGAGTGTTTAACTCGATGCACGATCCAATTGAGATTTTGTTATACTCAATGGTATAAATCTAAATAGGATCCCCAAGGTCAAATTGTATCCTTTTCTCGAACCAAGATCCAACCAAGTTTTCGTCCAATTTCAATTTTTATGGTTCAGCTCTTTAGTAAAAAAATCCAAGGTAATGGATCGCAAAAGGGACCACACGGTGAATATTTCTATATAGGAAAAACATGCATATACAAAACCCCCCATTGAGAAGATTGCCCAAGATAGAACACACAGGTCTGATTAATATGATGGGTAGAAATGAGAAAGAGAAGGTCGATTGGAGCCCTCAGGAGTAGCTGAGCGAAAGAAAAGAAGTTAGATTTGGCAAGAGAGGCAAGAGAGGCCAACTTGATTTGACACATTTGCTTGTTAATGAATTGTTTTCGTTGGCAAAAAGTCAAAACTCTCGGTCCAACAATTATACATTTCATTACAGGGCATTAACAGCTAAGGGAAAAACAAGAGTTTTGACCGAGAGAACGAAACCAATCAGTGGCCTGCCTCTTGGGTCGCGAGAAGGAGACACGCTAGTTGGTGGTGGCGGTGGAGCTAATTGTCAAGGATGGGCGTGTTAGCTAAGTGCGAATCCACATTTTTTATAGGTTTAGCGACGCAGCTCTTTTGAGCATGCCATGCCATGGATCTCATGTCCGAGTTTCGATGTCTATCATTAATCGACACAAATTTTCCTGAAAATTATAGACATCGTTAACAATTATTGCAGCGGTGGATCAAATGTGATGTTAGAGAAATGCATATATCTTTTAGTAATATTTAGGAAATTATTTTTGATTTTTTTTTTTTATCTATTTTGATTGTGCATATCTAATCCCTTTTCCTTACATAGTCATTTATTAAAGTCTATAAATAGACTCTTCATGTGCTATTTTCTATAAATGGAACTATATAAAGAACTTCCTCAAATCTATCTTCTGCATTATTATTTTAGGTTAATATCATGAAAAACACCAAATTAGTACATTATGATAAATTTATCATAAATTAATTTTTTTATTATTAAAAACCCCAAAATTGTACACCAATAATAAATTTATCCAAAACTAATTTTATAATCATTAAAACCCTAAACTGATATATTTATGACAAATTTACTTTCGTTAATTTCTATTAAATTGGATTAATATAAAGGAGAATCACAAATTGATACATCTGTGACAAACGAAGAGTAAAACCTCAAGTTGGTACACCCATCAATTACCATATGTCACTTAACTCAGTAATTTAATAGTAAAATTTAACGAAAAACTATTAGATAGTAAATTTATTACATCTGTAATAATTTTGGGTTTTTTTCATTTTTAACTTGGTATTACAACCTCTTTGCTAAGGCAACCCTAGTACACTAGGTACACTTTGCATTGATACACCCATGCTCCCCAAGCACCCTAATGCATCCCAAATAAATCATCCATCCCTACCGCTCAACAATTAGCAGTTTTCACTTCGTGCATATAAGTCTAATTTGAGGAAGCACTTAATCCAATCCATTCCACACCAACAGTGCCTACTGGGTAGAAGTACATCGCAAGTGTCATAACTTGGCACCGAGGGACACTTAAGTGCCATAACTTTAAAATTGTACACTTGAGTGCCGGTTTTGAAGTTAAATGGGACACTTAAGTGCCACTCCGGAGAAGATCCGGCCAAATGGCTTACGTGGCGACTTTCCAGCGAGCTTGGTCCAAAACGGCGTCGTTTTGCACACTGACGTGGCGGAGAAAATGCAAAAACGACGCCGTTTCGTGTCTACGTGTAAATAATAATATAAAAATTAATTAAATTAAATTTAAAATATTAAAAAAAATTAAAAAAAAATTAAAATTCTAAAAAATTAAGAAAATTTTAAAAAATTAAGAAAATTTTAAAAAATTAAGAAATTTTAAAATTTTAAAAATTTTAAAAAAAAGGGGGGAGGTCGAACGGGGCGGCTCCCTCGCCGCTGCCACCTCCCTGCCGTCGCCGGGAAGGGTCGGCGACGGAGGGGGGAGGGTCGGCCGGGGTCGCCGGCCCCCGGCCGACCGACGGCGAGGGCTACGAGCTCTCGCCGGATCGCGGCAAGGGCCACGAACCTCGCCCTAGATCTGGGCGAGGGCTCGCGGGCCCTCGCTGCCGGCCAGGGCCCGGCGACCTCGGCCGACCCTCCCTACTCCGTCGCCGGCCCTTCCCGGCGGCGGCGGGGAGGCGGCGAGGGCCCGTGACCCCTCGCCGGATCTAGGCAAGGGTCGCGGCCCGCGCCTAGATCTAGGGCGAGGGCTCGCGGGCCCTCACCGCCTCCCCGCCGTCGCCGGGAAGGGCCGGCGACGGAGTGGGGAGAGTCGGCCGGCCAACCGGCGGCGAGGGCCCGCGAGCCCTTGCCCAGATATGGGGCGAGGGTCGCCCTCGCCGCGATCCGGCGAGGGCTCGGAGCCCTCGCCGTCGGTTGGCCGGGGGCCGATGACCTCGGCCGACCCTCCCCCCTCCATCGCCGGCCCTTCCCGGCGACGGTGGGGAGGCGGCGGCGGCGAGGGAGCCGCCCCACTCGACCTCCCCCCCCCCCCCCCCCATTTTTTTTTTAAATTTTTAAATTTTTAGTTTTTCTAAATTTTTAAATTTTTTAAATTTTTCTTAATTTTTCTTAATTTTTTAATTTTTCTTAAATTTTAAAAATTTTAAAATTTTTCTTAATTTTTTAAATTTTTTTAAATTTTTAAATTTTTCTTAATTTTTTTAAATTTTTTAAATTTTCTTTTTTTTTTAAATTTTTTTGAATATTTTAAATCTAGTTTAATTAATTTATATATTATTATTTATACGTAAACACGAAACGGCGTCGTTTTTGCGTTTTCTCCGCCACGTCAGCGTGCAAAACGACGCCGTTTTGGACCAAACTCGCCGGAAAATTGCCACGTCAGCCATTTGGCCGGATTTTCGCCGGAGTAACACTTAAGTGTCCCATTTTACTCCGATATTGGCACAAGTGTACAATTTTAAAGTTATGGCACTTAAGTGTCCCTCCGTGCCAAGTTATGGCACTCCAAGTGTCCTAACCTCGTGCCTGCTGCATTGCCCAATTGAACCTTTACCACTAAGGTGGCTTTTTCTTCGATAGTAGCCGGAGAGGTCGCATCACTTAGTAACTATTTTCCCAAGCCAATCATAGAACTCGCATGATGTTGCGACACTAGCCGTATTAGCCATATCGCTTAGTTACTAGTTTGCAACCTAGCCGCATTGGCAGCTAGCATTTTGCCCTCCAACTCTCGATCTCTCACTCATCGTTTCGAAAGGTCAAAACCACCGTCAAACTTGCCTCTCCCAAACTTGCTAGATTTGGGAGTTTCACCAAAAACAACGTCAGAAGCCACCTCATTCGCCACATCTCAGCCGCTAGACACGATTTAATTTCATTTCAAACTCAAGTTGAATTAGTCACTATGAGTTTGAAAATGAATGTTAGAGACGTGTTGATATCTTGTAGGGATATTTAGGATATTTTCTCTAATTTTCCATATCTATTTTAATAATACATATCTAATTTAGTTTCCTTAAATAATCATCTATTTAAAATTAATATATAAGCTCTCTATATACTCTTTTCTAGACATCGAACTATATACAAAAATTCCTCAAATCTATATTCTATATTATTATTTCTTGACTGGTAAATTGAAGGAGTATGATGTAATGATGGGCTTCATCCAATGAATAATGTAAGTGACTAGTTGCTTAACTCATGGTATGATAGAAGCTCCCACCTCAAGTGTAGTTAAGTATAAGATTAATTTACATGAAAATAAGAAAGTTAGCCGTGGTCAAGCCACGTTTGTAACAAATGACTCAATTCAGATCTGTCACCCTAGGGGTCTGTGAGAAGCGTCGCACCTTGTCCCTTAGAAACCATATATAACAGCTTAACTATTTTCACAACGATGAGCTCCTAATAGCAATAATTTGAATAAACCATACAGTTATAATCATTTGGGGTTGCTGTTAAGTTAAATAATGTTCGTGTTGTATGCAGCATTTTCACTTAGAAAAGTGAGAGTTCTCATCCCATGTGCCTTTTGCCATAACCAATGACTTACGCCAGTATTAATAATGGATTTCTCACGCCCCCTCGACCAAAGCCCCTCCATCTGTTTCCCCAAAAACTAAATGAGTAATTAGAGCATACATCCACTACATAATGATCTTTTCTTCCACAAATGGTGTAATTAGCCGGGTCGGTATATTGATTTGTGTGAGTGAAGAGCTGAACTCCTCAGATTAAGAGTGGATTTAGTCCGGTTGCTTTTCAATGGCTCATGTAATTGTAGTTAATAAAAGTGATTTGCCTTTTCCATTAAATATAATGACAATAATATTGACCAACTACAAAACCAATAAACAAATGAATGAATTAATCTGGTAGCCTAAACGCCATCATTTCTATCTGTCGCCACTTCCCTCATACCAGAGTCGAACACGACGACGTGGACGGATCGTAGAGAGCCGGGACCAGGTACTTTCTTCCGTTCACGCCGTGCGCGTTGTAGCTTGCCCCCGTCTTCTCATCCACCAGCAAGTTCCCGGCGTAGCCCGGGTATGCCCCGTTGCCGTAGATCCCGGTGCACGCCGACGCCGCCTCCAGCGACGCCCCCGCCTCGCCCTGGTAGTACCCGTTCGAGAACGGGTTCGTGGCGGTCCCGGCGAGGAGGCCTGCCAGGTTGATCACCATCCCGTCGACGCCGACGTCGCCGTTGGGCGCCACCAGCGGCGGGCTCTGTGGGCCGTACTGGGGCTGGTGGAACGGCCACGCGCACTGCCCCGGGCACTGCGTCTCCGAGTTGCCCACCCAAATGTAAGGGAACCTGGAGCTCTTGCCGTTGACCTTGACGGAACCGATGGCGGAGTCGTGGGAGCCGCACCGGCTCATGCAGAATCCCTCGACGGCCACGTCGGAGGAGGTGAGCACCACGTTGATGGCGTTCTGCTGCTCGCCCCGGGACGCGAGCTCGACGAGGTGCTTGCTCGTGAGGGACTTCCCGAGGGAGTAGCTCTCGTCGAGGACTTGCCTCCCGAGCGAGAGCGTGAGTGAAGGCGTGGGCCTCTTGGAGGACGAGAGGTGGTAATACTTATCGACCGTCTTCCACCACTGGGAGACGGAAGGAGGGGCCTGAGCCAAAGAAGGGTCGGAGGAGAGAGAGGTGACGAAGTCGGAGACGATGGTGCGCTGGGAGGGCTGGAAGCGGCCGTACCAGATGAGGTTGACGGAGATCTTGCCGGAGAGGAGAGGGCCATTGTGGTACTTCATGGGCGGGGACTGATCTTGGACCAGCACGGCCAGCCTCCTGGTGGCGGAGGCCATCTGGAGGAGGCAGAGGGCGAGGAAGAGCTTCGGAAGAGCTGTCTTAGAAGCGAAGAAGAAGAATGCCATTGTAGCTAAGTTTTGGCTGAGACTGAGGAAAGAGGAAAGGAGAAGGCTGAGTTAGCTTCTCGCTTTGTTTAAGTTGTGAATTGTGTCGAAGGGGGGAGGAGTATTTATACAAAGGTGGGATAAGGGTGATGCTTTGATTATTTTATTTTACGACTATATAATATAATAACAAATATGAGGTTGGGAACGTAGGGGTTACAGTGCCGGAACCTGCCTGGAAAGAGACAAACGGAGGGCAGCAAAGTCCCAGTTGCAACTTCACCAGCAAGATTGACAAAAGACCACTAGTGCTTTCGATTACGCGTTTAACTCAGTAACGCTTTCAGGACAGCTTTTTATTAGGTGGCCGATAGTATTGGTCCATGCGTGGGCCACACGTGGGTGTTGCGCTACGTGGCGTTCTTTTTCTTAATTAACAGTGGCCTTGGTTGACCGACTATATATATATATATATATATATATGGGATAAAAAAAGTGAAAGGGCTAATGTAACGCGTGGGAATTGTATGGTGTGACCGAAATCCTGGGTTTGTGCTAAAGTCACTGAACTCTTGCACTAACAATTGACACACCATCCGTATAATTCAAAACTGAGCACGTACAGCCACAGAAAGATAAAAAAAACACTAAGGTCAGGAGAGGCGCATTGGTGGGTGGAAATGGTCTTGGCGCAAAGGCATGTGCATGGAAGTGGTGGAATGAGGCGAGGGGCGGTGGAGCCATTGCAAAGCACGCCGGAATCCACATGACCACTTGATCCTAGGCGCGACCTGCATGGGGCCCGCAACTTTCAACGGATGAGATCGAGTGGACTTATAGGATTTCGAAGCAACCCAGAGTTTTTTTAGGTGGTGATGGTTTGAGACAGAGGATATTGGGTGTTGGCTAAAGGCTTTGGTGGCATGGCATCGATAGGCTTGGGCAAATAGACAGAGAGGGCATAGGAATTTTTGTTTTTTTCAAGTAAAAATGTTAGATGGTTCAACTCAAGGAAATTTTTGGAAGTAATTGTGTTCAAATTGGCTCGAATTACACCAAGAAACTTTGAGATTTTGAGCCCAAATGAATGTTTAACTCAATCCATGATTCAGGCCCTATTTGGTTGGGCATTTGGAAGGCACTTTGGGACTCTAAAGTCCCTTTGGCCAAATGCAAACGTGTTTGGTTCGTTTTTTTGGGCGACTTTGACAAAATGCAATTGCATCTCCAAGTGAATTGAGTAATTTTCATTCTTTTCTAGATTACTCTTCATCTGCTTCTTTCATTGTTCTCCATCTTTGCTGAATGTAGAAGCAAAAAAGCGAACCGCTCTTCTTCTTACTCTATCCTCCATCATTGTTTGAAAATGCCGTCAAGCTTGGCGTCTTCAAGATCTCAACCAAGCTGGAAGATCGTGAGCTCCGCCACACATCGACCTTGAGCCCTAGACCTGGAGGGCTCTTGCGCCATCGCGACATGGAGTTGGATTATAAGTCTTTAAAAACAATTTCGGTATTATGATCTATATCTTTTAAACCATTGTGCTCCAATCGACTCGCAATTTCCTTTCTTCTATTTTTTTTCCCTTTTCCATGAGTAAATTTCAACTCAATATCTTATACAACTAACGCATGAGTAAATCAACTCACGTTCAAGTTCGACGCTTTCAAGTTGAAGCGCAAAAATTTTGGCGCTTGTATGCAAGACAATCTGACGCAAGCAGTCCGTAGTCCGCATTTTCTGGTTCGATGCGACCGGATCCAAGATTGAGTCTGACTTGGTCGAGAAACGAAACTTTTCTTAAAGATTGAAAAGGATGGTGTAAGAGTTTTTCTAATTGTGGACTATATTAATTGATATTGTAATTTACCGTTTAACGTTTACCGTTTTACGGGGTTTGGTCTAAGGTGAGATAGAAGGTTTCTTAATTAGTCTAATATGGGCTGGCTAGTGTGGACCGAGTTGAGCCTGGCCCGTAATGAGAGGGACTGGCTGGAAACTCTATAAATAGTGCTCAAGTCTCTCCTCTAACCCTAATTCTCATATGTATCATCACCTAATGGGCGTTTACCTAACGCTAAACGTGAGAGGGGCCGCCTCATTGAACTAGTGATATGGAGGGCAATAGAGACGAAGGACTTGCGCGTGGAACATTGTATTTCCGCTTCCACTTCAAGAACAATGGATCCCAAAATAGGTGCGTTAATCTTTCTACTCAATTATGCATGTTCTTGTTCTAGTTATGGAGATCTTGGGATTACGCAATTTGTGTCTAACATGTTGTATCAGAGCCTCCATAACCCTAGAACACGAACGCAATTGATTTTGCCCTAATTTATACGGATTAGCCCTAATTAGTACGGATCTTGCCATAATTTGAGATTTTCGAGATTTTTCGTTCAATAAAAATTAAATTAAATTATATATTCAGATTGGACTCGACGAGACGAAGAAAACCATGGGTGGCGCGTCAGAGGAGGAGGCCGCACGCGCGGCCACACGCCTCCTACGCGTCGAACACGCGCCGCGCACTCAGGCGACGCGTGCGGGCGCGTGGAGGCTTCGATTTGCGCGTGGCCGGCGGCGATGGACTCGTATGATTATTCCCTACGTCATGGTATATTTATTTTATATATTTGATGATTTTATGGATGTGAAAATACATGCAAAGCTCTAAATACGTGATTTTTTAGTATATTTTTTGCGTATTTTTCTTGTATTCTCTATGTTTTTGGAAATATATGTGTTGGGTTACTGATATGTTATCACATAAACATTATAAAAGTGTTATTCATTAATAAAAATTAAAATTTATTGTATTTTATTAATGAATAAGGCAATGTAATTAGCATGGCATGTGATTTGAGTGATATGATACCCCTATCACTAAAGTTAAATCACATGTATATGATGTATGTGAGATGTAAAGATTATATCCCTGGTATGAGAGAGTTTCAAGGATTCAATTAAGTTGTGTCCGCCAAAGTGGCACACTTGATTGAGTTTGAGAAATTTCGATCTCGTATATTGATTGGGATGTCTCCTAGTCTAATGCATAATCATACTCCCAAATGAGGTGATTGTGTATTAGTTCATGGAAGAATACATGATAGTGTGGTGGAGAAGTGACCGATCCTAATGGTTTATATGCCCAAAGGTGATGAATTCACAAAGATTAGAATATATTCTCATAACCCTTATCATGTGGGGAGTGTACAATTGCATGTCATGTATTCTGCCCAAAGGTGATTATGTGATTTTGCATGTAACTCTCTAGATGTGTACTTATACGTCAAGTTACACAATGCTCACATGATGCTAATTATATACATTGCTTGTTTCTTCAGTCACTTTTTCTGTAAATGGTAACTCCGTCACCATTGAGGTTCTTGCTGGTTCGAATTTTAAGAGATTGAGAGAGGATTTTCTGTTTGCTATAGAGATGACATATGTTCATATGGCTCTTACTACTGATCGGCCGGTAGATTTGACTACCAAGAGTACAAAGGCTCAAAAAGCAAATTTTGCTGCATGGGAAAAGAGCAATAGAATTTGCTTGCTGTCCATGAAGCGTTCCATTCAGGAACACTTGAAAAGTGGTTTGCCTGCAGACTGCAATGTTAGGCAGATGATGGAAGCCTTGATGGCTAGAAATCGTGTCTCACCTAATGCTGAGATAGGAACACACATGCAAACACTTTTTACTATGACATATGGTGGTTCTGGTGGAGTTAAAGATTATGTTCTGAGGATAGTTGATTTACAGACAAAGCTTCAGGCTCTCAATGTTGAAATTCCTACTGCTTGCATTGTCCATCAAGTTTTAAATACTCTTCCTCCTAATTTTGGGATTATCAAGACCAATTATAGTTCCCAAGATGAAACCTGGTCTGTTAATGACCTAATTGCAAAGTTGGTGGCAGAGGAAGAGAAATTGAATAAAGATAAAGGACATATTGCTCTCTATGCTTCTAGTTCTACTAGTGACAATGGTAAGAAGTTGAAGAACTATACCCACAAAGGCAATTCAGAAATTGCTGGTCCTTCCAACAACAAAGGAAATTTTGAAGGTGCGGGTCATTCTAACATTCTGGGTCCTAAGAAAGCATTCACCAAGAAGGATGGTGTTCTTTGCTACTTTTGTAGGGAGAGATGACACGTGAAAAAACGTTGCAGCAAGTTTAATGCTTGGTTGTCTAAGAGAAATAAAAGAGAGCCTAAAGGTAATGATTCTTTGGCATTTGTTTATGAATCCAATCTATCTAAAGTTCCGACCAATTCCTGGTGGCTAGGTAGTGGTGCAACTAATCATGTTGCATTTACCATTCAGGGATTCATAAACCGAAGGACGCCAAATCAGGATGAATCAAAGCTCACTATTGGAAACAACGTTGGAGTTGACGTTGAGTTCGGGGGAGATGTCATTTTGATTTTAGATTGTGGTTTTCGGATGGTGTTAAGAAACACTTTTTACATACATTCTTTTAGGCGGAATTTAGTTTATGTGTCTTGTTTGGACATGTGTGGATACTCTTTTGAAATAAAGAGTAATATTATTTCCATGTTTTATGATTCAAATAAGATTGGAAGTTGCAATTTATCCGATGGATTATATCGATTGAGCTTATCTCCCAACGACATATACGTTGCTTATTCCGCTGAAAATGTTGTTTCCAAAAGGCCTCTACCTAAGGAACAGTCTTATGCATTGTGGCATAAACGTCTTGGTCACATCTCTAAAGATATAGTAGAAAGGCTTATAAATGCTGATATCTTGCATACTCTTAAAGATGATCAAGAGACTTGCGTAGACTGTTGCAGAAGTAAGATGACTAAGATAAAGAAGAAATCTGCTGTGCAAAGTTCAGACTTGTTGGAGGTTATTCACACTGATATTAGTGGACCATACACGACTACTTTGTGCAAAATTTTTTATTTCATCACATTTATTGACGACTATTCCCGATATGGATATTTATACTTGATTAAAGAAAAGTCCGAGTCTCTTGATAAATTCAAGATTTTTCAGACTGAAGTGGAGAAACAGTTGAGAAAAGTTATTAAGATTGTCAGATCTGATCGTGGTGGTGAGTATTTTGATAGGCACGATGATGCTGGCCAACTTAAAGGGCGGTTTGTTAAATACTTAGAAGATTCTGGGATAATAGGTCAGTTTACTATGCCCGGAAGTCCTGAACAAAATGGTGTAGCTGAAAGGCGAAATCGTACTCTTATGGACATGATGAGAAGTATGATTAGTATGACCAATTTACCTATTTTTTTGTGAGGAGAAGCTTTGAAAAAGCTCTTTATATTCTAAATCGTGTTCCTACTAAAGCAGTTCCATTGACTCATTTTGAGTTATGGACTGGACATAAACCTAGCTTAAATCATCTTAAAGTTTGGGGATGTCCAGCAGAAATGAAGTTATATAATCCAACATTGAGTAAACTGGATTCCAAAACTACTCGATGTTACTTCGTGTTTTACCCAAACCATTCAAAAGGGTATCGCTTTTATAACCCTAATGGAGGTAGAAGAATTGTGGAATCTCAGATTGCAAAATTTCTGGAATTTGATGTAGCTGAAAAGGGTAGCTGCTCACAAACTATCGAAGATGATAGTATGGTGGGGATTATTGGATCCCTGTCTCATCCTGTGCAGACAATTATGGAGCCTCTTGCGCCACAAACTGAGCCTGTTGTGGCACATGAGCCTGTTGAGACAGTTCTTGATGAAATTCCTCAAGCCCCTCAAATTCAGAATGAGGTTGAAGTAGCTCCACTCAAAAGATCAACTAGAGAAAGACGTTCAACTATACCACCAGACTATCTAGTCTACCTGGGAGAGCATGATTATGATATAGGCTGTGTTGTTGATCCTGTGACTTCTACTGATGCCATCTCATGTCCTCAATCAGATTTGTGGTTAGATGCGATGAAAGATGAGATGCAATCTATGAAACATAATGGTGTTTGGGAGCTTGTTGAATTGCCTGAAGGTTGTAAACCTATTGGTTGCAAATGGGTATTTAAGACTAAAAATGATTCCAAAGGAAAGATTGAAAAGTTTAAAGCCAGACTGGTAGCTAAGGGTTTCACTCAAAGAGAATGAATAGATTATGAAGCAACATTTTCTCCAATTTCTTCTAAAGATTCTTTTAGAGTGATCTTGGCATTGGTAGCTTATTACGATATGGAGTTACACCAGATGGATGTTAAAACTGCTTTTCTAAATGGAAACCTTGATGAGGAGGTTTATATGGTGCAGCCTGAAGGTTTTGTATCAGATGACTCAAGTAAGCTTGTTTGTAGATTAAAAAAGTCTATTTATGGCCTTAAGCAAGCTTCTAGATAGTGGTATTTCAAGTTTCATAGTGTTGTTACTTCATTTGGATTTATTAAGAACAAAGTAAATCAGTGCATATACACCAAGGTCAGTGGGAGGAAATTTATTTATTTTCTCATACTTTATGTACATAATATTTTGCTTAGAAGTTGTGACCTTGAGACATCTTATATCATTTGTACTGAGGTCTGTAATGATTGTTTTTGCGATATTATATTAGATTTTCTCGGAGGACATTTGCTGATTGTATATTGGAAATATTCAATATACATTATTGCAAGCCATGAATTGCTCCTGTTGTTAAGGGTGATGGACTAAATCTATCACATTGTCCTTATTTAGATATTGAGAAAATCTAATTAAAGAGCGTATGTTGTGTTAGTGCACTTAAAAGTATAATATATGCTCGAATTTGCACTAGACTAAATATTGTCTTTGTGACGAGACTTCTAGGCAGATATCAATCAAATTCAGGACGTGATCACTAAGTTGCTGCCAAGAAGGTTTTGAGATACTTAAAAGGACAAGAAATTATATGCTAATTTACAGACATGTTTAATTCTTGCAGTTAGTAGGGTATTTAGATGTAAATTTTATTGTCTGTTATGATGACAAGAGATCAATAATATAATACATATTTATGTTAGCAGGAAATGCAGTAAATAAAATTCTATGACATCTTCTACTATGTAAGCAGTGCTAGTAACATTATTTTAGGTTGTTACTTGGGCTATTAGGCTCCAGAACCTCATGACGGAGTTGATCGTTTTAATTTGATGCGTAGACCCATATGATTGTATTGAGATAATAAATTTGTAGTATTATTTATTTACTACAAATGTCTCAAGGGGTCGAAATATATGGTGGTCAAATATTTTTTACCATAAAGAAACGGTACATAAAGGTGATTTATAATATAACATATTTTCACAGATGATGTGGTTACAGATCCACTAACTAAAGGCCTACACCCATGTGTATTTGAGTGACATGTCATTAGCATGGGCCTAGGAGTATCTTCGGATACTGTTGTTTAGTGGGAGCTATTTTGGCTTTATTCTGATAAAGATTTCATCTGTATTCGTTACACTTTGTAACGATTTGATATGTATCAATGTTTGCATTCAATAAAATATCTTTGAATGTATTGTTATTATGTTGAATATATATATATATATATATATATATATATATATATTGTTAAAAGTCTCAAGGTATTACTTAAACCTTGAGTGAAGGCTAGGGGCATCCGGGCATCCGGTTATTAGCCTTGTTCACATGCTTGTGATACATAAAGAAATGTTAACCATAAGGACAAGACATATGTGGGTTCATTGGAATCATAAAACATTCTCTAGTGGCACAAGTTTTTGTGACACCTAAAGTTAAGAGAATGGTGACTGACAAATGGGGTCTCTGTATGAAAGATGTTATCCATTTGCCACATTACCATATTGAATCCATATCAATAAAGTTGAGAACATTCGTGACCATGGAAGGCTCTGTGTGTGTACATGCAGTTACCGCCATAATTCGGTGTTTAAGACTTTATGGGATAGGATTGACTATTAAGAATTATCTCTGGACCAATGTGCATACATACAGTACGATTTCAATTAATATGGTCCAAGTGTGAAAATGTAAGAGTTTTTCTAATTGTGGACTATATTAATTGATATTGTAATTTACCGTTTAACGTTTATCATTTTACGGGATTTGGTCTAAGGTGAGATAGAAGGTTTCTTAATTAATCTAATATAGGCTGGCTAGTGTGGGCCGAGTTGAGCCTGGCCCGTAATGAGAGGGACTGGCTGGAAACTCTATAAATAGTATCCAAGTCTCTCTTCTAACCATAATTCTCATATGTATCCTCACCTAAGGGGCGTTTACCTAACGCTAAACGTGAGGGGGGCCGCCTCATTGAGCTAGTGATATGGAGGGTAATAGAGGAGAAGGATTTGCGCGTGGAACATTGTGTTTCCGCTTCCGCTTCAAGAACAATGGATCGCAAAACAGGTGCGTTAATCTTTCTACTCAATTATGCATGTTCTTATTCTAGTTATGGAGATCTTGGGATTACGCAATTTGCGTCTAACAGATGGAAGATGATGAACAGAAAACACAAAAGCAAAAGGAGAAAAAAATGAAAGAATGATGAACAGAAAACACAAAAGCAAAAGGAGAAAAAAATGAAAGAAAGGAAAAAAAAATCAGAAAATTATACAAAATGACACCATTTCAATTCAATTTGTCCTTTGACCAAAAAAAAAAAAATTCAATTTGTCCCAGTCATATTGTCGGTTGTGTCACGTAGGATGATCGATGTTGATTGGATCGTCACATTAATGTTTTCCAGTCAAAATTGTCTAGAATTACTATATTGATAAATCATCAAAAGAGTTTATGATTAAATTAATATAACTGAAATGTTTATGACTGAACTACCACAAATGCAATACATTTATGATTTTTTTTTGACAATTTTCCTTGCCACTTGGTGGTGGTGGTTGAGCTTATTGTAGACAATGGGCGGGTTAGCTAAGTTTTGTTCCACATCTTATGTTGGTTAGTAACGTAGCTCTCTTGAGCATGTCGTGTATCTAATATCCAACTTCAATATCTATCATCAATCAACATGAATTTTCCTATTAATTGTAAACATTGTTAATGTTTGTTTTTACCGGTGGATCAACGATGAACTAAAGTAGCATGATGTAACGACGGGCTTCATCCAGTAATTAATATAAATGACTAAATGCTTAACCTATGGTATGACAAAAGCTCTCACCTCGAGTGTAGTTAATTTATTTGAAAATAAGAAATTTGTTTTTGCCAAGCCACATTTGTAACAAATTACTCAATTCACATCTAGAATCCCCCAAAAGGAATACTTGAGAAGTCACATAAGGAGGGGTCATTTATATATAATGTGAGGTTTTAGAATATTACAATCTCCGACTAAAAGAATTAACATACACGTCCATGGTTGCCCGTATCTCCTTGCAATACGGTCCTACTAGACGAGTGATCATTGCCTCCATAAAAGTCATAAGGAGCGTCACACTTTGTCCAAACTTGGCAATCGCTTTCCTTCCTCAAAATCATATATGGCCCAGTCTATCCTATTTCATTAGGAACCAGCTTCCATTCCATTTGTAACAATCTAACCCACGCTGAGAACCTAAAAGAAATAATTTGTACAAAGCATAAAGGGGAAAAGTGCCAAAAAAAGTCCTAAACCTTTTGTTTTTGTGCCAATTTAGTCCTAAACCTTTTTTTAGTGCTGATTCAATCCTAAACATTTTTACGTTGTGCCAATTCAGTCTTTTCCGGTCAATTTTGGCCGGATTTTACTGACTAGATGCCGATCGGCTAACGTGGTATGATCGACGCTGACATGGACAATTTTTTTAATTTTTAATTTTTCTTTTTTCATTTTGTCTTTTTCCTCTGGCCGGTCACCGAACCTCGTCGGCCACCTTGCCATCCCCCACCAACCATGGGCGAGGCTCAACCTTGCCGAATCTGGTGAGGTCAACCTCGCCGGCCCTCGCCGAATTTGGCGAGGTCGAGCCTGGCCGGCCCTCGCCAGATCCAGCGAGGGCGAGCCTCGCCGGCCCTCGCCCGCCATGGGTGAGGCTCGCCTCACCAGATCCGGCGAGGGTGAGCCTCACCCATGCCTAGTGGGGGCCGGCGAGGTTGGCCTCGCCCTTGCCGGCCGTCACCTTTGGCCGGGCACCGGACCTCAGCGACCGGCTGAAGGAAAAAGACAAAAAAAATAAAAATAAAAATATTATTAAAAGTTGTTCACGTCAACGCTGATCAGACCATGTCAACCAGCCGGCGTCCAGTCAGCAAAATCCGGCCAAAATTGGTCGGAAATGACTAAGTTGGCACAACGTAAAAATGTTTAGAATTAAATCGGTACTAAAAAAATGTTTTGGACTAAATCGGTACAAAGATAAAAGGTTTATGACTTTTTTTGGCATTTTTCCCAAGCATAAAGTGATAATCATTTGGGATTAGTGTTAAGGTAAACAACATTTGTCTTATACACAGCATTTTCATTGAGAAAATTCAGAATTCTCATCCCGAGTCCCTTTTGCCATAACCAATGACTAGACCGGTATAAGAAATGGATTTCTCTCACGTCCTCGACTTAAGCTCCTCCGTTGGAGCATACATTCGCAACGCAAATTTTTCTTCTCCAGCAAAGGTGTTATGAGCCCGCGTGATTGATCGATTAGCGCGATTGAAGAGCTAAAATCGTCGAATTAGGAATGGATTAGCCCGCTTGCTTTGCACCAGAGCAAATTGTAGCAAATAAAAGTGGTTTGCCTTTTCTATTAACTATAATTACAGTAATATACAGCAACGAAAAAACCAATAAACGAATGAATTAATCAATCTGGTAGCCTAAACGTCATCGTTTCAATCTGTCTCCACTTCCCTCACACCAGCGTCGAGCAGGACGACGTGGACGGATCGTAGAGAGCCGGGACCAGGTACTTTCTCCCGTTCACGCCGTGCGCGTTGTAGCTCGCCCTCGTCGCCTCATCCACCAGCAAGTTCCCGGCGTAGCCTGGGTACGCCCCATTGCCGTAGATCCCGGTGCACGCCGACGCCGCCTCCAGCGACGCCCCCGCCTCGCTCTGGTAGTACCCGTTTGAGAACGGGTTCGTGGCGGTCCCGGCGAGGAGGCCTGCCAGGTTGATCACCATCCCGTCGACGCCGACGTCCCCGTTGGGCGCCACCAGCGGCGGGCTCTGTGGGCCGTACTGGGGCTGGTGGAACGGCCACGCGCACTGCCCCGGGCACTGCGTCTCCGAGTTGCCCACCCAAATGTAAGGGAACCTGGAGCTCTTGCCGTTGACCTTGACGGAACCGATGGCGGAGTCGTGGGAGCCGCACCGGCTCATGCAGAATCCCTCGACGGCCACGTCGGAGGAGGTGAGCACGACGTTGACGGCGTTCTGCTGCTCGCCCCGGGACGCGAGCTCGACGAGGTGCTTGCTCGTGAGGGACTTCCCGAGGGAGTAGCTCTCGTCGAGGACTTGCCTCCCGAGCGAGAGCGTGAGTGAAGGCGTGGGCCTCTTGGAGGACGAGAGGTGGTAATACTTATCGACCGTCTTCCACCACTGGGAGACGGAAGGAGGGGCGTGAGCCAAAGAAGGGTCGGAGGAGAGGGAGGTGACGAAGTCGGAGACGATGGTGCGCTGGGAGGGCTGGAAGCGGCCGTACCAGATGAGGTTGACGGAGATCTTGCCGGAGAGGAGAGGGCCATTGTGGTACTTCATGGGCGGGGACTGGTCTTGGACCAGCTCGGCCAGCCTCCTGGTGGCGGAGGCCATCTGGAGGAGGCAGAGGGCAAGGAATAGCTTTGGAAGAGCTGTCTTAGAAGTGAAGAAGAAGGATGCCATTGTAGCTGAGTTTTGGCTGAGACTGAGGAAAGAGGAAAGGTGAAAGCTGAGGTAGCTTCTCGCTTTGTTGAAATTGTGGGTTGTGTCGAAGCGAGGAGGAGTATTTATACAAGGTTGGGGATGGGGTGATGCTTCGATTATTTTATTTTACGACTATATAATATAATAATAAATAGATATGAAGTTGGGAAAGTAGAAGTGGGGTTAAAGTGCCGGAACCTGCCTGGAAAGAGACAAAGGAGGGCAGCTCATGAATGTAATAATTAAATTTTGAGGAGATGATGTGGTATTGCCATTCCCAGTTGCATCTTCACCAGCAAGATTAACAAATGACAACTGGTGCTCGACTAGGCGTTCAATTATCATTGCATTTACGCTGTTAGGACGACTTTTTCAGAGGTGGTCGATGGTACTCCATCGTATTGGAGGCCCCCGCTGGGCCACACTCGTGAGTTTTGCGCCACGCGGCAGTCTTGGTTTTTTTTATTTTATTACCAATAGTGGCCTTGGTTGACCAATGATAAATATATGGGATGAGTAAAGCGAAAGGGATAATGTAACGCGTGGGAATTGAGTGGTGTGACCAAAAGCTTGGGTTTGTCCTAAAATCACCTAAACTCTTGCACTAGCATATGACACGTCATCCATATTATTCATAACTGAGCACATGCAGCCAAATAAATAAAATAAAATAAAATAAAATAAATTAAGGTTACAAGAGTGTTTAACTCGATCCACGATGCAATTGAGATTTTGTTATACTCAATGGTATAAATCTAAATAGGATCCCCAAGGTCAAATTGTATCCTTTTCTCGAACCAAGATCCAACCAAGTTTTCGACCAATTTCAATTTTTATGGTTCAGCTCTTTAGTAAAAAAATCCAAGGTAATGGATCGCAAAAGGGACCACACTGTGAATATTTCTATATAGGAAAAACATGCATATACAAAACCCCCCATTGAGAAGATTGCCCAAGATAGAACACACAGGTCTGATTAATATGATGGGTAGAAGTGAGAAAGAGAAGGTCGATTGGAGCCCTTAGGAGTAGCTGAGCGAAAGAAAAGAAGTTAGATTTGGCAAGAGAGGGGGAAGGTGAGAGGATGGTAGTGAGGAGAGAATGGTGACGTAAAGGCAAGAGAGGCCAACTTGATTTGACACATTTGCTTGTTAATGAATTGTTTTCGTTGGCAAAAAGTCAAAACTCTCGGTCCAACAATTATACATTTCATTACAGGGCATTAACAGCTAAGGGAAAAACAAGAGTTTTGACCGAGAGAACGAAACCAATCAGTGGCCTGCCTCTTGGGTCGCGAGAAGGAGACACGCTAGTTGGTGGTGGCGGTGGAGCTAATTGTCAAGGATGGGCGTGTTAGCTAAGTGCGAATCCACATTTTTTATAGGTTTAGCGACGCAGCTCTTTTGAGCATGCCATGCCATGGATCTCATGTCCGAGTTTCGATGTCTATCATTAATCGACACAAATTTTCCTGAAAATTATAGACATCGTTAACAATTATTGCAGCGGTGGATCAAATGTGATGTTAGAGAAATGCATATATCTTTTAGTAATATTTAGGAAATTATTTCTGATTTTTTTTTAATGTATTTTGATTGTGCGATCTAATCCCTTTTCCTTACATAGTCATCTATTAAAGTCTATAAATAAAATCTTCATGTACTATTTTCTATAAATCGAACTATATAAAGAACTTCCTCAAGTCTATCTTCTGCATTGTTATTTTAGTTTAATATCATGAAAAACTCCAAATTAGTACACTATGACAAATTTACCTTGAATTAATTTTTTTATCATTAAAAACCCCAAATTGTACACCAATGATAAATTTATCCAAAACTAATTTTTTTAATAACTAAAACCCCAAACTAATATATTTATGTGAAATTTATCTTCGTTAATTTTTATTAAATTGGATTAATATCAAGAAAAATTATAAATTGATACATCTGTGACAAATGAAGAGTAAACCCTTGAGCTGGTACATCTGTCAATTATCACATGTCATTTAACTCAATTTTTTTATGATAAAATTTAACGAAAAAATATTGGAAAGTACATTTAGTACGTCTATAATAATTTGGGGTTTTTTTCATTTTTGACTTGGTATTAGAACCTCTTTGCTAAGGCAACCCTAGTACACTAGGTACACTTTGCATTGATACACCCATGCTCCCCAAGCACCCTAATGCACACCTAAATAAATCATCCATCCCTACTAACAGTCAACAGTTTTCACTTCATACATATAAGTCTAATTTGAGGAAACACTTAATCCAATCCATTCCACACCAATTGTGCCGCTCGCATTGCCCAATTGAACCTTTATCACTAAGGTGGCTTTTTCTATGGTAGTTGGAGAGGTCACATAACTTAGTAACTATTTTCCCAAACCTATCATATAAGTCGCCTGATGTTGCGACACTAGTCGTACTAGCCATATCGCTCAGTTACCATTTTGCAAGCTAGCCACATTAGCAGCTAGCATTTTGCCCTCCAATTCTATATAGGGCTGAGCACGGTTCCTGGGTTACCCGGGAACCGGAACCAAACTGGAGGAGGGTCCGGTTCGATTCCCGGTTCCAAGGGGGACCAGTTCCGGTTCCGGTTCCTTTTTTCTGGGAACCGGAACCGGAATCGGAACCGGTCCTGGAACCGGAACCGGTTACTTAGGGCAGAAAAAGCTCAACCTTGGATGTTCTAGTGACTTGTATGTGATGTTCTAGTTGAAGTTTGGCTTCGGCCTCTAAATGAAATTTGTAAAGGACTTCTTGGAGTATAACATACTCAAATTTGGGACAAAACAAACAAGTATAAGTGGGTGAAATCGTTATTCTTTGCAAAGACTGGATCTGGAGATTTTGGGACCGACCCTTGATGAATGCATGGACTGTAAGGCAACCCTTTTGTCGAAATTTCACTTTGGTTTCTTAACAAAAGTTGTAAAGGACATCCTGAGGTACAACATATCAAAAATTTAGAGAAAAAAAACAAGAATAGGTAGGTGAAATCGTGGTCCTTTGGAGATGGTTATATCTGGAATTACGGTACTACGAACTGGGTCCATATTTAATTATCTAGGACGAATTTGATTTCGATGTTTTCATGAAGTATCTACCTTATGGTCTTGGCTATCACATAGTCGAATTTCATAATTTTTTAAGGTCATTTGGGTATTTAATCGGAAATGTTTCTAAAACTGTGCAATCTGATGTGTTCGGATCTTGTAAGTTGCAATGCGTGGACTATATCATTTTGTATAAGGTTCTTTTGGAAATGTATTCTGCATGAAATATCTCTCTTCATGTCTTCCCTACAACATATTTAAATTTCGTAATTTTTGTAGTTCATTTGCCTATTTAACCAAAAATGTTTCAAAAACTGTGCAAGTAGAGAATAGGAAAAGTAAATCGATTTTATCTTTTAATCTAGAACGAATTGGACTACGATTTCTTCATGAAACTTGTACCTCTAGGTCTTAAATACAACGTGTCAAAATTTCAGAATTTTCTGAGTTCATTTAAGGGTTTAATCGAAATTGTTTTCAAAACTTGTACCTCTAGACATTCTTGTTATAGTGGTGTTTTATTTCTACTTTCTAGTTTGCTATTTGTTTTGAAATTTCTAATTATATTCTATTATTGTTGTGTAGTGCGAAGTTAATGTATCAAGATAACATGCCAATGGGAAGTTACCGTGCAGTATACGCGTACATTATAGTTTTTTTTGGTAACGTGCGCATTCATTATTTTTTTTTTTTGTAACGTATGTGCACGTTATAGTTTTTTTTTGGTAACGTGTGCATACATTATATTTTTTTTGGTAATGTGCGCATATGTTATAGTTTTTTTTTGGTAACGTGCACATACGTTATAGTTTTTTTGATAACGTGCGCGTACGTTATAGTTCAAATATGAAAATAACAAAAAAAAAAAAAAAAACCTGTTGGAATTTGGAACCGACCTTGGAACCTGTGACACGGTAGGTTCCAGGTTCTCGGTTCTCACGGGTAGGTTCCAGGTTCCAGACGGAACCGAACCGGAACCTAGAACCGCTCACCCCTAATTCTCAACCTGCATCTTTTTGTAAAGTCAAAACCACCATCAAACTTGCCTCCCTCAAATTAGCTAGATTTGGGAGTTTCACCACAAACAACGTGGAAGCCACCTCATTCGTCACATCTCAATCGCCGGATGTGATTTAATTTGATTTCAAACTCAAGTTGAATTAGTCCTTGTGAGTTTGAAATTGGATGTTAGAGACGTGTTGATTTCTTCTAGAGATATTTAGGATATTTTCTCTAATTTTCTATATCTATTCTAATAATCCATATCTAATATAGTTTCCTTAAATAATCATCTATTAAAGTTAAAATTTAAGCTCTCTATATACAAAAATTCCTCAAATCTATATTCTATATTATTATTTCTTGACTGGTAAATTGAAGGAGTATGATGTAATATGGGCTTCATCCAATGGTTAGTGTAAGTGACTAGTTGCTTGACTCACGGTATGATAAAAGTTCCCACCTCAAGTGTAGTTAAGTATAAGATTAATTTACATGAATATATAAGAAAGTTAGCCGTGGTCAAGCCACATTTGTAAGAAATGACTCATTTCAGATGTCTCCCTGGGGGTCTGTGAGGAGCATCGCACCTTGTCCCTTAGAAACCATACATAACAGCTTAACTATTTTCACCACGATGAGCACCTAATAGGAATAATTTGAATAAACCATAAAGTTATAATCATTTGGGGTTGCTGTTAAGTTAAATAACGTTCGTGTCATATGCAGCATCTTCACTTAGAAAAGTGAAAGTTCTCATCCCATGTGCCTTTTGCCATAACCAATGACTTACGCCAGTATTAATAATGGATTTCTCACGCTCCCTCGACCTAAGCCCCTCCATCTGTTCCCTTAAAAACTAAATGAGTAATTTCACTACGTAATTATCTTTTCTTCCACAAATGGTGTAATTAGCCCGGTCGGTTTATTGATTTCTGTGAGTGAAGAGCTGAACTCCTCAGATTAAGAGTGGATTTTGTCCGGTTGATTTTCCATGGCTCACGTAATTGTAGCAAATAAAAGTAGTTTGCCTTTTTCATTAAATATAATGACAATAATATAGAGGAACTGCAGAACCAATAAACAAATGAATGAATTAATTTGGTAGCCTAAACGTCATAGTTTCTATCTGTCGCCACTTCACTCACACCAGAGTCGAACACGACGACGTGGACGGATCGTAGAGAGCCGGGACCAGGTACTTCCTCCCGTTCACGCCGTGCGCGTTGTAGCTCGCCCCCGTCGCCTCCTCCACCAGCAAGTTCCCGGCGTAGCCAGGGTATGCCCCATTGGCGTAGATCCCGGTGCACGCTGACGCCGCCTCCAGCGACGCCCCCGCCTCGCCCTGGTAGTACCCGTTTGAGAACGGGTTCGTGGCGGTCCCGGCGAGGAGGCCTGCAAGGTTGATCACCATCCCGTCGACGCCGACGTCGCCGTTGGGCGCCACCAACGGGGGGCTCTGCGGGCCGTACAGGGGCTGGTGGAACGGCCACGCGCACTGCCCCGGGCACTGCGTCTCCGAGTTGCCCACCCAGATGTACGCGAACCTCGAGCTCCTGCCCTTGACCTTGACGGAACCGACGGCGGAGTCGTGGGAGCCGCACCGGCTCATGCAGAATCCCTCGACGGCCACGTCGGAGGAGGTGAGAACGACGTTGATGGCGTTCCGCTGTTCGCCCCGGGACGCGAGCTCGACGAGGTGCTTGCTCGTGAGGGACTTCCCTAGCGAGTAGCTCTCGTCGAGGACTTGCCTCCCGAGGGAGAGCCTGAGAGAGGGAGCGTGCCTCTTGGAGGAGGAGAGGTGGTAGTACTTGTCGACCGTCTTCCACCACTGGGAGACGGAAGGAGGGGCCTGAGCCAAAGAAGGGTCGGAGGAGAGGGAGGTGACGAAGTCGGAGACGATGGTGCGCTGGGAGGGCTTGAAGCGGCCGTACCAGATGAGGTTGATGGAGATCTTGCCAGAGAGGAGAGGGCCATTGTGGTACTTCATGGGCGGGGACTGGTCTTGGACCAGCTCGGCCAGCCTCCTGGTGGCGGAGGCCATCTGGAGGAGGCAGAGGGCGAGGAAGAGCTTTGGAAGAAGAGCTGTCTTAGAAGCGAAGAACGATGCCATTGTAGCTGAGCTCAAGGCTGAGAGTCTGAGACTGAGGAAGAGGAAAGGAGAAAGCTGAGGTAGCTTCTCGCTTTGTTTAAGTTGTGAATCGTGTCGAAGCGAGGAGGAGTATTTATACAAGGGTTGGATGAGGGTGATGCTTCGATTATTTTATTTTTCGACTATATAATATAATAATAAGTATGAGGGTGGAACGAGAAGTGGGGTTAGAGTGGCTGAACCTGCATGGAAAGAGACGAACGGAGGGCAGCTCATGAGTGTAATTATTAAATTTGGAGGAGATGGCGACGGTCTTGCAATTCCTAGTTGCATCTTCACCAGCAAGATTGACAAAAGGCTAGGAGTGCTCGATTACACGTCCCATCATCATTCACGCTCTTAGTACAACTTTTCAAGTAACCAATCACAAAAAAAAGAAAAAAGATAATGCTTTTACACACCTATTGTAATTGATGTTTTCATATCGAATTTTCTGATAAATTTTCTCATTTAAACTCATATCGTTAAAATGTCCTACCCAACAATATAAATTGATTGGCAAAAGGAATTTACGTGCAGCGAAAGTGGACGCGCGAGAGAAAGAGAGGGACTTTCCGCACGTAATCCCGACTAAAGAAGAGTCTCTTTTTTTTTTAACTAATGAGCTGCGAGCTGAAATTCAAACAAAAGGTGGGCAATTGCATCCAGCTCAGCTCCAGCCAAATGGACGAAACTGCCCTCACGCAGATCATTCCCATTCGCCTCGGGGAAGGGCAGCCAGGGGGGAAATGTAGGTTAGGGAGACGTTAGGGAGGGGAGGGGTGGGCAGCGCAGTGCCCACTGTCCCTAGTACAGTCCAGGCTGGAAGTTTTGAAACTACTCCCCTTTTAATTTATGGGAAAGCGGAAGCGCGGACCGAGAGCACGGGCCACCAGCTGGCGGTCAGCGAGTGGCCCCAGAGTATCCGAGGTCGAGGTCGAGGCCGGGAAGAGGGTAGGGGTGGGGCCCACGTGCCCTGCCGATGACGCCGCTCCGCTTCGCTATCGGCCCTCCACATAACCCTCGTGAAGCTTTTGGCGGAACCGACTTTAATACGACGCCGTCTGCTCATCCCCACCCCCGCGGAGGTCCAGCTGGTGCAAGCTCACGGCCTAACGCGTCACGGCTGCTTTTTGGTGCTCAGGCCCTATTGCTTTTTCCCAAAATATTGGCAGCTTTCTTTTTTCTCTCTTTTTTATGGGAGAATTTCGATGTCCGATTTCGCATACGTAATTTGTGCAATGAATGCGACAGTCCCTTCTCTCGAGGAATTAAGAATTCGATTCCGGACTTCAAAAATTCATTCAAAAAATATTATAATGCGAAATCCAATTAAATAATAAAGAACCGTACGTGATTGATCGTCTCAGTTTGTTCTGCCCTTTAAACGTTAGCAATGATCGAAGTACTTGGCAAACTCGAGCTGTAGTTATCCAAGGTGAGTACGTTGAGTAGGGTGTGCACATTTTTCGGGCCCTCTAAAGTTACATAATTACATGCTGGGAGACTCGAGAGTGGCTCTTTTTTTTTTTCCACGATGGAGACAAATTCGAGCTTTCCTTCGCGATCTCTCTCATAAATTGCCCAATGCCAGCCATTTCCCTTGTTTTTATGCGCGAAGCAGTTTTGATTTCCTGGCCTCTTTCGAAGCTAGGACAGCCCCGTCGTCACTGTGAACTATTTGTACTAGGGGGGACCAGTGCACGCAGAATTCGGGCGGCGTCCGACCTAGAGGCTCATAAATTGGTCGGTCCAAGGGCTACGTAGGGCTAAAATTTGAAATCGTACGTGTTAATACAATGGAAAGATAAGATTTTAGGAAGGAGCTCGATTTGGTAATTGGGCCTGGCCTGTTCAGTACGAAAAAGATTGATGTGGACAAAGCATATGGGCATCGTGCCCGAGCACATTTACGGCTAAAGTCCATTGTCGAGGAAGTTTCTGTATTTGCAGCTCCTTCAAATTAAAGGGTGGCGGGACTCTTCAAGATATTAACATGCGCGTGTAATTTGTGTTATAAAAATTTTATATGGGAGAATTAGTGTGGTATAAAATAGTTGATATATTCTAATTGGGATCCAATTAGAGATGTTGACGGGTTCAGACTTGACTTTTTATTGGCGATCATCCCAAATAAAGGTATCGGACTTTAATGTTGTGAATATCTTTTTCGAGCGAGCAACGTGGTGTGTTTTGATGTTTTGAATATCTTGAGGAAGATATATGGTGACCAACATAGGTTTTCAAGTGATGGGCACTGTAGTGTAACAATGCGGCCCTAAATGGCAGATTTCAAGGCTTAGTCAAGAGAAAAGGGCCAAGGATGATGCGGGATGATACTTGGATTAAGAGTGACCAAAGAATCTTAACATTAAGCTTACACATGACGGGAAAATTGTTAAAATGCATGTAAAATGTGTGTTAGAAAAGTATCACCTTAGAGAATTGGTGTAGTGTGAAACAATTATTATATCCTAATTTACCAATAATTTATTAGCTTAAACTTTTAAGTGAATATGAGTCTAATTAGATATATTAACAAGTTTGAATTTGAGCTTCCTCTTGGCGATCTTCCCTAATAAAGGTACCGAATTTCTACCACACACTCCTGACATGAGAACGCCTTATGGTAAAGGACTCCAAATGCCCAAATTCCAAGGTCTTCAACAGAAAATCATAGATTTTGCAGAAAATAGTTCCTGGAACTAGTGATTCGTGTACAAAACAATCAAATTCTAAAAGATTTAGGTAGTATAATCAAACCTTAGTTCTCACATAAAGTTTCTTCTGAATCTTTTCGTTCAAAATTGTCAATATGACAGCCTTACGGGTGCCACACAAGTAAGTCTGGACCAATTTGATAATTGTACATTCAAGATATTTTTCTCTTGCAAGATAAGTCAATAGACTGGTGCAGAACTATGATGTCTCATAATACACTTCCGTGCTCTCATCATCAATTATAGAGTTTGTTAAGGTCTGACAATATAGACTTGGAAACTTCTTAGGTGGTGAGCTGGATTTTCGAGAGTCGGTAAAAAATTTTGCTACTACGCAACCTTTTTCCAGGTGAGCTAAGGCGATTTCTCAAGTCCGAGTTTATTTTCGCTGAGTCCATACGGGATGACTAGCCAGTGCAAATTGCAGCTTCTATAATGCTTAAGGCCTAATCATGGGTTCATGAAAGCAAGCCAAAATTAATCGACAATATCGAGAAAAAGAGAAGAAGAAGAAGCTATGTTGGCACGATTCATTTGGATAAACATAAGATATGCCCTTGATTGTGATTCACTACTTTATCCATGAATATAAATCAAGTGGATACATGTCGATCATCTCGTTCGATCGCAGCGGATCTCGGGTCTTGTGGGCTGTTACCGCTTGTCACCAGGCTGCTGGGTAGCCCGTGAGCAATGCTAATCAATGCACGGACGCCCCCGTAATTGAAAAAAAGGCGACAGATGATGCTTTGTCAAAGGTTCGACGCAGATGCTTTGTCCTTTCAAAAGAGCAAGTGGCCTCATAAAACAACGTCTGGTTTTCATCAACTACTGCTTCAGCTAGCTAGCTATATATCTACCACCATTTGACCATATTAAACTAGGTCCTAATTAAAAAAAAAAAAATAGGGCCTAATTAGTTCACGAGCCGAATCGTGCGGGATCGGGTAGTTTAATCATCCAAGTCTATCCGAAACTCCTAACATTCACGGGACATGCAAGCTCGGACTGTTCTATTCTTGCGTCCAAATCGACCAGTGCAAGAAATGATTTTGGCAAGTGGCCCGCATACAATGACCTAAATACCCGCCCGAAAGGTAATCAAACCTTAATCTTCCGGGCAGCGTGCGTGTTTATTGGTGTATTCTGTTTTCCCCGGATACGCCTCTGTTGCTTCGCACAAGCAGACAACACAGAAATCGATCGATTAGATTTGATGTGTTGAGGGGGGACTAGGAGAGGAGCTAACTTTTGACTTTGCTTTTTGAATGAGGGCATGGATTCTTTCTGTCTGGAGTCTTCATGGATCCTAGCTGTAGTTGTCTCCATGTTTAAGTTTGCTTGACGATTCCTGCTTATTTTATGCAGGATATCTTAGTCTCTCTTTTGCGACCGAGGAACTTTCATTGGGGGGTCATCCTAACCTTTAAGAATGCATCATTTGTTTGACCGCTTGCCCTGATGAGAACGATCATTCAACGACGAGCCATGCATGGAGCGCGAACGTGGCGTGCCAATCTTTCGTTAGGGTTTTAATAAGTCTTGGCCACCAACTACACCATAATCCTCCCCAATAACGCTTTAGGTTAATCAAGAAAAACATCCGAATCTTGCGTTGCGTTCTCATGGGTCTTTTCCTCTCCTCGTGTTCGATCGGTAACGAACGGTTTTCGGCATTGAATATGAATGGGCAGCTCACTTATCTTCTTGGGATGTCAATAGAAAAATGAAGTTTGAAGAGATCGAACAAAGCCAGCCTGGCTTAAGGGTGATGCATGAAGGCTTTTTGTAGCAATGCTTGCGGGCATGGTTACCTCCCGCAAAGTAGATCGCGGAATTGTTTAAGCTTGCACGAGCGGTATGCTTGAGACATGGTGTTATCCTTGCTAGCTTTTTGCTTTTCCTTTTTGTTCGTTCGTCTATTTTTTTTTTTTTCCATTATGGAAGAGAATCGATTAAAGTATGTGTAGTTCGTATAAGCTTTTACATAATTTTTAGTTAGGAATTCATCTATTCGTATTGGAATTTTTATTTTATTTTGGCATTTATGCATATAGAAATTGGATTATTTGCAATTCTAGTAAATAGCTTCTTCTTTTTTGTGAGAGGGGGTGAGAGAGAGAGAGAGAGTTTAAAGGGTTTTGATAAATTCATAATATTCTTTTGGCGACTTGTCTTTATAAGGGCCCCAACTCGATTATTAATGGGTCGACGATATATCCTGTACATGAATTGATACGTCTTCGATTTACCCTAGGAACTATATAGATGGAACATAAGCACATCTCCCGTTTCAATGGCTAAGCTGTGGAGATGCGAGGATGGTGCTGTAGGACATGAACTTAGGAAGCCGGACCAGTGCATTCCACTTACACATGCAGAAGAAGCATATACCTTGAGTGGCGAATGGCGAAAGCATGTTCAGATTCTCGGGAGACGAGAGGGACGTGGACATGTCATGTGAGTCCCCAGCCGGGATGGGAGAGGTTCGTGCTTTTGCTTGTGTGTCGGCATGGAAGGAAAGGGGAAAAAGGGCTTTCTTTACGAATCCCATAGACGAGCCAATACAGTGAACTGCCATGGGGGGATAAATCCATTCAAAGCATCCTCCTCAGTCCTCACCCAACCCTCCCTCCATATGGGCATCCAGATTCCTTTCCCTGTTCCCATCGAGCGCCTCGAACAACCCGCAAAGGCAAAATGAACCTGACGGGAGGGAAAATGATTAATATTAAGAGTCCTTTAATCGAGAATAAAAATTATTTTTGAGAAACTTCTTTCCAATTTTTTTTATTTGAGAAATGATTGTGAAATAATTGTGTGACAATTTTTAATTGATTGTAAGAATAACAATCTATTTTAGATCATAAAATATTAAATAATAAATTATTACAAATTATTATAGAGTCTTCATAAAAAAAAATTGTGATTCATAATAAGTTGTTAAAAAATTGTTATAGTAGGAAAGCTCTTTTGATGTTTAGATGACGAAAATGTTTCAATGAAAACTTTATAATACATTTGTTTGGTAATTTAGAGAAAGTGATTTCTTTTTAAAAGTCGTTTTCCTCCTATCTAAACTTCTTATTTTTAGTTAATGAAAAATACTTTATGTAAATCAATTAGTCTTCCTAGTATCCCAAACACTCATTAGTAAACTATGAGTTTTGAGATAATTAATTAGAGAAATTAGGGGCATGGGATTCCTTCGACCGCGCGGTAAGTGCATCATTATAGTATTGGTAATTCTCACGTTTAATAACCTAACGAGTTAAAATCGTGTCGTCATCCTTATCCTATTCCTCCAAGTGTCAATAAAAAAAATAGGGGATTGTCGATTTACGTCCTATCCCAGAGGAAACGAGGGAAATGCCTAGGAAGGAACCTAAAACACGTGCAACCCCAAAAGCTCCAGCCGGGCAAATCCGCGCTTCCCCTAGCTTTGGAAACCGTGCTGAAAACCAGCAAAAGTTTTATGAAAATTACTAGTATCCCTAATTCAATTTAAAATCTTAAATCATTAGTGGGGAATTATAATAATATATGCACAACTTTTTAGTGTTCCTTTGATTAAGAAATGAAGGCTGGTAACAACTCTTCTTATGTGTCGATCATACGAAGGATATCGTAATAAATATTAAGATATAAAATATATTTCGTGTTGAATTCTAATAATTTAAATTCTCTGAGTAAATGATCGCGCACTTAATTTCCTAATGGGTATAAACAATTTTTTTTTATCTATAATAGTAGGAGAAAGCAATGCGAAATAAAAAAACTTGAAAGTTAAGTTTGTTAGGGATTTAAATGCATACATTACTGAAAGAAGCTTGAAAGAATTGTATTTGAATTCCAATATCATTTCATAGCACCATCCACTTATTATTTGGAAAAGCTTAATAATAACTATTGAGCTAATTAAAAGTACCTCATAGACATGAATCCAATCGAAGTTGAATTAGAAACTACAAGCCACCCCACATATATGAACTAATTTGGATATGAACGCTCATCAAAAGAACGAAAAATGAAAGGGATTGAATTTTGATAATGAGTAATAGGAAATCAAATCTGAAATAACCAAAACTCAATAAAGAAGACGTGTTGTGACATTCCATATCAACCCTAGTCAATTCACAGTTTCATGAGAAGAGAGAAAGAAAGAGCCCAAATCAAGACGCCAAGTCCATCCTCTTCCACCGAGCTCGTTACAAAATCAATTGCCCAGGGGAGTTGCTTGTGTAAAACATTTTTCACGCTCTGCCTTTTTGTGTAAAAAGTTAAAACTCTGCAAAGAGATGAGATGGAGAGGGGCGTGCGTAATAATGGCAGATGTGACCCTCCCCTTGTCCTCTCTTTCCAGGTTCTCGTGATCCTGGAAACACTTGCTCCGCGAAGCTGCCGACGAAAGCTACACATTTAACACCTCCCCACACGCTCGCCCAGTTCCGGTTCATGAACTTCTCCTCCTATATATACTCTCCCCTCCTCCTCCATTCTTCATCACTCTCCAAACTCCAGTTCAAAATTTCAAATCAATCTCCACCTCTCCCTCTCTCTCTCTCTCTCTCTCGCTCGCTCTGACCAGTTTCCGAAAATGGGTTCTCCTCTCTCGCTCCAATGGCTCGTCTTCTACGTTCTTCTTCTTCAACTGAGCTTACCCAACCTCTGTTCCGGATCGAGGAAGCTCGCCGCCCTGTACCAGCCGCCTCCCATGGTGGCGAAGTACCACAACGGCCTCTTGCTCGACGGCGACCTCCGCGTCTCCATCCTCTGGTACGGCAAGTTCACGCCCGCCCAGAAGTCGATCGTCTCCGACTTCCTCCTCTCCCTCACTCCCCAGCAGACCCAACACCAGCCGCCGCCGTCGGTCCCCTCCGCCGCCAAGTGGTGGAGCACCGTCCAAACCTATCTGCAGAAGGCCGGCAAGAAACAGACCCGCGTCGCGTTGGCGAGCCAGCTCGACGACGAGAGCTGCTCCATGGGCAAATTGCTGAAGCGGGCTCAGATCACCGAGTTGGCCCAGAAGCTCAGCTCGAGGCCCGGCGCCGGCGCCGGCGAGCTGGCCCTCGTCCTCACGGCCCAGGACGTCGCCGTCGAGAGCTTCTGCGTCAGCGGCTGCGGCACCCACGGCTCGGTCGGGCGGCAGGCGTTCATCTGGGTCGGCGACTCCGCGAGCCAGTGCCCGGGGCAGTGCGCGTGGCCGTTCCACCAGCCGATCTATGGCCCGCAGACGCCGCCGCTCGTCGCGCCGAACGGCGACGTCGGGACCGACGGGATGGTGATCAACGTCGCGAGCCTCCTGGCCGGGACGGTGACGAACCCGTTCGGGGACGGGTACACAGCTGGCGCGCCCGGCGCGCCGACCGACGTGGCGTCGGCATGCACGGGGAGCTTCGGGAAGGGGTCGTACCCAGGCTACGCCGGGGAGCTGCTGGTGGAGTCGGGGACGGGCGCGAGCTACAACGCGGAAGGGGTGAACGGGCGGAAGTACCTGTTGCCGGCGCTTTTTGACCCGACGAAATCGCAGTGTGCTACGGTGGTGTGAGAGAGAGGCCTCTTGAGCCGACACGTGTCTTCCTGCTGTATATATGCCTGCTCTGTTGTCCCATGTATATAATGATGTCATAATCGACCGCTTTATTTTGATTTGAGTATATCCTATTTTCGCCGTTATAATGGAATTGTCATTGCTATAATTTGCCATTTTGATGAATGCTAGTTTGGCATTACTAAGGACTGGTGGCTTATTTTCAAGGGGCGGGTTCCGATCTCCCCATAATTTAAACTACTATTCTGATTTATCAAAAAATCAAATGGGGATTTCCACGGCGATATATGGATGTGAAAAGTGTTTTTGTAGTTTCCGATTTAAGAAAAGTGAAGGGCATGAGTCGGAAGACCCCAACTAAGTCAAATGGTAAAGTAAAGGTCATTTCAAATAGAACCTCAATTCTTCCGAGAATTGGAAATGTATATTAAGAAGGAAAACATGTACAATCACTAAACTGGCTTTGTTTTCTTGAAATTCTTGACTTTGTAATCTATGTCATCGAATCTTCAATCTTACCAGAATTTTTCGATTAAGTCCCTTGAGTTCCGTCTCAGAAAAATCGAAGATAACAAGTTTTGTTGGTGTCGGCCCATATGATTTTCAGGGATTGTTTCAAACATGAGCAATTGATTGAGCACAAGTATGTATAGTGTGCGGTTTCCGCTGACCAAACTACAAAAACAATAATCCAAACTAACCATTTATTTCACGGAAAATGAGTAAATGGGACAAACAACATGTGTAATGACTTCTTGGGCTTTCGGTCCATGAGAAATTAAAGCAAGCCCAATTTGGATTTGGATCTGGTATGGCCCATCATAGCAAGCTCACATCGGACTCTGAAGTTTTGGTCCTTATCATAGTCTAGAGAAATCAATTATTTTTGTGAAAAAGCCCAATAGCACCGTGATCGAGAGGGTCTCCTTCGTCATATAGATTTCCATGCCTTTCTATGGATAAGAAATGTAAATCACGAAATGTTTGTTATATAATGTCCTTTTGCTATCAAGTTCAACGTATTTATAGAATATAGAAAGAAGCAAAAAATATTCCTCAATTTGTTACTTTAATCTAATGCATTGATAACAAAATTATTAAATGTTTTGAAAGGAAAGGATACCAATATAATGAGTTGATGAAAGATTAAGAAATGAGCAGCCTGATGTGGCTTTTAATTATCTGATGTAGCTCGCTATTACTAGTGATCACGTTACTTATTAATCTTGTACGATGACAGAAAACTAAATTAGAAGATTTGAGAATTTTCACAAATTGGAGAGAAAAAGAATATTTAGAAGGAGATTGATGAAACTCCAAAGGGTGCCATAGGGGGCAGGGGAGGAGGAGAGTCGGTTGTCCACAATAATAGTACAATGTTTTCTTCTAATAACGACGACTACCTATCACAAGTAAATGTTAAGTTTATGCTTATCTTATTTTTATAGTGTTGATTTTGAGTCTTTCGAATTTCTATATTGCTTAATTTTCATTTGAAACGGTTCGTTGGACAATTTTTTCCAAATTTTCCTCTTCTTTTTTTTTTTTTGTCAATTCGATGATTTAAACCAATATAATCAGTGTTAATGGTGTCGAGCTTTTCTTTTTCCCATTTATTAGCTAAAGTGAGAGCGAAATGGCAATACGCATTAAAAAATTTAAGAAGAGATTTCACCCTAGCCATTCTGAAAATCCAGCAAACAGCACATGCTAGCCGGAAAAAAAAAAGGGCAAAAAAGAAGAGGTTCATGACAATAATAAAATCAAAGTCTGGGCGGAAAGCAAAATGTAAATTCTTAAAAACATGAGGTTCAAAGTGTACCCTCAGAATTTTTCGCTTTAATATGATGCATGGAAAAAAAAATCCAAAATATTTTGAAAGGGTAATTCAAATACAATAAATTGATAAATAATAAGAAAAATGAAAGTAGTCTCACGTGCCTGTTTAATTGTCGGGATCTACCCATCAAGTTCAGCCTTTAGGGCCGACTGCCTTGTCCAGAAAGAGAGTCGTGGTAACACGTCGAAGGCAAGAGAAAGGGCAAACGACGAGTTGTCTTGTTTAGAAAGGAAAAATACCATCGAGTAGACAAATGTGCCATTGGGATGCCATGTTTAAGTCGATCAGGACAATGCATATCGAGAATCTCCATTTGATGTCTAAATTCACGGTACTCTAACAATGGCTTTCAATCAATATTTATGACCCTTTGCTTATTCATTCATTGGGTAAACAAATGTGCCATTAGGATTCCTCAGTGGTGAAAGTCACATTCCATCATCAAGATCATACTCCTCACGACAAAATGTCGTGCTTCCGAACCATTTAAATTGACTGGAACACTTGCTACCTTATTTTGTCCTTCAATAAGTAAACTTGAATTTCAATCAATATATAACCGCTAGATCCATCCCTAAAGATAAAATTAAGTAAACAATTAAAAAGCAACCATGACGGAAATACTAGTTGGGGCAACTGCGATAATCTACGAGATTCATTTCTACGAACATTCTAATTCACTATAAAACGCCCATGAGTTTACATGGCTTATATATATGTGTGTGTGTGTGTTTGTGTGTATTACTATTTTGCCAATTTCGGATTTTACCAAGTGTTATGTTTTGGTTTTTATTTAAGGGGATTTAGGTTATGTGCTAGTATTGCACAGAAAAGGTCAAATGCAAATAAATATAAATATTATAGTCTTAAGTCTAATGAAATCATTCAGTACAAACTCAAAACTAATGAGGACAAGTGCAGAATCTAATCAATGGCTTACTTCAAGCACCTTTCAATATACTAATGAAAACCTACTAAGATCAAATGGATCACTCAATGTTAAAGTCTAATCAATGGCGCTGAATGCTGGAAACAACACTAAATGGTTTTGATGACATAACGTCGGAATTTAATTGATGACGTTGGATGATGGAAACAACATCGGGAAAGCATTGCTCCTAGATGGGTTTGAGGACACAAAGTTGGAATCTAATCAATAATGTTGGACAATGGAAACAATACCAGGTAGATATTGCTCCAAAATGGGTATGAGAACACAACGTTGGAATCTAATTGACGACGCTGGACAGTGGAAACAACATCGGGTAGGTACCGCTCTTAGATAGATATAAGAACACAACATCAGATTCTAATCAATGACGTTGAACAATAGAAACAACATCGGATAGATATTGCTCTTAGATGAATATCAAGACATAACGTCAAAATCTAATCGACGCCGCTAGACGGTCGGACAGCACTGGAATCTAATCAACAGCACTACCTAGAATATAGACACTCATCGGAATTGAATCAATGACAAAAAACCAAAACTACAGCTAAACTAAGCTACACAAAGATAACTAAATGATAAGATAAAAGAATTTGATGTGTTGTTCGGGGCCCTTCGTTGGATTGTCTATGGTATTTCTAGGACAATTTGGTAACCCTCGGTTGGTTGATCCTTCATTGAATCGTTCCTAATTTCTCCAACGTTCTTTGCTTAACCACTTTATCCACATCTTGTTGTCTCCTGACTTGTTGATGATGCTCGCATGACCTGTTCAGTAAGTAATAATCGTTCCTTTGGTTTGCATGCTCTTTTGAGCATCAACTATTACCACTTAAAATCTTTATACCAATTCTATTTGAATTATATGTCCACAGTGATATCTCGGTCTGAACACATGGCAATCATTTGTGTTACAGTAAAAATAACTTTGGGTATTAACAATTACTTATAAGGGCATAGATAAAAGTCCAATACCTCATCTTAGGGTAATCGCAAGAGAGGGAATAGCCGGAGCCCAAGCTCGACCCAGACCGACCTAACTAATCTGACGCATTTTCTCTACGCATTGAAAGTCCATTCCACGTGTGTCCCTAATCTTCGCTAGAAATTTGAACTTGTCTACTTAAAGACAAGCACAACCCTCCGTGCAACAGAATCTTCATTTTCATTCGGAAATTGCGGAAGGCTTTTCGTGGTGATTTATGAAGATTTTTTATTTTATTTTTTTGGTCGAGATTGATGAAGAATGGAAATGATTGTTTTTCCTCCCTGCACCTAGTGTTATACTGCCATCCTCACGACAAGAGAAAAAATAAAAAGGAAATTAAAATTTTATTTTAATTCTTCCATATAAAATGTGCAAGAAATCGACTCCACGTTTTTAAGTTCGTAGGTGACTCGTAGCCACACAGATTTGGAAATGCAAAGCTTTGTGAATTTAATGAGTCACATTGTATCGAGTTGTCATGATTTTATGAATCTCATAAATGTTTCGTGAGCTGTTGCACGATAAAATTATCAAAAAAATGTAAATTTATTATATTTTTATCAATTAATTTATAGACCTTTTCACTATATTATTAAATCATAATCTTTTCATTTTTCACTAATTGAGTCAATTCGATCAATTTTGGTCAAAATTTACTGACGTGGATGTTGGCATCTTATATAATACGGCCAGCGCTAACGTAATTTTATAGTAATATTTAATTTTTTTTATAATTTTTTATTTTTATTTTATTTTTCTTTCCTTTTCCTCTAACAAGTTGTGGGGACTAGCTAGACGCTCGGGCTGGCTAGCTGGACCTCTCCAATGGTTGGGTATCAACCTTGCCGCCGCGGGTGAGATTAGCCTCACCAATGGCTAGGCTAGGCAAGATCTGACCGACGAGGGCAAGATTCTTGTTTACTCACTGGTCTGTTATTGGATGGATGCTAGAGACAAGTCAAAGAAGATAATCCGGCTGCGTGAGTATCGAGCCTCGATGCGCGGGGCGCTTGCATGGGGCCATGTTTTCGTCCATTTGTAAATGGAAGAAATGTCTGCCGATATCTTTTTGAGATATTTTCCACCGTTAGAGACCAGAATATCCAAGGTATTTCAACGAGAAGGGCGCTCGGAGATAAGGATGCGCATCTTTTGTCACGTTTTCTTTCGTGATTCGATGGCCTCGCTTTACTGATGGATGGCGGCCTGAGGTGCATTAACGATTTTGATTGCCTCGCCTATGCTGGAGTCAGAGACGTAAGGTAAATGTCTATGTTTCCATCATTAGAATGTGCCAATATTTATTACAGAAGATCTTAAAGAGCGTCCTATGGATATCCAAAAGTTAATCCTTAAAGTAAGCGATTCCCTTCAAATGTGTAACAACGTTATTTTTAGAGGATGTTAAGAAATGTTATGTTCATTTTTAGTTGATTTACTTAGTCCCTTTGGAGCGCTTATTAGTGCCCCTTTTTATTTTCCCAACCTTGAACTTACATGGAATGCATGGCCAATTGAATAATTGATCATTTTGTTTTGCCGTCGCTTACCATAAGAAGAAAGCTCATTGAATTTATTCTCCTCTTTGAAATCGCCGACCAACACGACATTTCAATCTAAAGAAATAATTATAATCTAGATATTATTAATGAGTGTTTTGATAATACTTGTTAAGCAATCAATTATGAAAACTTCACGAACTGATTGCTTTTATGTTTTGTACACCAATATCTTGAGAATTAATATATTTCGAATAAGCCTAGGGGTCAGAGGCGAAGCAATCCATGGCTCAATGAATTTTCATTCATTTTCTCCATTTGCTGAGGTCAAACACGGGTCATGCGGTACCTAATTCACCAACAAAATACTCATGATAAGAAGAAAAGTTGTTGAATTTACAACGTTTTTTGTCGTTTGCATTCTTCTTGTGGAAGTTTATTTGACTAAGCTAGGATTTGAAACGTGTTAGTGAAAACAAGTCAACTGTTTAATCCGTGTACGCATTTGGCTCGTCAAACCGGTAAACTAAATGGCCGTAAAATGTTTTGGGAATTTCTAACTCAGAAGCCAAAGGTCATTTGCCAAAATTTCACTAATTGCGAGTAAACTCTTTTCAGTTGCAACACCGGTATATGCTAGATGCTTAAATCTAACTGGTTTATGGGGCATACAGGGTTTTTAACGAGCCTCCAAATAGCTTAGCTTTTGTAATCGTGCATTTAGATTCCCGAATTATACAAAAAAGAAAAAGAAAAAAAAGAAAAGAAAAGTCACTTGTTTCAATTTAAAATACTCAATCGAGTAAAAAAAAGTCACTTAATTTGCCAAGTAAGAAAGTTGCTAGTTTACATGATAAGAAGAAAAGAAAATGGCTACTAGTTCAATCCATATCAATTACATCCGTATAAGAACTAAAATCTTGCCCACTATATTGCATAAAAAAAAGTATAAAACCTTCAAATAATCTTCATACATTCATATTTGGTTACTAAGAAAAAACTATATTACTCAATGAAATCAATGTTCAGTATTCGCTATATTATTAAACAATGTTTGTATTACCTAAAATGCAATCTTGGGTTTCAACTATCTATTTCTATTTTGGCTTTACCAAGCAGATTCTCAACTCCGGACGAGTTCTTGAATTAGGGTTTTCGACACGCGAGGAGCAATCTCCATCATTGATCATGAAGTCCAAATGAGAATTCAAGATATACAACTGGCAATTGCGTTTAATTAGATTTTTCTGTTCTCCTTTCACCCTTAGAAAAGTGGGAACACGTGAATAAAAAAGTGTAGGGTCATATGGACTTTTTTGCTCTATTATTTGTTTTGACATATGCGATAAATGCATAAATGCAAAATTTGAAAGTTACATGATCCATAAATTATGCGAACCATCATTGTCTTAATTTTTCACTACGTTTGCTTCATTGTAGGATCCATATGATGAGCGATTGAAATAGATTCGATTCGTAAATCACATAGTATTCTTTTTCATAATTTTGAATCATTTTGAGTGTATGGTCAACCTTTGGTCTAGATTGCTCATGCCAGGCATGTCTAAAAGCTTTGCTTGCACCAAACATGCATGCATATGTTGCTTTCAGCAACGACTGGGGAGTTGGATATGGAGAACATGGGAATGGGGATGATAGTGGTGCCAATTTAGCCTACAAGACAAGTAAACAAGTGGAATCGGTTCTCAATCATATTTCTTTCATTTGAACATCATTTCGGTGTTCTCACATGTCCTTACTATAAATTCATTTTAATTTTCACCAAATTATTGGCCTTGTTTGTTTCAAGGAAATTAATTTTAGAAGAAGTTATTTTCAGAAAGTGATTTGACTTACTCATATTTGTTTTTTTTTTTTACATTATTATTATAGGAAAACTATGAAACACACGTACAAAACAAAGATTCATGTTTAGGTGCAAGGTCTCAAGTCTACTTGTCAAGGGGGCAAGGATCTAAATCAAGCCGTCGGCTTCCATGGTCTAGCCATTGAGGACTTGAGTCCAATTGTCAAGCATTTGGGTTCAATTATCGATGGCGGTCTTATAATTGTGAAGATCAAGTCACATGAAAGAAAAATTAACTTATTCTTATCTTTTACCAAAAAAGAAAAAAGAAAAATTAACTTATATAATTTTTTTTAAATTTAAGTATAAGTTATATTTTGATTAAAAAGTTTTGGATCACCTCGTTTTTCTAAATTAGTCAAATCATTAAAGATAAATAAATTACTATTTTTTTTTTTTATAACCACACATTTTGGAATTCAAGATCTTCCAACAAATCTCACGTCTCTCTCACTGTCTCACGTCGTCCGCCAACTTGGCTTTTTGAGTGCCGACGTCCCTCCCCGCTCGTCTCTCTCACGTCTTCCAAGTTGGCCGGGACTGTTCACCGACGTTTAACCGGTCCTTCCCCAATCGTCTCGCCCCGCCTACAAATAGGCCAAAGCCTCACGTACTCCTCTCGCCCATCTCTTCTTCCTTGCCCAGAAAAGAGCAAGAGCAACAGCAAGAGAAACGATCAAAACACAGAGAAGTGAAAGAGAAAAGAGAGATGAGTTCGATAGAGATGACCCAAATGCCACACGCGGTGTGCATCCCCTACCCAGCCCAGGGCCACATCAACCCCATGCTCAATCTCGCCAAGCTCCTCCACCACCGGGGCTTCCACGTCACCTTCGTCAACACCGAGTACAACCACAGCCGCCTCCTCCGCTCCCGCGGCCCCTCCTCCCTCGACGGCCTCCCGTCGTTCCAGTTCCACGCCATCCCCGACGGCCTACCGCCTTCCGACGCCGACGCCACCCAGGACATCCCGGCCCTCTGCCAGTCCACGCAGAAGTCCTGCTCGCCCTACTTCCGGGACCTGCTCGAGAGGCTCAATGAAGAAAGCGCGACGTCGGGATCCCCACCGGTGAGCTGCGTGGTGTCGGACGGCGCGATGAGCTTCACGCTCGATGCCGCCGAGGCGGTCGGCGTGCCCGAGGTCCTGTTCTGGACCACGAGCGCGTGCGGCTTCATGGGTTACGTGCAGTATCGCAGTCTTATTGACAGGGGCCTTACTCCTCTCAAAGGTATGCATTAATTTATTCAAGTTATCTCACTTAGCAGATTTACGGCTAATGATTTTTTAATTTCTCTTTTGTGGGTTTGGTTTGCTGTTCATAGTTCTGTCCTGGAGTACTTTGACTCAGTCAACTGTAAAAAGTAGAATTTGACATGTAAGAATCTTGACTTTGTCCGGAGCTTACGTATTCTTTATGACTTAATCATTTCCTACGACCTTCAACAATACTCTCATGTTTTCCTTATCTAAACATAACGAAAGTTTAGACCATAAAAAAAAAAAGTATAAGAAAAGCATTGACAACACAAACTATGCCATGTGACACCATAAACATCAAACGACATGGTCGGAACGGATTCTTTATGAGAACTGTGGCAACGTATAGTCATACGGTTTAGTTAATCGATTCTCAATTTGCAGATGCAAGCTACTTAACAAATGGGTACTTAAATACCGTCGTCGATTGGATACCCGGTATGACAAACATCCGCCTGAGAGACTTACCAAGCTTCATCCGAACCACTGACCCAGACGACCCGATGGTTGACTTTTGCTTGGTCGAGACCGAGAGAGCGAAAAGAGCCTCGGCCATGGTTTTCAACACGTTCGACCGACTAGAGAAGGAGGTCCTCGATGCTCTCAAGTCCATATTCCCTCCCATCTACACCCTTGGTCCCCTTCATCTCCCGACGGAGCAACTACCCGATAACGACACTAGGTCGATCGGGTCCAATCTGTGGAAGGAAGACCTGGGCTGTCTCGAGTGGCTCGACTCGGAACCGCCCGGTTCGGTCGTGTACGTGAACTTCGGGAGCATCACAGTGATGTCTCCGACACAACTGGTGGAGTTCGCATGGGGGCTCGCCAACAGCGGCCAGACGTTCCTGTGGGTTATTAGGCCCGACTTGGTCGTCGGCGACACGGCGGTCTTGCCACCGGAGTTCTCGGCCACGACAAGGGAGCGGAGCCTGCTGGCGAGCTGGTGCCCCCAGGAGCGAGTGCTAAACCGCCTGGCGGTCGGCGGGTTCCTGACCCACAGCGGCTGGAACTCCACAATCGAGAGCATCGCGGCCGGCGTGCCAGTGGTGTGCTGGCCGTTCTTTGCAGAGCAGCAGATGAACTGCCGGTACAGCCTCGAGGAGTGGGGGATCGGGATGGAGATCGACGGCGACGTGAAGAGGGAGGAGGTGGAGAGGCAGGTGAGGGAGCTGATGGAGGGGGAGAGAGGGAAGGAGATGAAGAGGAAGGCGATGGAGTGGAAGGAGATGGCCGGAGAGGCCACGTGTCCTTCCGGGTCGTCGTTCTTGAACTTGGACGAGTTGGTCAACAAGGTGCTGCTCTTGCCCAGAAGAGATTAAGTTCGTTCGCTCATTTCTTTTGACAGTCCTCTTCTCTGGATATTATCTTGGTCGTGTCAACTTCAGTTCCGTCACTTGGAATTGTTTGCATCAATATCCGTGCAGCCGCCATACACATGAAGCAATTGTTGTACGATTCCTTATATTGGGCTCCCGTATTAGGATGTTTCAATTAAAAAACGACTTGGGCTCAAAATTCACAGGGACGGCTATTTAATTTTCCCATTACACAATTAGTGCACATGTCTTTTAAGGATATGAAAATGTTGATTCGTGAAAGTTTTATATATGATGTCATTTTGCTATCAAACTTCCAAAGAAACTACAAATCTTAGAAAAATGCAAAAATCACTCCTCGATTTGTTACTTTAATCTGATGCATCATGAACAAAATTATGAGATGTTTTCAAAAGGGATATTTTAAGTGGATTTTTTCAAATGCCTGAGAGGTGTAATATAATTCCTCCATATATCCTTGTGATGCTGAATGGGTGGGAGATGCCCGGGGGATATCAGGGTTCTTCGGATGACAATGGCATCATGAATGTATATTAAATATAACTTTAGCACTTCTAAATCGGGCTATTAGTTATTTGTTGGAAAAAGTTATTATATTTCGAAATTGTTTTCAAGTATGTTGATAACCTTATATTGAGGCTTTTCTTGTTAGTATGGTGATCAATTTATGTAGTATAGATTGGTGGACCTTCTACTTGCTGAGTTTAGGCTCACTAGTTGCTGACTTCATCTTTTCAGATCACTAGAAATATCGTTTCCACCTACCTACCCTATGATCTATTACGGAGTACTAATTGACTTCACTTGGCAAGAGGGTGAGTTTGTAGATCCTGATTTCTTGGATACGATGTTTATCCGAATCAAGTATTGTTTGGTTGTGGATATAGGGCCTCCAATGGGGCATGTCACTCTTAGGTTCGTTGGAATGTACGCCCATGTCAACGAGCGCATGGTGGGTCCCTTCCCACTATTCACCGATGGACTAGGGGATGGAGGTAGCTTTGCCGCATATAAGGGAGGTAGGAGGGTAGCTAGATTTTTGGAGAATCGAAACATTTTTTAAGGAGCCAAGGGATCAGGGTTAAGCGACCATGTGTATAGCTAAGTTGGGATGGGATGACCGACTTGCAGCTAGGTGTAGTCAGTAGTACCGACACTTTTAAATTCCCCAGTGTACCCAACTTATTGCCTAACACACACACATGAAGTTGACCGTCTCTGACTTCTTCCTCTCCCTCACTCCCCAAAAGACCCAACACCAGCCGCCGTCGTTGGTCCCCTCCGTCGCCAAGTGGTGGAGCATCGTCCAAAACTACCTATAGAAGGCCGACAAGAAATAGACTCGCATCGCGTTGGCGAGCCAGCTCGACGACGAGAGCTGCTCCATGGGCAAATTGCTGAAGCGGGCTCAGAACCGAATTGGCCTAAAAGCTCAGCTTGAGGCCCGGTGCCGGTGAGCTGGCCCTCATCCTCATGGCCCAGGACGTCGTTGTCGAGGGCTTTGGTGTCAGCGGCTGAGGCACCCACGGCTCGGTTGGGCGGCAAGCGTTCATCTAGGTCAGCGACTCGGCGAGCCAGTGCTCGGGGCAGTGTGCATGGCCATTCCACCTGCCAATCTATGGCCCGCAGTCGTTGCCGCTCGTCGCGCTGAACGGCGATGTTGGAGCCGACGGGATGGTGATCAACGTCGTGAGCGTCCTTGCCAGGACGGTGAGGAACCCGTTCAGGGACGGGTACACGGCCGGCGTGCCCGACGCCTTGACCGACGTGGCGTTGGCCTGCATGGGGAGCTTCGGGAAGGGGTCGTACCCAGGCTACGCTGGGGAGCTGCTGGTGGAGTTGGGGACGGGCGCGAGCTACAACGCGGAAGGGGTGAACGGGCGGAAGTACTTGTTGTCGGCGCTTTTTGACCCGACGAAATAGCAGTGTGCTACGGTGGTGTGAGAGAGAGCCCTTTTAAGCCCGACACGTGTCTTTCTGCTGTATAGATGCTCGCTCTATTTTTTTTTTTTTTTTTTGGTTAGGTAAGAATATATTAAGCTAAGAACCAAAATATACAAGAGGATTCGGCACAAAAAACTTACACTCATAAAGACAACAAGTCAGGACGAGTGGAATAAGTCAGGACGAGTGGAAGGGAGCCAAAGAAAAACAAGGAGGACCGCAAGACAAGCGGACCAACCAACAAAAGCAAAACAGCCAAAACAAAAGGCAACAAAACCCCTAGCTAGAATGGCAGCAAGATGGCCGAAGCAACGCAGGAGCAAGCAATCGCTAGATCGCATCTACCAGCAAAATGAACCAACCCACTGCTAAAAGGAAGATCTTGAAGGAGTCACAATGGCAAGAACCCACCTACATAGGCTCAAAAATAGAAGCATAAAAACCCTAACTTCTCTGAAGTCTTCTGTTCTTGTACGAGTTGGGCACATTCTTGTAAGTTAGAGCTTTGTCCTTGACAACCTTAATAAGATGGTTCTTTAACACTAAGATTACCACAGCTTCACCACGGAAGATGACATCATTCATTTTCTTCCAAATAATATGGCACAAAGCCCCAAAAGAAAACAGAGACAAGGAATGGAAAAATTCCTTTCCCGAGAGGTACTTCATAAGCCAAAGAATGTTGTCCATCTAGGACCTATTTTGCCATGGAATGTTACATCTTGTAGCCCAAAAAAGTGCAAGTGTCGCCGAAGTATGACATTCAAAGAACATATGATCTATAGAATCAGGCTTATCATTACAAAAAGCACAACAAGTGTAGTCAATTCTACCATGAGACAGGAGGCAAGTTTGGGTAGGTAAACGATTTTTAGTAATAAACCAAAGATGGAATTGATACCTAGGAGCAATAGCGTTGTTCCAAACAAAGGAGGCCCAGGGAACTTGGCTCCTCTTTCTCCTCATAATTTGCCAAGTCGATGCAACCGAAAAAACACCGGAGGAATCACCTTTCCAAGAAAACCTATCCCGACTCAAGGAAAGAGCCGGAAGGGCTATACCTTAGCAATCCAAGAGGGATCTAAAACTACGACCTAGTGGATGGAAGAGGTCGGCGACAATTGAGTATTTTTGGAGACCAGAGGCATCAATAAGAGATTGTGGGAATAAGTCAGCCAGAGGACTGATAGGAAGCCAGTGGTTGAACCATAAAGACACCGGCGATTCATTACTAATTTTCCAAACAAAGGACAACTGAAATTCCTTTCTCAATTGCATGATCTTTTTCCACACCCAAGAGCAGACAGAAGGAGTAGGTGAAACCCAAAAATTCTCATTCTTTAAAAAATTCGAATGGATCCACCTACACCAGAGAGATTTTTTATCTGTGAAAAGAATCCAAATATATTTAAGCATCACAGCCTTATTGCATTCTTTAAGTCTCTGAATACCAAGACCACCTTCATTCATGGGGAGACAGATGTCCTCCCAAGCTACTTTAGCCCATTCAGAGCCAAGCGAAGAACCCTTCCACAAAAACTGTCTCAATATCCTCTCAATACCATCCAAAACCGAGGCTGGTAAAGAAAAAACACTGGCCCAAAATGCCTGAATAGCATGGAGGACTGATCTAATCAACTGAAGTTTGCCTGCAAAGGAGAGAAAGCTTTGGGTCCAAGATTGGACCCTGGCAGTAATACGGTCGATTAAGGTAATACAGTCTGCCTTACCCAGTCTGGAGGAAATAATAGGTACCCCCAAGTAACGAACCGGAAGCTTACCTTCCTAAAAACCAAACGCCCAAAGGATACGGTTTCTCAGAGAAGGCAAGCCACCTAAGAGAAACACTTCACTTTTATTCCTATTCGGTAATAAACCACTCCAAGAGGAAAATATGTCTAGTCCTCTTTTAAGTAAAGCCACCGAGGCCCAGTCAGCCTGACAAAAAAGGAACACATCATCAGCAAAGAAGAGGTGGGACAAGCTGACCCATTTGCATCTCCAATAATACTTAAAGTCCTTCGTAGAAGTGCGATCATTAATAATACCCGAAAAAATCTCCAACACAAGGGTGAAAAGATAAGGAGACATAGGGTCTCCCTGCCTAAGGCTTGCTCTGTTGTCCCATGTATATAATGATGTAATAAATTATATAGCATTGATACGGACACGCGACATGTGACACGACACGATACGCTAACACGTTATTTCTCAAAAAATAGAGAATTCTGACACGTTCCGACAGGTTATATATTAAATATATATTTATATATATGAAAAAAAAAATAATAATAAAAAGAGCATAGACTTAATTTATATTAAAAATATTAATCCAACATTTGTTAATATCATTTATTATTTTAATTTGACAAATATTGAATGAGAAATTCAAAAATTGCAAACACAAAAGAGTAAATTTGAAGGAACGTGTTCTATTTTCTTACATTTGTCGGAAATTAATGAGATTTTTTATAGTCCCAGATCGAGTTCGGAGTTCATGATATAGATTGGCTTGTGCTCCTTTGCAAAACAAGGTTTGAGAAAAATGAAAATCTAAGACAAGAACTCTCAAAGTATGACCAAAAGAAAATGATATAACTAAATTCGCCATGGAAAATATGACCAAAAGAGATAACTTGCAAGCGACACTTGCGAGAGGTGGAAAGAAGTAAAAAAAAAAAAAAAATCACAACTTTAACTCTGCGCGGGCAGCGTTGCAATGCTGAGAAGAAGATGGGCGTTCCATCGTCACTCACGGGAATGTCAAAACTTATAAGTAAGAAGCTTGAGAGTGAAAAATTTCTTCTTGAGAGTGAAAAGTTTCTTCTTTCTCCTTTATTTTTGTTATTTTCATTATTTTTTAATATATTTATATTTTGACCCCTCAAGTATTGAAAATTTTTAAAATTGACCCCGTGCGTGTCGGAGTCGCGTGTCGGAATTTCGGACTCGTGTGTCGGAATGTGTTGGGAAGAGTTAACCATGTATCGGATTTTTCGATACTCGTTGACCGCATGTCGGAATGTGTCGGAATGTGTCGGACGCGTGTCAGAGTGTCAGACACGACACGAAATCTTCCGGAGAGTGTCGGTGCTTCTTAGGTCATAAATCGATCTCTTTATTTGATTTGAGTATATATGATTTTCGCCATTATAATGGAATTGTCATTGCTATAATTTGCCATTTTGATGAATGCTAGTTTGGCATTACTAAGGACTGGTGGCTTATTTTCAAGGGGCGGGTTCCGATGTCCCCAAAATTTAAACTATTATTCTGATTTCGAAAAATTATCAAAAAATCAAATGGGGAATTCAACGGTGATATATGGATGTGAAAAGTGTTTTTGTAGTTTCGGATTTAAGAAAAGTAAAGGGCCGGAGTCGCAAGACCCCAACTAAGTAAAATGGTAAAGTAAAGGTCATTTCAAATAGATCCTCAATTCTCCCGAGAGATGAACCTAGAATGTACATTAAGAAGGAAAATATGTACGACTGATCACTAAACTTGCACTGTTTTCTTGAAGTTCTCGATTTTGTAATCTATATCATTGAATCTTCGATCTTATGAGAATTTTTCAATTAACTTCCTTGAGTTGCGGTTCCAAAAAACCGAAGATAACAAGTTTGCTGTTGTTGGCCTGGTATGATGTGAAGGGATTGGTTCAACCATGAGCAATTGATTAAGCACGAGTATGTATGGTGTGCGGTTTCCGCTGACCAAACTACAAAAAAAATAATCCAAACTAACCATTTGTTTAACGGAAAATGAGTAAACGGGAAGACATTTTCTTAAAAATGTCGAGCAACATATTTAATGACTTGTCGGGCTTTCAGTCCATGAGAAATTAAACTAAGCCCAATTTGGATTTGGATCTGGTATGGCCCATCATAGCTAGCTCATATCGGACTCTGAAGTTTTGGTCCTTATCGTAGTCTAGAGAAATCAATTCTTTTCATGAAAAAGCCTAATAGCACCTCGAGAGGGCCTCCTTCGTCATATAGATTTCCATGCCTTTCTAAGGAAATGTAACTCACGAAATGTTTGTTATATAATGTCCTTTTGCTATCAAGTTCAACGTATTTATAGAATATAGCAAGATGCAAAAATATTCCTCAATTTGTTACTTTAATCTAATGCGTTGATAACAAAATTATTAAATGTTTTGAAAGGAAAGGATACCAATATAATGAGTTGATGAAAGATTAAGAAATGAGCAGCTGGATGTGGCTTTTAATTATCTAATGCAGCTCGTTATTACTAGTGATCACGTAACTTACCAATCTTGTACGATGACAGAAAACTAAATTAGAAGATTCGAGAATTTTCACAAATTGGAGGGAAAAAGAATATCTAGAAGGAGGTTGACGAAACTCCAAAGGGGCCATAGGGGGCAGGGGAGGAGGAGAGTTGGTTGTCCACAATAATAGTACAATGTTTTCTTCTAATAACGACGACTACCTATTGCAAGTGAATGTTAAGTTTATCCTTATCTTATTTTTATAGTGTCATTTTTTTTTGTCAATTCGATGATTTAAACCAGTAAAATCAGTGTTAATGGTGTCGAACTTTTCTTTTTCCCATTTATTAGCTAAAGTGAGAGCGAAATGGCAATATGCATTAAACAATTTAAGAAGAGATTCCACCCTACCCATTCTGAAAATCCTGCAAACGGCACATGCTAGCCGGAAAAAAAAAAGGGCAAAACAGAAGAGGTTCATGACAATAATAAAATCAAAGTCTGGGCAGAAAGGAAAATGTAAATTCTAAAAAACACGAGGTTTAAAGTGTACCATTAGAATTTTTCACTTTAATATGATGCATGAAGAAAAAAATTCCAAAATATTTTGAAAGGGTAAATTCAAATACAACGAAATGATAAATAATAAGAAAAATGAAAGTAGTCTCACGTGCCTGTTTAATTGTTGGGATCTACCCATCAAATTCACCCTTTAGGGCCGACCGCCTTGTCCGGAAAGAGAGTCGTAGTAACACGTCGAAGGCAAGAGAAAGGGCAAACGACGAGCTGCCTTGTTTTGAAAGGAAAAATACTATCGGGTAGACAAATGTGCCATTGGGATGCCATTTCTAAGTCGATAAGGACCATGCATATTGAGAATCTCCATTTGATGTCTAAATTCACGGTACTCTAACAATGGCTTTCAATCAATATTTATGACCCTTTGCTAATTCATTCATTGGGTAAACAAATGTGCCATTGGGATTCCTCAGTGGTGAAAGTCACATTCCGATTATGTCATTAAGATCATACTCCTTGTGACAAAATGTTGTGCTTTTGAACCATTTAAACTGACTAGAACGATACATTACAAAAGTTCACACTTGTTACCTTATTTTATCCTTCAATAAGTAAACTTGAATTTCAATCAATATATAATCACTAATCCTAAAGATAAAAATTAAGCAAACAATTAAAAAGCAACCATGACGGGAATACTAGTTGGGGAACCATGACAAGAATACTAGTTGGGGAACCATGACAGGAATACTAGTTGGGGAAACTGTGATGATCCACGAGATTCATTCCTACAGACATTCTAATTCACTATAGATATGTGTGTGTGTGTTTATCAAGTGTTATGTTTTGTTTTTTTATTTAAGGGACCTAGGTTCTATGGTAATATTGAACAGAAAGGGTCAAACGCAAATAAATATAAATATTATAGTCTTGAATATAATGAAATCATTCAGTACAAGCTCAAAACTAATGATGACAAGTGCCGAAATATAATCAATGGCTTAATTCAAGCACCTTTCAATATTCTAATGAAAACCTACTAAGATCAAATGGATCACTCAATCTCAAAGTTTGATCTAGGCACTGAATGATGGAAACAACACTAGATGGTTTTGATGACATAACGTCAGAATTTAATTGATGACGTTGGACAGTGGAAATAATATCGGGAAGGCACTTTTTTTAGGTGGGTTCGAGGACACAAAATCGGAATATAATCAATAACGTTGGATAATGGAAACAATATCGAGTAGATACTGCTCTCATTGGACACAAAGTCAGAATTTAATCAATGACGCTGGACAATGGAATAATATCGAGTAGATACTGCTCCTAAATGGGTATGAGAACACAATGTTAGAATCAAACAACACCTGGTAAATGCTCCTAGATGGATATGAGAACACAATGTCAAACTCTAATCGACGATATTGAACAATAGAAACAACATCGGATAGATATTACTGCTAAATGAATATGAGGACATAACGTCAGAATCTAATCGACGATGTTGAACAGTCGAACAGTACTGGAATCTAATCAACAACGCTACCTAGAATATAGACTCTTGTCGGAATTGAATCAATGACAAAAAACCAAAACTACAGCTAAACTACGCTACACAAGGATAGTAAATAATAAGATAAAAGATTTTGATGTGTTGTTCGGGGGCCCTTCGTTGGATTGTCTGTGTTTATAGGACAATTTGGTAACCCTTGGTCAGTTGATCCTACCTTGAAAGTCGTTCCTAATTTCTCCCACGTTCTTTGCTTAATTGCTTTATCCACATCTTGTTGTCTCCTGACTTGTTGACGATGATTGCACGACTTGTTCATCAAGTAATAATCATTCATTTGATTTTGCGTGCCCTTTTGAGCACCAACTATTCCCCCTTAAAATCTTGATGCCAATTCTATCTGAATTATATGTCCATAATAGTATCTCTTGGCATGAACACATGGCAATCATCTGCCTTACCATTGAATTACGGATCTCCACTAGTAGGCCCATTGAAATCCAACCCAAGGGTTCTTGAAGACCTTGGCCATCTTTCGTCTCTATGATTGATATGGGCTCGATTGTTGTTAATCATAACTAGCACGTGACAATGATGATTATTTCAAATGTCAATATCTCTTGTGACCAATATGTGATAGTAAGAATAACTTTGAGGTATCGACAATTTCTTATAAGGGCGTAGATAAAAGTCCATTACCTCATGTTGGGGTAATCGCAAGAGAGGAGATAGCTTGAGCCGAGCTGGAGCCAGATCGATCAATCTGACCCGTTTTCTCTACACATTGAAAGTCCGTTCCATGTGTGTCCCTATCCTCCGCTAGAAATTCGAGTTTGTCCACTTAAAGACGAGCACAACCCTCCATGTGACAGATCTTCATTTTCATTCGGAAATCGCGGAAGACTTCTTGTAGCGATTGATGAAGATTTTTTTATTTTTTTTTTGGGTCGAGATTGATGAAGAATGGAAATTGTTGTTTTTCCTTCCTGCATGTAGCGTTGTACTGCCATCCTCATGACAAGAGAAGAAATAAAAAGGAAATTAATTTTTATTTTAATTCTTCCATATAAAATATGCAAGAAATCGACTCCACGTCTTTAAGTTTGTAGGTGACTCGGAGCCGCACATATTTGGAAATGCAAAGCTTTGTGAATTTAATGAGTCACATCGTATTGGGTTGTCATGATTTTATGAATCTCATAAATGTTTCGTGAGCTGTTGCACGATAAAATTATAAAAAAAAAGTAAATTTATTATATTTTTATCAATTAATTTATAGACCTTTTCACTATATCAATTAAATCATAATATTTTCATTTTTTACTAATTGAGTCAATTCGATCAATTTTAGTCAAAATTTACTAACGTTGATGTTGGCATCTTATATAATACGTAATTTGTTAGTAATATTTAAATTTTGGGTTAATACCTTAAAAAACCCCAAACTGGTACACTTGTGACAAATTTACCCTAAAATATTTTTTTGACCATGAAAAACCCAAAACTAGTACACCAGTGACAAATTTATCCCGACTGATTATAAAAAACCATAAACCGGTACATTTATGACAAATTTACCCAAAACTAATTTATTCAATCACAAAAAACCCTAAACTGATAAATTTGTGACTAATATATCCTCCGCTAAATTAAATTAATACCACAAAATCACAAAAATTGTAAACTGTGACAAATAGAGCATAAAATCCTAAATTAGTATACCAGTCAATTGTCATGTGTCATTTAACTTAATAATTTGACAATAAAATTTAACGAAAACTAACAGAGGGTAAATTTATCACAAGTGTGCCGGTTTATGGTAAATTTGTCAAAGGTATACTAGTTTTGGGCTTTTTGTGGTAAAAAAAATAATTTGGGGTAAAATTATCACAGATGTAAAAGTTTGGGGTTTTTCAGGATATTAACCCTTAAATTTCTTCTAATTTTTTTTTTCTTTTATTTTTTTCTTCTTCTCTTCTTCCACTAACTAGCCGTCAGGACCAAACTAGTCGCTTGGGCTGCTAGTTGGACCTCTTCAATGGTTGGGTTGGAAAAAATCAACCTTGCCATCATTAAGCGAGATTAGCCTCGCCAATGATTAGGTTAGGCAAGATCTGGCCAAATCCCACCAGGGCAAGATCTGGCCAGATTCAGTCACTTGTCTGATATTGGATGGATGCCGGAGACGAGTCAAAGAAGATAATCCGGCCGCTTGAGTGTCGAGCCACGATGCGCGGGGCGCTCCCATGGGGCCATTCGTCCATTTGTAAACGGAAGAAACGTCTGCCGATAACTTTTCGAGTTATTTTCCTCTGTTAGAGATCAAAGTAGAGTATCCGAGGTATTTCAACGAGAAGGACCCTGGGAGATAAGCATGCGCATCTTGTGTCACGTTTCCTTCTGTGATTCGATGGCCTTGCTTGACCTATGGATGGCGGCCCGAGGTGCATTAATGATGTTGATTGCCTCGCCTGTGTTGGAGTCAGAGACGCTAAGGTAAATGTCAATGTTTCCGTCGGTAGAATGTGTCAATATTCATTGGAGAAGATCTTAAAGAGCATCTATGGATATCCAAAAGTTAATACTTAAAGTAAGCGACTTCATTAAACTGTGTAGCAACGTTATTTTTAGAAGATGTTGAAAAATGTTATGTTCATTTCTAATTGATTTACTTAGTCCCTTTGGAGCGCTTATTAGTGTCCCTTTTTATTTTCCCAACCTTGAACTTACATGGAATGCATGGCCAATTGAATAATTGATTATTTTGTTCCGCCGTCACTTACCATAAGGAGAAGGCTCATTGAATTTATTCTCCTCTTTGAAATCGCCGACCAACACGATGTTTCAATTTATAAAAATAATTATAACCGGAATTTTGTTAATGAGTATCTTGAAGATACTTGTTAAGCAATCAATTACGGAAACTTCACAAGTTTCAGTGCACCATTGCTTTTATGTTTGTACAACGAATATCTTGAGAATGAACATATTTAGAATAAAGTAAAATTAAAACACCTAGCCAGACGATTTTCTATAAGACGTTTTAAATAAGCCTAGGGGTAAGAGGCGAAGCAATCCATGGCTCAATGAAATTTCATTCATTTTCTCCATTTGCTGAGGTCAAAGACGGGTCATGCGGTACGTAATCCACGAAAAAAAAATACTCATGATAAGAAGAAAAGTTGTTGAATTTACAACGTTTTTTGTCGTTTGCATTATTCTTGTGGCAATTTATTTGACTAAGCTAGGATTTGAAACACGTGCTAGTAAAAACAAGTCAACTGTTTAATCCGTGTACGCATTTGGCTCATCAAATCGGTAAACTAAATGGCGGTAAACTGTTTTGGGTATTTCTAACGCGGAAACCAAAGGTCATTTGCCAAAATTTCACTAATTGCGAGTAAACTCTTTTCAGTTGCAACACCCGTATATGCTAGATGCTTAAATCTAACTGGTTTATGGGGGCATGCATGGTTTCTAACAAGCCTCCAAATAGCTTAGCTTTTGTAATTGTGTAGTATTTTTTTTCACAAATTTTGAATCATTTTGAGTGTACGGTTGACCTTTGGTCTCCAATTAGCATATAGCTTAAAACGAGCGTAGGTTTTTTTTAGAATATTAGTGGGTTGTAGCAATATGAGTTGGGTTGGGTATGGGTTACTATATTTACACTTCATTAATATGGGTCAAAACGGGTTAAATATGTCAAATATTGATCGATCCGACCCATATTCGACCCGACCCGACCCACCAATTTGCCACCTCTAGATATGGAGAATATGGGAATGGGATGATAGCGGTTTAAATTTAGCCTAAAAGACAAGTAAACAAGTGGAATCGGTTCACTCATATTTCGCTCATTTGAACATCATTTGAGTGTTTTCACCCGTCCTTACTATAAATTCATTTTAATTTTCACCAAACTACTGGCCTTGTTTGTTTCAAGGAAACTGAACTTTGTTGGAAAATAATTTTAGAAGAAATTATTTTCAAAAAGTGATTTGACTTACTCATGTTTGGTTTTTTTTCTTTTTACATTATTATTTTAGGAAAACTATGAAATACACGTACGAATCTAAAGACTCGAGTTTAGGTGCAAGGTCTCAAGTCTAGCTGTCAAGGGGTCAATGTCCTATCATTGAAGATCTAAATCAAGCTGTTGGCTTCCAAGGTCCAGCCATCGGGGACCCTATGTTCAATTGTCAAGCATTTGGGTTCAATTATTGATGATGGTTTTGTAATTGTGAAGATCAAGTCGCATAAAAGAAAAATAACTTACATAATTTTTTTTGAATTTAAGCATAGGTTGTTTTCTGATTAAAAAGTTTTGGATCACCTCGTTTTTCTAAATTAGTTAGATCATTAAAGATAAATAAATTACTATTTTTTACTATTGCACTGAGTGGCGCTGCTGGCTTCGGGCTTTCTCCCCTCACGAAAGGGAGAAGTTTGAATTTTCAACACGTCGCAGGTGGACTTACCCGCTTCACAGGGTGATGGGTTCCTCCGTGGGCCCCAAGGTTTGCCCGCAAGTGGACTTACCCGTTTCATGGGATGGTGGGTTCCTCCGTGAGCCCCAAGGTTTGCCCGCCCGCTGTCGGCGGGTTTCCCTAGTCATGAAAAAAATAAAAATAAAATTACTATATATTTTTTTTATAACCACAAATTTTGGAATTCAAGATCTTCCGACAAATCTCGCGTCTCTCTCACCGTCTCACGTCGTCCTCCAGCTTGGCTTTTTGAGTGCCGACGTCCCTCCCCGCTCGTCTCTCTCACGTCTTCCAAGTTGGCTGGGATTGTTCACCGACGTTTAACCGGTCCTTCCCCACTCGTCTCGCCCCGCCTACAAATAGACCAAAGCCTCACGTACCTCTCTCGCCCATCTCTTCTTCCTTGCCCAGAAAAGAGCAAGAGCAACAGCAAGGGAACGATCAAAACACAGAGAAGAGAAAGAGAGGAGAGAGATGGGTTCGACAGATATGACCCAAATGCCACACGCGGTGTGCATCCCCTACCCAGCCCAGGGCCACATCAACCCCATGCTCAACCTCGCCAAGCTCCTCCACCACCGGGGCTTCCACGTCACCTTTGTCAACACCGAGTACAACCACAGCCGCCTCCTGCGCTCCCGAGGCCCCTCCTCCCTCGACGGCCTCCCTTCTTTCCGGTTTCGCACCATCCCCGACGGCCTGCCGCCTTCCGACGCCGACGCCACCCAGGACGTCCCCGCCCTCTGCCAGTCCACGCAGAAGTCCTGCTTGCCCTACTTCCGGGACCTGCTTGAGAAGCTCAATGAGGAGAGCGCGATGTCGGGATCCCCACCGGTGAGCTGCGTGGTGTCGGACGGCGTGATGAGCTTCACGCTCGATGCCGCCGAGGCGGTCAGCGTGCCGGAGGTCCTGTTCTGGACGACGAGCTTGTGCGGCTTCATGGGTTACGTGCAGTATCGCAATCTTATCGACAGGGGTCTTGCTCCTCTCAAAGGTATGCATTAATTAATTCAAGTCTCAGCAGATTTACGGCTAATGAGTTTTTCATTTCTCTTTTGTGGGTTTGGTTTTCTGTTCATAGTTTTGTCCTGTATTGAGTACTTTGACTCAGTCAACTATCAAAAATTTGACATGTAAGAACCTTGACTTTCTACGGAGCTTACTTATTCTTTATGACTTTAATCATTTACAATGACCTTCAACAATATTCTAATGTTTTCCCTTATCTAAGTATAACGAAAGTTTAGGCCAAAGAATAAAAAAGTGTAACAAAAGCATTGATAGCACAAACTATGCCATGTGATACCATAAACATCGAACAATATGGTTGGAATGGATCTTTTGTGAGAATCATGGGCATGTATGGTTATACGGTTTAGTTGATCTATTCTCAATTTGCAGATACAAGTTACTTAACAAACGGGTACCTAGACACCGCCGTTGATTGGATACCCGGTATGACAAACATCCGCCTGAGAGACTTACCGAGCTTCATCCGAACCACTGACCCAAACGACCCGATGGTCAACTTCTGCTTGGTCGAGACCGAGAGAGCGAAAAGAGCCTCGGCCATTGTTTTTAACACATTTGACCAATTAGAGCACGAGGTCCTCGACGCTCTCAAGGCTATGTTGCCCCCTATCTACACCCTTGGTCCCCTTCATCTCCTGACGGAGCAACTACCCAGTAACGACACCAGGTCGATTGGGTCCAATCTGTGGAAGGAAGACCAGGGCTGTTTGGAGTGGCTCGACTCGAAATCGCCCAGCTCGGTCGTGTACGTGAACTTCGGAAGCGTCACAGTGATGTCTCCGACACAGCTGGTAGAGTTCGCATGGGGGCTCGCAAATAGCGGCCAAACGTTCTTGTGGGTCATTAGGCCCGACTTGGTGGTCGGTGACACGGCGATCTTGCCACCGGAGTTCTCGGCCATGACGAGGGAGCGGAGCTTGCTGGCGAGCTGGTGCCCCCAGGTGCAGGTGCTAAGACACCAGGCAATCGGTGGGTTCCTGACCCACAGCGGCTGGAACTCCACAATCGAGAGCATCACGGCCGGCGTGCCAGTGGTGTGCTGGCCGTTCTTTGCGGAGCAGCAGATGAACTGCCGGTATAGCTGCCAGGAGTGGGGGATCGGGATGGAGATCGACGGTGACGTGAAGAGGGACGAGGTGGAGAGGCAGGTGAGGGAGCTGATGGAGGGGGAGAGAGGGAAGGAGATGAAGAGGAAGGCGATGGAGTGGAAGGAGATGGCTCGAGAGGCCACTCGTCCTTCCGGGTCGTCGTGCTTGAACCTGGATGAGGTGATCGACAAGGTGTTGTTGTCGCCCAAAAGAGATTAAAGTTTGTTCGCACATTTCTTTAGAGTCCTCTTGTCTAGATCTTGTCTAGGTCGCGTCAACTTTACTCTCGTCACTTGAAATTGTTTGCGTGAGATTTTATAAATTACCGTTCTAAAAGTTTAAATTATTAAATAAAGACACAATTTTATATTTAATTATTTTAATATTTATTCCGATCTTTTTTTGCTTTGTACCATGCGTAGATATATTTAATTGGAAAGACAAATGAGGTCTAGAAAAATTTGAATTTAGGATTTTTAAAGGTATGATATCATGTGAAATTTTGTGAAATTCTAAAATCTTACACTGTTAAATGAATACACGATTTAATGTTTAATTATTTTAACAGTTTGCGTATCTATATCCGTGTAGCTGCTATATGCATGAAACAGTTGGTGTACGATTATAGAATGTTTCATTCAACTTCCTAATATTGGGCTCCCCATGTTAGGATGTTTCAAGTAAAAAACGAATTGGGCTCAAATTTCATAGGAATGCTATGGCCCAATTGGATATACGTGCTTCGTCTGATATTCCGAATCGGACAACTTAGTCTGCAATTCAGCATGTCGTGAAAGTTTTGTATCTGATGTCATTTTGCTATCAAATTTCCAAAGAACTACAAATCTTAAAAAAATGCAAAAAATACTCCTCGATTTCTTACTTTAATCTAATGCATCTTTTAAAAGGATAAATAGCAATATAACGAGTTGGCGAAAGATTAAGAAATGAGTAGTCTAATGTGGCTTTATCTGATATAACTCGTTATTACCGGTGATCGCATAACTTACAATTTTTGTACGATAATTAGAAAATCAATAAGAAGATTCAAGAATTTCAAAAAATGGAGAAAAATATTTAGAAGGAGGTTGATGAAACTCCAAAGTGTGCTGGAAGGGGTGGGGGAGCTGAAAGGCTGGTTGTCAACGGTCATAGTAGGTTGTTTTCTTCTAGCGACAATAACTACCCCTCGCTATCGTCTTGCAAGGCGTGGGAGTCGAAACCCACTCCTGAAAACTTACACGTCCTCACCCCATCCCCCTGAGAAGGTGGGGATTTGAATCCCTCACCTCCCCGTTCCATGTTGGAAAGATGGCCACTAGGGTGAATTCCAGTAGTTTATCAAATGTTAAGTTTTTGGTTATTTTATCTTTGTGGTGTCAATTTCACGTCTTTTAGAATTTCTATTTCGCTTAGTTTTCATTTAAAATAGTTTTTTTTTGACAATTTTCAAAAAATTTCTTTTTATTTATATTATGGATTAGATGATTTAAACCAATAAATCGAATGTTAATGTTGTCAAGTTCTTCCTTTTCCCATTAATATTAGCTGAAGTGAGAGCAAAACGGCAATACGTGTTACAAAATTTAAGAAGAGATTGCACCCTACGCATCCTGAAAATCCCACGAGCATCACATGCTAACCCAAAAAAAAAGGAAAAAAGAAAGAGGCAAAATAGGAGAGGTTCATGAAAATAATAAAATGAAAGATGGGGTGAAAGCAAAATGTAAATTCTTAAAAATGCAAGATTTAAAGCACACCCTTATAATTTATTAATCTAATCTAGTGCATCGAGAAAAAGATTACACAATATTTTGAAAGGGTAAATACAAACACGATGAATTGATAATTAATTAAAATGAAAGTAGTCTCACGTGCCTAGCTGAGGACTCGATTTTAAATGCTAAGGGCGCGTTTGGCAACGATTCTGTTCTCGGGAGCTGATTCTGACTAGAAATGATTATTTTTGATTCTGTTCCCGGGAACTGATTCTGAGTAAAAAAGCGCGTTTGGTAACTGTTTAAAATTTTTGATTCTCAAATAGAATTGCATTTGGTACCGTATTAATTGATTATGTTCGAAATTAATTTCTTTTGATTTTTAAATAAATTTAAAATAATTTCTTTACTTTTTTACTTTTTTCTTTTCTTTTTTCCTTTTTTGTTTTTTTTTTCCCTTTTTTTCTATTCTTCTTCTTCTTCATTTGGCCGGTCGCCGGATCGGCGACCGGCCAGACGAGGGCCGGCGACGCTCACTGGAGCGTCGCCGACCCTCGGCAAGGTCGGCCTTCGTCGGCCAAGCCTCGTCGGCAGCTAAGCGAGGCTCGCCCAGCCCCGCCGAGGCTCGGCCTTGCCAGATTTGGCGAGGCCAGCTTGGCCATCGGCGGGGCTGGGCGAGCCTCGCCGGTGGCCAGGCGAGCCTCACCGGTAGCTGGGCGAGGCTCGACCTCGCCCGATCTGGCGAGGCCGTGCCTCGCCCAGCTGCCGGCGAGGCTCGACCTCGCCCGATCTGGCGAGGCCGTGCCTCGCCCAGCTGCCGGCGAGGCTCGCTTGGCCACCGGCGAGGCTCGCCCAGCCCCGCCGGTGGCCAGACCGGCCTCGCCGGGGCTGGGCGAGGCCGGTGGCTAGGCTTGCCTCCGGCGAGCTCGCCGGACCTCGCCCTAGCCTGGCGAGCCTCCGGCGACCGGCGGCGGACCGGCGACCGGCGGCGGGCGGCGGCGGGCGGTGGCGGATGGCGGCGGGCGATGGCGGATGGCAATCGAGATGATGAAAGAGAAGAACAAGGGTTTTACGTTTTGATTCTTTTTCTGATTCTCGGACGTAAAATCAATTTTTTTTTTTAATTCTCAAATCTTGTCCAAAATCGTTCCCGCGAACAAAAGTTTTACCAAACGCGATTCTCGTCCCAAACTGATTCTGGGAACAAAAAATCAGAATTTGACACTGTTTGGCACGTTGCCAAACAGGCCCTAAGTCTCAAGTTTAGCTGTCAAGGGGGTAAGGTAGCATGGAGAATTAAATACAACTTTTGGCTTCCAAGGTCCAGCCATTGAGGACCCCGGGTCCAATCATTGGGTATTTTGATTCAATCATTTATGACAGGTCTTGCAATCGTCCAAATTAAGTCGTATAAAAAAAATTAACGTAATTTTTTTTAATTAAGTATACGTCATCTTTATATCAAAAACGTTTTGGATCGTGTCACTTTTCTGAATTAGTCGAATCACTAGAGATAAAGAAATGATTATTTTCCTTTACCAAAAAAAAAATAAAATCGAAAACTTTACCAAAAAAAGAAATGATTATTTTCTTTTTTATAATAACCAACACATTTTGGAATTTAAGATCTTCCAATAAATCTCCCATCTCTCTCACGTCGTCCTCCAACTCGGGCGGGATTGTCTCCCCTCTCGTCTAGCCCCACCTCGTCACATCTCTCTCACGTCTTCCAACTTGGCCGGGACTCTACACCGACGTTCAACCCTCCTTCCCCACTCGTCTCGCCCCGCCTACAAATAGACCAAAAACCTCGCGGAGAAACAGCAAGAGAACGATCAAAACACGGAGAACAGAAGAGACGAGAGATGGGTTCGATGGAGATGTCTCACGTGTGCATCCCCTACCCAGCCCAGGGCCACATCAACCCCATGCTCAACCTCGCCAAGCTCCTCCACCACCGGGGCTTCCACATCACCTTCGTCAACACCGCGTACAACCACAGCCGCCTCCTGCGCTCCCGCGGCCCCTCCTCCTTCGACGGCCTCCCATCCTTCCGATTCCGCACCATCCCCGACGGCCTCCCACCCTCCGATGTCGCCGACGCCACCCAGGACATCCCCGCCCTCTGCCAGTCCACGAGTAAGTTCTGCTTGCCCTACTTCCGGGACCTGCTCGAGAGGCTCAATGAGGAGAGCGCAACGTCGGGATCCCCACCGGTGAGCTGCGTGGTGTCGGACGGCGTGATGAGCTTCACGCTCGATGCTGCCGAGGCAGTCGGTGTGCCGGAGGTCCTGTTCTGGACGACGAGCGCGTGCGGCTTCATGGGTTACGTGCAGTATCGCAGTCTTATTGACAGGGGTCTTGTTCCTCTCAAAGGTATTAATTACTAAATAACTGTCCGATTTGATTTAATTAAGTAATCTCACTTAGTAGATTTACGGCTAATGATCTTTCTTCTCTTTTGTAGATTTGGTTAGCATTTATATCGTGTGGTTTTGATTGTTCCTGATTTACATGATTAGCCAGTGGCGGACTATGTCGTAATTTTCTAGGTACTTAACAAAGTCGATTGTTAAAAGTAGAATTTTAGATGTAAAAACGTTGCCATGAATGATTGAATAGTTTAATCGATCGACTCCAATTTGTAGATGCCAGCTACTTGACATACGGGTATCTAGACACCACCATTGACTGGATACTTGGGATGAGAAACATCTGCCTGAGAGACTTACCGACCTTCATCCAAACTACCGACCCTGACGACCTGATGATACCCCTCTTCTCGAGAGAGGTCGAGTGAGCGAAGAGAGCCTCAGCCAGTATTTTCAAGACGTTCGACTGATTAGACACGAGGTCCTCGACGCTCTCAAGGCCATGTTCCCTCCCATCTACACCCTTGGCCCCCTTCATCTCCTTACAGAGCAACTATCCGATAATGACACCAGGCAGTTCTGGTCCAACCTGCGGAAGGAAGAGCCAGGTTGCATCAAGTGGCTTGACTCAAAACAACCCAGCTCGGTCGTGTACGTGAACTTCGGGAGCATCACAGTGATGTCTCCGACATAGCTGGTGGAGTTCGCATGGGGGCTCACAAACAGAGGCCAAACGTTCTTGTGGGTCATTAGGCCCGACTTGGTGGTTGGTGACATGACGATCTTGCCACTAGAGTTCTCGGCCACGACAAGGGAGCAGAGCCTGCTGGTGAGCTGGTGCCCGCAGGAGCAGGTGCTAAGACACTAGGCAATCGGCGGGTTCCTGGCCCACAGCGCCTCGAACTCCCCAATCAAGAGCATCGCGACTGGCGTGCCAGTGGTGTGTTGGCCGTTCTTTGCGGAGCAGCAGATGAACTGCCGGTACAGTTGCTAGAAGTGGGGGATCGGGATGGACATCAACGTTGACGTGAATAGGGATGAGGTGGAGAGGCAGGTGAAGGAGCTTATAGAGGAGGAGAGAGGGAAGGAGATGAAGAGGAAGGCGATGGGGTGGATGGAGATGGCCCGAGAGGCCACTCGTCCTTCTGGGTTGTCGTGTTTGAACCAGGACGAGGTGATCGACAAGGTGTTGCTGTCGCCTAGAAGAGATTAAAGTTTGTTCGCACATTTCTTTAGACAGTCCTAAGTAAAAGTAAAGGGGATTAGTCGGAAGACCCCAACTAAGTAAAATGGTAAAGTAAAGGTCATTTTGAATAGATCCTCGATTCTTCCGAGAAATGGACCTAGAATGTACATTAAGAAGGAAAACACATACAACTGATCACTAAACTTGCACTGTTTTCTTGAAGTTCTTGATTTTGTGATCTATGTCATTGACTTTTCAATCTTACAAAAAATTTTCAATTAAGTCCTTTTGAGTTCCGATTCCAAAAAATCGAAGATAACAAGTTTGCTAGTGTCGGCCTAGTATGACGTGAAGGGATTGGTTCAAACATGAGAAATTGATTGAGCACGAGTATGTATGGTGTGCGGTTTCCGCTGACCAAAGTACAAAAACAATAATCCAAACTAAGCATTTATTTCACAAAAATGAGTATATGGGAAGGCATTTTCTTGAAAATGTCGAGCAACATATGTAATGACTTCTCGGGCTTTCGGTCCACGAGAAATTAAACCAAGCCCAAATTTGGATTTGGATCTGGTATGGCCCATCATAGTTAGCTCACAGCGGACTCTGAAGTTTTGGTCTTTATCGTAGTCTAAAGAAATCAATTCTTTTCGTGAAAAAGCCCAATAGCACTGTGATCGAGAGGGTCTCCTTCGTCATAATAATTCCCATGCCTTTCTAAGGATAAGAAATGTAACTCACGAAATGTTTGTTATATAATGTCCTTTTGCTATCAAGTTCAACGTATGTATAGAATATAGAAAGATGCAAAAATGTTCCTCAATTTTGTTACTTTAATTTAATGCATTGATAACAAAATTATTAATTGTTTTGAAAGGAAAGGATACCAATATAAGGAGTTGATGAAAGATTAAGAAATGAGCAGCCTGATGAGGCTTTTAATTATCTAATGTAGCTCGTTATTACTGGTGATCACGTAACTTACCAATTTTGTATGATGACAGAAAACTAAATTAGAAGATTGGAGAATTTTCACATATTGGAGGGAAAAAGAATATTTAGGAGATTGATGAAATTTTAAAGGGTGCCACATAGGGGACAGGGGAGGAGGAGAGTTGGTTGTCCACAATAATAGTACAATGTTTTCTTCTAATAACGACGACTACCTATCACAAGTAAATGTTAAGTTTATGCTTATCTTATTTTTATAGTGTCGATTTTGAGTCTTTTCGAATTTCTATATTACTTAATTTTCATTTGAAACAGTTCGTTGGACAATATTTTCCAAATTTTCCTTTTTTTTTGTCAATTCAATGATTTAAACCAATAAAATCAGTGTTAATGGTGTCGAGCTTTTCTTTTTCTCATTTATTATCTAAAGTGAGAGCGAAATGGCAATACACATAAAAAAATTTAAGAAGAGATTCCACCCTACCCATTCTGAAAATCCCGCAAACGGCACATGCTAGCTGGAAAAAAAAGGGCAAAAAAGAAGAGGTTCATGACAATAATAAAATCATAGTCTGGGTGGAAAGCAAAATGTAAATTCTTAAAAACACGAGGTTTAAAGTGTACCCTTGGAATTTTTCACTTTAATATGATGCATGGCGAAAAAAAATTCCAAAATATTTTGAAAGGGTAAATTCAAATACAATGAATTGATAAATAATCAGAAAAATGAAAGTAGTCTCACGTGCCTGTTTAATTGTTGTGATCTACCCATCAAGTTCAGCCTTTAGGGCCGACCACCTTGTCCGGAAAAAGAGTTGTAGTAACACGTCGAAGGCAAAATAAAGGGCAAACGATGAGTTGCCTTGTTTTGAAAGGAAACATACCATCAGGTAGACAAATGTGCCATTGGGATGCCATGTCTAAGTCGATCAAAAAACCATGCATATTGAGAATCTCCATTTGATGTCTAAATTCACCGTACTCTAACAATGGCTTTCAATCAATATTTATGACCCTTTGCTAATTCATTCATTGGGTAAACAAATGTGCCATTGGGATTCCTCAGTTGTGAAAGTCACATTCAGATTATGTCATCAAGATCATACTCCTCGTGACAAAATATTGTGCTTTCGAACGATTTAAACCGACTTGAACCATGCATTACAAAAGTTCACGCTTGTTACCTTGTTTTGTCCTTCAATAAGTAAACTTGAATTTCAATCAATATATAAGCGCTAGATCCACCCCAAAAGATAAAATTAAGTAAACAATTAAAAAGCAACCGTGACGGAAATAATAGTTAGGACAACGGCGATGATCCACGAGATTCATTCCTACAGACATTCTAATTCACTATAGAATGCCCACGAGTTGACATGGCATATATATATATATATATATATATATATATATATATATATGTATGTATGTATGTATGTATGTATGTATGTATGTATGTATGTATGTATGTCGAGAGTGAATTATCCAAAAGAAGTTAATGGATTACTAAGTTCGAAGACTTAGCACGAACCCCCTCAAGTCCTATCAATCGCAACTTGACACTAAGAAATTAATCCATTTAAATGTACAATTATACTCAATTTGGAGCCGTTGTTAACCAATTAGAATTGATTAGAAACCAAGTAAAGTATTCTTTTGCGAACCAGATTTAATAGATCCGGGAATATGGTTACGCTAGATTAATCTAACACACTTTCGGTACCTTTTCATTTTAATTTCCAAAATATTTTTACAAGCAGTCTTGATTAATTTTAACCTGAGCTACTTATGCAGATGCACAATCAATAAAATAACATTCTATAAACCAAAGTGATAGATTGTAAGAAATTATAAAGGCCTTACCCTCTTCCTGATGCAGGAAGAGCGGCCTTGGGATCGGCGGCTTAATCATTAAGCAAAATAAACAACTTTATTAAGGTTTACTCTCTAAAAACTTACAAAAAAAGCTGATTAAAAATGCATGCCATAAACATTATTTCTAAATGATTATATGCAATCTTAATCTAAATTTAATATGCATGATTTTAACTTTAATGACATGTGAGATGCAATTTATATTACATAACTTGAATCACAATATGTGTGCAATCTCATTTACATGATCCTAAATATGCATGTTGATATGGAATGGATGATGTGGTAATTCTTATGCATGCATGTTCTTTCTATGATTTTCTTTTTTAAATAATGCAACTCTGATAAATTCTCTTTTCTCCTTATATATATATGCAACCTACACTATATAATGATGACATGAAATGGGATTAAATATGAATTAACCTATTAACTAACCAAGTAAATGACCTTTGTGTTTTTTTTAATAATTAACATAATGATGCAGCTCTCATCTTTTGGCATTTTCTTTTCTTTTTTTTTTTGATAAAAAAAACTACATGATGGGAATACTAAAACATTAAACCTAAAACGTATGACTCACCAACTAAAGCGCAACAAATGGCATGCATATTATGAAATCTATATGGCCTAAATAACAGTTTTTGTTCCTTTTTTAGTTTTATTAAAGGAAAATTATCCTGACATTATATGAATCTTAAAAATCAAGGTGAATTGCTTTAAACATGAAATGTGTATGGATCTAAATTCTAGATATGAATTATGATGCATGATATATGATGTGCAGGTGACGATGATGCACCGAAATGTATGTCCTACTGATAATCTACCAATACAAATCAATGACATTATCTTAATGCGAATCAATTACGCAATCCGAAAATTTATCATGAAAAGTCGAAGTAATCAAAAATCTAACCCGACGTCTCGCGACTCAATATTTTTTATTATTATGACTTAATATGAAAAATTTCCTAATCGGATAACGATAATGTGTGACATAACAAATCAAGTCGGGATCAAAAGCTAAGAATCCGAATACTTGAACTGAATTTAGTCTAAAGATTTTACCTAGTCCGGGGCACAGCTTTCTCAAAGGGACGATGACAAGGCTTGTGGACTGACAAATGAGGTATGACCGAGAATTCACGGATGCTTGATGAGTAAATGATGATCAAGGGACCGTGAGGCCCAGCCCATGAACCAAGGACCTGTTGTAAGAGTTTTTCTAATTGTGGACTACATTAATTGATATTGTAATTTACCATTTAACGTTTATCGTTTTACGGGGTTTGGTCTAAGGTGAGATAGTAGGTTTCTTAATTAGTCTAATATGGGCTGGCTAGTGTGGGCCGAGTTGAGCCTGGCCCGTAATGAGGGGGACTGGCTAAAAACTCTATAAATAGTGCTCAAGTCTCTCCTCTAACCTGAATTCTCACATATATCCTCACCTAAGGGGCGTTTACCTAACGCTACACGTGAGGAGGGGCCGCCTCATTGAGCCAGTGATTCAGAGGGCAATAGAAGAGAAGGACTTGCGCGTGGAACATTGTGTTTCTGCTTTCGCTTCAAGAACAATGGATTCCAAAACAGGTGCGTCAATTCTTTCTACTCAATTATGCATGTTTTTGTTCTAGTTATGGAGATCTTGGGGTTTGCACAATTTGCGTCTAACATGTGGTATCAGAGCCTCCATAACCCTAAAACACGAACATAATTGATTTTGCCATAATTTGTACGGATTAGCACTAATAAGTACGGATCTTGCCATAATTTGTGATTTTCGAGACTTTTAGTTCAATAAAATTATAATTAAATCACAAATTCGAACTGGGCTCGACGAGGCGAGCAAAACCGTGGGAGCCGCGTCGCCGGGGGAGGCCCCACGCGCCCCCATGCGCGGCCACGTGCCGCCGGGCGTCAAACACGCGCGGGGCGCTGCTCGCGCGTGCGGCGCATGCGGGCGCTGACGTCACGATGACGTCAGCGACTCGGACTCGGATTCCGCACGCGCTGACGTCAGCGACCCGGATTCGAATTCGACCTGACCGATTACATGACCCGTTGACCCGACCGACCCGTTGACCTGGCCGGACTCGTTGACTTGACCCGACCCGGTCAGTCGTTGACCGAACCGGTCAACCGGTCGGACCGGGCTGCTGAACTGGATGGTCGGACCGCCACCAATCGGACCGATTTTGACCGGCTTTTGACGCCCGTGTGTGGGCTCCACGCGCCGCGCACTCAGGCGGCGCATGCGGGCGCGTGGAGGCTCCGATTTGCGCGTGGCCGACGGTGATGGACTCGTATGATTATTTCCTACGTTATGGTGTATTTATTTTATATTTTTAATGATTTTATGGATGTGAAAATACATGCAAAGCCCTAAATATGTTCTTTTTAGTGTATTTTTCTTGTATTTTTCTGTGATTTAGAAAATACAGGTGCCGGGATACAGGTATGTTATCACATAAATATTATAAAAGTGTGATTCATTAATAAAAATTAAACTTTATTGTATTTTATTAATGAATAAGGCAATGTAATTAGCATGGCATGTGATTTGAGTGATATGATGCCCCTATCACTAAAGTTAAATCACATGTATATGATGTATGTGAGATGTAAAGATTATATCCCTGGAATGAGAGAGTTTCAAGGATTTAATTGAGTTATGACCGCCAAAGTGGCACACTTGGTTGAGTTTAAGAAATTTCGATCTCGTATATTGATTGGGATGTCTCCTAGTCTAATGCATAGTCATACTCCCAAAGGAGGTGATTATGTATTAGTTCATGGAGGGATACATGATAGTGTGGTGGAGGAGTGATCGATCCTAATGGTTCATATACCAAAAGGTGATGAATTCACGAAGATTGGAATATATTCTCATAACCCTTATCATGTGGGGAGTGTACAATTGCTTGTCATGTATTCTGCCCAAAGGTAATTATGTGATTTTGCATGTAACTCTCTGGATGTGTACTTGTGCGTCAAGTTACACAATGCTCACATGATGCTAATTGTATATATTGATTGTCTTTCAGTCACATTTTCTGTAAATGGTAACTCCGTCACCATTGAGGTTCTTGCTGGTTCGAATTTTAAGAGATGGAGAGAGGATTTTCTGTTTGCTATGGAAATGGCAGATGTTCATATGGCTCTTACTACTGATCGGTCGGCAGTTTTGACTGCCGAGAGTACAGAGGCTCAAAAAGAAAATTTTGCTGCCTGGGAAAAGAGTAATAGAATTTGCTTGCTATCCATGAAGCGTTCCATTCAGAAACACTTGAAAAGTGGTTTGCCTGCAGACTGCAATGCTAGGCAAATGATGGAAGCTTTGATGGCTAGAAACCGTGTGTCGCCTAGTGCTGAGATAGGGACACATATGCAAACACTTTTTACTATGAAATATGATGGTTCTTGTGGAGTTAGAGATTATGTTCTAAGGATGGTTGATTTGCAAACAAAGCTTCAGGTTCTCAATGTTGAAATTCCTACTTCTTGCATTGTCCATCAAGCTCTAAATACTCTTCCTCCTGATTTTGGGATTATTAAGACCAATTATAATTCTCAAGATGAAACCTGGTCTGTAATGACCTGATTGCAAGGTTGGTGGCAGAGGAAGATAAATTAAAGAAAGATAAAGGACATATTGCTCTTTATGCTTCTAGTTCTGCTAGTGACGAGGGTAAGAAGGTGAAAACTTATACCCATAAAAGCAATTCAGAAGTTGTTGGTCCTTCAACAACAAAGGAAATTCTGAAGGAGCAGGTCATTCTAAAACTCTGGGTCCTAAGAAAGCAATCACCAAGAAGGATGGTGTTCTTTGCTACTTTTGTAGGGAGAGATGACACGTGAAGAAACGTTGTAGCAAGTTTAAGGCTTGGTTGTCTAAGAGAAATAAGAGAGAGCCTAAAGGTAATGATTCTTTGGCATTAGTTTATGAATCCAATCTATCTGAAGTTCCGGCCAATTCTTGGCAGCAACCCAGTGATCGCGTCCTGGATTAGACTGATATCTGCCTAGAAGCCCTGTTGCAAAAGCAATATCTGGCCTAGTAGCAAACTTGAGCATACATGATGCTTCCAAGCACACTAGCATAAGGTACATCCTTCATTTGAGCTTTCTCAAAATCTGAATTAGGGCATTGTAAAAGACTCAATTTATCACCCTTAACAACAGGAGCAATTCCTGGTTTGCAATCCTGCATATTGAATCTTTCTAAAATGCGATCAATATATGCCATTTGAGATAAACCCAATGAACGGCGTGAGCGATCCCTATGGATCTCAATGCCAAGAACAAAAGACGCCTCACCAAGGTCTTTTATGTCAAAATTTTTCGATAACATCCGCTTTGTCTCATGCAGTAAACCAATGTCACTATTAGCAAGCAAGATATCATCTACATAAAGTATGAGAAAAATATATTTCCTCCCACTGACCTTGGTGTATATGCACTAATCTACTTTGTTCTCAATAAATCCAAATGAAGTAACAACACTATGAAACTTGAAATACCACTGTCTAGAAGTTTGCTTAAGGCCATAAATAGATTTTTTCAATCTACAAACAAGCTGACCCAAGTCATCTGCTACAAAACCTTCAGGCTGCACCATATAAACCTCCTCATCAAGGTCTCCATTTAGAAAAGCAGTTTTAACATCCATCTGGTGTAACTCCATATCTTAATAAGCTACCAACGTTAAGATCACTCTAAAGGAATCTTTATAAGAAATTGGAGAAAATGTTGCTTCATAATCTATTCCTTCTCTTTGAGTGAAGCCCTTAACTACCAGTCTAGCTTTAAACATTTCAATCTTTCCTTTGGAATCCCTTTTAGTCTTGAATACCCATTTGCAACCAATAGGTTTACAATCGTCAGGCAATTCAACAAGCTCCCAAACACCATTGTGTTTCTTAGAGTGCATCTCATCTTTCATTGCATCTAACCACAAATTTGATTGAGGACATGAGATGGCTTCAGTATAAGTCACGGGATCAACAACACAGCTTATGTCATAATCATGCTCTCCCAGGTAGACTAGATAGTCTGGTGGTATAGCTGAACGTCTTTCTCTAGTTGATCTTCTGAGTGGAGCTACGTCAACCTCATTCTGAATTTGAGGGACGTGAGGAATTTCATCAGGAACTGTCTCAACAATAGAATCATGTGCCACAATAGGCTCAATTTGTGGCGTAAGAGGCTCCATAATTGTCTGCACAAGATGAGACAGAGATCCAGTAATCCCCACCATACTATCATCTTTGATAGCTTGTGAGCAGCTACCCTTTTCAGCTACATCAAATTCTAGAAATTTTGCAGTCTGAGATTCCACAATTCTTGTACCTCCATTAGAGTTATAAAAACAATACCCCTTTGAATGGTCTGGGTAAGACACGAAGTAACATCGAGTAGTTTTGGAATCTAGTTTACTCAATGTTGGATTATATAACTTCACTTCTGCTGGACATCCCCAAACTTTAAAATGATTTAAGCTAGGTTTATGTCCAGTCCATAACTCAAAAGGGGTCAATGGAACTGCTTTAGTACGAACACGATTTAGAATATAAAGAGCTGTTTTCAAAGCTTCTCCCCACAAAAAATTAGGTAAATTGGTCATACTAATCATACTTCTCATCATGTCCATAAGAGTACGATTCTGCCTTTCAGCTACACTATTTTGTTCAGAACTTCCGGGCATAGTAAACTGACCTATTATCCCAGAATCCTCTAAGTATTTAGCAAACCGCCCTTTAAGTTGGTCAGCATCACCGTGCCTACCAAAATACTCACCACCACGATCAGATCTAACAATCTTAATAACTTTTCCCAACTGTTTTTCCACTTCAGTCCGAAAAATCTTGAATTTATCAAAAGACTCGAACTTTTCTTTAATCAAGTATAAGTATCCATATCGGGAATAGTCGTCAATAAATGTGATGAAATAAAAATTTCTACACAAAGTAGCCGTGTATGGTCCACTAATATCAGTGTGAATAACCTCCAACAAGTCTGAACTTCGTACAACAGATTTCTTCTTTATCTTAGTCATCTTACCTCTGCAACAGTCTACGCAAGTCTCTTGATCATCTTTAAGAGTATGCAAGATATCAGCCTTTATAAGCCTTTCTACTCTGTCTTTAGAAATATGACCAAGACGTTTATGCCATAATGCATAAGACTGTTCCTTAGGTAGAGGTATTTTGGAAACAACCTTTTCAGCGGAATAAGCAACGTATATGTCGTTGGGAGATAAGCTCAATCGATATAATCCATCGGATAAATTGCAACACCCAATCTTATTTGAATAAAAAAACATGAAAATAGTATTACTCTTTATTTCAAAAGAGTATCCACACATGTCCAAACAAGACACAGAAACTAAATTCCGCCTAAAAGAAGGTATGTAAAAAGTGTTTTTTAACACCATCCGAAAACCAGAATCTAAAATCAAAATAACATCTCCCACGAACTCAACGTCAACTCCAACGTTGTTTCCTACAGTGAGCTTTGATTCATCCTGAGTTGGCGTCCTTCGGTTTATGAACCCCTGTATAGTAAATATTGCTTTTGCTTCAGGGCTTCTAGGCAGATATCAGTCTAATCCAGGACGCGATCACTGGGTTGCTGCCAAGAAGGTTTTAAGGTACTTAAAAAGAACAAAAGATTATATGCTGATTTATAAATATGTTCCAGACCTACAACTAGTAGGATATTCAGATGCAGATTTTGCTGGTTGTCAAGATGATAAGAAATCAACGACTGGATACATATTTATGTTGGCAGGAGGTGCAGTATCATGGAAGAGCGAAAAACAGAAATCCATATCTTCTTCGACCATGCAAGCGGAGTTTGTAGCATGTTTTTTAGCTGCTACTCAAGTTATTTGGCTTCGGAACCTCATTAGAGGGTTATCAGTTTATGATTTTGTGGATAGACCCATACAGTTATATTGTGACAATAACTCTACAGTGTTGTTTATTAATAACAACAGAAGTTTAAAGGGGTCTAAACACATGGAGGTCAAGTTTTTGACTATAAAAGAATCAGTACAGAATGGTGACGCTGCAGTAGATTATATTCATACAGATGATATGGTTGCAGACCCACTAACTAAAGGCTTACGCCCATGTGTTTTTGATCGACATGTCATTAGTATGGACCTAGGAGGATGCTGTTATTTAGTGGGAGCTGTGTTTTTATTTTTCTTTGAATAAAGTTTACATATGTTTTGTTACAATTTAGTAACACTTTGATATATATATATAAACACTTTGATGGATGGCAGAGACAAGTCAAAGAAGATAATCCGGTCGCGTGAGTATCGAGCCTCGATGCGCGGGCCGCTCGCATGGGCCATGTTTTCGTCCATTTGAAAATGGAAGAAATGTTGCCGATATCTTTTTGAGATGTTTTCCCCTGTTACAGATCAGATTTTCCTCTGTTAGAGATTACAATATCCAAGGTATTTCAACGTGAAGGACGCTCGGAGATAAGGATGCGCATCTCGCGTCGCGTTTCCTTTGGTGATCCGATGGCCTCTCTTGACTTATGGATGGCGGCCTGAGGTGCATTAATGACGTTGATTGCCTCGCCTGTGTTGGAGTCAGAGACGCTAAGGTAAATGCCAATGTTTTCCATCATCAGAATGTGTCAATATCCATTATAGAAGATCTTAAAGAGCGTCCTATGGATATCCAAAAGTTAATACTTAAAGTAAGCGACTTATCGACCAAAAAAAAAGTAAGCGACTCCACTAAAATGTGTAACAACATTATTTTTAGAAAAAGTTGAAAAATGTTATGTTCATTTTTTAGTTGATTTACTTAGTCCCTTTGGAGCGCCTATTAGTGCCCCTTTTTATTTTTCCAACCTTGAACTTACATGAAATGCATGGCCAGTTGAATAATTAATCATTTTGTTTTGGCGTCACTTACCATAAAGAGAAGGGTCATTGAATTTATTCTCTTATTTGAAATCACCAACCAACACGACATTTCAATTTAAAGAAATAATTATAACCGGAATTTTGTTAATGAGTGTCTTGAAGATATTTCCTAAGCAATCAATTATGGAAACTTCACAAATTTCGGTGCACCGATTGCTTTTATGTTTTGTACAACCAATATTTTGAGAATTAATATATTTTGAATAAAGTAAAATTAAAACACCTGGCCAGACGATTTTCTAGAAGACGTTTTAAATAAGCCTAGGGGTAAGAGGCGAAGCAATCCATGGCTCAATGAAATTTCATTCATTTTCTCCATTTGCTGAGGTCAAACACGGGTCATGCGGTACGTAATCCACGAAAAAAAAAATACTCATGATGAGAAGAAAAGTTGTTGAATTTACAACGTTTTTTGTCGTTTGCATTCTTCTTGTGGAAATTTTTATTTGACTAAGCTAGGATTTGAAACACGTGTTAGTGAAAAGAAGTCAACTGTTTAATCCGTGTACGCATTTGGCTCATCAAATCGGTAAACTAAATGGCCGTAAACTGTTTTGGGTATTTCTAACGCAGAAACCAAAGGTCATTTGCCAAAATTTCACTAATTGCTAGTAAACTATTTTCAGTTGCAACGCCCGTATAGGCTAGGCTAGATGCTTAAATCTAACTGGTTTATGGGGCGTATAGGGTTTCTAACAAGCCTCCAAATAGCTTTGCTTTTGTAATTGTGCATTTAGATTCCTGAATTATACAAAAAAAAAAAAAAAAGGTCACTTGTTTCAACTTAAAATACTCAGTTAAGTAAAAAAAGTCACTTAATTTGCCAACTAAGAAAGTTGCTAGTTTACATGATAAGAAGAAAAGAAAATGGCTACTTAGTTCAATCCATATTAATTACATCCATATAAGAACAAAAATCTTGCCCTATATTGCATAAAAAATGATAAAACCTTCAAATAATCTTCATACATTCATATTTGGTTACAAAAGAAAAATCTATATTACTCAATGGAATCAATGTTAAGTATTCGCTATGTTATTAAACGATGTTTGTATTACCTAAAATGCAATCTTGGATTTCAACTATCTATTTTGGCTTTAGCAAGCAGATTTTTGACTCCGGATGAGTTCTTGAATTAGGGTTTTGGACACCCTAGGAACAATCTCCATCAATGATCATGAAGTCCAAAAGAGAATTCAAGATTTACGATTGGCAATAGTGTTTAATTAGACTTTTCTATTCTCCTTTCACCCTAGAAAAGTGTGAATACGTGAATAAAGAAGTGTAGCGGTAAATAGACTTTTTTGCTCTATTATCTGTTTTGACATATGCGATAAATGCATAAGCTCATGATCCATAAATCATGCGAGCCATCATTATCTTAATTTTCAACTATGTTTGCTTCATTGTAGGATCCATATGATTAGCTGATGAGATAGATTCGATTCGTAAATCGAGTAGTATTTTTTTTTCATAAATTTTGAATCATTTTGAGTGTACGGCTTTGCTTGCACCAGAAAAGAGCAAGAGCAACAGCAAGGGCAAAGTTGCTCATGCCACGCATGTCTAACAGCTTTGCTTGCACCATACGTACATGCATATGTTGCTCGTCTCTCTCACGTCTTCCAAGTTGGCCGGGATTGTTCACCGACGTTTAACCGGTCCTTCCCCACTTGTCTCGCCCCGCCTACAAATAGACCAAAGCCTCACGTACCTCTCTCGCCCATCTCTTCTTCCTCGCCCAGAAAAGAGCAAGAGCAACAGCAAGGGAACGATCAAAACACAGAGAAGAGAAAGAGAAGAGAGAGATGGGTTCGACAGATATGACCCAAATGCCACACGCGGTGTGCATCCCCTACCCAGCCCAGGGCCACATCAACCCCATGCTCAACCTCGCCAAGCTCCTCCACCACCGGGGCTTCCACGTCACCTTCGTCAACACCGAGTACAACCACAGCCGCCTCCTGCGCTCCCGCGGCCCCTCATCCCTCAACGGCCTCCCGTCTTTCCAGTTCCGCACCATCCCTGACGGCCTGCCGCCTTCTGACGCCGACGCCACCCAGGACGTCCCCGCCCTCTGCCAGTCCACGCAGAAGTCCTGCTTGCCCTACTTCCGGGACCTGCTTGAGAGGCTCAATGAGGAGAGCGCGAGGTCGGGATCCCCACCGGTGAGCTGCGTGGTGTCGGACGGCGTGATGAGCTTCACGCTCGATGCCGCCGAGGCGGTCAGCGTGCCGGAGGTCCTGTTCTGGACGACGAGCTTGTGCGGCTTCATGGGTTACGTGCAGTATCGGAGTCTTATCGACAGGGGTCTTGCTCCTCTCAAAGGTATGCATTAATTAATTCAAGTAATCTCACTCAGCTGATTTACGGCTAATGAGTTTTTCATTTCTCTTTTGTGGGTTTGGTTTGCTGTTCATAGTTTTGTCCTGTATTGAGTACTTTGACTCAGTCAACTGTCAAAAGTAGAATTTGATATGTAAGAACCTTGACTTTCTACGGAGCTTACGTATTCTTTATGACTTTAATCATTTCCTATGACCTTCAACAATACTCTAATGTTTTCCCTTATCTAAGTATAACGAAAGTTTAGACCAAAGAATAAAAAAGTGTAACAAAAGCATTGACAGCACAAACTATGCCATGTGACACCATAAACATCGAACAACATTGTTGGAATGGATCTTTTGTGAGAATCATGGCCATGTATGATTACACGGTTTAGTTGATCTATTCTCAATTTGTAGATGCAAGTTACTTAACAAATGGGTACCTAGACACCGTCGTCGATTGGATACCCGGTATGACAAACATCCGCCTGAGAGACTTACCGAGTTTCATCCGAACCACTGACCCAGACGACCCGATGGTCGACTTCTGCTTGGTCGAGACCGAGAGAGCGAAAAGAGCCTCGGCCATTGTTTTTAACACGTTTGACCAATTAGAGCACGAGGTCCTCGACGCTCTCAAGGCTATGTTGCCCCCTATCTACACCCTTGGTCCCCTTCATCTCCTGACGGAGCAACTACCCAGTAACGACACCAGGTCGATTGGGTCCAATCTGTGGAAGGAAGACCAGGGCTGTCTGGAGTGGCTCGACTCGAAATCGCCCAGCTCGGTCGTGTACGTGAACTTCGGAAGCGTCACAGTGATGTCTCCGACACAGCTGGTGGAGTTCGCATGGGGGCTCGCAAATAGCGGCCGAACGTTCTTGTGGGTCATTAGGCCCGACTTGGTGGTCGGTGACACGGCGATCTTGCCACCGGAGTTCTTGGCCATGACGAGGGAGCGGAGCTTGCTGGCGAGCTGGTGCCCCCAGGTGCAGGTGCTAAGACACCAGGCGATCGGTGCGTTCCTGACCCACAGCGGCTGGAACTCCACAATCGAGAGCATCACGGCCGGCGTGCCAGTGGTGTGCTGGCCGTTCTTTGCGGAGCAGCAGATGAACTGCCGGTATAGTTGCCAGGAGTGGGGGATCGGGATGGAGATCGACGGTGACGTGAAGAGGGACGAGGTGGAGAGGCAGGTGAGGGAGCTTATGGAGGGGGAGAGAGGGAAGGAGATGAAGAGGAAGGCGATGGAGTGGAAGGAGATGGCCCGAGAGGCCACTCGTCCTTCTGGGTCGTCGTGCTTGAACCTGGATGAGGTGATCGACAAGGTGTTGCTGTCACCCAGAAGAGATTAAAGTTTGTTCGCACATTTCTTTAGAGTCCTCTTGTCCGGATCTTGTCTAGGTCGCGTCAACTTTACTCTCGTCACTTGAAATTGTTTGCGTGAGATTTTATAAATTACCGTTCTAAAAGTTTAAATTATTAAATAAAGACACACTTTTATATTTAATTATTTTAATAGTTATTCTTACATTCATTCTGATCTTTTTTTGCTTGGTACCATGCGTAGATATATTTAATTGGAAAGACAAATGAGGTCTAGAAAAATTTGAATTTAGGATTTTAAAAAGTATGATATCATGTGAAATTTTGTGAAATTTTGTGAAATTCTAAAATCTTAAACTGTTAAATGAAGACACGATTTAATGTTTAATTATTTTAACAGTTTGCGTATCTATATCCGTGCAGCTGCTATACGCATGAAGCAGTTGGTGCACGATTATAGGATGTTTCATTCAACTTCCTAATATTGGGCTCCCCATGTTAGGATGTTTCAAGTAAAAAACAAATTGGGCTCAAATTTCATAGGAATGCTATGGCCCAATTGGATATACGTGCTTCGTCTGATATTCCGAACCGGACAACTTAGTCTGCAATTCAGCATGTCTTTAGATCTGGGATCTTGCCTTTTCTTTGTTCTTTGATTTTTTTTTTTTTTTGGCTGGCTTTTTAACTTTCCCATCACACTTCGTGAAAGTTTTGTATCTGATGTCATTTTGCTATCAAATTTCCAAAGAATTACAAATCTTAAAAAATGCAAAAAATACTCCTCGATTTGTTACTTTAATCTAATACATCTTTTAAAAGGATAAATAGCAATATAACGAGTTGGTGAAAGATTAAGAAATGAGTAGTCTAATTTGGCTTTATCCAATATAACTTGTTATTACCGGTGACCGCATAACTTATAATCTTTGTACAATAATTAGAAAATCAATAGGAAGATTCAAGAATTTCAAAAAAATGGAAAAAAATATTTAGAAGGAGGTTGATGAAACTCCAAAGTGTGCCGTAAGGGGTGGGGGAGCTGGAGAGCTGGTTGTCAACGGTCATTGTAGGTTGTTTTCTTCTGGCGACAGTAACTACCTCTCGCTATCGAATGTTAAGTTTTTGGTTATCTTATCTTGGTGGTGTCAGTTTCGCGTCTTTTAGAATTTCTATTTCGCTTAATTTTCATTTAAAATAGTTTTTTTTGACAGTTTTCCAATTTTTATTTATTTATATTATTGATTAGATGATTTAAACCTATAAATCCAATGTCAATGTTGTCAAGTTCTTCCTTTTCCCATTTATATAAGTTGAGGTGAGAGCAAAACAGCAATACGTGTTACAAAATTTAAGAAGAGATTACACCCTACGCATCCTGAAAATCCCGTGAGCATCACATGCTAACCCAAAAAAAAAAAAAAAAAAAAGAGGCAAAAAAGGAGGTTCGTGAAAATAATAATATGGAAGATGGGGTGAAAGCAAAATGTAAATTCTTAAAAACGCAATATTTAAAGCACACCCTTATAATTTATTAATCTAATCTAGTGCATCGAGAAAAAGATTACACAATATTTTGAAAGGGTGAATACAAATATGATGAATTGATAAATAATTGAAATAAAAGTAGTCTCACGTGCCTTTCTAATTGTTGGAATTACTCATCAACTTGAGCTTGTAGGGCTGGCCGCTCTGTCCGGAGAGATGATCGATGGTAACATGCCAATTGTCAAAGGCAAGACGGGGGAAGTGGTCGTCCCCATGCCTGGTTTCTCTACACATGAATGGACTCTTTCTCATAGTCTTCCCGGGTCCTTGCTTCTAGTTTGAAATTGTGGCCATCCTTGTACCTTATGTTGGAATATAATATGCGGAAACGATAGGATCTTGCAATTTACATCAACGCAAAATTACCAGAGAAATAAACGAAAAATAATAAACACACCATAAATTTATATGATTCAGTCTGAATATCAGTACCTACATTTATGGGGAGAACCAACAGCAAGTAATCCATTATAATCGGAGAATCGAAGTTTATAATCGCTCATACGCTCGAATATTTCTCACACCTAGATTTAATCAAAAATTCAAAATGTTTATAAATAAATGATTCATTTGAACATAAACTTACGGCACAAAATTCGTGCAAAGCTTAAAGTACAACGTGCACGGCTCTCTGTAGCTTAGACGCGCGGCTCCTTTTCCTTCATAGGGTTTTCAGCCGCGGCCCTCCTTTCTTTTTCTAAGTGCAGAGGGCTTCAGCAACTTTTTCTCTCGTAGGCTACACGTCTTTTATATGTGTGTGAAAGTCAAAGTCTTGACTTGGGCCCACTACCTGTTTTAGGCTCCACGTACAGACGAATTCTTTCCTTTTCTTCATCGGCTAAAAGAAACACAGGTGTGAAAATTGTGTGCCCAAAGTCAAATATTTGACTTTGAACCCCACCATGAATAAAGAAAAGAAGAATTCGGCTCCTCCTGCAGATAAAGAAAGAGAAAAATCTTGCTCCTTTTTTTTGTTATTCTATTTTATTTCCTCTTTTATACTGTTTCAAGCGTCCAACGAATCGCATTTTGCAAACGCTTAAAATCGAGATATAATTTAATACCTTCAACGATCATCATCTTTCCATATTTCTACATTAAGGGAGATTAGGTCAACCATTTCATCTCTAACACATCTTTTGAATGTGTTGGCCGGATTCCTCCATGTTGAAACTCGACTTTGGTTGTGCTGGGAACATCACCCGATGTACTTCTTGTGATGAGATGTCAAGCTTAAGTTGGTCGGGAACATGCATTTTGAGAACTTCTGTTTGATGCCTAACAATTCACTGTCCTTTGACAATGACTTTCAATCAATAGATACATGACATTTACAAATCCGTTCATCAGGCAAACAATGTACCATTGGGATTGTTTAGTGTTTGAAATCAAATTTCGATCATGCCATCATGGTCGTTCTTCTCTTGACAAAATGCCCATTTAAGTCAATTGGGATCACGCATTACAGGAATTCAGGCTTGATGCCCAAAATTGTCCCTAAATTAGTAAAGTTGAATTTCAATCAATTTATAATTGTCGGATCCATTCCAAGAAACAAAAGTAGGTAAACAAATAAAATGCAACCGTGATGGAGATCCTAGTTGCCAACCGGGGCATTTGCGATGATCCAAGGGATTTATTCCTACATACATTCTAATTCACTATAGAAGGCTCATCGATTAACATGGCTAAAATATATATCACACTTATAAGGACATAGAGAAAAGTCCCGATACCTCATCTTAGAGTAATTGCAAGAGAGAGATAGCCCCCTAGTACGAGCCAACTTAGGTAACTAATTGAACCCATTTTCTCTATACATCGAAGTTCTGTTGCAAGCGTGTCCCAACAATAATGGATCCTTATACATTCTTTGGTACAAAACTCAGACTTGTCTACTCAAAGATGAGTGAAAGCTGTGATGTGAAAGAATTTTCATCTAGAATTTTCATCTTCATATGGAGATTGATGGAACACTTTCCATGGCGATAGATGAAGAATGAATATGGAAGTTCTTTCCTTGTCCCTACAACACGGTGAACCTAGCATTGTACTGTATTGTCACAACAAAAATAAAAAGAAAAGAAGGGAAAAAGAAAAAAATATTTCGATCATTCAAACCAAAATATGCAACAGGACAAATAGGTGAGTGCGAGAGAAATTGCCCATGTGTCTAACCAAGTTGGTAGGCGAGGGTAAGTTTTGCAAGTGGAACTTCTTTTTTGTGGTCAAGATACGGGGAGAGAGCTTTTGCTCTCTCAAGTAGATTGAAAAATCTATACAAGTTGCTGAACAGATGTTCCCTCACTTGTTTTTTATATGAGCAAAAGTTAAATCCGGCTCCATGGGCGAGACTTGATGTGGGGCACTCGGTAGGGGACCGTGTTGACAACAGTTTCCTGATAGAAGGAATTGCCTCCCGTCGGAGATATTTTTTCAAGATAATTTCCTTTGTTAGAGAATATTCGAATGTCCACCTCAATTCTCTGCATCTATGGAGAGTGAGCATATTATCCCTCTTCAATCGTGCTTATCCTCAACGGATCGATCACGCATCTCCTCCAACTTAGCTTTTCGATCGGCGGGTTCCAAGTATGCTTCGGCGCGTCGTGTTCGGTCAGGCCCTGATGGTCCCAACCAGCACTGGAATCGATGGTGCGATGAGATAGGAACTGTTTCAGTGGCGGCGAGGAGGACCGGTTGGTGATGAGGATATGCTCGTCTCGGGTCACGTTCCCTTGATTTTTTTTTTTTTTTATCAGTTCCCTTGATGATTCGGTGGCCATTGCTTGTCCTCAGAATTTTGGACAGAACTGAGAGGTACATTTATGAGGTTAAATCGACTCATCTACTTCATTGAAGGGCAACAACCTAATAAATTCCAAGTACAGGCTTGATCCATTTCGTGAAGAATAAATTATTTAAAAAATATTATTTTAAGAATGAATGCTTCCGTCGTTTGAAATAATTAATTAATAAAAAATATTTTCATAATCTATAATAATTTATGCCTAAATATTTTCATGAATAAAAAAAATATATTTTGTTATTTTCCAAATCTATTTTTTCGTGAAACAAGCACACCATAAAATGTCAAGGAGTGTCCTTTGGCTATTTATTAAGTCTCAATAAATGTGTTATGACAATTGAAACGTTAAGCAAGTGTTTCCGTTTAAATGTGCAATTACGTTTATTTGCCGGACTTCAAAGTATGTTGAGAAATGTGTATTTTTATTTTTGTAGTCCCTTAGGGCGCTTATTAATTTATTTCCTTAACTTTGGACTTATATAGAGTCAATGGGTAGTTGAATAATTGATTATTTATACGGCCGCCACTTAATGTAAAAAAAGGGCTCATTGAATTTCTTCTCCTTTTTAAATTCGTCGACCCATATTGACATCAATTCGAAGAGACAATAATGTAACCGAGATTTTGTTAATGAGTGTCTTAGAGACATCTGTACAATCAATGCTTTGAAAAATAATTTATTTTGAATAAAATATAATTAAAGACATCCCTATAACTAAAATATCTAACCAAATATTTATCTAGAAGACATGATTGTAAATGAGCGTATGGGCTGGAGGCGAAACAATCCATGTGCTCATTGAAATTTTTGCACGTCTTCTCCATTGCTGACGTCAAACATGGGTCATGAGGTACGTAACCCGCGAAATATAATTTACGTTATAAGAGGAAAATTATTTCAAATTTCAACCTCTTTCGTCATTTGCTTGTGAAGTTTATTTGACTAGCCTAGGAATTGCAACTTAGTAAAGACCAGTTCTTTAATTTGCATAAGCATTCAGCTAACCAAAAGTCAAAATCAGCCGCTAAAATGTGACTAAATACGTGTAATCTCTTTCGAGTCACGATACCTTTATAAGCTGAATGTTTATATCTAATCAATTCATGAGGCGTACAATGTGAAGCGAATCTCTAGATAGCTTAGCCTTTTGTACAAGTCCCTTTGACGTCTGGCGAGCATAATATGAGTCAACTTAAAATATTCAATGAAGTCAAAAAATCTCTTAATTTGCTCTGCAAGAAAGTTGCTACTTTACGCGATAAGAAGAAAAAGAAAATGGCTACATAATTCATTCCTTTTAACAAAAAGATGATAAAAATGGTTACTTATAGCTTGTTTGTTAATGTTCCTATTTCTTTGTTTTTCTATTCTTTTGTGACTCGGAAAAAAAAAAGAATAAAAATCTATTTGGTAATGTCAATTAATTTTTTTACTTCCCGAAATAGAAAAATAGCTAGGGAATAATTTAGAACAAAAATAAGAAGTAGAAAAAAGTAACTTATTATTATGGAGAACAATTTTTAGAAATAAGTCATTTTCTTCTTTTCTTTTCTTTTTATTTCTTGCCACCTCATGCCTCCCGCCATTCACACCTTGCCTCGTTGATTACCATTGTCGAGAGCAAGAAGAAGAAAAGAGGAAAAAAAGAAAAATTAAAAAAATATATTAAAAAATAAAAAGAAATTCTATGTTTTAAAAAAATTCATGAGTTGTACCAAACACATTTATATTTATTTTTATTATAAGAATATAAATTTTGTATAATTACCAAACACGCTCTTTTACTAAGAAATTGTTACAGGGAATAGAAATGAAAAAAGAATATTTCTGAAAAGAAATTGTTCTCTAAAATATAAATGTTACCAAACACACCATTAATTCATTGGCAACACAAGCACGGAATCCAATCTTGAGATTCTATTGATGGGGAGACATATGATGGAACGGATGAATGGATGGAGGAATTAGAGCTCGAATTGGAAATCCATGGATCGTAGACAGTATCTCCCCATGGCCTTTGACCTCTCAAAGCATTTTTCTTAGACCACAGTATTTTGCTAATGTTGTCGAATAATTCTCTCGTTACCTAAAATCCAATCTTACATTCCGACCATCTGTTGCGGATCCTCAATTGCGGAAGAGATCCTGAAAGCTTTCGACAGTCAACAAGCGAGTCTCGATCGTCAAAGCCAAAAGAGAATTCAAGATCCAACCACGGCTGCGAATAGTGTTGGATGGACTTTTTGTTCTACTGTTCTACCCTGGGAAAAGTCGGGCACACGTGAATAGAAAATTGCAGCGTGCGTTGTGCGGTCGCCCTTTTGCTCAAATTTGGCTTCCCAGTTCGCACTGCTTTTCTGTGGCCGGGATTTCGGAACACGAAAGAAAAGCGGATAACAACAGTCCAAAAAAATAGTCATCAGGCCAGGATAAATTTCGAGATGTATACTGCATCATTCGTATATTATGCCAACCCTTATTCTCTTGATAGTCAATTATGTGCATCTCACCGTGGGATTCACCTGATTAGTGGCTAAAATGGAATTGGATTGATGAATCGCATAACATTTTTTTTTTTTTTTTTTGGTTTCGGTAAGTTTCGAATTCTTTAAAGTGCACGAAGATCGACATTCAGTTTTGATTGCTCATGCTGCGCATGTCTAAAAGTTTTGCCCACACCAAGCGTGCATGCATCTGCTGCTTTGAAAAATGGTTCGTAGAGTTTGATATGGAGAACACGAGAATGGGGATAATGATGGTGTAAATTTAGCCTATAAGACAACATAAACAGATGGAATCGATTTTCAAAAATATTTCCCTTGTCTGAACATATTTCCCTTGTCTGAACATCATTCAATGTTTTTGTGAAAAAAAAAAAAAGAACATCATTCAATGTTTATCACATATCTCACTATAAATTCATTTTTCTTCCCATTGGATTACAGGTCTCATTCGTTTCAAAGAAAATGAGCCAAATACACCCTTAGGACTCAAGTTTGGCTCATGCATTGGGATCTAAATCCAGCTACCAGTTTCCAAAGGTTTGGGCATTGAGGTCTTAGGTTCGTCTGTTAAGCACTTGGAGCCAATCATTGATGACGGTCTTGCAATAGCGAAAATCAACCCCTATCCAAAAATATAAAAGTTACTTAATCTTTTTCTAAATTTAAGCATGAGTTTTGACTGATTAATTTTTTTTTCATCGATTCAATTTTCTGAATTAGTCAAACCACTAAAAGAAAAAAGCAATCATTATTTATTTATTTATTTTTATAGCGGAACCAACAGAACGCGCCAAGCATTATGGGCGTCGACCCAATTTTTGGGGTTTCAAGATCTACAGGTGAACGTGGCGGTGCCATTTTTCCCCTATTAAGAAAACGGAAGCCGTAATTTGACCGTCCGGTCGAGCCTGGTCACGCTCTTCTCATCCCGCACCTCATTACGTCTCTCACTCGTTTTCCAAGTGGCCGGGATCGCTCGCCAACATGAAACCCTCGTTCCCATCTCGATCTCGATCTCGCCCGGCCTATAAATAGAACAAAACCTAACGTACCCCTCTCTCCCAGAAGAGAGCAAGAGAGCAACAGCAAGAGAAACGATCAAAACACATAGAAGAGAAAGAGAAGAGAGAGATGGGTTCGATAGATATGATCCAAAAGCCGCACGCAGTGTGCATCCCCTACCCAGCCCAGGGCCACATCAACCCCATGCTCAACCTCGCCAAGCTCCTCCACCACCGGGGCTTCCACGTCACCTTCGTCAACACCGAGTACAACCACAGCCGCCTCCTGCGCTCCCGCGGCCCCTCCTCCCTCGACGGCCTCCCATCGTTCCGGTTCCGCACCATCCCCGACGGCCTCCCACCCTCTGACGTCGCCGACGCCACCCAGGATATCCCCGCCCTCTGCCAGTCCACGAGTAAGTTCTGCTTGCCCTACTTCCGGGACCTGCTCGAGAGGCTCAATGAGGAGAGCACGACGTCGGGTTCCCCGCCGGTGAGCTGCGTGGTGTCGGACGGCGCGATGAGCTTCACGCTTGACGCTGCTGAGGCAATCGGTGTGCCGGAGGTCCTGTTCTGGACGACGAGCGCGTGCGGCTTCATGGGCTACGTACAGTACCGCAATCTTGTTGACAAGGGTCTTACTCCACTCAAAGGTATGCATTACTAAATAAAGGTCTGATTTGGTTTGTTTAAGTATTCCCACTTGGAAGGTCTACGGCTAATGATTTTTTCATTTCTCTTTTGTGTATTTGGTTTGCAGTTCACATTGTTTAGTTTATTTTGTTCCGGATTTGCATGATTAGTCAGTGGCCGAATATTCACAGTTTTCTACTAGGTAGAGTATTTAACTAAGTCAACAGTCAAAAGTAGAATTTTAGATGCGAAAACATTTCCATGAATGGTCAAACGGTTTGATTAATTGACTGTCAATTTGCAGATGCAAGTTACTTGACAAACGGGTACCTAGACACCATCATCGACTGGATACCCGGGATGAGAAACATCCGGCTGAGAGACTTACCGAGCTTCATCCAAACCACTAACCCGGATGACCTGATGATACACTTCGTGTTGAGAGAGACCGAGAGAGCGAAGAGAGCCTCGGCCATCGTTTTCAACACGTTTGACCGGTTAGAGCACGAGGTCCTCGACGCTCTTAAGGCCACGTTCCCTTCCATCTGCACCCTTGGCCCCCTTCATCTCCTTACAGAGCAACTACCCGATGACGACACCAAGTCGATCGGGTCCAACCTGTGGAAGGAAGACTTGGGCTGTCTCGAGTGGCTCGACTCAAAACCGCCCGGCTCGGTCGTGTACGTGAACTTTGGGAGCATCACAGTGATGTCTCCGACACAGCTGGTGGAGTTCGCATGGGGGCTCGCGAACAGCGGCCAAATGTTCCTGTGGGTCATCAGGCCCGACTTGGTTGTCGGCGACACGGCGATCTTGCCATCGGAGTTCTCGGCCACGACAAGGGAGCGGAGCCTGCTGGCGAGCTGGTGCCCCCAGGAGCGAGTGCTAAACCACCCGGCGGTCGGCGGGTTCCTGACCCACAGCGGGTGGAACTCGACGATCGAGAGCATCACGGCCGGCGTGCCGATGTTGTGCTGGCCATTCTTCGCGGAGCAGCAGACGAATTGCCGGTACAGCTGCGAGGAGTGGGGGATCGGGATGGAGATCGACGGCGACGTGAAGAGGGACAAGGTGGAGAAGCAGGTGAGGGAGCTGATGGAGGGGGAGACAGGGAAGGAGATGAAGAGGAAGGCGATGGAGTGGCAGGAGATGGCCCGGGAGGCCACGCGTCCTTCCGGGTCGTCCTGCTTAAACCTGGACGAAGTGATGGACAAGGTGTTGCTGTCGCCCAGAAGAGATTAAAGTTTGTTTGGAAATTCGTTTGCGATTGCGGAATGTATGAGAAGAACTCTTTAGACGGTCCTCTTGTCTGGATCTTATCAACTTCAGTCTCGTGGCTTGGATTTATTTCCATTTATTTTTGTGCAATAGGCAATGAAATGGCGGCTGGTGATAGCATTGGATCAATAAAAAATAATAATAATGATAATAATAGTCGTATTACCGTGTGGACCTGATAATCCCACTTCGAGGGCACTAGCCAAATTTGAACATTTACCAAATACATGATTGGTTGAATAACTTATTATCTTATTCTGCCACCACTTCCTCTAAGAAGAAGACCAACTGAATTTCTTCTCCTCTTTAAGCTCGTTGCCCCACACGTTTTCCTTAGGGAATGATTTGAATAAATAATTATAATTAGGATTTTGTCATTGAGTGGCGTTGATACACGTTTTCCTTAGAGAATAGTTTGAAGAAATAATTATAATTAGGATTATATCATTGAGTGGCGTTTATATACATTCTTTTTCTCCTATGCTGAGGTCAAACATGGATCATGCGGCACGTAATCCGCAAACAAAACGACTCAATATAACGAGGAAAGTTTTCAATCTTTTACGTTTTCAATAATTAGGATCCTTATTTTTTCAACTATATTTTACTAACCTATGATTTGAAACCTATGATTGAAATTAAGCCAATTGTTTAATATGAATACGCCTGTTGCTAACCAACCTTAAATGGATTTCCAGCTAAAAAATTGAAGGTTATATGCTCAAATCGTACTAAATGCGCGTAACCTCTTTAGAGTTAGGATATTAGCATAAACTTAATGCTTATACTTAGGGCATGCATGTTTTCATTTCTTTTTTCTGTTTAAGAACAGATTTTTTATTTTTTTTGTTCCCGGGAACAAAAAAAGAATAGAAACGCGTTTGTTTGCGTTTTTGTTCAAAATCTGTTTTTTTGTTCCCGGAACAAAAAAAGAACGGAAATGAGAAAAAAAAAGTTGTTTTTTGTTCCAGAAACACTTTTGAAGAAACACTTCTCTCTCATCTCTTTTCTTCTTCTTTTTTCTTTGGCCGGTCGCCGGCTTCGGCCATGGCCGGCGACCGGCCGTCGAGAGCCGGCGATGCCGTTGAGGGTTGGCAACCTCGCCGAAGCGTCGCTAGCTCCCGGCGAGGCCGAGCGTCGCCGGATTTGGGCGAGGCCAAGCTCGCCCAGCCAAGGTGAGGCCGAGCCTCGCCTGTGCCGGCGAGGCTTGGCCTTGCCTCGCCATGGTTGGGCGAGCTCGAGCTCGCCCAGATCTGGCGAGACCGAGCCTCGCTAGGGGCCGACGATGCTCGGCCTCGCTGGATCTAGACGAGGCCAAGCTCACCCGCGTCGGTGAGGCTCAGCCTCGCCTCGCCATGGCTGGGCGAGCTCAAGCTCGCCTAGCCAAGGCAAGGACGAGCCTCGCCGTGGCTGGGCGAGGCTGCCGGCCCCCGTTGGCCGGTCGCCAGCCTCCGGCGACCGGCCAAAAGAAGAAAAAAAGAAAAAAGAAAAAAGAAAAAAGAAATGAAAAAAGGAAAAAAAGTAAAAATATAAAAAAATTAAAGAAACAAAAAAAGAATATAAATTTACCAAACGTGTTTCTATTTATTTTTAATTCCCGGAACAAGTTTACCAAACGCGTCTTTCTGGTAAAAAATTGTTCCCTGGAACATAAATAGTTTTTTCTATTTCTGTTCCCTTGAATAATTTTTGAACAGAAACGTTACTAAACGCGCCCTTAATAGCTGAGTCTCTGAATAGCTGAGCCTTTGTACTCGTGATGTTAGATTGCTAGATTATCACAAAGAGTACGGCCGATAACCATAGTAAGTTTTGACTTGAAAGATTTGACTAAACTTAAAAGAAAAAAAGTACTTAATTCGCTAAGAAAGTTCCTACATATGTGGTAAAGAATTTCAAAAAAGAAAAGAAATTGGCTATTTAATTCATTCGATGAAAAATACATCTATATAAGCATTAGAATCTTGCTTACTGTAGTGTTAAAAAAATGTTCATAGTTTCATTTTTGATAAGACACTATTGGTGCGTTTATTTTGCGAAAAAATAAATGATTAAGAAAATATTTTCCTAAAACTAATAACTTGTATTGCTTAACAAAATAAATGAATGAAATTTTTTTCACCATTAATTAATATTTTAAATAAAAATTGTTGCCCGTAATCAAAATGTTTTTCATTATCTAATTATTTCAAGTGATATAAATGATCATTTTGAGAAAAATGTAATTCAAATAATTCATTATCCTCGAAACAAATGAACTTGCCTATTTCCTTTTAGGATCTGGGAATGTAAATTCCCAATGTTCCAATATTCGACTACGAAACTCTATTTTTTTAATTTCAGCTAATTGTTTTAGGTTTTAGGAAACAGATTCTTTAATTTCGGATGAAAATAACTATATGGTGTTTTTGAAGTACTAGTTTTGACACTCTAGAAGATATCGGAGTCATCGAATCCAAAACAAAAATGTATAAATATTCCCTTAAAAATCCAAAGATTGAAATGGTATCAAATAGAATTGTTTAATCTGCTATTCAGCTCCGGATGTTAGGGTGGGGGCTTGCTATTGCTCACAAAAAGTAGGACCACGTAAACGAAAAAATAATTGAACTATGCGTATATAAACCCGTTCCTTTCAATAATGAGTCATCGATTTCAATATATAGAACTCGTGAATAATAATGATAGTTGTGTATGATTGATCTATAAATTAATGTTGGCAGATGGTAAATCGATTTTTTGAAAAAAATTCACTTATTTGAACATCATTCCGTATTTATGATAGGAATAATATTACGAAAAACCCTAAACTAGTATGCCTAAAATAAATTTATCCAAAATTAATTTTTTGACTAAAAAATCCAAATTGGTACACATATGATAAATTTAATCTTTGTTAGTTTTCATTAAATTTTACTTTCAAATTGTCAAGTTAGATGACATATGATATTTTATAGGTGTACTAATTTGGAGTTTTATATTTCATTTATCATAGATATATCAATTTATGATTTTTAATGGAGAATAAATTTGCAATAAGTGTACCCATTTGGGATTTTTAGTAGCCAAAAAATTAATTTATGATAAATGTATTGATTTTGAATTTTTAGTACCATTAACCTTTGTTAATAATCCTTATTACAAATCCATTTTTCTCCTCCCCAAGTTACTAACTCTGATTGTTTTATAAGAAACGAATTTTATTGAAAAATATTTCCGATAATTTCTTTAAAAAATGATTTTTTTTTTTTTTTGGGTTACTTTTGCTAATAAGTTGGAAGTCTTTAGTTATAGGAAAGTAAGGAAACGCACGACGAAAAAAGAAGAAGAAAAATCTCGAGTATGACCCTAAAGCTTGTGGCTACCGAGGGACCTACGTCTGAACGTCGAGGATCCAAGTCTAGTTGCTTTCCTCTATGGTCCGTCGACTTGGGGGCGTTGGGTTCGCCTGTTAAGCACTTGGATCCAATCATTAGGGACGATCTTGACGTATTCGGAAAAATCGTTGATGATTTTCTGAAGAAAATCCATTGTCTCAAAGTTAGGGAGATGTCTTTATTGATCGAAATGATTTTCTTTGGACTCATCTTTTTATATCATCTGAATGGCGAAATATTTAAGCAAATACTATTTAATGTTGATTTTTTTCATCAAACCTGCCAACAAACCGACGTATATCAAAAGGGTCTCCCGGCCTATAAATGTACCCCAACCTACCTTCTTCCCATGACAATTGCCATCTCTCTTTTCCATACCGAAAGGAAGAAAACACTCAAGACGCGGAAGAAGATGAGCCTAAAGCCACACGCAGTGTGCATCCCCTTCCCAGCGCAGAGCCACATCAGCGCCATGCTCAACCTCGCCAAGCTCCTCCACCACCGGGGCTTCCACGTCACCTTCGTCAACACCGAGTACAACCACAACCGCCTTATGCGGTCCCGCGGCCCCTCCTCCCTCGACGGCCTTCCGTCTTTCCGGTTCCGCACCATCCCCGACGGCCTGCCACCTTCCAACGGAGACGTCACCCAGGACATCCTGTCCCTCTGCCAGTCCACGCAGAAGTGCTGCCTGCCCCACTTCCAGGACCTGATCGAGAGGCTCAACGAGGAGAGCGTGATGTCGGGTTCCCCGCCGGTGAGCTGTGTGGTGTCGGACAGCTCGATGACTTTCACACTCGACACCGCTGAGGCGGTCAGCGTGCCGGAGGTCCTGTTCTGGCCGATGAGTGTGTGTGCTTTCATGGCCTACGCGCAGTTTCGTAGTCTCATTGACAAGGGTCTTGCTCCACTCAAAGGTATGCATTACTAAATAACTTGTCTGATTTGGGTGATCTCACTTAGCATGTCAACCAAGCAAATTTTTTTACAGCTAAAGATTTTCCCTTGTTGTTTCTTCTTTAAAAGTTTGGTTTGTTGTCATATTCTTCAGTTTTGTTTGTTCCTGATTTATACGATCAGTGAGTATACAACAATGTCATTAATAAAGAACTATCTGATTTAGGAGCTTACGTAATCATTTCGTATATCCTTCAACAATATTCTAATGCTTTCCCTAATCCTAATCTAAGTATGACAAATGAATTGACAACACATATAATGCCGTGTGACACCATAAACATCGAACGACGCACTTTTAAATTTCCGGAGAATCTGACCCTTTATGAGGACCATGGCCGTGTATGGTCACCTGGTTCACTTGATCGACCCTCAATTTGCAGATGCGAGCTACTTGACAAACGGGTACTTGGACACCGTCATCGACTGGATACCCGGGATGAGAAACATCCACTTGAGAGACTTGCCGAGCTTCTTTCGAACCACTGACCCGGACGATCCGATCCTCAACTTCTGCTTGGTCGAGTTTGCGAGAGTGAAGAGAGCCTCCGCCTTGGTCTTCAATACGTTTGAGGGGTTAGAGCACGAGGTCCTTGACGCGCTTAAGGCCATGTTCCCTACCGTCTACACTATCGGCCCCCTTCACCTACTCGTGGAGCAACTATCCGATGATGACACCAGGCCGATCAAATCCAACATGTGGAAGGAAGACCTGGGCTGTCTCGAGTGGCTGGACTTGAAACCGCCCGGCTTGGTCGTGTACGTGAACTTTGGGAGCATCACAGTGATGTCGCAGGCGCAGCTGGTGGAGTTCGCGTGGGGCCTCGCGAGCAGCGGCCAGGTGTTCCTGTGGGTCATCAGGCCGGACTTGGTCGTTGGTGACGCGGCAATCCTGCCTCCGGATTTCTTGGCCGCAACAAGGGAGCGGAGCCTGCTGGTGAGTTGGTGCCCCCAGGAGCGGGTGCTAAGCCACCCGGCGGTCGGTGGTGTTAAGATATATCGACAAAAGAAATTAGCTATCCATAATATTGATGCTGGAAATAGAACAAATGCTGCTGCTGAGGCTGCTGAAGCTGACAAAAGAACAAAAGCAAGTGATTGCTGATACAAGCAAAAAGGGAAGAAGTGGCTGATACCAGTCGAAAGAAGAGGCTGCAAATGAACGACTAAGATGAAGGGTAATGAAGATTGTCATCGACGATGGTGAATTTGTGAAAAAGATTGACACGGATTGCGGATTGCTAGCCTATGAAGACATCTAAAGTTGTTATTCAGTTGGAAAGTCAAAAACAAAAATTAGTTTTGTCAGTTAGTCTTCATCTTCTTAAAATAGGAAAGTGTGTGTAGTTTTGAGTGTGGTTTTGAGAGGTGATACAGAGAGAGAAAGAGAGAAAACCTCCATTGTTTTGAGTTCTCTGTAAAAGAGTATAGCAAATATGCAGATAAAAGATAGAAAGTATGGAGTCGAGATGAAAATTTCTTTATGCTCATTGATGTACAAGTTCTGAAATACATTGTGATTGAAATAAGAAGAATACAAAGTTTTTCTTGATCAATCTTCAAACTTTTCAATACATCTTCTTGCTTCTGCATCTCTGGTTCTTTAGTACAGAGTTTCTGCATCTCAGGTTCTTCAGTACAGATTTCTCATCTTCACATGGTATCAGAGCAGGCGATCATATCTACCAGAAGGATCCATTCAGTAGCTACTCTTTAGATCGAGAAAGAAGAAGCTGAAGCTATATCAGACTGCGGTATCACGGAAATTGTGTTAGTTTTTCATAACACCATTGCTATCTTCTCTTCCATAGTTGAAAGAATACAACAATGGCAGTAAGAGCATCAAAGTATCACTTCCCTATACATGTGAATATCTCAAACTTTGTCACAATTAAACTTGCCGAAGACAATTTCCTTTTGTGGCAAGCTCAGATCCACAGGTTTCTAAAAAGTCAAGAATTTTTTGGCTTTGTTAATGGTGATATTACACCACCTCCTCGAATGCTACAGAGTATAGTTGAAGGAGGTGAAGCTGAAGCTGTAAATCCAGACTATATTGACTGGACAAAAACAGATCAGCTAGTATCTTCATGGATAAGTGGAGCTGTCTATGAGAATATACTGAGCTTAATAATTGGTTTAGAAACATCTTATGAAGTGTGGCAGACACTTTTGAACCGCTTCACACAAAAATCAGCAGCAAGAGAGTTCAAATTACGGGGGAAACTCCAAGCTTGTCAAAAACATGATCGAGCTCTTTCAGTCTATCTTAGAGAATACAAGTCCATATGTGATCAGTTAAATGCTATAGGAAAACCTGTGGATGACATAACCAAGCTATTTGGTGTGTTGGAAGGGTTAAGAGTTGAATATGAAAGTTTTCGAACAACAATATACTATCTAAAGCCTTAACCTGAGTATGATGAGGTAATTGCACAATTAGAAAGGTTCGAGTCAAGAATGCAGAATCATTCTAGGACTCAATTTAACTCCAATATGGCTTACTTTGGGCAAAGACACTCTCAAGCACAGTTTAAAGAAACTACTGATGGTGAGTACATATCTCAAAATTCAGGCTTTGTAGCTCAAAGAGGTAATTACAAAGGAGGCCGTAGCTATGGTAGGGGATGTTTTCTTAATAACAGGGGTCAAGGATTTAGATATCCTAGAGACAATTCAGGTTATAGATCCAGCAATATCAGTTATATGCAAGAGAATAAGAGAACCAAACCTTATCACAATTCCTCTGACTCTGTTTTCACCTCAGGATTTTGTCCCTATGCTGGCCCATCACATAGATATCAAGAAGTGAAATCTTATCCTTATAATCTAACTCCTTCTAAGAGGATGCAGGATGAGAAGCCAACTAGCAGCATAAAATTAGAGTGTCAAATCTGCAAGAAACCAGGCCATGATGCTTTACACTGCTGGTATAGATTTGATAACTCATATCAAGCTGAGGAGATACCAACAGCTTTGGCAGCTATATATCTTGAAGATACCAAAGGCAGCGAGTTGTATCTAGATACTGGTGCAACTGCACATATCACAGCTAATCCTGGTATACTTCATAACTCTTTTGAATATACTAGATGTGACACTGTCATGATTGGTGATGGATCACACTTGTCTATTACATGTACTGGTGATACATTGCTACATACTGGAGAAAGTTTATTGCCTCTAAATGATGTCCTAATTGTCCCTGATATAAAGAAAAATCTTCTGTCAGTATCCGAGTTAATAGATGATTATCCATGCTCATTTGTTTTTGACAAATTTGGTGTATATATAAAGGACAACTGGACCAACACAACTCTGCTGCTCGGAAGGAAAACTAAAGGGCTATATCAAGTGAATTCACAAACAACACAAGCCTTTCTAGCTCATAGACATAGAGCAGTAGAAGAGGACACATGGCATCAAAGATTAGCACACACCAATTTGAATATCTTGAAGTATTTGCATAATCAAAAACTCATTCAGTGTAGCAGTAGAATGCTGAATGTATGTAGTAGTTGTCAAGTTGCTAAGATTGCAGCTTTACCTTTTCCATCATCTGAATCTGTAACAACTATGCCCCTACAGAAAATCCATTGTGATATATGGGGTCCATCACCTGTGACTTCATTTCAGAATTTCAAGTACCATGTTCTGTTTGTGGATAACTTCTCTCGATTTAGTTGGATATATCTATTGAAATTGAAGTCGGACTTTTATAAGATCTTTGTTCTGTTTCAAAAGCAAGTAGAGAACCAATTTGAGTCGAAAATCAAGATCTTTCAATGTGATGGTGGAGGAGAATTTCTTAGCCACAGATTTCAAGCTCACTTGCAAGACTGTGGTATCAAACAGAATCTTTCTTGCCCTTATACACCTGCACAGAATGGCATCTCTAAGAGGAAGCATTGACATATTGTTGAATTAGGTCTTGCCATGTTATATCATGGCAGAGTTCCACTGAAATATTGGGTTGATGCTTTTATTACAGCTAACTATGTCATCAACCTACTTCCAACACCAAAATTGCAAATGCAATCACCTCAAAGAAAGTTGTATCACCAAGAACCAACTTATGATCACCTCAGGGTATTTGGTTGTGCCTGCTATCCATGTTTACAACCCTATGCTCAGCACAAGTTTGATCCAAGATCTCTCACCTGTGTGTTCATTGGCTATAGTGAACACCATAAAGGCTACAGATGTCTTGTGCCTTCAGCAGGTCGAGTATATATCAGTAGACATGTGAAGTTTGATGAGAAGTTTTTCCCTTTCACTAAGTTGTGCCCAACAAAGTATGCACCACTTACAACATTATATCAGTTATGGGCAGAAGAAGTACAATTAACAGAGTCAGCAAGTAAAGAAACAGCTTCTACTATACCTTATACTTGTTCTCAGACATGCGCAGCCCATCTGCAGCTCGATGAAGACAATACTGCAATAAATTCTTAGTCTTCACAACAAATTGCTATACCTTATATTGATCAATCATTACAGCCAGCAATATGTCGCGACCTCTTTTTTCTCAGCGCCCGCAATCGGGTACGAGCGCCTAAGGAGGCTAATGGCTCGGCTGAATTTATTAAGCCCGGACTCTCCCAAGTCCACCAATTCACGACTTTAACAGTTTGAGTTTTTAACCTATAAATCAATTTTTAAAATGGAGTCGCCACTAATCGATTTGGGGTGGGTTGATTAGAAACCCAAGTGAAGTATCGGGAGAAATACTCACTCCTGCGCAACCAGAGAAATTAGGATCGAGAACTTGATTACACTAGTTAATCACTAATGCCCTTTCGGTACCTAATCTTGTTTAAACCCTAAGGCTTTTTGGATTTTTGAGAGATTTTCCATGCATTTTTTGGAGGAAAAACATTTTTTGAGTATTTTTCTCATTTTTTGGACATAAAAGGGATTTTTTGGTATTTTTGGTATTTTTTGGAAAAAATACAAGTCTTTTTGGCTTTTTCTGAATTTTTGGCTTTTTTTGGAAAATATGAAATATTTTTGATTTTTTTGATTTTTCGAAAAATAAAATATTTTTTAATATTTTTTGATATTTTTGGAAAATAAATTATTTTTTGATTTTTCTCGATTTTTTTAGAAAATAAAACATTTTTCAACAATTTTTAATATTTTTCGATTTTCTGGAAATTAAAACATTTTTTTTAATATTTTTTGAAAATAAAACACTTTTTGATTTTTTTTGAAAATAAAATATTTATTATTTTATATTAAAATAATAAAATAAAATCGACCCTGGTCGGATCCGCGGGTTGGGTCCGACCCGGGTCGGCGACCCAAACGCGGACGGGCCCACAACGCGGGCCCGACGACCCAGGTCCACGACCCGCTTCCCCGGCGAAACCCTACCCGACCCGACTTCCGACCCGATTTCAGCCCGGCCTCAGAACGCAAAAACCCTACCCGGTTCGTGGCCCGGGTCCGATCCGATGACCCGAGGCCACAACCCGGAAAATCGGGAACCCTAGGGTTCCCGATTCGCGGCGCCGAGGGAGGGGGACGAGGCGTCCCGGCGGCAGCGGCGGCGACGGCAGCGACACGAACAGAGGACAGCAGCGGCAGGAGGACGTGGTGCGGCGGTACGACGGCGGCGACGGATGGTGATGCCGAGGGGAATGGCGGATAGAGGGCGACCGGAGATTGGATCTCGCGGTGGCTCAAGACAGCGACGCGGTGAACGGCGGCTAGGGTTTCCGACAGGGCATCAACAACGGATTGACGAGGACGACGCATTAGAAGGCATCTACTACCTGTTTGTGGCGTCTGGACTCGGTTGGCGGTGTCGACAACGAGACGGCGGCACGGCGGGATTCGGCATAGCAGCGGCGTCGGGGGGGACCTCTTCTTCCGCCCCTCTTCGCGGATCTAGAACTCCTTCGCTTCCTCCGACCTCGCTTCTCTCTCCCTCCGGTCAGATCCGAGCCTCCATCGGCCGGATCTGACCGCCTCGGACTCGCTCGCCGGCAACCTCCCCCGAAGTCTCTCAGTGGGAGGTCAGCCGAACTCGCGACCCGGGTTCTCTCTCACTCGCCTTCCTCTCGCTCGCTCTTCAACCTCCTCCGAAGTCTCTCAGGAAGAAGTTTCCAAGCTTGCGATCTTCTGGCGTGCCCCTTCGACAACGGAAACGGGGGCCTATTTATAGGCGAGGGAGCAGCCGGTCGACGGAGCTTCGACCGTCGGTCCCCGTGCGCCAAGTGGCCTCCGCCGGCCGAACCGGTGTCCCATCCAACGCCAGCTACCCCTCCCACGTTCTTATCCGATGCCAGCCGCCCCCTGCTCCACGTGCGCCATTGTTGCTCCTTCCCTCCGCTCCGGCGTCGCGCCCTCTGCGCGTGCGCTGCAACTGCGCGAGGAAGAAGAAGAAGTGGGGGGGCTGGGCTGAGACGAAATGGGCCGAGGGCCCATACAAAGGCTGCTCTTTTTTTTGTTTTTCTTTTGCTTTGCTTTGCTGTTTTTATTTCGAAAAAAAGACAAGATAAATAAAATAAAAACTTAATTAATAAGATAAAATAAACTTAATTAAAATTTGAGGCGTCAACACAATAACACAAGAACATGTCATTTCTACAACAACAACACACGATGAAGTACCTTCACCTGTACAACATCAAGACATGTCTGCTACTGATACAACAATACCCAATAATACAAGTATTGGATGTGACCAAGTTATCCCTTCTCATATATCACAAGGGATCATTTCCAGTCACTTAATGCAGGAAAACTTCCAGTCATCCAATGCAGACTCGATCAAAGTCTGGAATTATCAAACCTAATCCCAGGTATGCATGTCTTGCTGTCTATAAGGTACCTTCTGAACCAAAGTCAATTAAATCGGCATTGGCACATGAAGGTTGGCATAAAGCAATGACAGAAGAAATGGATGCATTATATCAAAATAAGACCTGGGACTTAACTCCTCGAATTGAACACATGAATGTAATTGGCTACAAGTGGGTCTTTAAAACAAAACTCGCCCCTGATGGTAGCCTTGACAGATTGAAAGCTCGCTTAGTTGCTAAAGGCTTTCATCAGGAAGAAGGCATTGACTTCACAGAGACTTTCAGTCCAGTAATCAAGCATGCCACAATTAGATTAGTTCTATCTGTAGCAAAGATGAGACAGTGACCTATTCATCAACTTGATGTTAAAAATGCATTTTTACATGGCACACTTAATGAAACAGTCTACATGGAGCAGCCTCCTGGCTTTCAAGACCCACAGAAACCTTATCATGTGTGTTTACTCAGAAAGTCACTCTATGGTCTTCGACAAGCTCCTCGAGCATGGTTTGATAAGTTCAGTGATTTTTTACTTGAGTATGGATTCTTTTGCAGCTCTACAGATCCATCTTTATTCATATATCATCATAGACAAGATACCATTCTTCTACTATTGTATGTTGATGACATTATCTTAATTGGGAGTTCCTTTCAACTACTATTTGTTCCTATTCACTCTCTCAATCTCGAGTTTCACATGAAAGATCTTGGCCCACTGCATTATTTTCTTGGCATCGAAGTCAAACAAAATTCTGATAATTTATTTCTGTGCCAGACCAAATATGCTAGTGACCTTGTCACTTGAGCCCACATGTTTGAATGTAAACCAATTTCTACTCCTCTGTCACTAAGGCCACTTATTATGCAACAAGATTCTGTCTCTTTGTCCAATCCTACTGAGTATCGCAGCCTGGTAGGTGCTCTTCAGTATCTCACTTTGACACGCCCTGACATAGCCTATGCTACCAATTTACTCTGTTAGAAATTATAGACACCAACTATTGCAGATCTCTATAGACTTAAAAGGGTTTTGTGATACATCAAAGGCACTATCAGTCTTGGACTATTCATTCACTCTCAAAGCTCTTCACATCTGTATGGTTTTTCAGATGCAGACTGGGCAGGATGTACTGAAACACGAAGATCAACTATAGGTTTCTGTACTTATATTGGCTCCAACCTTATTTCTTGGGCAGCCAAGAAGCAAACCACAGTAAGTAGATCTTCTACAGAAGCTGAGTATCGTGCGCTTGCTTCAACCTCTGATGAACTCACCTGGATCAGTTTTTTCTTGCGAGACATAGGATGTGCTCTCACTCATCCTACACATCTGTTCAGTGATAATAAATCGGCCATTGCTCTCACTGCCAATCCTGTATTACATGCTCGAACAAAACATATCGAGGTGGACTTCCACTTCGTTCGAGAAAAAGTCTCCTCAGGATCACTTCATGCCCAATATGTCCCAAGCAATTCGCAACTTGCTGATATTTTCACCAAGTCTCTTTCACGTTTTTCACATTGTCAACTACGCACCAAATTGGGACTTGGTTCTCCACCCATTCCCAATTTGAGGGGGAATGTTAAGATATATCGACAAAAGAAATCAGCTATCCATAATATTGATGCTGGAAATAGAACAGATGCTGCTGTTGAGGCTGCTGAAGCTGACAAAAGAACAAAAGCAAGTGATTGCTGATACAAGCAAAAATGGAAGAAGTGGCTGATACCAGTCGAAAGAAGAGGCTGCAAATGAACGACTGAGATGAAGGGTAATGCAGATTGTCATTGATGATGGTGAATTTGTGAAAAAGATTGACACGGATTGCAGATTGCTAGCCTAAGAAGACATGTAAAGTTGTTATTCAGTTGGAAAGTCAAAAACAGAAATTAGTTTTGTCAGTTAGTCTTCATCTTCTTAAAATAGGAAAGTGTGTGTAGTTTCGAGTGTGGTTTTGAGAGGTGATACAGAGAGAGAAAGAGAGAAAACCTCCATTATTTTGAGTTCTCTGTAAAAGAGTATAGCAAATATGCAGATAAAAGATAGAAAGTGTGGAGTCGAGATGAAAATTTCTTTCTACTCATTGATGTACAAGTTCTGAAATACATTGTGATTGAAATAAGAAGAATACAAAGTTTTTCTTGATCAATCTTCGAACTTTTCAATACATCTTCTTGCTTCTGCATCTCTGGTTCTTTAGTACAGAGTTTCTGCATCTCAGGTTCTTCAATACAGATTTCTCATCTTCACAGGTGGGTTCCCGACCCACTGCGGCTGGAACTCCACGATCGAGAGCATCGCGACCGGCGTGTTGGTGGTGTGCTGGCCATTTATGGGGGACCAGCAGACAAGCTGCCGGTACAGCTACCATGAGTGGGGTATCGGGATGGAGATCGACAGCGACGTGAAGAGGGACGAGGTGGAGAGGCAGGTGAGGGAGCTGATGGAGGGGGAGAGAGGGAAGGAGATGAAGAGGAAGGCGATGGAGTGGAAGGAGATGGCCCGAGAGGCAACGCATCCTTCCGGGTCGTCGTTCTTGAACCTGGACGAGGTGATCGACAAGGTGCTGCTGTCGCCTAGAAGAGATTAAGCTTGTTCGGACATTGCTTTGCGATTGGGCCATGTATCCAAACGATTCCGTAGGCAGTCCTCTTGTCTTGTCTGGACCATACCGAGGCCCGTTGAAACATCGGTCTCGTCAATTCCAGTTGTTTTCATTTATTCTGTGCATGCGTGTGAACGGTAGGCTGCAATAAAGTGTTTTCCACGTTTCTATTGTTTTCTCCGTACATGCATTCGCGTTGGTTTCTTCGTGAAGCATCCCGTGATAGCATAGGATCCAAACTCTCGCAGCCTTTCTTCGTCCATGACGAGTGCACCAGTCCGCCAACGCCCCCCCACCAGTCATGCGATGGTCTAATGTTGGAGTAGTGCTCTAAGTAACGGCTTGGAGCTGATTATCTTCATCTATACATACAGAGAGAATCCTCAGTTATTTCCATTAACGACTTTGTGAATCATCATGACGAGAGTGGTCAGAGGAGCAACAGTGGCTCAAGCCACAGGGACGAGGAGGGTTTGCGGATTGTGGTGGTCTGCCGTGATGCCGTTGGTGCTTTGCGATAGGCTAATTTCAGTTCGGCTCACTAAACTTTGAGCGCACATACTTCTTTTGTCTGGTATCAGAATTGCACGATTCTCCTAGCGACAGAAACCTAACTTGTGACGGATTCCTAAAACATGCCCCGCTAGGATTTTGAGAATCACAATTTCTAAAACCATACAAAGGTGCTTCTTTTTCCGACTCCACTCAACGAACTCTAATTGAGTGCGAAGTGAGTTAGTCAACATCAGCATCGACGGATCACCCGCAGCTCAATTTGAGTTCATTTTGATTATGTCACACCTCAAATCCTATAGGGATGGAGGAGTAACAAGGCCATCCTTCCGTCCCAAGACACTGCCTCAAATCATACCCGAAAGTCTAGCTCCCAAAAGCCTCGGTCGATAGCACTCTAGTATTAATGGCTACTAATGGAGGAACCTAAAATGTTTGGGACGGAAAGGGTTGAGCAACCATAGTCAAGTTAGGAGTGCATATCTCTTCTAGGCAGATCAAGCATCTACTATACACTTTACAAAATAATGTTCAAAACTCACTTATCTCAAGTCTAGTATAATACACATACATGATAAGAATGAATAATATGGCTTTAACATAACTATATACATATCTTAATAGTATTATTAAATCAGTAATATCATAACAAACATTAATGGATGATCTAGTCCATTGATCAATCTCATCAATTCACATATCAATGGTTTATTTCATTGATTAATCTTATTAAAATCACATGCCAATTGTCCATTCCATTAGTCAATCTTGAACTCAAATATCTAACTTGATCACACATAATGCCTGAAAACAAGGCTACCAAGCTCCCCCCTTGACAAGGTCTCTATTGCCGGTGGCTAGCCCACAAAGATATCTTAAACTAGTATGTTTACCTACAAGCCTCTCAATAGACTCATAACGATATTGAGCACTGGCACAAACTCACAACAACATCCTTCACAATTCACAAGCCAATTCAGAATAAAATCACAAAACTCATTGTTATGTTTGTGGGGATTTTATTGTCTACATCATTTTAACTATATATAACTATATAGTTATATCATGATCAACCAGGAGTAAAGTAGATTTCATGCATAAGCTAGGAGAAGGAAACACGAAAACTCATTGAATGGGCTCGAGTTCTAGCCTCATGTCGATGAAAAAGGTGCAGCGCATCAAGTCTGCCGACCAGTTTGCGACACTTGATCTTGAACGCACACATTGCGATTAGTTTTTGTCATAGATGCGTGTTACTACATGATGTTTAGCTAACCAATGGTCCAAAAATATGTCCACCAATCGCCTCTCAGCTTCTTCTTACATGAAGATTGTTGGAGCGGTTGAACGTTTTGAAGCAAACATGGCATGAAAAATGGGTGAATCCAATGAGGATTTGTTCCGGAGTAGGGATCCAATATCTTTCCACGCCCACACTCCGACTTGTAATCTCTGAGGAAGAACCTGCCGATCCGCTTGAATAATTAGGGAGGCCGATTTGGAGCGCCACGGTGGCGTCATCCCCAGCTCCTCTGCACGGACTGGCGTTAGGGTTATCGTCTTTAGGGTTTTTGTGCAGAGCCATGGCCAAGCAGCTAGCAAAGGCAGTGGCTGGAAGGGAATTCCCCGGCCATTGTTCGGGAAACATCGACATTTTCGGACTTCTCAACCTCATTGCAAGTACTGGAGGAGGCCATGATCGCAGAGCTGCATGAACTATAATCCGAAAGCTCCTCCATCATGCGACAATACACACAATAAATGACCCATGAAAAAAAAGGGGATGAAATTCGTGGACCGGGAAATTGTTGAGAGGGTAGTTTCTCGAATGCGGAACAACGACTCTAGGATCGATCTTACATAGAGATTGAAGAATATAAATAGGCAGATTGGAGTAATCAGAGAGAGAGAGAGAGAGAGAGAGAGAGAGAGAGAGAGAGAGGAGAGAGAGAGAGAGAACAAGAGAAACCGAGGTAGGGTGGCTGAAGAATAATTTGGCGTACAGCCTTAAAACGAAGAGGGTCATAAATTGCTCCTGTCAAAGATCTTCCATCTGCATTCACCGGTCGAACCGTATTTGCCTTAATTCCTGTGGCCCCCTTGGCTCCTTGTTTTAGCAGGAGTTTAACTCCAGAGGGTTAAAGATTTACGGCAATGTATCGAATGGTCTGGTGCCCGCTCGAGCTCATTAGTCAAACGCCCACCACCTACGCTACATTGACGTTAGAGTAGAAACAGAAGAGAGAGAGACAGAGAGAGGTGCTTCGTGAGAGAGCGGAGAGATGAGTTCCCAAGTATGGGACGTGCATGGGGGATCTTTCATTTATATCTCTACCTTTGTATTTTCAAGTCTTGGGCCTGCTGCAATTCGAATTCGAGTTGACAGTATTCCTCCTTAGATTGTGCAGCAGCCTGATAGCTTTGAACCAATTCTGTCGAATCGAATTTATACTGGAGAGGTTGGAATTTTAACAGGAAAAATATAAATTTAACAAGAAGCATGTATATTAGAATTCAAATATAATTTAAAATTTTCTTAATTTAAAAATTTGTTATTAAAAAATAACATTTATATTATAAATATTAGATATCTTATTCAATTTATTTCATATCTCCCATCTAATTTAAGACTTGAGATATTTCATCTAAGTCATGTTCTTCTTATATCCAACCTTATTTTGTTTTGAAACAATAACGAACCCGTTTAGGGACAGGTACATGGTTGGTGCGCTTGGCACGCTGACAGACATGGTGTTAGCTTGCAAGGGAAGCTTCGAGAAGTGACCCAAGTTACGCTAGGGAGCTACTGGTGGATTTTGGGACGGTTGGGAGCTACAAAGCGCAGGGGTTGAACGGGAGGAAGAATCTGTTGCTCGCATTGTTTGACTCGACGTCACAGTGTTCTATAGTCCTATGATGCGTGAGAGAACCCTCTTGAGCTACCACATGGCTTCCTGCTGTGTAGATGCCTGCTCTATACGAGAAAATATTAGGTACACTTGGAGTGCCAAGACATCTCCTGATTAATCCATTCAATATGTGACACGTGTCCATAAAGGACCCCACAAATAGTTTTTTCTCTCCCTCATTGCTCTCTCTCTTCTTTTAGAAAAAATATTAGGTATGTCTTGATATTGCTAGTATGAATACCTAGAGGGGGGTGAATAGGTATATAAAGAATTTTTTCTCAAGCAATTGCACAATACTAGACAGTTGGATGAAACGATAATCAAAGTAAGACTGAGAGAAGAGAAAATTGAACACGCGGTTTATAGTGGTTCGGCTTATATCAAGCCTACGTCCACTCTTCTTCACTGACAGCCTATTGGCTGGATTCCACTATGAACAAGAGAGAGGTTACAGCACAGCTTTGCCTTGATTTCACAGTGTAGATGTTCTACCACACCTCCTCAAGATTTCTCACAAATATAGACTCTCTCTTTCGTATACAAGTATTCGCTCAAAGGATTTGTCTAAACAAAAAGGAGCTTCAGACTTTGGAATTCTTCTATCGCGCACCCCTTGAACAACTAAGACAGTCTTCCTTATATACTCCTTTATGCCATCATACCCGTTGGCACTTACCAAAGGAATTCCTCCAATCTACCCGTTGGACGGAATCAATTAGGAAGATTGTCCAAGCTATAAATGGAACGTGTTGATAGCCCATCAATCCTGTTCGCCCATACAATCAGGATCTCGGTTTCCATAAGCAGAACCTTCCAATAATATTTAGGCAATCACCGGATCTTCAATTATCGAATCAATCTTCGATCAATCAAAGGACTCCGTTTATGTCTTCTCCAGCCATGAGATCTTCTCCAGTTGATAAGGTTAAATCCTCAACGAAACATCCAGTTCTGGATAACCTTTCTTCAACGGATTAGAGACTATCAATGAAGATAGACTTTGAGTCTTGAGTCTGGCTGTCCCAAGGTCTTCAGACTTTAAATAGCAGAGTCTGCAAGCCTTCAGACTAGACTGATAGAAATGATTTGTCAACTTCAAAACACTTCAAGAAGATTTCTCCAACAATCTCCCCCTTTTTGATGGTGACAAAACTTTCCTGCAGATTTGGATATCTTTGACCTGCAAAACATTTCTTAAACACATATGCATATCTTATAGAGGTAAATGTCTTAACAGAATAACACTAGAATCTGCAACCACAGAAAATAGGTTAGTCCAGTATATGATGAAGCCATCCATAAGATATCAATATTAGTTAATGGAAGCAGTCAAGTCCAAGTCTAGTTCAGTTCTCATCCAGACACAAACCAAAGTCAAATAGATTCAAACCACAAAACAATCCAACAAAAACAATTAAAAGTTGAATGAAAGGTTTTTTGATCAAATCTTGCATCTCTCCCCCTTTTTGTCATCATTAAAAAGGATGAGATGAAGTTAAGATTGCTTGGGAACGCGGACAAGCTGGAAATCTTCCATAGACTGAACGATGCCTTCCAGCCTTTTAAAGTCTTCCTTTAGCTGTGCAATCTCCTCACTCTTGGCATTGGCCTGATTCTGAACAGAGAGGGCTTGCATTTTATCATTCAATGAACAGGAAGAAGCTTGACCTTCATTCTTCAAGCTTTGAACTTCGCATCTCAAGGCATAAATCTGACCTCGCATCTCCAAAAGAATATCCATGATTCTGCGAAAATCTGCTCCATTATCAGTTTGAGTACTTGCTTCGGCTCGATCTGATGGAGTAAATGCAGATGATGGTAGATCAGCATAATCTTGCAGGTTTGGCGATGAAACTTCATGACCTTCTTCTGGAAATTGAGATGCATAAACATCCTCTGGGTCTGCTGGTGAGCGACTGATTCCTTCACTTGCATCAGGACATGAAGACTTCACTCCTTTCTCCTGATCTCCCCCTGTTTCCATGCCTACAGGTGGAGAAGAGTGTTCTTCAGGTTCTCCTTCTTCTCTTCTTTCTTCTTCAGGTCTTTCCTTCTCTGTTTCTTTTTCAGCTTCTATTTCTTCTTCTTCCTTCTCCTCTGCTTCTTTCGTCATTTGCTCCGATTCTTTCTGTGGAACAAGACGACTTAAATTCTTCAAAGCCAATGCAGAGATGGTGATGTCTTCCTCATCATCTTCATCCTCAACAAGGAGAGCTCTTCTTCTCTTGGATGAAGCAACCATGGGCTCCTTCCCTTTTCTTTTAGCTGCAGAAGATATTTGATGAGATTTTGCAGGAGTCTTCTCCTTGAATTTCTCCAACTCCTTGCTCAGTTCCTTCAGACGCATTTTGGTCACCATTTTCAGACCTACCACCATATGATCGCATGGTCGAACACAAAAGATTTGTGGAGGCTGAATATTCAGATGTCTGAATAACTTCGTAACAAGGCTTGGGTAAGGGAGTTGACCTCTGTCCTTCATCATTGCTCTATACATGTGAAACATCATTGTGTGAGGGAGAGAGAACCTTTTTCCAAAGAGAATGGCATACATCAACTTGGCTTCTGAACTTGAAACATCAGTCTTGGAAGTCGATTTCGGTCGGAGACAATTAATCACAATCTTGTGAAGCAAGATGTTAAATGCACCCATCCTTAAGTAGGTGATCTTTTCATCTGTTCTCCTGTCCTTCACCAGTTCAAGAGTGGCCCGAGCAATGGAAACTTTGATTGGCTGATATCTTCCTCTTTCGACTTCTAACACATCTGCCAGCATATTCATATCCACAACATAATCTTGGTCTTTAACGCTGAACGGGAATCTATTCGCATCCAAAAAGCTTAGATTTGAATAGAAATATGCAGTTAATTCAGCATAGGCCTCTGTAGAGTCAGAGCAGAATTTTTCAAGTTGAAGATAACTGAACTTTTCCCTCAAGTTCATATTCACAGCATCTAGAAAATCAAAATCTACACTCCTAGGGTTTATCACCCCACGCTTCAGCAATTTCGAGTACAGATCCTTTTGCTCCTTTGATCTGAACAAATCTCCCATTTTTCCTTGGTTATCAACCGCAACACCCATTTTCGGTTGGAATTGACTGTACAATTTATCATCATCATTCCCATCTACAGGATTCGGCCCCCAGTCACAAGGATCACTTGGGATATTTGCAAGGGTTCCCTCAGCCACTCCTTTTCGAGCAATTCCCAAACTTTCCATTTTTTTCAGAAAGATATATTCGTTCCCATGTCCTTTGTCTTTAAGAAAATCATCAATGTAGTTCAAAGGAGTACGAATTCCTTTTAGGGCACGATATAACTGATAAATATAAGCGGGCTTTTGAACTCTTACAGGGTCTGCATCCTCGATGATTTCTTCATGTTGTTGATGATCAACGCCTTGAGGACTAGATGGAGGAGAATGACGCTGTTGAGAATGTTGTGGGCTCGCTTGCTGATCTGGAGTCACTTCATCTTCAGTAAGATCGAAGTGCGTAGGCCCCTCACTCATCCGCCGTGGTCCCCTGCTTGCAATTCTCGAAAACTTTCTTGAAGATGACATCTTTCTCAGTTTTTGGAAGATTCCTTGCTTGACTTTCCCAGGAAAGATGACAACTTTTTGAGGATTAAACGAAGAAGACAAACGGGAATGGAGGATCGATGTTTTCTAGGGTTTTTGAGAGAAAAGTGAAGAGGAATCGACAGTTCAAGATTGGTTAAAAGAGGTATAAACGAACCGTCATAAAGGAAATAAAAATATGCCTTTTCAAAATAACTGTCTTTTTCCGCAAAAATAGCCATTTCAAAAATAACTTCCCTTTTGAAAATGAAACGATGCAATATTTTCATCAATTAAATATAGCAACAATTTAAACACAGTCTGACAATCGTACCTTTTCAAGATGAGATTCAAGAGAGAAAGACTTACAATCTGACGGACGTACCAAGACTGTCTTTCAGATAAAGTCTTGTAAGTCTGAGTCTGAAAGTCTTTAGACTTTGATATCCTCATACCTCAAAATGTTGAGTCTGGAGCGTATAGACTCAAATTGATTTTTCTCCAAAGGCTTTGTGAATATATCCGCCAGTTGATTCTTTGAGTCAACAAATTGAATTGAAACATCTCCATTTTGAACATGGTCTCTTATAAAATGATGTCGAATCTCTATATGCTTTGCTCTTGAGTGGAGAATTGGATTTTTGGTGAGGTTGATAGCGCTGGTGTTGTCGCAATTAATCTCTGTGCATGAGTCTTCAATTTCAAAGTCTCTTAGCTGTTGTTTTATCCATAGAATTTGCGAACAGCAGCTTCCCAGGGCTACATACTCTGCTTCTGTTGTTGAAAGAGACACAGTGCTTTGTTTCCTTGAAAACCAAGACACTGTCCTGCTTCCAAGCAATTGGCAAGTTCCTGAAGTGCTCTTTCTATCAACTCTGCAACCGGCCAGATCTGCGTCTGAATATCCCAGAAGATTAAAGTCTCCCTTCTTAGGATACCAAAGACCGATGCTTGATGATGAAGCAACGTATTTAATGATGCGTTTAGCAGCACTGAGATGGGATTCTCTAGGATCTGATTGAAACCTAGCACAGATGCAAACACTCAACAAGATGTCAGGTCTAGAAGCAGTAAGATAAAGGAGTGAACCAATGATGCTCCTGTACAGCTTTTGATCAACTTTCTTCCCTTCTTCATCTTTGTCTATCTTCAAAGAACTTGACATCGGTATGTCGGTCTTTTTGCAATTTTCCAGTCCAAATCTTTTGACAAGATCATTAACATATTTTTCTTGATAAATAAAAGTTCCTTCCTTCAATTGTTTTACTTGAAGACCAAGAAAGAATGTTAACTCTCCCATCATACTCATTTCAAATTCATCCTGCATAGACTTAGAAAATTTCTTGCACATATTTTCATTAGAAGATCCGAAAATAATGTCGTCCACATATATTTGAACAAGTAAGAAACTTTTGTTCTCCTTTTTGATAAATAAAGTAGTATCCACTTTACCTTTGACAAAACCATTTTGTATTAAAAACTTACTTAATCTGTCGTACCAAGCTCGAGGTGCTTGCTTTAAACCATACAGAGCCTTCTTCAGTCTGAAGACTGAGTCTGGCTTCTTTGGGTCTTCAAACCCTGGTGGTTGTTCCACATAAACTTCCTCTTGGATGACTCCATTTAGGAAGGCGCTTTTGACGTCCATTTGGAATAACCTCCAATACTCTGTGTTCTGGTTGGTCCGAAGAGATCCATATGCAGCAACTTGAGATAGCTAGTACGAGTACCTAGAGGGGGGTGAATAGGTATACAAAAAAAAATTTCTCGATGTTTGCACGATACTTAAACAATTAGAGACTTTGCAACAGTTGAAAATTCAATCGCAAGACTGAGTAAGGGAAAGAGAGAATTGAACACTCAGTTTATAGTGGTTCGGCTTGATTCAAGCCTACGTCCACTCTTCTGCACTGACAGCCGATTGGCTGGATTCCACTATGATCAAAGAGATGTTACAGTGTTGATCTTCCTTGATTTCTAGGTGTAGATGATCTACCACACTTGCTCAAGGCGTCACCAAGTATAAACACTCTCAGTATACAATTTCGCTCAGTCTCAACTAACAATCAAAGGATCTTCAGACTCTGGAATTTTTCTATCGATCACACACTTAAAACAACTAGAACGTCTTCCTTTTATACTCCTTCATGCCATCATAGCCGTTGGCACTTACCAAAGGAATTCCTCCAATCTACCCGTTGGACGGAATCAATCAAGAAGATCATCCGAGCTATATAAGGAATCTGATGATAGCCCATCAATCCTGTTCGCCCATACAATCAGGATCTCGGTTTCCAAGAATAGAATAATCCAAGATTATTTCGTCGACCATCGGATCTTCAATCGTTCTTAGATAAGATATAAAGAATCCGAAATGATTATCCAACCAAAGAATCTATCCCAGAGGATAGGATCAAATCCTCAATCATAAACCTCGACTTTGGATTTCCTTCAACACTGGATTAGAAAGACTGTCAGTGAGAATAACTTTGAGTCTTGAGTCTTGAGTCTTGAGTCTTGAGTCTTGAGATAACAGAGTCTTGAGACTATAAAATCTTGAGACTTTAACTATCGATATCCAGACTTAGACTGATAGAAATGTTTTGTCAGCTTCAAAATATTCTGGAAAGATTTCTCCAACAATCTCCCCCTTTTTGATGGTGACAAAACTTTCTTGAAGATTTGAACAACTTTGACCTGCAAAAACATTTCTCAAGCAATATGGCTAACTCATAAAGATTAATAAACAACCAGACTCTGCATCCACAGCAAATTGGTTAGTCTTTCATGAGTAATACCATGTAACAATACTTGATATAAATGTAACCAGTCAAGCATCAAAATCCACAACCAATTCAGTCTAACACTCAAGTTCAAGTTCTCAAGTCATACTCAAAAATAAACATAACCACAAAAGTCAAATAAAGTTTTAAAATAATGTTTGTTCAAATTGGTTCTCCCCCTTTTTGTCATCATTAAAAAGAGGGTGAGAAAGGAGTCATGTCTGCTTGGGAATGCGCACGATCTGGAAATCCCCAATGGACTGGACTACTCCTTCGAGCTTCTTCAGATCTTCTCGCAGATGAGCTACCTCTTCTCTCTTGGCATTGGCTTGAAGTTGTAGAGCGAGGTCTTTGTATTTTTCTTCCAGAGAGACTGAAGATGCTTGTCCAGCATGCTTCAAGACTTGGATTTCACAATCCAGAATATATATCTGGTTACGCATTTCCAGAAGAATATTCATGATACTACGAAGATCTACAGAATCATCCGTCTGTGTATTGGCATTGGCTTTCTCAGATGGTGTGTGTGCAGACGATGGCGCTTCTGAATGGTCTTGCAGATTTGGAATCGTCGTATCATCTTCTTCAGGCAATTGAGAGACCTGAGCTTCTTCTGGGTCTTCTGGAGATTTTCTTTGATCTTCAGCAGCATGAGGTGGAGACCTCTCTTGCTCGCTAACTCCCCCTGTCTCTAGGACATCGAAAGGGGAAGAGTGATGATCAATCTCTTGATTTCCCTTCTCTCCAGATTTATCAGCAGACTGATCTTTTACTTCTTCTTTTTCTTCCTCAACTTCTTTCTCCTTCTCTCTCTGTTCTTCTTCTTCTCTGCTCTGCTGAAGTTCTGTCGAATAAGACACAGAACGTCTTGTTCTTGTCAGTGCTGGAATAGTGGGATCTTCATCATCATCATCTTCATCCTCATCCTCCAGGATAAGAATTCTTTTCCTCTTTTTCGAAGAAGCACTAAATGCCTTCTTTCCTTTTCCTTTTGAAGCAGACTGGACTGGAGATTTCACTTTGAATTTCTCCATTGCCTTAGAAAGTTCTTGCAGACGCATCTTCATTAACATTTTCAGCCCTACCACCATCTTATCACACGGTCGAACACAAAAAGTATGTGGCAGTTCAATATTCAGATGTCTGAAGATCTTGGTCACCAGACCAGGATAAGGCAATTGTCCTTTGTCTTTTGACACTGTTCTGTACATATGGAAAAGAATAGTGTGCGGGAGAGAGAACTTCCGTCCTGAGTTGATCGCATACATCAACTTTGCTTCAGAAAGAGACACAGAAGTCTTTGAAGTAGACTTAGGTCTTAGACAATTGATCACAATCTTGTGAAGCACAATGTTGATAGCGTTCATTCTTGAATAGATAATTTTCTTATCTACATCCCTATCTTTGACAAGATCCAGAGTAGTTCGAGCAGGTGAGACTTTAATTGGGAGATAGCGTCCCCGTTCAACTCCAACTATGTCTGCCAACATATTCACATCTACCACATAGACTTTGTCTCGAACACTGAATGAAATTCTATTCGCATCCAAAAAGCTAAGATTTGAATAGAAATAAGCAGTCAGATGATCATACCCGTCTGTAGAGTCAGAGCAGAAAGTCTCAAGTTGAAGCAAATTCAACTTCTCTCTTAGGTTCAAGTTGATGGAATCCAGGAAGTCAAAATCGACACTTCTAGGGTTGATTACCCCTCTTTTCAACAGACTGTAATACACTTTTTCTTGATCCTTGGATTTAAACAAATCCATCCGATTTCCTTTCGCCTTTGCCGCCACACCCATTCTAGGTTCAAATTCAAGGAACATTTTGTCATCATCATTCGCGTCAATCAGATTTTGTCCTGGCATACGAGGATCTCTTGGAATGTTCGCAAGAGCTTCCTCTGCTTTTCCTTTTGGGGCAATTCCCCATTCCTCCATTTTCTTCAGAAAAAGATACTCATTCCCATAATTTTTGTCCTTAAGGAAGTCATCTATGTAGTTCAATGGAGTACCTGTGCTTTTCAATGCACAATAAAGTTTATACAAAAAGGAAGGCTTTTGAACTCTTACTGGGTCGGCATCCTCGATTATCTCTTCTTCCAGATTATGACTTTCACTTTGTGGGGCAGGAGATGCTGAATGACGTGGAGGAGAGCGAATCGGACTTTGTCGCTGACCAGATAAGTCTTCTTCCTCAGTGAGATCGAAATGAGTCGGTCCCTTCTTCATTCTTTGTGGTCCCCTGTTCGCGATTCTTGATGATTTCCTTGAAGACGACATCTTTCTTTGTCTATTGGAGGATTCCTTCACTTGCTTTCCCAAGAAAAATGACCACTTTCTCGACGATGAACAAAGAGTAGAAACAGTATCGAGAGAAGAGTGCTTTTTAGGGTTTTGAAGATTTGGGGAAAGAAAAACTGTATATATATATATAACTTAGTTTTTGAAAAGGGAAGTTCAATCGGTGCAATGGAAAGTGAACGATTACTTCTTTTCAAAATCTATAACTGCCAAAATTATTAAACAAAAGATCGTACCTTTTCGACTAAATGACAATTAGTACCTTTTAGAAGAAATACAACTTACAGTCTTTATCCACGAATGTCTGAGTCTCAGGACTTAGAGTCTAAGAGATCAGAGTCTTTAGAGTTGGTGAGTCTCTAGACTTTAACTTCTTCAAGCTTCAAAATGTTGAGTCTTGAGCGGATAAAGTCAAACTGATTCTTCTCCAAAGGCTTTGTGAATATGTCTGCTAGTTGACTTTTTGAATCAACAAATTGAATCGAGATTTCTCCATTTTGAATATGATCTCTAATAAAGTGATGTCGAATCTCAATATGCTTTGCTCTTGAATGAAGGATTGGATTTTTGGTGAGATTTATAGCACTGGTGTTGTCACATCTGATTTCTGTGCATGAGTCTTCAATGCCAAAGTCTTGTAGCTGTTGTTTTATCCATAGAATTTGCGAACAGCAGCTTCCAAGAGCTACATACTCTGCTTCTGTTGTTGAAAGAGCTACAGTGCTTTGTTTCCTCGAGAACCAAGACACCGTTCTGTTTCCAAGTAGTTGACAAGTTCCAGAAGTGCTCTTTCTATCGATTCTGCAACCGGCCAGATCTGCATCTGAGTATCCTAGAAGATTAAAGTCTCCCTTCTTTGGATACCAAAGACCGATGCTTGAAGATGAAGCAACGTATTTGATAATTCGTTTCACGGCACTGAGATGTGATTCTCTAGGATCTGATTGAAACCTAGCACAGATACAAACACTAAACAAAATATCAGGTCTAGAAGCAGTAAGATAAAGAAGTGAACCGATCATGCTTCTGTACAGCTTTTGATCTATTTTCTTCCCTTCTTCATCCTTGTCTATCTTCTGAGAACATGACATTGGTATGTCGATCTTTTTGCATTTTTCCAATCCAAACCTTTTGACAAGATCATTCGCATATTTTTCTTGATGGATGAAAGTTCCTTCCTTCATTTGTTTCACTTGGAGTCCAAGAAAGAATGTTAATTCTCCCATCATACTCATTTCAAATTCATCCTGCATAGACTTAGAAAATTTCTTGCAAAGACTTTCATTAGAAGATCCAAAAATAATGTCATCAACATATATTTGAACAAGTAAAAAGTTTTTGTTTTCCTTTTTGATAAACAAAGTAGTATCTACTTTACCTTTGACAAAACCATTTTGTAATAAAAACTTACTTAATCTGTCGTACCAAGCTCGAGGTGCTTGCTTTAGACCATACAGAGCCTTTTTCAGTCTGAAGACTGAGTCTGGCTTCTTTGGGTCTTCAAATCCAGGCGGTTGTTCCACATAAACTTCCTCATGGATAAATCCATTTAGGAAAGCACTTTTGACGTCCATTTGGAATAACCTGAAATTTTTGTAACAAGCAAACGCAAGTAATAGACGAATAGCTTCTAACCTTGCAACGGGTGCGTAAGTCTCGTCATAGTCTATTCCTTCTTCTTGCGTATACCCTTTGGCCACGAGCCTTGCTTTGTTTCGTACGACTTTTCCTTTTTCGTTCATTTTGTTCCTGAATACCCATTTGGTTCCAATAACAGTTTTACCTTTTGGTTTAGATGTCAATTCCCAGACATCATTGATGTTGAACTGTCTAAGCTCTTCTTGCATAGCTTCGATCCAGCTTTCATCAGATAAAGCTTCTTCTATGCTTTTTGGTTCAATTTCAGAGATGAGAGCCACAGCACTAGATTCTTCATGCCTTTTTGATCTGGTGCGGATTCCTTCATTAAGTTCGCCAATAATAAGATCTTTGGGATGACTGGATTTGTGTTTCCAGTTACCAGGTTGATGATCTCTTTCTTTATTTGATTCTCCATGATCGTCTTGATGATGGACTTCCAGAATCTGAGATGCTTCTTGAGATGTAGACATTTGAAGATCTAGAGCGGATTCAGTCTCATCGTACTGAGTCTGGCTGGATTCATCTTGCACTGAGTCTTGGAATTTGACATTCATTGATTCTTCCACAGACTGGCTTTTTTTGTTGTAGACTCTGTAGGCTTTGCTTGATGTAGAATATCCAAGGAAGATGCCTTCATCTGATCTTTCTTCAAACTTACCAACTCGATCATTTGCATTTTTCAAAATAAAGCATTTGCAACCGAACACATGAAAGTATGAAACAATAGGCTTCTTACCTTTGAACAATTCATAGGGGGTTTTATCAAGAATAGGTCTTAAAAAGACTCTATTTATAATATAGCAAGCAGTTGAAACAGCTTCAGCCCAAAATCGTGAAGAAATTTTACTTTCAATTAAAAGTGTTCTAGCCATTTCTTGAAGAGATCTATTCTTTCTTTCCACAACTCCATTTTGCTCTGGAGTATACGGAGAGGAGAACATGTGATTAACACCAGATTTATCACAGAATCTCGTAAAATCTTGATTTTCAAATTCACTTCCATGATCTGTTCTTATACTAGAAATAGCACATCCTTTTTCATTTTGAACCTTTTTAGCAAACTTTTCAAAGTACGAAAAGGTTTCTGATTTGTTTGCTAGAAAATATACCCAGGTAAAACGAGAGTAATCATCTACAATTACTAGACAATATTTCTTACCTCCAATGCTCTGGGTTCTTGTTGGTCCGAAGAGATCCATATGAAGCAACTGTATTACATGATTAGTAGATACATGATTTATTTGTTTAAATGAATTTCTTACCTGCTTTCCCAGAATGCATGGAGTACATAAGTCAGACTTTTGGTATGGCAGTTTAGGTAGACCTCTAACAAGCTGCTTTGAAGAGATTTTGGCTAATTGCTTCTTGTTGATATGGCCAAGCTTTCTATGCCATAGAATTGCTTCATCTTGAATTGAAATTAAGCATTGTTCTTCATTTGGCTTTACATCAAGGAGGTAGATGTTTCCATGCCTTCGACCCATGAAAGACTGAGTCGAATCTTTGCTAATTCCAGAACAAATGCCTTCTTGAAAGAAGATCTTGTAACCAGTATCACACAATTGGCTAATGCTGAGTAGATTGTAGTTGAGTCCTTCCACTAGAGAGACATTGCTTATTGTGAGATTTCCAATTTTCGCAATTCCGAATCCCACAATACTTCCTTTGCTATTTCCTCCGAATGAAACTTTTCCACCATTCACTTTAATAAGCTTTATGAAACACTCTGAGTCTCCTGTCATGTGTCTTGAACATCCGCTGTCAAGATACCACTTTACCTTCTTTTTGACAGAGACCTGCATTCAAAAAAGAGTCTCAAGCTTTCTTTGGTACCCAAATTTTCTTGGGTCCTTTCGTGTTAGTAGGATAAGCATTATTAGGCCATACTCTCTTCACAGGCTTCCAAACCATAGGACACTCTTTTTCAAAATGATCCTGACTGTTACACTTAGAACACCTTAAAGCATTTCGACCTACAGGCTTTACAAAGACTTTTTTGAAATGATTTTTATAAGCCTCTCTCGATGGTCTTTTCTTAATTCTTTCTTTTACTTTTGGAAAATCAATCAAAGGGATTGTTTCTTCTGTCATACCTAGACCCGACTTATTAAAGTAAGGTCTTTGGATTGAAAGAACTTTTTCAAGTTTTTCGGACCCTATTGAAAATTTCTTTGAAATATTTGATAAATCAGTTTTTAAGAAAGCATTTTCTTTTGAAAGATTGTCTTCACTCTCTTTAAGAGTAGAAACATTCAAGTCTAAATTTTTTACCTTTTCTTCTAAAATGATTTCCTTTTGTTTTAAAAATGAGTTTTCCTTTTTAAGTTCGGAAATCCTTTTAAGAGAAGTCTTAAGACTAAAACATAACTCATTAATATATTTAGAGACTTTGACAGGGATTTTATAATTGCTTACCTCAAATTCACTGTCTGAGTCTGATCCAGAGTCTGAGTCTGATTGCGCCATTAGACACAGGTTGGCATATTCCTCATCACTCTCTTCACACTCTGTATCGCTCCAGGTTTCGGCTTTAAGAGCTTTTCGAAATTTCTCAGCTTTTCCTCTTTTCTTTTTCAGAAGAGGACAGTTGGGTCTGATGTGTCCCTTCTTTTTACATTCGAAGCAAACTACTTCTTTGTTTGGTTCCTCATCATCAACAGACTTGGTCTGCTGTCTCTGAGAATTTTGTTTCCTTGGGATAAACCTTCTGCCTTTTCTATTCAGTTTTCTGAATCTTCTTATCATGAGGGCGAGCTCCTCATCATTCATATCATCTTCAGAATCTGCATCATCAGAATCATCATTTGATTTTAGTGCAATAGATTTCTTACCTCTTGGATCTTCGTCTTCATTAATTCGTTCCACTTCGTAAGACTGAAGAGTTCCAATCAGTTCGTCTACAGATAATGGCATGATTCTTTGCGTCTCTCTTATTGAAGTCTTTATATGATTCCAATCCTTGGAGAGTCCACGTAGAAGCTTGTTCACCTTCATGGGATCAGAAATTTTTTGTCCTTGGTTCTCAAGACCATTGACAATATCTGTAAAACGACTAAACATGTCAGTTATAGATTCTCCTGGTTTCATTTTGAAGGATTCATATTGACCAAGAAGAATGTTAATTCTGGTCTCCTTCACTCGATCTGTTCCTTCATAAGTGATATGTAACCTGTCCCAGACTTCTTTTGCTGTGACACAAGAAGATATTCTGTTATATTCAGTTGGTGACAAAGCACAATATAAAGAATAAATTGCTTTAGCATCAAGTGCTTGTCTCTTGTTTATTTCTTCTTGAGACATTCCGCTGGTTTCAACGGTTTCTTTTCCTCTTTCAGTGTTTGATGCAGCAGCAATAGTGATTCCTTTTTCCACTACGTCCCATTCCAGAGGATCCTTTGATCGTAGGAAAGCTTTCATCTTGTTCTTCCAGATGTTGTAATCCTTTCCATCGAAGTAGGGAGGTCTGGTATTGCTTTGCCCCTCCATCAGCCCCGGTGCTAGCATACTAGCCATGGATCTTTTACTCTGAAGTAAAACACTTCAAACAAAGTAAGAACACAGGCTCTGATACCAATTGAGATAGCTAGTACGAGTACCTAGAGGGGGGTGAATAGGTATACAAAAAAAAATTTCTCGATGTTTGCACGATACTTAAACAATTAGAGACTTTGCAACAGTTGAAAATTCAATCGCAAGACTGAGTAAGGGAAAGAGAGAATTGAACACTCAGTTTATAGTGGTTCGGCTTGATTCAAGCCTACGTCCACTCTTCTGCACTGACAGCCGATTGGCTGGATTCCACTATGATCAAAGAGATGTTACAGTGTTGATCTTCCTTGATTTCTAGGTGTAGATGATCTACCACACTTGCTCAAGGCGTCACCAAGTATAAACACTCTCAGTATACAATTTCGCTCAGTCTCAACTAACAATCAAAGGATCTTCAGACTCTGGAATTTTTCTATCGATCACACACTTAAAACAACTAGAACGTCTTCCTTTTATACTCCTTCATGCCATCATAGCCGTTGGCACTTACCAAAGGAATTCCTCCAATCTACCCGTTGGACGGAATCAATCAAGAAGATCATCCGAGCTATATAAGGAATCTGATGATAGCCCATCAATCCTGTTCGCCCATACAATCAGGATCTCGGTTTCCAAGAATAGAATAATCCAAGATTATTTCGTCGACCATCGGATCTTCAATCGTTCTTAGATAAGATATAAAGAATCCGAAATGATTATCCAACCAAAGAATCTATCCCAGAGGATAGGATCAAATCCTCAATCATAAACCTCGACTTTGGATTTCCTTCAACACTGGATTAGAAAGACTGTCAGTGAGAATAACTTTGAGTCTTGAGTCTTGAGTCTTGAGTCTTGAGTCTTGAGATAACAGAGTCTTGAGACTATAAAATCTTGAGACTTTAACTATCGATATCCAGACTTAGACTGATAGAAATGTTTTGTCAGCTTCAAAATATTCTGGAAAGATTTCTCCAACACAACTGTAGTACATGATTAGTAGAGACATGATTTATTGGCTTGAATGAATTTCTTACCTGCTTTCCCAGAATACATGGAGTGCATGGATCAGTCTTTTGATAAGGTAATTTGGGTAGTCCTCGAACAAGCTGCTTTGATGAGATTTTGGCTAATTGCTTCATGTTGACATGACCAAGCTTTCTGTGCCATAAGCTTGCTTCGTCTTGAATTGAGATAAAACATTGCGATTCATTTGGTTTCACATCCAGAAGATAAATGTTTCCATGTCTACGACCCATGAAAGACTGAGTAGAGTCTTTACTGATTCCAGAACATATTCCTTCTTGAAAAAAGATCTTGAAACCAGTATCACACAATTGACTAATGCTGAGAAGATTGTAATTGAGTCCTTCCACTAAGGAAACATTACTTATTGTGAGATTTCCAATTTTCACAGTTCCAAATCCCACAATACTCCCTTTGTTGTTTCCTCCAAATGAAACTTTTCCACCATTTACTTGAGCAATCTTTATAAAACAATTTGAGTCTCCTGTCATATGTCTTGAGCATCCACTGTCAAGATACCACTTTACCTTTTTCTTGACGGTGACCTGCATTTAAAAAAGAGTCTCAAGCTTTCTTTGGTACCCAAACTTTCTTGGGTCCTTTTGTGTTAGTAACATAAGCAGTATTAGCCCATATTCTCTTAACAGGTTTCCAAACCATAGGACACTCTTTCTCAAAGTGATCCGGACTGTTGCATTTTGAACATTTTAGAGCATTTCTACCTACAGATTTTACAAAAACTTTCTTGAAGTGATTTTTGTAAACCTCTCTCGAGAGTCTTTTCTTAATTCTTTCTTTTACTTTAGGAAAATCAATCAGGGGAATTGTTTCTTCTGACATTCCTAGACCGGACTTATTGAAGTAAGGTCTTTGTGCTGAAAGAATTTTCTCAAGTTTTTCAGACCCTATTGAAAATTTCTTTGATATATTTGATAAGTCTATTTTTAAAAAGACATTTTCTTTTGAAAGATTATCTCCATTTTCTTTAAGATTGAAAACAGTCAAGTCTAGACTTTTAACACTTTCTATTAAAACATTTTCCTTTTGTTTTAGAGCTGAGTTTTCCTTTTTCAGTTCGGAAATTCTTTTGAGAGAAGTCTTAAGACTAAAACATAATTCATCAATATATTTAGAAACTTTGACGGGAATTTTAATATCACTTGCCTCAAATTCACTGTCTGAGTCTGATCCAGAGTCTGAGTCTGATTGTGCCATCAGACATAGATTGGCATATTCATTATCACTTTCTACACACTCTGTGTCACTCCAGGTTTCGGCTTTGAGAGCTTTTCGAAATCTTTCAGCTTTTCCTTTCTTCTTCTTCAGAAGAGGACAGTTGGGTCTGATGTGTCCCTTTTTCTTACATTCAAAGCAGACTATGTCTTTGTTTGGTTCCTCATCATCAACAGACTTGGTCTGCTGTCTTTGAAAGCTTTGTTTCTTTGAGTTGAACCTTCTTCCTTTTCTATTCAGTTTTCTGAATCTTCTTATCATGAGAGCAAGCTCCTCATCGTCCATATCTTCTTCAGAATCTGTGTCATCAGAATCATCATTTGATTTTAATGCAATAGATTTCTTACCTTTTGGATCTTCATCTTCATTGATCTGTTCCACTTCATAAGACTGAAGAGTTCCAATTAGCTCGTCGACAGATAGTGGCATAATTCTTTGCGTCTCTCTTATCGAAGTCTTTATGTGATTCCAATCCCTGGAGAGTCCACGCAGTAGCTTGTTTACCTTCATGGGATCAGAAGTTGGTTGACCTTGATTTTCAAGACCATTCACAATATCTGTAAAACGACTAAACATGTCAGATATAGATTCTCCTGGTTTCATTCTGAAGGCTTCGTATTGACCGAGAAGAATGTTGATTCTTGTTTCCTTCACTCGATCTGTTCCTTCATAGGTGATATGCAATCTGTCCCAAACTTCTTTTGCTGTACCACAAGAAGATATTCTATTATATTCAGTTGGTGATAAAGCACAATATAAGGAGTAAATTGCTTTTGCATCAAGTGTTTGTCTCTTGATTATTTCTTCCTGAGACATTCCGCTGGTTTCATCAGTTTCTTTTCCTCTTTCAGAGACTGATGCAGTGGTAGGAGTAATTCCTTTTTCTACAACGTCCCATTCCAGAGGATCCTTTGATCGAAGGAAAGCTTTCATCTTGTTCTTCCAGATGTTGTAATCCTTTCCATCAAAGTAGAGTGGTCTGGTATTGCTTTGCCCTTCCATCAGCCCTGGTGCTAGCATACTAGCCATGGATCTTTTACTACGAAGTAAAACACTTCAAATAAAGTAAGTACACAGGCTCTGATACCAATTGATATTGCTAGTATGAGTACCTAGAGGGGGGTGAATAGGTATATAAAGATTTTTTCTCAAGCAATTGCACAATACTAGACAGTTGGATGAAACGATAATCAAAGTAAGACTGAGAGAAGAGAAAATTGAACACGCGGTTTATAGTGGTTCGGCTTATATCAAGCCTACGTCCACTCTTCTTCACTGACAGCCTATTGGCTGGATTCCACTATGAACAAGAGAGAGGTTACAGCACAGCTTTGCCTTGATTTCACAGTGTAGATGTTCTACCATACCTCCTCAAGATTTCTCACAAATATAGACTCTCTCTTTCGTATACAAGTATTCGCTCAAAGGATTTGTCTAAACAAAAAGGAGCTTCAGACTTTGGAATTCTTCTATCGTGCACCCCTTGAACAACTAAGACAGTCTTCCTTATATACTCCTTTATGCCATCATACCCGTTGGTACTTACCAAAGGAATTCCTCCAATCTACCCATTGGACGGAATCAATTAGGAAGATTGTCCAAGCTATAAATGGAATGTGTTGATAGCCCATCAATCCTGTTCGCCCATACAATCAGGATCTCGGTTTCCATAAGCAGAACCTTCCAATAATATTTAGGCAATCACTGGATCTTCAATTATCGAATCAATCTTTGATCAATCAAAGGACTCCGTTTATGTCTTCTCCAGCCATGAGATCTTCTCCAGTTGATAAGGTTAAATCCTCAACGAAACATCCAGTTCTGGATAACCTTTCTTCAACGGATTAGAGACTGTCAATGAAGATAGACTTTGAGTCTTGAGTCTGGCTGTCCCAAGGTCTTCAGACTTTAAATAGCAGAGTCTGCAAGCCTTCAGACTAGACTGATAGAAACGATTTGTCAACTTCAAAACACTTCAAGAAGATTTCTCCAACACGTCTCATGTTCTAGCGTGGCAAACAAGAAGGCGGTGGGAGCGCAACACGTGTCCTTGTGGGATCCATAATTTCAAGCGCCCATTTTGAAAATTTTCCTTTATTGTAGCTTCTGGAGAGAGGGTTTTCTGTCGCGAGTTCTTTCTTCGTGCCTCTCTCTCTACCCTTGCTCTCTCTCCCCGACGAACTCTCTCTCTCTCTCTGCCCTCGCTTTTTCCAACTGGTGAACCACCGCGAGCAATTGATGAACTAGGAGGATATTGACGAGATGACCGTGAGCAACCGATCGGCGTGCGACCTCCCCTCTCTCTTTGCCCTCCCTCTCTTTGACCAGTGAACCACTGCACCACCCCTCTGGCTCCGGATCTAGCCTCGACTTATCTGTCCCTTGCTCTTTCTCTCCCCTTGCCTCTCTGTCTGCCCTCCCTCTCTTCGCGACGAACTAGCACGTGACCGGCGAACCACCGTGCCCCCCTCTGACTCCAGATCTGGAACGTTTGAACCCGACCTAGGGGTGTTAGAGTTTAGCTTCCAAATAGGCATGTAAATGAATTATCGCAACTATGCAGAATGATGACCAGGAAAAAGAAGAAGTGAAAACTTGCAATTTTAGGATCAAGTGAAAGCTTTGCCCATAGTAAAAATTGGTACCCATGCGATAACAACATAACTAATGACTTTTTAGGCATCATTGAACTCCTATAAAATCCCTTCTATCACCCTATTAGACAGAGAAAAAGAGATAAAAGAGAAAGCGAGAAATTACCTGGACAAGCCAGTGCCAAATCTGGAGTCAGAGGGGGGAGGGGGGGGGGGGGGCGGTGGTTCGCCGGTGTGGCTCGCCGCGAAGAGAGGGAGGGCAGATAGAGAGGCAAGGGGAAAGAAAGAGCAGGGGACGTGGACGAGTCGGGGCCAGATCCGGAGCCGGAGGGGTGGCGCGGTGGTTTGTCAGTTGGAAAGACGGAGGGTAGAGAGAGAGAGGGAGGTCGCACGCCTGTCGGTTGCTCACGGTCATCTCGTCGATATCCTTCTGGTTCGTTAGTTGCTCGCGGTAGTTCACCGGTCGGAAAGAGGGAGGGCAGAGAGAGAGAGAGAGAGAGAGAGAGAGAGAGAGAGGGGGGGGGGGAGGTCGCACGTCAGTCGGTTGCTCGCGGTCGTCTCGCCGGTATCCTCCTAGTTCGTCGATTGCTCATGGTGGTTCGCCGGTTGAAAAGAGGGAGAGTGGAGAGAGAGAGGGAGTTCGTCGGACAGAGAGAGCGAGGGTAGAGAGAGAGAGAGAGAGAGAGAGAGAGAGATGTGTGAAGAAAGAAAACCAAGACTGAAATTTTTTCAAATTAGCACCTTTTTTTTTCTCCAGAATGTGGATTCCACAAGGACACGTGTTGCGCTCCCACCGCCATTTTGTTTGCCATGCTGGAGCATGGGATGTACCTAATATTTTCTCATTCTTTCATTGTTTTCTGTTCTTCTTCACATGCCAGGGTCGCCCTCACCTGGCGAGGGGTTGACTCTTGCACTTAGGGTGAGGGGTGACCACATTGGGTTTGGCCAGGGTTGAGCCCTCGTCGGATCTAGAAGTTGTGAAGGGAGACAATGACGGCAGAGCCACAGAGAATCTTGAGGATGCAGGGCGTAAGGGAGAGGGAGAGGGAGAAGGAGGGCTCGGGGTCACGGGTGATGATCACAGAGGGACTTGGGCTTGTTCTTGGACCCAAAGGGGTCGCGGTTGTGGTGGATGGCTTCATTGGTGGAGTCGTCGCTGGTGGGGAAGGTGCAAAGATTAGGCTCAGGTGAGGGACATGACAGGTGAATGATTGTCATCGCCATGCAGGTGAGGGAGAGAGCCGAAGGGAGGAGAGGCGGGTGGGCGAAGAGACGGCATCGTGCAAGGTCGTCTGCAAAAAGAAAACAAGAATAAAAAAGGTGAGAGAAAAGAGAGGGTAAAGAAGGACGAAGAGAGAAAAATCTTACAAGTGGGACCCTTTATGAACACGTGATACATTAAATGGACTAGTAAGAAGTGACTTCGCACCCCAAGTGTACCAAATATATTCTCGCTTTGTACATAGTGATGTCAGAAAAGGGCTGCTTGATATCCGGTTTTCACCGTTATTATGATGGGTATTTTTATTATTGCTATAATTTGCCGCTTTACTATGCGATCATGGCGGTGAATTTTGATAATGCCTTCTAATTGCAGGAGTCTCTTTGTATTATTTCTTTCAAGTTTCTAGTGGCGGGTTCCCATCTTGGAAGTAGATTGACACCAGAGAATCCATGTTAGATATAACCGATTTTATTCCAACATACTCAAAAAAAGAAAATTACTCGCTAACGTTTAAATTATTGTTCTGAATTCCAAAAAAAATTGTGAAAAAAATCAATTGCGAATTTCACGCGACAATATAGGAGTATTGTAAATGTTTCGGGAGTTTTGACTTTGAGAAATAAAAAAGTGCATGAGTTGGGAGATTTAGATTAAGTACAACAGTAAAAAGTAAGGGTGTGTTTGTTTGGGAAATGTATTTTTCGGGAACTGATTTTTCAAATTTTCACAGAAAATGACTAGTCGATCGAAAACACTTTCTAGTCAATTAAAATTTTACGTATAGGTTTAGGAAAGTGAATTCCTAAATCTAAAGAGGTGAAAACACTTTTCGAAATTGCTCATCTCAAATTTTTAATTTTATTTTTATTTTTTCCCTAATTTTCTTTTTATTTCTCTCTCAACTGGTTGTCATGTCTCGGTGACGGTCAACGAACAGCCATAGGCATGGGCCAACGAGGCTCAAGCTCGCCAAATCTTGGTGATTTTGAGCTTGTTGAAGGCCATGTTGGGCAAGCCTTGAGTTTGCCTATGATCGTTGCCAGCCGGTCATAGCGAGGAACGAGGAAAAAGAAAATGAAAGAAAAGAGAAACAATAAAATTAAAAGATAATTAAAAATTCGATTTAAAAAATAAAAGAAAAAGAAAATAATTAAAAATTCAATTTAAAAAAATATATATTTTTTGGCCTAAGATAAAGGCATGAGATTGAAATTATTTTCCAAAAAGATCCAAAAATAAAAAAAAGGTTTTCGTTCATATATCACCATATAAAAGAAAATAAATCGTATTTCTTGAAAAATGCTTTCTTATTGAATTTTCTTTGAAACAAACATATTCTATAAACCATTTGAATTAGAGATTGAATTTATTGAAAAATTAACCCACGATGTACATCTGATTACTAAGCTTGCACTATTTTCTTTAACTTCTCAATTTTTGTAATTTCTGTCATATATCGTCCAACTTGTAGAAAATTTCCAATTAAGCTCCTTGGGCTCTAGTTCCGCCAAATTGAAAATGACGAATCCGTCAATGTCAGCCTGGTACGAAACGCAAATATTGGTTCCACCATAAGCAATCAATCAAGCAAAAAGAATTGATGATGTGCGGTTTCCGCCGACTAAACTACGCGCGCAATAATCCTAGCCAAAATTGAGCAGAATATTTGATAACTTCTCGGACGATGGAAATATATTTTATTCGTAAGTGACACAAGTGATATTTTTGGAAAAATATTTTTCAAATCATTCATTTTTTGTAAAACAAACATACCGTAAAATTTTAAAGAGTGTCCTTCAGCTATTTGTTAAGTCTTATTCTATGCGCTTCGACAATTTAAACTTTTAAGTGTTACTGTTAAAATTGGTACTTGCCTTTATGTTCACAGTATGTTAAGAAATGAGCATTTTTGTTTTTAAATCATTTAATTAGTCCTGTAGGAGCTTATATGGAGTCAATGGCTAGTCGAATAATTGATTATTTTATTCGGCCGGCACCGACGGGGGAATAGGGTGGGGAATAGCTAGGATAATTGTTAACATCAAAAGCGCGTTGGTCAAATGAGAAGGAAAAAACAAAGTAGGCTGGCGATGTCTTGTACAACTAATGCCATGAAACATAATTTATTTTGAATAAAATATAATTAAAGACGTCCCTATAACTAATATACCTAGCCAAAGAATTTTCTAGAAGACATTATTTTAAATGAGCGCAAGGACAAGAGGCGAAGCAATGCATGAAAATTTTTAACATTTTCTCCATTGCTGAGGTCAAGAATGGGTAATGCGGCACGTAACCCGTGAAAAGAATACACATTATAAGAGCAAAAGTTCTTCAAATTTCAACCTTCTCAGTCATTTGCTTGTGAAGTTTATTTGGCTAGCCTAGGATTTGCAACTTGTTAGTAAAAAAAAAAAAACAGTTGTTGAATTTGCATAAGCATTTAGCTAACTAGACCAGTAAATTCAAATGTACTGAAAACCGTTCTAGATATTTTTAGCTCAACATCCAAAAGTCATCCGCTAAAATCTGACGAATTGCATGTAAATTCTTTCAAGTTACAACACGTGTAAAGACCAAATACTTATATCTAATTGATTCATGAGGTGTGTAGAGTCAAGCCAGCCTCTAGATTGCTTAGCCTTTTGAACCCATTTGATGTCTGGCAAGCATAATTTGAGTAGATCAAAAAATTCAATAAAGTCAAAAATTTACTTAGCTTGCTCAGCACGAAAGTTGCTACTTTACGTAATAAGAAGAAAAAAGACAATGGCTACACAACGTAATTCATTCCGTTTAAGAAAAAGATGATAAAAATGGCTACTTAATTCATCGGCTACACAAGCACGGAATCTGATCTTGAGATCTACCGGTGGGTAGGCATATGAAGGAATGAATAAATGGATGGAAGAATATGAGCTCGAATTAGAGATACATGGGTTGTAGATAGTATCTCTCCATGGCCTTTCACCTTTCAAAACGTTTTTCATGGACCATCGTATTTTGCTAATGTTATAGAATAATTCTCTCGTTACCTAGTATTCAATCTTTAATTTAAACTATCCACCGCAGATCCTTAATTTTGGATGAATTAAGAAATGGGGCTATCGTCACTCGATGAGAAATCTCAATCATCAAATCCAAAGGAGAACCAAGATCCAATGACCACTACAAACAAAGCTGGGAACATGTAAATATAAAAGTGCAACGTGTGTTCTATAGTCACCTTCACTCAAATTTGGCTTTGCAGCACAATTCGCACTGCCTTTTCTCTATGGTCAGAATTCGGAACACGAGAGGAAAACGGATAACAACAGTCCAAATAATAATCATCGTCTATTTTGACAAGTCAAGGTAAATTTCAAAAAGTATATTGCATGATTCGTAAATTATGCAAATTATTATTATCTGGATTATCAATTATGCACATTTCAATGTAGGTTCACCTGATTGATTAACGGTTGAAATGGAATTGGATTTATAAATCAAGCAATATTTTGTTTTCCCGCAAGTTTCAAATTCTTATAAGTGCATGACGCATGTCTAAAACCTTTGCTCACACTAGGCATGCATGCATATGCTGCTTTCAACAATGACTCCTGGAGCTCCATATCGAGAATATGGGAATGGGGATGATAATGGTGTAAATTTAGCTTATAAGATAATATAAACAGATGGATTCAATTCTCGAACATATTTTGCTTGTTCGAACATCATTTGGTGTTTAAAACCGTCAAATTACAATCCAAGCATCGGGGATCTAAATCTAACCACTAGCTTTCAAGGTCTAGTTATCAAGACCTTGGATCCGCCCATCAAGCACTTGAATCTATTTATTAATGACGGTCTTGTAATAGCAGATCTTGGATCCGCCCATCAAGCCGAATCTAAAAAATTAAAAACTACCTAACTTTTCATGAATTAGTCAAACCACTAAAAATAAAGAAATCATTATTTATTTATTTATTTTAGGGGAAAAAAAACCAAACACGCCAAGGATCATGGCATCGATCCAATTTTTGGATTATGAGATCTGCAAATGAACGCGAACGAGCCTTGTCTCTCACGTCTTGCAAGTCGGCCGGAATTGGTCGCCGACGTACCACCCGCCTTCCCCTCTCGATCTCGCCCCGCCTATAGATAGACCAAAACCAGAAAAGAGCAAGACAACAGCAAGAGAAACGATCAAAACACAGAGGAGAAGGGGTGGGAGGGAGAGAGAGAGAGAGAGAGAGAGAGAGAGAGAGAGAGAGGGAGGGAGATGGATTCGATAGATATGATCCAAAAGCCGCACGTGGTGTGCATTCCCTACCCAGCCCAGGGCCACATCAACCCCATGCTCAACCTCGCCAAGCTCCTCCACCACCGGGGCTTCCACGTCACCTTCGTCAACACAGAGTACAACCACGGCCGCCTCCTCCGCTCCCGCGGCCCCTCCTCTCTCGATGGCCTCCCATCTTTCCAGTTCCGCACCATCCCCGATGGCCTCCCGCCCTCTGATGCCACCGACGCCACGCAGGACATTCCCGCCCTCTGCCAGTCCACGAGTAAGTTCTGCTTGCGCTACTTCCGGGACTTGCTCCAGAGGCTCAACGAGGAGAGCGCGACGTTGGGTTCCCCGCTGGTGAGCTGCGTGGTGTCGGATGGCGGGATGACCTTCACACTCGATGCTGCAGAGGCAATCGGCGTGCCGGAGGTCCTAATCTGGACGGCGAGCGCGTGCAGCTTCATGGGCTACGTGCAGTATCGCAGTCTTATTGACAAGGGTCTTACTCCACTCAAAGGTATCCATTACTAAATAACTGTCCAATTTGGTTTAATTCAGTAATCTCACTTAACAGATTTACGGCTAATGAAGTAATGATTTTTCTTCTCTTTTGTGGATTTAATTAGCGTTTATATCGTGTGGCTTTGTTTGTTCCTTATTTACATGATTAGCCAGTGGCAGACTGTGTCATAGTTTTCTAAGTACTTAACAAAGTCAATTGTGAAAAGTAGAATTTTAGATGTAAGAACGTTATCATTAATGGTTAAACGGTTTAATTGATCGACTCTCAATTTGCAGATGCCAACTACTTCACAAATGGGTGTCTAGACACCACCATTGACTGGATACCCGGGATGAGAAACATCCGCCTGAGAGACTTACCGACCTTCATCCAAACCACTGACCCGGACGACTTGATGATACCCTTCTGCTTGAGAGAGGTCGAGCGAGCGAAGAGAGCCTCAGCCATTGTTTTCAACACGTTCGACCGATTAGAGCATGAGGTCCTTAACAGATTTACGCCTCAGCCATTGTTTACTAATTCATTCATTGGGTAAACATTTGTGCCATTGGGATTCCTCAGTGGTGAAAGTCACATTCAGATTATGTCATCAAGATCATACTCCTTGTGACAAAATATTGTGCTTTTGAACGATTTAAACCGACTTGAACCATGCATTACAAAAGTTCACGCTTGTTACCTTGTTTTGTCCTTCAATAAGTAAACTTGAATTTCAATCAATATATGATCGCTAGATCCATCCCTAAAGATAAAATTAAGTAAAAATTAAAAAGCAACCATGATGGAAATACTAGTTGGGGCAACTGCGATGATTCACGAGATTCATTCCTATAGACATTCTAATTCACTATAGAACGCCCACGAGTTGACATGGCTTACATACATGTATGTATGTATGTATGTATGTATGTATGTATGTATGTATATGTATATGTATATGTATATGTATAACCGTTTCGCCAATTTTGGATTTCATAACGAAATATCTTTTATTAAGTGTTATGTTTTGGTTTTTATTTAAGGGACCTAGGCTCTATGGTAATATTGAACAGAAAGGGTCAAATGCAAATAGATATAAATATTATAGTCTTAAATATAATGAAACCATTCAATACAAGCTCAAAACTAATGATGACAAGTGTTGGAATCTAATCAATGGCTTAATTCAAGCACCTTTCAATATACTAATGAAAACCTGCTAAGATCAAATGGATCACTCAATCTCAAAGTCTAATCGATGGCATCGGATGATGGAAACAACACTAGATGGTTTCAATGACATGATGTGGGAACTTAATTGATGATGTTGGACGGTGGAAATAACACCAGGAAGGCACTATTCTTAGGTGGGTTCGAGGACACAAAGTCGGAATCTAATCAATGATGCTAGCGATAGAAACAATATCAAGTAGATATTGCTCCTAAATGGCTTGAGAACACAACATTAGAATCTAATAAATGATGACAATATAGGAAAATGGCCCATAACAATGGTCTAATCGCCTCATTTTATTTGAAATTTGAATCAAACTTTCTAACAATGAACTAAAAATTGAAATTCAAGTCCCTAAACATTGAACTAAGAATTGAAAACACTGAATTAAAAATTGAAATCAAGGTCCCTAGACATTGAACTAAGAAACAAAAACCAAAACATTTTATTTTATATGCTTTCGGGAACCCCAATGCCTTGCGAAGTTTTTTATTTTCAGCTTCAATCATTTCCAATTTCTACTTAAGATGCTCAATTTGTGCTCGCTGAGTGGGCTTCTTAGTCACATCAGGGACCACTGGACGTAAGGCCTAGTCGTCTTGATCTAACTGGTCCAGCCACATTTTGAGCTCTTTTTGGGAGAGGAAATGAATTGTACGTCAGTTTTCCCCATTGCATATAAAACAAGACTAACCACGAAACCTATTGTCATGGACCGATGAAATTGCAATAAAGTAGTAAATTGCGAAGTGAGAATTTAGACAACTTACTTTCATCGGAAATGGATGACAATCACATAAACACATGTATGAAATGTGAGGCTCGATTTTTATCTAGATGGCTTAACAAGGTGGAGATAAGAGGATGATCTGACCGTTGCAGTCTCGCATTAACGTGTTAGGTCCTCTTAACCCCGGCTCAGTTAAAAGAAAATCCCATGGCCACGCTGTTTCATGAACAAGGATAAACGTTTTGACACCAAGAAAAATTTTCGGGGTTGAAAAAGGTTACCTCTACATCGTAGTCTCGCGTTCAAGGTTGATCCATTTCTCAACACCATCCTAGAATCCTTAAATGCAGTCCAAGTCCGACGGCAGGTTGTGTGTGCAATGTGTAGTGCTAAAACAATTTGAAAATCATGCACAACAATTTATAATGCAAGCAACACTTCAATATATAAGAAAAACATTCAATCCCAACACCTTCCTACAAAACAAAGAGTCAGCAAGCACTACTCCATTTATTCTTCCTTTTTGTAAAAACATTTAACACTTCATGTTAGGAGCGTACCTTATTTCCATGCTGCCAAACAATATATATATATATATATATATATATATATATATTTTAAAGAAAAAAAGAAATAGGCCTATGTCCACTATGAGTTTTAACTCTATCCCCAGTGGAGTCGCCAAGCTGTCACGACCTTCTCAATGGTGAATTACTTAAAGAAGGCTAATGGATTACTAAGTTCGAAGACTTGGCGCGGACCCTCCCAAGTCCTACCAATTGCGGCTTGATACTAATGAATTAACCCATTTAATCATGCAATTATACTCAATTTGGAGCCGCCACTAATCAATTAGAGTTGATTAGAAACCCAAATAAAGTATGGGAGAATACTTTATTTTCGCGACCAGAGATTCAATAAGTTCGGGGACATGGTTACGCTAGATTAGTCTAACGCCCTCTCGGTACCTTTTTATTTTAATTTCAAAAAAATATTTTGCAGGCAGTATGATCAATTTTAACCTAAGATACTAACATGCAAACGGTGTTCATGCGGATGCACAATCAATGAAATAATATTCAATAAACCAAAATGACAAATTATAAGAAATCATAAACTACAACCTTATTAAGGTCTATCCTCTAAAAAAAAACTTCTCAAAAGTGTTAATAAAAATGCATACCCTAAACACGACTTTCTAAATGACATGACACCTAATTTTTAGTATTACGCAATCTTAATATAAACTTAATATGCATGGATTTTACTTTAATGATATGTAAAATGCGATTCATATGGCATAATTTGAACTATCACTATATGTATGCAATCTAATTTATATAATCCTAAAGTTGCATGCATTTCATGATATGCGATGAATGACATAATAATTCTATATGCATGTTCTTTTTATGATTTTTTTTATGATTTTTTTTAATGTATGCAACCTACACTAAACAATGATGACATAAATGGGATTAATTATGAACTAACCTATCAACTAACCAAATAAATGACCTTTTGTGTTTTTTTTTTTAAATTACTTAATAATTCTTATTAAAACAACGTAATGATGCAATAATAATCTTTGGCTTTCCTTTAAAAAAAAAATGCACGACAGGAATATAAAACATTAACCTATGACCCACTAACTAAAGCGCAACATGTAGTATACACATTATGAAATCTATATAACCTAAATAACATTTTTTTTTTGTTTTGGTTTTATTAAAAGAAAATTATCCTAATTCTATATGGATCTTAAAAATTAAAATGCATTGCTTTAAACATGAGATATGTATGGACTTAAATACCTAAGTTCTATAATGCATGATATAGGATGAGCAAATAACGATGACATGCCAAAATAAAAAAATCCATCCATGTAAATCAATGGCGTATTATTTTAATAGGAATCAATGATGCAAAGCAATTCATGAATTTTGCCATAAAAAGTCGAAATAATAAAAAATCTAACCCGACGTCTCGCGGCTCAATATTTTTTATTATCATGACTTAATATGACCAATTTCCTAAATTGGGTAATGATAATAAATCGGAACAAATCAAGTTAGAATAAAAACAAAACTATGAGTCCAAATACTCAAAATAAACTTAATCTAAAAATCTACCTAGTCTACCTCACGATTAACTCGAGGAATGGCAAAGAAACAGTGGTGGTCGAGCTGCGATGGTGGTTCGGTAATGGGTCACCGCTCGAAACAGGGGCTGTTCGTCGGAACTCCGGCGAGGCTCGGGTGATAACAGGACCTGCAGCAAAACAGACAAGGCAATAGGTGGCTCTGTTCGGGCGTGCAACAGTGAGTAGAGGAGCAGCAACGTCGTGTGCAGGAGCATCGGGCTACTGAGATTTATCCAGGCTGCTGCGGAGGGAACAATAGCAGAGCGGATTAGTCAGGCGCGACGACGTCAGGAGGGAAGCAGCAACAGCGGCAGTCAGGATCTAGTGGTGGTCGAGTGGAGCAATGGAGCGAACGTTGCAGGTTGGCGGATGAACGGCAAGTCACGGGTCACGAGTGCCAGTGGCCAGCACAGCGGAGCAGGGCTACTTGCGGTGCTGTGGCGAGCAGTGGAGGCGAGTTGCAGGTCGCTCAGGCTCGGGAGCAACGTGGTGGTGCAGGCAGAGGTGTCGCGAGGGGCGAACTGCAGCGATGGATGTCTTGCAGGGGTGTTGTTCGGCAGTGGGCAGCAGTGGTGGATCGCGGGTAGAGGCGCAGTAGCGGTGTGGGCTCCAGGCAGTGATGGTGAGCGCAACGGGCTACTGAGGGTCGGCACTTGGGAGGAGATGGTGCAGAGACTCCGGCAGAGGATGTGGGCTGACGGAGGTGAGTCACGATGGCGAAAGGTGGAACTTCGGACAGTGCAGGGAGAGGCAGAATGGCGGAGTAGCGATGGTCGGTGCGATGCGGTGCTGGCAAGGGGGCTCTGTTGCTGTGGCCGGCGAAGATAGCCCATGAAGGAGATGAACAGTGCTTTCCCCTTCTTCTTTTTCTGCCTTCACGTCACTCACCTATCTCTCTCACGTCACTCTCTCTGACTCTTCTCTCTGCTTTCCTCTTTTTTGACTTTTTCCTTCGACGAAGACGAAGAGAACCCCCCCACTGGTTCCGAAACCTTGCCCTCTATTTATAGAGGAAAGACTCGAAGTTGTTGAAGATTTCCCAATATTCACTCAACTTCTTCAACAAAAAAGTGGCTCCAAAATGACATGAATGTTGATTTTTTTTTTTGAATTCAAATATTTTTCAAAATTTCCCTCTAATCAAATATTATCTTCTATTTTTAAAAACTAAATTTAAATTAGGTGTCAACAATGATGGTAGGACAAATTCTTTCATTTTATGGTGTTCTTTTTGCTTGTTTTGTCGGATTTCTGAGTTAATGTCTATTTTGTCCGAAAAAATGCATATGAGTTGTGTCCACTATGGATTTTTAATAAGATATTACTGCCGTTGGGGTCCTACATGTTGTGATGGTGGTCCCTGTTTTGCAATTTTTTAATACTATCTTTTTGTTTTTTTCTGGCTTATATTTTTGTCATTGATGGTTGGAGTTCACGGCTTGTCATGGAATTTAATAGCCCACATAGATTCTCACAGGGAAAGTAGATAGACATCAAAAAAAAAAAAAAAACTATAATTACTTTGATATGGGTTCTCTGATAAAAAGTATTTATAGGAGGAAATTTGATGGAAGCACATTGAGACAAAATCAATTTGAGTCTATGTGCGCATGAGTTTACAGTTAGAGCATGGGGGCATCTTGTTTCCAATAATTTTTGTGTGCACTGGTTATTAGGAACTGGAGGTGTCTTGTTTTCTGTAGTTTTTGTGCACTATAATGGACGTAACTTCAAAAGTAGCAGTTTGTTAGATTACTTGTTAGAAGTTATTCTTCCCAAGCTATTAATATGAAGACTATTTAATCTTTGTGTCAAGATGCATCGTAGATCCTACTAGTTATCATTCCACAATTACTTAGTAAATTTGCAATTAAGTCTTCTTGATAGGATTGTATTTCATTCTTGTTTGTTGAACAAGAAAGGGAGAATCTAGACAAAAGTTGAGTCGACCAAATTTAGTAGTCGTTTCCATAATATTCAAGCTGATAACATATGAGCTTAAGAAATGCTTTGAATGGGATCAGTTGTGTTTTCCTTATGGTATATATCTCTAAGTTTGATTCTCGGGCCAACATGGTTGGCTCACCTTAGGAGAAAGTTATGGCAATATCGAAAACATTTTAAGTCCATAATGCACAATATTTTGACAGACGGTATCCAATAAAAGTGTGGTATATAGTCACTAGTGTGCCTAGTTTTCTTTCATTAATCAAAGCATGGTACAAGTTTATTGCAATTGTTTACTATTTTTGCTTTGTTTTTTCCTGGTGTATGTTTTGCATGGAAATATATTGACTTTATTTTTGCTTCATTTTGCACCAGTTGAGGGATGTGAAGAAATAAACTATTCAATGTATGATGGTGGGTATGATGGTGTTGCTAGAGAAGATGGGTTCACTTTTGTTGATCTTGACGAGTTATACATAAAAAAATGTAAGTTGTGCTAATGGTGATGGTTCAATGGAGAGGGATATGGAGGTTGGAGACATTAGTTAGTACGTAGATGTGTTAGCTGACAATGTAGATTTCTTGAATATGAATGGCGAAAATGAGTATACACATCCCGAGATTATTGCTGAGGTTGATATGGAAAATCCTGTCTTCAAGTTAGGAATCTGCTTTAGTAATGCTAAGGAGTTTAGAAAGGCCGTTAGGAACCATGTCATAAAAATGGGAGAAATGTGAGCTTTGTTAAGAATACACCTAATAAATTGAGGGTAGTGTGTTTTGATGGTTGTGAATGCTTCCAAAGTGCAAAGGGAGCATACTTTACAAGTCAAAACCTTTAACCCCATACATACATGTAATAGAGCTCTACATGTTCCTCAAATAAACACTAAATGGTTAACAAACAAGTATTATGATAGGTTGAGAAACAATCCTACATAGCCAAGTGCTTCAATGAAAAAAGCAATGGAGTCTGACAATGTTTTAAAGTTGTCGAGGACAATGGTTTATAGAGCTAGGACAATGGCAATGAGTATGATCACTGGGAATGAGGAAGAGCAATTTTGGATGCTCAGGAGCTATTATCAAGCATTTCTTGATGCCAACCTGGGATCCACGTGTATAATCAAAACCGAGCAATATCAAGACCAATGCAAGTTTAAGGCAGTCTATATTTGTTTAGATGCATTAATGAGGGGCTTTGTAGAAGGATGTAGGCGCTTTGTAGGTTTTGATGGTTGCCATTTGTCATCAGGCTACAAGGGTATACTTCTACTAGCGGTGGACATAGATGGCAACAATCAAATGTATCCCTTTGCATGGGTAGTTGTCGGACAAGAAACGTACAAGACATGACATTGCTTTATTAGTTTGATTACAAAAGACTTGGGGATTACCGATCCTGAAAATTCAAAGTACTGGACTTTCTTGTGTGATAAATAGAAGGGATTGGTGCAAGCACTAGCAAATCTAATGCCTGAAGCAGAACATAGATTTTGCTTAAGGCATCTTTATGAAAACTTCAAGCTGCATCACAGAGGGGTAGAACTTAAAAAACTCCTTTGGAAGGCTGCCATGGCGACTAGGGTATGTGATTTTGACTTGGCAATGGAAGAGCTGAAGGCAATTAATAAGAAAGCTTATGGATGGTTGTCTCAAAGGCCTCCGGTGCAATGGAGCAAGTCCTACTTCAGGATAAGCTCAAAATGTGAAATTTCCTTGAACAACTGGTGTGGAAGTTTCAACAAAAGCATCAATGACGCAAGGGACAAACCTATCCCTCGACGGCCTCTTGTCTTTCTAGTTCCACACCATCCCCAACGGCCTGCCGCCTTTCGACGCCGACACCACCTAGGACGTCCTTGCCCTCTACCACTCCACACAAAAGTCTTGCTTGCCCTACTTCCAGGACCTGCTCGAGAGGCTCAATGAGGAGAGCGCAATGTCGGGATCCCTACCGGTGAGCTGCGTGGTGTCGGACGGCGTGATGAGCTTCACGCTTGATGCCGCGGAGGCGGTTGGCGTGTCGAAGGTCTTGTTCTAGACGACGAGCGCGTGCGGCTTCATGGGTTACGTGTAGTATCGCAGTCTTATTGACGGGTCTTGCTCCTCTTAAAGGTATGCATTAATGTATTCAAGTAATCTCATTTAGCAAATTTACGGCTATCGTGACCAAATTTTTGGGTGTGAACCACCTAGGGTTTGGCTAATGGATCGTTAAGCCTAGAGTTAACTCGGGCTCTCCCAAGCCCATATCAATTCGCGACTTAAGTTCAAATTTCTTAACATGTAAATGATTTTTTAATTAGGAGCCGCCACTAATCTATTTTTAGTAAGTCGATTAGAAACCCAAGTAAAGCAACGGGAGACTTACTTTACTCCTACGAATTAGAGATTTATGAGTTCGGGGACTTGGTTACGCTGAATTTTCTAACGCCATTTCGGTACATTTCTATTTTATTTTGAAAAATGTTTGGCAAGCAGCTTTAATTGATTTTAATTTATCTCCCTAACATGTGAGGTGATCACACAGGTGCGCAAACCACAATTTAACACTCAATAAAGCAAATAAATAAAATGCAGGACTTACCTTGTAGCAACGAAAGCATCTACGTGGTTAGATCATAATTCACATCATCAACCCTAGATATGATTTCTAATTAATACGCAATTTTTTTTTCTTTTTCATTTTTACTTAATTAATGAGAATCATGTTTTTTTTTTTTTTTATGAGTCGGGAACCGCCGTCGACCGACAGCCTAGACGTAAACCCGGGGCGGACTGAGCCACCACCACAAACCCAACCGCGTTTGAGTCGCGCAAACGCGACGCCTTTGGGATTCGAACTCCTCCCTTTCGTGAGGGGGAGGGAGCCCAAAGCCAGCTGCGCCACCGCAGGCGATGGTAATGAGAATCATGCTTTATACAACGTAATGTCACTAAATGACCTAATTCTAACGACATGCAATTTCTAATTAGGTGGACCTAGCAACAATCACTAAATCTAATTCTATATGACATGCGATAACATTTTTTATTTTTATTTAAAAAAATGCAATCTATCTTAGGAACTGAAACTAATTTATTCTAAGACATTTTTTGCATTTTTTTATGAAATTCGAAATTAGAAAAATGTGAAAATTACCTAGCTAAATTAAGATTCTATCCAACTTATATTAAGGATTAGGTCAGGCTAAACCCTAATTTAAACCAAGATATTATCTTAACTTAGCAATCCCTAACCTACGATGCGGTCTATCTAAAAAAATCTAAATTTATAATAAATTAGAAAATATTATCTAAAATTAAACGATACGCAATTTTACCATAATGTGCAATCACATGCAAAGAATGCCATAATTCTCATTTTTTGTTTTGTTTTTAAATTTGAAATTAAATTGTCAGATAATTAAACATGCAATTTAAATTAATGAAATGAAAATCTAACACCCTAAATTTGTGCCTTTGGTATTTTTTATTATTTTTTTAATTCAAAATAACAAATTTCCTACCCTAAATATGTAAAAACCCTAAAACAAGGAAACCTACTCTAACTCACATTTTTTTTATTTTTCTTTTACGGGAGCAATCAAATAAAGGTATAAAGAACAACACGGCACCAAATCAAGCAAGATATCATCCATGTCCATTAAATTTTGGGAAACAAATTGACGAATCATATTTCGTGCATAAGATCGGATTAGTCAATTTTTAAATAAAATCACGAATCGTATCTTGAGCGTGAGATCGGATTGGCAATTTTTTCGTACAATTGTGGATTGTATTTTGAGCATGAAATCGGACCGTCAATCATATGTACGTTGCGAAATTATGAAGATTTCCCTAATTTGAAAGACTATTCGGGAAACATGGAACAAGATAACATCATTCGGGGGTTTAATCAAGAATGCAATACCTCAATTGAGCAAACAAAATATTCGAGAATTAATTTAGATGGGAATTTTACCTACCTTGATTGTTGTTTCCTAGTTTAGACGGGTATCAGATCGTAGGAGTCACAATCAACTTTGCTTCACGGTAGCTGGCTCACGATAACGTTTTGGGAATCGCTCGCGGCACTCGACGTGGAAAGGGCTCTCGGCTTAGTGAGAGCTGCGTCAATTTTGTCGGACACAACCGAAAGTCTTCAAGTGGACTTTCTTGTTTGCCAGACGTCCCCTCTTCAGATTGGCTTACTATATTTTAATATAAACTCCACTAGAGCTTTTTTGACCACCGTTTGAAGTTTTCCTCTTAACCTGCAGAGGCACAAAAAATTTAATGTGAAGAGCGCCAAGAGGCTTTCGGTGTGACGCGAGACTAGCAACGCCGTCGATGGGAGGATGGAGCAGCTACAATTTTTCTGGTGCAACACAGTCGTCACAATACAGGTCTTCTCGGATCAGCACAAGTAGTAAGGACGCCCTAGATAAGTGACAGCAGCAACGTCGCCCACGTTGGCACTGGAAGGAGCAACACGGACTGAAAGCAGCAGCGTCTTACTCGAGACTGGCGTGGATGGAAGCTCGGCAAGGATCATCAAGCAATAACTCGTCACAGACAAGGCTCGGGATGACGATCAGAGCAGCAGTGCGGTGGGGTGCAACAGCTCGGACTCGGTTGACTTCTCAAGTGGCACGTGTGTAGGGAGTAGCTTGGCCGTCGTCGACACCTCACCAGGGCAGCGGCACGATGTAGTGGTGATGGAGATAGAAGCACGACCACAGGTCTGGCCGTGGAAGGGGCATCTACGTGGAAGGAGCGTCTCGGCCAAGAGCTAGTTGAGATTCCTTGTGTCTGCTCTCTCTCTTACGTGTGTCTCTTTGAAATTCGGAATCCCCCTTCCTCTCAGAGTTTACTACTTTATTTATAATATGGCAGCTCCAAGTCCGTGGAATACGTGCTGAATAATTTCTTTTGATTTCATTTCTTCCAATTGAATATCAGCTCGCAAGTTCGTCGATTTCTTCCCTTTCTTGCCGTGAATAGAGCCACGAGTATATCCAACAATATTTCTTTCTTTGTCCTTGAGTTGGTGCAGAGAATTCATTTCCTTTTTTCTCAAGCTTATGAATACGTGCGATTTCTTTGACGGTGCACTCTTTCTTGTTTTTAAACAAGAAATAATGAAGCATAAATATCACACTTTTCTGCACCTAGTTGACCGAGATTACCTTCTATTCCTCCTTCAAATCTACCAATATATTGATTCTTTTAACTCTCGCCCGTATCCCTTTTCTTTCCTATTCTCTGCCAGCTTTTGTTTCCTCAAAGACGTCTCCACCACATCTTTCCTTTCCTTAATTACTGAAAGTCACGTGCCCACACAAAATTGAAAGAATTTTTGCATGGGTTAATGGGTCAAAACTTTCGCTTAACAGAATTAAAACTCTAGCATTTAAAGGGTGCGATCATCATAGCCTTTCAATGAGCTTGATCCCGTTTTGCGATCTAGTGGACTGGAGATGTTTCGAAGCCGCAGCCAGTTGTGAGATTGTGTTCCCATCGTCATCTTTGGTAGTCACAAGGTCATCCGCATCTCCATCTTCAACAACTTCTCGAGCGCATCGGACTGATTGTTCTTCACTTGACCTTACGCTTGATGGCCGTGTAGTGGAATAGTGTCCAACCACCTTTGTTCTCGATCATGCAAAGATCAGGGCCTACTATTAGAAGCTCCCTCGTGACTTTCAAATCCCCCGTGGCCGACACAATGTGTAACGGTGTAAGGCCATCGCGATTCAACTCCCTTGCAAAATTGGGCTTTCCTATTTTTCTTGTTATAGGAGTAAAAGGAAAGATGGCTACACAAATATAAGATTTGGCACTCATGCAGTGAAACATGACATAGACTTGCTGGCGTCAATACATTCCAAACCGAAAAGGGGTGAAAAGTCAGTGATAATAGTGAGCTGACCGATGATAACACCATGTGACGATCATCACAAGCTTTTGTACATGTATGCAATCTGACACGTTGAACTATGAACTTCCTAAAGTAGCTTGGAACTAGTCAGTTTCAACCCTGTCTTGATGATGTTTCCAAAGTTTAGCATGTGAGCTATCTACGCCTCTATCCAAACACATTTAATGGTTTTGCATCAACAAATAGCACCTAAATCTACATGCTATGCAATTAATTATTTTCTCAATGATAAAATTAACCCATAATTTTCTATACAATAAATAAATGATCAGATCGCCAAAATTTAGGTGTCCACAATGGCTAATGATTTTTTCATCTCTCTTTTGTGGGTTTGGTTTGCTGTTCATAGTTTTGTCCTGGATTGAGTACTTTGACTCAGTCAACTATCAAAAGTAGAATTTGACATGTAAGAACCTTGACTTTCTACGGAGCTTACGTATTCTTTATGACTTAATCATTTTCTATGACCTTCAACAATACTCTCATGTTTTCCCTTATCTAAGTATAACAAAAGTTTAGACAAAAAAAAAAAGTATAACAAAAGTTTAGACAAAAAAAAAAAGTATAACAAAAGCATTGACAATAAAAACTATGCCATGTGACACCATAAACATCGAACAACATGGTCGGAACGGATCCTTTACAAGAACCATGGCCATGTATGGTTACACGGTTTAATTGATCGATTCTCAATTTGTAGATACAAGCTACTTAACAAATGGGTATCTAGACACCGTTGTCAATTGGATACCCAGTATGACAAACATCCGCCGGAGAGACTTATCGACCTTCATCCGAACTACTGACTCAAATGACCCGATGGTCGACTTTTGCTTGGTCGAGACCAAGAGAGTGAAAAGAGCCTTGGCCATTGTTTTCAACACGTTCGACCGATTAGAGCACAAGGTCCTCGATGCTCTCAAGGCCATGTTCCCCACTATCTACACCCTTGGTCCCCTTCATCTCCAGACGGAGCAACTACCCAGTAACGACACCAGGTTGATCGGGTTTCGACTCGAAATCGCCTAGGTCGGTCGTGTACGTGAACTTTGGAAGCGTCACAGTGATGTCTCCAACACAGCTGGTGGAGTTCACATGGGGGCTCGCAAATAGCGGCCAAACGTTCCTGTGGGTCATTAGGCCCGACTTGGTGGTCGGTGACACGGCGATCTTGCCACTGGAGTTCTCGGCCACGACGAGGGAGCGGAGCTTGCTGGCGAGCTGGTGCCCCCAGGCGATCGGCCGGTTCCTGACCCACAGCGGCTGGAACTCCACAATCGAGAGCATGGCGGCTGGCGTGCCAATGGTGTGTTGGCCGTTCTTTGAGGATCAAAAGATGACATGCCAGTACAGCTGCGAGGAGTGGGGGATCGGGATGGAGATCGATGATGACGTGAAGAGGGACGAGGTGGAGAGGCAGGTGAGGGAGCTGATGGAGAGGGAGAGAGGGAAGGAGATAAAAAAGGAAGGCGATGGAGTGGAAGGAGATGGCCCGAGAGGCCACTCGTCCTTCCGGGTCGTCGTGCTTGAACCTGGACGAGGTGATCGACAAGGTGTTGCTGTCGCCCAAAAGAGATTAAAGTTTGTTAACACATTTCTTTAGGGTCCTCTTGTCTAGATCTTGTCCAAGGTCGCATCAACTTTACTGCCGTCACTTGGAATTGTTTACGTGAGATTTTATAGTTTACTTTTCAACTGTTCTAAAAATTTAAATTATTAAATCAAAATGTAATTTAATTTTTAATTGTTTTAATATTTATTCTTACATTTATTCTGATCTTTTTTTGCTTGGTATTATTCGTAGATATATATAATTGGAAAATGAGTCCGGAAGAATTTGAATTTAGGATTTTTAAAGTTATGATATCATGTGAAATTTTGTGAAATTTTGTGAAATTCTAAAATCTTAAACTGTTAAATGAAGACATGATTTAATGTTTAATTATTTTAACAGTTTGCATATCTATATCCGTGCAGCTGCTATACGCATGAAGCAGTTGGTGTACGATTATAGGATGTTTCATTCAACTTCCTAATATTGGGCTCCCTATGTTAGGATGTTTCAAGTACAAAACGATGGGCTCAAATTTTACAGGAATGCTACGGCCCAATTGGATATACGTGCTTCGTCTTATATTCCGAATCGGACAACTTAGTCGGCAAAGCATGTCTTTAGATCTGGGATCTTGCCTTTTCTTTGTTCTTTGATTTTATTTTATTTTTTGGCTGGCTTTTTAACTTTCCCATCACACAATTAGTGCGCATGTCTTCTGAGGATATAAAATTGTTGATTCGTGAAAGTTTTGTATCTGATGTCATATTGCTATCAAATTTCCAAAGAACTACAAATCTTAAAAAAAATGCAAAAAATACTCCTCGATTTGTTACTTTAATCTAATGCATCTTTTAAAAGGATAAATAGCAATATAACGAGTTGGCAAAAGATTAAGAAATAAGTAGTCTAATGTGGCTTTATCTTATATAACTCGTTATTACTGGTGACCACATAACTTACAATTTTTGTACGATAATTAGAAAATCAATAAGAAGATTCAAGAATTTCAAAAAATGGAAAAAATATTTAGAAGGAGGTTGATGAAACTCCAAAGTGTGCCGTAAGGGGTGGGGGAGCTGGAGAGCTGGTTGTCCACGGTCATAGGGCCCGTTTGTTGTTTTCTTCTAGCGACAATAACTACCCCTCACTATCGAATGTTAAGGTTTTGGTTATCTTATCTTTGTGGTGTCAATTTCACGTCTTTTAGAATTTCTATTTTGCTTAATTTTCATTTAAAATAGTTTTTTTTGACAATTTTCCAAAATTTTTCTTTTTATTTATATTATTGATTAGATGATTTAAACCAATAATTCCAATGTTAATGTTGTCAAGTTCTTCCTTTTCCCATTTACATTAGTTGAAGTGAGAGCAAAACGGAAATGTGTTACAAAATTTAAGAAGAGATTGCACCCTATGCACCCTGAAAATCCCGCGAGCATCACATGCTAACCCAAAAAAAAAAAAAAAAAAAGCCAAAAATGGAGGTTCGTGAAAATAATAAAATGAAAGATAGGGTGAAAGCAAAATATAAATTCTTAAAAACGCAAGACTTAAAGCAGACCCTTATAATTTATTGATCCAATCTACTGCATCGAGAAAAAGATCACACAATATTTTGAAAGGGTGAATACAAATACGATGAATTGATAAATAATTGAAATAAAAGTAGTCTCACGTGCCTTTCTAATCGTCGGAATTACCCATCAACTTGAGCTTGTAGGGCGGGCCGCTCTGTCCGGAGAGATGATCGATGGTAACATGCCAATTGTCAAAGGCAAGACAAGGGGAAGAGGTCGTCCCCATGCCTGGTTTCTCTACACATGAATGAACTCTTTCTCATAGTCTTCCCGGGTCCCTGCTTCCGGTCTGAAGTCGTGGCCATCCTTGTACCTTCAACGATCATCATCTTTCCATACATCTGCAGTGAGCGAGATTAGGTCAACCATTTCATCTCTAACGCATGTCAGCCGGATTCCTTCACGTCGAAACTCGACTTTGTTCGTGCCGGGAACGTCGCCCGATGTACTTCTCGTGATGAGATGTCATGCTTGAGTTGGTCGAGACCATGCATTTTGAGAACTTCCATTTGATGCCTAAATTCACTGTCCTTTGACAACGACTTTCAATCAATAGATATATGACATTTGCAAGTCCGTTCATTAGGCAAACAATGTATCATTGGGATTCCTCAGTGTTGAAATCAAATTTCGATTGTGTCATCGTGGTCATACTCATCTTTACAAAATGCCCATTTAAGTCAATTGGAATCACGCATTACAGGAATTTAGGCTTGATGCCCAAAATTGTCCCTAAATTAGTAAATTTGAATTTCAATCAATTTATAATCGTCAGATCCATTCCAAGAAACAAAAGTAGGCAAACAAATAAAATGCAACCGTAATGGAGATCCCAGTTGGGGCAATTGCGATGATCCAAGGGATTTATTCCCACAAACATTCTAATTCACTATAGAAGGCTCATCGATTAACATGGCTAAAATATATATCACTTATAAGGCCGTAGAGAAAAGTCATGATACCTCATCTTAGGGTAATTGCAAGAGAGAGATAGCCCCCTAGTACGAGTCGACTTAGGTAACTAATTGAACCCATTTTTTCTATACATCGAAGTTCTGTTGCACACGTGTCCCAACAATAATGGATCCTTATACATTCTTTGATACAAAACTTGGACTTGTCTACTCAAAGACGAGTGAAACTTGTGATGTGAGAGAATTTTCATCTCCATTTGGAGATTGATCGAACACTTTCCATGGCGATAGATGAAGAATGAATATGATAGTTTTTTCCTTCTCCCTACAAGATGGTGAATCTAGCATTGTACTGTATTGTCGCAACAAAAAGAAAAAAAAAAAAAAAAGAATGCTACGGCCCAATTGGATATACGTGCTTCTTCTTATATTCCGAACCGGACAACTTAGTCTGCAATTCAGCATGTCTTTAGATCTGGGATCTTGCCTTTTCTTTGTTCTTTGATTTTATTTTATTTTTTGGCTGGCTTTTTAACTTTCCCATCACACAATTAGTGCGCATGTCTTCTAAGGATATAAAATTGTTGATTCGTGAAAGTTTTGTATCTGATGTCATATTGCTATCAAATTTCCAAAGAACTACAAATCTTAAAAAAATGCAAAAAATACTCCTCGATTTGTTACTTTAATCTAATGCATCTTTTAAAAGGATAAATAGCAATATAACGAGTTGGCAAAAGATTAAGAAATAAGTAGTCTAATGTGGCTTTATTTTATATAACTCGTTATTACTGGTGACCACATAACTTACAATTTTTGTAAGATAATTAGAAAATCAATAAGAAAATTCAAGAATTTCAAAAAATGGAAAAAAATATTTAGAAGGAGGTTGATGAAACTCCAAAGTGTGCCGTAAGGGGTGGGGGAGCTGGAGAGCTGGTTGTCCACGGTCATAGGGCCCGTTTGTTGTTTTCTTCTAGCGACAATAACTACCCGTCACTATCGAATGTTAAGGTTTTGGTTATCTTATATTTATCTTTGTGGTGTCAATTTCGCGTCTTTTAGAATTTCTATTTTGCTTAATTTTCATTTAAAGCTTTTTTTGACAATTTTCCAAAATTTTTCTTTTTATTTATATTATTGATTAGATGATTTAAACCAATAATTCCAATGTTAATGTTGTCAAGTTCTTCCTTTTCCCATTTACATTAGTTGAAGTGAGAGCAAAACGGAAATATGTGGTACAAAATTTAAGAAGAGATTGCACCCTATGCACCCTGAAAATCCCGCGAGCATCACATGCTAACCCAAAAAAAAAAAAAAAGCCAAAAATGGAGGTTCGTGAAAATAATAAAATGAAAGATAGGGTGAAAGCAAAATATAAATTCTTAAAAACGCAAGACTTAAAGCAGACCCTTATAATTTATTGATCTAATATACTGCATCGAGAAAAAGATCACACAATATTTTGAAAGGGTGAATACAAATACGATGAATTGATAAATAATTGAAATAAAAGTAGTCTCACGTGCCTTTCTAATCGTCGGAATTACCCATCAACTTGAGCTTGTAGGGCGGGCCGCTCTGTCCGGAGAGATGATCGATGGTAACATGCCAATTGTCAAAGGCAAGACAAGGGGAAGAGGTCGTCCCCATGCCTGGTTTCTCTACACATGAATGAACTCTTTCTCATAGTCTTCCCGGGTCCCTGCTTCCGGTCTGAAGTCGTGGCCATCCTTGTACCTTCAACGATCATCATCTTTCCATACTTCTGCAGTGAGCGAGATTAGGTCAACCATTTCATCTCTAACGCATGTCAGCCGGATTCCTTCACGTCGAAACTCGACTTTGTTCGTGCCGGGAACGTCGCCCGATGTACTTCTCGTGATGAGATGTCATGCTTGAGTTGGTCGAGACCATGCATTTTGAGAACTTCCATTTGATGCCTAAATTCACTGTCCTTTGACAACGACTTTCAATCAATAGATATATGACATTTGCAAGTCCGTTCATTAGGCAAACAATGTATCATTGGGATTCCTCAGTGTTGAAATCAAATTTCGATTGTGTCATCGTGGTCATACTCATCTTTACAAAATGCCCATTTAAGTCAATTGGAATCACGCATTACAGGAATTTAGGCTTGATGCCCAAAATTGTCCCTAAATTAGTAAATTTGAATTTCAATCAATTTATAATCGTCAGATCCATTCCAAGAAACAAAAGTAGGCAAACAAATAAAATGCAACCGTAATGGAGATCCCAGTTGGGGCAATTGCGATGATCCAAGGGATTTATTCCCACAAACATTCTAATTCACTATAGAAGGCTCATCGATTAACATGGCTAAAATATATATCACTTATAAGGCCGTAGAGAAAAGTCATGATACCTCATCTTAGGGTAATTGCAAGAGAGAGATAGCCCCCTAGTACGAGTCGACTTAGGTAACTAATTGAACCCATTTTTTCTATACATCGAAGTTCTGTTGCACACGTGTCCCAACAATAATGGATCCTTATACATTCTTTGATACAAAACTTGGACTTGTCTACTCAAAGACGAGTGAAACTTGTGATGTGAGAGAATTTTCATCTCCATTTGGAGATTGATCGAACACTTTCCATGGCGATAGATGAAGAATGAATATGATAGTTTTTTCCTTCTCCCTACAAGATGGTGAATCTAGCATTGTACTGTATTGTCGCAACAAAAAGAAAAAAAAAAAAAAAAGAATGCTACGGCCCAATTGGATATACGTGCTTCTTCTTATATTCCGAACCGGACAACTTAGTCTGCAATTCAGCATGTCTTTAGATCTGGGATCTTGCCTTTTCTTTGTTCTTTGATTTTATTTTATTTTTTGGCTGGCTTTTTAACTTTCCCATCACACAATTAGTGCGCATGTCTTCTAAGGATATAAAATTGTTGATTCGTGAAAGTTTTGTATCTGATGTCATATTGCTATCAAATTTCCAAAGAACTACAAATCTTAAAAAAATGCAAAAAATACTCCTCGATTTGTTACTTTAATCTAATGCATCTTTTAAAAGGATAAATAGCAATATAACGAGTTGGCAAAAGATTAAGAAATAAGTAGTCTAATGTGGCTTTATTTTATATAACTCGTTATTACTGGTGACCACATAACTTACAATTTTTGTAAGATAATTAGAAAATCAATAAGAAAATTCAAGAATTTCAAAAAATGGAAAAAAATATTTAGAAGGAGGTTGATGAAACTCCAAAGTGTGCCGTAAGGGGTGGGGGAGCTGGAGAGCTGGTTGTCCACGGTCATAGGGCCCGTTTGTTGTTTTCTTCTAGCGACAATAACTACCCGTCACTATCGAATGTTAAGGTTTTGGTTATCTTATATTTATCTTTGTGGTGTCAATTTCGCGTCTTTTAGAATTTCTATTTTGCTTAATTTTCATTTAAAGCTTTTTTTGACAATTTTCCAAAATTTTTCTTTTTATTTATATTATTGATTAGATGATTTAAACCAATAATTCCAATGTTAATGTTGTCAAGTTCTTCCTTTTCCCATTTACATTAGTTGAAGTGAGAGCAAAACGGAAATATGTGGTACAAAATTTAAGAAGAGATTGCACCCTATGCACCCTGAAAATCCCGCGAGCATCACATGCTAACCCAAAAAAAAAAAAAAAGCCAAAAATGGAGGTTCGTGAAAATAATAAAATGAAAGATAGGGTGAAAGCAAAATATAAATTCTTAAAAACGCAAGACTTAAAGCAGACCCTTATAATTTATTGATCTAATATACTGCATCGAGAAAAAGATCACACAATATTTTGAAAGGGTGAATACAAATACGATGAATTGATAAATAATTGAAATAAAAGTAGTCTCACGTGCCTTTCTAATTGTCGGAATTACCCATCAACTTGAGCTTGTAGGGCGGGCCGCTCTGTCCGGAGAGATGATCGATGGTAACATGCCAATTGTCAAAGGCAAGACAAGGGGAAGAGGTCGTCCCCATGCCTGGTTTCTCTACACATGAATGAACTCTTTCTCATAGTCTTCCCGGGTCCCTGCTTCCGGTCTGAAGTCGTGGCCATCCTTGTACCTTCAACGATCATCATCTTTCCATACTTCTGCAGTGAGCGAGATTAGGTCAACCATTTCATCTCTAACGCATGTCAGCCGGATTCCTTCACGTCGAAACTCGACTTTGTTCGTGCCGGGAACGTCGCCCGATGTACTTCTCGTGATGAGATGTCATGCTTGAGTTGGTCGAGACCATGCATTTTGAGAACTTCCATTTGATGCCTAAATTCACTGTCCTTTGACAACGACTTTCAATCAATAGATATATGACATTTGCAAGTCCGTTCATTAGGCAAACAATGTATCATTGGGATTCCTCAGTGTTGAAATCAAATTTCGATTGTGTCATCGTGGTCATACTCATCTTTACAAAATGCCCATTTAAGTCAATTGGAATCACGCATTACAGGAATTTAGGCTTGATGCCCAAAATTGTCCCTAAATTAGTAAATTTGAATTTCAATCAATTTATAATCGTCAGATCCATTCCAAGAAACAAAAGTAGGCAAACAAATAAAATGCAACCGTAATGGAGATCCCAGTTGGGGCAATTGCGATGATCCAAGGGATTTATTCCCACAAACATTCTAATTCACTATAGAAGGCTCATCGATTAACATGGCTAAAATATATATCACTTATAAGGCCGTAGAGAAAAGTCATGATACCTCATCTTAGGGTAATTGCAAGAGAGAGATAGCCCCCTAGTACGAGTCGACTTAGGTAACTAATTGAACCCATTTTTTCTATACATCGAAGTTCTGTTGCACACGTGTCCCAACAATAATGGATCCTTATACATTCTTTGATACAAAACTTGGACTTGTCTACTCAAAGACGAGTGAAACTTGTGATGTGAGAGAATTTTCATCTCCATTTGGAGATTGATTGAACACTTTCCATGGCGATAGATGAAGAATGAATATGATAGTTTTTTCCTTCTCCCTACGACATGGTGAACCTAGTATTGTACTGTATTGTCGCAACAAAAAGAAAAAAAAAAGAAAGGAAAAAGAAACAATTATTTCAATCATTTGAAACAAAATATGCAACGGGACAGACGGGTGAGTGCGAGAGAAACTGTCCCCATGTCTAACCAAGTTGGGAGGCGAGAGTGGAGGTGTTAAAATGGGTACACAACCCATTTAAATGATCCATGTTTGCTTAAATGGGTCGCTAATAAATCAGGCCTTATCTCCCAAAGCACCTATGATGGGTTTTAAAAATAAAAAGACTAAAATATATGGGTCTTAAACGGGTCTACTTTGTACCCATTTAAAACGCATTTATCAACTCATTAAAGATAACCCACGATCTAGTCTACCCTACTAGAGGTGGTAAAATTATAATTATAATTATAATTATTATTTTCTTTTCTTTTCCTTTTCTTTTCTTTCTTCTTCCTCCGGTGGTCGACACGACGATGGTCAACGACCAGCTAGGTGAGCCTCAAGCTCGCCGAATCGGGTAAAGCGAAGGCCTCGCCGATGCCTGGCGAGACTTGAACTTGCCAACATTGGGCGAGGGGCGAGCTCGAGCTCGCCCGACGTCAGTGAGCCTTGAGCTCACTGATGTCTGGCGAGGCTTGAGCTTGGCCAGATTCGACGAGGGGCAAGCCTTGAGCTTACTGGATCTGGTGAGGCAAAGTTCCCATCGACGTCCGATGAGGCTCAAGCCTCGTCGATCTGGCGAGCCTTGAGCTCACGGGTGTCGGGCGAGCTCGAGCTCACTGGTGGCCGGCAAAAGAACAAAAAAGAAGAAAGAAAAAGAAAAAGAAAAATTATTTTTAAAAAAATTATTTTTTAAAAAATAAAAAATAATTAGAATTCAATTTTTTAAAATAATCATTTTAAAATTTATAAAAAATTTCCATTAAATTTGTGTTGTATAAAACTATTTTAGCAATATCATTTATATATATATAAGAAATAAGCCTTCTTAAGTTTAGTTAAATGGGTTGGGTTGGGTATGGGTCAAAAATTTTGTATTGTAATAAATAAGTTATAAACGGGTTACATGGGTCGATTTGGGTCGGACCATTTATGATCCGACCCAAACCCGACCCGATCCAAACCCAACCCGACCCACCCGTTTAATGGGTCTAGGCAAAGGTAAGTTTTGCAAAGTGGAAGTTCTTTTTTGTGGTCAAGATATGGGGAGAGAGCTTTTGCTCTCTAAAGTAGATTGAAAAATCTGTACAAGTTGCTGAATAGATGTTTCCTCACTTGTTTTTTATACGATGGATGTTAGAGACATTCCGCATAAGTTAAATCCGGCTCCATGAGCGAGACTTGATGTGAGGCACTTCGCAGGGACCATGTTGACAATAATTTCTTGATAGAAGAAATTGCCTCCCGTCGGAGATATTTTTTCAGTATATTTTCCTTTGTTAGAGAATATTCGAATGTCCACCTCAATTCTCTGCACCTCTCGAGAGTGAGCATATTATCCCTTTTATATCGTGCATATCCTCAACGGATCGATCGTGCATCTCCTCGAACTTGGCTTTTCGATCGGCGGGTTCCAAATATGATTCGGCGCGTCGTGTTCGGTCAGGCCCTGATGGTCCCAACCAGCACTGGAATCGATGGTGAATGGCCCTGCGATGAGATAGGAACTGTTTCAGTGGCGCGAGGAGGACCGGACGGTGATGAGGATGCTCGTCTCGGGTCACGTTCCCTTTGATGATTCGGTGGCCATTGCTTGTCCTCAGAATTATGGACAGAGCTGAGAGATGCATTTATGAGGTTAAATCGGCTCATCTACTTCATTGAAGGGCAACACCCTAATAAATTCCAAGTACAGGCTTGATTCATTTCGTGAAGATAAATTATTTAAAAAATATTATTTTAAGAATGAATGATTCCATCGTTTGAAATAATTAATTAATAAAAAATATTTTCATAATCTATAATAATTTATACCTAAACATTTTCATGGATAAAAAAATATATATTTTGTTATTTTTTAAATCTATTTTTTTCGTGAAACAAGCACACCATAAAATGTCAAAGAATGTCCTTTGGCTATTTATTAAGTCTCAATAAATGTGTTATGACAATTGAAACGTTAAGCAAGTGTTTCCGTTAAAATGTTCAATTACGTTTATTTTCCGAACGTCAAAGTATGTTGAGAAATGTGTATTTTTATTTTTGCAGTCCCTTAGGGCGCTTATTAATTTATTTTCCTTAACTTTGGACTTATATAGAGTCAATGGGTGGTTGAATAATTGATTATTTTATACGGCCGCCACTTAATGTAAAAAGAGGGCTCATTGAATTTCTTCTCCTTTTTAAATTCGTCGACCCATATTGACATTTCAATTCGAAGAGACAATTATGTAGCTGAGATTTTGTTAATGAGTGTCTTAGAGACATCTGAACAACCAATGCTTTGAAAAATAATTTATTTTGAATAAAATATAATTAAAGACATCCCCATAACTAAAATATCTAACCAAATATTTTTCTAGAAGACATTATTTTAAATGAGCGTATGGGCTGGAGGCGAAACAATCAGTGTGCTCACTGAAATTTTTGAACATCTTCTCCATTGCTGAGGTCAAACATGGGTCATGCGGTACGTAACCCGCGAAATATAATTTACGTTATAAGAGGAAAATTATTTCAAATTTCAACCTCTTTCGTCATTTGCTTGTGAAGTTTATTTGACTAGTCTAGGAATTGCAACTTAGTAAAAACCAGTTGTCTAATTTGCATAAGCATTCAGCTAACCAAAAGTCAAAAATCAGCTGCTAAAATTTGACTAAATACGTGTAAACTCTTTGGAGTCACGACACCTCTATAAGCTGAATGTTTATATCTAATCAATTCATGAGGTGTGCAATGTGAAGCGAATCTCTAGATAGCTTAGCCTTTTGTACTAGTCCCTTTGATGTCTAGCAAGCATAATATGAGTTGACTTAAAATATTTAATGAAGTCAAAAAATCACTTAATTTGCTCTGCAAGAAGGTTGCTACTTTACACGTTTAGAAGAAAAAGAAAATGGCTACATAATTCATTCCTTCTAACAAAAAGATGATAAAATTGGTTACTTATAGCTTGTTTGTTAATGTTCATGTTTCTTTGTTTTTCTATTATTTTGTGACTTGGAATAAAAAAAAATAACATAAATATGTTTAGTAATGTCAATTAATTTTTCTACTCTCTAGAATAGAAAAATAGCCAGTGAATAATTTAGAACAAAAATAAGAAATATAGAAGGTAACTTCTTATTTTGGAGAACAATTTTTAGAAATAAGTCATTTACTTGTTTTCTTTTCTTTTTATTTCTTGCCACCTCATGCCTCCTGCCATTCACCACCTTGCCTCGCTGACCATTGCTGCTGAGGGCAAGAAGAAGAAAAGAGGAAAAAAAGAAAAAAAATTTAAAAAAATTATCAACAAATGTAAAGAAATTCTATGTTTTAAAAAAATTCATGGGTTGTACAAAACACATTTCTACTCTCTAGAATAGAAAAATAGCCAGTGAATAATTTAGAACAAAAATAAGAAATATAGAAGGTAACTTCTTATTTTGGAGAACAATTTTTAGAAATAAGTCATTTACTTGTCTTTTTTTTCTTTTTATTTCTTGCCGCCTCATGCCTCCTGCCATTCACCACCTTGCCTCGCTGACCATTGCTGTTGAGGGCAAGAAGAAGAAAAGAGGAAAAAAAGAAAAATTTAAAAAAAAAATTATCAACAAATGTAAAGAAATTCTATGTTTTAAAAAAATTCATGGGTTGTACAAAACACATTTCTATTTCTTTTTATTCTAAGAATATAAATTTTGTGTAATTACCAAACACATTCTTTTACTCATAAATTGTTAGAGAAAATAAAAATAGAAAAAGACTATTTCTGAAAAGAAATTGTTCTCTGAAATATAAATGTTACTAAACGTACCTTTAATTCATTGGCGGCACAAGCACGGAATCCGATCTTGAGATCTGTTGATGGGGAGACATATGAAGGAACGGATGAATGGATGGATGGATGAATGAGAGCTCGAATTAGAGATCCATAGATTGTAGACAGTATTTCCCCCACGGCCTTTGACCTCTCAAAGCATTTTTCTTAGACCACAGTATTTTGCTAATGTTGTCAAATAATTCTCTCGTTACCTAAAATCCAATCTTAAATTCCGACCATCTGTTGCGGATCCTCAATTGCGGAAGAGTTCCTGAAAGCTTTCGACACTCGACAAGCAAGTCTCAATCGTCAAAGCCAAAAGAGAATTCAAGATCCAACCACGGCTGCGAATAGTGTTGGATGGACTTTTTGTTCTACTGTTCTACCCTGGGAAAAGTCGGGCACACGTGAATAGAAAATTGCAGCGTGCGTTGTGCGGTCGCCCTTTCCCAGTTCGCACTGCTTTTCTCTGTGGCCGGGATTTCGGAACACGAAAGAAAAGCGGATAACAACAGTCCAAAAAAATAGTCATCAGGCCAGGACAAATTTCGAGATGTTAATTATGTCAACCGTTATTCTCTTGATAGTTAATTATGTGCATCTCACCGTGGGATTCACCTGATTAGTGGCTAAAATGGAATTGGATTCATGAATCGCATAACATTTTTTTTTTTCGGTAAGATTCGAATTCTTTTAAGTGCACGAAGATTGACATTCAGTTTTGATTGCTCATGCTGCGCATGTCTAAAAGTTTTGCCCACACCAAGCGTGCATGCATCTGCTGCTTTGAAAAATGGCTCGTAGAGTTTGATATGGAGAACACGGGAATGGGGATTATGATGGTGTAAATTTAGCCTATAAGACAACATAAACAGATGGAATCGATTTTCAAACATATTTCACTTGTCTAAACATCATTCAATGTTTATCACATATTCTCACTATAAATTCATTTTTCTTCCCATTGGATTACAGGTCTCATTCACTTCAAAGAAAATGAGCCCAATACAACCTTAGGACTCAAATTTGGCTCATGCATTGGGATCTAAATCCAACTGCCGGTTTCCCAGGTTTGGGCATTGGGATCTTAGGTCTGTCCGATAAGCACTTGGATCCAATCATTGATGACGGTCTTGTAATAGCGAAGATCAATCCGTATCCAAAAATATAAAAGTTACTTAATTTTTTTCTAAATTTAAGCATGAATTTTGATTGATTAATTTTTTTTTTCATCGATTCAATTTTCTGAATTAGTCAAACCACTAAAAAAAGAAGAAATCATTATTTTTTATTTTTTATTTTTTATAGCGGAACCAACCGAACACGCCAAGCGTTATGGACGTCGACCCAGTTTTTGGGGTTTCGAGACCACAAGTGAACGTGGCGGTGCCATTTTTCTCTTTATTAAAAAAGAAGCCGTAATTTGACCGTCTGGTCGAGCCTGGTCACACTCTTCTCATCTCATCCCGCACCTCATCACGGAACGTCTCTCTCCCGTTTTCCAAGTCGCCAGGATCGCTCGCCGACATGTAACCCTCGTTCCCATCTCGATCTCGATCTCGCCCGGCCTATAAATACAACAAAACCTAACGTACCCCTCTCTCCCAGAAGAGAGCAAGAGAGCAACAGCAAGAGAAACGATCAAAACACATAGAAGAGAAAGAGAAGAGAGAGATGGGTTCGATAGATATGATCCAAAAGCCGCACGCAGTGTGCATCCCCTACCCAGCCCAGGGCCACATCAACCCCATGCTCAACCTCGCCAAGCTCCTCCACCACCGGGGCTTCCACGTCACCTTCGTCAACACCGAGTACAACCACAGCCGCCTCCTGCGCTCCCGCGGCCCCTCCTCCCTCGACGGCCTCCCATCCTTCCGATTCCGCACCATCCCCGACGGCCTCCCACCCTCCGATGTCGCCGACGCCACCCAGGACATCCCCGCCCTCTGCCAGTCCACGAGTAAGTTCTGCTTGCCCTACTTCCGGGACCTGCTCGAGAGGCTCAATGAGGAGAGCACGACGTCGGGTTCCCCCCCGGTGAGCTGCGTGGTGTCGGACGGCGTGATGAGCTTCACGCTTGACGCTGCTGAGGCGATCGGTGTGCCGGAGGTCCTGTTCTGGACAACGAGCGCGTGCGGCTTCATGGGCTACGTACAGTACCGCAATCTTATTGACAAGGGTCTTACTCCACTCAAAGGTATGCATTACTAAATAATGGTTTGATTTGGTTTGTTTAAGTATTCCCACTTGGAAGGTCTACGGCTAATGATTTTTTCATTTCTCTTTTGTGTATTTGGTTTGCAATTCACACTGTTTAGTTTATTTTGTTCCGGATTTGCATGATTAGTGAGTGGCCGAATATTCATAGTTTTCTACTAGGTAGAGTATTTAACTAAGTCAACAGTCAAAAGTAGAATTTTAGATGTGAAAACGTTTCTATGAATGGTCAAAACGGTTTGATTGATCGACTGTCAATTTGCAGATGCAAGCTACTTGACAAACGGGTACCTAGACACCATCATCGACTGGATACCCGGGATGAGAAATATCCAGCTGAGAGACTTACCGAGCTTCATCCAAACCACTGACCCGGATGACCTGATGATACACTTCGTGTTGAGAGAGACCGAGAGAGCGAAGAGAGCCTCGGCCATCGTTTTCAACACGTTCGACCGGTTAGAGCACGAGGTCCTCGACGCTCTTAAGGCCATGTTCCCTTCCATTTGTACCCTTGGCCCCCTTCATCTCCTTACAGAGCAACTACCCGATGACGACACCAAGTCGATCGGGTCCAACCTGTGGAAGGAAGACTTGGGCTGTCTCGAGTGGCTCGACTCAAAACCGCCCGGCTCGGTCGTGTACGTGAACTTTGGGAGCATCACAGTGATGTCTCCGACACAGCTGGTGGAGTTCGCATGGGGGCTCGCGAACAGCTGCCAGACGTTCCTGTGGGTCATCAGGCCCGACTTGGTTGTCGGCGACATGGCAATCTTGCCATCGGAGTTCTCGGCCACGACAAGGGAGCGGAGCCTGCTGGCGAGCTGGTGCCCCCAGGAGCGAGTGCTAAACCACCCGGCGGTTGGCGGGTTCCTGACCCACAGCGGGTGGAACTCGACGATCGAGAGCATCACGGCCGGCGTGCCGGTGTTGTGCTGGCCGTTCTTTGCGGAGCAACAGACGAATTGCCGGTACAGCTGCGAGGAGTGGGGGATCGGGATGGAGATCGACGGCGACGTGAAGAGGGACAAGGTGGAGAGGCAGGTGAGGGAGCTGATGGAGGGGGAGAGAGGGAAGGAGATGAAAAGGAAGGCGATGGAGTGGCAGCAGATGGCCCGGGAGGCCACGCGTCCTTCTGGGTCGTCCTACTTAAACCTGGACGAAGTGATGGACAAGGTGTTGCTGTTGCCCAGAAGAGATTAAAGTTTGTTCGGAAATTCGTTTGCGATAGCGGAATATATGAGAAGAACTCTTTAGACGGTCCTCTTGTCTGGATCTTATCAACTTCAGTCTCGTGGCTTGGATTTATTTCCATTTATTTTTGTGCAATAGGCAATGGGCGGCTGGTGATAGCATTGGATCAATAATAATAATAATAATAATAATGACAATAATAGTCGTATTACCGTATGGACCTGATAATCCCACTTTGAGGGCACTAGCCAAATTTGAACATTTACCAAGTACATGATTGGTTGAATAACTTATTATCTTATTCTGCCACCATTTCCTCTAAGAAGAAGACCAATTGAATTTCTTCTCCTCTTTAAGATCGTTGCCCCACACGTTTTCCTTAGGGAATGGTTTGAAGAAATAATTATAATTAGGATTTTGTCATTGAGTGGCGTTGATACACGTTTTCCTTAGAGAATAGTTTGAAGAAATAATTATAATTAGGATTATATCATTGAGTGGCGTTTATATACATTTTCTTTTCTCCTACGCTGAGGTCAAACATGGATCATGCGGCACGTAATCCGCAAACAAAACAATTCAATATAACGAGGAAAGTTTTCAATCTTTTACGTTTTCAATAATTAGGATCCTTATTTTTTCAACTATATTTTATTAACCTAGGATTTGAAACCTATGATTGAAAATAAGCCAATTGTCTAATATGAATACGCCTGTTGCTAACCAACCTTAAATGGATCTCCAGCTAAAAAATTGAAGGTTATATGCTCAAATCGTACTAAATGCGCGTAACCTCTTTAGAGTTAGGATATTAGCATAAACTAAATGCTTATACTTAATAGCTGAACCTCTGAATAGCTGAGCCTTTGTACTCGTGATGTCAGATTCCTAGATTATCACAAAGAGCACGGCCGATAACCATAGTAAGTTTTGACTTGAAAGATTTGATTAATGTAAAAAGAAAAAAGTACTTAATTCGCTAAGAAAGTTGCTACATATGTGGTAAAAGAATTTAAAAAAAAAAAAGAAAAGGGCTATTTAATTCATTCGATGAAAAATACATCTATATAAGAATTAGAATCTTGCCTATCGTAGTGTTAAAAAATGTTCAAACTGACAAATAATGCTCATAGTTCCATTTTTTATAAGACAATATTGGTGCGATTATTTTGCTGAAAAATAAATGATTTAGAAAATATTTTCCTAAAAATAATTACTTATATTGCTTGACAAAATAAATGAATGAAAATATTTTCACCATCAATTAATATTTTAAATAAAAATCGTTATCTGTAATAAAAATATTTTTCATTGTCTAATTATTTCAAGTGATATAAACGATCATTTAAAAAAAATGTATTTCAAATCATTCATTATCTACAAAGCAAATGAGCTTGCCTATTTCCTTTTAGGATCTTGGAATGTAAATTCCCAGTGTTCCAATATTCGACGACAAAACTCTATTTTTTAATTTCAGCTAATTGTTTTAGGTTTTAGGAAACAGATTCTTTAATTTCGGATGAAAATAACTATTTGGTGTTTTTTAAGTGCTTGTTTTGACACTCTAGAAGATATCGGAGTCATCAAATCCAAAACAAAAAGGTATAAATATTCCCTTAAAAATCCAAAGATTGAAATGGTATCAAATAGAATTTTTTTAATCTGCTATTGAGCTCCGGATGTTAGGGTGGGTGCTTGCTATTGCTCACAAAAAGTAGGACTATGTAAACGAAAAAATAATCTAACTATGCGTATATAAACCTGTTCCTTTCAATAATGAGTCATGACTAGTCGATTTCAATATATAGAACTCGTGAATAATGATGATAGTTGTGTATGATTAAGCTATTAATTAATGTTGGCAGATGGTAAATTGTTTTCTTGAAAAAGTTTCACTTATCTAAACATCATTCAGTATTTATAATAGGAATAATATTACGAAAAACTCTAAACTAGTACACCTAAAATAAATTTATCCAAAATTAATTTTTGAATAAAAAAATCCAAACTGGTACACAAATGACAAATTTAATCTTTGTTAGTTTTCATTAAATTTTACTATCAAATTGCCAAGTTAGATGACACATGAAATTTTATAGGTGTATTAATTTGTAGTTTTATCTTTCATTTATCATAAATGTATTAGTTTATGATTTTTCATGGAGAATAAATTTGCAATAAATGTACCTGGGATTTTTAATAGTCAAAAAATTAATTTATGATAAATTTGTCATAAATGTACCGATTTTAGGTTTTTGATACCATTAAACTTTGTTAATAATCCTTATTACAAATCCATTTTTCTCCTCACCAAATTAATAACTCTTATTGTTTTATAAGAAACGAATTTTATTGAAAAATATTTCCGATAATTTCTTTAAAAAATGATTTTTTTTTTTTTTTTTTTTGTGCTTGGTTACTTTTGCTAATAAGATGGAAGTCATTTGATATAGGAAAGTAAGGAAACGCACGACCAAAAAAAAATAAAAATCGATTGTGACCCTAAAACTTGTGGCTACCGAGGGCCCAACATCTGAACGTCGAGGATCCAAGTCTAGCTGCCGTCCTCTATGGTCCGTCCACTGGGGTCCTGTTAAGCACTTGGATCCAATCATTAGGGACGATCTTGATGTATTCGGAAAAATCGTTGATGATTTTATGAAGAAAATCCATTTTCTCAAAGTCAGGGAGATGTCTTTCTTGATCGAAATGATTTTCTTTGGACTCATCTTTTTATATTATCTGAATGGCGAATATTTAAGCAAATACTATTTAATGTTGATTTATTTCATCAAACCCGCTAACAAAGCCACGTATATCAAAAGGGTCTCCCGGCCTATAAATGTACCCCAACCTACCTTCTTCCCATGACAATTGCCATCTCTCTTTTCCATACGAAAAGAAAGAAAACAAATCAAATTTCTTGAAAAATGCTTTCTCATTGAATTTTCCGTGAAACAAACATACTCTATAAACCATTTCAATTAGAGAGTGAATTTATTGAAAAATTAACCCACGATGTACATTTGATTACTAAACTTGCACTTTTTTCTTTAACTTCTCAATTTTGTAATTTATGTCATATATCGTCCAACTTGTAGAAAATTTCCAATTAAGTTCCTTGGCTCTAGTTCTGCCAAATTGAAAATGACGAATCCGTCGATGTCGGCCTGGTACGAAACGCAAAGATTGGTTCCACCATAAGCAATCAATCAAGCAAAAATAATGGATGATGTTTGGTTTCCGCTGGCTAAACTACGCGTGCAATAATCCTAGCCCAACATCTTAACGTCGAGGATCCAAGTCTAGCTGCCGTCCTCTGTGGTCCGTCCACTGGGGTCCTGTTAAGCACTTGGATCCAATCATTAGGGACGATCTTGACGTATTCGGAAAAATCGTTGATGATTTTATGAAGAAAATCCATTTTCTCAAAGTCAGGGAGATGTCTTTCTTGATCGAAATGATTTTCTTTGGACTCATCTTTTTACATTATCTGAATGGCGAATATTTAAGTAAATACTATTTAATGTTTATTTATTTCATCAAACCCGCTAACAAAGCCACGTATATCAAAAGGGTCTCCCGGCCTATAAATGTACCCCAACCTACCTTCTTCCCATGACAATTGCCATCTCTCTTTTCCATACGAAAAGAAGAAAACAAATCAAATTTCTTGAAAAATGCTTTCTTATTGAATTTTCCGTGAAACAAACATATTCTATAAACCATTTCAATTAGAGAGTGAATCTATTGAAAAATTAACCCACGATGTACATTTGATTACTAAACTTGCACTTTTTTCTTTAACTTCTCAATTTTGTAATTTATGTCATATATCGTCCAACTTGTAGAAAATTTCTAATTAAGTTCCTTGGCTCTAGTTCTGCCAAATTGAAAATGACGAATCCGTCGATGTCGGCCTGGTACGAAACGCAAAGATTGGTTCCACCATAAGCAATCAATCAAGCAAAAAGAATGGATGATGTGTGGTTTCCGCTGGCTAAACTACGCGTGCAATAATCCTAGCCCAAATTGAGCAGAATATTTGATAACATCTCGGACAATGGAAATATATTTTATTCGTAAGTGACACACGTGATGTTGCATAAGGCGAGCAATCGAACAATAATATAGACAGAAGAATAAAATAAATCGGACATCGGATTTATGTGGTTCGGTCGTAAAGACCTACGTTCACGGGGAAAGCAACAACGAATTTCACTATACATCAAGCAATACAAGAAGATTACACGCTCGAGTTACTCAAACATTTTCTCGGTATTTCCCAAGCCCCAATTACACCCAATAACGCACGCAGTGTTTAGTCTCGAAATTCATCAAGATAATCTCTCAATCTCACAAAAGAATTACACGCAAATCTTACCACATGATTTAATTAGCTTGAACACTAAATCTTCTTGGATGTAATTTACGAACAAGAACGTCAAAGAAAATCCCTCCCAAGCACTCGACAACGAGATGGTGCTTCAAGACCAATTCTTCATGATCAACAACTACCCACGAGCAAGCCTTGAAAATTGATATGTAATCCACCGCCAGAGAATTCCATGCGTGAGGGGAAAACAAATTAGCTAGGATTCGGTCAACTCAAGTAAAAGCTTGGACTTTCCTTTTGCTGTTATCTTGCCGATTTTAACCAAAATATATCCCTATATATTTTAAACAAAATTCAAGTCCAAGTCAAAGTTGGACTTTCCTATATTAGCAGCTGTTATCTTGCCAATTTTAACCAAAATATATCTCTATATATTTTAAATAAAATCCAAGTCCAAGTCAAAGTTGGACTTTCCTATTTTAGCGGCCAAACTCTCCAACGCAGATTCAAAATTTTGGGAAGTTGATCTTCGGATATTCTTTGCTCGATTCGAACGTCCTCAACATATCCAATTCGGAATATTTGGAATTTCGCATTGAGCTCAAACTCGGAAACATATTTTAACAAGTGATATTTTTAGAATATACCGTAAAATATTAAAGAGTGTCCTTCAGCTATTTGTATCCAAGTGCTTAACAGGACCCCAGTTATTTGTAAAGAGTGTCCTTCAGCTATTTGTAAAGTCTCATTTTATGCGCTTTGACAATTTAAACGTTTAAGTGTTACTGTAAAAATTGGTAATTACCTTTATGTTCACAGTATGTTAAGAAATGAGCATTTTTGTTTTTAAATCATTTAATTAGTCCCGTAGGAGCTCATATGGAGTCAATGGCTAGTCGAATAATTGATTATTTTATTCGGCCGGCACCGACGGGGGAATAGGGTGGGGAATAGCTAGGATAATTATTAATATCAAAACCGCGTTGGTCAAATGAGAAGGAAAAAACAAAGTAGGCTGGCGATGTCTTGTACAACCAATGCCATGAAAAATAATTTATTTTGAATAAAATATAATTAAAGATGCCCCTATAACTAATATACCTAGCCAAAGAATTTTCTAGAAGACATTATTTTTAAATGAGCGCAAGACATTATTTTTAAATGAGCGCATGGTCAAGAATGCGTCATGCGGTACGTAACCCGCCAAAAAAATACACATTATAAGAGCAAAAGTTCTTCAAATTTCAACCTCCTCAGTCATTTGCTTGTGAAGTTTATTTGGCTAGCCTAGGATTTGCAACTTGTTAGCCAAAAACAGTTAGTTGAATTTGCATAAGCATTTAGCTAACTGGACCAGTAAATTCAAATGTACTACAAACTGTTCTGGATATTTTTAGCTCAAAATCCAAAAGTCATCCGCTAAAATCCGACTAATTGCATGTAAACTCTTTCAAGTTACAACACGTGTAAAGACCGAATGCTTCTATCTAATCGATTCATGAGGTGTGCAGAGTCAAGCCAACCTCCAGATTGCTTAGCCTTTTGAACCCATTTGATGTTTGGCAAGCATAATTTGAGTAGATAAAAAATATTCAATAAAGTCAAAAAATTAATTAGATTGCTCAGCACGAAAGTTGCTACTTTACGCAATAAGAAGAAAAAAGAAAATGGCTACACAACGTAATTCGTTCCGTTTAAGAAAAAGATGATAAAAATGGCTACTTAATTCATCGGCTACACAAGCATGGAATCCGATCTTGAGATCTACTTGTGGGTAGGCATATGAAGGAACAAATAAATTGATGGAAGAATATGAGCTCGAAAAAGAGATACATGTGTCGTAGACAATATCTCTCCATGGCCTTTCACCTTTCAAAACGTTTTTCATGAACCATCGTATTTTGCTAATGTTATTGAATAATTCTCTCGTTACCTAAAATTCAATCTTTAATTTAAACTATCTACCGCAAATCCTTAATTTTGGATGAATTCTTAAAATAGGGCTATCGTCATTCGAGGAGAAATCTCAATCATCAAATCCAAAGGAGAACCAAGATCCAATGACCACTACAAACAAAGCTGGGAACATGTAAATGGAAAAGTACAGCATGTGTTCTGCAGTCACCTTCACTCAAATTTGGCTTCGCAGCGCAGTTCGCACTGCTTTTCTCTATGGTCAGAATTTGGAACACAAGAGGAAAACGGATAACAACAGTCCAAATAATAATCATTGTCTATTTTGACAAGTCAAGGCAAATTTCGAAAAGTATATTGCATGATTCGTAAATTATGCGAATTATTATTATCTGGATTATCAATTATGCACATTTCAATATAGGTTCACCTGATTGATTGACAATTGAAATGGAATTGGATTTATAAATCAAGTAATATTTTGTTTTCCCGCAAATTTCAAATTCTTATAAGTGCATAACACATGTCTTAAACCTTTGCTCACACTAGGCATGCATGCATATGTTGCTTTCAACAATGACTCATAGAGCTCCATATAGAGAATACGGGAATGGGGATGATAATGGTGTAAATTTAGCCTGTAAGATAATATAAACAGATGGATTCAGTTCTCAAACATATTTCGCTTGTTTGAACATCATTTGGTGTTTAAAACCGTCAAATTACAATCCAAGCATCGAGGATCTAAATCCAACCACTAGCTTTCAAGGTCTAGTTATCAAGACCTTGGATCCACCCATCAAGTACTTGAATCTATTTATTAATGACGGTCTTGTAATAACAGATATCAAGCCGTATGTAAAAAATTAAAAACTACCTAACTTTTCATGAATTAATCAAACCACTAAAAATAAAGATTTTTTAGCGAAAAAAAAAAAACCAAACACGCCAAGGATCATGGCGTCGACCCAATTTTTAGATTATGAGATTTGCAAATGAACGTGAATGAGCCATGTGACATGGGCCAATCGATTGGGATCGTGACCGCGCGGTGACTCAGGCACTTTAGGATCGGATTGGATCGCCGAAGCACCTAAGCCAAGCCTTGCTTGATCGAACGCTCACTCACTCGCCTTACCCAGATCGTAGAGAGAGAAAGAATCTAGAGAGAAGAGCTCTAGAAAGATAGAAGCTTTGTATTGCGGAAGTAGTGGATGTTTACAAATGAAGGAGTACACCCCTTTTTATAGTTGAGGGCCTCGGATTACATCTATTGATCTAGAATTCTATCGGCGAACGAGATTGCACCGCCTCAACTACCGACATAAGTGTTCAACTACTAGACATAAATGCCAACTACTAGCTACCGACATATATGAAGCTAGAGTCTTCTAGAAACTTCGAGGAGAAGGCTTGTTGGGAATCCGAGCGAGCACGGGAGGTCTACCACGGACGAGTCACGGTCGACTCCGGGGAACCTCTTAGGTCGACCTTCTTTCGGCTCATGACATTCTCCCCCACTCAATCGAGCGACGTCCTCGTTGTTCACAGCTTGACGGTCGGCCTTCTTGGCACGAGCATGGGCTTTGGCACGAGCTCTTTGGTTTTGACCTCGTTTGGTGCGGACGCTCACGAACGAAGTACCACATCCTTCGATGATGAACTCAAACTTGTCACGCGGCTCCATCTTCGGCTTGGATGGAGCATGCGGCGCGCACTCAACCTCGAGGAAGAGCACTTGGATGGGCATGGCGTGTGTTGGAGTAGGATCCAACTCTACCTTCAGCTTCACCTCGGCCAGCTTGTTTAGTCACTTCACGGACTTCAAATTCTTGTCGAGGCATCAGATTGTGGCGATGGTCTTGGTGTCGACCACCCCTTTGATCATGGGGAACGTCGTCGAGTATTGCGGGTCGAGGATCACGATGCACTTGGTCCTCATGTCAATCATGGCTCTCATGCTATCGAAGAATTGAATACCAATGATGAGATCATAATCATCAAGAGGGATTACCTCGAAATCCATTTTACCCTTCCATCCGCCAATCTTGACATCCACGTCTGAAGTCGCTTCTACGCCATGGACGCCCTCCGAGTTGATCGGCTTGAAGGTATTCCCGGTTGACTCCACACGAAGCTTTAGGGCCTTCGCCACTTCGGTCGACATGAACATGTTCGATGCTCCCGTGTCGACTAAGGCAAAGAGTGTTTGATCGCACACGTCGACCTCCACGAAGAACATTTCTGAGTTTGACGCAGCTTTTTCTTTGGATGGCGATCGAGCTTGGACGAAGTTGATTGTCTTCACACATCCAAGTCGGATTTGTCGCCTTTCTTCTTTGGGCTCCTCCTCCACCTCATTGATGGCTAGGAGTGCATTGATTTGTCCCCTCTTTGGCACTTTTGGGTCTAGTGCGGACCTTTGCAAATAAAGCAAGGAGATGGCAGAGGTTGATCGAACTTACTCGCATAGTCCGTTTGCGATCAACCCCTTTGGAAGGACGGCTTAGAAATTCCTTCTCCCCATGTTTTGGCTCAACCACCTTGATCATGCGCGCCTCGAGGAGTGCTTCTTGCGTCATCTTCGAGTTGATCCGATCTCCAATCTCTTGCTCGGTTGTTCCTCGACTCAACCTTGGTGAGATCGACGAGAGACTTGGCCATGCTTAGTGCTCTCGCAAGGCTACTCACGTCCCAACGCTTCAGCTCAAGTTGTGCCCATGGCTTGAGTACATCCATGAATGCTCCGAAAGCCTCCTCTTCACTTAGGTTGTGAATTTGGAATTTGAATTCCGTGAACTCCTTCACGTACTCTCAAATCGTGCCTCTTTGCTCGAGGCGATGGAGCAAGCTACGAGCTCTTGTTGAGCGAACTCGAGGAAAAAGTAGTCGCAGAACTCCCTCACGAAGTCGTGCTATGTGTCCACGGAATCAGCACTGCGTCTAATCTCGTCGCACCTATTGCGCCACCACAGCATAGCCGTATCAGTAAGGAACATGGAAGCCATTCTAACCTTGATCGACTCGTCTCGGATGTTGACGGCGCCAAAGTATTGTTCCATACTCCACACGAAGTTGTCCACCTCTTAGGCGAATCGGTTGCCTTTGAACTCCTTTAGTTTCGACACCTCAATTTTGGACACCGCTTGAGTAGGTACCGCACCGTTCGTGATGCTTAGCTTACATAGGGTGAGCTTGGTCTTGAGCTCTTGGATCTCCGCCTTCATGACTTCGACCTCTTCCCTACACGGGCTCACCTCCTCGATCACTTGGACATGCTCGTTCAAACCATCGATCAATGCTTCGAGAGCTTCATCCTTGTCGAACAATGGAGCCGTAGCTTGGTTGATGCCGGTCGTGAAGTCTTCACGAAGCGAGCCCTCAACCTCCATGATCCGGTCTCGCACATCGTCAAGACCTTTCATGAGTTCGAGCACGGCACTCCAGACCTTCCCGATCTTCTCATCGAACGTAGCCGCAGCATCCACCGAGGTATCTCTTTTCTTTGCTTTGCAAGTCTCCTTGACTTCATAGCCTCTCCAACTATAGCCGCTTCTTGGCTTGACATTCTCTCGAACAGTTGGCGCTCTTCAATCTCTTGGAAACGGATCTCTCTTTAGCTCTGATACCACTTGTCACGGGCCGATCGATTGGAATCGTGACCGCGCGGCGACTCAGGTACTTTAGGATCGGATTGGATCGCCGAAGCACCTAAGCCAAGCCTTTCTCAATCGAACACTCGCTCGCTCACCTTACGCGGATCGTAGAGAGAGAAAGAATCTAGAGAGAAGAGCTCTGGAAAGATAGAAGCTTTGTATTGCGGAAGTAGTGGATGTTTACAAATGAAGGAAGACACCCATTTTTATAGTTGAGGGCCTTGGATTACATCCATTAATCTAGAATTCTATCGGTGGACGAGATCGCACCACCTCAACTACCGACATAAGTGTTCAACTACTAGACATAAATGCCAACTACTAGCTACCGATATAAATGAAGCTAGAGTCTTCTAGAAACTTCGGGGAGAAGGCTCGTTGAGAATCCGAGCGAGCACAGGAGGTCTACCACGAACGAGTCACAGTCGACTCCGGGGAACCTCTCGGGTCGACCTTCTTTCGGCCCGTGACACATGTAACCCTCTTCTCATCCCTCACCGCATCACGCGTCTCTCACATCTTCCAAGTCACCCAGAATTGGTCGCCGACGTGCCACCCGCCTTCCCCTCTCGATCTCGCCCCGCTTATAGATAGACCAAAACCAGAAAAGAGCAAGACAACAGCAAGAGAAACAATCAAAACACAAAGGAGAGAGAGAGAGGGAAATGGATTCGATAGATATGATCCAAAAGCCGCATGCGGTGTGCATTCCCTATCCAGCCCAGGGCCACATCAACCCCATGCTCAACCTCGCCAAGCTTCTCCACCACCGGGGCTTCCACGTCACCTTCATCAACACTGAGTACAACCACGGCCCCTCCTCTCTCGATGGCCTCCCATCTTTCCAGTTCCACACCATCCCCGACAGCTTCCCGCCCTCTGCCAGTCCACGAGTAAGTTCTGCTTGCCCTACTTCAAGGACTTGCTCCAGAGGCCTAACGAGGAGAGCGCGACGTCGGGTTCCCTGCTGGTGAGCTGCATGGTGTCGAATGGCACGATGACCTTCACACTTGATGCTGTAGAGGCAATTGGCGTGCTGGAGGTCCTGTTCTGGACGGCGAGCACATGCAGCTTCATGGGCTACGGTGCAGTATCGCAGTCTTATTGACAAGGGTCTTACTCCACTCAAAGATATGCATTCCTAAATAACTGTCCGATTTGGTTAAATTAAGTAATCTCACTTAGCAGATTTACGGCGAATGATTTTTCTTCTCTTTTGTGGATTTGGTTAGCGTTTATATCGTGTGGCTTTGTTTGTTCCTGATTTACACAATTAACCAGTGGCGGACTGTGTCGTAGTTTTCTAAGTACTTAACAAAGTCAACTGTGAAAAGTAGAATTTTAGATGTAAGAACATTATCATGAATGGTTAAACGGTTTAATTGATCCACTCTCAATTTGCAGATGCCAGCTACTTGACAAACGGGTATCTAGACAACCACCATTGACTGGATACCCGGGATGAGAAACATCCGCCTAAGAGACTTACCGAGCTTCATCTGAACCACCAACCCGGACGACCTGATGATACGCTTCTGCTTGAGAGAGGGCGAGCGAGCGAAGAGAGCCTCAGCCATTATTCTCAGCACGTTCGACCGATTAGAGCACGAGGTCCTCGACGCTCTCAAGGCCATGTTCCCTCCCATCTACACCCTTGGCCCCCTTCATCTCCTTACAAAGCAACTATTTGATAATAACACCAGGCCGTTCAAGTCCAACCTATGGAAGGAAGAGCCAGGTTGCATCGAGTGGCTCGACTCGAAACAACCCAGCTCAGTCATGTACGTGAACTTCGGGAGCATCACAGTGATGTCGCCAGCGCAGCTGGTGGAGTTCGCATGGGGGCTCATGAACAACAACCAGGCGTTCCTGTGGGTCATCAGGCCAGACTTGGTCGTTGGTGATGCGGCTATGCTGCCTACGGATTTCTTGGCTGCAACTAGGGAGCGGAGCCTGCTAGCGAGCTAGTGCTCCCAGGAGGGGGTGCTAAGCCGCTCAGCGGTTGGCGGGTTCCTGACCCACAACGGGTGGAACTCCACGATCGAGAGTATCGCAGACGGGGTGCCAGTGGTGTGCTGGCCATTCGTTGGGGACCAGCAGACGAACTGCTGGTACAACTGCCAGGAGTTGGGGATCGGGATGGAGATCGACAAAGACGTGAAAAGGAACGAGGTGGAGAGGCAGGTGAAGGAGCTGATGTTGGAGAAATCCTCGTGAAGAGTTTTGAAGTTGACAAAATGTTTCCGTCAGTCTAGTCTGAAGGTCAGCAGACTCTGTTGGTTAAAGTCTGCAGATTTCCGGACAGCCAGACTCAAGACTCAAAGTCTATCCTCATTGACAGTCACTGATCCGTTGAAGAAAGGTTATCCCGAACTGGATGTTTTGTTCAGGATTTAACCTTGTCATCTGGAGAAGATCTCGTGGCTGGAGAAGACGTATCAGAATCCTTTGATTGATCAAGATTGATTCAATGACTGAAGATTCGATGATTGTCTAAATATTATTGGAAGGTTCTACTTATGGAAACCGAGATCCTGATTGTATGGGCGAACAGGATTGATGGGCTATCAACACGTTCCTTTAATAGCTCGAACGATCTTCCTAATTGATTCCGTCCAACGGGTAGATTGGAGGAATTCCTTTGGAAAGTGCCAACGGGTATGATGGCATAAAGGAGTATATAAGGAAGACGTTCTTAGTTGTTTAAGGAAAGTGCGCGATAGAAGAATTCCAAAGTCTGAAGCTCCTATTTGTTTAGATAAATCTCTTGAGCGAATACTTGTATACAAAAGAGAGTCTATATTTGTGAGAGACCTTGAGGAGGTGTGATAGAACATCTACACTGTGGAATCAAGGCAAAGCTGTGCTGTAACTTCTCTTTTGATCATAGTAAAATCCAGCCGGTGGGCTGTCAGTGCGGAAGAGTGGACGTAGGCTTGGAATAAGCCGAACCACTATAAATCTTGTGTTTGATTTTCTCTTCCTTACTCTCTCTACATCGATCGTATTTCAATCTGTTGCTTCTGTATATCGAAAAATTCTTTGTGCGCCTATTCACCCCCCCTCTAGGTGTTTATACTAGCAATATCAATTGGTATCAGAGCATGTGTACTTACTTTATTTGAAGTGTATTACTTCATAGTAAAAGATCCATGGCTAGTATGCTAGCACCAGGGCTGATGGAAGGGCAAAGCAATACCAGACCACCTTACTTTGATGGAAAGGATTACAACATCTGGAAGAACAAGATGAAAGCTTTCCTACGATCAAAGGATCCTCTGGAATGGGACGTTGTAGAAAAAGGAATTACTCCTACCACTGCATCAGTCTCTGAAAGAGGAAAAGAAACTGAAGAATCCAGCGGAATGTCTCAGGAAGAAATAACCAAGAGACAGACACTCGATGCAAAAGCAATTTATTCCTTATATTGTGCTTTATCACCAACTGAATATAATAGAATATCTTCTTGTGGTACAGCAAAAGAAGTTTGGGACAGATTGCATATCACCTATGAAGGAACAGATCGAGTGAAGGAAACAAGAATCAACATTCTTCTCGGTCAATATGAAGCCTTCAGAATGAAGCTAGGAGAATCAATATCTGACATGTTTAGTCGTTTTACAGATATTGTAAATGGTCTTGAAAATCAAGGTCAACCAACTTCTGATCCCATGAAGGTAAACAAGCTACTGCGTGGACTCTCCAAGGATTGGAATCACATAAAGACTTCGATAAGAGAGACGCAGAGAATTATGCCACTATCTGTCGATGAGCTGATTGGAACTCTTCAGTCCTATGAAGTGGAAAGGATCAATGAAGATGAAGATCCAAGAGGTAAGAAATCCATTGCATTAAAATCAAATGATGATTCTGATGTTACAGATTCTGAAGAAGATATGGACAATGAGGAGCTTGCTCTCATGATAAGAAGATTCAGAAAACTAAACAGAAAAGGAAGAAGGTTCAACTCAAAGAAACAAGGCTTTCAAAGACAGCAGACCAAGTCTGTTGATGATGAGGAACCAAACAAAGATGTAGTCTGCTTTGAATGCAAGAAAAAGGGACACATTAGACCCAACTGTCCTCTTTTGAAGAAAAAGAAAGGAAAAGCTGAAAAATTTCGAAAAGCTCTCAAAGCTGAAACCTGGAGTGATACTGAGTGTGAAGAAAGTGATAATGAATATGCCAATCTATGTCTGATGGCACAATCAGACTCAGACTCTGGATCAGACTCAGGATCAGACTCAGACAGTGAATTTGAGGCAAGTAATTTTAAAATTCCTGTCAAAGTTTCTAAATATATTGAGGAACTATGCGTTAGTCTTAAGACTTCTCTCAAAAGTATTTCCAAACTAAAAAGGGAAAACTCAGCCCTAAAACAAAAGGAAAAGGTTTTAGCAGAAAAAGTTAAAAGTCTAGACTTGTCTGTTTCCAATCTTAAAGAAAGTGAAGAAAATCTTTTAAAAGAAAATGCTTTCTTAAAAACAGACTTATCTAATATATCAAAGAAATTTTCTATGGGATCTGAAAAACTTGAGAAAATTCTTTCAGCACAAAGACCTTACTTCAATAAGTCTGGTCTGGGTATGACAGAAGAAACAATTCCCTTGATTGATTTTCCTAAAGTAAAAGAAAGAATTAAGAAAAGGCTTTCAAGTGAGGTTTACAAAAATCACTTCAAGAAAGTCTTTGTAAAACCTGTAGGTAGAAATGCTCTCAGATGTTCTAAGTGCAACAGTCCGGATCACTTTGAAAAAGAGTGTCCTATGGTATGGAAACCTATTAAGAAAGTATGGGCTAATACTGTTTATCTTACTAACACCAAAGGACCCAAGAAAATTTGGGTACCAAAGAAAGCTTGAGACTTTTTGTTAAATGCAGGTCTCCATCAAGAAATAGGTAAAGTGGTATCTTGACAGCGGATGCTCAAGACACATGACAGGAGACTCAAATTGCTTTATAAAGCTTGCTCAAGTAAATGGTGGAAAAGTTTCATTTGGAGGAAACAGCAAAGGAAGTATTGTGGGATTTGGAACCGTGAAAATTGGAACTCTCACAATAAGTAATGTTTCCTTAGTGGAAGGACTCAATTACAATCTTCTCAGCATTAGTCAATTGTGTGATACTGGTTTCAAGATCTCCTTTCAAGAAGGAACATGTTCCGGAATAAGTAAAGACTCTACTCAATCTTTTCTGGGTCGAAGACATGGAAACATCTATCTTCTGGATGTGAAACCAAATGAATCGCAATGTCTTATCTCAATTCAAGACGAAGCAAGCTTATGGCACAAAAAGCTTGGTCATGTCAACATGAAGCAATTAGCCAAAATTTCTTCAAAACAGCTTGTTCGAGGATTACCCAGATTGCCATACCAAAAGACTGATTCATGCACTCCATGTATTCTGGGAAAGCAGGTAAAAAATTCTTTTAAGCCAATAAATCATGTCTCTACTAATCATGTTCTACAGTTGCTGCATATGGATCTCTTCGGACCAACCAGAACTCTGAGTATTGGGGGTAAGAAGTATTGTCTAGTAATTGTTGATGATTACTCCCGTTTTACTTGGGTATATTTCCTTTCAAGTAAGTCCGAAACCTTTTCGTATTTTGAAAATTTTGCTAAAAAGGTTCAAAATGAAAAAGGTTGTGTTATCTCTAGTATAAGAACAGATCATGGAGGTGAATTTGAAAATCAAGATTTTACAAAATTCTGTGATGAATCTGGCTGTAAGCATATGTTTTCCTCTCCGTATACTCCTCAGCAAAATGGAGTTGTGGAAAGAAAGAACAGATCTCTTCAAGAAATGGCTAGAACTCTTTTAATTGAAAGTAGAATTTCTTCTCGATTTTGGGCAGAAGCTGTTTCAACAGCTTGCTATATCATCAATAGAGTTTTCTTAAGATTTATTCTTCAGAAAACCCCTTATGAGTTATTCAAAGAAAAGAAGCCTATTGTTTCATACTTTCATGTATTTGGGTGCAAATGTTTCATATTGAAAAATGCAAAAGATCGAGTTGGTAAGTTTGAAGAAAGATCAGATGAAGGTATCTTCCTTGGATATTCTACTTCAAGCAAAGCCTACAGAGTCTATAACAAGAAGAGCCAGACTGTGGAGGAGTCAATGAATGTCAAATTTCAAGACTCAACGCAAGATGAATCAAGTCAGACTCATCAAGAAGAGTCTGAACCTGCTACAGACCCTCCAAAGTCTACAACTCAAGAAGCATCTCAGACTCTGGAAAACCAGCTTCAAGATGTTCGTGAAGATCCAAATAAAGAAAGAGATCATCAACCAGACAAATCAATGAGTAACTGGAAGCATAAGTCTAGTCATCCCAAAGATCTTATAATCGGCGAAATTAATGAAGGAATTCGCACCAGATCCAAAAGGCGAGAAGAGTCTAGTGCTGTGGCACTCGTTTCTGAAATTGAACCAAAGAGCATAGAAGAAGCTTTATCTGATGAAAGCTGGATTGAAGCTATGCAAGAAGAGCTCAGACAGTTCAGCATAAATGATGTTTGGGAATTGACATCCAAACCAAAAGGAAAAACTGTTATTGGAGCCAAATGGGTGTTCAGAAACAAGATGAACGAGAAAGGGAAAGTCGTACGAAATAAAGCAAGACTCGTGGCCAAGGGATATACGCAAGAAGAAGGAATAGACTATGATGAGACTTACGCTCCAGTGGCAAGGTTAGAAGCTATTCGTCTATTACTTGCGTTTGCTTGTTTTAAGAATTTCAGGTTATTCTAAATGGACGTCAAAAGCGCCTTCCTAAATGGATTTATCCATGAGGAAGTTTATGTGGAACAACCGCCAGGGTTTGAAGACCCAAAGAAGCCAGACTCAGTCTTCAGACTGAAAAAGGCTTTGTATGGTTTAAAGCAAGCACATCGGGCTTGGTACGACAGGTTAAGTAATTTCCTATTACAAAATGGTTTTGTCAAAGGTAAAGTAGATACGACCTTATTTATCAAGAAGGAAAACAAAAGTTTCTTACTTGTTCAAATATATGTGGATGACATTATTTTCGGATCCTCTAATGAGAATCTGTGCAAGAAATTTTCTAAGTCTATGCAGGATGAGTTTGAAATGAGTATGATGGGAGAATTAGCATTCTTTCTTGGTCTTCAAATAAAACAATTGAAGGAAGGAACTTTTATTTATCAAGAAAAATATGTGAATGATCTTGTCAAAAGGTTTGGACTGGAGAATTGCAAAAAGGTAGACATTCCAATGTCAAGTTCTTTAAAGATAGACAAAGATGAAGAAGGGAAGAAAGTTGATCAAAAGCTGTACAGGAGCATTATTGGATCACTTCTTTATCTTACTGCCTCTAGACCTGATATTTTGTTGAGTGTTTGCATCTGTGCTAGGTTTCAATCAGATCCTAGAGAATCTCATCTCAGTGCTGCGAAACGCATCATTAAATACGTCGCTTCATCATCAAGCATCGGTCTTTGGTATCCTAAGAAGGGAGACTTTAATCTTCTGGGATATTCAGACGCAGATCTGGCCGGTTGCAGAGTTGATAGAAAGAGCACTTCAGGAACTTGCCAGTTGCTTGGAAGCAGGACAGTGTCTTGGTTTTCAAAGAAACAAAGCACTGTGTCTCTTTCAACAACAGAAGCAGAGTATGTAGCTCTTGGAAGCTGCTGTTCGCAAATTCTATGGATAAAACAACAGCTAAGAGACTTTGAAATTGAAGACTCATGCACGGAGATTAATTGCGACAACACCAGCGCTATCAATCTCACCAAAAATCCAATTCTCCACTCAAGAGCAAAGCATATAGAGATTCGACATCACTTTATAAGAGACCATGTTCAAAATGGAGATGTTTCAATTCAATTTGTTGACTCAAAGAATCAACTGGCGGATATATTCACAAAGCCTTTGGAGAAAAATCAATTTGAGTCTATACGGACCAGACTCAATATTTTGAGGTATGAGGTTATCAAAGTCTAAAGACTTTCAGACTCAGGCTTACAAGACTTTATCAACAGTCTTGGCTAGACCTTCAGACTGTAAGTCTTTCTCTCTCCAATCTTATCTTGAAAAGGTACGATCATCAGACTGTGTTTAAATTGTTGCTATATTTAATTAACATAAATATTGCATCGATTCATTTTCAAAAGGGAAGTTATTTTTGAAATAACTATTTTTGCGGATAAAGACATTTATTTTGAAAATGCATATTTTTATTTCCTTTGTGACGGTTTGTTTACTCTTCTTTTTAACCGAACAAGCACTGTCGATTTCTCTTCACTTTTCTACTCTCTCTCAAAAACCCTAGAAAGCATCGATCCTCCATTCCCGTTTGTCTTCTTCGCTAAATCTTCAAAAAGTTATCATCTTTTCTGGGAAAGTCAAGCTAGGAAACTTCCAATCACTGTTAAAGATGTCTTCTTCACGAAAGTCGTCAAGAATCGCAAGCAGGGGACCACAGAGAATGAGTGAGGGGCCTACGCACTTCGATCTTACTGAAGATGAAGTTTCTCCAGATCAGCAACCGAGCCCACAACATTCTCAGCAGCGTCATTCTCCACCTTCTAGTCCTCAAGGCGTTGTTGATCAGCATCAGGAAGAAATCATCGAGGAGGCAGACCCCGTAAGAGTTCAAAAGCCCGCTTTTATTTACAAGCTATATCGTGCTTTAAAAGGAATTCGTACTCCTTTGAACTATGTTGATGATTTTGTTAAAGAAAAAGGATATAGGAACGAATATATCTTTCTGAAAAGAATGGAAAGTTTGGGAATCGCTCGTAAAGGGGTGGCTGAGGAAACCCTTGCGAATATCCCAAGTGATCCTCGTGACTGGGGGCCAAATCCTGTAGATGGGAATGATGATGACAATCTGTTCAGTCTATTTCAACCGAAAATGGGTATTGCGGCTGAAATTCAAGGAAAAAGGGGAGATTTGTTCAGATCAAAGGAACAAAAGGATCTGTACTCGAAATTGCTGAAGCGTGGGGTAATAAACCCTAGGAGTGTGGACTTTGATTTTCTGGATGCTGTGAAAGTGAACTTGAGGGAAAAGTTCAGTTATCTTCAACTTGAAAAGTTTTGTTCTGACTCTACTGAGGCTTATACTGAATTGACTGCATATTTCTATTCAAATCTTAGCTTTTTGGATGCGAATAGATTCTCCTTCAGTGTTAAAGAACAAGACTATGTTGTGGATATGAATATGCTGGCAGATGTGCTAGAAGTTGAGAGAGGCAGATATCATCCGATTAAAGTTTCCATTGCTGGGGCTACACTTGAACTGGTGAAGGACAGGAGAACAGATGAGAAGATCACTTACTCACGGATGAATGCATTCAACATCTTGCTTCACAAAATCGTGATCAATTGCCTTCGGCCGAAATCAACTTCCAAAACTGATGTGTCAAGTTCTGAGGCAAAGTTGATGTATGCCATCCTCTGTGGTAAGAAGTTTTCTCTCCCTCATACTGTTATGTTTCATATGTATAGAGCAGTGATGAAGGACAGAGGTCAACTCCCTTACCCAAGCCTTGTTACAAAGTTATTCAGACATCTGAATATTCAGCCTCCGCAAATCTTTTGTGTTCGATCATGCGATCATATGGTGGTAGGACTGAAAATGGTAACCAAAATGCGTCTGAAGGAACTGAGCAAGGAATTGGAGAAATTCAAGGAGAAGACTCCTACCAAATCTCATCAATTCTCTTCTTCTGCTAAGAGAAAAGGGAAGGAGCCCATGGCTGCTCCATCAAAGAAAAGAAGAGCTCTCCTCGTTGAGGATGAAGATGATGACGATGACATCACCATCTCTGCAATGGCTTTGAGGAACTTAAGTCATCCTGTTCCACAGAAAGAATCGGAACAAAGGACGAAAGAAGCAGAGGAGAAGGAAGAAGAAGAAAAAGAAGAAAGAAGAGAAGGAGAACCTGAGGAAATCTCTTCTCCACCTGTAGGCATGAAAACAGGGGGAGTTCAGGAGAAAGGAGTGACATCTTCATTTCCAGATGAAAGTGAAGGAGTTAGTCGCTCGCCTGCAGACCCAGAAGATGTTTATGCATCTCAATTTCCAGAGGAAGGTCATGAAGCTTCATCGCCCAACCTGCGAGATTATGCTGATCCACCATCGTCTGCTTTTACTCCATCAGAACGAGCAGAAGCAAGTACTCAGACTGATAATGGAGCAGATTTTCGCAGAATCATGGATATTCTCTTGGAGATGAAAGGTCAGATTTATGCCTTGGGATGCGAAGTTCAAAGCTTGAAGAATGAAGGTCAAGCTTCTTCCTGTTCATTAAATGAAAAGATGCAAGCCCTCTCTATTCAGAATCAGGCCAATGCCAAGAGTGAGGAGGTTGTACAGCTGAAGGAAGACTTTAAGAGGCTGGAAGGCATTGTTCAGTCTATGGAAGATTTCCAGCTTGTCCGCGTTCCCAAGCAATCTTGATTTCATCTCATCCTTTTTAAATGATGACAAAAAGGGGGAGAGATGCATGATTTGAAAACTTTCAATCTTTTTTAATTTTTAACTGTTTGTTGGATTGTGTTTAACTGTCTGTTTGTTTTTGACAGACTTTGACTTTGTTTTGTGTCTGGATAAGAACTGCCTAGACTTGGATTTGACTGGATTTGACTGCTTCTATTTATCAATATTGATATCTTATGAATGGCTTAAATCATATATTGGACTAACCTATTTTCTGTGGTTGCAGATTCTAGTGTTATTCTATTAGCCATTTATTTCCATAAGATATGCATATGTGTTTGAGAAATATTTTGCAGGTCAAAGTTATCCAAATCTGCAGGAAGGTTTTGTCACCATCAAAAAGGGGGAGATTGTTGGAGAAATCCTCGTGAAGAGTTTTGAAGTTGACAAAATGTTTCCGTCAGTCTAGTCTGAAGGTCAGCAGACTCTGTTGGTTAAAGTCTGCAGACTTCCGGACAGCCAGACTCAAGACTCAAAGTCTATCCTCATTGACAGTCACTGATCCGTTGAAGAAAGGTTATCCCGAACTGGATGTTTTGTTCAGGATTTAACCTTGTCATCTGGAGAAGATCTTGTGGCTGGAGAAGACGTATCAGAATCCTTTGATTGATCAAGATTGATTCAATGACTGAAGATTCGATGATTGTCTAAATATTATTGGAAGGTTCTACTTATGGAAACCGAGATCCTGATTGTATGGGCGAACAGGATTGATGGGCTATCAACACGTTCCTTTAATAGCTCGAACGATCTTCCTAATTGATTCCGTCCAACGGGTAGATTGGAGGAATTCCTTTGGAAAGTGCCAACGGGTATGATGGCATAAAGGAGTATATAAGGAAGACGTTCTTAGTTGTTTAAGGAAAGTGCGCGATAGAAGAATTCCAAAGTCTGAAGCTCCTATTTGTTTAGATAAATCTCTTGAGCGAATACTTGTATACAAAAGAGAGTCTATATTTGTGAGAGACCTTGAGGAGGTGTGATAGAACATCTACACTGTGGAATCAAGGCAAAGCTGTGCTGTAACTTCTCTTTTGATCATAGTAAAATCCAGCCGGTGGGCTGTCAGTGCGGAAGAGTGGACGTAGGCTTGGAATAAGCCGAACCACTATAAATCCTGTGTTTGATTTTTTCTTCCTTACTCTCTCTACATCGATCGTATTTCAATCTGTTGCTTCCGTATATCGAAAAATTCTTTGTGCGCCTATTCACCCCCCCTCTAGGTGTTTATACTAGCAATATCAGCTGATGGAGGGGGAGAAAAGGAAGGAGATGAAGAGGAAGGTGATGGAGTGGAAGGAGATGGCCCGAGAGGCCACGCGTCCTTCCAGGTCGTCGTTCTTGAACCTGGACAAGGTGATCAACAAGGTGCTGTTGTCGCCAAGAAGAGATTAAGCTTGTATGGACATTGCTTTGCAATTGGGGCGAGTATCCAAACGATTCTGTAGACAATCATGTTGTGTATTGCCCGTCTAGATCGTATCTACGCCCTTAGTAACTCCGGTCTCGTCAGTTCCGGTTGTTTTCATTTAGTTCTGTGCAGTTGGCATGCGTGTGAAACATCCGGCTGCAATTAAGTGTTTTCCCATGTTTTAATTGCGTTTTCTCCGTACATACATTCGCGTCGATTTCTTCATGAAGCAGTGGCAATACGAGGAAGCAAAGGTGGCCCGTGAGAGCTTTGGATCCGAACTCTTACAACCTTTCTTGGTCACATAAATAACACAATATTTACAACGAGAAAATACTAGGTACCTTAGTAATAGACAGTTAGATTTACATAAATCCATTCGACCCTCAATTTATGTTATCCTCAGGCTTACATAGCGAAAAATTTCAAATTGTTTTTCTTTTCTCTCTCTTGGCCATGGTGGTCTAAACTCATAAGTGAGGACATCTGTCATTACCGCGAGAGTAAGTGTCATCAGAGGCCTTAAAATTCAAAATCGAGGAGGTGAAGCTTCCGAAACTCTCGATTGAATGATTCGCTACTTCCGTAGAGCTCGGAAAGACTTGGAGGCCATCATCGAGGGTGTTGTGGATGAGATTGAGAGAGCGGGTGGAATCATGACTGGCGTCGAAGGTGCTTCTTCAGTCTCTATGATGGGGAAGATAGAGAGGGAGGTTATTATGGAGGAGAGAGAATGTGTTTGTGGTGAGTTGTGCCTGGAGAGGGAGCAAGAGACTTGATAGACAAAGGAAGAAAAAGTAACGGAGAGAAAGGACTAATAAAATTCGAAAATTTCTGCAATATGGGTCCGCAAATGACACGTGTCGAGCATTCAGTGGACTTGTGCATGTCTGACATGTTTATCACTTGGAGTATCTAATATTTTCTACGTGGATGACAGCCATCTAATATGAAATTATTGATGCTAAAGTTGATAATTTTTATATTTCTTTTTCTTCCCTTTTTTTTTATTTTTTGTTTTTAAAAGATGCTGGCGAAGGCTTGTGTTCCCTAATCAAGATTGGGTGAGGGCTACAACACCCAAATCAGGCAAAGAATCACCCTTGATCAGTGGAGGAAAATAAGAGAAAAAGAAAAAAAAAAGTGGAAAAATTCAAAAAAACAAATTAAAATTTACAATAATTATTCACGTCAACGCTAGTGATACTACATAAGATGACTAACATCTATGTTAGTAATTTTCAATCAAAATTAGCCGAATGAACTTTATTGGTAAATTATCAAAAGGTTTAAGATTAAACTGACTAAATTTAAATATTCAAAACTAAATAAACACAAGTGCAATAGGTTTAAGACTATATTAAAGTTTTTTTATTAACCTCTAGACTTGATCATGAGTTCGTGACGAGTGCACTAGTCCACCATCGCCAGCCCACCAGTCATGCATGGTCTAATGTGGTAATAGAGCTCCAAGTAATGGCTTGGAGCTGATTATCTTTAGCTACTTGGAGCGGACATACTCTCTTAGGGAACACTGGGGATATACAGAGAGAATTCCATAGTTATTAACGAATTTTTGAACCATCGTAATGATGGTGGTTAGAGGAGCAATGGTGGCTCGAGTCGCAAGGACGAGGAAGGGTTTGCGAATCATGGCGGTCCGCCCTGATGCTGTTGGCGCTTTACGATCGGCTAATTTCAGTTTGGCTCACTAACCTTCGGGTGCACATATCTCCTTTGTCCAAGTATCAGAATGGCACGATTCTCCTAGCAATAGCAAACCCTACATTTTCTTTCTTCTCCTCATTTCATCCTTATAAACCAATTGCAACTTCTTTGTCTCTTTGAATCTGATCAAAGCGATTCTTGATCATTCAAAAAGCTCATTGTCTCTATTATGAAATCATTGGGAAGCGAAAACTAATAGTGATAGTTTTTTAAGTGAGTACGTGAGATTGAAGAGTCTTATGAAGGAAAGGAAAAGAGCTAAACTTGTGGGTCGACCCTTTGGATTGGAGGTCCCCCTTCCTAGTTATAGGCGTGAGATACCGACCTAGACATGGTCAGAGATTTTTTTTTTAAAGCTCTTAGCCTCAGCTAGACCGGTCGGGTGGACTTTTCTGCACGAATTTAGTGGACTCCGGTCAATTCTTTTGCCGCCAAGTACCAGATATTGTTGTAAGATTTTTCTTGAACTTCTCTAGCTAGATTCTACAAATTGGATCAGTAATTTAACACAAATATTTGCATCTAGCCAAAAAAACTTCGAAGCTTCTAATAACAAAAAAAATCAGACAATTTGGATTTAGAGACTCGATATATAACGATCCGATTGTTGGGTATCGAAAGATTGGGTATCGATATTGACAAATTCCATTTAGTTATGGTGTCCGATCGAATCATTATAAGTATGAAGTAACCCATTTTATGATAATGCCGTGTATTGCTGATGTGATAACGACAGGGCAAATGAATGACATCACCATCACCCACACGGGCCACAATCGTCAAAGAGAATTCTGCATATGATCATATTCAATGCTGGAAAATCCAAGACACGCTGATTATAGGCTTAAAGGGAATGGTATAGAAACGATCTTTAATGCAAACATTAGGGTCAACCTAAACTTTCCCCAATTTTTGTACCAAAGAAAAGGTTGGTAGAATAGATTTAGATTACAGTACGATTCATACAGGAGATAACTCTGTTAATTTGATTCGTGTGAAGTCAATTTCGCTAAAGAGCACAATATATATTTTCAACATGACAATGCAATAAATCCATAATTCGGAGGACTAACCTAAGATGTCACACCATGTAAAAAGACGTATCGGGGATATGATCGGATTTTAACTTGCAAAGAGGAGTGAGTTTACGTGTTTAAGCATCTGAGACTCAAATGAACATGAACGGTGCTATAGATCCACCTGACACCTCGACCCTGATGTCGAGCGAATCAGGAGGAAAAGGCTAGTGGCCCAGGCTGAACGACTTGATGTGGTCCTTGAGTGACCTCTTGTGCTTGAAGCCAGAGCCGTAGACATAGAGCCAGCGCTTGCCGCAATTCTTCTCGTGGGTCCCCTATTCACCCTCGACGGCAAGGAACTTGCCGCAGTTGCGGCATGCGAAGGGCGTCGACCCGTGCTTCTGCTTGTAGTGAGTCTGTAGGGTCCGGAAGTCCTTGAGTGGCTTGGCCCTCGGATGGTCTATGTGGTTCCGGCACCCCTCAGCGCGGTAGTAGCACGGTATCCCCAGCATGGCCCGCGGCTGCATGCCCTTGAGAGAATCTGGCCCTCGGCAGTACTGTGAACCGTAGCCCCACATGTGCATCTACAACACGCATTCAAGCGGAGAAGTAACACATGACTTTTGTATGATTGTTATGTTTGTGGGAATTTTATTGTCAATGTCATTCTAACTAGATATAAATATATAGTTATATCACGATCAACTCAGAGTAAACTAGCTTTCATGTATAAGCTAGGAGAAGATAACGCAACAACTCAATGAACGGGCTCGAGTTCTAGCCTCATGTCAACTAAGGGCGTCATGATAAAATATCTACTTCTCTATTTCTATGTTTCTCTGTTTTCCGGAACAGGTTTGAAACAGAAATTCGTTTGGAAATGCAATTTGATTTTTTTATTTCTGGAACATATTTTTGTTCTAGAAATAGATTTGAAGAAGAAATCAGAAGCTAAAATTTTTAATTTCTCAATTTCTGGCTAAAAATCAATTTATGTTCCATAAATTTTGTCATGCGCACCCTAAAAAGGTGCGGTGCATCGAATCTGTCGACCAGTTCACCAACATTTGATCTCAAACACACATTGCGATTAGTTTTCATCATAGATGCATGTTACTACATGATGTTTAGCTAACCAATGGTCCAAAAATATGTCCACCAATCGCATCTCAGCTTCTTCTCACCTGAAGATTTCTGTAGCGGTTGAACGTTTTGAGGCAAACATGGCATGACAAATGGGTGAATCCAATGAGGATTTGTTCCGAAGTAGGGATCCAATATCTTTCCACGCTCGCACTTCGGCTCGTAATCTCTGAGGGAGAACCCGCCGATCCGCTTGAATAATTAGGGAGGCCGAGTTGGAGCGCCACGGTAATGTCATCCCCAGCTTCTCTACACGGAATAGCGTTAGGGCTAGCGTCTTTAGGGTTCTCATGCAAAGCCATGGCCATGAAGCTCAGCAAAGGCAGTGGCTCGAAGGGAATTCCCCTGCCATTGTTCCGGGGAACGTCAACATTTTCACACTTCTCAACCTCATGGCAAGTACTTGAGGAGGCCATAATAGGAGAGCTGCATGAACTATAATCCGAAGCTCCTCCATCATGCGACAATATGCACAAAAAAGACCCCAAAGAGAAAAAGAGGTGAAATTCCTGGACTGGGAAATCGTCAAGAGGGTAATTTCTTGAACGCGGAACGGTGGCTGGCATTGAAGAATATAAATAGGCAGATTGGGCCTGCAGCAATTCAAATTCGAGTTGACAGTAAATATTCCTCTTTAGATTATGCAGCAGTCTGATAGCTTTCAACCATTTCTGTCAAAATTTGAGTTGGAATTTTAATAGGAAAAATTTTAATTTAACAAGAAGTATGTATATTAAAATTCAACTATTATAAGATTTTATTAATTTCAGTTATTTATTATTCGAAAAAAAAAACATTTATACCATGGATATTAAAAATATTATTCAATTTATTCAATCTATATTTTATCTAAATTATATCTCTTTTTATATCCGATTTTATCTTATTTTGGAATAAAATTTAAGTTATGTCACTTTTATATCTAATCTTATCTTATTTTAGAACAATGGCGAACCTGTCCAGGGATAGGTTACGGCGCTGGCGCGGCCAGCACGCCGACGGATGTGGCGTCGGCTTGCAGGGGGAGCTTCAGGAAGGGAGTTGGGTTAAGCTGCTTCCCGCGCTGTTTGACAAGACGATGTTGCAGTGTTCTATAGTCCTGTGACATGTGAGAGACCCGCTTGAGCTTACACATGGCTTCCTGCTATATAGATGCCTGCTTTGTACATAATGATGTCATAAAACGATTAACTTGATATGATTTGGGTATATTCGGTTTTCGCCATTATTATGATGGGTATTTTTATTATTGCTATAATTTGCCACTTCACTATAAGATCACTTGGCGTTGAATTTTGACGATGCCTTCTAATGGCAGGAGTCTCCGTGTACTGTTTCTTTCAAGTTTCAAGTGACAGGTTCCCATCTTGGAAATAAATTGACACCAGAAAATCCATGTTAGATATAACCAATTTTTTTGCAACATTTTCAAAAAAAAGAAAAGTACTCGCCAATATTTAAATTGTTGTTCTGATCTCAGAAAATTGTGAAAAAAATCAATTGCAAATTTTACGTGACAATATGGGAGCATTGTAAACAATTCGAGAGTTTTGACTTTCGCCAGGAAAAAAAGAAAAAAACAGTGCATGAGTAGAGAGATTTAGCTTAAGTAAAACAGTAAAAAGTAAGAGTGTGTTTGTTTTGGGAAAAATATATTTGGGGAATTGATTTTTCAGACCTGGTGGAAAATAGCTAGTCAACTAAAAATACTTTCTGATTAATGAAAGTATTCGCATATACATTTAAAATAGTGAATTGCTAAATTTGAAGAGGTGAAAACACTTTTCGAAATTGCTCATCTCGAATTTTTAATTTTAATTTTATATTTTTATTATTTTCCTTCATTTTCTTTTTATTTCTTCCTTAGCCAGTCATCAGGTCTCGACGACGACCAACGATCGAGCATAAACACGGCTCAACGAGGCTCAACCTCATCAAATCTTGGTGAGTCAAGCTTGCCCGAGGCCAACATCAAGCAAGCCTTGAGCTTGCCTATGGCCGTTGCCAACCAATCGCAGCAGAGGAACGAGGAAAAAGGAAAGGAAATGAAAGAAAAGAGAAAAATAAAATTAAAAAATGAAAAATTCAATTTAAAAAAAAAAAGAAAAAAAATTAAAAGTTCAAAATTTAAAAAATATATATATATTTAAAAATTCGATTTTTTTTTTTAAGATAAAAGCATGAGATTGAAATCATTTTCAAATAAGATACAAACATTAAAAAAAAAAATTCCATCATTTATCGCCAAATAAAGGAAAACTAACCATGGTCCTGAAAAATGTTTTTTCATTGAATTTTCCGTGAAACGGATACATCCTTAAAAGCCATTTCAAATAGAGACTGAATTTATTGAAACATTTTATCACGAAATTTGCATTGTTTTCTTTAAGTTCTCAATTTTGTAATTTGTGTCGTATATCGTCAAACTTGTAGAAATTTTCCAATAAAGTTTCAATTAAGTTCCCTGGGCTCTCGTTCCGACAAATTGAAAATGACAAATCCGTCGATGTCGGCCTAGTACGAAACCCAAAGGTCGGTTCCACCATGAGCAATCAATTGAGCAAAAGTATGGATGATGTGCGGTTTCCGCTGACCAAACTTCGTGTGCGATAATCCCGACTAAAATTGAGCAGAATATTTGATAACTTCTCGGGCTTGCGGTCAACGTCGATAGACATGTCGAGATAGGGTGCGTGAAACCTATGAAAGTGGGAAATTGTACGAAACCCAATATGGATTTGGATCGGACATAGGCCGTCATAATGAGCCGAGCCGAACTAGCCGTTGTTTGGAATATGTTTCGGGAACGGTCTCTTTTGGTTATCTATCTTTGTTCCCAATTGGACTAGACCCAGGGGTTAACAAAGATCCCATTCGAACCTAACCGAACCGAAAATTTCGGCTTTTCCAAGTCAGGTCTTTGTGCAGGTAATAGATAAGAAAAATTGGGGTGCCTTGACAGTTGGATAACCCGGACAAACCGAAAAATGACAGAAACTAAACAAACTCGCAAATAAGAGCCCAGTTCGTTCGGGGGAGGGAGAATACGAATGGATGATGCACAGTGGGAAGCCATTCCGGAGAGCGAGAGCTGCTAAGAGAGGAGGTGTTGAGCTAGACAATATTTAAAAAGTCCCGAAAAACATATACAGTTTAGTTAAATACTTTTGTCGTAACTTATTGCAAAGTAGCTTAGAAAGTTAAAACGATTAAAAAGAGAGAGAGAGAGAGAGAGGAAAAACAAAGGGAGCTATTGCTTATTGTCTTCTAAGGCTATGGCGAGGGCTCCGAGGGTTGCCACCAACCCAGGCAAGGGCTCCGAGTTTTCTCGACTTAGGTGAAGTGACAGCGAAGTAGCCTCAACTGGTGACGCTTGACATAGATACAAAGATGCTCGATGCCTTGCATACATCTGCAATGCTCGGCCATCAACCTCGGTAGCTCTTGGTAACCCTCGACTCACCAGATCTTGCTTGAGCCGCGATCCTCTAGGTCTCGCCTAATAGTCGAGAGGGCAACGTTAGAGAAGATGAACTAGGCAAGGACCCAAGTGCGGCTGCCCTTATTGGAGAGCTAGGCAAAGACCTTCGATGAGTGACTTCCAGTGAAGAACTGAGCATAACTGCTTAGGACTTCAACGGTTGGAGAAAATGAATAGTCGAGCACAAGATTAGAATATGAAAATATTAGTGAGGGCAATTTCAAAAATAAAATAAAATAAGGTTCATTAATCATGGAAGTTGCCATCCAAAAATGCTGAAAGCAATGTTGATATTTCCCCAAAGTGGTCCCAAAAAAAAATGTATATGACAACCTGACATTTTTCCAATGGACTTTGAAGATTCAAAGTCGAAAGCTAAACAAGCATCATTTCAAATTTAGTCCTTATCACAGTCCACGGAAATTGATTTTTTTTTTCCAAAAAGCCCAATAGCACTATAATTGAGAGGATCTCCTTCATCATATGGCTTTCACAAGGATCAGACAGCCCAACAAGATATGCATCCTTCATCTTATATTACAAACCAAACGACTTGGTCTGCATTTTAGGACATCTTTAGTTCTAGGATCTTGCCTTTCCTTGTCTTTTTTTTTTGGGGGGGGGGGGGGGGGGCATTTTTTATTTTCCATTACACAATTAGTGCACATATCTTTTAAGGATATAAAATGTTAATTTGTGAAAGTTTTGTATCTGATGTCCTTTTGCTATCAATTTAAAAAAAATACAAATATTAGAAAAATGCAAAAAATACTCATTGATTTGTTAATTTAATCTAATGCACCGAGAACAAAATTATGAAAGTTTTGAAAAGGATAAATACCAATATAACGAGTTGATGATGGATTAAAAAATAAGCAATATGATGTGGCTTGTAATAGTCTGATATAGCTCGTTAATACTGGTAATCACATGACTTACAAGTTTTGTATGATAATTAGAAAATCAATTAGAAGATTAGAGGATTTTCACAAAATGAAAAAAATGGAAAATCTCAAATAAAGACCCAAAGTGAGCATATTTTCTCAAATAAGAACCCAAAGTGACCATTGTCACAAATAAAAACCCGAAGTGGTTAACAAGTCTCAAATAAGGACCTGAACTTGCCGGCAGGCCAAAATGTTCACCAGTCGGCAAGCATGTAACATTTTTTATGGTCGAAATATGGGCAATTTTGTCCCAAAAAAAATATAGATAGAAATTAACAAACCCTAAAAACAAAACCCCTCAAACCCTTCACCTTCTTTTGACCTAAAAAAAACTCTTCACGTTCTCACATTTTTCTTGTTCTACTCTTCATCTTCTCCGTTCTTTGTCCTCTCTCGCTTGGAGAACCGAAATTTTATGTTAATGGAACACGAATTGAGAGAGAGACAGAGAAGGAGGGAGGAAGGGAGTACCTTTGGAACTCAGGGAACCAAGGATCTTGCTCCATTAACAGAGAATTTGGGTTCTCCAAACGAGAGGGGACAAAGAACGTAAAAGATGAAGAGCAAAAGAAGAAGAACGTGAAGAGTTTGGGGGTTTTGTTATGAGGTTTGTTAATTTTTATCTATATTTTTTTAAGAAAAAATTGCCCATATTCCAGCCACCAGAAATGTTGCACGCTCGCCGGCCGGTAAGCATTTTGGCCGGCTGGCAGGTTCAGATCCTTATTTGAGACTTGTTAGTCATTCCAGGTTCTTATTTGGAATAATGGTCACTTTGGGTCCTTATTTTAAAAAGTATGCTCACTTTAAATCTTTATTTGAGATTTTTCCTAAAAATAAAATATATTTAGAAGGATACCGATGGAACTCCCAAGTCCCTGCTTCAAGTTTGAAGTCGTTGCCATCCTTGTACCTTCATCCATCATCATCTTTCCATACTGTCAATCATTTCATCAACTAACACATCTTCCAAATGTGTCGTCCAGATTCCCGTCCAGATTCCTCCGTGTGGAAACTCGATTTTGGTCAAGCCAGGAACATCGCTTGACGTACTTCTCACGACGAGATGTCATCTTTAAGGCCATCATGACCGTGCATTTCAAGAATTTCTGTTTGATGCTTAAATTTGTTGTCATCTTTAAGGCCACCAAAAATGTTGCACGCTCGCTGGCCGGTAAACATTTTGGCCGGTTGGCGGGTTCAGATCCTTATTTGAGACTTGTTAGTCATTCCAGGTTCTTATTTGGAATAATTGTCACTTCGGTTCCTTATTTAAAAAAGTATGCTCACTTTAAATCTTTATTTGAGATTTTTCCTAAAAATAAAATATATTTAGAAGGATACCGATGGAACTCCCAAGTCCCTGCTTCAAGTTTGAAGTCGTCGCCATCCTTGTACCTTCATCCATCATCATCTTTCCATACTGTCAATCATTTCATCAACTAACACATCTTCCAAATGTGTCGTCCAGATTCCTCCGTGTGGAAACTCGATTTTGGTCATGCCAGGAACATCGCTTGACGTACTTCTCACGACGAGATGTCATCTTTAAGGCCATCATGACCGTGCATTTCAAGAATTTCTGTTTGATGCTTAAATTTGTTGTCCTCAAACGACCACTTTCGATCAATAGATACACAACATTTGCAAATCCATTCATCAGGTAAACAAATGTGCCATTGGGATTCCTTGGTGTCGAAAGTGAAAATTTTGATTGTGCCATCATGATTATACTTTCTCATGATAAAATGCCCATTTAAGCCAACTGAAATCGCGTGTCACAAGAATTCATGCTTGATGCCTAAAATTGTCCTTAAACGAGTTAATTTGAATTTCAATCAATATATTCGGATCCATCCCAAGAAACAAAAGTAGGTAAACAAATAAAACACAACCATAATGGAAATCCCAATCGGGATAACTGCAATGATCCAAGAGATTCCTTCCCACAAACATTCTAATTCAGCCTCTCGGTCAACATGGCTAAAATATATATCACTTATAAGGGCATAGCGAAAAGTCCGAACCTTATACCTTATCTTAGGGTAATCACAAGAGAGAAATAGCTCGAGCCCTAGTACGAGTCAACTTAGGTAACTAATTGAACCCATTTTCTCCATATATCAAACTTTCATTGCATGCATGTCCCAACAACAATGGATCCTTATACATTCTTGGGTACAAAACTCAAACTTGTCTATTCAAAGATGAGTCAAACCCGCGATGTGAGAGAATTTTCATCTTCATTTTAAAGATTGATGGAAGACTTTCCATTACTTTAGATGAAGAATGAAAATTCTTCCTACAACATGGTATTGGTAGTGGGGGAAAGTACCAAAAAAGTCATAAACATTTTATATCGGTACCAATTCAGTTTTAAACTTTTCAATTTGACCAATTTAGTCCTAAACATTTTCATATTGGTCCCAATTCAATCCATCTAACTAATTTAAACCGGAAATTATTGACATGGCCACCGGTGGTCTTATGCGGTACCACATGGACAAATTTTATCATTTTTGATATTTTCAGATTTTTTAAATTATTATTATTATTTTTTCTCTTTTCTTGTTTTTTATTTCTTTTTCCTTTCTCCTTACCCCATGGCCAATAAGATTGCCAGTCGACCATTGCCAGCCACAAGTTGGTTGGAGCGAGGGCCAACACGCCTTCACCAACCACAAGCGAGGGTGTCGGCCCCCACCCAAATTCAGGCGAGGGCCAAAACCCTTGCCCATTGGCCAACGAGGGCCTCTGCGCCCTCGTTAGCCACAAGCGAGGGTGCAGCGGCCCTCGCCCAAATCTAGGCGAAGGCACGATGCCCTCACCCACCACAAGTGAGGGCATCGAGCCCTTGTCCAAATCTAGGTGAGGGCCATGATGGCCTCGCCTAAGGCGTTGCAACTCTCACCCGCCATAAGCATGGGCCTTCGCGCCCTCGCCTATGGCTAACGAGGGTGTAGAGGCCCTTGCCCTTGGCCGATGAGGGCCATTGCGCCCTCATCAACCAATGGGTGAGGGTTTTAGGCCTCGCCTGGATTTGGGTGGGGGCCTACGCCCTCACTTGTGGTCGACGAGGGCATGGTGGCCCTCGCTAATGGTAGTGAGGGCATGGGGGCCCTTGCCCCAATCAGCCAGTGGCCGACGATGGTCAGGCGGCAACCTCGCCTGCAAAGGGGTAAGGAGAAAGGAAAAAAATAAGAAAATAGTAATAATTTAACAAATCTGAAAAATATTAAAAATTATAAAATTTGTCCATGTGACGCCACATAAGACCGCCAGTGGCCACGTCAGCAATTTCCGACTTAAATTAATTAGATTGACTAAATTGATTTAATTGAAAAGTTTAGCACTGAATTAGTGCCAATACAAAATGTTTAAAACCTTTTGATACTTTTTCCAATTGTACTATACTTTTTTTCGGTCGAACTAGCATTGTATTATATTGTGGTGACAAAAAGGAGGAAAAGAAAAAGAAGAATTTATTTTGATTCTTCGAAATAAAATGTGCAACCAGACAAATAGATGAGAGCGAGAGAAATTGTCCCCATGTCTAACCAAGTTGGTAGGCAAGGGTAAGTTTTGCGAGTGGAATTTTTTTTTTTTTTTGTCAAGATATGGGGAGAGAACTTTTGTTCTATAACTTGGATTGGAAAATCTGCAAGAGTTGCTGAATAGTTGTTGTTCCCTTGCTTGTTTTTTATTCGATGGATGTTGGACATTTCACATAAGTTGAATCCGGCTTCATGGTCGAGCCTCGATGCGGGACACTTAGGAAGAGACCTTTTTGATGTTGGTTTCCCGATGGAAGGAATTGCCTCCTACTAGAGTTATTTCTTCAGGATATTTCCCTCTGTCGGAGATTATTCAAATGTCTACCTCGATTCTCTGCACCTCTTGAGAGTACGCATATTATCTCCATTAGATCATGCATATCCTTGATGGATGGGTCACGCATCAACTCTGACTAGCTTTTTGATTGGTTGGTTCCAAATATGGTTCCGCGCGTCGTGTTCGGTCAAGGCCCCCATTGTCCCAACCAGCACTGGAACGGTTGGTGAATGGTCCGGCGATGAGACAGGAACTATTTCAGTGGTGGCGAGGAGACCGATTAGGAATGACGATGTCTCGGGTCAAGTTTCCTTTCATGATTCGGTGGCCATTGCTCGGCCCACCAATCTATACGTAACTTCTGAATTATGGACAGCGCTGAGAGGTGCATTTATGATTTTAATTGCCTCATCTACTAGTTGCTACATTGAAGGGCGACTCCATCAAAAATCTCAAGTATGGACCCAAGTTGCAAAATCAAATGAATGTACGTTGAAAAGGCTCCATTCATTTCACAAAAATTATATAATTTGAAATATATTTTATCAAAGATGAATATTTGTATTGTTTGAAATAATTAATCAATAAAAAAAGATTTTTCATGGACTACGAAAATATATTTTGTCCCTAAGTGACCAAATGATATTTTGCAGAATTTTTTTTTCCAAATCATTCAATTTATGCGGAACAAACACACCGTAAAATGTTAAAGAGTGCCCTTAGGTTATTTATTAAATCTCATTAAATGTGTTTTGACAATTTCAACGTTTAAGTGTCACTGTTAAAATTGGTAATTACATTTATGTTCACAGTGTGTTAAGAAATGTGTATTTTTGTTTTTAAATCATTTACACTACTGGGATTTTGTTTATGAGTGTCCTATAGACACTCAACCTATGCCATGAAAAATAATTTTTATATTGAATAAAATATAATTAAAGACGTCCCTATCACTAAAATACCTAGCCAAACAATTTTCTGGAGTACATTACTTTAAATGAGAGGATAGGCAGGAGGCGAAGCAATGCATGGGCTCACTGGAATGTTTAGACATTTTCTCCAATCATGGGTCATGTGGTACGTAGCCCGCCAAAAAAATATACATTACAAGAAGAAAAGTTCTTCAAATTTCAACCTCTTCAGTCATTTGTTAGCCAAAACCAGGTGTTGAATTTGCATAAACATTTAACTAACTAGACCGGTAAATTCAAATGCACCGCAAATTGTTCTGGGTATTCTTAGCTCAAAAGTCAAAAATCATCCGCTAAACTCCGACTAATTGCATATAAATTCTTTCAAGTTACATCACGCATATAGACCGGATGCTTATATCTAATCGACTCATGAGGCGTGCAGTGTGAAGTGAGCCTCCAGATTGCTTAGCCATTTGAACCCATTTGAAGTTTGATGAGGATAATTTGAGTTCATTAAAAATAAACGATAAAAAAAATAACTTTAACTTGCGCAGCAAAAAAGTTGCTACTTCACACGATAAGAAGAAAAAAGAAAATGGCTATGTAACGTAATTCGTTCCATTTAAGAAAAAGATGATAAAAGTGGCTATTTAATTCGTTGGCAGCACAAGCATGGAATTCGATCTTGAGATCTACTAATGGGGATGCATATGAATAAATGAATATATGGATGGAAGAATATGAGCTCAAATAAGAGATACATGGGTCGTAGTCAATATCTCCCCATGGCCTTTCACCTCTCAAAACATTTTTCATGGACCACACTATTTCGCTAATGTTATTGAATAATTCTCTCGTTACCTAAAATTCAATCTTTAATTTCAACTGTCTACTGCAAATCCTTAATTCCGGACGAGCTCTTGAAATATAACGAGGAAAGTTTTCCATTTTTAACGTTTTCAATAATTAGGATACTTATTTTTTATAAGTTTATTTAACTAATCTAGTATTTGAAACCTGTTGACACCCAAAAGTGCCCGATATTTAAATATTATCGACATGCTATGATCATTAGGAAGCAACAAAAGTGGACTCAACAACGTCATATACAACCATCAAAATTAACGAAGATAAAAGGATATGAGTGGAGAATATACTATCCGAGCATATTTGATCATCCGTGGAGGAAGTCAATTTAATAGATTGAAGATTGGTCAATATTACATGTTGTTTGATGACTTGGATATAAATGTTGGCACATATTGACAAGTGATAAATGATTGCGGATTATTTTGCCCAAGTTGTCGATGAGCATCTTAACTAAGGAGCAAGATAATCCACTCAAAGAATTGTAGCAAGGCTTATGCATGTGAAGATCCATTAAGGAGATTGTGGAGAATAGTTAGGTGAAAATGGAGATTGAGATTGTTATTTTAAAGGAAATTGACAACGTGGGAAATGAACAACTCCTTGGAAATAAGGCTGCTACTTTGAAGGGGGTTAACAACGTGGGAATATAGGATCATTATTTTTTAAAGCGTCGAACTACAATTTAACCACGAAGAAATTGACAAGTCATTATTGACTTTTTATAGATCAATTGTACACAACTACCATCATCACTACGAGTGATGATGGTAGTTGTGTACAATTGATCCGTAAATTAATGTGGACAAATGGTAAATTATTTTCTTAAAAATATTTCACTTATTAGAACATCCATCGGTTTATTAATGTTCCTCATTACAAATCCATTTTTCCACTCACCAAATTAATGACACCGATTATTTTATAGGAATCGAATTTTACCGGAAAATATTTTCAGATAAAATTATTTTAAAAAATGATTTTTTTTCTTTTGTGTTTGTTAATTTTGCTAATAATATGGAAGTCATATTTCTTATTATATGTCCTTGTTATAGGAAAGCAATGAAACAAGTATTAGAAAAAAAATTCTCGAATGCAACCCTAGAACTTGAGTTTAGGCGCGGTCTGGCTACTGAGGAGTGATCCGAGTCTAGCCGCTAGCCTCTAAGGTCCAGCAACTGGGGGGCTTGGCTACTAAGCACACGGGTCCATTATCGGGGACATTTTGTTGTTGATGGAGGAAAAGCCGTAATCTAAATTGACTTTTAAAAGTGAAGTCATTTTCCTAAATTTAAAGAGATGTTTTGATTGATTGGAATGATTTTCTTTCAACTCATTCTTTTAAATTATCCAAATGATGAATATTCAAGCGAATATTATGTTATGTTGAATTTTTTCATCAAACGAACCAACAAACCAACTCATATTAAATGTCGGATCGGCCTATAAATATACCAACCTACCCTCTCTCCCCGTATCCATTGGCATCTCTCTTTTCGTACCCAAACGAGAAAACACTCAAAACACAGAGAAGAGAATAGAGAGATGGGTGCGACGGAGATGACCCAAAAGCCACACGCGGTGTGCATCCCCTTCCCAGCGCAGAGCCACATCAACGCCATGCTCAACCTCGCCAAGCTCCTCCACCACCGGGGCTTCCACGTCACCTTCGTCAACACCGAGTACAACCACAACCGCCTCCTGCGGTCCCGCGGCCCCTCCTCCCTTGACGGCCTCCCGTCTTTCCGGTTCCGGACCATCCCCGACGGCCTCCCGCCCTCCGACGGCGACGCCACCCAGGACATCCTAGCCCTCTGCCAGTCCACGGAGGAGTGCTGCTTGCCTTACTTCCAGGACCTGCTCAAGAGGCTCAATGAGGAGAGCGCGACATCGGGTTCCCCACCGGTGAGCTGTGTGGTGTCGGACGGCTCGACGACCTTCACACTCGACGCTGCCGAGGCAGTCGGCGTGCCAGAGGTCCTGTTCTGGACGATAAGCGCGTGCGCATTCATGGGCTTCTTGCAGTTTCGTAGTCTCATTGACGAGGGTCTTGCTCCACTCAAAGGTATGCATTACTAAATAACTTGTCTGATTTAGGTGATCTCACTTAGCATGTCAACCGAGCAAATTTTTTACACCTAAAGATTTTTCTTTGTTATTTTTTTCGGTTTGGTTTGCTGTTATGTTCTTCAGTTTTGTTTGTTCCTGATTTATATGATCAGTGTATATACAACAATGTCATTACTAAATAACTATCTGATTTAGGAGCTTACGAGATCATTTCGTATATCCTTCGACAATATTCTAATGCTTTCCCTAATCTAAGTCTAACAAATGAATTGACAAAACAAATATTGCCATGTGACACCATAAACATCGAACAACGCAGTAGGAACAGCAGAGATCTTGATGACGCGCTTCTAAACTTTAAGAGAATCTAATCCTTTATGAGGATCATGTGTATGGTCACCCAGTTTACTTGATCGACTCTGAATTTGCAGATGCAAGTTACTTGACAAATGGGTACTTGGACACCGTCATTGACTGGATACCCGGGATGAGAAACATCCGCTTGAGAGACTTGCCGAGCTTCATTCGAACCACCGACCCGGACGACCCGATGCTCAACTTCTGCTTGGTTGAGTTTGCGAGAGCGAAGAGAGCCTCCGCCTGGGTCTTCAATACGTTTGAGCGGTTAGAACACGAGGTCCTTGAGGCGCTTAAGGCCATGTTCCCTCCCATCTACACCATCGGCCCCATTCATCTACTCGTGGAGCAACTATCCGATGATGACACCAGGCTGATCAGGTTCAACCTGTGGAAGGAAGACCTGGGTTGTCTCGAGTGGCTCGACTCGAAACCACCGGGCTCGGTCGTGTACGTGAACTTCGGGAGCATCACGGTGATGTCGCCGGCACAGCTGGTGGAGTTCGCATGGGGGCTCGCGAACAGCGGCCAGGTGTTCCTATGGGTCATCAGGCCCGACTTGGTCATCGGCAACACGGCGATCTTGCCTCCAGATTTCTTGGCCGCAACGAGGGAGCGGAGCCTGCTGGTGAGCTGGTGCCCCCAGGAGCGGGTGCTAAGCCACTCGGCTGTCGGCGGGTTCCTGACCCACTGCGGGTGGAACTCCATAATCGAGAGCATCGCGGCCAGTGTGCCGGTGGCGTGTTGGCCATTCTTCGCGGACCAGCAAACGAACTGCCGGTACAGTTGCCAGGAGTGGGGGATAGGGATGGAGATCGACAGCGACGTGAGGAGGGACGAGGTGGAGAGGCAGGTGAGGGAGCTGATGGAGGGGGAGAGAGGGAAGGAGATGAAGAGGAAGGCGATGGAGTGGAAAGAAATGGCTCGAGAGGCCACGTGTCCTTCCGGGTCGTCGTTCTTGAACCTAGACGAGGTGATCAACAAGGTGCTGCTGTCGCCCAGAAGAGATTAAGCTTGCTCGGACATTGTTTTGCGACTGGGGAAAGAATCCGAACAATTCCGTAGACAGTCCTCTTGTCTTGTTTAGATCCTATCTAGGCCCGTATTTACTTCAATTGCGTCACTTCCAGTCCTTTTCATTTATTTCTGTGTAGTTGGCATTCAGGTGAAACGGTCGGCTGCAAGCCTGCAATGAAGTGTTTTCCCATGTTTTTATTGTTTTTTCCGTACATACATTCGCGTTGATTTCTTCACGAGGCAGCGCTAGAACGAGGAAGCGAAGGGTGGCCCGTGATAGCATTGGATCCAAACTCTCCAACCTTTCTTGGTAACAAGAATAGCACGAAATAGATGCTGGCCACGTAACCCGACGGATGCAATAGTCTTAGGACTCTTATGTTAATTTCCTAAAAATATAACGATGTTTTATTTAACATCTAAATCTCATCATGAGTTCGCCGATTACGAGTGCACCACTCTTATGTTGTGGTGGAGCTCTCAATTAATGGCAAGGAGCTAATTATCTTTAGCTGCTTGGTGTGGACATGCTCTGTCAGGAAAGACTATGCTTTTTTGGTTATCTACGTACGAAGAGAATTCCTCAATTATTTCTCATTAACGACTTTGTGAATCATCGCTACGATGGTAATCAGTGGAGCGACGGTTGCTCGAGTCGTAGGGACGGGGAGGGGTTTGTGGATCACGGTGGTTTGCCCCGATGCCATCGGTGCTCTACAATTAGTTAATTTCAGTTCAGCTCACTAAACTTCAAGTGCACACATCTCCTTAGTCCAATATCGGAATCTCACAATACTCCCGCGGCAAAAAATCCTACAATTTTATTTCTATTTCCTGATTCATTCTTATAACCCAATTGTGACTTCTTGGTCACTTCGAATCTAATCAAAGCAATTCTTAATCATTCAAAAAGCTCATTGTCTCTATTATCAAATTATTGCTATAATTCGCCACTCTTTTTTTGGTCGAAGTGAAAACGCTTTGATTGATACTAAGTAGGTGGAATACAAATATTAGGAAAATCAACACATAAGATAAGAAAGAGTACTATAATTCGCCACTTCACTATGCGATTACTTGGCGATGAATTTTGATGATGCCTTCTAATTGCAGGAGTCTCCGTGTGTTGTTTCTTTCAAGTGGCGAGTTGCAATCTTGGAAGTAAATTGACACCATAGGATTCATGTTATATATAACCAATCTTATTCCAACATTTTCGAAAAAAGAAGAGTACTCGCCAACATTTAAATTATAGTTCTGATTTCAGAAAATAGTGAAAAAAAAATCAATTACGAATTTTACGAGACAATATGGGAGTATTGTAAATGTTTTGGGAGTTGACTTTGAGAAAAAAAAAAAGTGCATGAGTTAAGAGATTTAGATTAAGTAAAACAGTAAAAAGTGAGGGTGTATTTGTTTCGAAAAAAAAGTATTTTTCAGGAATTAATTTTCTGGATTTTCACTTGTTTGATTCACGAAAAATGATTAGTCAACTGAAAATACTTTGTAGTCAACGAAAATATTCACATATCAATTTAGGAAAGTGGATTCCTGAGCTTAAAAAGGTGAAAGCATTTTTTGGAATTGCTCATCTCAATTTTTTTATTTTTTTTTTATATTTTTCTTTTTTTTTTCCTTTTATTTCTCCCTCAACTAGTTGTTGGGCCTTGACGACAATCAACGACTTGCCACAGGCACAGGTCAACGAGGCTCAACCTCGCCAAATCCTGGCAAGTTTGAGCTTACCCAAGGCCAACACTAGGCAAGCCTTGAGCTTGTCTATGGTCATCGCTCACTGGTCACAATAAAGGAATGAGGAAAAAGAAAATAAAAAATTAATAAAAATTCAATTTAAAAAAGAAAAGAAAAGAATGATGAAACATTCAGTCCGGTGCCACGACAGTCCGATAACAAACCGAACCCAGTTCTAGGCAATATTGCTAATTCACATCTTATCTTGGCTAATGATCCCTGCAAAGATATTTGACTTAAGGTAAATTTGCTATAAAAAAAAAAATACCGTTTAGTTAGTGACTTAAGTTGTAAATTATTGCAAAGTAGCTTAGAAAGTTAAAACAAAAAAGAAGGAAAAAAAAAACAAAGGGAGCTATTGCTTATCGTCTTCTAAGGCTATGGCAAGGCCTCAGAGCGCCGCCGCGGCCCCAGGCAAGGGCTTCGAGTTTTCTCGACTTGGGTGCGGTGACACCAGAGTAGCCTCAAGCAGTGACGCTTGACATAGATATGAAGATGCTCGATGCCCAACATACATCAGCAATGCTCGACCATCATCCTCGATAGCTCTTGGCAACCCTCGACTCAACAGATCTCACTTGAGCCGCGACCCTTCAAGTCTCGCCTAATAGTTACGAGGGCAATGTCAGAGAAGATGAGCTAGGCAAGGACCCAAGTGCGGCAACCCTCACTGGAGACCCGAGCAAAGACCCTCAATTAGTGACTTTTGGTGGAAACCCAAGCACAACTGCTTAGAACTTCAACGGTTGGACAAAATGAATAGTCACAAGTGAGGGCAAGATTAGAATATGAAAATATAAGTGAGGGCAATTTTGGAAAAAAAAAGTTCATTAACCATGGAAGCTGCCTTCTAAAAATGCTGAAAGTGATGTTGACATTTCCCCAAAGTGGCCCCCAAAAAGATTTACATGACAACCTAACAGTCTTCGACGGACATTGAATATGCAAAGTCGAAAGCTGAACCAAAACCATCATTTGAAGTCTAGTCCTTATTGTAGTCTATAGAAATTGATTTTTTTTTTCCAAAATGCCCAATAACATTTTAATCGAAAGGGCATCCTTTATCATACAGATTTCAGAGGGATCCCACGAGATCCCACAGCCCAATAAAATATACGTCCTTCATCTTATGTAACAAACCAAACGACTTGGTCTACGTTTTGGGACATCTTTAGTTCTTGGATCTTGCCTTTCCTCTGTCTCTTTTTTTTTTTTTTGGATTTTTTAATTTCCCATTACACAATTGGTGCGCATGTCTTTCAAGGATATAAAATGTTAACTCGAGAAAGTTTTGCATCTGATGTCCTTTTGCTATCAATCTCATAAAAAAATACAAATACTAGAAAAGTGCAAAATATACTCCTCGATTTGTTAATTTAATCTAATGCATCCAGAACAAAATTATGAAATGTTTTGAAAAGGATGAATACCAATATAACGAGTTGATGAAGGATTAAAAAATAAGTAATCTAACCCACCGACGGGCAGTTGCATTGATAGAGACGTGTGGATAGATCTACCGCAAGGTCGAAAGTTCGAATCTTCGCGTTGCCATACACGTCTTAAGTAGGGGGTCATGGTGGTGAGATCATATGCTAGCTTCCCCTCAAGTATAGTCACTATGTTGGGTGGTCGACCGACACCATTCAATAGCCCAATGGCGCCAGGTGATCGGCGAAGTCGATAGCCTGGCCGGTGGAGTCCTAGGTATCAAAAAATAATAATAATAAATAAGTAATCTAATGTGGCTTATAATGGTCTGATATAGCTCATTAATACTGGTGATCACATAACTTACAAGTTTTGTATGATAATTAGAAAATCGATTAGAAGATTCGAGGATTTTCACAAAATAAATATATATACATATATATGAAGGATACGGATGAAACTCCAAAGTGCGTCGTATGGGGAAGGGGACAAGGAGGGTTGGATGTCGACAATCATAGTACGTTGTTTTCTTCTAGCGATGACTACTACACACCACCATTGAATGTTGAGTTTTTGCTTATCTTATCTCTGTAGTGTCAACTTCAAGTCTTTTTGAATTTCTATCTTACTTAATTTTCATTTGAAATAGTTCTCTTGACAATATTCCAATTTTTTTCTTATATATATTATTAATTAGATTATTTAAACCAATGAATCCAGTATAAATGGTGGTAAGAATTTTTATTTTATTTTATTTTAGAGCAAAATGACGATATGTATTACAAAATCCGACATGCGACACATGCTAGTGGAAAAAAGGTAAAGAAAGAAGAGGTCCATGCCTATAATGAGATGAAAGTCTAGGCTAAAGGCAAAATGTAAATTTTTAAAAATGCGAGATGCAAAGGGCATCCTTAAAATTTCTTACTCTAATCTAATGCATCGAGAAAAATTTACAAAATATTTTGAAAGAATAAATACAAATACGATGAATTAATAAATGGATAAAAATAAAATTACTCTCAAGTGCCTCGTTTTTTTTTTTTTTTTGGTCCTAATCTAGCCATCAACCTCCCGCCTGTAGGGCCGGCCGCTCTGTCTGGAAAGAGAGTCGATAGTTTCATGTCAAAGGCAAGACAAAGGGGACTGGTCGTCCCCATGCCTGGCTTCTCCTCACGTGGATAGACTCTTTTCTCATAGTCTTCCCAGGTCTCTGCTTCTAGTTTTGAAGTCGTGGCCATCCCTGTACCATCATCATCATCTTTCCATACTTCGGCAGTGAGCGAGTTCACGTCAATTATTTCGTCTCTATGGCATCTTCCAAGATGTGTCGGCTAGATTCCTCCGTGTTGAAACTCGATTTTGGTCGTGCCAGGAACATCGCCCAATGCCTAAATCCATTGTCCTCAAGCGACGACTTTTGAGGAATAGATACACAACATTTGCAAATCCTTTCATCGAGTAAACAAATGTGCCATTGGGATTCCTCTGTGTCAAAAGTCAAATTTCAATTGTGCCATCATAATCATCTCTCTCGTGATAAAATGCCCAATTAAGTCAACTTGAATCATGTGTTACAGGAATTCATGCTTGATGCTTAAAATTGTCCTTAAATGACTGAATTTGAATTTCAATCAATATATAACCATTGGATCCATCCCAAGAAACAAAAGTAGTAAAGAAATAAAACGCAACCGTGATGGAAATCCCAATGGAGACAAATGTAATGATCTAAGAGATTGCTTCCCACAAACATTCAATTCAGCCCATCAATCAACATGGCTAAAATATATGTCACCTATGAGGGCGTAGAGAAAATTCTGGTACCTTATGTTAGGGTAACCATAGGAGAGAGATAGCTTGAGCCCCAGTACGAGTCGACTTAGGTAACTAATTGAATCCTTTTTTTTTTCCATACATCGAACTTTTGTTGCATGTGTGTCCCAACAACAATGGATCTTTATATATTCTTGGGTACAAAATTTGAACTTGTCTATTCAAAGACGAGTCAAAACCACGAAGTGAGAATTTTCATCTTCATTTCGGAGATTGATAGAAGACTCTCCATGATGTTAGATGAAGAATGAAAATGGTAGATTTTCCTCTTCCTACAACATAGTGTACCTAGCATTGTACTATATTGCTGTGACGAGAAAAAGAAAAAAAGGAGAATTTATTTTTATTCTTCGAAATAAAATGTGCAACAGGACAAATAGATGAGAGTGGGAGAAATTGTTCCCATGTCTAACCAAGTTGGTAGGCGAGGGTAAGTTTCGCAAGTGGAAGTTTTTTTTGTGGTCAAGATATGGGGAAAGAACTTTTGTTCTGTAACTTAGATTGGAAAATCTGCAAAAGTTGCTAAATAGATGTTGTTCCCTCACTTGTTTTTTATTCGATGGATGTTGGAGACATTTCACATAAGTTGAATCCGGCTTCATGAGCGAGCCTCAATGCGGGACACTCAGCAAGAGACCGTGTTGATGTCAGTTTCCCAATGGAAGGAACTGCCTCCAACTGGAGATATTTCTCTAGATATGTCTCTCTGTCAGAGATTATTCGAATGTTTACCTCGATTCTCTGCACCCCTTGAGAATGCGCATATTATCTTCCTTTGATTGTGCATATCCTTGAAGGATTAGTCGCGCATCAGCTCCGACTAGCTCTTCAATCGGTGGGTTCCCAATATGGTTCCGCATGTCGTGTCCGGTCAGGCCCCCAATGTCCCAACCGGCACTGGAATGGATGGTGAATAGTCCGGCGATGAGACAGGAACTATTTCAGTGGCGGCCAGGAGGCCGGTTGGGGATGAGGATGTCTCGGGTCAAGTTTCCTTTCATGATTCGGTGGCCATTGCTCGGCCCACCAAGCTATCCGTAACTTATGAAATATGGACAGCACTGAGAAGTGTATTTATCAATTTAATTGCCTCATCTCCTAGTTACCACATTGAAGGGCGACTCCCTTATAAATCGCAAGTACTGACCAAGTTACAAAATCAAATGAATGTACGTTGAAAAGGTTCCATTCATTACACGAAAATTATATAATTTGAAATATATTTTTTAAAGATAAATGCTTCTATCATTTGAAATAACTAATTAATAAAATAAATATTTCACAGATGATAAATATATATTTTGTCCGTAAGTGACCCAAGTGATATTTCAAAAAAATATTTTTCAAATCATTCATTTTCGGCAAAAAAAAAAAAACATACCATAAAATGTTAAAGAGTGTCGTTAGGCTATTTATTAAGTCTTGTTAAATATGTTTTGACAATTTAAACTTTTAAGTGTTACTGTTAAAATTGGCAATTACATTTATGTTCACGGTATGTTAAGAAATGTGTATTTTTGTTTTTAAATCATTTAATTAGTCCCATAGGGGCGCTTATTAATGACCCCTTTTATTTCAAAACTTTGGACTTATATGGAGTAGATGGCTAGTGGAATAATTGACTATTTTATTCGGCCGCCACTTGCTGTCAGAAGAAGGCTTATTGAATTTCTCTTCTTCTTTTTTTCGTTTAAGTCACCGACCCATTCTGACATTTCAATTAGAAAAGTGTAGTGCACATTCTCTGGTCACTTTTGTTCAAATGTGGCTACGCAATAGAGTTCGCACTACCTTTCCCCGTGGCCGGAATGTTGAAACACGAGAGGAAAACGGACTACAACAATCCAAAAAACAATTTCGGTCTAATTTGACAGGCTAAGGTAAATTTCGAAAAGCATATTGTATCATTTGAAAACTATGCGAACTGTTATTATCTAGATTATCAATTATGCGCATCTCAGCGTAGGTTCATTTGATTGACGATTGAAATGAAATTAAATTCGTAAATCATGTAATATTTTTTTTCTTACAGGTTTCGAATTCTTATAAGTGCATGATACATGTCAAAAAGCTTTGCTCACACTGGGCGTGCATGCATATGCTGCTTTCAACAGTGACTCACATAGCTCAATTCAGAGAACATGGGAATGGGATGATAATGGCATAAATTTAATCTACAAATAATATAAATAGATGAAATCGGTTCTCAAACATATTTCATTTGTTAGACCATCATTTGGTGTTTGTTACATATCCTTAATATATATTAAACTCGCCAAATTATAGTCCAAGCATCAAGAATCTAAATCCAACCATTGACTTCTAAGAACTAGTCATCAAAAATCCTGGATATCCTTGTCAGGTACTTGAATCTAATCATTGATGACGGTTTTCAATAACGGAAATCAAGCCGTATCCAAAAAATTAAAAATTACCTAATTTTTCTTGAATTAGTCAAACCCCTAAAAATGAATAAATCATTGTGTTTTATTTTGTTATAGCGTAAACAATAGAACACGCCAAGGATCATGACGTCGACCCAATTTTTGGATCATGAGACCTACAAATGAACGTGAACGAGGTGGTGCCATTTTTCCCCAATTAAAGAAACGAGAGCCGTACTTTGACCGTCCGTTCGAGCCACGTCACGCTCTTCTCATCCCTTACCGCATCACGTGTCTCTCACGTCTTCCAAGTCGGCCGGAATTACTCGCCGACGTGCCACCCGCCTTCCCCTCTCGATCTCGCCCCGCCTATAAAGGGACCAAAACCTCACCTACCCTCTCTCTCACCCCCATAGCCATTCCCATCTCTTCTTCCTCGCCCAGAAAAAAGCAAGAGAAACAGCAAGAGAAACGATCAAAACACAGAGGAGAAAGAGAGAGAGAGAGATGGGTTCGATAGATATGATCCAAAAGCCGCACGCAGTGTGCATCCCCGCCCCGGCCCAGGGCCACATCAACCCCATGCTCAACCTCGCCAAGCTCCTCCACCACCGGGGCTTCCACGTCACCTTCGTCAACACCGAGTACAACCACAGCCGCCTCCTCCGCTCCCGTGGCCCCTCCTCCCTGGACGGCCTCCCGTCTTTCCGGTTCCGCACCATCCCCGACGGCCTCCCGCCCTCTGACGCTGCTGACGTCACCCAGGACATCCCCGCCCTCTGCCAGTCCACGAGTAAGCTCTGCTTGCCCTACTTCCGGGACTTGCTCCAGAGGCTCAACGAGGAGAGCGCGGCGTCGGGTTCCCCACCGGTGAGCTGCGTGGTGTCAGACGGCATGATGACCTTCACGCTCGACGCCGCTGAGGCGATCGGCGTGCCGGAGGTCCTGTTCTGGACGGCGAGTGCGTGCGGCTTCATGGGCTACGTGCAGTATCGCAGTCTTGTTGACAAGGGTCTTACTCCACTCAAAGGTATGCATTACTAAATAACTGTCCGATTTGGTTTAATTAGTTAATCTCACTTGGCAGATCTACGGTTTCTTCTCTTTTCTGGATTTGGTTAGCGTTTATTGTGTAGTTTTGTTTGTTCCTAATTTACATGATTAGCCAGTAGCGGACTATGTCATAGTTTTCTAAGTACTTAACTGAGTCAACCGTCGTCAAAAGTAGAATTTTAGATGTAAGAACATTGCTATGAATGGTTGAACGGTTTAATTGATCGACTCTCAATTTGCAGATGCCAGCTACTTGACAAACGGGTATCTAGACACCACCATTGACTGGATACCCGGGATGAGAAACATCCGCCTGAGAGACTTGCCGAGCTTCCTCCGAACCACTGATAAGGACGACCTGATGATAGACTTCTGCTTGAGAGAGACGAAGCGAGCGAAGAGAGCCTCGGCCATTGTTTTCAACACGTTCGACCGATTAGAGCACGAGGTCCTCGACGCTCTCAAGGCCATATTCCCTCCCATCTACACCCTTGGCCCCCTTCATCTCCTTACAAAGCAACTACCCGATAACGACACCAAGTCAATCGGGTCCAACCTATGGAAGGAAGACCTGGGCTGTCTTGAGTGGCTCGACTCGAAACCACCCAGCTCGGTTGTGTACGTGAACTTCGGGAGCATCACAGTGATGTCGCCAGCGCAGCTGGTGGAGTTCGCATGGGGTCTCGCAGACAGCGGCCAAACATTCCTGTGGGTCATCAGGCCCGATTTGGTCGTTGGCGACACGGCGATCTTGCCACCGGAGTTCTCGTCCTCAACGAGGGAGCGGAGCCTGCTGGCAAGCTGGTGCCCCCAGGAGCGGGTGCTAAGCCACTCGGCAGTTGGCGGGTTCTTGACCCACAGCGGGTGGAACTCCACGATCGAGAGCATCGCGGCCGGGGTGCCGATGGTGTGCTGGCCGTTCTTCGGGGAACAACAGACGAACTGCCGGTACAGCTGCCAGGAGTGGGGGATTGGGATGGAGATCGACAGCAACGTGAAGAGGGACGAGGTGTCGAGGCAGGTGAGGGAGCTGATGGAGGGGGAGAGAGGGAAGGAGATGAAGAGGAAGGCGATGGAGTGGAAGGAGATGGCCCGAGAGGCCACGCGCCCATCCGGGTCGTCGTGCTTGAACCTGGACGAGGTGATCGACAAGGTGTTGCTGTCGCCCAGAAGAGATTAAAGTTTGTTCGGTCATTCGTGTGCGATTGCGGACTGTACGCGAAGAACTCCTTCGACGGTCCCCTTGTCTGGATCTTATCAACTCCAGTCTGGTCGCTCGGAATTGTTTTCACTAATTTTTGTGCAAATGGCATGCGCATGAATTGTTATCCTATATTTTTCCCCCCTACGTTCACGAAGCAAAGCTCACAATGAAATGGTGGCCGGTCATAGCATTGGATTTATAATAATAATAATGACGATGATGGTATTTATAATAATAATAATGACGATGATGGTATTTATAATAATAATAGTATTATTTTGTTCTGCCACCACTTCCTCTAAGAAGAAGACTAAATGAATTTCTTCTCCTCTTTAAACTCGTTGCCCGACACGTTTTCCGTAGAGAATAGTTTGAAGAAATAATTATAATTAGGATTTTGTCGTTGAGTGCCGTTGATACACTTATTAAGCAATCAACCGAAAAAATTTCATAATTTTGAATGCACCAATTGCTTTCATGTTACATTCCACTAATCCCTTAGAAACTGATATATTTCGAATAAATTATGATTAATCGGTATTTCAAGACATCCTTTAACAACTTTTTTTATAACTAAAATACCTAGCAAATCAATTTTCATTGCCTAGGGGATCTTATTAAATGAGCCAAGGGACGCGAGGCGAAGCAATTTGCGGCTCACTGATATTATATACATTCTTTTCTCCTATGCTGAGGTCCACATGGATCATGCGGCACGTAATCCGCAAACAAAACAATTCAATATAAGGAGGAAAGTTTTCCATTTTTAACGTTTTCAATAATTATGATACTTATTCTTTTAAGTTTATTTTACTAATCTAGTATTTGAAACCTGTTGACGTCCAAAAATGCCTGATATTTAATTACTATCGACATGCTACAATCATTCGGAAGCAACAAAAGTGGACTCAACGACATCATATACAACCATCAAAATTAATGAAGAAAAAGGGAAAAGAGTGGAGAATATACTATCCGAGCATATTTAATCATCCGTGGAGGAAGCCAATTTAATAGATTGAAGATTGGTCAATATTACATGTTGTTTGTTGACTTTAAATGTTGGCATATATCGACAAGTGGTAAATGATTGTGGATTATTTTGCCCAAGATGTCAATGAGCATCTTAACTGAGGAGCAAGGTAATCCACTTAGAGAATTGAAAGGCTAATGCATGTGAAGATCCATTAAGGAGATAGTGGTGAATAGTTAGGTGAAAATGGAGATTGAGATTGCTATTTTGAAGGGAATTGAAAACGTGAGAAATGAACAACTCCTCAGAGATAAAGCTACTATTTTGAAGGGGGTTGACAACATGGGAATATAGGACTATTATTTTCGAAAGTGTAGAACTACAATTTAACTAGGAAGAAACTACCCCCAAATGATTATGAGAGAAGGTCTATAAATACCAAGTTCTACCAATTGGAAGAAGCTCCCCTCTACAATCAAAATGTAGTATTTTATTGTTTTTACTTTCGTACACTTTATTTTTCCTTAGTTATAGCTTTCCTATTCACATCGCCGATTAAATTCCAACTCATATCTTTATCCCGATATTTGGTCATTGATTCAATTCCGATGTACATCTCTATCCTGGATGTTGCACCATCAATTAAATTTTGACACTATATCTTTACAATGTTACGTCTTTACACGTGATTGAGCTTTGTCATCAATTAAATTCTGACACAGTTCATGCATGTGTATTGCTATGGAAATTATTGTATTTTCAAACCTTGTTATTGATTGAATTCCACCACAGTTTTATGTACAATTTGGTTCAAAGTTCGAAATAAAGGTTTGCAGTTATTTCTTGTCCACCTGGATATTTTCTATCTAGAGTCACTACAGAACCCATATGTTCTCGTCAAAAGTTCAAGGATAACTTTCGAAAAGATGTTTCGTTGTCAATTAGACTCTGACGAGACTCTAACGAAATAAAATCTATGATTAAAATTAAGCTAATTATTTAATATGAATACACAGCTAGCTAACCAACCTTAAATGGACCGTTTTTCATTAACCTTAAATGGATCTCTAGCCCAAAAATTGAAGATCATCTGTTCAAATCCACTAAATGCACGTAAACTCTTGAAGTTAGGATATTAGCATAGACTATATACTTATGCTTAATCGAGTTATGACGCTTGCAAGGTGTTTGATAATCCTCTAGATAGTCAAGCCTTTATATTCATTCTGTCGGATTCCAAAACTATCACAAAGAGCACGGCCAGTAATCATAGTAAGTTTTGACTTGAAAGATTTTGATTAAGTCAAAAAAGTATCTAATTTGCTAAGTAAAAAAACTGCTACATATGTGGTAAAAGGTAAAAAAGGAAAAAGGAAGGGCTACTTAATTCATTTGATGAAAAATACATCTGTATAAGAATTAGAATCTTGCCTATCGTAGTATTAAAAAAGGTTGAAGCTAACAATAAAACTCATAGTTTCATATTTGATAAGACACTATTGGTGCATTTATTTTATGGAAAATAAATGATTTGCATAACATTTTCCTAAAAATAATTGCTTGGCAAAATGAATGAACAAAAAATATTTTCACCATCAACGAATATGTTAGACTTAATTATGGTTGGTAATAATAGAATTTTCTATTACCTAATTATTTCAAGTGATTTAAACATTAATTTTAGGAAAATGTATTTCAAATCATTCATCGTCCACTAAACAAACAAAGCTTGCCTATTTTCTTCTAGGATCCCGGGAAGCAAATTCAATATTCCAATATTCGATCATGAAACTCATTTTTTTTTTTAAATTCAAGCTATTTGCTTTGGGATTTTATGAAACAAATCCTTCAATTTCGGACGAAATAACTATTGGGTGTTCTTGATGTAAAAGTTTTGACACTCTAGAAGATATCGGAGTCATCAAATCCAAAAGAAAACAGTATAAATATTCCGAAAAGAGAATTAAAAATCCAATGTCGAAATAGTATCAAAGAGATTTTTTAAATTACTTGGATACTGCGTTTTCTTTTTCTTTGTGCCCGAAAGATTGAATTATGCGAACATACACATGTTCCTTTCAATAATAACTTGTCGGTTTCAATATAGGGAACTTGTGAGTAATGATGGTAGTTGTGTACAACTGATCTATAAATTAATGTGGACAAATGGTAAATTATTTTCTTAAAAGTATTTCACTTATTTGAACATCCATCGGTTTATTAATGTTCCTAATTACAAATCCATTTTTCTCCTTACCAAAGTAATGATGCCGATTATTTTACAGGAATCGAATTTTACTGGAAAATGTTTTCGGATAAAATTATTTTTAAAAAATGATTTTTTTTTCTTTTGTGTTTGTTAATTTTGCTAATAATATGGAAGTCATATTTCTTATTATATGTACTTGTTATAAGAAAGCAATGAAACACGTATTAGAAAAAAAAAAATCTCGAGTACAACCCTAGAACTCGAGTTTAGACGCGAGGTCTGCAGTCTAGCTACCAAGGAGTGGTTTGAGTCTAGCCGCTAGCCTCTAAGGTCGAGCAACTGGGGCATGGCTACTAAGCACTTTAATGTGTTGCTTTGTTAGTTTTGATGAAAAAATTCAACATAACATAATATTTGCTTGAATATTCGTGATTTGGATAATTTAAAAGAATGAGTTGAAATAAAATTTAAATTTAGGAAAATGACTTCACTTTTAAAAGTCAATTCAGAATACGACGTGTCCTTCACCAAGAACAAAATGATTCCTGGACCCTCGTCCTGAGAAAATATTGCATACGTCTTACGCTCTAGCATGGCAAACAAGAATGCAGTGGGAGCGCGACACGTATCCTTGTGGGACCCATAACCTTCTTCCACTCTCTCTCTCCTTTGGGGAACGCATCGAGAAAAGACAAAACAGTAAAAGCGCACTCCCGCTCAAGAAAAACCTCTCTCCTTTTTTCAATTTTCAGGGGCTCTCTCTCTCTCCTCACGTTCTTTCCTTCGCACTCCCGCTCAAGAAAAACCTCTTTCCTCTTTTCAATTTTCAAGGGCTCTCTCTCTCCCCTCACGTTCTTTCCTTCGTCTTCCTCCCTCATGGGCGACGACCCAAGTGAGAAGCTTGCTCAGAATCAGCAGCAACGGGCCCCGGCCATCAAGGAACGCGATGGTGACCCTAAGCGGAAGCACGGGGTGCAATTCGGCCTGGCGGAGATCTCCCTCTGGGGATTCCTTCCTTCGTCTTCGGTCCTCATCAGCAACGACCCAAGCGAGAAGCTCGCTCAGAGTAAGCAGAATCAGCAGCAACAAACCTTGGCCATCAAGGAACGCGATGGCAACCCCGAACGGAAGCACGAGGTGTGATTTGACCTAGTGGAGATCTCCCTCCGAGGACCGCGACCCCTTCTTCTTGCCCGTCGGTCTGTTTTGACTGAGATCTCCCTCCGGGGACGGCGACCCCGTTTTCCTACTCGCTGATCTGTTTATGTTCCGCAAGGGGTTAATAGATCGTGGTCTTTTTTTGCCATTTTGGTTGTAGCTGACTATCTCTCTCTTTCTCTCTGCGCGTATCTGGGCAGGCCACACTCTCCACCATCTTTGCCCATCTCCCCTCCCCTCGCGCCTTCCTCCATACTTTCATAACTTCCTTCCCCTTTCCTACTTGACCCTTTTCCTCTCTCTCAGAGCGAGCTTGGGACACATAATAATGGAAGCTGCTGACAAGGCCGTGAAGAAAGGAGAAGCCGATTTCGTCTCACGTGAAGTGAACCCCATCTTGCGGAGGATGATGGGAGAGAGATATCGGATGCCGTGCCAATCGAGGAGGTCGCTGGTGACAGCATTTATGGAGGGTTTGCTTGTTGCTCTTGGGGGTATGCAGACACGCCCTCGAGAAATGGGAAATCGTCAGCCTAGACTTCCTTCTGTTTCATGGAGCACCATTTGGCTCTCTGCATTGTTCTTTTCCCGTCCGTAACCGAGGTCTAAAATTGATCATGGGGATCTCGATGAAAAAATAAAATGAAGGATTGTTAAGTCCCTTGGATCTGGAAGGGAAAGCGTGTAGCTAAGTCCTAAGTTTGAAGAAATGTGCTATTTTCTGAAATAATCATCAATAATAATGTTGCAATTTGCTGTTGTTGTTTGTTACCATTTTGCAGATTTCTAGCTTTATGGTACACAAAATGTAGAATGCTCTTCCATGTTGGTATATTTTTTAAAAACTTTTGTCACTTGTCGAACCTATTTATAATTTAACGACATTGTTCTTCTAACTTACCAACATGTTCATTTGCTCGCTTCAAATGTACCAACTTCTCTTATAATTTACCAACATTGTTTGTCCGACTTACTAACCTTTTAGAATTTGGCATATACAGTTGCCTTTTTAATCCGCTTTGCTTTTGTTTCATCTATCATGGCATTGTTTGCCATTTTGTTATCTCCAATGAGCTTGCGGGGCTTGTTCAGTTATTCTCATGGCATTATCAACCTAAAAGGATGAAGGCGCCATTATACACAAGCAAAGAACATCGCGATGGGCAACACCATCTGTTCAAATCGTGCTAGTCAGCATTTTTCTATTGCTCGGAATTAGCACATCAATTTAAGAAAAGCAGGTTCATTCTACCCAAATACAATATTCTAATCGAAATTTTCTGGCAAAGTGGAAGAATATTGTAAATCATTATAGCAAAACACAATCCAAGAATCTTTGGTATCATAATAAGCAGCAATTTCTAGTATCAAGGCAAGTATTCTATGCAACAGAGCAAGAACCGTTCACCCGCAAAACCTTGATCTTAAAATTAAGCAAAAGCAAGGAAGCAATGTGAGAATTATGATCTCTAACGCCGGCCAAAGCTTGATTCACTGAATGATCACAAATGTGTCATTGGATTGAAGCAATTCATTTACATACACAGCAGGTATATTTGAAATTCAGTGATGACAACTGATTCTGTAGAAAGCTTCGCACGTTTTTTGGACAAGAAAAAAGAAAGAAAAACAAAGAGAAAGATGGGGTTCAGTTCATGTGAGACAAAATCGCTTTTGCTTTTTCCGCGGCCTTGTCAGCAGCTTCCATTGTTATGCGTCCCAAGCTCGCTCCGAGAGAGAGAGAGAGAGAGAGAGAGAGAGAGAGGAAAAGGGTCAAGCAGGAAAGGGGGAGGAAGTTATGAAAGTATGGAGGAAGGCGGGAGGGGAGGGGAGATGGGCAAAGATGGTGTAGAGTGTGGCCTGCCCAGATACGTGTAGAGAGAGATGGTCATCTGCAACCAAAATGGCAAAAAACGACCACGATCTATCAACCCCTTGCGGAACATAAACAGATCAGCGAGTAGGAAGACAGGGTTGCAGTCCTCGGAGGGAGATCTCAGTCAAGACAGACCGACGGGCAAGAAGAAGGGGTCGCGGTCCTCGGAGGGAGATCTCCACCAGGTCAAATCGCACCCCGTGCTTCTGTTCAGGGTCGCCATCGCGTTCCTTGATGGCCAAGTTCTGCTGCTGTTGATTATGCCTACTCTGAGCGAGCTTCTCGCTCAAGTCGTTGCTGATGAGGACTGATGAGGACGGAAGACGAAGGAAGGAATCCCCGGAGGGAGATCTCCGCCAGGCCGAATTGCACCCCGTGCTTCCGCTTAGGGTCATCATCGCGTTCTTGATGGCCGAGGCCCGTTGCTGCTGATTCTGAGCAAGCTTCTCGCTTGGGTCGTCGCCCATGAGGGAGGAAGACGAAGGAAAAAACGTGAGGGGAGAGAGAGAGCCCTTGAAAATTGAAAAGAGGAAAGAGGTTTTTCTTGAGCGGGAGTGCGAAGGAAAGAACGTGAGGAGAGAGAGCCCTTGAAAATTGAAAAAAAGGAGAGAGGTTTGTCTTGAGCGGGAGTGCGCTTTTACTGTCCTGTCTTTTCTCCGTGCATTCCCCATAGGAGAGAGAGGGGAAGAAGAGAAAGGCCATCTCATCCATGGAGAAAATGAGGACACGTGTCGCGCTCTCATCATCTTCTTGTTTGCCACGCTGGAGCGTAAGACGAACGCAATTTTTGGATCGGCCTATAAATATGAATATGCCCAACCTAGCCTCTCTCCCCATAGCCATTGACATCTCTCTTTTCATACCCAAACGAGAAAGCACTCAAAACACAGAGAATAGAATAGAGATGACCCAAAAGCCACACGCAGTGTGCATCCCCTTCCCAGCGCAGAGCCACATCAACGCCATGCTCAACCTCGCCAAGCTCCTCCACCACCGGGGCTTCCACGTCACCTTCGTCAACACCGAGTACAACCACAACCGCCTCCTGCGGTCCCGCGGCCCCTCCTCCCTTGACGGCCTCCCGTCTTTCCGGTTCCGGACCATCCCCGACGGCCTCCCGCCCTCCGACGACGACGCCACCCAGGACGTCCCAGCCCTCTGCCAGTCCACGCAGAAGTGCTGCTTGCCTTACTTCCAGGACCTGCTCAAGAGGCTCAATGAGGAGAGCGCTACATCGGGTTCCCCACCGGTGAGCTGTGTGGTGTCGGACGGCTGGACGACCTTCACACTCGATGCTGCGGAGGCAGTCGGCGTGCCAGAGGTCCTGTTCTGGCCGATAAGCGCGTGCGCATTCATGGGCTTCTTGCATTTTCGTAGTCTCGTTGACGAGGGTCGTGCTCCACTCAAAGGTACGCATTACTAAATTACTTGTCTGATTTAGGTGATCTCACTTACCATGTCAACCGAGCAAATTTTTTACACCTAAAGATTTTTCTTTGTTATTTTTTTCGGTTCGGTTTGCTGTTATATTCTTCAGTTTTGTTTGTTCCTGATTTATATGATCAGTGTGTATACAACAATGTCATTACTAAATAACTGTCTGATGTAGGAGCTTACGAAATCATTTCGTATATCCTTCGACAGTATTCTAATGATTTCCCTAATCTAAGTCTAACAAATGAATTGACAACACAAATATTGCCATGTGACACCGTAAACATCGAACGACGCAGTAGGAACAGCAGAGGCCTTGACGATGCGCTTCTAAAGTTTAAGAGAATCTGATCCTTTATGAGGATCATGGCCGTGTATGGTCACCGGTTCACTTGATCAACTCTCAATTTACAGATGCGAGCTACTTGACAAATGGGTACTTAGACACCATCATCGACTGGATACCCGGAATGAGAAACATCCGCTTGAGAGACTTGCCGAGCTTCATTCGAACCACCGATCCGGACGACCCGATCCTCAACTTCTGCTTGGTTGAGTTTGCGAGAGTGAAGAGAGCCTCCGCCTGGGTCTTCAATACGTTTGAGCGGTTAGAACATGAGGTCCTTGACGCGCTTAAGGCCATGTTCCCTCCCATCTACACCATCGGCCCCATTCATCTACTCGTGGAACAACTATCCGATGATGACACCAGGCCGATCAGGTCCAACCTGTTGAAGGAAGACCTGGGCTGTCTCGAGTGGCTCGACTCTAAACCACCCGGCTCGGTCGTGTACGTGAACTTCGGGAGCATCATAGTGATGTCGCCGGCGCAGATGGTGGAGTTCGCATGGGGGCTCGCGAACAGCGGCCAGGTGTTCCTATGGGTCATCAGGCCCGACTTGGTCAGCGGCAACACGGCGATCTTGCCACCAGATTTCTTGGCCGCAACGAGGGAGCGGAGCCTGCTGGCGAGCTGGTGCCCCCAGGAGCGGGTGCTAAGCCACTCGGCTGTCGGCGGGTTCCTGACCCACTGCGGGTGGAACTCCACAATCGAGAGCATCGCAGCCAGTGTGCCAGTGGCGTGTTGGCCGTTCTTCGGGGACCAGCAGACGAACTGCCGATACAGCTGCCAGGAGTGGGGGATAGGGATGGAGATCGACAGCGACGTGAGGAGGGACGAGGTGGAGAGGCAGGTGAGGGAGCTGATGGAGGGGGAGAGAGGGAAGGAGATGAAGAGGAAGGCGATGGAGTGGCAGGAGACAGCCCGAGAGGCTACGCGCCCTTCCGGATCGTCGTTCTTGAACCTGGAGGGGGTGATCAACGAGGTGCTGCTGTCGCCCAGAATAGATTAAGCTTGCTCGGACATTGTTTTGCGACTGGGGAAAGAATCCGAACAATTCCGTAGACAGTCCTCTTGTCTTGTTTAGATCCTATCTAGGCCCGTATTTACTTCAGTTGCGTCACTTTCAGTCGTTTTCATTTATTTCTGAGTAGTTGGCATTCAGGTGAAACAGTCGGCTGCAAGCCTGCAATGAAGTGTTTTTTTTTTTTTTTTTTTTGGTTGAAATGCAATGAAGTGTTTTCCCATGTTTTTATTGTTTTCTCTGGACATACATTCGCGTTGATTTCATCATGAGGCAGCGCTAGAACGAGGAAGCGAAGGGGAACCCGTGATAGCATCGGATCCAAACTCTCCAACCTTTCTTGGTAACAAGAATAGCACGAAATAGATGCTGGCCACATAACTCGACGGATGCAATAGTCTTAGGACTCTTATGTTAATGTTCCTAAAAAAATAACGATGTTTTCATTAACATCTAGATCTGATTATGAGTTCGCCAATTACGAGTGCACCACTCTTATGTTGTAGTAGAGCTCTCAATTAATGGCTAGGAGCTGATTATCTTTAGCTGCTTGGTGTGGACATGCTCTATCAGGAAAGACTATGGGCTTTTATGGTTATCTACGAACAAAGAGAATTCATCAGTTATTCTCATTAACGACTTTATGAATCATCGCGACGATGGTAATCAATGGAGCAACGGTGGCTCAAGTCGCAGGGACGGGGAGGGGTTTGTGGATCACGATGGTCTGCCCCGATGCTATCGGCACTATGCAATCGGCTAATTTCAGTTCAGCTCACTAAACTTCAAGCGCACACATCTCCTTAGTCCAATATTGGAATCTCGCAATTCTCCCGGCGGCAAAAAGCCCCACAATTTTATTTCTATTTCCTGTTTCATCCTTATAAATCAATTGCGACTTCTTGGTCGCTTCAAATCTAATCAAAGCGATTATTGATCATTCAAGAAGCTCATAGTCTCTATTATCACATTGTTGGGAAGAGGAAATTAATAGTGATAGATTTTAGTGAGTATGATGAGATTTTCCTTGGAGGGGACAAGAGAAGATATGTATATGAAAGTGAATTTTATCCTTTGAAGAGAATTACAAAGGGAAGGGGAAGGAGAAGAACTCGTTGGTCGACCCAGTAGATTTTAGGTCCCCCTCCCTATTTATAGGCGAACGATACGGACTTAGACATGCAAAAATGTCTGTTCAAGGCAGAGATTTTTTTTTTTTTTTTGAAATTCTTAACCTCAACTAGAGTTGTCAAATGGGTGTACTTTTCTACACAGATTTAGTGGACTCTGGTCAATTCTTTTGTCGCCAAGTACCAGATTTTGTCGTAGGAATTTTCTTTACTTCTCTAGTTAGATTCTAGATATTAGATAAATAATTTAACACAAATATTTGCATCTAGCCGACAGAACTTCAGAGCTTCTAATAATAATAATAATAATAATAATAAGATGAATTTAGATTCAAAAACTCGATATCTCATGATCCAATTGTCAGGCATCAAAAGATATGATATCGGTGTAAAGTGCTCAATAAATTTCATCTAGTTATGGGGTCCGATCGAATTTTTACGAGTACGAAGTAACCCATTTTATGTTAATACCATGTATTGTTTACGTAATGTCGATTTTATTGATCTTTTTCTTTTCCAAATATGCATTGGAAATGACGACAAGGTAGACGAATGATATCACCTTCACCCACACGGACCATAATCGTCAAAAAGAATTCTGGATATGATCATATTTAATGCTAGAAAATCCAAGGCAGAATCTTTATAGAAACAATCTTTAATGGACACATTGGGGTCAACCTCAACTTTCCTTGATTTTTGTTTTAGAAAAAGGTTGGCAGCATAGACTTAGATTACAGTCCGATTCATACGGGAGAAAAAGTTCGCTAAATTAATGCAATAATTCATAATTCGGAAGACTCACCCAAGATGTCACACTATGTAAAAGGAAATATCAGGGAGATGATCGGCTTCAACTTGCAAAGAGGAGTGAGTTTACGTATTTAAGCATCTAAGACTCAGACAAACATGAACGGTGCTACAGAACCACCCGAGACCTCGACCCCAATGTCTAACGAGTCAGGAGCAAAAGGCCCATGGCCAGGGCCGAATGACTTGATGTGGTCCTTGAGCGACCTCTTGTGCTTGAAGTCCGAGCCGCAAACGCAGAGCCAGCGCTTGCCGCAGTTCTTCTCGTGGGTCCTCCAGTCACCCTTGACAGCGAGGGGCTTGCCGCACTTGCGGCATGCGAAGGGCTTCGACCCATGCTTCCGCTTGTAGTGTGTCTGCAAGGTCCGGAAGTCCTTGAGTGGCTTGGCCCTCGGGTGGTCTATGTGGTTCCGGCACCCCTCGACGCAGCAGTAGCACGGTATCCCCAACATGGCCCGCGGCTGCGTGCCCTTGAGAGACTCTGGCCCTCGGCGGTACTGTGAACCGTGGCCCCACATATGCATCTACAACACGAATTCATGAGGAGAAGTAACGCGTGATTTTTGTTAAAAGATTTGGCCAAGGCATTAGATGATTTAACCCGTGTCATCAGAAAGCCCAAACACTAATTTTCATGCAGAAGCTAGGAGAAGGAAACATGACAACTCATTGAATGGGCTCGAGTTCTAGCCTCACGTCGACAGCAAAGGCACGGCGCATCCAATCCGCCGACCAGTTCGCCAACATTTGATCTCAAACACACGCGTTGAGGTTGGTTTTCATCATAGATGCGTGTTACCGCATGATGTTTAGCTAACCAATGGTCAAAAAATATGTCCACCAATCGCTTCTCAGCTTCTTCTCACCTGAAGATTGTTGTAGCGGTTGAACGTTTTGAAGCAAACATGGCATGAAAAATGGGTGAATCCAATGAGGATTTGTTGCTGAGTAGGGATCCAATATCTTTCCATAGGTGCACTCCGGCTCGTAATCTCTGAGGAAGAACGCGCCGATCCGCCCAAATAATTAGGGAGGCCAATTTGGAGAGCCACGGTGACGTCCTCCCCATCTCCTCTGCACGGACCAGCGTTAGGGTTAGCGCCTTTAGGGTTTTCATGCAGAGCCATGGCCAAGCAGCTCAGCAAAGGCAGTGGCTCGAAGGGAATTCCCATGCCATTGTTCGGAGAAACGTCGACATTTTCTGACTTCTCAGCCTCATGGCAAGTACTGGAGGAGGCCATGATAGCGGAGCCGCATGAACTATAATACGAAAGCTCCTCCATCATGCAACAATACACACAAAAAAATGTGCCAAAAGAAAAAAGGGATGAAATCCCTGGACTGGGAAATCGTTAAGAAGGGTAATTTATTGAACGCAGAATGATGACTTCCAGCGTCGATCTTACTTAGAGATTGAAGAACATAAATAGGCGGATCAGAGTAATTCGAGAGAGAGAGAGAGAGAGAGAATGAGAGAAACCGAGGTAGGGTGGCTGGAGAAGAATTTGGCGTACAGCCTCAAAATGAAGAGGGTCATAAATTGCTCCTGTCAACTATCTTCCACCTGCATTCACAGGTCGAAAGGAAAACCATATTTGCCTTAATTCCTGTGGCCCCCTTGGCTCCTTGTTTTAGCAGGAGTTTAACTCCAGAGGGTTAAAGATTTCTGGCAATGTATCGAATAGTCTGGTGCGCTCTCGAGCTCATTAGTCAGACGCCCACTACCTACATTACATTGAAGTTAGAGTAGAAAAAGAAGAGAGAGAGGTTTCGTGAGAGAGAGCGGAGATTGATGAGTTCCCAAGTATGGGACGTGCATGAGGGACCTTTCATTTATATCTCTACCTTATATTGTCAAGTCTTGGGCCTGCTGCAATTCGAATTCGAGTTGACAGTAAGTATTCCCCCTTAGATTGTGCAGCGGTCCGATAGCTTTGAACCATTTCTGTCGTATTGTATTTATAGTAATCATTTGTCTACCTAATTCTGGAGAGGTTGGAATTTTAACAAGAAAAGTTTAAAATTTACAAGAGATGCTTGTCGCGTAAGAAATTTATATCATGAAGATACAAGGCATACGACTGATCACTCAATTAAATCCATAACAAAAGGAAAATTGCAAAGTTAAAGCGAAATTATAGTAGAAGAGCTTGAATTAAAGTTCGTTAAGCAAGATGTACTCTCTAGCTCTTGAAAAAACTTCAGGGAGATTTATATAGACGTAAGTAGGAATATCCCTTCAAGCAATGGCAAATTCGAACGTACCAAACTCTTGTTATTTCTACAGGAGGAGGAACAATCTCTAGACAAAACTTAAATGCTGAACTTGACTCTTCACTCTGATGAATCTAGGAATAAGTTGCATTTCATAGGACTCAATAAAGTCAACAGAAAACCTATTACCTCGATTTTTCCGGAGCAGTACTTAGTATCATAGGCATAATTTCCTTTAAAAGACTCCGGATTGGGTGAAACTTGATTTATTTGAAACTAGGCACATGGGTCTTTCCAATCATATATTATTTTCTGACAAGGGTGGGTTGAGGTCACCAAGGCTAGAGGGCTCAAATAATGAAATCCCGGTAGGCTTCTAGAACGACAAAGGGAATAGGAATGAACCGAATTTCATACTGAACATGGGAAGAGTGCCTATGATATATATATATATAAATTGAAATTAAATCATATAGACGCATTTTGACATAATAATAAGCTTTGCTTTAAAACTCCAAAGTTCAGCGTGCTTATAGAACACTACAAGGATGAGAGACCATCTAGGAAAGTGTTTGCCTATATGCTAAAGAACAAAACTGTGATACTTGGAATGGGACGAGTCAAAGCGAATAATATCTCAAGCAAATTAATTTAGAAATATCACAATATCGTATCAAAGTAGAACCCCCTCTAATAGGTGTGTGGTTCGGGGATGAACCACACAGAATCTAGTAGAGCAAGTATTGGTCGTCAGCCAAAGGGCTCCAATAAGGAGCGCCTCCTAACGAGCTTTTAGGATGGTGAAAAATGTAGGAATGCGAATTGCATGTCGAATAAGGGGAAAGCATGCATGGAATATATATATATATATATATATATATATATATATATATATATATATATATATATATATATATATATATATATATAAACTAAGATTAACTCACAAAGGCACATTTTAACATAACAGTAAGCTTTGTTTTAAAACTCCAAGATATTAGAACACTACTTAGATGAGTGACCTCTGGGAAAGTGTTTACTGTGATTCTCATAATGAAATGGGCTAGAGCAGATATTACCTTGAGAGATGATCCGTCATCATTACCACTCCTCAAGAGATATTTTTTGCATCCAGGTATCTTCGTGTGACATAATCCATGCATAAGTTCATAATACTTTCCATATCCAATGTTCAAGCACCATGCATACGAGCTTTGCGTTAAGGGAGTTTAATTTAATCGTTCCGCACCAGTCTTCATCTGATCAGGAGACGTATTGGAATACTCAATGTGCATGCTCTCTTCGTCTAATAGTTCAAATAAATTTTCGGGCCAACCCAAGAAAGAAAAAAATTTGAATAAACTTCCACGACGATAAAATTATTTGATTCTCTGATTTTTGAAACCTCTTCCACAAATAGTGACAGATTGACAATATGTTGCATCCTCCATCACTCAAGTATATAATCAAATGTTCGAGAATATGTGTGTGTTTGGATACAATCTATGTCCTAGAACTGGAGTCATATATATATAGCCATTGAGTCGTTGGATAATATATAAAGCTAGTGACAAGTCACAAGACAATTATGAATTTGCCTATCTTTTTAAATAACTTTATGCCGTCTAACTTTATGTCAAGCTACATGGCACTTGTGAGGATGGGGGAAAATCTCTTTTTATTACTTCTTTTTCACGCAGAGCAAGAAATTATGCGTCTTTCCACCTGCGTTTTACTTTCTTTACATTGGCGTTGTATGGTCTAATTTTCCATAATCAAATAAATCTCGTCATGCCCTTTAGAAAGGAAAGAAGAGAGGAGAGAAACTGGGAGTGCATCTAGGCCTCAAAACAGTTTGTAGATAAGGGCCTTGATTTTTTTTGTTCTCGAGCTATCGGCCCTCGATCAAGTTTTTAAGGGGGCCTTTGATGCTATTGCTTGTTTCGGGGTATAGCCGCGTCTGCTGCTTTAAATTCATGGACTTGTCTTCTGTAGCCTAATATTGGGCTATTCATCAAATCAAAATTAGACATTTTATGTAATGCCAAATGCTTCGATCCTTTAAAAACCCAGTATAAGGACATTTCATCCAGAGTCATGTAAATCACTCTTCCTTGCTTTTCAATTCTCCCAAAGGAGCAGTTAATCGACCAAGAAATTGGAAATGTAAGAAATGATCGAAGATTAAATGTGCTCATTGATAAAATAACGAATAATAAGCTATTTTTACTACGATTGGTACAAATAATCTAAGGAATAAGATAATAGAGTGTAGGATTGAAGATTACATATTCTTTTAGTCATGTGGGTAGCAACAGTCTAGTCAATAACTAATTGTAGAGCAAAAAACACTAATTGTAGATTATCTTTAAATAGGTTTATTCTTACCGCAAAGAAACATTGGGGTGGTGGCGCAGTTGGCTAGCGCGTAGGTCTCATAGCTTCTGAGTTATCCTGAGGTCGAGAGTTCGAGCCTCTCTCACCCCATTGTTTTTGCCCTTTTGTCCCTCATCTTCTTTCTCTCTTTTTATTACTCAGTTTTGTGCATTCGTGATTTTTGCATCAGCTTGACATCGGCTCTGCTTATATGATGAATTCATATCTGATGACAAATCTTTCTTTCCATCCATCGAATTATAGTCGAATGCAACTTTGCGGCCACGAGATGCTCCGTTAATAGAATGAGATAAGAGGTACAATTCGTAGCCGATTAGCTATTAATCTTATCGCAACCAACACATCAGGTATGGACAGTCGAAGCGATTTATCCGGTATGGACTCAAGGGTGTGTTCCTTTGCTCCCGTGTCTACTTTCAGAAATTACTCTTGTATTTATGAATGAATCAATGAAAGATCTCAAGAACATCATTGATGACTCTCCCTGGGCCGAAGAACCGAGCCATATTTTGGTGCCTTTCCCAAGCGTGGAGGTCTAAACTGGCTGGTGCCCAAGTGGTCCTTCTCTTAAGCTTATATCATAAGACTCTGTTTTCATGTCGATTATGCAATCTTGATTTTTGCCTTTGCATTATTGTTATGTACTCACGTTGCTCTCAGCTACCTACCTCCCTACCATCACCGTCCAAACTTTTCCCGCTTCATCTTGCCCCGTGACTTTCGCCAAAACCCGCTCTCTCTCCGTTGAAACTCCAAAGCCGTCAGACCGTCAGATCAGAGGGTGGATGCCCTAGATATGGGCTGATAAGAAGAGGCAAGATGGAGATCAAAGGGTCCATCTCGACCTCTATCTTGCGACAATGGTAGAGGTTGAAACTCGAAAGTAGAGAGGCTAGAGACCCAGTTTTGCATCCCCCGCAAAAAGAGTAAGGGAATGGCGAGAGAGATGGCGTGCCATTCGGTGTGAGACCGTCAGATCTCATAAAAATCGGGGTCCCATTTCTTCTTTAACGTCGCATGGGGTCGTTGGTCCCTCTGATCTTAACGGTGAATGTTCGCATTTATGATCAACTCGTCCCGGTCGGTACGTACTTTCCCTTTGGGGTAAACAATCGCTTTAGCCTTTTGTCTTTTATCTGATGATGCAGACCAAACTTCCGCGTGAATTTTTTTTCCTGTATTTTGATGATTCGACCACACACAAAAAATTAATGGTCGTGTTATCTTAAGGCTTGTAAAACACTCTGCAAGCCTATAATCTAATTAACTCGACATCTTTGAGCCTCATACCGGAAAAAAAAATCCTTAAACTTTTAGTTTAGTCCCAATTTTATTGTAAGTTTTCTATGTTCCATAAAAATCTCCTAACTTTAGGTTTAGTCTCATTTTTGTAATAATTTTTTTTTATTTCATAAAAAAACCACAAACTTTTACTTGAGCCCTAAATCTACTCCTGTTACCATTAGTTCAAAATTTCTCTTGATGACCATGAGATGGGAAACTCGCAAGCACGAGCTATTTGAGTGTCTCAAGCCAAGTGTTTCCCTCTCACCGCAAGATCTCAAAGAGAGATGGGAGGAATACTCTCTTAAGAGTAAGAGCAGTCAGAAGAAAACCACCCCTAATTACTTTAGTTATTGCCCAAATTTCAAATGTAATAAGATGTAATTTGGGCCGACATTTATCTCCTAAAGGCATCTTCTTGAATATGAAATTTGGGGGAAAAAATTAGAGCAATAACCTTGTTCTCCAATAACTTCAATTTCGTAATTGTAACCCGATATGTTGTCCATCTCAATAGTCCAACAATCCCTACTGATCGGTATCCTCATCGATCGTTGCCGCATATCGACAACAAGGATCGCCGGTGTGCATCAACACCAATACCGATCTTTGAATGTCGATTCTTAGTCACTTATTGTTGTAATCACGTGTCGACACTCCAGTCACTTGTTGGTGCAAACGGTACTGGGCAAGAATGTAAAGACGGTTTTAAATTCTATCGACTCAAGAGTAATGATTTCTGGAGAGATTTTACGAACTCCCCCCATCTTCTTCAGGCCATCAGAACATATAAAGACCAGCATCGACTGTGAGCAGGAAGTTCTCAGTCACGAGGGGGTTCGACCGTGCCTAGGACAGGGAAGTGCCCTGTGGGGAAAGTCATCGAAACTCAGCGAATGAGAAGAACCCCCTTCTTTATGACTCTACCCTATCTCTTCGGGCACGGCGACTCACATTTACTGCAAGCTCTGCCCGAAGTACTGATGGTGGGGAAGGTAATTTCCCCTGAAGGATCAGCTCGCCCATTGCATCATCCTTGTTTTCTCCCTCTGACGTCCATCGAAAGCCTCTGGAGCAAAACAGAGTTTTCGATGTTCTTTTTGCTTCATATTATGTCACCTGTGATGGCTCCCCGATTTTATTTTAATTTTTTTATCCTTTTGTCGATAGTTTTCTTTTTCTTTCTATCTATATATCTTCGCAAATATTATAATCAAGTCACTGTAAATTTAATTAATCTAATCAAATTGTTCTGTTTCTATAAGTTTTCTAATCAAGTCCCTCTCACACTAAATCTTACCATATTTGGCTAGCATGATCATCGGAAGACTATTGGTACCATTTTCCAACATCCACATCAATTAAATCTCATCCACGTTATATGGTAATGTTGTTTATATCAACTAAACCTCTCAGCAAGCATATGCATGGCCATCCGCATGTCCTATCCACATCACATTTGGGCATCACATTTGGCCATCCACATATCCTATCCGCATCACATTTAGGCATCGTCCTACAGCCAAGTCCTAAATCTTGTCGGATTTGCCATTGGAGGGACTTTGGCTAGAGAATTCAAGAAAGTAGAAAGAGTTGATTAAATAAAGTACAGCACAGAGATTTAATGTTAAAATAAAGTAAAATATCAAGATACTTTTCTGAAGAATATGTGGATTTGGAATTGCAACTACAAATCGCAATAACCCAACTTTCATAACCAATCGACGGCCAAAAATGGAGGGAAAATAACCCGTCTGTCCAAGTGGGTTCGTGGTCACATGGATGGCCTCCCCTTTAAAAGAAAAAAAAGGAAGTGCGCACGCGGGTATGTGATCCTGAATCGAAAGTCCCGCAAATGGGCGATCCTGGTGAACTCGCCTCTCATTGCGATTTTGAAAGGACGTCACATGCCCAATTCGAGCAGCCTCGTGGGGTCGGGTCACCTCCGGGATCTCCACCTTCTGCAATTATTGCTCCTCCTCGTGCCATTGCGGTCATGGCCGTTCTCATGGTTCGGACGGGGACGGACAGAGGCCGCCCCACCAACGAATCCGACCCTTTTTTTTGGCACAAGCTCTTCGCTCTGTTACTGTAGGACGCGGCAGAGAGGAAGAGAGAGAGGATCTCCAGCTTGCATGGGGTCGGGGTCATGATTGTGGGTTTGATTTCTTGATCTCGATCGAGATTTGGTGGCTGGCGTTCGCAGGTTTCATCTCATATAGCGGGTAGGGTAACACGGCAGCAGGGAGAAGAAGATCTCCAGCTCGCCTGGTGTCGGATCATGATTGGTGTCTGGTTGCTTGATCTCGAGCCTCTGTTCTGTCGAGATTTTGGGATTTGGCGTTCGCAGGTTTCGTCTCGTTTGCCACCTCGGCGACGAAGTAGCTCCACGTAGTTTTTCGTTCGAACGCCAATTGATCTTCTTGTTTCTGGCCTATTAGCTTCGCAAGGCTCTGATGTTGTTACGACCCTATGAAATATAACATATTCTTTGCAAAACTATCAAACCATGAAATTATAGGCGAAATAAAAGTTTATGTTCATGGGACCGGAGTCGTGCATGTATAGATGAAGTTTGTAGATTATCAATAGGCCATTCTTTGAATATGATCCAACCAAACTTCTAATTTATAGGTTACAATTGTTCACATCAATCGAATGAAAATATAAATAAAGAAAACAGCGTACGGCTAAAAAATAAAAAGAGGAATCAAATTAGGTACAAAATTATTTTAAGAAAAATATAAGCCACGATGTGACTAAATGGAGTTTCTTCCAATCAATCATTGGTAGAGGAAAACACACCACACAAACACACTATACATATATAAATAATAAGGAAAAATAAAATGATAGAAATGGCTTCTGAAGTTTGTCTCAATGTGTAATATAATTCATGAATTTTTAATTTACTTGACATAATCCCTAAAATTTAGCTCAATGCATAATGTCAATCATGACCTTTTAAATTATTCGATATGATCATTGATTTTTTTTGTACATATTTAATTTAATCCCTAAACTATATAAAAATGTTCAATATTGTCATTGAACATGAATTAGTGCAAGGAAACCATTGAACATTTATGTATAATTCAATGACTAAATTAAACATTTATCAAAAGTCTAAAAACCACATCAAACAAATTAAAAGTTTATGGACCACATTACACGTTAAAACAAATTTCAAGGGCCATTTGTGTTATTATCCCCTTATATAGTATATGTGTATTATGTAATTAGCAAAGCAATCTTGGCCAAAAGAAGATGCAAAGTTAGGGGTAATTTAATCCTAAGAACAAGAGCCATGGCCCATGGGTCTAAAATCAGTCCCGCCCAAGTCGCATGTGACCCATGTGTTTCCTTTCTCGAGTGTACTTGATAAGCATGTTCCATCTGTACAATGTTGTTGCCGTTGCAATCGTTTTTTGGACCTGTCGGTTTGCCTCTTTCAACCGAGAGTCGGATGACAAATTCATGCGATTTCACGCAAGGCAGTAGTCCTCCATCCATCCTTTTCTGTGTCCCCAAACTGGGGCCGTTGATTCGGGCCTCCTCGGCTTTCGAAGGCCAAATGAAAATGATTTTGTATGGACCGAACTAAGCTTGCTAGTGTTGCTACGTCAATTGCAATTGTCAGGATGATGGAGAAAGGACGCGAATAATTGGCCTCTTCTCGCCAAAACTAGAAAAAAAAAACAAAATCCTTCTCTCTGTCTTTCATCATGCCAATTTCTTTTTACCATTTTTTGCCAACGAGCTGCCGGGAGGAATCTCCTTGATCCTCTCAGACTTCTTCGTCGCCCAGTGTTGAGATCTGGGTATTTTACAAATATATCCCGTTCATCGCACGCGCATTCAGATCCTAACACGACAAGCGAAAACGGGTTTTTGGTTCACCTTATATTATATACAGGACCGATACCATTAAGCCCTAGGGCCTCCATCACCCCATACTATCTAACTTAGTTTTGACACCATTCACTATCGCCGATGGGAGTTCAATGAATCTCTTCAGCCAGGGAAGAGCATAATTGGTCATAATTGAATCACATGCATTGCATGTTGTCCATTTATATATATAGGAAAATATATATAAACGTATTTATTTATTTATCTCTAGAGCTTTTTTTGTCAATATTAGGCGGATGTATTAAAAAGTGGGGTAGCTTTGTTTCTTGGATTTTCTTTGGCCGTCGGTGAGAGCTGGAATAGAGAGATTTTAAGAGGCATCTTGGAGTTCCGGGCATGTATTCATCAGTGCACATGTAGTTAGCTTTGCCCCCCCGTACACGATTCAGAACCTCTTTCTGCATTTGCATACTCATTACTTGCACATTCACTCGAATACCAAAAACAAACCCCTTTGAATAATTGAAGTAAGTAGATTTGATTATACCGATCGTATAACATCTAAGGAAATTCTGCTTGAGCATTGCATCGTCCGCAATGTTAACGTGCTCCAAATCTCTCTTTGAATCACTTGTCCAATACTTTCCCCATTTTTTCACGCAATTAAATCAAATGCATATAGGCAAAGAAGAGTAGGAGGTGGTAGATTTAGCTAGACCTGTCAAAATGAGTTATATACCCATTTCTTAATCCATAATTGAAAAGCCAAGTTATTATATGAATTAGTTATATTCAATACATAGATCGTAAATGGGTCTAGAATGATAGAACCCAAAAATAATATGGATATTAAATAAGTCAATAATTTATTTAGACCAAACCTAACTTTACAATTTGATCTCACACTTGCTCGCTCGCTCATGAATTTTCCTAGATTGGGTAAATATAGTAGTGCTTTAGTAATAGGGATCAAGTAGGGTATGCACTTCGGTTGGTTATACATCATTAAATTTGTATTGCATTGAAAAAATTGAATCAATTTACATTGGATCATCTCCTACTTGACCTAATCCCCATCCAACCCACCTATTTTGACGGGCCTAGGATTAACAAGAAATGAAAGATTTTACAGATTCGGAGTTATACTTATTTCGACATGAAGAATAAGCGGAGCCCTTTTCGATCTTCGACCGACACAAAACGAGGGTTTCATCTCGACGACTTTGGTCGCGTAAGATGCCCAATCCACGGGAGGTGAGATGCGCTGAAGACGGCCACAGGCAAAATCCCCTAATTTCCTCCGGCAATAGAGTTAGCGATTGTTGAATATTATTTTTTTAATTGGTACAACGAAAAAGGTGATATTCTCGATTCGATATGTCATAAAAAGCGAGTGAAAAAGTGCTATCCTGATTCTTGCATCATGCTGACGACCTCTTTTGCCCCGAACCTTTGGTCCGTCAAAGCAAAATCGAAACCGAAAAAGGGGGAAAAGAAAGAGCTTAAAAGAGGAAAAGAAGAAAAATTTGATGGTGAGAACATATGCTTTTAGTCCAGTTCATTTAATCGCAAGCAAATCCATTCACAGGGAAGCCTCAATAAAAAAAGGAAGAAGAAAAACGATCACACAAATTACAAAAAGGAGAAAAATGGGTAAGAAGCTTTCGAAATAAATAAAGCTGGGACAGATACGGCGTGCAAACAAGTATCGATTTAACACTTAAAGTTCTAAAATTTTGATCTCTTGCATTTAAATCTTAAAGTTTGTCCCCGGCCGTTGTTCGCATGGATCCTCCCATTAGCAATATCTGGTTTTAGTGGACTGAGAAACCCATAATAATGGCCTTTTTAATTAATTTTTCTGGTGGTCCTGCGTAATACATATGCATTTAACCCCATTCAAAAATTGACGGTCTTCCACGGACAGAACGTGTCTCTTGCATTTTGCGTGATGCATGGAAATTGATTCAATGTCCTTGTCCAAAGAAAAATACCCGACATATAATTTCGGTATTTATGTGGCGTAGATATTTGGAAGCATCATTTTGGAATCATAACTCATACTTTTAAAAATGTTTTTTTTTTATCGATTGACTATTGATCATCTGTCCAAGGACCACCAGGAAGTTTTATATCTTCAGCTTGATGTTGGCCTCGCGGGCCTAGCTAGACTTTTATTGCCGATGGCTATTGCAGAAAATATGGGCGTCTGGTCTTGGACTACGGTCTTTCTTTTCTTTTCTTTTTTTAATTTTTTAGGCGATAATTGCGCAAATGGTGTCTATTTATTATCTCTTTATTGGTCCCCTATTCCATAATTAGTGAAATAAAGGAGCCGGCAGATATTTCCTAGTTAAAAAATAAAAAAATAAAATTTTTTTTGACATGTTAGCCGAGTCGAAACCCCCCACTGGCCTCACGTGGTATGCTGTTGACTTCCTTGATTAGCTTTAATTTTTGGGTAGCAATAGAGGTCTTCAGTTGGACTTCTTTTTTCTAGGGTAGTCAGATCAACACTAGAGAACATTAAAATAAAATAAAATAAAAAATCTACGCCGCATAATAATTACATGTAAAATTTGTGATTATGATGGATTTGACCAAGTTTCGCGAATTTTTCATATGTGATTGGCTTGATCCAATTAAATTCAAAATAGACAGTAACATATTCGTGTGCCATTAGCATACGACTGGTTTAATTCGAGAGAAAGGATGTCCCTAACGAACACTACGTCGAAAATCAAATTATTTCATAGGAAGTGCTCTAAAAGACCTAGAACGACCTTTTAGTAAAATTAGTCCATAAAACACTCTGGAAAGATCAAGATCCACTTAGGATTCAAGATCAAGAAGATGGAAAGGTCAAATGGAAGATGTAGACCCACTTAGGATTCGTGATTTCATGCTCGGGATATAGATTAGTTGCTCTAATTAAATGGTATCTGACCCGCCCATTAAAGATTAAAAAAGAAATCATTTTATAATCCGCATACCACGGTCTCGTAAGTGGGCTAACAAATCATCCCCTCCTTTGCCTAGCTGTCCCATTACATCGTAACTCTAGAAGCGTAACGTGGTCAGAGACTATCTTAACTTTGAAATATTTTGAAACTTTTCCCTCTTTTATTTTTTCCGACCAATAAAATGGTGTTCGTCCATTTGAAGAGAATGGTTTATTTATTTTCATTGAAAATGAATTATTCGAAAAATGATTTGTCTAAAAGTGATCACTCGTATTATTTACATAAAATGCATGACTGATAAGTATTTTCGTCGTTTATAAAAAAAAGTATGCATAAATAATTTTCAATAATAAAAATATTTTCAATGATCTAATTACTTTTAAACAATTCATTGCAATTGTTTAGCCACACACGACGGCCACTAGGTCAGAAGATGATTGTTTGGATATAAAAGAAAGGAACGACCCAAAAGGGAGTTGCCGTCTTTGGTAAATTTTTGTTGTGCTTTCTCCATCTTGGTTCCCACTTTTTCGTTCAAGAGAAAAAGGCGCAATGACAGAACGTAGTTTACGTATCAGCGCCGACGCATTACATGCATGGAAAGCTAATGCATGCCACGCCCTGCCCTGCCCAGCAAAGCATGGCTACACGTTTCTAATGACATGAAACCATATATATAATACTATAACAATGTCAAAAAGTCAGAAATTTCTAACTTTTCATGAAAAATATTCGGATCATGCTCCTACGTATTGCCTCTAATCTAAGTACATAACAGATGTTTCCGATCTTGTCTCACCAAGTCGAGTTTTGACTTCTGCCCTGACAATACATTGAAGATTTCTTTACCGGGTGTAATAAAAGTGTGTTGAGATGGACCCGCGATCCCTTTTAATAAGTTCTATTTAAATCTCCATTGAGAAGCTATAATCTTTCAATCTATTGAAAAAATTACAAGAATTAATTATGGCGACTTAAAAGTGCGAAATGTACGTGCTTTTTGGGTATGGTGGATGTCACACATTTGGCATTGAATGGTAAAATTTCAAAGTCAAATTATATACCATATATGCAAAAAATCAAACCGGGAACATTTTATGCATTAGTTAGAAGGCCGGTGGAAATAGAAATGGTAAATAACACAAATGTTGAACTTTGATTTGATATTTAATGTGATATTTAAAATTTTAATTTGTTCGATGTACTCCATGGACTTTTGGTATATTCATTTATGAATTATATGAAAATATTTAAAATAATCTCTAATAATAAATTAATTGAACGACAATATTTAACATTGCATATAATTTAAGAATTATATTGAATATGTATTCGAAAAAAATTAAAATTCAAGAGTCACGGTACACATTGAATAAAAGTAGATGGATAATATTAAATATATTAAAAATTAAAAAATCACATCATATGGCAGCTTATTCCAATTGAAGTTTCGAAATCGGTCATGCCCTTATTCCAAATATTAAAGAGGAAGACGGGATAGCGGCGAGGGAACCCCACGATGGCAGCTTTTCTTCCTGTTTTCTTAGGTAGAATTGCACCGATCGGACAGAGCGTTGTAAACCGGAATTTAATCCTTCTGACAGATTGCGCCGGGTCGGAAACATGGTACGGCCAACACCCCGAAATGTTTTTTTTTTTTCCTCCTTTTTTTGGGATAATTATCTTCTTTCATTTTTTGGTGCTCCAAGGTGTATGATTTCATGGGTGGGCCAGAATTCGTGAAATATTTTCCTAGTCCTCCTCGATACAGGTATGCGCCCCATCGATCGATTTCTGACCAATGACGTGCGCAAATTATATAACTCGGAAGTCTCAAGTGCTTCCAAATAAATCCCAAGTCAAATTATGCGAGGTGTGAAATTTTGACCAAGTAGAAAACAAAAGTTTCAGAATCAATTTAAACGTGTCCTTAAACTTTTAGATTGTTGATTTTCGCAAAATTTGTCATCATAGCATCATAAGAAAACATCATCTCATCAAATCATTCGAGAGCCCTCAAGTCAACTTGCTAGTGCTAGATTTGAGTTGGACAAGTTTAGAAACTCGAGCTTATGACTTGATTGACAAGTAAGTTTTCGATATGAATTCGAAATAAAGTTTGAATACAAATCCCTCAATCAATTTTTTTTTTTATAAAACCCCTCAATCAATTTAAAAACACTCTTTAGCTATTTCTTAAAATCCGTAACTATGCTTATTCCAATCTAATGAGAATAACAAAAAGATTCAGGTGCTCTATGATGATCGTGATTTACTTGATCCGAACGCTTCTTAAACTCAAACCCAAATCTAATCAAGTATCGAAATTGGATCACGTGACACACGGAGAGAATAAATTTCAAATATCTGTGAAATGTGACGGTACCTTGCTATTGGCATCGACTGCGTAATTTCAAATAATCACATCGATTATCCCGACGAGTTGAACCAGCAAGTTGGGCTGGAGCGATGTCGACCGTAATCATGTCATCCGATGGAGAGCGCGGGGGGCCCCCATGCACCAAGCGCCAAGCGCCTGCCGCGGGTCCGTACGGAGCGACAAAATCACGTCCAGCTCATCCTTATCCCCCGCTAAACGCCGCCCCTCCCGCTTCCGACGTTCATTCGTCCGCTCGAAAAGGTCCAAAATTCCGCGTTAGTTTCGTTTCGTTTTCACTAATTTTTTTTTAAAATTTTATTATTAAAATAAAAATCCCGCGTTCCCTCCACTCCAACGTAAGGAGATCCGATCCGGTGCGGCGCACCCCTCCCAGCGACCGGTTCGACCACCGGCGACCCGCCGAGCCGGTTCACCGACGGATGGGGAGGTGGCGGGGGCCACCGCTGGGCCCCACGCGCAGGTGTGTTTTTCGGGCGGAGCGGCTTGCGATGGGGCCCGCGCTTCGCCCTCCCATTTGACCTCAGCCGAGGTTTTTGTTTTTGTTTTTTTTTTCGTTAGTAGTGCCTCGCAAAAGGTTGACCCATGCCGCATGTGGCCCATCTCTTTTTCTGCGTAATGTGAAAACAACAATCCCAGCTAGAGCCGCATTAAAAATCGTCGCGGTGGTCAAATTAGTATCAGATTAATTTAGATTAGTATCGGATTAAAGTAAATATCATATAAGGAAGACATACCATTTTCTCTTTTAAAGCTTACCAGATCGCTTGTTTCATCCATTTTACGGACGTGTTTCTCAGTCGAATCATATTAACGTATATTTTTCGAGTTACCCATCGAATATGCTTAACGAAATGGCCCGATTAATAAAAATGTCGATGTAAATTTAAAAACGGAAATGCTTTGTTTAAATGGTTAACTTAACAAGTTTTTATACCGAGGCTTTCTTTAATAAAATTGATCTCATCACATCTATTCTATGTAATTTGAAAACCCCTCGCTGAACGCAAGCATTAAATAGGACCAATTCCATAATTGAATTCTAAGCATTATTTAGCCCTAACTTTACTCCGTTGCACCACTGGCCCGAGTCCTTTTCGGTCTGTTCGTGGGAAAAAAAGGTATTTAATCTACGCGTCTAACGGATTACGATGTATTCTTTTTTTATTATTCTTTGTTAGTCGCGCGGTGTCGATCCAATACATTCTACGAACTAATTTACAAAACCTCATTTGATTCCGTTCCAGATTCGCTCACAAGATGTTGCCATCTTTAATTTTTTTTTTGGTTGAAAAAACCCTTTTTAATTATATCGATAAAAGCAAAAGGGTAATTAAAATATTTTATCCGGGGGTTCGCTTTGTAAAATTCCGAATGGACGTAGCACCAGCGGGAAGCCGCCCTCGAAATGATTAGGATCGGTAATTCAGGTTGAAGCCCTGCCTCGGACGTGATGATTACCCCTTTTCGAGTGCTGGAAAGCTACTCGAGTTAAAATCATTTTTCACAGGCATTATCACCGGATGAATGAACAGGGGAGAGTCCAAGGTTTTTTTTTTTTCTTTTTCTTTTTTTGGGCAGGGAGGGTGTCATTAGAGTCGAAAGTTGTTGACAGGAAGAGGAAAATGATGAAAACGTTGTGATGGGCAATCGGCTTTTTGGACCATGAAACATTTATATTTTAATTTGTGATTTTTCGTAATCGCAACTTTTTTCGAAGAGATCCAAAGATGAACCTGCGAAAATATATCTTCTTTTGATGTGGGGAATTCACCTGCTTGTCATTTGGGTCTTTTTGGCTTTGTTTCATTATGGAGGTTCTCCGTGATTTTTTTTATTTATTTATATAAGATTTGAACTTGGATTTGATTGAGGGGTCATGTTAAAGATATATGGATGATTTCAATCGTAATGATGAAAATATTTTATGTTTATTATTTTTAAAGATACACTTGTTCGATTTGAAATAATTATAAGACATCCTCTTAACCTCTTTTGATATATTTTTTTTTACTCATACAATGTCATTAAAAGAATAGGATGATTATGATGAAAATGGAAAAGAATATCTCAACCCGAATCTAAAAAAGAGTTCTTTAAATCCGATTGAATCGAAGTTGAAATGCCGGGTGTCCCAGATCGACCTGCTTCCATCGAATGAAGATCGAGGCTGCGTCTTTAAGGCATACCCATTTTCAATTTGGCTTGCTGGAGTTGAAGAAACAACTCAAGTCCAGACCTTTATAGAGAGAGAAAGAGGAGAGAGAGAGAGAGAGAGGTTCACCATTATTGTATTTTTTTTTTTTTAACAGCGATTCAATAGAATACTGTTTTCAGGCCTTCACGAGCTCTGTCGCGACTGGAACGACGGGACTGCTTACAAAATCTCCCTTCGCACTCGCCTCGTCCACTCCCCTTCCCCACGCTCGCCCCGCTTACACCTCCAGCTCCCCCCTCCATCTCACAGCGAGAGAGAGAGAGAGAGAGAAGCCGGAGGAATCTCCCGAGAGCCATCGCAATCGGGACTGCAGTCCGGCTCGAGGCTGCCCCTCCCGGAAGATTTCGGTGCTGCACTCGGTGGCGCGACTGTAGATGAAGAAGCTCCGTCCTCGTCCCGCGTCGTGGGTCGTCGAGTGAGCTGATCTTTATCCGAGCAGGTCTCTCTCTCTCTCTCTCTCTCCGTGTTCTTTTTCTGTTCTTTTTTTCTGGGTCGCTGTTTTTTTTTTTTTTTTTTCCTTTCGAGCTTTTGTGGGGGAGGTACGGCTTTCTGTTTCGGCGGATGCCGAACTTTGAGCTCGTGACGAACTCGCCGCAAGTGAATTCTTCCAGTTCGTCTGCTTTTCTTTTCCTTTCCTTTTTGCCTTTTGATAAATAGAGATTCTGCTATTGGGTAGTCCTCCAATCCGCGCGAAATGCATTTGCTCTTTTCTAGTTTCTTGATTTTGTCTTGGTTGGTCTCTATCCTTATCCGAAATTTCGAGTTGCTTCCTCGTGCGTTTTCGATTTTGTTCCATAACGAAACACTGTGCTCTGCCTCGTACATGGATCTAAGCTTGCTACTGTCTTTGGCACCGATCTGGTGGTGGTTCCTTTGATTGCGGCACGCGCTCTCTGGTCGTGTCCAGCCGACCCCATGGACTTCTTGATTGATCCAGTTGCATTTGGCGTCTTGGGTCCTGTTGGGTCATTGATTCTTGGCGTTGTGCTTCTTCTCTCGATGCGTCGTGCTTGAGTGAAGTGCGCTCGAGTTCATCTCGCTGAAAAAGCTACTATTTTTTTTTTTTTCTGTCCAGCTTTGTTTGGTGAAGATTCAGGCGAGAAATGTCGAGGCCGCTGCATAGGGGAAGTTCCGCAGCGCGGATCTCCGGCGGCAGCCAAGATTTGAGTAGAAGAGATTCTTCTGACCAGAGCTACCCGCCGCTAAAGTTCGCGTCGCAATTACTTCACCCGAGTAACTCCCCTTCTAAGTTCACTAATCTCGAGAATGGCTTCGCATCCGATCCATGCTCTGCCGGGAGTCCTAGGAAGCGGCACCATTTGATAATGCTTGCTCTGAGATCCAGTCTTTTCCTGATTGTAATTCTTGCTGTTACCGGATCGCTTTGGTGGACAATTTCCATTTCGACCTCTTCCAGAGGCCATATAAACCAGCACTACAAGGATCTCCACGCTCGAGTTCTTTCAGATTTGTGGGACATAGGGGAGCTCTCCCTTGGGCCGACAAAGTTGAGAGAATTGGAAGCTTGTCCTGATGAGTTTGAGAATTACGTTCCGTGCTATAATGTTTCAGAAAATGTTGCTCTGGGCTATTCGGATGGAAATGAGTTTGAGCGACATTGTGGGCATTCTGTCAAACAGCATTGTTTGGTTGTTCCACCGACAAATTACAAAATCCCTTTGAGGTGGCCCACTGGGAAAGACATTATCTGGGTTGCAAATGCTAAAATTACTGCCCAGCAGGTACTCTCTTCGGGGAGCTTGACCAAGAGGTATGTGGACATGCTAATAATATCGCTAGTTTTATCACACTTCTATTTCCCTTAATATGATTAATTTCCCTTCCGTTGCCTTTCTAGGATGATGATGCTAGAGGAAGAGCAGATTTCTTTCCGTTCAGCTTCTCTAATGTTTGATGGCGTGGAAGACTATGCTCAGCAAATAGCAAAAATGATTGGTCTTAGCAGTGAATATGAACTTACCAAAGCTGGGGTAAGTGGAGATATTATTCATCCATTGATTATTAGTCCCACCTGCGTCGATGGATTGTGTTATCTATTGTTTCCTTTTACCTCCTATGGATACTGTTGCATTTATTATCATGTTTCATGCTCTCCAGTTTCAGTGGGATGACGGTGATGTTAGATGAATAAAACCAAATTCAAGATATACAGCATTTCTGGCCAAGTTCATCTTCCTTGTGATGCAATTTCATTGCAGCTAAATCAAAACGTATAGGCCCTGAGATGAGATAATCCATGTGTACTAAAAAGGAAATATTCATCTTCTAATTTCTTCCTGTTTGGTCTCATGGTAAAAGGAACTTTTTCTTGCACTGCGTGCCGGCACTGCTGTTAGCTGGATATCTGAAATTGTAGTTATTCATTAGTCTCGTGTTAAAAGACAACATATTATATGCCAATTGACAATTTTCATATTTTAGTTCTGAAAGCTTTGACTTTTACATCCTACTTTTTGTTTAATCACTATATGTTGCCAAGAGCATGTTGATCATATATTTTCACTTGCTTGTACTTCTCTTTGAGCTTCTCCTTGTGTTGATTTTCAGGTTAGAACAATCTTGGATATAGGATGTGGTTATGGTAGTTTTGGAGCCCATCTCTTCACCAAACAACTCTTGACTATGTGCATCGCAAACTATGAAACTTCTGGAAGTCAGGTTCAACTGACCCTTGAAAGGGGTCTTCCGGCAATGATCAGTTCACTTAACACAACCCAGTTGCCATACCCTTCTCTTTCATTTGACATGCTGCATTGCTTAAGATGTGGGATTGATTGGGACCAAAAAGGTGCCTCTTGATACTTTTGTTAAAGCATAGTCTACTTGTAATATCTTTCACATGAAACATCTGTCTAACCAGCATGATTTACGTATAATGAATAACTTTGTGGCTTACTCTTGGAAGAGTGTTAGAGAAAATGAGGGTCTCATTTATTACTATGCCTACTAGGCAAAAAAGCATCTCTGAGTTTGTTTGAGGTCCACTCACATATATTAGATTAAATGCAATGAAATTATTTTCTTACTTATTTGTTTTGATATCCTTTGAGCTCTGTATAATGTCCAGGATAGGCCCATCAAAAGATTAGAGCTTAGATCCACCCTTAAGGAAGTTTTTATGAAATCAGTGATAGGAGTTATCTCCTATAAACTGAGCTACTTTTGTTACTTAATGCAGAATCGTGATACTTCCTGATTGGAATATAAATGGAAGAAAGTCTCAGCCAGATAGCATTTTTGGTTTCTATATTGCTTATCAAGTGTTTTCGATGTTGATTTAGAGCAATATGTGTAGGTTGAGCAGTTTTCCTTCTATGAATACTTTAAATTAATTTAAGCAAGTCATCAGGACTCGTTTTTGCTTTCTTACTGACCATTTATATGAATGGATCGTGTTGAGGTGCTGTAGTCATATATACATCTGTGCACTCAACTATTATTTCTACAAGGAGATCATCAAATGCCACAGAAATGTAGACAAACTTCAGCTACCAATGCTTTTTGTGTGAACTTATTATGAACGAGAGGTAGAATAATCTTAAGTTTTCCAAAGAGGTTTACCATAGCATTAATGTATTGATTGGCGAGGCAGCTCAGATAACATTCTCTTGCAATTAGAATATCTTGATGTATTTTAGATGTTGGAACTAAAACGAAAACTCACTCATTTCCTGTTACTGTGCTTTCTATGCTCTTATCGCTTGTATTCCTCCTCTATCTGTAGATGGAAAGTACCTGTTAGAAGCAGATCGAGTTCTTAAACCTGGTGGATATTTTGTCTGGACTTCCCCGATTACAAATGCTCATGGGAATACTCGTATTAAAGTATATAAGAAACGGTGGAAGTTCATTCAGGATTTCGCTGAAAGTCTTTGCTGGGAGTTGTTATCACAGCAAGATGAAACTGTTGTATGGAAAAAGACTAGCAAAACAAGTTGTTATAGTTCCAGGTAAGGCAATCTTCATGGATGTTTACGTTGGTGTTCGTGACATCTGTTGCTTGCAAACCCAAATATATGCATATAGATATCTGGCACATTAAGATCTTCCTAGCCCTGTAATGCTTACATTTAATGCTTAAATAAGCAGGAACCCTGGTTCGGGCCCTCCAATCTGCAGTAAAGCCCAAGATGTAGAATCTCCTTCCTACCGTCCGCTTCAAGGGTGTATTGGAGGAACTAGAAGCAAGCGGTGGATCCCTATAGAAGAAAAGACAACTTGGCCTTCTAGGGCTAATTTGAATGTGACTGAACTTAAGCTTTATGGTAAAACTGTAATTTCAGCCTTTTTTTTGTAGGTGGTTATTGCATCAAGTCATGAATGATGATGAGATAATTTGTAATGCATTATGTCAGGTCTGCATCCAGAAGACTTTTCCGAGGACACAGACAACTGGAAAGCAGCTGTCCGTGAATATTGGTCTCTCTTGTCGCCATTGATATTCTCGGATCATCCTAAAAGGCCTGGAGATGAAGATCCCTCACCACCATATAACATGGTTCGCAACGTGCTGGACATGAATGCTCATTTTGGTGGTTTTAATGCAGCATTGCTCGAAGCTGGAAAATTTGTTTGGGTCATGAATGTGGTCCCAACTGGTGCTCCCAACTACCTGCCAATGATTCTTGACAGAGGCCTTGTTGGTGTGCGGCATGATTGGTAATTTGGCCTCTTTCTTCTAACCTTACTTCCTGTTATGTCTATGGAAATTTTTATCCCAAGGACTATTCTTGTCCAGCTTAGGATTCTATCTGAATTGGTGGGAGGAGGAGAAATTTTTCACAGCTATTCGTTAACATCGTACATTTAAGAGAAGATGACTTTCAGAGTTATTTGTAACATTGGACACTCTTTTACAATTTTGGCCAACAAGAGATTAGACATTGAAAGTCTTGAAAATGGCAAGAAAATCTTGGATCCAGTAGGCCATGCATTCTGGCAACGTATCACTGAAGCAGGGTTTCGGAGCCTTATGCAGTGAAGCCCATCAATTTTTGCTTGCAGTATGAGATGGGAGCATTCAGTTGTGAGGCTAGAAGAAGTACAATGCCAGTTTGTTTGGAAAATCTGACACTGAATATAACTGTTGTTTGCTGGAAAGAAAAAAGAGTATAATTGTAGAGCAGAATGTGAAAACATGTCCTGGCACTATAAATAATGCACAGTACCAATTATCTGGATGATACTTACTTATCAACCGTTGGCAAAATTTCGTATATATGCTCACAAGTTCACGTGTTCTCATCGGTTGATTTTGCCTTCCCTCACAGGTGTGAAGGATTTCCAACATACCCCAGAACCTATGATATGGTTCATGCGTCAGGACTTCTCTCCCTTGAAAATAGCCAGAATCGCAGATGCTCAATGCTTGATCTTTTTGCTGAGATTGACCGAATACTTCGTCCTGAGGTACCACCTCTCTCTCTCCCTCTCTCTCTCTCTCTCTCTCTCTCCCTCTCCCCAAACAGATTTCTCTCTCAGTCCTTTCTTTTGCTGGTGAAAGTAAGGATTTCGCCTCTTGATGTTTCCAAGGTTTTTGTTCATGAAGTAGATCCTATATGGTTAAAATGACAGACGTGTGCTCATGCAGTAATGACACCATTTTTGGCAACAAAATAATTCTGTCTTTTTGCTTCTCCATTTCCAAGCAACAAAATTCATATATGTAACCATATAAATGACGAATATGAATTACAAACTTCTGTAGCCCCTTCCTCATCTCTAGTGGCCATAAATACATGTTGGTCGAGGGGTTTGGTTACCGCTGCAGCTACTTCCACTTGAGCGCTTCATACTTCACATTCGATCAGTGATTGTATTCTAGGCTAGCCAATTGCCCTTCATCCTGACATACACATAAATCAAAGCCCATGACTGAAGACTGCATGATGAGATTTGACATTTATATTTGATGTGTTTTTAATGTGGAGCATCTTCCCCACAAATTATGCCTCTTCAACACGGACTTGCAGACTTATTAGTAGCATGGCCATATTAAATAATCATTAATATTGGCCTGTCATTAATCTTTTGGAAGTAATCCAATGTTAAGAGTTTTGATGTTTCTTGAGAATTGTCCAGTGAGTTGCCTTGTTTCTTAGATCACTTGTTCTGCCATAGCATTCATGAGAAGATTACAGAGTGGCTAAGCAGCTATCTCCTAATTGTTTGTCCTTGGGGATGATAATCATACAAAAAGGCTGCAATCCCACTGTACCATCTCTCAGCAATACCACAAGACTGTCTCTCAAAAATCAACTTTTTAAGATTTTCTTCCTTACATCTGCAATTAGTTAATCTGCCATTCCTTTCATACCTTGACTGTCGGAGCTCTCACATCAATCGCTTTTGATGATATCCGGTCGATTTGCTGATTCTGGCTGGTCTACTGTATTCATTTCAAGCTGGACAAACTATTATGCGAATGCAAATGGGTAATTACGTTTAGCATAGCATGTGGTAGAAAATTCCACACCTCAGGAGGTTTCCATGATAGCAAAAGTTGTAGATATGATTCTTTCGGCCATCTAGCAGACGCCATCCCAAGATGTGTATACTTTGTTGGCAATGAATGTGCTCACAAGTCATTAATCTTGCTTGTTTGCTCAATTCTTTTCTGCTTTATTGATTGGTGCAGGGTTGGGCGATATTCCGCGATACTACTTCCCTTATTGAGTCGGCGAGAGCCCTGTCCACGCGATTCAAGTGGGATGCACGAGTTATAGGAATCGAGAGCAACACTGATGAGAGACTCCTCATCTGCCAGAAACCATTTTTGAAGAAGCCATCGAGCTAGTTATACGCTACATTGGAACGCATGAAGTTTCGTTCAGATTGGATTGCATTCCTTGGCTTCAGTTTCTTAATTTCAAACATACTACTATTCTATGAAGGACGACTACCCGTTCCAAACGAAGACAAGATAAGCCCAAAAAGGTAATAGGAAACAGGTGAAATCTTTGGTGGATACAAAACAGGTGAAATCCTTGGTGGATACCAATCACAATACAACTCCTACGGAGCCGTAAGGCGGGCGTGGGGACTTTGTAATTATGCCATTTGAGGCGCTCCACAGTTGAGAAATATAGGGTTCAATTCTTTATTATGATGTGTCATTGTAACTATTTACCAAGACAGAGGTTGATTAAGATTTTGCATAGATAATCAGAAGAATAAAGCAAGCTGCCTTTTGCTGTAAAATGATTCGAATTACAAAGGGATTCTGGGTGCGTTTGGAAAGACTTTTGGGGAAAGTCTTTAGGAAAATGCAAAGATTTTTGAGTTAAATGTGTTTTCCAAAATGCAAACTGTGTTTGGTAAATTATAATTTAAAAGCCCTTTGTGAAGTACCTTTGAGCAAAATAGCGTTTGGGGGACAAATGACTTTTGTAAAAAAAAAATATCAAAAGAAAAATAAAAAAAAAATGAAAACCAGCAAAGGCAGGCGGCATTCCACGACTGGCGGCGACCCCCGGCGACCTCCGGCGACCTCCGGCGACCCCGGATCTGGGCCGGCGACCCACCGCGCCGCAGAGGTCGCCGGCGACCCATCTGGTCGCGCGTGAAGGTTGCGGCCGGCGTGGTCGCGACCAGATCTGCGACCAGATGGGTCGCGCGAAGGTCGCGACCTCCGCGGAGGTCGCCTGAAGCACGGCCGGCGACGCAGATCTGCGTCGCGACCTCTGCGAAGGTCGCCTGAAGGTCGCGGCCGGCGACCCATCTGGTCGCAGCGCGAAGGTCGCGGCCGGCGACCAGATCTGCGACCAAATGGGTCGCGGTCGCGACCTTCGCGGCGACCTCTCGAGCGGGGTCACGCGACCCTCGCCGAAGGGTCGCCGGCGAGGGTGGTGCTGGCGCGGTCGAGGGCTGGCGTCGCAGTGGTCGGCGGCTCGGGTGCCGGTGCGGGTGGTGCTGGCGCGGTCGAGGGCTGCCGGCACAGTGGCTGGCGCGAGCAAGGTCTCCCCGAAGAAGATGAACAGTACCCAAAAAGAAGAAGACGATGAGAGGGCAAAACCGGAAAAACGAAGAAACAACAAGGATAATTTGGGAAGAAAATTTTGTTTTAGCCCCTCGCCCTCAGCATTTTCGGCATGCTGAAAGCCCAAGGCAGCCTCCCACCTGCCTTGGGCTTTCAGCCTTCACAAGGCTGACATTTTGCAAGGGGCCTTGAAAATTCTTTGCCAAACACCCCATACTTGGCTCAAAGATCCTTGGGGCTTCAAAGTAGCCTTGAGAAGCTACTCCCAAACGCAGCCTCTGTCCCCACATTAGATTTCTCAATTTTGAAATGTTCTTCGTCTGACGTTCACGTTCACATGCCTAGACTCCAGCACAAAAAGAGGACAAGGTGGTTCTTCTTCCTTACATGGCTTGAGTTGTGCAGCACAGAGGGAATTCTTCGTTTACTCAAATGGATTTTCGTTTGAACTGACAAGAGGAGCAGGGTTATAGCTCGACATCATGCGGTTGCGTTCCCTCACCAAAATTTTATTACAGAAGATGTAGCTTAATAAAAGGAGATAAATGACATAAATAGTTCATAAATTTTGATTAAATATGTAATGTGATCTTGAACTTTGAAACTTTATTTTATGTGATTCCTCAATTTTAATTCAATGTATAATGTGATTTCTGAATTTTTAATTTTTTTAATATTATTCTCGAAATTTTAGTATATATTCATACAATTTCCCAGACTATATGAAAAGTCTAATTTATTTCTGAACTTAAATTAATAATTAGATAATATTAAATATTTTAATATAGTTCGAGAATTATTTTGATCATTTGATAAAATGAATTAAAATTTAGGATCACATTATATATTAAAGTAAAATTTAAGCATTACATTGAATAAATTCAAGGGTTAATACCCTGAAAAGCTTAATACATATGTGATAAATTTATCCAAAACTATTTTTTTGATCATCAAAAATTCTAAGCCGGTATACTTTTGATAAATTTACCAAAAACTGATACACTTATGATAAATTTACACTCTATTAGTTTTATTTAAATTTTACAAGTTAAATGACACGTGACAAGTTTTACGCTCTATTTGTCATGGTTTGCAATTTTTGTGATTTTTTTTGTGATATTAATCAAATTTAGCGAAGAGTATATTGCTATATTTGTCATAAATTTACCGATTTGGAGGTTTTTTGATGTCAAATAAATTAGTTCGAGATTTTTTACTAAAAAACAATTAGTTCGGGAGTAAATTTGTTATAAATGTATCGGATTTCTTATGATCAGTCGGAGTAAATTTGTCATAATATACCATTTTGGGATTTCTTACGGTCAAAAAAATAATTTGAGTAAATCTGTAACATGTGTATTTGGGCTTTTTCAGATATTAACCCTAAATTCAAAGGCCATACATTTGTGCCATTTTCCCCGGCAAAAAATGGGTAAATCTATACTATAGTAGCTCGAAGCATCCGCAGCAGAGCAGCTCCGTCTGCTCCTTAGTCGCTCCATCCATGGCGTGGCGCGCCATCTCCTTCTTCTTCAAAACCCCGGCCCCCAAACCCTCCGCCGCCCGAAACCCTAGCCTTCTCGCCGCCGCCGCCTCCCCGTTCTCCACCTCCTTCCTCAAGACCAAGCTCCCCAAGTCCCTCCGCAAGAAGCGCAAGAACCCGGAGGACTCCCCCCGCACCAAGCCCGTCCAGACCCTCCCCAACCGCCTCCCCGCCCTCGAGTCCCTCGTCGCCCGCGACGCCCGCTTCCGCTTCCTCTCCCGGTGCCGCGCCTTCCTCGCCCGGCAGCCGGAGCGCGTCCTCCGCCTCGACGACGCCGGCAAGCTCCACCGCGAGCTCGGCTTCCCCCGGGGACGCAAGGTCGTCCGCTCCCTCCAGCGCCACCCGCTCCTGTTCGAGACGTACCGCCACGCCGACGGCAAGATGTGGTTCGGGTTCACGGCCCTCATGGAGGAGCTGCTCGAGGAGGAGCGGCGGATCGCGGACGCGATGGAGGCGGACCGGGTCGGCAAGGTGCGGAAGCTGCTCATGATGTCCGCCGACAAGCGAATCGCGCTGAGTAAGATTCATCACTGCCGGGCCCTGTTCGGGATTCCGGAGGATTTCAGGGATAGGGCTTTGAAGTATCCGGACTACTTTAGGGTGGTTGCGGATGACGATGGGAGGCGAGTGCTCGAGCTCGTGAATTGGGACCCGCATTTGGCGGTGAGCGAGATCGAGAGGGAGTTCGTGGCCGATGAAGATCGGGCGAAGAAGGCCTTTCGATTCCCCGTGAAGCATAACAGGGACTTGGATTTGGACGCCGACGACGCGAGGAAGCTTAATCTGTTGAACACGCTGCCGCTCGTTTCGCCTTACTCGGACGGGGCGAGTTTGGATTTGTGGACTCTGGAGGCGGAGAAATATAGGGTCGGCGTGGTGCACGAGTTCTTGAGCTTGACGTTGGAGAAGAGGGCGTCGATACACCATATCGTCGAGTTCAAGGAGGAGTTCAGCTTGACCAAGCATACTTACCAGATGCTCTTGAAGCAGCCCAGGACTTTCTATTTGGCGGGAACGGAGATGAACTGGGTAGTTTTCCTGAAGGATGCTTATGATGAGAACGGTGTTCTGATCAAGAAAGACCCGCAGGTGTTGTTCAATGAGAAGTTGTATGAGTATGCTGAAATGACGAAAATGGAACCAGGAATGAGGATATAGATGACTGGAATGAGTTGTTATGACAGTTTTGAAATTTTGAGCATTGGCATTACGGCAGATGGAGAGTAAGTCCTCAATTTGGAGATTGGAAGGATGGTGGCAGAGGCCATTCCCCTTCTGCTCTTGTGGCAGTGAGGACTTTTCGCTGTCAAGCTTCTGAGTTCACAGTATACGCCCGTGTAATGTCGTTGAGAAAGGTCTTACGGACTGTCTCATGGTGGATTCTCTGTTTACTGGCAGAGAGATCTCGACAAGTTAAGAGTTGGTAATGTGGATTAAGTTTCTTTACTATTCTCCAAATGCTCATAATTAATGAGGATGTCTTTAGGGGAAATCCACAACAGTTTGGGTGAACGATGAGGCTTGTAAAACTGCGAGTGCTTCACTGTCGATCTGATCTTTTGGAAGGCTGACCGGGTCATTGATTTCGCGTGCGGAGGAACATGTAATTGCCTTTCTTCTATTCAAATTTGAGCCGAGTTCATGGCATTATTTCAGTGAATCGTATGGGGCTCATCATAAATACTATGTGTCAGATTGACTAATCCAGTCTTGTACTTCTTGGAATGCAATTGTAACAACTTAGTGGTTTCATGTAATTTTTGTCATGAGCTAGCAAACCGAACTAAAATCCGTCTTCTCTTTTTGTCAGAGTTGTCATATGTATACAGAGATCCAAAGACTAAAATGGAGGTTGTGCATTAGTTGTATTAGGTCCTTCAATTATTGCTGCTCGCTGGTCACCTGTCTTATTCATGTTTGTTAATATAACTCGTAAATTACTTGGAGGAAGATGAAGTTATTCAGAAGGGGTAAGAGGTTCTTCCTTCTGCCGATTCCCTACACTTTCTGGTTTTCGCAGTTCACATGACTCTGTGACGGTCGGTTATGATGTTTGTCACTAAATATTCCACCAAGGGTGGTTGTTGGAAACTTGGAATGCAGCAAGGATAGCAATTCACATCTAGAGGTGTATCCGGAAACTGTCTTGTGATATATGTGACAAAAAGCACCTCGCATTGTTTACTAGTTTCAAATAATAAGTTTAGCATTTCCTCGATGATTTAGTTAGTGGTTGTAGATTCCCTCATCCAGCTAGGTTGTGGTTTTATCCCGTGCCTATGTGCTTTGGATTTGGGATCTTTACCGCAGTCTGTACTCTGTAGCTCACTTTTACAGCATTATTCCATTTCACAAGACTGTAATATGATCAGTTCTCCTCAGGTTTCTTGCATCCAGCTAGATATTTCTTGCTGTGTTATCAGGATTGTTTGGCAATAAAGGAGGCTCTTCTCAGTAGCTCTCATCAAAATGCATATTGACAGAAGAAAATCTCCAACGACTAACCGTATCAGGTACTAGAGATGGAAGTAGTTGGGAGTACCATATTAAATGGCGATGTCAGAAAATTTAAGCACTGAATTTCAAGTTGCTGAGAGTAGATGAAAGTTGTTTGGTAGAGTTAAAAGGTTGGTCACTAAATAAATTACATAACCCCTTTGTTATTCACTCTATCATGTTCTAGGGCTACTACTGTTTGATGGTGCCAAAGTTCAGTAGGTTTTAGCAACTAAACTTAGAGAAGATGACCGCTTTGGAGAACCTAATGAATCATACTCGTTCTTTTGGAGAGCCAAACTAGAAGGTTATCCACCTCTCTTGTCTTAGAAAATAGAGTTGCTTTTCTTCATCAGATAGCATTCACCATTAATGGCTGGACTCTTAAGATCGAGGTTAAAGTGTAGCCCAAATCCGCCCATGATATGAATTTTATGCATAAAACTATAAAGCCGGCCTTGGGCCGAACCAGGCTTTTTAATTCACAAAAAGAAATGTAAATTTAAATTATTCAATAAAAGTTCGTCTATATTATTTTATAAGTTAAAAAGACAGGGAAAATTTCAAAAAGGGATCTAAAGTGCTATTATTTTCTCAAATAAGAACTCGGAGTGTACCTTGTTTTAAATAAGAACTTGCAGTGACGTTATTTTCTTAAAGAAGGGCCTGAAGTGGATGTTATTTTAAATGAAAACCTAAAGTGATTATATTAATTTCAAATAAAGACTTGACTTTCCTGATTAATGGTATTTTCATCATTTGCCATTCCCCCCTCATTTTTTTTTTCTAGTTATTCTTCCTTTTCGTCGATGGCCAACCAGCCACCGGTGATGCCGATAGAGGGTTGGGTGAGGGTCGCCCACACCGGCCATAGGTGAGGGACGCTCTCACCTAGGGGCCATCCTTGAGATTGGCCATCATTGGCCCTAGGTGAGGCCGACCCTCACCCTATTGGCCACTAGTAAGGGCTGATGAGGGTTGTCACCCGTTGGCGAGGGTGGTTGAGCCCTTACTTGGGCCTCACTTGCGGCCGGTGAAGGCTGACCTCATCAGCCGTTGGTGAGGGTGGTCAAGCCCTCATCTAGGGCAGGCAAGGCCGACCCTCGCTAGATCTAGCAAGGGTGGCCTTGCCCGTAGCTGGGGAGGTCATCCAGCTCTCACCGGTCGTAGGAGAGGCCACCCTTGTCGATCTGGTGAGGGCCAACCTCGTGAATGGCCTTGGGCGAGGGTCACCTCGCCTGTGGTTGACGTGGGTGCCTTCTGTGAGCATCGTCGATGCCTGATGGGCCATCGGTGAAGAGGAAGAAGAAGAGCTAGAAAAAAAAATAGAGAGGAAGAAAATAAGGGAAAATGACAAATAATGATAATATTAGGAAAATTTAATTGATTGGTGATTGGCGAGGTTAGATCCTTATTTGAAACAACCAAAACCAATTTAGACCTTTATTTGAAACAGTTAAGGTTACTTTAGGTTATTATTTAAAACAAAATCCACTTCGGATTTTTACTTGAAAAAATAATGGCATTTTGGATCTTTTTTTGAAAACCTTCTACTTTCATGAAACCTCAATCAATTTTTTCCTCCATATATATATATATAACACTTATTTTAAATATCATGTTCATGGACAAATGCGTAATTTCATAAATTTGTCTTATTCCTCACATTTTTCAATGTCAATAGTTGGGTTTCTTTTGTCCTACAATGTCTCCATATAACAAGATTCCAAATTTCACAATCTTCCTCTGCGCAAATGTTCACCAAGATTTCTTAGGACCATGTTTTTTTTTTTTTATCAATATTTCCTATCAGTCATGTAATAACTTAAAACTCCGTACATCAAATCATTTTCGCTCAATTTTTTGAATATCAATTTGCGCAAGCACGTCACTAATTAATGATTGAACAAAACAATTGGCTAGAAAGTTATCGATCGACAAGGGCGACCATGTCGAGTTCGCCACCCCATGTTGCCCATGTACAAAAAAGCAAAGAGCGTAATCGTCCTCCTCAGAAATTCAAAGCCCTAAAAAGAGAGAGTATTTCATAGGCGTCCTTTAGGCTTCAATTGCACACAAAAACGGGGAAGTTGTGTCAATTTTGACCCGCGCCCAAAGCATCCTCACCAAACCGACCGGAGTGTGAGAAGCCGCCGCGCACCCTCCCTCCCTCCGCAAACGCCCCAGCAGCCGAACGCGATAGGCGAAGCCTCCTCGTCGCTCTCCATCCGTTCTCTATCTTTTTCCTCCCTCCTCCCCACCTCCCCACCTCCCAGGCAGAGAACCCACCAAGAAAAAACACGAAAAGGAATATTCCAACGCACCGGAAAGTGTCAAATTCCACCCCTCCCGTGAAATCTCCCGATGTAAAGTTCCGATTTTTATGAATTCCATCTTCCGATTCTTCCCTTCCCCCCGTTCCACGCGATAAAATCCAACCACCGTCCCTCCTCTTCTGGTGGGTTTGCTGAACTGGCCGTTTGATTCACTGGGTCTTCATCCTTTTCCTCTTTTGCGGTTCCTTTTATTATTATTATTGTCTTTTTTTTGGGCCTTTTTTCCTTCTCCTTTCTGGGTTGGCCGTCGATCGGTGGAGGGGCATCTTTTTTTGGGGTCGCGGCCATGAGGGTTTGGGTGGTGATGTTGATGGCTTGGGTCGCCGTCTGGGATCCAGCCGGTGGCTCGCCGACCGGCGCCGTTTGCGAGAAGGAGTCGCTTGCGGGATCGATCGTGGGGTTTCGGGATTCTTGCTGCTCGTTGGATGGTCGGAGTGAATCTGTCGAGTTCGTTGGCGTCACCGAGGTAGTAGATTGGTTTGTGCATGTTCTTGTTTTGTTTTGGTTTTGTTTTTTTTGTCCTTTTCTTGGATGTCTTCTATTTATTTTTGCTCATGGAATTCCATAGACGTTGGTGGGTTTGTGTTGAAAAGGGTAGATTTTTGGCTGGATTTTAGCTGAAGGTTTTGGTTGGTTTTCTAATGGATATGAGCGACAGGGAATGGAGAAATTAATTATTTTCTCTAAACTATATGATCGATGTTCAGAGCCAGGGCATGATTAGGCTAAAAAGTACAGCCAGAACCAATCTCAACTTGGAGAGCATGAGAGATCGACTTTAAGATTCGGAGTTATGTTATGCAGGCTTTCTTCAGGTCCTCTTTTGGGGTTTGAATCTGAATTTCTAGGGTTGGTTCGCAGAATAGGAAATTGCCTCCATCTTTTCTTAGAAAGATAATTATTTTTGCTTTTCCCATTTTTTTAGGTAATGCTGGAACAATGTTTATTTTAACACTTCATTCTTCAAGCGCAGCAGGACTAGAATTGCTGTTAAAATACTTCCTTGCTATCTATGCATAGACTTTCGGGCTTATGAAGAGTCATTTCAAAGTTTGGTTCTTTGATATGAGTGTTGCTTCATGTAAGCGTGTATGAGACTGAGCCTGATAAAACTGTATTTAGGGAAGAATATTTGGCAGTGGAAACAAAGTGAAACTCGAGGGTTTTTGCTTTTCCTGATGAAATGCATCCATTAAATTTTGATGAGACTTTTAAATGTATTCTATGAAGGGTGATGAGCTTTCACTGCAAAGGGCACTGAGTATGGTCCACAAAAATAGCGAGGAGTATGTAGCTGTGCTTTTCTATGCATCATGGTGTCCTTTCTCGAGGGTGATCAGACCACGTTTCTCCCTCTTATCCTCTTTGTATCCCTCCATTGCTCATTTTGCTATTGAAGAATCAGCTGTGCGCCCAAGGTTTGTTTTGCCCTTAGTTTAGAGTTGGAGATTCATTATATGGTGTTTGAGAATAAAGTTGGGTCTACTTTTGCAGCATCCTCTCAAAATATGGTGTCCATGGGTTCCCGACGCTTTTCATATTGAATTCCACAGTTCGTGTACGCTACCATGGCCCTCGGACCCTCGATTCTCTTGTGACTTTCTACAATGGTGTCGCTGGTATGTCCTGCAGTATCTTGTGCCGGTCCTGTTTGATTCCTTTTTCATTCTTTTTAATCTGCAGTGTGTGAATGATAGCAACTTGTGAGTACTGAGCTAAATAACTATCACTTTGCCACCTTTATGTCACAAATCAGATTGGTTGAGGTAAAGAGCATTAACTGATGGATTGAATGATATGGTATTTTTGCATTTGATCCTTTTGTTCGGGATATCTCTGCCTGGTTAAAATGTGCCTCTTTTGTTGGTTGCGTGTTTTCTTTTAATACTTGTGCATGCCTGTGTGTGTTCAAGAAGAGTTGGAGGGGTTTGAGATTGTGCCTTTTATGAGGCATCTCTCTCTTGCTAATTGATACGAGTATGCTGGTTTCATTTTTGCCCTCGACCTTGGGCCGGGCCATCCTTTTTATTGTTTCTGGTATTTATTTCATTTGGAGATGCTTGCTTCCGTCAGAATTGGTATGGCTGCAACTGCATCTTCGTCTTTTTTAAATATAAACATCAGCTGTTGTACATGAATGCTAGGTATGAAACCCTCGACCTCGGAGTGGCCATCATTGGAAGAAATTAAAACTCTATCGAACTATGAGAAGCATGATACCACTGAGTTGGAAAGCTGCCCATTCTGGTGGGCAAGATCACCTGAGAATATGCTTAGACATGAAACATATCTGGCTTTGGCGACCACGTTTGTGCTCTTGAGATTGCTGTACTTCCTCTATCCGACTCTCGCCATATGTGTTCAGTGGGCATGGAGAAGGCACATCCAAAACATGGGCTTGCTGAGCTTGTTAGGCCATTTCCTGGCTTATTTTAAGCGGGCCACACAGCTATCGAAATCAATTAAAGAACCACGGAAGAGAAGCAATTTACAGGAAGGAGCGAGGAATGCTGGTGTTTGGGCTTCTAAATCCCTTGCTACTGTTTCAATCGGGGATGCAAGCACGAGCAGGAGTCACTGATCATTTTGCAAATGATGGTGTGATTCACGACTCTTGGTGTGACAAGTCACCATGAGAACTCGCAGCAGACCCTCGTTGCGCAACTCATCTTTAGACACAGGCTAAGCATTAAACGTGGACAGCTGATAATCTGATGATCGTTTAGATCACTTTGTATTCTCATTCCTGATGAATGACAACCGGTCAGATTTGTATATTGATTTCCTTCGGAAGTAGATTGTGAAGCTTCATTGTAGCAAAACACGATCATCATGATTGTTGGTTAAGTCACTACTCATTTTGGTATTTTAGTTTTGTGTATACTAAACTGTTATGCAATAATCTGCATCTCACAGGATTCTGCTTGGGGTCAGATTTGTCGTATGACACTGATCTCCCGATCTCTTGTGATCTATCTGGAATGTCGGAATGAAATGTGGCACGACATTTCATAAAGACACGGACATTCAAGTCGAGACTAAATTAGAAAGCCTCGGGTGGATTACTACTAATGATAGGCCGTGACCTAATGGCAATGAATCGCCCCCCTTCGTAATCACATAATCAGTAAGATGATGTCTAAATTTCCACAAGACTATATGAACAACATTTCAAATGCATCAGGAGGTGCAGGTCCAAGGTTTGTTTTCTCATTCCTTCGCAGATGCTTCTTTTCATGTGCTCCCGTGGCTTCCTCATGTCATTTCCTCTAGAGGGCAACTTGACCGACCACCAAGTATCGTTTGGATTTGCATGCCATCCCGTGCATTTGCAACTTCCTTTCCGGACAAGAAACTCGATTGTCGTATCCTTGCCATATATGTATAGTAGAACACACTTTGCTAATGACAATTTGGGATAAAGAATGATAGCGCAATTAAGTTCATTACAGGTGACAGGTCCTCCACCCCACCCCCAACAAAAAGAAATTTCTGATGAGGACATTCTCATTCGCATTAATCTGCTCCATAGATACATATTTTGATAAGCTTAACATTGAAATGCAAAACAGCATTCTGCCAGGGTACAGCTCCACATGAGTACAGAATCTTCCATAAGGATAGGAAAAGGGGTAAGAATGCTATCATGTAGCTACAGCTACTGTCCTTAAACTGATGCTACTCTGCATCTCCATAAGTGACATCTTTCTTCACAACCTGCCACGGCGACAAAATGCCAACATCAACAAATAGATATGACAGGTCAACAACCCAAAGAAACAAGGCAGTGGAAAGAGAAAAAGTGGAAGGGCTTTGACATGATTTTATTCCATCAACCACCTAGTTTAACAGTTTTTCTTCTTGTTATTTGTGTAGGCATGTGTGAGGGCGTGAATTTTTTTTTCTTTGGGGTTGGCCGGCAGGTGCTGAATATCCATCCTCCATGGCATAGGTTGGACAAGTATTTCATATAAAATTATCACTAGCACCACCCTAATGTAGCAACAAAAACCTCCTTTTTCACTTGGTGGATGCATAATAACACTGGAAAGGGAAAAATTATGCAATGAAAAGGCTGCACTAGCAGACATGTTGAAGTTTTACACATCTTGCTGATCGTATGTTAACTGGGATGACTGAGGCATGTCATCAAGAAATACACAGAAAATCCCAAAGAGAGTCAGCCATTGCATCTCCAAAGGTACCTGTGATATGTTTTCTTTGATCTTCTCAATGATTCTGGCATCTAATGCTCTCTCAGCAAGCTCGTACGATATCGTGCTACCTTCTGGTCCAGTAACTTTGTCTTTCTGCAAATATCTAAAAGATTTATCTAAAGATTAATGCATATTCTCCAGCTGACTGCACAGCAATTATTCTCCTAAAAAAATACTAAACCTTTGCTGGACTAAAGCTTCCAATGCCTGCTTGACATTTCCGAATTCTTGGTGGTTTTCATTGCTTTCATGCAATCCTAGCCGTCTCAAATGGTGCCATAAATTATCTGCAATATCATTGCAGTATTATTAACCTTGAAATTCTGCAAAAAAAAAAAAAAAAAAAAAAAAAAAACATAACAAATCACCACACTCATTATTTCTCTTCAAATAGGGTTGCTGAAGCTATGAAAATCAATAGCTGAATAGCATCTGTTGGACATAGTATTTTGGTGCAGTGACTAGAAGGGGAGCCCCATCCAGAATGCAACATATATTTATCAAAATGATCTCAACTTCAATAAAGGACTGCAGACAAGAGACTCAGGTTTGAAACAAAGAGAACAGACTTCATAATCACATACTTTCATAGATCATTTTAGCACTAAAAAGACATGTTTAGGAATTGGAAAACAAACCTTCTGGTATTTTGCCTCCGGCAAGATGCACGATACTTATCACCACAAAAGTAAAACCAGACAGATGGACTGCATTGATGTCCTCCACATACCTCCTATATAAATCAGCAGGGAGCTGACTCATGAGGACATAGGATCTGCTGTCTGCTGAACCTGAAAAAAATAACATGAAATCTGGTCCAGTTATAACTGAGTTAACAAGGAAAAAGTTGTCAAAGCAAATAGACCAGAAACAGCAATGCAGAACATGGCTATATCAGTGTCCCATCATGGTAAAGACGAATTAAAGCATTGACTAATTCAAATTATAATAAACCAAAACTCTCCATGTAATCTGACGACTTAATCCCTCATGCATTAGCAGCAAGAAATTAAAACTATATAACACAAACAAGCAAAAAATTACAACTAAATGACACAATTCAATCCCATCGCCAAATTCAAAATGAACTCACGGTTTTCGTGACAGGGCTGCCGTAACCCAAGAGTTGCCAAAGCAATTCTTAGTAAGTAAAAGAAAGTTCCAATTTGGCTCTTTTTCTGTCCACAAAATAAATCAGTTCACGAAAGACTACACTGATCATGTACATACGTCGCAGGTAGTAGCCAAACTCAACATCACAAGCATTACCATCTATCTAGATGTTCCTCCTACAGAAACACACACAAGGGTCCACAATCATCATAAGAAGCAACCAATTTTACTTGATTGAGAAGCCCGAGTCTGGTTAGTCGAAGGCCGCGATTTCTGGAGCTCCCTCATCTCGTACCCGAAAACGCTCGAGAGCTTCTCGCGGGCCTCGTTGATGACGAGCGCGGGAAGGTTGCGGTTCCGGTAATTCTTGGTGACCAGCTGCGTGAGCTCCTCTCTCTTGATCGGACACCCCGAGTTCTGGTGACTCTTGAACAGCACATAACGTATCACTTCCCCCACAAGTTTGTCCTTCTCCTAAATTTCAAGGGAAGAAGCAAAAATTGGTACTTGGGAATCACACAGCTTCCTCCGTCACGAGTAACCCAGAGAATGAAAGAGAAAGAGAGACAGACAAAACGTTATTACCTCCTTAGAAATGTCGAATTGAGAGAGATCGGATCCAGCGCTGGCCATACTGCCAGCAAAGTCGCGGCTTTTCTCGGCAGGGGAAGGTCCGCGTGAACTGATCGTCGAGGGGTTTCGAGTGGTGAAGAAGAAATTTTACAATTCGAGTGCGAATGAGAACGCGACCCAAAGCTGGTTGCAGCTAGGGGATGACGGAGAATCAGCTAATTTGCTGTTCACCGACGGAGCGTCCGGGGGAATTGGATTTGAATTCGAGCCCTAGCTCCGTCGCAAGCGCGGTAAAACGAACCGCCCGCGCGGGCGGCCGATGCGTACGCCTCGAGAAGAACGCCGAACCGCTCGCCGCCGCCGCCGAAGACAGCCGCCGCAAACCGCCGCCGGCGAATCCGGGTGACCCGACGGGAGAGCAACCCGCGCCGAGAATTGCGGCGGCGAACTCGTTGACCGCGCCGCGACGAGAGTCAAAGACAGAGCCCCGCCCTCACCCCACCGACCGATGAAGAAAAAGACGCAAAGCGCGAAGGTGGGGCCCGCGATCCCGCTGCATCCCCATCCAACGGCGGGGCTTCACCTAAACCCGCCCCCGGAAGGCAACGGCTCAGATCCCGCCGTTCCGCCGTCACGGAATCCAAGGCTCGCTGCCAGCCCTCCATCCGTGGAAACCCCCCAAAAAAGAATCCAACGGTCACCACGCGGTGCGAAATTCCATTTTCCATTTTCCATTTCTTTATTCTTCCGTTTCCATCTTTAATCGCAAGCAAGAACGCAGCAGCAAGCTAAGCTAAGGGAGCGGTTACCCTCGCGAAAGCAAGAACCTTTCAGTTCACGCAGAAGAGAGAGAAAGAAAGAGAGAGATGGAGAGGGAGAGAGAGCAGCAGGTTTACCAGGCGAGGCTCGCGGAGCAAGCCGAGCGATACGATGGTCAGTAGTAGCTCCAGCTCTTCATCTCCTCTCTTTCGATCCGCTTTGCTTCTCTGCCGAATCTCGCCGCCATGCGTTCGTCCGCGGCCTTCCGCGGATCGGAAGCGTTTCGGCAGATCGCTCTCGCTTTTTCAGTAGCTTCCCGGCATGTCGGGCTGTGAGCTTTTTGTTTTGTTTTGTTTTTTTTTTTTTTTAAATCGTTGTGGTTGGAGTTCGTTTCTGTCATTGTTCTCGTTGCTGCTTGGGAAGGTTGTTCGTCTGCTTTAGCGTGCGATTTCGATTGGGTTGGTTTTCCCGGGAGGGGATCCGCGGCGGTGCTCGCCGGCGCCGAGGTAGTAGCTTTGCTAATTGGACGGCGGCGGGGGCGGCGGGGGTTTTTTGGGGCCTTTTGTTTTGGTCCTCTTCTAGGGTTCTCGCCTCCCCTCCGTGTGTGTGAACTGTTGCTGAAGTTCCGTTTTCGTATGGTGGGTTGTCTCTCGGTTTTGTTGCGAGCATTGTTGCCGTGTATAGGATGGAGTGTGATATGAGGTGAACGGGTTTTAATGCCTGTCGAAACAATTATTGATGGGGCATAGTTACTACTTTGCGAAGCCGTGGTGACGTCTGCTGCTGGTCCTCTTTTAGGATTTTGGAAAACTCATGGATCGGGAGGAGTCGGCAAAGACCTTCTTGTCCAGGATGTTCTTCATAGATATGCCCTTTTTAAATAGACAAGGAAGAGGTGATAGCTAGGGTTTAATTTTCTCCAGACAAAAGTTATTGTCTTATAAATGATAGGTCTCGATTAGATTTTTGGTTTGCTTAAACCGCCAGATCCCTCTTTTGTAATATCTTTATGTGGGGATTTCACCAATTAATGTAGATGCAATTGTGAGTTGTGGGTTCTCTTATCTGTTTCACCTCTTTTGCTGCAGAGATGGTTGAGTCGATGAAGCAAGTAGCTAAGCTGGATGTGGAACTGACTGTTGAGGAGAGAAATGTGTTGTCTGTTGGGTATAAGAATGTGATTGGGGCCAGAAGGGCATCATGGCGGATTTTATCTTCCATTGAGCAGAAGGAGGGGACCAAGGGTAACGAGCAGAATGTGAAGAGGATCAAGGACTACAGGCAAAGGGTTGAAGATGAGCTCGCCAAGATCTGCAGTGACATACTCTCAGTCATTGATAAGCATCTTATCCCATCCTCCTCAAGTGGAGAGTCGACTGTTTTCTACTATAAGATGTGAGGAATTCTCCATTTAAACTCCCTCCTCTTTCACATCTCCATGTCATGCACTGGAAATGATGGTCAATTGGGCTGTAACCGCACAGTGAAAACATGATTATGATTCATGGAATCAACCAAACACACATGAGGGAAACCTGGATATGCTGGATGGAAACGTGGGAATCTGTAGATATATACACATTTATTTATAATTTTTTCCTCTTGGCATGTGTAACATACTGACCCTATGTTGCATGAGTAGAATTGGAAATTTCTGGAGCTAAAGAGGTGATTGATTTTTGGACAGTGACAACTGACAAGGATAGTCATGTGCTATGTAATGCCTTTTGCCTTCATGTCACAATGTCCGTATGAAACCGTTATTTCAATTCTTATATCTATTGACATTATGGGTTTGATTATCTACCTTCTATCTTTTAGGCTGGCAAAGTGCTTACTGAGATCCTTCTCCCCAAGTGATAACTAATAAATCAAAATTTAGAGTTTCATCCTCATGTTTTCATTGGGTTGTCGACTTGCAGGCTATAACTAGTTTTTTCTGTTCTAATGTTTATTGTTTCCTAATTCGGCAGGAAAGGTGATTATTGTCGTTACCTTGCTGAATTCAAGGCTGGTGATGACCGCAAAGAAGCTGCTGATCAGTCGCTCAAGGCATATGAGGTGGGTGCTTGTCGTATGGTTCATAAAGTTGAGGCTTCTGTTGGTTTCATTTGTCTCATTCGTCACTGTTTCCTCCATTCTTTTTCATTTTCCATCCTCTACAAATGATGTGCCTTTTTTTGGCTCAATTTGCAGGCTGCCAGTTCCACTGCTTCAACGGATTTGGCTCCAACTCACCCTATCAGACTTGGACTGGCTTTGAATTTCTCCGTCTTCTATTATGAAATCATGAACTCGCCAGAAAGGTTGATGTGCATGCCTTGTTTGAATCTCTGTGTTTCTTGGGCATACTTTTGCTGCATGTGTACGTGACGGCAGGGCTAGCTTCTATATTTGAAGCAATAGCATGGTAGAAGAAGCATGGGCTCGCACATTCAGAAGAAACAAATTTTCGTTTAGATAACTGAGATCTAATTCTTTGATGGGCAGGGCATGCCATCTGGCTAAACAAGCTTTTGATGAGGCTATCGCGGAACTCGATAGCCTAAATGAAGACTCCTATAAGGACAGCACCCTCATTATGCAACTTCTTAGGGACAATCTTACACTATGGACTACAGATCTGCCTGAAGAAGGAGGTGAGCATCTCTCCAGCCACCCCCTCCCTTCCCTTTGTAAAATGTTGAATTTTTGCAGTTGTAATCTGAATAGATTGGCCATACCAACTTTCCTAGACAATATGGCCATATTTAGGTGGCTAAAGAACTGTAACAATAGTTGTGCTGTTAATGATATCATGAACCACTGCATTTTAAGAGGACTATTTTCTCAGGAGGGTTTGGTTGCTTTGTTGACATGGCAAAAGAATCGATTTTTGTGGACCTGCTTGTCTCTGGGACTGTTTTGATGGAGAATATCTTCATGCAGTTATCCCATTTGCAACATTCTCTTTTTCTTAGACAAGATTTCCTGTTCTTTGATTTCTATATCCATTTTGATAGAAAATGGGTTGTTTATAAAACATGTCTCCTCTCGAGCTTTTGATACCCAAGCATAACAGATGTGTTAACCTTTTCTTCTGAAATTGACAGGTGAGCAATCCAAAGTTGATGAGCCTGCGGCAGAGGTAAGGAAGTTATACACATGCCAAACTCATCTTTAAATTATACCCTCTTCAAAATTTGGTGCTGCTTTTAGTACACATTTATTTGTCACTTCTCATGTCAGTGGTGACAGAGCTTTGTCACATTTGTGTTTGATGCCACGTCTCTTAAACTTTTGTGCAGAGTTAATTGGGCAAAGTAGACGCTTCCTGATGATTTCAATTCTTTGGGGGACATTGAGGCTTGCTAGGGCAGGAGTCATGGTCTTATGCGATGGTGCAGTTAGTAGACTGTTGGTCTGTATTTACTTATTTAACAGAATGCTTCTCCACAGTGTTGTGTTTGTGCTGGTTACACGATTGAATACTGTTATCTTTGTCCTATAAACACGGAAGCCTTTTCTCAGATTGTTTGTCTCTGTGGAGTGAATGCCGCTGTGAATCAACTGTCATGGTTTAGAATGCCAAAACGTTACATGAGTTAAGAGGAGAATGGAAGATGTCCGTCTCATATACAATTCAGGACCTGTTCGTTTCCTTGCATCAGGGAGGGGTTACCTCCATATAAATGCACCTTGGAGTCACGAATGGATCATAAATAAACCAAAGAATTGATTCGAATGGCCTGTATATGCCCTCGGCCCAATGAGTCTATGCTTGTGAAGGAGCATTTGTTGAGGCTGTTGCCTTCGTCTTTGGATCGCTACCATTATCGCTCGTTCTCTCTTCTGTAGTGCATTTCTCACTTTCATAATCCGGCGATGAGCTTGCTGGAGGAGGCTGCCGATCAACGAGGAACATCTTCAAAAGCTTGTGGAACTCTTTCGGTTTCTCCATGTTGAAGGCGTGTCCTGTATCCTTGATGACCACGAGATGTGCATTGTCTCCTATATGCCTATGGTAAGAAAGACTCGGGGGTTCAGCCCAAGAATAAGCGCACAATTGTGTTAGTTTTAGAGAGATTTTGGAGAGATGAAGGGGAAAACTTGCCTCTTAAGCCTGTGACCCAGCTCCACTGGGAAGATATGGTCATGCTCTCCCCAGATTATCAACGTGGGCTGCAGGAGCAATCGGCATGGCCGCGATTATGCAACTCTCTAATGCGCCACAGCATTAACAATAATAGAGAAGGTAAGAAAAGAAGGAAAAGGGGGAAGAAGTAAAACCTGGGTGATCTTTGGGATTTCGGATACTTTTCGATTTCTTGGGATATCTCGAACCAGGTCTCTCTTCTGTTCGATGTAATCAGCGCACATTGCCTGTCAATGACCACGTTCCTGAACTTCAGGGGAAAAACGACATATCCATGACTGATGGGAAAGTGAGAATCTCAGTTCGTGCCATGCCTTCATCAGTATATCTTAATCAAGCATGATATTCACGTGCTGGTAAATCTTAGTACGACTGGCAGCTCTGCATGACCTGCCGGCCAGCTGCAACTATCACGGTCCTAAGTCAGCCGAGAGCCTATCTACTCCATTGAATGTTTCACCAAATACAAGGGCACCGTTCTGTCTAATCATTGACCGATGCCACACTAGCGCTCTCCCTCAAATAGCAAATGAACACCTCATCCTTCCACCACCAAGTTTGGTTCGTCATCAATAATTCGAGTCATTGGCGAACCCTCAACTAATTTATACTTTAAATGTTTGTTATTTCAAGTGGAGAAACTTCCCGTAGGGTAGAAACCCCTTCGACATGCACAATAAACAAAATGAACGATGCGAGTACACGTGCAAATTGCAATCCCGGCACTAGATTGATTAGGCACTACCTGCAGCTGAAGATCAGATCTAGAACATGTATCCCGCCAATCCAATCAAAGCAATGACATACTAACCGAGTGCTGGTCTTGTACGAGATAAAAGAGAGTCTCACATCGATGAAATCGCTGAGCAAGCAGGAAGGAATCAGCCCAAGAGGAGGATGCCGGGAGAGCGTGTAGCTCATCAACTCCCTCAGCCTCGCCGGCGTCTGCGGCACAAGGATCCCCGCTGCCTGCTCCAGGTCGCTTACGCTCAGCATCCCCTCCTTTATCTCTCGCTCCTCGATGCACACGGCGGCGCAGCATATCACCACCCTCTCCACGGCCACCGCCGCCCCTTCCTCCATGGACTGCGCAGCCATGCTGTACGCCACGAACCCACCGTAGCTCAGCCCCACGAGGCTCAGCCGCCGCACCGAATGGGCCTCCATGACCCGCATCAGGCACCGCGCCTAGCAAGGAATATGTCACGTTCATGGAAGCCGAGTTCAAAATGAATTGCACATTCGAATAAAATAGCAATCAAACATTCGCCATAAAGCTTAATCTTTCCTCTATAGTCCAAGGCAAATCTCCGAGCCTAAACGTGCTTCGTGTCGGTTCGAGTTTTTCATTCAACTTATGCACCCGCAACGATAGTTCTCTAGAACACGCAAGACATCTGAATTATACACACGGTGAAGAGGAAGGGACGGGTCGGCCGATCGTGTGATTACCTGGAAGGAGTCGGAACGGTCGGGGCGGGAGGTGAAGGAGTCGCCGAAGAAGAGGAGGTCGGGGACGAAGAGGTTGAAGTGAGGGGCGAGGTGGGGGAGGACGTCGGCCCACTGCCAGAGGGCGTTGGCGCCGAGGCCGTGGATGAGGAGGAGGTCGGGCTTGGCCGGGGAGCGGGCCTTGGGGACCCAGCAGTGCACCACGGTGCCGTCGCGGAGGTCGGTGAGGGCGGACCGGAGGCCCCACCGGGCGAATGCGGAGCGGTAGCACCGGTTCCTGAATTCCGTCAGGCTGAAGCACCGGCCGGACATTGCCGAGGCGCACCTATGCTTCGTGCTATGCTGCAGCTGCTGCAGCTTGTGGCTGCAGACAGGGAGAGATATAGAGAGAGAGAGAGAGAGATTGTGGAGTCAAAGGAGAGAGAAGTGATTGGGTGGGGGATGGTCAACGTGGAGGGCTTTCTGTGGGCAGGATTGAAATATACTAGAGGACGACAGATATATTCTGGAACGTTGTAATGAGAAATTGGTGGTACATGACACGTGGGCATTTGATGTGTGGCCGAGCTGGGAGGGAGGTAAATTCGATGATTCCGGCTACTGTTTGTCTCATGTTAAAATAGGTCACCTTTTCCTCCTTTTTCTTGGCTTTTATTATTATATATTATTCCTTTAGCCACTTTGTTCTCAACTCTTCCCGCCTCCTCGGCGAGACAAGCTACCTTTAGCTAGGAGCCTCTTTTCCTTCTGCCCAGCTCCCCGAAAACAACGTTCGACTTGCACGAGCCAGCCCCTACTCAGAGAATACCCCATTGACGAATAGGGCGGATCTGTCTCCCGATTGGTCATCTTATGCTATCTTTTGCAGCGTTCTCTTTTAGGCCTTTCAACCAATCAATACAATCCCGGAGAGCAGCTTTGGATAAAAACTCGAGCAGTTTCTTAAAAACTCGCTTCTGATATGAAATTTTGAATATTCAAAGATGCCCTTGTTATTCCTAATAAGATGTCATGGTAACTTTATTATATATTATTCAGATTGTCCTTCTCATTGCCGAATTATAAACATGAACGTGGCTCGTTTTTAATAAAAAGGTTCACTTGATGAAAAGCAAGTCAATAATGTATTTACAGTATATGACTTAACATTTCGTTTCGCATTTAAATCGGTACTACACATGCAATTGTGGACGGAACCACATCAACGGGATAACATTCTAACGGGAAAATGCAAGAGAGGGTGCTAAGATTTGAACACTTGACCTATGTGAAAATCGTTTGTCATAAAATAATTACGACATCAGGAAACAAGCCAAAAATATGTAGCCAATAATATATTTATGACATATGAGTAAACAAAAGTTAAGGATGGGAATAAAAATTACTCATGGTATAGTTTCGTTTTATTTCATTTCAAGCACAATCCAATCATATTTATATGCAAAAAATGAATAATTTAAAAAATATTTTTTAAAATGATTGATTGTATTGTTTACAAATATGAACGAACCAAATTTGTCTTTATTATCCACAAAACTATTTAGAATATAAATTATTATTGATAGTGAAAATATTTTTCATTAACTAATTATTTTAAATAACATAAATAATTATTTTTAGAAAAGTGCTTTTCAAATCTGATTTAGATAACTGGAGAATAACACAAAAGTCAAGTTTTGCGGATGGTGAGTTATTGAATGGTAGAAATTCAAAGAGGATCCGTGATAAATCCTTTTCAGCCCCCTCTGGAATGTTGCAGTTTCATTCGATCAGCCTCACCTACCATCAGCCCCCAAGCATGGCGGAGTCTATGCCAGCTATGCTGATGGACTAGCCGAGGAGCTACCGCGCCGCCGATTGGATGCGGCGGACTCTGTGTAATAATTGCAATGTCTTTCGCTCGCGTGGATTTGCGTGTATTTGTGAAGATTAGTCGAGTGGAAAAGTTCGAATGCCTCGCATTATCTTCTAAAAGAGGGAATTCGATTGGTCAGCCTGCCGAAAGTGAGATTGCAGTGATGACTGCGGGAGTCGAATTTGACTAGTTCACCTGTTTCTCTGTTCAGCACAGTCCTACGCATGGATCGACTTGAAACTTTCCATGACAGAGCACACTTGCCGTATGGATCTTGCAGACCTCGCTCTTTATGAACGTCCATTCCAGCCTGACAAAACCGTTGGAAGGACAAGCTGTGACGAGAGGGAAGGGGGACAAGTGCAGGTCCTTTAAGGAGCAATCCCAGCTGTAGATTTAAGGAGCCATGCCCACATTGTCGCCATGAGAATGCAATCACATAAGGGCAAGAGTCAGCTTCCAATCTAAGAAAAATCTTTATCTTATAAGCTCCTAACATGCCTCCTGCTGTTAGAATTTGGAGTTAAACACCTTAAGTACAGTTCTGATTAGGGGTGATTGATTTTAAGGTAGATGACTTGTACCTTAGAATGAGGAATTGCCCATTAAGAATTGGTTTAAAAAAAATTAGAGTTGGGAATTGCTTGTTGATTTCATGGAAGAACCTTGAAATCAGAGAGCGATCTAGTTCTTGGGTGTGTCCATGAAACCGATCAAAATGTCCCCACTATGAAAGAGGGGTGAGACTTACGAGCAAGCGACAAGGGTAGAGGCCAAAGGTGATCGAAAGCTAGAGTGACAGACGGAGTGATGAGGCAAGAGATGATCTAGAGCAAGAGTGAGAGAGGGATCAACGAGGCTAGAGGCCATCAAGAGCGAGAGTGAGAGAGGGAGGTGAGGCTGCAAGATGAGTGGGCCAAGAGATGGAGAGAAAACTAGAGTTTTGATTTGAAAAGTTAAAACTTAAGAATTACACCCAAAAAAAAAAATTATATATTGGTTTGTGTACGAATCCAGTCCTTGTGGGTAGTTCCACACCTAAAATTTGGAATCGGACTGATACACATTATTTTAATTAAAATGGAAGTGAGAACTAGATTGGTTCTCATGGAAACTACCGATTTTGGGTTAGCCCAATCCGGTTCCGGGCAGTTCTCGATTCTTTTGTATATCCGTAGTTCTAATCTATCAATGCTTGCCTATCTGTGTGAACATTATACGCCACAGCTTGAGAAATTTTTGGTGCTTTCAAGCATTGCGAGCTGCAAGCTCTATCAGAATACAATTAATCGAACGAAAATGGGGCAGCTCATAACCCTCAAGTTCGGAGATTAGTTAGACAGATGATCATGTAATCAGATTGCACCTAAACTTCATCTCCAAATCCAGTTGGATCTGTATTGCTTCCGCGAGTCTTTTTCTTCCCCGTTCGTTTCAGGCTCGTCATAAAAACTCAGCCCTAATCTGCTGAAGGTTCTTTAATTCATTGCTGCAGTCTGCTTCAAACAATGTAGCTAGAGAAAATGGGAAATCATTTTTTCAAAAAGCTTATACTATCAGGAAGACGATCTGCAAAGTAAAGATAACCAACAAAGAATAGACAGCACATTCGATAACTGTAAAGTAAACAACTTGAATTTCAAATTTGGAGGAGACTTCCCCAAAACAAATATGACAATCAGCGGAACACCTAGTAGTCCTTCAATCACCAATAAATACACGTCTAATCCTGCAGACAAATCTGTCCTCTTTCCTAGGTTCAAAAATACGCTTCAGATTTGAAAAAAGAAGGGGGGAAAAATCCTCCGGACCATAAAATAAAGAATGTAATATACAGCAGAAACCTTCCTGCACCCGCTTGTTCCCTTGCCAATTTCTGGACTTGCCAATTCCACGCCTCTTCCAGAAGTTGGCAAAAGGAGTTCATTGGGCCTAGAATATGATCCACAATCACTTAGATATACCATTCCTTCACAGACAGTGAAAACCTTTCATCTGTTGGTATGTACTGAAGCTGGGTAGCAGTTTAATATCAGACTGTATCATCCTCTAAATCTGACGACTATACAAGATATATCATCTCGGCTGTCCCTTCTCAAAGCTTCTGCAGTCAGCTCTTTTGCCGCCTTTTCTGGATCTTTGATCCTTCCAGCGATATCAACTGCTTCTTGATTACTCACCACCTGAATCAATAATGTCCCGAATCAATAACAATGTAGCTCTCAAATGATAAGTTGACTCATTGGAGAATTTTCAGATGCTGATATTTGTAATTTTTCTTTGATATCTAATGTATTATTATTTGGAAACTTGCCTTCCAAAGACCATCACTTGCAAGGATTAATACATCCATATTGACTTCCACATTGATGGTTCTAATGTCAGGGTCTGAGCGTAAATGTAACTTCAGGCTCCTGTCTCCAAAAGCACGAGAAACTGCCAGCTGTCCGTTAACTCTTGGGACATCCCCTGGTAGAGTGAAAATTTAAGCTAAGGATCTTTGCAATATCCAAGTTTGTTTGTGCAGTAGAAGAATCATCAAATGTAAAAAGGTACCACTTTATTCAATCGCAATTTAACAAGGAAAATACAGGAGAGATCAAATATAAGGCAAGTGCTCGCAAGACGAGCTGGATTCCTTTGCATTGTCAATTCCATATGATTCACACACACTTGACACTTATATGATCACGTGACAATTGAAACTGTCGATAAGACCATTTCACTCTACTTATCTCATAATGATGAATACTACAATCTCCAAACTCAAATTTGACACTGTTGATGTGGTTTAATTCACCATGCTTTCAAGTCCAGTGAAAAATAGACTGTGAAGCACTGCTATCAATGTGACTCAGAAAAAAAACTGAGTAACATCCAGCAGGAATATAAAGGCTTGACACTTACACTTATCCCAACATCACAAACCTATGACATTACTGCTGTAGTCTTTCTGTTTGAGATGCATGCCACTGTACATTTTATGCTCAATAAGTAGCTCTTCCAAGTTACCAAAATCAATACTGAAGGTCAAAACTCATAACAAACTGCAAGTAGAAACATGGAAAAGGTACAACATAAATTCTATTATCAGAACAAGGCAGCTAGATCCATTATGCTATTAGTCTTTATTTGTGAAGTGCATAGCCCTTCTCAGAAAACAGTCCTTCAACCGCAGTGGGTGTCTAGCAATAAAGCTGTCAGAAGAAGCCAAGAAAACCCCTATTTCTGTGCAATCTTCACTGCACATTGGAATAAACACAATTCTTCATCGGTACTATTGTGCCGAAAAATTGAATAAGCCAGCAGAAGAAGGCCATCAGTAAATGTAGAAAGCACCAACTAGAACAGATAGGCTCAGGCAATGTATCAACTTGTGCACTTGCAACTTTGTCTAAGCAGTTGATGGATGAAGTATGAAATGCAGCGTGAACAGAGTAACAATGCTAAGGAAGTTCCACGGTTGTACAAACACAAATTGAAGCAACCTAAACCATGAAAGGAAATCATGGATTGATAACTGAGACATCAAGCTATCATGCCAGGCAGAATAGTCAAAAAGATGTTGAGCCTAGAAGGAAATTAGTCTAAACAAACTTAAGGGTCAACGGACAGCTGCCAGTTTCGATACCCTAGCACAGCGGGCCACTTATGTAACTTGTGGCTTTTAAAGCATAGGGTTAAGATTACAACTACTATAAGTATCTCTCTCATGAAAAATTCCCTATATGCAGTAATAGGCTCCCATGAATATACCAAAAAGAATGAAGGTATAGAGCACGCTTGGAATTGTCCCCAAGCAATGGCTCTCTTTTGTCCTAAAAGCATCCGACTGACTTTGTGAACTATTGCTGAATCAATATTTGGGTCTTGACTAGTAAGTGAAAATTAAACAGACATAACAGCAACCTGAGAAGCTTGTTGTTTTCTTCATCAGCCCTCTGCAGGCTAAGAGAAACAAGGATAGAGCACCACAAGCCAGGGTTGACTGTTTTGATATCCCATAACAAGAAGTAACTCCCGCATCGTCAGTTCATGAAGCATGGAAAGACATGTCACCTTCTCATTCTTAGAGAAGATGAAATTTTCTACAACTCCAAAGCAGCAGACATCTGCTAATTCAAAATGATCAAACAAGAGCCTTCAGAAAAATAGGCTCAAGACTCGAGATTTAAGCATTTATTTTCATTTATGGAGATTTGAATATCAATTTTTCTACACAAATTGGGAAAGCTACTACACGTATTAAAGTATTCCTAAGTGCATTCAATTAGGACAGAGTTATTCCCCTTTGAAATAAAAACACATTAATTGATAAGGACATAAGTAAACACAAATTGATCTTTGCATATATCACCCCAATCAAAATCAGCTAACCTAACAACAATCAAAATAACCGTTTCCTATTAGAACCTCACACAAACTGATTAATATGCACAATTTCCCATGCCTTTTCAATTTGACCAGTCTCTGTAAAGTGCTCTTTTGGAACAAGAAGCTCCACATAGTTTTCTGCTCGAGTTTCATGAGATTTGTAACAGCGCAATTTAGAAATTAGGAGATTTTGCATGGTGGATTTGGTCATGAATACAGCATAAATGCCTTAAATAACAATGTTCTAAGAACCAAGAAGCTAACCATTGAGAGATTTTGAGCCATCAATTGCTTATAAAAGCATCATTAAGCATACAGGACAAAAAGCACATCTTGAACCATGATCAGCAAGGCTGATAGGAGAAACCTGGCATGTTTGAGACAAAGCCGCCTCTATGTTCAATGCTCCCTCTTTCTGTGCTGGGTTCATGATCGATACTCATCTGTAGAGCTCGACCCCCCCTTGAGAGAACTGCTCGTGAATCTCCAACATTAGCAACCAATAGTTGTTGGCCATTTATCAGTATTACCGTCACTGCAGTCGAACCACCACGTCCCAAGCCAGAACTATTGGAGAGTATCGCCTGGTCTGTCTTCTCATAAGCTTTTGAAATAGACCTATTGGGATTGACCCAGAACTCTTCCTGTAAGGTCAATGTTGAACAAGTAAAAGAACTTAGGACTGTGAGAGAATATGTAATGTTAATCCCATTAGAGTCCGATCACTTCAACCCACCTCCTTTAAGATGTTGGAAAACAAATGCTTTTGCAGGTACACGGGGACCTTGTCCCCCAAATGACCATCATAAATAGCAAAGAGCCCTAATTCGTGCCCTTTCTTTTGCATGAACTTGGCAACATGATAGTCCTCCATGGGATGATTGGCTTTCCCTTTTACTAGGCTGAAACCATACTTGATCAGCCCTTCAATGTTTCTTCCTTTACCAGAAGTAGAGGATTGAGCTCCTGCATGCTAATGTCCAAGAATTAAAGGGAAGAAACAATCCCACAAAATGCTACAATGCGATGATAGCCGAACAATGGTAAGCAATAGGACAATAGGTAGATATATCTTGATTGGGCTTTGAAAAATCTAGAAGAAATCTTCGCAGTCGATCGCAAGCTCTGAAATCCAACTTCCCCATTCTTCCATACAGCACAATCATACAAAAGTAACCGAGTCTCTCCTGGCTCACACACGGTCAAAAGGTATCCAACTAAATCCTTAAACAGCTAGACGAGGGCTAGAAACCCCGTAAACAAACAATATTTATTCCTTATACATGTATTTCAACCAGGGCAATTCAAGCGATAACTGGTCACTACATGCAAAGAAGACACAAAAGTACTCAATTGTAATGTCCATATACTCTGGATGCGTACACACAAAAACAGAAAGCAAAACAACAGAGGCTAAGAAGCCTAATAATATCAGTTTAGATCAATACCTGAGGATTGAAACAGCATAGCCCCGCCATCCAAGAAAACAACCCCAGGACCAGACAACAAAAGGGCCTTTGTGCAACTAAATTCCCAGCATCACTCCTCTGTTTCCCCCACCAAATTGACCAGCAAAACTCCGACCCCTAAAAACTGCCCAATCATGATCGTCAAACACCAAAACATACACACACAAAAAAAAAAAAAAAAAAATTTTGAGCACCTTCAGACAAAACTCGAAAAACCCACGAAGCAAAAAGCAATGGAAAATCAAACAGATGGGGGAAGCCGACAACTTTGCTTCTTAACTTTTCCAGCACAGCTGTCGACAGGTACCTCTTATGGCAGAGTAAGAGGGGGGGGAGGCAAAGAGCGCATGCAAAGACAACAGAACTGCATACAAAGACAAGAGAACCGAGAGGAGAGAAGGGAATCTGCAGTCGGGGCGTGCGCGTGTTTGGTATGCAACCGTTTAGGGAGGCCTTCTCTGAGAGATTGAAGAGAGCCCGAGAATAAAAGAGCAAAAAAGGCTGCTACAAAGCAGAGACAGGACTCTGTTCTGCCCTTTGACTTTGCTCCCTTTCGTTTTTCGTGCCTTCTTCTCTCTCCCCTTTTTCGTGTCCCGGCCGCTTTAATCCCCCCAATCATCATTCCCAGCCGTCGTCCCCCCCCCCCCCCCCCCCCCCCCGAACGGAGTATCCAAGTTCTTAAGACAAAATCGATGAGGCATTTTCCACGGCACGTAGTTATAGTTGTATATAATATTTTTATAAATTCTATTAATTGATTACGGCGGACAACACAAAGCAAGGCTATTACATTTTACAACGTTCGACCCTCGATTACAATGTAAGAGTCGCGAAAATTCTACAGGACAGTATTGTACTGTAGATAATTATGGAAACCTCCATATTCGTGCTTTGAGATAACTAGACAGAGAATATAACAACGGAGTGTATAGTCATTTTGAGGTTTGCGTTTTTCATTTTTCTCGGTGCCCCCATGTTTCCCGTTTTTAGGTAAATTCCCTCTTACTTTCATACACAGCTCTCTTAACGTTCAATCGGTTGATTGAACTTTTCCATCGGAACGCCACTAATATTAATGTGTTCACATTCAATTGCTGTTCACATTCAATTGCTGAGTAATTTGTTCACAAAAATATTTAGACATAAATTAATGAGAAATATTTATTATTAGCTAATTATCTTGAGTAGTATAAACGATCGTTTTCAGAATTTTTTTTTTTTTATCAAATCGTTCATTTTTCATGAAATGTGCTCATTGTTTCATTTACTATTGTAGCGGGTCCTTAGCTTCCCACGAAGGAAGAAACCAAGTGCGACTCTATCGCACACCAGATGTCGACTTTTTCTTTGGTCAAATTTTGACTATTCAACTTCAGACGTCTGTGGGACCTCTCGAATTGGGACATTTTAATGAAGAAAATCGAACGCCCGGTCCTCGCGGTCTGATTTCATGCACGCCATTGTCTTAAAAATCGCGCCTCCCGATCGTTTCAAGGAGTTCTTGTTTCCAGGACAGAGAGAGATGGAACGTAAGGCGGCATGAGGGTTTTTTTGGCCAACGTGTTTAGCCAAACCTGCCGCTTCCAATCACTGGGGATGCGATCGAGATTATAAAATTCTGGAGTGGTCAACAAGTGTGGTCTTGACCTGACCTAAGGTCCCGCCCCTTCAGCTAAACTTTGCTCTCTCTCTCTCTCTCTCTCTCTCTCTTTTTCCTTTCGAAATTCAAGTCAAGACCGCGTGGTTGGATTCCCATCGGTTTCAAGCGTCACGGTTCTCTCGTGCCGGTGCTCGCGGGATGACTGGAAAGGATGCGAAAGGACGACGGATGATTCGAGCCTAGGCCATACCGAGAGGGACTTGTGAGAATTTAACTTGCTTGGAGGCAACTTGGTTGGACCCAGGAAAACATCTGCTTGCCAATTCAAAGCGATGAAACGGTGCGCCGTTAGTGAATGAGACGTGCAATCAAAGGATTCAGAGAGTTGAGAATTCCATGTTGTCCCCGTCACTGGGTCCAAGGCCAGTTAGCAGGCGGGCGTGACTTGGTCAAACGCATGACTAAGAATGACATAAAAAAAAAATCACAAAAAATCTCGATTTTATCTTGATTTCTTTTCAACATAAAAAACTCTAAAACATGCCAACTACGATACATTTATCATTTCTCTCGTGACATAAAAAATTTCTAAATTTGTACATATGGTACATTTACTTTCCATCAAGATTTTATTAAATTATTTTTCAGCAAAAATGATATTATTTTTATGTTAATTAAGTCAACACCGTTCGTCTTTTATTGTCCATGTTGGGAAATTATCAACGGTGTTCCTTGACGTAATCTTGATGGAGATAAATATATCCAATAGATATAAATTTGGGACTTTTAGTATTTCAGAAAAAGATTTATGATACATAGCTAATAATGAATATAATTTAGGGTATTTCGGTGATTTTATAAAATCTTCTTTTGGTAATTATTATATTCACGTGGGAAGCAAAGTCAACGGGTCGACCCATGTTCAGTCTCCCACCCGTGCCTGCAATTGAATGCATCGTACTCCGACGACTCGATATGCGCGCGGGGGCGCGCTTTTTCCCATCCTCGGCCTTGTATGTATTCATTGTATGCCAGAGAACACCGCCTTCGTTTGTTCTTGCTTTATTGGTTTTTTATTTACGTTACTCGAAATATCCCGACTTTTCATCTAGATCAATTTTAAAAAAAAAACAAAAAAATTCTAGATCAATTTTATATCATCGTCCTATTTCATTATGGCTAAGAAACGAAGGAAGAGAAATATATCCGAAATGTTCGGAGCTTATTGAATTTTGATCAACTCAATTCTAAATTTTGTAATTTTGTTAATCGAGTCGAGTCGTAAATATATTTACGTTTTGCATTAGAATTCCAGTTAAAATTAGTTGGATGGATTCAATTGCAAAATATGAAAATATTTTAGGGCTTAATTAGTAAAATTGAAAGGATTAAGACTAAATTGATCAACGTGCAATAATTTTATGACTTATTGGATAATTTTTCCACCAAAAGGAAAAAGCAAGGAAAAAATTGTAATTTATCAAGGAAATCCTTGAAGGTATATTTTCATTAGGTGTTTCGAGAGTATTATTTTCGGTGTGTTTCTCGGCCGACACGTGAAATTATAGAGGTGATTGATTTAGAAGTAAGTCGGCACCATTTAATAACGTGGGCTCCACCTTAGGATATGTTCAGTGTATTTTGTTCGAGTCGGTCGAACCAGACAAAATATCGTCCTGTCCGACCAAAGTTATGAGAAGTTTCGCACCAAAAAGATTGTTTCATGATCGACATGCGCCAGGCGATTCCCATGCGATGATTGCAAGACATGGTCTTATGCTATAGACGGTCGACCTTCGGTTCCCCAGCCGCTTACCTGCATGCATGAAATATCGTATCTTGTTAAGTATAATCCGTCATTGCTTAAATATATAATTATAATGTACCTTATGGATATGCGGTCACCTTTTCCCCGCTGGCATAAATTTTTGGGTTGTATGTTCTAACAGAGGCATGAGGCATCAAGGCATAAATCAAGATTTCAAATTCTGGAGATGGGTTTACAGATGCAATCTTTGCAATTACACCATCATCTGAGTTTTTACTTGGTACTTTCCCAAATTTTAGTACGATAATCCTTCTATAAGTGAGGCATAAGCGAGATGTTAATGCAGATATGGTCAATAAAACTGCATCTTGAGTTCAGGATTAGAAGGATACCGGTGTCTGAGACAACACGGTCTGCTATAACACTATACTGAGGCTGTCTTATATCCACGTGCGTATGATGTGTTTGTGTGTGCAACTAGTAAACTTTGATATTGATTTTGCCTGTAGCGATATCAGGACGAAAAATGCGACAGTCGACCAGTCCTAGAATGTATTAGCACTGGGATGGACTGTGAACAGCCCGAAAAGATCTTCTCAATGGGGAAATAACACAGCACAGAAGCATGAGAATGTATCCGGTTTGCGACAAGAGATCAACTGTAAATCCATCACGAAATGACATCCTTTCACTGAATGGGAGGTCGTTAGAGGTGGTTGTAGTGTTGTTAGCTCGAATGAGGCAGACATTTAGATTAGGCCCTTCCAGTTGCCTCCTGCTCGGCCACAGCCAAGTATTTGGTCTTCAATGCAGCAACTTGCGTAACAGCAAAAGCTGCATTTTTCACATTACAGCACTTCTTTTCTTGACCGGTTACTGGGGCTTGGGCAAGCAGAGACCAACTGAAGACCCGAGTCATGAAATCGTCTGTTTTCCTTCTCACAAGAGGAGGTGTGATAACATATTACAGTTATCCTGCTTCAGACCAAGAGGAGGTATGATAACATATTACAGTTATCCTACTTCAGACCAAGCAACGGTGAAGACTGCTAGATGATGATGAGAGTAACTATGAACCGAAGAGAAAGCACAATGTTGGTTTTATTAGGGGCCCATATGTCCGTGTTATGACGTCTCTCTCCAGCTATGAGAACAAGATATACTATACACAACGGCTTCATACCTTTTTTTGTCAAACGAACAAATTCCATATATGGTACAAGTGGAAAATGATTAAGAAAAAGGACGGACCACCAGCTGCCTGGAACAATTCTAAACTTCCATGGTGTAGCTTTTCGAGGTTAAATTGCTGGTCAGGTCGAACTGGTGAAGAGAGAAGCAGTGCCATATGATATGTACTCGGGACTTCTACATCTTCTTGTGCCCCTTTCGGATTAGGCTGTGGCCATCTCCATGATATCTCCTCATGTTTCTTGCGTATTGCATAGTCACCTGTTAGGATAATGGAGTATCTCAGAAGTTTCACAAGCGGGAGAAGCAGCCAATACTTTAGCAAATACTTCTCCACTGCGTGGTGAAGCATACCTATAATTCTTTCAGCAACTCAAACTTGCGAGATTAGTTGCTCCTCGAAGAGAACTTGACTATCAAAGATAAGTGGACTTTACAGCAAACAATATTCGCCAATTACGTAACCCAATATCTAACGGCACACATGAACTTTAGCAGGATCACCAACAAGAAAAACTATCAAAGTTTTTTTGTCCAACAGTGTCATCCACTTATTATAACTAAGTAGAAACTTTCTGTGGGACATTCTCGTATGAAAAAATGGACTGCTGCAGCAGTCTCAGGTATGAATAAAGTTCAACTCTTACCCAGTTTGAGATAATCGCCTCCAATTAATTATTTGATGGGATTGTGGATGCCTTTGTAAAAATGCTGAACCATTGCCAATTCCATTTTCGTCGCCCGCAATTTGGTCAGAGTAACTAGAAGTTGACGGCGACCAAACTGGAACGACTCCTCCATCCCTCTCTCTCCTGCCAGTGCTCGAAGACTCTGCAGTGGAATCTTCAGCATCATTATGTAGCCCAGGTGAAAAGTTATACATTGGTTGGGTGTTGTTTGGTCGAAGTTGTTGGAAAACTCCCTCATTTAACGTGTCTCTTCTTGGTTCTTCATTCAAATTTACATTTGCAGGCACTTCTGCTCTAGTATCACCTATGGAGTTTTGAATACCAGAAGAAGTCTCTTCTTCATCCGCTCTAACCAGAGAAGTTATGCTTGGTACCATCTGATCCTCATAGCGGTGAACTGGACCTGGTGGGTTATTCCGCATAGTTTCGTGATTTTCCTCCATTTGAATATCTTGAGGAAAAGCGATCGGAGCTGATTCAGATGAGTCTCCCAGCCCTTCTTCAGTTCCGTTTTCTATAGCGGCTCTTGATGTTGCTTCGTGCTGCCACATAATGGAAAGTGCATCTTGCAGCCTTACTTTGGCTGCATCTATACTTACAATAGGGAGAGGATAATTTGATCCAAGCTCAATTCCAGCAGCTTGAAGAACCGATTCAGGTGCATTCCAAGGATGGTGTATCCATTCCGTTGGTAGTCTGGCCAGTTCGGGAAGCCATCGTCGTACATATTCTCCATTAGGATCAAACTTGTAACCTTCAAACTGCAGAAGAACTGAAGATTAGTCATTTGGACCCCATGAAACAATTCGACAAAAATGTATAATTATTGCCCAATGAAAGTAGTAAGGGAAAAAATTGGTATTAAGTTAAACATAAGCTCAAAGTGTGAACAAAGCATGAGATGTTAGTCAGATGGGAACAGTAGTATGCTGAAGTCACCAGCTTTTGCTTCATGGTTTCATTAATTCATTACTTTTCAGTTTCTGTCGATGGAGTTATTACACTGCTTCGGCAGAGATGACATGGTGAAAGAGAACAAATGGTCTAAGCAAGGAGATCACACTGATCAATTAGGGAAGTATGCAAAAGTCTATAGTACATCTAAACACTTGAGATATGTTGGTACGTTCGAACCATATAGATAGAAACTCCTTTCTTTCTTGGGAAATGTGGCTTTGCAGCATACCAAGTGCCATTTCACTTGAAAGATATCCTAAAATGCTACAGCATCATTGATATGACATTGAGTAAGAAAGAAAGGACATCACGGTAATAACTGGATTGCAGCTGACTCACTGATGAATTATCAGAGTGAGGAATATATTAAATGCCTAAGTCAACAGCTTAAGTTAAAGTTGCCACGATGGCCTTCACGGAGATTCATGAAGTCAAGTAACTTAGACGATTTATGTCAGTGTGCAACTGGTAGTAGCATTAGTACCTGTGGATTATCAATGCGGTCAAACTCACGACCATCAGGGATTGTACCGGATATGTATTGCCATCCAAGGGCATCACTTTCTAGATCTGCATCCAAGAGGGTGTCCCAGAAGTATTTCATCCCCCATCTCCATGGAAGTTGCAAAACCTTCACAAAGAAGCTTGAAACCACAACTCTAATACGATCATGAAGCCACCCTGTAGCCCACAACTCCCTCATGCCGGCATCAACTAGTGGATACCCAGTTCTGCCTTGTCTCCATGCCTTAAAATGCCCCTCATCCACAACCCATGGGAAGTACTTGAGGTGTCCAAGGAGAGGCCTTTCATGGCTGTAAGGATGGTTAAAGCTCATGTACCTTGAGTACTCTCGTAGACCAATAGATTTAAGGAACAAGTTCACGCTCTCTTCACCAGCCTTGTTCCCCTCATTCGCCCATAAAACCTGCTTGATGCGAACCAGGTGAAAGACTTTCCTCACGCTAACTTCTCCGAAGTGCAAGTGAGGAGAGAGGAATGAGGTTGTAGCACTGTCAGCCTTTCTGCGGTTTTTAGAGTACTCTAAAAGTGGTCCATTAACAAATGTGGTCAGAGCCTTATCAGCATTACTCCACCCAGGGGACCAAGCACGAGCAAGAAGCGCATTGCTTCCTTTCTCAGATTCGTCTTCAAACACCAAAGCTTCTGAAGGACATCTTGATACATCACCTAAACAAAGGGCGTGAAAATTTTAGCATATAAAAGTGTGCCAATTGTAGGTCAGGGCAGTTATACAAAACTCATGAAGAGAGCTTATGTTGGGAAAACTAAGGTGAAAATGGAAGAGTGCAACCCTCTCAGACATAGCAAACAGTTGCTCCCCTCCTTTCCCCCTCCTTCACTCTCAAAATGATATACTTATAGTCAAAATAAGATATGACAACATGGATTAACCACAGAGTTTTGTTTCATTTAGTCAACACCGCCTCTCTCAATGTCATTGAAAAAAAAAAAAACATCAGCACTCAGCTAAGTTGCAAATTGTCACTAGTTGTCTTCCTGATGATGGGGAAATCGACTGGACCTCAATGGTGGCCAATCAAAACAGAAAGACTCTAATGTAATCTCCATGAGGAAAGTGGACTAGATTCTGCTCTCATATTCTGAGCATTCCAGTATGGAAAGAAGGCAAACGTTTATTCTGCTGTGAATTTTGTCTGGTATGTTTTGAGGACTTCCTGAACTAAAGATTGATGTCCAGTTTAAAAGCTCAAGCTTAAGCTTGGAGATGACATCATCATACATCCACCAGGTTTACCGAAATTTTGGATATGGACATCCTCTAGGATGGTTTGATAAATATAGTTGATGCCAAACTATTTTCCAAGAAGTGCATATTGCAGAGTGTTTCTGAAATGTAAAGAACAGAAACAACAGACATAGAACGAACCTGAAATTATTCTCTTTGGAGGAAGCAGTGGGGATTCTGGATCATAAGGCATGCTGAGGCATTTCTCCCAGAAACCAGCAAAGGTTGTGAATGGATGGCCTTGATCATCATTTACTTCCCACGGTTCATAGAGCAAGTCTGCATTGAATGAGTGTACATTTATCCCCTGGGCGTTCAAAACCTCCTTTGCTCTGTGATCTCTGACAAGTGATATGGGATCTGAATGCATGGGACTTATCAGTAAATGCCGAAAGCAGTAGCACTGCCACAGTAGCACTAGACTAATTCTGAAAGCAATCAGATATACAAAGCAGCAGAAAACAATTCCTTGAGGAAACTAAATTTCTTCTTGTTGATCTAATGATTTGCTCAGGAACTTAAAGGTATGTCCAGAAAACTGATGAAAAGATGCAGAATCAAAAAGGAGACTGAATTTGAGACCCGTTGACAGGAAAAATCCAGCTTCGTCGACAACTGATTATCAATTCTCGTCATTCAAATATTCCAAGAGCTAGTACCCAGTACAACAGACAAGCTCAACTCTTTTCCCTTAATGTCAGCAGAGTAGAAATTTCACAAGTCCATCCTATTCCTTGGTGAACCAACTTTAGATTTATCGTCACCGTGAAATCCAACAAACATCAACAGAACCAGTTAAATTGGTCGAACGTCATATTTCTACTGTACACCGAACTAATAGTCCTAAACTCCTTTCGACAAGGCAAAACAGGAAAAGCAACAAGGCATACGCCGCACCCCCGATCAAAGTTATGCGCAAGATCCACAAACAGAAAAAGGATCACAACAAGCTCATTCTGGAATCACAATTATGGACCCGCACCCAAATCGAAAAGAAGCACTAACCATACAAGTGGTTAAAGAAGAGCTGAGTAGCCCCAGTGGACTTAACAAGCTCCAGGAGGGAGGAAACGCTGTCAGTGGATCTCCTGGTGATGAGGCAAGTGCCAAGGCTTCTGAGGGACGAGTCAAGGTGAGCCAGGCTGTGCTTCAGCCACCACCTCGAAACCCTACCAGGGTAATACGCGCCTTCTTCCTCGGGCGCCCAGATGAACACGGCCAGCACAGAACCTGACCTCACCCCAGCCGCTAGTGCAGGGTTGTCCTCAACCCTCAGATCTCTCCTGAACCACACTATGCTACACCCAGACATGTCTCTTCTTCTTCTTCTTCACATTCAAACAATCACAGCATAGGAAGACCCGACCGTGGCCACCAACCTCTGCGTAGATTTCTCCAACTCTCGCTTGCTCAGCTACGAAGCATAGCATACCTCTTTCGGAATGTCAGCTGATCTTATCTTGTTCCTTTGCACATGCAACCTTTGCTATTATGAGCAGCGGAATGCTTAGCACAGCAATGACCCAGAAATGACAAAAAGAAATAGTTTTTTTTAATGGGTATCTCTGACTCTAATCGGGAATGATGCTGCTCTTCTTCCTGCTTCTCCGGTGAATAAATTTTTATGTTCTTTCCGGGAATTTCGGCAGAAAATAATTTTGGTGGTGTTTCCCCTTTCAGCCCAGGAGCCTCTGTAGAGAGAGAGAGAGACCGGGGGACAGAGAGACTTGGACCGTGAATGAAGAGGATTGGTTAATGGCAGTGGGAATACTACAACCAAATTGACAGGCAAATTGCAGCCACAACTTTTCTTTTCTTTTTTCTACAAGATTTTTTCTTTTTAATAAAAATTTTACCCTTATCCTATGCAAAGAAAACAGATCCCACCCGTCTCTCCAGTTGCTTCGATAGCCCTTATCTTTGACAGGGTGGAAATATTTCCAGAATCTAAAAAGGAAGCTGACAGAAAATTTTGTCGTCTATTTATTATATTGCTCACCGCAAGATAGACACTTGAGTCCGACGTTTGGTCGCCTTCGCGATGTTAGACAATGCTTGGAGCAGCTCTTGCATTCATCTTTCTCTTCCATAAATATAGCAGGGCCAGGGGGAGAATTTTAGCATTTAAAGCCATCGCCTTTTTTCATTAATGGAAGAAGATCTCTGAGTTCCTACTGAAATCAATATCTCGATTTCGTTATACTTCATGACTGAGTTTTAGTAATTTGAAGGAATTAAGTTAAGAATGATTTTACACATTGAATAAGAGTTTAAGTACTACTAGTATCGTTTTACCTTTTCAATGCTCTGTGCACTCTGATGTAATAAGGTGAATAGTGAATATTCACCTTGGCTTTGTTTTCTCGACTTCTTTTTGTTCGATTTCTTTTCAATTCTTCCCTTTTTCTTTCCTTTGCTCAATACAAAATATAACATGAGTCATCTACTAATGATGTCAGCTAATAAGTAGTTAAGAATATAAAATTAGGATACAGTCTTGTAACAAATAACAAAGTACATTAAGAGCTCAAGTTCGAGCTTCTCAACATATCGAATGAGATCTACTTTTATTCAAAAATTTAAACTAGTGAATTATAGTTCAACACGAATTTATGAATTGCTCCATAGCACACTAATTTTTTTAATGTGAGATTTTTCAAATACAACTTACACTTGTATCTCAACAATTTCTCTTCTCATGTGTGAGCTTAGCATAAGTATGCTTCCCCTTAATCTAGGCATTGTTCTGCATCAAGATATCTCAACTTGAATCTATATCAACACATAAATTCATCTTTAGTCTCTTCCTCCACATTGAATTATGAACTCTACTGTTTGGCGTTGGTCTCTTTCTTTAGAAAAGATTATGAAAATTGCTATTGAGCTTGCATTGTTAGGCCACAAAGGCCACCACCGGGAAATTGGGTTGATCACTTGATTCCTTCCCTAAGATATTTACCAAATATCGAAACAGATTGGGGATCTAATAATCTACTATTGGCTTTGACATTATTTGTTGGAAGTATGTAACAGAAGTCTAATACATTTTCCTAAGGAGATTGCACAAGGGTTTACCAATCCACCATCGCCTATTTGTTGGAAACACGTAGCAAATGCCTAATACTTTCACTAATGGAGATCGTGAAGAAGGGCCCTAAGTTCAAATTTATCAATATTTCCAATTATATCCAATTTCACTCAAAAGTTTAAAGAGAAATATATTATTTGTTTTACGCCACACCAATTTTTCGATATAAAAAATCTCTAACACAACTCACGGATGCATCTTAATAGAAATAAATATTAATTTGTAAGGTTTTGAGATGAGAGTTCTCATAATAGTGCCTCAATTTTGGGATTAGAAGAAATTTCATCTTCAAGGGGCCAAGCATATGAGATTTGAATAAATTTTAATAGTGCAGTACAAGTATCTAAATTTTTGTTCAATATTCAATTGGGTACTTGAAATTTCTTTTTTTGTTCGATTAAGCATCCAATTACGTTAGTTAACATTATCTAGTTTGTCAACAAAAACGCTACATTAAGCCAAATTGGAAGTTTAGATACTTCATTACAAAAGAAATGTGGATACTCTGATTGAACATCAAGCAAAAGTTAACGTACTTGCGGTGTTATTAACATTATAATCAATACAAAAAGACAATGATAGAAAGTATGTAAATAGGATGCAAAATTGAATTATTTCCCAAGACTTCTAAAGATGCCGATTTTTTCTTCTTCTTTTTTTTCAGAAAAAGTCACATCATGTTGGGCAAGCCCGTCTGTAACACGGGCGGGTCACCAGGCCTTGTTTTTTCCGACTCTTGTTATTAGAAGCATGAGATTTTTTCTTTTTTCTTTTGGTCGGAAGCATAAGATTACTTTTCAGCTTTCTCACAAAAACAAATAGTAATTTGCTTCCTGACATGACTGCAAATGATTTTAGCAGTTGAAGTGCTCGTGTCCATCCGTGTTCAATAGAAGTCAAAAATCAAATTGAAAATCAATGAGCACTCTCCACGAACCTCCAACCCCACATTATCTTGCCGTAAAACATGGTCGCGGATGTTACCGATCCATCCCTTCTCGTCCACATCGATCCTGCGCCAGCAGCACGGAGAAGGGAACAGCACATTACCCTCGCACGTGCAGTCTCTGCAACGAGCCTCGTCCTGCATAATGAAATGATATTTGATAAGCATATTCACTCTGGATACCACTGTATTTCTTCGTATTTATTAAACTTTATTTCTTCGTATTTATTAAGAGCAAGTGATTTTAAATTCCACTTGAAATCTGAAACCTATTCATTATAACATGTTTTCTAATTTTTAAAATTTGAAATCTATCATGTATACTTAAGAACATAAAACTTATTCTATTGCAAGTTTAGGATCTACCCATTTTCACATGTACACTTAATTGAACAAATGCAGTGCATTACCGCTTTTATGACCTCCATTCTCCACAATCTACTTATCACAACTTATACTAGACATATGAAAATTATAAGTTTTTTTTTAATAAAGTAAAAGTTTTAATCGTGGATATTGTTGAAAATTGAAGTTTAAACTTGTGATATCAAATTATACAACGCCATAGAATGCTATAAGGTTGTGCAAAAACATAGAATAAGAACAATATTAGTTCTACCTTGTCGGAACAACTTTTTTAATTTTTTAAATCTAAAACTTATTTTGGATATCCTAGAACTCGGAATCAGATTTGCTCTCAGGTCCACAGTTGTACTGGTCCAATTTTCAAATTATTAGTTCTACCCTCAGATTACTCTCAACTCTTGTACGTCGTAGATTTGCGATTGGTCATGGTACGATCGTCTTCGGCTCAATGGTACGTCAGAGGCTAAGAGATCGCGTGACACGAGCGATCTACCTCAGATTTTTGGAACATCGCCTTCGTCCGTGCAATGACTGATGTCTCACCGGTTGTCGCACGAACCAGAACAGAAGCCTATTTTTAAAGCACAACCGGTTGTTCGGTTGTCATTCGTGCCCGTGTTCCGACATTTTTTGCTTCCGGTGTCGGCACGATTCCGCTTGTTCCATTTCCAAACCTGGAATATAATTTTTCTTTCTCGTACTGCTATATTTCTATAAAAGTTGGAAAATGTGGGAAAACTGTTGGTAAAATAAAAAATACACCAGTCATTTGATTTTCAGTTTACTTGCTGGAAACATTCTAACGCTTCAATGAAATTAACAGTTTCTTTTTTGCAGTTTGTAAATTACCAATTCATTTTTAATATTTTGCAAACTTTTACAAATGCCTTGGATAAACCTATTATTACATAAATTTACCAATCTTTATTAAAGTGACTTACCAAAATTTTCCCCTATTAAATTATCAAATAATTTTGTGTTACTAACTCTTATTTAGTGACTTACCATTGTTTATTTATTTATATTTTTAATTTATCGGCTTTTGTTATCATCTACTAATTTTTCTTTGTGTTTCTCACAAATGCCTAAAATTGATCGATTATTATAGGAACTTATTTGTGATACTTTTCAATTAACTAACTCAAGATAATGTCCATCTTGAATCAAGATTCTTGATCCATCCCAATCATGTTTTACGGTTTTGTTCTATGACGTAAAACTAAGTACTTTCCACGAAGATCACCCATTTGGTAGTGTTCTTGTATGAGCACGCTTAACAGGAATTCCAATGCTAAACATTGTCTTTATGTTAAAAGACATGCACCAATTATGAATTAATTCCACATACACACGCACGCGTGCGTGTGCACACACATATGTACATATATAAAAGGAATGTTCATCCCTATTCAATTTGTAACTCGACTTATTCCTACCTCTTAGCTATCTTGTGAGCCTACTAGGAGCCGCTCATTGTCCGACCCCTCGTCATGGCGATTACTCTCTGCCCTCAACGGATCGAGTCATTATAAGCCCACTAGCTTTCATGTGACTTATCCTCAAATCACATACTTACTCAAGGGATTGCTGCTCTGATGTCATATTGTGACACCCACGGATAAATTCAATTAGGTATTGTCCACTTCGATTTATCCCATTTGAGCCTTATGTGTCGTCTTTTATCATATAAGTAAGCACTTTCCAAAAATCATCCATCTTGACAGTGCTCTTACTTGACCAAACGTTGAATTTTGTCATTACATAGAAAGGAACATATTGTGAGTTAATTCCAATTCCACCTATATAATGCAAGAATACAATTCCTTTTTTAGTGCAAAACTTGGTTCAATCTTATTCTCTTTGCCACCTTAGAAGTATGCCGGTAGTTGCTCATTGTCTAGGCATCTCGCCTTGGCGATCACTTCCCTACTTGGAGGGAGTTTCGTTTCAATGCCTATTGTAAATTCCGTAGACTAATTTATTTGAGATATTGTCCGCTTTGGCCCACCTTATATTAAGTCTAATATTTTTTCCTTTGGCTTACAAATAAGCACTTTCCTAAGAATTCACTTATTTTGGTAGTGCTCGAACCTAAGCATACATAACATTAAAGTTCCAATGCTAATCGCTACTGTTATGTTAAAAAGTGCATATGGTGAGTTAATTCCATTATCACAAATATATTATGGGAACTTTATACTACTGTTCAACACATAACTTAGTTGATTTCTATCGCCTTTGTCATCCTAAAAACTTGTCAAGAGCCACTTTTTGTCCGAGCCTCTCGCCTTAGTGATCAATGTTTATTTATTTTTATTTATTTTAATTTACCAACTTCTTTTTTTCTCTGATAAAAAAGACTTCTATTATTTTTTGGTAACTTTTAGTTATATTCTTACTAACAATTTAAACAAGACAGACTATTACATGAAATGACCAATCTTTGTTTTTGTGACTTATCTATTCATCTCTTACATTATTGGCTCTCATTAAAGTTGCTTACTAATGTTTATTTGTTTTAACTTAAATTTACCAAAATCTTTAGCAAGTTACCACTCTTACTTGGCTTCCTTACTAATGATTTAAATTTATCAACGCTTTTTAGGGAGTTACAACTTCTCCGATAAAGCTTCTAACTACTTTTAACATCATCAACTCTTATTCAAATTAGTTGCCAATGTTTATTTACTTTTTTTTTTTGGTTATCAAGTTTTCATATCTCTAACAACAAAAAATATTTCTCTTATCTATGAGGAATTTTTATTTAGCTTTCTTACCAATGCCTTATTTTATCAATTATCGCATCCAATTACCAACTATTTTTGTGTGACTTATCAACTTTTTCTGATATAAGCTTTTTGCGAACATTTATTTCTTAAAAATATTTATGTGTGTTGACCTTTCCGAAGGTGAATTACCCAAGAGAAAGCTAATAAATTACTAAGTCTGAAGACTTAGCACGGACCCTCCCAAATGCTATCCATCACAACTTGACACTAAAAAATTAGTTCATTTAAACATGTAGTTTTACTCAATTTGGAGTTGCTACTAATCAATTAGGGTTGATTAAAACCCCAAGTAAAGTATGGGAGAATACTTTACTTTTGCGAACCAGAGATCCAATAGGTTCAGAGATATGGTTACGCTAGATTGATCTAACGTCATTTCAGTACATTTTCATTTTAATTTCAAAGATATTTTGCAAGCAATCTTGATTAATTTTAATTTAAGTCACTAACACTCAAAGGGTGGTCACGCGGGTGCATAATCAACATAATAACATTGAATAAACCCAAGTAATAAATTGTAAAAAAAATTATGACTAACCTTAAGCAAAACAAACTACGACTTTATTAAAGTTTATTCCCTTAAAAAAAACTACAAAATGTTAATAAAAAATGCATGCCCTTAACATGATTTCTAAATGACATGACACCTAACTTAAAAAAAATGTTAATTATGTGCAATTTTAATCTAAATTTAGTATGCATGATTTTTACTCTATTGACATGTGAGATGCAATTCATATGACATAATTTGAACCATCACAATATGTGTGCAATTTGATTTACGTCTAAATATGCATGCGCTACATAATGAACGACGTGGTAATGCTATTTGCATGCATGTTCTTTTAATGATTTTTCTTCTTAAAATAATGCAACTCCAATAATTTTTTTTATATGCAATCTACACAAAATAACAATGACATGAAATAGGATTAATTATGAATTAACCCTATCAATTAACCAAACAAATGACTTTTGTGTTTTCCTTTTAAATAGAGAAAAAACTAATGCGACTTAATAATTTTTATTGAAAAGAAAGTGACCTAATGATGTAATGCAATTTTTTTTAAAAAACTAAATCGAGTAATGCATGAAACCTCGATTATTAATTATGGTCAAACTGCATGATGGGAAACACTAAGACATTAAACCTAAAACGTAGGACTCACTAACTAATGCGTAACATATGGCATGCTTATTATGAAATCTATATGACCTAAATAACAGTTTTTTCAGTTTTTGTTTTATTAATGAAAATTATGTACTATCCTAATTCCATGTCAATATGCATTGCTTTAAACATGAAATACGTATGCCCTTAAGTCCTAGACATATGATGCATGATGTGTAATGTATACATGACAATTAATTAATTAAATGACACATCGAAAAATATATCCTATTGATAATCGCCAATACAATTTGATGACATATTATTTTAATGTGAATCAATTGCGCATTGCAATCCATAATTTACCATGAAAAGTCAAAATAATCAAAAATATGATCTGACCTCTTGTGGCTCAATATTCTTGATTATCATGACTTAATACAACAAATTTCCTAATCGGATAATGTCTAAATATATCAAAGTACATCAAGTTAGAATTGACATATATCACAAACTAGGAAACCGAACATTTGAATTGAGTTTAGTCTAAAGAGATTACCTAGTCCAGGGCATGGTTTTCTTGAGGGGGCAGCGGCAAGGCTTGCGAACTGACAAATGAGGTACGACTGAGACTTCACTGGTGCTTGGTGAGTAGCTGGTGATCAGAGTTGGTGGTCTAAGTTCTAACGACGATTCCACCACCGTGAGGCCTAGCCGATGAATAAAAAACCGGCGTCAATGGGATCGGCTCATTTTAAGGAATAGCAAGCTTCGTTGTTGGGACTCCAAAAGGGATGTGCTGCTCGTCACGATGTCGATGTTGTTGGAATTCGCCGACGGACTAAAACTGGATGGCGAGAAGGGGCCTCGAGTTTTATCATCCCACCACGTGAGAAGCAGCTTCGGAATAGGCGTGTGATGGCAACACAAATGCGAGGGCAACCTTGGAGCACGGGGGCTACCGACAACAAATCACAGAAGAAAAGAAAAGTTTTTCTATGGCTTTTCCCTCTCTCATTCTTCTCTCTTCACAAATGCACAAGTATTCTCTCAAGGAAATTCTCCCCTCCTTGAACAAACCCTTACAAACACTTTGCCAATTTCTCTCCCTTTTAAATGAAACCTCCTTAGCCTTTGCAAATTTCTCTCCCCCCACATACGAAGCCTTTCACTCTCTATTTATAGAGAAAAAAGTTTGTTTGCCAGTGAAGATTTACCAAGATAATTGCATATATTCACTTAATCGTTAACATCATCTTTTGAAAAGAGGGGATGCACTCAACAAGAAAAAATGCTCTATTATTCAAAATCTAAAATCTTTCAAAATCTCATTCCACAATCGAATTATTTTATTTTATAAATTATTTTTTCTATTCTCTCTTTTATGTTTTCTATTTTTTTTAGAAAAAAATATTTTTTTAAAGATAAGTTTGGTCCTAATGTTCTGTTACCTAAATGGAAATGCTTAATGTAATTTTGACATTTTTATATGACGAATAAATTATGACGAGCAAATAAATAAAATAGTCAAAATTTATGTATTGACAACGTGCTTTTCTATTGAGTTACTACTCTTATTTGCATTGCTTACCAATGATTTTTATTATTAAGTGACCAATTATTCTGTCTTGCTAACTTTTGTTTGAATTAGTTACCAACTGTTATTTACTTTTCTGTTGTGAAATTCTCTAACTTTTAACAGAAACACTTCTTTTATATTTTACCAATTTTTATTTACATTTCTTACGAGCGCTCTAAATTTCCTCACAGTTTATGTTTTTGTTCGAATAGTTTCGCTCCCGTACGTTTCCGTGTCAGTCACAACAGCGACGGTTCACGCGCAAAGGAAAGCGACGGATATATTTGAGGAATGGACAACTGACGCGAAGAAAATTAGCCCTTCGAGATTTCTTACGAACGGAGCAAGTGCCCAACGTGTAGGAGACGTAATAATGAACTCAGCTGGGCTGAGGCGAATTACAGAGTCGGATGGGAAAAGCACTAACATCTCTTTCATGCGTAATGCTCTCTATCTTGAGATGTCTGGGACAATGCGTGCAACTGAAGATAAATTCTCATTATCAGGAATAGATAAAAAAAAAGACTGTCAAAAATTGTATATGTCGCTTATTCTAGTGCCAATTTTTTCTTTTTTGTCAAATCACTTAAGTGCCGAATTGAAGAAAATATCATTTAGGTGCTAACAGCAAAATATTCCGACCTAATTGATTATATGACCTTTTTAATTTAAAAAAAAAGATCATGTGGCATATTCTTTTAAAAATCAAGTCCACATGGACATTAAAAACAACATCGGATTTCTAGCTTACATGGCTTCGACGGGAAAAGTACCAAAAAAGTCCTAAATCTGTTGCATTGGTACTAATTCAGTCATAAACTTTTCAATTGGACCAATTCAGTTCTAAACCTTTTAATATTAGTACCAATTCAGTCCATTCGGCTAATTTTGGCCGGCCGACGCTGACGTGGATGTCGGCCGGTGGCTGGATGCTAACATGGTAATTTTGATAATTTTTTATTAATTTTTTTTTTCTTTTTCCTTTTCTTTTCTACCTTCTTCTTCTTGGCGGTGGTCGCGAAGCCCTCGCCTAGCCTCTCCCAAGGCCACTGGCGGGCAAGGCCATGGCGGCCATCTCTCGGCCTCGCTGGTGGCCCTCGGAGAGGCCGGGCGAGGGCCGCGACCCTCGCCGACGGTAGGCAAGGGCTTCACGGCCCTCGCCTAGTGGCCGGCGAGCCTCATCGGCCGTCGCTTGGAAGAAGAAGAAGGCAGAAAAGAAAAGAAAAAAATTAATAAAAAATTCAAAAAAATCATAAAAAAATCATAAAATGCCACGTTAGCATTCGGCCACCGGCCAATGTCCACGTCAGCGCCGGCCGGCCAAAATTGGCCGGATGGACTGAATTGGTACCAATATTAAAAGGTTTAGGACTGAATTGGTCCAATTTAAAAGTTTATGATTGAATTGATATCAATATAATATGTTTAGGACTTTTTTGGTACTTTCCCTGACTTCGACTCTCCCCCTCTCCGCCACTTTTCTTCTCCCTCACCATCGTCTCCACTGCCCACCCATGAAGCCACCACTTCTCACGCCAAGCACCGCCATCATCTCCACCGAAAAATATTGCCGAGTTTCTCTTTAACCACCGTGAGATTTATTGCTGTTCTCAATTGCGTCCAGTTGAATATAAATATTGTTAGGAAATTGTTCGCCACATGTTAGAAAGAATGCCTAAACTGAACGCAAATTGGTCTCCTCTTCCCATCAATCTTGAAGCCAGAATGAAACCTTAGAATGCCCAAACCCTCGCCAAAGAAACTGGTGGCCAGTGCATCTTCAAGGGTTTTGAGATCAAACAGAAGCAAATCCAAAAGTTATGCGAGCAAGAGAAGTGCGGGCTCAAGGCCAAATCCCACCACCAATTCTCCTCCACCGTTGTTGCCAAGCCAGAGAGAGAGAGAGATGAATGATGTCGTTCAGAGAGAAGAACGACATCGTTCAACAAGAAATTAATCGCTAGGTTTTTCTTGCAAACGGTGTCGTTTGGCTATTGTTATGTTGATTTAGACCTCCAACGAGCCACATTAGAAGGAACAAGTATTAAAATATTGCTACATCAGATTTCCGACTAAAGTAATCGGAGTTGACACTTAATTGATTTTTTTTTTATTAGTACTTTAGTGATATGAAAATATTTTTGGTATCAAAGTGAGCGCCGTATGCAATTTTTGATATTTTTAATATCCTTGTACCTCAGATGCCAAGAAGTCATAACTAGAATTTTTTTTTTCTTTTTTGGGTTATCCCATATCGATTGTGAAATGAACTGATGGTCAATTAATAAGTATGATGAAAAGCCTTGGCTTTTAAGCTAACTTCTGAGGTAAGAGGGGCTTAAAACCACCCAATGGCAACTTCGAATTAAGCTTGATGTGTGAGGGAAAATTGTTGGGGTTATTCCACATCGGTCCACCTTTTGGAGTAAGAGAAGTCAAAACCGCCCACCACTTTTTGCATGTGAGGGTAAGGGTGCATTTGGTAATGTGTCTGTTAAAAAATTGTTCCAAGGAATAGAAATAGAAAAAACTATTTTTGTTCCGGAAAACAATTTTTGAATAGAATAACGTGTTTGATAAACTTGTATATTTTTTTTGTTTCTTTGAATTTTTTTAATTTTTAATTTTTAATTTTTTCTTCGTTTTGGCAGATTGTCGGCCTCGGCCATAATCGGCGATCGATTGATGAGGGCCAGCGACCTCGCCCAGCCATGGCGAGGCTTGTTGGGGGCTGATGACACTCCGGCGAGGTCGTCGGCCTTTGACGGCCGATCGCCAGCCATGGCCGAGGCCAACGACTAGCCAAAGAAAAAATAAGAAGAAAAGAAAGAGAAAGAAAAAATAGGAGAGAGAAAAATTATTTTTTGGAAGTGTTTTCGGTAACAAGAAACAAGTTTTTTTTGTTTCTTATTTTTGTTCCCGAGAACAAAAGAATAGATTTTTTGTTTCCGGGAACAAAAGTGTAAACAAACGGGTTTTTATTCTTTTTTTGTTCCTCAGGACAAAAGAATAGAAATTGTGTTCCGGAGAAAAAAAAAAGAACATAAACAAAGCCCTAACTAGCCACCGACCTAGAATACTTTGTTTATTGGTTGTGATAGGTCGCCACCACTAGCTAGTACATGTGCGGCGGTTGAAAAGCATGTGCACGAGCGTAGGTCGGGAGAGAGAGATAGGGCAGTGGAAGCGTCCGACGAGCTAGGTCCTTGGTCGAGAAAACTCCATATGGGTTTCCTACTTTGTCTTTCGTTTTGATGTTTGTTTCCACGGGCGAATATGTGTTGTCCTCTCCCATCCTCGCATACTTCAAGTTCGAAATGTATAGCCATAATTATCCCCTTCAAGCTACCACATTCTCAAAAGACACAAGCAACTGAACCTCTTACGTTTCACAGATCATGCCATATTCCCAGCAACCACCACGACCAGAAAACCTCGTCACAAGCTGATTCCCCCATTTGGCTCCTTGCATTTCCGGGTTCACAATAATTGTAAGTAACTGGAGAGACCAGTTAACAACCGAATCTGGAGCCGTAGGGGAGTTCGACCCCTTGGTGTTTCGACAACACAGAAGCCATCCATGATCACGGGACGAGAGGTTTCTGGTAACGACCGAATGAATCAAACTTTACAGATCAGATTCGTGGGTTTAAGACAAGGTGATGCTGTGAAAATGGCCGATGGAGTCATGTGGGCAGTGGTCCGTCGGACGCTCCCAAGACGGTCTTGTACTTTAGCTAACATTATGGCCGTGGTCCCCCCTCCAAGAGGCCGGTTTGACAATTACATTGGAGGCTGAAAGATGGTGAAGTCGCTGTCTTCCGTAGAATTTTCTTGGTTGCCCGAAAAGTTGATAAGGGCGATTACTAATTAGCGAAGCGCAAGTGTGCAGTCTAATAATGAGGTTGTAGGAAATTTGGTATTAAGCCTTCGTTTATTTGAAAAATTAATAATTTAAAATATATATTTTTATAAATAAATACTTAAAAAAGAAAACATTTTTATAATTGATGATATTCATGTCCAAACATCTTTGCAAACAATGAAAGTATTTTTATATTTTTAGTTTTGTAAGGATATAAGTAATTATTTTTAGGAAATATTATTTAGATTATTCATTTTTTGCGGATAGGACTAACAACCTAGCCCAATCTAATGAACCCAAAGTGGCACTTTGCATCCTTTTGGTTGGTTCGCGATTGGAAGTTTGGGAGCGGCCCACGATTTTATAGACTAGACATGTCTGTCAACTTCTCTATCATGATATCCTTCGGAAGCATTTATGGGGGTTCCCCGTGGAAGGAACATAACTTAATTGATCAAAGCGGAGAAAGGAAAGTGAATTTAAGTTCATACGGCGGGGAGAAGATCCAGTTGACTCTTAAATGCACGAGAGATTTCATTTCATTGACACTCCCTTTTGTTTTGGCGCAAACATTGACACTCCTTCTAAACCGACATTTTTTTTCCTTTTTTCCTGTTGATGCGTCTTATGTAGTATGGCATATTTAAACTTTTTTGACTCAATTAATATTTATGAATACATGCAAATCACTTTGTTCATGTGCTTCATGTCAAATCCAATCGTAATATTACGGATATGGCTTCTAAAGTTATCTTGAATGAGCGTTGTGATCGGACATGAAATTCACACTCCATCAATTCCCGATAACATTAGCACAGAGAAATGGCTTACTATTATTATTTTTTTGGTCGGGGAGAAATAACTCATTTAATCGTAGGCGATTTGTATGGCCGGAAAGACATTTATTTGCGAAAAGAAGAATGAAGTGAAATTCCATGTTGCTGTAATGTCACTCTCACAAGTTGATCACACAGTCAGGCCCAAAAGGCAGACATTGGGCCTTGAAGAATAGAATCGGCAGGCCCACAAACTTTACAAACGGGCTTTGTTAAGAGTAACTCATCATGGGCTTGTGACAAGGCAAGTCCACCTGATTTATCCTTACTCCTACCGTCACGGGGGAGAGATCCCCTTCTGGTGCAATCCAAAAAAATTGATTTTATTATTTAGGTAACTGTCTTCAGCCAATCCTCTCCCTTTTCAACTTATACTAGTTACTTAGCCTGCGCTTTGTGCGGTCATATCCCTATTTATATCTTAGAATTGTTAGTGACAACAGGAACTATAATATAAAATGTCGCAAGATCTATTTTGTGGTATTATTCATACTTTTCTAGAGAAAAGAAAATATCATGAGATATGGGGAGGCCTAGGACAAGTATTTAAAGATTACATCACTCAGGAAAAATATCATAATTTCAGGCACAATCCGGCCCTGGCCCAAATTGGCACGGCCAGAGACATGATGGTCCGTGCTTGGGCATGTGCTCAATCATGCCTTGTCGTGCCGGCCCCGCTGGCCAGCCCTTGCACCAGCCAAACCGTCCCCTATTCTAAAAAACCCAAGACTCTAAATACAACCTTCACATGCTTTTTGAAATATAACAAAATGCACATTTTTGTTGAAACCCTGAAGGAGGGTACTCAAGTCCGTGGTCAAATGACAACTAATCCAACATGGACATCTATTGAATTTTTTTTTTTTGTATCTTTTTACTCTCTGACCTATGCTGTTTGACAAACAGTGGAAGGAATATCCTTGGAGTATAATCTACCTCTAGCTGACTGTGGTTGCGTACACACTTGGGAGAAGACTAGGGGCAAGATGATTCGTTCTTTCTCGCGTCGGCATAACTTCAATCTTACCGAATCGTCCAATAAGGGAAGAATTCGGGCCACAGAGTCAAAGTCCACCTGGCAGCTTTCCAGCAACTACGAACTGCTATGCGTATCCACCATTGATTTTCCTACTGTTGAAGAAATTATTTAAGGTGTTTGAAGCGTCCAAGTCTATGAATTTGTAGGATTTTGATATTAATGAGTGGAGATGAATTGGCAGTGGAGAAGTATGTATTAATGTGTACTTTATATGTATTATGAGGTTTTTCTGTAGTTAGGTTTTTATTTATACCCTTATTGTAATTAGTCAGTCCTATATATACATATATACAACCTTAATTGGGGTCAAGTCACCATAAATATTCTGTCGTTATTTTCTCTTATTGATAGTATCATGGATGCAATAACGAGGTCGACGCTAGTAAAAGAAAGAATTATTTAAGGTGATGACCATTTGAGCCATAAAGGTGGTTGTTTGCATTTCAATCATGCTAAAAGTCGTAAATGTGGCTCTTTTGTCCATAATGATCTTATAACAGCATCGATGCCTCAACGATAGTCTCCCCATTGAACGTGTGACTTGAATCCGTTTTCGTTCCCTTCACCACTCTGGAGCACCTCAAGAGTTGCACTTTTTTGTCCGACCCCTCATACAGGCAATCACTCCGCCACCCTTGTCGAATTGGCTTCGAGCTTAATTCATCCTCGAACCAAATACATTCACTCGAGGGTATTCGTTCAGATACTCTCCGTAACAACCTAATTGTATCAAGTTGGTCAAGCTCTCAAAATGATTATTTATATCTAATAATATTTGAGTCCGAACATTTAGTTAAAAGAAGGGTGACGTAGGGTGACGTCACAATTAATATACACGTGCGACACGTCCGTGCACGATTAGAACAATGAAATACATGTTTCGTCGCTATATCACGTATATGCCGACGAGATATGTATGTCACGCATGTCTCCTCGCCGCCCTAAAATAAGCTCCCGCATAAGATCATTAGGGACGGGAAGAAAAGCCAAATTGCGACAAAAGGTCCACAGTACGTTGTCGGCAGGTAGAAATCCAAAGCATCTTGCACTCAACACTGTCGACCTCAAAATCCAACTCGCCATATAATTAAGCACTATGGTTTAGAGGATTTAATCCATTAGAAATATCAGGGCTTAATTTTGTCCTCAACCTCAAGTGGGTGCACACCGATTCGCCGGAGCCCCCACCACAACTTGGCCATAATTTTTAAGCCCTTCTTGGTCATCTTTGCCTTTTTCATAACCACCATGCAATGCATGCATTCTCTAAACTACCATTCAATGCGTATATAATCTTGTCAAGGTCAGAAGAGGGTCCGGACGAGAGCTCTTTTATTTTATTTTATTTTTTTAATAGTTAAGGGAAATTGAAATAGAAACCCGATTAGTAGAAGGTCCCGTTAAAACACCATGCATGCCCTATGAATTACTTAAGTTTTTGACCTGCGCAGATGACCCTAACCCCAAGACAGTTTACATATTGTTGGTGCATTTCCAATAGGCGACCTAGTTCCGGTGCTGGAGATCTCATCATACTCTAATCAATTGTGCCAATTCTGGGTTATGAGGCTTGATTAGCATAGTGCGAGCCCTATCTTTTTTCTTCCCAACAAGAAAATAAAAAAGAGAGCTAGAGAAAGAAAAGAAAGCTAGTAAAAACAAACAAACCATCTCTTTCTTGATGTTGCCACTCGGATCCGTCATTTCCATTTCGTTGCCAACAACTCCATATTTTGATAGGTCGATTTGGGACCCCAAATCATCCACCACACGGTTCAAGCTTCATAAACTATGCACAACATTAATTATGCAAATAAACATTATACTTTTTTTCTCATGACATAAGAAACTTGAAGTAGTATCTAACCTTATGGGGTATAGGATTAGGTGTGGCGGTGAAAATTTCTCGCTCTTTTCACTTAGAAGAAATTGGGCCACACTCCATGTTTTTCTAATTTGCTTTGACAACAATGACCACCTTGACTTCGCATCACTTTCTACATCGCCCATATGAATATATGATAAAAGGTGAAATGAGAATAGTTTATGTAGTCTATTAAGCCATTGACGTGCCAGATGTTAGTTTAGACTGGGACATATTTGTAGATTAGTTGCCGTAAGAGCTCATTGCTTTGCAAGGGACTATCAATCGCTTGCAGGGGAAGGAACATATGTACTCTAACTACTCCTGTGAGTTATAGCGAAAAAAAAAAAAAAAAACCAGAGGAGGACGCGTTAGAAACACGATGCCTTCATCTAGGAAAATCATCAAGGGTGGGGGTGGTTTAATTTTTTGAGCTTATGACATATCCAGTGGAACTCACATTTCATAAAAAATCTGGGATATGTTAATCACTTCACTCGACTTTAATATATACTTCACATCTTTAATATGAGACTTCTTTGGCTTGATACCTTCACACATTCAAATCAACAGTTCTCCCCCTCGAGTGTGAATTGTTGAGGATGTGTAGTAGAAATTCAATACTCCCACTTGGCGAGATTGTCAAGAAAGAGCTTGGTTTCAAGATGATCAACATATTTGGTAAGATTTATCTTCATTCAGAGACTTAAATTAATAAGTTATAGTTCAATTGAGAATACATTAGTTGCTTCACATTACACTATATCACTGACAGTGAGGCTCTTTTCGCCTAACACTCCCACATGTGCACCATAATAGAAAGGGGGGAAAAGTAGAAATGATAAAGAGTGAAACTTGTTAAGTGAATTTTGAGGATATAAGAAGGTGATTCGTGGATGTCTAACTTTCTCCTAAAAGCCAAGATTAGAGTATCTTGTACCCATAATTTTTATGTCTAGGATTGGCAAACTATTTGTAGGTGTCCTAGAGCTATAATTATTTAATAAGAAAAAAAATTCCTAGCTTTATTTTAGTTCTACCAATTATTTCAACTGAGGATGATAGTTGGATTCATTTCACTTAGACGTGGAAAAATTAAGAGTCTGTGTGAGGACAGAGAAAATTAAATAGTAAGGAAAATCATTTTACTAGGGGAGCTATAAAGTTACGTGTCCGATGTTGGTTAGGTGCAAATCAATCAAGTAAGTTAGCATTTTATAAAACAATATGCACATTATTTAAAATAAATCAAGCACTATGTTGTTCTGGCAATGTTCCAAGAATGAGGTGTCCCTAGCTTCACTTTCATCCCCTTATGCGAGGGGAAAAAATCTACTTAACCAAGAAGAAAAAGATTCCTCCATTCTTAACGACACAAAATTACTAAGATGGATTTCAGGGCACAAATATAGAAGCCCAACCATACGAAGGTTTATCAAACAGCCTTCAAACCCTATAAACTAGTTAAATCTAAGGCTAGGACTTAATCTTGTGCAAGTAACCCTAATCCAGAGCAATTTGCATGTAATTGATGAGATTCAAAGATGTGATTTTCAATTCTTGAGTTACTCCTACCTCCAATCAATTGTGTCAACTTAAGAGATTGTGAATCTTCAGTTTCTCTTGAGCTTTTCCCCTGGTGTCTAACCAACATAGGACCGCGTCACGATGGGCAAACCTCACTTAAACGAAGGATCAATGCATGATTTAAGTTATTCAATGATTGGTTTCTCCAACAAGGATGGGGAGAGAGAAACACATGAGGCCTCCAAAACACACAAAAAGTTAGTTGAAATAGTTCAATTGTACAACCAATCAAGAGAGGACGGAAAGATCTATGTGACGCACGACTTGTGATTCCTATTCTGGAAGAAGGCATCCCCGACAATAATTTAGTCCTATTTTTATCTTAAATTTTTAGCCAAAATCGATTCCTACATATACAATGAGTACCATTAAGACTTGTCACTTGCTCTCTATTTTTTTTTTTTTAAATACGACAGAAGTCAATCCCACTCGAATATTCCTTCTTCGTTGAGGACAAACCTTATTAAATGTTCTTTACCAAAAAAAAAAAAAAAAAAACCTTATTAAATGTTCTTCTCTTCCTAGCAAAAGCATCCTACGTGCACTCATTATTTAACTGCTATTTAGGGTTAGAGCTTAACGCGTAAAGAAGATCCTTTTTCCCATTCTTGGCAAGCAAGATCTTATCCGCATTCTTGGCAAGCAAGATCTTATCCGCATTTGTTAATCCACTCCAAGCTCATTTTCTAGAGTTTCGATAAATTGAAGAATCAGTATCATGAGTCAAAAGGAATCCAGAGTTTATGAAAGTGTTTCCAAATTTTAGAGGCTAATCTAGAAGCATGCATAGAAACTATCTAGTCTTTTATGTCGATTTGTGGGGAAAATTGTCCAAAAAATCTTAAACATATTGTTTGGTGGCCATTTCAGTCTCAATCCTTTCAATTGTATCAATTTAGTCCTAAATTTTTTTACAATCTGTCAATTTAATTAGTCCTAAACCTTTTGGCGATTTGCCAATTTAGTTATTTTGATCAATTTTGGTCAAGAATCATTGATATAGAGGTCTATTTAGGTTGGTTGTCCAACTTCGCACGGGTGGCATTGATGTGGATAACTTTTTAAATTTTTCTAATTTTTTATATTTTTTTTTCTTTTCTTTTTCCCTTCTTTGTCTGTTGGTTGATAGGCCTTGGTTATAGTTGGCAAGGGTTAAGCGTCACTGGCCTCACTGGCCTCTAGTAAAGCTCAACCTTATCAAACCTGGTGAGACAGGTGTTGCCAGCCTCTGGCAAGGATTGAGCATTGCTAGGTTGGCTATGTCGAGCCTTGCCAAGGGTGGGCAAGGCTCATCCGTGTCGGCTCTTGCCTTTGGCCAGTCACTAGATAGCACTAAGGCCTAGAGACCAATTAGAGGAAGAAAAAAAGAAAAAAAAAATCAAAAGATCAAAAAAATTTAAAAATAAAAAAATTGTCTATGTTAACATCAGCTATGCTACATAGGACTACAGCATCCATGTTAACAATTTCTAGTCACAATTGACTGAAATGACTAAAATGGCCAATCGTCAAAATGTTTAGGACTAAGGCTTTGTTTTTTTCCTAAAAAATGAATGATTTAAAAAGTATCTTCTTGAAAATGATCACTTGTATCGCTTGAAATAATTAATCAATGGAAAAATATTTTCATCACCAACAACAATTTATACTTCAACATTTTCATGGAGGATGAAATACTTTTCATTTTAAATTTTCGTGAGTGATACAAGTCATCTTTTTAAGAAAGTATTTTCTAAATTATTCATTCTTTATGAAACAAATATAGTCTAAATCAACAAATAGTCAAAATGTTTGTTTAAATTGATATAATTGAAATGTTTAAAAGTAAATTGATAAATCATTAAAATATTTAAAATTAAACTGACGCAATTTAGATATTTATTGCTAAATTAGCTGCCATACAACAAGTACATGACTTTTTGAACCAGTTTTCCCTCAATTTGGATCTTGTAGGATTCCTTTCTTTGATATCTTTCGGAAGTAGATGATTCTTCATCTCTTTTTTCACATCACGTGAATAGCCGAGACATTGAGAAAAACTAAATCAAGAATTTATTATTATCATTAATTGAATCAATATTTGTGACCCACGATTCTGTCTCATACTTATTTGAAAAGTATGACGTGATTTGATATGAAAATATACACAGCGTATCAATCAAGATACTTTAAATTCCAGGGCTTATTCGGGTCATCCAACGTGCCAGAAAAAAATATTAGATTCTTGCGTGCTAACTTTGACAACCAGATGATTCCACATCGACCTTGATAATAACATGGTGTGATTTAGATGTCACTTTTATAGAATTACTGACTTTTTCTATAGCTCCTATAAGTGGCTGATTGACGTAGTTACTACTCTTGATTATAGGTTTGACCGGTCGCCTATTTATGATAGGGGTGACCGAAGACCTCTGATTTTTAGGGTCGCTTGAATTTTCTCTCCCTGATAAAGTAGAAATCTTAGTTTAGTGTCAATCGGGGAAGCATCTTGGAAAATTATTGATTATCTTATCTAACGGAGCGTCCTGCACAACATGTACTCAAATTGCATCAATTTCTTAATAAGTACTACAGTGTTTGTATTGCCCGAAAGTTGACTAGAGAAGATAAAAGAGTTTGAATAATGTTGTTTGGTCGATGGAATCTCATTATAATAAGAGCTCTAAATTTCGGTATAATTGAGCGATAGTTTATATCCTTGGACCAATTGCCTCGATTACTTTAATGGTTCAGATTGAATTAGAGAGATTTTGTCTGATTTCCTTTGAACAAAAAAAGAAAAAAAGAAGAAGATTAGTTAGGAGACTGAAGAAAAAAGTGTAGTGCCTCATTTAAGAATACACTGTAGAAATTTTGCAAGTTCTCCAATGAATATGAGAACAGACTTTTTATGTGTATTGATAAAAACTAAGGCTGAAAGGTGATTAACTTCATTACTAATTTCATTGTGATCGAGTACTGTGGGGTGGAGTTCAACTATCTTGATTTTCTATTATTAGAGTTGAGCTTGAGTAATAGAAAATTTAATATTCACGAATTCTAACTATGCAAGCTTGCAGTAAATTCCAGCTTATACTATATTTTCCGGGACAATTACCCAGTTAATTTTAAAACTATTATATGTATGTCAATTTGGTTTTAAATTTTTAAATTTAGCAATTTAGTCATTTTTGCCAAATATCACTAGCATGATAGTATAGTCGTCATCGGCTATTCTACATGGCATACCATCATATCAGAAATTTTTCGGTGAAAATTGGTTAAGATGACTACATTAAAATTTTGTCCGTAAATATATATGACTAAATTAATAGAACTAAGGAGTTTGGTATGGAATTGACATATGTATGATAGTTTTAGAATTGATCGGACAATTTCTCTCGTATTTGCTCAATTGCACCCTTAGTGGCAAGCAACGATGGTCGCTAGGGATTAGTGGAAGGTGGCTGGCGACAACAGAGGGAATTGATGTATGCTTGGCAATGACAGATATACTCGACATATGGCTGCCGATGCATCGATTGGAGAAATGAGATGGGTATAGCAAATGGCAAATTGGACTTCACCTTTCTTTTCTTAGAGCACAAATTTAATATTTTGGAAGAGGCGTGGTGAGTAAAAGCAATATGCTCATGGTTTAGACTTGATCAAGCATGGACATACTGTAACCCATGTGTGGTTGATCGAGTATTGTAGGATGAGCAATATGATATGTTTTCCTCTATCTCCCCGATCGAAGAAAGTTTCTTCTGGTCATGCCTCTGATTGGTTTGTCATGAGTTATAGATAAATTACATGTGACCGATGCCCATCTTTCTAAACCGTGAAATCATAGATATTCTCCAATCAAGGATCAAAGAAAATACGGCCTTATGATTTGATTGTTGAGAGAAGTCCGGACATGTAGCTCTCGCTTTATCTCATTCTAATCAGTCCATTCCAATGAAACTCGAGTGCAGAAACCAACTACGCCTAATTAACGGAAAACTCAGGATCAGATTGATCCAAAAGATGATTATATCCACAAAATATGTACACGATGCGTACGTACAGATTGCATGAGGCCTACATGCAAATCCAACGCACGTCCCTACGTGCTCGTATGTCGTATATGCTGATACAAAGGGTGTGATTTTTACACATGCCTAAAAGCACAAGAACCATATCTATGTAACAAACCCAGTATGCGTATAATGTGATAAGAGAAAAGCACTCCCGGAAACAATCGCTCAAATCACGCTTTCTGTAGTAAAATTTTTATAAGAGAGACAGATCGATCTCAATGCCCTGCCAGATCTCCGAAGAAAATATCGCTCCAAGGTGAAGTCGACGAGGAAGGAGAACCTCCGGAGGAACCGCCGCTTCTGGCATCCCCCCGGTCCGTGACCGCAGATGCTTCAGTCAGAGACGGAGGGAGAAGAAGATCGAGGTCATCGTAGTCACCCCATAGGGCGGAGTCTGTCGAGTCTAGACAGTGATCGATCCCGTTGACCATGGAGAGACATTGAGTCGCCGCCGTCCTGTCGACATGGTTATTCAACGAGGTTTGGAAGCTGAAAGGGACTTGTGGTGGCGTGTTTGTCAAATAGTTGGGTACAAGATGATGATGAGCGATGAAATTATTGTCTTGGAGTGGTTGAGAGAAACCGGCGATTCCCTCGGAGAATAATCTCGCCGTTGACGACAATAACGAATTAAGATCCGGGTCTTCCTTGATAGGATCGTAAGCAGTGTAACCTTGGGTTGCCTCTGTAATGCATGAGGTTTGGCTGAATAGATTGTTGTTGCTGGCCGTGGCTGAAGCTGGAGGTTGGAGAAGACCCTGTAAGTACTGAAGACTGTTAGCAAGCTGAAGAGCATCGGACTGCAACGCGAGTGCCGATTCATCCAGCGGCCGAGAATCGATCAGCTTGCTCAGGTTCGCTAGGGCTATGAGCTGCGACAAGCTCGACGAGAAAACGTCCGTCCTCCGGCGGTGAGTCACTGGGTCGAACCCCATGCGGATCAGCTTCTTCTTCAGGTGGGTGTTCCAGTAGTTCTTGATCTCGTTATCGGTCCGGCCTGGAAGTCGCGTTGCGATCGCCGACCATCTGGCACATTGGAAAAAGCGCGTTACTCGACCATAAAAACCATATTAATTAATTATAATGCATTAACTAAGATTTCTCTGTTTATGAGATAGTCGATGTCTACGGCTGGTCATAACTCGTAATATAAAGAACGGTATATTCTGGAAAACAAGTCTGAGCGCAACGAAAGTATCGATTCAGCTTTTCGTGCAGGGTTTCCAGAATCTCTTACTTGTTTCCGAGCACGGAGTGGAGATGCAAGATGGTTTGTTCTTCTTCCGGGGAGAAACTCCCTCTCTTGATGTCCGGCCGCAAGTAGTTTATCCATCTCAATCTGCAGCTCTTGCCACATCTATTAAGACCTGCACAAGAAACTCACAAATAAGTAAAGGCTATAAGAGAGAGAGAGAGAGAGAGAGAGAGAGAGAGAGAGAGAGAGAGAGAGAGAGGGAGGGAGGGAGGGAGGGAGGGAGGGCTGGAAACCTGCACGTTTAGGGAGAGAGATCCAGCTCCCATGGCCGTGCTGCTGGATAAAATCAAGGAGCTTCTTGTCTTCCTCAGAAGACCAGGGCCCTTTCTTCAGGCCATTGCCTTCGCAACATGGGGATCTTCCCATGATCCTTTTTTCTTTTGTTCTTGTGGATTATGAATCCTAATGACACCGGGCGTTCGTTAGTTTCTTGCTCGACTCGGCTGCTTCCTTGTGGCGCTACCCAGTAATCCTTAGCTGCAACACTTCAACACTATATATACACAAGATCTCAGCCCTCGCTCTCTTCTTTCTCCTCTGACCTTTTTTATTATTTAACGAGACACAACCTGTCCGAATTATTTTATTTCGGAAGACGGACATGATTTAAGGACTTTCCTAGAGTAATGTCCATGATAGACCTTCTCTCTCTTCCACATGAAATGACATGTATATCCTTTTGATAGTGTAGAACCTCGCATCAAGTGGGATGAAAATTCACACATAGACTGGTCCACATTATGCACCGATGTTTTTTTTTTTTTTTTTTACATTATGCACCGATGTTGAGTCGTCAAGAAAGTATCCGGAATATGTGTTACATATATTAAAATGTATATGAGCCAGTTAAACATAATAGGTTTCACATAGATCCCACATTTGATGACTTAGATACACTTTACCATCTGAACACTTTTAGTAAATTCTGAAGGGAAAATTCCAAATAATAATTCGGAGTGAATCTATTTTCTCAAATAAAGATCCAAAGTAAACATTGTTTCAAATAAGGACCCAAAGTTGACCCATTGTTTCAAATAAGGATTCGAAGTGAATTTTGTGTCAAATAATGACCCGAAGTGATCAAGTTAATCTCTATTAAGGACCTTAGCTTGCCGGCATACATTTTCTGGTGATTAAAATATGGGCAATTTTGTCAGAAATTTGTCATTGGAAAAAAATGGAAAATTCTAAATTAATTAAGTTTAGGTTATTTATTTAGATGTTTATGTTTTCTTCTTTCTTCTCCCCCGCTGCTCCTCAACCAAATCACTACCTGGTTATTATCGTGATTCAATTCTCGTCGCTCCTTGCCTTGCTTGACTGGCGGAGAATTTGGGTCTCCGCAAACAAAGAAAGAAGCATCTGATTTTCTTCTTGTTTTTGAATTCATGCCTCAACCGGTGGAGAATTTGGGTCCTCGACTTTGCAGAGGATAGGTACAAGGAATGGGGAGAACTTCGGTCTTTGACTTTGCAGAGGATGGGTACAAGGAATAGGGAAACCGTAGAAAACCTAGGGATTTTTTGTTTCTGTTTTAGGATTTGTTAATTTTCCCTAGATTTTTTTTTGGACAAAATTGCCCAAACTCCGATCGTCAGAAATGTCACATGCTTGATAGTCGGCAAATATTTGGCCGACCAACAACCTCAGGTCCTTGTTTGGAATTGATTTAACTATTTCGGATCCTTATTTGAAACAATATATCAATTTTAGGTTTTTATTTGATACAAAGTTCATTTCATATTCTTATTTGAGAAAATTGATTCACTTCGGGTCTTTATTTGAATTTTTCTCAATTCTGAAGGCGCTTCTCCCTCTGGGGATTTAATCGGTAAGAATCACCGGGGTATAAAAACGTGTCCAATCTGGGGAACTAATGTCGTGAGTCTCCCCGGTCAAAGCTGCGCTGTCTCCCTCCGTGTTTTCCAAAACCAGAAAATTATATCATAAGACACCAATTAAATTAACGAGCCGGGAACTGATTGCGCGGCGCGTGTCCGGTTGCTGCTGGCTGGAGGAACCTCTCCCATGCACGCAACACACGGGCACTTTCGTCATCCATTGTGCATGGCCACAATTCAACACCCCTGACGTCTCGTGGTCTGGACCTCACCGGACCTTGCTTCTAATTTAATCAAACTCAAAGACTTTTCCGGATTATATCGTTAGGAGCAGATCGATGTTTGCTGTCCGCTTGTAAGTACAGCGACACCTGCTGCAACGCGAATGTAGTCTACGTAGTTTCGCTACAATAGCCGATATTTGTATGTATTTATGTTTGTATATGGAACTAATGCCGTAAAAATCCCAAAAACTATACTCAGTGTGGTACAGATATCCTAATTTTTTTGTCACTAAAAACCCTAAACTTGTCAATTGTGACACAAATACTTTCAACATTGTTTTGTGTCATAAAAAATTTCTGAACTTACATTGGCATCAGATGGTTCATCCAGTTTAAAGTCATACTGTTGATCTCAACTTTCCTTGTTTATCGATGGAAACTAAATAAATAGTATATATGTCACACATGTATAAATTTGGATTTTTTCGTGACATAATAAAAGAGTTAGAGGTATTTGTGTCATAGTAGACAGGTTTAGGATATTTGGTGACACAAAAAAGTTTGGGATATTTGGATCATAGTAGGCATAATTCGACATTTTTTATGATACTTGATCGTATGTATATATTTATATATCAACTTGCAATTATAATGATGAAGAACAAATAATCATTATCAAATGTAATCATAATAATAGACTATTTCGATTAGTTGTGCTCGAGATAAGCATCATGATGCACCCTAAATAAATCCTGGCCGCATTGAGAGAAAATGGATGATTTTATGTGTATTCATTTTCTTGAGTTTGGTATTTTTAGAATAGTTTACTCCACATACTGTTACTAATTAAGCTATCATGCCATGGGTTGTACAAACCAAAATGTACAAAAGGTTTTTTGACTTATGTTTTTTTTTTTTATCAAAGTAGAGGGTGGGGACGGACATGCAAATCATAGGGAGAACAGGTGGGCACAATCATTTAGCCCTTAGCAAGGGCTTTCCTATTCCCTATGCTCATCAAAGTTAGGTGGATTTTACTATTTTTTTAAGACCGTTCGTGGAAAGCCTTCATTCTATTGGTTCATCTTCAAAAGGGACAGAGTCGCTAGATAAGCGGGGCAAGATTAGGGTCCCGACTAGTTTAATCGATCTAAACAATAAATATCGTAAACCCGAACATTAATAGGTGATGACGGATAATAAATTTGTGGTTAGGTTTATATCTAGTTGAATAACGGAATCTTGAGCATAGTTTATTTATTAAACACACACGATTGCGAATCTGTCGCTTTATATAATCTAACTCGAGATCTCGAGTTAATTTGATTTCGTTAGGTTTCAACCTAAAACTATTTTTTTTTTTTGTGCTGGCCGTCAGGATTCTTGATTTAATTACCGATTCAAGGCTAGGTAGAACATGAGCGGGTAGCTTTGAATGTGGACCACAATCTGAACTTTGTAATGTTCATAAGCAAAATGAAACTTGTGCATGTTCCATGACCTGTATGAAGTTAAAGAACTCGGCCTTGAAGGCGACATGTACTTTGAGTGCCTTAAAATGATCATAATTGTTCCACCCTCTACAGAAAATCTCCCTGGAAAAAAGGGTTTTGTTTTTTTTTTTGTTTTTATAACACACATTGCTAGTATAAGCAAAAAGTTTCCCATACGGTTTCATTCAAAAACGTAATTAAATTTATAATTACCCACTTTCTCATTAACCACAAAATTAAGTGATGGATGAATTTCCTCGTAATAATCTCTATATAAACATTGGCAATGCATACTTGATCAGCAAGGAAAAGGTAAATGAGGTCCCCACCTCCCCCGCTTACCTCTACCGCCATCGCGAGTGCCCGCCATCATACCTCCGCCGCCATAGCTTGTGGGCTGTGGCATTCCACCCAGTCAACACAGTGGCGACATCAACGATTCTTAGGAATGCCGAATCCAATGTCGCAATACCATATCGCGGACAGAGAGAGAGAGAGAGAGAGAGAGAGACGACACTTCAGACCTTCCATGGAAATGGGAGTTTCGACCTTTTTTTTTATTATGTAATTATCGTTTGAAAGCAAAAGGTGTTCTACAAAATAGAATTGAAATGAAATGTAAGGTTTCTTGGCATTTACCAGTTTTTGTTACTAAACCTACTTAATTTTCGATGGCCACCAACTCAATTGCTTCCCTCTAATATAAAAGAAAGGCAACTAGAAGTTATACAATGTAATGAGAAAGCAATTAAGTTTTAAAATTTTCGAATGGTGGAATCAAGTTCTAAAACTTATCTAATTAATGTGATTAAGTACTTCAATTGGATCTATCTAATTTGAGAGATGAAAAATATTGGTGTGATAATTTTTCAATAATAAACTTCGGTGAGACGAGACGTGGCATTGATGTGCCACTATGTGGAGTCGTGCAGCTTCACTTAGAAAAAAAGCAAAAAGAAAAAAATAAATCAGAAATAATTTATTGGTACCAGCATATATAAAAAGAACTTGCAAAATCTTCAAATTGTCATCCTTCTTGAAAGAATAATCCCACCATAACTCATGAAATTACTATCTTTTTGGGATAATCTCATCATCACATCCCAATTTTTATGATTTGGCGATTTCGTACCTCGACAAATTTATATATTTTGAAGATCTTTCACTTTGTAATCGTCAAACGTACATCAATATCCACTTAAAATCAGTCCTAAATATATTTTCTTTTTCCGTGCTCATTTAGACTTTGATTCAATGTCTTGAACACTTGCTAGCATATTGAGTTCAAACGACAAAACTGTGATTTTTTTGTCCAAAAAGTGACTTCGAATTTATTTATTTATTTTTCAAATTTTTTTTTTTTGAAGAAGAGTTCCAATAATAGGCGACGCAATGAAAACACCCGTTGACCCGTGCTTCCCGGTTGCGGTTAGAGGGTAGTTGATGCAGCAAAACACCCCACCGCAGTTGTCGCGTGTGGGTTTCGTCAGCCTATTCCTCGCACGCTCCAAAGTCTCCCGGGGCAAGTTTAGGTCAACAGTCCCTTCTTTTTTCACTTTTTTTAATGAAGCGGATACCTGATTTTCTTGGATTGTCTTGATAACTTTCGATTACATTTAACTAAATTATTTTTTTTAGGACGTACAAAGATGAAATTTCGTGGAATATTTTTAATAAAGATGCCGGCCTAGAGTTTATAGATGGGTTTGTTTGGCCAAAAAAAAATTAGAAGTAAAAAAAAAAAATCGTGCCTAAACAAGGGTAGCATTTTTCTTTGGAAGCGGTAGTCTTATGAGATAGACATGTGCATCAAATTGTAGGTTTATTTAATCGATTAGGTGCGTGAAAAATTTAGGATGCGAGATCGACCTTTTTACTCGAAGATGTGAAAAGTAAGTTTTTCTTGGGCGTTGGAAGAGTTCGAAGTTTCTGCTAACAGCTAAGAAAATATTGCGTGGAGAAAGCAGGAGACTGTTTCATCCCTTGATCGCAGTTGGAGAAGGGAGATCAATCGGGCAGATTCTCGTTCTAGATCCGTATTGTTATGTTGGTCCGGGTCGGGTTAGCAATTGAGGTGATTTTCAATGGTGATGGCCCAATACAAAGGCCTCGGCCCAATACAAAGGTCTCGGCCCAAACCTCGATGACTGGACAAAATTTTGCGGAGGGCCCAAAGATCAAGCGTGGTTGGAAGTGAACTTTTACAACTCCACCTCAAGAATTTTTATATTTTTGAAATTTTTTCCCTTCGAGACAATTTTTTTAATGAAAAATCAACCACATACTTGACGCATATCCCTTTATCTCGCCGACAAAGATAAGAAGCATGTCTTATCGGTGTACTTTTGCAAAAAATATTAAACATTTTAAGATCGCAAAAAGATTAAATAGAAAATTTTCACTTACCTATACTTTTTCCCTCTTTGCTATGAATTATTAGGAAAAGAAAAACACACTTAGGTGTAACAAATTTAATGTTAAACCATCTCACCGTGCTAAATGCACGGATCAATGTGCTTAATTTACTCTATCATGACTTTGACCACAATAAACTCATAGGACTTAATCCAATCAACAACAAGACAATCCAAATGGATTGACTAAATATTATTAAAATTGAACTGCCATAAGAGATACGACACTTTTGTCATGTATATTTCCGCGGGAGACTAGAAGAGAACCTCGGTTGTGCACGTTGTAAATTGTTTTACGGCAATTATATGTGTCTGTAACGAAATGAGGCAAAAATACGGTGCAAAATACATGTTTTTTTTTTTTTTTTGACATAGTGCAAAATACATGGTTAGGTCGCCAGATATCGCACGAAAGGGATTTCCTAGAACTAGAAGGGTCTGGATCTATACATGGTCTATGACGTGAAGTCATCGATGCTCACCTCGCGATGACAATTCAATGCCTTTTGCCCATAATGAGCGAACTGCCACCTTCCTCCTTTAATGCACCGAGACCCCAGAAACCCTGCTCACTGGCCCTTCTCCGCAAACCACCGTCTCTTTCCCCTTCCTCCTTCTCTCCCTCGTCTCCATCCAGCTCGCTTCGCCTCCTTCTCCGCCGCGCCCCGTCGTCAAATGGCCAATGACGCGGCCCTGAGGGCCTCCCTGGTCTGGCTGGCGGCGGCGATGGTGGTGGTCGGGCTGTGGACGCACTCCTTCAAGAAGGCGATGGCGACGTACGGGGCGGGCGTGCTGGGGATCGCCGGCGTCCTCTTGCCGGACTGGGACTACTTCGACCGCGACTTCTCCAAGTGGACCACCCCGATCAGCCCCGAGGAGAGAGCCGCCATTGCTTCTCGGGGATCTGGCCTCGCAAGGTCTGCTCCTCTCTCCATCTCTTCCTTCAGCGCATCTCTAGGAAAATGGAACCCCCCACCCTTTGCATTTAACGTACGCCCATCTTCGTGCATCGTCACCAGACTGACTAACTCAAGGGTAGTCTTCTCGGCGATCTAGTTACCGAGAGCGATTTAACTGCTTAGGTTTCTCGTTTCTCGACGATGAATCCGGCCGCCCTAGCCGGGGGTAAGTTTGGCGGTTTGATCTTGTGTCCGTTTGATCGAGATGGAAAGGAATAGATTCAGATTGAACGATGTCATCTTAGAAAGGACAGGACATGACTTCGCATGCTTTTTGCACGGTCGATTTGACTTCTGAGTGTCGGATCTTTCCTTGTTCTTCATGGTTTTCCTACGCAGGTTTAGAATGTATCCTCTTCGTTTGGCCGTGTATACATGTGTCTACGGATATGGTCTGTACAAGTGGTGGGTGTTCGTATCCAGTTGAGTCCAGTTTCTGGAACCGCACAATATAAGTCTGTCCATCGCGTGCTGCCGTGTAAATCTCACCAAAATCCTGTGATATTCGCTATATTCGAAGGCAACTGTGGAAAATCAAGGTGTTGCGGCACCCGATCCCGGTGATAATGTCTCTTGGAATGGGCGGCCGGCGAAGAGGAGGCGGACTCATTGCAGAAGCATTTTCACCAGATTTCTCCTGTTATGGTGATGAATGATTTTTACTTAGATCTTTCCACTTCGATACAGTTCTTCGTTTGACATGTTCAGTTGATGATTATATTTTCTCCAGAATGTTGCATTTTTTTGTTAGGGTTATTGGGGAATTGAGTGATGAACTTTGGTTTTTCTCCGTTGATATATAATAGGAGATCCTAATTGTAGGGCTTCAGGCATATTTTTTTTAGGGCTTCGGGCATTGTATGAGGTGGTCTCCGCATATCCATCATTATCAGATGCTTTTCTCTAAAGTCGGAATTAACATCTTACGATCATTCTAATTTACGACATGTCAACATCCTTCTTTGAATTCAAACTAAGAATATGATCGAAAGTGATTCGAATGATGCGTCTTAATAAGAATATCAACATGTCAATCAATCAAGATAATCAATCGCAAACATAAACTAGCTTGTACAGCATGTCACACACCAAGTGATGTCTCTCTATTCAAAACCGGTTTTAGTTTCACACACCCCTTTACAAGTCATGACCATCGATTGATTTTCAAACCGCTACTTGAACCCATCCCAGGCACGTGTCTCGTTCAAAGACTTAAATACGTGTACATCAAGTAGATCCGGATGTATCAAAACTTACCGGCAACGGCCTAACAAAATAGTCCCATAGGAGGTGCAACTACCAGTCCAAATACATCACAATGAACAAGGTCAAATATTATCTTAGCATTAAAAATTGCAATCATTAAACTCGACAAATCTAACAAGTAGTCTGGAGAAAATGCTTTACATGTCCATTTACTTTTCAGAGCGATATGCAATTAAATTAATATTTATCTGAATTTTGAAAAATGTCACCTAGAAATGATCCGTATTGCATCATATTCACGAAATTACCCAAAAAATAAAATAAAATTGCCGACACTTTTTCCTTTTAATTTTCGCCGGGAGGACCGGACTATAAAAGGACTCCGCTGGGCTTGGCGCCAAGTTCATTTCCCACTCGAACGAACTGCAGACGCAACGGACCGCGCGCTCGAATTCTTCGCTCTCTCCTCCTCCGTTCTCTCTCGATTCCGACGCCGATTTTTCTTCCCTTTGCAAGCTCGATCCGTCCGATCGCGATGCAGAAGCTAGGGTTCCCGAGCTTCAAGAGCTTGGACCAGTTCAAGCCCCGGTCGTCGGCGTCGTCCGCCGCCGGGACCGCGAAGGCCTTCTCCTCCTTCTCGCCGCGTCCGTCCGCGACGGACTCGCTCTCGATCGGAAGCTTCGCGAACCTGAAGCTCACCGCAGGTTCTCGTGGCGCCGTTTTTTTCCCTCGCGTGCTCTGTTATGTTTTTCTTCTTCCTTTTTCGAATCGCTCTGTTGATTTTCTGTCGTTGATTTGTCCGTGGCCAGAGAAGCTGGTGAAGGAGCAAGCCGCCGTCAAAACCGATCTCGAAATGGCGGTAGGGGAGCGGAAACTTCGCTTTTGATCGGTTCTCTGAATCTGACTGTGTATTTCTTTACCTTCGCCATTCCCGTGACTTGCTTGAGTAATCATTTGGATTACGTGAGGCGTCTGTTTTGAGAAGTACGCATATTCTGAACTCACAATGATTAGTGTTTTGAGAAGGCTGAGTTAGGAATTAATGTCTTTGAATTGCTTTTATAGGTATTTATTTCTCTTTGCCAATGATCTTTCTGGATTTTCCATGTCATGCAACTTTTTTAGCTTTTTCTAACCGTGCTACGTGCAAACTTGAGGTGTACATCTGGCTAATCAGTGTTATCCATGTTCTAGAACACGAAATTGAAGAAATCGACGGAGCACATCCGTGCACTGGAGGACAAACTGCAGAATGCCTTTAATGAGAATGCTAAGCTCAAGGTGAAGCAGAAGGAGGATGAGAAGCTGTGGAAAGGGCTGGAGTCTAAATTCTCTTCTACGAAGACGTTGTGCGATCAACTCACAGAGACGTTGCAACACTTGGCTGGTCAAGTCCAAAATGGTCTCCAACTTCTTTCCTACATATTGAAAATGATAATTTCACGCATCGGTAAAAATTTCAGTAGACATGACATATTACAATTACTAATGTAGCTGAGAAAGATAAGGAGTTCTTTGAAGACAAGTTATCGGCTAGTTCAGTCGCGATTGATGGGTTGAATCAACAGATGGCTGCTCTTTCCATGAAGCTAGAGTCTGCAGAGGAGACAATTCAGAGACGTGAGTCATTATTAGTCAGTTTATTCTTTGTTTATTTACTAAAATGGTACAATGAAATGTGTAATTCGGTTGTGAATTGTTAGATGTATTCATAGATTCTTGTAGACCTGCTGAATTTTGGTGTCATTCCTTTGAATAATTTTAAACTTATAAGCTCTTATTAAATGATAACTCTAGGTGACAAGGAATTGATGGAACTTGGAGTTGAGAAAGAAGAACGAGAGAAATTTCACAGAGATGAACAGTACAGGACAGCCAATCTCATAGGGGAGAAAGGTAAATTAGGTTCCTTTTTTGGGAATGTTTATCTTATATACATATTGCTGTTGCAGAGAGCTTTTCATCCATGATGATCTATATAGATGAAATTTTGAAACCATGTTCTGTATCACATTTGACTTGGAGAAGATGATTGTATTCTGTGAAAGTTGGAAGTTTCATAATTGAACTATTTTGAGGGTTCCTCAGCTGGATCAGACGAAGGTCCTAAAGTGGAACATATGAGGCCTCTCCAGTGGATTAGTGCTTTGATCCTTGATCCTTCTCATCCATATGCTCCTAAGCATCAAATGGATCATCACTTTCAAAATCTTCACCTTCCATGGACTACGAGGGGAAGAAGATTGGAAAATATACACATCTCCCAATGTTTTGGAAAGATTATTGCAATTCCCTTATCCAGGGAACTTTACTAAGTGGTATTGGTTACAATTGGTTTTGATCTACTCACATATTGAGTAAAATGTTAGCTTCATGCGGAACGTATAGGTAACATACATAGGGTTCAGTTGGTGACAATGACATGATTCAAAAGCAAGCTTTCTGTTAGTGACAGAACTTTTATCAGCATTGGATGAGAATACATGTTTCTGATTTACTCTTTTTATGAGATGACAATGACACGGTTGAGATAGCGATAGACTAGTTACATGTTATCAATGCAGTTTTTCAATAAAGATGTCAATGATGGAGTTGTTTGGTCAGAATCTTGTTGGGTATTTGGTATACATCTGCTTGTTAAGCCATCAAATAATTGTTATCTGGCTTGCAGATGCATTGATCAAGAAATATGAAGCTGCTCTGAAGGAGAATGTGATAGCCATGGACAATTTGAATTCTACATTGGGAGAATTGCAGTCCCAATTAATATCAAAAGATGATGAAATCAAACAACTGATTACCACTCAAGAAAATCTAGAAAAAGACAAGAAGGAACTTCAGTTGAGAAATGATGATTTTGGCAGTAAGTTGTTATTGTCACTTGAAGAGATTAAAAGTCTTGAAAGTTTTGTTCACCTGATTGCTGCACAGCTGGTGGAATTGGATGCAAAAAATTTGATTTTTAGGGAAAAGTTGGATCAGTTGAACTCCCTGTATGAGTCTTGCTTCAAGTTGGTTCAAAATAAGATGGACCTTGCAGCTCAACTTGCTAAGAAAAGGCATAATAAGCTGCAGAGCGAGCTCTTGTTCACAAAATCAGAGAAGGATGCTTTGCAAGTGTTGAATCAGGAATTAAATAGTCAGGTCATAGAACTTCAGAAATCTCATGAGGTGGCTATAACACAGCTTTCAGAGGAACTTCAAATTTCAAGAGAGAGAATTCAGAGCTTGGAGTCTGAAGCAGAAACCCTTGTCTCAAAGAGCATTGAGTCTGAATTGCTGGTTTGGGAATTAAAGCAGAAAATCAGCTCTCTTCTGGAGAGTACAAAATCTTCTGAGGATAGAATGGTTGAAACTATTGCTTTGGTCATTTTGTGTTTTGTAACCATGCTTTATTGCTGTCCTCAACCTGTTTCTTTATGTCTCACAGCAAGATTTGCTGGCCAAGTATTCAGCATTAGAGAGTCAGAAAAATGATGATAATGAGAAATCTCAAGCAGAGATTCAGAAAAAGGCTGAAGAAATACAAGTGCTGCAAGACGTGAATGAGAAAGTGGAGAAGCAAAAGGATGCACTTGAGAATCAAGTTGATGATCTCAAAAATGTGTTAGAGGAGAAGGAAAACCTTATTCTTAGTTACAGGGATAGAGAGAAGAAGCTAGAAGACCAAATTTCTGAGGTGAACTTTTGAAATAACGATTCATGAACTTAGAACACTCCTACAGTACTATATTCATCGCAGCATGTTACTGCAGAATCAGGCATTACTGACTTCAGCTGAACATAGACTGGCAGAATCCAAGAAGCAGTACGATATGATGCTTGATAATAAACAGATGGAACTTTCGAGGCATTTGAAAGAACTTTGTCAGAAGAATGATCAGGTTTTCATTGCTTGTCATGCTCTGCATGCAGCTTAAATTACTTATAATCATTTGAGTTCTAACAGCAAGCTTTATTAGGCCATTAATGACATTCGAAGAAAATTTGAGCTGGAAAAGCAGGAGATTGTCAATCAGGAAAAAGAAAAGGTTTGTCGTTTCTTCAAACTTTTGCCCACAGTTCCTTAATCTATTGATATAATTGGCTGCTGTTCCCTTTGAGGCTTTAGGTGGACAAAGTCATCGGACAAATGGAAGTGGAGTGTGATAAAAAACTTGCTGATTGCAAAGAAGAATCAAGGCAGCAATTGATATGCGTTCAGGAGGAACATGCTGCTTTTGTAAATTTCACAGCCAATGCATACTTTCATATTGATCTTTCGTCATCTTTTCTTCAATATTTTTTATGGCCCTCCAGTTACTGAGCCATATGGTTTTATTTGGCATTACTTTATCTCACAGTTGAGACTTACATCTATGTATTGTCCTTTTAAGTTTGGGAAGCACAATCGCATGTTGGCTTTTGAAATAATTGGTTTTTGAAACTGAAAGGACTAATATCATATTCACTTTCTAGTGTTGCATTTTTCCAAAGCGTAGCGTAGGGTAAATAGATACGCACAGTTAAAACCAAAAGGTGGTTCCAGATAAACTTCTTGGACAAGTCTTATGTGCTCTCATCAGCTAGTTTTGTGTGAACTACAATTCGGCAAACTGACTCTGCATGATCCCATCAAATTCAAATAAATTCAATCTCATCTGTGATGTAGGTAAGTCGCATTCATCAGGAAAACAACCAGAAGGAATTGCTTCTCAAAACCAACCACAATGAAGAGATGAAACGTGCCCAAATCCAAGCTGAAAATGAGTTGAGAGAGGTGCATGTGGTACCGGCTTCAAGATGAACTTCCAGATTCATTTATAGTTTGGATTTGTGATGCTTGTTTTATCTGTATAGAGAACAACCGCACTTAGGAATGAACATGAAGCTCAGATGAAAGCTGTACAGTGTCAGTATGAAGACGAATGTAGAAAACTGCAAGAGGAATTGGATCGGCAGAAATCCAAAGTAAGTAATATCTGTAGTCCTAAAGTGGATTTTATAAATTGTATTGGACATTAACTTCCTACGATGCACTCCAGGAAGATAGACAGAGAGCTTTATTGCAATTACAATGGAGAGTAATGGCTGACAAGCCACAGGAGGATCAAGAGGTCACTTCAAGAAAGGTTAGGTCTTGACTATTTTTCCTTACTTAATCTCATAGAGAATCTCTATTCAAATAGACCTCTATGTAGGACAGGTCATTCTTTAAAACTCATACTTTGAGTTAATTGGTTGATGCTACTTTACATTCATGTAGAACATTTTCTTTTGGATTTATGCTGAATGTTTAGTTTGGTTCAAAGGAATCTGAAAACTCATGATGTTGAGAAGTTTTTTCTCTGCTGAAGATTGTGCCAGACATTTCCTTTTCTTTAATGCTGTTTCACTGCATTTTGCTGTGCTCAGGATGGCTAGTTAACGTACCAATTTCGTAGTACTGAATCTACTGATGTATAACTCTTGAATGTGAAGTTTATTGAAAGTATTGAATAGGCACAACTCTGTTGAAACACTATTGCATGCATAACGCACTTCTCATAGATAGATACACATCCCTGAGTTTCTGTTTTATGTTTCTCCGAATAAAAATTGAGTTTAGATGATTCTAAATACAACGATCTGAAAAAGAAAATAAAAATATAGGCAGTAACTCACTGTTCTTTGATTTCTCTCACCGGCTCCGGGAGCTTTCTCTTTCAGCTTCATGTTCTTGAGCGCTGCCTGATTAGTCATACCATTACCTTTGCTATAGTTGGCCAAGTTTGTAGTTATATTCTTGCAAGTCAATTAGGCATCGCAGTTACATTAAGAACAGTCCTCATAGAGTAAATGCCTCAACTCTTCCCTGCCCTCGGGTGGCAAAATCCTCAATTTTTCTGAAGTCTTGGATCCACACTGAAACTACTAGGTTGCAAGCTCATGGTGGTGAAGTTTTTCCTTTTGGATGGTGTAGATAACTGAATCTACTTTCATTTGTTATAGTGATACAAAGCCGACGCCAGCCAAACTTTAAATTAGTGATGTAATAGGCCTAGATAATTGATTCACTTATCCTGAGTCTGACTACCAATTTCTGACTCCTTAATGTGCATCGTCCCTACTAATCTCTTAATAAATTATATGCGGTGGGGGGGATAAATTTTTTGTAGGTGCTTCAAGTCTATGCTTATTCATATCGTAGCATCAACTATGGATGCAACGAGATTAAAAAAAAATGCAGATACTATAATAAGAAGTTAATTTTTGTGAGTTCGATGCAAAATGATGCACCCTGTCTATGTTTTCCATCTGCTTATACATTTTGGGAGTTGTCTTTGGAAACTAAAAGAGGTCTTCTTCTCTTGCTGGCATTCTGAGTTTGATGCTTGGACCAGCAACCACTGTCATGTTTTTAGCCTTGTGTTCCATTTGGATGCTGTCCACATATATATGCATCATGTCGTTGAGATATTAAGATGTTATACCTGAATTTTACACTAGGGAAATTCGTGTTTGTGATGATTAGTATAAATTCCATCTCATCTAGATAGGCATCATCTGCTGATTTAACTATAAACTATGGAGATACGCCTTGAGCTTTATATGATATAATTCCTCCTGTCCCTGTGAATGTTTTTCTTGAAAGGAGTATTCAATCACTTCAATGAAGAAGAGGAATTCTAATGGTAATAGAAGAAGCCAGCATGACTTAAGAGCAGAAGATGATGAGCAGGTGACTGGGAAACATTAACATGTTCTCTTGTTGGCTCTGCAGCCAATAGAAAATCGGCTTGTCATCTCATTTTGATTCCAATTATTGTTGCAGGATCCACCTCTCCCAGAAGCAACTCAAACACCGGTGTCAACATTGTTGAAAAAAGTAGAGAACACTAATACTGGTAGTGTGGCGAGTATTCCCAAGCATAGCAAGAAAGTAAGTTGTTATCCACTGTGATCTTAACACAAAAACAGAAGTCTATCATTGAGTGTCATCTACGGTGCAGTGGTTATTCTCTGCACCTGGTATTATATTCTTCCATTGCATGAATTGATATGATCAGTCTGATACTTCTTGTTCAAGCGCCTTCTGCCTGTGTCATGATATCGTCAAGTATACTCAGTTTACTTTCTGCATGACAGGTAACTCACCGTGAATATGAAGTTGAAACGACAAATGGCAGAACAATTACCAAAAGGAGAAAAACAAGGAGTACAGTCATGTTTGAGGCATGTATCTAGTCTCACTGAACCATCTGATTAGCATCTGATTGTTGGTACTCCATAAAATGGGTTGCTAGCCTTTCTTTTGCCAAACAATGGGGCCTTTCAATGTTTCCCATTGCCGCAGGATCCAAGAAAACATAAGAGGATGGTTTCACCAAGACTGAGCACCCCGAAGGATGTTAAGGTAATTACGGGCAAAACTAATAGATGAGCATTTACATGAACTGTAGGAGTTTGGTATCGATTTCACTTTTCATTTATCAGAAGACTGTGTCTAGGCAATTACTTCACCTCCCTTGTGATGAGCTACTTGGACTCAATCCATGGTTACTTTATTAGAACAGTACTCAACTACTTGTGTCAGTTTTGAGTACAGGTACCTGTGAAGGTTTTTCATATGTTACCACATCAAGGATGAGATGAATAGTTGGATATAAAAATCATAGCTTATCTTATGTATGTGCCTTTCAATCCAATTCCACCAGGATGGAGTATGTATAATACATCCTGACCTTTTCATTGTTGATATCTTATGTTCTTTCTGCTTCTTTATACTTAAGGAGGCGATATATGAGTGGAGGAAGAGGAAGAAACCTTCTAGGACTTTTTGTCTTTTGTTCACAATTCAATGGTTGGACCTCACACCTGAAAGTGAATAGAGAGATATATTGAGAGTTCACTACAATGAAGACTTGAAAGAACCACTTTAAATAGTAAATTTTCAGAGATTAAGTAAAAGGAACTCTGAATGGCCCCTTGTTTTAATATATATTCAAGGATGGGCATAGTGTTGAAGATGCTGAAAAAACGTGGCACCTCTGGGTTCTGACTGTTGCCACAGGTATATCCTGACAGTTTGAGAGCCAGAGTAAAAGATGTATATGTTGTCTTATAGTGGATACCAAACAATAAGTACATGTAAGAATTTGTATAATACGTTATTGGTAGCTTTACATCAAGTCACATGGTTTGCCTTTTGTTTCAGAAGCTGTAGTTAATGATTCCAGATATCATTCTTGGTCTGCACTCTTTGTGCAGGGAATGAAGGGAGTTCATCCTCCACGAAATTCAAATATAGGTGATTTGTTCACAGAAGGATCGTTAAATCCCTATGTCGATGATCCTTATGCATTTGACTGAGGTATTTGTTGGTTCTGAAATGTTTCTGAGATCTAATAAACTGATAATGCTATCTTAGACTATGCCTTTCACATATAATGATGATTTTACGGTAGAATTTGGACAAATAGATCATATAGTGAATACTGCTGATGAGACTGTTCAGTCTTGGCTAGTGGATCACCCAGCATAACACCTGTAGCTCTGCTAGGCCCTGATACCACCCTGAATTTTGGTACAAGATCAACTCATATCTGAATATTTCCTGATTTACTGGGCATTCGGCCTAGTGGCCAGTGGGTGGACATGGGACAGGAGGTTGGAGGTTCAAAACTCCCAACCACAGAGCAGAAAAAGAAAAAAGAAGCTATCAATTTTGATTTTTAAATTGTCTCGTTATCCAAGTCTCATTTGTTACTGCCAACATCATATTTTTCTCCTATTTTTCACATTATTTTCTCTCCTTATATCTAGGTCCTCATGCAAATGGATCTTCCATATAGTTACATTTACGAACTCATGCAAATGGATCTTCCAACATCTTTAGCATTCCTTGGATACAAGTTTTCTTCTGGAATTTTTACAGCAGAAATCAAACTTATTTCCAAGCCATAGATGTTCTTGTGGAAGAACAAAACAATAATCGAAAGGCATGGGGGATAGATTAGCAGTGTTAATGTGAGTTATATTGAATGTACTCCAGTTGGATATAAACTTTGATACATTGTCTTATGGCAGATTGTACTAATCATCATGAGGAAGAATTTCGCAGCAGTCATTTTTCCTTCTTTGTTTTTGATTGACTTTTATTTCCGTAATAGAAAATTGTGCTTGCCCTCCCGTATGAATCTATGTCAAGGTTGCAGTATCATCGGAGTCCACATGATCAGCTTACCTATGATCATGTGTCTTACTCTAGAGAAAGCTTGGCATGTAAATATGAATTTCCTGCTTATCGTTACTGTAAATATTATTTGTTCATCACTCTAATGTCAATTTTCTTGGCCTAGGCTTAAGCGTTTCCATCACTTGCATTCCTCTGTTACATTCAACTGAATTCGTCACATTCAGGGGGCACAACCAGTTGAACATATTCAGCATCACACTAACTGGCTGGCATTTCTTCTGGAGAAAAGATTCTTCTGCAACATCTCTGAGTGAAATGGTTTGCAAGATACTGGCAGTCGTTGTGAACCTGTACATTCACAGAAATTACTAGTGCAACGGTACAGATGTATGCTTCTCAAGTTCACTTGTACATCACTTATGATCACACTGCAGATATCTGTGGTTTTGGGTTGCGATTCATACAAGTGAAGTAACAGCAGTTATTCGACCAAAAAAGAAAAAGTAACAGCAGTTAAAAAAAAAAAAAAAACACAGCTTTTCATGAGACGCACAACTAGGTCTGCTCTTTCCCGTTCGCTGATGGAAGAGTATTTGGTGTCTACAGCACTTAAAAGTGGCACTATGTACATGACTATCCAACTTTGTTGGATTGATGCCCGAGGCCTCAGGTATGATGTATCTCTTAGCCGTTCAAGGGAAGAGTGCTATTTTAGGGAATGCAACTTGTAGGGTCATCCTGACCAATACTTATGGGCGAAATGGGGGAATTGGATACATAAATTCTCTTCCGTAACTTGTCTAGACGAGGCAAAGGTTTAATTTTGTATCTCGCTCTAACCCGACTAGGCGGTGATCTGCTTGGTCAAATCTTTACCCCTGGCTGCGTCTATGTTCGATCCCCTTATAACTGACCCCATATGCTTTTAGGCCATAAGTTCATTCTACAACTCACAAATTACCCAATTTGTACTTTAAATTATCAGCCACCATGAAGCAATGGGGCAGTTCCTGCACTTAATTTAACTTGCTACATCTTTTCCTTCCCCCAAGTAGCAGAACTTACTACATCTCACAATGAAATAAAATACATGAGTTCCTATAGCATTAGAAGACCTTTCAAATTTATTATGCTCTTTGAAGCATGAGGCGTCCAAGTCATGAACACATGAGATATCCTTGCTCATACTGACCCTTGTGTCTCTCAGAATCTCAGTACGTTGCCCGCCTCTTTTCTCTCTCAAATCAACACGGACAAGACACGAGCTAGTATGATTCCCTGTTAACAAACCTACGCCAGTACCAATGCCTCTCCCACACCACATGCATTGAGTCCAGAGGAATCCCCTTCGTCTCCGGCAAGAAGAGCACCACGAAGATCGTCATCACGGCGTTCCAACAGGCAAAGAATAGGAAGATGCCGTACTTGAAGTCGCACAACATGGCCAGGAAGGTCTGCGACAGCACGAACGTAAGTGTGAGCAACACGGCGATGCTAAGGCTTTGCCCCGTGGGACGAATCTTCATGGGGAATATCTCGCTCGGGATGAGCCAGCATAGGGGACCCCACGACCAACCGAACCCGGCCACATAGATGCACATCAGCACCAGCAGTAGTATGGCGTAACCCTTGCCAATGCGCTCCGTGCCAGAAGTGCCGGTCGTCACAGCCAAGACACATGCCGCACCAACCTAAATAATAAGCTAACACGGTTTAAGGGTTCATGTGGATTTATGATTACAAGATTGACCTCGAGATGGAGGAACGGTTGAGCATTACTCAATGAACATAAACCTAAGCAAAGGGCTAGTTACGTACCTGGCAGAGGAACATCTGCACTCCACCCTGGATGAGCAAAAACCTCCTCCCACAACGATCCACCACAAACATGGACACCAGAATCGATCCCAAGTTCACCACTCCAAGTAGTATAGTCGCTGCCAGAGCGGAGTCACTCCCGAATCCCACGGACTGAAACAAAACAGGCGCGTAGAAGGTCATGATGTTGATCCCTGTAAGTTGCTGAAAGAGCGGGATCGCTATCGACATCACGAGGTGAGGCCTGTATTGCCTCTCGAAGATCATTACGAATGGCTCCTCCTTGGCGACCTTGGCTACCTCGCTGGACTTGATGAGCTCTGAGAGCTCGGGCTCGATGTCAGTGTCGTGGCCACGCACCTTGAGGAGCGCTTGCTTCGCCTGAGCAAGCTTGCCGCGCTCCACAAGGCTCGCAGGAGTGTCGGAGATGAGGAGGGTGCCGAGGGTCATGATGGCGGCCGGGGCCGCAGCCAAGGCAAGGGAGAGGCGCCAACCCCAGCTAATCTTGGCAGTGCCGAAGTTTATGCAGCTGGCACAGAGCACCCCAGTGCCTAGGAAGAAATGGAAGCCGGTGTTGAAGGCGCCGCGCCATTTTGGTGGGGCCATCTCGGAGAGGTACAATGGAGCTGCCTGAGATACAATTCTCATCATTTATAATGCGAAGACATGAATCTAATATATAGATAAATTGAATTTGAAGCATAAATCTGATTAAACTCATCATTTTCAATGATCAAGATTCAATTTGTTATGTACTATTTATCGTTGAACGAAAAACTAACTTATAGATATTATCCTTGAGAATAGTAGTGTACATTTTTCTAACTTATTAAGTCTCTACCAAACCAATATAAAATGAACTTGATCATAATAGTACCACAATGCATTTATTATCGAATATGTCTTGAATTCTGTTTTGGGCATTCGATCTAAATTGTGTTTTTATACTTGAATTGATAATTTTAGAGCCCGAACATACCAGCAATTTCAGAATGGCTAAATCTATAGCCATGAATCAGGAGTAGAAGTCAACAACCTTGATATATGGTCTTGAAAAAGGACTTCCTTTCATTAGAACATAATAAAACAGCAAGTGAAATCTAGTACCTGATTAGTGAAGCCGATACCCAATCCGAGCAAGATCCGCCCGAGGATGAGCATGGCTATGTTGGCAGCTCCGCCATTGATGGCTGCCCCGGCAAGGAAGGTGCAGCCGCCGAGAAGCATCATGTTTCTCCGACCGAATGCTACGGCGAGGCGGCTTGCCAAGAGGGACGAGGGCAACCCAGCGAGATAGAGCGAGGATGTGAATGCCGTTAGGACTTGGCTGTCATAAATGCAGTATAAATCCGTCTTCGCCTCGGCTGCCTTCCTTAGTACCGAGGGGAAGAATTTCTTCAAGAATGGAACCATTGTAGTGACACCCCCTAGACAGATTAATTGCAAATTTGCACCATGTATCTGTTAGTGCACTAAATTGTACACCGCTTGTTTCTAGATCTTCATTCCCTTAATGATAGCAATGAATCTTATCAAAAGAATCAGTTAGAGAAATGCTGACACACTGCACTTCTTGCATTACATCAATAAATTTACTTGTGCGTTCAACACGTAAATTGATTGACTTGTTGGCATTACCTCGAATAAATTGAAGAGTTTATACTGTGCACGAGAATATAGTTAGATATGGTAATTGGATGGCAATTAGATTTAGAAGAATTGAATTAGCACAATTACAAAAAGTTTGTAACTAAATTGACAAAAAAAAGGGGGGTTTAGGATTGAATCGGCACAATTATTATAAGTTTAGGATTTTTTTTTTTTGTAATTCTACCGAAAAAAGGGAAAAAAAGAAAAGAAAAGAAAATAAAAGAATAAAGACACTAAATTTATATTTAAAATATTATTAAAAATTATCTACACTAGCGTTAGCCGTGTCACATAAGACGGTTGACTTCTATATCAGCGATTTCTAGCCAAAATTGACTGAATGGACTCGATTGACAAACATAAAATAGTTTATGATTGAATTGTAAAAATATAATATGTTTAGAACCTTTTAATGATTTCCTCATTGTTTGCCCGATTAAAAATTATCTACACTAGCGCGTCCTAGAGCTGAAACTACAAAGGTGTTGATGGAGGAGGACATCGCAGCTTCGATGATGACGACGCATTGGATATGGATTTTGATGTTTTCATGCGTTCATTGCTCGAAGGAGACGCGACAATTCACGCGTCGACGGAGGACGTCGGAGCATCATGCCATTTTCACAGAAGAATCCGCACAGAGAAGATAGAGAGATAGGAGAGGCAGAAGACGCACCTGAAATTCCGAGGTCGTACCCGAAGATGAGCCCGCTCGTCGCAGCCACGACGCAGGCGATCACCACCGATAGCGTTATCCTGCCACCGAGGCCATCAATCTTGCCTCCGTCGACCGCCAACCCTCTGACCGCCATCTCTCTCTCTCTTTCTCTCACTCGCAGAGCAGGAATTTTGTGTGAATGTTGATGAGAGTCGCAAAGGCTCGTTGCGTCGTGTCACCAGACCCTTATTTTATAATGACTTACGAGAGAGAGGCGTCACGTTGAACCTTTAATGGGTTACGTCGCCAAGGATGAGATCTCACTCACCCGATTTTCTTTTCCTTTTTTCAACGATAGAATGCCTGTAAACCCGGATTCATAAATTGCTCCCTTAATTTCATGGATCGGGTACCACTCCGTACATGGCCCAGCAGCAAGAAAAGGTGAGGCGGTGACATTTAGTTTCAAGCGCGAGAGATTCGACTTTTCTTAATTCTGTAAAAAGACAAAACAAAAATATAAGAATATATGGATGAGAAGAAAAAAATAAAATAAAATCATGGATCGTGTAAAACACGAGACAGAAGCTCGGGTAAGTTGGCCGAAACATGAAGTTACTTTTGCATTTGATAGTGTTTTAGGTTGAACATGTGTCATATGTCTAATCCGCACGCAAGTCTCACTTGTTTGATTAGATTGTGTTAATTTTTAAAACACGAGACAGAAGCTTAGGGGACCCCACGACCAACCGAACCCGCCTGCGTAGATGCACATCAGCACCAGCACTAGTATGGCGTGGCCCTTGCTGAGGCGCTCCGTGCCAGAAATGCCCATCGTCACAGCCAAGACACATGCCACACCAATCTAAACAATAAGCGAACCAGGTTTAAGGGCATACGTGGATTTATGATAACAAAGACTGACGTCGAGATGGCGAGATGATTGAGTATAGTGATCGCACGACGTCTCAATGTAGTCTTGTATGTTGAGCATTACTCCTTAAAATACTTCACCTCTTTATTCTCTGCATCGGTTGCATCACGCCTTCATGCATTGCTAATAAAGCTAGGGGCGAACTACATACCTGACAGAGGAACAATCCACGACAAACGTAGACACCAGAATCGATCCCAAGTTAACCGATCCCAGTATTATAGCCGCTATCAGAGCAGAGTCGCTCCCAAATCCCACGGACTGAAACAAAACAGGCAGTAGAATGCAATGATGTTGATCCCTGTAAGTTGCTGAAAGAATGGGATCGCTATCGACATCACAAGGTGCGGCCAATACTGCCTCTCAAAGATCGTTACGATGGGCTTTTCCTTGGTGGCCCTTGCTATCTCACTAGACCTGATGAGCTCAGCAAGCTCGGGCTCGATGTTGGTGTCGTGGCCCCGCACCTTGACAAGTGCTTGCTTTGCTTGAGTGAGCTTGCCACGCTCGATGAAGCTTGCAGCAGTGTCGGAGATGAGGAGGGCGCCGAGGGTCATGATGGTGGCTAGGGCCGCGACGAGGCCGAGGGTGAGGCGCCACCCCCAGTTGATCTTGGCGGTGCCGTAGTTTATGCAGTTGGAGGAGACCACCCCGATGCCTATGAAGAATTGGAAGCCAGTGTTGAAGGTGCCACGCCATTTCGGCGGGGCCATCTCTGAGAGGTAGATAGGAGTTGTGACATTCTAGATTTTCAATTTTGTTTTCTATTGAATAAATTGGGCATTTCATCGACGCGCCTATAAGGCTGTTCTCAGAGCTGATCACTCTCGAGATAACTAGACTATTCAGGGAAGCCATTAAAGAATTTTAATGCGATAGACCTGAGAATTCGACCAGGAGTTAGTTTCTCGACATGCTCATCTTTAGAGGCCATTACGAAACAATTAAAAATCGAATTGAGATCAGAGATAGGTCGATTCAACAGAGATATGTGGCTAATTGTGGATGACACCACTAAATTGGAAAATTCTTGTCAGCTGGCACTAGATTAATTTTTCTATCGTTTTAGTACCCCGTGTTCGTATTTGAATTCTCGAGATTTTCACGACAACCGAGAATTACCAATGTGTCAAGTGGGTTCATTGTGGCTCGAGAAAAATTGACCACGGGTCAATTACACTAAATATTTCTGAAAACTACCTGGTAGCTTAAGTTACGCTAAAAACGCGCTTGAGTAAAATTAACCGCAAATTTGAATCCGATTTCAGAAATTAAAAATTCTGTCATGTCATAATAAATTCTAGGAGTGTCGACTCAGTCTCAGAAGATTTTTCTGCAATCCGAGACTTTTTGGGAAAAAGTCATCCTATGGTCGTTTTTGTTCAGAAAAAGGCAGGGATCGTTTTTTTATCGCAAATTTGAGAATCAAGTGGATTGTATTGGTAAAGAAAAATATCGATTTGATTGAGAACTCGACAATGGGATTTGTTGAGGCCAAATGAGATTGAATTGAGCAAGAAACTAAGCCCAATTCAAGGAGAAATCTTAGAAATTCGTATGCTCCCCATTACCTATGGTTTTGGACTATTTCAAGGTTGCAAGGGGGAGCATTGGTGGCTTATTAAGAGCCAAGGAAGCCATGCTTGGCTGTGGATAGGTCAATGAGATAAGCATGCGGAAGATCAAGGCTTGTAGCCCCCTCTATCTCTCTCTTCCTCTCGAAGGCTGCGTCCACCACCCCTCTTCCCTCTGTTTTGTGCTACTCGATGCCCTCAACTAGCAGGAGAGAAGTTGTCGTCGACCTCGCAAGCCACTAGAAGCAGCTGTGCCACCGCACGCTCGCTAGAGCAGCTAGCTCGCCGTCGCGCGTTCGCTTGTCCGTGCTGCCGTTTGCGCGTCCTAGCCCGTCGTCCGCCTCTGTCCATGCATCCCAGGAGCTTTTTCAATTAGCTCAGGCCGCTGTGAGCCCTGTCTGACTACCGTGAGTGCTCACCAAGGCCCAGTTTAGCCCTTGCTACCTTCCTCGGTCCATTCTCGCTCTTAACCGGCTTTGTTGGTCTTTGTTTCAGCCAAGCATAGCAGCAAACAAAGAGGGTTTCTAGCACTGTTGCGGGCCCATTTTGAGGTGGTCCTGAGCCTCGATTGCTAGGCCCACCTTGAGGAAAGTCGAGCTCCGCGACGTTCCTGTCCTTTTGCACCGAACTACTTGTTAAACAAGTGAGTTTTACTCACTAAACTCCGCTTAGTAGGCTAATGATGCTTAGGGGTTGTTTAGATTTAATTAAGTGTGATTAGGTGGATAGATTAGAGTAGAGCAATTAATTTAGTGCCTTGCTGATGCATGTTAGGTGGTTAGATAGTGCCATTAGCAAGTAGACTCGTGCTATTATTTATTTAACGAATCTTGGAATTTTTTCGGGTCCGTTTTGGCGTCTAATTAGGCTTTACGGGCCTAAGTTGGATTTATTACATTTATTTAATATTTTTCGTATTCATTTATTTAATTATTTATTTTTTGGAAATTAGGCTAGGATAGCCAATGACTGGAATTTTATGCTGGTTATCATGGTGTAATCTATTTATTTATCTGAGCTCTAAATTGTGTTGAATTGATTTAATTGTGATTTTAAGATTTTATTCCTAAATTAATTAAATTTGGTAATTAATTGGAAAATTACCGGGCGTCGGTTTATAGCGCGAAAAATATATTATGAGCTGTTGAAATTAGTGAGATGTTCAAAAAGTGAAATTATGATATTTTGGCTATGGCCAACCGTGTACCTACATACAATTATTTTTATCGGGTATGATAAAAATGAAGAATTGATTAAATGGTCTGGATAGTATATTATATCAGCCTACGGGCAATACGTTAGCTTAGATTATGAGCAATATATCAATATGTTATATCAACCTACGGGCTCTGATATATCAGTTTGGTGAGAGCAATATATCTAATCAACTTAGTGAGAGCAATATGATCAGCTTAGAGAGAGTATTATTAGTGTGCTATATTAACTTAAGGGTTGGATATGTCAGCTTAGCGAGAGCAGTATACTATTTATTAACTTAGCGAGAGCTATATTATCTATTTATCAGCCTAGAATAAACAGTCATATCATGGGTGAACTTATAAATAGTATTGAATGTATCGACCAGGGGAAGGTCGCAATGACATGTAATCGATTTAGTTGATTGATCGATGGTTCGATCTGATTGGGTGAATTGATGTGGTTTGTGTATATTCAATATATACTGACTTGCAAGATGGAACTGAGGTCAAGGTAAATCTTCTGACTCGTGTTGTGCTTAAGTAGCCCTTAAGGCATATTAGCTTCCTAATTGGGTCTTAGGAGGGTAGGACTTATTGAAACGTAGTCTCACTCCATTGTGGGACAACATTTCAGGTCCCTAGATGACAGCACCTCCCCCTTCTCTTGTGCATTTTGGTATACCAAAGGAGGTCACCGAAGTAGGCTATCATATTCCGATACACCCTTACCCTGAAGGATTGGAGTATGTGATGATAAAATCCACTGTTTGGGTTGACGTGGGTGAACCCGAGAAGGTACCTCATAGGTACCAGTCATGGTATTGTCACTATCATGATAGGCGAAGGGAGGGTCCTGTGCCGGAGGCTGATGTATTTCGGTATGTTTTAAAGGCTGCACTTGGGAATGGCACAACGGATCTTAAGGGTGGATTAGTAATGGATGCCAATGATCCCAATCTTAAAGGTGATTATGATTTTCTAGTGTACTCACCCGAAGTTGCCAACTGGAGCGAGGAAGAAGGGGAGATCAAAGAGGATGAGGAGGTGGAGCAGGAAGAATTTAGTGATGACGAGTAGTCAGAGTTGTAGACCCCTCTCTGTTTGAGAACTTGATGTTATGTGTGTTTATATACTTGGACCAACTTGTATAATATATGACCAGTTGTGTTATGTATATATATAAGAGTGTGGTTGTGTGGTTTGAAATTTTATGGCCCTGCTTTCCTTTCTCATTATTTTATTGTCTGGGGATTTATATATGCACAGTTAAATTTCCTGCATGTATACATCCCACAGTAGGTGAACAACTCCCGTTCAAGCCCTTTAGGGACAACCTTTTAGCAGAAAACCACTCAGCCATTTAGTTCAAAGCCTAAAGACACTCAAAGATTCCAGGATGGCAACGTTTCTAATCTACCAAAGCTGCATTTCTTGGAGGATCCTACCAGGCTGGAGAAGAAGAGAAATTTAGAAAGTCATGGAGAGGTTTTTTCACAAAGCACACACTTTACTTTAAGGGACTCCTCCCAACATATTACACCCTCCTCGTCTTTTATAGACGATAAGAAGTCACAAAGACACACACAAGGACCAAGCTCATGGGTCCGGATACAAACAGAGGCACCGGAAACTTCTGGGAGGGAATTATTCGCATACTATGAACAGTACCTTCCATAGCCTAGTTCTACAGTAAAGTGAACAGTGATTTGCTACAGTGAAATTGTACGGACTCATCGGTCTTGTCCGTCACTAGCATTGTAGTCATAGTCGGAGTTGTCCGAGTTGTGTAATGTTGCTCAGCAGTGTTCCTCATACTTTTGTTCAAGAGCTTCAAGGTATTCTGGTGATAGGATTTGGTTGAGCTGACAGGATGTGGATGCAGAGGCTTTGTAAGCCCAGTGGGATGCTTCTTCTTCTGCTCAGTTTGTGTTGTCATTTTCTTCAGTGTCGGTAGGAATGCTAGGCTGAGGCCAATTGGATGACTGTGCATAAAATGATGTGTCCATGCTTTGAGATAAGGACGAAGGTCCATGTTCGTAGGGATCCTAGGACAGAGGACCTCTAAAGCGTGCATAGGGGTCCTGGGTGGATTGAATAATGTCATCAGCTCCTGTCATTTCATGATCTTGAGATGATATAACTTGTCTGTATTGCCTGAGTGCTTCCATAGCTTCTGGTGTTAGGTCATAATGATCCCACGTAGTGGGTACATTATTCCATATATCTTCGGGAATGGTCTTGTTTTCCTAGCACAAGATTTTTTGGAGTCCTCGATACTGGTGTTCACAAGATCTACTAGATCTGGGATAAGATTTATAAATTCGAGCTTTTCGGCTATCCAAGTGAGGTTTATAGGATGTGGTTCCTATTTCCTGTGGGGCATCAATGATGTGGCCATTATTTGTAAAAAAATGCTATGGTCGTTGAAATAACAAGATGGTATGAACTTCAGGATTTGGGGTTATGGTTCTCAGTTCTTTTTCCAAGAGATGTTTCCAGTGAGTAGGATGGTAGAACCAATTAAGAAAGTCTAAGAGATTCTTATCACTTTCTTTCTCAACATTTCTTCCGAGTAAAAATATCTTGGTGAGGTTGGCAATGAATCTTCTGATTGAAATTTCAATAGCTATTAAGTACTTATTGGTTAAGTACCATAATAATGTCGTGAGTTGATTCGGGAAATCATCTTCCTTTTAGATAAAAGGATGAATAAATGGATAAATCGAATTTAACCCAAAATGATAAAGAATCGAACCTCCATTAAATCTGAACAGATCTACGTAGCATTGCCACATAAGGCTCTCCAGGTTTTCAGCAAGACTATCATTCTGGATTTGTTGAATAATCTCCTGGGGATATTTCCAACTTGGCAAATCTTTGATCCTCTCAATCTTATATTTCACGCCATGATTGAGCATATAAAAAGCATGCCTCTTGATGTACATGTTGATTTCAGCTGATACTTTTGGCCTTGAGAGGAAGTTAGCAAGCACATTCTTCTTTCCATGAATATGTTTGGTTTCAAAAGAGTATTTTGAAAACCATTCAGCCCATCGAAGCAGTTGGGAATTTGGAATCTATTTCTGTTTAAACTTGGTCATCTGAGGGAAAGATGACATGTCTAATTCTACTAGGAAGTGATGGCTGATAAGATGAAACTCAAACTTTTTGATTCCATTTTTTACTGCTAAGATTTCTTTGAAAGTGGAATGGTAATACATTTCAGCTGGAGAAAATTTTCCACTTTTATGAGCGCAAATGTGTCTCTTACCATCAATTTCTTCGAACAGGATGGCTGCAATTATTCATCACTAGTGTCAGTTTGAAGAATTCTTTTTCCTGTTGATGGTATTTGCAATGGTGGGAGATTATGCATAATCTCCTTAAGCTCAGCGACTGCTTTGGTCTGAGTTTTTCCCCAAGGTAGGGGATTCTTCTTCAGCATGGATTGCAAAGGAATCAGGAGCTTTGCAATGTTTGGGACAAAATCATTGAGATAATTTATTATCCCAAGAAATTGCTAAACTTGTTTTGTAGTGAAGTTATCTTCAGGAAACTTCAATAATTCTTGAGCAATATGTGGCCCTGGGTAGTACGTACCTTTGTTGAGGTGCATACCAAGAAATTCAATCTCTATTTGGGCAATATTCATTTTCCTTTAAGAAAGCATAATGCCATGCTTTTTCACGATTTCTGCGAATTGCTCAAGGAGTTGACAGTCTGTTCGTCAGGACTGTAGAGCAGAATGTCGTCAATGTATACGGTTACACTTGACAAGATTGGTTGGAAAATACGGCACATGGTCTTTTGGAAAAGGGATGGTGCTACTTTTAAGCCAAAATGAATAACTTTCCACTGGAAATGCTGGTTTGGGATATAGAATCCTGTTTTGGATCTGTCTTCAGGGTGGATGCCTAATTGCCAAAATCCGGCTTTGAGGTCGAATTTGGAATAGATATAGGCCTTGGTTAGACCAGTAAAGAGAGAGTCTCTGGATGGTAAAGTGAATTTATCATCTTGGAGAAAAATGTTGAGATGTTGATAGTTGATTACCAGTCTCATTTTTCCCCTGTTTTGCTCAGCATGCTTATTGACATAAAAGGATTCGCAAGCTCATTGAGAATCAGAGATTTTAATAAGGCCTTATTGCAATAATTCTGAGCATTCCCTATGAGCTAAAGCCAGATGTTTTAGCTTCATTCCCATGTGACTCGCCTTGGTTGGATTTATGTCTTCATTCTTCTTAAAAGGAAGGTGAACAAAGAACTCTGGATTTTTCCATAAAGGATAGGAACACTTCTGAGCAAATTCCGAATGGGATTCCGAACAAGATTCTAACAACTTTTGCATGATTGGATCTAATAGACTCATTTGAATGGAAAAGAGTCTCTGAATGTTGACGAACTTAGAGAATTGGTCTTTATACCTAATACCTTTTCTAGGAATGATACGGAGATCCCACCCAATTATCAAGTCTTTATTGGGGAGATTTGATCCAAAAATCTTTGTGGTTATGGAACACTGAGAAAAAGAACTGGACAGTTACTGGAGTGGTCCTGACATTTGTGGAGAAAGTGTCTCTCGAAGCAGAATTGAAATATCGGACATAAGGAGTCCAATATTCTTCAAGAAGAACTTTGGTGTCCAGTATTGAACAACTTGCTCCGGTATCAATGAGAGCAATAACAGTGATCGGTTTGGCAAACTTTGAAGTGAGGATTTTTACAGGGAAATGGGGACAGTGAGTTTGACTTGAAAATATGTCAAGGCTTGGTTCTGGAGATGTGGAGGATATGTGAAAGATGTCTTTAGATTCTAAGTCTGACTCAGTCTCACTGGAAGTTTGGTAAGAGGGAATGACACAAAGAGTTTGTTTAGATGGCTCTTCATCAGCAGAGAATACAGATTCAATATCATCATTTTCAAGAGAAATACTTGTTTCATTCTCAATGTGATGAATTAGATGATTTTGACATTTTCTCGCTTGAGGATAATTTTTAGCAAAATGTCCTTTCTGATTGCAGATGAAGCAACGGTTTGATTTCTTATGGCCTGTGCGATCCTTCATTTTGCATAGGTATCGCCATCCTGGAATCTTTGAGTGTCTCTAGGCTCTGAACTAAAAGGCTGTGTAGTTTTCTGTTAAAAGACTGTCCCTGAAGGGCTTGAACGGGAGTTGTTCACCCACTATGGTATGCATACTTGCAGGAATTTACTCTCCTTAAAATGAATGGGTCGGCGATGCGTCCTGGGACATCGCTATTAAATCGACTAATGAGGAATGGGCACGTGCTCAGAGGATCGGGGCGTGACAGGAGTTGCCTGAGATACAATTCTCATTATTCACTAACTGGATGGTGATTCTTCTTTCGAAAAGAAGGGTATGTTGCATGAATCTCATTTATATACTAAATTGAATATGAAATATGGATTCAATTGAACTCATTTTTCAATAAAAAAAGATAATCTATTATTTATGTTTGAATAGAAAACTAGCATATAGAAATTATTCATCAGAATCTTAATATTGAACATTTCTCTAGCCTTGTTTTTTTTTTCAAATTTCTCCAGCCTATTAAGTCTCCACCAAACTAATGTAAAATTAACCGGATCATAATAGTACCACGATGAATTCAAATGTCTCGTCGATCATAAATATCATATGAATACATATAATTATTGACAAAGAGTCCAAATGGAAGATTTGTATTTTAATTGATCATAAACTTATAATCTATTTATTTCATGAAAAATAGATGATTTAGAAAATAATTTTTTGTATTACTTAAAAAAATCAGTCAAAAAAACATATCATCATCATCATCATCATCATTATTATTATTAAGTTATGTCTAAATATTTTTTTGAACAATAAAAATATGTTTCATTCCTTCATTCCCATAGATAATTTAAACACTTATTTTAAAAAAGTTATGTTATAAATCATTTATTTTTCAAAAAATAAATGCACTATTGGAGCAGTAACGTACCAGCAAATTTCAGAATGGCTAAATCCTTATCATGAAATGAGGAGTACAAGTCAACAACCTTGATATATGGAGTTGAAAAGGGACTTCTTTCCTTTAGAACATAATTAAGCAGCAAATGACCTAGTACCTGGTTAGTGAAGCCGACACCCAATCCAAGCAAGATACGCCCGAGGATGAGCATGGCTATGTTGGCAGCTCCGCCATTAATGGCTGCCCCGGCAAGGAAGGTGAACCACCAAGAACCATTATGTTTCTCCGACCAAATGCCGCAGTGAGGCGGCTTGCCCAGAGGGACGAAGCCAACCCCGCGATGTAGAGTGAGGACATGAACGCCGTCAAGACTTGGCTATCATAAATGCAGTACACATTTGTTTTGGCCTCGGCGGCCTTCCTTAGTACCGATGGGAAGAATTTCTTCAAGAAGGGAGCCATTGTAGTGACACCCCCTACACAAAGAAATTGCAAATTTGCACCATGTATATATTAGTACACTAAAATGTATTTTGCTCTGTTTTGGATCCGTATTCCCTTAATGATCACAATGAATCTCATCAAAAGAAACAGTTAAGAGCATTACCCTCACACACGCAATTCTTGCAAAATTTTTTGCATTGACTAGGTACTAATTGTCCTCACATGAGGCCCAAAATCGATGTCAAGGCTCGCGCACATAGGAGATGGTTGCATTACATGAATAAATCTACTCGTGCATATAAATTGACTAATTGGCATAAGTGAATTGAAGAGTTTATACCGCAACTGAGGAATAAAGTCTATTTTCCATTTATAGAAGTAATAATTTATTTTCCCATTTTATAGAAAGTTTTTTTTTTGTCAGTCCTACGTTAAGCCTACTCTAACACTCACTCTCAGACTTTTGCCCTGCCTCCTTGTAGGGCGTGGGAGTCGAAACCCACTCATGAAATGAAATCGTCACCACCCCAATCCCTTCTGAGACGGTGGGGATTTGAACTCCTCACCTCTTCCTTCCAAGTTGGAAGGGTGGCCACTAGGGCGAACCTCCAGTGTTTTTTTTTTTTATATTTTTTATTTTTTATAGAAAGTTTAGATTACGTAGTAGTAGTCATTTGAAACAAAACATAGTTACATATCCAAATTTGAAATCTACTCATGTGAAAACAACACCATTTGGTGTTTTCTAAACAGGTTCATCTCCAATAAGTTCATAGATTTTCATTTTTGGTGGATTCCTATTGGGAAAATACATAAACCAGGTGGAAATAGCGCGAGCCTAAAATTAATGTCATTAAAGGTGCAAATGATAATCATTCTGTCTAAAAGTTGATTATTTGAATAGAAATAGATTTTTCTAATTCTATTTCTGAATGGGTTTCTAAGCAAAAATATGAAATAGTTTTTTCTATTTCTATTTCTGAATGAGTTTTTAAGCAAAAATACGTATTTGATAATGATACAAATTTTTTATTATTATTTGATAATGACACAAAATTTATCCCTTCCAAGCAAAAGGCGACGGCGAGGACCAGTGGTAGGAGGGGGCCACAATGGGTGCGTGTTGTGCGACGAGTTGGAGGGCGACAAGTGGTGGCAGGTGGACGGTCAGTTAATAGCGAGGACGAGTGATGAGAAGAGTTTTATTTCTTATTTTTGTTCCAGAAATAGAGACATAAAATTTTTACTTCTCATTTCTTTCTCAAACCTATTTTTGGAAAAATAGTTTGTTCTAATAATAGAAAATGACATTGCGTTATTAAATGGATTTCTATTCTAAACTTGTTTTTGGAAAAGAATAATTTTGAAATAGAAATATAATATTTATCATGGGTGTCCCAAATGGCTGATGTGATTGAGTCATCCGATGATTATTTTTTTATTTTCCATAGTTACAAATAAGGAGAAAACTTATTAGATCCTGATGGCAACCTATATAAGAACCTCTCAAGGTGGAAAACTGTTATAGCATTTTCGATAAAAGAAACGATTGGGTAATGGTCTTTAGTATATTGCAAGAATAATAATTTATTCTCGATCACAAAAAAACAAATAATAAATAATTATACATTATTGTAGAGTGAATTACGTCAAGTTTGTGGTTTCACAAGAAAGTATTATTTTTATATTAGCGCAAAAACTATTATACTACTAAAGCCCTTTCCATAATTCATGGATGAACATTATCCATAATTACAAATAAGGAAAAATCTGATCAGATTTTGATGGCAACCTACGTAAGAGCCTCCTCAAGATGGAAACCAACTTTAGCATTTTCCAGAAATAGCCAACAATAATTGTTTTAATTTTCCATAATTATAAATAAAGAGAAATCTTACCAGATGTTGATGGGCAACCTATAGGCACACACATAATATACTCACTGTCTAAATCAAGTGATTGTGCAAAATTTTAAAAATATTTGAGATTTTTTTTTTGGTCGAAAAAAATATTTGAGATTAGTTAAACAAAAATGCACTAGCTCACCCTCTTCTCTCTATCTATTCAAATGCAAAGCGAAGATCGACGTGAGCCTTTTAATTTTTCAGCATCTACTTGAAGCAAAAATAACGTGCGAAGTCGTATCGAGTCCGTTTCATGGATGTCATTTTCTGCATCTACTCGAAGCAAAAGTAACGTGCGAAGTCGTACCGAGTCCATTTCATGGATGTCATTTTCTGCATCCACTCGAAGCAAAAATAACGTGCGAAGTCGTATCAAGTCCGTTTCATGGATGTCATTTTCTGCGTGTACTGGAGCTGAAACTACAAAGATTGACGGAGGATGTCGGAGCTTCGATGATGATGAGGCATGGGGGATGAATTTTGATGTTTTCACGCATTAATTGCTCGAAGAAGACGTGATAATTCGCGTGCCGATGGAGGACGACGGAGCATTACGCCATTTTCACGGAAGAAACTGGACAGAGGAGAGGAGGCATAAGACGCGCCTGAAATCCCGATGTCGTACCCGAAGATGAGCCCACTCGTCGCGGCCACGATGCAAGTGATCACCACCGACAGCGTTATTCTGGAGCTGGGGCCATCCAGGTTGCCTCCATCGACGGCCAACCCTCCAATCGCCATCTCTTGTGAGAGTAATAAGATCTTTCAATCACATGAACATGATATCAAATTAAATAATATAGTGTACCCGAATCAAATGAAGCAATTATTGATCCAATGAGAGAGAATATGGGTGCGTTTGGGAGTAGCTTTAGAAGGGGCTTTGGGCATCAAAAGCCCTTTGGGCAAAAAAATGGGTGTTTGGGAACCAGCTTTCGAAGCCTCTTAATGGGAAAGCAAGTCACTTGGAAGGCTGAAAGCCCAAGGCAGCCTTGGGCTTTCAGCATTCTCGGCATGCTGGGAGCTTACTGTTCATCTTTTTTTTTTCCAAAATTATCCTCACGAATTTTTTGTTTTTCCGGTGCGTGTCCTTGTATGAACACTGTTCATCTTCTTCGGGCGAGCCTCGGGGTCGGGCGACCTCCAACGAGGGTCCGCCGGAGGTCGCAGGTCAGCCGGAGGTCGCAGGTCCTCGCGGCGACCGGATCTGGTTGCGGCGACCTCGTTGCGCGACCTCTGCACAACCAGATCTGGTCGCCGGAGGTCGCGCGACCTCGCGGTGACCAGATCTGGTCGCCGGACTGGTTGCCGCGAGGTCGCGCGACCTCCGGCAAACAGATCTGGTCGCGCGACCTCTGCGGGACCGGATTTGGTCGCGCGACCTCTGCGCGACCGGATCTGGTCGCGCGACCTCCGGCGACGCGCAGAGGTCGCGTGACCTTGCGGCGACCAGATCTGGTCGCCGGACTGGTCGCCGGAGGTCGTGCGACCTCCGGCGACGCGCAGAGGTCGCGCGACCAGACCTGCCTCCCACGACCCAGATCCGGGGTCACCGGAGATCGCCGGCGGTCGCCGGAGGTCGCTGACGGCCGCTGCCCTTGCCGGTCATTTTATTTTTTAATTTTTCTTTTGATAATTTTTTTTACCACAAAACTCTTTTGTAAATGTAATTTTCCAAACACTATTTTGCTCAAAGCACTTCACAAAGAGCTTTCAAAGTATAATTTACCAAACACAATTTGCATTTTGAAAAATACCTTTAAGTCAAAGGTCTTTGCATTTTCCTAAAGGCTTTCCCCAAAAGCGGTTCCCAAACGCACCCTATATCCTCTTGTGAGTATGAATCTTCGCCACTCTTTCCTCTATGATGGTTGTGATGAGTGTGTATTTTTTTTCTCAATGATTTTTTGGAAATAGCGGAATCGTGATAATGGGATGCAACCATTCTCTACCAAAGCGAGACCATATATAGAGGGAATGATGGGATCAACCCTAGAGTTGCCAATTCTCAACCTTCCATTAAGGTTTAATATATGGATTCTATATGCCTAATTAGATGTCACAAATATATTACCCATATTATATTTAATTAAATTGGCTCATATCAAATGTTAAATAATTAACTTGATAAGCCACATAAATGGGTTGGACCTCGTCAAGTCCAACATTCTGCCACTTAGCCAAAGGCTTTATTATCGATCTAATTCACAAAACACAACATAATCAAGCATATACAACAACTCTTAAGTAAAGTCATGTCTTACATTTATCCAGAAAAGAAATGGAGCCAATCCATGTTCCAATGCCACGGTACATTCTTTAGTTACTATCCCAACACAAACATTAAACGCAACGGGAAAATTGTCCAAAAAGTCATAAACCTATTGTAGTTTTGTCAATTCAATCATAAACATTTTAACTTTACCAATTGAGTCATAAACCTTTTAACTTCTTGCCGATTCAGTCTATCTGGCCAATTTTGGCCGGAAAATGCTGATGTGGCCTGTGGCGGGTGGCTAGCCGTCGCCCACCCCGCTAGGGGTGAGGTCAATGCTCGCCTGGGTGAGGGCGACCCCTGGCGAGGGCTCCCCTTGCTAGATTTGGTGAGGTCGGCCCTCACTGGGGCTAGGGAGGCCTCGCTCGGCGTCGTCGTCGCCCGGCCAGGCTTCGCCTGTGGCGGGCGAGGCCAGCCAATCGGCTGTGGCTGGTGGCCGGCCACCGAAAAAAGCCAAAAAGAAAAAAAAATTCAATTAAAAATTATCAACGTCAATGCTGGCAGTACTACGTGGTACCGCCAGCTTCCACGTTAGCATTTTCTGGCCAAAATTGGCCGGATAGACTGAATCGGCAAAAAGTGAAAATGTTTAGGATTCAATTGGTAAAGTTAAAAGGTTTATGATTCAATTGGTAAAGTTAAAATGTTTAGGATTGAATTGGCAAAACTGCAATAGGTTTAGGACTTTTTGGACAATTTTCCCAAATGCAACATAATGGTTTAATAGTCATGAATTGTAACTTTTCATAATATAAATATGTTCATGAGGTCCATACATAATTGTTTGTTTCGAAAAGCTTCAAAGGTGCACATATAATAAGAAGCAACTATCGATAAATCCAAATCTATTACATGAGGTGATCACAAAATAAATAAAAATACATCATATGTCAAAACCATGATCTAAACTAAAGGCTATTAACCAAACCCATACTAGCAACATGTTCTCGAAAGAGATTGGGTGGTAAGCATTTTGTCATAGGATCCGCTAAGATGGCTTTAGTACTAATATACTGAATGGACACAATTTGATTTTAGACTCTTTCTCTTACAACTTGGTACTTAATGTCAATGCGTTAGGATACACCACTCGACTTCTTGTTCTTCAAGAAGAAAATAGTAACCTAATTGTTATAGTGACTCTTTAGTGGTCTCGAAATAATATCAACTACCTTAAGCCCCATCATGAAGTTCCTCAACCATAAACCATGAGAACTCGCCTCTTGACATGCTACGAACTCAGCCTCCATAGTGGAAGATGTAGTTAAGGATTGCTTTGCATTCTTCCATGAGATGGATTCTCCAACGAGCATAAAAATGTACCTTGATATGGATTTTCTATGTCAGTACGCCTAGCATTAGAACTGGAATAACCAATAACCTCAAGGTTAGGGGTGTGCAACTGGACTGGATATACCCAGGAACCGGACCGGCCCACCTGGAAAACAGGGCCGGGAACGGGTTTCCATTGAAATCGGTTCGGGAATCGGTTCTCAAAATTGGGAACCAGTTTAAACCGATCTAGGAACCGGGTCTGATTGATTACCCACCTAGGAACCGGTTCCCGGACCGGTTTTGGATTTGGTTTGGAAACTGGTTTTGTAAGTATAAGTCCAAAACTCTATTTTTTCCTCTTATTTCTATTCTTACTCCCACAATCACACGACGTTTTTCCTCTTTGCTCTCTCAAATATGCACGGCACTCCTCTTTCGTCATTCCTCTTCCTCACTTGCTTCCCTCCCTCAGCGGCTCCCTCTCGCACCGTCTGACAAATGGACAGTGTTCGTCATCGCCAAATTCTTGTGTACCACGTGGATTAGATTGCCTAATTTCTTTTTTGTAGGAAGAATTATGCTTGCATAAATGAGTAGCTTCATGTAGTAGTTGTGGGGATAAGACTAATATTAAACTCATGTTTGTTGCTAATTTTTTTCTTATGATTTTATTTATTATAATTAGCCCTGTGGATCCTTAATTTTTCATTTAGTCAAAAAGTTCATGTATTTATTTATTATAAGTGCATAATATTTCGATACAAATTAGGAGGAATACGTTATTTTTCTTGCGTATTAATATACAATTCGAAATTTTATAGGATATTGGGAGATTGCAAAACAGGTTTCAATGGAAATAGGGTTGACCTTGGAATCAGACCGGAAAAATAGGGTAGGTCGGGTACAGGATCAAATACAAACAGGATTGGGTACATGGTCTAAAAAATGGGAACCGGTTATAATAAGGTCGGGTATAGGGTTTAGGTCTAGACCCCACCCACCTTGGACCTGATCACCCTTACTCAAGGTTATCTATTCTCTTGTAGGTTGTTGGCACCTAAATATTAGCTAACCATTTGATCATTAATTGCACAAAAAATTAGGGATAAATTTTTAAAACCTTAAAAGAAATATTAAAATTAAATTACATAGCATATAGATTTAGGAGTATTCATTATATGGTTTATATTTTATCTCAAGTAATTGCATTTTAGTCAGATTGGTGGAGGATGGTTCTAAGCTTAAAATGAATGGACTACGCTTGCACATAGGGGTAAAATTGAGCTACAACTAGGGGTGTAGGTGGCCGATATTCATAGGGTAAAAGGGCCTCAATTGCCTAAATTAAGCTTGATTCAGCCAATTAAAAGTCTTATTAGGGATTGACCTTAGGTTATAAGAGCACATTACATTGAAAAAGCCTAGATTAAGCCCTTATAATCAAGATTAAACCTAGGTATTCACTATATAAACATGTTTATGCCTCGTCATTCGTGGTTGGCAAAACAATTATCAAAGCACTAGAGAGATACGCATAAGCTCGGCCAAGCTTTAGCCGAGACCCCCTACTGCACCCTCATCTCCGTCGTGCCAAGCTGTTGCTCGAGCCAAGACACTAGCACCATAGCCATCTGCCGTTCCAAGCTACTGCCCTTGCCATGAACAAGCCCCTACCGACGACGATCAAGCTGCGACCTCTCCTCCACTCAAGCCCTTAGCGACTTGCTACTATTTTGTATGTGACCCACACTGCTATTGCTTGCCGCTTCCTGTCTTGAAGCCTGGGAACCAAGCTCTGCCTCAACGATCACTGACCACTCGTTGCTGCTACCTTGCTGTGTCGCTGCTACCGTCGACATTGAGCTGCTACCCTGTGATGTCCTTGTCACGACACCCTTTGCCGCTTGATTATGACACCTCCCTCCGCCAGCTCCTGGCAATCATAGTGACAACCTAACGTTGTCCCTACCATCGTGCTGAGCCCTTTGGCCCTGTCCCCACTGCCCCCATCAAGCCCTCTACTTCTACACCTGAGCTACCCACTGTTGGTAAAATATGGCTTCGAATTAGGTAGAACAATGAAGACAGATATTTAGAGTATTCAAGTCGGACTTTGGGGCGTGATGTCACTTTCTTTAAGGATTTATTTGCCTCACAAAGTTACTAATGGTCACCAGCAAAAATCCTCCAGGATACAACAAAGTCTCAAATGAGAATACTAGATAGTAATTCTACTATTACTCCAGAGTCTTTCTAGGAAAGCAATCAAAAAATTGGCTGCAGTTTTTTCTGAAAGAAGGTTCGAAAAATGATCACTCTGTTTCTTCCGAAACCGACAAGTATATATATAAAACAGTCTTAAAACACATAAACTCTTCATAAAAATTTCCAAAAAATATGAATAAACACGTCCTTTAGAAAATTGTTTGAATAAACAAATGCGACCCTTCGAAATAAGTCGAAAACTAAACAATTGCAACCCTTTGGGAAAAGTTGCAAACCAAATAAGTAATTTTTTCAAAGGTTGTCTTGAAAAAACATAAACAAAATTCGGAATAATAATTTTTTTAAATAAATAAAATTTCGAATTTTCATTTTTTATATTTATTTCCGAAAATTCTCAAAAACAAAGTGCAACCTTTGAATTGATTAAAAATTAATAACATGAAAAATAAATAAATAAATAACAAATGAATTAGTGCTAATTAAATTGTGAGAGCGCAGGTGTGCTAAATGCACCAAAATGGCACAATTATTTGTGGGTATGGTGGGGTCTAGCCCACCCAATCATTCCTTGATTTACACAAGGAACCCCACATTTATAAATTAGCCCACTTTCTCCCACTTTTCCTATGTGGGACAAGGAAAACGCACTTAGCTTGTTTTGACAAACAGACCTCCAACACCCATGACATCCTTGCTGTGCCGGGTGGGAGCTGAGCCTAGCCTTGAGATGAGCCGCCCTCACGCCGCCCTCACGCCGCCCCTACTATCGATGCCACTACTGGTCCGGTCCTGATTCGAGGCAATTCATCATTATATTGCAAGTTTCCATCGGCAACGGCCATATGCAATAAGCACTAGTCCACCAACACTGAGCTCCATGATCCCGATTCTGATCTGATTGCGACGAATTCAAATTTAGAAAGTTAATACTTAGATTAGGTAATTATCTTATTTGTTGTAATTATCTCATTTGATTTGAAATATTTGATTGCCTATTTTGAGTGATTTGGTATAGTTTGTTAAATATTCAAGTAAATATGAATATCCATAAAATCCGAAGAAATCAACTAACTTAACAATGTGCTTGGATCGCTACCGATCTCTAACTACAACATATGGCAGTACAAAAAACCCTCCATTCTATCCATAATTATTGGATATGATCGTCGATTTACCTGTTTTCAAATTTAAATGGATAACCTTCCATTGATATCCTTAACTACTCGGATATATTGTTATTTATTCCATTTCCGAATTTAAATAGATAAGATGAATTTTGTGGATTGCATTATTTAATAGAATAGTTATCACGTGGATATTTGGAAATGTAATTTGTAGGTTATCGTGACGATATTTAGGCGAAATGGTGAATGTGATACGTAAATTCTCAGTCCGTAACTTTTCTAGACAAAGGCAAAAGCTTAAACTTTGTATGTCGATCTAAACGGGGCTACACAGTGATCTGCTTTGGTCAAACCTTTTACGCCTGCTGCATCCCCTCTTTTAGGCCATAAGTTCATCCTATAACTCCAGACTTATCCAATTCGTACTTAGATTACCAGGCGCCATGAAGCACCGGAATAGTTCCTGGACTTAATAAAACTTGCGACGTCTTACTACTTCGCGATGAAATGAGATACATGAATTTCTATAGCATTAGAAGACCCTTCAGATTTATGCTCCTTCAAGCACGTTGCGCCTAAATCAAGAACACACGAAATTTTTTCTTGCCCATACTGACCCTCGCGTCTCTGGAATTCAGTACGCATCGCCCTTTTGCCCATCAAATCAACAGAGACAAAACACGAGCTAGTATGATTCCTTGTTAACAAACCTTTGCCAGTACCAGTGCCTCTCCCACACCACATTCATTGAGTCCAGTGGAATCCCCTTCGTCTCTGGTAAGAAGAGCACCACGAAGATAGTCATCAGGGCGATCCAAGAGGCGTAGAACAGGAAAGCGCCATACTTGAAGTGGCACAACATGGTCAGGAATGTCTGCGACAGCACGAATGTGACGGCGAAGTTCACGGCCACGCTAATGCTTTGCCCTGTGGGACGAATCTTCATGGGGAATATCTCGCTTGGGATGAGCCAGCTTAGGGGACCCCACGACCAGCCGAACCCGGCCGCGTAGATGCACATCAGCACCAGCACTAGTATGGAGTAGCCCTTGCTGATGCGCTCCGTGCCAGAAGTGCCTGTCGTCGCAGCCAAGACAGATGCCACAGCAACCTAAACAATAAGCGAACGAGGTTTGAGGGCATATGTGGATCTATGATTACAAAGATTGACGTCGAGATGGGGGGATGGTTGAGTATAGTGATCGTACAATGTCTCAATGTAGTCTTGTACGTTGAGCATTACACCTTAAAATACTACACCTCTTCATTTTCTAAATCAGTGATCACGCCTTCGTGCATTGCTCATAAAGCTAGGGGCTAATTACGTACCTGACAGAGGAACATCTGCACTCCACCCTCAATGAACAAAAACCTCCTCCCAAAGCGATCCACCACAGACGTAGACACCACAATCGATCCCAAGTTCACCAATCCAAGTATTATGGCCGCTATCAGAGCGGAGTCACTCCCGAATCCCACGGACTGAAACAAAACGGGCGCGTAGAATGCAATGATGTTGATCCCAGTAAGTTGCTGAAAGAATGGGATCGCTATCGACATCACGAGGTGTGGCCTGTACTGCCTCTCGAAGATTGTTACGAAGGGCTCTTCCTTGGCAGCCCTTGCTATCTCGCTGGACCTGATGAGCTCTGCGAGCTCAGGTTCAATGTTGGTGTCGCGGCCCCGTACCCTAAGGAGTGCTTGCTTTGCTTGAGTGAGCCTGCCGCGCTCGACAAGGCTTGCGGGAGTGTCAAATATGAGGAGGGCGCCGAGGGTCATGATGGCGGCTGGGGCCACAGCGAGGCCGAGGGAGAGGCGCCACCCCCAGCTGATCTTGGCGGTGCCGTAGTTTATGCAGTTGGCGGAGACCACCCCGATGCCTATGAAGAATTGGAAGCCAGTGTTGAAGGCACCGCGCCATTTCGGCGGGGCCATCTCGGAGAGGTAGACAGGAGTTGCCTAGATACAATTCTCATCATTCACTAATCGGATGATGATTCTTCTTCCAAAAAGAAGGATATTTTGCATGAACTAGTTTATATACTAAATTGAATATGAAATATGGATCTGGTTGAACTCCTATTTCAATTGTTAAATGATATCTTCAAACAAAAAACTAGCATATAAAAATTATTCTTGAGAATCTTAGTACTGAACATTTCTCTAGCCTATTAAGTCTACGCCAAACGAATGTACAATGAACCTGATCATCATAGCATCACAACACATTTACACGTCTTGTCAATGATATATCATATGAAACATATAATTATTGACAACGAGTCCAAATGGAAGATCTTTAATATCATAAACTTAGACTCTGGTTGTTTCACAAAAGATGAAAAATTTTGAAAAATATTTTCCTAAAAATAATTTATTGTATTGCTTGAAATAATTAATCAATAATTTTTTTATTATTATCAAGAATAATTTATGTCTAAACATTTTCTGAGCAATAAAAATATTTTTCTTTCATCCTTTTTTTATAAGAAATATAAACGATCTTTTTAAGAAATTATTTTTTCAATCCATTCATTTTTTTTTTCAAAATAAGTGTAACCTTAAAGCCTTAATGTACCAGCAATTTCAGAATGGCTAAACCTTGACCATGAAGTGAGAAGTACAGGTCAGCAACCTTGATATATGGTCTTGAAAAAGGGCTTCTTTTCTTTAGAACATAATGAAAGAGGAAATGATCTAGTACCTGATTAGTAAAGCCGACACCCAATCCGAGCAAGATACGCCCGAGGATGAGCATGGCTATGTTGGCAGCTCCACCGTTGATGGCGGCCCCGGCAAGGAAGGTGCAGCCACCAACAACCATTATGTTTCTTCGACCAAACGCCGCAGTGAGGCGGCTCGCCAAGAGGGACGAAGCCAACCCCGCGATGTAGAGTGAGGACGTGAACGCCGTAAGGACTTGGCTATCGTACATGCAGTACATATTCGTTTTGGCCTCGGCAGCCTTCCTTAGTACCGATGGGAAGAATTTCTTCAAGAAGGGAGCCATTGTAGTGACACCCCCTACACAGATAAATTGCAAATTTGCACGATGTATATGTTAGTGCACTAAAATGTATATCGCTCTGTTTTGGATCCGTATTCCCTTAATGATCGCAATGAATCTCATCAAAAGAAATAGTTAAGAGCATTATCCACACACAATGCGATTCTTGCATAAATTTTTGCATTGACTAGTTTTAAATGTCCTCACACAAGGCCCAAAATTGATGTCAAGGCTCGTGCACATAAGAGATTGTTGGTTGGCATTACATGAATAAATTCATTTGGGCATACATGAATTGACTAGTTGGCATAAATAAATTGAAGAGTTTGTACTGTACACGAAGAATAAAGTCTATTTTTCCGTTTATGGAAATAATAATTTCTTTTCCCATTTTACAAACACTTTAAATTACCTAGGAGCAGTTACTAGAAACATAATATAGCTACGTATTGTGATTTGAAATCTACTTACGTGAAAACAACACCATTGCTGTTTTCTAAAACAGTTCGATTTCAATAAGTTTGTAAATTTTCATTTTTCGTGGATTCCTATCACGAAGATACATATATTGGGTGGGTTTGAGTACCGTAGTTATTTATTAGCACGTGAAATAACCATGGGGATCAAAAGAACACCATTAAATTTTTTTTTTTTTAAAAAGGTATGAAAATAAAGAGCAACCTATTTGCTTGGTTTCCAACATTCGACTTGAAAAACTCATGGCCTCCGCCGTTCCAGATAACGACGGAACAATCCTGCTAGTGAGATTCGCAAATATACTTACTCATGTAATAATTTTTGGAATATTCCTTCGTATTGTCCTCACTACTGACCATTCTCAAAGGCTTAAGAGCGAGCCAACCTATCGGCTCGTGCCCAAGTTACTTTTGGGATACGGACTAACAGTCCATGTTCATCTACGAAGCACCATCACCATCTTGGGTTGGACAATTTCTCTTTTTAACCCATGCGAAGACTTTTCATTTTGTTTTTAGTGCAATTTTCACCTTTCACTTTACACTTAAAAACTTGCATGTGTGAGAAGTCACATCACATTAAATGACTAATAATAGTCATTTTCATCTTTGACATAGTTATAGATTAGAAAATCGAATTGAATGTTTTTTTTTTTTTATGACTTAGGGAACCTCGAACAGCAGACAGCTGGCGGGCAAACCTTGGGACTGCACAAGAGAACCACCATCCCGTACAAGCGGTTAAGACACCGAGCGCCTTCACTGGGTTTCAAACCCCTCACCTTAAGGGCAAGGATCAACGGGGCCTTATCCGGCAAAGCTACCGTGGTGGGTGGTAAAAAAAATTGTATTGAATGTTGATGGTCACTTACTAGCACAATCCTAATTTACTCTGAGCTATCTATCACGGTCGATATACCAATACTATAGCAATCAATTGAAGGATAAATAAAGCATATAAGAACCTCCTCAAGATGGAAATAGCTTTTAACATTGAACTAACCATGTTACTTTTTCTTCGTGATAAATATACAAAAGATCACCATTCTAGGAGAGAGGTTGTGACGTTATGTCACCATTAATGATGTAGCCATCAATCTTCAAAAATGCATCGAAAATGGTGTTTTCAAGATTGATGCGTCATTTTCATACCTAACTTCAGCAAAATTTTCTACCACCAACCATAATAGTAGATAGAAATATTTCACATATCACATTGTGATGCAAGGCGAAACGTGGAACATATGTTCCCATGGAATTTGACTTGTATCTAATAAGGTAGGACTAGATCATTGCGAATAATTTAATTTTGTATATTTTTTCCTCGGTTTCAAACTATACTGACCTGACCATCCCACCTAACAAAACCTAGGAAAGAAAATAATTGGCAATCATTAAAGAAAACATGGAACCTCATATGTGATCACTGTTTTAACAAAGTGATTGGGCAAATTCTTTTTAAAAATAATTGAGATTAGGTAGACGAAATGCACTGCAACACCCATCTTTCTCTCTGTCTATTCCACATCTTGAATGGGACGGGCTACAGGCATCATTACCTTCCAACCCAGGAGGGGTCCACGCAAAGATAACGTTGGCATTAACTTTTCGAATATAATATATAATATATATTTAATTTTTAATGCATTTTCTTAAATTAATTTCCTGAGGCTGGATGGATGAACTAACAGTCAAACAACGCACTCTACTCTTCAAAAAATCCCACAACAGGCGATTCATCCAAACGACAGCAGTGGAAACCAACATCTACTCGAAGCAACAACAAGATAAGTCATGGGTTTTTCCGCCTCTACCGGAGCTGAAACTATGAAAGGTGCTGATGGAGAACAAGGGGGTTTCAATAATTGATTAAGCAAGGCGGTTGAATTCTGATGCTTTCGCATTTATTGCTCGAAGAAGACGCGATGATGATAGATTCATTCTGCCGTTTCGGGTACGAATATCTCGGCTCGATCGTGCAATTAGAATGGTCCCACATCCGAAGCGCATGATGCGAAGTAAAATGAGGAAAGATCCTATGAACATCGGATGTGATAACCAGCACTTTTTCGAAGTATGACGCCAAAATTTCACAAAAGAAACTGGATGAAGGAGAGGCAGCAGAAGACGCACCTGAAATCCCGATATCGTACCCGAAGATGAGCCCGCACGTCGCGGCCACGAAGCAGGTGATCACCACCGACAGCGTTATCCTGCCGCCGAGGCCGTCGACATTGCCGCCGTCGACGGCGAACCCTCCGACCGCCATCTCTCTCTCTCTCTCGTGCCAGAGCAGGACTTTTGGGAGTCGCAAGACTGGGTTGCGTCGTGTCACGAGACCGGCATTTTATAATGACTTGCGGGGGAGAGGCGTGTAAGGTAATAGCTTCAAGTGGGTCATGTGCCCGAGAAGGTAATGCACTTCGAGTAAATGCCGGGTCTCACTCGCCCTATTTTGTTTTGTCTTGTTTTGTTTTGTTTTTTTGCTTGTTTTGTTTTGTTTTTTTTGGCGATGCCGGAATGCCGATAAACCCGGATTCATACAAAAGTTTCGTGGGATTAGGTAAAACACGAGGCAAGAGGTTGGGTGGCTTAATCGGAACATGGAGTTATTCGCTTTCAATAGTGTTAAAGACCGTGCACGTGTCGTACGTCTAATCTACACGTTAGCATCACTTGTCCGATTGGACTTTTAATATATCGAGTATAGGTTTATAACTTAATTGGCAAGTGATTGACATATTTAGAAACTAATTAGTGTCGTACGTCTAATCTGCACGCTAGCATCACTTGTCCGATTGGACTTTTAATATATCGAGTATAGGTTTATAACTTAATTGGCAAGTGATTGACATATTTAGAAACTAATTAGTGTGTTATTTTTTCCGAAAAAAATTCCTAGCTTGGGAGCTAAAAAAAAAATAAAATAGAGAAAGGTTGGTGCTTTTTCAAGCCAACTTTGATGAAGCCTTAACTTACATTTTGTCTTGAATGTTGACGTAGAACAATGGGCAAATGCTTATATAGAAATCTTCGAGCATCAAAGAGCTGGCAGTCCCACAAATTAAAGAAGATTGCAGCATCTTTGAAGTTATAAATGGGTTACGATATTTGATTTGAAATTCATGCGTTTTCATTGATTTCCAAGACGTCAAAGATTTCGGATGTATTTTACATATTCTGGCAACATTTTGAAAACTTTCCCTTTTATTAATATCTTTTTCCTGATTATGTTATTTAATTTTGATTATTTGATTATCTCCTAAATAGCGAACTCTCTATAAATAGGCACCTAAGATATTATGATCGCCTCTTCATTATTCAAATAACATCATGTCCTATCTCTTGTACATCTTTCAATACCTATCAATTTTACTTGTTTATTTATATATTTATTTTTTTATGTTCCATGATTGACTTTGAGTTCATTGGCATTGCTTTTTAAAATTTTTTTTTTTATCTGCTCATCTCGATGTAATGTGCTGTCGTTGTTTTAAGTTTAATGTTGAGTGAACTGTAATCCAACGCGCTTTAGTAATTAAACCACTAAACCAGATCAATGCCCTTGTAAGTCAACTTGAAATATTACTCCCTTCATTCAACTTGAAAATTATTTAGTCATGCAGCATATTAAAAGTAAAAGTTGAAACCCCCACAGCTGGTGCAATTACTGATTGGAGCCATGGAGGATTTTCCAGCTCAGGGAGTAGAGGTTACTCATTCAAATCCTACCAATTACAATAAATCTATTCCAGATAGAGGCCACTCGCATAAGCCAAATATGTTTGGACTTCATTGATTCGTGGAACATACTTGCGTGATATTTTATCCTCCAGGTAGCCGAGTTTCGACACCCCTTCTCCAACATGATATTAGAATGATTCCTTGCTGACAAACCTTTGCCAATACCAATGCCTCTCCCACACCACATGCATTGATTCCAGTGGAACCCCCTTCGTCTCCGGCAAGAAGAGCACCACAAAGATCGTCATCGCGGCGATCCAAGAGGCGTAGAATAGGAAAGTGCCGTACTTGAAGTGGCACAACATGGTCAGGAATGTCTGCGACAGCACGAATGCGCCTGCGAAGCCCACGGCCACGCTAATGCTTTGACCCGTGGGACGAATCTTCATGGGAAATATCTCACTCGGAATGAGCCAGCTTAGGGGACCCCACGACCAACCGAATCCGGCCGCGTAGATGCACATCAGCACCAGCACTAGTATGGCGTAGTTCTTGCTAACGTGCGCTGTGCCAGAAGTGCCCGCGGTCGCAGCCAAGACACATGCCACGCCAACCTAAACAATAAGCAAACAGGGTTTAAGGGCCTATGTGGATGTGTGATTTCAGAGATTGACGTCGAGATTGAGGGATGGTCGAGTATAGTGATCGTACAATGTCTCAATGTAGTCTTTTGTATGTTGAGCAATGAGAATTACTCCTTAAAATACTTGTTTTTTTTTTATTTCGGTCGAAACTCCTTAAAATACTTTACCTCTTCATTTTCTGCATACGTAGAATCACGCCTTCATGCATCGCTAATAAAGCTAGGGGCAAATTACGTACCTGACACAGGAACATCTGCACTCCACCCACAATTAACAAAAACCTCCTCCCACGACGATCCACAACAAACGTAGACACCAGAATCGATCCCAAGTTCACCACTCCAAGTATTATAGCCGCTATCAGAGCGGAGCTGCTCCCAAATCCCACAGACTGAAACAAAACAGGTGCATAGAATGCAATGATGTTGATCCCTGTAAGTTGCATAAATAATGGGATAGCTATCGACATCACGAGGTGCGGCCTGTACTGCCTCTCGAAGATCGTTAAGAAGGGCTCTTCCTTGGCGGCCCTTGCTATCTCGCTGGACCTGATGAGCTCCGCGAGCTCAGGCTCGATGTTGGTGTCTTGGCCCCGCACCTTGAGGAGCGCTTGCTTTGCCTGAGTGAGCCTGCCACGCTCGACGAGGCTTGCAGGAGTGTCAGAGATGAGGAGGGCGCCAATGGTCATGATGGCGGCCGGGGCCGCGGCGAGGCCGAGGGAGAGGCGCCACCCCCAGTTGATCTTCGCGGTGCCGTAGTTTAAACAGTTGGCGAAGACCACCCCGGTGCCTAAGAAGAATTGAAAGCCGGTGTTGAAGGCGCCGCGCCATTTCGGCGGGGCCATCTCGGAGAGGTAGACTGGAGCTGCCTGAGATACAATTCTCATCATTCACTAACTGGATGGTGATTCTTCTTTCAAAAAGAAGGCGTATTGCATGAATCTCGTTTACATAGTAAATTGAATATAAAATATGGATCCGATTGAACTCATTTTTCACTAAAAAAGATTTAGTTATCATCTATTATTTATCTTTGAACAAAAAACTACTATATAGAAATTATTCTTTAGAATCTTAATATTGAACATTTCTCTAGCCTTTTTTTTTGGGGTCAAATTTCTCTAGCCTATTGAGTCTCCACAAACTAATGTAAAATTAACCTTATCATAATAGGTACCATGATGAATTTACACGTCTCGTCGATCATAAATATCATATGAATACATATAATTATTGACAAAGAGTCCAAATGGAATATCTGTATTTTAATTGATCATAAATTTATGTGCTATTTATTTCGTGGAAAATAGATGGTTTAGAAAATTATTTTTTGTATTGCTTAAAATAATTAGTCAATAAAAAATATTTTTGTTAATAATAATAATTTATGTCCAAATATTTTTTTGAATAATTTTTCGTTCATTCATTTTTATAGATAATTTAAACAATTATTTTAAAAATCATTTATAAATCATTTATTTTTCAAAAAAATAAATGCACTCTTAGAGCCTCAACGTACCAGCAAATTTCAGAATGGCTAAATGTTAATCGTGATATGAGGAGTGCAAGTCAACAACCTTGATACATGGTGTTGAAAAAGGACTTATTTTCTTTAGAACATAATTAAGCAGCAAATGACCTACTACCTGGTTAGTGAAGCCAACACCCACTCCAAGCAAGATACGCCCGACGATGAGCATGGCTATGTTGGCAGCTCCGCCGTTGATGGCGGCCCCAGCAAGGAAGGTGCAGCCACCGAGAACCATTATGTTTCTCCGACCAAACGCTGCAGTGAGGCGGCTTGCCAAGAGGGAGGAAACCAACCCCGCGATGTAGAGTGAAGACGTGAATGACGTTAGGACTTGGCTATCATAAATGCAGTACACATTCGTTTTGGCCTCGGCGGCCTTCCTTAGTACCGATGGGAAGAATTTCTTCAAGAAGGGAGCCATTGTAGTGACACCCCCTACACAAATAAATTGCAAATTTGCACCATGTACATGTTAGTACACTAAAATGTATATCGCTCTGTTCTAGATCCGTATTTTCTTAATGATCGCAATGAGTCTCATCAAAAGAAACAGTTAAAGAACATTATCCTCACACACTGCAATTCTTGCATAAATTTTTGCATTGACTAGGTACTAATTGTCCTCACATCAGGCCCAAAATCGATGTCAAGGCTCGTGCCCATAGGAGATGGTTGCATTATCTAACTCACCATGTTACTTCTTCTTCATGACAAATATACAATAAATTACTATTTGAGGAGAGAGGGGCTGTGAAATTATGCCATCATTAATGATGTAGCCACTAATCTCGATGCATCCAAAATGGTGTTTTCGAGATTGATGCATCATTTTCCCACCCATCTTAGGCAAAAGTTTCTATCACCAGTCATAAGAGTACATTCGACCAAATAAAAAAAGACCATAACAATACATAGATATTTTAAATATCACGTATTGATGTAAGGTGCAACATATTTTAATACGGTACAGCGAGACCATTGGGAATAACTTTATTCTTTCTATTTTTTTTCTCTGTTTCGAATTATACCAACCTAGCCATCCTCCTTGATGAAGACCACGGGAAAGAAAAAATTGGCAGTTATTAAAGAAAACATGCAATTCATACATAATCACTGTTTTAACTTCCTGAGGATGGATGAGCTAACAGTCAAACGACGCACTATACTCTTCAAGAAATCCCACATCATGCGATTCATCCGAACGACAGCAGCCGAAACCAACATCTACTCGAAGCAAAAACAAGACAAATCAAAGGTTTTTCTGCCTGTACTGGAGCTGAAAGTATGAAAGTGCTGATGGAGAACATGGGAACCTTTAAAAAATATTCACGATATTTAGTATCTTATCAATGGCTTCCCTTGCATTACTAGGTATGAGTGGTTTTCTTGCAGAATTGATAGTATTTTTTGGAATAATTACCAGCCAACAATATCTTTTAATGCCAAAAATACTAATTACTTTTGTAATGGAAATTGGAACCAATGAAAAAAATGAGATCACTTCTTATGGATTCGTTGAAAATGATTCTGATCTAGTTCATGGCCTGCGAGAAGTAGAAGGCGCTCTGGACCACCACCCCATAGCATGTTGCCACCAAAAGCATAACCCCGTGTTTCATCTAGAGAATCTCTTAATTTTTCCAGAGCAACTAGAAAGAGATTATTTAACCATAAATAATTTGGTTCAGATGTAGGGTACCTATCTAGAAGTTTTTGCAACTCCATCATGTATATGAATCTAAGGTTTGAATCAATTCATAGGGTCTTAACACGGGAATTCCTATCAACAATAAAGAAAAGAAGAGTAAAGCTGTATTACACACACAAAAACTAGATAAGATCCTTTTTTGGCTCTATCTTTAGCCCTATGTCTCTTATCCCTAGGAGGTCTTCCTCCGCTAGTAGGTTTTTTTTTTCGGAAAACTCAATTTATTCAGGAGCATCCGTCAACAAAAGGATCACCTTAAGATGATCATCTCATGGCTATTGAGAACAAATCAAATCAGATGGTTCTATTTCTCAATCTTTCTGACTTGCTCCTTCGGAACCAAGGTCGAAAAGATTGAAAAAAAATCAGTCATTCACAACCACTGATGAAGGATTCCTCGAAAAGTTAAGGATTAGTAATCCCTTTTAGGAATCGAAAGAATTGAACGAAGAGCCATATGAGGTGAAAATCTCATGTACGCAGTAATGGTGACTTATTTGTCAACTTTTCCACTATCACCCCCAAAAAACCGAATTCTGCCTTACGTAAAGTTGTCATAGTACAATTAACCTCTGGATTTGAAATCACTACTTATATACTTGGTATTGGCCATAATTCACAAGAACATTTTGTAGTCTCTTTGAAGTACAGGGTTTTTTGGTTTTGTCGGTGCTTGAAACAATTTTGTCTTCTTTATATTACTATATCTCTAGAGTCAATAATTTTATACTAGGAACTATAGAACTCAATCACTTGCTACTGCTACTCTTTAGTTTTCTATTGAGGTCTATCCTATAGAGATACTCAAATTGGATTGGTGATCGATTTCTAGATTTCATCATAAACCTAATTGATTAAGCAACGTGATTGAATTTTGATGTTTTCGCATTTATTGCTCGAAGAAGACGCGATGGTGATAGATTGATTCTGCAGTTTCGAGGACGAATATCTCGACTCGATCGCCCAATTAGAACGGTCCCACATCCGAAGCGCATGATGCGAAGTAAAATGAGGAAAGGTCCTGAGAACGTCGGATGTAATAACCAGCCCTTTTTCGAAGTATTACGCCAACAGTTCACAGAAGAAACTGGACAAAGGAGAGGCAGCAGAAGACGCACCTGAAATCCCGATGTCGTACCCGAAGATGAGCCCGCTCGTTGCGGCCACGAAGCAGGTGATCACCACCGACAGCGTTATCCTGCCGCCAAGGCCGTCGAAGTTGCCGCCATCGACGGCAAACCCTCCACCCGCCATCCTGCTCTCTCTCTCCCACTTTCTTTCTCTCTTTCGAGTGAGAGCAGAGCAGCACTTTTGGGAGTCCTCCGTCGGAAGCGAATGATGAAGGGAGTCGCAAGATTGGGCCGTTGCGTCGTGTCACGAGGCCGGCATTTTATAATGACTTGCGAGGGAAAGTCGTGTAAGGTAGAGCCTCAGGCAGGTCTCACTCGCCCTACTTTTTTTTTCTTCGCGATGCAGGAGTGCCGATAAACCTGGATTCATATAAATGTTTCGAGGGATTAGGTAAAACACGAGGCAAAAGCTTGGGTGGCTAGGTCAAAATATGGAGTTATTTTGCATTCAATAGTATTAAAGCTCGTATACGTGTTGTGCATCTGATCTGCATGCAAGCATCACTTCTCTGATTGGATTTTTATTATATTGAGTATTGGTTTATAACTTGATTGAGAAGTGATTGATATATTTATAATCTGATTGATGTCCTACTTGTCCCGAAAATAATACTAGCTTGGGAGCTCGAAAATGAAATAGAAAAAGATGGGTCCTTTTTCAATTCAACTTTGACCAAGTCAGTAACTTACATCTTGTCTTGGATGTCCCATCTTTCAATACCTATCAGTTTTACTTGTTTATTTATTTATTTATTGTTCCATGATAAACTTTGAGTTCATTGGCATTGTTTTTCTTTTTTTAAAATTTTATCTGCTGATCTCGATGTAATGTGTTGCCTTTGTTTTATGTTTAATGTCGAGTGAACTGTAATCCAACACGCTTTAGTAATTAAACCACTAAACCAGACCAATGCCCTTGTAAGTCAACCTGAAAGATTCCTCCCTACTTACTACTGGAAAATTATTTAGTCATGCAGAATATTGAAAGTACAAGTTGAAGCCCCCACAGCTCGTGCAATTACTGATTGGAGCCTTGGAGGTTTCCTAGGTCAGGGAGTAGAGGTTACTCATTCAAATCCTACCAGTTACAATAAATACTCCAGATAGAGGCCACTCGCATAAGCCAAAAATGTTTGGACTTGACTGATTCGTGGTACTTGCATGATATTCTATCCTCCAGTAACTGAGTTTCCACACCCTTCTCCACCATTATATTAGAATGATTCCCTTGTTAGCAAACCTTTGCCAATACCAATGCCTCTCCCACACCACATGCATTGAGTCCAGTGGAACCCCTTCGTCTCCGGCAAGAAGAGCACCACAAAGATCGTCATCACGGCGATCCAAAAGGCGTAGAATAGGAAAGCGCCTACTTGAAGTGGCACAAGATGGTCAGGAACGTCTGCGAGAGCACGAACGCGGCTGCGAAGCCCCCGGCCACGCTAATGCTTTGCCCCGTGGGACGAATCTTCATGGGAAAAATCTCACTCGAAATGAGCCAGCTTAGGGGACCCCACGACCAACCGAAGCCGGCCACGTAGATGCATTTCAGCACCAGCACTAGTATGGCGTAGTCCTTGCTGATGCGCTCTGTGCCAGAAGTGCCCGTCGTCGCAGCCAAGACACATGCCACGCCAACCTAAACAATAAGCAAACAGGGTTTAACTTTAAGGGCTGATGTGGATGTATGATTTCAGAGATTGACGTCAAGTTGGAGGGATGTTTGAGTATAGTGATCGTATAATGTCTCGATGTAGTCTTGTATGTTGAGCATGTTGGAAATTTCCTAAATATGGGCTTAGACTAATTAATTGGTTTTCAATTTTAAATGATCAAATTAATGGATATTCCAATATATGTAGAACCCTTTAGTGATCTTGTTGAAATGGATTTTGGTATCTATCAATAATGAGTCTAGTTGAGTAGTAAAGTGTTGGTAATTGTATTTAATTGAAACTTATAATGGGAATAGCCCAATTGGCACACTAAGTGATTAGCATTTGCAAGGTCCCATTTCTAGTTTAAAATGATACGTTATACCTATCAGTTGCTTTAATCCCATAGAAAGTTGCTATAATGAAATATTTCACAGATTGGCATTCCAATAGATCATTGATTCCTAATCAAATTGATTTAGTTCTTTTAAGTAAAGTAATGGCTCAAACAGGTTTGGTCTAATTTTGCTGTGCATATCTTTTATGGTATTTTACATTCATATATAAATCTGATTTTTTTCTTGATTATTTGGTTGTTTATGTTGATTAATTTTGATATTTATGATTTTAATATCAACATGTGGTATCAAAACAAAATTAAAATTCTTTTAAAACCTGAATATTGTCGTAATTATTTCATGTGACTTTTTTTTTATCAATCGATTTTGAAACCTTAGGACTTTTGTTCTACATGTTGAGTTCCTTCCAACCGTGTATAGTTTGTATATTTTCATTGAATATTGAATGAGAGTTTCAAATTTGAATTTCTAGGTTTCATAATTTGAAAAGGTTCTAAAATTTTCAAATTACCCCGAATGATATATGTTAGAAATTGTTACATGGGTGTATATATATGTTTTAGAACATTTTGGTTGCATTAAATTAATGTTTTTGGCTCAAAATCGAGAAAACCCAATTTCAGCCATGGCTGTTAGATCCGAAATTTGAAGCTTGGATCTGAACGATTTAGTTTGTTATTTTTTTTTCTTCAATTAATTCACTCCAATCAATGCATAATGATGTTAGCATTAAAATCCATGGGCATGTGGGGGTGCATGTGGGGCCTCCGAGGACCGTTTTGTTCCAACAATTTTAATTAATATGCCTAATTTTTAACTTCTGTTTTTTTTTTTTTTGGTATAGTTAATTTTAATTTTGGCATATTTGAATATTTATTTGAAATTATTTATTGTTATCCACAACAACAACAACAATAATAATAATAAATTATTAGTATTATTTATTGTTCCCGAAAATGATGGAGCGATCATGCTAATGGGATCCACAAGTATACTAATGTAATAATTTTTCGAGTGTCCCTCGGCATTGTCCTCGCTATTGACCATCTGCAGTGGCTTAAAGAGCGAGCCAACCGATCGGCTCGTGCCCCAGTTAACTTTGGGATCCGGACAAACAGTCCATTTTCGTCTTCCAAGCACCATCGCCATCTTAGGTTGGACAAATTCTCCTTTTAACCCATGCAAAGACTATTCATATTGTTTTTAGTGCAAGTTTCTTGCACGTGTAAGAAGTCACGTCGCATTAAATGATTAACAATAGTTACTTTCATCTTTACCATAGTTATGGATTAGAAAACCGTGTTGATGCTAGTGGTAACCAACTAGCATAATCCTAATTTACTCGGAGCTATTTATCACGATCACTATAGCAATATTATGGTAATCAATCAAAAGATAAGTAAAGTATATAAGAACCTCCAGATGAAAACATCTTTTCACATTCAGAATCATGGGATTCATCCAATTCACCACATTACTTCTTTATGACAGATATGCAAAAGTTTATTATTTGAGGAGAGAGGGTCGTGATACTATGTCACAACTAACGAAGTAGCCACCAATCCTGGAAATGTGCATTGAAAATGGTGTTTTTGAGATAGATACATCATTTTTGTACAAATCTTGGACAAAAGTTTCCATCACCAACCATAAGAGTACGTAGAAACATTTCATATATCACATTGTGATGTAAGGTGGAACATGGAACATAAGTTCAAATGGATTTTGACTTGAATCTAATAAGATACAGCTAGATCATTGAGAATAACTTAATTCTATATATTTTTTCTCGGTTTCGAACTATATTGACCTAACCATCCCAACTAACGAAGACCCCGGGAAAGAAAATGATGGGCGATCAGTAAAGAAAACATGCAATTTCATATGTAATCACTGTTTTAACCAAGTGATTGTACAAAATCTTTTTAAAAATAATTGAGATTAGGTAAACGAACTGCACCGCCACACCCATCTCTCTCTTTATCTATTCCACACCGTGAATGGGACGGGTAACAACATCATTACCTTCCAACCCGGGAGGGGTCCATGAGAAGATTGACATCAGTTTTTTTTTTTAAATATAATCTATAATATATTTCATTTTTAATGCATTTTTTAAAACTAATTTCCTGAGCGTGGATGGATGAGCTAACCGTCAAACAACGCGCTCTACTCTTCAAGAAATCCCACATCATGCGATTCATCCGACCGACAGCAATCGAAACCAACATCTCCTCGAAGCAAAAACATGCGAAGTCAATATGGTTTTTCTGCCTGTACTGGAGCTGAGACTAAGAAAAGTGTCGATACGTGAACGTGGGGGCTTCAATAATTGATTACGCAAGGTGATTGAATTTTGATGTTCTCGCATTTATTGCTATAAGAAGACACGATGAAGATAGATTCATGGGATAATGCCACAGATGGTCCTAGAATCTTGGCTGAATCTGTAATTTGGTCCATAAAATTTTAATTTATTCAATGTAATTTTTGAACTTTAACCCAATCATTAAACATTTTCATACGGATATGAACTAGATTGAATATGTATAAGAAGTTTATGGACTACATTAAATAAATTAAAAGTTCTTGGACTATATTACACATTGAGTTAAAATTTAGAGATCACATTGAACAAATTAAAAATTTAAGGATCAAATTGCACATTAAACCAAAATTTAAGGATTATTTGTGTTAATTTCCCAATATTCATTCTACAATCTCGAGTATGAATATCTTTACTTGACCGCCCAATTACAATGGTCCCACATCCAAAGCGCATAATGCGAAGTAAAATGAGGAAAGACCTTGATAATATCGAATGTAATGTCCAACCTTTTTCGAAGTATGATACCGAGATTTCACGAAAGAAACTGGTCAGAGGAGAGGCAGGACGCACTTGAAATTCCAGTGTTGCCCCAAAGATAAGCCCGCTCGTCGTGGCCACGAAATAGGTGATCACCACCGAGAGCATTATCCTGCTCCTGAGGCTGTCAGCATTGCCGCAGTCGACGGTAAATCCTCCTACCGCCATCTCTCTCTCTTGCTATCATCTTACTCTCTCTATCGACTGCAATGTTATAGATGAAGGCAATTTTTTTTTTTCACAAGGAGATTTTTTATTTTTCCTATTAGATGTGCTTTTAGGTTCAAAGAGATACCTTTATATTAGTGGTATGAAGATGCTAGCCGTTAAGACGTTGAAAAATAAAATACAGAGGCGAGAAAAAGAGAAGAAAAAAAAGTGAGCTTTTTCTTTGTAAGGATTCTCAATTTCTTTATGCTTTGATATTGAGAGAAGATCATCATTATATTCCAACTTTCTTCGAAGTCTAATGGATTCACAGAGTATCTCTACACGGAGACGTAGCCTAGGTTTGTTTGAACTTTGATAACAAATTTTTTGGCGTATTCTTTTGATTATGTTCTTTATTATTATATTCTGTTTGGTGAATTGTTTGCGAGTTTTTTCTGGAATTGGTGTGCGATTACACAACAACTAGTGTCAAAAGCCTTGGTTGGCAAATCGAGAACATTGAGGGTTTTTGTTGACATTCGATTGAAAGCAAATAGTATGTTAGAAGATAAAATCAAAATCGATAAGTTCAATGGACATGATTTCGGATGGTGGAAATTCTAAATCGAGGATTATCTTTATCAAAAAAATCTTTATGCACCACTTGAGGGCTGGAAACACAAGATGGTGGAAGTAGATCCGACAACAAAAGCTAGATGGAAAACTCTTGATTGAAAGGCATTGGGTGCGATTCTTTGATGAAAAAGACAAAGTACCGCATCGCGAAAGCAAAAACTACAAAAGAAGCCATGTATATTCTAATGAATATTTATGAGAAGCTATTAACATCAAATCTAGTATTTTTGTTGAAGAAACTAGTTAATATGAAGTTATCTAATCAATGTTTTGTTGAATATATTAATAGTTCCACACAAGCCACAGGTTAATTGGAATCCACATGTATAAATTTAGATATGAAGCTTCAAGCTTTATTATTTTTATGTTCTCTATCAAAAAGCTACAATACCACAGTACAAGCAATTTTTAGATTCCATGAATTTATGCTTTTGAGACAATCTTTATTAATCAACTTTGTTCATGGAAGGAGTCCACTCATCTATACTTATTTAAAGAAAGAGATTTCTCTCCTAATCTCACACCCTAAATTACTCCAAAACTAGGTTATGATAATAATCTAAATTAATCTTAAGTGAACCCACATGCCATTTTCATAGTTTGACACTTAAAAGTGAAAATCACGATTAGCTGTCAACTCTCACTATATATATATAGTTAGTTAATTGTCAAAAGAAAAAAAAAATGCAATTTTGCTTCTTTTTAATGAGGAAACCGTTCATCATTTGAAACTTTACTTGGGGGCTGGAGGACAATTTGGCATAAATGGAGTGATTGGATCTAGTTGTCCCTTATTTAAAAGATCCGATTCCAATCTAATACAAGCTAATCAAATTGGCATTTTAGAGAATATTCAATTCCCTGTACATCCGACGCTTTCTCTATTATTCCACGTGAATCTTAATCGCCCTCTCTAGAATCATGCCCTCGAGAGGAAAGACCTAGTAATTGCATTTTTATTAAATCCGCCGCCAATATAAAGAAATTCTTACACTATTTATTATTGAATGGATTGTCTGACCGAATTTTTCCACGCGCCCCTCATCCAACGTTATCGGATGTAATAATAATCTAGTAATTTGAACGGCTGACCTGGCATTTGTCGACATCAAACGGTTTCCTAGGGAAATGGGCGTAGTTGGCTACTCCGGTGGTAGCTGGTCACGTGGGGAAGCGTTCCAGTGGCAGTGGGTGCACCTTAACGCAAAAGCTAATCTGATCATTTAAGAGCTAAGGCGCGTTAGTTGCTGTTCGCAGACGGCATTTTCTTCTTCCATTGCAAAGAATTAATACAATCAGTCCTATGGACCTAAACAAGTCCTACAAAAAGTTAATCCTAGACCTTGCTAGAGCCTCCCAATTCTTATGTAAAATAATTAGAAAGTAGAGTCCGGGAGGGACTAGAAAAATATATTATGTAGTCACCGATACTTCAAAATAAAGAATGCAATCTAAAAGCTAGTCATGTTAGCAAACAGATGCAGATGATCTTTGGTGATTGGAAACAATCCCTAGCATGATGAGGAACTCTTTAACACAAAGCTATTATTTAAGTGACAGCTAAGGTGCATTAGCTATTCTTTGCACTACGCATTTTCTTCTTCTATTTGCAAAGAACTAATATAACCAATCCGATCCCTTTAGTGCAAGCACCTTTTGCCCGCCTAATGACATCGTCAAACATACACTTGGTTCGCTTTTCACTTGACAGGTAAAACTCGCCGCGAGTACAGAGTTGAAACGACAAATGGAAATTTACCAAAAGGAGTGTTGGTTCTTGGTGTTAACGTGTATGAGGATATGGGGCTTTTCACGGCAAAAGACAAGAAAGGCACAAGGCAAGGAAATTTACAGTGAGTAGCTTGTGTCTTACCAGTAGAGGTGGCGTATTGACCCATATTTTAACTCATACTTATTAAGTAGGGTGAAATATAGTTTTAATAAAGCTAAGGACAATTAATGATGAGTTCTAGTGGATTTATCAATAAACCAAATTTCGCCCAATTGATCAAAATGTAATACTCTCTTGAGCCTGTGCCCAAGTTCTTAGTGGCCATGCGCATGTATCTGGCTCCCACACCCAAATCACTAGCATCTAGCTCAAGTCCATTGAGATCAAACCTAATTCCTCTATGATTGGGTCCCAACCGACAAATGCTAGCCTAGGCCCCTTGAGGTCGGGCCTAAGACCCTAGTGGTTGTGTTTGGGTCCACAAAGGCTAGGTTCGAGACCTCGGTGCCAGTGCTTGATTCCATGGCCACTATGCCTAGTTAGTCGGCTTTCGCACCCAAGTCACTGGCACTTAGCTTGGGTTCACCAAGGTCAAGCCTAATTCCTCGGTAATCGAGCCCGGATCCACAAAGTTTTGAGGTGAAGGCCAAGACCTCAATGCCTATGCTGAGGTCAATAGAGGCCTAGCCCAAGTCCCTTGAAGTCGAGCCACAGACCTTGTGCTAATGCTTGGGTCCTTGGTGGCACTACCTTGGTATTTGGTTCTCGTGCCCTACTCATTAGTGTATGGCTTGGGTCCATCAAGGTCGAGCACTGTTCCTCAATAGCCTTGTCCACATAGGTCGGGCTCAAGTCCCTTGAAGTTGCAACTAAAACCTTGGTGCCCATGCTCAGGTCATTTGCAGCCATGCTTGAAACCGAGCATTGTGCCAAAGCAATTGACGCCTGGTTCTATCCGTCAAGCTCGGGCCAAGTTTCTCCGATGTTCCACATCTCTAGGAACGCTGTGATGACGATCTCTGTGGTGCTCTTCTTGCCGGAGACCGAGGGGTTCCATTGGACCCAATGCATGTAGTGTGGGAGAGGAATCGGTACTGGCAAAGGTTTGTTAACAAGGAATCGTACTAGCTCGTGTCTTGTCTCTGTTGATTCAAGGGAGAAAAAGGGAGATACGTACTGAATTCCAGAGACACGAGGGTCATTGGGGGCAAGGGAATTTCATGCGTTTTTAATTTGGGCGCAACATGCTTGAAGGAGCACAAACCTGAAGGGTCTTCTAATACCATCGGATATTATGCAACATTGGATCTTGTTAATGAGCAATGGGCTTTCGCGTCCTCCTTTTGTTGTGGGCTTGAAGAATCCCAAATTCCTAATAATATAGCCTACTAGCAAAGGCAGCTCAAAACTTAAAAACAACCCCAATGCGAGTAGTTTTGTGATTTCACCTATAGCTCCCGAGTCAAGCCGATTTCAACCCCTAATGGAACAATTTTGGCCCAAATTGACTCGTAAAACCCTAGAATTTGGGAACCGAAGTTGAAAATTTGACTATAGAATGCAGGATCCTAGTTTACATGAATGTTCTTGCGTATATGAATACTTGGATTGTCATACGTAATGATTATGGACATTTAAAGAATCAAAGCATTGAAGATAATCTCTTTCCTGGTGAATTTTCATGACTTGTAAATTCAATGATCTTGCTATGATATTTTCATTTGTCAATGCAGGCTAGCCTTTCATATTTAGAATAAATTGTCTATCTTGATATGGTTACTAATTCCTTTTGCCACGGGCAAACATCCACATTGAGATTGTTCGTCACTTTATTTGTGGAGGTCGAATTGGAGATGGTGTTCTCATCAATCAGTCGTGTTCCCACCAATCTCCACCTTGCAAAATAGCTTTTTATTAAAGCACTGGGTTGTGATAGGTTTCCTCTTTCGATCAAGCTGGGGCAATGACTTTAATATGGTTTTGTTCTGCGATTCTCTTTCTTCGTAACGTCGCCCTATGTTTCTCCTCGGACAGCCACGATCCGATTTGGTCCTACCCGACCCGGATCGAGCCCAAAAACAGACCCGCGCGATCCGGCCCATTCCGGCCCATCCGGCCCGCTAACCCGTTCTCGGGTCTTCTCTTATCTTGCTCTCGAAGTCGGCGGAACCCTTCGGACGCTCGACAAAGCAAAAGCCCCAGCGGAGCATCTCTCTCTATCTCTCGCCGGAGGAGGAGAAGAAGAAGCAGCAGCGGCGGCGCGCAGATGTCGCATTTCGGAAGATCAGGGCCGCCGGACATCGCCGACACTTACTCGCTCCTCATCCTCAACATCTCCTTCCGTAGCCCTCTCCTTCCCTCTCCTCCGCTTCCCGATCCCGACTCTCTCTCTCTGTCTCTGTCTCTCTTTTTCAATGCCTTTACGCGGTTGTTTCGCAGGGACCAGCGCCGACGACCTCTTCCCTCTCTTCGACAAGTACGGCAAGGTCGTCGACGTGTTCATTCCCAGGGACCGGAGGTACGTGTGTTTCCTCTGCTCCGTTCCCTTTTGCTTCGTGGGTCGCGTGTTGAGGGTTGGGGATTTTGTTGCCGTGCTCTGATGTGGTCGCGCAGGACTGGAGAATCGAGAGGGTTCGCGTTCGTGAGGTACAAGTACGCGGACGAGGCCCAGAAGGCGGTGGACAAACTCGATGGTGTCGCTCTTGTCTCTGATTTTAATTCCTTCGGTCACGAGGGTTTCTGTTTGCGTTGTGCGGGAAACGCTTGGATTGGCGTTTGATTTCTTGTTCGGTTTTCTTGTTGAAAGGGAGAGTCGTGGATGGGAGAGAGATTGGGGTTCAGTTCGCCAAGTACGGTCCCAATGCCGAGAGAATGTAAGCTGTTCGATTATCTCACCTTTTAGCTTTCGAATTGTTCAAGATTGTGCCTCTTTCGGGTTAAAATACAGTGCAGTGCCAATCTGGTACGAGCTCACTGGAGGGAATTTGGTTTTCTTGGAATAAACCTTGAAATGGTGCAAGTTGCCATGACCTTGTTAACATGATTCTGTCAGTGGAGGATTCGTTTTGCCAAATAACCTGTAAAAGATGGCCTAAAGAAAAGGAAAAAAAATAGATCTTGAATAACTTCGCTGTCAGTTTCTTGTTATTGATTCTTCTGATGAGCTTGGCCTCTATTTCGCAACAGTGATAAGGGGAAGATTGCTGAACCGGTTTCAAAGATGAGAAGGCGGTCGAGAAGTCGCAGTCCTCGTCCAAGGTACGGTTTAAGTTTGTTAAGTTAGTAAAGTTACACAAACTGTGTGTATGCAAATTGGTTTAAGTTTGTTAAGTTAGTAAAGTTATGCAAGTTGTGTCTATATATACTAAAATGAGAAAAATTCTACACTTGATTATAAATTCGGGTTTAATGTGTTGACAACTGTCTGTAACTCACTATTGCTATAGTTGTTGATTTGTGTTTGAGGTGAAATTTCAAAATCACTTTTATAGAATGGTTAAGATACTTTGTCCTCTAATACTTACATAAGCCTGTTTACTAGCTTCACAATTCATTTATCTCTACATATCAAGAGTTAATAAAGGTTGCTGTAACTTTGATTGTGATTTAATAAAGGCAGCTGAAACTTTGATTGGGATCCTGATTGAATGAGAAAATAGGCAGGGTCAATTTACCATTGAAATCATGATGCTACAGTGGATAGAGGACCCATGACTAGAGCTCTTTGATGTACGAAGGATTAAGCCATCTAATTTGTTTTCAATGACTTGTGGAGTGTTTGAAGAGGAAAGGGAGGGAATTTCTCCTTAGTTTACCTCTATATGACTGGACAACTGTCCCTTTGGGTGAACAATGTCACTGCTAATTTATTTTATAGGTTCCCTCCGGGCCTCATGAAAATCAAATTGCGAACTTTGTGCATAATCCTTACCATCCCTTGTTAGTTGTCTGCACGTAATGAAAACAGTTGATCAAGTTCATGGAGAGAACTGATCCTATGGAGGAATTAATGCTGTTAACAATGATGTGAGAAGCTTGTTTACACATCTTATGGCTTATGGAAAATATCTATACCTTTTTAAAGATACAAATCATAATATATGTTTAACATTTAAATGACATTAGAGGCAATTACTTTTAAAGAATTGGGGTGTTATATATTGAATTTGTTCACAGTAATCCAATGTCAAGAAATAGAATTACGTCCCAGCTGAATGCTGCAGCTGAATCTGAATGATAAAACCACAGTCACTCGTGCATATAGTAAATTTGATTCGTTATTCTTCAGTTAGTGGATAGGACTTCCCCATCTTTTCTTGAGATCTAAGCAATTAAGTTTGGAACTGCAATTTCCAGAAAAATGTTGGGAGTGCAGTTACATTATGGTTGCTGAAACCAGCTAAGCAACTGGTCCTCATTTTTATTACGTTGGAAAAAAGATTAACTGGATAATTTGGACCATAATTAAGGGATAAAACACATCAGTGTAATCAATCATTGAGTGACAGAATTGATTATGAGAATCAGCTGACTGATAAAACAATTTGATGATTGAATGGCCAAATTTAGGGTTTTGAGTTGAAGTCCAAGGTTTCCTCAATTTAAATGAAATTTAGGTTCTGAGTCTCGTAATTACAAAATCCAGTGTTATAGTAAAGGCGCATAGTCAATTTCATGTAAAATTGAGTGGGTTCCATTTTCCAGTGAAAAGACAGCATCAGCTGCAAGACGAGGACTGATTGAACATCTGCCAAAAGATTTAGAGTTCAATTGATCAGTGGGACAATGGGGGGACTTGTTTTGAACTTTTCCCAAAACTATTTTTATAAATTTGTGCTGGATGAAGAGCTTATGAACTTAGACTTACTCCATCAGCACTTGATGATACAGCCTAATAAGATTGTAACTGCGTCGCCTTTAACTAAGATGTTCACACATGAAATTGTAAACTCCTGTGACCTCCTTTTAACAAGTAAGTAAGGTGTCAATGTGGTGTTGCTAATTTCTTTCGTCTAGTTCCCATTATGCCATTGAGTTGTTGGTTTCTAGATTCCCTTTTTTGGTCGTTTAAGCTTTGCAGTTCAGATATTAGGTGACATCTGATTTTGTTGCACCTTGTTCTTTTGTTTGTAGCAAAATGAAAAAAATAACAGCAAGTAGCAGTTAACCCTTAACCATCTTAATGAGTACTTGCATCTTGCAGAGTTGCAAGTAATTCCTCTCATTCTTTACTGCAACTGACGGTACAATGGATTTTCAGGTACAGAGACGAATATAGAGACCGTGATTACAGGAGGAGAAGTCGCAGTAGAAGCGGCGGACGATATGATCGCGACAAGTACAGAGACGGGGGAAGGAGTTACCGTCACCGAAGTAGGAGCTATAGCCCAAGTCCTGATCGTCGCAGAGACCGAAGGGCACCCAAACATGATGATGAGGACCGAAGTCGGAGTGGATCATACACAAGGTGAGGCCCTCCTTATTTCCCTTTAATGCTTCTTTTGGTCACTTCTTGTTGAGAATTTCTATCTGATTGGAGTTCCCCAATTTTCAGTTCATCCCGGAGCCCGCAGAAAGCCAAATATGAGAGGAGTCGCTCTCCAAATCAGAGACCTTCTACACTTGAAAGTCCTGATGTACGAAATGGTGAAAGAGATTCTCAGCTCCAAAGAGATGTGCCCAGTGGACGTCCTGCCAATTCCGCTGGTGCATCTCCACGTAGTCCATAGATCGAGTGGTAAAATCACGTGAATGGATTTTGTCTCACTCTATTGCAACTATTTGATCCTTATGTCTCTGTTTTTTCATGTTGCCTTTTTAGGAAAGATGAGTGCCCCAGGTCGTGGGAGTCTTTTTTGCTCGACAAACAATTATACTTTATCCTGAGTTGCTCTTGATTGGGTGGACAGATACTTCGTTGCGTGCAGTGATTTAGATGTTAATCCTAGGTTTAGTCGGGCGTTATGTTTTCCTTCTTTGAAGGCAGCTAGTCCGTCTTTTCTGACCTTGGTGGTTATTGTGATACTCTGATCTTATTCTTGTGCTATAATGTGCATTCATGAAGTCCATTTAAAGCCTTTATTGTGATGCACTTGTTCATAGGTCTCTGGCTACACTTTAACTATTGTCGATGGGGTGTGTCAGTTTAATCATACGTAATGCACATGGACAATGAGAGAATCGTGGTGGTGATGATCCTGCACTTTCGTTAGCCATTTTTTGGTCATAATCCAGTAGCCATCTCCGAAGGTGGTCCGCTATGAGTGCTCTATGGTTTTTCATTCCTCATGAAATGATGCTCCTGAATTTAGTATTGTTTTTATATCCTCACAGCGGTGGGTGTGCCAATTTGGCATCCCTTCTTTTGGCAATTTTTTTGGGTCTTGACAAATTTGCATGAAAATGGGTTCCATTTCTTGGCTTTACATTGAGCCGATCGCACTAGCATTTAAATTAATTCACTGGTTCATATCTGGGACCTTTGTTGTGTACCCCAACTTGGACTTTATGGACACGAGTCTCAACAAGTTCTATGGAGAAATTTGGGGAAGTTGCATGCGTTTATGTGATCTAAGTATTGCTGGAAATAACATCACTGGCATCGAGGATGAACTTCCGACCATCTTATAGCTTGCGGTCGCTTGTGTATCTGCTGATCCCCAACTCAGCCGTCAATGGAAATGATTTCGTTCAATCATTTTCCATGGTGTTCAAAATTCACGGACAGCCACTGATCCTAGAAGAGATGCGAAAGCTTCAAGCCGTTTACTGGATCATTTGTAGAAGATTTTGTCCGATAAATGGTGTTGCTTTGTCAACCAGTTGCAAGTTCTTTAATGAAAATTAGGGTCCTTGCAACTATCTGATTAAGTATCAAAACTTTTTTCATTCCATTGCTACGCTCACTGATGTGGTATTATCTTTGTTTGAATTTAAAAGACTATTGACCGGCAACAGAATTTGAGTGCTTAACCCATACTGGCATGACTATGAGGACTTCATTTCGTTCTCGCCCAAGTAAATATGGGACTGCCTTTTGTTTTGGAATATGTTAAAGCTGAACTCTGGCATCTAGATTCATTTGTAGAGAGAAGACAGCTGAACTCAAAGTGATATTCCGAACTGTTTCTGCATCTAGTCTGAGGTCATTGTAGTGAAATCTAAGTATCCATGATGAGTTAGAGTGAGAAAATATAACTATTATATCAACGTAAAGTCAATGAAATTGAACATTCATAAGTAGTCCAAAATGTTGTCCATTGTAATCCCGAGATCGCATCACTATCTGGTCTTCAAAGAGTGGATTTGTCCAGGAATAGATTAAACTCGTTTATCCCGGAGAGTATCAGGCAGTTGGCAGACTTATTCCACTTGGATTTGAGCAACAACCGGTTAAGCCACGAAATTCTTGGCTAGATCGGGATGTTGACTCACTTATCCGAGCTAGACTTGAACAATAATTCATTCATCGGCGAGATTCCTGCACAATTCAGTAGTCTGCAAAGTCTAGTGAAACTTGACCTCTCACACAACAATCTTTCGGGCCCTATATACGCAATTTTTGAGGATATGCCAGGTTTGGCCGCGGTTGACATATCCTACAATGAGTTTCAGGGTCCGGTTCCAAACACCACGGCGTTCCAAGATGCTCCAACAGAAGCATTACAAGGCAACGCTGGATTATGTGGAAATGTCGATGGACTTCAGCCTTGTAGTCAATCGGAGCCGCAAAAGAAAAAATCCAACACTATTAAGAAAGTGTTTCTCATTGTTTTCCTCGTACTTGGAGCATTTCTCTTGCTTTCTTTCGTCGGAGTATACTACATTTTGCATAGAAGAAAGGACCACCGACAAGTGGAGCAAACACAGGAGAGAGAGAAAATGTTTTATATATCTACTTACGATGGAAGGATATCGCACGAAGAAATCATTGTAGCGACTGAGGATTTTAACGAGAGATACTGCATTGGATGTGGAGGATATGGAAGAGTCTACAGAGCAAAGCTAAGATCAGGCGATGTGGTGGCTGTGAAGAAGCTTCATCAGATGTCTGATAGCGGGCAAACGAATTAGAAGGAGTTTCAGAATGAGATACGGGCATTGACAGAAATACGACACCGTAACATCCTACGGGCAGAACACCTGGTAGAGAGACCCAATCTTGAGTGAAATAAATACCGGAAAAATTGGAAGAAAAAATAGATACATTTGATAAAAATTCATTATCAAAAGATCGTGAGACTCCATGCTTCTGCTCACATCCCCAACACTCGTTCTTGGTGTATGAGTATCTGGAAAGAGGAAACCTGTCTGCAACCCTAAGCGATGACGTAGAAGCAAAAGAGTTGGGTTGGGATAGGAGGGCAAATATTGTGAGAGGCATAGCTCATGCTCTGTCCTACATGCACCATGACTGTATACCTCCCATTGTTCACCGAGACATATCAAGCAACAACATCTTGCTTGATTATGAGTATGAGGCCCATGTTTCCAACTTCGGCACAGCCAAGCTTCTCAAGCTGGACACGTCAAATTGGAGCGCTGTCGTTGGGACATATGGATACGTCGCACCAGGTAACTCAATGGATATCTACTGTTCTTCTATGGTGAGCTTAAAAAGTAATAATCCGCTAGTAATGATGCATTTTCTTCTTATGCGTAGAGCTTGCCTACACAATGAGGGTGACTGAGAAATGCGATGTGTACAGCTTCGGGACTGTGGCAATAGAGGTGATTCATGGAAAACATCCGGGCGAAACCATCTCATCCCTTTTATCTACATCGGATAAGGAGATTGTTCTGAAAGATATGCTGGATCCACGCCTACCAGCTCCAATGCCTAGCACTCAGGAAGAACTTCTAGTCATCTTCAAGCTCGCAATTGCTTGTCTATCCGCCAATCCACAACTCAGGCCATCCATGAACATGGTTTCTCAAGTACTATCGGCTCATCCGGCCACTCACTAGTGTAATCATTGTCCAGAGGTGGAGATAACCCAGTAATTTGAAATTGCAAGAGGAACTATAGCTTATGGCAATTGAATAGATATCTCTAGTTGTACTTTCTATCTTCGTAGATGAGTTTCGTATGATAAAGTGAGCTTATAATACATGACAAGCGTGTGAAAGCTAGTATGTGCACCTAGAGGGGGGTGAATAGGTGCAGAAACAATTTTGCGAAATAAGTGCAGCACAAATCAACAATGGATTATGAAAATGAAATTCCTCTCTTTTCAAATAAACAAGTTACGATCAAAGTAAAATAGTGTAGGGAAGAGAATTTGAACATAGAGTTTATAGTGATTCGGCTTAATCCAAGCCTACGTCCACTCTTCCGCACTGACAGCCCACCGGCTGGATTTCACTATGAACAAAAGAGTTGCTACAGTAAAGTTCTCCCTTGATTCCACAGTGTAGAGACTTTACTACATTTCCACAAGGTCTCTCAAAGATATAAACTCTCTTTTGCGTACAAGATTTCGCTCAACAGTTTAATTGACTAAGAACAAGGAGCTTCAGACTTTGGAATTCTTCTATCGCGCACCTACTTGAACAACTGGAACGTCTTCCTTATATACTCCTTTATGCCATCATACCCGTTGGCACTTACCAAAGGAATTCTTCCAATCTACCCATTGGACAGAATCAATTAGGAAGATCTTCGAGCTATTTAAGGAACATCACGATAGCCCATCAATCCTGCTCGCCCATACAATCAGGATCTTGGTTTCCATAAGTAGAACCTTCCAAGTATACTTCGCCAATCAACGGATCCGCGATCCCTGAATCAATCTTGATTTGAATAATGGATTCCAACATGCTATATCCAGTAAGAAGATCTACTCCAGTCGATAAGGTCAAATCCTTAACGAAACATCAAATCCTGGATAAGTCTTCTTCGACGGACTAGAAACTGTCAATGAGGATAGACTTGACTCTTGAGTCTAGCAGTTCGGAGGTCTTCAGACTTTGATGGAAGAGTCTGCAAGTCTTCAGACTAGACTGATGGAAACGTTTTGTCAGCTTCAAAACACTCAAGGAAGATTTCTCCAACAATCTCCCCATTTTTGATGGTGACAAAACTTTCCTGCAGATTTGGATAACTTTGACCTGCAAAACATTACTCAAGCAAGTATGGATATCTCACAAAGATAAATGGCTTAGTAATAACACTAGAATATGCATCCACAGAAAGTAGGTTAGTCTTATGAACAAGGCCATGAGATATCAATAATACTTAAGATAAACAGATGTTCAAACAGTCAATTCCAAATCCAGTCCAAATCCAAACAGCCAAACACAAACATCAAGTCAATCAAAAAAGTTTTAAATCCAAACAGTCAAATCTGCACATCTCTCCCCCTTTTTGTCATCATTAAAACGGTAGAGATGAAAAGAGAATGAAATTAAGATGGCTTGGGAACACGAACAAGCTGGAAATCTCCCATTGACTGGACAATGCCTTCCAGCTTTTTCAAGTCCTCTTTCAGTTGCGCTACTTCTTCACCTTTAGCATTTGCCTGAACTTGAAGAGCAAGGGCTTGGAGTTGATCATTCAAAGAAACTGAAGAAGCTTGTCCTGCATTATGCATATTCTAAAGTTCGCATCCCAGAGCATAGATTTGACCTTTCATCTCCAAAAGAACATCAAGAATTCTGCGAAAGTCTGCTGAATTATCAGTCTGAGTACTTGCTTCTGCACGATCAGACGGTGTATAAGCAGATGATGGCAAATCAGCATTGTCACGCAGATTGGGTGATGAAACATCGTGTCCCTCCTCAGGAAATTCTGAGGCATAGATGTCCTTTGGATTTGCTGGAGAGTGACTTACTCCTTCACTGGTGGCAGGGATTGAGGATGTTCCTCTTTTCTCAGGATCTCCCCCTGTTTCCATGCCTTCAGGTGGAGAAGAGTGTTCTTCATGTTCTTTTTCTACTCTCTCCTCTTATTCTTCTTCAATTCTTTCCTCCTCTGCATCTCTCTCCTCTGCTTCTTTCTCAAAATCTTCACTTTCTCCAGTCCTCTGTTCTGTTTCAGCCGTGTCTTTTTCCTGTCTCTCCGTTGATTCTGGTGCAGAACGACTCAAGTTCTTCAATGCCATTGCAGAAATGGTGATATCATCCTCATCCTCTTCATCCTCAATGATGAGAGCTCTTCTTTTCTTGGATGGAGCAACCATGGGCTCCTTCCTTTTCCTTTTTGTAGCCGAAGAGATTTGATGAGTCTTGACAGGGGTTTTCTCCTTGAATTTCTCCAATTTCTTGTTGAGTTCCTTCAGACGCATTTTAGAGACCATTTTCAGTCCCACCACCATTTGATCGCACACTTGACCACAAAGAATTCGGGGAGGCTGAATATTCAAATGTCTGAATAACTTAGTCACAAGAGCTGAATAAGGAAGTCGACCATTGTCCTTCACCACTGCCCTGTACATGTGGAACATAATAGTGTGTGGAAGAGAGAATTTTTTCCCAGCATTGATGGCATACATCAGCTTTGCCTCCGAGTTTGAAACATCGGTCTTTGAAGTAGATTTTGGTCTGAGGCAGTAAGTTCAGCATAGGCTTCTGTACTTTTAGAACAAAACTGTTCGAGTTGAAGAAGACTGAATTTCTCCCGCAGATTGACATTCACAGAGTCAAGAAAATCAAAATCCACACTTCTAGGGTTTATCACCCCACGCTTCAGCAACTTAGAGTACAGTTGCTTGTGTTCCTCCGATCGAAACAAGTCTGTCCTTTTGCTTCGGATTTTTGCCGCAACACCCATTCTCGGTTTAAACTGACTGTACATCCTATCATCGTCATTCCCATATGGCTGACTCAGCCCTCCAACACGTGGATCAGTTGGGATATTTGCCAATGCCTCTTCCGCCGACCCAGCAGGGGCAATTCCCAATCGTTCCATTGTGCGTAGAAAATAGGTTTCATTTCGATACCCTTTTTCTTTCAAAAATTCGTCAATGTAGTTCAAAGGAGTACCACTCCTCTTCAAAGCACGGTAAAGCTTATAAGTAAAGCCAAGCTTAAAAGTTCTTACGGGTTCTGCGTCTTCGACGATTTCTTCCTCTTCTCGAGGTGCAACATCCTGAGGTCTAGATGGAGGAGATGGACGCTGCTGAGAATGTTGTGGGCTCTGTTGTTGATTAGGGGATTCTTCTTCCTCGGTGAGATCAAAGTGCGTAGGTCCCTCACGCATCTGTTGTGGTCCCCTGTTCGCGATCCTCGAAGACTTTATATGGGAAGACATTTTTCACAGTTTTTGAGAGATTCCAAGCTTGTTTTCCCAAGAAAGATGATAACTTTTCGAAGATTAAACAAGAGAAGAAGACATAAATGGAAGATCGGTGCTCTCTTAGGGTTTTTGTGAGTAAAACGAAGAAGAACCGACAGTATATAAGACAGTCGAAGAGAGGCATACGGAACGTCGTAAAAAGGAAATATAAAGATGCCTTTTAAAAATACCTGCCTTTTCAAAACTTAGATAACTGTCATTTTAAAAAAAATTTCTTTTTCGAAAAGGAAAGATTGCAATAATCACGGAAATTAAAAATAGCAACAATCAATTACGGGTTGATGATCGTACCTTTTCGAGATTTGATTTGAGAGATAATAAAATAAAATAACTTACAAAAAAATCTTGATCGTCTGAGTCTGAGTGTCTTTAGACTTTCAATCCTAGGTCTGAACTTCCTTAGACTTTAAGATATTGAGTCTGGAACGAATAGCTTCAAATTGATTTTTCTCTAAGGCTTTGTAAATATATCCGCCAGTTGATTCTTAGAGTCAATAAACTGAATCGAAACTTCTCCATTTTGAACATGATCTCTAATGAAGTGATGTCGAATCTCTATATATTTTGCTCTTGAGTGAAGAATCGGATTCTTGGTGAGATTGATTGCGCTGGTGTTGTCACATTTGATTTCAGTGCATGAATCTTCAATTCCAAAGTCTCTTAACTGTTGTTTTATCCACAGAATTTGTGAACAACAACTTCCAAGAGCTACATATTTTGCTTGTGCTGTAGAAAGAGCTATTGTACTTTGATTCCTTGAAAACAAAGACACTGTCCTGCTTCCAAGTAGTTGACAGGTACCCGAGGTGCTCTTTCTATCAACTCTGCATCCGGCTAGGTCTGCGTCTGAGTATCCAAGAAGAGTAAAGTCTCATTCTTTAGGATACCAAAGACCCAAAGTTGAAGTTGAGGCAATGTATTTGATAATACGTTTTGCAGTACTTAAATGAGATTCTCTAAGGTCTGATTGAAACCTGGCACAAATGCAAACACTAAACAAAATATCAAGTCTAGAAGCAGTAAGGTAAAGAAGTGAACCAATGATGCTCCTGTATAGCTTCTGGTCGACTTTCTTTCCTCCTTCATCTTTGTCCAACTTCAAGGAATTTGACATTGGTACATCAGTCTTTTTGCAATTCTCCAGTCCAAACTTTTTGACAAGATCTTTAGCATACTTTTCTTGATGAATAAAGGTTCCTTCCTTCAGTTGTTCTACTTGGAGCCTGAGAAAGAAGGTTAGTTCACCCATCATGCTCATTTCAAATTCATCCTGCATAGACTTAGAGAATTTCTCGCACAGACTTTCATTAGAAGATTCAAAAATAATATCATCAACATAAATTTGAACAGGTAGAAAACTTTTGCTTTCTCTTTTGATAAACAATGTAGTATCTACTTTACCTTTGACAAAGCCATTTTGGATTAAAAACTTACTTAGTCTATTGTACCAAGCTCGAGGTGCTTGCTTTAGACCATATAGAGCTTTTTTCAGTCTGAAAACAGAGTCTGGTTTCCTTGGGTCTTCAAAACCGGGTGGTTGTTCCACATAGATTTCCTCTTGGATAAATCCATTTAGGAAAGCACTTTTGACGTCCATTTGGAATAACCTGAAATTTTTATGACAAGCAAAAGCAAGTAATAATCTAATTGCTTCTAACCTTGCTACTGGTGCGTAAGTCTCATTATAGTCTATCCCTTCTTCTTGCGTATATCCCTTGGCCACGAGTCTTGCTTTGTATCTTACAACCTTTCCTTTCTCGTTCATCTTGTTTCTGAAAACTCATTTAGCTCCAATGATGGATTTACCTTTCGGTTTAGGAGTCAATTCCCAGACATCATTGATACTGAATTGCCTGAGTTCTTCTTGCATGGCTTCAATCCAGCTTTCATCAGTTAGAGCTTCTTCTATACTTTTGGGTTCTATTTCAGAAATAAGAGCCACAGCACTAGACTTTCGCGCATTTTGGATCTTGTGCGAATTCCTTCATTAATATTGCCGATAATGAGATCTGTGGGATGACTAGACTTATGCTTCCAGTTGTTGGTTGATTTGTCAGACTGTTGATCTTTTTCCTCATTTGAATCTTCGGCTATCATTTGTTGCTGGTCTTCTGAAGTCTGAGCTGCTTATGGAGATTTAGACTTTGTAGAGTCTAGAGTAGGTTCATATTCTTCAAGTTGAGTCTGAATCGATTGGCTTTGCATAGAGTCTTGAAATTTGACATTCATTGATTCCTCCACAGATTGAGTCTTTTTGTTGTATACTCTGTAAGCTTTGCTTTTGGTCGAATATCCAAGGAAGATCCATTCGTATGATTTTTCTTCAAACTTCCCAACTCGATCATTTGCATTTTTCAAAATAAAACATTTACATCCAAACATGTGAAAATATGAAACAATGGGCTTCTTACCTTTGAATAACTCGTAGGGAGTTTTCTCCAGAATAGGCCTTAGAAAACTCTATTAATAATATAACATGCTGTAGAAACTGCTTCAGCCCAAAAACGTGAAGAGATGTTGCTTTCAATTAAAAGAGTTCTAGCCATTTCTTGAAGCGATCTATTTTTTCTTTCCACGACTCCATTTTGCTTTGGAGTATATGGAGAAGAGAACACATGCTGAAAACCAGATTTATCACAAAATCTTGTAAAGTATTGATTTTCAAATTCGCCTCCATGGTCAGTTCGTATACTTGAATTAACATACCCTTTTTCATTTTGAACCTTTTTAGCAAACTTTTTGAAGTAAGAAAATGTTTCAGACTTACTTACCAGGAAATATACCCAAGTGAATCGTGAGTAGTCATTTACAATTACTAGGCAATATTTCTTACCTCCAATGCTCTGAGTTCTGGTTGGTCCAAAGAGATCCATATGCAGAAGCTGCAGTACACGATTAGTGGAAACTTGATTTATTGGTTTGAATGAGTTTCTTACCTGTTTTCCCAACACGCATGGTGTACATAGATAAGTCTTTTGGTATGACAGATTGGGTAAACCACGAACAAGCTTCTTTGCTGAAATTTTGGCTATTTGCTTCATGTTGATGTGCCCAAGTTTTCTGTGCCATAAGTTTGCTTCTTCTTAAATTGAGATTAGACATTTGGCTTCATCTGGTTTGACATCCAAGAGGTAGATATTTCCATGTCTTCGACCCGTGAAAGACTGAGAGGAATCTTTACTGGTTTCTGAACATATTCCCTCTTGACTAAGCAAATTGTAGTTGAGTCCTTCCATTAAAGAAACATTACTGATCGTGAGACTTCCAATCTTTACAGTTCCGAATCCCATAATTCTTCCTTTGCCATTTCCTCCAAATGAAACTTTTTCACCATTAACTTGAACAAGTTTTATGAAGCAATTTGAATCTCCTGTCATATATGCCTTGAGCATCCACTATCTAGGTACCATTTAATCTTTCTCTTGATAGTGACCTGCATTTAGAAAAGAGACTCAAGCTTTCTTTGGTACCCATATTTTCTTGGGTTCATTGGTGTTAGTATGATATACTGTTTTTGCCCATACCTTCTTAACAGGTTTCCAAACCATAGAACATTCTTTTTCAAAATGATATGAACTATTGCACTTAGAACATTTAAGAGCACTGCGACCTACTGGTTTTACAAACACTTTTTGGAAATGATTTTTGTAAGCATTTCTCGTAGGTCTTTGCTTAATTCTTTCTTTTACTTTAGGAAAATCAATTAGAGGAATGGTTTCAGCAGTCATTCCTAAACCTGATTTATTGAAGTAAGGTCTTTGTGCTGAAAGAATTTTCTCAAGTTTCTCAGATCCTATAGAAAATCTTTTAGAAATATTTGAGATGTCATTTTTCAAGAATGCATTTTCTTTTGAAAGATTGTCTTCATTTTCTTTCAAGGTAGAAATACTTTTGTCTAAACTTTTGACATTTTCTTTCAAAACATTTTCCTGTTGTTTTAGTACAGAATTTTCTCTTTTAAGTTCGGAAATCCTTTTAAGAGAAGTTTTAAGACTAAGACACAATTCATCAATGTATCTAGAGACTTTAGTAGGGATTTTCAAATTACTTACCTCGATTTCACTGTCTGAATCTGAGTCTGATTGTGCCATGAGACAAATGTTGGCATAATCATCATCACTTTCTTCACATTCTGTATCACTCCAAGTTTATGCTTTGAGTGCCTTTCGATATTTCTAAGCTTTTCCTTTCTTTTTCCTCAGAAGGGGACCGTTGGGTCTGATGTGTCCCTTTTTCTTACATTCAAAGCAGACTACATCTCTATTGGATTCATCATCCTCAACAGACTTACTCTGTTGCTTTTGAAAGCTCTGTTTCTTTGGATTGAATCTTCTTCCTTTCATGTTTAGCTTTCTGAATCTTCTTATCATGAGAGCAAGCTCTTCATCATCCATATCGTCTTCAGAATCTGTGACATCAGAATCATCATTAGATTTTAATGCAATGGATTTCTTACCTTTAAGATCTTCATCTTCGTTGATTCGCTCAACTTCATAAGATTGAAGAGTCCCAATCAACTCATCAACAGAGAGTGGCATGATTATTTGTGTCTCCCTTATTGAGGTCTTTATGTGATTCTAATCCTTGGAGAGTCAACGCAGTAGCTTGTTTACTTTCATGGGATCAAAAATTAGTTGACCTTGATTTTGAAGACCATTCACTATCTCTATAAAACGACTAAACATGTTAGTGATAGATTATCCTGTTTTCATTTTGAATGCTTCGTATTGTCCGAGCAGAATGTTGATTCTGGTTTCTTTCACTCGGTCAGTTCCTTCATAGGTGATGTGTAATCTATCCCAGACCTCTTTAGCTGTAATACAAGAAGATATTCTGTTATATTCAATAGGTGATAATGCACAATATAAAGAATAAATAGCTTTTGCATCAAGAGCTTGTCTCTTAGTTATCTCTTCTTGAGTCATTTCGCTAGACTCAATGGTTTCTTTTCCTCTTTCTGAGACCGATGCAGCTTTAGGAATGATTCCTTTTTCTACCACATCCCATTCTAGAGGATCCTTTGATCTTAGAAATGCCTTCATCTTGTTTTTCCATATGTTGTATTACTTTCCATCAAAATAAGGCGGTCTGGTATTGCTTTACCCTTTAACCAGTCTTGGAGCCAACATACTAGCCATGGATCTTTAACTTTGAAATAAAACACTTCAATTCAAGTGAGTACACTAGCTCTGATACCAATTGTGAAAGCTAGTATGTGCACCTAGAGGGGGGTGAATAGGTGCAGAAACAATTTTGCGAAATAAGTGCAGCACAAATCAACAATGGATTATGAAAAGGAAATTCCTCTCTTTTCGAATAAACAAGTTACGATCAAAGTAAAATAGTGTAGGGAAGAGAATTTGAACATAGAGTTTATAGTGATTCGGCTTAATCCAAGCCTACGTCCACTCTTCCGCACTGACAGCCCACCGGCTAGATTTCACTATGAACAAAAGAGTTGTTACAGTAAAGTTCTCCCTTGATTCCACAGTGTAGAGACTTTACTACATTTCCACAAGGTCTCTCAAAGATATAAACTCTCTTTTGCATACAAGATTTCGCTCAACAGTTTAATTGACTAAGAACAAGGAGCTTTAGAATTTGGAATTCTTCTATCGCGCACCTACTTGAACAACTGGAACGTCTTCCTTATATACTCCTTTATGCCATCATACCCGTTGGCACTTACCAAAGGAATTCTTCCAATCTACCCATTGGACAGAATCAATTAGGAAGATCTTCGAGCTATTTAAGGAACATCACAATAGCCCATCAATCCTGCTCGCCCATACAATCAGGATCTTGGTTTCCATAAGTAGAACCTTCCAAGTATACTTCGCCAATCAACGGATCCACGATCCCTGAATCAATCTTGATTTGAATAATGGATTCCAACATGCTATATCCAGTAAGAAAATCTACTCCAGTCGATAAGGTCAAATCCTTAACGAAACATCCAATCCTGGATAAGTCTTCTTCGACGGACTAGAAACTGTCAATGAAGATAGACTTTGAGTCTTGAGTCTGGCAGTCCGGAGGTCTTCAGACTTTGATGGAAGAGTCTGCAAGTCTTCAGACTAGACTGATGGAAACGTTTTGTCAGCTTCAAAACACTCAAGGAAGATTTCTCCAACAAAGCGAAGATTCAGAAGCTACAAGAGGACGCTTTGGTTGTGGGAACGATTATTACATTACTCGTCTTTGACGTATTACAGTATCTGCTTGCGGTAGTAACTATAACGTTACAATACCTATTACTGCTCAAACTATAATAGCTGTACATATAATAGCTCCCTGCGTGATTGAATAGCGTTAAACATGATAACAATTTGCGTAGGCAATGCTTATATTATATTAATTAACCAATAATGGATATTGTAGTTTTATTAAATAGCAATAATTATTACAATTATACTACATGAACGGCGATTCAACTGTGCACAGAGGAGCGGTCAAGGAAGGGTAAGATGTCTAGATTAAATAAAAGGAAGGGTAAGATGAAGGGAGAATGGGAAATCCAAATAAAAAGGTAAGAGCACGTTTCAGAAGTTGAATGTGATACTGAGACCATGAACTGAAGATATTAGCTCATCGAAGAGGATTTGTAAACCCACCAGTGTTTCTGATTTCTTTCTTATTGCTTGGCCCTTACTCCATTCTCAGAAATTCAGCATGCCCTTATCATTAGTTAAACCATCTGTAACAGTTCAATCTTTTCAGATAAATCTCTATGAACAAAAAGTTATGACAGTACTCCGTAAATGTAGAACTCTTATGCTAAGATCCAAGGAGATCACCGCCACTGCTTACCCCTCCCTGAAAAAGAGTTATGACATTACATGATCCAAGTTAAATTTGACCACAATCATTCCTAATGGTGATCCAAGTTAAATTTGACCACAATCATTCCTAATGGTACTTAAAGCAATGTTTTGTTTGCTGTAGCTGTCATATTCTAGCAGAATGCATCAATCAAGCATTTATAGCATCTTATTGAATTAAGAACTTAGGTGGTTCGCCTAGCGGTCTCAAGGTGAAGATTGGCCGCTAAAATTCAAGGAGTCCCTCAGGGCCAGAGCAAAGAGAGAACATCCTATTCCTAGCAAATTGTATCCTTCACGGCTAAAATCGAACTTGTTCCTTTGGTAGTGACGACAAGACCTTGGTATAAATGAAAGGGAGTATATAGTTAATTTTTCTCAACGTGGATTTTGACAAGAGAATGTTCCACATCCTATATGCGACTTCAAAAAATTGCCATAAATCACTTGGCAGCACAGCATGGAAACAGAATGAAATCGATGATCACTTTATCGATTTCACTGTATCCCTATGATATGTATTGAAATCAAGATTAACACTACAAAAGGAGTAAGAAGATGGAACAGAATAACGCAACCATTCATTGCAGTGGATGAACTTGCAGAAAATTAGGACAATCACTAAACCAGACCCAAGTATGAACACATAACACCAATTAGCACATCGGTCACATCTCTAGCCAATCATGTTAAATACTGGAACGAGGTTTTTTGCCGGATCCCTCGGCGAACTTAATGCAAGGAGAGCAATACCAGAATATGTTCACAGTGAGAACCAGAAGAAAATCCAGACAAGACTATCACGTGAAATAGTTGGTCCGGGGCGTATCTTATCAAACCAATGTGGTGCTGCTCTCACCACCAGGCGGTTTGCGCACGCCACCCAGGTAGTCCCGAGATTCTACCTTTCCATCAGCAAAAATATTAGTATCAAATGGTAAAAAAATATTAGTATCACTTACCATCTGGATAATCAGTGGGAATTATTCAAATGGTCAAAAGGTTCCAAACAGTTCATTATTTATTAAGGAAAAGTATACTTAATATAAAGTAGTCATATAATTTCTTATTCAATTTTTCAACGATAGAGATTGAAGTTTGACCTTTATGAAATTTCAAACACCCCAAAGGCTAAAACCCTTTAAGATGCACCATTACAATCACGTACTGTAATGCACATTGAACATTGAGGACATAATTTCCTTTGCAGGTTCTATTAAAAAAAAAAAGGACTTTCAAAATATAACTAATAGTCTAATACTTTAATTCAAGCATCCTCCGATCGCTTTCTACAAAATCCTTGCTAATCAGTTGACTCATTCGACTTATTCGATTGGGACAATCCATGCCTCACTATTTATTAATCAACCTTTTTCAAGTAATGTCCTCCTAATACGCGACCCTTTTCGTATCATAGATGCTCCGGTGTCCTTATTAGTTGCAGCACATTATGGACTTTCTAGGTGACTTTTGCTAAATCTGTCATTATCTTTTTGGTTAAAGAAAGAAGTATTAGGTTCAGAAAATCTTCAATTTAAAAAATTTGCCGTCGCCATGACCCACGCAAGCGGGGAACATAACTCGGAACGCACCCACCGAACAGCTTTTAGAGATTCCTCGGGTTTTATCATAAGTTTGCGTTTCCTAGGTTATGATTCCCTCGCATATATTATAAACCTTTGTGGTTAAATAGAAAAATGTAACATAAGTGTTGCTGGTCTGCCAAGTGTTAAAGCTCATAAAAACAACAATCAAAACAAAAAAAATTCTGTTGTTTGAGAGAGAGAAAAGATAAAAAAAAAAAAAAAAAAACAGAGCATAGCACTTCATACGTCTTGTGCAAAGGAAAAAAACTGTCGAGTACAACAACTAAATACAAAGTAGAAACTGCTCACGTACGTGCAACACATAATTGCACACAAACGTGCTATTAACTTCCTAGAAAATAGCAAAAACACTAAATGCATAACTAAATGAACTTGGCTGTTTTTTAATAAAAAAGCAGAGGAAAACATGACAGAAAACAGCAGCTGAACAATTCCAACAAACTCCTCCTTGCATCAGTTGCTGCTGCAGATTCCTATTTTCTCTCTTAATAGCTCAAATCTTCCAGCCTGAAGTGGTTTTGTGAACATATCTGCAAGCTGATCTTCAGATCTGCAATAGACCAACTTAATTTCGCCACTTTGTTGCACCTCAAGCAGAAAGAAAAATTTGACTTTGAAATGCATGGTTTTGTCATGGAAAACTGGATTATGAGATTGCTAAAGTAGCCTAGTTATCCACATTAACTTCAATGCAATCACTAGAATTCAACCACAGATCATTCATTATCTTTTTCAGCCACAAAGCTTGATTTGCAGCTGCAGTAGCTGCTATAAACTCAGCCTCTGCTGTGGATTGAGCTACAATCTCTTGCTTTTTGGAACACCAGGAGAAACAAGCAGAACCAAGACTGAAACAATACCCAGACGTACTTTTCATGTCATCCACTGAACCAACCCAGTCACTATCAGAAAATCCTTGTAAATTAAACTTCTGACATTTCTTAAACTTCACACCAAAGAACAATGTTCCTTTAAGATATCTCAAGACCCTTTTTGCTGCAATCAAATGTAACTGACTAGGACTACTCATAAACCTGGATAAAACACTCACAGCAAATAGAATATCTGGTCTGGTTGCTGTAAGATACATGAGACACCCAATCAGACTTCTATACATAGAAGCATCTACTGCATCTGTTCCATCATTCTTCTGCAGCTTCTCTTTAATAGCCATAGGAGTGCTTACACTTCGACAATCTTCCATCTGAAACTTCTTTAGAATTTCCTTCATGTATTTTTTCTAACAGATGAAGATCTCATATGAAGCCTGTTTGACTTCCAGACCCAAAAAATAAGCCATCTTTCCCAAGTCTGACATCTCAAAAACTGTAAATAGATCTTGCTTCACCTTCTCTATCAATTCCATATCATTCACCGTCACTAATAGATCATCTACATAAAGTGACAGAATTACAACACCGTGATTCACCTTCTTGACATAAAGAGTGAACTCACTTAAGCTTTTTACAAAGCCAAAATCCTGCAAATATCGATCTATCTTCCCATACCAAGCTCTTGGAGCCTGCTTCAGTCCATATAGAGCTGTCCTCAACCTGTATACACTCTCTTCTTGCCCTTTGATACTGAAGCCTTCAGGTTGTTCAACAAAAATCTCCTCTTCAAGCTCTCCATTCAGAAATGCAGACTTGACATCTAACTGAAATATAGGCCACCCCTTCTTTGCTGCAATAGCTAACAGTAACCTTATTGTATCAAGTCGTGCAACATGAGCAAATGTTTCAGAATAGTCTACTCCCCATATTTGTGCATAGCCTTTCACCACCAGTCTAGCTTTGTGTTTATTGACAGAACCATCAGGATTAAGTTTTGTTCTAAACACCCACTTAACCCCAATCACATTCTTATCAGATGGTCTGTCAACAAGCTCCCGTGTGTGGTTTTTCTGGATCATTGCAATCTCCTCCTGCATTGCTACAATCCACCTCTGATCCTCCTTAGCTTCCACAAAGTTAGATGGTTCGCACATTGATTCTTTCATAGATTTCAGCAAGTGACCTTGTGCCTCTCACTGGAAAATCATCCACACTATCTTCCAATCCATCTATAACTTCATCAACCTCTACATCTGTTGCAGGTTTTTTTTCGAACTGCTACTGTTCTACACTCTTTCCTTCCATCCAATTCCACTCATCTTCCTCTAGAAAAACAACATCTCTACTTACAGTCACCTTCCCTGTCATAGGGTGAAAATTCTGTAAGCCTTTGATTGGAGACTGTACCCAATGAAGATTCCAAGCTCTGCTTTCTTATCCAGCTTGTCCCTCTTGACCTCAGGAACATGAGTGTAACACAAACACCCAAAAACCTTCAAATTTTTCACAGAAGGTTTAACACCATACCAGACTTCAAAAGGTGTTGACCTCTCTAAGGCCTTTGTGGGCAATCTGTTCAACAAGAACACTGCAGTATTAGCTGCTTCAGCCCAGAACTTCTTAGGTAACTTCTTCTCCTGCATCATACATCTAGCCATCTCCATAATGCTTCTGTTTTTCCTCTCACTGACCCCATTCTGTTGAGGTGAATAGGGAGCAGTGAACTGCTGCACAATTCCTGCTTTCTCACAATTCAACTTAAACTTGTGAGCAGTATACTTAGAACCATTATCAGACCTGAGCATTTTAATTTTCTTCCCACTCTGATTCTCAACTAAGGCTTTAAACTTCACAAACACATCAACAACTTCAGACTTGGCTTGCAGAAAATAAATCCAACTCATTCTAGTCATATGATCAGTGAAGGTAATGAAATACCTGTTACCATTGAGAGAAGACTCAAACATAGGTCCTCATAGATCTGTGTGGACTAATTGTAGCTTCTCACATGCTCTCCAGCCTCCTCATTTGAAAGGAAATCTGGCTTGCTTGCCAAGAAGACAAGTTCTGCACTGTGGAAATTCCTTCTCCAAACTTGGCAAGTCATCTGCCAAGCTATTTCTCTGCATAAACGACATGCTCTTCCTGTGAACATGCCCAAGTCTTTTATGCCATAGCTCTGCATTTTCTTCTTTGCACTTTAAAGCCATTTGTTGCATCTCTTGTGGCTTGAACATGAAACTCTTGTCCTTCATTGGGATTCTTAACACTTATTTGCTATCTGCATTATTAATAAGACATTCCTTCCCTTCGAACTTCACTTTATAGCTCTTCTCAACTAATTGACCAACACTTAACACATTCTGGTCAATGTTTGGCACAAAAAGAACATCACTGATAAGCTTCACCTCTTGATTTCCTTCAATAGCCACTGTACCCTTCCTTTGCACTTCGATATACTGTCCGTTGCCAATTCTGACTCTGGACATGACTGACCTGTCTAGACTCCTAAACAGCTTCGAATTGCTAGTCATATGATTGGTACAACCACTATCCACCAGCCATGCATCATTCCCAACAGAAGATTCAGAAAAAGAAGCTACAAACAAGTGTTCTTCCTTAGTTTCATTCACTATTACCTGTGCTTTTCCTACTTGCTGGTAATTTTTTTCTTTGCAGATGGCTTCCATGTGACCCAACTTGTGACATCTTCTGCATCGAGCATAAGGCTTTCTCTAACATCTAAAAAACTGATGATTAGTTCCACCACAGTATTGACAAGGCTTTTTGTTCATCTTCCATTTGCTAGACCCACCAGAATTTCCTTCTTTTGCTACAAACTTGGAGTCACCAGCATTTTCTCTGGACTGAATCCATTTCTTCCCTTTGCCTCCATCATTTGACTTCACTTTAGCTTGCAGCGCACCCTCTACAAACTCTTCTCTTCTCATCAGTCTTTTGTGCTCCTGTGCTTGCAGAGCATTTAACAATTCTGCAAGCTTTATATCAGTTAAGTCTCTTGTATTTTCCAGAGAAGCTATGGTGGCTTCGAACTTCTCTGGAAGAGACACCAGGATCTTCTAAACAAGCCTTTCATCCTTCAAGTCAATCCCTAAAACTCTGATTTTTTCAGCTATCCCAACCTATCAGAGTACTCCTTCACTGACTCTGAATCCTTCATCTGCTGTCTCTCAAACTCCCTCAAGAGATTCAACACCTTCATGGCTCTTATCTTCTCATCTCCCTCGTATTCATCCTTCAAGAAATCCCATATTGCCTTTGCAGAATCACATCTCATTATCCTTGTGAAGATAGTGGGTGAAACAGCAGCATACAGGCAAGACTTTGCCTTGGCCTTCTTTGTGATTCTCTCTTTATGGTACTTTATCTGATTCAAGGTTGGATTGTCTGGAAGTGGAGCAACCTCATAATCATTCTCCACAGCCTCCCATAAATCATGACCCTCCAAGAATGCCGTCATCTTGACAGCCCAAGCCTGATAATTTTCCCCAGTAAAGACTGGAGTAGCCATTGTAGAGAATCCACTCGATCCTGCTCCATCAGCTTTTTCTTTGCATATTGGAAGCAATCCTCACTCACTTACCCTCACTTCACAATCCCTTAAGATCCCATAAACGCTCTGATACCAATGTTAAAGCTCATAAAAACAACAATCAAAACAGAAAAAATTTCTGTTGTTTGAGAGAGAGAAAATATAAAAAAAAAAAAACAGAGCATAGCACTTCATACGTCTTGTGCAAAGGAAAAAAAAAACTGTCGAGTACAACAACTAAATACAAAGTAGAAACTGCTCACGTACGTGCAACACATAACTGCACACAAACATGATATTAACTTCATAGAAAATAGCAAAAACACTAAATGCATAACTAAATGAACTTGGCTGTTTTTTTAATAAAAAAACAGAGGAAAACATGACAGAAAACAGCAGCTGAACAATTTCAACACCAAGATCATTATTTTGATCATTAGTTGACAAGTCATGTGGAATGACGACGGAATATCCAGCTAAAGCTGATTCGACAAATCCACTTTGCTTATAATAGAATCTTCCCCCTCGTGACACTGTTTGCATCCTTTCTATTTGTAGTATCCCTTCGGCTTGTGGAAAGGGACTTGCAAGGAAAAGATGATTGCATATGTTATCTCACTCCTTTCTCTATCTAATTTTTACCTAAATTTAGAGGAAAAATAGACTAATTACGGCACACAATGTCACTGTCTTTGTTTGGCAGAATAGAAAAGGAGGTCAAGAGAAATTTATTAGGCTTATGTTCACCAACGGAAGCAAAAATTCACTAGATGAAATTCAGATTACACCGAATAAATCGAACAATCTCTAAACCCTAACCCCACCATATAGACCTTGTATCACCTGCTCACACTAAAAAATTTACAAAATAAACATTTGTACCAAAATCTTGTAAGAAAATGTTGTGTGTAATGGTTTGGTGAAAATTCTCTATCGCATCGCTAAAAGATTCATCAGATCAAGCCTCATAAATTAATTTGCAAAAATTAAAACCGCTAAGCACTTTTGGAACCTCTTGTGAAGTTTGGCATGACAACTGTTGTGAATTCATCCCAAATTATATCTCAAAATTATCATTTTTTCTAGCCAAAGAATCCTAAATCAGTTTTGGCTTATATTAATATGAGTACTTTACATAGGGTATAATTATATGTGCAATGCCTTCATCCTTATTTAAATCATTTAATGCATTTTATTTATTATATATTTTCATACCTAGTAATTTTAGTGCCGGGGTTCGATTGTATATTTCCTTGTGGTTATTGTATGAATTTGTGCGACCACAACAAATTATTATAAAAGTTTAAGTCGTTAGATAAAAGTGTGGTTTAATATTTAATTACTCTGGTTTGTTTGCCTAGTACTAAATGTGGAAATATGTAATTTAGAGGGCAAATAAAGTTTGGAAAGATTTAAACTTAGAACCTTCAATTTTGATATCATACGAGATTTTACAGACCGGACTAATATCTGAAACCACACTTTCATCTAATATCTTAAGTTTTTAGAATAGTTTTTATATGGTATCTGAAACTACGAACTGCGTGATTCAGTTTTGCACCCTCCCCATCAGCGAACTTTAAACTGCTTGCTCTGCATTCTGCGATTTCACATCCTCACGCAGGCATTCATCGCCTTCGGCAAAAGCCGGATTGAAGTTATTCAGCACCAGTTGCCTCCTCCGACGATGAAATCTTCAGGAGGCATCTTGGGCTTGCCATTTCAAGATCGGCTTTTCTAGAGTAGGCCCAAAGAGACCGGCAATGATGATGAACTTGATAATCGAGAAATATCGATAAATGTTAGCCTCCACAGCCACCTTATCGTTTATCAGAAAAGGCTGGAACAAGCAGGCCAAGGAAATTTTTTTTATTTCTCTTCTTCAATTTTTCTTTCGATTGATGTGAGTTTGCAAGCGGGCGTGGTCCAGACTCATTAGCTCGATTATTGGCTGTCGTTTCTGCAAGAACGGGTCAAAATCGAGGCAAGATTTGGCTTCATTAATGCTGAGTGAGATGACTTCCCTTTTGCGTGCTTCAATTTCTCTTCTTCAATTTTCCTTCCGATTGATGTGAGTTTGCAAGTGGGTGTGGTCCAAACTCATTAGCTTTATTATCAGCTGTCGTTTCTGCAAGAACGGGTCAAAATCGAGGCAAGATTTGGCTTCATTAATGCTGAGTGAGATGACTTCCCTTTTGCGTGCTTAGAATTGCATAATGTGTGAAACAAGTTAGGAATATCACTCTCCTCAACGACTTCTCTATCAAATTCTCTGGATTTCGCCCAACGATGGGGACCAAATTCCGACATGGGGACCGATCCAAGTCAACAAGTCGCCAAAGAAGACCGATCCAAGTTAACGTATGTGCCTTTGTTGATCATCATGCTCCAGAACCACACCAGAAAATCAAGGACTGGCAAAAAGTTTTAGAGGAAGGGGTACGTCTTCTGGCTCCCGTTGCCCTTCTCGCAATGCTAGCAGTCACTTCACAAGGTGCAATTCCTGCATATGCATGTTATTGTCCAACTGCATCCTTCGTTACTTGATTTCACGGAAGTGGTGATTATCACTTACTGAGCCGGGGTTTTGCTCGCCCCCTTTTATTACCATTTCAGATTTCAAGAATAGAGGAGAGCGATGGATTCAATTTAGGATCTATCTTGCTATTTTTAATGAGCTTATTAGACCGACTCTGAAGGAAATCCAGCTGGGTACATTCATGAATCATGATACGTTGGACCTTATGATTATTTTCGTTAATGTCAGGTTTTATACAACTAATACATTTCTGAAAATGGTTTGTGTTAATTAAAAGCTTCGTCCTTTATTTTATGAAGGGATGGGGTCGTTCCCAAGTAAAAAATACAGACTTGAAGGGTGACCGTGACTATAACTAAGTTTGCTATTGCCCATTCTTCTTTCTTACCTTTTTTTTTTTTGGTCAAGATAGCATTTCATTCATTCCCACATAAATATAAGAGAAAAATAATTTAGTCCAACTGCAAATCAAGACAACTCGTAGACGGCTTCAAAACAAAATAAGCTCCAAATAACAAAATATATCCTCAAAACACGCTAAAAAATTAATTACAAAAACATCGACTAATCACCGAATCCGTATTTAGTAATAAATACACAATGAAATCTCTATATATTACTACGGCTTTGCCTTTTGGTTGTGTGCATATAGGTTCGACATCTCCAATACTTTCGTCGTTCAAAATAAAAAAAAATGAACAAGCACGGATATAACATCTGTAAGAGCGAAATCTGAGAGAAATGAATTAACAAGTAAAAGCTCAACCTACATTATCCTACCATGCATTGGCCGATGTAATCTGCACTCTTTTCTCCTTCATTAGATGCATGTGAAGTGTAAAAGCGAAAAACAAACATAAACAATGATAATAATAGAAAGGAAGAGAGGAGAGAAAAGCTTGCGTCTACACACCACTGTGAACTCGCCAAGCCGGATTAGCTTCGTTTTACAACATTCGGTAAATAATTGAACTCGTTGTTCATCTAATTAGAGTAATTTTAGGAATTAGGCCATAATTTTGGAGTAATGTAAATTTGAACTGCAAGATTCAGTAGAGAAGTTATTAAACTGTGGATTTATATGGAAATAAAAGTTTAGGGTGATTTAAGACTTAGAATCCATCTATTCCAGGGTAGTTTCCCACTTACATAAATAACGTTGTGTCATATAGAGACCAGAAACTCGATTTTCAATCTTAAGAGCGCATGTTAAGGCCAAAATTGCAGAAGTCTCTTACTGTTCGTTTTCTTTTTCCCTTTGATGCAAATCTATTTAGATATTGCATGAACAAAGTACAGTTACAAGGTTCACACAAGTACATTTTGTCCTGCTTCCCTTCTAAAAGAGCATATCTAGTCGAAATTCACATAGTAAAAGAGGTACCTAAACTATTCAAATCATCAATCAGATTCAGCGAGAAGCTACAAGGAAACATCGTCGTTCCTCTAGAAGGAAAGAGCAATGGGTTAAAACCATAAAATGGCTCAAAAAGAAACTAAGCGTAAAGGTCCTTTATTCTGTGTTCCACTCTTCATCTTCAACCTCTCCCAATAGACCGCTTGGAAGGTAATTCCATCATAAGTGCTTCCAGAAAGGAAGAATTAGGCCATATACAACATCCAAAGCGCAGATTCACTTGGTATTAAAAAGATTTATTTAATTTATCGAGTAAATACTCAGTCAAATTTCTTGTTCTGTCACAAAGTCTGAGCAAAACGATAGTGACTGGCTTCATTTTCTTCCCTATTGATGATAGCTGACGAACGCATTATCATCTTTAAAATAGCAGTATCTGGCTGTTGGCACTCCCACGTCAAGGAAAACCAGAGATAGCACCGAGTAAAGAGAACAGAGTCAAGGAAGCTTTGAGTCAAACGCATTGTTCCAACCACATGAAACTCTACACGCGGTTAGACTATTTCTCGTATTCACTCATTGGCCAGATTGTTAACATCTGAACCATCACAATCAGCACCGTTGAGCAAGCAGGAAATTCAGGATCTTTGAAAATTGGCCTTCTTTGAATGGAATTGGAGAATGACAGACACAGAGTAACCAAGCTTTACATATATGCCTCATGGTTGATCATCAACCTCCAGAACAAACGAAAGAAACCATGGGCTCACCAGGATTGGAGACACCAGTGAATCTTCTAGCCTCCTTTGCCCTTTTCACAGCACTTTTGGTCATCATTCCACAACGTGCAATTCCTGCTTATGCCTCCACACTAGAAGCGCAAGCCCTTCTCAAATGGAAATCAAGCCTTCTAAACCAAAACCTATCCACCTCTTCTCTATCTTCATGGACTCTCCCTCCTCAAAATGCTACAAGCTCCAATGCAACAGTGTCGAGCTCGTGCAGTTGGCATGGCATCTTGTGTAACCTAGCCAGAAGCGTGATTGGAATCAATCTCACCAGTTCGAACATCAAAGGTACACTTGATGAGTTCCCGTTCTTGTCTTTGCCGCGTCTTACCTATATAGACATGTACATAAATGAACTCTTCGGCGGTATTCCGTCTCAAGTCAGTCTTTTGACCAATCTCACCTACCTTGACCTCTCCTTTAATCAATTACCGGGAAAATACCACGGGAGATTGGCAATCTCATGAAGCTTGAGGTGCTACACCTGCTTTTTAACGAGTTGAATGGCTCTATCCCTGATGAAATAGGTCAGTTGCATTTGTTGAATGAGCTTGCCTTGTACTCAAACCAGTTGAATGGGTCACTTCCTTCTTCCTTAGGCAACTTGAGCAGCCTCGCTAGATTTTACATCTATAACAATTCATTTTCTGGTCCTATTCCTCTTGAAATGGGGAATTTGACAAACTTGGAGGAGATTTACATGGATACCAACTTTCTCACGGGGCCAATTCCTCCCACATTTGGGAAATTGACGAAACTAACCCAATTCCAGGTATATTATAATGAACTTACTGGTTCCATCCCACCGGAGCTAGGGAACTTGAAACTTCTTCGTCGTCTCGCCCTATACTACAATAATTTCACCGGTTCAATTCCCTCGACATTAGGCGATTTGACAAAGCTTACCCATCTTCATCTGTATGGCAACATGCTTTTAGATAACATTCCTGATGAGTTGGGAAACCTCCGAGCTATGATCGAATTGGATTTGAGTATGAATCAGCTCAGCGGCCCCGTTCCTTCTTCTCTGGGCAACATGACTAACCTGAAATATTTATCCCTCCGTGAGAACCAACTTTCTGGAACCATTCCTGGATTGCTGGGGGATTTGATGAACTTGGTGGGGCTACAATTAGATACGAACCAGTTCACTGGCTTCATTCCAGATAACTTGTGCCAGGGTGGATCACTTCGTAATCTCTCCTTGAGTGGCAACAACCTCACAGGTTTCATTCCCAGAAGCTTGAGAAATTGCACGAGCTTACTCAGGGTACACCTTGAGGAGAATCAACTCACTGGAAACATATCCGACAGTTTCGGCGTCTACCCGGACTTGGACTTTATAGATTTGAGTTTCAACAAGTTCTACGGAGAAATCTCGGCTAACTGGGGAAGTTGTCATCGTTTGAGAACTCTACGAATTGCTGGGAACAACATCACCGGTAGCTTGCCTCCTGAGATCGGAAATGCAACTGAACTACAAGGACTCGATCTTTCTTCCAACGGTTTAGTTGCCGAGATTCCAATGGAACTCGGGAAATTGACCTCTTTGGTGAGGTTGAACTTGAGCAGGAATCAACTTTCCGGCAGGATAGGTCCCCAGATCGCATCCCTATCTGGTCTTCAAATAATGGATTTGTCCAGGAATAGATTAAACATGTCCATCCAAGAAAGTATCGGGCAGTTGGCAGACTTAGTCCTCTTGGATTTGAGCAACAACCGGTTAAGCCACGAAATTCCTGGCCAGATCGGGATGCTAACTCACTTGTCCGAGCTAGACTTGAACAATAATTCATTGATCGGCGAGATTCCTGGACAATTCAGCAGTCTGCAAAGTCTAGTGAAACTTGACCTCTCACACAACAATCTTTCGGGCCCTATATACGCAATTTTCAAGGATATGCCAGGTTTGGCCACGGTTGACATATCCTACAATGAGTTTCAGGGTCCGGTTCCAAACACCTCGGCATTCCAAGATGCCCCAACAGAAGCATTACAAGGCAACGCTAGATTATGTGGAATAGTTGATGGACTTCAGCCTTGTAGTCAATCGGAGCCGCAGAAGAAAAAATCCAACACAGTTAAGAAAGTGTTTCTCATTGTTTTCCTCGTACTTGGAGCATTTCTCCTGCTTTCTTTCGTCGGAGTATACTACATTTTGCATAGAAGAAAGGACCACCGACAAGTGGAACAAGCACAGGAGAGAGAGAAAATGTTTTCTATATCTACTTACGATGGAAGGATATTGCACGAAGAAATCATTCCAGCGACTGAGGATTTTAATGAGAGATACTGCATTGGATGTGGAGGATATGGAAGAGTCTACAGAGCAAAGCTAAGATCAGGCGATGTGGTGGCTGTGAAGAAGCTTCATCAGATGTCTGATAGCGGGCAAACGAATCAGAAGGAGTTTCAGAATGAGATAAGGGCATTGACAGAAATACGACACCGTAACATCGTGAGACTACATGGCTTCTGCTCACATCCCCAACACTCTTTCTTGGTGTATGAGTATCTGGAAAGAGGAAACCTGTCTGCAACCCTGAGCGATAACGGAGAAGCAAAAGAGTTGGGTTGGGATAGGAGGGCAAATATTGTGAGAGGCATAACTCATGCTCTGTCCTACATGCACCATGACTGTGTGCCTCCCATTGTTCACCGAGACATATCAAGCAACAACATCTTGCTTGATTCTGAGTATGAGGCCCATGTTTCTGACTTCGGCACAGCCAAGCTTCTCAAGCTGGACACGTCAAATTGGAGCGCTGTTGCTGGGACATATGGATATATTGCACCAGGTAACTCCATGGATATCTACTAGTCCTCTATGGTGAGCTTAAAAAGTAATAATCTGCTAGTAATGATGCATTTTCTTCTTATGCATAGAGCTTGCCTACACGATGAGGGTGACTGAGAAATGCGACGTGTACAGCTTCGGGGTCGTGGCAATACAGGTGATCCATGGAAAACATCCAGGCGAAACCATCTCATCCCTTTTTGTTGAATCGGATAAGGAGATTGTGACAGTCCTGAAAGATATGCTGGATCCACGCCTACCAGCTCCAATGCCAAGCACTGAGGATGAACTTCTAGTCATCTTCAAGCTCGCAATTGCTTGTTTATCCACCAATCCGCAACTCAGGCCATCCATGAAGATGGTTTCTCAGGTGTTATCGGCTCATCCGGCCGCTCACTAGTGTGGCCATTGTCCAGAGGTGGAGACAACCCAGTAATATGAAATTGCAAGAGGAACTATAGCTTCTAGCAATTGAATAAATATCTCCAGTGGTACTTTCTATATTCGTAGATGAGTGTCTTCTGATAAAGTGAGCTTATATACATGACAAGCAAAGTTTCAGAAGCCACAAGTGGACGCTTTGGTTGTGGCACCGATTATAGATTACTCCTCTTTGACGCATTACAATATCTGCTTGCAGTAGTAACTATAACGTTATAATACCTATTACTGCTCAAACTCTAGTAGCTATTATATATAATAGCTTAGCACCCTGCGTGATTGAATAGTACTAATCATGATAACAATTTGCTTATGTAATGATTATATTATATTAATTAACCAGTAGTTTTATTAATTAGTAATAATTATTACATTGTACTACATGAATGGCGATTCAACAGTGCACATAACAGTCAAGGAAAGGTAAGATGTCTAGATTATATAAAAGGAAGGTAAGATGAACGGAGAATGGGAAATTCATATAAAAATGTAAGAGCACGTTTCAGAAGTTGAATGTGATATTGAGGGCATGAACTGAAGATATTAGTTCATCGAAAAGGATTTGTAAACCCTCCAGTGTTTCGGATTTTTCTCTTATTGCTTGGCCCTCACTCCATTCTCAGAAATTCAGCATTCCCTTGTCATGATTTAAATCAACAGTTCAATCTTTTCGGCTAAATCTCTATGAACAGAAAGTTATGACAGTACGCCGTAAATGTAGAACTCCTATGCTTATGTCCAAGGAGATTGCCGGCACTGCTCACCCCACCCCAAAAAAAAAGGATATGATATCCACATTATCCATGTAAATTTTGACCACAACCATTCCTAATGATACTTCAGCAATGATTTGTTTGCTGTAGCTGTCAAATTTTAGCAGAATGCATCAATCAAGCATTGATAACATCTTATAGAATTAAGACCTTAGGTGGTTGGCCCAGCGATCTCGAGGTGGAGAATGGCTGCTAAATGAAAGGGAGTACATACTCAATTTCCCTTGACGTGGATTTTAACAAGAGAATGTTCCACATCCTATATGTAACTTCAAAAATTGCCATAAATCACTTAGCAGCACAGGATGAAAACAGAATGAAATCGATAATCACTGTATCCCAATGAAATGTATTGAAATCAAGATTTAACACTACACAGGGAGTAAGAAGATGGAATGGACAAACACAACCATTCATTGCAGTAGATGAACTTGCAGAAAATTAGGACAATCACTAAACCAAACGCAAGTATGAACACATAACACCAATTAGCACATCGGTCACATCTCTAGCCAATCATGTTAAATACTGGAATGAAGTTTGCCGTATCCCTCGACGAATTTAATGAAAGGAGAGTAATACCAGAATATGTTCACAGTGAGAACCAGAAGAAAATCCAGACACAAGACTATCACGTGAAATAGTTGGTCCAGGCCGTATCTTATCAAACCAATGAGATGCTGCTCTCACCGCCAGGCGGTTTGCGCATGCCGCCCAGGTAGTCCCGAGATTCTACCTTACCATCAGCAAAAATGTCGTTGCCACTTATCTTGCGCAGTTTTGCCACACTTAGTGGTTTCTCCGCAGATGATGGAGGCACGTCGCCCTTGAAGATGTCGTTTCCCGAAAGTTCAGTAAATTTCTTGTCATAGATCTTCTTTGCTGTCTTCAGCACAGGTTCCTCAGTGGACATTATATTGCTCTGTCCTCCAGCAGGCTGATCCATGTAAAAGTATTAAAGTCAGGTCATTCTAGATCCAAGAATACCTCAGAAGAATGATTTAGAGAAAGAATCAATATAGTGCTATGCTTGCAAGAAGCATCATGGATAATCATTGGTTAATTCCATCGAAGCTTCTCAAATATTGCATTTTACTAGCCCTACTTAATGAGAAAAAACTTCAATACTTATCAAACGTCATGTGGTTGACTTCTATCCCAATGCGACAACCAATAATAGCATGTCTTCATTGAATATAGAACTACCCAGGTTCAAAGCCACTAAGGAAGAGGGGAGGTGGTTACTTTCAACCGACATGCTGCATCAGTTGCCACATAACTATTTTCTCATGCTTAAGACAGAGGGAAGAGTAGGGACAAACACAACAAAGTCACTTACATTAGAAACTTTGGCAGATATGCGCAAATTACGTGGTGCAGGTTCTCCCGTGTCTTGATGCATTGTGTGTGAGTGTGAAACCACCGTCCTGGGCAAGATTTCAGGTGGAGGTGCAAATATGTCATGCCCACTAAGTTCTTTGGACTTAGCATGAGAGATCTGCTTTTTCAACATCCCGTCCGACTCACTTTCCAGCGTCCCACTCAATTCGCGTTGTTTTGCAACCTCATGCAGAGTAGCTGGTTTTCTCGGAGAAACGCTCTCTTCCTCACCAAAGGAGATGTTACTGATTCCAGCAAGGGCTTGCTAGTAATGTTTTACAGAGGAAGTCAAAGTAAATTAGGAATCACCATGGAGATTTAAGATTAAGTATGCAGGAATTAGGACCTGGTACATTTGTCTCAGGCCAAAAAAAGGAAAACAGAAAACAGAAGTACCTGGTACATTCGGATTCCTGTTCTGTTTTTAGGAGTAATATTGCCAGACTGACGGATCAGTTTCTCCACTATCCGAAAAGATGCCACTTCCAGTTATCTCCTTCATTTTGTAACCCGAACATGGTTTCCTAGAAGTTGCAAAAAGTGGCTTCAATGTACAGAAAAAAGGAAGGAAAGAAAGAAACCATGAATGAATGGATAGGAATGTATACATATAGGTATGCCCAAACATTTTCACAGCACTTATCAGTAATAAATTAAAATTGTGCATTTTCTGCATAGTCATAAATTGCTGGTGGCCACTAATAGTAAGAACTCATTGCCTAACACTGAACGTGTAAATCGAGTTCATTTATTAAAAAGGACCGGTGCACGTTATAAACTATTCAGAATTCACAGTAAGAGAAACAAAGATTTTAGAATGCAGTATAAAGCATATTTAGCCAAATTTAATTTATCTTGAATGGCATCGGATACTTGCGGAATCCAACTCGATGTCTATTGTGATTAAGTATTGATTATGCTTCTCTCTGCCCTTTTAGGATTGATAGTCTCTTAAATTTATCTTGTGCTTTTCCAGTAAAATTGATGATCGTACAACCTTTATTGGTCAGATTGGGTTCGATTTAAATTGAACCATTTAACTCAAACAGTTCCATCTTTACATAATACAAATTTAGCAACCTATACAAAACTCCACTGGATTTAACTCATACTCAATCCAATTACGTTTTGATTTTCAATAATTTTTCCCTTGCTCATGGAAAATAGTATAGGGAAAGAAATAACCAATTAAAAACAAATGTCCATCACTTTCCTACGGTCATTAGATTTTTTAATCAAAGCAAGGCAATGTTAGTCATTAATTTGATATATTACAATAATAATAAATACAATAAACTAAAATGAAAATGAATCGTGAAGCTAATAAATAAAAGGATAATTAGTTCTTATATGTAGATCCAGCGATGGTCATTAAACTTCGATATAATCCAAGTTATGCATATTCATGATCCAACACCAAAATTATTTGCCCCGTCTCACTTGCGGGACTATTTCTATTGGAGCCATCGAGCACTTCAAAATTCCAAAATAATCACAGCGCACTCTTTCTCAATAATTGAGCCCACTTACAGAAATCAAAAAAGGTAAATTATTTGAAACGAGGGTCCTTTTATTGTACTGAAAATTTAATGGTAAAAAAATATTCTTTATAAAAAGTATTTTCAAGTCAAATAGTTAGGTTTCAATCCATGAAAAACTTTATCCACGATTCGATTAGTTTTTTTGTCATATAAATACCAGAAAGTTGAAAATTAATTTTCATATTAGATTTCCTTTAAGTAAACATACTTTAATTGCAAATATTCATCTACTTTCAAGTATAATAAAATAATAGTAAATTTCAAATAAGAACTTGAAATGAAACCGTTTTATGAAACAACTTAAAGTGGGCACCATCTCAAATGAAGGCTTCAACCTACAAGTCAACCAAATCTTTCCTCTAAGGACTTTGCTTTTTTCTTTTTCTTTCTTTTTTTTTTCTTTTTCCTTTTTGTGTTTCTTTTCATCTTGCTTACGCCTCCTCCTTCACTCTGCATGACCTCCTTGACAACAGCCTCACCAGCGAGCTTGCACAAGAGTGGTACAATTTGAACAATTTAGGAAATCATGAAAATGGAAAGATATTCGAGAAGTGTCTGCAGTTTTGCAAAACTACGAACTGCGTGATTCAGTTTTGCACCCTCCCCATCAACGAGCTTTAAACTGCGTGCTCTGCATTCTACGATTTCACATCCTCACGCAGGCACTCATCGCCTCCAGCAGAAGCTAGATTGAAGTTATTCGCCAACGATTTCCTTCTCTAACAATGAAATATTCAGGACGCCCACCCCGGGAACTCCCGGTTGAACAGCCTCTTCAGCAGCCACTTCAGGATCGGCTTTTCTACGTAGGCCCAAAGAGACCGGCAATGATGATGAACTTGATAATCGAGAAATATCGATAAATGCGGGTCTCCACAGCCACCTTGTCATTTATCAGAAAAGGTTGGAACAAGCAGGCCATGGACAATTTGGATTTCTCTTCTTCAATTTTCCTTTAGATTGATGTGAGTATGCAAGTGGGTGTGATCCAAACTCATTAGCTTTATTATCAGCTATCGTTTCTGCAAGAACGGGGTCAAAACCGAGGCAGGATTTGGCTTCATTAATGCCGGATGAGAAGACTTCCCTTTTGCGTGCTTAGAATTGCATAATGTGTGAAACAAGTTAGGAATATCACTCTCCTCAACGACTTCTCTATCAAATTCTCTGGATTTCGCCCAACGATGGGGACCAAATTCCGACATGGGGACCGATCCAAGTCAACAAGTCGCCAAAGAAGACCGATCCAAGTAAACGTATGTTTTTCTCATTAATTATTGCCCGGTGATGCACGCATTCCGGTTGTCAAAGGTCGGTATTTTAGCAAGCAAAGGAATGTCCCCCATTGGTAAAAAAAAATTAGCGAGGTGGAGTGAAGTCAACCACTTACTTCAGCATACATGGGGCTCTGTATAAACAAAATACAGTTTGTCAATAGCTGAAACTTCATGATCAGAAGCTTTCAAAATCCTAAAATGGGAGATCTTTTGAAAGCTGGCCCTTTATGAATAGAGTAAAGAACAATGGCAGAAACAGAGCAGGCAACCCTTTGTTGATCATCATGCTCCAGAACCACACCAGAAAATCAAGGACTGGCAAAAAGTTTTAGAGGAAGGGGTACGTCTTCTGGCTACCGACTCCCGTTGCCCTTCTCGCAATGCTAGCAGTCACTTCACAAGGTGCAATTCCTGCATATGCACGTTATTGTACAACTGCATCCTTCGTTACTTGATTTCACGGAAGTGGTGATTATCACTTACTGAGCCGGGGTTTTGCTCGCCCCCTTTTATTGCCATTTCAGATTTCAAGAATAGAGGAGAGTGATGGATTCAATTTAGGATCTATCTTGCTATTTTTATTGAGCTTATTAGACCGACTCTGAAGGAAATTCAGCTGGGTACATTCATGATACGTTGGACCTTATGATTATTTTCGTTAATGTCAGGTTTTATACGACTAATACATTTCTGAAAATGGTTTGTGTTAATTAAAAGCTTCGTCCCTTATTTTATGAAGGGATGGGGTTGTTCCCCAAGTAAAAAATACAGACTTGAAGGGTGACCGTGACTATAACTAAGTTTGTTATTGCCCTTTTTATTTTTTATTTTTGATGACCCGGAAACCCCCCATACAGCCGGCGGGGTAAACTCGGGGCAAACTAGGCCGCCACCACAAACCCAGCCGTAGGTGCTATTGCCCATTCTTCTTTCTTACCCCTTTTTTTTTTTTTGGTCAAGATAACATTTCATTCATTCCCACGTAAATATAAGAGAAAAATAATTTAGTCCAACTGCAAATCAAGACAACTCGTAGACAGCTTCAAAACAAAATAAGCTCCAGATAACAAAATATATCCTCAAAACACGCTAAAAAATTAATTACAAAAACAGCGACTGATCACTGAATCCGTATTTAGTAATAAATACACAATGAAATCTCTATATATTACTATGGCTTTGCCTATTGGTTGTGTGCATATAGGTTCGACATCTCCAATACTTTCGTAGTTCAGAATAAAAAAGTTGAACAAGCACATATATAACATCTGTAAGAGCGAAATCTAAGATAAATGAATTAACAAATAAAAGCTCAACCTACATTATCCTACCATGCATTGGCCGATGTAATCTGCACTCTTTTCTCCTTCATTAGATGCATGTGAAGTGTAAAAGCGAAAAACAAACATAAACAATGACAATAATAGCAAGGAAGAGAGGAGAGAAAAGCTTGCGTCTACACACCACTGTGAACTCGCCAAGCTGGATTGGCTTCGTTTTACAACATTTGGTAAATAATCGAACTCGTTGTTCATCTAATTAGAGTAATTTTAGGAATTAGGCCAGAAGTAATGTAAATTTGAACTGCAAGATTCAGTAAAGGAGTTATTAAACTGTGGATTTACATGGAAATAAAAGTTTAGGGTGATTTAAGACTTAGAATCCATGTATTCCATGGTAGTTTCCCACTTACATAAATAACGTTGTGTCATATAGAGACCAGAAACTCGATTTTCGATCTTAAGAGCGCATGTTAAGGCGAAAATAGCAGAAGTCTCTTACTGTTCGTTTCATTTTCCCTTTGATGCGAATGTATCTAGATATTGCCTGAACAAAGTACAGTTAGAAGGTTCACACAAGTACATTTTGTCCTGCTTCTCTTCTAAAAGAGCAAATCTAGTCGAAATTCACATAGTAAAAGAGGTACCTAAACTATTCAAAGCATCAATCAGATTCAGCGAGAAGCTACAAGGAAACATCGCCGTTCCTCTAGAAGGAAAGAGCAAAGGGGTTAAAACCATAAAAAGGCTCAAAGAAACTAAACGTGAAGGTCCTTTATTCTGTGTCCCACTCTTCATCTACAAACTCTCCCAGTAGAGCGCTTGGAAGGTAATTCCATCATAAGTGCTTCCAGAAAGGAAGAATTAGGCCATATACAACATCCAAAGCGCAGATCCACTTGGTATTAAAAAGATTTATTTAATTTATCGAGTAAATACTCAGTCAAATTTCTTGTTCTGTCACAAAGTCTGAGCAAAACGATAGTGACTGGCTTCATTTTCTTCCCTATTGATGATAGCTGACGAACGCATTATCATCTTTAAAATAGCAGTATCTGGCTGTTGGCACTCCCACGTCAAGGAAAACCAGAGATAGCACCGAGTAAAGAGAACAGAGTCAAGGAAGCTTTGAGTCAAACGCATTGTTCCAACCACATGAAACTCTACACGCGGTTAGACTATTTCTCGTTTTCACCCATTGGCCAGATTGTTAACATCTGAACCATCACAATCAGCACCGTTGAGCAAGCAAGAAATTTAGGATCTTTGAAAATTGACCTTCTGTGAATGGAATTGGAAAATGACAGACACAGAGTAACCAAGCTTTACATATATGCCTCATGGTTGATCATCAACCTCCAGAACAAACGAAAGAAACCATGGGCTCACCAGGATTAGAGACACCAGTGAATCTTCTAGCCTCCTTTGCCCTTTTCACAGCACTTTTGGTCATCATTCCACAACGTGCAATTCCTGCTTATGCCTCCACACTAGAAGCGCAAGCCCTTCTCAAATGGAAATCAAGCCTTCTAAACCAAAACCTATCCACCTCTTCTCTATCTTCATGGACTCTCCCTCCTCAAAATGCTACAAGCTCCAATGCAACAGTGTCGAGCTCGTGCAGTTGGCATGGCATCTTGTGTAACCTAGCCAGAAGCGTGATTGGAATCAATCTCACCAGTTCAAACATCAAAGGTACACTTGATGAGTTCCCGTTCTTGTCTTTGCCGCGTCTTACCTATATAGACATGTACATAAATGAACTCTTCGGCGGTATTCCGTCTCAAGTCAGTCTTTTGACCAATCTCACCTACCTTGACCTCTCCTTTAATCAATTACCGGGAAAATACCACGGGAGATTGGCAATCTCATGAAGCTTGAGGTGCTACACCTGCTTTTTAACGAGTTGAATGGCTCTATCCCTGATGAAATAGGTTGGTTGCATTTGTTGAATGAGCTTGCCTTGTACTCAAACCAGTTGAATGGGTCACTTCCTTCTTCCTTGGGCAACTTGAGCAGCCTCGCTAGACTTTACATCTATAACAATTCATTTTTTGGTCCTATTCCTCTTGAAATGGGGAATTTGACAAACTTGGAGGAGATTTACATGGATACCAACTTTCTAACGGGGCTAATTCCTCCCACATTTGGGAAATTGATGAAACTTACCCAACTCCACGTATATCATAATGAACTTATTGGTTCCATCCCACCAGAGCTAGGGAACTTAAAACTTCTTCGTCGACTTGCCCTATACTACAATAATCTCACCGGTTCAATTCCCTTGACATTAGGCGATTTGACAAAGCTTACCCATCTTCATCTGTATGGCAACATGCTTTTAGATAACATTCTTGATGAGTTGGGAAACCTCCGAGCTATGATCGAATTGGATTTGAGTATGAATCAGCTCAGCGGCCCGTTCCTTCTTCTCTGGGCAACATGACTAACCTAAAATATTTATCCCTCAGTGAGAACCAACTTTCTGGTTCCATTCTTGGATTGCTGGGGGATTTGATGAACTTGGTGGCCTAGAATTAGATATAACCAGTTCACTGGCTTCATTCCAGATAACTTGTGCTGGGGTGGATCACTTTGTAATCTCTCCTTGGGTGGCAACAACCTCGCAGGTTCCATTCCTAGAAGCTTGAGAAATTGCAAGAGCTTACTCAGGGTATGCCTTGAGGAGAATCAACTCACTGGAAACATATCTGACAGTTTTGGCGTCTACCCGAACTTGGTCTTTATAGATTTGAGTTTCAACAAGTTCCACAGAGAGATCTCGTCCAACTGGGGAAGTTATCGGTGTTTGAGGGATCTACGAATTGCTGGGAACAACGTCACCGGTAGCTTGCCTTCTGAGATCGGAAATGTGCCTAAACTACAAGGACTCGATCTTTCTTCCAACGGTTTAGTTGGCGAGATTCCAATGGAACTCGGGAAATTGACCTCTTTGGTGAGGTTGAACTTGAGCAGGAATCAACTTTCTGGCAGTATAGGTCCCCAGATCGCATCCCTATCTGGTCTTCAAATAATGGATTTGTCCAGGAATAGATTAAGCATGTCCATCCAAGAAAGTATCGGGTAGTTGGCAGACTTAGTCCTCTTGGATTTGAGCAACAATCGGTTGAGCCACGAAATTCCTGGCTAGATCGGGATGCTGACTCACTTGTCCGAGCTAGACTTGAACAATAATTCATTGATGGGCGAGATTCCTGGACAATTCAGCAGTCTGCAAAGTCTAGTGAAACTTGACCTCTCACACAACAATCTTTCGGGCCCTATATACGCAATTATCAAGGATATGCCAGGTTTGGCCACGGTTGACATATCCTACAATGAGTTTCAGGGTCCGGTTCCAAACACCTCGGCGTTCCAAGATGCCCCAACAGAAGCATTACAAGGCAACGCTGGATTATGTGGAAATGTTGATGGACTTCAGCCTTGTAGTCAATCGGAGCTGCAGAAGAAAAAATCCAACACTGTTAAGAAAGTGTTTCTCATTGTTTTCCTCGTACTTGGAGCATTTCTCATGCTTTCTTTCGTCGAAGTATACTACATTTTGCATAGAAGAAAGGACCACCGACAAGTGGTGCAAGCACAGGAGAGAGAGAAAATGTTTTCTATATCTACTTACGATGGAAGGATATTGCACGAAGAAATCATTGCAGCGATTAAGGATTTTAACGAGAGATACTGCATTGGATGTGGAGGATATGGAAGAGTCTACAGAGCAAAGCTAAGATTAGGCGATGTGGTGGCTGTGAAGAAGCTTCATCAGATGCTTGATAGCGGGCAAACGAATCAGAAGGAGTTTCAGAATGAGATAAGGGCATTGACAGAAATATGACACCGTAACATCGTGAGACTCCGTGGCTTCTGCTCACATTCCCAACACTCGCTCTTGGTGTACGAGTATCTGGAAAGAGGAAACCTGTCTGCAACCCTGAGCGATGACGGAGAAGCAAAAGAGTTGGGTTGGGATAGGAGGGCAAATATTGTGAGAGGCATAACTCATGCTCTATCCTACATGCACCATGACTGTGTGCCTCCCATTGTTCACCGAGACATATCAAGCAACAACATCTTGCTTGATTCTGAATATGAGGCCCATGTTTCTGACTTCGGCACAGCCAAGCTTCTCAAGCTGGACACGTCGAATTGGATTGCTATTGCTGGGAGATATGGATATGTTGCACCATGTAACTCCATGGATATCTACTAGTCTTCTATGGTGAGCTTAAAAAGCAATAATCTGCTAGTAATGCTGCATTTTCTTCTTATGCGTAGAGCTTGCCTACACAATGAGGGTGACTGAGAAATGCGACGTGTACAGCTTCGGGATCGTGGCAATACTGGTGATCCATGGAAAACATCCAGGCGAAACCATCTCATCCCTTTTAGCTGAATCGGATAAGGAGATTGTGACAGTCTTGAAAGATATGCTGGATCCACGCCTACCAGCTCCAATGCCAAGCATTGAGGATGAACTTCTAGTCATCTTCACGCTCGCAATTGCTTGTTTATCCGCCAATCCACAACTCTGGCCATCCATGAAGATGGTTTCTCAGGTGCTATCGGCTCATCCGGCCACTCACTAGTGTGGCCATTGTCCAGATGTGGAGACAAACCAGTAATATGAAATTGCAAGAGGAACTATAGCTTCTAGCAATTGAATAAATATCTCTAGTGGTACTTTCTAAATTCGTAGATGAGTGTCTTATGATAAAGTGAGCTTATATACATGACAAGCAAAGATTCAGAAGCTACAAGAGGGCGCTTTGGTTGTGGCAACGATTATTACATTACTCGTCTTTGACATATTACAATATCTGCTTGCAATAGCAACTATAACGTTATAATACCTATTACTGCTCAAAATATAATAGCTATTATATATAACAGCGCCCTACGTGATTGAATAGTATTAATCACAATAACAATTTGCTTATTTAATGATTATATTACATTAACTAACCAATAATGGATATTGCAGTTCTATTAATTTGTAATAATTATTACAATTATACTGCATGAATGACGATTCAACTTAGCATAGGGGAGCAGTCAAGGAAGGGTAAGATGTCTAGATTAAATAAAAGGAAGAGTAAGATGAAGAGAGAACAGAAAATCTATAAAAGTAAGAGCACGTTTCAGAAGTTGAATGTGATACTGAGGGTAAGAACTAGAGATATTAGTTCACCGAAAAGGATTTGTAAACCCTCTGGTGTTTCAGATTTTTCTCTTATTACTAGGCCCTTACTCCATTCTCAGAAATTCAGCATGCCCTTGCCATGATTTAAACCAGCTAACAGTTCGATCTTGTCGGAGAAATCTCTATGAACACAAAAGTAATGACAGTACACCGTAAATGTAGAACTATGCTAACGTCCTCTTGGAGATCGCCCACATTGCTCATCCCTTCCCAAAGAAAAGTTATGACGTGATGGAAGTTGTGGTCTATTTTCTAAGAAATCTCTAGTCCAATCTAGAAAAGTACAAGTACGCGCCTGACAACTGCTTGGGTGCGTGGCGTACACGCCCTAGTGTTGTGCACCAGTGGCCTGCACGCGCTAGTGGTTGTCGTGCGCGTGGGAGCGCGTGGAGCGTGTCCCGCATGCATCCTCTTCCTCTTTCGCGCAAACAGATGCGATTTTCGCCCGCTCCGCTAAACTTTCACCGAATGGATTTCCTTTGGCAACCCATCTCATACTAGAATAATTAATTGGTTTTCGGAGACACGCTGGCATGACCACATAGATCCAAGTTTTGGCAAAAAACAAACAAGAAATTTGGCTCAGATCAAGTAAAAATTCCCCAAACGCAAACCCCAATCATTGCAATTTCTATCGCTCAATCAATATAATTAGAAACAAGGCAAAGATACATTTTGGCTTTGTCCTGACTATACATGGATAAACAAAACTCATGCATAATCAGAATCAAATGAGGAAATGTGAAAATTTAGTAATCTTCGTTCATCAATGCAGTTTGATTGATACATGAATTGAATGGTAAATGGGTATTGTCAGGTAATTGACCTCTCAAATTTGATAATGTGTTTTTTTTTTTTTAATGAGAGGGTATAGTTTAGACTTTGTTTATATCCCTATTCACACTCCTTCATATAACGTCTTCCATCAAGACTTTATCGTACCCTTTAGGTGGTACATTAGTTATCACGACTTAATGTGGCCAATAAAACATTAACGAAATTAATTGAATATGGGAATAATTAACTAGATGTAGGATCACATTTTCAATATTATATCATCATCACCTTGCAAAATAGCTCTATTAAAGCACTGGGTTGCGATAGATTTTTTCTTTCAATCAAGCTGGGCAACGACTTTAGTATGGTCTTGTTCGCGATTCTCTTTCTTTGTAACGTCGTATCACGTTTCTCCTCGTACGGCCACGATCGGATTCGGCCCTAATAATTGGGCGGGATCGAACCGCAATCAAACCCGCACGATCCGGCCCATCCCGGCCCACTAACCCGTTCTCGTTTTTTCTCTCATCTGCTCTCGAAAGACGAACCCCCTTGGAAGCTGGACCAGCTGGAGCCCGACCGGAGCATCTCTGTATCTCTCGCCGGAGAAGAAGGAGAAGGAGAAGAAGCAGCAGCAGCAGCTTGCTGCTGTCGCATTTTGTAAGATCAGGCCCTCCGGACATTCGACACTTACTTGCTCCTCATCCTCAGCATCTCCTTCCGTAGCTCTCTCCTTCCCCCTGCTCCGACTCCCTTCGCCTCCGTCGCTCTGGGGACCACCGCCGACGACCTCTTCCCTCTCTTCGACAAGTACGGCAAGGTCGTCGACTTGTTCGTTCCCAGGGAGTCGAGAGGGTTCGCGTTCGTGAGGCACAAGTACGCGGACGAGGCGCAGAAGGCGGTGGACAAGCTCGATGGTGTCGCTCTTGTCTCTGATTTTTAGTTCCTTCGGTGACGAGGGTTTCTGTTTGCGTTGTGCGGGAAACGCTTGGATTGGCGTTTGATTTCTTGTTCGGTTTTCTTGTTGAAAGGGAGAGTCGTGGATGGGAGAGAGATTGGGGTTCAGTTCGCGAAGTACGGTCCCAATGCCGAGAGAATGTAAGCTGTTCGATTATCTCACCTTTAAGTTTTCGAATTGTTCAAGATTGTGCCTCCTTTCGGTTGAAATACAGTGCAATGCCAATCTGGTACGAGCTCACTGGAGGGAATTTGGTTTTCTTGGAATAAACCTTGAAATGGTGCAAGTTTCTATGACCTTGTTAACATGATTCTGTCAGTGGAGGATTCGTTTTGCAAAATAACCTGCAAAAGATGGCCTAAAGAAAAGGAAAAAACAGATTTCTTGAATAACTTCGCTGTCAGTTTCTTGTTGTTGATTCTTCTGATGAGCTTGGCCTCTATTTCGCACTAGCGATAAGGGGAAGATTGCTGAACCGGTTTCAAAGATGAGAAGGCGGTCGAGAAGTCGCAGTCCTTGTCCAAGGTACGGTTTAAGTTTGTTAAGTTAGTAAAGTTATGCAAATTGTGTCTATATATACTAAAATGAGAAAAATTCTACACTTGATTATAAATTCGGGTTTAATGTGTTGACAACTGTCTGTAACTCACTATTGCTATAGTTGTTGATTTGTGTTTGAGGTGAAATTTCAAAATCATTTTTATAGAATGGTTAAGATACTTTGTCCTCTAATACTTACATAAGCCTGTTTACTAGCTTCACAATTCATTTATCTCTACATATCAAGAGTTAATAAAGGTTGCTGTAACTTTGATTGGGATTTAATAAAGGCAGCTGAAACTTTGATTGGGATCCTGATTGAATGAGAAAATAGGCAGGGTCAATTTACCATTGAAATCATGATGCTACAGTGGATAGAGGACCCATGACTAGAGCTCTTTGATGTACGAAGGATTAAGCCATCTAATTTGTTTTCAATGACTTGTGGGTGTTTGAAGAGGAAAGGGAGGGAATTTCTCCTTAGTTTACCTCTATATGACTGGACAGCTGTCCCTTTGGGTTAACAATGTCACTGCTAATTTATTTTATAGGTTCCCTCCTGGCCTCATGAAAATCAAATTGCAAACTTTGTGCATAATCCTTACCATCCCTTGTTAGTTGTCTGCACGTAATAAAAACAGTTGATCAAGTTCATGGAGAGAACTGATCCTATGGAGGAATTAATGCTGTTAACAATGATGTGAGAAGCTTGTTTACGCATCTTATGGCTTATGGAAAATATCTATACCTTTTTAAAGATACAAATCATAATATATGTTTAACATTTAAATGACATTAGAGGCGATTACTTTTAAAGAATTGGGGTGTTATATATTGAATTTGTTCACAGTAATCCAATGTCAAGAAATAGAATTACGTCCCAGCTGAATGCTGCAGCTGAATCTGAATGATAAAACCACAGTCACTCATGCATATAGTAAATTTGATTCGTTATTCTTCAGTTGGTGGATAGGACTTTCCCATCTTTTCTTGAGATCTAAGCAACTAAGTTTGGAAGCGCAATTTCCAGAAAAATGTTGGGAGTGCAGTTACATTATGGTTGCTCAAACCAGCTAAGCAACTGGTCCTCATTTTTATTACGTTGGAAAAAGATTAACTGGATAATTTGGACCATAATTAAGGGATAAAACACATCAGTGTAATCAATCATTGAGTGACAGAATTGATTATGAGAATCAGCTGACTGATAAAACAATTTGATGATTGAAGGGCCAAATTTAGGGTTTTGAGTTGAAGTCCAAGATTTCCTCAATTTAAATGAAATTTAAAATCCAGTGTTATAGTAAAAGAGCATAGTCAATTTCATGTAAAATTGAGTGGGTTCCATTTTCCAGTGAAAAGACAGCATCAGCTGCAAGACTAGGACTGATTGAACATCTGCAAAAATATTTAGAGCTCAATTGATCAGTGGGACAATGGGTAACACGTCGAGGACTTGTTTTGCACTTTTCCCAAAACTATTTTTATAAATTTTTGCTGGATGAAGAGCTTATGAACTTAGACTTACTCCATCAGCACTTGATGATACAGCCTAATAAGATTGTAACTGTGTCGCCTTTAACTAAGATGTTCACACATGAAATTGTAAACTCCCGTGACCTCCTTTTAACAAGTAAGTAAGGTGTCAATGTGGTGTTGCTAATTTCTTTCGGCAAGTTCCCATTATGCCATTGAGTTGTTGGTTTCTAGATTCCCTTTTTTGGTCGTTTAAGCTTTGCAGTTCAGATATTAGGTGACATCTGATTTTGTTGCACCTTGTTCTTTTGTTTGTAGCAAAATGAAAAAAATAACAGCAAGTAGCAGTTAACCCTTAACCATCTTAATGAGTGCTTGCATCTTGCAGAGTTGCAAGTAATTCCTCTCATTCTTTACTGCAACTGACAGTACAATGGATTTTCAGGTACAGAGACGAATATAGAGACCGTGATTACAGGAGGAGAAGTCACAGTAGAAGCGGCGGACGATATGATCGCGACAAGTACAGAGACGGGGGAAGGAGTTACCGTCACCGAAGTAGGAGCTATAGCCCAAGTCCTGATTGTCGCAGAGACTGAAGGGCACCCAAACATGATGATGAGGACCGGAGTCGGAGTGGATCATACACAAGGTGAGGCCCTCCTTATTTCCCTTTAATGCTTCTTTTGGTCACTTCTTGTTTAGAATTTCTATCTGATTGGAGTTCCCCAATTTTCAGTTCATCCCGGAGCCCGCAGAAAGCCAAACATGAGAGGAGTCGCTCTCCAAATCAGAGACCTTCTACACTTGAAAGTCCTGATGTACGAAATGGTGAAAGAGATTCTCAGCTCCAAAGAGATGTGCCCAGTGGACGTCCTGCCAATTCCGCTGGTGCATCTCCACGTAGTCCATAGATCGAGTGGTAAAATGACGTGAATGGATTTTGTCTCACTCTATTGCAACTATTTGATCGTTATGTCTCTGTTTTTTCATGTTGCCTTTTTAGGAAAGATGAGTGCCCCAGGTCGGGGGAGTCATTTTTGCTCGACAAACAATTATACTTTATCCTGAGTTGCTCTTGATTGGGGGGACAGATACTTTGTTGCGTGCAGTGATTTAGATGTTAATCCTAGGTTTAGTCGGGCGTGATGTTTTCTTTCTTTGAAGGCAGCTAGTCCGTCTTTTCTGACTTTGGTGGTCATTGTGATACTCTGATCTTATTCTTGTGCTATAATGTGCGTTCATGAAGTCCATTTAAAGCGTATATTGTGATGCACTTGTTCATAGGTCTCTGCCTACACTTTTAACTACTGTCGAGGGGGTTGTGTCAGTTTAATCATACGTAATGCACATGGACAATGAGAGAATCGTGGTGGTGATGATCCTGCACTTTCGTTTGCCATTTTTGGGTCATAATCCACTAGCCATCTCCGAGGTTGGTCCGCTATGAGTGTCATATGGTTTTTCATTCCTCATGAAATGATACTCCTGAATTTAGTGTGGTTTTTATATTCTCACTGCGGTGGGTGCTCTTTCGAGAGCACAGTACGATTAAAGTTGTAAGCTGTGCGCCACTTTGGCATCCCTTCTTTTGGCAATTTTTTTGGGTCTTGATAAATTTGCATTAAAACGGGTTCTGTTTCTTGGCTTTACATTGAGCTGATCGCACCAGCATTTGAATTTATTCGCTGGTTCATAGCCGGGACCTTTAATTTTTTACCCCAACTTGGACTTTATGGACACGAGTCTCAACAAGTTCTATGGAGAAATTTGGGGAAGTTGCATGCGTTTATGTGATCTAAGAATTGCTGGAAATAACATCACTGGCATCGAGGATGAACTTCCGACCATCTTATAGCTTGCAGTCGCTTGTGTATCTGCTGATCCCCAACTCAGGCCGTCAATGGAAATGATTTCGTTCGATCATTTTCCATGGTGTTCAAAATTCACGGACAGCCACTGATCCTAGAAGAGATGTGAAAGCTTCAAGCCGTTTACTGGATCAATTTGTAGAAGATTTTGTCCGATAAATGGTGTTGCTCTGTCAATCAGATGCAATTTCTTTAATGAAAATCAGAGTCCTTGCAACTATTTGATTTAAGTCTCGAACTTTTTTCATTCCATTGCTTCGCTCACTGATGATCTTTGTTTGAATTTAAAAGACTATTGACCGGCAACAGAATTTGAGTGCTTAACCCATACTGGCATGTTTATGAGGACTTCATTTCGTTCTCGCCCAAGTAAATATAGGACTGCCTTTTGTTTTGGAATAAGTAAAAGCTGAACTCTGGCATCTAGATTCATTTGTAGAGAGAAGACAGCTGAACTAAAGTGATATTTCGAACTGTTTCTGTATCTAGTCTTAATCAGACTAGGGTCATTGTAGTGAAATCTAAGAATCCATGTTGAGTTAGAGCGAGAAAATATAAGCATTATATCAATGTAAAGTCGATGTATATAGTGTTTATCATCTAAAAAGCAAAGGGTTCATGTGAAGTTGAAATTGAACATTTATAAGAAGTCCAAAATTTTGTCCATTGTTGGTCCTCTTATAATGCTTATTTCAGATTTATGTAGATGCAAAATCCCTTACATGCCGAAGAGTTTCGAAAAATGCGTCTTTTTAGAGTGCATTCAATCAAAAACTAATTGTTTCTAATTGTGGCCATCCGGCATAATTTTGTATTTTGTGTAACTTACTATCCGCTGGGTAACATAATCCAGAGCGCATTCAGTCAGTTCCTATCTCGAGTGCTACTGCATGTTGCTACGGCAAGAGTCTTTACTGGCAGTTCAGTAGCTTTTGATTGCTCCAAAGAGTATGGTTGTATTGGAAATCCAAATTTCGTTTTCATTAGAGCTTTAAACTAAAAAGTGCTTAAATTAGTAAGATCATCGGTCATCATTTTGTCTTGAGAGGGGATACTGCAATACAATACTTTGTCTAAAAAAGAATCCAAGTTCTGTTCTGTTGCTACCTTATATTTCAAGAGTTGGAAGGCAGACGAGATCCTGCCCTCCAAAATCTTAAGGCATTTAAATCGTGAAGGTCTGTTTTCACTTGGACGAGCTCCAATTGTCAATTACAAGTAAAACTCATTTATGGCTAGCTCACCATAAACCATCTTTTCTGTTTTTCAATGCTGTGAACTTATGCAAAACTTGTCAGAACAATTTTCCCTTGAGTACTTCATCTGGAAAATAGTGAACATAGTCCTTGAGAGCTCAGAGTTTTCTGAATTTGAAATAGGAAACCATAGTAGACCAACGTTTGACCCTATCCTCAATCAATCGCGAGTAAAACCTGAACCTGTAAAATCAAAGTTTCAGATAACTTTGTGAACGAATAGAATAGGGGGGGAAGATGAAGTTAATGACAATCCCAATCGAGAAGTTACAAGACAATGAATTATATTTTCACAACCTCATCACGTGGTTGTGTTAATCTAATCTCAATTCTTGAATGTGCTGATGTCTTGGAAGAAGGCAACAGGCAATACGCAATGTCAAAGAATCTGATGGCAACAGTCAACCTTTTCATTATGGACTTTTAAATGTTTGGCCTGAAAATTTCCAACTTATCATATCGATAAAGTCATGGAGCAATTTTCCAACCTTTTCCTTTTTTTAACTAACAAGTCTTCAACTTATAATGCTGCGAAAGAAAGGTTTTTCTTTTGATGCAGTGCAAGAAACGGCAAATGGAAAAGGAAAATGTGTGACGTGCCTACTCAGAGTCAAGGTCTTTTGAGATTTCATGTGTGGTGACTTTTGGATTAGTACGTGTTGCAATGGTTCTTAAGAAGTCTTGGTCTTTATGGACTTTTAAATGTTTGGCCTAAAAATTTCCAACTTATCGTATGGATAAAGTCATTGAGTAATTTTCCAACCTTTTTCCTTTTTGACTAACAAGTCTTCAACTTATAATGCCGTGGAAGAATGGTTTTTCTTTTGATGCAGTACAAGAAACGGCGAATGGAAAAGGAAAATGTGTCCACTTCAAGGAGGTGAAGTGGAAAAGTTAGAGAGAGTGTTCATACACGAACGCAGCATAAAGCACCTTTTTTGACGTCACGCTCTTCATCCATAGCCTCTCCCTGTCAAGTGCTTCGAAGGATTCTGTAATATTTGGGTTTGTTGACTTGGTCAAATGAAGTGGCTAATTAAAAAAAGATAAAGAAAAAGAAGACCGCTTTACTTTTTTTTTGGATGAAGACCACTTTACTTAAAGCGAAGAGACATGACAGAAAGAAAAAGGGCAAGAAGAAAAAGAGAGGGTGATCGCAAACGGAGAGCAAAAGAAGGAGAGAAGAAAGAAAGGGAACGAAAAAGAAATAGGAAAAAAAAAAGGCAAAAAGGAAAAGGCTTTTGCGCATGAACTTTGCTAGCATAATTATTTTTAAATTATTGTAAAAATAATAACTTATTGTGAGTCATAAACTCTAAAAGGAATAACCCACGACAATTTATAATTATTAATTATTTAATTTTTAAAAAAAATAAATTGTTATTCTCATAGGGGATTTAAAACTATCACCTAATCATTTATCCTTGTGGGTATATGCCCTAGGTCAGATTAACACCATTTCAACACATCAAGTAAGAATTCAAGCTCTTCATTCTTTGAATAGGAGTAGCTTTCGGGATTATAGCACAAATTTGAAATTATATTAAATTTGAATTGCAAAATCCAATTTTGGAGTTGTTTAGTTGTGAAATTTCATGTAAATTATGGATGATGATGAAGTGGAGCTATGAGATTTCATGGGAGTTGTTTTGAAGTAATGATTTAGTTGAAACAAATTATTAGAGATTTGAGATTAAGTTTCGTGCTGCGGATAACTTTGAATAATCACTTTGGGTCAGCGATTTGTTGGCGTCGGATTCATTTTGTTTGCGATTAAGTTTAGAGCTCAAAAGTGCTAAAATTAGGAATATCACTTGTCATCAATTTATCTCGAGAAAAGATTTTGCAATACATTTATGGCTTAGTTCACCATAAACCATCTATTTTGTTTTTTAGTACAATGAACTTATGTTGCCTTGCGCAAAACATGGCAGAATAATTTTCTCTCGAGTACTTTAGCTAAAAAAATAGTAAATATAGTCTTTGAGAGCTCAGAAGTTTTGCGAATTTGAAATAGGAAACCACAGTAGACCAACTATCGATCCCGCCCTTTATCAATCGCAAGTAAAAACCAACAAAATAAAATCAAAGTTTCAAATAACTTTGTGAACAAATAGTATAGGGGGGAAAGATGAAGTACCAGCTATTCCAATCGAGAAGTAGCAAGATGATGAGTTATGTTTTCCTAACCTTATCACGCGGTTAAGTTAATTCAATCTCAATTCTTGAATGCGCCGCGTGTCTTGGAAGAAAGGTCACAGGTAATATGCAACGTCAAAGAAAGAATCATCTGGTCGCAACGGTCAACTTTTTCATTATGCCAAATAGCATCCACATACATGTGTTCCATGAGTTAGTGCTTGATGATGCATTTCCATCGTCAAATAGGAAAACCACAGGAAAATAAGTCGAGTGAAAGTTTTACGCGTCTTTTGGGGCTTGAGAAAAATCATCACCCAGATCAAAAGAGAAGAAAAGCCATGGATTCACAACCTACGTCGGTAATTCACTAATTTCACCACTAAATTTTTGTTGTGAGTAGTAAAATTGTACATGAGTAAGTAACTTATACTCCATTTGAAGTTGTAAAATTCCTTGATTAGGTTATCACAGACTACCATGAAAGTGGAGCTCTGTTGGTAAGTTATTGTTAGAATACTATGTTCACCGCTCAATTTTTATTTTGAATGTTCTATATATCGAAAAGTTGATATGCTGCTATTGCATTGGACGTCCATAAGTTATTAACATTGTTGGTAAATTATCACTAACGTGCCTGACCAACAAGATTTAAACTGTACTAACCACTTTAGGAAAATCATTAATTTCATAATTGCTTGCTCAGCTGACTAGATTGGCCTATGAATACTAATGCATCCTATCCCAATCTTTTAAGCACGTCCTGTAGAAGATATGTGTAAAAAGCTAGAAGGTGTTCACACACATGCATAAAAGGCATTGAACTGTTCGACCTCTGCTGGCATATGCTAAGGAGGCATTGACTCGGTCAAATGAAGTGGCTAATTAAAAAAAGATAAAAAAAAGAAGACCATTTTACTTAAAGTGAAGAGACATGACAGAAAGAAAAAGGGCAAGAAGAGAAAAGAGAGGGTGATCGCGGTGATTGCAAACAAAGAGTAAAAGAAGAAGAGAAGAAAGAAAGGGAACGAAAAAGAAATTGGAAAAAAAAAAGGAGAAAAGGGAAAGGCTTTTGTGCATGAACTTTGCTAGTATAATAGTTTTTAAATTACTGCAATAATGGTAACTTATTGTGAGCCACAAACTTTAAAAGGAATAACCCCACAATAATTTATAATTATTCATTATTTGATTTTTTTAGAATAAATTATTATTCTCATAGTAGATTTAAAATTGTCATCTAATCAATATTCCTTGTGCGTACATGCCCCAAGTCGGATTAACACCATTTCACCACGTCAAGTAAGGCTTCAAGCTCTTCATTCTATGAGTCACAGTAGCTTTTGGGATTATAGCACACATTTAAAATTGTGTTAAATTTGAATTGCAAAATCTAATTTTGGACTTGTTTAGTTGTGGAATTTCATGTAAATTATGGATTATGATGAAGTGGAGCTATGAGATTTCATGGGATTTTTTTTGAAGTAATGGTTTAGTCGAAATGAAATATTAGAGATTGGTGCTTAAGTTTCGCATTGCGGATAACTTTGAATAATCGCTTTGGAAGCGATTTGTTGGGGTCAGATTCACTCTGTGCATGGTCCCCTATAGGGATTACCTTTGAAATATTATTACCATATCCACAAAAGAAGAATATAAACCAGCATACCGGTCCAAAAGAAAAGGAAAGAATTTAAACTGGCATGGATGTGTTGATTGATCTTGTATATATCCCCCAAGAAGTCAAGGTCTTAGGGCGATAGAATAGACATGTGCCTACTTAAGAAGTCAAGGTCTCTTGGGGTCTCACGCGTGTTGATTTTGGATCAGTACACATTATAATAGTTCATGGGAAGTCACGGTCTCTATGGACTTTTACTGGTGATGTTTGGCTCTAAAATTTCCAAAAGTTATCGTATGGGAAGGTTCATGGAGCAATTTTCCAGTCTTTTCCTTTTTTGACTAATGAGTCTTCTTCATTTAATGCCGTGTGTGAATGTTTTTCTTTTGATGCAGTGCAAGAAACGGCAAACGGAAAGGAAAATGTAGCCAAACTTTAAGGAGGTGAAGTGTGAAAGATTAGAGAGTCAGAATGTTCGTACCCAAACACAACATAAAGCTCCTTATTTTGCGTCACACTCTTCATCCATAGCCTATCCCTGTCAAGTGCTTCGAAGGCATTTTGTAATATTTGGGTTTGTTGACTTGGTCAAGTGAAGTTGCTAATAAAAAAAAAAAAGAGAAAAAAGGGAGACCACTTTATTTAAAGCAAAGAGACATGACCGAGAGAAAAGGGGAAGAAGGAAAAGAGAATGATCGCAAACAGAGAGGAAAAGAAGAAGAGAAAAAAGAAAGGGAAAGAAAAAGAAATAGAAAGGAAAAAGAAAAAGGCTTTCGTTCCTACATGCCCAAAATCAGATTAACACCGTTTCACAATGCCAAGGATTCAAGCTCTTCATTATTCTAATCACAATAGCTTTTGAGATTATGGTGCAAATTCGAAATTGTGTGAAATCTGAGCTGCAAAATTCAATTTTGGAGTTGTTTAGCTATGGCATTTCATGTAAATTATAGATTATGGTGTGGAGTTGTGAAATATGACGGGAGTTAATTTGAACTAATAATAAGTTAAATTTTTTTCAGCCTTTTCTGCGGTGGTCCTTGGGCAAGGTCGCCCACGGTGCATTCAATCAAGTTCCCGTTTTTTTTTTATCCCCACTTGTCTTTTATTTTTATTACTTATGAAAAAGAGTGCCTCGATAGTTTGGACCACAACCGAAGCATAAATCACATCTGTTTCACCACTCACTGAGCGACAGAATCGATTATGAGAATTTTACCTGACAAATAAAACAATTTAAAGATTGAAGGGCCAATTTTAGGGTTTTGAGTTGAACTCCAATTTTTCCTCAAAGTAAATGAATATCTGAGCTTTGGTCTTCATGTGACTCTTGTAAAAAGTATAGTTGATTTCATATATACTGAGTGGATTCCATTTTCTAGGGAAAAAAGGGCATCGGCAACAAGATGAGCCAATAGAATATTTCTAAAAAGATTTGGAATTTAATTGATCACGAGAAAATGAGTAAAACATTTAACACTTGTTATACCCTCGCCTCGAGAAATACATTTGTTAATTCGTGTTGAGGAGCTCATGAACTTAGACTTACTCCATAAGCACTTTGATGACACATCCTAGTTAGATGAAGGATGTGTCCATGTCACCTTAACTAAGATGTTTGTGCATGACATTGGCAAAAGGTGAAAAGGTTTATGATTCAATTGGCAAAAGTGAAAGGTTTATGATTGAATTGACAAAAGTTCAATAAGTTTAGGATATTTGGGCAATTTCCCCCCATGGCGAAAGACCTTGACTTTACATCACTCTCCTCAAGGGCTTTTCTGTCAAAGTCTCCAAATTTCATACAATGGGTGGGACTCAATTCCGAAATAGGGATCAACTTAGTCAGAAAAGTCACGTACAAAGACTAAAAAAGAAAAAAAAATTCCGAAGTCTTCAAGGAACCAAAAATTCGTCCAGCTCTCGGATGACTACCTACAAAGCAATATGAATGTACCTTTTCTTAGTCTTCGCTAGTTAGTTGTCGTTGGAATGGAAGATGATAGGAAGGTGAGTTTTCGTAAGCTTTTTAAGCATCGCTCATTGCCTCAGAGAAAGAAAAACCAACTTACTAGAACCAAAAGAGAAGAAGGAGAATAAGAAAGTAATCTTCATCAGAGTTCAAGAGCGTCATGAGCCTTGTGGTTGCCATCACCCTTTTCACCATCTTTGTAATTCCACTTCCTGCTCATGCTTCTTCGGCAGAAGCACGAGTCCTCCTCAATTGGAAGTTCAGTCTTGGCAACCATTCAGTTTCTTCCCTCTCTTCCTGGATGCCCTCTCCTTATAATGCCACCTGTTCCAATTCGACTGTGAGTCCATGTGCTTGGTATGGCATATCTTGCAATCAGGCAGGGAGCGTGATTAAGATAAATCTCACTAGTGCTGATGTTGAAGGTACGCTCGATGAGTTCCCATTCTCATCTTTGCCTCATCTCATGTACATAAAGCTGAGTTTAAATAATCTCTCTGGTCACATTCCACCTCAAATCGGTCTCTTGAGCAATCTCGCCTATCTCAGCCTCTCTAACAATTGGTTCTCTGGGAAAATACCACCGCAGATCGGTAATTTGAGCAAATTAGCTGAATTGTATGTCTATGAAAACTACCTCTCTGGTTTTATTCCTCTTGAAATGGAAAATATGAAAAATTTGGAAGTGCTCCAGATGTTCGCCAACGTCCTAACAGGACCAATTCCTTCCATTTTGGGGAACTTGACCAAATTAACAAGTTTGGCACTATATTCTAATGAGCTTAGTGGTTCCATTCCACCGGAGCTAGGGAATTTGGACCTTAGCTTGTTAGGACTTTCCAATAATAGTCTTATCGGTTCCATCCCACCGACATTAGGCAATTTGACAAAGCTTAGGTTGCTACATTTAAGTGACAACCGGTTGACTGGTTCCTTACCAGAGAACTTGTGCCGAGGTGGATTGCTCCAATACCTCACGGTGATGAGCAACAACTTAACTGGTTCTATCCCTAGAAGCTTGAGAAATTGCACAAGCTTACGTAGGTTAAGGCTCGAGAAAAACCAGTTCACTGGAAACATATCTGAGACTTTTGGTGTCTACCCCAACTTGTTCTATATCGATATGAGTTTCAACAAGTTCTATGGAGAAATCTCAACAAACTGGGGAAGTTGCATGAATTTAACTTCTCTAAGGATTGCTGGAAATAACATCACTGGTAACTTGCCTCTTGAGGTTGGAAACGCAAGTCAATTACGAGTACTCGATCTTTCTTCCAATGGTTTAGTTGGTGAGATTCCAAGAGAACTCGGGAAATTGAAATTTCTTTACACGCTCCACCTAGACAACAATAGTCTTACTGGTCCAATTCCTTTTTCTTTGGGTGATTTGACTGACCTATCACATTTACTCCTTAACAACAATCAACTTTCGGGACGGTGGCCAGTAGAAGGTTTCTCAAATACCTCATTGTTAGTAATTGATTTGTCCAACAACAAATTTGATGGTCCACTTCCACCTCCATCACCCTTCACAGAGTTCTATTCGATCGCAAATAATAAAATAGCGGGAAAGATCTCTTTATCAATATGCAATGCCACCTGGCTCTCAGTCCTCAACTTGTCTAATAATAGCATAGCCGGTAGCCTACCTGAGTGCTTATCATACTTTTATTTATGGATTTTGAATTTGTCCATGAATCGTCTTTCGGGTACAATCCCTCAAATATTTTCACTGCAAAGTGCCTTGAGAAGTCTTGAATTGAGTCAAAATCAATTCGAAGGCACATTGCCCCAATCCCTTGTCAATTGTAGAAACCTGGAAGTTCTGGATCTCAGCAACAATAAGTTAGAGGATAAGTTCCCAGCATGGCTGGGAACGCTACCTGAGCTAAAAGTTCTTATTTTGAAGTCCAACAATTTTAAGGGTGTTTTAGATTTCCCAAAGGTAGCTCATCTCTTTCCCAAGTTGCACATTTTGGACCTCTCGAATAATGACTTTGCTGGTCGTTTCCCGACCAATTTGATAGAGAAACTTCAAGGGATGATGATCAGACAAAGTGGGCAAGAGCCACAACACGAATCATTGTACATGGCGCAGGAGTTTGCAGATGGAGAAATGTTCTATGAATATTCCGTGAATGTGATCATTAAAGGAAGGGACTTTCACTTGGAGAGGATCCTGACCGTCTTCACAACCATCGACTTATCGCTTAACTCTTTTCAAGGGAACATCCCGAGTGTGATTGGAAATCTTCATTTTCTCAAAGGGCTCAATCTTTCCCACAACCACCTCATGGGCTCGATTCCTTCAACACTTGGAAATTTGACTAACCTTGAATGGCTAGATTTATCTTCAAACAAGCTTAGTGGGAGGGTTCCTAGAGAACTAGGAGATTTGTCCTTCCTCGGGTGTTTGGACCTCTCAGAGAACCAACTCATAGGCCCCATACCTCAAGACAAGCAATTGAGCACATTCACGAGTGACTCATTTCGTGGAAACCTTGGCTTATGTGGAACTCCATTACAAAACACATGCCCTGGTGATGCTCAGCTTCCACCACCACCACCACCACGGTCGTTCTTCCAAGAGGATAGTATTGGAGAGCATGGTAGCAGGTTTGATAGGAAAGTAGTCGGGATGGGCTATGCCTCCGGAATTGTGATTGGAATCTCTATAGCATACATTTCATATGAAACTGGAAGACCCAAATGGCTTGTGGGAAAAGTGAGAAGCATGGAGAGAAGAGCCAAATTGATGAGGAAGCCAAAGCATAAGGCCATCAAATTTCATTGAGGCCAATGAAATTGTCGGGAAGTGGTCCCTTTGAGCTATGTGCAATAGAGATCAAGGAACAAAATTTTTGTCAGCTTGAAATGCAATTTGGCATTTGGATCCTCGTTTTTATTATGTTGTCATCTTCTTCTTTTTTTAATGTGTGATTTCTGAATTAGGTCGATTGAATAAATAAAAATGCAAGAGATCTTTCAAAAAACTCTCTTTGCATCATTAACACCTTATATGTCCTTTTCTTGTTTAGTTGATGCCATTCTTTTTTCCACGTGGGAAAGAAAGAAAGATGAAGAGCTGTCAAAGCCCACTTATCCTGGGGTTACATGATTGAATGTGCCATATAAATATGTCCTTAAGGATTTCTAAATTTGTCATTGTCCCACTACCCATTTCTATTGAAGTTGCAGGCCAGTGTTAGATCATTGACTTGCAGTCTTACTCATGTCATTATTGTCTGCAATAGTGACTGGGGGTACTAAAGGTTCAAACCTCAAAGCATCCTTGAAGTTTAGATTCAAAGTAACCTTATTGCGAAATTATGGGGTCCCCAAGGCCAAAAAACTGAAATGTTTTCATGTTCGTGGATTTTTGAAGTTGCAAGTAATTTTCAAATACTGTTTGCAAAAAATTATAACCTGTAACTTGCTTATAAGTTGACTTGTCAATAAGTTACCAACATCATAATAAATTTATCAAGTTCATAGTCAATTAGTAAAAACGAGAATGATAACCATTATAACTAGAAATTAATTTATGGAAAAGAAATAGATTTTTCTATTTTTATTCTTAAATAAGTTTCTAAGCAAAAAAAAATTGTTTGATGATAGTACAAATTTTTTATTTTCGGAATAGAAATTTGTTTGATAACGACACGGAATTTCTCCCTCCTAGGCAATGGCGGTGGTGGCCGACGACTGATGGTGGTGGTGGGTGTGACATCTTGATTTTCAGGTTTTGTTTTCGATTGAATAAGTTGGGCTTTTCATCAACGCGCATATAGTTTGTTTCCTTGAGCTGATCACTCACGGGATAACTAGTCTATTTGGTGAAGCCGTTTGAATCTAAACGCAAAGACTTGAAAATTCGACTAGAAATCAACTGCTTGACCGTGCTAATTTGCAAGGGTCATTACGGCACCGTCAAAATCCATAAGAGACCGGAGATAGGTCGATTCGATAGAGGTATGATTACTGTGTGGGTGATTCCACCTGATTGCAAAATTTATGTCGAATGGTACTAGACCGATTTTTCTGTCATTTATGTACCCTATGTCCGTATTTGAAACCTCAATATTTTCACGATAACCGAGAGTCGCGAATGTGTCGAAGATGTACAATGTGGCTCGAAAATAATCTACTACTGGTCAATTGCACTAAAAATTTCTAAAAGCTACCTGGTAGGTTAGATCATGCTAAAATTACGCTCAGTTGAAATTAACTGCGAAATTGAACCTGATTAAGTTCTGTTATGTCACGATTCATATTAGGAACGTCGACTCATCCTCCGAAGATTTTTCTGCAAACCTGAGTTTTTGGCGAAAAATCGAAGTAGGGTTGTTTTGGACTAGAAAAATTAGAGGGCCATTTTTAGTTGCACTTTTGGCATCCAAGTTGGACTATTTGGCAACAAAAAATGTTGAATTTGATGTGGGCACATTGGCTGAATTTATGGACACCAATTTGAGCTCAATTGGAGGGGAATGTTGCAAAATTCGTAGGACCAACGGATAGCAACATTTTTGACCTCTTCAATGGCTTGTTGGGGAAGTTTGGGTGTGCAGATGGCTGAGGATTGAGGGTTGGACATGGTGGGGCAAGAGTGATGAGTGTTTGGATATTTTTCTTTGACTTAGGAGGCATTGTGGGCCTCCCCTAGCAGCAGCTGCCTTCTTCTTCCTCATTGGCTTCACTTTGTCCATTGTTGTGCATTTTTGAGCCCAAGAAAACCAGAGAAACTAGCCAGCCTTCCCCCCTGCCTGTCGATTGCCTTTCGCCGTCGCTTGAGCACCCGTCACGCTGTTTGCTCGTCGCGTGCCAACTCGCGTGCTCGCGATTCCGTCCACCAGTCGTTCCGCCTCCAGCTCACATCTCCGTGAGCCCAGTTGCAATCTTGACGCCCTCGAGCCACCGTCGCAGGTCGCCGAGCTCGCCTAGCCGCCCGTCCAGCAATCGAAGCCTCGGCCGTCGCCCGTTGCAACTCGCTTGGTTCGTTCCTAGCCACCGTAGCCAAGCCGAGCCACTCCTTCAACCCTTGGACAGAGTCGAGCCTCACAGCCCAGCTGTAAGCTTTGTGTGGCTTTTCCGGGCCCTTCCGGACCTCCGTTGGTGTCGCCGCAGCTTAGTTCTCACCCGCCTTGGCGTTGCCGTTGCCGTGGACTCACTAGCCCGCTAAACAGGTGAGTTTACTTGCTATACTTTGCTTAGGGAGTTAATGACGCTTAGTATGTAATTAGATTAGGCTAAGTATGGATTATGTGGTTAGTTAGTTTAGATTAATGATTTAATTGCTTAATTATATATGTTAGGTGGTTATATTAGATTAATTAAGGGCTAGATAGAATGTGCTATTTATGTAAATAAGTGCATTAATTTTCTAGGCCCGTTTAGGTGGTTAGATTAGGGTTTCTGGCCTAGGTTAGCATTTATTGGATTTAATTTGTATTATTTAATTATTTTTGTAATTTATTTAATTATTTAATATTTTCAAAAATTATACCTGGATAGCTCGTGACTGGAATTTCATGCCGATTGTAGTGATGTGTTTAGTTTGTGCAACTGAATGTTAATTTGTGCAAATTGAGTGGTGATTGTGATTTTTAGTATTTATTCCAAAATTATGTAATTTCGGTAATTAATTAGAAATTACCAAGTGTTGAGATTTTGACATCGAAAATGTTTTTAAGGACTTTATCAAACAGTGGGATTTTAAAAAGAATGATATCAATTTTTCTGGTTCAAATTGACTGTGTACCCACACACGATTATTTTACCGTGTGTTTTTAATACGAAGAAAATGGGCCAAGTATATTATTTTAATTGGGACATTTGAGTGTAAAGCACAATATTTTGGCCGGGATTGGATGGGTGTATGAATGATATGAGAACTCGTCACGAGCCTTTGGGGCCAAACGATGCTCATTCGGTAATGCCCAAAGTCAACGGATGCCAGTCGCAGTGGTGGCTGGATTGATGCTTCTATGTGGAATATTGTCTAGATGTAGACGTTGCCGTGCTCGATGGTATTAGACGACGCCCAGCTACCTCGGAAGACCACTGACTGTTGACTTGGTTATGGCCATTGGGTCGTAATCAATTGGGATGCATGATTGATTGAATTGACGCGCTTAATTATGGGACAAAATTGTGTGACACGGAATGGGACGTGTCATAACGATTTGGCATTATAATCGGGACCCTAGTAATATTTTGGGTTATAAGTTGAGACGTCTCGATTGATGAGTGATTTTGATGCAATCATATGTGATATGAATTGTATTGACATGTAAGAGGGAATTGAGGCAAGGTAAATCATCTGTATTGTGTGATTAGATCACCCTAGGCGTATTTCCTTCCTAGTCAAGGTTTAGGGGGTGAACTTGTTGAGACATTGTCTCACTCTGTCGTGAGCTCAATCTTTTCAGGTCCTTAGATGGCGGCCTCTTTGGTACGTTATGGTCAGCCTCGAAGTGTTACTGAGCTGAGTACTGACTTCTCTGTTCCCGGGAGTCACTGGGTCTATGAGCTCGTAGTGACTATCATCTAGGTTGATAAGGGCCTACCTCAGAGGGTACCTCAGTGATTTAGGGCGTGATTTCGCCACGGGCTCAATGGATACATAGTTGGTCCCCTTCAAGGTTTTGAGATCTCCGCCGTGGTGGTCAACGCCACTCTAGGCGAGGGTGCAACTGACCCTCCTAATGGTGCTATGGAGGACTCAGAACCCCCGAAGACCTCAGAGATTTCGGTTGGGGATTCGTGTGCCTAGATGGCTTGTTGGCTCTTCTTTTTGGAGTAGGCTTTTTGTTATAGACTAGCTTTTTATATAAACATGGTGTGTTTAAGAAAGCGTGTTTGTTTGTGAAATTATTATCCTGCTTTTCTATCCTTTATTTGTGTTGTCTGAAGTTTTGTTTATACGCTTCCGCATGTGCAATAAAATGAATGGATCGATGACGCATCTTGGGATGAAGCAATTTTATGGACCATCGAGGGATGTGTGTGCGCTCGAGGTTCGGGGCGTGACATCCTCACTTGGAGTGGTATCAGAGCTTGTCGGTAGTTGGAGTGATAAGGTGCGATGGGTTTATGGGATAGTTAGTAGGAACGACTTTTATTTTATGCTGATGCATGTGATTGATAGCTGTTTGTTAGATTATTTTGTGGGGATCACTCAGTTTCTAATTATGTATGGAATTGGGAACAGGTTTGTAGAAAGTCTACATAATGATTGACCAGGAGCAAAGGACTCCTAGGAAGAGGACCATTTGACCAGTGACTCGGGGTAGGACGCCGACAAGGGTTGGTACTTGAGGTGGTCATGGTAGAGTGGAAGCTCAAGCTAGCACGAGTGGAGTAGCACCACCTTCAGTCAGTGCAGGTGTAGCAGCCCTGGTGATCCAAGGATTGACAGGATCATGCAAGCGCTAGAGACGCTTGGAGCTTTGATGGGGCAGCAGGCCCAGAATCAAGCCACCGCCACTACTGCCGTCACCAGTGCTGCTGTTGCTGCTGCAGCCGCACCTGCCGAAGTTCTACCAGGGAACGTGGTTGCCGAGAGGCCTATGCACAAGTTAGTGGAATAATTTCTGAAGCTGAACCCACTGAGGTTCACCGGGGCAGGAGATCTCAAAGCTGCAGTACTCTGGGTTTAAGACTTGGAGAAGACCTTTGCACTGTTGATGTGCACTGAGAAGGAGAAGGTTGTCCTTGTGGTCTACCAGCTGCAGGGAAACGCTAATACTTGGTGGAGGGCCATCAGAGGCATGGTATTCCCAGAAGGCGTGGTTCCAGTGTGAAACGCCTTCCTCAAAGCCTTTAACGGCAAGTACTTTTCTAACAGTGCCATGGAGCAGAAAATGGAGGAATTCCAGCGCCTTCATCAAGGGATGAAGAATCCGCTAGTGCCATTCGACCTGAAAGACTACAACGAGCTATATGGTTAGGCCCAGTTGATAGAGAGGAACCTGATCAAACAAGCTGCTACATCTAGGTCGAGATTTAGTTCAAACAGAGATGGGAACTAGTTTGGGAAGAAGCCCATGGCTGGAGGAAGGTATCCTATTTTCCTTAACAAGAAGGGTGGGGTAGGCAAGTCCACACCGAGCCCTAGTGGAGTATGTCGTTTTTGTGAAAGGCAACATGGATCGGTCCCATGCCATTCGAGGATGGGAGCTTGCTATGGGTGTGGCCAGCAGAGCCACCAAGTCAAAGATTGTCCTAGCAGATGTGATATCATGAATTTCAAGTTCTGTTTTCAATTAAATAAATCGGGCTTTTCATCGACATGCCTATAATTCTATTCTCCGAGCTGATCACTCATGAAATAACTAGTCCGTCTGGTGAAGCCGTTAAAAGATTTTAACGTAATAGAATTGATAATTCGATTAGAAATCGACTACTCGACCGTGCTAGTCTGCAAGGGTCATTACGGCACAGTTAAAAATCGATCAGAGATCAGAGATATGTCGATTCGACTGAGATATGTGATCAAAGTGTGGGTGATTCCACCAAATTACAAAATTCTCGCTAATCGGCACTAGACTGATTTTTATATCATTTTGGTACCTTGTGCTCGTAGTTGAAATCTTAAGATTTTCACGACAACCAAGAGTCGCTAATGTGTTGAAGATGTATATTGTGCCTAAAAAATAATCGACCACGAGACAATTGTACTAAAAATTCTCAAAAGCTACCCAGTAGGTTAGGTTATGTTAAAATCACACTAGATTGATTAATCGCGAATTTGAACCCGATTTCAGAAATTGAAAGTTTTGTCATGTCACGACTCATTTTAGGAACATCGACTCATTCTCTGAAGATTTTTCTGCAAATCGAGATTTTTGGCGAAAATTCAAAATATGGCCTTTTTTCTCCGGAAAATTGAGGGGACCGTTTTTGATCGCGTTTTTGGGATGTAAGTTGGTTTTATTGGCGAGAAAAAATGTGAATTGAAATTTAGGCACCTTGGTGATATTTATGGACTCCAATTTATGCTCAATTGGAGGTAAATTGAACTTAATTTGGGGGAATTTGTGTGCAAATTCGTAGGTCAAGGGTCCATGAACCTTTTGGACCACTTGAGGAATGTTCTAGGGAGGTTTTCATGCATAAAATTGGCTGAGGAAGCCAGCCCATCCGGTGGGGCCTTGCCTTGGGGACAAATGGATAGAATGGAAGCCAATGAGGGACCCTCCTATCTTCAGCTGTCCCCCTTCTTCCTCCTAACCCTTGCTTTCTTCATTGTTGGTCTTTAAGAGCTCCAAAAATTGTAGAGAAGCCAGCCAACTCCCTCCCTTAAGCCCATCGCAAGTCCCCCGAGTCGCCGGAGCCACCGCACACCACCGCTCGTGCCTGCTCGCCCGCGTGCGTCACTCCGCTAGCCTGCATCCCTGCCGTGCCATCTCGCCATCCCTCACGATCCCTAGGCCATCATTGAGCCTTTGTCTAGCCGCTTGAGCCGTCCTTGTCGTCGTCCGGTAGCCATCGAGTGTCGCCACCACCCGCAGTAGCCTCTGCTAGCTAGCCTTGGCTGTTCTAGCTCCAATTCAGCCCTCTCGGCCCATCAACCAGAGACCAAAGCCTAGCCCAGGCGTGTGTCTTCGTGGGCCGTTTCAGCCTCTTTCGAGCGTTGTTTAGTGTCGCCGCAAGGCTGTTTGTCGCCCATCTCCGCGACGCCGTCGTTGTGGACTCACTGGATCGCAAAACTGGTGAGTTTACTCATGAAACTTTGTTTAGGGAGTTAATTATGCTTAAGAGTTGATTAATTTAGGCTAATTAATATTTAGATGGTTATTTAAAACGGATTAGCAATTTAATCATTCGTTTTATGCATGTTAGGTGGTTCGATTGGCTTATTAGCAACTAGATAGGTTGTATTATTTATCTAGATAGGTTTGGAAATATTCCAGGCCCGTTTCGGTGTTTAATTAGGTTTTTCCGGCTTAAGTCTCTATTTATGGTAATTAAATGAAGTTATTTATTTATTTTTGGTATATATTTAATTATTTATTATTTTTAGGAAATTATACTGGGATAACTGGTGACCAGAATTTCATGCTGATTGCAATGGTATGCCTAGTTTATTTAATTGAATGCTAAATTGCACAAATTGAGTGAAATTGGTGATGTTGGTTATTTATCCCAAAATTGAGTAATTTCGGTATTTAATTAGAAAATATCGGACGTCGGTTTATAACGCCAAAAATGTGTTTATGGACTATATTAAATAGTGAGATTTTTTTAAAAGAAAGAAATTGCAATTTTGGCTCAGGCCAACCGTGTACCCACACACGATTATTTTTATCGGGTATTTTTAACTTGGTGATTTGTCAACTTATGAGACCATTTATTATAAGCTTGTGCGAGCATATTTATTGTTAGCTTGTGAGAGCCCCTTTACATGTCAGCTTGTGAGAGCGGTACACCTTATCAGCTTGTGTGAGCTAAGATTGTTTTATCAGTTTGTGGGAGCACGGTATATATATATATATATCAGATATGATCGTTTTATCAGCTTGTGGGAGCACAATCTATATTTATTAGTTTGAGTGAGCTACTATCTATCTATATTAGCTTGTGAGAGCTATGACCATATATTGCAGCTTGTGAGAGCAAAGACCGTCTATTTTAGCTTGTGTGAGTAGTGGTCATATCGAATTGATAGATAGTACTAATGGTATTGATCTGAGTGGATCGATTGATCGATGGTTATGTTGAATTGAGCTGATTAACTGAGTGGATCGATGGTTTGAATTGAATTGAAGAGTTGAGAATATGAATTATTATTGACTTGCAGGAAAGAGTTGAGGTGAGGTAAGTCTTCTGTCTTGTGTGTGCATAGACTGCCTTTAGGCGTATTTCCTTCCTAGTCGGAGTTTAGGGGGTGAACTTGCAGATACATTGTCTCACCCTGTCGTGGGCTCAATATTTTCAGGTCCTTAGATGGCGAATCCTCCCGAGCGTTTCGGCCAGCCCAAGTGGATCACCGAATAGATCTCTTAGATTCCTCTCCTTAAGGGCCAAGGAGCCTAGGTCTACGAACTCGTGAGGACTGTTGTCTGCGTTGATGCGGGTCTACCTCGGAGGGTACCCCATCAATTCAGAGCATGGTACAGTCGCAGGCGAGATGGACCCAGAGAAGGTCCCCTACAAGAGTTTGAGGTCCCAATGTCGGTGTTAGAGAGATCACTTTTAGCGAGGATATGGCTGACCCTCCCGGTGGTGCAATGGTAGACCCGAGTCCTCAGGAGACCCCAGAGTCTTCGGCTGAGGGTTTGAATGCTTAGAGGACTTGTAGCCTTTCTAACTTTTGTAGATCTTTTGTGTATAGCTTAGTATTGTAAATAACTAGTCTGTTGTGTATAAATGTGTGTCGTTTGCTTTCAAAATTTTGGCCTTACTTTTCTATCCCATTTTTGTGTTGTCTGGGGATTTATTTATTCGCTTATGCATGTGCAAATAAATGAAAAGGGTCGGCGACGCGTCCTGGGACGTTGCAATTTAATCGACCACTGAGGAATGGGCACGCGTTCGCGGATCGAGGCATGACAATAGATCATGAGACCATAGTAGTTACTGCCACCGCCGCCGATGGGACAGAATTGGAGGTTTGCACCATAAATAGCACAGCAGGGTGGACTGAACAGACCTCCAGCGCAAGGAAGAGTGTACGCCATCACCAGAGGACAGGTAGAGGACTCGCTTGATGTGATCATAGGTACCGTTTCGTTGAATGACCATGCTACTTATGCTTTATTTGACCCTAGTGCCACTCATTTATTTATAGCTGAGCAATTTGTTAAGCTGGTAGGATTGAGTCTTGAGTTGTTGGAGTCAATGGTTAGTATATCTACACCGTTAAAGGATAATGTGTTAACTGCAGTGGGTTGTCCAGGTTGTAAGTTAGTGATTGGTGAGTGAGAGGGGAGGATAGATTTGATAGTCCTAACTATGTATAATTTTGATGTGATAATTGGCATGGACTGGCTCATCAAGCAACGAGCTAAGATGCATTGCTATCATAAAGCAATTCAGTTTAACCCGTTAGCGGGTGAAAGTTTCGAGTTTATTGGAAATCGAGGAGGACCCTTAATAACCTTAATCTCGTTGATTGAGGCAACCCGTTTGTTAGATGAGGGTTACCAAGGTTACTTGGCAACTGTCATGGATACGACAGTTGGGGAGCTGAAGATTGAAGATGTTGTAGTGGTTCATGAGTTCTAGACATGTTTCCAAAGGAATTACCGGGTTTGTTGTCAGAGAGAAAGATTGAGTTCATGATTGAGTTAGCCCCCAGGACAAAGCCAATCTCTAAGGTCCTTACCGGATGGTGTTGATGGAGCTAAAAGAACTAAAGGTGCATATGCATGAATTGTTGGATAAGGGATTCATATGTCCCAGTGCATCACCTTGAGGAGCACCGGTTTTATTCGTGAAGAAGAAATATGGTTTGTTGCGTCTGTGCATCGATTATCAACTCAATTAGGTGATGATCAAGAACAAGTACCCGCTACTGAGGATCGACGACTTGTTTGATCAGTTGCAAGGAGCATCGATATTTTCTAAGATCGACTTGAGGAAAGGGTATCATCTGCTGAGGATCAGAAAGGAGGATATATCGAAGTCAGCGTTTTGTATTCGATACGGCCATTATGAGTTTACTATAATGCCGTTCGGTCTAACGAACGCTCCTGTTGCTTTCATGGATATGATGAACCGGGTGTTTAAGGAATATTTGGATCAGTTTGTGATCGTGTTCATTGATGATATCCTGGTGTACTCGAGAAGTCCTGAGGAGCACGAAAAGCATTTGAAGATGGTGCTTCAGACACTGAGGAATCATGAATTGCACGCCAAGTTCAGTAAGTGCGAGTTTTGGTTGACTCGGGTGGCATTCCTAGGTCACGTGATTTCAAGTGAAGGAATCTCCATGGACCTGACTAAGATTGAAGCAGTAATCAACTGGCCAAGATTGACAACCGTGACAGAGATCAGAAGCTTTTTGGGATTGGCAAGTTACTATAGAAGGTTTGTGGAAGGATTTTCAGCTTTAGCCTCGCCGTTGACTCAACTACTGATGAAGGAAGAGAAATTTGTGTGAATAGATATGTGCGAGCGTAGTTTCTAAGAGCTTAAGTAGAAGCTGACTATCGTACCAATGTTGACAATATTGTCTGGTTCTGGAGGATACGAGACCTATAGTGATGCATTGTTTAGAGGACTGGGTTGCATGTTAATGCAGTATGGCAGAGTTGTTGCATACGTGTTGCGTCAGTTGAGATCTCATGAACTGAATTATTTGACGCATGACTTAGAACTCGCAGCGATTATTTTCGCTCTGAAGATTTGGAGATATTACTTGTGTGAAGAAAGATTCCAGATCTTTACGGATCATCAAAGTCTTAAGTATTTATTCTCTCAGAAGGAGTTGAATATGAGATAGCATCGTTGGATGTAACTTCTCAAGGACTATGATTGTGATAGTTTGTATCATCCTGAAAAGGCGAACAAGGTCGCAAATACGTTGAGTCGGAAGTCTTCAGTTGCGCAGATGATAGTTAATGAGTGGATTTTACTTGAGAGAGCTCGAGATTCGGTTTTCAAATTAGAGGTTGGCCACCTTTCAAATCTTATGGCCACCCTTAAAATTGAGCCAGAAGTGCAGATTAGAATCAAGACGCTTCAGTTAACAGATCTAAAGATTTAGAAAATCCTACAAGAGGATACCGAAAAGGGAAATGCTAACTTTCAGATTTCTAAAGATGGAACACTAGGTTCTGAGGACGATTGTGTGTACCTGACGATGTAGTACTTTAGTATGAGAAATTTTGGGGATCAAATTGGACTAAACAATAACAAATGGGACTAAGAATTTTCGGTTTTTAGGAATTTCTATTAAATTCCTTTTTATTTTTCTCTTTCCCCCCTTGGCCGCACGCTCTCTCTCTCTCTTCCCTGTGCGAACCCCTCCCCCACCGACAACCCTCTATGTCGTGTTCCACTTTGCTCTCCATTTCATTGACTACAAAAGTCAATCTTATATCTCTCTCTTATCCTTTCCTTGCCGATATCCCCTACCCCTCGTTTTTTTTTTCTCTCTCTCTCTCCCTCTGTTTTCTTTCTTTTCCCATTTTGGCTTGTGCGAGCACCCTCCCCCACGAGTCTTCGATCCTTTTATTTTCATTTTCCTTGGTTTCGGTCGCCTGTAGCTTGGATGAGCAGCTTCTAGTTTTTCTCTTCGTTCCCGTCCTTCAAAGTCCCCGCAGCAGTAGCTGCTTGAAGCCGCAAGATTCGGCCGTTGCTTCCTCACTAAAATCAGCCCAATAATCGAGGAACCCGAGCAGAAAATCAGAAGCTTTGCGGGCCATTTTTCAAGCCCAATTCATGCTTGAAAGCCATCACCACTTTGGAGAAGATCGAGCCTCGTCGCGTCCTCGTCGAATTGAACCGAGGGGTTCGATAAATAAGTGAGTTTAACTCACTAATTCTTGCTTAGTATGTTAAGTATGCTTAGGGGTTGATTAGTTTAGGCTAAGATGTATTAGGTGGTTAGATAAGATTAGATTAGTGAATTTAATTAATTGCCATTGCATGTTGGTGGATAGTTAGTGTAATTAGCAAATACATAGACTCTAGTATTTATTTAACGAGTCTCGGAAATTTTCCGGGCTCGTTTCATCATATAATTAGGCATTATGGGCCCAAGTATGCATTTATTGTATTTATTTAATATTTTCCGTAATTAATTAATTAATTAATTATTTTTCGAAAATTAACCCGGGATAGTCGGTGACCAGAATTTTGTGCTGATTGTAGTGGTACTCTCTGTTTATTTAATTGAGCACTGATTTGTGAAAATTGAGTGAATTGGTGTTTGTGGGTATTGTGAAAATTGAGTGAATTGGTGTTTGTGGGTATTTAATTCAAAAAATGAATAACTTTGGTAATTAATTGGAGAATTACCGGACGTCGGTCTACAGCGTCAAAAATCTATTTTGGGACTACTGAAAATAGTGGGAGGTTCGAAAGTAAAAACCTTATATTTTGGCTAAGGCCGACCGTGTACCCACACACGTATATTTTTATCAAGTATGATAAAAATGACAAAATTGATTGTATCTTCGAAACAATATGCTATAACAGCTTGATGATTCGTATGTTATCTGGAAGAATGAATGTTATACTATTATAGCTCGATGACTCTCTTGTCATTTTGAGAAGGAATTGCATGTATACTAGCTCGGTGACTCTATATGTCATCTTGGAGATAGGGACGGTATGATTCAACAGTTTGATGACTTTATGTCATCTTGAGAAGGAATTGCATGTATACCACCTCGGTGACTCTACATGTCATCTTGGAGATAAGACGGTATGATTCAACAGCTCGATGACTCTATATGTCATTTTGAGAAGGAATTGCTTGTTTACGGGCTCGATGACTCTATATGTCATCTTGGAGAAAGGATGGTATGACCCAACAGTGTGTTATAATGGCTCGATGACTCTATATGTCGTCTTGGAGATAGAACGTTATGCATACCCGCTTGATGGTTCTATATGTCATCTAGAGATAAGATAGTACTGTCTATATTTCACTTTGACTGAGGAATCCTGGATTTTGATCGGATTCATAGAAGTATTGAATTGGCCGACCAAGAGATGGTCGTGATGACGTGTAATCGACTGGGTTGATTAATCGATGATTCGGATTTAATTGAGTGATATAATTGTCAGTATATATGAATTGAACTAACTTGTAGGAAGGAACTGAGGCCAAGGTAAGCCCTCTAACACCGGATTGTACTTAGGCAGCCCTTAGGGTGTAATTTTCTTCTTAATCGGGTCTTAGGGAGTAGAACTCGTTGAAACGTAATCTCACCCCGTTGTGGGATCAATTTTTCAGGTCCCTAGGTGATAGTCGTGGAGAGCCAGAAGTCTCGAAGTTTGGGGAAGGTGGAGGAAACAGAATCAGCAAACTTGTATGGCTAGTTAGTCATAGGACAGCTCCTTTTTGGTTAAGTCCAAATTCTTTTTATAAGTGACCTGATGTTGTGAATAAACTTGTTTGTTAGGTTTGAAAAAATTGGCCTTGCTTTACTATCTCATTGTTTTATTATTTGGGGATTTATATCTGCTTATGCATGCGTATATTACATTGAAAGGGTCGGTGATGCGTCATAGGACATCGCTATTATATCGATCAAGTAGGGGTAGGCACGTGCTCAGAGAATTGGGGCGTGACATCTATAACCCGAAGTCCCTCTCATTCTTCTTATAACATCAAGTGTTTTTGTAACCCAGAGTCCCTCTCCTTCTTTTTTTGACACGGCGTGCTTATGTAGCCCGAATTCTTTCTTTCTTCTTATGACATGAAGTGCTTCTGTAGCCCGGAGTCCCTCTCATTCTTCTTATGACACGGGGTGCTTCTGTAGACTAGAGTCCACCTCCTTCTTTTTATGACACGGCGTGCTTCTATAGCCCGGAGTCCCTCTCATTTTTCTTATGACACAAAGTACTTCTATAGACCGGAGTCCCACTCCTTCTTATGACACAGCGTGTGTCTCTAGCCTAGAGTCCCTCTCATTCTTCTTATGACACGGAGTGCTTCTGTAGTTTGGAGTCCCTCTCATTCTTCTTATGACACAGAGTGCTTCTGTAACCCGGAGTCCCTCTCATTCTTCTTATGACATGGGGTGCTTCTGTAGCCTGGAGTCCCTCACCTTTTTCTTATGACATGGAGTGCTTATATAACCTGGAGTCCCTCTCATTCTTCTTATGACATGGAGTGCCTCTGTAGCTCGGAGTCCCTCTCATTCCTCTTATGACACGACGTGCTTCTGTAGCCCGGAGCTTCTCTCCTTTCTCTTATGACATGGTGTGCTTCTGTAACTTGGAGTCATTCTCCTTCTTCTTATGACACAGCATGCTTCTGTAGCCATTTCTTCTTCTTATGACACGGTGTGCTTCTGTAGCCCGAAGTCTCTCTCCTTCTTCTTATGACACGGCGTGCTTCTGTAGCGTGGAGTCCCTTTCCTTCCTCTTTTGACACAACATGCTTCTGTAGCCTGGAATCCCTCTCATTCTTTTTATGACACGGTGTGCTTCTGTAGCGCGGGGTCTTTCCTTCTTCTTATAACACGGTATGCTTCTATAGCCCGGGGTCTTTCTTCCTCTTATTGATAAGACGTGCTTCCATAACTCCGAGTCCTTTCCGTCGATCTAACGCGTGCCTATGCACTTAGAGTCTTTCTACCGCCGTAATAAATTTGATGTCTTCTGTCTTTGAATGCAATCTCTTCGAGGCTATATTCAAAGATGGGCAGCTGTTGACATCTATTTAAAAAAAAAAACAACAAAAAAAGAAAAGAAACAAAGAAAAAAAACAGAAAAGACGCTTAGGGGTTGGGTTGGGCCGGATCCGGCCTTGGCCCGGCTTGCCGCCCACCTCTCTTTCCCCTGCATGGCCCAGGCCCATTTCCTCCCCCCCCCCCCCCCCGCGCGGCCTGGCTATCATGCCTTGAACCTTGAGCGCGTGCCCATCCTTCGGTGGTCGATAAAATTGCGACATCCTAGGACGCGTCACCGACCCATTCACAACTAAAACACTTTCATAAACACCACGGTTTATATACAACAACCAATTTACAAAAGATCGGTTCTAATAAAGAAGTTGTCTTATGACCAACTAGTCGGACACATACGTCGATCCTTCGGACTCCACTTCAACAGGCTCCGAGGCTTTCGGTCCTCCATCTAAGAACTTGAAAAGTTTAAGCCCATGATAGGGTGAGACAATGTCTCAGCAAGTTCACCTCCTAAACTCAACTAGGAAGAATATACGCCTAGAGGCAATCTATGCACACAAGACAGATGACTTGCCTCGTCTCAGTTCCCTCCCGCATGTCAGTACAATTCATATACTCAACCCATCAATTCAATTCCATCCACTGACCAATCAATCAATTCGATCAGTTAACTCAATCAATCAATTTAATCAATTATTGCTCGCACAAGCATGAACTACCAATGCACATTGGTTCTCTAGCGTAGCCAGGGATTATTGCTCGCACAAGCTGACATACACAACTCACACAAGCTGACTTAGATCATTGCTCACACAAGCTAACTTAGACAATTTCTCACACAAGCTGATATGAATAGTTGCTCGCACAAGTTGACATGGTACGTAAAACCATTTTTCGGTGTCAAAACCCAACACCCGATATTTTCTAATTAAATACCAAATTTCACAATTATCACTCAATTGTATAATTTAACAATCAATTGTACAAACTAACCACACCACTACAATCAGCACGAAATTCTTGTCACCGGCTATCCCGGTATAATTCTCGGAAAATATTAAATAATTAAATAAATTACATAAATAATAAATAATTATTAATTAATTTAAATAAATGCAAAATAATTAAATAAATTACTAATAATTAAATAAATGCCTAATTAAGCTTACACTAATCTAATTGCCTAATTAGACTTAATTAAATAACCTACTAAACTAAATAGATCATCTAATCTAATTAGCCTCTAACTAACTAATCTAACCACCTAAACCATACATAACATAAACTAAACACCCCTTAAGCATCATTAACTCCATAAACAGAGTTTAGCAAGTAAACTCACTAGTTTAGTGATTCAGTGAGTCCACGGCGACGGCGACATGGAGGCGGGCAACAACTGAGCCTACGACGACACCAACTAAGGCCCGGAAGAGACCTAAAACGGGCCATGAAACTCCACAGCCGTTGCTGGCCTTTGGTTCTGTCCAAGAACTGAAGGGGTTGCTTAGCTTGGCTACGGAAGCTGGAAGCAACAAGGCAGGACTAGGTGGCTTGGACGGGCGGCGGAGAGGCTCGACAGCGATGCATGGTGGCTAGAACAACTCTAGTAGACGGCAACAGCGGCCAGGGCAACAGGCACGAGCGACGAGGATACGCGGACAGCGTGCGAGTGAGCAGATGACGGGCGCGGCTCACGGGCGTGCTTGGGCGGGGTGTGGCGCTCGTACGGGAGGCAGGGCTGCTCAGCAATGGCTGCTGGCTCTTGGCCGGCTTCCTCTAGTTCTTGAGCTCACAAACACAACAAGAATGGAGAAAACAAGCTAGGGGAAGAAGGAGAAGATAGCAGCTGCCAAGGGGGACCCAAAATGCATTCAAAGTCTTCACATCTATCTCCATTCACTCATCATACATGCCCCACCACTTCAGCCATCAACCTGAGCCATTTCTCTCTCTTAAAACTTCCTTAGCAAGCCAAGATGGCTGTCCAAATGTTGCACCCCACAAGGCCCACGAATTTTGCAACATCTCCCTTCAATTCCATTCAATTTCTCTTCCAATCAATCCCATTGAAGCCCAAACAATTCAGCCAAGGTGCCTAAATCACAATCCATATTTTTCCTCATCAATTGAACCAACTTGAATTCCAAAAATCCGCCGAAAACGGTCCTTTTAATTTTCGCGGTCCAAAACGGCCCAACTTTGATTTTTGGCCAAAAACTTGGGTTTGCAAAAAAATCTTCAGAAGATGAGTCGACGTTTCTAAAATGAATCGTGACATGACAGAACTTTCAATTTTTGAAATCGGGTTCAATTTCACAGTTAATTTCAACTGAGTGCGATTTTAGCGTAACCTAGCCTACCGAGTAACTTTTAGGAATTTTTTTAGTGCAATTGACGTGTGGTCAATTATTTTCGAGCCACAATGTACATCTTCAACCCATTGGCAACTCTCGATTGTCGTAAAAATCTCGAGATTTCAAATACGAACATAGGATACCAAAACTACAATAAAATTGGTCTAGTGCCGATCAACAATAATTTTGCAATTAGGTGGAATCACCCACACTTAATCACATGGTTCTGTCGAATCAACCTATCTATGGTCTCTAATCGATTTTTAACCATGCCATAATGACCCTTGCAGATCAGTATGGTCGAGCAGTCAATTCCTAGTCAAATTCTCAAGTTTATTGTGTTTAGATTCCTTAAAGATTTCAACTGATAGACTAGTTATCTCGTGAGTGATCAACTTAGAGAAAAGAACTATAGGCGTGTCGATGAAAAGCCTAACTTATTCAATCAAAAACACAACCTGAAATTCAGGATGTCACACCGGCCCACCACAACTAGTCGTCCCCCTCCTGTTCGGGTCTTCACGCATGCAAACTTGCAACAAAAATAGAGAAAGGGGCAGAAAGCAAAATGCGGCGCAGGAAAAGAAAAAAGTAGCATAGAGAAAGAGAAAAAGAAAAAGCAAAGGGGCAAAGGTCAGAGGGCAGGCGTGGAAGATAGGGCAGAAGAAGAAGGCACCGGGAGAGGGGGAAAACAAACCAAACAGAACAGAAACGGGGAGAAGGAGGGAGAAGAGAGAACCGAGAAGGGGAGAGAGAGAAATAGGAGGAGAAAAGTCGGTGGAGAGGAAGTTGAGGAGAAGGTGCCCCCCCCCCCCCCCCAAGGACACCCTATCATCACCGGTGAGCCGCCGGATGACTCAAACCACTGCCATTTCTCCCGAAACATAGGTAAGCATTTCACCGAGCACCTTGCGGGTGTCCTTGAAATCGAGTTGGTCAGAACTCCCCCGACCATTTCGAGTGAGCTCCGACCACCACCCATCCCCCCGTTGCATTCTTTGTTGCTTTGGCATGTGTCCTCAGCGGTCTTGCCTCGCGTTCGGGCCTTCATTGAGCTGGAAGCCCTCGGTTCCCAAGTGCTCCCCACCTACCCACTGAAAATCCCAGCCGAAACCTCCATCTCCGCCCCTCCATCTACAGCTCCAGCAGAGTCGTTAGGCTGCTAAAGGGGATGTTGTCGCCTGGTCGGAAGACGAGCATTGTCTTTCGCCCCAACCAAGGTGGCATCGTCGTGGCCTAGCCGGAGAACCGCTCGGGTTGCACGGCGTCGCCTCCTCTGGTCACGACTGGGTAGTCATGGACTAGAGGGGGGTAAGGTCAAAACGGGTCAGATCACTGATCTGGCTTGTTCAGCCTCTCTCACCTCGCAAGTTGGTAGCCCAAAGCTGGTCTAGGTCGTGGGCCTGTAGGGGGAGCCCTTTTGCAAGGGGGTTGGGCCCAACCCACAATTGGGCAAAGGCCCGACCAGCCATGGTCAGGCCTGGCTTATTCGGGCAAGTTGACCGGCCCGCCCCCTAGTCGGGCCGGATCTAGGAGGGTCAATTGACTCCCCTTGACTAGGATCTGACCCAGGTCTAGTCAAACCGAACCTGACCCGGTTCATCCAAAAAAATTAATAATTTTTTTCCTCTGAAAACATTAAGAAATATATTTTTTCCAAAAAAATTATAAAAAAATTCGAAAAATTCAAAAAATGCAATGTTTGATTGGGAATTGTCATGTATTGCATTCCTAGTGTAATTAGGCCTTTATTTTCCCTATTTTATTATGTTTAATTGTACGTGCTAAATTTTATTGTAATTAGGATTTTGGCTACAAATGGTATTTTAATGATTGCGTACCTACATTATCACCTCACTTGTTAGTGGATATGCATAAAATTAATCTAAACTGTCTGACGAAAAAAATCCTATCATTTAAAATGAACAAGATTAGGTATCGAAAGAGTACTAATTAGTTAATTAGTGTAATCAAGTTCTCGACCCTAGATTCTTTGGTTGTGTAGGAAGTGTGGTATACTCCCATGCCGCACTTGATTTTTTGCCGACCCCAATAGGCTAGTGGCAACTTCTTATTGCGAAATTCTTAAGAATACCCCAATGTCATGTGAGGTATGGGATTGGGAGAGCCCGCGTCTAATGATGGGTCATAGGCCCATCCGTTATACAATACTCCTAAATTTGTTCCCTCCCCCTAAGGGGTAGGTCGTGACAATGGGTTTAAGAGATCATGCCAACATGGCAACATAGATCAAGTTTGGGCAAAAATGGCCAAGAAATTTGGCCCAAATCAAGCAAAAATTCCCCAAATACAAAGCCTAACCATCACAACTTTCGCCGCTCAATCCGCATAATCAGAAACAAGGCAGAGATACGTTTTGGCTCTCTCCCGGTTATACATGAATAAACAAGACTCATGCAAAATTAGAATCAAATGCGGAAACGTGAAATTTCACTAACCTCCACCCATTGAAATAGTTCGTTTGATAACTTGAATCTTCAAGCTTTGAATTGATTGGTGAATGGGTGTCGCTAGGCAATTGCCCTCTCAAGCTTGATGGTATGTTTTTCTGATAATGAGAGGGTATGGCTTACACCCTGTCTCCATTGCCACACTTTCATATAAAGTATTTCATTCGGGCCTTTTCATATAAGGTCTTCCATCAAGACATTAATATAACCTTTGATTGATATACCAGTTATCATGATTTAATGTGGATATAAAACGTTAATGAAATTAACCGAATGTGGGGATAATTAACTAATTGTGTGATCACATTCTTGATGTTATATCTTCAGCTTGCAAAATAGCTTTATTAACGCACTGGGCTGCGTTAGACTTTTTCTTTCAATCAACTGATCAGCTAGACAATGACTTTAGTATGGTTTTGTTCGCGATTCTCTGTCTTTGTAACATCGAGTCATGTTTCTCCTCGTACAGCCACGATCTTCCCCGGCCCACTAACCTGTTCTCGCATTTTCTCTTATCTGCTCTCGAAGTCGAACCCCCTTGGACGCTGGACGAGCTGAGACCCCAGCGAAGCATCTCTGTCTCTCTCGCCGGAGGAGGAGGAGAAAGAGAAGAAGAAGAAGAAGCAGCAGCTTGCAGATGTCGCATTGTGAAAGATCAGGCCCTCCGGACATTCGACACTTACTCGCTTCTCATCCTCAATATCTCCTTCCGTAGCTCTCTCCTTCCCCTTGCCCTGACTCCCTTCTTCTCTCGCTCTCTGTATCAATGCCTCACGTGGTTGCTTCGTAGGGACCACCGCCGACGACCTCTTCCCTCCCTTCGACAAGTATGGGAAGGTCATCGAAGTGTTCATTCCCAGGGACCGGAGGTACGTGTATTTCCTTTGCTCTGTTGCCTTTTGCTTCGTAGGTCGCGTGTTGAGGTTTGGAGCTTTTGTTGCTGTGTTCTGATGTGGCGGCGCAGGACTGGGGAGTCGAGAGGGTTCGCGTTCGTGAGGTACAAGTACGCGGACGAGGCGCAGAAGGCGGTGGACAAGCTCCATGGTGTCGCTCTTGTCTCTGATTTTTAGTTCCTTCGGTCACGAGGGTTTCTATTTGTGTTGTGCGGGAACGCTTGGATTGGCGTTTGATTTCTTCTTCGGTTTTCTTGTTGAAAGGGAGAGTCGTGGATGGGAGAGAGATTGGGGTTCATTTTGCGAAGTACGGTCCTAGCCACTATCGTGGTGGGCTGTCAGATTGTGCTCTTTATTTTAATGCGCCACTACCTGCCCAATTTGTTTCCCCTCGTTAGGTCCCGTATCTTTTTCGATCCCGCTACCCTCTTAAGTGTTTTATGTCAGAGGGATGTCGAGATCTGCACGGTATCTCAAACGAAGCAGTTTAATATCGTACTTGGGATGAAAGTCCTCGACTTTTAATAATGTGTAATAATGGTTTTTCTTTTGATGCAGTGCAAGTAATGGCAAATGGAAAAGAAAATTGTAGCCAACTTTATGGAGGTAAATTGTGAAAATTGGAGAGTGTTCATACTCGAAAACAACATAAAGCTCCTTATCTACGTTACACTCTTCATCCGTGACCTCTCCCTGTCAAGTGCTACGAAGGCATTATGTAATATGGCTTTGTTGACTTGGTCTAATGAAGCGGCTTATAAAAAAGGAAAAAGAAAAAGAGAAAGAAGGCCACTTTATTTAAAGCGAAGAGACATGATTAGGGATGTGCATGGTCTGAGTTGGGCCGTTCCACCCTTAATCCTAGGACTAATCCGTATAGTATTGGTACTCAATTTTTGGGACCGATGACTCATTCTATTGAGCTTGGGATCAATGATTGGACCGACCCAGAGGATTCTATTTAGTTTTAGGGTTAACCTGGGACCAACTGATAAATTTTTTTATTTCATTTTTTTTTTGTATTTTTTAAAAAGGTGATTGAGGATCGAATCGATCCAGTGGGTTCGGTTCGGTTCCAGGGTCAATTTGGAATCACTCGATAATTTTTTATTTCATTTTTTGTATTCTTTGAAAGGCAATTAAGGACCGGACAAACCAAATGGGTTTGGTGATGAGTGAGGTCAGCTAAGAGAGGCGAGTGACAAGCGTCAAGTAGGGTGAGAGTTGAGCGGGGAGCAACAAGTTAGGTGAGCAGCACGAGTGATCCAAAGGTAGTGCGGTGAGTGTTGAGTGGCGAGCGGAGAAGTTTCTTTCGATTTTGGCAAATTAAAGCCTAAGAGGACAAATAAGACAGAAGAGAATGAGTATTAGAAAAGGATGCCGTGAGGAGCTGTTTATGCCATTTTGAATACCATGAGGACTCCTCACAAAACATTTTCCTCTTTTGTAAATTACGGCTGTTGACGCCGTAAATGACATTAAAAATCTAAGTTATTAAAGAAAATGTAAAATTACTTGAACTCCTCACTAAGGAGCTATTTAATGTTGTTGACACAATTTATTTTAGGATTTTCTCTATACAAAAATTATAAATAATATATAAGATATATAATATATATAGAGTTAAGATTGGTTCGGGTTAGACTAATTCTAAACTCCAAAGACTGAGGATCAATACGTATAGTGTTGGTAAAGGAATCCCAAGACCAAAGACTGACCTAATCTCCTTAGGAACTGGATTAGGACTGACAGAGTTGAGCCAGTCCAGGGTCGGTCCAAGGTTGACCCTAGACCGATGCTCACCCCTAGACATGATTGAGAGAAAAAAGGGGGATAAGAAAAGGAGAGAGTGATTGCAAATAGAGAGGAAAAGAATAAGAGAAGAAAGAAAGGGAAATAAAAAGAAAAATAAAGAGAAAAGGAAAGGAAAAAGGAAAAGGCTTTTGTATGTGGATTTTGCTAGCATAACAGTCTTTAGACTGTTATGATAATAATAGCTCGTTGTGAGCCACGAACTCTTTGAAAGAGTATACCCCCACAATAATTAATATATATATATATATATATATATGTATATATATATTCAAGATATACTGCTATTCTTATAGTAAATTGAAAATTGTTACCCAATCATTTCTCTTTGTGTGGACATGCCCCAAGTTGGATTAAGACCATTTCACCACATCAAGTAAGGATTTAGGCTTTTCGTTCTTCTAATCGGAGTAGCTATTGGGATTATAGCTCAAATTCAAAATTATGTGAAAGTTGAACTACAAAATCTGATTTTGGAGTTGTTTAGTTGCAGAATTTCATGTAGATTATGAATTATGGTGTAGTAGAGTTGTGAAATTTCATAGGAGTTGATTTGAAGTAATAATTTAGTCAAAGCAAAATATTAGAGTTTTGCGCTCCAGTTTTGCATTGTAGATAACTTTGGATAATGCCTTTGGGTGAGCGATTTGTTGGCATATCAGATTCATTTTGTTTACGATTAGGCTTAGAATTCAAAAGTTCTTAAATTAGGAATATCACTATTCATCAATTTATCTTGAGAAAAATTCTGAAATACAATGCTTTGTCTTAGGAGGAATGCATTATGTTTTGGTGCTACCGTTTATTTCAAGAGTGTGAAGGCAGATGATATCCTGCCTCCAAAATCTTGAGGCATTTACATCATGGTGGTCATGTTTTGCTCGGACTAGCTCCATCATCAAATGCAAGTAAAACTCATTTATGGCTTAGCTTACACCATAAACCATCTTCTCTGCTTTTCAGGATGGTGATGTTGCCTCACGCAAAACATGTTAATAACAATTTTTCCTCGAGTACTTTATCTGGAACATAGTAAACATAGTCTCTGACAGCTTAGAGTTTCGTGAATTTAAAATAGGAAACCACAGTAGACCAATGTTTGACCTCACCCTCGATCAATCACGAGTAAAAAAAACCAACATTGTAAAATCAAAGTTTTAGACAACTTCGCGAATGAATAGAATAGGGGAGAAAGATGAAGTTAAAACTGTTCAATCGAGAAGTAGCAAGGCAATGAGTTATATTTTCCCAACCTTATCTAGTGGTTGGGTTGATTCAATCTCAATCCTTCAATGTGCTGCATGTCTTGGAAGAAAAGTGTCGACACCTAAATTTTGACTATTTTACTTGTTTGTCATATACAAATGCCAAAATTACATTGAGTATTTCATAACATTGCATTTAGGACCAAACTTATCCAATTTAAATTTGTTCTTAAAAAATTGTTCCAAAAAAATAGAAAATAGAAAAGAGAGAATAAAAACTGATTAGTAAAATAAAACAATTCGATTGTGGAGGGAGATTTTTAAAGATTTTAAATTTTGAATAATAGAGCCATTTTCTTGTTGAGCGTATCCCCTTTTCGGAAGATGATTGTCGGCGATTGAGTGAATATATGTAATTATCTTGGAAAATCTTCACTTGGAAAACCAACATTTTTATCTATAAATAGAGAATCCAAGACTTCGTTTAAAGTGGGGGAGAAATTGGCAAAGTGCTCGAGATTTCGTTCAAGTGGGGAAGTGAAATTAGCAAAGGCTTGTGAGGTTTCGTTTAGGGGGCCTTCGTTTAAGGGAGAAGGAAGAGAAAAATCGTAGAGGGAGGGGGTGAGAAAATTAAGAGAGATCGAGAGAGTGAGTAGTAAAAAAAAATGAGGAAAGTACGCATTAGTGATACAAAGAAAGAATAAGAAAAAAAGAGAGAAGGGAAGCTGTAGCCAAAATCAGCAGTACTCTCAGCGTGTTGTAGTCTCCATTGCGGCCACCGACTTCTTGACCCAACTTGCAACTCCGGCGACGCTGCTATTAACTATTGATAAGGCCCGGTTATTGTGAAGACTCCTTTTGGCCGCATCGACGAGTTACCTGGCTTTCTTGCATTCCCATTTGACACATCATTCCTACCCCCGGCCATCGTGATCGAATACGTTTTCGGTCGTCATGCCCTGCGTTCCCGAAGCCATCACGGACTTCCATCAAGTTTCTAGCGGTGTCCGCAACACATTACCATTCCAGGCTTCTCAGCAAACTTTCTGGCAAACCACCTGCAATCCGGAGAGTTTCGCCGGTCATTAGCGAGCAGCTTAACACGTGCTGGACAAACCTTTTGTCAAAAAAAATTTCGCAGGTCTTCAAGTGATTAGCAATTTTCTAGCAAGCAATGATCCCCAGGCGTTCGTGCTTGTTGTCGCCAGCTGAGTTTGATGCCACTGTTGAAGTTCCAGGTCATCTTTGACTTGTTTGTTTCTCCTACCATTGTCAAATTGTGCCGGGTTGACAATGGATGTAAGCACCACGTGCCAATAATCGTCCATCTGCGAAATAGTCCTTGTCCTGGCGTCGTTTCCTCGCCAGCCCCGCTTTTCAGAAGTAAATTTTCTGAACTAGGTAATTTCTTCATCCGAGTTTAAGCTTCTTCTTTTTCTTTTTTTCCTTAGTCTACAATTATTTGTTTGTAATCATTATTTGTTTCTTCATCCGAGTTTAACCATCTGGTGGCAATAGTGCTTGATGATGCATTTCCATTGTCAAATAGGAAAACCACAGGAAAATAAGTTTGAGGGAAAGTTTTACGCATCTTTTGAGGCTTGAGAAGAATCAACGTACAGATCAAAAGAGCAAAACAGGCCACGGATTCACTACGTATGTCGGTAATTCACTAATTTCACCGCTAAAATTTTGTTGAGTAGTGAAATTGTAAATGAGTAAGTAACTTCCTTTTCAGTTGAAGTTGGAAAATTCCTTGCTCAGGTTATCACAACTACCATGAAAATGGAGCTTTGCTGGTGAGATTTTGGTAAACACTTTGTTCACCGCTTAATTATCGTTTTGAATGGCGAATATATTGAAAAGTTGATAATCTGCTATTGCATTGGACGACCGTAAGTTAATAACATTGTTGGTTAATTATCATCGACGTGCCTGACCAACAAAATTTAAATTATACTAACCACATTATGAAAATCATTAATTTCATAATTGCTTGCTGAGCTGACTAATGGCAACTCAACCCTAGATTAGACTATGAATACTAATCCATCCTATTCCCAGTCTTTTAAGCACGCCCTGGAGAAGATGCGTGTAAAAAGCTAGAACTAGAAGGTGTTCACGCCCATGCATAGAAGGCATTGAACTATTCGACCTCTGCTATCAAATGCTAGGAAGGTCTTTAGTCTAGCTTGGTTCTAGAAACGGAGCACTGCGCCATTTTCAACATCTAATGTAGCTTCATAATGGTGTTAAGAAATTCATCAAGGAGGATGGAAGAACTCCCAGGTCATGAAGAAACCTATGTTGTTGGTCAAAGTATCGGTGCTACAATCTCAAAGTCGAAAAGAAGAGAGAACGCTACTTTCTTCACTAATTATTGTATGTGATTCTACTGTCGAGTATCAGTAATTTAGCAACCGAAACGATGCTGACATTGGAAAAAACTCAGTTAAGTAAGGTCGAGTCAAGTCTACATTTTGCTTCCAAATATATGAGACTCTGTGTAAATAAAATATTACTCTTTTGTAACAGCTGTCAATACATGAAACATTATAATTAGAAGCATTAAAACTCAAATGGATGCTAAAATTTATTATTTCGTTGAACAAAGTACAGTTAAAGTTTCATACAGGTACATTTTCTCCTACTCTTTTCTAAAAGAGTATTTCCAGTAAACAATACATAGTTATAAAAGGGTAATAAAATTATTAAAACATCAAATTATTGGGAGAAGAACGATGCAGGTGCTATAACTTTCGTACGATGTTCACTTAAGTGCCACATCGGAATAAATCGATCATTTGAATGTCATTTACGGTTAATCATCCTACATGGATTTTTTTATTAATTTCCCATCCAACATGGATTTTTAAATTTTTGTTATTTTTTTAAATTTTTGGAATTTTTGATTTTTTTTTGTTTTGTTTTTATTTTCCTTTTTATTATTCCTTTTTTTGGGCCGGCAAGGGTCACCAGTGGCCCTTGCAAGTTGTGAAACCCTCACCCAAACCAAGCAAGGGCCACCTCACCCTCGACTACAAAAAACCTTGCCAGATCTGGACAAGGGTTTCACAGTTGATGAGGGTCACCAGTGACCCTTGTCGACCCTGAAAGAAAGGCAACAAAGAAAGGAAGAGAAAAAATAAAAATAAAAATTCAAAAAATAAGTAAAAATTGTCCATGTTAATGTCGGCGAAGTGACATAGGACAACTGGTGTCCACATTGAATTTTCCAATGATACAAATTGTCGATAACACTTGAGTGAACAATTTTTCAAATTTATAGCATTCAATTGAACAGAAAAATAAATAAATTATAGTAGTTGAGTGAACACTGTAGGAACATTATAGCATTTGCGCTTTTTATACCCCTTAAATTATTTTAAGCTAGTAACTACAAAGCAACATCCTCGTTCCATAAAAATGTTCAAAATGAAAGTTAGCCATGTCAAAAAGGCAATAGTTTCATGTTAATGTAAGGAGAAAGTTACAAGAAAAACCATTTTAACATTTTGAATCTCTCTCTTACATTGCAGTATAAGTTGACAATATGATTGTGCTCCTTTTTTCACCCTCTGTGCGTGCTCCCCTGCAATGAGCACCTTTCAATTCTTATTACCATATCCATCAAAGAAAATATTCTGTTAACTCAAATCTCTAAATTTCTTGATTTTATGATACAATTAAAAGTTAAACCAGCATACCGGCCCAAAAGAAAAGGAAAGAATTTAAACTGGCATGCTTGTGTGGATCGATCTTATACATATCCCTCAAGAAGTCAAGATCTTTGGGCATTAGAATAAATGTGCATGCTCAAGAAGTCAAGGGCTCTTGGGTTTCACACGTGTTGATCTTTAGATCAGTATGCATCACATTGTCTCATGGGAAGTCATGATTTTTATGGACTGTTACTATGATGTGTGGCTCTAAAATTTCCAATTTATCATATGGGAAGGGTTCTTTCTTGTGTCAAAGAAAAGACTAAGAAGAAGAAGGCGAATAATCCTTTGTTTTCTATTCTCCACTTACTTATTTTATGTTTAGTATCCAGTGAAATCCTCATGGATAATTTCATTATCCTCACGAGCAAGATCACGTCCCTCATTACGAGCTTGTACGCATGCTTCTAGAGCTACTCGATTAGCTACGGCACCCGGTGCATTTCCCTAAGGGCGTCCTAAAGTTCCTCCACCGAAATGTAGTATAGAATCATCTCCAAAGATCTCTGTCAGAGCAAGCATGCCAAATGTGAATACCCCCAGAAATAGAACTACCCTCAATGGTTTGCGTAGCCATAAATCCTATTTTGTATTCATTAAGATCTGTTGACTTTGTATACCATTCCGTTGTAAATAAACGATCTTATCATAGATCCATTTTGGTCTTGAAATTATATAATAATGGAAACAGCAACCCTAGTCGCCATCTCTGTATCTGGTTTACTTGTAAGTTTTACTGGGTACGCCTTATATACTGCTTTTGGGCAACCCTCTCAACAATAAAGAGATCTATTTAAAGAACACGGGGACTAGTTGAACATGGAGCAATTTCTCATAATGCTGTGTAAGAATGGTTTTTCTTTTGATGCAGTGCAAGAAATGGCAAATCAAAAAGGAAAATATAGCCAAACTTTAAAGAGGTGAAGTGTGAAGAGTTAGAGAGTGTTCATACCCAAACATAACATAAAGCTCCTTATTTTACGTCACACTCTTCATCCATAACCTCTCCCTATCAGGTGTTTTGAAGGCATTATGTAATATTTGGGTTTGTTGACTTGGTCAAATGAAGTGGCTAAAAAAAAAGAAAGAGGAAAAGAAGACCACTTTATTTAAGGGTTAATATCCCTAAAAACCTCAAACCGGTACACCTGTGACAAATTTATCCCAAACTATTTTTTTTACCACCAAAAATACTAAACTAGTATATCTTTGACAATTTTATTCCAAACTGGTATACTTGTGAAAATTTTACCCTCTATTAGTTTTCGTTAAATTTTACTGTCAAATTATTAAGTTAAATGACACGTAACAGTTGACTAGGATACCAATTTGGGATTTTGCGCGCCGTTTGTCAGTTTTTTCAATTTTTGTGATTTTTTTGTGGTATTAATCTAATTTAGCCGAGGGTATATTTGTCACAAATTTACTAGTTTGGTTTTTTTTTTTTTTTTTTTTGCAGTCGAATAAATTAGTTTAGGGTAAATTTGTCATAAATATATTAGTTTAGGGTTTTTTATGGTCAGTCGGGGTAAATTTGTCACAGGTGTACCAGTTTAAGGTTTTTCATGATAAAAAAATATAGTTTTTGGTAAATTTAACACAGGTGTACCAGTTTAGGGTTTTTCAAGGTATTAACTCCTTTATTTAAAGCAAAGAAATATGACCAAGAGAAAAGGGGAAGAAGAAAAAGAGAGGGTGATCGCAAACGGAGAGGAAAAGATGAAGAGGAGATAGAGAGAAAGAGAGACAGAGAGAGAGAAAAAAAAGAGGAAGAAGAAAGGAAAAGGCTTTTGTGCCTTTATGCCCAAAATTAGATTAACACCATTTCACAACGCCAATGATTCAAGTTCTTCGTTCTTCTAATTGGAATAGCTTTCAAGATTATGGTGCAAATTCGAAATTGTGTGAAATTTAAGCTGCAAAATCTGATTTTGGAGTTGTTTAGCCATGAAATTTCATGTAAATTATGGATTATGGTGTGGGGCTGTGATATTAAATAGGAATCAATTTGAAGTGATGGTTTAGTCGAAGTGAAATATTAGAGTTCCGCACTTAGGCTTCGTGTTGCAAATAACTTTGAATAATAGTTTTGGGCGAACGATTTGTTAATGTGTCATATTCATTTTGTTAGCAATTAAGCTTATTTGAGTGAATTCATAGTTGAGGTAGTGTTTTACTTGGTTTTGATGTTGATTCGCGTTTAATTGATAGGATTACGAGATCGTTGGCTTGTTTAGTTATGTTGTTTGGTTTTGGCCAATTTCAGGTTAGTGGTGTTATCTCTTCTTCGAGTTAGTAAACACATATTTCCGAAGTAAATATAGATTATATATAATATGAGTTATGATATGGCATGTTTGTTACATAAAAGTCTGGATCTAACATTTACTAGTTTTCAGTTATTTGTGAAAGGTTTGCGAATCGCTTTATGGATTCCTAGTTTATGAAATGGATTCCGAAATGATATGAGAAATGTCTTGTAAAATATGTTTTGTTTGATGACACGAAATAGAGAAAGATTATGTGTATTGTTTTTTTTTTTTGGTGAACGGTAATTGTATTAAGCTAAGCCAATATGTACAAGCAACGGCACCGGCTTACACTCAATAGAACAAAGCATAATGAGTGGAAGGGTGCTGACAAAAAGAAAAGCCAACAAGGCAAAAGCTAGAAGGCACAAATAGCACAAAGACAGCCACCTCCTAAAGAACCAAAACAGAAGAAGGCGACCAGCCAGCCAAACAATGGCAACCCAAGCCCAAAACCAAACACAAAAACGTTAGAGCCCATAACGGCAACCAAGAACAAGGCAGGATGCATCTAGAGGAAGAGAAGAGTCCCATATAACAAACACTCCACAATAGGACTCCTAAGGAACCACCGAGGATGAATGAAAGATGCAAGGGTCAATCCCCCAGCTATGTTGAATTCTTATGTTTCTTGGATTGTCCTCCACATTTGTAAAAGTCAAGGCCTTATCCTTGACCACCTTAATGAGGTGATTCTTCAAGACCAGGACCGTGAATGTAAGGTTCCTAAAAATGATCTCATTCCTGTATTTCCAAATAAGATGGCACAACGCTCCAAAGGAAAATCGGGCAATGGAGTTATAGAAGTCATTTCCGAGTAAAAATTTCAAAGCCCAGCGAAGGTTGTCGGCCCAACTACTATTACACCAAGGAAGGTTGCATCGAGCCGCCCAAAGAAATGCACAATTGGCTGTAATGCTACAATCGAAAAATAGATGATCAATCTAATTTGGCGTCAATTTGCAAAAAGCACAAACCGCATCACCAATCTTGCCATAAGATAAAAGAAGGGCCTGGGTGGGGAGCCAATTCTTGGTGATAAGCCAGAGATTGAACTGATATCTTGGGGTAATAGCATTATTCCATATCAAAGAAGCCCACTTGACCCGAGGTTTCTTCGTCCTAATTAGGTGCCATGCCGACGCCACCAAAAATAAACCGGAAGTACTTCCTACCCAAGTAAAGCGATCTGGTACTTGTGATAAAAAAGGAAGAGGCTGCTCCCAAGACTCTAGTACTGCTCGAATGGACTGACTAGCTGGTGAGAAAAGATCCTCCACCGTAGCAAGCCTAGGTAAACCAGAACTATAGATCAATGAGTCCAAAAATAAAAGGTTGATGGGGCCTCTCGGGTGCCAATTGTCGAACCAGAAGGACACAAAACGGCCATCCCCTATGCTCTAGCGAAAAGAACGCTGAAACTCCGTCCTAAGATGGAGGATTATCTTCCACGCCCAAGAGCAAGAGGTGGGTTGTTTAACCATCTAGAAACTCTTACTTTTCAGAAATGTCGAATGAATCCACATACACCACAATGATTCTTTGTCCGTAAACAGGTTCCAAATGTGTTTCAACATAGCCGCTTCATTATAATCCCTCAGCTGACGAATCCTTAAACTACCTTCCTCCTTCGGAAGGTAAACATCATCCCAGGAGGCCTTGGCACCACCCCTCCCTAGTCCAGGGCCCTTCCAAAGGAACTGTCTCAAGATTTGCTCAATGCGATCCAGCACAGCAACAGGGATAGTAAAAACACTCGCCCAATAGGCTTGGATTGCATGCAGAACTGACTTGATAAGCTGAAGACGACCAGCAAAGGAGAGGAAACGCTGAGTCCATGATTGAACCTTGTTGGTTATACGATCAACCAGGGAGACACAATCCGCCTTTCCGAGCCAGGAGGAGATGATAGGAACTCCTAAGTACCGTAGTGCCAGAGTCCCCTCAATGAAGCCAAGAGCAAGGATGATCTCTCTACGCAGATCTTCCGTTCCTCCAGCAAGAAAGACCTCACTCTTATTTGAATTGGGCCTAAGACCGCTCCATGTAGAGAAGGTATCCAAACCATCCTTCAAGAGAGATATGGAAGGCAAGTTGGCACTGCAAAATAGGAAAACATCATCCGCAAAGAAGAGGTGGGAGAGATCCAAAGTCTTGCATCTCCAGAAGAATTTGAACCCTGGTTTCGTGGCCCGCGCACTTAGGATCCCAGAAAATACTTCCATAACCAAGGTGAATAGGTAGGGGGATATCGGATCCCCTTGGCGAAGGCCCCTGCCTCTAGGAAAGAACCCATGAAGTTCTCCATTTAAGGAGATTGAAAACTTGGGAGTACGAACACAGACCATGATAATCCGAATAAAATGATCCGGGAAACCAAAAGCATGAAGGAGCAACTCAAGAAAGTCCCAGTCTACCATGTCATAAGCTTTCCGAAAGTCCACCTTCACCGCACACTTGGGCTTGTATGGAACAAGATGGAAGCCAGCAAATAACTCCTGAGCAAGAAGTATATTATCTCTAATACGCCTACCTTTAACGAAAGCATTTTGATACGAACTAATAATATCATTAAGGACTGCAGCAATCCGGTTAGCTAAGACTTTGGTAATGCACTTGTATAAGGTGTTGCAATAGGCAATAGGCCTGTAATCATTGACTGACGTCGCATTCGGAACTTTCGGGATCAACACCAGAATAGTATTATTAATTTCCCTAAGAAGTCTCCCCGTGGTAAGAAAATCCTTGACCGCTTCGGTGACCAAAGGTCCTACCAACTCCCAATTATGCTTAAAGAACTCGACACCAAAACCATCAGGCCCTGGAGCCTTCTCGTGAGGCAGGGAGAACAAAGTGTCATGAATCTCCACATCAGTAAACGGACGGGAGAGGAAGTTGATCTGATCATCCTTGAGAGGGCATCGTATGACCTCCCAAATATCCCACAAGGAGGGGCTGGAAGACAAGGGTTTCGGTCCTAAGAGCTCCTGAAAATGAGAAACAAAAGTCTGCTGCACTAAACTCGGCTCAGAGATAATATTCCTAGAAGTGTCCATAACAGAAAGAATCATGTTTTTTAGTTGTCTCCTATTAACGGAATAGTGAAAGAATTTGGTATTTTGATCACCTTCCCTGAGCTACCTGATCCTGGACTTCTGCCTAAAGAAAGACTCTTCCTGGCTCCTCAACTCCAAAAAAGTCCTCCGATAAGTCTTCTCCAAATTAGCAAGAAGTTCACTAGATGGATCATGCTGCAGGCCAATCTGGGCTAGCCTAAGAGCAATTCTCGCTGCTGTAACCCTCTCAGAGACATTAGAAAAAGACTCTCTGTTGAGCTGTTTCAAACAGCCCTTAAGAATCTTCATTTTACTCACTAGCCTAAACATAGGGACACCAACACATAGGGTCTCCCAAACTTGTGAGACAATGCTGTGGTAAGACGGGTGTTTGGTCCAGAAGTCAAAAAACTTAAAAGGTCTTCTAGAAAACACCGGCCACATCACTCTAACCACCATAGGCGTGTGATTAGAAATACCTGGCGCTAGGAAAGAAGCTTCTGAATAAGAGAAATCCTGGCTCCATTTGGCATTTACAAGCACTCGATCGATTTTCCTAGCCTTGCGGTTAGCCCCGGAGGAAGTAGACCAAGTAAAGTGAAAGCCAATATACCGAAGATCTTCTAGCTCAAATTGAAACAAACATTGATTGAAGTCATCCAAACTAGGACTCCAGGTGTTAGAACCCCCAATCCGATCAGAAGGATCTTTGATAGCATTGAAATCTCCTGCCACTAGCCAAGCGGATCCCTAGAACACAGAACTCCACTGTACTAGGTCTGCCTATAGAGGCCTACGAGCTACAAAAGTATGCTCAGCATATACCACAGAGACACGGCAACAAATGTCAATCGTAAGAAATCTCAACCTGCCATGTATCACCTGACTATTGGAAGAAATCACTTCAAAGGTCACCAAAGAAGGGTTCCAACCAATCCAAATTCTACCCCTATGAGAGAATCCATAATTGGCCACCCAATTCCAACTAGAGACCAGTCTATCAGAAATGGAACCAAAGAGAGTATCGGGAACTTTGGTTTCCAACAAACCAGCCAGACAAAGCTTTTTAGTAGATATAAGGTTTTAACCTCAGCTTGCCTAAGAGGATCAATAAGACCCTTCACATTCCAAAAACCAAAAAACATAAATATAAATATATATATAATTAGATATAAAGAAGCAGCCGAGCTGAAAGAGGAGCGGAGGCCTACCTCCACTTATGCGGCTTCTTCCGCCGGTTGGCCACCGGAACCGCCAAAGCTTTAGATGAAGGGGGAGCTGGATCAAGGGCAGTAAGCTTCTCCTGGATAGTCTCCACCTTTCTTGAAGAGGAAGGGGCTCTTGGGGAAGGCGGAAGCGAGAGCAAATCATCCTCGGAGTAGTTATCCGAGACTTCCAATTTTCGATATTATTTTTGGATTGGCTTTATGGATTTTGGAGCATGCTGTTGTAGGTTGGTGCTAATAATTAGTGTCTCAGTGAGCTCATTGAGAGGTTTGTGGATATACATACTAGTTTTAAGATATCCTTGTAGGCTAGCCACCGGCAATATAAGTGGAGACCTAGCCAAACAACCGAGTCACATAAAATAGCCGACATCTACGTTAGTGATTTTGGCCAAAATTGGCTGATTAAATTGAACCGGCACAATTGCAAAAGATTTAGGACTAAATTGACAAAAAAATAAAAGATTTAAGACTAAATTAGCACAATTATAATAAGTTTATGACTTTTTTTTTGTTAATTATACTTTTTTCTGGACATAGATATATTAAGAATATATATCGAAAAGAACTTAAAATATATTACTTTATATAAAGTTATTAATTGAAAGTAATTAGTCACTTATTTACTTTATTGAGATATCTGTGAATTCATTATATTAGTGGTAGTTTACTAAGTACACTATAAGATTTGAAAAAAGAAATGGTAAGTTTCTAATTTATTGGAGTGTTGGTAAATTTTTTATGGGGTCAGTAATCTTCTAACATTTTCGTAAACTTCGAGAGAAGTTGATCTTTACAAATTTATTGGAACGTTCATAAATTCAATTTAATGTTGTTAGTTTACCAAATTTATTTACTAACCGCACTCGTAATATAGTGTTAGTTGTTTATTACCTATACAGATAAAATTAAGAATAAGAATTAGTTGGCACTACTAATTATCTGGATGTCAATATATTCATCATAATATAAATATTAACTAACTAAACTCGTAAAATTTAAAAGAATATGGTGACCGATCATACTTTTATTATCGATATTTGAAATTAACCAATAATTTTAGGAATTTAACATCCACGGAAAATATTTTCAGCCTTTTCCGCGGTGGTCCACAGACTCGTCCAGCATACTGCGGCTGTGCAATGTCACCCACAATGCATTCAATCACGTTCCTTTTTCTATCCCATTTGTCGTTTATTTTTATTAGTTGTGAAAAAGAGTATCTGGATAGTTTGGACCATACTAAGGCATAAAACACATCTGTTTCACCACTCACTGAGTGACAGAATCGTTTATGAGAATTTAGCTGACAAATAAAACAATATAAAGATTGAAGGGCCGATTTTAGGGTTTTGAGTTGACTCCAATTGTTCCTCGAAGTAAATGAATATCTGAGCCTTGGTCTGCATGTGAGTCTTATAAAAAAAAGTATAGTTAATTACATGTACATTAAGTGGATTCCATTTTCTTGGGAAAAAAAAGGGCATTGACAGCAAGATGAGGGCTGATTGAATATTTCTGAAAAGATGTAGAATTCAATTGATCGGGGGACAATGAGTAAAACATTTAGCACTTGTTTTGCGCTTGTCCTGAAAAATACATTTGTTAATTTGTGCTGAATGAAGAGCTCATGAACTTGGACTTGCTCCATCAGCACTTTCATGACACATCCTAGTTAGATGAAGGATGTGTCCGTGTTGTATTAACTAAGATGTTTGGGCATGACATTGTAGACTCCTATGATCCTCCTTAACAAGTAGGTTATCAATGTGGTATTGCTAATTTCTTTCAGCTAGTTTCTATTATGCCATTGAGTTGTTGGTTGCTAGATTATGCTTTTTTGTCGTTTACGCTCTAAACCAGTTTATTGGGTGCAATCCAAGCTTGTTGCACCTTGTTCTTTCATTTGAAGTAAAATGAAAAAAAATCCACTGACGTGCCATTAAGTAGTGGTTATCCCTTAACCATCTTCATGAGTCATTGCATCTTGCAGAGTGCATGTAATTCCCTCTAAATCTAGAAAATATTCAATGGCTTGTGAGTGCCACATCACCGGTTGACGTGGCGCGTATTATTATGAGTTGGTGCAATTAAACATTGTCATGTGTCTTAATATTTTTTTTTTAAAAATAAGAATACAGACTTTCTCTCTCCTCATCTCCATCACATCCACCATCTCTCCGGCCACTTGAGAATCGACCGCCCAACTTCAGCCATGGCCTTCGCTCAAGGCATTGTTGTCACGCACCGATCCTCCGAACGTGTGCTCATTCCTCAGTGGTCGATTAAATTTGCAACGTCCCAGGACGCGCCGCTGACCCATTTCAATTTTTAATTCACATGTGGAAGCGAATAATTAAATCCCTAGACAAAACCAAGATGGGATAGAAAAGCTGGGCCACAATTTTGAATGTCAACACACCTTTATACAAACAGACTAATCATATATACAAGTCCAGTCTATATAAACCAATATACAAAAAGGTCAGTCCTAAAAACCAAGCTATCATATGATCAGCTAGTCTGACTCATTCGCCGATTCCTCAGTCTCCACAGGCTCTGGGGGCGTCAAGTCCTCCACAACACCATTAGGAGGGTTAGCTACATTCTCGCCCAAAGCGGCGTTGAGCTCAACGGCAGGGATATCAAATCCTTGGATGGGACCTATCCTATGCCCATTGAGTCCATTGAGGTACCAAGCCCTAAATCGATAAGGTACCCTCTCAGGTAGGCCCTCCTCGACCCAGACGATGGTTACCACTAGCTCATAGACCCACTGATGGCCTGCGGTTGTCCAAAACATTCCAGAGGGATCGCCATCTAAGGACCTGAAAATTTTAATCCACGACGGGGTGAGACAACATCTCAGCAAGTCCATCCCCCTAAACCCCGATTAGGAAAGAAATACGCCCCAAGACTACCTATGCTTGCATAAGATAAAGGACTTACTTTTATCTCAGTTCCTTCTTACAAGTCTGTACAATTCATATAATCATCTAATCATTTCAATTCAGATCAAACATCGATCAGTCGACTCACTCGACTCCATATCATCGATACCAATCACACAATTCAATCAAATCGAACATTGCTTACCCTAAGCTGACAACATATGGTATAGCTCACCGAAGCTGATAAAGTATATTGCTTACTTTAAGTTGATAGATCAAGGCCTTCAGGCTGAGATAATATATTGATAATGCTCCCTCCAAGCTAATAAATAATATAGCTTACTCTAAGCTGATAAAGTATATTGCTCACTCTAAGCTGATTTATCAAGGCCCATATATTGATATAATATACTGATAATGCTCTGTTGACACCTAAATTTTGGCGACCCAGTCATTGATTATTTGCATACAAATTAGGGATTAGTTTTAACCCTTAAAAAAAAAAGAAGAAAAAAAAAGATAAAAATTGCATCATAGCAAATAAAAAAAAGGAAAATCAATCTGATTGATTATACATGGAAGGTGGCGATTCTGACTAGCTATCCCTACTTTTACAAATATCAATCTTGGTAAATGTGGAGCCAAATTTCCAGCCAAGAATCAAGAAATCAAGAGAATAAAAAGTCAAAATGGAAGCCAGACCCAAAATCCATGAGGATAATGGCCAGATTGATAACTTGAAGAGAAAGAATCAAGGAGTTATACTCATTAGGTGGGCTATTCGCAAAAATAAAAAAAATGAACATTGATGCATTTCTGATAATATGAGTGAGAAGAATTGAAGTGTCAATTTGCGGTGGCAAATTAGGGCTAAAATTCGTAATCCCCACAATCAAGGAAGTGTAGCTTCGAAACTTTATAAAGGTACGTGGAGGTTTTCGTTATAAAAGAACGGCGTGGAGAATTCGTGAGAAGGAGGCGAGGGCGACAAAAAAAATTCGTGCAGAAGAAAGGGCAGAAAAAAATTCAAAAGAAAAATTCGAGAGAAAAATTCGTTCGCGCAACAAGAGAATTTGCAAAAAAAAAAAAAAGCAAGTGAGAGAAAGTGCAAGTCAAAAGAAAAGAAGTCATTTTCTTTTCTTCGGACAACCTGCAGAAGAAAAGAAAGGAAGAGTCAGCAAGAAAAATACAGAACAGAGAGAGAAAGAGAGGGAAAAGACGTGAGAAAAAAAAAAAGAAAAAAAAAAGAGGGTGTCTTCTTCTTTGCGGGTCTTCGAGCGACGCCTCTACCTCTGCTCACCTCCGCCCGGCGCCCGACGTCTGCACCACCACCGCTGCCGTGCCCGGCGCCCGACGTCCGCGCCGTCGCTTGTCACTGCGCCGGCGCCCGACGTCCGCGCCGTCGCTTGTCACTGCGCCGGCGCCCGACGCCCGCGCCGTCGCTCGCCACTGCGCCGGAGCCCCTCCCTCCGCCGTTGATCCAGCACCTCCGCCTCTGTTCCGCCCAAGTACCAGTAGCGCCTTCGCGCCGCTCGCCTCAGCTCAACGCTCGGTGCCTTCGCCGCTGTGCCCCCGCGCTGGCCACTGCACCAGCACCACCACTCGTCGCCCCCGTTGCAGCCGCGTCAGCAACCGCCGCTCCTGCTTCTGCCCCGCAGCAGCTCGCCACTAGTCACCTCGCCTCGGCTCGCCGAAGCTCCCAACTCTTGCCGTGCCACCGGCTACCGCTGCGACCACCGAGTCAGCCGTGACGGCCTGCTTCTGCCCGCTGCTTCCTGACGCCGTCTGTGGCGCTATGCTGATCACCTCAGCTGCGAATCCTGCTGTGCTGAGCCCGCTGACTCGACGCTGGACTGCTACTGGAGCCCGACGCGGATGACCCACAGCAGCTTTCCAGTCCCCGCCGTCGTGTCCAGCCTTGTCGCCCCTACAAGCTCCTCCTTCTTGCAGGTTTCGAGCGGTCTCAGACACGTCCCACGTTCCTCAGCGGCAAACTCTAGCGACGGTAGGCGGACTCGGCATCTTCTCCAGTTGGTCTCAGGTTCTCCAACGCCAACACAGCCCCGGCGTGCCAAAATTTCCCCTGCTGGTCGTCCATAGCTTCCAACCCGTGAGCGATGCAACAGTTGAAGGAATAGCAAGTGGTGATTATTGGATTATTCAATGGCTTGGTCAAAGTAAAGGTCAGAGTTTTGAGTGGAGGTCACGCTGAAAATCCTCTCAGATTTGCTGGCCATTGTCCGACGCCCACTTATTAATACCGGGCTTCGATATTTCGCCGGTCATTGCATCAAGATGACCACCACTGCGAGCCACCCTTGTTAGCCATACACGCGAGCCTCACCGCTGAGCCTGTCTCGACGAAATTGCTGTTCGTGAATCCCGTGTGCCGGTCCTTTTTTTAAAAAAAGAAGTCAAGGTAGTCTTTTTTTAGCTTTTTTTTTAGTCAAGTTTCGTTATTATTTAAATTGGAACATTGGATGTCGATGTTCAATTTATGAATATTTTCGGCATTAGCTATAGGGTTTTGCCCATAATTATTGTAATTATTAATTTGATCCGTAAGACTTCTGATCATTTTTTTAATTATATTGATTTCTAGGGCATTTTGATAGTGTTTTGATTATTAAATCATTATAATTATTAATTTGGTTCGTAAGACTTCGGATCAAATTTTTAATTATTTTGAACTTTCTCATATGTTGTGATGTTTAGGGTTAAAATAATCACTAATTTAATCCATGAGACAACATATTATTTTTTCAATTGTTTAAATTCTTTATTTGATGAATATCTTGATTAGTTTAGATATAATGTTTATCTGATAATTGCTTGTCTTGAAAAACACCAAAAAATCAAAAATCAAATCTTGCATCGGAATATGTTGGTTTCATAAATTAGGATTGCATTTTTAGATTGCACGTTTAGGTAATTTTTGGAATAGATTAGAATTGGATCTAAATAATTTTTTAGATAAGGTCTTTGATAATTTTTGCACATTTTAATAATCTCATTTTTCTTAAAGAATAGTTTTCTAAGATAGGATAGGGTTTAAATTAAATTAACCCCTAAAACATATTAGAAATTTATTCTTTCTAGACAATTTAATTAGTTTTTTATTACGAATTTTAATAAAAAAAATATTAAAAAAATTAGGTGCATGTTAATTAGTTTGCATAATAGATTCATTTAATCAGAATTTGTTTGTTAGTAAAATCAGGTCTTGTAGTTAAAATGCATGTTTTATGATAAAATTCTAATTTCAAGAAAACCCAAAAAAATAATTGCTTGCTTTATGTGTTTATTTCTTTTGATGCAATTTATTTATTTATTTTATTGAATGCTTAATAATGATTGAGCACCCATGTGATCACCCATTTGCATGATAGTGATTTAAGTATAATAAATCCAAGTTGCGTGCAAAAACATTTTTGAACATAAAAAGAATGGTACTGAAAGGGCATTAGAGAAATCTAGTGTAACTAAGTCCCCGTACCCAAAATCTCTGGTTCGTAGGAGTAAAATAACTCTCCCGTTATTTTACTTAGGTGTCTAATCAACCTACCGTAAACTGATTAGTGGCGACTCCTAGCTAATAATCTTTTGCATGCTAAATATTTGAACATTAAGTTGTGAATTGGTATAGGCTTGGGAGAGCCCGAGCTAAGTTTAAAGACTTAGTAGTTCATTAGCCTAAACCTAGATTGTGCACCCGGAATTTAGGTCGCAACAGCTTTGCGACTCCACTAGGGAGAATTATGTTAAAACTCTTAGTGGACTTAGGCTAACTTTTCTTTTCTTTCAAAAATGTTTTTGTTTGGTAGCGAGGATACCAAGTACGTCCCTAATATCAAGTGTTATATGTTCTTGTGATGAGAGGTATAAGAGGAGTAGTCTTTGTTAACCCTTGTCTTGCAAGGATGTGTTAGGATGAATGATTTATTTTCCCTGATTAGAAGTGTTGTTTGATATAAATTATTGTGCATGCCTTGCATTTACACTACACTCTTGCAAACACAACTTGTTACCGGACGTAGGCTGCGACAAGATTTTTAGGATGGTATTAAGAAGAACACTTCCTCAAAAGAGAGACTGCTATGTAGAGGTTGACATTCTCTTCCCCGAAAGTTTTTCATTGTGTCAATTGTGTTTGTCCATGTCCACGAGACTGCGTGATTATAGGACATTCCATTTATTGAACCGGAGTTAAGGGGACCTGACACGTTAAATGCGAGATTGCAATGGTCAGATCATCATCTTAGCTCCACTTTGTTAAGCCATCTAGATAGAAATTGAGTCTCACACTTCATGCGTGTGTTTATGTGATTGTCATCCCTTCCCGGTGAAGGTAAGTTGTTTGAACTCTCACTTTGCAATGTACATACTTTGTTGCAATTTTATTGTTCAATGACAAATGGTTGTAGTCAAGTCTCGTTTTATATGCGATGGGGAAGACCGTCGTACAGTTCATTTCCACTTTTGAGGTTTCAGATGATGCCATATGGTCTTGGAAGAAGGGGTCAAGGTATTCGAAACCCCATTGAAGCCCCTCAGAGGTCCCGTTATGCTAGATTAGGACACCATGGAATAGGTGAAGAAAATTCTAGAGGATAGAGACAAGAAAGACAAAACTTGTCACTTGAGCAGGGGCAAGGGAGGCAAAACTCGTTACCTCCCAACATTCGCGAGACGTTCCCTTGCCCTCCGAGAATGATGCAAGATGGAGTGGAAGGTGATGGACACCCTAGGGCAGCCAAGTGGCAAGTTCGACTACTATGTGAAGTATTTGGCTCCTCTCAGCTTTTACATTGACCCTCAAGATATTATCCTAGATGGATGGGGTGGCATAGACAATCCGCCACCTCCAAAGACAGAGAACTCTGATGATACACTAGAAGGAATCACGAGCCTGTTTGATGACCTCTTTATAGGCGCCATTGACAAAAGGACCATCAGAAGAAATGGGCCCTAACCCATGAGAGTGACTCATTTATTGCTTTCGCACTGCATGAGAATTTTTATTGCTTTCTAGGAAATGTTTCCAATTTCTTCTTTCTCGCTTTCCATTTAGGGATTGAGCATTGCATTTACCATTTAATAAATGTAATTCGATTGATGAATATCAATAAAATTACAAGTTTTGTTTTGAGGACATGATTGGGTATACCAAACTAGCCCAGTGACGATATCCAACAATGAAAATAAAATATCACCCATGGAGAAATTCTAAGGACTGGGCTCATTCATGCTTCCTCATCCAAAAATTCCCAAATAATTTTTTTTTTGAAACCATTTTCAAAAGCATGCATTAGGTTAGCTCTGTTTAATTTTCTGACTTATTTACTTCATGTTTCAGAGCATTACTTTCTTGGCCTGATGAGAAAGCATATGAAAAAGGCACATCAAATTACAACGATAGATCAATTGGCCCAACTGTTACTCAACAAGTTTGAGAGCACACTTCCAAAGAGTAAATAAAATGAGGGGCAAGTAAAAGAGGACCATTTATCATTAGTGAAAGAAATGACGAATTGGGGGCACTACAAATACTAGTAGTGACATGACTGAGACAAAATCTCGATTCTAGTCAAAATGGATGTGCAATTTAAATTTACTTTGATCTTGCATGGTATCCTATTCATTCACTTTCTCTTGTGCAAGGGCAAAAGTGGATTTTCAGTCTTGATTGATAGGGACAATCCAAGGATGTCCATTGCTGAGGCAATCCCTTTGTGGAGCAACTCCTGAATAAATGCTTAAAACTTTTTTTTTTTAGTGTGGAAAATTGTTTGTTTTGAAGTTGACATTTTGAGCTCTTCTAAAAAGGATTTTGCATTGTGACTCTTACATGTTTAGTCCACCAATTCCACTAAAGAACATCAAGATGGACTAATTTGATGAATGATGTGGAATGGATTGAGCATACTAAATGAGACGAGTCAAGATGATGAAAGGCAAACCTTATCCTATACACAGTCCCCTACTCATACACTTGTGAGATGAGTGTAGGAAGGTTCATATCTATAAGGTGAAGAGTTTTCTCGCAAAAGGTACGACAACCAAAATGATGAGTGGCAATTTATTTCTCTATCTCAAACACTACAGGTGATTCATTGCTTAACTTCTTTGAGCCCCATACACTTATGGAAATTCTTTTCAAATTACCCCTGTCAAGAACCACCCCACATTGGGGTAACTTGGAGGTAATATGGCATCATGAGATGAGGAAAACATAAAGAAATTTTTTTGCTTTCACTTGCATCAATCTTCAAGTCATGCTATTACATTGAATTCATGTGGTAATTTAAGTGCCTTAGAATGACGAAGAGCATTTCTTTCCCTATCCTACATACTTATATCCTTTGTATAGCTCACTTGACCCTGCAATTTTATTTCTTTAAATCCAGTTGGTGATCATCCCCCACACTGGGGCAAGGCAAAAGACAAATGAAGACCCTTGAAAATTCGAGTGTCATTCAAAGTGTAATTCCTTGATGCATGCATTGTACGCAAGAATTGAAATCAAAATAGAATTAACGGGCATGAAAAAGCAGTGTGCCTGGTAAAAGTAAGGCCAATGCCCATGAAAAAGAAGTGAAAAAAACTGTATGAAAACTAGGAGCATGAAAAAGCGGTGTGCCTGGTAAAAGCAAGACCGATGCCCATAGATGAAAAAAAAAAAAAGAGTCAAGATAGATGGCTATCAATTGCAAAATTGAATCCCATTGGAGCAATATTCAAAAAGTCAAGATCAATAGTGCATCCCTGGCGAAAGAGAAGACCGGCTACAATGCCTAGATGATCATCAACTTTCACCTTCTACACATATTTTGAGCCTAATGATCCTTTCGTTTCTCAACCCAAGAACCCAACCTATTTTACGTTCCTTGCAAAGTCTCTTCTGATTAGGGCACTTGAATTAACATGGGAGTTCATATGTTTATAAGCATCGCTTGAAGAAGTGCGAGCATGATTATTTCTTTCTCATTTTGCAGGGTTCTTGACTTGTAAACCCAGATTGATTGCGAAGCTGTTCTTTTAATAGCCTTGACTCAAAGAGTCCATTTGTTAAGCCATTGACCAAGCCCACAGTACAGTCCCTGTTAAAGAACTTTTGGATTGGTAAGGTCGTACCGCTTGCGAGAATACTCGGACCCTTGTCGATATGGTGAGATGGAGTGATTATCATAAAATAGCCATTCTAAATGAGAGTGAGTGAAAGTTCTTTATGACTGAAAGTCTCATTTAGTATTTTTAGGAAATCCATGTCATGAGTGAAATTTGTCTTGAACGATAATTCTCTCTAGTGGAAATTTGGGCGATGCAAAGGTCATTATGCATGAACCTTGATTAAATTGACAAAAACTTTAGAGGATTTTGAAGTGTGCATTCCAAAATAACCTTAAATGCTTATTTCTTTGGTAAATGCACTTTTGCTCTAATCATGTTTGATAAGTAATGTTTTCTCAAAGACCTAAGAGCTCCTGACATTCAGGTTCCTTTTAGAATGCCTCATGATGTTAGGAGATGAGAAACATTCACGAACATTCAAGGTGCATCCTTGATATTCCAAAATTTATTTCTACCAAGAGGTGAAAGACCTCCACATAATATCTAAATTCCAGAAGACATATCCCCAAGAATCAGAGATATCATTAGGTAAATATACCTACCCATACTCTAAATACTTGTCATTGTACAGGTATTCCCTGAAGTGCATCGACACTCAATTCGGTTGAGCTATCCCCCAAATATTTTTCTCTAGATTCATTCTGATTAAGGCGACTAAAGAAAGGTTCAAGTCCTAGTCAGATAATCTATGCTGCAATGCTAGGTGACTGAAGAAACGTTCAGGCTTTAGCCAAGCAAAACCTCATTTTAGGCAACCGTAGAAAGGTATGGGTCTTAGAAAATCTTTTTCTCATTCAGGCAACTGTAGAAAGGTACGGGTCCTAGAAAGCGTTTTCCCGTTTAGGCGACCGTAGAATGGTACGTGTCCTAGACAATATCTGTTTCCCATTCAGGCGACCGTAGAAAGGTACGGGTCTTGGAAAGTGTTTCTCATTTAGGCGATTGTAGAAAGGTACGAATCCTGGAAAGTGTTTTCCCATTTAGGCAACTGTAGAATAGTACGAGTCCTAGACAATATCTTTTTCCCATTCAAATTGATATTTCTTTGAAGACCGAGTAATACTTGACGTTCAAGTTACTCCCTGAAGTCTCGAGATTCGGCGTTCTCTCGTAGCCCGAAGCCCTTTTCACTGACCCATCGTGCTTCCATAGCCCGGTATCCTTTATATTGACTCGGTGTGCTTTCGTAGCCTAGGGTTCCTTTCATCAACCCGGCGTGCTTCCGTAGCCCAATGTCCTTTATATGGACCTGGCGTGTTTTCGTAGCCTAGAATCATTTTTATCGACTTGGCGTGCTTTCATAGCCTGATGTCTCTCTTAATTGACACAGCGTGCTCTTGTAGCCTGGAGTTCTTGACCTGGCGTGTTTCCAAAGTCTGGAGTCATTTTCATCGACTCGACATGCTTCTATAGCTCGAGTTCCTTTTCAAAAATTGAGAGTTTGTGGATTTCACCAAAATCTTTCAATCCATTGTTGACATCTCAGTTTGGATCTGAATGTCATGTAAACACTTCACTTTGGATGTGAATGTTTTTTTTCATCTTTCTCGTTATACCTTAGTTTGGATCTAGGTATTTCGAATTCGCAAATCTTGACATCTCAGTCTAGATCTGGATGTCTTAATTATTTTTATCTAAACATTTCACTCTGGATGTGAATTTTTTTCGATCTTTTTCGTTATACCTTAATTTGGATCTAGGTATTTCGAGTCCCAAAATATTGACATCTCAGTCTTGATTTGGATATCTCAATTACTTTCATTTAAATATTTCACTCTCGATGTGAATGTTTTTCAATCTTTCTCGTTATACCTTAGTTTGGATATAGATTTTTTGAGTCCCAAAATCTTGACATCTCAGTTTGGATCTGAATGTCCTAAATCTTTTTGATCTTTCTCAACTCTTCAAGGAACCTGAATGAAGACCGGGTACTTGTGTAAATGCAGATTTATCCTATACCTCAAGATGTTAAACCGCACTGATTGGTAAGTAACTACAGGTATGCTCTCTCTTTTTGCACTATACAGTTGCATTAACATTTCCATGCATTATATAAATTGTATTTCAAAATGGAATCCATTTTCCCAAAAAAAAAAACCACAAAAAAACAACACCAAAAAAAAAAATGTCATTCAGTGCATGTGCATGATTAAAATTTAGGTCTCAATTTGTTTTTAAAAGCAATCTCTACGAGCTCACATTAAAAAAAGGGCAGTTGTTAAGACCTAAATTTTGGCGACCCGGTCATTGATTTTTTGCATACAAATTAGGGATTAGTTTTAACCTGTAAAAAAAAAAGATAAAAGAATAAAAAAAAGATAAAAATTGCACCTGAGCAAATAAAAAAAAAGAAAATCAATCTGATTGATTATGCATGAAAGGTGGAGATTCTGACTAGCTATTCTTGCTTTGACAAATATTCAATTTTGGTAAATGTGAAGCCAAATTTCCAGCCAAGAATCAAGAAATCAAGAGAATAAAAAGTCAAAATGGAAGCCAGACCCAAAATCCATGAGGATAATGGCCAGATTGATAACTCGAAGAGAAAGAATCAAGGAGTTATACTCATCAGGTGAGCTGTTCACAAAAATAAAAAATGAACTTGGATGCGTTTCTGTTAATATGAGTGAGAAGAATCGAAGTGTCAATTTGTGGTGGCAAATCAGGGTTGCAATTCGGTAATCCCCACAATCAAGGAAGTGTAGCTTCGAAACTTTCTAAACGTACGTGGAGGTTTTTGTTATAAAAGAGCGGCGTGGAGAATTCGTAAAAAAGGAGGCGAGGGCGACAAAAGAAATTCGTGCAGAAGAAAGGGCAGAAAAAAATTCAAAAGAAAAATTCGAGAGAAAAATTCGTTCGTGCAACAGGAGAATTTGCAAAAAAAAAAAAAAAAAAAGCAAGTGAGAGAAAGTGCAAGTCAAAAGAAAAAAAGTCATTTTTCTTTTCTTCGGACAACCTGCAGAAAGAAAAGAAAGGAAGAGCCAGCAAGAAAAGTACAGAACAGAGAGAGAAAGAGAGAGGGAAAAGACGTGAGAAAAAAAAAAAAGAGGGTGTCTTCTTCTTTGCGGGTCTTCGAGCGACGCCTCTACCTCTGCTCACCTCCGCCCGGCGCCCGACGTCTGCACCACTACCGCTGCCGCGCCCGGCGCCTGACGCCCTCGCCATCGCTCGCCGCTGCGCCGGAGCCCCTCCCTCCGCCGTTGATCCAGCACCTCCGCCTCTGTTCCGCCCGAGTACCAGTAGCGCCTTCGCGCCGCTCGCCTCAACTCGACGCCCGGTGCCTTCGCCACTCTGCCCCCGCGCCGGCCACTGCACCAGCACTACCACTCGTCGCCCCCGTTGCAGCAGCAACAGCAACCGCCGCTCCTGCTTCTGCCCCGTGGCAGCTCACCACTAGTCGCCGCGCCTCGCCGAAGCTCCCAAACCTTGCCGTGCCACCCGCTACCGCTGCGACCACAGAGTCAACCGTGACGGCCTGCTGCTGCGGATCCGAGTCCGAGCTGCTGCTGCCCGCTGCTTCCTGACGCCGTCTGTGGCGCTGTGCCGATCACCTCAGCCGCGAGCCCTGCTGTGCTGAGCTCGTTGGCCCGACGCTGGACTGCTGCTGTTCCTGCTGCCGGAGCCCGACGCGGATGACCCACAGCTTCTTTCCAGTCCCCGCCGCCGTGTCCAGCCTTGTCGCCCCTACAAGCTCCTCCTTCTTGCAGGTTTCCAGCGGTCTCAGCCACGTCCCACGTTCCTCAGCGGCAAACTCTAGCAACGGTAAGCGGACTCGGCATCTTCTCCAGTTGGTCTCAGGTTCTCCAACGCCAACACAGCCCCGACGTGCCAGAATTTCCTCTGCAGGTCGTCCATAGCTTCCAACCCGTGAGCGATACAACAGTTGAAGGAATAGCAAGTGGTGATTATTAAATTATTCAATGGCTTGGTCAAAGTAAAGGTCAGAGTTTTGAGTGGAGGTCACGCTGAAAATCCTCTCAGATTTGCTGGCCATTGTCCGACGCCCACTAATTCATACCGGGCTTCGATATTTCGTCGGTCATTCCATCAAGATGACCACCACTGCGAGCCACCCTTGCTAGCCATACACGCGAGCCTCACCGCTGAGCCTGTCTCGACGAAACTGCTGTTCGTGAATCCCGCGCGCCAGTCCTTTTTTTTTTTTTTTAAAGAAGTCAAGGTAGTCTTTTTTTAGCTTTTTTTTTTTAGTCAAGTTTCATTATTATTTAAATTGGAACATTGGATGTCGATGTTCAATTTATGAATATTTTAGGCATTATCTGTAGGGTTTTTCCCATAATTATTGTAATTATTAATTTGATCCGTAAGACCTCGGATCATTTTTTTTTTTAATTATATTGATCTCTGGGGCATTTTGATAGTGTTTTGATTATTAAATCATTATAATTATTAATCCGAGAGACAATGGATTATTTTTTCAATTGTTTAAATCTTTATATGATGAATATCTTGATTAGTTTAGATATAATGTTTATTTGATAATTGTTTGTCTTGAAAAAAAAAAAATCAAAAATCAAATCTTGCATCGGAATATGTTGGTTTCGTAAATTAGGATTGCATTTTTAGATTACACATTTAGGTAATTTTTGGAATAGATTGGGATTGGATCTAAATAACTTTTTAGATAAGGTCTTAGATAATGTTTGCACATTTTAATAATCTCATTTTTCTTAAAAAATAGTTTTTTAAGATAGGATAGGGTTTAAGTCAAATTAACCCCTAAAACATATTAGAAATTATTCTTTCTAGACAATTTAATTAGCTTTTTTATTACGAATTTCAACAAAAAAAATACAAAAAATATTAGGTGCATGTTAATTAGTTTGCATAATAGGTTCATTTAATTATAATTTGTTGTTAGTAAAATTAGGCCATGTAGTCAAAATGCATGTTTTATGATAAAATTCTAATTTCAAGAAAACCCAAAAAAATAATTGATTGCTTTATGTGTTTATTTCTTTGATGCAATTTATTTATTTATTTTATTGAATGTTTAATAATGATTGAGCACTCGTGTGATCATCCATTTGTATGATGGTGATTTAAGTTGAAATAAATGCAAGTTGCATGTAAAAACATTTTTGAAAATAATAAGAATTGTCCTGAAAAGGCATTAGAGAAATCTAGTGTAACCAAGTTCCCGTACCCAAAATCTCTGGTTCGTAGGAGTAAAATAACCTTCCTGTTATTTTACTTAGGTGTTTAATCGACCTACCGTAAACTGATTAGTGGCGACTCATAGCTAATAATCTTTTGCATGCTAAATATTTGAACCTTAAGTCGCAAATTGGTATGGGCTTGGGAGAGCCCGAACTAAGTTTAAAGACTTAGTAGTCCATTAGCCTAAACCTAGGTGGTGTACCCGGAATTTAGGTCGCTACATGCTCACCAGAAGCTGCTAAGGTATATTGCTCACGCTAAGCTAATATATCGATGCCTTCAAGCTGATATAGTATACCAATGATGCTCACGCTAAACTTATAAAGTATACTACTCACTCTAAGCTGATATATCAAGACCCATAAATTGATATAGTATACTGTCCTCACCAACTAAGAATTTAACCATTTTTATCATTCCCGATAAAAATAATCGTGTATTGGTACACGGTTGGCCTTAGCCAAATTACCATATTTTCCCTCTTAAAAATCCCACCATTTAATATAGTCCACAAGAATATTTTTGGCGTTGTAAACCGATGCCCGGTATTTTCTAATTGAATACTGAAATTAATAAATTTTGGGATAAATACCCCAAAATTACAATTCACATTCAATTTCCACAAACTAACACTTAATTAAATAAACCAATCATACCATTGTGATCATCATGAAGTTCCGGTCACCTGCTATCTCGGACTAATTTTCGGAAAATAATAAATAATTAAATAATTACCAAAATTAATTAAATAAATACCAATAAATACCAAAAATAAAAACTTAAGCTGAAAAAGCCTAATTAAATACTGAAACGGGCCTAGAAAGTTTCCAAACCAATCTAGATAAATATTATAGCTTATCTAGTCTATAATTACACTACTTTAACCACCTAACATGCATAAATGAATAATTAAATTGCTAATCCGTTTTAACTAACCACACAATCCCTAACTAGCTTAAATTAATCAACTTTTAAGCATAATTCACTCCCTAAGTAGAGTTTAGTGAGTAAACTCATTGGTTTAACGATCCAGTGAGTCTACGGCGACAACGATGCGGAGATGGGCAACAAACTCCAAAGCGGCGACACCAACGGGAGCCCGGACCGGGCTGAAATGGGCCACAGAGCCGACGGTTGGGCTGCCAGTTCTGGTTATGAACTTGGGCTGGTCATGCGGCCAAATGGTGGGGCCGTTCCGCGGTGAGGTGGTGGCTACAAAGGGAGCTTGGTGGAAACACGGGCTGGTGTGAAGCCGAGTCTTCGGCAGTGGGCGAGTAGGCTGAGTTACGGCTGCTGGGCTTGCTGGATCACCGGAGCAAAAGTTGGAGATGGGCTGGTGGGCGTACGGCAGCGCGGTAAGGAGTCAACGTTGAGGGTTGCTGCGGGGAGGGGTTGACTAAGAGGAGTTGGGGGTTTGGCAAGTAGCAGCTGCAGGGAAGATCGGGCTGCTTCGGTGGAGAAAGGGTGTGTCGGTGGACTGTTGGAGTCTTCAACAGAATTGAAAATAAAAGAAAATGGAGCTGCAGAGGAATGGGCGAAGGGGACGGTCGCTCGAAGGAAAAAGGAGGGGAAAGAGGAGAGAGGAATGTCGGCTGGTGGGGGAAAGAACGTGCAAGAATCCAAAAAGGAGAGAGAGACGTGCATGGATGGATGGATAAGGAAGACCCCAAAAGTCAAAGGAGGAAAAGGAAATAGAAGACTGCTGTAGTGGGTTGTCAGATGGGTGTGGGGGGGGGGGGGGGGGGGGGGGGGAACGTGCGAGAGAGAGAGAGAGACCGAAGGATAGGGGAAAGAAAAAGTTAAATAAAATATCATATATATACTCACAAATCTTAGTTCCACAAGCTCTCACACAAATTCATTTTGTCCCATAATACTTTCTTGCACAATATTTCCACAATTAACGAAGTTGATTTCCACAAGTCACAGCCTTTGTACCAACCTCCAAATTTTACAAATAAAGCTTCAATTCCTTCATTAATTTCCTTAATTTGATGGCTAATTTTGCTATGAAGGAAGTCAGCACAATTTCTACAATTGCCCTTCGCCAAATAGCTCACTAAGGAGGTCAAACATCCACTCAATTTGGCCCATCCGAGTTTCCTTTCGTTTCCGAATCGTCCAAAATTGATTTTCCGTAAAAATTCCGAACTCACCGAAAATTCCCCGAAAGATGACTCGACGTCTCCAAAATAAATCGTGACATGACAGGACTTTCAATTTTTGAAATTAGGTTCAGATTCGCGATTAATTTCAATCTGACACGATTTTAGCATGACCTAACCTATCGGGTAGCTTTCTAGAATTTTGGCACAATTGACCTGTGATCAATTTATTTCGAGTCATGATATACATCTTCGACACATTAGTGACTCTCGGTTGTCGTGAAAATCTCGAGATTTCAAATACGGGCATAAGATACCCAAGACAACAGAAAAATCGGTCTAGTGTCGATCGACAGAAATTTTACAACCAGGTGGAATCACCCACACTTAATCACACACTTCTATCGAATCAACCTATCTTCAGTTTCCGATCGATTTTTAATTGTGCCGTAATGACTCTTGCAGATTAGCACGGTCGAGCAGTTGATTCCTAGTTGAATTCTCAAGTCTATTGCGTTAAAATCCCTTAACGTCTTCACCTGATAGGCTAGTTTTCTCGCGAGTGGCCTACTCAGAAAAAAGAATTGTAGGTGCGTTGATGAAATGCTCAACTTATTCAATCAAAAACAGAGCCTGAAAATCAGGATGTCACAATTGTAACCTCCATCTTCAACGCCCACCTCCCCACCATGGCTACTGCAGTGAGTTCCTTCCTCTATCTCCGATGGTCATGGAGTCTCTCTCTAATGTCCCCTTCCATTATGCTCCCTTCGAGTTACTTCTAGCAAGCTCACTTCCACGAAGTGTGGCCGCTACAGATCTAGAGCCATGGCCACTTGGGCTCTCTCTTGGCCACCATCTTCAAGCTCGAGAAGCCATGGCCGCAACATATTTGGAGCATGACCGCTTGTCCAAGTCAGATCTGAAGGCACCGGCCTTGGATGAGTAAGGACAATAGAGAACTTTAAGATTTGGCAAAGATTCTTGATGGAGGCAAGCATGAAGACTGCGAACTTTCAAATGGGACCTTATCCATGGCAACTTTGCTAGTAGTGACGATGGAGGGAGGTGCCAGATTTGAACGAGCAACATTGGAGTTGACTGCAAGTGATGACAAAGTGTAGCTTGGGCCCATCACAACGAATGTCGAAAGGGGTAAAGATGGTGGCCGGAGAGGTGGTACTCTGTGATGAAGGAAGTGTTGGAAATTTTCTATAATATGGGCTTACATTAATTAATTAATTTTCTATTTTAAATAATCGGGTTAATGAATATTCTAATATTTGTTAAACTCTTGAGTGATCTTATTGAATTGGGTTTTGGCATTTATTAATAACGGGCCTAGTTGAGTAGCAAAGTGTAGGAAATTGTGTTTAACTGAAGCCTGTAATGGGAGGGGCTCAATTGACACACTATTAATTAGGGTTTGCTGGGTCCCTTCTTTAGCCTATAAAAAGGGTAGGTTATACCTATCAGTTGCTTAATCCCATTGAAAGCTGCTATACTGAAATATGTCATAGAGAGAAAGATCTAGCATTCCAGTAGATCTCTGATTATCAGAGTAATCTATCTTTCTACAAATAAAGCGATGGCTCAAACAGGTACGTTTTAATTCCGCTATGCTTATAAATCTCGATGTTTTACAATCATTTATGGATTCGATTGTTCTTGATTAATTATTTGTTTAAATGAATAAATTTTCTACATGTGGTATCAGAGCTTGTCATATATGATTGTAGAACCCAAATTTTTTTTTTATGCACAAAATTCAAAATTTTCCTCTTTGAGCGAATATGTGCATTATTTTTGTGTGTGGATTTTTTTCTTGATTGATTTTGAAACCTTAAGGCTTTTGTTCTACATGTTTTATCTTTCTAACCATATATAATTTGTATAATTTTGTTGAGAATTAAGTGAGAATTTAAAATTTGAAATTCTAGGGTTTATACATGAAAAAGTTCTAAAATTTCCAAATTAATTGCAATTGATTGATGTTCGCTGTAAATCGTTGCATGGATATTGTTATATATATGTTTTAGCATCCTTTTGTTGCATTAAGATAAGCTTTTTGGGTTTAAATTTAAGAAATCTGAAATTCGGCCATGAAAGGCTTAGATCTGAAACTTTGAAGCTTCTATGTGGAAGATTTACACGTTTTTTCTTTGTTTAATTCATTCTATTAAATTATATTGATGTTAGAAGCAAGACCCATGGAAAGATTTCATAAAAAATCAACTATTCTATGCTTTTTTTTTTAGTTTCGGGTTGAAACCGGGTCATATGACTCGTTTTGCAGAGTTCGGGACTCGGCTAGAGGTTGAAGAAGACCTCCAGTTGGGCCTGGGCCAAAATATCGGCTTTAGCCCATATTCTATTTAAAATTTGGAATCTGGACGTAAGCCTAGAATTTAAGGGCTGTAACTTATTGGAGGAAACTCCTATGATGTTTTGAAGTTGATAAAACTTATCTAAGTTCTATTCAGAATATTACCAGACTTCTGTGTCAAAGTCTATCTTACATAAGAAGTCTACCCACTCTGACAAGTTCCAGACTGAATGCAAGTGAAAAATAAAGACAGAATCAGACTCAAGATTATCTTTCTTTCTTCAAGGCTTCAGTTTGTACAAGATACATCAAGCTTTCTGGTTGACAATATCACTTACCATATTGGTTATCTTAATTGGAATCAATTTGGAAACAACAAAACCTCGTGGATAGCAAGCTTATTTGTAAAGAATCTACTAATGGAAACCAAGATCCTGATTGTATGGGCGACCGGGATTGATAGATTTTCATTACAATCTTTAAACAACTCGAGATCTCTTTGATTGATTATGTCCAATGGGTTGATTGGAAGAATTCCTTTGAAAAGTGCCAATGGTCGAAGAGGCATGAAGGAGTATTTAAGGAGGCCTCTCCAGTCATTTGCAAGTGTGTGTGAAAAAAGAATTCCAAAGTCTGAAGCTTCCCATTTACTTGTTATTCGTTACACTATGCTCAAATTTGTACTCAAAAGAGAAAGACTCATAATGTGACTTTGTGAGAGCAGTAGAGGCTCTTCATTGAGAAGTCAATATCGCAAGACTGTAAATTCTCTTTTGATTCATAGTGGAGACTAGCTAGAAGACTGTCAGCGTGGGAGAGTGGACGTAGGCTCTAAACCGAATCACTATAAATTCTGTGTTCATTTTCTCTTCCTTGAACCCCTTTACTTTATTCGTAGTTCAATTTAATAGTTAAAGTCTAAACTCTTTCAAAGTTTGCTATTAATCAGATTCAGTCTCAAAAGCAAAATATTCTTACTGCATTTCGCGAAAAATTGTCTTCACACCTATTCACCCCCCTCTAAGTGTTTATATTAGCGCTTTCAATTGGTATTAGAGTTTGTGTGCTTACTTTGTTGAAGTGTTTTTACTTCTAAAGTTTAAGATCTTTTATGTCTAGTATTCTGGCTCCAAGATTGGTTGAGGGACAAAGCAACACCAAACCTCATTATTTTGATGGAAAGAAGTGATCGATGCTCATGAATCAACTCAAGCTGAAATTACTAAGAGACAGGCTCTTGATGCAAAAGTAATCTATTCTTTATACTATGCTTTGTCTTCTATTGAATATAACCGAATTTTTTCTTGTGAAACAACAAAAGAAGTTTGGAATAGACTCCTATGTGGGGACTGACCATGCGAAAGAAACAAAAATAAACATTTTGCTCGGACAGTATGAAGCATTCAGAATGAAGCTTGGAGAATCTATCTTTGATATGTTTAGACACTTTACAGAGATTGTGAATGGCCTGGCTTATCAAGGCCAACCAATTTCTAGACCAATGAAAGTCAACAAATTATGGACTTTCAAAAGATTGGAATCATGTGAAGACTTCAATTAGAGAAACTTAGAGGATCATGCCTCTATCAGTTGATGAATTGATAGGCATGTTGGAGAAAACTTCCTTGAGTGTTTTGAAGTTGACAAAACATTTCTAGCAGTCTAGTCTGAAGACTTGCAGACTCTTTCATCAAAGTTTGAAGACCACTAGACTGCTAGACTCAAGACTTAAAGTCTATCCTCATTGACAGTTTCTAGACCGTCGAAGAAGGCTTATCCAGAACTGAGTATTTCGTTAAGGATTTGATTCTATCGACTGAAAAAGATCTCTTGGCTGGATATAGCATGTCAGAATCCATTATTCAAATTGAGATTGATTCAGGGATTTTGGATTCGTTGATTGGCAAAGTATACTTGGAAGGTTCTACTTATGAAAACCTAGATCCTAATTGTATGGGCGAGCATGATTGGTGGGCTATCGTCATATTTCTTAAATAACTCGAAATCTCCCTAATTGATTCTGTTCAACGGGTAGATTGGAAGAACTCCTTTGGTAAGTGCCAACGGGTGTGATGGCATGAAGGACTATATGAGGAAGACGTTCTAGTTATTCGAGTGTGTGTGCGATAGAAGAATTCCAAAGTCTGAAGCTCCTTGTTCTTAGTCAATTCAATTGTTGAGCAAAATCTTGTACTTAAAAGAGAGTTTATACCTTTGTGAGACCTTGAGGAAGTGTCGCAGAGTCTCTACACTGTGGAATCAAGGAAGAGCTATACTGTAACAACTCTTTTGATTCATAGTGAAATCTAGCTGATGGGCTGTCAGTGCGGAAGAATGGACGTAGGCTTGGATTAAGCCGAACCACTATAATCATTATGTTCTTATTATGTTCCCTAAGCTCTTTTACTTTGATCGTAATTCTATTTGATTGTTAAAGTCTAATTTTCTTTTCATAATCAATTGCCGAACATAGTTGTTTTAAAATAAAATCTTTCACTTCACTCTGGAAAATTTGTTTTCGCACTTATTCACCCCCTATAGGTGCTCTTACTAGCTTTTACAATTGGTATCAGGGCCTGTGTACTCACTTAAGTTGAAGTGTTTTACTTCAGAGTTAAAGATCCATGGCTAGTATGTTGGCTCCAAGTCTGGTTGAAGGGCAAAGCAATACCAGACCGCCTTATTTTGATGGAAATGAATACAATATATGGAAAAACAAGATGAAGGCGTTCCTAAGATCAAAGGATCCTCTAGAATGTGATGTGGTAGACAAATGAATCATTCCTAAAGCTGCAACAGTCTTAGAAAGAGGAAAAGAAGCTGTTGAGTCCAGTGAAATGACTCAAGAAGAGATAACCAAGAGACAAGCTCTTGATGCAAAAGCAATTTATTCTTTATATTGTGCATTATCTCCTACTGAATATAACAGAATATCTTCTTGTGAAACAGTTAAAAAAGTCTGGGATAGATTACACATCACCTATGAAGAAACTGATCGAGTGAAAGAAACCAGAATTAAAATTCTGCTCGGTCAATATGAAACATTAAAGATGAAACCAGGAGAATCTATCACTGACATGTTTAGTCGTATTACAGAAATCGTGAATAGTCTTGAATATCAAGGTCAATCAATTTCTGGACCCATAAAAGTTAACAAGTTACTGTGTGGATTGTCCAAGGATTGGAAGCACATAAAGACCTCAATAAGGGAGACATAAAGAATCATGCCACTCTTTGTTGACGAATTGGTTGGCACTCTTCAGTCTTATGAAGTGGAGCAAATCAACGAAGATGAAGATCCTAAAGGTAAGAAATCCATTGTATTAAAATCTAATAATGATTCTGATGTCACAGATTCTGAAGACGATATGGATGATGAAGAGCTTGTTCTCATGATAAAAAGGTTCAGAAAATTGAACAGAAAGGGGAGAAGATTCAATCCAAAGAAACAAAGTTCTCAAAAGCTACAAAATAAATCAGTTGAGGATGATGAATCCAATATAGATGTAATCTGCTTTAAATGCAAGAAAAAGGGACACATCAGACCCAACTGTCCCCTTCTGAAGAGAAAGAAAGGAAAAGCTGAGAAATATCGAAAGGCACTTAAAGCAGAAACTTGGAGTGATACCGAATGTGAGGAAAGTGATGATGATTATGCCAATATTTATCTCATGGCACAATCAGACTCAGATTCAAACTCTGAAACAGACTCAGACTCAGACAGTGAAATCGAGATAAGTAATTTAAAAATTCCTACTAAAGTCTCTAGATACATTGATGAATTGTGTCTTAGTCTTAAAACCTCTCTCAAAAGAATTTCCAAACTTAAAATGAAAAATTCTGCTCTAAAACAACAGGAAATTGTTTGGAAAGAAAATGTCGAAAGTTTAGATAAAAGTGTTACTACTTTGAAAGAAAATACAAACAATCTTTCAAGAGAAAATACATTATTGAAAAATGATATCTTAAGTATTTTTAAAAGGTTTTCTATAGGATCTGAGAAACTTGAAAAAATTCTTTCAGCACAAAGACCTTACTTCAACAAATCAGGTTTGGGAATGACTGTTGAAACCATTCCTCTAATTGATTTTCCTAAAGTAAAAGAACGAATTAAGCAAAGACCTACAAAAGATTCTTACAAAAATCATTTCCAAAAAGTTTTTGTAAAACCTGTAGGCCGCAGTGCTCTTAAATGTTATAAGTGCAATAGCTCATATCATTTTGAGAAAGAATGTCCTATGGTTTGGAAACCTGTTAAGAAGGTATGGCCAAAGACCATATATTACACTAATACCAATAGACCCAAGAAAATATGGGTACCAAAGAAAACTTGAGTTCCTTTTCTAAATGCAGGTTACTATCAAGAAAAATGTTAAATGGTACTTGGATAGTGAATGCTCAAGATATATGACAGGAGACTTAAATTGTTTCATAAAACTTGTGCAAGTTAATGGTGGAAAGGTTTCTTTTGGAGGAAATAACAAAGAAAGAATTGTGGGATACGGAACTATAAAGATTGGAAGCCTTGCGATCAGTAATGTTTCCTTAGTGGAAGAACTCAATTACAACTTGCTGAGTATCAGTCAGCTGTGCGACACAGGTTTCAAAATCAACTTTTAAGAAAGAATATGTTCAAGAACCAGTAAAGACTCCTCTCAGTCTTTCAAGGGGCGAAGACATGTTGGATATCAAACCAGATGAAACTCAATTCAAGAGAAAGCAAACTTATGGCATAGAAAACTTGGGCATATCAACATGAAGCAAATAGCCAAAGTCTCAGCAAAGAAACTTGTTCATGGTCTACCCAAACTAACATGTCAAAAGTCTGATCTATGCACACCATGCGTGTTGGGAAAACAGGTAAGGAATTCATTCAAACCAATAAATCAAGTATCCATTAATTGTGTACTGCAGCTCTTGCATATGGATCTCTTTGGACCAACCAGAACTCAGAGCATTGGAGGTAAGAAATATTGCCTAGTAATTGTGGATGATTATTCACGATTCACTTGGGTATATTTCTTGACAAGTAAGTCTGAAACCTTTTCTTATTTTATAAAATTTGCTAATAAAGTCCAAAATGAGAAAGGGTATATTATTTCAAGTATACGGACAGACCATGGAGGTGACTTTGAAAATCAAGACTTTGCTAAATTCTGTGATGAATCTGGCTCTCAGCATTGTTGACACCCGAAATTTTCGTCGACATTTTAAACAATAATTTGCAAAAGTAAAAAAATAATTGTTTGAAATGAAAAGATAAAAAAAATTAGAAATAAGGAAGAAAAGAAAAGAGAAAAAGAATGAAAAGAAAACAAAGAAAACAAATGAAATGAAAAAATAAATAAGAAATAAGGAAAACGAAAAAAAGAAGAAGAGAAAAATGAAAAATAAAAAAAATATAAAAGGGAGTCCATTGACGATCGTAAAAAGGGGGGTTTTTGGTTTTTAGGAGGGGCGCTCTCTCTCTCTCTCTCTCTCTCTCTGGATTTCTTCCCGATCTCGGAGGCCGACGAAGGACTCTGGGGCGCCAGCCATGGCTCTGCTCTCTTCCTCAACGATCGCTTCCAGCTCCAGAAGTTCTCAATCGGATGTTTTCCGGCTCGTTCTCGGAAATTGAACGCTTGCTCGCTTGATCGTCGGCTCTCGTTCTCGCTCGACGTCCACCGGAAGAAGACCCTGGAGTCGGAGGTAGAAAGAGGAGCGAGGGAATCACCCAGCAGCGAGGTCGAGAAGTCGTCGCCACCGTCGCGGAGCGGATCTGCCGTGCGCGTGCCCTCAGCTCGAGCCCCTCGTCGGCCGCGAGCCCTAATTTTTCGATTCCACCATTGATTCAACCTTTTCCGTTCATCATTAACCACCCGAGCTCTTGTCGAAGGGGTGGAAACCAGAGAATCTCTCCCTCAGCATATTTCTCTCTCGGTTTGGGACAAGGATCGGTGACAGTTGCGACGACAACAACGCTTGACTGATTTTTCTCTCTAGATCGAGCTCGCTCGACCGTGATTCGGGTTCACACCGAGTTGGAAGTCTCGGCTCAGCTCTGTCTCTGGCTCAATCAGTATCCGTATCACTAATAAACCAGGTAAGCTCATTCCCCTCTCTCCTGCTCTGTGGCAAAAAGATTTGTAGAAGAATCACGTTCATGTAGTTCAGGTGTGATTCACTTAAGATCTGAGCTGTAACTAAGATGACTTGTTATGGCTCTGTGATTTTAATATTGATTTCAGAATGTTAGATGAGAACATAGCTTCAGTCCCGTTCCATAGCTTGAATTAATCGTTTTGTTGTACTTGAAGTGTTTGATGAAATACCTCAAAAGCATGAGCGAGAAATAGATCATGATAATGTCAAATCTGAAAACGTGTTGATATGAAACACTTCTTAGAAGTTGATTTACCGAGCATATAGATTGATGCCACTCATTGTGCCATTGTTACTGAACCTGTGTTGTTTATTGTGTTCTGTGTTCTGATCTGACCTTCTGTGCAAAATGACGTTAGATGAGCGGGTTGCTGTGGTTGTCTGTGTTCAAAGTCTTCATATAGGTTGAAGATGGTTCGATTATCTTTCCAATGATCTATAAAATGCCCTAATCGAACTTCATTTAATATGGTTTTTGCCTGTCCAAAGTTAGGTCCAGAATCTGCCAAATATTTGTTTCTCTGTTTCGGATGACCTTCTGTGCAAAATGAATTGATAAAAGCTGGTTGTCTTGATAGGATGTTAATCATGCTTGATGAGGAACTGATTTCTAATGGAGTAGAATTTAGATCATAAATGGGTGCTTTATGAAATGCCTTTGGGTTACAATATATAGAATTCTTTGGAGTTGATTTGATTAGAAACGCTGTCTTTTCTGTGGCTAATTGCTGTTAGTTTTAAAGATAAGATAGTAGATTTGTCCAATTGCTTTTAATATTGTTGTAGAGTGACGGTGTGACATGCTATCATGTTCTATTTTTAATTGACCTCTTCATGCTCTTGAATTTTTAGAAATTCACGTGTTAAAATTTTGAGAAGCTTCCTCGTGAAAATTGTTACCATGATTGGGTGTGCATTTGATTCTAACTTGAGGTTAGTTTGGTTATTAATTGATGCCATTTTGATCAAGAAAATTCATAGGTGCTTGTGGCAAGACATGACTTCAATTTCATGGCAATTTGTCATCAAACAATTACAATTTATAGTCTCACGTGTTCTGTTACAACATTGATTGCATGCTGGAAGTTGTGGATTAAGCATTGATTAGATGGACATACATGTAACATGAACACGCTTGATGATGCGTATTGTTTGGTGAATGATCTTTTATCAGCAAATTCACTTGTTTGGTTAACTGAGAACCAAAGTTATATGACTTGGATGTATGTCATATTATATGCTTTGCATGTAATCGTTTGATAAATGATTTTGGTGCGACACATATTAATGCTGAACTTTAGGATATCACTCGAAACTTGACTTCGTATTGAACTTCTTTTAAACAATTGATTTTGATATGATGTATTGTTTTTGGGTGCTTGATGTGTTTGATTGTTTCTTTTATTTGTATGCACCTAGTCATAAATTTCTTAGATTAGGTTTAGATTAGGACCTTGAGGATGGAGAAGGCATGAAGGTGGTGGAGGTCGATGTCCATTCCGACCATTGTCATGTACTTTTTGTTTTCCCGACATATGTCTCGGGTTTTATGCATTGTATAAAGCCCGACGAGTTGCGGGTTTCCTTTCTTTCTCGATTGTTTTCTCTTTTATATTCTTTAGAATTGCATAATTAGGTTTACTTTTTTCTATTGATTGTTTACTTCATGTCTTGTGCTTTCAATTTCATTGATTGTTTTCTATTTTTTTTTTAGAAATAGAATAGAATGAAAGTAATCTGCTACGCATGATCACTTAGTCTAGGAATTGATGATCCTAAAAAATGTAAAAAAAACGCATGGACATGTTAGGAAAAACACAACATACTGTTTAGGTACCGAAAGGGCGTTAATAGCAATATTAGCATAACCCAAGTCCCCGAACCTGGATATCTGGTTGCGTAGGAATCGAGGGGACACTCCCGACCCTCGATTGGGTTTCTAGCCGACCCCCAAAGTTGAGGCTAGTGGCGACTCCTGTCTATTTTTAGGTTGTTATAAATAAGTAGATCGTATAAATAAATCAGTTGTCACGCGGGGTTTGAGTTTCGATGAAACTCACTATGGTTTAGCATACTCGATGTGGGGGTAGCCCAAAGGATGAAGTGATGCCATCTTAATGGGTGGAGCGTACTATTGAGAGGGCTACCATGGTAAAAGTACCCTTAAATTCGATATCCACATTCGACTCCCTTTTTTAGGTGTGTTGCTTATGTGGGTATGGATCGCGACATTCTGCTGTCACGCGGGGTACGAGCTTGGGAGAGCTCGCGATCTCGTAGAGGGAACTCATGAGAGGCTTGATCCAAAAGGCGAGGTGATGACGTTGTTTGGAATGCAAGCCATGAGGAAACTCTAGTGATCAAAGTACCCCTAAACCCGACCTTTCCCATCCTTGGATACTATTTCGAGGGGGCGGCGAGATCGGGTCGCGACAGGCTTGGCGACTCCACTGGGGACTGGTTACTAGGTTAAGAGGACTTGAAGCCGTTTAAAAATGGTTGTTGTGTTTTAACTAACATGTCTTATGTAGGATCGCCTGCATGTCAAAGTCGCGTGGAAAATCAGGTTAGTCACTAACCTCGTGTTAAATGGTTTTGTAGGTGGGAGTTATAAGGGGAGGTGTGCTTGTAAACCATTTGTTTTGTAGGTGGTGTGAGGATGAATGAATGTATGTGGGTTTATATTGAAGTGTTGGGTGTTTAAATTTAAATGCATGTTTACCAGCTTTAGCACGACACCGCACACACAACCGCGGTCTAAAACCCCGATCGCCCAATCTAGGACTTTAGGAGGGTTTATGGGTGGAATCCGCGAGTGGATGCTCGTGGTAATCCATTACTTACATAAACCCGCTCATCCCAATCGATAAAAATAGCACTGACCGACGATAGTAGCGGTGGGTAAACTATTTTTATCCTTTGGGATGAGGACCTTGAGCCTTTAGCACCCTTACCTTAGACGTCAAAACCTCATAGTTTCATGTGACATGTGACTTGTGTTTGCCATGTGTTTTGTGGGTAAGTAATCGTTCCTTTTTTATCGTCTTTATCTTTTTACTTTTCATATTTCAATTATGCGTTTTATATTCCAACGACGATATGTTTAATCATGAGTGCCCCTTTAGGTTTAGGTTTAGATGGGTAAACTTGAAGTGGATGTGATCCCATGCTTGGGAATCTCAAGACTATTGGTGAATCTCGACCCAAGACATTAAGACTGTGGAAAAATTACCCGAGCCTCAGGGATTTCAGGGAGCTCATATTATCAAACAAGATGACGATGCCTTGATCGATGAGGAACGCTTGGCCCATGATAACAAGCGTCTCCACACGATCCCACCTAGTTCTTAGGTTTCGAATTCATATTTCTTTTCTTGTAAAGGGAATTCTTTTGTGTTTCCCTCATTTCTATCAAGGTTTCCCTGTATTCATTTTTCATATTCCTTGTAAAATCGAACTACTTTGTAAGCTTCAAGAAAGCAAGGTTTTGTTTTCCCTTGTAATTGTTCGATTCAAATGAATGAAATTCATGAACATTTTTCATGTAACTTCTAGAAAAGGGGCATTTTGATTAAATATTTGTTGTCGTTCCTTTTCAATTGTATAATTTCTTTTGAGGAAATTTTGATAAGAGAATGTTATATGATACTGGGATCATATACACTTCTTATCATTATTTAATCTCAAGAAAATATAAAATTGACTAGGATTTGCACTTTAATGGTTTCTTTTGATTGGTACTAATTCGAGTCATTTTCTTTCACAGGTTTTGAAAAAACGGCTGAAGAAAGATTTGTTATACGAACTCGCCGCCAAATAAAGATGAAAATGAAGATATCCGAGCCCGTGTCATTAATATGGAGAATCAAATGGCACAAATGATGACGTTATTGGTTGATCTCTCCAACCAAGTCAAGAACTTAACGTCTATAGTTTTTTCTTCTCCTACCATGAATCTTCCTATAGCTCATACACCTACTACAAAAGTAGAGGAATCTTCCAGAAACTTTGAGCGCAAAAGAAAAGCTCTTCAAAGGCAATTCGCTCCATTGCCTAGACCAATGTCTCAACTACTTCCGATAAATACGCCTACTATAAAAGTGGGGAGATCTTCCGGAAACTTTGAGTGCAAAAGAAAAGCTCCTCAAAGGCAAATCACTCCATTGCCTAGACCAATGTCTCAACTACTTCCAATGCTGATCGAAAATCATCTTGTGGCAAAAGAGATCCCGAGAGATAATCCACCAAAGTTTGTCGGGTTCGACTTTAATAAGATGTGTGATTATCATATGGGAGAGAGAGGTCATCATGTGGAAAACTGTCTGGTGCTCCGTTGTAAGATCCAGAATTTGCTGGATAAAAAGCTGCTCACCTTTAAGGATTCAACACCGAATGTCCAGCAAAATTATCTTCCAAAGCATTCTGAAAATGTCAACATGATTTATAGGGATGTTGACGAGGATATACTCTTGATGGATATCCAAAAGATGGAACAGAGCATGCCATTCAATGATCACCAATTGAAAGGTCGCATTGTTCATGATGAAGAAGACCTTATTTCGATTGTGCCAAAGGATAAAGAGGTCTACTCCTATAGCGAAGAAGAGGATGAATACAAAATTTCCCATTCAGACCGTGAATTTGTGAGGAAAGCCCGTGAGAAGGGTGAAGTGGTAGACACTCTGGGACAACCAAGTGGGAAATACGACTTTATGGTCAAGTATATTCCTCCTCCAAGTTATTTTCAAAATCCCGAAGACATTGTCCCTAGTGGATGGGGAAATGAATTCGAGGACGAATTCACGGCTATGATTGAGCCTGTTGTGATTGATTTGACTAAAGGGAAAAGCCCATGAGGGAGTGATACAACTGATAAAGGCGTCATTGAAATCGGCTCATCGATTGACAATTTTGGAACCATGAAGATCCCAGACACGAGTTTTGGTCCCGTTGTGATCGTGTTGCCACCAGAGTTAGGTGAATGTTCCAACACTAAAGTGATTCCTACTTTTGACACTAGGGCAGTCCCTTGGAATTATAATACAAATGAAATCGATGCCGTCACCCGATCGGGTCGAATCTACCCACCACGTGAAGGTAAGGAAAAGAAGGCCGTGACTGATGAGGAAGCTGAACAACTCCTCAAAACACTCAAGACAAGTGAGGCTGAAGTGATTGACCAATTGCGCAAGATGCCTACGCAGATTTCTTTATTGGAGCTTTTCAAGACCTCTGAAAAGCATAGAAATGCTCTCCTCAAAATTTTAAATGAAGTTCATGTACCTGAGGCCATTGCAGAAGTACAGTTGGAGGAGTTTGTGGGTGCAATACTTCTAAGAGATCAAATTACTTTCTCTAAGAGAGACCTCCCTCCTGAGGGCCAAGCACACACTAAAGCGTTATATGTGTCTGCTCAACATTTTGAGACAAAGATTTCGAAGGTCCTGATCGATAATGGCTCCGCTTTGAACATTTGCCCTTTATCCACCCTTCATAAATTGGGGATAGGAATGGAAAATGTCTTTTCTCCAACAATTCATGTTCGAGCATTTGATGGGATGAAGAGAGAAACAATAGGGGAAATCAATTTATCACTGACGATTGGCCCTATTACCATGACTCAAAAATTTCAAGTACTGGATATTTCAAGCAATTTTAGCTTGCTATTGGGACGACCTTGGATCCATGCTGCAGGGATCATTCCTTCTAGTCTTCATCAGATGATGAAACTGCCCATCGATGGAAAGATTGTGACCATCCGACGTGAAAGAGATGTGGAGACTTTCCATAACACGGCCATACCTTTCATTGAGCTTGAGTTTAAGGGGGAATCGAGCTATCACTCGTTTGAGATGGTGTCTGTCACTCATGTGCCTGTTGGGTCGATTATTAGGAAGCCTCAATTCTCAGAAGCCTCCTTGATGGCAAGTAGAGAACTGCTCAAGAACGGTTTTGCTATGGGGAAAGGTTTGGGTAAGTTCGCCCAAGGCATTATAAATCCTATTAAGGTGGTCAAAATCAACAAGCGTGAAGGCCTGGGTTATCAAGGCGACCGTAAGGGTCAAGGTAATCGCAAAGGCCCAAACATCAAAGGTAAAAGCTACCAACGTCTCTTGCCTCCACCTTTGAAAGATTTCTTTCCTGGACCACCGAAGCTCCTGCAAGAAGGAGAGGCCAATGTCTATCACTTTGCTGATTTGTTTGAAGATAGTCTGGTTGGCACTATTGGTAAAGATGAGGAGCCTACAGTTCCCACTGTGTGAGGGATGTTTCTAGTTCTTGCATTTAATTTTTAGTTGTATTCGATTTAGTTCTCCCCTGCGAGAGAATTCCATTCATTTCTCCCCTGCGAGGGAATTCCATTCATTTCATTCGTTTGTGCTTGTAATAATTTGGATCATAAACTTTCTAGATCCAAGATGATATATGTTGTAATGCAATTTTCGCATATCAATAAAATTCATGTTTTGTTAATAGACGTGTGAGGCCCAAATCAGTCCTATGATGATGCTTTGAGGCCTGAGCCTTCACACGATCTATAGTTTCAAAATGTTTTGGTGGAACGAAGACGTCCAATGACATGAGGGGCTAGTTCCCAATAAATTTCTTCAAAAAAAAAAACTTGAATTTGAAAACAAGTTTTTCATGACATTTACATACATTGCATTTATTTAGATGTACATATACTAACCATTTTTCAATTGCATCTCAGGCATGACATTTCACATCATGATAGTCATTTGCATGGCTCGGATTCGCATTCAAAAGACTTTGACGAACCCGATTATTCTGACTCAGAGAATGAAGATGATCCTCGAGGTATTGAAAAAGAATGGCTCAGACATGAAGAGTCCAAACCTCCTACCACCGAACAGCCGGTCACTGTAAATTTGGGAGATTTAGACAACCCTAAAGAAACCAAGATTGGGTAGGTCTCTCTCAAGCAGATGCCAATGGATTAATTGGGCTCTTGAAAAAATATATGAAGGAGAGTGTGGCACTCATATGAACGGTCATCTCTTGGCTAGAAAAATCATGAAGCTCGGTTATTATTGGTTGACCATGGAAGCTGATTATATTAAGCATGTGAGGTGTTGTCATCAATGCCAAGTCTATGGAGACAAAATCAATGCTCCTCCTAATGAGTTACATCAAATGTCTGAGTCCTGGCCTTTTTCAATGTGGGGCATCGACATCATCGGACCAATTAATCTTCAAGCGTCGAATGGACATCATTTTATCTTGGTAGCCATTGATTACTTCACCAAATGGATTGAAGCCAATTCTTATGCCCATGTTACTGCAAAAAGTGTAGCGAAGTTCATCCGCCGTGATATCATCGCCCGATATGGAGTTCCTGAAGCGATGATTTACTTGGAGAATTCCACATTTGCCATTTGAATTCTTCTCCTTACCGCCCACAAATGAATGGAGTTGTGGAAGCGGCAAATAAGAACATCAAGAAGATTTTAGCCAAAACGGCGGAAAATTATCGTGATTGGCATGATCGGTTGCCATATGCTTTGTTTGCTTATCGAACTTCAATTCGTACTTCGACTGGGGCAACACCATTCTCATTGGTTTATGGAATGGAAGCTGTATTACCCGTGGAAGTGGAAATTCCTTCACTGAGGGTACTTTCTCAAATCAAGCTCTCTGAAACTGAATGGGTTCAACAAAGATTTGAACAACTTAATATGATCGATGAAAAGAGGGTAAAAGCCTTATGCCATGGACAAAGCTATCAGAAGAGAGTAGCTAGGTCATTTAATCGCAAGGTTAGACCAAGACATTTTGAGATTAACGATCTTGTCTTGAGGAAGGTTTTACCTATCATTCCAGATCCTCGTGGGAAGTTTACTCCAAACTATGAAGGTCCATATTGTAAAGAAAGTGCTACTTGGTGGGGCACTAATTCTTGTAGAGATGGATGGTCATGAATTGCCAAGACCTGTAAATGCTGATGCTGTCAAGAAATATTATCCATGAATAAAGTGAAAGGCCTTTGAGCCATTTTTGGATTGAATCTGAGCCATTTTAGGATGTTTGCATCATGCATTTTCATGCATACATATTGCATCTGCATGTTTGTTCATTTTGTAGGATCTCTGATGAAGATTCTACCTATCCGCAAGAGGTTCATCTCAAGAGTGTAAAGCTTTCAAAAGTGTCCATTCTTCTTTAGAACTTAGAAGTGACCTTATCCTTTAGAATGCCAAAAGAGTCGGTTAGAGCTCTAGAAGTACAGTTAGAATTCTAGAAATGAACCCATGTGCTAAGCAAAGCTTGTTTTGTCTACAAATTTTGTCCAATCTTACTTCCAAAAAAATCTCCCCAGTAGGGTTAAGGAAACATGTCCTTTCAGACAAAATTTCATTATATTTTCATTTCCCCAAGGAGTTGAATTTAACTAAAATGTGCTTTGGACAACCCGAAAAGGATTGTTAAATATGCCAGGTGGTAGTGCCTAAAATGATGAGAGGCAACACCTTTACCAAACACGTCCTCATACACTATGAGAGAATTGAGTGGAAAGAACCATGTCTTAGGGCATAGGATTCATTCACAGTGAATACATGATTTGAAATGATAAAGGCATTTCATTTCTCAATCCCAAACACTATTGATATCTCTTGCAAGCCACTTTGAGCCAAATAGGGAGCATTTCCAAAATAACCCTGTCAAGAACAACCCCACATTGGGGCAAAATAGGAGGTCTTGGTTGGAAATTATGGAGCAAAAGATTAAGAAAGATTTTATTGCTTTCACTTGCATTAATCTTCTTGTGCTGGCTTCAGGTGATTTCTTATCGAGACTCGAAGCATCCCAAAGTGACGAAGAGCATTCCGTTCACTACCACAAACACAATTATCCATTGCTTAGCCAATTTGAGCCATATGCAATTCTTTCATAACCCCAGGTGATGATTATCTCCCCACACTGGGGCAAGGCACATGATTTACCAACAAAATTGAGAATATTGATGATGTTTGTAAATGCCACTCGAGAGTCCTAGATACTCAAAAGAGAATGAAAACTAGGGGGCATGAAAGAGCAGTGTGCCTGGTAAAAGCAAGGCCAGTGCCCATAAAAAAAATGCAAAGAAAAGCAAGAGTGCAAAAAAAGCGAAATCCATGATCATGCAAAAGATCATTCATTGAAAAACAAAAGAAATGTCTTGCAAGAGAAAACATGTATTGCAAGCAATATCATTAGAACGAAGAGCAAAGCTCTCATGTCTCAAGACAAATTACCCAAAGGACTCTTGAGATAGATTAAATTTCAAGAGTCGAATTTTTGAGAAGTCGTGTGATGGTAATGATGCCAAGATAATCACTCACTTTTTAACCTTTTGATATCTGAAAATTGTTCAAGCATTTCTAAGCCTTACCCGAACCAACATTACAACCCTTATCCGAAGTCTCTTCCGATTGGGATGGTTCAAGTTGAAATGAGAGTATCACATAGGAGCTACCGCTAGAAGGAGTGGAAGCAATCCTATCTTATCTTATCTTCAAGGTTCTTGACTTGTAAACCCGATGAAGATATTGATTGAATATTCATTTCTTGGCCTCAAAATGCATACCCTTTGTGTAAGCCCATGACCAAGCCATCATTACGGTCCATTTAAAAGACCTTTTGATCAATGGATTGTATTCATTGTGAACGTTTCCGAAAGCCATAGACATAGGTTGAGTGAGACTTCTCTAGTGAGGATTAAACAGTTTTCCCATATCAATGGTTGGGAACAAAAGCCCTTTTTGAGAGTCAGTGTGAAAGACCTTTTTCGATTAGGATATTTTCACTTGGCATATTTGACTTAACCCTTAGATGGTTAATCAAATCTCATTTTCTTAAAATACTCTCTGAAAGGATTTGACAATTGGCATTATTTCGCAAGATTGGCTCTCAAGTAATCTTGAAACTCTTTTTCAAAATATTTGTTCCTTAGTGAACCGGTTTTTGGTCATCCTAAACCATATCATTGTCCCAAAGTTCTAGGTCATCTTAAAACCTTGTCCCCAAGTTCTAGGTCAACTTAAAACCTTGTCCCAAAGTTCTAGGTCATCTTAAAACCTTGTCCCCAAGTTCTAGGTCAACTTAAAACCTTGTCCCTAAGTTCTAGGTCATCTTAAAACCTTGTCCCCAAGTTCTAGGTCAACTTAAAACCTTGTCCCTAAGTTCTAGGTCATCTTAAAACCTTGTCCCCAAGTTTTAGGTCAACTTAAAACCTTGTCCCTAAGTTCTAGGTCATCTTAAAACCTTGTCCCCAAGTTCTAGGTCAACTTAAAACCTTGTCCCTAAGTTCTAGGTCATCTTAAAACCTTGTCCCCAAGTTCTAGGTCATCTTAAAACCTTGTCCCCAAGTTCTAGGTCAACTTAAAACCTTGTCCCTAAGTTCTAGGTCATCTTAAAACCTTGTCCCCAAGTTCTAGGTCAACTTAAAACCTTGTCCCCAAGTTCTAGGTCATCTTAAAACCTTGTCCCCAAGTTTTAGGTCAACTTAAAACCTTGTTCCTAAGTTCTAGGTCATCTTAAAACCTTGTCCCCAAGTTCTAGGTCAACTTAAAACCTTGTCCCCAAGTTCTAGGTCATCTTAAAACCTTGTCCCCAAGTTCTAGGTCAACTTAAAACCTTGTCCCCAAGTTCTAGGTCATCTTAAAACCTTGTCTACTAGGTTCCAGGTCATCCTTAAACCTTGTCTTCTAGGTTTGTGGGTCCATCCTTAAACCACTAGGTTCGTGGGTCCATCCTTAAACCACTAGGTTCCAGGTTATCATTAAACCTTGTTTCCTAGGTTCGTGGGTCCATCCTCAAACCACTAGGTTCCAGGTTATTCTTAAACCTTATCTCCTAGGTTCGTGGGTCCATCCTTAAACCACACGGTGAGACATTTTTCCCAGTTGAAACCCGTTTTTACACGGTGAGACATCACATCCAGTCGAAACCCGTTTTTACATGGTGAGACATCACATCCAGTCGAAACCCGTTTTTACACGGTGAGACATTTCTCCTAGTTTAAACCATACGATTCGTAGGTTATCCTTAAACCATTCCTTTTCCATTTAGTGATTTCATTGTCTTCATTCCATTCCATGAGAGAGAGAAACAGAGATAGAGTGAATAAACCCCAACAAGAGTTTAGATATCTTGATGAGCAAAGGTAAGTATCAGGTACGTCCTAACCAACCATCATTGCTTTTGTCGTCTTCTATTTTTCAAAGCCGAGTCGACTAAAAATTTCAGGTATCAATTTTGTCTTTGAGTGGAACCTCTTCGAGCTCCCACCCAAAGAGGGGCAGCTGTTGACACCCGAAATTTTCGTCGACATTTTAAACAATAATTTGCAAAAGTAAAAAAATAATTGTTTGAAATGAAAAGATAAAAAAAATTAGAAATAAGGAAGAAAAGAAAAGAGAAAAAGAATGAAAAGAAAACAAAGAAAACAAATGAAATGAAAAAATAAATAAGAAATAAGGAAAACGAAAAAAAGAAGAAGAGAAAAATGAAAAATAAAAAAAATATAAAAGGGAGGCCATTGACGATCGTAAAAAGGGGGGTTTTTGGTTTTTAGGAGGGGCGCTCTCTCTCTCTCTCTCTCTCTCTCTCTCTCTCTCTCTCTCTCTCTCTCTCTTTCTCTCTCTCTCTCTCTCTCTTTCTCTCTCTCTCTCTCTGGATTTCTTCCCGATCTCGGAGGCCGACGAAGGACTCTGGGGCGCCAGCCATGGCTCTGCTCTCTTCCTCAACGATCGCTTCCAGCTCCAGAAGTTCTCAATCGGATGTTTTCCGGCTCGTTCTCGGAAATTGAACGCTTGCTCGCTTGATCATCGGCTCTCGTTCTCGCTCGACGTCCACCGAAAGAAGACCCTGGAGTCGGAGGTAGAAAGAGGAGCGAGGGAATCACCCAGCAGCGAGGTCGAGAAGTCGTCGCCACCGTCGCGGAGCGGATCTGCCGTGCGCGTGCCCTCAGCTCGAGCCCCTCGTCGGCCGCGAGCCCTAATTTTTCGATTCCACCATTGATTCAACCTTTTCCGTTCATCATTAACCACCCGAGCTCTTGTCGAAGGGGTGGAAACCAGAGAATCTCTCCCTCAGCATATTTCTCTCTCGGTTTGGGACAAGGATCGGTGACAGTTGCGACAACAACAACGCTTGACCGATTTTTCTCTCTAGATCGAGCTCGCTCGATCGTGATTCGGTTTCACGCCGAGTTCGAAGTCTCAGCTCAGCTCTGTCTCTGGCTCAATCAGTATCCGTATCACTGATAAACCAGGTAAGCTCATTCCCCTCTCTCCTGCTCTGTGGCAAAAAGATTTGTAGAAGAATCATGTTCATGTAGTTCAGGTGTGATTCACTTAAGATCTTAGCTGTAACTAAGATGACTTGTGATGGCTCTGTGATTTTAATATTGATTTCAGAATGTTAGATGAGAACATAGCTTCAGTCCCGTTCCATAGCTTGAATTAATCGTTTTGTTGTACGTGAAGTGTTTGATGAAATACCTCAAAAGCATGAGTGAGAAATAGATCATGATAATGTCAAATCTGAAAACGTGTTGATATGAAACACTTCTTAGAAGTTGATTTACCGAGCATATAGATCTGATGCCACTCATTGTGCCATTGTTACTGAACCTGTGTTGTTTATTGTGTTCTGTGTTCTGATCTGACCTTCTGTGCAAAATGACGTTAGATGAGCGGGTTGCTGTGGTTGTCTGTGTTCGAAGTCTTCATATAGGTTGAAGATGGTTCGATTATCTTTCCAATGATCTATAAAATGCCCTAATCGAACTTCATTTAATATGGTTTTTGCCTGTCCAAAGTTAGGTCCAGAATCTGCCAAATATTTGTTTCTCTGTTTCGGATGACCTTCTGTGCAAAATGAATTGATAAAAGCTGGTTGTCTTGATAGGATGTTAATCATGCTTGATGAGGAACTGATTTCTAATGGAGTAGAATTTAGATCATAAATGGGTGCTTTATGAAATGCCTTTGGGTTACAATATATAGAATTCTTTGGAGTTGATTTGATTAGAAACGCTGTCTTTTCTGTGGCTAATTGCTGTTAGTTTTAAAGATAAGATAGTAGATTTGTCCAATTGCTTTTAATATTGTTGTAGAGTGACGGTGTGACATGCTATCATGTTCTATTTTTGATTGACCTCTTCATGCTCTTGAATTTTTAGAAATTCACGTGTTAAAATTTTGAGAAGCTTCCTCGTGAAAATTGTTACCATGATTGGGTGTGCATTTGATTCTAACTTGAGGTTAGTTTGGTTATTAATTGATGCCATTTTGATCAAGAAAATTCATAGGTGCTTGTGGCAAGACATGACTTCAATTTCATGGCAATTTGTCATCAAACAATTACAATTTATAGTCTCACGTGTTCTGTTACAACATTGATTGCATGCTGGAAGTTGTGGATTAAGCATTGATTAGATGGACATACATGTAACATGAACACGCTTGATGATGCGTATTGTTTGGTGAATGATCTTTTATCAGCAAATTCACTTGTTTGGTTAACTGAGAACCAAAGTTATATGACTTGGATGTATGTCATATTATATGCTTTGCATGTAATCATTTGATAAATGATTTTGGTGCGACACATATTAATGCTGAACTTTAGGATATCACTCGAAACTTGACTTCGTATTGAACTTCTTTTAAACAATTGATTTTGATATGATGTATTGTTTTTGGTTGCTTGATGTGTTTGATTGTTTCTTTTATTTGTATGCACCTAGTCATAAATTTCTTAGATTAGGTTTAGATTAGGACCTTGAGGATGGAGAAGGCATGAAGGTGGTGGAGGTCGATGTCCATTCCGACCATTGTCATGTACTTTTTGTTTTCCCGACATATGTCTCGGGTTTTATGCATTGTATAAAGCCCGACGAGTTGCGGGTTTCCTTTCTTTCTCGATTGTTTTCTCTTTTATATTCTTTAGAATTGCATAATTAGGTTTACTTTTTTCTATTGATTGTTTACTTCATGTCTTGTGCTTTCAATTTCATTGATTGTTTTCTATTTTTTTTTTTAGAAATAGAATAGAATGAAAGTAATCTGCTACGCATGATCACTTAGTCTAGGAATTGATGATCCTAAAAAATGTAAAAAAAAACGCATGGACATGTTAGGAAAAACACAACATACTGTTTAGGTACCGAAAGGGCGTTAATAGCAATATTAGCGTAACCCAAGTCCCCGAACCTGGATATCTGGTTGCGTAGGAATCGAGGGGACACTCCCGACCCTCGATTGGGTTTCTAGCCGACCCCCAAAGTTGAGGCTAGTGGCGACTCCTGTCTATTTTTAGGTTGTTATAAATAAGTAGATCGTACAAATAAATCCGTTGTCACGCGGGGTATGAGTTTCGATGAAACTCACTATGGTTTAGCATACTCGATGTGGGGGTAGCCCAAAGGATGAAGTGATGCCATCCTAATGGGTGGAGCGTACTATCGAGAGGGCTACCATGGTAAAAGTACCCTTAAATTTGATATCCACATTCGACTCCCTTTTTTAGGTGTGTTGCTTATGTGGGTATGGATCGCGACATTCTGCTGTCACGTGGGGTAGGAGCTTGGGAGAGCTCACGATCTCGTAGAGGGAACTCATGAGAGGCTTGATCCAAAAGGCGAGGTGATGACGTTGTTTGGAATGCAAGCCATGAGGGAACTCTGGTGATGAAAGTACCCCTAAACCCGACCTTTCCCATCCTTGGATACTATTTCGAGGGGGCGGCGAGATCGGGTCGCGACAAGCATGTGTTCTCTTCACCATATACTCCAGAGCAAAATGGAGTTATGGAAAGAAAGAATATATCGCTGCAGGAAATGGCTAGAACTCTTTTAATTGAAAGTAACATCTCTTTTCGTTTTTGGGCTGAAGCAGTTTCTACAGCGTGCTATATTATTAATAGAGTCTTCTTAAGGCCTATTCTAGAGAAAACTCCCTATGAGTTATTCAAAGGAAAGAAGCCAATTGTTTCGTATTTTCATGTGTTTGGATGTAAATGTTTTATATTGAAAAATGCAAATGATTGAGTTGGTAAGTTTGAAGAAAAATCAGATGAAGGTATTTTTCCTTGGATATTCAATCACAAGCAAAACTTACAGAGTATACAACAAAAAGACTCAATCTGCGGAGGAATCGATGAATGTCAAATTTCAAGACTTCATGCAAAATCAATCGATTTAGACTCAACTTGAAGAATCTGAACCTGCTCCAAACTTTACAAAATCTAAATCTCCAGAAGCAGCTCAGACTTCAGAAGACCAGCAACAAATGATCATCGAAGATTCAAATGGAGGAAATGATCAACAGTCTGACAAATCAACCAGCAACCGGAAGCATAAGTGGAGTCGTCCCAAAGATCTTGTTATTGGTGATATTAATGAAGGAATTTGCACAAGATCCAAAAAGCGTGAAGAGTCTAGTGTTGTGGCTCTTATTTCTGAAATAGAACCCAAAAGCATAGAAGAAACTTTAACTGATGAAAGTTGGATTGAAGCTATGCAAGAAGAACTCAGGCAATTCAGTATCAATGATGTCTGGGAATTAACTCATAAACCGAAAGGTAAATCCATCATTGGAGCTAAATGGGTTTTCAGGAACAAGATGAACGAGAAAGGAAAAGTCGTAAGAAACAAAGCAAGACTCGTGGCCAAAGGATATACGCAAGAAGAAGAGATATACTATGATGAAACTTATGCGCCAGTAACAAGGTTAGTTACAATTAGATTATTACTTGCTTTTGCTTGTTATAAGAATTTCAAGTTATTCCAAATGGACGTCAAAAGTGCTTTCCTAAATGGATTTATCCAAGAGGAAGTCTATGTGGAACAACCACCCGGTTTTGAAGACCCAAGGAAACCAGACTTTGTATTCAGACTGAAAAAGGCTTTATATGATTTAAAGCAAGCACCTCAAGCTTGGTACGACAGACTAAGTAAGTTTTAATTCAAAATGGCTTTGTTAAAGGTAAAGTAGATACTACACTATTTATCAAAAGAGAAAGCAAAAGCTTTTTACTTGTTTAAATTTATGTTGATGATATTATTTTTGGATCTTCTAATGAAAATTTGTGCAAGAAATTCTCTAAGTCTGTGCAGTATGAATTTGAAATGAGCATGATGGGTGAACTAACCTTCTTTCTTTGGTTTCAAGTGAAACAACTGAAGGAGGGAACCTTTATTCACCAAGAAAAATATGCTAAAGAACTTGTCAAAAAGTTTGAACTGGAGAATTGCAAAAAGACTAATATACCAATGTCACGTTCTTTGAAGCTGGACAAAGATGAAGGAGGAAAGAAAGTTGACCAGAAACTATACAGGAGTATCATTGGTTCACTTCTTTATCTTACTACTTCTAGACCTGACATTCTGTTTAGTGTTTGTATTTGTGCTAGATTTCAATCAGACTCCAAAGAATCTCATTTAAGTGCTGCAAAACGTATTATCAAATACATTGCCTCAACTTCAAATTTAGGCCTCTGGTATCCTAAAGAATGAGACTTTACTCTTCTTGGATACTCAGACGCAGATCTAGCAGGATGCAAAGTTGATAGAAAGAGCACCTCGGGCACCTATCAACTACTTGGTAACATGACAGTGTCTTGGTTTTCAAGTAAGTAAAGTACCATAGCTCTTTCTACATCAGAAGCAATTGTTCACAAATTCTGTAGATAAAACAATAGCTAAGAGACTTTGGAATTGAAGAATCATGCATTGAGATCAAATGTGATAACACCTGCGCAATCCATTTCACCAAGAATCCAATTTTTCACTCAATAGCAAAACATATAGAGATTCGACATCATTTCATTAGAGATCATGTTCAAAATGGAGAAGTTTCGATTCAGTTTATTGATTCAAAGAATCAACTGGTGGACATATTTACAAAACCTTTGGAGAATAATCAATTTGAAGTTATTCGTTCCAAACTCAATATCTTAAAGTCTGACGAAGTTTAGACTCAGGGTTGAAAGTCTAAAGACACTCATGTGGCACCCCGAAACACCTAAGACCACCACAGGTACCTATCGCTCCACCTAATGAACACTAGTTATATCTCTTAGTAAGAGCATCGTAGTTTATAAGCATTTTTTTTTTTTTGAAAAACGGTCCCAACGCATCTTATTAGTGGAAGCATAAACAAGTCTCACCATTTCTCCCTCTAATAACCATAACGCAATGCACACCACTAAGCACCATAACAAAAGATAAAACTGAGATACTTTTATTTATATATTTTCATGATGGATTTCTCGGGTCAGTACAACCAAAAAGAAAAGCCAAGACTTTTAGCTATACTTGGCCACAGCTCAAAAGAGATCTCGACCCTTATATCAATTACGTGTCATCCTCCATCTATAAGTGTCGGCTATCCTAAAAAAGTGTCAGCTCTCCACTCCTCACGCGGGCCATCACACCCATCCTGGCGCGTCGGGCGGTGGTGGCGGCAACATCCCCCGAATCACTCCATCTCGGCGGACGTGGACCGACAAAAACTCCTGAATGACTGGGCCCCCAGCCACGCCCACATCGTACATGACCAGCACGCGAACTCGCACAAACATCAGACCAGGGATGGTAACGCAATCAATCTCCGAACACTCTACCTCCACGTCAGATGGGAGGCCATAGAAGGTACCCGTCTAAAATGTTAGTCCCCAAAAGGGGTGAGTACAACCACTTAGCAGGTAAAAGATCCATTAAACTACTCAATGCATCACATAATACAATCATAACATCACAAACAAAGCATATATCATTCATGCATCCAAGCATAACTTACCTTGCAGCCATGCATATGTCATCATACCATATGTGCATACATCATCATGCACTCATCATCAATCATCCATACATGTCCCATCATGCCATAGGTGCATACATAAGCATGCACTCATCATGAAGCATTCATGCATATCCATGCCTCATGTGCATATGTTCCTTGCATATCATATCATATAGCCATGCATACATATCACCATACCATGCAAGATTCAATTTCACATTTTTATCTTTCAATTGGGTCACCACATTTCTCTTTCCCGGGACCAGTGATTGCATCCCACATTTTATCACTCGCACCCCAACCTGATATCGTGAGGAACCTCCGGCACACACCACCGGGCATCCGGCACCCCCCACATCTCGGGCATCTCATATCCCAACTGGCATCACGAGGTATCCCCTCGGCACACACCACTGAGGCTTTCGGTACCCCCACATCCCGGGCATCCTGACACTCCCAGGGCATTGTTGACTCACACCCCCAACAGCATCCTCATTCATCACAACTCATATTCATAATTTATGTCTTAATGGAAACAATGTCCAAATCAAAATTTGATTCTATATGCAATGCCAAATATCATCACATGTGCTGCAAGATTTAATCACTTAAATCAATATAATTCATGGGGCTCATCCAAAACAGAATAGTCATAAATTACAGCATTTTGAAATTCGCTCAATCCAACTTGCGCAGTTTTAGAAAATATTTTATTTAAATGCCCAAATGACTTTAAAAAATTATGAAATTCAAAAATGTGATAGTAAAGACATAAAAGCAGAAATTTTGTGAAGAAAAATACACCAAAAGACCCTCATATCATGCGGTATAGACCGAACATCACAGCACCATTATCATAACCACTTAACTTGCACGGTTTTCGAAACATTTTCAGTTAAATAGGCAAATCAACTTCAAAAATTATGAAATTTGAATATGTTGCAGGGAAGTCATAAATAAAGATACTTAATGCAGAACACTTTACCGAAAGAGCTTCATACAAAATGATATGACACATGCATTGAAACTGATCAAATCCGAATATACTAAGTTACACGGTTTTAAAAGAATTTTCGATTAAATACCCACATGGCCTTCAAAATTTATGAAATTCGACTATGTTGTAGTCAAGATCCTAAGGTAGGTTTTGTATGAAAAAATTAAAGTCAAATTCGTTCTAGGTGATTTAATATAGACGGTTAAAGCTTCTGTTTCAATACTGAAATTTCCAGATTTGACTACCTCTGAAAAACCATGATTTCACCTATCTATTCTTGTTGGTTTTCTCTAAATTTTTTATATGTTAAACCTCAGGATGTCCTTTACATCTTTTGTAAAGAAATGGGAGTGAAATTGCAACAAAAAGATATCCTTACAGTCCATGCATTCATCAAAGGTAGTTACCGAAATCTCCAGATTCAGTCTCTCCGAAAAATAAAGATTTCACCCACTTATGCTTGTTCATTTTGTCCCAAATTTAAATATGTTATATTTCAAGAAGTCCTTAACAACTTTTATTTAGAAGTCAAAGCCAAAATCCAACTTGAACATTACATGCAAGCCACTACAACATTCAAGGTCAAACTGTTTTCTCAAGAACAGTTTACTAGTATCAAACATCCCTCTTAAAACTTCAACTTTTAACACCCTAAACATCCGAAATCTATCACCATTCAAGCACACATGCTAGACACAACATGCAAGAGCATATTAAGGATCCCAACTTGCCTCTAAACCGAGCAAACAGCGAGCAGCGACTGGACACGGCAATGTACGACGGACGCACGGCGGACAGTCGACGGACAGCTCTCCTCCTTTCCTCTCTTCTTCCGCATGTTCACTCCCCCCCTTTTCTCAATTTCTCTCTTCCCCTCGGTAGCTCTCTCTCTCACTCTCTCTCTCCAGCGACGCTTCCCTTTCATCATCAACCGGTTCCCTCAAATTTTCCTCTCCTCAATGATGAACAATCATTGATTTTGCATGAAGGACACTTGGACTAAGGGGGAAAACACTTGGCAAAATCTTCATGCAAAAGAGTGGGCCTCTCATGGGCTGGTTCCTCCTTGGTTGACGGCCCAATGGGGCTCCATTCGGCCGGGCTTGAGGCCAGCTTGGCCGACAACTCCTCCTCCTCCTTTGGGCTTCGCGGCTAGGCCCAAATGGCCGAAGGGTGGGGCTTCTTGTGGGCTGGTCTTGAAATAGAATTTTGGCCCACACCTCATCCTAATAATCTTCCTTAAACCTCAATTTTATAAACACCTAATTGAAATTTATAATTCACAAAACTTTGTGACCTAATTTAATAAATTCCAAATCCATAATTCACATGGCCAAAAATAGGATTTTCCTATCAAATAATTATTCACCAAAAGCTTGGCCGAAGTCTTAATGCAAGACATGAATTAGAGCACCCCTAAAGATTGGCAAAGAATTCTAGGATGCCACAACTCAGACTCAGACGTTCTCGACTGTAAGTTATTTCTATCTTAGAAATTTATCTCTCGGATAAAATCTCGAAAAGGTACGATCATCTATCTGTAATTGATTGATGTTATCTTCCCCAATTTACGTGATTATTGCAATCTTTCCTTTTTGAAAAAGAAGTTATTTTTGAAATGACGGTTATCTAATTTTTCAAAAAGGCAGTTATTTTTGAAAATGCATTTTTATCTTTCCTTTTACTATGTTCCGTATGCCTTGCTTCGACTGCCTTATATACTGTTGGTTCTTCTTCGTTTTACTCACAAAAACCCTAAGAGAGCACATATCTTCAACTTCTCTTTTCTTCTCTTATTTAATCCTCGAAAAGTTTTCACCTTTCTTGCGAAGCAAACTTGGAATCTCTCAAAGACTGTGAAGAATGTTGTTTCAAAGAAAGTCTTTGAGGATTGCGAATAGGGGACCACAGCAAATGCGTGAGGGTCCTACGCATTTTGACGTCACCGAGGAAGAAGAATCTCCTAGACAGCAGTAAAGCCCATAACATTCTTAGCAGCGTCCATCTCCTCTATCTAGACCTCAGAATATTGAATATCGGGAAGAGGAAGAAATCATTGAAGATGCAAAACCCGTAAAAACTCAAAGCCCACTTTTACTTTTAAGCTTTACTGTGCTTTGAAGAAGGGTGGTACTCCCTTGAACTATATTGATGAATTTTTGAAAGACAAAGGGTATCGAAATGAAACATACTTTTTACGCACAATGGAACGATTGGGAATTGCTCCTGCGGGGTCAGCAGAAGAAGCATTTGCAAATATCCCAAGCGATCCACGTGTTGGAGGGCTAAGTCAACCTGATGGGAATGATGATGATAGAATGTACACTCATTTTAAACTTAGAATGGGTGTTGCAGCGAAAATCCGAAGCAAAAGGACATATTTGTTTCGCTCGGAGGAATACAAGCAACTGTACTCTAAGTTGCTAAAGCGTGGTGTGATAACCCTAGAAGTGTGGACTTTGATTTTCTTGATTCTCTAAATGTTAAGCTGTGAGAGAAATTCAATCTTCTTCAACTAAAACGGTTTTGTTATGAAACGACAGAAGCTCATGCTAAACTCATTGCTTACTTCTATTCTAATCTAAGTTTCTTGGATGCAAATAGATTCTCTTTTAGTGTTCGAGATCAGGACTATGTAGTTGACATGGATACATTGGCTAATGTGATTGGGGTTGAAAGAGGGAAATTCCAACCAATCAGTGTGTCAATTGGACGTGCGACGGTAGAGCTTGTTCATATTTGAGGATGAATGCCTCAAATATTTTTCTTCACAAGATAGTGATCAACTGCCTCAGACCCAAATCGACTTCGAAGACCGATGTTTCAAACTCAGAGGCAAAGCTGATGTATGCCATTAACGTTGGCAAAAAGCTTTCTCTTCCACACACTATTATGTTCTACATGTACAGAATGATCGTGAAAGACAAGGGCCAACTTCCTTACTCAGCACTTGTCACTAAGTTATTCAGACATTTGAACATTCAGCCTCCCAGGGTTCTTTGTGTTCGAACATGCGATCAAATGGTGGTGGGACTGAAAATTGTCTCTAAAATGCGTCTGAAGGAACTTAACAAGGCTTTGGAGCGATTCAAGGACAAAACCCCTGTCAAGACTCACCCAGTCTCTTCGGCTACAAAATGGAAAGGGAAGGAGCCCATGGTTGCTCCATCTAAGAAAAGAAGAGCACTCATCTTGGAGAATGAAGAGGATGAGGATGATATCACAATTTCTGCTCTTGCTTTGAAAAACTTAAGTCGTCCTGTTCTAGAGACAGAGGTGAGATAGGAACAAGACAAGGAGGAGATTGAACAGAGGACTGGAGAGAGTGAATCCATGGAGAAAGAAGTAGAGGAAGAAAGAATTGCAGAAGAAGAAGAAGTGGGGAATAGGTGAACAAGAGGAAATAGAGCATGAAGAGTAATTCTCACCACCTGAAGGCAAAGAAATAGGGGGAGATGCTGAGAAAAGAGGTACATCTTCAATTGCTACTACTAGTGAAGGAGTAAGTCGTTCACCTACAGATTCATAAGACATCTATGCCTCTCAATTCCCTAAGGAAGGCCATGAGGTTTCATCGCCAAATCTGAGTGATCGTGCTGACTTGCCATCATCTGCCAATACCCCTTCTGATCGTGCAGAAGTCAGTACCTAGATTGATAATTCAGCAGACTTTTGCAGAGTGCTTGATGTTCTTATGAAGATGCGAGGCCAAATTTATGCTCTGGGATGCGAAGTTCAGAACTTGCAGAATGCAGGTCAAGCCTCTTTAGTTTCTTTGCATGATCAAATTCATGCCCTTGCTCTTCAAGTTCAACCAAATGCCAAGGGAGAAGATGTGGCCCAACTGAAGGAGGATCTAAAAAAGCTAGAATAAATTTTCCAGTTAATGGGAGATTTCCAGCTCGTTCGTGTTCCAAAGCAATCCTAATTCAATTCTCTTTCCATCTCTACATTTTTAATGCTGACAAAAAGGGGGAGAGATGTGGTGCAGATTTAAGATTTAAACTCTTGACTTTTTGATTGACTTTACTTTTGTGTTTGGCTCTTTGGTTGTAACTGGATTTGGATTTGGATTATTTGATCGTTTGTTTATTTTAAGCACTATTGGTATTTCGTGACAAAGATAGTTGCTCATTTACAGGACTAACTTATTTCCTATGGATGTAGATTTTAATGTTATCTTTACTAAGCCAATTATCTTTTGTGAGATATCCATGTTTGCTTGAGTATTGTTTTGTAGGTTAAAGTTATCCAAATCTGCAAGAAAGTTTTGTCACCATCAAAAAGGGGGAGATTGTTGAAGAAAACTTCCTTGAGTGTTTTGAACTTGACAAAACATTTCCATCAGTCTAGTCTAAAGATTTGCAGAATCTTTCATCAAAGTCTGAAGACCACCAGACTGCCAGACTTAAGACTCAAAGTCTATCCTCATTGACAGTTTCTAGACCGTCAAAGAAGGCTTATATAGAACTGAGTATTTAGTTAAGGATTTGATTCTATTGACTGAAGAAGATCGCTTGGCTGGATATAGCATGTCGGAATCCATTATTCAAATTGAGATTGATTAAGGGATTTTGGATTCGTTGATTGGCAACGTATACTTGGAAGGTTCTACTTATGGAAACCTAGATCCCGATTGTATGGACGAGTATGATTGGTAGGCTATTGTCATATTTCTTAAATAACTCGAAATCTCCCTAATTGATTCTGTCCAACGGGTAGATTAGAAGAATTCCTTTGGTAAGTGCCAACGGGTGTGATGGCATGAAGGAGTATATAAGGAAGACGTTCTAGTTATTCGAATGTGTGCGCGATAGAAGAATTCCAAAGTCTGAAACTCCTTGTTCTTAGTCAATTCGATTGTTGAGCGAAATTTTGTACTCAAGAGAGAGTTTATACCTTTGTGAGACCTTGAGGAAGTGTAGCAGAGTCTCTACACTGTGGAATCAAGGAAGAGCTATACTATAACAACTCTTTTGATTCGTAGTGAATCTGGCCAGTGGACTGTCAGTGCGGAAGAGTGGACGTAGGCTTGGATTAAGCCGAACCACTATAAATATTGTGTTCTTATTCTCTTCCCTAAGCTCTTTTACTTTGATTGTAATTCTATTTAATTATTAGAGTCTAATTTCTTTTTCATAATCAATTGCTGAACAGAATTGTTTTAAAAAAAAATCTTTCACTTCACTCTGGAAAATTTGTTTTCGCACCTATTCACCCCTTTTAGATGCTCGTACTAGCTTTCACAAGGCACACTTCCGTCGTACGAAGTGGAGCAGATCAATGATGAGGAAGATCCAAAATGTAAGAAATCAATTACTTTAAAATCTAACATTGATTCTAAAGATACATCTTCGAAAGATGATATGGATGATTAAGAATTGACCCTCATGATAAAGAAATTCAAAAGATTGAACAAAAAAGGTAGAAGATTCAATTGGAAGAAGCAACGCTCACATAATTTCCAGAAGAAATCTATAGAAGAAACTGAAACAAGCAGGGATGTAATATGCTTCGAATGTAAGAAAAATGGGCATATAAGACCGAACTGTCCCTTGTTGAAAAAGAAGAAAGGAAAGTCTGAGAGGTACAAAAAGGCTCTCAAAGCGAAAACTTGGAGTGACCCCGAGTGTGAGGAAAGCGAATAAGAATTTGTCAACATATGTATGATAGCTCATTTAGAATCAGACTCAAAATCATAAACATACGCTGATTTAGATTCTAACAAAGAAATTGAGATTAGTAACTCAGAAATTCCCGTTAAAGTCTCTAAGTATATATATGAACTTTGCCTCAATCTTAAATACTTTCTTAAAAGGATTTCTGAACTAAAAAAGGGAGAATTCTAAGCTCAAGCAACATGAAGTTTCTTGGAAAGAAAAGTTTGAAAGTTTGAAAAGAAATTTTGATGATTTGAAAGAAAATTTTGATTCTCTTTCAAAAGAAAATGCTACTTTAAAAAGAGATATTTCAAGTATAACAAAAATATTTTCAAAAGGATCCGAAAAACTAGAAAAAAAATTCTTTTAGCTCAAACACCATATTTTAACAAGTCTGGTTTGGGCATGACTTCATAAACTATTCCACTAATTGATTTTCCTAAAGTAAAAGAAAGACTTAAACAAAGACCTGCAAATGCATTTTACAAAAATCATTTTCAAATTTTTTTTGTAAAACCTATTGGCCAAAGTGCATTCAGATGTTCGAAGTGTAACAACTCAGAACATTTCGAAAAAAGAATGTCCCAAGGTTTGGAGACCAGTTAAGAATGACTAGGCAAATACTGTTTTTAATACTAATTCTCTTGGACCCAAGAAAATCTGGGTACTAAAGAAAGTTTGAGTTTTTCTTTTAATCACATGTCACTATTAAAAGAAAGATCAAATGGTATTTGGATAGTGGCTGTTCGAGGGATATGACAGGAGACTCAGGTTGCTTCATAAATCTTGTTAGACTAAATGGATGAAAAATTTCTTTTGGTGGAAATAGTAAAGAAAAAATTATAGGATATGGAATTGTGAAGATTAGAAGTCTGACTATCAACAATGTTTCCCTGGTGAAAGGTTTAAACTACAATCTTCTAAGCATAAGTAAGCTTTGTGATACTGGTTTCAGGATAAACTTCCAAGAAGGCATTGTTCTAGAACATGTCAAGACTTCTCTGAATCTTTTACTGGGTGAAGGCATGGTAACATATACCTTTTGGACGTAAATCCAGAAAATTCTCAGTGCCTTATTTCTATTCAAGATAAAGCAAGTCTCTAGAATCGGAAGCTTGGCCATGTTAGTATGAAGCAAATTGCTAAAGTTTCTTCTAAGAAGCTAGTTCAAGGCCTTCATAATCTGGCTTATCAGAAGTCTGAATTATGCACTCCCTACATTTTAGGAAAACATGTCAGAAGTTTTTTTAAATCAGTAAATCAAGTTTCTACCAGTCGAGTGTTGTAACTTCTCCATATGAATCTTTTTGGACCAACCAAAACTTAGAGTATTTATGGAAAGAAATATTACCCAGTAATCGTGGATGATTACTCTCGTTTCACTTGGGTATAATTTCTAGCAAGTAAGTTTGAAACCTTCTTTTATTTCTTAAAATTTGCCAAGAAAGTTCATAATGAAAAGGGTTATATTATTTCAAGCATACGAACTGACCATGGAGGTGAGTTTGAAAATCATGACTTTGCGAAGTTCTATGATGAATTTGGTTTTCAATATGTTTTCTCTTCTCCATACACTCCAGAATAAAATGGGGTTGTGGAAAGGAAAAACATATCTTTACAGGAGATGGCCAGAACTCTCTTGATAGAGAGCAAAATATCCTATCGATTTTGGGTAGAAGTAGTTTCTACTACCTATTATATTATCAACAAAGTATTCTTGAGGCCTATCCTGGAGAAAACTCATTATGAAGTATATAAGGAAAGAAGCCAAACGTATCCTACTTTCATGTCTTTGGTTGTAAATGTTTTATCTTGAAGAATGCTAATGATCGATCTGGATAGTTCAAAGAAAAATTAGATGAATGAATCTTCCTTGGTTATTCAACATCAAGCAAAGATTACAGGGTCTTTAACAAGAATACTCAATCTGTGGAAAAATTTATGAAGGTCAAGTTTCAGGATTATGTGTAGAATCAACCAGATCAAATTCAGCTTGAAGAGTTTGAACCAGTTCCAGACTTAACAAAGTCTATTTCCCCTGAAGAGGTTCAGACTTTTGGAAAACAGCAACAAGTAGATCGAGAAGATTCAAACGAAACAGAGGATCAACAAATTCTCAAACCAAATAGCAACTGGAAGCACAAGTCAAGTCATCCCAAAGAACTCATCATTGGCAACATTAATGAAGGAATTCACACCAGATCCAAAGGAAGAGAAGATTCCAGTGCTTTAGCACTTTTTTCTGAGATATAACCAAAAGGAGTAGAAGAAGCATTGTCTAATGAAAGCTGGATAGAAACTATGCAGAAAGAACTCAGACAATTCAGCATCAACGATGTATGGGAACTGATTCCAAAACCTAAAGGCAAATATGTTATTAGAACAAAATGGGTTTTTAGAAACAAGATGGATGAGAAAGGAAAAGTGATCATAAACAAAGCAAGACTCGTGACGAAAGGATACACACATGAAGAAGGGATAGACTATGACGAGACCTATGCATCAGTAGCAATGTTATAAGCAATTAGATTTTTACATGCTTTTACTTGTTATAAAAATTTTAGGTTATTCCAAATGGATGTTAAAAGTGCCTTCCTCAATGGATTCATTCAAGAAGAAGTCTATGTAGAACAACCACCAGGATTTGAAGATCTAAGAAAATCAGACTTAGTCTATAGATTGAAAAATGCATTATATGGTCTGAAGCAGGCTCTACGAGCTTGGTATGAAATGTTGAGTAAGTTTCTAACTCAGAATGGTTTTGAAAGGGAAATGTTGATACTACTTTGTTTGTAAAGAGAGAAGGAAAAGATTTTCTACTAGTATAAATTTATGTAGATGATATTATCTTTAGTTCTCCTAACGAAAATCTCTGCAAGAAATTTTCAAGATCTATGCAGGATGAATTCGCAATGAGCATGATGGGTGAATTAACCTTCTTTTGGGGATTAAAAGTTAGACAATCGAAGAAAAGTATATTCATTAACCAAGAGAAATATGCCAAAGATCTCATTAAGAAATTTGGATTGGAGAATTGCAAGAGAATAGAAACTCCTATGTCGAGTTCATCAAAATTGGACAAAGATGAAGGGGGGAAGAAAGTAGATCAGAAACTATACAGAAGCATGATCGGTTCTCTTCTCTACCTTACTGTCTCTAAACTTGAAATTTTATTCAATGTGTGCATTTGTGCTTCAATCTGATCCAAGAGAATCTCATCTAAGTGCTGTAAAATGCATCATTAAATATATTGCAACTTCTCCAAAGCTGGGTCTATGGTATCCAAAAGAATGAGACTTTACTTTACTTGGATATTCTGAAGTTGATTTAGTTGGTTGTAAAGTTGACAGAAAGAGTACACTGGCACTTGTTAACTGTTTGGAAATATGCTGGTATCTTGGTTCTCAAGGAAGCACAGTACTATAGCATTATCAATAGCAGAAGAAAAATATGTTGCTCTTGGAAGTTGTTGTTCTCAAATTCTTTGGATAAGACAACAACTAAGAGACTTTCGAATAGAAGAATCCTACACAGAGATCGGATGTGATAACATAAGTGCTATCAATCTCACTAGAAATTCCATTCTTCATTCAAGGGCGAAGCATATAAAGATTCAACATCATTTTGTAAGGGATTATGTCCAAAATGGCGAGATTATGGTTCACTTCATTAACTCAAAGAATCAGCTAGTAGACATCTTCACAAAACCGTTGGAAAAAAAAAAACTTATTTGAGTCTATTCGCAGCAAGTGAATATTATTTCTCCTATCGATTAAAGTCTAAAGTTGGTTAGACTCAGAACTTTAAGAAGCTACTTCAGTATGAGAATCTCTCAAATCCAGGTATTTTAATTTTTGGTATGAAAATGTATGATTATCTAAATCGTCGCTTGCCTAATTTATTTTTAGAAATTACTATTTTATCGATAATTTTCGGATTTCAAATTTTTAGCAGTTACCTATTTAAAATTTGTTCTGAAAAGGTATTTTTCCTTGTGACATTTCTAATACCCCCTTTCAATTTCTTTAAATACCTCTTGGTATTTCCTTCAAGCATATCTTTTCAAAACCCTAAAATACCAATTCTCTTCTCCCTCGACTTTTACTCTCAAGATTTCTTTGCAAGTTTCCATCTTTTCTTCACTCGAATATGTCTACGAAATCTTCCAAGACTGCATCAATGTCACACCAAAGGAAATCTTCTTGAATCGCAAGTAAGGGGCCTCGGAATGTGCCAATAGGGCATACTCACTTCAATCTCACAGGTGAAGAATCTACACAGAACTCTCCACAGAACTCTTCGCGCCAACCATTAGATGAGGAAGTTGATCAATAAGAAGTTCCTCTCAGAGTCTTGACACCCCAGGTTCTTTACAAGCATTATTGTTATTTGAAACATGGTGGTTCTCCAATGTCCTTTATCACAAGTTTTCTAAAAGGTCATGGGCATGGAAATGAAACTACACTCTTAAGAGCCATGGAAAGAATAGGAGTGGCACCGAAAGGATCGGCAGAAAAGGTTTTTCTTCATTTTCCTTATGATCCAAGATTTAGTTATTAAAATCAACCTGAAAATAAGGATGATGATGAGCAGATCTTTACAAAATTTCAACCCAAGATGGGTGTGGTTGTTGATGTCCCTAGTGAAAGAATGAAACTGTTTCGTTCTAAGGAGTATAAAAGGGTTTATACCCAAATGCTAAACAAAAGGGTGATAAACCCTCGAACATTAGATTTTGATTTCTTGGACTCGATCAAGGTTAACTTGAGGGGAAAGTTGGCCATTCTTCAACTTAAGAAGTTCTGTACTGACACGGTTGTGGCTTATCCGGAATTGACAACATACTTTTACTCAAATCTGTCTTTCCTTGATCAGAATCACATTCAGTTTACTGTGTGTGATAAAGCCTATGTTGTGGATGTTGACATTCTAGTAGTGGAAAGAAGTGGTTTTCAATCAATCAATATCTCCATAGGTGAAGCCACTAGATTTCTAGTAAAAGATAGACTGCCAAGTGGAGGTATCACATACTCTCGATTCTCAGCCTCCAACATTCTGTTGCACAAAATTGTCATTAACTGCATTAGACCTAAGGTAGCCTCCAAAACTAATGTTTCCAGTTTTGAGGCAAGAATCATGTGGGAAATCTGCAATGGGATGCGTTTCTCACTTCCTCATACTATTCTACTACATATGTACAGGATAGTCATGAAAGAAAAATGCCAATTGCCCTACTCTACCTTGGTTACAAAGCTATTTCGACATTTTCAGATCCAATTTCCTGCTTCGTTATGTTCATGAACTGTTGCTCCTATGGAAATAGGAATCAAGATGATATCAAAAATGAGACTGAAGGATTTGACTAAGGCCATTGAGCTTTTGGAGAAGGAATCTTCGAGCAAAATCAAGGAAGACTTTGCTGGTGCAAGAAAGCGCAAAGGCAAAGAAGTTGTGCAAGAAACTGAAAAGAAAAGGAGATCACTTATCTTGCAGGATGAAGAGGATGAAGATGATCTGACCATTTCTGCCATTGCCTTAAGAAATCTTCAAAGTTTTATTGATTTTGAGAAATCAAAGGAAAGAGAAGGAGGAGATAGAGAAGAAGAAGAGCAAGAAGAAGTGCAAGAAGAAGAAGCAGGAGCTAAAGATGAAGAAGAAGAAGAAGGTAATTCTAAAGAGAAGGGTAAGGATGACTCTAATGAAGAGACTGTTGCAATAACATTATCAAAGGACTCTAAAGCAACCAGGAACGACCCTGAAGAAGTACAAACTGAGACAAAACATCACTCTCATTCTAAAAACGAAAAAGTACAAGAAGAAGGAATGTATTATCCACATGTAGGCACAAAATTAGGGGGAGCTCATGAGAAAACAGGGACTTCTTCTCCACAGAATGCGAGTGGCATAAGTGGATCACCTGCAGACCCTGAGGATGTTTTTGCTTCTTAGTTTTCTGAAGCTAAGGTTGAAGAGTCTACTCCAAGTTAGGGTGCCAAACAAACTGCCCTCGATCAAGTTGATGTTCCCTCATCTCTCAATTCTCCACGAATTCAATTCGCTGAAGCTAGTGCTCAAACTGAACCTAATGTAGATAGTATAGCTCATTTTGGAGGTTAAAGTTTAGCAATATGCGATGGAGGTTGAGATCCAAAAGCTTCACACTGCCTTGAGATTTACTTCAAATTTTCTCACTGGCAAGGTACAGTCTCTTGACACTCAAGTTCATACGTTGAATCAACAAGTTTCACAAACTGTAGCCAAGGTCGACAATGTTTATCATCAGTGCCAGAAACTTGAAGAGGCAGTGCGGTCAATGGGGGATTTCCGACTCGTTCAAGTTCCTAGACAACCCTGATTGCATTTATCTTTTTAATTCTATATTTTTATTTTAACTTTCTCTCTCTTTTTTTTTTTTTTTTTTTTTTTTTTGCTGTTGACAAAAAGGGGGAGAATGAGTGTAGATTTGAATTGTTTGTTTGCAGATTTGATTTGTTTGAACCTTTTGTGGTGGAACTTTTATATTCTGTAGTAACCTTTTGTGGTTTTGATTATGGATTTGGATTGAATCTTTGAGATTAATGTGTCTTCTGTGGTTGCAGAATCGACGTTATCTAGATCTATAACAATCTTTTTTTTTTTTTTATAAGTTATCATGTACTGCTAAAGTGTTGTTTTGCAGGATATAATTTTTAAATTTGCAGGAAAGTTTTGTCACCATAAAAAAGGGGGAGATTGTTAGAGAAAACTCTTATGATTTTTTGAAGCTGACAAAACTTATCTAAGTTCTATTATGAATATTGCCAAACTTCTATGTCAAAGTCTATCTTACATCAGAAGTCTGCCCACTCTGACAAATTCCACACTGAACGCAAGTGAAGAATGAAGACGGAATTGGACTCAAGATTATCTTTCTTTCTTCAAACCTTCAGTTCATACAAGATACATTAGGCTTTCTAGTTGGCAATATCACTTACCATATTGGTTATCTTAATTGGAATCAATTTGGAAACAACAAATCGTCGTGGATAACAAGCTTATTTGGAAATAATCTACTTATGGAAACCAAGATCCTGATTGTATGGGCGACCAGGATTGACGGACTTTCATCACAATCTTCAAACGGCTCAAGATCTCCTTGATTGATTCTGTCCAATGGGTTGATTGGAAGAATTCCTTTGGAAAGTGCCAATGGTCGAAAAGGCATGAAGGAGTATTTAAGGAGGCCTCTCTAGTCATTCGCAAGTGTGCGTGAAAGAAGAATTCCAAAGTCTGAAGCTTCCCATTTATTTGTTATTCGTTACACTGTGCTCAAATTTGTACTTAAAAGAGAAAGACTCATAGTGTGACTTCATGAGAGCAGTAGAGACTCTTCACTGAGAAGTCAAGATTGCAAGACTGTAAATTCTCTTTTGATTCATAATCAAAACCAACTAGAAGGCTATCAGTGTAAGAAAGTGGATGTAGGCTTAATTTAAGCCGAACCACTATAGATTTTGTGTTCCTTTTCTCTTCCCTAAACCCCTTTACTTTATTCGTAGTTCAATTTAATAGTTAAAGTCTAAGCTCTTTCAAAGTCTACTGTTCATCAAACTCAGTCTCAAAACCAAAATATTCTTATTGGATTTCACGAAAATTGTCTTCACACATATTCACCCCCCCCTCTAGGTGTTCATACTAGTGCTTTCATAACTCATCTAGGCTAGTGCCAAATAAGCCCATTTTTCAAATCTTATATTAATTCATAGGCCTATTTTAATTAAAAAGGAGCATGGGATCCTGCGAGCCAAGCCAGAATTTTGGGCCTCGCGAGTTTGGCCTCACAGGGCTGCTCACGGGTCAGGGCCCGCGGATGGGTTCGAAACATTAAAATAATTATAAAATAATAATAAAATTAAAAAATTATGGCAAAAATTGTTGTTTGATAAATGCAATATGATATTGGGAAGCATATATTGTAAAGTGCTTCATATTGTTTGATGAATTTTGGGCATAAATTTTTGGAGTTCCCTACTGATAAGAATTAATATATATATAATTACTCATCCAAATGGGGTTATTGTGTATATTAATTTGGAAAATAGCATGAAGATTAATTCCCAAATTTAAAAGATGGGGATGTATAATTGAAAAACATTTATCTACTCAAAGGGGATAAATGTTTTGAAAATTATATATAATTCTCCTCTATATTGATATTATAGAGATGTATAATTTAAATGATTTGTCTGCCTAAATGGGATTATTCCTTGACAATTATATGTAATTCTCCTTGTTGTTACTGTAAACTTCATAACGTGGAAAATAATAGTGCATTGTATACTCTGTCCAAAGGGTAGTTTATAATATACTAATTATTTTTGTTGAATTGCTTATTACCCATGATTGATCTTATTGCATTATGTGTGACAAATAGTTACCTTTGCTGTAAATAACAACAATGCCATGGTTGAAATGTTAACTAGATCAAACTTTAAGAGATGGAAGCAATATATAGAGTTTGCTCTAGGCATTGTGGATATGGACTTGGCTCTATGTGATGATGAACCTCCCAAGCCCCATGATCAAAATACTATAGATCAAAAGGCTCATTATGGTAGATGGGAAAAAAATCTAACCGATTAAGCCTCATTACTATGAAGAGGTCCTTTATTGAGCATCTCATTAGTGGTTTGCCGGAAGATATAAATGCGAGACAGTTTTTTGAAGCAGTGGGAGAAAGATATAGAGTCTCAAATAAGGTTGAAGCTGGGAACTTGCTGAGTGAGTTAATGAACATGAGGTATGATACTGCTATGGGTGTTAGAGAATTTATACTAAAGATGGTCTACATTCAATCCAAACTTAAGGCCCATGAAATTGTCTTTTTGAAAATTATATTGTGCATCACACCTTAAATATTATGCCAGCTGAATTTAGCCAGATTAAGACTACTTATAGTGTTCAGAATGAGACATGGAGTATTAATGCCTTGATTACCAAATATGTGACTGAGGAAGAGAAGTTAAAGAATGAGAAGTATGAGTCCGCTCACTTAATTGCCAATGCCAAGTTAAATTCATCTAGAGGAAAATGGAAGTCTAAAGGGTCAATAGTCCAAAGAAAGGCCAAGACTTAAAAAAAAAAAAGGGAATCATGAAAGAAATAGAGATAAGGATTTCAAGTGTTTTCACTGCAAGAAATGGGGTCACAAGAGAGCCAATTGCTACAAGTTTCAAGCTTGGCTAAAAGCAAGAAAAGAAAGTCACCAAGGTGAGTTTGTTGGTTTGTTTTGAATCAAATCTAGTTGATGTTCCTTTGGATTCTCGGTGGCTTGATTCTAGTGCTATACCCTATAGGGTCTCACAAATCTAAAGAACCCAAGTCTAAGGGAGTCAAAGCTTAAAGTTGAAAACGATATTGGAGTTTATGTGAAACACATAGGGATAATTGTTTTGAATTTAGACTCTGGTTTTCAGCTTATTTTGAACAATGTCTTTTATGTTCTTGGTTTTAGGAGAAACTTGATATCTCTTTCTTCGCTTGACAAAGCTGAATATTGTCTTTATTTTGCTAATAAAAGAGCGGATTTTCATGATTATAGAATTATTGGGAATTGTGTTTTGTCTGATGGATTATATCGATTATTCTTATCTCATGATAGACCATATTGTTCTTTCAATGTTGAGAAAAATGTTGCTAAGAGATCTTTAATTAAAGAAAGATCTTCATTGCTATGGCATAAGCGATTAGGGCATATCTCTAAAGAAAGGGTAAAGCAACTCATCAAGGCTGATATTCTTTTTTCTCTTGACTCAGATGATATGGAGACTTGTATTGATTGTGTGAGGGGAAAATTGACTAAAACCAAAAGGAAATGTGCTACTCATAGTCAAAATCTATTGGAGATAATTCATATGAATATTAGTGGGCCATACTCAACCACCTTGTGTAGAAATAAATACTTCATCACATTCATTGATGATTTTTCCGGTTATTGTTATGTTTATTTAATTAAGGAGAAAACTGATGCTCTTGAAATGTTCAAAGTGTTTCGTATTGAAGTTGAAAAACAATTGGAAAAAAGATATAAAGATTGTTAGATCTGATCGAGGTGGTGAATATTATGGACGATATACCGAAACTGGACAACAAATGGGACCATTTGTTAAATATTTGCAGGATTATAGTATTGTCACTCAATATACAATGTGTGGTAGTCCTGAACAAAATGGTGTGGCTAAATGGCGCAATTTCACACTCATGGAGATGAAACGAAGTATGATGGGCATTCTAATTTGCTTGAATACTTATGGGGTTGTGAAATCCTGAAATTCGAGTATTTTGAGGGATAAATGAACGTGAATTTCGTCAATGCACTGTTGGTTAATCTCAGTCGGAATTGATCACTTCAGAGGTAATGACCTTGAGGGGAAAGGCTTATGAGAACAAAACTCGTTCGACTAAAGAACTAGGCTTAGGAAAACGACTTGACCGTGGGACTTGCGTGAGGACGATCCTGTAGATAGGCAAGCCGATTTCAAGGAACAATTAGAAGTCGATTCGTGGGCAGAACATAATGGAACGACGGGGATTCCATTTACTGTTATCAAACCTACGAACGACCCTATGTCGATTCTCGGAAATTGTGTACTTTGAAATATGAATCTATCCTCCGCAATTTCATGTAGTCAATGATGTCCATGTGTCAAGATGTCTTGAATGTGGTTTAACACAAGTCGATTTCGCATGAATCCTCGAAGCCACCTATCAGTCTGAGTTGTACCACAATGGCATCTGGGAAAAATTGACATGGCTTGAGAATCCAAGAATGGACTTCGAATTTTCAGGATCATCCAGGACGGACTTTTGGAAGGTGCCACTTCGATAGCTGATAGTGATAGTTAAGTCGAGTGTTGGGAAAAAGGGATTTACGGACCGAGGAAGCGAGTCTATGAGGATGTAGACTGGGCAAGGAGAATGTTGGCCTCATGCCCGAGGTGGGACAGCCACCATGGAAGGCCCGAGGCAAGCAAGTGAACTCGTTGGACCCAACCGACCAAATTACCTTCCAAGCCTATTGTCTAATCTTTAGCCTTTTCGAGCCTAACCAATTCCCGAGCCCATTTCTATTCATTTCCAAGCCCATTTCTTAGGCCCACCCATCATTTTAAGCCCAATGGCAGAATGGGAATTGTGCAAGGTGAAATGACCATTTTGCCCCTATTTGTAGGGTGCAAAAGTCAAGAGAAGAGAGAGAATATGAGGTCACCTTGCTGGGGGACTTGAAGTAAGCATGTGAGGGCCTTAATGAGGCTTGACATGCTACCCTCACATCACTCTCTCTCTCCTCCTCTTCAGCCCCAAACCGTCGACCTCTCTCTCTCCCCTGTTTTCTCTTCTTCCTATTTCTGCTCCAGCTGACCTTTATCAAAAACCTAAGTTGTTTGTTGCCTTCCCATGAGAATCAGCCTTTGGGCCACCCACCACCGTGCTCAGGACATCTAGTTCATACGGAAGATCCCTGCCACTCGCCGAACGGAGCTGCCACCTGACCCGCCGACCGGCTGGAAGTTGCCACTCATCGGTCTGTCGGTCCATTTGCCCGCTTGCACTATTTCGCGTTTTTAGCTTGTTTTCTCCTATTTCGACCCAGTTTTCACCTAGCCCAACCACCAGCAGGTCCCCCTCAAACCCCAACTGCCGTCGGTAGTCAGCCATCCCCTCGCCGGAGCTTCGGCCAAGCCTCTTCAGCCTCTCTCCTCCCGCAGTTCAGTTTTGCAGAGTTGCAGTAGGAGGTAGTGTTTGTTGCGGTTGTTTTAGCCTCGAGACCGCCTTGGATCGTCGTGGTAGAGGTTCCCGAGCATCATCTTCGTCGTTGCCACCACGGTCGTGTCTCTAGCCCACTTAACGGGTGAGTTTAGCTTCCAATCCTTCAATTAGTGCCTAAACTTGCTTAGGGTTGGTTTAGTTAGAGTTAATTCTAGTTTGAGAGATGTAATTAAGTTGTATTAGCTCTAAGATAGGTGGCTAGATGGATGTATTAGCTTGATCTCGCTTTATTTGCTTAATGATGCTTATGTGCTTAATTAAGTATGTTTCGCTTTAATTGATTGATTGTTTGATTTAATTAATGTTTTGCTTAATTTATGAATTTAATTTATTACTTATTTAATTATGGGAATTCACCGTTCACGCGACACTATTCATAAGTGACTGGTCACGTGCACTGTTCACGCTCACGCGGTACTATTCACAGAGTACCGTTCACATGCACTGTTCATCTAGAATGTCAAAAGTGGTATAAATTTATGTGTTGTAATCCTATGAAGTGAATTGATGTGTAAATGCATGGGCATCTGCATGAATCGAGCGATTTGCACAAAAAGGGAAAAATAGGTTGTCCGAGGGACATTGGAAGTGGATCGCTTTTATGAGAAAAGAGAGTTGTAGTGGTAGGTTGCGTGATCGCTAAGATGAACCATCACCCAACGGGAGTTTAGGGGCGATACTCGACGGGAATCGGAAGCCGGTCTCAGTAGATTTTGGACTGATGTCCCTCTTTGGGATACCGTCTAGGTGAAAGTTCTAGATGTTGCCGTGCCCGACAAGACGGGAATAATCCTGATTTTTATCGGTAGCTCAGCAGGAGTCGGATGATCACTGTTTGGGAAGTTGGCCATGGCCAAGAGGTCATAAATAATCGGATTGTCGAATAGGAAGTTGATTGGATCACTGACGGGGAAGTTAGTCGTACCGCCCATTAGGCTGTGATATGCTCGGCTATGCCGGAAGATCGCCGAATGTGGAGTAGGCCGTACCTGTTGGGCTGTAATTAATTGAATTGCGTGAGTATTGAGATGGTTGGGCTTTATTGTGGGGGTAAAATTGTGTGGCACGATATGGGACGTGTCATAACGATTTTACCTTATAATCAAAACCCGTGTGATGGATTGATGCGTGATGGGTGGTGCATTAAAGCACAAGAGCATATGAGAATCATGGCATCATTGGTCTTGACTGTGCATGTTGAGCACATTGTTTATGGCACGCACACATGAATCGATAACGTGCAGGGTGTAGCAATGGCCAGGTGAGATCGCTTGTGATGCGACTCATATGTGATTGATAAACTGTATCATCTAATGGTCATGTGCATTGCGTATATTGTGCTGAGATTCAACGTGCAGGGTATGGTATACTGGGTAAGGTTGCATGCGAATTGATTTGTTGATTGTTGGTTGTTAGTTGTGGCTTGTTTGTGGGGGTGGTTCTCAAGAGATACCTCGAGTTGAGTTGGTGTCCTAACCAGGGGCTTAGGGGAGGACTCGCTGAGATTTTAATCTCACTGGTTATTATATAACCATTTTCAAGTTCCTAGTGTGAAGAACCAAGAGCTTGAAGCGGAAGGATCAGGAGCGTAGATGGCTCAGTAGTTATTTTTGAGATAGACCTTCTATATAAGAACTTGAGGTGTTTATGAAAGTTTGTTTTGTAAAAATTGTTGTCCTGCTTTTCTATCCCTTATCTGTGTTGTCTGGGGATTGTTTTGTACACTTCCGCATGTGCAATAAAAATAAAGGGTCGGCGACGAGTCCTGGGACATTGCTTTCTATTGACCAAGGAAGGGGTTGTTACGTGCCCGGGGTTCAAGGCATGATAGGGGTGATGCAATTAAAACATCAACTTATATATTGAATCGTTTACCTAGTAAATCGGTGCCGAAAACACCTTTTGAATTGTGGACAATAAGGAAACCAAGCTTGAATCATTTTCAACTTTGGAGTTGTCCTGCAGTGGTGAAAATTTATGACCCTTCTCAAAAGAAGACCGAACCCAGGACTACTAGATGTTACTTTATTGGATATCATGATCATTCCAAAGGATATAGGTTTTATTGTCCTACTCATGGCACTAGAATTATTGAACCCCAAACTGCAAAATTCATAGAATTAAATGTTGTTAAAAAGAGTTCTTCTCAATCTTTTGAAAGGGAAGAACCAAACAAAACAGTCTCAATTCCATTGCTTATCTTGAATGATGATTCTATGCAAGAGCCCTACGTTATGGAAATTCAGCAAGAAGCAAATACTGGAGATATGATGGTAGATCCTCCTATCACAAATGAAATTTCCCAGACGAATGATGTGGTTCCAGAAATGCCTGTGCGAAGATCACAGCAACAAAAGAGACCAACGCCTCTAAATGAATATCATGTCTATCTTGGAGAAACTAATTTTGACATTGGAAATATAGTTGATCCGGCGACCTTCAAAGAAGCTCTTAATAGTGATCAGGTAGATGAATGGTTAGGAGTGATGAAGGAGGAGATGATTTCCATGTCAACTAATCAAGTATGGGAACTTGTTGATTTATATGATGGGCATAAACCGATCAGCTATAAATAGGTATTCAAAACCAAGAAAGACAATAAAGGCAACATAAAGGGATTCAAGGTAAGGTTAGCCGCAAAATGGTACACACAAAAAGAAGGCATTAATTATATTGAAGTTTTTTCTCCAGTGTCCACTAAAGACTATTTTTGGATAATCATGGCATTGGTGACTCATTTTGACTTAGAGTTTCACCAAATGGATGTCAAGATAGATTTTCTTGTGACAGTCTGAATTTTCAGAATTTGTTTTCGATTTAATAAATCGGGCCTTTCATCGACGTGCCTATAGTGCTATTTTCTGAGTTGATCACTCATGAGATAACTAGACTATCTGGGAAAGCCATTAAAAGATTTTAACGCAGTGGACTTGAGAATTCGACTAGGAATCGACTGCTCAACTACATTAATCTGCAGGGGGGATTACGGCACCGTCAAAAAGTCGATCAGAGATCGGAGATAGGTTGATTCGATGGAGATATGTGATTAGTGTGTGGATGATTCCACCGAATTGCAAAATTTCTGTCGAATGACACTAGACCGATTTTTCTGTCATTTATGTACCCGGTGTCCGTGTTTGAAACCTTGAGATTTTTACGACAACCGAGAGTCGCCAATGTGTCAAAGATGTATATTGTGACTAGAGATAAATCGATCACGGGTCAATTGTACTAAAAATTCCTAAAAACTACTTAGTAGGCTAGGTCACGCTAGAATCGCACCGGATTGAAATTAATCGCGAATTTGAATCCGATTTTAGAAATTAAAAGTTTTGTCGTGTCACGATTCATTTTAGGAATGTTGACTCATCCTCCGAAGAATTTTAAGAGATTCTGAGATTTTTATGAAAAATCGATTCGGACGTTATGGAAAATTAAAGGAAATTGGGATGGGCTAAGTCGAATGAAATTTGGATTTCCAAGCCAAGCCTTTGGGTATTGGGAACTTGCTGAAAATTGTATGGGATCTTTCTTCAATAAAATCGGATCTCGAATTGGAGAAATCATAGAGGAAATTGAAGTTAATTAGGTGAATTTCGGATGCTAAATTTGGAGCTGCAATTTTGGCTTCAATTTGAATTATTTGTGAATTGATTTACAAGAAAGAAATGGGGACAAGAAGATAAACTTGTGGGCTTTTGCAGGGACCAATTCATGATGAATTTTAAGATGTTTTTAATTGACTTATCTCCCCTCCCTCACTATCTCTATCTCTTTCTCATTTTCCTTTAGCCTTCTATCCTTGCTTTGCTTTCATTCTCAATTTCTCTCATGTCTTGGCCTCGAGGAACCACTGCATCTCTTTCATTTTTCTTCATTCACTTCCCTCTGCCTTCGACGCCCGCTCCCCACCACCTTTTGTTTCCTCAAGTCAACCATGAGGCTTTAGTTGACTGAAGCAGCCCCAAATGTCCACTAAAGCCAGTGTCTAATTCCCCTGAAGCTCCATGCGGCCATCCCCACTTCTTTGCACGTCTAGAGGAGTCCACCGAAGATTGACCGAAGACACCATCTTCGGTTTTGCTCCACTGAAGCAGCTCCGTGTCCCGCGACTCCCTTCAACGTTCCAGCAGCTCATGCCCACGTGCCAGCAGCTGCCTCCGTCTGCTTCCTCTCCAAGTTGACGCTACAGCCCCACTCATCGAGATCTCTATCCACCCGAGTCAACACAGCAGGTCTTCAACACCAGCGAAGCTCGTCTGCACGCTAGCAGCTGCCCCTCGTGTCTTCAGTTGCCGCGGCCGAAGTCCTTTGTTGACCCCCAGCAACGAAGACCGAAGCAGCTCCTCTTCCTTCGCCCACGCGTCTTCAGCTCGCCGAAATTTTCCTACAGTTGCTTCACGCCCTCGAGCTCAGTCCAACGGCCCAGCAGTTTCCTTTTCTTTTTGCTCGACCCAGTAGTCGGGCCACCCGAAGCCCAGCAAGTTGCCATTTTTCTACAACCTATCTTCGCACAAGCCATCCCATGAATTTCAGCTTATTTCAACCCATTTGAAGCCCAAGGTTTAGCCCGAATTTGATTCCATCAGCCTGCGAATTTCCAACCTGTTATTGGAGTTCGGCCCACTTGAAGTCCAGCCCAAATCCAGAACAAATCTCAGCTTGGGCTGAGATTTGTTGGGCCGACTTTAGGCCTGGTCCAAGCCCGTTAACGCCGTCGCAATGAACCAGCTTCCGCTATAAACCAGTGAGTTTATGCACTAAACTCTTCTTAGTAGGCTAATGACGTTTAAATTGGTGTTTAGTTTAATTTAATTAGGAATGAGGTGGTTAGTTAGATTAAATTAGTGATTTAATTATTCAATTATGCATGTTAGGTGGTTAGAATGGCTTAGTTAGGGACTAGATAAACTGTATTATTTATCTAGATTGGTTCGGTAATTTTCTGGGCCCGTTCCGGTATTTAATTAGGCAATTTTGGCCTAGGTTAGTATTTTTAGAATTTAAATTGAATTATTTAATTATTAAATATTTTCGAAAATTAGGCCGGGATAGCTGGTCATTGGAATTTTGTGCTGATTGCAATGGTATGCGTGGTTTATTTAATTGAGTGTTGATTTGTGCAAATTAAGTGAAGATTATAATACTAGGCATTTATTCCAAAAATTGAGTAATTTGGATATTTAATCAGAAAATGCCAGGGCGTCAGTTTTTAACGTGGAAAAGGTTTTCAGACACTATATAAATAGTGGGATTTTCTAAAAGAATGATATTGCATTTTTGCCTTAGGCCAACTGTGTACCTACACACGATTATTTTTATCGAGTATTTTTAACACGAAGAAATTAGGCAAAGACGTTATTTTAAATTGAGGAATTCAAGTGCGAAGCACTTTGTCCTTCACCGTGAGTGAATGATTGCGTGTTGGGTTATAGTCAAGGCAGGTTGATTATTGGAAGTTGAGGTGATATGTGTTAGGTTGAGAGAACCCGATTTGGGTCATGAGCAGGTAAATGACTAAATACTACACGAGCATGAGACTTTGTGTGAGTCACCTCTAGTGCCTTATGACATTGCTTATTATAGTCAAGGGCTAAGTGTTACATGGCGACCTAAGTCGCATGGGAATTACCTTTATTGTTGCAGTATTGTCATGTATAGTGAAAGGCTAGCTGCTACACGATAGCAAGATCTCATGTGAGTTACCTCTAGTGCCTTATACTATTGCTTTTTTTGTAGTGAAGGGTTAAGTGCTACACAATAGCGAGACTTCGTGTGAGTTACCTCTAGTGCCTTATACTATTGTTATTTGTGGTTAAGGATTAAGTACCGCACAGTGACAAGACTTCGCGTAGGATCACCTCTAGAGCCTTGAGTCTAATTTTGAGTGGGAATGTTGAATTGGAACATTGAGAGTAATTATCGGGTATAGATGGAATCACCGATATGATTGACCGCGCCTGATTATGGGACAAAATTGTGTGACACTAAATGAGATGTGTCATAACGATTTGGCCTTATAATCGGGACTCATGTATATTGATTGATTGATTGATTGACTAAGATTGAATGAGGTATTCCAAATGCTCGAGTGTTGTTACTGCACTTATGTGATATATGATTCGTGCTAACTTGCAGGAGGGGACTGAGGTGAGGTAAGTTCTTATGATTGTGTGATTATGTGGCTAGGACACTTCTAGGCATATTATCCTCCTAATTGGGGTTTAAAGCGTGAATTCACTGAGATTTATAACTCATCCCGTCGTGGGATAAATTTTCAGGACCGTAGAGTGGATGACCCAAAGTTGAGCTATGTTGACCTGAGGAGTAGGTCAGTTAGGTCAGCTTCCTTTTAAAGAACCGTCTTTTGCAAACTCTTGGTTGACGACCTTTGTAAATAACTCGGTTGGTTTATAAAAGCATGTTTGTTGGTGAAATTGTTGTCCTGATTTTTTAATCCCGAAATAGTTATTGTTAGGGGATTTATAATTTACTTCCACATGTGCAATAAAATAAAAAATGGTCGGCGACTCGTCCTGGAAGTCGTAAATTTTATCGACCTGAGAGGGATGGGCACCCGCTCAGGGTCCGAGGTGTGACATTTCTAAATGAAGATTTGGATGAATAAGTGTATGTGCAGCAACCTGAAGGGTTTAAAGAAGCCGAAAATGAGCATATGGTGTGCAAACTTCAGAAGTCCATCTATGGTCTCAAACAAGCATCACGTTAATGGTATTTGAAATTTCACAAAGTTGTGAAATCATTTGGTTTCGAAGAAAACAAGTTTGATCAATGCATCGACATGAAAGTAAGTGGGAGTAAATATATTTTCTTAGTACTTAATATAGATGACATTTTGCTTGCTAGTAGAGATGTTGATCTATTGAATGACACAAAAAGTTTTATATCTACAAAGTTTGATATGAAAGATCTTGAGGAAGCCTCTTTTGTTCTAGGCATTGAGATTCATCATGACAGATCTAAGAAGGTTATGGGATTATCTCACAAAAATTATATAAATCGTGTTTTGAAAAGATTCAATATGCAAACTTGTAAGTCAGGTGAAGCTTCTGTTGTGAAAGGAGATAAATTGAGCATAGAACAATACTACAAGAATGATGTTGAAAGAGAAGTAATGAAGAATTTTTCATATGCTAGTGCAATTGGCAGTCTTATGTATACACAAGTATGTAGTAGACATGATATTACTTTTACTGTGAATACACTTGGAAGATATCAGTTGAATCCAAGTCATGAACATTGGGTTGCAGCTAAAAAGGTGATGAGATATCTACAACAAACAAAAGACTTTATGCTCGTGTATAATAGAGTAGAGGACCTAGAGGTGATTAGATATTCAGATCCTGATTTTGCTAGTTGTTCGGATGACATAAAATCAACTTATGGATATATTTTTATGATGGTTGGATGTGTGATTTCTTGGAAAAGCACAAATCAAACTTTGATTACGAACTCTATAATGTATGCGGAGTTTGTAGCATGTTATGGCATGTCAATTCAAGCTGTTTGGCTCAAAAATTTGATCTTAGAGTTGCAAGTTGTGGACTCTATTGCTAGACCTATGGTGATCTACTGTGACAACACTACAACTGTGTTTTATTCCAAAAATGACAAGATCAGCAATGCGTCCAAACACACGGAGATCAAATATTATATTGTTAAGGACTTGGTCAAAAAGGGAAACATTGTGATTGAGAATATTATAACTGAGTCCATGTTAGCTAATCATCTAATAAAAGGCTTATGACCCATTTTGTTTAAAGAATATGTAGAGAATATGTGTGTTATAGATTCTTTTGAGTTATTTTGTTAGTGGGAGTTATATAATTTATATTTCTGGTTATTATAGTTATATGTAAACTGATAATGTTTTTATAATGTCCATTAAAGCATTTATTTTCAATGATTATTACTGTTGATTCTATTATTATCTTTTTTCCTGTTACTTGAGAAATGGAAGTATAAAACAGTATCTTTAAGTATGAGATCTTATGTTGTCGTACAATTTCATGCTGTTTAGAAATTGTGTTAATGCAATTTCATATCGTTGAGAAATTGCATTGGGGATCGATAAGAAATTGTGTATATTTTGATCACATGTTGATATTATTTCTTACTACACTACTAGGCCCATGGTCCATGAAAATAGAATTCTTATTATATGTGATTATGGAAAGTCATGTGTTGCAGTATTCTCTTAACACATTGATCTCTATAGTCCTTTACTAAGGTTATATAGGATTGGATTGGTTTTGAAATGCCGTTTTTAGAATATTATTTTTAAAATTATGGCTACATAAAACAAAATTTTCAGTTATTAACTCGATAGTATCGTTTTTCAATATATTTTTTTAAAAATAAAAATAAGTTAATTAATGTAGCCCAAGTTGAAGAATGTTGAAAATTTCTATAATATGGGCTTATATTAATTAATTAATTTTCTATTTTAAATAATCGGGTTAATGGATATTTCAATATTTGTTAAACCCTTGAGTGATTTTATTAAATTGAGTTTTGGCATCTATTAATAACGGGCTTAGTTGAGCAGTAAAGTGTAAGTAATTGTGTTTAACTAAAGCCCGTAATGGGAGGGGCCCAGTTGACATGTTATTGATTTGGGTTTGCTAGGTTCGCTCTCTAGCCTATAAAAAAGATAGGTTATACCTATCAGTTGCTTAATCCATTGAAAGCTGTTATACTAAAATATGTCATAGAGAGGAAGATCTCGCATTCCAATAGATCTTTGATTATTAGAGTAATCTATTTTTCTTCAAATAAAGTAATGGCTCAAACAGATATGTTTTAATTCCGCTGTGCTTATTAATCTCAGTTTTTTATAGTCATATATGGATCCGATTGTTCTTGATTAATTAGTTGTTTATGTGAATAAATTTTCTACAGGGAGAAAATAACAAAAATCAAAATTTCATTTTTATTCCACCTCAACATACATTATCAACCTATCATTGGACATTAGTAAAAATGCGTTCCATGTTAGCAATTGAGGTAGCACCACATCAACAACAAATTGTGGCGTACGCAATTTTTTTTTTTTTGGGTCGAATCATGTGCTTATTTATCGTTAACCAATTACAATAGACACATGGCACAAAATAAATAAATTAAAAAAATCTCTTAATCCACCTAGATTTCTATTTCCCTCCCCTTCTATTTGTAGCCACCAATCCAACCTCCGCCCCTTCTTCCGCCATTGCCACTAGCAGAGTTAGAGTTGCTAGGGCCGCATCAATCCAGTTTGGCCGTCTCCTCTACTTGATGTCTTAATTCCAAATCTGACAACGAGGGAGTAGATATGGTCATGAAAGAAGCCAAGGCTAAAGCTAATCTTTCTCCTTCCACTACTCAATAGAGATTCCATGGATTGGACCAGTTGGCCATGGCTCTAGATCTAGAGCCTTGGCTACGAGCCCGCTACTCTCCATTTCCAAATTTGCCGCTCAATTGCCAAGACAACAGAGAGAGTGGACACAGAGGTCAATGGTCACTCACGATCATGGCTCTAGATATGGAGTCTTGGCCGCGAGCCCACTATGATGCGTCTCCAATCTACCATTGGGATGATAGAGAGTTTAGACACGAAGCCCACTGCTCGGTGTCTCCTAATCAACCGCTCAGTCACTAGGATGATAGAGAGGGAGGGCGCTTAGATCTGTGGACGAAAAGCCATCCATGGAGGACTATTGCTCTGCCTCTCCATATTTGTGGACAAGGTCTCACGGCAAGGTCTTGGCCGTCGGGATGACAGAGAGGGTAGACACGGAGTTCATTCGAGACGTGACGACAAGCTCAACAACTTTGCCGTACATTGTGGTGGCCACGGTGTGAAATCTTGAAATTTCGATCCTCAAATTTACAAGAAAGCTATTACCTTTCGAAGGAATTAAAATCTAACTGAGTGGTTAGCCCAGTGGTCCTTACATGTGAGCCAAGCATATGGGAGGCCTAGTCACCAAGCTTTAGGTCAGTGAGAGGAAGGTGGGCCGTGAATGGGGCCTAATGGGCCAGATGCATGAAAGAGGCCTGGTTCGGAGGAAAGATGTCTAAATTTTGTCAATATATGCCTTACGTGAATTCGGATGATCTTGGATATCCAATGGTAATTTCTTGTAGTCCAAATGATGATGTTATGACATATGGAACTAATGAAGGACCTACAATCATTGTATATTAGGAATAGTGATGTGAGAATATCCTATTAGCCTAGATTAGTCCTTAGATTAGTTGAGTAGTGTGAGGACATGAGAAATTTCACTAAGTTTTGGCTCATGGTATTAGTGAAGCCCCTAGAATAAAGCGGTTTGGTTTAGGAGCCCTAATCTTCTATGGTGGCCGAATCCTTAGGGGTAGAGTAGGGAGTGACCTTGCAATTTGCTCAAATTAAAATTTGTTTAAGGTTCCTTACCAAAAAAAAAGTTGTTTAAGGCACATAAGCCAAACAGGAAAAGACAAAGCTAGGATTTGCATGCAAAAAGGACAAACTTCCCTTTTGTTCCCCCATGTAATCTTCGCTTTTCCCTCCCACTTACAAACCACGATTCAACTCTCATGATGACCTCAATTTCCCCAGCCAATCCTTTTCTTTGCATTGCTGCCAGCAGGGGAAAGTTTTCAAGGATTTCCATAATTTCCCCTCACATTTTCCTTCATCTCCCTTCCCCCTTGATTCTTCTTCTTCTCCCTTCTTCCCTCTCCCTCACCCTATGCCCCTCTCTCTCACTTTCTTCCTCAAACCCTCTTGTTTTCTTGCTGTTCTTTAAGAGATCATAGAGCAAAAGAGTGTCCAACCTTCAAGACAGCTCAAGGAAGCCATTTTTGAGACCTAAAGTTAGGTAAGGGAGAAGTTCCGTATTAAGCTTTGATACCCTCTCGGCACTTGAGGGTAGATTGGTTTAATCTAGTGGATTGTAAGCCTTAGGAGCTAGATAATCTTAGCTTGCATGTGTTCTATGATTTCAGAGAGGTCTTGCATATATGTTTCCTCAAAATTCTTCGATGATAAGCTTGCATGAGGTGCAATCTTAAAAGTTGAGGTAGGTTCTTCCTAGGATCTATTTTATGGCACCTTCTATGCTAATTGATTATGTGGATTGAAATTTGTTGCAAATTTGTGTAGCTTTCTTCATGAAATTTTTTTTAGACATCCCCATCTACAACATATATTTTACTCGTGATTTAAAGGACTAAGTTATTAGCTTTGTCGCATGCAAGTCAGTAAGTTTTTTAGTGCTGGAATTCGTGACCTTTTGATGTTCAACGAGTTTTTATCAAGTCTTTTCGTTCGATTTTCAAAATGGTTTCTCCACGAAATTTGTTCAACACATCTTAAAGTACAACATAGTCAAATTTTAAAGCAAATGAATAAGTTTTGAATTTCAAAGGAGGCCGATTTTTGAGAACATATACTCTAGATACTGAGACTGTTTTGGCGATTGTTTTGCATAAATTGCTGCTCTTATTCTAGAAGGATTTAAGCTTTCTTCATTAAAAATGTTGTTTTAAGTGTTGTCTTAAGATATTAAAATTTGAGAATTTTTTGGACTTGTTTGATTAAGTTTTTGGATTTAACCCTAGAGCCGTGCGAGTAGGCTTGGTATTGTCAGTAAGGGCCATTTGCAGTCTGGTTGATATTTTCAACACTTCTCTTGCTCAAAAACATATATTCTATGGTTGTGAGTGACTTTAGCATGCTGTGGATCCTTGTTTGATGGCTGTGCACGAGTGATGTTTGCTGGGTGTGCGCAAAATGACGTGAAATAGGCTTAGATGGTTGTATAGGGAAACTCTGTCTGTGCATGGTGTTGCAGTGCAATCTTGGCACATGGGCATGTTATGTGGAGGTGTATATGTGTGCTAGTGATGATATAAGTGTGCCTTAATGAAATATTGTGGTAGGGTGAAATGTATAAATGAATTATATCAAGAGGTATTCCATCATTCAATGTCCCGATGATGCCCCAGGGGGTGGGGATATCCCAAGATGTGTGCTCTGGGATGCCTCAATTTAAATCACAAGGCTAACAGCCCCTAAATATTGGGATGCCTCAAAGGGAGATGCCTAGGGCTAGCATCCCCTAGAAGTTTGGCTAGCAACCCACAGCATCCCGATTTAAATTTGTTTCTATGGTGGAAATGAAATGTTCACACATTGAAATTAATCCACAAGGTGTGTGAGTACATGTGATGATGTGAAGTTGTGTGCCTTGTGATCCATGAATGGGTTCGTGTGTGCCTTGTCATGCACGAATGGGTTCGTGTGTACCTTGTGATGCATGAGTGGGATTAGTATGTGCCCTATGATGTAGTCTTCATGCATTTTATTCATTGTAGCATGCCCAAATTGCTAGTTTTAATGTCGTTATATGCTGCCCTATTTAGAAATTGTCCATGTTTATGATGATTCACTATTTTGAGCTATGTTTGCTATTAAGAAAGTTAGGATCTTGTTATTTAATGCTATGCTTTATCCTTTACTGGGCATTGTCTCTCACCCCTTATTTTTTCCTCTAAGATGCATTGGCGATGGATGTGCCACGATTGGCAACGGATGTGCCACGATTGGCAACTTACAATACGCTAGTGAACGTGATGGGCACATATAGGAACTTTGAAGATTGAGAGTCCGGCCTCACCTTAACCTATTATGTTTGTACTATCTAGATAGATGATGAGCACCCTAATCTTTTTTTTTTTTTTTGGATGCATTTTGTGTCTATATATCTCAACATGAACAGGAGGTTCTATGACCCATCCATTTCTAATGTATTAGGTGCGGAGTTTGGAGGTGCACGTAGTAGGACATTAAGCAATGGATGAGGAAGACTACTAGGTAGAGGAGTTAGACACTTTTTTGACCTCTCCCAGGCGTTTTGTTTCTGGTCATCTTGATATGTGTTTTGGCTATGTCGATGACTATCAAGATATTGTTTTCCTCATGTAACTATGCATATGATGAATGAAATGGATGGAAGTGCTTATGAAACTTATTTTTAAGGGCAAAAGAACACTTCAAGTGCCATAACTTTGGCCAAAGGGACACTTAAGTGCCATAACTTACGAAAGGTACACTTAAGTGCCACATTCGAAGAAAAACGGATCACTTGAGTGCCACTCCGGCCAAAATCCGGCCAAAACGCCAACGTGGCGTTTTTCCGGCGAAGCGCGCCCAAAACGACGTCGTTTTGCACGCTGACATGGCCAAAACGGCGTCGTTTTTGGCTGACGTGGTAAAAAAAAATTTTAAAATTAATTTTAAAATTAAATTTAGTTAAAATATTAAAAAATAATAATTTTAAAATTAAATTTAGTTAAAATATTTAAAAATAATAATTTTAAAATTAAATTTAGTTGAAATATTAAAAAATAAATAATTTTAAAAAAAAAGTGGGGGAGGCGGCTGAGCGATCGCTCAGCCGCCTCCGCCGCCGGGAAGGGCCGGCGACTGCGGGGGGAGGGTCGGCCGGGGTCGCCGAGCCCTGGCCAGGGGTCGGCGACCACGGCTGACCGGCGGCGAGGGCTCGCGAGCCCTCGCCGGATCTGTGGTGAGGGCTCGCGGCCCTTGCCCAGATCCGGCGAGGGTCGGCGGCCCTCGCCCGGCCGGGCCAAGGGCCACCACCCGCTGGGGCGACCCCTGCGGGCGGCGGCCCTTGGCCCAGCCAGGCGAGGGCCACCGACCCTCGCCGGATCTGGGCAAGGGCCGCGACCCTCCCCAGATCTGTGGCGAGGGCTCGCAGCCCTCGCCCGGTCGGGCCAAGGGCCGCCAACCCTCGCCGGATCTGGGCGAGGGCTGCGACCCTCGCCCCGATCTGGGGCGAGGGCTCCCGAGCCCTCGCCGTCGGTCGGCCGGGGTCGCCAGCCCCTGGCCAGGGCTCGGCGACCCCGGCCGACCCTCGCCCCGCCGTCGCCGGCCCTTCCCGGCGGCGGCAGGGGGGCGGTGGCGGCGGCTGAGAGAGCCTCCCCAACTTTTTTTTAAAAAATTTTAAATTATTAATTTTTTAATATTTCAACTAAATTTAATTTCAAAATTATTAATTTAAAATATTATAACTAAATTTAATTTTAAAATTAATAATTTTAAATATTTTAAATAAATTTAATTTCAAAATTATTAATTTAAAATATTATAACTAAATTTAATTTTAAAATTATTAATTTTAAATATTTTAAATAAATTTAATTTAATTTTTTTTTTGCCACGTCAGCCAAAACAACGCCGTTTTGGCCACGTCAGTGTGAAAAACGGCGTTATTTTGAGCTCCGTTCGCCGGAAAAGTGCCATGTCACATTTTGGCCGGATTTTCGCCGGATCGGCACTCAAGTGATCCATTTTACTCCGATTTTGGCACTTAAGTGTACCTTTCGTAAGTTATGGCACTTAAGTGTCCCTTTGGCCAAAGTTAAGGCACTCCAGGGGTCCGCGCGTCTATTTTTAAGTGCACACTTTTATTATGAAAAATGTAAATTGATGTATACTCTTTTGCTTGCGTGATAAGAATAAAAGGTTATGGTCGAGGGTCTAAAGAGTGACAGCCTAGGACGTCAAAGCTCTTTTTGGTATCAGAGCATAGGTTTATCATGGAGTGATAAGGTGTGCTAATGGTGAAAGAAGAAAGGACGCGCGTGTTAAAAACACTAATTTCTTATGTTTGATGTTCTGCTATTTGTGAGGAACAAGTAACTTTGGTTACTAATAGGATACTATTAACTTATGTTACTTATTTGTTTGGCTAAGTTATTCGGTCAACTAATGACTAGTGACCAATGTGTAGAATGGCCAGCACTTCAAGAATAAGAGGAATCGGTAGGAGGACAGCCACAGGCAGATCCCCCACGAGGATGGAGACTAGATTGGAAGGAATTCTGCAAGCCCTTGCTAATGTAGAAGCCCTGATGGAGAGACAAGCTCAACAACAACAATAAGGTGGTGAATGCTGAACGCAAGGGTTGGTTAAGCAATTCCTTAAGCTGAAACCATCCAAATTAGCTGGGCTATGGGACCTCTCAAAGGTTGAGGTATGGATAGATAAGATGGAAAAGATGTTTTTGTCAGAGAATTGCTCAGATGTGGAAAAAGTATCCCTAGTAGAGTACCAACTTTAGGGAAATGCTGACCATTGGTGGAGGGCGACGAAAGGAATAGTATTTCCAAGAGGGATGAAAGTGACTTAAGCTAGTTTTGTTCAGACTTTCTTTGGAAATAACTTTTCTAATTGCGTTAAAGATAAGAATGTGATGGAATTTATCTAGCTTAACCAAAACAACTTGATAGTGGATCAATATGAGGTAAGGTTTGCTGAACGCTCCAGGTTTGCTCTTAGGCTAGTGGAGGACAGGGAGGATAAGGCAAAAAGGTTTCTAAATGGCCCAAGGCCTAATATACTTAGGCATTTGGTGCCCTTGAACTTGAAAGATTATCATGACCTATATGAGTGTGCTCAATTGGTGGAGCGGAAGCTTATGACAAAAGGGACTCTAATGATCTACCACACAAGACCAAGCCACTAGACTCATCAGAATCATCCCCACCATAACAAGAGACCCTGTCGGGTTGAGTGATTGTCGTTCTCATTGACTAAGAAGAGTAGGATTGGAGGTTCCAGGAAAACATGGAATAGTCAATCATCGAGGCAACTGCAAACTTAGAGCCTTACTTATCGTGTGTGCGGTGAATTGCATGTGAACATGCCATGTTTTGTGAAAGCGTGTTTTCGTTGTGGAAAACCAAGTCATTTGGTTAAGGACTGCCCACAGAGGAGGACACAGCAGCAACAACCACCATAATCATCGATTGCATTAGTGCAACAGGGAAATAACTGTAGGCCGCCAGCTTAGGGAAGAGACTATGCAGTTATACAAGAAGAAGTTGAGGCCTCTAGGATGGTTATTATAGGTATTATTTCCTTGTCTAATTAGAATGCTTATGCTTTATTCAATACAGGAGCTACGCACTCGTTTGTGTCTACTCAATTTGTGAAACTAAGTAGGATGAAACCTTGAGAATTGGCAGTGCCCCCTAGTGTCTCCACACCATTAAGAGATGTAGTCTTATCTACCCTGGTGTGTGAGGACTCTAGGATCTTTATAGGAGGGTAAAATTTTCCTTTAGACTTGATGGTGTCGACCATGTATGATTTTGACATGATCTTGGGGATAGATTGGCTTCATAAGTATCGAGCCAATATGGATTGCTATAGGAAGATCATTCAATTTAACCATCCTGGCTGCCTTAGTTTTGAGTTCTATGGGGATAGAACAACTCTTTCTATACCGCTTGTTACTGCACTTGAGGCTCGTGCCCTAGTTTTGAGCTCTATGAGGATAGAACAACTCTTTCTATACCGCTTGTTACCGCACTTGAGGTTCATCAACTCCTTGAGGATGGATATGAGGGTTATCTGGCCTCTATGAGAAATCAAGATGGAGGAGGAGTAAAGTTAGAAGAAATTCCTATAGTTTGGGAGTTTCTCAACGTCTTTCCTAAGGAGTTACCAAGACTGCCCTCGGAATAAGTAATTGAGATCATTATTGAATCAGCACTTGGTATAGAACCTATATCAAAAGCCCCATATCAGATGGCGCTAATTGAGTTGAAGGAACTCAAGGTGCAATTGAAGAAGTTAATTGACAAAGGATTCATTAAGCCAAATGCGTCACCTTAGGGTGCACCTGTATTGTTTGTGAAAAAGAGGGACGGATCATTACACCTCTATATAGATTATTAGCAACTGAATGAAGTGATGATTAAGAATAAATATCCATTGCCTAAGATCAAAGACTTATTTGACTAGTTGCAGGGAGCATCGGTGTTTTCTAAAGTTGATCTAAGGTTAAAATATCATCAACTAAGGATCAAGAAGGAGGATGTTCCTAAGACGGCCTTTCGAACTTGATATGGACATTATGAGTTCCTAGTCATGCCATTCGGACTAACTAATGAATTAGCTACTTTTATGAATTTAATGAACAGAATATTCAAACCGTTCTTGGATCGGATTGTAATAGTTTTCATACATAACATCTTGATGTATTCAAAAGGGCAAGATGATCATGAAGAGCACTTGAGGATTGTGTTGCAGACCCTTAAAGAGCACCAGTTGTATGCCATATTCAATAAGTGTGAGTTCTAGCTGGACAAAGTTACATTCCTAGGTCATGTTGTGATTTTGAAAAGGTATTATGGACCCAGAAAATGTTGAAGCAGTTATAAACTGGTCGAGATTGACGACGGTGACTAAGATTCGAAGCTTCTTGGGTTTGGGAGGATACTATAAAAGATTCGTGGAAGGATTTTCATAGATTACAAGGCTGTTGACTCAATTAACCAGGAAGAACTCGAAGTTTGAATGGTCGAAGGAGTGCAAGCAAAGTTTTCAAGAACTCAAGAAGTGGCTGACCATAGCACCAATCCCGATTATACACTTGGGATCTGGAGGATTCGTAGTCTATAGCGATGATCACACAAGGGATTGGGCTACATTTTGATGCAACATGGGAAGATCATCACGTATGCATCAAGACAGTCAAAGCCATATAAGATGAACTACCCCACCCACAACCTAGAACTCGTTGTTGTTGTCTTTGCATTAAAGATATGGAGATATTACCTGTATGGAGAAAAGTTCGAAATCTACACAAATCATAAGAGCTTGAAGTATCTATTCTCTTAGAAAGAGTTGAACATGAGGCAAATATGATTGATTGAATTATTGAAGGACTACGATTGTGAGATTTTATATCACCCTAGAAAGGCAAACATGGTGGCAGATGCCCTCAGTCGCAAATTAGCTATAACAGTAGCTAGCTTGATGGTCAAAGAGGGGAGTTTATTAGAAAAGATCCCTAATTCGGAGTTTAAGGTCGAGATGAACGATCTTCCTGGTATAATGGCTACCCTTAGAATTGAGTCAGAGATTATACAACGAGTCAAGACCCTACAACAATCTAACCCTGAGATTTCTAAAAACCCAAGACAAGACCATGCAAGGGAAGAGACCCAATTTCCAAATTTTAGAGGAAATAATCATAAAATTCTATGGACGATTTTGTATGCCTAATGACAATGAGTTAAAAATGGAGATTTTGTTAGAAGCCCATAAGAGCAGCTACAACATCCACCCTGAATGTACAAAGATGTACAGAAGTTTTCATCAACACTACTAGTGGAATAGAATGAAAACATATATTGTAAAGACATTGCAAGGTGTCAGACATGCTAACGGATGAAATCAGAGCATCGTAAACTTGCAGGGATGCTAAAACCATTGGAAATCCTAGAATGGAAGTGGGAACTAACAATGGACTTTGTGCCAAGACTGCTAAGGACCTCAAGTGGTCATAACTCGATTTAGGTGATAGTGGATTGGCTAACGAAGTCGGCACACTTTATGGTTGTATGGGTAAACTACTTATTAGAAAAGTATGCCACATTGTATGTTAAGCAAATAATACGACTTCATGGTGTCCTCGTAACTATTACATCGGATCGAAACCCATTGTTCACATTGAACTTTTGGAGGAGTCTTCAAGTTGCGTTAAGAACAAAGCTCCAGTATAGCAATGTTTTTCACCCACAAATAGTTGGACAATCAAAGAGGACTATACAGACGTTAGAGGATATGCTGCGAACCTGTGTCATTGACTTCAAAGGTAACTAGGATGAAAAGTTACACCCGGTGTAGTTTGCCTATAGTAATAGCTTTCAACAAAGCATAGGCATGGCTCCATTTCAAGCACTATATGGTAGGACGTGTAGGACTCCTATTTACGGAGACAAGGTTGGAGAGATTGACAAGACTAGAATTGATTCAAATGATGACTGATATAGTAAAGACAATTGGAGATCGGCTCAGGATTGCTCAAAGTTGATAAAAGCGCTATGCAGATAAGTGTTGCAAGCCTCTCGAATTAAACATAGGCAACCACATGTTCCTAAGGTATCGCCCATGAAGAGTGTGTCCCAATTTAGAAAGAAAGGAAAGTTGAGCCCACGGTTATCGACATATTGAATAGCTCTACCACCGAAGTTATCCAATATACATGATGTTTTCTACGTGTCCATGTTAAGAATATATGAACCTGATCATGCACATGTGCTGGATTTTGAAGTGCTTGAAATAAATGAGGAAGTGAAGTACGTGGAAGAGCCCATGCAAATTCTGGATCGCAAGGAACAAGTGCTGAGGAACAAGTCAATACTGCTGGTCAAGGTAATATGGAGATACCATGACTTGGAAGAGGCAATGTGGGAAAGTGAGTAAGAGATGAAACTCAAGTACCCGAAGCTTTTTTAATAATTAGGTAAGCTCTTAGAACTTCAAGGATGAAATTTTATAAGGAGAGAAGAGTTGTGACATTCTGAAATTTTAATCCAAAAGTTTATGAGTAAGCTATTATCTTTTGAAGGAATTGAGATCGGGTCGAGTAATTAGCCCAGTGTGCCTTGCGTGTGAGCGGAACGTGTGAGAGGCCTAATGCCCAAGCTTTGGTCGGTGAGAGGAAGGTGGGTCGTGATGGGCCGAACGCATGTGAGAGGCTCGGTTTGGAGGGAGGATGTCTAAATTCCGTCAGTGTATATCTTGTGAGAAACATATGATCTCGAATGTTCAATAGTAATTTCTTATAGTCCAAATAGTGATGTTGTGATGTATGGAACTAATGGAGGACCTACCATCATTGGACATTAGGAATAGCAATGTGACAATATTCAATCAGCCTAGATTAGTCCTTAAATTAGTTGAGTGGTGTGAGGACATGAGAAATTTCACTAAGTTTTGGCTCATGGCATTAGTGAAGCCCTTAAAATAAAGTGGTTGGTTTAGGTGCCCTAATCTTCTATGGTGGCCGAATCCTTAAAGGTAGAGTAGGGAATAACCTTGCAATTTGCTTAAATCAAAATTTGTTTAAGGCACATAAGTCAAATAGGAAAAGACAAAACTAGGATTTGCATGCAAAGAATGACAAACTACCCTTTTGTTCTCCATGTAACCTTTGGTTTTCCCTCCCCCTACAAACCGCCAATTCAGCCCTCATGATGACCTCAATTTCCCCAGCCAATCCTTTTCTTTGCATTGCTATCAGCAAGGGAAAGTTTCCAAGGATTTCCATCATTTTCCCTCACCTTTTCCCTTCATCTTCCTTCCCTTTTGGTTCTTCTTCTTCTCCCTTCTTCCCTCTCCCTTGCCCATTGCCCCTTTCTCTCACTTTCTTCCTCAAACCCTCTTGTTTTCTTGTTGTTCTTTAGGAGACCATAGAGCAGAGGAGCATTAAGCCTTTAAGAAAACTCAAGGAAGCCATTTTTTGAGACCTAAAGCTACGTAAGGGAGAAGTAAAGTATTAAGCTTTGACATCCTCTCGACGCTTAAGGTGGATTAGTTCAATCTAGTGGATTCTCAGCCTTGGGAGCTAGATCCTTGGATAATCTTAGTTTACAAGTGTTCTATAATGTGTGAGAGGTCTTGCATGTAGGTTCTCTCAAAAGTCTTGGATGATAAGCTGCAACGAGGTGCAATCTTAAAAGCTGAGGTAAGTTCTTCCTAGGATCTATTTTATGGGACCTTTTGTGTTTGTTGATTTTGTAGATTGAAATGTGTAGTAAATTTTGGTAGCTTCATAAAAAAAAAATGTTTTAGACATCTTCATCTATGACATATTTTACTCAAGATTTTCTGAATTTTAAAGACCAAGTTGTCAGCTTCATTGCATGCAAGTCAATAAGCTTTTTATTGCTGGAATCTATGACCTTTTGGATGTTCAACAAGTTTTTATCAAGTCTTGGGGTTTGATTTTCAAAATGGTTTCTTCACAAAGTTGTTTAGCACATCTTAAAGTACAACATAGTCAAATTTCAAAACAACTGAATGAGTTTTGAATTTCGAAGGAGGCTGGTTTTATGAGAACATATACTCTAGATACTGAGATTGTTTTGGTGATTATTTTACATAAATTTTTGCTCTTATTCTAGAAGGAATAGGATTAAGCTTTATGTATGAAAAATGTTCTTTTAAGTGTTGACTATAACATATTAAAAATTGAGAATTTTTTGGACTTGTTTGGTTCAGTTTCTGGATTTAACCCTAGAGTCATATGGGTGGGCTAGGTATTGCTTGTAAGGGCCATTTGCAGTTTGGCTGATATTTTCGACACTTCTCTTGCTCAAAAACATATATTTTGTGGTTGTGAGTGACTTTAGCATACTATGGATCCTTGTTTGATGGTTCTACACAAGTGGTGTTGGCTGCATTTGTGCTAGGGGTGAGCGTGGTCCGGGTTGGTCCGGGCCACCCCTTAACCCTAGGACCAACCTGTACAGTGTCAATCCTCAATTTTTAGGACCGAGGACCGACCCTATTGAGCCTGGGACCAAGGACCGGACCGACCCAATGGGTTCGGTCCGGTTCCAGGGTCAACCCGAGACCGATCAATATTTTTTTCGTCTTATTTTTTATACTCCCTAAAAAAGCAAACCTACAAATTCAAATTACACATCCATCAACAATGCGGTATTGTGCAACTAAACTATAAATATCAATACATATTTAGCAAATTTAAGATGACACAATAATAGAAATTTCGTACCTGCTAACCGCTCATCAAGATATGGGACAAGATGGAAAGTTATTGTAATCATCTATCTTTAATATTCATAACACCATATGCAAAAGCGTTTTCCTGCATTTGATTATGTAGACTCCACTTAACCAAAAAATGAGCTTCACACCACTTGACTAGCATTTGATCATGTAGAGTCCACTCAACCAAAAAATGAGCTTCACACCACTTGACTAACAAATCACCGTAGCAACTGCAGTACTACTCTACTCTTCAAAAACTTCTATCATTTGACACAAATTGACACAAATTCATTAGTAAAATACAATTAAACCATAAAAAGTTCAAAATACTTAATATAAATCATGAATATATAACTTCACATATTATTAATTCACTTGAACTTCTAAACACCTGAAAACAAAACAAACGACGTATAATTAATACTCAACAAAAGTTTTAAATTGAAATTACTATTAGTGCTATTGATAGAACATCTCAATATAATATAATGTAACAGACATTTTACTTAGGTTTGAATATATAAAAGAATTATAAATAATATAATATAATATAATATAATATAATATAATATAATATACAGAGTTGGTCCAGGGTTGGACCGACAAAAAACTCTTAGGACCGAGGACCAACCCGCACAGAGTTGGTCCTAGAATTTCAGGACCAAGGATCGACCGAGTCCCCTTGGGAACCGGACCAGGACCGGCAGGGTTGGGCCAGTCCAGGGTCGGTTCAGGGTTGACCCTAGACCGCTGCTCACCCCTGTGTGCGAAATGATGTAAAATAGGCTTGGATGGTTGTGTAGGGCAATTCTATTATGTGTATGATGTTGTAGTGTGATGTTGGCACATGAGCATGCTGTGTGGAGGTGTACATGTGTGTTGGTGATGATATAAGTGTGCCTTAGTGAAAAATTGAAGTGTGGTGAAATGCGTGAATGAATTATAGCAAAAGATATTCCATTGGTTGGTGTTCCAATGATGCCCCCGGGGAGTGGGGATGTCGTAAGCTATGTGGTCTTGGATGTCTCGATTTAAATCACAAGGCCAGCGACCCTTGGATACTGAGATGCTTCGGAGGGAGATGCTCAATGCCAGTGTCCCTTGCAAGTCTAGCCAGCAACCCGAAAGTGACTTGAACTAATTAGTCAATGTCCCGTTTAAATTCGTTTTGAGGATGGAAACGAAATGTTCACACACTGAAATTAATCCACAAGGCATGTGAGTGCATGTGATGGTGTGAAGTCATGTGCCTTGTGATACATGAATGGGTTCGTGTGTGCCTTGTGATGTGTGAGTGAGATTCGTGTGTTTTCTAAGATGCGGTCTTCATACATTTTATTCATTGTAGCATGCTTGGATTACAAGGTAGAGGAGTTGGGCACATTTTTCGATAGATGATGGGTGCTCCAATATTTTTTTTTTATGCATTTTATGTAACATCCTAAAAATTTAGATTCTGATTTTGATCGGATAAGTCGGGCCTTTGGTCGACGCGACTATAGTGTTTTTCTCTGAGATGGCCACTCACGAGATAACTAGCCTATCAGGTGAAGTCGTTAAAGGATTTTAAATGCAATCGACTTGAGAATTCGACTAGGAATCGACTGCTCGACTGTGCTACTCTACAATGGTCATTACGGCACATTTAAAAATTAATTAGAGATCGGAGATAGGTCGGTTCGACTAAGATGTGTGGCTAAACGTGAGTGATTCCACTAATTTGCAAAACTCTCGTCGATCGGCACTAAACTGATTTTTTTGTCGTTTTGGCGCCTTGTGTCTATATTTGAAATCTTGAGATTTTCATGACAAACCGAGAGTCACCAATGTGTCGATGAGGTACGTGTGGCTCGAAGAAAATCAACCACAAGTCAATTGCACTAAAAATTCCTAAAAGTTACCCAGTAGATTAGGTCACGCTAAAATCACGTCAAATTGAAATTAACCGTGAATTTGAACTCGATTTCAAAAATTGGAACTTCTATCATGTCACAAATCATTTTAGGATCGTTGACTCATCTTTCAAGGCTTTTTCGGCGAGTTCGGGATTTTTACGGAAAATCATTTCGGACGTTTCGGAAAATGAACGGAAATTCGGATTGGGGCCATTTTGAAGGGATTTTTGATATCTCGTGTGAGTAAATTAGTGACAGGGAATTTTGTAGGCTTTTTTCGCATCAAATCGGACCTCAATTAGAGAAGTTTGTTCAGAAATCAAATTCCGAGAAAAATGAAATAGAATTCGGAATTGAAGGAATTGGTCATTTTTGTTGCCCAATGCTTGTTATTTAGGAAAATTATGGTGCAAGAAAGCTAAAGAGGATAAAGTATTTTAACATAGGAATTTTTGGGGACCAATTTGGATTGAATAGAAGTTGCGGGACCAAGTATGGTTAATTATAGACCGTTTTTATTTAATTTCCCCCCCCCCCCCCACCTTATTCGGTCTTTCTTTGTGTCACGTCTCTCGCACATGTTCTCCCCTAGCCAACCGTCCCCTGCACATTGGCCTCCATTTGCTTTTCTTTTATTGCTTTTTATTATTCATTCTTATCCCCTCTCTCTCTCTCTCTCTCTCTCTCTCTCTCTCTCTCTCTCTCTCTCTCTCTCTCTCTCTCTCTCTCTCTATATATATATATATATATATATATATATATATCAATCGAACGTCCCCCCTCCCCCCCCCCCCAACCGACAACCCAACATGCTAGTCTTCTCTTTGCATTTCAATCTTTGACTTTTAGTTTGTTCCTATACCATTCTCTCTCTCTCTCTCTCTCTCTCACGTGTATTCCTCTCCCCTCTCTCGGCCAACTCACTTTCTTTCTTTATCTTTCAATCGAACGCCTCCCTGCAACCAGTGTCTCCTTCTCTCTCACACGCTTGCATCCCTCATCGTTACCAGCTACCGCATGCGCCCCAGCAACAACTCCCACCGAAGCAGCCCATCTTGTGCCGTCTTCGTCCACGCATCTCCGCCGAAGCCAGCTCGCATGCCCCTCCGTCCGCAAGCTACAACCCCAAAGCCAAGCCCTGCAAACCCAAATTTCAGCCCTTGGCTGTGAGTTGCAGGCCATTTTCGGGCTTGGTCTGTGTCCTCGTTGGTGCAGCCACTCTAGGATTTATCGGCCGCTGTCGTGTCCCCGTCGTTTTGATCCGAGCGGGCAAATCAAGTGAGTTTAACTCACTAATATTCGCTTAGTAGGTTAATTATGCTTAAGGGTTGTTTAGTTTAGACTAAGATTGGTTTAATGGATAATTAGAACGGTTTATCGAATTAGTTAATTACCGATGCATGTTAGGTCGTTAGTTTTGTGTAATTAGCAAGTAGATAGACTCTAATATTTATTTAATGAGTCTCGAAATTTTTCTGGGCCCATTCTAGCATATAATTAGGCATTACTGACCTAAGTATACATTTATTGCATTTATTTAATATTTTCCATAATTATTTAATTTTTATTTATTTTTCGAAAATTAGACTGGGATAGCCCGTGACCAGAATTTAGTGGTGATTTCAGTGGTGCATTATGTTTATTTAATTGATTGCTATTTCGTGCAAATTGACTGTGTTTTGTGAAATTGGGTATTTATCCCAAATTTTAATAATTTTGGTAATTGATTGAAAAATTACCGAGCGTCGGTCTACAGCGCCAAAAATCTATTTTGGGATTATTGAAACTGGTGGGAAGTTCAAAAGTGAAATTATTATATTTTGGCTAAGGTCGACCGTGTACCCACACATGACTATTTTTATCGGGAATGATAAATATGTTGAATTGGTTGTACGATTGGGATGGTATACGATATCAGCTTATGGGTGATATGTTAGCTTAGCAGAGAGCAGTATACCAGTATACTATATCAGCCTACGGGCAATATAACAGCTTAGCAGAGAGCAATATACCTTATCAGCTTAGATTGAGCAATGTCGGTATACTATATCAGCCTACGGGCGATATGGCAGCTTAGATAGAGAGTAGTATACCCAATTATCTTAGAAGCGAGCTATACTATCTATTTATTAGCTTAGTAGTGAGCAGTCATGATATTAGCGGACTTTATGGATAGTATGAGATGAGCCGACCAAGAAATGGTCATGATGACATGTAATCAACTAAGTCGATTAATCGATGAGTCGACCCGAATTGATTGAATACTATGATTGCGAGTTATGAATTAAATTGATTTTCAGGAAGAAGTGGAGACTCAGGTAAGTCTTCTGACTCATGCTTGTACATAGGCAGCCCTCAGGGCGTATTTTCTTCCTAGTCGAATCTTAGAGGGTTGAACTTGCTAAGACGTCGTGTCACCCCATTGTGGGATAACATTTTCAGGTCCCTAAATGGGGGGTCGTGGAGAGCATGAAGCCCCGGAGTTTCGGAAGGTGGAAGAATTAGAATTGACGAATGAGTTTGACTTGTGGGTCATAGGACAGTTCCTTTTTTATGAGCCAACATCTTTGTAAGCAACCTGATCTTGTGTATAAACCCATTTGTTTATAAAAGGTTTGTTTTTAGGTTTGAAATTTGTGGTCCTCCTTTCCTATCCCATTGTTTTATTATCTGGGGATTTTCTATCTGCTTCCGCATGCGTATTTAAATGAATGGGTTGGCGATGCATCCTGGGACATTGCTAATTAATCGACCAAGCTAGGATGGGCACGCGCTCAGAGGATCGAGGTAGGTGCGATAAGTCATAAGATAGTTAATAGGAATGGCCGTTATTTCGTGCTAGTGCATGTTTATGATAGCTGATTGGTAGCTTGTTTGTGTGAGCCACTCAAATTCAAATATGGTAATAAAATTAGAAAACAAGTGTTTATAGGAGTCTGTAGTATGAGTGATCAGGAGCTAAGGACTCCTAATAAGAGGGCAGTAGCCTCTGTGACTCGGGATAGAATGACAACATGGATCGGTGCCCAAGGTGGTTGTGACAGAGCCCCGGTTCAGGCCAACGCAAGTGTAAGAGTACCACCGCAAGTCGGTACTAGTGTAGCAGCACCGAATGATCCTAGGTTCGAAGGGATCGTTCAGGCGTTAGTGTTCCTTAGGAACTGGTTGAGCTAGCAAGCTCAAGATCGAGCCGTCGATGTTGTCACTATCACTGCCGTCGTCAGTGCTGTAACCGCTATTGTTGCTGCCTTTGTTGAGGTCCAACTTGGATTTGTGATTAGGGAACGGACTACAGTAACTGAATCAAGATGCAGTTCAGGCAGAAATAGAAATCGATCAAGAAAAAAAAGACTGATGTCGAGAGAAAAGTGCTCTATTTCGCCCAAAAGGGTGGGATAGTCAGGTCAGCACTGAGTCAAAATGGAGCATGTTGTTCCCATGGGAGATGACATGGATTAGTCTCGTGTTTTCCTAGGATAATAATTTGTTTTGAGTATAGCCAACAAGGTTACCTGGCTAGAAACGGTCCTAAAAGGCCGATGGGACAGATCGAAAGGAGTGCACCATAGAACGCACCGTGGGATTTTTGGAACAGGCTTCCAGTACAAGAAAGAGTGCATGCTGGCATCTGAGAGGAGATAGAAGACTCACCAGATGGGTGTCGAAATTATGGAAGGAAGCATGGATGAATCCAGTGTCTGGGTATGGTTAGAACGTGTTGTGATTGTGACTAGCATGGCCATCAGGTGAAGGATTGTTCATGAGAATTCAATGGAGCGCAAACACCGCTACTACGAGTAGGATGCCACTAGGATGGCGAAAGGAACGGGAATAGAACTGACCCTGCACCAATCAGAGGAAGAATGTTCTTGAGGAGATTTTATTAGAGTAGCGCAGCAGAGCTTTGGACTAAGTTTGTAGAACTTCAGTTCATTGAAATAAAGTGGAAGAAAGGGGAACCTCTAGCTATAGTTGTGCTTGACTAGTTGCTGAGGTATAACTTTGACACCACATGAATAGAGTGATCTCATGGAGCATCTTGTGGTAATGAATTATGGTCATGGAGTAATCTAGCTTAGTCCATTAGCATGTGAAAGTGTCAAGTTTATTGGGGGTCAAAAAGAATCTTCGATTTCATCAATCTCGTCTGTTGAAGGCAACCCGTTTGTTAGGCGGAGGTTGCCAAAGTTAATTGGCGATTGTCATAGATAAGACTGATTGAAGAACTGAAGATTGAGGACATATTAGTAGTCTAAGAATTTCTAGATGTGTTGTCACAAGAATTGTCAGGCCGTTGTCAGAGAAAGAGATAGAGTTCGCAATTGAGTTAGCACCCAGGACAAAGCCACTCTCTAAGGGTTCTTACCAGTTGTTGCTATCTGAATTGAAAGAACTGATGATACAGATGCGAGAATTGTTGAGTAAGGGATTCATGGATACTAGTGTATCGCTTTGGAGAGCACCGATTTTTTTTGTGAGAAAGAAAGATGGTTCGTTGCAATCATGCATCAACTATCGTCAATTCAATCAGGTGATAATCAAGAGCAAGTGTTCATTGTCAAAGATCGATGAATTGTGTGACTAGTTTTAAAGAGTGTCGATGTTTTCAAGGATCGACTTGAGAACATGATGTCATCAGTTGAGGATCAGAAAAAAGAACATATTGAATTCAGTGTTTCGTACTCGATATGGCCTTTGTAAGAGTACTGTAATGTCATTTGGGCTGACGAACGTTCCAACTGCTGTCATGGATTTGGCAAACTAAGTGTTCGAAGAATATCTAGATCAGTTGTGATCGTGTCTTTCAAGGATATTATGGTGTATTCAAGGAATACTAAGGAGCACGAGAGACATCTGAGAATGGTGAAGGAATTTCCGTGGAACCGATCAAGATCGAAGCAGTTATCAGTGGACCAAGACCAACAATAGTATCAAAGATCCGAAACCATTGGAGTTGGACAAGTCACTACAGAAGGTTTGTGGAAGGAATTTCAGCATTAGTGTCACCATGGATTTGACTCCTGAAGAAAGGAGAGAAATTCTTAAGGATAAACAAGTGCGAGTATAGTTTCCGAGAGCATAAATAGAAGCTGACTACCACACTTATGCTGATCTTTCCATATGGTTCTAGAAGATGTGAGAGCTATAATGAAGCGTCGTTTAGAGGATTGTGTTGCGTGTTGATGTAACGCGGCGGAGTGTTACACATGTGTCCCATCAGTTGAGACCTCATGAGCTGAATTACCGATGCATGATTTGGAACTTGCAGCAATAATTTTCGCTCCGAAGATTTGGGATATAATTTGTGTGAAGAAAGATTCTAGATCTTTGCTGACCATTAAAAGTCTCAAATATTTATTCTCTTTGAAGGAATTGAATATGAGAGAGCACTGTGAATTAGGACTTTTGAGGGACTAGGATGGTGATATATAATATCACTCCGGAATGGCGAATAAGTTCGCAGATGTGTTGAGTCAAGAATCTTCAATTGCTCATATGGTGGTTAAGGAATAGACCTTACTTGTGAAGGTTCGAAATTTGATTTTCAAATTTGAGGTAGACCACCTTTTGAAATTTTATGGTCACCCTCAAAATTGAGCCGGATGCTTAGGTGAGAATCAAACGTTTCAGTTGATGAAACCAGATGTTTAAGAAATCCTGTAAGAGGATACTGGTAAGAGAAAGGTTGACCTTCATAATTCTGATGATGGAACGTAGAGTATCGGGGGTGATGACTGGTGTCAAATAGTACAGAACTTAAGGAGGAGACCTTGTTAGGAATTCACAGTAGCAATTGCAGTATTCGACCAGATAGTACAAAGTAGTTCAAAATTGGCATCAGCTCGATTGGTAGACCAATATAAAGATAGATATCATCGAACAGGTTGTAAGTGTCAGATGTGTCAATAAGTGGAAGTTTAGTAATGCAAATCGGGAGGATTCTTACAATCACTCGAGAGTCCTAAGTGGGAATGGAAGTATATCACAATGGAACGTTATGACAAGCTTATCAAAGAGTCAGCGAAATAATGATTCCATTTGAGGTTGTGGTCGACAAATTGATGAAGTCGGCTCACTTCTTGCTAGTACAAAAGGATCTGGACTTAGACAGACATGTGAAGTAGTATGTGCGTAAAATAGTTCGTCTACGTAGAGTGCCAATGACGAATTTATATCATATCTAGACCCAAGGTTCCCAGTTTCAGCAGAGCTTTCAGATGGTTCCTATTGAAGCTTGCATAGCAGAGTGTACATAATTTCAATTGTGGGAAGGAAGTTAAATGAAGAAAGATCATAGCCCAAAGTCAACTCAGTAGTCAGTGATTGCAGTTGCCACGATCAGTGCCAAAGTAAAGACCACTCAGAATCGCCATAAAAGTTGAATTGTTGAGCATCGAAGGTCCTTAGAGTTCCAACTTGGTGATTATATCTTTCTAAAGGTGTCACCAATGAGGGATACCTTGCACTTTGGCAAGGAAATAAATTGAAATCGAGATACGTAGGTCCCTTTGAGATCATAGAGAGAGAATCAGGATCCTAACATATCGTCTTGCATTACCGCCAAAGTAGACGCGAGTGCATGACGTTTTTCACGTATCGATGTTGAGGACATATGAGTCTGACATGACCCATGTGCTAAATCTTAAAGAATTAGACGTGGACGATAAAGTGTCGTATGTAGGAAGCCCGGTTCAAACTATGGATCAGAAAGATCGAATTCTGCGAACCAAGAAGGTCCCCTTGGTCAAAGTGGTCTGACAATACCACGGGACTAAAGAAGCAGTTGAGAAAAGTGAGACTCCATGAGGCGACAATACCCTCACCTTTCGTTCAAGATTGGTAAAGGCTTAAATTTCAACGACGAAATTTTTATAAGGGGGAAGAGTTGTGACATCCTGAAAATTTAGGTTCATATTTTGATTGGATAAGTCGGGCCTTTCATCGACGCGACTATAGTACTTTTATTTGAGATGGCCACTCACGAGATAATTAGCCTATCAGATGAAGTCGTTAAGGGATTTTAAACGCAATAGACTCGAGAATTCAACTAGGAATCGACTGCTCGACCGTGCTAGTCTGCAAGGGTCATTACGGCACAGTTAAAAATTAATCAAAGATCAGAGATAGGTTGGTTTGACTAAGATGTGTGGCTAAACATGAGTGATTCCACTAATTTGCGAAACTCTCGTCGATCAGCACTAAACTGATTTTTTTATTGTTTTGGCACCCTGTGTCCGTATTTGAAACCTTGAGATTTTCACAACAACTGAGAGTCACCAATGTGTTGAAGAGGTACGTGTGGCTCGAAGAAAATCGACCACGGGTCAATTGCACTAAAAATTCCTAAAAGCTACCCGATAGATTAGGTCATGCTAAAATCGCGTCAGATTGAGATTAACCATGAACTTGAACTCGATTTCAGAAATTGGAACTTCTGTTATGTCATAAATCATTTTAGAAACATCGACTCATCTTTCAAGACATTTTCGACGAGTTCGGGAGTTTTATGGAAAAGCGTTTCGGACGTTTTGGAAAACGAAGGAAAATTCGGATTGGCCATTTTGAAAGGATTTTTGATATCTGGTGTGAGTGAATTAGTGATAGGGAATTTTGTGGGTTTTTTTCGCATCAAATCGGACCTCAATCGGAGAAGTTTGTTCAGAAATCAAATTCTGAGAAAAATGAAATAGAATTCGGAATTGAAGGAATTGGCCGTTTTTGTTGCCCAAGGCTTGTTATTTGGGGGAATTTTATGGTGCAAGAAAGCTAATGAGGATCAAGTATTTTAACATGGAGATTTTTGGGGATCAATTTGGATTGAATGGAAGTTGCGGGACCAAGTATGGTTAATTGTAGACCATTTTTATTTAATTTTTCCCCCACCGTCTTCGGTCTTTCTCTCTCTCACGTCTCTCGCACACGTTCTCCCCTAGCCGACCGTCCCCAACGCATTGGTCTCCATTTGCTTTTCTTTTATTTCTTTTTATTATTCATTCTTATCCTCTCTCTCTCTCTCTCTCTCTCTCTCTCTCTCTCAATCGAACGCCCCCCCCCCCCCCAAAACGGACAACCCAACATGCTGGTCTTCTCTTTGCATTTCAATCTTTGACTTTTAGTTTGTTCCTATCCCATTCTCTCTCTCTCTCTCACATGTATTCCTCTCCCCTCTCTCGGTCGACTCACTTTCTTTCTTTATTTTCTTTCACTTTTAATCGAACGCCCCCTTGTAACTGGTGTCTCCCTCTTTCTCGCACGCCTACATCCCTCATCGTTGCCAGTTATCGTGCGTGCCCCAGCAACAGCTCCCATCGAAGCAGCCCATCTCGTGCCGTCTTCGTCCACGCATCTCCGCCGAAGCTAGCTTGTATGCTTCTCTGTCCGCGAGCTACAACACCGAAGCCAAGCCTTGCAAACTCAAATTTCAGCCCTTGGCTGTGAGTTGCAAGCCGTTTTCGGGCCCGGTCTGTGTCCCTATTGGTGCCACCGCTTTGGGATTTATCGACCACCGTCACGTCCCCATGATTTTGGTTTGAGCGGATCACAAATCATGTGAGTTTAACTCACTAATCGTCACTTAGTAGGTTAATTACGCTTAAGGGTTGTTTAGTTAGACTAAGATTGGTTTAGTGGATAATTAGAACGGTTTAGCGAATTAGTTAATTACCGATGCATGTTAGGTGGTTAGTTTTTTGTAATTAACAAGTAGATAGACTCTAATATTTATTTAACGAGTCTCGAAATTTTTCCAGGCCTGTTCCGGCATATAATTAGGCATCACAGGCCTAAGTATGCATTTATTGTATTTATTTAATATTTTCCATAACTATTTTCTAGAAATCAGATTTGGATGGTTGGTGATCGGAATTTAGTGTTGATTTCAGCGGTGCATTCCATTTATTTAATTGATTGCTATTTTGTGCAAATTGACCGTGTTTTGTGAAATTGGGTATTTATCCCAAATTTTAATAATTTTGGTAATTGATTGGGAAATTACCGGACGTCGATCTACTGTGCCAAAAATCTATTTTGGAATTGCTAAAACTGGTAGGAAGTTCAAAAGTGAAATTATTATATTTTGGCTAAGGCTGATTGTGTATCTGCATACGGCTATTTTATCGGGAATGATAAAAATGTTGAATTGGTTGTACATTTGGGATGGTATACTATATCAGTTTACGGGCGATATGTCAGCTTATCGGTATACTATATCAGCCTAGAGGCGATATGGCAGCTTAGTAGAGAGCAATATAACTTATTAGCTTAGATTGAGCAATGTCGGTATACTATATCAGCCTACGGGCAATATGACAGCTTAGATAGAAAGCAGTAGACCCGATCATCTCAAAAGCGAGCTATACTATCTATTTATCAGCTTAGCAATGAGCAGTTCTGATATAATCGGACTTTATAGATAGTATGAGATGAGCCGACCAAGAAAGGGTCGTGATGACATGTGATCGACTGACTCGATTGATTGATGAGTCGATCAGAATTGATTGAATATTATGATTGCCAGTTATAAATTAAACTGATTTGCAAGAAGAAGTGGAGGCCCAAGTAAGTCCTCCGACTCGTGCTTGTGCATAGATAGCCCTTAAGGCATATTTTCTTTCTAGTCGGGTCTTAGGAAGTTGAATTTGCTGAGACGTCATCTCACCCCATTGTGAGATAACATTTTCAGGTCCCTAGATGGGGGTCATGGAGAGCGTGAATCCCCGAAGTTTAGGAAGGTGGAAGAATCAGAATTGGCGAACGAGTCTGACTTGTGGGTCATAGGACAGTTTCTTTTTTATGAGCCAACATTTTTGTAAGCAGCCTGGTCTTGTGTGTAAACCTGTTTGTTTATAAAAGGCTTGTTTTCAAGTTCGAAATTTGTGGCCCTACTTTTCTATCCCATTGTTTTATTGTCTAGGGATTATGTATCTGCTTCCACATGCGTATTCAAATGAATGGGTCGGCGATGTGTCCTGGGACATCACTAATTAATCGGTCAAGCTGGGATGGGCACGTGCTCCGAGGATCGAGGCATGACATTTTATGTTCGTATATCTCAACGTGAAAGGGAGGTTGTGTGGCCCCATCCGTTTCTAATGTATTAGGCATGGAGTTTGGAGGTGCGCGTGGAAAGACGTTAAGCGATGGATGAGGAAGAGTACTAGGGAGAGGAGTTGGGCACATTTTTGGTCTCTCCCAAGTGTTTTGTTTCCGGTCATCTTGATATGTGCTTTAGCTATGTCAATGACTATCAAGATGTTGTTTTCATCATGTAACTTTGCATATTATGAATGAAATGGAAGGAAGTGCCTATGAAACTTGTTTTTAAATGCAACATTTTTATTATGAAAAATATAAATTGATGTATATTCTTCCGCTTACATGATAAGAATCAAAGATTATGGTCTAAGGTCTAGAGAATGATGGCCTGGAACATCACACACCGTGGGGTGGTGGCTCAAGGATGGTGGCAGCAGCGGCTTGGGCGGTGGAGATAGCCAAGCCTAGGTAGAGCGGATGTTAAGGGTGGAGGAAAAGAGAAAAAAATAATGTTTTAATTTTCACAATAATATCATTTGTTAAGATCTAATTGGACATTAGCAGATAAGTGCGCGTCTCATTTGCCATGACATGACGATTGTAACTTATCAAATATTTTCTCCGAGTGAGAGCACTTTCCTTTTTCCTTTTGTGCATTGAATTCAAAATTGTGCAGCATAAATTGAAGTTTGACCTTCCAGATGTTGGATGTATGCCATAAAACTACTATGTAATAGTTACATGATAGGGATTTTAGTTATACTATCATTATTATTATTTATTTAATGGCAATGACGCATTCATTCATTTGTCTAATTATTTTATATTTATGAATGATTCCATAAGATCAGTTGCAACTAAACTTATTCTTGAGACGTTAAGAATGTATGTGATGGGTTCATAGTTAGACTGAATCTTTAAATCATTCCCGGTCAATAGATTATTAAGTGGATATTAATAATCATATTGAGATCAATGTGTTCATAACTTCACCATTAAGTATTGGATAATTAAGGAAATGATGAATCACAAGTTATTGGGTATTATGATGCCTGAGTTAAGAACACAAGTGTTTGTATTTGATAAGTTCACTGAATGTGATGCAGATGGAACGATTAGTAAAATGGAAGCATTTAGCGTGGTCAATGTCTAATTGTGCATACTTTGGTCTTGTGTAAATAATCCTTAGACTTGAGACACAATGTTAACTTGTGTGTCGAACAACTGTGATTCATAGGTGCACGTAATGCCGAGTCGTTGATCCGTCTTTATACTCGATGGTCATATTTTGTTCATATACGAAGTTACATGTGTATGCTATATGGAATCTATCTCCTTGTTACATGCAATGTATAATAATGATGTCATATGCGATCTAATTATGACACTGCACTGAAATCATCGGCCGAGGTTGTAACCGAGAATAAATTGTTTATGTCTAAAATAAAATGCATGTCAATTTGATTTGTACATATAATCGAATTGGTGACTTGACAAATATTTCATGGTCTTTATTTGATCGAGACATAGTAAGACAGAGGAATTGAATTACACTGTAGCCAAAACTGACAGGTTCATTATGTTCTTAAAGCATTCACACTATCTAGGTAGCCATGACATATTGCTAGATGTCAATCATGGCTTGTAGGACCCAAAGATTAATCGGGACAATTAATATTCTTTTAGGAGTACTAATGTGTTAGTATAAGTTTTACTACCAGCTTAGTGATGAACCTAAGGATGTCACACACCATAAACAATTAAGATAATGTGGAACAAGAGAGAAATATTGTTGCAAATGTGTTTGCAATTACTGCAATCGAATTGAGTCGATTTGAAATTTAATTAAATGAGATTTAATTTAATTTGTATTATAATCACAAGCCTAATTGCATATGATGCATACGCATGCTCAAAATGGATACATGTTAATGTACCCTAATTGCACACACAAAGATTATGTTCCTTTTATTTTATTTTTTTGTTTTAGGAATTGATTAATTAACTGTTTAATTAAATAAATTATGCACACGGTCAGCAATTGTTGTTGACCGTGTGCAACACACACCATGTGCGTTTCTTTTAATTACAAAAAAAAAAAAAAAAATTTGAAGGGGACTTCATGCATCGTGCATGAATGGTCAGCCATTGCTGACCAACTGCTCATGCACGATGATCGCGCATGAGCAAACGATCAGCAATCGTTGCTGATTTAAGCATATTTCGTTTTAAAATGCTGTATTGAGGACAGAAAATGGGGTTGCTGAAAATAGAGCAAAGTGTGTGTGTGTGTTCTTGTGTTTTTAGAGACGTGAAAAAGAAAAGGAATTCTCTCTAGTTCAGGCCGTGACTAAAACATCAAGGATATGGCGGATTGTCTCCATGAGATTGCTAGCACGATCATAGTGGTGATTATCTGAAAGTTCTCTCTTCCATTCGACATCCGTTGTTAGTGTGTTTGAACTAGAGGTTTGACGTTTGTGGGACTCGAACTGAAGAACATCCGAACCAATTCGTTTAAAGTATCATCTTTGTTTAAAACGGACGAACAGCGCCTTCAAAGAATCATGTATAAAATATATCATCTTTGTTTCCGCTACGTTTTTTTTTGTTAATTTTACCTGTACATGATTCATGAAACCCCAACACTGGAAAGTTTTGAGTTCTCACACACATCATGTTCCTCGAGGACTTCTGTGTGGAAGCCCATGGTTTTCATACATGGGAGGGTAGTACTGAAACAGGTCAAACCAAAAAAACAAAAAGTTTCCGAGATAGGGACTGACCGAGTTAGAAAAGTCACCTGCAAAGACTACAAAAGTAACAAATACCAAAGTCTTCAAAGAACCAAAAATTCATCTTAGTCAACTCTCAGATGACTACCCCTACGATGTACAAAGCAATATAAACGTACCTTTTTGTAGTCTCCACTGGTCAGTTGCTGTTTTATTACATTCCCATTGTCATGGAAAATCATAGGTGATAGGGCTAGTAAGAGCACCTAGAGGGAGGTGAATAGGTGATGAAATACGCTTTTGCAAGACTAAACAAATTAATTCATCTTTTAAGAATGATAGACTGAAGATGTAAAAGACTATCAATAGTTATATAGAGCTACGAATTGAAGTAAAGAGTTTAGGGATAGAGAATCAAAACACAAGGTTTATAGTGGTTCGGTTTAGACCAAGCCTACATCCATTCTCTCACATTGACAGCCCGCCGACTATATTTCACTATGAACCAAAAGAGATGTTACAGTCTCACATCTTTGATTCTACAGTGTAGAGACTCTGCTACACTTCCTCAAGGTTTCACAAGTATCTAATCTCTCTTTTGAGTACAATTTAAGCTCAACAATTGAAATAACGAAGAACTAGGAGTTTTAGACTTTGGAATTTTTCTCTCACGCGCACACTAAAATAACTTGAACGTCTTACTTATATACTCCCCCATGCCTTCATAACCGTTGGCACCTTCCAAAAAAGTTCTTCCAATCAACCCGTTGGACAGAATCAATTAGGGAGATCTCGAGTTATTTAAGAAATGTGATGATAGCCCACCAATCCCACTCGCCCATACAATCAGGAACTAGGTTTCTATAAGTAGAACCTTCCAAGTATACTTCGCCAATCAATCAATCTAATTATTCGAATTAATTTCAATACGAATAATTGATCTCGAGATGCCATCTCCAGCCGTGAGATCTTCTTCAACCATATGAATCAAATCCTTAAAGAAATACTTGCATCTGGATAAGTCTTCTTCAATGGATAATACTTTTCTTCGTCGGTCTGGAAACTGTCAATGAGGGCAGACTTTAAATCTTGTGTTTGGAGGTCTTCAGATTTTGACGATAGAGTCTGCAAGTCTTCAAACTAGACTGATGGAAACGTTTTGTCAACTTCAAAACAAATAGAGAAATTTTCTCCAACAATCTCTCCCTTTTTGATTATGACAAAACTTTCTTGCAGATTTGGATACTTTTGACCTACAAGACAACACTTAAGCAAACCTAGATATCTCATAAAAGATAAGTGAATTAGGATAAGGATAGTAGCGATTCTGCATCCATAGAAAACGAGTTAGTCCTGTAAAAACAACTATCTTTACCATAATCATCAACATAGCTTAAGATACTGCAAGCATTAAAAAGATCAAAAGAGTCCAAACCAGTCCAAGTCACAAGCAAACAAAGATAAGTCCAAAAGTCAAAAACCAATCAAAATCAAAGATAAATCTGCATGAACTTCTCCCCCTTTTTGTCAACAACAAAAAGTGGAGAACAAATAAAGGAGATGTGTAAAAATGGAGTCAGAATCATGGCTGTTTTAGAAGGCAAACAAGCTCGAATTCTCCCATTGAATTGACTATCTTCTCAAGCTTTGCAAAACTCTCCTTCAGTGACTGAAAGTCTTCACCCTGCACAGTAGACTTCACTTGATCCTTCAGGGCTTGTAACTGATCGTGCAAAGACACTGAAGTAGCCATGAAAGCATTCTTGAGATCTTGCATCTCATACCCCATAGCATATTACTGCTTCCTCACATCCAATAAGATCACGAGCAACCTTGAAAAGTCTGTTGTTTGCTCTGTTACAGTACTAGGACCAGCCAAGTCAAATCCAAGGGTTTTGAGAATGGATGGAACTTCAGCAGATTGTCTACTATGACTATGAGTGGAGGCTTCCGGATAATGAGAGGCATACACATCCTCAGGATCTGCTACAAAACGACTCACTTCACTAGTAAAGATAGGCGAAGAAGTACCTTTCTGTCCAACAGCTCCCTCTATTTGGTTGCCTTCGGGTGGAGTAGGAAAGATTTCTTTTTGATCAGCTTCAGCTTCCGAGTGATGCACGTCACCGATTTCAGTTCCTCCCATCTTAGAATCACTAGACAAGGAGACGGCCAAAGTTGGCTCAAAAGAGTCGTCTTGACCCTTGTTTCCTTTCTTCTTCTCCTTCTTGTCCTCTTCCCTCTTCTCTTTCTTCTTCTCCATCTCCTCTTCTCTCCTCTTCTTCCTCTTCTTCCTCTTCTCTTCCTTCTCTTCCTTCTTCTTCTTCTTCTCTGCCTTCTCTTCTCTCTTCCTCTTTCCTCCTCTATTCGTCATCTTCCTTCTCTGTCTCTCCTCTCGCTTTTTCTCTTTCTTCTGGCTCTTCTCGAGTCTCTTCAAAACTGACAAAACTCTTCAAATTTCACAAGGCTGAAAAAGTGATTTCATCCTCATCCTCTTCATCCTAAAATATGAGAATTCTTTTCCTCTTCACTAGAGCAGCCATGTGCTCCTTACAATTCCTCTTTGCTACAACAGAGTCTTGTTTTGCCTTCACGGGAGACTTCTCCTTCATACGCACCAACACCTTGTTCAGCTCTTTCAAGCGCATCTTTGTGACCATTTTGAATCCAATCACCATTAGAGAAATAGTTGTCAAACATAATGGAGTAGGGATGTGAATTTTAAAATGTTGAAGATAAGAGACGAATAAGAGAGTTGTCCCTTATCCTTCATCATTGATCGGTACATGTGAAACAAAATGGTGTGGGGCAGAGAGAATTTGTAGCCAGAGTTGATGGCATACATCAATTTCACTTCAGACCGAGAGACATCAATCTTGGATGTCGACTTTGGACGGATGCAGTTGATGACAATCTTGTGCAACAAGATGTTAGTGGCATTCATCCTAGAATAAGAAGTCTTGCCTTCAACATCTTAATCTTTCACCAAAGACAAAGTAGCATGAGCAGCAAATACACTAATTGGTTGGAAACTCGATCTTTCCATCCCAATTATGTCAGCCAGAGTGTCCATATTTACCAAAAACTCATTCTCCCTCATAGTGAAAGAGAAACTGTTCGCATCCAAGAAAGATAAGTTCGAGTAAAAGTATGCTGTGAGTTCAGGTTAAGCAGTAGTAGATTCAGAACAAAATCGCTCCAATTGCAATAGAGCAAACTTCTCTCACAGACTTACTTTTACCGAATCAAGGAAATCAAAATCGATACTCCTAGGGTTCATGACCCCTCTCTTCATCAAATTCAAGTAAACCTTTTTGTGGCTTTTCGATCTGAAAAGACTTGAGCCATCACAAATAACATTTAGAGCCACTCCCGATCTAGGTTGAAAATGAGTAAAGATCCGTTCATCGTCGTCTTGTCGTTGTGGTTTATTAGCAGTCCCAAAGCATGGGTCACTAGGAAAGTAAGCGAACGCTTTTTCAACCGATCCTTTCTCAACAATACCCATCTTTTTCATGTCACGTAGAAATGGAGTCTCGTTCTTATAACCTCTCTCTCTCTCTCTCTCTCTCTCTCTCTCTCTCTCTCTCTCTCTCTCTCTCAGGTATTCATCAAGGACATAGGAGTTCCTTCCCTTTTCAAATTAGAGTAAAGTTTGAAAGCAACTTGAGGAGTTAATGTTCTTACGGGTTCCACTTCTTCCAACACTTCTTCTTCTAGATGAGTCGGTGGTGGAGTTTGACGCAGCTGAGATGGTTCTTGCTGTCTTTGTCACTGTTGAGGAGTATAAACTTCTTCTTCGGTCAAGTCGAAGTGGTAGGATCCTCGGGCATGTGCCATGGTCCCCTGCTTGTAATTCTTGATGACTTTCTCGAAGACATTGTCTCTTTCAAGGGAGAAATTCACAGTCTTGCTTGAAAGGTGAAAACTTTTTGGATTAAAAAACAGGGAAATTGAGAGCAAGTGGGAGTTTAGAGCTTTTAGGGTTTGAGAGTGAAAATGAAGAAGACGGATTTCAACAGTATATAAAGCAAGTGAAGCGAGGTAAACAAAGCGACATAAAAGGAAAATGTAAAAATGCCTTTTCGAAAAAGAATAACTGCCTTTTTCAAAATAGATAATTGCCTTTTCGAAAATGAATAAATGCCTTTTCGAGAATGACTAAATGTCATAAAGGAAACTTGGAAATATAATTTCAATCAGTCAGTGATTAATGAGTAACCGTACAATTTTTAACCAAAAATTAAATTACCAATATCGAAATAAATTACAGTCTTAACTCTTGGTCTTCTGAGTCTAAATATCTTTAGACTTTATCCCTGAGTCTGAGCCAACTTACAGTCTTAACTCTTGGTCTTCTGAGTCTAAATATCTTTAGACTTTATCCCTGAGTCTAAGCCTCTTCAGACTTTATTCCTGAGCCTGAGCTTCTTCAGACTTTAAGAGATAAGATGTTATGTCTGGTGCGAATAGACTCAAATAGACTTTTCTCCAGTGGCTTTGTAAATATGTCCGCCAGCTGATTCTTTGAGTCAATGAATTGAATCATAACTTCTCCATTTTGAACATGATCTCTAATAAAGTGGTGTCGAATTTCTATGTGCTTTGCTCTTGAATGAAGAATTGGATTTTTTGTGAGATTAACTGCGCTGGTGTTCTCACATTTGATTTCGGTGCATGAGTTTTCAATTCCAAAGTCTCTTAGTTGTTGTTTTATCCATAAGATTTGAGAACAACAACTTCCAAGGGCTACATACTCTGCTTCTGCTATTGAAAGAGCCACAGTACTTTGCTTCCTTAAAAACCATGACGTTGTTCTGTTACCAAGCAATTGACAAGTGCCGGAAATACTCTTTCTATCAACTCTGCAACCTACTAGATCTGCGTCCGAATATCCAATGAGAGTAAAGTCTCCTTCTTTGGGATGCCACAGACCTAACTTTGAGGTAGTTACCACGTATTTGATTATGCGTTTTGCAGTACTTAGTGAGATTCTTTGGGATCTGATTGAAATCTGGCACAAAGGCAAACACTAAACAAAATGTTAGGTCTAGAAATAGTAAGATAAAGAAGTGAAGCAATGATACTCCTATAGAGCTTCTGGTCAACTTTCTTTCATCATTCATCTTTATCCAGTTTCGAAGAACTTGACATTGGTATTTCAATCTTTTTGCAATTCTCCAATCCGAACTTTTTAACAAGTTCTTTTGCATACTTTTCTTGGTGAATGAAAATTCCTTTCTTCAATTATTTCACTTGTAGTCCGAGAAAGAATGATAGTTCACCCATCATACTCATTTCAAACTCATCCTACATAGACTTAGAAAACTTCTTGCATAGGTTTTCATTAGGTGATCAAATTATAACATCATCAACATAGATTTAAACAAGTAGAAATTTTTTACCTTCTCTTTTAATAAACAAAGTAGCGTCCATCTTTCCTTTGACAAAACCACTTTGAATTAAAAACTTACTTAACCTGTCGTACCAAGCTCGAGGTGCTTGCTTTAATCCATATAAAGCATTTTTTTTTTAGTCTGAATACTAAGTTTGGTTTTCTTGGGTCTTCAAAGCCGGGAGATTGTTCCACATAGACTTCTTCTTGGATAAATCCATTCAGGAATGCACTTTTGACATCCATTTGGAATAACCTGAAATTCTTATAACAAACAAAAGCAAGTAATAATCTAATTGCTTCTAACCTTGCTACTGGAGCGTAAGTCTCATCATAGTCTATCTCTTCTTCTTGCGTATATCCTTTGGCCATGAGTCTTGCTTTGTTCCTTACCACTTTTCCTTTTTCGTCCATCTTGTTCCTGAAAACCCATTTAGCTCCAATAACAGATTTATCTTTTGGTTTAGGAGTTAATTTCCAAACATCGTTAACACTGAACTGCCTGAGCTCTTCTTGCATAACTTCAATCCAGCTTTCATCAGTTAAAGCTTATTCTATGCTTTTGGTATCTATTTCAGAAATAAGAGTCACGGTGCTAGACACTTCATGCCTTTTGGATCTGGTATGAATCCCTTCATCAATGTCACCAATGATAAGTTTTTTGGGATGACTAGACTTGTACTTCCAATTACTGGTTAGCCTAACAGATTGCTAATCTTCTGCTTTAGTTGATTCTTCAACATTCGTTCATTGTTGTCTTTCTAAAGCCCGAGCTGCTTCATGGGAGGTAGACTTTGTAGAGTCTGGATCAGGTTCAGATTCTTCAGGTTGAGTTTGAATCGATTGATTTTACAAAGAGTCTTGAAATTTGACATTCATCAACTCTTCCACAGACTTCTTGTTGAATACTATGTAGGCTTTGCTGGAGTAGAATATCCAAGGAAGTTTCCTTCATCTAATTTTTCTTCAAACTTACTAATTCGATCATTTGCATTTTTCAAGACAAAACATTTGCAAACAAACACATGAAAATAAGAAACAATTGGCTTCTTTCCTTTGAATAACTCATAGGGAGTTTTCTCTATAATAGGCCTTAAGAATACTCTGTTAATTATATAACATGTTATAGAAATTGCTTCAGCCCAAAAACAAGAAAAAATATTACTTTCAATTAAAAGAGTTCTTTCCATTTTTTGCAAAGATCTATTCTTCCTTTCCACAACTCCATTCTGTTCAGGAGTGTAAGGAGAGGAGAACACATGCTGAAAACCAGATTCATCACAGAATTTGGCAAAATCTTGATTTTCAAACTCACCTCCATAGTCTGTCAGTATGCTTGAAATAGCATACCCTTTCTTATTCTGTACTTTATTGACAAACTCTGAAAAGTGAGACAAGGTTTTAAACTTACTTGCTAGAAAGTAAAAACCCAAGTAAATCGTGAATAATCATCCACTATTACTATGCAATATCTCTTTCCACCAATGCTTTGAGTTCTAGTTGGTCCAAAGAGATCCATATACAGAAGCTGCAGCACACGATTAGTGAAAACGTAATTTATTTGTTTAAAAGAACTTCTAACATATTTTCCCAACACACATGGCGTGCATAAGTCATATTTTTTATATTTCAGGTTGGGTAGTCCACGAACAAGCTTCTTGGAAGAGATTTTGGCAATTTGCTTCATGTTGATATGGCCAAGCTTTTGATGCCAGAGATTCGCTTCATCTAGTATTGATATTAGGTATTGAGATCTTTACATGTCTTCGCTCAGTAAAAGATTGAGAGAAATCTTTACTAGTTCCCGAACATATTCCTTCCTGAAAATTGATTTTGAATCTAATATCGCACAGTTGGCTTATGCTGAGTAGATTCTAATTTAGTCCTTCCACCAAGGAGACATTGTTGATTGTGAGACTTCTAATCTTTACTGTTCAGCATCCAACAATTCTTCCTTTACTATTTCCACCAAAAGAGACTTTTCATCCATTTGTTTGAACAAGCTTTATAAAACAACTTAAATCTCCTATCATATGTCTTGAAAAGCCACTGTCCAAGTACCATTTAACCTTCTTTCTTGATAGTGACCTGCAATTAAAAAGGAAACTCAAGCTTTCTTTAATACCCACATTTTCTTGGATCCAGTGGAGTTAGTGCAATATATAGTCTTTGCCCAATCATTCTTAACAGATCTCCAAACTATAGGACATTCTTTCTCAAAGTGTTCTGAGCTGTTACACTTAGAATATTTGAGAGCACTTCGACCAACAAGTTATACAAAGACATTTTGAAAGTGATTTCTATAAAAGGCTTTTGTAGGTATTTATTTGATTCTTTCCTTTATTTTTGAAAAATCAATTAGATGAATGGTTTCAGAAGTCATTCCCAAGCCTGATTTGTTAAAGTAAGGTCTTTGTACTGAAAGAATCTTTTCCAACTTCTCAGATCCTATTGAAAACCTTTTGAAATATTTGAAATGTCATTTTTCAAACATATATTTTCTTTTGAAAGAGATTCTGCATTTTCTTTTAAAACGGCAAAACTTTTGTCTAAATTTTCAAACTTTTCTTTCCAATAGTTTTCATGTTGCTTCAGTGTAGAATTCTCTCTTTTTAGCTCAGAAATCCTCTTAAGAAAATTTTTGAGGCTAAGACAAAGTTCATCAATATATTCCGAGACTTTAGTAGGAATTTTTAAATTGCTTACCGCAATTTCACTGTCTGAGTCTGAGTTTGTATCTATTTCAGAGTCTGAGTTTGATTCTTTACCATTAAACAAATATTGGCATAATCATCATCACTTTCTTCACATTCAGTATCACTCCAAGTTTCTACTTTGAGAGCCTTTCTGTATTTCTAAGTTTTTTCTTTTTTTTCTTCAACAAATGACAGTTGGGTCTGATGTGTCCCTTTTTTCTTACATTCAAAGCAAATAACATCTTTATTGGATTCATCATCTTCAGTTGATTTGTTTTGAAACTTTTGAATACTTTGTTTCTTCCAATTGAATCTTCTTTCATTTTTGTTCAGTTTCTTAAACCTTCTTATCATAAGTGCTAGCTCTTCATCGTCCATATCTTCTTCAGAGTCTGTAACATTAGAGTCATCATTAGATTTTAAGGCAATAGATTTCTTACCTTTGGGATCTTCTTCTTCATTGATTTGTTCCACTTCATAGGACTGAAGTGTGCCAATCAGTTCGTCTATGGAGAGCGGCATGATCCTTTGTGTTTCTCTTATTGAAGTATTTACATGATTCCAATCTTTGGAAAGTCCACGCAGCAATTTGTTAACCTTCATAGGTCCTAAGATTGGTTGACCTTGATACTCTAGACCATTTACAATTTCTGTAAAACGACTAAACATGTCAGTGATAGATTCTCCTGGCTTCATCTTGAAGGCTTCATACTGTCTGAGTAGAATATTGATCCTTGTTTCTTTCACTCGATAAGTTCCTTCATAGGTAATGTGTAGCCTATCCCAGACTTCTTTAGCTATTTCACAAGAAGATATTCCGTTATACTCAGTAGGAGATAACGCACAATATAAAGAGTAAATTGCTTTTGCATCAAGAGCTTGTCTCTTGGTTATCTCTTCTTGAGTCATCTTGCTAGCCTCTGTAACTTCTTTCCCCTCTTTAAGACTGATGTAGCTTTAGGAATGATTCCTCTTTCTACCACATCCCATTCCAGAGGATCTTTCGATCTTAGGAATGCCTTCATCTTGTTTTTCCATATACTATATTCATTTCCATCGAAATAAGGTGGTCTAGTGTTGCTTTGGCCTTCAACCAAACCTGGAGCCAACATACTAGCCATGGATCTTTAACTCAGAAGTAAAAACACTTCAATTAAATGAGTACACAAGCTCTGATACCAATTGATAGGGCTAGTAAGAGCACCTAAAGGGGGGTAAATAGGTGATCAAAGACGCTTTTGCAAGACTTAACAAATTAATTCATCTTTTAAGAATGATAGACTGAAGATGTAAAAGACTATAAACAGTTATATAGAGCTGCGAATTGAAGTAAAGAGTTTAGGGATAAAGAATCAAAATACAAGGTTTATAGTGGTTCGGCTTAGACCAAGCCTACGTCCACTCTCCCACACTGACAGCCCACCGGCTGGATTTTACTATGAACCAAAAGAGATGTTACAGTCTCACGTCCTTGATTCCATGGTGTAGAGACTCTGCTACACTTCATCAAGGTTTCACAAGTATCTAATCTCTCTTTTGAGTACAATTTAAGCTCAACAATTGAAATAACGAAGAACTAGGAGCTTCAGACTTCGGAATTTTTCTCTCACGCACACACTAGAATAACTTGAACGTCTTCCTTATATACTCCCCCATGCCTTCATAACCGTTGGCACCTTCCAAAAGAGTTCTTCCAATCAACCCGTTGGACAGAATCAATTAGGGAGATCTCAAGTTATTTAATGAATGTGATGATAGCCCACCAATCCCCCTCGCTCATACAATCAGGAACTAGGTTTCTATAAGTAGAACCTTTCAAGTATACTTTGTCAATCAATCAATCTAATTATTCGAATTAATTTCAATACGAATAATTGATCTCGAGATGCCATTTTCCAGCTGTGAGATCTTCTTCAACCATACAAATCAAATCCTTAAAGATATACTCGTATTTGGATAAGTCTTCTTCAACGGATAATACTTTTCTTCGTCGGTCTGAAAATTGTCAATGAGGGCAGACTTTAAATCTTGAGTCTGGAGGTCTTCAGACTTTGACGATAGAGTCTGCAAGTCTTCAGACTTTGACGATAGAGTCTGCAAGTCTTCAGACTAAACTGATAGAAACATTTTGTCAACTTCGAAACAAATAGGAAAGTTTTCTCCAACAATAGGAACGTGAGTTTTCACAGCCTATTTAAGCATCACTCATTACCTTAGGGAAGAAGACAAACCAACTTACCCGAACCAAAAGAGGATGAGAAGAATCCATGGATACTTCACCAGAATTCAAGAGGTTCATGAGCCTCGTGGCTATCCTTGCCCTTTTCACCACCTTTACCATTCCACTTCCTGCCCTTTTCACATCATGTTCCTCAAGGACTTCTGTGTCAAAGCCCATGGTTTTCGTACAATGGGAGAGTAGTATTGAAATAGGTCAAACCAAAAAAACAAAAGGTTTCCGAGATGGGGACTGACCAAGTCAAAAAAGTCACCTGTGAAGACTACAAAAGTAACAAATACCAAAGTCTTCAAAGAACCAAAAATAAATCTCAGTCAACTCTTAGATGACTACCCCTATGGCGTACAAAGCAATATAAATGCACATTTTCGTAGTCTCCACTGGTCAGTTGCTGTTTTATTGTATTCCCATTATCATGGAAAATGATAGGAGTGTGAGTTTTCCCAGCCTATTTAAGCATCGCTCATTGCCTCAAAGAAAAGACAAACTAACTTGCCCAAACCGAAAGAGAAGGAGAAGAATCCATGGATACTTCACCAGAATTCAAGAGGTTCATGAGCTTCATGGCTACCCTTGCCCATTTCACTACCTTTGCCATTCCACTTCCTACTCATGCTTCCCCTGCAGAGGCCCAAGCCCTCCTCAAGTGGAAGTCCAGTCTTAGCAACCATTCAATTTCTTCCCTCTCTTCTTGGACTCCCTCTCCTTGTATTTCAACCAATTCCAATTCGACCATGAGTCTGTGTGCTTGGTATGGCATCTCCTGTGATCAGGCGGGGAATGTGATCAAGAAAAATCTCACCAGCACCAATGTAGAAGGTACGCTCGACAAATTCCCATTCTTATCTTGGTCTCATCTCATGTATATGGACTTGCAATTCAATAATCTCTCTGGCCACATTCCGCCTCAAATCAGTCTCCTAAGCAATCTCGTCTATCTCGACCTCTCTATGAATTGGTTCTCGGGGAAAATACCATCGGAGATCGGTAATTTGAGCAAATTAGCTAAATTGTATGTCTACAACAATAGCCTCTTTGGTTCTATTCCTCAAGAAATGGGAAATATGAAAAATTTGAAAGTGCTCCAATTGCTCTGGAACAATTTGACAAGACTGATTCCTTCCACTTTGGGGAACTTGACCAAATTAACAAATCTGAGCCTATTTCATAATAAGCTTATCCTACTGCCATTAGGCAATTTGACAAAACTTACGGTGCTGCGATTGCATCACAACCAGTTCACTGGTTCCTTACTAGAGAACTTGTGCCAAGGTGGATTGTGTTGGAGAAATCTTTCCAGAATATTTTGAAGATGACAAAGCGTTTCCATGAGTCTAGTCTAGATAATTGCAGACCTTCTGTTTAGAGTTTGAAGACTTTCAGATCACCAGACTCAGCACTCAAGACCCAAGACTCAAGACTATTCTCATTGACAGATTTTTTCTAATCTAGTGACGAAGGCAATCTAGAGCCGAAGTATTTGGTTGAGGATTTAGTCCTATCCTCTAGAGGAGATCTCTTGGCTGGATAAATATAACAGATTCTTTTATTCAAAATCAAGATCGTTTGAAGATCCGATGGTCGACGAAATATTCTTGGAAGGTTCTATTCTTGGAAACCAAGATCCTGATTGTATGGGCGAACAGGATTGATGGGCTATCGTCAGGTTCCTTTAATAGCTCGAATGATCTTCTTGATTGATTCCGTCCAACCGGTAGATTGGAGGAATTCCTTTGGTAAATGCCAACGGGTATGATGGCATAAAGGAGTATAAAAGGAAGACGTTCTAGTTGCTTTAGTGCATGATCGATAGAGAAATTCCAGAGTCTGAAGCACCTTGATTATTAGTCGATACATTCTGAGCAAAATCGTATACACAAAGAGTGTCTATACTTAGTGATACCTTGAGCGAGTGCGGTAGATCATCTACACCGTGAAATCAAGAAAGAACAACGCTGTAACATCTCTTTGTTCATAGTGAAATCCAGCCAATAGGCTGTCAGTGCTGAAGAGTGGACGTAGGCTTGAAATAAGCTGAACCACTATAAACCGCGTGTTCAATTTTCTCTTCCCTTCTCTCAGCCTTACTTTGATTATTGTTTGTCTCAAATATATCAACTGTCTAGTATTGTGCAATTATCGATAAAAATCTTTTATATACCTATTCACCCCCCTCTAGGCACTTATACTAGCCATATCAATTGGTATCAGAGCTCGTGTACTCACTTTATTTGAAGTGTTTTACTTCAGAGTAAAAGATCCATGGCTAGTATGCTAGCACCAGGGCTGATGGAAGGGCAAAGCAATACCAGACCACCCTACTTTGATGGAATTATTACAACATCTGGAAGAACAAGATGAAAGCTTTCCTACAATCAAAGGATCCTCTGGAATGGGACGTTGTAGAAAAAGGAATTACTCCTACAGCTGCATCAGTCTCTGAAAGAGGGAAAGAAACTGTCGAGACCAGTGGAATGACTCAGGAAGAGATAGTCAAGAGACAAGAACTTGATGCAAAAGCAATTTACTCTTTATACTGTACTTTGTCACCAACTGAATATAACAGAATATCTTCTTGTGTTACAGCAAAAGAAGTTTGGGACAGATTACATATCACCTATGAAGGAACAGATCGAGTGAAGGAAACCAGAATTAACATTCTCCTCGGTCAATATGAAGCCTTCAAAATGAAATCAGGAGAATCTATATCTGGCATGTTTAGTCGTTTTACAGATATTGTCAATGGTCTTGAGAATCAAGGACAAAAAATTCTGATCCCATGAAGGCAAACAAGCTACTGCGTGGACTCTCTAAGGATTGGAATCACATAAAGACTTCAATAAGAGAGACGCAAAGAATTATGCCGCTATCTGTCGACGAGTTGATTGGAACTCTTCAGTCTTATGAAGTGGAACGAATTAATGAAGATGAAGATCCAAAAGGTAAGAAATCCATTGCATTAAAATCAAATGATGATTCTGATAATACAGATTCTGAAGATGATATGGACGATGAGGAGCTTGCTCTCATGATAAGAAGATTCAGAAAACTGAATAGAAAAGGAAGAAGGTTCAACTCAAAGAAACAAAGTTTTCAAAGACAGTAGACCAAGTCTATTGATGATGAGGAACCAAACAAAGATGTAGTTTGCTTCGAATGTAAGAAAAAGGGACACATCAGACCCAACTGTCCTCTTCTGAAGAAGAAGAGAGGAAAAGCTGAAAAGTTTCGAAAAGCTCTCAAAGCCGAAACCTGGAGTGATACAGAGTGTGAAGAAAGTGATAATGAATATGCCAACCTATGTCTGATGGCACATTCAGACTCAGACTCAGATTCTGGATCAGACTCAGACAGTGAATTTGAGGTAAGTAATTTTAAAATTCCTGTCAAAGTTTCTAAATACATTGATGAACTGTTTTTTAGTCTTAAGACTTCTCTCAAAAGAATTTCCAAACTTAAAAATGAAAACTCAGCTCTAAAATAAAAGGAAAACGTTTTAGAAGAAAGAGTTAAAAGTTTAGACTTGAATGTTTCCACTCTTAAAGAAAATGAAGATAATCTTTTGAAAGAAAATGTTTTTTTTAAAAATGACTTATCAAATATTTCAAAGAAATTTTCAATAGGGTCCGAAAAACTTGAAAAATTTCTTTCAGCTCAAAGACCTTACTTCAATAAGTCCGGTCTAGGTATGACAGCAGAAACAATTCCCTTGATTGATTTTCCTAAAGTAAAAGAAAGAATTAAGAAAAGACCCTCGAGAGAGACTTACAAAAATCATTTCAAGAAAGTTTTTGTAAAGTCTGTAGGTCGAAATGCCCTCAGGTGTTCAAAGTGTAACAGTCCGGATCACTTTGAAAAAGAGTGTCCTATGGTTTGGAAACCTATAAAGAAAGTATGGGCTGATACTGTTTATCTTACTAACACCAAAGGACCCAAGAAAATTTGGGTACCAAGGAAAGCTTGAGACTCTCTTTTAAATGCAGGTCTCCATCAAGAAAAAAGTGGTATCTTGACAGCGGATGCTCAAGACACATGACGGGAGACTCAAATTGCTTCACAAAGCTTGTTCAAGTCAATGGTGGAAAAGTTTCATATGGAGGAAACAGCAAAGGAAGTATTGTGGGATTTGGAACTATGAAAATTGGAAATCTCACAATAAGTAATGTTTCCCTAGTGGAAGGACTCAATTACAATCTTCTCAGCATTAGCCAATTGTGTGATGCTGGTTTTAAGTTCTGGAACCAGTAAAGACTCTACTCAGTCTTTCATGGGTCGAAGACATGGAAATATCTATCTTCTGGATGTGAAACCAAATGAATCGCAATGCCTAATCTCAATTCAAGATGAAGCAAGCTTATGGCACAGAAATCTTGGTCATGTCAACATAAAGCAATTAGCCAAAATCTCATCAAAGCAGCTTGTTCGAGGTCTACCCAAATTACCATACCAAAAGTCCGATCCATGCACTCCATGTATTCTGGGAAAGCAGGTAAGAAATTCATTTAAGCCAATAAATCATGTCTCTACTAATCATGTACTACAGTTGCTGCATATGGATCTCTTCGGACCAACCAGAACCCAGAGCATTGGAGGTAAGAAATACTCCCGCTTTACTTGGGTATATTTCCTTGCAAGTAAGTCTGAAACCTTCTCGTATTTTGAAAAATTTGCTAAAAAGGTTCAAAATGAAAAATGTTGTGTTATCTCAAGTATAAGAACAGATCATGGAGGTGAATTTGAAAATCAAGATTTTACAAAATTTTGTGATGAATCTGGCTTTAAGCATGTGTTTTCCTCTCCATATACTCCTCAGCAAAATGGAGTTGTGGAAAGAAAGAATAGATCTCTTCAAGAAATGGCTAGAACTCTTTTAATTGAAAGTAAGATTTCTTCATGATTTTGGGCTGAAGCTGTTTCAACAGCGTCCTATATCATCAATAGAGTCTTCTTAAGACCTATTCTAGAGAAAACCCCTTATGAGTTATTCAAAGGTAAGAAGCCTATTGTTTCATACTTTCATGTGTTCGGTTGCAAGTGCTTTATATTGAAAAATGCAAAAGATCGAGTTGGTAAGTTTGAAGAAAGATCAGAAGAAGGCATCTTCCTTGGATATTCTACATCAAGCAAAGCCTATAGAGTCTATAACAAGAAGAGCCAGTCTGTGGAGGAGTCAATGAATGTCAAATTTCAAGACTCTATGCAAGATGAATCCAGTCAGACTCATCATGAAGAATCTGAACTTGCTCCAGACCCTCCAAAGCTTACAACTCAAGAAGCATCTCAGACTCTGGAAGATCAACATCAAGCTGTTCGTGAAGATTCAAATAAAGAAAGAGATCATCAACCAGACAAACCAACCAGTAACTGGAAGCATAAGTCCAGTCATCCCAAAGATCTCATTATCGGCGAAATTAATGAAGGAATTCTCACCAGATCAAAAAAGCGTGAAGAATCTAGTGCTGTGGCTCTCATTTCTGAAATTGAACCAAAGAGCATAGAAGAAGCTTTATATGATGAAAGCTGGATTGAAGCTATGCAAGAAGAGCTCAGACAGTTTAACATTAATGATGTCTGGGAATTGACATCTAAACCAAAAGGTAAAACTGTTATTGGAGCTAAATGGGTGTTCAGGAACAAGATGAATGAGAAAGGAAAAATCTTATGAAACAAAGCAAGACTCGTGGCCAAAGGATACACGCAAGAAGAAGGAATAGACTATGATGAGACTTACGCACCAATAGCAAGGTTAGAAGCTATTCGACTATTACTTGTGTTTGCTTGTTATAAAAATTTCAGGTTATTCCAAATGGACGTCAAAAGTGCTTTCCTAAATGGATTCATCCATGAGGAAGTTTATGTGGAACAACCACCAGGGTTTGAAGACCCAAAGAGGCCAGACTCAGTCTTCAGACTGAAAAAGGCCTTGTATGGGTTAAAGCAAGCACCTCGAGCTTGGTACGACAGACTAAGCAAGTTCTTAATACATAATGGTTTTGTCAAAGGTAAAGTAGATACTACTTTATTTATCGAAAAGGAAAACAAAAGCTTTTTACTTGTTCAAATATATGTGGATGATATTTTGTTGATCTTCTAATGAAAGTCTGTGCAAGAAATTTTCTAAGTCTATGCAGGATGAGTTTGAAATGAGTATGATGGGAGAGTTAACATTCTTTCTTGGTCTTCAAGTAAAACAATTGAAGGAAGGAACTTTTATTAATCAAGAAAAATATGCTAATGATCTTGTCAAAAGGTTTGGACTAGAAAAATGCAAAAAGACCGACATACCTATGTCAAGTTCTTTGAAGATAGACAAATATGAAGAAGGGAAGAAAGTTGATCAAAAGCTGTACAGGAGTATCATTGGTTCACTTCTTTATCTTACTGCTTCTAGACCTGACATTTTGTTGAGTGTTTGCATCTGTGCAAGGTTTCAATCAGATCCTAGAGAATCTCATCTCAGTGCTGCGAAACGTATTATCAAATACGTTGCTTCATCTTCAAGCATTGGTCTTTGGTATCCTAAGAAGGGAGACTTTAATCTTTTGGGATATTCAGATGCAGATCTGGCCGGTTGCAGAGTCGAGAGAAAAAGCACTTCGGGAACCTACCAGTTGCTTGGAAGCAGGACAGTGTCTTGGTTTTCAAGGAAACAAAGCACTGTGGCTCTCTCAACAACAGAAGCAGAGTATGTAGCTCTTGGAAGTTGCTGTTCACAAATTCTATGGATAAAACAACAGCTACAAGACTTTGGAATTGAAGACTCATGCACAAAGATTAGATGTGACAACACCAGCGCAATCAATCTCACTAAAAATCCAATCCTTCACTCAAGAGCAAAGCATATAGAGATTCGACATCATTTCATTAGAGATCATGTTCAAAATGGAGAAATCTCGATTCAATTTGTTGATTCAAAAAATCAACTAGCGGATATATTCACAAAGCCTTTGGAGAAAAATCAATTCGATTTTATCCGTTCCAGACTCAATATTTTGAAGCTTGAGGAAATTAAAGTCTAGAGACTCTCCAACCCTCAAACTCAGACATTCATGGCTATAGACTATAAGTTGTTATTATATCTCGAAAAGGTAGGATCATTAGTGCAGTTAATTTATAATTTCCGTAAAAAAACGGAATCTTGTCTTTTCAAAAAGATTAACTTCTATTTGGCAATTATTGATTTTAAAAGAAGCATCTATTCATTTTCCTTTGTGCCGATTGGTGTTTTTCCTTTTTAAAATGAGGTATATATATACAGTTTTACTCGCTTAAACTTCAAAACCCTAAAGGCATTCTCCTCCCAATCCTGTCTCTACTTTGTGTTCATCTTCGAGAAAGTTGTCATCTTTTCTTGGGAAAGCGAGTAAAGGAATCTTTCAACGACAAGGAAAGATGTATTCTTCGAGAAAGTCTTCAAGAATCGCGAACAGGGGACCACAGAGAATGAGGGAGGGGCCTACCCATTTCGATCTCACCGAAGAAGAAGATTTACCGAGTCAACAACAAAGCCCGATTCACTCTCCACCACATCACTCCTCACCATCTACCCCACAAGGTGCGGGTCATCAACCAGAGAAAGAAATAATCGAGGATGCAGACCCTGTAAGAATCCAAAAACCCTCTTTTATTTACAAGCTCTATCTTGCATTAAAAAGCATTAGGACTCCGCTGAACTACGTAGATGATTTCCTTAAAGAAAAGAATTATGGGAATGAGTATATCTTTTTGCAACAAATGGAGGATTTGGAAATTGCTCCCAAAGGAAAGGCTGAGGAAGCACTTGTGAACATTCCAAGTGACCCTCATATATCGGGACTGAATCCGATGATGATAAAATGTTCAGTGAATATCAACCTAGAATGGGTGTTGCTGCGAAGGTGAAGGGAAAAAGGATGGATTTGTTTAAATCGAAGGAACAGGAGAATCTGTTTTTCAGATTGCTGAAACGAGGGTTGATAAACCCTAGGAGTGTTGATTTCGATTTCTTTGATGCCATTAATGTGAACTTAAGGGAGAAGTTCAATCTGCTTCAACTTGAGCAATTTTGCTCCGATACCACAGACGGTTATGCGCAATTGACAGCATACTTCTATTCAAATCTTAGCTTTTTAGATGCGAATAGATTTTCCTTCAGTGTTCGAGACCAAGACTATGTGGTAGATGTGGACATTCTGGCAGATATAATTGGAGTTGAAAGATGACGCTATCAACCAATCAAAGTTTCGATTGCTCATGCCACACTGGAGCTTGTCAAAGACAGGGATACAGAGGGAAGAATTACCTACTCAAGAATGCGTGACATCAACATCTTGATTCATAAAATTGTGATCAACTGTATCAGGCCAAAGTCTACATCCAAGACTGACGTGTCTAACTCTGAGGCAAAATTAATGTATGCGATCAATTCAGGGAAGAAGTTCTCTCTCCCTCACACCATTCTCTTTCACATGTACAGAGCAATGGTGAAGGACAAGGGCCAATTGCCTTACCTTGGTCTTGTGACCAAGATCTTCAGACACTTGAACATTGAACCTCCACATACTCTTTGTGTTCGACCATGCGACAAAATGGTGATGGGTTTGAAAATGCTGACAAAAATGCGTCTGAAAGAGCTTGCTAAGGCAATGGAGAAGTTCAGAGTGAAGACTCCAGTATCTTCTGTATCAAAGAGAAAAGGGAAGGAGCCCATTGGTGCCCCATCCAAAAAGAAAAGAACTCTTATCTTGGAAGATGAAGATGAAGAGGAAGATCTCACTATCTCTGCATTGATAAGGACCAGACGTTCTGTACCTGAATCAACAGAACAACAGAAGAAAGGAACAGAAGCAGAGGAAAAAGAACAGAGAAAAGCAGAGGAGCAACAAGAGAAAGAGAAAGAAGCTGAAGAAGAAGGAGAAGCAGTGAAAGAAAAGTCTGCAGATGAAGCCGGAGAGAAAGGGAATCAAGACACTGAAGAGCATGACCATCACTCTTCCCCAATTGAGGTCCTAGAGACAGGGGGAGATGGCGAGCAAGGTAGGACTACACCACATGTTGTTAACAATGAAGGTGTGAGTCGCTCACCAGCAAATCCAGAAGTTTTTCAAGCTTCTCAAATGCCTGAGGAAGGACATGATACGTCAACACCAAACCTGCAAGATTACACCGAAGTTCCATCGTCTGCTTTCACTCCATCCGAGAGAGCAAATGCGAGCACACAGACGGACAATACATCAAATTTTCGTCGTATTCTTGATGTTCTTCTGGAAATGCAGGGTCAAATCTATGCTCTGGATTGTGAACTTCAAGTCCTGAAGAATGCTGGACAAGCATCTTCTGTTACCCTGGAGGATAAAATGAAAAACCTCGCTCTTCAAATTCAAGCCAATGCCAAAGGAGACGAGGTGGCTCATCTACGGGAAGACTTGAAAAGGCTAGAAGGCATCGTACAGTCGATGGGAGATTTCCAGATTGTGCGCATTCCCAAGCAGACTTGACTCTTTTCTCACCTTTTTAATGATGACAAAAAGGGGGAGAATTGCAATTTGAACTACTCACTTTAAACTTTGATTTGATTATTTTTGTGTTTGAATGTTTGTTTTTTAGTATGACTTGGGTGTGGATTTTAATGCTTGACTGATTGCATTTTATATCAAGTATTGTTGTATGGTCTTACTCATGAAAGACTAACCGATTTTCTGTGGATGCAGAGTCTGGTTGACTTATTAATCTTTATGAGATAGCCATATTGCTTGAGTAATGTTTTGCAAGTCAAAGTTGTTCAAATCTAAATGAAAGTTTTGTCACCATCAAAAAGGGGGAGATTGTTGGAGAAATCTTTCCATAATATTTTGAAGATGACAAAACATTTCTATGAGTCTAGTCTGGATAATTGCAGACCTTCTGTTTAGAGTCTGAAGACTTTCAGATCACCAGACTCAGCACTCAAGACCCAAGACTCAAGACTATTCTCATTGACAGATTTTTTCTAATCCAATGACGAAGGCAATCCAAAGCCGAAGTATTTGGTTGAGGATTTAGTCCTATCCTCTGGAGGAGATCTCTTGGCTGGATAAATATAACGGATTCTTTTATTCGAAATCAAGATCGTTTGAAGATCCGATGGTCGACGAAATAATCTTGGAAGGTTCTATTCTTGGAAACCAAGATCCTGATTGTATGGGAAAACATGATTGATAGGCTATCATCAGGTTCCTTTAATAGCTCGAATGATCTTCTTGATTGATTCCGTCCAACGGGTAGATTAAAGGAATTCCTTTGGTAAATGCCAACGGGTATGATGGCATAAAGGAATATAAAAGGAAGACGTTCTAGTTGCTTTAGTGCATGATCGATAGAGAAATTCCAGAGTCTGAAGCACCTTGATTATTAGTCGATACATTCTGAGCAAAATCGTATACACAAAGAGTGTCTATACTTAGTGATACCTTGAGTGAGTGCGGTAGATCATCTACACCGTGAAATCAAGGAAGAACAACGCTGTAACATCTCTTTGTTCATAGTGAAATCCAGCCAATAGGCTGTCAGTGCAGAAGAGTGGACGTAGGCTTGAAATAAGCTGAACCACTATAAACCGCGTGTTCAATTTTCTCTTCCCTTCTCTCAGTCTTACTTTGATTATTGTTTGTCTCAAATATATCAACTGTCTAGTATTGTGCAATTATCGATAAAAATCTTTTATATACCTATTCACCCCCCTCTAGGTACTTATACTAGCCATATCATATTGCTCCAACACCTCACGTTGGGTGGCAACAACTTAACTGGTTCTATCCCTAGAAGCTTGAGAAACCGCACAAGCTTGGTCATAGTAACCCTCAACCAAAACCAATTCATTGGAAACATATCTGAGACCTTTGGTGTTTACCCCAACTTGTACTATCTCAATATGAGTTCCAACAAGTTCTATGGAGAAATGTCAACAAACTAGGGAAGTTGCACCCGTTTACAGTATTTGGGGATTGCTAGAAATAAAATCACTAGTTACTTGCCTCTCGAGATTGGAAATATGAGTCAACTACAAGAACTCGATCTTTCTTCCAATGGATTAGTTGGCAAGATTCCAAAAGAACTTGGGAAATTGACTTTCCTACACATTCTATTTCTCAACAACAATCAACTTTCGGGACGGTGGCCAATAGAAAGTTTCTCAAACACATCATTGGAGCAAATTAATTTGTCCAACAACAAATTTGATGGTCCACTTCTACTTCCATCACCCTTCACAAATTTCTATTCGATTGCAAATAATAAAATAGCGGGGAAGATCCCTTTATCAATATGCAATGCCACCTCTCTCTCAGTCCTCATCATGTCTAATAATAGCATAGCCGGTCGCCTACCCGAGCGCTTGTCACACTTCAATTTATCGATTTTGAACTTGAAAATGAATAGTCTTTCAGGCACAATCCCCTAAACATTTTTATTGAGAAGTAAATTTTTTAGAAGTCTTGACTTGAGTCAAAATCAGTTCAAAGGGACATTGCCCCAAACCCTTGCCAATTGTAAAAACCTGGAAGTTCTGGATTTCAACAACAATAAGATAGAGGATAAGTTCCCAACATGGCTGGGAACACTACCTAAGCTAAAAGTTCTTATTTTGAGGTCCAACAATTTTAAGGGTTCTTTAGATTTTCCAAAGGTAGCTCATCTCTTTCCCATGTTGCACATTTTTGACCTCTCGAACAATGGCTTCACTGGTCCTTTACCAACCAATTTGATAGTGAAACTTCAAAGGATGATGAACGGACAAAATGGGCAAGGGCCGAAAGGCGAATTGTACATGAGGCAAGAAGTTGCAATGGGGTTCTATGAAGATTCCGTGAATGTGACCATGAAAGGAAACAAGGTTTAGCTAGTGAAGGTCTTGAACATCTGCACATTCATTGACTTATCACTCAACTCTTTTCATGGGAACATCCCAAGTATTATTGTAAATCTTCATTATCTCAAAGGGCTCAACCTTTCCCACAACCACCTCATGGGTTCTATTCCATCAACTCTTGGAAATTTGACTCACCTTGAATGTTTAGATTTATCTTCAAACAAGCTTAGTGGGAGGGTTCCTAGAGAACTCAAAGATTTGTCATTCTTGGGGTGTTTGAACCTCTCAAAGAACCAACTCATAGACCGCATACCTCAACACAAACAACTGAGCACCTTCATGAGTGACTCATTTTGAGGAAACGTAGGCTTATGTGGAACTCCATTACAAAACACATGCCCTGATGATGCTCCACCACCACGGTTGTTCTTCCAAGAGGATAGTACAAGAGAGCATGGTAGTGGGTTTGATGGAAAAGCAGTCAGGATAGGGTATGCATCCGGAATTGTAATTGGAATTTCCATAGCGCACATTTTATGGAAAACTGGAAGACCTAAATGGCTTGTGGAAAAAGTGAGAAGTACGGAGAGAAGAGCCAAATTGCTGAAGAAGCCAAAGCAAAAGGCCATCAAATTTCATGGAGACCAATGAAATTGTTAAGAAGGGATCCATTTGAGGTACATGCAAAGTAGTTCAATGAATACACTTTTTGTCGGACTGAAATGTAATTTTACATATGGATGATTTTTCTATTATGATGTCATCTTCTTCTTTAAGTGTGATTTCTAAATTGGGTCAATTGAATGGAAGAACATGAAAGGGATCTTTGGAAAAATCGATTGCATCATTTACACCCTTTATGTCATTTTCTTGTTTAGTGTACGTCATTCTTATCTCTCCATGGAAAAGAAAGAATGACGAAGGGTTGTTGAAGCCCATCTAACCCAAGGTTGCGTGATTGAATTTTCCATTGAAATATGTCCTTAAGGATTTTTAATTTTGTCATTGTCCCACTACATATTTCTATTGAAGTTGCAGGCTGGTATTAGATTGTTGACTTGTTCTTGCACCTATCATACTTGTCCGCAATAGTGAACGAGGTACTTGTTGAAATAAAATATGCGGAAATGATAGGATTTTACAATTTATATTAACGCAAAATCACTAGAGAAATAAACGAGAAATAATATGATACCAGAGATTTGCGTAGTTCGATTTTAATATCGATATCTATATCCACAAGAAGAATCAGCAACAAATAATTCATTATAATCGAAGAATTAGAATTTACAATTGCTCACACACTTGAATATTTTTCACACTTATATGTATGCCTAAATGCAAAGTATTCACAAATAAACAACTCAATTTAGATGTAAAACTCACGGTACAAAATCACTTCACATTCAAACCCAAGCAAAAGCTTTACTTGAACGACCGATGAAATCAAGAATGCCTCTCCACATCTATCTTTCTCTTCTCATGTGTTTGTGGCTTCTTTTGGTTGTGTTCTCATGCGGCTCCTCAACTTTTGCAGCTCCGCCAAAAGAAAAAACCTACGCTTTCTATATGCGTGTCCAGAGTCAACAATTTGAACTAGGCCCACCATGTGTTCTTTAATAGAGATTCGGCTTTTGCACGTACAAAAGAAAAAGAAATCCTTCCTTTTATTTTATTTTATTTCCTCTTTTTTGCAGCTACAAGGACTCCAATGAATTACTCCTTTTGTTGACCAATCAATCAAAAGGATTAGGATTTGAAGAAGACATCCAAGACGTCTATTTCTTTTCTTGTGCGCACTCCGCAATATTATTTTTAACAGAAAAAACATCTTCACAATTAAATATTAAAAGAACTTGTTTAAGCAGATCGCATTTTGCAAAACGCTTAAACTCAAGATATAATTTAACAGTGCCAAAAGTTCAAGCCTCAAAGCATCTTCAAAATTTATATTCAAAGTAATCTAATTGCAAAATTCTTGGGTCTTCTAAGCCAAAAAACTGAAATTTTTCATGTTCGTGGATAATTCAATTTTGCTAGTAATTTTCAAATACTATTGCAAAGAAATATAACCAGTAGCTTGCTCATAAGTTAACTTGTCAATAATTACCAACATCATAATGAATTTATCAAGTCCATTGTCAATTACTAACTTCTTTTAAATTCTACCATTAGTATCACCAAAAACCTTAAAATTGGTATATCCGTGCCACATTTAACCAAACAAAAAATTCCAAATTATTAAGCTCATGTCACATTTACCTCCCAAACTAGTATAGTCTCATATCATATTTTACCCAAACTAATTTTCAAGTCATAAAAAGCAAGCTATTTCCCCTCCAAGTTTGTCTCTCACTCCCAAAAATAGTATATTTACCTTTTTGCCCCTCATCTCACATGTTTTGGTAATATTTTGCTCTCTTTTTTGTTTAACTATTTCTTTTCTTTTCTTGCAGGTACCTTTTTCCTCCTCCTCCTTTTTTTTTGCTTTTTTTGCATAATCAGACAATGAGGAGAATGAAACTCAAGCTCCTCAACCTCTCCTTAAAAAAAAAAAAAAAAAAGCTCTCCTCTAACGTCTTGATGTCCCTCAAACTTTTCTCCCGCACATCGCTAGCTGCACAGAAACCGACTATGCAAATTGCCCGAATCACTCAATCAGCTTAGGCGTCAACTGCTAAAATGGTCAGTTGATCATGCATGTGGCGGGTGGACATCACTCAATGAGCTTAGGCGTCAACTGCCCGAATGGCTTAAACCTTGTTTATATCTCCATTCGTACCCTTTCATATAATGTCTTCTATCAAAATGTTATCGTATCTTTTGGCTGATATACTAGTTATTGCAACTCAATGTGGACATTTAAACGTTAATGAAATTAATTGAATGCAGGAATAATTAACTAAAATGTAGGATCACATTTTCAATATTATATCATCATCACCTTGCAAAATAGCCCTATCAAAGCACTGGGTTGCAATAGTTTTTTTTCTTTCAATCAAGTTGGACAACGACTTTGGTATGGTCTTGTTCGCGATTCTCTTTCTTTGTAACGTCGCATCACGTTTCTCCTCGTACAGCCACGATCGGATTCGGCCCTAATAATTGGGCGGGATCCAACCACAATCAAACCCGCATGATTCGGCCCATCCCGGCCCACTAACGCGTTCTCGCATTCTCTCTTCTACTCTCGAAGTCGAACCCCCTTGGAAGAAGCTGGACCAGGGGTGTGCAACCGGACCGGGTTTACCCGGTTCCCGGTCCGGCCCACCTGGAAAACGGGGTCGGGAACCGGTTCCGGTTAAAACCGGGCCGAGAACCGGTTCCCAAAACGCAGACCCTGTTTAAACCGGTCCGGGAACCAGTTCCGAGGGGGATTACCCACCTGGGAACCGGTTCGACTGGACCGGTTTGGGAACCGGTTGGAGAACCGGTTTTTATGCCTAAAGCGAAACCCTAATTTTGTTTCTTTCTTTACCTTGCAAAGGCGCAGATGCAGAGAACCAGTGCTCGACCCCTTCCTCTCGCGCTCCTCTCCCGGTTCCCCTCGCGCTCGCACCACCGCTGCCAAGCTCCTCCTCCTCCCCCACCCCGCCGCCCCCGCCGTCACCGTCACTGTCGTCGTCACCCCCGACAACCTCCACCTGCTCGACCCCTTCCTCGCCTCCTCCTCCTCCTCCTCGCTCCAGCCTCTCGTCTTGCTGCGCCACACCCGCCGCGGGTGCGCTTCGTCGCCAAAGTCCGCGCCCTCCGCGACCTCCACCTCCCACCCCTCCCCGCCCTGCGCGGTCGTCTCCGACTTCTTCCTCGGGTAGACCCACCGCTTCGCCCGAGACCGCGGCGTCCCACGAGTCGTCTTCTCACCGTCTGGCGCATTCGGGCTCTCCATCGCCTTCGCCCTGTGGCGGGACCTCCTCCGGCCCGACGAGGAGTCGACGGTCTCACCGCGCGCTGTTTCCCGAGCTCCCTTGCTGCCAATCTACTGCCACCCCCTTCGCGAAGCTGCCGCTGCCTCGCTGCTCCGCCTGAGCCCCGTTGCCGACGTCTGCATCCTGGTGAGCTCCCCCGACCACCCCTGCTTCTTTCTTTCTTTCTTTTCTCTTTCTTTTTTTTTTTTTTGGTTTGGCAGAATGTCTTTGTTACTCCTTCTTCTGCAATTTGATTGTCTTTATCTAGTTAATCAGTTGAGGAGGAATGTCGATTCAGTTACTAGCGCTAGGATGAGAGCAGATGCGTTTAAATTGCTCTTCGACGTGTTAGAACGGCCTTAGCAAGTTTCAAGGTAGAATGAAAGCAAATGCATTGGAATTCTTCTTTTAGTCTACTGTGACTCAATGTATGGATTTTGTTTGCTCCTGACGAACTACGTGGATCTCTGTCACGCTTATGGATCATCTCTGCAAAAGGTTCAGATGGAATGTTCAGAGAGAAAAAATTGTTCAGTAATTGTAAGTAAGAATTGGGAAGCCTCTCTCTCCCTCTCTGATGTAGGATCTTATAGATTTGATTAGGTTGGAACGTTTGGAAAATCGCATGACATATTTCATATGGTTTTTAGGGTCAGAACAATTTGGACATGACCTGCTCTTGGCATGCTCTTCATGACGTTATCTATTTGACATTAGTACATGACATTGAATTCCATAATCTGGTCATCCAAGGTTACCAAAATTTAAATAAATTTAAATAGAAATCCCTGAAAATGTGACTGATCTTCTCAAGCAATTATGGGCCACCCATTTCTGGTCCAAAAGATATTTCCGACAAGCTGGACTTGCGGCTCCCAAGAAACGGCAAAATTCTCTGCTTTCTAACTCTCAACTGTTGAGAAGTTAGTTTTGGTTTTTCCAAAGCGTGATAGAGATCCACGTAGTTCGTCAGGAGCCATGGAAATCCCCTGCTCTTCTGCATTTGTTCGTTTTAACATTGTGCTGTTGCTTCTAGTTTTTCTTTTTCCATAGAACATCCTGCTCCGGGAAGTTTTGATGATGAATATGTAGGTCAAACTATGAAAACTAATATGTTTTTTGTGGAATCCTAATGTTATATATATATATATATATATTTTTCAGTTTTCAGTCAATGGATCAAGACAAAAACATATCAATGGAAGTAGAGGGACATGATGAAATGAGTCCACTCATGGAATTGCCATTCCATGGAGCTGATGAAGTGGAATCTGCAACCATGGGCGCAACAAACAATGTGAGGGTACCTAATTCTCATACTGCTTCGGGTAAAAAGCGAGCTAATCAATCAGATTGTTGGGATCATTTTTCGAGAATTATAGATGAGAAAACACAGAAAACAGTTAAGGTGAAATGCATTCATTGCGGGATGGATTATGTATATAATGTTGATCATGGAACCTCTACTATGTGGAAGCACTTGAGAAAGTGCAAAAAGTATCTCCGCACAGATAAAAAGCAAATGTTGTTTGCATCACGTGACAAAAGTGTAGTTGGTGAGGTTGGGGAAAATACTACTAGTGATAGTGTCTTAACGACATGGAAGTTTGATCAAGAACGTTGTAGGCATATGCTTGCTCGAATGATTATCATTGATGAGCAGCCATTTTCCATGGTTGAGCGTGTTGGTTTTCGGGATTTTGTTACTGAATTGCAACATCTTTTCCATCATCTTTCACGATTTACAATGGCAAGAGATTGTATGAAGTTATATCTGAGTGAAAGGACTTGTTTGAAAGCTTACTTTGTTAAGCTTAAATCTAGGATTGCACTCACAACGGATATGTGGAGTTCCATTTAAAACTTGAACTATTTGTGTCTTACTGCACATTATATTGATGAAAATTGGCAGTTGCAAAAAAGAATAATCAATTTTGTGATGATGCATAGTCACAAGGGTAAGGAGATTGGTAAAATGGTGGGGAAATGCATTAATGATTGGGGAATAGAAAGGAAGGTGTCCACAATAACAGTGGATAATGCAAGTTCAAATGATGTGGCCGTTAGTTATTTGAAAGAAAAATTTTCAGAAGAAGGATTTTTGATTTTCAATGGTGATGCTTTACATATGAGATGCACTGCTCATATACTTAACTTGATAGTGAGAGATGGATTGAATGAGGTGCGTGATTCTATTGCACGCATTCGAAACATGGTTAGGTATGTGAGGAGTTCTCCGGCTAGAGCTAAGACATTCAAAGGTTCATTGAGAGTGAGAGGATTGCATATAATGGTTCGGTTTGTCTTGATGTTGCCACTAGATGGAACTCTACTTACATGATGTTAGACACCGCCATAAATTTTAAGAAAGCTTTTAAAAGAATGGAAGAAGAAGATATATATTTCTTAAGGGAAATTGACAATGATCCTCCTGAAAATGAAGATTGGGAAAATGCCATCATTCTTTCTAAATTTCTAAGACGGTTTTATGATGCAACCAAGAGGATGTCGGGTAGTTCATATGTTACTTCAAATCATTATTTTGAGGAGATAGCTAAGTTGTACAAGTATTTGAATAGTGCGGCGAATTCTTTAGACCCATTTGGGTCTAAAAATGAAAGAGAAGTTTGACAAGTATTATGGGAGTTTGGATAAAATTAATATGATGTCATTGATTGCGGTTGCATTGGATCCCTCAAAGAAATTGAACTATGTAAAGTTCTGTTTTGAACAAATCTATGATGATGAAGCAACAATTGATGAGATGCATGATAAGGTGAAGGTCGCCTTGGAGAATTTGTATAAATCTTATGAGTGATCTTTTGTTAGCTCCTCTAGTAAAGGAAAATTTGGTGATTCAAGTGTGAGTAACAGTAGTAGTGCTTCTAATGTTGATATTGATGACAATGATTCTGAATTCGATGCTTGGCACAAAAGCTTTCTCCATAAGAAGAAAAAACTGTTGGATGAAAACAAATCTGAGCTTGATCGGTATCTTGAAGCTAAAAGTGAAGATATCCTTAATATTGATCTTTTGATGTGGTGGAAGACTACTGGGTCAAAGTATGAAATCATATCTTTGATGGCTCGAGATGTTTTGTCTATTCTCGTGACTACTGTTGCTTCAGAATCGGCTTTTAGTACATCGGGACGTGTACTTGATGGCTTTCGAAGTTCTTTGACTCCTAGAGTGGTGGAAGGTTTAATTTGTACTCAAGATTGGTTGAGAGCTATTCGTGTGCCAATTAATGTTGAAGAGTGCATCGAGAATGCGGAACAATTTGAGGCGGGTAAGTTATATATATTTCTTTGTATCTTGTAATTCATTTGCATAACTTTCTATTAAGTGCATGCCTTATTTAATCTCTCTTTTTGTCTTTTTTCTTTTTTATAGATTTGGATTGTCTTACCAAGGACATTATCATTGAAAAATAAACTTCATTTTGTCGAAACTCCAATTTTATGGTAAGTAAATAGACTTTATTAAATCCTAGAGTATGGATTCTTGTTGATTTTTCTTTATATATGAATTTTAGGTTTTTGTCAGAGATTTTATACCACGTGGAACACCGAAGAAGGAGAAGAAGATCGAGCACATGAAGGACAAAGTTGATATGTGATCAGCCAAAAATTGTATTACAACTAGTTAATTGGTTAAATTGCTAGCTTGTATATTACTGGAATATGAGAAACTTGATGTATCTTGTGGGATATGGGGATGCGAGATGGTCGAATTATATACTTGGTTGTTTTCTTCAAGGGGAGTCCAAATTTTATACATGTTCCCAATGAGTTTGGTCGAAGGATGTGCTTGGTCTGGCCTCTTTGTTTTAGCAAATAACTCATCTAGACTTGCTTTTCTAAGGTTAATTTTTATGCAAAACAAGTTCCAATATAAACAGGGTCAACCCTGTTCCCGGACCGGAAAAACAGGGTGGGCCCGGAACAGGGTCCAATGAAAACAGGGTAGGGAACAGGGTCCAGAAAAGGAGAACTGCTTATAACAGGGTAGGGAACAGGGTCCAGTTCTAGACCCTACCCACCCTGGACCCGCTCACCCCTAGCTGGAGCCCGACCGAAGCATCTCTGTATCTCTCGCCGGAGAAGGAGAAGCAGAAGCAGCAGGTTGCAGATGACGCATTTTTGAAAGGTCAGGCCCTCCGAACATTCGACACTTACTCGCTCCTCATCCTCAGCATCTCCTTCCGTAGCTCTCTCCTTCCCCCTGCTCCGACTCCCTTCGCCTCCGTCGCTCTCTGTGTCAATGCCTCACGCGGTTGTTTCGCGAGGACCATCGCCGACGACCTCTTCCCTCTCTTCGACAAATACGGCAAGGTCGTCGACTTGTTCGTTCCCAGGGACCGGAGGTACGTGTATTTCCTCTGCTCCGTTGAATTTCTTTGTTGCCGTGTTCTGATGTGGCCGCGCAGGACTGGGGAGTCGAGAGGGTTCGCGTTCGTGAGGTACAAGTACGCGGACAACGCGCAGAAGGGGGTGGACAAGCTCGATGGTGTCGCTCTTGGCTCTGATTTTTAGTTCCTTCGGTCACAAGGGCTTCTGTTGGCGTTGTGCGGGGAACGCTTGGATTGGCGTTTGATTTCTTGTTCGGTTTTCTTGTTGAAAGGGAGAGTCGTGGATGGGAGAGAGATTGGGGTTCAGTTCGCCAAGTACGGTCCCAATGCCGAGAGAATGTAAGCCGTTTGATTATCTCGCCTTTTAGTTTTCGAATTGTGCAAATAGATTGTGCTTCTTTCCTGTCAAAATACAGTGCAATTCCAATCCGGTACGAGCTCACTGGAGGGAATTTGGTTCTCTTGGAATAAACCTTCAAATGGTGCAAGTTGCTATGACCTTGTTAGGATGATTCTGTCAGTGGGGGATTCATTTTGCAAAATAACCTGCAAAACATGGCTCTAAAGAAATGGAGAAAGTAGATTTCTTGAATAACTTAGCTGTCCTATTATCGATTCTTCTGATGAGCTCAACCTCTATTTCACAACAGCGATAAGGGGAGGATTGCTGAACCTGTTTCAAAGATAAGAAGGCGGTCGAGAAGTCATAATCCTCGGCCAAGGTGTGGTTTAAGTTTGTTGAGTTAGTAAAGTTATGCAAACTGTGTCTACGCAAATTGGTTTAAGTTAGTAAAGTCATGCAAATTGTGCCTATGTATACTAAAATGAGAAAAGTTCTACACTTGATTATAAATTCAGGTTGAATGTGTCAACAACTGTCTGTGACTTACTATTGCTATAGTTGTTGATTTGTGTTTGAGGTGAAATTCCAAAATCATTTTAATGAATTGGTTAAGATATTTTGTCCTCTAATACTTACATAAGCCTGTTTATTAGCTGCGTAATTCATTTATCTCTACATTTCAAGAATTAATAAAGGTTGCTGTAACTTTGATTGAGATTTAATAAAGGTGGCTGAAACTTTGATGGGCATCCTGATTGAATTGAGAAAATCGGCAGTCTCAATTTACCATTGAAATCATGATGCCACAGTGGATAGAGGACCCATGCCTAGAGCTCTTTGATGGATGAAGGTTTAAGCCATCTAGTTTCTTTCAATGACCTGCGAAGATGTTTGAAGAGGAACGGGAGGGAAATTCTCTCAGTTTGCCTCTATATGAGAGGACACCTGTCTCTTTGGTTAACAATGTCACTGCCAATTTATTATAGGTTCCCTCCTGGCCTTATTAAAATCAAATTGCAAACTTTGTGAGCAACCCTTACCGTCCCTTGTTGGTTGTTCGCGAGTAATCAAAGCAATTGATCAAGTTCATGGAGAGAACTGATTCTACACAGGAGTTAATGCTGTTAACTATGATGTGAGAAGCTTGTTTACGCATCTTATGGCTTATGTAAAATAACTACATTTTTAAAGATACAAATCATAATATATATTAACATTTAAATGATGTTAGAGGCAATTGCTTTAATGAATTGGGGTGTTATATATATTAAATTTGTTCACTGTAATCCAATGTCAAGAAATGGAGTTGCATCCCAAAAGCTGAAATTCCGCAGCTGAATTTCAATGCTAAAACCAGAGTCACTCACGCACATAGTAACTTTGACTCATTGGTCTTCAGTCAGTGGATAGGAATTTCCTACCTTTTCTTTAGATCTAAGCAACTAAGTTTGGAAGTGCAATTTCCAGAAAAATGATGGAAGTGCAGTTACATTATGGTTGCTCAAGCCAGCTAAGCAACCAGTCCTTATTTTTTTTAGCTTTGGAGAAAGAGTAACTACATAATTTGGGCCATAACCAAGGATACAACACATCAGTCTAATCAAGAGTGACAGAATTGGTCAGGAGAATCAACTGACTAATAAAATAATTTGATGATTGAAGGGCCAAATTTTTAGGGTTTTGAGTTGAAGTCCAATGTTTCCTCAATTTAAATGAGATTTAGGTTCTGAGCCTCGTAATTACAAAATCCAGTGTTATAGTAAAACACCATAGTTAATTTCATGTAAAATTGAGTGGGTTCCATTTTCCAGTGAAAAGATGGTGTCAGCTGCAAGACTAGGATTGATTGAACACTTGCCAAAAGATTCAGAGCTCAATCGATCAGCTCGACAATGGGTTAAACGTTGAGGATTTGTTTTGCACTTTCCCAAAATCTTTTTTTATAAATTTGTGCTGGATGAAGAGCTTATGAACTTGGACTTACTCCATCAGCACTTGATGATACATCCTAGCAGGATTGTGACCGTGTAGCCTTTAACTAAGATGTTCACACATGAAATTGTGAACTCCTGTGACATCCTTGTAACAAGTAAATAAGTTGTCGATGTGGTGTTGCTAATTTCTTTTGGCTAGTTACCATTATGCCATTGAGTTGTTGGTTTCTAGATTTCGCCATTTTGCCATTTAAGCTTTGAAACAACAGTTCAGATATTAGGTGACATTTAAGCTTGTTGCACCTTGTTCTTTTGTGCGTAGTGAAATAAATAAAATAAAATATCCATTGATGTGACAGCAAGTAGCAGTTAACCCTTAACCATCTTAATGAGTACTTGCGTCTTGCAGAGTTGCAAGTAATTCCCTCTCAGTCTCTTCTGCAACTGATAGTAAACTGGATTTTCAGGTACAGAGATGAATATAGAGACCGTGATTACAGGAGGAGAAGTCGCAGTAGAAGCAGGGGACGATATGATCGCAACAGTTACAGAGACAGGGGAAGGAGTTACCGTCACTGAAGTAGGAGCTATAGCGCAAGTCCTGACCATCGCAGAGACCGAAGGGCGTCCAAGTGTGATGATGAGGACTGAAGTCGGAGTGGATCATGCACAAGGTGAGGACCCTCCTTATTTCCCTTTAATGCTTCTTTTGGTCACCTCTTGTTGAGAATTTTATCTGATTGGAGTTCCTTAATTTTCAGTTCATCCCAGAGTCCTCAGAAAGCCAAATATGAGAGGAGTCGCTCTCCAAATCAGAGACCTTCTGCACTTGAAAGTCCTGATGTACGAAATGGTGAAAGAGATTCTTAGCTCCTTGAAGATGTGCCCAGTGGACGTCCTGCCGATTCGCGTGGTGCATATCCACGTAGTCCATCGATCGAGTGGTGAAGTCACATGAGGGGATTTGTTGCTTCTGTCTCACTCTATCGCAACTATTTGATCCTTACGTCTCTGCTTTTTTATGTTGCCTTCTTAGGAAAGATGAGTGCCCAAGGTCGTTTGAGTCATTTTTGCTCGACAAACAATTTACTTTCTCCTGAGGTGCTCTTGATATGTGGACAGATACTTCATTGCATAAGGCAGCTAGTCTGTCTATTCTGACTTTGGTGGTTATTATGATACTCTGATCTTATTCTTGTGCTATAATGTGCATTCATGAAGTGCCTTTCTTGTGATGCATTTGTTCATAGGTCTCTGGCTACACTTTTAAATATTGTCGATGGGGTGTCAGTTTAATCATACTAACTGCACATGGACGATGAGACTTAATTGTGCTGGTGTGATCCTGCACTTTCTTTCGCCATTTTTTGGTCATAATCCACTAGCCATCTCCAAAGGTGGTCCGCTATGAGTGCCATATGATTTTTTATTCTTCACGAAATCATGCTTCTGACTTTAGTATGGTTCTTATATTCTCACAGCGGTGGGTGTTCCAATTTGGAATCCCCTCTTTCGGCGACTTTTTTGGGTCTTGACAATTCCTTGAAAATGGGTTCCATTTCTTGGCTTTACATTCAGCTGATCACACCAGCATTTAAATCGATTCACTGGAAACGTATCTGGGATCTTTCTTGTCTAGCGCACTTGGACTTTATGGACATGAGTCTCAACAAGTTCTATGGAGATATCTCAATAAACTGGGGAAGTTGCATGCGTTTTAATGATGTAAGAATTGCTGGAAATATCATCACTGGCACCGGGGATGAACTTCTGAGAATCTTAAAGCTAGCGGTCGCTTGTGTATCTGCTGATCCCCAACTCAGTCCGTCAATGGAAATGATTTCGTTCAATCATTTTCCGTAATGTTCAATTTTCACGGACAGCCACTGATCCTAGAAGTGATGCAAAAGCTTCAAGCCGTTCACTGGATCTATTTGTAGAAGATGTCTGATAAATGATGTTGCTCTGTCGACCACATGCAACTTCTTTAATGAAAATTAGAGTCCTTGCAACTATTTGATTAAGTCCCGAACTTTTATTTCAATCCATTGTTTAGCTCTCCGATGTGTTTTCTCTTTTTGAATTTGGGAGATTTTTTACCGGCAATTTGTGTGGTTAACCCACATCAGCATGACTAGGAGGACATCATTTCGTTCGCGCCCATGTTAATATAGAACTGCCTTTTATGGAATAAGTAAAACCAGAACTTTCTGGCATCTAGATTCATTTGTACAGAGAAGACAGCTGAACTCAAGTGATAATTCAAACTGTTTCCGTATCCAGTCTTAATCAGAATAGTGTCATTGTAGTGATACGTAAGTATCCATGTCAAGTTAAGAGTTCGAAAATATAACTATTATATCAATGTAAAGTGTATGTATATAGTATTTATCATCTTAAAAGCGAAAGGCTCATCTGAATTTCAAATGAAATATGTGTAAGAAGTCTAAAATCTTGTCCATTGTTAGTCCTCTTGTATCGTTTATATAAGATTTATGTAGATGCAAAATCCTCTTACATGCAGAAGAGTTTCAAAAAATGCCTCTTTTTTTTTTTTTTTTAGAGTGCATTCGGTCAAACTAATTGTTTCTAATCATGGCCAACCACCATAACTTTGCGTTTTTCTTGTAAATTACTACCCGCCTTGTAACATAACCCAGAGCGCATTCGGTCAATTCCTAATCCCAAGTGCTACTATATGTTGCTACGGCATGAGTCCTTACTAGAAGTTCGGTAGCTTTTGATTGCTTCAAAGAGAATATGGCTTTAGAGGAAATCAAAACTTCGTTTTCATCAGAGCTTCAAACTTAGAAGTGCTTAGATTAGAAAGATTATGGGTCATCGTTTTGTTTTGAAAGGGGATATTGTAGTACAATGCTTTGTCTCAGAAAGGATGCAAGTTACGTTCTGTTGCTACCTTATATTTCAAGAGTGCAATGGCAGACGATATTCTGCCCTCCAAAATCTAGAGGCATTTAAGTCATGATGGTTTGTTTTCGCTCGGCCTAGCCGCATTGTTGAATGCAAGTAAAACTCATCTGGGGCTTTGCTCACAAAAAACCATCTTTTCTATTTTTAGTACAGTGAACTTATGTTGCCTTGCGCAAAACAAGTCACAACAGTTTTCCCTCAAGTACTTTATCTGGAAAATAGTGAACATAGTCTTTGAGAGCTCAGAGTTTTGTGAATTTGACATAGGAAACCATAGTAGACAAACGTTTGACCCTGTCCTCGATCAATTCCAAGTAAAATCCAACCCAGTAAAATCAAAGTTTCAGATAACTTTGTGAACTAGAAAAATGAAGTAACAACTATTCCAATTGAGTAGTAGCAAGACAATGAGTTATGTTCTCCCAACCTTATCATGCTGTTGGGTTAATTCAATCCCAATTCTTGAATGTGCTGCATGTCTTGGAAGAAAGACAACATGCAATATGCAATGTCAAAGAAAGAACCATCTGATGGCTACAGTCAACTTTTTCACTATACCAGCTAGCATATGCAGACATGTGTTCCACGAGTTAATGCTTGATGATGCATTTCCATTGTCAAATAAGAGAATCACAGGAAATGAGTTCGAGGGAAAGTTTTATGCGTCTTTCGGGCTTGAGAAAAATCAACATCCAGATCAAAAGAGAAAAAATGGCAGATTTACAACCTACGACGGTAAGTGACTATTTTCAACGCTAAATTTTTGTTCTGAGTAGTAAAATTCTACGTGAGTAACTTACATGCCACTTGAAGTTGGAAAATTCCTTTCTCTGGTGATCACATACTACCATGAAAGTAGAGCTCTGTTGGTAAGTTATTGGTAAAATACTATGTTCACCACTTAATTTTTTTTTTTTTTTTGAATGGTGAATATATGGAAAAGTTGATAATCTACTATTAAATTGGACGTCTATAAGTTACTAACATTGTTGGTAAATTATCATCAACGTGCCTGACCAACAGGATTTAAACTATACTAATCACATTAGGAAAATCATTAATTTCATAATTGCTTGCTCAGCTCACTAGAATAGCCTGTGAATACTAATGCATCCTATCCCAATCTTTTAAGCACGTCTTGGAGAAGTTACGTGTAGAAAGCTAGAAGGTATTCACACACATGCATAGAAGGCATTGAACTGTTTGACCTCTGCTATCAAATGCTAGGAAGGTCTTTAGTCAGACTTGGCTCTAGAAACGAAGCATTGTGCCACTTACAACATCTAAAGTAGCTTCATAATGGTGTTAAGAAATTCATCAAGGAGGATGGGAGGTATTCCCAGGTCATGAAGAAACCTATGTTCTTGGTCAAAGTATCGGTGATACAATCTCAAAGTCGAAAAGAAGAGATAACGCTACTTTCTTCACTAATTAATGTCTGTGATCCTATTGTGGAATATCAGTAATTTAGTAAGCAAAAACAATGCTGTCATTGGAAAAAACTCAGTTTAGTAAGGTTGAGTCAAGTCAACCATTTGCTTCCAAATAGATGAGACTGTATATATAAAACATTGCCCTTTTGTAATAGTCGTCAATACTTGAAAAAAAACAATTAGTAGCATTCGAACTCTGAAATGGATGCTAAAATTTGTTTCTTCGTTGAACAAAATACAATTGAAGGTTCATACAAGTACATTTTCTCCTGCTCTTTTCTAAAAGGGTATTTCTAGCTAGCAATTACACAGTTAAAAAAGGGTGACAAAATTATTAAAATAAGGAATTATATTCAACTAATAGCTACAAAGCAACATCGTCATTCCTCTAAAAGGACAGAGCAATGGCTAGAGATCTATGAAAATGTTCAAAAAGAAAGTTAGCCATGGAAGAAATGCAATAGTTTTGTCTTAACTTAAGGGGAAACTTAAAAGAAAAACCATTTTAACATTTTGAATCTTTCTTTTACACTGCAGTGTAAGTTGACAATAGGGCTGTGCCCCTTTTCTCACCCTCGGTGCATGGTCCACTGCAGTGAGCACCTTTGAAACCTTATTACCAATCCATCAAGAAGAATATTTTGTTCACGCAAATCTCTAAATTTCGCGGTTTTATGATACAATTAGAATATAAGCATACATGCCCATAAGAAATAGAAAGAATTTAATCCAGCATGCATGTGTGGATCAATCCCATACATGTCCCTCAAGAAGTCAAGGTCTCTTGGGATTTCACTTGCGGTGACTTTGCATCAGTATGTGTTACAATGGTTCATGATAAGTCATAGTCTTTATGGACTTTTATTAGTGACGTTTGGCTATAAAATTTCTAACTTACCATATGGGAAGGGTCATGGAGCAATTTTCCAGCCTCTTCCCTTTTTGACTAACAAGTCTTCTCAACTTTTAATGCTGTGTAAGAATGGTTTTTTAGTGGACTTGCCTTGGATCTCGACGGCTGGTTACATGACAACGTCATCAAGGTAGGTATTGTTTCCAAACAACAGGGCCACCTATGCCTGTCCACTAGCGTGGCGGGTTGCTAGATTGCGTTCTTTATTTAAATGTGTGTTGGGTCTTGTATTTTTTTCGAGCCCGAGCCCAAGCCCAAGCTCTACTCTTTTAAGTGTTTTACATTCTCCAAGGGATCTCAGACAAAGCAATTTAATTTCGTACTTGGGACGAAAGTCTTCAACTTTTAATGCCATATAAGAATGGTTTTTTCTTTTAATGTAGTGTAATAAATGGCAAATGGAAAAGAAAAATGTAGCCAAACTTTAAGGAGGTAAAATGTGAAAAGTTGGAGAGTGTTCATACACGACACAACACCAAGGTCCTTATTTTATGTCACACTATTAATCCATAACCTCTCCCTGTCACGTGCGTTAGAGGCATTCTGTAATATTTGGGTTTGTTGACTTGGTCAAATGAAGTGACTAAAAAGAAAAAGAAAAAGAAGACCACTTTATTTAAAGCGAAGACATGTGACAGAGAGAAAAGGGGGAAGAAGAAAAAGAGAGTGATCGCAAATAGGGGGGAAAAGAAGAAGAGAAGAAAGAATGGGAAAGAAAAAGAAAAAGGAAGGGAAAGAGAAAGGAAAAAGTGTGAGGCTTTTGTGCTTGGATTTTGCTAGAACAACGGTCTTTAAGCCACTTAACTTGTTGTAAGCTATAAACTTTTGAAAAAGTGGTTCAACAATAATTTGTAATTATTTATTATTTATCCTTACAGTAAATTAAAAATTATCACCAAATCATTTCTTTTTGTGCGTACATACCCTAAGTTGGATTAATACCATCTCACCACGTCAAGGAAGGATTCAAGCTCTTTGTTTTTGAAATCAGAATAGCTTCAAATTCAAAATTGTGGGAAATTTAGACTGCAAAGTCTAATTTCAGAGTTGTTCAGTTGTGAATTTAATGTAAATTATGGATTATGGTGTAGTGGAGCTATGAGATTTCATGGAGTTGGTTTGAGGTAATGTTTTAGTTGAAATGAAATATTAGAGTTTTGCGCTCAAATTTCATATTGCGAATTACTTTGAATAATCTCTTTGGGAAAGAGATCATCAGATTTATTTTGTTTGCAATTAAGCTTAGAACTCAAAAGTGCTTAAATTAGGAGTATCACTAGTCATCAATTTATCTCGAGAAAAGATTCTACAATACAATGCTTTGTTTTAGAAAGAATGCAAGTTATGTTTTGATGCTACCTTATATTTCAAGAGTGTGAAGGCAGACGATATGCTGCCCTCCAAAATGTTGAGGCATTTACATCATGATTTGCTCGGCCTAGCTCCATTGTCAAATACAAGCAAAAACTCAATTATGGCTTAGCTCACTATAAATCAGCTTCTCTGTTTTTCAGGACAGTGATGTTGCCTCACGCAAAACATGTCAGAATAATTTTCCCTCGAGTACTTTATCTGGAACATAGTAAACATATTCTTTGAGAGCTCAGAGTTTTGTGAATATGACATAGAAACCCACAATAGACCAATGTTTGACCCCGCCCTTGATCAATCCCAAGTAAAAACCAACACCGTAAAATCAAAGTTTCAGATAACTTTGTGAATGTATAGAATAGGGGAGAAAGACGAAGTTAAAACTATTCAATCGAGAAGTAGCACGATAGAGAGTTATATTTTCCCAATCTTATCAAGTGGTTGGGTTAATTCAATCTCAATTCTTGAATGTGCTGCGTGTCTTGGAAGAAAGGCAACAGGCAATATGCAACGTCAAAGAAAGAACCAAGAATCATCTCGTGGCAATAGCCGACTTTTTCATTATGCCAGAGAGCATCAACATACATGTGTTCCACGAGTTAATGCTTAATGCATTTCCATTGTCAAATAGGAAAACCACAGGAAAATAAGTTTGAGGGAAAGTTTTGCGCATCTTTCGGGGCTTGAGCAAAACCAACATCAAGATCAAAAGAGAAAAAGTGGCCATGGATTCACTCCCTAAAACGGTAAGTCATTAATTTCACTGCCAAATTTTTGTTGTGAGCAGTAAAATTCTATAAGGGTAACTTACATTTTACTTGAAGTTGGAAAATCCCTTACTCTAGTTATCACATACTACCACGAAAGTGGAGCTCGGTTGGTAAGTTATTGGTAAAATACTATGTTCACTGCTCAATTTTTATTTTGATTGGTGACTATATCGAAAAGTGGATATATTGCTATTGCATTGGACGTCCATAATTTGCTAACAATTTTGATCAATTATCCCTAATGTGCCTGACCAACAAGATTTAAACTATACTAACCACATTAGGAAAATCATTAATTTCATAATTGCTTGCTCAACTGACTAGATTAGCCTATGAATACTAATGCATCCTATCCCAATCTTTTAAGCACGTCCTGGAGAAGAAACGTGTAAAAAGCTAGAAAATGTTCACACACATGCATAAAAGGCATTGAGCTGTTCAACCTCTGCTATCAAATGCTAGGAAGCATTAGCCTATTTACAACATGTAAAGTAGCTTCACAATGGTGTTAAGAAATTCATCAAGGAGGATAGGACGAATTCCCAGGTCATGAAGAAACCTATGTTCTTGGTTGAAGTTTCGGTGCTACAATCTCAAAGTTGAAAAAAAAAAAACAGATAACGCTACTTTCTTCACTAATTAATGTCTGTGACCCTATTTTCAAATATCAGTAATTTAGCAAGCAAAACAATGCTGACATTGGAAAAATCTCAGTTTAGAAAGTTGAGTCAAGTCTACCATTTGCTTCCAAAAATATTAGAGTCCGTATTTATAAAACATTACTCTTTTGTAACAGTTGTCAATACCCGAAACATCATATAATCAGAAGCATTCAAACTATAAAAAGCGATGCTAAAATTTATTACTTCGTTAAACAAAGTACAGTTAAAGGTTCATGCAGGTACATTTTATCCTGCTCTTTTCTAAAAGAGTATTTCTAGTTAACGATAACATGGTAAGAAAAGGGTGGCAAAATCATTAAAATATTTGATTATTTTCAGCTTGTGACTACCAAGCAACATACTCATTCCTCAAAAACGACAAAGCAATGGCTAGAAATCCATAAAATTGTTCAAAAAGAAAGTTAGCCATGTGAGAATGGCAACAGTTTCATGTTAACATAAGGATAAAGTTACAATAAAAGCCATTTTAACATTCTGAATCTCTCTTACACTGTAGTATAAGTTGACAATAGGGTGGGTTGTGCCCCATTTTTCACCCTGTGCAGGGAGCATCATTGAAACTTACTACCATATCCATCAATAAAGATATTTTGCTAATGCAAAATTTTATAAATTTTGTGGTTTTATGATACAATTAGAATATAAACCAGCATACCGGTCCAAAGGAAAAGAAAGAATTTAAACTGACATGCATGTGTAGATCCATCTTGTAATATCCCTAAAGAAGTCAAGGTCTTCGAGCAATAGAATAGACATGTGCCTACTCAAGAAGTCAAGGTCTCTTGGGGTTTCACATGTGTTGAGTTTTTTATCAGTGCGCGTTACAATGATTCATGGGAAGTCATGGTTTTAATGGACTTTTACCAGTGATATTTGGGTCTAAAATTTCCAACTTATCGTATGGGAAGGGTTATGGAGCAATTTTCCAGCCTTCTCCTTTTTTGACTAACAAGTCTTTGTCTTTTAATGTCATGTAAGAATGGTTGTGCCCCTTTTTCCACCCTGTGCATGGTCCCTTGCAGGGAGCACAATTGAAACTTATTACCATATCCATCAATAAAGATATTTTGCTAATGCAATATTTTATAAATTTTGTGGTTTTATGATACAATTAGAATATAAACCAGCATACTGGCCCAAAGGAAAAGAAAGAATTTAAACCGACATGCATGTGTAGATCCATCTTGTAAATATCCCTAAAGAAGTCAAGGTCTTTGGGCGATAGAATAGACATGTGCCTACTCAAGAAGTCAAGGTCTCTTGAGGGTTTCACGTGTGTTGAGTTTTTAGTGCGTGTTACAATGATTCATGGGAAGTCATGGTCTTAATGGACTTTTACCAGCGATGTTTGGGTCTAAAATTTCCAACTTATCGTATGGGAAGGGTCATGGAGCAATTTTCCTGCCTTCTCCTTTTTTGATTAACAAGTCTTTGTCTTTTAATGCCGTGTAAGAATGGTTTTTCTTTCGATGCAGTGTAAGAAACGGCAAATGGAAAAGGAAACTGTAGCCAAACTTTAAGAAAGTGAAGTGTGAAAGATTAGAGAGTGTTCGTACCCAAACACATCATAAAGCTCTTTATTTTATGTCAAACTCTTCATCAATAAATTCTCCCTATCAAGTGCTTCGAAGGCATTTTGTAATATTTGGATTTGTTGACTTGGTCAAATGAAGTCGCTAATAAAAAAAGGGGAAAAAAATAGAGCACTTTATTTAAAGCAAAGAGACATGACCGAGAGAAAAAGGGGAAGAAGAAAAAGAGAGTGATCACAAATAGAGAGGAAAAGAAGAAGAGAAGAAAGAAAGGGAAAGAAAAAGAAATAAGAAGGAAAAAGGAAAAGGCTTTAGTGCCTACATGCCCAAAGTTGGATTAACACCGTCTTGCAATGCCAAGGACTCAGGATGCGTTTAGTTCAGCATTCCCAATGGACTTTCAGCCTCCAAAACTTCTTGGGGAAATGTTAGACTGTTTGGCAAAAATTTTAAAGTAGCTTTCAAGTGAAAATCAGCAAAGCTCAATGCTAGTAGGTTTCTTCCAAAACTTTTCTCACTTATTCTTCAAATTTCTAATTTTGCCCTCATTATTATTTTCCTCAGCATCACATACACAAAGTGAGGGCCCTCCTTATTCCCGATGGTGCTTCTTCTGATTGTTGAGAATTTTTATATGATTGGAGATCTTTTTTCCCTCTCATTTTCAGTTCATCCTGCAGCCCGCGCGAAGCTGAATATGCGAGGAGTTACATCTCCAAATCAGAGATCTGTTACACTCGAGAGTCCTGATGTACTAAAAGCTTCTCAGCTCCACAGAGATGTGCCTAGGGGACGCCCTGCCGATTCCCCTACTGCATCTTCACATAGTTCATAGTTAGAGTGCTAACGTGAGTTGCTTTCCTCTTTTGCATCCCTTTACTTTTGGCAATTTTTTGGGTCTTGACGAAGTTGCTTGAAAATAGGTTTGATTTCTTGGTCCTACATTCGGCTGATGCATGAGTGACGGGATTCTAACATGCGACGGTGATGAAAAATCACAGCATTAGCAATCTTGTCAAGAGATATAGCACTATTGGTCTTATGAGTAGTTCAGACTCTACGACCGCACGCTACTTCATTTGAAAGTGAAGGATTTACTTGGAAATGTAATAGCTAGTATGTAGAATGACGTTATGGTGGTTTTCTGAAGATTTAGGGTGCTGGAGGTTTTGGTGCCCCCAAATAGTTGTATGGCAGGAATTAAATGAGGAAGGCATTCTGGCATTGGTTGGGGCCCTAGCATCACATGTTGTGACCTCCGAGCAATAAATTAGAGTGTCCATGACATATAATTCCAATGAGTTTCGCTAAGATCTTAACAATGCCGTAAGCCATAACTTTTAATGGAGAAAACTATTAGAATTTGCCGTACAACCACAAAGAAAATTGAGAGTAAAAGTGAGAGAGAGCATTTGCGACATGATATTTTACCTTAGTATACTCTTAAACTAAGGTTATCCACTATAATTAACACATCGCATCTCTTTGTTACATCCCTCAATTATAATAAAAAGAGAATACATGTATATACATATATATACATATATATACATACATATATATATATACATATATACATATATACATATATGTATACATATATACATATATACATATATGTATATATGTATATATATTATATCCAATAGCTATTCATGGGACCCCATGCCATCTTGTTGATGGGAGTATGAACTACACCCAAACAGGACAATGCTTTGACTGGTTTCATTTGTTTGTTTTTTTTATTATTTTAACTTTCCATCGTTTCCCTTTGCTGTTGGCTTAATTTTGGTTCATGGCTTAATTTAGGATTAGAAGATTTATAAAGGCTTGAAAAACACCAATCTGAATGGGGAAACTCTACACATTCCAGTAAGTTAAATCCTTGAATATGAAAAAAAGAAAAAACAAATCACATACCACGAAATAGATAATCACAAGTAAAAAAATTACCATTGCTAAGTTAAAAGAAATCATTAATGTCATTAGAAAGATCTATCAAATTCCAAAGATGAAAAACACTTGAACTGCTTGCTTTGCAATTAATAACAAAATCATTATGCATTGTGACTTCTCATTTGTTCCATTCGAATCATTGCTATAAATGGACTCTCTGATGGCCTCAAAGTATTAGCAAAGTTGTTTTCATCACCTATAATTTAAGATTGCATGGTGTGATGACTCTTTCATCACTAGCATTTTCAATTGAATTGTTTATGTCGTCTTTATCATTAACATTATTTTCATCAATAAAGTTGCTTTCAATATGAAATCCATTCATCCAAACACGATAAGAGAAAAAATGTTTAAATGTCTAATATATATAGACAAATACCAACTAAATTCAGCGGCACAATACATCTTAATTTCTTGTAATCAAAGAGGTAAAGACAAATGAATTTTTCTCCATGGCTATGTGTCAATCCATTACAAAATCCTAAAATAATTGAAGGTTCAAAGCATACAATATATTTGCATTCTTTTTTCTTTTTCTTTTTTGTCACGCCCCGATCCTCCGAGTGCATGCTCATCCCACTGCAGTCAATTAAATAGCAATGCCCTAGGACGCATCACCGACCCATTCATTTTAATGCGCATGCAGAAGCGAATAAATAAATCCCTAGACAACAATCAGATGGGATAGAAAAGCAGGGCCATAAATTTTTCAAACTACCACATGCTTATATATATACATATGTCAAGCCATGTCATATATACAATACTAGTTTATAACAACAGGGTTTGCAAAACATGGGGGGTTTTTCATAAAACTACAAATCCTCATCCTCATCTTCATTGAAGCCTCCAGCTATGTACACCGGGGTTCTTGGATCTGAGAGATTTGGGTCTACCACCGAACCATCGGGAGGATCTGTTGTGCCTTTCCCAAAAGCAACCTCTAGCACATACAGAGGTATCTCAGATTCCGATATAGGGCCCTCTCTCTGTCCATTACAATCTTGACGGTACCATGATATGTATCGATGGGGTACCTTGTGGGGTAAACCCGCATCGACCAGACCATAGACCGCACAAGTTCGTACTCTCATCCCCTAGGGTCCCCATGAAGCGGAATGTAACACCTCAGCTCTATGACTTTCTTCGGTTGTCCAAAATGCTCAGGAGGAGTTACCATCTAGAGACCTAAAATTGTTATCTTACAATGGGGTGAGACGACGTTTCAGCGAGTTCAACCTCCTAAGCCCCGATTATGAAGAAAATATGCCATAAGGGCTGCCTAAGTACAAACATAGGTCACAGGTCTTACATTTACCTCAATTCCTTCCTACAAGTCAGTATAATTCAATTACACACAAATCACATCAACAAATCAAATCAGATTGAATTATCAATTAATCGACTCAGTCGATTCCATGTCATCACAACCTTCTCTCGGTCGGCCCATTCAATATTATCTATAAAGTCCAATCATATCAGGACCGCTCACTCTAAGTTGATAATAGATAGTATAGCTCGCACTAAATTTATAAAGTATACTGCTCACGTTAAGCTGATATATCGATGCACTCAAGCTGATATAGTATACTGGCACTACTCACTCTAAGCTGATAAGGTATACTACTTGTTCTAAGCTAACGTATCCAGGCCCTCAGGTTGATATAGTATACCAATATACTGCTCGCTCTAAGCTAACATATCAGAGCCCATAGGCTAATATAGTATACCATCCTGACCATCCAACATTCTCACAATTTTTATCATACCTAATAAAAATAATCGTATGTGGGTCACGGTCGACCTTAGCCAAAATACAATATTTTCCTTTTTTAAAATCCCACTAACTTACAGCCCATAAACACATTTTTAGCACTGTAAACCGACACCTGGTAATTTTCTAATTAATTACCAAAATTATTAAATTTTTGGGATAATTACCCAAAATTGCAAATCACACTCAATTTGCACAAAATAACAGTCAATTAAATAAACCAATCACACCATTGCAATCGGTACGAAATTCTGGTCACTGGCTATCTCAGTCTAATTTTTGGAAAATAAATAATTAATTAATTAATTACGAAAATTAATTATTAATTACCAATAAATAGTAAAAATGCACGCTTAGGCCGAAAAAGCCTAATTAAACATCGATTCGGGTTCGGGAAATTTCCAAACCTAGCTAAATAAATACTACGACCTATTTACTTGCTAATTACATTAATCTAACCACCTAATATGCATCAAGGATTAACTAAATCACTAATTCCTTCTAACTAACCACATAATCCTAGCGTAGCCTAAACTAATCAATCCTTAAGTGTCATTAACTTACTAAGCAAGGATTATTGAGTTAAACTTATTTGATTTGCGATCCGATCGCACCAAAACGACGGGGACGCCAAGAGGATCAATTCACTCCAAAGCGAGACCACCAAGCTAGGTCCGAAAGGGTACCAAAATGGGCCAAACAGTGGCTGGAGAGACCCACTGCTTCAGTTTTGGTCTTGGCTGAACCAGCTGGATCCAACAACCAGTGGTGGCTGAAACGGCCAAGGAGGAGGACCGGCAGCTCAAACGAGTGGGTAAGGGCAACGGTGAGGCTTCCAGCGACCACGGCGGCAACGTATGATAGCCTAGTGATCTACTGGATGCGTAAGCTAGGCAAGATGGCGGCCAAGGACGCACGGCAAGCAACGAGACGTGGCTGGCGAGTGGGTGGCAACGCTAGCGATCCGACGGGGCTGGCGATGGCGATGGCTTGGGGGAGGCTGAGCTGCTGTTTTCTGGAATTTTTGAAGTTCAAGCTGCTGAAAAATGGAGAGAGGATCGACCGGTTGAAGGAGAAGAAGGGGGAGGGGACCAACTTTGGCTAGAGGGGGCCACCATGGTCTTCTTCTATCTTTTTGTCCCCTCAACTTGGTCCCACCAAGACTCAGCTCTATCCTCAGTATTTTCCAGCCCCTTGACTTCCTCTAGAAGCCTTGGAGTGGTTCAAAAGTTGTGGCAAGGGGGGAGGGGGGCTACGAATTTTGGTGGATTTCTCTCAAATTGACCCAAGATCCCACTTGAATTAAATCAATTTGGCTCCCATAAATTCCACTGACGTGTCCTCGATCAAATTGACATTTTTTCCTCGCCAATTGAACCTACTTGCATCCCAATTTTGCGATAAAAATTTCACGATAAAAAACGGTCCTCTGAATTTTATGGACAAAAACAGCCCTATCCCGACTTTTTGCTAAAAATCTCGGTTCATAGAAAAATCTTCAAACAATGAGTCGACCTTCCTAAAATGATTTACGATATGATAGAACTTTCAATTTTTGAAATCGGATTCAAATTTGCGATTAATTTCGATCTGGCACGATTTTAGCGTAACCTAAGCTACCGAGTAGTTTTTAGAAATTTTTAGTACAAATGACCCGTGGTCAATTTTCTTCAAGCCACAATGAACCTCTTCGACACATTGGCGACTCTCGGTAGTCATGAAAATCTCGAGATTTCAATTATGGACACAGGGTACCAAAACGACGAAAAAGTCAGTCTAGTGCCAATCGACAAGAATTTTGCAATTTGGTGGAATCACCTACGTTTAGCCTCACCTCTCAGTCGAACCAACCTATCTCTGATTTCTAATCAATCTTACTGTGTTGTAATGATCTCTACAAATGAGCACGGTCGAGTAGTCGATTCTTTGTTGAATCCTCAAGTCTATTGCATTAAAATTCCTTAATGACTTCCCTAAATAGCCTAGTTATTTTATGAGTGATCAGCTCAGAGAACAGCACAATAGGCGCGTCGATGAAAGGCCCGATTTATTTAATTGAAAGAAGAATTGAAATTTCAAGATGTTGCATTTTTTTTTTAGTTCTTAAATTTCTTTTATTTAGGAACAATATTCACAAAATCTTTTCTCTAGCTGGAGAATAACATCCACTATTTTAAAAGCTGCGGTTGGATTCTTCATATATTACTTATTGTTTGAATATTATCAATTTGATTCGCTTTTTAAAATAAAAAAGAAAAATAAATCCCATCTTGTTCCTATGTAAACTAGTGGATATCCCACCGATTTGTTGACAAAAAATTTTATGAAACTACCGAAGTCAATATCCTTGCTCCCAACTTCAAAAGTGGTGGCTAACATTCCACTGTCTATTTTGTAAAATGACCGTACGGTCACGTACTCATTTTCCAATTTCAATTCACTATCGTCTCAAATGTTCTGAGTTGTGACAGAATTATAGGTTGTATTTGACCATATTGAAAGCTTACCTTTCCTCCAAGCTAAAGATACATTGTGAAGCTTTAGCTTTATTCCAATCAAGTAAATTCTAGCCTTTTAAGAATAGGAAACAGGATTAGCTCATTAGCAGCTCAAGCCCATATACATTTTTGTTTTGTTAGGATTCGAGGTACCTTTGGAAATTATAGCCATTTAGGAAGGAGGGAAGTGATTCTTTAAATAATAAAATAATAATAACAATAATAATAAAAAACAAAGCGCCTTTGGGATTATCTAAATCAAGACTAAATCTTAACAAAATTTGGGCTGCACCATACAACATTCATTGTCATATAATTATTGATTACCCATCTAGGATCGATAGTCTCTTAGATCTATCTAATGTTAATCCTAGTAAAGGATCTGGTCGAATATGAATGGGTTAAAAAAGGATCCAATTCAAATTGATCAACATAACCCATACTAATCCATATTTTTGTAATACAATTTTGACAACCCACACTCAATCCCATTTGGATCCAAGTCGTACTCAACTCAACCCAAGTTCCAATTCTTAGCAATTTTCTCCTTCAAATATGGAAAACAGTATATTTGGAAAATTGACATGGATTGCTTTTTTTCTTTTTCTTTTTGCAGCCGTTAGATTTTTTTATTTTTTATTTGACGGTGCTCTCGGGGCCATTTGGCTAGACAACCAACTATCGTTTGGGGTCAACCGCGTCAAGATTTGGCTTCATAAATAGCGAGTGAGAAGACTTGTCTTTTGCGCTTTGAATTCAAAGTTGTGCAGCGCAAATTAAAGTCTGATCTTGTGGAAAGTTGAGTTTTCACACACCTCACGAAAGATGTTGACTTTACATCACTTTCCTCATAGACTTCTCTGTCGAAGCGTCTGGATTTCGTATAATAGGTCAGACCCAAAAAAAAAAAAAAAGAGAGAGAGAGAGAGAATTTCCGAAATAGGGACTGACCGAGTGAGAAAGTTACATGTGAAGACTACAAAAGTAACAAATTCCAAAGTCTTCAAGGAAGCAAAAATTCGTTCCAGTCAACTCTCGGATGACTACCCCCATGGCATGCAAAGCAATATAAATGCACCTTTTCTTAGTCTTCATTGGTTGTCATTTTATTGCATACTCCCATTATCATGGAAAATGATACGAAAGTGAGTTTTCACGGCCTATTTAAGCATTGCTTGTTGCCTAGAGAAAAGAAAAACCAACTTACCATAATCAAAAGAGAAGAAGAAGTAGAAGAAGAATCGATGGATTCTTCATTAGAATTCAAGAGGGTCATGAGCCTTGTGGCTGCTCTTGCCCTTTTCACTACCTTTGTCATTCCACTTCCAGCTCATGCTTCCCTTGCAGAAGCCCAAGCCCTCCTCAAGTGGAAGTCTAGTCTTGGTAACCATTCGGTTACTTCCCTTTCTTCGTGGATTCGTGATGCCACTGGTTCCAACTTGACCATGAGTCCATGTGCTTGGAATGGCATCTCCTGCAATCAAGCGGGAAGCATAATCGGGATAAATCTCACCAGTGCTTATGTTGAAGGTACGCTCGACGAATTCCCATTCTCATCTTTGTCTCATCTTACATACATGGACTTGGGTATAAATAGTCTCTCTGGCCATATTCCGCCTCAAATCGGTCTCTTGAGCAACCTCACCTATCTTGACCTCTCTATCAATCGGTTCATGGGGAATATACCCTTGGAGATTAGCCATCTAACAAAACTCGAGGTCTTGCACTTGGTTTCCAATGAGTTAAATGGATCCATTCCCCAAGAAATCGGGCAATTGCATTTGCTCAATGAGGTCGCGCTGTATTCGAACCAATTGACTGGACCCATACCTTCCTCATTAGGTCATTTGAGCAAATTGGCTAGATTGTATGTCTACAACAACTCCCTTTCTAGTTCTATTCCTCCTGAAATGGGAAATATGACAAATTTGGAAGTGCTCCGCATGGACGCCAACTTCCTAACAGGATCGATTCCTTCCACTTTGTGGAACTTAACCAAATTGATAGAACTACACCTATTTGCTAATGAACTTATTGGTTCCATCCCACTGGAGCTAGGGAATTTGAATCGTCTTAATGAGTTGATTCTTGATGAAAATAATCTTACGGGTTCAATCCCACCAACATTTGGCAATTTGACGGAGCTTACCCTTCTTTATCTCTACGGTAATAAGCTTTCCGGTCACATTCCTAATGAAATGGAAAATCTCAATGCTATGCTTGACTTAGAGCTAAGTACAAATCAGCTCACCGGCCCAATTCCTTCTTCTTTGGGTAACTTGACCTACCTACAATCTTTGTCTCTCCGTAACAATCACCTTTCTGGTTCAATTCCGAGATCCTTAGGGGATCTAGTGAACTTGGAGGTGCTGCAATTGGATACTAACCAGTTAAGCGGCTTCTTACCAGAGAAACTATGCCAAGAGATAGGAAACAAGACTAAACCGCTTGATCTTTCTTTCAATGATTTAGACGGTGAGGTTCCGAAAGAACTCGGGAAATTTCCTTCTCTAGAAGTTCTACTCCTCAACGACAATCAACTTTCAGGCATAATCCCTATAACATTTTCGATAGGATGTAGCTTGAGAGCTCTAGACTTGAGCAAAAATCAATTTGAAGGCACATTGCCACAATCCCTTGTCAATTGTAAAAGCCTGGAAGTTCTAGAATTTAGTAACAATAAGATAAAGGATGAGTTCCCGACATGGCTAGGAACACTACCAGAGCTTAAAGTTCTTTCTTTGAGGTCCAACAATTTTCAGGGTCATTTGGATTTTCCAAGGGTAGCTCATCTCTTTATGAAGTTGCACATTTTAGACCTCTCAAACAACAACTTCAATGGTCCTTTACCAGCTAATTTGATAGCGAAACTTCAAGGGATGATGAACCGACAAAATGATAAAGAGATGCAATACGAATCTTTGTACATGGATTCATCCTATTCCGTGGAATTGGTCATGAAAGGAAATGATATTAGGCTAGTGAGGATCTTGACCCATTTGACAACCATTGACTTATCGCTCAACTCATTTCAAGGGAACATCCCAAATGTTATTGGACATCTCTATTCTCTCATAGGGCTCAACCTTTCCCACAACCACCTCATGGGGTCAATTCCTTTGACCCTTGGAAACTTGACTAATCTTGAATGGTTAGATCTATCTTCAAACAAGCTTAATGGGGGAGTTCCTAGAGAATTGGGAGATTTGTCATTCCTTGGGTATTTGGACCTCTCAGAGAACCAACTCACGGGCCGCATACCTCAAGACAAGCAACTGAGTACATTCACGAGCAACTCATTTTGTGGAAATCTAGGCTTATGTGGAACTCCATTACAAAACGCATGCCTTGGTGATGCTCAGCCTCCTCCACCACCATGGTCGTTCTTCCGAGAGGACAATACAAGAGTGCATGGTAGCGGGTTTGATAGGAAAGCAGTCGGGATAGGCTATGCATCCGGAATAGTGATTGGAATCTCCATAGCGTACAGTTCTTGGGAAATTGGAGACCCAAATGGCTTGTGAGAGAAGTGAGAAGGATGGAGAGAAGAGCCACATCGATGAAGAAGTCAAAGCGGAAGGCCATCAAATTTCATGGAGTTTGATGAAATTGTTGGGAAGTGGTCCTTTTGAACTATGTGCAATATAGATTTTTGGAATACAATTTTTGTCGAATTGAAATGCAGTTTCCAGTAAGGATGCTAGTTTTTATTATGTTGTCCTCTTCTTCTTTAAGTGTGATTTTTGATCAGGTCGATTGAATAAATGAACATGAAAGAGATCTTCCAAAAAACTTGCTTTACATAATTTACACACTATTTGTCCTTTTATTGTTTAGTATACGCCATTCTTTTTTCTCCATGAAAAAGAAGGAAAGACAAAGAGCTGTCGGAAGCCCATTTAATTCGGGTTTACATGATTGAATGTGCCATTGAAACGTGTCCTTAAGGATTTCTAAATTTGTCATTGTCCCACCACACATTTCTGTTGAAGTTGCGGGTTAGTATTAAATCGCTGCTTTGTGGTCTTGTTCCTATCATACTTGTCTACAATAGTGGACGGTGGTACTAAAGGTTCAAACCTCAAAGCAATTTCAAAATTTAGATTTAGAGTAATCTTATTGCAAAATTCTAGGGTCCCCTAGGCCGAAAACTGAAATTTTTTCATGTTCGTGAATTTTCAAAGTTGCTGGTAATTTCAAATATTGTTCGCAAAAAAATATAATTAGTAACTTGCTTATAAGTTTACTTATCAATAAACTACCAACAACATAATGAATTATCAAGTCCACCATCAATTACTAACTTTATGTAAATTCTATAGTTAGCATCATCTCAAATTGATATATCTGTGCCACATTTAACCAAACTAATTTTCATGACACCAAAAATTCTAAATTATGACACTTGTGCCACATTTACCTCAAATTAATTTATATGTCACAAAAATTCCCAAGGTAGTACACTCATACCATATTTACCCCAAAGTAATTTTCATTCATAAAACATAATGACTTTGATTTCTGAAACTTGAGGGAGCTCTTATGCAAAAATTAGAATATTTTAGGAAATTTCCCAAATAAAGATCTTGGTGATTTGGGTTTTTTTGCGACACGAATTAATTTAGGGAAAATGTATAATTAATGTACTAGTTTTGCATTTTGGTAACAAGAAAATTAGTTTGAAGTAAATGTGGCATGGATATTTAAATTTGAAACTTGTTAAGACACAAAAATTAATTTAGGATAAATATAACACAGGTGTACTTGTTGCAACGATGCAGCCTTCTTGAAAGACAATTTAGAGGTAATGTTGAGTTGAAATCCGACGTCCTCAATCGATACGAGTTTCCCAAACTCTTACCTTGCGTGACATTGGGAAATTACAATAGAAATATATTTATCTATGAAATTCAACCTAACTAAAACTCGCCACTAGCCTATTGAGGCAGTTTAGGAGCCAAGTGAAGTATGAGGGATACCTAACTTTTGCACAATCAAAGATCCGAGATTGGCACTTGATTACAAGAATTCTCTAGCTAGTGTTCCCTTCTGGTACACTAACTTGATTGAACAGTTGCCTATATGGTTCACACGATCCTTATCATTTTATGACCCTATGCCACTAAACAATGTCCATGCGTAAATGCCCAATTAGGGGTAAAAAAAAAAAGCAATCACAACAAGTACAGTAAGAATAAATCATATGGAAGTAAATTTAAGGAAGCGTCAAACAAAGAAAATACTTGGCCTTATTATTAAACCCTAGGACAGCATCCCAATGAGCTATGTTCAAATCGAATCCAATTTTTTTTAGAGACTAACCTACCTAAACCTAAACTAAACTGGAATCTATGACATGAACTATGAAATTAAGCCACCAATCACATCAACACACTTCAAAATCACGCCCAATCCACAGCCCACAGCATCGTTTGCTATGCAAATAAGCCCATTCCGCCCATGCAAATGATGTTTAACCATGCCAAATCGAATAGGAATGAATAAAATGCTTATGTGCTTTCGCAGAAATCCAAATTATACTCAAATGGGACCAAAACTTTCGCATAACAAGCCCAGGCGTTTCCAATCAGCAACATACAAAGTGCACAACCCGCAAATCATCTAAACAATTGACATAAAAACTTGTCAACATTGCCATGAAATCGACATGCTATTTTTTCAACATGCTCAAAGCAACACCTGAACAGGGCTCAACTCAAGGCAAATTCACGCACAAAAAACAGAAAGTGACCCGCAACGTCCAAAACGAAGGCAGAAGCAACAACCCCGAGTTTGACATGAAAATTGCTCCTAAGGACACTAAAACGACTAGAAAATGAACCACATATTATCATGCCTCCAAGAGCAATCAAAATTATCATCAAATGACCTTGAGATTAACTCAAATTATACTCCATGAGGAAATGAACAGCAGGTATTCAACGAACGCAGTCCACAATTTAATTATCAAAATGAAACCTAAACATGCTAAAAGAGAATGGAAATCTTGGACATATTAGGACTTAAAAATGAACAAGCCAAATGACACCCGAGCAGAGCTAATTCTAGAACCAGCAGACTAAACTAGACTCATATTAATCAAACCAGGCTAAGCCCGAATCCATTAACTAATTAAACTCAATGTTCATTAAGGCTTTGTTTGTTTTGTGGAAAATTTAAAAATAAAAATTGAAAAGATGATCGCTTGAAATAATTAATTAATAAAAATATTTCCATTATCGATAACTATTTACAAGAAATACAAGTAATTGTTTTCAAAAAAATATTTTTCAAATCATTCATTTTCCGCAAAAACAAATGGAGCCTAATTTCTTTCCTTCATTTTCCATTTGCTAATTAGTTTTGTTCCTCTCTCCCATTGTCTTTGTTGCGAAAAAGTGAGCGATCAAACAATAATATAGACAGAAGAAGAAAATAAATCGGACACCGGATTTACGTGGTTCGGTCGTAAAGACCCACGTTCACGGGGAGAGCAGCGACGAATTTCACTATAGATCAAGCGATACAATGAGATTATATACTCGAGTCACTCAAACACTCTCTTGATGTTTCCCAAACCCCAATTACACCAAATAACGCACGTAGTGTTTAGTCCCGAAATTCCTCAAGAAATAATCTCTCAATCTCACAAAGGAATTACATGCAAATCTTAGCACAAGATTAAATCGGCTACAAACACTAATATTTCTTTAATGTAATTCATGGACAAGAATGACAAAGAAAATCCCTCCCAAGCACTCGATGACGAGACGGCGCTTCAAGACCAATTCTTCATGATCAACCTCTTCTAGCCATGGCTGCAAGTCTATATATATATAAGTGAGACCCTTATTCTTTTGTCGACTTGTCATAGGATTTTGTTTCATATCTTAAACGATTTTATCCAAAACATATCTCTGTATATTTTAAACAAAATCCAAGTTCAAATCAAAGTTGGACTTTCCTATTTTAGCAATCAAATTCTCCAATGCATATTCAAAATTTTGGGAAGTTGATCTTCGGATCTTCTTTACTCGATTTCGAACGTTCGCAACATATCCAATTCGGAATTTCGCATTTGGCTATGAAGTAAGACGACCCATGTCGAGATAAACTAGAATGATTTACGAATGAATGGTAACTGTGACATCACCTCTAGCCAAGCTCTCACCAGTGACCATCATTTACAGGGGCATTGGAACATAAACACAAAAAAACAATGAAGCCAGAGCTTAGAAATAGATTTAGATATTAAGAAATCGCTAGGACTCATACGTCAATGACTTGAAGACTAGTTTAGATCAATCTAAATCGCTTTACTTTCAGATTACACAAAAAACGAGGTTAACTCGCACTAAATTCTCATTAACATTTCATCGAACAGGCCATGGGCATCTCAACTGAATGATCTAGATACAACAACTCAATTCCATATTGTTATCAAAACTGCTCAACAAGTTCGAAACACTTATAGAGACTCCTTTTCATAGATATAAACGTAATCGGAACCAAATCTCTCCGACCCATATTTCATAGATCTTTCTTTCCCAACAGAGATCGTTTCCCACCCCCGATAAATGTTCTCTCTCCAGCGTCTAAACCTACTCCCCCCAGAAAGGAAAAATCCGGCGTTCACCCCCCTCTCTCCTCAAAACCGATTCCTCCTCTGTGTTGGTCACTCTCCCGAACGATTTTTTAGTGGTTATGGACAGAGGAATTGATCACCGCCTTCTCCACCTTCTGCCCTCTCCCTTGGCCGTGTCTGCGGGCTCCGTTCTTCCTCCTCACGTTTCAGACGTGATGGATTGAGCTTTAAAGATTGAAGTTCAGGCTCCATGATCCTCAAGAACAAATATGTTATTTTAACGAATTTGATCTTTATTCAATGTTTCATATCTCTCACTTTTTACATCAAGCATATTGACAACAAGAATTAAGATAAAAAAAAAAAAACTGTAAATGAGTTATATTAAAATTCAAATTGGCGTAAAGTATATTGTATTAGATTTAAAGTGTGACAATTTTAATCAAGTTAGTTAATTGATTTTTCACTTGTTTGTGTATAAAATAACCAAGTTAAAAATAGGTTATAAGACACTATCAATATAAAAAACCACACCAAAAATAAATTATATCAATTTAGTCTCTTCTTTACTAAAAATCCATTATATTATCTTTACTACTTTTCGTAAATCTCCAATTTTTCCTCAATTTAAATGAATATTTGAGCTTTCATCTTCATGTGAGTCTTGTAATTAAAAAATCCAGCGTCTTATCTCTTACTTTGCAGTAAAAACGTATAGTTAATTTCATGTATAATGAGTGGATTTCATTTTCTATGGAAAAAAATGGCATCGGCAGCAAGATTACGGCCTACTGAATATATATGAAAAAATTTAAAATTCAATTGACCATGAGACTATGGGTAAAACATTTAGGATTTGTTTTGCACCTGCCCCAAAAGTATTTTTGCTAATTCATGCTGGAAGAAGAGCTTATAAACTCGAACTTACTCCAACATCAGCACATTGATGACACATCCTCGATAGGTGAAGAATGTGACGGTGGCGCCCTAATTAAGATGTTTGCGCATGACATTGTAAACTCCTAAGTCATATGATCCTCCATAACAAGTACGTTCGTGGTATTGCTAATTTCTTTTAGCTATTTTCTATTATACCATCAAGTTGTTGGTTTCTAGATTCTGCTTTTTGGTCATTTAAGCTCCGAACCAGGTTGTTAGGTGACATCCAAGCTTGTTGCACCTGTTCTTAGTTCGTAGTAAATTGGATAAAATTTCCACTGACGTGCCAGTAGTGGTGGTTGTATCTTGTCGAGTTGCATGTGATTCCCTCTCATTCTCTGCTGCAGCTGATGGTAAGATGGATTTTCAGGTACCCAATCGAATATAGAGACTGCCATCAGGGGAGGAGAAGTCGCAGCAGAAGCAGGGGACGATATGATCGCGGCAGGTACAGATACAGGGAAAGAGTTAGCGTCACCGGAGCTGGAGCTATAGCACAAGTCCAGATTGTCGCAGAGACCGAAGGGCACCCAAGTATGATGACGAGGACCGTAGTCGGAGTGCATCATACACAAGGTGAGGGCCCTCCTCATTTCCCCTTGGCGCTTCTTCTGATTGTTGAGAATTTTTATATGATTGGGGACCTTTTTTCCCTCATTTTCAGTTCATCCAGCATCCCTTGCGAAGCTGAATAAGAGAGGAGTTGGTCTCCAAATTAGAGACCTTCTACACTCGTGAGTCCTGACGTACAAAATGGTGAAAGAGCTTCTCAGCTCCACAGCCTGCCGATTTCCCCTACTGCATCTGCACATAATCCATCCTCCACTCTTCGTTTGCCAATTTTTTGGTCATAATCCAGTAGCCATCCCCAAAGATGATCTGCTAAGACTGCCGTGTGGTTTTTCTACATTCATAAAGCTGTAGGTGTTCCATTTTGGCGCCCTCTTACTTTTGGCAATTTTTTGGGCGTTGATGAAGTTCCCTGAAAGTGGGTTCGATTCGTTGGCCTCACATTCGGCTGATGCATTAGTTGTGAAATCCTAACATGTGATGCTGATGAAAAGTCGCGACATTAGTGATCTTGTAAAAAGATAGAGCACAATTGATCTTATTAAGTGTTTAGACTCCACAATCGCACGCTACTTCGGGAAAAAGTTCGATTTGACCATAATGAAAGCTCACAATTCTTCCAAATATATGTAAATATATATAAAAAAATGTTCTAAATCCATTGGTCGGTGGCTAATTTAGTCTTAAATTTTTCCATTTTGTCAATTTAGTCTTAGAACTTTTGACAATTTACCGACCATAGCAAGGGCCAATCTGGTGAGTTGTCAAAATATTAAAGACCGAATTGGTGAGTTGTCAAAATATTTAAAACTGAATTGATAAAATTGAAAGGTTTATTATTGAATTAGTCATTGTACAAAGTTTTGGACTTTTTAGATAATTTTCCCCAATTCTTCCAAGTTATAGATACCTTGGGAAGCCTTAGTTTTATCCAACGAAGTAAATACCAGCCTTTTAAGAATAGGTAAACCGGATTAGCTCATTAGCAGGTGGGAGCCCATATACATTTCTGTTCTATTTGGATTCGAGTACGATCCTTTCATAAGGAAAGACACAACTGAAAAACTGGAGCGCCTTTGTCATTAACTAAATCAAGAATAGACCTTAAGAAAATTTGGGCTACACCAGACGGCTTTTATTATTATATAATTATTGATTATGGTTCTCTCTACCCTTTTAAGGACAATAATCTCTTAGATTCATCTGATGGTACTCTCACTATAGGGTCAGGTCAAGTTTGGGAGGGTCGAAATTAGGTTCGACTCAAATTGACCCATTCAAAACTAACATTAACTCATATTTCTGTAATACCTACTATTAAATATATTAAAAAAATGATAAACGCAGTAAACTAAAGTGAAAAAAAAAAATCGCAAAGCTTATAAATAAAGGAAAATAAGTTCTTATTATGCGTAGAATTTGTTGGCGGTCATTCAACTTTGATATAATCAAGTTAACTTCCCGAACGTATTCCAACGACAATGTCATCATCCAGTGTAACATGCGGGAATATCTCTATTGGAACCATCGTGAATTTCCAAATTCGCAGCCAATCACGTTATCGTATGTCAAAATGGCTCAAACAAGCGGGCCCCAAAATAATGTTGATTTTTCATAGTCGATCTTCCTGTTTGATTAACATCGGTTGCGGGTAAATACAATGTAGACTCATTAAAACAGATCTTATTAGACTTTCTTATTTTAAACACGTGACAACCCATTCTTCAAATTTTAGCTAACTGAACTCGGCCATTAAAGAGCCGTGCTTTGATCCATTTTGACACTTGTCCCTATACTTAAACAATCATCAATTTTATTGGATACATGGATTTTTTTTATTGGGATAAATGCATTAAATTCCTAAAACTTTACGAAAGTATAAGTGAATTCTAAAAATCTTCAATAAGTACCATTAAGTCTTAAAGTTGTTATATTAATCTAATCAAATTCTTCTGTTGATTGTATTTATTAAAATCTTATGACTTAATTGTATTTTCGTAATAAATTTTAAGACTCGCTTTTTATTTTTTTGGATGAGTTATAGAAATTAAATTGTACTTTTTAAATAAATTTTAAGATCTTCTATGCATTTATTTCTATTTTATTTTGGTCGTGCTTTTGGTGCCGTTTGGCTAAATCATCGGCTGTCGTTTCTGCAAGAAGGGATCAACTGGGACAAGATCCGGCTTCATTAATGCCGAGTGAGTAGACTTCCCTTATGCGCACGTAGAATTGCATAATGTGGCACAAATAACAACTTGATCCCATGGAAAGTTGACTGTTCACGCACAAATAAGCCCTTGACTTGTACAGCACTTTCCTAAAAGACATCTCCGTCAAAGTCTCTGGATTTCATTTAATGAGTGGGACCCAATTTCGAAATGGAAACTGACCAAGTCAGAAAAATCACCAATTAAGACTTCAAAATAAAATAAAATAAAAAATTCCAAAGTCTTCACGGAGCCAAAAATTCGTCCTAGTCTGCTTGTGGATACTACCTATAACCTTTTTGAGTATCACTTAGGCTGCGCATGATAAAATTTCTGAAACGGAAATTGATTTCTAGCCAGAAATCAATTTCTTAATTTCTATTCCCCGGACAAGTTTCTGAGCAAAGAAACCCGTTTGATAACAACCTAAAATTCCTATTTCTGAAATAGAAATCCGTTTGATAACATAACAAAATTTCTATTTCTAGAAATAAAAATTGATTAGATAACAATATAGGAAATCCTCAAATACAAAATAATAGTCGAAATAATACTAAAACAACATAGGAAATCCTCAAATACAAAATAATAATCGAAATAATACTAAAACATTACCAAAGTTGAAAATACAATTTCATGGAATTTCCGGCATATTATTATCCCTTGCCATTTTATTAGTAATTGTTTTCCTAAGCGTATTAATTTGGTTTCCCTCCTCGGTCAATGTATCGTTTGCAAGCCCATCCTGTTCAGACAAGTACTGCAGAAGCATGAATATGGGTGCCATCAATGGCGCCTATACAGCCTTGTCATTTTATCAAAAACTAGTATTATACAAGATTATCAACAAAATAAAATTAATGGTGTAAAGGAATATATGAGAATTCTACCTTAATGTAATGTTTATGGTTAGGAACCAATCGGGGGAAGGTCGGTTTATTTTGATTCTCGAATTGAATCAGTCCAATTGTTCATCCCTAATTTCTTTATTGTTGCTCAATGAACCTTTAATGGCCCTTGCATAGCAAAGAGAGAGATTCTCTTGAATCTCTTGCCTTCGAATTAAAATTAAAAATTGTGTAATAATCTAATTATTATGATTTTGCAAGAATTTTGAATCCGTAATAAAATAAGGTTAAATTTCTAGGCACGTTTTTTATTAAGCTATTACGTAAGAACTTTTTCTTTAACTAGCCATGCGCGTGCCTTTTCTAGGAGGAAAGAGCCCAATTGTTTTTAAGTAAGCATTTAAGAACTTTGGTTGTTTTTGAAAATTGGGGACCCATTCAATTGTCTTTCATCCTAAAGAGGAAGTTATCAAAAAAAAAAATTGAAAAAAAATGCAAAAAAAAAAAAAACACGAGCAAAATAAGAAAAAGAAAATTAGCAATAATTTGTGAAGTTGTGGTTATAAGTGAATTAAGTTAGCAAGAAAGTGCAAGATTCCTTTATATGGTTTGATTTCAGTTTCTAATTTCTATTTCAGAAACTGAGAAGTTAAAAATTTTGAGCTTCTGATTTCTTCAATTTCTCTATTTCTGGAATAGAAATCTGTTTCAGAAATAGAGAAATTAAATTACGTTACCAAACGGATTTCTGTTCCAAACCTGTTCCGGGGAACAGAGAAACAGAGAAATCGAGAAACAGAAATTTTGTCATGCGCGCCCTTAGTGCCTCGGGAAAAGAAACACCGACTCACCAGAACCAAATGAGAAGGAGGAGAAGAAAAGATGGACTCTTCAATAGAATTTAAGAGGGTCGTTAGCCTTGTGGCTGCCCTTGCCCTTTTCCTTACCTTTGTCGTTCCACTTCCCGCTAATGCTTCCCCCGCGGTAGCCCAAGCCCTCCTCAAGTGGGAGTCTAGTCTTGGCAACCATTTTGTCTCTTCTCTCTCTTTCTGGACTCCCATTCCTTGTAGTACCACCCATTCTAATTTGACTGTTAGTCCATGTGCTTGGTATGGCATCTCTTGCAATCAAGTCGGGAGCATGATAACGATAAATCTCATTAGAGCTCATGTTGAAGGTTCATTTGATAAATTCTCATTCTCATCTTTGTCTCATCACATGTATATGAACCTGAGTGTAAATAGCATCTTTGGCCACATTCCACCTCATATCAGTCTTTTGAGCAATCTTTACTTATCTTGACCTCTCTATCAATCGGTTCTTGGGGATAATATCGCCAAACATTGGCTGTCTAACAAAATTGGAGATCCTACACCTAGCCTTCAATGAGTTAAATGGCTCTATTCCATTAAAAATTGGGCAACTGCATTTGCTCAGTGAGGTCACGGTGTTTGAATCAATTGGATGGATCCATCCCATCCTCATTAGGTAATTTGAGCAAATTAGCTAGAGTGTATGTCTACAACAACTCTCTTTCTAGTTCTATACCTCTTGAAATGGGAAATATGATAAATTTGGAAGTGCTTCACATGGATACCAACCTCCTAACAAGACCAATTCCTTCCACTCTCGGGAACTTAACCAAATTGAGAGAGCCCCACCTATTTGCCAATAAGCTTAATAGTTCTATTCCCTTAGAGCTAGGGAATTCAAACCTTCTTAGCTCATTGAGCCTTAACAATAATAATCTTATTGTTTCAATACTGTCGATATTAGGCAATTTGATGGAGCTTACCCTTCTTTACCTCTATGATAACCAGTTTTTGGGTCACATTCCTGATGAGATGGGAAATCTCCGCACTATGCATGACTTAAAGCTAAGTGGAAATCAACTCAGCAGCCCAATTCCTACATCTTTGGGTAACTTGACTGGCCTAGTTTATTTGTGCCTCCATCTCAATCAACTTTCGTTTGATTCCTAGATTTGTAGGGGATCTAATGAACTTGGAGGTACTGCTACTAAGCTTCAAAAATCTTTTTGGTAGCATTCCTAATGACTTGGGAAAAATTCAAAATATGGACTTGTTGCATTTGAGTGCAAATCAGCTCACCAGTCCAATTCCATTTTCTTTTGGTAATTTGACTAACCTAGTCTATTTACGCCTCAATGAGAATCAACTTTCAGGGAAGATCTCTTTATTGATTTGCAATGCCACCAACCTTTTTACACCTCATCTTGTCTAATAATAGCTTAATTGGTAGCCTACTCCAGTGCTTATCATACTTGAGTAGTGGTTTATTTGTTTTGAACTTGTGAATAAATATTCTTTCGAGCATGATCCCTCAAACATTTTCAATACGAAGTTGCTTGATAACTCTTGACTTGAGTCAAAATCAATTTCAAGGCACATAACCACAATCCCTTGTCAATTGCAAAAATTTGGAAGTCCTAGATTTGACCAACAATAAGATAGTGGATTAGTTCCCAGCATGGTTAGGAAGACTGTCAGACCTAAAAGTTTTTACTCTGAGGTTTAACAGGTACACCTGTGACAAATTTTTCTCAAACTAATTTTTTGATCATCAAAAACCCCAAACTCATACACACGTGACAATTTTACCATCTATTAGTTTCCGTTAAATTTTAATGTTAACTTGCTAAGTAGATGACACGTAACAATTGATGAGTGTAATAATTTTGGATTTTACCCTCCATTTGTACCAAAACAAATCACCAACTTCTAATCTATTTTCAAATCTACCCCGTGATCCAGTCTCAACTTAATGTGGTATTTCCATGTCAATATTAAATACACATTGACAAGGCAGCATGGAAAATTATCTTCAAAATAAAACCGTTATGGGATATAAAAAATTAGACACTACTAACCGCAACTTTTGGACAGAGGGCTAATGGGGGAAAATTTAGGACTAGAGTAAAAATTGATGATTTCCTTTTCAATAAAAAAAAAATTGAGTTAGATTTGGGATTGGACTTAAAGTTTTGGGCTTTTTTTGAGACAAAAGAAAAGTTTATAATAGATTTGGGACAAAGCCTAAAGTTTTGGGGTATTTTCTAAGACCAAAAAAAAAAGTTTGTGGTTGATTTGGAACTGGACCTAAAGTTTAGGATTTTTTAGAGAACAAAAAATAAAAAGTTCGGGCAGATTTGAAACTAGACCTAAAGTTTAGGATTTTATTTATTTATTTATTGAAATTGGCTCCTACCAGGAGTACAAAAGGAAAAATTCCGAAGTCTTCAAGGAACCAAAAATTCATGCCAGTCAACTCTCAAATGTCTACTCCAATGGCGTGTGAAGCAATATCAATGTACCTTTTCCTAGTCTTCTTTGGTTGGCTATTTATTGCATTCCCATTACCATGGAAAATGATAAGAAGGTGAGCTTTCGCAGCCTATTTAAGCATCGCTTGTTGCCTCAGGAAGACAAAAACCAACTTACTAGAGCCAAAAGAGAAGAAGGAGAAGAATCGATGGATCCTTCATTAGAATTCACAAAAGTCATGAGCCTTGTGGCTGCCCTTACCCTTTTCACTACATTTGTCATTCCACTTCCTGCTCATGCTTCCCTTGTGGAAGCCCAAGCCCTCCTCAAGTGGAAGTACAGTCTTGGTAACCATTCGGTTACTTCCCTCTCTTCATGGACTCCCTCTCCCCATCATGCCACCAGTTCCAACTCGACCATGAGTCCGTGTGCTTGGTATGGCATCTCCTGCAATCAAGTGGGGAGCATAATCGGGATAAATCTCACTAGTGCTTATGTTGAAGGTACGCTTGACGAATTCCCATTCTCATATTTGTCTCATCTTACGTACATTGACTTGGGTATAAATAGTTTCTCTAGCCATATTCCACCTCAAATCAGTCTCTTGAGCAATCTCACCTATCTCGACCTCTCTATCAATCGGTTCATGGGGAATATACCCTAGAGATCGGCCATCTAACGAAACTCAAGGTCCTGCACCTAGTTTACAATGAGTTAAATGGCTCCATTCCCCAAGAAATCGGGCAATTGCATTTGCTCAATGAGGTCGCGCTGTATTCGAATCAGTTGAATGGACCCATACCTTCCTCAATAGGTAATTTGAGCAATTTGGCTAGATTGTATGTCTACAACAACTCCCTTTCTGGTTCTATTCCTCTTGAAATGGGAAATATGGCAAATTTGGAAGTGCTCCACATGGACACCAACTTCCTAACGGGATCGATTCCTTCCACTTTGGGGAACTTAACCAAATTGACAGAGCTGAACCTATTTGCTAATAAGCTTACTGGTTCCATCCCATTAGAGCTAGGGAACTTGCATTGTCTTAGTGGGTTGAGACTTAACGATAATAATCTTACGGGTTCAATTCCACCAACATTAGGCAATTTAATGGAACTTACCCTTCTTTATCTCTATGGTAATAAATTTTCCGGTCATATTCCTAATGAAATAGGAAATCTCCATGCTATGCTTGACTTAGAGCTAAGTACAAATCAGCTCACTGGCCCAATTCCTTCTTCTTTGGGTAACTTGACCTACCTAAAATCTTTGTTTCTCCGCGACAATCACCTTTCTGGTTCAATTCCTAGATCCTTAGGGGATCTAGTGAACTTGGAGGTGCTGCAATTGGATACCAACCAGTTAAGTGGCTCCTTACCAGAGAAATTATGCCAAGGTGGGTTGCTCCAAAACCTTTCAGTGGGTGACAACAACTTCAATGGTTCTATCCCTAGAAGCTTGAGAAATTGCACAAGCTTAGTCAGAGCACGCTTTGAGAAAAACCAGCTCACTGGAAACATATCCGAGACCTTCGGTGTCTACCCCAACCTGACCTTTATCGACATGAGTTTCAACAAGTTCTATGGAGAAATCTCAACAAACTGGGGAAGTTGCATGCATTTAAGGGATCTAAGAATTGCGGGAAATAACATCACTGGTAGCTTGCCTCCAGAGATTAGAAACGCAACTCAACTGGGTGCAATTGATCTTTCCTTCAACAACTTAGTTGGTGAGCTTCCGAAAGAATTCAGAAAATTGACTTCTTTGGTGAATTTGAATCTAAGTAGGAACCAGCTTTCTGGCCGAATAAGTCCAGATATTGTGTCGCTACCTGGTCTTCAAAAATTGGATTTGTCAAGGAATAGATTAAACATGTCTATCCCGCAGACTATTTGGTTTTCTTCAAAATTAATCCACTTGGATCTGAGCAACAACCAATTGAGCCAAGATATTCCAAGCCAATTAGGGATGCTAACTCATTTATTCGAGCTAGACTTGAGTTGTAACTTGTTAAGCGGTGAGATCCCAGCTCAATTTAACAAGCTGGAAAACCTAGTGAAACTCAACCTTTCACACAATAATCTTTCTGGCCTTATATATGAGACTTTCAAGGATCTGCAAAGTTTGATGGAGGTGGACATCTCTCACAACAAGTTTGAGGGTCCCATCCCCAATACCACAGCATTCCAAAATGCAGCAAAAGAAGTGTTTGAAGGCAACAACGGATTGTGTGGAAATGTTGGAGGACTTGAGCCATGTAATCAAGCGGCGGTGGATAGGGAAAGCTCTCCAGCGGGAGGCAAAGTGTTTCTTATTGTGTTTCCTTTACTAGGAGCAGTTGTTATGTTTATTTTCTTGGGAATATTCTTCATTTTCCTTAGAAAGAAGTTCCATCCAACAACGGAACTAGCACCAAAGACAACTGAAGTCTTTTCTCTATCAAAGTACGGCGGAATGATCTTATATGAAGACATCATAGAATCCACCAGGGCTTTTGATGAGATTTTCTGTATTGGAAGGGGAGGCTATGGAAGTGTCTTCAAGGCCAAATTAAAATCAGGGGATATAGTAGCTATAAAGAAGCTCTATCAAACAACTAATAGTGGGCAAACAAATCAAAAAGAATTTTTGAATGAGATTAAGGCATTGACGGAAATTCGACACCGCAATATTGTGAAACTAGAGGGCTTTTGTTTGCATCCACAACACTCATTCTTGGTGTATGAGTACTTTGACAAAGGAAGCTTGTCTACAATCTTGAGCAATGAAGAAGAAGCCATGGAGTTGGACTGGAACAAGAGGGTGAATATAGTAAAAGGCGTGGCTCATGCTTTTTCCTATATGCACCATGATTGTATTTCTCCAATCGTTCATCGAGATATTTCGAGTAACAACATTCTGCTTGATTCGGAGTATGTGCCGCATGTTTCTGACTTTGGCACGGCTAAGCTTCTTAAGCTGGACACATCAAACTGGAGTGCAGTCGTCAGCACATATGGTTACGTAGCTCCAGGTTAATTTCTAAAATCAACTCTTGATCCAACGGTTTAGCTAAAGTGATGTATTTGTGCTAACACATATATCCTTCTTTGTGCAGAGCTTGCTTACACAATGAAGGTGACAGAGAAATGCGATGTGTATAGCTTTGGAATAGTAGCCATTGAGGTGATCAAAGGAAGACATCCGGGCGATAGTCTTTCATCTCTATTAGCTCCGGTCAGCATAGAGATCTCAGTAGTTTTGAAGAATATATTGGATTCACGCCTGCCAACGCCCATGCCAGGCATTGAGGATGAACTTCTGACCATCCTAAAGCTAGCAGTCGCTTGCATATCTGATAATCCCCAACTCAGGCCGTCAATGAAAATGATTTCTCAAGTGCTATCAGCTCGTTCAACCATTTTTGACGGAGTTAAAAAATCACAGAAGTCCACTGATCCTGTGAGAGATGCAACAAATCCAAGCCGTGCACTGGATCAATTTGTAGAAGATATCGTCTGATAAACGATTTTGCTCTGTCAACCACATGCAAGAAGGTCTGGTCTTTAATAAAAAATCACTGTCGTTTAAACTAATCAATTAAGTTTCAAGTTTTTTCTAATTTATTGTTTCGCTCACTATTCTGTTAACTGTACTTGCATTTAGGAGAAATATTTTGACCGGAAACAAGGGTACTTGTTTAGGGTACCAGCATGAGGATGAGGACTACAAGTTCATCCCCAAGTATAGAACAGGCTTTTGTTTTGGAAGGAGCAAAACCTGAACTTACTGGCATCTAGTTTCATTTCTGGAGAGAACAGCTGAACTGGAGATAATCCAAACTGTTTCTGCGTCTATGAATAATCATACTAGTATCGTCGAGCGAAAGCTATGTATCCATGTCTAGTTAGAGTTATAAAGTATGAATTTCGTATCAGTGTAAAGTTGCTTATGTATCTAGCGTTATCATCTTGAAAGCAGAGGGTCCATGTAAAGTCGCAACCGAATATTTTTATTAAGTCTCTGAGATCTTGTCCTTTTTTAGTCCTTTTATAAGGTTCATGGTGGATTTGTGTAGACATAAAATCCTCTTACGTGCGGAAAAGTTTCAATCACCCATCTTATAGTACAATGCTTTGTCTTGGAAAGAATGCAAGTTCTGTTCTGCTAATACCTTGTACTGAAATTGTGATAAGGCAGAGGATATCCTGCCCTCCAAAATCTTGAGGGAATTAAATCATGCTGGTCTATTTTCGCTCGGCCTCACTCCAGCTTGTCAATAGAAGTAAAAATCATTTACATTGTACGGCCACCATCTTCTCTGTTTTTCACAATAGTGAACTTATATTGCCTTATGCAAAACATGTCGGAATAGCTTTCCTCATGTATTTCATCTGGAAAATGGTAAATAGACTCTGAGAGCTCAGAGTTTTCTGAACTTGAAACAAGAAATTATAGTAGACTAATGTTTGATGTGGCCATCAGTCAATCTAAGTAAAACTTGACATTGTAAAATCAGAGTTTCGGAAAACTCTGTAAATGAATAGTATAGGGGAGCAAAATGAAGTAACCTAACAACTATCTGAATCGAGGTGTAGCGAGATAGTGAGTTATATTCCCTCAACCTTCTCCGATAGTGGGATCAAATCAATCTTAATTCTTGAACGTGCTTCATATCTCAGGTTCAGGATTTTTGAATTGAAAAAACAATAAAAATGGCCGAATCGCAAGATTTAAATTAAGCAAGAAGCAATAACTGAAATCACAAATGCTAGGAATGCCCAAGTCAAAGTAAACCTATGCTCTTGGTCAAATTACTGGTGCTACAATCTAAAAGTCCAAGTGGAGACATAACCACTCCCGCATACTTTTCTTCCGTATATTTTTCTCACTAATTATTGCCTGCTGATGCACGCATTCCAGTTGTCAAAGGTCGGTATTTTAGCAAGCAAAAGAATGTTCCCCATCGGAAAAAAACAAAGAATTAAGTGAGGTGGAGTCAAGTCAACCACTTACTTCAGCATACATGAGGCTCTGTATAAACAAAATAGACAGTTTGTCAACAGCTGAAACTTCATGATCAGAATCATTCAAAATCCTGAAATGGGAGATCTTTGAAAGCTGGCTTTTCTGAATGGATCAGAGAACAATGGCAAAGACGGAGCAGCTTTATATATGCTCCAAAACTACACCAGAAAATCAAGGATTGGCAAAAAGTTTTAGAGGGAGGAGATCTTCTAGCTCCCGCGTTGCCCTTCTCGCAATGCTTGTGTTGGAGAAATCTCTCTAGAGTGTTTTGAAGCTGACAAAATGTTTCTATCAGTCTAGTCTGGAAGCTGTGCAGACCCTTGTACTTTGAGTCTGAAGACTTTCAGATCACCAGACTCAGCACACAAGACTCAAGACTCAAGACTCAAGACTATTCTTATTGACAGTTTCTAATCTAGCGACGAATGCGATCCAGAGCTAAAGTGTTTGGTTAAGGATTTGGTCTTATCGACTGGAGAAGATCTCTCGGCTGGATTTGATATAACGGATTATTTATTCGAAATCAAGATCGTTTGAAGATCTGATGATTGACGAAATATTCTTGGAAGGTTCTATTCTTGGAAACCAAGATCCTGATTGTATGGTCGAACATGATTGATGGGCTATCGACATGTTCCTTTAATAGCTCAAATGACATTCTTAATTGATTTTGTCCAATGGGAAGTTTGGAAGAATTCCTTTGGTAAGTGCCAACGGGTATGATGGCATAAAGGAGTATAAAAAGAAGACGTTCCAGTTATTCTAGTGCGTGCTCGATAGAGAAATTCCAGAGTCTGAAGCTCCTTGATTATTAGTCGATTCATATTGAGCGAAACTGTACACACAAAGAGAGTTTATACTTAGTGATACCTTGAGAGAGTGTGGTAGATCTTCTACACCAAGAAATCAAGGAAGAATAGTACTGTAATATCTCTTTGTTCATAGTGGAATCCAGCCAGTGGGCTGTCAGTGCAGAAGAGTGGACGTAGGCTTGAAATAAGCCGAACCACTATAATCCTCGTGTTCAATTTTCTCTTCCCTACTCTCAGTCTTACTTTGATCGTTGTTTGTTTATTGACGAGGAAAAATTGTCTCATTTCTATCAACTGTCTAGTATTGTGCGATTATCATTAGAAATTACTTGTTATACCTATTCACCCCCCCTCTAGGTACTTATACTAGCCATATCAATTGGTATTAGAGCTCGTGTACTCACTTTATTTGAAGTGTTTTACTTCAGAGTAAAAGATCCATGGCTAGTATGCTAGCTCCAGGGCTGGTGGAAGGTCAAAGCAATACCAGACCTCCTTACTTTGATGGAAAGGACTACAACATCTGGAAAAACAAAATGAAAGCATTTCTTCGATCAAAGGATCCTCTGGAATGGGACGTTGTAGAAAAAGGAATCACTCCTAAAGTTGCATCCGTCTTAGAAAGAGGGAAAGAAACTGTTGAGACCAGCGGAATGTCTTAGGAAGAGATAATCAAAAGACAAACTCTTGATGCAAAAGCTATATATTCTTTATATTGTGCCTTGTCACCTATTGAATATAACAGAATATCTTCTCGTGTTACAACAAAAGAAGTCTGGGATAGGTTACATATCACCTATGAAGGAACTGATCGAGTAAAAGAGACCAGAATCAACATCCTTCTCGGTCAATATGAAGCCTTCAAAATGAGACCTGGAGAATCTATAACTGACATGTTTAGCCGTTTTACAGAAATTGTAAATGGTCTTGAAAATCAAGGACAACCAATTTCTGATCCCATGAAGGTAAACAAGCTACTGCGTGGACTCTCCAAGGATTGGAATCACATAAAGACTTCACTAAGAGAGACGCAAAGAATCATGCCACTATATGTCGATGAGCTGGTTAGAACTCTTCAGTCTTATGAAGTGGAACGAATTAACGAGACGAAGATCCAAAAGGTAAGAAATCCATTGCATTAAAATCAAATGATGATTCTGATGTTACAGATTCTGAAGATGATATGGACAATGAGGAGCTTGCTCTCATGATAAGAAGATTCAGAAAGCTGAATAGAAAAGGAAGAAGATTCAACTCAAAGAAACAAAGCTTTCAAAGACAACATATCAAGTCTGTTGATGATGATGAATCAAACAAAGATATAGTTTGCTTTGAATGTAAGAAAAAGGGACACATCAGACCCAACTGTCCTCTTCTAAAGAAGAAGAAAGGAAAAGCTGAAAAGTCTCGAAAGGCTCTCAAAGCCGAAACCTGGAGTGATACAGAGTGTGAAGAAAGTGATGATGAATATGCCAATTTGTGTCTGATGGAGCAATCAGACTCAGACTCAAACTCTAAATCAGACTCAAACAGTGAATTTGAGGTAAGAAATTTTAAAATTCCTGTCAAGGTTTCTAAGTATATTGATGAGCTGTGTTTTAGTCTTAAGACTTCTCTTAAAAGGATTTCCGAACTTAAAAAGGAAAACGCTGTTCTAAAACAACAGGAAAACGTGTTGAAAGAAAGAGTTAAATGTTTAGATATGAATGTTTCTACTCTTAAAGAAAGTGAAGAAAATCTTTTGAAAGAAAATGCTCTTTTAAAAATTGACTCATCAAACATTTCAAAGAAATTTTCAATAGGGTCCGAGAAACTTGAAAAAATTCTTTCAGCTCAAAGACCTTATTTCAATAAGTCTGGTTTAGGTATGACTGCGGAAACTATTCCCTTGATTGATTTTCCTAAAGTAAAAGAAAGAATTAAGCAAAGACCCTTAAGAGAGGCCTACAAAAATCATTTCAAGAAGGTTTTTGTAAAGTCTGTAGGTCGAAATGCTCTCAGGTGTTCAAAGTGCAATAGCTCGGATCACTTTGAAAAAGAGTGTCCTATGATTTGGAAACCTGTTAAGAAAACATGGGCTAATACTGTTTATCTTACTAACACCAATGGACCCAAGAAAATATGGGTACCAAAGAAAGCTTGAGACTCTCTTTTAAATGCAGGTCTCCGTCAAAGAAAAGGTAAAGTGGTATCTGGATAGTGGATGCTCAAGACATATGACAGGAGACTCAAATTGCTTTATAAAGCTCGTTCATGTAAATGGTGGAAAAGTCTCATTTGGTGGAAACAACAAAGGAAAAATTGTGGGATTTGGAACTGTGAAAATTGGAAATCTCACAATAAGTAATGTTTCCCTAGTAGAAGGACTCAATTTCAATCTTCTCAGCATCAGCCAACTATGTGATACTGGTTTTAAGATCTTCTTTCAAGAAGGAATATGTTCTGGAACCAGTAAAGACTCTACTCAGTCTTTCATGGGTCGAAGGCATGGAAATATCTATCTTCTGGATGTGAAACCGGATGAATCGCGATGCTTAATTTCAATTCAAGACGAAGCAAGCTTGTGGCATAGAAAGCTTTGTCACATCAATATGAAGCAGTTAGCCAAAATCTCATCAAAGCAGCTTGTTCGTGGTCTACCCAATTTATCATACCAAAAGTCTTATCTATGCACTCCATGTATATTGGGAAAGCAGGTAAGAAATTCATTTAAGCCAATAAATCATGTCTCTACTAATCATGTACTGCAGCTGCTGCATATGGATCTCTTTGCATCTACCAGAACCCAGAGCATTGGAGGTAAGAAATATTGCCTAGTAATCGTGGACGATTACTCCCGATTTACTTGGGTATACTTCCTTGCGAGTAAGTCTGAAACCTTCTCGTATTTTGAAAAGTTTGCTAAAAAGGTTCAAAATGAAAAAGGATATGTTATTTCAAGTATAAGAACAGACCATGGAGGTGAATTTGAAAATCAAGATTTTACAAACTTTTGTGATGAATCTGGCTTCAAGCATGTGTTTTCCTCTCCATACACTCCTCAGCAAAATGAAGTTGTGGAAAGGAAGAATAGATCTCTTCAAGAAATGGCTAGAACTCTTTTAATTGAAAGTAAGATTTCTTCACAATTTTGGGCTGAAGCTGTTTCAACAGCGTGCTATATCATAAATAGAGTCTTTTTAAGACCTATTCCAGAGAAAACCCCTTATGAGTTATTCAAAGGTAAGAAGCCTATTGTTTCATACTTTCATGTGTTCGGTTGCAAATGCTTTATATTGAAAAATGCAAAAGATCGAGTTGGTAAGTTTGAAGAAAGATCAGATGAAGGCATCTTCCTTGGATATTCTACATCAAGCAAAGCCTACAGAGTCTATAACAAGAAGAGTCAATCAGTGGAGGAATCGATGAATGTCAAATTTCAAGATTCAATGCAAAATGAATCTAGTCAGACTCAACATGAAGAGTCTGAACCTACTCCAGACTCTCCAAAGCTTACAACTCAAGAAGCATCTCAGACTCTGGAAGACCAGCATCAAGTTGTTCGTGAAGATTCAAGTAAAGAAAGAGATCATCAATCAGAAAAATCAACCAGTAACTGGAAGTATAAGTCCAGTCATCCCAAAGATCTCATTATTGGTGAAATTAATGAAGGAATTCGCACCAGATCCAAAAGGCGTGAAGAGTCTAGTGCTGTGGCACTTGTTTCTGAAATAGAACCCAAAAGCATAGAAGAAGCTTTATCAGATGAAAGCTGGATTGAAGCTATGCAAGAAGAGCTCAGATAATTCAGTATCAATGATGTCTGGGAATTGACTCCTAAACCAAAAGGTAAATCTGTTATTGGAGCTAAATGGATTTTCAGGAACAAGATGAACGAGAAAGGAAAATTCGTAAGAAACAAAGCAAGACTCGTGGCCAAAGGATATACGCAAGAAGAGGGGATAGACTATGATGAGACCTATGCACCAGTAGCAAGGTTAGAAGCTATTCGATTATTGCTTGCTTTTGCTTGTTATAAAAATTTCAGGTTATTCCAAATGGACGTCAAAAGTGCCTTCCTAAATGGATTTATCCATGAGGAAGTTTATGTGGAACAACCACTAGGGTTTGAAGACCCAAAGAAACCAGACTCAGTCTTCAGACTGAAAAAGGCTTTGTATGGTTTAAAGCAAGCACCTCGAGCATGGTACGACATGCTAAGTAAGTTTTTAATACATAATGGTTTTGTCAAAGGTAAAGTAGATACTACTCTATTTATCAAAAAGGAAAACAAAAGCTTTTTACTTGTTCAAATATATGTGGATGATCTTATTTTTGGATCCTCTAATGAAAGTTTGTGCAAGAAATTCTCTAAGTCTATGCAGGATGAGTTTGAAATGAGTATGATGGGAGAGTTAACCTTCTTTCTTGGACTTCAAGTAAAAAAATTGAAGGAATGAACTTTCATTCATCAAGAAAAATATGCTAATGATCTTGTCAAAAGGTTTGGACTGGAAAAGTGCAAAAAGACCGACATACCGATGTCAAGTTCTTTGAAGATAGACAAAGATGAAGAAGGGAAGAAAGTTGATCAAAAGCTGTACATGAGTATCATCGGTTCACTTCTTTATCTTACTGCCTCTAGACCTGACATTTTGTTGAGTGTGTGCATCTATGCTAGGTTTCAATCAGACCCTAGAGAATCTCATCTCAGTGTTGCGAAACAGATTAATAAATACGTTGCTTCATCTTCAAGCATCGGTCTTTGGTATCCTAAGATGGGAGACTTTAATCTTCTTGGATATTTAGACGCAGATCTAGCCGGTTGCAGAGTTGATAGAAAGAGAACCTCGGAAACTTGCCAATTGCTTGGGAATAGGATAGTGTCTTGGTTTTCAAGGAAACAAAACACTGTGGCTCTCTCTACAACAGAAGCAGAGTATGTAGCTCTTGGAAGTTGTTGTTCGCAAATTCTGTGGATAAAACAACAGCTACAAGACTTTGGAATTGAAGACTCATGCACTGAGATTAGATGTGACAACACCAGCGTAATCAATCTTACTAAAAATCCAATCCTTCACTCAAGGGCAAACCATATAGATATTCGACATCACTTCATTAGAGATCATGTTCAAAATGGAGAAATCTTGATTCAATTTGTTGAGTCAAAGAGCCAACTAGCGGATATATTCACAAAGCCTTTGGAGAAGAATCAATTCGATATCATCTGTTCCAGACTCAACATTTTGAAGCTTGAGGAAATCAAAGTCTAGAGACTCTCAGACTCTCAGACTCAATCATTCACAGCCATAGACTGTAAGTTGTTTTAATATTCAATCTCGAAAAGGTACGATCATTCGTTCAGTTATATTTGATTTATCTTTAATTTTCGAGAAAAACAGAATCTTGTCTTTTCAAAAAGATAACCTCTATTTAAAAAGGCAGTTATCGTTTTAAAAAGGGACGACTGTTCACTTTCCTTTACGTCGATTGGTTTTTCCTTTTTTAACTGGGTTATATACAGTCAGTTGTTTTCTTCGCTTAACTCCAAAACCCTAAAAAAGGCATTCTCCTCCCAATCCTGTCTCGACTTTGTGTTCATCTTTGAGAAAGTTGTCATCTTTTCTTGGGAAAGCGAGTCAAGCAATCTTTCAACGACAAGAAACGATGTCTTCTTTTAGAAGGTCTTCAAGAATCGCAAGCAGGGGACCACAGAGAATGAGGGAGGGTCCTACCCATTTCGATCTCACCGAGGAAGAAGAGTTACCAAGACAGCAACAGAGCCCGATTCACTCTCAACCACATCAATCTCCACCATCTACCCCCACAGAGTGTGGGACAACAACCGCAGGAAGAAATAATCGAGGAAGCAGACCCTGTAAAAGTCCAAAAACCCTCTTTTATTTACAAGCTCTATCGTGCTTTGAAAAGCATAGGTACACCACTGAACTATGTGGATGCCTTCCTTAAAGACAAAGGGTATAGAAATAAGTATATCTTTTTGCGATGGATGGAGGATTTGGGAATTGCTTCTAAAGGAAAGGCTGAGGAAGCACTTGCGAATATTCCAAGTGACCCTCGAGTAGGGGGATTTAATCCGACTGACGGGAATGACGATGATAAACTATTTAGTGAATTCCAACCCAGGATGGGTGTTGCTGCGAAGGTAAAGGGAAAAAAGGACGGAATTGTTCAAATCAAAGGAACAGGAGGATTTGTTCTTCAAATTGTTGAAACGAGGGGTAATAAACCCTAGGAGCGTTGATTTTGATTTTCTGGATGCCATCAATGTGAACTTAAAGGAGAAGTTCAATCTGCTTCAACTAGAGCAATTTTGCTCTGACATCACAGACGGCTATGCACAGTTGACAGCATATTTCTATTCAAATCTCAGCTTTTTAGATGCGAATAGAATATCCTTCAGTGTTCGAGACCAAGACTATGTGGTAGATGTGGACATGTTGGCAGACATAATTTGAGTTGAAAGAGGATGATATCAACCAATCAAGGTTTCAATCGCTCGTACCACACTGTAACTCAAAGACAGGAGTACAGAAGGAAGAATTACCTACACAAGAATGCATGCCATCAACATCTTACTGCACAAAATCGTGATCAACTGTCTCAGGCCAAAATCAACATCCAAGACAGACGTGTCTAACTCTGAGGTGAAATTGATGTACGCGATCAATTCAGGGAAGAAGTTCTCTCTCCCTCACACCATTCTCTTCCACATGTACAGAGCAATGGTGAAGAACAAGGGCCAGTTGCCTTACTCAGGTCTTGTGACCAAGATCTTCAGACACTTGAATATTGAACCTCCACATACTCTTTGTGTTCGACCTTGTGACAAAATGGTGGTGGGTTTGAAAATGCTGACAAAAATGCGTCTGAAAGAGCTTGATAAGGCAATGAAGAAGTTCAAAGTGAAAACTCTAGTCAAATCTCATCCAGTCTCTTCTGCGTCGAAAAGGAAAGGGAAGGAGCCCATGAATGCTCCATCCAAAAAGAAAAGAGCTCTAATCTTAGAGGATGAAGATGAAGAGGATGAACTCACTATCTCTGCCTTGGCATTGAAAAGACTCAGTCGTTCTGTACCCGAATCAATGGAACGACGGGAGAAAGGAAAAGAAGCAGAGGATCAAGAACAGAGAGAAGCAGAGGAAACCGGAGAGAAAGAAAAAGAAGAAGAGGAGAAAGAAGTTGAAGAAGAAGAAGAAGCAGTCAAAGAAAAGTCTGTAGATGAAGCTGGAGAGAAAGGCAATCAAGATTCTGCTGAGCATGACCATCACTCTTCCCCAATGGAGGCCTTAGAAACAGGGGGAGATGACGAGCAAGGAAGGACTACACCATATCCTGATCACAGTGAAGGTGTGAGTCACTCGCAAGCAAATCCAGAAGATTTTCAGGCTTCTCAAATGCCTGAGGAAGGACATGACACCTCAACGCCACATTTGCGCGATTACACCAAAGTTCCATCGTCTGCCTTTACTCCATCTGATAGAGCAAATGCCAGCACGCAGACGAACAATACCGCAGATTTTTGTCGTATCCTTGATCTTCTTCTGGAAATGCAGGGTCAAATATATGCTTTGGAATGTGAATTTCAAGTCATGAAGAATGCTGGACAAGCGTCTTCTGTTACCCTGTCGGATCAAATGCAAGACCTCGCTCATCAAATTCAAGCAAATGCTAAAGAAGTAGAGGTGACACGTCTACGGGAAGACTTGAAGAGGCTGGAAGGCGTCGTACAGTTGATGGGAGATTTCCAGCTTGTGCACGTTCCCAAGCAGACTTGACTCTTTCTCACCTTTTTAATGATGACAAAAAGGGGGAGAATGACCAGCTTTGAACTGAACTAAACTTTGACTTTAAATCTGTTTTTTAATTTTAGTTTGTTTGGATACTTATTTTGAGTATGACTTGGGTGTGGTGGACTTGGACTTGGTGAATTTGAATGATGACTGACTTGAGTGTGTGGATTTGAAATTGACTGCTGCATTTATATCAAGTGTTATTGTATAGCTTTACTCATGAAAGACTAACCTATTTTCTGTGGATGCAGAATCTAGTTGAGTTATTAATCTTTATGAGATATCCATATTGCTTGAGTAATGTTTTTGCAGGTCAAAGTTGTTCAAATCTACAGGAAAGTTTTGTTACCATAAAAAATGGGGAGATTGTTGGAGAAATCTCTCTAAAGTGTTTTGAAGCTGACAAAACGTTTCTATCAGTCTAGTCTGGAAGCTGTGCAGACCCTTGTACTTTGAGTTTGAAGACTTTCAGATCACCAGACTCAGCACACAAGACTCAAGACTCAAGACTATTCTCATTGACAGTTTCTAATCTAGCGACGAAGGTGATCCAGAGCTAAAGTGTTTGGTTAAGGATTTGGTCTTATCGACTGGAGAAGATCTCTCGGCTGGATTTGATATAACGGATTATTTATTCGAAATCAAGATCGTTTGAAGATCCGATGATTGATGAAATATTCTTGGAAGGTTCTATTCTTGGAAACCAAGATCCTGATTGTATGGGCGAACATGATTGATGGGCTATCGACATGTTCCTTTAATAGCTCGAATGACCTTCTTAATTGATTCTGTCCAACGGGAAGTTTGGAAGAATTCCTTTGGTAAGTGCCAACGGGTATGATGGCATAAAGGAGTATAAAAAGAAGACGTTCCAGTTATTCTAGTGCGTGCTCGATAGAGAAATTCCAGAGTCTGAAGCTCCTTGATTATTAGTCGATTCATATTGAGCGAAACTGTACACACAAAGAGAGTTTATACTTAGTGATACCTTGAGAGAGTGTGGTAGATCTTCTACACCAAGAAATCAAGGAAGAATAGTACTGTAATATCTCTTTGTTCATAGTGGAATCCAGCCAGTGGGCTGTCAATGCAGAAGAGTGGACGTAGGCTTGAAATAAGCCGAACCACTATAATCCTCGTGTTCAATTTTCTCTTCCTTACTCTCAGTCTTACTTTGATCGTTGTTTGTTTATTGACGAGGAAAAATTGTCTCATTTCTATCAACTGTCTAGTATTGTGCGATTATCATTAGAAATTACTCGTTATACCTATTCACCCCCCCTCTAGGTACTTATACTAGCCATATCAGCTTGCAGTCATTTCACGAGGTGCAGTTCCTGCATATGCATGCTATTGTACAACTGCATCGTTCGTTACTTGAAGTGGTGATTATCACTTACCTGAGCCAGGTTTTTGCTTGCCCTTTTATTACCGTTTCAGATTTTAAGAATAGAGGAGAGTGATGGATTCAATTTAGGATCTATTTTGCTATTTTTATTAAGCTTATTAGACCGACTCCGAAGGAAATCCAGCCGGGTACATTCATGATATGTTGGACCTTACGATTATTTTCATTAATGTTAGGTTTTATCCGACTAATACATTTCTGAAAATGGTTTATTTTAATTAAAAGCTTCGTCCTTTATATTATGGAGGGGTGGGGTCGTTCCCCAAATAATAAACACAGACTTGGAGGGTGACGGTGACTATGACTAAGTTTGCTATTGCCCGTTCTTCTTTCTTATCTCCTTTTTTTTTTGTCAAGATAACATTTCATTCATTCCCACAAAAATACAAAGAAAAATAATGTAGTCCAACTGCAAATCGAGACAGATCATAGACAATTTCAAAACAAAATAATCTCTAAATAACAAAATATATCATCAAAACACGCTCAAAAAGTAATTATAAAAACAACGACTGATCACAAAATCCATCTTTAGTAATAAACACACAATGAAATCTCCATCTATTATTACAGCTTTGCTTTTTGGTGGTGCATGCCTAGGTTCAACGTTTACAACACTTTAGTCGTTTAATGTAAAGAAATTGAATGAGCACAATTGTGACACCTACAAGAGTGCAACCCTCACGAAGATTCTCCAATCACCTTTAAAATTAGATTTGTACACCAATGAAATCTGAGAGAAGCGAATTAACGGGTAAAAGCTCAACCTACATTACCTTACCATGCGTTGGCCGATGTAATCCACACTCTTTTCTCCTTCTTTAGATGCATGTGAAGCATAAACACGAAAGCAAACATAAATAGTGACAATAAAAGGAAGGAAGAGAGGAGAGAAAAGCTTGCATCTACGCGCTAAGGGAATCTCGCCAAGCCGGATTAGCTTTGTTTTACAACATTCGGTAAGTAATCGAACTCGTTGTTCGTCTACTCAAAGTAATTTTAGGAATTAGGCCATAAATTTAGAGCAATGTAAATTTTGAACTGCAAGATTAAGTAGAGGAGTTATTAAACTGTGGATTTATATGGAAATAAAAGTTTAGGTGTTTTAAGACTTAGAATCCATGTACTCCATGGTAGTTTCCCACTTATATAAATAACGTTGTGACATAAAGAGACCGGAACCTCAATTTTCAATCTTAAGAACGCATCTTAAAGCCAAACTAGCACAAGTTTCTTCCTTACTGTTCATTTTCTTTTTCCCTTTGATGTGAGTCTATTTAGTTATTGCCTGAACAAAGTACAGTTAAAAGGTCCACACAGGTACATTTTCTCCAGCTTTTCTTTTAGAGAGCATATCTAGTCGAAATTCACATAGCAAAAGAGGTACCTAAACTATTCAAATAATCAATCAGATTCAGCAAGAAGCTACAAAGAAACATGGTCGTTCCTCAAGAAGGAAAGAGCAATGGGTTAAAACCATAGAAAGGCTAAAAAAGAAACTAAACGTGAAGGTCCTTTATTCTGTGTCCCACTCTTCATCTTCAACCTCTCCCAGTCGATTGCTTGGAAGGCAATTCCCTCATAAGTGCTTCCAGAAATGAAGAATTAGGCCATATACAACATCCAAAGTGCAGATCCACTTGGTATTAAAAAAAAATTATTTAAATTATCGTGTAAACGCTCTCAATCAAATTTCGTGTTCTGCTGTCACAAAGCCTGAGCAAGACGATAGTGAGTGGCTTCATTTTCTTCCCTATTAATAATAGCGGATGAATGATTTATCATCTTTAAAATAGCAGTGTCTGGCTGTTGGCACCCCCACGTCAAGGAAAACCAGAGGTAGCACCAATTAAAGAGAACGGAGTTCAGGAAGCTTTGAGTCAAAGTCAAATACATTGTTCCAACTATATGAAACTCTACACACGGTCAGACTACTTCCCGTTAACACACATTGACCATATTGTTAACATCTGAACCATCATAATCAGCACCGTTGGAGGTCTTTGAAAATCAGCACCATTGGAGATCTTTGAAAATTGGCCTTCTGTGAATGGACTTGGAGAATGACAGAAACAGAGTAACCAAGCTTTACATATATGCCTCGTGGTTCATCATCAACCTCCAGAACAAACAAAAGAAATCATGGGTTCACCAGGATTAGAAACACCGGTGAATCTTCTAGCCTCCTTTGCCCTTTCCACAGCGCTTTTTGTCATCATTCCACAAAGTGCAATTCCTTCTTATGCCTCCACACTAGAAGCACAAGGCCTTCTCAAATGGAAATCCAGCATTCTAAACCAAAACCTATCCACCTCTTCTCTATCTTCATGGACTCTCCCTCCTCAAAATGCTACCGGCTCCAATGCAACAGTATCGAGTCCATGCAGTTGGTACGGAATCTCGTGTAACCCAGCCAGAAGCGTGATTGGAATCAATCTCACCAATTCGAATATTAGAGGTACACTCAGTGAGTTCCCATTCTCGTCTTTGCCATATCTTACCTATATAGACGTGTACATAAATGAACTCTTCGGCGGTATTCCGCCTCAAGTCAGTTTTTTGACCAATCTCACCTACCTTGACCTCTCCTTTAATCAATTATCTAGGAAAATACCGTGGGAGATTGGCAATCTCATGAAGCTTGAGGTGCTACATCTGCTCTCTAATGAGTTGCATGGCTCTATCCCTGATGAAATAGGTTAGTTGTGTTTGTTGAATGAGCTTGCATTGTACTCAAACCAGTTGAATGGATCTCTTCCTTCTTCCTTGGGCAACTTGAGCAGCCTCGCTAGACTATACATCTATAACAATTCATTTTTTGGTCCTATTCCTCTTGAAATTGGGAATTTGACAAACTTGGAGGAGATTTACATGGATACCAACTTCCTAACGGAGCCAATTCCTCCCACATTCGGAAACGGCGAAACTAACCCAACTCCATGTATATGATAATGAACTTATTGGTTCTATCCCACCGGAGCTGGGGAACTTGAAACTTCTTCATCAACTCGCCCTACACTACAATAATCTTACTGGTTCAATTCCCTTGACATTAGGCAATTTGATAGAGCTTACCCTTCTTTATCTGTATGGCAACATACTTTCTGATAACATTCCTAATGAGTTGGGAAACCTCCGAGCTATGATCGATTTATAGCTGAGTATGAATCAGCTCAGCGATCCTATTCCTTCTTCTCTGGGCAACATGACTGACCTAGAATACATATTCCTCCATGAGAACCAACTTTCCGGTTCCATTCCTGGATTCCTAGGGGATTTGATGAACTTGGTGGTGCTACAATTAGATACGAACCAGTTCACTGGCTTCATCCTAGATAACTTGTGCCGAGGTGGATCACTTCAAAACCTCACCATGGCTGGCAACAACCTCACAGGTTTCATTCCCGAAAGCTTGAGAAATTGCATGAGCTTACTCAAGGTACGCCTCCAGGAGAACCAACTCAATGGAAACATATCCGATAGTTTTGGTGTCTACCCGAACTTGGACTTTATGGATTTGAGTTTCAACAAGTTCCACGAAGAGATCTCGGCCAACTGGGGAAGTTGTCGGCGTTTGAGGGATCTACGAATTGCTGGGAACAACATCACCGGTAGCTTGCCTTCTGAGATCGGAAATGTGACTGAACTACAAGGACTTGATCTTCCTTCCAATGGTTTAATAGGTGAGATTCCAAAAGAACTCAGGAAATTGACCTCTTTGGTGAGGTTGAACTTGAGCAGGAATCAACTTTCTGGCAGTATAAATCCCGAGATTGCATCACTATCTGGTCTTCAAAGACTGGATTTGTCCAGGAATAGATTAAACTCGTCTATCCTAGAGAGTATCGGGCAGTTGGCAGACTTATTCCACTTGGATCTAAGCAACAACCGGTTAAGCCAAGAAATTCCTGGCCAGATCGGGATGCTGACTCACTTATCCGAGCTAGACTTGAACAATAATTCATTGATCGGCGAGATTCCTGCACAATTCAGCAGTCTGCAAAGTCTAGTGAAACTTGACCTCTCACACAACAATCCTTCGGGCCCTATATACGCAATTTTTGAGGATATGCCAGGTTTGGCCACGGTTGACATATCCTACAATGAGTTTCAGGGTCCGGTTCCAAACACCACGGCCTTCCAAGATGCTCCAACAGAAGCATTACAAGGCAACGCTGGATTATGTGGAAATGTTGATGGACTTCAGCCTTGGAGTCAATCGGAGCCACAGAAGAAAAAATGCAACACTGTTAAGAAAGTGTTTCTCATTGTTTTCCTCGTACTTGGAGCATTTCTCCTGCTTTCTTTCGTTGGAGCATACTACATTTTGCATAGAAGAAAGGACCACCGACAAGTGGAGCAAGCACAGGAGAGAGAAAATGTTTTCTATATCTACTTACAATGGAAGGATATTGCACGAAGAAATCATTGTAGCGACTGAGGATTTTAACGAGAGATACTGCATTGGATGTGGAGGATATGGAAGAGTCTACAGAGCAAAGCTAAGATCAGGCAATGTGGTGGCTGTGAAGAAGCTTCACCAGGTGTCTGATAGCGGGCAAACGAATCAGGAGTTTCAGAATGAGATACGGGCATTGACAGAAATATGACACCGTAACATCGTGAGACTCCATGGCTTCTGCTCACATCCCCAACACTCATTCTTGGTGTATGAGTATCTGGAAAGAGGAAACCTGTCTGCAACCCTGAGCGATGACGGAGAAGCAAAAGAGTTGGGTTGGGATAGGAGGGCAAATATTGTGAGAGGCATAGCTCATGCTCTGTCCTACGTGCACCATGACTGTGTGCCTCCCATTGTTCACCGAGACATATCAAGCAACAACATCTTGCTTGACTCTGAGTATGAGGCCCATGTTTCTGACTTCGGCACAGCCAAGCTTCTCAAGCTGGACACCTCGAATTGGAGCGCTGTTGCTGGGACATATGGATATGTTGCACCAAGTAACTCCATGGATATCTACTAGTCTTCTATGGTGAGCTTAGAAAGTGATAATCTGCTAGTAATGATGCATTTTCTTCTTATGCGTAGAGCTTGCCTACACAATGAGGGTGACTGAGAAATGCGACATGTATAGCTTCGGGGTCGTGGCAATACAGGTGATCCATGGAAAACATCCAGGCGAAACCATCTCATCCCTTTTAGCTGAATCGGATAAGGAGATTGTGACAATCTTGAAAGATATGCTGGATCCACGCCTACCAGCTCCAATGCCAAGCACTGAGGATGAACTTCTAGTCATCTTCAAGCTCGCAATTGCTTGTTTATCCGCCAATCCACAACTCAGGCCATCCATGAAGATGGTTTCTCAGGTGCTATCGGCTCATCCGGCCACTCGCTAGTGTGGCCATTGTCCAGAGGTGGAGACAAACCAGTAATATGAAATTGCAAGAGGAACTATAGCTTCTAGCAATTGAATAAATATCTCTAGTGGTACTTTCTATATTCGTTGATGAGTGTCTTATGATAAAGTGAGCTTATATACATGACAAGCAAAGATTCAGAAGCTACAAGAGGGCGCTTTGGTTGTGGCAACGATTATTACATTACTCGTCTTTGACACATTACAATATCTGCTTGCAGTAGTAACTATAACGTTATAACACCTATTACTGCTCAAACTATAATAGCTATTATATATAACAACGCCCTACGTGATTGAATAGTATTACATGAACTAACTAATAATGGATATTGCAGTTCTATTAATTAGTAATAATTATTACAATTATACTGCATGAATGGCGATTCAACTGTGCGTAGGGGAGCAGTCAAGGAAGGGTAAGATGTCTAGATTAAATAAAAAGGAAGAGTAAGATGAAGAGAGAACGGCAAATCGATATAAAAAAGTAAGAGCACGTCTCAAAAGTTGAACATGATACTGAGGGCATGAACTAAAGATATTAGTTCACCGAAAAGGATTTGTAAACCCTCCAATGTTTTTGATTTATCTCTTATCACTAGGCCCTTACTCCATTCTCAGAAATTCAGCATGCCCTTGCCATGATTTAAACCAGCTAACTGTTTGATCTTGTCGGAGAAATTTCTATGAACACGAAAGTTATGACAATAAGCCGTAAATGTAGAACTATGCTAACGTCCTCTGGGAGATCGCCCACATTGCTCACCCCTTCCCAAAGAAAAGTTATGACGTGATGGAAATTGCTATTTTCTAAGAAATCTCTAGTCCAATTTAGAAAAGTACCAGGAGGCAGCAAATTTACTTAATTAGCAAGTTAAGAAATGCAGCTGTAGAAGTTAATGGCCGCGGCTGCAGAAACTCAATAACGTGGAAATCAAGCAACAAGTTGACAAAATAATAATTGCTGGAGACGGGCTGTGAAGAGAAGTCCACCCTTGTGGGCACGTGGCCCGCACGCGCCTGACAACTGCCTGGGTGCGTGGCGTACACGCCCCAGTGTTGTGCACCAGTGGCCTGCACGCGCTAGTGGTTGTCGTGCGCGTGAGAGCGCGTGGAGCGTGTCCGCACGCATCCTCTTCCTCTTTTGCGCAAACAGATGCGATTTTCGCTCGCTCCGCTAAACTTTCACCGAATGGATTTCCTTTGGCAACCCATCTCATACTAGAATAATTAATTGGTTTTCGGAGACACGCTGGCATGACCACATAGATCAAAGTTTTGGCAAAAAACCAATCAAGAAATTTGGCTCAAATCAAGTAAAAATTCCCCAAATGCAAACCCTAATCATTGCGATTTCTATCGCTTAATCAATATAATTAGAAACAAGGCAGAGATACATTTTGGCTCTGTCCTGATTATATATGGATGAACAAAACTCATGCATAATCAAAATCAAATAAGGAAATGTGAAAATTTTACTAATCTTCGTTCATCAATGTAGTTCGATCGATACCTGAATTGTTGGCGTTGAATTGAATGGTAAATGGGTGTCGTCAGGTAATTGACCTCTCAAATTTGATAATGTTTTTTTTTTTTTAATGAGAGGGTATAGTTTAGACTCTGTTTATATCTCTATTCGCACCCCTTCATATAACATCTTCCATCAAGACTTTACGTACCCTTTAGGTGGTACACTAGTTATCACGACTTAACGTGGCCAATAAAACATTAACGAAATTAATTGAATGTGGGAATGATTAACTAAATGTAGGATCACATTTTCAATATTATATCATCATCAGCTTGCAAAATAGCTCTATCAAAGCACTGGGCAGCGATAAATATTTTCTTTCGATCAAGCTGGACAACGACTTTAGTATGGTCTTGTTCGCGGTTCTCTCTGTAACGCCGTATTACGTTTCTCCTCGTACAGCCACGATCGGATTCGGCCCTAATAATCGGGCGGGATCGAACCACAATCAAACCCGCACGATCCGGCCCATCCCGGCCCACTAACCCGTTCTGGTGTTTTCTCTCATCTGCTCTCGAAGTCGAACCCCCTTGGAAGCTGGACCAGCTGGAGCCCGACCGGAGCATCTCTGTATCTCTCGCCGGAGAAGAAGGAGAAGGAGAAGAAGCAGCAGCAGCAGCTTGCAGATGTCGCATTTTGGAAGATCAGGCCCTCCGGACGTTCGACACTTACTCGCTCCTCATCCTCAGCATCTCCTTCCGTAGCTCTCTCCTTCCCCCTTGGAAGCCGGACCAGCTGGAGCCCGACCGAAGCATCTCTGCATCTCTCGCCGGAGAAGAAGAAGAAGAAGAAGAAGAAGAAGCAGGAGGTTGCAGACGTCGCATTTTTGAAAGGTCAGGCCCTCCGGACATTCCGTAGCTCTCTCCTGCCCCCTGCTCCGACTCCCTTCGCCTCCGTCGCTCTCTGTGTCAACGCCTCACGCGGTTGTTTCGCGGGGCCCACCGCCGACGACCTCTTCCCTCTCTTCGACAAGTACGGCGAGGTCGTCGACTTGTTCGTTCCCAGGGACCGGAGGTACGTGTATTTCCTCTGCTCCGTTGCATTTCTTTGTTGCCGTGTTCTGATGTGGCCACGCAGGACTGGGGAGTCGAGAGGGTTCGCGTTCGTGAGGTACAAGTGCGCGGACGAGGCGCAGAAGGCGCTGGACAAGCTCGATGGTGTCGCTCTTGGCTCTGATTTTTAGTTCCTTCGGTCACGAGGGCTTCTGTTGGCGTTGTGCGGGGAACGCTTGGATTGGCGTTTGATTCCTTGTTCGGTTTTCTTGTTGGAAGGGAGAGTCGTGGACGGGAGAGAGATTGGGTTTCAGTTCGCCAAGTACGGTCCCAATGCCGAGAGAATGTAAGCTGTTTGATTATTATCTCACCTTTTAGTTTTCGAATTGTGCAAATAGATTTTGCTTCTTTCGGGTCAAAATATAATGCAATGCTAATCTCGTACGAGTTCACTGCAGGGAATTTGGTTTTCTTGAATGGTGCAACTTGCTATGACCTTGTTGGCACGATTCTGTCAGTGGAGCATTCGTTTTGCAAAATAAACTGCAAAAGACGGCCTAAAGAAAAGGAAAAAGTAGATTTCTTGAATAATTTAGCTGTCAGTTTCTTATTACCAATTCTTCTGATGAGCTCGGCCCTTATTTCGCAATAGTGATAAGGGGAGGATTGCTGAACCAGTTTCAAAGATAAGAAGGCAGTCGAGAAGTCAAAGTCCTCATCCAAGGTATGGTTTAAGTTTGTTAAGTTAGTAAAGTTACACAAACTGTGTGTATGCAAATTGGTTTAAGTTTGTTAACTTAGTAAAGTTATGCAAATTGTGTCTATGTATACTAAAATGAGAAGAATTCTACACATCAGTCTAATCAATAGTGACAGAATTGGTCTGGAGAATCAACTGACTAATAAAACAATTTGATGAGTGAAGGGCCAAATTTTTAGGATTTTGAGTTGAAGTCCAATGTTTCCTCAATTTAAATGAAATTTAGGTTCCGAGTCTCGTAATTACAAAATACAGTGTTATAGTAAAACATCATAGTTAATTTCATGTAAAATTGAGTGGGTTCCATTTTCCAGTGAAAAGATGGTGTCAGCTGCAAGACTAGGATTGATTGAACACATGCCAAAAGATTCAGAACTCAATCGATCAGCTGGACAATGGCTTAAATTGCACTTTCCTGAAATCTATTTTTTATAAATTTGTGCCGGATGAAGAGCTTATGAACTTGGACTTACTCCATCAGCACTTGATGATACATCCTAGCAGGATTGTGACCGTGTCGCCTTTAACTAAGATGTTCACGCATGAAATTGTGAACTCCTGTGACATCCTTGTAAGAAGTAAATAAATTGTCGATGTGGTGTTGCTAATTTCTTTCGGCTAGTTACCATTATGCCATTGAGTTGTTGGTTTCTAGATTTCGCCTTTTTGCCATTTAAGCTTTGAAACAACATTTCAGATATTAGGTGACATTTAAGCGTGTTGCACCTTGTTCTTTTGTGCGTAGTGAAATAAATAAAATAAAATATCCATTGATGTGACAGCAAGTAGCAGTTAACCCTTGACCATCTTAATGAGTACTTGCGTCTTGCAGAGTTGCAAGGAAATTCCCTCTCATTCTCTACTGCAACTGATAGTAAAATGAATTTTCAGGTACAGAGATGAATATAGAGACCGTGATTACAGGAGGAGAAGTCACAGTAGAAGGAGGGGACGATATGAACGCGACAGTTACAGAGAAAGGGAAAGGAGTTACCATCACCGAAGTAGGAGCTATAGTGCAAGTCCTGACCGTCGCAGAGACTGAAGGGCATCCAAGTATGATGATGAGGACCGAAGTCGGAGTGGATCATGCACAAGGTGAGGACCCTCCTTATTTCCCTTTAATGCTTCTTTTGGTCACCTCTTGTTGAGAATTTTATCTGATTGGAGTTCCTTAATTTTCAGTTCATCCCAGAGTCCTCGGTAAGCCGAATGTGAGAGGAGTCGCTCTCCAAATCAGAGACCTTCTGCACTTGAAAGTCCTGATGTACAAAATGGTGAAAGAGATTCTTAGCTCCTTAAAGATGTGCCCAGTAAACGTCCTGCCGATTCACATGGTGCATATCCACGTAGTCCATCGATCATGTGGTAAAGTCACATGAGTGGATTTGTTGCTTCTGTCTCACTCTATTGCAACTATTTGATCCTTAAGTCTCTGCTTTTTTATGTTGCCTTATTAGGAAAGATGAGTGCCCAAGGTCGAGGGAGTCATTTTTGCTCGACAAACAGTTTACTTTCTCCTGAGGTGCTGTTGATGGGGTGGACAGATACTTCATTGCATGTGGTGATTTAGACATTAATCCTAGGTTTAGTCGGGCGTGAAGTTTTCTTTCTTCGAAGGCAGCTAGTCTGTCTATTCTGACTTTGGTGGTTATTATGATACTCTGATCTTATTCTGGTGCTATAACGTGCATTCATGAAGTGCCTTTCTTGTGATGCATTTGTTCATAGGTCTCTGGCTACACTTTAGTTTAATCATACAAACTGCGCATGGACGATGAGAGACTTAATTGTGCTGGTGTAATCCTGCCCTTTTGTTCGCCATTTTTTGGTCATAATCCACTAGCCATCTCCAAAGGTGGTCTGCTATGAGTGCCATATGATTCTTTATTCTTCACGAAATCATGCTTCTGACTTTAGAATGGTTTTTATATTCTCACAGCGGTGGGTGTTCCAATTTGGCATCCCTTCTTTGGGCGACTTTTTTGGGTCTTGACAAATTTGCTTGAAAATGGGTTCCATTTCTTGGCTTTACATTCAGCTGATCACACCAGCATTTAAATCGATTCACTGGAAACGTATCGGGGATCTTTCTTGTCTAGCACACTTGGACTTTATGGACATGAGTCTCAACAAGTTCTATGGAGATATCTCAATAAACTGGGGAAGTTGCATGCGTTTTAGTGATCTAAGAGTTGCTGGAAATAACATCACTGGCATCGGGGATGAACTTCTGACCATCTTAAAGCTATCTGTCGCTTGTGTGTCTGCTAATCTTCAACTCAGTCCATCAATGGAAATGATTTCGTTCAATCAATTTCCATAATGTTCAATTTTCACGGACAGCCACTGATCCTAGAAGTGATGCAAAAGCTTCAAGCCGTTCACTGGATCTATTTGTAGAAGATGTCTGATAAATGATGTTGCTCTGTCGACCACATGCAACTTCTTTAATGAAAATTATAGTCCTTGCAACTATTTGATTAAGTCCCGAACTTTTATTTCAAGCCATTGTTTAGCTCTCCGATGTGTTTTCTCTTTTTGAATTTGGGAGATTTTTGACCGGCAATTTGAGTGGTTAACCCACATCAGCATGACTAGGAGGACATCATTTCGTTCGCGCCCATGTTAATATAGAACTGCCTTTTATGGAATAAGTACAACCAGAACTTTCTGGCATCAAGATTCATTTGTACAGAGAAGACAGCTGAATTCAAGTGATATTTCAAACTGTTTCTGTATCCAGTCTTAATCAGAATAGTGTCATTGTAGTGATATGTAAGTATCCATATCAAGTTAGAGTTAGAAAATATAACTATTATATCAATGTAAAGTGGATGTATATAGTATTTATCATCTTAAAAGCGAAAGGCTCATCTGAATTTCAAATGGAATATTTGTAGGAAGTCTAAAATCTTGTCCATTGTTAGTCCTCTTGTATCGTTTATATCAGACTTATGTAGATGCAAAATCCTCTTACATGCTGAAGAGTTTCAAAAAATGCATCTTTTTAGAGTGCATTCAGTCAGAAACTAATTGTTTCTAATCGTGACCAACCACCATAACTTTGCGTTTTTCTTGTAAATTACTACCCGCCGTGTAACATAACCCAGAGCGCATTCAGTCAATTCCTAATCCCAAGTGCTACGGCATGAGTCATTACTAGAAGTTCGGTAGCTTTTGATTGCTTCAAAGAGAATATGGCTTTAGAGAAAATCAAAACTTCGTTTTCATTAGAGCTTCATACTTAGAAGTGCTTAAATTAGAAAGATTATGGGTCGTCGTTTTGTTTTGAAAGGGGATACTGCAGTACAATGCTTTTTCTCAGAAAGGATGCAAGTTACGTTCTGTTGCTACCTTGTATTTCAAGAGTGCAATGGCAGACGATATTCCGCCCTCCAGAATCTGGAGGCATTTAAATCATGATGGTTTGTTTTCGCTCGGCCTAGCTGCATTGTTGAATACAAGTAAAACTCATCTGGGGCTTTGCTCACAAAAAACCATCTTTTCTATTTTTAGTACAGTGAACTTATGTTGCCTTGCGCAAAACAAGTCAGAACAGTTTTCCCTCAAGTACTTTATCTGGAAAATAGTGAACTTAGTCTTTGAGAGCTTAGAGTTTTGTGAATTTGACATGGGAAACCATAACAGACCAACGTTTGACTCCGTCCTCGATCAAATTCCAAGTAAAATCCAACCCTATAAAATCAAAGTTTCAGATAACTTTGTGAACTAGAAAAATGAAGTAACAACTATTCCAATTGAGTAGTAGCAAGACAATGAGTTATCTTCTCCCAACCTTATCATGTCGTTGGGTTAATTCAATCCCAATTCTTGAATGTGCTACATGTCTTGGAAGAAAGACAACAGGCAATATGCAACGTCAAAGAAAGAACCATCTGGTGGCTACAGTCAACTTTTTCATTATGCTAGCTAGCATCTGCAGACGTGTTCCGCGAGTTAATGCTTGATGATGCATTACCATTGTCAAATAGGAGAAACACAGGAAATGAGTTCGAGGGAAATTTTTATGCGTCTTTCGGGGCTTGAGAAAAATCAACATCCAGATCAAAAGAGAAAAAATGGCCACGGATTTACAACCTACGACGTTAAGTGACTAATTTCAACGCTAAATTTTTGTTTTGAGTAGTAAAACTCTACGTGAGTAACTTACATGCCACTTGAAGTTGGAAAATTCCTTTCTCTGGTGATCACATACTACCATGAAAGTAGAGGGGAAAAGTGCCAAAAAAGTCATAAACCTTTTGTTTTTGTGCCAAAAAAGTCATAAACCTTTTTTTGGTGCCAATTTAGTCCTAAATATTTTTACTTAGTGCCGATTCAGTCCTTTCCGACCAATTTTGACCAGATTTTGCTGACTGGACGCCGACCGGCTGACGTGGCCTAATCAATGCTGACGTGGATAATTTTTAATAATATTTAATATTTTAGAATTAATTTATTCTTTTTATTTATTCTTTATTCTTTATTCTTTTTTCTATTTTTCTTCTCTCCTCCTACCTCCAACCGCTAGCTGAACCACGGCGACTGGCCAGGCGACGGCCGGCGAGGCTCGCCGGCCACCTTGCCAGCGCCACCCAGGCCGCGATTTGGCGAGGTTGAGCCTTGCTGGCTATGGGCGAGGCTTGACCCTCGCAAAATCCAGCGTGAGGCGGCCTCCCGCTGGGCTGGTGAGGGTCGAGCCTCGCCGGCACCGCCCAAGCCACGATTCGGTGAGTTGAGCCTCGCCGACGCCGCCCAGGCCATGATTCGGTGAGGTCGAGCCTCGCCGGCCATGGGCGGGCGCATCTCCCCTTGGCGTTGGAGCCGCGCGCAAGGGATCCCATCTCCCTTACATCGTATCGACCTCCCCGACTGTGTCATTTCTAGAGAGAGAGAGAGAGAGAGAGAGAGAGAGAGAGAGAGAGATTTGACTTCAAGCTTCGCACCTCGCAACGACGACGACGACACCATGGGGTAGATTTTCAACAAGCTCCAAGGTTCGTCGAGCCACCATCTCTCTCCCTTACTCTCTCTCTCTCTCTCTCTCTCTCTCTCTCTTGCTCGCTCGCTGTCCGATTCGTCGTCGTTCCGAGCAATCGGACCTCACCAAACACCCTTGCTGGAACCCCTCGCCAGATTCGGCGAGGGCGAGCCTCGCCAACCCGGCGGGAGGCCACCTCGTGCCAGATTTGGTGAGGGTTGAGTCTCGCCCATGGCTGGCAAGGCTTGACCTCACCGAATCGCGGCTTGGGCGGCGCTGGCGAGGCTCACCCTCGCCGGATCTGGCGGGGCTCGAGCCTCACCCATGGCCGGCGAGGCTCGACCTCGCCAAATTCGGCAAGGGTGAGCCTTGCCGACGCCACCCAGCGCGAGGCCGCCCTCACGGCCACTAGCGAGGTGGCCAGCGAGCCTCACTTGCCATCACCTGGTCGGTCGCCGTGGTCCAGCCAACGGCCAGAGGTAGGAGGAGAGAAGAAAAACATAAAAAAGAATAAAGAATAAAGAATAAATAAAAAGAATAAAAAAAATCAAAAATATTAAAATATTATTAAAAATTTTCCACATTAGCATTGATTAGATCACGTCAACCGGTCAGCGTCCAGTCAGCAAAATCCGGCCAAAATTGGCCGGAAAGGACTGAATCGACACTAAGTAAAAAGGTTTATGACTAAATTGGCACCAAAAAAAGGTTTAGGACTTTTTAGGCACTTTTCCTGAAAGTAGAGCTCTGTTAGTAACTTATTGGTAAAATACTATGTTCACCACTTAATTTTTTTTTGAATGGTGAATATATGGAAAAGTTGATAATCTACTATTAAATTGGACGTCCATAAGTTACTAACATTGTTGGTAAATTATCATCAACGTGCCTGACCAACAGGATTTAAACTATACTAATCACATTAGGAAAATCATTAATTTCATAATTGCTTGCTCAGCTCACTAGAATAGCTTGTGAATACTAATGCATTCTATCCCAATCTTTTAAGCACGTCCTAGAGAAGATACGTGTAAAAAGCTAGAAGGTGTTCACACACACGCATAGAAGGCATTGAACTGTTTGACCTCTGCTATCAAATGCTAGGAAGGTCTTTAGTCAGGCTTGGCTCTAGAAACGAAGCATTGCGCCATTTACAACATCTAAAGTAGCTTCGTAATGGTGTTAAGAAATTCATCAAGGAGGATGGGAGGAATTCCTAGGTCATGAAGAAACCTATGTTCTTGGTCAAAGTATTGGTGATACAATCTCAAAGTCAAAAAGAAGAGATAACGCTACTTTCTTCACTAATTAATGTCTGTGATCCTATCGTGGAATATCAGTAATTTAGCAAGCAAAAATAATGCTGTCATTGGAAAAAACTCAGTTTAGTAAGGTTGAGTCAAGTTAACCATTTGCTTCCAAATATATGAGACTGTATATATAAAACATTGCCCTTTTGTAATAGTCGTCAATACTTGAAAAAAAATAACCAGTAGCATTCGAACTCTGAAATGGATGCTAAAATTTGTTTCTTCGTTGAACAAAATACAATTGAAGGTTCATATAGGTACATTTTCTCCTACTCTTTTCTAAAAGGGTATTTCTAGCTAGCAATTACACAGTTAAAAAAGGGTGACAAATTTATTAAAATAAGTAATTATATTAGCTACAAAGCAACATCGTCACTCCTAAAAAAGGACAGAGCAATGGCTAGAGATCTATGAAAATGTTCAAAAAGAAAGTTAGCCATGTAAGAAAGGCAATAGTTTTTTTTTTTTTTTTTGGGTAAAGTAAGAAAGGCAATAGTTTCATGTTAACTTAAGGGGAAAATTAAAAGAAAAACCATTTTAACATTTTGAATCTTTTTTTTACACTACAGTGTAAGTTGAAAATAGAGCTGTGCCCCTTTTCTCACCCTCGGTGCATGGTCCCCTGTAGTGAGCACCATTGAAACCTTATTACCAATCCATCAAGAAGAATATTCTGTTAACACAAATCTCTAAATTTCACGGTTTTATGATACAATTAGAATATAAGCATACAGGCCCAAAAGAAATAGAAAGAATTTAAACCGGCATGCATGTGTGTATTGATCCCATACATGTCCCTCAAGAAGTTAAGGTCTTCGGGCGATAGAATAGACATGTGTCTCCTCAAGAAGTCAAGGTCTCTTGGGATTTCACGTGTGGTGACTTTGCATCAGTACGTGTTACAATGGTTCATGAGAAGTCATAGTCTTTATGGACTTTTATTAGTGATGTTTGGCTCTAAAATTTCTAACTTATCGTATGGGAAGGATCATGGAGCAATTTTCTAGCCTCTTCCCTTTTTGACTGACAAGTCTTCTCAACTTTTAATGCTGTGTAAGAATGGTTTTCCAGTGGGCTTGCCTTGGATCTTGATGGCTGGTTACATGACAACGTCATCAAGGTAGGTATTGTTTTCAAACAATAGGGCCACCTACGCTTGTCCACAAGCGTGGCGGGCTGCCAGATTGCGTTCCTTATTTAAATGTGTGTTGGGTCTTGTATTTTTTTCGAGTGCAAGCCCAAGCTCTACTCTTTAAGGCTACGTTTGGTCGTCCAGATTTCTAATCGGGATAGGACTGGATAGGATAGGATATGAAATCCTGGGATTTTTTTATATCCCGTCCATTGTTTGGTGAATCGCATTATTAAAGTCGGATATGTTCACATCATATCATGTATATATTTATTTATTTATTTATATAAACGGCATATCATTATAAATTAACCTAAATGATCATAAACGGAGATGATGAAAATCTCTCGTAACACTATTCCTTAATTTATTTTTATTTTATTTTAATAAAATTTTATCAAATAGTAAACTATACTAACATACCTAAAATACAAAAATACCTAAAATATATAATAAATATAAATATTTAATTTATAGATTGAGTGTTTATTATAAGATAGAACTAAAGTTGAATATATAAATTAAAATAAGATTAATTAAAAATAATTTTTTTTTATTTTTAATTTCTTAAATTATAATTCAAATATTATTTATATTGAAATATAATTTCAATTTTGTTAGTTTAAAATAAGTTTGTTATTCAAAAAATAACTTTCCTATTTTGGACATAAGAAATCCTATCCACCTTTATCCCACCTCCCCCATGGGATAATTTTATCCTGTCTATATCCCTCTTATATCCGCCTTTATCCTATCCTGAGCGAGCACCAAACGTAGGATAGGATAAATTATATCCTATCCCGAATTTTATCCTGACCGCCAAACGCAGCCTAAGTGTTTTACATCTGAGGGATGCCGAGGTCTCCAAGGGATCTCAGACGAAGCAATTTAATTTTGTACTTAGGATGAAAGTCTTCAACTTTTAATGCCGTATAAGAACGGTTTTTTCTTTTAATGGCAAATGGAAAAGAAAAATGTAGCCAAACTTTAAGGAGGTAAAATGTGAAAAGTTGGAGAGTGTTCATACACGACACAACACAAAGGTCCTTATTTTACGTCACACTATTAATCCATAACCTCTCCCTGTCACGTGCGTCAGAGGCATTCTGTAATATTTGGGTTTGTTGACTTGGTCAAATGAAGTGACCTAAAAAGAAAAGAAAAAGAAGACCACTTTATTTAAAGCGAAGACATGTGACAGAGAGAAAAGGGGAAGAAGAAAAAGAGAGTGATCGCAAATAGGGGGGGAAAGAAAAAGAAAAAAGGATGGGAAAGAAAAAGAAAAAAAGGAAGGGAAAGAGAAAGGAAAAAGTGTGAGGCTTTTGTGCTTGGGTTTTGCTAGAACAACCATCTTTAAGCCACTTAACTTGTTGTAAGCTATAAACTTTTGAAAAAGTGGCTCAACAATAATTTATAATTATTTATTATTTATCCTTATAGAAAATTAAAAATTATCACCCAATCATTTCTTTTTGTGCATACATACCCTAAGTCGGATTAATACCGTCTCACCACATCAAGGAAGGATTCAAGCTCTTCGTTCTTGAAATTAGAATAGCTTCAAATTCAGAATTGTGGGAAATTTAGACCGCAAAGTCTAATTTCAGAGTTGTTCAGTTGTGAATTTAATGTAAATTATGGATTATGGTGTAGTGGAGTTGTGAGATTTCATGGGAGTTGATTTGAGGTAATGGTTTAGTTGAAATGAAATATTAAAGTTTTGCGCTCAAATTTCGTATTGCTAATAACTTTGAATAATCTCTTTGGGCAAGAGATCATTAGATTTATTTTGTTTGCAATTAAGCTTAGAACTCAAAAGTGCTTAAATTAGGAGTATCACTAGTCATCAATTTATCTCGAGAAAAGATTCTGCAATACAATGCTTTGTCTTAGAAAGAATGCAAGTTATGTTCTCATGCTACTTTATATTTCAAGAGTGTGAAGGCAGATGATATGCTGCCCTCCAAAATGTTGAGGCATTTACATCATGATGGTCACGTTTTGCTCGGCCTAGCTCCATTGTCAAATACAAGTAAAACTCAATTATGGCTTAGCTCACTATAAATCATCTTCTCTGTTTTTCAGGACAGTGATGTTGCCTCGCGCAAAACATGTCAGAATAATTTTCCCTCGAGTACTTTATCTGGAACATAGTAAACATAGTCTTTGAAAGCTTAGAGTTTTGTGAATATGACATAGAAAACCACAATAGACCAACGTTTGACCCCGCCCTTGATCAATCCCAAGTAAAAACCAACACCGTAAAATCATAGTTTCAAATAAATTTGTGAATGTATAGGATAGGGGAGAAAGACGAAGCTAAAACTATTCAATCAAGAAGTAGCATGACAAAGAGTTATATTTTCCCAATCTTATCAAGTGGTTGGGTTAATTCAATCTCAATTATTGAATGTGCTGCATGTCTTGGAAGAAAGGCAACAGGCAATATGCAACATCAAAGAAAGAACCATCTTGTGGCAATAGCCGACTTTTTCATTATGCCAGAGAGCATCCACATACATGTGTTCCACGAGTTAATGCTTGATGCATTTCCATTGTCAAATAGGAAAACCACAGGAAAATAAGTTTGAGGGAAAATTTTACGCATCTTTTGGGGCTTGAGAAAAACCAACATCAAGATCAAAAGAGAAAAAGTGGCCATGGATTCACTCCCTACAACAGTAAGTCACTAATTTCACTGCTAAATTTTTGTTGTGAGTAGTAAAATTCTATAAGAGTAACTTACATTTTACTTGAAGTTGGAAAATTCCTTACTCTAGTTATCACATACTACCACGAAAGTGGATCTCGGTTGGTAAGTTATTGGTAAAATACTATGTTCACTGTTCAATTTTTATTTTGATTGGTGACTATATCGAAAAGTGGATATCCTGCTATTGCATTGGATGTCCATAATTTGCTAACAATTTTGATAAATTATCCCTAGCATGCCTGACCAGCAAGATTTAAACTATACTAACCACATTAGGAAAATCGTTAATTTCATAATTGCTTGCTCAGCTGACTAGATTAGCCTATGAATACTAATGCATCCTATCCCAATCTTTTAAGCACGTCCTGGAGAAGAAACGTGTAAAAAGCTAGAAAATGTTCACACACATGCATAAAAGGCATTGAACTATTCGACCTCTGCTATCAAATGCTAGGAAGCATTACCCTATATACAACATGTAAAGTAGCTTCACAATTAGGGGTGAGCATTGGTCTAGGGTCGACCCTAGACCGGCCTAACCTTGCTGGTCCTGGTCCGATTCCTAGGGAGACTGGGTTGGTCCTTGGTCCTGAGAGTTCTGAGTCGATCCAACCCGGACCAACCCTAATTATATATATTATTTATAATTTTTTATATAGAGAAAACTTTAAAATAAACGGCGTTAACAACATTAAACAGCTCTTTAGTGAGGAGTTCAAGTAATTTTACATCGTTCTTTAATAACTTAGGTTTTTAATGTCTTTTACGGCGTCAATAGTCATAATTTATGAAGGAGAAAAATATTTTTGTAAGGAATCCTCACGGCGTCCAAACAGGCACCTTATGGTATCCTCCTATAGTATTCGTTCTCTTCTATCTTATTTGCATTTTAGTCTCCAATTTGCCAAAATCAAAAGAAACAACTTCTTCGCTCATCACTCGACACTATTCTCGCTCGCTTAGGGTCACTCGTGCCGCTCACCGCTTCGTGCCACTCACCACTCGATGCTCGCTTGGCTTGTTGCTCCCCGCTCAACATTCGATACTCATTCTGTTCAACGCTCACCCCACTTGACCCTCACCGCTTGCTTTCTTAGCTAACTTCGCTCATCATCAAATCCATTGGGTTGGTATGATCCCTGGTTGCCCTTTCAAGGAGTACAAAAAATGAAAATGAAATAAAAAAGTATTGGTTAGTCCCGGGTTGACCTTGGAACCGGACCAAACCCATTGGGTCGGTCCGGTCTTTGGTCCCAAGCTCAATAGGATAGATCCTTGGTTCCAAAAATTGAGGACCAACACTGTGCGGGTTGGTCCTAGGGTTAGGAGGTGGATCGGCCCAACCCGGACCATACTCACCCCTATTCACAATGGTGTTAAGAAATTCAACAAGGAGGATAGGAGGAATTCCCAGTCATGAAGAAACCTATGTTCTTGGTCGAAGTTTCAGTGCTACAATCTCAAAGTTGAAAAAAATAGATAATGCTACTTTCTTCACTAATTAATGTCTGTGACCCTATTTTAAAAAATCAGTAATTTAGCAAGCAAAACAATGCTGACATTGGAAAAATCTCAGTTTAGAAAGTTGAGTCAAGTCTACCATTTGCTTCCAAAAATATTAGACTCCGTATATATAAAACATTACTCTTTTGTAACAGTTGTCAATACCTGAAACATCATATAATCAGAAGCATTCAAACTCTAAAAGTGATGCTAAAATTTATTACTTCGTTAAACAAAGTACAGTTAAAGGTTCATACAGGTACATTTTATCCTACTCTTTTTCTAAAAGAGTATTTCTAGTTAACGATAACATGATAAGAAAAGGGTGGCAAAATCATTAAAATATTAAATTATTTTCAGCGAGTAACTACCAAGCAACATACTCATTCCTCAAAAAGGACAGAGCAATGGCTACAAATCCATAAAATTGTTCAAAAAGAAAGTTAGCCATTTAAGAATGGCAATAGTTTCATGTTAACATAAGGAGAAAGTTACAATAAAAGCCATTTTAACATTATGAATCTCTCTCTTACATTGTAGTATAAGTTGACAATAGGGTTGTGCCCCTTTTCTCACCCTGTGCATGGTCCCTTGTAGGGAGCACCATTGAAACTTATTACCATATCCATCAATAAAGATATTATGCTAATGCAAAATTTTATAAATGATGTGGTTTTATGATACAATTATAATATAAACCAGCATACCGAACCAAAGGAAAAGAAAGAAATTAAACCAACTTGCATGTGTAGATCCTTCTTGTAAATATCCCTAAAGAAGTCAAGGTCTTCGGGCATTAGAATGGACATGTGCCTACTCAAGAAGTCAAGGTCTCTTAGGGTTTCATGTGTGTTGAGTTTTCGATCAGTGCGTGTTACAATGATTCATGGGAAGTCATGGTCTTAATGGAATTCTACCACTGATGTTTGGGTCTAAATTTTCCAACTTATCGTATGGGAAGGGTCATGGAGCAATTTTCCAGCCTTCTCTTTTTTTGACTAACAAGTCTTTGTCTTTTAATGCCGTGTAAGAATGGTTGTGCCCCTTTTTCCACCCTGTGCATGGTCCCTTGCAAGGAGCACCATTGAAACTTATTACCATATCCATCAATAAAGATATTATGCTAATGCAAAATTTTCTAAATTTTGTGGTTTTATGATACAATTAGAGTATAAACCAGCATACTGGCCCAAAGGAAAAGAAAGAATTTAAACCGACATGCATGTTTAGATCCATCTTGTAGATATCCCTAAAGAAGTCAAGGTCTTCAAGCGATAGAATAGACATGTGCCTACTCGAGAAGTCAAGGTCTCTTGGGGTTTCACGTGTGTTGAGTTTTCGATCAGTGCGCGCTACAATGATTCATGGGAAGTCATGGTCTTAATGGACTTTTACTAGTGATGTTTGGGTCTAAAATTTCCAACTTATCGTATGGGAAGGGTCATGGCGCAATTTTCCAGCCTTCTCCTTTTTTGACTAACAAGTCTTTGTCTTTTAATGCCATGTAAGAATGGTTTTTCTTTCGATGCAGTGTAAGAAACGACAAATGGAAAAGGAAAATGTAGCCAAACTTTAAGAAAGTGAAGTGTGAAAGATTAGAGAGTGTTCATACCCAAACACATCATAAAGCTGTTTATTTTATGTCAAACTCTTCATCAATAACCTCTCCCTCTCAAGTGCTTCGAGGGCATTCTGTAATATTTTGATTTGTTGACTTAGTCAAATGAAGTCGCTAATACAAAAAAAGGGGAAAAAAAGAGAGCACTTTAATTAAAGCAAAGAGACATGACCGAGAGAAAAAGGGGAAGAAGAAAAAGAGAGTGATCGCAAATAGAGAGGAAAATAAGAAGAGAAGAAAAAAAGGGAAAGAAAAAGAAATAAGAAGGAAAAAGGAAAAGGTTTTAGTGCCTACATGCCCAAAGTCGGATTAACACCGTCTTGCAATGCCAAGGATTCAAGCTCTTTGTTATTCTAATCGAAATAGCTTTTGAGATTATGGTGCAAATTCCAAATTGTGTGAAATCTAAGCTATAAAATTTAATTTTAAAGTTGTTTAACTATGACATCTCATGTAAATTATGGATTATGGTGTGGAGTTGTGAGATTTGATGGGAGTCAATTTGAAGTAATGATTTAGTTGAAGCAAAATATTAGAATTTCACACTCAAGTTTTGTGTTGTAAATAACTTTGAATAATAGGTTTAGGCGAGCGATTTGTTGGCATGTTAGATTCATTTTGTTAGCAATTAAGCTTATTTTAGTGAATCCGTAGTTAATGTAGTGTTTTACTTGGTTTTGATGTCAATTTTCGTTTAATTGATAGGATTACGAGAGCGTTTGCCATTTAGCCACATTGTTTGGTTTTGGGCATTTCCATATGAGTGGTGACATCTCTTCTTTGAGTTAGTAAACTCATATTTCCAAAGTAATATAAATTATATATAGTATGGACCATGAAATGACATTTTTGTTGCATAAAAGTCTAGATCTAACATTTATTACTTTTCGATTATTTGTGAATGATTTGAGAAATGCTTTATGGGTTATTGGTTTATGAAATGTATTTCGAAATGATATGAGAAATGTCTTGTGAAATATACTTTGTTTGATGACACGGAATAGAGAAAGATTATGTGTTTTGTTTTGTGAAAATGATTTATGATATTAATTTTGGATTGGCTTATTGGATTTTAGAGGATGTTGTCGCGGATTGGTGCTAATGATTAGTGTCTCTGTAAGTTCATTGAGAGGTCTATAGGCATACATACTAGCAAGATATTCTTGTAGGCCAGCCACTAGCAATATAGGTGGAGGCCTAACCAAATAGTTATGTCACCGTAAAATAGCTAGCATCCACGTTAACAATTTCAGCTAAAATTGACTAAATGTACTAAATTAACATAATTGTAAAATGTTTAGAACTAAATTGACAAAAAAATGTTTATGAATATATATATATATATATATTTTTGGCAATTCTACCTTTTTTGGACAAATATATTAAGAATATATATCAAAAAGAACTTAGAATATTTTATTTTATATAAAGTTATTAATTGAAAGTAATTAGTCACTTATTTACTGTATTGAGATATCTGTGAATTCATTATGTTAGTGGTAGTTTACTAAGTACACTGTAAAATTTGAAAAAAAATTAGTAAGTTTCTAGTTTATTGGGGTGTTGGTAATTTTTTTTATAGGGTCAGTACTCTTCTAATGCTTTCGTAAAACTTGAAAGAAGTGGATCATTACAAATTTATTGGAACGTTCATAAATCCGTTGTAATGTAATTAGTTTACTAACTGCACTTGTAAAATGTACAAGAAATTGGTAATTTACAAATTTATTTAGATGTTGATAAAATCAATATAGTGTTAGTTGTTTATTACCTATACAGATAAAATTTACAATTAATTGGTAACTTGCTAATTATCTGGGTGTCAGTAAATTCATCATAATGTCAATATTAACTAACTATACTCATAAAATTTCAAAGAATATGGTGACCAATCATACTTTAGTTACCGATATTTGAAATTAACCAATAAGTCTAGAAATCTACCATCCATGGAAAATATTTTTAGCCTTTTCCGCGGTGGTCCTAGTCCGTCCAGCATACTGCGGCTGTGCAACGTCACCCATAATGCATTCAATCATATTCCTTTTTATCCGACTTGACATTTATTTTTATTACTTATGAAAAAGAGTATCTGGATAGTTTGGATCATAACTGACGCATAAAGCTCATCTGTTTCACTACTCACTGAGTGACAGAATCGATTATGAGAATTTAAATGACAAATAAAACAAATTACAAATTGAAGGGCCAATTTTAGGGTTTTGAGTTGAATTCCAATTTTTCCTCAATTTAAATGAATCTCTGAGCTTTGGTCTTCATGTGAGTCTCGTAAAAAAGTAAAGTTAATTTCATGTACATTGAGTAAACTTCATTTTCCAGGGAAAAAAGGGCATTGGCAGCAAGATGAGCGCTGATTGAATATTTCCAAAAAGATTTAGAATTTAATAGATCACGGACGATAAGTAAAAGGTTTAACACTTGTTATGCCCTTGTCCCGAAAAATGCATTTGTTAATTCGTGCTGAATGAAGGGCTCAAGAACTTGGACTTGCTCCATCAGCACATTGATGACACATCCTAGTCAGATGAAGGATGTGTCTGTGTTGCCCTAACTAAGATGCTGTGGATGACATTAGACTCCTATGATCCTCCTTAACAAGTAGGCTATCAATGTGGTATTGCTAATTTCTTTTAACTAGTTTCTATTATGCCATTGACTTGTTGGTTGCCAGATTCTGCTTTTTCTGTCATTTAAGCTCTAAACCAGTTTATTAGGTGACGTCCAAGCTTGTTGCACCTTGTTCTTTCATTCGAAGTAGAATGAATACATACATACATACATATCCACTGACATGCCTTTAAGTAGCGGTTGCCCCTTAACCGTCTTCGTGATTCATTGTATCTCGCAGAGTTGCATGTGATTCCCTCTCATTCTCTGCTCAACTGATAGCAAGATCGATTTTCAGGGACAGAGACGAATATAGAGACCATGATTGCCGGAGGAGAAGTCGCAGCAGAAGCAGGGGACGATATGATTGTGACAGGTACAGAGACAAGGAAAGGAGTTACGGTCGCCGAAGTAGGAGCTGTAGCACAAGTCCTGATCGTCACAGGGACCAAAGGGCACCCAAGTATGATGATGAGGACCGAAGTCGGAGTGGATCATGTAAGAGTTTTTCTAATTGTGGACTACATTAATTGATATTATAATTTACCGTTTAACGTTTATCATTTTAGGGGGTTTGGTCTAAGGTGAGATAGTAGGTTTCTTAATTAGTCTAATATGGGCTGGCTAGTGTGGGCCGAGTTGAGCTTGGCCCATAATGAGAGGGACTGGCTAGAAACTCTATAAATAGTGTTCAAGTCTCTCCTCTAACCCTAATTCTCACATGTATCATCACCTAAGGGGTGTTTACCTAACGCTAAACTTGAGAGGGCCGCCTCATTGAGCCAGTGATACGGAGGGCAATAGAGGAGAATGACTTGCGCGTGGAACATTGTGTTTCTGTTTCCGCTTCAAGAACAATGGATCCCAAAACATGTGCGTTAATCTTTCTACTCAATTATGCATGTTCTTGTTCTAGTTATGGAGATTTTGGGATTACGCAATTTGCGTCCAACATGTGGTATCAGAGCCTACATAACCTTAGAACTTGAACGCAATTGATTTTGCCATAATTAGTACGGATCTTGCCATAATTTGTGATTTTCGAGACTTTCCGTTCAATAAAAATTAAATTAAATTATATATTTGGACTGGGCTCAACGAGACGAAGAAAACCGTGGGCAGCGTGTCACCGGAGGAGGTCGCACGCGCCCTTGCGCGTCGAACACGCGCCGCACGTGTGCTCCACGCGCCGCGCACTCAGGCGGCGCGTGCGGGCGCGTAGAGGCTCCGATTTGTGCATGGCCGGCGGCAATGGACTCGTATGATTATTCCCTACGTCATGGTATATTTATTTTATATATTTGATGATTTTATGGATGTGAAAATACATGTAAAGCCCTAAATACATGAATTTTTAGTGTATTTTTGCGTATTTTTCTTGTATTCTCTATGTTTTTGGAAATACATGTGTTGGGTTACTGATATGTTATCACATAAACATTATAAAATTGTGATTTATTAATAAAAATTAAACTTTATTGTATTTTATTAATGAATAAGGCAATGTAATTAGCATGGCATGTGATTTGAGTGATATGATGCCCCTATCACTAAAGTTAAATCACATGTATATGATGTATGTGAGATGTAAAGATTATATCCCTGGTATGAGAGAGTTTCAAGAATTCAATTGAGTTGTGACCGCCAAAGTGGCACACTTGGTTGAGTTTGAGAAATTTCGATCTCGTATATTAATTAGGATGTCTCCTAGTCTAATGCATAGTCATACTCCCAAAGGAGGTGATTGTGTATTAGTTCATGGAGGGATACATGATAGTGTGGTGGAGAAGTGACCGATCCTAATGGTTCATATGCCCAAAGGTAATGAATTCACGAAGATTAGAATATATTCTCATAACCCTTATCATGTGGGGAGTGTACAATTGCATGTCATGTATTCTGCCCAAAGGTGATTATGTGATTTTGCATGTAACTCTCTGGATGTGTACTTGTACGTCAAGTTACACAATGCTCACATGATGCTAATTATATACATTGCTTGTTTTTCAATCACCTTTTCTGTAAATGGTAACTCCGTCACCATTGAGGTTCTTGATGGTTCGAATTTTAAGAGATGGAGAGAAATTTTTTGTTTGCTATGGAGATGGCAGATGTTCATATGGCTCTTACTACTGATCGGCCGGCAGATTTGACTGCCGAGAGTACAGAGGCTCAAAAAGCAAATTTTGCTGCATGGGAAAAGAACAATAGAATTTGCTTGCTGTCAATGAAGCGTTTCATTTATGAACACTTGAAAAGTGGTTTGCCTGCAGACTGCAATGCTAGGTAGATGATGGAAGCCTTGATGGCTAGAAATCGTGTCTCACCTAATACTGAGATAGGAACACACATGCAAACACTTTTTACTATGACATATGGTGGTTTTGGTGGAGTTAGAGATTATGTTCTGAGGATGGTTGATGTACAGACAAAGCTTCAGGCTCTCAATGTTGAAATTCCTACTGCTTGCATTGTCCATCAAGCTCTAAATACTCTTCCTCCTGATTTTGGGATTATCAAGACCAATTATAGTTCCCAAGATGAAACCTAGTCTGTTAATGACCTGATTGCAAGGTTGGTGGCAGAGAAAGAGAAATTGAAGAAAGATAAAAGGACATATTGCTCTTTATGCTTCTAGTTCTGCTAGTGACAAGGGTAAGAAGTTGAAGAACTATACCCACAAAGGCAATTCAGAAATTGCTGGTCCTTCCAACAACAAAGGAAATTCTGAAGGTGCAGGTTCTTCTAACACTCTAGGTCCTAAAAAAGCATTCACCAAGAAGGATGGTGTTCTTTGCTACTTTTGTAGGAAGAGAGGACACGTGAAGAAACGTTGCAACAAGTTTAAGGCTTGGTTTTCTAAGAGAAATAAGAGAGAACCTAAAGGTAATGATTCTTTGGCATTTGTTTATGAATCCAATCTATCTGAAGTTCCGACCAATTCCTAGTGGCTAGATAGTGGTGCAACTAATCATGTTGCATTTACCATTCAAGGGTTCATAAACCGAAGTACGCCAATTCAGGATGAATCAAAGCTCACTATTGGAAACAGTGTTGGAGTTGACGTTGAGTTCGTGGGAGATGTTATTTTGATTTTAGATTCTGGTTTTTAGATGGTGTTAAGAAACACTTTTTACATACCTTCTTTTATGCGGAATTTAGTTTCTGTGTCTTGTTTGGACATGTGTGGATACTCTTTTGAAATAAAGAGTAATACTATTTCCATGTTTTATGATTCAAATAAGATTGTGTGTTGCAATTTATCCGATGGATTATATCGATTGAGCTTATCTCCCAATGACATATACGTTGCTTATTCCGTTGAAAATGTTGTTTCCAAAAGGCCTCTACCTAAGGAACAATCTTATGCATTGTGGCATAAACGTCTTGGTCACATCTCTAAAGATAGAGTAGAAAGGCTTATAAAGACTGATATCTTGCCTACTCTTAAAGATGATCAAGAGACTTGCGTAGACTGTTGCAGAGGTAAGATGACTAAGATAAAGAAGAAATCTGTTGTACGAAGTTCAGACTTGTTGGAGGTTATTCACACCGATATTAGTGGACCATACACGATTACTTTGTGCAGAAATTTTTATTTCATCACATTTATTGACGACTATTCCCGATATGGATACTTATACTTGATTAAAGAAAAGTCCGAGTCTCTCGATAAATTCAAGATTTTTTGGACTAAAGTGGAGAAGCAGTTGGGAAAAGTTATTAAGATTGTCAGATCTGATCGTGGTGATGAGTATTTCGGTAGACACGGTGATGCTGGCCAACTTAAAGGGCGGTTTGCTAAATACTTAGAGGATTCTGGGATAATAGGTCAGTTTACTATGCCCGGAAGTCCTGAACAAAATGGTGTAGTTGAAAGGCGTACTCTTATGGACATGATGAGAAGTATGATTAGTAGGACCAATTTACCTAATTTTCTGTGGGGAGAAGCTTTGAAAACAGCTCTTTATATTCTAAATCGTGTTCCTACTAAAGTGGTTCCATTGACTCCTTTTGAGTTGTGGACTGGACGTAAACCTAGCGTGAATCATCTTAAATTTTAGGGATGTCCAGCAGAAGTGAAGTTATATAATCCAACATTGAGTAAGCTGGATTCCAAAACTACTCGATGTTACTTCGTGTCTTACCCAGACCATTCAAGGGGGAATCACTTTTATAACCCTAATGGAGGTACAAGAATTGTGGAATCTCAGACTGCAAAATTTCTGAAATTTGATGTAGCTGAAAAGGGTAGTTACTCACATACTATCGAAGATGATAGTATGGTGGGGATCATTGGATCTCTGTCTCATCCTGTGCAGACAGTTATGGAGCCTCTTACGCCACAAACTGAGCATGTTGTGGCACATGAGCCTGTTGAGACAGTTCCTAATGAAATTCCTCAAGACCCTCAAATTCATAATGAGGTTGAAGTAGTTCCACTCAGAAGATTAACTAGAGAAAGACGTTCAGCTATACCACCAGACTATCTAGTTTACCTGGGAGAGCATGATTATGATATAGGTTGTGTTGTTGATCCTGTGACTTATACTGATGCCATCTCATGTCCTCAATCAGATTTGTGGTTAGATGCGATGAAAGATAAGATGCAATCTATGAAACATAATGGTGTTTGGAAGCTTGTTGAATTGCTTGAAGGTTGTAAACATATTTGTTGCAAATGGGTATTCAAGACTAAAAGGGATTCCAAAGGAAAGATTGAAAAGTTTAAAGCCAGACTAGTAGCTAAGGGTTTCACTCAAAGAGAAGGAATAGATTATGAAGCAACATTTTCTCCAGTTTCTTCTAAAGATTCTTTTAGAGTGATCTTGGCATTGGTAGCTTATTACGATGTGGAGTTACACCAGATGGATGTTAAAACTGATTTTCTAAATGGAAACCTTGTGAGGAGGTTTATATGGTGCAGCCTGAAGGTTTTGTAGCAGATGACTCAAGTAAGCTTGTTTGTAGATTGAAAAAGTCTATTTATGGTCTTAAGCAAGCTTTTAGACAATGGTATTTCAAGTTTCATAGTGTTGTTACTTCATTTGGATTTATTGAGAACAAAGTAGATCAGTGCATATATGCCAAGGTCAGTGGGAGGAAATATATTTTTCTCATACTTTATGTAGATGATATCTTGCTTGCTAGTAGTGACATTGATTTACTGCATGAGACAAAGTGGATGTTATCGAAAATTTTTGACATGAAAGACCTTGGTGAGGCGTCTTTTGTTCTTAGCATTGAGATCCATAGGGATTGCTCACGCCGTTCATTGGGTTTATCTTAGAGGGCATATATTGATCGTGTTTTAGAAAGATTCAATATGCAGAATTGCAAACCAGGAATTGCTCCTGTTGTTAAGGGTGATAAATTGAGTCTTTCACAATGCCCTAATTCAGATTTTGAGAAAGCTCAAATGAAAGATGTACCTTATGCTAGTGTGCTTGAAAGCATCATGTATGCTCAAGTTTGCACTAGGCCAGATATTGCTTTTGCAACAGGGCTTCTAGATAGTTATCAGTCAAATCCAGGACACGATCACTAGGTTGCTGCCAAGAAGGTTTTAAGGTACTTAAAGATAACAAAAGATTATATGCTGATGTATAGACATGTTCCAGACTTGCAACTAGCAGGCTATTCAGATGCAGATTTTGCTAGTTGTCAAGATGATAAGAAATCAATGACAGGATACATATTTATGTTGGCAGGAGGTGTAGTATCATGGAAGAGTGAAAAACAAAAATCCATATCTTCTTCTACCATGCAAGCGGAGTTTGTAGCATGTTTTTCAACTGCTACTCAAGCTATGTGGCTCTGAAACCTCATTAGGGAGTTATCAGTTTTTGATTTTGTGAATAGACCAATACAGCTATATTGTGACAATAACTCTGCAGTTTTGTTTATTAATAACATTAGAAGTCTCAAGGGGTCTAAACACATGGAGGTCAAGTTTTTGACTATAAAGGGATCAGTGCAGAATGGTGACGTTGCAGTAGATTATTTTCCTACAAATGATATGATTGCAGATCCACTAACTAAAGGCCTACGCCCGTGTATTTTTTATAGACATGTCATTAGTATGGGCCTAGGAGCATCTTGGGATACTGTTATTTAGTGGGAGCTGTGTTTTATTTTCTTTGAATAAAGTTTACATCTGTTTTGTTACAATTTAGTAACACTTTGATATATATATAAAGTCTCAAGGTATTACTTAAACCTTGAGTGAAGGCTAGGGGCATCCGGGCATCCGGTAATTAGCATTTTGCATATGTCTTTGGATACATAAAGAAAGGTTAACCGTAAGGACAAGACATATGTGGGTTCATTGGAACCATAAAGCATTCTCTAGTGGCACAAGTTTTTTGTGTCGCCTAAGGTAAGAGAATGGTGATCGACAAATGGAATCTCTTTATGAGAGATGTTATCAATTTGCCACACTACCATATTGAATCCATATCAATAAAAAGTTTAGAGCACTCGTGACCATGGAAGGCTCTGTGTGTATACATGCAGTTACCGCCATGATTCGGTGTTTAAGGCTTTATGGGATAGGATTGACTATTAAGAATTATCTCTGGACCAATGTGCGCACATACAGTACGATTTCAATTAATATAGTCCAAGTGGGAGAATATAAGAGTTTTTCTAATTGTGGACTACATTAATTGATATTGTAATTTACCGTTTAACGTTTATCGTTTTACGGGGTTTGGTCTAAGGTGAGATAGTAGGTTTCTTAATTAGTCTATATGGGCTGGCTAGTGTGGGCCGAGTTGAGCCCGGCCCGTAATGAGAGGGACTGGCTGGAAACTCTATAAATAGTGCTCAAGTCTCTCCTCTAACCCTAATTCTCACATGTATCCTCACCTAAGGGGCATTTACCTAACGCTAAACGTGAGGGGGCCGCCTCATTGAGCCAGTGATATGGAAGGCAATAGAGGAAAAGGACTTGCGCGTGGAACATTGTGTTTCCGCTTCCACTTCAAGAACAATGGATCTCAAAACAGGTGCATTAATCTTTCTACTCAATTATGCATGTTCTTGTTCTAGTTATGGAGATCTTGGGTTTACGCAATTTGTGTCCAACAGATCATACACAAGGTGAGGGCCCTCCTTATTCCCCCTTGGTGCTTCTTCTGATTGTTTGAGAATTTTTATATGATTGGAGACTTTTTTTTTTCCCTCATTTTCAGTTCATCCCGTAGCCCGTGCGAAGCTGAATATGAGAGGAATTAAATCTCGAAATCAGAGACCTTCTACACTCCAGAGTCCTGATATACGAAATGGTGAAAGAGCTTCTTAGCTCCAGTAAGATGTGCCCAGGGGACGCCCTGCCGATTCCCGTACTGCATCTTCACATAGTCCATAGAGTGCTAACGTGAGTTGCTTTCCACTTTGGCATCGTTTTACTTTTGGCAATTTTTTTGGGTCTTCACGAAGTTGCTTGAAAATGGGTTCGATTTCTTGGCCTTACATCCCGCTGATACATTAGTTACGGGATTCTAACATGCAGCAGTGACGAAAAATCACAGCATTAGCAATCTTGTCAAGAGATATAGCGCTATTGGTCTTATGAATTGTTCAGACTCTACTACCGCGCGCTACTTCATTTGAAATTGAAGGTATTACTTGGAAATATAATACTAGTATGTAGAATGACAATAAGGTGGTTTTCTGAAGATTTAGGGTGATATGGAGCTATAGGATGGGACCAAAGAGCCCCATTAAGCCCTTATTAAATGCGTGTGCTGGAGGTTTTGCTGCCCCCAAATAGTTATACGGCAGGAATTAAATGGAAAGCATCCTGGTATTGGTTGGGGCCTTAGCATCACATGATGTGACCTCGGAGCAATAAATCCGAGTGTCCACATATGACATATGGTTCCAATGAGCTCGGCTATCTTAACGATGCCGTAATTTTAATCTTCTAACCGTTTAATACCAGCCATGACTTTTAATGCAGAAAACTATTAGGATTCGTCATACAATTACAAAGAAAATTGAGAGTAAAAATGAAAATGAGAATTTGAGATACGAGATTTTATCTAGGTTCACTCTTAAACTAGGGTTACATTTAGCTGAGGATTCCACTATAATTAACACATTGCATCTCTCTATTACATTCATCAATTATAACAAAAAGAGAATATATATACAGTAGTTATTCATGGAACTCCATGTCATCTTGTCAATGTGAGTATAAACCACACCCAAACGGAAACCAAAATAATGCTTTGACCGGTTTCATTTGTTTGTTTGTTTTTTTTTTTTTTTTTTTGACTTTCCACCGTTTCCCTTTTCTCTTGGCCTAATTTAGGATCATGACTTAATTTAGGATTAGACTATTTATAAAGGCCCGAAAAGCACCAATCTGAATGGGGAAACTCTACATATTTCAGTAAGTTAAAATCCTTCAATATGAAAGAAAGAAAAAAAAAAGCACATACCACAGAATAGATAATCAAAAGTAAAAGAAAAAAAAAAAGTATTATCACTAAGTTAAAAGAAATCATTAATGTCATTAGAAATATCCATCAAATTCCAAAGATGATAAATACTTGAAACATTGGCTTTGCAACTAACAACAAAATCATCGTGTATTGTGACTTCTCATTAATTCCACTCGAATCATTGCTGTAAAAGTCTCTTTGGTGGCCTAAAAATATTAGTGAAGTTGTTCATCACCAATAACTTAAGATTGCATGGGGTCGTGACTCTTTCATCACTAGTATTTTCAATTAAATTGTTTATGTCGTCTTTATCACTAACATTATTTTCATCAATAAAGTTGCTGTCAATAAGAAAGCCATTCATCCAAACAAGATAAGAGAAAAAAAAATCATGTTTAAATGTCTAATATATACATACATACATACACATATATATATGTATATATTGACAAATACCAACTAAAATACGGCGTCACAGTACATCTTACTTTCTTATAATCAAAGAAGTAAAGGCTGATGAATTTTTCTCCATGGCTGTGTCAATCCATGACAAAATCCTAAAATAATCTAAGGTTTAAAGTATACTAAATATTTGCATTCTAATTTTTTTCCCTTTTGAGCTCTAAAATTTCTTTTATTTAGGAACCATATTCACCAAATCTCTTCTTTGGCCAAAGAATAATATCCACTATTTTAAAAGCTGCAATTGGATTCTTCATATATTACTTGTTGTTCGAATATTATCAATTTGATTTATTTTTAAAATTAAAAAAGAAAAATAAATCCCATCTTGTTCCTATGTAAAATAGTGTTATCCCATCGATTCGTTGACAAAAAAATTATGAAACTGGCAAAATCAGTATCCCTGCTCCCAACTTCAAAATTGGTGGTTGACATTCCACCGTCTGGTTTGTAAAATGACTGTGCGGTCATGTACTCATTTTCCAATTTCAATTCACTATAGTATTAAATGTTCTATGTTGTGACAGAATGATAGGTTGTATTTAATTATATTGAAAGCTTATCCTTCCTCCAAGCTAGAGATACCTTGCGAAGCTTTAGCTTTATTCCAATTAAGTAAATTCTAGCCTTTTAAGAATAGGTAACAAGTATGTTTTTTCCGGTCTCCAAGCTCTGGATTTCCAGGGGCGTGGTTTTTCTCTCGACATGAAGAGCTTTTTCTACCATCCATGGTAGTTTTTACTTGTCCACCCTACACACTGTATTCCCATCCGTGTCTTCCATCTCTGCTTCTTCGCCAAACCCGTATCATCATCCCACGCCAAATTTCTTCATCTACATCTACAATGTCGTGCATGTTCAATCACCTCAATCAGAACAACATTATGGTTTCTCTCCCAAATACCCAATTATATACCTGCGACCCATCGCTACTTGCGAATGTATGACATCTTCTGCTGCTTCTCCATGGTGCGTTTTGCTTGAAGTCCCCATCTACGGCAGTTTTTTCTTGGTGCTCTACCGGTTTCATCTCCTTGGATGCATGCCTTAATCTGCTGCGCCTATGCATTCCCAGGTGATTTACTAACATGGGTGTCCTGGTGTCTGGCCGATTCATCCCTTATCACTTCTCAATTGTCCCATGGTTGGGTCTTCTGTTCTTTTTCAACGTAATTTGCCCGATTTACCTCTTTTAACTTCTGACCTTCACATCTACGGCCCCGGGTTATGAATTCTGAGGATGAATCTGTGCGTCTGGCTGCTTTGTGTCAACGTCTGGGTCGCCTTTGCTCTGAACATGAAATAGAAATATGGGAGGAAGAGCCAACACCGGCCACTTTAGCAGAATGTCGTTTAACCCTGGTGGGTAAAGTTTTCACCCAATCAAATGTTAATTTCACAGCATTACAGAGCACTTTAAAAAGGATATGGAGGAATGACCGTGTCGACTTTGCTCAAAGAGAAAATGGTTTATATCTGGTGAAATTTAGGTCAGAAACTGAGAAAAAAAGAGTTTTGGAAGGTGGACCATGGCTATTTTCTAGTCAACTAGTCTTCTTTAAGCCTTGGATTCCTAATACTCCTCTCCACCATTATGACTTTACACGATGTCCTTTTTGGGTGCACGTTGTTGGTTTGCCATTGGAGTGGACTACAGAACAGATGATCCGAAAGGCAGTTCACCAGATTGGAGAAGTTTTAGAAGTTCGCGTTGATTTTAAAGAACACTCGGCTTTAAGGGCTGGCCGGGTACGGGTTGAGCTCCCTCTAAATGAACCTCTAAAGACTGGTAAATTGGTTAGAATTGATGGGAGAATGCTGTGGTTGGATTTCCGTTATGAACGGTTATCTCCTTTCTGTTATTCGTGTGGGAAACTTGGCCATTATGCTTCATATTGTGCAGACTATCCTTATGATGAAGCTAAAAATGATGGTAAAGAAAAGATGGCTTATGGTCCTTGGTTGAGAGCGGAGGTTAACCAATTGAGTCCTTATTGGCAAGCATTCTACAACCCATCGGAACATCCTATTCAGAATGAAGAAACCGTACCTGAGACACCTCCAAATCTACTACCGACTGTTCCTTTACTATCTGATACGGAGCGTCGCAATGAAGTTCCAGCAGTTCCAATTGCTCCACCAGCAGTGCAACATCATTCTGCTCTCAGTGAGCCTATCCAGCACCCCCGGCAGCCTTCTCTACAACCAGGTCAAATTTTCTCATTGGATTTAATCCCTGCACAGATCAAACAGAAGGGCACCATTAGTTCTAGTATCGACAAACCAACACAGCAGAAACTGATTGCTCCCCGACTTACTCCTAAGATGAGCCCTGCAAAGAAACAGAAAAGATATTCTCCCTATGAATCGAAACAGATCATAATAGAGCACTTTGATGATGCTCACTTGCTGGACACACCTATTTTGGATGCAGCAGAAGGGAATACGTGGGCTTTGGTGGCTGGCCCTAAACAGCCACCGACTTACAAATGAAGCTTATCTGCTGGAACTGTCAGGGTTTGGGCAATCCCCTGACAGTTCAAGCTTTAAAGGCCTTGACGACCAAAGAAAAGCCTGACTTTTTGTTTTTAATGGAGACTAAAAATACTGAGAAGGTTCTAAATCGTTTGCAGCGACATTTAAAGTTCAGTCACTCTTTTGTTCAGAATCCTGTAGGCTTTGCAGGTGGCTTGTCGCTTTTTTGGAATGATACTCTTTCGGTCGACATGGTCTCGTATTCAGCAGAATATTTTGATCTCATCTGTCGGGATTCCGTGGAAGACAAGCTTATGCGCATCACCTGTCTTCATGCTCCTTATTCCTACCATAATCGACAATTACTTTGGGATAATCTTCGTCTGATTAGTTGCTCCAATAACCTCCCTTGGATATGTGCTGGCGATTTCAATGAAGTCTTGTACCCATGGGAAAAGGTTGGAAGGCGGGCTCTGGAAGGGTATAGAATGCAATCTTTTAGAGATGTAATCCATGACTGTGCTTTTATGGAGGTTGAGAGCAAGGGCTGCACTTTTACATGGTCGAATAATAGGGATGGGATGGAACAAATCAAAGAACGGTAGGACCGTGTTCTATGCACGACGGAGTGGCAACTTCTCTACCCTGCAGCTCAGGTTTTTGCCTTGCCGGCTATGGGGTCTGATCACAGCCCACTTCTCTTGTCCACATCGTTATCTTATCCCCGAGGTCCACGCCCCTTTGTCTTTGAAGCGTTTTGGAATCAAGATCCGGAGTGTAGAGCGGTTATTTTTTACACATGGAACTCCATCCAGGTACGCAATTCCCCTCTTTTGCGCAAACTCAGAATTGTTTCTTCTAATCTACGAAAATGGAGTCGGTCAAAATTTGAGAATGGGCACTTGAGGGTGCCGGTTTTACAACAGCAGCTCCAATCTCTTATCAACAAGCCATATCATTCCAAAACTGCTACTGATGAAGCAGAACAGCTACGTGGGGAAATTCGGATACTATGGCAGCAGGAAGAACAATTTTGGGCTATGCGTTCTCGTGTTAATTGGTTAAAATGGGGAGACAAAAACAGCAAATTCTTTCATGCCACTACAGTGCAACGGAGGCAACGCAATAGGATTGGAATGTTAAGGGATGAGAGCAATACCTGGGTGAGAGATGTTCCGACTCTAAAGGAAATGACTTATGACTATTTCTCCAACCTATACACTTCTGTGGGTTACAGGGACTATAGACCAATCCTAGATCAATGTCACCCGTTAGTGTCTGCTGAGATGAATGTGAGCTTAATTGCTAAGCCTACAAGAGAGGAAGTTAGACTGGCAACTTTTCAGTTGGGGGCGCTGAAAGCTCCGGGGCCCGATGGTCTGAATGGACTTTTTTATCAGACACATTGGGATATCATTCAGCATGATCTATTCCGTTTAGTTCAGGAGTTTTTCTCTTCGGGGGTCATGCCTAAAGATCTTAATAAAACTGTACTAGTGTTGATCCCCAAGATCAATCACCCTGAGAGCCTAGATCAATTTCGTCCAATTAGCCTATGTAATTATGCATATAAGATTATCTCTAAGGTATTGGCGAATCGTCTCAAGCCGTGGCTTGGGGATCTTATCTCTCTGGAACAGGCAGCCTTCGTGAGCGGGCGTCAAATACAGGATAATGTGTTGATTGTTCAGGAGGTTATTCATCATTTCAAAACAAGGATCAGGAAGCGTCATTTTAATGCACTACTCAAGATGGACATGCAAAAAGCTTACGACAAGATTGAATGGGACTTCCTGCAAGATTATCTTCTTAAATTGGGATTTCATCATTCCTGGGTTAGTATGGTGATGCAATGTATCACAACTTCATCTTTTAGTGTACGTTTCAATGGGGAACAACTCCCATATTTCCAACCATCACGAGGCTTACGTCAAGGAGACCCACTTTCCCCTTACATATTCATTTTAGTGGCGAATGTCCTTTCCTCCCTTATTCATCAGGCTGTTAATATGGGACATCTCAAAGGGATCCAACTTAACAGGTTATGTCCTACTCTTTCTCATCTATTCTTCGCTGATGATTCAGTCTTTTTCCTAAAAGGAACACTTATGGAATGTCAGAATCTCGCCAATATCTTGAATCAATATTGTCTAGCTACTGGCCAAGTCATTAACAGGAACAAGTCTGGCATGTTTTTTACTAAATCCTGTCCTTGGAGTCTTAAGCTCAATCTAGCGGCAGAATTTAGGGTCCCGGTCTTAGCGAAGTATGGGAAATACTTAGGAGTCCCTTCAGATTGGGGCCGATCCAAAACAGATATGTTTAGCTGGATATTAGGCAAAGTCAATGCAAAACTTGAGGGCTGGAAAGAACTTTTGCTGTCGAAAGGGGGAAAGGAAATTCTACTGAAATCTGTCGTGCAAGCTATTCCGCAGTATGCGATGTCTATTTTCAAACTTCCTATATCTTTGTGCCATAAGATTGAACAGAAAATCTCCAATTTATGGTGGAGAAATGATAAACAGAGGAAAGGGGTGCATTGGCAACGCTGGGAATTGTTAAAAACAGACAAGGTGAATGGTGGGCTAGGCTTTCGCAATTTGTTAGCCTTTAACAAAGCGCTACTTGGCAAGCAGGCATGGCGTCTATTTCAACAGCCACACTTGTTATGGTGCCGTCTCTTCAAGGGATTATATTTCCACAGTAAAGATATTCACTCTGCTGAACTCGGCAAACGCCCATCCTGGGGTTGGCGGTGTGTTCTTTTTGGAAGGGACGCCATCCTACCTAATGTGCAATGGTCTGTTGAGGATGGGAAGAACATCAAAATTCGTGATCACAGCTGGTTACCCTCTGGCCCTATTGGAGGACCAGCTACAAGAGACGAACCGAGGCTGGTGGCAGATCTTATTGACCCCCTCCACCACACCTGGAACGTTAATCTTATCACCCAATTATTTAACGACAACATCACATCAGAAATATTGGATATCCCTATCAGACCGCTACATGCTGCTGATCAGATAGTGTGGACAGCATCGAAGGATGGCCATTATACAGTAAAAAGCAACTATAGAACTATTGTCAGCAAGCCAGTAAAGCCACGGGATCACCATGCTTCATCATCCTATCAACAACCCAGTTTTCTTTGGCGCAAACTATGGAAGATCACCACAAAACAGAAAATCCGTCTATTTTTATGGTCAGCATTCCACAATGCCCTCCCTACCAAGGCGAATCTATATGCTAGGCACATCATCTCTGATCCAATTTATCACATATGCAACCAAAACTCTCCAGAAACAATCGAACATTTATTCTTTTTTTGCTCATGGACACACGGGATATGGGAGCATCAGCAGATCAGTATTCCAGTTTCTCCTCTCAGCAATCATCACCTTGATGAGTGGTTTTCAAACAGAGCCAACAACACTAACCTGGAACCTGGATTTGAGACCATCGCCCATGTATTTTGGCAGATCTGGTGCCAACGAAACAATCGGATCTTCCGTCGAATCCGTCCTGATCCAACCCGAGCTGTGATCGATGCCCTGGCCCTGACTCGGATTCATGGCCTTTCTTCTGCACAGCATCCAGGAACGCAGGAATCGCACACAACGCATCCGGCTGATCGTGGATCAGCTTTACTTTGGAAACCTCCGGATCGGGGATACCTAAAATGCAATATAGACGCATCTCATCAGCCAGGAAGTCACGAAGGCAACGTAGCGTGTATCAGTCGAAATTATCAAGGGGTACTTACCGATGTCTATACCCGTCGATGTCCCGCCGATGTCCCGCCGCTTCTACCTTTCAAGCCGAAGTACAGGCGCTAGCTTGTGCTCTTAATCATCTGCTGAATCAGGGACTCAACATGGCCAACATCATCATCGAATCGGATTGCTTGGCCATGCTCGAGATTCTTCATGAGAAAAGGAACCCCCCGTGGAAAGAACGAGCGTTGTTCGCAGAGATTGCTCATCTGCTCTCTTTGTGCCCTAACTTCAGTCTTCAATATTGCAAGAGGGAAGCTAATGGAGTTGCTGATTGGGCTGCCAAGGCCCACGGTAGATCAGATATGGCCCATAACTGGAATATCTTTCCTCCTTTTATCTTACAGAATTTGGTAGCTGCCGAAGCATTAGCTTCTGGTTGTAATACCCAAATCTTTTGTACAGCTACTACTTAGTAATGAAATATCTATATTTCTGACCCAAAAAAAAAGAAAAAAAGAATAGGTAACAAGATTAGCTTATTAGCAGCTTGAGCCCATATACATTTTTGTTTTGTTTGGATTTGAGGTACCTTTGGAAATTATGGTAATTTAGGAAGGAGAGAAGTGATTTAAAATAAAATGAAGTGCCTTTGGGATTATCTAAATCTAGACTAGATCTTAAGAAAATTTGGGCTACACCATATGAATGTATAATTGTTGATTCCCATTTAGGATCGATAGTCTCTTAGATCTATCTAGTGTTATTCATAGTAAAGGACTTAGTCAAATATGAATGGGTTGAAAGTGGATCCAATTCAAATTGATCCATATAACCCATACTAACCCATATTTTTTTAATACAATTTTGACAACCCACACTCAATCCTACTTGGATCCAAGTCATTCCCAACTCAACTCAAGTTCCAATTATTAGCATTTTTCTCCTTCAAATATGGAAAATAGTATATTTGAAAATTGGATGTGGATCGCCTTTTCTTTTTCTTTTTTTTTTCTTTTTTTGCAGCTGTTAGAATTTTTCTTTTTTGACGGTGCTCTCGGGGCCATTTGGCATGATAATCAGCTGTTGTTTGCGGTCAACCGCGTCAAGAATTGGCTCCATGAATGGCGAGTGAGAAGACTTGTCTTTTGCGCTTTTAATTCAAAGTTGTGCAGCGCAAATTAAAGTCTGATCTCGTGGAAAGTTGAGTTTTCACGCACCTCACGAAAGACTGCGAGTGAGAAGACTTGTCTTTTGCACTTTGTATTCAAAGTTGTGCGGCGCAAATTAAAGTCTGATCTGGTGGAAAGTTGAGTTTTCACACACCTCACGAAAGACGTTGACTTATATCACTTTCCTCAACGACTTCTCTGTCGAAGGGTCTGGATTTCGTATAATAGGTCAGACCCCAAAAGAAAAAAAAATTCCGAAATAGGGACCCACCGAGTGAGAAAAGTCACCTGCGAAGACTACAAAAGTAACAAATACCAAAGCCTTCAAGGAACCAAAAATTCGTCCCAGTGGGCTCTCAGATGACTACTACGGCGTGTGATGCAATACGACGTACCTTTTCTTAGTCTTCACTGTTTAGTTGTCAATTTATTGCATATTCACACATCCCATTATCATGGAAAATGATAGGAAGGTGAGTTCTCACAGCCTATTTAAGCATCGCTCGTTGCCTCGGGAAAAGAAAAACCAACTTATCTGAACCAACAGAGAAGAAATAGAAAGAATCGATGGACTCTTCATTAGAATTCAAGAGGGCCATGAGCCTTGTGGGTGCCCTTGCCCTTTTCACTATTTTTTTCATTCCACTTCCTACTCATGCTTCCCCGGCAGAAGCCCAAGCCCTCCTCAAGTGGAAGTTTTGTCTTGGTAACCATTCGGTTACTTCCCTCTCTTCATGGACTCCTAGTTCCAACTCGACCATGAGTCCGTGTGCTTGGTATGGCATCTCCTGCAATCAAGCGGGGAGCATAATCAGGATAAATCTCACTAGTGCTTATGTTGAAGGTACGCTCGACGAATTCCCATTCTCTTCTTTGTCTAATCTCATGTACATGGATTTGGGTATAAATAATCTCTATGGCCATATTCCGCCTCAAATCGGTCTCTTGAGTAATCTCACCTATCTTGACCTCTCTTTCAATCGGTTATCGGGGAAAATACCACCAAAGATCAGCCATCTAACGAAACTAAAGGTCTTGCACCTGGTTTCCAATGAGTTAAATGGATCATTCCCCAAGAAATCGGACAATTGCATTTGCTCAATGAGGTCGCACTGTATTCGAACCAGTTGAATGGAGCCATACCTTCCTCATTAGGTAATTTGAGCAAATTGGCTACACTGTATATCTACAACAACTCCCTTTCTAGTTCTATTCCTCCTGAAATGGGAAATATGACAAATTTGGAAGCGCTCCACATGGACACCAACTTCCTAACAGGACCGATTCCTTCCACTTTGGGGAACTTAACCAAATTGATAGAACTACACCTATTTGCTAATGAGCTTATTGGTTCCATCCCACTGGAGCTAGGGAATTTGAATCATCTTAATGAGTTGATCCTTAATGAAAATAATCTTACGGGTTCAATCCCACCAACATTAGGCAATTTGACGGAGCTTACCTCTCTTTATCTCTACGGTAATAAGCTTTCCGGTCACATTCCTAATGAAATGGAAAATCTCCACGCTATGCTTGACTTAGAGCTAAGTGAAAATCAGCTCACCGGCCCAATTCCTTCTTCTTTGGGTAACTTGACCTCCCTAACATCTTTGTTTCTCCGTGACAATAACCTTTCTGGTTCAATTCCTAGATCCTTAGGGGATCTAGTGAACTTAGAGGTGCTGCAATTGGATACCAACCGGTTAAGCGGCTCCTTACCAGAAAACTTGTGCCGAGGTAGGTTGCTCCAAAACCTTACAATGAGTGGAAACAACTTAACAGGTTCTATCCCTAGAAGCTTGAGAAATTGCACAAGTTTAGTCAGATTAATCCTCCATGGCAATCGACTTTCAGGACAGTGGCCAGTAGAAGGTTTCTCAAAAACCTCATTGTCAAAAATTAGTTTGTCTGACAACGAATTTGAAGGTCCACTTCCACTTCCATCACCATTCACAAATTACTATGATATCGCAAATAATAAAATAGTGGGGAAGATCTCTTCGTTAATATGCAATGCCACCAACCTCAAATTCCTCATCTTGTCTAATAATTGCTTAGTTGGTAGCCTACCCAAGTGCTTATCAAACTTGAGCATTGGTTTAGTGGTTTTGAACTTGCGAATGAATAGTCTTTCAAGCACAATCCCTCTAACATTGTCACAACGAAGTAGCTTGAGAACTCTTGACTTGAGTCAAAATCAATTTGAAGGAACATTGCCACAATCCCTTGTCAAATGTACAAGGCTGGAAGTTCTGGATTTAAGCAACAATAAGATAGATGATAAGTTCCCAGCATGGTTGGGAAAACTGCCAAGGCTAAAAGTTCTTATTTTGAGGTCCAACAATTTTAAGGGTTTCTTAGATTTTCCAAGGGTAGCTCATCTCTTTCCCAAGTTGCACATTTTGGATCTCTCGAACAACGACTTCGTTGGTCCTTTACCAACTGATTTGATAGCAAAACTTCAAGGGATGATAAATGGAAAAAATGCACAAGAGCTGCAAGACAAATCATTATACATGACGCAGGAACTTGGACTTGGAATGGGGTTCTATGAAGATTCCATCAATGTGATCATGAAAGGAAGAGAGATTCGGCTAGAGAGGATCCTGACCATCTTAAGAACCATCGACTTATCACTCAACTCTTTTCAAGGGAATATCCCGAGTGTCATTGGAAATCTTCATTTTCTCAAAGGGCTCAATCTTTCCTACAACCACCTCATGGGTTCCATTCCTTCAACTCTTGGAAATTTGACTAACCTTGAATGGCTAGATTTATCTTCAAACAAGTTTAGTGGGAGGGTTCCTAGAGAACTAGGAGATTTGTCATTTCTTGGGTGTTTGGACCTCTCAGGGAACCAACTCGTAGGCCCCATACCTCAAGACAAGCAACTGAGCACATTCACAAGCGATTCATTTCGTGGAAACCCAGGCTTATGTGGAACTCCATTACAAATCACTTGCCGCAGTGATGCGCGGCCTCCTCCAACATCACAATCATTCTTCCAAGGGGATAGTACAAGAGAGCATGGTGGTGGTTTTGATAGGAAAGTGGTTGGCATAGGTTTTGCATCTGGAATCGTCATTGGAATATCCATAGCATACATTTTATGTGAAACTGGAAGACCCAAATGGCTTGTGAGAGAAGTGAGAAGGATGGAGAGAAGAGCCAAATTGATGAAGAAGCCAAAGTGGAAGGCCATCAAATTTCATGGAGCCCGATGAAATTATTGAGAAGTGGTCACTTTGAATAAAGTGGAATGTAGGGCAGGAAATACAATTTTTGTTAGTAAGAATGCAATTTCCCATTTGGATACTTGTTTTTATGATGCTGTCATCTTCTTCTTGAAGTGTGATTACTAAATCAGGCCGATTGAATAGATGGACAAAAAAGAGAACTTTCAAAAAACTTGCTTTGCATCAACACCCTATGTGTCCTTTCTTGTTTAGTGGGCACCATTCTTATTTCTCCATGGGAAAGAAAGAAAGATGAAGAGCTATTGAGGCCCATTTAGCCCGGGGTTACATGATTGAGTGTGCCATTGAAATATGTCAAGGATTTCTAAATTTGTCATTGTCCCATTGCAAATTTCTGTTGAAGTTGCATGCCAATATTAGAATGTTGACTTGCAGTCTTGCATCTATCATACTTGTCTACAATAGTGAACGGGGGTATTTAAGGTTCAAACGTCGAAGCACCTTCGAAGTTTAGATTCAAAATAATCTTATTGCAAAATCCTAGGGTCTCCTAGGCAAAAAAACTGAAAATTTTCAAGTTTTAGGATTTTTGAAGTTGCTGGTAATTTTTATATACTGTTCGCCAAAAAGTATAACTCGCTAACTTGCTCATAAGTTGACTTGTCAATATGTTACCACCATCATAATAAATTTAGTAAGTAACTTCTTCTGAATTCTAGGCTTATTATCAGCAAAATCCCAAATTAGTATATCCACGCCACATTCAACCAAACTAATTTTTGCATCACAAAAATCCTCAAACCCTTACTCTTGTCGCATTTACCTCAAATTAATTTTTCATGTCACGAAAAAAATATAAAAATAGTACACTCATGCCACATTTACCTTAAATTAATTTTCAAGCCATATAAAATTATGACTTTTAATAGATTTCTGAAACTTGACAGAGCTCTTAGGGAAAAAGTAATAGATTTTAGCAAATTTCCTGATCTAAAATTTTGGTGAGGTTGAATGTGGTATATGTGTACTAGTTTGGCAATTTGTAACATGAAAATTAGTTGGAGATATATGTGGCATAAATATATTAGTTTGAAACTTTTTCTGGTGCAAAAATTAGCTTAAAATAAATGTAACATGGGTATACCCGCCTTGACCCTCCCAACGAGGCGAAGACGGGCAAAGACGAGTTTAGAGATAATTGTTGAGTTGAGAACTTGGTTCTCAATCGACAAGAGTTCTTCCCAACCCTCACCTCGCGTAATATTTAGAAAATTACAATTAAAATAGATCTATTTATGAAGTCCAACCTAACAAGGAGTCACCACTAGCTTATTGTTAGGGAAATCCCTTATAATATTTTGAAGATGACAAAATAAATCAAAGGCTACTAATGTATTTAATGGTTGAGTAACATACTATGTAGATGATAGAACATGTAAAGGATATTATCAAAGTCTATACTTGAAAGAACCAGAAGACAGACTCTATGCTGAAGCTGAACTTATTTAGACTGTGTCTAGACTTTAAGGTTAAATATGTTCAAAAGTAGAATATGTTCAAACTTACGTCCAGATTGTAAAGTCTATTTCAGTTTGAAGACACTTAGACTTTACTTCAGACAGAACATTCTCAGACTTTACATCTAGAACGAGACACAAGTTCAGAATGTAGCAGATTTAGAACGAAACAACTTGACATAACATAACACAAGCCCCAAACATATAACAGCTAGTGATTTGGTTTGGATTCTACATCAAGATAGATTTGATTAACTCAATCTAATTGATTGACAATTGGATATTGAAGACAAGAAATTTCTATACGAATAAGCTCTATTTATGGAAACCAAGATTCCGTTTGTATGGGCGATCAGAATCAACTTGGGATTCTATTTTTGTCACTCAACGGCTACCAAATCTTTTAAATACAGATCTGTCCAATGGGTAGATTGGAAGATGATCCTCTAGATATTGTTCAACAGCTAGTTTGGAAGTGGAGGATTATTTAAGAAAATCAAGGATCGATGAGCAAGTAACAAACGGAGCGTAGAATTTATAATTTCAAAGTTTGAGCCAACTTTGATCATACACTTGTCTCTTGTGAGTTTAAATGTTTGTGATCGTGGGAGAAATACCAAAATAGTGACTTAGTGAGATAGTGTGATCTACTACTGAGTGTTAGAATCCAGCCAGAAAGCTATTGGCGTGGGAGAGTGGACGTAAGCTTGATCTAAGCCGAATCATTATAAATTATATATTCTCATTCTCTTCCCTGAACTCCTCTACTTTACTTATTGCCATATATTTTTGCACTTAGATACAACTGTTAAAGTCTGAATCATTCTGCAAAGTCTGAAATCAACCAGACTCAAATTAAAAGTAAAGTTTTTCATTGCATTTTGCAAAATCTATTTTCACATCTATTCACCTCCCCTCTAGATGTTCATACTAGCACTTACACTTATTAGAGCCGGCCAGGAGCCAAGTGAAGCATGGGAAATATCTTACTTTTAAGCAATTAGAGATCTAAGATCGGGGACTTGATTACAATAATTGTCTAACTAGTATTCTTTCGGTATCCTAACTTGATTGAATAGTTGCCTAAGTGATTCACACGATCCTTATCCATTTTATGACCCTATGCTATTAAATGATGTTCACATGCAATTGCATAATCAGAAGAAAGTAGACAATCCAACGAGTACAATTAGAATAAAGCATATGGAAGCAAATTTAATGAAATGTCAAGCAAAGAATATACATTGCCTTGTTATTACGTCTGAGTACAGCACCTCCTATGACCAATGTTCAAATTAGATCTATTTTTTTCTAAGAGACGAACCTACCTAAATCTAAACTAAACTAGAATGCTATCACAAGAATTACTACGAAATTAAGCCACCAATCACATCAATACGCTTCAAAATCATGCCCAATCCATAGCCCACAGCAATGTTCAGGATGCAAGAAAGCCTCTTCCGCTCATGCAAATGATGTTTAACCATGCCAAATTGACTAGGAATGAATTTCATGCTCACGTACATACGTAGAGATCTAAATTATACTTAAACGGGACCAAAACTTTTGCATAACAAGCCTAGGCGTTTCCAGTCAGCAACATTCAAAGTGCACAATCCACAACTCATCTAAACAATCGACATAACAACATGCCAACATTGCCAAGAAATCGAAATGCTAATATTTCAACATGAGCAACCAAAGTGACACCTGAACACAGGTTGACTCAATTCAAATTCATGCCCAAAAAAACAGAAGAACGTTCAGTACGAAGACAGAAGCAACAACCCCAAGCTTCACATGAAAATTGTGCCTAAGCATACTAAAACGACTAGAAAAGTAACCACACACTGAGAAGCCATCAAGAGCAATCAGAATGATTATCAAACAACCTTGAGATTGACTCAAATCGCACTCCATGAGGAATGACCAGCAAGTATTCAACAAAGCAATCTGCAATTTAATTATAGAAAGGAAAACTAAACATACTAAAAGTGATTAAAACCATGGACACATTAGGACTCAAATTCTGAGCAAGCAAAAATGACATCCGAGCGGAGCTAAGTCTAGAACCAGCGATTAAACACGACTCATATTCATCAAACCAGGCTAAACCCAAATCATTAACTAATGAAACCCAAAGTTCATCAACCCTAATTGAACTCATTCTTATTATTTTCTTTTCCATATTCATAACAAGACTCATGTCATTGGCTATTACCTTCGATCATGGCTGTTTGCCAGACGTTACCCCATTTACTACGACTTGCCGAGACGGACTGTAACTAAGGATATGAAGTAAGACAACCCATGTGGAGATAAGCTAGAACGATTTACGAACGATCGATAACTGTGACATCAACTCCAGCCAAGCTCTCACCAGTAACCATCAGTCACAGGTGTTGGAACATAAAACACAAAAACAATGAACCCAGACTTCAGAAACAGATTCAAATATTGAGAAATCACTAGGATTCGGATGTCAATGACTTGAAGCCGGTTAAGATCATTCAGTCTAGATCACTTTACTTTCGGATTACACGAAAAATGCAGTTAGCTCGCACTAAATTCTCATAAACATTTCATCGAACAGGGGATGGGCGTCTCAACTGAATGATCTAGATACCACGACTCAATTCCATATTGATACCAAAACTGCTCAATAAGTTAGAAACACCTATAGAAACTCGTTTTCATAGATCTAAACGCAATCGGTACCAAAACTCTCCGACCCATATTTCATAGATCTTTCTCTCCCAACAGAGGTCGTTTCCCACCCCGAAGAATGCTCTCTCCAGCGTCTAAACCAACCCTCCCCAGAAAAAAAAAAAAAAAAAAAAAAGTCCTGCGTTCACCCGCCTTTCCTCAAAACCGATTCCTCCTCTCTGCGTTGGTCGCTCTCCCGAACGATTTTCTAGTAGTCATGGACAGAGGAATTGATTACCGCCTCCCCCTCCACCTTCTCCCCTGGCCTTGTCCGCGCGCTGTGCTCTTCCTCCTCACGTTTCAGAAGTGATGGATTGAGCTTTAAAGATTGAAGTTCAGACTCCATGGATCTTGGTTTTATTTGATAGAAAAGCTTATGATCCTCAAGAACAAATATGTTATTTTGGGGAATTTGATCTTTATTTAAGATTTTATATCTCTTGGCAGAAATACAGCACAAGTGTCAAAACTTGGCACGGAGGGACACGTGCCATAACTTTAAAATTGTACACTTGAGTGCCAATTTTAAAGTTAAATGGGACACTTAAGTGCTACTCCAGCGAAAATCCGGCCAAACGGCTGACATGGCGACTTTCCGGCGAGTTTGGTCCAAAACGGCATCATTTTGCACGCTGACGTGGTAGAGAAAAATGCAAAAACGACGTCGTTTCGTATCTACGTGTAAATAATAATATAAAAATTAATTAAATTAGACTTAAAATTAATTTTATTTAAAATATTCAAAAAATTTTAAAAAATTAAGAAAATTTTAAAAATTTTAAAACATTAAGAAAAAATAAATTAATTAATTAAAAAAAAGGGGGGAGGTTGAAAGGACGGCTGAGGGCTGAGCCCTCGCCGCCGCCGCCTCCCCGCCGTCGCCGGGAAGGACTGGCGACGGAGGGGGGAGGGTCGGCCGGGGTCGCCGTCCCCCGGCCGACCGACGGCGAGGGCTGCGAGCCCTCGTCGGATAGCGGCAAGGGCCACGACCCTCGCCCCAAATCTGGGAGAGGGCTCGCGGGCCCTAGCCGCCGGTTGGCCGGCGAGGTCGGCCGACCCTCCCCACTCCGTCGCCGGCCCTTTCCCGATGGCAGCAGTGGCGGCGACAGAGTGGGGAGGGTTGGCCGGCGGCGAGGGCCCACGAGCCCTCACCCAGATCTAGGGCGAGGGTTGCGGCCCTCGCCACGATCCGGCGAGGGCTCATAGCCCTCCCTGTCGGTCGGCCGAGGGCTGGCGACCCCGGCCAACCCTCCCCCCTCCGTCGCCGGCCCTTCCCGGCAACGGCGGGGAGGCAGCGGCGGCACACCTTCGACCTCCCCCTCCCCTTTTTTTTTTAAAATTTTTTTTTAAAATTTTTTAAATTTTTAAATTTTTTAAAATTTTTCTTAATTTTTTAATTTTTTGAATATTTTAAATAAAATTAATTTAAACCTAATTTAATTAATTTTTATATTATTATTTACACGTAGACACGAAACAACGTCGTTTTTGCATTTTCTTCGCCACGTCATCGTGCAAAACGACGTCGTTTTGAACCAAACTCGTCGGAAAATTGCCACATCAGCCATTTGGCTGGATTTTCGCCGGAGTGACACTTAAGTGTCCCATTTTACTCCGATATTGGCACTCAAGTGTACCATTTTAAAGTTATGGCACTTAAGTGTCCCTCTGTGCCAAGTTATGGCACTCCAGGTGTCCCAATCTCCATATCTCTTTCACTATTTAGATCAAGATATTGATAACAAGAAATAAGATGAAAAAACTATAAAAAAGTTATATTAAAATTCAAATTGGCATAAAGTATATTGTATTAGATTTAAAGTATGATAATTTTAATCATGTTAGTTGTAATTGACTTTTATCACTTGTTCGTGTATATAATAACCAAGTTAAAAAGCACACTAAAAATAAGTTATATCAATTTAATCTCTTATTTACTAAATTCATTAAATTATCTTTACTACTTTTCGTAAATCGCCAATTTTTCCTCAATTTAAATGAATATTTGAGCTTTAGTCTTCACGTGAGTCTTGCAATTAAAAAACCCAATGCCTTATCTCTTACTTTGCAGTAAAAAAGTATAGTTAATTTCATGTATATTGAGTGGATTCCATTTTGTAGGGAAAAATGGCATCTACAACAACATGACGGCCTATTGAATATATATGAAATGATTTAAAACTCAATTGACCATGAGATTGTGGGTAAAACGTTTAGGATTTGTTTTGCTCTTGTCCCAAAAGCATTTTTGCTAATTCATGCCGGATGAAGAGCTTATAAAGTTGTACTTAGTCCATCATCAGCTCTTTGATGACACATCCTAGATAGATGAAGAATGTGACCGTGGCACCTTAACTAAGATGTTTGCACATGACATTGAAAACTCCTAAGTCCTAGGATCCTCCTTAACGAGTACGTTATCGATTTAGTGTTGCTAATTTCTTTTAGCTATTTTATATTATGCCATTGAGTTGTAGTTTTCTAGATTATGCTTTTTTTATCATTTATGGTGTGTTTGGTAACGCTCTCGGAAACACTTGTTTCTATTATTTTGTTCTTGGAAATAGAAATAGAACAAAAACGCATTTGCAAAATTTTTTGTTCCTGAGAACAAATGTGTTTCTAAGAACAGATTTGGAATAAAAATTAAAAAAAAAAGTTATTTTTTGTTCCCGAGAACAACTCAAGAAATAGGTCTCCTTTTTTTGTTTTTTTTTTGCATAACCCGAGAAGTACCGTATAGCTGGCGGCCGGCGGCGTAAACCTGGGGCGAACCGAGCCCACCCACCTGACTCAGCCACGGGTGAGTCGCACAAGCGAATGTGGGGATTTGAATTCGCTCCCTTCCGGAGGAGGGATTGAGCGCAAACCACACGACCACTAATGGGGTGGGTTCTTTTCTTTTTTTCTTTTTTTTTTCTTTTCTTCTTTTCTCTTCCTCTCTTCTTTCCCTTAGTTGTCGCTAGCGACCTCGCCAAAGCCTCGCCGGCCCCTAAGCTGGTCACCAGCCCCTAGTGAGGCTCAACCTTGCCTAGATTTAACGAGGTCAAGCCTTGCTCAGCCACTGCGAGGTCGGCCTCACGCACCCAGGTGACTTCGACCTTGCCCATGGTCTGTCGACCTCACCAGACCACGAGTGAGGTCGGCATCACCTGGGTGGGCGAGGCCGACCTCGCGGTAGCCAGGCGAGGCTTGCCGACCCTTGTCTGGCCAATTAGAAAGGAGAAAAAAAAAAGAAATAAGAAAAGAAAAAAAAAGAAAAAAAGAAAATTATTAATAAATTTAAAAAAAGTATATGTCACAAAAATAATTGGGGTCATATCAAATGTATTTCGGTTCTGGGAATAGGAATTTTGTGCAGTTATCAAATACTTTAAAATACTCAGAAACTGTTCTTGAGAATAGAAATTCAAAAAAAAAAAAAGTCTCTAAAAGGAAATTGTTTCTGGGAATAGAAACGTTACCTAACACATCCCTATGCTCTAAACCAGGTTATTAGGTGACATCCAAGCTTGTTGCACTTTGTTTTTTTTTTTTTTTTTTTTTTTTTGGTAAAAAGTTGCAATTTGTTCTTCGTTCGTAGTAAATTTAATAAAATTTCCCCTGACGTGCCATTAAGTAGTGGTGGTTGTATCTTGTAGAATTGGACGTGATTCCCTCTCATGCTCTCCCGCAACTGACAGTAAGATGGATTTTCAGGTACAGAGACCGCAACCACAGGAGGAGAAGTCGCAGCAGAAACAGGGGACGATATGATTGCGACGAGTACAGAGACAGGGAAAGGAGTTACCGTCACCGGAGCAGGAGCTATAGCACAAGTCCAGATCGTCGCAGAGACCGGAGGGCACCCAAGTATGATGACGAGGACTGGAGTCGGAATGGATCATACACGAGGTGAGGGCCCTCCTCATTTCCCCTCTGTGCTTCTTCTGATTGTTGAGAACTTTTAGATGATTGGAGACTTTTTTCCCTCAATTTCAGTTCGGCCCCCCGCGCGAAGCTGAATATGAGAGGAGTTCGTCTCCAAATCAGAGACCTTCTACACTCGAGAGTCCTGATGGACGAAATGGTGAAAGAGCTTCTCAGCTCCACAGCCTGCCGATTCCCCTAATCTGCACAAAGTCCATCCTATACTCTTCGTTTGCCATTTTTTGGTCATGATCCAGTAGCCATCCCCAAAGGTGATCTGCTAAGAGGGCCATATGGTTTTTCTATATTCATACAGCTGTAGGTGTTCCACTATGGCGCCCTCTTACTTTTGGCAATTTCTTTTGGGCGTCGACGAAGTTCCCTGAAAATGGGTTCGATTCGTTGGCCTCACATTCGGCTGATGCATTACTTGGGGGATTCTAACATGTGATGGTGATGAAAACTCACGGCATTAGTGATCTTGTAAAAGGATAGAGCGCAATTGATCTTATTAAGTGTTTAGACTCCCCAACCTCCCGTTACTTTGGTAAAAAATTGTATATGACAATAAGGAAAGCTCACTATTCTTCCAAAAAAAATTGTCCAAAATGTCCTAAACCTATTATTTGGCGACCAATTTAGTTCTAAACTCTTCAATTTTGTCAATTTAGTCTTAGATCTTTTGACAATTTGCTGACCACAGCAAGGGCCGCAATGCCGTCGCCTCACTAAATCTGGCGAGTTATCAAAAGGTTAAAGATTGAATTGATAAGTTGTCAAAAGATTTAAAATTAAATTAACGAAATTAAAAAGTTTAGGGTCGAATTGGTCACTATACAAGATTTTTGACTTTTTGGATAATTTTCCCCGATTCCTCCAAGTCAAAGATACCTTGCAAAGCCTTAGTTTTTTCCAACGAAGTAAATACCAGCCTTTTAAGAATAGGTAAACGGGATTAGCTCATTAGCATGTGGAGCCCATACACATTTCTATTCTATTTGGATTCGAGTATGATCGCTTTTTTTATTTTTTTTTTATTTTTTTATTTTTATTTTATGGTGACCAAGGAACCGCCGGAGACTCCCTTACAAAGTCACACCACCCTCCGATGCCTGCTGGCACCATCGAACGTCGTCGCAAGCCACTATTTAAACGTAAATCTTGGGGGAGACTAGCACAGGACCCCACCACCATAGCCCCCCCACTTAAGACATGTATTGACAACATAGGAGTTTGAACTCTCACCCTTAGCGATGAAGGAGAGAATGCCCAACCAACGCAGTTGCCCACCGATGGGTGGAGTACGATCCTTTCATAAGGAAAGAAGCAACTAAAAAACTGGAGCGCCTTTGTCATTAACAAAATCAAGAATAGACCCTAAGAAAATTTGGGCTACACCACACCGCGTTTATTATTATATAATTATTGATTATGGTTCTCTCTACCGTTCTCTCTACCCTTCTAAGAACGATAAATCTCTTAGATTTATTTGGTGCTATTCTCACTAAAGGGTCAAGTCAAGTTTGGGTCGGTTGAAATTAGGTCTGACTCAAATTAACCCATTTAACTAACATTAACTCATATTTTTGTAATACAATTTCGGCAACCCATACTCAATCCCTCGGACCCAAGTCATATCCAACTCAACCCAGCTTCAATTCATAGCAGTTTACCCCATTTAAATAACTGACGTTGATTGTGTTTTTCTTTTTCTTTTTCTTTTTCTTTTTCTTTTTCTTTTGCAGTCATTATATATATTTTTTAATCAAGCAATGCAATGCTACCTACTATTTAATATATTACGAAAATAAGTTCTTATTATGAGTAGAATTCGATGGAAACTTTGATATAATCAAGATTACTTCCAGAACATAATCAAACGACAATATATCATTATCCAGTGCAACATGCGGGAATGTCTCCATTGGAACTATCGAGCATTTCAAAATTCCCAACTAATCACGTTATCATATGTCAAAAATGGCCCAAACAAGCGGGCCCCAAAATGATGTTGGATTTTCATTGCCAATCTTCCTGTTTGATTAACATGGGTCGCGGGTAAGTACAGTGTAGACTCACTAAAACACTTCTTATTAGACTTTTTTATTTTAATACCATAACGACCCATTCTTCAAATTTTAGCTAACCGAACTCGGCCGTTAAAGAGCGGTGCTTTGATCCATTTTGACACTTGTCCCTGTACTTACACACAATCATCAATTTTATTGAATACATTGATTTTATTTATTGGAATAAGAGCATTAAAATTTCTAAAACTTATTACGAAAGTATAAGTGAAATCTAAGATTTTTTAAAAATACAATCAAATCTTAAAGTTATTATATTAGTCTATCAATTCCTTCCGTTGATTCTACTTGTTAAAATTTTAGGACTGAATTACATCTCCGTGATAAATTTTAAAACTCGCTTGTATTTTTTGATAAGTTATAGAAATTAAATTGCACTTTTTAAATAAATTTTAAAATCTCCAGCGCATTTATTCCTATTTTATTTTGGCCGTGCTTTCGGTGCCATTTGGCTAAATCATCGGCTGTCATTTCTGCAAGACGGGATAAACTGGGGCAAGATTTGGCTTCATTAATGCCGAGTGAGTAGACTTCCCTTACGAACGCTTGGAGTTGCATAATGTGTGGCACAAATTACGATTTGATCCTGTGGAAAGTTAAGTGTTCACATACCTCACACGTCACGAAAGACCTTGACTTGTACATCACTTTCCTAAAAGACATCTCTATCAAAGTCTCTAGATTTCATTTAATGAGTGGGACTCAATTCCGAAATGGAAACTCACCAAGCCAGAAAAGTCACCAATCAAGACTTCAAAATAAAAAAATTCCTAAGTATTCAAGGAACCAAAAATTCGTCCAGTTTGCTTTCAAATACTGCTTATAACCTTTTTGAGCACCGCTTTGCGCCTCAGGAAAATATAAAAACCAATTATCATAACCAAAAGAGAAGGAGGAGTAAAAAAGATGGACTCTTCATTAGAATTTAAGAGGGTCATTAGCCTTGTGGCTGCCCTTGCCCTTTTCCCTACCTTTATCATTCCACTTCATGCAGATGCTTCCCCTGAAGAAGCCTCAGCCCTCCTCAAGTGGAGGTCCAATCTTGGCTACCATTTGGTTTCTTCTCTCTTTCTGGACTCCCTCTCTTTGTAAGGCCACCCATTCCAATTTGATGTGAGTCCATTTACTTGGTATGGCATCTCTTGCAATAAGTTGGGAGAATGATCAAGATAAATCTCATCAGAGCTAATGTTAAAGGTTCGCTTGACAAATTTTCATTATCATCTTTGTCTCACTTCATGTACATGAACTTGAGTGTAAATAGTCTCTCTGGCCACATTCCACCTCAAATCAGTCTTTTGAGGAACCTCACTTATCTCGACCTCTCTATCAATCGGTTCTTGGGGGTAATACCACCAGATATCGGCCGTCTAACGAAATTGGAGGTCCTACACTTGGCTTTCAATGAGTTAAATGGCTATATTCCATTAAAAATTGGGCAACTACATTTGTTCAATGAGGTCGCGTTGTGTTTGAATCAATTGGATGGATCCATCCCATCCTTATTGGGTCATTGGCGCAACTTAGCTAGAGTGTATGTGACATCCTAATTTTTTACCTTGTTTCGATTAAATGAAATGGGCTTTTCATCAACGCACTTATAGTCCTTTTCTCTGAGCTGATCACTTATGAGATAACTAATTGACCAGGTGAAGTCGTTAAGGGATAAACGCGACCGACATGAGAATTCGATCAGAAATCAACTGCTCGATCGTGCTAATTTGCAAAGATCAATACGGCCCCGTTAAAATCGATTAGAAACCGGAGATAGGTCGATTCGATAGAGGCATGTAATTAAGTTGTAGGTGATCTACCTGATTGCAAAATTCGCGTCGAACGGCACTAAACTGATTTTTCGCGGTCAGGGCCACTCGTCGCAGCCACGTCTGTCTGTTACTCCGCCATCCGAGTCCCCAGCTGCCTCAGCTCGAGCTACCTCCACTTTCCCTCCTTGCACCATGCCTCAATCCAACCCTTTGGTTCAACCCACAGAACCGAAGTTCCAGCTTGGAGGTAAGGCTTGCTAAGCCTTTTCCAGCCCTTTCCCGACCTCCCTTGACATCCCAGTAGACCTGAGTTGTGGTCGTCGTCGCGCCGCCATTGCCGTGAACCAATTTATTTGCTAATCCGGTGAGTTAGCCTTCTAAACTCTAATTAGGGGTTAATTACTCTAAATAGAGGCTTAGTTAGGCCAATTAGGATTAGTGAGGGTTAGTTAGTTTAATTAAATTGGTTAAGGTTATTTAATTAGGCAATTAGGTGGTTAGTTAGTTCAATTACATAGTTTAGTTAGATTAAATGTAGCTAGCTTAGGTGGATTAATTTAATTAGTCCAATTAGGTGGTTAGTTTAGTGTTTGTAGATTAATTAGTAGTTTAATTTAATTATTTTATAATTTATTTAATTAAATGTAATTTATTTAATTATTTTTCGTAAATCATACCGAGATAGCCGATCGTTAGAATTTTGTGCTGATCGTCGTGGATTGTTTGTTTGTGCAATTGATCGCTAATTTATGCAATTGAATGCTAATTGATGATTTTTGAATTATTATTTCAAAAATATGAAATTTTGATATTTAATTAGAAAAATACCGGGTGTTGGGTTTTGACGCCAAAAAGGTTTTTAAGTACTATATCAAATCGTGAAATTTTTAAAAGTGAGGATATCGCATTTTATGGTTCAATCTAAGTGTATACCCACACACAATTATTTTACCAGGTGCTTTTAATATAAAGAAAATAAACCAAGTACATTATTTGAAATTGAGACATTTGAGTGCAAAGCACGATATCCTTGGCCGAGATTGGATGTGCGTGTGATCATTATGAGAACTCGTCACAAGCGTTTGCACCAGACGATGCTCTTTCGGGAATGCCCCTTGTCAATGGATGCCGGTCACAGTGGAGGCTAGGCTGATGCTTCTTCGAGAATGCTGTCTAGAGGTAGACGTTACTGTGCTCAATGAAGTTAGCCGACGCCCAATTATGCCGGATGACCGCTGACTGTTGAGTTGGCTGTGGCCGTTGGGTCGTAGTTAATTGGGACACTTGAATGAGTGAAATAATTGCACCTAATTATGGGACAAAATTGTGTGGCACAGAATGAGACGTGTCATAACGATTTGGCTTTATAATTGAGACCCTTGTAATTGATTGAGATATGAGTTGAAGTGTTCCAATTACTGAGTACAATTACTGCGTACATATGTCATATGAACTATACTAACGTGCAAGGAGGTGCTGAGGCAAGATAAGTCTTTTATGATATGTGCTCAGGCTACCTCTAGCTGGATTATTGTCCTAATCAGGGTTTATGGTGGAAACTCGCTAAGACATCGTCTCACCCCATCGTGGTTTAAAATCTTACAGGTCCCTAGATGGAAGTTCGACCAGTTCGTTTTGGGTGGCCACGAGAGGCCGAGACCCAGCGTACCATCTTCCTTGTCCTCGGGAATCCTTGGACCCGCGAGCTCATCGTGACCACGATCTAGGTCGACGAGGGCCAACCTTAGTTGGTACCTCATCGGTTCAAAGCGTGGTTTCATCACGGCTTGATGGGGTTTAAGAGGGTCTCACGGATGGTTTCAACGGACCTATCGTTGAGGGTGAGGGTGAGGGTGAGGTGGTACTCGACTTTGATGGGAGAGAACAGAGGTTACGCACCGCATAATGCACCGCAGAATGCACCGCAGGGTGGTATGAATAGACCAATGGGATTGTCCTCGAAGTCCAATGGGATCACAACTACCGCCGCCACCACTGATGGGAGAGAACAGAGGTTACGCACCGCAGAATGCACCGCAGGGTGGTATGAACAGACCTCTAGTACAAGGTAGGGTGTATGCTGTCACCCGATGCGACGCTGAGGACTCACCAATTGGTGTCATAGGTACGGTCTCGCTGAACGACTATGCTGCTTATGCTTTATTTGATCCTAGAGCTACTCATTCATTTATAGCTGAGCAGTTCATTAAGTTGGTAGGGTTGAGTCCGTAATCATTGGAGTCAATCGTTAGTATATCTACACCATTAAAGGATAATGTGTTATCTGCAGTAGGTTGTCCTAGTTGCAAGTTGGTTATTGGTGAGCGGGAGGGAAAGATAGACTTGATAGTCTTAGTCATATATGATTTTGATGTGATAATTAGCATGAACTGGCTCACTAAGCAACGAGGTACTATAGATTGTTACGCAAAACTATTCAGTTTAACCCTTTAGCAGTTGAAAGTTTCAACTTTATTAGACGTTACCATGCTCGACGAAGTGAGACGACGCCTGATTATGCTGGATGACCGCCGACTGTTGAGTTGGTTGTGGCCGTTGAGTCATAATTAATTGGGACGCTTGAATGAGTGAGATAATTGTGCTTGATTATGAGATAAAATTGTGTGGCACGGAATGGGACATGTCATAACGATTTGGCCTTATAATCGGGACCCCTGTGATTGACTGAGATATGAGTTGAAGTGTTCCAATTACTGAGTACAATTACTGTGTATATATCTCATATGAACCGTACTAACGTGCAAAAAAGTGATGAGGCGAGATAAGTCTTTTATGATATGTGCTCAGGCTACCTCTGGGTGGATTATTATCCTAATCGGGGTTTAGGGTGTAGACTTGCTAAGACATCGTCTCACCCCATCATGGTTTAAAATCTTACAGGTCCCTAGATGGAAGTTCGACCAGCTCGTTTTGGGTGGCCACGAGAGGTCAAGACACAGCGTGCCATCTTCCTTGTCCCCAGGAATCCTTGGTCCCATGAGCTTGTTGTGACCACGATCTAGGTCGACGAGGGCTAACTTCAGTTGGTACCTCATCGATTCAAAGCGTCGTTTCATCATGGGCTAGACGAGGTCCAGGAGGGTCCTGTGGATGGTTTCGACGGACTTGTCGTTGAGGGTGAGGGTGAGGTGGTACTCGACCCTGTTGTGGACGCTGATGTTTTGGCTGATATCGTGGTAAACCAGTTGCTTGAGGATAGCAGGAGCCCAAAGTAGAGGAGGTAGCTGACCCACTAGACATCGACATTCCTGATGGTGTCATAGTTGTGACATCCTGAAATTTCAGTCCTGTTTTCAATTAAATAAATCAGGTCTCTCATCGATGCACCTATAGTATTATTCTCTGAGCTGATCACTCATGATATAACTAGTTTATTTGGGAAAGCCGTTAAGGGATTTGAACGCAATAAAGTTGAGAATTCGACTAGGAATTGACTACTTGATCGAGCTAGTACGTAAGGGCCATTACGGCATAGTTAAAAACTGATCAGAGATTGGAGATAGGTTGATTCGACTGAAATATGTGATTAAGTATGGGTGATTTCACCAAATTGCAAAATTCTCGTCGATCGACACTAAATTGATTTTTCTGTCATTATGGTACCCTGTGTCCATATTTGAAATATCGAGATTTTCACGACCACCGAGACTTGCCAATGTGTTGAAGATGTTCATTGTAACTTGAAATAAATCGATCACGGGTTAATTACACTAAAAATTTCTAAAAGCTACCCAGTAGGCTAGATCACGCTAAAATCGTATCAGATTGAAATTAATCGCGAATTTGAATCCAATTTCAGAAATTAAAAGTTCTGTCTTGTCACGAGTCATTTTAGGAACGTTGACTGATCCTCCAAATTTTTTCTACAAACCAAGATTTTTGGCGAAAAGTCAAAATATGGCATTTTTGTCTGACAATTCAGGAGACCGTTTTTTATCGTGTTTTTGGGATGCAAATGGGTCCTATTGGTGAGGAAGAATGTCAATTTGATCGAGGAAATGTTGGTGGAATTTATAGGACTGAAATTGACTCCAATTGAAGAAGAATTAGATTCAATTTTGGGGAAAATGTCCCAAAATTCGTTGCCCCTTGATCCCTCAACTTTTAGACTACTTCCAAGACTTCCTAAGGAAGCTTTGTGGCTGCAAAATTGCTGAGGAAGACAGTCATGGTGGTGGGACCTCTTCAAGGGAGACAAAGAGATAGATTGAAGCCAAAGTGGCCCCCTCCATGGCAGCTGTCCATTTCTTCTTCCTTCAGCCCTCTTTCATCCATTTATATGTTGTTGGAAAGCTTGAGAGAAACTAGAAAACCAATTGGTAGCTCCCCCTCCATCATCGACGCCCCCTGCCACCCATTCAACCGACGTCCGTCCGCCCGAGCACACCCGCGAGCTCGCCTGCGCACATCCGCCATTCCAATTTGTCTTGCAGTCCAGCACCTCCTATCGCGTTCTCCCGAGCCCTGGTCACCGTAAGAGCTCAGCCGAAGCTCCACCATCGCCATCCAGCAGCCACCGTCGCCCGTCGTCACCCACTGCAGCCCGTCCGCTAGCCACCTTCGTCATTTCCAGCCCAAGCTGAGCCCAAGCAGCCCTCTCGGCCCACCATCCAGAACCGAAACCCAGCAAGAAGCCGTGGGCTTCGAGGCCTGTTTTGGACCCCTTTCCGGCCTCGCTTTAGAGTTTGTTGCTCGCCTTTGCGTCCCCACCGTTGTGAACTTTTAGGATTTTAAAACCGATGAGTTTATTCACTAAACTCTATTTAGGGAGTTAATTATGCTTAAGGGTTTATTAGTTTAGGCTAATTAGGGATTAAGTGGTTAGTTAGCACGGATTAGTGAATTAATTATTTGTTTATGCATGTTAGGTGGTTAGAATAACGTAATTAGCAAGTATATAGGTCGTATTATAGGTTCAGAAATTTTTCGAGCTTGTTTTGGTATTTAATTAGGCTTTACCAACCTAAGTTTGTATTTTTGGCATTTATTGATATTTATTTAATTAATTTTGGTAATTATTTAATTATTTATTATTTTTTGAAAATTATATTGTGGTAGACAGTGACTAGAATTTTGTGTTGATTACAATGATGTATTTGGTTTATTTATCTGGATGCTAATTTATGTTATTTGAGTGATATTTGTAATCCTAAAATTGAGTAATTTAAATATTTAATGGGGGAATACCGGGCGTCGGTTTATAGCGCCAAAAATGTGTTTGTGGGCTATTACATTTAGTGGGATTTTATAAAATAAAGATATGGTATTTTGGCTAAGGCTGATCGTGTACCTACACACGATTATTTTATCGGGCATACTAGATATTAAGTATTGCACAACTTTGGTGAGCATTATTAGTATACTATATCAGCCTGCGTGCCTTGATATATCAGCTTAGGATGATCAATATACTCTATCAGCTTCAATGAGCTATATTATTTATTAGCTTTTGGTGAGCTATACTATCTAACTTCAGCTTAGGGCGAGTAGTCATTGAAGTGATCGAATTTTATAGATAGTATTGAACGGGTTGACTGAGAGATGGTATTGATGGTATGGAATCGATTGGATCAATTGATCAATGACTCGATTGGATTTGATTATATGATTTGAATTAAAGTGATTCGTTAAATATATGAATTGTACTGACTTGCAGGCTGAAACTAAGGCAAATGTAAGTCACCTATCTCTTAAGTGAATAGGTAGCATTTAAGCGTATTTCCTTTCTAGTCAGAGTTTAGGGGGTGAACTTGCTGAGACGTCGTATCACCCCGTTATGGGATAACATTTACAGGTCCTTAGATGGTTTTACCTCCTGAGTATTTTGGCCAACCAAAGAAGGTCACCGAACAACACTCTCAGATTCCCCTCCCTAAAAGCCAAGGAGCCTGGGTCTATGAACTTGTGAGATTCACTATCTGGGTTGATGTGGGTCTATCTCGGAATGTGCCCCATCAATTTAGATCGTGGTATTGTTATGGATGAGATGGACCCAGAGAAGGCCTCCTTCCGGAGTCTAAGATTCCTATGTCGGAGCTAGAGATCGCTTTTGGCAAGGGCACGATTGACCCTCCTAGTGGTTCAATGGTAAACCCAAATCTTTCAGATCCAGAGTCCCCGGAGTATTCAATAGAAGACTCGAATGCTTAGAGGATCTATAACCCTCTACCCCCCCCCCCCCTTTTGCAGACCTTGTATATATTGGCTAATATTGTATATGATTTAGTTTGGTAATGTATATAAGTGTGTTGTGATTTGAAAATTTTGTGGCTCTGCTTCTTTATCTCATCTTTCGATTGTCTGGGGATTTATTTATTTGCTTCTGCATGTACATTAAAATGAATGGATCGGCGACACGTCTTGAGACATCGCTATTTAATGGACCACCGAGAGATGGCCATGCACTCGGAGGATCTGGGCGTGACAATAGTGGACTCGGATCACAAGTAAGAGGGTCTGGGGTAAGGTTAGTTTAGTAGTTCTTTTTTAATTCTTGACCTCCTGTATATAACCTTGCAGGGCTGACCTAGTTCGTTTATAAAATATGATTTGTTTAAATTGATTGTCCTGCTTTTTCTATTCCATGTTGATTGTTGTTTGGAGATTGTTATTTCGCTTTCGCATGTGTATAAATTGATTGGGTTGGCGACGGGTACGTCGCAATTTGATCACTACCAAGGGATGTGCGTGCGCTCAAGGTTCGAGGTGTGACAGTGTATGCCTACAACAACTCTCTTTCTGGTTCTATACCTCCTGAAATGGGAAATATGATAAATTTGGAAGTTGATGTGAATCGCTGGGGAAAGATCGTTTTATGAAGGCCTGATGGTGAGAATTGCAAACCTCGACCTCCAATCGAACCTATGATTGGCAACCTCGGTATGAACATGACATGTTGACGAACACGTGTCAACCAACCAACGTTATAGACGCCACGAGCGAAAGAATTTGCTATCTCGCTTGATAAGTCGAATTGACCGTCACAAGGGAACCTTGATAAGGTCAAGTCCTCAAAAGAATAGTTGAAGAGAACCTCTCAACTTTTCCTCGAAAATAAAATATATTTGTGTCCCCCAAAGAAAGTCGGCCAATCCTTAATATAGGCCTTTTAGTTGCTACACAAATCCTAAAACAGCCCTAGAAATCCAATACGTCATATTCTAGAATATGCCTAAACAATAAGATAATTCTTTTTGATTTGGTCAAATATTTGGTGACCAGATAATCAAATTGCGCCAAGATTTCCAAGATTCTTCAAGATTTGATCCAAGGTCATCTCCAAGCCAACGATTATGCCAAGATTTCCAAGATTCTTCAAGATTTGATCTAAGATCATCTCCACACTAAAGATCACGAATCATGACGTCAACAGTTTGCCTGAATTGCTTGGCCTGCACTCAAGTGATTGAAGCAGTTGGAATAGACAATGGGTCCTTAGCACCTCTTCCTCAATATGGTTCGTCACATCATTCCCTCCCCCATGCAAAGGATTTGCCCTCAAATTATCACTTGCATCGAAAATAGTCAAGTCAGAAACATTAAATGTAGCATTAACATCATACTTACCTGGAAGATCAAGCTTATAGGCATTATTGTTAACTCTTTCCAACACCATGAATGGTCCATCCTCTCGTGGTAATAACTTAGAATGTCGCTGCTTAGGAAATCACTCCTTGCGTATATGAACCCAAACCCAATCGTCGGGTTCAAACACCACTTCCTTGCGCCCTTTGTTGGCTTGCCTTACATATTGCTCAGTCTTGCACTCAATATTTGCGCGTGTCTTTTCATGCAACGCCTTGACAAATTCAGCTTTCTTTGCTCCATCTAAATCCACACGCTCATCAATAGGTAAAGGGGTTAAATCTAACGACGTTAATGGATTAAAAACATAGACAACCTCAAATGGTGTAAATTTAGTAGCAGAATGCATGCTCCTATTATATGCAAACTCAATATGTGGCAGACAATCTTACCAAGATTTTATGTTCCTTTTTAATAATAGCATGCAACAATACCCTTAAAGTTCTATTAACTACCTCAGTTTGACCATCAGTTTGTGGATGATAAGTAGTAAAATATAACAATCATGTTCCTAGTTTTTTCCATAATGTTTTCCAAAAGTAGCTAAGAATTTTAGAATCTTGATCTAAAACAATCGAATTAGGCATGCCATGCAAACGTACAACCTCCCTAAAGAACAAATCAGCAACATGAGATGCATCATCAGTTTTATGACGAGGTATAAAATGAGCAATCTTTGAAAACCGATCAACAACCACATAAATAGAATCTCTACCATACTTAGACATAGGCAATCCTAACACAAATTCCATAGAAATATCAATCCAAGGATGCGTAGGAATAGGTAATGGTGTATACAAGCCATGCGGTTTAGTTGTAGACTTCGATTGTTTACAAGCAATGCATCTCTCACAGAGACGTATGACATCTCTCTTCATATGTGGCCAATAAAAATGTTCATGCAGCACTTCATAAGTCTTACTAATGCCAAAATGCCCTATTAAACCACCACTATGCGCTTCTCGCACTAACAATTCACGCAAAGAACACCTAGGCAAACATAGTTTGTTTTCACGGAAAAGATAACATTCACGCCTATAGAATTTATCAAATGCAGTATGTTCACATGCTTCAAATACTCTCTCAAAGTTATCATCATCAGTATATAAGCCCTTGATATGCTCAAAACCTAAACACTTTGCTTCTAAAATAGTTAGAATCGCATACCTTCGAGAAAGTGCATCGGCTATCACATTCTCCTTACCTTTCTTGTACTTAATCACATATGGAAAAGTCTCGATAAACTCCATCCATTTGGCATGTCTTTTATTCAAATTTTGCTGCCTTTTTAAGTACTTTAAGGTCTCGTGTCGGTGTGGATCACAAACTCCTTCGGCCATAAATAATGTTGTCAAGTCTTCAAAGCTTGCACTAAAGTATACATCTCCTTATCATATGTAGGATAATTCAATGTTTCTCCACTTAATTTCTCGCTGAAATAAGCTATGGGACACCCTCCTTGCATCAACACGGCTCCAATCCCTGTAGCAGAAGCATCGCACTCTATCTTAAAAGTAGCACTGAAATTCGGCAAAGATAACAAAGGAGCATTAGTCAACTAATCTTTTAGCAGATTAAATGCTTTCTCTTGCTCTTCTCCCCACGTGAAACCCACGTGCTTTTTGATAACCTCATTCAAAGGTGCGGCAATGGTGTTGAAAGTTCTTACAAATCGCCTATAAAAACTCGCCAATCCATGAAAGCTACACACCTCTCCTGTGGTCTTAAGCATTCGCCATTCACGGATTGTTTTGACATTTTCTTCATCAACCTGTATACCATCAGCACTAACAACAAATCCTAGAAATACTAATTTGTTAGTAATAAAAGAGCACTTCTTTAGATTAGCGTACAATTGCTCGGCCCTTAAAACTTGCAAGATAGCTCGCACATGCTCAATATGGTCATCAGGGTTTTGGCTATATATTAAGATATCATTGAAATAAACAACCACAAATTACCAATAAAAGCACGCAAAACATGATTCATAAGTCGCATAAATGTGCTCGGTGCATTAGTTAATCCGAATGGCATGCCTAACCACTCATACAGTCCATACTTGGTCTTAAATGCATTTTTCCATTCATCACCTTCTTTCATCATAATTTGATTATAGCCACTTTTCAAATCGATCTTAGTGAAAATGCAACAATCATGCAACTCATCCAACATGTCATCTAGCCTAGGAATATGATGTCGATACTTTACCGTAATGTTATTAATTGCTCGGCAATCGACACATATTCGCCAAGTTCCATCCTTCTTTGGCACCAACAAAACAAGGACAACGCATGGGCTAAGACTCTCTCTCACATGCCCTCGCTCCAATAGTTCGCTAACTTATCGCTGAAGTTCCTTTGTCTCCTCAGGATTGCTTCAATATGCGGGTCAGTTAGGTAATGGCGCATCAGGAATCGAGTCGATTTGATGTTCAATGCCTTGAATCGGTGGTATCCCTCCAGGAAGTTCATCAGGAAAGACATCTTCAAATTCCTGCAATAAAGACACAATAGGACTAGGCAAACTTGGGTCAAGATCGTTAGTAGAAAACAAAACCTCCTTGTACAAAAGTACAAGCATTGGTCAGTCTAGAACTAAAGCTTTCCTCACATCACTCAATTTTGCATAAAAATTATTTTGTCTATTTTCTTTCCTCTCTTATTTTCCCTCAGTTTTGACCACAATTTTCCTCTCGGTCTCTCCTTTTCCTTGCGTTTCAGACACACCACGCAAGCTCTCTCTCTCTCTCTCTCTCTCTCTCTCTCTCTCTCTCTCTCTCTCTCTCTCTCTCGGCTTCTCGTTGTAACTTTAACTGATTTTGATACACCTCACTAGGTGTCATTGGTACCAAAGTATAAGTCTTTTGATTCATCACCAATGAATAACGATTAGTATACCCATCATGATGTACCTTTCGATCATATTGCCATGGTCTTCCAAGTAAGACATGACCCGCTTGCATAGGTACAACATCACACTTTACCTCATCCTTGCATTTCCCTATCTCAAATGGAATTCGAACTTGTTTCGACACCTTCACCTCACCACTATCATTTAACCATTGAAGTTTATAAGGCCTAGGGTGCTTTGTCGTTTTCAAACCCAACTTATACACCATAGTACAACTTGTCACATTCGCACAACTACCTCCATCAATTATCATACTACAGATCTTACCATTCACCACACATCTTGTATGAAACAAGTTATCTCTTTGTTGATGATACTCATCCTTTACTTGCACACTAAGAGAATGTCTAACCACCAATAAGTCTCCTTTTACAGCTACTTCTCCATCACTACAATCCTCCAACGGTAGCATCTCATCATTCTCTTCTTCCCTCTCACTTTCGGACTCAACATCTCCATGTCCAATCATGATCATCACCCTTCTTTTAGGACATTGATTCGCCATATGACCCCTACTCAAACACTTAAAATATTTAATTTCACGAGTTCTAGTGTTAGGGTTTTCGATTTTACCTAAAACCGAATTTGTTCCAACTTTACCGTCCCTCTCCTTCTCCTTTGAGGTTTTGGTTTTGGTGTTGTTTCCTCTCTAATTTGGCTTCTTATCTCTCTTCCAATTGGATCTCCAACTCTAATTTGAACCTCCTCCACTCTTGTGATTTCGGTCCAACTTCAATTGCCACTCAACTTTGATGGCTTTGTCCATCAATTCCTCCAATTCAACATAGTGTTGCAGCTTCACCATCCTTGTTATGTCTTGGCTTAAACCACTTAAAAATCTTGACATTATGGCCTCACGATCCTCCACAACATTAGCACGGATTATGGCAATCTCCATCTCCTTATGATACTCTTCCACGCTCTTATTGCCTTGTGTGAGATTTTGTAATTTTTGAAACAAATCTCGATGGTAGTGACTTGGTACAAAACGCCTCTTTATCACTGCCTTCATCTCATCCAACGTTTCTATCGATCTTTCACCATTGCGCCTCATACTAGTCACAAGTTGATCCCACCAAATTATGGCATAATTAGTAAATTTAATGGCTGCAATTTTTACCCTTTTGAGCTCGAAGTATCGTTGGCAATCAAATACCATCTCCATGCGTTTCTCCCACTCTAGATACGCATCGGGATCATTCTTCCCTTGGAAGAATGAACTTTCATCTTGATATTGCAAAGTTCATTATCTTCTTGGGGTCTAAACCCTCGGGCTCCATTCCACCTTCCAAATTGAGCATCTCGATCATCCTCCATGTCGGCCTCATCATCATCATAATGTCACTGCCTTCTAGGTTGTGTTCTAGAGGCATCTTGCTGATGTTGCGGCCTTCCTTGGGATATCTCTCGGTCACCATCAACCCTCATGACATTCCCCATCATTCAGACACTAAGCTCCTCCACTACGGCCCTCAATTGTTGGATGCTTTCCACAAGTGATTCATCCCTTCGTATGGAGTCAATCTCCCTTTAATTCACGCTTTCTTCACGCGGCATATTTTAGACCTACAAGTAAACGTTAGTCACAAAATCCTCACCAATCGCTCTCTCACGTGTTTCTCTCAAGGTGTTTGTCACTCCCCTCGTGTTTAATTCAAGTCTAGGCTTTTTCCACCCTCAATTAAGCTTACACACTCTTGCATTTTCCCTCTCGTATTCTCTTTTCACAAGCTCTTTATTGGACTTAAAACCCGCCTCTCAACCCTCTCACGACAATCAATCAAACTAATCAAACAAGATTAGGTCACTACTGATTTTGTTTCAGCAAGTAACAATTTCAAACCAATAAGTATAACTTTCAAAATTCCAATTGAAACGCAAATCACTACTAATTTTGTTTCAATTCGGTCCACTAACAAACGAGTTGGCTTCTTGATTTTTTTTTGTTCGGCTATTTTTTTTTGCCAAATCTGTTTTTTTGTTTTCTCTTGCACACTTTTTTTTGTGTACGTTTTCTTTCCTTTTTTTTTTTTTGAAGAACTTTCTCTTTTTTTCTTTTTTTTTTTATGAACTCAGATACAATTTAAGATGCTAGGAAAAAAAAATTAAAACTAATAGCAAACAACTACTTATGGAAGCACAAAACCAATCAGATCCCTAAATTGGCTAGAACCGAAACCCTAGCTCAATAAATCTCAAATTGCTGAATATAAACAGAAAATTAAAAATAAATAGACCTTGTAGAAGCAAGCTCTGATACCAAATGATGTAAATCGTTGCGGAAAGATCGTTCTACGAAGGCCCGATGGTGCGAATTACGTACCTTAACCTCCTATCGAACCTATGATTGGCAACCTTTGTATGAACATGACCTATTGACGAACATGTGTCAACCAACCAACGTTATAGACGCCACAAGCGAAAGAATTCGCTATCTTGCTCGATAAGTCGAATTAACCGTCATAAGAGAACCTTGATAAGATCAAGTCCTCAAAAGAACAGTAGAAGAAAACCTCTCAACTTTTCCTCGAAAATAAAATATATCCGTGTCCCCAAAAGAAAGTTGGCCAGTCCTTAATATAGGCCTTTTAGTTGCTACACAAATCCTAAAACAGCCCTAGAAATCTAATATGTCATATTCTAGAATATGCCTAAACAAGACGGTAATTCTTTTTTTATTTGGTCAAATATTTGGTGACCAGATAATCAAATTGCACCAAGATTTCCATTATTCTTCAAGATTTGATTCAAGGTCATCTCCAAGCCAAAGATTACGCCAAGATTTCCAAGATTCTTCAAAATTTGATCCAAGATCATCTCCATACCGAAGATCACGAATCATGATGCCAACAGCTTGCCTGAATTGTTTGGCCCGCGCTCGAGTGATCGAACTAGTTGGAATAGACAATGGGTCCTTAGCACTTCTTCCTCGATATGGCTCGATGTCCACATCAGAAGTGCTCCACATGGATACCAACTTCCTAACAAGACAAATTCCTTCCACTCTAGGGAATTCAAACCTTCTTATCTTGTTGAGTCTTTACAATAATAATCTTACCTGTTCAATCCCGCCGATATGAGGCAATTTGACGGAGCTTACCCTTCTTTACCTCTATGATAACTAGTTTTTTGGTCATGTTCCTAACGAGATAGGAAATCTTCACGCTATGCATGACTTAAAGCTAAGTGGAAATCAAGTCACCAGCCTAATTCCTTCATCTTTGGGTAACTTGACCAGCCTAGTTTATTTGGGCCTCCACCTCAATAAGCTTTCTGGTTTGATTCCTAGATCTGTAGGGGTTCTAATGAACTTGGAGGTGCTACTACTAAGCTTCAAAAATCTTTCTGGTAGCATTCCTAATGACTCGGGAAAAATTCAAATTATGGACCTATTGCATCTAAGTCAAATTAGCTCACCGGTCCAATTCCTTTTTCTTTCAGTAAATTGACTAACCTAGTCTATTTACGCCTCAGCGAGAATCAACTTTCGAGGAAGATATCTTTATTGATTTGCAATGCCACCAACCTTTCACTCCTCATCTTGTCTAATAATTAGCTTATCATACTTGAGCAGTGGTTTATCTATTTTGAACTTGCAAATGAATAGTCTTTTGGGCATGATCCCTCGAACATCTTCACTATGAAGTAGCTTGAGAACTCTTGATTTGAGTCAAAATATATTTGAAGGCACATTGCCACAATCCTTTGTCAATTCCAAAAACTTGGATGTCCTAGATTTGAGCAACAATATGATAGTGGATAAGTTCCCAGCATGGTTGGGAAGACTATCAGACCTAAAAGTCCTTACTCTAAGGTCCAACAATTTTCAATGTATTTTAAATTTTCCAAGGGTAGATCATTTCTTTCCTAAGTTACACATTTTGGATCTCTCAAATAATGACTTTGCTAGTCCTTTACTAGCTAATTTGATAGCAAAACTTGAAGGGATGATGAATGGACAAAATGGGCAAGAACCACAAAACAAATCATTATACACGAGGCAGGAAACTGGAACATGATTCTATGAAGCTTTCTATGAACGTGATCATGAAAGGAAAGGAGATTCACTAGAGAGGATCTTGAACATCTTCACAAGCATTGACTTATCACTCATCTCTTTTCAAGGGAACATCACAAGTGTTATTGGAAATCTTCATTTTCTCATAGGGCTCAACCTTTCCCACAACTGTCTCATGGGTTCCATTCCTTCAACCCTTGGAAATTTGATTAGCCTTGAATGGCTAGATTTATCTTCAAACAAGCTTAGTGGGAGGGTTCCAGAGAATTGGACGATTTGTCATTCCTTCAGTATTTAGACCTCTCAAAGAATGAACTCACATGCCCCATACCTCAAGACAAGTAATTGAGCACATTCACAAGCAATTCATTTCATGGAAACCTAAGCTTATGTGGAACTCCATTATGAAATGCATGCCCTGGTGATGCTTAGCCTCCACCACCATCATTCTTCCAAGAGGATAATTCAAGACAGCATGGAAGCAAGTTTGATAAGAAAGCAGTCAAGATAGGCTATACATTTGGAATCATAATTGGAATCTCCATAGCATATGTTACATGTGAAACTGGAAGACCCAAATGATTGGCATAAAAAATAATAAGGATGGACAAAAGAGGAGCCGAATGGATGAAGAAGCCAAAGCAAAAGATCATCAAATTTCATGGGGGCCAATGAAATTGGTGGGAAGTGGTCCCTTTGAACTATGTGCAATGTAGATCAAGGAAGACAATTTTTGTCAGATTAAAATGCAATTCGGCATATGGATGCTCATTTGTATTATGTTATCATCTTCTTTAAGTGTGATGTATGAATTGGGTTGATTGACTAGATGAACATGCTCGCTTTGCAACTCCTATATGTCCTTTTTCTTGTTAGCGTACGCCATTTTTATTTGTCCATGGGAACGAAGATCAAGAGCTATCAAAGCTCATTTGGCCCAGGTTTACATAATTTTTATTTATTCATACATGATCGATTGTGCTGTTTAATGTCCTTAAGGATCACTAAATCTGTCATTGTCCCACTCCAAATTTCTGTTGAAGTTGCAGGTTGATATTAGATCTTTGATTTGCAGTTCTACCTATCACACTTGTTTGCAATAGTGAACTGGAGTCCTAAAGGTTCAAACCTCAAAGCATATTCGAAAATTAGATTCAAAGAATCTTATTCTAAAATTCCAGGGCCTCTTAGGCATGAGTATATCGGTTTAAAACTTTTTTTGTGACATGAAATTAGTTCAGGGAAAATACAACATGGGCGTACCTATCGTGACCCTTGTGGCAAGGCGAAGATGAGAAGATGAGTTTAGAGGTGATGTCGAGTTGAAAACTAAAGATCTTCAGTTGGCTCAAGTTTTCCCAAGCCCTTATCTCAAGTGCCATTGGAAAATTAAAATTGAAATAGATCTATCTATGAAATTGGGTATCGCTACTATCCTATTGAAGCTGTCTAGTAGCCAAGTGAAAAATAGAGGGTACCTCACTTTTATGCAACTAGAGATATGAGATCAAGTATTTATTTACAATAATTCTTTAACCAGTGTCCTTTCAATATGCTAACTATTGTTCGCTAATGGTATTACCTACCTGGGATGAATAGGTAATCTCAATAAACTTGACAAATATTGCAGTATTAAATCTATCAAATTTGATACAAGCTTAATTGGGTGAACAAAGTCTTAATATAAGCACTAGGGATAAGCGGTTCTAGGTTTCGTACAGGTTTCATATGAAACCTGGAACCTACCCATTAGAACAGATTCTTTAATTTTTGGAACCTAGAACCTACCTCATATAATTTAGAACTTGGAACCTAACCTATTACAAGTCCCCAGATCAATTCCTGTGTCTACTCAGGTTCCACTTAGATTATTAATTAAACATTCCTAGTGAATTAAAACCCTTAATGACTATCACTTGTTGCTACAATTTACTGACCATAAAGATACACGAAAATATGAACATTAATAAAGTAAAAGTCTCAGTCATAAAATAGAAGCTCAAACTAGTACTTCTAGATTACACACTCATCATCGAATAGCATGGAATATCGCATGATTGTGCAAAATATGAACCAAGAAAAACATTAAAACTGATTATAAGTTCTAGGTTAGAGGTTCAAGATTCCGCCAACTAAGAACCTGGAACCTACCCATCAAAAAAGATTCTTCATCTTTTAGAATCTGCAACAAGCCTTGCATATCTTGGAATTTGGAACCTATGGGTTGCCATCGGTTTGGTTCTCAGACAGTTTGTATCTAGTCTTAATCGGACGAGGGTCCTTGGAGTAAAAAAAAAAGTATCCATGTCAAGAAAATTTTTGGTGATTGGGGATTTTTTGTGATGCAAATTAATTATGAGTAGATGTGGTACTAATGTACCAATTTGGCGATTTTTGTAATACGAAAATTAATTTGGGTTAAATGTGACACCAATATATTAGTTTGCATTTTTTGTGACACGAAAAATAATTTAGGATAGATGTGACACAAGTGTACCTGTAACAACCCTCATGAAGGTAATGTCAAGTTGAAAACCAGCAATCCTTAATCAGCGCAGAATCGGGTTCTCCTAAACCCTTACTTTGCGCGACATTGGAAAATTACAATTCAAATAGGTCTATCAATGAAATCTAACCTAACAAAGGGTCACCACTAGACTATTGAGGCTGGCTAAGAGCCGAGTGAGCATGGAAGGTATCTTACTTTTACGCAAGCAGAGTTCTAAAATTGGGGATTGGATCCACACAATCCTTACCCTATGCCACTAAAAGATATACATGGGTGAGTGTACAATTAGAAGGAAGTACATAATCACAACCAATACAATAGAATAAAGGACGCGCGAACCCCTAGAGTGCCTTAACTTTGCACAAAAGGACACTTAAGTGCCATAACTTACGAAGGGTACAGTTAAGTGCCAAAATCGGAGTAAAATGGATCACTTGAGTGCCAATCTAGCCAAAACGACGACGTGGCATTTTTCTGGTGAACGGAGCCCAAAACGACGCCGTTTTGCATGCTGACGTGGTCAAAAACGGCGTCGTTTTGGGTTGACGTGGTAAAAAATATATATATTAAAAATAATAATTTATAATTAAATTTAGTTAAAATATTAAAATAATAATAATTAAAAAAAACGAAAGGGGGGAGGCGGCTGAGGGATCAGCCCTCAGCCGCCACCACCGCCGGGAAGGGCCAGCAATGGCGGGGGGAGGGTCGACCGGGGTCGCCGGGCCCTAGCCAGGGGCCGGCGACCCCGGCCAACCGGTGGCGAGGGCGAGGGTCACAGCCCTCGCCCAGATCCAGCGAGGGTCGCGGGCCCTCGCCTGGCCGGGCCAAGGGACACCGCCCATTAGGGCGACCCCTAGCGGGCGTCTCTTGGCCCGGTCGAGCGAGGGCTCACGACCCTCGCTGGATCTGGGCGAGGGCCGTGAGCCCTCGCCATTAGCCACATATCTGGGGAGGGTCGCGGCCCTTGCCCAAATCCGGCAAGGGTCGGGGGCCCTCCCCCCGCAGTCACCAGTCCTTCCCAAAGGCGGCGGGGCAGCGGCACCAGTGGCTAAGGGCTAATCCCTCAGCCGCATCCCCCCCTTTCCTTTCTTTTAAAAAAAAGTTTTAAAATTTAAAATTATTATTTTTTAATATTTTAACTAAATTTAATTTTAAAATTGTTATTTTTTAATATTTTAACTAAATTTAATTAAATTATATTTTTTTTACCACGTTTGCCCAAAACGACGCCGTTTTTGCATTATTTGGCCACGTCACCATGCAAAACGGCATCGTTTTGGGCTCGCTTTGCCGAAAAAATGCCACGTTGGCGTTTTGGCCGGACTTTGGCCGGAGTGGCACTTAAGTGATCCGTTTTTCTTCAAATGTGGCACTTAAGTGTACCTTTTGTAAGTTATGGCACTTAAGTGTCCTTTTGTGCAAAGTTATGGCACTTGAAGCGCTCTTTTGCCTAGAATAAAGTATGGAAGTAAATTCAATGAAGTGTTAGACAAATGCATGGTCTTATTATTAAAACCTAGGACAGTAGTAACGCCCACAAAATATGTTCAAATCAAATCCAATTTTTCCTAAGAGACTAATCTATCTAAATCTAAACTAAACTAGAATGCTATGACATGAATCTTATGCCTACGTGGGCTCAAGAACTAAGAAATTAAGCCACCAATCACAACAATACACCCAATCCACAGCTCAGATCAACGTTCTATATTCACATAAGCCCATTCCGCTCATATGAATGATGTTCAACCATGACAAATGTGTGTCACCCCGAACCCCTGAGTGTGCGAACATCCCTCAACAGTCGATTAGTTGTGACGTCCCAATATGCGTCATCGACTCATTACTTTTATCTTTCAATTAAATACAAGCGAAAGCATTTGATATAAACAACACCCAGTCAATGACAACAAATAGGGATAGCATGGAAAACACCACAACATCAAACCAATCACTTCAATTACAAATTTATTGGTAACCCTAGGAAGTTTAGTGATTTTAAACCCTTACACCAGCAACTTCCAACCAACCACAAAAACCAACAGTGGGTCAAGGTTAACCTAAACTTCACTAACACTAGACCAATCTCTCTTCTCCAAAAGGACCCTGAATCGAGCATGACGGTTTTCCATACTACGGGCCTGAAAAATATTAAACAACAATGGGATGAGATATAAATATCTCGGCGAGTTAACGACCTAAGCCTCAATTAGGATGCTAATTCATCTTGAAGACAGCCTAAACATGCAATGTTATATCGATGGCAAATCAATAGCAAAACAACCCTTGCTTTGCCTTAACTATAAACATGGTCAGGCAACCAACCCCAAAGACAAATATTAAAGTTGTCAAGTAACCCGTAGGCATACTTACCTTGCCTTGGTGCATCCTACACATTAGTTAATCACATATGACAATATCAATGCATTAAGCATAACTAATAATCAAAACACATTCCATAATATCAATGCATAAATACACGAGTTTCAATTATTACAATCCCTTGGGCCACGGCCACTACAAGGGTTGGCGGTCTTCCGACATGACTGGGTATCATCCCACCCCATCGGGCATGGCAATATCTAGAACCCCCACCTAGATGGCATCCATAAAGGAGCATCGGTCCAGCCTCAATCATGACTCGACATATGGACCCCCGCCGAGCATCCGATAAACATCAAGCATCACCCTTAAACTCCCATTGGGTGATGGGTTCAATTAAGTGACTACTCAAGTACACTGACACTCAAGCCAATTTTATCTGCTGTCAATTAGCCAATTTTATCTCCTATTAGTGATTGGACATATTTTGTGACGCAAATTAATTATGAGTAGAGGTGGTACTAATGTACCGATTTGGCAATTTTTGTAACACAAAAATTGATTTAGGTTAAATGTGGCACCGATATATTAGTTTGCATTTTTTGTGACACAAAAATTAATTTAGGATAAATGTGACACGAGTGTACCTATAACGACCCTCCTAAAGGTAATGTCAAGTTGAAAACTAGCAGTCCTTAATTAGTGCGGAATCGGGTTCTCCTAAACCCTTACTTCGCGCGACATTGGAAAATTACAATTCAAGTAGGTCCATCAATGAAATCCAACCTAACTAGGGGTCGCCACTAGACTATTGAGGCCGGCTAAGAGGTGAGTGAGCATGGAAGGTATCTTACTTTTATGCAACTAAAGTTCTAAAATTGGGGACTTGATCCACACAATCCTCACCCTATGCCGCTAAAAGATATCCATGGGTGAGTGTGCAATTAGAAGAAAGTACATAATCACAACCAATACAATAGAATAAAGTATATGGAAGTAAATTCAACGAAGTGTTAGACAAATACACGATCTTGTTATTAAACCCTAGGACAGTAGTAACGCCCACGAGCCATGTTCAAATCAAATCCAATTTTTCCTAAGAGACTACTCTACCTAAATCTAAACTAAACTAGAATTCTATGACATGAATCCTATGCCTATGTGGGCTCAAGAACTATGAAATTAAGCCACCAATCACAACAATACACCCAATTCACAGCTCAGATCAACGTCCTGTATGCAAATAAGCCCATTCCGCTCATACGAATGATGTTCAACCATGACAAATTCTTACGTGCCTTCGTAGAAATCTAAATTATACTAAAAAATGGGACCAAAAGTTTCGCATAACAAGCCCAGGCACCTTTAATCAGCAACGTTAAGAGTGCAGAACCCACAACTCATCTAAACAATCGACATAAAAACATGCCAACATTGCCAGGAAATCGACAGGCTAATGTTTCAACATGAGCAATCACAGCAACACCTGAACGGGGCTCGACTCAATTAAATTTACGCCCAAAACAACAGAAGTGACCTGCGTTCATTACCCATGCAGAAGCAACAACCCTAAGTTTCACATGAAAGTAGCGCCTAAGCAACGGAAACGACAAAAGCAATTAACCAAATATTAACATGCCATCGAGAGCAATCAGAATGATCATCAAATGACCTAGAGATTCACTCAAATCCCACTCCATGAGGAATGACCAGCAAGCCGTCATCGAGCGCAGTCCACAATTTATTTTTATAGGTTCCCTCCTGGCCTTATTAAAATCAAAGTGCAAACTTTGTGAGTAATCCTTAGCATCCCTCGTTGGTTGTTCGCAAGTAATAAAAGCAATCGATCAAGTTGATGGAGAGAACTGATTCTACAGAGGAGTTAATGCTGTTAACAATGATGTGAGAAGCTTGTTTACGCATCTTGTGGCTTATGGAGAATAACTATATTAAAGATACAAATCATAATACATTAACATTTAAATGACATTAGAGGCAATTAATTTTAATGAATTGGGGTGTTATATATTAAATTTTTTCACGCTAACCCAATGTCAAGAAATAGAGTTGCATCCCAAAAGCTGAAATTCTGCAGCTGAACTTGAATGGTAAAACCAGTCACTCATGCACATTGTAAATTTGACTCATTAGTCTTCAGTTCGTGGATAGGAATTTCCTACCTTTTCTTTAGATCTAAGCAACTAAGTTTGGAAGTGCAATTTCCAGGAAAATGATGGAAGTACAGTTACGTTATGGTTGCTCAACCCAGCTGAGCAACCGGTCCTTAGTTTTATTACTTTGGAGAAAGAGTAACTGGATAATTTGGACCATAACTAAGGGATACAACACATCAGTCTAATCAATCATTGAGTGACAGAATTGATCAGGAGAATCAACTGACTAATAAAACAATTTGATGATTGAAGAGCCAAATTTAGGGTTTTGAGTTGAAGTCGAATGTTTCCTCAATTTCAAATTGAGGTTTTGAGTCTCGTAATTTCAAAATCCAGTGTTATAGTAAAATATCATAGTTAAGTTAATATAAAATTGAGTGGGTTCTATTTTCCCGTGAAAAGATGGGGTGAGATGCAAGATTAGAATTGATTGAACATTTGCCAAAAGATTTGGAACTCAATCGATTAGCTGGGCAATGGGTTAAATGTTGGGAACTTGTTTTGCACTTTTCCAAAATCTATTTTTATAAATTTGTGCTGGATGAAGAGCTTATGAACTTGGACTTACTCCATCAGCACTTGATGATGCATCCTAGCAGGATTGTGACTGTGCCGCCTTTAACCAAGATGTTCATACATAAAATTATAAACTCCTGTCACATCCTTTTAACAAGTTGTCGATGTGGTGTTGCTAGGCTAGTTCCCATTATGCCATTGAGTTGTTGGTTTCTAGATTCCGCTTTTTTGTCATTTAAGCTTTGAGACGACAGTTCAGATATTAGGTGACATTCAAGCTTGTTGCACCTTGTTCTTTTTTTTCTTTTTTTTTGGGTGAAAGGGTAAGTACACCTTGTTCTTTTGTGCGTAGTGAAATAAATATATATATCCATTGATGTGACAGCAAGTAGCGATTAACCCTTAACCCTTAACCATCTTAACGAGTACTTGCGTCTTGCAGAGTTGCAAGTAATTTTATTCTCATTCCCTACTGCAATTGATAGTAAAATGGATTTCCAGGTACAGAGATTAATATAGAGACCGTGATTACGGGAGAAGTCGCAGTGGAAGCAGGGGACGATATGACGGGTACAGATACAGGGAAATGAGTTACCGTCACCAAAGTAAGAGCTATAACGCGAGTCCTGATTGTCGCAGAGACGGAAGGGCATCCAAGTATGATGATGAGGACTGAAGTCTGAGTGGATCATACACAAGGTGAGGGCCCTCCTTATTTCCCTTTAATACTTCTTTTGGTCAACTCTTGTCAAGAATTTTATCTGATTGGAGTTCCCCAATTTGCAGTTCATCCTGGAGTCCTCAGAAAGGTGAATTTGAGAGGAGTCGTCGCTCTTCAAATCAGAGACCTTCTGCACTTGAAAGTCCGGATTTACGAAATGGTGAAAGAGATTCTCAGCTCCACAGAGATGTGCCCGGTGGACGTCCTGCCGATTCCCCCAGTGCATCTCCACGTAGTCCATAGATCGAGTGGTAAAGTGACGTGAGTGGATTTGTTGCTTGTCTCACTCTATTAACCATTTGATCCTTATGTCTCTGTTTTTTCATTGTTGACACATAAATTTTAACTATTTTTATTTGTTCATTTGCATTAAGGTAACAATAATATTTAACTTATCTTTTAAAAAGCTGTTAAAAAATATTTTGTTATGGAAGGAGATTTTGAAAGATTTTGGAGTTTGATAAAGTCTTATCAAAAGATAATCTTCAATGGTTGAGTGAGTCAACTTGGAAAATTTTAACAAATGATTTTAGATTTTAGAGCCATTTTCATGTTGAGGTCAATATATGCAAATCTTGTAGGTAGAACAAACTGGGGTTTTCTCTCTATAAATAGGGGGGGCAAGCCTTCGCTAAAAAAAAAACAAAAAGAAATTCTCTTCTGGTGGAGAAAAGTGAAAGTCTCCTATAGGGTACAATAGGGGCTTTTCGAGGGTTCTCTTCGTCGAAAAGCTCTCCTTTTGCTGAAAAGTGCACTAGAGCACAAGAGAAGACAGAGAGAGAAAGTGACGTGAGAGGAGACAGGAGGAGAGAGAGAGAAACAAAAAAAGGGGAAGAAGAAATGTTCTTCCCTTGTGGGCTCGTTTGCTGTCTGCCCGCGCTTGCTACCCGCCGGACGCCGCCGCCTCGCCACACCGACGCCGCCCGGAATCGAAGCCCACCGTGACCGCCGTCCATTGCTCGCTGCCGCAGGAACGACGCCCTTGCTGCCTTCCTACCGTCGCTCCATCACCCGCAAGCTCGTGCTGCAGCTGCTGTCCAGAGGCCGAGATCTGCCCACCGCTGTGCTCCGCTTGTTCCCGTTCACCATCGCCGCTCCGATCTCGCGTCGCCGCCACACCAGCACTGCTGCCACGCCAGATCCGAACGCCCGAGCGCCAGCGCCCCTCGCAGCGCCTCTGTCGCTGCCAGAGTCGGACCGCTGCTCGTTCCGACCCGACACCCTTGCAGCACCCCTATTCACGAAGCCATCGCCGATTCGCCTCCGCCGTCGCCCCTGCACGCACTCGAGCTCCCTTTCGACCCAGCAACCAAACGACGCCGCTAGAGCTCGCACAGCCGCTCTGTCGCCACGCCAGTTGCCGCCCTTTGCTAGAAGCCCTGACGAACAGCCCTCTGCTTCGACGCCCAACGAGCACCGCGCCACCACATCGATCCGCGAAGCACCCCGCCATCCTCTGCCCGAGCTTTTCGCCGGCGCCGTGCTTGCAACTCTGGTTTGCCCTCGCCAAAGCTTTGACCGGCAGTGATCGGCTGCCCTTGGAGACCTACGAGCAAGCTGTGCTCGAGGAGGCAGAAAAAGAAAACAGAAAAACAAAAGAAAAAGGGAAAATCAATTAGGTAGTTTTTTTTTGTTTTTTTATTTTTACTTTATTTTTTTATGTTATTTTCATTTATTTACTCTTTTTTTCTTTAGTAGGATTATTCCTGAATAGATGGTTGAGATTCCAACATGAAAAGTCCCTTAATTTAGGAGTTGTCAGTCTGATTTTCGCGCCCGAAATCTGACTCGCAATCCCTTGCAAAAATCGACAATCCAATGTCAAGCCTGAGATTCGATTCGCGATTTAATTTTAAAATTGGCTAACCCAATCTCATGCGCGAGATATGATTCGCCAATTTTTGGATATCAATCTTATCTTGTTTGATTTGCTATCGTCAAGTTGGTTGAGTCACTTTTTATCTAAAAAATATTTGAGTTAGGATTAGATTTTCTTTAGAATATTTCCTGTTTTAGGGTTAAAATTGCAATCTTAATTCGAATTTTAAATAATAAAAATTCAAAAAATGTTGAATTAGGATTAGGTTTCTTTTGATTATTATCTTTTATATTTATAATAAGAATTTTATTTTGAATCATGGAAAATAAAACCAAAAGAAAAAACACATTCATTTAGGATGTTAGTTTTATCATTATTTGAATTGCATGTGAAATTTTAATTTCGAAATTAATATAAAAACACAAAAAATCATTATACATATATCATGTTGAATTAAGGCATTCTTTGCACGTCATTGCTTATTAGGGTTGCATGTTTATCAATTATAGGTAGATAATCTCTCCTAGATAATTTGCATGTTTTTGTTAGGAAAATAAAAATGCCCATGTCATATAGAATTAGATTCATGAAATGCATGTCATTTATTGAGTTCATTTAATTAGAAATTGCCTGTCATTAGATTAGGTCATTTAATAAATGTCGTGTGACAAACAACTCGCATATGAAATTGTATGTCACATGTCATTTTAGTTAAAATAATCTTGTATGTCATTGCATTGCATCACACATCATTAGAATTAAATCGTCTTGGTTAATTTAGATTGCATATTTAATTATTGCATGTTCATTAAGAAATCATTAGTCTTTTTTTTACTCATTCATATAATTTAAGACATATTGCCATGCCATATCATTTCATATTAGATTAAAAGCATTGCATTGCATATGGATTACAGTCTCGTTAAAAAAGTGAAAACAAAAAAAGAAAAAGAAACTGCGTGTTAATTAGAAACCATATCTAGGGTTGTTGATGTGGATTTTAATTTAACACTGCAGATGCTTTCATTGCCTTGAGGTAAATTCTGCATCATTTAATTGAATGCTTTCTTGGGTGTTAAATTGGTGGTTTGCGCACCTGCATGAACACCTCACATGTTAGGGAAATAGATTTAAAATCAATCCAAATTGCTCGCCAAACATTTTTCAAAATAAAAAGAAAGGTACCGAAAGAGCGTTAGAGAAATCTAATGTAACCAAGTCCCCGTACCCTAAGTCTCTGGTTCGTAGGAGTAAAGTAAATCTCCCGTTACTTTACTAGGGTTTCTAATCGACCCACCAAAAATATATTAGTGGTGACTCCTAGTTAAAATTCAATTGCATGTTAACAATTCAAACTTAAGTCGCGAATTGGTATGGGCTTGAGAGAGCCCGAGTTAAGTCTAGGCTTAACAATCCATTAACCAAACCATAGGTGATTCACCCCCGAAAAAAATTGGTCGCGACATTCATGTTGCCTTTTTAGGAAAGATGAGAGCCCAAGGTCGTGAGTCATTTTTGTACGACAAACAATTTTACTTTCTCCTGAGGTGCTCTTGATTGGGTGGACAGAGACTTCATTGCATGTGGTGATTTAGATATTAATCCAGGTTCAGTCGGGTGTGAAGTTTTCTTTCTTTGAAGGGAGCCAGTCTGTCTATTCTGAGTTTGGTGGATATTGTGATCCTCTTATCTTATTCTTGTGCTATAATGTGCATTCGTGAAAGTCTTTTTAAAGCCTTTCTTGTGATGCATTTGTTCATAGGTCTCTGGCTACAGTTTTGACTATTTTCTATGGGGTGTGTTGGTTTAATCATGCGTGCTGCACATGGACAATGAGACTTAATTGTGCTGGTGTGATCCTGCACTTTCGTTTGCCTTTTGTTGGTCATAATCCACTGGCTATCTCCAAAGGCGGTCCGCTATGCTTTTGAATTTAGTATGGTTTTTATATTCTCGCAATTATAGGTGTACAACCGGACCAGGTATATCTGGGAATCGGACCAACCCACCCGAAAAACAGAGTTGGGAACCGATTCCCAAAATTTGGAACTAGTTTGAATCGGTCCGGGAAGCGGTTCCGAGTGTATACCCATTCAGGAACTGGATTAACTAGACCGGTTTGGGAATTAGTTTTGTAAGCCCAACTCCAAAAGTCCAAAACCCAAAATGAATGCAGTTACTGAAGGTATGAGGCGTTCTCATGCATTTTCTTAGGTACCTATGTTATAATAGTCCAGTTCTGCGGGGGTAAAAAGATCTCAAAATCAGATCAATTGAGTTCGCACTTAATGATTCGTATGTTTTATTATTTTCTTTGTTTATTATTCTTATTGCCAAAGTGAGGAAGTTGCCATCAATTGGAGATTATAACTCTTGCAACTTTATCATCATCAGCCTTGTGAATCCTTAGTTTTTCATCTGGTCAAAAAGCTCATACACTTATTGATTATAAGTGTTTAATGTTTCAAGACAAATTAGAAGGACTACATTATTTTCTCATGTATTAATGTAAAATTCGAAGCCGTATAGGATATTCGACGGGTGCAAAATAGGTTTGAGTGGAAACAAAATTAATCTTGGAACCGGACTAAAAAAACAGGATGGTTCGGGAATAGGGTCTAGTGCAAATAGGGTTGGTACAGGGTCCAAAAAAGGGGAATCGGTTATAATAAGGTTGGGTACAAGGTCCAAATCTGGAACCTACCCATTTTGAATCCGATCACCCCTACTCGCAGTTGTGGGTGTTCCAATTTAGCATCCCTTCTTTTGGCGACTTTTTGGGCCTTGACAAATTTGCTTGAAAATGGGTTCCATTTCTTGGCTTTACATTCAGTTGATCACACCAGCATTTAGATCAATTCACTGGAAACTCATATGGGACCTTTCGTCTAGCGCACTTGGACTTTATGGACATGAGTCTCAACAAGTTCTATGGAAAAATCTCAATAAACGGGGGAAGTTGCATGTGTTTTAGTGATCTAAGAATTGCTGGAAAAAGCATCACTGGCATCGGGGATGAACTTCTGACCATCTTAAAGCTAGCAGTCGCTTTTTTGTATATGCTAATCCCCAACTCAGTCCTTCAGTGGAAATGATTTCGTTCAATCGTTTTCCATAATGTTCAAGAAGAGATGCAAAAGCTTCAAGCCGTTCACTGGATCAATTTGTAGAAGATGTTGTCTGATAAATGATGTTGCTCTGTCGACCACATGCAATTTCTTCAATGAAAATTAGTCCTTGCAGCTATTTTAATTAAGGCCCGAACTTTTATTTCAATCCATCGTTTCGCTCTCTGATGTGTTATCTCATTTTGAATTTAGGAGATTTTTGACCGGCAATTTGAGTGCTTAACCGGTTAACCCACATCAGCATGACTAGGACTTCATTTTGTGGACTGCCTTTTTTGGAATAAGTAAAACCAGAACTTTCTGGCATCTAGATTCATTTGTATAGAGAAGACAGCTGAACTCAGGTGATATTTCAAACTGTTAGAAAATATAACTATTATATCAATGTAAAGTCGATGTATATAGTGTTTATCATCTTAAAAGCGAATGGCCCATGTCAAGTTCAAATGGAATATTTATAAGAAGTCTAAAATCTTGTCCATTGTTAGTCCTCTTATATAATTTATTTCAGATTTATGTAGATGTAAAATCCACTTACATGCCAAAGAGTTTCAAAAAATGCATCCTTTTAGAGTGCATTCAATCAGAGACTAATTGTTTCTAATCTTGGCCATCCACCATAACTTTGCGTTTCGTGTAACTTACTACCCGTTGTGTAACCTAACCCAAAGCGCATTCAGTAGTTCCTATCCCAAGTGCTACTGCATGTTGCTACGGCATGAGTCTTTACTGGAAGCTTAGTAGCTTTTGATTGCTCCAAAGAGAATATGGCTGTAGAGGAAATCCAAACTTCGTTTTCATCAAAGCTTCGAACTTAAAAGTGCTTAAATTAGGAGGATCATCGGTCATCATTTTGTCTTGAAAGGGGATACTGCAATACAATGCTTTGTCTCAGAAAAAAGTTCTGTGCTATTGCTACCTTATATTATGAGTGTGAAGGCACATGATATCCTGCCCCCCAAAATCTTGAGGCATTTAAATCATGATGGTTTGGTTTCACTCGGCCTAGCTCCATTGTCGAATACAAGTATAATTCATTTGTGGCTTAGCTCACCATAAACCACCTTTTCTGTTTTTCAGTAAAGTGAACTTATGTTGCCGTGCGCAAAACATGTCAGAACAATTTTCCCTCAAGTGCTTTATCTGGAAAATAGTAAACAGTCTTTGAGAGCTCAGGGTTCTGTGAATTTGAAATAGGAAACCACATTAGACCAACGTTTGACCCTGCCCTTGTCGATCCCAGTAAAAATCAACAATGTAAAATAAAAGTTGCAGATAACTTTGTGAACAAATAGTATAAGGGGAACGATAAAGTAAAAACTATTCCAATCGAGAAGTAGCGATGAATTATGTTCCCCCAACCTTCTCCAGTAGTTGGATCAATTCAATTTTTATTCTTGAATGTACTTCATACCTTAGAAGAAAGGCATCAGTCAATATGCGACGTCAAGAAAGAACAATCTTGTGGCAACAATCAACTTTTTCATTATGCCAAATAGCATCCACAATCCAAATAAATGCGTTCCACCAGTTAATGTTTGATGATGCATTTCCATTGTCGAATAGGAAAACCACAGGAAAAATAAGTTCGAGGGAAAGATTTATGCATCTCTCGGGGCTTGAGAAAAATCAACATCCAGATCAAAAGAGAAAAAATGGCCATGGATTCACAACCTACGGCGTTAAGTCACTAATTTCACCGCTAAATTCTTGTTGTGAGGAGTAAAATTCTACATGAGTAAGTAACTTACAATTTACTTGAAGTTGGAAAAGTCTGTAAGTTATTGGTAAAATACTATGTTCACCGCTCAATTTTTATCTTGAATGCTGAATATATTGAGAGGTTGATACTCTACTATTGCATTGGACTTCCATAAGTTACTAACATTGTTAGTAAATTATTACTAACGTGGTTGACCAACAAGATTTAAACTATACTAGCCACATTAGGAAAATCATTAATTTCATAACTGCTTGCTCAGCTAACTAGATTAGCCTATGAATACTAATGCATCCTATCCCAATCCTCAAAGCATGTCCTGGAGAAGATACGTGTAAAAAGCTACAAGGTGTTCACACACATGCATAAAAGGCATTGAACTGTTCGACCTCTGCTATCAAATGTTGGCAAGGTCTTTAGTCTAGCTTGATTCTAGAAACGAAGCACTGCTCCATTTACAACGTTTAAAGTAGCTTCATAATGATGCTAAGAAATTCATCAAGGAGGATGGGAGGAATTCCCAGGTCATGAAGAAGCCTATCTTCTTGGTCAAAGTATCGGTGCTACAATCTCAAAGTCAAAAATAAGAGATAACGCTACTTTCTTCACTAATTAATGTCCGTGATCCTATTGTCAAATATCAGTAATTTAACAAGCAAAACAATGCTGACATTGGAAAAAACTAAGTTTTTTCATTGTCAAAGACTCAAATATCTAAACTAAACTAGAATGCTATGACATGAATCCTATGCCTATGTGGGCTCAAGAACTATGAAATTAAGCCACCAATCACAACAATACACCCAATCCACAGCTCAGATCAACATTCTGTATTAAAATAAGCCCATTCCGCTCATGCAAATGATGTTCAACCATGCCAAATGCTTACATGCCTCCGTAGAAATCTAAATTATACTCCAATGGGACCAAAAGTTTCGCATAACAAGCCCAGTCACCTTTAATCAGCGACGTTAAGAGTGCAGAACCCACAACTCATCTAAACAATCGACAAACATGCCAACATTGCCAGGAAATTGACAGGCTAATGTTTCAACATGAGCAATCAAAGCAACACCTGAATGGGGCTCGACTCAATTAAAATTCACGCCCAAAAAAACAGAAGTGACCCGCAACGTTCAGTACCCATGCAGAAGCAACAACCCTGAGTTTCACATGAAAATAGTGCCTGAGCAACGGAAACGACAAAAAAATTAACCACATATTAACATGCCATCTAGAGTAATCAGAATGATGATCAAATGACCTTGAGATTCACTCAAATCCCACTCCATGAGGAATGACCAGAAAGCAGTCATCGAGCGCAGTCCACAATTCAATTATAGAGACGAAACCTAAACATGCTAAAAGTGATTGGAAACCATGGACGTGCTAGGGCTTAATTATGTACAGGCAAAATGACACCCGAGCGGAGCAAAGTCTAGAACCAGCAGACTAAACTAGACCCATATTCATCAAACCAGGCTAAGCACAAATCCATGGACTAATTAAACTCAAAGTTCATCAACCCTAATTGAAACCATTTTTATTGTTTTCTTTCCTTCATTTTGCTATTTGCTAATTAATTTCTTTTCTCTCTCTCTCCCCCATTGTCTTCTTCCTGTCGCCTCCCTCAGTACTAACCGAGAATACACAAAACCAAAATCAAAGCTCACCATACCAGCACAGCAACAATCGGAGCTTAACACACCAGAACTCCGAAATATTGAACGTATATACGTAAACAATCAATCTCCTATATTCATCACAAGACCCATGTCATTGGCTATCACCTTCAACCATGGCCATTCGCCGGATGTTACCCCCTTTACTACGAATTACCGAAACGGACAGAAACTGAGGATATGAAGGAAGACCACCATGTGTAGATACACTAGAATGATTTACGAACGATCGGTAAGTGTGACATCAACTCCAGCCAAGCTCTCACCATTAACCATCATTTACCGGCGTTGGAACATAAAACACAAAAACAATGAACCCAGAGTTCAGAAACAGATTCTGACATTGAGAAATCACTAGGACTCGGACATCAATGACTTAAAGACCAGTTAAGATCATCCAATCTAAAATGTTTTACTTTCGAATTACACGAAAAACACGGTTAACTCGCACTAAATTCTCACAAACATGTCATCGAATAGGTGATGGACGTCTCAACCGAATGATCTAGATACAACGACTCAATTCCATATTGACACCAAAACTGCTCAATAAGTTCGAGACGCTTGTAGAAACTCGTTTTCATAGATCTAAACGTAAAAATCAGTGCCAAAACTCTCCGGCCCAAATTTCATAGATCTTTCTTTCCCAACAAAGATCGGTTCTCACCCCGAAAAATGCTCTCTCCTTAAAATCGATTCCTCCTCCTGTGCTGGTCACTCTCCCCAACGATTTTTCAGTGGTTATGGACAGAGGAATTGATCACCGCCTCTCCCTCCACCTTCAGCCCTCTCCCTTGGGCATGTCTGCGTGCTCTGCTCTTCCTCCTCACGTTTCAGAGGTGATGGATTGAGCTTTAGAGATTGAAGTTCAGGCTTGATGGGTCTTGGTTTTATTGGAGAAGGATTCCTTCCATACGTTATAGTTGTCACTTGTCACCGTCGGGAATATTCAAATAAAAAATATTCACAGGTGATAAAATTACATAATAAACAAGCATGCTTATGTAACAAAATCTGAGGCAAATCAAATATATATATCATGTTTTACCGATATTAAACTTGTAATAAGATATGAATTACATAATAAAAAAATGCATGTGAGCTAGGTTTTTAATTTAAATAGATTCATAATTTTTTTATGAATAAACTATCGTATTATATCCAATTAAGAACTAACCATATTAATATAATGAAAATTCTCTAGAGATAAAATTAATCATATTATGTGATTAATTACGATCAATATCTATTTAGGCTCTTAATATAAGATGTCATGGCTACTCTCTAACTAATTAAAATGTATGGATCACTGGACATTTAATTTCATGTATAAAATATCCATAAAAATGCATGAAATGGCAAAAAATAGTAAATTAATTCAGCCATTGGGAGAACAATAAAACAAATACAAACCCTAACAATCGCGACTTTCGCCGCTCAACCCACATAATCAGAGACAAGGTAGAGATAAGTTTTGGTTCTGTCCCGGGTATACATGAATAAACAACACTCATGCAAAATTAGAATCAAATGCGAAAACGTGAAATTTTACTGACCTCCACCCATTGAAGTAGTTCGATTGATAACTTGAATCGTCAAGCATTGAATTGATTGGTGAATGGGTGTTGCTAGACAATTGCCCTCTCAAGCTTGACGATATGTTTTTTTTTGATAATGAGAGGATATAACTTACATCCTGCTTATATCTCTATTCGCATCCTTTCATATAAAATATTTCATTCATGTCCTTTCAAATAAGGTCTTCCATCAAAAAGTTACAGTACTCTTTGACCGATATACTAGTTATCATGATTTAATGTGGATAATAAAACGTTAATGAAATTAACCGAATGTGGGAATAATTAACTAATTGTGTGATCACATTCTTGATGTTATATCTTCAGCTTGCAAAATAGCTTTATGAAAGCACTGGGCTGTGATAGACTTTTTCCTTTCAATCAACTGATCAGCTGGACAATGACTTTAGTATGGTTTTGTTCGCGATTCTGTCTTTGTAACGTCGAGTCATGTTTCTCCTCGCACAGCCACGATCTTCCCCGGCCCACTAACCTGTTCTCGCGTTTTCTCTTATCTGCTCTCGAAGTCGAATCCCCTTGGACGCTGGACGAGCTGAGACCCCAGCGAAGCATCTCTGTCTCTCTCGCCGGAGGAGGAGGAGGAGGAGGAGGAGAAGCAGCAGCTTGCAGATGTCGCATTGTGGAAGATCAGGCCCTCCGGACATTCGACACTTACTAGCTTCTCGTCCTCAATATCTCCTTCCGTAGCTCTCTCCTTTCCCCTGCTCCGACTCCCTTCGCCTCCGTCGCTCTCTGTGTCAATGCCTCACGCGGCTGTTTCGCGGGGACCACCGCCGACGACCTCTTCCCTCTCTTCGACAAGTACGGCAAGGTCGTCGACGTGTTCATTCCCAGGGACCGGAGGTACGTGTGTTTCCTCTGCTCCGTTCCCTTTTGCTTCGTGGGTCGCGTGTTGAGGGTTGGGGATTTTGTTGCCGTGTTCTGATGTGGTCGCGCAGGACTGGGGAGTCGAGAGGGTTCGCGTTCGTGAGGTACAAGTACGCGGACGAAGCGCAGAAGGCGGTGGACAAGCTCCATGGTGTCGCTCTTGTCTCTGATTTTTAGTTCCTTCGGTGACGAGGGTTTCTGTTTGCGTTGTGCGGGAACGCTTGGATTGGCGTTTGATTTCTTGTTCGGTTTTCTTGTTGAAAGGGAGAAAGGCGTGAATGGGAGAGAGATTGGGGTTCAGTTCGCGAAGTACGGTCCCAATGCCGAGAGAATGTAAGCTGTTTGATTATTATCTCACCTTTTAGTTTTCGAATTGTGCAAATAGATTGTGCTTCTTTGGGGACAAAACACAATGCAATGCTAATCTGGTACGAGTTCACCAGAGGGAATTTGGTTTTCTTGGAATAAACCTTTGAATGGTGCAAGTTGCTATGACCTTGTTGGCACGATTCTGTCAGTGGAGCATTCGTTTCGCAAAATAACCTGCAAGAGATGGCCTAAAGAAAAGGAAAAAATAGATTTCTTGAATAACTTCGCTGTCAGTTTCTTGTTATTGATTCTTCTGATGAGCTTGGCCTCTATTTCGCAACAGCGAAAAGGGGAAGATTGCTGAACCGTTTTCAAAGATGAGAAGGCGGTCGAGAAGTCGCAGTCCTCTTCCAAGGTACGGTTTACGTTTGTTAAGTTAGTAAAGTTACACAAACTGTGTGTATGCAAATTGGTTTAAGTTTGTTAAGTTAGTGAAGTTATGCAAATTGTGTCTATATATACTAAAATGAGAAAAATTCTACACTTGATTATAAATTTGGGTTTAATGTGTTGATAACTGTCTGTAACTCCCTATTGCTATAGTTGTTGATTTGTGTTTGAGGTGAAATTTCAAAATCATTTTTATAGAATGGTTAAGATACTTTGTCCTCTAATACTTATATAAGCCTGTTTACTAGCTTCACAATTCATTTATCTCTACATATCAAGAGTTAATAAAGGTTGCTGTAACTTTGATTGGGATTTAATAAAGGCAGCTGAAACTTTGATTGGGATCCTGATTGAATGAGAAAATAGGCAGGGTCAATTTACCATTGAAATCATGATGCTACAGTGGATAGAGGACCCATGACTAGAGCTCTTTGATGTTCGAAGGATTAAGCCATCTAATTTCTTTTCAATGACTTGTGGAGATGTTTGAAGAGGAAAGGGAGGGAATTTCTCCTTAGTTTACCTCTATATGACTGGATACCTGACCCTCTGGGTTAACAATGTCACTGCTAATTTATTTTATAGGTTCCCTCCTGGCCTTATGAAAATCAAATTACAAACTTTGTGCATAATCCTCACTATCCCTTGTTAGTTGTCTGCACGTAATGAAAACAGTTGATCAGGTTCATGGAGAGAACTGATCCTATGGAGGAGTTAATGCTGTTAAAAATGATGTGAGAAGCTTGTTTACGCATCTTAGGGCTTATGGAAAATATCTATACCTTTTTAAAGATACAAATCATAATATACGTTTAACATTTAAATGACATTAGAGGCAATTACTTTTAAAGAATTGGGGTGTTATATATTAATTTGTTCACAGTAATCCAATGTCAAGAAATAGAATTACGTCCCAAAAGCTGAATGCTGCAGCTGAATCTGAATGCTAAAACGACAGTCACTCATGCATATAGTAATTTTGATTCGTTATTCTTCAGTTAGTGGATAGGACTTTCCCATCTTTTCTTGAGATCTAAGCAACTAAGTTTGGAAGTGCAATTTCCAGAAAAACGTTGGGAGTGCAGTTACATTACGGTTGCTCAAACCAGCTAAGCTACTGGTCCTCATTTTTATTACATTGGAAAAAAGATTAACTGGATAATCTGGACCATAACTAAGGGATAAAACACATCAGTTTAATCAATCATTGAGTGACAGAATTGATTATGAGAATCAGCTGAATGATTAAACAATTTGATGATTGAAGGGCCAAATTTAGGGCTTTGAGTTGAAGTCCAAGGTTTCCTCAATTTAAATGAAATTTAGGTTCTGAGTCTCGTAATTACAAAATCCAGTGTTATAGTAAAAGAGCGTACTCAATTTCATGTAAAATTGAGTGGGTTCCATTTTCCAGTGAAAAGACGGCATCAGCTGCAAGACTAGGACTGATTGAACATTTGCCAAAAGATTTACAGCTCAATTGATCAGTGGGACAATGGGTAACACGTCAAGGACTTGTTTTGCACTTTTCCCAAAACTATTTTTATAAATTTGTGCAGGATGAAGAGCTTATGAACTTAGACTTACTCCATCAGCACTTGATGATACAGCCTAATAAGATTGTAACTGTGTCGCCTTTAACTAAGATGTTCACACATGAAATTGTAAACTCCCGTGACCTCCTTTTAACAAGTAAGTAAGGTGTCAATGTGGTGTTGCTAATTTCTTTCGGCTAGTTCCCATTATGCCATTGAGTTGTTGGTTTCTAGATTCCCTTTTTTGGTCGTTTAAGCTTTGCAGTTCAGATATTAGGTGACATCTAATTTTGTTGCACCTTGTTCTTTTGTTTGTAGCGAAATGAAAAAAATAACAGCAAGTAGCAGTTAGCCCTTAACCATCTTAATGAGTACTTGCATCTTGCAGAGTTGCAAGTAATTCCTCTCATTCTTTACTGCAACTGATGGTACAATGGATTTTCAGGTACAGAGATGAATATGGAGACCGTGATTACAGGAGAAGTCGCAGTAGAAGCCGGGGACGATATGATCGCAACAAGTACAGAGACGGGGGAAGGAGTTACCGTCACCGAAGTAGGAGCTATAGCCCAAGTCCTGATCGTCGCAGAGACCGAAGGGCACCCAAACATGATGATGAGGACCAAAGTCGGAGTGGATCATACACAAGGTGAGGCCCTCCTTATTTCCCTTTAATGCTTCTTTTGGTCACTTCTTGTTGAGAATTTCTATCTGATTGGAGTTCCCCAATTTTCAGTTCATCCCGGAGCCCGCAGAAAGCCAAATATGAGAGGAGTCGCTCTCCAAATCAGAGACCTTCTACACTTGAAAGTCCTGATGTACGAAATGGTGAAAGAGATTCTCAGCTCCAAAGAGATGTGCCCAGTGGACGTCCTGCCAATTCCGCTGGTGCATCTCCACGTAGTCCATAGATCGAGTGGTAAAATCACGTGAATGGATTTTGTCTCACTCTATTGCAACTATTTGATCCTTATGTCTCTGTTTTTTCATGTTGCCTTTTTAGGAAAGATGAGTGCCCCAGGTCGTGGGAGTCATTTTTGCTCGACAAACAATTATACTTTATCCTGAGTTGCTCTTGATTGGGTGGACAGATACTTCGTTGCGTGCAGTGATTTAGATGTTAATCCTAGGTTTAGTCGGGCGTTATGTTTTCCTTCTTTGAAGGCAGCTAGTCCGTCTTTTCTGACCTTGGTGGTTATTGTGATACTCTGATCTTATTCTTGTGCTATAATGTGCATTCATGAAGTCCATTTAAAGCCTTTATTGTGATGCACTTGTTCATAGGTCTCTGGCTACACTTTAACTATTGTCGATGGGGTGTGTCAGTTTAATCATACGTAATGCACATAGACAATGAGAGAATCGTGGTGGTGATGATCCTGCACTTTCGTTAGCCATTTTTTGGTCATAATCCAGTAGCCATCTCCGAAGGTGGTCCGCTATGAGTGCTCTATGGTTTTTCATTCCTCATGAAATGATGCTCCTGAATTTAGTATTGTTTTTATATCCTCACAGCGGTGGGTGTGCCAATTTGGCATCCCTTCTTTTGGCAATTTTTTTGGGTCTTGACAAATTTGCATGAAAATGGGTTCCATTTCTTGGCTTTACATTGAGCCGATCGCACTAGCATTTAAATTAATTCACTGGTTCATATCTGGGACCTTTGTTGTGTACCCCAACTTGGACTTTATGGACACGAGTCTCAACAAGTTCTATGGAGAAATTTGGGGAAGTTGCATGCGTTTATGTGAATTAAGTATTGCTGGAAATAACATCACTGGCATCGAGGATGAACTTCCGACCATCTTATAGCTTGCGGTCGCTTGTGTATCTGCTGATTCCCCAACTCAGGCCGTCAATGGAAATGATTTCGTTCAATCATTTTCCATGGTGTTCAAAATTCACGGACAGCCACTGATCCTAGAAGAGATGCGAAAGCTTCAAGCCGTTTACTGGATCATTTGTAGAAGATTTTGTCTGATAAATGGTGTTGCTCTGTCAACCAGTTGCAATTTCTTTAATGAAAATTAAGTCTCAAAAACTTTTTTCACTCCATTGCTACGCTCTCTGATGTGGTATTATCTTTGTTTGAATTTAAAAGACTATTGACCGGCAACAGAATTTGAGTGCTTAACCCATACTGGCATGACTATGAGGACTTCATTTCGTTCTCGCCCAAGTAAATATGGGACTGCTTTTTGTTTTGGAATATGTAAAAGCTGAACTCTGGCATCTAGATTCATTTGTAGAGAGAAGACAGCTGAACTCAAAAGTGATATTTCGAACTGTTTCTGCATCTAGTCTGGGGTCATTGTAGTGAAATCTAAGTATCCATGATGAGTTAAGAGTGAGAAAATATAACTATTATATCAATGTAAAGTCGATGTATATAGTGTTTATAATCTAAAAAGTGAAGGGTTCATGTGAAGTTGAAATTGAACATTCATAAGTAGTCCAAAATGTTGTCCATTGTTGGTCCTCTTATAACGCTTTTTTCAGATTTATGTAGATGCAAAATCCCTTACATGCCGAAGAGTTTCGAAAAATGCGTCTTTTTAGAGTGCATTCAATCAAAAACTAATTGTTTCTAATTGTGGCCATCCGCCATAATTTTGTATTTTGTGTAACTTACTACCCGCTGGGGAACATAACCCAGAGCGCATTCAGTCAGTTCCTATCTCGAGTGCTACTGCATGTTGCTACGGCAAGAGTCTTTACTGGCAAATCAGTAGCTTTTGATTGCTCCAAAGAGTATAGTTGTAGAGGAAATCCAAACTTCGTTTTCATTAGAGCTTCAAACTAAAAAGTGCTTAAATTAGTAAGATCATCGGTCATCATTTTGTCTTGAGAGGGGATACTGCAATACAATACTTTTGTCTCAAAAAGAATCCAAGTTCTGTTCTTTTGCTACCTTATATTTCAAGAGTTGGAAGGCAGACGAGTCCTGCCCTCCAAAATCTTAAGGCATTTAAATCATGAAGGTTTGTTTTCACTTGGCCGAGCTCCAATTGTCAATTACAAGTAAAACTCATTTATGGCTAGCTCACCATAAACCATCTTTTCTGTTTTTCAATGCTGTGAACTTATGTTGCCTTGAGCAAAACTTGTCAGAACAATTTGCCCTTGAGTACTTTATCTGGAAAACAGTGAACATAGTCCTTGAGAGCTCAGAGTTTTCTGAATTTGAAATAGGAAACCATAGTAGACCAACGTTTGACCCTATCCTCAATCAATTGCGAGTAAAACCCGAACCTGTAAAATCAAAGTTTGAGATAACTTTGTGAACGTATAGAATTGGGGGGGGGGGGGGGGGGGGGGGGAAGAAGATGAGGTTAACGACAATCCCAATCGAGAAGTTACAAGACAATGAGTTATATTTTCCCAACCTCATCACGTGGTTGTGTTTATCTAATCTCAATTCGTGAATGTGCTGATGTCTTAAAAGAAGGCTACAGGCAATATGCAATGTCAAAGAATCTGGTGGCAACAGTCAACCTTTTCATTATGCCAGATAGCATCCACATACATGTGCTCCACGTAAATGCTTGGTGATGCATTTCCACTGTCAAATAGGAAAACCATAGGAAAATAAGTTCGAGCGAAAGTTTTAGGCATCTTTTGGGGCTTGAGAGAAATCAACGTCCTGATCAAAAAAGAAAAAAAGGCCATAAATTCCAAACCTTCGTCAGGGACTTAGTAATTTCACTGCTAAGTTTTTGTTGTGAATAGTGAAATTGTATATGAGTAATTTACATTCCACTTGAGGTTGGAAAATTCCTTACTTAGGTTATCACATGCTACCATGAAAGTGGAGCTCTGTTGATAAGTTATTGGTAAAATACTATGTTCAACACTTAACTTTTGTTTTGAATGGTTCGATAATCCGCTATTGCATTGGAAGTCCATAAGTTACTAACATTATTGGTAAATTATCATCAACGTGCCTGACCAACAGGATTTAAACTATACTAGACACGTTAGGAAAATCATTAATTTTATAATTGCTTGCTGAGCTGACTAACTGCAACTCAGCCCTAGATTAGACTATGAATACTAATCCATCTTATTCCCAACCTTTTAAGCACTTCCTGTAGAAGATACATGTAAAAAACTAGAAGGTGTTCACACTCATGCATAGAAAGCATTGAATTGTTCGACCTATGCTATCAAATGCTAGTAAGGTCTTTAAGTCTAGCCTGGTACTAGAAACAAAGCACTGCGCCATTTACAACATCTAAAGTAGCTTCATAATGGTGTGAAGAAATTTATCAAGGAGGATGAGAGAATTTTCCAGGTCGTGAAGACACCTGTGTCCGCGGTCAAAGTATCGATGCAACCATCTCAAAGTTGAAAAGATGTAACGCTACTTTCTTCACTGATTAATGTCTGTGATGCATGGAATCCTATTATCAAATATCAGTAAATTAGCAAGCAAAACAATGCTGACATCGTAAAAACTCAGTTTAGTAAGGTAGAGTAAGTCAACCATTGGCTTCCAAATATGTGAGACTGTATAAATAATATAGCGCCCTTTTGTAATGGTTGTCAATACCTGAAACAAAATAACCAAAGTATAATTAAAGGTGCGTACAAGTACATTTTCTCCTGCTCTTTTCTAAAAGAGTATTTCCAGTTAACACTAAATAGTAAAGAAAGTGTAAACAAAATTATTGATATATTACATTATTTTTAGCTATTAGCTTCAAAGCAACATCCTCACTCCTCAAAAAGGACATAGAAATGGCTAGAAATCCATAAAAATGTTCAAGGAAGTCAGCCATGCAAGAAAGGCAATAGTTTCATATTAACGTAAAGATAAAGTAAGAAGAAAAACCGTTTTAACATTTTGAATCTCTCTTTTACACTGCATTATAAATTGACAGTAGGGTCGTGACCTCTCTGTGCAGGGACCACTTTATTTAAAGTGAAGAGACATGATAGAAAGAAAAAAGGGCAAGAAGAAAAAGAGAGGGTGATCGCGGTGATTGCAAACGAAGAGTAAAAGAAGAAGAGAAGAAAGAAAGGGAACAAAAAAGAAATAGGAAAAAAAATAGGAAAAAGGGAAAGGCTTTTGTGCATGAACTTTGCTAGTATAATAGTTTTTAAATTACTGCGATAATGGTAACTTATTGTGAGCCACAAACTTCAAAAGGAATAACCCCAGAATAATTTATAATTACTCATTATTTGATTTTTTCTAGAATAAATTATTATTCTCATTGTAGATTTAAAATTGTCATCCAATCATTTCTCCTTGTGCGTAGATGCCCCAAGTCGGATTAACACCATTTCACCACGTCAAGTAAGGAGTCAAGCTCTTCATTCTATGAGCAAAGTAGCTTTTGGGATTATAGCACAAATTTAAAATTGTGTTGAATTTGAATTGCAAAATCTAATTTTGGACTTGTTTAGTTGTTGAATTTCATGTAAATTATGGATTATGATGAAGTGGAGCTATGAGATTTCATGGGAATTGTTTTGAAGTAATGGTTTGGTAGAAACAAAATATTAGAGATTGGCGCTTAAGTTTCGCATTGCGGATAACTTGAATAATCGCATTGGGCAAGCAATTTGTTGGGGTCAGAGTCACTTTGTTTGAGATTAAGCTTAGAACTCAAAGTGCTAAAATTAGGAATATCAATACTCATCAATTTATCTCGAGAAAAGATTTTGCAATACATTTATGGCTTAGTTCACCATAAACCACCTATTCTGTTTTTTAGTACAATGAACTCATGTTGCCTGGCGCAAAACATGGTAGAATAATTTTCTCTTGAGTACTTCAACTAAAAAAATAGTAAATATAGTATCTGAGAGCTCAGAAGTTTTGTGAATTTGAAAAAGGAAACCACAGTATACCAACTTTCGACCCGCACTTGATCAATCCCAAGTAAAAACCAACAAAGCAAAATCAAAGTTTCAAATAACCTTGTGAATGAATAGTATGGGGGGAAAGATGAAGTACCGACTATTCCAATCGAGAAGTAGCAAGATGATGAGTTATGTTTTCCTAACCTTATCACGTGATTAAGTTAATTCAATCTCAATTATTGAATGCTGTGCGTGTCCTTGAAGAAAGGTCACAGGCAATATGCAACGTCAAAGAATCATCCGGTCGCAACGGTCAACTTTTTCATTATGCCAAATAGCATCCACATACATGTGTTCCGCGAGTTAGTGCTTGATGATGCATTTCCATTGTCATACAGGAAAACGATAGGAAAATAAGTCGAGTGAAAGTTTTACGCATCTTTTGGGGGCTTGAGAAAAATCATCATCCATATCAAAAGAGAAAAAAAGCCATGGATTCACGACCTACGTCAGCAATTCACTAATTTCACAGCTAAATTTTGTTGTGAGTAGTGAAATTGTACATGAGTAAGTAACTTATACTCCACTTGAAGTTGTAAAATTCCCTGATCAGGTTATCACAGACTACCATGAAAGTGGAGGTCTGTTGGTAAGTTATTGTTAAAATACTATGTTCACCGCTCAATTTTTTATTTTGAATGTTCTATATGTCAAAAAGTTGATATGCTGCTATTGCATTGGACGTCCATAAGTTACTACCATTGTTGGTAAATTATCACTAACGTGGTTGACCAACAATATTTAAACTGTACTAACCGCATTAGGAAAATCATTAATTTCATAATTGCTTGCTCAGCTGACTTGATTGGCCTATGAATACTAATGCATCCTATCCCAATCTTTTAAGCATGTCCCGGAGAAGATACGTGTAAAAAGCTAGAAGGCATTCACACACATGCATAAAAGGCATTGAACTGTTCGACCTCTGCTATCATATGCTAAGGAGGCATTGACTCGGTCAAATGAAGTGGCTAATTAAAAAAAGATAAAGAAAAAGAAGACCACTTTACTTAAAGTGAAGAGACATGACAGAAAGAAAAAGGGCAAGAAGAAAAAGAGGGTGATTGCGGTGATTGCAAACGAAGAGTAAAAGAAGAAGAGAAGAAAGAAAGGGAACAAAAAGGAAATAGGAAAAAAAAAATAGGAAAAAGGGAAAGGCTTTTGTGGATGAACTTTGCTAGTATAATAGTTTTCAAATTATTGCGATAATGGTAACTTATTGTGAGCCACAAACTTCAAAAGGAATAACCCCACAATAATTTATAATTATTCATTATTTAATTTTTTTTACAATAAATTATTATTCTCATAGTAGATTTAAAACTATCATCCAATCATTTCTCCTTGTGCGTAGATGCCCCAAGTCGGATTAACACCATTTCACCATGTCAAGTAAGGAGTCAAGCTCTTCATTCTATGAGTCAAAGTAGCTTTTGGGATTATAGCACAAATTTAAAATTGTGTTGAATTTGAATTGCAAAATCTAATTTTGGACTTGTTTAGTTGTGGAATTTCATGTAAATTATGGATTATGATGAAGTGGAGCTATGAGATTTCATGGGAATTGTTTTGAAGTAAATGGTTTAGTAGAGACAAAATATTAGAGATTGGCGCTTAAGTTTCGCATTGTGGATAACTTTGAATTATTGCTTTGGGCAAGCGATTTGTTGGGGTCAGATTCACTTTGATTGAGATTAAGCTTAGAACTCAAAAGTGCTAAAATTAGGAATATCAATACTCATCAATTTATCTTGAGAAAAGATTTTGCAATACATTTATGGCTTAGTTCACCGTAAACCACCTATTCTGTTTTTTAGTACAATGAACTCATGTTGCCTTGCGCAAAACATGGCTGAATAATTATCTCTCGAGTACTTCAACTAAAAAATAGTAAATATAGTATCTGAGAGCTCAGAAGTTTTGCGATTTGAAATAGGAAACCACAGTACTTTCGACCTGCACTTGATCAATCCCAAGTAAAAACCAACAAAGTAAAATCAAAGTTTCAAATAACCTTGTGAACGAATAGTATAGGGGAAAAGATGAAGTACCGGCTATTCCAATAGAGAAGTAGCAAGATGATGAGTTATGTTTTCCTAACCTTATCACGTGGTTAAGTTAATTCAATCTCAATTATTGAATGCGCTGCGTGTCCTTGAAGAAAGGTCACAGGCAATATGCAACGTCAAAGAATCATCTGGTCGCAATGGTCAACTTTTTCATTATGTCAAATAGCATCCACATACATGTGTTCCACGAGTTAGTGCTTGATGATGCATTTCCATTGTCATACAGGAAAACGATAGGAAAATAAGTCGAGTGAAAGTTTTACGCATCTTTTGGGGGCTTGAGAAAAATCATCATCCAGATCAAAAGAGAAAAAAAGCCATGGATTCACAACCTACGTCAGTAATTCACTAATTTCACCGCTAAATTTTTGTTGTGAGTAGTGAAATTGTACATGAGTAAGTAACTTATACTCCACTTGAAGTTGTAAAATTCCCTGATCAGGTTATCACAGACTACCATGAAAGTGGAGGTCTGTTGGTAAGTTATTGTTAAAATACTATGTTCACCGCTCAATTTTTTATTTTGAATGTTCTATATGTCAAAAAGTTGATATGCTGCTATTGCATTGGACGTCCATAAGTTACTACCATTGTTGGTAAATTATCACTAACGTGGTTGACCAACAAGATTTAAACTGTACTAACCGCATTAGGAAAATCATTAATTTCATAATTGCTTGCTCAGCTGACTTGATTGGCCTATGAATACTAATGCATCCTATCCCAATCTTTTAAGCATGTCCCGGAGAAGATATGTGTAAGAAGCTAGAAGGCATTCACACACATGCATAAAAGGCATTGAACTGTTCGACCTCTGCTATCATATGCTAAGGAGGCATTGACTCGGTCAAATGAAGTGGCTAATTAAAAAAAGATAAAGAAAAAGAAGACCACTTTACTTGAAGTGAAGAGACATGACAGAAAGAAAAAGTGCAAGAAGAAAAAGAGGGTGATTGCGGTGATTGCAAACGAAGAGTAAAAGAAGAAGAGAAGAAAGAAAGGGAACAAAAAGGAAATAGGAAAAAAAAAATAGGAAAAAGGGAAAGGCTTTTGTGGATGAACTTTGCTAGTATAATAGTTTTCAAATTATTGCGATAATGGTAACTTATTGTGAGCCACAAACTTCAAAAGGAATAACCCCACAATAATTTATAATTATTCATTATTTGATTTTTTTTACAATAAATTATTATTCTCATAGTAGATTTAAAACCATCATCCAATCATTTCTCCTTGTGCGTAGATGCCCCAAGTCGGATTAACACCATTTCACCATGTCAAGTAAGGAGTCAAGCTCTTCATTCTATGAGTCAAAGTAGCTTTTAGGATTATAGCACAAATTTAAAATTGTGTTGAATTTGAATTGCAAAATCTAATTTTGGACTTGTTTAGTTGTGGAATTTCATGTAAATTATGGATTATGATGAAGTGGAGCTATGAGATTTCATGGGAATTGTTTTGAAGTAAATGGTTTAGTAGAGACAAAATATTAGAGATTGGCGCTTAAGTTTCGCATTGTGGATAACTTTGAATTATTGATTTGGGCAAGCGATTTGTTGGGGTCAGATTCACTTTGATTGAGATTAAGCTTAGAACTCAAAAGTGCTAAAATTAGGAATATCAATACTCATCAATTTATCTTGAGAAAAGATTTTGCAATACATTTATGGCTTAGTTCACCATAAACAACCTATTCTGTTTTTTAGTACAATGAACTCATGTTGCCTTGCGCAAAACATGGCAGAATAATTTTCTCTCGAGTACTTCAGCTAAAAAATAGTAAATATAGTATTTGAGAGCTCAGAAGTTTTGCGATTTGAAATAGGAAACCACAGTAGACCAACTTTCGACCTGCACTTGATCAATCCCAAGTGAAAACCAACAAAGTAAAATCAAAGTTTCAAATAACCTTGTGAACGAATAGTATGGGGGAAAAGATGAAGTACCGGCTATTCCAATAGAGAAGTAGCAAGATGATGAGTTATGTTTTCCTAACCTTATCACGTGGTTAAGTTAATTCAATCTCAATTATTGAATGCGCTGCGTGTCCTTGAAGAAAGGTCACAGGCAATATGCAACGTCAAAGAATCATCCGGTCGCAATGGTCAACTTTTTCATTATACCAAATAGCATCCACATACATGTGTTCCACGAGTTAGTGCTTGATGATGCATTTCCATTGTCATACAAGAAAACGACAGGAAAATAAGTCGAGTGAAAGTTTTACGCATCTTTTGGGGGCTTGAGAAAAATCATCATCCAAATCAAAAGAGAAAAAAAGCCATGGATTCACAACCTACGTCAGTAATTCACTAATTTCACCGCTAAATTTTTGTTGTGAGTAGTGAAATTGTACATGAGTAAGTAACTTATACTCCACTTGAAGTTGTAAAATTCCCTGATCAGGTTATCACAGACTACCATGAAAGTGGAGGTCTATTGGTAAGTTATTGTTAAAATACTATGTTCACCGCTCAATTTTTTATTTTGAATGTTCTAATATCCAAAAGTTGATATGCTGCTATTGCATTGGACGTCCATAAGTTACTACCACTGTTGGTAAATTATCACTAATGTGGTTGACCAACAAGATTTAATCTATACTAACCACATTAGGAAAATCATTAATTTCATAATTGCTTGCTCAGCTGACTTGATTGGCCTATGAATACTAATGCATCCTATCCCAATCTTTTAAGCACATTTCGGAGAAGATACGTGTAAAAAGCTAGAAGGCGTTCACACACATGCATAAAAGGCATTGAACTGTTCGACCTTTGCTATCATATGCTAAGGAGGCATTGACTCGGTCAAATGAAGTGGCTAATTAAGAAAAGATAAAGAAAAAGAAGACCACTTTACTTAAAGTGAAGAGACATGACAGAAAGAGAAAGGACAAGAAGAAAAAGAGAGGGTGATCGTGGTGATTGCAAACGAAGAGTAAAAGAAGAAGAGAAGAAAGAAAGGGAAATAGAAAAAAATTAATGTTTAAATTTTCACAATAATATCATTTGTTTAGATCTAATCGGACATTAGCGAATAAGTGCACGTCTCGTTTGCCATGACATGACGCTTGCAAATTATCAAATATTTTCTCCGAGTGAGAGCACTTTCCTTTTCCTTTTGTGCATTGAATTCAAAATTGTGCAGCATAAATTGAAGGCTGACCCTCCAAAAAGTTTGAGTGCTCACACACATCATGTTCCTCGAGGACTTCTGTGTGGAAGCCCATCGTTTTCGTACATGGGAGGGTAGTACCGAAACAGGTCAGGCCAAAAAACCAAAAAGTTTTCGAGATGGGGACCGACTGAGTCAGAAAAGTCACCTGCGAAGACTACAAAAGTAACAAATACCAGTCTTCAAAGAACCAAAAATTCATCTCAGTCAACTCTCAGATGACTACCCCTACGATGTACAAAGCAATATAAACGTACCTTTTCGTAGTCTCCACTGGTCAGTTGCCGTTTTATTGCATTGCTATTATCATGGAAAATGATAGGAACATGAGTTTTCACAGCCTATTTAAGCATCGCTCATTGCCTCAGGGAAAAAGACAAACCAACTTACCTGAACCAAAAGAGGAGGAGAAGAATCCATGGATACTTCACCAGAATTCAAGAGGTTCACGAGCCTCGTGGCTGCCCTTGCCCTTTTCACCGCCTTTGCCATTCCACTTCCTGCCCTTTTCACATCATGTTCCTCGTGGAATTCTGTGTCGAAGCCCATGGTTTTCGTACATCGGGAGAGTAGTATTGAAATAGGTCAGACCAAAAAAAACAAAAGGTTTCCGAGATGGGGACTAACCGAGTCAAAAAGGTCGCCTGCGAAGACTACAAAAGTAAGAAATACCATAGTATTCAAAGAACCAAAAATAAATCTCAGTCAACTCTCAGATGACTACCCCTACGGCGTACAAAGCAATATAAACGCACCTTTTCGTAGTCTCCACTGGTCAGTTGCCGTTTTATTGCATTCCCATTATCATGGAAAATGATAGGAGCGTGATTTTTCCCAGCGTATTTAAGCATCGCTCATTGCATCAGAGAAAAGACAAACCAACTTGCTCAAACCAAAAGAGGAGGAGAAGAATCCATGGATACTTCACCAGAATTCAAGAGGTTCATGAGCCTCATGGCTGCCCTTGCCCATTTCACTACCTTTGCCATTCCACTTCCTGCTCACGCTTCCCCTGCAGAGGCCCAAGCCCTCCTCAAGTGGAAGTCCAGTCTTAGCAACCATTCAGTTTCTTCCCTCTCTTCTTGGACTCCCTCTCCTTGTAATTCAACCAGTTCCAATTCGAACATGAGTTTGTGTGCTTGGTATGGCATCTCATGTGATCAGGCGGGGAATGTGATCAAGATAGATCTCACCAGCACCAATGTAGAAGGTACGCTCGGCGAATTCCCATTCTCATCTTTGTCTCATCTCATGTACATGGACTTGAAGTTCAATAATCTCTCTGGCCACATTCCGCCTCAAATCGGTCTCCTGAGCAATCTCACCTATCTCGACCTCTCTACAAATTGGTTCTCGGGGAAAATACCATCGGAGATTGGTAATTTGAGCAAATTAGCTAAATTGTATGTCTACGACAATGGCCTATCTGGTTCTATTCCTCAAGAAATGGGAAATATGAAAAATTTGAAAGTGCTCCAGTTGCTCTGGAACAATTTGACAGGACCGATTCCTTCCACTTTGGGGAACTTGACCAAATTAACAGATCTGAGCCTATTTCATAATAAGCTTACCGGTTCCATCCTACTACCATTAGGCAATTTGACAAAGCTTACGGTGTTGCGATTGCATCACAACCAGTTCACTGGTTCCTTACCAGAGAACTTGTGCCAAGGTGGATTGCTCCAAAACCTCACATTGGGTGGCAACAACTTAACTGGTTCTATCCCTAGAAGTTTGAGAAACTGCACAAGCTTGGTCATAGTAACCCTCAACCAAAACCAGTTCACTGGAAACATATCTGAGACCTTTGGTGTCCACCCCAACTTGTACTATCTCAATATGAGTTCCAACAAGTTCTATGGAGAAATCTCAACAAACTGGGGAAGTTGCACGCGTTTACAGTATCTGGGGATTGCTGGAAATAAAATCACTGGTTACTTGCCTCCTGAGATTGGAAATATGAGTCAACTACAAGAACTCGATCTTTCTTCCAATGGATTAGTTGGCAAGATTCCAAAAGGACTTGGGAAATTGACTTTCCTACACGTTCTACTTCTCAACGACAATCAACTTTCGGGACGGTGGCCAATAGAAGGTTTCTCAAACACATCATTGGAGCAAATTAATTTGTCCAACAACAAATTTGATGGTCCACTTCCACTTCCATCACCGTTCACAAATTTCTATTCGATTGCGGATAATAAAATAGCGGGGAAGATCCCTTTATCAATATGCAATGCTACCTCTCTCTCAGTCCTCATCATGTCTAATAATAGCATAGCCGGTAGCCTACCCGAGTGCTTGTCACACTTCAATTTATCGATTTTGAACTTGAAAATGAATAGTCTTTCAGGCACAATCCCCCAAACATTTTTACTGAGAAGTAAATTTTTGAGAAGTCTTGACTTGAGTCAAAATCAGTTCGAAGGGACATTGCCCCAAACCCTTGCCAATTGTAAAAACCTGGAAGTTCTGGATTTCAGCAACAATAAGATAGAGGATAGGTTCCCAACATGGCTGGGAACACTGCCTAAGCTAAAAGTTCTTATTTTGAGGTCCAACAATTTTAAGGGTTCTTTAGATTTTCCAAAGGTAGCTCATCTCTTTCCCATGTTGCGCATTTTTGACCTCTCGAACAATGGCTTCACTGGTCCTTTACCAACCAATTTGATAGCGAAACTTGAAGGGATGATGAATGGACAAAATAGGCAAGGGCCGAAAGGCGAATTGTACATGAGGCAAGAAGTTGCAACGGGGTTCTATGTAGATTCTGTGAATGTGACCATGAAAGGAAACAAGGTTCGGCTACTGAAGATCTTGAAAATCTGCACATTCATTGACTTATCACTCAACTCTTTTCATGGGAACATCCCAAGTATTATCGGAAATCTTCAATATCTCAAAGGGCTCAACCTTTCCCACAACCACCTCACAGGTTCTATTCCATCAACCCTTGGGAATTTGACTCACCTTGAATGTTTAGATTTATCTTCAAACAAGCTTAGCGGGAGGGTTCCTAGAGAACTCGGAGATTTGTCATTCCTGGGGTGTTTGAACCTCTCAAAGAACCAACTCATAGGCCGCATACCTCAAGACAAACAACTAAGCACCTTCATGAGCAACTCATTTTGGGGAAACGTAGGCTTATGTGGAACTCCATTACAAAACACATGCCCTAATGATGCTCCACCACCACGATTGTTCTTCCAAGAGGATAGTACAAGAGAGCATGGTAGTGGGTTTGATAGAAAAGCAGTCTGGATAGGGTATGCATCCGGAATTGTAATTGGAATTTCCATAGCGCACATTTTATGGGAAACTAGAAGACCTAAATGGCTTGTAGGAAAAGTGAGAAGTACGGAGAGAAGAGCCAAATTGATGAAGAAGACAAAGCAAAAGGCCATCAAATTTCATGGAGACCAATGAAATTGTTAAGAAGGGATCCCTTTGAGGTACGTGCAAAGTAGTTCAAGGAATAGACTTTTTGTCGGATTGAAATGTAATTTTACATATGGATGCTTTTTATATTATGCTGTCATCTTCTTCTTTAAGTGTGATTTCTAAATTGGGTCAAATGATTGGATGAACATGAAAGGGATCTTTGGAAAAATCGATTGCATCATTTACACCTTTATGTCTTTTTCTTGTTTAGTGCACGACATTCTTATCTCTCCATGGAAAATAAAGAATGACGAAGAGTTGTTGAAGCCCATCTAACCCAGGGTTGCATGATTGAATTTGCCATTGAAATATGTCCTTAAGGATTTCTAATTTTGTCATTGTTCGACTACACATTTCTATTGAAGTTGTAGGTTGGTATTAGATTGTTGACTTGTTCTTGCACCTATCATACTTGTCTGCAATAGTGAACGGGGTACTTGTTGAAATAAAATACGCGGAAATAATAGGATTTTATAATTTACATTAATGCAAAATCACTAGAGAGATAAACAAGAAATAATAGGAAACCAGAGATTTGCGTAGTTCGATTCTAATATCGGTATCTATATCCACAAGAAGAGTTGGTAACAAATAATCCATTATAATCGAAGAATTAAAGTTTACAATCACTCACACGTTTAAATATTTTTCACACTTAGATGTATGCCTAAATGCAAAGTATTCACAAATAAACAACTCAATTTAGATGTAAAACTGATGGTACAAAATCACTTCACATTCAAACCCAAGCAAAAGCTTTACTCAAACGACCGATGAAATCAAGAATGCCTCTCCACATCTATCTTTCTCTTCTCATGTGCTTGTGGCTTCTTTTGGTTGTGTTCTTGTGTGGCTCCTAAGCTTTTGTAGCTCCACCAAAAGAAAAAACCCACACTTTCCTTTTATATGCATGTCCAGAGTCAACAATTTGACCTGGGCCCACCACGTGTTCTTTAATAGAGATTCGGCGTTTGCACGTACAAAAGAAAAAGAAACCCTTGTTTATATCTCCATTCGTACCCTTTCATATAATGTCTTCTATCAAAATGTTATCGTACCCTTTTACTAATGTACTAGTTATCACAATTTAATGTGGACATTTAAATGTTAATGAAATTAATTGAATGTGGGAATAATTAACTAAATGTAGGATCACTTTTTTAATATTATATCATCATCAGCTTGCAAAATAGCTCTATTAAAGCACTGGGTTGCGATAGTTTTTTTCTTTCAATCAAGCTGGACAATGACTTTAGTACGGTCCTGTTCGCGATTCTCTTTCTTTGTAACGCCGTATTACATTTCTCCTCGTACAGCCACGATCGGATTCGGCCCTAATAATTGGGCGGGATCGAACCACAATCAAACCCGCACGATCCGGCCCATCCCGGCCCACTAACCCGTTCTCGTGTTTTCTCTCATCTGCTCTCGAAGTCGAACCCCCTTGGAAGCTGGACCAGCTGGAGCCCGACCGGAGAAGAAGGAGAAGGAGAAGAAGCAGCAGTGCAGATGTCGCATTTTGGAAGGTCAGGCCCTCCGGACATTCGACACTTACTGGCTCCTCATCCTCAGCATCTCCTTCCGTAGCTCTCTCCTTCCCCCTGCTCCGACTCCCTTCGCCTCCGTCGCTCTCTGTGTCAATGCCTCACGCGGTTGTTTCGCGGGGACCACCGCCGACGACCTCTTCCCCCTCTTCGACAAGTACGGCGAGGTCGTCGACTTGTTCGTTCCCAGGGACCGGAGGTACGTGTATTTCCTCTGCTCCGTTGAATTTCTTTGTTGCCGTGTTCTGATGTGGCCGCGCAGGACTGGGGAGTCGAGAGGGTTCGCGTTCGTGAGGTACAAGTACGCGGACGAGGCGCAGAAGGCGGTGGACAAGCTCGATGGTGTCGCTCTTGTCTCTGATTTTTAGTTCCTTCGGTCACGAGGGCTTCTGTTCGCGTTGTGCGGGGAACGCTTGGATTGGCGTTTGATTTCTTGTTCGGTTTTCTTGTTGAAAGGGAGAGTCGTGGATGGGAGAGAGATTGGGGTTCAGTTCGCCAAGTACTGTCCCTATGCCGAGAGAATGTAAGCTGTTTGATTATTATCTCACCTTTTAGTTTTCGAATTGTGCAAATAGATTGTGCTTCTTTCCGGTCAAAATACAGTGCAATTCCAATCTGGTACGAGCTCACTAGAGGGAATTTGGTTTTCTTGGAATAAACCTTCAAATGGTGCAAGTTGCTATGACCTTGTTAGGATGATTCTGTCAGTGGGGGATTCATTTTGCAAAATAACCTGCAAAACATGGCTCTAAAGAAATGGAGAAAGTAGATTTCTTGAATAACTTAGCTGTCCTATTATCGATTCTTCTGATGAGCTCAACCTCTATTTCACAACAGCGATAAGGGGAGGATTGCTGAACCTGTTTCAAAGATAAGAAGGCGGTCGAGAAGTCATAATCCTCGGCCAAGGTGTGGTTTAAGTTTGTTGAGTTAGTAAAGTTATGCAAACTGTGTCTACGCAAATTGGTTTAAGTTAGTAAAGTCATGCAAATTGTGCCTATGTATACTAAAATGAGAAAAGTTCTACACTTGATTATAAATTCAGGTTGAATGTGTCGACAACCTGTAACTTCCTATTGCTATAGTTGTTGATTTGTGTTTGAGGTGAAATTCCAAAATCATTTTAATGGATTGGTTAAGATATTTTGTCCTCTAATACTTACATAAGCCTGTTTATTAGTTGCGTAATTCATTTATCTCTACATTTCAAGAGTTAATAAAGGTTGCTGTAACTTTGATTGAGATTTAATAAAGGTGGCTGAAACTTTGATGGGGATCCTGATTGAATTGAGAAAATCGGCAGGCTCAATTTACCATTGAAATCATGATGCCACAGTGGATAGAGGACCCATGCCTAGAGCTCTTTGATGGATGAAGGTTTAAGCCATCTAGTTTCTTTCAATGACCTGCGAAGATGTTTGAAGAGGAACGGGAGGGAAATTCTCTCAGTTTGCCTCTATATGAGAGGACACCTGTCTCTTTGGTTAACAATGTCACTGCCAATTTATTATAGGTTCCCTCCTGGCCTTATTAAAATCAAATTGCAAACTTTGTGAGCAATCCTTACCGTCCCTTGTTGGTTGTTCGCGAGTAATCAAAGCAATCGATCAAGTTCATGGAGAGAACTGATTCTACAGAGGAGTTAATGCTGTTAAGAATGATGTGAGAAGCTTGTTTACGCATCTTATGGCTTATGTAAAATAACTATACATTTTTAAAGATACAAATCATAATATATATTAACATTTAAATGATGTTAGAGGCAATTACTTTTAATAATTGGGTTGTTATATATTAAATTTGTTCACTGTAATCCAATGTCAAGAAATGGAGTTGCATCCCAAAAGCTGAAATTCCGCAGCTGAATTTGAATGCTAAAACCAGAGTCACTCACGCACATAGTAAATTTGACCCATTGGTCTTCAGTTAGTGGATAGGAATTTCCTACCTTTTCTTTAGATCTAAGCAACTAAGTTTGGAAGTGCAATTTCCAGAAAAATGATGGAAGTGCAGTTACATTATGGTTGCTCAAGCCAGCTAAGCAACCAGTCCTTATTTTTATAACTTTGGAGAAAGCGTAACTAGATAATTAGGGCCATAACCAAGGGATACAACACATCAGTCTAATCAATAGTGACAGAATTGGTCAGGAGAATCAACTGACTAATAAAACAATTTGATGATTTTTTTTTTTGGGGGTCAGAAAAGCCATATTATATTAATAGGAGAAAACCGTACAACCAACGGCAATTGCATCCGCACAAACCAGATCCGTAAGATGAAAAGGAGGAAAAATAGCCCAACTACGGATCGAGGAAGTCCTATGATGGGCCTTACAGGCCCAGTCGGCTACCGCATTAGCCTCTCGTCGGCAGAACCCTAGAGAGAGATGAGAAAATAGGGTAAACAAGAAGGCCGCTTCAGAGAAGAGAGCTCGATCCGTCCATGGCGGCGGCGTCCGACGGTTCAGCGTCTCGACGAGGATGAGATCGTCTGATTCCACCATTATCTTCGTGTGCTGGAGGCCTTGATCAAGAAGATGCCGAAGAGCCAAGGAGAAAGCTTGGATCTCAACCTGCAGAGCCGAGGACGCAGCTACGCCTTTGGAGAAACCATCAGTGAGTTTTCCTTGGTGATCCCTACAAATGCAAGCTATTTTGCCTTCATTGCTGCTTGGTTGATAAGAGCCATCAATGTTGACCTTCAGAACCCCTAGATCTGGGGGACGCCAGAGATGTCCTCTGTTTTTAATCGAGTTATTCTTGTGTGTGCAGGAAGAGGCAGACAACCGATCCACTTGTGTATGAGCCAGTGCAGCCTCTGCAACCTGGGTTAGATCAAGAGAAGACCCTTTGAAGAGGAAGCCATTCCGAGCTCGCTAGATCTGCCATAGCACATTAGAGATCAACGCCAGTCGAGGTAATCTGTTATGGTTCCCAATAGTGGACAAGATCCATGAGTCCAAACGCTGGATGTTGCTGGGTGTGATGAGAACACCAATTTGGGGGTGAGACCACACTCTGTGAGTCCAAGAACAGAGTAGGAAGAGATGTTCTAAAGTTTCTAGAATATTTTGTTTACACAGTGAGCAACAAGGACTATCAATAATGTGTCGACAATGCAAGTTGTCTCTGGTCGCTAAGGAGTTGCTGCAAATGGACCACAGGAAGGTACGGATCTTTGGAGCAGTGGGCATCTTCCACAGTTTGCGCCAAAACCAGGTAGGAGTTTGATATGATGTAGAAGCACTAATCGTTGAAATATATGCTGATGTCTGTTTGATTAAATGATATGCGGATTTAACTGTGTAAGCACCTTGATTAGTGGCTGTCCATATGAGCTCATCTTTGGTGAAGGTAGGTCTAATCTGAATGTCTGTGATTTGTTGTATGATCTGCAAGTCGAAAAATTTGTGCAGTAAGTCTGTCTTCCAGGTGCTGGTAGATTGATCAATAAGATCAGCTACTAGTAGGGGTTCTTCTTGGACCTTAGGTCCGCCTAGAATGCCCATGGGAAGCCATCTGTCTTCTTGAATATTAATTGATTTTCCATCCCCAACTGACTAATGTACGTTGGTTATAATGGCTTCCCTCCCACTCAAGAGACTCTGATAGCCCCAAGATGGGCGAGAGCCCTTGACAGCTTTAAAAAAAGATGAGGAATGGAAATATAAACCTTTAAAAAACTTCCCCCATAAAGATAAAGGCTGTTGAAGGAGGCGCCATGCTTGCTTACCAAGCATGGCTTTGTTAAAGCTGATCAAATCTCTAAATCCTAAACCTCCAACTTCCTTTCTGTTTTGTAGCACCTTCCAACTTAGCCAATGAATCCCAGACTTACTTGTATCATTGTTCCAACAGAATTTAGCCATACGCTGTTCTATAGCTTTGCATAATGAAATAGGAATTTTGAAAACAGACATGGCATATTGGGGAATAGCTTGAATCATATTCTTAAGCAAAATTTCCTTCCCACCCTTAGATATCAGTTTCTCCTTCCATCCCTCCAATTTTGACTGAATTCTGCTCATAAGCCAAGAAAACATATCCTTTTTAGAGCGTCCCCAATCAGTAGGTATTCCTAAATACTTACCACATCTCTGTAAAACAGATACCCTTAATTCGCGAGCCAAGTTTTCCTGTAGAGAGATAGGACAAGATGGGCTGAAAAAAAACACCAAATTTATTGTGGTTAATAGTTTGCCCAGTGGCTAGACAATACTGGTTTAACAGATTAGAAAGATTCTGGCATTCCATCAAGGTACCATCAAGAAAAAACACAGTATCGTCAGCAAAAAATAGATGTGATAAAGTAGGACACCATTGATTCAACTTAATTCCCTTGAGAAAACCCATGTCGATAGCATTCTGGATTAGAAAGGATAATAGATTGGCTCCCTATCGAAGCCTTCTAGTGGGATGAAAATTCTGCAAATAATCACCATTCATTTTAACGCATAATGTTGTTGTTGAGATGCACTGCATAACTAATCGGACCCCGTGGGAATGGAATCCTAATCTGAGTAAATAATCCTTGAGAAAATCCCATTCAACGCGGTCATACGCTTTTTGCATATCCAATTTAAGAACAGCTTGAAAATGACGCTTCCTTCTTCTTGACTTAAGCTGATGAATAACTTCCTGGACTAATAAAACATTGTCTTGAATCTGCCTGCTGCCCACAAATGCACATTGTTCCTCAGAAATTAAGGTTGGCAGCATAGGTTTTAACCTGTTAGCAAGCACTTTAGATATAATCTTATAAGCATAGTTGCACAAGCTAATTGGGCGATATTGATCTAAGTTTTCTGGGTTTGGGGTTTGGGGAATCAAAGTAATAGCAGTTCGATTTAACTCAGAAGGTAATAAGCCAGAATGAAAGAACTGCTGGACTGCCTGAAATATATCCACTTTAAGAACATCCCAATGAGAGTGATAAAATAATCCGTTCAAACCATCCGGACCTGAGGCTTTTGAGACACCTAATTGAAATGTAGCTTCTTTAACTTCTTCAAGTGTCACCTGTGCTATAAGAGTTTCGTTCATATCTGAAGTGACCACCTGCGGACACTGCTTTAAAATCTGTTCATAACAGCGAGGGTTTGAAGTGGTATAGAGCTGTGAAAAGTAATTGGTAGTCATCTCCTTTAGCTTGCCAGGATCCCGAACCCATACCTGACTTTCATTACGCAACAAATTAATACGGTTTCGTTGTCGTCTTTGGATTGTGGTAGCATGAAAGAATATAGTATTGCGATCTCCCCATTTTAACCAATTTATCCGAGAATGCATCGCCCAAAATTGTTCTTCCCTCTGCCAAACTTTTTGAAGCTCCTCTTTTAAAGTTCTGACCCGTGATTGATCCAAGGAAGTATTGTGCTGATTTGTCAGTTTTTCCAACTGATGCTCTAATTCTGTCGCCTGTTGCCTGTTGTGCGAGAATTTCTTACGACTCCAACGGGACAAAGCAGCAGCAACTACTCGAAGCTTAACCGAGAGAGTGGAATCCTGCACTGAAGCAGAGTGCCAGGAGTTGTCAATAACTGATCTACACTCAGCATCCTGATTCCAGAAAGCTTCAAAGGTAAAACGCCTCTGTCTTCGAACAACACAGGCTATAGAATCTAACACTATTGGACTGTGATCAGAGCCTACAGCAGGAAGAGCAAACACTTGTGCATTAAGGAAGGTCACACGCCATTCAATATTGCATAATGCCCTGTCAAGACGCTCCATCACTAAAGCATCCCCGTCTAGGTTGTTCGTCCATGTGAAAGCACAGCCGTGAGTGGGAAGATCCAACAAGCAACAATCATTGAGGACAGCTTGAAATGAAGACATACGGTAAGAGTCAGCAGGCCTAGACCCCATTTTCTCCCAACGTTTAAGAATTTCGTTAAATTCACCTATGCATACCCAAGGTAAGACATTATGATTGCTAAATTGCCGCAAAGTCTGCCAAATATGCTGACGCGCTTGAAAAACAGCAGGGGCATGAAGGCAGGTGATCCTCATGGTTCTGTCCTCCGAGATATCCTGACAGATAAAGTCGAAAAGATGAGGAGTGGAGGTGATATCTGTCAACCGCAAGCCATCATTCCAAAAAAGGGCCAAACCACCTGCTAAACCAATAGGACTGAACACCTGAAGGTGCAAAAAATGCAAGGTACGTTTCAGGCGAATCAAAACCTCATCGCAATTCTTCGTTTCCATAAAAAATAACAGGTCGGGCTTTTCCTTAGCCACAAGGGCTTTTAAAGCTTGGACTGTCAGGGGATTGCCTAAACCCTGACATTTCCAACTGATGAGTTTCATCTATGAACAAGTGGCTGTTTAGGGCCAGCCACCGACGCCCACGATCCATCCTCACCCGCCTCTAAGATTGGCGTGTCTAGCAATAGAGAATCATCATAATCTGCTGGATTAACACCAGGTATGTCATACGGAGTATAGTGTCTTGGTTTCTTAGTAGGGCCAATTTTAATACTCTGACGCACGCCTTTTCCTTTCTTGGCCTAAGGAACTGAGGACTGCACTTGCACTCCTTTTAGCTTCTCTTCAGCAGGGATTAGAGCAGTAGTCATATTGTGGCGAGTCAAAGAAACAGGGCATGGTATAGCATTGCAATCCCTCGGAATAATAGAAATAGCCTGCTGAGGAGGAACATTTGCTTTGGGGAAAGGTGGTGGCAGAAGGGGGAGAGGTTGAGCATTGGTGGGAGGCGTTTTAGGTATTGTTTCCTCCCAATTCTCGTCCACATCTAATCGATCATAATAGAATTGCCAATAGGGGCTATATTGCTGAACTTCTACTTTTAGCCAGGGTCCATAAGGAGTTTTTTCAGAGTCAGAAAACATATTCTCCTTAAAAGATACCGACGGGCAGGAGTTTGTATAATGTCCCAATTTGCCACACGAGTAACAGTAGTGTGGTAACCGTTCATACCTAAAATCCAGCCAAAGAGTTCTGTTTTTGAATTTGATTAATCTACCTGTCTTCAAAGGTTCTGATAAGGCCAATTCGACTCTTGCACGGCCTGCACGCAGGGTGGTACCAGTTATAAAATCAGACTTCACTTGCAGAACATTACCCACAGTACTAACGGCCTTGCGAATCATATCGTCTGTACAACATTCCAAGGGCAGATCTACCACCTGGACTCAGAACGCGCAGGTGGAGAAATCATAACAATGCAAAGGGGTGTTTGCAACCCAAGGTTTGAAATTAATGAGATGACCCGAGAATTGCCAAGGTCCGGTTTCTAGAATTCTCTGTTTTTATGATTGAGACCTGAATTTCGCTAAATAAGTTCTCGATTCCCTCTGCAGAATATCAACTTGCTCCGTCCTCCAAGCCCTCTTCAAGACCGTTTGAAAAGCTTGAAAATTGAAAGAAGGATTGGAAGGGATTTTACCAATTAAAGTTAACTTGCACTCCTCGACAGCTTCAGGTGAGGGCTCGACATGCCATTCTTCAATTTGTCGTTCAGAACATAATCTAGCCAATCGTTGACAGAGTGCAGCAACTTGGGATGCATCAGGATCTCCTTCGCGAGCCATGACCAAAGTTAGGATGTCGCCTCAAAAGACTGAGGTCAGAGACGAAGAAAATGGTGGCATGTAGACCAAAAAACCTGAAGACCCCGTAAGGCGGAAGGGAAAGAAATTCGACAGACGAAAAGCTGAGGAAAGAAGACATGCAAAAGGAAGGAGAAATCTTGGTTAAGGGGCTGAATGAGGGTACTCTGAGATGAGCAGTAAATTCGAGAGACGAAGTAGATGAGGAAGAGAGGAGGCTTTCATGGCTGAAACAGAGGTGTCAAGACTGAGAAAGAAAGGGTGTAAAGGAAGAAGAAAACTACCCAGCTAGTAGAGAGAAACTCGACAAGACGAGTAAACTTAAACAATTTGATGATTGAAGGGCCAAATTTTTAGGGTTTTGAGTTGAAGTCCAATGTTTCCTCAATTTAAATGAGATTTAGGTTCTGAGTCTCGTAATTACAAAATCCAGTGTTATCGTAAAACATCATAGTTAATTTCATGTAAAATTGAGTGGGTTCCATTTTCCAGTGAAAAGATGGTGTCAGCTGCAAGACTAGGATTGATTGAACACTTGCCAAAAGATTCAGAGCTCAATCGATCAGCTGGACAATGGGTTAAACGTTGAGGACTTGTTTTGCACTTTCCCAAAATCTATTTTTATAAATTTGTGCTGGATGAAGAGCTTATGAACTTGGACTTACTCCATCAGCACTTGATGATACATCCTAGCAGGATTGTGACCGTGTTGCCTTTAACTAAGATGTTCACACATGAAATTGTGAACTCCTGTGACATCCTTGTAACAAGTAAATAAGTTGTCGATGTGCTGTTGCTAATTTCTTTCGGCTAGTTACCATTATGCCATTGAGTTGTTGGTTTCTAGATTTCGCCTTTTTGCCATTTAAGCTTTGAAACAACAATTCAGATATTAGGTGACATTCAAGCTTGTTGCACCTTGTTCTTTTGTGCGTAGTGAAATAAATTAAATAAAATATCCATTGATGTGACAGCAAGTAGCAGTTAAACCCTTAACCATCTTAATGAGTACTTGCGTCTTGCAGAGTTGCAAGTAATCCCTCTCATTCTCTACTGCAACTGGTAGTAAACTGGATTTTCAGGCACAGAGATGAATATAGAGACCGTGATTACAGGAGGGGAAGTCGCAGTAGAAGCAGGGGACGATATGATCGCGACAGTTACAGAGACAGGGGAAGGAGTTACGTCACTGAAGTAGGAGCTATAGCGCAAGTCCTGACCATCGCAGAGACCGAAGGGCATCCAAGTATGATGATGAGGACTGAAGTCGGAGTGGATCATGCACAAGGTGAGGACCCTCCTTATTTCCCTTTAATGCTTCTTTTGGTCACCTCTTGTTGAGAATTTTATCTGATTGGAGTTCCTTAATTTTCAGTTCATCCCAGAGTCCTCGGAAAGCCGAATATGAGAGGCGTCGCTCTCCAAATCAGAGACCTTCTGCACTTGAAAGTCCTGATGTACGAAATGGTGAAAGAGATTCTTAGCTTCTTGAAGATGTGCCCAGTGGACGTCCTGCCGATTCGCGTGGTGCATATCCACGTAGTCCATCAATCGAGTGGTAAAGTCACATGAGTGGATTTGTTGCTTCTGTCTCACTCTATCGCAACTATTTGATCCTTACGTCTCTGCTTTTTTATGTTGCCTTCTTAGGAAAGATGAGTGCCCAAGGTCGTGTGAGTCATTTTTGCTCGGCAAACAATTTACTTTCTCCTGAGGTGCTCTTGATATGTGGACAGATACTTCATTGCATGAGGCAGCTAGTCTGTCTATTCTGACTTTGGTGGTTATTATGATACTCTGATCTTATTCTTGTGCTATGATGAGCATTCATGAAGTGCCTTTCTTGTGATGCATTTGTTCATAGGTCTCTGGCTACACTTTTAAATATTGTCGATGGGGTGGTGTCAGTTTAATCATACTAACTGTACATGGACGATGAGACTTAATTGTGCTGGTGTGATCCTGCACTTTCTTTCGCCATTTTTTGGTCATAATCCACTAGCCATCTCCAAAGGTGGTCCGCTATGAGTGCCATATGATTTTTTATTCTTCACGAAATCATGCTTCTGACTTTAATATGGTTTTTATATTCTCACAGCGGAGGGTGTCCCAATTTGGCATCCCCTCTTTCGGCGACTTTTTTGGGTCTTGACAATTCCTTGAAAATGGGTTCCATTTCTTGGCTTTACATTCAGCTGATCACCCCAGCATTTAAATCGATTCACTGGAAACGTATGTGGGATCTTTCTTGTCTAGCGCACTTGGACTTTATGGACATGAGTCTCAACAAGTTCTATGGAGATATCTCAATAAACTGGGGAAGTTGCATGCGTTTTAGTGATCTAAGAATTGCTGGAAATAACATCACTGGCATCGGGGATGAACTTCTTGTTGGAGAAAACTTCATTATTATTTTGAAGTTGGCAAAACGTTTCCATCAGTCTAGTCTGAAAACTTCCAGACTCAAGTGTTAAAGTCTGAAGAATTCCAGACTCTGTCGTCAAAGTCTGAAGACCGCAAGACTCAAGATTCAAAGTTTATTCTCACCAACAGTTTCTAGACTGACGAAGAGAAGACTTATCCAGATGCAAGTTTATCTTTAAGGATTCGGTTCGTACGATTTGTAGAAGATCTTACGGCTGGAGATAGCAACTCATGATCAATTATTGGAATCAATTCGAATAATTAGATCTGTTGAAAGGCGAAGTATACTTGGAAGGTTCTACTTATAGAAACATAGATCCTGATTGTATGGGCGAGCATGATTGGTAGGCTGTCATCACATTCCTTAAATGACTTGAGATCTCCTTGGTTGATTATGTCCAACGGATAGATTGGAAGAACTCATTTGGAAAGTGCCAACGGTTGAAAAGGCATGGAAGAGTATATAAGGAGAACGCTCAAGTTATTCAAATGTGTGTGTGAAAGAAGAATTACAAAGTCTAAAGCTTTCTTGTTCTTGCTGTTTTAATTGTAGAGCTTTATTTGTATTCAAAAGAGAGAGAAAACACTTGTGAGACTTTGAAAAAATGTAGTAGAGTCTCTACACTGTAAAGTCAAGGACAAGACTGTAACATCTCTTTTGATCCTTAGTGAAATCCAGTCAGTGGACTGTTAGCGTGGGAGAGTGGACGCAGGCTTGATCTAAGCCGAACCACTATAAACATAGTGTCTCTATTCTCTTTCTCTTAAATTCCTTATTTGAATTTACAGCTTCATATAACTGTTTATTACTGTTTACATCGCTAGCAAATTATTTTGAAGTTTTGTAAAATTTTCTTATCACCTATTCATTCCCTTCTAGGTGATCTTACTAACCATTTCAATTAGTATCAAAGCTTGTGTGCTCGTTTTATTGAAGTGTTTTTACTTCTGAGCTAAAGATCTATGGCTAGTATTTTGGCTCCAGGTTTGATTGAAGGCCAAAGCAACACCAGACTTCCTTATTTTGATGGAAATGAATACAATGTTTGGAAAAACAAGATGAATGCATTCCAAAGGTCGAAAGATCCTCTGGAATGGGATGTGGTAGAAAAGAGAATCATTCCTAAATCTGCATCAGTCTTAGAAAGAAGGAAAGAAGCTGTAGATGCTGTCGAAATGGCATAAGAAGAAATAACCAAGAGACAAGCTCTTGATGCTAAAGTAATCTACTCTTTATAATGTGCTTTATCTCTTACTGAATATAATAGAATTCATCTTGTGAAACAGTCAAAGAAGTCTGGGATAGGTTGCATGTTACCTATGAATGAACTGATCGAGTTAAAGAAACAAAAATCAATATCTTACTCGGACAGTATGAAGCCTTCAAGATGAAACTAGGAGAATCCATTACTGGCATGTTTAGTCGCTTTACAGAGATTGTAAACGGTCTATCATATCAGGGGTAGCTAATCTCATGACCAATGAAGGTCAATAAGTTGCTGCGTGGACTATCCAAAGAATGGAATCATGTGAAGACTTTAATAAGAAAAACCCAAAGGATCATGCCTCTTACAGTTGATGAACTTGTAGGCATACTTCAGTCATACGAAGTGGAGCTACTCAATGAAGAAGAAGATCCCAAAGGTAAGAAATCAATTGCTTTAAAATCTAACGATGATTTTGATATTACGGATTCTGAAGATGACATGGATGATGAAGAGCTAGCACTCATGATAAGGAGATTCAAGAAACTGAACAGAAAGGGAAGAAGATTTAACTGAAAGAAGCAAGGCTCTCAAAAATTCTAGAACAAATTAAATGAGGATGATGAGATCAACAAAGATGTGGTTTGTTTTGAATGTAAGAAAAAAAAGACACATCAGACCCAACTGCTCTCTGTTGAAGAAAAAGAAAGTAAGAATTGAAAAGTTCGAGAAGGCTCTGAAAGCAGAAACATGGAGTAATACAGAATGTGAGGAAAGTGATGAAGAGTATGCCAACATATGTCTAATGGCAAACTCAAAATTAGACTCAAATTTTGGAATAGATTCAGATTCAAATTCAGACAGTGAAATTGAGGTTAGTAATTTAAATATTCTTGTTAAAGTCTCGAAGTACATAGATTAACTTTGTCTTAGTCTCAAAACCTCTCTTAAAAGGATTTCTAAACTAAAAAGGGAAAATTCCAAACTGAAGCAACAGGAAATCTCTTAGAAAGAAAAGTTTGAAAATTTTGAAAAAAGTTTTGTTATTATAAAAGAAAATGCAGACTCTATTTCAAAGGAAAATATATCATTGAAAGAGGATATTTCAAATATCATAAAAAGATTTTCAATAGGATTGGAGAAGTTGAAAAAGATTCTTTCAATTCAAAAATCATATTTCAACAAATCTGGTTTGGGTAGGACATCGGAAACTATTCTTTTAATTGATTTTCCAAAAGTAAATGAAAGAATCAAACAAAGACTTACAAAAACATTTTACAGAAATCATTTTCAAAGAGTTTTTGTAAAACCCGTTGGCCGAAGTGCTCTCAAATATTCAAAGTGTAATAGCTCAGAACATTTTGAGAAAGAATGTCCTATGGTTTGGAGATCTGTTAAGAAGTAATGGACAAAGACTATATATTGCACTAACTCCCCTCGACCCAAAAAAATGTGGGTACCAAAGAAAGCTTGAGTTCTTTTTATAATTGCAGGTCACTATCAAGAAAAAAATAAAGTGGTATTTGGATAGTGGCTACTCGAGACACATGACATGATATCCAAGTTGTTTTATAAAAATTGTGCAAATAAAAGGAGGAAAAAATTCTTTTGATGGAAATAGCAAAGGAAGAATCATTGGATGTGAAACTGTAAAAATTAGAAGTCTCACAATCAACAATGTCTCCTTGGTGAAAGGTTTAAATTACAATCTACTCATCATCAGTCAATTGTATGACACTAGATTCAAAATTAACTTCCAAGAAGGCATTTGTTCGGGAACTAGTAAGGATTTATCTCAATCTTTCACTGGACGAAGACATGGAAATATCTATCTTCTGGATATAAAACCAGAAAGCTCTCAGTGTCTAATATTCATTCAAGATGAAGCAAAACTCTGGCATAGAAAACTTGGCCATGTCAACATGAAGCAAATTGCCAAGATCTCATCCAAGAAGCTTGTTTGTGGACTACCCAATTTGATGTATCAAAAATGTGATTTATGCACACCATGTGTTTTGGGAAAATATGTTAGAAGCTTTTTCAAACCTATAAATAAAATTTCTACTAATTGAGTTTTGCACCTTCTGCATTTGGATTTCTTTGGATCAACTAGAACTCAAAGTATTGGTGGAAAGAGATACTGCCTAGTAATTGTGGATGATTATTCTCGTTTTACTTGGATATACTTCTTGGCAAGTAAGTCTAAAACATTTTCTTATTTTTCAAAATTTGCAAAGAAAGTTCATAATGAAAAATGATATGTTATTTCGAGTATTAAGACAGACCATGGAGGTGAGTTTGAAAACTAAGATTTTGCAAAATTCTGTAATGACTCTGGTTTTCAACATGTTTTCTCTTCTCCATATATTCCAAAACAAAATGGAGTTGTAGAAAGAAAAAATAGATCTTTACAGAAAATGGCTAGAACACTCTTAATCGAAAGTAATATTTCTTCTCGTTTGTGGGCTGAAGCAGTTTCTACAGCTTGTGACATTATTAACAGAGTATTCTTAAGGCCTATTCTGGAGAAAACTCCTTATGAGTTATTTAAAGGAAAGAAGCCAATTGTTTCTTATTTTCATGTATTTGGTTGCAAGTGTTTTATTTTAAAGAATGCAAATGATCGAACTGGTAAGTTTGAAGAAAGATTGGACGAAGGAATTTTTCTTGGCTACTCAACCTTAAGAAAAGCCTACAGAGTATTCAACAAGAAGAGTCAATCTGTGGAAGAATCTATGAACGTTAAGTTTCAAGAGTCAATGCAGAATCAAATGATTCAGGCTCAACTTGAAAAATCTGAACCTACACCAAATCCTACAAAGTCTACTTTCCCAAAGTGGCTCAGACTCTTGAAGTTCAACAACAAGATGAACCAGAAGATTCAACTGAAATAGAGGATCAACAGACTCACAAACCAACCAGCAATTGGAAACATAAGTCAAGTCATCCCAAGGAACTTATCATTGGCAACATCGATGAAGGAATTCGTACCAGATCCAAAAGGCGTGAAGAGTCTAGTGCTTTGCCACTTGTTTTTGAAATTGAACCCAAAACTGTAGAAGAAGCCTTGGTTGAAGAAAGTTGGATTGAAGCTATGCAAGACGAGCTCAGACAATTCAGCATTAATGATGTTTGTGAATTTATTCCTAAACCTAAAGGTAAGTCTATTATTGGAACTAAATGGGTTTTCAAGAACAAGATGGATGAGAAAGGAAAAGTGTTCAGGAACAAAGCAAGACTCGTAGCCAAAGGATATACGCAAGAAGAAGGGATAGACTATGACAAGACATATGCACCAGTAGCGAGGTTAGAAGCAATTAGATTATTACTTGCTTTTGCTTGCTATTAAAATTTCAGGTTATTCCAAATGGACGTAAAAAGTGTATTCCTAAATGGATTTATCCAAGAAGAAGTTTATATGGAACAACCACCTGGATTTGAAGATCCAAGAAAAACATACTCAATCTTCAAACTGAAAAAGGCTCTTTATGGACTAAAGCAGGCACCTCGAGCTTGATATGACGGGTTAAGTAAATTTCTAATTCAAAATGGTTTTGATAAAGGTAAAGTAGATATTACCTTGTTCATTAAGAGAGAAGGTAAATATTTTCTAGTTGTTTAAATCTATGTTGATAATATTATTTTCAGATCACCTAATGAAAATCTGTGCAAGAAGTTTTCTAAGTCTATGAAGGATGAATTCAAGATGAGTATGATGGGTGAATTAACATTCTTTCTCGGATTACAAGTCAAATAATTGAAGAAGGGAATTTTCATTCACCAAGAGAAATATGCGAAAGATCTCATCAAAAAGTTCGGTTTGGAGAATTGCAAAAAGATTGAGATACCTATGTCAAGTTCTTCAAAGATGGATAAAGATGAAGAAGGAAAGAGTGTAGACCAGAAACTATACAGGAGCATAATTAGTTCACTTATTTACCTTACTGCATCTAGACCTAATATTTTATTTAGTGTTTGTATTTGTGCTAGGTTCTAATCAAATCCCAAAGAATCTCACTTAACTGCTGCAAAGTGCATCATCAAATACATTGTAACAACTCTAAAGCTAGGACTGTGGTATCCAAAAGAAAGAGACCTTACTCTCATTGGATATTCAGACGCAGACTTAACAGGTTGTAAAATGGACAGAAAGAGTACTTCTAGTACATGTCAACTACTTGGTAACAAGCTGGTATCATGGTTTTCAAGAAAACAAAGTACCGTAGCTCTTTCAATTGCCGAAGCAGAATATGTGGCTCTTGCTGCTCTCAAATCTTATGGATACAACAACAGTTAAAAGACTTTGGAATTGAAGAATCATGCACCGAGATCAAATGTGACAACACCAGTGCCATAAATCTTACAAACAATCCAATTATGCATTCAAGGACAAAGCATATAGAGATTCGACATCACTTTATTAGAGATTATGTTCAAAATGGAGAAGTTATGATTCAGTTCATTGACTCAAAGAATCAATTGGCAAACATATTTACAAAGCCGCTGGAGAAAAGCCTATTTGAGTCTATTTGCACTAGACTGAACATCACATCTTTTACCGAGTAAAGTCTGGAAGTGTTCAAGACTCAGAGGCAAAGTTTGGAGGCATTTAGACTCAGAAAGACAAAGAGTTACAACTGTAAGTCATTTTCGTACTAGCAATTTAATAAAAAATTGAAAAGGTATGGTTACTTTTTAATAGCTAATTGATTGTTATATTTTTAGAAATTATCTTTTCCGAGTTTTTGAATTTATAGCAGTTTTGCTTTTTCAAAAAGGCAGCTATTCATTTTCAAAAAGACAGTTTTATTTTTCCTTTATGACAATTCGTTTACCTCGCTTCACTTGCTTTATATACTGTTGAGATTCGTCTTCTCCGTTTTCAATCTCAAACCCTAGAATATAAAAATCGCACTTGCTCTCACTTTCTCTGTAGTTTATTCCAAAAAGTTTTCACATTTTCAAGTAAGTTTGAGAATTTATTCCTTAAAGCGACATTGTCTTCAAGAAAGTCTTCAAGAATCGCAAGCAGGGGACCACGACACATGCCTGAGGGTCTTACGCACTTCGATTTGACCGAGGAAGAAGATTCTTTTCAACTGCAGTGACCAACTTAGCATCAACCTTCTCAACAGCGTCAGTCTCCTCCATCGACTCAATCGGAAGAAGAAATTTTGGAAGAAATTGAACCTATAAGAACGCCGACACCTAAGTTGCTTTCAAGCTTTATTCTAAGTTGAAAGAATGAGGTATTGCTATGTCTTTGATTGATGAATATTTGAGAAAGAGAGGCTACAAAACTGAAACTCTATTCTTGCACAATATAGAGAAAATGGGCATTGCGGAAAAAGGGTCGGCTGAAAAGGCTTTTGCTAACTTTCCTAGTGACCTGAATTATGGCACGTTTAATCAGCCAAAAGGAAAATATGATGACGAACGAATGTTTACACATTGGGAGTGGCTGCAAATGTTAGAGGTGATGGAGTAAGTTTATTCCCGTGTAAGGACTACAAAAAGATTTATTCAAAACTGATGAAGAGAGGGGTTATGAACCCTAGAAGCATTGATTTTGATTTTCTTGATTCTGTGCAAATAAATTTGAGGGAAAAGTTTGCACTTCTTCAATTGGAGCGTTTTTTTTTTTTTTTTCTGAATCTACAATTGCTTATCTAGAACTCACAGCCTACTTCTATTCAAATCTATCTTTTTTGGATGCAAACAGTTTCTCTTTCACAATCAGGGATAAAGAGTTTTTGGTGGATATGGACACTTTGGCTGACTTGATTAGGGGTGGAAAGAGCATATTTCCAACCAATTAGTGTATCCGTTGCTCACACTACACTAGCATTGGTAAAAGATAGGTTTACAGAAGGCAAGATATACTACTCTAGGATGAATGCCTCCAACATCTTGCTGTATAAAATTGTGATCAACTACAACCGTCCCAAATTAACATCCAAGACTGATGTGTCTCGTTCTAAAGCAAAGTTGATGTATGCCATCAATGCTGACTACAAATTCTCTCTGCCTCACACCATCATGTTTCACATGTATAGGACAGTGGTGAAAGATAAGTGACAACTCCCTTATTCTGTTCTTATCACACGCCTTTTCAGACATTTCAAAATTCACATTCCTACATCTTTGTGTTTGACAAGCATTACTCAAATGGTGATTGGATTTAAAATGGTTACCAAGATGCGTTTGAAAGAGCTTAGCAAGGTGTTAGAGCACATGAATGAGAAATCTTCCGTCAAAGCTAAACAAGACTCTGCAGCAGCCAAAAGGAAAGGCAAAGAGCCCATGGATGCTCCAGCAAAAAGGAAGAGAACTCTCATATTGCAGGATGAAGAAAATGAGGATGAGATGACTCTTTCAGCCTTAAGGAATTTGAAGAGTTTTGTTAGCTTTCAAGAGACAGTTGAACAAGAAACCAGAAAAGAGACAGAGGAAAAAGAGAAAGGAAGAAGCGAAGAAGAAAAAAGAGGAAGTAAGAAGAGAAGAAGAAGGAGAGGTAGAAAGAAGATAAAAAGAGGAAGTAGAGGCTCGAGAAGATTCCTTTGAGCCTACCTTGGCTGTATCCTTGTCAAGCAACTCAGAACAGACAAGGAGTGGAACTGCTGGAGTGAAAGGAAAAGAAAAACATCACTCTCTTGCTGAGGCAGAACAGGAAAAATAATTTGCTTCTCCACCTGAAGGCACAAAAACAGGGGGAGCTGCTAAAAAACGTGATATTTCTTCACCTGTTATAACTAGTGATGTTAGTCGATCTACAACAGATCCAGATAACGTGTATGCCTCTCACCATCCAAAACCAAACCTTGAGGCATTCACTCCTAGTTATAGTCAACAAACTACTAAAGATCCCTCCAATCTCAAAACTCCAAGAACAGATTCGGCTGGTCCCAGTGCTGCACTAGCACATTCAGTGGATTTTTCACGAATTATGGAAATCTTGTTGGATTTGAAGAAAGGTCAATATTTGTTGGATTATGAGGTAAAAGATCTCAAAAAGGCTTTCTTGGCTACTTCAGTTTCCTTGCAAGAACAGTTACTCACCTTGAAGAATCAAGTGCTCTATTATACTATGAAGAGTGAAGATTTACAGCAGCTGAAGGAGACTATTGGGAAGCTTGAGAAGACAGTGAGCTCTATGGGGGAATTCCAGCTTGTTTGCTTGCTAAAACAACCATGATTTTTACACCACTCTTTTCATACAACTCTTTGGCTTATTCTCCACTTTTTGCTGCTGACGAAAAGGGGGAGAAATCGTGTAGAATTGTCTTTATTTTTAATGATCTTTATGACTTTTAAACTTTTTGTCTTTGGTATTTTTGTTTGGTTGTGGACTTTTGACTTTGGATCTTGACTGCTTGACTGTTATTGTGATTTGAATTTTTGATGTTTGCAATAACTTAGCTTGAGATACTTATTATGGATGGATAGTTATCTTGCAGGATTAACATGTTTTCTATGGTTGCAGAATTGATGCCATTCAAGTCCTAATCAACTTATTTTTATAAGTTATCATGTATTGCTTAAGTTTTGTTTTGCAGGACAAAAGTTTTCAAATCTGCAGAAAATTTTTGTCATCATAAAAAAGAGGGAGATTGTTGGAGAAAACTTCCTTATTGTTTTGAAGTTGACAAAACGTTTCCATCAGTTTAATCTAAAGACTTCCAGACTCAATTGTTAAAGTCTGAAGAATTCTAGACTCTGTCGTCAAAGTCTGAAGACCGTAAAACTCAAGACTCAAAGTTTGCTCTCACTGATAGTTTCCAGACCGACGAAGAGAAGACTTATCCAGATGCAAGTTTATCTTTAAGGATTCGGTAAGATCTTATAGCTGGAGATAGCACATCGTGATCAATTATTGGAATCAATTCGGATAATTAGATCTGTTGAAAGACGAAGTATACTTGGAAGGTTCTACTTATGGAAACCTAGATCCTGATTGTATGGATGAGCAGGATTGGTGGGCTATCATCACATTCCTTAAATGACTTGAGATCTCCTTGATTGATTCTATCCAACGGATAGATTGGAATAACTCATTTGGAAAGTGCCAACGGTTGAAAAGGCATGGAGGAGTATATAAGGAGGACACTCAAGTTATTTAAGTGTGTGCGTGAAAGAAGAATTCCAAAGTCTGAAGCTTTCTAGTTCTTGCTATTTCAATTGTAGAGCTTTATTTGTACTCAAAAGAAAGAGAGCGAGCAAACACTTGTGAGACTTTGAAAAAGTGTAGTAGAGTCTCTACACTGTAAAGTCAAGGACATAAGACTGTAACATCTCTTTTGATCCTTAGTGAAATCCAGCCAGTGGGCTATCAGTGCGGGAGAGTGGACGTAGGTTTGATCTAAGCCGAATCACTATAAACATTGTGTCTCTATTCTCTTTCCCTTAAACTCTTTATTTCAATTTACAGCTTCATATAACTGTTCACTACTGTTTAAATCGCTAGCAAATTATTTTGAAGTTTTGTGAAAATTTCTTATTACCTATTCAACCCCTCTAGGTGATCTTACTAGCCCTTTCACTTTTGACCATCTTAAAGCTAGCGGTCGCTTGTGTATCTATTGTTCCCCAACTCATTCCGTCAATGGAAATGATTTCGTTCAATCATTTTCCATAATGTTCAATTTTCACGGACAGCCACTGATCCTAGAACTGATGCAAAAGCTTCAAGCCGTTCACTGGATCTATTTGTAGAAGATGTCTGATAAATGATGTTGCTCTATCGACCACATGCAACTTCTTTAATGAAAATTAGAGTCCTTGCAACTATTTAATTAAGTCCCGAACTTTTATTTCAATCCATTGTTTTCCTCTTTTTGAATTTGGGAGATTTTTGACCGGCAATTTGAGTGGTTAACCCACATTAGCATGACTAGGAGGACATCATTTCGTTCGCGCCCATGTTAATATAGAACTGCCTTTTTTGGAATAAGTAAAACCATAGCTTTCTGGCATCTAGATTCATTTGTACAGAGAAGACAGCTGAACTCAAGTGATATTTCAAACTGTTTATGTATCCAGTCTTAATCAGAATAGTGTCATTGTAGTGATATGTAAGTATCCATGCCAAGTTAGAGTTAGAAAATATAACTATTATATCAATGTAAAGTGGATGTATATAGTATTTATCATCTTAAAAGCGAAAGGCTCATCTGAATTTCAAATGGAATATTTGCAAGAGGTCTAAAATCTTATCCATTGTTAGTCCTCTTATATCATTTATATCAGATTTATGTAGATGCAAAATCCTCTTACATGCTGAAGAGTGTCAAAAAATGCATCTTTTTAGAGTGCATTCGGTCATAAACTAATTGTTTCTAATCGTGGCCAACCACCATAACTTTGCATTTTTCTTGTAAATTACTACCCACCATGTAACATAACCCAGAGCGCATTAAGTCAATTCCTAATCCCAAGTGTAGGAGAATTACCAAAAAAGTCATAAATCTATTGCAATTGTGTCAATTCAGTCCTAAACTTTTTTTTTTGGCAAATTTAGTCCTAAACCTTTTATAATTGTACCAATTCAATCCATCCGGCCAAAATAGGCCGGCCGGTGCTGACATGGACGCTAGTGGGGGACAGCCGGCCAGCAAACACTAATGTCTGCAGATGCTAGCTAGCATTAACTCGCAGAACACATGTCTACAATCAACTTTTTCATTATGCCAGCTAGCATCTACAGACATGTGTTCCACGAGTTAATGCTTGATGATGCATTTCCATTGTCAAATAGGAGAAACACAGGAAATGAGTTTGAGGGAAAGTTTTATGCGTCTTTCGGGGCTTGAGAAAAATCAACATCCAGATCAAAAGAGAAAAAATGGCCACGGATTTACAACCTACGATGGTAAGTGACTAATTTCAATGCTAAATTTTTGTTATGAGTAATAAAATTCTACGTGAGTAACTTACATGCCACTTGAAGTTGGAAAATTCCTTTCTCTGGTGATCACATACGACCATGAAAGTAGAGCTCTGTTGGTAAGTTACTGGTAAAATACTATGTTCACCACTTAATTTTTTATTTTGAATGGTGAATATATGGAAAAGTTGATAATCTACTATTAAATTGGACGTCCATAAGTTACTAACATTGTTGGTAAATTATCATCAACATGCCTGACCAACAGGATTTAAACTATACTAATCACATTAGGAAAATCATTAATTTCATAAGTGCTTGCTCAGCTCACTAGAATAGCCTGTGAATACTAATGCATCCTATCCCAATCTTTTAAGCACGTCCTGGAGAAGATATGTGTAAAAAACTAGAAGGTGTTCACACACACACATACATAGAAGGCATTGAACTGTTCGACCTCTGCTATCAAATGCTAGGAAGGTCTTTAGTCAGGCTTGGCTCTAGAAACGAAGCATTGCGCCATTTACAACATCTAAAGTAGGTTCATAATGGTGTTAAGAAATTCATCAAGGAGGATGGGAGGAATTCCCAGGTCATGAAGAAACCTATGTTCTTGGTCAAAGTATCGGTGATACAATCTCAAAGTCGCAAAGAAGAGATAACGCTACTTTCTTCACTAATGAATGTCTGTGATCCTATTGTGGAATATCAGTAATTTAGCAAGCAAAAACAATGCTGTCATTGGAAAAAACTCAGTTTAGTAAGGTTGAGTCAAGTCAACCATTTGCTTCCAAATATATGAGACTGTATATATAAAACATTGCCCTTTTGTAATAGTCGTCAATACTTGAAAAAAAATAACCAGTAGCATTCGAACTCTGAAATGGATGCTAAAATTTGTTTCTTCGTTGAACAAAATACAATTGAAGGTTCATACTGGTACATTTTCTCCTACTCTTTTCTAAAAGGGTATTTCTAGCTAGCAATTACACAGTTAAAAAAGGGTGACAAAATTATTAAAATAAGGAATTATATTCAACTAATAGCTACAAAGCAACATCGTCATTCCTAAAAAGGGACAGAGCAATGGCTAGAGATCTATGAAAATGTTCAACAAGAAAGTTAGCCATGTAAGAAAGGCAATAGTTTCGTGTTAACTTAAGGGGAAAATTAAAAGAAAAACCATTTTAACATTTTGAATCTTTCTTTTACACTGTAGTGTAAGTTAACAATAGGGCTGTGCCCCTTTTCTCACCCTCGGTGCATGGTCCCCTGCAGTGAATACCTTTGAAACCTTATTACCAATCCATCAAGAAGAATATTCTGTTAACGCAAATCTCTAAATTTCGCGGTTTTATGATACAATTAGAATATAAGCATACAGGCCCAAAAGAAATAGAAAGAATTTAAACCGGCATGCATGTGTGGATCGATCCCGTACATGTCTCGCAAGAAGTCAAGGTTTTCGAGCGACATAATAGACATGTGCCTCCTAGTCAAGGTCTCTTGGAATTTCACGTGTGGTGACTTTGCATCAGTATGTGTTACAATGGTTCATGAGAAGTCATAGTCTTTATGGACTTTTATTAGTGACGTTTGGCTCTAAATTTCTAACTTAACGTATGGGAAGGGTCAATGGAGCAATTTTCCAGCCTTTTCCCTTTTTGACTAACAAGTCTTCTCAACTTTTAATGCTGTGTAAGAATGGTTTTTCAGTGGGCTTGCCTTGGATCTTGATGGCTGGTTACATGACAATGTCATCAAGGTTAGTATTGTTTCCAAACAAGAGGGCCATCTATCCCTGTCCACCAGCGTGGCGGGCTGCCAGATTGCGTTCCTTATTTAAATGTGTGTTGGGTCTTGTTTTTTATTCGAGCCCAAGCCCAAGCTCTACTCTTTAAGTGTTTTACATCTTAGGGATGCTGAGGTCTCCATGGGATCTTAGACGAAGCAATTTAATGTCGTACTTAGGACGAAAGTCTTCAACTTTTAATGCCGTGTATGAATGGTTTTTTCTTTTGATGTAATGTAATAAATGGCAAATGGAAACCAAACTTTAAGGAGGTAAAATGTGAAAAGTTGGAGGGTGTTCATACACGACGCAACACAAAGGTCCTTATTTTACGTCACACTCTTCGTCCATAACCTCTCCCTGTCACGTGCGTCAGAGGCATTCTGTAATATTTGGGTTTGTTGACTTGGTCAAATGAAGTGACTAAAAAAAGAAAAAGAAAAAGAAAAAGAAGACCACTTTATTTAAAGCGAAGACATGTGACAGAGAGAAAAGGGGGAAGAAGAAAAGGAGAGTGATCACAAATAGCGGGGAAAAGAAGAAGAGAAGAAAGAAAGGGAAAGAAAAAGAAAAAGGAAGGGAAAGAGAAAGGAAAAAGTGTGAGGCTTTTTTTTTTTTTCTGGAAAAAAGTGTGAGGCTTTTGTGCTTGGGTTTTGCTAGAACAACCGTCTTTAAGCCACTTAACTTGTTGTAAGCTATAAACTTTTGAAAAAGTGGCTCCACAATAATTTATAATTATTTATTATTTATCCTTACAGTAAATTAAAAATTGTCACCCAATCATTTCTATTTGTGCGTACATACCCTAAGTCGGATTAATACCGTTTGACCACATCAAGGAAGGATTCAAGCTCTTCATTCTTGAAATCATAATAGCTTCATATTCAAAATTGTGGGAAATTTAGACCGCAAAGTCTAATTTCAGAGTTGTTTAGTTGTGAATTTAATGTAAATTATGGATTATGGTGTAGTGGAGCTGTGAGATTTCATGGGAGTTGATTTGAGGTAATGGTTTAGTTGATTATGCAATACAATGCTGTGTCTTAGAAAGAATGCAAGTTATGTTATGATGCTACCTTATATTTCAAGAGTGTGAAGGCAGACGATATGCTGCCCTCCAAAATGTTGAGGCATTTACATCATGATGGTCATGTTTCGCTCGGCCTAGCTCCATTGTCAAATACAAGTAAAACTCAATTATGGCTTAGCTCACTATAAATCATCTTCTCTGTTTTTTAGGACAGTGATGTTGCCTCACGCAAAACATGTCAGAATAATTTTCCCTCGAGCACTTTATCTGGAACATAGTAAACATAGTCTTTGAGAGCTCAAAGTTTTGTGAATTTGACATAGAAAACCACAATAGACCAACGTTTGACCCCGCCCTTGATCAATCCCAAGTAAAAACCAACACCGTAAAATCAAAGTTTCAGATAACTTTGTGAATGTATAGAATAGGGGAGAAAGACGAAGTTAAAACTATTCAATTGAGAAGTAGCACGACAAAGAGTTATATTTCCCATTCTTATAAAGTGGTTGGGTTAATTCAATCTCAATTCGTGAATATGCTGTGTGTATTGGAAGAAAGGCAACAGGCAATATGTAACGTCAAAGAAAGAACCATCTCGTGGCAATAGCCGACTTTTTCATTATGCCAGAGAGCATCCACATACATATGTTCCACGAGTTAATGCTTGATGCATTTCCATTGTCAAATAGGAAAACCATAGGAAAATAAGTTTGAGGGAAAGTTTTACGCATCTTTCGGGGCTTGAGAAAAGCCAACATCAAGATCAAAAGAGAAAAAAGTGGCCATGGATTCACTCCCTATAACGGTAAGTCACTAATTTCATTGCCAAATTTTTGTTGTGAATAGTAAAATTCTATGAGAGTAACTTACATTTTACTTGAAGTTGGAAAATTCCTTACTCTAGTTATCACATACTACCACAAAAGTGGAGCTCGGTTGGTAAGTCATTGGTAAAATACTATGTTCACTGCTCAATTTTTATTTTGATTGGTGACTATATCAAAAAGTGGATATCTTGCTATTGCATTGGATGTCCATAATTTGCTAACAATTTTGATAAATTATCCCTAACGTGCCTAACCAACAAGATTTAAACTATACTAACCACATTAGGAAAATCATTAATTTCATAATTGCTTGCTCAACTGACTAGATTAGCTTATGAATACTAATGCATCCTATCCCAATCTTTGAAGCACGTCCTGGAGAAGAAACGTGTAAAAAGCTAGAAAATGTTCACACACATGCATAAAAGGCATTGAACTATTCGACCTCTACTATCAAATGCTAGGAAGCATTACCCTATTTACAACATGTAAAGTAGCTTCACAATGGTGTTAAGAAATTCATCAAGGAGGATAGGAGGAATTCCCAGGTCATGAAGAAACCTATGTTCTTGGTCGAAGTTTCGGTGCTACAATCTCAAAGTCGAAAAAAATAGATAACGCTACTTTCTTCACTAATTAATGTCCGTGACCCTATTTTAAAAAATCAGTAATTTAGCAAGCAAAACAATGCTGACGTTGGAAAAATCTCAGTGTAGAAAGTTGAGTCAAGTCTACCATTTGCTTCCAAAAATATTAGACTCCGTATATAAAAACATTTCTTTTTGTAACAGTTGTCAATACTCAAAACATCATATAATCAGAAGCATTCAAACTCTAAAAGCGATGCTAAAATTTATTACTTCGTTAAACAAAGTACAGTTAAAGGTTCATACAGGTACATTTTATCTTGCTTTTTTTCTAAAAGAGTATTTCTAGTTAACGATAACATGGTAAGAAAAGGGTGGCAAAATCATTAAAATATTAAATTATTTTCAGCTAGTAACTACCAAGCAACATACTCATTCCTCAAAAAGGAAAGAGCAATGGCTAGAAATCCATAAAATTGTTCAACAAGAAAGTAAGCCATTTAAGAATGGCAACAGTTTCATGTTAACATAAGGAGAAAGTTACAATAAAAGCCATTTTAACATTCTGAATCTCACTCTTACACTGTAGCATAAGTTGACAATGGGGTTGTGCCCCTTTTTTCACCCTGTGCATGGTCCCTTGCAAGGAGCACCATTGAAACTTATTACCATATCCATCAATAATTATATTATGCTAATGCAAAATTTTATAAATTTTGTGGTTCTATGATACAATTAGGGTATAAACCAGTATACCGGCCCAAAGGAAAAGAAAGAATTTAAACCGACATGCATGTGTAGATCCATCTTGTAAATATCCCTAAAGAAGTCAAGGTCTTCGAGCAATATAATAGACATGTGCCTACTCAAGAAGTCAAGGTCTCCTAGGATTTCACGTGTGTTGAGTTTTTGATCAGTGCGCGTTACAATGATTCATGGGAAGTCATGGTCTTAATGGACTTTTACCAGTAATGTTTGGGTCTAAAATTTCCAACTTATCGTATGGGAAGGGTCATGGAGCAATTTTCCAGCCTTCTCCTTTTTTGACTAAGAAGTCTTTGTCTTTTAATGCCGTGTAAGAATGGTTGTGCCCCTTTTTCCACCCTGTGCATGGCCCCTTGCGGGGAGCACCATTGAAACTTATTACCATATCCATCAATAAAGATATTATGCTAATGCAAAATTTTATAAATTTTGTGGTTCTATGATACAATTAGAGTATAAACCAGTATACCGGCCCAAAGGAAAAGAAAGAATTTAAACCGACATGCATGTGTAGATCCATCTTGTAAATATCCCTAAAGAAGTCAAGGTCTTCGGGTGATAGAATAGACATGTGCCTACTCGAGAAGTCAAAGTCTCTTGGGGTTTCATGTGTGTTGAGTTTTCGATCAGTGCGCGTTACAATGATTCATGGAAAGTCATGGTCTTAATGGACTTTTACCAGTAATGTTTGGGTCTAAAATTTCCAACTTATCGTATGGGAAGGGTCATGGAGCAATTTTCCAGCCTTCTCCTTTTTTGACTAAGAAGTCTTTGTCTTTTAATGCCATGTAAGAATGGTTGTGCCCCTTTTTCCACCCTATGCATGGTCCCTTGCAGGGAGCACCATTGAAACTTATTACCATATCCATCAATAAAGATATTATGCTAATGCAAAATTTTATAAATTTTGTGGTTTTATGATACAATTAGAGTATAAACCAGCATACCGGCCTAAAGGAAAAGAAAGAATTTAAACCGATATGCATGTGTAGATCCATCTTGTAAATATCCCTAAAGAAGTCAGGTCTTCGGGCGATAGAATAGACATGTGCCTACTCAGGAAGTCAAGGTCTCTCGGGGTTTCAAGTGTGTTGAGTTTTCGATTAGTGTTGCAATGATTCAGGGGAAGTCATGGTCTTAATGAACTTTTACCAGTTAGTTTGGGTCTAAAATTTCCAACTTATCGTATGGGAAGGGTCATGGAGCAATCTTCCAACCTTCTCCTTTTTTGACTAACAAGTCTTTGTCTTTTAATGCAGTGTAAGAATGGTTTTTCTTTTGATGCAGTGTAAGAAATGGCAAATGAAAAGGAAAATGTAGCCAGACTTTAAGAAAGTGAAGTGTGGAAGATTAGAGAGCGTTCATACCCAAACACATCATAAAGCTGTTTATTTTATGTCAAACTCATCATCAATAACCTCTCCCTATCAAGTGCTTCGAAGGCGTTCTGTAATATTTGGATTTGTTGACTTAGTCAAATGAAGTCGCTAATGAAAAAAAAAGGAAAAAAAAAGGAGACCACTTTATTTAAAGCAAAGAGACATGATTGAGACAAAAAGGGGAAGAAGAAAAAAAGAGAGTGATCGCAAATAGAGAGGAAAAGAAGAAGAGAAGAAAGAAAAGGAAAGAAAAAGAAATAAGAAGGAAAAAGGAAAAAGGAAAAAGGAAAAGGCTTTAGTGCCTACATGCCCAAAGTCAGATTAACACCGTCTTGCAATGCTAAGGATTCAAGCTCTTCGTTATTCTAATCGGAATAGCTTTTGAGATTATGGTGAAAATTTGAAATTGTGTGAAATATGAGCTATAAAATTTAATTCTAAAGTTGTTTAGCTATGACATTTCATGTAAATTATGGATTATGGTGTGGAGTTGTGAGATTTGACGGGAGTCAATTTGAAGTAATGATTTAATGGAAGCAAAATATTAGAATTTCACACTCAACTTTCGTTTTGCAAATAACTTTGAATAATAGGTTTAGGCGAGCGATTTGTTGGTGTGTTAGATTCATTTTATTAGCAATTAAGCTTATTTTAGTGAATTCGTAGTTAATGTAGTGTTTTACTTGGTTTTGATGTCAATTTTTGTTTAATTGATAGGATTACCAGAGCATTTGCTCATTTAGCTACGTTGTTTGGTTTTGGGCATTTCCATATGAGTGGTGATATCTCTTCTTTGAGTTAGTAAACTCATATTTCCAAAGTAATATAAATTATATATAGTATGGATTATGAAATGGCATTTTTGTTGCATAAAAGTCTAGATCTAACATTTATTACTTTTCGATTATTTGTGAATGGTTTGAGAAATGCTTTATGGGTTATTGGTTTATGAAATGTATTTCGAAATGATATGATAAATGTATTGTGAAATATACTTTGTTTGATGACATGGAATAGAGAAAGATTATGTGTTTTGTTTTGTGAAATTGATTTATGATATTAATTTTGGATCGGCTTATTGGATTTTAGAGGATGCTGTCGCGGATTGGTGCTAATGATTAGTGTTTCTGTAAGTTCATTGAGAGGTCTATGGGCATACATACTAGTGAGATATTCTTGTAGGCCAGCCACTAGCAATATAGGTGGAGACCTAACCAAACAATTATGTCACCGTAAAATAGCTAACATTCATGTTAACAAATTCAGCTAAAATTGACTGAATGTACTAATTTGGCATAATTTTAAAATGTTTAGAACTAAATTGACAAAAAAATGTTTATGAATGTCTTTTTTTTTTTGGCAATTCTACCTTTTTTGGACAAATATATTAAGAATATATATCAAAAAGAACTTGGAATATATTATTTTATATAAATTTATTAATTGAAAGTAATTAGTCACTTATTTACTGTATTGAGATATCTGTGAATTCATTATGTTAGTGGTAGTTTACTAAGTACACTGTAAAATTTGCAAAAAAAAAATTGGTAGTTTTCTAATTTATTGGGGCGTTGGTAAATTTTTTTATAGGGTCAGTACTCTTCTAACACTTTCGTAAAACTTGAAAGAAGTGGATCATTACAACTTTATTGGAACGTTCATAAATCCATTGTAACGTAATTAGTTTACTAAATGCACTTGTAAAATGTACAAGAAATTGGAAATTTACAAATCTATTTAGATGTTGATGAAATTAATATAGTGTTAGCTGTTTATTACCTATACAGAAAAAAATTTAGAATTAATTGGTAACTTACAAATTATCTGGATGTCAGTAAATTCATCATAATGTCGATATTAAGTAACTATACTCGTAAAATTTAAAAGAATATGGTGACCAATCATACTTTTAGTTACTGATATCCGAAATTAACCAACAAATTTAGAAATCTACCATCCACAGAAAATATTTTCAGCCTTTTCCGCGGTGGTCCCTAGTCTCGTTCAGCACGTCACCCTCAATACATTCAACCATGTTCCTTTTTATCCAACTTTATATTTTATTTTCATTACTTATAAAAAAGAGTGTCTGGATAGTTTGGATCATAACGAACGCATAAAGCTCATCTGTTTCACGACTTACTGAGTGACAGAATCGATAATGAGAATTTGACTGACAAATGAAACAATTTACAAATTGAAGGGCCAATTTTAGGGTTTTGAGTTGAACGCCAATTTTTCCTCAATTTAAATGAATATCTGAGTTTTCGTCTTCATGTGAGTCTTGTAAAAAAGTAAAGTTAATTTCATGTATATTGAGTAAATTCCATTTTTCAGGGAAAAAAGGGCATCGGCAGCAAGATGAGGGCTGATTTAATATTTCTGAAAAAGATTTAGAATATAATAGATCACAGGACAATTAGTAAAACGTTTAACACTTGTTATGCCCTTGTCCCTAAAACTGCATTTGTTAAGTTGTGCTGAATGAAGAGCTCATGAACTTGGACTTACTCCATCAGCACACTGACGACACATCCTAGTCAGATGAAGGATGTGTCCATGTTGCCTTAACTAAGATGTTTGTGCATGACATTGTAGACTCCTATGATCGTCCTTAACAAGTAGGTTACCAATGTGGTATTGCTAATTTCTTTTAGATAGTTTCTATTATGCCATTGAGTTGTTGGTTGCTAGATTCTGCATTTTTGTCATTTAAGCTCTAAACCAGTTTAGTAGGTGACATCCAAGCTTGTTGCACCATGTTCTTTCATTCGAAGTAAAATGAGAAAAAAAAAAAAAAATCTACTGACGTGCCATTAAGTAGCGGTTGTCCCTTAACCATCTTCATGATTCATTGTATCTTGCAGAGTTGCATGTAGTTCCCTCTCATTCTCTGCTGCAACCGATTGCAAGATCGATTTTCAGGAACAAAGACGAATATAGAGAACGTGATTACAGGAGGAGAAGTCGCAGCAGAAGCAGGGGACGATATGACAAGGAAAGGAGTTACCGTCGTCAAAGTAGGAGCTGTAGCCTGATCATCACAGAGACCGAAGGGCACCCAAGTACGAGGACCAAAGTCGGAGTGGATTATACTGATGTAGAACAACGGGCAAATGCTTATATGGAAACCTTCAAGCGTTAAAAGAGCGGTCTCACAAATCAAAGAAGATGCAAGATCTTCGAAGTCACAAATGGATAATGATATTTGATTTCAAATTCACGTGTTTTTCTTGATTTCCGGGACGTCAAAGATTTTGGACGTGTTTTGCAGATTTTTTAATAGCATTTTGAAAACTTTTCCCTTTATCAATATATTTTCCTTAATCCTATTATTTGATTTGAGTTATTTGATTATTTCCTAAATTACGATCTCCTTATAAATAAGCGCGTAAGATATTGTAATCCGCGCTTCAGCATTCAAATTAAACACTATCTTTTGGAATCAAGTATATTTTCCTCTGCGTCACATACACAAAGTGAGGGCCCTCCTTATTACCGATGGTGGTTCTTCTGATTGTTGAGAATTTTTATATGATTGGAGACTTTTTTTTCCTCTCATTTTCAGTTCATCCTGCAGCCCGCGCGAAGCTGAATATGCGAGGAGTTACATCTCCAAATCAGAGACCTGTTACACTCGAGAGTCCTGATGTACGAAATGGCGAAAGAGCTTCTCAGCTCCACAGAGATGTGCCTAGGGGACGCCCTGCCGATTCCCCTACTGCATCTTCACATAGTTCATAGTTAGAGTGCTAACGTGAGTTGCTTTCCACTGTTGCATCCCTTTACTTTTTCCTTGGTTTACTCTTAAACTAAGGTTATCCACTATAATTAACACATCGCACATCTTTGTTACATCCCTCGATTATAATAAAAAGAGTATATATATAATATCCAATAGCTATTCAAGGGACTCCATGCCATCTTGTTGATGGGAGTATGAACTACACCCAAACAGGACAATGCTTTGACCAGTTTCATTTGTTTGTTTGTTTTTATTATTTTAACTTTCCATCGTTTCCCTTCTCTGTTAGCTTAATTTTGGTTCATGGCTTAATTTAGGACTAGAAGATTTATAAAGGCTCGAAAAACACCAATCTGAATGGGGAAACTCTACATATTCCAGTAAGTTAAAATCCTTGAATATGAAAAAAAGAAAAAAAAATCACATACCAGGAAATAGATAATCACAAATAAAAAAATTATCATGGCTAAGTTAAAAGAAATCATTAATGTCATTAGAAAGATCTATCAAATTCCAAAGACGAAAAACACTTGAAATGTTGGCTTTGCAATTAATAACAAAATGATTATGCATTGTGACTTCTCATTTGTTCTGCTCGAATCATTGCTATAAATGGACTCTCTGATGGCCTCAAAGTATTAGTAAAGTTGTTTTCATCACCTATAATTTAAGATTGCATGGTGTCATGACTCTTTCATCACTAGCATTTTCAATTGAATTGTTTATGTCATCTTTGTCATTAACATTATTTTCATCAGTAATATTTTCATCAGTAAAGTTGCTTTCAATATGAAATCCATTCATCCAAAAAAGATAAGAGAAAAAATGTTTAAATGTCTAATATATATATATTGACAAATACCAACTAAATTCGGTGTCACAGTACATCTTAATTTCTTGTAATCAAAGAAGTAAAGACAAATGAATTTTTCTCCATGGCTATGTGTCAATCCATTACAAAATCCTAAAATAATTGAAGGTTCGAAGGATACAAGATATTTGCATTATTTTTTTTTTTGAGTTCTTAAATTTCTTTTATTTAGGAACAATATTCACAAAATCTTTTCTTTAGCTGGAGAATAACATCCACTATTTTAAAAGCTGCGATTGGATTCTTCATATATTACTTATTGTTTGAATATTATCAATTTGATTCACTTTTTAAAATAAAAAAGAAAAATAAATCCCATCTTGTTCCTATGTAAAATAGTGGATATGCCACCGATTTGTTGACAAAAATAATTATGAAACTGCCAAAGTCAATATCCCTTCTCCCAACTTCGAAAGTGGTGGCTAACATTCCACCGTCTATTTTGTAAAATGACCGTTTGGTCACGTACTCATTTTCCAATTTCAATTCACTATTGGCTCGAATGTTCTAAGTTGTGACAGAATGATAGGTTGTATTTGACCATATTGAAAGCTTATCTTTCCTCCAAGCTAAAGATACTTTGTGAAGCTTTAGCTTTATTCCAATCAAGTAAATTCTAGCCTTTTAAGAATAGGAAACAGGATTAGCTCATTAGCAGCTCAAGCCCATATACATTTTTGTTTTGTTTGGATTTGAGGTACCTTTGGAAATTATAGTCATTTAGGAAGGAGGGAAGTGATTCTTTAAATAATAATAATAATAATAATAATAATAATAATAATAATAATAATAATAATAATAATAATAATAATAATAATAATAATAATAATAATAATAATAATAATAATAATAATAATAATAATAATAATAATAATAATAATAATAATAATAATAATAATAATAATAATAATAATAATAATAATAATAATAATAATAATAATAATAATAATAATAATAATAATAATAATAATAATAATAATAATAATAATAATAATAATAATAATAATAATAATAATAATAATAATAATAATAATAATAATGACAACAACAAAGCGCCTTTGGGATTATCTAAATCAAGACTAGATCTTAACAAAATATGGGCTGCACCATACAACATTCATTGTAATATAATTATTGATTACCCATCTAGGATCAATAGTCTCTTAGATCTATCTAATGTTATTCGTAGTAAAGGATCTGGTCGAATATGAATGGGTTGAAAATGTATCCAATTCAAATTGATCAACATAACCCATACTAATCCATATTTTTGTAATACAATTTTGACAACCCACACTCAATCCCATTTGGATCCAAGTCGTACTCAACTCAACCCAAGTTCCAATTCTTAGCAATTTTCTCCTTCAAAGATGGAAAACAGTACATTTGGAAAATTGACATGGATTGCTTTTTTTTGCAGCCGTTAGATTTTTTTTTTTTTTTGACGGTGCTCTCGGGGCCATTTGGCTAGACAACCAACTGTCGTTTGGGGTCAACCGCGTGAAGATTTGGCTTCATAAATAGCGAGTGAGAAGACTTGTCTTTTGCGCTTTGAATTCAAAGTTGTGCAGCGCAAATTAAAGTCTGATATTGTGGAAAGTTAAGTTTTCACACACCTCACGAAAGATGTTGACTTTACATCACTTTCCTCAAAGACTTCTCTGTCGTAGCGTCTGGATTTCGTATAATAGGTCAGACCCAAAACCAAAAAAAACAAGAGAGAGAATTTCTGAAATAGGGACTGACCGAGTGAGAAAGTTACGTGCGAAGACTACAAAAGTAACAAATTCCAAAGTCTTCAAGGAAGCAAAAATTCGTTCCAGTCATCTCTCAGATGACTACTACCATGGCATGCAAAGCAATATAAATGCACCTTTTCTTAGTCTTCATTGGTTGTCGTTTTATTGCATACTCCCATTATCTTGGAAAATGATAGGAAAGTGAGTTTTCACGGCCTATTTAAGCATTGCTCGTTGCCTAGAGAAAAGAAAAACCAACTTACCAGAACCAAAAGAGAAGAAGAAGTAGAAGAAGAATCGATGGATTCTTCATTAGAATTCAAGAGGGTCATGAGCCTTGTGGCTGCCCTTGCCCTTTTCACTACCTTTGCCGTTCCACTTTCAGCTCATGCTTCCCTTGTAGAAGCCCAAGCCCTCCTCAAGTGGAAGTCTAGTCTTGGTAACCATTCGGTTACTTCCCTTTCTTCGTGGATTCATGATGCCACCGGTTCCAACTCGACCATGAGTCCGTGTGCTTGGTATGGCATCTCCTGCAATCAAGCGGGGAGCATAATCAGGATAAATCTCACAAGTGTTGATGTTGAAGGTACGCTTGATGAATTCCCATTCTCATTTTTGTCTCATCTTACATACATGGACTTGGCTATAAATAGTCTCTCTGGCCATATTCCGCCTCAAATCGGTCTCTTGAGCAACCTCACCTATCTTGACCTCTCTATCAATCGGTTCATGGGGAATATACCCCTGGAGATCAGCCATCTAATGAAACTCGAGGTCCTGCACCTGGTTTCCAATGAGTTAAATGGATCCATTCCCCAAGAAATCGGGCAATTACATTTGCTCAATGAGGTCGCGCTGTATTCGAACCAGTTGAATGGACCCATACCTTGCTCATTAGGTAATTTGAGCAAATTGGTTAGATTATATGTCTACAACAACTCCCTTTCTGGTTCTATTCCTCTTGAAATAGGAAATATGGAAAATTTGGAAGCGCTCTACATGGACACCAACTTCCTAACAGGACCGATTCCTTTCATTTTGGGGAACTTAACCAAATTGACAACACTGAGCCTATTTGCTAATGAGCTTACTGGTTCCATCCCACTGGAGCTACGGAATTTGTATCTTCTTAATGAGTTGTTCCTTAATGATAATAACCTTACGGGTTCAATCCCACAAACATTAGGCAATTTGACGGAGTTTACCTTATTGTCAATAATTAATTTGTCTGACAACAAATTTGAAGGTCCACTTCCACTCCCACCGCCCTTCACAAATTATTATGCGATTGCAAATAATAAAATAGTAGGGAAGATCTCATCATCGATATGTAATGCCACCAATTTGTCAATCCTCATCTTGTCTAATAATAGCTTATCTGGTTGCCTACCTGAGTGCTTATCAAGCTCGAGCATTGGTTTATCTGTTCTGAACTTGCGAATGAATAGTTTTTCCGGCACAATCCCTGAAACATTTTCACTAGGAAGTAGATTGAGAACTCTTGACTTGAGTCAAAATCACTTTGGAGGCCCATTGCCCCAATCCCTCGTCAATTGTAAAAACCTAGAAGTTCTGGATTTTAGCAACAATAAGATAGAAGGAAAGTTCCCAGCATTGCTAGGAACACTGCCTGAGCTAAAAGTTCTTATTTTGAGATCCAACAATTTTAAGGGTTTTTTAGATTTTCCAAGGGAACCTGATCTCTTTCCTAAGTTGCACATTTTGGACCTCTCAAATAATAACTTCTCTGGTCCTTTACCAACCAATTTAATAGCGAAACTTCAAGGTATGATGAAAGGACAAAATGGGCAAAAGCCACAAGACAAATCATTGTACATGACAAAGAACTCTGATAGGATGGTCTATGAAGATTCTGTGAAATTGAGCATTAAAGGACGGGAGACTAAGCTAGTCAGGATCTTGACCATTTTAGCAACTATCGACTTATCGCTCAACTCTTTTGAAGGGAACATCCCAAATGTTATTGGACTTCTTTATTCTCTCATAGGGCTCAACCTTTCCCACAACCACCTCACAGGGTCAATTCCTTTAACTCTTGTAAACTTGACTAATCTTGAATGGTTAGATCTATCTTCAAACAAGCTTAATGGGGGAGTTCCTAGAGAACTGGGAGATTTGTCATTCCTTGGCTATTTGGACCTCTCAGAGAATCAACTCACAGGTCGCATACCTCAAGACAAGCAGCTGAGCACATTCACAAGCAACTCATTTTATGGAAATCTAGGCTTATGTGGAACTCCATTACAAAACACATGCCCCGGTGACGCTCAGCCTCCTCCACCACCATGGTCGTTCTTCCGAGAGGATAGTATAAGAGAGCATGGTAGTAGGTTTGACAGGAAAGCAGTTGGGATAGGCTATGTATCTGGAATTGTGATTGGAATCTCCATAGCATACATTTCATTTGAAACAGGAAGACCCAAATGGCTTGGGGGAAAAGTGAGAAGCATGGAGAGAAGAACCAAATTGATGAAGAAACCAAAGCGGAAGGCTATCAAATTTCTTGGAGGCTGATGATATTGTTGGGAAGTGGTCCCTTTGAACTATATGCAATGTAGATCAAGGAATACAACTTTTGTTAGATTGAAATGTAATTTCGTATATGGATGCTTGTTTTTATTATGCTGTCATCTTCTTCTTTAAGTGCAATTTCTGAATCAGGCCGATTGAATAGATGAACACAAAAGAAATGTTTCAAAAAAACTTGCTTTGCATCATTGACACCCTAGATGTCCTTTTCTTATTAATTGTACGCCATTCTTGTTTCTCCATGGGAAAGAAAAAAAAAGATGAAGAGTTGTCGAAGCTCATTTAGCCCAAGATTACATGATTGAATGTGCCATTGATATTTGTCCTCAAGGATTTCTAAATTTGTCATTGTCCCACTCTACATTTCTGATGAAGTTGCAGGTTGGTATTAGATCCGTTGACTTGCAGTCTTGCACCTATCATAAGTATCTGCAATAGTCAACAGGTGTACTAAAGGTTTAAACCTCAAAACATCTTCATAGTTTAGATTCAATGTAATCTTATTGCTAAATTCTAGGTCCCCCTAGGCCAAAAAAATGAAATTTTTTCATGTTCGTGGTTTTTTTAAGTTGCTGGTAATTCCAAATATTGTTCGCAAAAATATAACCGCCAACTTACTTATAAGTTAACATGTCAGTAAGTTATCAACATCATAATGAATTTATTAAGTTTATAGCCAACTATTACGTTAGTAACAACTTCTAAATTCTAAGATTAGTACCATAAAAAAAATCTCAAATTGGTATACCAATGCCACATTTAACTAAATAAATTTTCATATCACCAAAAATCTCAAACTGTCACTCTCGTACCACATTTATCCCAAACTAATTTTCGAGTCATAAAAGATTATAACTTTGAATAGATTTTGAAACTTGAGGGAGCTCCTAGGGCAAAATTAGCAAATTTTAGCAAACTTCCCTGTATAAGATTTTGGTGATTTGGGATTTTTGTGACATATATATTTTTTCTTTTTTCTTTTTTGTTGTTGTTGTGACCCATATTAGTTTGAGGTAACCATGGCATTAGTTTACTAGTTTGGCATCTTTTTGTAGCATGAAAATCATATTGGGATAAATATGACACAAGCATATTAGTTTGAAACTTTTCGTGACATTAAAATCAATCTAAAGTAGAAATGATGCGACGTACCTGTTGTGACCCCCCCCCCCCCCCCCCCCCCCCCAGGGCAAAGACAAGATGACAAGTTTAGAGGCAATGTTGTGTTAAAAATCATCGGCCTTAATCAGCATAGATTCTCCCAATCATTTACCTCCGCAACATTGAAAAATTAATGGAAATAGATCTATCCATAAAATCTAACCTAACTAAAAGTCACACTTGCATGTTGAGGCTGGCTTGGAAGTACCTCACTTTTATACAATCGAAGATCTGAGATCGGACACTTGATTACACTAATTCTTTGACTAGTGCTATTTGAGTCCCCCAACTTAATTAAATAGTTGCCTAAGTGATTCGTGCGATTTTTATCCATTTTATGTCCTTAAGCGACTAAATGATGTCTTTGCGGGAGTGCACAATCAGAAGAAAGTAGCCAATCACAACTAGTATGATAGCATATGGAAGTAAATTCAATGATGTGTCAAATAAGGAATATACATGGCATTGTTATTAACTCCCCAGGCAGCAATCCAATGATGTTTATTCAAATCAAATCCAATTTTTTTCTAAGAGACTAGCCTACCTAAATCTAAACTAAACTAGAATGCTATGACATGAATCCTATGCCTATGTGGCATGAACTACGAAATTATGTCACCAATCACATCAATACAAATTTAAAATCACGCCCAATCCACAGCCCACAGCATCGTTCGGTATGCAGATAAGCCCATTCCGCTCATGCAAATGATGTTTAACCATGCCAAATTGACTAGAAATGAATTGCCTGCTCCCGTGCCTTCGTAGACATCTAAATTATACTAAAATGGGACCAAAACTTTCGCAAAACAAGCCCAGGCGTACCCTATCAGCAACATTCAGAGTGCACAACCCACGACTGTTCTAAACAATCGACATAAAAAAAAAAAAAATGCCAACATTGCTAAGAAATCTACATGCTAATATTTAACATGAGCAATCAAGGCGACGCCTCTATGGGGCTCGACTCAATTCAAATTCACGCCCAAAAGAAAACAGTAGTGACCAGCAACGTTCAGTACCAAGGCAGAAGCAACAACCCCGAGCTTCACATGAAAATAGCTCCTAAGAATATTAAAAAACTATAAAATTAACCACATATTAACATGCCATCAAGAGCAATCAGAATGATCATCAAATGACCTTGACATTAACTCACAAATCACGCTCCATGAGGAATGAATAGCAAGTATTCAATGAACGCAGTCCGCAATATAGTTATAGAAATCAAACCTAAACATGTTAAAACTGATTGGAAACCCATGGGTACTTTAGTGCCTCATTTATTCTGTGAAAAATGAATTATTTAAAAATGTATTTTCATAAAAATAATCACTTGTGTCGCATTAGTCAACGAAAAATATTTTTATTATCAACAACAGTTTATGTTTAAATATTTTTTCTGGACAATAAAAATATTTTTCGTTCATTCATTTTTATAAGTAATATAAGCACTTATTTTTTTAAAAAAATATTTTTCAAATAATTTATTTTGCGTGAAACAATCATAGCTTGACTTAATTATGAACAAGCAAGATTACATCCGGGCGGAGCTAAGTCTAGAACCATCAGACTAAACTAGACTCATATTCATAAGACCAGGCTAAGCCCAAATCCTTTAAATTTAACCACCTAAACCCGAAGTTCACTAAGCCTAATTGAACCCATTTTGATTTTTTTTTCCTTCGTTTTTCCATTTTCTAATTAATTTTTTTCTCTCCCATTGTCTTCTTCCTGTCGCCTTCCTCAGTACCAACCGAGAATAGACAAGACCAAAATCAAAGCTCACCATACCAGCACATCAACAATCGAAGCTTATCACACCAGAACACGCAAATATCGAACATATATACTTAACAATCGATCTCATGTATTCATCACAAGACCCATGCCATCAGCTATTACCTTCGACAATGGCCGTTCGCCGGATGTTACCCCCTATACTATGATACCGAAACAGACGGAAAGAGGATATGAAGTAAGACCACCGTCTGGTGATAAACTAGAATGTAAACAACCGATCGGTAAGTGCGACATCAACTCCAACCAAGCTCTCACCAGTGATTATCATTTACGGGCATTGGAACATAAAACACATAAACAACGAACCCACAGTTTAGAAACAGCTTCAGATATTGAGAAATCACTATGACTCGGACGTGAATGACTTGAGATCATTTAACCTAAATCGCTATACTTTCAGATTACACGAAAAACGTGGTTAACTCGCACTAAATTCTCATAAACATTTCATTGGACAGGCGATGGGCGTCTCAACTGAATGATATAGCTACGACGACTCAAATCCATATTGATACCAAAACTGCACAACCAGCTCGAAACGCTCGTAGAAACTCGTTTTCATAGATCTAAACGTAATCGTTACCAAAACTCTCCGACCCATATTTCAGAGATCTTTCTTTCCCAACAGAGATCGTTTCCCACCCCGAAAAATGCTCTCTCTCCACTCTCTCCAGCGTCTAAAGCCCCCCCCCCCCCCCCCCCCCCCCCCAAAAAAAAAAAAAAAACACAAGAAAGAAAAAATCCGGCGTTCTCTCCCCTCTCCTCAAAACGGATTCCTCCTCTCTGCGTTAGTCGCTCTCCCGAACGATTTTTCAGTGGTTATGGACAGAGGAATTGATCACCGCCTCCTCCACCTGCTGCCCTCTCCCTTGGCCGCGTCTGCGTGCTCTGCAATTCCTCCTCACGTTTCAGAAGTGATGGACTGAGCTCTAGAGATTGAAGTTCAGGCTTGATGGTTCTTGGTTTTATTGAAGTTCAGGCTTGATGGTTCTTGGTTTTATTTAATAGAAAAGCTTATGATCCTCAAGAACAAATACGTTATTTTAAGGAATTTGATTTTTATTTTATGTTTAATATCTCTAAAACTATTTGCATCAAGGATATTGATAACAAACAATAAGATGAAAAAACTATAAATGAGTTATATGAAAATTCAAATTGCGTAAAGTAAATTGTATTAGACTTTTACAGTATGATAATTTTAATCAAATTAGTTATAATTGAATTCTTCACTTGTTTGTGTATATAATAACAAAATTAAAATATAGGTTATATGACAACATCTATATTAAAAAGTACACTAGAAATAAGTTATATCAATTTAATCTCTGCTTTACGAAATCCATTAAATTATCTTTACCATTTGTAAATCTCCAATTTTTCCTCAATTTAAATGAATAATTGAGCTTTAGTCTTCATGTGAGTCTTGTGATTAAAAAATCTAGTGTCTTATTTCTTACTTTGCATTAAATAAGTATAGTTAATTTCATGTATATTGAGTGGATTTCATTTTCTAGGGAAAAAATGGCATCAGCAGCAAGATGACGGCTGTTTGAATAATTTTGAAAAGATTTTTAATTCGATTAACCATGAGACAATGGGTAAAATGTTTAAGATCTGTTTTGCACTTATCCCAGAAGTATATTTTTTAATTCATGCCGGATGAAGAGCTTATTAACTTGGACTTACTTTATCATTAGCTCTTTGATGACACGTCCTAGATAGATGAAGAATGTGACCATGGCGCCTTAAGTAAGATGTTTGCGCATGACATTGTAAACTCCAGAGTCCTATGATCCTCCATAAGTAGTACGTTATCAATGTGGTATTGCTAATTTCTTTCAGCTATTTTCTATTATGCCACTGAGTTGTTGGTTTCTAGATTCTGTTTTTCGGTCATTTAGGCCATGTTTGGTAACCATCCAAATAGGGCCAGATTCTGATTCTTTGTTCTCGGAATCAGTTTCGGCCTAGAATCGCGTTTGGTAAAATTTTTGTTCCCGGGAACAAATTTGTTCCTGGGAACAGATTGGGAATAGAATCAAGAACAAAAAAAAAGTTGATTCTTATTCCGGGAACGAATTTGAGAATCAAAATCAAAAAAATTTCTTCTTCCCTTTGGCCAATCTCGCGACCGTCGTCCACCACCCGCCAACGTCCGCCGTTTGCCGCAGCCGTCCGCCGGCCGCCGCCGCCTGTCCGGTGAGCTCGCCGGAGGCTCGCTAGACCAGGGCGAGGTCCGGCGAGCTCGCCGGAGGCAAGCCCAGCCACCGGCGAGACTCGGCCTCCCCAGATTTGGCAAGGCCGAGCCTCGCCGGTGGCCAGGCGGGCCTCGCCGGGGCTGGGCGAGGCCGAGCCTCGCCGGGGCTGGGCAGGGGCTGGGCAAGCCTCGCGACGCCCAGCCCCAGCGGTGGCCAGGCGAGGCTCGCCCAGCCCTGCCGGTGGCCTAGCAGGCCTCGCCCAACCCCGACGAGGCCGGCCTAGCCACCGGCGGAGCTCGGCCTCGCCAGATCTGGCGAGGCCGAGTCTCGGCGGGGCTAGGCGAGCCTCGCCCAGCTGCCGGCGACGCTCCGGTGAGGTCGCCGGCCCTCGTCTGGCCGGTCGCCGGTCCGGCGACCGACCAGAAGAAGAAGAAGATGATGAGAAAAAGAAAAGAAAAAAGGAAAAAAATAAAAAGAATAGAAAAAAATAAAAAAATGAAAAAAAGAAAATAAAAAAAAGGAAAAAAGTAAAAAAATTATTTAAAAATTAAAAGAAATTGATTTGGAACGGAATTAATGAACACGGTACCGAACGCAATTCTATTCCAGAATCGGAAATTTTGGACAATTACCAAACGGCTTAAAATGCTTAGAATCAGTTCCCGGGAACAGAATAAAAAAGAATCAGTTCTGATCAGAATCTACTCTTGGGAACAGAATCGTTACCAAACGCGCCCTTAAGCTCCTAACCGAGTTATTATGGGGTGCATGATAACCAAAATTTCTGTTTTAGAAATAATTTTTCTATTCCAGACCTGTTTCTGGAATAGAAACCTGTTTGATAAACCTATTCAGTTTTTCTATTTTTGGAATAGATTTCTATTCCATAAATTGATTTGGAAGAGAAATCAGAAATAGAAATTTTCTACTTCTGATTTCTGGAAGAGAAATCAGAAATAATTTCTCCCACTAAACCCTAATTTCGGTGAGTCCTCCCTCATCTCCTCTACGTCTCTACCTCCTCCTCCTCCTCATCTGCCTCTCCTCATTTTATTAAAAATAAAAATAAAAATATTCATTTTATTCATTTAAAAATTAAATTAAATTTATTAAAAATTTATGAAAAATAAATAAATTATTTTTATTTTTAGTTTATTAAAAATTAATTTATTTAATTTATTTAAAATAATTTATTTATGATAAATAAAAATAATTTATTTTTAATAAAAATAAATTTAATAAAATTATTTTATTTGCCTTGAGTGTTTTGCCAAATAAATTTATTTTTAAGGATATTTTATTTTAAAATAAAATGATATTTTTATTTTATTTTTTATGATTTATTTTATTTTATTTTATTTTATTCATTATTTTTTTGTTACTAAATCATTTTTATTTTTATTTTTTATATTAAAGGTCGTCAGTTGTCGCTGCCGCCGTTCGAAAGGAAGAAATTTTGTGTCATTATCAAACGAATTTCTATTTTTAGAGTAGAAATTTTGTGTCGTTATCAAACGGTTATTTTTGCTTAGAAACTCTTCTAGAAATAGAAATATAAAAATTTATTTATGTTCTAGAAACTATTTCTGGAACAGAATGGTTGTCATGCGCGCTCTAGGTGACATCCAAGCTTGTTGCACCTTGTTCTATGTTGGTAGTAAATTAAATAAAATTTCCCCTGACGTGCCATTAAGTAGTGGTGGTTGTATCTTGTAGAATTGGACGTGATTCCCTCTCATGCTCTCCCGCAACTGACAGTAAGATGGATTTTCAGGTACAGAGACCGCAATCACAGGAGAAGTCGCAGCAGAAACAGGGGAAGATATGACTGCGACGAGTGCAGAGACAGGGAAAGGAGCTACCGTCACCGGAGCAGGAGCTACAGCACAGGTCCAGATCGTCGCGGAGATCGAAGGGCACCCAAGTATGATGACGAGGACTGAAGTCAGACTGGATCATACTCGAGGTGATGGCCCTCCCCATTTCCCCTCTGTGCTTCTTCTGATTGTTGAGAATTTTTAGATGATTGGAGACTTTTTTTCCCTCATTTTCAGTTCGTCCCCCCGCGCGAAGCTGAATATGAGAGCAGTTCGTCTCCAAATCAGACCTTCTACACTCGAGAGTCCTGATGGACGAAATGGTGAAAGAGCTTCTCAGCTCCACAGCCTGACGATTCCCCTACTGCATCTGCACAAAGTCCATCCTGCACTCTTCGTTTGCCATTTTTTGGTCATGATCCAGTAGCCATCCCCAAAGGTGATCTGCTAAGAGGGCCGTATGGTTTTTCTATATTCATACAGCTGTAGGTGTTCCACTTTGGCGCCCTCTTACTTTCGGCAATTTTTTTTGGGCGTCGACGAAGTTCCCTGAAAATGGGTTCGATCCGTTGGCCTCACATTCGGCTGATGCATTACTTGGGGGATTCTAACATGTGATGGTGATGAAAAGTCACGGCATTAGTGATCTTGTAGAAAGATATAGTGCGATTGATCTTATTACGTGTTTAGACTCCCCAACCTCCCGTTACTTTGGTAAAAAATTGTATTTGACAATAATGAAAGCTCACAATTCTTCCAAAAAAAAATTGTCCAAAATGTCCTTAACCTATTATTCGGTGACCAATTTAGTCATAAGCTCTTCAATTTTGTCAATTTAGTCTTAGATCTTTTGACAATTTGCCGACCACAACAAGGGCCGCAATGCCGTCGCCTCACTAAATCTGGCGAGTTATCAAAAGGTTAAAGATTGAATTGATGAGTTGTCAAAAGATTTATGACTAAATTGAGAAAATTAAAAATTTAGGATCGAATTGGTTTCTGTACAAGATTTTGGACTTTTTGGACAATTTTCCCTAATTTTTCAAGTTAGAGATACCTTGCAAAGCCTTAGTTTTATCCAACGAAGTAAATACCGGCCTTTTAAGAATAGGTGAACCGGATTAGCTCATTAGCATGTGGAGCCCATACACATTTCTGTTCCATTTGGATTCGAGTACGATCCTTTCATAAGGAAAGAAGCAACTAAAAAACTGAAGCGCCTTTGTCATTAACAAAATCAAGAATAGACCCTAAGAAAATTTGGGCTACACCACACCGCGTTTATTATTATATAATTATTGATTATGGTTCTCTCTACCGTTCTCTCTAACCTTTTAAGAACGATAATCTCTTATATTTATTTGGTTCTATTCTCACTAAAGGGTCAGGTCAAGTTTGGGTGGGTTGAAATTAGGTCTGACTCAAATTAACCCATTTAACTAACATTAACTCATATTTTTGTAATACAATTTCAGCAACCCATACTCAATCCCTCATACCGAAGTCATATTCAACTCAACCCATGCTTCTATTCATAGCAGTTTACCCCATTTAAATAACTAACGTTGATTGTCTTTTTTTTTTTTGCAGTCATTAGATTTTTTTTTAATCAAGCAATGCAATGCTACCTACTATTTAATATATTACAAAAATGATAAACGCAATAAACTAAAGTGAAAAAGAATTGCAAAGCTTATAAATAGAGGAAAATAAGTTCTTATTATGAGTATAATTCGATGGAAAACTTTGATATAATCAAGATGACTTCCAGAACATAATCAAATGACAATATCATTAGCCAGTGCAACATGCGGGAATATCTCAATTGGAACTATCGAACGTTTCAAAATTCCCAACTAATGACGTTATCATATGTCAAAATGGCTCAAACAAGCGGGCCCCAAAATGATGTTGGATTTTCATTGCCAATCTTCCTGTTTGATTAACATGGGTCGCGGGTAAGTACAATGTAGACTCACTAAAACACTTCTTATTAGACTTTCTTATTTTAATAACATAACAACCCATTCTTCAAATTTTAGCTAACCGAACTCGGCCATTAAAGAGCGGTGCTTTGATCCATTTTGATACTTGTCCCTATACTTACACACAATCATCAATTTTATTGAATACATGGATTTTTTTTTATTGGAATAAGAGCATTAAAATTCCTAAAACTTATTATAAAGTACAAATGAATTCTAAAATTTTTCTAAAATGCAATCAAGTCTTAAAGTCATTATATTAGTCTAATCAAGTTCTTCCGTTGACTTTACTTATTAAAATTTTAGGACTTAATTGCATCTTCGTAATAAATTTTAAGACTCATTTGTATTTTTTGATAAGTTAGAGAAATTAAATTGCACTTTTCTAATAAATTTTAAAATCTTCAGTGCATTTATTCCTATTTTATTTTGGCCGTGCTTTCGGTGCCATTTGGCTAAATCATTGGCTGTCATTTCTGCAAGATTGGATAAATTGGGGCAAGATTTGGCTTCATTAATGCCGAGTGAGTAGACTTCCCTTAGGCACGCTTGAAATTGCATAACGTGTGGCACAAATCACGATTTGATCCTGTAGAAAGTGTTCAAGGAACCAAAAATTCATCCAGTTTGCTTTCAAATACTACCTATAACCTTTTTTAGCACCGCTTTGTGCCTTGGGAAAAGAAAAACCAATTATCAGAACCAAAAGAGAAGGAGGAGAAGAAAAGATGGACTCTTCATTAAAATTTAAGAGGGTCATTAGCCTTGTGGCTGCTCTTGCCCGTTTCCCTACCTTTATCATTCCACTTCCTGCCGATGCTTCCTACTGATGCTTCCCTTGAGGAAGCCTCAACCCTCCTCAAGTGGAGGTCCAATCTTGGCCACGATTCGGTTTCTTCTCTCTCTTTCTGGACTCCCTCTCTTTGTAATACCACCCATTCCAATTTGACGATGATTCCATATACTTGGTATGGCATCTCTTGCAATCAAGTCGGGAGTATGATCGAGATAAATCTCATTACAGCTAATGTTAAAGGTTCGCTTGACGAATTCCCATTATCATCTTTGTCTCACTTCATGTACATGAACTTGAGTGTAAATAGTCTCTCTAGCCACATTCTACCTCAAATCAGTCTTTTGAGCAACCTCACTTATCTTGACCTTTCTATCGATCGGTTCTTGGGGCTAATACCACCAGATATTGGCCGTCTTAACAAAATTGGAGGTCCTACACTTGGCTTTCAACGAGTTAAATGGCTCTATTCCATTAAAAATTGGGCAACTAAATTGGCTTAGTGAGGTTGCGTTGTGTTTGAATCAATTGGATGGATCTATTCCATCCTTATTAGGTAATTTAAGAAAATTAGCTAGAGTGTATGCCTATGACAACTCTCTTTCTGATTCTTTACCTCCTGAAATGGGAAAAATGATAAATTTGGAAGTGCTCCACATGGATACCAACTTCCTAACAAGACCAGTTCCTTCCACTATAGGGAACTTAACCAAATTGAGAAAGCTGCACCTATTTGCCAATAAGCTTAACGGTTCTATCCCCTTAGAGCTAGGGAATTCGAACCTTCTTATCTCGTTGAGTCTTTACAATAATAATCTTATTGGTTCAATCCTACCAATATTAGGCAATTTGACGAACCTTACCCTTCTTTACCTCTATGATAACTAGTTTTTGGGTCACATTCCTAATGAGATAGGAAATCTTTGCGCTATGCATGACTTAAAGCTAAGTGGGAATCAACTCACCAGCTCAATTCCTTCATCTTTGGGTAATTTGACCAGCCTAGTTTATTTGGGCCTCCACCTCAAACAGCTTTCTGGTTTGATTCCTAGATTGTAGGGGATCTAATGAACTTGGAGGTGCTGCTACTAAGTTTCAAAAATCTTTTTGGTAGCATTCCTAATGATTTAGGAAAAATTCAAATTACAGACCTATTGCATTTGAGTGCAAATCAGCTCACCGGTCCAATTCCTTTTTCTTTTGGTAATTTGACTAACCTAGTCTATTTACGCCTCAGCGAGAATCAACTTTTGAGGAAGATATCTTTATTGATTTGCAATGCCACCAACCTTTCACTCCTCATCTTGTCTAATAATTAGCTTATCATACTTGAGTAGTGGTTTATCTATTTTGAACTTGCGAATGAATAGTCTTTTAGGCACGATCCCTCAAACATCTTCACTACGAAGTAGCTTAAGAACTCTTGATTTGAGTCCAAATCAATTTGAAGGCACATTGCCACAATCCTTTGTCAATTCCAAAAACTTGGAAGTTCTAGATTTGAGCAACAATAAGATAGTGGATAAGTTCCTAGCATGGTTGGTGTGACATCTCGAATTTCTGATTCTATTTTCAATTGAATAAGTTGGGCTTTTCATCAACACGCCTATAATCTTTTTCTCTGAGTTGATCACTCACAAAATAACTAGTCTATCTATTGAAGCCGCTAAGAGATTTTAACGCAATAGACTTGAGAATTCGACCATAAATCAATTGTTCGACCGTGCCAATCTGCAAGGGTCATTGCGGCACCATCAAATCGATTAAAGACCAAAGATAGGTCGATTTGATAGAGGTGCGTGATTAGTATGTGAGTGATTTCACCTGATTGCAAAATTTCTATCAAACGGCACTACACCGATTTTTCTGTCATTTCTGTACTCTGTGCCCATATTTGAAATCTCGAGATTTTCATGACAACTGAGCATCGCCAATGTGTCAAAGATGCACAATGTGGCTCCAAAATAATCGATCCCGAGTCAATTGCACTAAAAATTCATAAAAGCTACCTAGTAGGCTAGGTCACGCTAAAATCACACCCGATTGAAATTAACTGCAAATTTAAATCCAATTTCTAAAGTTTTGTCATGTCACGATTCATTTTAGGAATGTCAACTCATCCTCCAAAGATTTTTCTGCAAACCCAAGATTTCGGCGAAAAATCAAAGTTGGGTTATTTTGGACCGGAAAAATTAGATGGCCATTTTTGGTTGCGTTTTTGGCCGTCAAGTTGGTTCAATTGATAAGGAAAAATCATAAGATGATTGAGGGCACCTTGGTTGATTTTATGGGGGCCAATTTGAGTCCAATTGGATGAGAATTGGATCAAATTGGATGGAAATGGTCCAAAATTCGTAGGCCAAGGGTATAGCAACATTTTGGACCTCTTCAATGGCTTCTAGGGGAACTTTGGGTGTGGAAACTGGCTGAGGTTGAAGGCTGAAGATGTGGGGGCCAAGCAATGAGCACAATAGAGATATTTAGCTTGACTTTGAGGCACTTTGGGCCTCTCCATCTTTAGCTGGCTTCTTCTTCTTCCCTAAGCTCACTTTATCCATTGTTGTGTGAGTTTTAAGCTTGAGAGAACCAGAGAATAGCCGGCCAGCCTCCCCCTTCACTGTCGACCGCCTCCCGAGCCACCGGACTCGCCGCACGCCGCCCCCGAGCCCGCTCGCACGTCCCTTGCATCCATACCTCCTGCTCTCCGTCTTGTCGTCTAGACCCTCCTAGCCATCATCTCGAGCCATGTCCAACTGTTGAAGCCACTGTTCGTCGCCGTTCAGCCGCCGAAGTTGACCGCTTGGCCTTGCAGCAGCTGTCCGTCGCCTGTGTGGCCATTTCAGCGCGAGCCGAACCCTGCGCCAACCCCTTTAGTCCTTGGACAGAGACTGAAGGCCAGCAAGGGCCTTAGAGCTTCTAGGCCCATTTTTAGACTGGTCTGGACCTCTGTTGGTGTCGTCATAGGCTCGAGTATTGCTCGCCTCCACATCGCTATGGACTCACCGACCCGCTAAATCGGTGAGTTTACTTGCTAAACTCTACTTAGGAAGTTAATGACATTTAGTGTGGCATCCCAAAATTCATGACGGCCTCTAGTTACATTAAAGTCTATGAATAGGCGATGGAAGTACCATCAAGTTATTTTATAGCTATTTAATCCATAATTTGCAATAAGATTTATGGCCAAGTTTTTAATGGATAATTATGTGATAGGAAAGAAAATTCTATCATTGGCCATGTGTATTATAAATTGGAATTTATGGACTTGTGACTACAGATTTTATGGCCTTATTATTTTTGCAAGTTAGGTATTTATTTAAGTGGAAAATGTTAATAGATCATTAAAAGGTTAGTGGGCCGAAATTCTTAGGCCAAGCTAGCCCAAAAACCCAGCCCAAGACCACCACCACTTCGGCCCAAAGCCAAGCCCATGAAGCCCATTGGGCAGTCGACCAAGCTGGCCCCAAGCCCAGCCGGATGGAGCCCCTCTTCCATGGCAAATTGCCAAGTGTTCTTCCCTAGTTGCCAAGTGTGGCTGCCCCCATTGGCCATCGTTGCAGCTTTCAATCATTGCAAATGATTGAAGGAAAGGGAAATTAAGAGACGGAGAGTGGCCAGTTTTGGTGAGTGAGAGAGAGAGTGAGAGAGGGAAACCGAGAGAGGAGGAGGAGGCCGTGCGAAGAAGAAGGAAGAGAGTCCGTCCGCCTATTCGTCCACCGTTCATTGCTACTTTGCCTCTGTTTGCTGCTGTTTTGTGCTTGAATCTAAGGCAAGTAGAGTCCTAAAACCTACCCTTTGCTTGCTGTGATGTGTGTGTAGAAGATGGTGCATTTTGGTTGTGGTAGATGGGATGAAATTTCGGAGCTTTGACGAGAGATTGGTTGGCCATGCATGCTGTTTCTGGAAAGACCAGTTTAACCATCATTGAGTTTATGTGTTGCATGTGACCTTTTAGTCAAAATCTTGCTTCAATTTCTTCATGAAAGTTGTAGAGAACACCTTGAAGAACAACATACTAAAATTTGAGGCAAAACGAACGAGAAATGGTTAGTGAAATGATTTTTCTTTGGAGAGACTAGATCTGGAATTCGTTGTGCTGACCTTCAGTGGTTTTGTGGTCTGTAAAGTAACCTTCTTGTAAAAATCTCACTTTGATCTCTTAACGAAAGTTGTATTATACTTCTTGAGGTAGAACATATCAAAGTTTCAGAGGAAATAAACAAAGATAGGTCGGTGAAATCGTCGTCTTATGAAGAAACCGGATCTGGGAAAAACGTTACTTCGACCCAGCATGATTTCGTGATTTTTATAAAATCATATAGTTAAAATTTATTCATGTGTCCTTAATAAAGGTTGTAGGTAATATTCTGATGAGTAACATGCTAAAAATTTAGAAGAAATGAACATATGTGAGTCGGTGAAATGAGTTTCTTTTGGAAGATGATAATCTGGGAAAGGATGATACCAAGAACAGGGAGAAAGAATCGTCTGTATCTATTAACCTAGAACTATTTGGGTTTTGATGTCTTCATGAGATATTTAACTCTAGGTCTTAAATACAGTGTGTCCAAATTTCAGAATTTTCTGAGTTTATTTAACGGTTTAATCGAAAATATTTTCAAAACTGTGCATGGACGGTGTTAAAATCCTTTTTCGGTGATGTATGGACCTGTACGTATTCTGTGAAGCCTTGTTTGATATGGTGTCCGTCATGAAATGTGTTTTCTTAGATCTTCTCTACAGTGTGTTAAATTTTCAGAATTAATTCCCATCGTTTACTAATTTTCCAGAATTTTTCATAAACAGCACGCATTCTGTTTAAGTTGAAAAACTGTTTTGTTTACAGGTTATTGATTTGCTAGATAAATTGTGATATCTTGGATTATCATTCGTGCAATGATGTGGTGACATTCATGCATGTCATATGACATCAAAAGATTTATGGATTTTCATGAATTCAATGAAATTTCTCAAAACCATTGCATCGAATAATATTTTTCCCAATGCATATTATATGATTTTAAAAAGGCTGGTTCCAATCATTGGCATTATTGCATCAAATGTGAAATTGAAAAAATGAGATATATGAGAATGTGCATTGTAGTGATAAGAAGGCCGTCGGAGGTGTGAGCCGATAATGCCTTGGGAGTGTCAGGATGCCCGGAATGTGAGGGTGCCGGATGCCCGGTGGCCTAGTGGCGTAATTCCTGAGGGTCCTCGGGAGTTTCGAGATGCCCGGTGGTATACGATACGTAATTTCAGGGGGGGTGCCTGGTGGTATGTCGGTACATAATTCCGGAAGTCCTGGAGGTGTATGCCCAGGGGGGATTCCTCGTGATGCTAGTTGGGATGCGAGATGCCCGGAATGTGGGGGTGCCGGATGCCTGGTTGTATTTTGAATACATGCCTAGAGGTTTCTCGCGATGCCTGGTTGGATGCAAGCGATAAATTGTGGGATGCAAACATTGGTCCCTGGAAAGAAAAACTGATGAGATCCCCGTGAAAGATAAGAATTGAAAGTTGTTGGAGAAATCTTCTTGAAGTGTTTTGAAGCTGACAAATCGTTTCCATCAGTCTAGTCTGAAGGCTTGCAGACTCTGCTATTTAAAGTCTGAAGACCCCCGGACAGCCAGACTCAAGACTCAAAGTCTATCCTCATTGACAGTCTCTAATCCGTTGAAGAAAGGTTATCAAGAACTGGATGTTTCGTCAAGGATTTAACCTTATCAACTGGAGAAGATCTCGTGGCTGGAAAAGACGTAATGGAATCCTTTGATTGATCGAGATTGACTCGATGATTGAAGATCCGGTGATTGCCTAAATATTATTGGAATGTTCTACTTATGGAAACCGAGATCCTGATTGTATGGGCGAACATGATTGATGGGCTATCGACACGTTCCTTTAATAGCTTGAACAATCTTCCTAATTGATTCCGTCCAACGGGTAGATTGGAGGAATTCCTTTGGTAAGTGCCAACGGGTATGATGGCATAAAGGAGTATATAAGGAAGACGGTCTTAGTTGTTGAGGTGTGCGCGATAGAAGAATTCCAAAGTCTGAAGCTCCTTTTTTGTTTAGACAATTCCTTTGAGCGAATACTTGTATACAAAAGAGAGTCTATATTTGTGAGAAATCTTGAGGAGGTGTGATAGAACATCTACACTGTGGAATCAAGGCAAAGCTGTGCTGTAACTTCTCTTTTGATCATAGTGAAATCTAGCCGGTGGGCTGTCAATGCGGAAGAGTGGACGTAGGCTTGGAATAAGCCGAACCACTATAAACCATGTGTTCAATTTTCTCTTCCTTACTCTCTTTTCTTTGATCGTGCTTCATTTTTGCTAATCATAGTAAAATTTCTTTCTATCATTTGCAAAGAATCGCTTCCATATCTCGATAAATTGTTTGTGCACCTATTCACCCCCCTCTAGGTGATTATACTAGCTATCTCAAAAGTGAATCATGTGCATGGGCGTATGCATATGACATGATGCATGATCTGCTTATGAAAGTAAATTAATGCTATTTGATATTGAAAATGCAATCATTAAGGCGTGAATGAATCTCATGGTGAGATATGCATGATTGCATGGTGGTATATGCACATATGGCATGGATGTGCATGAATACTTGATGATGAGTGCATGGTGGTATATGCACATAAGGCATAGATGTGCATGAATGCTTAATGATGAGTGCATGATGGTATATGCACATATGGTATTATGACATATGTATGGCTGCAAGGTAAGGTATACTTGAATGCATAAATGATATGTGCTTTGTTCATGATACCTTGATTGTTCTGTTTGACGCATTGAGTAGTTTGGTGGATCTTTACTGCTGAGTGGTTGTACTCACCCCGTTTGGGAAATAACATTTCATACTAGATAAGATACATTTGTTGCCACTGCCACCAGTAGATGGATCGAGTGGTTGGATATGACTGCGAGGAGGAGGATAGCAAAGGAATGAACTTTTGGACGCCAATACTGATCGATGGACTTTAAGTATACGACCATTGGAGGAGATGTCGGTCATCTTTTGAAGTATAGCCAAATATAGAAAACCATGGCATTTTGATGTACCGATGAATGATGTCCATCTGGTTTAAGTAAATAAAGGTGTTCGGCTTTTATATATAAATGTTTAGTTGGTGTGCATCGTTTTCTGAATATAGGGAATGGAGTTGATGGATGTGCTTCCGCTATATGAATTGCGCAAGGGACCGATCAAAAATAAAATAAAAAATGTAAACCCCTCGGTTGTATGGACCCATTGCAATTGAAATGGTGTTAGAGTGACATGTTATTAGGGAAAATTAAAGGTAAGTGAATTGATAGCAACCTAAACGGATCGGATGCCATCAAGGGGTGCCACATTTAGTGGATAATTAGTTTAGGCTAATTAGGGATTTAGTTGTTAGTTAATTAGATTAGTGATTTAGTTGTTCGATTGTGCATGTTAGATGGTTAGAATAGATTGATTATGGGTTAAAGAGGTTGTGCTATTCATCTAGATAGGTTCGAAAATTTTCTAAGCCCGTTTAGGTGGTTAGATTAGTGTTTCCGGCCTAAGTTGGTATTTATTACATTTAAATTGCATTATTTAATTTTTTGTATTTATTTAATTATTTAATATTTTCCGGAAATTATACAGGTATAGCCGGTGACTGGAATTTTGTGCTTATTGTAATGGTGTGCTTAGTTTATGCAATTGAGTTTTAATTTGTGCAAATTGAGTAGTGATTGGAATTTTGGTTATTTATTCCAAAATTGTGAAATTTTGATATTTAATTAGAAAATCCCGGATGTTGGGTTTTAACACCAAAAATGATTTTATAGACTATATCAAACAATAGGATTTTAAAAGGGAAGATATCAGTTTTTTTGGTTCAAATTGACCGTATACCCATATACGATTATTTTACTATGTATTTTTAATATGAAGAAATTAGGCCAAGTTCACTATTTTAATCTATGCATTTGAGTACAATGCACGGTGTCCTTAGCCGAGATTGAATGATTGTGTGTTGATTAAGAGAATCGGTCCTTGAAATGAGTCGGGTGGACGTGCCCCTATATAAGATGCCCCTTGTCAACGGATGCCGGTCGCAGTAGATTCTGGACCAATGCTCATTTATGAAATGCCGTCTCATGTAGACATTACTGTGCTCAGTAGAGTGAGATGATACCTCATTATGCCAGAAGACCGCTGAACGTCAAGTAGGCCATGCCCGTGTGTGGCCGTGATTAAAAATTGGAACGCATGTTGGAAGATATTGACGCGCCAGATTATAAGACAAAATTGTGTAGCACGGTATGAGACGTGTCATAACCATTTGGCCTTATAATTAGGACCCTTGTGTTTATTGAGATGAAAGTGGTGGCATTCCAATTGATTGAGTTTGATTACTGCATATGGTTGTATATTTGAACTGTGCTGACCTACAGGGAGGATCTGAGACGAGGTAAGTCTCTATGATTGTGTGGCCGTGTGGCTGTGTGGTTATGTGGCTAAGTATATTTCCTTCCTAGTCGGAGTTTAGGAGGTGGACTTGTTGAGACATTGTCTCACCCCATCATGGGCTCAATTCTTTTCAGATCCTTAGATGGCAGCCCCGCCGATTCGTTTTGGTCAGCCTCGGAGGGTTACTGAGCTGGTTCCCGAAGGCCACGGGGTTTGGGTCTATGAGCTCGTAGTGATCATTGTCTAGGTCGATGAGGGCCTACCTCAAAGGGTACCTCATCGATTTAGGGCGTGGTTTCGCCGCAAGTTCAATGGATACAGAGTTGGTCCCCTCCAGGGTTTTGAGGTCCTCGCTGTGGTAGTTGACGCTGCCTTTGGTGAGGGTGCAATTGACCCTCCTGATGGTGCTGTGGTGGACCCGGCGCCCCTGAAGTCTATGGAGTCCGAAGGATTGGTGAACGTGTCCGACTAGGGGGTCATAGGACAATTTTCTTTTTTATGACTGATTTTTATTATAGATAGACTAATTCTGTATATAAACCTAGTTGTTTATAAAAGTGTATTTTGGTTGTGAATTTATTATCCTGCTTTTCTATCTCATGCAGTTCGCTATCAGGAGTTTGTTTATTCGCTTCCGCATGTGCAATAAAATGAATGGGTTGGCGTCGCATCCTAGGACGTCACAATTATATCGACCACCGAGGGATGTGTGGCATCTTAGAATTTCATGAAAATCTCTAAATATGCCATGAGCCATGGATAGGCGATGGAAACACCGTTATTGTATTTTTGTAGCCTTTTGATCCATGATTCGCAATGAGATTTATGGCCAAGCTTTTTACGGATAAATTTTGGGAAAGAAAGTTCTATCTTTGGCCATATGTATTATAAATTGGAACTTATGGATTTATGATTGCAAGTGTATAGCCATTTGATTTGCAATTTAGTACTTTGATTTAATAGGGATTTAATTAGTTTTTAAAAGGGTTAATCTTAGGTTATTTAAGCTTGGGTCTTAGGCCCAAGAGTGTTGGGCCTAAGATGAGCCGAAATGGCCGGCCCATAAGCCCAAGAAGGGGCCACCGATCGCACGAAGAAGGGGGGGGGGAGACCAGTTTGCATGCTCCCCCATTTGTCCTTTGAAGTTAGCCAAGTGTCACCCATGCACACCTAATGATGGCTAATGATGGAGGGGAAGAAATTAAGGGAAAATGATGGCCGGCTTAAGTGAGAAAGAGAGAGAGAGAGAGAGAGAGAGAGAGAGAGAGAGAGGGGAGAAAGAGAAGGAAGAAAGGAAGGAGAAGGAGGCTGTGCGTGCGCAAGAGGAAGGAGAAGGGCAGTCCACTGTTGTCCGTTTGCCGCCGTCGAGTCCACCTCGCCCTCCGTTCGTGTTTGCTGTGTTTGCTCGGTCTAGAGGCAAGTGGGATCCTTGATCTACTCTTGCATGTTGTGCCTAGTATGTGTGATTGACATGGTGATAAATTTCGGATGTCTAGGGTGTTAAAAGCTGAAGTTTTAAGAGTGGTGTTTGAGGCTAGTAAACTGTTCTTGAGAAAACAGCTCGATCTTAAACGTTTTAGTGGCTTGCATGTGATGTTCGAGTTGGATTTTGGCCGTGACTTCTACATGACAGTTGTTAAGGACTACTTGTAGTATAACATACTCAAATTTGGGACAAAACGAACAAGTATAAGTGGGTGAAATCTTTATTCTTTGGAAAGACTGAATCTGGAGATTTCCCGTAACTACCTTTGATGAATTCATGGACTGTAAGGCTAACTTTTTGTTGGAATTTCACTTCTATTTCTTAAAAAAATATGTAAAGGACATCCTGAGGTTTAACATATCAAAAATTTAGAGAAAACCAACAAGAATAGGTAGGTGAAATCATGGTTTTTCGGAGATAGTTAGATCTGGAAATTTCGGTACTAGGAACAGGCGATTTAACCACCTATATTAAATTACCTAGGACGAATCTGACTTTAATTTCTTCATGAAAAATCTACCTTAGGGTCTTGACTACCACATAATCGAATTTCATAATTTTTGAAGGCCATTAGAGTATTTAATCGGAAATGTTTCAAAAACTGTGCAAGTTGAATCGTTAGAATAGTAGTGCTGTGATGTTTGGTCTATACCGAATTGTATGAGGGTCTTTTGGTGTAGTGTTCTTCATGAAATATCTTCCTTTATGTCTTGGCCATTACATATTCGAATTTCATGATTTTTTAAGGTCATTTGGGTATCTAATTAAAATGTTTTCTAAAACTGTGCAAGCTGGATTGTGCGAATTTTAAAAGCTGTAATGCATGGACTATTTTATTTTGTATGAGCCCATAAGTTGTATTGTTTTAAGTGATTAAATCTTGCTGCGCATGTGATGATACTTGGCATTACATATAAAATCAAAAGCTGAAAATTGACCTTGTTGCCATCACATCATGTGCCATGTTCATATTGAGACATAAATTGTGAATATGAGTTATGATAAATGAGAATACCGTCGGAGGGGTGAGCCGACAATGTCCGGGGAGTGTCGGGATTCCCGGAAAGGGGAGTGCCGTATGCCCGGGATGTTGGGGTGCCGGATGTCCTCGGGAGTTTCGAGATGCCCGGGATGTGGGGGTGCCGAAAGCCTCGGAGGTGTGTGCCGAGGGGATACCTCGTGATGCCAGTTGGGATGCGAGATACCCGGAATGTGGGGGTGCCGGATGCCTAGCAGTGTGTGCTAGAGGTTCCTCGCGATGCCAGGTGGGGTGCGAGCGATAAAATGGGGGATGCAATCACTGGTCCCGGGAAAGAAAAATGTGGTGACCTAATTGAAAGATAAATAGTTTAAATTGAATCACGCATGGTATGGTGACATGTATGCATGGCTGTACGATATGATATGCATGAATGCTTGATGACGAGTGCATGGTTGTATATGCACATATGGCATGATGGTATATGCATGAATGATTGATGATGAGTGCATGATGGTGTATGCACATATGGTATGATGACATATGCATGTCTGCAAGGTAAGTTATGCTTGGATACATGAATGATATGCACTCTACTATGATGTCACGATTGTTCTGTTTGATGCATTGAGTAGTTTAATGGATCTTTTACCTGCTAAGTGGTTGTACTCACCCCTTTGGGGACTAACATTTCAGATTAGAAAGATGCCTCTCCCTCCGGTCACGTGGGATACCTTTTACGGCCTTCCATCTGACGTGGAGGTCTATTATATGGAGCTTAATAGTGTCACCATCCCTGGTCTGACGTTTATACGGGTTCGTGTGCTGGTGATGTATGATGTGGGCCTAGCTAGGGGCCCGGTCATCCTAGAGTTCTTGTCAGTCCATGTCCACCGTGACGGAGTGATGCGGGGGATATTGCCGCTACCGCCGCCCGACGCACCAAGGTGGGTGTAATGGTCCGCATGAGGAGTGGGGATTTGACACTTTTTTAGGATAGCCGACACTTAGAGATGGAGGATTACACGTGATCGATATGGGGGGTCGAGATCTCTTTTTAAGTTGTGGCCAAGTTTAGTTAAAAGTCTTGGCTTTTCTTTTTGGTTGTACCGACCCGAGAAATCCATCATGAAAATATGTAAATAAAAGTGGCTCGGCTTCATCTTTTCATATGGTGTGTAGTTGGTGTGCATTGTATTGTGGTGAGGAATGGTGAAACTTGTTTATGCTTCTGCTAATAAGTTGCGCTGAGACCATTTTCAAAAAAAAAAAAAAAAAGGGCCTATGAACTACGGTGTTTCCGCTAAGAGATGTAACTGATATCGATTAGGTGGAGCGATAGGTACCTGTGGCGACCTTAGGTGTTTCAGGGTGCCACAGCCCCCTTTTTGGTATCAGAGCAATGGTTATAGATTGGAGTGATATGGTGCCTCATTTGGAAATTGAGGAACATGATAACAATGCACACCATAGGATATTAACTGGAATAGTTGGGTAACTTTGAATAACGAGTGATGGGTAATCACTCGTAGATCCCTAGTAATTATTATGAGTTGTTTTTAGGTACCAGTAACATGGTTATGTTACTTATTTTTCCTTAGTTGCTATTGTTTTTAATGAAGACATTGAGTCACAGATATTTGCTGAGGCAAATGCTTGGAAACTACAGGAAGATCATGGTACAATATGGAAGTCATCAACCGTCGAGGGCTGAAGCCTCTACAGCAAGGGCTAAACCCCAAATGGAAGATATCCTGCAGGCATTGGCCAATATAGGAAATCTGATGGAAAGACAAGCGCAGAAACAACCTAGAGCAGAAGGCCGTACTCAAGAACTGGTGGAGTAATTTTTGAAGTTGAAACCACCTAAGTTCAGTGGAATGAGGAGTCCTGAGGAGGCGAAGCATTGGATTGATGGGATGGAACGAATTTTCCGGTTGTTTTTTTTTTTTTTTTGTAAAGTCGAATTTTCCAGTTGTTGGACTGCAATGATGCTGAGAAAATAACTTTGGCAAAGTACCAACTGGAGGGGAATGTAAATTTTTGGCGGAGGGCTTCGAGGGATACAATCTTCCCACCAGGTACTGATGTTAACTGGGAAGAGTTTGTGAGAGCTTTCAACAGAAAGCATTTTTCTGACTATGCTAAGGACAAGAAAATTACAAAATTTGTTCAGCTAGAAAAAAAGGAGCTGACAGTAGACCAGTATGAGGCAAGATTTTCTGAACTGTCAAGATATGCTTCTAGATTAATTGAGGATCAAGAAGAGAAAGCTAAGAGGTTTCTGAAAGGGTTGAGGACTGATATCAAGAAACAATCGGTGCCTTTGAACATAAGAGATTATAATGAGATCTATGAAATGGCACAGTTGGTGGAGCAGGAGTTAGTAAGGGAACAATCGGAGAATAAAAGACAATCGTCTTTTAGTGATGTGAGATGGGGTAAGATACCCTATATAGGTCAAAGTCAGACTTGGGAGTCTAAGAAGAAGAGCAATTTCGGGAGTTTTGGAAGAGGCAGGGATGGCCTGAATCTAGGAATAGCACCTTATCGAAATGAAGAATGTCGAAAGTGTGATGGGAGTCATGGCCCATGACCTTGCAATGGACGACTGAGATGTTATGGTTGTGGACAAACAGGTCATCTTAAGAGGAACTGCCCGCAAGAAAGGTCGCAAGTGAGTGTCGGCTTGGTGCGACAGACACAGCAGAGTGCTGTTAGACCAAACCTATTAAGGAATTCTCAAAGGCCACCAACACAGGGAAGAGTATGATCACCCAAGAGGAAGCAGAAGCTTCCAAAAATGTTATCTCAAGTACGATCCTTATAAATGGCAAGAAGGCATATGCATTGTTTGATACAAGTGCTACACATTCATTTGTGTCCGAGAGGTATAAACAGTTAAGTAAAATAGAAACTAAGTCTCTTAAGACGCCTCTTTGTGTTTCTGCGCCTTTAAAGAATGTGGTATTGTCTACGCTGGTGTGTGGAAATTGTAAGATAACAATGTGAGGAAATGATATGGAAATAGACTTGGTCGTAATGGCTATGTATGATTTTGATGTTATCATAGGAATGGATTGGCTTCATAAGTATCGGGCCAAAATGGATTGCTATAGAAAAGTAATTCAATTTATTTTACCTGATCAGTCTAGTTGTGAATTTTTGAGAGGTCAAACCGATCTATCTATAGCACTTATTTCAGCAGTAGAAGCCCGTGCGTTACTTGACAAAGGATGTCAAAGGTACCTAGCCATGGTTAAAGATTATACTAAGGAAGAACCTAAGCTTGATGAGATTCTAGTAGTTAATGAATTTCAAGATGTATTTCCTGAGAAGTTGCCTGGATTACCACCAAAACGAGAAATTGAGTTTGAAATTGAATTAATGCCTGGAGCAAGACCTATATCGAAAGCCCCGTATAGGATGGCCTTAGTCGAGTTGAAGGAGTTGAAAGTGCAACTACAGAAGTTACTTGATAAATGATTCATTAGGCCAAGTGCTTCACCTTGGGGTGCACCAGTCTTGTTTGTGAAAAAGAAAGATGGGTTGATGCACTTGTGCATTGATTATAGACAACTGAATCAAGTGACCATTAAAAATAAATATCCTTTGCCTAGAATTGATAACTTATTTGACCAACTCTAGGGAAGTTCAGTCTTCTCTAAGATTGACTTAAGGTCGGGATACCATCAGCTAAGAATTAAGAAAGAAGACATTACTAAGACTGCATTTAGGACTCGTTATGGACACTACGAGTTCCTTGTTATGCCATTTGGAATAACCAATGCACCAGCTACATTTATGGATCTAATGAATAGGGTATTTAAGCCTTATTTAGACCAGTTTGTGATTGTTTTTATTGATAACATCTTGATATATTCGAGAGGGCCTAAAGAGCATGAACAACACTTGAGGATAGTTTTGCAAACTCTAAGAGAGCATGAGTTGTATGCCAAATTTAGCAAATGTGAATTATGGCTGGACCAGATAATATTTGTAAGGCACGTAGTATTAGGAGGAGGAATTGCAGTGGACCCAGCGAAAGTTGAGATGGTAATAAATTGACCGAGACCGACAACACCTACTGAAATACGAAGTTTCTTAGGACTGGCTAGTTATTATAGAAGGTTTATTGAAGGGTTTTCAAGATTGGCAGGTCCTTTAACAAAATTGACTCGAAAGAACATGAAGTTTGAATGGAATAGGGAATGCGAAAGGAGTTTCCAGGAACTTAAAAGAAAATTGACCTCGACTCCAATCCTGACTATACCAACTGGATCTGATGGTTTTACGGTATATAGTGATGCATCTCACAAAGGACTGGGATGTGTTTTGATGCAGCATGGCAAGGTCATAGCCTATGCGTCTAGACAATTGAAACCCCATGAACTAAACTACCCAAAGCATGATTTAGAATTGGCAGCTATAGTGTTCGCTTTGAAGATATGGAGGCATTACTTATATGGGGAAAAGTTTGAGATTTATACAGATCATAAGAGCTTGAAATATCTGTTCTCACAAAAGGAGTTGAACATGAGACAAAGGAGGTGGATGGAGTTGTTGAAGGATTATGATAGTGAGATACAATACCATCCAGGGAAGGCGAAAAAGGTAGCAGATGCTCTTAGTCGTAAGTCAGCCATGGAGATGGCCTGTTTAAGAGTGACAGAATGGAGCTTGTTAAAGTCTATAACGAACTCAGAGTTTAAATTAAAAGTGGATTGTCTTACCGGTATGCTTAGTGCATTAAGGATTGAACTTTGAATTATTCAGAAAGTTAAGATCTTGCAAGAGTCTGACCCGAAAAGTATGAAAGTGAAAGATGTAGTGTCTTTAGGAAAAAGACTAGAGTTTCAAATCTCTGAAGATGGAGTGGTAAGATGCCAAGGACGACTTTGTGTTCCCGACAACGAAGAATTAAAAAAGGAAATTATGTTGGAGGCAGATAAGAGTAATTACAGTGTTCATCCGAGTAGTACAAAGATGTACAGGAATTTGCGTCAGCAATTTTGGTGGAATGGTATGAAAGCAGATACGGCTAAGCACATCTCTCAATGCTTGACGTGCCAACAGGTAAAAGCGGAACATTGCAAACTTGCAGGACTCTTGAGACCATTAGACATACCAGAATGGAAATGGGAGCATATAATAATGGACTTTGTACAATGATTGCCAAGGACATCAAGTGGACATGACTCTATATGGGTAATAGTGGACCGTTTGACTAAGTCTACTCATTTCCTAGCAGTTCACATAGACTACCCAATGGACAAATATGCGGATATATATGTAAGTCGAGTGGTACGCTTACATGGTGTTCCAGTAACTATTACCTCAGACCGGGATTCAAGGTTCACTTCGAACTTTTGGCGAAGTCTTCAAATTGCCTTAGGAACTAAACTCCAGTTTAGTACTGTTTTTCATCCTCAAACATATGGACAAACAAAAAGAGTAATCCAGACATTAGAGGATATGTTAAGGGCTTGTGTGATTGACTTTAAAGGGAATTGGGATGAAAGATTGCAATTGGTGGAGTTTGCTTATAATAATAGTTTTCAGAAAAGTATAGGCATGGCTCCTTATGAAGCATTATATGGAAGGAGATGTAGGACTCCTGTCTATTGGAATGAAGTAGGTGAAAAGAAATTGACCGAACCTGAACTGGTACAAGTTACCACTGAAGCTGTCAAAATTATCAGGAATAGACTTAAAATAGCTCAAAGTAGACAGAAAGACTACACAGATAGGCGTAGAAGGCCTTTGGAATTTAGTGTGGGAGATCATGTATTCCTTAAAGTATCTCCAATCAAAGGAGTATCTCGATTTGGAATAAAGGGTAAGTTAAGCCATAGATTTGTTGGACCTTTTGAGATACTTGAAAGAATATGAGATGTAGCGTATCGTTTGGCGCTGCCTGTGCAAGTACTGGATCGAAAGGAGCAAGTTCTTAAGACTAAAAAGATTCCTTTGGTCAAGATATTATGGCGACATCATGATATGGAGGAAGCCACATGGGAAAGTGAAGATCAAATTAAGGAAAAGTACCCCTACTTGTTTCAAAAGACATGAGTGATGTCTAATTTCGAGGACGAAATTCTCTAAGAATGAGAGAATTGTGGCATCCTAAAATTTCATGAAAATCTCTAAATATGCCATGAGCCATGGATAGGAGATGGAAACACCGTTATTGTATTTTTGTAGCCTTTTGATCCATGATTCGCAATGAGATTTATGGCCAAGCTTTTTACGAATAAATTTTGGGAAAGAAAGTTCTATCTTTGGCCATATGTATTATAAATTGGAACTTATGGATTTATGATTACAAGTGTATAGCCATTTGAATTGCAATTTAGTACTTTGATTTAATAGAGATTTAGTTAGTTTTTAAAAGGGTTAATCTTAGGTTATTTAAGCTTGGGTCTTAGGCCCAAGAGTGTTGGGCCTAAGATGGGCCGAAATGGCCGGCCCATAAGCCCATGAAGGGGCCACCAATCGCACGAAGAAGGGGGGGGGAGACCGGTTTGCATGCTCCCCCATTTGTCCTTTGAAGTTAGCCAAGTGTCACCCATGCACACCTAATGATGGCTAATGATGGAGGGGAAGAAATTAAGGGAAAATGATGGCCGGCTTAAGCGAGAAAGAGAGAGAGAGAGAGGGGAGTTCGTCCGAGAGAGAGAGGGGGGAGAAAGAGAAGGAAGAAAGGAAGGAGAAGGGCAGTCCACCATCGTCTGTTTGCCGCCGTCGAGTCCGCCTCGCCCTCCGTTCGTGTTAGCTGTGTTCACTCAGTCTAGAGGCAAGTGGGATCCTTGATCTACTCTTGCATGTTGTGCCTAGTATGTGTGATTGATATGGTGATAAATTTCGGATGTATAGGGTGTGAAAAGCTGAAGTTTTAAGAGTGGTGTTTGAGGCTAGTAAACTGTTCTTGAGAAAACAGCTCAATCTTAAACGTTTTAGTGGCTTGCATGCGATGTTCGAGTTGGATTTTGGTCGTGACTTCTAAATGAAAGTTTTTAAGGACTTCTTGGAGTATAAAATACTCAAATTTGGGACAAAACGAACAAGTGTAAGTGGGTGAAATCTTTATTCTTTGGAAAGACTGAATCTGGAGATTTTCCGTAACTACCTTTGATGAATGCACGGACTGAAGGCTAACTTTTTGTTGGAATTTCACTTCAATTTCTTAACAAAAGATGTAAAGGACATTCTGAGGTTTAACATATCAAAAATTTAGAGAAAACCAACAAGAATAGGTAGGTGAAATCATGGTTTTTCGGAGATAGTTAGATCTGGAAATTTCGGTACTAGAAACGGGAGTTTTAACCACCTATATTAAATTACCTAGGACGAATCTGACTTTGATTCCTTCATAAAAAATCTACCTTAGGGTCTTTATTACCACATAGTCGAATTTCATAATTTTTTAAGGCCATTAGAGTATTTAATCAGAAATGTTTCAAAAACTGTGCAAGTTGAATTGTTAGAATACTAGTGCTGTGATGTTTGGTCTATACCGAATTGTATGAGGGTCTTTTGGTGTATTGTTCTTCATGAAATACCTGCCTTTATTTCTTGGCCATTACATATTCGAATTTCATGATTTTTGAAGGTCATTTGGGTATTTAATTAAAATGTTTTCTAAAACTGTGCAAGCTGGATTGTGCGAATTTTAAAAGCTGTAATGCATGGACTATTTTATTTTGTATGAGCCCATAAATTGTATTGTTTTAAGTGATTAAATCTTGCTGCGCATGTGATGATACTTGGCATTACATATAAAATCAAAAGCTGAAAATTGACCTTGTTGCCATCACATCATGTGCCATGTTGATATTGAGACATAAATTGTGAATATGAGTTATGATAAATGAGAATACCGTCGGAGGGGTGAGCCGACAATACCCCGGGAGTGTCGAGATTCCCGGAAAGGGGAGTGCTGGATGCCCAGGATGTGGGGGTTCCGGATGTCCTTGGGAGTTTCAAGATGCCCGGGATGTAGGGGTGCCGAAAGCCTTGGAGGTGTATGCCGAGGGGATACCTCGTGATGCCAGTTGGGATGCGAGATGCCCGAAATGTGGGGGTGCCAGATGCCCGACGGTGTGTGCCGGAGATTCCTCGCGATGCCAGGTGGGGTGCGAGCGATAAAATGAGGGATGCAATCATTAGTCCCAGGAAAGAAAAATGTGGTGACCTAATTGAAAGATAAAGAGTTGAAATTGAATCATGCATGGTATGGTGACATGTATGCATGGTTGTACGATATGATATGCATAAATGCTTGATGACGAGTGCATGGTTGTATATGCACCTATGGCATGATGGTATATGCATGAATGATTGATGATGAGTGCATGATGGTGTATGCACATATGGTATGATGACATATACATGTCTGCAAGGTAAGTTATGCTTGGATACGTCAATGATATGCACTCTATTATGATGTCACGATTGTTCTGTTTGATGCATTGAGTAGTTTAATAGATATTTTACCTGTTGAGTGGTTGTACTCACTCCTTTGGAGACTAACATTTCTGATTAGAAAGATGCCTCTCCCTCCGGTCACGCGGGGTACCTTTTACGGCCTTCCATCTGACGTGGAGGTCAATTGTATGGAGCTTGATAGTGTCACCATCCCTAGTCTGACGTTTATATGGGTTTGTGTGCTGGTGATGTATGATGTGGGCCTGGCTGGGGGCCCGGTCATCCAAGAGTTCTTGTCGGTCCACATCCGCCATGACGGAGTGATGCGGGGGATGTTGTCGCCGCCATCGCCCGACACACCGGGGTGGGTGTGATGGTCCGCGTGAGGAGTGGGGAGCTGACACTTTTTTAGGATAGCCAACACTTAGAGATGGAGGATTACACATGATCGATATGGGGGGTCGAGATCTCTTTTTAAGCTGTGGCCAAGTTTAGTTAAAAGTCTTGGCTTTTCTTTTTGGTTGTACCAACCCGAGAAATCCATCATGAAAATATGTAAATAAAAGTGGCTCGGCTTCATCTTTTTATATGGTGTATAGTTGGTGTGCATTGCATTGTGGTTATTGGAGGAAGGAATGGTGAGACTTGTTTATGCTTCCGCTAATAAGTTGCGCTGAGACCGTTTTCAAAAAAAAAAAAAAAAGGGGGCCTATGAACTACGGTGTTTCCGCTAAGAGATGTAACTATCCATTAGGTGGAGTGATAGGTACCTGTGGCGACCTTAGGTGTTTCGGGGTGCCACAGGATGTGCGCGCACTCAAAGTTCCGAGGCGTGACAGTTGGGAAGACTGTTAGACCTAAATGTCCTTACTTTGAGGTCCAACAATTTTAAATTTTCCAAGGGTATATCATTTTTTCTTTCCTAAGTTGCACATTTTGGATTTCTCAAATAATGACTTTGCTGGTCCTTTGCTAGCTAATTTGATAGCAAAACTTGAAGGGATAATGAATGGACAAAATGGGCAAGAGCCACAAAACAAATCATGTACATGAGGCAGGAAGTTGGAACGGGATTCTATGAAGCTTTCTATGAACGTGAACATGAAAGGAAATGAGATTCGGCTAGAGAGGATCTTGAACATCCTCACAAGCATGGACTTATCACTCATCTCTTTTCAAGGGAACATCCCAAGTGTTATTGGAAATCTTCATTTTCTTATAGGGCTCAACCTTTCCCAATACTGTCTCATGGATTCCATTCCTTCAACCCTTGGAAATTTGATTAACCTTGAATGACTAGATTTATCTTCAAACAAGCTTAGTGCGAGGGTTCCCAGAAAACTGGGTGATTTGTCATTCCTTGAGTATTTAGACCTCTCAGAGAATCAACTCACATGCCTCATACCTCAAGACAAGCAATTGAGCACACTCACAAGCAACTCATTTTGTGGAAACCTAAGCTTATGTGGAACTCCATTACGAAACGCATGCCTTGGTGATGCTTAGCCTCCACCACCATCATTCTTCCAAGAGGATAATTCATGACAGCCTGGTAGCAAGTTTGATAGGAAAGCAGTCAAGATAGGCTATACATTTAGAATCATAATTGGAATCTCCATAGCGTATGCTACATGTGAAACTGAAAGACCCAAATGGTTGGATAAAAAATAATAAGGATGGACAAAGAAAGAGCCAAATGAATGAAGAAGCCAAAGCAAAAGGCCATCAAATTTCATGAGGGCCAATGAAATGGTTAGGAAGTGGTCCCCTTTGAATTATGTGCAATGTAGATCAAGGAAGACAAGTTTTGTCAGATTAAAATTCAGCATATGGATGCTCATTTATATTCTGTTATCATCTTCTTTAAGTGTGATGTCCGAATTGGGTTGATTGACTAGATGAACATGCTCGCTTTGCATCATTAACTCCTATATGTCCTTTTTCTTGTTAGCATACGACATTCTGATTTGTTCATGGGAACGAAGATCAAGAGCTGTCAAAGCTCATTTGGCCCAGGTTTACATAATTTTTATTTATTCATACATGATTGAATGTGCCGTTTAATGTCCTTAAGGATCACTATATCTGTCATTGTCCCACTCCAAATTTCTATTGAAGTTGCAGGTCGATATCATATCTTTGATTTGCAGTCCTACCTATCACACTTGTTTGCAATAGTGAACTGGAGTCCTAAAAGTTCAAACCTCAAAGCATCTTCGAAAAATAGATTCAAAGAATCTTATTGTAAAATTCCAAGGCCTCCTAGGCATGAGTCTATCAGTTCAAAACTTTTTTGTGACATGAAATTAGTTTATGGCAAATACAACACGGGTGTACCTATTGTGACCCTTATGGCAAGGCGAAGATGAGAAGATGAGCTTAAAGGTAATGTCGAGTTGAAAACTGAAGATCTTCAATTGGCTCAAGTTTTCCCAAGCCCTTATCTCAAGTGCCATTAGAAAATTAAAATTGAAATAGATCTGACTATGAAATTGGGAGTCGTTAATATCCTATTGAAGCCGTCTAGCAGCCAAGTGAAAAATAGAGGGTACCTCACTTTTATGCAACTAGAGATATGAGATCGGGTACTTGTTTACAATAATTCTTTAACTGGTGTCCTTTTGATATGCTAAGTAATGTTGGCTAACAATACTACCTACAGGGGATGAATAGGTAATCTCAATAAACTTGACAAATATTACGGAATTAAATCAATGAAATTTGATACAAGCTTAATTGGGTGAACAAAGTCTTAATATAAGCATTAGGGATGAGCGGCTCTAGGTTTCGTACAGGTTTCATATGAAACTTGGAACATACCCATTAAAACAGGTTCTTCAATTTTTGGAACCTAGAACTTGGAACCTAACCTATTACATATTCCAAGATTGGTTCCAGGGTCTACTCAGCTTCCACTTAGATTATTAATTAAACGATCGCAATGAATTAAAACCCTTAATGACTATTACTTGTTGCTACAATTTACTGACCATAAAGATACACGAAAAATATGAACACTAATAAAGTAAAAGTCTCGGTCATAAAATAGAAGCTCAAACTAGTACTTCTAGATTACATACTCATCATCGAATATCATGGAATATCGCATGATTGTGTGAAAATATTAACCAAGAAAAACATGAAAACTTATTATAGGTTCTAGGTTCTAGGTTACAGGTTCAAGATTCCTCCAACTAAGAACTTCGAACCTACCCGTCAAAACAGATTCTTCATCTTTTAGAATCTGGAACGAGCCATGCATATCTTGGAATTTGGAACCTATGGGTTCCCATCGGTCTGGTTCTCAGACAGTTTGTATCTAGTCTTAATCGGACTAGGGTCCTTGGAGTAAAAGTAAAGTATCCATGTCAAGCTAGACTTAGAAAATGGTACTATTGTATCAATGTAAAGTAGATGATGTATCCAGTGTTGTTATCTCAAAACAGAATTGCCCATGTAAAGCAGAAATATGAAATTTCTGAACCCTTGACCATTGTTAGTCCTTCTATACGTTTATTTCGGATTTATGTAGATGCAAAATTGACTTACATGCAGAAAAGTTTCAATCATGGATCTCTGCAGAGTGCATTCAATCAGACACTGATTGTTCCTATTCGGAGTGCTATGTGAATGTTACCATGGCATGTGTCTTTAATAGAAGTTCAGTAGCTTTTGATTGCTCCAAAATAGAGAAATCCGGACTTCATTTTCATTAGAGCTTCGAGCTCGAAGTGCTCAAATTGGGAGGATCACTGGTCATCGTTTCATCTCAAGAGGAGATTCTACAATTTTTCAGAAAGGATGCGAGTTCTGTTCTGGCACTACCTTATATTTCAAGAGCGTGAAGGCAGATGATATCCAGCCTTCAAAATCCTGGTGGTTTTAAATCATGATGATCTGTTTTTGCTTGGCCTAGCTTCATTGTCAAATACAAGCAGAACTCATTTGTGTTTTAGCTCATTATCAATCATCTTCTTGGTTCTTCAGAACAAGGAACTTAGATCTGGAAAACAGCCTTGCGCAAAACATGGCAAAAACGATGCCTCATAAACTTCATCTGGGAAACGATAGCCTCTAAGAGCTCAAAGTTTTGTGAATTTGAAAATGGAAACCATAGTAGACCAATGTTTGACCCCGCCCTTGATCGCCCTTATTTGAAACCTAACATCGTAAACTCAATGTTTTAGAAAACATCATGAATGAATAGTATAGACAGAAAACGACGAAGTGACAGCTATTTGAATCAAGGCGTAGCGAGACAATGAGTTATGTTCACCCAACCTTTTCGAGTAGTTGTATCAATTCATCTCAATTCTCGATTGTACTGCTTAGAAGAAAGGCAACAGAAAATATGCAATGTCAAAAAAGAACCACCCAGGTGGGAATCGTCACCATTTTCATTATGCCAAATGGCATGTACCAACAGGCCTTTCACGAGTTAGTGCTTGCTGATGCATTTCCATTGTCAAATAAGAAAATCACAGGAAAATAAGATCAAGGAATCCTTGTGAACCAGAGAAAAATGGCTTCCAGACCGAAAGAGAAAAATGGTCATGTATTCGCAAGGCTTCAAGATAGTCATAACGCTTCTAGCATCCCTAGCCATTTTGCGTCCCAGTCATTCCAACAAGTGAACTTCCTACTTGATGATGGGCTGGGCCTGCCTTATGGGGCCACTCACATGTTTAACAAAAAAAGTCAAAAAAAAAAATTAGGGTGGAATGTCTTTTATAGTTAAAAGAGAAAAATGAGTGTTCACACAAAAGAAAAAAGAAAAGGGAGAGAGACAAAGGTTCAAAGGAGAAGAGGTAGATTAGATTTAATGGTGAAATCTTGTCAAAATCGGCCAAAATTTTAATTTATTATTCATGAGATCAAGATCGTCGTTGAGATCCTTCTTCAATTTGTCTTTTGATTTCTCTAGCCCTGGCTAGAGTTTTCTTACTTCTTTCGTTAATCCACTAATGATATATTGTTGCATTGTCGATGTGTTCATTCTCTAGCTATGTGACTAGAGATGAACTATTGTATATTCTGCTATTCTTGGTGATTAGTGGAAGTTTTGAGCCGTTTGTAGTTTTTTTCACATTGAGTTTTGTATGTAAAATTTATGAGTGTTATTTTTGTACTTCATCATTAATTTTTTATATTCGTTGATTGAGGTTTGGAGAAAATATTGATCCCAGACAAGTTTTTAGTACTCAGTGAATTTTTGCTCTTCCACCAATTGATATAAATAATCTTTTAGATTTATTTGGTGTTATTCCTAGTAAAGGACCAAGTCAAGTATAAATGGATGGAAAATGGATACAATTCACATTGACCAATATAACACATGCTAACCCATATTTTTGTAATACAATTTTGGCAGCTCACACTCAATCTCACTTGGACCCAAATCATATGCAACTCAACTCAAGCTCCAATGTTTAGCAATTTTCCATTCCAAATATGCCATTAGATTTTTTTTTTTTTTTATACCATGCTCTCAGGGCCATTTGGCTAGATCATCAGCAGTCGTTTCTGCAATAACGAGGTCAATCGCGTCAAGATTTGGCTTCATGAATGCTGAGTGAGAAGGCTTTCCTTTCACGCTTTGAATTCAAAATTTTGTGCAGCACAAATTAGGGTTTGATCTTGTGGAAAGTTGAGTGTTCACAAACCACACGGAAAGGCCTTGACTTTGCATCCCTTTCCTCAAAGACTTCTCAGTCAAAGTCAAAGTCTCTGATTTCACATAATGGGTGGGACTCTGATTCCGAAAAGAGGGAGTCACTATGAAAACTACAAAAGTAAAAATTCCGAAGCCTTCAAGGCCTTGACTTTACATCACTTTCCTCAAAGAATTCTCAGTCCAAGTCAAAGTCTCTCATTTCATATAATGGGTGGGACTCGATTCGAAAAGAGGGACTAACCGAGTCACTACGAAGAGTGCAAAAGTAAAAATTCGAAGTCTTCAAGGAACCAAAAATTCATCCTAGTTAGTTCTCAGATGACTACCCGCGGCGTGCGAAGCAATATCAACATACCTTTTCTTAGTCTTCTCTAGTTAGTTGTCGTTTTATTACATTCCCATTACCATGGAAAATGATAAGAAGATGAGTTTTTGCAGCCTATTTAAGCATCTCTCGTTGCCTCGGGAAGACAAAAACCAACTTACCAGAGCCAAAAGAGAAGGAGAAGAATCGATGGATCCTTCATTAGATTTCACGAGACTCATGAGCCTTGTGGCTACCCTTGCCCTTTTCACTACCTTTGTCATTCCATTTCCTACTCATGCTTCCCCTGCGGAAGCCCTAGCCCTCTTCAAGTGGAAGTTCAGTCTTGGTAACCATTCGATTACTTCCCTCTCTTTGTGGACTCCCCCTCCTCATCATGCCACAGGTTCCAACTCGACCATGAGTCCATGTGCTTGGTATGGCATCTCCTTGAGATAGCTAGTACGAGTACCTAGAGGGGGGTGAATAGGTATACAAAAAAAAATTCTCGATGTTTGCACGATATTTAAACAATTAGAGACTTTGCAACAGTTGAAAATTCAATCGCAAGACTGAGTAAGGGAAAGAGAGAATTGAACACTCAGTTTATAGTGGTTCGGCTTGATTCAAGCCTACGTCCACTCTTCTGCACTGACAGCCGATTGGCTGGATTCCACTATGATCAAAGAGATGTTACAGTGTTGATCTTCCTTGATTTCTAGGTGTAGATGATCTACCACACTTGCTCAAGGCGTCACCAAGTATAAACACTCTCAGTATACAATATCGCTCAGTCTCAACTAACAATCAAAGGATCTTCAGACTCTGGAATTTTTCTATCGATCACACACTTAAAACAACTAGAACGTCTTCCTTTTATACTCCTTCATGCCATCATAGCCGTTGGCACTTACCAAAGGAATTCCTCCAATCTACCCGTTGGACGGAATCAATCAAGAAGATCATCCGAGCTATATAAGGAATCTGATGATAGCCCATCAATCCTGTTCGCCCATACAATCAGGATCTCGGTTTCCAAGAATAGAATAATCCAAGATTATTTCGTCGACCATCGGATCTTCAATCGTTCTTAGATAAGATATAAAGAATCCGAAATGATTATCCAACCAAAGAATCTATCCCAGAGGATAGGATCAAATCCTCAATCATAAACCTCGACTTTGGATTTCCTTCAACACTGGATTAGAAAGACTGTCAGTGAGAATAACTTTGAGTCTTGAGTCTTGAGTCTTGAGTCTTGAGTCTTGAGATAACAGAGTCTTGAGACTATAAAATCTTGAGACTTTAACTATCGATATCCAGACTTAGACTGATAGAAATGTTTTGTCAGCTTCAAAATATTCTGGAAAGATTTCTCCAACAATCTCCCCCTTTTTGATGGTGACAAAACTTTCTTGAAGATTTGAACAACTTTGACCTGCAAAAACATTTCTCAAGCAATATGGCTAACTCATAAAGATTAATAAACAACCAGACTCTGCATCCACAGCAAATTGGTTAGTCTTTCATGAGTAATACCATGTAACAATACTTGATATAAATGCAACCAGTCAAGCATCAAAATCCACAACCAATTCAGTCTAACACAAGTTCAAGTTCTCAAGTCATACTCAAAAATAAACATAACCACAAAAGTCAAATAAATAATGTTTGTTCAAATTGGTTCTCCCCCTTTTTGTCATCATTAAAAAGAGGGTGAGAAAGGAGTCATGTCTGCTTGGGAATGCGCACGATCTGGAAATCCCCAATGGACTGGACTACTCCTTCGAGCTTCTTCAGATCTTCTCGCAGATGAGCTACCTCTTCTCTCTTGGCATTGGCTTGAAGTTGTAGAGCGAGGTCTTTGTATTTTTCTTCCAGAGAGACTGAAGATGCTTGTCCAGCATGCTTCAAGACTTGGATTTCACAATCCAGAATATATATCTGGTTACGCATTTCCAGAAGAATATTCATGATACTACGAAGATCTACAGAATCATCCGTCTGTGTACTGGCATTGGCTTTCTCAGATGGTGTGTGTGCAGACGATGGCGCTTCTGAACGGTCTTGCAGATTTGGAATCGTCGTATCATCTTCTTCAGGCAATTGAGAGACCTGAGCTTCTTCTGGGTCTTCTGGAGATTTTCTTTGATCTTCAGCAGCATGAGGTGGAGACCTCTCTTGCTCGCTAACTCCCCCTGTCTCTAGGACATCGAAAGGGGAAGAGTGATGATCAATCTCTTGATTTCCCTTCTCTCCAGATTTATCAGCAGACTGATCTTTTACTTCTTCTTTTTCTTCCTCAACTTCTTTCTCCTTCTCTCTCTGTTCTTCTTCTTCTCTGCTCTGCTGAAGTTCTGTCGAATAAGACACAGAACGTCTTGTTCTTGTCAGTGCTGGAATAGTGGGATCTTCATCATCTTCATCTTCATCCTCATCCTCCAGGATAAGAGTTCTTTTCCTCTTTTTCGAAGAAGCACTAAATGCCTTCTTTCCTTTTCCTTTTGAAGCAGACTGGACTGGAGATTTCACTTTGAATTTCTCCATTGCCTTAGAAAGTTCTTGCAGACGCATCTTCATTAACATTTTCAACCCTACCACCATCTTATCACACGGTCGAACACAAAAAGTATGTGGCAGTTCAATATTCAGATGTCTGAAGATCTTGGTCACCAGACCAGGATAAGGCAATTGTCCTTTGTCTTTTGACACAGTTCTGTACATATGGAAAAGAATAGTGTGCGGGAGAGAGAACTTCCGTCCTGAGTTGATCGCATACATCAACTTTGCTTCAGAAAGAGACACAGAAGTCTTTGAAGTAGACTTAGGTCTTAGACAATTGATCACAATCTTGTGAAGCACAATGTTGATAGCGTTCATTCTTGAATAGATAATTTTCTTATCTACATCCCTATCTTTGACAAGATCCAGAGTAGTTCGAGCAGGTGAGACTTTAATTGGGAGATAGCGTCCCCGTTCAACTCCAACTATGTCTGCCAACATATTCACATCTACCACATAGACTTTGTCTCGAACACTGAATGAAATTCTATTCGCATCCAAAAAGCTAAGATTTGAATAGAAATAAGCAGTCAGATGATCATACCCGTCTGTAGAGTCAGAGCAGAAAGTCTCAAGTTGAAGCAAATTCAACTTCTCTCTTAGGTTCAAGTTGATGGAATCCAGGAAGTCAAAATCGACACTTCTAGGGTTGATTACCCCTCTTTTCAACAGACTGTAATACACTTTTTCTTGATCCTTGGATTTAAACAAATCCATCCGATTTCCTTTCGCCTTTGCCGCCACACCCATTCTAGGTTCAAATTCAAGGAACATTTTGTCATCATCATTCGCGTCAATCAGATTTTGTCCTGGCATACGAGGATCTCTTGGAATGTTCGCAAGAGCTTCCTCTGCTTTTCCTTTTGGGGCAATTCCCCATTCCTCCATTTTCTTCAGAAAAAGATACTCATTCCCATAATTTTTGTCCTTAAGGAAGTCATCTATGTAGTTCAATGGAGTACCTGTGCTTTTCAATGCACAATAAAGTTTATACAAAAAGGAAGGCTTTTGAACTCTTACTGGGTCGGCATCCTCGATTATCTCTTCTTCCAGATTATGACTTTCACTTTGTGGGGCAGGAGATGCTGAATGACGTGGAGGAGAGCGAATCGGACTTTGTCGCTGACCAGATAAGTCTTCTTCCTCAGTGAGATCGAAATGAGTCGGTCCCTTCTTCATTCTTTGTGGTCCCCTGTTCGCGATTCTTGATGATTTCCTTGAAGACGACATCTTTCTTTGTCTATTGGAGGATTCCTTCACTTGCTTTCCCAAGAAAAATGACCACTTTCTCGACGATGAACAAAGAGTAGAAACAGTATCGAGAGAAGAGTGCTTTTTAGGGTTTTGAAGATTTGGGGAAAGAAAAACTGTATATATATATATAACTTAGTTTTTGAAAAGGGAAGTTCAATCGGTGCAATGGAAAGTGAACGATTACTTCTTTTCAAAATCTATAACTGCCAAAATTATTAAACAAAAGATCGTACCTTTTCGACTAAATGACAATTAGTACCTTTTAGAAGAAATACAACTTACAGTCTTTATCCACGAATGTCTGAGTCTCAGGACTTAGAGTCTAAGAGATCAGAGTCTTTAGAGTTGGTGAGTCTCTAGACTTTAACTTCTTCAAGCTTCAAAATGTTGAGTCTTGAGCGGATAAAGTCAAACTGATTCTTCTCCAAAGGCTTTGTGAATATGTCTGCTAGTTGACTTTTTGAATCAACAAATTGAATCGAGATTTCTCCATTTTGAATATGATCTCTAATAAAGTGATGTCGAATCTCAATATGCTTTGCTCTTGAATGAAGGATTGGATTTTTGGTGAGATTTATAGCACTGGTGTTGTCACATCTGATTTCTGTGCATGAGTCTTCAATGCCAAAGTCTTGTAGCTGTTGTTTTATCCATAGAATTTGCGAACAGCAGCTTCCAAGAGCTACATACTCTGCTTCTGTTGTTGAAAGAGCTACAGTGCTTTGTTTCCTCGAGAACCAAGACACCGTTCTGTTTCCAAGTAGTTGACAAGTTCCAGAAGTGCTCTTTCTATCGATTCTGCAACCGGCCAGATCTGCATCTGAGTATCCTAGAAGATTAAAGTCTCCCTTCTTTGGATACCAAAGACCGATGCTTGAAGATGAAGCAACGTATTTGATAATTCGTTTCACGGCACTGAGATGTGATTCTCTAGGATCTGATTGAAACCTAGCACAGATACAAACACTAAACAAAATATCAGGTCTAGAAGCAGTAAGATAAAGAAGTGAACCGATCATGCTTCTGTACAGCTTTTGATCTATTTTCTTCCCTTCTTCATCCTTGTCTATCTTCTGAGAACATGACATTGGTATGTCGATCTTTTTGCATTTTTCCAATCCAAACCTTTTGACAAGATCATTCGCATATTTTTCTTGATGGATGAAAGTTCCTTCCTTCATTTGTTTCACTTGGAGTCCAAGAAAGAATGTTAATTCTCCCATCATACTCATTTCAAATTCATCCTGCATAGACTTAGAAAATTTCTTGCAAAGACTTTCATTAGAAGATCCAAAAATAATGTCATCAACATATATTTGAACAAGTAAAAAGTTTTTGTTTTCCTTTTTGATAAACAAAGTAGTATCTACTTTACCTTTGACGAAACCATTTTGTAATAAAAACTTACTTAATCTGTCGTACCAAGCTCGAGGTGCTTGCTTTAGACCATACAGAGCCTTTTTCAGTCTGAAGACTGAGTCTGGCTTCTTTGGGTCTTCAAATCCAGGCGGTTGTTCCACATAAACTTCCTCATGGATAAATCCATTTAGGAAAGCACTTTTGACGTCCATTTGGAATAACCTGAAATTTTTGTAACAAGCAAACGCAAGTAATAGACGAATAGCTTCTAACCTTGCAACGGGTGCGTAAGTCTCGTCATAGTCTATTCCTTCTTCTTGCGTATACCCTTTGGCCACGAGCCTTGCTTTGTTTCGTACGACTTTTCCTTTTTCGTTCATTTTGTTCCTGAATACCCATTTGGTTCCAATAACAGTTTTACCTTTTGGTTTAGATGTCAATTCCCAGACATCATTGATGTTGAACTGTCTAAGCTCTTCTTGCATAGCTTCGATCCAGCTTTCATCAGATAAAGCTTCTTCTATGCTTTTTGGTTCAATTTCAGAGATGAGAGCCACAGCACTAGATTCTTCATGCCTTTTTGATCTGGTGCGGATTCCTTCATTAAGTTCGCCAATAATAAGATCTTTGGGATGACTGGATTTGTGTTTCCAGTTACCAGGTTGATGATCTCTTTCTTTATTTGATTCTCCATGATCGTCTTGATGATGGACTTCCAGAATCTGAGATGCTTCTTGAGATGTAGACATTTGAAGATCTAGAGCGGATTCAGTCTCATCGTACTGAGTCTGGCTGGATTCATCTTGCACTGAGTCTTGGAATTTGACATTCATTGATTCTTCCACAGACTGGCTTTTTTTTGTTGTAGACTCTGTAGGCTTTGCTTGATGTAGAATATCCAAGGAAGATGCCTTCATCTGATCTTTCTTCAAACTTACCAACTCGATCATTTGCATTTTTCAAAATAAAGCATTTGCAACCGAACACATGAAAGTATGAAACAATAGGCTTCTTACCTTTGAACAATTCATAGGGGGTTTTATCAAGAATAGGTCTTAAAAAGACTCTATTTATAATATAGCAAGCAGTTGAAACAGCTTCAGCCCAAAATCGTGAAGAAATTTTACTTTCAATTAAAAGTGTTCTAGCCATTTCTTGAAGAGATCTATTCTTTCTTTCCACAACTCCATTTTGCTCTGGAGTATACGGAGAGGAGAACATGTGATTAACACCAGATTTATCACAGAATCTCGTAAAATCTTGATTTTCAAATTCACTTCCATGATCTGTTCTTATACTAGAAATAGCACATCCTTTTTCATTTTGAACCTTTTTAGCAAACTTTTCAAAGTACGAAAAGGTTTCTGATTTGTTTGCTAGAAAATATACCCAGGTAAAACGAGAGTAATCATCTACAATTACTAGACAATATTTCTTACCTCCAATGCTCTGGGTTCTTGTTGGTCCGAAGAGATCCATATGAAGCAACTGTATTACATGATTAGTAGATACATGATTTATTTGTTTAAATGAATTTCTTACCTGCTTTCCCAGAATGCATGGAGTACATAAGTCAGACTTTTGGTATGGCAGTTTAGGTAGACCTCTAACAAGCTGCTTTGAAGAGATTTTGGCTAATTGCTTCTTGTTGATATGGCCAAGCTTTCTATGCCATAGAATTGCTTCATCTTGAATTGAAATTAAGCATTGTTCTTCATTTGGCTTTACATCAAGGAGGTAGATGTTTCCATGCCTTCGACCCATGAAAGACTGAGTCGAATCTTTGCTAATTCCAGAACAAATGCCTTCTTGAAAGAAGATCTTGTAACCAGTATCACACAATTGGCTAATGCTGAGTAGATTGTAGTTGAGTCCTTCCACTAGAGAGACATTGCTTATTGTGAGATTTCCAATTTTCGCAATTCCGAATCCCACAATACTTCCTTTGCTATTTCCTCCGAATGAAACTTTTCCACCATTCACTTTAATAAGCTTTATGAAACACTCTGAGTCTCCTGTCATGTGTCTTGAACATCCGCTGTCAAGATACCACTTTACCTTCTTTTTGACAGAGACCTGCATTCAAAAAAGAGTCTCAAGCTTTCTTTGGTACCCAAATTTTCTTGGGTCCTTTCGTGTTAGTAGGATAAGCATTATTAGGCCATACTCTCTTCACAGGCTTCCAAACCATAGGACACTCTTTTTCAAAATGATCCTGACTGTTACACTTAGAACACCTTAAAGCATTTCGACCTACAGGCTTTACAAAGACTTTTTTGAAATGATTTTTATAAGCCTCTCTCGATGGTCTTTTCTTAATTCTTTCTTTTACTTTTGGAAAATCAATCAAAGGGATTGTTTCTTCTGTCATACCTAGACCCGACTTATTAAAGTAAGGTCTTTGGATTGAAAGAACTTTTTCAAGTTTTTCGGACCCTATTGAAAATTTCTTTGAAATATTTGATAAATCAGTTTTTAAGAAAGCATTTTCTTTTGAAAGATTGTCTTCACTCTCTTTAAGAGTAGAAACATTCAAGTCTAAATTTTTTACCTTTTCTTCTAAAATGATTTCCTTTTGTTTTAAAAATGAGTTTTCCTTTTTAAGTTCGGAAATCCTTTTAAGAGAAGTCTTAAGACTAAAACATAACTCATTAATATATTTAGAGACTTTGACAGGGATTTTATAATTACTTACCTCAAATTCACTGTCTGAGTCTGATCCAGAGTCTGAGTCTGATTGCGCCATTAGACACAGGTTGGCATATTCCTCATCACTCTCTTCACACTCTGTATCGCTCCAGGTTTCGGCTTTAAGAGCTTTTCGAAATTTCTCAGCTTTTCCTCTTTTCTTTTTCAGAAGAGGACAGTTGGGTCTGATGTGTCCCTTCTTTTTACATTCGAAGCAAACTACTTCTTTGTTTGGTTCCTCATCATCAACAGACTTGGTCTGCTGTCTCTGAGAATTTTGTTTCCTTGGGATAAACCTTCTGCCTTTTCTATTCAGTTTTCTGAATCTTCTTATCATGAGGGCGAGCTCCTCATCATTCATATCATCTTCAGAATCTGCATCATCAGAATCATCATTTGATTTTAGTGCAATAGATTTCTTACCTCTTGGATCTTCGTCTTCATTAATTCGTTCCACTTCGTAAGACTGAAGAGTTCCAATCAGTTCGTCTACAGATAATGGCATGATTCTTTGCGTCTCTCTTATTGAAGTCTTTATATGATTCCAATCCTTGGAGAGTCCACGTAGAAGCTTGTTCACCTTCATGGGATCAGAAATTTTTTGTCCTTGGTTCTCAAGACCATTGACAATATCTGTAAAACGACTAAACATGTCAGTTATAGATTCTCCTGGTTTCATTTTGAAGGATTCATATTGACCAAGAAGAATGTTAATTCTGGTCTCCTTCACTCGATCTGTTCCTTCATAAGTGATATGTAACCTGTCCCAGACTTCTTTTGCTGTGACACAAGAAGATATTCTGTTATATTCAGTTGGTGACAAAGCACAATATAAAGAATAAATTGCTTTAGCATCAAGTGCTTGTCTCTTGTTTATTTCTTCTTGAGACATTCCGCTGGTTTCAACGGTTTCTTTTCCTCTTTCAGTGTTTGATGCAGCAGCAATAGTGATTCCTTTTTCCACTACGTCCCATTCCAGAGGATCCTTTGATCGTAGGAAAGCTTTCATCTTGTTCTTCCAGATGTTGTAATCCTTTCCATCGAAGTAGGGAGGTCTGGTATTGCTTTGCCCCTCCATCAGCCCCGGTGCTAGCATACTAGCCATGGATCTTTTACTCTGAAGTAAAACACTTCAAACAAAGTAAGAACACATGCTCTGATACCAATTGAGATAGCTAGTACGAGTACCTAGAGGGGGGTGAATAGGTATACAAAAAAAAATTCTCGATGTTTGCACGATATTTAAACAATTAGAGACTTTGCAACAGTTGAAAATTCAATCGCAAGACTGAGTAAGGGAAAGAGAGAATTGAACACTCAGTTTATAGTGGTTCGGCTTGATTCAAGCCTACGTCCACTCTTCTGCACTGACAGCCGATTGGCTGGATTCCACTATGATCAAAGAGATGTTACAGTGTTGATCTTCCTTGATTTCTAGGTGTAGATGATCTACCACACTTGCTCAAGGCGTCACCAAGTATAAACACTCTCAGTATACAATATCGCTCAGTCTCAACTAACAATCAAAGGATCTTCAGACTCTGGAATTTTTCTATCGATCACACACTTAAAACAACTAGAACGTCTTCCTTTTATACTCCTTCATGCCATCATAGCCGTTGGCACTTACCAAAGGAATTCCTCCAATCTACCCGTTGGACGGAATCAATCAAGAAGATCATCCGAGCTATATAAGGAATCTGATGATAGCCCATCAATCCTGTTCGCCCATACAATCAGGATCTCGGTTTCCAAGAATAGAATAATCCAAGATTATTTCGTCGACCATCGGATCTTCAATCGTTCTTAGATAAGATATAAAGAATCCGAAATGATTATCCAACCAAAGAATCTATCCCAGAGGATAGGATCAAATCCTCAATCATAAACCTCGACTTTGGATTTCCTTCAACACTGGATTAGAAAGACTGTCAGTGAGAATAACTTTGAGTCTTGAGTCTTGAGTCTTGAGTCTTGAGTCTTGAGATAACAGAGTCTTGAGACTATAAAATCTTGAGACTTTAACTATCGATATCCAGACTTAGACTGATAGAAATGTTTTGTCAGCTTCAAAATATTCTGGAAAGATTTCTCCAACACTCCTGCAATCAATCGGAGAGCATAATCGGGATAAATCTCACCAGTGCCTATGTCGAAGGTGCACTCAACAAATTCCCGTTCTCATCTTTGTCTCATCTCATGTACATGGACTTGGGTATAAATAGTCTCTCTGACCATATTCTACCTTAAATCAGTCTCTTGAGCAATCCCATCTCAACCTCTCTATTAATTAGTCCTTGGGGAAAATGCTGTCGGAGATCGGCCATCTAACGAAACTCAAGGTCTTGCACCTAGTTTCCAACGAGTTAAATGGCTCCACTCCCCAAGAAATCGGGCAATTGCATTTGCTCAATGAGGTCACGCTGTATTTGAACCAGTTGAATGGACCAAGACCTTCCTCATTAGGTAATTTGAACAAATTGGCAAGACTGTATGTCTACAACAACTCCCTTTCTAGTTCTATTCCTCCTGACATGGGAAATATGACAAATTTGGAAGTGCTCCACATTGACACCAACTTCCTAATAGGACCGATTCCTTCCACTTTGGGGAACTTAACCAAATTGATAGAGTTGAACCTATTTGCTAATGAGCTTACTGGTTCCATCCCATTGGAGCTAGGGAATTCGAATCAACTTAACGAGTTGAGCCTTAACAATAATAATCTTAAGGGTTCAATCCCACCAACATTAGGCAATTTTATGGAGCTTATCTTTCTTTATCTCTATGGTAATAAGCTCTCTGGTCACATTCTTGATGAAATAGGAAATCTCCGCACTCTGCTTGACTTAGAACTAAGTACAAATTAGCTCACTAGCCCAATTCCTTCTTCTTTGGGTAACTTGACCTACCTAAAATCTTTGTTCCCCCACGACAATCACCTTTCTTGTCACACCCCAATCCTCCGAGCGCGTGTCCATCCCTCTTTGGTCAATTAAATGCAACGTCCCAGGATGCATCACCGACCCATTCATTTTAATACGCATGCAGAAACAACAATATAAATACCCAGACAACAATCATATGTGATAGAAAAGAAGGACCAATTTTTCAAACCAAAACAAACCTTTTATAAACAACCATGTTTACTTGCAATACTAGACTATTTGCAAAAAGATTGGCTCATTCCAAAAAGAACTGTCCTATGACCTACTAGTCAGACCTGTTCGCTGATTCTGGTCACTCCACCTTTCCAAACTCTGAGACTTCAAGTCTTCCATGAACACCATCTAGGGACTTGAAAATGTTATCCCACAATGGGGTGAGACTATGTCTCAGCGAGTTCCACTCCTTAAGACCCGACTAGGAAGAAAATACGCCCTAAGGCCTGCCTAAGAACAACCCCGAGATAGAGGACTTACCTTGGCCTCAGTTCCTTCCTGTCAGATAATATAATTCAAACAATTATTCACTCAGATCGAATCATCGATCAATCGACTCAGTCGATTCCATATCATCACAACATTCCTCGGTCATCTCGATCAATACTATTTATAAAGCCCGACCATAGTCTAGGACTGCTCATCCAAAGCTGAAAATAGATAGTAAGCTCACCCAAAGTTGATAATATAGTATACTACTTACCCAAAGCTAGCATATCGTCCGTAGGCCGATATAGTATACTAATAATGCTCACCTAAAGCTGATAACAAGGTATATTGCTCACCCAAAGCTAACATATCATCTGTAGGCCGATATAGTATACTGGTATACTACTCACCCAAAGCTGACATATTGCCCGTAGGCCGATATAATATACCATCTCAACCATCCAACATTTCCATCATTTTTATCATACCTGATAAAATATCGTGTGTGGATACACGGTCGGCCTTAGTCAAAATATAATAATTTTATTTCCACATAACCCACCATTTTATATAGTCCACCAAAATATTTTTGGTGTTGTAAATCGACACTCAGTTATTTTCCAATTAATTACTGAAATTAAATGAATTTAAGAATAAATTCCAAAAATGTAATTCATGCACAATCAGCAACACTTAAAGCTCAATTAAATAAACAGATTACACCACAATAATCAGCATAAAATTTCGGTCACCGACTATCCCAGTCTAATTTTCGAAAAATAAATATTAACTAAATAATTATGTAAAATAATAAATAAATGCCAATAAATCAAACTTAGGCCTGTAATGCCTAATTCAACGTCGAGACGGACTCGGAAAATTTCCGAATCATTCTAGATAAATACTAGAGCTTGTCTAGGCCCTAATTGCACTAACTATCCACCTAACATGCATAAGTAAATAATTAAATTCACTAATATAATCTAACTATCCATCTAATACATACTTAACATAAACTAATCAATCCTTAAGCATCATTAACCTACTAAGCGAGGATTAGTGAGTTAAACTCACTTGTTCGGTGATTCGATCGATTCAATTCGACGGGGACGCGATGGGGTTCAACTCTCTCCAAAGTGGGCCTAGCTTTTGGGGTTTGAAACGACCTCAAAACGGGCCAAAAACAGTGCTAGAAACCCACACGATTTTGCTTTTGTTTGGGGCTGGAAACGACAGAACCGAGGCTGATTTGGTGAGGCGAGACTAGCGGAGGACTGGCGGAGGCTCCAGCGGCTCGAACAGGCGGAGGCGGCGGCTCACGGCGGCGGCAAGGGCTCTGATGGTAGTCTACTGGACGGTGAGACACAACTGGACACACGACAGGATGGGGACAATGGCACGGCAAGGCGGAGGACACACGTGGGTGGCAAGGCGTCGCGGGCAGTCCGGCGGTGGCAAGCAGTCCCAGCGGCGTGCTAGCTCGTTCTGGTAGCTTCTCTGCTAGCTGAGGGGTTTGAATGGCGCAAATGGAGGAGGAAATGAGCTGGTCGGCCAATCTAAGAGGGGAGAGAGGATGGAGGAGAGAAGAAGGGAACAAGGGGTCCACCTAGCCTCTTATCCTTATCTTCATGTCCCCCAACTTGCCCACCAAGCTTGGCTGTCATCCACCAGCAATTTCCAGCCCTCTATCGCTTCTAGAAGACCTTTGAAAGGGTTCATAAGTCATGGTGGTGGGGGCATACGAATTTGCTTGATTTCCTGTTCAATTGGACACTTATTCTTCCTTAAATCAATCCAATTTAGTCTCTATAAATTCAACCAACACCTCAACAATCCAATTGGTATCTTTCCTTACTAATTGATCCCACTTGCATCCCAAATGCACGATCAAAAACGGTCCTCGACATTTTCTGGACAAAAACGGCCCTACCTCGACTTTTTCCCAAAAAGTCTCAGTTTGTAGAAAAATCTTCTAAGACTAAGTCGGCATTCCTAAAATGATTTGTGACATGACAAAACTTTCAATTTCTAAAATCAGATTCAAATTCGTTGTTAATTTCAATTCGGCGCGATTTTAGCGTGATCTAGGCTACCGGGTAGCTTTCAGAAATTTTTAGTGCAAATGACCCATGGTCGATTTTCTTCGAGCCAAAATGAACCCATTCAACACATTGGTGACTCTCGATTGTCATGAAGATCTCAAAGATTCAAATACGGACACAGGGTACCAAAATGATAGAAAAATCAATCTAGTGCCAATTAACGAAAATTTTCCAATTTAATGGAGTCACCTACATTTAACCACACATCTCAATCGAACCGACCTATCTCTGATCCCCGGTTGACTTTTAATTGTGCCGTAATGGCCTCTAAAGATGAACACGGTCGAGTAACCGATTTCTAGTCGAATTTTCAAATCTATTGAGTTAAAATTCCTTAATGGCTTTCGCAGATAGTCTAATTATCTCGAGAGTGATCAGCTCTGAGAACAGCTCTATAGGCGCATCGATGAAATGCCCAATTTATTCCATGGAAAACATAATTGAAAATTTGGGATGTCACATTTCTGGTTCAATTCCTAGATACTTAGGGGATCTAGTGAACTTTGAGGTGCTGCAATTAGATACCAATTAGTTAAGCGGCTCCTTACTAGAGAACTTATGCCGAGGTGCGTTGCTTCAAAACCTTACAGTGAGTGGCAACAACTTAATTGGTTTTATCCTAGAAGCTTGAGAAATTGCACAAGCTTAGTTAGAGTACGCCTTTAGGAAAACTAGCTCACTAGACACATATCCGAGATCTTTGGTGTCTATCCCAACCTGACCTTTATCGACATGAGTTTCAACAAGTTCTATGGAGAAATCTCAACAAACTAGGGAAGGGAAGTTGCATGCATATAAGTGATCTAAGAATTGCTAGAAATAACATCACTGGTAGCTTGCCTCCTAAGATTGGAAACGCAACTCAACTAGGTGCAATTGATCTTTCCTTCAATGGTTTAATCGATGAGGTTCCGAGAGAATTTGGAAAATTGACTTCTTTGGTGAATTTGAATCTAAGCAAGAACCAGCTTTCTGGCAAAATAAGTCTAGAGATTGTGTTGCCACCTGGTCTTCAAAAATTGGATTTGTCAAGGAATAGATTGAGCATGTCTATCCCGCAAACTATCAGGCTTTCTTCAAAATTAATCCACTTGGATTGGAGCAACAACCAGTTGAGGCAAGATATTCCAGGGCAATTAGGGATGCTAACTCATTTATCCGAGATAGACTTGAGTCGTAACTTGTTAAGCGGTGAGATCCCAGCACAATTCAACAAGCTGGAAAACCTAGTGAAACTCAACCTTTCACACAATAATCTTTCTGGCCTTATATACTAGACTTTCAAGGATATGCGAGGTTTGATGGAGGTGGACATCTCTCACAACAAGTTTGAGGGTCTCATCCCCAACACCACAACATTCCAAAATGAAACAAAAGAAGTGTTTGAAGGCAACAACGGATTGTGTGGAAATATTGTAGGACTGGAGCCATGTAATCAAGTGGTGGTGGATAAGGAAACCTCTCTAGCGGGAGGCAAAGCGTTTCTTATTGTGTTTCCTTTGCTAGGAGTAGTTCTTCTGTTTATTTTCTTTGGAATATTGTTCAGTTTCTGTGGAAAGAAGCAGCGGAACTAGCACCCAAGACCACTGAAGTCTTTCCTCTATCAAAGTACGATGGAAGGATCTTATATGAAGACATCATAGAAGCCACCGGGGCATTTGATGAGATTTATTGTATTGGAAGGGGAGGCCATGGAAATGTCTTCAAGGCCAAATTAAGATTAGGTGATATATGAGCTGTCAAAAATATCCATCAAACGGTTGATAGTGGGCAAACAGATCAAAAAGAATTTTTGAATGAGATCAGGGCTTTGACAGAAAGTCGACACCGCGATATTGTGAAATTGGAGGGCTTTTGTTTGCATCCACGACACTCTTTCTTAGTGTATGAGTATTTGGACAGGGGAAGCTTGTCTAAATCTTGAGCAATGAAGAAGAAGCTAAAGAGCCGGATTGGAACAAGAGGGAAAATATAATAAAAGGCGTGGCTTATGCTCTTTCTTATATGCACCATGATTTTAACCCTCCAATTGTTCATCGAGATATCTCTAGTAACAACATTCTGCTTGATTCCGAGTACAAGGCGCATGTTTCTGATTTCGGCATGGCTAAGCTTCTTAAGTTGGATACATCAAACTGGATTGCAGTCATCAGCACTTATGGTTATGTAGCTCCAGGTAAATCTCTAAAATAAACTCTTGATCCAAAGATTGAGCTAAAGCAATGTCTTCGTGCTAATACATATATCACCCTCTTTGTGCAGAGATTGCTTACACAATAAAGGTGATGGAGAAATGTGTGAGGCATTGAGGATAAACTTGCTGACCATCTTCAAGCTTGCAGTCGCTTGCTTATCTGCTAATCCCCAACTCAGGCCGTCGGTGAAAATGATTTCTTAGAGACTATCAGCTTGTTCAACCACTTTCCATGGCTTTCAATATTCAGAGACAGCCGCTGATCTTGTGAGAGACGCAACAGCTTCAAGCCACTTCCTGGATCAGCTCGTAGAGGAAACCGTCTGATAAATGATTTTGCTCTGTCAACCGCATGCAAGAATGTCTAAGATCTTTAATGAAAAGTAGAGTAGCTTAAACTAATTGATTAATTCCCAATTTCTTTTTCAATATATTGTTTCCCTGATTTATGTGTTTACTTTATTTGCATATAGGATAAGTATTTTGACCGTCAACAAAAGTTGAGTGTTTAACCCATATCAGCATGAGGATGCGGCCTATGTTTCGTTCATGCCCAAGTATAGAACTGCCTTTTTGTTTTGGAGGAAACAAAACTAGAACATACTGGCATCTAGTTTCGTTTGTAGAGACAACAGCTGAACTAAAGTGAGATTTCAGACTGTTTCTGTATCTAGTCTTAATCAGACTAGTGTCTTCGGGGTCGATGTATCCATGTCAAGTTAAGACTTAGAAAATATTACTTTTGTATCAATGTAAATTTGATGATGTATCCAGTGTTGTTATCTTGAAACAGAGATGTCAATGTAAGGTTGAAATGGAACATTTATATGAAGTCTCTAAACTCTTGATCATTATTAGTCCTAAATGTTTATTTTGGATTTATGTAGATGCAAAATCGACTAACATGCAGAAGAGTTTCAATCATGGATCTTTTAAGTGTAAATTCAATCAGAAACTAATTGTTTCTAATTGTGGCCATCCACCATAATTTTGGGTTCCGTGCAATTCCTACCACTATGTATCATGACAGGGAGGGCGATCAATCAGTTCCTATTCAGAGTGCTTTGTGCATGTTGCCATGGCATGAATCTTAAATAGAAGTTCAGTAGCTTTTGATTGCTTCAAAGTAGAGAAATCCGGACTTCGTTTTCATTAGAGCTTCAAACTTGAAGTGGTCAAATTAGGAAGATCACTGGTCATCATTCATCTCAAGAGGAGATTCTCCATTGTTTCAGAAAGAATGCGATGCACTACCTTATATTTCAAGAGCGTGAAGGCAGACAATATCCAGCCCCCAAAATCTTGGTGGTTTTAAATCATGATGGTCTGTTTTTGCTTGGCCTAGCTTCATTGTCAAATACAAGTAGAACTCATTTGTGTTTTAGCTCATCATCAAACATCTCTTTTGTTCTTCAGAACAGGGAACTTAGACCTGGAAAACAGCCTTGGTAAAACATGTCAAAAACGTCGCCTCATAAACTTCATCTGGGAAACAGTAGACTTAGCCTCTAAGAGCTCAAAGTCTTGTGAATTTGAAAATGGAAACCATAGTAGACTAATGTTTGAGCCAACCCATGATCGCTCTTATTCAAAACCCAACATCGTGAACTCAAATTTTCAGAAAACTTCATGAATATTCGTATAGACAGAAAACAATGAAGTGACAGCCATTTGAATCAAGGCGTAGTGAGACAATGAGTTATGTTCACCCAATCATCTCTAGTATTTGTGTCAATTCATCTCAATTCTCGATTGTAATGCTTAGAAGAAAGGCAACATGAAACTTCCTACTTCTAAGAGTTAATGCTTGTTGATGCATTTCCATTGTCCAATAGGAAAATCGCAGGAAAATAAAATCGAGGAATCCTCGTGAACCTGAGAAAAAATTACTCCCAGACCAAAAGAGAAAAATGGCCATGTATTCACAAGGCTTTGAGATAGTCATAACGCTTCTAGCTTCCCTAGCCATTTTCAGTCTGAGTCATTCCAACAAGTGAACTTCCTACTTGATGATGGGCTGGGTCCGCCTCATGGGGCCCAGCACATCTTTTAAAAAAAAAGTCAAAAAAAAGAAAAAAAAATTAAGGTGGAATGTTTTTTATAGTTAAAAGAGAAAAATGAGTGTTCACACAAAAAGAAAAAGAAAAGAGGCAGACTGACAAAGGTTCAAAGGAGAAGAGGCAGATTAGATTTAATGGTGGAATCTGTCGGAATCGGTGAAAATTTTAATATCTTATTCATGATATCAAGATCATCATTGAGATCCTTCTCCAATTTGTCTTTCGATTTTTCTGGCAGTGGTTAGAGTTTTCTTACTTCATTCGTTAATCCACTAATGATATATTGTTGTATTGTTGATGTGTTCATTCTCTAGCTGTGTGACTAGAGATGAACTATTATATATTTTGCTATTATTAGTGATTAGTGGAAGTTTTGAGTGATTTGTAATTTTTTCCACATTGAGTTTTGTTTGTAAAATTTATGTGTCGTTTTTGTACTTCGTCATCAATTTTTTTATATTAGTTGATTGTGTTATGGAGAAAATATTGATCCTGGACAAGTTTTTAATACTCAATGAATTTTTGTTCTTCCATCAATTGATATAAATAATCTTTTAGATTTATTTGGTGTTATTCTTAGTAAAGGATCAGGTCAAGTACGAATGGGTAGAAAATGGATCCAGTTCACATTGACCAATATAACACGTACTAACCCATATTTTTTTAATACAATTTTGGCAGCTCACACTCAATTCCACTTGGACCCAAATCATACACAACTCAACCCAAGCTCCAATGTTCAGCAATTTTCCACTCCAAATATGCCATTAGATTTTTATTTTTTTTACTGTGCCAGGGGCCATTTGGCTAGATCGTCAGCAGTCGTTTCTGCAATAATGAGGCCAACCGCGTCAAGATATGGCTTCATGAATGCTGAGTGAGAGGACTTTCCTTTTGCGCTTTGAATTCAAAAATCTGTGTGGCACAAATTACGGTCTGATCTTGTGGAAAGTTGAGCGTTCCCAAACCACATGATAGGTCTCGACTTTACATCACTTACCTCAAAGACTTCTTAGTCAAAGTCAAAGTCTCTGATTTCACATGATGGGTGGGACTCAATTTCGAAAAGAGAGTCACTACGAAGACTACAAAATTAAAAGGTTCCGAAGTCTTCAAGGCCTTGACTTTTACATCACTTTCCTCAAAGTCTTCTCGGTCCAAGTCAAAGTCTCTGATTTCATATAATGGGTGAAACTCAATTCCGAAAAGAGGGACTGACGGAGTCACTACGAAGACTATAAAAGTGAAAATTCCAAAGTGTTCAAGGCCTTAACTTTACATCACTTTCCTCAAAGACTTCTCAGTCCAAGTCAAAGTCTCAGATTTTATATAATGGGTGGGACTCAATTCCAAAAAGAGGGACTGACGGAGTCACCATGAAGAGAGGTCAATTCTAAAAATTTTACAAAAAATAAATATATATAAAAAAACCCCACTTTTAGGTTAAGTCTCAAATCTGCCCCATCTTTTTTTGTCTAAAAAAACCCCAAACTTTTCTTTTATCTTAGAAAAAACCATAAACTTTAAGTACAGTCTCAAATCCGCCTGGAATTTTGTTTTGTCTAAAAAAAAATAGGTTAATATCATGAAAAACCCCAAATTAGTTCACATGTGGCAAATTTATCAAAAACTAATTTTTTAACAATGAAATATCCCAAACTAGTATATCTATGACAAATTTACCACAAACTAATTTTTTAACAACGGAAAATCTCAAATTAGTACACATGTGACAAATTTATCTTAAACTAATTTTTTTATTATCAAAAACCCCAAACCAGTACACATGTGACAAATTTACCTTCTGTTAGTTTTCGTTAAATTTTACTGTTAATTGCTAAGTTGGATGACACATAACAGTTGATGAGTGTACTAATTTAGGATTTTACCCTCCATTTATACCCAAAAAACTCACCAACTTTTAATATATTTTCAAATCTACCCCATGGTCCAGTCCCAACTTAACGTGACATTTCCATATCGATAATAAATACACATTGACATGGCAACGTGGAAAATTATCTTCAAAATAAAACCATTGTAGGATATAAAAAATTAGGCACTACTAACCACAACTTTTGGACAAAAGACTAATTGGGCAAATTTAGGACTAAAATTGATGATTTCCTTTCCGATACAAAAATTTGAGTTAGATTTAGGATTGGACTTAAAGTTTTGGGCTTTTTCTGAGACAAAAAAAAAAAAAGTTCATGGCAGATTTGGGACAAAGCCTAAAGTTTTGGGATTTTTTCTAAGGCAAAAAAAAAAGTTTGTGTAGATTTGGAACTGGACCTAAAGTTTAGGATTTTTTAAAATACAAAAAAAAAAAAATTCAGACAGATTTGAGACTAGATCTAAAGTTTAAGACCTTTTTTTTGTGGGAATTGGCCCCTACGAAAAGTACAAAAGTAAAAATTCCGAAGTCTTCAAGGAACCAAAAATTCATCCCAGTCAACTCTCAGATGTCTACTCCTATGGCGTGCGAAGCAATATCGATGTGCCTTTTCCTAGTCTTCTTTGGTTGGCTATTGTTTTATTGCATTCCCATTACCATGGAAAATGATAAGAAGGTGAGTTTTCACAACCTATTTAAGCATCACCCGTTGCCTCAGGAAGACAAAAACCAACTTACTAGAGACGAGAAGAAGGAGAAGAATTGATGGATCCTTCATTAGAATTCACAAAAGTCATGAGCCTTGTGGCTGCCCTTGCCCTTTTCACTACATTTGTCATTCCACTTCCTGCTCATGCTTCCCCTGTAGAAGCCCAAGCCCTCCTCAAGTGGAAGTCTAGTCTTAGTAACCATTCGGTTACTTCCCTCTCTTCGTGGACTCCCTCTCCTCATCATGCCACCAGTTCCAACTTGACCATGAGTCCGTGTGCTTGGTATGGCATCTCTTGCAATCAGGCGGGGAGCATAATCGGGATAAATCTCACTAGTGCTTATGTTGAAGGTACGCTCGACAAATTCCCATTCTCATCTTTGTCTCATCTAACATACATGGACCTGGGTATAAATAGTCTCTCTGGCCATATTCCGTCTCAAATCGGTCTCTTGAGCAATCTCACCTATCTTGACCTCTCTATCAATCGATTCATGGGGAATATACCCCCGGAGATCGGCCATCTAACGAAACTCAAGGTCATGCACTTAGTTTCCAATGAGTTAAATGGATCCATTCCCCAAGAAATTGGACAACTGCATTTGCTCAATGAGGTTGCGCTATATTCAAACCAGTTGAATGGACCCATACCTTCCTCATTAGGTAATTTGAGCAAATTGGCTATACTGTATGTCTACAACAACTCCCTTTCTGGTTCTATTCCTCCTGAAATGGGAAATATGACAAATTTGGAAGTGCTCCACATGGACAACAACTTCCTAACAGGACCGATTCCTTCCACTTTGGGGAACTTAACCAAATTGACAGAGCTGAACCTATTTGCTAATGAGCTTACTGGTTCCATCCCACTAGAGCTAGGGAATTTGAATCGTCTTAATGAGTTGAGCCTTAATGATAATAATCTTATGGGTTCAATCCCACCAACATTAGGCAATTTGATGGAGCTTACCTCTCTTTATCTCTACGATAATAACCTTTCCGGTCACATTCCTAATGAAATGGGAAATCTCCACGCTATGCTTGACTTAGAGCTAAGTACAAATCAGCTCATCGGCCCAATTCCTTCTTCTTTGGGTAACTTGACCTCCCTAACATCTTTGTTTCTCCGTGACAATCACCTTTTTGGTTCAATTCCTAGATCCTTAGGGGATCTAGTGAACTTGGAGGTGTTGCAATTGGATACCAACCACTTAAGTGGCTTCTTACCAGAGAATCTATGCCAAAATGAGTTGCTCCAAAACCTTACGGTGAGTGACAACAACTTAACTGGTTCTATCCCTATAAGCTTGAGAAATTGCACAAGCTTAGTCAGAGCACGCTTTGAGGAAAACCAGCTCACTGGAAACATATCCGAGACCTTTGGTGTCTACCCCAACCTAACCTTTATTGACATGAGTTTCAACAAGTTCTATGGAGAAATCTCAACAAACTGGGGAAGTTGCATGCGTTTAAGGGATCTAAGAATTGCGGGAAATAACATCACTGGTAGCTTGCCTCCAGAGATTGGAAACGCAACTCAACTGGGTGCAATTGATCTTTCCTTCAACAGCTTAGTTGGTGAGCTTCCAAAAGAATTCGGAAAATTGACTTCTTTGGTGAATTTGAATTTAAGTAGGAACCAACTTTCTGACCGAATAAGTCCAGATATTGTGTTGCTACCTGGTCTTCAAAAATTGGATTTGTCAAGGAATAGATTAAGCATGTCTATCCCGCAAACTATCGGGTTTTCTTCAAAATTAATCCACCTGGATCTAAGCAACAACCAGTTGAGCCAAGATATTCCAGGCCAATTAGGGATGCTAACTCATTTATCCGAGCTAGACTTGAGTCATAACTTGTTAAGCGGTGAGATCCCAACTCAATTCAACAAGCTAGAAAGCCTAGTGAAACTCAACCTTTCACACAATAATCTTTCTGGCCTTATATACGAGACTTTCAAGGATATGCGAGGTTTGATGGAGGTGGACGTCTCTCACAACAAGTTTGAGGGTCCCATCCCCAACACCACCGCATTCCAAAATGCAACAAAAGAAGCGTTTGAAGGCAACAGCGGATTGTGTGGAAATGTTGGAGGACTTAAGCCATGTAATCAAGCAGTGGTGGATAGGGAAAACTCTTCAACGGGAGGCAGGGTTATTCTTATTGCGTTTTCTCTGCTAGGAGTAGTGTTGTTTATTTTCTTTGGAATATTCTTCATTTTCCTTAGAAAGAAGTTCCATCCAAAAGCGGACCTATCAAGCAAGACAACTAAAGTCTTTTCTCTATCAAAGTACGGTGGAATGATCTTATATGAAGACATCATAGAATCCACTAGGGCTTTTGATGAAATTTTCTGTATTGGAAGGGGAGGCTATGGAAGTGTCTTCAAGGCCAAATTAAGATCAGGTGATATAGTAGCTGTAAAGAAGCTCTATCAAACAGCTGATAGTGGGCAAACAGATCAAAAGGAATTTTTGAATGAGATTAAGGCATTGACAGAAATTCGACACCGCAATATTGTGAAACTAGAGGGCTTTTGTTCGCATCCACAACACTCATTCTTGGTGTATGAGTACTTTGACAGAGGAAGCTTGTCTACAATCTTGAGCAATGAAGAAGAAGCCATGGAGTTGGATTGGAACAAAAGGGTGAACATAGTAAAAGGGGTGGCTCATGCTCTATCCTATATGCACCATGATTGTATTTCTCTAATCGTTCATCGAGATATTTCGAGTAATAACATTCTGCTTGATTCGGAGTATGTGGCGCATGTTTCTGACTTTGGCACGGCTAAGCTTCTTAAGTTGGACACATCAAACTGGAGTGCAGTCGTCGGCACATATGGTTACGTAGCTCCAGGTTAATTTCTAAAATCGACTCTTGATCCAACGGTTTAGCTAAAGTGATGTATTTGTGCTAACACATATATCTCCTTCTTTGTGCAGAGCTTGCTTACACAATGAAGGTGACAGAGAAATGCGATGTGTATAGCTTTGGAATAGTAGCCATCGAGGTGATCAAAGGAAGACATCCGGGTGATAGTCTTTCATCTCTATTAGCTCCGGTCGGCATGGAGATCTCAGTAGTTTTGAAGAATATATTGGATTCACGCCTGCCAACGCCCATGCCAGGCATTGAGGATGAACTTCTGACCATCCTAAAGCTTGCAGTCGCTTGCATATCTGATAATCCCCAACTCAGGCCGTCAATGAAAATGATTTCTCACGCGCTATCAGCTCGTTCAACCATTTTTGATGGAGTTCAAAAATCACAGAAGCCCACTGATCCTGTGAGAGATGCAACAAATCCAAGCCGTGCACTGGATCACTTTGTAGAAGATATCGTCTGATAAACGATTTTGCTCTGTCAACCACATGCAAGAAGGTCTGGTCTTTAATAAAAAAAAAACACTGTCGTTTATACTGATCAATTAAGTTTCAAGCTTTTTCTAATTTATTGTTTCAATCACTCTTCTGTTAACTGTACTTGCATTTAGGAGAAATATTTTGACCGGAAACAAGGGTACGTGTTTAGGGTACCAACATGAGGATGAGGACTACAAGTCGTTCATGCCCAAGTATAGAACAGCCTTTCGTTTTGGAAGGAGCAAAACCTGAACTTCCCGGCATCTAGTTTCATTTCTGGAGAGAACAGCTGAACTGGAGATATTCCAAACTGTTTCTGCATCTATTAATAATCATACTAGTATCGTCGCAGCGAAAGCTATGTATCCATGTCTAGTTAGAGTTATAAAGTATGAATTTCGTATCATTGTAAAGTTGCTTATGTATCTAGCGTTATCATCTTGAAAGTAGAGGGTCCATGTAAAGTCGCAACCGAATATTTTTATTAGGTCTCTGAGATCTTGTCCTTTTTTAGTCCTTTTATAAGGTTCATGGTGGATTTGTGGTAAATATAAAATCCTCTTTACATGCAGAAAAGTTTCAATCACCCATCTTTTCAGAGTGCATTCAATCAGAAACTAAATGTTCTAGTTGCAGCCATGAACCATGTTTGTTAGATATTATCGAGCCATATGGGATGATATCAACGCCCCCATTCCTGCAAACATACATGTGAAAGAAATAGCACGAGCTCTAATACCACGTTAAAAAATCCAATCCAAAAATTTAAGCTAATAAATGGATGGACAACACAGGAATTTAAAAAGCATAAAAAAAACCCCTTGTCAAGCAATGTGGGCCAATATTCCAACGTTATATTTCGTGTAACTTAGTACCACGCTATTACATAACAGTTTGTTCAATCAGCTCCTATTCCGAGTGCTATCTGCATGTTGTTAAGGCGTGGGTACGTATTAGAAGTTCAGTTGCTTTTGATTGCTCCAAAAGAAATATGGCACTAGAGGAAATCCAGACTTTATTTTCAATAGAGCTTTGAACTTGAAAGTGCTTAAATAGGAAGATCTGATCATCATTTTATCTTGAGGGCAGATTCTATGGTACAATGTTTTATCTCAGAAAGAAATGCAAGTTCTGTTCTGTTACTACCTTATACTTCAAGAGCCTGAAGGCAGACGAAACGATGCCCTCCAAAATCTTGAGGGATTTAAATCATGCTAGTTCATTTTCCCCGGGCCTCGTTCCATCGTCAAATACAAATAAAACTCAGTCATGTTTTAGCTCACCACAAACCATCTTTTCTGTTTTCAAAAACAGAGAACTTATATTGCCTTGCGCAAAACATGTCGGAACAATTCTCTCATGTACTTTTATATGGAAAAAAGTAAACATATTTTTTAGAGTTCAGAGTATTGTGAAATTAAAATAGGAAACCATAGTATACCAACGTTTGACCCTGCCCTCAATCAATCTCAAATAAAACCCAACTTTGTAAGATCGTAGTTTCAGAAAACCGTGTCAATGGAGAGTGCAGGGGGTAAAATGAAGTAACAACCATTCAACTCAAGGCATAGCGAGACAATGAGATATGTTGCGCAACCTTACCAAGTAATTGGGTTAATTCAATCTCAAATCTTGAATGCGCTGCATATCTTAGAAGAAAGGCAACAGGCAATATGCAATGTCAAGAAAGAACCATTTGTTGGCAACAGTCAACCTTTTCATCATGCCAGATAGCATCAACAACCTTGTGATCCACAAAAGTTGATGCTTGTTGATCCATTTCCATTGCCAAATAGGAAAATTAGATCAAGGGAAAGTCTTTAAGCATTCCCCTTGGTCCTGAGAAAAATCAACATCCAGACAAAAAGAGAAAAAAGGCCATAAATTCCCAAGGCTTCAAGATAATCATCATGCTTCTAGCTCCCCAGCCATTTTCACTGTCTTAGGTCACTCCACCAAGTGCACTTCCCACTCCATAATGAACCTACAGGTTCCATCCAACCAGAGCAAGGGAATTTGAAATTTCTTCGATGGTTGAGCCTTTACAATAATAATCTCAACCTTTCAATCTTGCCGTCTTTAGGTAACTTGGCAAAGCTTACCCTTCGGTTTCTCTCCTGGGTAACCAGCTTCCCAGTAACATTCATAATGAGACGCGAAACCTTCAGGCTTGACTTAGAGCAGAGCGAAAAGCAGCTCACTTGACTGGTTCCTTCTTCTTTCGGTAATGTGACTGGTTCCTTCTTCTTTCCACTAGACTCAATGTTTGGGTTCTATTCCAAGAAGCTTGACAAATTGCATCTGCTAAGTTATTGATTCTTAGTTTCTTAGTATCTTATTTGAGATCTAAGCGACATATCTCGGCCGAAGCGTCACCGGCGAAGCCAACACAGCTAGGGCTACGACATTCACTCCTCGAACAAGAACTAACATGCAAGAGGAAAAAAGCAACGAGGAAACGCTTACCAATCACATGCAAGAGGCGTATTCCGGCATTGATTAACGTTTTCCCACCAACCACAACGATTTCCCTCTCCCTTTTTTTTCTCGGTTCCTCAAGGCTCTGCTTTCTCTTTTGTCTTTCTTCTATTTAAGATGAAGCAGCAAGAGGAAGAAGAAGACTATTAAAGTTTATTTGGGCTGAGGAAGTATACTGGGCTGGGCCTCTCTTGTTTATTTAGAATTCTCTTTCTTTAAGCTCATATTTTGTAATAATCTCACTGAACGTTCTTATTTCACAGTATTATTGACAAAACTCGTCATTATCTTGAAATACCAATTTATTACACTCGACCGAATCTTATGACTCGATTAGATCCTGAGTAATTTCAAGATCTCGATTTGTGATAGGTGTCTCTTAATTTAACAGATATCATGAGGGTACCTCTTGACAAAAAGGAAAAGAAAAATAGTCATCAAAAACTCCAAACTATGCTCACTATAATATATTTACTTTAAATTTTTTTTATGATACCAAAAATCTCAAACTTACACTTGCGTGGTACACTTATCCTCTGTTTACCTATATGGATGCTAAAAACAAATGGTATTGACATGGCACCTATGTGATTTAAATGAAATATAAACGGTGTTGTTTTAACTAAAAAATTATATGACAAAATCTTGATGAAGAATAATATGTCACTTAAGTACAAGTTTTTTCATGCCACAAGAAAAATTCTAGATAAATGTGTTATAATTGGCACAATTTGGATTTTTTTTTATATCATGATAAAAAAAAATTCATGATAAATGTGTCACGGTGATATAATTTAGGTTTTTGGATGATTTTTTACACAAAAAAAGGGATAATACCCTAAAAAAAACCCCAAACTGGTACACTTGTGACAAATTTACCCCAAACTATTTTTTTGACCACTAAAAACCCCAAACCGGTATACTTTTGACAAATTTACCCCAAACTGGTACACTTGTGACAAATTTACCCTATATTAGTTTTCGTTAAATTTTATTCTCAAATTATTAAATTAAATAACACGTGACAGTTAACCAGTATACCAATTTAGGATTTTACGTTACGTTTGTCACAGTTTACAATTTTTATGATTTTTTTGTGGTATTAATCCAATTTAGTATAGGGTATATTTGTCACAAATTTACCAGTTTAGGGTTTTTTGCAATCGAATAAATTAGTTTGGGGTAAATTTGTCATAAATATACCAGTTTAAGGTTTTTTATAGTTAGTCGGGGTAAATTTGTTACAGGTTTACCATTTTAGGGTTTTTCATGGTCAAAAAATTAGTTTTGGGTAAATTTGTCACAAGTGTACTTGGGGTTTTTCAAGGTATTAACCCAAAAAAAAAAAGAGCAATTAGCTAGGGAATAGTGAAACGTCCAATGTGAGATTCTATTTGTGCACAAAAAATAGGAATAAAGTCCTGTTATGGTAGATTTCAAGAATCAAAAAGAAATTTCAACTATAGTTGGTTGTGGTCTTAGCGTCCTATCTAGGAGTAATAAATCCAAGTGTCCAAAAATAACATATTATTTCATTTCACTATGATATCAAATATTCCAAATTACGATAGAATCATAGATTTATTTACCATAGTGAAAACTTATCTTTCTCCCAAGCTAAAAAATACCTTGTGACAACTTAATTTTGTTCCAATTGATCAATATTAGCCTTTGAAAAGTAGATAAACGGGATTAGCTCATAAGTAGCTTGACCTCATATAGATTTCTGTTTTCTTTTAGGATTTCAGGTTCTCGATTGACAATATTGTTGAAAATTATAGTCCTTTAGGAAGGATAAAAGCAATAAAAAATGAAGCACCCCGTCATTATCTAAATTGACTAATCTTTAAAATATTTGGGCTACACCACACGATGTCTATTGTGATTAAGTATTGATTATGCTTCTCTCTGCCCTTTTAGGATTGATAGTCTCTTAAATTTATCTTGTGTTTTTCCAGTAAAATTGATGATTGTACAACCTTTATATAGACTTGTCAAATTGTTGGGTCATATTGGATTTGATTTAAATTGAACCATTTTAACTCAAACAATTCCATATTTACGTAATACAAGTTTTGCAACCTATACAAAACTCGACTGGACTTAACTCATGCTCAATCCAATTAAGTTTTGATTCTCAGTAATTTTTCCCTTGCTCATGGAAAATAGTATAGGGAAAGAAATAACCAATTAAAAACAATTGTCCATCACTTTCCTATGGCCATTAGATTTTTAATCAAAGCAAGGCAATGGTCATTCAACTTCGATATAATCCAAGTAGACATATTCATGATCCAACACAAAAATCATTTGCCCCGTCTAACTTGCGGGAATATTTCTATTGGACCCATCGAGCACTTCAAAATTCCAAGGCAATCACAGTGCACTCTTTCTCAATAATTGAGCCCACTTACGGAGCTCAAAAAAGGTAAATTATTTGAAACGAGGGTCCTTTTATTGTACTGAAAATTTCATGGTAAAAAAATAGTTTTTATGAAAGTAATTTTCAAGTCAAACAGTTAGTTTTCAATCCGTGAAAAACTTTATCCACAATTCGATTTTTTTTATCATCTAAATACCAAAAAATTGAAAAATAATTTCTGTAGTAGTTTTCTTTTAAACAAATAAACCCTAACTTACAATGGCAAATATTCTTATTCTTCCAAGTATAATAAGATAAGGGTAACTTTCAAATAAGGGCTTGAAGTAAAACCATTTTATCAAAAGATCTAAAGTAAATATTATCTCAAATAAGGACTTCAATTTACAAGTCAGCCAAATCTTATTTGCAACTAAGAGTATTCTCCTATAAGGACTTTGCTTTTTCCTTTTTCTTTCTTTTTTTTTCCTTTTTTCCTTTTTGTGTTTCTTTTTGTCTCGCTCATGCCTCCTCCTTCACTCTGCATCACCTCCTTGACAACAGCCTCACCAGCGAGCTTGCACAGGAGCGGAAAAATTTCAACAATTTAGGAAAAGAAGAAAATGGAAAGATATCGAGAAGTGTCTGCAGTTTTGCAAAACTACGAACTGCGTGATTCAGTGTTGCACCCTCCCCATCAGCGAACTTTAAACTGCATGCTCTGCATTCTGCGATTTCACATCCTCACGCAGGCATTCATCGCCTTCGCAGAAGCCGAATGGAATTTATTCAGCATCAGTTGCCTCCTCCAACGATGAAATCTTTGAGGCCTCTGTTAGAGAATCAAGATCAGAAGCCAAGTCTGCAATATTGAGAAGTCAATCACAGGAGGTGAAGTCCTCGACAATTATAGATGTGGATCACCAGAAGGCAGTCAAGAAGCAAAAAGAGTTGAAGAAATTGATAACTCATGGATAATGAGTTTCATCAACGGTGGAGATCATACAGATGTCAAAGACACGGATTACCAAAGTCTCAAGATTGCTGAGTCTCAAGATTGCTGCGGATTACCAAAGTCTCAAGATTGCTGTTCTGTTTTGCTTAGCTGTAAAGTTTGTTAGCGAAAGTTAGTTAGTTTGTTTTTCTAGTTGTTAGTCCTCTGTTTTCCGCATATATACAGAGAGGTATTGTAATCGGTTGATGATTATGGAGAACATCTTCTTTTGTTCAATTGAATGGAAATACAGAATCGAAAACTTCTTCACAGATCATCTACTGTCATTCTTCATCTTCATCTTCTGTATTCTTGATTCTATAAGTTCTCATGGTATCAGAGCAGGAAGATCAACCTGCGTCAGAATAGAATCTATCAAGTAACCAGATCGTGAATCAAGCCAGAAGAAGTAGACGAACACTGAAGCCCTCTGGTTCAAGGTAAACACATACAGGTTTAGAGCTCATAAGCACTACTGTTATCATCTTCTTCAAAGAATCATATTAATGGCGATTAGAACTCCAAAATATCCTTTTCCGATACATGTGAATATCACAAACTTCGTCACAATCAAACTTGCTGAGGACAACTTCTTATTGTGGCAAGCTCAGATCCAAAGGTTTTTGAAAAGCCAAGATTTATTTGGTTTTGTTAATGGAAATATTCCTTCACCCTCTCGAATGCTGCAAACAGAGGATGAAGGTTGTGAAACCGATCTTATTAATCCTGAGTATACTGACTGGATTAGAACAGATCAGTTGATTTCATCATGGATCTCTGGAGCTGTTACTGAAAATATTTTGAGCCAAATCATTGGATTAGAAACATCAGCTGAAGTATGGCAAACTCTTCTGAAAAGGTTTACACAGAAATCAATTGCTAGAGAGTTTGAATTAAGGGGGAAACTGCAAACATGTCATAAGCATGAACAAACCCTTGCTGATTATCTCAGGGAATATAAATCCATATGTGATCAGTTGAATGCAATAGGCAAACCTGTGGATGATATAACCAAGATGTTTGGTGTATTGGAAGGTTTAGGTCCAGAGTATGAGAACTTTCGGACAACCATATATTGTTTAAAGCCTCAGCCAGAGTATGATGAGGTTATTGCTCAATTAGAAAGGTTTGAATTGAGACTCAAAAACTTTTCTAGGAGTCAGTTCAACCCGAATTTGGCGTATTTTGGACAAAGACAGTTTCAGGTTCAGTCTAAAGATGCCACAAATGAAAACTACTTTTCTCAAGCTTCTGGATTTATATCTGAAAGAGGAGGATACAGAGGTGGTCGAAGCTATGGTCGTGGCAGAACTGGTAACAATAGGGGTCGTGGTTTTGAGAGATATCAGAATTACAGAACAGATATCTTCAGTCCAGGGCAAGGAAATCAACACCCTAGACAGAGAAATGTTATCCCTACAACAAACCAAGGGTTTAGGCCCTATACTACTTACTCACAGAGGTACCAAAATGTCAAGACTTATCCTTCTGCAAACTCAAGTAAAAATTTGCAGAATGAAAAAGAAACAAGTAGCATTCGACTAGAGTGTCAAATATGTAAAAAGTCTGGACATGATGCTCTTCGCTGCTGGTATCGGTTTGACAATTCTTATCAAACAGAAGATATTCCAGCAGCCTTGACAGCAATGCATATTGAAGACTCAACAGGCAGTGAGTGGTATCCTGACTCTGGAGCTACAGCTCACATTAGTGCTGATCCTGGTATGCTCCATACTTTTTCTAAATATCAAGGACATGATACTGTTATGATAGGCAATGGATCATGTTTACCTGTAACTCACATTGGCAACACCTGGCTCAAAACAAAGAACAATACATTACCTCTTAACGATGTTCTAATTGTCCCAGAGATAAAGAAGAACCTCCTTTCAGTATCTAAACTCACAGATGACTTCCCTTGTTCTTTTATTTTTGACAAAACTGGTGTTTATGTAAAGGACAACAATACCAACACAACTGTGAAGCTCGGAAGGAAAATTAGGGGTCTTTATCAAGCTAATCCACAAACCACAGAAGCCTTCTTTACTCAGCGACAAAAGACAGTCAGTGAAGACATATGGCATCAGCGTTTGGCTCATACAAATGCTCAAGTAGTTAAGCATCTACAAAAACAGAAGCTTATACAATTTGCTTCTTCATCTCAAGTTGTTTGCAGCAGCTGTCAAATAGCCAAAAGTTCAGCTCTATCATTTCCTTTTTCGGATTCTGTATCAAGTTCCCCATTAGAAAGAATTCATTGTGACATATGGGGACCATCACCAGTCTGTTCCTTTCAAAAGTTTAGATATTATGTGATTTTTGTTGACAATTTTTCTCGATATTGCTGGCTATATCCCATGAAGTTGAAATCTGAGTTTTATGATATATTTGTTCAATTTCAGAAGCTAGTTGAACGACAGTATAATCATCAGATTAAAATCTTCCAGAGTGATGGAGGTGGAGAGTTCGTAAGCTTTAGATTTCAAAAATTTCTGAGTCATCATGGAATAAGACAGTTCATATCATGTCCTCACACTCCAGAACAGAATGGAGTCTCTGAAAGAAAGCATCGACACATCGTTGAACTTGGATTAGCTATGCTCTATCACTCAAAAGTTCCACTGAGATTTTGGGTGGATGCATTTGTGACGGCTAATTACATCATCAACATTCTTCCCACACCAAAGTTGCAGATGAACACACCCTATAGCAAACTTCATCATAGACAGCCAAGGTATGATCATTTAAGAGTATTTGGCTGTGCATGCTATCCTTGCTTAAGACCATATGCAAGTCATAAACTTGATCCTCGATCTCTTCCCTGTATCTTCTTGGGTTATAGCACTCAGCACAAAGGGTATCGATGTTTGGTCCCAACTAATAATCGTGTATACATCAGTAGGCACGTTGTCTTTGATGAGTATTCCTATCCTTTTACAAAGAAGCTGATCAATGAATATGGACATTATACAAACTTATACAAACTATGGAGTGAAGGCCTACATTTCCTTGAGTCATCAAGCACCGAGTCACCAGCTACTAGATCCACTCATCAGTCAGCCACACACCAGATCCATCCTGATTTCCATGATTGCTGTACCTATCATCCTTGTCACAGACAGCAATCTCAGATCATTTCCTCAAGGAATATGCAAGATGAGACAATGACAGAAGGACAATTTATAGATGCTGTGCCTCAAGATTGCTCTATTTCTCAAGAACAAAATACTACCAGTTCCTTATCCTCACACAATGATCTACGAGCTGAAGGAAGTTCTAATGAAAGGCACTCCAACTCCAATTCCATTCTGTCATCCTCTCAAGGTACAAGTAATACTCATCATATGCAAACTCGACTAAAGTCTGGAATTCAAAAACCAAATCCAAAGTATGCTTATTTAGCTGATTATCCAGTTCCTATGGAACCAAAGTCTATCAAGTCAGCTTTAGCTAATCAAGCCTGGTATAGGGCTATGAAAGAAGAGATGGATGCACTTGCTGAAAATCAAACATGGACATTGATTCCTAGAACTAACCAGATGCATGTAATAGGCTGCAGATGGGTCTATAAGACCAAACTCACACCAAATGGCAGTCTTGACAGACTCAAAGCTCGTCTAGTCGCCAAAGGCTTTCACCAAGAAGAAGGACTAGACTTCACTGAGACTTTCAGTCCAGTTGTGAAACACACAACAATTCGAATAGTGTTATCTCTTGCTATGATAAGACACTGGCCAATACACCAGCTTGATGTTAAGAATGCTTTTCTTCATGGAGATTTGAACGAGACAGTGTACATGGAACAGCCACCTGGCTTTATCAGTCCTCATCAGCCAAACCATGTCTGTTTACTCCACAAGTCTCTATATGGTCTTCGACAAGCACCAAGAGCTTGGTTTGATAAATTCAGCAAGTTTTTAATCGAAAATGGTTTCTTCTGCAGCACAGCCGATCCATCGTTATTTGTTCTACATACAAATTCACATACAGTTCTCTTGCTCCTATATGTTGATGATATCATCTTGACTGGGAGTTCACCACATCTCTTAACTGATCTTATTCAGAAACTTAGTCTTCAGTTTCATATGAAAGATCTTGGGTATCTTCACTATTTTTTGGGTATTGAGGCCAAACGAACTTCACAGACTCTCTTTCTGTGTCAAACTAAATATGCTATTGACTTGTTGAAACGAGCTTATATGGCCGACTGTAAACCAGTCTCAACACCTCTGCCTCTTCGATCAATCTCCATGGCTGACACTGCAAATCTACTTACAGATCCTATGGAATACAGAAGCTTGGTTGGTGCTCTTCAATACTTAACCATTACTCGACCAGATCTGGCATTTGCTACTAATCTTCTCTGTCAAAAGATGCAACAGCCTACTGTTGGAGATTTCCATCAGTTAAAAAGAGTACTTAGATATGTCAAAGGTACTATACATCTTGGAATCTATCTCCATTCTCAAAGTTCAGTACATCTCTATGGTTTCTCTGATGCGGATTGGGCTGGTTGTCCAACAACACGACGTTCCACAACAGGTTTTTGCACGTTTCTTGGATCCAATCTACTATCCTGGTCGGCCAAGAAGCAACCTACTGTTTCTAGATCTTCAACTGAAGCAGAGTATCGTGCACTTGCTTCGACCACGGCTGAACTCACCTGGATCACATTTGTGCTACGAGATATAGGGATTTCTCTTCAGCCACCTACTACTATATATTGTGACAACAAATCAGCAATTTCTCTCACCGCCAATCCAATATTACATGCTCGAACCAAGCACATTGAAGTTGACTTTCACTTTGTCCGTGAGAAAGTCTCTTCTGGATCTATTCGTATTCAGTATATTTCTACTCATCTACAATTAGCTGATATATTTACCAAGTCTCTATCCCGCTTATCTCATCTTACTCTCCGAACCAAATTGGGAATCGAATCTTTTACTCTTCCCAATTTGAGGGGGAATGTTAGAGAATCAAGATCAGAAGCCAAGTCTGCAATATTGAGAAGTCAATCACAGGAGGTGAAGTCCTCGACAATTATAGATGTGGATCACCAGAAGGCAGTCAAGAAGCAAAAAGAGTTGAAGAAATTGATAACTCATGGATAATGAGTTTCATCAACGGTGGAGATCATACAGATGTCAAAGACACGGATTACCAAAGTCTCAAGATTGCTGAGTCTCAAGATTGCTGCGGATTACCAAAGTCTCAAGATTGCTGTTCTGTTTTGCTTAGCTGTAAAGTTTGTTAGCGAAAGTTAGTTAGTTTGTTTTTCTAGTTGTTAGTCCTCTGTTTTCCGCATATATACAGAGAGGTATTGTAATCGGTTGATGATTATGGAGAACATCTTCTTTTGTTCAATTGAATGGAAATACAGAATCGAAAACTTCTTCACAGATCATCTACTGTCATTCTTCATCTTCATCTTCTGTATTCTTGATTCTATAAGTTCTCAGCCTCTTGGGCTGCCATTTCGAGATCGGCTTTTCTAAAGTAGGCCCAAAGAGACCGGTAATGATGATGAACTTGATAATCGAGAAATATTGATAAATGTGAGCCTCCACAGCCACCTTATCGTTTATCAGAAAAGGCTGGAACAAGCAGGCCAAGGACAATTTTGATTTCTCTTCTTCAATTTTTCTTTCGATTGATGTGAGTTTGCAAGTGGGCGTGGTCCAGACTCATTAGCTCGATTATCAGCTGTCGTTTCTGCAAAAACGGGGTCAAAACCGGGGCAAGATTTGGCTTCATTAATGCCGAGTGAGAAGACTTCCCTTTTGCATGCTTAAAATTGCATAATGTGTGAAACGAGTTAGGATTTGATCTCTCTCCTCAACGACTTCTCTATCAATTTCTCTGAATTTCGCACAATGATTGGGACCAAATTCCAATATGGGGACTGTTCCAAGTCAAAAATTCGCCAAAGAAGACTGAATGGAGAAAGCTCCAAAGTCTTGATGGACCCGAAAATACATCCAACGTACATTTTCTAAGTCTTCGGTAAACTATAGTTGTTGACTTGGATTTTTTCATGTCATAAGAAAATTTTAGATAAATGTGTCATAATAAGCATAATTTGAATTTTTTTATATCATAATAAAAAAAATTCAGAATAAATATGTCACGGTGGTATAAGTTAGGTTTTTTGATAATTTTTTACAAAAAAAAAAAGGAAAAAAAACAATTAGCTAGGGAATAGGGATACGTCCAATGTGATATTCTATTTGTGCACAAAAAATAGGGTATTGACCATTTACAGAGTTAGTTTTATTAAATAGCAAGAGGTTTTGTGATGGTTCAATCAGCTCCTATTCCGAGTGTTACATGCATGTTGATGTGGCATGAGTCTTTATAAGAAATTCAGTAGCTGTTGATTGCTCCAAAAAGAATATGGCACTAAAGGGAATACATAATTTGTTTTCGTTAGAGCTTTGAACTTAAAAGTGCTTAAATTAGGAAGATCACGGGTCCTAATTTTGTTGCAAGAGGAGATTTTATAGTACAATGCTTTGTCTTGGAAAGAATGCAAGTTTTGTTATGCTAATACCTTAAACTTCAATTGTGATAAGGCAGAGGACATTCATTTTTCAGCCCTTAACGAGAAATAATAAATAAAAAGAAAAAAGGAAGGCCATTTAATTTCGACAAAAGATCCTGCCCTCCAAAATCGTGAGGGAATTGAATCATGCTGTCTATTTTCTCTCGGCCTCACTCCATTGTCAATAGAAGTAAAAATCATTTACATTGTACCGTCACCATCTTCTCTGTTTTTCACAATAGTGAACTTATATTACCTTATGCAAAACATGTCGGAACAGCTTCCCTCATGTATTTCATCTGGATGAGAGCTCAGAGTTTTCTAAACTTGAAACAATAAATTATAGTAGACCAACGTTTGATGCCACCATAAGTCAATCTAAGTAAAACTTGACATTGTAAAATTAGAGTTTCGGAAAACTCCGTAAATGAATAGTATAGGGGGCAAAATGAAGTAACAATTATCCGAATTGAGGTGTAGCGAGATAGTTATATTCTCCCAACCTTCTTCGATAGTTAGGTCAAATCAATCTTAATTCTTGAATGTGCTTCATATCTCAGTTTCGGGATTTTTTAATTGAAAAAAAAACAATTAAAATGGCCGAATCGCAAGATTTAAATTAAGCAAAAAAGCAAAAATTGAAATCATAAATGCTAGGAGTGCCCAAGTCTTGAAGAAGTCAAAGGAAACCCATGCTCTTGGTCAAATTACTGGTGCTACAATCTAAAAGTCCAAGTGGAGACGTAACCACTCCCGTTCTAAAAGTCCAAGTGGAGACGTAACTACTCCCGTATACTTTTCTTCCGTATATTCTTCTCACTAATTATTGCCTGGTCATGCAAGCATTCCAGTTGTCAAAGGTCGGTTAGCAAGCAAAAGATTGTTTCCCATTGGAAAAAAACAAAAAAAAAGAACTAAGTGAGGTGGAGTCAAGTCAACCACTTACTTCAGCAAACATGAGGCTCTGTATAAACGAAATAGACGGTTTGTCAATAGCTGAAACTTCATGATCAGAAGCGTTCAAAATCCTGAAATGGAAGATCTTTGAAAGCTGGCCTTTTCTGAACGGATCAGAGAACAATGGCAGAGACAGGGCAGCTTTATATATGCTCCAAAACCACACCAGAAAATCAAGGATTGGCAAAAAGTTTTTAAAGGGAGGAGGACATCTTCTAGCTCCCGTTGCCCTTCTCGCAATGCTTGCAGTCATTTCCGGAGGTGCAGTTCTGCATATGCATGCTATTGTACAACTGCATCGTTCGTTACTTGAAGTGGTGATTATCACTTATCCGAGCCGGGTTTTTGCTCGCCCTTTTATTACCTTTCAGATTTCAAGAGTAGAGGAGAGTGATGGATTCAATTTAGGATCTATTTTGCTATTTTTATTAAGCTTATTAGACCGACTCTGAAGGAAATCCAGCTGGGTACATTCATGATATGTTGGACCTTACGATTATTTTCATTAATGTCAGGTTTTATCCGACTAATACATTTCTGAAAATGGTTTATAATTAAAAGCTTCGTCCTTTATTTTATGAAGGGATGTCATCGTTCCCCAAATAATAAATACAGACTTGGAGGGTGACGGTGACTATGACTAAGTTTGCTATTGCCCGTTCTTCTTTCTTACCTTTTTTTTTTTTTTTTTTTTGTCAAGATAACATTTCATTCATTCCCATGAAAATACAAAGAAAAATAATGTAATCCAACTACAAATCAAGACAAATCGTAGACAATTTCAAAACAAAATAAGCTCTAAATAACAAAATATATCATCAAAACACGCTGAAAAAGTAATTATAAAAACAACAATTGATCACCAAATCCATCTTTAGTAATAAACACACAATGAAATCTCCATCTATTATTACAGCTTTGCCTTTCGACGGTGTGCACCTAGATTCAACGTCCCCAACACTTTAGTCGTTTAAAGTAAAAAAAATTGAACAAGAACAATTGTGACACTTGCAAGAGCAAAACCCTCACGAAGATTCTCCAATCACCTTTAAAATTAGAATTGTACACCAACGAAATCTGAGAGAAGCAAATTAACAGGTAAAAGCTCAACCTACATTACCTTACCATGCATTGGCCGATGTAATCTGCACTCTTTTCTCCTTCATTAGATGCATGTGAAGTGTAAAAGCGAAAACAAACATAAATAGTGACAATAAAAGGAAGGAAGAGAGGAGAGAAAAGCTTGCATCTACGCACTACGGGAATCTCGCCAAGCCCGATTAGCTTTGTTTTACAACATTCGGTAAGTAATCAAACTCGTTGTTCGTCTAATCAGAGTACTTTTAGGAATTAGGCCATAAATTTGGAGCAATGTAAATTTTGAACTGCAAGATTAAGTAGAGGAGTTATTAAACTGTGGATTTATATGGAAATAAAAGTTTAGGGAGTTTTAAGACTTAGAATCCATGTACTCCATGGTAGTTTCCCACTTATATAAATAACGTTGTGACGTTAAGAGACCGGAACCTCAATTTTTTAATCTTAAGAACGCATCTTAAAGCCAAACTAGCACAAGTTTCTTCCTTACTGTTCATTTTCTTTTTCCCTTTGATGTGAGTCTATTTAGGTATTGCCTGAACAAAGTACAGTTAAAAGGTCCACACAGGTACATTTTCTCCAGCTTTTCTTTTAGAGAGCATATCTAGTCGAAATTCACATAGTAAATGAGGTACCTAAACTATTCAAATAATCAATCAGATTCAGCAAGAAGCTACAAACATGGTCGTTCCTCAAGAAGGAAAGAGCAATGGGTTAAAACCATAGAAAGGCTCAAAAAGAAACTAAACGTGAAGGTCCTTTATTGTGTCCCACTCTTCATCTTCAACTTCTCCCAGTCGATTGCTTGGAAGGCAATTCCCTCATAAGTGCTTCCAGAAATGAAGAATTAGGCCATATACAACATCCAAAGTGCAGATCCACTTGGTATTAAAAAAATTTATCTAAATTATCGAGTAAACGCTCTCAATCAAATTTCGTGTTCTGCTGTCACAAAGTCTGAGCAAGACGATAGTGAGTGGCTTCATTTTCTTCCCTATCAATGATAGCTGATGATGATGAACTTGATAATCGAGAAATATCGATAAATGCAGGTCTCCACAGCCACCATGTCATTTATCAGAAAAGGTTGGAACAAGCAGGCCATAGACAATTTGGATTTCTCTTCTTCAATTTTCCTTTAGATTGATGTGAGTTTGCAAGTGGGTGTGATCCAAACTCATTAGCTTTATTATCAGCTATCGTTTCTGCAAGAACGGGGTCAGAACCGAGGCAGGATTTGGCTTCATTAATGCCGGATGAGAAGACTTCCCTTTTGCGTGCTTAGAATTGCATAATGTGTGAAACAAGTTAGGAATATCACTCTCCTCAACGACTTCTGTATCAAATTCTCTGGATTTCGCCCAACGATGGGGACCAAATTCCGACATGGGGACCGATCCAAGTCAACGTATGTTTTTCTCATTAATTATTGCCCGGTGATGCACGCATTCCAGTTGTCAAAGGTCGGTATTTTAGCAAGCAAAGGAATGTCCCCCATTGGTAAAAAAAAATTAGCGAGGTGGAGTGAAGTCAACCACTTACTTCAGCATACACGGGGCTCTGTATAAACAAAATACAGTTTGTCAATAGCTGAAACTTCATGATCAGAAGCTTTCAAAATCCTGAAATGGGAGATCTTTGAAAGCTGGCCCTTTATGAATGGAGTAAAGAACAATGGCAGAAACAGAGCAGGCAACTATGTAGCACCGACACGGACACGTGACACGTGACACGACATGACACGACACGTCGACACGTCATTTCTTAAAAATAGAGAATTTCGACACGTTCCGACACGTTATATATTAAATATATTTTTATATATAAATACATAAATAAATAATAATAATAATAATAATAATAGCCTATAATTAATTTACACAAAAAAATATTAAATAATATCATTCATTATTTTAATTTGTTACAATAATAAACAAAACTTAGAGGAAAAAAACATTGTTTAAAGAAAAATGCTGAAATGATATTTTTAAATTTATTTATTTATCATATATAGCATTTTTATTATTTCTTTCAGAGTAAAAGACTTTTAAAAAAAATAAAACAATTCTAAAAAAAAATGAAAAAAAAATTGACCCCGTGTGTGTATATTTATAGTAATTTTATTACTTCTTTTATTACTTCTTTTGTGTATATTTATATTTTGACCCCTCAAGTATTAGAAATTTTTAAAATTGACCCCGTGCGTGTCGGAATTCTGGACTCGCGTGTCGGAGCGTGTCGGAAAGAGTTGACCACGTGTCGGATTTTTCGACACTTGTTGACCGCGTGTCGGACACGTGTCGAAGTGTCGGACACGACACGAAAGCTTCCGGAGAGTGTCCGTGCTACATAGGCAGGCAACCCTTTGTTGATCATCATGCTCCAGAACCACACCAGAAAATCAAGGACTGGCAAAAAGTCTTAGAGGAAGGGGTACGTCTTCTGGCTACCGACTCCCGTTGCCCTTCTCGCAATGCTAGCAGTCACTTCACAAGGTGCAATTCCTGCATATGCACGTTATTGTACAACTGCATCCTTCGTTACTTGATTTCACGGAAGTGGTGATTTTCACTTACTGAGCCGGGGTTTTGCTCGCCCCCTTTTATTACCATTTCAGATTTCAAGAATAGAGGAGAGTGATGGATTCAATTTAGGATCTATTTTGCTATTTTTATTGAGCTTATTAGACCGACTCTGAAGGAAATCCAGCTGGGTACATTCATGATATGTTGGACCTTATGATTATTTTCGTTAATGTCAGGTTTTATACGACTAATACCTTTCTGAAAATGGTTTGTGTTAATTAAAAACTTCGTCCTTTATTTTATGAAGGGATGGGGTCGTTTCCCAAATAATAAATACAGACTTGGAGGGTGACCGTGACCATAGCCCATTCTTCTTTCTTACCTTTTCTTTTTTTTTTTTTTTGGTCAAGATAACATTTCATTCATTCCTACATAAATATAAGAGAAAAATAATTTAGTCCAACTGCAAATCAAGACAACTTGTAGATAGCTTCAAAACAAAATAAGCTCCAAATAACAAAATATATCATCAAAACACGCTTAAAAAGTAATTACAAAAACAGCGACCGATCACCGAATCCTTCTTTAGTAATAAACACACAATGAAATCTCTATATATTACTACAGCTTTTCCTTTTGGTTGTGTGCATCTAGGTTCAACGTCTCCAATACTTTCGTCATTCAGAGTAAAATAGTTGAACGAGTATAGATATAACATTTGTAAGAGCAAAATCTAAGAGAAATGAATTAACAAGTAAAAAGCTCAACCTACATCATCCTACCGTGCGTTGGCCGATGTAATCTGCACTCTTTTCTCCTTCCTTAGATGCATGTGAAGCGTAAAAGCGAAAAACAAACATAAACAATGATAATAATAGGAAGGAAGAGAGGAGAGAAAAGCTTGCATCTACACACCACTGTGATCTCACCAAGCCGGATTAGCTTTGTTTTACAACGTTCGGTAAATAATCGAACTTGTTGTTCATCTAATCAGAGTAATTTTAGGAATTAGGCCATAAATTTGGAGTAATGTAAATTCGAACCGTAAGATTCAGTAGAGGAGTTATTCAACTGTGGATTTATATGGAAATAAAAGTTTAGGGTGATTTAAGACTTAGAATCCATCTATTCCAGGGTAGTTTCCCACTTACATAAATAACGTTGCGTCATATAGAGACCAGAAACTCGATTTTCAATCTTAAGAGCGCATGTTAAGGCCAAAATAGCAGAAGTCTCTTACTGTTCGTTTTCTTTTTCCCTTTGATGCAAATCTATTTAGATATTGCATGAACAAAGTACAGTTAAAAGGTTCACAGAAGTACATTTTGTCCCGCTTCTCTTCTAAAAGAGCATATCTAGTCGAAATTCACATAGTAAAAGAGGTACCTAAACTATTCAAATCATCAATCAGATTCAGCGAGAAGCTACAAGGAAACATCGTCGTTCCTCTAGAAGGAAAGAGCAATGGGTTAAAACCATAAAATGGCTCAAAAAGAAACTAAACGTGAAGGTCCTTTATTCTGTGTCCCACTCTTCATCTTCAACCTCTCCCAATAGACCGCTTGGAAGGTAATTCCGTCATAAGTGCTTCCAGAAAGGAAGACTTAGGCCATATACAACATCCAAAGCGCAGATCCACTTGGTATTAAAAAGATTTATTTAATTTATCGAGTAAATGCTCACTCAAATTTCGTGTTCTACGGTCACAAAGTCTGAGCAAAACGACAGTGACTGGCTTCATTTTCTTCCCTATTGATGATAGCTGACGAACGCATTATCATCTTTAAAATAGCAGTATCTAGCTGTCGGCACTCCCACGTCAAGGAAAACCAGAGCTAGCACCAAGTAAAGAGAACAGAGTTAAGGAAGCTTTGAGTCAAAGTCAAATGCATTGTTCCAACCACATGAAACTCTACACGTGGTAAGGCTATTTCTCGTTTTCACACATTGGCCAGATTGTTAACATCTGAACGATCACAATCAGCACCGTTGAGCAAGCAGGAAGATCTTTGAAAATTGGCCTTCTGTGAATGGAATTGGAGAATGACAGACACAGAGTAACCAAGCTTTACATAAATACCTTATGGTTGATCATCAACCTCCAGAACAAACGAAAGAAACCATGGGCTCGCCAGGATTAGAGACACCATTGAATCTTCTAGCCTCCTTTGCCCTTTTCACAGCGCTTTTGGTCATCATTCCACAATGTGCAATTCCTGCTTATGCCTCCACACTAGAAGCAAAAGCCCTTCTCAAATGGAAATCAAGCCTTCTAAACCAAAACCTATCCATCTCTTCTCTATCTTCATGGACTCTCCCTCCTCAAAATGCTACCAGCTCCAACGCAACAGTGTCAAGCCCGTGCGGTTGGCACGGCATCTTGTGTAACCTAGCCAGAAGCGTGATTGGAATCAATCTCACCAGTTCGAACATCAAAGGTACACTTGATGAGTTCCCGTTCTCGTCTTTGCCGCGTCTTACCTATATAGACATGTACATAAATGAACTCTTCGGCGGTATTCCGTCTCAAGTCAGTCTTTTGACCAATCTCACATACCTTGACCTCTCCTATAATCAATTATCCGGGAAAATACCACGGGAGATTGGCAATCTCATGAAGCTTGAGGTGCTACACCTGCTTTTTAATGAGTTGAATGGCTCTATCCCTGATGAAATAGGTCAGTTGCATTTGTTGAATGAGCTTGCCTTGTACTCAAACCAGTTGAATGGGTCACTTCCTTCTTCCTTAGGCAACTTGAGCAGCCTTGCTAGACTTTACATCTATAACAATTCATTTTCTGGTCCTATTCCTCTTGAAATGGGGAATTTGACAAACTTGGAGGAGATTTACATGGATACCAACTTTCTCACGGGGCCAATTCCTCCCACATTTGGGAAATTGACGAAACTAACCCAATTCCAGGTATATCATAATGAACTTACTTGTTCCATCCCACCGGAGCTAGGGAACTTGAAACTTCTTCGTCGTCTTGCCCTATACTACAATAATTTCACCGGTTCAATTCCCTCGACATTAGGCGATTTGACAAAGCTTACCCATCTTCATCTGTATGGCAACATGCTTTTAGATAACATTCCTGATGAGTTGGGAAACCTCCGAGCTATGATCGAATTGGATTTGAGTATGAATCAGCTCAGCGGCCCCGTTCCTTCTTCTCTGGGCAACATGACTAACCTGAAATATTTATCCCTCCGTGAGAACCAACTTTCTGGAACCATTCCTGGATTGCTGGGGGATTTGATGAACTTGGTGGTGCTACAATTAGATACGAACCAGTTCACTGGCTTCATTCCAGATAACTTGTGCCAGGGTGGATCACTTCGTAATCTCTCCTTGCGTGGCAACAACCTCGCAGGTTTCATTCCCAGAAGCTTGAGAAATTGCACGAGCTTACTCAGGGTACGCCTTGAGGAGAATCAACTCACTGGAAACATATCCGACAGTTTCGGCGTCTACCCGGACTTGGACTTTATAGATTTGAGTTTCAACAAGTTCTACGGAGAAATCTCGGCTAACTGGGGAAGTTGTCATCGTTTGAGAACTCTACGAATTGCTGGGAACAACATCACCGGTAGCTTGCCTCCTGAGATCGGAAATGCAACTGAACTACAAGGACTCGATCTTTCTTCCAACGGTTTAGTTGCCGAGATTCCAATGGAACTCGGGAAATTGACCTCTTTGGTGAGGTTGAACTTGAGCAGGAATCAACTTTCCGGCAGGATAGGTCCCCAGATCGCATCCCTATCTGGTCTTCAAATAATGGATTTGTCCAGGAATAGATTAAACATGTCCATCCAAGAAAGTATCGGGCAGTTGGCAGACTTAGTCCTCTTGGATTTGAGCAACAACCGGTTAAGCCACGAAATTCCTGGCCAGATCGGGATGCTGACTCACTTGTCCGAGCTAGACTTGAACAATAATTCATTGATGGGCGAGATTCCTGGACAATTCAGCAGTCTGCAAAGTCTAGTGAAACTTGACCTCTCACACAACAATCTTTCGGGCCCTATATACGCAATTTTCAAGGATATGCCAGGTTTGGCCACGGTTGACATATCCTACAATGAGTTTCAGGGTCCGGTTCCAAACACCTCGGCATTCCAAGATGCCCCAACAGAAGCATTACAAGGCAACGCTAGATTATGTGGAAAAGTTGATGGACTTCAGCCTTGTAGTCAATCGGAGCCGCAGAAGAAAAAATCCAACACTGTTAAGAAAGTGTTTCTCATTGTTTTCCTCGTACTTGGAGCATTTCTCCTGCTTTCTTTCGTCGGAGTATACTACATTTTGCATAGAAGAAAGGACCACCGACAAGTGGAGCAAGCACAGGAGAGAGAGAAAATGTTTTCTATATCTACTTACGATGGAAGGATACTGCACGAAGAAATCATTGCAGCGACTGAGGATTTTAACGAGAGATACTGCATTGGATGTGGAGGATATGGAAGAGTCTACAGAGCAAAGCTAAGATCAGGCGATGTGGTGGCTGTGAAGAAGCTTCATCAGATGTCTGATAGCGGGCAAACGAATCAGAAGGAGTTTCAGAATGAGATAAGGGCATTGACAGAAATAAGACACCGTAACATCGTGAGACTCCGTGGCTTCTGCTCACATCCCCAACACTCGTTCTTGGTGTATGAGTATCTGGAAAGAGGAAACCTGTCTGCAGCCCTGAGCGATGACGGAGAAGCAAAAGAGTTGGGTTGGGATAGGAGGGCAAATATTGTGAGAGGCATAGCTCATGCTCTGTCCTACATGCACCATGACTGTGTGCCTCCCATTGTTCACCGAGACATATCAAGCAACAACATCTTGCTTGATTCTGAGTATGAGGCCCATGTTTCTGACTTCGGCACAGCCAAGCTTCTCAAGCTGGACACATCGAATTGGAGCGCTGTTGCTGGGACATATGGATATGTTGCACCAGGTAACTCCATGGATATCTACTAGTCTTCTATGGTGAGCTTAAAAAGTAATAATCTGCTAGTAATGATGCATTTTCTTCTTATGCGTAGAGCTTGCCTACACAATGAGGGTGACTGAGAAATGCGACGTGTACAGTTTCGGGGTTGTGGCAATACAGGTAATCCATGGAAAACATCCAGGCGAAACCATCTCATCCCCTTTAGCTGAATCGGATAAGGAGACTGTGGTAGTCCTGAAAGATATGCTGGATCCACGCCTACCAGCCCCAATGCCAAGCACTGAGGATGAACTTCTAGTCATCTTCAAGCTCGCAATTGCTTGTTTATCCGCCAATCCACAACTCAGGCCATCCATGAAGATGGTTTCTCAGGTGTTATCGGCTCATCCGGCCGCTCACTAGTGTGGCCATTGTCCAGAGGTGGAGACAACCCAGTAATATGAAATTGCAAGAGGAACTATAGCTTCTAGCAATTAAATAAATATCTCTAGTGGTACTTTCTATATTCGTAGATGAGTGTCTTCTGATAAAGTGAGCTTATATACATGACAAGCAAAGTTTCAGAAGCCACAAGTGGACGCTTTGGTTGTGGCACCGATTATAGATTACTCCTCTTTGACGCATTCAATATCTGCTTGCAGTAGTAACTATAACATTATAATACCTATTACTGCTCAAACTCTAGTAGCTATTATATATAATAGCTTAGCACCCTGCGTGATTGAATAGTACTAATCATGATAACAATTTGCTTATGTAATGATTATATTATATTAATTAACCAATAATGGATATTGTAGTTTTATTAATTAGTAATAATTATTACATTGTACTACATGAATGGCGATTCAACAGTGCACATAACAGTCAAGGAAGGGTAAGATGTCTAGATTATATAAAAGGAAGGTAAGATGAACGGAGAATGGGAAATCCATATAAAAATGTAAGAGCACGTTTCAGAAGTTGAATGTGATATTGAGGGCATGAACTGAAGATATTAGTTCATCGAAAAGGATTTGTAAACCCTCCAGTGTTTCGGATTTTTCTCTTATTGCTTGGCCCTCACTCCATTCTCAGAAATTCAGCATTCCCTTGTCATGATTTAAACCAACAGTTCAATCTTTTCGGATAAATCTCTATGAACAGAAAGTTATGACAGTACGCCGTAAATGTAGAACTCCTATGCTTATGTCCAAGGAGATTGCCGGCACTGCTCACCCCACCCAAAAAAAAAAAGGTTATGATATCACATTATCCATGTAAATTTTGACCACAACCATTCCTAATGATACTTCAGCAATGATTTGTTTGCTGTAGCTGTCAAATTTTAGCAGAATGCATCAATCAAGCATTGATAACATCTTATAGAATTAAGACCTTAGGTGGTTGGCCCAGCGATCTCGAGGTGGAGAATGGCTGCTAAATGAAAGGGAGTACATACTCAATTTCCCTTGACGTGGATTTTAACAAGAGAATGTTCCACATCCTATATGTAACTTCAAAAATTGCCATAAATCACTTGGCAGCACAGGATGAAAACAGAATGAAATCGATAATCACTGTATCCCAATGAAATGTATTGAAATCAAGATTTAACACTACACAGGGAGTAAGAAGATGGAATGGACAAACACAACCATTCATTGCAGTAGATGAACTTGCAGAAAATTAGGACAATCACTAAACCAAACGCAAGTATGAACACATAACACCAATTAGCACATTGGTCATATCTCTAGCCAATCATGTTAAATACTGGAATGAAGTTTGCCGTATCCCTCAACGAATTTAATGAAAGGAGAGTAATACCAGAATATGTTCACAGTGAGAACCAGAAGAAAATCCAGACACAAGACTATCACGTGAAATAGTTGGTCCAGGCCGTATCTTATCAAACCAATGAGATGCTGCTCTCACCGCCAGGCAGTTTGCGCACGCCGCCCAGGTAGTCCCGAGATTCTACCTTACCATCAGCAAAAATTTTGTTGCCACTTATCTCGTGCATTTTCGCCACACTTAGTGGTTTCTCCGCAGATGATGGAGGCATGTCGCCCTTGAAGATGTCATTTCCTGAAAGTTCAGTAAATTTCTTGTCATAGATCTTCTTTGCCGTCTTCAGCACAGGTTCCTCAGTGGACATTATATTGCTCTGTCCTCCAGCAGGCTGATCCATGTAAAAGTATTAAAGTCAGGTCATTCTAGATCCAAGAATACCTCAGAAGAATGATTTAGAGAAAGAATCAATAAAGTGCTAGGCTTGCAAGAAGCATCATGGATAATCATTGGTTAATTCCATCGAAGCTTCTCAAATATTGCATTTTACTAGCCCTACTTGATGAGAAAAAACTTCAATACGTATCAAACGTCATGTGGTTGACTTCTATCCCAATGTGACAACCAATAATAGCATGTCTTCATTGAATATAGAACTACCCAGGTTCAAAGCCACCAAGGAAGAGGGGAGGTGATTACTTTCAACCGACATGCTGTATCAGTTGCCACATAACTATTTTCTCATGCTTAAGACAGAGGGAAGAGTAGGGACAAACACAACAAAGTCACTTACATTAGAAACTTTGACAGATGTGTGCAAATCACGTGGCGCAGGTTCTCCCATATCTTGATGCATTGTGTGTGAGTGTGAAACCACCGTCCTGGGCAAGATTTCAGGTGGAGGTGCAAATATGTCATGCCCACTTAGTTCTTTGGACTTGGCATGAGAGATCTGCTTTTTCAACATCCCGTCTGACTCACTTTCCAGCGTCCCACTCAATTCGCGTTGTTTTGCAACCTCAGGCACAGTAGTTGGTTTTCTCGGAGAAACACTCTCTTCCTCACCAAAGGAGATGTGACTGATTCCAGCAAGGGCTTGCTAGTAATGTTTTACAGAGGAAGTCAAAGTAAATTAGGAATCACCATGGAGATTTAAGATTATCTATGCAGGAATTAGGACCTGGTGCATTTGTCCCAAGCCAAAAAAGGAAAACAGAAAACAGAAGTACCTGGTACATTCGGATTCCTGTTCTGTTGTTAGGAGTAATATTGCCAGACTCTGACGGATCAGTTTCTCCACTATCCGAAAAGATGCCACTTCCAGTTATCTCCTTCATTTTGTAACCCGAACACGGTTTCCTAGAAGTTGCAAAAAGTGGCTTCAATGTACAGAAAAAAGGAAGGAAAGAAAGAAACCATGAATGAATGGATAGGAATATATACATATTGGTATGCCCAAACATTTTCACAGCACTTATCAGTAATAAATTAAAATTTTGCATTTTCTGCATAGTCATAAATTGCTGGTGGCCACTAATAGTAAGAACTCATTGCCTAACACTGAACGTGTAAATCGAGTTCATTTATTAAAAAGGACCGGTGCACATTATAAACTATTCAGAATTCACAGTAAGAGAAACAAAGATTTTAGAATGCAGTATAAAGCATATTTAGCCAAATTTAATTTATCTTGAATGGCATCGGATACTTGTGGAATCCAACCCGATGTCTATTGTGATTAAGTATTGATTATGCTTCTCTCTGCCCTTTTAGGATTGATAGTCTCTTAAATTTATCTTGTGCTTTTCCAGTAAAATTGATGATCGTACAACCTTTATTGGTCAGATTGGGTTCTATTTAAATTGAACCATTTAACTCAAACAGTTCCATCTTTACATAATACAAATTTAGCAACCTATACAAAACTCCACTGGATTTAACTCATACTCAATCCAATTACGTTTTGATTTTCAATAATTTTTCCCTTGCTCATGGAAAATAGTATAGGGAAAGAAATAACCAATTAAAAACAAATGTCCATCACTTTCCTACGGTCATTAGATTTTTTAATCAAAGCAAGGCAATGTTAGTCATTAATTTGATATATTACAATAATAATAAATACAATAAACTAAAATGAAAATGAATCGTGAAGCTAATAAATAAAAGGATAATTAGTTCTTATATGTAGATCCAGCGATGGTCATTAAACTTCGATATAATCCAAGTTATGCATATTCATGATCCAACACCAAAATTATTTGCCCCGTCTAACTTGCGGGACTATTTCTATTGGAGCCATGGAGCACTTCAAAATTCCAAAATAATCACAGCACGCTCTTTCTCAATAATTGAGCCCACTTACGGATAGGGGTGTGCAACGGGAACCGCCCGAACCGAGAACCGGCTGGACCGGACCGGACCGAACCGGCCGGTTTTGGGCAGTTCCCACGGTCGGCGGTCCGGTTCCCGGTTCCTAATCTTGGAACCGGTGGCCGGTCGGTCCGGTTCCCGGTTCTAAGGTGGGAACCGGATCAACCGGACCGAAACAAATTTTTTTATATATAATTTATATACATAGAATTAATAAAATATATAAACATGATAACTTATTGCAACTAAAATTGCAATTTGAGGTAGCATCATCTTATGTGGCCAAGAGACTATTAAAACTATTTTTATTACTCTTTTATTTATAGGAAAAAATCTCCTTGTTAGTTTTTGTTGGAAATATGATTTGTTTTTTTATTCTAATTATCTAAATACGGTTAATTGATTCTATGAATCCATGAGATTGGATATTAGGACAGTAGTATAGGAAACAACATATTTTGTATATTCTTTCCTATTGTACTCTTTTCTTGTATTATTAATAGGTGTGTAATACATGTACAAACACAGCAATACACAATACATAAAATTCCTCCAATTCCTTCTCAGTTTTTGTCAATTTTCTTTCTCATTTTCTATCAGTTTCATCTTCTACTTGATGTGAGACTAAGGTTCCAAGAGACCCACAAGGCACTTCAAGCCTCCAAGAGTCCCACATTGACTAAACATTTAAAGAGCAGAGATTGTCTATAAAATCTAAGCCATGCATAGCTTTTAGCCAAATTATTCACGGCTTTCATGGTTAAAGTTAAGTGTGAAACACACGAAGTGTGAATCACATTTGAATATTTTGCACGTGGAAACATGTGTGATTAGTTTTGTTGAATTGCTCGAGAACCGAATTGGATTGATCGGTCCGGAGCACGATCACTCTTTAGTGCAAAAAAGTAGAGCCGATTTTGTTGGACCGGACCAGACCAGACTGGAACCGATGGTCGGTCCGGTTCCCGGTCCTAGGACCAAACGGTCCGGTCCACGGTTCGCAATTTTGGGAACCGGTCCTCCCGGTCCGGTTCCCGGTTCCAAGGTGGAACCAGACCGAACCGGGAACCGATCACCCCTACTTACGGAGCTAAAAAAAGGTAAATTATTTGAAATGAGGGTCCTTTTATTGTACTGAAAATTTAATGGTAAAAAAATATTCTTTATAAAAAGTATTTTCAAGTCAAATAGTTAGGTTTCAATCCATGAAAAACTTTATCCACGATTCGATTAGTTTTTTTGTCATATAAATACCATAAAGTTAAAAATTAATTTTCATATTAGATTTCCTTTAAGTAAACATACTTTAATTGCAAATATTCATCTACTTTCAAGTATAATAAAATAATAGTAAATTTCAAATAACAACTTGAAGTGAAACCGTTTTATGAAACAACTTAAAGTGGGCACCATCTCAAATGAAGGCTTCAACCTACAAGTCAACCAAATCTTTCCTCTAAGGACTTTGCTTTTTTCTTTTTCTTTCTTTTTTTTTTCTTTTTCCTTTTTGTGTTTCTTTTCATCTTGCTTACGCCTCCTCCTTCACTCTGCATGACCTCCTTGACAACAGCCTCACCAGCGAGCTTGCACAAGAGTGGTACAATTTGAACAATTTAGGAAATCATGAAAATGGAAAGATATTCGAGAAGTGTCTGCAGTTTTGCAAAACTACGAACTGCGTGATTCAGTTTTGCACCCTCCCCATCAACGAGCTTTAAACTGCGTGCTCTGCATTCTACGATTTCACATCCTCACGCAGGCACTCATCGCCTCCAGCAGAAGCTAGATTGAAGTTATTCGCCATCGATCACCTTCTCTGACAATGAAATATTCAGGACGCCCACCCCGGGAACTCCCGGTTGAACAGCCTCTTCAGCAGCCACTTCAGGATCGGCTTTTCTACGTAGGCCCAAAGAGACCGGCAATGATGATGAACTTGATAATCGAGAAATATCGATAAATGCGGGTCTCCACAGCCACCTTGTCATTTATCAGAAAAGGTTGGAACAAGCAGGCCATAGACAATTTGGATTTCTCTTCTTCAATTTTCCTTTAGATTGATGTGAGTATGCAAGTGGGTGTGATCCAAACTCATTAGCTTTATTATCAGCTATCGTTTCTGCAAGAACGGGGTCAGAACCGAGGCAGGATTTGGCTTCATTAATGCCGGATGAGAAGACTTCCCTTTTGCGTGCTTAGAATTGCATAATGTGTGAAACAAGTTAGGAATATCACTCTCCTCAACGACTTCTCTATCAAATTCTCTGGATTTCGCCCAACGATGGGGACCAAATTCCGACATGGGGACCGATCCAAGTCAACAAGTCGCCAAAGAAGACCGATCCAAGTCAACGTATGTTTTTCTCATTAATTATTGCCCGGTGATGCACGCATTCCGGTTGTCAAAGGTCGGTATTTTAGCAAGCAAAGGAATGTCCCCCATTGGTAAAAAAAATAAAAATAGCGAGGTGGAGTGAAGTCAACCACTTACTTTAGCATACACGGGGCTCTGTATAAACAAAATACAGTTTGTCAATAGCTGAAACTTCATGATCAGAAGCTTTCAAAATCCTGAAATGGGAGATCTTTGAAAGCTGGCCCTTTATGAATGGAGTAAAGAACAATGGCAGAAACAGAGCAGGCAACCCTTTGTTGATCATCATGCTCCAGAACCACACCAGAAAATCAAGGACTGGCAAAAAGTCTTAGAGGAAGGGGTACGTCTTCTGGCTACCGACTCCCGTTGCCCTTCTCGCAATGCTAGCAGTCACTTCACAAGGTGCAATTCATGCATGTGCATGTTAGTGTACAACTGCATCCTTCGTTACTTGATTTCGCGGAAGTGGTGATTATCACTTACTGAGCCGGGGTTTTGCTCGCCCCCTTTTATTACCATTTCAGATTTCAAGAATAGAGGAGAGTGATGGATTCAATTTAGGATCTATTTTGCTATTTTTATTGAGCTTATTAGACCGACTCTGAAGGAAATCCAGCTGGGTACATTCATGATATGTTGGACCTTATGATTATTTTCGTTAATGTCAGGTTTTATACGACTAATACCTTTCTGAAAATGGTTTGTGTTAATTAAAAGCTTCGTCCCTTATTTTATGAAGGGATGGGGTCGTTCCCAAGTAAAAAATACAGACTTGAAGGGTGACCGTGACTATAACTAAGATTGTTATTGCCCTTTTTATTTTTTATTTTTGATGACCCGAAAACCCCCATACCGACAGCCGGCGGGGTAAACCCTGGGCAAACTAGGCCGCCACCACAAACCCAGCCGTAGGTGCTATTGCCCATTCTTCTTTCTTACCTTTTTTTTTTTTTTTTTGGTCAAGATAACATTTCATTCATTCCCACGTAAATATAAGAGAAAAATAATTTAGTCCAACTGCAAATCAAGACAACTCGTAGACAGCTTCAAAACAAAATAAGCTCCAGATAACAAAATATATCCTCAAAACACGCTCAAAAATTAATTACAAAAACAGCGACTGATCACTGAATCCATATTTAGTAATAAATACACAATGAAATCTCTATATATTACTATGGCTTTGCCTATTGGTTGTGTGCATATAGGTTCGACATCTCCAATACGTTCGTAGTTCAGAATAAAAAAGTTGAACAAGCACATATATAACATCTGTAAGAGCGAAATCTAAGATAAATGAATTAACAAATAAAAGCTCGACCTACATTATCCTACCATGCATTGGCCGATGTAATCTCCACTATTTTCTCCTTCATTAGATGCATGTGAAGTGTAAAAGCGAAAAACAAACATAAACAATGACAATAATAGGAAGGAAGAGAGGAGAGAAAAGCTTGCGTCTACACACCACTGTGAACTCGCCAAGCTGGATTGGCTTCGTTTTACAACATTTGGTAAATAATCGAACTCGTTGTTCATCTAATTAGAGTAATTTTAGGAATTAGGCCAGGAATAATGTAAATTTGAACTGCAAGATTCAGTAGAGGAGTTATTAAACTGTGGATTTACATGGAAATAAAAGTTTAGGGTGATTTAAGACTTAGAATCCATGTATTCCATGGTAGTTTCCCACTTACATAAATAACGTTGTGTCATATAGAGACCAGAAACTCGATTTTCAATCTTAAGAGCGCATGTTAAGGCCAAAATAGCAGAAGTCTCTTACTGTTCGTTTCATTTTCCCTTTGATGCGAATGTATCTAGATATTGCCTGAACAAAGTACAGTTAGAAGGTTCACACAAGTACATTTTGTCCTGCTTCTCTTCTAAAAGAGCAAATCTAGTCGAAATTCACATAGTAAAAGAGGTACCTAAACTATTCAAAGCATCAATCAGATTCAGCGAGAAGCTACAAGGAAACATCGTCGTTCCTCTAGAAGGAAAGAGCAATGGGTTAAAACCATAAAAAGGCTCAAAAAGAAACTAAACGTGAAGGTCCTTTATTCTGTGTCCCGCTCTTCATCTTCAAACTCTCCCAGTAGACCGCTTGGAAGGTAATTCCATCATAAGTGCTTCCAGAAAGGAAGAATTAGGCCATATACAACATCCAAAGCGCAGATCCACTTGGTATTAAAAAGATTTATTTAATTTATCGAGTAAATACTCAGTCAAATTTCCTGTTCTGTCACAAAGTCTGAGCAAAACGATAGTGACTGGCTTCATTTTCTTCCCTATTGATGATAGCTGACGAACGCATTATCATATTTAAAATAGCAGTATCTGGCTGTCGGCACTCCCACGTCAAGGAAAACCAGAGATAGCACCAAGTAAAGAGAACAGAGTTAAGGAAGCTTTGAGTCAAACGCATTGTTCCAACCACATGAAACTCTACACGCGGTTAGACTATTTCTCGTTTTCACTCATTGGCCAGATTGTTAACATCTGAACCATCACAATCAGCACCGTTGAGCAAGCAGGAAATTTAGGATCTTTGAAAATTGGCCTTCTGTGAATGGAATTGGAGAATGACAGACACAGAGTAACCAAGCTTTACATATATGCCTCATGGTTGATCATCAACCTCCAGAACAAACAAAAGAAATCATGGGTTCACCAGGATTAGAAACACCAGTGAATCTTCTAGCCTCCTTTGCCCTTTCCACAGCGCTTTTTGTCATCATTCCACAAAGTGCAATTCCTGCTTATGCCTCCACACTAGAAGCACAAGCCCTTCTCAAATGGAAATCCAGCCTTCTAAACCAAAACCTATCCACCTCTTCTCTATTTTCATGGACTCTTCCTCCTCAAAATGCTACCAGCTCCAATGCAACAGTGTCGAGCCCATGCAGTTGGTATGGAATCTCATGTAACCCAGCCAGAAGCGTGATTGGAATCAATCTCACCAATTCGAATATTAGAGGTACACTCAATGAGTTCCCATTCTCGTCTTTGCCATATCTTACCTATATAGACATGTACATAAACGAACTCTTTGAGGGTATTCCGCCTCAAGTCAATCTTTTGACCAATCTCACCTACCTTGACCTCTCATTTAATCAATTATCCGGGAAAATACCACGGGAGATTGGCAATCTCATGAAGCTTGAGGTGCTACATCTGCTCTCTAACAAGTTGAATGGCTCTATCCCTGATGAAATAGGTCAGTTGCATTTGTTAAACGAGCTTGCCCTATACTCAAACCAATTGAATGGATCTCTTCCTTCTTCCTTGGGCAACTTGAGCAGCCTCGCTAGACTATACATCTATAACAATTCATTTTCTGGTCCTATTCCTCTTGAAATTGGGAATTTGACAAACTTAGAGGAGATTTACATGGATACCAACTTCCTAATGGGGCCAATTCCTCCCACATTTGGGAAATTGATGAAACTAACCCAACTCCATGTATATGATAATGAACTTACTGGTTCTATCCCACTAGAGCTGGGGAACTTGAAACCTCTTCATCGACTCGCCCTACACTACAATAATCTTACCGGTTCAATTCCCTCAACATTAGGCAATTTGACAGAGCTTACCCTTCTTTATCTGTATGGCAACATGCTTTCTGATAACATTCCTGATGAGTTGGGAAACCTCCGAGCTATGATCAATTTAGATCTGAGTATGAATCAGCTCAGCGGTCCTGTTCCTTCTTCTCTGGGCAACATGACTGACCTGGAATATATATTCCTCAGTAAGAACCAACTTTCCGGTTCCATTCTTGGATTCCTAGGGAATTTGATGAACTTGGTGGTGCTACAATTAGATATGAACCAGTTCACTGGCTTCATACCAGATAACTTGTGCCGAGGTGGATCACTTCGTAATCTCTCCTTGGGTTGGAACAACCTCACAGGTTTCATTCCCAAAAGTTTGAGAAATTGCACGAGATTAGTCACCTTAATCCTCCACCACAATCAACTTTTAGGATAGTGGCCAATAGGAGGTTTCTCAAAAACCTCTTTGTCAACAATCAGTTTGTCCAACAACAACTTTGAAGGTCCACTTCCAATTCCATCACCATCCACAAATTACTATAATATCGCAAATAATAAAATAGCAGGGAAGATCTCTTCATCAATATGCAAGGCCACCAACCTCACCTTCCTCATCTTGTCTAATAATAGCTTAGATGGTAGCCTACCCGAGTGCTTATCAAACTTGAGCATTGGTTTATCAGTTTTGAACTTGCAAAGGAATAGCCTTTCAGGCACAATCCCTCGAACATTTTCTCAACGAAGCAGCTTGAGAACTCTTGACTTGAGTGAAAATCAATTTGAAGGAACATTACCACAATCCCTTGTCAATTGTACAAGGCTGGAAGTTCTGGATTTTAGCAACAATAAGATAGAGGATAAGTTCCCAACATGGCTGGGAAAACTGCCTAAGCTAAAAATTCTTATTTTGAGGTCCAACAATTTTAAGGGTTTATTAGATTTTCCAAGGGTAGGTCATCTCTTTCCCCAGTTGCACATTTTGGACCTTTCGAACAACGACTTCGTTGGTTCTTTACCAGCCAATTTGATAGAGAAATTTCAAGGGATGATGAATGGACAAAATGCACATGAGCCACAAGACAAATCATTGTACATGAGGCAGGAAGTTGGATTTGGAACATGGTTCTATGAAGATTCCATTAATGTGATCATGAAAGGAAGGGAGATTCAGCTAGAGAGGATCTTGACCATCTTCACAACCATCGACTTCTCGCTTAACTCTTTTGAAGGGAACATCCCGAGTGTTATTGGAAATCTTCATTCTCTCATAGGGCTCAACCTTTCTCACAATCACCTCATGGGCTCCATTCCTTCAACCCTTGGAAATTTAACTAACCTTGAATGGCTGGATTTATCTTTAAACAAGCTTAGTGGGAGGGTTCCTAGAGAACTTGGAGATTTGTCATTCCTTGGGTATTTGAACCTCTCAGAGAACCAACTCATAGGCTTCATACCTCAAGATAAACAACTAAGCACATTCATGAGTGATTCATTTCGTGGAAACCTAGGTTTATGTGGAACTCCATTACAAAACACATGCTGCAGTGATGATCAGCCTTGTCCTCCACCACAGTCATTCTTTCAAGAGAATAGTACAAGAGAGCATGGAAGTGGTTTTGATAGGAATGTAGTTGGGATAGGATATGCATCCGGAATTGTGATTGGAATCTCCATAGCGTACATTTTATGTGAAACTGGAAGACCTAGATGGCTTGTGAGAAGAGTGAGGAGGATGGAGAGGAGAATCGAATTGATGAACAAGCCAAAGCAGAAGGTCATCAAATTTCATGCAGGCCAATGAAATTGTTGAGAAGTGGTCCCTTTAAACTATGTGTAGTGTAAGTTCAAGGAGTACACTTTTTGTCGGATTGAAATGCAATTTTGCATATGAATGCTTATTTTATTATGCTGTCATCTTCTTCTTTAAGTGTGATTTATGAATCGGGTCGAATGAATAGATGAACGCGAAAGAGATCAACCAAAAATTTAAGCTAATAAATGCAGGGACAACACAAGAATATAAAAAGCATATAAAACCCCTTGTCAAGTAGTGTGGGCCAATATTCCAACATTATATTTCGTGTAACTTAGTACCATGCTATTATATAACATGGTTTGTTCAATCAGCTCCTATTCTGACTGCTATCTACATGTTGTTATGGCATGGGTACATATTAGAAGTTCAATTGCTTTTGATTGCTCCAAAAGAAATATGGCACTAGAGGAAATCCAGACTTTTTTTTCATTAGAGCTTTGAACTTGAAAGTGCTTAAATAGGAAGATCTGATCATCATTTTATTTTGAGGGCAGATTCTATGTTACAATGCTTTGTCTCAGAAAGAATGCAAGTTATGTTCTATTACTACCTTATACTTCAAGAGCCTGAAGGCAAATGAAACGATGCCCTCCAAAATCTTGAGGGACTTAATCATGCTAGTTCATTTTCCCTGAGCCTCGTTCCATCGTCAAATACAAATAAAACTCAGTCATGTTTTATTTTTGAAAACATAGAACTTATATTGCCTTGCGGAAAACATGTCAGACCAATTTTCTCTCATGTACTTTTATCTGGAAAAAAGTAAACATATTTTTTAGAGCTCGGAGTATTGTGAAATTAAAATAGGTAACCATAGTAGACCAATGTTTGACCCTGCCCTCGATCAATCTCAAATAAAACCAAACTTTGTAAGATCATTGTCACGCCCCGACCCTCAGGCACGCACACATCCCTTACTCTTGGTCGATTTTAAAAAATGCGATATCCTAGGACTATGTATCGCCGACCCTTTCATTCTTTATAGCACATGCGGAAGCAGTTATAAATCCCCAGACAATAAAGCAATGGGATAGAAAAGCAGGCCATACATTTTTCTCACTGAAAATTCACAACTACAACTTTTTACATGCAAACAAGGTCTGACAAGACAGGATAGGATTTCGGTCCTCATCCGGGTCGTACTCGATGTCATACTCGGGGTCCTCCTCCACGTACTCCTCTTCGGGTTCCTCAACAAGGATCTCCTCGTCAGATTCATGCTCCTTAGGCTCCTCATCCAGGTCCTGAAATGGTTATTCAATAACCACTGAGACCACGTCTCAGCAAGTTCTACCTCTTAAGACCCGATTAGTAAACTAATACACCTTAGGGCTGCCTATACACAACATGAGTCAAAGGACTTACCTTAGCCTCAGATTCCACCTGCATATTAGTACATATCAAATAGGCACACAAGCGATCACATCACAGATCGAAGCATCGATCTAATCGACTTAGTCGATTACATGTCAACAAGACCACTCACGGTCACTTTCATTCAATCGATCATTTCACAACATCAAATCAAGGCAATGAATCACATCAAATCACACTCAGATCGAATCATCGATCAATCGACTTAGTCGATTACACGCCAACAAGACCACTCATGGTCATTTCCATTCGGTCAATCAATTCACAACATCAGATTAAAACAATGATCAATCGACCTAGTCGATTACATGTCATACAAATCAATCCCCACTGGGGACTATCTAAAAGCGAGGCCACGTGCATTCTCTAGGACGACATTCCAAGTCTCCAAGTCCACGTGCCTCGAACCCCGGGCCCACGTGCATTCTCTCAGGCGACCTCTTCGCCAAAGTGATACATCAAGTCACCGAGCCCACGTGCCCTTTTAGATGCCTGCACTTAGTCACAGAGCTCCATCAATGCTCTCGGGCGTCGATTCGCCAAGGTGACGTACAGTGAACACTTTACGATGCTCTCGGGCGTCTTTTTCGCCAAGGTGATACACTGATCACAGAGCCAACGTAAACAATTCAATATGCCCTCGGGCGTCTTTTTCGCCATGGTGATACACTGATCACAGAGCCAACATAAACAATTCAATATGCTCTCGGGCGTCTTTTTCGCCATGGTGATACACTGATCACAGAGCCAACGATTTCTCAATCAAATAATTAAATCAACTCAACAAAGCATTATAAATGCTGAATAACATACTTGGCCATTTACCAATCAACAATTCAATCTCAATCAATTTCAATCAATTTAGGGTAAATCCCTAAAATATCACAATTTATTCAATTCCATACAACGTAGAGCTCAAATAAATAAACGGACTGCGCCACGACAATCAGCACGAGATTTCGGTCGTCGGCCATCAAAATCTTAATTTCCGAAAAATAATTAATTAATTTATTAATTTCGAAAATTAAAAAAATAAATTCAATTTAGCACAATATAAAGCTCAATTAAATAAACGGTCTGCACCACGATCATCAGCATAAAATCCCGGTCACTAGCCATCTCAATTGAATTTCCGGGAAATAAATAATTAAATAATTAATTTCGAAAATTAATATTTAATTCCTAAAAATACCACCTAGGCCCGAATCGCTTAATAAACACCCGATAAGGGACGGGAAAAATCCCAAGAAGCATCCAATAAATACTGCAGACAATTCTCTATCTAATTACACTAATCACACAACTAATATGCAAAGCAATTAACTAATAATCACTAATCAATTCTAATCTAACAACCTAATTACACTTAATTAACACTAATCAACCTTTAAGCGTAATTAGCAAACTAAGAAGGCATTAGTGAGTAAAACTCACACAAAACGACGGGCTCGACGCGAGGATCGACTTTCCCCAAAGCGGGCCGAGCATCCGGGCTCGGGAAGACGGCCAAAACGGGCCAAAACCCAGTGTCATACCCATTTTCTGCAACCCTCTGATCGCTGCTGGTCGGGGCAGATTCAGGGCTGGTTGAGGCGGTTGAGGGCAAGGCGGAGCTCCGGCGAGGCTAACGGTGGTCGGAGGTGGTCGGGCGGTGGCCGGAGGCGGCTGAACGGGACTGAACAGGGGCGGAACAGAGGCTGGACAGCAGTTCGCTTGGACCCAGGTAGGCGGTGCACGGCAGGCGAGCACGAAGCGGACGGCGACAAGGCAACGTGCGGCGGCGATGGCAGCTCCGGCGCGATTGCAGCTCCTTCAAGCAGCGCCGATCGCTGCTTCTACTCTTGCTGGTCGTTTCTGTTCGAACCAGAGGGAGGAGAGGGGGCGAAGCTGTGCACGGGCAGCAGGACGGCGGACGGCGGCGACTCCGGCTCCGGTTGCTTGCTGCATCGGTGCCGAGAGAAATCGCTGCTTCGGCTTGCTAGTTCGCTGATCTTCAGCTTCCATGGTGTCGTGCAGCTGAAGATGAAGATGCAGGGGAGAGAGGCAGCGACGAGGAAGAGAAGGGGGAACCGGTTTCCCCTTTTTCCTCTCTCACTCTCTCTCTCTCTCTTATGTCATCCGCACGTGGGCCACCATGGGCTGTCATCCACCCACATTTCTAGCCCAAAAATGCCCCTTCTAGAAGCCTTTATATATGCCAAAATGTGGGGGTAAGTGTGGCATACGAATTTTGCTAGGTTTTCTTTCCAATTGGGCCTTAATTCCTCTTGAATTAAATCAAATTGACCCCCATTAATTTATTCAACACCTCATCATTCCAATTGGTATTTTTCCTTACCAATGTAGCCCCACTTGCATCCCAATTTCACAATCATTGGCTTCAACTGAACAAAAGCGGCCCTATTATCCAGTCGAAATTAGGACCCGAAAATCTGGATGTCACAATCATAGTTTCGGAAAACCGTGTCAATGGAGAGTGTAGGGGGTAAAATGAAGTAACAACCATTTGACTCAAGGCATAGCGAGACAATGAGATATGTTACCCAACCTCATCAAGTAATTGGGTTAATTCAATCTCAAATCTTGAATGTGCCGCATATCTTAGAAGAAAGGCAACAAGCAATATGCAATGTCAAGAAAGAACCATTTGTTGGCAACAGTCAACCTTTTCATCATGCCAGATAGCATCAACAACCATGTGATCCACAAAAGTTGATGCTTGCTGATCCATTTCCATTGCCAAATAGGAAAATTAGATAAAGGGAAAGTTTTTAAAAATTCCTCTTGGTCCTGAGAAAAATCAACATCCAGACAAAAAGAGAAAAAAGGCCATAAATTCCCAAGGCTTCAAGACACTCATCATGCTTCTAGCTCCCAACCATTTTCACTGTCTTAGGTCACTCCACCAAGGGCACTTCCTACCTGATAATGAACCTACAGGTTCCATCCAACCAGAGCAAGGGAATTTGAAATTTCTTCAATGGTTGAGTCTTTACAATAATAATCTCACCCTTTCAATCTTGTTGTCTTTAGGAAACTTGGCAAAGCTTACCCTTCGCTTTCTCTCTTGGGTAACCAGCTTCTCAGTAACATTCATAATGAGACACGAAACCTCCAGGCTTGACTTAGAGCAGAGCGAAAATGATGCAGCCCACATTGAAGACCGGCTCTCTCGACCAAGAAGATCAGCCCACATTAAAGCTCGACGAAACCGAGAAGCCATAACGACATCTTGAGTCCATTCTGGAAGCTTGAAAGACACCTTGGGAGCTCACATGACTTTTACTAGCTTATAGTTTCCATGCTCTTTACTATTTCTCCTATTTTCAGTGCTCCGTTTTTATTTCTCCTAGTTTTCAACGCTTTGTCTTTATTTCTCCTAGTTTCAACGTTCTGTTTTTATTTCTTTGATGATATAAGCCAATCCCTTGTAGAAGACAGACAACTTTTGATGAATGAAAAGCTTTGCTTGAAGCAAGTATCATGAACCTTGTAGAGTTCATACCTTGAAAACCTAGAAGAGTTTTCACTCCATCCTTGAAGAGTTGGAGCTTTCGAAATCTGCATCCTTGAAGAGTTGCAGTCATCGATCTAGAAGAATCGGTGCCCCTCAACTTCCTTGGAGGCCTAGAAGAGCAACCGACGGAGTCTCTGTCTTTTCCTGTTCTGTTCGTTACTTCCAACCCAATTTCGACTATCCTACAGTGCTTATTTCAGAAAACCCAAAACAGAGAAATTGTATATCCAGAAGTATTTGTTCATTTGGCTTCGGAATCAGGTCGATCCGATCTGTATCGACAAAGATACGACTGTTCTCCTGAGCTTGCGCAGTGCTGAAATTTCTGTTCATCCCGTTTCTTGTACGCGAGTCACTCTCCCGATCCTATTGTTTGAGAAAGCCTCCCCTAGGCTTGCATCATTTGGTATCAGAGATTTGGAGGAGAGGACAATGCCTCCAAGACAAGCTAGGCATCGTGGCGGCAGAACCCTTCCCCTCAATGAATTGCACACACTCGCTGAGAATATGCAACAACAAATTGATGAATTGACGCAAGAAGTTCAGCGTTTGAGGGCTGAAGCAAATAATTCTCCACCCCGTTCCAGGACTGAAGATTCCCATGGTGACTCTTCCTCTTCGGAGAGTGTTCAATCTATTCACGGTCGGAGGCATGTTCGACATCGTTTACAACATATTCGTGAGCCAGATTGGGAAAAGGAAATCAAGAAAGATGTTCCAGAATTTACAGGTAATGAGTCTCCTGATGAAATTTTTGATTAGCTAACACTTGTGAATGAGGTGTTTGAGCATCGAAATGTTTCGGAGAATCGTCGCGTTGGGATCATTGCTATGCGATTCCGAGGCAAGGCGATTGCTTGGTGGAGACGTGAAAAACAAACTCGCCAAGGCGTTGGCAAAGCACCAGTCACTTCGTGGAGAAAGATGGAGGGCAAGATTCAAAAATATTTTCTCCCCAAAGGATATAAGAGAGAGTTCTACCAACAGTACCAAAATCTAAAACAAGGTACGCGAACGGTGGACCAATACACCAATGAATTCAACGAGTTGGTGATTCGTAACAATATCCAGGACCCAGAGGATGTGCTTGTGAACAAATACTTGAACGGTCTTCAATTTTACATTCAAGACGCCTTGGAAGTCCTCGACATTTGGGACTTAGGAGATGCACACCAACGGGCACTCAAAATGGAGCGCTCTCATTCTCGGAGACAAAGACAGCAATCTGCTAGTAAGCCTTCTATTCAACCCCATGTTTCAAAGCAACCTGCTACATCCGAAATACGTTGCTATTCTTCTGGGGAGTTGGGTCATCGTGCTAGCAATTGTCGAATCAATAAGAATCGACCAGCCGATAAAGCCTTCTTGGTGGATAATGATTCTAACGAGAATGCTAAGGATCCACTTGAAGAGGAGTTGAAAAATGATGAAGAAGCTACGGATGATGAACAAATAGTGCATGCTGACACTGGCGAACTTCTTATGGTGAGGAAAATTTTTCCTACTCCTCGAGATGACACTGGAGATAGGTGGCTACATACCAATATTTTCCATTTTGCTTGCACAATCATGGGAAAGGTATGTCAATTAATTATTGACTCTGGTTGTTGTGAGAATATAATTTCTGAAGTATCGGCAAACAAGCTGAAGTTGGAATTAAAAACGCACCCTACGCCTTATAAAATGTCGTGGTTGAAGAAAGGCGCTGAGATAACTATTTCAAAACGATGCCTTGTTAATTTGTCCATTGGTTCTGTTTATAGTGACAAAATATGGTGTGATGTTCTGCCGATGGATGCTAGTCACATTATTCTTGGTCGACCATGGCAATTCGATAAGAGGACTATGGGTGCGTTTGGTTCGGCATTTGGAAAGCTCATTGGGAAAATGCAAAGCAGTTTAGCCTAAAGGGCTTTGGAAAGAATGCAAAGACTGTTTGGTAAATTCTGCTTTGAAAAGTAACTTTGAGAGAAATGCTGTTTGGTAGAAAACACATTTGTAAAGCCCCTTTGGTGATTAATCTAAATATTTTAATTTTTATTTGCTTAAAATTAAAAAAATAATAATAATGTTTGCAACTTTTTTAATTTATATTTGACAACAATTTTAAAGATGTTGTGTAAATAATTTTATTAAAATTAAAATTCATTTTTTTGCTAAAAAACATCAAATTGAAAAAATTTACGTACTCTCTTTCTCAATTAGAATAAAAATACTTTCAATACAATAAAAACATGATAACATATGCTTTGAGGAAAGAAGTTCATTATCCTAAAAAATTACAAATATCCTTAATTACTTCATAAATTTATAGCTATTTGATCACGTAAACGTACCATATCAAATGTTACATCATCATTTGAAACATTACCCTCCCCATTTACATTATCAGGATCCGTTGTATATAAATTGGGATCCAAATCTACTCTTCTTATTGCAAGATGTGAAGAACAATTCGTATAGTGATACAACATTTATGGTCACGTTTTAAGCAATTGCTGGAATCATCATGAGATATGCTGTCTCTTTTCTAGAGATATCAAGTGAAACTGAAGCCAGAAAAAAACAACCAACACATGATTCCATCAGTCATCAGAATAATAACTCCAACCCAGTTGAATCGCAGGGGGAGGGGGCTACATCTGAGAGAAGTTAAAAGTAACAACTGAAGGTAATCGTCACTTTTTCAACAATTAGCACAATTAATAGCGCATGAACAGAATATTCCCTAGGAAAATTGGTTCATTCCAACAATAGTCAAGGGCCTTAGAAGCAACACAAAATTGTGAGAGAGAGAGAGAGAGAGAGAGAGAGAGAGAGAGAGAGAGAGAATACTATAACACTATAACATACAGCTAGTGAAATCAAAGTTTTTAGCTTTGTTCTTCAACTCGTCATGAAGAAGCTTTTTTGCCTTTTGTAGCCAATCTTCTAGTTTGTCCTGGAGAAGTAACAAACAAGCAATGAAATATATTGAGCTTCAGCTGCATTGAGAAAGCACATTAAGTACCGAGATATTATTATCTGTTCAATCAGATATCCATAATGTTTCTATTTGCCTGTTTTAAGTCATCATTTTACATCTATAAGGTAAAATGTGCAGAAATTAATTTCAACCATGCATTTTTGGTTCCTAAAGAATGTAGGCTAGAAACACTCCACATTTAGCAAGACTTTAAGCGGATCAGGGGCCTGAATTGCAGATCAATAGTTCGACTACTAGAATGTTACAGAGCTCCTTGCTTTTGTTAAAAATTTAAAATAATAATAGTAATAATAATAAATAAATAATTTAATAAATATGTTGCTTTCTTGCTTGGCATACAAGCTAAAGAACATAAGAGTGTTTCATTCTAACCTCGATATTCACAAGTAAATCCTAAGGGCCCAACTTCTACTTTAAGACAGCAAAGTAAATTTTTAAATCCCATGCTTACCCAACTTCTGCAAACGAAAAACTTTGGAAAATACTTTTTCGCAATCTACAGAACATTGATTATGTGTTTAATTGACAGTCTTTAACTGGCACGTCAGATCAAAATTGCACGTGATATAAGTACTTGATGACAAGATACTTAAGTTGCTAAGTATTTCAGAAATCCTCAAACTCTATAGCTAAAGAGTTGCAGAAGAGTTGCAGAAGAGGAGAAATTAGATAACAATGGTGTAATGAACAGTGAGCACATTTACAATATTTTTTTCTACATGGGTCAAACCAAATACAAGTAAAATTTCAACAGCTATAGCAACAAAAGGTAACCTTTCCTAGCACAATTCTACAAAACAGCCTACGTGCCCGGATTGACCCAACATTGTCCATTATTAAGAGTAGGATTATGCTATAATCCTGCCTCCTTCCTATGTAGGATGACTGTAATAAATGACAAGGAACATCCAGAGGCTAACTTAAATGAAAGAAAAGGAATTTTACAATTACGGTGAATGATCCACAACTTCACCGTTTTCCAGTTACTCTCATCATCCTCTCCATCCAGCAAAACCGTATCGGCACTGCACTGGCGTCGTCTCAATACCAATTCACCTACCGTAACAAGACACAGCCAGAAGCCAGAAGGGAACGAAGAACCAGGAATATCCGTCTCTTCCCCTTTCCTCCAATTCTCAGCTAAAACAGAACCCATCCCACTTTAACTAAGACAAGTCACATTAGCACCTAGAGTTCCCCCACTGTTTCTCGGAGCAGCAGCATCATCTCGAAAGCACCCCCACAGCTAAAAAAGACAAACGAATCGGAAGCATTCAGCCACCCACAAAGCAAAAATCAAACACCACCCACCACCACCATTTCCCTCAAATACAAAAGAAAAAGAACATCAAGGACGCAAGTGCTCCTGCAACGAGCGAACTCGAAACGGCACATGAAGACATAATCCCGAATGACAAGGCGCGACGCGGCACACTCAGGACACCATTGCATAGAACGACCAAGCGGTCGATGATATCGACGACGACAACGACCATACCTTCGAGAGGGAGAGGCGGCGAAGGCCTCGACCAATGCGGCGGGAATCGAGTCGAGCGGCGGTGGCAGCAGGTGAGGGAGTCCCACTGAGCGAAGAGCGTAGAAGCGGTCGAGGGAGAGAGTGATGGAAGGATGGGAAGAAAAACGAGAACTAGGGTTTTCTTGGTTTTTAAAATGGGCAAAAGTGGTTTTTCCATAAAATTTTGAGGGCAAAATAGGCAACTTATCATTTTCATTAAAGAGGCCTTCAGCATTCCCAAGGGTAAACTTTCACTTGAAAGCCCCTTGGGAATGGTTGCCAAACACCCCTATTTAGGGTGAAAGGGCTTTGGGGCTTGGATGGGCTTTCTAAATGCCCATCCAAACGCACCCTATGCATGATGGTTATCGAAATACATATTCTTTTGAATTTGGAGGCAAAAAGATTACGTTGGCACCTAGTAGGGTGGGAGATTCTTCTGATGATGATGGCAAGAATTCGAGGATGAATTCTTTTAAAGATGGGGAGGATGATGCAGCCCACATTGAAGACCAGCTCTCTCGACCAAGAAGATCAGCCCACATTAAAGCTAGACGAAACCGAGAAGCCATAATGACATCTTGAGTCCATTCTGGAAGCTTGAAAGACACCTTGGGAGCTCACATGACTTTTACTAGCTTATAGTTTCCATGCTCTTTAATATTTCTCCTATTTTCAATGCTCCGTTTTTATTTCTCCTAGTTTTCAACGCTTTGTCTTTATTTCTCCTAGTTTCAACGTTCTGTTTTTATTTCTTTGATGATATAAGCCAATCCCTTGTAGAAGACAGACAACTTTTGATGAACGAAAAGCTTTGCTTGTGTTAGGGAAATCCCTTATGATGTTTTGAAGATGACAAAATAAATCAAAGGCTACTAACATGTTTGATGGTTGAGTAATAGAACATGTAAAGGATATTATCAAAGTCTGAAGACTGCCAGACGCGAGACTCAAAGTCTGAAGACTGCCAGACTCGAGACTCAAAGTCTGAAGACTGCCAGACTCAAGACTCAATGTCTGAAGACCGCCAGACTTTAGTATCAAAGTCTGTTCTACCTTAGAAGTCTGTCAACTCTGACTAATTCCAGATTGAACGTGAATGATGAACCAGAAGATAGACTCTATGCTGAAGCTGAACCAGAAGATAGACTCTATGCTGAAGCTGAACTGGGTACAGACCTTAAAGTCTAAAGACCCAGATTGTAAAGTCTCAAGACTCATATCGTAAAGTCTCAAGACTCAGACTTTACATCCAGATTCGATGAATCGTAACTCAAGCCCAATCATACAACGGCTAGTGATCTGGTTTGGATTCCACATCAAGATTGATTTGATTGAAGACAAGATCTTTCTATACGAAGAAGCTTTACTTATGAAAACCAAGATTTCGTTTGTATGGGCGATCGGAATCAATTTGGGATTTTACCTTTGTCACTCAACGGCTACCAAATCTTCTAAGATACAGAGCTGTCCAATGGGTATATTGGAAGACGATTCTCCGGGATGCTGTCCAACGGTAGTTTGGAAGTGGAGGAGTATTTAAGGAGATCATGGACCGATGAGCAAGTAAGAGACAGAGCGTAGAATTTATAATTCCAAAGTCTAAGCGACTTTAGATCATATACTTGTCTCTTGAGAGCTTAAACGTTTGTAATCATGAGAGAAATACCAAGAGAGTGACTTAGTGAGATAGTGTGATCTACTAAGTGTTTGCACTCGGAGTTGTAATCTCTTGTTGATTGCATAGTGGAATCCAGCCAAGAAGGCTGTTATCGTGGGAGAGTGGACGTAGGCTTGGATTAAGCCGAACCACTATAAATCTCGTGTTCTTATTCTCTTCCCTAACTCCTTTATTTTGTTCATACTAGCACTCTCAATTGGTATCAGAGCCAAGTGCTCGGTTTATAAAAGTGTTTTTACTTTTGAGCTAAAGATCTTTTATGGCTAGTATGTTGGCACCAGGTCTTATGGAAGGGCAAAGCAACACAAGGCCACCATATTTCGATGGAAGAAAATACAAGCAGAATGGCCAGAAAAGAACAAAAAAGAAGAAGATGATGAGCAAGAAAATTTATGCTTGATGGAACATTCAGAATCTGAGTCTCACTCAGACAGAGACTCAGAATCAGAGTCTGATTCAAAACCAGACTCAGAATTCGATGAGGAAATCAAGGGGGAGAAAGCAAATCCAAAAGAAAAGGAAAAGAATCGTGATCATCTCAAAAAGGCAACAAATTGAGGGGGAGCTTTGATCAATTATGGAAAAATCTTTTTTGATTGATCGTGATCTTATTATGGATGGAAGGAAAGGTAATTGTGTCAGAATTTATTCTACAAAATCCGGTTAGTGCATCTCTTATTACCTTTTGTCATTAACAAATCTCATATTGATATTAACATTTTATTATGACAAAAATGGTACGTGAATTTTATGATGCATCCGTGATTTTTATTGGATATTTGCTGATATGATCGAAGTGAGCTATATTGCATATCTTTAATATTCGATAAAAGCTGATTTTTGAAAATTGTGATTCATGCAAGATATTTGTTATCATTCTCTACGTGAATCCATCATTATCGCTTTTTGATTATGACAAAAAGGGGGAGAAGTTATGAATATGCATATGTGCTGATTGGTTGATATTATCTATGGCATAATATTGAGCTGCGATTATTTTCTAAATATTATTATGCTCAATATATTTGTTATCTTCTGATATCCTTTGATTTAAATGTTTAAAAGCATGTTTACAAATCTGCATATTCAGAGATTGTTTTGTCATCATCAAAAAGGGGGAGATTGTTAGGGAAATCCCTTATGATGTTTTGAAGATGACAAAATAAATCAAAGGCTACTAACATGTTTGATGGTTGAGTAATAGAACATGTAAAGGATATTATCAAAGTCTGAAGACTGCCAGACGCGAGACTCAAAGTCTGAAGACTGCCAGACTCGAGACTCAAAGTCTGAAGACTGCCAGACTCAAGACTCAATGTCTGAAGACCGCCAGACTTTAGTATCAAAGTCTGTTCTACCTTAGAAGTCTGTCAACTCTGACTAATTCCAGATTGAACGTGAATGATGAACCAGAAGATAGACTCTATGCTGAAGCTGAACCAGAAGATAGACTCTATGCTGAAGCTGAACCAGAAGATAGACTCTATGCTGAAGCTGAACTGGGTACAGACCTTAAAGTCTAAAGACCCAGATTGTAAAGTCTCAAGACTCATATCGTAAAGTCTCAAGACTCAGACTTTACATCCAGATTCGATGAATCGTAACTCAAGCCCAATCATACAACGGCTAGTGATCTGGTTTGGATTCCACATCAAGATTGATTTGATTGAAGACAAGATCTTTCTATACGAAGAAGCTTTACTTATGGAAACCAAGATTTCGTTTGTATGGGCGATCGGAATCAATTTGGGATTTTACCTTTGTCACTCAACGGCTACCAAATCTTCTAAGATACAGAGCTGTCCAATGGGTATATTGGAAGACGATTCTCCGGGATGCTGTCCAACGGTAGTTTGGAAGTGGAGGAGTATTTAAGGAGATCATGGACCGATGAGCAAGTAAGAGACAGAGCGTAGAATTTATAATTCCAAAGTCTAAGCGACTTTAGATCATATACTTGTCTCTTGAGAGCTTAAACGTTTGTAATCATGAGAGAAATACCAAGAGAGTGACTTAGTGAGATAGTGTGATCTACTAAGTGTTTGCACTCGGAGTTGTAATCTCTTGTTGATTGCATAGTGGAATCCAGCCAAGAAGGCTGTTATCGTGGGAGAGTGGACGTAGGCTTGGATTAAGCCGAACCACTATAAATCTCGTGTTCTTATTCTCTTCCCTAACTCCTTTATTTTGTTCATACTAGCACTCTCAGCTTGAAGCAAGTATCATGTGTTAGGGAAATCCCTTATGATGTTTTGAAGATGACAAAATAAATCAAAGGCTACTAACATGTTTAATGGTTAAGTAATAGACCATGCAGATGATAGAACATGTAAAGGATATTGTCAAAGTGTGAAGATGACCAGAAGACTAAACGTAACATATGTCCAAAGTATATTATGAAGATTTCCAGACTTCTGTGTCAAATTCTGAAGACTGCCAGACTCAAGACTCAAAGTCTGAAGACTGCCAGAATTTAGTGTCAAAGTCTGTTCTACATCAGAAGTCTGCTCACTCTGACTAATTCCAGACTGAACGTGAATGATGAACCAGAAGACAGACTTTATGTTGGAGCTGAACTTATTCAGATGGTGTTCAGACCTTAAAGCTAAATCTGTTCAGAAGCAGATATGTTCAGACCCAAATTGTAAAGTCTACAGACTCAGATTGTAAAGTCTATTGCTTTCAGACTTTACATCCAGATTCGACAGAACGTAACTCAAGCCCAATCATATAACGGCTAGTGATCTGGTTTGGATTCCACATCAAGATTGATTTCATTGACTCAATCTATTTGATTGACAATTGGATGTTGAAGACAAGATCTTTCTATACGAAGAAGCTTTACTTATGGAAACCAAGATTTCGTTTGTATGGGCGATCGGAATCAATTTGGGATTTTACCTTTGTCACTCAACGGCTACCAAATCTTCTAGATACAGAGCTGTCCAATGGGTATATACTGTCCAACGGGTAGTTTGGAAGTGGATGAGTATTTAAGGAGATGAAGGACCGATGAGCAAGTAAGAGATGGAGCGTAGAATTTATAATTCCAAAGTCGGAGCGACTTTCGATCATATACTTGTCTCTTGAGAGCTTAAACGTTTGTAATCGTGAGAGAAATACCAAAAAAGTGACTTAGTGAGATAGTGTGATCTACTACTAAGTGTTTGCACTCGAAGTTGTAATCTCTTGTTGATTGCATATTGGAATCCAGCCAAGAAGGCTGTTATCGTGGGAGAGTGGACGTAGGCTTGGATTAAGCCGAACCACTATAAATCTTGTGTTCTTATTCTCTTCCCTAACTCCTTTATTTTTTCATACTAGCACTATCAATTGGTATCAGAGCCAAGTGCTCGGTTTATAAAAGTGTTTTTACTTTTGAGCTAAAGATTCTTTATGGCTAGTATATTGGCACCAGGACTTATGGAAGGGCAAAGCAACACAAGGCCACCATATTTCGATGGAAGAAAATACAAGCAGAATGGCCAGAAAAGAACAATGAAAGAAGATGATGTGCAAAGAAATATATGCTTGACGGCACATTCAGAATCAGAGTCTGACTTAGACACAGACTCAGAATCCGATGAGGAAATCGAGGAAATAAAGGAAAAGAAGAAGTTGGTAAGGAATGTTTTTGGGCACATAATTCTCATTATGCTTGAAATTCGATATATCATTGATTGATTCAGATTTTATAATGATCATATTTTGTTTTATTGAAGAAAGAATCGCATGATTTGTTTTTGTGATTCGAAATTTAATTTGATACGTGTGATCATTTTTGATATCATGCTTAAAGACAAAAGAATTTATTTGGTTTAATTTTATACTCTCAGATTTAGTCATATTTTGCAAAGTGAAAATCTGTTTTACGTGATGATGTAAGATATTTTTAGATATTCAAAGATTTTATTCTCTCTGTTTTATCGTACTATGACTAAGTGAGAATTTATTTTTCAAAATATCATTGTGCATAATATTCTTTCTTTGAGTACTCTGTTATGATGAATTAAGAAAGAATATTTGGTGATTATATATTTTTCTCTAACGTCATGGAAGGATCCAAATTAATGGATACCAAAAAGGGAAATGAGTTGATTGCAGGAAATTCGATAAGGCAAGAATGATTGCAAATCTATGCAAATTTTGGTGCAATCAGAAAAATATCTCCTACGAAGATTGGTAATGATTTATTTTAACGGTATATTTGAAACATATACCTGGGTAAGAGAATTTTTTTTTTCATCCCGCCTTACAAATTTCTACGTGCATTTATCATGATTTTGGATGATTGTTTATTATATTACGAATATCTTCTGTCATAAATATAAGGTATTGCAATTTTGGCATGTGACAGAAATATCTATTTTCCTTTTGCAAAATGCATATCTGAAATTTATGCTCAAGGAAATCTCTTTGATATTGAAAGATATTATTGCATATTCATGGATATTCTTGCTATATTCTTAGAAGATATATTATATCTAGCAAGGTTGATCCGCAAATCAAAGGAAGATATTATGTGACATTTTTGCAGAGATGATTATCTATTATACAAGATTTTGCAGGTGACAATAGAATCTTCCATGTGAATTTTGGAAAGCTCGATCTGAAAATTATGAATATTCCATACTATCTTTTGGAAGATCGATAATTCCCTTCCTTGTGCAAAATTTTTGCTTATTGAGGAAATCCCTTATGTACGGAAGGTTGAATAGTTTTGAATTTTAATATTTGATAATTTTATATATGCTATTCAATTTATATACTTGAAGAAAAGGGTATTATATATCACGTGAATATTATTACAGCTTATTTGTGGAAAAAGTTTGTTAAGTTGATGCATGTTGAATTCGAGAAAGGCTTAATTGAAGAAAATAAATTTTTGTCTCGAATTTCAAAATGCAAGTGATCGTTGCAGATGTTGTTGCTACAAAGGAAATACTGAAAAAAATATTATGTTCAACGTGCACAAGCAACAATTCTATTCGCAAATGTTGTCATGATGACAAGGGGAGAAATCAAATCCAAAAGAAAAGAAAAGGAAAAGAATCGTGATCATCTCAAAAAGGCAACAAATTGAGGGGGAGCTTTGATCAATTATGGAAAAATATTTTTGAATTGATCGTGATCTTATTATGGATGGAAGGAAAGGTAAATGTGTCAGAATTTGTTCAAAAAAAATCCTGTTAGTGCATCTTTTATTACCTTTTGTCATTGACAAATCTCTTACTGATATTATCATTTTATTATGACAAAAAGGGTACGTGAATTTCATGATGCATCCGTGATTTTTATTGGATATTTGCTGATATATATGATCGAAGTGAGCTATATTGCATATCTTTAATATTCAACTTGTTTTATAAAAGCTTATCTTTTTGGAAATTATATGTCATTTTATATTCTCTATGTGAATCTATTGTTATCGCTTTTTGATTATGACAAAAAGGGGGAGAATATATGAATATGCATATGTGTTGATTGGTTGATATTATTTATTTCATAATATTGAGCTGCGATTATTTTCTATATATTATTATGCTCAATCTATTTGTTATCTTCTGATATCCTTTTATTTAAATTAATAAAAGCGTGTTTACAAATCTGCATATTCAGAGATTGTTTTGTCATCATCAAAAAGGGGGAGATTATTAGGGAAATCCCTTATGATGTTTTGAAGATGACAAAATAAATCAAAGGCTACTAACATGTTTAATGGTTAAGTAATAGACCATGCAGATGATAGAACATGTAAAGGATATTGTCAAAGTGTGAAGACGACCAGAAGACTGAACGTAACATATGTCCAAAGTATATTATGAAGATTTCCAGACTTCTGTGTCAAAGTTTGAAGACTGCCAGACTCAAGACTCAAAGTCTGAAGACTGCCAGACTTTAGTGTCAAAGTCTGTTCTACATCAGAAGTCTGCTCACTCTGACTAATTCCAGACTGAACGTGAATGATGAACCAGAAGACAGACTTTATGTTGGAGCTGAACTTATTCAGATGGTGTTCAGACCTTAAAGCTAAATCTGTTCAGAAGCAGATATGTTCAGACCCAGATTGTAAAGTCTACAGACTCAGATTGTAAAGTCTATTGCTTTCAGACTTTACATCCAGATTCGACAGAACGTAACTCAAGCCCAATCATATAACGGCTAGTGATCTGGTTTGGATTCTACATCAAGATTGATTTGATTGACTCAATCTATTTGATTGACAATTGGATGTTGAAGACAAGATCTTTTTATACGAAGAAGCTTTACTTATGGAAACCAAGATTTCGTTTGTATAGGCGATCGGAATCAATTTAGGATTTTACCTTTGTCACTCAACGGCTACCAAATCTTCTAGATACAGAGCTGTCCAATGGGTATATTGGAAGACGAATCTACGGGATACTATCCAACGAGTAGTTTGGAAGTGGAGGAGTATTTAAGGAGATGAATGACCGATGAGCAAGTAAGAGATGGAGCGTAGAATTTATAATTCCAAAGTCTAAGCGACTTTCGATCATATACTTGTCTCTTGAGAGCTTAAACGTTTGTAATCGTGAGAGAAATACCAAAAGAGTGACTTAGTGAGATAGTGTGATCTACTACTAAGTGTTTGCACTCGAAGTTGTAATCTCTTGTTGATTGCATATTGGAATCCAACCAAGAAGGCTGTTATCGTGGGAGAGTGGACGTAGGCTTGGATTAAGCCAAACCACTATAAATCTTGTGTTCTTATTCTCTTCCCTAACTCCTTTATTTTGTTCATACTAGCACTCTCATCATGAACCTTGTAGAGTTCATACCTTGAAAACCTATAAGAGTTTTCACTCCGTCCTTGAAGAGTCGGAGCTTTCGAAATCTGCATCCTTGAAGATTTGCAGTCATCAATCTAGAAGAATCGGTGCCCCTCAACTTCATTGGAGGCCTAGAAGAGCAACCAACGGAGTCTCTGTCTTTTCCTGTTCTGTTCGTTACTTCCAACCCAATTTCGACTATCCTACAGTGCTTATTTCAGAAAACCCAAAACAGAGAAATTGTAGATCCAGAAGTCTTTGTTCATTTGGCTTCGGAATCAGGTCGATCCGATTTGTATCGACAAAGATATGACTGTTCTCCTGAGCTTGCGCAGTGCTGAAATTTCTGTTCATCCCGTTTCTTGTGCGCGAGTCACTCTCCCGATCCTATTGTTTGAGAAAGCCTCCCCTAGGCTTGCATCAGAAAACCAGCTCACTTGACTGGTTCCTTCTTCTTTCAGTAATGTGACAGACCTGGAATATGTATTCCTCCACTAGACTCAATGTTTGGGTTCTATTCCAAGAAGCTTGACAAATTGCATCTGCTAAGTTATTGATTATTAGTTTTTTAATATCCTATTTGAGATCTAAGCGACATATCTCGGCCGAAGCGTCACCGGCGAAGCCAAGACAGCTGGGGCTACGACATTAACTCCTCGAACAAGAACTAACATGCAAGAGGAAAAAAACGACGAGGAAACGCTTACCAATCACATGCAGGAGGCGTATTCCGGCATTAATTAATGTTTTCCAACCAACCACAGCGATTTCCCTCTCCCTTTTTCCTCTCGGTTCCTCAAGGCTCTGATTTCTCTCGTCTTTCTTCTATTTAAGATGAAGCAGCAAGAGGAAGAAGAAGACCACTGAAGCTTATTTGGGCTGAGGAAGTATACTGGGCTGGGCCTCTCTTGTTTATTTAGAATTCTCTTTCGTTAAGCTCATATTTTATAATAATCTCACTGGACGTTCTTATTTCACAGTATTATTGACAAAACTCGTCATTCTCTTGAAATACCAATTTAAGACACTCGACCGAATCTTATGACTCGATTAGATTCTGAGTAATTTCAAGATCTCGATTCGTGATAGGTGCCTCTTAATTTAACAGCTATCATGAGGGTACCTCTTGACAAAAAGGAAAAGAAAAAAAAAAGTCATCAAAAACTCCAAACTATGCTCACTATAATATATTTACTTTAAACTTTTTTTTATGATACCAAAAACGTCAAACTTATACTTGCGTGATACACTTATCCTCTAAGAAATCTACATATATGGATGCTAAAAACAACGGTATTGACATGGCGCCCATGTGATTTAAATGAAATATAAACCATGTTGTTTTAGCTAAAAAAATTATATGACAAAATCTTGATGGATGATAGATATGTCACACAAGTATAAGTTTGAGATTTTTTCATGTCACAAGAAAAATTTTAGATAAATGTGTTATGATGGGCATAATTTGGATTTTTTTATATCATGATAAAAAAAATTCATGATAAATGTGTCACAGTGATATAATTTAGTTTTTTTGATGATTTTTTACACACAAAAAAAGAGCAATTAGCTAGGAAATAGTGAAACGTCCAATGCGAGATTCTATTTGTGCACAAAAAATAGGAATAAAGTCCTGTTATGGTAAATTTCAAGAATCAAAAAGAAATTTCAACTATAATTGGTTGTGGTCTTAGCATCCTATCTAGGAGTAATAAATCCAAGTGTCCAAAAATAACATACTATTTCATTTCACTATGATATCGAATATTCCAAATAACGACAGAATCATAGATTTTTTTACCGTAGTGAAAATTTATCTTTCTCCCAAGCTAAAAAATATCTTGTGGCGACTTAATTTTGTTCCAATTGATCAATATTAGCCTTTGAAAAGTAGATAAACGGGATTAGCTCATTAGTAGCTTGAGCTCTTATCGATTTCTGTTTTCTTTTAGGATTTCAGGTTCTCGATTGGCAATCTCGTTGAAAATTATAGTCCTTTAGGAAGGATAAAAGCAATAAAAAATGAAGCACCCCATCATTATCTAAATTAGGACTAAATCTTTAAAATATTTGGGCTACACCACACGATGTCTATTGTGATTAAGTATTGATTATGCTTCTCTCTGCCCTTTTAGGATTGATAGTCTCTTAAATTTATCTTGTGTTTTTCCAGTAAAATTGATGATCGTACAACCTTTATATAGACTTGTCAAATTGTTGGGTCATATTGGATTTGATTTAAATTGAACCATTTTAACTCAAACAATTCCATATTTACGTAATACAAGTTTTGCAACCTATGCAAAACTCGAGTGGACTTAACTCATACTCAATCCAATTAAGTTTTGATTCTCAGTAATTTTTCCCTTGCTCATGGAAAATAGTATAGGGAAAGAAATAACCAATTAAAAACAATTGTCCATCACTTTCCTATGGCCATTAGATTTTTTAATCAAAGCAAGGCAATGGTCATTCAACTTCGATATAATCCAAGTATACATATTCATGATCCAACACCAAAATCATTTGCCCCGTCTAACTTGCATGAATATTTGGGAAAAGTACCAAAATAGTCTTAAACCTTTTGTATTGATACCAATTTAATCATAAACTTTTTAATTGGACCAATTTAGTCCTAAACCTTTTTACATTGGTACCAATTCAGTCTATCCGGCTAATTTAAGTCGGAAAATGCTGACGTGGCCACCGGCGGTCTTATGTGGCGCCACGTGGACAAATTTTACAATTTTTATAATTTTTTTCAGATTTTTTAAATTATATTTTTTCTTTTTTTGCTTTTTTTCTCTTTTTATTTTATTTTATTTTCTCCTTACCCTTGGCCGGTGAGGTTGCCGGCCGGCCGGCCGACCATCACTGGCCACAAGCTGGTCGAGGCGAGGGGCCCCGCGCCCTTGCCGGCCACTGGCGAGGGCCGCCGTGCCCTCGCCAGCCACAGGCGAGGGTGTCGGCCCCCACCTAGATCCAAGCAAGGGTCGAAACCCTTGCCCATTGGCCGGCGAGGGCCTCTGCATCTTCGTCGGCCACAAGCGAGGGCGCGGCAGCCCTCACTCGTGGCGGGCGAGGGTGCGGCGGCCCTCGCCCAGATCCAGACGAGGGCGTGGCAACAAGGCATCTCATCTCCTCCAGCTGCGAAGTGTCTCTCCCTTCTTCTCTCAATCAAGCTCAACGGTACCCTCCAGCTGCGAAGTGTCTCTCCCTTCTTCTCTCAATCAAGCTCAACGGTACTCTCTCTCTCTCTCTCTCTCTCTCTCTCTCTCTCTCGCCCGCACGCATGCACGCTTTCTTCCACGAGCGATCGCGTCTTGCACAAGACATGTTTGTGAGAATGCCGACACGAGCCCTGACCACCACTGCTTCCTTCGCTGATAGCTACGAGGCTTGAAACCGTGGAGGGCCGCACCCTTGCCTGGATCTAGGCGAGGGCCGCTACACCCTCGCCCACTACGAGCAAGGGTTGCCGCGCCCTCGCCTGTGGCCGGCGAGGGCGCAGAGGCCCTTGCCGGCCAACGGGTGAGGGTTTCGGCCCTCGCCTGGATCTGGGCAGGGGTCGGCACCCTTGCCTGTGGCCCACGAGGGCGTGACGGCCCTCGCCAGTGGCCGGCAAGGGTGCGGGGCCCCTCACCTCTCGCCCCAACTAGCCCGTGGCCGGCAACCTCACCGACCAAGGGGTAAGGAGAAAAGAAAAAAATAATAATTTAAAAAATCTGAAAAAAAATTATAAAATTTGTCCACTTGGTACCATATAAGACCGCCGACGACCACGTTAGCAATTTCCGACTCAAATTAGCCGAATGAATTGAATTGGTACCAATGTAAAAATGTTTAGGACTAAAATGATCCAATTAAAAAGTTTATGACTAAATTGGTACCAATGTAAAATGTTTAAGACTATTTTGGTACTTTTCCCAGATTATTTCTATTGAAGCCATCGAGCACTTCAAAATTCCAAAGCAATCACAGCGCACTCTTTCTCAATAATTGAGCCCACTTACGGAGCTCAAAAAAGGTAGATTATTTGAAACGAGGGTCCTTTTATTGTACTGAAAAATTTCATGGTAAAAAAATATTTTTATGAAAATAATTTTCAAGTCAAACAGTTAGTTCTCAATCCGTGAAAAAACTTTATCCACAATTCGATTTTTTTTTCACTTAAATACCAAAAAATTGAAAAATAATTTCTGTAATAGTTTTCTTTTAAACAAACAAACCCTAACTTACGATGGCAAATATTCTTCTTCTTCCAAGTATAATAGGATAAGGGTAAATTTCAAATAAGAGCTTGAAGTAAAACCATTTTATCAAAAGACCTAAAGTAAATATTGTCTCAAATAAGGACTTCAATTTCAATTTACAAGTCAGCCAAATCTTATTTGCAACTAGGAGTATTCTCTTCTAAGGACTTTGCTTTTTTTCTTTTTCTTTTTTTTTTTCTTTTTCCTTTTTGTGTTTCTTTTTGTCTCGCTCATGCCTCCTCCTTCACTCTGCATCACCTCCTTGACAACAGCCTCACCAGCGAGCTTGCACAGGAGCGGAAAAATTTGAACAATTTAGGAAAAGAAGAAAATGGAAAGATATCAAGAAGTGTCTGCAGTTTTGCAAAACTACGAACTGCGTGATTCAGTGTTGCACCCTCCCCATCAGCGAACTTTAAAATGCATGCTCTGCATTCTGCGATTTCACATCCTCACGCAGGCATTCATCGCCTTCGTAGAAGCCGGATGGAATTTATTTAGCATCAGTTGCCTCCTCCGACGATGAAATCTTCAAGAGGCCTCTTGGGCTGCCATTTCGAGATCGGCTTTTCTAAAGTAGGCCCAAAGAGACCGGCAATGATGATGAACTTGATAATCGAGAAATATCGATAGATGTGAGCCTCCACAGCCACCTTATGGTTTATCAGAAAAGGCTGGAACAAGCAGGCCAAGGACAATTTTGATTTCTCTTCTTCAATTTTTCTTTCGATTGATGTGAGTTTGCAAGTGGGCATGGTCCAGACTCATTAGCTCGATTATCAGCTGTCGTTTCTGCAAAAACGGGGTCAAAACCGGGGCAAGATTTGGCTTCATTAATGCCGAGTGAGAAGACTTCCCTTTTGCATGCTTAAAATTGCATAATGTGTGAAACGAGTTAGGATTTGATCTCTCTCCTCAACGACTTCTCTATCAATTTCTCTGAATTTCGCACAATGATCGGGACCAAATTCCAATATGGGGACTGTTCCAAGTCAAAAATTCGCCAAAGAAGACTGAATGGAGAAAGCTCCAAAGTCTTGATGGAACCGAAAATACATCCAACGTACATTTTCTAAGTCTTCGGTAAACTATAGTTGTTTCTTGGATTTTTTCATGTCATAAGAAAATTTTTACATAAATGTGTCATAATAGGCATAATTTGGATTTTTTTATATCATGATAAAAAAAATTCAGAATAAATGTGTCACAGTGGTATAATTTAGGTTTTTTTTTATATTTTTTACAACAAAAAAAAAACAATTAGCTAGGGAATTGGGATATGTCCAATGCGAGATTCTATTTGTGCACAAAAAATAGGGTATTGACCATTTACAAAGTTAATTTCATTAAATAGCAAGAGGTTTTGTGATGGTTCAATCAGCTCCTATTTCAAGTGTTACATGCATGTTGATGTGGCATGAGTCTTTATTATAAATTCAGTAGCTGTTGATTGCTCCAAAAAGAATATGGCACTAGAGGGAATACAGAATTTGTTTTCATTAGAGCTTTGAACTTAAAAGTGCTTAAATTAGGAAGATTACGGGTCCTAATTTTGTCGCAAGAGGAGATTTTATAGTACAATGCTTTTGTCTTGGAAAGAATGCAAGTTCTGTTCTGCTAATACCTTATACTTCAATTGCGATAAGGCAGAGGACATCCTGCCCTCCAAGCCCTCCAAAATCTTGAGGGAATTAGATCATGCTGGTCTATTTTATCTCGACCTCACTCCATTGTCAATAGAAGTAAAAATCATTTACATTGTACCGCCACCTTCTTCTCTGTTTTTCACAATAGTGAACTTATATTGCCTTATGCAAAACATGTTGGAACAACTTCCCTCATGTATTTCATCTGGAAAATGGTAAATAGACTCTGAGAGCTCAAAGTTTTCTGAACTTGAAACAAGAAATTATAGTAGACTCTAATGCCACCATCAGTCAGTCTAAGTAAAACTTGTCATTGTAAAATCAGAGTTTCGGAAAACTCTGTAAATGAATAGTATAGGAGGGCGAAATGAAGTAACAATTATCCAAATCAAGGTGTAGCGAGATAGTTAGTTATATTCTCCCAACCTTCTCCGATAGTCAGGTCAAATCAATCATAATTTTTTAATGTGCTTCATATCTAAATTTCGGGATTTTTGAATTGAAAAAAAAAACAATTAAAATGGCCGAATCGCAAGATTTAAATTAAGCAAAAAGCAAAAATTGAAATCATAAATCCTAGGAGTGTCCAAGTCTTGAAGAAGTCAAAGGAAACCCATGCTCTTGGTCAAATTACTGGTGCTACAATCTAAAAGTCCAAGTGGAGACGTAACCACTCCCGTTCTAAAAGTCCAAGTGGAGACGTAACCACTCCCGTATACTTTTCTTCCGTATATTCTTCTCACTAATTATTGCCTGGTCATGCAAGCATTCCAGTTGTCAAAGGTCGGTTAGCAAGCAAAAGATTGTTTCCCATTGGAAAAAAAAAAAAAAGAACTAAGTGAGGTGGAGTCAAGTCAACCACTTACTTCAGCAAACATGAGGCTCTGTATAAACGAAATAGACGGTTTGTCAATAGCTGAAACTTAATGATCAGAAGCGTTCAAAATCCTGAAATGGAAGATCTTTGAAAGCTGGCCTTTTCTGAACGGATCAGAGAACAATGGCAGAGACAGAGCAGCTTTATATATGCTCCAAAACCACACCAGAAAATCAAGGATTGGCAAAAAGCTTTTAAAGGGAGGAGGACATCTTCTAGCTCCCGTTGCCCTTCTCGCAATGCTTGCAGTCATTTCACGAGGTGCAGTTCCTGCATATGCATGCTATTGTACAACTCCATTGTTCGTTACTTGATTTCACAGCAGTGGTGATTATCACTTACCCGAGCCGTTTGCTCGCCCCTTTTATGAAAATGGTTATTTTCATTATTGTTAGGTATTATCCGACTAACACATTTCTGAAAATGGTTTATTTTAATTAAAAGGTTCGTCCTTTATTTTATGAAGGGATGGGGTTGTTCCCCAAATAATATATACAGACCTGGACGGTGACCATGACTAAGTTTGCTATTGCCCGTTCTTCTTTCTCACCTTTTTTTCTTTTTGGTCAAGATAACATTTCATTCATTCCCACCCACATAAATACAAGAGAAAAATAATTTAATCCAACTCCAAATCAAGACAAATCATAAACAGCTTCAAAACAAAATAAGCTCTAAATAACAAAATATGTCATCAAAACACGCTCAAAAAGTAATTATACAAACAGCAACTAATCACCGAATCCATATTTAGTAATAAACATACAATGAAATCTCCATCTTTATTAAAAGTGGTTAAGGATAAGGCTTTAACCTTCTCGAATGTTGAAGATAACCCAAGAAACAGGAGACTTCAACGTAGCTATGGGATAGACCCTTGCATCTTCTCTTCTACTCTGGCACATCCGTAGTATTTCCAAATTGGAGTGGTGGTGCAGGAGGATCTACTATTGTGCTTCGCATTCCTGATGTTTCGGTGTTGACCTTGATTCCTGCCGGTTGTCTCGTCCTTTCCATTTGGGCGATAACGTTTTGTTTGGTTTTTGGCTTGGGTTGCCATTGTTTGGCTGGCCGGTCGCCTTCTTTTGTTCGGTCCATCTTTTGGATGTGGCAGTAGTTGTGCGGCTCAACCACATTTTTGTGCCTTGTTAGCTTCCCTCTTCTTCTTCTTTTGGCACCCTTCCACTCATTATGCCTCTGTTCATTATGAGTGTATGTTTTGGTGTCGTTTTTGTTGTAAATATTGGTTATAGCTTATTATGATTACCTTTCACCAAAAAATCTCCATCTTTACTATGGCTTTGCCATTTGGTGGTGCACGCCTAGATTTGATATCCCCAACACTTTCTTCATTCAAAATAAAAAAGTTGAACAAGTATAGATGTGACATTTATAAGAGCAAAACCTTCAAGAAGATTCTCCAATCACCTTTAAATTTAGACTTGTCCTCCAATAAAATTTGAGAGAAGCGAATTAACTGGTAAAAGCTCAGCCTACATTACCTTACCATGCGTTGGCCGATGTAATCCGCACTCTTTTCTCCTTTCATTAGATGCATGTGAAGCGTAAAAGCAAAAACAAACATAAACAGTGACAATAACAGGAAGGAAGAGAGGAGAGAAAAAATTGCGTCTACACGCTGCAAGGATCTCGCCAAGTCGGAGTAGCTTCATCTTACAATGTTCAATAAATAATTGAACTCGTTGTTCATTAATCGGAGTAATTTTAGGAATTAGGCCATGAATTTGGAGTAATGTAAATTTTAAACCGCGAGATTCAGTAAAGGAGTGATTAAACTGTGGGTTTATATGGAAATAAAAGTTTTGGGTGTTTTTTAGACTTAGAATCCATGTATTCCATGGTAGACTTCAACCTCTCCCAGTCGACTGCTTGGAAGGCAATTCCGTCATAAGTGCTTCCAGAAAGGAAGAACTAGGCCGTATACAACATCCGAAGAGCAGATCCACTTGGTATGAAAAAAACAATTATTTAATTTATCGAGTAAATGCTCTCAGACAAATTTCGCGTCCCGCAGCCCCAAAGTCTGAGCAAGACGATATTGACTGGCTATGAACGATTTATCATCTTTAAAATAGCAGTATCTGGCCGTACACACCTCCACGTTGAGGAAAACCAGAGAAAGCATCAATTAAAGAGAGCAGAGCTTAGGAAGCTTTGAGTCAAAGTCAAATACCTTGTTCCAACCATATGAAACTCTACCCTCGATCAGACTACTTCTCGTTATCACACATTGGCCCGAATGTCAACATCTGAATCATCACAATCAGCACCATTGAACAAGCAGGAAATCGGAGATCTTTGAAAATTGGCCTTCTGTGAATGGACTTGGAGAATGACAGAAACAGAGTAACCAAGCTTTACATATATGCCTCATGGTTGATCGTCAACCTCCAGAACAAACAAAAGAAATCATGGATTCACCAGGATTAGAGACAACAGTGAATCTTCCAGCCTCCTTTGCCCTTTTCATGGCACTTTTTGTCATCATTCCACATGGTGCAATTCCTGTTTATGCCTCCACACTAGAAGCACAAGCCCTTCTCAAATGGAAATCCAGCCTTCTAAATCAAAACCTATCCACCTCTTCTCTATCTCCATGGACTCTTGCTCCTCAAAATGCTACCGGCTCCAATGCAACAGTGTCAAGCCCGTGCGGTTGGCACGGCATCTCGTGTAACCCAGCCAGAAGTGTGATTGGAATCAATCTCACCAATTCGAACATTAAAGGTACACTCGATGAGTTCCCATTCTCGTCTTTGCCATATCTAACCTATATAGACATGTACATAAATGAACTCTTCGGTGGTATTCCGCCTCAAGTCGGTCTTTTGACCAATCTCACTTACCTTGACCTCTCATTTAATCAATTATCTGGGAAAATACCACGGGAGATTGGCAATCTCATGAAGCTTGAGGTGTTACACCTGCTCTCTAACGAGTTGAATGGCTCTATCCCTGATGAAATAGGTCAGTTGCGTTTGTTGAACGAGCTTGCCTTGTACTCAAACCAATTGAATGGATATCTTCCTTCTTCCTTGGGCAACTTGAGTAGCCTCGCTAGACTTTACATCTACAACAATTCATTTTCTGGTCCCATTCCTATTGAAATGGGGAATTTGACAAACCTGGAGGAGATTTACATGGATACCAACTTCCTAACAGGGCCAATTCCTCCCACATTCGGGAAATTGACGAAACTAACCCAACTCCATGTATATGATAATGAACTAATTGGTTCTATCCCACCGGAGCTGGGAAACTTAAAACTTCTTCGTCGACTCGCCCTACACTACAATAATCTTACCGGTTCAATTCCCTCAACATTAGGCAATTTGACAGAGCTTACCCTTCTTTATCTGTATGGCAACATGCTTTCTGATAACATTCCTGATGAGTTGGGAAACCTCCGAGCTATGATCAATTTAGATATGAGTATGAATCAGCTCAACGGTCTTGTTCCTTCTTCTCTGGGCAACATGACTGACCTGGAATATATATTCCTCCGTGAGAACCAACTTTCCGGTTCCATTCCTGGATTCCTAGGGAATTTGATGAACTTGGTGGTGCTACAATTAGATACGAACCAGTTCACTGGCTTCATACCAGATAACTTGTGCCGAGGTGGATCACTTCAAAACCTCACCATGGCTGGCAACAACCTCACAGGTTTCATTCCCAGAAGCTTGAGAAATTGCACGAGCTTACTCAGGGTACGCCTCCAGGAGAACCAACTCACTGGAAACATATCCGACAGTTTTGGTGTCTACCCGAACTTGGACTTTATGGATTTGAGTTTCAACAAGTTCCACGGAGAGATCTCGGTCAACTGGGGCAGTTGTCGGCGTTTGAGGGATCTACGAATTGCTGGGAACAACATCACCGGTAGCTTGCCTTCTGAGATCGGAAATGTGACTAAACTACAGGGACTCGATCTTTCTTCCAATGGTTTAATAGGCGAGATTCCAAAAGAACTCAGGAAATTGACCTCTTTGGTGAGGTTGAACTTGAGCAGGAATCAACTTTCTGGCAGTATAAATCCCGAGATCGCATCACTATCTGGTCTTCAAAGACTGGATTTGTCCAGGAATAGATTAAACTCGTCTATCCCTGAGAGTATCGGGCAGTTGGCAGACTTATTCCACTTGGATCTGAGCAACAACCGGTTAAGCCAAGAAATTCCTGGCCAGATCAGGATGCTGATTCACTTATCCGAGCTAGACTTGAACAATAATTCATTAATCGGCAAGATTCCTGCACAATTCAGCAGTCTGCAAAGTCTAGTGAAACTTGACCTCTCACACAACAATCTTTCGGGCCCTATAGATGCAATTTTTGAGGATATGCCAGGTTTGGCCACGGTTGACATATCCTACAATGAGTTTCAGGGTCCGGTTCCAAACACCACGGCGTTCCAAGATGCTCCAACAGAAACATTACAAGGCAACGCTGGATTATGTGGAAATGTGGATGGACTTCAGCCTTGTAGTCAATCGGAGCCGCAGAAGAAAAAATCCAACACTGTTAAGAAAGTGTTTCTCATTGTTTTCCTCGTACTTGGAGCATTTCTCCTGCTTTCTTTCGTCGGAGTATACTACATTTTGCATAGAAGAAAGGACCGCCGACAAGTGGAGCAAGCACAGGAGAGAGAGAAAATGTTTTCTATATCTACTTACAATGGAAGGATATCGCACGAAGAAATCATTGCAGCGACTGAGGATTTTAACGAGAGATACTGCATTGGATGTGGAGGATATGGAAGAGTCTACAGAGCAAAGCTAAGATCAGGCGATGTGGTGGCTGTGAAGAAGCTTCATCATATGTCTAATAGCGGGCAAACGAATCAGAAGGAGTTTCAGAATGAGATACGGGCATTGACAGAAATACGACACCGTAACATCGTGAGACTCCGTGGCTTCTGCTCACATCCCCAACACTCGTTCTTGGTGTATGAGTATCTGGAAAGAGGAAACCTGTCTGCAACCCTGAGCGATGATGGAGAAGCAAAAGAGTTGGGTTGGGATAGGAGGGCAAATATTGTGAGAGGCATAGCTCATGCTCTGTCCTACATGCACCATGACTGTGTGCCTCCCATTGTTCACCGAGACATATCAAGCAACAACATCTTGCTTGATTCTGAGTATGAGGCCCATGTTTCTGACTTCGGCACAGCCAAGCTTCTCAAGCTGGACACGTCGAATTGGAGCACTGTTGCTGGGACATATGGATATATTGCACCAGGTAACTCCATGGATATCTACTAGTCCTCTATGGTGAGCTTAAAAAGTAATAATCTGCCAGTAATAATGCATTTTCTTCTTATGTGCAGAGCTTGCCTACACGATGAGAGTGACTGAGAAATGCGACGTGTACAGCTTTGGGGTCATGGCAATACAGGTGTTCCATGGAAAACATCCAGGCGAAACCATCTCATCCCTATTAGCTGAATCGGATAAGGAGATTGTGACAGTCCTGAAAGATATGCTGGATCCACGCCTACCAGCTCCAATGCCAAGCACTGAGGATGAACTTCTAGTCATCTTCAAGCTCGCAATTGCTTGTTTATCCACCAATCCGCAACTCAGGCCATCCATGAAGATGGTTTCTCAGGTGTTATCGGCTCATCCGGCCGCTCACTAGTGTGGCCATTGTCCAGAGGTGGAGACAACCCAGTAATATGAAATTGCAAGAGGAACTATAGCTTCTAGCAAATGAATAAATATCTCCAGTGGTACTTTCTATATTCGTAGATGAGTGTATTATGATAAAGTGAGCTTATATTCATGACAAGCAAAGATTCAGAAGCCACAAGAGGACGCTTTGATTGTGGCAACGATTATTACATTACTCCTCTTTGACGCATTACAATATCAGCTTGCAGTAGTAAGTATAACGTTATAATGCCTATTACTGCTGAAACTCTAATAGCTATTATACATAATAGCTTAGCGCCCTGCGTGATTGGATAGTAATAATCATGAGAACAATTTGCTTATGTAATGATTATATTATATTAATTAACCAATATAATGGGTATTGTTTATTAATTAGTAATAATTATTACAATTGTACTGCATGAATGGCGATTCAACTGTGCACAGAACAGTCAAGGAAGGGTAAGATGTCTAGACTATATATTAGGAAGGTAAGATGAACGGAGAATGGGAAATCCATATAAAAATGTAAGAGCACGTTTCAGAAGTTGAATGTGATATTAAGGGCATGAACTGAAGATATTAGTTCGTCGAAAAGGATTTGTAAACCCTCCAGTGTTTCGGATTTTCTTCTTATAGCTTGGCCCTCACTCCATTCTAAAAAATTCAGCATTCCCTTGTCATGATTTAAACCAACAGTTCAATCTTTTCGGATAAATCTCTATGAACATAAAGTTATGACAGTACGCCATAAATGTAGAACTCCTATGCTTACATCCAAGAAGATTGCCGACACTGCTCACCCCACCCCAAAAAAAGGTTATGATATCACATTATCCAAGTAAATTTTGACCACAACCATTCCGAATGATACTTCAGCAATGATTTGTTTGCTGTAGCTGTCAAATTTTAGCAGAATGCATCAATCAAGCATTGATAACATCTTATTGAATTAAGACCTTAGGTGGTTGGCCCAGCGATCTCGAGGTGGAGAATGGCTGCTAAATGAAAGGGCGTACATACTCAATTTCCCTTGACGTGGATTTTAACAAGAGAATGTTCCACATCCTATATGTAACTACAAAAAATTGCCATAAATCACTTGGCAGCACAGGATGAAAACAGAATGGAATCGATAATCACTGTATCCCAATGAAATGTATTGAAATCAAGATTTAACACTACACAGGGAGTAAGAAGATGGAACGGACAAACGCAACCATTCATTGCAGTAGATGAACTTGCAGAAAATTAGGACAATCGCTAAACCAAACGCAAGTATGAACACATAACACCAATTAGCACATCGGTCACATCTCTAGCCAATCATGTTAAATACTGGAATGAAGTTTGCGTATCCCTCGACGAATTTAATGAAAGGAGAGTAATACCAGAATATGTTCACAGTGAGAACCAGAAGAAAATCCAGACACAAGACTATCACGTGAAATAGTTGGTCCAGGCCGTATCTTATCAAACCAATGAGATGCTGCTCTCACCACCAGGCGGTTTGCGCACGCCGCCCAGGTAGTCCCGAGATTCTACCTTACCATCAGCAAAAATGTCATTGCCACTCATCTCGCGCAGTTTCGCCACACTTAGTGGTTTCTCCGCAGATGATGGAGGCACATCGCCCTTGAAGACGTCATTTCCCGAAAGTTCAGTAAATTTCTTGTCATAGATCTTCTTTGCCGTCTTCAGCACAGGTTCCTCAGTGGACATTATATTGCTCTGTCCTCCAGCAGGCTGATCCATGTAAAAGTATTAAAGTCAGGTCATTCTAGATCCAAGAATACCTCAGAAGAATGATTTAGAGAAAGAATCAATATAGTGATATGCTTGCAAGAAGCATCATGGATAATCATTGGTTAATTCCATCGAAGCTTCTCAAATATTGCATTTTACTAGGCCTACTCGATGAGAAAAAACTTCAATACATATCAAACGTCATGTGGTTGACTTCTATCCCAATGTGACAACCAATAATAGCATGTCTTCATTGAATATAGAACTACCCAGGTTCAAAGTCACCAAGGAAGAGGGGAGGTGGTTACTTTCAACTGACATGCTGTATCAGTTGCCACATAACTATTTTCTCATGCTTAAGACAGAGGTAAGAGTAAGGACAAACACAACAAAGTCACTTACATTAGAAACTTTGACAGATGTGCGTAAATTACGTGGTGCAGGTTCTCCCATATCTTGATGCATTGTGTGTGCGTGTGAAACCACCGTCCTGGGCAAGATTTCAGGTGGAGGTGCAAATATGTCATGCCCACTAAGTTCTTTGGACTTAGCATGAGAGATCTGCTTTTTCAACATCCCGTCCGACTCACTTTCCAGTGTCCCACTCAATTCGCGTTGTTTTGCAACCTCATGCAGAGTAGTTGGTTTTCTTGGAGAAACGCTCTCTTCCTCACCAAAGGAGATGTTACTGATTCCAGCAAGGGCTTGCTAGTAATGTTTTACAGAGGAAGTCAAAGTAAATTAGGAATCACCATGGAGATTTAAGATTAAGTATGCAGGAATTAGGACCTGGTACATTTGTCTCAGGCCAAAAAAAGGAAAACAGAAAACAGAAGTACCTGGTACATTCGGATTCCTGTTCTGTTGTTAGGAGTAATATTGCCAGACTCTGACGGATCAGTTTCTCCACTATCCAAAAAGATGCCACTTCCAGTTATCTCCTTCATTTTGTAACCCGAACACGGTTTCCTAGAAGTTGCAAAAAGTGGCTTCAATGTACAGAAAAAAGGAAGGAAAGAAAGGAACCATGAATGAATGAATGGGAATATATACATATAGATATGCCCAAACATTTTTCACAGCACTTATCAGTAAAAAAATAAAATTTTGCATTTTCTGCATAGTCATAAATTGCTGGTGGCCACTAATAGTAAGAACTCATTGCCTAACACTGATCTTGTAAATCGAGTTCATTTATTAAAAAGGACCAGTGCACATTATAAGCTATTCAGAATTCACAGTAAGAGAAACAAAGATTTTAGAATGCAGTATAAAGCATATTTAGCCAAATTTAATTTATCTTGAATGGCATCAGATACTTGCAGCATCCAACAAGGACTTCGTGGGGTAGCAATCCTGAAAATCAACTGTATTTCCCCTGAGCCCAAAGTAACTCAGAGCTGAGTCCTACCATACCCATGAAAACTAATTGATCTGTCAAAGTAGAGTTTGTTCATCTTCTTGGAGAAAGGCTTTTGCCTAATTCCAAACACTTCTTTTATGAACTTCATGAAGTAATTTTTATTAAAGGAACAGTTAAACCATTCATTTGGACTTAAGCTAGACTAGAAATTCCTATCACAATATTTTTTTATGACAAGAAAGCCACCTTAGGTAATTGTATCCTCAACACAGTCAATACGTCCTAACCTCGTGGATCAAATAGGATGCCAATCTCAGGGGGTTGTAAATGATGGTTGCCCCTTCCAACCTTTTTTTTCCTATTAAAAGAAATTATAATGAGACACCCACTGAAGTTGGATGGCGTAAAAAACACGGAATTTTTTCTACTTGGTAGTGTGGCTAATCAAACTTCATGTCACCTTCTGAATTTATAATCACATGCTAATATGGACAACCAAAGATGTTTGTAGCCTATACCAGAAGAAAAAGCAAATTTAATTTAGTATAATAATCACATGATGCTGAACTAGAATTGGTACTCACACTTATTGTAAGGATTAATGTGTGTGTGTGTGTGTGTGTAAATAGTTAGATAAGTTTTTAAAATTAATGTGAGATTGGCACAATCTGAAGTAAAAGTCAGAGAGAGAGAGAGAGAGAGAGAGAGTAGTAAAATGGCAAGAGAAAAACATTGTTCTGACAAGTAGCATTTGATTATTCTTAAGAGTTTCCAACTTCATGTATTTGTCCTCACATACCTTCTGGACTTCCTTCTAAGTCAGGAACCTCTCCTTCCTCTATATACTAATCCAAGTATAGATCTTATAGCACTCAAAAAAAGATATAGTTGTCAATCATCACTCAAATCTCAATTCTTGGTCGATTATAAGCCGCACCTCAACAACCCAAAAATTACTCCCAAGATAATTTGTTTACTTTGCTATTTAGAAGGAAAAGGGACACCCTATAAGGAAATGAGAAATCCAAATCCAAATCCAAAGATAAAAATTCTAAATTCCAACCTACCTTACATCACAAAGATCCGAACGCTATGCATTTATCCTATTCTACTCAGAAAACAAAAAAAAAAAAAAAAAGGAATCTTCTCGCTTGTATCAAGATTCCGGTGCAATGAGATCAACCGCATCTAACTGAACTTATAGAACCCAGAATTCAACATCTGAAACCGCAATAAAACAATATATATATTAAATATATACAACAATAAAAAGTTTGCAAAGAGAGAGAGGAGATAAATGCGAAAATGGTAGTAAACGAAGAGAATGCAATCTGCATACAAGTTAATTCAAAAAAGGGGAGGGGGGTGGGGCAAAAGTATTATCCACTACGTGAAAGTGACGATATGAATGAAGCTGAGCTCTACCAAATTCGAGCGAAATGGAATCGGATCTCACCTCTTGTTCAAGCTCTCAGATTCCTCGTCAGTCACCTGACCTCCAAACACCACCTTGCTGATCCCATCCGACGGCTACCACACATCCCCCCATGACCCAAGCAACAAAAGACCCAGAAACCTCATCACGTTCTTGCACAATCCAAACCCACAAGAAAGAAAGAACAAAAAAAAAGAAAAAGAAAAAGACGCACGCCAAGCAGAATCGCTCAGAACCCAGAAGAAGCAAACCGGGAGGGACTACCTGATGGGGACGCGCACCGGGGCGAGAAGAGCCGGACCCGGGTCGGGCCGAGTCCGGGGCCGGGGCCTCGGACCACGTCAGCAGATCCGCCGTCGAGGTGTGGGGCTTCCTCACCGGAGTGCTCCTCTCCATCAAAACCTCCCGCTCTCTCGGTCCCGCCCCCTCCCTCTATCCCTCTGTCCCTCCCTCTCTCTCTCTCTCTCTCTCTCTCTCTCTCTAGCCCTGGCTCTCACCCCGTGCCCGCAGCAGGACTTGAAATTCCCGTCTTCCGAATGCTTTACTTCCCCCCCTCCCGCCGGCGAGCCGCGGAGCACACCAATCGGCAGCGAATTCAGCGCTTCGAAAAGCCGAAGCTCGGACCCGAAACAGAGACAGTGTAAACAAACTATCGAAAACCAAGAAGAAGAGGCCAAAGGGTAGAAACAGAGAAAGACAGAGAGAGAGAGAGAGAGATTTCTCTTCAAACGCAAGTCTTAAAAGGGTCGCCCTGTTCTGTTGCGGGCGAGGGCGACGACGGAGAGGGGAAAAAACGACCAAACAAAAACGCCCCGATTTTCCTTTTTTTTCTTTTTTTCTTTTTCTTTTTCGTGCAGTCCGATAAAATGTTTTTCTTTTTTCTTTTTTCGAAAATGAGGCGTCGAAATGACGAGAATGGCCTCGCGGTCTGGACTCGCGGGAATCTCGCGCGGGACGTCCAGGGGCAGTTTGGGGAGACGACCTGAAAAAAGAAGAGAAGGAGAGAGTAGTGCAATGTTGAAATTTCGAATACGGACGAGACGACACGACATGGTGATGATGTTGAGGGAGGGCCTCATATTGCGGTCCGAACGGTCTTTTCGTCGTACGCGGAGCACGTGCGGACGAGCTGACCGCCAGATGGCGGTGGCTGTGGAACGGTTTAACCGGCCATTAGAGCACTAAATGGACCAATCATCGCGTCCCAACGATGCATGGGATGAGGTTTTATCTGGATAAGCCCGTGTCTTGGGGTTAAACCGGCTACCGTCGGTCAATCCCTCCGCGCTCATTTTCTCGTTCATTTCCGCCAAGCTTGGAAATTTAAGCAGGTCATGAAAAAAATAAAATAACAGAGTGATTTCCACCCCCCCCCCCCCCCTTTCAATGTTGCCCTCTATCTTAATAAAGGGATTTTAATTACATGTCGGCGTTATGATGAAGCGATGTTGCTATTAATCAACATGGTCTTTAGATGTTTTGAAGCTCGATGTCTATCGATAGGTTATTTGGTCGAGAAAGGAAACAAAAATATATAGGAAAAATGGCATTTAAAAAAGAATTTCAGTTGAGTTTCGATCATGGCATGCATTAAGCAATGTGTGTGTGCCTAGTTTTTTTTTTTTTTTTGGTTCCTTTTCTGTATTTATAACACTTGAAATGTGATTTTTATTTTGTTGTCGAGCTCCTAAATAAAAGATTTGAGTACTGACATTCATTGCCATTTAAAATTTTCTACAGTTTTCTTTCGCACATTTTGTTTATATAAATATGATAATAGATTCTATTATGATGTGGGTAACCAAATTAATTTTACTACGTGTATGTATAAATTATCACATACCTAGATAATTCAAAATGTTTTCTCCTAACTCCTATAATTATTGTTTACAGTCAATTATAGGCGTATATTACATACTTTTGAAACATTGAGTTCTCGAGGGCTTTCCTCTTTCATCTTCTTGGCAAGACTCTTAAAGATGTATCTAAAAAGGCAATACTCATTATCGTCTTCATGATATGGATCCATGCCCCAAACGAAGCAATAACAATTAGTAGCTCACGGCATTCTCACTAAATAATTGTTCCAATTTTCCCTCAAATACAAAATCTTGAAGCGGAGGAAGTCCGCTCATAAAAGAGCCATATTTAGCCTTGTCAAGTGAAAAAAAAATTGAAACCTAGAGCAAAGTATCATTTTCTTCTTAGAACGTAAGCTCTATTGGGGCAATCTTAACTCACTTTATCATTGTGATCGAAAGAACTCGCAATGCTTAGATATTCTTTTTTGGACATCAGTTCATGATGCACTCGCTTCTTAGAATATCATGTCTAATTGACCTCTTGCCTTTCATCATACAAGAAAAGCAAAACAACGAAGAAGGTCTTGATTTGTTCTGCCGAAGTATGACTCTTCCCTCACTATGAATGTCTTCCCATTCCTTTTATGTATCGAGCTTGGTTCGCCAAAATCCACTACCCGTTGGAATGAAATGAAAAAAAGTCCTTTCATTTTATTGTCCACAAAAATGTTTTATCATATATAAGTAGTTATTACACACAACCTTGTGAAGCATTTCATTCTTGAAAAACACAAAAGAATTGAACATACTTTAATCCTCTCACACATAAAAATATTCGCAACCTCTTTATGGTCGACAGTCAGACCTCTTAAGGCATCCAACCACTTCTATATCTCTCCATCCGACAGCAAGCCAATCACAAGAGTGCAAGAAAATTTGAGAGTGGTTTTAAAAGTCGTGTAAATCAAGACTCGAATTTACAATTGTGTTGTAGTCTAAAAATCTTAACTTGACAATCTGTTAGTGGAGTTTATCCCCCGTTAATTGTAGAAGGGACTAGCGAAAATCTCACCATTTGAGATATTTTTTAGGGTGATGAAACTTAAAACCATCCAACACCAATATCAAAGTCTAAGTTACCAATAAGTCTAAATCTAATAGTCACTCGAGAGACATGGGTTGCTACAGCTTTGACCTAAAACCTAATATGTGAGGGGGAAATTATTAGAGTTTTTTTTTCATATCAATTATGAAAGAGACTAGTGATTGATTTGGAAGTGTAAGAAAAAGTCTTATCATTTAAGTTGTCTTTTGGGGGTGAGAAAGGTCTAAGACTACCCAACATTTATCTCATCATCAACTGTTAGAACATGTGAGAAGTGCTTTAGCTGGTGTATGAATAAGATGCCTCATTTATTTTTCTGTATGGTTGATGGTGCCATATTAGGTAAGTGGAGAGATTTGCGTGGGTTGATCCAAGGAAAATGGTAGGGTAAAGGCAACAAAGGTGATCGCTTGTCAAAAAGATTCCTCCCCATGACCCTTTCCACGAATACAATTCCTTCCCTCTTTTAGGCACCCATGTGGCCTGCCGGGCAAATTCAGAACCATCATGCCAAATTGCCAATCTCTCTCCAACATTCAAACTTTCCCACATGAGAAAGCAATCCTTTCATCAAGTAAGGGCATGTGCCAAAAAGCTTCCCATCCTAGCATGGACTCAGTTCACAGCTATAAAGAGACCATACCCTCCCCTTTTCCACCCTCAATACTATTTTGGAGCATTCGAGTATAATAGGAAATCCCAAAATGTCGCTTGAGCGATACTCATCTTTTCTCTGCTCGGTGCTTGGGTATGATTCATCATATTTGTACATTCTCTTAAAGTTTTGTTTCATAAGCCAGGGGATGAGGAAGATGGAAAATGAGCGTGGAAAATGAGGAAGAATTCACAAAGTTTTGTGAGAAATAAACGAGGTATGGTATGGTATTCTCTTCCTTTACTAAACTTTCTCCCCTTCCCAAGCAAGGTATGAAGATTGCCTCTAGGAGTTTTGATTTGTATGTCTTCAGTAATTACCTTGTGTGTAGAAGTAGGGATTGCTATAATCAGTGAGAATTATTCAAATGGTCAAAAGGTTCCAAACAGTTCATTATTAATTAAGAAAAAGTATACTCAATATAAAGTAGTCATATAATTTCTTATTCAATTTTTCTACAATGAGATTGAAGTGTGACCATTATGAAATTTCAAACACCCCAAAAGCTAAAACCCTTTAAGATGCACCATTACAATCACGTATTGTAATGCACATTGAACATTGAAGACATAATTTCTTTTGCAAGTTCTATAAAAAAAAAAAAAAGACTTTCTAAACATAACTAATACTTTAATTCAAGCATCCTCCAATCGCTTTCTACAAAATCCTTGCTAATTAGTCGACTCATTCGACTTATTCGATTGGGACAATCCATGCCTAATTAGTTATTAATCAACCTTTTTCAAGTAATGTCCTCCTAAAACGGGAACTTTTTCGCATCATAGATGCTCTGGTGTCCTTATTAGTTGCAGCACATTATGGACTTTCTAGGTGACTTTTGCTAAATCTGCCATTATCTTTTTGGTTAAAGAAAGTAGTATTAGGTGCAGAAAATCTTCAATTTCAAAAATTTGCCGTCGCCATGACCCACGCAAGCGGGGAACATAACTTGGAACGCACCCAACGAACAGCTTTTAGAGATTCCTCGGGTTTTATCATAAATTTGCGTTTCCTAGGTTATGATTCCCTCAAATATATTCTAAACCTTAGTGGTTAAATAGAAAAATGTAACATAAGTGTTGCTGGTCTGCCAAGATCATTATCCTGACCATTATTAGTTGACAAGTCATGTGGAATGACGACGGGATATCCAGCTAAAGCTAATTCAACAAATCCACTTTGCTTATAATAGAATCATCCCCCTCGTGACACTGTTCGCTTCCTTTCCATTTGTAGAATCCCTTCGGCTTTTGGATAGGGCCTTGCAAGGAAAAGATGATTGCATCTGTTATCTCGCTCCTTTCTCTATCTAATTTTTACCTAACTTTAGAGGAAAAATAGAGTAACCACAGCACACAACGTCGCTGTCTTTGTTTGGCAGAATAGAAAAGGAGGTCAAGAGAAATTTATTAGGCTTATCTTCATTGACAGAGGAGAAGCAAAAATTCACTAGATGAAATTCAGAGTACCCCGAATAAATCGAACAATCTCTAAACCCTAACCCCACCATATACTCCTTGTATCACCTGCTCTAAATTGCAAAGTAAACATTTGTACCAAAATCTTGTAAGAAATTGTTGTGTGTAATGGTTTGGTGAAAATTCTCTATCGCATCGCTAAAAGATTCATCAGATCAAGCCTAATAAATTAAAGTTGCAAAAATTAAAACCGCTAAGCACTTTTGGAACCTCTTGTGAAGTTTGGCACGACAACTGTTGTGAATTCATCCTAAATTATATCTCAAAATTATCAGTTTTTTGTCTAGCCAAAGAATCCTAAATCCGTTTTGCCTTATATTAATATGAGTTACATTTACATAGGGAATAATTATCTGTGCAATGCCTTCATCTCATAACTTATCAAATATTTCTAGACCCCTTATTTACATTATTTAATACATTTATTTATTATATATTTTCATACTTAGTATTTTTAGAGTCGGGGTTCGATTGCATATTTTCTTGCGGCTATTATTTGAATTTGTGGGACCACAACAAATTATTATAAAAGTTTAAGTCGTTAAATAAAAGCGTGGTTTAATATTTAATTACTCTAATACTCTCCCTCACGCTTAATCTAGTATGTTTGCCTAGCACTAAGCATATAAATATGTAATTAGGAAGATAAATAAGGCTTTTTAGAAAGATTTAAACTCAGAACTTTCAACTCTGATATCATATGAGATTTTACAGACTAGACTAAGCATGAGGAGAAATATTAAAGTAATTAAATATTAAACAACGCATTCATCTAACATCTTAAATTTTTAGAATAATTGGTTGGGACAAATTCTTATATGGTATTCAAGTTTAGTTGCCGACTCCGAATAGTCATATAGTAGAGACCTAGACTTGATGTACGAGAGGGAGATTGTTGAGGTTGGAAGTGACTGATGGTCATTTTATAAGTTAACTTTTAGGGTGAAAAGGTCTAAGACCACCGTAGAAGTTCATGAGTTTAAATTTTTTCAGACCCCATTTGTCTCTCTAATTAAATTTTCATGCTTAATACTAGGCAAAATACCAGATTAAGTGTGGGGAAGATTATTATAATATTTAAATAATAAATCACATATTAATCTAATACCTTAAATTTTGAGAACAATTGGCGATAGTCCCGTAAAATCTATAATTATCACTTTCGAATATTCGTTTTTTATTCTTGGTTTATATTTCGCATTCATTGCTTAGAGATCAGGGAAGGATCAAATACCCTTAGCCAGCCGACCATCATTTTTACTTCAATAGGAAATGAGACAACGAGGATAAACCGTGACGGAAGGAAACGAGGGACGCGCTGTGACGTTAGCGGATTTGTCGGCAGAGGACCAGATGAAGTTTACACGTGTGAACAAAAAAAAAGAAGCGAAACTATTAGGAAATATCGAAGGCTACGCCATCATTGTCAGCGAGATCGACAGCGAGAGAGGATGATGAATTTCGAGGCCTCTTTTTTAATCCCGGCCGCTCGCGCCCACACGTGGCATTTTGGGTGGATTTTTGGTAGGGAAAAGGAAGCAGATAAATGACATTTTTTAATTAACTACCCATCAATTTCTGTGTACCACCCATAATTATTAATTGTTTTAAGTCCGAATTGACTCGATAACGAAAGTGAGAGCATGGTTTGCCACAGTTAAAATTGCAATTATTTCACACAATAATATCAAGGACATCCTAACGACTGATGTTATATCTTTGTGACCTATTTCTTTTCTTTTACTCGAATTCGAAAAATTATCATATTAGTTTTAAACTTATCGTAGATGCATTATTTCAATCTTAAATTTTTTAATTAGACTACTTTAATCCTAAATTTGCATGCCATTTCAATGTATCGTGCAAAGATTAAGAACTAAATTAGTAAAATTAAAAAAATTAGAATTGATTTGTATTTATATAATATATTTCAAACTAATTGAACCATAACCTCATTGGAATTGATTGTAAAGTTCTACAACTTCAAAATAAAATAAGAAAAGGCAAGTCTTATGAGTATAAAATAAAAATGATTGTCAAATGAGTTCTCACGAAAACTCGAGAAATGTAGATGAATTGGTCATATTTTTTCGTGTAGGTTTCGTGATGGTTCAAGAACAATTATTGAAGATAGTGAAGAATTGATTGTAACAGTTTGATAAGTCATTTATCATCATGATAATTGATTTATGAAGGGTATTGACCATTCACAAAGTTAGTTTTCAAGATAAAACAACCTTTCGTATCGTCTTCAAATAAAATTATGCATTTTTCAAGGGAATAAGCTAGTTATATGTATTAAAAAAAATAAAAATAAAAAGCGCCCACCGTGGGGCTCGAACCCACGACCACAAGGTTAAGAGCCTTGCGCTCTACCAACTGAGCTAGACGGGCTTGTTGCTCTTTGCCGGGCCATAATTATTATTATTCAATTAACGGGGAATGCCTGGGCCCGAAAGGAAATCACTGAATTTAAATCTTGAACTTGCCAAGACATATCCTTTCGTACGTGATAAAAGAAAGGAAAAATAATATCAGAGCTCGAATTACAATAGCTACGGTCAAGAATTTCCTGGGAAAATACAAACCGTCCACATTAGTCACGAATTCGAAAAGGAAGGATTCCCGATGATCCCCGCCATTCGCTTTCTCCATGGCCGCCTTTCTTGGAGTGAACTTAATGACTCAAGTCCCCAAACATTAAAGGGACGTCCACCCAAAAAAAAAGAAAAGCAATAGCGGCAGATCCATTTCGGAGATGAAAAGACGAACAAGGCTTGATTCGTTCCTGAGGTGTTGACCTTAGGCCGAACGGTCCGGAAAAAGAAAGGTATGTTTGACTTTTGAGTTTTTCTTTTTTTGAACAGGAAAAGAAAATATTATTACTAGGTACCAGTCTTAGCAAATACAACAGAAGCATCACCACATACTAAATCCAAAAGGGCAGATGGGGGTTGATAAACCCAATTTGAAGGGAGGCACCCCAGTCGATGTGCTCTTGCTAGCCAGTCGGCCACCTTGTTAGTGCGTCGGCTACGGTGGGATAAAAAGAGGCTCGAACTCTCTTTTAGCTTGCATTTTGCCCGGTCCATTAGTGGCTGCAATTCCTAATTGAGGGTATCGGAATTGAGGACCCCATACACCAGTGTACTACAATCGGAGTGAATATGAATTTCTTTTTCAGTTCTATTCGGGGCGAGCTTCGAGGAAATAAACTCTAGGGTTTCAACCAAAGCTTGTGCCTCCGCTTGTTCAGCCGATCTCACCTTTACAGATTTAGTAAACCCATCAACAAATTCTTCCCAGAGCATCTATGGCTCCTTGCAGACAGGTGGGTCGCTGCTCAAAGCTGAGAGAACATACGGCTTCCTGTCTGTGCAGATCTGGTGTTGCTCGTTGGTGTTGGTCCCCAGCCGCTTGACTTTGTATCAGAGTTGATTTTCCCCCGTTATCTACTCCAACGACGTGGCTGTTGGGTGATCGAGAGATTTGTGAAGGATCATCTGAGGCGCTTTGAAGGTCACAGGCATCGATACTCCTCCTTCGTACTGGAGATTTGAGCAGATCAGACCGGTATGTTTGACTTTTGAGTTGAGTTGTTCGAAAAATCGAGTCATCTTCCGCATGAGTTCATTTGCTCTGTTTTAGGCAAATGGGCCTGGAGTCGGTCTGGCCCTAAATAGAAGCTTTTAAGGTTTTAGCTTCTTCTTCTTCTTTTTTCATTTTTAAGGAGTCTGCCGATGAGATAATTCGCATGTTAAAGTTAAGGCCCGGCGAAATACGACGTGGACACCGTCTTTGCCGCGCGCGCAATCCTCCTATTTCTGGCGTAATCCTATTATTTTATTATTGTAGAGAATATCAACTTGCCACCCCAATTTGAGCGCTACACTTGGGACCTTCAATTGCACATTGAATTAAGTCGCTCGACTAGTGCATAAGAGTTTGAGGAGTTGAAGTGCAGTGGAAATTCTAAAATATGTTATGAAAGTGTAATTAAATTTTAAAATTTTTAAAGAGGGCATTTCAATCTTAAACTAGTCGAATTTGTGCAATTAAGTCATTCTATTAATTATGTCCAATTTGACTTACAAAAAATGTTGATATGGCTTTCCTTATAATTTCTTTTTTCCTATGTTGGTATGCCCAACCTAGGTGAGAGGCTAAGTGAGGGTTGTGACCCTTGACTGCAACCAGCCAAGGTCGCTAACTACTAGTTGGGGGTTGATCCATGGCCCTTTCTAATGGGGCGAGAGTGATCATCACTCGATTTTGCCTATCTTACTCCTCCTCTTTTATAAATATAATTTAAGTAGCATCTGATTAAAAAATCAGACTTGAATAAAAAACGGGTTGTTTAAGCTTTTTTTTTTGTTTTAATCACGTTAGCGCCACATAAGATAGAGAAAAAATCACATCAACATTTTTCATTAGTCAAGTTGGACACGGTTAGCGGAAAGATTTAAACCCATCAATTTGATAAATTTAAAGACTCAATTATACTTTTTAAAAGTTATATGAGCTAATCGCACTTTCTTTAACTTCATAAAATTCATTTTGCATTTCTTCCATTTTGGGATTTCTGTGAACCCGGCATCCGCACTCGATCCCAGCTCATTCGGACAGCGTGAGCTCCCAATTTTCAGTTACAGCCACTGCCGCCCAAAAAACAAAAATCGGTTAGCGAAAAAAAGAAAAAATAGATAAAAAAGAAAAAAGAAGAAAATCACGCGATCCGGGTGATATGTGTGGCTCGCAGTTTCGTCCCCGACCGGAGGATTCCGTTTCGACCCGCCCTCCGTTGCTTTATAAAACATCGCCGATTCCACCGCCTTGGTCGGAAACCGGCCGTCGTCTCCCTCCGCGTGCGTGTCCCTGTTCGTTTGCTCGCCGGCGCGCGCACGCAAGAGATAGAGATAGAGAGAGAGAGAGAGAGAGAGAGAGAGAGAGAGTTCCATGGCGAACGCCATTTGCGGCGGCGGCGGCTTGGCGAGCGTGTTCGCGCCGAGGCGACGCGGGAGCTCGAGGCGGTTCGCGCTGAAACCCGGCGAGACGAGCTTCCAGCGCCGGCTCCTCGCGCCGAACGTGAGGGCCTCCTCATCCTCCTCCTCCTCCTCCTCCTCGGCCTTCGTCGAGACTAAGCAGCCGCCGTCGCCGCCGTCGCCGCCGGTACGTGTTTGTGATTGTGTCGTGGACTTTCTTTTTGCTCGCGGAGAGGAGTCGGAATCGGAGCGGTGAATCTGGCGGGCGACTGAGTGAGTAGTAGTCGAGCGGTCTTGGTGGGATGGGGTAATGCCTGCCGGAGTGGGAGTCTTGCTCGATGAACTCGAGCTTGTCTTGTTCGCGTGCCTCTGGCAGGGCTCGTCGAGCGGGAAAGATTGGATTTTGTTCCGAAGAATTTCGTGAGGAAGGCTTTTGAATTGTGTACTGTCCTGATAGAAGAGAACAGTAATTTCGGCGTCCTTTGCGATTTTCTTTCTAGTCGTTAAACTGCATACAGGGGCATTTGACTTTGTCGATGAAATGTTTGTTCAAAGTTTTTTTTTTTAATTCTTTTGTCTTACCTCCTGTTGATTGAAAAACCGAACTTTATCCGTGTAGGAAGCTACTGTGGATAAGGAGAAACTCGGCAGCAACCAGAATGTATTAGCTTGTCCCATATGTTATGAGCCGCTAACATTCACTGGCGATCTGGTGTTGTCTGTGTAAGTTGCGCGGATTATAAGACGTTCGCCCCATGAATGTCTTTTTGCTGTTTTCATCGTCCCGTCGTGATTCTGCTGCAGGGATTCTGCATCCGGGTCTACTTTGGAGTGTGGTACCTGCAAGAAGACCTATGTGGGCAATGAAACGCATTTTGATCTTACAGCGGCCAGTGGAACCAAGGAATATGGCGAACCCATGGCCCTTTCTACCGAGCTTTTCAGGTGCGAAATGTTATTTATTGGAGCCAACTGATTCCTTGGGTAAAAATTCACAATGTCGCCTCCAGTGGCATTATCTGGGTGGGTTTTTTATAAGTCATGGTCATTCGGGTGACATGCCACTGATTGAATTGTTGCATCAGGACTCCGTTGGTATCGTATCTCTATGAGAGGGGATGGCGTCAAAGTTTTTCAGTTTGGGGTGGTTTTCCAGGTCCAGAGAAAGAGGTTAGTTTCACTCTTTTCTTTGTTACTCCTATTGCTTCGTGTATGCTTGTCACTGCCATTTGTTACAGAACTGGTTTTTGTGTTGCTGTTATGATGGATGCCCTGCAAGACTTGTTCTATTGCGAGGAGTAGCCATCTTGGAAATGGTTTTCTTAGAAAAGTGGTCACCAACCAGAAAAAATTACTAAATACATACCTATGCCTTCAGAAAGATGCACATTTGACTCGATGTCATTAAACTTAGGCTAGAGCTAGGTATCTAATGCATGTGGTACTCCTCTCTGATCACTTTGCAGGGAGGTACTGACCATGAGATTTTGACTGCAGTTTGAATTGACCAAGGGATTCCTTAAGCCAGTATTGGGAGGAAACATCGTTGATGCAAGTTGCGGGAGTGGTCTTTTTTCAAGACTTTTTGCCAAGAGTGGACTGTTCTCTCTCGTTATTGCTCTGGACTACTCTGAAAATATGTTGAAGCAGTGTTACGAGTTCATTCAGGGGGAGGAGAATTTTCCGGAAGAGTGAGGAGACCAACTCTTACTCTGATCAAATGATGATTGAAGTTTGTAGTTTTTGTCGCTGTATTGTTAGGAATTTCTCTTTGTTGTTGTCTTGATACATTACGCTAGAGTCAGTTTTGACCAACTTTTCTGTTTGTAGGAAATTGGCATTGGTCAGAGCCGACATCTCTAGACTTCCTTTTGCTTCAGGTTCTATTGATGCCGTGCATGCTGGTGCTGCTTTACATTGTTGGCCTTCACCATCAACAGCAGTGAGTATTTTTGGTTCTTTATGGTTTCTGTTCCCCACGAGGTAACCGGATCAATATAAAGGGAGATTGTATAACATTGGTCTTGTTCTTTATGCTTAATTCCAAACTTTGCGTAAAATTGTCAAAAGGGAATTGCTCCAGTTTCTCCATACTCAGTAAAAATTAATGTTTTGCAGCGCACGTAAGTAGAACTTTTTAGGAGTGAAGCTTTATTCAATGTATGCACTTCATTAATCCTACCTTTGGAAGCATCACTCGGTTTAAAATCTCTTAGTTCTTTGTCATATGCTCACATTCATTACATCATGGTGCTTTCTCAGGTTGCTGAAATCAGTCGAGTTTTACGACCAGGTGGAGTTTTTGTCGCGACTACATACTTGCTTGACGGTCCGTTTGCGTTATTTCCTCTTCTGAGGCCATTATGCCAGGTACTTGGTTTTGGCTCAAGTCCTGTCCCTCTCTATTCGGCTCTACATATCCAAACTGCATGTTTTCTCTTCTGCCAAATACAGTTCGACAATATCTGTTGGATCAGAAGGCTGGGGTTTGTTCCATCAATTTTCACACAACAAAATAATTAAACTTTCAACTTTTTGATCTATAGAATGGGACACACATGCTTCAATTGCCTTGGGGAATACAATGGCATTATCAAGCCAATGCCTAACCATCATTTTTGTCTCTCATTCCAGAATATAAGTCAAATATCTGGCAGCCACATCTTCCTCTCTGAAGGCGAATTAGAAGATCTTTGCAGAACCTGTGGGCTGATTGGCTTCAAATTTTTGCGGAATGAGCGATTCGTGATGATCTCGGCTTCCAGACCCCGCTAAGATTTCAGATTAGCCAGTAGGTTCATCGATTACTTTGAATAACAGAGCAAACACAATAGTCAAGTAATTACAGGCACCACTGTGAATCTCTCACATTGTTAGCAATGAAGTTTAGGAAAATGAAGATGCATATGTATACAACTTCTTATTGTTTAAAGCACAGGATGATAAAATAAAGGCTGCTCTCTTAATTTCTTGATGTGTAAATACCACCCATTCGGCGGTCAATGAATGAGTTGAAATAACTTTTCGTTGTCCCATCAGTTGATGTAATGCAAATCAGGAACATGAGATTGTTGAAGAACATTAGAACAGTTCTTTTCCTTATAAACAATGGTATACAATACATGACTATCGAGTGAAATCCGCTCTGTCCCTTTAGCTGCTGTTGCATTCTATCGTTGTTAAGATGAGAATGCAAAGCTACTAAAGACGACAGCTTGACCTCTTCACAAATTCGTAAATGTAGTTCCTCTAATCTCTCCATTAACCTCTCGCTTCGTACAATACAGAACTCGTGCAAGGTCTCTGCTAGTCAATTGTAATTACGGAAGTTTTATGTGAGTACAACAATCAAAAACTTCCTCCCACCTCCATGAAGATCCCCAGACGATGCTATTTCTATTAATCATTGGAGCACTGCCTGCACCCTATACCGTATCTCCTCTCAAAAGACAAATCAGTCAACACCTGTGCTTTAAGCATCTCTCAAGAAATTCAGATATGGAATGCACAAGCTACATATATATATATATATATGAAATTCGATCTGTTACCTAGGCAGCTGTGTGCTCAGTTAGTGTGAAAGAAAGAAGAGGAATGATTTGGAACTTAACTTGTTTGTTGCTGGTGCATTCCATGATACGCAGAAGCCCACAATGAACAAAACTAAGCTGTGGATGAATCATTCGGATAAGCCAGCAGAAGTATTGCTGCCAGGAGGACGGCTGATTCCGAGCTTATCTGTGCTAAAATTATTCTTCCAGATCCAGAGTTGGTAAGACGTCTGGAAAGAAAATCTGAAAATCTCCGATTTTACCTCCAAAAAGTCCCCCAAGGGAACTAGCAATCACGAAGAGTGCCATGAGAAATGCAGTTTTATTATGGTAGAACCCAACAAGCTCCAACCACATTGTCGCAAATGACAAAGCTGACCAGGGGAATAAACCCGTTATGGAATGATGGAATCTTTATCACCGATTTTGCTTCTTGAAGCGAGTCCTTCACTTGTGAGCAGAACGATTTTTTTTTTAAGTTTGCCCAGTAACCTTGGCATGGCCATGGCAAAGGAGCGGACTGGAATTGCATTAGTTCAACCGAATGGAAGGAAATTCTCCACATAGGGATCCCCATGGACGCTGAGGGAGCTATCAACACATGAAATAGTCCACCTACTAAAGGCACCGAGATTGCCAGTCAGTTGTAGTCATCGAAAAGCCTATGCAACAAACTAGACGGGCTTGCTGCACTTTTGAAGGAGGATTCACTTTCCTTTAATAGAGAACAATACAATGGGTTGTAGTCATTGATTTGGTGAACCCAACTATTGCACAACCAAGCCAGATCTCCTATTATAGCGGGATTAGGATGATCTGATATCCTCATCGTTCCAGCATTCATCATACCATGTTCTAAGGAGCACCTGTAGAGAGAGCCTTAGTAAATACGTTTGTAAGTTGCTCATCACTATAGACATGGGGAGTTTCAATTGTCTTATCTAGAATCTTCTCATGCGCAAAGTGATAATCAACTTCTATATGTTTTATCTGTTCATGGAAAACTACATCTGAACCAATATGGATTGCGGCTTGACTATCACATAATTACTCCATATGAGACTTATGGGCTCAAAATCCCAATTCTTGCACAACTAATCAAAGCCAAACCATTTCACTTGTAGTTAAGGCCACGGCTCTATATACGGCCCCTGCACTGGACCTTACCACAACATTCTATTTTTCACTTTTCCAAGTGACTAAGTGTCGCGTACAAAGGTGCAGAAACCTTTGGTTGATTTTCTGTGCTTAAGGTTCCTAGCTCAATCCGCATCAGTATTATAATACTAGTATGACCATGTTTCTTCATCAGAACACCTGACTTGGACCAAGCTTGAGGTACCGAAGTATGCAATCTACAAGTGCCATATGTCCTTCAATAGGATCTGCCTCTTAGGATCGTGTTATGCATTGATACTATCTTTTAATGATATTCATGTATAGAAGAGAGATAAAAGAAGGCAAGAGGAACATTCAATAGATAAGGACGTTCAGACGACCAAGAGAATAATCCCTCGGAAGCTTACATTCAATAGATAAGTTGAAATCGGTTTGGGAATAGATTTCGAGTGAATACCCACCTAGGAATTAGACTGAACTGCTTTGTTTTGGAACAAGTTTCAGAATAGGTTTTATAAGTTAAAAAGCCAAAATCCTAATTTCTTTTTCCGTAAATTCTAACCTCGGCACTCCTTCCTCGAAACTCCTTGCCAATCTTCTATTTTCCCCTAAATTTTTATGGATGAATGGGAAATGAAACTTTAAATCTATGTTATATGTTACGTGTTTGAACTTTTTATTGTTTATAATTATACGTGACTATGTGTTCATCTTATAAGTTGTTATTGGTGAATAGGGATTTCGAGTTTTCATCTTTTGAATCATTTTATTGCTTATAACCTCATATGATTTTGTTGTAAAAAAAAACCCAAAAAAAAGAAAGGTTTTGGGGTAGATCTTAGAACCAAACTGGAAAACAGGGTAAGTTCTAGAACCGAATCCAAGCAAATAGGGTAGGTTCTAGAATAAAAAAAACTGCAAATCAATTATAAAGTTCTAGAACCTATCGGCTCAAGCACCAACCACCTCTAACTTACTGTCATTGGGTTATAGTCATTAATTTGATAATCACAGTGTACAACCTTGTCAGATCTCCTTCTATAATGGGATTAGGACGATTTATGTTCACCGAATGGGTGTGGAGTCGGTCCGGCCCTAAATGGAAGCTTTTTTTTAGCCTTTAGCTAGCTGATTCGATTCATCCTTTTTAGGAGTCAGCCGACAAGCCAATTGAATGTTGTGGATTAGAGCCAACGAAATATGACAGTGGAGAATTTCCCAACCTAATCCTATTATTTTTCTTCTAGGTGAAGATTTGAGACCCTGAGGGGTTACTCTGGGAAATCGCAAAAAAAGTTGAGGACCTAAAGCTCATTTTGCATTTCTTCCCTTCTTTTTCGGTTTTCTCAGAATCCGGCATCTGCACTCGTTCCGTTCATTCAGACCGTATGAGCTTCGATTTTCAGTTTCGGATATTACCGCCAAAACAAGAAAGAATAAAAAACACATAATTTAGTTACGGAAAAATAATAAATTATAAATAAGAAAAACACGCGGATCTCTGTCTCGCAGATTCGTCTCCGACTGAGGATTCCGTTTCGGCCCACCTTCGTTGCCCATAAATTCCCGGATTCCACCACCGTCCAAACCGGACATTGTCTCTCTGCGTGCGTGTGCCTGTGTCTGTCTGCGAGAGAGCGAGAGAGAGAGAGAGAGAGAGAGAGAGAGGGGCTACCATGGCGGGTGCTATTTGCGGTGGCAACTTGGTGAGTGTGTTCGGCGCGAGCCAACTCGGGAGCTTGAGGCGGTTCTTGCTGAGATCCGGCGAGACGAGCTTTGAACGTCGAGTTCTCGCGCCGAAACTGAGAGCCTCCTACTCAGCCTACGTCGAAACTAGGCCGCCTCCGCCGCCACTGGTACGTCTCTGTGCCTCTGGCCGGGCTCATCGAGCAGAAAAGATTAGATACCGTTTTGTTCCGAATGTGAGAAAACAAATGAGGAACCGAACCCATCCGTGGGTGGAGAGTCCCTCTCTTAGGAGTGGAGAGTTCGAAACCGCAGTTGCTAACAATTTAAGTGGGGACCTAGCGGTGGGTTGCTGGGCTAGTTTCCTCCGAAATATAGGAGCCCGGTCCTCAGGAGCCATTCGGGCATGGGGTCCATAGTAGAGTCCTCGGTTACAAAAAAAATAAAAAATAAATGAGGAACCAAATTTTGTGGGAAAGGCTTTTGAAATGTGTACTGTCCTGATTGAAGAGAAGAGTAATTTGTGTAGGAATCTAATGTGGATAGTTTTTTTTTTTTTTTTTTTTTTTTTTTTTTTTTTTTTTTTTCAGGCTAGTTCCTTTTGTCTTGCCACCTGTTAATTAAAAAACGGAACTTCATTTGTTTAGGAATCTACTGTGCGTCAGGAGAAACTCGGCGGCAACCAGAATGCATTAGCTTGTCCCATATGTTTTGAGCCGCTAAGGTTCACTGGCGATCCAGTGTTGTCTGTGTAAGTCGTGTGGATTTTAAGACGGTTCGCCCCATGTATGTCTTTTTGCTGTTTTCATCATCCCGTCGTGCCTCTGCTACAGGAATTCTGCGTCCGGGTCTACTTTGCAGTGTGGCACCTGTAAGAAGGCCTATGTGGGAAATGAAACGCATTTTGATCTTACAACAACCGGTGGAACCAAGGAATATGGTGAACCCGTGCCCTTTGCTAGCGAGCTTTTCAGGTGCGACAAGTTATTTATTGGAGCCAACTGATCTGTTGGGTAAAAATTGACAATGTCGCCTCCAGTGGCATTATCTGGTTGGATTTGCTATAAGTCATGGGTCATTTGGGTCATGCGCCACTGATCTAATTTTGCATCAGGACTCCCTTGGTATCGTATCTGTACGAGAGGGGATGGCGTCAATATTTTGAAAGTTTGCTTGGTTCTCCGGGTCCAGAGAAAGAGGTTCATTCAACTCTTCTATTTTTTACTCCTGTCGCTTCGTGTATGCTTGTCACTGCCATTTGTTACAGAACCGGTTTGGGTGTTGCTGTTATGATGAATCCCCTGCGAGACTTGTTCTATTGCAAGGGATAGCCATCCAGGAAATGATTTTCTTAGAGAAAAGTGGTTACCCACCAGGAAAAATTGCTAAAAAGATATCTAAGCCATCAAACAAATGTATATTTGACTCGATGTCGTTAAACTTAGGCTGGAGCTAGGTATCTAATGCGTGCGGTGCCCCTCTCTGTTCCCTTCGTGTGGAGCTACTGACCATGAGATTTTGACTGCAGTTTGAATTGATTATGGGATTCCTCAAGCCAGTATTGGGAGGAAATATTATCGATGCAAGTTGCGGGAGCGGTCTGTTTTCAAGACTATTTGCCAAGAGTGGACTGTTCTCTCGCGTTATTGCTCTGGACTACTCCGAAAATATGTTGAAGCAGTGTTATGAGTTCATTCAGCAGGAGGAGAATTTTCCAGAAGAGTGAGGAAACTGACTCTTACTCTGCTCAAATAACGATCGACACTTGTATCTTTTGCTGCGGTGTTGTTAGGAAATTTGTCTTAGATTGTTATTGTCTTGATGAATTACCCTAAGCGAGCCAGTTCTGACTAAGCTTTCTGCTTGTAGGAACTTCGCATTGGTCAGAGCCGACATCTCTAGACTTCCTTTTGCTTCGAGTTCTATTGATGCTGTGCATGCTGGTGCTGCTTTACATTGTTGGCCTTCGCCATCAACGGCAGTGAGTACTTTGGTTCTTTACGGTTTCTGTTCCCCATGAGTTGTCTAGATCAATATAAACGGTGAATATATATAACATCGGTCTTGCTCTGGATGCTTAATTCCAAACTTTGCATAAAATTGTCGAAATGGCATGGCTCCAGTTTCTTCAAATTTGGCAACAATTAATGTTTGCCGCGCACATAAGTAGAACTTTTTAGGAGGGAAGCTTTATTCACTGTATGCACTTCACTGATCCTAACTTTGGAAGCATCACTTGGTTTAAAATCTCATGGTTCTTTGTCATATGCTCACATTTAATTACGCGGTGGTTCTTTCTCAGATTGCTGAAATCAGTCGAGTTTTACGGCCAGGCGGAGTTTTGGTCGCGACCACACTGTTGCTTGATGGTCCTTTTGCATTGTTTCCTCTTCTGAGGCCTTTAAGCCAGGTACTTGGTTTTGGCTCATGTCCTGTCCCTCTGTTCAGCTCTGCATCTCTAAAAGTATAGGTTTTCTCTACTGTTATGCACAGTTCGACACTATTTGTCGGAGCAGAAGGCCGGGTTTTGTTTCCATCCATTTCTCACGAAACTAAAGGACTAAATTTTCGACATCTTGATCTATAGAATGGGACACGCATGCTTCCTTTGTCTTGGGGAATACAATGGCATTTGTTGAGCCAATCAATGCCAAATCATCATTTTCGTCTCTCTCGGTGCAGATTTCAACTCAACTAAGTGGCAGCCACATATTCCGATCTGAAGGCGAGCTAGAAGGTCTTTGCAGAACCTGTGGGCTGATCGGTGTTAAATTTGTGAGGAACAAGCGATTCGTCATGATCTCCGCTTCCAAACCCAGCTGAGATTCCGGATGCGGGTTCATCTATTACTTTGAATAAATGGAGCAAACAAAATAGTCCACTTCTTATTGTTTAAAGCATAGGATGATATGGTAAAGGGTGCCCTCTTAATTTATTGATTTGCAAATACCGCCCGGTTCGACGGTTCATGGATGAATTGAAAGACAGATTCATTGCTCCTGCAGTGTCTTTGTTTTTGGGTTCTCAAACTTGACTGTTTGAGAAAGGACTTTTCACTTTGAAATAACTTTTCGCTGTCCCGTCATTTTCAAGTTGTTGAAGAACAACGGAACGGTTCTTTCCCTATAAATGATGATGCACGACTGTCGAAAGAAATCAGCCGTCCATTTGGCTGCGGTTGCATAGCTGCTAAAGAGCACAGTTCACCTCCACAAATTCATTAAATGTAACTTCTCTAATCTCTACACTAACCTCTCCCTCTGTACAAAACAAAACTCTTGCAAGGTCTCTGCTTGTCGATTGTAGCTACAGAAGTTTCATATGAGTATACCTATGAAAAAGCTTTCCTACCTCCATGAAGTTCCGCATTGAAGATTTTCAATTTCAAAAATGATACTGGCTTCAGCTAGCTGCGTTGTGTGACTACTTGCCCAGATTAGAGAACGCCAATCGACAGTAAAGCAACATCTTTTCGTCACCATCCTCAATATCAGTGGAATCCTCCCCCTCGTAATGAACATCGATGACGCTTCTCTCCCTACCATAAATGTCTGATCCGTCAACCAAATCACCAGTACCAACTCCACTGGGGGACATGTCATCCAAGTTTAACTGTTGCATCTCTGATTCTATTAGAGCCTCCATCCGAGCCTGCTCTCTATTTCGTGGGTATGTGCAGTAGAGGAACGAGTAGATGACACAGCAGAGAGACATGGGAATGCCTACAGCTGTGTACAGTGCCCTGGCCAACGAGGCTGCATTCTCTCTATCAGTCTCGATCTCCTGCGATTCAGTAGATCCTCTGGGAAGTTCTTTGTAACCATACACATTCTGAGCTAGTATTCCAACTATAGGAGGAGCAAATGATGATAGTATGGCCTCAAACGATCGGTCCAGGGCATAGACACTTGTTCGGGATTTCTCAGGGACTATTTCTGCAAAAATAGGACTGCAATGAAAAGACCAGAGTCAGTATTGACTTTGCAATCTTCAGGAAGTAATGTAACAATTGAATTTGAATACACACTGCTCATCTTCCAAAATTTTTAGAAATTAGATATTCATAATGCTGTTTCAATGTATGATGATAAAGCATCATTGAATTCTTTCAGACTATTACATAAACTGAAACATGAGTTTCTAAATTCCGAGCAATAAAACTAAAACAAACTTCCAATGCTGCCCAGTCACTACTGTTCCTTTAAATTGTAAGAGCACTGCCTGCATCCTCTCAAAAGACAAATCAGTTAACACCTGTGCTTTAAGCATCTCTCAAGAAATTCAGGTATGAAATGACAACCTACTGCATTTATATAATATTTCTATATAAATTTGGTCAAATAGTTAGGCAGTTCTGTGCTCAGTAACTTATGTACAAGAAAGAAGAAGACTGATTTGGAGCTTAACTTGTTTTTTGCTGGAGCGTTCCATGATATGCAGAAGCCCACAATGAACAAAACTAAGCTATGGACAAACGCAGTGGATGAATCATTTGGAAGAGACAGCAAAAGTATTGTTGCGAGTGGGACAGCTGATGCTGAGCTTATCAGTGCCAAAATTATTCTTCCAGAGTTTGGTAGACGTCTGGAAAGAAAATCTCCCATTTTACCTCCAAAAAGTCCCCCAAGGGAACCAGCAATCACGAAGAGTGCTCTGAGAAATGCAGTTTTGTTATGTGAGAACCCAACAAGCTCCAACCACATTATCGCAAATGACAAAGCTGACCAGGGGAATAAACCCCGTTATGGAATGATGTAATCTTTATCACCGATTTTGCTTCTTGAAGCGAGTCTTTCACTTGTGAGCAGAACGATTTTTTTTTTTAAGTTTGCCCAGTAACCTTGGCATGGCCATCAGCAAAATGTGGATCTCTGGCAAAGGAGCAGACTAGAATTGCATAAGTTCAACCAACTGGAAGGAAATTCTCCACATAGGGATCCCCATGGACGTTGAGGGAGCTATCAACACAGAAAATAGTCCCCCTACTAAGGCACCGAGATTGCCAGTCAGTTGTAGTCATCGAAAAGCCATACCCCCGTTGTTATCGTCTGTCGAATCAGCCACGAGGGACTGGATTGCAGGTGCTACTATGGCAAGCCCAATGCCATTCAAAGCTCTTGATACCGCCACCTGAACAAATGCTGAGTATAATTAATCAAGTCAGCTGATTCATGAACATATTTGGAACTTTCCTTCAATCGAATGGAAGTTTCAAGTGACTTCAAACATCTTTTCATAGTCTATGAAGCTACATCCTTTAAATATAAAATCCTTCCAATGGTAAGAATCAAAACAGATATTTTTAAAAAGGGGGACCGTAGCGTCAGTGGGTAATGGCATATAACATCTTTGCCAGAAGAGAGTATGTAAAAGGTCTCTAATAGCTGGAACATAAACAACAGTGCCTGCCATATCAAATGTCTGAGAATATGCAACTCCATATGCACAAAACTATTATAGAAATATATCTGGTGCCCACACTTGCAAAATGTTGAGGTTTTCTTTCTCCTTTCTTATCCGGAAGATCATTGCGTGATAGGTAAATAAACTTTTATTGTTTTGAGAAAGTATCCTCAGGTCACGACCATATTCTTTCTCACCAGGCCTCCCCTTTGTGAAAGAGTACCGACAGATATACAGGAAGCTCCATAGCTCTCATTGATGAACACCGCTATAGAAGGTCCTCACCCACGTAGCCCTCAAGTTTGGAAGATATAGTTACTCAACATGACTTCCTAGGCAACCAAAAAGAAAGAGCTACTACGGAAGTCACCTAGACTTTTTCCTTCGTAGGAGTTAACATCACCTTAATTAGCTAATCATACTGAGATTTAGACTCCGAGAACAATCAACTCAAAGCCTCGTGCAACAATACCCTTGCTTTAGACCTGAGCTGCTATGTGTGGCTCGCAGTCTCGTCCCCGACCGGAGGATTCCGTTTCGACCCGCCCTCCGTTGCTTTATAAAATATCGCGGATTCCACCGCCTTGGTCGGTAGCCGGCCGTCGTCTCCCTCCTCGTGCGTGTCCCTGTCCGTTTGCCCGCCCGCGCGTGCACTAGAGAGAGAGAGAGAGAGAGAGAGAGAGAGAGAGAGAGAGAGAGTTCCATGGCGAGCGCCATTTGCGGCGGCAGCTTGGCGAGCGTGTTCGCGCTGAAACCCGGCGAGACGAGCTTCAGCGCCGGCTCCTCGCGCCGAACGTGAGGGCCTCCTCCTCCTCCTCGGCCTTCGTCGAGACTAAGCAGCCGCCGTCGCCGCCGGTACGTGTTTGTGATTGTGTCGTGGACTTTCTTTTTGCTCGAGGAGAGGAGTCGGAATCGGAGCGGTGAATCTGGCGGGCGACTGAGTGAGTAGTAGTCGAGCGGTCTTGGTGGGATGGGGCAATGCCCGCCGGAGTGGGGGTCTTGCTCGATGAACTCGGGCTCGTCTTGTTCGCGTGCCTCTGGCAGGGCTCGTCGAGCTGAAAAGATTGGATTTTTCTCCGAAAAATTTCGTGAGGAAGGCTTTTGAATTGTGTACTGTCCTGATAGAAGAGAACAGTAATTTCGGCGTCCTTTGCCATTTTCTTTCTAATCGTTAAACTGCATACAGGGGCATTTGACTTATTGTCGATGACATGTTTGTTCAAAGTTTTTATTTTTATTTTTTAATTCTTTTGTCTTACCTCCTGTTGATTGAAAAACCGGACTTTATTTGTGTAGGAAGCTACTGTGGATAAGGAGAAACTTGGCAGCAACCAGAATGTATTAGCTTGTCCCATATGTTATGAGCCGCTAACATTCACTGGCGATCTGGTGTTATCTGTGTAAGTTGCGCAGATTATAAGACGGTTCGGCCCATGAATGTCTTTTTGCTGTTTTCATCATCCCGTCGTCATTCTGCTGCAGGGATGCTGCATCCGGGTCTACTTTGGAGTGTGGCACCTGCAAGAAGACCTATGTGGGCAATGAAACGCATTTTGATCTTACAGCAGCCAGTGGAACCAAGGAATATGGCGAACCCATGGCCCTTTCTACCGAGCTTTTCAGGTGCGTAAGTGTTATTTATTGGAGCCGACTGATTCGTTGGGTAAAAATTCACAATGTCGCCTCCAGTGGCATTATCTGGGTGGGTTTTTTTTATAAGTCATGGTCATTCGGGTGATGTGCCACTGATTGAATTTTTGCATCAGGACTCCGTTGGTATTGTATCTCTATGAGAGGGGATGGCGTCAAAGTTTTTCAGTTTGGGGTGGTTTTCCAGGTCCAGAGAAAGAGGTTAGTTCGACTCTTTTCTTTTTTCCTCCTATTGCTTCGTGTATGCTTGTCACTTCCATTTGTTACAGAACTGGTTTGGGTGTTGCTGTCATGATGAATGCCCTGCGAGACCTGTTCTATTGCAAAGGATAGCGGCAAAATGGGTCATAAACCCATTATGACCCATTTTTAGTTAAATGTGTTATTTATAGGTCAAGTAAAAGTTAAATATGGGTTAAAAATGGGTCATGGGTTCAAAGTGGGTTCCCTCTTTAACTTTATAAAAATGTTTTTTTTTTAAATCAAAATTATAATTAGTTTCATCTTTTAATTTTCTTTTCTTTTCTTTTCTTTTTTCTTTCTTTTTCTTCCTTCCTTAGTCGGTAGCCGGTAGGGCGACGGCTGGCCACCAGTTGGCGATGAGCCAGGCGAGGCTCGAGCTCGCCAGCACACGAGTTCGAGGTCGTCGACGAGTGGCAAGGCTCGAGCCTCACCGGATCTGGCGAGACTCGAGCTCGCCGGCGTCGGGTAGGGCCTTAGCCTCACCAGATCGGTGAGATCAAGCCCTGCCCGATGCCGGCGAGCTCGAGTCTCGCCAGATCCGATGAGGCTCAGCCTCGCCAACGACTGGTGAGGCTCAAACCTCACCGGATCTGGCGAGACTCGAGCTCGCCGGTGTCGGGCGAGGCCTCGACCTCGGTAGATCAACGAGATTGAGCCTTGCCCGATGTTGGTGGAGCCTCGGCCTTGCCGGATCTGGCGAGACTCGAGCTCGCCGACGTCGAGTGGGGCCTCGGCCTTGGCAGATCAACAAGATCGAGCCTCGCCCGACGCTGGCGGAGCCTCGGCCTTGCCGGATCTGGCGAGACTCGAGCTCGCCGACATCGGGCGAGGCCTCGGCCTCGGCAGATCGGTGAGATCAAGCCTTGCCTGACACCAGCAGAGCCTCGACTTTGCTGAATCTGGCGAGACTTAAGCTCACCAGCATCGGGCGAGATCGAGCCTCGCTCGACGTCGGCGAAGCCTCGACCTTGCCGACGATTGGCAAGACTCGATCTCGCCTGTGGTCGATTGCCAGCCGTTGTCGTGGCCAACGGCCGGCCGAAGAAGAAGAAAAAAGAAAAGAGAAAAAGAAAAAATAATTATTAAAAATTAAAAATTAAAAGTTATATTTTAAAAAACAATTAAAAATTATATTTTAAAATATAAAAATAATTAAAATTATATTGTAAAAAAATAAAAATTCATTTTAAAAAAAAATATTTTAAAAAGAATTATAAAAATTTCCCATTAAATTTGTATTACATAGAAATTGTTAAAAAAAATTGTATTGCATAAAAATATTTTAACAATACCTTTTTTTTTATAAAAAAAATCATAAAAATGAGTTTTTTTAGATTTAGTTAAAAAAATTTCGTTACAGTTTTTAGTTATTCAATGTCATGTTCACTTCAAATAAGAGAAGCATGAGCATGGTCTAATTCTTTATAAATATTTCAATTTATAGGTTTTTTTTAAAATTTTTATTTTATTTTATTTGCTATTTTTAATTTAATTTGAAGTTTTAATCCAATTAACATATAGTAGAGGTGGGTTTTCCTGAAATATTAATAGATTTTAGCAATACGGGTTGGGTCGAGTATGAGTTAGGTATAGGTCAAGTCGGGTGTGGGTCACTTGATTTACACTATATGAATATGGATCAAAATGGGTTAAATGGGTCAAATATGGATTGACCCATTTCCAATCGAATCCAAACCCGACCCTACCCACCCATTTGACGGGTCTAGATCATAGCCATCCAGGAAATGGTTTTCTTAGAGAAAAGTGGTTATCGACCAGGAAAAATTGCTAAAAAGATATCTAAGCCATCAAACAAATGCACATTCGACTCGACGTCGTTGAACTTAGGCTGGAGCTAGGTATCTAATGCGTGCAGTGCCCCTCTCTGTTCCCTTCGTGTGGAGCTACTGACCATGAGAATTTGACTGCAGTTTGAATTGACTATGGGATTCCTCAAGCCAGTATTGGGAGGAAAAATTGTCGACGCAAGTTGCGGGAGCGGTCTGTTTGCAAGACTATTTGCCAAGAGTGGACTGTTCTCTCGTGTTATTGCTCTGGACTTCTCCGAAAATATGTTGAAGCAGTGTTACGAGTTCATTCAACAGGAGGAGAATTTTCCAGAAGAGTGAGGAAACCGACCCTTACTCTGCTCAAATAACGATCGACACTTGTATCTTTTGTTGCTGTGTTGTTAGGAAATTTGTCTTAGATTGTTATTGTCTTGATGAATTACCCTAAGCGAGCCAGTTCTGACTAAGCTTTCTGCTTGTAGGAACTTCGCATTGGTCAGAGCCGACATCTCTAGACTTCCTTTTGCTTCAAGTTCCATTGATGCTGTGCATGCTGGTGCTGCTTTACATTGTTGGCCTTCGCCATCAACGGCAGTGAGTACTTTGGTTCTTTACGGTTTCTGTTCCCCATGAGTGTCTAGATCAATATAAACGGTGAATATATATAACATCGGTCTTGCTCTGGATGCTTAATTCCAAACTTTGCATAAAATTGTCGAAATGGCATGGCTCCAGTTTCTTCAAATTTGGCAACAATTAATGTTTGCCGCGCACATAAGTAGAACTTTTTAGGAGGGAAGCTTTATTCACTGTATGCACTTCACTGATCCTAACTTTGGAAGCATCACTTGGTTTAAAATCTCATGGTTCTTTGTCATATGCTCACATTTAATTACGCGGTGGTTCTTTCTCAGATTGCTGAAATCAGTCGAGTTTTACGGCCAGGCGGAGTTTTGGTCGCGACCACACTGTTGCTTGATGGTCCTTTTGCATTGTTTCCTCTTCTGAGGCCTTTAAGCCAGGTACTTGGTTTTGGCTCATGTCCTGTCCCTCTGTTCAGCTCTGCATCTCTAAAAGTACAGGTTTTCTCTACTGTTATGCACAGTTCGACACTATTTGTCGGAGCAGAAGGCTGGGTTTTGTTTCCATCCATTTCTCACGAAACTAAAGGACTAAATTTTCGACATCTTGATCTATAGAATGGGACACGCATGCTTCCTTTGTCTTGGGGAATACAATGGCATTTGTTGAGCCAATCAATGCCAAATCATCATTTTCGTCTCTCTTGGTGCAGATTTCAACTCAACTAAGTGTTAGCCACATATTCCTATCTGAAGGCTGTTAGACGCAAGTTGCGCAACCCAAGATCTCCATAACTAGAACAAGAACATGCATAATAGAATAGAAAGATTAATGCACCTGTTTTGGGATCCATTGTTCTTGAAAGGGAAGTGGAAACATAATGTTTTATGCGCAAGTCCTTCTCCTCTATTGCCCTCCGTATCACTAGCTCAATGAGGCGGCCCCCTCACGTGTAGCATTAGGTAAACGCCCCTTAGGTGAGGATACATGTGAGAATTAGGGTTAGAGGAGAGACTTGAGCATTATTTATAGAGTTTCCAACCAGATCCCCTCATTATGGGTCAGGCTCAACTCGGCCCACACTAACCAGCCCATATTAGACTAATTAAGAAATATTCTATCTCACCTTAGACCAACCCTATTTTTACGGTAATCATAAAAACAATAAATTACAATATCAATTAATTTAGTCCACATTAGGAAAACTCTTACATTCTCCAACTTGGACTATATTAATTGAAATCGTACCGTATGTGCGCACATTTAGCTAGAGATAATTCTTAATAGTCAATCATATCCCATAAAGTCTTAAACATCGAATCATGACGGTAATTGCATGTATACACACAGAGCCTTCCATAGTCACAAATATTCTCAACTTTATTGACATGGATTCAATATGATAGTGTGTCAAATGGATAACATCTCTCATAGAGAGATCCCATTTGTCAGTCACCATTCTCTTACCTTAGGTGTCACAAAAATTTGTGCCACTAGAGAATGTTTTATGGTTCCAATGAACCAACATATGTCTTATCCTTATAGTTAACATTTCTTTATGTATCACAAGACATATGTACAAGGCTAATAATCGGATGCCCGAATGCCCCTAGTCTTCACTCAAGGTTTATACAATCCCTTGAGACTTTATCAATATGTATTCAACATAATAACAACACATTCAAAAATATTTTATTGAATGCAAAAGTTGATACATATCAAACCGTTACAAAGTGTAACGAACACAGATGAAACCTTTATCAGAGTAAAGTCAAAATAGCTCCCACTAAACAACATCTCATGATGCTCCTAGGCCCATGCTAACGATATGTCACTCAAATACACACGGGCGTAGGTCTTTAGTTAGTGGATCTGCAATCACATCATCTGTGAAAATATATTATATCAAAACGTCACCTTTCTGTACCATTTGCTTTTGGTAAAAATTTTTGACTATCATATATTTAGACCCCTTGAGACCTTTGTAGTAAATAAATAATACTACAAATTTGTTATTTCAATACAACCGTATGGGTCTATCCATAAAGTTAAAACGATTAACTTCTTCATGGGGTTTTAGGTCTATCCATAAAGTTAAAACGATTAATTTCTTCATGAGGTTCTGGAGCCTAAAAGAATGTTACTAACACTGCTTACATAGTAGAAGATGACATAGAACTTTATCTACTGCACTTATTGCTAACATAAATATGTATTCTGTTATTGATTGCATGTCATCAGAACATCCAGCAAAATTTACATTTAAATACCCTACTAACTGCAAGAATTGAACATGTCTGTAAATTAGCATATAATCTCTTATCTTTTTTAAGTACCTTAAAACCTTCTTGACAACAACCCAATGATCATGTCCTGGATTTGACCGATATCTGCCTAGAAGTCCCGTTGCAAAGACAACATTTAGTCTAGTACAAATTCGAGCATACATTATACTTTTAAGTGCACTTACACAAGGTACACCCTTTAATTAGATTTTCTCAATATCTAAATAAGGATAATGTGATAGATTCAGTCCATCACACTTAACAACATGAACAATTCCTGGCTTGCAATGATGTATATTGAATATTTCCAATATACAATCAGCAAATGTTCTTCGATAAAATCTAATATAATATGGCAAAAATAATCCTTACAAATCTTAGTACAAAGGATATAAGATGTATCAAGGTCACAACTTGTAAGCAAAATATCATGTACAAAGAGTATGAAAAAAAAAAAATTTCCTCCCATTGACCTTGTAGTATATTGAATTATTTTGTTCCCAATTGAACAAGATAACAATACTATGAAACTTTAATAATATTGTTTGGAAACTTGCTTAAGACTATAAATAAGACTTTTCAGTGTACACACAAGTTTACTTGAAACATTTGTTGCAAAATTCTCCAATTACACTATAAATTTTGTATCTATTTGGCGTAACTTTATATCAAAATAAATTATTAATGTCACGTTCACTCTGAAAGAATAATGTCACGTTTACTCTGAAAGAATATTTAAAGAAATAATTATTTCTTCACTATAAACAATCCACCCCTCTTTCAGAGTGAAAACTTTAGTTACCAATTTGGCTTTAAATTCCACAATCTTTCTTTGAATGAACTTATAATCTTTAGGCAAGTAAGTTAGTTTCCAAACACTATGATGTTTCATAGATTGTATACCGCCTTTTATGTCATCTAATCACATATTTAATTGAGAACAAGAAACGGCATTTATATAAGTTGCTAAAACAACCATGTAGTGGATATTGTAATCATGCTCTCACAAATAGACTATATAGTATGATGATATAACTGATCGTCTTTCCCTAACAAATCTCCTTAATAAAGCTGCAACCACTTCATTCTGCACTTGAGAGGTTTAAGAAATTTCATTATAAACTATATCAAGAATAGTACCTTGAACCTCAACAAGTTTAGTCTATGGTACAGGAGATTCCATAATTATCTATATAGGTAAAAACAAAAACATAGTAACCTCCATCATAATATTATCTTTAATAGTCTGAGAGCAGCTATCCTCTACAATTACGTCAATCTTTAGAAACTTTAGAGTATGTGATTCTATAATTCTTGTACCTTCTTTAGGGTCATAAAATCAATACCCTTTTAATAATCTAGATAAGATGCAAAATAATTCCGAGTGGATCTGAATTCCAACGCACTTAATATTGGATTAGATAACCTCACTTTTGCATGACACCTCTAAATTTCATATGATTCAAGTAATTTATGTCCAGTCTATAACTCAAAAGAAATTTATGAAACAACTTTGATAAGAGACATATTTTGTATGTGAAAAAATTGCTTTCAAAATATCAGCCCACAAAAGATAAGATAAATTAGTCTTACTAATCATACTCATCACCATGTTCAATATGGTGCATTTACGCCTTTCGGCCAAATCTTTTTGTCAGGATTTTCAGGTATAGTAATTAAGTTACTACCCCAGAATCTACCAAGTATTTGACAAATGACCATTTAAGCTATTTCGCGTTGTCATACTCGCCAATATACTCACGGCCACTATTTAGCCTGACAACCTTTTAAGACTAATTGTAATTGTTTTATTCTTTATCTTGGTCATTTTCCTTAAATAGAAAACTCTCAGAAACAACCTTTTAATCATCTTATAGCAGTGCAGTCCACAGGCAAACCTCTTTTCAAGTGTTCCAGAATGGAACGCTTCATGAACAGTAAGCAAATTCTATTGCTCTTTTCTCAAGCAACAAATCATATGTTCACAACTTAAAATTTGAAGCAGTAAAAACCTCAATAATAATGAAGTTATTAATTACAGAAAATGTGACTAAAAACTAAGCAATATATATAATTAGCATCATGTGAGTACCATGTAACTTGACGTACAAATACACATCTAGAGAGTTACACGCATAATCATATAATCACATTTGGGCAGAATACATGACATACAGTTGTACACTCCCCACATGATAGCGGTTACGAGAATATATTCCAATTCTTTGTGAATTCATCACCTTTGGGCATATGAATCACTAGAATTAGTCACTCCTCCACCACACTATCATGTATCCCTCCACGAACTAATACACAATCACCTTCTTTGGGAGTATGACTACGCATTAGATCAGGAGACATCCCAATCATCATACGAGACCGAAATTTCTCAAACCTAATCAAGCGTGCCACTTTGGCGGTCACTACTCAATTGAATCATTGGAATTCTCTCATACCAGGGATATAAACTTTACTCCTCACATACACCATATACATGTGATTTTAACTTTAGTGATAGGAGCAACATATCACCAAAATCACATATCATGCTAATTACATTATTTTATTCATTAATAAAAATTAATTATACATATATATAAATATATATACAGCGAACCTGAAAGACAGATTCCAATGAGATCACCGATCACAGCAATACAAGAAAATTCTCATAACATAGAAGTAAGCATCTCTTGTACACTCCGATTTTTTATTACTAGAACAACATTAAAAGAATGCCGATCCAAAGGATCCCTTACAAGTTAATATCAATAGCAATACAGGGTACTCCAAATTGACAAGCTTGATAGTTGATCAACTATTGCTCATGAGTTTCATAAGACAAAACATGACTCCAAGACCAATAGCTTATTTATTAGCCAATTTTAAGTAACAAATTATCATTGCATCAACCAGTAGCCTATAAATTGAGTCGAAACACAGAATCAAATATCTAAATTATAACAGTAGATACAATTGCTCTGCGTAAATGTTGTCATACTCCTTAACCATAAAAAATATTCAACTTGATAGACATTAACAAGTGACCGGATGAGTTCATGTACAATATGCAGTAACTTAATTGACATGCATTACCCACATACATTGGATATGTTAATCAGTACAATCAGTTTGGTCATGAGTTCTTAAGACGTTCATCATTCAAAGATTACCAGCGTGTTAAGGAGTATGCTTGAGCAATAAAAGTTTCATAACCTTCACTGTTTCTCATCAGCTCAATACATAGCTCAATTACTATCCCATAATGGTTGTATATCATTAAGCCAGCTTCAGTTCACAATAAAGTTTAATTTTTATTAATGAATTACACAATTATAATGTTTATGTGATAACATACCTGTAACCCAACACTTATATTTCCAAAATCACATAAAATATAAGAAAAATACCCAAAAAATACACTAAAAATACATGTATTTAGGGTTCCGTATGTATTTTCACATCCATAAAATTATCAAACATGTAAAATAAATACACCAGGACGTAGAGGATGATCATACGAACCTAACGCCACCATCCACGAGCCGATAGGAGGCTCCACACGCCCACACGCGCCACCTGAGTGCGCGGCGCGTGGAGATCACGCGCGGTGCGCGTTCGACGCCCAGGAGGCGCGTGGCCGCGCGTGGGGGCGTGTGCGGCCTCCTCCGGCAATGCGCCGCCGACCGTCTTGCTCGTCTCGTCGAGCCCAGTCCGAATTTATGATTTTATTTTATTTTTATTGAACAAAAAATCTCGAAAATCACAAATTATAGCAAAAACTTTATGCGTTCAAGTTCTAAGGTTGTGGTTGCTCTGATACTACATGTTAGACGCAAGTTGCGCAACCCAAGATCTCCATAACTAGAACAAGAACATGCATAATATAATAGAAAGATTAATGCATCTGTTTTGGGATCCATTGTTCTTGAAGCGAAAGTGGAAACACAATGTTTCACGCGCAAGTCCTTCTCCTCTATTGCCCTCTGTATCACTAGCTTAATGAGGCGGCCCCCTCACGTGTAGCGTTAGGTCAACGCCCCTTAGTTGAGGATACATGTCAGAATTAGGGTTAGAGGAGAGACTTGAGCACTATTTATAGAGTTTCTAGCCAGGCCCCCTCATTACGGGCCAAGCTCAACTCGGCCCACACTAGCCAGCCCATATTAGACTAATTAAGAAACCTTCTATCTCACCTTAGACCAACCCTGTTTTTACGGTAACCATAAAAACAGTAAATTACAATATCAATTAATTTAGTCCACATTAGGAAAACTCTTACAAAGGCGAGCTAGAAGGTCTTTGCATAACCTGTGGGCTGATCGGTGTTAAAATTGTGAGGAACAAGCGATTCGTCATGATCTCCGCTTCCAAACCCAGCTGAGATTCTGGATGCGGGTTCATCGATTACTTTGAATAAATGGAGCAAACAAAACAGTCCACTTCTTATTGTTTAAAACATAGGATGATATGGTAAAGGTTGCCCTCTTAATTTATTGATTTGCAAATACCGCCTGGTTCGACGGTTCATGGATGAATTGAAAGACAGATTCATTGCTCCTGTAGTGTCTTTGCTTTTGGGTTCTCAAACTTGACTCTTTGAGAAAGGACTTCTCACTTTGAAATACATTTTCGCTGTCCCGTCATTTTGAAGTTGTTGAAGAACAACGGAACGGTTCTTTCCTTATAAATGATGATGCACGACTGTCGAAAGAAATCAGCTGTCCATTTGGCTGTGGTTGCATAGCTGCTAAAGAGCACAGTTCACATCCATAAATTCATTAAATGTAGCTACTCTAATCTCTACACTAACCTCTCCCTTTGTACAAAACAAAACTCTTGCAAGGTCTCTGCTTGTTGGTTGTAGCTACAGAAGTTTCATATGAGTATACCCATGAAAAACCTTTCCTACCTCCATGAAGTTCCGCATTGAAGATTTTCAATTTCAAAAATGATACTGGCTTATGCTAGCTGCGTTGTGTGACTACTTGCCCAGATTAGCGACCGTCAATTGACGGTAAAGCAACATCTTTTCGTCACCATCCTCAATATCAGTGGAATCCTCCCCCTCGTAATGAACATCAATGACGCTCCTCTCCCTACCATAAATGTCTGGTCCGTCAACCAGATCACCGGTACCAACTCCACTGGGGCACATGTCATCCAAGTTTAACTGTTGCATCTCTGATTCTATTAGAGCCTTCATCCGAGCCTGCTCTCTATCTCGTGGGTATGTGCAGTAGAGGAACAAATAGATGACACAGCAGAGAGACACGGGAATGCCTATAGCTATGTACAGTGCCCTGGCCAGCGAGGCTGCATTCTCTCTATCAGTCTAGATCTCCTGCGGTTCAGTAGATCCTCTGGGAAGTTCTTTGTAACCATACACATTCTGAGCTAGTATTCCAACTATAGGAGGAGCAAATGATGATAGTATGGCCTCAAACGATCAGTCTAGGGCATAGACACTTGTTTGGGATTTCTCAGGGACTCTTTCTGCAAAAATAGAACTGTAATGAAAAGACCAGAGTCAATATTGATTTTGCAATCTTCAGGAAGTAATGTAACAATTGAATATAGGGGTGAGCATGGTCCGAGTTGGGCCGGTTCACCCCTTAACCCTAGGACCAACCCGCATAATGATGGTCCTCAATTTTTGGGATTGAGGATCGACCCTATTGAGCTTGGGACCGAGGACCGGACTAACCCAATAGGTTCGGTCCAGTTCCAAGGTCAATCCGAGACCAATTGATAATTTTTTATTTTATTTTTTGTATTCCTTAAAAAAGTGATTGGAGACTGGACTGACCTAATGAGTTTAGTCCGGTTTCAAAGTCAACCCATGACTAACCAATAATTTTTTATTTCATTTTTTGTACTCCTTGAACGGGCAACCAATAATCGTACCAACCAAATGGGTTTGATAATGAGTAAGGTCAGCTAAAAAAGGCAAGCGGTAGGGTCAAGTAGGGTGAGTGTCAAACGGAATGTGCATCGAATGTCGAGTGGGGAGCAACAAGCCAAGCGATCATTGAGTGGCGAGCGACACGAGTGACCCAAAGCGAGTGAGGCAAGTGTCGAGGCGAGTGTCAAGTGGCCGGTAGAGAAGTTGTTTCGATTTTAGCAAATTGAAGACTAAGAGGACGAATAAAACAAAAGAGAATGAAGATTAAAGGAGGATACCATAATGTGCCTTTTTGGACGCCGTGAGGACTCCTTACAAAAACAATTTCCTCATTGGTAAATTATAACTATTGACGCCGTAAAAAACATTAAAAACCTAAGTTATTAAAGAATAATATAAAATTACTTAAACTCCTCACTAAATAGCTATTTAATATTATTGATGCTATTTATTTTAAGGTTTTTTCTATATAAAAAATTATAAATAATATTATATATATAGTCAGGGTGTCACGCCCGATTCTCGGACACGCACCTATCTTTCACCTGGTCAATTAATAGTGACATCCCAGAATGCATCACCAACTCTTTCATTTTAATACGTATGCGAAAGCAAATATAAAAATCTCCAGACAATAAAATAATGGAATAGAAAAGTAGGACTAAAAACTCAAACTTGAAAACTAACCCACTTATATGCATATATAACAATTCAGTCATATATATACATATACAAGCCACACTAGAAAGTCGGTTTCTACTCAAACAGGTTCAACGAAAACAAGTCATTCAACAGGAGTGGGGTCTCAATCCTCATCAGAATCATACTCCGGATCATCCTCGAGGTCCTCCTCCGACTCCTCTTCAAGTTCTTCTTCCGGTTCCTCTTCTGGTTCTCCTCCAGGCTCTTCCTCCCATTCCTCATCATGTTTAACCATCTCTCCTTCTTCATCACTCCAGTTGGTGCTTTTAGCTGAGTACATTGGAGAGTCAGAGTCATCCTCGAGATTAGGATCCTTTGCATCCACCATTGATTCATTTTTATGGTCTGCTATACCCTTTCCAAAAGCAGTTTCCCGAATGAACCGGGGTACATCAAATTCCGGCACAGAACCCTCTCTTCGCCCGTCATGATAATGGCGATACCATGATCAGTACTTATAGGGCACCTTATCGGGTTCATTCATATCAACCCAAACGGTTGACTTCACTAGCACATATTCTAGTCATTCGAGGTGGGGGTGTATCAGGAAGTGGTATCCTATCTCGGTGATCTCTTCGAGTATACCAAAATGTATGGGAAGATGAGGAGGTGAAGGTGCTGCCATCTAGGGACTTGAAATGTTGTCCCACAATGAGGTGATACTACATCTTAGCAAGTTCTACCCCCTAAGACCCAATTAGGAGGCTAATATGTCCTAAAGGCTGCCTAAACACAACACGAGTCAGATGACTTACCTTGGCCTTAGTTCCATCCTGCAAATCAATGTCATTTACAGATGCCTCAAATCACAACAATCAATCGATTCACAGCATCAGATCAAATCATTGATCAATCGACCTAGTCGATTACATGTCATCACGACCTTCCCTCGGTTAGTACATTTAATACTATCTATAAAGTCTGACCTTAGTCTAGGACTGCTCACCCAAAGCTGAAAATAGATAGTATAACTCACCAAAAGCTGATAATATAGTATATTGTATATATGCTCGCCCAAAGCTGATTGATTAGGGCTCCCAGGCCATTAGAGTATACTATATATGCTCGCCCAAAGCTGATAATACGTTGCTCACCCAAAGCTGATACTATGATATACTATTTATATACTCGCCCAAAGCTGATAATAAATTGCTCACCCAAAGCTGATAGATTAGGGCCCCTAGGCTAAGATAGTATACCATTTTCATCATATAATAATTCATCATTTTTATCATACCCGATAAAAATAGCCGTGAGTACACGGTCGGCCTTAGCCAAAATACAGTATTTTCACCCTTGAAAATCCCACCATTTATATGGTCTACCAAAATATTTTTGGCGTTATAAACTAACACTCGGTTAATTTCCAATTAATTACCAAAATTGATTAATCTAGGAATAAAATCCTAAAAACACAATTAAATCAATTCAGCACAAATTACAACTCAAATAAATAAACAGACTGCACCACAATAATCAGCATAAAATTATGGTTGTCGACTATCCCAGCCTAATTTCCGGAAAATAAATAAATAAATAATTAATTAATTACGAAAATATTAAATAAATGCAATAAATCTAATTTAGGCCTGTAATGCCTAATTAGACACCGAAATAGACCTTAAAAATTTTCGAGACTCGTTCAATAAATAATAACATGAGTCTACTTACTAATGTCACTAACCATTTGCCTAACACGTATTGATAAGGCACTAATTTAATTACTCTATTATAATCTATCCACCTAATCACACTTAATTAAATCTAAAAAATCCATAAACATCATTAGTCTACTAAGCAGGATTTAATGAGCAAAACTCACTTGTTTAACGAGCGGGTCGGTTCAAATTGACGGGAACCTCGCCAGGGTCGATTCTTTTCAAAGCGGGCCAATCTTTCGGGGTCGGAATCAACCTCAAAACAAGCCTTGAAGCTGTTGCAATACCCACAAAATTAGCTTCTGTTTTGGGGTGCAAAACAGGGGAAAACAAGCTAGTTAAGGGCGGTAAGGCTCGGGAAAGGTAGCAGGGGTGGTCTCGAGTCCAAACAAGGGCAAACCGGAGGCGGAGGGAGCTCCGGCAGTGGCTGTTACAGCTGGACAACACCCTTGGACACACGGACAAAGGCTGGAACGGCAATGGCTAGACGCGACGAGGCGAACGGGCGCGGACGGCGCTCATGGCAGTGGTGCACGGACACGGCAATGGTGGCTGCGTGCAACGGTGTGGACAGCTTCAGCGGCTCCAGTGGCTTCCTTGGCTATTGCTGGTGAGCGAAAATGGAGGGGAGGAAGGCAAGAGAGGTGGCCGATTGGCTTGTGGAGGAAGAGAGGGAGACAAAAGCTCCACATGCCTTCATATTCCTAGTCTTTGTCCCCTTTGACCATCCATGGCCACTAACTGCTCCTTGGCTGTCAATGAGCCACCAAAGCATACCCAACAACCCTTGAAATGGTCTATTTTGGCTAAGCATGGGGGGAGCTACGAATTTGCTTGCCATTTTCTCCAATTTGACACTTGTTCCTACTTGTTTCGTCATAAATCGGCCTCAATAAATTCAATCGATGTAACATCAGTCATCTCGGCATTTTTCCTCACCCATTTGATCCATCTTGAATTTTAATTGTGCGATCAAAAACGGTCCCGGCCTTTTTCTGAACGAAAATGATCCTATGCCGACTTTTTCCCAAAAAGTCTTGGGTTGCAGAAAAATCTTCTGAGACTAAGTCGATACTCCTAGAATTTATTGTGACATGACAAAATCTTCGATTTCTGAAATCGGATTCAAATTCGCGGTTAATTTCACTCAGGCGCGTTTTTAGTGTAACTTAGGCTACCGGGTAGTTTTTAGAAATTTTTAGTGCAAATGACCTATGGTCGATTTTCTTCGAGCCAAAATGAATCCACTCGACACATTGACAACTCTCGGTTGTCGTGAAAATCTCGAGGATTCAAATACGGACACATGGTACCAAAACGATAGAAAAATCAGTCAAGTGCCAGTCGAAGAGAATTTTCCAATTTAATGGTGTCACCCACGATTAGCCATACATCTCAGTCGAACCGATTTATCTCTAATTTCAAATCGATTTTATATTGTGCCGCAATAGTCTCTAAAGATGAGCACGGTCGAGAAGTTAATTCCTAGTCGAATTCTCAAGTCTATCTCAGTCGAACCGATCTTCCTTAGATAGTCTAGTTATCTCGAGAGTGATTAGCTCTGAGAACAGCCTATAGGTATGTTGATGAAATGTCCGATTTATTCAATAGAAAACATGACTGAAAATGTTAGATGTCACATAAGGTTGGTTTGGGTTGGACCAACCCGGAACTCTCAAGATTGGGAACCAACTTGCACAGTGCTGGTCCATGAATTTTAGGACCAAGGACCGACTCACTCTCCCTGGGAATTGGACCATGACCAGCAGGGTTGGGCTGGTCCAGGGTCGGTTCAGGGTTGACCCTAGACCGATGCTCACCCCTAATTGAATACACACCCTCACCTTCCAAATTTTTTAGAAATTAGATATTCATAATGCTGTTTCAATGTATGATGATCAAGCAGCATTGAATTCTTTCAGACTATTACATAAACTGAAACACGAGTTTCTAAATTCCGAGCAATAAAACTAAAACAAACTTCCAATGCTGCCCAGTCACTACTGTTCCTTTAAATTGTAAGAGCACTGCCTGCATCCTCTCAAAAGACAAATCAGTTAACACCTGTGCTTTAAGCATCTCTCAAGAAATTCAGGTATGAAATGACAACCTACTGCATTTATATAATATTTCTATATAAATTTGATCAAATAGTTAGGCAGTTCTGTGCTCAGTAACTTATGTACAAGAAAGAAGAAGACTGATTTGGAACTTAACTTGTTTGTTGCTGGAGCGTTCCATGATATGCAGAAGCCCACAATGAACAAAACTAAGCCATGGACAAACGCAGTGGATGAATCATTTGGAAGAGACAGCAAAAGTATTGCTGCGAGTAGGACAGCTGATGCTGAGCTTATCAGTGCCAAAATTATTCTTCCAGAGTTTGGTAGACGTCTGGAAAGAAAATCTCCCATTTTACCTCCAAAAAGTCTCCCAAGGAAACCGGCAATCACGAAGAGTGCTATGAGAAATGCAGTTTTATTATGTGAGAACCCAACAAGCTCTAACCACATTATCACAAATGACAAAGCTGACCAGGGGAATAAACCCGTTATGGAATGATGGAATCTTTATCACCAATTTTGCTTCTTGAAGCAACTCTTTCACTTGTGAGCAGAACGATTTTTTTTAAGTTTGCCTAGTAACCTTGGCATGGCCATCAGCAAAATGTGGATCTCTGGCAAAGGAGCGGACTAGAATTGCATAAGTTCAACCAACTAGAAGGAAATTCTCCACATAGGGATCCCCATGGACATTGAGGGAGCTATCAACACAGAAAATAGTCCACCTACTAAGGCACCGAGATTGGCAGTCAGTTGTAGTCATCGAAAAGCCATATCCAACAAACTAGACGGGCTTGCTGCACTTTTGAAGGAGGATTCATTTTCCTTTAATAGAGGACAATACAATGGGTTATAGTCATTGATTTGGTAAATACAACTATTGCACAACCAAGCCGGATCTCCTATTTTAGCAAGATCAGGATGATCTTGTCAAGAAAAAAAAAAGCACCGCCTCTCTCTTCCTTGGAATTCTCCAAACTTCTCTCTCTCTACTCCTCCAGATTTTTCTCTCTAGAGAATTCCTCAACTGCAATTGCTGACAGATAATCAGAAAGTTGTAATAAAATAATAATAGGAAGAGTGTGGAAGGCGGTTCATTGACCGACCTTACGCCCTATAAATAGGGGTCTTGTCCATGGAGAGTTGTGTGGTAAAGAGCCTTGTGTGTGAAGTGTGTGGAGTGCGTACGTGAGGTGTGTGGGTGTGTAGGGGTCTTGTGTAGTGTAAGTGTAGGGTGATGGAGATTGAGTGGGTGTGTGTAGAGTTGTGTTCTTGTGTGGTTTGTAAAGTGAGTGGGTGAGCAAGTAAAGTGAGTAGTGATAGTATAGAGAGTTTGTAATATTATTTATAAAAAGAGTAATTATTTTACTTGTACATCCACTTGCTTCTCTACAATTGGTATCAGAGCAGGTTGTTGAAGGCCGTGGAAAGACAGTGGTCAGGGACCATTTTATGTGAGTAGGCAATCAGGGATTGTCGAGCCAAGGAGTGAAGAAGCGAAGGACGTCGGAGTTCTGTCAATGCACAATCCGAGATTGTGAAGTTGGTTGGTCTGGGACCAGGCTTCTTGGTATAGTGCGGGGCATTATACTCAAGTCACGATGGCGGATTTCTCGAGTTCAGTAAGTGGCATCAAGAAGCTCAATAACTCAAATTATAATAATTGGAGTACCCGCATATAATATTACTTGCTAGGTCAAGATTTGTGGGATATTGTTGGCGGGAGCAACACCACCCCACCCACGAATGATAGAGAATTAAGAAAATGGAATATAAAATCAGGTAAGGCTCTTTACATTCTTGCCGTGACTGTTGAAGATGAATTATTGCAACACATAAAGAGTGCGACGACCTCGAAGGAGGCCTGGGATAACTTGGCGATGTTGTTTGCGAGGACAAACGATGCCAAGTTACAATGCCTGGAGAACGAGCTCCTCTCAATCTGGCAACAAAGTATGACAGTGAGTCAATACTTTTCTAAAGTTAAATCTATTTGCGAAGAAATTTTAAAATTAGATCCCGAGAATGTCATCTCTGAGACAAGAATGAGAAGAATAATAATTCACAGGTTAAGGCCGGAATATAATGGTATTGTTACAGCCGCCCGTGGATGGGCAAATGAGCCAACTCTAACAGAGTTGGAGAATATATTGGCCAACCAAGAAGCCTTAGATAAACAAATTTCTAAGGTCACAATTAAGGAGGATGAAAGTGCCCTCTTCAGTAACAAAAGAGGGTTCAAGGCCTAGAATAGAAATTGAGCAGGTGCAAGAGATGGCAAACCATGGAAAAAGTCATGGAGAATGGCAAAAGCGAATAGAAGGAAGTGGACCTCAACTAGGGGGAGCTTGTCGAGACTGCAATAAGGACGACAATGAAGAAAAGAAGAATAGAAGGCGATATGGACGTTGTTACACATGTGGCAAAGTAGGTTACTTTGCCAGGGATTGTCGATTCAAAAGAGTTGAAGGAAACGTTGCGGCATCTAAGGAAAATGATAGCGAAGAAGAGTGGAATTTCCAAGCATCCTTTGCAGTGGAGGAACAAGAAGAGCTTGCAAGCTCCTCCATCATAGAGTTAGAAGATGTGATGGCCCTTATCATGGTAAGTGATAAATTGATTGATTATGATGAAGATTGGATAGTTGACTCGGGGTGTTCAAATCACATGACCGGAGATCAAGGCAAGCTATCAAACATTTGTGAGTACAAAGGTGGACGAGTAGTTGTCACCGCAGACAACTCAAGGTTGTCGATTACCCATGTTGGCCAAACAATGATAACACCTTGATTTAGTTTGCATCAAGTCGAATTGAAAAAAGTGTACCATGTGCCAGGAATGAAGAAGATGAAGAAGAATCTATTGTTCGTGGCGCAACTTACAAACTCAGGCAATTATGTGGTGTTCGGTCCTAGAGACATTGGGGTGTACAACAATTTGAAATCTACTGGTATACCAATCATGGAAGGGCGTCGATTAGAGTTTTTCTATGTGATGTCAGCTCAAACGGCATACGTGAACAAAACTCGAAAGAGTGAAACACCTGATTTGTGGCATGCACGGCTTGGGCACGTGAGCTACCATAAATTAAAGGTGATGATGAAGAAAGGTATGCTAAAAGGTCTCCCCCACTTGGAAGTCCAAGAAGACGTCATCTGCGCCGGATGCTAGTATGGGAAGGCACATCAGCTTCTATACGAGGAGTCCGCATTCAGAGCTATGATGCCTCTCGAGCTTATCCACTCAGATGTATTTGGACCAGTGAAGCAACCGTCGGTTAGAGGATCAAAGTACATGATAACATTCATCAATGATTTCTCCAAGTACGTCTGGGTTGACTTCATGAAAGAAAAATCCGAGGCATTAAACAAATTTAAGGAGTTTAAAGCAAAAGTAGAATATGAAGTAGGCAAGAAAATACTATGCATTCGCATGGATAACGGGGGAGAATATAAGTTAGATGACTTTACAAAATTTCTTCAAGAATGGAAGATATGTCGACAATTTACTTGCCCAAATACGCCCCCAACAAAATGGAGTTGCTAAAAGAAAGAATCGACATTTGGCGAAGGCATGCTGGAGTATGTTGCATGCAAAGAACGTTCCACCCAAGTTTTGAGCTGAGTGTATGAAGACGGTAGCGCACGTGATCAACAAACTACCTCAAGAAAAGCTTGGCTTTATGTCACCTTATGAGAAGTTGTGGAATCGCAAGCCCACGGTAAGTCACTTTAGAATATTTGGGTGTGTATGTTATGCATTCATGCCAGACCATCTTCGCAACAAGTTCAATAAAAAGGTAGTTCGCTGCATATTCGTGAGCTACGATGATCAAAGAAAAGGATGGAAGTGTTGTGACCCTACAACAAGGAGGTGTTACACTTCCAGAAATGTGGTGTTCGACGAACTATCATCTTGGTGGACATCACAACCTAATTCAAAACAAGTTGAAGAAGAGATTCGTGAAGGAATGGAAGAAAATGACGAGATTGATAAGGGCCAGCCAATTGAAGAAGGAAATGATAATGTAATTGGAAGAAAAGAAGTCAGAGCATAGTCACCAGAAAAATCAAAGAGACCATGGCGAACTGGTGTACATCCGAGAACTACAGAAGAGCTTCGACCAAGCCAGATGGAAGAACTTGAAGAACGGGAACCTCAAGTTAAGAGATCAACAAGACAAAGAAGACCAAATCCCAAATATGCAAATGCGGCGTTGATCGAAGATGTCGGAGCAGTTGAGCCGTCCACATATGAGGAAGCCTCGCAAGGCATGGAATGGAGGAAAGTTATGGAGGAAGAGATACAAGCACTAAGAAAGAACGAAACAAGGGACTTAGTGCCAAGACCTAAAGAGGTACGTCCTATATCTTGCAAATGGGTTTATAAACTTAAAACTCGACCAAATGGGTCGATAGAAAGATATAAGGCATGACTAGTTGCTTGAGGATTCTCTCAAAAGTATGGCCTAGATTATGATGAGACCTTTAGTCCAGTAGCAAAGATCACTACAGTTTGAGTCTTACTAGCACTTGCAGCAAGCAAGTCGTGGAAATTATGGCAAATGGATGTGAAGAATGCCTTCTTACATGGAGAACTAGATCGAGGTATATACATGGAGCAGCCAAATGGTTTCAAAAGTAAGATTAATCCAGATTATGTTTGTAAGTTAAAGAAAGCCCTCTATGGCTTAAAACAAGCCCTGAGAGCATGGTACGGGAAGATTGCTGAATTTTTGGTACAAAGTGGTTACTTTGTAGCCCCAGCGGACTCGAGCTTGTTTATGAAGGTAGAAGATGGCAAGCTTGCAATAGTACTAATTTACATGGATGATCTAATCGTCACTGGAGATAATGAAGAGGAGATATGCCAAATCAGAACCAACCTCTCAGTACGGTTTCAAATGAAAGAGCTTGGAGAATTAAAACATTTCCTGGGACTCGAGATTGAGAAGACAAATGAAGGATTATTCCTATGTAAGCAAAATTATGCACGAGACCTCCTAGACAAGTTCGGGATGCTTGATTGCAAACCTATATCTACTCCAATTGATGGAAATGTAAAGTTATGTGCAATTGAAGGACGAGAATTGGAAGACTCAACTATGTATAGGCAATTGGTGGGTAGCCTTATTTACCTAACCATAACACGGCTTGATATTGCCTTTGCAGTGGGAGTAGCAAGCCGATTCATGGAGAAGTCACGAAAGCCCCACTTAGATGTAGTCAGGTGCATACTAAGGTATGTAAGGGTACATTTGATTTTGGGCTTCTGTATAAGAAAGAAGCATAATGTGAAATTGTAGGCCATTGTGATGTTGACTTTGCTGGAGATCGTGACACGCGGAGAATCCAGTTTTCCATGCAAGGACCAATCATATAGAAGTGCACTATCATTTCCTGCAGGAAAAAGTATTACAAGGTGAGATAAAGATGGAGTATGCCAAAACAGATGATCAAGTTGTAGACATCTTCACCAAAGGTCTTGGAGTTGTAAAATTTGAAGAGTTTTGAAGGCAACTTGGTATGATCACAATGTCCATGCTAAGAGAGAGTAGTCGGTGAGGAGGAGTGTGAGAAAAAAAAAAAAAAAAAGCACCTCCTCTCTCTCCGGAATTCTCCAGATTTATCTCACTCTCTACTCCTCTAGATTTTTCTCACTAGAGAATTCCTCAGATGCAATTGCTGACAGATAATCAGAAAGTTGTAATAAAATAATAATAGGAAGAGTGTGGAAGGCAATTCATTGACCGACCTTATGCCCTATAAATAGGGCTCTTGTCCATGGAGAGTAGCGTGGTAGAGAGTCTTGTGTGTGAAGCGTGTGGAGTGCGTACGAGAGGTGTGTGGATGTGTGTAGGGGTCGTGTAGTGTAAGTGTACGGTGATAGATATTGAGTGGGTGTGTGCAGAGTTGTGTTCGTGTGTAATTTGTAAAGTGAGTAGTGATAGTATAGAGAGTTTGTAATATTGTTTATAAAAAGAGTAATTATTTTACTTGCACATCCACTTGCTTCTCTACAGATCTCACATCCTCATCATTCCAACATTCCCCATCCAAGCTAAAGCAAAGCCATCCTCAAAGGTTAGCTTGGATACCATGTTCTAGAGAGCACCTTTAGAGGGAGCCTTAGTAAATATGTTTGTAAGTTGCTCATCACTATGGACATGGGGAGTTTCCATTGTCTTATTTAGTATCTTCTCACGCATAAAGTGACAATCGACTTCTATATCTTTTATCTATTCATGGAAACTAAATCTGAACCAATATGGATTGTAGCTTGATTATCACATAATTACTTCATAGGAGACTTACGGGCTCAAAATCCCAATTCTTGCACAACTAATCAAAGCCAAACCATTTCACTTGTAGTTAAGGCCACGGCTCTATATATGGCCCCTGCACTGGACCTTACCACAACAATTTGTTTTTCACTTTTCCAAGTGACTAAGTTGTCACCTACAAAGGTGCATAAACCTTTGGTTGATTTCCTATCCTTAAGGTTCCTAGCTCAATCCACATCAGTATTATAATACTAGTATGACCATGTTTCTTCATCAGAAAACCTGATTTGGACCAGGCTTGAGGTACCGAAGTATGCAATCTACAAGTGCCATATGTCCTTCAGTAGGATCCGCCTCTTAGGATCGTGTTGATACTATCTTTTAATGATGTTCATGTATAGAAGAGAGATAAAAGAAGGCAAGAGGAACATTCAATAGATAAGGACATTCAAACAACCAAGAGAATAATCCCTTGGAAGCTTACATCCATGGTAGTAAATCCCCAATTAATATTGTTACCTTTGGGGGAAGATTTATTTTTATTTAATAGAGCAATACAATAACTCATAATAGGGGTGTGCTATCAGACCGGTTTTACCTAGGAATCGGAGCGGACGCGCAAAAAATAAGTTTGAAAACCAATTCTTGTTGGAATCAGTTGGGGACCAGGTTCCAAATTTTTGGAATCAGTTGAAATCGGTGTGGGAATAGATTTCGAGTGAATACCCACCATGGAATCAGACCGAACCGCTTTGTTTCGGAACGGGTTTCATAATAGGTTTTATAAGTTAAAAAGCCAGAGCCCTAATTTCTTTTTCCATAAATTCTAACCTCGGCACTCCTTCCTCGAAACTCCTTGCCAATCTTCTTTCTTCCCCTAAATTTTTATGAATGAATGGGAAATGAAGGTTTAAATGCATGTTATATGTTACGTGTTTGAACTTTTTATTGTTTGTAATTATACGTGACTATGTGCTCATCTTATGAGTTGTTATTGGTGAATAGGGATTTTGATTGTTCATCTTTTGAATCATTTTATTGCTTATAACCTCATATGATTTTGTTGTAAAAAAATGAACAAAAAAAAAAGGTTTTGGGGTTGATCTTAGAACCAAACTGGAAAACAGGGTAAGTTCTGGAACTGAATCCAAGCAAATAAGGTAGGTTCTAGAATAAAAAAACTGCAAATCAATTATAAAGTTCTAGAACCTATCGGCTCAAGAACCAATCACCTCTAACTTACTCTCATTGGGTTATAGTCATTAATTTGATAATCACAGTGTACAATCTTGTCAGATCTCCTTCTATAATGGGATTAGGACGATTTAGCATCCTTATATTTTCAACGATGGTTATGTTCATTGAATTGGGTGTGGAGTCGGTCCGGCCCTAAATGGAAGCTTTTTTTTAGCCTTTAGCTAGCTGATTGGATTCATCCGTTTTACGAGTCTGCGGACAAGCCAATTGCATGTTGAGGATTAGAGCCAACGAAATATGACAGCGGAGAATTTCCCCACCTAATCCTATAAATTTTCTTCTAGGTGAAGATTTGAGACCCTGAGGGACTACTCTGGGAAATCGCAAAAAAAGTTGAGGACCTAAAGCTCATTTTGCATTTCTTCCCTTCTTTTTCGGTTTTCTCAGAATCCGGCGTTTGCACTCGTTCCGTTCATTCAGACCGTAAGAGCTTCGATTTTCATTTACAGATATTACCGCCAAAACAAGGAAAAAAAACACAGAATTTAGTTACGGAAAAATAAGAAATGTAAAATGAGAAAAACACGATATTCGGGGATCTTTGTCTCGCAGATTCGTCTCCGACTGAGTATTCCGTTTCGGCCCACCTTCGTTGCTTATAAATTCCCGGATTCCACCACCGTCCAAACCGGACATTGCCTCTCCGCGTGCGTGTGCCTGTGTTTGTCTGCGAGAGAGAGAGAGAGAGAGAGAGAGAGAGAGAGAGAGAGGGGGGCTACCATGGCGGGTGCTATTTGCGGTGGCAACTTGGTGAGTGTGCTCAGCGCGAGCCAACTCGGGAGCTCAAGGCGGTTCGTGCTGAGATCCGGCAAGACGAGCTTCGAACGTCACATTCTCGCGCCGAAACTGAGAGCCTCCTCCTCAGCCCACGTCGAAACTAGGCCGCCTCCGCCACCACTGGTACGTCTCTGTGCCTCTGGCCGGGCTCATCGAGCAGAAAAGATTGGATACCGTTTTGTTCCGAATGTGGGGAAACAAATGAGGAACCGAATTTTGCGGGAAAGGCTTTTGAAATGTGTACTGTCCTGATTGAAGAAAACAGTAATTTGTGTGAGAATCTACTGTGGACAGGTTTTTTTTCTGGCTAGTTCCTTTTGTCTTGCCATCTGTTGATTGAAAAACCGAACTTTATTTGTGTAGGAAGCTACTGTGGATAAGGAGAAACTTGGCAGCAACCAGAATGTATTAGCTTGTCCCATATGTTATGAACCGCTAACATTCACTGGCGATCTGGTGTTTTCTGTGTAAGTTGCGCAGATTATAAGACGGTTCGGCCCATGAATGTCTTTTTGCTGTTTTCATCATCCCGTTGTGATTCTGCTGCAGGGATGCTGCGTCCGGGTCTACTTTGGAGTGTGGCACCTGCAAGAAGACCTATGTGGGCAATGAAACGCATTTTGATCTTACAGCGGCCAGTGGAACCAAGGAATATGGCGAACCCATGGCCCTTTCTACCGAGCTTTTCAGGTGCGAAGTGTTATTTATTGGAGCCGACTGATTCGTTGGGCAAAGATTCACAATGTCGCCTCCAGTGGCATTATCCGGGTGGGTTATTTTATAAGTCATGGTCATTCGGGTGATGTTCCACTGATTGAATTTTTGCATCAGGACTCCGTTGGTATCGTATCTCTATGAGAGGGGATGGCGTCAAAGTTTTTCAGTTTGGGGTGGTTTTCCAGGTCCAGAGAAAGAGGTTAGTTCGACTCTTTTCTTTTTTCCTCCTATTGCTTCGTGTATGCTTGTCACTGCCATTTGTTACAGAACTGGTTTTTGTGTTGCTGTTATGATGGATGCCCTGCAAGACTTGTTCTATTGCAAGGAGTAGCCATCTTGGAAATGGTTTTCATAGAAAAGTGGTCACCGACCAGAAAAAATTACTAAATACATACCTATGCCTTCAGAAAGATGCACATTTGACTCGATGCCATTGACCTTGGGCTGGAGCTAAGTATCTAATGCATGTGGTACTCCTCTCTGGTCACTTTGCGGGGAGGTACTGACCATGAGATTTTGACTGTAGTTCGAATTGACCAAGGGATTCCTTAAGCCAGTATTGGGAGGAAACATTGTTGATACAAGTTGCGGGAGTGGTCTTTTTTCGAGACTTTTTGCCAAGAGTGGACTGTTCTCTCTCGTTATTGCTCTGGACTACTCTGAAAATATGTTGAAGCAGTGTTACGAGTTCGTTCAGGGGGAGGAGAATTTTCCGAAAGAGTGAGAAGACCAACTCTTACTCTGATCAAATGATGATTGAAGTTTGTAGTTTGTCGCTGTATTGTTAGGAATTTCTCCTAGATTGTTGTTGTCTTGATACATTACGCTAGAGTCAGTTTTGACCAAGTTTTCTGCTTGTAGGAACTTGGCCTTGGTCAGAGCCGACATCTCTAGACTTCCTTTTGCTTCAGGTTCTATTGATGCCGTGCATGCTGGTGCTGCTTTACATTGTTGGCCTTCACCATCAACAGCAGTGAGTATTTTGGTTCTTTATGGTTTCTGTTCCCCACGAGGTAACCGGATCAATATAAAGGGGGATTGTATAACATCGGTCTTGTTCTTTATGCTTAATTTCAAACTTTTCGTAAAATCGTCAAAAGGGAATGGCTCCAGTTTCTCCACTCGGTAAAAATTAATGTTTGCAGGGCACGTAAGTATAACTTTTTAGGAGCGAAGCTTTATTTAATGTATGCACTTCATTGATCCTACCTTAGGAAGCATCACTTGGTTTAAAATCTCTTAGTTCTTTGTCATATGCTCACATTCATTACGTCGTGGTGCTTTCTCAGGTTGCTGAAATCAGTCGAGTTTTACGACCAGGTGGAGTTTTTGTCGCAACTACACACTTGCTCGATGGTCCATTTGCGTTATTTCCTCTTCTGAGGCCATTACGCCAGGTACTTGGTTTTGGCTTGAGTCCTGTCCCTCTGTTCAGCTCTACATATCCAAACTGCATGTTTTCTCTTCTGCTAAATACAGTTCGACAATATCTGTTGGAGCAGAAGGCTGGGGTTTGTTCCATCAATTTTCACACAACAAAAGAATTAAACTTTCAACTTTTTGATCTTTTAGAATGGGACACGCATGCTTCATTTGCTTTGGGGAATACAATGGCATTATCAAGCCGATGCCTAACCATCCTTTTTGTCTCTCATTCCAGAATATAAGTCAAATATCTGGCAGCCACATCTTCCTCTCTGAAGGCGAATTAGAAGATCTTTGCAGAACCTGTGGGCTGATTGGCTTCAAATTTTTTAGGAATGAGCGATTCGTGATGATCTCAGCTTCGAGACCCCTCTAAAATTTCAGATTAGCCAGCAGGTTCATCGATTACTTTGAATAACAGAGCAAACACAATAGTCAAGTAATTACGGGCGCCACTGTGAGTCTCTCACATTGTTAGCAATGAAGTTTAGGAAAATGAAGATGCGTATATATACAACTTATTGTTTAAAGCACAGGATGATAAAATAAAGGCTGCTCTCTTAAATTCTTGATGTGTAAATACCACCCATTCGGCGGTCAATGAACGAGTTGAATGAAAGGTTTATTGCTCCTACAGTGTGTCCTTGCTTTGGGGGTCTCAAACTTTGAGTAATGACCCATGAGATTAAATTTTTCACTTTTGTAGTGGAATAACTTTTCGTTGTCCCATCAGTTGATGTAATGCAAATCAGGAACTTGAAATTGTTTAAGAACATTGGAACAGTTCTTTTCCTTATAAACAATGGTATACATGACTATCGAGCGAAATCCGCTCTGTCCCTTTAGCTGCTGTTGCATTCTATCCTTGTTAAGATGAGAATGCAAAGCTACTAAAGACGACAGCTTGACCACTTCACAAATTCATAAATGTAGTTCCTCTAATCTCTACATTAACCTCTCCCTTCGTACAATACAAAACTCGTGCAAGGTCTCTGCTAGTCAATTGTAATTACAGAAGTTTTATGTGAGTACAACAATCAAAAACCTCCTCCCACCTCCATGAAGATCCCCAGATGATGCTGTTTCTATTAATCATTAGAGCACTGCCTGCACCCTATACCGTTATCTCATCTCAAAAGACAAATCAATCAACACCTGTGCTTTACGCATCTCTCAAGAAATTCAGATATGGAATGCACAAGCTACATATATATATATATATATATATATATATATAGAAATTCGATCTGTTACCGAGGCAGCTGTGTGCTCAGTAACTTGTGTGAAAGAAAGAAGAGGAATGATTTGGAACTTAACTTGTTTGTTGTTGGTGCATTCCATGATATGCAGAAGCCCACAATGAACAAAACTAAGCTGTGGATGAATCATTCGGATAAGCCAGCAGAAGTATTGCTGCCAGTAGGACGGCTGATTCCGAGCTTATCTGTGCTAAAATTATTCTTCCAGATCCAGAGTTGGTAAGACGTCTGGAAAGAAAATCTGAAAATCTCCGATTTTACCTCCAAAAAGTCCCCCAAGGGAACTAGCAATCACGAAGAGTGCCATGAGAAATGCAGTTTTATTATGGGAGAACCCAACAAGCTCCAACCACATGTGCGTTTGGAATTGGCATTTCCAAGCCACTTTAGGCCTCCAAAGCCCTTTGGGCTAAAAATGAGTGTTTGGCAAAATGTTTTGTAAAGATACTTGGCTGAAAGTCTGTCTTGTGAAGGCTTTCAGCATGCCAAAAATGCTGAGCTGAGGGGAGAAAAAAAATTTATTCCCAAATTATCCTTGTTGATTTTTTGTTTTTCCGGTTTTGCCCTCTCATCGTCTTCGTCTTCTTCCGCGAGTGGGTACTGTTCATCTTCTTCGCGGATACAACCTTGCCTGCACTGCAGGCGCCGTGCCCGCACCGGCCACTGTGCCGGCAGCCCTCAACCGCGCCAGCACCACCCGCGTCGGCGACCTGCGAGCCCTCTCTACTCCACCGCCGTTCCACCGGCCCCGCCAGCCACCGTCGCTGCACCTCCACCAGATCTGAACCCCGGCGGACCACTGCCCCTTTCGAACCGAAGCCCCTGTAGTAGATCGCGAAGCTCGCCGCGCCGATCTCGCTCGACGACCGCGTCACCGCTGACTACTGCTCGCCTCCGCTCGACGCCGTTGTTGCTCAACAACTCGCGACCCAGCGCCTGAGGCCCTCACCGCTCGACTGCTGCTGTCCCGATCTCGCTGCTTGAGTGTCCTGACACCTGCAGATCTAAGCTCGCCTCCGCCCGACGCTGTCGCCGCCCAGCAACCCGCAACCCAGCACCTGACTCCGCTGCACCGGCCAACGCTTCGACTCGTCGTTTGCAAGACCTCCGCCTTAGCAGCTCGCCTCCGTCGCGCCTCTGCCCATCGTCCTCCGCTCGGTCCCAACCCCCGCGCTCCGCTGTGACGCTGGTTTTCCCCCTTCGCTGGAGCCTGACGCCACCGCGCCTTGGTACCACCGCCCATGAGCGGTAGCCGGCGAGGTCCTCCCGCGACATTGATGCCCTGGATCTAGGTCGCGGCGGGGTCGCCGGAGGTCAAGGTGGCGTCACGCGACCTCACCGCCCCAGATCCGGGGTCGCCATAGGTTGCGGTGGCGTCGTGTGACCTCGAGCGGCCTTTGCCGATGGTCTTCGGGGGTCAGCGAGGTCGCCAGAGGTCGCGGTGGCATCGTGTGACCTCGGGCGGCCTTTACCGGTGGTCTTCGAGAGTCACTTGACCCTGGGCGGCCCTCCCTAGTCGTCTCCGGGGCTGCCTAAGTCGGATGTCAGCTGCCGGTGACAAATTTCGATTGCCGGCGGCCGCCTGCCCTTTCCGGTCAATTTTTTTAGTTTTTATTTATTATTTTTTTTTATCACAAAAGCCATTTATAAATGTAATTCTCCTAAACACCATTTTGCTCGAAGGTACTTCACAAAGGGCTTTCAAACTACAATTTACCAAACACTTTGCATTTTGAAAAACACCTCTTTGCATTTTCCTAAAAACTTTCCCCAAAAGCCTTCATGGTCGCAAATGACAAAGCTGACCAGGGGAATAAATGCGTTATGGAATGATGGACTCTTTATCACCGATTTTGCTTCTTGAAGCGAGTCCTTCACTTGTGAGCAGAACCATTTTTTTTTTTTTTGTAAGTTTGCCCAGTAACCTTGGCATGGCCATAGCAAAGGAGCGGACTGGAATTGCATTAGTTCAACCGAATGGAAGGAAATTCTCCACATAGGGATCCCCATGGACGTTGAGGGAGCTATCAACACAGAAAATAGTCCACCTACTAAAGGCACCGAGATTGCGAGTCAGTTGGAGTCGTCGAAAAGCCATATCCAACAAACTAGACGGGCTTGCTGCACTTTTGAAGGAGGATTCATTTTCCTTTAATAGAGAACAATACAATGGGTTGTAGTCATTGATTTGGTGAACACAACTATTGCACAACCAAGCCAGATCTCCTATTATAGCGGGATTAGGATGATCTGATATCCTCATCGTTCCAACATTCCTCCTCCAAGCTGAAACAAAGCCGTCCTCAGAGGTCAGCTTGGATAGCATGTTCTAAGGAGCACCTTTAGAGAGAGCCTTAGTAAATACGTTTGTAAGTTGCTCATCACTATAGACATGGGGAGTTTCAATTGTCTTATCTAGAATCTTCTCATGCACAAAGTGATAATCAACTTCTATATGTTTTATCTGTTCATGGAAAACTACACCTGAACCAATATGGATTGCGGCTTGATTATTGCATTATTACTTCATAGGAGACTTACGGGCTCGAAATCCCAGTTCTTGCACAACTAATCAAAGCCAAACCATTTCACTTGTAGTTAAGGCCACGGCTCTATATACAGCCCCTGCACTGGACCTTACCACAACATTCTATTTTTCACTTTTCCAAGTGACTAAGTGTCGCCTACAAAGGTGCAGAAACCTTTGGTTGATTTTCTGTGCTTAAGGTTCCTAGCTCAATCTGCATCAGTATGATAATACTAGTATGACCATGTTTCTTCATCAGAACACCTGACTTGGACCAAGCTTGAGGTACCGAAGTATGCAATCTACAAGTGCCATATGTCCTTCAGTAGGATCTGCCTCTTAGGATCGTGTTATGCATTGATACTATCTTTTAATGATGTTCATCTATAGAAGAGAGATAAAAGAAGGCAAGAGGAACATTCAATAGATAAGGACGTTCAGACGACCAAGAGAATAATCCCTCGGAAGCTTACATATATGGTAGTAAATCCACAATTAACATCGTTACCTTTGGGGGAAGATTCATTTTTCTTTAATAGAGCAATACAGTAACTCATAATAGGGGTGTGCTATCGGGCCGGTTTTACCCAGGAATTGGAGCGGACCACCCAAACAATAAGTTTGGGAACCAATTCCTGTTGGAATCAGCTGGGGATCAGGTTCCAAACTTTTATAATAAGTTGAAATCGGTTTGGGAATAGATTTCGAGTGAATACCCACCTAGGAATTAGACCGAACCGCTTTGTTTTGGAACAAGTTTCATAATAGGTTTTATAAGTTAAAAAGCCAAAATCCTAATTTCTTTTTCCGTAAATTCTAACCTCGGCACTCCTTCCTCGAAACTCCTTGCCAATCTTCTATTTTCCCCTAAATTTTTATGGATGAATGGGAAATGAAACTTTAAATCTATGTTATATGTTACGTGTTTGAACTTTTTATTGTTTATAATTATACGTGACTATGTGTTCATCTTATGAGTTGTTATTGGTGAATAGGGATTTCGAGTTTTCATCTTTTGAATCATTTTATTGCTTATAACCTCATATGATTTTGTTGTAAAAAAAAACCAAAAAAAAAAAAAGGTTTTGGGGTAGATCTTAGAACCAAACTGGAAAACAGGGTAAGTTCTATAACCGAATCCAAGCAAATAAGGTAGGTTCTAGAACCTATCGGCTCAAGCACCAACCACCTCTAACTTACTGTCATTGGGTTATAGTCATTAATTTGATAATCACAGTGTACGACCTTGTCAGATCTCCTTCTATAATGGGATTAGGACGATTTATGTTCACCGAATGGGTGTGGAGTCGGTCCGGCCCTAAATGGAAGCTTTTTTTTAGCCTTTAGCTAGCTGATTCGATTCATCCTTTTTAGGAGTCAGCCGACAAGCCAATTGAATGTTGTGGATTAGAGCCAACGAAATATGACAGTGGAGAATTTCCCAACCTAATCCTATAAATTTTCTTCTAGGTGAAGATTTGAGACCCTGAGGGACTACTCTGGGAAATTGCTAAAAAAGTTGAGGACCTAAAGCTCATTTTGCATTTCTTCCCTTCTTTTTCGGTTTTCTCAGAATCCGGCATCTGCACTCATTACGTTCATTCAGACCGTATGAGCTTGGATTTTCAGTTACGGATTTTACCGCCTAAACAAGAAAAAAAAAAAAAAACACAAAATTCAGTTACGGAAAAATAAGAAATGTAAAATGAGAAAAACACGATATTCGGGGATCTTTGTCTCGCAGTTTCGTCTCCGACTGAGGATTCCGTTTCGGCCCACCTTCGTTGCCCATAAATTCCCGGATTCCACCACCGTCCAAACCAGACATTGTCTCTCTGCGTGCGTGTGCCTGTGTCTGTCTGCGAGAGAGAGAGAGAGAGAGAGAGAGAGAGAGAGAGAGAGAGAGAGGGGCTACCATGGCGGGTGCTATTTGCGGTGGCAACTTGGTGAGTGTGTTCGGCGCGAGCCAACTCGGGAGCTTGAGGCGGTTCGTGCTGAGATCCGGCGAGACGAGCTTTGAACGTCGAGTTCTCGCGCCGAAACTGAGAGCCTCCTACTCAGCCTACGTGGAAACTAGGCCGCCTCCGCCGCCACTGGTACGTCTCTGTGCCTCTGGCCGGGCTCATCGAGCAGAAAAAGATTAGATACCGTTTTGTTCCGAATGTGAGAAAACAAATGAGGAACCGAACCCATCCGTGGGTGGAGAGTCCCTCCCTTAGGAGTCGAGAGTTCGAAACCGCAGTTGCTAGTGATTTAGGTGAGGACCTGGCGGTAGGTTGCTGGGCTAGTTTCCTCCGAAATATAGGAGCTCGGTCCTCAGGAACCATTCGGGCATGGGGTCCATAATAGAGTCCTCGGTTACAAAAAAAAATAAAAAATAAATGAGGAACCAAATTTTGTGAGAAAGGTTTTTGAAATGTGTACTGTCCTGATTGAAGAGAACAGTAATTTGTGTAGGAATATAATGTGGATAGGTTTTTTTTTTTTTTTTTTTGAAGGCTAGTTCCTTTTGTCTTGCCACCTGTTGATTAAAAAACGGAAATTCATTTGTTTAGGAATCTACTGTGCGTCAGGAGAAACTCGGCGACAACCAGAATGCATTAGCTTGTCCCATATGTTTTGAGCCGCTAACGTTCACTGGCGATCCAGTGTTGTCTGTGTAAGTCGTGTGGATTTTAAGACGGTTCGCCCCATGTATGTCTTTTTGCTGTTTTCATCATCCCGTCGTGCTTCTGCCGCAGGAATTCTGCGTCCGGGTCTACTTTGCAGTGTTGCACCTGTAAGAAGGCCTATGTGGGCAATGAAACTCATTTTGATCTTACAACAACCGGTGGAACCAAGGAATATGGTGAACCCGTGCCCTTTGCTAGCGAGCTTTTCAGGTGCGACAAGTTATTTATTGGAGCCAACTGATCTGTTGGGTAAAAATTGACAATGTCGCCTCCAGTGGCATTATCTGGTTGGATTTGCTATAAGTCATGGGTCATTTGGGTCATGCGCCACTGATCGAATTTTGCATCAGGACTCCATTGGTATCGTATCTGTACGAGAGGGGATGGCGTCAATATTTTGGAAGTTTGGCTGGTTCTCGGGGTCCAGAGAAAGAGGTTCATTCGACTCTTCTATTTTTTACTCCTGTCGCTTCGTGTATGCTTGTCACTGCCATTTGTTACAGAACTGGTTTGGGTGTTGCTGTTATGATTAATGCCCTGCGAGACTTGTTCTATTGCAAGGGATAGCCATCCAGGAAATGATTTTCTTAGAGAAAAGTGGTTACCCACCAGGAAAAATTGCTAAAAAGATATCTAAGCCATCAAACAAATGTACATTTGACTCGATGTCGTTGAACTTAGGCTGGAGCTAGGTATCTAATGCGTGCAGTGCCCTCTCTGTTCCCTTCGTATAGAGCTACTGACCATGAGATTTTGACTGCAGTTTGAATTGATTATGGGATTCCTCAAGCCAGTATTGGGAGGAAACATTGTCGATGCAAGTTGCGGGAGCGGTCTGTTTTCAAGACTATTTGCCAAGAGTGGACTGTTCTCTCGCGTTATTGCTCTGGACTACTCCGAAAATATGTTGAAGCAGTGTTATGAGTTCATTCAGCAGGAGGAGAATTTTCCAGAAGAGTGAGGAAACGGACTATTACCCTGCTCAAATTACGATCGACACTTGTATCTTTTGCTGCGGTGTTGTTAGGAAATTTCTCTTAGATTGTTATTGTCTTGATGAATTACGATAAGAGAGCCAGTTCTGACTAAGCTTTCTGCTTGTAGGAACTTTGCATTGGTCAGAGCCGACATCTCTAGACTTCCTTTTGCTTCGAGTTCTATTGATGCTGTGCATGCTGGTGCTGCTTTACATTGTTGGCCTTCGCCATCAACGGCAGTGAGTACTTTGGTTCTTTACGGTTTCTGTTCCCCATGAGTTGTCTAGATCAATAGAAACGGTGAATATATATAACATCGGTCTTGTTCTGCATGCTTAATTCCAAACTTTGCGTCAAATTTTCAAAAGGGCATGGCTCCAGTTTCTTCAAATTTGGCAACGATTAATGTTTGCCGCGCACATAAGTAGAACTTTTTAGGAGGGAAGCTTTATTCACTCTATGCACTTCACTGATCCTAACTTTGAAAGCATCACTTGGTTTAAAATCTCTTAGATCTTTGTCATATGCTCACATTTCATTATGCGGTGGTTCTTTCTCAGATTGCTGAAATCAGTCGAGTTTTACGGCCAGGCGGAGTTTTCGTCGCGACTACATTCTTGCTTGATGGTCCTTTTGCATTGTTTCCTCTTCTGAGGCCTTTATGCCAGGTACTCGGTTTTGGCTCAAGTCCTGTCCTTCTGTTCACCTCTGCATCTCTAAAAGTACAGGTTTTCTCTACTGTTATGCACAGTTCGACACTACTTGTTGGAGCAGAAGGCCAGGTTTTGTTTCCATCCATTTTTCATGAAACTAAGGAAGCGTTTGATAACGCTTCTGTTGTCGAGTGTAATTTCTGATAAAAAATGACTTTTTTTTTATTCTGTTCTCGTGAACAATTCTAAGCATTTTAAGCTAACTGTCTAAAATTTCAATTCCCGGAATAAAATTGATAGAATTGTGTTTGATACCGTGCTCAAAATTTCTACTCCATATCATTTTCTTTTATTTTTTAAATAATTTTATTACTTTTTTTCCTTTTTTCTTCTTTTTTTTTTTTTTCCTTTCTCTCTCCTATTCTTCTTCTTCAAGTGGCCGGCCCTCGTCGGCCAAGCCAAATCTAACCAGACCGAGCCTCGCCGACGGCCAGGCTAGCCTCACCGGGGCTGGGCGAGCCTCGCCGGTGGCTAGGCTTGCCTTCAGCGAGCTCGCCGGACTGTTTGCCGGCAACCGGCGGCGGTGGGCGGCAGATGGCGGACGGTGGCGGACGACAACCACGCCGGTGGGTGAAGAAGAAGAGAAATTTGTTATTGATTCTAAAAAAATTGTTCCCGAGAATAAGAATCAACTTTTTTTTTATTCTTGATTTTGTTCCAAATTTACTTCTAGGAACAAAAAAATAGAAATTTGTTCCTAGGAACAAAATTTTACCAAACACAATTCTGTTTCAAAATTACTCCTGGGAACAAAATAATAGAAATTGGCATTGTTTAGCCGGTTACCAGACAGGCCCTAAACGACTAAATTTTCCACATCTTGATCTATAGAATGGGACACGCATGCTTCCTTTGTCTTGGGGAATATGATGGCATTTGTCGAGCCAATCAATGCCAAATCATCATTTTCGTCTCTCTCGGTGCAGATTTCAACTCAACTAAGTGGCAGCCACATATTCCTATCTGAAGGCGAGCTAGAAGGTCTTTGCAGAACCTGTGGGCTGATCGGTGTTAAATTTGTGAGGAACAAGCGATTCGTCATGATCTCCGCTTCCAAACCCAGCTGAGATTCCGGATGCGGGTTCATCTATTACTTTGAATAAATGGAGCAAACAAAATAGTCCACTTCTTATTGTTTAAAGCATAGGATGATATGGTAAAGGGTGCCCTCTTAATTTATTGATTTGCAAATACCGCCCGGTTCGACGGTTCATGGATGAATTGAAAGACAGATTCATTGCTCCTGCAGTGTCTTTGTTTTTGGGTTCTCAAACTTGACTGTTTGAGAAAGGACTTTTCACTTTGAAATAACTTTTCGCTGTCCCGTCATTTTCAAGTTGTTGAAGAACAACGGAACGGTTCTTTCCCTATAAATGATGATGCACGACTGTCGAAAGAAATCAGCCGTCCATTTGGCTGCGGTTGCATAGCTGCTAAAGAGCACAGTTCACCTCCACAAATTCATTAAATGTAACTTCTCTAATCTCTACACTAACCTCTCCCTCTGTACAAAACAAAACTCTTGCAAGGTCTCTGCTTGTCGATTGTAGCTACAGAAGTTTCATATGAGTATACCTATGAAAGACCTCTCCTACCTCCATGAAGTTCCGCATTGAAGATTTTCAATTTCAAAAATGATACTGGCTTCAGCTAGCTGCGTTGTGTGACTACTTGCCCAGATTAGCGAACGTCAATTGACGGTAAAGCAACGTCTTTTCGTCACCATCCTCAATATCGGTGGAATCCTCCCCCTCATAATGAACATCGATGACGCTTCTCTCCCTACCATAAATGTCTGATCCGTCAACCAGATCACCAGTACCGACTCCACTGGGGGACATGTCATCCAAGTTTAACTGTTGCATCTCTGATTCTATTAGAGCCTCCATCCGAGCCCGCTCTCTATCTCGTGGGTATGTGCAGTAGAGGAACGAGTAGATGACACAGCAGAGAGACATGGGAATGCCTACAGCTGCGTACAGTGCCCTGGCCAGCGAGGCCGCATTCTCTCTATCAGTCTCGATCTCCTGCGATTCAGTAGATCCTCTGGGAAGTTCTTTGTAACCATACACATTCTGGGCTAGTATTCCAACTAAAGGAGGAGCAAATGATGATAGTATGGCCTCAAATGATCGGTCCAGGGCATAGACACTTGTTCGGGATTTTTCAGGGACTATTTCTGCAAAAATAGGACTGTAATGAAAAGACCGGAGTCAGTATTGATTTTGCAATCTTCAGGAAGTAATGTAACAATTGAATACACACTGCTCATCTTCCAAAATTTTTAGAAATTAGATATTCATAATCCTGTTTCGATGTATGATGATAAAGCATCATTAAAATCTTTCAGACTATTACATAAACTGAAATACGAGTTTCTAAATTCCAAGCAATAAAACTAAAACAAACTTCCAATGCTGCCCAGTCACTACTGTTCCTTTTAATTGTAAGAGCACTGCTTGCTTCCTCTCAAAAGACAAATCAGTTAGCACCCGTGCTTTAAGCATCTCTCAAGAAATTCAGGCATGAAATGACAACCTACTGCATTTATATAATATTTTTATATATATTCAATCAAATAGTTAGGCAGCTCTGTGCTCAGTAACTTATGTAGAAGAAAGAAGAGGAATGATTTAGAACTTAACTTGTTTGTTGCTGGAGCATTCCATGATATGCAGAAGCCCACAATGAACAAAACTAAGCCATGGACAAACGCAGTGGATGAATCATTTGGAAGAGCCAGCAAAAGTATTGCTGCGAGTGGTACAGCTGATGCTGAGCTTATCTGTGCTAAAATTATTCTTCCAGAGTTTGGTAGACGTCTGGAAAGAAAATCTCCCATTTTACCTCCAAAAAGTCCCCCAAGGGAACTAGCAATCACGAAAAGTGCTATGAGAAATGCAGTTTCATTATGGGAGAACCCAACAAGCTCCAACCACATTGTCGCAAATGACAAAGCTGACCAGGGGAATAAACCTGTTACGCCCTGAGCAACAATTATTTGGAATGATGGAATCTTTATCACCGACTTTGCTTCTTGAAACAAGTCCTTCACTTCTGAGCGAAACGATTTACTTGAAGTTTGCCCAGTAATTTTGGCATGGCCATCAGCAAAATGTGGATCTCTGGCAAAGAGGCGGACTAGAATTCCAACTAAGATGCTTATTAGTCCAACCAAATGGAAGGAAATTCTCCACCCAGGGATCCCCATGAATGTTGTGGGAGCTATCAACACAGAAAATAGTCCACCTACCATGGCACCAAGATTGCCAGTCAATTGTAGCCATCCAAAAGCCATACCCCGGTTGTTATCGTCCGTCGAATCAGCCACGAGGGACTGGATTGCAGGTGCTACTATGGCAAGCCCAATGCCATTCAAAGCTCTTGATACCGCCACCTGAACAAATGCTGAGTATAATTAATCAAGTCAGCTGATTCATGAACATATTTGGAACTTTCCTTCAATTGAATGGAAGTTTCAAGTGACTTCAAACATCTTTTCATAGTCTATGAAGCTACATCCTTTAAATATAAAAACCTTCCAATGGTAAGAATCAAAATTATAAAAAGGGGGACCATAGCGTCAGTGGGCAATGGCATATAACATCTTTGCCAGAAGAGAGTATGTAAAAGGTCTCTAATAGCTGGAACATAAACAACAGTGCCTGCCATATCAAATGTCTGAGAACATGCAACTCCATATGCACAAAACTATTATAGAAATATATCTGGTGCCCACACTTGCAAAATGTTGAGGTTTTCTTTCTCCTTTCTTATCCGGAAGATTATTGCGTGATAGGTAAATAAACTTTTATTGTTTTGAGAAAGTATCCTCAGGTCACGACCATATTCTTTCTCACCAGGCCTCCCCTTGTGAAAGAGTACCAACAGATATACAGCAAGCTCCATAGCTCTCATTGATGAACACTGCTATAGAAGGTCCTAACCCACGTAGCCCTCAAGTTTGGAAGATATAGTTACTCAACATGACTTCCTAGGCAACCAAAAAGAAAGAGCTGCTATGGAGGTCACTTAGACTTTTTCCTTCGTAGGAGTTAACATCACCTTAATTAGCTAATCATACTGAGATTTAGACTCCGAGAACAATCAACTCAAAGCCCCGTGCAACCATACCCTTCTTCCATCTCTATCTCCCAATAATGCAAGATCCAAACGAAATTATGATTTCAATTTACCCTAGCTGCTGAGGTTGTAGCATGTAAACAGTCTGTTTTTCTCCCTTCTCTGCCTACAATAGACTGATGTATGTCCCCCAAGGCTACTGAACCAGACTAAAACAAAAATGTAATCCATATTCTCACATCACCAGCCAACAAAAATCACGCTCTCCACACCCAAAAGATAGTGCTCTGCACAAAATTTACAAAGCCATGACCTAAATAGTCTCTCGCGCTCCTTGTACCAACAAAGGACTGACCAGACGGCAATGGTAATTTCTACGACTTACTCTTCAGTTCTGAGTCTCCGGTAACATTTACACCTAGCTATTCAACTCCAACTATTTAGCGGGAAATCATAACCATTTCAAAAATCACTGACTGCATATTCATCCTTTTCTTCTCTCGCCCACCCCCCCCCCCCCCCCAACCCCGCAAAAAATAAAATAATAATAATAGTAAAAAGTTTCTTGCTTCTTATTTTAGCAACTGCAGATACCCATAAAAGATTAAACTTAAACCAACTGATGATTCGTTAGAGGACTGAAAATGCTTCTCATGACCTGAAGCTCATGCAGAGAATAATGTAGATTAGAATTTGCTTCCACAATATCATCAATAGTTTTAGCTGAAATCCTTAGCTAAACGCTAATCATTGTTAGACTACATCTACATTCCCAATTGTGAAATAGAAGCTGGACCACTCCATGCCCATAAACAAAGACGCAAAAGCTAACACAACCCAATTTCCTTCTCAAATCAATCTCCCTCTCTCTCTCTCTCTCTGGGCTGTCGGCTCAGCACAGGAGAACATATTATATTCCCAAAAGTTTGGAAATTGTCTACCGGAACAAGCAAATTTCCAGAGCCAAAACCCCATACATGAACCAGCAATTCAAACCCAGATCCAACAAATCAAGAACGCACCGAACCCAAGCGCAACCATACCTGGAAGAAAGTAGACGAGAACGCCACAAGAAACGTGGCGGCGGCCCAGAGGAACGCGCCGAGCGCAATCACGTGAACCCTGTTGTGGCGCGCCGCCAGGTAGACCGCCAGCGGGTAGCAGAGGGACTGCACCACCGACCGGCACAGCGTGAGCGAGCCGAGCCGGGTCGGGTCGGCGTGCAGGGCGGCGCCGACCTCCTTGTACACGCCGGGCAGCAGGGACTCGTCGGCCCGCTCCATGATGCCGGCGAGGTTCACCAGGAGCAGGGTCACCGCCTCGGGCTCCATCCTCGACACGAGGCGCCTCATCTCGACCACGGCCCTCGTCGCCATCGCGGGTCCCTTTACCGCCTTCGCCGTCGGCCCTTGCATGGTCAGAGAGCGCCGCTTCCGCGAATCCGGCGCGGCATGGAGGAAGACGGCGGCGGCGGCGGCGGCGGCGGCGGCGGCGGAGAAAGGGGAGATCGAGGAGAGTAAAAGAGGAAGCGGGGGGGGGGAAGAGATTTTGACTTGGAATTTTTCGCCGGTCGTCTTCGAGGCACGGGAAATGGTTTGAACGGTGACGGGGGGAAGGAATCGGGCCGACAGAGAAGACCGAATCTGGATTTTGCGCGTATGCCGAGTCGCCGACTGCCGATGCGGGCCGCCGTGACGTCATATTTCGCTTTTGTGATATGAAACGCACGAAATAAGGTTTTTTAAAATAAAATGGCCAAAAAAGACCAAACTAAAAATGATGAAAATGCGAGGGATTAGAAAAAAAAAAAAAAGGAAATTTTCAAATAACATTATGAAATTCCGTTATTTTCTCAAATAAAGCAAGAATCTGAAGTTTTTTCATTTTTTTCAAATAAAAACATAAAATGACTATATCAACCTTAAAGAAGGTCCGTTCTCACCAATTAGTGAAGGACATTTTCGTACTTTAATTTTAATTTTTTTTTTCGTTTTTGCTTTCCTTAAAAAAAGACAAACTCAATAATAAAAAAGGGCTAAAAAGGAAACACACATGAAAAAGAAAAAAAAAAACTCAGGTCCTTTGCCTGTGGTCGATGCCCCACCATCAATGGGAGGCAGCCATAGACGGGAGGGCCCTCCTTACCTGTATTTTTTTTCTTTTTTAAAAACTTTGAGATTTCTTAATTTTTAATCTAACTTAACTAAAATTTAGATTAAATTTGTCTTAAATGAAAAATCCTTTGATCAATCGAAATATTTAGTTGATTGGCGAGATCAAGTCCTTATTTGAAATTATCATGGTCAGTTCATATTATTTGAAATTGCTTTGGTCATTTTAAGTACTTTTTGGAAACAATATCTATTTTAGATTTTTATTTATGAAAATGAGAACAGTTCAAGCTTTTATTTGAAATTTTTCCTAATTTTTTTTTAAAGCGACGTATAAGAAATACTTTGCATATATGTAAAAAAAAAAGTAAGTTTAGAAAATTCGAAAGTGAGATAAATACAAGTTTTGGCCTAATAATAATAAACTCATATTATGTTGGGATAAAATCAATAATTAAGGCATCAGCAAAAATGATATCCCTGCTAATGTGTTCCTTAGAAATAGGCATGCAAAATGTGCATGTCAGCTATTGTAAATGGTATGTATATAATGCATTGAAGGCAATATGTAATTTGAATAAAAATATTATTATTAATAATGGATATCGTTTAAGATGCAATTTCTACAATTACATAAATGTTCTCTTAGCATGGGACTTTCTCAATTTGGCATATTTCTTCTTCTTCGTTTCATTTTTGAGCCAATTGCCACGCTAAACCAAAATCAATCGAAGTCATTACTTTATGAAAGAAAGTTCGGTAAAAAAAAAAAATAATAATGATCAAGAATATATGATCTTTTTAGCTTGGCTAAGGTAGAAATAGTCAGAATATCCTAAAATCGCCTCTGATTAAGGAAGAAACGCCCCCTTTCAGCGCCGCCTAGCCCGGCGCAATTGTCATGCTCCGATTATTCCCCCCAAAAGCTCCGCTCGTACCTCAGCCGGCCCACAATCGGCCGTTATCCCCCAACCGATTAACCTCTTATTTCGAATGGCACTTGATGGAGATCCCTGTAAATGAATTATTTTGAGCCGTAATCTTTGGGGGAATGATGACATCTGTTGGACGGTTTCCATTAGAAATGCCTAGGCCATGGGGCAGTGTCGTGTGGACGCGATACTATAGTGTGGTTGATGGATTTCATCTCGATTCTAGGCTTCTCGATTCTTCGTTCGGGGGAGCTTTTGAGTGAACATTGCTTGTGCATCACTCAAAGCCGAGACCATAGAGTAGGGCCCATCAAAAAAGTATTATCTCCCCTTTAGAACGACAAATCTCTCTCTGGGACATCATAGTCTCGGTTGGACGCAAGTTGATGACCGGAAAGTACCAAATTCTCAAGGGTATGGTAAGGGGGGCCTCTCAGTTGCTCTAAAGTTTCAACCCTGGCAAGAGGGGCGATTCACTTTTTCGTGCTTGAGAGGGGAAGATATCATGATGAAGACACGTCAAAATGTCAAATTGCTGTCCTGGGTTTTCACAATAGCTGCTTTCCATAGTACTAGAATTCTTTAGTCCTTTTCCTCTTAGATGTTTCTGATCAATAGGAATCAAAAGCAAGAAGAAGCGCAACAAAAATGACAAAGCATCTACATGAGTTGATCATTTTCAAATGATCATGCTGAATGGGAATGGAACCCAGAATTTGTTAAACAAGATAAGCCACGGGCTTGAAAATAAGGTTGGAGATCTAGATCCAGTGGTTGGTAAATCACTGATAAAAGAAAAGGACGATGTTCGAGGGATTCTTCATCGATCTACTAGCTAGTGAACCTCTTATACCAAATAGCTAGCAACCGATGAATTAAATGCTTAGGTTTAATCCTGAGATGTAGTTGATGGCGAATCGCTCCCTTCTTTCTCTATGAAGGTTTAAACACAACCCAACTTGGATGTACCTAAACTAGATTCGAGGGGAAACTTTAAATCTTTACAAGTTGGCGCATTAATATTTTAACTTCATTTCCTCAAATCATGAAGTGAATATATTCATCTACCGATAGAATGAATGCTGTGATCATAATTAAAATTTCTATACATGCCTGGACTTTAACCTTTCAGTGTATCAACTTTTTATAACACTGTCAAAAGTGTATTGATAAATAAAAGTGTTATGACTAATGCCGGAATTACAACGAAAGTATAATTGAGAATAATAAAAGAACATACATATTTATAAAGAAAATCCTCGCTGCAAAATTCTTGAGGGAGTGGAGAAGCAATATCCATTATGGAAATTCAAGAATTACAAAATATGGCTCGAAAAACCTTAAAACTCGTTATGTCTCTACTTCAAACCTCATAATTTGAGAAAAATAATATTAATACTGATGCATGTCATGTGGGCGCAGCACCTGCACCCTGGCTGAGGATTATTGTTGAGCTATGGGCTTGGGTCTTGCGGACTAGGCCATCTGCTACCAACACCAAGCTTCCATTTATTAGTTTTTCAAGTCGAGTCATCATATATTTCAATTTGGATATCAAAATTTGATTTAGGTTATTTGGATATCAAAATTTGATTTAGGTTGAATACTTAAAACAGAATTTAAGAGATACTCAACAAAAAGTGAGGAAGTTAATTTGCTTATTTCGAAACTTGGGTATTGTCCACGGCATGAGCTGAACTTAACGCTAAACAAAACATGGGGATCCTGAAGTGGTTGACAAATGAAAGAGATATTATCTAGAGCATCATGCAGGGACATATTTAGTGGGAGACAAGTGGGGTTCCTTGATATCCATCCAAGACATCATGAGGAGGCAAACATGATATTCCCAGGACAGCAGGAAGGACCCAATTGCTGTGATATGTCAAACACAGAAGGATGTGTAGGTTTTGCACAAACTTTTTTGAAAGGGATGAAAAGGGTTGAACAGTGGGTTTGGTGTTTGGAAGTTCATGTTTTGCCCAATTGCTGTGACACGTCATATCCATCCAAGACATCCGAGTGAGCATTGCTATGGAATCGCGAGTACGAGTTCATGTTCTCTTGCTCTTCATGAAAGCTTCAGAGCAGGAAATAGCTGTGTGTGGTGAGCTATAACAATGTCCACGCAAGAGCCGATGGTCATTCTATTGGAGAGAGTTCAGTCCAAAGAGTATCTGCTGCCAGAGAAGAACGATCTGCTCAATGAAAGAGATTGTCCTTTCAAGCACGTATCTCCATTGGCTCGGAATGATCACGAAGAAGGGGACCATGAACAGTAAAAAACGAAAGAACAAAATAAGAAGAAATTCATAAGATTCTCACAAAATGAAACCACACAATTTTGAATGGACATACATGTTAAATCGCTAATTATGTCACCTAGAACAGAATGGTCAGTTCTAAGTGGATCGTCACGTCAACGATTTTCGACATAAATTAACTGGATAGATTACATTGGAAAATTACCAAAAGATTTATGAATTCATTGATCAAATTAGAAGATTTATAAATAAATTGATAATCATATAATATGTTTATGATCTTTTGGATAATTTTTCTAACATACGGGATTAATGGCATGTCTAATTAAGCTAATCAAACTTTCTTTTTTATGACTGAAATCTTGATTTGTACCAAACAAGATTGGTTTTGGCAATGATTCCAAACTTGTCTCCGGATTCTTTAAACTATAAGTTTGCAATGATTCTGAAAAAAAAAGGAAAAAAGAAAAAGAAAAAAAGAAACTTGTGGTTAAAAGGTGTTGCTTCTAATTGATGAAGAACTTTCTTCCGGTGGGCTACCTAACTAGTAACTAGAGAGGATACGGACGCAACTTCCAAGGGAACTTGAGCTGCCAACCAGGTTGGATTAAGGATTAAATTAGCGATCGCCTCCATGTCTTTTTTGCTTATTTTATCCTTAATTACTTGAAAATGGACGAATAATTTATATACCCCACGGCTCGAGGCCGCCTTCTCCTTTTTTTGGTCTTTTGGACATGTAACATACGACTTAATCCCCGAAAAGAAATAAGTACGTGATCGATATCATTTATCACATGTAACGGAGATAGCATTTAACAGAAGGAGAGAACGCCCCTCATAAACATCTTTGCTTTTTTATAATATCGAAGGCCAAGTTCTATCCCCAATTTTTAAATCGAAGTTATACTTCCCAAATCTTTCACTGGCATGGTCTTTGGTTTTGGTCTATGTCCCTCGTTTCCGTTGAAGGAGGGCCAACATTTTACACATTATTTCAGAGTCGTTCTTGGTCATTCATATATTCCTCTATTGGCAAATGCAATTAGATCATTATCTCACTTTTTCACCTGTACGAATCGTGATTCATATGGAATACTAATGAATGCCCGCGACCGAAATGGCCTGAAATTCAAAAAATCAGGAGCTAATGCCTCATTTCAAAGACAATGTCAATATTTCCTGCTAAGTATGGTCAAACTTTTTGGGGACATGGACGTAATGTGTGTCCTCTCTAAGACGGGAGAAAAAAGCGAACGTTGTAGCAAGGGTTTTTTCCTGAACTCCACTTGATCGCACGGATATGTTTGGCGATCCCTATACAAAACCCATTTTTTCTTCGGAGTTGAAATGCTGTCTCGAGCTGGAATTTCAAAAGAGAGGACATGAGAATAGTCAAAGGCAAATGATGCCTTTTTGGCCTGGTCTAATATCGCCTGCTATGCCTGCTAAGTATAGTCTGCCATTCCAATTCAAATGGCTCTTTTTCTTGGTCATGGCAAGACTACCGTTTTTCTTTTCACGTCAGCTTGGAGGATACTTTCATCATTGCTTACGCCAATTGGTAGAATGGATTCTCCTTTCCTGGATCCGCGTCCGCGATTTAACAAGCGTGAATTGATGGGCTATTTTGATATTTTTTCCCGTCGGCGATTGATTTACGCAATTGATTGAAAGGGGTTAACATCGATGAATTGATGGAATCGTGTTACGGACTTATCATCGGTGCATGGTAAATTTCTCCCCTAGGAACCTTTCAGTTGAAGACATTACTTACTTATAGAGTGAACCAAATCATCTTGGAGAGGGAAAACTTAGTATGTACTCCCCCGATTAGAAATAGCAAAAGATATCACCATTGTATTTATAGTTACAGAAACGGTAATTTATCTCATCATCCCACATATTAATGTCATTCGTGTAATTACAAATTTCATATTTTATGTGAGCGCAATTAAAGATTTTAACGAGTACAAATTTGTTGTTCTTAAGTTTTCTTTCATCTACCATCGAAGATAGAGAGATCCACACAAGCAATACCACCTTTGAAAAATTAGGTAAGGACTTGCATGGAACGGTCAATTAGAGAAAATGCTTAATTCGTTAACCCACGCCATGGGTGGGGTTTTGAGTAAATAATAGTATAAATATCAATAAAAAAATGTTGATCAGATAAAAAATTTCGAGTTGATTAAATTAGATTAATTCTCTATAGGAAAATATTCAAAATGCTGAACAATCTAGCCAACACTAGAAAGTCTGTCAAAATCCTTCAGTAGTAGCGAAGGTAAAAATTTATTTTTACAAATTTCAGATTAGAATTTCTTTGCATTTAGCGCAAATTAAAACGAATGTTTAATGTCAAATGTTTAGCTCAATGTATTTAGTGAAAATATGGAAGTCATTGAGATTAGGGAGAGTATGCTATGTTTTTATACAAATTAATGTTTGTGAAAAAGATTAATCTACTGAGAATACACTATTCTTTGACAATTTTTCTTTTTCGTGTAGAATATTGCAATCAATACTCAAATTTAATGTATATTTGAATAACAAAATCCCATATGGTAATGTTGAAAACCTATATGACGTCTTTAGATACCTCCTTGAACTTGCTTTAAAATGGCTCAAAGAAATGCATTCGTTTTATATAGGCTTAGAATATTAAAAGTAATTTTAACTTAGACTTGGAAATCAAATTAAAAGACTTTTTTGATTATATTAATCTTATAATAAATAAGTTAATCAAATGAATCACTTGAAGTCAGTTGCAAAATTAAGAAACTAACATACACATATCAAATGTGTCGCATAAGTATAGCTTACATGTTGACATTCAAATGCAGTTAAAACAGTACAAACACCGTGTTAGTATTGTTGAACGCTGCCACATCATTGTCTGTATGCAATGAGATTCATGGCGCATGGCACATGGCACAACAGTGATTGTTCACATCTTCTCTAGTGGAGAACGCATCAAATGATTTTCTTGCATTTAATAGTTCTAAGACAACCCTTAAGGTTGCGTTTGGCGGTCAGGATAAAATTCGGGATGTAATATACTTTATCATATCTTATGCTTGGTGCTTGCTTAGGATATGATAAAGTCGAATATAAGAAGGATATAAGCCAGATAAAATTATCTCATAGGGGGTGGGATAAAGATGGATATGATTTCTAATATCTATAATAAAAAAGTTATTTTTCTCAAATAAAAAATTTCTTAAATTAAAAAAATTAAAATTATATTTCAATATAAATAATATTTGAATTCTAATTTAAGAAATTAGAAATTACAAATAAAATTTTATTTTTTAAATTTAATCTTATTTTAATTTATATATTAACTTTAATTCTATCTTATAATAAACATTCAATCTATAAATTATATATTTATATTTATTATATATTTTAGGTATTTTTGTGTTTTAGGTATGTTAGTACAGTTTTCTATTTGATAAAATTTTATTAAAGAATGATAAAAGGGGAAAAAAGAAATAATAAAGAAAATAATTTTAAAAAGAGGAAAAATAAAAAAAAAAATAAAAATAAATTAAGGAATAGTGTCACGGAGATTTTCGCCATCTCCGTTTATAAAATTTTAGATTCATTTACAATGATATACCGTTTATATTAAAAAAAAATGTATATGATATGATGTGAATATATCCGACTTTAATACTGCGATTCACTAAACAGTAGATAGAACATAGAAAAATCATAAAATTTCATATCCTATCATATCCAGTCATATCATGGTTAGAAATCCGGACGACCAAACGTAGCCTAAAATAATGACATATATATTCATATGGACACAGTAAATTATCAGCACCATCGATGGAAGAGAGAGAGAGAGAGAGAGAGAGAGCGGCAGGCTAGTCGTCTTAGACAGATAAGAGTGGACCAACGGAGGGAGTGAAAGATGAGATGTGGGAAACACAAACACCGATAAGCACCAAAATTATTATTCTCTCGCCTGGCCCACACAATATTTTCCCCAATTTTTATTAAAAATATAAAAAAGAAATAAATAAAAAGTCGATAAAAACTTCAAATTATGTGTATTATGACGAGTTTATCTTAAAATATTTTTTCTATGATACAAAAAGTTCTAAACTTGAATATTTATGAAACATTTACCCTATGTCAAGGCAATAAATGAACACTATTAAAAATTTGCCTACATAGATGCTAAAAGACAAAGGGTGCTAACATAGCATCCATGTTTTTGACTGGAAAATCATCTAAAAGAACTTTGACAAATGGCAAATATGTCACGTATGTACAAATTTAGGATTTTTTTACTTAGAATTTATGTGCCACAACAGGTATAGTTTAAAAAATTTTGTGGTACTTTTCCTCACACAAAAAAAAAAAAAAAAAAAAAAAGAAATTCATCATATCCTAATTTTTGTTTTTTTTTTTTTGTTCCGACATCATATCCTAATTCCATGGCTACTAAATCCTCTCTTTTGTCCTCGTGTCATACAATATCTCCGAAAGGGTCGTATTCATGATTGGTCATCTCAAGCTCCCTACCCCTTTCTTAATATTAGTATTATTTTCGTTTTTTATTCGGTGTCTTCGTCGTCTTTGTTCGATCAAGAATTCATTAGTGCATAAATTTCTTTATATGAATAAAAAATTTGCATGTATCCTGGAGAGAAGCATGCACAATCTTTTACTTATATCATATATGCGTGCAGTTCACATGCTAACAATTTAAATATATGTGTGCGCTCATTGCTAATTGTTGTGCATATTGATCTCTTTTTGTATGACACATATGACGGCTCTAACTTAATTGATCAAGGAAAATACAAGCAAAACCCCTTAGAGAATTGCCTTTATCATCCTAAATAGTGTCTTTTTTTCCATTAAAAAAAATTACTTTTTATTACCATTTTTCGATGCTTTGATTGTCTAACGCTTGCTGTGACTCCAATACTCTCTGTATACACGGGCCAAATGTATTGACATAACCTGTTCATAAGTTATGTAAGATGTTTTACGGATTTCCATCTAGCTATGTCTCCACGACTATGTCATTGGATTATAAGGAAAGCAAATACCGACTTTCTACTTAGAAACCATAACGTGTGTCCAGAATTTGTATTAATGGTAATCAAGCATGAAAAGTCGTAGAAAAAGAGATTGTTTGGTACACGATATTCCTTAGAAATTCGTATGTAGTTATCTTTTGAGTTGCATCAATTTGAGTGATATTGCCTAATCCGTGAAAAAGTTAAAGCACCTATTTAAGAAGCTATAAGCGTGCGACTTTTATGACTGTGGGTTCCATCTTTTGACTTTCTTACTTATAACTCGCGGAGTTTCGAGTCAGAATTTCATTTTATTCGAACACCTCGTAACATTTAAAACCATGTCTGCTATAACATCTAAGTCCAGCTTAGATACTTTCTCAAACTTTTTAATTTTAAAAAGTTCACAAATTGATGGGGAAAGGGGGGGCTTTTTGGCTTGACTTCACGTCTCTTGCGTCACTCCCAAACATCATTTAACATCATTTCAGGAAGAGCTTGGACAACCATTTTTGATAAAGGGGGCAGATACAATATTTGGAACTGAAGGCAGGAACGGAATTGATCACCATCATCGCAATGGACACTTACCTAAATGCTAAAAATAATCATTCCCCATGTCTCTATGCCCATTGCCAATGAAGATCGAACTTCAGTAACTTCTGGTCAAATGTTATGGCTAGAAAAGCTACCTCCACACAGCTTCGAGAGGCTTATTTTCAACTGGCAGTAGGTAGAAAATATGTTGCTTGTTGTGGAATTGCGCAGATTACAGATATAAATTATTACGAGAATTAGTACGAGAATTTTTTTTTTTTCCTTCACTAGAATAATTTTCCGTGCATGGCAAGCAGCAGTAGGCAAAACATTAAAAGAAAAAATTCGATGTGAATCAGCAGCAATGACAGCAAAAAGGCTAAAAATAAAAATAAAAATCACAAGCAATTAGATAACCTTTAGTATAAGGTTTCATGGCTGAATCGTTTTACATAGATGCCTATTCCAAGCTAGATACTTCTATGTAAAGTTCCCTTCCATCCTAAACAACGAGCGAATCGATGAAATTTAGCAACTGAATTAAAGAAGAAAATCGGTTCTAGAATGAAATGGGAATCGGCTCAAATTGTGTAATGACGTTCTTATTTTCTAGGGAGACCCCGAGAGAGGAATATACAGAAAACTGGAAGGAAGAGAGAGATACTATTTGATGTAAACAGGAACAAAGGCTCAGAAAAACAATCTCGGCCTCATCATTACAATCACTATCCCCGAATCCTCATCATGAGAACAATATTTGCAATTCACCCTCCATTTCTGGACTCGGCATCATTCTCAGCAGTCATCATTCACTAAATAATATTCCCTTTTTCCGAGTTCTATGTGGAGGCCTAATCAGAGGGACTGATCCAGTAATCAACCCTACCTTCGCCCCTTGCAGAGACATTGCTGCTGTCCAGGCTCTTGTCATTGTGAAACTCTGATGAAGACGAAGCCGAATAATTCAGCTTGCACCCATTGAAGCTCTGTGATGAGTTTCCGTAGTTCGTCTCGTTGAAAGACCTCAGCTGCTCCAATTCCTTCCCTCCGTTCGACCTGCCTCCTTCTCTCCAACCACCCTCGCTTGTCCTCGCCGTGTTCTCGTGGCTCACAAGCCCGTCCGGCCAGTTGGGGTTGAAGTTCGCGGGGCTCATGGTGAGTTCCTTTTCGGAAGAAGTTGCGGCTCCTCCCATGTTCCCTTGAGAATTCAAGCTGAAACCCGATAATATGTTTGGGGCACTGAGAGGGTCATGTGCGAGAGAAGGGAATGTGAGGACGTTGTTTTGCAGGGTGAGAGGGTTTTGAGGCTGTTTTTGTAGGTTCAATTGGAAAGTGGATGGAGAGACACTGTGTGAACCAGTGTTCCGGAAATTGTTTGCTATTGAAGTGGTGAGGTGGCTAATCGTGTTGCTGACCATGTTGGCGTCAAGCTTCTGAGCCGAGGGGCGGAGAGGATGGAAAAGTGGCCCAATCGAGCTGGCACCGCCGAAGAGGTCGAGCTTGCGGGGGCCTGAGAAGGGTGGGGCGGGGAACCCGGTGAACTCTTGCACCATTGCCCGGAAGTTCGTGGTGTCGGTGGTGAGGACTGTGGTTGGGGCACGCCTCGATGCTCGAGTCCTCTTCCGGGGGTTCCTTGCAGGCTTGGCCCGATCATCCCGCCCCAGCCGCGGCGCTTCGTGGACTAATTGCGCTTGTAGAGACGAGGATGATGAAGCTGGGTATGGCTGTCCTTGGCTTGCCCCTTGTGCAAGCAACATGCCTTGGCTGGACGAGGAGGGTCTGGGCACGGTGTCGGATCTCGGGTCAGCCCGGAACATGCCAAGATCGAAATGGGTGGTGGCGAGATTTGGGTTTTGGTGAGTGTAGGTGGGAACAAAAGTGGAAGCAGAATCATACAAAGAGGGTAGGTGGTTGTTTTGGTGGAAATAGGGAAATGAAGAGTGTGAACTAGAGAAGGGACCTATATTGTTGGTATGAGCCGAAGGAGAATTTAATAAAACCGGCGGGGACGATTCAGCCTTGGAGTCATCGTAATCTTCCTCTCCGCCGCTTGAAGATTGCATGCTCCCACTATTACCAGAATCCATAACACCCACAGAGAGAGAGAGAGAGAGAGAGAGAGAAAGAGAGAGAGAGAGAGAGAGAGAGAGAGAGAAAGAGAGAGAGAGAGAGAGAGAGAGAGAGAGAGAAAGAGAGAGAGAGAGCGAGCTTACCGGAAAGGTTGACCCTGTAAAAGCAACTGTTGACCAAAGAAAAGAGATGCTGATCTGCTTGCAAACTTCAATGGAGATGGAACAAAAGAACCGATAAAGCTATAGCTTCTAAGCGCCTTGATCTACACATCTGTCTGTCTGTCTGTCTGTCTGTCTCTCTCTCTCTCTCTCTCTGTGGCTGACTTCTTTGTAAGCTGGAGATAGAATGAATAACAAGGGAAAATGGTAAAACGAAAATGGGTAGATCTTTCTTGCAGGTGGAAAGAAGGGAGAAGAGATCCAAGATGCGTCAGGAGGTTTGTGACCTTGTTGATATTCTTTCTGGGCTCTTCTTCTTCTGGAGCTGAACTAGGGTTTCAGAAAGAGAGAGAGCGAGAGAGAGAGAGAGAGAAAGATAAAAGGGAAAGTTTATTTAACCTTTTTGTTTCGGCTCTAAAAGAAAGAAAGAGAGAGAGAGAGAGAGAGAGAGAAAGAGAGAGAGAGAGAGAGAGAGAGAGGGGGGGGAGGAGGAGGAGGAGGAGGAGGAGGTTGCAACCAACGTTTTCCACTCAGAAGAGATCGATCGATCCTCCACACAAAGGGTTTGTGGGGTCTCTCTCGTTTTGTATATTGAGAAAGAGAGAGAGAGAGAGAGAGAGAGAGAGAGAGGGGGAGCGAGATGGAGATGCTGGTGGCTGGCAACGGGTCAAACTCAGAGAGAGGGAGAGAGAGAGAGAGAGAGAGAGATTTGATGTATGAATGTGAAAGCAAGAAAGCGATACATAAATGTGGAATTTAGTGAAGCCTTTTTCGCGCAGTGCAAACGAGTATACATGAATCAGAATACAGAATGCTTGATAAAAGCATGGAGCGAACAAGAATCCCCCATGTTCTGATTTGGAGTAACGCTAAGTATATTAAAATTTAATTTGCAAAAACTTATATCTTAAATTGACACGGTATCATATAAATGGAGCACCCGATAAGAATTAACCTCATCTCCTCATATATTAATTTGAACGGCCAGTTTTGATATACTTTGCATTATCACATGGGAGAGTACAGCAAAAAGTTTTGCCTTTTTTGTGTGCGTTCACACTGATGAGACGGACTTTTCGGACGACCCTTTTAGATGCTTAAAGCTTATAAGAAATCTCTCAATTAAACTTAATTATAACTAGCTTTGGAGCCACCATCCATGTCCCAACAATGGATTTCGGCGCAAGCATGAAGATGGGGCTTGACATCTCATACTATACGTACCATACACCTATTTTATGAGTAAATCTACTTGTGCGCATGCTCTCGTCGCGTCATTGCACGAGGAAGATAATTTAGAGAACGCACGAATAAATTGATCGGCTAACCGAGGAATTCCTGGGTTACCTCAGCTTTTGACCGAGTCAGAACTCCAGAAACGAAAATTCCTAGCCACAATGATTTTATCAACATCGGGGAATCTTTTACCCTCGCTCGGCCCCTGAATTTCAGACACGAAAACACATACGTATCTCCTATAAGCAATAATCGGTCCGTGTCTTAATCTAAGCTTCATTCGTCAATGAAACCCTAATTTTGAATAACTCGGATTACACGACCCTTTTCGGATAGGTGAGTATTCAAAACCCAACATCGATCCATCCACGTCACAAGGTCCTCAGGATCGTTGCAACGACATGATCACGTTCCATCTTCTCCCAATTTAAATATTCTCCGAGGTATCGTCTAAGAAATGTGGGGGAAGGATAGATCGGTTGAACCACATCACAGTTCGATACGACCATGGTAACCGAAATAATACTTCTTTAATTCGTTTGCGTGATCGAAGCTCGTGCGCAGGAACAGGACGAAGAGGAGAAGAGATGTAAAATAATAAGGGGGGAAAAAGCAAGAACGGCACTGTGTGGGGATGGACGTCTTTGTCATAGTACGTGTTATTATATTCTCTTTAATGGCTATTGGCCGACCCTACGAAACCAAATCCCGAAACCCTAAAGATCCGAATTCTCTCACGTCTCTCCATTACTGCACACCTTGCATAACTTCACACGGAATTATTGGAAAATTGCAACCAATCTAATTAAATTGCTGCCTGTCACGTATTAACGATTCATGGAGTCTTCACAGTTCGTGTTCTTGCGCAAGGCATGTGGGTTGAGGCGCGCGGGCGGACAGGTTTCGTGGGGGTTTCTTTTCATGCTGCAGTTTGTCTGTAGATCGATCGAGGCCCACGTTTACTCTTCCATAATGTTTTATTCGATCCGTCGCTCGTCAGCTACTGCTCCCCATTGAATTGATTGGCAAGTTTTGGTACTTTCTAAGGACGGGTGAGGACGTTTGATAGATGTGGATACCCCGCGGTTGGGAGTGTGGTCGCACAACGCATTACTAAGGTGTCCTCACCTCGAGTGATTTAGCCCCATATGCCTAGGCCAAACAAACGAAATCTCCCTTCTCTCTCCCCCACAGCTACCACGTCCATATCCCGTGCCGCAAATCTTTCATTGTCACATTATAACCTATTGCCATCCTAAGCTCAAGCTCTCTCTCTCTCTCTCTCTCTCTCTCTCTCTCTCTCTCTCTCTCTCTCTCTCCCCTACCAAGTCGAGTGGCCGTGCTGCATATCTATCACCATCACTATTGTAACATAGCGCAAAATCTAACCGACTCTTACAATTAAATCAACGTAAAATTACTAAAGAAATGAATGAATAACTATAAAGAATGCGAGATTTATGTGATTTGATTCGAATGAGGGTTGGTAGCAAATAATTCACTAATAATTGGAGAATTGGAGTTATAATTGCTTACAAGCTCAATTTTTCCTCACATCTAAATTAAACCCAAAGACAACGTAAAAACATTATCTCATAATCTCTCAATGAAAACTCGTAGAGAGAAAATATGATACTACTCTTATTTGCTCTATGTATCTAATATGAAAACTCAATGTATCTAAAATTGAAGTTGAATATAAATAATTAAATAAATATTATTTCCTCACCAAAATAAGAAACCTTTTTTTTTTCTTTTCTTTTAAAAAAAAAAATCCTCAAACTAGGGATATATTCTCAATAATCTCTACCTTGACTCAATGTTTGAGTTTAGTCATAGTGCTCATTGTCCATCTCAGCTCTCAAACGACCCAATGGGCGCTTAACAATCGTAGACGTCTATCAAGCCCAAGTTGAACTTGAATCTGTCTAGAGGGTAAACTTGATTGACATCTTCGTGGAATTCTCCATTGCAAGAAATATCTTCATGGTTACATACTCTTTTGGCATGTTAATTCTAACGCAGAAATTTTGGTCACCAGTGTAATTAATTCTCCAGTGATATCGTTGACTTCTAGCAGATATCACATCATCCGAATGTCCCATACCAACATCACTAATTAAGTCATTAAACCACGCCGCCTCTTTAGCTCCTTTGGTAATTATTAGGTTTCTCAATGACATCCTCCAAAACACAGCACAACAGCAGAAGCAAAGTCACAATCACAAAATATTCGAACATCTATCATGTTCCCTACATGACTCGGATTTCACAAACCTAGTTACTATCACACAACTTGAACTACATCCTCCAAACATATATCAATGTTTATCGTCCCTAATAAAATCAAGAGAATCCATTTCACAGTGTCACAATGTCTACCTACATTAATCGTATACATTTTCCTAACTGCATGCGATACATCAAGTCTAGTATTATCCACGACATAATTCAAGCAACCAATGGTACTAGCATGTGAAGCATGGGACAAGTGCTCCACCTCCATCCAAGTACATAGGAACAAATTAGACAATGTATTATATGTAGCAAGTGGGGTAAATACAAAATTTCTTAATTGCATGTTGAGGTGCCTTGACCCTTTCCTAATTGAATTATTTTGAGTCACTCGCAACATTCTAGCAATCTCTCTCTATATCTCCATACCCGAAATTGTCTCTATTACACCCAAGTTATCTATTTCAAAGTCCGCATGCTACTGTCACTATATCTCATCCACTTCTACCACCTCGATGCTTTATCAACTATGACCTTAGAATAACTGTTAGGCCATTATGGAATCTAGCGACTCAACAAACATTTACTACACTTTGAATATCTCTAGGCTCTTGTTAAAGCTCCATATGATCTAAACATTGTCTAGATCTTTCTCCACAATTTATCCATCACTCCTCTTTTGAAACAAAGTAGATTCGTTAAAGGTACCTCTTTGCCGTTCATAAGATTGGGCAAATCTTCCTTAGTGCACCATAGCCTTATCCCTTCAGCCTCATACACAGCCTAGAAATATGTATGTCCTTGCCCCTAGCTCTAGCGCGCCATCACTCACATGAGCATACGCAGGGCAACCGAACACTCTCAATCAGATGTAGTCAGTATGCTTACCTAATCGTGTTTCCTCAGAAGTTTCCAATCAATTGTTAATGATGGTGATCTATTCACTAACCAACAAGCGATATTTACTACTTCACCCCCAAAATCTTCATCTAATACAACATTGGAGAGTAAAGAGCAAGCTCTTTCCAATATAATTTTGTTCATCATCTCCACAATTCTATTCAGTTGTAGTGTGTCACAACAATGCAGTATTTCATATGCCTTCCTCTGTGCAAATTTGGCCAAGCTCATTAGAACATAATTCTAACCCTCTATCAGTTGGTAGGCACATGATCTTCTTATTTGTTTTTCAATCATTGCCTTTCAAGACTTGAACTGACCAAGCACTTCACTCTTGTGCTTACGAAGACAGGTCTAGACTTTCCTCGAAACGTCATCAATAATAATAATAAAAAAACAAAAAACAAAAACCAGACACTGCCTTGAGAGGGTCCCCAAAGATCTGAGTGTAGGCAGCCAACAATCTCTCAAGTTCAATGAGCCACAGTACTGAAATTCACTCTCCATACCCATGTCATAATGTAGAACCTCATCTTCTCAACTTAGTGACCTCCTAATAGACCCCTCTCACTCATGTGTCTAATTCTCACATGCCACAACCGTGTCTTGTCCTTACCCAAAGTCTCAAAGAATCTAGCAAACGAGCCTATCACTGTCGTTCCTTGGAAGTGATACAACCCACTTGTTATTTTTTCTTGTGTCATAGTAAGCACACCTTAGGAAACCTTTAAAATCCCACCTTCAGCGTAGATCTAGTACTCAAATTTGTCAAGCACTAATCGAGATAATATTCTTTCTCAACTTCATTACATGCCTTACGTCAATGAACATTCTCACCACTCCATTGTGCATTTTAATCTGAATTGTTTCAATCCCTACTATTTAACAAGTAACACCTTTTCACATAAGCACCTTACCACCATTCGTGCATTGATATGTAGTAAACTAGTGTCTATGAGAAGTCACATGATAAGAACATCCATAGTCAAGCATCCACTCATCACCCGATGAAGTCATGGTGACTGTTAACACAACACTAGCATCACTAGAATTATTATCTACTTTGGTAACAATTTTACGATCACTTGCTGACTCCATCTTAACTTCTTTACCCTTGCACTTCAAAGAATCTCTCCTATAGTGCCTTACCTAATCACAGTGATAACATTGATAGTTCCAAACATTGGACCTCGATTTAGAACAACTCTTCCATCCACTACCTTTGGACTCTCTAGGTTCTTCTCTAGCTTTGATAACTAAACATTGTGCCATATTTTTGCACTTACTTATCTTTTCGTAACTTCTTTTGCCACTCCTTGGAAAACAAGGCAAGCTTTACCTCTTTCCAAGTAATCATAATGCGCCTTTGTAGCAACGAATCAAGAAAGTGCTCAAAAGAATCTGGAAGAGATGCTAACAACATCATACCTTGTTTCTCATTAGGAAAGATGTAATTGATGTTCTTCAAGTTCATCATGACTTTGTTAAACCCATCTAAATGGGCTCTGATGGATATGCCTGCAATTATTAAAAACCTTCATCAGATAAAAGTGACTTAAGCTTTGCCTACAATCTTGCAACATCTTTCTTTTCAGCCAATTCAAGCAACACTTCATCTAATATATAATTTTTGCGTTCTCCATCAACTCTACTTTATTGGCCTCTTTCATTGTTTTTGGCAAGTATTCTTGCCGTCCAATCCCTTTGGCAAACCTTGGGTTGTAATAGGGCACACATTTTAATGCTCCACAACCCGAAGTTGATCCCATTAAATTTCTCATTCTTAACTTTCTCTCTCGACATAATTGCAACAATAACAATGATTAGACAAGCAGAAGGCCCAAATTAATTATAGAAACCTAATCTTAGCTTTGATACTAATCATTGTAATATACACTAAAGCTAATCGAATCTTGTAATTAAATCATTACGTTATCACCCAAAAAATAAATGACATACGATAAAGAACACGAGAGGTTGACACAGTTTGGTCTGAGACTGGTAGCTACTCTAAAGAGAGTGTCAATTGTAAATGATCTAGTATCGGAGAATCGAAGTTACAATGACAGCTAGAGACTATTAGTGACGACATGATGGCAGCAAGCAGAGGAGGAGTTGTAAGGTCTCGGATCTCTCCAGCATAAGGAGGGAATGGCAAAAGGGAAGAATTAAAAAAAAAAATATAGGTGTCGTCCTTATTCAAAGTGCATATAAGGTGATTTGTCAAAGAAATTAGTTGCACATGGTGTGATTAAACCCTAATTTTACAATATGCCAATCTATGAGTAACTATAAGTAGTGTGGAAGATATTGATATAAGTTGTGAATAATGTACAAATCCTAGAGCAACCATACATAGTGCAAGTAAGTCGTACAACTTCTCCATAAATCATTTAAGTCCTACAAATCTTTAAAATGATTCAATCAAGAAACAAAATTTAAGTATGGTGGATGTCATTTTCTCTTGCGAGCTAAATCATTGAAACACTTGATTTGCTAGAAGTATTTGATCAAATCATTTTAAGTGTATTAGAATGTAGATAGTCAAAAAGAAATTCTAAGACTTATTTGCACGACTTATCTATATCCTGTGTAGAAATTATAAGACTTCCCATAATATTATTTTATTGGAGTATGCTTTCTTTGTCAAAACAACTCATAAGCAGAAAGTAGTCTATGGGCTTTGGCCCCATCTTTTGGCAAACTACAAGCCTACTAAAATTGAAAATCACCTAAGAAAAAGTACTAATTTGGTCGATCACGTCATGATAAGCATGAGTGAAACTTTACCCATTGACAAGTGGGTGAAATGAAGATGTGAGGGTTGAGTTGTACTGAATTTCATGGTAGATAAAATTTACGCATTCTTTTTTATCGATAATAAAAATCGAGAAAGATTACTCAATTAATTCTAAATTTATTGTCTATTTGCTAATTTACTCTTAAAACTTTTTAAGAGGCCAATATTCGTGGACCTTCGCATGAAATTTCAATATAGTCATGTGCCGATCAATTGTTGTCTGAAATAAGTTGACATGATATTTTATAAGTTATCCATGTCAGGGTGCCATGTAGTACAGTTGATGATGACCAAATGCAATGTTAATGATTTTAGATAGTAATTGGTCCGAAGAATTATATTAGAATTTCGTTAAATTAACATTTGTAGAATAAGAGTTAGACCGAAAAAAATTGAAAAAATTTGAAGACCAATGGAGTGATGATCTCGAAAAATCGAATGATGTGACCTGATTAAGCAGCCGAGCCGATCGATCCGCGGTGGAAGGAAAAGCCCCGTACATCTGCTCAATCTTAATTAACGTGGAACGGTTGTTTAAAGTTTAACCAAATGTTCTGACCCATTCACGTGCACGTTGGGAGCGAAGCCAATGATGGGAATAGAAGCTGAGGGCGTGTTAAGTCATTCCCACCGAAACCGAAAGGGAAATCTCTTGAGAGCGTCAAACGAATACTCGAGCGCCGTCACACAGCTGCCCCCCACCAGGCACTGATGTCCCCACAAGACTTCCCCTACCCTTGGCATCTCATGGAACATGTCCATTCGGTGGTTAACTTTTTAAATTTTAAATAGCACGTCGCGTGATACTATAGACATTTTCGACGAACCACTCAAATTTTAAATTTCATCGGGAGGATCATAAATAAGCTCCTACCCCGATGGGTCAAATTTTAGGTGCTTTAGAAGTACCTTATGGCAAGCATTTCGTTACTTTTTTCCGGAAAGAAGAGTGTTATAACGAGACGTATGTGCTCCCGTGAATAAACTCAATCCCTAGACAGCAACATCCGAGGGCATTTAAACACAGTTCCATCCCTCTTATATCTCAAAAAAAAAAAAAAAAAATTACCAAAAAATTTCTTGTCTAGGACGCATGTATGGGACAGCTCGGACGTAAACCCTAGCTACTACGACAAGCTCCAGGGATTTCTTATGTCCTTCCTAGTATTTGGACATTTGAGGGGGACAAAGGAAGAGACGTGGGGTTTGGCTACAGTTTTATCTGGTTTGGGCTTTCACTAAAAACTTACATGCCTACTTATCAGCTTATGGACCTCAAGGCAATCCATTTGATCGATTATTACCATTTAGATAGCTACTAAATCTGTAGCAGTTGCTGCAGCACGTGAGGTACGAAGATGATTGCGTGTGCAATGCTATCGTTATCAGTGAATCTAAGTAGCATCCCGAAATCATGCCGCAATCACATGGATCGATATAAAAGCCAAAATATCAGTTCCAATCAAGTTGACCGAATCGATGAGCCTATGAGAAATGTAGTTCAAAGATTGATTGAAGATGAATCGTTCCATAATAAAAGTTGTCTTTTTGAACACGACGAACTTTTGCGCATACTGATAATACGTGTGAGGAGCTATAGACTTCCAAAGAAATACCAAGTTTAGTAGGTTACTCTTGAACTGGCAAGACCTTAATTTAAATATGCGTCCACGTCAGTATCTGAATATTTTGAATGATCTAATGTAGCCACTACAGGGAAGTCCTCAGGCGTTCTGCTCTGGCCAGTAAATAGCATCTTCTTCGAAGATCATCCTTCTTAGGACAGGTCGAGCATGAATCTTGCTCCATCGTACTTCACGGATGTAAATCCCGTTTTGGAATGTACAGCGGGGGAAGAGAGAGAGAGAGAGAGAGAGAGAGTCAGAGGCGGAACTAAAACAGAGCTTGCATTTCCCCAATACTCTATCCCCAACCAAGAGAATGGATCACTGGAAAGAACTGATTATTGGAAAACTTGACAGCATCAGAAAGTATATTTTACAGGGTAAGAAGGCTCAAGGAAAAAAAAAAGTGTAGCTGTGACAAAGTAAAATTGCAGAAAACAGAGCCACTAGGCAGAAAGTGTGCCGCTCTTATTATTCTCATACCCTCTCACCTCTTCCAACTCATGCTCCTCGACAGCATATCTCTCGCCCCACCACCACTAGCCCATCTTTCTCTTGCGATGTCAGATGAAGCTTCGTGGACATCAGCGCCATATCTCATCACCGCCAGCTTTTCTGCCTTCTCCCTCTGCTCTTCTTGCTCTCTCTTCTCTTCTTCCATCAATATCCTCAGTTTCTTCAGCCTCTCTCCCCTCCCCTTTTCTCCTTCTTTACCCTCCTTTTCCTCTCCCTCATCATGATCTTCTTCTCCTTTCCCTTGTAACCAGCCTTTTGCAGGAGCAGATCTACACCTCATGAGCAGCAGAGCGTTTGGTGGAGGAGCAATAGGCGGGGCATCATCGACCAAAGACCGTTCCTTTTCTCTCCTCTCTTCTTTAAACACACTGCTCTGATTTTCCTGCAGCACCATGAACCACTTGGAGAATATTGTCCTCGAAGTCTCTTTCCCATCAATTCCTTCCGCACCCGAGTGGTTGTTGTGGCAGTACTCATAATTGTCCACCCCGACCTCATCATCACTGGTGGCCTCCGATTCAGGGAAAGTGCCAAAGCACCTGAGGTCGAACCTCATGCTCCTCAGGCACGTCAAGAACTGCATGATCTCTTTCTTGAGCCCTAGAGACTCCATCCACCCCGGCCTCTTCTTGTGTACCTTGTTCCTGCTGTTGTGAATCCTCTCAATCTCTTCCATCACGGACTGCCAGCTCTTGCACGCCGTGGCCGCGGCGGCCTTGGGCCGGACCTTGATCTGCCCGGCGCACGTCACCTTCGGCGACGTCGGCTCCTCGATCTCGGGCCCCATCTGCTTGTTCTTGGCCCATAACAGAGGGCTCGCTTGGCCGAGCCTCGTGCTCGGCCTCTTGAGTTGTTGGCTCTGGTGACGGCGGCGGTGGGACTTGCTCGTCTCCGAAGGCGGCCTCGCCGGGCTGCAGATGGACTTCTGCATCAACGTCAGGTGCGCCCGCGAGGGGAAGCATACTAGCAGATCTGCTGACGGAGCTCCCTTGGGAGTCTCCTTGCCTCTCATGGCCGAGGCCAACTAGCTTTTGCTCTCTCTTTCCTTCCCCTTTCCGCCTTCCTTCTTCTTCCTCTTCTTCTTCAACGGACGAAATTATCTGTTTCCCTCAGATCTCGTGCGCGACGGGCTGCGTGCTTTGGTTACTTTGAGGGAAATGCCTGTGACGGGGTGTGCGTTTTTGAAAGAAAGGGGAAGAGGGGAGGGGAGGGAGTGACAAGCTTTCTAGTGCCTTTTGCCTCCTTTTAGTACGTGTCGGTTCCATTGTTTTATTTTCTCTTTTCAAAACGAGCACCTGTTTGTAATCGTTCCCTTCGGTTCCTGGTGGGGGTCACAAGAAGAGGCTTCTCTCTCACCCGTCACTTTAATTCCAACGCTTTCCAAGCAATTTTTTAAATTGGAGAGAGGGAGAGAGAGATGAAATGGGGAAGGTGAGAGACCCACGAGCACGAGCTTTGCTTCATGATCCAATCATAACCACCAAGCTGTGACGAATTGAATGGCCGGTTTTGTAGGCTCTTGCCGCTCGCCAGTAGTCCCCTCAATGCATACATACATCAACTCCAATAACCCTAATTTCATTTTTTTTTCTTTTGTTAGAAGGAAGAAAAGGGTTATTGGAGAAAGAGAGATGCCAATAGACGAAAGAACAAACGATGGGAATGTGATAAAAGGAGGGGAAAAGAGAAAGGAGGCGACCGAAAGTCGGGTGGGACAAAAAGGAGGGGGGGAGTAATTGACGGATTGTAATGATGAAGTTTGGTAAAATGCACTCGAGAGCCTCGGAGTAGAATATGGCACCACCCCCTCCTATCTCTCCAGTCTTCTCTCCCTTTTCTTTTAAGTCTTCCCCATGTTTGAAATGCCCTTCTTCTCTCTTTCTAAGTAAGCATCATTACCATTGATACAGAGAGAGAGAGAGAGAGAGAGAGAGGGGGGGGGGAGGGGATTGATGTGATGAACTCGACCATACTCTCTCTTCGGCATGATATTGGGGTCTGGTACGGACCATGGGGACCTTTGAGAAAAGATTAAAATATAAGGGAAAAAGGTTTGGAGACAGATGAAGGCAAAAGCTTAAGCCTAATAAATCAAGGGGAGTATGATGTCCTTATGCAGACCCAGTCTGATCACATGAACTCATGTAAGACACAATTTATGTATTATTCTAACTCCGATCACATACTCTTATTTCCCTTTTCTCCCAATTAATTCAGGATTATAAGCCATGAAACGAAAGTAAATACTGCAGATCGCTGTGGCTAATAGAGCGTTGGCGTCCCTTTTCGCCGTCGCTCACCATTATTTGCTACACTTGCAGCTGCCTTCATCGCAGCTCGCACAGCTGCTTCCATCGTAGCCTTTGATGTCAAGCTTCCTTCGGCTTTCCCTTTGCAGACTCTGGTCACCACCGCTGCACGGCAACTCAAGGACAGCTTTGGAAGGGAATCCGGGTCCCTCAAAACTTTCTAATGTTACACTATAATCTATATTTTAAGAAACTTCACTTTTACTATTTATGTAAATCGTCCCCCCCTAAATCCTGAAGATTCTTTGAATTTCAAAGTTTGATGAAGTACAATAGGTAAGTTTTTAATCTTTTTGATACTGAATGAGGTGAGATGAAATAACTACGCATTTTCAATTTGAGAAATAATAATTTTTAGTGACATTAAGATATATTGCTATTTCGGCAGCATCAATAAGATGTCAAAAATGTTGTACTCTACATATATTTTGGGGAGACCATTAAAGAAAGTAATCGAATGTGGGTGTGGCCTAACAAGATCAAGAGCAATTTCCATGTCTAAAATGATAATTAGGTTACTTGGATCCCATTAATATTTGTTTTTCATTGATTAAACATTTTCCTGATCCTAACATCGCAGGCCCCTGCTTCCCTCATGGGCTTGAGCTTGATTCTGGATGGGTTTTGGACCGGGCCTTTTGGCCTCTGTTTCTTGCAATTTGAACCCTGGTTGTGGCCTTTGGGTCACAATCCATGATCATTTTCTAGATCGGTTATTCATATGTATCTTCTTTTACTCTGTCAAAACAAAACACTACAGTTTGAAAAGGCTGAAAATCCACAGTACTTTGGTGTTGGCACGGATTACCTCATTTGAATAAAACATCAAAGCATGGATCAGGAAGGTGTGGAGTATTTTAGGAAAAGTTGCACTTCTCCTCTCTCTAAGTCATTCTATTTTTAATTTGTCTAGTTATGTACTTCTTCTCTCACAATCAATTTCTTGTGACAACATGGATGTAGCACTCAAACAAAGTCGTGGAGTGACATCCATGTGAGCATTCTTAAGGTGCGTTTAGTTAGACTTTTGAGAAAAATCCTTAGGAAAATGTAAAGGACTTTAGGTAAATGGGGTTTTTCAAAATGCAAATTGCATTTGGTAAATTATAATTTAAAAGTTCATTATGAAGTAGCCTTGAGCAAATTAGTGTTTGGATAAGTTATATTTACAAAACCTTTATTATTTAAAAAAAGAAAAAAAATTCTTCGGTGAAAGGCAGCGGCCGCCGGCAACTATCACCGAAGCCGGTAGCCGTCGTTTGATGTTGTTGGACCTTAGGTGGCCCCTATAGACCACTAACGAGGGTTGCCTAAGGTCGAATGACTGCCGACGACCTAGGCGAGACCCTCGCCTGAGGTCATGTGACCTCGACAAGGGCCATCGATGGTCGGGTGACCCTTGGCGAGGGTCGCGTGAACCAGCCGAGACCCTTGCCGAGGTCGCCAATCATAGGCGAGACCCTCACTTGAGGTCACACAAGCCTTGGCAAGGGTTGCTGTGTCGGGCATCGCGTGACCTTAGGTGAGGGTCTTGTCAAGGGACGCTCGACCACCAATGGCCCTTACTGAGGTTGGGCATCCCTTGGCGGCCCTCGTTGAGGCCGTGCGACCTCGAGTGAGGGTCGTGCCTAGGTCGTGTGACCCTCGTCGGGGGTTACTAAACCAGATCGTGCAACCTAGATACCCGCCAAAGGTAGCGTGACCCACCGGTGATGGTCGTCGTGGCCGTCATTGGCCTTTCTCTAATCCGTCGCTCGCCCTCCGTAGCCCTGCACAATCCGAACGTTAGCCTCAAGGAAGAAGATGAACGGTAAAAACAAGGGCAAAGCCAAAGTTGAAAGCCCAAGGCACCTAGGTGCCTTGGGCTTTCAGTCTTTAGAAGGCTAGCTTTGCTCTAATGGGGTTCTTAAAATTTTTCTCAAATACCTAATATTTGGCCAAAAGGCCTTTAGGTGTCCAAAGCCCATTGAAAATGCAGGTTCAAAACGCATCTTACTACTGCCTAAATTTATATCCACATCATATCTTAGTATTATCTACATCGATTAAAATTTTTCCACACTTCCATTTGGCACATGCATAGTTTATTTGCACCATACTTTGGTGTTATCTCGTGATAATGTCATCGTAATTAGTGTCATGGAGATTTGATTAGAAAATTTGTGAAAGTATAAAAACGTGATTACAAAAGATGCGAATATAAACTTTGGAACCTACGCATGAGCTCCCCTTAAGTTCGTTAGTGACTACCACATGTAGAGAAACAATTTTTAAGTGCGCGATTAATGCAATAAAAAACTCTCAATATGAAATTACTTAACAACTTTATCCTAAAAAATTCAAACTTAATTTGCCATCTCAACGCTCAACATGTATAGAAAAAGATTGGCTTTACTGTTGAGAAAGACAACTAAAATGCTATTTCCTTTAAAAATCTTTATTGGTTGCAAGTTGGGTCGCTGCACACGGGGAGGCAATTGCAAAGTTCAAATGTCTTAGGCATACAACGTAACCATCCATACATAGGCAAGCCAAAGTCAACATATTTGGAACTTAAATTGTTCCTTTTTTTTTTATAAAAGTAAACCACGAAATCTTGATATATTTTAACTTCTAAATCATATGTCGGACCTCATCCTCGAATGTCATGATGCAAGATGATTTGACCCACATTTCGATTATTATAACAAAAATCTGGACATCAATTTAATAAACAGCCATACAGAAAGATACTCTATACTAACCATTTAATACATTTTTAATCAGAAAGAATAATGACCTCCCAAGAAAAGGGGAAAAAGAAGAAAAGAAAATGTTTACATTACACATTTTATACGAAAAACAACTCTTTTTTTCAGTAAGAATTCATCTCCATCGAGTAGCTCTTGCTCTTGAGCAAAGCCCTCACCACCTCCCCGTAAACTCCGCTCCCGAACGCCTCCAATGCCAGCTCGGCATCGTCCTCCGGCGCGCCGTCATCATCGTCGGGCCTCACGACGACCAGCATGGGCACCTCGAGGCGCATCCCGGCGCCACCCGCTATCTCCACCGTCGTCTGGTGCCTCATTGACATCCTCAGCGTCGACACCCCCACCGTCCTCGGCCCCTCGCCATGTGATCTTGCCGCCACCGCAGCCGCCGTCGCCGCCTCCCTCAGCCCCAGCTTGTCCATGACCACCTCCCCCTCCCCGTCCCTGTCCCTCACCGCCAGCCGCGCCAACCCCTCATGCTCCGTCGCCACCTCCTTCGCCACACGGTGCCGCGCCGACGCTCCCACCAGCGCGCTCACGATCCACGCCACCCGCTCCGTCAGCCCCTCCCCGAAGCCGTCCTGCGCTTCCCCTGCGCCGCCCCCGCCGCGCCAGTGGCGGAACCCGAGGATCACGCAGCTCCTCAGCCTCTCCCCGAACGCCGCCCGGTACCTCACCACCGTGCCCTTCTCGAGCATCAGGTCGCCGGAGGGCAGCTCGATCTCCAGGTCCCGCATCCGGGAGAACCCGCGGAGGACCCGGGCCGGGTAGTTGGGCGGCTCAGGGGCGGCTCGGGGGGAGAGTAAGTGGTGGACGGAGCTGAGGAGGGTCCGGAGGAAGGAGGGGAGGAGCGAGTCCGGGTCCGGCTCCGGGACGACCCGGTCGACGCGGAGGAGGAGGGCGTCGGCGTGGGGGACGAGGGCGTTGAAGCGCCGGGAGACGGCGGCGCAGCACGCGAGGGACTTGACGTCGGAGACGGCGTTGAAGATGTCGACGATGATGGAGTCCGGCAGGCGGTCGAAGCAGTCCATTTTCTTTTCGGGAGACGGAGAGATGATGATGATGATGATGATGGTCTTGTGCAGTGCCTGGAGGGAAGAGCGAGCGAGCGTGAGAAAAGAGAAACTCGGGCAACTCTTATAGGGAAGAGATTTTGACCGCTGACCGGGGAAGGAAAAGAGACTGGGGGGCCCCACGTAGCTTTTTGTGAGTCGGGCGACTTTGGAAAAATCGAAGGAACGTGGAAGCTATTATGTTTTCCTCCTTTCTAGACGTTTTTTTTTTTTTTTTTTCTGAAAAGGATTTTATCAACAACAGCTTATGACTTACTTCCCGAGAAACTCGGGCCACTCTTAAACACATTGGTTCCACGTTATAATAATAATTGTACCAAAAAGTGAATTATTTTTGAATTATTATTTGCTTGCACATATCTCGAACGCGCTCATTACATTTGAGAATATGTACTAGCATATGTTTTTATATACTGCCCTCGCAAGTGTATGGAGAGAGATAGCCGTTGATGGGAGTTTTGTATATCGAAACTCATCTCAAAGTGAAATGCGCAAATGTATCGTGAATAGTTTAAAGCGCAATTTGTACGTAAAATACTCCTTGATCGTGGGGCGTGTTTGCGTCGATGAAGGGACGATGTCTGTCCGGTGAAGGACAATTGGAACTTTTGACGGTTTGGAGATAGAAAAAGAGGGTAATAATAATAAAATAATGTTTCCCATGAATTTTTTTTTTTTTTTTAAAGGAGAACGACAAAGAAAGAGAGAGGTTGTCTAGTGCTAATCTAATGGAGCAACGTAAAAAACAAATGTGAATATTTGTCCTACACCGGAGGAAATTTCCTCGTTACTTCGAGAGATCCCGCTTGGATAATTATCCATGGGATCTGTTGATCACTTATCAGCAAAAATGTGGGCGGACTTGTGCCATTGGTCACGAGTCGCGAGATTTGATTAATGTTAGGATTTTATTATTATAGAATGATGCTAACAAACAGCTTAAAAATTAATCAAGGATCAATCTTCACTTCGGACAATAAGTTTGTCCGAATCAATTCTAATGTCCTAACCAGTGATTAACTGGATTACTTCATTAAGTCAATTCCACAAGGGATTACATAATTTGACGCCAAACCCACGAAACGGTCCAACGAAAAAACGAAAAAAAACAAAAAAACTTGTTTGATGGAGGTCAAGTCGTGACCAATTTACTTCACGCAAAGCATTCGGATTATTCTACCACCATCTAATTGTCCTCGGGCATACAATTTAGGTCTCATTAGAGCCGAATTTGAAAATTATTCCTCGGGCAAATGGTGGGTGTACAAATAAGATATATGGGTACCTAGAAAGAAGATAATCCAAGCTTATGAACACTACGGTCTCGAATTGGTAGCTGGATAAAACCCTACATAAAAATGGGCATTTCCTCATCATTTTCTTCCTACAGACATCTCGAATTTCTTTGAATCTATTAGGCAAAAAGGGACTAATTTCCCCGCAAAAGCGCATGACTTGGCACACCTCAACCGATTGGGATATCCTAATGATATTTGATCAATCATCGTCATCAACGGCTAGCCAGTCATTGCAACTCTTCTTCACCAAGAAGCCCCCGGAATCAATAAAATCCCAGAAATATACCGGGGCTTTTGAAATTAGGATACCGACGTAGCGATTTTCGTTGACTAATTCAGGCTCCAAACCATTTCTCACGGGGTGGAATCAATCCATTTCTTTTGACCTTTCCTTGTATGATACGCAAGACCGCTCGGAAGTTGCGAGCGAACGATCCTTAATCTTGTCAAGAAACTTTCTGCTCCCAGAAATGTCGATGAAGAGCAGCAGCCAAAATCCAAATCTTCTTGCTCGTCGGCTCTTGTGATTTTCGTGGTTCTCGGGGAAGAGCAATTTGTGAGAAACGTTTCAGCAAGGGTTGAATCTTTCAAAGCCCGATCTCGTCACCATGGCCCGATCGATTGCGTGTGTGACTTTTGAGAGCTTGGTGAGAAGTCTGAATGTCCTGAGCATATTTGACTAGTGACTACCGAATATTTGACTAGTGACTACCGACCACTTATTTACTTTTACTTATCTTATTGTTTTGCATATTGACTACCCACCGTGATAGGTTACTCTTTAGTCGAAAAAGAGAAAAGCAAAGGCATGTTTAATGGAGATAGGGTAAGATAGGGATTTTAATAAACAAAGGGAAAGCATGATTTAAATTACTATAGAAAATGGATAGAAATTGTTACGGGATGGACATGATTGAGCCTAGAACTTCATTGGATAAAATGATTGATTGTCGTATAACAAATGGATTTGCAAAGGAAATAATAAGAGGTGAATCATTTTTAAGCCCAAGCCTAATCTCATTTAAGCCCATTTTCAGTTATATCTACGGCTTGAGGGGGGAAGAGAAAAGAAGAGTGGGGTGTGAGGCCCGACAAAGACCTCGTTTGGTTCAACATTTGGAAATGCTTGCTTTTGAAATGCTGAAAGCCCAAAGCAGGTGGGGACCTATTTTGTGCTTTCAGCATTTTGGAAATGCGAGTCTACCTCTACTGTTTATCAGTTGACTTTTTTTTTTTACCAAGCACCTTCCCCATACCCCAACCGCCGGTGGCCAGATCTGGCCATCGACGAGACTGCTCGAGGTCTAAGGAACCTAGATTTAGCTGCTGGCTAGGCTACTTGAGGTCGCGTGACCTCAGGTGGCGCCGCCTGGGCCTCGCTAGCGGCTAGATCTGGGTCCGCGCGACCCAGGCAGGCGTTTGCCTAGGTCACGCTAACCTAGGCGACGCCTGCTTGGGTCACACGTCGCGCGGCCTTAGGCGGCGTCGCTTGAGGTCACGCGACCCAAGCGACGCTTGCCTAGGTTGCGCAAGCCTAGATCTGTGCGCCGATGAGGCCTAGGTGGTGCCGCTTGTCAGCAGCAAGATCTTGGTTCATGCAACCTCTGCCAGCCTTGCCGACGGCCAAATTTGGTCACCAGTGGTTGGCTCGCTGTTGATTGGCGATGGAGTTTCATCGGATTTTATTTTTATTTTTTTAAAAAAAAATAATAAAGCCCTTTGCAAATGTTGGGTTTACCAAACGGTATTTACACCAAAGTCACTATCCAATGCCCTTTAAATTATAATTTGTCAAACGTTCAAGTATTCCTGAAAACCCCTTTATCCCAAAGGTATTTGCATTTGACCAAATGCATTTTCCCAAAGCCGAACCAAATGGGCCCAAAATGGATTGTAGCACTCGAGAAGAATCCAAACCGTTTTTTTCATCCAATTGAAGGAATTTCTTTGATTCAATTGCAAATTTGGACTAGAGTAGGTTTTAGGTTTCTAGGTTTAGTTTAGGAGTTGTTTAGTTGCAATATCATGAGTAATGAAAGTTTAAGGTATTGTGAAGTCGTGAAATTCTATAAAAATTGATTTGGAATTTAAGGTTTAATCAGGAAGAATTTATCAAAATTCACATGTGTGTTGTTGAAGTCAATTACAATTTTTTTTTTTAAGCAATGGTTTTCTCCTATCTCTACCATTTTTTTAAGCAATGGTTTTCTCCTATCACATCACATCACATCGCATCACCTCATATTGTATTATTTTATTTTATAGTAAGGTGGTTTGAATCAAAGTTTGTTGAAAAGAATTATAGCATGAGTAGATTTGGTGTACAAGTCGCCATGTTATAGAAGACAACATTATGAGTCCACTTTGGGCAAGCTTTTGTTGGCATGTTGGAGTTGTTTTGTTGCCTAATAAGCTTAGTTTAGTTAAGTCTTAGTTAATATATTTCTCTACTCGATTTTGATACATATTTCTTGCTTAATTGATAGGTACTAAAGTTTGTCAGCTTGTGATAGCTATCATCATTTGGTTTTGCAATCTCAAGTGAGTGGTTCTTATCTCTTCTTTCAAATTGTAAAATCATGTCTTGAAAGTAATAGGGATAAGATACTATATGAAAGACATAATACATGGTTTGATATATCTATGAAAAGAAAAGTGGTACTAATGTCATATTTATTGCATATAGCCGGGTTGAGCATTTATGACCCTCTTAATTATTTGAAATGGCAAAGTATCCTTTCATTATAGCTTGAGCTGATTACTTAAGAATGATTTGTGAAATGTTATGGAAAGAATTGTCAAATTTTACGGATTTATGAATGAGGTTTATAAAATGTTTTATGTTGATGAATTAAATTGTGAAAAGTGTTATGTTTAGGTTAATGAACTTGATTTGTGAGATGGATTCTAGATTTTCTTTGTGAGTTATTGGGAGATGAATTAGTGGTTTGATGCTCTCACTATGTTCTAAACCCATTAATGATTTAGGAATACACAAATTGTCTTTAGGACATCCTCAAGAGTCAAGCCATCAGCTAATATAAGTTGAGACCTAGCTAATTGAGAATCTTGGTAAGCCTGTCACGGAGACATAGGCAATGATATAGTTTGATATTGAGCATTAGATTAATCAATGAACTAACCTATTGATGTATGCTTTAATATATTTTATTTATTTATTTATGAAATGAGTACTTTTAATATATACATGTCGCGACCTCTTTTTTTTTTTTTTTTTCGGCGCCCGCAATCGGGTACGAGCGCCTAAGGAGGCTAATGGCTCGGCTGAATTTAATTATGCCCGGACTCTCCCAAGTCCACCAATTCACGACTTTAATAGTCTGAGTTTTTAACCTGTAAATCAATTTTTAAATTGGAGTCACCACTAATCGATTTGGGGTGGGTCGATTAGAAACCCAAGCGAAGTATCGAGAGAAATACTCGCTCCTGCGCAACCAGAGAAATTAGGATCGGGGACTTGATTACACTAGTTAATCACTAATGCCCTTTCGGTACCTAATCTTGTTTAAACCCTGAGGTTTTTGGATGTTCGAGGGATTTTCCATGCATTTTTGGGAGGAAAAACATTTTTTGAGTATTTTTCTCATTTTTTGGACATAAAAGGGATTTTTTGGTATTTTTTGGAAAAGTACAAGTCTTTTTGGCTTTTTCTGAATTTTTTTGGCTTTTTCATGAATTTTTGGCTTTTTTTTGGATTTTTGGCATTTTTTTGGAAAATATGAAATATTTTTGATTTTTTTGATTTTTCGGAAAATAAAATATTTTTTAATATTTTTTAATATTTTTGGAAAATAAATTATTTTTTGATTTTTCTCGATTTTTTAGAAAATAAAACATTTTTCAACAATTTTTTAATATTTTTCGATTTTCTGGAAATTAAAACATTTTTTATTTTTTTTTAAAATAGACCATTTATTTATTATTTATTAGAATATTAATTTATATTAAAATAACAAAATAAAACCAACCCGGGTCGGATCCACGGGTTGGGTCCGACCCGGGCCGGCGACCCAAACGCGGACGGGCCCGCGTTGCGGGCCCGACTTGGATTTTTGCCCCCCCCTTTTTTATTTTATTAAAACGACGCCGTGGCCCAAAAGCCCGTTTTTGAAAAGAACTGGGCCGACCCATTGACCCGGTTCGGCGAAACCCTACCCGATTCGCCGAACCGGATTTTCGCCGCCCAAAAATCACGGAAACCCTACCCGACTCGCCGACCCGGCTCCGACTCCACGACCCGGCTTCCAACCTCCCTTGGCCTCGCGAAACCCTACCCGACTCGCCGACCCGGCTCCGATTCGGCGACCCGGAAAATCGCAAACCCTAAGGTTTGCAAATCCGCGGCGCCGAGGGAGGAAAACCGAGGCATTACGGTGGCGACGGTGACGAACCGGCTACGGGGACGGCGAGGACGAGCAACAACACGGTTGCGCTGGTGTGGTTGGTGGCGACATGGTCCGAGAGGGGGAATGTGACGGCGATAACGCGATCGACGGCGGTGACGGTTACTGTTACCTGTCCGTGACGTGGTGGCAAACGGTGGCGGTGACAGGGCAACTCGGTTTCTCGATCTGGCGCGGCGTCGGCGGACCGATCACGGCAACGGCTTCACAGGTGGGCATGACAACAAGCCGTCGAAGCAATGACGTCGGGACTGAGGCGAACGGCTGCGGCACGGCGTCCGGCGGCAACAACAGCAGCAAAAAAAAAACTAGATCTATTGCGTAGATCTCGGCCGGACCCTCCTCGGCCTTGATTCCTCCTCACTCAGGCCAGATCCGAGCCTCCACCGGCCGGATTTGACCTTCTCGAAGTCACTCGCCGCCTGCCTTCCCCGAAGTCTCTCGGTGGAAGGTGGGCTGAGCTCGCGACTCGAGCTCTCTCCTACGCTCGCCCTTCAACCCTTCCCGATATCTCTCAGTGAAGGATCTCCGAGCTCGCCACACCCTCCAACGATGCTTGCGGCCACCTATTTATAGGCGAAGGAACTCCGGTCGACGGAGGGGCTCGGTCGTCGGCCTCCGGCTTGCCCACCGGTTCCGCTCGGCTGAACCGGTGTCCCATCGAACTTTCCAGCGAAGCTCGCTCAGCATTAATGGCGCCTGCAATCTTATCCCCTCCGGCCGACGTCGCCCTACACTCCTCGGCCGTAGGTCGTCCTTCGTGCGCGTTGCCGGCCACCGCGCGTTAGATGCAAGCGATTGAGGAAGAAGAAGACAGGAGGAAGAAGAAGAGAGAAAATGGGCCGGGCCAAGGGTGAAGGAAAATGGGCCATATGGGCCACGCGGAGGGGGAAGAGAAAGGGAAAAGAAAAAGGGCTGGGCTTTTGTTTTTGTTTCGTTTTTTGTTTGTTTATTAATTATCTTATTTATCCGAAATAAAATAAAAACTTAATAAAATAAAATTAACCTAATTAAAATTGAGGTGTCAACAATACATACACGTATATTTATACACATATAGTTATGAAGTAATAACTCACTTCTACTATGTATAGTGGATGCTCAATATGCTTAGGAGATACTTGTATTGCTTAATAAGTCGTGGTTTCTTATATCATTCATCTTAAATATTTTTCAGGTCTTTTGACTAGCGATAAGTAGAACGGAAGGCACTATTTGTGGCAAACTTATAATAGTTGGAGCTTTGGGTATGAGTTAGGGTAGATGTATACATCCGATAATAGCTATTGGATTTTGCTGAGTTGAAGATGTTTATATTCATTTTTATGGATTTTGAATTCTAATCCTATGCTCAGATCACTATTTTATTAGATATGTAGATGGAGATATACTTATTTTGATTTTGAATACGGGTTAATATTGGTAATGTTTAAGGCTGCCTTCGTTGGGTAGAGGATGGTCATGTCATTTCCCCTATACTTGTAGGAGTCGGGATGTGACATGTCGAGACTCTAAAATGATGCAAAATTAAAATGATACTTTATTTTTGTCTTTTTGGCTATTCAATTTATAACGTGTCACTTATTATATTTACATTTTTTTAGATTATTTGATTAATTATATTACTTTTATTATAGGATTTTGTCTTGACCATTTCAATGTCAAATGCTAAAAGCAAGATAAACAATTATGTATATGTTGTAAGATCACATGCATGAGCATGATAATCGTTACAATGAGGCTAGACATTTCTCGCGGATATCTATTTCAATTGATGTATGTCTTATGGACGTAAATTATCCATAAAATCGACGAGAAATGATTGCGTGATAGTCTTTAATGTACCGTGAAAATAACAATCTATTCTAGACCACAAAAAATCAAATTACAAATAATTATAAATTATTGTGGGACCCATTTCTTTAAGAATTTATGACTCATAATAAATTGTTATTCTCATGCTATCCCCAAATATTGTTATGCTAGCAAAGTGCTATAATCAACTATCCATAATCTTACCATAAAACACGGAAAAACTAAATTAGCAAAAGATTAGATTAGAGTAATCTACTTTTTGGGAAAATTGCCAAGAACTTCAGCAAAGTATTCATGTTTAGGAGATCTTCTAATTATCCTTCTTAATGGAAAATGCAGCTTTTCTATTTTTTGTATTATTCTTTCCTCCTCTTTTGACTGATGCGTTAACGTAGGAGGAACCATGAGATTGAGTTATTGTTCATACGTTTTGGCCTCTTGAAACACCCTCCAATTATAGGCTTCTTCACTTCAAACCTCTCATTCATCAAAAACCAATAGGGTACCCCTCCCACCTGATTTCTCTCCTATCTCTAAAATTTTCCATTCTTCCACCGCCCCCGCCCCCCTCGCCGCCACCGCCATTTGCACCTCCTTAGCCCCCAATTTCAGATAGTGACCTCCCCCTCCTTTCGCCTGCCGCTCCCCATCTTCTCATGGAGGGGCGGGATCACCCTTCTTCTAGCACTGAAGCCATTAGCCATGAGCCGCCTGTGCTCGACCCAGACCGCGACCCCGACCCATTGAGGCCCAATGAGCCGCGTGAAGGCTTTCCTAGGGGCACTTACGTCGTTCAAGTGCCCAAGGACCAGGTTTACCGCATTCCCCCGCCTGAAAATGCCATGATCGTCAAGCGCTACCGCACTCCCATTGCCAAAAGCAAGAGGTCATGTTGCTGCTGCTGCTGCATCTTGTGTCTGCTATTGATCTTCATCGCCGTCCTCATCGTCCTTGGGGTTCTCGTGAGCATTTCCTCAATTTTCATTAAGACCGAGGACCCCGTGTTCTGCATCGATCATTTCCTCGTCAAGAATACGCCGCGCTCTAGCCAAGGTAACGTTGAACATGAGTTTGATATAAGGACAAGGGCTAAGAACCCGAATGGGAGGAGTGGGATCTTGTTCAAGGAAGGGGGAAAAAGTTCCCTTTTGTTTGATCAAAAGGAAGTTGCGGCCGGAACATTTCCAACCTTTTATCAAAGTAAGAAGAACACGACGACATCTCAATTAATCCTTCATGATTCTAGTGATGGATCATCGAAGGAAATCGAGGAAAGCATGAAGGGCACGAAATCGAAGCCGAATTTGGCGTTCTCACTAGCTATTAAAGTCCCAGCTAGGATGACGGTCGGATTTTTTAGGAAACAGGATGTGAACATTGTTGTTTCGTGCAACTTTGAGGTTGATACATTAGTTAAGGGAACTCGTATACTTTCCCAACAATGTCGTACCAAACACTAGGTGTAACGAGATTGTAGCTTGCTGGGGATCAAGGTAGTCGTTCTAAACATTTAAATGACAGTTGCAAATGCTTAGGAAAGTTTTCGCCATCATATTCTTTGACATGTTAGTTGAACCGTTTTCCTCGCTAATTCTTGCAGTACGTAGAATCTCGGTCGGATACGTACTATCGAGCATTCCATGCATTCTGTATTTGATGGCTTCCATGATCTCTGTTTGATACCGAGAAACGGATTCGTGATATTCCAGGCACGTCTCTAATTGCAAAAGAAGCAATGTATCATGTGAACATCAGCTTCTTGTCTCCTAATCTATGAGACATATCGACCTTTAACCCTAGAGATGATCTTGTTTTCGTGGACCTCAATGGGTCGACTGTCATGAAATGACGGTATTCCAAGCTTAGCTCGAAGATGACTAAGAAAGAAGGCCTACCCTTTGAGAAAATTATTGGACATTGCTAAGCTAACGGTACCGTCATTCCTAGAGGATGACAGTGAATTCTACCACAAATGTGGAGGGCGACCATTGAGAAGTAAATTTAGCAAAGTATTCTATTCAAGGAAGGCGCAAAAAATCCTAAAAATTTATGATATATTAACGTACAAAACAACAAAAATTCTTTCTTTACTCAATTAAATACAAATTAGTCTCTCTTTCCATGGTTAGTGTATTTGGGATATTGAGAAATTTTCAGCTCACAAACGAAACGTCTCCCATTTAAATCCTATTAATTAAATACAAACTATTCAGAGTCAAAGTCACTTGTACAGGTGAAATGTCATGACTTATTGCACTTGGATTGCAATGCTTCATGGGTTATTTTACTTTCTTTATTGCAAGTGCGAAAAATTGTTTACGATGGTGATGTGTGCTATTAGAAATCGTACATTTATTTGTCTTCTAATAAAATTGTTTGAATCGTTCTTTTTACATTGAATTATAATTATCGCATATTGATGATGTTTTCTCATTAGTGTCTTTTCCATTCCCTTATATTTGTTTTAGTAGATATTTTTTTTCTAACTTTAAAAATCCCCTCGAAGTGGTATTCACGAATTTCTCAAGAAACTAGACAAACAAGTTAATAAGTTTCTTTTTCTATGCCCTTATTGCTATTTTGGCTGATTTATATGTCTAATAAGAGAAATCCCACTCGGTGGGCTAGCAAAGCCACCGGGTGGGATTTATGATTTTCCCAAGGGAATATGTGGTGCACACAGGAGAAAATAACAGTACCGTCGTGCTCTAATTTCCCAAAATTATCTGCCTAGAGCAGCTCTTGATTTCCAATTATCCCAGGATCTTTCCAAACCCGAGCCCGAACTCCGGTCCGAGCCTCAAATTATACTTGAAGCCGTGGCCCTAAATCCCAGGCCCAAAAGAATCAGGTCGTTTCAGCTTTTGGGTTACCAGGTTCTTTCTGCCCTAGTTATAAGCAGTATTACACTCAGTAACTAGGGCTTTTACATGGATGTGGAGGAGCTTATAATATAATAAGCAAGACTATATATGCGATGAGGGCATAAAGTAGAGATAATTTCAAAATGTTGTATAAAGGTGCAGACCATAGATAATAAGGGCGTCATCCGCACGTCTAATCTTTGGCAGCAGATTAAAAACACAACAAAAAGAGCAGGCAAATCAGGTGATTTGATTTCTCGTAATTGGAAATTGACTCTATTTTCAAGACCTTGAATTTGCTCAAACACTGAAAATGTCGATAAGTGGCCCCTGGTTCCTCAATTCGTTTCTTCCCCCCTTTTTTTGATTGGTTTTTGCTACTGTTCTATCTACAGGCAATTTAAGGTAGCGCACAAGCCGAATAAAATATGGATAAATAGAGTATACACTGCCGATGCAGAGGAAAATGTACACAAGCAATAATTTCTAGAAATAATGACACAAATAATCTTTGAATTTTGACTTAATGTGCAATATGATCTCTGAATTTTTAATTTATTTAATGTGGTCCCTAAACTTTAACCCAGTGTATAATATGATCCCTAAATTTTTAATTTGATCAATGCGATTTTTGGACTTTTGGTACATGCTCAATATAGTCCCTAAATTATATAAAATTGTTCAATGTCGTCATTCTATTAATTCAAGATTGGAGACAACATTGAATATTTTTATATAGTTCAATGACTTAATTGAACATATATCAAAAGTTCAAAGAATTGCATTAAACAAATTAAAAGTTAATGGACCATATTGAAGATTGAGTTAAAGTTCACGAACTACGTTGAACAAATTAAAAATTCATAAATTACATTTCACATTGGGCTAAAGTTTAGAGATCATTTGTATCATCATCGTCCCTAATTTCTATGTCTTTGTAATTGAACAGTAGTTTTCCTTGTGACTATTGAAAGGTTGGAAAATTGATTACCATCCAAGTAAAACATTTTCCCTTCTTAGTATCATAGGATATCCAAACTTTCGATTTGATTTTTAATCCTCACAAATACGCGTAAATCGTTCAGTTCACGTGCATGAGTAAGAGTCCAATCATATATGATGGTTGTGAATGGAAAATGTTTTGATTTAAATATTAGATCTGCTGTTTCCAACCCGGGCTGTGAAAATTCTTCTTCATGGAAATATCGGAAGGCTCTTATACTTGATGAAGCGAATTGAGGATAAATTGTTAATAAAAATCGGAGTATTAGCAAATTAGCAACCAACAGATTTTTCCCTTCTCACTAGCACTATATTCTGCAGTGCTCACCCTCGGAGAAGAGCGCAGTTTCAGTCGGTTCACACCTGTCGGAGAGAATCAAATGATAAGCAACCAATTATAGAACCAACATACAACAAAGTGGCTCTGTCTGACCAACTTTCTGCTCCAAATTTCACGAATATTCAAAACCCTAAGCTCGGCCCTCGAGGCAAGACAGATATATTTAGCTCTCTCTCTCTCTCTCTCTCTCTCTCTCTCTCTTTTGTGCATCTCCATGCAGAAACACGGTAGGAACCCCTAACATGCATAAAAGTTTCTGACAGCTAGGGTTAGGTGGTGAATATATTCCACAAATTCTAGGGCATGGATTCCAATGTTTCAGATGTTCGTGAAGTTCCTTTGATTATCTGGTGTGGTTCATCTGGGGCAGGAGGTTATTCATGCTGGAGAAATCAATGACATTATGAGTGCCTCGAAGATCTAAAGTACATTTTAAATGTACTAATGAGCCATTATTGGGTTCGGCAAACACCTGCCAACCAATTTTCTTGTGCTGTGGGTTAGTGAGGGGGATAGTTGGTTCTTTGGGAAGTGCCCCTTTTCCACCAATAATTGGAGGGTTGAAGGGTTTCTTTAATGCTCCAGTTTTGAGTGCACCAATGATGGATATAGATATCTAATAGGGTTTTGGTAATGAATATGCTAAGGACATTGTTAAGCTTGGCAATATGTAGGAAATCTATGTGGAAATATTTAATTGGGTATTGAATCAAGTGCATTACATCTTGACTCACATATAAAGAAATAATATCCGTAAAAAAAAGTAAAAACACAAATCGCCCATTTCATTGTCAAAATCCACTTTCTAACCATTGTTTGATCGTTATGAGAGCATTAGTATATTTGATCAAATCTTTCATCTACTGATTTTAAGATCTTCATCTATTTAATTAATTTTTCGTATGGATTGATAGTAACCACTCAACTTTGCTGCATATCACTGGAGTGAGATTTTTTGTGTTTAAATTTCTTAGATCCCTAATTTGTCTCTTAATATAATGTTCCACATGGCAAGGGTGTATCGCAACAGATGTTGAATCACTTGTTCGTCCACAAAAGTTTACCGCAATAATACCCATCAAGCTTTTTTTTTCCTTCTTTTTCCTTTTATTTAGTAATATAGTGGGGAGCTCTCTTTACACGTCCCCAAGAGGAGTACTGATTTTTCAGGGCCTGCGAAGCATGTTGCTTGTCCCCATTTAATATCAATGTCTTCTTCAAGTGAATCAATCACTTTGAGTGGATTCCAACTCCTCTTCAACCATGGCTTCTCCTTTTGACATTTAGTGGGTTTCCCTTTCACCACCTAACACTCTTGAAGAAAAGAGGAAAACGAACACATTAAACTACAGCATTTCGTCCATTAGAGAGCGACTATGAGATTCCTCAGTCTGATGCAGGTGGGCTCTCCGAAATCTTACCAGCCAATCATGCGCGTCCGCTTTTCTGGTTTCTTGATCGCAGATCGGCCTTGCTTCCACTGATTTAGGCTTTAGACTGCATGTTCACCTGATTTAGTGTTTGATTCTTCCGTTAAACAAATTGGTTAATCGCCCAGTTGGGCACCACGACTGCTTCAGTTGCGCTTCCCTTTCCGGCGTTTAATAGAGAAAAAGTAATGCCGCAATGATAAACGCTCTGCCCAATCTGCTTTAAGCTTTTCTTAATTTGCTCCGTCCCCTTTCCACCTCTTTGTCCGCGACAAGGGTGAATCCATGTGACAATGTGTGAAAAGCTGGGAGCAACCCGCTAATGTCGGCCAGGAGTCGGGAAATTGTTTATGTCGGCAGTTCGCCATGAGATAATTGGTTACCTTTTCGATCGATTCGGCAAACAATCAAAGTTGATTAGCTTTGGAATTGTTGACTATGTTAGATTAAATATATTTTGATCCCGATCCAAATTTCTGAAATTAAGAGGCGGAACTTCATTAAGAACATCAAAGCAATGACGGTATGGGATGAACTTATAATTAGAGAGGCCTAGATGGATCCTCCATTTAAGGGTTGAAAGGATCATGCATTAACCACGTCCCTAAGTTAGATGTTACACACATTTTTCACCAAACCCTAATTTAGTCCCCCTTCGTTTGTATTTCTCCATGACCAGCCACCATTGCCACTGGTACAGCTGCCTAGCGTAGCCTACCATGGCCTTATCATCGTTGTTGCCGGCTGTCTTTCGTCTATCTGTTGCATCCATTTATCCCTCTGTTTGAATAAATTTTACTTAGGTATACATTATGTGATTCAGTAAATTTTTACTTCTTTTATTCGTTCCTTCTTGATGTTTTCAGTAAAATAATAAACTCATCTGTAGGACAACTTAACTAATTGGAGTTTACTTGTAATTAGATGATTTTAATTTTTGAATTTTTAGGCTTATCAGTATTTAACGAGAAGAGATATCTAAAGAAGATAATCTAATCTACACTTACCTATTCTGAGAAATTTTAATTTCATTATAAATTTACATCATGCACAAAAAAATTGCCTTAAAACGTAAATGTTATTATATGTAATGTTTCATTGACTAATAAATAATTATGCTAATCATGTTATGAAAAAATTTAGGATTAACATATCAAATTACATAACATAAGGTATTAGCAAATACATCTCTACCTCAAAAATGTTGCAATTTATTAGTTATTTAGATATCATTCATAATTATATGATATGCACCAAATTGTTTTATATCTTATAATCATATCATTATTGAACTTCCATTAATCTGCTAAAGGCAATTGCTTTTTTTTTTTTTTCTTAAGAGTGAGATTATTTAATTTATTTATAGAATTATAAAGATTATCAAATCTAATAAATAATTCAGTTATTTCCTTATTTTACATAGTAATCTAATTATTAGTTATTTTCTGTAATGATATCTTAAACAATGAAAATTAATTCAATCATTTTTATATTAATTATATAATAGACAATATATATATATATATATTCAGATATATAAATTACATAAATAAACTGGACATCATGTATAACTATGTCTGTTACTTAGTTATTTTCATATAAATCTATATTATTACCTTTAATTATAACTAATTACCTTTAATTCTAAAGCTAGTTGCGTCTTTTTAAATATAGATTTTTTAGATTTTCATATTACAAAAGAGAGTTGAGTAATTAGCAATCATTTTGGTTATCATGTTATTAAACTATAGATTTTTTGAAAAAGTTATAGCATTATACATTTTAAATGATAGAATGAATAGTTATGTTAATTAGGAGACTTCATTTTATCTTACATAATTTCAACCTTTGCTAAAAAAAGTTTATGTGCTATCAAAAGGGCAAGTTTGTATAGAATTGTTCCCAGTTGATTGAGAAATCAAAAATTGAGAATTTTCAAAAAGCCACGTGAATGCTTACACGACGCAAAGTGCTCTCGATAGGTAAGTAAGATATGAAGTGCCTTCTTTTAAGGTCGATGTTCTCCTTTAGCATTTTTTTTTTCTTTGCCAAAGTATTTTTTTTTTTATGCCGAGGATCCGGCCTAGCTCACCGTATGGGAGTACAGTACCAACTATACCTTGGGGAAACTTCTTTGCCAAAGTTTTTTTTTTTTTAATATTTTATTTGCCAAAGTTCGTTGCAACTTTTGGAAAGAAAACAAGGGTAATGTTTTCTTCCATCTCCAGTTGGAATAAATTTTCTCCAACTAGACTTCCTATTAGTTTGTTAAAACTGAATCGATCCTATCCCTCCCTCATGCCCCTCGATGCATTTTCTTTGTTAGTTTATTTAAATATTAAGTCATACATTCATCTGATAACTTAATAATTTAGAATAATGGGCAATGGTCTCACCAAAATTTCACATGATATTGTGGGGTCCCAAGTTCAAATTTTTCTAGACTTTTATTTACCTCCCCTTTTTCACTTTGGGGCTCGAGCCAAAGTCTCACATGCTCATCGGGGCAAAAGCTCAAATTTAGTAGATTTGTGGTCATGACCATTCGACGGCCATGAAAAAAGTGTCGATGTTGAAGGTGGCATATAGGCTAAGCGAGTATCCAGGTTGGCCTCTCGTTGGGAGGGAGGGTTCGTGTGAGGAAGTTTTTCTGGTGTGGTTAACACCAAGCAATATGGTCACATGTACCTCTTGATTGTGGCATACAGATCGTAGTCATAATTATAAATCTAAGTAGCATATGGGTACTTATGATGTTATGAAAATTCCAAATTAGCTAGCGCCAAAAAAAAATAAAATCCAGTTGAAGCATAGTAACGCTATTACTGTCTGAAGTGCGATTTCCACTGGTTTTACAAGTTGGCATGCTATGATGCCAAGCTACGACCGTCCTTACATACACTTGAAAGGACCTCGAAAAGTTGAAAGATAGGATATCTCAAACATATCCACAATTAGCTCGTGATTCTCATTAACTGGGGTATCATTCATGATCTACACCGCAAAAGAATTACATGATATCATAAGAGTATATCTCAAACATATTCACAATTAGCTCGTGGTTCTCATTAATTGAGGTATCATCCATGATCTAAACTGTGAAAATTACATAACTTCCGGGGGGGAAAAATCAATAATATCGCTAAACTTCAACGGGACTCTACAGGCTTGCTCGAAGTGACTTTCGCTTCCACTCTGCTAGACGGCGTAAAAAGCTCATGACCTACGAAAACAAATACACATATTCATAGGTCAGAAAACAGATACAACATGAACAGGCGGCACAAGGATATTGAAAAAAAAGAAAAAAAGGGCGATTTCAAAGAAGGAAAAGAGAGAATGGAGTATGACTCAGAGCAACAAGGAATCGAGAGAAGTGATTACCTCGGAAGGTTCTTGCAAAGAGTAAGATGCGTTTGTTTCCTTCGGGACTTTAGAGACGAGAATTCCTAATCCTTGTCCTCTCTCTCTCAAAACCTATACAAACATTAATTTAATAAATAATGTTTAAATTTTGTTACATGATTTTAGCTGTTCGATACAAAATGTCAAGAAAAACATGCAATAAAATAATGAAGATAACTTAAAGTACCTTGAATGCATCTTCGTCCGTCCGATCGTCTCCAATATAGATCGGTAGGACATCATCATTAGAATTGGCATACCCTAAAATGATGAGACGAGGGAAAATGATCAATGAACATGTGTAACACCCTCTTGTACTAAAGTAGAAGAGCGCTTCACGTGCTTCATTTCATGCAAAAGTAGAATTCGATTTCGAATACTAGAATAGGCACCTTTTTATCCAAGAAAGTTTGATTGGGTGTGAAATTGAAACTCACCTAGTGCCTCTAGCAAGAACTCGAGGGCCTTTCCCTTGTCCCATTCGATGGTTGGACGGATCTCCAATACCTGCTCCAAACAAAAACATCATTTTTCGTGAGGAGTTTCGTAAAAGCGATATTCAATATTGTCCTTCGCCAAAAAAGATATACCACACATTTGTGTTAAAAAAAAAAAAATTGCATGTTACCACAGGCTCCGGAGTTTGAACTTAGAAAAAAAATTTAGCCAGTCAAAAGAGAAAAGATGATGCACGTGAAATTATCCTCTTTTTTTTTTTTTTTTTGACTGATACTATATTTTGTTAAAAAATACCGCAAAATGCGATAACGAGCAAGTACCTTTCTGCCATATGTCAGCTTGAGCTTCGGGTACTCGCTGAGCACAAGTTTAACCTGCTTAGCTAGATCATCCCAGCTCTGCCAGATTTGAAGTAAAAAATGAGAAAAATGGAAATCAAGTCTAATCGAAATTTTCTTGCGACAAAATACATGATTCGACCGGAACTCGGTACGAAGTTTGACTTTTCCCGTGCCTAACCTTCTCGTCAACGCATCGGAAGTGTACGGACAAACAAAATTTGTTGGTTTCCACTTTAGCTCCCGGGATCGATTTGGTGCTCTCTACCAAGGTCTTGTACACCTGCTAGGTTAAAAAAAAAAAACAGGGAATAACGTGAGATTGATTAGAAACGAGTTGTCTCGTGTTCGGTCGGCATGTTTCATTAGAAAAAGAGAGACTCGCCTCGTCGATCATGGGCAGAAATTCGCTCGCGGGTTGGCAGAGGACCGATTCGCCGTTGTTCATCTGATGAACAGCGAAAGGAAAAAAAGGAGGTCAGAAAAGATATAAAGAGCCAGGACTGGTTTGTCGTTGGGTAATTGCGATTCCATGTAGCGAGAAGAGATTTGAACTTACTCTGTTGCCATTGCAGCGACTTCCAGGAGGGGGTCCTTTGATGTCCATGCCGTGGCTGCCGGCGTAATATAGCTCCGTCAACTTCACGAAACTGTAGACCTGCATTCCACGATTTATGCAAATGAAAAATACGATTCTCCTCTTCTTTTTTAATGTTTTTTGTTTTGAAAAATTCGGAAAATCAGTGGGATAATTTCTTAAAGGGAACTGTAGAAAATCCCAGAAAAAATGTACCTTGTCTCTGCATCTCCCGCTCACTATCGCCGTGGGGAAGAAGCTCGCGGTGTCCCTCACGGCTTCTCTCATCTGTTTCCCGAAATCAACCAAAAATGGAAAGAAAAAAAGAGAGACGATCTTTAAGCACCCTGTTTTGGTAAATTTGTTGACTGACAGAGCATCAAAACGGGGAAACACGGTAATTCAAGTAGAATAAGAAGGGGACCTCATCAGACATGAAAGCGCGATCGGGGTCCTCAACGATGGGGGAGAGAGTGCCGTCGTAGTCGAGGAACATCACTATCTTCTTCCCCACCGAAGCTCTCGTTATCTGTTCGAACATGCTCAATGCCGACGGATGACGCTGCTGTAATCAAAACACCAGAGAGTCAGAGACGTTACTCTACATCTCCGAGGCGATTTGCCCGGGAGGCGGAAAAAAAATGCGAATCGTATTGCTCTATCTAGGGACTTACGATCCACGACTTTTGCTCGTCATCGAGAGAAGCTGCTCTTGTCGCTGCGCTTGCAGGCCTTGCTCGTGCAGGAGAGGAAGCTCTCATGGAGTCCAGCAACGTGCTCACTCTGGCCTCTCTCACCAAGTGACCGCCGCCGTTGCTCTCGATCTTGAGGTGCTTATTCCTGGGCAACCCCCGGGGGATCAGCTTTGGGTCCCGGACAGTCGGCACGTTGATGAAGTTGAGCGTCGGGTTTGATACCCGGACGCTCTGTTTCATCATCTTTCCTGTCTTTGGGTCCTTGCACCCGACGGTCATGTTTCTGGTTTGTGGGTATGATGAAGCAATGGAGGCTCTGCTTTGCCGAGTATGGAGCAGAGGAGGAACAGGGGATTCAGAGAAGAGAACAATGCGAGAGGGGAAGGAACGAAACAGAGGAGAGATACAGGCGATGGAGATGAAGGGAAGGGAAGAGAAGGGCTTGGTGGGGGTGTCAATAATGGGGTCGTAAAGTTGGGGGAAAATACTCGCGCACTTCACTCTCAGTCCTCTCGCAGGTCTGGTCAATTTATAAGCATGCTCGCACTACGCGGATGCTCGCTTTTTTTAGCCGGGGCGTGCTTTGGACATTTGTTACCGTATGTGAAAGGTGATGGCTTAATACATCCAAAGGCATATTGAATAGTTATGATACAAATTGAATATTCTATAACTAGTATAAAAGACTTATGATAACATCTCGTGAGGGAGTAATTACTGTATTCATTCATCCTCGCCCTCTTACTTATGAAAAAAAAGGACTTTAGCATCTCAATCTAATTATTAAGTGATATGGAAAGTGGAACTATTAATATATCTTAACCGTCTTTAATGGAAGCGAGTTTAATTGGATATATATAATATGCTTGGATTGGGCTCACTTTTGGTGATATTCTTAAACAAAGAAGCCATTGGACTTGTATTGCATCGACCTGATAAATAAGTGCTTGCATTTTTGTCAAGAAATTGCATATCTGCTTACATTTTTATTGGAGTAAACCAACTCATGGAGTTTGTACAGTAACGAATCGGCCTCTAGATAGTCGGAGCTTGAAACTCACGTCCTAGATTAGATATAAATTTTTTGTTTTATCTGTGGAAAATGGTTTGATGGATTCAGGATACATATATTCCATGAATTTTTCTTCTAGAGGACCCGTTAACTATTGGCCAGCTCCCTTGCATCGAATGTTCCTTGAATTTACTCACCAGATAAGATGTCTAGTTTTGCAAATATAATAAGCAAACTTCCATGCCATGATGTACTGCCCAAATTCTAAGAAAGCCAGTTGCTTTTTCTCTTTTTGAAGTTTAGTCCAGGAATAAATACGTTATTCGTGCTCAAACCCATCGTCAATTACTATGCGTAAGGAACTTTCCATGTGAAGAAAGGCGATCGCGCGTTTAACTTTAGCATAGGTCTCAGTCCCCACTTCCCCTAGTTGAAGCCAACATCTGAAAAGGAAAAACCTTAAGGGGGCTGTCCGAGAAAAAGATGGAAAACGAAAGCAAAACGAAAGTTCCCCAGGTTGCATTGTTCGTGTCGGACGTTGCGACTTCCTTCGTCTTTTGCTGATTTTCCTGACATTAGAGAGAAGACCCATACCGATTATTTAACTACGTGGTCCTAGCTAGCTAACCAAATGCTGTGATTTATTTTGCATTATTAAAGTGTCATTGTTTAAGTAGCTGGAAATAAAACATTGAACGAAGAGGCATTCATGTCTTCCTCTTGTTAGGTCCCGTGACCATATAATCTAAGTTAATGTCACGCCTGTATATTCAATTAATTGTCGCAGGCCCCGTCTTCATGATCATTGTCTTATATACAGGAAACCCTAGAATTTTATCTTTTAATTGTGAAAACTAAAAGAATGTTGCTCGAACAGGAGACTTGCTCCTAACCATGTGGCACACCTAAACATTAGACCTTTCTCATTGGCAAGTTTTGAAAAAGCTTACCCTAGAATCACAGAGCTTCAGTCTCGCCCCCTGAAAGCTGCCTGAAACTAATAGCCCCGACCTAACCCCAACGCTGTAAGCTTCAAAACCAGCGGCCATCGTGAAGCGTTTGGTGCTTGTGTCCAATCATATAAAACGCAGCTTCTTAACGTTTTCGCTATGTCTTTTATTAAAAGTTCACATTGTTAGCCACATCATGTATGACTCTGTTGATAGCCTTTCCAGAACCGAAGAGTTCTTGCTCGATGATAGATCTAGTATATTAGATTGAAGGGAGGCGAGATACCAATTTCTTAAGTATGAAAAATGTTTTCTTCTTTTTTCCCTGAGAATTTTTACCTAATACCCATATAAAAATTATAGAACCTCAGTGGCGGAGGCAACCTGTGGACTGATGCTCATGCCATCATCGTGGTAGTTCTAACGAGACAATTCTATCAGCAATCCTAAAACTCGTGTTGATAGTGTACTTGAGCATTACCAAATAGCGTATACAAGTCAACGATCACCGGGATTCCAAAACCAAATACCGGCTCAAAAAAGCAAGACTTAGCAGGCCTCTACGGGATCTTGGACCGAAGTTGTGCCTCAATAGCTTGGAAACTTTCAAGTAGCCAGAGTGTGTTATACGCCAAGAAGTCAGGTCAACACTGTTGACGGCCCTTTTGCTTTTTTTTTTTTTTGTTTCTGAAGCAAAGTTGCTTGCATTGTCCCTTCTCTTCTTTCCCTTGACTTCGTTCCATTAAATAGAAGTTTTAATTTCTCTATATTCTGTATATTCCCATATATTAATTTTCTGTCGAGCTCAAACATGAGCTTAAAACCAAGTGAGACGTTAAAATGGCAAAATGCCATTGTTGTACTGAAACATTGGATGGACTGAAACCCTTTGGCTTTGATCTATAACAGTTTTGCATCCGCCCTTTCCCTATCATCTGATGAGGCCAGTAGAATTGACAAATAAACATACATTGTTTTCCTTAATAAATTGCTTTTATATGTCATCAGACTAGGGTATGGTCCTAACCCTAGCCTTCCTTAGACCAGGCCAGTTTGCCGTGATGGTTCCCCATATTGTATCAAGAAAAAGTAGATCACACTATTTATACCACATAACGTGTTGGCTTGGTATACATCCGATTGATTATTCTCAATATAACAACGTACTATTTAGTAGGTTTTGGAAATATCATGGCAACACGTTAAATGACTCAAGGTTTACTTGACGTTTAGAGACTCTCGAAAACGAAAGGTAACGTGCGAAGTTTCCTGGACATGCATAGGGTCTTTCGGGTTCTCTCTGCCCTTCGAGTCAACAGTTCAACTATTTGTAGGTACAAATTCTCTTGCGTTGAAAAGACTCAAAGTGCATGCCCACTTGCCAGGAAAGAGTAGCTGGCAACTTGCTTCTGGCGGAGCCTAAGGGAATTGAATCAAACCGGCCTCAACTCCATTATAGCCGAATCTCCAGTATTTTCCATTGTATCGACGATATTCCTTTTCGACGCGGAATAAAGCAAGAGATTCCAACAATTTCAATCACATGGTTCAATAGGTCTTTTGAAGATTTTTCTCCCTCTCTCATTTCATCTTTTTCCTTTTTGGGTTCTTCTTTGGACTTCTCATATTCGCATCCAACCCCCGCCTAGAGTCAAAGTCGGTGGCAACGTAGATGCCAGGAAGTTGCTGGGGGGGAGGATCTGAATTTGTCAAACGAAGAAAATGATTTCAAAGCTCGAGAAGAGACTACTTCTAGCTCGAGATTGTCAACAAAGAGAGGTGAGGCAGGCGAACCACTAGAGGGTTTAGAAAAAGTATAAATCTTTGAATTCTCAAGCACCCATTCCGCACGAAGGAATAATAGCTTTCCCTATAAGCAAGGATGTATTGGTTCACGGTCACTATTATAAATGAAGCGCGTGTATCTATGCGATACCAAGGCTTGTTTTTTTTAGTTTATTTTATCTGGGTCAATAAAGGGAAGCATAGACCTTGACTTTCAATTTGTTGACTTCGAGGGCAAACCAATTTAGGGTTACAAATGTCGTCATTCTTAGGTAAGGGCGGCAAGCAAGAGCAACGACCATTGGATGCAACAATGTGAAATTATTAGCCAACGCTCGCATCGTACTCGCCCACAACCCTAATGTTAGTTGACATTATGTGGCTGAGAAAAGCGAGAGATAGCTTACTTTTTTTTCTCGAATTAGAAAAAGAGCACGAGCGTCGCATATGAAGAAATCGGTAGGAGGTAGTAATTAAATCCTTTCTTTAAAGAAGCTAGGGTTTCGTGCATCAATTTCGGTCTTCTCCTCCTAGTATGGGTTTCCTTTATTCTAGAGCAATGCTGGAGGCTTCGGCATCAAATCACGCGGGATGTGGCTGTATTTCATGGGTTTGGTTTGAAAAGTTATTGATAGTGATAAATACATTTTCCTTCCACCAAATTCAATCAATAATCTTTCTTTCCTTCTTTCTTTGTTCTTTTGAACGGTCCATTTATGACCCCATAGTCTTCAAATAGAAAACCACGTACCTTCAAGACACACAACAAGTTTTATAAGATGAGAAATTTAGAAAATACTTTTCATCCATCGGTTGTCACTTGCGTGACAATCTAACTCCCTATAATGTATTTGACTATTCTTTGATTACGTATCCTTTTATCTGCATGCCTTATTTCTTAGTAATTTTGCATAAGTATTGCATAAGATAAGTTTATTAAATCAAGTTAATTACATTTTAAGAATGCTGGGAACTCCCACCAGATCTCTAAATAACAAAAGTTCTCAAATGATTACTTTTACTATGGCTGGCGTGCTATCAATTACATCGCTTACAAGCTGAATCCATACAAAACTTTCCTGGATCCAAGAAAGACGAAACAGAAACTTAATGGAGACTAGCAAGGGATGCAGAAAACCATGAAATGGACAACTGGTGGAAGCGCACATCAAATTGTGTCGGGACCAATCCACGTCGGAGCTGCGTTGGAGGAGAAAGAAATATGGACGCCGGTGGACAATAGCCGTCGCTATCCTTCCTCCCCGAAAAAGGTTTTGTTGTGTAGTGATTCGGAGATCTCGCTGCGCTTAGAATGGTGGGCTTTAGCTTTCGGAACTGGCCATTTGGGACCCATCTCACCCCACGCGTGGTAGGCCCGTAGAATATAAAATAGGAAGAAAGTAATTGTCCACGTGTATATTCTGTGGTCACCAAAACCACCGGCTCCGCCCCCCTTCCAAAAAAAAAAAAAAAAAAAACTCAAAATGGTTGTATTACATTCAGATCATATTAGCCCAGTTTTCACATGAATATTTATATTATGTGAGTCTGTATGTGGCCAATACCTTTGATTCCGATAAGGACTATTGTGTTGTCTTGTTCCGTTCGCCCTCTTTGTTTTGTTTGCGTTGTCGTGGTCAGGTCAATTGTTAGTGTTATTAACTCTCCACTAAGCTAGTTATGGAAAGTGATTGAGGTTGAATAGTGAAAAAGCTTGTTGCTTCCTGTTGATACGTTTTGATCCTTCCATTGCACATTCAAAGAACATAAAACCTCTTAACTTATATAAAAAAGTAGAACCCTGAAAGGGAAAAATGATACTAAAAATGCTATCTAAAACTTTTTGTTGAATCATTTAAGTGCCAAATCAGGAAAAAAAACGATTAATTAAGTACTTCCTATATTTGTGGCTTTTTTTTAATAAAAAAAATCCGATGTGGATTGTGAGGCGCCTGATCTTGGCTTCAATGACAATGCATTAGTGCCTGGAGGAAAAAAATTGAGGTTCTGTGCTGGAGGGAGGAATCTCGCGACATGGAAAAGGTGAGTGCTTTGTCCACAATACTAATCTCGGTGCTTCTTGAAACAATTTGAGTTGATTGTCCTAATTCTACTCTTCATTGCAAGATTCGACTCTTGATTTCAGGGTTTCCAAATTAGCGTTTGAAGAATTTGGGGAAATTACTTGATTTGTCCAAATTGGGATTTATATTTGGGCAAAACATGTAGAGGACGTCATTTAGGGCTATTAATGCTAACTAGCCACACCAGTGAGCCGCACAGAATTGATAAAAAAAATTGTTACGTTAGACTTCTTGCATCCTAAGTTGGAGTTGGCACTTAAATGATCTTTTTTTTTTCTTTTTTTTTTTTTAATAATGCTTAAGTGATTGGACGAAAATTCTAGCAACAAAGTGAGTGTTGTACAAAAATTATGACACTTCTAATGTCATGTTCCCACCTTTGAAATACTGATTAGAGAAGATTTTGTTTATGATTGAACAAATAATGGAGAATAATTCATAAATCGAGCAACTGGACTGGTTCAACCCTTGGACTAGCACGAACTACCTTACCGGGGAGTTCAAGGTTGATTTACATGGGGACCAGTCCGGTTTTCAAATTAAAAGACTAGTTGATCTTTCTAGGTGGTTAGTTGACTTCTTTTAACCATAGGATGTCTTTTCCTAATGACCTAAAAAATTGGTTGGTGACAACTCTTGAAATAACTTAAAAAAAAACTGAATCATTATGGAGTGCCTTGACCCCAATTGTAGGGAAGACTACATAAACTTTAGGTGAAAACTATTGAGTTTGTCTTGAGAGATTATTTTGGGCAATATCCTTGAAGACTATCATTACTTGCTCAAGTACATAACTGAATATCAAAGCACTGCATCTGAACTATTGTGAATGTTCAGTTACCATATAGAGCATAGGAACTCAATATCAGATGACAATGATCATCTCTTACGAAGATCAAAGTACTACTCAAACAGTCAATAATGGCATTTTCATGAACAGATAAAATTTATCGAGATTTATTGCCAGTTTGGAATGAAACGTGGTCTTCATAGCACTGTCTTCCTTGCATGTACTCACTCAGTTGATTAGACAGTTGAAATCTTGAATAAGGCACATCCACCTATATACTTGATCTGCAAAAGACCACCTTACGTTTAAGGGATGATAAAGTTAAATTGTATTCTTTATGAAGATTTGTGAAATCTTTGATTAATAGCAATCGTCATTATATGTATTAATTTAGAGTATTAATCTTAAATTAAGATTGGATAAGTTGGAATAAATAAATCCTAGCTATCTATGCTTTCGTGCTCATTCATTGTGACACTTGCACTTTAACTATCTTAATGCATCTTATTATCAATAAACACATCCCGACGTCTTCCCAAGCATTTGATTCAATAGTTAAAACTTTAATTCAGCAGGAAAGTCGGCAAGATAGCACAAGTTGAACAAAGTCAGAAGCGGACGAACCAAATATTTAGATCCTTTGATTATGTTTTTCCTTTGTCTTTCTCCTGGAGTACATGTCTGGAAGCGAACGCGTGGTCCCTTTCTCTTGAAAGGTCAAAGTAGCTTTCCAAGCAATTCACACATCAAAAGGCGGTTGTTTATATGATTTCCTTTGGGGACATCAAAAAATCCAATCCACGCACCTCCAGATCTCGCATCAGAAACTGAAGAATAAATCAAGATGTGATGCTGGCTTGTCAGTTGTTGAGTCTTTTGCTTAGATTCTAAAGCCGACCACGACCCTAAATCCCTTCCTAAGCATATTATCATCTCGATCGAGTATCGTAAGTGAGAAACCCGTGTTTAAAATGTTATTGCGAATGATCCTTGCCGACCCTAGGGCTCCATGAAAAGCCTTCGTTTTTTCCTTCATTTTTTCCGGGCCATTCCCCTGATAATATAGAATAATATATCTCGCCACCATGCTGAAGATAAGAAAAGGGAAGGGAGGGGAAAAAGCAGCGGCAGACGGGTATATAACCTTGTGGAGGGATTAGGGTTTCGTCCAATCAAAAGAAGCTTCACGATCGTGATGCCGATATGATGCAGCTGCTGCACGCCCTATCTCGAAAAGGAGGGAAAAAGATCCTATAATAAATCTCGCGACCACTTCGAAGATGTTCCAAATTCAATTCACTCACTTTTCTGATCTGGTCCTAAAAAATAAAAGAGGGGGGGGGGGGGGGGGGGGGTGGGGGGCGAAAAATCCTTGGCCAACACCACGCGGCGGGAATCAACTGAAAAAACTGCCGAGAGACAAGACACGGAGAGAGAGAGACAGAGAGGTGGCAAGCTGCAAGTTGGGAGTTGGGCCCAGGCAGAGCCTCGGAGAGGAAGGGAAAACCAGACGCAGCTGCATCTCCATCGGGTGGGGGACCCCCAAAACCGATGATGGGACTCATTGTGTCGGCTTCGGGAGAAAATGATTTCATTGCGAGGGGGGGCCCACAAATCATGCGATTGTTTTAATGGTGAACCCACTCATTTGCCCACCACCATCTCCACTCAATTGCCAATCACCCTCCCCTCCCCCACCACCACCCCCACTTCCCCAAATTCTATATCTTAAATATCAATCTCCTCTCCTTCCCCACCTTTTTCAAGATTTCGTGCGGAGTATATTATAATTATTATCTTCTTCTTCTTCTTCTTCTTAATCTTCTTTTTTCTATTTTTATGAATCTATTTTTGCTCTTTTGTTTTTCTTTTTTCGGTGTGGGGGTGGGGGATATGTAAGTGGTGATTTGGAGGCAGATAAAAAGTGGGGTATTGTTATTTTTATGTCTTGAGGCATATGGAATTTTGGACCGACTTTGGTGGTGATCTTTTTTCCGAATAATTTGGACTGACTTACCTTCTGTTGTGTTGTGCCTCCAAATGAGAATATTTTGGGAGGCGAATTGAGGAAGCCGACTTGAACTTGTCGCATTTTTCTTTTATCGGGAGTAAGATTGGAGAATAATGTGGCCGGTGGTTCTTCTACTCTCGGTTGAAATTTAGGATCGTTTCTTTACTTTCCTTTTTCTTTTTTTGGGTTAAAATGGTTCATGTACTTTTCAAAAAAGATCCACTATTAGTGCTTTAGTTGTATTTTGCCGTTGCGTTAAGATTCGGCATTCAATCACCAAGAAATAGAGAATAGAGCAAGATTGAGAATTTGAGACAGTATTTTATCATAATTTATCCTTAAACTATGACTACATCTAGTAGAGAATTCTACTATAATTAGCACATTGTACTTCTTTATTACCTTCTTCAGATACAAGAGGAAAAAAATCACATATACTCAATAACTATTTATGAGTCTAAGCCCAAAATTACTTATAAAATATGAGTTCAAATTATAAAAACCTTCTAGTGGCTTGGGGGGCGTTGCTCTAAGTGGCTTGGGGGGCGCTGCTCTTTTGATGGGGAGTATAAATCACATCCCAATATGTTAGAGTGCTAAGTTGGTTATCAAAGCACTTAGTTGGTTGATTAGAGAACACAGGTCGCATTTTGATTTGCACATGTGGTGTTGATTTGGCTAATGTGATGCCAGCATTGTAATAATTTAAGAAAAAAAGGAGAGAGATTGCTACATTTGGATCGGCTTAGGGGAAAGCATCTGAATAAATGCAAAGGATTTTAGGTAAAGGATTTTCTTAAAATGCAGATATTGTTTGGTATAGTGCATTGAGAATCAACTTTGGCTTAATGATATTTGAAAAAAAAAGCTACACTTATAATGGACTTTAGTTATATTTTTTTAAATAAATAAATATAAAAGAAAAAGAAACTGAAGCTCCAGTGCGCTCAAGTGAAGGGCTTAGGTGACAGTTATACATTGTCGATGCTAGATCTAGCTTATTGGCATGTAGTTGCGCATTGAGGGTAAAAGTGAAATTTTTGAAGTTTAGTGAGAGCAAAGTTGAAAGGGAAAAAATTCATTAATCCCTAAAATAGCATTTTGAAGATACTCAACACCTAAAACTAGTTAGGACTTGCACTGGTTTAAAAGGATTTTGGAAAAGCTAGCATTTCCCAAATAGGCTTCCAAAATTAGATGCCAAATGCTTCAGAGGTTTGTCAAAAAACAAATACACTTCAGGGAAAAATGATTTTACAAGTGTCATAACTTTTATATGATACTCATTTTGGTACCAAAGTATTTCAGCTCATTACTTAATTGTCATTTTTGTTATAAAAAAAAATAATGACTTAAGTGCTATCATTGATTTGGAATGTCGAAAATCCAATATGGCAATATTTTATCTATTTTTTCAAGTTTAGTCACTGAACAATTTTCCCTAAATATAAGCCGGAATTCTTACAAATCAAGTCATATTCCCAAATCCTTCAAACCCTAATTCGGTAGGTATTTTAGTCCGAATTCAGATTACACTTGCTATTCCGCTCATTTCTTCGTTTCGCGCTCAAAAAACCACATATAGGACTCGTCCAGTTCTCCAACCTGAACTTCCTACACTTTTTTTTTTTAAAAAATTTTTTTTATTATCAAAACACGGTCGGAATTTCAAAGTTCCTCGACAAACTGGATAATAAGCGAATCGGAACACGAAATACTCGAACACATTCGGTTGAACTTGGCAGAGTCCTTAACCTAGTCCTCCCTGACTCTGCCTCTAAATAGAGAGTACAATTCAGCCAGCACGCGGCTGTCCTTGGCCTTAATCGGCCCCACTCTGGTAGTTGCTCGTTCACGAACATGAACTTCACGAGGCCGAGCCATCTACGGTGAAAATCGAGCTCACGATGGCATCATTAGGGCCAAAGAGGTTGAAAATTCGAAAGGCAAGGTCGGGGTCGTTGGACTTATATTTCCTATATATAAAGATGCTACGTAAAGTTATGTAATTTTTGTCAGAATTTGTTGTCGGAGGCATTTAAGTGAATTTTTTTCTCAATTTAGTACTTAAGTAATCTAATAAAAAGATTTGGCATTAGCGTTGTACGAAATTATGATCCCTCTAGTGTTCTTTAACCAACACTTCAGCATTTGTCTAAGGGTCTTTGGTGCACTAAAGTCCATTTTCAAAGTTGAAGTAAATGCACCTTACCTACCCGAGCTTTAAAGGAGTAAACGCCGTGTCAGCAAAACCTATCATTGAAATGAACCAGGACAAGCAATGACAATTTTTTAGAAAGAAAAGGGACGTTTTTTAACAACAAAGATAGTCAAATAATTTTGAATTTCAAGGACCACCTATGACATTGCACCAAAAATAATAATGACTTTGTAGACCAAGAAGAATATTTTGCGTAATTAGGAAATTACTCATTTCTACCATCATCTAGTCGAGTGAAAAATATCACGAAAGAAAATGCTCCATAGTCTAGAAAGCACATAAAATTGAAAAAAGAAGAGGTTCATTTTAATTTAAATATCCATGAAAAGGTCGCATAGCTTTAAGTTATTTTTAAGGCTACCCTATAGTTTTCAAATGCTAAAAGCTAAAGGTAGAATCAAATGTCGAAAGCAAAATTTCACCTTAAATAAAATCACCCTCACTTCCTACTAATGAATTGGCACCCGATGAATCCATGCAAACAAATTACTTCCTTTGTCAGTCAGCACTTATACGTAGCTAATGATAATGTTGTACCATCCCTTCACTCGTAAGACATTTCCTAGTGTTTTCCTCCGTAAGACCAACTATAAGGCTTTCTCCAAAATTATTTTCTTTTTCCTAAGAGGCTTCTAATAGCTGTATCACAATCATATTTATAATTTCCATCTGTATTTGTTAATGTCAAGATGCCATTTTTTGTTTAAATAATTGAGTTACAACATAAAATGCGTTAATTTATGTAATTATAATTAAACGTGCTGAATAGTGTCTTCTTCTAATTTTTTCTCTATATTTCGTGAGCCTCCAACTATGTAGGCACTTCATAATGGCCGGGCGGGCGATGGCAACGAGTTCATCCTTCTAGGGCAACATTAATGGCTTGGCTTAGATTAAATGACGAGCTGTTGAACTCCCGAGACATACTACCTAATGGTTGACAGTGCGGGTCACCAACTCTCGTTCTTTCGCTCTCCACAAATGAACATTTTCATTTGAAGGAAGGAAAATTGAAAACGATGCATGATTATGTGATCGTGAGCCCCTAAAAGTCTAGTGCCTTTGCTAGGGAATCTAGATGCATGTGCACCTAGATCATCATATCTCTTAAATTATACGAATAATATGTTGATCCCACATGATGCGACGGTTATAATAAACCGGATGCATCAATTCACTTAAGCATGACTCAAAAGTTTTTCTTAATAGATTGGGATACTCAAAAATTAGGTGAGCATCCTCTTAAAATCTAAATGCATTAGTAAGCACATTGGACGTCTCAGGTCACTTATAAATTTTTATTTTTATTTTTTTGCTCATTTCCATTTTTCTTACAATTATTTTTCTTTCATTTTTCTTCTTTCTCATTTTGCCCTTGGGTCTATCTATTCACTGTGTGTGATATCCCTTGTCTGTTCACCAGCCTCGACCGCAACTCCTTCACACCCAACTCCGCTATACCCCGCTTTACATGTGACCCCGTCGACCCACGGGCCCATCCCCAAGTACCCACCATCGCCATCGCTCCCCCTGAATCCTCTTTTTTTGGCAATATGCGGGTTGGGTTTGGCTTAACCTCGCGCGTGGGGGTTATGACCCTTGAACCCTCGTCTTTCCTTATCAAGGACAGGGGAGGAGAGATGGAGTCCTTGTTGATGTTGCTTGTGTTGTTATTCACACATGAATAATGTTAGAAAAAGACTCACATCGAAAAAGTGATATGGTGTAGAACAGTTGATATATGATAACTAGCTTATAATTTATTGATTTAAGTTTTTGAATGAAAATTGATTTAACTGAATATATTGATGGGTTTGAACTTAAAGCTCTTCTTTGACAATCTTCTTGAATAAAAGTTTTGGGCTTCTACAATGCGCTCTCAAGAAGGGGTATTAGAGCAGATGATAAACTAATGGGCCCCCAATTTATTTTGGTGTTTGGTGAATATATAAAAAAGAATCTAATAACCAATGTAGTTTTCAGACGATGGGCATCATGGTGAAGCAACATTGGTCCAATGCCAGACTTCATGGTTTGGTATGGAGAGAGAGATTTGAGATGAAGTTGAGCGTGGATAGAGATTCAAGTTGGTTGAGATATCTTGGTGCATAAGAATACCTAAATTAAGGGAGAAAGGACCTAATATTGATCTCAAATGTGAGGGGTGAGGGTAGGTGACATATGAAAGGTGAGGAAGAGATTATTGACATATACGTCTAAGTGAAATTAAGAAAATTCAACATCAGATAAGTGGTGTGGTGTGGAACGGTTTATATATCATAATTGGCTCTTAACTTATTGACTTAAGCTTTTTAATGAAGGTGAGTCCGACTAGATATGTCAATAGGCTCGGACTTAGGGTCTCCTAAGGTGAATGTACAAGATTTCTGTTGTGATCTACCAACAACATTAGGTAAGTTGAAGCACTATGCTGGCAAGCTAACTCGAGCTAATTGGGCGATGATAAGGCAAGGCATGATGGAGGCAGCATAGTGGTGAGTCTGGCGGCGCTGGTGCATCGGTGGCACGAGGGTATGCATTTGGTATTAATTCCCCTAAGACACAAGGATATTTTGGTTCAAATGATAACTTAACCTGGTAGAATCAAAACTGCCCCTTAACTTTTAAGGATCCCAATCATTTCCCAATATTCTCGTCTAAGTAACTGTCAAATCGACCTGCTAGATCAGCTCACCACCGGCAAAGAAACACGAGAACTTGCTTTATATCTTTATCTTCTCGAGAACGGAAAGAGAAAATCTGAAAGATTTGGAGCATTTTCGAGTGTCATATGGACACAGGCCTATGGGGATATGGCAGGGTGGTTAGGATTCGGGAATGCATACAATACCTAGAGAAGATTCACCACTGACATTGTACACCAAGTTAAGGTTTCTTAGATAACTTTTTCCTAATCGATGGAGAGGAAATCTCGAGATGGTGAATATTCTGATATGTCCAAATGCTAAAGAGAAGATTTGAGCTAGAATGTACCAAAATGTGGCTCAGTTGATCAATGTTGGGATCAAATTCTCTTCGGATAAAAAGAGTTTACCTTTGGGATATTGATTACCAAATGCTAACAATTGATAGGTCATTCTTATTCTATTTTCTGCTGGTTGCATAAATTTATATACTTTGAAAATGCACGATTCTTTAGCGGCTTAGACTTTTTAAAATAAAAAGTTGCGCACTCAACTTCAGTGAGAGGAAAAAAAGAAGTGTTATTTGGTAAAATTCATTCTTTTCGCAACTTGTCCATGCCTGAATTAAATAGACTTTGCGCCATATTCTGAACAATCTTAGCGGGTATATTGTAATAACCCTTTAATCTACACCTCCTCAAATGCCAGACATATAAACAGCTGTGCTCAATAAGAAACTTCGTACGAAGTTTAGCGGAAGTTGCACGTTTGAAATCGAGTCGGTTCGACCAATACTAGAAAGCATGGCATCATGCAAACGCAACAACCATGAGATCATCTGGTTTTCATCATCACTGGCCATTATCATCGTGTAGACATTTCTCCATATGAAAGTGGAGTACTCGGTTTCGACCACTGACCTGTATTCTGATTTAAAAATGAAGCTTCTTGATAAACTTACGACATGGTGGTGACGGCTGAACTCGTTCACATTAGTGGTAGCCCTATTTGATATTAAGGGCGTGTTTTGTTTCACATAAAATGTAACCGTTTGAAAAGTGTTTTCTTAGCATTAATCACTCAAAATAATTAATCAATGAAAATATTTCTATTATTGACAATAATTTATATTTTAAACATATTTGTAGACAACAAAAATATTTTTCATCTTTTCATTTTTTTAGGCAATACAAGCGATCATTTTTAAGGAAAATGTTTTCCAAATCAATTATTATTACGCAAAGAAAAAATGAAAGAAAAAGAGCCTAAACATTTTATAGCGAACATGGATTTCTCACGATCACAGTTCAAGGTGACTTGATGACGCTAACCACTTCTTCCCACCCTTTTCTTGCATCTAGAATGTAAAACCAACTTACTTTATTGTCAATAAATCTATAGAATAGTGTGAATTGTATGCATATATGACTTTCATCTCATTTTTTAGATTTCCTAAATTGCCATTCCTTTACATAATAGAAATATAATAGATCTCTTAATCACTAAATTCATAAGTAGCTATCAATTTTCTTTTCATGAACAATCATCAATTTATCTACATGATCTATCTACCTATATTATCAAGTCAAAGCACCCTTTATATTACTTTAGAAGTACCAATATTGTCCATAACACTACTTGACAATAATAGAAAAGTGAGGGAGACTATTATCATCACATATGATTAACGTGTACTTAAATTTTTTTTTATATCCTCCTTTCACACCTGCATGATTCTCACAATGTAAAATTAATTTAACGTAAATGAATTTTGGTTATTAGAAAAGTAATATCGCACATGCGTTAGACATAGTCTATTTGTCAAGGGAAAAACGATTGTTGTCTCGTTTTTAGATTGTCTAACTTACCCTTTGTCCTATTATACAATTCTATGTACCAAAATTCTTAATCACTCGCTTCGTTAAAAATCACCCACTTTTTTTTAACGCATAACCCTCCAATTATGTGCGTGTGTACTGTAACTATTTATAGGCTCTGTCGCCCTGTATACAAAGCCTGAACTACTTTTTGGCATAGTGATTTACATAATCTCTTGCCATCACTTGGTCAGTCCATCTATATTCGAAAGCACGAGAGCTGGAAACTCTAGAGAAAATGGAGTTCCTCAACTAACTTAAGTACCGGCTCAAGGGCCCGTCCCATACGCAACTCTACATACAAAATCTCTCTTTTGCATTGAAGATCAACGAGAGAGAGCATCATGGAGTATGATCATTCTGAATGAAGTCGTCTGTTCGAGATAACTTGTAATTTAACCCTCTTATTTTCATAAATTTTATGGCTCTCACGAAGTGGCCTTCACTAATATCGAAATAAGAACAAAAGTAGCACTAAATTGGGAAAGTCTTTAATGTAATATTTATATCAAGTGAAGGGTGATCATTTTGTTATCTACCGTATTAAGTACTATCATCTATCTTGATTCTTAAACATGCACTGAAGATAAGGATTACACATTTAGACCAATGATTTCGTGTTGACACGGCCGACATGATAAAAGAAAATTACTCATCTTACTTTCTCCCAAAATAGAATTTAAAAAGCAAAAAGGCACTTTCTCTTAAAATATGACATTTTTTTTTCTTTTATGGGCGGGGGAGGGACATCTTTGCTTAGAGTCCGAGTCATAATGATTTGAGAATGAGCTGTGAACTCGAAAACACATCATTTAAAGAAGGTGGAGGGAAAGAGATTTTTCTAATCATTGTCTAATTGAATGGCCCATTTTGTTATATCGGAAACCCCAATTAGGGGAAGAGAAAATCCCACTCGACATAATAAAGTTAAAAGAGCTCGATGTGCTTTGGATCCCCAATTCTAACTTGTTCACGATTTGATATCTGCCCACCATGGTCGATCAGACTAGTGAAAGGTCGAACTACATGATTTGATACCATCATGGGGGAGAGAGAGATTCAGAAGATTCTCTCGTGCTTCATTCATCAATAGGATTGGAAGATGTCGACCATGGTTCAAAATCTTGTTTTAAGGTCCCACTGTATGCCGGGTGAATAGTATTTTTTCGTTTGATAAAAATAACTTCGACATCATAAGGAAGTAGAACAAGAAGATTCAAAAGCCTAACACGTTTAACATGTTTTGGAAATGCATTTAATAGTACAAGGGGGAAAAGTAAAGAATGTGCGCATGCGATGGTGTCTTGTAAAAAGCATGATACGGGTGAAATTCTGATTTCATTCATTTATTTTTGAGCAAATATGCACACACATTGCATGTGCACAAGAAATCGACATTTAAGACGTTAAACGAAATCATTATATCGGAACTGTTTGAGCCATTGAGTAATTAAAAGAAATTATTGATAAACATACGAAATGCAAAAAAAAGAACCGTATAAAATTATTTAGAAATCTGATTAGCAGAATTATTGTTGGATAAAAAAAATATCCAAGTTTTAATATTGGAACAAGTGAGGGATAATAAAAGACTTTGTGTTTATGCATTCTTCCATGTCCCTATATTTGCAAATAAATAATTAAGGATAGTTAGGGAAAGGATAAAAAAAAAACTATTGAAATCCCTTAAAATAAGAGCTTGTGTTTAAATAATATATATATAATTAGAATTCAGATTTTGTGGTCCCTCGTATGGCAATTACAAGATCCTGTTTTCATTAATAAAGCCATACCGGCCACGCCAGTTTTCTGCTCTTGGTCTTTTCTTATAAAATCAAAAGCAAAGCCAATCTCAAGGACAACCATATTGATTAAGGCTCAGCAGTAACTCCACTACACCTTAGGAAGCATAGACTTGAAATAGTATCCTAGTGAACCGACTTTCTAGAATCGCCTCCCTCTAGACATCTTATAGGCTGATAATTACTCGATTACGGTAGAACAACAAGACAATCGGACTCAATGAGATTAGTAAGGTATTTCAGAGTTCTAGGGTTTTCATGGATGGTACACTCATAGACAATGGGCTTATGAAAAGAATTATCTAAGTAGTGTGCTAGAACTAACCATTGCATGCGAAAAATTATACAATGAACAATGCATGGGGAAATTTAAGGTTGTCCAAACATTCATCTAATGCTTTGTCATAGCCTAGTTGGGCCCATGACCTGCAAGCATAAACGTCGCGACCTTTGGCAACTCGCTCGTAAGGTAAGATACAAAGGTATTTGATAATTGATGCGGTAAACATAGACAATTAATTCACAACATTGACAATGTTATTAAAAGTTTGTATTTATAGTATAAAATTAATTTTCTGCTCTCATGATGTGATGAAGCCCACTGCCACTTATGGGCTTTGTCCACAATGAAGCCCACTTGCCATGGCCACGTCAAATTTTATGTTTCTTTGGTAATAATCATACTCAGCCTCTACATTGTATTAAACATTGAAGTTGTCTACATTAAAATTGAATTAAATTACATGCATAAGTTTAATGTTGGTGAATATACAAGAAATACAAGGTAAAAAATTCTCACATCATGTCCTGCTCATGCTAGCCTTGACCTGGTAATGATATCCCCATATATATTACATACATAGCATATGCTAATTTCTGTTTTATCTTTGTCGTCGGAACATATGCTAATCTTGACCTAATAACCTTGCTCACAATAACAACTCCTTCACCATCATCGATAAATTGAGTTATACATGGAAAGGAACCATCCATATTGCCAAGTGAATCACGACTAATTAACCTAGAAAGAAACCCAGACATGCACGTAGCGAATTTGCGGCATTTTGTACACGTGTCGAAACCACCATTTGTCTCACTTTATGCTTTTCAAATTGCATAAAAAAAAAAAAAAAACTGCCCACTGCTTTCTCTTCAACAACTAACCATTCAAGTTACACATCTATAATAACGACCCGCCCCATATTCACTCAATTACTCAAGAAGCGAACTCTTTTTTCTTCAAATGTAATCCAGATGCATTGCGTGTGTCGACACTAGCCTATATATAGAGGGTTTGTTTGTTTCGCGAAAAACAACTTCTAAAAAAATATTTTTTAGATTTTCTAGCATTTGAGGGGTGAAAAATAAGTGTTCAAAGAAAATATTTTCCAGTCGATGGAAAATCTCAAAGAAAATATTTTCCAGTCAATGGAAAATCTCGTTCCTTATTTTCCAGTCAATGGAAAATCTCGTTCCTTACCTTGTTCTCTCGTGATCTTGTTTTCCCTTCTTTCCTTACTCATCAATTACTCTAGGAGCTACCATTTTCCGCCCTCTTTCTCATGAATGACCAACAGCAATGGAGGGCCCCCCTTGTCCAGCGGTACTCGATCTCTACCCTCATGAAGTCTAGGGTTTCTCATCTCATTCTCCTCTTCCTTCAACACCGACAACCAATATCAACTGAGGGCTTCCTTCCTCTGGCGGTACTCAATCCTCACCTTCATGAAGCCTAGGATTTCTCATCTTGTCCTCCCCCTCTTTCGACGTCGACAACCAGCAGCAATCGAACACCCCCCTCGTTCAGCTATACTTGATCTTCACCTTCATGAAGCCTAGGGTTTCTCATCTCATCCTCCTCCTCCTCCTTCGACACCGATGACCAATAGTGGCCGAGCGCCCCCCTCATATGACGATACTAGATCTCAGTCCTCACAAAGCCTAGAGTTTCTCATCTTGTCCTCCTCCTCCTTCGATGCCGATGACCTATAGTGGCTGAGCGCCCTCCTTGTCCAGTAGTACTTGATCTCCATCGTTGGACTAGGAAGCGCTCGACTGATTTAAAAGTGAATTATGTCTCGCTTTTTTATTGTTCTAATATTATCTCTAGAAAGAGATTGTAAACTGGAAGTTACATCTTTAGACTTTGATTTTATCCATTAACAAAAACTAGTAACTTGATAGCACAAAAAAGTACCAAAAAAGTTCTAAATTTATTGCACTTGTGCCAATTCTCTCTAAAACCTTTCAATTATGTCAATTAATTTTTAAATTTTTTTGACAATATGCCAATATAGTCTATTCAACTAATTTTGGCCAAAAATTGCTAACGTAAATGCCAACTGTCTTACACACACGGTATTTTTTTCCGAACTATGGGCCAGTGAGGTTAGGGTGAGGGCAGCAAGCCCATGCCCAAATCTAGGAGTGGGTCACGATTTGCACTTCTTGGCTGGCAAGGGTCGCGTTTGGTGAGGGTGTCGCGGTCCTCACCCAAAGTTTCATTATTTGTTCCCATATTAAGATCATAAAGGCCTATAAGACTGACTTTCGTTATTTCTTTTTCTAATTAATTTGAATCTTGCAATTTCTACACTTCTATATATATATATATATATATATATATATATATATATATATATATATATATAAAACTTGAAAATCTTGAAACTCTCATAACATATACATATTAACATGTAAATTCATATACTATTTTTTGCAATACTTGAAAATTTGTATAATACTCCAAAATTTTGGTGGTTATGCGAAAAAGAACTTTGTACTTTTGTTAAATCTTAAACAAACAAGCTTGGTTTTTTGTTATTTTTTTTCCCAACAAAGAGAAATGAATTGGGCACACCCATAGTGCGTGCTTTCAAAATTATTTAGTTTTAGAGAAACCGGTCGGGTTATGTTAGGAGGGACTAGCATAGGAGGAGATGAGAAGCTGCGAAGCATTAGGTTATGTGGTAGTTGGAAGATATCTGGGATGTAAAAGAAGAAGACAACAAGATGTTAGATAATTGGTTGTTGAACAAATGGGAGAGAATGTGTCAAGAGAAGGAGATGAAATATGGTTAATTGGACTCTTGGGAAACATTTTTAGGGTTAGGTAGAGGAATTAGCATGTTAGAGTTGTCTTAAATGGGAGATGATGCCATTCAAGAGGAAAATAGTGCAATATTGGTCGGTTGTCAGAAGATATTGTCTTTCCTAAGCTTTCTGAATAGATTCGTCAACTATTGGAAGATGGGAAATCTAGCAGTCTCTTCTGAGAACTATACAAAGATTCCTCAACATCCTTTGTAATGCAAATCAAGAGAATGGCAGAAGACAATTAATGCAAAATTTCAACTGCAAAAGCAAATAGAAATTGTTTAAAGATATTGACCTTGGTCTAAGATAACCATGTCCCCTCCATTGAGAACCACAATGATTAATTGTGCAACGACGGCATGGTATGGCTTTGTTCTTGGTGTTAGTGCTGTTTTAAAAGTTTGCTAAATCATATTGTTGGTTCCTACATGCATGCGGGAATTAGATGCAAGCAATGAAGATAACAAGTTTTCGATAATCACGATCTTGAAATTCTGTGTTCATTTCATAATCTTTGTCAATCAACTTGTTCTCGCCCGCCAATTGAATTTCAATCAAGTCTCCGTTAACAAAAAGACTTTTTAACGTGTGTAAGTCAAGCAATCACTCCTGAAGTTGGCTGGATGGGAGAGAAAAGGCAAAGTATGTTATTTTACATATTTCCTCAGGGATATGTTCTCCTTTCTTTCTAATTTGTCAGCAATGTGCATAGACTATTTCAATAGAGCTAAATTTTCCTCAGGGCTGGTTTTAAGTTAACCAAGTCAAACCGGCCCAATTCAATTTTGCTTTTCTTGTTTTTTTTTTTTTTTTTTTTTTTCAAGGAGAGATGGTTTGTGAGACCGGAAAAATTAGGTTTTAACAATTACCCACTAATTTCTCTTTAGCAGGTGACCACTCAATTCACATAGTTATAATAACTATATGCCCAGTATTAACTCAATTATTCTTGAAAAAGCTTATTCTTTTCTCTACAAAAGCGAAAAGAAGTAGCCTATATTAAATAATCACTCAATTCTTGAAGACACTAGCGATCATGCAAACACGTTGTGTGTGCCTCAACACTGGCCTATATATTGAACCAAAAGCGAATTATGTCTCGTTTTTTTTATGGTTTTAATTCTATTCCTTGAAAAAAGAATATAAATAAATTCCCACAAGAAATAGGGATAAAATTGTAAACTGGAAGTTAATGTCTTTAGACTTTGATTCTGTCCACTAACAAATACTAGAAAAGTCAATATTTGGCAACATTTTTAGGGTTAGACAGAGGAATCAACACATTAAGAGTTGTCCTAAATGGGAGATGATGCAATTCATGAGGAAAATGGTGCAAGATTCATCAGTTGTCAGAAGAGGTTTCTTTTCCAATTCTTTTTGAAAAGATCCATCAATTGTTGGAAGATGGGAAATCTAGCAGTCTCTTATGAGAACCGTACATATTTTCCTCAACAACCTTTGTAATGCAGATAAAGAAGACAATTAATGCAAAAATACAACCGCAAAGTCGAAAAGAAATTGTTAAAAGATGCTGACCATTATCTAAGATAACTATGTCCCCTCAATCAAGAATCACAGCGATCCGTTGTGCAATAGCACAATTATACAGTCTATGTAAGTGCCGTTATAAGAGTTTTCTGACTCAGACTATTGGTAATTGCATGTATATGGGATTCAAATGCAAGCAATAAAGATGACGAGTTTTCAATAATCACGGTTATGAAATTTTGTGTTCATTTCATAATCTTTGTCGATCAACTAGTTCCTGGGCAACTCTCGGTCAACTCGAGTTCAAGCAAGTCTCTTGTTGAGTTAACAAAAGAATTGTTAACGTCTATAAGTCAAGCAATTACTCCTGAAGTTGGCTGCAGGAGAGCGAAAAGGCAAAACATGTTATTTTCCATATGTCCTCAGGATTTGTTCTTCCTTTCTTTCCAATTTGTCAGCAATGGGTAGGGATTGTTTCAATAGAGCTAAAAGTTTACAAAGGAAGACATGAGAGCAGAAGTACTATGCTAGTAGCGTGCGATATTGATATGTCATTATGCATTTGATTTATCAATGATGCCATATAATTTATATATTTGCGATCCGAACCGCAAAAACGGGATCCTCTGTCCTAACTTTCCCATTTAGTAAGTTTTTATGTTTGTGTCCCACCATAATAATTTAGGCATACGGCTAACCAAGAATTTCAAAGTCTTGCAGATGAGGAAAATTAGATCTCACTTTGTTTACTTGAATGAGACTACACTTAAATGATAAAAATACCAAAATAATAAGCATATAATCCATGGCAGTTCAACAAACTTATTCATCATCTTACAATGCAAAAAATGAACAGTCGAAATTCTCATATTTGATGAGATCTACGAGCATTCCTCCTCCACTTCTTTCTCATATTAGCTCCTTTCCTTTCAAGCAATCTTGCCAGCCATTCAAATTTTCTAGATTTGAGAACAATGTATCCAAGAGAGACTCCAGCTATGATTCCACACCCATAACCCATCAATATGGCTCTCCACTCAAACCAGCCTCCATGCTCCGTATTGTTTTCCTGAAGGATGGTTACTGGTGGAATTTCTCGTGAACTATTTGTGCATGTCTTTGGCAGTGGAAACCCACATAGTCCAGGATTCCTAACAAATGAGCTGCTCTAGAATGTGTTGAATTGCCTTCCCCGAGGAATAGGTCCGATTAGCTGATTCTCTGAGAGGTTCAAGAATCCAAGAAATGTCAAATCCGCCAGTTCCTGAGGAATCTTTCTGGTGAACTTATTTGAAGAGAGGTCTAGCCATTCGAGTTCAGTCAAATTCCCAATAGACGGAGGGATATAGCCTATGAGATTGTTGTGGGAAAAGTTTAGCCCTTTGAGCAACTTCAGGTTTCCAATATCCATGGGAAGCTCCCCACCAAAATGATTGCTTGATAAGTCGATACTTGTGGAAATGGTTAGAATTTTCACCAATTGTATCTCTAATCCTTTCATGGTCACCGTGACTGAATCTTGATAATTATCATCTCCCATATATTGCAGCTTACGCGGTCTTTCATCTTGATTCATCATGGCAGTAAGCTTCATAATATATCTAATGGGCAAAGGACCACTTAGACTGTTGTTGGACAAGTCAAAAATGCGCAATTCAGAAAATGAACGAGCTTCTTTAAGACTACTCACGGAGCCATGGAACATGTTGGACCTCAAAACAAGAACTTGTAGCTTGGGAAGGGTTCCCAACCAATCGGGGAACGTATCCTCGATTCTATTGTTGCCGAGATTTAGAACTTCCAAATTTTCACAATGTAGTAAGGACTATGGCAACGTCCCTTCAAATCGATTCCGACTAAAGTCAATACTCCTTAATTTGCCGTCCTCAACAAATTTTCTAGGAATCACTCCTTGAATCATGTTCATTCAGAGGTTAAGCACCATTAGATTATTGCTGAAGCTCATCAAGCACTCTGGCAAGGTGCCCATCAAACTATTATTGGACAAGTTAAGGACTATGAGCTTAGTGGCATTGCATATAAAAGGGGAAACCTTGCCGCCAATCTTGTTGTTTGCAATGGAATAGAAGAGAGCGGTGGGCGGTGGAATTGGAAGAGGACCTTCAAATTTGTTGTTGGATAGATCAACCGTCCTCAGATTCAAGCTATGGAGGAAATATTCTTCAGGCCATTGACCCCCTAAATTATTGTTTGATATGGAAAAACTAGAAAGCATGGAGGGATGAAATGGAGTAGTTGGAGGATTGATTTGGCCATGAAATTCATTAAATTGAAGATCCACTGCCCATAATGAGGGTGCTTCTAACAACCACTTTGGAAAAGTGTCGTTGATTTTGTTGTAACTGATGTTTAGAAAGGTCAATGATTTACAATTGTCTAAAGACCGCGGTAATGTCCCTTCAAACTTATTGGCACTCAAGGTTAGTACCAAGAGGTTGGTTAAATTTCCCAAACATTGTGGAATAAAGCCAAAGAAATTGTTATGAGTCAAGCGTAGACCATTAAGGGAGCTTAATTTACAAATGGAAGATGGAATCTCTCCGCTGAAGTTGTTTTTGATGGCCCAAAAGTTGACTATAGGGAGTGGTGGAATTGGAAGTGAGCCTTGGAATAAGTTGTCACTAAGGTCAACGTGGGTCAACTCTTTCCAGGGAAATTGCTGTATGCCTCCCTCAATAAGGTTACTAGAAATATCGAGAAACTGTAGTGTATCTTTCCCCACATCCCAAAACCAACTTGGTATCTGACCGCCAATCTTGTTTTTGGAGAGATCTAATTCTCTCAACTTTTTCAAAGAGTTCAGAAAAAAAGGAAAATTGGTCAAGTTGCAAGAAGACAAGGCCAAAGTCTCAAGTTTCGAAAATGTGTCATTCACATTGTTGTAAGGAAGATTTAACTCTACTGTAGGACCAAGGACTTGCAAATTTTTCAGTGTCGAAAAGACTCCCAAGTCTAAAACACCAGTGAAATTGTTAAAAGAAAGGTCTAAATGTATGAGTCGTTCAAGCTTTACAAAAAATGATGGGATATGACCAGTTAATTCGTTTTGTGAAAGGTCCAACTTGGTGATTTTTGTTAAATTCACAAGCGACAAAGGAATCAATCCTATCAATGAGCAGTTACGAAGACACAAAGTTTTTAAATTCTTGGATTCACCGATTGAATTAGGTATTTTGCCCAAGATGCTTGTATACGAGAGGGTCAAGGATTCAAGAGACTTGCTCCAGTTAAACTTTGGAAAAGAAACTGTGATATCATTAGAATCCAAATTGAGATCAAGGAGGTTTGGCAAGCTAAAAATGTTGGGTGGAAGTTCGCCTTGTAATGTGCACCCATGTGCACTGAAAAACATCAAGGAGGATGATAAATTCGAGAAGGAATTAGGCAAAACAGCGGACATGTCTACCCAATCAAGGTTAAGTTCCCTCAACTTTGTCATATTTTGAACAAGGATTTTGAAACCAGTATTTTCGATCTTAAGGCCATGTGCCACAAGCATATTATCATAGTTATTGTCGAAAGAGAGATCAAGTAAAATAAGTTTAGAAAGGTGAGAAATTTCAATAGGAATTAGACCTGAAAAATTGGAATAAGAGAGATTGAGGTGCCTCAGTTCAGCAAACACACTTAGTTCAGGCAAAATGGGTGAGGTATGGAAATTGTTAATAGCAAGGTTGAGGCTCTGAAGGTGGCGGAGTGCAAAGAGTGAACTATTGGAATGGAGAGTCCCTTGAAGACAACTAAATGAAAGATTGATGGCGATAACATTACCCGTTACTTTGTCACAGGTGACACCATCCCATGAGCAACAATCCAAGCCATTCTTCCATGTAGTCGTTTTGGGATCACAGTCTAGATCCATTTCACTTTCAACGGAGAGGGAATTGCTCAACTGAAGTAAGGCATCACTTTGGGCTGGACAACACAGTTGTGTTGTGGTGAAAGGAAGGTTCACTAGCAATTGCCCAGAAAGACAAAAGAGAAAACAAAGGGACTGGTAGAGTTCCATGTTTTTTGGTCAAGCATAATGCCTCTAAGATAGTGGTGCACTTAATTATAACTGTTAAGAAGTCAAAGTCTTCTTGAAATGTGGTTACTGGGGTCAAAGTCTTTGGTGAGATTTACTTGGGTGTGGAAAATTCTTAATGCCATAGAATTTCTTCCTTGTATGAAGGCATAGAGGACGGTGGAGGACTTTTCAAGGCATTCATTCTAGATGGGCATTGACAAATTAGAGCTAGAAAGTTGAAGTTTAGTAATTGTTTTTACTTGCAATATCATATCAAGCATGGAATAAGATTTTTCTACATGTATGTAATGTGGAAGCTTTCTCCGCTTTTCTTTAGAGGCATATTTGTCAAGTCTAAGATGGCAATTATATTTTTTAGATATGTATGACTTTGGTCATCACCATCTAATAGACAATTTTGAATAATCCATGACGAAGAAAACAATCTTTTATGAATATTTTTCGATAAGATAACTTCAAATCTCCAATCTCACTCTTTACTATTGCAGACAAGTGTGATGATAAATAAAAGTCCAAGATTTATTATTCACCAGCAAGCAAAATATCCAAACTCTTAATGGCATTTCAAGCCAAGGACCTTTTTATTCCTTAATCTACCTAGCGAACAATTTCAATTGATTTTTTCTCAACAATTTCACGGTCCATGAAATCTTATGCCTTTTGCTTTGGCTTCTTCATCCATTTGGATTTAGCTTCCCTTTTCTCTATCCTTCTCACAATTCTCACAAGCTATTTGGGTCTTTCAGTTTCACATGCAATTTATGCTACAGAGATCCTAATTACGATTCCCAATTAAGATAAAGTAATAAATGTTGGGAAAATATGGCTTCGAATTGGGTAGAACAATGAAATCGGATCTTTAGAGCAATCAGGTTGGACTTTGAGGCATGATATCACTTTCTTTAATGATTTATTTACCCCACAATGTTGCTAATGTTCACTGGCATATTTCCTCTGAGATACAATAAACTTTCAGATGAGAATACTAGATAACAATTCTAGTATTTCTCTAGAGTCTCTCATAGGAAATAATTGAAAATAATTGCTATATATTCTTTTTAAAGAAAAAAAAATGGGAAGAGGAAGATCATGAAAAGACTTGAAAGTTCTGCAAAGAATTGAACACATGTATTGAATAAATATATTTGAATGGATACAATCTTTCAAAGATGAAGAAGTTATATCTGAACAAACACAACTTTTCAAAGGTTGTAAGAGTGCCTAAGAACCGTTAGGAAAAAAAAAAGACACAAAATTAAATAAATGAAAAATAACCATTACTCTATTATGAACAGTCACACTATTTTAATAGGGCACGATAGTTATTTTATAATTATTAATTCGAATTTTATTAAATAAAAATAAATAATGATCGTTATTAGTGTCAAATCTCATACACGTGGGCAATCACATCTTTTCAACGTGAGACAATGCGCCTCTTTGTTTTTTTTACAAACAAACTACTAATAATAAAATCTCTAAAATCAATAAAGGGCTTGTCAAATTTTTGACAATTACATTTGCTTGCAACATCGGTAATGTTATCGAGCTTCCATTCAAGGATGTCCTCAACTACTCCCAATCCCGCATCTCTGTTCTCACTTCACATGCTGCAAAATAAAACTTCCTCCACAAACTTCATTCGGAGTATTGAAAGGGATGAGACCCAAGTGCCGCAGAGGTTGAAAGAGATGGAGGATCTCTATCAGCTTCGGGACCCATCCAAAGATGGAGTTGCACCTAAGTTTCCGTCCGCTAGAATGAAATTGTACGAGTCTAGGGGTTTTTCTCATCCTGCGGGACACAAAGAAAAGGGAGTTGATATCATTCCAAATTTCAATCCCCAAAAATTTGTTGGCGAAATATACGCATTTCATTCTTTGTGGCTCCTCTTTTTCAGAGCCGTGGACATGGAACCCCACATCATGCTGTTTGAGAAATACGCAAACCGTGTGTCTTCTCACTGTAGATTTTGAGACTGAACGTGCATTCTTGTAGTGAAAAAGAAAGGATTTAAGTCAAAGTATCCTTAGAATTGACATTATTGGGGTCAAAGTCTTTGGCCGGTTACTTGGGTGTAGAAAATTCTTAGTGCCATAAAATTTCTTCCTTGGTTGAATGCAGTAAAGGATAGTGGAGGAGTTTTCAAGTCATCCATTCTAAATGGGCATTGACAAATTGGTGCTAATAAGTTGGACCGTATTAGTTGTTTTTACTCAATATCATATCAAGCATGAAATAGAATTTTTCTTACATGTATGGAAGCCTTCTATGCTTTTTTGGAAAGGGCATTTAATTTCATAAATATGCATGAATTTGATCATTACTATCTGGTGGATAAATTTGAAAAATCCATAATGAAGAAAACAATCTTTTATAAATATTTTCATATAAGATAACTTTGAATTTCTAATGCCCCTTTATATTATTGTAGACAAGCATTACTATAGATACAAGTTCAAGATCTACTATTCACTCGCAAGCTCGACAAATATTTGGCGCAAGATGATGGAATGTTTGGGGCTGATCCTTGAGGGATGCATTTCCATGGCAAATTCATCAATTAAGACCGGCAAAATGGGCTTTAGTCATTTTATTTTACTATTCAAGGAGAAAAAAATGAATAAGTGTACTAAAAGTCCTAAGATTTGTCATGAAAATGCAATTGAGCTCTTAAACTTTCAAAAAATGCAATTGAATCATAGGACTTTTGAAAATGACAATTAAATCCTAAAATTTATAGAGTTGGTACAGTTAAATCCTTTCATTAACTTCATCCAACTTGATGAATGGAAAATGCTTAAAGTTTTAGGGCTTTATCACACAAACTTGATAAGTTTTAAGGTTTCATTGTACTGTTTGAAAATTTTAGGATTTAATTTCACTTTCATGATAATTTTTGGAGTTGATTGCATTTTTTGAAAGTTTTTTTTTTATATATGTCAATCATGGTTCAAAATCTTGTTTTTAGGTCCCACCGTTGCCGGGTGAATAGTATTTTCTTTTCATTTGATAAAAATAGTTTTGATATTATAAGAAGGTAGACCAAGATACAAACGCCTAATGCATTTAACATATTTTAGAGTTGCCTTTCTATACTACCCCCGGCGGGATAAAGAATGTGCGCATGTTTGGTGTCTAAGTAAAAGGCGTGGTGCAAGTCAAATTCTGATGTGATTCGTATTTTTAGAGCAGATATGCACACGCATTGTATGCACGCAAGAAATTGACATTTAAAACGTTAAGCAAAAGCATTATATTTCAAATGTTAAATCGTTGAGTAATTAAAACAAATTAGTCATAAACGTGCAAAATGCGAAAAAGAATCGTACAAAATTATTTAGAAATTGGTTTAGCAGGATTTTTGTATGGTAAAGAATATCCAAGTTTTAATATTGGAACGGGTGAGGGGTGATATAAAATTCTGCGTATGAGAAAATTATTTAGAAATTGATCTGGTCTCACGGTTCTGGGCTAGCGACTTACAGATGTGGACTAAAGATACGATTAGGCTTACTAAAGCAAGCCCAACTCAAACATATTAAACCGACTCATAAAACTCAAAGACCAGCCCAAATCACTTAGACTAAATCAAGCCCAAAATTACTAAACCCCACTTAAGCCCACTTATACAAAGCCCATTCGAGGAACATAAAGGAACGACGAGCCTTAAACAAAGCCGGCAACTTCCATACATGAGGCTAGGGAAAATTCAAGAGATCGAGAGCATTGGACTTAGCTTTAATGGTTGATGTCCTCAACGCGAACGTGAGCTCTCGAGACGACGCACACCAGCAGCAACGGCGAACGGATCGGTCCTGGACAACTACTCACTCCAGCATTTCAACTGCGACCATGGTGATGATCTGGATCGCCAAATCCGATTCGCAGTTTTGATTCGATGCGGGTCCTGGGTTATGCTCCTAAAGGTTCACGATAGGGCTTGCTTAGAAATTGAAAGCACAAGTCTGCCAAGACCGAGCACGGGTGTAAAAGTAAAACCTCTAGGACAACGCGTCAAACAGAACGTGCGTCACTCAAAATCCACCGTTTCATATCAACTCGCCCATCGACCCAAAAGAATCAGTGAACTCAGCACCCTCACTCAGAACCTTGAAATCGTGTACAATCTCCAACGAGATGATATGGTTCCAAGCTAAGCCTCGTGTGGAGAGCGGAGGGAGGACAGCCGACAGAGAGATTCGGCTCGGCTTCATTTTCTGAAGACTTGGACCAAACTTCATCCGAACAAGAGAAAACCAGAAATCCAAGACAATTTCGTGATTGAAAGCTCGGAAAGGTTGTGTCGAACCTTTCCGACGAGGCAGAGTCTGTGATCGGACAAACTAAGACCAACGACATGGAGGCGGAGCAGAATGGAGGTGATTTAGAGCTGAGGCGAGGGCTGGTGAGCTGGAGGTAAGCTTTCCAGTGATGAACTGAGTGGCGACCTTGAGCTGGAGGAAGAAGTTGCGGCAACCACCAACCATATTGCAGGAGGAGAATCGAGAGCCGAGAAAGGAATTCTCGCCCTCTGTCGCTGTGAACGAGAATTGACGGCACGAGTGGGAGGAGTGATGACTGAGCGACTGATTACGAACGGCCGTGCCGAGGGAAGAGTTGCTGGTGGTCGCGAGTCGATGAGAACCACGAGCAGGACAGAACGAAAGCCCTCTAGAGCGAAATCTCCTCCCTAGACGTGTGTGCGCGTTTTCCCTTCGGGAAAATAAAACTGAGCATCAACGAACTCGGATTTCATCCACACAAAAATAGTCCGGGGTACGTCTAATCGTTAACATGGACTTGGAAATAGTTGATTCGATCCTAATCTGAAACATACTATCTCGGGTGTTCTCCTTCACCGGAAAAAAAGCACAAAAGGGTAAGAGCGTTGCATTGTTAATGGACTTAGACAAAGCAGCGACTAGCAACTGGATCGACAATGGAAGCTCTGATCGTTGCTAAGGATCGAACTCACAGCCAACGAGCAGATCTTGAGCCAGACCTTAAGCCATAAACCTGAGCAGAAGCGAGCGAGTTCCATGTTACGTTGGAGGTCGGAACCGGTGAAGGAGGATGGGTAAGAGTCGAGCTCTTCGAGTACTCCGGTCAAGAAAACAGGTGTGAACATAAGCTTTGGTGCGATCACGGGAGAAGCAGGGCGATGAGCGGTGAAGAGCGCGACGGCCGTGTGTCGTGAGGAAGCAGATCGACATTCGACGGAGCGGGGCCGAGAAAGATAAAATTGGACGCGCGCTGGAGAAGGTACAGGCCAAATGGGTGCCGAGTCATGAGCTGGGCCCAAGCGGGCAGGGTCGAACCGGCCCGATCCAATTTTTCTTTCCTTTTTTTTTCTTTTTTTTAAAGTAGAGATAGTTCGCCGGATTGGCAAAATTGGGTTTCAACAACTATTCACTACTTTCTCTTCATCAAGTGACCACTCAATTTACACATCTATAGTAACTATCCACTCTATATCAACTTAATTAAGTAATCACTCAGTTCCTGAAAAAACTTATTCTTTTCTTTACAAAAGCGAAAAGAAGTAGCCTATATTAAATAATCACTCAATTCCAAAAGACTTCTCGAACTAACCTATATATTAAACCAAAGGCGAATCATGTCTTGCTTTTTTATGGTTTCGATTTTATCCCTTGAAAAAGGAAAATAAATAAGTTCCCACAAGAAGCAAGGATAAATTGTAAATAGGAGGTTCTATCTTTAGACTTAGGGTGCATTCGGTAACATTTCTGTTCCTAGGAATAATTTCTTATTAGAAATAATTCTTTTTTATTTTGTTCCTGGGAACAATTTCTAAGCATTTTAAGATGTTTGGTAATTGTTCAAAATTTTAATTCCTAAAATAGAATTGTGTTTGGTATCGTACTCAAAATTTTTACTCATAATCATTTTCTTTTTACTTTTTAAATTATTTTATTTTATTTTATTATTTTTTTCTTTTCTTTATCTTTTTCTTCTTCTTCAAGTCGCCGGTTGCTGGCCTTGGGATGACCGGCGATTGGCCAGACGAGGGCCAACAACCTCATTGGAGCGTCGCCGACCCTCATTGACCGAGCTTTGTCGACAGTTGGGCGAGGCTTGGCCGAGCCTCGACAAGGCTGGTTGAGCCTCACTAGGGCTGGGCGAGTCTCACCCGGTCAGGTGAGCCTCACTGGTGGCCGAGGAAAGGCTCGGGCGAGGCTCACCTAGCCACCGGCGAGGCTCGGCCTCATTAGTGGCTAGGCTTGCCTTTGGCAAGCTTGCCGAACCGGTAGCCGGCGACCGGCGGCGATGGCTGGCGGACGGTGCCGGATGGCAATAGCGGCAGTGGCAACATATGAAGAAGAAGAACAAGAGAAAAGAAAAGGAAAAGAAAAAATAGGTGTTTGATTCTAGAATTGTTCCTAAGAACAAGAATCAAATTTTTTTTTTTTATTATTCTTGATTCTATTCCAAACCTGTTCCCAAGAACTTTATCAAATGCGATTATATTCCAAAACTCTTTTCGAGAACAAAATAACAGAAATAAACACTGTTTGGCAAGTTGCCAAACAGCCCCTTAGGATTTTGTCCACTAATAAAAACTCAAGAACTCGATGGTACCCATGAATAGTTACTCGCAGCTAATGTCCCACTTCTCTACCCTTTTTACTCACAAATGATGCCATTGCCATGGCTTCATGCAACAAAGAAGAGAACGCACACTCTCTCGGTTTTCTTCCCATATTTAGATTAGATTGGCTTGTAAGTTTTTTTTTTTTGGTCAAAAAAATACTTTGCATTCAAAGTAACATAAGTTTACAACCTGAAAGTAAAGCATCAACGTTAACGAGATCAAGTAAAACCAACGGGGGAAAGTGAAAGCAGTTATGGGCCGAAACTGATGTGTGGGCCTTTGCAGCCCAGTCGGCAACTAGGTTAGCATCATGGTAGCAATGCTGCAGCTTCAGATTCGAGAACTTGGAAAGCAAAATGACGGCTTCGTCGATCACAGATCAGAACTCCCACGGCGGCGATTGGCGACCTTGTGCGACCTCAACAAGATTTAGACAGTTAGTTTCCACCTCCAGAGATGCTTCATGAAGATCTCGCCGGAGCAGATGTTGAAGGGAAGATGTCAGAGCTTGAATCTCTGCTTCAAACGCAGAGTGTGCCAAAACTTTGTTCGTGTAAATCTCGGTAAGGCGCCCTTGATCATCTCTACTAATATAGGCTATTGAGCCTTTAGTGTTGCCCGGCTGATAGCTTGCATCGATATTACATTTTAGGGTACCGTTTGCAGGAGGACGCCAGAGGTGTGCCCGATCGGTGGAAGGCAGACCAGATCTAGGTTGAGATGAATCTGAGCAGAGTTGATACGCAGTCATGTGAGCCACAGCGGTTTGTACGACAAGAGAGGGCACCGGAGGTTGATTTCGAAATATAAAATTGTTCCGCAACTACCAGATCTGCCAAAGGATGTTGGCCACAAGAGCTAGGCCAGGTGAGTTCTAAGGTACTTTCACCCTTTCTGTAAGCCAGACATCAAAACAATTACTTGTGAGCGTCGTCGTGCATATATTGATCTGGGGGTCAGTCCAAATAGCACGAGTCCATGTACATTGTAAGAATATATGCTCTATGGTTTTTGGAACATGCTGCTGACATAGATAGCACAAAGGATCTGTAATGATATGCCGGTGAAAGAGATTGGCTCAGGATGCTAGGGCGTTATGACAAGTAGACCATAGGAATAGTTTAATTTTCAGTTATGTTTTCATGGCCCAAATATCTTTCCATAATATCGAGGAGTGCTAGTTAGATGTAGAGGCTCTGTTGTGTTTTTGAATGCTGCTTGACTGCATGATAGAATAATAATTGTTGCGCACAATATGGTTGCCATCGGTGGTGGCCGACCAAATCAGTTTGTCTTTTGAATAAAGAGGTCTTACTAGGATAGTAAGAACCTCTGCAATGATTTGTTCTTCGAAAAATTGTTGTAGCAGAGAAAGATTCCAATTATGATGGATGGGGTTAATAAGATCTGCCACCATAAGAGGTTCTTCCCTAGATTTAGGTCCATGGAGAATGCCCATTGGTAACTAGCGATCTGCTCGAATTCTAATGCTGTTATTGTTCCCAACTGACCAACGAATCTGAGGTAGAATAGCTTCTCTACCCATCAATATGCTTTGCCATCCCCAAGATGTCCTAGTGCCTCGACTAGCAGAGAGGAAATCTGTCGAATGGAAATATAAACCTTTGAATAATTTACTCCATAATGACTGAGGCTGTTGTAGTAAGCGCCAAGCCTGTTTTCCAAGCATCGCTTTATTAAAAGCGATCAAGTCTCGGAATCCCATTCCTCCTTGCTCTTTTCTATCTTTCATGAGTTCCCACTGCAGCCAATGTATACCTACTCTATTTTGATCATTCCTCCACCAAAAACAAGCAATCCGTTGTTCAATAGATTTACAAATAGAAAGAGGCAATTTGAATATAGACATTGCATAGTGTGGAAGAGCCTAAACGACAGATTTAATGAGAGTTTCCTTACCCCTTTTGATATAAATTTCTTCTTCCATCCTCCAATTTTGCGTTGACTCTAGCCAATAACCAAGAAAACATTTCCTTCTTTGATTGGCCCCAATCTGATGGTATGCCTAGATATCTGCCATAGCATTGCAAGATAGGAGTTCTAAGTTCTCGAGACATATTGTCCTGAAGAGTAATAGGGCAGTGTTTGCTGAAAATCATACCTGATTTATTGTGATTAACTAGCTGTCTAGTTGCTGAGCAATATAGGTTTAAAATGTTGGCTAAGTTCTAACATTCGGAGATACTACCATTTAAGAAGAAGATCGCATCGTCAGCAAAAAAGAGATGGGATAGAGTAGGACACCATCTATTCAACCGGATTCCTTTGAGATGTCCTATACTAACAGCTTGTGTAATTAGAGACGATAGAACATTAGCCATCAGAATGAAGAGATATGTGATAATGGATCTCCTTGGCGAAGCCCATGAGATGGATGGAAATAAGGCAATGTTTCCCCATTTAACTTCACACTGAAAGCTACTATAGTAATACACTGCATAATCCAACTAACCCATATTGGATGGAAGCCCAATTTAGGGAGGTAATCATTGAGAAAATCCCATTCCACTCTGTCATACGCCTTTGTCATGTCCGTTTTTTTAAATTGCATTGAATTTGCATGTCCTCTTTCTCATTATAAAGTGATGAAGAACCTCTTGGACGATAAGAATATTATCCTGAATTTGTCTTCCTTGCACAAAAGCTTATTGTTCTTTAGAAATAAGAGTAATTAAACAAGGTTTGAGTCGATTCGCAAGTACCTTGGAGATGATCTTGTATGCAAAATTGCATAGGCATTGGCTTGTAAGATTGATATTCATTATTTGTTTTCTACTTAATTTGAATCTTGCAATTTTTGCACTTTTCATTTTTTTTTGTCAAATTCGAAACACTCAAAACCCTCGTAACATGTGCATACAATTTTAAAATTTGTATACTATTCCCAAAGTTTTGGTGGGTATGCAAAAAAGTACATTTTACTTTTTGGCAAATCTAAACAAACGAGCTTGATCTTCTTTATTTACTTTTGGCCAACAAAGAAAAACGAATGGTGCATGCCTGTAGTGCGTGCTTTAAAAATGACTTAGCTTAAGAGTAACCGGATGAATTGTGTTACGAGGGACTAGCATAGGAGGACATGAGAATCTGGGAAGCATTAGGTGATGTGGTTATTGCAAGATATATGAGATGTAAAAGAAGAAGACTGGATGTGAGATGATTGTTGAACAAATGGGAGAGAATGTGACAAGGGGAGGAGATGAAATATTGTTTTTGGACATTTGGGAAACATTTTCAAGGTTAGGCAGGGGAATCTACATATTAAGAGTTGTCAAAAATGGGATATGATGCCATTAAAGAGGAAAATAATGTAAGATACCTTAGTTGTCATAAAAGCTTTCTTTTCTGACATTTTCTGAAAAGACCCGTCAGTTGTCGAAAGATGGGAAATCTAGCAATCTTTGCTGAGAACTTGCATATATTCCTCAACAACCTTTGTAATGCAGATGTAGAAGACAATTAATGCAAAATTCCAACCACAAAACCAAAAAGAAATTGTCAAAAGATATTGACCATAATCTAAGACAACTATGTCCCCTCAAACAAGAACCACAACGATCTGATATGCAACAGCCACAACTGTACAGTCAATGTAAGAGCCATTCTAAGAGTTTGTAAATTGCTGGTAACCACATGCATACGGGATTTAGATGCAAGGAATGAAGATAACAAGTTGTCAATGATCACTGTCTTGAAATTCTATGTTCATTTCATAATCTAAGATAACTATGTCCCCTCAAATAAGAAACACAGTGATTCGTTGTGCAATAGCCACAACTGTATAATCAATGTAAGAGTTGTTCAAAGAGTTTGCTTATTGTTGGTAACTGCATGCATATGGGATTTAGATGCAAGCAATGAAGATAACACGTTTTCAATGATCACTATCTTGAAATTCTGTGTTCATTTCATAATCTTTGTCGATCAACTTGTTCCTAGGTGAATAGCAGTCAATTGGAGTTCAAGCAAGTCTCCTGCTGAGTTAACAAAATATTTTTTTAACGTGTGTAAGTCAAGCAATTACTCCTGAAGTTGGCTGCAGGAGAGAGAAAAAGCAAAACATTTTATTTTTCATATGTCCTCAGGGATAAATTCTTCCTTTCTTTCTAATTTGGCAGCAATGGTTAGAGATTGCTTCAATAAAGCTAGAAGCACGCAAAAGTTTACAAAGTAAGATCTGAGAACACAAGTACAATACCAGTGGCATGAATTTGATATGTCATTATGCATTTGATTTATCAACAATGCCATAGATTTTATACATGGGCGGTCAGAATGGCAAAAGTGGGATCTTCCGTCAAAACTTTCCCATTCAATAAATTTATATGTTTGCGTTCCACCATTAAAATTTAGGCATACGTCTAGCCAAGGATTTCAAAATCTTGCAGATGAGGAAAATTAGATCTCACTTTGTTTACTTGGATGAGACTACGCTTAAATGATAAAAAGGCCAAAATAATAAGCATTTAATCGGTCTCATGGCAGTTCAACATATTTACTCATCATCTTACAATGCAAAGAATGAACAGTTGAGATTCTCATCTTCGATAGGATCTATGAACATTCCTCCTCCACTTCTTTCTCATATTAGCTCCTTTCCTTTCAAGTGACCCCACGAGCCATTCAAATTTTCTTGATCCAAGAGCGATGTATCCTAGAGAGACTCCACCTACGATTCCACACCCATAACCCATCAATATGGCTCTCCACTCAAACCACCCTTCGTGCCTTGTATCATTTTCTCGAAGAATGGTTACTGGTGGAATTTCTCGTGAATTGTTTGTGCATGTCTCCGACAATGGAAATCCGCATAGTCCAGGATTCTCGGCAAACGAGTCGCTCTTGAATGTGTTGAATTGCCTTCCTTGAGGAATAGGCCGATGAGCTAATTCTTTGAGAGGTTCAAGAATGCAAGAGACGTCAAATCTGCTAGTTCTTGAGGAATCCTTCCAGTGAACTTGTTTGAAGAGAGGTCTAGCCATTCGAGTTCAGTCAAATTGCCAGTAGATAGAGGGATATAGCCCATGAGTTTGTTGTGGGAAAAGTTTAGCCCTTTGAGCGACTTTAGGTTTCCAATATCCCCGAGAAGCTCCCCACCAAAATGGTTGCATGATAAGTCGATACTTGTGAAAACAGTTAGAATTTTCACCAACCATATCTCCAATCCTTTCATGGTCACCATGACTAAATCCTGATAATTACCATCTCCCATATACTGCAGCTTGCTTTGTCTTTTATCCTGATTCATCATGGCAGTGAGCTTCATAATATATCAAATTTGTAAAGGACCACTCAGATTGTTGTCGGATAGGTCGAAAATGTGCAATTCAAAAAATGAGCGAGCTTCTCTAGGACTACTCATGAAGCCATGGAACATGTTGGACCTCAAAACAAGAACTTGTAGCTTGGGAAGGGTTCCCAACCAATCGGGGAACGTATCTTTCATTCTATTGTTGCCAAAATTTAAAACTTCCAAATTTTCACAATGTAGTAAGGACCGTGGCAATGTCCCTTCAAATCGATTCCGACTGAGGTCAATGGTCCTTAGTTTGCTATCCTCAGCAAATTTTCAAGGGATCACACCATGAATCATGTTCATGCGAAGGTTGAGGACCAAGAGATCTTTGCTAAAGCTCATCAAGCACTCTGGCAAGGTGCCCATCAAACTATTATTGGACAAGTTGAGGAGTATGAGCTCAGTGGCATTGCATATCAAAGGGGAAACCTTTCCACCAATCTTGTTGTTTGCACTAAAATAGATATGAATGGCGGGTGGTGGAATTGGAAGAGGACCTTCAAATCTGTTGTTGGATAGATCAAGTGTCACCAGATTCAAACAATGGAGAAAATATTCTTCAGGCCATTGACCCCCTAAATTATTGTTAGATACGGAAAGAGAAAAGAAGCTTGAAGGGAACAAATAGAATAGTTTGAGGATCGATTTGGCCATGGAATTAATTGAACTGAAGAGCAATGACATGTAATTAGGGGGTTTCCAGCAACCACTTCGAAAAAGTGTCATTGATTCTGTTGTAACTAATGTTTATCGATGTCAATGATGCACCATTGTCTAAAGACTGTGGAAATGTCCCTTCAAACTTATTGGCACTCAAGTCTAGTCCCCAGAGGTTGGCTAAATTTCCCAAACATTGTGGAATAGGGCCAGAGAGATTGTTACGAGCCAACTTAAGATATAAAAGGGAGCTTAATTTGCAAATGGAAGATGGAATCTCTCCATTGAAGCCGTTGTCATTGGCCTTAAAGATGACTATATGGAGTGGTGGAATTGGAAGCGGGCCTTGGAATAAGTTGTCGGTAAGGTCAACATAAATCAACTCTTTCCAAGGAAATTGTTGTATGCCTCCCTCAATAAGGTTACTAGAAATATCAAGAGATTGTAGGGTATCTTTCCCCACATCCCAAAACCATCTCAGTATCTGACCTCCAATCTTGTTTTCGGAGAGATCTAATCTTCTTAGCATTTTTAAAGAGTTCAGAAAAGGAGGGAACTCGGTCAAGTTGCAACAAGGCAAGGCCAAAGTCTCAAGCTTCGGAAATGTGTGATTCATACTGTTGTACATTAGATTTAGCTCAACTGTAAGATGAAGGGCTTGCAGATTTTTCAGTGTCGAAAAGACTCCCAAGTCTAAAACACTGGTGAAGTTGTTGAAAGAAAGGTCTACATCCATGAGTTGTTCAAGCTTTACAAAAAATGAAGGGATATGACCAGCTAATTCATTGCGTGAAAGGTCCAAATTGGTTAATTTTGTTAAGTTCACAAGCGATGAGGGAATCAATCCTATCAATGTGCAGTTCCTAAGATCCAGAGTTTTTAAATTCTTGAATTCACCAATTGAATCAGGTATTTTGCCCAAGATGCTTGTAGACGAGAGGGTTAAGGATTCAAGAGACTTGCTCCAATTAGACTTCAGAAAAGAAATTGTGAAATCATTGGAATCCAAATTGAGATCAAGAAAGTTTGGCAAGCTAAAAATGTTGGGTGGAAGTTCCCCTTGTAATATGCAGTTAGCCGCACTAAAAAATGTCAAGGAGGATGATAAATTCACAAAAGAATTGAGCGAAATAGCAGACATGTCTATGAAATCAAGGTTAAGTTCCCTCAACTCTGTCAAATTCTGAACAAGGATTTTGAAAGCAGTATTTTCAATCTTAAGACTTTGTTCCCAAAGCATATAATCGTGCTTATTGTTCCGAGAGAGATCAAGTAAAACAAGTTTAGAAAGGAAAGAAATTTCAACAGGAACTAAACCTGAAAAATTGGAATAAGAGAGATTGAGATGCCTCAGTTCAGCAAACACACTTAGTTCGGGCAAAATGGGTGAGGTATAGAAATTATTAGAAGCAAGGTTGAGGCTCTGAAGATGGCGAAGTGCAAAGAGTGAACTATTAGAACGGAGGGACCCTGGCAAACAACTATATGAAAGATCGAGGCCGATAATGTTACCCGTTACATTGTCACAGGTGACACCATCCCACGAGCAGCAATCCAAGCCATTCTTCCATGTAGTCATCTTCATATCACAATCCGAGTCCGTATCAGTTTTGACTGTGAGGGAATCGTTGAATTGAAGTAAGGCATCGCTTTGGACCGGACGACATAATTGTGATGTGGAAAAAGGAAGGTTTAATAATAATTGCCCAAAAAGACAAAAGAGAAAACAAAGGGACTGGTTCCATGCTTCTTGTTTAAGCACAATACCTCTAAGATGGCTGTGCACTTATTTATAATCGTTAAGAAGTCAAAGTCTTCTTGAAACGTGGTTACTGGGGTCAAAGTCTTTGGTGGGGTTCACTTGGGGTGTGTCAAACTCTTAGTGTCATAGAATTTCTTCCTTGGCTAAATGCATAAAGGACAATGGGGGAGTTTTTTGGGCATCCATTCGAGATGGGCACCGACAAATAAGTGCTAGAAAGTTGAATTTTATTAATTATTTTTTATTGCAATGTCATGTCAAGTATGGAATAGGATTTTCTTATATGTACACGATGCGGAAGCTTTCTCCGCTTTTTTTGAGAGATGAGTTAGTCAAGTCTATGACGGTGATTCTCATTTCATGGAAACACGTGGCTCTAATCATTACCGTCTGATAGACGAATTTGAATAAATCATAATGAAGAAAACAATCATTTTAATTATTCAATTCGAGGCTCATCTATGTCCATTTTCTTTCTACAATAAATCTCTTCATATTACCTACTCACGATAAATGTTTGCTGAATTTTTTTCAACAAATCTGTAGAACAACATAAATAAAAATCTTAATCCTCGAGTAATGATTAGTTAAGTGATTAACTATTTGGTTTTTGTTTTGGTTCGGATATGCTAAAATGTGTTAAAATTACAGTGTTCTCATGCCAAGACCAATTTGTAAGGCCACGTTCTTTATCGTGCAATGGAGACCACCTTGAGACATGTGAACGACGCTTTTACACTCACCCGTTGGATTAATTATTTCAAGCGAAAATTGGATTGCCTTGCGTTTGTCCAAAAGAATTGTATGAATTTAGCTCCTGATGCTGAGATGACGATAAGAACTCAGTGAAGCTGATGATGTAACAACTGTAGGAGATCCTATCAGTAACGTTGTGCTTGGGCCTATCTCTTCTCTGTCATTTATCAACGGAGTAGCAATTAGGAAACCGCTCAAATGCCATCATGGGTCTATGAGAAAATAGTTAAAGCAGAAGGTCGTAATATATCACGACGAAGACCATAAAGTCAAATGCTATCGGTGGTGAGAATGAGATATTCTGAAGCTCACAAACACCTGCCACCCTATCTTCCTGGTAACTTCCTGCGGCTGAGCTAGCCATGGTATTCGCTTGGTAAATCGATGACTCTCTCTCTCTCTCTTCCAACACCATATATGAAAAGAAGAAGAATGGCTCTCTTTCTTTTCTAAAAGTCGAAATTATTTATATTACGCCTTGGAAGACCGAAAAGCAAAGCGCTGGTAGTCGACGAGAACGAGAAAATTGCTATATGGCCGACAATAAAAAACGTAGAGTCGGTTGACAAAAAGCCCCAAAATTACGCTGGTTGCCTTGCCCTGCACGGCAATGGCTTTTCCTCAACACTACTCATTTAACTAATCTCTGTAGTTTTATTTTTGCTTTCTTAAGGAAAATTTTATATTTTGGTCCAGTTTGATTTTCCGAGTGTTTGAATCATGGCATCTACTTTTCCTCTGATTTTTAAGAAGCAAAAATTCAAAATTAAAAAAACTATTTGTGTTGAGACAATTTGAGCTAATATTTCTCTTTGCTCGTTGACTTATGAACATCAGGTTACAGATTGCAAATGTGCATGTTGCCATTTGATGTCGCTTACTCGCGAATACTGATAAAACTCGAAAGAGGGATAAGCGACTCTAAAACTCTGCTTCGTCGCTGCTGGGTCATAGCTTTGTCTCGAACGTTGTGCTTGGGCTTCTCTCTTCTCTGTCATTCATTAACGGAGTAGCAATAAGAAACCGATCAAATGCACAAGAAAATAGTTAAAGCAGAAAGCGGTAAATATATCACGACGAAGACCATAAAGTCAAAATGCTATTGGTGGTGAGAACCGAGTCTTCTAAAGCTTACGAACACCTACCACGCTATCTTCCTGGTAACTTCCTGCGGCTGAGCTAGACATGGTTGATTTGCTTGGCCGATCGATAGCTCTCTCTCTATCTCCCAACACCATGTGTGGAAAGAAGAATGGCTCTCTTTCTTTTCTAAAAGTTGAAATTATTTATATTACGCCTTGGAAGACCGAAAAGCAAAGCGTCGGTAGTCTATGAGAACGAGCTAATTGCTATATGGGCGACGAGAAAAAGTAAAGTTGGTTGACCAAAAGCCCCGAAAATTCCGCTGATTGCCTTGCCATACACGGTAATGGCTTTTCCTCGACACTGCTCAATTAATGAATGTAATGTTAGGTACATTTATTTCGAGAAAAATTTCATAAAAAAGTTTACTTTTTCAAAAATCATATTTTGGAAAAGTGGATAATTTTTTATTTTATTTACCGGTACATGACCAATTTTTTTTTAATATTAGATTTTATCATAAAAGTGATAAAAATGAATTTTTAAATAATTTTTTATTTTTTTATTTTTTTCTTCTCCTTCCTTAGCGTAAGCTGATTATCAGCCACGGACATTAAGGGTGATCAGTTCCCACCTCAAAATCGGGAACCAGCCCGACGGCCCGGTTCCTCAGTATCTGAAAATGATGAGCGGCAGGCTCATCATTTTCAATCATTCTCACCCTGATAATCTATCCAAACACGCCAAAGCACATGCTCAGATGCATACATGCCCAAACATTCAATATGCTTATATTCTTACAAAGAAGAAATCAATATAAGCAGCCTCCAACATAAAAAGTTCATTCACTCTCTTTCAATCTTTCTCAAGTGAAAGATTACTTCGAACAAAGATCACAAGTCTTAAAACAAATACAGCCAATAAGTTCAGGAGTCCTCAAAGCAACTTCACACTTGCTTCTCTCACAGAATCGATGACTGCCTTAACTTTGCCTTGATACTTTTGTTCTCTTTTCAAGTGGACTTCAACAGCAGCAATGCCCTTGAGAAGCAGCCTCTCTCTCGGTATCTTTCCTATCTTCGCAGCTGCGGCCACGTCTCGGTTTGAGAAAGTTTATTATTCTCGGTGACTTAGCTGGCGGTGGGATAACCATCTCTGAGTTGTGTAATCAATATAACGAACTTCGAATTACTAGAACCAAAGCACCAACATCAGATAAAAGGGAACATAATCCGAAAAATAGAGTGTTCATCTTTTCCATTCCCTCTTTAAGTTAAGCTTGCGGTGCAGGAGACTGTAGATGGGTCCTTACAAATAGAACCGTTGGAGAAACAAGTTCCCTATAAATAGGTCACTTGGGGTGCTTTTATCTATGTTATGTCGAAGGTCGGAACCGGTGAAGGTGGATGGATAGGAGACAAGCTCTTTAGAGTACTCTGGTCAAGAAAACAGGGGCAAATAGAAGCCTTGGTGCGATTGCGGGAGAAGTGGGATGACGAGCAGCGAAGAGCGGCGATGGCTGTGTGTCGTGAGGTGGAAGACCGATGGAGCGGGGCGAGAAAGAGAGAAGAAAGGGAGGAAGAGACCCGGTCGGACGCGCACTATAGAAGAGACAGGCCGAGTAGGTGCAGGGTCGCAGGCTGGGCCCAAGAGGGCCAGGTCAAACCGGCCTGATTCAATTCTTCTCTTCTTTTCTTTTCTTTTTTCAAGTACAGATGGTTTGCTAAACCGGCAAAATTAGGTTTCGACTACTACCTACTACTTTCTTTTCATCAAGTGACCAGTCAATTCACACATCTATAATAACTATTCATCACATATCAACTTAATTAAGTAATCACTCAATTCCTGAAAAAACCTATTCTTTTCTCTACAAAAGTAAAAAGAAGTAGCCTATATTAAATAATCACACAATTCCTAAAGACACCGGAGATCACGCACACTAGTGGTGTGTACCTCAACACTGGCCTATATATTAAACCAAAAGCGAATCATGTCTCGCTTTTCTTATGGCTTCGATATTATCCCTTGAGAAAAGGAAAGAAATAAGTTCCCACAAGAAGCAGGCATAAATTAGATCTTATTTTGTTTACTTGGATGAGACTACACTTAAATGATAAAAATGCCAAAATAATAAGCATGTAATCGGTCTCAAGGCACCTCAACAGATTTACTCATCATATTACAATGCAAAGAATGAACAGTCGAGATTTTCATCTTTGATAAGATCTACGAGCATTCCTCCTCCACTTCTTTCTCATATTAGCTCCTTTCCTTTCAAGCAACCCCGTGAGCCATTCAAATTTTCTAGATCCAAGAACAATGTATCCTAGAGAGACTCCAGCTACGGTTCCACACCCATAACCCATCAATATAGCTTTCCACTCAATCCAGCCTCCGTGCTCCATATTGTTTGCTTGAAGGATGATTACTGGTGGAATTTCTCGTGAACTGTTTGTGCATGTCTCTGGCAATGGAAATCCGCATAGCCTAGGATTCCCGGCAAACGAGTTGTTCTCGAATGTGTTGAATTGCCATCCTTGAGGAATAGGTCCGATGAGCAGATTCTCTGAGAGGTTCAAGAATGCAAGAGACGTCAAATCTGCTAGTTCTTGAGGAATCCTTCCGATAAACTTGTTTGAAGAGAGGTCTAGCCATTCGAGTTCAATCAAATTGCCAGTAGACTGAGGGATATAGCCGGTGAGATTGTTGTGGGAAAAGTTTAGCCCTTTGAGCGATTTTAGGTTTCCAATATCCAAGGGAAGCTCCCCACCAAAATGGTTGCTCGATAAGTCGATACTTGTGAAAACAGTTAGAATTTTTTCCAACCGTATCTCCAGTCCTTTCATGGTCACCATGACTGAATCTTGATAATTAGCATCTCCCATATACTTCAGCTTGCCCCGTCTTTTATCCTGATTCATCATGGCAGTAAGCTTCATAATATATCTAACGGGTAAGGGACCACTCAGATTGTTGTTGGATAGGTCGAAAATGCGCAATTCAGAAAATGAGCGAGCTTCTCTAGGATTACTCACAAAGCCATGGAACATGTTGGACCTCAAAACAAGAACCTGTAGCTTGGGAAGGGTTCCCAACCAATCGGGGAACGTATCCTCGATTCTATTGTTGCCGAGATTTAAAACCTCCAAATTTTCACAACGTAGTAAGGATGGTGGCAATGTCCCTTCAAATCGATTTCGACCGAAGTCAATAGTCCTTAGTTTGCTATCCTCAGCAAATTTTCTAGGGATCACACCTTGAATCATGTTGATTCGGATGTTGAGCACCGAGAGATCTTCGCTAAAGCTCATCAAGCACGATGGCAAGGTGCCCATCAAACTATTATTGGACAAGTCAAGGACTATGAGCTCAGTGGCATTGCATATCAAAGGGGAAACCTTTCCACCAATCTTATTGCTTGCAATGGAATAGAATTGAGTGGTGGGCGGTGGAATCGGAAGAGGACCTTCAAATCTGTTGTTGGATAGATCAACGGTCACTAGATTCAACCAACGGAGAAAATATTCTTTAGGCCATTGACCCTCTAAATCATTGTTAGATATGGAAAAAATAAGAAGCCTAGAGGGATGAAATGGAATAGTTGGAGGATCGATTTGGCCATGAAATGCATTGAACTGTAGAGCGATGACCCGTAATGAGGGGGCTTCTAGCAACCACTTCGGAAAAGTATCGTTGATTCTGTTGTGACTGACGTCTAGCACGGCCAATGATGCACAACTGTCTAAAGACCGCGGTAATGTCCCTTCAAACTTATTGGCACTCAAGTCTAGAATCGAGAGGTTGGCTAAATTTCCCAAACATTGTGGAATAGAGCCAGAGAGATTGTTACGAGCCAGCCTTAAAGATATAAGGGAGCTTACTTTGCAAATGGAAGAGGGAATCTCTCCACTGAAGCCGTTGTCGTTGGCCCAAAAGAAGGCTATATGGAGTGGTGGAATTGGAAGCAGGCCTTGGAATAAGTTGTCGCTAAGGCCAACATGGATCAACTCTTTCCAAGGAAATTGTTGTATGCCTCCCTCAAGAAGGTTACTAGAAATATCAAGAGATTGTAGGGTACCTTTCCCTACATCCCAAAACCATCTCGGTATCTGACCGGCAATCCTATTTTTGGAGAGATCTAATTCTCTTAGCTTTTTTAAAGAGTTCAGAAAAGGAGGGAACTCGGTCAAGTTGCAGGAAGGCAAGGCCAAAGTCTCAAGCTTCGGAAATGTGTGATTCATACTGTTGTACATTAGATTTAGCTCAACTGTAAGACGAAGGACTTGCAGATTTTTTAGTGTTGAAAAGACTCCCAAGTCTAAAACACCGGTGAAGTTGTTGAAAGAAAGGTCTACATCCATGAGTTGTTCAAGCTTTACAAAAAATGACGGGATATGACCAGTTAATTCATTGCGTGAAAGGTCCAAAGTGGTTAATTTTGTTAAGTTCACAAGTGATGAGGGAATCGATCCTGTCAATGTGCAATTGCTAAGATGCAGAGTTTTTAAATTCTTGAATTCACCGATTGAATCGGGTATTTTGCTCGAAATGCTTGTATATGAGAGGGTTAAGGTTTCAAGAGACTTGCTCCAATTAGACTTCGGAAAAGAAACCGTTAAATCATTGTATTCCAAATTGAGATCAAGGAGGTTAGGCAAGCTAAAAATGTTGGGCGGAAGTTCCCCCTGTAAGTTGTACTCAACCGCACTGAAAAACGTCAAGGAGGATGATAAATTCACGAAGGAACTGAGCGAAACAGCAGACATGTCTATGAAATCGAGGTTAAGTTCCCTCAACTCTGTCAAATTTTGAATAAGGATTTTGAAACCAGAATTTTCAATCTTAAGACTTCGTTCCACATAAGTACGATGATCCTTATAGTTCCAAGAGAGATCAAGTAAAACAAGTTTAGAAAGGAAAGAAATTTCAACAGGAACTAAACCAAAAAAATTGGAATAAGAGAGATTGAGGTGCCTCAGTTCAGCAAACACACTTAGTTCAGGCAAAATGGGTGAGTTATGGAAATTGTTAAAAGCAAGGTTGAGGCTCTGAAGATGGCGAAGTGCAAAGAGCGAACTGTTAGAACGGAGGGTCCCCTGCAGACAGCTATATGAAAGATCGAGGCCGATAATGTTACCTGTTATATTGTCACAGGTGACACCATCCCACGAGCAGCAATCCAAGCCGTTCTTCCATGTAGTCATCTTCGGATCACAATCTAAGTCTGTATCAGTTTCAACTGTGAGGGAATCGTTGAACTGAAGCAAGGCATCACTTTGGACCGGACGACATAATTGTGCTGTGGAGGAAGGAAGGTTTAATAACAATTGCCTAGAAAGACAAAAGAGAAAACAGAGGAACTGGTAAAATTCCATTTTTTTGGTCGAGCACAATGCCTCTAAGATAGCGATGCACTTAATTATAATCGCCAAGAAGTCAAAGTCTTCTTGCAACGTGGTTACCGGGGTCAAAGTCTTTGGTGGGGTTTATTTGGGTGTGAAAAATTCTTAGTGCCATAGAATTTCTCCCTTGGCTGAACGCATAGGGAACGGTGGAGGAGTTTTCAAACCATCCATTCTAGATGGGCAATGACAAATTAGTGCTAGAAAGTAAACTTTATCAATTGTTTTTACTTGCAACATCATGTCTAGCATGGAGTAGGATTTTTCTACATGTAAATGATGTGGAAGCCTTCATCACTTTTCTCGAAAGACATATCGGTCAAGTTTATGGCGGCAACTATCATTTCATAGAAAAACGTGGCTCCGATCATTTCCGTCTAGTATACGATTTGAAAAATCCATAATGAAGAAAATGACCATTTATGAACATTTTCCGGTAAAATAACATTGAATCTCTAATACCCCTGTTTACTATTGCAGACAAGTGAGATAATAGGTACAAGTCCAAGATCTACTGTTCACTTGCAAGTAAAAGATGCAATCTGTGAATGGCATTTCAAGCTTATCACTTTTCCATTCCTTGATTAACATGGCCCATGGTTTAATTGGACATCTTCTGAGCAATTTCACAGTCCACGAAATCTAATGCCTTCCGCTTTGGCTTCTTCGTCCATTTGGCTTCCCTTTTCTCCATCCTTGTTGCAGTTCTCACAAGCCATTCAAATCTTCCAATTTTGCATGAAACGGATGCTATGGAGATTCCAATTACAATTCAATTAAGATAAACTGACGAAATATCTTTTAAGTTTGATAAAATGCTTCTCAAATATGTTAGAATTACAATAACTAACAACACAAGTGATGATATTGAGGTTCCATGCAAGGGTGTCCTCGATTACTCCCAATTCTGCATCTTTGTTCGTACGTCAGATGCTATAAAAGAAAAATTCCTCGTAAACTTCATTCGGTGTATGGCGAAGGATGACAGACCCGAGTGTTGCAAAGGTTGAAAGAGATCGAAAAATCTCTATTGGTTTAAGGACCCATCCAAGGATGAAGTTGCTCGTAAGATTCAGTCCATTGGAATGAAGTTGCACAAATCTGGGTGCTTTGCTTATCCGGGGGTCAATATTATTCCAAATTCCAATTCCCAAAATTTTTTTGGCAAAAACATACACATTTGCATCTTCGTGGCTCCATTTTTTCAGCGCCTTCCACGTGGAACCCCACATCATGCTGCTTGAGAAAGACACAAACCGCATGTCTTTCACTGCGGCTTTTGAGACTGAACCTGTATTCTAGTAGCGAAATAGAACGGATTGAAGCAATTGTCTGGGCAATTCTTCCAGGATAAATAGCTAGCTCCTTTGGAGCCTTTCAGGTATTTACAAAGAATTTCAGTTTTATTGCCTCTTCCTTTGGAATTATACCATGCACCACCACATTAGGCGGTGAATCTCTTGGGAAGCACACTAGTTCAGGAACGTCCAGTGCATCGCAGTTTCCTGAACGTGATTATGATTGCTATCTTGCTATAAAAACTTTGTCCGGCTAATAAAGTCAACTCAATTTGTCTTAAACTTCGTCTCTTTGGCTGAAATTAAGGCCAACATAGGATTTTCATATATGCCTGATTAACAAAGCTTAAACCCTGAGTCCTTCTGGCTTCATAGCCAAGTGTCAAGTCACCATCTCTATGTGACGGACGGATAGAGCTACTTCATGATTAAGTCACAGTTCATCAACCTGATCATCCGTTAACTTAACGCTTATAGCTTCCTATGCCTTCTCCCCCATGGCCTTACAATGTTAATAGGGTAAATAGTATAAATTGAACATTTTCTGGAGCTACAAAGAGTGCAAGATCTTTGGAAGTTGAGCGTCTCAAGAAGCTGTTTTCTTTCAATATCAGTAAGGCTCCGCTAGAAACCGAAAGCGCTGAACGTGAGCAATCAATGATCTATATGGGACTCTGAACCAACTTGTATGGATGCAACGACTTCAGTATTTAAGAGTTGAGCAGCAGGCTCATCATTTTCAATCATTCTCACCCTGATAATCTATCCAAACACGCCAAAGCACATGCTCAGATGCATACATGCCCAAACATTCAATATGCTTATATCCTTACAAAGAAGAAATCAATATAAGCAGCCTCCAACATAAAAAGTTCATGCACTCTCTTTCAATCTTTCTCGAGTGAAGATCACTTTGAACAGAGGTCACAAGTCTTAAAACAAATACAACCGATAAGTTCAGGAGTTTTCAAAGCAACTTCACACCTGCTTCTCTCACAGAATCAATAACCGCCTTGACTTTGCCATGATACTTTTGTTCTCTTTTCAAGTGGACAGCGACAGCAGGGATGATGCCCTTGAGCAGCAGCCTCTCTCCCAGTATCTTTCCTATCTTCGCAGCTGCAGCCACATCTCGAGTCGAGTCTATGCTTGGTCTCAAAGCCTTCTCCTGCGAGCTGGCCGAAGACGCCACAGTAGCAGTTGGGGAATGGATGACTTGGGCACTTACAAACTTGTTAGTGAAGTGCATCTTCAGAACATAAGGCTTGAGAAAGTTTATTATTCTCGGTGGTTTTGCTGGCGGTGGGATAACCATCTCTGAGTTGGGGAATAATGAACTTCGAATTGCTACGACGAAAGCACCAAAGTCAGATAAAAAGGAAAACAAGCAGAAAATTAGAATGTTCATCTTTTCCATCCCTCTTTATGTCAAGGCCCAGTATGTTGTTTTGGTTATATAAAAGTCAGTTTTTTCATGACAAAAGAAGAGAAGTATAAACCACAAGCCTTAAGCTTGCAGTGTAGTAGACTGTGATAGAACTATACTGGAAACAAGATCTTTGTAAATAAGTAACTTAGGGTGCGTTTATTTCATGGAAAGCTCAAGATTAAATGAGAAATATTTCCATCATCTATGAAATAGTTAGTCATAAATTGTGTTCAATAGTGCAAACATTTTTCCTTGACTAATTTTTCTAAGTAATAATTAATCATCTTTTGAAAAATATTTTCTGCAAAATAAACACACCCTTAGTTCCCACACCCTTGCACTAGAACAACGAAAACCATTAACAGCCGAGAGATACAATATTGACCCTGACTGCTGATAAAGTATCTCATGAAGCAGTCAAACGACTGATGTATGTGATGTATCGAGAAAACCACACGTGAACAAAGCCATCTCGTGTCACGACAGAAAACCGACCTAACACAACTCAGTTTCGAGTGGTTTTTCTCCATTCCACGTTTCAACGGCATATCATGTGTCAAACAAGCAAAGATGGTTCTCTTCTACATTTGACTCCTCTTTAACAACTTTCATCGAACACTCAGCGCGCAATTTCCGAAAGACCATAACCAAGCATCCCAGAAAGCCGTAAGACGCAGCTTTTAAGCGGCCAACTAAGAAAGAAACACAAGAGCGAACCGACATCACGCGAAACGGACCCGAAAGAACACAAATTAGTCCAGAATTTTCCCAGGGAATCAATCAGAAAATGCAGAGCAACCGGGTCTAACTCTGACCCCACACTGCACATCCACTCAAAGACAAGAAAGCACCAGTGACGGACCCTTTTGACAGGAAGTATCACGCTGGCGAATGCACGACCGAGCTGCGAAATCCAACCAACGACGTCTTCAGACAGCGAGATGCGAAGGGGGGGTAGAGGAGCGCGGAGAAACTGAGGGAGACTATGAAAGACACGGAAGCACACGGAGGAGCCCCAGATGGGCGGCCCGACATGAAGATCCGACCCGACCCCTTTTTAGTTATTTTTTACGATGGGTTTCATATTCATGTGTATACAAACAATAAATACAATAAGAGATAAGAAGAGATGCGACAGCCCCCTACATATTTGGTACCTTCTCTGAAAAAGACGGTATTTTGTAAATACGTAATTATCTTGAATATATTAGCTATTTCTTTATTTTCCGATCGCCTGAAATTGACCGCGAGAAATGTCAATACTCGAAACGAACCAAATCTTGTTCAATCACTTAATCCGATCTGACCTGCAAAATAAAGAAAGCAAAATGACTTATATTAATTTTTATATTTTACTTCTTAGCAAATGTTATTTCGTATTTGGGTTGCTTAGAAAATATAGATGATTTATTAATTACCAAGTGAATGGACCGTGTTTTGCTAAAATTATTTTATTTCTTCTTCCAAATCAACGTTTCGATATCATAACAAATAGTTTTTTAGAATTTAAATTGTCAACATAACTCATGATATTAGAATTTCTCATAAGAATTTACAACTTTTGATATTCAAAGTAAATGTAGTTTTTTTCCCCTTGACAGCTAGAAGGATTGGCATTCTGCTGCTCTGTCAAATTTCTCAGGTCTTTATTGCCCGCGACCGTATTTTTGTGGGCATCGAATGAGCTGGGGGAGAGGAAACACCCAGGCTGCAAAATTCGCCATCCAAGTCGTCTTCGGGCGCGACCACATGCTTCGGGCTGATCTGCGAGGTTCCGCGCTTTCTCGGTGGCAAGCAGAAATGTCGGGGTTGTCCACAAGTTGCGAGGAAGTGAACGAGTCGGTGTCTAAGCTCTCTTCTCTGCTCGCACAATGTTCAACCATTCGAGATGGGCACTGAAAAATAAGTGCTAGAAAGTTGAACTTTATTAATTGTTTTTTATTGCAATATCATGTTAAGTATGGAATAGGATTTTCTTTATATGTATGAATGCGGAAGCCTTCTCCGCTTTTCTTGAAAGATGAGTTAGTCATGTCTATGGCGGCGATTCTCATTTCATGGAAACACATGGCTCTGATCATTACCGTCTTATAGACGGATTTGAATAAATCATAATGAAGAAAACAATCATTTTAATTATTCAATTCGATGCTCGCCTATGTCCATTTTCTTTCTACAATAAATCTCTTCATATTACCTACTCACGATAAATGTTTGCCGAATTTTTTTCAACAAATCTGTAGAACAACATAAATAAAAATTTTAATCCTCGAGTAATGACTAGTTAAGTGATCAACTATTTGGTTTTTGTTTTCGTTTGGATATGATAAAATATGTGTTAAAATTACAGTGTTCTCATGCCAAGACCAATTTGTAAGGCCACGTTCTTCATCGTGCAATGGAGACCACCTTGAGACATGTGAACGACGCTTTTATACTCATCCGTTGGATTAATTATTCCAAGCGAAAATTGGATTGTCTTGGCGTTGTCCAAAAGAATTTTATGAATTTAGCTCCTGATGCTGAGATGACGATAAGAACTCAGTGAAGCTGATGATGTAACAACTGTAGGAGATCCTATCAGTAACGTTGTGCTTGGGCCTATCTCTTCTCTGTCATTCATCAACGGAGTAGCAATTAGGAAACCGCTCAAATGCCATCATGGGTCTATGAGAAAATAGTTAAAGCAGAAGGTCGTAATATATCACGATGAAGACCATAAAGTCAAATGCTATCGGTGGTGAGAATGGGATCTTCTGAAGCTCACAAACACCTGCCACCCTATCTTCCTGGTAACTTCCTGCGGCTGAGCTAGCCATGGTATTCGCTTGGTAAATCGATAGCTCTCTCTCTCTCTCTCTCTCCCAACACCATGTGTGAAAAGAAGAAGAATGGCACTCTTGCTTTTCTAAAAGTTGAAATTATTTATATTACGCCTTGGAAGACCGAAAAGCAAAGCGCTGGTAGTCGATGAGAACGAGAAAATTGCTAATATGGCCGACAATAAAAGACGTAGAGTCGGTTGACAAAAAGCCCCAAAATTACGCTGATTGCCTTGCCCTGCACGGCAATGGCTTTTCCTCAACACTACTCATTTAACTAATCTCTGTAGTTTTATTTTTGCTTTCTTAAGGAAAATTTTATATTTTGGTCCAGTTTGATTTTCCGTGTGTTTGAGTCATGGCATCTACTTTTCCTCTGATTTTTTAGAAGCAAAATTCAAAATTAAAAAAACTATTTATGTTGAGACAATTTGAGCTAATATTTCTCATTGCTCGTCGACTTATGAACATCAGGTTACATATTGCAAATGTGCATGTTACCATTTGATGTCGCTTACCCTCGAATACTGATGAAACTCGAAAGAGGGATAAGCGACTCTAAAACTCTGCTTCGTCGCTGTTGGGTCATAGCTTTGTCTCGAACGTTGTGCTTGGGCCTCTCTCTTCTCTGTCATTCATTAATGGAGTAGCAATAAGAAACCGATCAAATGCACGAGAAAATAGTTAAAGCAGAAAGTGGTAATATATCACGACGAAGACCATAAAGTCAAATGCTATTGGTGGTGAGAACCGAGTCTTCTAAAGCTCACGAACCCCTGCCACTCTATCTTCCTGGTAACTTCCTGCGGCTGAGCTAGACATGGTTGATTTGCTTGGCCGATCGATAGCTCCCTCTCCATCTCCCAACACCATGCGTGGAAAGAAGAATGGCACTCTTGCTTTTCTAAAAGTTGAAATTATTTATATTACGCCTTGGAAGACCGAAAAGCAAAGCGTCGGTAGTCGATGAGAACGAGCTAATTGCTATATGGCCGACAAGAAAAAGTAAAGTTGGTTGACCAAAAGCCCCGAAAATTCCGCTGATTGCCTTGCTATACACGGTAATGGCTTTTCCTCGACACTACTCAATTAATCAATGTAATGTTAGGTACATTTATTTCGAGAAAAATTTCATAAAAAAATTTACTTTTTCAACAATCATATTTTGGAAAAGTGGATAATTTTTTTTATTTAGCGGTACATGACCAATTTTTTTTTAATATTAGATTTTATCATAAAAGTGATAAAAATGAATTTTTAAATAATTTTTTATTCTTTTCTTCTCCTTCGCCAATCACCAGGCCTTAGCGTAAGCCGATTATCAGCCACGGGCATTAGGAGTGATTGGTTCTCACCTCAAAATCGGGAACTGGACCGACGGCCCGGTTCCTCATTTTCGGAACCAAGGACCGGACCGACCAAGGACAGAACCGAGGACCTCAAGCAGTTGTTTTCTTTCAATATCAGTAAGGCTACAAACATGCGAGATCATTGGAAGCCGAGCGCCTCAAGCAGTTGTTTTCTTTCAATATCAGTAAGGCTACAAACATGCGAGATCATTGGAAGCCGAGCGCCTCAAGCAGTTGTTTTCTTTCAATATCAGTAAGGCTACAAACATGCGAGATCATTGGAAGCCGAGCGCCTCAAGCAGTTATTTTCTTTCAATATCAATAAGGCTCCGATAGAAAACGAAAGCACCGAATGTGAGCAATCAATGATCTATATTGGACTCTGAACCAACTTGTGTGGATGCAACGACTTCAGTATTTAAGAGTTGAGCGGCAGGCTCATCATTTTCAATCATTATCACCCTGATATTCTATCCACACACGCCAAAGCACATGCTCAGATGCATACATGCCCAAACATTCAATATGCTTATATTCTTACAAAGAAGAAATCAATATAAGCAGCCTCCTACATAAAAAGTTCATGCACTCTCTTTCAATCTTTCTCAAGTGAAGATTCCTTCGAACAAATATCACAATTCTTAAAACAAATACAGCCAATAAGTTCAAGAGTTCTCAAAGCAACTTCACACTTGCTTCTCTCACAGAATCGATGACTGCCTTAACTTTGCCTTGATACTTTTGTTCTCTTTTCAAGTGGACTTCATCAGCAGCGATGCCCTTGAGCAGCAGCCTCTCTCCCGGTATCTTTCCTATCTTCGCAGCTGCGGCCACGTCTTGAGCCGACTCCATGCTCGGTCTCAGCCTTCTCCTGTGAGCTCGCTGAAGACGCGATAGTCGCAGTAGGGGAATGGATCACTTGGGCACTTACGAACTTGTTAGTGAAGTGCATTTTCAGAATGTAAGGCTTGAAAAAGTTTATTATTCTCGGTGACTTAGCTGGCGGTGGGATAACCATATAATGAACTTCGAATTGCTAGAACCAAAGCACCAACATCAGATAAAAGGGAACATAATCCGAAAAATAGAATGTTCATCTTTCCCATTCCCTCTTTAAGTTAAGCTTGCGGTGCAGCCTGCACCGTGCAGGAGACTGTAGATGGGTCTTAACAAATAGAACCATTGGAGAAACAAGATCCTTAGGGTGCTTTTATTTCATGAAAAGCCAAGATTGAAATAATATTTTCCAAAAAATGATCATTTGTATTACTTACTCAATATCACCGTTTCATCTAAACTCTCCTATCTATCCAAAAGAATCAGTGAACTCAGCACCCTCACTCAAACCTTGAAATTGTGTACGATTTCAAAATGAGATGATATCGCTCCAAGCTGAGCCTGGCGTGGAGGGCGGAGGGAGGACAGCAGAGAGAGAGAGATTCCGCTCGGCTTCATTTTCTGAAGACTTGGACCAAACTTCATCCGAACGAGGGAAAACCAGAAACCAAAGAGATAGTTTCGTGACTAAAAGCTCGGAAAGGTTGTGTCAATCCCTTACGACAAGGCGAAGTCTGTTATTGGACAAAATACGGCAAGCGACATGGAAGCGGAGCAGAAGAGAGGTGATTTAGAGTGGAGGCGAGTGCCAGTGAGCTGGAGGTAAGCTTCCGGTGATGAACTGAGTGGCGACCTCAAACCAGAGGAAGAAGTTGGGGCAGCCGACAACCATGTTGCAGGAGGAGAATTGAGAGCCGAGAAAGGAATTCTCGCCCTCCGTCGCTGTGAGCGAGAAGTGACGGCGCGAGCGGGAGGAGCGATGACCGAGCAACCGATTACGAACGGCCATACTGAGGGAAGAGCTGCCGGTGGCCGCAAGTCGATGAGAGCCACGAGCAAGAGAGAACCAGAGCCCTCTAGAGCTAGAGCGAATTCTCCTCTCTTCCCTAAACGCGTGTGCGCGTTTTCCCTTCGGGAAAATAAAATTAAGCATCAACGAACTCGGATCACATCCACCCAAAAACAGTCCGGGATACGTCTAATCGTTAACATAGACTCGGAAAAAGTTGATTCGATCATAATCCGAAACATGCTATTTCGGCTATTCTCCTTCACCAGAAAAAAAAAGTGTAACAGGGTAAGACTGTTGCATTGTTAATGGACTGAAACGAAGCTGTGACAAGCAACTGGATCGACGACGGAAGCTCCGATCGTCGTTAAGGATCAGAGTCACGGGCCAACGAACAGATCTCGAGCGAGACCCAGTAGCTTCAGGACCTTAAGCCATGAATCCGAGCAGAAGGGAGCGAGTTCTATGTTACGTCGAAAGTCGGAACCGGTGAAGGTGGATGGGTAGGAGACGAGCTTTTCAGAGTACTCTGGTCAAGAAAACGGGGGCGAATAGAAGCCTTGGAGCGATTGCGGGAGAAGAGGGATGACGAGCAGTGAAGAGCGGCGACGGCGGTGTGTCGTGAGGCGGAAGACCGACGGAGCGGGGTGAGAAAGAGAAAAGAAAGGGAGGAGAGGCTGGGTCGGACGCGCACTAGAGAAGAGACAGGCCGAGCAGGTGCAGGGTCGCGGGCTGGGCCCAAGAGGGCTGGGTAAAACCGAGCTTATTTAAATTTTTCTTTTCTTTTTTAAAGTAAAGATGGTTAGCCAAACCGGCAAAATTAGGTTTCAACAACTACTTGCTACTTTCTTTTCATCAAGTGACCACTCAATTTACACATCTATTAACTACTCATCCAATATCAACTTAATTCAGTAATCACTCAATTCCTAAAAAAAACTGATTCTTTTCTCTACAAAAGTGAAAAGAAGTAGCCTATACTAAATAATCACGCAATTCCTAAAGACACCGGCAATCACGCCCATTAGTCATATGTACCTCGAGACTGGTCTATATATTAAACCAGAAGCGAATCATGTCTCGCTTTACTTATGGTTTCAATATTATCCCTTGAAAAAAGGAAAGAAATAAGTTCCCACAAGAAGCAAGGATAAATTAGATCTTATTTTGTTTACTTGGATGAGACTATGCTTAAACGATAAAAGGCCAAAATAATAAGCATGTAATCGGTCTCAAGGCACCTCAACAGGTTTACTTATCATATTACAGTGCAAAGAATGACAGTCGAGATTATCATCTTTGATAAGATCTACAAGCATTCCTCCTCCACTTCTTTCTCATATTAGCTCCTTTCCTTTCAAGCAACCCCGCGAGCCATTCAAATTTTCTAGATCTGAGAACAACGTATGCTAGAGAGACTCCACCTACGGTTCCACACCCATAACCCATCAATATGGCTCTCCACTCAAACCAGCCTCCATGCCCTGTATCATTTTCTCGAAGAATGGTTACAGGTGGAATTTCTCGTGGATTGTTTGTGCATGTCTCCGACAATGGAAATCCGCATAGTCTAGGATTCATGGCAAACGAGTCGCTCTTGAATGTGTTGAATTGCCTTCCTCGAGGAATAGGTCCGATGAGTTGATTCTCTGAGAGGTTCAAGAATGCAAGAAACGTCAAATCCGCTAGTTCTTGAGGAATGCTTCCAATGAACTTGTTTGAAGAGAGGTCTAGCCATTCGAGTTCAGTCAAATTGCCAGTAGACAGAGGGATATAGCCCGTGAGATTGTTGTGGGAAAAGTTTAGCCCTTTGAGCGACTTTAGGTTTCCAATATACAAGGGAAGCTCCCCACCAAAATGGTTGCTCAATAAGTCGATACTCGTGAAAACAGTTAGAATTTTCACCAACCGTATCTCCAGTCCTTTCATGGTCACCATGACTGAATCTTGATAATTACCATCTCCCATATATTGTGGCTTGCCTTGTCTTTTATCTTGATACATCATGGCAGTAAGCTTCATAATATAACTAACGGGTAAAGGACCACTCAAATTGTTGTTGGACAGATCGAAGATGCGCAATTCAGAAAACGAGCGAGCTTCTCTAGGACTACTCACGAAGCCATGGAACATGTTGGACCTCAAAACAAGAACTTCTAGCTTGGGAAGGGTTCCTAACCAATCAGGGAATGTATCCTTCATTCTATTGTTGCCGAGATCCAAAACTTCCAAATTTTCACAGTGTAATAAGGACCGTGGCAATGACCCTTCAAATCGATTTCGACTGAGGTCGATAGTCCTTAGTTTGTTATCCTCAGCAAATTTTCTAGGGATCACACCGTGAATCATGTTCAGGCGGAGGTTGAGGACCGAGAGATTTTTGCTAAAGCTCATCAAGCACTCTGGCAAGGTGCCCATCAAACTATTATTGGACAAGTCAAGGACTCTGAGCTCAGTGGCATTGCATATCAAAGGGGAAACCTTTCCACTAATCTTGTTGTTTGCACTAAAATATAATCGAGTGGTGGGTGGTGGAATTGGAAGAGGACCTTCGAATCTGTTGTTGGACAGATCAACCATCCACAGATTCAACATATGAAGAAAATATTCTTCGGGCCATTGACCCCCTAAATTATTGTTTGATATGTAAAAATAATAAAGCATGGAGGGATGAAAAGGAACAATTGGAGGATCGATTTGGCCATGGAATTCATTGAACTGAAGAGCGATGACTAGTAATGAGGGGGCTTCTAGCAACCACTTCGGAAAAGTATCGTTGATTTTGTTGTGACTAACGTTTAGCATGGCCAATGATGCACAACTGTCTAAAGACCGCGGTAATGTCCCTTCAAACTTATTGGCACTCAAGTCTATTCTTGAGAGGTTGGCTAAATTTCCCAAACATTGTGGAATAGAGCCAAAGAGATTGTTACGAGCCAACTTTAGAGATTTAAGGGAGCTTACTTTGCAAATGGAAGAGGGAATCTCTCCACTGAAGCGATTATTAGTGGCCCAAAAGATGACTATAGAGAGTGGTGGAATTGGAAGAGGGCCTTGGAATAAGTTGTGGCTAAGGTCAACAATGATCAACTCTTTCCAAGGAAATTGTTGTATGCCTCCCTCAATAAGGTTACTAGAAATATCAAGAGACTGTAGGGTACCTTTCCCTACATCCCAAAACCATCTTGGTATTTGACCGCCAATCTTGTTTTTGGAGAGATCTAATTCTCTTAGCATTTTTAAAGAGTTCAGAAGAGGAGGGAACTCGGTCAAGTTGTAGGAAGGCAAGGCCAAAGTCTCAAGCTTCATAAATGTGTGATTCATACTGTTGTACATTAGATTTAGCTCAACTGTAAGACGAAGGGCTCGCAGATTTTTCAATGTCGAAAAGACTCCCAAGTCTAAAACACCGATGAAGTTGTTCAAAGAAAGGTCTACATCCATGAGTTGTTCAAGCTTTACAACAAATGATGGGATATGACCAGTTAATTCATTGCGTGAAAGGTCCAACGTGGTTAATTTTGTTAAGTTCACAAGCGATAAGGGAATCAATCCTATCAATGTGCAGTTACTAAGATACAAAGTTTTTAAATTCTTGAATTCACTGATTGAATCAGGTATTTTGCCCGAGATGCTTATAAACGAGAGGGTTAAGGATTCAAGAGACTTGCTCCGATTAGACTTTGGAAAAGAAACCGTGAAATCATTGTCTTCCAAATCGAGATCAAGGAGGTTTGGCAAGCTAAAAATGTTGGGCGGAAGTTCCCCCTGTAACTTGCACGCAACCGCACTAAAAAATGTAAAGGAGGATGATAAATTCACAAAATAACTTAGTGGAACATCATACATGTCTATGAAATCGAGGTTAAGTTCCCTCAACTCTGTCAAATTCTGAACAAGGATTTTGAAACCAATATTTTCAATTTTAAGACTTTGTTCTAAAAGCATATCATTGTGCTTATAGTTCCAAGAGAGATCAAGCAAAACAAGTTTAGAAAGGAAAGAAATTTCAACGGGAACTAAACCTAAAAAATTGGAATAAGAGAGATTGAGGTGCCTTAGTTCAGCAAACACACTTAGTTCAGGCAAAATGGGTGAGGTACGGAAATTGTTAAAAGCAAGGTTGAGGCTCTGAAGATGGCGAAGTGCAAAGAGTGAACTGTTAGAATGGAGGGTCCCCTGCAGACAGCTATATGAAAGATCGAGGCCGATAATGTTACCCGTTACATTGTCACAAGTGACACCGTCCCACGAGTAGCAATCCAAGCCGTTCTTCCATGTAGTCATCTTCGGATCACAATCTGAGTCCGTATCAGTTTCAACTGTGAGGGAATCATTGAACTGAAGTAAGGCATCACTTTGGACCGGACGACATAATTGCGCTGTGGAGAAAGGAAGGCTTAATAACAATTGCCCAGAAAGGCAAAAGAGAAAACAGAGGGACCGATAGAATTCCATGTCTTTTGGTCTAGCACAATGCCTTCAAGACAGCAATGCACTTAATTATAATCTTACAGAAGTCAAAGTCTTCTTCAAAAGTGGTTAATGGGGTCAAAGTCTTTGGTGGTGGGGTTTACTTGAGGTGGAAAATTCTAACTGCCATAGAATTTCTTCCTTGGCTGAACGCATAAAGGACAGTGGGGGAGTTTTCAAGACATCAATTCTAGATGGGCAATGACAAATTAGTGCTAGAAAGTTGAACTTTACTAATTGTTTTTACTTGCACCATCATGTCTAGCATGAGTAGGATTTTTCTACATGTAAACGATGTGGAAGCATTCTTCACTTTTCTTGCAAGACATATCAGTCAAGTCTATGGCGGCAATTATCATTTCATAGAAAAATGTGGCTCCGATCATTACCGTCTAGTATACGAATTTGAATAATCCATAATGAAGAAAACGACAATTTATGAATATTTTCCAGTAAAATAACATTGAATCTCTAATACCCCTATTTACTATTGCAGGCAAGTGAGATGATAGATACAAGTCAAAGATCTACTGTTCACTTGCAAGTAAAAGATGCAATCTCTAAATGGCATTTCAAGCTTATCACTTTTCCATTCCTCGATCTACACAGCCCATGGTTTAATTGGACATCTTCTCAGCAATTTCACAGTCCATGAAATCTAATATCTTCCACTTTGGCTTTTTCATCTATTTGGTTTCCCTTTTCTCCATCCTAGTTGCAATTCTCGCAAGCCATTTTAATCTTCAAATTTCACATGAAATGGATGCTATGGAGATTCCAATTACAGTTCAATTAAGATAAACTGACAAAATATCTTTAAGTTTGATAAAATGCTCGTCAAATATGTTACAGTTACAATAACTAACAACACAAGTGATGATATTGAGGTTCCATGCAAGGGTGTCCTCGATTACTCCCAATTCTGCATCTTCATTCGTTCGTCATATGCTGTAAAAGAAAAATTCCTCATAAACTTCATTCGGAGTATGGTGAAGGATGGCAGACCCGAGTGTTGCAAAGGTTGAAAGAGAGCAAAAAATCTCTATCAGTTTCAGGACCCATCCAAGGATGAAGTTGCTCGTAAGGTTTGGTCCATTGGAATGAAGTTGCACAAATCTAGGCTCTTTGCTTATCAGGGGTCGATATTATTCCAAATTCCAATTCCCAAAAATGTTTTGGCGAAAACATACACATTTGCAGCTTCGTGGCTCCATTTTGTCAGCGCCTTCCACGTGGAACCCCACATCGTGCTGCTTGAGAAAGACACAAACCGCATGTCTTTCACTGCAGCTTTTGAGACTGAACCTATATTCTAGTAGCAAAATAGAAAGGATTGAAGCAATTGTCTGCGCAATTTTTCCAGGATGAATAGCTAGCTCCTTTGGAGCCTTTCAGGTATTTACAAAGAATTTCAGTTTTATTGCCTCTTCCTTTGCAATTATACCATGCACTACCACAATAGGCGGTGAATCTCTTGGGAAGCACGCTAGCTCAGGAACATCCAGTGCACCACAGTTTCCTGAACGTGATTATGATTGCTATATTGCTATAACAACTTTTTCCGGCGAATAAAGTCAACTCAATTTGTCTTAAACTTTGTATTTTCCGCAAAACAAACACACCCTTAGTTCCCATACCATTGCACTAGAACAACGAAAAGCATTAACAGCCGAGAAATATAATATTGACCCTGACTGCTGATCAAGTATCTCATGAAGCAGTCAAACGACTGATGTATGTGATGTATCGAGAAAACCACACTTGAACAAAGCCATCTCGTGTCACGACAGAAAACCGTCCTAACACAACACAATTTCGATTGGTTTTTCTCCAATCCACGTTTCAACGGCATACCATGTGTCAAAGAAGCAAAGATTGTTCTCTTCTACATTTGTGATAGTTCTCTTCTACATTTGTCTCCTCTTTCACAACTTCCATCAAACTCTCAGCGTTCAATTTTCGAAAGACCACAACCAAGCATCCCGGAAAGCCGTAAGACACAGCTTTTAAGCGGCCAACAAAGAAGGAAACACGAGCGAATCGATATCACGCGAAACGGAACCGAAAGAACACAAATTTGTCCAGAATTTTCCATGGAGTCAATCAGAAAATGCAGAACAAGTGAGTGTAACTCTGACCCTCACAATGCACAATTGCACATCCACTCGAAGAGAAGAGAGCACCAGTGACAGACCCTTTTGACAGGAAGTATCACGCCGGCGAATGCACGACCGAGCTGCGAAATCCAACCAACGACGTCTTCAGACAAGGATATGCGAAGGGGGGTAGAGGAGCGCGGAGAAACTGAGTGAGACTATGAAAGACACGGAAGCACGTGGAGGAGCCCCAGATGGGCGGCCCGACATTGAAGATCCGACCCGACCCAAATTGACCGCGAGAAATGTCAATACTCGAAACGAACCAAATCGTGTTCAATCCCTCGATCCGACCCGACCTGCAAAATAAAGAAAACAAAATGACTTGTATTAATATTTATATTTTACTTCTTAGCAAATGTTATTTCATATTTAAGTTGCTTGGAAAATATAGATGATTTTTTAATTACCAACTGCCCGGATTGTGTTTTGCTAAAAATTGTTTTATTTCTTCTTCCAAATCAATGTTTCGATATTATAACAGTTGTATGCAAACGAAACTTGAAAAAAACTATTATATTTGGATTATTTTAATGATCATCCAAAATATTTCGTTGAATTCGTTCTTTCAAATTAATTTTATAAATTACGGAGGGATATATATAAACGAGACATAGAGAGATATTTTCGTTAATTTAACAATGTTAATCGATGCAATATCATCCGTAGGTTTTCACATTTCACAAATATTAAATTAGAAAAGTATATCGTAACTATCATTAGAATTACGTATGGTGGATTATAGTTGAATTTAAAACAGTATATATATTTAGGTAATCTGATATAAATGGTAATCCACATTTACAAATAGTACTTTAAAATTTAAATTGTTAATATAACTCCTGATATTAGAATTTCCCACGAAAGTTAAAATTTTTTATATTTAAAGTACATGTAGGTTTTTTATTGACATCAAGAAGGATTTGCATTCTGCTGCTCTATCAAATTTCTGAGGTCTTTATTGCCCGTGACCATGTTTTTGAGGGTCTCAATTGAGCTAGGGGAGAGGAAACACCCGAGCTGCAAACTTCGCCATCCAAGTCGTCTTCGGGCACGGCCACATGCTTCGCGCTGATCTTCGCAGTTCTGCGCCTTCTCTGTAGCTAGCAAATACGTCGGGGTTGTCCACAAGCTGCGAGGAAGCGGACGAGTCGGTGCCTAAACTCTCTTATCTGCTCGCACAGTGTTCGGCCAGTCAAGGCAAGCGCGAACACTCGCGACTACATCCATCCCGCTGGAGTTTTAAAAGTGATGTGCTCACGTCGACGCGATACCGAATTTTCTTGCCAACAATATTTTCTAACCCATGTCCCTCCATTCAACCACCACTTTTAAACTTTTCGGACTAAATTGGCAATACTTCAAAAGGTAGACTAAAATGAAAAAAAAAATTATGACTAAATTGACATAATTAAAAAATTTATAATCGAATTACTGTCCTGTAATAAATTTGTGACTTTGTGGATAATTACCCCGAATTACTTATGAAAGTTATTATGCTTTTGTAATTTAGTGCATGCAAAACTGAGGATTGCATTTTTTTTTTTTTTTGCTCCTCCTTTAGCTTAGACACTTATTTTATTTTATTTTTATCATATTATCCATTGTGAAGCCCATTAGTTCTCATGCATAAAAGTGATATTTTTTTTAAAAAATATTAGGTCATTGTTTCTTTTTCTTTTTTTATTGGGAGTCCCACTTTCTTTCTTCTTCTTTCTTTCCATGTCTTTGACTTCTCAATTTATTCTCCACTTTTGCAAATCATCTCTTTTGCAAGCCATTATCTTCTTTCTACACTTCCCACTTCTTATTCTTCTTCTTCTCCCACAAATCTCTCCAGCATTTGCAATTCTCAAAATAGCTATTTATTTTAACAATCGCCCCCTCCTCATTCGCTTCCAAAAGTATGGTTCTAGTGAAAAACCCTTTTTCTTCCCCTTTTTACTTTTTTTTTTTTTTTTTGTCTTGAATCATGATCTTTACGGTTGCTATTGAGTGTTTCTTGAAATCTTTTCTTAAAAGTGAATTAGAGTTTTGAGCCATATAAATGCTTGATCATGGGTTTCAATCTTATTATTAGAGCGTAGCATGGATCAAAATAGTGTTTGTGAATTAATTGCGCAGTTGCTTTGTGGTCTGAAGCATACTTGCATCCTATAGATTGCTACTCCTTCTAGGTTTAGTTTCTTACTATGTTTCCATAAGTTCTTTATCATCAGTTTCGGGTTGCCGCGTTACTTCTAATTAATTGACTTGTTGGAAATAATGATGCAAGATAACATAGAGATGACTTGCAAAATAAAAAGCCTAAGGGGAAAAAAAGAAAAAACAAAATGAAAAGCGTGACCCAAATAATAATAATAAAAATCGCTTTTATAGGATTTTACGAGAAGTGGTGGACCCCATAAGAGATAATATGGTCAAGACAATCCATAAGGGATAATATGGTAAAAAAAAATCGAAAAAAGAAAAGAAAAAAGAAAAAAGAAAGTGTCTTAAGTCAAAAGAGAAGTGTAAAAAGTGCCGCCCAAAACTAAACGTAAATTTGTACCCTAGCAATAAATGGCCTTAGTTAATTTGTCAAACGAGTTATCGATCAAGTCTTGTTTGCATATATCCATTTATAATTTCAAGAAATAATTAGGAAGAAAAAGTAACCCAGCAAAATAATGTGAATAACTCTTTAACCAATCTAAGCAAAAGAAAAAAATAACTATATAGGACACTTGATGATCACCTCTTTCGACAATTAACCTAAAATACTAAACCCACATGAATCCTGGCCCCATGCCCCACCATTTTCTCCTCCACCCAATTTGTAAGGGGAATATACCTATCGTTGGGGGTGGGGCCCCCTGCACCCCTCGCCCGTTCATATTGGAATCTTTACTTAACACGATACACACCGAAATAAAACAAACAAAAAGATTTTGATTCTCTTACCTTTTTTGCAAAATGGGACGCTTGTCGTGATGGAAGAGACGTCAAACACAATTAATTTCTTGGATCCAATTTCTTGTCAATAATCACCATGAGAAGGCCATCATCAATGACACCATGCATCAATTAAAGAGAATATGAAGTCAGTAAAACTCTCGGTATTCTCATTGCGGGTCAAAGCCAAACTTAACAGCTAACATATGAACTTATGTCATGTGAATCGTATTAAAACACGTCTTCAGATTGAACAACGGTAAAAAGCATTTCACAGCCACATCTCAGACACATTTTATCGAACTAGTTTCGTGCGTAGTATGAAAAATAAAACTGAGCATCTACGAACTCGGACTACAATTACATCGACACAGAAACAGCCCGCAATATGTCTAATCGTTAACATAGACTCGGAAAAGTTGGATTCGATCCTAATCTGAAACATGCTATCTCAGCTCTTCTCCCTCACCAGAAAAAAGCACAACAGGATAAGAGGGTTGCATTGTTAATGGACCGAAACGAAGCCCTAACTAGCAACTAGATCAATGAAGGAAGCTTCGATCATCGTTAAGGATCGAAGTCGCGGCCAAGGAACAGATCTCGAGCGAGACCTAGTCGCTTCACTACTTTAAGCCATGAACCCGAGCAAAACGGGCGAGTTCTGTGTTACGTCAAAGGTCGGAACTGGTGAAAGAGGGATGGGTAGGAGCAGAGCCCTTCAGAGTACTCAGGTCAAGAGAACAAGGGCGAACAGAAGCTTTGGTGCGATTGCGGGAGGAGTAGGGTGACCAGCAGTGAAGAGCGGCGACGGCCGCGCGTTGTGAGGAAGAAGACCAACGGCCGCAAACCAGCCGGATTCAATTTTTCTTTACTTTTCTTTTTCCTTTTTTAACAAGGAGATATGGTTCGCCGGACCAGCAAAATTAGGTTTCAACAATTACCCACTATTTTATCTTCATCAAGTGACCACTTAATTCATACGCTTATAATAACTATTTGTCACATATCAGCTCAATTAAATAATCACTCAATTCCTAAAACGACTGGGTCTTTTCTCTATGAAGGTGAAAAGAAGTAGCCTATATTAAATAATCACTCAATTCCCAAAGACACCGATGATCACGCACATACGTCGTGTGTGCCTCGACATTGGCCTTTATATTAAACCAAAAGCGAGATTTGCTTTTTCGTGGTTTTAATATTATCCATTGAACAAAAGAAAAGAAATAAGTTCCCACAAGAAACAAGTATAAAATTTTAAACTGGAAGTTAATATCTTTAGACTTGAATTCTATCCACTAAAAATATTGGAGAACTCGATGGGTACCTATAAACAGTTACTCACAAAGGATGCCCTTGCCATGGCTTCATGCAACAAAGAAGAGAACCCACCCTCTCTCGGTTTTGTTCCCATAATTAGATCAATTAGGCCTATAAGATTGACATTCATTATTTGTTTTCTACTTAAGTTGAATCTTGCGATTTTTGCACATTTTCGCTTTTTTCCTTATAAATCCGAAACATTTGAAACCCTCATAACGTGTGCATTTTAACAAGTACATACAATTCTTCCTTGGTTGAATGCATAAAGGACGGTGGAGGAGTTTTTAGAGCATCAATTCTAGATGGGCATTGTCAAATTAGTGCTAGAAAGTTGAACTTTATTAATTGTTTTTACTTTCAATTTTATATCAAGGATGAAATAGGATTTTTCTACATATCCAAGATATGGAAGCCTTCTCCACTTTTCTTGAAAGGCATATTGGTCAATTTTATGGTGGCAATTTTTATTTCATAGATATGCGTAACTCTTGTAATCACCATTAAGTATACAACTTTGAATAATTCATAACATTACCGGACTATGATGGCAATTTTCATTATATAGAAAATACTGGGACTTGTAGAATTTCATATTTTTTGGTCGAGCACAACGCCTCTAAGATAGCGGTGCACTTAATTAGAATCATTAAGAAGTCAAAGTCTTCATCAAATGTTGTTGGGGTCAAAGTCTTTGGTGGGATTTATTTGGGTGTGGAAAATTCTTAGTGCCATGGAATTTCTTCCTTGACTAAATGTAAAATGGGTGGTGGAAGAGTTTTCAAGGCATCCATTTTAAATGGGTATTGACAAATTAGTACTAGAATGTATTAATTGTTTTTACTTGGAATATCATATCTAGCATGAAATAGGATTTTTCTACATATACATGATGCGGAAGTTTTCTCCACTTTTTTTTTAATGACGAGTTAGTCAAGTCTATGGTGGCAATTCTTATTTCATAGAAACATGTGGCTCTAGTTACTACTGTCTAGTAGACGAAATAGAATAACTCATAATGAAGAAAACAATCATTTATGGACATTTTCTAGTAAAATAACCTTGAATCTCTAATACCCCTATTTACTATTGTAGGTACAAGTCCAAAATCTACTATTCATCATTTGTTCTCTACTTAATTTGATCTTGCAATTTCTACACATTTCGTTTTTCCTTTTAAATCCCAAACATTCGAAACCCTCATAACGTGTGCATATTAACATGCACATACAACTCTTCCTTGGCCAAACGCATGAAGGACGTTGGAGGAGTTTTCAAAGCATCCATTCTAGATGGGCATTATCAAATTAGTGCTAGAAAGTTGAATTTTATTAATTTTTTTTATTTGCAATATCATATTAAGCATGCAATATGATTTTTCTACATATCCAAGATATGGAAGCCTTCTTCCCTTTTCTTGAAAGGCATATTGGTCAAGTTTATGGTGGCAACTTTCATTTCATAGATATGCATGACTCTGGTAATCACCGTTCGGCATACAATTTTGAATAATTCATAACGTTGTGTGACTATGATGGCAATTGTCATTATATGGAAAATACAGGGACTTGTAGAATTCCATGTTTTTTGGTAGAGCACAACGCCTCTAAGATAGCAGTGCACATAATTAGAATCGTTAAGAAGTCAAAGTCTTCATCAAATGTCGTTATTGGGGTCAAAGTCTTTGGTGGGGTTTACTTGGATGTGGAAAATTCTTATTGCCACAGAATTTCTTCCTTGGCTAAATGCTAAAAGGACAGTGGAAGAGTTTTCAGGGCATCAATTCTAGATGGGCATTGACAAATTAATGCTAGAATGTTGAACTTTATTAATTGTTTTAATTTGGAATATCATAAGCCTTCTCCACTTTTTTTGAATGACGAGTTAGTCAAGTCTATGGCGACAATTCTCATTTCATAGAAATGCGTGGCTCTGGTTACTACCGTTTGATAGACGAAATTGAATAATTCGTAATGAAGAAAATAATCATTTATGAACATTTTCCAGTAAAATAACCTTGAATCTCTAATACCCTTATTTACTATTGTAGACAAGTGAGATGATAGGTACAAGTCAAAGATCTACTATTCATTATTTGTTTTTAAATTAATTTGAATCTTGCGATTTCTGCCCATTTCGTTTTTTCCTTTTAAATCCGAAACATTCAAAACCCTGATAATGTGTGCATATTAATATGTACATACAACTCTTCCTTGGCTAAACGCATAAAGGACGGTGGAGGAGTTTTTAGAGCATCCATTCTAGATGGGCGTTGTCAAATTAGTGCTAAAAAGTTTAACTTTATTAACTATTTTTACTTGCAATATCATATCAAGCATGTAATATGATTTTTCTACATATCAAAGATATGGAAGCCTTCTCCGCTTTTCTTGAAAGGCATATTGATCAAGTTTATGATGGCAATTTTAATTTTATAGATATGCGTGACTCTGGTAATCACCGTTCGGTATACAACTTTGAATAATTCATAATATTGCATGACTATGGTGGCAATTATTATTAAATAGAAAATAGAGGGACTTGTAGAATTCCATGTTTTTTTGGTCGAGCACAACGCCTCTAAGATAGCAGTGCACATAATTAGAATCATCAAGAAGTCAAAGTCTTCATCAAATGTCGTTATTGGGGTCAAAGTCTTTGGTGGGGTTTACGATGTGGAAAATTCTTATTGCCACAGAATTTCTTCCTTGGCTAAATGCTAAAAGGACAATGGAAGAGTTTTCCGGGCATCAATTCTAGATGGGCATTGACAAATTAATGCTAGAATGTTGAACTTTATTAATTGTTTTAATTTGGAATATCATATCTAGCATGGAATAGGATTTTTCTACATATACACGATGTGGAAGCTTTCTCCACTTTTTTTTTTTTTTTAATGACGAGTTAGTCAAGTCTATGCTGGCAATTCTCATTTCATAGAAATGCGTGGCATTGGTTACTATCGTCTGGTAGATGAAATTGAATAATCCGTAATGAATAAAACAATCAATTATGAACATTTTCCGGTAAAATAATCTTGAATCTCTAATACCCTTGTTTATTATTGTAGACAAGTGAGATGATAGGTACAAGTCCAAGATCTACTATTCATTATTTGTTTTCTACTTAATTTGAATATTGCGATTTCTGCAAATTTCGTTTTTTCCTTTTAAATCCGAAACATTCGAAACCCTCAAAACGTGTGCATATTAACATGTACATACAACTCTTCCTTGGCTGAATGCATAAAGGACGGTGGAGGAGTTTTGAAAGCATCCATTCTAGATGGGAATTATCAAATTAGTGCTAGAAAATTGAACTTATTAATTGTTTTTACTTGCAATATCATATCAAGCATGGAATAGGATTTTTCTACATATCCAAGATATGGAAGCCTTCTCCGCTTTTCTTGAAAGGCATATTGGTCAAGTTTATTGTGGTAACTTTCATTTCATAGATATGCGTGATTCTGGTAATCACCATTTGGTATACAACTTTGAATAATTCGTAACATTGTGTGAATATGATGACAATTTTCATTATATAGAAAATATAGGGACTTGTAGAATTCCATGTTTTTTGGTCGAGCACAACGCCTCTAAGATAGCAGTGCACTTAATTAGAACCGTTAAGAAGTCAAAGTCTTCATCAAATGTCATTGTTGGGGTCAAAGTCTTCAGTGGGGTTCACTTGGGTGTGAAAAATTCTTAGTGCCACATAATTTCTTCCTTGGCTAAGCGTAAAAAGGACGGTGGAAGAGTTTTCAGGGCATCCATTCTAGGTGGGCATTGACAAATTAGTGCTAGAATGTTGAACTTTATTAATTGTTTTAATTTGAAATATCATATCTAGCATGAAATAGTATTTTTCTACATGTACACGATGCGGAAGCCTTCCCCACTTTTTTTTAATGATGAGTTAGTCAAGTTTATGGTGGCAGTTCTCATTTCATAAAAACGTGTGGCTCTGGGTACTACCGTCTGGTAGATGAAATTGAATAATTCGTAATGAAGAAAACAATCATTTATGAACATTTTTCCAATAAAATAACATTGAATCTCTAATACCCCAATCTACTAGTGTAGACAAGTGAGATGATAGGTACAAGTCCAAGATCCACTATTCATTATTATTTTTTCTACTTAATTTGAATATTGCGATTTCTACACATTTCCTTTTTTCCTTTTAAATCCGAAACATTCAAAGCCCTCATAACGTGTGCATATTAACATGTACATACAACTCTTCATTGGCTAAATGCAGAAAGGATGGTGGAGGAGTGCTTAGAGCATCCATTCTAGATGGGCATTGTCAAATTAGTGCTAGAAAGTTGAACTTTATTAATTGTTTTTATTTATAATATCATATCAAGCATGAAGTAGGATTTTTCTACATATCCAAGATATGGAAGCCTTCTCCACTTTTCTTGAAAAGCATATTGGTCAAGTTTATGGTGTCAATTTTCATTTTATAGATATGTGTGACTTTGGTAATCACTGTTCGGTATACAACTTTGAATAATTCATAACATTGCGTGAATATGATGGCAATTTTCATCATATAGAAAATAGAGGGGCTTGTAGAATTTCATGTTTTTTGGTCAAGCACAATGCCTCTAAGATAGCAGTGCACTTAATTAGAATTGTTAAGAAGTCAAAGTGTTCATCAAATGTTGTTGTTGGGGTCAAAGTCTTTGTTGGGGTTTACTTGGGTGTGGAAAATTCTTAGTGCCAAAAAATTTCTTCCTTGGCTAAATGCAAAAAGGACGGTGGAAGAGTTTTCAGGACATCCATTCTAGATGGGCATTGACAAATTAGTGCTTGAATGTTGAACTTTATTAATTGTTTTTACTTGACATATCATATCTAGCATGAAATTGGATTTTTCTACATGTACACGATGCAGAAGCCTTCCCCACTTTTTTTTAATGATGAGTTAGTCAAGTTTATTGTGGCAATTATCATTTCATAGAAACACGTGGCTCTAGTTACTACCGTCTGGTAGACGAAATTGAATAATTCGTAGTGAAAAAAATAGTCATTTATGAACATTTTCCAGTAAAATAACCTTGAACCTCTAATACCCCTATTTATTATTGTAGACAAGTGAGATGGTAGGTACAAGTCCAAGATCTACTATTCAGCTGCAAGTAAAAGATGCAATCTCTGAATGACATTTCAAGTCGACGACTTTTCCATTCCTTGATCTACATGGCACACAATTAAATTGGACATCTTCTCAACAATTTCATGGTCCATGAAATCTTATGCCTTCTACTTTGGCTTCTTCATCCATTTGACATCCCTTTCCTCCATATTTCTCACAGTTCTCGCAAGCCAATAGAGTCTTCTAGTTTCACTTGAAATGGATGCTATGGAGATTCTAATTACAATTCTCAATTAAGATAAATTGATGAAATATCTTTTAAGTTTGACAAAATGCTTGTCAAGTATGTTACATTTACAAAAACTAACAACACAAGGGATGATATTGAGGTTCCATACAAGGGTGTCCTCAATTACGTCCAATCCTACATTTTTGTTCGTACTTTTAGATGATGTGTAAAAAAAAATTTCTCATAAACTTCTTTCGGAGTATCGGATAGGATGATGGACATGAGTGTTGCAGAGGTCGAAAGAGATCAAGAAACTCTATCAATTTCAGTAACCATCCAAGGATAAAGTTGCTGGCAAGGTTCTGTCCATTGGAATGAAATTGCATATGATAAAATTATTTAGAAATGGGTTTGGTCTCACGGTTCCAGGTACACAAAGCGTGGGCCAAAGATACGATTGGGCCTACCAAAGCAAGCCCAACCCAAATACATTAAGTCGACTCATAAAATTGAGGACCAGGCCCAACTCACTTAGACTAAATCAAGCCCAAAATTACCAAACCCGCTCATGCCCACCTATTCAAAGCCCATTCGAAGGGGAACAAAAAAATGGAAACGACGAGCTTTAAACAAAGCCAGCAACATTCATACGTGACGCTACGGAAAATCCAAGAGATCGAGAGCATTGGACTTAGCTTTAATGGTCAATGTCCTCAACGCGAACGTGAGCTCTCGAGAGGATGCAGCGACAGCAGCAACAGCGTCTGAAACAACTACTCATTCCCGCATTCACCTGCAACCATGGCGATGATCTGGATCGCCAATTTGACTCGACTCAGCTTCCCGGTTATGCTCCTAAAGGTTCACGATAGGGCTTGCTTAAAAAGTGAAAGGACAAGTCCACCAAGTCCGAGCACGGGTGTAAAAGTAAAACCTCTCTCGGACAATATGTTAAACAGAACGTGCGTCACTCAAAATCGCCGTTTCATCTCAACTCTCCCATCAAGCCAAAAGAATCAGTGAACTCAGCACCCTCACTTGAACCTTGAAATCATGTACAATCTCGAAGGAGATGATATGGCTCCAAGCTAAGCCTCCCGTGGAGAGCGGAGGGAGGACAGCAGAGAGAGATTCCGCTCGGCTTCATTTTCTCAAGACTTGGACCAAACTTCATCCGAACGAGAGAAAACCAGAAACCAAAGAGACAGTTTCGTGACTAAAAGCTCGGAAAGGTTGTGTCAATCCCTTACGACGAGGAGAAGTCTGTGATTGGACAAAGTACCGCAAGCGACATGGAAGCGGAGCAGAAGAGAGGTGATTCATAGTGGAGGCGAGCTCTACTGAGCTGGAGGTAAGCTTCCGGTGATGAACTGAGTGGCGACCTCAAAATAGAGGAAGAAGTTGCGGTGGCCGACAACCATATTGCAGGAGGAGAATTGAGAGCCGAGAAAGGAATTCTCGCCCTCCGTCGCTGTGAGCGAGAAGTGACGGCACGAGCAGGAGGAGCGATGACCGAGCGACCGATTACGAATGGCCGTGCTGAGGGAAGAGCTGCCGGTGGCCGCAAGTCGATGAGAGCCACGAGCAGGAGAGAACGAGAGCCCTCTAGAGCGAATTCTCCTGTCTTCCCTAAACGCGTGTGCATCAACGAACTCGGATCACATCCACCCAAAAAACAGTCCGGGATACGTCTAATCGTTAACATAGACTCGAAAAGAGTTGATTCGATCCTAATCCGAAACATGCTATTTCGGCTATTCTCCTTCACCAGAAAAAAAAAAGTGTAACAGGGTAAGAGTGTTGCATTGTTAATGGACCGAAATGAAGCCGCGACTAGAAACTGGATCGACGACGGAAGCTCCGATCGTCGTTAAGGATCAGAGTCCAGGGCCAACGAACAGATCTCGAGCGAGACCTAGTCGCTTCAGGACCTTAAACCATGAATCCCAGCAGAAGGGAGCGAGTTCTATGTTACGTTGAAGGTCGGAACCGATGAAGGTGGATGGATAGGAGACAAGCTCTTCAGAGTACTCTGGTCAAGAAAACAGGGGTGAATAGAAGCCTTGGTGCGATTGCGGGAGAAGTGGGATGACGAGCAGTGAAGAGCGGCGATGGCTGTGTGTCGTGAGGCTGAAGACCGACGGAGCGGGGCGAGAAAGAGAAAAGAAAGGGAGGAGAGGCCGGGTCGGACATGCACTAGAGAAGAGACGGGCCGAGCAAGTGCAGGGTCGCGGGCTGGGCCCAACAGGGCCGGGTCAAACCGGCCTGATTCAATTCTTTTCTTTTCTTTTCTTTTTTCAAGTAAAGATGGTTCGCCAAACCGGTAAAATTAGGTTTCATCAACTACCTACTACTTTCTTTTCATCAAGTGACCACTCAATTCACACATCTATAACAACTATTCATCACATATCAACTTAATTAAGTAATCACTCAATTCCTGAAAAAAAAAAAAAAAAACTTATTCTTTTCTCTACAAAAGTAAAAAGAAGTAGCCTATATTAAATAATAACGCAATTCCTAAAGACACTGGTGATCACGCACACTAGTCACGTGTACCTCGACACTGGCCTATATATTAAACCAAAAGCGAATCATGTCTCGCTTTTTTTATGGTTTCAATATTATCCCTTGAAAAAAGGAAAGAAATAAGTTCCCACAAGAAGCAAGGATAAATTAGATCTTATTTTGTTTACTTGGATGATTTACTTGGATGAGACTACGCTTAAATGATAAAAAGGCCAAAATAATAAGCATGTAATCGGTCTCAAGGCACCTCAACAGATTTACTCATCATATTACAATGCAAAGAATGAACAGTCGAGATTCTCATATTTGATAAGATCTACGAGCATTCCTCCTCCACTTCTTTCTCATATTAGCTCCTTTCCTTTCAAGCAACCCCGCGAGCCATTCAAATTTTCTAGATCCGAGAACAACGTATCCAAGAGAGACTCCACCTACGGTTCCACACCCATAACCCATCAATATGGCTCTCCACTCAAACCAGCCTCCATGCCCTGTATCATTTTCTCGAAGAATGGTTACAAGTGGAATTTCTCGTGAATTGTTTGTGCATGTCTCTGACAATGGAAATCCGCATAGTCTAGGATTCATGGCAAACGAGTCGCTCTTGAATGTGTTGAATTGCCTTCCTCGAGGAATAGGTCCGATGAGCTCATTCTCTGAGAGGTTCAAGAATGCAAGAGACGTCAAATCCGCTAGTTCTTGAGGAATGCTTCCAATGAACTTGTTTGAAGAGAGGTCTAGCCATTCGAGTTCAGTCAAATTGCCAATAGACAGAGGGATATAGCCCGTGAGATTGTTGTGGGAAAAGTTTAGCCCTTTGAGTGACTTTAGGTTTCCAATATACACGGGAAGCTCCCCACCAAAATGGTTGCTCGATAAGTCGATACTCGTGAAAACAGTTAGAATTTTCACTAACCGTATCTCCAGTCCTTTCATGGTCACCATGACTGAATCTTGATAATTACCATCTCCCATATACTGTGGCTTGCCCTGTCTTTTATCTTGATACATCATGGCAGTAAGCTTCATAATATAACTAACAGGTAAAGGACCACTTAGATTGTTGTTGGACAGGTCGAAGATGCGCAATTCAGAAAATGAGCGAGCTTCTCTAGGACTACTCACGAAGCCATGGAACATGTTGGACCTCAAAACAAGCACCTGTAGCTTTGGAAGTGTTCCTAACCAATCAGGGAATGTACCATTCATTCTATTATTGCCAAGATCCAAGACTTCCAAATTTTCACAATGTAATAAGGACCGTGGCAATGTCCCTTCAAATCGATTCCGACTGAGGTCAATGGTCCTTAGTTTGTTATCCTCAGCAAATGTTCCAGGGATCACACTGTGAATCATGTTCATGCGGAGGTTGAGGACCGAGAGATTTTTGCTAAAGCTCATCAAGCACTCTGGCAAGGTGCCCATCAAACTATTATTGGACAAGTCAAGGACTCTGAGATCAGTGGCATTGCATATCAAAGGGGAAACCTTTCCACCAATCTTGTTGTTTGCACTAAAATAGAATCGAGTGGTGGGTGGTGGAATTGGAAGAGGACCTTCGAATCTGTTGTTGGATAGATCAACGGTCAACAGATTCAACATACGGAGAAAATATTCTTCGGGCCATCGACCCCCTAAATTATTATTTGATATGGAAAAATAATTAAGCATGGAGGGATGAACTGGAACAGTTGGAGTATCGATTTGGCCATGGAATTCATTGAACTGAAGAGCAATGACCTGTAATGAGGGGGCTTCTAGCAACCACTTCGGAAAAGTATCGGTGATTCTGTTGTGACTGACGTTTAGCATGGCCAATGATGCACAACTGTCTAAAGACCGCGGTAATGTCCCTTCAAACTTATTGGCACTCAAGTCTAGCATCGAGAGGTTGGCTAAATTTCCCAAACATTGTGGAATAGAGCCAGAGAGATTGTTACGACCCAACCCTAGATATTCAAGGGAGCTTAATTTGCAAATGGAAGAGGGAATCTCTCCACTGAAGCGATTGTCAGCGGCCCAAAAGAAGAATATAGGGAGTGGTAGAATTGGAAGCGGGCCCTGGAATAAGTTGTGGTTAAGGTGAACAATGATCAACTCTTTCCAAGGAAATTGTTGTATGCCTCCCTCAATAAGGTTCCTAGAAATATCAAGAGATTGTAGGGTACCTTTCCCTACATCCCAAAACCATCTCGGTATCTGACCGCCAATCTTGTTTTTGGAGAGATCTAATTCTCTTAGCATTTTTAAAGAGTTCAGAAAAGGAGGGAACTCGGTCAAGTTGCAGGAAGGCAAGGCTAAAGTCTCAAGCTTCGGAAATGTGTGATTCATACTATTGTACATTAGATTTAGCTCAACTGTAAGACGAAGGACTTGCAAATTTTTCAGTGTCGAAAAGACTCCCAAGTCTAAAACACCGGTGAAGTTGTTGAAAGAAAGGTCTACATCCATGAGTTGTTCAAGCTTTACAAAAAATGACGGGATATGACCAGTTAATTCATTGTGTGAAAGGTCCAAACTGGTTAATTTTGTTAAGTTCACAAGCGATGAGGGAATCGATCCTGTCAATGTGCAATTGCTAAGATACAGAGTTTTTAAATTCTTGAATTCACCGATTGAATCGGGTATTTTGCTCGAAATGCTTGTATACGAGAGGGTTAAGGATTCAAGAGACTTGCTCCAATTAGACTTTGGAAAAGAAACTGTGAAATCATTGACTTCCAAATTGAGATGAAGGAGGTTTGGCGAGCTCAAAATGTTGGGCAGAAGTTCTCCATGTAACTCACACTCTACCACACTGAAAAACGTCAAGGAGGATGATAAATTCACGAAAGAACTGAGCAAAACAGCAGACATGTCTATGAAATTGAGGTTAAGTTCCCTCAACTCTGTCAAATTTTGAACAAGGATTTTGAAACCGGTATTTTCAATCTTAAGACTTTGTTCCCAAAGTGTATCATCTTGCTTATTGTTCCAAGAGAGATCAAGTAAAACAAGTTTAGAAAGGAAAGAAATTTCAACAGGAACTAAACCTGAAAAATTGGAATAAGAGAGATTGAGGTGCCTCAATTCAACAAATACACTTAGTTCAGGCAAAATGGGTGAGGTACTGAAATTGTTAAAAGCAAGGTTGAGGCTTTGAAGATGGCGAAGTGCAAAGAGTGAACTGTTAGAACGAAGGGTCCCTTGCAGACAGCTATATGAAAGATCGAGGCCGATAATGTTACCCGTTACATTGTCACAGGTGACACCGTCCCACGAGCAGCAATCCAAGCCATTCTTCCATGTAGTCATTTTCGGATCACAATCTGAGTCCGTATCAGTTTCAACTGTGAGGGAATTGTTGAACTGAAGTAAGGCATCACTTTGGACCGGACGACATAATTGCGCTGTGGAGAAAGGAAGGTTTAATAACAATTGCCCAGAAAGACAAAAGAGAAAACAGAGGGACCGATAGAATCCCATGTCTTTTGGTCGAGCACAATGCCTTCAAGACAGCAATGCGCTTAATTATAATCTTACAGAAGTCAAAGTCTTCTTCAAAAGTGGTTAATGGGGTCAAAGTCTTCGGTGGTGGGGTTTACTTGGGTTTGGAAAATTCTAACTGCCATAGAATTTCTTCCTTGGCTGAACTCATAAAGGATGGTGAGAGAGTTTTCAAAACATCCATTCTAGATGGGCAATGACAAATTAGTGCTAGAAAGTTGAACTTTACTTTGTTTTTATTTGCACCATCATGTTTAGCATGGAATAGGATTTTTCTACATGTAAATGATGTGGAAGCCTTCTTCACTTTTCTTGCAAGACATATCGGTCAAGTCTATGGTGGCAATTATCATTTCATAGAAAAATGTGGCTTTGATCAATACCGTCTAGTATACGAATTTGAATAATCCATAATGAAGAAAACAACCATTTATGAACATTTTCCAATAAAATAACATTGAATCTCTAATATCCCTATTTACTATTGCGGGCAAGTGAGATGATAGGTGCAAGTCCAAAATCTACTGTTCACTTGCATGTAAATGATGCAATCTCTAAATGACATTTCAAGCTTATTACTTTTCCATTCCTTGATCTACACGGCCCATGGTTTTTTTTTTTTTTTGAACAAACTACACGGCCCATGGTTTAATTGGACATCTTATCAACAATTTCACAATTCATGAAATCTAATATCTTCCGCTTTGGCTTTTTCATCCGTTTGGTTTCCCTTTTCTCCATCCTGGTTGCAGTTCTTGCAAGCCATTCAAATCTTCCAATTTCACATGAAATGGATGCTATGGAGATTCCAATTACAATTCAATTAAGATAAACTGACGAAATACCTTTTAAGTTTGATAAAATGCTTGTCAAATATGTTACAGTTACAATAACTAACAACACAAGTGATGATATTGAGGTTCCATGCAAGGGTGTCCTCAATTACTCCCAATTCTGCATCTTTGTTCATTCGTCAAATGCTGTAAAAGAAAAATTCCTCGTAAACTTCATTCGGCGTATGGCGAAGGATGACATACCCGAGTGTTGCAAAGGTTGAAAGAGATTGAAAAATCTTTATCAGTTTCAGGACCCATCCAAGGATGAAGTTGCTCGTAAGGTTCAGTCCATTAGAATGAAGTTGTGCAAATCTAGGTGCTTTGCTTATCAGGGGTCGATATTATTCCAAATTCCAATTCCCAAATTTTTTTTGGCAAAAACATACACATTTGCATCTTCTTGGCTCCATTTTTTTCAGCGCCTTCCACGTGGAACCCCACATCGTGCTGCTTGAGAAAGCCACAAACCGCATGTCTTTCACTGCAGCTTTTGAGACTGAACCTGTATTCTAGTAGCGAAAGAGAAAGGATTGAAGCGATTGTCTGGGCAATTCTTCCAGGATAAATAGCTAGCTCCTTTGGAGCCTTTCAGGTATTTACAAAGAATTTCAGTTTTATTGCCTCTTCCTTTGGAATTATACCATGCACCACCACATTAGGCGGTGAATCTCTTGGGAAGCACACTAGTTCAGGAACGTCCAGTGCACCGCAGTTTCCTGAACGTGATTATGATTGCTATCTTGCTATAAAACTTTTTCCGGCTAATAAAGTCAACTCAATTTGTCTTAAAATTCGTCTCTTTGGCTGAAATTAAGGCCAGCATAGGATTTTCATATAAGCTTGATTAACAAAGCTTAAACCCCGAAGCTTATAGCTTCCTGTGCCTTCTCCCCCATAGCCTTACAATGTTAATATGGTAAATAGTATAAATAAAACATTTTCTGGAGCTACAAAGAGTGCAAGATCTTTGGAAGTCAAGCGTCTCAAGCAGCTGTTTTCTTTCAATATCAGTAAGGCTCCGGTAGAAACCGAATGTGAGCAATCAATCATCTATATTGGACTCTGATCCAACTTGTATGGATGCAACGACTTCAGTATTTAAGAGTTGAGCGGCAGGCTCATCATTTTCAATCATTCTCACCCTGATAATCTATCCAAACACGCCAAAGCACATGCTCAGATGCATACATGCCCAAACATTCAATATACTTATATCCTTACAAAGAAGAAATCAATATAAGAAGCCTCCAACATAGAAAGTTCATGCACTCTCTTTCAATCTTTCTCAAGTGAAGATCACTTCAAACAGAGGTCACGAGTCTTAAAACAAATACAACTGATGAGTTCAGAAGTTTTCAAAGCAACTTCACACCTGCTTCTCTCACAGAATCGATAACCGCTTTGACTTTGCCATGATACTTTTGTTCTCTTTTCAAGTGGACGGCGACAGCAGGGATGCCCTTGAGCAGCAGCCTCTCTCCCAGTATCTTTCCTATCTTGCAGCTGCAGCCACATCTCGAGTTGAGTCCATGCTTGGTCTCAAAGCCTTCTCCTGCGAGCTCGCCAAAGACGCCACAGTAGCAGTTGGGGAATGGATGACTTGGGCACTTACAAACTTGTTAGTGAAGTGCATCTTCAGAACATAAGGCTTGAGAAAGTTTATTATTCTCGGTGGCTTCGCTGGCGGTGGGATAACCATCTCTGAGTTGGGGAATAAATATAACGAACTTCGAATTACTACGACGAAAGCACCAAAGTCAGATAAAAAGGAAAATAATGTTCATCTTTTCCATCCCTCTTTATGTCAAGACCCAGTATGTTGTTTTGGTTATATAAAAGTCAGCTTTTTCATGACAAAAGAAGAGAAGTATAAACCACAAGCCTTAAGCTTGCAGTGTAGTAGACTGTAAACAAGATCTTCGTAAATAAGTAACTTAGGGTGCGTTTATTTCACGGAAAGCTCAAGATTAAATGAGAAATATTTCCATCATCTATGAAAATAGTTAGTCATAAATTGTGGTGGATAGTGCAAACATTCCTTGACTAATTTTTCTAAGTAATATAACCAATCATCTTTTGAAAAATATTTTCTGCAAAACTAACACACCCTTAGTTTCCACACCATTGCACTAGAACAACGAAAAGCATTAACAGCCGAGAGGTATTATATTGACCCTGATTGCTGATAAAGTTTCTCATGAAGCAGTCAAAAGACTTATGTATGTGATGTATCGAGAAAACCACACTTGAACAAAGCCATCTCGTGTCACGACAGAAAACCGTCCTAACACAACTCAGTTTCGATTGGTTTTTCTCCATTCCACGTTTCAACGGCATATCATGTGTTAAACAAGCAAAGATAGTTCTCTTCTACATTTGACTCCTCTTTCATGACTTTCATCGAACACTCAGCGGGCATTTCCGAAAGACCACAACCAAGCATCCCGGAAAGCCGTAAGACACAGCTTTTAAGCTGCCAACTAAGAAAGAAACACAAGAGCGAACCGATATCACGCGAAACGGACCCGAAAGAACACAAATTAGTCCAGAATTTTCCCAAGGAATCAATCAGAAAATGCGGAGCAACCGGGTCTAACTCCGACCCCACAATGCACATCCACTCAAAGACAAGAAAGCACCAGTGACGGACCCTTTTGACAGGAAGTATCACGCCGGCGAATGCACGACCGAGCTGCGAAATCCAACCAACGACGTCTTCAGACAGCGAGATGCGAAGGGGGGGTAGAGGAGCGCGGAGAAACTGAGTGAGACTATGAAAGACACGGAAGCACATGGTGGAGCCCCAGATGGGCGGCCCGACATTGAAGATCCGACCCGACCCAAATTGACCGCGAGAAATGTCAATACTCGAAACGAACCAAATCGTGTTCAATCACTCGATCCGACCCGACCCGACCCGCAAAATAAAGAAAGCAAAATGACTTATATTAATACTTATGTTATACTTCTTAGCAAATGTTATTTCGTATTTAGGTTGCTTCGAAAATATAGATGATTTGTTAATTATCGAGTGACCGGACCGTGTTTTGCTAAAATTGTTTTATTTCTCCTTCCAAATCAACATTTCGATATTATAACAAATAGTATTTCAGAATTTAAATTGTCAACATAACTCGTGATATTAGAATTTCAATTAAAAAAATTTACAACTTTTGATATTCAAAGTAAACGTAGTTTTTTTCCCCTTGACAGCAAGAAGGATTGGCATTCTGCTTCTCTGTCAAATTTCTCAGGTCTTTACTGCCCGCGACCATGTTTTTGGGGGCCTCGAATGAGCCGGGGGAGAGGAAACACCCTGGCTGCAAAATTCGCCATCCAGGTCGTCTTCGGGCACGACCACATGCTTCGGGCTGATATGCGTGGTTCCGCACGTTCTCGGTGGCAAGCAGAAATGTCGGGGTCATCCACAAGCTGCGAGGATTAATAAAACAAGCAAAAAGATTTTGATTCTCTAACTTCTTTGCAAAATGCGACGGTTGTCGTGATCGGAGAGACGTCAAACACAATTAATTTCTTGGATCCAATTTCTCGTCAATAATCACCATGAGAAGGCCATCATCAATGACACCATGCATCAATCAAAGAAAATATGAAGTCAGTAAAACTCTCGGTATTCTCATTACGGGTCAAAGCCAAACTAAACAGCTAGCAGATCAACTTATTTCATGTAAATCGTATTAAAACACGTCTTCAGATTGAACAACAGTAAAGAGCATTTCACAGCCGCATCTCGGACTCATTTCATCGAACAAGTTTCGTGCGCAGTACGAAAAATAAAACTGAGCATCAACGAACTCGGACTACAATTACATCCACACAAAAACAGCCTGCGATATGTCTAATCGTTAACATAGACTCAGAAGAAATTGATTCGATCCTAATCTGAAACATGCTATCTCGGCTCTTCTCCTTCACCAGAAAAAAGCACAACAGGATAAGAGGGTTGCATTGTTAATGGACCGAAACGAAGCCCTGACTAGCAACTGGATTGATGACGGAAGCTTCGATCATCATTAAGGATCGAAGTCGCGGCCAAGGAACAGATCTCGAGCGAGACCTAGTCGCTTCACGACTTTAAGCCATGAACCCGAGCAGAACGGGGCGAGTTCTGCGTTACGTCAAAGGTCGGAACTGGTGAAGGAGGGATGGGTAGGAGCAGAGCCCTTCAGAGTACTATGGTCAAGAAAACAAGGGCGAACAGAAGCCTTGGTGCGATTGCGGGAGGAGTGGGGTGACCAGCAGTGAAGAGCGGCGACGGCCGCGTGTCGTGAGGAAGAAGACCAACGGAGCGGGGTCGAGAAAGAGAGACGAAAGGGAGGAGAGGACGGATTGGACGTGGGCTGGAGAAGAGACAGGCCGAGCGGGTGCTGGGTCGCGGGCTGGGCCCAAGAGGGCCGCAAACCAGCCCGATTCAATTTTTCTTTTTTCTTTTTTCTTTTTCCTTTTTTAACAAGGAAATATTGTTAGCCGGACTAGCAAAATTAGGTTTCAACAATTACCCACTACTTTCTCTTCATCAAGTGACCACTTAATTCATACGCTTGTAATAACTATTTGTCGCATATTAGCTCAATTAAATAATCACTCAATTCCTAAAACAATTGGGTCTTTTCTCTATAAAGGTGAAAAGAAGTAGCCTATATTAAATAATCACTCAATTCCCAAAGACACCGACGATCATGAACATACATATTGTGTGCCTTGACACTAGCCTATATATTAAACCAAAAGCGAGACTCACTTTTTCATGGTTTTAATATTATCCCTTGAAAAAAGAAAAGAAATAAGTTCCCACAAGAAACAAGTATAAAATTTTAAACTGGAAGTTAATATCTTTAGACTTAGATTCTATCCACTAAAAAAACTAGAGAACTCAATAGGTACCTATGAATAGTTACTCACAAAGGATGCCCTTGCCATGGCTTTGTGCAACAAAGAAGAGAACCACCCTCTCTCAGTTTTGTTCCCACAATTAGATCAAATAGGCCTGTAAGATTGACATTCATTATTTGTTTTCTACTTAATTTGAATCTTGCGATTTCAGCACATTTCTTTTTTTTCCTTATAAATGCGAAACATTCGAAACCCTCATAACGTGTGCATATTAACATGTACATACAATTCTTCCTTGGCTGAACACATAAAGGACGGTGGATGAATTTTCAAAGCATCCATTCTAGATGGGCATTGTCAAATCAGTGGTAGAAAGTTGAACTTTATTAATTGTTTTTGCTTGCAATATCATATCAAGCGTGGAATAGGATTTTTTTACATATCCAAAATATGGAAGCCTTCTCCACTTTTCTTGAAAGGCATATTGGTCAAGTTTATGGTGGCAATTTTATTTCATAGATATGCATGACTCTGGTAATCACCGTTCGATATACAACTTTGAATAATTCATAACATTGCGTGACTATGATGACAATTTTCATTATATAGAAAAAAGAGGGACTTGTAAAATTTCATATATTTTGGTCAAGCACAATGCCTTTAAGATAGTGGTAAATTTAATTAGAATCATTAAGAAGTCAAAGTCTTCATGAAAGTCGTTATTGGGGTCAAAGTCTTTGGTGGAGTTTACTTGGGTGTGGAAAATTCTTAGTGCCATAGAATTTATTTCTTGGCTAAACGCAAAAAGGACGGTGGAAGAGTTTTTAAGGCATCCATTCTAGATGGGCATTGACAAATTAGTGCGAGAATGTTGAACTTTATAAATTGTTTTTATTTGTGATATCACATTAAGCATGGAATAAGATTTTTCTACATGAACACGAGGCGGAAGCCTTTTCTACTTTTTTTGAACGACTAGTTAGTCAAGTGTATAGCAGCAATTCTCATTTCATAGAAACATGAGGCTCTAGTCATTACCGTCTGGTAGACGAAATTGACTAATCTATAATGAAGGAAACAATCATTTATGAACATTTTCTAGTAAGATAACCTTGAATCTCTAATATCCCTGTTTACCATTGTAGACAAGTGAGATGATAGGTACAAGTCCAAGATCTACTATTCACTATTTGTTTTATGCTTAATTTGAGTTTTGCGGTTTCTGCACATTTCGTTTTTTCCTTTTAAATCCGAAACATTCGAAACCCTCATAACGTGCACATATTAACATGTACATACAACTCTTCATTGGCTAAACACATAAAGGACGGTGGAGGAGTTTTAAGAGCATTCATTCTAGATAGGCATTGTCAAATTAGTGCTAGAAAGTTGAACTTTATTAATTGTTTTTACTTGCAATATCATATCAAGCATGGAATAGGATTTTTCTACATATCCAAGATATGGAAGCCTTCTCCGCTTTTCTTGAAAGGCACATTGGTCAAGTTTATGGTAGCAATTTTCATTTCATAGATATGTGTGACTCTGGTAATCACCATTTGGGTATACAACATTGAATAATTCATAACATTACATGACTATGATAGCAATTTTCATTATATAGAAAATAGAGGGACTTGTAGAATTCCATGTTTTTTGGTCGAGCACAATACTTCTAAGATAGCGGTGCACTTAATTGGAATTGTTAAGAAGTCAAAGTTTTCATGAAATGTCGTTGTTCGGGTCAAAGTCTTTGGTGGAGTTTACTTGAATGTGGAAAAATTCTTAGTGCCATATAATTTCTTCCTTGGCTAAATGCAAAAGGGACGATGGAAGAGTTTTCAAGACATCAATTCTAGATGGGCATTGACAAATTAGTAATAGAATGTTGAACCTTATTAATTGTTTTTACTTAAAATATCATATCTAGCATGAAATAGGATTTTTCTACATGTACACGATGCGGAAGCCTTCTCCACTTTTTTTGAATGACGAGTTAGTCAAGTCTATGGAGGCAATTCTCATTTCATAGAAAGGCGTGGCTCTAGTTACTACCATCTAGTAGACGAAATTGAATAATGCATAATGAAGAAAACAATCATTTATGAACATTTTCTGGTAAAATAATCTTGAATCTCTAATACGCCAATTTACTATTGTAGACAAGTGAGATGATAGGTACAAGTCAAAGATCTACTATTCATTATTTGCTTTCTACTTAATTTGAATCTTAAGATTTCTGCACATTTCGTTTTTTCTTTTAAATCTAAAACATTCGAAACCCTCATAACGTGTGCATATTAACATGTACATACGACTCTTCCTTGGTTGAATGCATAAAGGATGGTGGAGGAGTTTTGAGAGCATCCATTCTAGATGGGTATTGTCAAATTAGTGCTAGAAAATTGAAATTTAATTTATCGTTTTTACTAGGGGTGAGCATGGTCTGGGTTGGGCCGGTCCACCCCTTAACCCTAGGACCAACCCGCACAGTGTTGTTCCTCAATTTTTGGGACCGAGGACCGACCCTATTGAGCTTGGGACCGAGAACCAAATCGACCCAATGGATTCGGTCCAGTTCCAGGGTCAACCCGAGACCAACTAATAATTTTTTATTTCATTTTTTGTACTCCTTAATAAAGCGATTGAGGACCGGACTAACCCAATGGGTTCGGTCCAATTTTTAAGGTCAACTTATGACTAACCAATAATTTTTTATTTCATTTTTTGTACTCCTTGAAAGGGCAAGAAAGGACTGTATCGACTCAATGGGTTCAATGATGAGCAATGTCAACTAAGAAAGGCAAGCGGTGAGGGTCAAGTGGGGTGAGCATCAAATAGAATGAGCATCGAATTTCGAGTGGGGAGTAACAAGCCAAGTGAGCATCGAGCGGTGAGCGACACAAGTGACCCAAAGCGAGCGAGGCGAGTGTCGAGTGGCGAGCGGATAAGTTGTTTTTTTATTTTTTATTTTAGCAAATTGAAGACTAAGAGGACAAATAAGACATAAGAGAACAAATACTAAGAAGAATGCCATGAGGTGCTTTTTTGGATGCCGTGAGGACTCCTTACAAAAACAATTTCCTTCTTCGTAAATTATGACTATTGACGCTGTAAAAAATATTAAAAACCTAAGATATTAAAGAATAATGTAAAATTACTTGAATTCCTCACTAAAGAGCTATTTAATGTTGTTGACGCCGTTTATTTTAAAATTTTCTCTATGTAAAAAAAAAAATATATATATATATATATATAGTCAGGGTTGGTCCGGGTTGGACCGACTCGGAACTCTCAGGATCGAGAACCGACCCGCACAGTACTGATCTAGGAATTCTAGAACTGACCTAGTCTCCCTAGGAACTGGACCAAGACCCGCAGGGTTGGACCGGTCCATGGTCGGTCCATGGTCGGTCCAGGGTTAACCCCAAATCGATGCTCACCCCTAGTTTTTACTTGCAATATTATATCAAGCACGGAATGTGATTTTTCTACATATCTAAGATATGAAAGCCTTCTCTGCTTTTCTTGAAAGGCACATTGGTCAAGTTTATGGTGGCAATTTTCATTTTATAGATATGCATGACTCTGGTAATCATTGTTCGGGTATACAACTTTGAATAATTCATAACATTGCGTGACTATGATGGCTCATTATATAGAAAATAGAGGGGCTTGTAAAATTTCATGTTTTTTGGTCGAGCACAACGCCTCTAAGATAGCAGTATACTTAATTGGAATTGTTAAGAAGTCAAAGTCCTCATGAAATGTCGTTGTTGGGGTCAAAGTCTCTGGTGGGGTTTACTTGGATGTGGAAAATTCTTAGTGCCATATAATTTCTTCCTTGGTTAAACGTAAAAAGGACAGTGGAAGAGTTTTCAGGACATCAATTCTAGATGGGCATTGACAAATTAGTGTTAGAATGTTGAATCTTATCAATTGTTTTTACTTGAAATATCATATCTAGCATGAAATAGGATTTGTCTACAAGTACACGATGCGGAAGCCTTCTTCACTTTTTTTGAATGATGAGTTAGTCAAGTCTATGGCAGCGATTCTCATTTCATAGAAACGCATGGCTCTGGTTACTACCGTCTGGTAGATGAAATTGAATAATGCATAATAAAGAAAACAATCATTTATGAACATTTTCCGATAAAATAACCTTGAATCTCTAATACCCCTATTTACTATTGTAGACAAGTGAGATGATAGGTACAAGTTCAAGATCTACTATTCATTATTTGTTTTCTACTTACTTTGAATCTTGCGATTTCTGCACATTTCGTTTTTTCCTTTTAAATCCGAAACATTTGAAACCCACATAACATGTGCATATTAACATGTACATACAACTCTTCCTTGGTTGAATGCATAAAAGACGGTGGAGGAGTTTTTAAAGCATCCATTCTAGATGGGTATTGTCAAATTAATGCAAGAAAGTTAAACTTTATTAATTGTTTTTATTTGCAATATCATATTAAGCATGGAATAGGATTTTTCTACATATCCAAGATATTGAAGCCTTCTCCGCTTTTCTTGAAAGGCACATTGGTCAAGTTTATGGTGGCAATTTTTATTTCATATATATGCATGACTATGGTAATCACCTTTCGGGTATACAACTTTGAATAATTCATAACATTGCGTGATTATGATGGCAATTTTCATTATATAGAAAATAGAGGGGCTTGTAGAATTTCATGTTTTTTGGTCGAGCACAATGCTTCTAAGATAGCGGTGCACTTAATTGGAATCGATAAGAAGTTAAAGTCTTCATGAAATGTCGTTGTTGGGGTCAAAGTCTTTGGTGGGGGTTTACTTGGGTGTGGAAAATTCTTAGAGCCATAGAATTTCTTCCTTGACTGAACGCAAAAAGGACAGTGGAAGAGTTTTCAGGGCATCCATTCTAAATGGGCATTGACAAATTAACGCTAGAATGTTGAACTTTATCAATTGTTTTTACTTGAAATATCATATCTAGCATGAAATAGGATTTTTCTACATGTACACGATGCGGAAGCCTTCTCCACTTTTTTTGAATGACAAGTTAATCAAGTTTATGGTTGCAATTCTCATTTTATAGAAACACGTGGCTCCGGTCTGGTAGACGAAATTGAATAATCCATAATGAAGAAAACAATCATCTGTGAACATTTACTAGTAAAATAACCTTGAATCTCTAATACCCCTATTTACTATTGTAGACAAGTGAGATGATAGGTACAAGTCCAAGATCTACAAGTCATTATTTGCTTTCTACTTAATTTGAATCTTGCGATTTTTGTACATTTCGTTTTTTTCCTGTTAAATCCAAAATATTTGAAACCCTCATAACGTGTGCATATTAATATGTACATATAATTCTTCCTTGGCTGAACGCATAAAGTACAATGGAGGAGTTTTTAGAGCATCCATTCTAGATGGGCATTGTCAAAATAGTGCTAGAAAGTTGAACTTTATTAATTGTTTTTACTTGCAATATCATATTAAGCATGGAATAGGATCTTTTTGCATATCCAAGATATGGTAGCCTTCTCCACTTTCCTTGAAAGGCATATTGGTCAAGTTTATGATGGCAATTTTCATTTCATAGATATGAGTGACTCCGGTACTCATCGTTCGGGTATACAACTTTGAATAATTCATAACATCGCATGACTATGATGTCAATTTTCATTATATAGAAAATAGAGAGGCTTGTAGAATTCCATGTTTTTTGGTCGAGCACAACGCCTAGAAGATAGCGGTGCACTTAATTAGAATCATTAAGAAGTCAAAGTCTTCATGAAATGTCGTTGCTGGGGTCAAAGTTGTTGGTGGGGTTTACTTGGGTGTGGAAAATTCTTAGTGCCATAGAATTTATTCCTTGGCTAAACGCAAAAAGGACGGTAGAAGAGTTTTCAGGGCATCCATTCTAGATGGGCATTGACAAATTAGTGTTAGAATGTTGAACTTTATCAATTATTTTTACTTGAAATATCATATGTAGCATGAAATAGGATTTTTCTACATGTACACAATGCGGAAGCCTTCTTCGTTTTTTTTTTTTTTAATGATGAGTTAGTCAAGTCTATGGCGGCAATTCTCATTTCATAGAAATGCGTCGCTCTGGTTACTATCGTCTAGTAGACAAAATTGAATAATCCGTAATGAAGAAAATAATCATTTATGAACATTTTTCGGTAAAATAACCTTGAATCTCTAATACCCTTGTTTACTATTGTAGACAAGTGAGATGATAGGTACAAGTCCAAAATCTACTATTGAGTTGCAAGTAAAAGATGCAGTCTCTAAATGACATTTCAAGCTGTCGACTTTTCCATTCCTTGATCTACATGGCGCATAGTTAAATTGGACATCTTCTCAACAATTTCATGGTCCATGAAATCTTATGCCTTCTCCTTTGGCTTCTTCATCCATTTTGACTTCCCTTTCCTCCATCTTTCTCGCAGTTCTCGCAAGCCATTCGAGTCTTCTAGTTTCACATGAAATGGATGCCATGGAGATTCTAATTACAATTCTCAATTAAGATAAATTGATGAAATATCTTTTAAGTTTGATAAAATGCTTGTCAAGTATGTTACAGTTACAAAAACTAACAACACAGGTGATGATATTGAGGTTCCATACAAGGGTGTCCTCGATTACTTCCAATTTTGCATCTTTTGTTCGTACTTTCAGATGCTGTATAAAAGAAAAAATTCTCATAAACTGCATTCGGAGTATCGGAAAGGATGATGGACACGAGTGTGCCAAAAGAGACCGAGAATCTCTATCGGTTTCAGTAACCATCCAATGATGAAGTTGCTCGCAAGTTTCTATCCATTGGAATGAAGTCGCGTATGATAAAATTATTTAGAAATGGGTTTGGTCTCACGGTTCTAGGTACACAAAGCGTGGGCCAAAGATAAGATTAGGCCTACCAAAGCAAGCCCAACCCAAAAAAATTAAGTTGACTCATAAAATTGAGGACCAGGCCCAACTCACTTAGACTAAATCAAGCCCAAAATTACCAAACCCGCTCAAGCCCACCTATTCAAAGCCCATTCGAAGGGGAACAAAAAAATGGAAACGACGAGCTTTAAACAAAGCCAGCAACATTCATACGTGACGCTACGGAAAATCCAAGAGATCGAGAGCATTGAACTTAGCTTTAATGGTCAATGTCCTCAACGCGAACGTGAGCTCTCGAGACGATGCAGCGACAGCAGCAAACAGCGTCCGAAACAACTACTCATTCCCGCATTTCAGCTGCGACCATGGCGATGATCTAGATCGCCAAATCCGACTCGCAATTTGACTCGACTCAGCTTCCCGGTTATGCTCCTAAAGGTTCACGATAGTGCTTGCTTAAAAATTGAAAGGACAAGTCCACCAAGTCCGAGCACGGGTGTAAAGGTAAAACCTCTCTCGGACAATATGTCAAACAGAACGTGCGTCACTCAAAATCACCGTTTCATCTCAACTCTCCCATCAAGCCAAAAGAATCAGTGAACTCAGCACCCTCACTTGAACCTTGAAATCGTGTACAATCTCGAAGGAGATGATATGGCTCCAAGCTAAGCCTCGCGTGGAGAGCGGAGGGAGGACAGCATAGAGAGAGATTTTGCTCGGCTTCGTTTTCTGAAGACTTGGACCAAACTTCATCCGAACGAGAGAAAACCAGAAACCCAAGAGACAGTTTCGTGACTAAAACTTCGAAAAGGTCATGTCGATCCCTTCCGACGAGACGAAATCTGCGATTGGACAAACTACGGCCAGCGACATAGAGGTGGAATAGAATGGAGGGGATTTAGAGTTGAGGCGAGCATCGGTGAGCTGGAGGTAAGCTTCCGGTGATGAACTGAGTGGCGACCTCAAACCAGAGGAAGAAGTTGCGGCGGCCGACGACCATATTGCAGGAGGAGAATTGAGAGCTGAGAAAGGAATTCACGCCCTCCGTCGCTGTGAGCAAGAAATGACGGCGCGAGCGGGACGAGCGATGACCGAGCGACCGATTACTAACGGCCGTTATGAGGAAAGAGCTGCCGGTGGCCGCAAGTCGATGAGAGCCACGAGCAGGAGAGAACGAGAGCCCTCTAGAGCGAATTCTCCTCGCTTCCCTAAATGCGTGTGCGCATTTTCCCTTCGGGAAAATAAAATTGAGCATCAACGAACTCGGATCAAATCCACCCAAAAACAGTCCGGGATACGTCTAATCGTTAACATAGACTTGGAAAAAGTTGATTCGATCCTAATCCGAAATGTGCTCTTTCGGCTATTCTCCTTCACCAGAAAAAAAAGTATAACAGGGTAAGAGGGTTGGATTGTTAATGGACCGAAACGAAGCTGCGACTAGCAACTGGATCGACGACGGAAGCTCCGATCGTCGTTAAGGATCAGAGTCACGGGCCAACGAACAGATCTCGAGCGAGACCTAGTCTCTTCAGGACCTTAAGCCATGAATCTGAGCAAAAGGGAGCGAGTTCTATGTTACGTCGAAGGTCGGAACCGGTGAAGTTGGATGGATAGGAGACGAGCTCTTCAGAGTACTCTGGTCAAGAAAACAGGGGCGATTGCGGGAGAAGTGGGATGACGAGCAGCGAAGAGCGGCGACGGCTGTCTGCCGTGAGAAGGAAGACCGATGGAGCGGGGCGAGAAAGAGAAAAGAAAGGGAGGAAAGGCCGGGTCGGACGCGCACTAGAGAAGAGACAGGCCGAGAAGGTGCAGGTCGCGGGCTGGGCCCAAGAGGGCCGGGTCAAACCCGCCTGATTCAATTTTTCTTTTCTTTTTTCAAGTAAAGATGGTTAGCCAAACCGGCAAAATTAGGTTTCAACAACTAATTGCTACTTTATTTTCATCAAGTGACCACTCAATTCACACATCTATAATAACTATTCATCTCATATCAACTTAATTAAGTAATCACTTGATTCCTGAAAAAAAAACTTATTATTTTCTCTACAAAAGTGAAAAGAAGTAGCCTATATTAAATAATCACGCAATTCAAAAGACACCGGAAATCACGCACACTCGTCGCATGTACCTCAAAATTGGCCTATATATTAAACCAAAAGCGGATCATGTCTCACTTTTCTTATGGTTTTGATTTTATACCTTGAAAAAAGGAAAGAAATAAGTTCCCACAAGAAGTAGGGATAAATTAGATCTTATTTTGTTTACTTAGATGAGACTACACTTAAATGATAAAAAGGCCAAAATAATAAGCATGATATTGGTCTCATGGCAGTTAAACAGATTTACTCATCTTATTACAATGCAAAGAATGGACAGTCAAGATTCTCATCTTTGATAGGATTTACGAGCATTCCTCCTCCACTTCTTTCTCATATTAGCTCCTTTCCTTTCAAGCAACCCCGCGAGCCATTCAAATTTTCTAGATCCGAGAACAATGTATCCTAGAGAGACTCCAGCTACAGTTCCACACCCATAACCCATCAATATGGCTCTCCACTCAAACCAGCCTCCGTGCCCTGAGTCATTTTCTTGAAGGATGGTTACAGGTGGAATTTCTTGTGGATTGTTTGTGCATGTCTCCGGCAATGGAAATCCGCATAGTCTAGGATTCATGGCAAACGAGTCGCTCTTGAATGTGTTGAATTGCCTTCCTCGGGGAATAGGTCCGATGAGCTGATTCTCTGAGAGGTTCAAGAATGCAAGAGACGTCAAATCCGCTAGTTCTTGAGGAATGCTTCCAATGAACTTGTTTGAAGAGAGGTCTAGCCATTCGAGTTCAGTTAAATTGCCAATAGACAAAGGGATATAGCCCGTGAGATTGTTGTGGGAAAAGTTGAGCCCTTTGAGCGACTTTAGGTTTCCAATGTACACGGGAAGCTCCCCACCAAAATGGTTGCTCGATAAGTCGATACTTGTGAAAACAGTTAGAATTTTCACTAACCGTATCTCTATTCCTTTCATGGTCACCATAACTGAATCTTGATAATTACCATCTCCCATATATTGCGGCTTGCCCTGTCTTTTATCCTGATACGTCATGGCAGTAAGCTTCATAATATAACTAACGGGTAAATGACCACTGAGATTGTTGTTGGACAGGTCAAAGATGCGCAATTCAAAAAATGAGCGAGCTTCTCTAGGACTACTCACGAAGCCATGGAACATGTTGGACCTCAAAACAAGAACCTGTAGCTTGGGAAGGGTTCCTAACCAATCAGGGAACGTATCCTTCATTCTATTGTTGCCAAGATCCAAAACTTCCAAATTTTCACAATGTAACAAGGACTGTGGCAATGTCCCTTCAAATCGATTCTGACTAAAGTCGATAGTCCTTAGTTCGCTGTCCTTAGCAAATTTTCTAGGGATCACACCTTGAATCTTGTTGATTCGAAGGTTAAGCACCGAGAGATTTTTGCTAAAGCTCATCAAGCACTCTGGCAAGGTGCCCATCAAACTATTATTGGACAAATCAAGGACCATGAGCTTAGTGGCATTGCATATCAAAGGAGAAACCTTTCCACCAATCTTGTTGTTTGCAATGAAATAGGAGAGAGCAGTGGGTGGTGGAATTGGAAGAGGACCTTCAAATCTATTGTTGGACAAATCAACCATCACTAGATTCAACCAATGGAGAAAATATTCTTCAGGCCATTGACCCCTTAAATTATTGTTTGATATGTAAAAATAAGAAAGCATGGAGGGATGAAATGGAACAGTTGGAGGACCGATTTGGCCATGGAATTCATTGAATTGAAGAGCAATGACCTCTAATGAGGGGGCTTCTAGCAACCACTTCGGAAAAGTATCGTTGATTCTGTTGTGACTGGCGTTTAGCCAGACCAATGATGCACAATTGTCTAAAGACCGCGGAAATGTCCCTTTAAACTTATTGGCACTCAAGTCTAGCATCGAGAGGTTGGCTAAATTTCCCAAACATTGTGGAATAAAGCCAGAGAGATTGTTACGACGCAAAAATAGAAATTTAAGGGAGCTTAATTTGCAAATGGAAGAGGGAATCTCTCCATTGAAGCGATTGTTGTCAGCCATAAAGTAGATTATAGGGAGTGGTGGAATTGGAAGCGGGCCCTGAAATAAGTTGTCGCTAAGGTCAACATAAATCAACTCTTTCCAAGGAAATTGTTGTATGCCTCCCTCAATATGGTTACTAGAAATATCGATAGACTGAAGGGTACCTTTCCCTACATCCCAAAACCATCTCCGTATCTGACCGCCAATCTTGTTTCCGGAGAGATCTAATCCTCTTAGCATTTTTAAAGAGTTCAGAAAAGGAGGGAACTCGGTCAAGTTGCAGGAAGGCAAGGCCAAAGTCTCAAGCTTCGGAAATGTGTGATTCATACTGTTGTACATTAGATTTAGCTCAACTGTAAGACCAAGGACTTGCAGATTTTTCAGTGTCGAAAAGACTCCCAAGTCTAAAACACCAGTGAAGTTGTTGAAAGAAAGGTCTACATACATGAGTTGTTCAAGCTTTACAACAAATGACAGGATATGACCAGTTAATTCATTGCGTGAAAGGTCCAAAATGGTTAATTTTGTTAAGTTCACAAGCGATGAGGGAATCGATCCTGTCAATGTGCAATTGCTAAGATACAGAGTTTTTAAATTCTTGAATTCACCGATTGAATCGGGTATTTTGCTCGAAATGCTTGTATACGAGAGGGTTAAGGATTCAAGAGACTTGCTCCAATTAGACTTTGGAAAAGAAACTGTGAAATCATTGACTTCCAAATTGAGATGAAGGAGGTTTGGCGAGCTCAAAATGTTGGGCAGAAGTTCTCCATGTAACTCACACTCTACCACACTGAAAAACGTCAAGGAGGATGATAAATTCACGAAAGAACTGAGCAAAACAGCAGACATGTCTATGAAATTGAGGTTAAGTTCCCTCAACTCTGTCAAATTTTGAACAAGGATTTTGAAACCGGTATTTTCAATCTTAAGACTTTGTTCCCAAAGTGTATCATCTTGCTTATTGTTCCAAGAGAGATCAAGTAAAACAAGTTTAGAAAGGAAAGAAATTTCAACAGGAACTAAACCTGAAAAATTGGATTGAGAGAGATTGAGGTGCCTCAGTTCAGCAAACACACTTAGTTCAGGCAAAATGGGTGAGGTACTGAAATTGTTAAAAGCAAGGTTGAGGCTCTGAAGATGGCGAAGTGCAAAGAGTGAACTGTTAGAACAGAGGGTCCCCTGCAGACAGCTATATGAAAGATCGAGGCCGATAATGTTACCCGTTACATTGTCACAAGTGACACCGTCTCACGAGCAGCAATCCAAGCCGTTCTTCCATGTAGTCATCTTCGGATCACAATCTGAGTCCGTATCAGTTTCAACTGTGAGGGAATCATTGAACTGAAGTAAGGCATCACTTTGGACCGGACGACATAATTGCGCTGTGGAGAAAGGAAGTTTTAATAACAATTGCCTAGAAAGACAAAAGAGAAAATAGAGGGATCGATAGAATTCCATGTCTTTTGGTCGAGCACAATGCCTTCAAGACAGCAATGCACTTAATTATAATCTTACAAAAGTCAAAGTCTTCTTCAAAAGTGATTAATGGGGTCAAAGTCTTCGGTGGTGGGGTTTGCTTGGGTGTGGAAAATTCTAACTGCCATAGAATTTCTTCCTTGGCTGAACGCATAAAGGACAGTGGGGGAGTTTTCAAGACATCCATTCTAGATGGACAATGACAAATTAGTGCTAGAAAGTTGAACTTTACTAATTGTTTTTACTTGCACTATCATGTCTAGCATGGAGTAGGATTTTTTCTACATGTAAATGATGTGGAAGCCTTCTTCATTTTTCTTGCAAGACATATCGGTCAAGTCTATGGCGGCAATTATCATTTCATAGAAAAACGTGGCTCCGATCATTACCGTCTAGTATACGAATTTGAATAATCCATAATGAAGAAAACGACCATTTATGAACATTTTCCAGTAAAATAACATTGAATCTCTAATACCCCTATTTACTATTGTAGGCAAGTGAGATGATAGGTACAAATCAAAGATCTACTGTTCACTTGCAAGTAAAAGATGCAATCTCTAAATGACATTTCAAGCTTATCACTTTTCTATTCCTTGATCTACACAGCCCATGGTTTAATTGGACATCTTCTCAGCAATTTCACAGTCCATGAAATCTAATGTCTTCCGCTTTGGCTTTTTCATCCATTTGGTTTCCCTTTTCTCCATCCTGGTTGCAGTTCTCACAAGCCATTCAAATCTTCCAATTTCACATGAAATGGATGCTATGGAGATTCCAATTACAATTCAATTAAGATAAACTGACGAAATATCTTTTAATTTTGATAAAATGCTTGTCAAATATGTTACAGTTACAATAACTAACAACACGAGTGATGATATTGAGGTTCCATGCAAGGGTGTCCTCGATTACTCCCAATTCTGCATCTTCGTTCGTTCGTCATATGCTGTAAAAGAAAAATTCCTCGTAAACTTCATTCAGAGTATGGCGAAGGATGGCAGACCCGAGTGTTGCAGAGGTTGAAAGAGATCGAAAAATCTCTATCGGTTTCAGGATCCATCCAAGGATGAAGTTGCTCGTAAGGTTTGGTCCATTGAAATGAAGTTGCACAAATCTAGGCGCTTTGCTTATCAGGGGTCGATATTATTCCAAATTCCAATTCCCAAAAATGTTTTGGCGAAAACATACACATTTGCAGCTTCGTGGCTCCATTTTTTCAGCGCCTTCCACGTGGAACACCACATCGTGCTGCTTGAGAAAGACACAAACCGCATGTCTTTCACTGCAACTTTTGAGATTGAACCTGTATTCTAGTAGCGAAATAGAACGGATTGAAGCAATCGTCTGGGCAATTCTTCCAGGATAAATAGCTAGTTCCTTTGGAGCCTTTCAGGTATTTACAAAGAATTTCAGTTTTATTGCCTCCTCCTTTGGAATTATACCATGCACCACCACATTAGTCGGTGAATCTCTTGGGAGGAACGTCCAGTGCACCGCAGTTTCCTGAACGTGATTATGATTGCTATATTGCTATAACAACTTTTTCCGGCTAATAAAGTCAACTCAATTTGTCTTAAACTTCGTCTCTTTGGCTGAAATTAAGGCCAGCATAGGATTTTCAATATGCTTGATTAACAAAGCTTAAACCCGAGTCCTTCCGGCTTCATAGGCAAGTGTCAAGTCACCATCTCTATGTGACGGACGGATAGAGCTACTTCATGATTAAGTCACAGTTCATCAACCTGATCATCCGTTAACTAATGCTTATAGCTTCCTGTGCCTTCTCCCCCATAGCCTTACAATGTTAATATGGTAAATAGTATAAATTGGACATTTTCTGGAGCTACAAAGAGTGCAAGATCTTTGGAAGTTAAGCGTCTCAAGCAGCTGTTTTCTTTCAATATCAGTAAGGCTCCGGTAGAAACCGAAAGCGCCGAATGTGAGCAATCAATGATCTATATTGGACTCTGAACCAACTTGTATGGATGCAACGACTTCAGTATTTAAGAGTTGAGCGGCAGGCTCATCATTTTCAATCATTCTCACCCTGATAATCTATCCAAACACGCCAAAGCACATGCTCAGATGCATACATGCCCAAACATTCAATATGCTTATATCCTTACAAAGAAGAAATCAATATAAGCAGCCTCCAACATAAAAAGTTCATGTACTCTCTTTCAATCTTTCTCGAGTGAAGATCACTTCCAACAGAGTTCACAAGTCTTAAAACAAATACAACCGATAAGTTCAGGAGTTTTCAAAGCAACTTCACACCTGCTTCTCTCACACAATCGATAACCGCCTTGACTTTGCCATGATACTTTTGTTCTCTTTTCAAGTGGACGGCGACAGCAGGGATGCCCTTGAGCAGCAGCCTCTCTCCCAGTATCTTTCCTATCTTCGCAGCTGCAGCCACATCTTGAGTTGAGTCCATGCTTGGTCTCAAAGCCTTCTCCTGCGAGCTTGCCGAAGACGCCACAGTAGCAGTTGGGGAATGGATGACTTGGGCACTTACAAACTTGTTAGTAAAGTGCATCTTCAGAACATAAGGCTTGAGAAAGTATTCTCGGTGGCTTAGCTGGCGGTGGGATAACCATCTCTGAGTTGAGGAATCAATATAACAAACTTCAAATTGCTACAACGAAAGCACCAAAGTCAGATAAAAGGGAAAATAATCAGAAAATTAGATTGTTCATCTTTTCCATCCCTCTTTATGTCAAGGTCCAGCATGTTGTTTTATATATAAAAGTCAGCTTTTTCATTACAAAAGAAGAGAAGTATAAACCACAAGCCTTAAGCTTGCAGTATAGTAGACTGTAATAGAACTATACTGGAAACAAGATCGTTGTAAATAAGTAACTTAGGGTGCATTTATTTCACGAAAAGCTCAAGATTAAATGAGAAATATTTCCATCATCTATGAAAATAGTTAGTCATAAATTGTGGTCGATAGTGCAAACATTTTTCCTTGACTAAATTTTCTAAGTAAAATAACCAATCATCTTTTGAAAAATATTTTTCGCAAAACAAACACACCCTTAGTTCCCACACCATTGCACTAGAACAACGAAAAGCATTAACAGCCAAGAGATATAATATTGACCCTGACTGCTGATAAAGTATCTCATGAAGCAATCAAATGACTAATGTATGTGATGTATCGAGAAAACCACACTTGAACAAAGCCATCTCGTGTCACGACAGAAAACCGTCCTAACACAACTCAGTTTCGATTGGTTTTTCTCCATTCCACGTTTTAACGGCATATCATGTGTTAAACAGCAAAGATAGTTCTCTTCTAGATTTGACTCCTCTTTGACAACTTTCATCGAACACTCAGCGCGCAATTTCTGAATGACATAACCAAGCATCCCGGAAAGCCGTGAGACACAGCTTTTAAGCTGCTACTAAGAAAGAAACACAAGAGCGAAACGACATCATGCGAAACGGACCCGAAGAAACACAAATTAGTCCAGAATTTTCCCAGGGAATCAATCAGAAAATGCAGAGCAACCGGGTCTAACTCTGACCCCACAATGGACATCCACTCAAAGACAAGAAAGCACCAGTGACGGACCCTTTTGAGAGGAAGTACCACACCGGCGAATGCACGACCGAGCTGCGAAATCCAACCAACGACGTCTTCAGACAGTGAGATGCGAAAAGAAGGGGGGGGGGGGGGGAGCGCGGAGAAATTGAGTGAGACTATAAGGCCCTGTTTGGTAACCATCCAAAATTCTTATTCTTTGTTCCCGGAATCAGTTTGGGAACAAAATCGCGTTTGGTAAATTTTTTGTTCCTGGGAACAGATTGAAAGTAGAATTAAGAATAAAAAAAAAATGATTTTTGTTCCAGAATCAGAAAAAAGAGTCAAACTTAACTATTCTTCTATTTTCTTCTTCTTCTTCTTCAATCGCGTGCCACCATTTGCCCCCATCCACCACCGTCTGTCGTCGCTGTCGCCGGTCGCCGGCAACCGATTTGACGAGCTTGCCAGCTCGCCAGAGGCAAGCCCAGCCACCGGCGAGGCTTGGCCTCGCCAGTGGCTAGGCAGGCCTCGCCGAGGCTGGGTGAGCCCCGCCCAACCCCGGCGAGGCTCGCGTGGCCACCAACGAGGCTAAGCCTCGCTAGGGCTGGGCAAGCCTCTCGATGCCCAGCCCCACCGGTGGCCAATCAAGAATAAAAAAATATATATATGATTTTTGTTCCAGAATCAGAAAAAAGAGTCAAACTTAACTATTCTTCTATTTTCTTCTTCTTCTTCTTCAATCGCGCGCCACCATTTGCCCCCATCCACCACCATCTGTCGTCGCTGTCGCCGGTCGCCGGCAACCGGTCTGATGAGCTTGCTAGGCCAGGGCGAGGTCCGATGAGCTTGCCAGAGGCAAGCCCAGCCACCGGCGAGGCTTGGCCTTGCTAGTGGCTAGGCGGGCCTCGCCAGTGGCTAGGCGGGCCTCGCCGAGGCTGGGTGAGCCCCGCCCAACCCCGGCGAGGCTCGCGTGGCCACCAACGAGGCTAAGCCTCGCTAGGGCTGGGCAAGCCTCTCGATGCCCAGCCCCACCGGTGGCCAGGCGGGCCTAGCCCAGCCCCAATGAGGCTCGCCCAGCCCCACCGATGGCCAGGCGAGCCTCGCCCAGCCCCAGCGAGGCCGGCCTCACCGAGGGCCAGCGACACTCCGGTGAGGTCGCCGGCCCTCGTCTAGCCGATCGCTGGACTGGCGATCGGCCTAAAGAAGAAGAAGAATAGGAGAAAAAAGAAAAAAAAAAGAAAAAATTATAAAAATTATTTAAAAATTAAAAAAAAAAATTTGGAATAGAATTAATGAGCATGGTACCAAACGCAATTCTATTCCAAAATTAGAAATTTTGGACAGTTACCAAACGACTTAAAATGCTTAGAATTAGTTTCCGGGAACAGAATAAAAAAAAATCATTTCTGATCAGAATTTACTCCCGGGAATAAATACGTTACCAAATGCGCCCTAAAAGAGTTGCAAGCACATGGAGGAGTCCCAAATGGGCGGCCCGATATTGAAGATCCGACCCGACCCAAATTGACCGCATGAAAATGTCAATACTCGAAACGAACCAAACCGTTCAATCACTCTATCCGACCCGACTCGACCCGATTGGAAAATTTAATTATATTTGGATTTTTTTTTAACGATTATCCGGATTATTTCGCTCTGTTTGTTTAATTAATTCTTCCAAATTATTCTTATAAATTACAAAGGGATATTTATAAACGAGGCTTAGAGAGATTTTTCTGTTAATTTGACGATGTTAATCAACGCAATATAATCACGGGACAAATATAGGTTTTCACAAATATCAAATTACAAATGAGCATTGTAACTATCATTAGCAGTCAAGTTGACTAATGCTCTTTGGTCGTTGAGTCTATTTTAATAGCCAGACTTGCAATTACTTTTAATAAATATAATTGTACTTTAGTAACGTAGAAAGAGGTGACTATTGAGAAGGTTTTTCTTTTTTGCTACCGTTGTTTAAAAATTATTTACATTATTTTACTAAAGTTATTTTATTTGCTTTTCCACATTACTTTTTTTACTGTAGACAGAGTTATGCAATTGAGACTTAGTGATATATTTCTAATAATTTGACGATCTTAACTAATGTAACATCATTAGCAAAATGACTTTTGCTTTTGCTTATATTAGAATTAGAAAAGTCTGTAACTATCATTAGCAGTCAAGTCGATTGAAAGATTTTGCGCATTAAGTTTGGTTTAATAGCTAGATTTAAAATTTACTTTTTGAAAAATATAGTAGTACTTTAGTTAAGTTGATTATTGAAAGAGGTAATCATCAAGTGGTATGTATATGTTTTCTTTTGCTAATATTGTTTGAAGAGTTATTCACATTATTTCGCTGGGGTTCTTTTTTTATTCCTAATTATTTCTTTAAATTAGTTTAAAAAGATGTAGTTGTATTTTACTTAAGTTAATTATAGAAACAGGTGAGTGTCAATTAGTTGTGCATTATTATTCACTGAGATCGTTTAAACAATTATTCATATTATTGGGCTAAGTTTGTTTTATTTATCATTCCAAATTGTTGTTTCATATTATAAATAGATACGTGCAAACGAGACTTGAAAATTATTTCTATTAATTTGACAATATTAATTAACGGGATATCCATCATGGGACAAGTGTAGGTCTTTACAAATTTTAAATTACAAAAGAATGTTGCAACGATCACTAACAATCAAGTTGATTGATGTTGTTGCACATCGAGTCTATTTTAATAGTTTGGTCCACAATTTTATTTTAATTGATGAAGTTGTATTATCATTAAGTTAGTTATAGGAAGAGATGATTATCAAGTAATCGTACTTTTTTTCTAAATGTTTTGTAATATCTTTCCAATTTTTTTGTTAAATTTTTTTTTTTTTTATTTCTTCTTCTTAGCTAATAGCAGTTTAGATATAGATAACTTGATAGTAGACATATATTTTTCATTCCTTGGGCAGTCTATTTATCGTGATACGTAAAATAACATAAAGTCAAATGTAAATTTATTCACGTAATATATAGATGTACTTTAAAAATGAAAAAATGTAAATATAAATGGATAATCACGAGTTACATTGATATTTTCATATTCTAAAGCATCATTTGTAGTTACCAGAATACCATATTTATGATAACTAAATATACAAAGTATCTGTAATTATCTATATTTAAATATGTAATTTGCATATTATTTGTAATTACCATATATATATTTAAATAATTGGATATACAATATATATTTCCAAAAGATATATAAATAGGTGGGTCAACGGCCCCGCACCCATTTATATGTGATTTTTACTTGACATCATGGATTGTCGCCCGAATAGAACGAACAAAAAGATTTCCTTAACACTAGTGAGTATTGTCCACCCTTGAATTGAACTCTCAGAAGTTACAATTTTTATTTTTTTTCCCGTTAGTCTTTTCTCCTTAGAATTGCTCTTAGACAAAAAGCAAATCTATATCCTCAGTCGGCATGTGTACCATTGTGTAATTTGTATAACTATTCAAATGTGGCAGCTTGGAAGTGACAGCATAATTTATGTGTGGATGGGACTAAAGCTTCTTTTAGAGTCAATTTGCAACTACAGACAATATCTCCCACCATGACGCTTCCCCTTGTCGTTGACAAGAACCCGCCCATTCGACCAGAGAGGACAAGAAAGACAGCTTTTTCAATGAACGAATTCGTCACAAGAGTTTGTGTTTCAGAGTTCATGTATGGGAAGCCAAGGGAAAACAGTGGAGGGACTGATGTGAACCTTTTGATATCCTCATGGACTGACAGACAACCAAAGACATGATTGTTGTCGTGGTGTAAATCAAGATTCCATGCTTTTTGGACATTACATACACAAACATGTCAACAAAAACTTCTCTCTAGGTTCGTACAAACACCTTTGCTTATCCTCGTTTCATGTCCATCACTAGTTTTAGGAACACTTCATCCTCACCGTTTAGAAAGTCATGCCAGACTGCATTAAGAAATTTCAAGTGCGTGCACGTGTCGACATGAACACTGCTTGCAACTATCAAAGTTTACGCCGATCTAGACGTAACTGAACAAAAGAAGGCAAGCCATCGATCCTCGGCTTCACCATACCAATTTTGGTGATAATTGGTGGATATATTGAGCTGGGCATGATTGCCCCTATATTAGCACAGGTTTGTCTTACAAAAGCTCATGACTCTTGAATATTGGTGTATCTGCAGTTGAGTTTTGGGTGCTGTTACTCCTTTATAAGTTCGTATGATTTGTCCAGGCTAAGAGGGTCTTATTTATTTAATTTTGCTGAACTGATTTAAGAAAGTCTAGTTATCACAGCAGAGATGCGCTCTGCAACTCTGAACATGTGATGTGAGCGCATAAACCTCACTATCAACTGACTTATTGTGAGTTCTCATCGTCACAAGCCATGATTCTTGGCATGTCTACACCAGAAGCAATTCTTTCACGAGGAAATCCACTCTCTCACTGCCTAATTTGATTCAAACGGTGTTTGGGGTTTACAGCTGATAGGAGAAGGAGACGACGTCTTGAGCATATGAGGTGAACATAGATCTACTTACTGGCCATGGCAATAGAGGGAGAGGCAAACCAGAAGCTGCTGAAAAAACCGGTAGCAGTGGAAGTCAGTGATGTTGGTGAGGATGAGCCCCTGAAGGACAGGATATGGAGTGAGACCAAGAAGATGTGGATTGTTGCCGCACCTGCAATATTCACCAGACTCTCTACCTTTGGGATTTATGTCATCAGCCAAGCTTTTATCGGCCACATCGGGTCCACCGAATTGGCTGCCTATTCTCTTGTCTTCACTGTCCTCCTGAGATTTGCAAATGGTGTCCTGGTATGTTTTAGCATGTTTTCCATTCCTTTAGTTGTCGATTTTTTCATGTACTAGAGTCATGTAATATGGTATCTTGCTGTTGTTCATCTTACGTCAACATTTTTAATTTGCAAAAAATTAGTTTTTTGTCTCTTTATATATTGTTTATAGATGCTTCTTAAGCACATCTGTCACTGAGCCCAACAGTGAATAACGAACGAAATTCTTTTTCATAGAACAGTCTCATGTCCCTTAATTAACAATGCTCAAACATAGAATAGCCACTGCGAAGCAGTATGCCATTACTGGCTTCTCATGGAAGCAGCTTGTCAGCTTTGATTGACTTTCTGAATATGTTGAAGCCAGTGAAATTGTTATGAGAACAAGGCATATAGAAATCGAAAGAGCACTAAGGAAAATGAGTTTGGAGTTGAACCAAGGTCGTTTGCATTGTGGATGTGGCTTTGAACGAAACAACACTATGTTAGTGTTGAAAAAGGGTGTGACCAACAAGACTTATGAGAGAATTCGCCAAAAACATCTCCACGCATGTCTTTTTTTATCGCCTGCCAGAGGAACCTTTCCTCATGTCGTTCATGTGACGTTGTCTTGAAATTTGAGTCATGAAATGAGTTACAACAGCTTCTGTTCATGGAACTTTCAGCTCGGCATGGCAAGTGCGCTTGAGACTTTATGTGGCCAGGCCTACGGTGCGAAACAATACCACATGCTCGGAGTGTACCTCCAGAGGTCATGGATTGTCCTAACAATCTGCTCCATCTTTCTACTTCCTCTGTTCATCTTCACCGCGCCACTTCTAAAGGCCTTAGGCCAGGAAGACAAAATTGCAAAGGTCGCTGGAGAAATCTCCCTCGGATTGATCCCAATCCTCTTCGCCTTTGTCATATCTTTTACCTGCCAAATGTTTCTCCAAGCGCAGAGTAAGAACATGATCATTGCATACATAGCAGCATTCTCGGCGGTGGCTCATCTATGTCTATCGTGGCTATTGACCGCAAAATACAAGTTTGGAATTTTAGGTGCCATGGCTTCCACCATTTTGGCATATTGGATTCCTAATATAGGACAACTAATGTTCGTGTTGTGTGGAGGTTGCCGAGATACATGGAAGGGTTTCTCGAGTTCGGCCTTTAAGGACTTGTGGCCTGTGATTAAGCTCTCGCTTTCATCTGGCGCCATGCTATGGTAAGTCCGGATTTCATCACCAAGACATAAGATTTTGTCCTTGAATCCAGACTAATTGATAAGTTTATGTGTAAATCAGCATTCGTTTAGTTGATCTAACCATTTGGTATCTACATGCCCGATGGGTGATTTAGAAGTCGCCAATGTTTTGTTGTGAATAAATGGTGAAATCTGGACACGCGAAATCTCTCACATCAGAAGTGGACAGCGGCACGTCCTTTCTTTTTCATTCAAGATTTTCAATTCCTATTCTTTGCTAATTGTCAGTCTCGAGCTGTGGTACAACACGGTGCTGGTTCTTCTAACGGGCAACATGGAAAATGCGGAAGTTTCTATTGATGCACTCGCCATCTGGTAATTGGGTTTGCACTTCCAATCTTTCTGCTCCTAGCTGTTTTCAATTACATTTGGGAAATGCCTAGATTACAAAAATTCCTTCAGCAAAGGCTAGTTCACTAAAATGAAATAGCATAATTTCCTTACTTGCAGCCTCAACATCAGTGGTTGGGAGATGATGATCTCCTTCGGTTTCTTGGCTGCAGCAAGGTGTAATCACATGTCGTGACTCCTATTGACCATTAACTCCTTCTCTAGACTTTGCAATTTACTAGCAAATTTCTAAATTTTGTATGCTTTTTCAGCGTTCGAGTATCTAATGAACTAGGAAGAGGGAGCTCAAGATCAGCAAAGCTCTCAATCATGGTTACGGTGCTCATATCGTTCGGCATTGGATTTGTTCTCTTTGTGTTCTTCCTCTTCTTCAGGGGGCGTCTAGCTTATATTTTCACGGAGAGCGATGAGGTCGCTAATGCTGTGGCTGATTTATCACCTCTTCTGGCTATTTCCATACTTTTGAACAGCGTCCAACCAGTCCTTTCCGGTAATTCTTCTCCACTATTCCCTCATGATCTCATGAATGAAAATACAATATTCCTTAAAGAAGGAAAAAGTATCAAAAAATTCTTAAACCTATTGCATTAATACTAATTTAGTCATAAACTTTTCAATTAGACAAATTCGGTCCTAAACCTTTTCACATTAGCACCGATTCAATCCATCTGACCAATTTTGGTTGGCCGGCACTGACGTGAATGCTAGCTAGTAGAATGCTAACGTGGCAATTTTTTAATAATTTTTTTTTCATTTTTCCTTTTCTTTTCTCTTCTTCCTCCTTGAACTTTCCTTGCAATGCCAACGCGACTCTGGCAAGGCTCATCAACCATTGGGAGAGGGCCGCAAAGCCCTCATCTATAGCTAGGGAGGGTCATGGCCCCTTGCCAGCCTCACCTGGGGTTGTGAGCAAGGTCTGGGGACCGTAGGTGATTCGACTTCGCCCAGATCTGCGTAGAGGCTGCCTTTGCCCGGCCAAAGGCCACGACACTCATTGGAGCCTCGCCAGCCACAATGGGGAAAGTCCGAGGAGGAAGAAGAGGAAAAAAAAAAGAAAAAAAAATGACAAAAAATAAAAAAAAAATTATTAAAAAAATTGCCACGTTAGCATTCTACTAGCCAGCATCCACATTAGTCTCAGCTGGTCAAAATTGGCCGGATGGACTAAATTGTTATCAATGTAAAAATATTTAAAACTTTTTTGGTACTTTTCCCCCTTAAAGAACTTGATGGTTTTTCATTATCATCGACATGAGTGGCAACAAACTTAATCGATCAATACACAAAAATTTGAGAAATATGTCCATCCATTGTATGATGTGAGCAATAAAGTGGTGGATTAATATCAAATTTTGAGTACCTGATTGTGATTGAACATTAGTCTCAACATATATTTATCAGGAGTAGCCGTTGGAGCTGGTTGGCAGAGCATAGTAGCCTATGTCAACATCATAAGCTATTACCTAGTAGGGATTCCCGTGGGAGTCGCGCTTGCTTATTTCTTAGGGATGCGAGTGAAGGTAAACTACTAATTTCCTTTCCAAGACGAGTTGCATTGGCAAATTTGCATATCAATGAGTGAGACATGTCAAAATGGGCTGAAGCTCTTGACCTGCACCTGTAAAATTGAGATTCCTATATCCTGATCATATGCCTTGTAGGGCGTGTGGGTCGGAATGCTGTTCGGAACTTTCGTGCAGACTGTAGTACTGATCGTTATTACCTACAAAACTGATTGGGACAAGCAGGTGCGTTGGATATTACAATTCTCCATTGATTCCTAATTATATTAAGGGTCAACAAGTCTCAATGTCCTTCTGCAGGTATTACTAGCTCGAACACGCGTTAATGAATGGTTCGTGGCTGAAGAAGCATCGCACAAGACCAGCACGAGCGTCTGATTCAATCTTTTTTTCGTTCTCCTGTTATTCTTTTGAAGATAGCGAAAAGTTCTTTATCAGATCTTAAAAACTGAATTCCCAGCAAGGGAACTGTCCTGCAAGATGTGTATCAAATTGTTAATTTAATAAGATTAGCGCACGAGCAGTCGAAATCCTGTCAAACCATCAGTTATGTAACCTAAATTAAATGAAGAATGACATTCTGGCAAATCCATGAAGAGGGCAATTGAAATGAGAATTTCAACACTGTTTCTCCTCATGTAATCCTGCGTTATTTCGTCAAAGCAAGCAATTTCCTATCTTGTCGAACATGTTTCTTCTAGAGAACATTCTGAGTTTCAATATGTTGTTCTTCCAGGACTAGATTTTCAGTTCCCTTTCTTATTGAATGTTAGGAAATGCTAATTGCTCAATATATGGAATCTGCCTGCGAGTAGTTTTAGCCTATGTAGCACCGACACGGACACGTGACACGCGACACGACACGACACGACACGCCGACACGTCATTTCTTAAAAATAGAGAATTTCGACACGTTCCAACACGTTATATATTAAATATATTTTTATATATAAATACATAAATAAATAATAAAAAATAGCCTAGAATTAATTTACACGAAAAATATTAAATAATATCATTTATTATTTTAATTTGTTACAATAATACACAAAACTTAGAGGAAAATAACATTGTTTAAAGAAAAATGCTGAAATGATATTTTTAAATTTATTTATTTATCATATATAGCATTTTTTATTACTTCTTTCATAGTAAAAGACTTTTTAAAAAAATAAAACAATTCTAAAAAAACAAAACTGAAAAAAAAAAATTTACCCCGTGCATGTATATTTATAGCAATTTTACTTCTTTTATTATTTATTTTGTGTATATTTATAGTTTGACCCCTCAAGTATTAGAAATTTTTAAAATTGACCCCGTGCATGTCGGAATTGCGTGTCGGAATTCTGGACTCGCGTGTCGGAGCGTGTCGGAGAGAGCTGACCACGTGTCGGATTTTTCGACACTCGTTAACCGCGTGTCGGAGCGTGTCGGGACGTGTCAGAGCGTATCGGACACGTATCGGAGTATCGGACACGACACGAAGACTTCCGAAGAGTGTCCGTGCTACATAGGTTTTAGCACACAAGCTAGAGCCTTGAGTAATTGTCCTTGATTTATAAGCGGCAACGCTAGCGAAAAGTCTATGGTCGACTTTCCTTTTCTGATTACCTTTGTCGACTCCAGTAGCATACCCACCCCACCTGAATTTTGGCTCCATGCCCTGCCGTTTTCTTCGACCACCAGTTCTGTTAGGGGAAAATACGTATCGTTTGGGTCGGGGCCCCCTGCACCCCACGCCCGTCCATATATGGATCTTTACTTAACATTATGGATTGACACCAAAATAGAACAAACAAAAAGATTTTGATTCTCCAACTTCTTTGCAAAATGCTTGTCCTGATCAAAGAGCCGTCTTAATGGAGTTGTGAAATCTAATAGAGAAGAATAATATTAAAGCTCAAAGTTTTTACTACTAATGACATACATGTAATTTCCATTGAAACTATGTATACCCTAAATTTCTGATATATATTGGGGCATATTTTTTGTAGTTGTAATCCTAAAGCTTGTACCTTTAAAACTTGTAACGCTGATACCAATAGTAAAGAGATTGCCTAGTGCGGCAACGTGAGTTTTTTCCTTTTTGATTTTAAAAGGCTTTCCATGTAAGAATTCCCTCGCCTTCTTCTTTATTTTATTTTATTTTTCTCTTCAAAGATTCACACTCTTAATAACTGTACCAAAGCCTAGTTTGGCAAAATAGTGGAAGCGATGAATATGAATGAAGAGAAGGTGAAGATCAATCAGTTTGATGATAATAACTTTGGTTTTTTGAAGATGCAAATCGAGCATTTGTTGTATCAAAGGAACTTGCATCAGCCTCTATCGATAGAAAAACTGAATTCGATGAAGCAAACAAAGTGGGAATTGTTAGATAGCAAACTTTGGATGTGATTCATCTCACATTAGCACGAAACGTTACTTTACAATCTAAGTCCGTATCAATTTCGACTATGAGGGAATTGTTGAACCGAAGTAAGGCATCACTTTGGACCGAATGACATAATTGTGTTGTGGAGAAAGGAAGGTTTAATAACAATTGCCCAAAAAGACAAAAGAGAAAACAGAGGGACCGATAGAATTCCATATTTTTGGTCGAGCACAATGCCTCCAAGACAGCGATGCACTTAATTATAATCTTACAGAAGTCGAAGTCTTCTTGAGAAGTGGTTAATGGGGTCAAAGTCTACGGTGGTGGGGTTTACTTGGGTGTGGAAAATTCTAAGTGCCATAGAATTTCTTCCTTGGTTGAACGCATAGAGGACGGTGTGGGAGTTTTCAAGGTATTCACAAAGTAGTGCTAGAAAGTTGAATTTTATTAATTATTTTTACTTGTAATGTCATGTCAAGCATGGAATAAGATTTTTCTACATGTACACAATGCAGAAGCTTTCTCCGCTTTTCTTGTAAGGCATATTAGTCAAGTCTACGGCAGCAATTATCATTTCATAGAAACGTGTGGCTTTGGTCATTACTATCTAGTATATGAATTTCAATAATTCATAATGAAATATAAAAATCATTTATGAACATTTTCCAGTGAAATAGCCTTAAATCTCTAATACCCCAGTTTATTATTGCAAACAAGTGAGATGATAGGTACAAGTCCAAGATCTACTATTCACCAGCAAGTAAAAGATGCAATCTCCAAATGGCATTTCAAGCCAACAGCTTTTGCATTCCTTGATCTACATGGCGCACAGTTAAATTGAACATCTTCTCAACAATTTTATGGTCCATGAAATTTGATGCCTTTTTCTTTGGCTTCTTTATCCATCCGGCTTCCCTTTTCTCCATCCTTTTCGCAATTTTTGCAAGCCATTTGGTTCTTCTAGTTTCACATGAAATGGATGGTATGGAGATTCCAATTATAATTCTCAATTAAGATAAACTGATGAAATATCTTTTAAGTTCTATAAAAGGCTTGTTGAGTATGTTACTGTTACAATAACTTACAACACAAGTGATGATATTGAGGTTACATACAAGGGTGTCCACGATTATTCCCAATTCTGCATGTTTGTTCGCACTTCAGATGCTGTAAAAGAAAAATTCCTCATAAACTTCATTCGGAGCATGGGAAAGGATGATGGACCCGAGTGTCGCAAAGGTCAAAAGAGATTGAGAATTTCTATAGCTTCGGGACCTAAGGATGAAGTTGCACATAAAGTTCTGTCCATTAGAATGAAGTCACACAAATCTAGGCGCTTTGCTCATCCTGCCGGCCACAAAGAAAAGGGGGTTGATATCATTCCAAATTTCAATCCCCGAAAATTTTTTGGCAAAAACACACATTTGAATCTTTGTGGCTCCATTTTTTCAGCGCCTTCCACGCGGAACCCCACATCGTGCTACTTGAGAAAGACGCAAACCGCATGTCTTTCACTGCAGATTTCGAGATTGAACCTGTATTCTTGTAGAGAAATAGAAAGGATTGAAGCAATTGTCTGGGCAACTCTTGGGGGATGAATAGCTTTTAGGAGCTTTTCAGGTATTTACAAAGGAGTTCAGTTTTTTGCCTCATCCTTTGGAATTACAGCATGCACCAACAGATTAGGTGGTGAATCTCTTGGGAAGCACAAAAGTTCAGGAACGTCCAATGCACTGCAGTTTCCTGAACGTGATTATGATTGCTATATTGCTAAAATGACTCGTTACGGTTTATAAAGTCAACACAATTTGTCTTAAACTTCCTCTCTTTGGCTGAAATTACGGCTAGCATGGGATTTTCATTTATGCTATGAGTAACAAAGCTTCAACCCCGAGCCCCTTCGGGCTTCATAGGCAAGTGTCAAGTCACCATCTCTATGTGGAGGACAGATAGAGCAACTTCGTGATTAGGCCACGGTTCATCAACCCGATCATCCGTTAACTCATGCATATAGCTTCCTGTGCCTTCTCCCCCATAGCCTTACAATGTTAATATGGTAAATATAAATTGAACATTTACTGGAGCTACAAAGATTGCTAAATCTTTGCAAGTCGGGAGTCCCAGGCAGCTGTTTTCTTTCAATATCAAAAGGCTCCAGTAGAAACCAAAAGCACCCAATGCGAGCAATAATGATTGAACTCTGAACCAACTTGTATGGATGCAATGACTTCGGTATTTAAGAGTTGAGTGGCAGGCTCATCATTTTCAATCATTCTCACCCTGATAATCTATCCAAAAATGCCAATACACATGCTTGGATACATACATGCACAAACATTCAATGTGCTTATATCCTTACTAAGAAGAAATCAATATAAGCAGCCCCCAACATAAAAATCTCATGCACTCTCTTTAAATGCCATCTTTCTCAAGTGAAGATCACTTCGAACAGAGGTCACAAGTCTTAAAACAAATACAACCGATAAGTTCAGGAGTTTTCAAAGCAACTTCACACCTGCTTCTCTCACAGAATCAATAACCGCCTTGACTTTGCCATGATACTTTTGTTCTCTTTTCAAGTGGACGGCGACAGCAGGGATGCCCTTGAGCAGCAGCCTCTCTCCCAGTATCTTTCCTATCTTTGCAGCTGCAGCCACGTCTCGAGTCGAGTCCATGCTTGGTCTCAAAGCCTTCTCCTGCGAGCTTGCCGAAGACGCCACAGTAGCAGTTGGGGAATGGATGACTTGGGCACTTACAAACTTGTTAGTGAAGTGCATCTTCAGAACATAAGGCTTGAGAAAGTTTATTATTCTCGGTGGCTTAGCTGGCGGTAGGATAACCATCTCTGAGTTGGGGAATCAATATAACAAACTTCAAATTGCTACAACGAAAGCACAAAAATCAGATAAAAGGGAAAATAATCAGAAAATTAGAATGTTCATCTTTTCCATTCCCTCTTTATCTCAAGGCCCAGTATTTTGTTTTAGTTATATAGAAGTCACCTTTTCCATTACAAAAGAAGAGAAGTATAAACCACAAGCCTTAAGCTTGCAGCATAGTAGACTGTAATAGAACCATACTGGAAATAAGATCTTTGTAAGTAAGTAACTTAGGGTGCATTTATTTCGCGGAAAGCTCAAGATTGAATGAGAAATATTTCCATCATCTACGAAAATAGTTAGCCATAAATTGTGGTCGATAGTGCAAACATTTTTCCTTGACTAATTTTTCTAAGTGATACAACCAATCATCTTTTGGAAAATGTTTTCCGTGAAACAAACACAACCTTGGTTCCCACACCATTGCACTAGAACAATGAAGAACATTAACAGCTGAGAGAGACTATATTGACCCTGACTGCTGATAAAGCATCTCGTGAAGCAGTCATACAACTGATACATGGGATAAATAGAGAAAACCATACTTGAACAAAACCATACTCAGTTTCGATTGGTTTTTCTCCACTCAACATTTCAACGGCACATCATGTGCCAAACAAGCAAAGATAGTTCTCTTCTACATTTGTCTCCTCTTTCACAACTTTCATCAAACACTCAGCGTGCAATTCCCGAAAGACCATAACCAAGCAACCCAGAAACCCGTAAGACACGGCCTCAAGTGGCCAACTAAGAAAGAAACACAAGAGCGAATCGATATCACGCGAACAGGAACCAAAAGAACACAAATTTGTCCAGAATTATCCATGGAATCAGTCAGAAAATGCAGAACAAGCAGGTCTAACTCTGACCCCCCACAATGCACAGCCACTCAAAGACAAGAGAGCACCAGTGACGGACCCTTTAGAGAGGAAGTCCCACGCAGGCGAATGCACGACCGAGCTGCGAAATCCAACCAACGACGTCTTCAGACAGCGAGATGCGAGACGAGGGGAAAAGGAGGTGGGGGAGGAGGAGCGCGGAGCAACTGAGTGAGACCATAAAAGATTCGGAAGCACATGGAGGAGCCCCAGATGGGCGGCCCGATATTGAAGATCCGACCCGGCCCAAATTGACTGAGAGAAAAGTAATTGTTTGAAACGAACCAAATCGTTCGATCAGTCGATCCGATCCGATCCGGCCCAACCCGCAAAATAAAGAAAGCAAAATGACTTATATTAATATTTATGTTTTACTTCTTAGCAAATGTTATTCCGTATTTAGGTTGCTTTAATCAACAAGTGACCGGACCGTGTTTTGCCAAAATTGTTTTATTTGTTCTTCCAAATCAACATTTTCATATTATAACAAATATATGCGAACGAGACTCAAAAAAATAATTATATTTGGATTATTTTAACGATCATCCAGAGTATTTCATTGAGTTCATTTAATTCGTTCTTCCAAATTAATTTTATAAATTACTAAGGGATATATATAAATGAGACTTAGAGAGATATTTTCATTAATTTGACAATGTTAATCAACGTGGTATCATATGTAGGTTTTCACTGATATTAAATTAGAAAAGTGCTTTGTAACTATCATTAGAATTAAGTCTAGTGGATTATAGTTGAATTTAGAATAGTATATATATTTAGGTAATTTGATATAGATGGTCATCCATAGTTACAAATAGTACTTCCGAATTTAAATTTTCAACATAACTCATGATATTAGAATTTCCCGTAAAAGCTTACAACTTCTGATATTCAAAGTGCATGTAGTTTTTTTTTCCCTTGACAGCAAGAAGGATCTGCATTCTTCTGCTGTCAAATTTCTCAGGTCTTTACTGGCCCCGACCATGTTTTCGAGGGTCTCAAATGAGCTGGAGGAGAGGAAATACCCATGTTTCGAAATTCGCCATCCAAGTCACGGCCACATGCTTCGGTCTGATCTGCGCGGTTCCACGCCTTACTCTGTAGCTAGCAAATATGCCGGGGGTGTCCGGAAGCTGCGAGGAAGTGGACGAGTCGGTGTCTAAGCTATCTTTATCTGCTCACACAGTGTTCGGCCAGGCGAGGCAAGCGCGAACACTTGCAACTATATCCATCTTGCCAGAGTTTAGAAAGCGAAACAGTTACATGGACGTGATACCGAGTTTTCATACTGACCATAGTTTTTAACCTATGTCCTCTGATTCCATCGCTGGTTTAAAACTTTTGACTAAATAACTTCAAAAGATTTAAAACTAAATTGACATAGTTAAAAATCTACCCTATAATTGATTTATAACTCTTTGGATAATTATGTCCAACTATCAATAATAGTTATAATTATTTTGTAATTTAATGTACGTAAAACTAAAGGCTGCGTTTTTTCCACTCTTCTTTTGGAATAGACCCTAATTTCTTTTGTGTTTTCACCGTACCATCCCCTGTGAAGCTTACTAATTCTCGTATAAATCTATAAAAGTGATTTTTTTTGTTATTATTTGGTCAATGTTTTTTATTTTGTTTCTTCTTTTTTTTCCTTGCGGACCCCACTTTTCTTCTTTTTTTTTCTTTCTTTACACGCCTTTGACGTCTTAGTTCACTCTCCAATTTTGCAAATCGTCTTTCTTGCAAGCAATTCTCTTCTTTCTACACCTCCCATTTCTTATTCTCCTTCTTCTTCTTCTACAAATCTCTCTAGCATTTGCGATCCCAATAAAAACGATTACTTCAACAATTCACGCCCTCCTCATTCACTACCGAAAGTATGGTTCTAAGGAAAGCTTTTTTATTTTTTTTCCTTTTTAGTTTTCTTGGTCTCAAATCATGCTCATTCCAATCGCTATTGAGTGTTTCTTGATATCTTTCTTAAAAGGGAAATTTGAGTTTTGGATCGTAAAAATGCTTGATCTTGTGTTTCAATCTTATGATTAGAGTATAACATGCATCAAAACAGTGTTTTTGAATGAACTAATTGCACAGTTCCTTTGTGGTCTACAACATACTTGCGTCCTATAGACTATTACTTCCTCTAGATAGACTGTTGCTTCCTCTAGGTTTAGTTTGTTACTATTGTTTGCATAAGTTCTTCATCATCAGTTTTGGGTTGTTGTGTTGCTTCTAATCAATTGACTTGTTGGAAATAATGATGCGAGATAACATTGAAACGATTTGCAAAATAAAAGACGTAAGGAAAAAAAAAAGAAACAAAATAAAAAATGTGAATCAAATAGCAAATAAAGATAACTTTTATAAGGTTTTATTAGAAGTGGTGGACCCTACAAAGGATAATATGGTCAAAACAAAAATAAAAAAAAAGGAGTGTTTAAACCAAAAGAGGAGTGGAAAAAACACCGCTCAAAGCTAAATGTAAATTTATCCCTTAACGATACATGGCATTGGTTAATTAGGACACGTTTGGTAACACTTCCCTTTTTCTTTTTTTCTTTTTTTTAAGAATAAAAAAACAAAAATCCATCTATAAATGTTTTTGTTTCAAGGAACAATTTTGTTCCCAAGAATAAATTTGAAACAAAAGTAAAAATTAAAAAAAAAAAGAAAAAAAATTGATTTTTTGTAACCAAGAACAACTTAAGAGGCTCGCCTCGATCTAGCGAAACTGAGCCTTGCCCAACCACGGTGAGGCTCAGCCTCGTTATGGGCTAGCAAGGTTATTGGCTCTCATTTGGTTGGTTGTTGGCCATGGCTGAGGCAAGCGACCAACTAGAGGAAGAAGAAGAAGAAAATGAAAAAAGACAAAATGTAATAGAATTATTTAAAAATTAAAAGAAATTCTTAGTCATTTGAAGATCGTATCAAATACATTTCTATTTTGAGAATTAAAATTTTGTACAGTTACCAAATGCGTTTTTCTACACAGAAACTCATTTAGGGAATAAAAATAAAAAATATATATATTTCAAAATAGAAATTGTTCCGCGAATATAAATGTCACCATACGCAACATTAGTCAAAAGAGCTATCTATCAAGTCTTGTTTGCATATATCCATTTATAATTGGAAGAAATAATTAGGAAGAAAAAGAAAACCAGCAAAATAATGTGAATAACTCTTCAAACAATCTTAGCAAATATTTATTATATATATATATATATATATATACTCGTGTGTGTATAGGACCAGGACCACTCGATGAAGTCCTCTTTCAATAATTAAGCTAAAGTGCTAGCCCCACCTGACTCCTGGCCCCACGCCCTGCCATTTTCTTCCCGTGCGTGTAGGACCAGGACCACTTGAATAATTAACCTCTTTCAATAATTAAGCTTAGAGTACTAACCCCACCTAAATCCTGGCCCCATGCCCCGCCATTTTCTCCGCCGCCCGATTTGTAAAGGGAAAATACGTACCGTTTGGGTCGGCCCCCAATACCCGCGCTCCCCACTCCTATTCATGGGGGAATCTTTACTTATCATCATGGACTGACACCAGAATAAACAGAAGCAAAAAGATTTCGATTGTCCAACTTCTGCGCAAAATGCGACGCTTGTCGTGATCGAAGAGACATCAAACACAAATAATTTTTCGAATTAATATCAACAAAAAAAAAACCTCAAATTAATACATGTATAATAAATTTATATTAAATTAATTTTTATCACAAAAAACTCCAAATTTATATATTTATCAAAACTTTACCATTCGTTAGTTCTCGCTAAATTAGATAATACCATGAAAAATTACAAATCGATACAGCTATCTAACTGGTACATCCATTAACTACCATATGTCATCCCACTTAATAATTTAATGGTAAAATTTAACAGAAATTAATGAAAGATAAATTTATCACAAATATATCAATTTAAAATTTTAGTGTAAAATCATCATAAATGTATCAATTTAGTATTTTTCATGGTATTATATTAGCCCTAATTTCTTTTTGACTGGTGAGTTTTTGTAAAGAAGTTAAAAGCATATAAAACTAAGGACTGTCTTCTTCAGTTGTATATGCTTTAACGTCAACCAATAATTACTCAGAAGACACAATTTTTTGTTCCCGATAGTCTGTTCTTCCTCTAATTTTTAAATTGCCCTTGGAACAGCTCTTGGACCAAAAGAAAATTTATGTCCTCAGTTGGCATTTTTATGTATCATTGTGTTGGTTGTGCCGGTCGACCACAGAGGAAGAAAGAGAGAGCTTTTTCCAAAGAAGGAAATTCGTCACGTGAGTTCGCGTTTCATAGTTCAAGTATGTGAAGCCGAAGTGAAAACAGTGAGGTGACACCGATGCAAACCATTTTTGATGTCTCATGGACTCCGGGACGATCAAAGACATGGTTGTCGTCTTGTGGCGAGTCAAGATTCCTGACGCTTTCCGGACATTACATTCATAAACCTGCCAACCAACAAATAATGCAACTCTCGATGTCACTTTCGGTGGAAGCTGGATTTTCATTGACTTTCGACGGTTAGAAAAGCTTCGCTCTAGGTTCGCACAAACACCTTTGCTTATCCTCATTTCACGCCCATCACTAGTTTTAGGGTCACTTCGTCCTCACCAGTGAGAGTGTCGTGCCAGACTGCATTAAGAAATTTCAAGCGTGTGCACATGTCGACATGAACTGTTGTTTAAATCGGTGTCGCAGCGGAAGCGGATCGTATATTTGCAATTATGTCGGGAGCTGTAGAAATCGATCGAAATAAAACGAGGAACAATAAAAGGACAAGGACACTAGAAATTTACGTGGTTTGGTCCGAATGTCGAAACCTACGTCCACGGGGAGAACCAGCAAAACAATCAACTATAAATCGGAGAATTACAGGATTACAATCACACATACACTCAAGTATTTCCCAGTCCTACTTTATACCCGATACCCACGGTGTTTAACAACTCAACTCACTCACTGGACTCGACTTCAGCACAAAACCTCTCTGAGCTCTCTCGTCTCTCACACTCTCTCGAGCTCTTTTCTCTCGCTCTTCTGCCGAGCTCTTTTTCTTTCGCTGCTCTCGAGCTCCAGACGTCTTCTCCCTTTATCGGTGGAAGGGACGAAAACAAGACAAAAGAAGTTAAAGTAAATGGCCTCATTAAATGCAGCGCAGGCGCCCACAATCGGCACCGAACGCCCACCTTATTTGTAGGCATGCATGCAGATCATGCATGTGCATGGGCAAAGCATTTAATGAGGCAGAGGAGAGTCAACAACGTGTGCCATTGATCCGTGAAATGAGGTGGGCTGCAGTCTTCAAATTTCTTGTTCTCGGAGAGAGGCATGCGTAAAAGAAGTCTTCTTCACGCGTCTTCTTCATGCACTTGCAGCAGGTGGTGGGTCCTTTATTTAATGCTAACGATTGTGGATGTCTTCCTCTTTCGGCAGAAGACAATCTCTCTTCTCTGACTTCGCTTGCATGCTTGAAGAATTTAAAACCCCATGCAGCTTTCCTTGGCTTCTTCATTCCACGCATAGGCATGAAGAGATGGGATTAATGCCGGAAGAAAATAATTCGAAGACATCACAAAGTCTCCCCTAAACTTTGTTTAGTCGGCCAAACTTATGCGTATTAATCTAACGGGCTCAAACTTGAGACACAATATAACAATTCTCCACCTTGGCTCAATGTTTGAGACCAAGTTATAGTGATTATTTTCCATGCTCGGCTCTCCCAACGCCCCGATGGGCGCTCATATTCTACAGACGCCAATCGAGCTCATACAGAGCTCGAGTTTTGCTGAAGGAACAGGCTTCGTCATCATATCTACTGGGTTCTCCGCTGTTGCTATTTTCTTCACAACAAGTTTACCCTTTGCTATGACATCTCGGATGAAATGGTACCTGATGTCAATATGTTTTGTTCGCTCGTGATATATTGGATTGTAAGCCAAATATATCGCACCTTGATTGTCACAGTGTATGGTGACACTTTTCTGCTCCAGTCCAAGGTCCGAGAGCAAACCCCTTAGCCATATCGACTCCTTTGCAACAAAGGTTAGTGCCATGTACTCCGCCTCAGTCGAAGACAATGCAACATCATCTTGTAAAGAAGCTTTCCAACTTATTGCACCACCTACTAGCGTAAACACGTACCCTGCTAACGATCTGCGATCATCCAAGTTACCGGCGTGATCAGAATCCACGTACCCTGTGGTCTCATTGCCATTGACGTTCCTCCGATACATAATGCCGACGTCTGCTGTCCCCTTTAGATATCTGAGGATCCATTTCACGGCTTCCCAATGAGTCTTACCTGGGTGCTTCATGTAACGGCTGACAACACTTACAGCCTGTGAAATGTCAGGTCTAGTACATACCATGGCATACATAATACTACCAACTGCACTAGAATAAGGAACACGGGACATTTGTTCCTCCTCCTCCTCAGTTTGCGGTGATAACTTGTCATAAAGTTTAAAATGTGCGGCTAAAGGGGTACTTACAGATTTTGCTGACTGCATATTGAAACGTGCCACGATCTTCTCAATGTATTTCTTTTGAGACAAACGCAACGTTCCTGCAGCTTTGTCACGCAAAATTTCCATACCCAATATTTTCTTAGCAGCACCTAATTCTTTCATTTCAAACTCAGCACTCAACTGCCACTTCAACACATCAATATCAGACATATGTTTAGCTGCTATTAACATATCATCAACATATAATAGCAAATAAATCAAAGACCCATCCTTCAATCTCCTAAAATAAACACAACTATCAAACTGACTTTTCGAATAATCTTGACTAGTCATGAAAGCATCAAAACGCTTATACCATTGTCTAGGAGATTGTTTCAATCCATACAAAGATTTCTTCAGTAAGCAAACATGGTCTTCCTTACCTGGAATAGCAAATCCCTCAGGCTGCTTCATGTAAATTTGTTCCTCCAATTCACCATGAAGAAATGCCGTTTTCACATCTAGCTGCTCCAGCTCAAGATCCTGTGCAGTAACTAAGGCAAGTAATACACGAATAGAGGTATGCCTTACCACAGGAGAGAACACTTCATTATAGTCGATGCCCTCTCGTTGAGTATACCCCCTCGCAACAAGTCTCGCCTTAAACCTGGCTGCCTCTACACCGGGAATGCCTTCTTTCCGTTTGTAGACCCATTTGCATCCAACAATTTTCTGACTTTTGGGTACTTTGACCAACTCCCATGTCTGATTCTGATAGAGTGATTCTATTTCTTCACTCATAGCCTCTAGCCACTGTGATGACTCAGCACTAGCCATCGCCTCAGAATAGAATGAAGGCTCATCCATCTCCACCTCATCACCTACAGTTAATGCATAGGCAATATCAGAATAACCATAACGTACTGGTGGTTTAATTTGTCTTCTTTGTCTGCCCGTGGCTATGTTGTGTTGTGGCTCTACTGGTTGTTCAGTATCGCCGTCTTCAGGAATTGTGGCCTCATCCACAATCTCTTCTTCTGTTACCTCTGAGGTCTTTGGAGACTCAGCTTGAATCTCCACCTCACTTCTGACACCATGATCCGTTTGCTCTGCTGGTTGAGTCTCAAGACTCCTCTTTTGAAGCATTGCAGTCTCGTCGAAGATCACGTCTCTGCTGATTAGAAAACCGGGTGATCTGGGATCAGTGCACCACAGCCGGTAGCCTTTCACCCCTTGTGCATAACCCAGAAATATGCACTTCTTCGCCCTCGGCTCAAGCTTACCATCTCTCGCATGAGCATATGCAGGACATCCGAATATTCGTAATCCAGAGTAATCAACAGGTTTCCCCGACCATACTTCCTCAGGAGTCTTCCACTCGATAGCAGAAGATGTAGATCGATTAACCAGGTAACACGCCATATTTATTGCTTCGGCCCAAAATTCCTTGCCTAATCCTGCATGCGAAAGCATGCACCGAGCTCACTCGAGTAGAGTTCTGTTCTTCCGTTCTGCTACGCCATTCTGCTGTGGTGTCCCGGGAACTGTGCGGTGTCTCACAATCCCTTCCTTTTGGCAGAACTCGGTAAAGTCCTTACCACAGAACTCCATGCCATTATCAGTTCTCAGGCACTTGATTTGTTTACTTGACTGCTTCTCAATCAGTGCCTTAAAATTCTTGAACTGATCAAATACCTCAGATTTGTGCTTCAGGAAGTACACCCATACCTTCCTCGAGTAATCGTCGATGAATGTCAGCATATATCTGGCACCTCCTTTTGATGGAACTGGAGACGGTTCCCAAACATCTGAATGAATGTATTCGACTGGTTGCTTGGTCGAATGTAGAGCTGTACCAAATTTAACACAACGCTGCTTCCCGAAGATGCAGTGCTCACACAGGTCCAGCTTTCCTGTCTTCTGACCTTTTAGCAACCCCTTTTCACTCAGCATCGTCATACCTGCCTCACTCATGTGTCCCAATCGCATATGCCATAACTGAGTCAAATTTGAGTCTGACTCACCTGATGAAACTGCAGCAACTCCGGTCACGGTTTCTCCCAGTAAATAATAGAGAGAATTCGCCTTCTTCCCTTTCATCACTGTCAAGGCACCTCGAGAGATCTTCAGCACTCCACCTTCAGCTGTGTATTTGCACCCGAGGTCATCGAGTGTTCCCAAAGAAATAAGGCTCTTCTTGAGCTTCGGTACGTGCCTTACGTCTGTCAACGTCCGTTCTACACCATCATGCATTCGGATCCGAACTGTTCCTATCCCCACAACCTCACATGCTGCATTATTCCCCAGAAGAACTCTACCACCATCTGCAGTCTGGTAGGTAGTGAACCAGTTCTTATGAGGAGTCATGTGATAGGAACATCCAGAATCTAGCACCCATTCGTCTCCTAACGAACTCGTAGATACACATAGGACAGCTTCGGCATCACTGGTACTCTCCTCGGCAACATTCGCCACACTGCTTGTGGCATTTTGCCAAACGCCTTTATTTCTTAGCTTTGGACAATTTCTCCTTATGTGCCCCTCCTCGTGACATTCGAAGCACTTCACGCGACCTTTTGATTTTCTATGTCGCGACTTCGACCTGCTTTTGCTTTGGCTTCTGTTGCTGGGCCTCCGATGCTGGTCTCTACCTCGAATCACCAGTCCACGCGCTACATCTTGCGCTAGACTGTCATCACGCAACCTTCTCTGCCACTCTTTTGAAAACAGGGCAGATTTTACCTCTTCTGAGGTAATCGTAGTACGCCCCTGTAACAAGGAGTCGGTAAAGTGCTCCCATGACTCCGGTAAAGATGCCAACAACATCATGCCTTGTTCTTCATCATCTAAAATCTTGCTAACATTCTTCAAGTCCATCATGAGTTTATTAAACTCATCTAGGTGGGATCTAATGGACGTACCTTCAGTGTATCGGAACTGGAACATTCTCTTTAGCATATATAAGCGATTGTTTAAACCCTTCTTTACATAGAGGGCCTGGAGTTTTTCCCATAACGCTGCGGCATCCTCCTCCTCGGCCACCTCTATTAGCACTTCATCCGATAAGTTCAACAGGATTATGCTCTTGGCCTTCTCCATTAGCTCGTCCTTCTCGGCATCTCGCATTGTTTCGGGCAACTGAGCCTTGCCCTCCAACGCCTTGGCTAATCCTTGAGTTGTTAATAGCGCCTTCATCTTGACGCTCCACAACCCGAAGTTGTTCCTCCCGTTAAATTTCTCAATCTCTACTTTTGCTCCAGACATAATTGCAAAGTTTTAGCTCTGATACCAATTGTTGTTTAAATCGGCGTCGCAGCGGAAGCGGATCGTATATTTGCAATTATGTCGGGAGCTGTAGAAATCGATCGAAATAAAACAAGGAACAATAAAAGGACAAGGACACCAGAAATTTACGTGGTTCGGTCCGAATGTCGGAACCTACGTCCACGGGGAGAGCCAGCAAAACAATCCACTATAAATCGGAGAATTATAGGATTACAATCACACATACACTCAAGTGTTTCCCAGTCCTACTTTATACCCGAGACCCACGGTGTTTAACAACTCAACTCACTCACTGGACTCGACTTCAGCACAAAATTTCTCTGAGCTCTCTCGTCTCTCACACTCTCTCGAGCTCTTTTCTCTCGCTCTTCTGCCGAGCTCTTTTTCTTTCGCTGCTCTCGAGCTCCAGACGTCTTCTCCCTTTATCGGTGGAAGGGACGAAAACAAGACAAAAGAAGTTAAAGTAAATGGCCTCATTAAATGCAGCGCAGGCGCCCACAATCGGCACCGAACGCCCACCTTATTTGTAGGCATGCATGCAGATCATGCATGTGCATGGGCAAAGCATTTAATGAGGCAGAGGAGAGTCAACAACGTGTGCCATTGATCCGTGAAATGAGGTGGGCTGCAGTCTTCAAATTTCTTGTTCTCGGAGAGAGGCATGCGTAAAAGAAGTCTTCTTCACGCGTCTTCTTCATGCACTTGCAGCAGGTGGTGGGTCCTTTATTTAATGCTAACGATTGTGGATGTCTTCCTCTTTCGGCAGAAGACAATCTCTCTTCTCTGACTTCGCTTGCATGCTTGAAGAATTTAAAACCCCATGCAGCTTTCCTTGGCTTCTTCATTCCACGCATAGGCATGAAGAGATGGGATTAATGCCGGAAGAAAATAATTCGAAGACATCACAAAGTCTCCCCTAAACTTTGTTTAGTCGGCCAAATTTATGCGTATTAATCTAACGGGCTCAAACTTGAGACACAATATAACATGAACACTGCTTGCAACTAGCAAAGTTGGATCGAGACGTAGCTGAACAAAAGTGGGAAAGCTATTGATCCTGCAATTCACCATGCCAAATTTTAGTGATGATTGGTCGACATACAGGACCAGGCATGATTGCCCCTATATTTTTTTAGTTGAGTTTTGGGTGCCGTTACTCCTTTATAAGTTCGTATACTTTGTCCAAGCCAAGAGGGTGTTATTTTTATTTTTATTTTCGGCTGAACCGAGCTAAGAGAGTCTAGTTATCGCAGCAGAGATGCACTCCCCTGTTTTGAAGTCTAGCTAAGAGAGAAAGACTTTGAAGGACTATTGTTGTTTTGAAGATCAGCTTCCAAGTAAGAGATTGGGGTTGTGGAGTCCGATAGAGAAAATTAATATGAAAGCTTAAAAATTTTACTATTAATGGTATATATGTAATTTCCATCATAATTATGTATACTCTAGACTCCTATCATATATAGAGACAATATCTTTTGTAGTTGTACTTGTAACATAAAGCTCATAACGCTGAAGCTTATAATCCTTAAGCTTGTTACTCTAATACTGATACTGATAACTATTCAAATATTGCAGCTTGGAAGTGGCAGTATAATTCATAAGCAAATCGGAAAATAGCTTCTTTATAATCAATTTGCAGCTACAGACAATAGCCTCTTCTTAAATTAATTTGCAACGATGGACAATTCCTCTCACCATGACGTTTCTCCTGGTCCTCGACGTGAACTCACCCGTTTGACCAGAGAGGACAAGAAAGAGAGTTTTCAATGAACGAATTAGTCACGTGAGTTTGCGTTTTAGAATTCATGTATGTGAAGCCAAGTGAAAACAGTGGAGTGACTGACGTGAACCATTTGATATCTCACGGACCAGCAGACAATCAAAGACATGATTGTTGTCGTGGGGTGAATCAAGATTCCATGCTTTTGGGACATGACGTACATAACCATGCCAACAAAAACTTCGCTCTGGGTTCGTCCAAACGCCTTTGCTTATCCTCGTTTCATGTCCATCACTAGTTTTAGGAACACTTCATACTCACCATTAAGAATGTCATGCCAGACTGCATTAAGAAATTTCAAGTGCGTGCACGTGTCCACATGAACACTGCTCGTAACTATCAAGGTTTACACGGTCTAGACATAACTGATCAAAAGTAGGAAAGCAGTCGATCCTGTGCTTCACCATACGAAATTTTGGTGATGACTGGTGGATATAATGACTTAGGCATGGTTGCCCCTGTATTAGCACAGGTTTGTCCTATTAAGGCTCATGACTCCTTGAATGTTGGTGTATCTGCAGTTGAGGTTTGGGTGCCATTACTTCTTTATAAGTTCGTATGTGTTAAATTATTGATCCAATTTCTAGAAACTTCAAAATAGATTTGAGCTAGAAAATTCAAGAAAAATTCTAGAAGAGTCTACAAAATTATATCTGCAAATGGCAGAGATATTTATTTTAAAGAGTCTATTGTTCTAGAAAAAAATTGTAATGCTAGAAGTCAAAAATGATGGGTCATAAGCCGGTGGAGCACCCTTATAAATAGGGGGGGGGGGGGGGGGGGAACAAAGTAACAAAAGAAAGGTAAGCTCCTCCCCTTCCCTTTGTACTACAATAACTAAATAAAAAAGTTTTCTTTTGTTCCCTTGTGCTCCCTTGCCCCACTCTCTTATAAATAGGGGGGGAACAAAGTAAAAAAAGAAAGGTAAGCTCCTCCCCTTCCCTTTGTACTACAATAACTAAATAAAAAAGTTTTCTTTTGTTCCCTTGTACTCCCTTGCCCCACTCTCTTTTACACATTCCTATTATTACTTTATCCAACTATTTCTTACCCACATTGTTCTTAGTTCTTTTGCTCTCTTGATAGTTCACACACAAAACACACTTGCACACACATCAAACACACGTTTCCGCAAATACCAACAGTATGCTTTGCCCAAGCTAAGAGGGTCTTATCTTTTTGTTTTTGATTTTTTTTTTTTTTGGCTGAACCGAGCTAAGAGAGTCTAGTTATCACAGCTGAGATGCGGTCCGCGACTCTCAACACGGGATGTGAGCGCATAAAGCTCACTATTAACTGATTTATTGCGAGTTCTCATCGTCACAAGCCGTGATTCTTGGCATATCCACACCAGAAGCAACTCTTTCACTAGAAATCCACTCCCTCTCTACCTAATTTGATTCAAATTGTGTTTGTGGTTTAAAGGAGTAGGAGACGTTGTCTTGGGTATATAAGGTGAACATAGATCTAATAACTAGCCTTGGCAATGGAGGGAGAGGCAAACCAGAAGCTGCTGAAAAAATCGGTAGCAGCGGAAGTCGGTGATGGCGGTGAGGATGAGCCGCTGAAGGACAGGATATGGAGTGAGTCCAAGAAGATGTGGATTGTCGCAGTGCCTGCAATATTCACCAGACTCTCCACCTTTGGTATTTATGTCATCACCCAAGCTTTTGTCGGCCATATCGGGTCTACCGAATTGGCTGCCTATTCTCTAGTCTTCACTGTCCTCGTGAGATTCGCATTAGGCATCCTGGTATGTTTAAGCGTGTATTCCATTATTTTAGGTGTCAATTTTTTTATATAATATAATCATGTAATATGGTATCTCGCTCTTGTTCATCTTACGTTAACATTTTTAATTTGCAAAAAATTGCTTTTTTTATCTCTTTATATATTGTTTATAGATGCTTCTTAAGCACGTGTCACCGAACCCAACAGTGAATAATGAATGAATTTTTTTTTCATAAAGCAGTCTCATGTCCCTTAAGTAATAATGCTCAAACATAGAATAGCCGCCGCGAAGAACTATACCGGTACTGGCTTCTCATGGAAGCAGATCGTCAGCTTTGGTTGACTTTCTGAATATGTTGAAGCCAGTGAAATTGTTATGAGAACAAGGCATAAGGAAATCGAAAGAGCAACAAGCAAAATGAGTTTGGAGTTGAACCTAGGTCATTTGCATTGTGGCTTTGGCGTTGAACGAAACAATACTATGCTATTGTCGAAAAAGAGCATGACTTACAAGACTTATAAGTGAATTCGCCAAAAACATCTCCCTGCATCTCTTTTACCAGTCACAGGAACCTTTCGTCATGTAGTTCGCTTGATGCTGTCCAGAAATCTGAGTTTTAAAATGAGTTACAACAGCTTCTGTTCATGGAACTTGCAGCTCGGTATGGCAAGCGCGCTAGAGACCCTATGTGGCCAGGCCTATGGTGCGAAACAATACCACATGCTCGGAGTGTACCTCCAGAGATCATGGATTGTCCTAACAGTCTGCTCCATCTTTCTTGTTCCTCTGTTCATCTTCACCCCGCCAATTTTAAAGGCCTTAGGCCAGGAAGATAAAATTGCGGAGGTCGTTGGAGACATCTCGCCCTGGTTGATCCCGGTCCTCTTTTCCTTGGTCGTATCTTTCTCCTGCCAAATGTTTCTCCAAGCGCAAAGTAAGAACATGATCATTGCATACGTAGCGGCATTCTCGGCAGTGGTTCATATATGCCTTGTTGGAGGTTTGTTTGTCAAAACAAACTGAATGTTTTTTACTTGTCTCACATAAGGAAAAGTCGGAGGAAGTGGTGCAATTTATAAGTGAAGGGTTTCCTTGTGTACCTCAAGGAATGATTGGGTGGGACTAGACCCAACCATACCTGCGTGCGGGTGCGTGATTAGCACTTTGCACGCCCGTGGTTTAATTAACACTAATCCATTTATTATTATTTTTATCTTATTAATTTTTTAGTAAATTCAAAGGTTGTCTTTTATTTTGAGAATTTCGAAAATAAAATATATAAACTAAAAATTCGAAATTCTATTTTAAAAAAAATTATTTTGAATTTTATTTGTGTTTTTTTCAATACAACCTTTGGAAGATTACCTATTCGGTTTGCAACTTGCGTTTGTTCGGTTTTCGACTTCTTCTGAAGAGTCGCATTTGTTTATTCGGACAATTTTTCTAAAGAACATGTTTGTTCATTCTTTGGCAATTTTCATGAAGAGTTGCAAGATTGTTTTATATATATACTCATTATTTTTTGGAAAAACGAGAGTGATCATTTTTCATCTTTTTCGAGCTTTCTGTTTGAAAAAACTATGGCCATTCTTTCAGTTGTTTCCTAGAGAGACCCTAGAGAAATACTAGAATTGCTATATAGTATTCTCATCCAAGACTTTATTGTATCTTGGAAGATTTTTGCCGATAACCATTAGCAACGTTGTGTGGCAAATAAATCCTTAAAGAAATTGATATCATGTCTCAAAGTCCGACTTGAGTATTCTGAATATCCGTCTTCATTGTTCTACCCAATTCGAAGCCATATTTTCACAACATGCCTCTCATGGCTATTGACTGCAAATTACAAGTTAGGAATTCTAGGCGCTATGGCTTCCACCATTTTTTGGCATATTGGATTCCTAATATAGGACAACTAATGTTCGTGATGTGCGGAGGTTGCCGAGATACATGGAAGGGTTTCTCAAGTTCGGCCTTCAAGGACTTGTGGCCAGTGATCAAGCTCTCGCTTTCATCTGGCGCCATGCTATGGTAAGTCAGCATTCATCACCGAGACAAGAGAGTTCGTTCTTGGATTCAGACTAATTGATAAGTTTCTGGGTGGATCAGCATTAGTTTAGTTGGCCTAACCATTTGGTATCCCTGTGCCGGATGGGTAATTTAGAAATTGACGATCTTTTGTTCTCGAATAAATGGAGAAATCTGAAACTTGAAATCTCACATCAGAAGTAAAAAAGTGGCCGCATCCTTTCTTAATCATTCAAGATTTTCACTGAATTCCTATTCTTCGCTAATTGTCAGTCTGGAGCTGTGGTACAACACAGTGTTGGTTCTTCTAACAGGCAACATGGATAATGCGGAGGTTTCTATCGATGCGTTCGCCATCTGGTAATTGTGTTTGCACTTCCGCTCATTCTGCTCTTAGATGTTGTCCATTACATTTGGGAAATGCCTTGATTACAAATATTTCTTCAGCCAAGGCTACTTCACTGAAATGAATAGTATAATTTTGTTACTTGCAGCCTCAACATCAGTGGTTGGGAGATTATGATCTCTTTCGGTTTCTTGGCTGCTGCAAGGTATAATCACGAGTTTGACCATTAATTCCCGCTTTGGGCACACACTTTACTAGCAACTTTCTGAATTTTTGTATGCTTTTTCAGTGTTCGAGTATCTAATGAACTAGGAAGAGGGAGCTCAAGAGCAGCAAAGTTCTCAATCAAGATTACGGTGCTCACATTGTTTGCCATTGGATTTGTTCTCTGTGTTCTTCCTCTTCTTCACGGGGTGTGTCACTTATCTTTTCACGTAGAACGATGAGGTCGCCGATGCCGTGGCTGATTTGTCACTTCTACTGGCTAATTCCCTACTTTTGAACAGCATCCAACTAGTGCTTTCCGGTACTTTCTTCTCCACTATTCTCTCATGATCAGACAAATAAAACTACAATATTCTTGAAGAAGTTCCAGATGGTTTTCGATTGTCACTGGCATGAGTGGACATAAAATTAATCGATCAATACACAAAAATTTCATGGGATTCATGTTTTTCTGTTGTGGGATTCAGTGAGGTCCCATACAATCTGAGAAATATGGCGATCTATTGTATGATGTGAGCAATAAGTGATGAATTATTATCGAATCATTAGTACCTGATTGTGATTGAATATTAGTATTGACATATATTTATCAGGAGTCACCGTTGGAGCTGGTTGGCAGAGCATAGTAGCCTATGTCAACATCATAAGCTATTACCTAATAGGGATTCCCGTGGGAGTTGCGTTTGCTTATTTCTTTAGTATGCAAGTGAAGGTCAGCTGCTAATTTCCTTTCTAAGACGGTCTGCATTGGCAAATTTGCATGTCAATTAGTGAGGCATGTCAAAATGGGCTGAAGCTTTTGACCTGCACCTACAAAATTGAAATTCCTAGCACTCAATCACCTGTCTTGTAGGGCGTGTGGATCGGAATGCTGTTCAGAACTTTCGTTCAGACTGTAGTACTGATCGTTATTACCTACAAAACTGATTGGGATAAGCAGGTGTGCCGGATATTATTATTTTCCATTAATTCCTGATTATTTTGACAAGTCTCGATGTCCTTCTGCAGGTACTCCTAGCTCGAAAACGCGTTAATCAATTGTTTGTGGCTGAAGAAGCATCACACAATACCAGCACGGGTGCTTGATTCAATCTTTTTCTCGTTCTCCCATTCTTCTTTTGAAGATAGCGAAAAGTTCTGTATCAGATTTACAAATCTCAATTCCCATCAAAGGAACTGTCAAGATGTGTATCAAGTTGTCAATTTAACAAGATGGGTATCAAATTGCCATACAATTGATTGGTGATTATGTTGGGGTGTGGTCCACACTTCCTGTCAAAGCACGAGGGTCTCGCTGAATAGCTACTGAATATAATTATATATTATATTTTTCTTGTAATTGAGGAATGCAACAAAGAAGTTCATAGAATTCTCGGCTCTTGACGTAGGCTAGTTTAAAGGTGGGCCAGAACAAAACCTTGTGTCTCAAATCCTCTTTCTTGCTGTTACTATCTATTTTCTTTATGATTGTGCAATTTTTTCTAACAAGCTTGAGCTCCATCACAGCATTGAGCTCAAGCCCCAAATCTAGCGACTCGACCTTTACCGTGGCATGGAGCTTAAGGCCCAAATGGTTCGACTAGTTGCCGAGGGTTCGATTAAAGAGATTAGGGAGGTGCTAGAGCGGAGCGACCCATATTGGGAGCCCTAGGATTCAGTTGACAAGAGCACAGCTAGACATTGCTTCACCATGCCATCGATTAGGGCCAAGATGATATCGTCCAATGCTTCTCGAATTCAAGCTGAACTAGAAGCTCCGAGCACATCATTGTTCTCAAAAGGTTGACGACCGGTGTTCTCAATTCCGGATTGGCATTCTCAGATGTTGAAGAGGATCTCTTGAAAAGAAAAATATGAATAGTAACCATAAGAAAATAAAAGAAAAGGAAAAACAAAAATAAATTTGAAAATTCTAAAAATTAAGCAAAACAACATTTTTTGTCCACATCATATCTTTGAGGTGCCACAAGGACGGTCAACAATGACTAAATTGCCACATCAGCAATTTCATGTAAATTTATGTTAGGAGGACTACATTGAAATTTTCCTCAAAGTTTAAGATTATATTAGAACAATTGAAAGGCTTAGGGTTAAATTGTAATCTATACATGGTTAATATTGAACTGTAAAAGGACAATCGAGTTGACCAATATTTTTGGCTCTAATTCTTTATAAGATGCGAAGCTTGACTTGATCAAAGAGAAATCAAACATAAACGGATTCTTTTATACCGGCGAGTTTTGTCCATGCCTCAATATAGTATTTTCCCCCTCTAATTTTTAAATAGCTCTTCAAGCAGCTCTTGGACCAAAAGTGTTAAATTGTGTCTCAAATTTGATCCATCCATCCAGCGTTACCAGATCTAAAATAGTTTAATGTTCGGAGGCGCATGAGCTGCAATTATTATAGGCTGGACATGGATCTCATATGGGAGAGATTTGTTCTCTTCTGTTAAAGACAAACGAGACGGCACCTTTTTTCTTCTTCTTTTTTTCTTCTTTTTGTTTTTTTTTTTAAACTAGAGGGAAATGGAATCTTCAACTTTTCTCCATGCGCTGGCTGCATCAGGAGGAGCTGCCTTGGTTTTTCCTGCACGCGCAGCTGCAACATTAAATAAGGAGTGGGGCTACGAGCTGCACAAGTTGAGGGAGACTTCTCTTCTTCATTGCTGTAAAAGACGACAATCGTGTGTCCCGATATATTTGCAAAGATCTGGTCCGTTTTACAACCAAAAGGGAAAAAACCCACATCCTCAGTCGGCATATGCAACATCGTGTAGTATTCAAATGTGGCAGGTTGGAAGCAAGAATATAAATTGCATATAGAAAGGACGTGAACCAACGAAGCCTCACGATTTTGTCTTTTGGCCTATAGGTAGGCACTTTCCCATAAGGTTTCCCAGAAGGTCGCCCATCCTGGTAATCAAACGAAAGATTGTTATTACATCAAAAGACACCTCCGTAATTAATTTAGGTTTTCACATATATATTCCATAATTGCTCCTTCATGTTCAATACATAGTCTAGTATTCCTACCACCCTTCACCATCCTAGAAGTCTATCAAGAGCCACTTCTTGTCCAGACTCTTCTAGCACTGACGGCCACTCCCTGCCCATCATTGGATTGGATCGTTACAATGACGTTTGTCGTCATAATCGTTCAACTAGAGAGGACAAGAGAGGGAGATTTTTTTATAATGAACAAATTCATCACGTTTCTGCTTCAGAATTCATGTATGTGAAGCCAAGAGAAAACAGTGGAGTGACTGATGGGAACCATTTGAAATATGATGGACAAAGAGACAATCGAGGACATGGTTGTTGTCGTGGGGCCGATCAAGATTCCTGATGCCTTCAGGCCACTACACATATGAACATGCCAACAAATGAAAAATAATACAACTCTCGCTCTGCCGCTTTGTAGAATAGTCAAATCTGAGGTATAACTGTTGGAAAAGCTTGGCTTTAGGTTCGCGCAAAACAACTTTGCATTTATAAGAATGACATGGCCACACTGCATTGATAAATTTCTAGTGCGTGCGTCTCTCGACATGAGCAAAAGAAGGAAGTGCCATCAATCATGTTATTTCCCATACCAAATTTTGGTGATGATTGGTTGATATATTGAGCTGGAAATAATTGTACAGGTTTGTCTTATTCATGCCATTTTTAGATCTTGACTCTTGACTGTTGGTGTATCTGCAGTTCGAGTTTTGAGTGCTATTACTTCTTTATAAGTACGTTTGCTTTGTCCAAGCTAAGAGGGTCCTATTCTTTTCTTTTTCTTTTTCATTTTTTTGGCTGAACCAAGCTAAGAGAGTCTAGTTATCACAGCAGAGATGCGCCCTGCAACTCTGAACATGTGATGTGAGCGCACAAACATCACTATTAACTGATTTATTGCCAGTTCTCATCGTCACAAGCCATGATTCTTGGCATATCTACTCCAGAAGCAACTCTTTCACTAGAAATCCACTCCCTCACTGCCTAATTTGATTCAAACTGTGTTTGTAGTTTACAGGAGTAGGAGACGTTGTCTTGGGTATATAAGGTGAACATTAGATCTAAAAACTAGCCATGGCAATGGAGGGAGAGGCAAACCAGAAGCTGCTGAAAAAATCAGTAGCAGCGGAAGTCAGTGATGGCGGTGAGGATGAGCCGCTGAAGGACAGGATATGGAGTGAGACCAAGAAGATGTGGATTGTCGCAGTGCCTGCAATATTCACCAGACTCTCCACCTTTGGTATTTATGTCATCACCCAAGCTTTTGTCGGCCATATCGGGTCTACCGAATTGGCTGCCTATTCTCTAGTCTTCACTGTCCTAACGAGATTCGCATACGGCATCCTGGTATGTTTAAGCGTGTATTCCATTATTTTGGTGTCAATTTTTTGATATAATATAATCATGTAATATGGTATCTCGCTGTTGTTCATCTTACGTCAACATTTTTAATTTGCAAAAAATTGCTTTTTTATCTCTTTATGTATTGTTTATAGATGCTTCTTAAGCACGAGTCGCTGAGCCCAACAGTGAATAATGAATGAAATTTTTTTTCATAAAGCAGTCTCATGTCCCTTAAGTAATAATGCTCAAACATAGAATAGCCGCCCCGACGCACTATACCGGTACTGGCTTCTCATGGAAGCAGCTCGTCAGCTTTGGTTGACTTTCTGAATATGTTGAAGCCAGTGATGAGAACAAGGCATATAGAAATCGAAAGAGCAACAAGCAAAATGAGTTTGGAATTGAACCTAGGTCATTTGCGTTGTGGCTTTGGCGTCGAACGAAACAATACTATGCTATAGTCGAAAAAGAGCATGACCTACAAGACTTATAAGTGAATTCGCCAAAAACATCTCCCTGCATCTCTTTTTATATCGCCAGTCACAGGAACCTTTCGTCATGTAGTTCGCTTGATGCTGTCCAGAAATTTGAGTTTTAAAATGAGTTACAACAGCTTCTGTTCGTGGAACTCGCAGCTCGGTATGGCAAGCGCGCTAGAGACCCTATGTGGCCAGGCCTATGGTGCGAAACAATACCACATGCTCGGTGTGTACCTCCAGAGATCATGGATTGTCCTAACAATCTGCTCCATCTTTCAAGTTCCGCTGTTCATCTTCACCCCGCCAATTTTAAAGGCCTTAGGCCAGGAAAATAAAATTGCGGAGGTCGCTGGAGACATCTCGCCCTGGTTGATCCCGGTCCTCTTTTCCTTGGTCGTATCTTTCTCCTGCCAAATGTTTCTTCAAGCGCAAAGTAAGAACATGATCATTGCATACGTAGCGGTATTCTCGGCAGTGGTTCATCTATGCCTCTCATGGCTATTGACTGCAAAATACAAGTTAGGAATTCTAGGCGCTATGGCTTCCACCGTTTTGGCATATTGGATTCCTAATATAGGACAACTAATGTTCGTGATGTGCGGAGGTTGCCGAGATACATGGAAGGGTTTCTCGAGTTCGGCCTTCAAGGACTTGTGGCCAGTGATCAAGCTCTCGCTTTCATCTGGCGTCATGCTATGGTAAGTCAGCATTCATCACCGAGACATGAGATTTCATTCTTGAATTCAGACTAATTGATAAGTTTCTGGGTGGATCAGCATTAGTTTAGTCGGCCTAATCATTTGGTATCTATGTGCCCGATGGGTAATTTAGAAATTGACGATCTTTTGCTCTCGAATAAATGGAGAAATCTGATTCTTGAAATCTCACATCAGAAGTGAATAGTGGCGCATCCTTTCTTTTCATTCAAGATTTTCACTGAATTCCTATTCTTCGCTAATTGTCAGTCTGGAGCTGTGGTATAACACACTGTTGGTTCTTCTAACAGGCAACATGGAAAATGCGGAGGTTTCTATCGATGCGCTCGCCATCTGGTAATTGTGTTTGCACTTCCGCTCTTTCTGCTCTTAGATGTTTTCCATTACATTTGGGAAATGCCTTGATTACACAAATTTCTTCAGCCAAGGCTACTTCGCTGAGATGAAATAGTATAATTTTTTTACTTGCAGCCTCAACATCAGTGGTTGGGAGATTATGATCTCTTTCGGTTTCTTGGCTGCTGCAAGGTATAATCACGAGTCAAGACTCCTACTGACCATTAATTACCGCTTTGGACACACACTTTACTAGCAAGTTTCTGAAATTTGTATGCTTTTCCAGCGTTCGAGTATCTAATGAACTAGGAAGAGGGAGCTCAAGAGCAGCAAAGTTCTCAATCAAGATTACGGTGCTCACATCGTTCGCCATTGGATTTGTTCTCTTTGTGTTCTTCCTCTTCTTCAAGGGGCGTGTCGCTTATCTTTTCACAGAGAACGATGAGGTTGCCGATGCCGTGGCTGATTTGTCACCTCTTCTGGCTATTTCCATACTTTTGAACAGCATCCAACCAGTGCTCTCCGGTACCTTCTTCTCCACTATTCTCTCTTGATCAGACAAATAAATTACAATATTCCTTAAAAAGTTCCTGATGGTTTTCGATTGTCACTGGCATGAGTGGACATAAACTTAATCGATCAATACACAAAAGTTTCATGGGATTCATGTTTTTCTGTTGTTGGATTCAGTGAGGTCCCATACAATCTGAGAAATATGGCGATCTATTGTATGATGTGAGCAATAAGTGATGGATTAATATCGAATCATTAGTACCTGATTGTGATTGAACATTAGTATTGACATATATTTATCAGGAGTCGCCGTTGGAGCTGGCTGGCAGAGCATAGTAGCCTATGTCAACATCATAAGCTATTACCTAGTAGGGATTCCCATGGGAGTCGCGCTTGCTTATTTCTTTAGTATGCAAGTGAAGGTCAGCTGCTAATTTCTTTTCTAAGACGGTCTGCATTGGCGAATTTGCATGTAAATGAGTGAGGCATGTCAAAATGAGCTGAAGCTCTTGACTTGCACTTGCAAAATTTAAATTCCTAACACTCAATCGTCTGTCTTGTAGGGCGTGTGGATCGGAATGCTGTTCGGAACTTTCGTTCAGACTGTAGTACTGATCGTTATTACCTACAAAACTGATTGGGATAAGCAGGTGCGCCGGAAATTATTATTCTCCATTAATTCCTGATTATTTTGAACAAGTCTCAATGTCCTTCTGCAGGTATTACAAGCTCGAACACGTGTTAATGAGTGGTTCGTGGCTGAAGACGCGTCACACAAGACTGGCATGAGTGCTTGATTCAATTCTTTTCTTGTTCTCCTGTTCTTCTCTTGAAGATAGCGAAAAGTTCTGTATTAGATTTACAAATCTCAATTCCCAGCAAGGGAACCGTCAAGATTTGTATCAAATTGCCAATTTAATAAGATGTGTATCAAATTGCCGTATAATTGATCGGTGATTCTATTCGAGTATGGTTCATACTCCCCATCAAAGCATGAGGATCCCATTGAATAGCTACTAGATATGTATGTATGATGTATGTATGTATGTATGTATGTATGTATGTATTCTTTTTTTCTTGTTATTGAAACATGTAACAAAGGGATGCGTAGAATTCTTAGCTATGGACATAGAGTAGTTTAAGGGTGAACCAAAGGAAAACATTGCATCTCAAATTCTCTCTCACTTTTACTCTGTATTTTCTTTGTGATTGTGCAACAATTCCTAATAGGCTCGGTCTCCGTCGCAGCATTGAGCTCAAGCCCCAAATCTAGCGACTCAACCTTCGCCGTGGCATAGGGCTTGAGGCCCAAATGGTTCAACTCGTCCCCAAGGATTCGATGAACGGGACAAGGGAGGTGCTAGAGTGGAGCGACCCAGACTGGGAGCCCGAGGATTTAGTTGACCCGAGCACGGCTAGACACTGCTTCACTCGGCCATCGATTAGGGCCAAGATGATATCGTCCAATGCTTCTCGAATTCAAGCTGAACTAGATGCTGCGAGCACATCATTGTTCTCAAAGGTTGACAGCCGGTGTTCTCAATTCCGGATCGGCGTTCTCAGATGTTGAAGACGATCCCTTGAAAAGAAAATTATGAACAGTAACCAAAAGGAAAGAAAGGAAGAACAAAATAAATTTGAAAGTTCAAAAAATTAATCAAAACAATGTTTTACGTCCACAGCATATCTCTGAGGTGCCACAAGGACAATCAACAATGATTAAACCGCCACGTCAGCAATTTCAAGTAAGTTTATGCTAGGATGATTACATTAAGATTTTCCTCAAAGTTTAAAATTTTATTGGAACAATTAAAAGACTTAGAGTTAAATTGTAATTTGTACATGGTTAAGATTGAACTATAAAAAGACAATCGAGTTGGCTAATATTTTTGCCCACTGAGTCTATTTTAACGGCTAGGTTTAGAATTTTTGCACTCAATTTCATAAAACCATACAATTTAGTTGTACTTTAGTTAAGTTGAATACTAAAAGAGGTGATTGCCAACTAGTTGTCCTTTATTTTGCCAAGATTGTCGCAAATTTTTGGATCAATATCCTGAAAAAATTCCAAAGTAGTATACATGTGATAAATTTATTCAAATTAAAAAGTGGTATATTAGTGATAAATTTATCATTTGTTAATCTCCGTTAAATCTTATCGTCAAATTTCTGAATTGAATGACACGTGATAGTTGATGAAAGTACCCATTTGGAGTTTTTTCTTTCATTTATCACAGTTATGTCAATTTGTAGTTTTAACAAGTATTCATCCAATTTAATGGAAACTAACATATGGTAAATTTGTCATAAATATTCCAATTTGTACATGCGTACCAGTTTGATGTTTTTTGTGTTATTAACTCAAGATTTATATTTGTTCATCCTATTAAATAGTAGTATAGATGTAGATAAATTAATAGTAGATATATATTAATTTAATTATACGGTTGGTTATTTTTGTGGTATTTGAAATAATGTAAGGTTAAATGGAAATTATTCACGTAATAAAACAACATGCACCTTAAATATATAAAAAAAAAATTGTAATTTTAAATAGACAACTCTAATATCATGAGTTATATCGACAATTTATATTCTGATGGCCTTTTCTCCCCCTAATTTTTAAATTGCTCTTTGAACAGCTCCTAGACCAAAAGAAAATCCACATCCTCAGTTAGCATATGTAACATCTTGTGACTTTTATAAGTATTCAAACGTGGCGGCTTGGAAGTTATAGAATGATTTACATATAGAGAGGAAGTTAATCTCTTCTTAAATCAATTCGCAATTATGAAAGATTCCTTCCACCATGGCATTTCTCGCCTTTCTCGACCAGAACACGACATTTTGACCAGAGAGGACACGATAGCTTTTTCAATGAACGAATTCATCATGTGAGTTAGTGTTTCAGAGTTCATGTATGGGAAACCAAGTGAAAACAGTGAATTAAGATTCCAGATGCCATTTGGAATCATATGTTTGCGGATATTGAAATTTGCGCTGTTCTAGATATAACTGAACAAAAGAAGGAAGGCCATCAATCATATGTTTCACCATACCGAATTTTGGTGATGATTTGTTGATATATTGAGCTGAGTTTGATTGCCCCTATATCAGCACAGGTTCGTCTTGTTCATGACATTTTTAGATCTGCACTTCACAAACTTAAGACTCGCGACTCTTGAATGTTGGTGTATCTGCAGTTGAGGTTTGGGTGCTGTTACTCCTTTATAAGTTCGTAAGCTCTGTCCAAGCTAAGAGGGTCATTTCATTTTTTCGCTGAATCAAACTAAGAGTCTAGTTATCAAAGCAGTGATGCGCTTCGCAACTCTGAACATGTGACATGAGCGCACTACCTCACTATCAACTGTTTTATTGCGAGTTCTCACTGTCACAGGCCATGATTCTTGCCATGTCTACACCAGAGGCAACTCTTTCACTGGGAAATCCACTCCCTCACTGCTTAATTTGATTCGAACTGTGTTTGTAATTTACCGCTGATTCGAATAGGGGACGTTGTCTTGGGCCTATAAAGTGAACATAGATCTAATTACTAGCTATGGCAATGGAGGGAGAGGCCACCAAGAAGCTACTGAAAAAATCAGTAGCAGTGGAAGTTGGTGATGGTGGTGAGGATGAACCACTGAAGGACAGGATATGGAGTGAGACCAAGAAGATGTGGATTATCGCAGCGCCTGCAATATTCACCAGATTCTCGAACTTCGGGATCTATATCATCAGTACCTTTTATCGGCCACCTCGGCTCCACTGAATTGGCTGCCTATTCTCTCGTCTGCAACGTCCTCCTCAGATTCGCAAATGGCACCCTGGTATGTTTCATCATGTTTCAATTACCTAGTTGTCCATTTTTTGCACATCATATAATCATGCTTCTTAAATCAACCTATTTAATTGGCAAAAGAGTACTTCTATCTCTGTACTTATGGCTTATAGATGCTTCTTAAGCACATAGTGGGCCACTGAGCCCAGCACTGAATAAGGAATGATAGTTTTCTGCAGAGAAGCAATCTTATGTCCCTGAAAATATAATGCTCAAAGACGTAAAATAGCTTCCCCAAAGCACCACACCAATACCGGCTTCTCACGGAAGCAGCTCGTCAGCTTTTGATTGATTTTTAGAATATGTTGGAGCCAAAGAAATTGTTATGTAAACGAGGCATGCAGAAATGAAAGAGCAAAAAGGAAATTGAGGTTGGAGTTGAACCTTAGCCATTTTGCGTTGCGGCTATCGCTTTGAATGAAGAAGAGCATGACTGCCAAGACATTGAGTAAATTCGCTAAGAACATCTCCACGCATAGCTTTTCATCACCTGTTGGAGGACCCTTTAATAGTGTCATTGATGTGATGCTGTTCAGAAATTTGAGTTCTGAAATGATTTAAAACATGCTTCTGTCCATGGAACTTGCAGCTCGGCATGGCAAGTGCTCTAGAGACCCTATGTGGCCAGGCCTATGGTGCGAAGCAATACCACATGCTCGGAGTGTACCTCCAGAGGTCGTGGATTGTCCTAACAATATGCTCCATCTTTCTAGTTCCTTTGTTCATCTTCACTGCACCACTTTTAAAGGCCTTAGGTCAGGAAGACAAAATTGCAGATGCCGCTGGAGAAATATCCCCCTGGTTGATCCTGATTCTCTTCGCCTTCGTCATGTCTTTCACCTGTCAAATGTTTCTCCAAGCGCAGAGTAAGAACATGATCATTGCTTACATAGCGGCGCCCTTGGTGGTGGTTCATCTATGTCTCTCATGGCTATGGACCACAAAATACAAGTTTGGAATTCAAGGCGCTATGGCTTCCACCATTTTGGCATATTGGCTCCTTAATATTGGACAACTCGTGTTTGTGATGTGCGGAGCTGTTGGAAATTAATCCAAAGAAAACACACTATTTGTTGTAGTCAGAACATCAATGTAAAGAATATGATAACAGCTATATAATATTCTTCTTTTTATGTAAACTTACAACTCTTGGAGAAGAATAAAATAAGATATCATTGAAAAATAACATAAAATTAGAGGTGAGGTACGGATAACCGAATCTCCTTAAGGTAATTAGTTCTTGCCAATGGTGCTCCACAGATTCACGAACTATGCCTCCCAAGATACAACACCTCAAACCTGTTTGGATTAGCACTATACAAACAGGACTCTATCGAACCATTCAATTGAACCAGCACACCCAGATAAAACAGAAGAGTAGAAAAGTATATCAAAGCCTTTTTGGAATCGAGTCGGAAAAACCAAAACCAAAAAACTCTTATGAAGCTCTATGCTCATATCTATTTATAGAGCTTTTTAGTTCATGTACTACAGAGATATATGAATTAAATAGACGCATGTATCCAGGAGATTCATGAATAAAGAGATATGTGAATCCAAGATATTCAAGTATCCAAAGATACGTGAATTCAAGAGATTCATGAACTCAATAAATACATGAACTAGAAGATAAATGAATCTAGGAAATTCATGAATTCAATAGATACATGAACAAAAAAATTTAGGAATTCATGAATCCAAAAGAGATACGTGAATAGAAAAAATGTATCTTAATTTATTGGCCTTCGTTGATCCATTAACCATAATTATAACCATAATTACAACAATCCCCCACATTAATGGATCAACAAAACATTTTTTACTCGAAGGAATCTGAGCATGCCTGTTGAAATAAACCGCATCAAGATAGGTAGCTTTCGCTTTGAACCTTCTTTAGTGAAAGTCTATCGGACTTACTTAACTAGTCGATGGACTAAGCCTTGAATCGCCAATTGTTTGTGTAAGCCTAGACAATAAACTTCACACGGAGTATTTCCAATTCAAGATTGGTTATCGGTTATGTTCGTTCTTTTGGCCCTGAACCTCTCGAGATTCATGCGTGCTATAGAAAATCTAGCCTTTAAAGATTTTCATAGAGTCGGCCAGTTCCACGCATATAGGTGCATTCCTATTAAAGATATCCTACCATATCTCACTTGGATGTTATATTCTAAGTTATAATAACGCTATAGGAAAGCACTGTTGCATCATAGGAATGGTAGACAGTGCTTATACTAGAGTTTCCAAAATTTGCGTTGTCCTATTAAACCTAGACCATGGGATCTTCAATCGCATAGGTTAGGTTTCCACCCTGAAATCTCTTTATTGGGTTAAGGCTCTTAAACCCATTCCCCTCGATGCGCAGTTTATATGCTCTCTTGACAAACCTTTTGTCAGCAGATCCGCAATATTTTCCTTTGACTTTATAAAGTCAAAAGAAATGATTTCATTTGAGAGCAACTGCCTTACGGTATTGTGTCTACGACGACTGTGTCTAGACTTACCGTTATAGATCATATTATGCACCCCCACACTTTTAGAAAATTGTAGGATGTCAACTTTCCATTTCATAATTCGTATGGAGTTTTACCTGTCTTTTTGTGGAGTATTTTATTAAGAATAAAATTTGTAGTTAAAATTGTCTCCCCCCACAAGCTCTGAGGTAAACCTGAACTCAAAAGTATGGCGTTAGCCATCTCCTTTAGTGTCATGTTCAATTGTTCAGCAACTCCATTTTGTTGTGGAGTATTGTGGAGTATAAGGTGCAATCATTTGGAGAATTATTCCAAAACTAACACAAAACTCTTTGAAATTGATTGAACTATATTTTCCTCCTCTGTCAGACCTAAGCACTTTGATTCATTTATCAAATTGGTTTTCAACTTCATTTTTATACTTGACGAACATGCTCATAGTCTCATCTTTGCTAGTTTGTAAATAAACATAGCAAAATCTAGTACGATCATCCACAAATGTGATGAAATACTTCTTTCCACCTCTACTTTCTACAAAATTTAAATCACATAGATCACTATGGATTAATTGTAGAGGTTCACTTGTTCTTTTAATGGATTTGAAAGGTTTCTTGGCAAACTTGGCCTCAACACAAGTCTCACACTTGTAATGGGTATCCAACTCAAATCTTGGAATTAACCTCAAGTTTGTTATTCTCTTCATTGCACCATAGTTTACATTTCCTAATCTACCATGCCGTAAATAAGAAGACACAACAATGTAAACTGAAGACTTTTCTTTATTAATAGTCTTTGGGTACACATACTTTGAGTTTACATCAATGACAGCTACATTGGCCTTAAACAAGTCATTACACAAGTACCTTTTCCCCACATACATCCCTCCTTTTGAAAGTACAAACTTGTCAAATTCAAATACAACTTTAAAATCCTTCTTGACAAGTACAGGGCTAGCAATTAGATTTTTCCGAATCTCCGGTACATGCAGCACATTCAACAAGGCAACCTCCTTGCCAAATGTAAACTTCAGAATCACCTTTCCTCTTTCGGCAATTTTTGCTGATGTAGAGTTAGTCATATAAAGCTTTTCATCTTTTTCAGCCTTCTCATACGATGAGAATATGTGTTTATTTGCACAGATGTGATTTGTGGCACCCGTGTCTAGCCACCAGCCATTAGTGTTCGACACCAGAGATGCTTCAGACATTACCACAGCAGACAGTCTCTCAATGTTTTCATGTTCTGTCAAATTCAATTGCTGGGCTGCACCATCGTTCTTGCCCTTTTTCAGGCACTTCTTGCAATCCTTAGCACGATGGCTAGGCTTGTTGCATATAAAACACGTGCCTTGGAATTTCTGGAACTGTTCCTTCTGCTTGCATTTTCCTTGAAAAGACATCTTCCTTTTTCTATCTTGCTTGGATTTGGAAGATTCATCAACGTTGGCCTTTGGCTCAGAAGAAGGATTCACACTCCTTCTATTGTCCTCCTCGATTCTGAGGCGCATAATGAGATCTTCAAGGCTCATTTCCTTCTGTTTGTGCTTCAAATAACTTTTGAAGTCTGACCAGTCTGGAGGTAGTTTCTCAATCATGGCTGCCACTTGGAATGATTCACTAAGTATCATTCCCTCAACGGAGATGTCACTCAGAATTAATTGCAATTCTTGAACCTAACTCATGACAGATTTAGAATCCACCATCTTGTAGTCCAAGAATTTGGCAACCACAAATTTCTTGGTGCCAACATCCTCAGTTTTGTATTTTTTTCTCTAAGGACTCCCATAACTGTTTAGCAGATTCAATATTACAATAAACATTATAAAAAAAAATTCACTAAACATTTACGGATATAATTTCGGCATAAGAAGTCCCCATGCTTCTAAGCCTCCAATGCACCGAGCATCGTGACATCTTGCTCGTTTAGACTAATTATTGGGCACACCTCCGATAAATATTTCGTCAGATTGAGCATGGTCAGATAGAAGAACATCTTCTGCTGCCATTGTTTAAAGCCCACTCTAGTAAATTTCTCTGGTTTCTCATTAGTTATAACTCGAGGCGTTGCCATCACAGTAGGCAAAGGTCGTTGAACTATTCCTCCAGAAACGGAGCCAAAAGCCATTTGGCTTGTACTGTTCTGAAAAATAGTCCCGGGCATACCAATCATATGACTTATACCCGCACCACCAAAATTGGCGTTAGCCCAAGGGACCGTAGCATTAGCTTCTACAAATTCAGACCCTGAGTGTTGAACATCTTCCATAGCAATGGTCGAATCGACCACAGGAACATCTCCTAAAACATTCGGGACATTGAAGGGCACTTGATTGTTTTCAGCCATCTCAATAATCTGACAAGAACAACAAACAGTGAGTGATATAATTGCCTTAAGATTGTTGGAAATTAATCCAGAGAAAACACACTATTTGTTGTAGTCAGAACATCAATGTAAAGAATACGATAACAGCTATATAATATTCTTCTTTTTATGTAAACTTACAACTCTTGGAGAAGAATAAAATAAAATATCATTGAAAAATAACATAAAATTGGAGGTGAGGTACGGATAACCCAATCTCCTTAAGGCGATTAGTTCTTGCCAGTGGTGCTCCGCAGATTCTCGAATTATGCCTCCCAAGATACAACACCTCGAACCTGTTTGGATTAGCACTATGCAAATAGGACTCTGTCGAACCGTTCAATTGAACCAGCACACCCAGATAAAACAGAAGAGTAGAAAAGTATATCAAAGCCTTTTTGGAATCGAGTCGGAAAAACCAAAACCAAAAAACTCTTATGAAGCTCTATGCTCATATTTATTTATAGAGCTTTTTAGTTCATGTACTACAGAGATATATGAATTAAATAGACGCGTGTATCCACGAGATTCATGAATAAAGAGATACGTGAATCCGAGAGATTCAAGTATCCAAAGATACATGAATTCAAGAGATGCATGAACTCAATAAATACATGAACTAAAAGATACATGAATCTAGGAAATTCATGAATTCAATGGATAAATGAATAGAAAAATTTAGGAATTCATGAATCCAAAAGAGATACGTGAATAGAAAAAGCGTATCTTAATTTATTGGCTTCCGTTGATCTATTAACCATAATTATAACCATAATTACAACAGGAGGTTGCCGAGATACATGGAATGGTTTCTCCAGTTCGGCCTTCAAGGACTTGTGGCCAGTGATCAAGCTCTCGCTATCATCTGGCGCCATGCTATGGTAAGGCAGCATTTCATCACCACAAAATGAGATTTCATTCTTGAAGTCAAACTAATTGCTAAATTTCTGTGTGGATCAGCATTAGTTTTATTGGTCAAATCATTTATTATCTACATGCTCTGATGTGCGATTTGGAAGATCGGCAATCTTTTGTTATCAAACAAATGGTGAAATCTGGAAACTGGCAATCTTGCATTTGAAGCGGATAGCAGCACGTGCTTTCTTTGACATGTAAGATTTTCACTGAATTCCTGTCATTTTTCTAGTTGTCAGTCTCGAGCTGTGGTACAACACGGTGTTGGTTCTTCTAACAGGCAACATGGAAAACTCGGAGGTTTCCATCAATGCGCTCGCTATCTGGTATTTGTTTTGCACTTCCACTCTTACTGCTCTTGGGTGTTATCTATTACGTTGGGGAAATGCCTTGAGTTACAAGGATCTTTTATCAAAGGCTTGTTCACTGAAATGAAATAGCTTAATTTCATTACTTGCAGCCTCAACATCAATGGTTGGGAAATGATGATTTCTCTCGGTTTCTTGGCTGCAGCAAGGTATAACCCCATAAGTCACCACTCTAGACTTGCGCTTTACTAGAAAATTTCTAAATTTTGCATATCTTTCCAGCGTTCGAGTATCTAATGAACGAGGAAGAGGGAGCTCAAGATCGGCAAAGTTCTCAATCACGATGACAGTGCTCACATCCTTCGGCATTGGATTTGCTTTCTTTGTGTTCTTCCTCTTCTTCAGGGGGCGTCTGGCTTATATTTTCACCGAGAGCGATGAGGTGGTCAATGCCGTGGCTGATTTGTCCCCTCTTCTGGCTATTTCCATACTTTTGAACAGCGTCCAACCGGTGCCTTCCGGTACTTCTTCTCTACTATTCCCCCCTGATCAGATAAATAAAAGTGCAATGTTCCTTAGAGAGGTTCTTGATGGTTTTTGATTCACTGACAGTGAGAAGACATACACTTAATAGATCAATGCATATAATTTTCATGGGATTCAATGAGATCCCATACAATTTGAGAAATATGGCAATCCATTGTGATCAAACATTATTCTCGGCATTTATTTTTCGGGAGTCGCCGTTGGAGCTGGTTGGCGGAGCACAGTAGCCTACGTCAACATCTTGAGCTATTACCTAGTTGGGATTCCGGTGGGAGTCGTGCTTGCCTATATTCTAAGTATGCAAGTGAAGGTGAGCTACTAATTTCCTTTCGAAGACAGTCTGCGTAGACGAATTTGCATGTCAATGAGCGAAACATGTCAAAATGGGCTGAAGCTCTTGATCTGCACCTGCAAAATTGAAATTCCTAACACTCGATCATCTGTCTTGTAGGGCATGTGGGTTGGAATGCTGTTCGGAACCTTCGTTCAGACAGTAGTACTGATCGTTATTACCTTAAGAACTGATTGGGATAAGCAGGTGCGCTGGATTTTACTATTCTCGTCAATTCCTGATGATTGTGAGGGTCAATAAGTCTCAATGTCCTTCTGCAGGTATTACAAGCTCGAACACGCGTTAGCAAGTGGTTCGTGGCTGAAGAAGGATCACGCAAGGCCAGAACGGGTGTATGATTCAATCTTTTTCTCGTTCTCCTCTTATTATTGTGGAGATAACAAAGAATTCTCTGTCGCATCTGAATATCTCCAATTCCTAGCAAGGGAACTGATTTGATTGATTACAGTTTAAGCGCCTTAATAATCATATAACGTCCTGTAAAATGCGTATCAAATTGTCATTTTGATAAGGTAAGCTTGCAGGTACTTTCAAAAGAGGAACTTCAGATCAGTGGAAATCCTTTCAAAAGATGACTAGATAACAAATCTATTAAAGGGGCAATTGAAATGAGAAAAGACGTATTCCCATGCATTGTTTCTCCTCCTCTTCCCTAATTTCATGTAGGAAATGTAATTGCTCAATATATGTAATCTGCTTGCGAGGAGTTTTGGCACTATGAACCATATTGATCTTAGGCTATTCTTCTAGGTCGAGCCACCGCTTGATAATAATTTAAGACATCGTTAAGTGGGGAATCTTGATCACTTTTACATAGTATCATGTCTATAGTTTGATATTGAGCAATAAATTGGTCAATATGACTGCTGATATATGATTTGATGAGATGAATCAATGGAATAGACAATTGATATATGAAATGATAAGATTGATCAAATGATTGGATTATTTGTATTCGCTTTGATATTGCTGATGAAGTAAGTATTTCTGATACGTATAAAACTTTGATATTACTTATGGTCTCTGCGTGCCCATACGGTTCAACTCGTTGAGGGTTCGATGAACGAGATCAGGGAGGTGGCAGAGCGGAGTGGGCCTACACTCACCTCGTTCCGCTTGGCCATTTTCCCTACCACCTGTTTTGTGTGACAAAAATCCGTCCCTGTTCAAGTTGGATTGATTTCTAAATAAAACAAGGTTAATACAAAAATCTCAAACTAATTTTTTTACCGTAAAAAATCTCATACTATTACACTTATAATAAATTTTCTCAAAATTAATTTTTTGACTGTCAAAAAACCCTAAATTATATATTTGTGACGAAGTTATCCTCCGTTAGTCCATTAAATTGGATTAATATCACAAAAAATGACAAGCTAGTACATTCGTGACAAAACAGAGAGTAAAACAACAAACTGGTATATCATTTAACTAATGTGTCATTCACCTCGGCTATTTGACAGTAAAATTTAACAGAAATGAATAATATGTAAATTTATAATAGATGTACCACTTTTGAATTTTTGGTGATTGAAAAATTTATTTAAGATAAATTTATTGCGAGTGTAACGGTTTAGAATTTTTCATGATATTAACCCATAAAACAAACAAAAGGATTTGAATTCTCTATTTTTTTACAAGATGCAAAGCTTGACTTTATTGAAATGACGTGAAACACAAATGATTTCTTTAATGCTAGTGAGTTTTGTCTAAACCACAACTGAGCTCTCATAGGATCCGATGCCTTTTTCCCGACAGCCTTTTCTCCCTTTAATATTTAAATTTCTCTTTCAACAGCTCTTGGACCAAAAGAAAATCCACATTCTCAGTTGGCATATGTAACATCATATAACGTGTATCGATATTCAAATATGGAAGCTTGGAAGTGACAGTATAATTTACATATAAAAGGACGTTAACCTATTCTTAAATCAATTCACAACTACGGACAATTCCTTCCACCATGACGTTTTTCGTCGTTCTCGACGCAAAACTCACCCATTCGACCAGAGAGGACGAGAGTTTTTTCAACGAACGAATCATCAAGCAAGTTTGTGTTTCAGAAGTCATGGATGGGAAGTAAAGTGGAAACAGGTATGATTGTTGTCGTGGGGTGAGTCAAGATTCCTGATGTCTTTTGGCCATTACATGCATAAACATGCCAACAAAGAATATAACACAACTCTCCCTCTGCCACTTTCGGTGGAATCTGGCTTTTCAGTGAGTCAAATCTGAGTTTAATTGTTAGAAAAACTTCGCTTTAGATTCGTGCAAAATACCTATGCTTGTCCTCATGTCCATCACTAGCATTAGATTCGCTTCATCTTCACTATTAAAAATGTCATGCCACAATGTCTCGACATGAAAATTGCTTGCAGATATTGGAATTTACGCTGTTCTAGAGATAACTGAACAAAAGAAGGAAGGTCATCAACCATATGTTTCACCATACCAAATTTTGGTGATGATTTGTTGATATATAGAGCTGGGCATGATTGCCTCTGTACTAGCACAGGTTTGTCTTATTCATGCCATTTTAGATCTGCACTCCACAAACTTAAGGCTCGTGACTCTTGAATGTTGGTGTATCTGCAGTTGAGTTTTGGGTGCTATTACTCCTTTATAAGTTCGTACAATTTGTCCAAGCTAAGAGGGTCTTCTTAATTTTTTGCTGAACCAAGCTATGAGAGTCTGATTACTGTGACATTTGACATAAGCACAAGCTCACTATCAATTGATTTACTGCGAGTTCTGCAAGTTCTCATCATCACAAGCCATAATTCTTGGCATTTCTACACCTGAAGCAACTCTTTCACTGGGAAATCCACTCCCTCACTGCTTTGATTCAAACTGTGTTCCTGGTTTACAGCTTATTGGAATAGGCGACATTGTCTTGGTCCTATAACTGAACATAGATCAAATTACTAGCCATGGCACTCGGGGGAGATGCCACCCAGAAACTGCTGAAAAAATCGGCAGCAGTGGAAGTTGGTGATGGTGGTAATGATGAGCCATTGAAGGACAGGATATGGAGCGAGAACAAGAAGATATGGAATGTCGCGGCACCTGTAATATTCACTAGATTCTCCACCTTTGGGATTTATGTCATCAGCCAAGCATTTATCGGCCACATTGGGTCCACTGAGCTGGCTGCCTATTCTCTTGTCTTCACTGTCCTCCTGAGATTCGCAAATGGCATCTTGGTATGTTTCTGTGTGTTTTCCATGACTTTAGTTGTGGAATTTTTCATATCATTTAATCATGTGGTATGGTATCTTGCTGCTTTTCATCTTACGTCAACATTTCTAATTTGCAAAACATTGCATCTTTGTTTGTGCCTATTGTTTACAGATGCTTCTCAAGCATGTGGTGCCATTGAGCCCAACACTGAATGATAAATGAAAATATTTTTATGGAAGTAGTCTTGCGTCCCTGAAGTAATAATGCTCAAAGACATAAAATAGCTGCTGCAAAGCACTACACGGGTACCAGCTTCTCATGGGAGCAGCTAGTCAGCTTTCGATCAACTTTCTGAATAGTTGGAGCCAGTGAAATTGTAATGTAAAACGAGGTATACAGAAATCGAAAGAGCAAAAAGAAAAATGAGTTTGGCATTGCCCTAGGCCATTTGAATTGGGGCTATGGCTTTGAATGAAACAATACTATGCTATTGTTGAAAAAGAGCAAGACCAACAAGACTTTGAGTGTTCTTTCGGCTCTCTTCCACTCGTTCTGACTTGTTGTCATTATGAGTGTAAGTTTTTGGCGTACCCTCTTGTATAGTTTGGTTAAAGCTCAATATATTCTTACCTTTACCCAAAAAAAAAAAAAAAAACTTTGAGTGAATTTACTAAAAACATCTCCATGCATAGCTTTTTATCACCTGTTAGCGGAGCCTTTTGTCGTGTAACTCGTGATGTTGTTCAGAAATTTGTGTTGGAATTACTTAAAACATGCTTCTGTTTAATGGAACTTGCAGCTCGGCATGGCAAGTGCTTTAGAGACCCTATGTGGCCAGGCCTACGGTGCAAAACAATACCACATGCTTGGAGTGTACCTTCAGAGATCATGGATTGTCCTAACAATCTGCTCCATCTTTCTAGTTCCTCTGTTCATCTTCACTGCGCCACTTTTAAGGGCCCTAGGCCAGGCAGATAAAATTGCAGAGGTCGCTGGAGAAATTTCACTTGGGTTGATCCCAATCCTCCTTGCCTTCGTCATATCTTTCACCTGCCAAATGTTTCTCCAAGTGCAGAGTAAGAACATGATCATTGCATACACATCGGCATTATCAGTGGTGGTTCATCTGTGCCTCTCGTGGCTATTGATTGTGAAATACAAGTTTGGAATTCTGGGTGCTATGACTTCCACCATTTTGGCATATTGGATTCCTAATATAGGACAACTCGTGTTCGTGATTTGTGGAGGTTGCCGAGATACATGGAAGGGTCTATCGAGTTTGGCATTTAAGGACCTATGGCCAGTGATCAAGCTCTCACTATCATCCGGCACCATGCTATGGTAGGGCAGCATTTCATCACCGGGACATGAGATTTCATTCTTGAAATCAGACTGATTGCTAAATTTCTATGTGAATCAGCATTAGTTTAGTTGGTGGAGCCATTTGATATCTGCATGCTCAATTGTGTGATTTAGAAGTCGATCATCTTTTGTTGTCAAATAAATGGCAAACTCTGAATACCAGCAATAACTAGCAATCTCGCATCAGAAGTGGATAGCAGCACGTCCTTTCCTTTACATACAAGATATTCACTTATCTCCTATTCTTTGCTAATTGTCAGTCTCGAGCTGTGGTACAACACTGTGTTGGTTCTTCTAACAGGCAACATGGAAAATGCAGAGGTTTCCCTCGATGCGCTCGCCATCTGGTAAATTTGATGCACTTCTGCTCCTTCTGCTCTTCAGTGTTAGGGAAATGCCTTGAGTTATAAAGAAATCCTGTCAAAGGCCTGTTCCCTAAAATGAAAGCTAAATTTCATTACTTACAGCCTCAACGTTAGTGGTTGGGAAATGATGATCTCTTTCGGTTTCTTGGCTGCAGCAAGGTACGATTAAATGAGTCATGACACCTATCGACTTTAAATTCCTCCTCTGGACTTGCGCTTTACCATCAATTCTGAATTTTGTACGTATTTTCAGTGTTCGAGTATCTAATGAACTTGGAAGAGGGAGCGCAAGATCAGCAAAGTTCTCAATCATGATCGTAGTGCTCACATCCTTCGCCATTGGATTTGTTCTCTTTGTGTTCTTCCTCTTCTTCAGGGGGCGTTTGGCTTATATTTTCACTGAGAGCAATGAGGTCGCTGATGCCGTGACTGATTTATTTCCTCTTCTGGCTGTTTCCATACTTCTGAATAGCGTCCAACTGGTGCTTTCTGGTACTTCTTCTCCACTATTCCCTCCTGATCAAATGAATAAAAGTACAATATTCCTCAAAGAAGTTATTCATGGCTTTCATTTATCACAGACATGAATGGACATAAACCTGATCGATCAATACATAAGATTCACATGGCGATCATATTTTTCTTTTGTGGGATTCATTGAGGTCCCGTAATTTGAGAAATATGGTGATCCATTGTATTACATGAGCAACATGTGGCGAATTAATATCAAATCATTAGTACCCGATGGTGATTGAACAATAGTCTCAACATATGTTTATCAGGAGTCGCCGTTGGAGCTGGTTGGCAAAGCATTGTAGCCTATGTCAACATCATTAGCTATTATTTAGTGGGGATTCCCGTGGGAGTGGCGCTTGCCTATTTTCTAAATATGCAAGTGAAGGTGAGCTGCTAGTATCTTTTCTAAGACCGTCTGCATTGGCGAATTTGCATGTCAATGAGTGAGACATGTCAAAATGGGCTGAAGTTCTTGACCTGCACCTGTAAAATTGAAATTCCTAACACTTGATCATTTACCTTGCAGGGCGTGTGGATTGGAATGCTGTTCGGAACTTTTGTTCAGACTGTAGTATTGATTGTTATTACCTGCAAAACTGATTGGGATAAGCAGGTTCGCCGGATTTTACCATTCTCCATCAATTCCTGACGATTGTGAATTTGTGAGGGTCAATAAGTCTCAACACCCTTCTGCAGGTATTACTAGCCCAAACACGTGTTAATGAGTGGTTCGTGGCTGAAGAAGCATCACGCTAGACCGGCACAGGTGTTTGATATTTTTCTCGCTCTCCTGTTATTCTATTGAAGATAACAAAAAGTCCTGTGTCGCATTTAAAAATCTCAATGCCCAGCAAGGGAACTGACCTATAAAATGTGTATTAAGTAGTCAATTTAATAAAATAAGCGAATGAGTATTGGAAATACCATCAAAACCTTAGTTATTCAACCTGAATTGAAGGAACAATGACATTCTAGCAAATCTATGAGTAGGGCAATTGGAATGAGGAAGGACAAGCTTTTATGATATCGCCACTGTTTCTCCTCCTGTTTTAGAATTGAATTGTTAGAATGGCTCAGTATATGTAATCTGCTTGTGAGTAGTTTTAGCACATGAGCTTGAGCCTTGAGTAACTGTCATTGATTATAAGCAGCAATGCTAGCAAAGCTCCCGTGGAAAGATGGCTTATATTAGGGGTGTCCAAAAACGCAACCCGTCCCGACCTAACCCAAACACGAAACAAATTGAGTACATGTTTCGGGTCTTAAAATTATTCAGGTAATTATAATGAAATAAGAAAACAAATATATTTCGGGTCAGGTTAGGGTGAACACAACCCAGGCAAAACAAGACTCTCACCTAAAGTCCCAAACCCAAACACTTTAAAGTTTCAACTCTTCAGTCTTCACCCAAACCCAAACATTCTTCACTTCTCCAGTTGTCGACTCCGCCGCCGCTGCCGCCGTCGATGACTACGCCGTCTCGTCGATTCCGCCGCCGCCCTCTTCTTGCTCCTCGCATTCTAGGGTTCCTCTCGATCTGATCTCGGCGGTGAAGGACCGGGCTGCTGCCTCTCTCGGTCCGCTGTTGCCGCCGCTCGTCTCCTTCCGGTGAGATACGTTCGCATTCGCAAATGGGTTCTTGATTCCGCGGTCTTCTTGCCCGGGATCTTTGCTGATCCGTAGCACGTTCCGTGGTCTTTCTTGGTTTAGCATTTTTGGGTGTTTCGATTGGTTGATGGGTGAACTGGTAGGCTGTTGAATCGCTTGGGTAAGCGCGGTTCGGGTCGTAGTTTGGGTTGTCCGCTGAGATTGGCTCTGGTTTTTGGTGTTTCGGAGGTATTGAGATTGGAATTCGGGTAGTTCTTTCGGTTTGCTTGCGAGTTGTTTGAAGAAATGCCAGCGAGGGGTTTTTCATGGAAATAGCAGATTAGATAGTTTGAGGGGGTTAGAGATGAGCTTGCGAAGTAAGTTCCGGATATATTACTCAATGAAATTATAGTTATATGCTCCATTTTGCTCCATCGAAATGTTTTTCATTGTCACCGGTGGCTAAGGCAAGAGTGAGGGGCCAAGTGCAGGTGCTTCCTTGACCATAACCGAACTGCTACAGGGCATGAAGGTGGTGCAAACTTATATGAAGAAAGAGCTCAGTAACAAGACGAATCGTCTATGGCGTTGGTATAAGCATTTACATCTATGAGTAACTTTCCTATACCCAAAGTGTAGGACTTGTAACCAACTTTCAGTAATTACAAAAAAGGGGCGTCCCCTCCTGTACGAAAGCTCTCTTGTTCCTCTCTTTCCAAATCAACTGAAAGACAGCAAGAGTTATTGATCTTGAGTGAGAAGCTTCGTTCTGTCACTACACAGTTTCATCAGCTACGAGCCATATGCTTCCAGGATGCTATTAATAGGGTGAAACCTAGAAGAAAACTCAATCAGTCTGCCAGTTCAATTCCTGTAGGTAACTCAAATGGTAACGTAGAATTCAAAGAGTCTTAACGAAGTTCCAGGTGAGCTTCTAAGAGTCAAGCAAAGGAAAAAAAGAAAAAGAAGAAAACCCAAAAACCCAACCTGACCCTACCCTGAATTTTCGAGGAGGGTCTAATGTGTTTTGGGTCGGTTCAGGTTGGGTCATAGAATATGACCCTTATGATTCGGGTCGGGTTGAGTAACATCAAAACCCGACCGGACCTGACCCATTGACACCCCTAGCTTATATGGCCTAAATTAGCAGTCGCAACAGTTGCTGATTTCGAAATGCGGAAGGAGCTTCACGTGATGACATTTGAGTTTCTTCCGTAGATCATGTAAGATGCTTGACTATACATCTAGACATTGTGCGAAATGCTAATGCCTCTGGGATGACATAATTCAGTAGCTGTAGAAAGGCGTAGAACCACGCGGACAAGCCCCAACCACATTGCTGTGCTCAAGATGACATTGATGGTGACTTTTGTAGCTTTGATGTTTCCTACTCCCAGCTCATTTGGCTAATGACTTACGCCGATTGAGTCTATTATAGTAGCTAGACTTACAATTCACCTTCAATAGATGTAGTTTTACTTTGCTCGAGTTGATTTAAAAACGATGTGATCATCTTATGCATTTTCTTTTTCACTAAGATTGTTTAAATAAGTATTCATACTATTGTGCTAATTTTTTTTATTTAATATTTCAAATTATGTATAGATTAATGCAAACGAGACTTGATAAAAAAAATTTGTCCTAATTTGACGATATTAAAGAACGTAATACCATTTGAAGAGGAAAAAGTGTTCCTCGATCTAATACACAAATTTCAAGGTAATCCTATATATTTCAATTGTTTCAATCTAATCAATGTGGATTGCTGACGTGGCAGTGCAATCATTGTTAGCCATTTTATGCGGTGCCCACGCGATGTAATGTGAAAAACTTTGCTCAAAACACAACGTTTTGCTTAGTTTTCTGACTCTTCTGGTTTTTCTTTTCCTTTTCTTTTCCTTTGTTTTTTCTTCTCTTTCCTTCTTGTTATCATCGGTCTCAGATACAGACCGAGCCCACGTCTGTCTCTCCCTCAGTCTTCTTTCTCGAGTTCTTTGTTGTTATTTTGTGCGGGCAAAATCCGTCCCGTTCAAATCGGTTTGATTTCAAAAAAAACAAAAAACAAAAACGAATTGATTCTCTGATTCTTTACAGGATGCGAAGCTTGACTTGATCGAAGAGACGTCGAGCATAAATGATTTCTTTAGTACCAGCGAGTTTTGTCCACGCCTCAATCGAACTCTCAAAGGATGCAATGTCATTTTCCTGATAGTGCTTTCTCCCTCTAATTTTCAAATTGCTCTTCCAGCGGCTCTCGAACCAAAAAGTGTTAAATTATGTCTGGAATTTGATCCATCCATTGAATATTTACCCGATCTAAAATAGTTTAATGTTCGGAGGCGCATGAGCTGCAATTATTATAAGCTGTGCATGGGTCTCATACAAGAGAAATTCGTTTCGTTCTCTTCAGTTAAAGACAAAAGAGACGGTACGTTTTTTTCTTCTTCTTTTTTCGCAAGAGGGCAATGGAGTCTTCAATTTTGTTCATGCGCAGGCTGCATCAGAAGAAGCTGCCTTCGTTTTCCTTGCACACGCGGCTGCAAGATTAAATAAGGAGAGGGGCCACGAGCTGGACAAGTTGATGGAGACTTCCCCTTTTTTTTTCTTTTTCTTTTTTCTATTTTTGATAACCGAAGACTCCACCACAGGCCCTTCATGCCCGAAAGACTCATGAGGGCCGGGTCCTTATACCTCGAGGGAGACTAACCCAGCAACCCACCGCCAGAACCCCCAACTTAAATCACTAACAATTATGGGTTTCGAACTCTCGACCTAAGCAATGAAGAAGGGATTTTCAACCAACGCAACTATTCACGAATGGGTGAGACCTCCCTTCTTCATCACTGTAAAAGGTGATAATTGTGGTGTCCCAATATATTTGCAAAGATCTGGTCCGTTTTACAACAAAAAGAAATAAACTTATATCCTCGGTCGGCATATGTATTATGTAACATTGTGTAACTTGTATGAGTATTCAAATGTGGTGGCTTGGAAGAGAGAATATAATTTGCATATAGAAAGGACGCAAACCTTGAACGATTCCTTCCACCATCATTGTGATATCTCTCGATTAGCTTACTCCCCTCCCATTATCGAGCCTCGTAGTTTTCTGTTTTCATTGTGATACATTTTTCCTAGAGGCCAACATCCTATTGGTAAAAGCAAAGTTGATTTCGTTTTTCATATATATAAATCAAGAGTCGCTCTCCCATGTTTGGTGTATAGTTTAGTACATTCATATCTCATTTGACATCCTAAAAGTTCGTCAAAGCCGCTAGCCCGGGCAACCACTCCCTGCTCTCATCATTTTTGGTCATTACAATGACGTTTCTCATCGTTCTTTGACCAAAGAGTACAAGAGAGAGAGTTTTTTTATAATGTACAAACTGCTTCAGAATTTATGTATGTGAAGCCAAGAGAAAACAGTGGTGTAACTGATGTGAACACTTGATATATGATGGACAAAGAGACAATCGAGGACATGGTTGTTGTTGTGGGGCGAATCAAGATTCAGAATGCCTTCAGTGGTTTAGGGTCGACCCTGGACCGACTCTGGACCGACCCAACTTTGCCGGTCCTGGTCCGGTTCCCAAGGAGACTAGGTCGGTCTTTGGTCCTGAAATTCCAGAACCAACACTGTGCGGGTTGGTTCTCGGTCCTAAGAGTTTTTAGTCGGTTCAACCTTAGACCAACCCTGTATATTATATTATATTATTTATAATTTTTTTATATATTCAAACCTAAGTAAAATGTCTATTATATTATATTATATTGAGATGTTATATTAATAGCACTAATAGTAATTTCAATTTAAAACGTTTGTTAAGTATTAATTATGTGTCGTTTGTTTTATTTTCAAGTGTTTAGAAGTTCAAGTGAATTAACAAGATGCGAAGTTATATATTCATAATTTATATTAAGTATTTTGAACTTTTTATGATTTAATTGTATTTTACTAATGAATTTCAGCTGCACTTTGCTTTTCAATTTGTGCCAAATGGTATAAGTTTTTGAAGAGTAGAGTAGTACTGTAGTTGCTACAGTGATTTGCTAGTCAAGTGGTATGAAGCTCATTTTTTGGTTGAGTAGACTCTACATGATCAAATGCTAGTCAAGTGGTGCGAAGCTCATTTTTTGGTTGAGTGGACTTTACATGATCAGGAAAACACTTTTGCATATGGTGTTATAAATATTAAAGATAGATGATTACAAGGACTTTCCATATTGTCCTATATCTCGATGAGCGGTTAACGGATGCGAAATTTTTATTATTGTGTTATCTTAAATTTGCTAAATATGTATTGGTATTTTATAGTTTAGTTGCACAATATCGTATTGTTGATGGATGTGTAATTTGAATTTGTAGGTTTGCTTTTTTAAGAAGAATAAAAAATAAGATGAAAAAAATTATCGATCGGTCCCGGGTTGACCCTGGAACCGGACCGAACCCATTGGGTCGGTCCGGTCTTTGGTCCCAGGCTCAATTGGATCGATCATCAGTCCTAAAAATTAAGGATTGACACTGTACGGATTAGTCCTAGAGTTAGGGGGTGGCCCGGACCAACCTGAACCATGCTCATCCCTACTTCAGGCCACTACATACATGAACAGGCCAACAAATGAAAAATAATACAACTCTCTCTCTCTCTCTCTCTCTCTCTCTCTCTCTGCCACTTTAGTGGAATTCAGCTTTTCAGTGAGTCAAATCTGAGGTTTAACTATTGAAAAAGCCTGGCTTTAGGTTCACGCAAAAACTATAAGAATGACATGACCACACTGCATTGATAAATTTCTAGTGCGTGCATGTCTCGATATGGGCACTGCTTGCGGATATTGAAATTTACGCCGATCTAGACATAACCGAACAAAAGAGGGAAGTGCCATCAATCATGTTCTTCCCCAAGCTAAGAGAGACTTTATATCTTTTTTTTTCTTTTTTTTCTTTTTTTGGCTGAACCAAGCTAAGAGAATCTAATTATCAAAGCACTGATGCGATATGCAACTCCAAACATGTCACGTGAGTGGACAAACCTCACTATCAACTGATTTGTGAGTTCTCATCGTCACAAGCCGTGATTCTCGACATGTCTACACCAGAAGCAACTCTTTCACTGGGAAGTCCACTCCCTCACTGCTTATTTTGATTCGAACTGTGTTTCTGGTTCACAGCTGATTGGAATAGGCAACGTTGTCTTGTTCCTATAATTACTAGCCATGGCAATGGAGGGAGAGGTCACGGAGGAGCTGCTGAAAAAATCGGTAGCAGTGGAAGTAGGTGATGGTGGCAAGGATGAGCCATTGAAGGACAGGATATGGAGTGAGACCAAGAAGATATGGATTGTCGCGGCGCCTGCAACATTCACCAGATTCTCCACCTTCGGGATTTCTATCATCAGCCAAGCTTTTATCGGTCACATCGGGTCCATCGAACTGGCTGCCTATTCTCTCGTCTTCACAGTCCTCCTGCGATTTGCAAACGGCGTCCTGGTAAGTGTCAGCATGTGCTCCATTACTTTAATTGTAGATCTGTTCGCATCATCGAATCATGTAGTATGGTATCTTCCAGTTGTTCATCTTACATCGGCACTTGCAGTTTGCAAAAGTTTAATGCTTTATCTCTGTGCTTCTTGTTTATTGATGCTTCTTAAGCACACGTTGGGTCGTTAAGCCCAACACTGAATAATGAATGATGATTTTTTTCATAGAAGCAGTCTTATGTCCCTGAAGTAATAATGCTCAAAGACATAAAATAGCTGCCACGAAGCACTACCCCAGTTCCAACTTCTCATGGAAGATGCTAGTCAGCTTTCGATCGACTTTCTGAATATGTTGGAGCTAGTGAAATTGTAATGTAAACAAGGCATCAAAAGAGCAAAAAGGAAAATGAGTTTGGAGTTGATCCTGGGCCATATGGCTTTGGCTTTGAATGAAACAATACTATGTTTCTGTAGGAGAAGAGCATGACCAACATGACTTTGAGTGAATTTGCTAAAAACGACTCCATGCATAGCTTTTTATTGCCTGGTAGAGGAACCTTGCATCATGTAAATCGTGATGTTGTTCAGAAATCTGAGTTTTGAAGTTATTTAAAACACGCTTCTTGTCCATGGAACTTGCAGCTTGGCATGGCAAGTGCACTAGAGACCCTATGCGGCCAGGCCTATGGCGCGAAACAATACCACATGCTTGGAGTGTACCTCCAGAGATCATGGATTGTCCTAACAATCTGCTCTGTCTTTCTAGTTCCTCTGTTCATCTTCACCGCACCACTGTTAAAGGCATTAGGCCAGGAAGATAAAATTACAGAGGTCGCTGGAGAAATCTCACTCTGCTTGATCCCAATCCTCTTCGCCTTTATCTCCTCTTATACCTGCCAAATGTTTCTCCAAGCGCAGAGTAAGAACATGATCATTGCATACATGGCAGCATTCTCGCTGGTGTTTCATGTAAGCCTCTCGTGGCTATTGACCATGAAATACAAGTTTGGAATTCTAGGCGCTATGGCTTCAGCCATTTTGGCATATTGGATTCCTAATATAGGACAACTTGGGTTCGTGATGTGTGGAGGTTGCCGAGATACGTGGAAGGGTTTCTCGACTTTGGCCTATAAGGACTTGTGGCCCGTGATCAAGCTCTCACTTTCATCCGGCGCCATGCTATGGTAAGGCATCAATTCATCAATGGGTCATGATATTTCATTCTTGAATTTGGACTTATTGCTAAGTTTCTGTGTGGATCAGCATTAGTTTAGTTAATTCAACCATTTAGTATCTATATGCTCTACCGTGTGATTTAGAAGTCAACGGTCTTTTGTTGTCAAAGAAATGGTGAAATCTGAATACTAGCAATCTCGCATCAGAAGTGGATAGCGGTATGTCCTTTCTTTTTCATACAAGATATTAACTGAATTCCTATTCTTTCCTAAACGTCAGTCTCGAGCTGTGGTACAACACAGTGTTGGTTCTTCTAACAGGCAACATGGAAAATGCGGAGGTTTCCATCGATGCGCTTGCCATCTGGTAACTGTGATGCACTTCCATTCTTTCTGCTACAGTCCTTTCTATTACGTTAGGGAAATGCCTTGACTTACAAAGACGTATTATCAATGGCTTGTTCTCCAAGATGATATAGAATAATTTCATTTTGCAGCCTCAACATCAATGGTTGGGAAATGATGATCTCCCTCGGTTTCTTGGCTGCAGCAAGGTATAATCATGAGTCATGACTCCAATTGACCGTTAATTCCTCCACCACACGTGCATTATACCAGCAATTCTGAATTTTGTATGTTTTTTCAGCGTTCGAGTATCTAATGAACTAGGAAGAGGGAGTGCCAGATCAGTAAAGTTCTCGATCGTGATGTTAGTGCTCACATCCTTCACCATCGGATTTGTTCTCTTTGTGTTCTTCCTCTTCCTCAGGGGGCGTCTGGCTTATATTTTCACTAAGAACGATGAGGTCGCCAACGCCGTGGCTGATTTATCGCCTCTTCTGTCTATTTCCATACTTTTGAACAGCATCCAACCAGTGCTTTCCGGTACTTCTTCTCCACTATTCCCTCCCAATCAGATGAATAAAAGTACAATATTCCTCAGAGAAGTTCTTGATGGTTTTCGGTTATAATTGACATGAGTGGACACATACAGACAATCGATACATAAATGTTTCATGGGATTCATGTTTTTCTTTTGTGGGATTCACTGAGGTCCCTTATAATTTGAGAAATGTGACGATTAATTATATGACGTAAGATGTGGTGGATTAATATCTAATCATTAGTATCTGATAGTGATTGAACATTAGTGTCAACATTTCTTTATCAGGAGTCGCCGTTGGAGCTGGTTGGCAGAGCATAGTAGCCTATGTCAACATCATAAGCTATTACCTAGTAGGGATTCCAGTAGGAGTCGCGCTTGCCTATTTTCTAAGTATGCAAGTGAAGGTGAGCTACTAATTTCCTTCCCAAGTCGGTCTGCATTGGCGAATCTGCATATCAATGAGTGAGACATGTCAAGATGGGCTGAAGCTCTCGACCTGCACTTGTAAAATTGAAATTCCCAACACTTGATATTTCCTCTTGCAGGGCGTGTGGCTCGGAATGCTGTTCGGAACTTTTGTTCAGACTGTAGTACTGATCATTATTACTTGCAAAACTGACTGGGATAAGCAGGTGCGCTGGATATTACTATTCTCCATCAATTCCTGATGATTGCGAGGGTCAATGAATCTGTGTCCTTCTGCAGGTATCACAAGCTCGAACACGCGTTAATAAGTGGCTCGTGGCTGAAGAAGGATCACACAAGGCTGGCACGGGTGTTTGATTTGATCTTTCTTGTTCTCCTCTTATTCTTGTAAGATGGCGAAAAATTCTGTATCACAGCGGGAACTGACCTTGACTTTATTACTGTTAGCGCCTTGATAATATAATGTCCTGTAAAATGTGCGTTGAATCTTCATTTAGTAAGATAACTTTACGAGCAGTTTTAAAAGAGGAACTTCATATCAGTGGAAATGCTGTCAAAACGTTACTTATTCAGCATAAATTAAAGCTACAATGACATTCTAGCAAATCTATGAAAAGGGCAATTGAAATGAGAAAGGACATACATGATTTCGACACTGTTTCTCCTCCAGTAATCCTATGTCATTCCATCAAAGCAAGCAATTTCCTATCAGGTCAAACATCTTCCTTCTAGAGCGCATTTTGAGTTCTACTATGTTGCTCATCTATAAATAGAATTTCAGTTCTCTTTCGAATTGAATGTGGGAAATGTTAATTGCTTAATGTATGTAATCTGCTTGCCAGTAAGTTTTAGCACATGTGCTTGAGCGCTTGAGTAGTTGTCATTGCCTATAAACAGCAAGCTCATTTCAAAGGATGACTTATATGCCTAACTTAGAAAGCAGCAACATCTGCTGGTTTTGAAATGAGGAAATAGCTTTACATGACGACATTCGACTAAGTGTCTTCCATAGATCCTGCAAGATCCTTGACTATATACCCAGACATTGTGCGGAATGCTAATGCTTTTGGGATGACACAAAGACGGTTCTTTTTTCTTTTTGGCTGAACCAAGCTAAGAGAGTCTAGTTATCGGAGCGGTGATGCGGTTCGCAACTCTAAACATGTGACGCGAGCACACAACCTCACTATCGATTAATTTATCATGAGTTCTCATCATCCAAAGCCATGATTCTTAGCATGTCTACACCAAAAGCAACTCTACTAGAAAATCCAGTCCCTCACTGCTAAATTTCATTCAAACTGTGTGTTTGGTTTACAGCTGATCTGGATAGGTAACGTTGTGTTTGGCATATAAAGTGAACATAGGTCTAATTACTAGCCATGGCAATGAGGGAGACGGGACTGAGAAGCTGCTGAAAAAATCGGTAGCAGTGGAAGTTGGTGATGGTGGCGAGGATGAGCCATTGAAGGACAGGATATGGAGCGAGACCAAAAAGATGTGGATTGTCGCGGCACCTGCAATATTCACCAGATTCCCCACCTTTGGGATTTATATCATCAGCCAAGCTTTTATAGGCCACATCGGGTCCACCGAACTGGCTGCCTATTCTCTGGTCTTCGCTGTCCTCCTGAGATTTGCAAACGGTGTCTCGGTATGTTTCAGTGTGTTTTCCATTACTTTAGTTGTAGATTTTTTCGCGTCATATAATCATGTAGTGAGGTATCTTGCTGCTGTTCATCTTACATCAACATTTTTAATTTGCAAAAGATTCCTTCTGTCTCTGTACTAATTGTTTATAGAAGCTTCTTAAGCAAATGTGCTCTTAGCCCAACACTGAATAATGAACGATTCTTTTTCTTTTTTTTTCTCTTTTTTTTTTCATGGAAGCAATCTTATGTCCCTCAAGTAACAATGCTCAAAGACATAAAATAGATGCCCCAGAGCACTGCACCAGTACCGGCTTCTCATGGAAGCAGCTCGTCAGCTTTTGGTCGACTTTTCGAATATGCTGGAGCCAGTGAAATTGTTATGGTAAAAAGGCGTATAGGAATTGAAAGAGCAAAAAGGAAAATGAATTTGGAGTTGAACCTAGGCCATTTGCATTGTGCTGCACTTTGAATGAAACAATAATATGTTATTGTTGACAAAGAGAATAGCCAACAAGACTTTCAGTGAATTCACTAAAAACACCTCCAGGCATAGCTTTTTATCGCCTGTTAAATGAATCTTGCATCGTGTAATTCAAGTGCAGTTGTTCAGAAATTTGAGTTTTGAAATGATTATAAAACACGCTACCATCCATGGAACTTGCAGCTTGGCATGGCGAGTGCGCTAGAGACTCTATGTCGCCAGGCCTACGGCGCAAAACAATATCACACGCTCGGAGTGTACCTCCAGAGATCATGGATTGTCCTAATAATCTGCTCCATCTTTCTAATGCCTCTGTTCATCTTCACCACGCCACTTTTAAAAGTCTTAGGCCAGGAAGATGAAATTGCAAAGGTCGCTGGAGAAATCTTGCTCTGATTGATTGGATCCTCTTTGCCTTCATCATATCTTTCACCTGCCAAACGTTTCTCCAAGCGCAGAGCAAGAACATGGTCATCGCATACATAGCAGCATTCTCAATGGTGGTTCATCTTTGCCTCTCGTGGCTACTGACCATGAAATACAAGTTTGGAATTATAGGCGCCATGGCTTCCACCATTTTGGTATATTGGATTCCTAATATTGGACAACTCCTGTTCGTGATGTGTGGAGGTTGCTGAAATACTTAAAAGGGTTTCTCGAGTTTGGCGTTTGAGGACTTGTGGCCCGTGATCAAGCATTCGCTTTCACCCAGTGCCATGCTATGGCGAGGCAGCATTTCTTCACCGAGACATGAGATTTCATTCTAATTGCTAAATTTCCTATTGACCAATAATTCCTCCTCCAGAAACTTTACCAGCAAATCTTAATTTTGTACGTTTCTTCCGCATTCAAGTATCTAATGAACTAGGAAGGGGGAGCTCAAGATCAGCAAAGTTCTCAATCATGATGACAGTGCTTACATTGTTCGCCATGGGATTTGTTCTCTTCATATTCTTCCTCTTCTTCAGAGGGCGTCTGGCTTATATTTTCACTAACAACGATGAGGTCACCAATGCTGTGGCCGACTTATCGCCTCTTCTGGCTACTTCCATTCTTTTGAACAGCGTCCAACCAGTTCTTTCTGGTACTCCTCCTCCTTCCTAATCAGATGAATAAAAGCACAATATTACTTGGAGAAGTTCTTGATGGTTTTTGGTTATCACTGACACGAGTGAACATAAAGTTAATTGATCAATACATAAAATTTTCATAAAATTTATATATCGATCTATTGTATGATGTGTGAATTAATATCAAATCATGAGTACCTGATTGTGAATGAACAATAGTCTCAAAATTTATTTATCAGGAGTCGCCGTTGGAGCTTATTAGCAGGGCATAGTAGCATATGTCAACATCATAAACTACTACCTAGTAGGGATTCCTGCGGGTGTCGCGCTTGCCTATTTACTAAGTATGCAAGTGAAGGTGAGCTACTAATTTCCTTCAAAGACGGTCTGCATTGACGAATTTGCATGTCAATGTGTGAGACACGCCAGAATGGGCTGAAGCTCTCGATTTGCATCTGCAAAATTGAAATTTTTAACTCATCATCTGTCTTGTAGGGCGTGTGGGTCAGAATGCTGTTCAGAACTTTCGTTTAGACTGTAATGCTGATCGTTATTACCTGCAAAACCGATTGGGATAAGCTGGTGCGCCATATTACTATTCTCCATAAATTCCTGATGATTTGAGAAGGTCAATGAATATCCATGTTGGTCTGCAGGTATCACTAACTCAAACACAGCGTTAATCGGTGGTTCGTGGCTGAAGAAGCATCACACAAGGCTGGCACGGGCGTATGATTCCATATTTTTCATTCTCCTCTTATTCTTGTGAGGACAACGAAACTTCTGTATCGCAATGGGAACTGACCTTGACTTCATTACAATTCAGCGCCTTGATAATAATATAATGTCCTGTAAAATGGGTCTAGAATTGTCGATTAGTAAGATAAGCTTACGAGTAGTTTTAAAGAAAGGAACTTCAGATCACTGGAAATGCTGCCAAAACATTCTTATGCGACCTAAAATAAAAATCAACGATGACATTCTTGCAAATTTTTTAGAAGGGTAATCGAAATGAGAAAGGACGTATTTTCATGATTTCCACACTGTTTCTGCTCCTGCAATCCTGTGTCATTCCATCAAAGCAAGCAATTCCTCTCACGTAGAACATCTTCCTTCCGAAGCACATTTTGAGCTTTAAATGTAGAAAATGTTAATTGCTCGATATATGTAATCTGGTCGCGAGTAGTTTTAGCACATGAGCTTGAGCCTTGAGAAGTTGTCATTAATATATAAATGGAAATGCTAGCATGACGACATTTGACTAAGCGTCTTCCATAGATCCTTCAAAATTCTTGTCTATACACCTAGGTGTGCCATACTGAGACGATGTGAGATTTGGTTCATTCTTGCCCCCAGGGCCCACGACATCCTAGAGTCAGAGCTGTACCTTATCAAGCCCTCTTTGACCCCAGTGATCACTCCCGCTCTCTCGTCAGAGGATGACAAGATTATATGCAGTTCTCAGTCTCGTGCGTGTTTTACCGCATGAACTCTTCACTACAAAAATCTGCAGTTTTTTCCTAGGAGTGATGGCTCCCTTTTGTGAAACCATGGGTGCACCAAACATATTGTCATTGACAGATCACAAACCCACCTTGCTTCAGGAGGTAGATATGCTATAGCATACCAATACAATGTGCGAATCTGTCGGGCGTCATCACTGTTCAGTCTTCTGTAGTGGTATACCTGGTGCTTTCGTTCGACATCTTGCAGAGTTTCTAAAGTTGACGATCCAGGCGTTCCAATGCCCCTAATCACCTGTAGCAGGAAGGAGCTGGGTGTTTTTAAGACAGTGTATGATATGGGAAGCTGTGGAAGAGAATTACAGTTCATGAATTTCATGAAGTGCATCAGATCCGTAAAGCTTCAATCTTCGAAGAAGTTACCGGCTCATCCCAAGTTGTTTTCCGTGTCATGTAGACAGAGAATGCGCAATTGTGAAGCAACCCCACAAATCATTCCTATCCCTATTCTCTATTCTCTATGAGGTTGAATAGAAATGGCTCTGCAAGCAGATCACATAAAACAGTTGCATGGAAGTGAACAGAGTAATGCCAAAAAAGGGGAGTTTTAGAAGTTGATTGCTTGAATACATACAAGTCACATATGAATTTTGCCTCAGATCTTGACCTCCAATCTGGTAGCAACATCCATCATTTACAATTGCAAACGACACTCGTTGCCATCCTGCTCCTATGGAACCACCCTCCCCACTTCAAACCGTGAAGCACCAAACCCATGATTGAATCGGAGCACATAGGTTAGAAAATATCCCCGGCATGAAAACTCGGCATGGCTATGGCTGTAAATGTTCACGCTCGCCCGCCAGGACCTGCTGAACACCGTCTCCAAACACCGATAGTGCAAAGCAGGTAGGTGAGCCTAGCCATGGGCTCATCCCACTTCCCCGCACCTAGCAAAAATCCGGCAGTCTGGTTGAGCTGTCGAGGAGGCATGGGTGCGTTTGGATGGGCATTTAGAAAGCCCTTTCACCCCCAAATTGAGGTGTTTGGCGACCACTCTTGTGGACCGGCCCGAAACATGTCCGCCATGCCCGAGATTGACTTCGATGGCGAGCTTTGCAGCCCATTTTGAGACCCCCAAAGTGGAATGCATTGGAGATCAGACGCACCGAAGCCATGTCTAATCGGGTCGTGGGCCTCGGGCGGTGGGCTTTCGGACCATAATCGGATCGGGTCCTGCGTAAAGAGAGAAACCTCCTCTCCATATCCAGCGCGCGGACGAGGGCCAATCGCCAGCTGAAAAAAAAAAAAAAAAAATGAAACTCAGCAAAGCCTATAAATAATAAATAAATAATAAATAAAAGGACGACGCCGAGGGAGACGAGAGGGAGAGATCCGTCATTCTGTTTCCACATTGAATCGCATTTGCTGCGGATTTTACTCGGGATCGACTTCAACCGCAATTCAAAGAGGCGTTTCGGGAGAGATTTTTCATCCCTCCGTCCCCTCCGATTCCGTTCAGGAATTCGACGGCGGGGAGAAGCGAGAGAGAGAGAGAGCGAGGAAAATCGCCGCCGCCGACGGAGGATTTTTTTTTTTTTTTCCTTTTTCGGTGGCTTTGGGGGGAGGTTGTAGCCTAGCCGGAGATGGACGGCGTTTTCGGCAAGCTCCGGAACCTGGACGCGTACCCCAAGATCAACGAGGATTTCTACAGCCGCACGCTCTCCGGCGGCGTCATCACCCTCGTCTCCTCCGTCGTCATGGCCCTCCTCTTCATCTCCGAGCTCCGTACGTATATCCTCCGCTCTCCGCGCGCGAGGATTCGCGACTCCGCGTGTGTTCCTTGTTAGGGCTTTGCGATCCTGCCAATCGCGCGGGTTTCGAGGTTGATTTTGTCCGTCTTCGTGCTGCCGGATGGTTTCCGTCGCCGGAGATTGGAATTGTCGGTTTAGCGCTAGAGTCGGCCCGCCTGCTATTGACCGTTTGTGAACGAGCCGGAGATCTTCGGCTCCGGATTCTGCTTGATTAGCTGAAACGTTCTTCTCTCAGTGTTAGGTCCTCGATCCGCGGCTCAGTGACTAGCGATTGATAATCGGATTACAAGTTGAATACCAATGGCGCTGTTTCTTTTTTTGCGTGCTAATGGGAATTTCGGTGCTATTGTGATCATCAGGAGTTATCGAGCTTCGTTTTATTGATACGCATATATGTCTATGCTTGGGGGTGTAGGTGCTTTTTGCATCACTCGTCGGCCTTCTCATTTCGAATCTCTTTATCTTGCTTGCAGGATTTTATTTGCATGCGGTAACTGAAACGAAGTTAGTGGTGGATACATCAAGAGGAGAACATCTACGTATCAATGTAATGCATTTCTCTTCCTTACAGAGAAGTCTAAATCGGTACTATGATTTTATGGCATTGTGTGGTGTCGATCTTTGGATGGAATGTGCAGTTGATCTAGATTTTTGGGCCTCCTATAACAGTATTTGATGAGATTAGGATTATCTTGGCACTGATATTGTTGTTAGTCGCTCATTGTTAGTTCAAATTTAGGAGAATCGATGATTTTAGGAAGGTACATCAGTTAAGTTTGAGGACCGTGATTACTGTGCTCTGAAGATTTATCATTGACGGTGACTTAGTTGCTATCTGGTTGTACTCACTGAGTGGTTGCTTGATAACCAACTGAACAACTCTTATCTTTTGTGATGATTGGTGCTGCAGTTTGATGTCACGTTCCCTGCATTGGCTTGCTCTATGCTCAGCCTTGATGCCATGGATGTCAGTGGAGAACAACACCTTGATGTAGTATGTATTAGAGTCTACTTGCAGACTTCTTTCATGAATTATATTCAGCAATTACATTATGGCTTGCTCTGGTCTTTCTAACGGGCAGGCCTGAATTTCCAATCTCAGTATTTCTTTATTACTCTGATGAGCTTGAGTGTGTCTGATGCCTTTGTATCCTGCAGAGACACGATATAATCAAGAGAAGATTAGATTCTAATGGCCAGGTGATAGAAGAAAGGCAAGACGGAATTGGCGCTCCAAAGGTTAGTAACGTCATATTCCTAGAAATTAGTAGATGTGAGCCCACAGTTCTCTTGTACATGATTGAGTTTAGTCTAAAAAAAAGTTAAAATGCATTTTAATTGCAACTGCATATGACATCTCTGTTGAGTGTTCTGTTGGAATAATTTTATTGTTGGATTTGCATACACATATTGCTTCAGTCTGGCATAGATGAGATATTCTGGTCAGTCTGCTTCTTTTTGACGTCTCTAGGGCTAGATATTACTCCTGTTTACTTGATTGTCACAGAAAATTTAGGATTGTCATGATAACTTTTGTTCATCGTAGCAAAGGTCAATTAATCGTTACAAACAGATCACATTTGTCATAGGCTCTGATGCTTTCTTTTTCATTCTATTATCAAGCTTCAGTGTCTTCTCAATGCATACATTAGCTCTATAATAATAATAAAGTCTCGCTGCATTTAGTTTGTGCCACTAAAATACTCCCAGTGTGCAATCTCTGAAAATTTTGCAGTTATCTGCAAATTAAGAAATAGTCTCAAATACTCTTTACTATGTCACCTCAAATTCAATCGTGCAGTAATCTGCAAATTAAGATCCTATAGCATTCTTTTTGGATGACATGATGACTTGACATCCTACTCTCCGTCGTCTTTCCCAGCAGTCTGTTCATTTTTCTCTGCATGGTTCTGTAGTCTATTTCATTTTGGCAATATGCTTATACAAGGTATTTGTATATCCTGGTGACTTTCATATGGCTCTCACTCACTTTTTTTTAGCAGATTGAAAAGCCTTTACAGAGACATGGTGGGAGGCTTGAGCACAATGAGACATATTGTGGATCATGTTATGGAGCAGAAACGGTATGTTTTCTCTTGAGCTAGTGGTATATGGTTCAAACTTACGTGTCAGCTGTAGTTAGCATTTTGCTGTATGCAACAAGATTTCCTTGTTGAATTTGTTGTTGTGCTATGATATATGAATGCTTTTTCTTTTTGTTCTTTTTTGTTGCTCTCTATAGTCAGATGAGGAATGCTGTAATAACTGTGAAGAGGTCCGCGAAGCATATCGAAAGAAAGGTTGGGCACTTTCAAATCCAGATGCGATCGACCAAGTAAGTCCACGTGATGACTGGTTGAGACTATATATGTCACCCATTTACTGAAATGACTCTTTGACATGGTCTTGTGAATGGTGCCCCTTTGTGATGGGCAAAGTGATACTATGATCAGAGATGCTTCCAACTTCTCCTTGGCAGTTATATCTCTTAGGTATTCTGCCATATCCAAAATTAATTTTCTTTCTTTTCTGCTCTGAGGAATGAGGATTGAGACTCCTGTTTTTGGTTTTAAATCTGTTGAATCTTGTGTCCTCCGCCACAGCGCAATATCCCTCCTTTTTCTGCTTTGAGATTGAGATCTGTCCCTACTTTTTCTGTGTTCCTTAAAGTTCATAAAATATTTCACAAACTCCATTGATGCAAAAAAAGCAGGCTGTGCTGCTGGGGAAGGTCTATGGCTCAAATCTGGAACACACATGTTCTGTCCCTTTTGACATTGAGAAGGATTTGGATTCTGCTCCTCATCAAATTTCTTACATCAAATCGGATTGAAGAAACATGTACCTAGAATTAATGTTCGCGACCATGCCTATGAGCAAGTTTTAAGAAAATGGCACATGGATATTTCTTTGATTAGACCAGTAAACCTTAAGCCATTTATGGCTTAACCATTGTTGAGGAGTGAATTCCCAAAGTACTAAGGGTTTGTAATGACCAGCATCAAAAAAGTGGGGCTTCAGTGATGACGCTTTCAATTAAGTGTATTCTTCTCCAAGTTTCTGTTTATAGAATCTTCAAGAAATTTGTAGGAGGGAAAATGCTGTATGCTAGTCCATATTACTACGTAATGGAGCCTCTAAGAATTACTCATCCATCAACTTATATCTAAAAACAAGTGGACAGGGTGTTGATGGTCTGGGAAACTGTTAGTTGCAATCGGTCAGCTTTTGCTTTCATTTTGGTTTTGCTAGGATCATCCAACTTCAGGAATTTCCTCTCAAATCTTACTTAACAGTTGATTTTTTTCTAAAGTATGAGTGATGGTCTCTTTCCTGGTTCACGGTTGTCAGTAGTAATTGCATGTTTTTATAAAACATTGCTTTTATGGTGTTTCTGTGGCATGCAGTGCAAAAGAGAAGGTTTTCTACAAAAGATTAAAGAAGAAGAAGGTGAAGGATGTAACATCTATGGGTTTCTGGAAGTGAATAAAGTTGCAGGGAATTTTCATTTTGCTCCTGGGAAAAGCTTTCAACAATCCAATGTTCATGTCCATGATATACTGGCATTTCAGAAGGATAGTTTTAATGTAAGTTGTGTGATGCCTTTTATTTCTACATGTAGTTACCTTAGCAGTGGACATGCTCAATTAGAAAATTTATAGTGAACACATTGCTTTTATATTTGGAAACATCTAATAGACTATTTAACACAATACAGATTAGTCACAAGATCAACAGGCTAACTTTTGGAGATTATTTTCCTGGTGTCGTAAACCCACTTGATAAGTAAGCACATCATTTTTATCCATGCTGCCAACTTTCGTAAAGGTCATATCTTCTTAATTCGTGATGCATGACCTATCCTATGTTGTTCTGTCTCATGTTTATTCATTTCAGTGTGCAATGGACGCAAGAAACGCCAAGTGGAATGTACCAGTATTTTATAAAGGTCAGTACTGCACCTCTGATGTCTTGACAATTTTTGTAACTCTGAATGTCTTTGTCCATAATATGTACCCTAGCCTTTGACGTGATATTACTGTAGAAGAGAACTTTATAGTTGGAGATGATCTGGAGTTGCCTTTCATAACTTGAGGGCTGATATGTGCCATTTGCTTTAGCTTTTTGTGATGCCTCATTCAATATGTCTAGGATAATAGTGCAGTGAAAAAGAAATAAATTGAGCATCAACCTTTCTTCTGAAAATGCCATAAACTAGCAATCGTTTAGTATGTCAGACTTTTCGATAACCCTGCCACTGCCTATCAATCTTACATGTTCACTTTGTCTTCATGAGATAGAAGGTACCTCTTGCTTGATCCATTTTAGTTTAGTTTCATGGTATGAAGAATTGCTCTTCATATTTCTTATCTCAAAGTGAGGCCAAGGACTGCTTTATCACTTGTTACCTGTTTGATGATGACAAGTCCCTCTTGGATTTTTCTGAGTATATCACACATTAATATGAATGGAATAGGCATCTGAAGAACTTGCGAGTTTCTGCTTGTAATGTGGCTTCATACTCTTTCAGGTCTCTACTGTGGCATAGAGCATTTTGGTGCAAGTTCTGACATCATCTAAGTTTTCTGCTTCAGTAGTGTCTCTACTGCTTTTCAAGAGTTGTTGTTGCCTTGTGGACCATCTTTTTCGCTATAATTTCAGCTGTTTCAGTGAATCATGTTAGAATATTTAAATAATAGACCAAGTCTTCATCTAACAGCTTAAACTTTTAAAATAATTGGCAGCGATTCCACAAAATCTCTCATGATATCAGAGCTGTAAGTCCTGAATTTGAATCTCCACGCTTAGTACTAGGCAAAAAATCAGACTAAGCGTGAGAGTGTATTAAAATATTTAAATAATAAACCATGTCTTCATCTAACGACATAAGCTTTTAGAATGGTTGGCAGTGGTCTCACAAAATCTAACAAATCTATTTTCCTTTTCCCGTTGAAGTGGTGTTAGTGTAGCATAAATCTCAATTTGTCAATATATTACCTTTTCTATTGCATTCCCTCTTGCCAGTTCTAATCAAAGGATGATCTGGGCAATGGAGCAAAAAATTGGCAAAGTGTTGACCAGAAGATTATCCTCTTGGTCTAACCATTTAGCCATGAAATTGCCCATTAACTGTCATTATCCACCTACTCGCTGGTAATCTGTGTGCACGGCTGTCTTTTTTCTTCCTTCTTTTGGTGAGTAAGCTGGAAAGCGCATATTTCAAATGTAGCTTCAAAATGGAGTAGCTTTTTGAGTCTCCCCGCTTTACAAAATTCTAGGTCGTAGTTGTGAGTCAACTTTATTCTGCTTGAACATGTTCAATGATTTCTACGGAGAATGTTTCCAACGGGAAGTTAATAATCTTAAAAGTAACCTTTTTCCAGTTCACTTCTTCACTGTCAGATATGCTTTTCCTTTAAAGGCAGTGCTTTACAGCTGCAATCTGCTGGAGTAGTTGGCAAGACTATAAATCTTTAGTTCTTTGCATTAAATGAAGATGTGCTATCTGTTGTGCAGGTGGTGCCGACTGTTTACACAGATGTGAGCGGGCACACTATCCAGTCAAATCAGGTACATCCAAAACAAATGCAAAATTGGTAGTGTTTTATTGGTACACTATGTACGCAGTGTAACACTCAGAATCTTTTTTGTTTATGTTGTAGTTCTCCGTAACAGAGCACTTCAGAAATGCAGACATAGGACACCTTCAGTCACTGCCAGGAGTTTTCTTCTTTTATGACCTTTCTCCAATTAAGGTTGCTACTTCCTGTTCTTGTTTGTTTAAGTTTCATCTTAAACTCGTTGATTTGAAGTTTTAATGCTAAATGGCTGGTAACAAAAGATTCAAGTAGTTCTTATTTAATTTGTGAAACTCTATTGGCACTCGGTTTCATTTTGCAGGTGACCTTTACTGAGGAACATGTGTCATTCTTACACTTCCTAACGAATATGTGCGCTATTGTCGGAGGTACCTTCAAAAACCCTTAATATTTAAAATCTCCTACGGAAATGAAATTGCCTCTTTCAATTATCTCTTTTATTTGAGGTAGATTAAGTGAAGGAAGAAAACTTTCCTTTTTTGTTCTTTTTATGCGTTGGCTGTAAGTTCACACTTTAGTACTGCATATTAAGTTAATTAAATAAGCAGGAGAGCCCCAGTAAACTCAATTGGTCATGGTCCATAGTCATTTAAACATCTTTATATGAGGACTCACTTAAAACCCAAAAATAACAAGAAACTCTGAGAAGAGTTGAGTCATGGACAATGATCAATTGTTCAGGATGGCTCATCATACCAGTTTAATTTGTCCTTGTGTTGCCATGACTTTAGGATGCTAAATGGCTTACTGGCTTTTTAAATTATGAGTAACCAAATTTTCTTTTCATTAGTTTTTAATTCTTATACTTGTTTCCTGATTCACCATCATTATACCAGTTTATTGTTGTACTCATCTTACCATTACTTTGAAAATATTGAACTTATAGTGCCAATCTCCAAGCTAGCCTACTTGAAATTCCTTCCGGATGTTTCAGATGGATTTGTGATAGTAGGTTTTGGTTTTCCAGGTGTTTTCACGGTTTCAGGCATCCTGGATTCTTTCATATATCATGGTCAAAAGGCAATCAAGAAGAAGATGGAAATTGGCAAATTGAGTTAAAAAGTGAGCTAAGGAGAAAGCTCGTTGCCGATAGAATGGATCTTTCTGGTTCGTGACCCACTGGGGAGATGAAAGTGGAGAACAAAGATGGCCAAAGTGGTTATCTTTGGTAGGTTGGGATGTTTCTTTTGATTATGTTCGATTGGTGCTGATCAATGAACTAGACTGATGCTGTCTGGCTCAACCTTCCAACGGTCATATGACCTGCACTTTTGCCCAGTTCCATCGAGTTGTTATCTGTTTTCATTTGAAGTTGAGCAGTTGTTTCGGATTCTCCTCTTTGAAAGTTATAAAGAAAGTGTACACTAGAATGAGAAAGTTCTATTCGTCTTTTAGCATTTAGTTCGGTTTGGTCGAGTATAACAATATTTTAGGACGAGATATACATTGACGTAAAAGGATTCGAGTGTTTCAGATTTTGGTCTCTTAATAATCTTTTAGTTAGTGATCAGAAACATTATCTCGATCTATTTATTGTTGAGGTGATAGTCTGTAGATATTATTTTCAACAATGATTCTTAAAATCTTGAAAAGAGGAAAAATATTCCCATTGCATAATGTTTAGCAAAAGCACCAAAAAAGTTTTAAAACCAATTCAATTTTGAACTTTTTTTTTTTTATCTTAAACTTTTCAATTGAACTAATATAGTCTTAAACTTCTCGCATTTGTTCCAATTGATTTCATCGTGCTAATTTTGACCTGAAATCGTTAACATAGACGTTAGTTGTCTTACGTGGTATTGTAGGTTTTGATATGGATAATTTTTTATATGTTTTTTGAATTTTTTGTTTTTTTTTTTCTTCCTTTCTTTTTACCAAATGTGTGGACGGTTGATCGTTATGGGTCACAGGTGGCAACCCACGCTTGGTCTAGGCGAGGCATCGCAGCCCTCTCCAATCGGGCCCTTCCCAAATCTAGGCGAGGGTGCGGGGGCTCTCACCAACCAACAGGCGAGGTTGTTGCACTTGCCAACCTTCGTGCCCTCACCTAGACTAAGCGAGGGTCACTGGCTCTCACCAGTCCACAGAGTTACGGAAAAAAAGGAAGGAAAGCTTTTCAAAGGGAAAAAGAAAAAAAAGGACAAACAAAAGATAATAAAATAACTCATAAAAATTAAATGAAAAACATTCTCTCAATGTCACTCATGCCACATTAGAGATATATAAAAAAAGCCTTAATGGTTAATCTCGCTCGTTAATCGTCTTATCTCTTTCTAACGTCTTAACTCTCTCATAAAACTTTCTCAATCTCTTCGTCTCTCGACTCTCAATTCCCATCAACTCAAGAGCTCAACTCTCAACTCCCATTAACTCACAGCCACACCTCTGACCATTCCTCACAAACACGACTCACAACTGCTCTCGATCACCTTCATTTTCTATAAGTTAGAAACCCTAATTGCTGCTATTTGCCTCCTTTTAGTTTCTTTAATCTACTCATTTTTCAAAGTATTGAGAGGACAATGAAGTATTTTCAACTCCTATCAACTCACGACCTCAATTCTCAACTCCCATTGAGTCACGGTCACACCTCTAGCCATTCCTTGCAAACACAACTCACGCCCTCAACACCCTCTCTCGCTCTTGATCACCTTCATTTAATCTACTCATTGTTGAAAGTACCAAGAGGACGGTGAAGTATTCTTTGCACGTGTTTGAGAGGAAATTCTTTGGGCTGAATGGACACTAGAATCTTATCTTGACCCATTTTTTAATTGACTGGTCACTTGTGTGAAGCTTGATAGGACCGATTCTATAAGCCCACCTTAGAACCAGATCACCAAAGTGAGTCAATGGAACCAATCAAGTGGGACCAATTCTAGGGAGGAACCATCCACCCCATGAGTGATCACCTATGTTTGCCATTAAGTTTGACTATGTCATATTATTGACGAAAAGCAATTGAGCACCTTATCATATTTGTACCGAGGGTGCGGAGGGTGATGACAGCATTGCGCTTGCAAAGTTGAACCACTACAATTTCGATGGCGTGGTATGATTCGACGAGCGGATCTTTGCACAGGGTTCAAGAGATCAGTAGGAGCTGTAGAACAGTATGAGCTTGGAATACAAGCGCTTCGATTTAGGAAGGATCATACAAGCAGCAATTGCATCAGGCAGACAATGAGCTCACTCTTTGAAGATTTTAAGGTTTTCTAAAATCGTCCAAATTTGTGCGCTTTTGCCCAGTTCCATCGAGTTGTTATCTGTTTGCATTTGAAGTTGAGCAGTTGTTTCAGATTCTTCTCTTTGAAAGTTATAAAGGAAGTGTACGCTAGCTAGAATGAGAAAGTTCTTTTCATCTTTTACCATTTAGTTCGGTTTGGTCGAGTATAACAATATTTTAGGACGAGATATACATTGACTTAAAGGATTCAAGTGTTGCAGATTTTGGTCTCTTAATAATCTTTTAGTTAGTGATCAGAACAAAAAAAAAAAACACATTATCTTGATCTAATTATTGTTGAGGTGATAGTTCTGTAGATATTATTTTTGACAATGATTCTTAAAATCTTTGGAAAGAGGAAAAAGATTCCAACTGCATAATGTTAGCAAAAGCACCAAAAAAGTTTTAAAACCTATTATATTGATACTAATTCAATTCTAAACATTTTTTTAAGTTTTAAAATTTTCAATTAAATTACTGTAGTTTTAAATTTCTTGCATTTGTGCCAATTGAGTTTATAATGCTAATTTTGGCCCAAAATCGCGCATCAGCTATTTTATGTGGTATAGTTAGCATTGACGTAAATAATTTTTTAATTTTTTTTTAATTTTTCTTTCTTTTTTTTTTCTTTCCTTCCTTTCTTTTTTTCCAAATGTGATGACAGCCGATCATTGCAAATCATAGGTAGGGGTGTTAACGATTCAGTTCGGTTCGGTTTTTCAAAAAAATGGAACCAAACCAAACCGAATCGTTAGGAAAAACTTCCGAACTGAACTGAATAAAACCCAAACCAAATACAAACCGAACCGAAATTTCGGTTCAATTCGGCTCAATTTTTCGGTATTTGGTTTTCAGCTTTTAGTTTTCGGATTTTGCATTTGTTTTTTTTTTTTCTATTTAAGGAATAAGCTCTTATTGGTTTGTTGGTTTGATTTGATTCGGTTAACCGATAAAAACCGAACCAATAAAAACAATTTCGATTTTTAATGAAAATCGAACCGAATGAAAACCGAACCGAAAAAATCGAATTTTTCGGTTCGGTTCGATTTTTGACACCCCTAGTCACAGGCAACAACCCACGCTTGGTCTAGGTGAGGCGTTCTAGCCCTTTTTGGCCATAGGTAGGGCATTAGGCCCTCCCCAAATCCAAATGAGGGTGCAAAGGCTCTCACCAACCAACGGGTGAGGTTGTTGGCCCTTGCCAACCTTCAGGCCCTCACCCAAATCAAGCGAGGGTCACTAGCTGTCACCAATCTACAAAGTTAGGAGAAAAAAAGGAAGAAAAGAAAAGAAAAAGAAAAAAGTATTAAAAAACTCTTCAAAAAAAAAGTTCTCTCGATATATATATATAAAAGCCTAAATCCTTAATTTCACTTATTAGTCATCTTGTCAATTTCTCGAGTCTCAACTCTCTCAAAAAATTCTCTTGGTCTCTTCGGGCGTGCATGGAAACGTTCCAAAGAAACGTTTTTGGAACACTTCTGTACGGATTTTGTTCCCGGGAACAAAAAAAGAACAGAAACGCGTTTGGTTGCGTTTCTGTTCTTTTTTTGTTTTTTTGTTTCCGGAACAAAATAAGAACAAAAAAAAAAAACAACAAATTGTTGTTTCTTGTTCCAGAAAAAAAAATGAAGAAACGTTTTTCTCTTCTCTCTCTTCTTCTTCTCTTCTTCTTTTTTTCTTCTTTTTTCTTTTGCCGGTCGCCGGCCTCGGCCATGGCCAGCGACCGGCCGTCGAGGGCCGGCGATGCCCTTGAGGGTCGGCGACCTCGCCGGAGCGTCACCGGCCCCCGGCGAGCCCAAGCATCGCCGGCACGGGCGAGGCCGAGCCTCGCCGGCACGGGCGAGGCCGAGCCTCGCCTTGGCTGGGCGAGCTCGAGCTCGCCCAGATTCGGCGAGGCCGAGCCTCGCCGGCCCCCGGCGAGGCCGAGCTCGCCCAGCCAAGGCGAGGCCGAGCCTCACCCAACCACGGTGAGGCTCGGCCTTGCCGGGGGCTGGCGAGCCTTGCCGTGGCTAGGCGAGGCTGCCAGCCCCGTCAGCCGGTCGCCGGAGGCCGGTGACCGGCCAAAAAAAGAAAAAATAAAAATGAAAGGAAAAAATGAAAAATAAAATAAAAGTGTTTAAAAAATTAAAAGAAATAAAAAAGAATAAAATTTACCAAACGTGTTTCTATTGATTTTTTATTCCCGGAACAAACGTTACCAAACACGTTCTTTTGTTCAAAAATTGTTCTCCGGAACAAAAACACTTTTTTTTGTTTCTATTCCCTGGAACAAAAAAAGAACAGAATCGTTACCATTCGCACCATTCATCTCTCAACTCTCAACTCTTATTGACTCACGACCTCAACTCTCAACTCCTATTGACTCACAGTCATACCTCTGGCCGCTCCTCACAAACATGACTCACGACCTTAGCGCCCTGCCTCGCTCTTGTTCACCTCATTTTTTGTAAGTTAGAAACCCAAATTGCTGCCAATTGCCCTTTTTAGTTTCTTTAATCTACTCATTCTTTAGAGTATTGAGAGGGGGGTCACTAGCTGTCACCAATCTACAAAGTTAGGGGAAAAAAAGGAAGGAAAGAAAAGAAAAAGGAAAAAGTATTAAAAAAACTCTTTAAAAAAAAGTCCTCTCGATATATATATATAATCCCAAATCCTTAATTTCACTCGTTAGTCATCTTGTCTCATCTCGATTTCTCATGTCTCAACTCTCTCAAAAAACTCTATCGGTCTCTTCATCTCTCAACTCTCAACTCGTATTGACTCACGACCTCAACTCTCGACTCCTATTGACTTACAGTCGTACCTCTGGCCACTCCTCACAAACACGACTCACGACCTCAGTGCCCTCCCTTGCTCTCGTTCACCTCATTTTCTGTAAGTTAGAAACCCAAATTGCTGCCAATTGCCCTTTTTAGTTTCTTTAATCTACTCATTTTTTAATGTATTGAGAGGACAGTGAAGTATTTTCAACTCCTATCAACTCAAGACCTCAACTCTCAACTCCCATTTACTCGTGGTCGCACCTCCGACCATTCCTTGCAAAACCCAACTCATGACCTCAGCCCCCTTCCCTCCCCCCCCCCCCCCCCCGCCCCCGGTTGTTCTTGGTCACCTTCATTTTTTGTAAGTTAAAAACCCTAGTTGCTACCATTTGCCCCTTCTCATCGTTCAAAGTATTGAGAAGACAGTAAAGTAATCTTTGCACGTGTTTGAGAGGAAACTCTTTAGGCCGCATGAGCGCTAGAATCTTATCTTGACCTGTGTTTGAATTGACTAGTCACTTGCGTGAAATTTGATGCGACTGATTCCATAAGCCCACCTTAGGATCGAACCGCTAGAGTAAGTCCATGAAATCAACAAGCGAGACCAGTTTCAAGGTGGGAACCGTCCACCCTAAAAGTGATCACCTCTACCTGCCACTAAGTTTGACTATGTCATGTCATTAACGAAAAGCAATTGAGCACCTCACCATTATTGTACCACTATTAGATGAAGCATAACGTCATTGGGTTATTTCATGATTTGGCACTTCACTCGGTGTTCCGAGGATGCGGAGGCCGATGACGGCATTGGGCTTGCAAAGTTGAACTACTACAACTTCGATGGCGTGGCATGATTCGACTAGCGGATCTTTGCACAGGGTTCAAGAGATCAATAGGAGATGTAGAACAGTAAGAGCTTGGAATACAAGCAGCAATTGCATCAGGCAGACAATGAGCTCACTCTTTTAAGATTTTAAGGTTTTCTAAAATCGTCCAATTTGTACGCTTCCTTCTGGAATCTGTAAAGAAGGAAGCGAGAACTTGGATGATGAAAGCTCTGTCTTTCATATCGCCAACCGTGTTTGTAACTTGCAATCCCAAGGCACAACTTGAAAGGAGGAGGCATGTTTCAATAGAAATCTTGAAATACTCCAAAGTATTCCATTGTATTGTTACTCAGAGCGTCCTACCTCCCAAAATCGTCTAAAAATTTTCAATGAACGATCAAGATCTATTCTTTGACTATTAAACGATCATAAATCCCTGAAAATCGAATGCTTGAAGATCGGTAGAGTTGCCCCCATGTGCTCCATGGCATGTAGAGCCCTTGATCAACCAAACTAGTTTCTAAAATTCTTAAAAGACCGGGAAAAATGGAAACCGCTTGCCAAATTAAGGCTATTTCCACGCCTAATCACTCTTTCCCATCTGGCCAATTTCCATTTCCGAGCTGTGTTCCCTACCTTTTACTAAAGCAAAAGTCGCAGGAAGGACCCGCGAATCGCATCCCGCTCCGGGACGGGGCTGAGTCGGACCTGACCCGTGGGTGGCCTTTTTGTCCTGTCCGGAGCGCCACAAAATATCATCTCAAGATCCAACACCACCACCACCACGTACTCAAGACACGTAATACCACACCAACCGAGTTCGGACAATGCAAATAATTATCTCTTCCACTAACAAAAATTAAACACGGAATGCATGAGATGATCCACGGCGCCGCCGACTAAAACCCCGGCGGACCGTGGTCGGATTTACACGACGATACAAGGCTTAGCAGTGGCCGCTGCAACTGCCAAAAACTCCATCGCAGCAGAGCCCCCTGCTTTCCCTAAATTACTCCTAACATATTACATACTGCGCTTCTTGGAAATTCGAAAGAGAAAGAAGACGAAACTACTGGAGAAAACTGGACATGACATGATGATGATGAGAAGTGAAAAAAGGCTTCAAGAATAGATAGCAGCCCAGTCGATATCGGACGGGTACTTCTGCAGTGAGAAGTTCTCGGGCACCCCCACGCTCTCCCACTGCGGCTCCACGAAGTCGTTGAACGTCAGCTCCGACAGCGGCGACGACTCCTCCACCGACGCGTCGTCGCTCTCCGGGGAGGACGACGTCGCCGCCGACGCTCCCACCTCCGTCTTCACCGGCTCCGGCTCCGGCTCCGGCCTCCGCGGCGAGGCAGCAGCTGCGGAGCTGCCGCCGCCGGCGGGGGCCGAGCGCCTCTTCTTGCCGTCGGCTGGCTTCTCGGCCATGTCCTGGCAGATGGCCTGGAGCTTGGCGTCCACGGAGGAATGGAGCGGCTTGTAGTCGCCGAAGTCGCCCTGGATGTGCGACCCCTTGTGCTTGAGGTGCGGGAAGTTGAGCCGCGCGAAATCACCCCGCAGCCGGTACGCCGCCTTGTCGTAGGCGAGGGCGGCCTCCTCGGCCGTGTCGAAGGTGCCGAGCCAGAGGCGGGTGCGGTTCTTGGGTAGCCGGATCTCGGCCACCCACTTCCCCCAGTGCCTCTGCCTCACTCCCCGGTACAGCTTCGTGGGCTTCTGGGCGAGACCTGCCTGTTTCATCGGCACGGCCCTCGGCCCAAGAAACCCGGCGGCGCCGCCGTGATGCTGCTGCTGCTGCTGCTGGTGATACTGATAGAAAGAAGACGGATAAGAGGAAGAATCTTGAAGGTGGGCTTGAGGTTGGAAGGTCTGACCCATCTGGGGTACTATTTGGGTCGGGTAGTAGAGGTCGAACCCGGTCGGACCCGATTGCTGCACCGAGAACCCGTCAGGAAATAGCTGGGTCACGGAGGCGGTGGAGCAAGGGTCGGGGTAGGACATGGGCTGGGAAAGAGATGAAGAGGAGGATGGCGTTGAGAAGGAGAAGTAGTTGCAGGGAGGAGAAGAAAACGAAGGGTTCGATGGGGAAGCACTCTTGATAAAAGGGCTAAGTGCTTCCATCAGCTCATTGCCACCAGTATCGAATGACTCTGGTTCGAGAGCTGCGGTTGTTATGCTATTGTAGAAATCCATGATCGCTGCCATAAATGTTTAATGTACGTTCCTGCAAATTAATTTCAGATCTGGACTACTAAGATGGGAAAGGGGTGAAGAAGAAAGAAGAAGGTTTTTTTTTTTTTTTTTGGTGACCTGTTGCTTACCAAAATCAAAGCACAGGTTGAAGATTTTCTTCTTTTTGCAGAAAAGCAAAGAAAAGAAGCGATTTTGCCAAATTGATATGGACCGAAGAAGTCTTTAATACACAACCTCTTCACTCCAGAAGCTTAATTCAAGACCAACCTTCGAGGGACAAAAAATCACCCTCTGAGCTGATTCAGCTGAAGAAGAAAACAGAAGAAGAAAAAAAGCAAGAAGAAGAAAGAGACCGGAAGCAAGAAAACACCCGATCTGGCAAGGAAAAAAAATTTAAAAAAAAAAAAAAGGTTCGTTTCTGGATCTCGATTCTGAAAACACCTGGCTCTCAAGAAATCCTCAAGACCGTCCAAGTTTTGTCTCTTTTTTTTCTCTCTCGGGGGAAGAAAAAAAGCCCAAAAATCAGAACTTTCCTGTTCTTTTTTGAAAGACAGATGATTCGCAGAAAGGGATTCAGAGAAGCGGGGACATTAGAGAAGGGGGGGGAAGAAGAAGATCGACGGCCGATCAAACCAGCACTCGCACTCTCGTGTATCACTCACGCTCTGTTTTTTTTTTTTCCTTTTCCTCTCTGTTTCTCGTGGGAAGTTCTCTCAAACCTCACACGCTCTCTGCCTTTCCCCACCCTCCTCGCGCAGCTATTTATACACGAAGGAGCTCTCTACCCACCTTCGCCCCTTGCCCCCCTCGAAATCACGCCGTTAAATCCACGACTCATGCGCATTACTCCACCCACGTTTCTCACTCGGTCTCTGCGTCCGAGCATTGAATTGCCCCCTTGGACCGTGACGTCTGACTTCCCCCCCAGCTCACTGATTGCCCCCCCAGGCCCAATGAAGGGGCGACGCGTGTGTCGGCGCCCCGCTCGCGACGGGACACGTGCCCCGTGCCCGACAGCCGGGGTGCCCTGCCATTGGCCCCCTGCCTTCCCTTCCGAGGTCCGTGTTGACTGTTGACTGGGGAGGACGAACGCACGCGGGGTGTAGGGACGGACGAGCCTACAACGCGAGACGTGCGTTCACACGGCGCGATGCGACCCGGTCTCTCGCGCGCGCTCACGTTGATAACGCGGGGGATTGAGCTGTTTTGACGGTGTTGGTACGAGGGAAAAAGAAAGAGAGAGAGAGAGAGAGAGGCTGTGTTTTTTCGTGATGAGTTGTTCTGCATTTTCGAAAAAGTCTATATCTTCCTCGGAGTCCGCGGCCAGTAGTTTTGCTTCCTTCCTCCTCCTTTTTTTCTCGCGAAAAGAAAGGTTTGGGAATTTAGTGGAAACCTACCTCGCACGTCACTTACATAGTTGAATTTTAGGGCGCCGATGAGATATTAATTGCCCGGTGCCGAGGTTGTCATTGCACCCCGCCATTTACGGTTGAGAAGTACAAGACTAATCACTGAATCTTGTCCCCTTAACCATCATTCCCATGTAAAATGAGAAAAGTGAGGAGTTGTAATCTTCGTCTCCTCAGGGGATTGGCGGTGAAAAAGTTTAATTTCCATTGTAAATTTTTACTCATGCCTTATAAAAAGGCCGGATAAAATTTTGAGAATAAGTTGAGAATTAAAGTAAGATTGACAAGAGAAATAATAATGAAAACGTATCTCACCCATCACTAACGTAATTGAATTTTAGGGGTGTTGGTGAGATATTAAATACTAGTGGCGAGGTTACCATCACGATATGCAATCTACCATTCAAGGGTGGGAAAGTTCGAGACTGGCCCATGCTTGTCCTTCGTGAACTAATTAAGGATGATAGACCACGGCATCGAACTAGTTATGTGGCTTGAAAAATCAAAGTCTATGACTCAGCCAACCGCCCAATTGGTGATCGGTAAATTTTCTTGCAAATATAGTAAGGTATACTAAATTTCATGCGACAAAGTTGCAACCCCCTCCCCCCCCCCCCCCCCTTTCAATTAGGGAAGATGATTTTTTATTAATGTATCATATGTTGTTCATAACTCATGTCAATTCATATTAATTAGATGGTAAACTCGGATGTTATGCAAATTATCGTACATAATATGACAAAACATGGATTTTCACAAACACAGTATGACATACAATTTTTTTCATAAATTATATAAAATCTCTTAATTGCATGTGAAGTGATAGAAGTCATAAGAAAAACTTCAAATTATGTTAGAATAAACAGCATTTCTTGAATATTAATGACATGTGATGAGATAGTGGAACAATGAGAAGAGAGGCAAAGGAGGTGGGGTAACAAACTAGTGACCTTAGGTAGAGTAGAGCTCGAGTGTTGCAAACTTTGGAATACGGGAGAAGAAGCTACATCGAACCATCACATTTGCAATGACCAATTGTGTATATCGAGTAACTCAGTAAATACGAGAGCATATCAGTTATTGGTCAATATACAAGGTGCAACCTATCATGTCGCGTCATATTCGAGTCTCTCTATAATGCGTTTCATCTCATGTCATGTTTTTTCGGTGCAAACCGACCACGATCATTAATGGAGTTCGTGGAAGAGAAAGTTCTAGGAAAGAATAGAACGTGCAAGGTAAGCAAAGCCTGGATGATCAAAATGACTAGGAAACCCTCCAAATTAAGGAATTGAGGCATTTCATAGGCTAATTAGGAATTTTCATTGACTTGCTTCTTAATTTCTCTCCACATAGGATTGACTAAGGAGTTACGGGCCCCGCGCTTGTATTTTCTCTTCATCTTCCTCAACTTTTCACTTCCCCTACTTTCCGAACAAGAAAAGGCAACATTTTCCTTCTTTTTATCTTCCTCTCCTTCATAATTTACGTCAGGGAAAGCCAATCATTTGTCCCAATTTCAACCTAGGCCCGGTCGGACTATCCTTAAGGACAATTAGGAATGATAGTTTTACCGATCCTCGTGAGAAGCAGCGTCGACCTGCCTCAGTTGGGGTAACCCAACCGCACACTGAGTGGTGCGGGGTGGGGATGTACGATCAATTCTTGCCCTTGTGCAAGGCGTAGGGACAAGAATCAGATCTCCCGAAACCATGCTCCTCCTCGCCTCTTTCGAGTATTTATTTGCATTAATTATATTTGATGGTAGTAGCTTAATCTTTCATTTGGCCAAGCTTAATTCTTATACAATTTTTACGGTACAATAATTTGGAATGCGAACGAAGATTTTCCGAAGGAAAATGTAAAAGTGTACCCTTAGACACTTTTCAAAACCTTACTAAACGGACCTTGGAGATCCAAAATTCTGTCATCCTCAACTAGTCTCCGGAGTTTTTAGTATGGAATGCTAAGTGCACCCAATCATAAATAATAGAATATAAGGATCATGAGAGCACTCAACCATTCGCCTCGGATCAGATCCCAATTGTCAACTTGTCTGTTCCTTTTTTGACAATTCACGCCCATGCCCATGAATCAACCTATCAAGTGCAGTGCACGACTAAGGATACGAGAAGTAATTCGCACGGCAACAGGAGGTGCGCCAGCTCAAACGAGGAAGTCAAGATCAATCGAAATGGTACCCCCCATTCCCATAATGGCTAGCTTAGCTGTGAGTTTGACCTAGGAAATAAAATAATGCAGCATCATACGATAAGGTCTTGGAGCACTACGAGATAAGCATGAAGATGACATAAATGCATACATAAGTATACGCATGATTGGGATTAGATTATCTGTAGCAAGAGCTCCTGTGGCCACAAATTTGATTAGTCCCTTGGGAGATTGACAGAGACAACCCTAGAAAAGAAGGGCCTTAGATAGAGATAAGTGAACCACTTCGGTTAACATGCTGGTTCATGATATTGTATTAAATTGAGCTAATGTCACTCTACATTATCCCAAATTTCAGTTCCAACCATCTTCACGACCGTATGGATAAAACATAACTAAATTCCGGGTCAGATAGTCCAAAACCTGATGATTTTTATGGGGTTCATGATAACATTCCCACAGAAAGTCCAAGAAGATGGGCATGGTGGAAGACGGCTATTAGATGACCTAGACTATGACGTCTTCATTGTTTTATTGGGTTCGATGTCATTCTTCTACCTTAGATAATACCAAAGGTCGTTAATGGTGTCCTGCTTCGGAGGGGTATGACTAATGCAGCCCGCGAACCACGGCAGACGACCTCATATGCGTAAAGTTAGGGCCGAGTTATGATTTAAGTTAAAGACTCTTCTTCCTGGAAACTGAACCAAACCAGTCATTGAAACAAATCTGATTCCCAATTCCAAATATTTGGATCCGATATTATGCTAATAGGTTCCAATTTCTAGGTGTTGAACCCACCTACCCATTCACTCACCCGAGAACCGATGATTAAAAACCTATTTTGTCAAGTTAGAAGAAGATTTCTTTCTTAAATGAACTTAACTTTCATATTACTTTATATTTCCATTTCTTTTGTATCAATATTTTGTTTTGAGCTGTTTTGTTGCTCATACTTTTTTATTATGACTATTATTTGTCCTGATTTAAGAAGAAGAAGAAGAAGAAAGAAGAAGAAGGAGAAGAGGAAGAAGAAAGAAAGAAATCATTTCCTAGGGAAACTTTGAAACTAAACCAGAAAAACATAATAGGTTCCACGGCAAAAATAGTAGATTCCAGATTTCAAAATTTAATAATCAATTTTAATAAGATAGATTCCAAGTTTCAAGTTTTGAACCCACTCATTCTGAAACCAATCACCCCAATTTCCAATTGTGATTTCTTTAGTGGTCACATTGTGATTAGAGTTTCTATATGCGTGCAAACAAGACATGCATCCATGAGGTTAGTCGAGTTAAAAAGTTTAGATATTTGTATTGCAAAATAGTATATAACTAACGAAATGATGAGCTAATTTATTTAGTGAGCAAATGTCACTGAATATATAAATGTACATAAGCTGTCCTAAGATCAATTATGCATTTCTACTTCCATGTTAGATTACCACACTCATGTCCACCTGTTCTGAGGTTAAAATTGCTGATGTCCGTTAATGATGGATGGTTCAAAAATCAAAAGGAGTATACATTATTAGATCATTTTTTAGAAGAAGACTTTTTCTCAAATAATTATAACATCCATCATATTTGTAGATAGGTTGTGGTAGTTGAATCTGTCATGTTTCATGACACCAAAAATGCCAATTTAAAAGTCCTTTTATTTTATACATCATGAACTTAACTGAAATTGGAAACCATGTACGGTAGCCTCGTCTCCCTCTTGGACCATAGAATATGGCGCGGCTTGAAATTATGAAAAAAATAATATATCATGTCATATGAAGCTAAATCATCTTACCGAAAAACAACATCCTCAAATCAAATTGAATGAATCATGTCATAAACTATTTAAATTTATCAGTCAATGTAACCAGGTCATCTCAATTGAAAAATTTACTATTTTTTTAATGCATTTATAATGTGCTTCTCTTACATTATGTCCACGCATACAGCTTGACTTTTATAAATCGTGAACTGGGAATGGAATTGGAGGAAGCCCTTAAAGAATTTGGGAATTTCTGACGTTTATCACTCACTCATTTATTTATTTTGTTTATTTTCCCCTCTCTCCCTATAATGATGCACGGCGTCTAACTGTAGTTAAATTTTGTTGACTCTGGTTAGGTCAATAGCGCCTGGCGCAGAATCCAAAGAGCAGTGTGGAGGATCCGCCACGTGGGGGGCGAGCGCACGACAAGCTCTTCAATTGCGGCGCACTCCCGTTTTGCGGTTACAAGCAGTTGACCCCACGCGCTCTTCGCCCCCGCCCGACCACACGCGCCTCCTCGAGCGCCCCCTTGGCAGTCTCCACCGGGCGAGTGCAGCTCCACCGGAAGGTCCTGCGCGTGGGCATCGCCACGGCGCGCGTGTTTCTTGTGACAATCGTGCAAAGCCCCAGGGGGACCCTAACCAGGTTTGGTGGTTAAGTTAGTTGACTGGTCCGGGGTTAACCCCCTCTTTGACTCCACGAAAAATACTTTTCTTTGGAGGATTCTTGTCAGAAACTCTTAAAACTGGAATGCATTATGAACCTTTGCTCATATAACGGCGGAAGCAACGATGATTCTGTCCGAAGAAAGCCTATTTTGGGCGAGAATCACGAGTCATGCCTATTTGGTGTTTGTAATCCATTGCAAGTTGCATCATAAACAAATGTTACATTTTTCATTAATAACGCTATAAAACTTAAGCATGTTAAAGTTGGGTCACTTTTCGAATTTGCCTTACGACCTAAGGATAATTGGTTCCCAATTCAGTCCAATTCCAAGATGGAATCAAGAACTAGACCAAGAGAACCAATTCCCAATATTGGGAACCAGGGACTAAATCGGTTCCAATTTAGGTCTAATGGAACTATTCATTATTTTATTTTTTTCATATTTCCATCTGGATATCTTAAAGCACGCATAATAACCATTTTATTTCTAACTAGAGTTATTTTCTATTCTCATGAACATATTTGGAACAAATATATATATATATATTAAATAACATAAATTTCATTTTTTAATTTCTAAAACAAATTTTTAGTCCAAAATTAAGTTTGGATTAGAAATTAGAAATAAAAATTTTACTTTTCTATTTCTAGAATAGAAATGAGAAATAAACTCTCCTCATTGCTTGTCATCTCTACTAGCTGATTGTCCACCTGTCCTAACCACCGGTCACTGTCCATTGGTTGCCATCCACCACCATTGTGATCTAGTCACCAATCTCTGTCCATTGGCCGCCTCTACCGCCTAAGAGGGAAAAATTTTATGTACTCTACCAATATAAATTTTGTATCATTATCAAACGTATATTTTTTCTTATAAACTCATCAAGGAAACAAAAAGAGAAAAATTTATTTGTAGAACAAAAATTGATTTCTTAAACATAATGATTATCCTTTACACCCTTATTTTACAAAACATGATAAGAAATAAATTCAGAATTCGAGACAAATCATATACTTCCATCCGGATATTTTATTGTCCAATTATAGGCTCATATCTCCTAAAAAATAATAAACTAAATCCACTAATTTTTTTGAAGAAATAAAAAAATATATATGTAGTAGGTCCGGTCCAATTCCTCCTTGGTACCAAGAATTGGGACTAGACCTTTCGGACACTCGTTCCACTTTTAGAAATCGAAAACTGGACAAAAATCCCTCGGAAATTGGACTAAATTAGCTAAATGATAATCGTTTTGCACACCGCTATTATGATCGTGATGAAACACACAAAATTCGTGGGCGAAAATGGTCGGCCCTCGCAACGAAATTGATATTGGATCCTTTGGGAATTACATTAGAGGATCGTACAAACTGGAACTCTGGCCGGAGGGTTTCAGTGGGGTGGATTGAGCTCCAAAAAGCCTCCAATGGGGTCGACTTGCTTTGCGCACTCGCACCTTCTTGGTGAGGTCTTCTGGACTCTTTTTGCGGGGGATGAATGGACAAGAGGCATTCGCTTCGAATGGAAGCAAAGGGGCTGTCCGGAATGTTTGAGGTTTTGGACCCACCGATATCGCCATCGCCCGCCCTCAATTGCTTCCGACGTGATTGCTTCCTCCTCCAACTTCTCTTCTCTTTCATCATTTTCCTTTTACGGCGCACGGATCGAACGAAACAGGATTTTGACTTCTTCTTGAATTGGTCGATGTCATATGTGCTCGCAAATCCATACCACAGTCAATAAGAACGTATGATCTGTATTCTTCATAATAGAGCTCTAATTCTTGAAATAAGGTTGCCGTAAATAATGTTTGGATAATTGGGTTTTTTGGGTATATTTTCGTAAAGCAAAATAAGGGTAAGACATATTTTTTGAATCTCGATTCGTGATGTTGAGTTAGCTTATGATGGTGTTCAGTGTTAAACTCACCCTCGAGTCCGGAAGAAACCTTTTTTAATGGCAGAATCACGAGGAAAAATGATGATCACGTGACCATTCCCTGTTTTTCTATTGGGTGAGGCACGTGACGTGTTTTCTCTAAGCTTTTGATTTTTGATGGCACTCGTGAGTTCATGTATGGGGCAGCCATTTCTTGCCTCCCATTTATTTATAATTGATGCCGAATACGGGAGCTTGAGTGCGGCAAATAAATAGAATCAATCATGAAAACAAAGTCAACCAAGATATTCGAGATCATGAGACACGTTACCTACCGGTTTCATTTCATAAATTAGATTGACCTCAGATGGAATAAGGAGATATCGAGCCTTGTTATAATATAGGGTTCGTATTTTAATACACCAATACCAACCGGTGTGAAAATATTTCTTATGCAAACGGCCATGAAATGAAAACTTTCATCAACCGATCAAATAATTCATCTAGCTAAGTAAAAAGATTACCTCTATCGGCAAGATTTTATCGTATCACCATTGCACCAATAAAAGTCTCTTAGATTACCCTTTTCTAATTACTTTTTCCTTTTCCAGAGTCTTCATGTAGAAGGTTTTCATAAGTATTCCTTGATAAGATCATCATATGATATGATGCCTCTAAGATCGCTTATACCGTCATCAGAGAATAAAACTTTTTGATATTGCCAAAAGTCCTAAACTCGTGTTATCTCAAGTTAAGATTCCACGTTATTCGATGCAGCATGTGGGTTTACGCAAACTCTTGAGTCACATAATCACACGGACATAGAATCTCTCAAGTGGCCCATTTTGTTTTGAAAAATAAATCATAACTCAGAAACCCTAATAATAATGTCTTTAAAACAAAACTAAAAGATTATACCACCGGCCGTAATGGCTCCGCTAGATAAGAGCTCTGTTGATCCTTGCCCAAAGGTGAGGGGTTCGAAATCTAGTGAAGGCACTTGGTGTCTTAAGTGTGACGTCGGAGTGGTGAGTTCTACGCTAGCGTCACTCCAAAGTTTACCCACCGACTATCGATTGTACAGGTTCCTGGGTATCAAAAAAAAAGATTAGGGCATTAACTAAACCCTAATTTTTTGGCCTTTCTTATGCGCAGATGCATGAATCGCCCGAGCAATGCTTTGATGGGAAGACAGTTCCCCCTGGCATGGCTTTGAAGTCAGTGCTTCCACGTTGAAACGTGGAAATAATTATTGCTTGCAGAAGTTAAATTATTCGGAAGAAGAAAGTGCTTGTACATTGATTCCCGGACACATTCTTTTAACCCATCTGCGCCATCGGTACCTAAAAATGCCGCACTATCCCTCTGAAATAGCATAGTCTTTTGCTTGAGTTCATGGTATTGTGATTATCAAGGTTTGTCACATGATCTGCAGTGTACTTTCTATCGTTTCCTCTCTCTCTCTCTCTCTCTCTCTCTCTCTCTCTCTCTCACCATAGGAAAACCAACAAGGCAAGAAGCCCACGGTTTTGATGTTTTCGATTCCCGCTGAAACGTGTGAATGCATGAACTCCACTATTGTTATATTTGAAAATAAGGTTGATAGTCACGGATGTTGTCGATAAGTTTCTTACAATCTTAATCAGAAGGGTTTTAGGATAGTTTTTAAGCAAAAGATGGATCGGGTGTCCAATGACAGCTTTGCTTAATGGGGATTGAAAAGGGAATTGATTGATACAGTGAATTGATGGAATATCCTCGGGAAAAGTGTTAAAAAAGTCATAAACATTTTGTATTTATGCAAATTTAGTCCGAAACTTTTTTTAATGCCAATTTAATTCTAAACATTTTTATTTAGTGCCGATTCAATCCTTTCCGGCCAATTTTGGCTGGATTTTGCTGATTAGACGACGGCCAACTAACGTGGCATAATTAATGTTGACGTGAACAACTTTTAATAATTTTTTAATTTTTTAATATTTTAAAATTTTCTTTTTCTTTTCTTTTTTCTTTTTTCCTTCCCCTCCTCTAGCTAATTGTCGGACCTCGGCAACTGGCCAAAGGCGACAGCCAACGAGGTCGACCTCACTGGATCTCGCCGACCACCTTGCTAGTGGCCGCGAGGGCAGCCTTGTGCTGGGCGGGGGCGACCTAGTGCCAAGCTAGTGAGGTCGAGCCTCGTCCATGGCCAGCGAGGCTCGCCCTCACTGCTCAACGCGAGGCCACCCTCACAACCACTAGTGAGGTGGCCGACAAGGGCGAGCCTCGCCACCTAACATGAGGCCGCCCTCGCAGTCACTAGCGAGGTGGCGGCGAAGTCTGGCGATCGGCTAGAGGAGGGAAAGGAAAAAAAAAGAAAAAGAAATCAAAAATATTAAAATATTATTAAAAGTTGTCCACGTTAGCACCAATCAAACCATGTTAACCGGCCGGTGTCCAATCAGCAAAATCCGGTCAAAATTAACCGTAAATGACTAAATTGGCACTAAGTAAAAATGTTTAGGACTAAATTTGCACCAAAAAAATATTTATGACTTTTTTTAACGCTTTTACCGAATATCCTCGTATTATTGGTTAATACAATCTCCACCTTTTTGCAAAATTAAAATAATCTAAGCTTCTTTATATATATATATATATATATATATATATATATATATCATTATCTTGTATTATTCTTGACCTTTTAATCAGCTTATTTTTGCTTGGGGTTAATATCATAAAAAATCACAAGTTATGTTTATTGTAATACAAATATCCCGGACCTTTTTTTTTTTTTGGTAAAGATCCCGGACCTTTTTATATCACTAAAAACTTTAAATTTTCCCATTGTGACACAAAAACCTCAATTTTTTTGTTATAAAAACCCCAAATTTATATCGATGTAACAAATATACCCTAGATGAAACTAAAATAAAGAGTACATATCTCACACATATATAAGTTTGTGTTTTTATATTACACAAAAAAAAATGGAATATTTGTGTCACGGTGGGCAAATTTAAGATTTTTATTAAAGAAAGTTTATATTATCCATATTATAGTGGTATAGTGTGAAGTTTTTTTTGTGGTATTTGCCCTCTTGCTTATCTTTTCACGGCATGCAATGAGGTCTTTTGAATTGGTCGGGATTAAAACATGGATTAACTTGCTCCATGGTTAATCATTACTCTCATCAGATGTGTTTATCGGTAGTGAATAATACTAATGTCAGGGCGCACGCTACGTACTTACCCGAAGTAGGGTGGCTGCCAATTGGAAGAAAATAAGTATCTTCTTGCGGAAGTGTATGAGATTGGAAGTCACGCGAGATATATTAATTGCTAAAATAAAGAATACATACATTAGTATTTATACAATCGTTAAAATTATATGTTCATCCGTACTTCGCTATTCTAATTTTTTAAAGGTTTTGTGTGTTTTGCGTTAAGAAAAAAATTAGAAGAAATTGTAAGAGCCTCAAGATGAGAGAAAAGATTTGTATGAGAATAAAAAGTTGCCAAACAAATCCTGAAAACAGAACTTTTAGATAATAGCTTAAATTACGGGATCTAAGCATTTAATTACACTTTATGTGACATCCCTAATCGTGCTAGGCATCATGGTCTGTCCAATGACGTATAAGTATATACTTTTCTAAGAAGTCGTTCATCCTAAAAGTGCTCTCATCTTGGCATATTTAATATTGAACTTCCAATGCTAAACTTGTCACGTCAAAAAGAGCATTGTAAGTCAATTGTAAGTTTCGCACATAAAGAGAGAACTCTCCCTATTCAATGTACAATTCAATTCATTTCTGCCCATTTCCTCAATTTCCTCAATATACAAGAAGAGCTATTCCTTACCTAAATCTTCTAGACCCGATGATCACTTTCATCCTCGTCAGATGAGGTTGTTACATGTTTTTTTGTAGATATATCGCTCTTTTTTGGTTAATATTATTCACGCAAAGAGAAAAAGTCTTCAAGATTATTAAGACGGAAATAAGAAGAAAAATAAGCTCATGGATGGTACATCAAATGAGGAACAGCCTCTCCCGTTGGCTTCCCGCATTGTCAAGGGCCCCAAACGAGCGAATTCCGGCACGCAAGTTTGACCGCGCATTTGACGCACATGTGAACAGATCGAGATCAAAAACCAGAACGGCTTCTTGCTCTTCAATTATTGTCGTCCGGTCTGAGCTATCAATCGTTCAGATTTGACGTTCCTTAGAAGAATTCTCAAGTATCCGAGATCCCGAAAGAGAACGGCTTCTTCTTTTTCATTTTTTTTTCAATTATTGTCGTCCGGGCTGAGGTCTGTAGCGATGAGATTTGACGTTCATTAAAAGAATTCTCAAGTATTCGAGATCAAAAAGGCTTCTTATTCTTCAGTTATTGTCGTCCGGGTCTGAGTTCTGCAGCGATGAGATTTGACGTTCCCTAAGAGAATTCTCGAGCGTGCGTCGAAGCTGCTGTGCTGGAGCTGGAACGTGCAGTAGTAATGGAGCTCTCCAGGTCGATGACGATCGCTGGAGCAAGCGCCAAAGAATTTATGGACGTAGTTGAAAACCCGTCGTTGTCATTTCAGATTCAAGTCATTATTGCTCTGATATCATTTCGATTGAGTGGGGCTCCTAGTCTTTTGACCTTTTGCGCCACGAAACTTGAAGGGGAGGAGGCACTTTGGCGGAAAAAATAGTTCTTTTTGTATGTTCTCTCTCTTTCTGGTCCTGCGTTCATATAGTTTTATTCCCTTCATCTTGCGTCTAGAAGGAAAGTGACGACTTGGTTTGAAGCATCTGATATTTTTTTCCTTGATCTGTCCCCAGAAGAATCTGTTCTGTGAACTTTAATGAAGAGCTAATCGAATTTAGAAAAGGGTAGGCCAAATCAAATCAGGGTATTGGGAAAAAAATCCCCAACTTCGTGCAGGTGCATTAACGAAATGTGAAGAATTAGGTGCCTAAAGGGTTAATGCTAAGAAGCAGGTGAGCAACTTTTTGGTTGGAGCCAAACGGAGCATTGTTTGTTTAATCAGAAGTGTGAGCAAGGTGCGATGGATTCGGCTTTTTGCAAGTTGGGGAAGTCGGATCACACGATCGTCATGCCTAACGTTGGACTTGAGTTTATGTGGGGGACCGAATATGGTGAACTCGCAAATCTTTCTTCTCCTTCTAGATTTTTGCATCATTGTCAGGCAATGCATATCATCACTAGTCACGTGAATATTGAGTAGGACGTCCGTCATCGCGTCTTAAATGGAGACATATGTGTAATAGCTACATCGGACAATTAGCCTGGTGGCCGAAGGGCCCTTCGCTACAGTGGCCCAAAAGCACTATTCTAGGCTGGCCTATAGTCGTGAGGCACGGTCCCAATTGGGCCCAAAGTGGGCCTACCATAACCACACAATTATCATATGTCTTTCCGTGAACGGACAGTTCCAAGCAATATTTATGATCTAATGCGATTGTCTAGCCTAACAAGATGGGATCGAGTTGAACCTAACCAGTCATTTTTTCGTGATAAGTGAGCATGGGTGATGTTTTGAACTTGATTCGAGAGTACAGGCCAAACCCCCATTGATCACTTCTAATAATGTATAAAATTACATAGGATGCACATCGAATTTCTCTCACGTATCTTCTTTTCTATAACCGGCCGCAACGCCACTACAACTTTAGCATTTAGAGGCATTTCGAACAGATTCCGATAAGAGCATTTAGTGAGCAAACTCGGCTCGACTCTCAGGCCACCTGATGATCACCTCTAACACATCATCGTGTTGGAGGCAATGGCAGATGAGGTCGGAGGAGATGGTGGCGGTGCCGTCCGCACCCATATTTGGGGTTCGATTTGAAAGAAAAGGAACGAAAAGGAAAATACATCTACACCATTCAAAGTCATTATAATGAGATGTCATCTATCTGAGAATGCACATTGACCATGACAATTTACCCCATGAATAGAGAGGATCCCATCTTTCCAATTTGAGCATCAGCCCAATTTGATTTTTGCCAATTTAACTATTTCAAAACAAGAGATTGACCCGTAAGAAGTTTAGAATTGAATTTAAACCCTCAGGTACTATTTGAGCAAGCGAAATAATTGAGATTTGGTACTTTCATATGTCAAGCTCAATTTTTTTTTTTTAACACATATAATTCCTCGAGGTAATGCCATAAAGAATTCAAATCTCAAGAGTTCTTTTTAGTTAATATGGAAGAATTGTCTTTCACTTTAATAATATCGAAAAAATTGATGTATTTTGGTACATAAAAATTAAACTCGATAACTTTAATATTATGGGAAAGAAGAAAGGGTAGCAAAGGGTAGAAGCATAATCAAATATATTGCTGGAAAGTAATATAATAGAAGAGCACAGGCGATGTTCAAGTTTCAATCAAATTCGGGCAATCTTCATTTGTGCAAGCTCTAACGTGATGAATACAGCACTTAATAGTCTCTTCCGAGATGGTTGAGGTAAGATAGAAACGATGAAGCAATACACAAGTAGGGATCCCTCAAAAGTTAGCATGATGTGCAAGACTTTATGACTTTCTGTATTGTCTTATAGTATGTGTGATGCAAGAGCAAATATGATCAATTAAATCGTAATGCAAACCGCAAACATAACGATGTATGAAAAGACACCTCTCGGAGTACTTGTTAAGGACCGACAAAGTGATACCATTTGTCCTTAAATGACAATAAATGAGCATCATCTGTGCTCGATCAGGCTGATGGATTTCCACAACCATAATGCTCCGATTGAATCGATTCATTCATCATAGGCTTTAGAGGACACGCCGTGGGATCCTTGCACGATCGATTGACTAACGTCGATTGCCGCAATGATTCCCGCGTCAAGTCATGATGACGCTCCGCAGCATGCTTTAATCTCATTCGTTGGATGGCAAGTGGATGTTAGCCCCGATGTTAAATCACTCGAGAGAGAAGGTGAAAAAGGTCAGTAGCTGATTGGACTTGGGAATCACTGACTTGCCCAGTATTCTCCATTCATGGTGGAGTGGTTGAACTCAGAATGAGTGGATGACGAACCCAAAACCTAGGCTCTTGAAATGTCAACTCGGGTCCGAATCATGTTAGCGTCGCTCCGAGTCAAAAGGTCACACCGTCCGTCATCATATCATGAATTCGCATAGCGTCACCGGCTCACTTTTCGACAATTAATACTTCAGATATTTTGCTACTTTGTAAAGAAACTTCTCGACTCGTACTATATGGGTGAGACTATGATGATTAGTTCATCAACCTCAAATTTTAGATTTTTAAGTGATTTGAGAAATTGTCATTGCATCCTATTGCAAATATCAAATTCTAGTAGCTAATTTCGTTTTCTCAATAATAAAAAAAGCAAGTGTGATGATTACATAATAACTCTCTTCGGCACCTGTCATCTTGATTACCTTGAAATGAAATGAATATACCGTTGCCCATTATTCCTTTTAACTCGACATGATTATTTTGTCAAGTTTAAAGCAATTGGCATTCAACTACAATATTGCATTGGACTCCATATTTATATTTGTATTGAAGCAAAATATTTTATGCTCTATGTCATAGCATTGACTAATGTTAACGACTATAAACAATTTCTCTAGCACATAATACATTGTGTATGTTATAGTCAAGCTTACTATGATGAATTTATGTCTATTCCCGATATATTGTTTTGCATAAATTTAGTCTATTCTACTATAATTCTACCGTAGACAACAAAGTCATTTTTTCCTCTCTATATTAATGTATAGATATATGTGTGTGTTTTTTTTTTTTCCTTCTACAGTGTTGAGAAAATTTCTAATGATATTTCAAATAAGATATCTTATTTTACCATATATCACTTTAAAAAGATTAGGTATATATAATATTTATAATTATATTAATTTATTTTAAATAAACCACTCTTATATTGTTGTATATTATGCATAGTCTATTTTACTACACAGATAAAATGTCACAATTTGATTAGACATTTGTAATTAGATTGAAATTTTAAGAGGGTTTCCTTTTTTTATTCTTGGAAAAATATAAAAACTCAATTTGGCAAAGAAAATAGTAATTTCATTAAATTGGATGCATCTAACAGAAAAAAGTCACATATAATATATCAAATGTGATATGGCAAGCCGAACATTTTCATGGGTAACGGTCTCAACAGTCTAGGTTGGGTTTCCCTGTTGTCCCACCAGACCCAAATTATAAATGAATTCATGTTCTCTCGACCCGAATCACGTCTAATCTGAATTGAAAATACGGGTTGAGATCACACTAGAAGAGAAAAAAGAAGGCAACCACCAACACCTACTTGAGCAAAGAGACCCACGTATCATTTAATAGAACTTAGAGATATATAAAATACAGCAACTTGCATCTGGATCTTACTTTACGGTGAGATTGGTGTCATAGACAACAGATTGTTCTCCTAGAAGAGGTGGCAAACTCCTAGGGTGACGACAAAGACGTCGGCAAAGTTGACGTGGAGCACGGAGTTGGAGTTGATGACGGCAGCGTCGACGAGGAGGACAGAGTTGATGGCAGCGGAGTCGACAAGGAGGACGAGTATTTCACGTTCTAGAGAAGGAGAGCATATGTTTTAGGGTTTCTCGTCCTATAGAAGACGAGCATGTATTTTTTGGTTCAATGTTAGGGCTTGAACTCATTGAAAAGTTCGGTTCGAGTTGTACACGTGAACCGATTTGAAACCGTTGAAACACTTGCATTTTAAACTATTACCTGAACATGAAGAGTTCCCGGCCCGAAAATACCCAATAATCGGGCTGCATCGGGCATTGTTGACAGCCCTTAATCATGGGTTCTGTTTCATTTGGTCCGACATCTTTAAGGGATAATTTGATCTTAGACATGCATCTGGGACAAGATTGGATGGGTCGGGTTCACTTTTATTCTTAAAGGCCTGAACCCAATTCGAATCGGTCCACAGCCGGGCCTTTCCGTATTGGACAGCCTGACATTGCTGCCGATTGGACCCGGTCGGGATACCCATGCTTAAGGATCCGAATCATAGTCTATTTTACAAATATAGATGAATATGTATATGTATATCTACCTATGTATCTATCTTTCTAGCTCTCGTCTTAAACTAAGGGAGACATATGCTGGTAATGAATTTTCTCATATATTTATACGTTATACATTGTTCGAGGTTATAACAATTGAGGGGAGAAAGTACCTAACAAAATTTTTTATAAATAGGACATTGCAATTTACATTCTCAATGAGACCATTCTATAATATAATCGTCGTGAAGATCACATCGTACCGGCTTCAGATGTCAGGGCATAACCTGCTTTTGAATCGGTCATCATGACTGGGCCTCAACTGTTTATATCAATACGCGCTGCAAAGCACATGTTTGTATGCGCAAAACCCTTATCGAAATCAACAAATAAGAATAAAAAATCAATTTTATAAAGTTACTGGGTCGGGTTCACTTCATTGTTAAGGATCTAAAAATGTGATTTTAGAGCAGGAGACACATGCTTAACAATCTTCCAAAGATAGGCCACTCAGGAATGGGGCCTTCATTGGCCTGAATTTTCACAAGCATCTGTCGTGGATGGAAATATTGGATCATCGTACCCAAAGAGTACGATATTGCATTGTCGGAAAAGGCCCAACTTCCTCCTGAAAACGGCTTTCCATAATGCATGTTTCAACTCCATAATCTAGCTTCAAAATGGATCATAAACTCATTTCTTAACCATATTTGACAAAATAAATTGTTATATAAATCAAATATATTCGGGCAAATATGTCATTAATGGATTTAGAATAGTAAAAGCCCAAAATAATATGAGCGTTAAATGGGTTGACAACTTATTTAGAGTCAACCTACTTCTATGACTCTCTCTTTCCTTCCCTTGATCTCACACTTGCTCACTCCGTATTCTCATCTTAGTTTGATACTAGTTTTTCTAAATTGAATTAAATATATAAGTGTTTTAGCAATACAAAATTGGGTCAAATATGAATTTAAGTTTGTATTGCATGGAATCGGTTAGAACAAGTTAAATGGAATAAGGGATAGTTCCAAATAAGGACCTAAAATACTCTTATTTTCTCAAATAAGATTTTAAAATTGATATTATTTCAAATAAAGATCCAAAGTATATTCATTTTCTCTTATAAAGGCCTAAAGTATATCTTATTTCAAATAAGAAATTAAAGTACCTATATTAGTGTCAAAAAATGACTTGAACGCACTAATTATGAAGGGCAATTTTATATCTTTTAATTTTTTTAAATTTTTTTTTCCTTTTTTCTTTTCATAAAAAAACAAAGAAAAAAAGATGTGGAAAGCACGAGCAGGCAACAGCACACAAAGGGCCAATGAATGCTAGCAAGCCCTCACCAAAAGTGGGACAAGGTCGTAATCCAAGCAAGTGTCGCCCGCCCTTGCCCAAGCTTCCACGAGGGTCGCTAGCCCTCCCCAAGACCCACAAACCTAGGCCGAGATCTAAAGGAGGTAGGTGAGGGCCACCAGGCCTATTCAAGGGTCGGCGACCCTCACCTAGATTTGGGAGAGAATTTGTATCTTCTCCCACTTCTAGTGAGGGTCACCAATTCTCACCTAGACACTGGCAATCCCGCTAGCCTTCATTGCCACCCCATCAATGAAGGGCCAGCGACCACAGGCTCTCTTTTGCATGTGTTTTCCTTCTTCTTCCTTTTTAAGTTTTATTTTTTAAAATTTTTTAATCAAATTTAATTTAAATTTAACTTACATTTGAATGAAAAAATCTCTAATCAACTAATTGCCAACCAGCAAGGTTAGGTTATTATTTAAAACAGTCATAACCACTTCAGATCTTTGGGGATTAATACAACTAGTTCAGATTCTTATTTGAAACAATACATACTTCGAGTCTTTATTTAAGAAAATAGAAGCATCTTTAGCTTTTATGTGAAATTGCTCGTAGAATAATTTGAATCCGATTTTTTTCAATTCGACCTGCCAGGTGAGTCGATATACGATGATAGGGACACTTGTCATTGTTCTGTTGGCAGGTATCCAACCTACCCTTTTGCTTCCTGTTTTGCTTCTCCATCAGCCATGGACCACGGTTGCTCCTCCTCCTGAAAGTTCCGTTTCTGTCCATTCCCACCAACCTTTTTGAAGTCATCTTTACGGGACCAACTACTCTTAAAGACCATAGACATTCAATGTAAATCCAGAGAAAACAGGAGTATAAATCCTCCACAATCCATACAGTAGCGGCCACATGGTGTGATCGTGACAAATCGACGTCAACAGGTCTGTATATTCAATTGGAACATGGAACGGGCGGCACGAAACTGCAGATGAAGCGTTCGGCGGTCATTTTCGGTGCGTAATGCGATGCCCGCCAGAACTAAAACGCCACGCAACGTTCGACATCTCTCGGCAGCAAAAGTCAAAGAATCCTCTCCCAACACGGTGGAAACTTCCCCCGGGACAAGCTCTCCAACGGACATCGACATCAGTCGGATTTTCGAACCAACGTTAAGGAATGGATAACAAGTAAAGCTAACATCACCGAAACGATACAATAGAACTATGATTAGAATGAATTAGTAGTAATAAGAGTCTTCAAAATACACAACAAACAACCGAGGCCAAAAAAAAAAAAAAAATTGAAAGGCTATCAATAACAAGATAGCTCTGCAACCCCAAAAAACCAAAACTTGAATCACTTCAATTGCTCATCTAACTTCAGCCGGAGATGTTTAAAAGATTTACCAACGTTAATCCCCCAGGCATATTTGCTTATGCACATGACCTTGTCCCCAAAAATATACAAAAAGCATATTATCTTTTTACTCCGCGGCCGTCTATCTACACTTTCTGGAGCGAACTTTGTTATTCACAGGATGGAGTCCAGATAGCTGTTGCACCGCCTCCGGTTGAACTCCAACAAGCTCCCGTAAGTGCGGTCCGCAACCCCGACAAAGAGAGCTTCTGTGTCGGGGCTGAATGATATGCCAGCAATCTCCCCGAACATGTCAATCTCCTGCCCCTTGACGTACCCGGACTGCGTGTCGAAGATGTGCACGAAGTCAGCAGGCTCAGCCATGGCCATGAACCTGCCATCGGATGTGAACTTGATGGCTCTGATGGCCCCCATATTTCCCTTGAGAACAGCAAAGGACTGCGAGGGATTCCTAATGTCCCAGAGCCGACACGTTGTGTCTTGATTCCCCGTGGCCAAAATTTGACCATTCGGGTGCCAAGCAGAAGCGAAGGAATAGTCCAAGTGCCCTTTCAAGTTGTTGATTGTCTGCAGTTACAAAGAAGCATCGTGAGAACACAATTTCCAGCCTACATCTTGAAACTGCATCTGCCAGAAGCAATGACTTACTTTTCCAGACTGAGCATCAGCTATCAAGCACTCTTCGCTGTCCCCAAGGATTGCTAGTAATTTGCCATCGGGGCTTACAGAGGTATTCTGTAAATAGTCATCAGAGCAAGTGAGAAGAGTATCAAACTATTGAATGCCGAACTTTTTCGAGGGACACTTTGACGTGGGCACTTACATTGACACACCAGTCGAAGTTGAAGCGGTTGAGGCAGGCAAAATTCTCCGTATCAAAGACCCTGACCTGAGCATCGTTATTTGCAGTTACGACCCTCAAAGGACCCCTGATGAAAGAAAGACACGTAGGAGGTCAAGCCTCTAAACTAGAGAATCAGAAACATAGATCTTTTAAGTCTGCTGGATGAGCGCTTACGTCGGGTTGCGCGAGATATCCACACTGTTGGTAATTGCATTATCATCAGCTGTTACTTTGCTGCAGAATGCAACTCCAGGTTGGTTCATGAACTGAGTCAACACAAAGGAGGTTAGTAAACGAGTAGAAGCTGTCTTTGTAACTATATTTCAGTCATCCGAAGAGTAAGAGTTCCGTACCTTGCATATAAGCTCCCCTTGGAAGCCTCCAGCAACCAATAAATTGTCTTTTATAGCCATAGTGCTTATTTGAACTCTAGAAAGCGATTGTGAAAACAACCCAGGACGCTTCTGTAGAAGGCATACAGAAAAGATTATGAACACTTGAATAATGAAATAATATTCACTGAGAGACCTGATGATTAGGAGACACTTACCACTCTTGGAACAATGGGCTTAGCCACGTTGAGTACCTCTTTACTCCTCCTATGCAGGGCAGACCAATGCATCACAGAGTAGTTCTGCATGAGGTACACATCGTGCTTCGATGTCGACCACAAAAGATTGCGCAGCTACAAAAGTACAATGAACCAATGAGATGAGCCCCAACAGATAATCAAGGAAAGAGATGATATAAGTGCACATGCTATGAACAAAGATCTACTGCTCTAAGAACTTGAGCACTTAGAATTCTTCCCTTAACCGAACCAGACAATAATGCTGTAGTTCGGATCAAAGATCCTAAAAGCTAAAGTTAGAGTTTCAGGGTAAAGCTTCATAAGACTTTATTGCCTACTAGAACCCTCAGCCTACTAAGGCAAACAAGACCCCTCGGATAATAGTGTCAGATATGTGAAATGGTTAACCTGCCTAAAAGCTGAAGTTAGAAAATCAGAAGTAATCCTTGTTGATCTTGAATCAAAATTATATATAGTAGTTAAAAACTTTAGTTCAGTCAAGGTCCTCTAATTGGATATTGCCAAGTTCTCAAATGACAAACAAGTGAGAACAGTCATGGAGCTGAAGCAACATGCAAAGCTGCGCAAAGAAGAATGCAATATATGCATAATCAAGAGCCCTAACATAATTGAGAGTTGTTTTTGGTAAAACTAACCAAAAGGAGAGACATTTAAGTCATTACATACCACAAATATCATGCATGATCCAAACACATAGATGCAATGTTCATAATTTGCCAAAATGTATCTACTGATAACCATTTATGTGAAACTTACAAATGCAACAGAGAGAGAAAACAAGAAACTGCATGCAAGAACCAGATTCAGGAAAGATTCTAACAACAATCCAAAGAGCTTGTAAACGCTATTTAGCCCCCTTACAGCTGGCACATATTCTTACAACATTATTCACCTAAATCTCAAACGTTTTCCTATCATACCATATAACAAATGTATCCTTATTGCAGCAGCTGCTCAGATATTACTTCCACCCTGCTTTGATGCCACAGAGAGTTAAGAGACATAATAATATTTAACAAGCAGTAGAAATGATGCGCACAGAGTGATACAAAGTAACCATTTCAACCTTCTATCATAAGAAAATCCAAGAAATAACAACAATCAGGATATCACAAGAAATGCATTCACAGGCTAAGATAAAATGTTGAGCCATAAACCAGAAAAAATCCCATGCATTTTATGTGGCTTCCATGCAAAGTTAACTCATCTAACTGAGAATTTCTCACCGGAAGTCTTAACTGTGTATGCCTTCTTATTTTAAAAGAAGCATCTTCTCCTGAAGCAATGGAAACTGATCACATGAAAGCACTGGGATGTACTTTACCTAAAGCATAACCAGCTATTGTTCCCATTCAATCATCAAGTTGTAGGTGGGGAAAAAAAATTCTTTGATATCTATGGTCCCAACAAGATTTCCTATTAGCAGTTTCTACTCTTGCCCAGAGAAAAGTGATAGTTCCAGATTTTCATGTTGCCAGAGAAAGGCCATAGTGCCAGATTTTCATGTCACTAAGTTTTCCAAAGGTCAGGTCAGCAGTATATTTTTCTGTTGAAAACCAGCAATGAAATTTGTTAACGCTCCTTTTACTGAACTACTTGGTACACACAAGACCAGACCCATTTGCTTCTAATGGTAAAATTTTCACAAGGCAAAACATCTATCAAAAGAGATCTGCAAGCTCCATACCTTCCAACAATTAGTAGAGGCTTAGAGCACTTAGCATATATAACAATACCCACAAAGGATACTATCATATTGACAAACCTGCAAGACTACAAGGCTAGATCCGTACGTTTAACAAGATATTCTAACTACTTTGGAAGGATGAATTCAAAGACCCAAAGTCTACTAGTTAGTAACTCCTATTGATGCTATGATGCAACATGCGTGATAATTAACGAAGAGCAGTAACACGCAATTAATGCAGTGATCTGGTGAAAATGGATGATGCTTTGCTGTTTTTACAAGCAAGAATGCACGTCCAATTTGAAAGACAATTTACAAACTTCATGCAACTAAAATAGTGGTTTTAATTTGAATGAAATGGAGGAATTAACATTGACAGTTTGAAGAAATGCTCTTTAGGCACAAATATCGACCTGATTAATCACTAGATGTTAACTCGTGCAGTTGGCACTGACGTAAATGTGTATTGACCATATATGATGCATGAAAGTGCCTGGAAAACAAAAAGGCTCCCTATTTGAATGAACTTCAAGAAGTATTGGCTTAGCATGAAATCTCTACCTGAAAATGCACGATTGTCGATTTGACAAGCCTCGTGTTGAATTGGAAGTCATAAAAGTTCTCCCCCTTCTCAACTTGCAAGCACTCCTGTTAATGGAATATATGCTTAGAAAGGCGGTACAAGAAGCAACATCTGAAGAGGTAAAATCTGGACAACGGAAGTTTCTTCAAACAGATCCAATCTAATCATCTAATTATTAGGAAAGATCAAAATAATCAAGAAAAAAGGGTAGAGTCCCTAAAATTCATGGGCTACTTATAACAGAGATCAAGATACCCAAACAGAAAATCTATAAGAGGAAAAAGGGAGAAAATCTTCGAAAAATCATATAAAAAGGCAACCGGAACCAAAGGAATACATTTCATTGCATACAAGTCAAAAAAAGAAAAAAAAAAGTCCCCACATAGCAGCCTCTGGTTCTTGACATGACAAGAAAACTATATTTAATCCCAGATCACTTGTTGTGGTACTAGGGAAAGCCGATCTGCAATTTAGATTAAGAAGAACTACCCCAAACATGAGAACACACCGAGTCAAATTTTCCACCGGGATCGGATGATTTCGAGATCTAATAAAGTTGAACTTATCGGACAGCCCGGAATCAAGGGGTTGCAAAACTCTTTGGATATGCTACGATAATGGAAAAATCAAGAAGAGCATATAAAGTAAAAAACTGAACTTATAAACAAACGAGGACTTCTTAAATTAGTAATGAATCTGCAAGTGGAATCAAATCATACACAAGTGAATCTGCAAACTTCACAAATAAACAACATATTTAAATAATTGCACTTCCAAAAACGATCAGACAAACTCAAAATCGAGCGATTTCGACGAAACAAGAACCTCACCTTGTCGAGCTCCTCGCGGGAACGCGACAGGCACTCGTAGTTCTTGTACTGCTTCAACCTCTTCTCGCGGTACTTGTCCCGGGTATAGTTCATCCTCTCCCAGGGTATCCCCTGTATATCTTTCCCATTTCTTGCTTCCAAAGCAGAGGTATCAGTCTTCGGCTTGCTCTGTTGCATCAAAAACCAGAGACGCAATGAATTACATAAACAACATCGGTATCATTCACATCACTCAGCGATCATTCATCACCGAAGCGCGAGATACAAGGCACACTTAAAAACGTACCGACTCGAAGTCATCCTCGAAGTCGGAGTCTACCGACTCCGTATCGGAGTTGCGAGGCGATTCGACATCGGAGAAGGGGCTATCGTCGTCGTAGAACTCGTCGTAGAAGTCGTCGACCACGTACTCAAGGTCGTCGTTGTGGAATTGCTCCATTACCCTGCAACCATCCAGAGGCCAACGTGATCAGGCACGCACGTAACCCAACTCGGTCGCACATCGAAACGTGCCGAGGCCCACGGATTCGCGCTAAAGACCGGACCTTGCGGCGGTTTTCCAAGCAAAATCGACGCTTTACGGCGAAAACCGTGGGTACGCAACAGAAACAGAGGAAAACCAGAGGCCTCGGGCATGAACAAGTAAAATACAGGGGAAACCAACAAGAGGGTACAACAAAATCGACCCGAAGAGAAACATCGCAAACAAAAAAGAGAATCAAACGATTCCAAAAGAGAACGAGCGCGGGAACAAGAAAAAGGAGCTTCCTTTGGCGACGGTACCTTCAAATTCCGAACCAAGAAACAGAGGAGACGACTGTTCAGAGGAAACCCACGAAAGGAAACGCAGGGGAGACCGGCAAGGAACCGGAACACAACGGGGTAACCGAGAAGCTTTTCCCCGGGAAAACAGAGAGAGGAAACTGGGAAAATGGGCAAACGGGCTGATCGGCGGCCGAGAAGGGGGCGGAGAACTCGTCGGGTCCGGAGAAAACCAGGGTCGTCACGGGAAGGAAGGGGAGGGAAGAGAAGAGAAGAAGAATCCAGAGACGGAGGAGGAGGGCGTTGTTCGACAGTACCAATTTGCTCTGTGGGAAAACGGGGGAAAAAAGCTGGGGCGGAAATGAGTCTTGTATTTTAGCCAAAATGGCGATGAAGGGGAAGCCCCGTCGTCCTACTTATAGAAAAAACAGAGAGAGAAAGAAGAGAGAGAGAGAGAGAGGGAGAGAGGAAGAGGGAGTGAGAAAGGTGTAGGGCGTGGGACCCCCGCCGGCCCCCAAGGTCTTGCGGATTTTTCCCCTTTTTTATGTCGTATTATATAGTGCGTGTGTACACTTGTATGTATATAATATGTTATATATAATACAATATAATATATTCGTTGCTACGAAGGAAGGGAGGAAGGAAGGAATCCGTGGGCTGGGGCGGGACCCGCTCATCTGCCGACCGGTCACCGGCTGTGGGGCCTGTCGTCATCCCTCTTTCTTTCTCTCTTTCTATCTGTCGCGCCTAAAACGGTGGCCGGTAAAAAGAAAAAGCATTTTATACTCCAACGAGATACGCCTCCCGATGTTTTCGAGAACTCGAATTTTCTTCTTTTTTTCTTTTTTCTTTTTACTTTTATTCCCCTACTGCTGTAAAAAAAACCATATTTTCGGGGGATAAAAATAGAGGGGAGAGAGGGAGACGGGGAGGGAGGTTAAATTTGGTTGCGACGGGGGCGTTGTCGCAGCAACCGGCATCATCTGTCGTCGTTTTTGTTATGGATCGCTTTTTCCTAGGTATCGCGCCCGGCCAATTTTCCTTATTTAGTTTAGGAAGATTCTAATATCATATAACGTGGTAATATAAATGATTTTCTAGATTTTACGGTAATGTATTTTTTGACGTTTCACTTAACAAATCCCCCAATTGAGGTTCATATGGTCATGTTTATTTTGGACGGGAGTTGGTTTTTTTTTTTTTTTAGAATCTCGTGTATCGTGAAATTCATTTTTATTTAATATGATCAAAAATCATCCATCAAATTCTATATTTGAAATGCTTGGATTTACCTTTTTTTTTATAGTATCATTTGTTGTTCGATTTAGGATATGGATACCTCAAATAATTCACATTCCCGAGCAATCTTTTTTTTAATAGTATCATTTAATGTTTGATTTAGGATTTGGGTACCTCAGATAATTCACATTCTCGAGCAATTTTCTTTTTTGATAATATCATTTAGTGTTCGATTTAGGATATGGGTACCTCAAATAATTCACATTCTCGAGCAAACTTATATACTTTGGCAATGCCTTGAATGAGATCTTTTACCATATGAGATGTTTTTCTAGAAGGAATTATTAAATTTAAGTTATAATTCTTACCATATTTGCAAACTTGCCATTTCTATTGGCTTCCCTTTTTTTTGGCCATTCCTCGCATAAGAACAAGGTCTAACGTTTCATCGCCTCTATTCCTAATTTTCAGAAAATAAACTTTACTATAGACTTCATTATTAGGTTCCACCCATGAGGAGTAATCTTTAAGCATTAAAACAATTGGATAAGAAAATCAGAACGTAACAGCCTACGGGAACCCACTTTGGGTACATCTGATTTTGTGATAATTAAAATTAATTTATATCAATAGCCATTGTTGTTCTTATGAGAATTTATGAGGTTGAGAAAATTCCAACTCAATTTTGTCTTCCAAAGCCTTTCGAGTGAAATCATATTGGACTTTGACTATTAAAAGTCATGCGTCTAGAAGGTTAAGGGTGATTTTACCAAAATCTAAATTTATGGTCGAAACGTTAGAGAAAAAAGGGGGAAAAGAAGGAAATCGGTACTTGAAAATACGATGCGGCCATCTACACAATCAACCGTGAAAAAGGTTATTGAATTATTTTCGTTTAAAAAAGTTCATCTAGACATGCTAATTAATTTGTAAAATCAATGCACGAGATAATTTTCAGATTTCTGTTGGATATGTGGATTCGGGTCGATCGGGCGAACCGGGCAGGGTCACGATATTTCAACCCAACGAGCGATTTCAGCCGTGGAACCGGCAACCGCCTGGCAACCGTCCGCAATTAAGTAAAAGACAAGGAAACCGACATCTCCGCTAATTTCTCCTCCTCGGATTTCTGGTACGGTTTGACTTCTCGACCCTCCCGGGACCGCTCGCAGCTAAGTGGACCGACAGCTGTCGGTCGCAGCCTCCCTGTGCACTGCCCCCACAGTCGGTCAGTTTGGGAAAATAAAAAAAAAAATAATCGCGATCTTTTAAAAGAAAATGAAATCCCGGGCCGAATCAAGCGATCTTTTTCCACGAGGCCGCGATCCGCGACGTCCACGTGTCAGCGCGGCATCGCCTCTGTCGTAAAGTAAGCCTGCGCCTGGTGACACCACGTGGCCTACGTTAGTTGACGTGCCCTCTTGTGGAGGGAACTCTCTCGTCTCACTTCTTTCGGTGGTGGTGGCTCCGTCTCCGTGAAACTTTTAACGGCGTTTCGGGGACGTCGGGGGGTGGCTGGGGTGGTCAGCGGTTTAACCGTGGTTAGGTTTGGGTGATGCTCGCGAGACTCGCGTAACGTGCGTGGCCCCGGTCAGGTGTTTAGGTCGGTCGTCGGGAGGACCCACGTGGCGGGCGAGGGCTGGGGGGAGTGCCCGTGTGGTCCCCCTTTTGGTTATTGGTGGTTTCGTGCGTCGCTAATCGCGTGAGACCTATCGTCTCGGAATTGATCTTTTTTCCGATGACCGCGACGCTAATCGTCGTCCTTACTCATGTCGATCGCGATCCAGGAAAACCCCCTCGCGACATCGAGAGCTCCACACTCCTGACGACGTGATAAGTTTGAATTGGATATGTAAGGAAAGATTTGAACTCGGCATCTGATTATGAAACCGAGCTAACCTCGATGCACGCTACGACTTGTGGGGCGGGAGAGATGGGTAAAGGGTAGACGCGTTACCTTTCCTTATGAGCGGGACATTGGTCTCTGGAATTGAGAGTCTGAAGATTACCTTTCAAACTTGCACGATGCATGACTTGATTGATTAATTACGGATTTGGATTGATGAGAATGTGAAAGTTGAAAAAGTGAAAAGGGAGAGAAGTCCAACTATGGAATTGAATCCCACATGAAATGAAAATGCAGAATCTGATCATCTAGCAATAGCAAGTATCAAGATTCTAATTCCACGATTCTACCACCACCATCTTTATGGAAAATCCAGATTTTATTATTTATCACGATCATCACCGCCATTATTAGCCGCCGCCACCATTAATCACTGGTCTCTAATAGCTCTCATCGATTGCCACTTCCGTCGAGGAGTGTTTTCCTTAAAAGATCATATCTTTTTATGATCCAAAAAATTGAAATGGAATCTCTCGAATGAGAATCCATCCAAATCACGTCCTTTTAACTTAAATGTGCCAACTGCCCCTGATGAGGCAAATTCACCTTTAAGCCAAAGTTTCATCATCACAACATTCTTCTACAAGAAATCTCTCAGCAGTATGTCTTTTAGTGGTGGAGACAACGAACTCAATCGAGTTGCGCCACGGCAAATCCCGTGAATGACGAATCAACTTAGGACATAATTACGAGGTCATGCTTTTCTTATTTTACTATCTTTAACCACATTAATCATGTATCGAAAGGATAATGTAAAGCCACAATGAGTCAAGACTGTGGTCCAATTCTAATCTGAATGGACACGAAAGGGACGCCCGAGAGTGAGGATGAGTACAAGGTGTTACATGCTTAGACACAGTTCTCCCTTGCACTTTTTCTAATCTGATTGGAACCCTATCTGTGGTCCTTGGTTTACCAATCAGAACTTAACAGCCGTAGCTTTGACTAGGCCGTGGGTTAACACTACCAAAAATATCAAGTCAAATTTATTCAAAATTAATTTTTATAAAAAAAAAAAACCTCAAATTGATACATTTATAACAAATATACTATTCGTTACTTATTATTAAATCTAATTAATACGTAAAAAACCACAAAACTAGTACACATGTAGCAAAAGAAGAGTAACCCTTGACCAGTATATTAGTTAACTGTCACGTATCATTCAATTAAATAATTTGATTATCAAATTTAACAAAACTAATGAAGGTTAAAATTTGCCGTGAGTATATCAATTTAATATTTTTCAACATCAAAATATTAATTTAAGATAAATTTATCATGAATGTACTAGTTTGGGGTTCTTTGTGGCATTAACAGAGAGTTGGAGCATTTGAGATGCTGAGTGCGCTTGGCTTCCGGCAATTTTTTATCTTAGAAAGGGAGATTATCGAGTGTTTGGAATATATGTCACTTTGCTAATTTTACCTACAATGGAGAAGGATTTTATATTGAAAGATTATTTCACAAGTCGCGTAAAATCGCATGGTCCTTTTCACCTAAAGATTTAAGCTATTGGTTTGAATGTACCAACATAACCCCCAGATCGAGCTCTTCATGCCCCAAATTAAAATTATTTCGCATTTAGTCTTGTGTTCTCTCATCATATGTTCTTCTCTTCCCGTCAAGGCAACATTAACTACAATCACATTCTTATTTATATTTCGAAACAAGATAATTGTTCGGTCATTTTTATTTCAAATTGCATGGAAGAGAGGTTTCAAAGTATGTCGCATTAGGGGTGTGCATAGTCCGGGCGGGCGGTTCCCAACCTAGAACCGGGAACCGCCCGCTAAAGACCGGTTTCGAAAAATTGGAACCGGGATTCACCTGTTTGTTGCATGAATCCATCCGGGAATTGGACCGTCGGTCCGGTCCGGTTCTCGGGTGGATCCATGGAACCAATTTTGACGCGAAACAATTTTGGTTTTCAATATAGAACGACTACGTGACATCAAAGCAAGCCAAAGAAAGAAAAACTAAATTTAAGTACGTGGAGATGCGGACGGTGGGAGAAGTAAACGCAGCAAAATGGTGATAGGATTAGGAGCCGAAGACAAAGGGAGTGAGTGAGATCTAGGGTTTCTTTTAGTAATTTTTTTTTAATATTAAAAAGATTCCAGTCCGGTCTGGGTGGGCGGGCGGGTGGATCCATCCATGGAACCGGGAACCGGACCGGTTCCCTCAAGAACCGCCGGTTCCGGGCGGTTCCGGTCCGGTTCCGGGCGGTCCGGGCGGTTCCCGAGTATTTTGCACACCCCTATGTCGCATATCGTTTAAACATCAGTTTAATATCAAAATAAATATATATACTTGTACTTTTCCTCAGAATGATAAGTTACAAGTTCTGAATTTTTTAACAAAATTCTTAAACAGTGGCGACCTTCTGAAAAGAATGTTACAATCAACAAATTGGTTCTACAAAGCTTTTACATATACCACACGGGAGAAATCAGAGAACTATGATATATATATATATATATATATATATATATATATATATATATATATATATATATATATATATCAAAGTGTTACAGTTTTTTCTCTAACACAAATCACTCCTTTTGGTATGCTATGTGTGCTCTCATATGAACCAACACGGGTATTTTCACGTGAACTAGTTCTTGATATGGATTTTGCCATAATTTCTCATCCTATTCAGCACCTTAAACTAGGTTTCTATAGATCATTTTAGATGTTTCCACGAGACTGGCATCATCTAGTGGCTAATATGCTATGTCCCCATAAGTCATATCGAGATATAGGTGCTTTCCGCAAAAGAAAGTGTAACATTGCTTAGCGCAACCTCAAATGCTGTTGAGTGCTCGGTCCCTCTATTAGTAAGTGGGGCAGAGTCACGCGAGCCAGTTCGCTACATCAAATTGCCCCACTTATTGGATGCGCCCGTGGCCCAATGGTTGTTGTCCGCACCTACGCGCAATTACTTTAAATTTTTTGGACGATCTTATGGACTACTCTAAGAAGAAATTTCTCCATTTAAAATGACCATACGAGGGACTTGGCCCAAAAAAAGGAGAAAAAGACATTGCCCCATTGACATTGACTTGGAAGGACAGTCCCAAGCAGCTTCATAATTGATCCATGGAACTCGCGAGATTGAATATTATTCTATTTCCATCACCCTGTTGCTGCATGTACCGCGTGTTTTATCCTGCCATCCCCACTCTCGCAAGATCGTCACGGCCGTCGCCTCGTTGGAGTCATTAGTTTACGCGTGGATCTCTCTAGAGAAAGGGAAGGTAGAGGACAAGGAAGATGATATTAGGATTTATTGAGGACAATGGACAAGGAATTTAGTGGGGTTATCTCACGTTGTCGGCTATGAAAAGGATAATCGATGCATAAATGCGAGAAAAAATTCACCTTTAAACTAACTTTTGGAGTAGTAGAGATTCAAGATCACTCAATACTGCTATTAAAGATCAAGTTACCAATAAGTCTAAATCCAATAATTATGAAGAGAATTGTTGTGGTTCCGACCTAAGCTCAACGTGTGAGACCACCCAATATAATTCGTCATGCTTAGAATGCACGTGCGAGCAGGGGGGACACGAGAACATGCGTGCCTTCTCTCCAAGAAATCTCAGATTCCTAGCAGCAGCAGCAGGCGGCAGGCAGCAACACGACCCATGTTTGACCCTCCATGGGTCTTCTCCCCTTCGATGCCTCCTGGGCATCTTCTTTTTCATTCGACTTTTCCATAAGGATTCGCCATTGTTGCGTACGGGGATATGAACAGGATCCTCAAAGATGCTCGAAGATAACCTGTTTTCTGTTTAGGCTCACATTGAAATTCGCATGCCTTTCGAGTGTTTGGAATGATTCCTGTCTATGAGTGATGCCCTTTTTAGCTCTGGTCATGTTCTTGAGGATTTCGTTGCACGAGCATCTACCTTTGGGATGCTTAGAAAGCACTCAATCGACAAAACTTTATAATTTTCAAAATATTAACTTTTCCCGTGTTTGCGTGATCAATACGATGAGAATTACACTACTTTATATTAGTATGCTTAAGAAGTGTCTCGAAGGCATTTATTATGCTAAATCTTTTCATGATTGGATCTTTATTTAAAGCAAATCACCTTAATATTGACATGAAGAATCATACGTCGCTTTTTCATAATTTTATATAATGTGATTTTTTTTTCGAACTTATGAATGAATTAGGGAAGAAAAATACCTTTTCCCTTTAGAAAAATAAACTCTTAATTAGTCGCCATTTTATGTAAGCTCTCGAGTTTCAATGGATCAAATCTATCGTAACCATACTTAACCCCAAGTGGAGACAAATGCATAAGTGCATTTAATGGCAAGTGAAAAAGAAATTCGACACCTTCGACTAATTTTATCTCACAATTACTAGGATCCCATATGAAAATTTTGATTTTTTTTTTCCACTCAGCAAAATTCAAGCGGGAAAAAGGGGAAAATAAAGATATTCTATGAAAAGAAAAGGACGGTCATCGATAATAATAAGAATAAAAATTTCTAGATGAAATCTGAATTTCCTTTTCCCCAAAAAGTCTTTTGGCTGGCTTGTAGGCTGATGAGGATATCAACGTCCATATATGTTCAATTTCAATACCTCCAAGTCCCAAAGAAGATAAAAACAAGATGGCGATGAAGAAAAAGAAAACTGAAGGTCTTTTCATGCTGAAAATAAGAAAAATTGTAGGACAAGACTCGATGGCTTGATGCCGAAAGCCGACGTGCTAGAGGCTAGGAGATTTCTTCTTAACGTTGCAAGGGGCTTATTATTGTCTATTCTAGAAAATTCACTCGTCGCAGCCATCATTAGTAGAAAAGCTTATTTCTTTGACTCGTGAATCCGAAACAATTCAATTAGGGATTAATACATGAATATTTAAGTCCGTTTCTTCAATTCATTCTCTTCTCTAAGTTTCCGTGGCCTTCAAAGATAGCTTCATTGATGATGAGTACAGAATAATTAAAGGCTTGCTCAGAATGACAATTTAGTCGATGTTCTCGTGCCATATGGATCTAGCAAAATTTTATATGGTTAGTCGGTCCGCTTAAAGAAATACGATTAGGTGAGATAATATGGGGGGAAAGTGCCAATATATGAAAATGGAGGGGCCCTAATTCCTTTTATATTCGAAAAGGCCTAATGGAGATATGATTGTTAAGATGGAACGTGGTCGATTAGTGATTTATGAGAATGAGAGGGATCGATCTTCATCGGTCTCTTTCACTGCCTCCACATTTATCTTCTTTATTCCACACGTCGATGTATTCTAGCAACAAAAGAGGAAAAGGTAAGGAATAAAGAATAAAGAAACAACATTTTTTTTAATGATTTTTTAATGGCTAAACAACACGGTTTTTCACTTTCAGGATTTTCTTTTTTAATTTAGTGGTGCATGGATTGTTTTTTCCTAGGAGGTATCCTATGGAGAGGGGTACGTGAAAGTGAAAGGAAAATAAAATAATCGTTAAAATTGGAAAATCTCCTTTTTCCTCTCCAATAATTCGAGTAAATGCATTTGCGCCCCAGCTGGCCCCTGATTTTTTTAGGGAAAGATATCTGAGTATATTTGGGAAAATATTTATTCTTCCCATAAATATCTAGATATCAAGGTACAAATAGACAATCTGCCAACTAAGCAAAAAGGCAAAACAGAAAAATAGAACCCAAATAGCGACCCGCGTTACGACGGATGATCATGAAAACAATACAATATTTCAATAATAGATGAAAGATTATACTTTAGTAAGAAATTTTGCATGGTGATTTATATATGTGCTTGTTGAACGTGAATGCCTTCCACGACTATCTCAAAAGATAACTAGTGGAAATAAAATTATTTGTAAGACCTTCTACATAAAACCCACATGACAAAATGTCTAGGAAAGAACAATTCAATTTAAGATTATAAGAATAATAAAAAGCAGATTTTCGAATCTCGAAACACCTAATACGAATCAAACATAATGCAGTGACCTTTTCTATGTATTTAAGAAGTAGCTCTTCAGTGAGATATTTAAGGCGTTGTGATCGAATTCAGGGTGAAGGATAAAAAATAATTTCCACATGATAGATAAGTATACTATGAAATGGAAGTTCTCTGCACCTTTAAATGAAGGGAAAATTGGCTTGAGGATGAAAATCTTGTAGATAAGGAAACATATTATTGCAATAAAATGTTGTCATAAATCAGGCTAATTAACTGCCTCTTATTTTTGGGAAGTAAATCTGAAAAGTAGTAAATATGGACGACAGTTAAGGAAATTTTTGTGCATTAAAAAGACGTTATTGCCATAAAATTGTTGTCATTGCACTGCCAAAAGACTCGAGCTTAGGCAAAATATGAGCATGTTAAGATGGCTTGGAATTGCTAAAATACCTAAAAAATTTCTATTTTTCATTAATGCTAGATGTTTATTAGCTGTGCGGATTGTCATATAAAAAGTATAATTAAAGTGAAGCATGAAACACTTTAGTATAAAATACAACATGAGATAACGTATCATTATTTGGAAAAGGTACATGTATAATTTAGTTATCAAAGTACAAAATAAAAAATTAGTATCAAATTGAAAATTAACAAATCCGATATTGTATGCAATCTCTTAAGCGTCTAATAGCGATAGGAATTTCTATTTACTAACTAACTTACATAATAAAAAAAATGTTTATTAAATATACATGGGTTACAATTAAATAAGAAAATAATGAAAAGAGAGGAGAAGAATCAGATATAATAAATTAGTGCACACATGTTTTGTTATTCTTGTGGAAAAGTATAAATATCTTTTCCTACAATGAGGAGATGCCAATTCAAACAATCAACGATCCTACCTAACACACTAGAGAAAACTTTGTTATAATATATATGTCCTTCTAGAATACCCTAATCAATAATAACTTTTCTTTGCTTTTCGTAATTTTCCTCGATGATAGTAATTTTGTTATATAGCATTTCGTAATTCTTTTTATAGGACTTATTTTCCCTTTTGTTGTCCTTAATTCTATGGGTTCACTGTTTTTAAATAGATAATAGTGATCTACTTAGTAAGTTTCTTTTGCTATCCTTAATAAATTACCTAATAGATGGTAACTTTGCTTTGATGTACAGCATTGTTCTCACTAATAGTAATTTACTTGTATATATCCCTTGTAACTTTTCATTAGAGGGCGTATTTTCACTTTGTGGCTTTGAGTTCTCTTGGTCCTATGACTGGTGAAATTCCACATAAATAGTAATTTATGTCTTGGTCCTATGACTCGTGAAATTCCACAGAAATAGTAATTTATCTAAGTTAATAGTAAATTTCTTTTTTATTACTATTAATACAATATCTAATTCATCGTGACTTTCTTTTACACTTTGCAAAGTTTTGCAACCTATGCTTCAATGATTTTTCTTACGCATTGTGACTAATTCTTAACCATCTATGAGTTTGATCATATTTTCGGCGCCTTCGCTAGAATAGGCCTAGGCGTGGGTTGGCAAGGGTGTCTTGACCCTTGCTTGTGGTCGACGACATCCACCGGCCATCGTCGAGGCAGTAGACTGGTGAAGGGAAATTAGAAAAAAAGAAAGGACAAAAATATAAAAAAAAGTCAAAAAAATTATTTGAAAATTATAAAAATTTCATGTTAACGTGACCATGTCATGTAGAACGGTCAATGTCCATATTAGCAATTTTGGCCAAATTTGACTAGAAAGACTACATCAACAAATTATTAAAAAGGTTTAAGACTAAATTTGTTAAATTGAAATATTTATAACTGAATTGATATTTGCATAATAAGTCTTTTAGGACTTTCTCGGTAAATTTTCCCGTGAATATGCATTTCTTTTTTCTATGCCTAATTTTTATTCGGCTTTAGCGACAAATCAAATTACATCAAGGAAAGGGAAATCTCAATACTTAGTTATTAAACTACTTCAAAAATTAACTGTCACGTATAGTGATCTAATTAAGAGGGGGGTTGAATTGGTTATTTCGCGAAAATTGATAAATTTGTGCGGAATTAAACGGGATCATCTTGACATATGGAGGAACTACATGCATGGTGCTTCTATCAAGCAATTGAAATGACAAGTAAATGGATAGAGATAAGTGCACGCAAATTTATAGTGATTTGACTTTGAATAAGCTTACGTCCACTCTCTCGATTAATAGCCATTAATAAGGCTGAAATTCACTAATAGTTCTTAAGACGTTACAAATGTAGCCTACGTCCACTCTCTCATAATAAGTGGGGTGTTCTTGTAATTCTTGAAACTCGCCTCCATATACTCTGGCTTGCACTAATCCCTTCAATAGCTTGCCAATTTCCAAGTTGACAATTGAATGACTTTAAAATAATCAATGGGGCCATTGTAGATTTTAGTAAAATCGCTCGAGATTTGATTGCCCACACAATCACATCTCTTGGCAATCTTGCCGCTTCCAAAAATACAGTCTCCAAGTTAGGAAATAATCCTTATCCAACCGTAAAATGCATAATCAATTTAATTCTCTTCGGAATAAGTAAATCGTAATTTCAGATGTGTGATTAGCTATCAGATTCCTTTGAATGCATAATAATAGTGAAAGAAATATCTGGATCTTCATTATATGACTTGATTAGGAGCGATCTTCTCAATTTGATGTGGGCTGTAGCTTCCATCAACTTTCCTTGGTTCAGTCCAAGCATCTAATCATTAATTATTGTGTTTATCACAGTCCATTGATTTTTCCTGAGCACATGTGTGAATTAAACTTCGACAAAATTTGTTCACCTATTGATTTCTCCAAGTCCTCATAAACTTCTCGTTCTCTTTAACTTCTTCACCCTCGAGATCCTTTCAGTCTTTCAAGTCATTTCACTCAGCACTTAGGATGGTTTCAATGGTGTCGAGTCATCAGTTACAGTTACTTGAACACAAACACCATTCACATATATCAAACTACATATTGTAAGGGACAGTTTCGTCAGTATCAAAATCTTCAGAGGTTTCGTCAACATTAATTAAATCTATGTGAAATCATATCGGAAGCTCATTAAATGAATTTTAGTGAATATAATGACAATTACCTTTTTGGTGTTATTTCTATAATATAGATAATACCATAGAGTAAGTGTACCAATTTTATAATACTCAGCATTTATCATTTGCGAAATACAGTGCATTTTTCCTTTTGGGCCAGAAAATACAGGGGAGGTTTATATAATTTGTGAGTGGGCTGTCAGATTAACCTCTCGGGCAATATACCAAGATTGATCGTAAACAGCCCAAAGGGGAGTTTCTATTGGGGAAGAGGTGGATCCAGTAGCCCGACCCGAATTCCTTGAGAATCCGCTCCCTTTGATACCAGCGAGAGATGGTCCATGCCTAGACCAAGTATAGGACGTGAAAGTACCATATGCAGAAACGCGACTCGAGATATTACCAGACCGTGATACGAACCGGTGCAGAAGGAAAGGAAATTTGCTTTGAGAGGTTGAGCTTAGTACCGGTCGGCCGATGAACCTAACCTTCAAGTGAGACGTGAGTTCATGAGTTCGTGTAAACGTCTGTCTTCTAATCTTGATCAGAGAAGGCAATGGAAGCACCAAACCAAGTGAAAAAAGAAAGAACTTCCTAGTCTTGTAATTTCAACGGGGGTTCCATTGTAGCAGAGAAGGAAAACAACTGAAGCATCAAAGCAAGAGATTTTTCAAGTTGACATGCACAAGTAATCACTGCAAGAATAAAAATTATCCCAACTGCATAGAAAGTTTACTTCAATGTCCGATGATCACAGATTTTCATCTGTCATCGTTTTACACACGTATAAGTTATAACCTGACAATAGCACATGGATCAAAGGGGGATGGAAATGGGAAGAAAAGCCAAACTGGGTCCAAGGATACATAGGGATGGAAAAACCAAGTTTCCTAATCTACTACTCTGAAGTAATACTTCAACTGTCATTTAAAACTTTGCACAACGCTTTTCTTGTTTAAGCACTCCACTATTTGAGCCTGAAAAACAATGCGTAATACAGATAAGTCTCAGATAATTTATGTGCAACAGGAATCCATTGTCAACGAAGAATAGCTGCAGAGGATTTTGATGTACCAGAGACAAATTTGGTAGCCTGTATATGAAGGCGCCTTGAGTATGCTACTGGAACATCTCATCCAATTTCTGCCTGTACTTAGCCAAACTCTACACAGAATTCACATTTGCACAATTAGCATATTTCAACGAAATTGCAGCAACTAGCAGTTGATACTTGAATCTTTAAACATTCACAAGTTGGAAATAACTTTTGGACCACATGCTATGCAATAAAGAATTGGCCCTCCACCTCATGGGAGCTTATACCTTGTTGAACTAGACAAATTTGGAGGTGAATCGCATGCGTGTTGTTTTTCCTCAGCAAAAAAGAAATTGATAGGTTTATCAAGTATTTCTCTAGATATAGTAAATTAAGTTGCTCATTAGCCCTAGACAAAATTTTGAAATCATATAATTGATAGTGATTAACAAACATCAATAAGAACTCCTGCTATTGCAAATTTACAATGACCATCCACTTATTTTTGAGGTGAGTGAGAGAGTGAACTTCTAATGCGCATGACTTTGTGCCTCTTGATTTAAGATCCTTCTGGCAAGAGTTAAGCCCTTTTGCTATAAGTTTCTTCCAGGCAGACCTGTCCTTAGTAAGCCAATTAAATTCATTAGCTACTTTACTCCTGAGTGAAGTATTCAAATGTCTGCATGAATTTAAGCATTTACTAGATGGAAAGCATCATTTATAGTCTCACTAATCAATAGACAAGAACATGGAGTCAGCTAACTTCTATGCAAGAGAGCATCCTACTTGTTTTATAACTAATTTCACTCCCAGTCTACGAAGAATAGTGATGCTACATCAAATCTGAGTGCGTCTTTGATCTAGCGAACATGCATATGTATCATATGGTCAAACACTAGATGAATAAGTGGATTTGACAGTAATTTTTCTAATCAATCTACTTCTGGATCAACGTGTTCAGAAAAAATAGGTCCACAGTTGAAAGAATACCACATAAAGGAACAAGCATACCTTAGTATATGCATATACTCCAACATCCGTAGGTGCCGAGGGACTTCCTCTCCTAATGAATTTACCCTCTTTAAAAATGTATAGCATCGGTACACCTGTTGATAGTTCTAGACTTATAACCTGTTGATAAAACAAAGCCATTTTTTCAGTAACATAAGATCACAAAATCATAAAATCAGTGAGTAAGGTTGTTGTATCACCTCCTGGGAAGTTAATTTGTCAAGGTACATTATGATGGACCTCAAAGAATTCCCATGGGCAGCAATCATAACGTTCTTCCCAGCTAGAAGTTGAGGTTCTATCTGCAAAGTGGAACTTGCTGTAAGATACTACACCAAACAGATATATTTCACTGTCCCGAACAGGAAACAGAGGAAGGCAGTCAGATACCTTATCTCTAAAATAAGCAACAGCTCTTTCGGCACACATTTCCAGACTCTCCCCATTGGGAGGAGGAATGTCATAACTTCGACGCCACTCGTGAACTTGTTCCTTTCCGTATCTTTCTGCTGTTTCCTGCTTATTCAGACCTTGTAATTCGCCATACCTGAACAAAATATGTTGCACAAAGGTTAAGCCTATAATGGCAGAAGAAATTATTCATATGTGTAGGACCACCAATATTACATTCTTTCATTTAATTGCCAAGCTGTTATGACAGAAATGGATTGTTCCTTTGTGTCTTCACTGAAGATTTCGCTCCATAACCTAGCCTGCTCACTCCCGTCATGCAAGATGATTGGCACCTGTAGGCAGGTAAAGTACCAATTACTGATACGATTAAGTGTAATTGTAACAAATTTCTTCTAAATATGGGGAAACTGCTCTATCTGGATTCTGCAAGGATGCCTTGATCAGATAATGACATGCATTAATAAGCCACTTTAGCTTCATTGACTATATGCTCCTGATCTCCTTCTTTCTTTCTGCCACGTAAACAAATGACTTTGCTTAGTTACCTTTTTACAACGGTGCTGAGTCATGGCAAGCATCGCTGTCATCTGCGCACGAATCAGTGCCGACGTAAAAATCATGTCGACAGGTATGTTGCTAATTCTTTGTCCAGCATGAATTGCTTCCTCTATACCCTTATTGGTAAGTGGTACGTCTACACAACCTGTAAATAGGTTCTTTTCATTCCACAAAGACTCACCATGCCGAATCAATATAAGAGCTGCTTCACCTGCAATAGAAATCAAATTACTCATAAATAATGCCGCTGTTTGAATGTCATTTGAAGATACTAGATTTGCATGAAACAATGAACTACTTAAGTTTTTCCCTCCTGTTGTACAAAGAATCGAGAAGATACTATACAAGCTACACTATGAGTTTCTTCGAGTAGGACATGCAACTCGTCCACACCACACAGATTATTAGATCTACATTAGACTTAATGACAGGGTCGTACTTGATTTTTTCTTGGGCTCTGTGGAATCACTCTTTGAGGGAATTATAACTGGATCAAGCACCGGAGCTTGGCCTGAAACTCTAGCAGCAGAGGAGTTCCTTACGTCGGAAGCCCGAGTTCCTCGCATTGACTGACTAGCTTCAAAATTAAGAACTTTCTGAGAAAATCTGAATGAAACACTGCCCAATTCCTGATGGTTGGAAGATTTGTTGAGACAGCCATGAGGCTGAACAATTCCACTTGCTTGATTAAATACAGCAGCGGCCATTCTGAAAGTCAGAGAAAACCATCATGACATAAGTATACATAGGAGAATTATCTTTTACCATGCAAAATCATAAGCATTATGTTTTAAAAGAACCAAGTGTGGAACAAAATTGTCATGATTGTCGTTCTCTTTCTGTTTCTTAGACAGCACTAGTACAGAGTATGCTGCTGTTGAAGTATGATCACTCAAAAGAAAAGAAAAGAAAAAAAAAACTTTAAAACAAGTGATCCTCAAAAGGGTATTTTCCTAATGAACAGAGATCAAAGTCGTCGCTCATACGCTGCGCAGTAATTTACACATGTAACAGAAACAACCCACACCCCACCCCACAAAACAAAAAAAAAAAGAAATGGACAGCACAGACAACTTCCAAAGAAGCAATAAGTGAACCGGAAGGAGCTCCCTAATGGATGGGCATATCAAAACTATAGCCAAATACCCGGATCAATAGGCCATCAAGAAAAGATTCTGCCATATAACAGAACAAAGTGTCCAAGAATTTTCCCCATATTGAGCTTTCAGCTCCAGAACTCGAATCAGTGATGGCCCCAGAAAAGCCAGACGATTTCCGAGTAACTGAAAATGAAAATTCCCCACAACAAGCAAGCTACAAATGCACACAACGAATGCTTCAACAAGCTAAAAAATCTCTCCAACAACACTGAGAAAATTCGATCTTACCCGGAACGAAGAGGAACGGAAAAGAACCCGAAAAAGCTCCGCGACCCCGAAACCGAAATGCGAGAAGAATCGAAGGGGAAGCGAAGGATCAGCTCGATTGGAATGGAATCGGCGCCAAGATCGCACCTTTCTTTTATAGGCCGAGCGGATATACCGAGGAGGACACAAAGAGGGTACAAATTCCCGCAGCTGGGCTCGAGTTTATTACGAGAAAAGTGGGGGACGGAGAAGGGGATGCAGATGGGTTAACTCAGAGCTAACTGTCCCAACTCTCTTTCCTCCAAATTGACGGCACGCGACAGGGGCAGAGGGCGCTCGTATTACATCATCTCCCGCACAAGAAATCGCTGCAGTTGCTTGTCTGTCGGGTGTTTTACGTCTCAGATGCGCAAAACCGAAACTGGGTATTGACAAAGTTTCTTCCTTGCTTCTGTTTTTGCAATGTGTTTCTCTCTCATAACAGTTGGCAAGCATGGCTTTTTATATAAAACGGAGACGAACGCTTGCGGGCGGATCGTGCACTGCTTCCTCCTGCTTGAGCTCTCCCTTCGGGCGCCTACTGTTTCAGTCTTTGACATTTGGTTTGGCAACGACTGTTTTCTGTGGGGCCTGTTTGCATTTTATTGTGAAAAAAATCAATAAATAGCTCATTTCACGAAAAGCTTGAGATTTTAAAAATGGTTTTCGAAAAATAATTGATTATATCCCTTAGAAATTTTAGTTAACGGAAAACATTTTTATTATTGATAATTATTCATAACTAATTATTTTCGTGGATGGTGAAAATATAATTCATTTAATTATTTTTGTAAGCGATATAATTCATTATTTCTGGAAAAGAATGTTCTATGCATCTTGAATTTTTTTGTGAAATAAATTCACTCTTAATTGTTTTACATTATAGTGAGTGATTTAAAAGAGGTGACGAAGCTAATTCAAGAAGTGAAAAGGAATGAGAAGAGATAATGAGAGTTTTTTTTTCTTTGTACATAGTTTCAAAGAATTGGAAGTCAAATCTGAACAAAATGTGAAATTTATTATTTTACTTGTTTGGGAAGGGACAGAAAATGAAAATAAAATCAGAATTACATCCCTCATCTCCATTTTCTATATAAGGACAATGGAGTGTAAATGCCATCATTTTTTTTAAAAAAAAATTTCTCACTTAATATAAGGTGCAATGCAAATTTGTTCATAATTAATTTGGTATGCGTTTGGAACTTTCATTACATTCAAGCTTTCTCCTCTTCCGAACAGAGACTTAGAATGTAGAAAAGCAAATGATTATTCAATACGGATATTTAGACTTTCAAAATATTAATTAATTTTTCAATAAAAGGAGGTACAGACATGTTTGTGCATTGATAAATTAGAAATAGCGAAAAAAAAAGTGCAATAGTGAAAAAATCGAGATCGAAAGTGACTAATTTTTTATGACATGTCTAAATTATATACTATGAAATTCAGCCGCGATAATTGTCAACAATTTCTTTATAACATAATTTATTTTTCTTGGCATGATCTTATCTAATCATTTAGATAATCAAACAAAATGTCTTTTCTCTTTGAACATGCGTCGCATCACCCATGCATGGTTTAGACTAATTGAGCCTTATGAAGCTTGAAAGGCCGTCTAATACATGGTTTAGACTTTACATATGTACATTGCGACGACTTGACCTTAGCAATATAATGAGATGCAAAGAGACTTATCGTACGTCATGCTTTGATTTATTTATTCAGGAGACTTTGCTGATAAAAGAAAGTACACACACAACCATTTATGATGAGAATTTTTTTGAATCATATAATATCCAGCCTTCCTCCTAGAGCACCATAGTTCATAAATTGAGGATGTTCTTGTCAAAGGAATGTCTCCGCCCTTAAACATACCATCGACATGAATTATTTCTTCTTTTTTTCTTAGGCGCAAACAATAATATTCCTTAAGCATGGCAATGTAATATTCTTATTTACATCACGTGAACACGATCTTCATATAATAGATTGTAAACAAATTATGGCGTAATTAAACAAGAACATGATCAAGTTGAGATGTGTGAATTCATTTTATTTACTGAAGATCATTCGTCTTTTTATAGAGTAAACGGAGATTTAGTGACAACTTTATAGAGTGTATATGTATGTGCGTATATGAATAAAATGGCGAGACAATACAACTTTGCAAAAAGAGGCCTTCTCTTTTTCCTTCCTTTGCAATGGAATAATTTTTTTTCGGACCGGAGTTCAGCTGTGAGGACATGAAATTAGGACACGAGCTCTACTTGCCGCCAGCACGTCATGTCTATGTACAAATATAGGTGCACATGTAAACATAAAGATGGCGATTCTCAACAACCTTTCATGAAGTTAAAGAGACCAACCACACCCACGCCCTCACCTCCAAAGAATTAAAATTGAAATGAATTCCCACCAAACTAAGCAACCCTTCAAAGCCCCCATATTAGAATTCGACAAGACCTACCTCCGCCCTTTTTCTGTGGCCTCTAGGGTTTTTATTATTAATAGTCAGCCTGACATGTTCTTGGCTCAAGCAAGCTCTGAGAGACCAACAACCCCCGTATGCCTACCTAACACTTTCCTCGTCTGCCACGAGAAAGTCCGAGAAAGTTGCCCAAGCTCTTCGCAACAAGGCTGTGGGGTTAAAAGTCATTAGTGCGGTGAATCTATGCGAAGAATATTCTTCCCAGATGTTCTCTCCCAACTTTTTTCTTGGAAAAGCAGGTCTTCTCCATGTTTTTTTGTCCGCTTCTTCTATTCTAACTCCGATTTATCCGAGGCTCTCTCGAACTTTCACCTGTCTTTTAACTCAAGTTCCTCGTGATGCATGGTGAGGAAAAGGCAAGATACTTCTGATGATAATGAGTTATCATGTGACCCGCCCAGTAGGATTTACTTTTGAGCTATACGAGCGCAAGCTTAAAAAGGAGTTTTGTGGAAATGGGGTAAGATGTAAGATTAAATTTGATCGGTGGCACAAGCATGGATGGTGCGGAGATTGATCTACTCGTAAAATTAGAAATCGTGGCTTGTAGAGCTAGTGTAGTTTGTAATGTAAATGAACTTAGGAACGAGTCCCACTTCAACATTGGCAAGTAAGAGAAAGATAAAGTGTTTTGTATGCATTACAATAAGCATTGTTTTAGTGTTTGGGCTCCTTAATGGACCTGAAAGCATTGAATGGACTATAATGCTGTTCCTCTTGATTAGACGGTTGGGAATCTTGGGCTTAAATTGAACTTATTTTCTGCAAGTGTTGAGTTTGAAATTAATTTCTGCATTTGATGAATTCGGAATTAGATAACATGAGACATCGTAACCGTTGGTTGCTTAACTGCAGATAACCATTGGGTGCCCGGTCAAAGTGACATTCATTTATTATAAATTAGTCTTCCAACACCCTCGGGTGCCCCTTCAAAGTGACATTCATTTATTATAAACTAGTCTTCCAGCACGCAAGCCTGCGCGATCAGATAATTATGCAAATGACTTCCATTTCTTTTGAATTTCTGGAGAGATGTTCAGATATGCTTGTGCCTATGTACGCACGTATGAATACAAACTTTGATTCATCCTGCACCATCAATAAGCCATTCCGTCATGCATTCTAATTTTCTCCGTGAGAATCTCCAACTACCTCTTGGCTTAAGCACTTTCTCGATGATGACTTATAAACACTTCAGTTCCTTTAGCTACAGGTATCCATTGGTCGATGAATCCTCTTTGACTCAGACTTCAACTTCCTTTCATGTTTAGTCCACTTAGCCTCTATCTATTCGAGACTCACGAATCGTGAATCACGATTGATGAATTTTTCGGACATTCCATCAATGGGTTTTGTGGGCCAATTGTATAGTTATAAATTTTATGATCGACGGGCTTCTTTAAGCATTTTATCGGGTGGACTTTATTGGTTGAGTGTGGTTGTATGGCTTGATTCGGGCCATTAGTTTCTTTTATGTGTTGGCCCAGATTAAGGGCTGTGTGTTGACATCACAAACATTTGGTCCAGAAACTTTTGAGCCCCTTGGGAAATTTGTCGAGAGATAAAACATTGAAACCATATCATTACAACCATATCATAACAGCCAACAAAGTTGTGATCTCGTGAGAGGGTAGAAGCAGTTTCCTTTCTATTTTTCCATGACCTTGATGTGCAAGCCTTCCCCGATATTTAGAATCGGATTTCTGCGAATTAGACCTCTCTTGACCTTTATAAATCTGATCAGATTCCAACAGAGAGAAAAATGTTAGGAACCGCATGGCTTTTGGCCATCGAGCCGATGATCTTTTTCAGGATGTTGGTGTCTGAAAACGGGAGACAAATACCTGTATTTCGTCACCAAGACGTGCAGGAAAGTTGCCAAGAAAACTCTCGTGTAGTCCGCACCAGCACATTGTTTCATTCCCGATCCAAAAGGCATGAAATTCTTGAGCAGAGCATCCGATTCGCAGTCCTGGATTTCGAAAGCCCTAAACAAGTCAGTTACAGGGCGGCATTTATAGGTATTCGATATCAACATCACTTGCGACCATAAAAGTTCCTATGCACGACTTGTTTAATCTTGTTCATTTGTCCCGAACTTTAGGTTCCCCATGTGTAAATCAAAATTCTTCTCAAATTCAACCTTCCAGCGCCATGGATTGAACGTCGTAGGATCTCTGTATGTCTCGGGATCAAAGTGAAAAGCGGTAGTGGATATCCAGACTCCCCAGCCTGCTGGAATCGTGAATCCTGCAAAGACATCTGACTGTCATCAATGCTGTAAATATGGTTCAGGGATCAAAGTGCTCATCGACGTTCTTGACTCAAACAGAAAACGCATGAATCGATTATCATAGAACTGGCCTACCGTTCCATTCTACATCCCTTTTTGTCCTCCTCAACATTCCTGGTGAGAGGCTTCCCAACCTTAGTGATTCATGTATTACCTGGTTTTTTCAATACCAACGTTAGAAAAAGACTTTTGACTGTGCGAAAAATTTGTCCAGTTGGTTAGATTGCATACATGAAGAGTGAAAGGCATTGACTTGTATTCTTTCCACGTGATCGAGGAGTCTGTTAATTCTCTTTGCTGTATTATGGCATCGTGCTCATCCTGGAAAAGACATGAGCAAAAACCCGCTTTAAAATGTTCAAAGAAATTCCATTATGTGCAATTTAGCATGTAGTTAGAAAAGCATACCGTGATTTCTTGCAATGCTTTAGGATTCTCTTCGAGGAACATTAGAGCTAATGTCAGTGCTGTCGAAAGAGAATCAAAGCTGACCCAAAGAAGCGTAAATATAAGCTGAACCATGGAATCCTCTGTCAGGAATTTCTCTTTGCCCATATCTGCCATGATGTGAGAAAGGTAGTCGTTGTAGGGGGTCTCTGGCGAAGAAAACCGCTCTTTTACGATCTCTCGAATGATTGACAACGCCTTTTTATGGTCCTGCGCAGATTTAAACTTGATACTAATTTTTTTTTTTTTTTTTTGTATAGTATAAATCAAATTCTAACAAACATATCAGTTCACTTTACCTTCAAGCATTTGTAATGTAATGTACCCGGTATGTTCAAAGGAATTGACATAAGGCCCCGGATAAATGCAAAGAATAAATCAAAAAATTTCTCTGACGATTGTTTAGGACCATAACTTAGCAGTTGCTTTGCACCGAATCCAATTGCCATCTTGCAAGAACATCAAAAGCAAATGCGTGTTAGATTCTTCCATCACCCCTCTTAGAAAATAAGGGAAAAAGCGATTCAAGAGTGTTTTGATCCAAGGATTTGGTCTTTACGGTTCCAGTGGCATATTTTACGTCGATGGATTCTTGGCCTAACCAACTCTTTATGGTCACTCGAGACACTTCTTCCATCAAGGGAAGCAACTTCTCCCTGAGGCCCTCCACGCCGAAGTGCTTTAGAACCGTGCTTCGGATGTACTTGTGGACGTTCGGGATGTTGGTGCTGCCCTCGCTCTCTTGTGCGAAAATCTTTGCGAATGTGTCCAGAGACCATGAGTCAAACAGCCTGCCATCCTGCTGAACAACGAAATGGCGGAATCCTGGATCGGCCGACACTACAACTGCTCGACCCGCCACACTCGTCCGAAATGTCTTGCCGTACCTGCATCAAAAGAGCAAACCAGAGGGCATCTCTACTCATCGTCGAGAATTTCAAAATAAAGTCGGCATCTTGACTGTGAAATGGGGAATGAGATCTTGTGAGTACCTTTGTATTCTCTTCTTAAGGAATGGGTTGAGGTCCATCGAGTAACTAGGAACCATCAACTGAAGGGTCTCACCGATGAGAGGAAGCCCCAAAGAACCGGGAGGAAGAACGCCGCCGCACTTAGGGTTCTTCCACTTGTAAACCCAGTGAGCGAGCCATGCGATGGCCACTCCCGACACGAACGTTCCGATAATCCACATCGCTTGTTTTTCTGAGAAGGCGAGGTGTTAATGGAGAGTAGAGGGCGATGACAATAACTGAGTTATTCTCTCCTCTTTATAGAAATCTCTCTCCTCTTTTTTCTACTGAGATATTTGGTGTACATGCTTTGCTCAAGTTGCGAAAGTCCTGCACGTGAAAGAAATTGAGGACTCCGCTGTGCGTCAGTCAAAGACGGCGTCTCGTTTGTCTTCTTTATTAGCGACCTCTCATTTGTCTTATTTTTCAAAGGTGCAGCTTCCAGAAGTCCTGCAAGTGTACGTGATGGAAATTGAGGACTCTGCTGCGCGTTAGTCAAAGATGTTGGAGAAAACTCCTTTGATGTTTTGAAGTTCACAAAACTTATCCAAAGTCTATCTAGAAAATTTCCAGACTTCTGTGTAAAAGTCTAAAGACTGTTAGATTTTAGTGTCAAAATTTGTTCGGCATAAGAATTCTGTCAACTCTGATAAATTCCAGACTGAACGCAAGTGAAGAAAGAGACTTATCCAGACGCGAGATTATCTTTTTTACTTTAAGAGTTCGGTCCGTACATGTTATATATGGCATTATGGATGGAAATATCACCTACGTGATTGATTATCTTCATTGGAATCAATTTAAATATATCAAATCTTTTCGGATTGCAAGTAAATATGGAAAGAATCTACTTATGGAAATCAAGATCCTAATTGTATGGGCGAACATGATTGACGAGCTTTTATCACAATCTTCAAACGGCTCGAGATCTCTTTGATTGATTCTATCCAACGGGTTGATTGAAAGAATTCCTTTAGAAAGTGCTAAGAGTCGAGAAAGCATAAAGGAGTATTTAATGTGGACTCTTTAGTTGTTCGACAAAGTGTGTGAAAGAGAAATTTCAAAGTCTGAAGCTTTCTATTTTCTTGTTTCTCCAAATATTGAGCTCAAAGTTATACACAAAAGAGAGAGACTCATAGTGAGATTTTGTGAGAGAGCAGTAGAGACTCTTCATTGTGAAGTCGAGATAGTAAGATTGTAAATTCTCTTTTGATTCTTAGTGGAATCCAGTCATAAGGCTATCAGTGTGGGAGAGTAGACATAGGTTTGATCTAAGTCGAACTGCTATAAATTATGTGTTCTTATTCTCTTTCCTAAACTCCTTTATTTTGTTCGTAGTTCTATTTAATTATTACAGTCTGAACTTGCTCAAAGTCTGTTGTTCTTCAAACTCAATTTTAGAAGCAAAATACTTCTACTGTTCCTTGTGGAAAATTGTCTTTATACCTATTCACCCCCTTTAGGTGTTCATACTAGCACTTACAATTGGTGTCGGAGTCTGTGTGCTTAATTATTGAAGTGTTTTATTTCTAAGCTAAAGATTCTCTATGGCTAGTATTTTGGTTCCAAGACTGGTTGAAGGTTAAAGCAACATCAGACCTCCTTACTTTGATGGGAATGAGTACAATGTGTGGAAGAACAAGATGAAGACATTTCTAAGATCGAGAGATCCCCTGGAATGGGATGTTGTTGAAAAATGGATCAATCCTAAAGCAACATCAACCTTAGATAAAGGGAAAGAAGTTATTGATGCTGATGAGACAACACAAGCTGAAATTACCAAGAGACAAGCTCTTGACGCAAAAGCTATCTATTCTTTGTATTGTGCCTTATCTCCCACTAAATATAATCGAATTTCTTCTTGTGAAATAGTAGGGACATATTACATGTTACCTACGAAGGGACTAACCGTGTGAAGGAAACCAAAATTAACATTTTGCTTGGACAATATGAAGCCTTTAGAATGAAGCTTGGAGAATCTATAACTAATATGTTCAGTTGCTTTACAGAGATTATAAATGACCTGGCGTATCAAGGTCAACCAATCTCAAGACCAATGAAAGTCAATAAATTGCCGCGTGGGCTGGCGTATCAAGGTCAGCCAATCTCAAGACCAATGAAAGTCAATAAACTGCCGCGTGGGCTTTTGAAAGATTGGAATCATGTGAAGACTTTAATTAGAGAAACTCAGAGGATTATGTCTTTATCAGTTGATGAACTCATAGCAACGCTTCAGTCATACGGAGTAGAGCAAATAAATGATGAAGAAGATCCTAAAGATAAGAAGTCAATTGCTTTAAAGTCTAACATTGATTGTGATGATACAGATTCAGATGATGATATGGGCGATGAGGAGCTAGCGCTTATGATCAAGAAATTCAAAAAGCTGAATAAAAAGGGAAGAATATTCAATTGGAACAAGCAAAGCACGCAAAATTTCTAGAAGAAATCGACATAAGACAATGAAACCAGCAAAGATGTGATATGCTTTGAATGCAAGAAAAATGGGCATATCAAGCTAAATTGTCCACTGTTGAAGAAGAAGAAAGGAAAAACTCAAAGTTGAAACTTGGAGTGACATAGAATGTGAGGAAAGCGAAGAAGAATATGTCAACATATGTCTGATGGCTTATTTTGACTCAGACTCAGAATCAGAAACAGACTCTGATTCAGATTCAGACAAAGAAATTGAGGTTAGTAATTTAAAAATTCATATCAAAGTCTCTAAATACATAGATGAATTTTGTTTTAGTCTCAAATTCTCTCTTAAAAGGATTTCTGAACTAAAAAAGGGAGAATTCTAAGCTCAGGCAACAGGAAGTTTCTTGGAAAGAAAAATTTGAAAGTCTGCAAACAAATTTTGATAATTTGAAAGAAAATTCTGATTCTCTTTCAAAAGAAAATACTATTTTGAAAAGAGACATTTCAAACATTATAAAAAGATTTTCAAAAGGATCGAAAAAACTAGAGAAAATTCTTTTAGCCCAAATACCTTATTTTAACAAATCTGGTTTAGGTATGACTTCAGAAATTATTCCATTAATTGATTTTCCCAAAATAGAAGAAATAATTAAACAAAGACCTGCAAAGGCATTTTACAAAAATCATTTTCAAAAAGTTTTTGTAAAAAACCTGTTGGCTGAAGTGTACTTAGATGTTCAAAGTGTAACAACTCAGAACATTTTGAGAAAGAATGTCCCAAGGTTTGGAGACCAGTTAAGAAGGACTGGGCTAAGACTGTTTTTAATACTAACTCTCTTGGACCCAAGAAAATTTGGGTACCAAAGAAAATTTGATTTTTTCTTTTGATAACAGGTCACTATTAAAAGGAAGATCAAATAATATTTGGATAGTGGCTGTTTGAGGCATTTGACAGGAGACTCAAGCTACTTCATAAAGCTTGTTAGACTAAATGGTGGAAAAGTATTTTTTGGAGGAAACAACAAAGGAATAATAGTAGGATGTGGAACTGTGAAAATTGGAAACCTGACCATTAACAATGTTTCCTTGGTGGAATGTTTGAACTTCAATTTGCTGAATATAAGTCAGCTTTGTGATATTGGTTTCAGAATAAACTTCCAAGAAGACATTTGTTCTGGAACAAGTCAAGACTTCTCTCAATCTTTTACTGGTTGAAGGCATGTCAACATATATCTTCTGGATGTAAACCTAGAAAGCTCTCAATGTCTTATTTCTATTCAAGATGAAGTAAGTCTGTGACATCGGAAGCTTGGTCATGTTAATATGAAACAGATTGCCAATATTTCTTCTAAGAAGCTTGTTCGAGGACTTCTTAATCTAATTTACCAGAAGAATGAGTTATGCACTCCCTGTGTCTTGGGAAAACAGATCATAAGTTCCTTTAAACCTATGAATCAAGTTTCTACCAGTCGAGCTCTACAGCTGCTTCATATGGACCTTTTCAGATCAACTAGAACTCGGAGTATTGGTGGAAAGAAATATTGCCTAGTAATCGTGGATGATTATTCTCGCTTCATTTTGGTCTATTTTCTGGCAAGTAAGTTTGAAGTCTTCTCTTATTTCTCAAAGTTTGCAAAGAAGGTTCAGAATGAAAGGGTTATGCGATCTCAAGCATACAAACTGATCATGGAGGTGAATTTGAAAATTAAGATTTTGCGAAGTTCTGTGATGAATTTGGTTTTCAACATGTTTTTTTTTTCTCTATACACTCTAGAACAAAATGGGGTTGTGGAAAGGAAGAACAGATCCTTACATGAGATGGCTAGAACTCTTTTGATAGAAAGCAAGATATCCTCTCGATTTTGGACATAAGTAGTCTCTACTGCTTGCTATATTATCAACAGAGTATTCTTGAAACCTATCATAGATAAAACTCCTTATGAAGTATATAAAGGAAAGAAGCCGAATGTTTCCTACTTTCATGTCTTTGGCTGTAAATGTTTTATTTTAAAGAATGCGAATGATCGTTCTGGAAAATTCGAGGAGAAATCAGATGAAGGAATCTTCCCGGGCTATTCAACTACAAGCAAAGCTTATAGAGTCTTTAACAAGAAGACTCAATCTGTAAAAGAATCTATGAACGTCAAGTTTTAATACGTGCAAAATCTACTAGATCAGACTCAACTTGAAGAGTCTGAACCTGCTCTAGACCTTACAAAGTCTACTTCCCCTGAAGAGATTCAGACTTCTGGAGAATAACAACAAGCAAATCAAGAAGATTCAATTGAAGCAAAGGATCAACAATCTTTCAAACCAAGCAGCAACTGGAAGCATAAGTCAAGTCATCCCAAAGAACTCATCATTGGCAGCATTGATGAAGGAATTTGCACCATATCTAAAAGAAGAGAAAGTCCAGTGTTATTGCACTTGTTTTTGAAATAAAACTAAAATGTGAAGACGAAGCCTTGTCTAATGAAAGCTGGATAGAAACTATGCAGGAAGAACTCAGACAATTCAACATCACTGATGTATGGGAGCTAATTCCAAAACCCAAAGGAAAATCCATGATTGGAACGAAGTGGGTTTTCAGGAACAAGATGGATGAAAAAGGAAAAATGGTTAGAAATAAAGCAAGACTCGCGGCAAAAGAATATACACAAGAAGAAGGGATAGACTATGACGAGACCTATGCACCAGTATCAAGGTTAGAAGCAATTAGATTATTACTTGTTTTTGCTTGTTATAAAAATTTAAGGTTATTTCAAATGGATGTCAAAAGTGCATATTCTTGAATGGGTTTATACAAGAAGTCTACGTGGAACGACCACCTGGATTTGAAGATTCAAGGAAACCAGACTCAGTCTACAGACTGAAAAAGGCCTTGTATGGACTGAAGCAAGCACCTCGAGCCTGGTATGAAAGGTTGAGTAAGTTTTTAACTCAAAATGGTTTTGCAAAGGGAAATGTTGATACTACTCTGTTTATAAAGAGAGAAGGAAAAGATTTTTTGCTCGTACAAATTTATGTAGATGATATTATTTTTGATTCTCCTAACGAAAATCTGTGCAAGAAATTCTCTAGATCTATGCAGGATGAATTCGAAATGAGTGTGATGGGTGAGTTAACTTTCTTTCTAAGATTACTAATTAAACAATCAAAGAAAGGTATATTCATTCATCAAGAGAAATATGCAAAAAATCTCATCAAGAAATTTGGATTGGAAAATTGCAAGAAGACAGAGATACCAATGTTGAGATCTTTGAAACTGGACAAGGATGAAGAAGGGAAGAAAGTAGATCAGAAGCTATACAGAAGCATAATCGGTTCACTTCTCTACCTTATTACTTCTAGACCTGACATTTTATTTAGTGTTTATGTCTGTGCTAGATTTCAGTATGATCCAAGAGAATCTCACTTAAGTGCTGCAAAACACATCATTAAATATGTGGCAACTTCTCCAAAGCTGAGTCTGTGGTATCCAAAAGAAGGAGATTTTACTCTTCTTGGATATTCATACGCTGATTTAGTAGGTTGTAAAGTGGATAGAAAGAGTACTTCTTGAACCTGTCAACTGCTGGGAAATATGCTAGTATCTTGGTTCTCAAGAAAGCAAAGTACTGTAACTTTATCAATAGTAGAAGCAGAGTATGTTGCTCTTGGGAGCTATTGCTCTCAAATTCTATGGATAAGACAACAACTGAGAGATTTTGGAATTGAAGAATCGTGTGCCGAGATCAGATGCGATAACACCAATGCTATGGATCTCACCAAGAATCCAATTCTTCATTCAAGAGTGAAGCATATAGAGATTTAAAACCATTTCATAAGGGATCATATCCAGAATGAGGAGATTATAATTCCGTTCATTGATTCGAAGAATCAGCTGGCAAACATATTTACAAAGTCTTTAGAGAAAGATCTATTTGAGTCTATTTACACCAAATTGAATATTACTTCTCCTCTGGAGTAAAGTCTGAAGTTGATCAGACTCAAAATGTCCTGAAGCTACTTCTGTAAGAGAATGTCTTGAATCCAGGTATTTTAATTTTTGGAATGAAAATATATGATTATCTGAATTGTCGCTTGCCTAATTTATTTTTAGAAATAATTATTTCTTTGAAAATTTTTGGATTTTGAATTTTTAAGTTACCTTTTTAAAATTGCTCTGAAAAGGCATTTTATTGTGACGTTTCAAATACCCCGTTCCATTCTCTTTATATACTCTCTTGTATTTCATTCGAACACACTGTTTCTAAACCCTAAAATACAGACTCTCTACTCCCTTGACTTTTGCTCTCCAAGTTTCCATCTTTTCTTTACTCGAACTTGTCTGTGAAATCCTCTAAGCTTGTAGAGATGTCTTATCAAAGGAAATCCTCTCAGATTGCAAGCAAAGGACCTCGGAATGTGCTAGAAGGGCAGACACATTTTGATATCACTAAAGAAGACTTCACAGAATCCTCTGTGCCAACCATTGAAAGAGGAAGTCGAGCAAGATGCCGTTCCTCTAAGAACTTTAATCCCCCAGGTTCTTTATAAGCTTTATGGTCATCTGAAAAAGGGTGGTTCCCCAATGTCCATTATTACTGATTTTCTAAGAGAACGCGGGTATAGGAATGAAATGTTGTTTTTGAGAACGATGGAACGGTTAGGAATAGCACCAAAAGGAGCGGTAGATGAAGCTTTTCCTAACTTTCCTGCTGACCCTAGGTTCAGTGCTAAGCATTCTGAAAACAAAGATGATGATGAAAGGATGTTTTTGAACTTTCAACCCAGAATGAGTGTGGCTGCTAATGAACAGGGTAATAGAACGAAACTCTTTCGTTCTAAGGAACACAAAAAAATTTACAACCAAATGCTGAAGAGAGGGGTGATGAACCCTCGAACTGTTGATTTTGATTTTCTAGACTCAATAGAGATGAACTTAAGGGAAAAGTTGGCTTTCCTTTAACTCGAGAATTTCTGTTTTGAAACAATTGTTGCATATCTAGAGTTGACTGCTTTTTTCTATTCGAATCTATCTTTTCTTAACCAGAATTAAATCTAGTTTACTGTGAGTGACAGAGGCTATGTGGTGGATGTTGACACACTGGCAGACATACTTGGGGTGGAAAGGAGTAGTTTTCAACCCATCAATGTCTTAGTTGGTCAAGCAACGAGATTTCTTATCAAGGACAGATTACCAGAAGGAAGCATCACTTATTCCAAACTGTCAACCTCAAATGTTTTGTTGCATAAAGTTGTCATTAACTGCATCAGACCAAAGGTTGCATCAAAAATAGATGTTTCCAGATTCGAAGCAAGAGTGATGTTTGCTATCTACAATGGGAAGAGATTTTCACTCTTTTATACTATTCTCATGCACATGTACAGGACAGTTATGAAGGATAAAGGACAGTTGCCTTATTCAGCGCTAGTTACAAAGTTGTTTAGACATTTTCATATTTAGTTTCCCGCCTCTCTTTGCTCTCGAACTATTGCTCCTATGGTCATAGGGTTGAAGATGGTTTCAAAGATGCGATTGAAGGATTTGAACAAAGTTATTGAGCATTTGAAGGAGTCCTCAAGCAAAACCAAGGAAGATTCAGCTACAAAAAAGAGGAAAGGCAAGGAAGTTGTGAAAGAACCTGTTAAGAAGAGAAGATCCCTCATCTTGTAGGACGAAGAGGATGAAGATGATCTTACAATTTCTGCAATTACCTTAAAGAATCTTCAAGATTTTGTTGGTTTTGAGTATCCAAAGGAAAAGGAAGGAGGAGACAGAGAAGCAACTGAGCAAGAAGAAGGAGAAGAAACAGAGAAGGAAGAAGAAGAAAGAGAAGAAAGAGGAGGAACTGAAGTAGAAGAAGGTCATTTTGGAAAGAAAGGTGTTGCGATCACATTGTCTGAAGATTCAGAAGCAACTATGAGTGGGGTAGTAGAAGTATGATCAGAGAAAGAACATCACTCTCGTTTTGAACACGAGAAGACACAAGAAGAAGGAATCCCTTCTCCACATGTAGGCACAAAAACAGGGGGAGATGTTGAGAAAACAAGGACTTCTTCTCCTCATTTTGCGAGTGATGATATAAGTCGATTTCCCATGGACCCAGAGGATGTCTATGCTTCTCAATTTCCTGAAGTTGACATTGAAGAATCAACTCCAAATCTTGGAACTAGACAAGTTGATGTTCCCTCAACTCTGGACTCCACGAAATTAATTCGCTGAAGCTAGTGCACAGACTGAACTGACTGGCGACTATCCAAGGATGATAGAACTCATTTTGGAGGTAAAAGCTTAGCAATACGCTATGGAGATTGAGATCCATAAACTTCACACCGCCTTGAGATCCTTTTTTGATTTTCACACCGGAAAGATATAGTTTTTGGACACTTAGGTACAAACTCTGAATCAACAAGTCTCTCAGACTATGGCCAATAATGATCAGACTATTCAAATTCTAAAGACTGTTCAGACTCAAGTCAAGAATGTTCATCTCCAGTGCTAGAAGGTTGAAGAGGCAGTGCAGTCCATGGGGGATTTCCAACTAGTTCAAGTTCCTTGAAAAGCTTGACTCCATTTATATCTTTTCTATTTTGACTTTCTCCACTTTTTGTGTTGACAAAAATTGGGAGAATGTGCAGATTTATTTTTGAACTTAACCTTTTGCAAATTTGATTTTGTTTGACTGGTAACTCTTATAATCTGCAACAACTTTTGTGATGATGATTATAGATGTGGATGGATGTGGATGTTTAAATCTTAGTGTTTGACTATTTTTCAAGATTAACATGTTTTCTGTGGTTGCAGAATTGGTGCTATCCAGATCCTTATCTATTTGTTTTTTAGATATCATTTACTACTAAAGTGTTGTTTTGCAGGTTATAAGTTTTTAAATCTGCAGGGAAGTTTTATCACCATAAAAATGAGGAGATTGTTGGAGAAAACTCCTTTGATGTTTTGAAGTTGACAAAACTTATCCAAAGTCTAACCTGAAGATTTCCAGACTTCCATGTCAAAGTCTGAAGACTGCCAGACTTTAGTATCAAAGTCTGTTTGACATCAGAAGTCTGCCCACTCTGACAAATTCCAGACTGAATGCAAGTGAAGAAAGAAGACTCATCTAGACGCAAGATTATCTTTCTTAGTTCAAGAGTTCGGTTCATACAGGTTATATATGGCATTTTGGATGGAAATATCACCTACGTGATTGATTATTTTCATTAGAATCAATTTATATATATCAAATCTTTTCGGATTGCAAGTAAATATGGAAAGAATTTACTTATGGAAACCAATATCCCGATTGTATGGGCAAACAGGATTGACGGGCTTTCATCACAATCTTCAAACGGCTTGAGATCTTCTTGATTGATTCTATCCAATGGGTTGATTGGAAGAATTCATTTGGAAAGTGCCAACGGTCGAGATGGCATGAGGAAGTATTTAAGGTGGACTCACTAGTTGTTCGATAGAATGCGTGAAAGAAAAATTTCAAAGTCTGAAGCTTTCTATTTTCTTGTTTCTCCAAATACTGAGCTCAAAGTTGTACACAAAAGAGAGAGAAACTCATAGTGAGACTTTGTGAGAGAGCAGTAGAGACTCTTCACTGTGAAGTCGAGATAGGAAGATTGTAAATTCTCTTTTGATTCTTAGTGGAATCCAGCTAGGAGACTGTTAGCGTGGGAGAGTGGACGTAGACTTGATTTAAGCCAAACCACTATAAATTTTGTGTTCTTATTCTCTTCTCTGAACTCCTTTATTTTCTTCGTAGTTCTATTTAACTACTAAAGTCTGAACTCACTCAAAGTCTGTTGTTCTTCAGACTTAGTTTTAGAAGCAAAATATTTCTACCGTTCCTTGCGAAAAATTGTCTTCACACCTATTCACCCCCCTCCAAGTGTTCATACTAGCACTTACAAAAGAGTTCCCTCTCATTTGACTTCAACAGAAGAGTACCAGCTTACAGTCTGGAGTCGTCCTCATTAGATGTGCACCTTGTGGAAGTCTTGCTCGCGATGGAAATTGAAGACTCCGTTGGGATATGGCGAGGGTTGACCTTGCTAGCCTTGGATGATGCTCACTTCGCCATATTTGGCAAGATCGAGCCTTGCTAAAAGCTTGGCAAGGCTGGTTAGGTCACCCCTCGCCAGATCTAGGCAAGGCTGACCTTCACCAGTTGCCACCCATGGTCAGTTGCCTACCACAGTTGGGGCTTGACTGGTGAAGGAAGAAGGGAAAAAAATGAAAATAAAACTAATTACAAAAAATTGTCAATGTCAGCATTGGCTGTGTCATATAAGATGATTGGTATCCACATTAGCAACTTCTGACTAAAATTTGCTGGATGAATTATATTGACAAATTTTTAAAAAGTTTAGAACTTGATTAGTTAAAGTGAAAGGTTTATGAAGTATAAGTGCAATAGATTTATGAATTTTTTGGTAATTTTTTCGTATTCCCTCTAATTGGTGATAGCCAAAAATATTTGACGTTCTTTAAAATCAAGTGATGGTCATGGAGGGAACATCACTCATAAAAAAATTACAAAAGATGTTTGCAATGAGAGGGATCTTGTACTAATCCCTAAATGAACCACACTCCTAATGCCTTAAATATAATTTGATGGATTGATGACCTCGTGTGCAAATGGATTCATGACACTATGAGAGTTTACGGAATTAGCTCACGTATGCACGTATAGTGTAGCACATATCCTTTTTTTTTTTGGTGATTTTGTTTTTGAAATAGTGTACTTTTCTATAATACTAAAAGATATGAGTAACTATTAACTTTTCATTTTGTGTTTGTAAGTTAAAAAGACTATTCCAAGATCATAAACGACCTGACATTTCGCTATTTTACACTTATAACAATGGGACTACCCGGATTTGCAGTCAACCACACGACCACAATTGTACCAGAGGACCAGCACATTCGATTTTTTTTTTTTTTTGGTTGGTAGCACATTCGAATTTGAGGTGGTGTCAAAGTGACCACCGCTATCGGCAGCAGCTACGCAATCAACACACCTCCTTTCTCTCTCGGAGAAGTTTCAAGGATTGGGAGTTATGGCGGGAAATAGAAAAGTACCTCGGATTGGAAATTTGGAACCAAGGCCAGCTGTATGTATGGCGGCTGTATTGACTGGATTGGCGGAATTGAAAATGGAAATTACAACGAAGAAGAAAGAAGGAAAGAAGTGTTGTTGTTGTTTTTTTTTTTTTTTTTTTGGGAAAATCTCTAAGAATTCAAAGTGAGCCTATTTTCTCATATAAAGACTTGAAGTAGCCATTGTCTCAAATAAAGACCCGAAGTGGCTAACAAGTCTCAAATAAGGATCTGAACTTGCCAACTGGCCAAAATGTTTACCGGCCGGTGAGAGTGTGACATTTCCGGTGGTCGGAATATGGGCAATTTTGTCCAAAAAAAATATAAATAGAAATTAACAAACCCTAAAAACCACCCTCCAAACTCTTCATGTTCTCACATTTTTCTTCTTATGCTCTTCATCTTCTCCGTTCTTTGTCATCTCTCGCTTGGAGCATGGAAATTTTTTGTTTATGGAACATGAATTGAAACACAACAAGAAACCCCAACCTTCGTTTCTTCACATCTTCTTCTTTTGTTTTCTGTCTTTGTTTCTTTCCAAAGAAGAAGACAAATCTTGAATAAAGCCACTTTTTTGTTATTGAGACATTCGTGTGTAACAAGAGGGGACAAAGAATGTAAAAGATGAAGAGCGGAAGAAGAAGAACATGAAGAGTTTGAGGGTTTTGTTTTTAGGGTTTGTTAATTTCTATCTATAATTTTTTGGGACAAAATTGCCCATATTCCGGCCACCGGATACGCTCGCCGACCGATGAACATTTTGGCCGGCCGGTGGGTTCAGGTCTTTATTTGAGACTTGTTAGCCACTTCGGGTCTTTATTTGGAACAACGGTCACTTCGGGTTCTTATTTGAGAAAGTAGGCTCACTTTGGGTCATTATTTGAGATTTTTTTTTTTTTTTAAATAATGCTTACATAACGGTCCGTTACTCATGCGAAGAGTGATGGACCATTATTGACCACAAAATTAGCGCTTGGAACTTTCTCATTTGTTTGTCCGATTCCTATGATGCAAACTAGAAACAATTCTTTTATTCGTGTTTTTCCCTGGAGTTTGCAGACTTTGTAAACAAGTTATATAATGATTTTTCATCCTATTGACAAATTCTCAAAAATTAGTTCTCTTTTAAAAATAATACACAAAAATTCTACAATATGCATCTAAGGCAGGTATGCCTTTTTTTTAACCCGCAACTTTATGGAATTTTATGTAGTATTCCAATCAATCATTTGAAATTTGTGCTTAGAAACATATTCAAATAGAATATTGTTTTAAATATATCATGAACAAACGGATCTATAATATTTAATGAGATATGACATTTGGATTGGGAGGTATTATTTATTAGATAATCAAGGTGCTATGCGCTAAGTGATCATTCTAATGTGATTGATTACAATAGGCATGCTTTAAATTATTGCGAATATTTCTTCTTTTTTTTTTTGGCAGAGGAGTACTTTTATAGAAGCAATTTTCTATCACTGTTGCAAAATTATTTGCACATAACCTAACATAAAACTTTAAGAAAACAAAGGCTAAAATAAGACAAAGAAGACAAAACTTGACCTTTCGGTTGTCCCTCTCTCTGAATTTGGAATATATGGCTAGGAGTCCACCGTTATTCTCAAGAATAACGGTGACCGTCAGCCTAGCGGCACCCCTTTTTATTTTATTTTTTAATTTTTTCAGAAAAAAAAACCCAGAAACAATATATCAGAGGGAGGAAGAGAGAGGGAAAGAGAGGGAAAGAGAGGCTGGATCTAGCAGTATGGGCTTGGTGGGTATTCGATTTGGTAAATTCAAGATTAAATGAAAGTATCAATGGTCGTGTTCAACTCCGTGCAATGAGATAGCAAATCAAATTTTGATAAGCAAAAACACATCATCCAACTTAAGTCCAGCGACCGCATTTAAAAATTTGGTTTGGGTTGCTTCATTTGCAATACCATTGTTAAAGATATGTACGTAAGGTATTCTTATATATAGCTAAGACATTAAAGGGTAATAGTCAAATATAACGTCGTATAAGTGATTATGACGGCATAGTCAATGACAAATGCTCTGTATCCAATAAACAACCGACCAAGATAGCAAACGACAAAAACCTACTCGCCTCTCAGCCTTCTTGGAATATTCTTGCACTTACATCCATGAAGCCTCCCCCACAAGAGACAAAGAAGGAAAGTCCAATGTGTGCTTCACTACTGGGTTCTCTTCAATATTCGAGAACGCAAGTCCTCCAAACATGATCCATGTTTACGTCTTATATCTCACAGAGACCAGCATAATCTGTAAAGGGAAAACATACTCATTGGATCATGTTCATGAACCCATTTATTTTATCATATTATACTAGCGTCGCTTTAGCTATACTATGTGTCGGTAGCATATTGCTATGTATGTCTTTCCAAAATAGAATTAAGTTATTTCAGTAGATACATTGAACCAACTTCAGTCCATTTACCCATTCATATTTGAAGATTTCACAAAATCAGCAATTGATGTGCTGATGAATTTGTAGTTGTTGTTCTTGTTTCCTTAGTGCTTTCAATGATTCCTATACCAGTCGTGTTCCTTGGATTATTTGTGGTATTCATGCTCTCATCTTTTTTATTGGAAGCAAGTAAAAAGAATGTTTTTTCTAGTTCAGTTCAATTGTTGGAACTAAATAGAAGGATATCGATATATCTCCATTAGAATTTTCCAATTCATATCGTTATGATTCCATTTCTTCGTGTCAGCGTTTAGGCCATGTTTGGGGTGCTATCAATCAGATTATTCAAGAAATAGGTCCCAATTCCTTGATGTTTAAGTTTGAAAGGGAACAAAAACTCTGGTTTAGATTCCTCATGGGATGGCATTAACATTCCTTGAAAATTATGGAATTGGAATATTTAACTTCCCCTATTGTTGGGATTCCAAAATCTCATATCATAAAAGCAAAATAGCATTTCAAAAGATAGATTTGAATAACTTTTAGAAAAATTTAAATGATAAAAACAAAAGATTGGAAAAATCAAATATGCTTGTGCAGGACGTGCTGATGATGACCCGACCGCAGACCAGCACCATTGATGATGGTGCTGGTCCGCGATCTTCCAGGCCAACGACCTCCATTAGTCTCGATCTCAGTTGCAATCGCAGCTTCAGTTCTAAGTAACACCAAAAAACTGTATCAATATGGCGAGGGCTCGGGACGGTGGCAGTCGAGCACCATTGCTGCAATGGACGGCCGTCATCAAGCATCATATACTGAATCAATATGGCTGGGTCTCTTGTGTAAGAAGACCAGAGAGGGAATAATGAAGGGGAAAAAGAAAAATTTCCCCATTTGACCTAATGAAGAAACAGGATCGCTCCGGCTTTTCTCGTCCGGTTCAATGAAGTGCTTGAGAATATAAACTGCAAACTGCGGCAACAAAAGATCAAAAGGGATACATCGAGAGGCTCTATTGAAAAAAGAGACGGCTATTTTTTCAGTTCCATCAAAGAAAACATTGAAACCAATTCATTACATCAAAGGAAGTTGATATCTGGTAAAAGGGTGGAAGCAGTTTTGCTTCTATCTTTCCATCACCTTTATTTGCAAGCCTTCCCCGAGGTCTAGAATCGGATATCGGCGAATTTCACCTCTCTTTACCTTTACGTGTCTGATCATATTCCAACAGATAGAAAATGTTAGGAACTGCATCGCTGTAGGCCATCCAATTCACGCGCCTGATGATCTTTGTTAGCGTCGAAAAGAGAGACAAGTACCTGTATTTCGTGACCAAGACGTGCAGAAAAGTCGCCAAGAAAACTCGTGTACTCCGCTCCAGCACATTTTTTCATTTCCCATCCAAAAGGCATGAAATTCTGGTCCTGGAATCGAAAGCCCTAGTCAATCACAGTACCGCATTGATCGAAATTTTAAATCAAAATCGCTTGCCATGATAAACTTCATATACATGACGTCTAAAATTTAGGATTCCCATGTGTAAACCCTTATTCTCCTCTTAAATTCAACCTTCCAGCGCCACAGATTGAACGTCGTAGGATCTTTATATGTCTCAGGATCCAAGTGGAAAGCAGAAGTGGCTATCAAAACTCCCCAGCCCGCGGAAATCGTGTACAGTGGCTGCAATGACTGGATTGGTGGGGACTGAAATGGAGATTACAACAAGCATGCAAGGAAGAAGAAGAAGAAGAAGAAAGGAAAAAAGGTGTTCCTACTTGATTTAGATTTCGAATTAAGATGAAGTTCCACATCAAACGATGATAAATATACATTATGGTCAGTGGGCTAACCACACCAATTTTGAGATGCTCCATTTTACAGAAGCAATGCATTGAATCGATTTTACAAAGTTTAGGTACTTAATTAAACAAAAAAGTATGAGGTATCAAATCGCACACCAACGAAACTGCAGGTGTTTATGATGTTATTATTAAAGAAAAGCTATCTATCTTAGTATCTCGATGAAGTTTGCTATAGTATACTTGGATTAATAGAAGTGAAGAGAATTGAAGAAAATAATAACTCAGGGGTGGCTTGATATGTATAAGACTAGATTAAAGGAAGTACTATCGTGTCCAATTCTGTTCAATGACATAGCAGATCAAATTCTAATAAGAGAAAAGCCTAATCCTAATTAACTTGGGTCCATCAGCACTTGCAAAGTCGGTTCTAACATCCAATCATGGGCTTCAACCTTTGAACTTGCTTGATTCGTGGCAAATGGGATTACAAAAATCAAAGCAGGATAGATTGCGGAACGACAAAAGCCTATTTTGCAAAGTGAGAAGTAGAACTGCTCTTAACGATACAAGCTACTCAACGGTGATTCCTGATGTGCATTCTTTGCTCAACTTGTGCGGTTTTATATATTTGCACTTATAGCAAGAAGTTGACCTGATTGTAATAAGTGCAGCAATCGGGTGAGCATGATTGATCTGGTTATAGTAAGTGAAATGATTCACGCGTGATCTTTGGTATTCCCGCTCTAACTGGTGATACTTGCAAGTGCAACCGGAGGGATCGTTGACTAATCCGTATATGATGCACATTCCTAATCCTTTAAATATCATGTTGAAGGATTGATTACCTCATATGCAAATGGTTTCCCGCTATCCGTTTTTCTTTTTTGGTCAGTAGATTCCCGCTATAATAGTGGTTATATAATTAGCTCACATAGAGTATTGCACAGCTTTGACGTTTGAGGATTATTATTTTTTGTTGTTGTAGAATTGTTCTTGAAACGGTATATGTGACATCCTAGATTTTCAACCTTGTTTTCTACTGAATAAATCGGGTATTTCATTGACGTGTCTATAGGGCCGTTCTCAGAGCTAATCATTCTTGAGATAACTAGACTATCTAGGAAAGCTATTAAGGACTTTAAGGCAATATATTTGAGAATTCGACCAGGAATCGGCTTTTCAACCATGCTCATCTTTAGAGGCTATTACAACACATTTAAAAATTGATTTGAGATCAGAGATAGGTCGGTTCGACTGAGATGTGTGGCCAATCGTGAGTGACTCCACTAAATTGGAAAATTCCCGTCGACTGTCACTAATTTGATTTTACTATTGTTTTGGTACTCTATGTTCGTATTTGAATTCTCGAGATTTTCACGACAATTGAGAGTTACCAATATTTCGAGTGGGTTCATTGTGGCTCGAAGAAAATTGACCACGGGTCATTTGCCCAAAAAAGTTCTGAAAACTACTCGGTAGCCTACGTCATGCTAAAAACGCGTCGAAGTGAAATTTACCGCCAATTTAAGTCCGATTTCAGAAATTGAAGATTTTGTCATGTCACAATAAGTTCTATGACCCACGACTCAGTCTCAGAAGATTTTTCTGATAATCGAGACTTTTTGGGAAAAAAATCGGTTTAGGACTGTTTTGTGCAGAAAAGGCCGGAGATTGTTTTTGGTCGCACATTTGAGATGCAATATGGATTCATGAGTGAGGAAAATTATCAATTTGATAATTGAGGTATCGATCGAATTTATATAAGCCAATTGAGAGTGAATCGAGAGAGAATTATTGTCCAATTGAAGCCATAATGTTGGAAATTCGTGTGCCCCCTTTCCCTTAGCCATTTTGGACCATTTGAGAGGTTGTTGGGCATGCATGGGTGGCTCCATGACAGCCATGGATTGCTGGCTTCTTAGACCAGCTTGTAGGGGACAATTTGGTAGAAAAAGTTGGCCAAGGGACCCTCCACCCTCCACCCTCATCTCTATCCTCTCTCACTCTCTCTCTCTCACCCCATACCCGGCCAAACCCTCTCCTCTCCCTCCATTCTCGACGCCACCAGCAGCTGGAGAAGAAGACAGCAGCCCGTCACCGAACCGTCGGTCGCACCATCGCCCTGCCTGCGTGCCGTCGCCCCTTGGCTGCCTCCCAGCAATTGTTTCGGGCCTGTTGCAGCTCACCTGGGGCTGTCCCAAGCTTGTTTACCTCCTGTGAGTCCTCCTTTAGGCCTGGTTTGGCCTATTCTCTTTTTCTCGAGCAATTCCTGCCTAAACCGAGTTGTTTTCCTTCCGTTTCCAGCCAAGATCAGCAGCTGGAAAAGTGGGTCTCACAGCCACTTGTAGGCCTGTTTTGAGGTGCTTGTGGGCCTTGGTTCCTAGGCCCGCTTTAGAGAAAAACGTCCATTTCGACGTTCCCGACGTTTCAATTTGAGCGGATTGTTAAACAGGTAAGTTTGCTCACTAATCCTTGCTTAGTTTGCTAATGATGTTTAAGGGTTGATTAGTGTTAATTAAGCATGATTAAGTGGTTAGATTAGTTTAGATCAATTAAATTAGTGACTTATTGATGCATGTTAGGTGGTTAGACTTAGTCATTAGCAAGTAGAGAGCTTCTAGTATTTATTGAATGAACCTCGGGATTTTTCTCGATTCGTCTCGGCCTCCAATTAGGCATTACAGGCTAAATTGGATTTATTGTATTTATTTAATAATTTTCGGAATTATTTATTTAATTATTTATTTTCCGCAAATTAGGCAGGGATAGCCGACGACCGGAATTTTATACTGATTGTCGTGGTGCAGTCCATTTATTTAATTGAGCTTTATTTTGTGCTGAAATGAATTATTTGTGAAATTAGGATTTATTTCCTAAATCAAATAATTTTGGTTATTAATTGAAAAATAACCAAGTATCAGTTGATAATGCCAACAATGTTTTAGTGGACTACGGAAAATAGTGGGAGTTATGGAAAGGAAAATATTATATTTTGGCTAAAGCCAACCGTGTGCCCACGCACAATATTTTATTAGGTATGATAAAAGTGAGAAGAAATGTTGTATGATGTGGCTCAGTGACCAAATAGGTCGCCTTGGTGAATAGGTCGCTTTAGAGAATGCACGTGAATCGTTGAGTATATACATCACCTGGAAAAGGCACGTGGCTCAGTCATTAGTACTTCGCCTTGGCGTATAAGACGCATTAGAGAATGCACGTGGCTCGGTGATTAGTACGTCGCCTTAGAGAATGCACGCGGTCGGTGATTAGTACGTCACCTTGGCGAATAAGTCGCCTTAGAGAATGCACGTGGCTCGGTGACTAAGTATGTCGCCTTGGCGAAAAAGTCGCCTTAGAGAATACACATGGCTCGGTGACTAGGTATATTATACTGGAAATTGTATAGTATGGATGGAAATGATCGAGGGATGGTCCGATTGATATATAATCGACTAGGTCGATTGATCGATGTATTGATCCGTGATTTTATGATTGGGTGCCTATTTGAGCTGTGCTAATATGCAAGTGGAATCTGAGACCAAAATAAGTCTTCTGACCCGTGCGTGCATAGGCAGCCTGGATGGCATATTCGTTTACTAATCGAGTTTTAGGGGGTAGAATTCTCTAAGAAGTTGTCTCAATTGTTATTGTATAACCATTTCAGGTCCCTAGATGGCCGCACCTCCACCTCATCGTCCTCCCATGCATTTTGGCATTCCTGAAGAGATTACCGAGGTAGCATACTACTTCCACATATACCCTCTCACCTGGAAGGACTAGAGTATGTGTTGGTAAAATCTACTGTCTGGGTTGATGTTGGTCAGGACGCCCTGAGGCCCCATGAGTATTGATCGTGGTATTGTCATTACTTCGATGGGTGAAGAGAGGGCCCCATACCTGAGGGTGATGTGCCAATGTACGTTCTAGAGGAAGCGTTCGGAGAAGGGACGACTGATCATAAGGACGGGTCGGTAGTGGATGCAAAAGACCTTAAGCTCGAGATTGATCACAACTCCCCCCAACCATCGGTAGCAGACTCCAACTGAAGCATGCCAGAAGAAGGGAAGATAGTTGAGTAAGAGGAGGGACCGGAGGAGGATTAGGAGTGGGAATGACCAGAGGTAGAAGAGCCTAAGGAGGAGGAACTAGAGGATGATTACCTATTAGAGGACCTTGAAGAGGAGGAACCAGAAGAAGACGAGGAGTTGGAAGAAAATGAGCTTAGTGAAGAGGAATCTGAGGAGGATCGGGATGATGATCCCGAGTACGACTCGGATGAGGATTGAGATCCCATCCCGTTTTGTGAACCTTGTGTACTCGTGGTTAGGGGTTAGACTAGACCTCTGTGAATAGTATTGTAAGATATATTATGAGGTGTGCATGTATTAAAGTGTGGTTGTGGATTTCAATATGAAAAATATAGCCCTACTTTTCTATTCCATTGTTTTATTGTCTGGGGATTATTTTATGCTTCCGCATGTGTATTAAAATAAAAGGGTCGGCGATGCATTCTAGGACGTCGCTATTAATCGACTAGGTGAGGGATGAACACGCGTTCGAGGATCGGGGCGTGACAGTATAGTTTTCTATAATACTAGACGACGTGAGGGATCATTTATTTCTCATTCTGTGTTTATAAGTTAAAAAGATTAGGAAGATCATAAATGACCTTGTATTTCTCCTTTTGCATCTATAGCGATGCAACCACTGCCACAACTAGATTTGCGATTGCGACAACATGGCCACAAGCACACCAGAGGACTGACGCAATGGAATTCAAGGTTGTGTCAAGGCGATCACCTCCACCAAGGGCACCAAAGCGATCGACACACCTCCTTTTTTCCATCAGAGAGATTTAAGGATTGTGATTTTGGGGGGGAGGGGGGAGGGGTTGAAATGAAGATTACAACAAGCGAAAGAAGAAGAAGAAGAAGATTGTTCAAATTGAAATAACATTCCAGGTCAATGTTATTAAGTGATTTATGGTTAATTGGCAAACCGCACTAATTATGAGATATTGAAGACTCCTTTAAAGTAAGTATTATCATGTCCAAGTCTGTTCAATGAGCCAAAAGTTAGAAAAGTGACATTTAAGTGTCAAAATCGGAGCAAAATGGATCACTTAAGTGCCAAAATCGGAGCAAAATGGATCACTTAAGTGCTAATTCGGCCAAAATACCGACGTAGTGATTTTCCGGCGAGGTAAGTGTAAAACGACGTCGTTTTATACTCTAATGTGACTAGAAAATGCAAAAACGACATCGTTTTGTCTTTGACGTAGTAAAAAATTAATATAAAAATTAATATAATTTTATTTAAAACTAAATTTATTTAAAATATTTAAAAATAAAAATAAAAATATTTAAAAAAGGGGGGGGGGGGGGGGGGAGGGAGACGGCTGAGAGCTGAGCCCTCACTATTGCCACCTCCTTGCCGCAACCAGGAAGGGGTGGCGACGGAAGGGGGAGGGTCGGCCAGGGTCGCTGGCCCTTGGTCGACCGGCAACGAGGGCTCGCGGGCCCTCGCCGCCTCCTTGCCGTCGCCGGGAAGGGGCGGCGATGGAGGGGGGAGGGTTGACTGGGGTTGCCGGCCCCTGACCGATTGGTGGCAAGAGCTCTCGGGCCTTAGCCGGATTTGGGCGAGGGTTGCGACCCTCGCCCCAGATCTGGGTGAAGGCTTGCGGGCCCTTGCTGCTGGTCGGCTGAGGTCACTGGGCCCTGGCCAGGGGTTGGTTACCTTGGTTGATGCTCCCCCCACCATCGCCGGCGAGGGCTAAGCTCTCAACCACTACCTCCTCTCCCTCACTTTTTTTTAATAAATTAAAATAATAATTATTTATTTTTATAATTTAATTAAATTAATTTTTATATTAATATTCGAATCCGCTAAAAAACGACGTTATTTTTGCCTTTTTTTTGTTGAGTCAGCATTCCGGCGAGCCACGTAGACGAAAAAAATAATAAAAAATTGTCATGTAGGATTTTTGGTGAGGTTCGTCGGATATGGTACTTAAGTGTCCCACTTTTCAAAAAAGTGACACTTAAATGTCACTTTCCTAACTTTTGGCACTTAAGTACCCATTCGTGTCAAGTTTTGGCACTTGGGCTGTATTTCTCCAGTGAAAAATATGTCTCGAACTTGAGTTCATAAAAGAAATACAAGTTAAATAGTTTTTTTTTTTTAATTTGAATAGTTTTCCTAATTTGAATAGTTTTCATATTTTGGGTACAATTCTTTCATATATGTATGAAATTATGAAATTGGTCTTCTTCATGAATCGCATCCAAGAGGCTGCTTCTTCGTGAATTTTACCCTAAAGCAACATAAGAGGCGTGACGGCGAGGCCTCTTAAAAGTGATGGCTGAGCAACTTTGCGGCGATGGGCGGGTGGCCATCGTGGAGCATGACACATACTGTATCAAAATTTGGGCGCGGTGTCTACCTCATAAAGAAATGATTCTTGAAGTTTGAGCCCAATTCCAATTGAACAAAATTCGGCCTCGTTAGCTTTAATAGGGTAGCAAGGAAAAAAACCGAATCAAAAGGGCTGGTTCTTAAAAAAAGAAACTTCATATAAACAATGAAATATGCCCAGAAAGAAAACATCGAAACCAAGTCATTACATCAAAGGAAGTTGATATCTGGTAAAAGGGTGGAAGCAGTTTTGTTTCTATCTTTCCATGACCTTGATGTGCAAGCCTTCCCCGAGGTCTAGAATTGGATTTCGGCGAATTTCATCTCTCTTGAGCTTTATGTATCTGATCATATTCCAACAGATAGAAAAATGTCAGGAACCGCATCGCCGTAAGCCATCCAATTCACGCGCTCGACGATCTCTCCAGGATGTTGGTGCCGAAAAAGGGAGATGAGTACCTGTATTTCGTGACCAAGACGTGCAGAAAAGTCGCCAAGAAAACTCTCGCGTACTCCGCTCCGGCACATTGTTTCATTCCCCATCCAAAAGGCATGAAATTCTTCAGCATGGTATCCGATTCGCATTCCTGGAATTCGAAAGCCCTAGACAAGTCAATCACAGTATCGCATTGATCCAAATTTTAGATCAAAATCGCCTGCGATGATAAACTTCGTATATCCAAATCTTAAATCAAAACCCCCCATGTGTAAACCCCGATTCCCCTCTTAAATTTAACCTTCCAGCGCCACGGATTGAACGTGGTAGGATCTTCATATGTCTCGGGATCCAAGTGGAAAGCAGAAGTGGCAATCAAAACTCCCCAGCCCGCGGGAATCGTGTATCCTGCATAGAATTCCGAAGTTCTAAGCACTATGTGGTAATCAAAGTATCGATCTATATTCTCGATGCTAATAGAAAGCGAATGGATCGACTATTATACAAGCGACCTACCGTTCCATTCCACATCGCTTTTTGTCCTCCTCAACAGTCCAGGTGAGATGTTTCCCAACCTTAGCGATTCATGTATTACCTGGTTTTGCAAGTACCCACGTTACAAAAGATTCTAGGATATGCTGATTGTCCTAAAGAATTTGTTCATTTGGCTAGATTGCATACATGAAGAGTGAAAGGCATCGACTTGTACTCTTCCCACGTGATCGAGGAGTCCGAAACTTCTCTTTGCTTTATTATGGTCTCGTGCTCATCCTGGAAAAAATTTGAGCAAAAACTCACTTAAAAATGTTCAAAGGGAATCCATTATGCATAATTCGATTTGTAATTAGAAAAGCATACGGCGATTTCTTGCAATGCTTTAGGATTCTCTTCGAGGAACATTAGAGCTAATGTCAACGTCGTCGAAAGAGAATCGAAGCTGACAAAAAGAAGCCCAAACAAAAGCTTCACCACCGAATCCTCCGTTAAGAATTTCTCTCTGCTCATATCTGTCATGATGCGAGAAAGATAGTCGTTGTAATGCGTCTCCGGCGAAAAAAGCCGATCTTTTACGATTTCTCGAATGATTGACAATGCCTTCTTATGGTCCTGCATAGACTTAAATTTAGTACGAAGTTTTCTCTTATACTAGAAACCAAGTTTCAATAAAGAAACTGGTTCACTGTACCTTCATGCATTTGTAATGTGTTGTACCCGGTATGTTCAAAGGAATTGACATAAGGCCCCGGACAAACGAAAAGAATAAATCACCCAATTTCTCCGAGGATTGTTTAGGATCATAACTTAACAGTTGCTTTGCGCCGAATTGAATTGCCATCTAGCAAGAACATCAAAAGCAAATGCGTGTTAGATTTGTCATGGCGCCCCACTTAGAGAAAAGGCAAAAACGATTCGAAAGTGTTTTTGATCCAAGGATTTGGCCTTTACGGTTCCCGTGGCATATTTTACGTCGACAGATTCTTGACCTAACCAACTCTCTATAGTCACTCGAGACGCTTCTTCCATCAAGGGAAGCAACTTCTCCCTAAGGACCTCCATGCCAAAGTGCTTTAGAACCGTGCTTCGAATATACTTGTGGACATTCGGGATGTTGGTGTTGGCCTCGCTGTCTTGTGCGAAAAGCTTTGCGAATGTGTCTAAAGCCCATGAGTCAAACAGCTTCCCGTGTTGCTGAAGGACAAAATGGCAGAATTCCGGATCGGCCGAGATTACCATTGCCCGACCCGCCATGCTCGTCCGAAATGTCTTTCCGTACCTGCGTCGAAAGAACAAAGAAGAGGGGGGCATTTCTAGATATTGTTAAGAACTACGAAATAAAGTCAGCATTTTGCTTGGAAATGGCCAATAAAATGGTACGGGTACCTTTGTATTCTCTTCTTGAGGAATGGAAGGAGGTCTAGAGAGTAACTAGGAACCATTAATTGAAGGGTCTCACCGATGAGAGGGAGCCCCCAAGAACCGGGAGGAAGAGTACCGTTGCACCGGGGTTTTCTCCATCGGTAAACCCGGTGAGCGAGCCACACGATGATCAATGTCGACACACACGTTCCGATCATCCACATCACGTGTTTCTCTGAGAAGACGAGGAAGCAAATGGAGCGGGGAGGGTGATGATCCATACCAGTTATTGTCTCCCTCTTTGTAGAAGTATCTCTCTCCTTTCTAGTGCATGCTTTTGCCAAGTTTGTGTGGCTTTTATATATTTGCACGCGAAGCATGTGTTACGCATCACGAGAAGCTCACCTGATTATAATAATTGCAAGAAGCAGGCACGCATGTGTTGTCATGCGTGAAAAAGGACCATCACGAGAAGCTCACCTATGTGACATTCTGAATTTTCGACCCGTCCCAATAAAATAAAATGTGCATCTTGTCAACGCGCCAATGGTCCTTTTTCTTTGAGCTGATCACTCACGAGTTAACCAATCTATTGGGTGAAGCCGTTAAGAGATATAAACACGGTAAAATCCCTAAAAGCTATCCTGTAGGTTGGATTGGACTAAAATCACGTTCGGTCGATTTTAACCATGAAATTGAATTCAGTTTCGGAAATCGAACGTTCGAGCATATCACGATTCATTTATAGAATGTCGTCTTGTCTTTCGGAGAAATTACATCGAGTTCGGGATTTTTATGGAAAATCACTTCGGATGTCGTAGAAAATTAGCGGAAATTCGGTTTAGCTCATTTGAATGGAATTTTGACTTATAAGCCGAGCTACTGGATGATGGGAATTTGTAGAGATGTGTGGGATTTTTCTTCGACGAAATTGGACTTCGAATTTGAGAAATTGAGGATGAAATTGAAGTTTAAATTGGTAAAATTCGGAGCTACGAGAGGGCTGCATATATATTGGCATCAAATTGGATTAATTGTGGAAATTGATTACAAGAAAGTAATGGGGGACAAGGAGATAGGCTTGTGGACTTTTGGAGAATAGATAATGATGGATTAGATATTGAATTTGATCTTTCTTCCCACTCACCCACGACTTCTCGAGCAAGCCTCACGCGTCCCTCTCCCTCATCCCTCCGTTCTCTCTCCACGTCGGTCTCTCTCTTTTCTTTCCTTCGAAGACCGTCTTTAGCTTCTGTTTTCATTTTCCTTTTTCCTTTGACGCCGCAGCTTCTCACTCTCTCTCTCTCTTGCTGCTCTTCTCCTCCACCGTTCGAACTCCAGCACTCATCTCACGCCACCTGCTCCACCATTTTTGGTTTCCCTCGGTCAACTCCAGCAGAATTCTCCAAGTGAAGCCCCTTTGTTGACTCCGCAAGCCGCTCCACGCGTCCAAGCATCCCCACCGAACAGCTCAGCCCCACGATCAACTGCCCCTCAATGCTTCTGCTTCAATTTCATTTTTCCTTGCCACGTCCGAACCACTACCACCACCGACTGTCCCCCACATCGTGTCTTCCTTGCGGCTTCCCACCGAATCAACATATCTACCCCGAAGTTGACTCTAGTAATCCACCGAAGCTGCTTCTTCGTCTGCTTCCGTCGACGCCAGCACACGGGTCACCAAGCCAGCGAATTCCTTCGAAGTGGTCCAGTCCACCGAAGTCCCATTTCCATCGAAGACCTGCAGCTCACGCGAATTCAGTCAAGCCCAGCGGCCCATCTCCACTGAGTCGCAAGCTTCAGCCCGTGCAAGTCAATTCCAGCAGCTCAGCCTACGCAAGCCCAGCCCGCAAGTCCAGAAATTGAGCCCCTGCAGCCCGCGAAATCAGCCCAGCCCGTGCGTCTCAGCCAATCACTTAAAGCTCAGCCAAGCCCAGCAATTGCTGTGGGCTTTGCAAGGCCTTTTGGGCCCAGCCCAAGTGTCCATAGACACCGCCAAAAGTTCAGGTTTCGACCGCCATCGCATCACCGTCACGGTGTTCCGGTCTTTACTTTTCAAAAGTGAGTTTTGCTCACTAATCCCTTATTAGTATGCTAATGATACTTAGGGGTTGATTAGATTTAATTAAGTGCAATTAGGTGGATAGATTAGATTAGATTAATTAAATTAATGATTTGCCTATGCATTAATTAAATTAAGGATTTACCTATGCATGTTAGGCAAATGATTGGTGTAGTTAGCAAGGAAATAGGTTCTATTATTTATTGAACAAGTCTCGGTAATTTTCCGGGCTTGTCTCAGCTTCCAATTAGGCTATAACGGGCCTAAGTTGGATTTATTGCATTTATTTAATAATTTATGTAATTATTTAATATTTATTTATTTTCCGAAAATTAGACTAGGATAGCCGACGACCAAAATTTTATGCTAATCATTGTGGTGCCGTCTGTTTATTTATTTGAGCGTTGATTTGTGCTAAATTGATTTAATGGTGTTTTTAGGATCTTATTCCTAAATTTATCAATTTTGGTAATTGATTAGAAATTAACCGAGCATCGGTTTACAATGCCAAAATATTTTGGTGGACCATATAAAATGGTGGAAATTGTGGAAGTGAAATTATGATATATGGCTAAGACCAACCGTGTACCCACACACGACTATTTTTATCGGGTATGATAAAAATGATGAAAATGGTATACTATCTTGGCCCGGGGGTCCTAATCTATCAGCTTTGGATGAGCAATTTATTATCAGTTTTGAGCGAGCATATAAATAGTATACCATAGTATCAGCTTTGGGTGAGCATATATTATCAGCTTTGGGCGAACATATATAGTATACTATGATAGCCTGGGGGCCATAATCATTCAACTTTGGGCAAGCATATATATTGTATACTATATTATCAGCTTTGAGTGAGCATACATTATCAGCTTTAGGCGAGCATATATAGTATACTATGATGGCCTGGGGGCCCTAATCATTCAGCTTTGGGCAAGCATATATACAGTATACTATATTATCAGCTTTGGGCGAGCCATGCTATCCATTTTTAGCTTTGGGTGAGCAATCCTAGACTAAGGTCGGACTTTATAGATAGTATTGAATGTATCGACCAAGGAAATACCGTGATGATATGTAATCAATCAAGTCGATTAATCAATGATTCGATCTAATTGGGTGAATTGTTGTGACTGGTGTATATTTGAAATATATTGATTTGCATAATAGAACTGAAGCCAAGGTAAGTCCTCTAACTCATGTTGTGCTTAGGCAGTCTAAGGTGTATTGGCTTCATAATCGGGTCTTAGAGGGTAGAACTTGCTAAGACGTAGTCTCATCCCGGTTGTATGACAACATTTTAGGTCCCTAGATGGCAGAACCTGAAGAGGAATATCTAGAGGAGAACCCCGAGGATGATCCAGAGTAGGATCTTGATGAGGATTGAGACTCCACTCCTGTCAGATGACTTTTGGCTGTGGAACCTGTTTGAGTAGAACTCGACTTTTTAGTATGGTTTGTATATGTATATATATGACTGAGTTGTATATATGTATATAAGTGTGTTGGTTTTCAGATTCAAGTTTTTAGTCATACTTTTCTATCCCATTGCTTTATTGTCTGGGGATTATTATATGCTTCCGCATGCGTATAAAAATAAAAATGATGAAAGGGTCGGCGATGCGTCCTGGGATGTCGCTATTAATCGACCAATGTGAGGGATGGGTGCGTGCCCGAGGATTGGGGCGTGATAACCTGACTATGGATAGGGGAAGTACTTTGCGTGTAATCACTAGTATTCCATCCATATGGGGATAAACAATACCCTTTAAGATTCTGTAAAATCAAGCTGTTGTCATTGATGGAACATAACTCATACAATGCCACTTAATCATACGTGTAATGAGAGAAATCATTCTAATATGTAAATAACATGTCTGTTGCATGTGATTCATTAAATATCCTTTTGAGAGATTGAAGATCTAACATACATATGGATCCATGTTGTTTTGAAAGTATCGACGAAAACAAGTGATCAAACTACAGTATAAATAGAATAAGGAAATAAATCACATGCCAAATCAACGTGGTTCGGTTGGTGGACCTATTCCATAGGAAGAGCAACACAAACTTTTATTAAATATCAAATGATATAATGGAGTTTACAACTATATTCTAGTCAGTCAAACATGCTTAGTATTTTTTAGCTCTCGATTAAATCTATGAACTAACACAGTGTTTAATCCCATAATTGCTTATGAAATAATATCTCAATCTTACAAGAGAATTACATAGATCTTGAAGGTCATATACGCTAATGTGCCCGATTCCTTTCTTTATCACCAAAACATCTTGAATAACCTTCAGAACTCCACTCTCTAAGGTATATTGACACTTGGTTGGATCCAAAGCACTTAAGAAAATGAGGTTATTGCACTCTAGTCAATGTCTTTACTTTATATCATGCATTCTAATCCTAATATTGCCAACACTCACAATATCGCTCTTAATGTTATTCACGAACTATACTTTACCATTATTAAGTAGTAAATTAGTTGCTCTTTGGTGCAGCGTGAAATCAATAACTAGAATCTATAATCCATCTATCAAACAATAAATCCTCAGTGACAGATCATTATAAAAGGACAACATCAGCAATTGCGGCAACATCATTAGTAGACTTTACTCTAATATTCTTACTCCTCTTGTTTTTTATTTTAAGGAAATCCCTTCTAAGATGCCTCTTCTTGTCACAACTCCCATAAACCACATCGCTAGTCCTAAACTAACTATGCTTGTTGTGATTTGTATTGCTCCTACTAACATGAGCATTGGTTTTTCCTCTTATTTCACCTACTAAAGTAGCAAACATAGATTCATCATATTCTCTTATACGGATGTCTTCTTTCAAAATTAAATCATGAACCACATCAAATGTCTAGATTGTATCCCAACAAACAATGATAATAGTAATATCCCAACTGTCAAATAATAAAGATAATGTGAGTAAAGCATGTATCCTATCATCAAATTCAATCTCAACTAAACTCATTTGACGAGCAGCAATATTCATATCATGGATTTGATTAGCAACCAATGCACCTATGCCCATATTTAAGTAAATAGACGTCACATTAGGTAGACCTTGTTAATTGTAGAGGGCTTCTTGTTTATGCTCAACATGGTATTTATTAGAACTGCAATAGTTTTTTTTTTTCATCGATGTTAAATGTGACATTACGAGCCGACGTAAGCTAAATAACACCTACTACCTATCTATCTAGCAATTCCCAATCAGGTTGCTTCACCAATCTAGTTTCTCCTTCTATAGGGGTAAGTATAGATTCCTTTAGTACAAATAACACTCAATCTAAATCTTCCAAAACCGAAAAATCATTTTTATTAAATATGTTGATTTTTACTGTTCCTTATTTTGTCATCATTAATTCGTTTCAACTAAGTTAAGCTTAGCTCTAATATAAATTGTTGCGGAAATAGAGAATTGAATAATAAGATAAACAAAACATGGAAATAAATAGCACATCAAATCTACGTGATTTGGTTAGTGGGATCTTCACAAGAAGAGCTATGCAAGATTCCACTATAAATCAAGCAATATGACAGAAACTACAACCACACTCGAGACATTCTAACACTCTTTGTATTTCCCAGCTCACAGTCAAACTGAATGACTCACATAATATTTAACCTCAAATTCCTTACAAAATAATCTTTCAATCTCATAAAGGAATTACACAAAGCTTATGTTAAAATATGTCTCGAGTTTGAGCCCAATGCGAAATGATGAATATTCCGAATTGGATATATTGCGGACATTCGAAATCGAGCAAAGAATATCCAAAGATCAACTTCCCAAATTTGAATCTGTGTTTGAGAGTCTGGCCGCTAAAATAGGAAAGTCAAACTTTCACTTGGATTTGGATTTTGTTTAAAACAAACAGATATATGTTTTGGATAAAATCGTTTAAGTTAGGAAACAGAATCCTATGAGAAATTGGCAAAAGAATAGAGTCTCAATATATATATATATATAGACTTGTGGCCATGGATGGAAGAAGGTTGATCATGAAGAAGTGTTCTTGAAGCGCCATCTCGTTGTCGAGTGCTTAGAAGGGATTTTTTCTTTGTTGTTCTTGTTCGTGAATTACATCCAAGAAAATTTAGTGTTGAAACCAATTAAATATTGTGGTAAGATTTGCGTGTAATTCCTACATGAGATTGAGAGATTATTTCTTGAGGAATTTTAGAGCTAAACACTACGTGCGTTATTGGGTGTAATTGGGGCTTGGGAAACACCGAGAAAGTGTTTGAGTGACTTGAGCATGTAATTTCCTTGTATCGCTTGATCTATAGTGAAATTTGCTACTGCTCTCCCCGTGGACGTAGGTCTTTACGACCGAACCACATAAATCCGATGTCCGATTTATTTTCTTCTTCTGTCTATATTACTATTCAATCACTCACATTTTCGCAACAAGTGGTATCAAAGCCAGGCTTGGCTAAGTTGAAGATCGATGGTGATAGAAGAAGTAAAAGTGATAATCAACAAATTTAATGGGAATGATGTTAGTTTCTGGAAAATGCAGATTGAAGATTATTTTTATCAGATGAAACTGCACTTGCCCTTATTTGGGGATAAACCAGAGTCGATGAAGCAAGCTGATTGGGATTTGCTAGATAGACAAGCTATGGGTGTTATTCGGCTTACATTGGCTCATAACATCACGTTTAACATCTTGAAGGAGAAGACCACTACTGATTTGATGCAAGCCATGTCGGATATGTACGAGAAACCCTCTGCGATCAACAAGGTTTATTTGATGCGACGTCTATTTAATTTGAAGATGAGCGAAGGTGCGTCAGTTGCAGATCATATCAATGAATTCAATGTGATTGTTAGTCAATTGAGTTCAGTTGAGATTGATTTTGAAGATGAAGTACGCACTTTGATTCTATTATCCCCATTATTTGATAGTTGGAATACTACTGTTACTGCTGTTAGTAATTCCTCTAAGTTAACAAGTTTGACGTTTGATAGGGTTTGAAATTTGATTTTGAGCGAGGATATTCATAGAAAAGAATTTGGCGAACATGTATCTACTGCTTTAGTAGGTGAAAATAGAGGAAGATTTATAACTCGTGTGGGTAAGAGTAGAACTAATATGAACAGACGTAGTTAATCTAGGACTGTTGATGTTGTCTATTGGAGCTGTGGCAAAATGGGACATCTTAGAAGGAATTGCCTTAAGTTGAAGAATGAGAAGGGTAAGGAAATTATAGTTAATTCTGCGGATAATGTTGCAGCTGTAGCATATAATATTGATTATGTCTTGTCTGTTACTAATAATTCATTTTTTGATGGATGGATTATGGATTCTAGTTGTTCTTTTCATGTCACACCAAATAGAAACTAGTTTATCACTTATCAGTGCACGAGTAGTAGTAAAATCTAGTTAGGGAACAATGCTGAGTGCGATGTTGTGGGTGTTGGTGATGTTAAAATCAGAATGCATGATGGCATTGTGAGGATATTGAATGAAGTAAGACATGTTCCAGAATTGAAAAAGAACTTAATTTCCTTGGGTGCCCTAGATTCAGTTGGTTGCAGATATTTATCAAAATGTGGAGTTCTGAAGGTTGTTCGGGGTGCATTGGTGATAATGAAAGGAATCAAGCATGGAGGTCTGTATAAACTTCAAGGTGAGATAGTGACAAATTTCACTGCAGAGGCATTGGATGCATCTGTTCGAGAGTTTTTTGACTGCTCGAAGAAGACCTAGGTGTTTGTGCCAATGCAAAAGATGCTAATGTCAGGATCACGCGGTTGAGAGCTTTGATTGAGACGGAGACTGATAAGTCGATCAAGCATGTGCAGACTGGCAATAGCATGGAGTTCTGCTCGGAGCTGGTAAATAAATTCTGCATGAAAGATGGCATAGTGAAACACCGCACTAGTGCCAGCAAATCACAACAATTTGCAGAATTGATGAGTAGAATATTACTAGAGATTGCCCAAAAAGTTATCTCTAATGTGGGTATTGCTAGGAGAATCCTAGCTAATTTGATTAGTACGATAAGCTGTCTGGTGAATAGATCCCCATCAATTGTTATGGAATGGCGGACTCTTGAAGAAGTGTGCTCAGGTAACGTTGCCGGTTATTCTATTATTAGAATGTTTGGTTGCTTGTGTTATTTTCAAGTGAGTGATGGTAAGCTCGATTAGAGGGCAAGGTGCATATTCCATGGCTATGCATAAGGTGAACGGGGCGATCGGTTGTGGTGCCCAGATATAAATTCACATGTTAATAGCAGAGAAGTTATCCTTAATGAGTCTCCGGTACTTCTGGCTAGGAGTAATTATAGCAGTATTCAAACAGATCTGAACGGTGTTCAGCTTGAGGTAGAGTTGCGACCATAAACTCTTGAGGTGGCGAGTACGAGTACTAGCAGAGTAATCGACATGGATGGTGCTTGTAGCGAGGTGAAGCCTATAGAGCCAATGGTTGCCGTAATTGCTGAAATTAACAAGGTACCTATTCAATCTCCTGATTGATATGGATGCAATAATGGTTTTGCTTTATCTGTGGTTAAGGAGGTTGTGTAGGAAAATCCTTGCGGAACAATTAAAGATGCATGTGAAGTTGGTATTCTGATGAGGTCCTCGGTTATGGTGAAGTTCAAGTGAGGCTTAGACTTGGATAATATCTATGGCGATTGAGCCCATCGGGACTATGGGAAAGTAGCGGCAGAGTTTGATTTTTGCGAAGCGATTGCACTTGACTCAAACTTTGAGCCAAGGTGGAGATTGTTAAAATATGTCTCGAGTTTGAGCTCAATGTGAAATTATGAATATTCCGAATTGGATATATTGTGGACATTCGAAATTGAGCAAAAAAGATCCGAAGATCAACTTCCTAAATTTGAATCTGCGTTTAAGAGTCTAGCCGCTAAAATAAAAAAAGTCAAACTTTCACTTGGATTTGGATTTTGTTTAAAACATACAAATATATGTTTTGGATAAAATCGTTTAAATTATGAAACAGAATCCTATGAAAAGTTGGCAAAAGAATAAGGGTCTCACTTATATATATATATATATATATATATATATATATATATATATACTTGTGGCCATGGATGGAAGGAGGTTGATCATGAAAAAGTGTTCTTGAAGCGCCGCCTCATTGTCGAGTGCTTGGGAGGGATTTTTTCTTTGTCGTTCTTGTTCGTGAATTACATCCAAGAAGATTTAGTGTTCAAGCTAATTAAATATTGTGGTAAGATTTGTGTGTAATTCCTTCGTGAGATTGAGAGATTATTTCTTGAGGAATTTCGGGGCTAAACACTGCGTGTGTTATTGGGTGTAATTGGGGCTTGGGAAACACCGAGAAAGTGTTTGAGTGACTTAAATGTGTAATCTTCTTGTATCGCTTGATCTATAGTGAAATTTGCTGCTGCTCTCCCCGTAGACGTAAGTCTTTATGACCGAATCACGTAAATCTAGTGTCCGATTTATTTTCTTTTTATGTCTATATTATTGTTCGATCACTCGCAACAGCTTACCCATAAGATTCAATCAACTTCAACACTTTCGGATTGCTTCTGGGTATAATTCATGAAAAACAGCCTCTTCGATGCTCTTCACAAAGAAGAATCGCATCTTATGTAGAAAATATTTAGATAAAGAATAGAAAACCTAGTCAAACTTAGGAAACCTCCATTTAGATCAATTTTCCTTCATCAGCTCAAACTCAAGATATGTCTTTAATAGAGAATTTACAAGATTAGTTCAAACAAACGAGACACTTGAGGATCTTTTTTCTTTTTTTCTAGTTGATAAATTTGTTCTTGAAACTGATAGTTTCCTACAATACTCTAGGATATGAAGGACCTATTATTTCTCATTCTGAATTAATGAGGTAAAAAGGCTACTTGAAGATCATAAATAACTTCATATTCCTCTTTTTGCATTTATAACAATGCGACCGCCTCCACAACCAGATTTGCAGTCGCAAGAAGTTGACCACAACCGTATCAAGCGACAAGTGCGATGGTGAACGCCACTACCATTAGCCTCTCGTGGCGACCAAAAAATTGCGAGTTGTGGCGGGAAATAGCGATGGTACCACGGATTGGAACCAGGGCAAGGTGTGCAGTGGCTGCAATGACTAGATTGGTGGGAACTGAAATGGAAATTACAACAAGCATGCAAGGAAGAAAAAGAAAAGAAAAAAGGTGTTCGTCCTCGAAATAGATTTTGAAATAAGATGGCGTTCCACGTCAATGATGATGAATATATATTATGGTCGCTTGGCTAACCACACCAACTATGAGATACTCCACTTTACAAAAGCAATACATTGAATCGATTTTACAAAGTCTAGGTACTTAATTAAACCAAAAAAGTATTAAGTATCAAATCGCACACCAGCAAAACTACAGGTGTGTATGGTGTTATTATTAAAAAAAAATCTTAGTATCTCAATGAAATTTGCTACACTATACTTGGATTAATGGAAGTGAAGAGAATTGAAGAAAATAATAACTCGGGGCTGGCTTGATATATATAAGACTAGATTAAAGTAAGTATTATCGTGTCCAATTTTTTTCAATGACATAGCCGTTCAAATTCTAATAAGAGAAAAGCCTAATCCTAATTAACTTGGGTCCATCAGCACTTGCAAAGTCGGTTCTAACATCCAATCATGGGCTTTCAACCTTTGAACTTGCTTGATTCGTAGCAAATGGGATTACAAAAATCAAAGCAGGATAGATTGCGAAACCACTAAAGCCTATTTTCCACAGTGGGAAGTAGAACTGCTCTTAACAATACCAGCTACCAAACGGTGATTCGTGATGTGCATACTCTGCTCAAGTTGGGTGGTTTTAAATATTTGCACTTGAAGCAATACGTGGGTTTTCCTTATAATGCTCTACCAATAGCAAGAAGTTGATTATTATTATTTTTTTTTTGTACAATTTTTTCTTGAAACGGAAAAATTTTCCAGAACACTCGAGCACACTAGGGACCTTTAGTTTTTCTCGTGCTGCGTTTGCAAGTCAAAAAGACTACTTGAAGATCACCAACGAATTTGCACGTCTCCTTTTGCATATACGACCACACGGGTAATTACGGCCGAGCCCGATCAAATTTGAGGTCGTGTCAAGGAAACCGCCACAATCATTTTTGAGATCTTCGGCCCACTTTTCCGACGTCTTTTTGTCTACAGTAAAGTGAGTATGGTCGTGTTTCATTCCGGAAAGCATTAATAATTTCCAGGAGTCTTCCTAATTTTTAGGAGACTTTGTATCGTGTTCGATAGTTGGACATATATCCGACACACGTAGTTACTAGATCTCAGAAAATCTAACACGTCTAACACGTGATTCCGACATATATGGGATTAATTTTTAAAAAAAAATCAACAAATGAAGGGTCAAAATGTAAATATATAAAATAATAAAAGATAATAATAATAAAGAGAGAAAGAAGAAAAACCTAATTTAATATTATCTTTTAACTCTCATTGTCCATGACCCAAGATTTTTAGTATAAATTCTAGACTTTTTTATTGTTATTTATTTTGTGAATTTGAATTAAATTAAGTTGATTTATGTTAGAGTTATCTATTTTTTCAGAAATGACGGGTTAGCGTATCATGTTATTGCGCATATCATATATCGAGATCGGTGTTACTTAGGTTTCATGAACCCATTTTTTAGAGTGAGTATGCGGTTGATTCTTCTTTTATCAATTGGTTTCATTTGGATCTATTTTTTTTTAAACAAAGTTAGCCCATTTGATTTCTGCCCTGGCCAAACAAATAATGTGATTTTGCCACTTGGTCCTTAGATATTTGCTTTTCAAAAGTTGTACAGACAAAACTCATCGATGAAGATTTTGGTTCGAAGTAGGAGAATCATTTTTACCTTCCTTTTATCGGTGAAAAGATGAAGATAGATGATCAGTGCAGCTGTCCTCTCTAACTGTTATTATTTGGGTCTCATACCATTCACAAAATATTTGATTTGAGGCCAAATTACTTAATTTACTACAAAAACCTTAAGTGGATTGCACGATGCTACATACTTGCGATATGAGATGTTACGTACGAACGAATGAAAAATGTGCTTGTGCGTGTATAGACGCAGCTAATCATATCCAAACCTGTCGTGTTTTCACAAACAGAGTATTAGCTTGGATAATTAAATCAATAGGTCTAAACATATCATTAAGGGGCAATCAAAACGCGGCACGTTTATTATTCGCATATAAATGGGTTTGATCTGTTAATAAAACAAACTTGTCTAAATTAACACAAATACGCTTGCTTTCGTGTAGTGTAAATGAGCTGTGTTGAAAATCGCTATATCCGGCTAACGTAGTTCGATGGATATGCGAAAAATTAGAAAGTCTTCCTAGATGAGATATTGAATGCCCAAATCATACTTGAATATGTAATCTTGTGGAGGACAATGACACTTCTTTACTACTAGATTACCCTAGTAAGTGGTATGGAATCATCTATGTTGAAGATTATATACGATCCAAAAAACTCCTTGATCACCAATGCTCTTCTATTTGCAACATTGCTTTCTGTTTTCTGTGTTGATTCGTTTATTATTAACGTTCATGCTATTAGAGTAGGAAGTGAAGTGTGCTTTATTGCAATTTGACGACAAAAGTCGTAAGCACGCAACTGACGCGATGCTTTTGTTGAAATCCATTACACCCGATAAAGTGACAACTCGAGTAGGGATAAAAAAGGACATGAGAAATTGAACTCGAGATTTGCGAGTTTAGCTTGGAGAGAACTCGATCTATCCAAATCTACAGAAATTATTTAAGACGTACGACGATTCTTTCAAGGAGTGAACATCATATCCTTTTTTTCAGGACATGTTCGGCCAACTTATGACGTATTGTTGTCCACCGCAAAAGTAAATTATGGCCGTGTCTCGTTTTCGGGCTGAACCAATTTCGAGCGTTTCTGCAGATAATTCTTCTTTTATCAATTGGTTTCATTTGGATCCATTTCAAAACTTTTTAGCCCATTGAATTTCTGCTCTGGTCAAACAAATAATGTGATTTTGCCACTTGTTTCCTTAAAAATTCGCTTTTCAAGAAGAAAATTCTAAATCTAGTAAAGTAAATAATGCCATTCTGAGAACCGATTTTTCTTATATTTGCATTATATTAATTTTTTTTACTGGAATTTTTTTTTACCGTAAGCCAGTAAAAAAAAATGTTGTTTCTTGCTCAATTCTATTATGGGAGCCAAACGAACAATAGGAATACCAATGCCCTTTTGTATTTCCATTCTATTTTCCAATTTTTTTTTCGATATGACTCCATTTCTTTGGACCAAACACGCATTTGGGCCTTGTTTGGCGTATTGTTGAAGGATTTGAATTACTTAACTTCACCTATTATTGAGACTGCACCATCACTATTATTACAAAAAAAGAATATAGCATATTTGATAAATACATTTGAAAAGGTTTTTTAGCAAATTGAAACTAAAAATATAATCAAAAATAAACAAATACTTGTGCAAGACGTCGCCAATAATAAACTAGTGGAGGACTTGCAGACCGACACAGTTGATGATGGGGGTGGTCCATGATGTTCAAGCCCATCAACCTCCATATGGTCTCTGAGCTTTGTCATGATCAGGGGTGTGCATGGTCCGGGCGGGTGGTTCCCGACCTAGAACTGAGAACCGCCCGCTAAGAATCGATTCCAAAAAATGGGAACCAAGAACCGCCCGCTAGTTGCATGGATCCACTCGGGAACCAGACCGCGCGATCCAGTCCGGTTCCCCGGTGGATCCATAGAACCGGTCCAACCTCCACACCTTCCCCTTTTCGCCTTCAATTGGTTGCGACCCTCGCTCCACTTCCATCTCGGCCACCACTACCATCTTGGCCACCGCCTCCGTCGTCTCCCACTCCTCCCTCAAGACCGACAATGAGGAGGACAATGGAGATGATGAGCCGTTCTTAGACCTAGACAATGGAGACAATGAGCAGAGGAAAAAGGGCGTGGCATTCTGCTCCTTGTGAGCCAGAAAGCTTTCGACTTGAGCTGCATTTGAAAGTTTCCCGACAAAGAACAGATAAAAACATGGTGAATGAGGAAAAAAGAGAGCTTCCAAAACTTACCAGCAAGAGAGAGAACAGAGAGAAGTAAGAAGAAGAAGGAAAGAGGAAGATGCTCCATAATGCCGGTGGGGGTTCTTCACGTATGCAACTACGCACCCCCTTGGATCCCTGCTTCGCTCATTGAAAGCGCATCGCAGCGTCCCCTCACATCAAATTTTTTTAATATTAAAAATTTATATATTATTATAATATAACCGGTCTGGTCCAAGTGGGCGGGTGAGCGGATGTGTCTATGAAATCGGAAACCGGACCGATACCCACTGATTCACATAAATTGGAACTGGGAACCGGACCGGTTCTCTTAAGAACCACCGGTTTCGGGCGGTCCGGGCGAATCCTGATTCTTTTGCACACCCCTAGTCATGATACATCCTTCGGACCTCTGAATTCGAATCACATCCTCAAGTCCTAAGTTTCGACCCCAAAAAAAAAGTCCTAAGTAACGCCACAGAACAGCACCCACCGTAGCCATGGATGTCGTCAGCCTCATGCGACTACAGCTCTGGGGTTGTGCAAGGGGCGCAACATCCGCTACAGCTTATTGACGGGATTGGCAGAACCCGTCATTCTAAAAACCGGCCAAGTGACAAAGTCGGGCTTGATGCCGAGGCAGAGTTTCTTCGCCCTGTGCAACTGTAATTTGGAGTCATACAAGGGGGCAACCTGGTTAGAACCTCCAGGTTGATTGATAGATTGAGAATAAGAGAGAGAGAGAGAAGAGAGAGAGAGCAAGTGAAACGAGTGGGCATAGGATGTCATCCGTGTAAGGAGCCTTGACCGCGGGTATTCGGGACAGTGATCGCCAAGCAACGCCTCAGCAATGGGCGGACGTCGGCCATCGTCAGGCATCATTTTCCGTATAGACATGTCTAGATGTCTTGGGAAACAAGACCATAGCGGGTAAAACGTAGGGAGGAAGAAGGAGAAGCCACAGAAGGAGAATACATCTCCGCCCATTGAGATGCGTTCTTATAAGATTCCCATTCTAAAATGTCTAGCTGTGCAAGAATCGCTCCAACCTAAGAAAGATCATTAAGTTGAAATAGAGATGATTCCGCAGCAATTACTGTCGAGGCAGAAATATAGAGTAGGTCCAACGATTCTATCCTCAGGCTCGCATACATCACCATCTGGAAGAAAGAAATCATTCTAGTCTAATCGGAACCAAGCTATCAATGCAAACTTGAATTGATGGAAGAGAACACAGCATCTTTTTAAGTCCAATTCAGCAGAAAACAGAGTTCATATTACTACACGACGAAGATGACGCATCAATCCAAGTAATATTCGACTGCAATCACTCCAAGTAATGCTATTATGTAATTAAATTAACAAATAAGAGGCTCCCAGATTGAGGCTCTAGACATCAAAGTCCTGGTATTGCTGAAGGACCTGGGTGCAGCCAGCCAAGGGCTGGTCCATCTCGAATCCCATGTTGTTGGCATATCGGGTGTCGGAAACGATCCCGTTGTAGCGGGTGAGGATGACACGGGCACGGTCACGTCCTGCGGCCGGCTTCTGGCAATTGAGCTGCGGGCTGCTCAGGAGCATGGCATCGCAAAGCTGGTCCTGGTGGTCCTCCGAGACAAACAGCTTGTAGGTTCCGGTGGAGTCGGTGGTCGCCTCCTGGCTATACAGGAGCTTCATGCTGGTCCTGTCCTTGCATTCCACTTTTACCTTGGCACCTGTTGAATCAGTCCAACAGAAAATGCGGTTCAGCAAAGTAATCTCAAGAGCGACAACAGCCAAATTATGGGATGAGACGCATCCAACATCCACAATATAAGTCCTCATGTAAACTGGAGTCACAATTACAATCATGAGGAGAGTTGTGCAGGCAGGCAGACACCAAATGTCCTCTCATTCTCAACTTGCCAAAAAGCTTTCTTGCATATTCTAACAAGGCCAAAGGATATTGGCCTGGCTTTTCTCCTTCGCAGAATGGACTGCTTAAGAACAAAAAACTACAGACTGCAGCAAGCAATAACAAGATTCGCCAATTGGGTAAATCGATCGCCCCAAAAGATCAAAAGGGGACGCGTTAAGAGGTGCTATTGACAAGTAGTAGGGATTTGCAGTTCCAACTTCCATCTCTTTCCAACTAGCACCCACCGCGGCTCGACAGCCGCCATCGAAGGATCCACGTCCTGATTCAAATGCAGTTGAAAATGCCCAATGACGGTTTTCTTTCTCACTCAGTGAGCATAACCCGAATTCCAGAACTCCCAATCTACACCAGATCTACCCGACTCAAGACGATTTACCGAAGAAACGACTACCGTAAAGCCCTACACACGGTCGAACAAATCGCTGTCTTTCGAACAGTTCCAAGTCGCAAATCTGCAGAAATTTTCCCAAACTACCCTCCCACGCTACACAAAATGCTCAAATCAAACCCTCCTCCACAAGATGAAGCAACTTCACAAGGGCGGTCGAACGAAACGCCGATATTCAAAGTCACGCCACACAACTCAGCCGCTCCTAAAAAGTAGCACTAGCAATCAACTGGGGCGCGCTCACTATTCACGACTCTGCCATCCCCTGCACACTTCACCACACTACACCACAATCGCCACGGACGCAAGACTGCGGCGACCGTACACGCAGATCCTAACGTCCGGCAACCCGATCCGCGCCACATCTACCCCAGATCTAGACGATATACCATTACGCTACAGCAGAGTGACGGCGACAGTAACGGCAGACTGTGACGCTCCGCCTTCCTAAGAGAGACAAAAAAGAAACGGGGGCGGAAAAGGGACGCGCTACTGCTCAAAAGTCGCAAATGGGTCAGGCGAGACGGGGGCGCGTTACCGGCGATGTAGGTGGAGGCGGGGGTCTCGAAACCGGCACGGCAGGTGTCGCAGTAGACCTTCCCCGTCACGGTGAGCGGGTTCCTGGCGGGCCGGGCGGCGACGGCGATCGCCGGGAGCAGGCAGCAGAGGGCGAGCAGGACGGAGAGCCTCGCCATTTTCGTTCTCGAAAAAGATTCAAGCTTTGGGCTCGACGGTGCGGTGGAGAGAGAAATCAGAGGGAGTACGCAGAGGGAAAAAGCGAAGAGAGATGGGGTGATATAGAAGGGCAGAAGATTAAAAGGAAAGAGAGGGGCCACGAAAAGGAAAAGAACCGGGGGGGATCCGGTGCGGGAAGGTCTACGATGCGCCGGCGCTCGGGATTGTTGTGGGCCGCTCGATTTGAGGACCGGGGTGGGAGAGTCAACGGGCGGGGGGAGCGCGGAGGGCGGGATGTGGGGGAGGGGCGTGGTGGGGGAGGAGCAGGGGATAATCACGGGGGGTCGTGATTGCGCATTGGGTGCTGGGCTGGCAGCTGTCGGTGGTCACATGGGGGGGGGGGAATCATGATAGCGTTGCCAATTTATTAGGAAAGAAATCCGTGAATCGAGCGGGCTCATGTACGCCGTTAGATGAGATGGGACCCATGGGAACCCGCCTGATCTAACGGTGCGAGCCAGCTGGGATCCCCTGCGCCGGCGCAACAGGCAATGACTGCTCGACTGATGGGAGAGAGAGGAAGCAAAGGAGAGCTGTAATCCAGAAAGCCGCGTCCGGGCGGTGCGCGGCAGCGAGGTTTCAAACCGCGTAAGAGGTTTGAACGAAAGGCATGGGGCCCATTCCTTTCCTCGTGGGCCAAGCCCAAAAGCGATGGGCTTTCAGCCCAGTATCGCGATGGTATAATTTTGTTTCGTGAATAATATGAAGTAGGAATATGTAAAAGAATTGGGATTCGCCCAGACCGTCCAAAACCGGACCGGAATCGTCCAGAACCGGTGGTTCTTGAGAGAATTGGTCCGACTCCCAGTTCCAATTTATGAACCGGTGGGTACCAGTCCAGTTCCTAAATCTATGAACGGATCCATCCACCCGCCTAATCGGATCGGACTGATTAATTTTTAATATTAAAAAAATTAAAATTACTAATTAACAAACCTAACATCAAAATGATCAATAAAGTTCTAAGATCCACCATCTCTATCGCATTGTTGGTTGGGGTAGGTGTGTTATCATGAAACTTCCCACCATTAGCTGCGTGTATCCGTCTACTCTACTTTAAATATTCATTTACTTTTTTTTTTCAGATGATTCATCAGCATTCGAATCTCAACTCTTGCCTTTAATTTTAAAAAGTAGCATTTTATCCATCATCTTGCATAGCTCGGTGTCGATGTCATCAACATACACTACTGTCTGCTTGTTACTCCTCTCATCTTCAAATTCTAAATCCTCCCTTTGGTGGTTCTTCTTTCCCCTAATTCCACTGAGAGGCAAAATGTCACTTTCATCCTCCTCCAAGTTAGCCATATTCAGTGATTTTTTTTCCTTATACCACGAGTTTACTAGAAACTTTCTAGTATATTACTCAATATGAAGAGTTCTCATTGTGGGATTTAAAAAGTGATATTATTATTATTGTGAGATCAATCTATGGATTCACTTGAAAATCGAATCAGACCGGTAGTTCAGTTCCCGAGTGGATCCATGCAACAAACGGGTGAATTCCAGTTCCAATTTTTCAGAATCGGTCCTTAGCGGGTAATTCTCGATTCTAAGTCGGGAACCACCCGCCCGAACCATGCACACCCTAATATGAACATCCTTTTTCCCTAAAAATCACTACTTGATCATAGCCAAAAGTAGGACCGTTTCAAAAAATAATTACCTATGTATCACTTACAAAATTGAATGAAATTAAAATATTTTTATCATATATGAAGATGTTTAGATATAAGTTCTTATCGATGAGGGAGAAATTTTCATTGACTAATCATTATAATTTCCAAGCTATACAAGTGATTGTTATTAAGAAAATATTTTCCAAACCACATACTTTTCATGAAACAAACGGAACCCTAAAATTTTCGATTTTTTCCCACACCTTTTAATACATTCCTAGATAGCACAAGAAAAGAAATTTTGTCTCTTCTTTTTTATTCTTTTTTTATATTGTTTTTAGTTTCTGGGAACTACGTTTTCGGTCAAGACGTGTACATGCCCTTATGAGTGGTCATCAGTCTGGCACGAGAGGAATGCGTACTCCTCCCGCTGGCACCTCAAATGGTGGGAAGATTGGAACATGGGGGGCGGCGGAATTGGTGGCGCCTCAAGTGGGCGGAGATCTATAGATAGAGATAGAGCCGGTGTTGGACCGGCGGTGGCAAGTCCACCACCGCCGGTCCTGCACCCGCTTGACTCTTGTCTTTCCTTTTTGCTCTTTCGGAGCATTTGCATTGAGTGCTGGCCCAGCAGCTGGCGGTGGTCACATGGCGGGAATCATGATAGCGTTGCCAATTCATTAGGACAGAAAATCCATGAATCCAGCGGGCTTATGTACGCCCGTTAGATGAGATGGGACCCATGGGAACCCGCCTGATCTAACGGCGCGAGCCAGCTGGGATCTCGTGCGCCGGGGCAACAGGCAATGACTGCTCGACTGATAGGAGAGAGAGGAAGCAAAGGAGAGCTGTAATCGAGGAAGCCGCGTCCGGACTGTGCGCAGCAGCGGGGTTTCACACCGCGTCAGAGGTTTGAACGAAAGGCGTGGGGCCCATTCCTTTCTTCGTGGGCCAAGCCCAAAAGAGATCGCAATTGTATAATTTTGTTTGGCGAATTATATGAACATCTTTTTCTCCCTAAAAATCACTACTTGATCATAGCCAAAAAGAAAAAAAGGAAAAAAAAGACCATTTCCAAAAATGATCACTCGTGTCGCTTACAAAATTAAATGAAATTAAAATTATTTTTATCATATATGAAGATGTTTGGACATGAATGTTTATAGATGGTGGAGAAATTTCCATTGAACAATTATTATAATTTCCAAACGATATAGGCGATTATTATTATCGTGAAATAAACGGAGCCCTAAAATTCTCAATGTTTTTCCACACCTTTTAATACAGTCCTGGATAGCATAAGAAAAGAAATCTTGTTTCTTCTTTTATATTCTTTATTTATTTTTATTGTTTTTAGTTTCTGAGACCTACATTTTCAGTCAAGATGCGTACATGCACTTTTGAGTGGTCGTCGAGGGTCACTAATTGCTCTTATGGATTTCGCAACCAAATTACTAAATTATGATTTTGATCATTGAATAGGATTTGGACAACCAACATAGTTTGATTGAGACCCGATTAAATTACTTTCCGAATTCTGATGCCGTCGTTTGTGAAATGTTCCCCCGACGCCATAGCCGTAAGGAAAAACGAAACTTTTGAGGCACATGAAGCACATCGTTATAAGTGTCACAACTTGGCATTTTTAATCGGGGAAATTGTGTACTAGAAATGAAATGATCAAATTCATATAATAATATGTCGATTTCAAGGCAACGCATGAGGTATCACGTTGCGAAGCGTCAGTAGTATTACATTTTTTATATCATATGCTCGAATGTGCACCTCGTCTGGACATTTACATCCCCATCAATGAAGCGACCACGATGACTACTGTATGCAAATAAATAATGTAAAAGAATATATATGGAACATGCATTGCCGCGTCATCTCTCCAATATTGAGGATTAACAACTGGTCAACGAAACCCTAATTCCCGGCTGAATACTTCTAGATGGAGAAGCACAGAGTCCAATTGGGATTAACTCCACTAGCACAAATGATTATTTTACTGCATTCTTTTGTGATGTGATTTTTTTTTTTAATAGGGTGATATTACCATACCCATTCCGACGAATCTCTTGGAATGACGTATACTTTTTTATGGGTAACTAGCAGATGTGCATATGCGCGATGGGTGTGTGCAAGAAGCTAGACATGCGAGAATTCGGCAGAACCGAATTTATTACTAAATATTTTAATTATCAAATAATGAGAAGACATTATTGAACAAAAAAAAAATACACGGTTTACGAGGAAATATTATGTGGAAAGGTACAAATATTCCAAGAATTGATGTCTTTTTCAGGAAGGCTGTTTTTTTATGGAAAAGATCCAAATTAATATTTAGCATGCGACGAGATTATATAAAATTTATAATGTTCTCATTTTCTCATGAATTTAATATTTACAACAGACATTATTAAAGACATTTTAGAAAGCTTAAATGGATTGATGTCCGTTTTACTTCTTATAATAGTATTGATTACCTAAAGGATAGTGGCAAAAGTTTCACGCGGAAATTAAATCAAAGTTAAATGGTGATGTGGTGTTGGCTTAGCATCTTACATGACTTTTAAATATTATTAAATATAAAAATGACAATATTTAAAATTCGAAAAAAAAATCCAAAATTAAAAAAGAAAACAGAGACCATGGATGCCAAAAAACACCAACCCTTTTGCTAGAGCCGGTGGCCACAGTCTGATCACGGCTAGGGTCATGTGAACAGGAAAAGATCTCTTGGGCTGGGCAACCCTGATGACGGATGGTCAGGGTTGAGCAAGCCTTGCGAGATCTAGCTTGTCGGGGGTGGCGTACGGTTGGATCGATATGGGTCACTCAACCCAAGTTTCATACAACCTAAAAGGTGCCACCACTTCTCTCTCCAGCTCTTCTCCCTTCGTCTGAATCGGAGGCCACCAGGGTGGCGGCAGCGGCAACGACTATGCCGTGGTTGGCTAGAGGTGGGCAAGCACTTGGTGGGCCTCGTCAGTGCTTTAAGTGGATAAGTGCCTTTCTATTAATTTTCTAATATTTCGACTCATTCAATACAAATTAGTTAGTCATTACTTACGTGGATTTTCATTTCGTTTTCGTTTTTGTATAGAAGAACCAACTTGAATAAAAAGAAATATAGTTTAGAGATCACTTTATCCAAAAAAGAAAAAAAAGTAGGTATAGGGGATTGAACTAATTGGAATGATACTCTAGCGGTGTCGTTATCCCATTAGCCAAACGTCTCTGACCAATACCATTTTGGCCACATGATGAGATCCAATTTCAAGTTTCCATTACTACAAAAAAGTTAAACCTCGGGTCTATTCATTTCCTTAACTTTCAGAAGGTGCTAATTAAAAAACAATACTCTGTATATTAACATCAATTTACAATCGGGCAATAATGTTAGGCATATGAATGTGGTCGTTGAAATAAGATTTGCTTATTTCGTTAAGATACATGTGGAATGAATGTTAGAGAAGTCTTGAATTGGAGATTTGGTGCATTGTGGAATAATTAATATGTTCACATCTCATGGGAGGTGGGGTTTGAGCAAGATCTCTCCCTCCCCTTCTTTTTTCTCTTTTCATTGGCTAATTCGTTTTTCTATTATCTTATTGTTGCTTTCATCTTATTTTGTGGAGCTTTTCTCTTCTGATCTAATCTAGAAGCTCATCTTTCCTGTTTTGAGGATATTTCTTTCCCAATCTAGTCTAGATTTGAGGATTTTGCGTGTATGATTTCGTGTTTTCGCTTCCTCGGGTTTTGTTGCCATACAAGTCCAGTTTCAAAGACAATTATAGGAGTTTTGTGAAGATTTTGCTCTTACAAGTGTAAGGTCCATGCTCGTTCAATCTTGTTTCTTTGAATGGGAATAGTGTTGGGGACGCTAAATTTAGGTGCACACTACTGAAAGATAAAGTTATAGCAATAGATGGAGATCTTAGCGTGTGCTCATAACAGAAGATAGATTTAGTGATTCAAAATCTCAAAATTATCTTTTAAGGGTGTAACTCCTGACTTTATTCTACTGATTCCTCTTATCATCTAGAGCTTGTTTTGTTTTGAAGATGTTTAGAATTATTTGCAGTTAGATTAGTATGTTTCTATCCTGTACTTCCGTGCAAATAATTGACATGTTACTTTGACCGAAAAAAGATAATTTGAAGTCAAGCCCACATCAAACTCCTTTAAAGTTGCCTTTGCCGACCAGCCGAATTAATTGTTTTGCGTTTCTTTCAAAAGTAGGAAGCGGTCAACTCCTTGCAGCCTGCATGTTCAGCCCATCCTACTGGCCAAACGTTTCTAGACTTCTGACTTCTGACTTCTGACTTCTGACTTCTCTCTCATTACTTTCTATGTATTCTCTCCAATTTATCACCCCAATCGTACAGGAGACGAAGATTAAAAAAAAAAATTAACAGTTACAACAAGAAAGGAACGACGATGTTCTCGAAGGAAGCAAGACAACTTCTCTTGATCTGCATTTTCATGCTATGTTCCGCCCCATTCCTTTCTCATGGGAGGGTCGATCCCAAGTACAAACTGAAAGCAGTCAACCTCGGAGGTTGGTTAGTCACGGAAGGATGGATCAAGCCTTCTCTGTTTGATGGAATCACCAACAAGGACTTCTTGGTACGTGCTTTTCCCTTATTCGCCAAAGTGTTGCGGCCTTTTCGTTTATGTTCGTTCATGAATCTTGCTGCAATATTCTAGGATGGAACTGGGCTTCAGTTCAAATCGGTGACGGTAGGGAAGTATCTGTGCGCCGAGAGCGGTGGCGGGACCATCATAGTCGCCAACCGCACTGCCGCCTCCGGATGGGAAACCTTCAAGGTGAAAGAGCAGCGCCTAGAGAGGAATTTAGTTGCTCGATCCAAAGTGAAAGCAATGACTGAGGAGACGTGTATACCTTTTGTTTTTGTGACTGCAGTTGTGGAGGATCAACGAGACTCTGATTTTCAACTTCAGGGTCTTCAACAATCAGTTTGTGGGGCTGGACGCGAACGGGGTTGACGTGGTGGCCGTTTCGGAGTCCCCCGTCTCGACGTTCGAGATAATCAGGAATTCAGATGACCCGAGCAGAGTCAAAATCAGAGCTTCCAATGGCCTCTTCTTGCAAGTAATGAGATGCTCCATTCTCAGTTTCAGTTTTTCTTGATAATAAATAATGGCAATTTCATTGGGCGATAGCTGGTTGAACATCTAAGATCAAATCAATGTTGAAACTTGAATGAATCATATATTGAGATGGGTGTGCGATACTGGTGGTGGCTGCAGGCGAGGACAGAGATATCGGTGACGGCCGACTACAAGGGGGAGGGCGGATGGGGCAACGACGACCCATCCGTTTTTGTGATGACCTTTTCCGGTGGGTTGCGAGGCGAGTTTCAGGTCACTAACGGCTATGGACCGGAAAAAGCCCCACAAGTCATGAGGGTAAGAAACCAAGAACTAAGGAGCGCCATCATTCTACTCTTCTACTTTTCGCTTAATGACATTTTCCGACCGCTAGCTAAGCTGCTCGTATTTTCCCTTCGGTTACTTATCAAACGCTAAGTTGAATGCTTAGGTTTCCAACTCCCTTTCTTTTTCTTTTTCTTTTTTTATTTTCTCTTGGTCAAAGGACCGACGTGCCTAATTCAGAACAATCCAGCCCGTGCGACCATCTCGTCTTGATACTGACGATTTTTTTTGGATAAATGAGAAGCGAACTTGTCGACTTCTATCAAGATTTGAGCGTTTGACCGTTCCTAAGCACCGTCCAACTAACCGTCCGCGCTCAATTTTCAATACCCAGCAACGGAGGGCTGCTGCCTGTCTACTGCTAGTGGTTGAAATTTCAACTTATTTAATGAATATCGCCGTTGAACTAAAGGATCGCCTTCACATGCTTGAACTTGATTATTGCCTCTCCATATAACCAGTTGTTCTGGATTTTCAGGAGCATTGGAGCACATTCATAGTGGAAGAGGACTTCAAGTTCATATCAACAAATGGGTTGAATGCGGTGAGGATTCCAGTGGGCTGGTGGATAGCGATCGACCCGACTCCTCCGCCGCCTTACGTGGGAGGCTCCTTGGCCGCACTTGACAATGCCTTTTCTTGGGCACAGTACGTCCCACTTTCCTATGAAGCTTCGCACGTCGCATTCGCACTTTCCATTTCCATTTGCAGAGAACATGATTCCGCATTATTGTCACCTTTATCCTCTCCTTTAGCACATTCGATGTTGAATAGGCAACCGAAGATTTTGTCTCGCCATCGAGCGTGGTAGCCCAATGATAAAAGAGTCACGTTGTCTTTCATGAGGTCGGAAGTTTAAAGCCTATTGTAAGCCCAATCTCCGGTCTGCTTGTATTTAAAATATTTGCTAGTTACCCCTTATAGAGGTACTTCCTCGGTTCTGTACTGCCTATAGGACTCTAGGTGAGGGTTTCATATATTTAGGGATGTCCAAGTGTTTATGGCTCAAACCAAATGTTTCTTACCTTTTACCAAAAAAAGAAAAAAAAAATAGAATGGCACTACACTTTTTAACTCACTCTGAATTGATTACCTATGATATTCTAGAGGAATGAGTGGTACCCACTGCTTCACGATTGGCTAATAAACCGCACTCATCTAGGGTTTATCTCATCCTCACTTTACCCAACAGTAGGTATTTACTACATGGGCGATAGTTGATGCCAAATGTTCCGCTAGACTTGATATAACGCAGTCAATGATGCCCCTTCGTCCTATTATCATGTGCATGTAAAGAAGTTTGAAAAGGGCCTAAATTCCGCACTGACCACCTCTAATGTTTCTGTAATTTTGGTAGGAAATATGGTGTGAACATCATAATCGATCTGCACGCAGCACCAGATTCACAAAATGGGTATGAACACAGCTCATCGAGGGACGGATCTCAGGAATGGGGAGCCACCGATGCTAACATCCAGCAAACAGTAGCTGTCATTGAATTCCTCACTGCTCGGTAAAAACTTTTCCACCCGCTTTCTGTATCAAATGGAATCACATATATCAGGGCGAAGTCAGAAAATCTGGAGTTCCAAATGCCATTTTTCAGGTACGCAAAGAGCCCGAGCCTCTATGCCGTCGAGCTCATCAACGAGCCTCTCTCTCCGGGAGTAGCCCTCGACACCTTGACCAAGTACTACAAGGCTGGATATGATGCGGTGCGCAGGCACTCCCAAACGGCCTATGTAGTGATGTCGAACCGCCTCGGGCCTGCCGATCCCAAAGAGCTCTTCTCTCTGGCCAGTGGCTTGGCCGGGACCGTGGTCGATGTGCACTACTACAATCTGTTCCAGGATATCTTCAACAGCATGACGGTCCAACAGAACATCGATTTCATCTACACTAACAGGACGGCGCAGTTGAACGACATCACCATGGCGAACGGTCCTCTCACCTTTGTGGGTAAGTCCAATGGTGATGCCATTTGTCGATACTTTTCTACGACGAGATAGCTGAAAGCTGAACGGTATGAAATGCTTATAAAACTTTGTTGATGATTTGATTTGCGAATTGGGTGAAGGTGAATGGGTGGCTGAGTGGCAAGTGAGCGGAGCTACGAAGGAAGACTACCAGAGATTCGCAAAGGCACAGCTCGAGGTGTACGGGAGAGCATCGTTCGGATGGGCCTATTGGACCCTCAAGAATGTTAACACCAAGTGGAGTCTGCAGTGGATGATCAACAATGGCTATATAACGCTTTAATCAGTTTACCTATTCGAATTATTTCGGTATTTTCCTACGCATTGACGCTCATATAGTCGATGTTCGTGATGATCACCTCGGTTGGAGCCCATTAAAGTGGAATAAATAGCTTTTACTATTTCTGAATGGTTCATAGCCATAAGCAAGATTGATTGGAGGTCCGAAGAAGAAATTATGGACAAGCAATGATGCGAGGCCAAAACGTAGGCCTCGGTGTTAGATGATGCTTGTAGTCATGATCGCGCCATACTTCGACTAAAAATGATTGCTGCGTTGGGATTACTTTGTGGGCCGACTTAATCGGATCATGTTAAAGCTCAGATTTAACATACATAACGGAACTCGGCAGCATCGTGATGGCGTACTAACTCCTTCAAGGAATCAAAGCTTTGAGCTATTGTTATTTACCACCTGAAAGACTTTCTAACTTTTGACTAGGAGTAATCGGTTCCTAGTCTGGTTCTCACTTTTTGGGATCAGAGACCGGGCTGAATGGTTCTCGAACCAGGAACCAAACCACACTAACCGGTCTGGTCGAATGGAATCGGCCACTTAGCAAAAAAAATTAATTTTAATTTAAAAAAAAATATTAGAGTTATTACAATTTTAGGGTTTATTGTTATTTTTAAGAAATTAAAAAAATATATTTTTTTAAAGAAAAGAGTGTCGGTTCAGTCCATAGGTTCGATTCCCCTCAAGAACAAAGAACCGGTTCCATTTTTATGAAACTAGGAATTGGACCGATATCCCCGGGAACTAGACCAAATTGGACCAAACTGGACTAGCCAGTTTGGTCCGAGCGGTTCCCGATCCGAGCAGTCCAATATGTTCATCCCTACTTTTGACACGTTAATGGGTTATAGTAGTAGACTCTTCAACTTGGACTTTTGGGTTATTCGGGAGCTAATTTAAACCAATCTATTGGGTCATATATGGATTACTTAAATTGTGAATAGCCTTTCTTAAATGGGTTAAAAATTTTAAAGGCTAAAATAAATTGGTATATATGGGTTGAGTTTATAACCCATTTTCAAACCACTAGGCTCACCCACACACTCTCTCCCTCTTGAACCTTATAATTAAAAAAAATCAAAATCAAAATTATTTTTTAATTATTTTTTTCTTTCTTCTTTCTTCTTCTTTCTTCCTACTATGGCTAGCCACAACAATGGCTTGCGATCGACTAGGTGAGGGATGAGCTTGTTGTAGGTTGGCAAAGCTCGAGCTCGCTAATCGAGCAAGGGCAAGACCTCACTGACGTTTGGTGAGGCTCTAGCCTTGCTAATTTGTTGAGATTCAAGCTCGCTAGCCTTAGGCAAGCTCCAGCCTCATTGGCCTGTGGTGAGGCTCGAGCTCATTTGTAACTAGTCACTGGCCGTTACTGTGGCTTGTGATCAGCTGAAAAGAAGAAAAAGAAAAAAAATAATTAAAATTTTGATTTTTTAAAAATAAAAAATAAAAATATTAAAAGGAATGCATGGAGGAAAATTAAATCAAAATTTCCATACCAAATGGTGAAAAATATTTTTCAATTTATTTTCACATTTTAAGCAACTATTAGAAAATATTGATATTTTCTAAAAAATGATTTCCTGAACAATATTTTCAGAAAAAAGGGAAGCCTCGACTTTTTTTTTTTGAATTATAAAAATTGTCCACTAAATTTGTATTGTATAAAAGATTTTTATCAATACCATTTTTTTTTTCCCATAAGAAAAGAGTTTTCCTATATTTGGTTAAATGGGTTGGGTCGAGTATGAATTGAAAATTTTGTATTATGATAAATGAATCAGAATTAGGTTAAATTGGTCAATTTGGTTCAGACCATCTATGATTTGATCCAAATCCAACCTAATCCATTAATTTGGTAGGTCTACTCAGATCAAATATTCAGTAATGGTGTCAGACCTTAATGACAATTATTCAAGGTTAGCTGCGCTGTTATTATTATTATTATTATTTTTGGGATCAAAATGCTGTTAATTGCAATCATAAGATAAAATATAAAAAAAAAGGTCAGTGTACTTTTACTGTTACACTCCAATTCCCACTAGATGGCGGGGCACTTAATAGTTTGATTCACCAGTACAATGACGTCAACGTAGTTGCTGGCGACTTTCTTGAATCTTTAAAAAAGAAACAATAGTGCAAAATGCAGAAGTGCAGCCAAACTTCTCATCGTATGATCCTATTGATTCGGGTCGTGACCCCAACAATCACGATCCGAACATTGCAAACGCCACAATTTACCCAAACGTCGTGGGCTGATGTGATTGTGTAATTATTTGCGGGCACCCTAACAATATAGAAAAACATCCTCGAATTGTTGAGATGTTTCCATTTTGTACGAAGCGTGTTAGCTTCCCACATGGCAAACATTAATAAATATATTTTTGGTAACAAGTGCTCCAAAAAGTTTCGTCATGTAAAATAACAAGATTTGGGGATAAAACGAAGATTCTCAAAAGCATAGAACCCCTCATCCTTTTCATTTTTGGAGATGAGTGATTCCTTTTTTCTTTGTCATGTCTTGCCCATTTCCTAGAAATTCACCTTTATGAATTATAAAAGAGTTCTTTGAGATATCATATCATGTGGACCCTGTATAATATTCACATTACCCAAAAGCTATTATTTACTCGGCTCATATGTATCGTTCCATAGAAGTATTGCTCAGCAATTAGAGATTTTTCTTTTTTTTAACCAATTAGAGAATGGAGGAGACACAAGAGGCAAGCAACGATATTTTAATAGAATAAAAGGATAAGCATGGAGTGCCCCTGAGATACTTATTAAGTATATTTTTTATAGAAGGGGTCTTGCTAATGAACGCTCCAGAGGCACTTATGAACTATGCTTTGGGAAATATTTTCATTTTTACCGGACTCATGACACATAACATGAAAAACACAGTATATTGGGAATGATAAATTTTCTTTATTGCAATGTTTGACAAGTGCCCCCGTGAAACTTGGAAATAAAATTGTATTTCATATAATACAATTTTGAAGGTACCTTTTCTGCATGACACAATGACAATCAATCTATTGGAAATTGAATTTTCCTTAATTAATTTCTCAATGAGCGTTTCGGTAACACTTTAACAAAACCCTTTTTGAAAGAGAGAACATAATTGGACAGATGAAAGAGTAGCTAGATATACATAAAGAAAGAAAAAAGATAAATGCAATTTTTTTTTTAATAAAATGTATTTTGCTCTCCGTGAGACCTAAGAAACGTTATCATCTTAAGAAGAATATAATTCAACGGCACAGGGACGGGGAAGTTCTGTCGAAGTTTACACGGAAACCATAATAAGCGAGTCAACAAGAAAACCTTAAGCACCAAGGAGACTTGAGAAATGGAAAAAGCTTAGACGACTGCACTGTTACTTTGTGAAGGTCACGAAAAATAAATAGGCAAACGCCTTGTGGCAAAAGTCAATCTTCACGCAGAAGACTCAGCTTTTAAGCTAATTGAGTAGGCAATTGTTGTCTGCCGTAATCATGCAAGCACGCATTGCATCTTTACTTAACCGTTTCGAGATTTTAGTATATGAACATTTCTTGTGCGAGTACCATTGGATATGTTTTAGTGATGTTTAGTGCAAATTTCATGTGTTCCTTTCGGGACAAGAGGTTGCATAACTAATGGCTGCTTTGTTTTATCTTGATTTTCGGATGGGGAAGTAGGCAAGCAGAAGGCGTGGAAGTCATCAGCAAGGGGGTCCAATCAATCGGCAACCATTCCGATCGAGAGATGGAGACTCGTAACACCAAAATAAGAGCGGTGAATCTGGGAGGCTGGCTTGTCACGGAAGGATGGATCAAGCCTTCCCTCTTTGATGCAATCCCCAACAAGGACTTCTTGGTACTCTGCTACACCCACATTCACATGTATTTGCCTTGTTTATCGCTTCATGTTTTCGTTGCTTTTTTGACCGATGATTCGGTTGGTTTGGGAAGTTTTTATGATTCTGAAACAGCGTCTAATGTGTAGGATGGGACTAGCCTTCAGTTGAAGTCGATGATGGTCGGGAAGTATCTCTGTGCCGAGTCTGGCGGAGGAAGCCGGGTAGTTGCCAACGGCATGGGGACTAGTGCAGTTGCCGAAACCCTAGCAGGTTCCGCTTCACATTGGGAGACATTCAGGGTGAGTTAGCTTTAAGCACATAAATAATCTTTTGCTAGGCAAACCCGTGATGTTAGTTTGGTGGTCAAGGAACGAACTTGTGTCTGTGGATTAGATGCACAGTAGACAAGTGCAAATAAATTACATGTTTGGCTCATCTCTTACATAGTTGGGATATGCGTGGAGTTATCTCATGGGCACTTAATATTGGACAACGTTAGGAATGGGAGATATTCTCCTGTCATTAAATTAAAACTCAAGTCGTTCAACTTGGAAATAGCGTTGATATATTCTTCTGTTGACAATAATTTTCCGACTAGGATAGGTGTCATTTTCAGAGAAGAAAATCTCGTGCATTAAGCTACAGATGGTTTGCCGTGTTTTGTGGGTGTAGCTTTGGAGAATCAACGAGACGCTCTTCAACTTCAGGGTTGCCAACAAGCAATTCGTCGGCCTGGACTCTGGTGGGGACGGGGTCGATCTGGTGGCTAGTAGTGATTTACCCGAGAGACCAGAAACCTTTGAGATTGTGAGAAACCCAGATGATCCAAGCCGTGTCAGAATCCGAGCTGCCAATGGCTTCTTCTTGCGGGTCGTCAATCTCTTTCCATTCCCTAAATCTTACAGAAGATTGATGATAGGCATACTAAGACAGGTTGAAAAATTATTGCATGAACGTCATGCATGTATTAAAATGTATAAGAACCGTTAGAATTAGTCAAACCCATCTGAGACCCGCCTTCCAGTGCATGTACTAGGTTTCCTAAATAATTACTCAAGACTTGTCTACTAAATTAGATATTGAAAATGGTCCACTTATGTAAAGGTTTATAGTTTATCCTTCAATCTGTAGACCAATTCAGTAGACCAACTTTACTCTTTTACACAATAAAAATTTAGGTAAACACTGGCCGGCTGAAAATTATTCAAACCTTTTCGAAGAAGAAATTGAGAACAACAACAAAAAGATCAAGAAAATAAAAACTTAATTATATCAAACGTGATGTGAATGAGCTTTTAAATGAGACCTTTTAACAATCGACCAATGGAGACTAAATTTTTGTGAGTACGGGTGCATTAGTGATTGATTAAAGTGCAATGAAGGAAATAAAGTGATTATCGTAATAGAGTTTGTTTTGCAGGTGAGGACAGAGGAACGGGTAACAGCAGATTATCAATGTGACAAGAGCAATGAGTGGGGAGATGAAAATCCCTCTGTGTTTGTGATGAGCTTCACTAAAAGATTGGAGGGTGAGTTCCAACTCACAAATGGTCTTGGACCACAAAAAGCTGCTAAAGTCATGAGGGTATGTAATTATAAAACTCTTATTGGAATATATTAAAGTTCACGCTTCTCGGCTGATCAAATTAACCAAATGACTTTTTCTATGCTTGATTATAGCTTTAACCAAACTCACTCCATGAGAAAAAGAAATTAATTTTTTTTATTAGTTTGGTATTTTGACTTGTGAATGAGTATTTTTTGAGAAGGAACTAATTCCAACCGGTAGTTATTAGTGTTGCCATATATAGGAGATGTGGTAGTTGTTGCAGTTTCCTAGGTGTCTCGTATGTTGCTCATAGGGTTTTTAGTCCCGACAACGTACTACTCTTAGTTGGCCTTGATAATAGTAAATATTGCCCATGTAAAGTGATACAATTTATATTACAAAATATAGAATGAAAGTCTGAATGGGACATCATATGATGCGCACAACCTACTCTTACCAAGCTCAAGTAAATATTTACTAAACTTAGCTAGAGGTGATAGGTTTGGTCATAGGGTCAATATTTATACGCCCCATCATCTTATTTGTTGGAATCTTCACAGTGGAAACATCAATTTGTGATCCGGATATGAGAAATTCTCATTTATAAAATACTACTTGACCTGACGTTTGGGTTCTTTCGTTGTAAATGTCACCCATGCTCGGATTTTCCTTGTCAATTACAACAAAACCGTGGGTCTGTAAAGTATGGCTATTATAAATAACAAAGTTGCAATCATGACAGCACATGGACAGAGCTACCCGTTTATAGACGAGAAATACCTGATCTAAGAATACTGAATTACAAAATTAATTTGTTGATTGGGGTGTCAAATTGTGATTAGGTGTTAAGCATGGTTTACCTATTTAAATGGGTAAGTTTTTCCTGAACTTGGATCTACTGGACCAATTCCATCATGGCTATCCACATAATGAGTTTCATAGGTGGAACCCACAAAACGGATATCTATAATTGATTCTATTCGTTGGACTTGGTTCTACACACAAGAAATTCTCCTATTTAAAGATTTATTTGCAAATTGAGATCACTTAGAGAACCGATTCGGCATGCTAAGTTTAATAACTCTAGCATTGCATTTATTCAACAGCAGAGAATATATATTTTTGAGCAATTATCTGTCCAAAATTTTTGAGCATTCACATTAGTCTGAGCACACTTCTTCTTCTTAAAGGTGACATGCTCTTCTTTATTTTCTTGTATCTTTTGAGCTCGTTACGCGAATCTTTCCACTACCTTTTAGTCACCCCATCTAAACTAAGTGTTAATATTGTATATTTGGGGAAGTCTCAAGAGTGATTAAGATCAATCCAGCAACCAAGAAATATAATAAAAAAAGGGTTTGTTCTCTTGATTTGATTAAAATATAATCCTATTATCTGATTAAATATATTGAAGCAATAATTCTTCGTAGCTTCATCGATCAATCATATATTTATGAAAGAATAAGGCGATCGTACCTATACTAATTCTGTTTGATGGATACATAAAATTATCTTTATAAGAAGAATTTGCGAACACGAGGTCTGCACCAGTGTGTGCATATCTATACCCTAAGAGACTTAAATAAAAGGTATTAATTAATAACAGGATCATTGGAGGACGTTCATAGTGGAAGATGATTTCAAATTCATAGCCGAAAATGGATTGGACGCTGTCAAAATTCCGATAGGTTGGTGGATAGCAAGCGACCCAAATCCTCCGCCACCTTACGTTGGTGGTTCGTTGGCCTTTTTGGACAATGCCTTCTCCTGGGCAGAGTGAGTCTATTGCCATCTCCTCTTCATCTTGTTACATACAAGTATATAACGTATCGACTAAATTTTTCAATTGCAGGAAGTATGGGTTGAAGGTCATAATTGACCTGCGCGCAGCACCTGGTTCCCAAAATGGCTGGGAACGGAGCTCATCAAGAGATGGGTTCCGAGAATGGGGAGACACAGATGACACCATCCTAGCAACCCTCCATGTCATAGAATTCCTTACGTTCCGGTAATTAATTAATCTGTGGTTCACAAACCTTATTCCGAGTACTAGGGTTATCGTTTGATTTCGCCTATGTAGATACGGCAAGAGCCCCAGCCTCTATGCGGTCGACCTTCTGAACGAGCCACTCGCAGAGACGCTCCCTCAAGAGACTGTCAGCAAGTTCTACATCGCTGGTTACAAAGCTGTCCGCAAGCACTCCGCTGCTTATGTGATCATGTCGTGCATGCTGGAAACCTCCAGCGGGGAGCTACTGCTCCCCGACGCAAATAGCCTGGACAGGACAGTTGTGGATATGCAATGCTATTTTCTGTGCGACACAGAATTGGACACCATCCAAGATACCCTTCCTTTCTTTTACGAAGGCTGGTTTGCCCAATTGGAAAGTCTTGCTACATCAAATGGACCTCTCATTTTTGTGGGTAAGTCCAAACCTGTAACAAAATTGTCATGGCATTGATGCCATATATGTACTAATTTTCGCGTGTACATGTATATATAAGAAGTGTGGATCGATGATGTAATGTGAAATTGCAGGTGAATGGGTAGCGGAGTGGGGACCGAATGGAGCAACAGAAGAGGAGAATCAAGAGTATGTGGAGGCTCAACTGAAAGCATACGAAAGAGCCACGTTTGGATGGGCGTATTGGACTCTCAAGTGCGCAGAAGATCATTGGAGCTTGGAATGGATGATCAAGAATGGGTACTTTAAGCTTTAGATATTACCTATATATATATATAAGTCCATGCACTTTTTAATATATTGTAAGTTGTAAGCTCTGATTATCTTTCATCAAGTAAACTTTTAGCCATCTTTGAATGAAAAAGCTGTCTAGGCAAGCTTTAAGGCACATGCGACACACCTTATAGCCCTTATAGCATCCGTGAAGATTTTTAGTTAGGTAGTGGTAATCATGAGACTCTCATGACTTATAATAGATTTATTTTACTATAACATAGTTGCAAAAATCTATTGTTCCATGCCCAGGAAAATAATTTTTTTTTTCGTGATAGTAAATTTCAATAAGTATTGATAAGTGTTAAAAAAAATTGGTAAAAAATACGATTGGTTTACTTTTTCCAAACTAACATATTGGTAACTTATTGATAATTGTAAATTTATCAAATTGTTTATTAACTTATCATCTTTAATTCCTATAATTTGCCGCTGCTTTGATTTACTTAATGTTATGTCAAATTATTAACCTACAAATCCTAACTTTATCTAAATGACCAACAAGTTGTTTCCTATAATGTAGTTGCAAAATTCTACTGTTCCATGCCCAGGAAAATTTTAATAAGTATTGGTAAGTGTCGAAGAAATTATTGGTAAAAAGGATGATCGATTTAATGAAAGAGACAAAAGAAGCCCATACCTTTTCTCTGATACACGAAGAGCTCTCCCAAGCTCTTCATCTCTTCTCCATCTCGGTCAAAGTCATCATTGTTCTCCTTTCTTCGGAGAATGAAGCCAGAGAAGCTGGTCATTTTCTTCTTTCTTTACGCGCGTTCACATGGCCAAGCAATGTGCAGGGAGTGTATCAGCAAATGCTGGTACGAAGAAAAAACAAAGACGTCCACCATATTCCTCTCTTTTCATTTTTTATTCCCCATGCTGATACCATAGCATTTAAAGTCCGCGCTTCGCCTGTGCGGTAGAGAGCGGATCAGATTTTCTGCACGGATTCAAACTCAAAATATATTTTAAGTCTTTAAGGCACCTAACCACATACTTTGCAACAGGTAAAGGTACCCTATAGTATAGCCTGAAGATGGTAGCTATATTGTTTGTCATTCCCTGTCCTTTCACCAAGGAAAAAAGAGAGAAAGAACCTAAGCTTGACTCACTGTGAATTAATTACCTATGATACTCCAAAGGAGTGAAAGTGAAGCCCATCGCTTCACGTTTGGCAATTAAACTGAACTCGTCTATGGTTTATTTCATCCTCATGTTACATAAGAATAAGCACATGCTCCGTGGGTGATAGTTGATACCACATCTTTTGGTGGGCTTGATATAACCGAGTGAATCATGCCTTCTTTTCGTTAGGCTTGATACCACATCTACACGCCGCACCAGTTCCACAAAATGGGTACGAACACGGCTCGTCAAGGGACCGATCTCAGGAACGGGGAGCCACTCGGTAAATACTCCCACTCACCTTTGGTATCAAATGCAATCGTATATGTTAGAGCAAAGTCAGGAACCTGAATTTCCAAATGCCATTTTTCGGGTACACGAAGAGCCTCTCTCTCCAGGGGGAGCCCTCGATGCCTTGATCAAGTGCTCCATGGCCGGATACTACGCGGCACGCAGGCACTCCCGATGGCCTACGTAGTGATGTTGAACAGCCTTGGGCCCTCCGGTCCCAAAGAGCTCTTCCTGTTGGCCAGTGGCTTGGCCGGGACCGTGGTCGACGGGCGCTACTACTATCTGTTCTCAGATATCTTTGACCACCTGACCCTCCAACAGAATATCGATTTTCATCCACACTAACAGGGCAGCGCAGCAGTTGAACAAAATTACCATCGCAAACAGTCCTCTTACCTCTGTGGGTGAGTCCAACGGTGAGGCCATCGATCGATATTTTTTTTAAGAGGAGAAAGCTCAAAACCGAACGGTTTGAAATGGTTACCGGACTTTGTTGCTGATTTGATATGCGAATGGGGTGAAGGTGAATGGGTGGCTGAGGGGTAAGTGAGTGGAGCTAAGAAAGAAAATTTCCAAAAATGTGCAAAGCCCGAGCTTGAGGTGTATGGAAGAGCAACGTTAGGATGGACCTATTAAACCCACAATAATGTCGACACCAAGTGGAGTCGGCAGTGGATGTTCGACGATGGATATATGCCTTTTAATCAGTATACCTACTCGAATCATTTCGGTATTTTCCCATGTGTTTGCACTCAAATAGTCAAATTTCGTAATGATCAAGTGTTGACCTCGGTCAGAGCGCCTCAAGTGGAATAGACAGCTTTTACTGTTTCTAATTGGCTTGATTGGAGGAATGTAGAAGAGACTATGAACAGGCAATTGCAAGGCCAAGGACGGAAGCTTCGGTGTCGGACGGTGCTCTCTACTGAAATTACACTGTACTTTTGACTGAAAACGAGTGCGGCGATGGGCGCTCTTTAAAATTTGGATTTCCTTTTGGGCTAATTTGATTGGATCATGCCATGTCAAATTAAGATCTAATTTACGTATTTGGACTTGGCAATGCCGTGACGAAGGGTCAATCCCTTCGCCATGTCAAAGCTTTTGAGCCATGTTATGAGCATACTTGGTGCGAGGATGTCTGTTGTCTTATATGAAAAGATTTTTCAAGTTTTGACGGGTTGGTGGGCTACATTGATACACTCTTCAACTTCAGACTTTCGGAATGGAATCCGTGGGAGCTAAGCAACTATTGCTTCAAATCAAATATTCGGAAATGAGTATAAAGCCCTAATGAAAATTATTTGAGGGTAACTATGCTGTTCGTCTTTTTCACGAGTTTGCCAATTATAAAATGAAGGAAACTAAAGGTGATTTTTGGGAAATCAAGCGACGAAGAAAAAGCTTCTCCATTTTTATTTTTTTTCTGCTTTTTCTTGGCGACATTTCTTCTTGTTTTCGCCCGACCTATCTCCCTGTCTCGACACCGCCATTTGAACAGCTACTCTGCCGTTGGTAAGCTCAAGATGCTTCTGTACTTTTTTAACCACATTTTCTGTTGAAGTTCGTTTCTTTCGAAACTATATAAATACTCATCGGTAAGCTGCCCCGCGGCTACTACGGGAACGAGTTCGTGCTCAGGTGCGCTCCGGCCACCGTGAGGAACCTCGTCGGGAGCAACCCGGCCAATGCGATGAAGCTGGCGCAGGCGGCCAAGTCGCTCGTCGAGAGGCGCTACCTGAGGTCGACGCTGGAGACGCTGGAGCACAAGGCGGCGAAGACGGACCTGAACGCCAGCCTGGTGATATCACGGTGGGCGAAGCCGGGGCTCGAGGACGTCGACTTCGGGGAGGGCAAAGCGGCGTTCATAGGGCCGCTGACCGGCGACATGTACTGCCTGTTCCTGCCGGTCGTGGAAGAGCCTCACGCGGTGCGGGTGCTGGTGTCGATGCCATGGAGAAGCGACCGAGGAAGAGACAATTGAATAAAGACGCGTGAATTTTTTTTTTTTTTTTTAATTTCATTCGACAAATTTCTTTTGCTCGGTCTTTTTATTTGATTGGGAAGAAGTTTGGCTAGCCGATGGGCCGATAGCGACGGGCACGTGCGTAGGTTGCTCCTAGCTCATTATCCCATTACCCTTTTGCGATTTCTTTGTTGGAGACTAATGGAGCTTTCAAAAAAATTATGTGGGCATCGGCGGGAAAATGTGCTACGTGATTTATATTAAATGTTGCTTCAGGAAATGTCACATGCGACCAACCGATGCTGCTCAGTGTTAACCTGCTTGATTCAAAATAATAAGGGAGAATGAGAGAAGATGTGCTCTTTTTCTTTTTCTTTTTTTTTTCTTTTCTGGATTCATTCATGAAAATTGTCAACCACTCGCTAGCAATGGTAATAATGCCACTTGATAGTTTTTTAATAGTGCATTAACGAGTTTACTACATGGAGGCTCGTCTTTCTTTTTTTCCTTTTCTTTTTCTAATATCATTACGGTCGACTTGTGGCATAGCTCCTGAGCTTTTCGGGGCCTTTTGGGGTGCGCATGACAAAATTTCTGGAACAGAAATTGATTTCTGGCCAGAAATTGATTTCTGGCCAGAAATTGATTTCTCAATTTTTATTTCAGAAACTTAGCTTCTGATTTCTTCTTCAAATCTATTTATAGAATAGAAATCTGTTTCAGAAATAGAGAAATCAAATTGCATTACCAAACGGATTTCTGTTCCAAACTTGTTCTGGGGAACAAAAAAACAGAGAAATCAAAAAACAGAAATTTTATCATGCGCAGCCTTGGTCGCGCATCCAAGTCATTCAGTTGGCCTTCGGCCTCTGGATACCTCGATTCGTCTGTAGTGCAGGTTTGGTCGTGCGGTGGATTAAGATAGCCATACCTCTTTACTTGGCCCACTACTTACTCACGGTCCTAAATGGGGAAATTGGGAAAAAAAAATACAAACCCTAGGAGTCGCAGTTAATAAAAAAAAGAAAAAAGAAAAAGGAAACGAACAAAAATCCAATGGGCAGCCGGACAAGCAAGTTGTGCCCTTTTCCTAGGCAAATGTGAGATGCGGACTCATTTCCTTTTTCTTTACCACCTCTTTTCCATGTCCTGCAAATTTCACATTTATAACTCGTGAAAAAAAAAATCTTACACGGGCCGGGAATTTATGAGCCCAGTAAATATGTGGGCTGTTGCATCGTGTGGACCGTGCATACGGAACACATTATTAAAAAGCTGTCATCACTGAGCTCATATATACTCGCTCCACGGTAGTATTGCTCACCAAATTAGAAACTGGAGGAAACGGGAGGGCAGGCAACGACAAGTTAAATGGAAAGGAAATTTTTTTTATAGAATAAAAGCAGAAGCATGGATTGTCCCTAAGATTCTTATTTAAATATGCTATATTTAGAAGCGATCTTGCCGATGAACTCTCTCAGGACACTTAGTAACTATAATTAAGGAAACATATTCCCAAAACATGAAAAAAAAGGGTATGTTTGAAATGATATTTTTTCTTTATTGCAATGTTTAAACACTTGTTAATATAATTCTATTTTTTTTTTTGATCAGCAAACATCATCACTTGATTTACTATTTAATATTAGGGAAAGTTACACTCAGAGCGTCAGTGCATAGAAGATCAAATAAAGCAGGGGGGATTAGCAATCCAGTTCTGGGGTAGGATGTTGGTTCGGCATGCCTTCGCTATCCAATCCGCGGATCGATTCGTGCTCCTATTGCAGTGGGCCATGGATAGGCCCGGCAGATGACTGAGTTGTGCTCGGGCCCGGTTCACGAGCGGTTGCAGTTCCCAAGTCAGTTCAGTCGAAGTCTTCAACGTGTGCACTAAAGGCAAACAGTCAGAATGTACTTGAGGAGAGAGAAATCCGCGGCTTTTGACAAATTTTAGGGTTTCTTCCATCGCGATCGCTTCTGCTTGAAGAGACGAAGTGGCCTCGACTATCTTCGCAAATCCGTCGACGAGGAACCCCTTGTGATCTCTGCAAACATCGGCGATGGTTGCTCTGTGTCGGGGAAGTTCTCTTGTTTCGCTCAGTGCTTCGTTTCTGTCCAGATTTGGTTCGAAAGATGCGTCGAGGTTGATTCGAATTGATCCTGGAGGAGGTGGACACCAGGCTTCAGATAAGACTTCAATATTGTTCTTGCTTTTTGGTTTTTTGTTTAGATCTATGAAGCTTTCTGCGAACGCCTCTGCTCTGGCTATTGTTTCTTGCGATCTTAGGATTTGATGGTTGAAGATGCTCCGATTTCTTTCCTTCTAGATACTCCATAGTACGACCGTTATGTGGTTAAAATTTCCCGAGGTGACTGGGTTCTGTTTTATGCTACAGATCCAATCTTCAAATCAGGTGAGTCCAAACCTGGATATCCGTAGATGCAGAGGGGCTGACTTCCAAACCTTGGCTGTCCATGAGCAGAGGAGGAGAGTGTGTTCTAGTGTTTCTACTTCCAGTTTGCACAGGGGGCATAACGGAGAAGGTACGATCCTTCGGTAGTGTAGATTTTCCATAGTTGCTAGGGCATTGTTGCATGCGTTCCAGAGGAAAATTTTTATTTTGGGTGGGGTTGTGGAGTGCCAAATAAATTTCCAGAGATCGGGATTGGCTGTGTAAGATGATGTTGCTTGTGTGTTCTGTGATGAGACAGAGACGTTACGGAATGTGAAATAACCGCTTTTTACTGAATAATTGCCTGATTTTGTGTGCATCCATACCGGTTGATCCTCTTCATCAGGTAAGCCAATGGGTGTGGCTAGAATTTCCCGTACCGTTCTTTCGTCAAACATAGAATGTAGAAGAGGCTCATTCCATGTTCCTGTGCCTGGATTAATGATATCTGATACTTTTTCTGGTTCATGGTTTGATGCTTGGCCTCCTATTATGCCGCTTTTTAACCACCTCTCTGTTCTGATTGATGTTTTTTTTTTTTTTTCTATTTCCTATCCGGTTCATCACCTGAGGAGCAACTGAATCCCTTGCCTTGATGAGGCTTTGCCATCCCCACGAGGGCCGTGATCCTCTGCCAGCATGCCAAAAATCTCCATGTGAGTAGTAAAGGCCTTTCAATAATTGAGTTACCAGTAAGTCTGGATTTGTGATTATTCGCCACATCTGTTTTACTATCATTGCTGTATTGAAAGTCTGTAGATCCTTGAAACCCATGCCCCCTTCACTCTTCCTGGTTTTTATCAAATCCCACTTCTTCCAGTGAATGCTAGCCTTTTTCTCATTGCTTTTCCACCAAAACGCTGCAACTTTTCTCTCGATTGCTTTACAAATCGATGTAGGAATTTTAAAGATTGACATGGCATATTGTGGGATTGCTTGAATTACTGCTTTTAGAAGTATTTCATTTCCTGCTTTTGATAACATTTTTTCCTTCCAGCTATCCAGTTTGGAGTTGACCTGTGCTAGGATCCATGCGAACATGTCTTTCTTGGATTGCTCCCAGTCTGAAGGTATGCCCAAATACTTACCTGTCTTTGTAATTTTTGGTACTCGAAGTGTTGATGCCATGTTTCTCTTTAGAGCTGTAGGGCATCCTTTATTGAAATAGATGCCTGATTTGTTGAGATTTATTACCTGGCCAGAGGCAAAACAGTATTGATTTAAGATACCAGCCAAGTTCTGACATTCAACAATTGTTCCATGCAGGAAGAAGATAGAGTCATCGGCAAATAGTAGATGAGACAGGGTAGGGCAGTGGTTGTTCAACTTGATTCCAGTAAGTGAACCTTCCTGTACAGCTTTCTTCATTAGAATGGAGAGCACATTGGCGACGATGATAAAGAGGTAAGGTGAGAGGGGGTCTCCTTGGCGCAATCCACGAGTAGGTTTGAAGGAAGGTAAAGGCTCTCCATTTAAGTTTATGCTGAAAGATACTGTGCTCACGCATTGCATGATCCTCTGAATCCAGAAGTCACAGAAGCCTAATTTTGTTAGACAAGCCTGTAGAAAGTCCCACTTGATGCAATCGTACGCCTTTTGCATGTCTAGTTTTAAGACTGCTTGAAATTTTTTCTTCCTGTTACTGGTTCGCAGCCTATGTAGCACCTCCTGAACCATCAGTATGTTATCCTGAATCTGCCTGCCTCCCACAAAGGCACTCTGTTCCTCTGCAATGATGTGTGGTAGAATTGGTTTGAGCCTGTTTGTGAGTACTTTGGAAAATTCTATTTAAAACAATGCAATTTTGAAGATTCTTTTCGTGCATAACACAACGGAAATCAATGCTTAGAAGCTGTGAAATCTCCTTAATTAGTTTCTTATTGAGCCTTGCAGTAACATTCTTTAATAGAATCAACATTATTGGACGAATGAAAGAGTAGTTAGATCTGTGTAAAATTTCGTTGAAATTGTTTTGTCTCCCTAAGATTTCAGAAACATTATTATCTCAAGAATAACATATTTCAACGTGTAGGGGACCGGGAAGTTTCTAAGTGTCTTCCTAACTCGAAGCTTCCCGGACACCCACATTGAGTCTGAAAATAATATTTTAAGAAAAGCATTCACGCAAATATCAAATTCACCACGCCAAAAATATAAATAAACGAATGGAATTCTTCGAAAAAAATAGACTGGTGGATTGTGGATTGGGGTGAGTCACTGTACTCATACTCCCACCTCGCAAGCACGCACATCATCTCTGCATCGCCATTTTGACATCTTATGCCACAAACATTTCCTCTCTCCTTCCTTTCGCCAGTAACTGGCCCTCAGCCCAGGCCAGGTGGGCATCGCCGGGCTAACAAGGAGGGCCAAGCCCCGGTGAGGGCTTCCCTCACCGGATCGCTTCTCTCGTCGGATCTGGCGAGACCGACCCTCGCCTAGGCTACAGTGGCAAAGTTATGGGTTTTTATATTTGATGGGTCTACTTAAGCCTATCCGCCTATATTGGGCCAAAACTCGACCCATAAGTGAAGGGCCCATAAAAGAGTACAGTTATTGTAAAAAAAAGAAAAAAAAAAGAGGGGGAATATTTGAGTGGTTGTGATATATGAACAGTTATGATATCTGAGCAATTGTGTTATCTAAGTTTGCGTTTTAGAAAAGAGAAAGACATTTTCTCTGTTTTTCTACGTTCTCTCGGTTTTTCCCTAAGAAATAGTACGCTCATTTTCACGAACAGAATCAGGGCTTCTAAGAATTCCTCATAAAACTATGATGATGGTGCTTAATCTGTGAAAACTAAGGTATATCCGACTACGTGATATACTTTTTGATTAGTGTAACATGTTTTTCTGGGCACGTTTTCCACGTTCATTTTCAATGTTTGATTGAGTATCATATCGTTTTTAGGAATTTGTTTCCCTTCATTGGTATCAAAGGGATGTTGTTCATGTTTCTTGATCATTGTTGATATTTATAAATTGCTTTTGGTTAAAATTTCGTGAGATGCTGCCGCCAGACGTTAAAGGACAAAAGTCCCAACACCCTGTACTGTACCCCCCCTCTTTGATTTTCCGTAAAATGCAACTTGTTTATGATAGTGTAGGGTCGTAGTTCTCGTCATGACGAGAAAAATGACAGGCGGCTCGTCGCCGGGGGCCATTGGACGCGTCGCCACTCGTGGCCAGAAGATTCGGCGTTGTCGGCACGTGCAACGCATGCGCACGGCAAGTGCTGGCGTGTGCTACACACGTGCCTGCATATTTTTTACCGATTAGCCCCTGTTTTCTCAAGAATATTACGTTTTTGCCATTGATGATTGTTTTTACGATTATACCTTTATTGTTCAACGTTATTACTATTTTGCCCCTAGCTAACCTGTTAACCTGACCCATTGACCAGTTGACTCGACCTGATCATCCGTTGATCGTTGACTAGAGTTGACCACCGTTAACCAGAGTTGATTTGTGTTGACCATTGTTGACTGGTTGTTGACTGGCGTTGACTGACCCAAAAAAATGGAAAATTATGTTTTTCCATTTTATTCATTGTGGATTATAAGTAATCTCTTTTGTTGTGCATTTATTGCAGGAACCATGATGCATTTTGTACGCATGCCTATATTTCGGAGAACGGACAAAGAAAATGCGAGACTTGAAGGGTTAAAAACAAAATTAGCTAATTATTGGTGGAATGACGGTGATGTAGTATTACACGTGGTTAGTGTAAATCAAATCATACAAGAAATTATATGGAATGGTTATCCTATGTCAGATTTTGAGAATGTGCTGGCCCTAATGAACACTTTTCCACCTGAATGGCAAGTAGTGTTGGATCATTTATGAGAGGTCAACATAGTCCCGGATTATAGGAGGCTTGCAATAGCTTTTGTAAGAGAATACTATAAAATCGAGTTAACTAAAACTTTAACCATTGGGTTGAGTATCACATGGCACAAAATGAATGCGCCTTGGAAGAGCCATAAGAGCTCTCCAAAGGTCTTTTCGTGGTTGACTAATGTACCTTCAAAATTCTCAAAGAATTTTACTAAGAGATTAAAAAAGACTTTCCCAGTTGATGAGATAAATGAGATTATTTGGGTTTAATTATTTATTTTTCTTAGATTAGTTTGAGATATTTTAGGTGTAAATATCTCTTTCTATGTTGATATTTTTCCTCTGAATATATTATTTATTGTAAATGACATATTTAATTATTGAAAGTTCAATATTATCTATCGTTGGAAATTAGTATGCTAATTTACAATTCTTTGTGGGAAGTTTAAGAAAGTTTTAGTGACTTTACTGAACTTATTTTTTGCATGAACGATTATGTTAATGATAATTTCAAGTTAGAATTTTGGATGATGATTGGAAACATAGTGACCTTTTGATTCTGAAACATTATTTGAAATTATTCATTAATATGATAAGTTTATGCAAAATTGATGTATAAATGATAAGCATTAATAATTCGTGTATATGTGTTTGATGTGTTCAGATCCAATGGCTTCAACAACTAAGAGTATAATTGCTAAGTTGAACAAAGAAGAGAAATTGAACAGTAAGAATTGTGAAATATTGAATATGAAAATTCAATATATGCTTGAAAAGCAAGAAACGCTAAAAGCTCTTAACCATGTTATGGAGGAACTTGAGAATGCTGTGCGCCACCTTGAGCTAGCAGAGAACCGCCTAAAGGCATTTGAGCGGGAAACAAATATTTGCTGTGCTGGTTCTAGCTTAGAAGGGGCTTTGAGCTCTAAGTGCAAGCGCATTGATTCATTCAAAAGGTGGAAATGTGAGGGATCAAGTCATTCTAACAAGAAACTAAAATTTAACTAACATAAGAGAGGAAAACAATCTCAAGTGAAGAGAATTTTAAGGGTGAAATGTTATAATTATGATCAGAAGGGTCACTATGCTCGTGACTGTCGTGAGTCAAAGAAGGTAGACACCCCTTATACTTTTAAAAACTTTGCTTATGTATCAAGTTTTGTATTCTTAATTGAATCTAATCATTTGTGGACTATAGATTTGGGAGCAACAAATCATGTAGCAAAGGATAGAGAATTCTTCGTGGAATTTCAACGAGTACCGACTTGAATTAAATGGATTTATGTAGAAAACAACTCTAAAGTTAAAGTAAAATGAATTTACACCTACCAATTAAATATGCGTAGTAAAAGCACCTTATTCCTACATGATGTATTATATGCTCCAGATATTCGTCGGAATTTAGTGTCTGTTTTAGTGTTGGTAAAGCTTGGTTTTAGTATGAACTTCCACAATAATGGTGTGGATTTATATTTGAATACAAACTACTATGGTTGTGGTTATTTTCTAGATGGTTTTATTATATTGAATGTTGACTGTGGTAATATCAATGTTTGTTATTCCCTTTTCATATTTTCTAATTCATATGATAATGATGTGAATGTATCGTATGCTAGACTTGGTCATATTGGTTGTCGCGACCTACCCTCGGGGGGGAGGGAGCAGGTTTAGGGGTATTGCCTAAAGGACGGGCCTAAGGCCCATAATTAGACACGGGCTCTCCCAAGCCCATACCCAGCGTGACGTTGAGATATTCTTAAGAAATTTTGCATAAAAGGAGTCGTCACTAGCCTATTGGGGTCAGCTAGAAACCAAGTGAGGCATGGGAGCGTGCCTCACTTCCTACGCAACCAGAGAGTCTAGGATCGGGGACTTGATTACACTAATTAACTAATTAGTGCCCTTTTGGTACCTAATCTTGTTCATTTTAAAAGAAAATGATTTTTGTCAAGCAGTCTTGATTGATTTTATACATATCCACTAACATGTGATGTGATCATACGGGTGTACAATCATTAAAATAACAATTAGCAACTAAGGAAAGCGATTAAATAAATTGCATGAAAGAGCAAAAATTCAACACCAAGGAAAAGATATATACCAATCCTAACTAAATTAAAGAGAAGCCAAAATCAGCATATCAATATTATGCATTCAAACGCATTTGTCCCTAAGGACAATTGAAACCTTAAGATAAAGCTCTAAAGGCTTAATCAAACTTAGATATGCTTCCGAATTGAAAGGTTTCCTATTTTTAGGAGAAAATTACTCCAAAGCTTAATTTCAACCTTTTCAAGGAAATTTTTTTTTAGATTTTTCTTTTTCTTTTAAAAAAAGGAATTTTCGAATTCTCCAAAAAAAACTGGATTTTTGCAATTTTTTTTTATTTTTTTAAGAAAAAATCGAATTTTTAAAATATTTTCTGGGTTTTTTAATTTTCGGAATCTTTTTGAATTTTTATAATTTTTAGAAATTTTCGGTTTTTTCTTTTTTGAAAATTTTTTGATATATTTTTAATATTTAATATTATTATATTCGGGAAAACAAGTCTAGACAGGATAAAACCGATCCGACCTACTAGCCCAATCCGACGACCCAAACTTACTCTAAAAAAGACAAAACCTATTTAAAAAAAAAAAAAACTTTTTTTGCCTTTAAAAAAAATAATAATGTTTTAAAAAAAATTTAATTATTTTTTTTTGTCTTTTCCCTATTTTGTCTTTTCTACTGCCCTCCCCCTTTCGACGACTCCTCTGCACAAGCCAACATTTGCTTTCCTTTTCTCTTTTTTTTTTTTACTTTTTGCTGCACTTTTACTTCTCTTGCTTTTTCTTTTGTTTTTTTTTGTTTTATTTTTTTTTTTCCTTTGGTCTTCTCCTCCGCGTGCTTTCTTCTTCGTGCATCTTCTTCTTCCCCGACGTCTTCATGAACCCCTTTCCATCCGACAATTTCCCCCACCAAACCAGTGCCAACGAACGTCATAACTTGCAAAGGTTCACCGGTGTTTGGACCATTATGGCCCGTTGGTCATACCGCTCGACCGGCGGCGACCGCTACCGACCACCTTTTCCGACGACCGATAACCCGTTCACCGGAACAAAGAAAACCCTCACTCTCCCGACTACGCATGATTATTTCACGAAGGCCACACCAAAACACAATAACCATACGAACAAGAAACATGATTCAGCAGCTACATATGTAAGCAAGGATCGATTATAAGCTAAAACAAGAACTGACTTTTCGGATATCTCTGAGGCATTTTGTCGAACAGTTGGAGGTGCAGTACCAAATTTCAAGGTTTTTTGGCTCGATCGAGCCTTGAACGTGCCTTGGGGGTCTCGAACACAACATACAAGGAACATGGGAACGAAACGCAAGGGCGACGAGGGCCAGAGCTTGCGCGAGCCGGACGGCCGCGAGCTCCAGCCCGGTGCGCCTAAAATGGAACAAGGAGGAGCCGAACCTACCTGGTCAGCTCGAGGATGTCGCCGGGAAGGTCTTCGGACAAGCCCGTGCGTGACTGAACCGCTCACGGTTGCTCGTACCGCTCTCTCAGTTCGCCGGCTCTCTCCGCTCGATTCAAGCTTCTCACCCTCGGCCTTTCTGTCTTTCCCTCTTTCGGTTTTTCTTTTTCGGTTTCTCTCTGTCTCTCCGTGCTCCCCTTGGCTCCTCCTCAGCTCTCTCGGTTTCTCACAGTTCCAGAAGAAGGGGGTCAAGAAGCGGGATCTCGAGCACTTCTCTTGCTCCAGCTCTCACTCTCCAGGACTTCTCTCGCCCCAAGCTCTCTCTCCGTTCTATTCCTTCCTCCCTTTGTGGAGTTCTTCTTTCTTTTCTTTTTCTGCAGGTATTCCGAGCGAAGACCTCCTGCCGTGCCAGCTGGTCGATCGGTCTACTTCCCTGACCCGCGGATCGCGTCGAAAGCCCTGCCATGCCGATCCTCTGCCTTGCCTCCTCTTTTCTTCCCGTTTCTTTCCTTTTTGCGCTCTTTTTTTTTCTGCAGGAACCTGCGCGAAGACTACGGCCAAGCCAGTTGCCGGCCGGGTGCTCCCAACCCGCGGATCATGCTGCTCGCCTGCCCCTTGCGATCTCCTGCTCCTCTTTGTCTCCGCTGTTGTTTCTTCTTTTTTGCAGGTTTGAGCTCAAGAGAGAGAAGACAGATGGGATGGGCCGCGAAGGAGGAAAAGATGCCGGGCTGGGCCTAGGCCCATGCGAGGGTAAAAGAAGAGGAAGGAAGGGGGCAGGCCGGGCCATGGCTGGATTCGGCCCGACCTAACCTCTAGACGTTTTTTTTTTTTGTTTTTTTTTAATGTTTTGTTTTGTTTTCCTTTACTTTTTTTTTGTTTTGTTGTTTTTTTTTTAGTGACTAATTTCTAATTATGTACACGATTAAGTCCTAAATAAAATGACGAAATTTAGATGTCAACATTGGCCAACAATGTATGAATAAGCTAGCCAAAAATGACTTATTAGGTAATATTGAAAAAATCGATTTGCCTATATGCGAGCATTGCTTGGTAGGGAAAATAACAACGAAACCATTTAGAAAATGTAAAAGAGCTGATTTTCCTTTACAATTAATCTATTCTGACATCTGTGATTTAGTGAATATAAAAGGAAGGCATGAGATTGTTTATTTCATTACATTTATAAATAATTATACTTGATTCAGACATGTCTATATAAATCTGAAGTATTGAGTTGTTTTAAAAAATTTATGAGCTTGGTAGAAAATTTATTAGATAAGAAAATAAAAGTATTGAGATCCGATCGGGGTCGAAAATATTTATCTAATAAATTCAATCCTAATGACAAATATTCGAGGGTAGCTGCGCTGTCAATTTTTCATTTTTCATTTTTTGATCAAAACGCTGTTAATTCTCCAGTCATAAAATAAAATATAAAAAAGGTTAGGGTACTTTTCCTGTTACACTCCATTTCCCAGTAGATGGGAGGTGGACTTAATAGTTTGGTTTACCAGTACAGTGACGTCCGCGTAGTTGCTGATGACTTTCTAGAATCTTAAAAAAAGAAACAATAGTGCAAAATGCGGCAGTGCAGCCAAAATTCTCATCGCATGATCCTATTGATTCAGATCGAGACCCCAACAATCATGATACGAACATTGCAAATGCCACGATTTACCCTAACGTCATGGGCTGATGTGATTGTGCAATTATTTATGGGCACCCCCTAACGATATGAAAAAACATCCTCCGATTGTCAAGATGTTTCCATTTTGTACGAAGCGTGTTGGCTTCCCAAATGGCAAACCTTTATAAATATTTTTCTGCTAACAGGTGCTTTAAATAGTTTGGCCATGTAAAATTACAAGATTTCGGGACAAAACAAAGATTTTCAAAAGCATAGAACCCCTCATCCTTTTCATTTTTGGAGACAAGAGTTCTCCTTTTTCTTTGCCACATCTTGCCCATTTTCTAGAAATTTCACATTTATGAATTATAAAAGAGTCCTTTGAGTGGACCCTCTATAGGATTCACATTACCCAAAGACTATTATTTACTGGGCTTTTTTTTTTTTTTGGACGAGTATTATTTACTGGGTTCATATACATCGTTCTATAGAAGTATTGCTTACGAATTAGAGACTTTTTTTTTTTTTTTGCCAATTAGAGACCTGAGGAGAAAAAAAAAGGCAAGCGACGAGAAGTTAAATCAAAAGATTAGATTCTAATAGAATAAAGGATAAACATGGAGTGCCCTTGAGATACTAATTAAGTATATTTTATATAGAACGGGTTTTGCTAGTGAACTATCTAGAGGCACTTATGAACTATATTTAAGGAAATATTTTCATTTTTATTGGACTTACTACACATACATGAAAGACACAATATATTGGAAATGATAAATTTTCTTTAAGAAGGTGAATGGGTGGCCAAGTGGCAAGGAAGTGGAGCTACGAAGGAAGACTACCAGAGATTCGCAAAGGCACAGCTTGAGGTGTATGGAAGGGCGACGTTCGGATGGGCCTATTGGAGTCTGCAGTGGATGATCAACAATGGCTATATACAGCTTAAATCAGTTTACCTATTCGAATAATTTCGGTATTTTCCTACGCATTTACGCTCATATAGTGGATGTTCGTGATAATCAACTGTTGACCTTGGTCGGAGCCCATTAAAGTGGAATAAATAGCTTTTACTGTTTCTGAATGGCTCATGGCCATCGACAAGATTGATTGGAGGTGTATGTAGAAGAAATTATGAACAGGCAAAGCAAGGTCAAGAAAGTAGGCCGTTTGGGATGGTGCTTAGATTTCCTTTTGGGCCAATTTGATTGGATCATGTTAAGGTCTAACATACGTAATGAGACTTAACAGCCCCATGAAAACGGGACCACTCCTTCACAATGTCAAAGCTTTGAGCCACGTTATAAACACACCAGTGCCCTGGAAATTTGCTTCCTTGGGAAAGGCTTCTTGACTTTTAGCACGCCGGTGGGTTTATAATGACACTTTTCAACCTCGAACTTTCGAGCTCCATGTGAACTAACCAGCCCTTACTCAAAAAAGAATGCTCATGTGACTAACTTTAATCCACTATGAGATTAACAGACGTTTTGGGAAAAAAAAAATAAGTAACAGATAATTAGAAATTATTATGAAGTGTAATTTTTTTAGAGGTTTTATGGCTTACAAAATGCTATTATTTTTACAGTGACCTAACAACTGTAATTTTAGTACAACTGTTACTCAAATCATATATTTCATTGCGGGTGTTGGACCTTTATGGCAATTATTTGAAGGTAGCTGGAGTTGTCCATCTTTCCACACCAGTTTGCTGATGATAAAATCGAAAAAGGTAGGAAAATTGTTCAATCCATCTTAAATCGATTGTATGGATGTCAATTTAGTCCTAAACTTTTCAATTTTGCCAATTTAGTATTAAATCTTTGTGCGAAATTCCAATATAATCATTCTAGCAAACTTTCGTCGAAAATCGCTAAGTGACAATTTAGCCATCATCAACCGTTTTACGTGACACACTATTATGTCAAGGATTTTTAGTGAAAATTGATTAGTAGGATTACATTGGAATTTTGCACTAAAGTTTATGACAAAACTGGTGAAATTGAAAAATTTAGAATAAAATTGACATATGCATAGTGAATTTAGGATTGAATAGATAATTTTCCCCAAAAAAAAAGGCTAAGGTATTTTTACTATTACAATCTAAATTCCACGTGTGGCATGTGATGTATAGTTTGGTTCATAAGTAGAGTGAAGTGAATGCAATTGATGATGTCTTTCCAGAATTAATGATTGCTAAGATGTTACCATTTGGGACGAAACCTGCTCTTCCACAACTAGGATGACTTTTGTCTGTTCTAATCTAGTAAAGTCTTTTCTTAATGTTGTCAAAAAGCATTGAATCCCTTGTTTTTTTAACACTTCTTGCTCATTTCCTAGAAAAGAAAGAACAAAAAAATTATTAAAAAAATATCCTTATCAGCGTTGACTGTGTCATATAGGACGATTTATATCTACAATAATAATTTCTATTTTAAAAAGGTTTATGACTAAATTTACATAATTAAAATGTTTAAAGACCAAATTGGCACAAGACAATAGTTTTAGGATTTATTTATTTATTTATAAATTTTGCGAATTATTTAAGGGTAATTGGGCTGTTAGTTTGCCAACCGTATAATAAGGAAAAAAGAAGAAGGTAAAGGTACTTTTACTGTTATACTTCGATTTCACATTGGATGATGGGGGGACTGACAGGTTGATTCACAAGTACAATGACGTGAACGTAATTGCTGGTGATTTTCTAGGATCTTGGGCTGATGTGATTGTGCAAGTATTTGTGGACACCCAAATAATATGGAAAAAACATCATCGGTTTGTTCCATTTTGTGCGAAGCGTGTGATTCCTAAACAGCAAACATAAATAAATATTATTTTGGTAACAGGAGCTTCAAATAGTTTGGCCATGTGATTACAAGAGTAGGGGACCGAATGAAAATTCTCAAAAGCATCGGATCCCTCGTTCTTTCTTTTCCTTTTTGGAGACTATTGATCCCTTTTTATCTTTACCCGGTCTTGCCCATTTCCTAGAAATTTCACATTTATAAATTATGAATCTAATATTTATGAGCTCAATGAATTTGGGCTGTCGCATCGATGGACACTTTATAGGATTCACATTATTCGAAGGCTGTTATCAAATATGTTCACGTATATCATTTCACAGAATTATTGCTCACCAATTAAAGAATTTTTTTTAAAACTAATTAGAAATTGGAGGAGACAATAAAAGGGCAAGCAACAACAAATTAAATTGAAAGGAAAATATTTTAATAGAATAAAAGGATAAGCATGGAGTGCCATTGACAAACTTATTAATTATATTTTATTTAGAAGAACTCTCTGAAGGCACTAATTAACTATATTTAAGGAAAATATTTTCATTTTTATTGGACTCATTACACATAACATGAAAAGCACAGTATATTGAAAATGATAAATTTTCTTTACTGCAATGTTGTTGTTATAGATATATTTAATAAAACACAATTTTGAAGGTACTTCTTGTGCATAACATAGTGAAAATCAATTTATTGAAAATCGTGAAATTTCCTTAACTACTTTCTTATTAGGAAAAGTATTAGAAAAGTTTTAAACCTATTACATTAGTGTCAATTTAATAATAAACATTTTAATTATGCCAATTTAGTCCTAAACATATTTATATAGTGCCAATTTAGTTCTTTTGGCTAATTGTGGCTGGATATTATTAACATGAACACCAGCTTGTCTAGGTAACATGACCAACGCTTATGTAAACATTTTAAAATAATATTTTAATAATTTTAATAATTTTAATAATTTTCTTTTTTCCTTTCTTTTTTCTCTCTTTTATTCTTCTCCTCTTTTCGATAGTCAGTGGGGTTGGTCACGCCTAAACGAGGGTGGCCCTTGCCGCCATAGGCAAGTGTTGGACTCCCTCAGTGAGGGTGGCCTTGCTGACACTCGCCCTTGCCCCAATGAGGTCGACTATTGCCTAAGGTGGCACGGGCCACCCTTGCTCAAGCGAGGCTAGCCCTTGCTAGCCACTGGAAAGAAGAGGAGAAAAAGAGAGAAAAAGAAAGGAAAAAGGAAAAAAAAAATTCAATAAGTATTAAAATATATTCATGTCAGTGTCAACTATGCCATATAGGTCGATTGGCATCCACGTCAGCAATAACCAACAAAATTAATCGGAATGACTAAATTAGCATTATGTCAAAATGTTTAAAATTAAATAGGGATAATTAAAAAATTTATGATTAAATTGGCACAAATATAATAGGCTTAAGACTTTTTTTTGTTGACAATTCTGCCGTTTAAAATGAGCACAAAAAAGAAGGTAAATGTAAAATTCCGTTTAATGTATTTCCTTCTCCGTGAGAGCTAAGACACGTTATCATCTTCAGAGAAAATGAGTTCAACGGGCGAGGGACGGGGAAGTTTCTGAGTTGAAGTTACGCGGCAACCCATGCTAGAAAAGTCCGCACGAAAAGTCTAAGAGAAATGCACCAAGTCAACCAGAGAAATAGACCAGATCACTAAGTGTGAATAGACAAGCGGCTTGTGCCAACAGGCAGACGACTTAGGCTTCAAGCTAATTACGTGAGCGACTGAATTCTGCCCCAGTCATGCAAGCCCCCGAATGGCAGCTTTACTTAACTATTTCGAAATTTAATTATATGAACATTTCTTACACGAGTACTCTGAGATATGACTTAGTGCGAACTTTATGTGTTCCTTCTGAGGCAATCGGTTGCATAACTGCCTGCTGCCTCTTTTATCTTGATTTTGAGCAGGGAAGTTGAAAAACAGAAGCCATGGAAGTCATCAGCAATGGGATCCGATCAACCCGCAGCCATTCCGGTCACCAGATGGAGAATCGCAACCCGAAAATAAGAGCAGTCAATCTGGGAGGCTGGCTGGTCACGGAAGGATGGATCAAGCCTTCCCTCTTTGATGCAGTCCCCAACAAGGACTTCTTGGTACTTTGCTATACACACTAATCACCTCAGTGTTCTCGTTGCTTCTTTTAACCGATGATTCGTTCCGTGTCGACGATTTTTCTGGTTCTGGAACCATGTATAATGTGTAGGATGGGACCGGACTTCAGTTCAAATCGATGATGGTCGGGAAGTATCTCTGCGCCGAGTTTGGAGGAGGGCGCCGACTAGTCGCCAACAGCACAGGGACTCCTGCTGGGCAACGCCCAGCAGGTTCCGGCTCCCAATGGGAGATATTCAGGGTGAGTAAGCTTTAAGCAGATAAAATATTAAAATAACAATCGACTGTAAAAACGCGCGATGTAAGTTCGGCGAACTTGCGTTCCACAGTACCCAAGTGCAAATGAGTAATATTTTTCGGCTACCATCATCCGAATTTTCGGCTCAGGTATTGTATTGTCATCGATGTCATTGGAGTTATCTCACGGGGACACGGGGACTAACATTGAACAGCGTTGGGGACGGAGCCAATGCAATTACGATAACTGGCTTGTTACTTTTACGTAAATAATTCTACCAGTGCTTTGTACTTGTAGCTGTGGAGAATCAACGAGAGACTCTTCAACTTTAGGGTCGCCAACAAGCAATTCGTCGGCCTTGACTCTGGTGGGGATGGTGTCGATCTGGTGGCCACTTGCGATTCGCCGGGAACCCTAGAAACCTTTGAGATCGTGAGGAACACAGATGATCCAAGCCGGGTCAGAATCAAAGCTTCCAATCGCTGCTTCTTACAGGTCATCAATCTCTTCCCCTTCCCTACATCTTTTAGAAGAATAACCACAAATAACCTAAGACGGCAAGAAATTATTGGACGAGCATCATACATATACTGAGATGTACCTGCACAGATAGAACTAGTGAAACCTATATCGCCCCCCCCCCCCCCCCCCCCCCCCCCCCCCCCGACCAGATTTATTCTAGCGCATGTGTAACGTCCACCAAATAATTGCTCAAGACTAGTCTACTTAAATGGATGTTAAATATAGTCCATTTAATTAAAAGGCCATCTTGATTACGATTCTAGTCCATCACATCCGTCATAAAACATATTGAGTAAATAAATGTTATCCCTTACATAGTGACGTGTTAAGTAAAGACTAGCGAAGTGAAAACTTTTCGAAATTTATTTGAAGCAGAGATTGAGAGAAACAACAAAAAGATTAATAAGATAACACTTTATAGCATCAAGTGATGCGAATAAGATCTTCTAACAAATGATCAATGGGGACTTAATATACAATAAAAAGAGAGTGATTAGAATGTGTTTTGCAGGTAAGGACAGAGGAACGAGTGACAGCTGATTATCAATGCGACGAGAGCAATGTGTGGAGAGATGAAGACCCATCTGTGTTTGTGATGAGCTTCACTAAAAGATTGGAAGGCGAGTTTCAAGTCACCAATGGTCTTGGACCACAAAAAGCCCCAGAAGTCATGAGGGTACGTAATTATAAAACTCATATGTGAATATAGTCAAAGTTTGCACTTCTCAAATTGATAATTAATCAAATTATTTTTTTTATTGCCAGATTATAGCTTTAACTAAACTCATTCCATTGTATTTATTTATTTTTAATCTTTTTGGTATTTTGGCTTGCGAACGAGTTTTCTTTTTAAAGGAACAAATTCTAACCGGTGTTTATTAATATCTGTCATAAATAGGAGATGCAGCAGCTGCTAGAGTTTCCTATGACTCTCCTATGCTCCTCATAGGGTCTTCATTCCCGACAGCATAGTAATCTTACTTAGCATATATTGCTATGTAAAATGATGGAATATATAATACAAAATGACATCATATGATTTGCACAACCTACTCTTACCAAGCTCAAGTAACTAATTACTGAACTTAGCTAGAGGTGAAACGCTTGGACATAGTGTCAATACTTATATGCCGCATCAACTTACTTGTTGGAATCTTCGCAATGGAACAGCAATTTGTGATCCTGCTGCAAGAAATTCTCATTTACGTAATCTTGACCTGACGTGTTGGGTTCTTTCATGGTACATGTCAAGTATAGCGAAACCATGGGTCTGTATGCCTATTGTCTGTAAAAAAGTAGCAATCATGGCAACGCATGGACACAGCTACCCGTTTATAGACGAGAAATACCTGATCTAAGAAGACTGATTTATAAAATTAATTTGTTAATTAGGGTGCCAAATTGGGATTAGTTGTTGAATATGATTTTCCTATTTACATGGGTAAGTTTTGCCTGAACTTGGATCTACCGGACCAATTCTATTATGGCCGTCCATGTTATGAGTTTTATATGTGGAACTCACAAATCGGACACCTATAATTGACTTTATTCATTGGACTCAGTTTCATATACAAGATATTACCCTATTCAAAGGCTTACTTGCAATTTGACATATAACTAAGTAAACTGATTCGATATGCTAGTTAATAACTCTAGCATCGCACTTTTCCAATAGCAAAAAATAAAATTTTCTAAGCAATTATCTGTCCAAAATATTTAAGCATTTTCATATTAGTCTGAGTACGCTTCTTCTCCTTTTATTTGTTTTATTAAGAGTGTAACCATGACAGGCTTTTCTTTCTTTTCTTTTCTCTCTTGAGCTCGTTATGCGGACCTCTCCATTTCCTTTTAGTCACTCCATCTAAACTAAGTGTTAATATTGTTTACTCGGGGAAGTCTCAAGAGTGATTAAGATCACTTCAGCAACCAAAAGATACTATAAAAAAAAAAGGTTTATGCTCTTGATTTGATTAAAAGATAATTCTCTTATTTGATTAAATAACATTCTTCTATCAAAGCAATAATTCTTCTTCACTTCATTATTCAATCAAATATTTACAAAAGAATAAGTCAATTGTACCTATTACATTTTTGTTTGGTGGATATATAATATTTTAAAGTATAAGAAGATACCGCTACGAACACAGGTTATGCACTAGTGTGTGCATATCTATAATCTTGTAGACTTCAATAAAAGGTATTAATTGATTATAGGAACATTGGAGCACGTTCATAGTGGAAGATGATTTCAAGTTTGTAGCTGAGAATGGATTGAACGCGGTGAGAATTCCCGTGGGTTGGTGGATAGCAAGCGGCCCAAATCCTCCACGCCCTTACGTCGGTGGTTCCTTGGCCTATCTAGACAATGCCTTCTCTTGGGCAGAGTGAGTCTGCTGCCATCTTCTCTTCATCTTGTTACGCACAAATGCAGTATATAACGTATCAACTACGTTTATTACTTGCAGGAAGTATGGGTTGAAGGTGATAATTGACCTGCGTGCAGCACCTGGTTCCCAAAATGGCTGGGAACGCAGCTCGTCAAGAGATGGGTTCTGCGAATGGGGAGACACATATGACACCATTCGACAAACCCTCCACGTCATAGAATTCCTAACTTCGCGGTAATTAATTAACCTGTGGTTCACAAACCTTAGTCCGAGTACTAGGGTTATCATTCGATTTTGCCTATGTAGATACACCAAGAGCCCGAGCTTTTATGCGGTCGACCTTCTGAACGAGCCACTCGCGGAGACACTCCCTCAGGAGACTGTCAGCAAGTACTACATTGCCGGGCACAATGCTGTCCGCAAGCACTCCTCCTCTGCTTATGTGATCATGTCGTGCATGCTGGAAACCTCCAGCAAGGAGCTGCTGCTCCCCGACACTACCAGCCTGGACAGGACAGTTGTGGATATGCAATGCTATTTTCTGTGCGACACAGAATTGGACACCATCCAAGATACCCTTCCTTTATTTTACGAAGATTGGTTTGCCCAATTGGAAAGTCTCGCTACATCAAATGGACCTCTCATTTTTGTGGGTAAGTCCAAACCTATACCAAAATTTTCATGGCATTGATGCCATATATGTACTAATTTTTGCATGTACATGTATATATAAGAAGTGTGAACCTATGATGTAATGTGAAATTGCAGGTGAATGGGCAGCGGAGTGGGGACCGAATGGAGCAACAGAAGAGGAGAACCAAGAGTATGTGGAGGCTCAACTGGAAGCATACGGAAAAGCCACGTTTGGATGGGCGTATTGGACTCTCAAGTGCGAAGAAGATCTTTGGAGCTTGGAATGGATGATCAAGAATGGGTACATTAAGCTTTAGATATTCTCCCTCCCTCCCTCCCTCCCTCCCTCCTCTCTCTCTCTCTCTCTCTCTCTCTCTCTCTCTCTCTCTCTATATATATATATATAAGTCTATGCACTTTTTAATATATTGTAAGTTGTAAGCTCTGATTATCTTTCATCAAGTAAACCTTTAGTCATCTTTGAATGAAAAAACTGTCTAGGCAAGCTCTGGAGCACATGCGACCCACCTTATAGACCTTGTAGCTTCCATGAAGATTTTTGGTTACATAGTGATAATTATGAGACTCTCATGACTTATAACAGATTTATTTTACTATAATGTAGTTGCAAAATTCTATTATTCCATGTTTGGGAAAATAGATTTTGATGATAAACTTTAATAAGTACAGGTAATTGTCAAAAAATTATTGGGGGAAAAAATGATTGGCGTACTTTCTCCAGCTAACATGTTGGTAACTTATTAGTAATAATAAAATCATCATTTTGCTTATTAACTTATCAACTTTTATTTCTATAATTTGTCGTTGCTTCGAGTTACTTAATTTTATGTCGAATTATTAACCTATAAATCCAAACTTTAGGTCTAAATGACCAACAAGTTTTTTCCTTTAGGCTGCGTTCGTTTCACGGAAAATAACTTCCAGGAAAATATTTTCCGGATTTTCTGGTGTTCGTTTCACGGAAAATCAACTACTCAAGGAAAATGTTTTCCATCAACAGTGAAATTTGCATTCAAAGCTAAGGAAAATGTTTTCCACTTCTGAAAATTGGAAAACATTTTCCATAACTTCTTCTACCTTTTTTTTTTTCTTTCTTTCTTTCTTTCCTTTTCATTTTTCTTCCTTAGCTTGGCCGGTGGCCGGCCCCGACAGCGGCCGGCGACCGGCGACCGTCCACAGTCGCGAGCTAGCTCGAGCTCCGCCCCGGGCCGATGAGGCTTCGCCTAGCCCGATCTGTGGAAGCCCAGCTCGCCGAGCTCGGCGAGCTCGGGCCTCGCCAGATCGGGCAAGGCGGAGCCTCGCCGGCTTGGGGCGGAGCTCTGTCCTCGCCCAGCTCGCCGGATCTGGCGACCGGATCTGGCGACTGGATCTTGGTCGGCTCGCCATCGTTAGGCGTGCGGCGGCGGAGGAAGGAGGAAGGAGGAAGGAGGAGGAAGAAGGAGGAGGAAGGAGGAAGGAGAAGGAAAAGAAAAGGAAAAAAATAAAAAGAAAAAGAAAGAAATTAGTTAACGAATGGTGGAAAATGTTTTCCACTCAAAATTTAAGTATTAGCCGAACACCGGAAAATATAGCCATTTTCCTGGAAAATGACTTCTGAGAAAATGTTTTCTGGAGATGGTCCATTTTCTGTGAAATGAACGCAGCTCTAATGTAGTTGCAAAATCCTATTGTTCCACGCCCAGAACATTAGATTTTTTTTTTCCGCGATGGCAAATTTTAATAAATATTGGTAAGTGTCAAGAATTTATTGATAAAAAAAGCCGGTCGATTTAATGAAAGGGACAAAAGATACCCATACCTTTTTCTCTTTGATGCACGAATAGCTCTCCTTAGCTCTTCGTCTCTTCTCCTTCTCAGTCAAAGTCAGCAATGACGGCTGATGATCAGCCATCGTTGTTCTCCATTCTTCGGAGAACGAATCCAGGGAAGCTGCTCGTTTTCTTCTTATTTTCATCTCTTTCCATTTATTGATCCGCATGCCGATACCATAGCATGTAATGTGCATGCTTCCAGTCAGCATATATTTCTTCACTTGCGGCAGACGGGTCGAGTCCTATATTTAAATTCGAAACATACTTTAATAATATTTATGGCTCTAAATCAAATATTTTTTGTAATACGTGAAGGTGCCCTATAGTATTGCCCAAAAATGGTAATAGTGTTGTTCATTCCCTGTCTTTTCACCCATGCCCAAAAAGAAGAAAGAACCTAAGCTTTCGTCTCACTCTGAATTTATTACCTATGATACTCTAGAGGAGTGAAAGTGAAGGCCATTGTTTCACGTTTGACAAATAAAGTCAACTCGTCCATGGTTTATTTCACCCGTATGTTACCTAAAAGTAAGCATATGCTACATGGGTGACAGTTGATACCCAATCTTTCTGTAGGCTCTATATAAGCGAGTCAATCATTTCTTTTTTTTTTTTTATCCTTATCATCCTCTTCATGCAAACGGGTTCTAAATGAGCCTTAAGTACATTAGACCAGATACATGGAGGAAAAATTGTATTGAATTATATGATCTTGTATACAAATACATTGACCTATTTATAGTGTAAGAATGAGGCCAAAAAAAGGAAACAATAGACAAGGATTTCTAATTTCTATTTACTGAACTAATTCAGGATTAATTGAATCAATTAGAATCATAATCAAGGTCGAGGGCACAATCAGAATCTTCAATAATATCCAATCGTATTTCCAACATCCATTACAATCACCCCCGTATGAGATTCAATCTCGGTGCTCTATCTACACAACATAGATCAACGACAACATGAAGTTCGCACAATTCTCTCTCATAAGTCTTGCATTGACCGCACTTAATATTTCCATAATATTGGTACGAAAACTGGTGTGAAGATTATGATAAATCTGCACGCAGCACTGGGTTCACAAAGTGGGTACGAACACAGCTCGTCAAGGGACGGATCTCAGGAATGGGGAGCCTCTTGGCAAATACTCCCACTCACTTTTTGTATCAAATGCAATCATTTATGTTAGAGCAAAGTCAGGAACCTTATGACCGAAAAAAAAAAAAACAGTCATGTACCTGAGTTTCCAAATGCCATTTCTCAGATACGCGAAGAGCCTCTCTCCAGGAGTAGCCCTCGATGCCTTGAGCAAGTACTCCAAGGCCAGATACGATGCGGTGCACCGGCACTTCCCAACGGCCTATGTAGCGATGTCAAACCACCACAGGCGCTCCGATCCCAAAGAGCTCTTCCCACGGGCCAGCGGCTTGGCCGGGACCGTGGTCAACGTGTATTGTCACAATCTATTCTCGGATATCTTTGACCACCTGACCATCCAACAGAATATTGATTTCATCTACACTAACAGGACAGCGTAGTTGAACAAAATTACCATGGCAAATAGTCCTCTCACCTTTGTGGGTAAGTCCAACGGTGATGCCACTGATCGATTTTTTTTTTTTTTTCATGACGATTAAGCGCAAAAGCGAACGGTTTGAAATGGTTACCAAACTTCCTTGTTGATTTGATTTGCGAATTGGGTGAAGGTGAATGAGTGGCTGAGGGGAAAGTGAGTGGAGCTAAGAAAGAAAATTACCAGAGATGTGCAAAGGCCGAGCTCGAGGCGTATGGAAGAGCAAACGCTAGGATGATCTACAATGTCAATATAAAGCTTTAGTCAGTTTACCTATTCGAATTATATCGGCATTTTCCTATACATTTTCACTCTTATAGTCAATTTCGTAATGATCGACTGTTGACCTCGGTCTCCGGAGACCCAAAAAGAAACTGTTGACCTCGGTCAGAGCGCCTTCAAGTGGAATAAATAGCTTATTTTACTGTTTCTAATTGGCTTGACTGGAGGGATGTTGAAGAAATTATGAACAGGCAAGCGCGAGGCCAAGGACGGAAGCTTCGGTGTCGGACGGTAGTCGTTACTGAAATTGCACTATCCTCTCGACTAAAAATGAGTGCGGCGATGGGCGCTCTATGAAAGTTGGATTTACTTTCGGGCCAATTTGATTGGATCATGTCATGTCAAAGTAATATCTAACTTACGTAATTGAACCTGGCAACCCGAAGGGTCAATTCCTTCGCCGTGTCAAAGCTTTTGAGCCGTGTTATAAGCAGAGCTGGTGCCATTTTCTTTTGAAGTCTTGGAAGTTTGATTGCTCCTGCTGTTCCCATTTTGTACGAAGGGTGCAAATTCCACGAACTCATGGTTACTTTTGACCGGTCCACACTAGTGAAAATCTTTTCAGATCTTGTCGATTAGTGAGGGCAAGACGTGTTTTAGGTGCCCAAATATTTATAATTTTTTTCGTAACAGTTGCTTAGAATAATTTGGCATGCCATACACATTTATTAGGAAAACTATCTAATCAATCCTAAATCTATTGTCCAAATATTTATTCAATACTAATTTCTTTAATTTTGCCAATTTAGTTTTTTAATCGTTCCAGTCAATTCTCGCCAAGAAACCACTAGCATGGAAATGCTCCATCGATGATTTCCAACGAAAGTTACAATAAAATTCCATAGAAAAATTAGGGATTAAATTAATAAAATTAAAAAGTTTATAATTGACTTGATATCTGTAACTAATCGAACATTCCCCACAAAATTATTTGACGGCAAGAGTACGGGATAAATGGACGCTTCTCAAGAGCATGGAATCCCTCTTTTTGACTTTTTGTAGACTAGTGATCCTCTTTTTCTTCACCACGCCTCGCCCATTTCCTAGAAATTTCACGTATTAAAATTCAAAAGATCCTCACACAGTCTAGGTGTTAAGGAGCTCCATGGATTTGAGCCGTCGCATTGCGTGGATCCTTCGTCGGGTTTGTTGACTTGCTGACTTGACTTGGACGTAAGAGCAGGACAACATGCTAAAGAAAAGTGTATGAAAACCTATTTATTTGGAAGAAATCTTTCGACGAGTGCCATTGAAATATATATTAAGTATAATATATTTAGATGAGCCTTATTAATGAGTTTTCTGGGGGCACTTATAATTAGGAGTGAATATAGTTTCAATGTAGGATCGGAGACCAAATAACTAAATTAGTGGAAACCAATTCAATTTTGGGTTCTAGGGAGAAATTGTCTGATTTCCAATTTTACTTTTATAGGAACCGAGAAGTGAGAACTAGAATTGAAACTTGGAATTGGACTAGGAACCCTAAAATCCATAATTATCTTCCTTGACTCACTTATGTTTCCTTTCTACTTCTCATCTTCTTCTTTATATATTGTAATTCCTTTTTATTTATTAAGTGAGCAAATCTTTTATATAATCTTTTTTAGATATGGATTGTCTTAATAAGGTGAATATCATCTATACATAACATGAAAATACAATGCATTGGGAATGATAAAATTTTCTTCGTTGTAGTGTTTAACAAGTGCTTCCATCACACTTGTTGATGACATTTGATTAAGAGTAATTCGGTCTTTGAGGTACTTTATGTGCATAACATAAGGACAATAAATACATTGGAAACAGTGGAATCCGCTTAATTATTTGCTTTAACAAAATTCTATTTAAAGAAGAAAATATAACTAGAGGTATAAATAATTGTTAGATCTAGTTTTGTCAAATAGGTGGTCGGCTTGGGTTTGGGTCAGGTTGAAAATATTTCGACCTAAATTGATATGTTTTAAGCCATATCCAACTCAACTCATCACATTTATTAAATATAACTAACTTATATAATAATTTAGTCTATCAAATATTAGTTTAGAAATGAGTTTATAACAGATTTTAATGGTCTAGTTACATTTATGCAAAAAACCATAAAAATAAATTGTGGGATCTATTGTTCATGGGAAGAATTAATAAACATTGCTGTCTGAAGGAGAAAGGACATCAACGTGCAAGTGACGAGGAAGTTGCTGAAATGTTGAGCTAAGTCAAGCTCAAATGAAACCATATTACGGGGGTCAAAGTCAAGAAGAAAATTCCAAGAAAAGCATTCACGCTTATACCAAATGCACTACTAAGACCAGAGACTTAAAAAAAGCATTCACGTTGATACCAAATGCACCACTTAGACCAGAGACTTAAGTATAAGAGTCAATATCACGAAAATCTCAAATTTGATATACTTATGAAAAATTTATTTCAAATTAATTTTTTGATCACAAAAAATCCAAAGCCGGTACACCTTTGACAAGTTTATTCCAAATTAGTATATTTGTAACAAATTTACTATCTGTTAATTTTCGTTAAATTTACTGTTAAATTGTTAAGTTAAATGACATATGCTAGTTGACTGGTATACCAATTTGAGATTTATTTTCCGTTTGTCATAGTTGTATCGGTTTTATGATTTTTTTGTGATATTAATCCAATTTAACAAAGGGTATATATGTCACAAAGATATACCAATTTTGGTTTTTGGTGATAAAAAAAACTAATTTAAAGATAAATTTGTCACAAGTATACTAGTTTAGGGTTTTTGAGGTCATTTAGGGTAAATTTATCATAGGTGTATTGATTTGGGATTTTTCGTGATCAAAAAATTAGTTTATGGTAAATTTGTCAAATGTGTACTAGTTTGACTTTTTTGTGATATTAATCATAAATATAAATAGAAAGATGGTACAAAAGAGAAAAAGAAGATAAGTGTATTAGAAGTCCTAAAAACTTGTCACGAAAGTAAAATAGAATCCTTAAATTTTCAAAAAGTGCAATGAAGTCATAAAACCTGTCATAAAATGCAATTGAGTCCTAAAAATTTCAAAAAATATAATTAAGTCTTAAAACTTATTACGAAAGTGTAATTGTGTTCTAAAACTTTCAAAAAGCGTTACCAAATGAATGACTTGATTTGATCAATTTGACAAGTTTTAGGATTTTATTGCATTTTTTTGAAAGTTTTAGGATTAAATTACGCTTTCGTGATGAGTTTTAGGACTTTCAATACACTTATAAAAAAAGAATAGACAAATGGTTTGGAGCAAAATATCTCATACGCGGCAGACAACTCAGCTTTTAAGCTAATTGAGTGGGCGACCGAACTCATACCCCATCTTGCACGCACGCCTTCGCATCTTTGCTTGACCATTTCGAAATTCTATGACATGAACATTTCTTACACGAGTACTGTTGGATATGTTTCGGTCGTGTTAGTGCAAATATTTTGTGTTCCTTTTGGAACAGTTGGATGCATAACTAACTGCTATTCTTGTTTTGTCTTGATTCTGAACAAGGAAGTATGAAAACAGATGCCATGGAAGTCATCAGCAATGGGGACCAATCAACTCGCAGCCATTCCGGTCAAGAGACGGAGAGTCGGAGCCCAAAAATAAGAGCAGTTAATCTGGGGGGCTGGCTGGTCACGGAAGGATGGATCAAGCCTACCCTCTTTGATGCAATTAACACCCAAAAATATCCGATATTTAGTTATTATCAATATGATTCGGAGAAGAATATGAAATACATGCATTTTTTTATCATCTGAGGAGCAAGGCAGTTAGGTATAGAAAGCTCCATTGTCTTTCTTGATATTATTTGGTCTATGGGATCTAATAGTTGAATGGATATCGATATGAAATACACACATCATTGCATTCTTATCAAAATAGACAAAGTGAAGACAAATGCTTGATATTTATTAGATCAAGAGGTCGTCGACGAGTGTGCTGAATTAGGAGTAGTTACGAGGCTATTTTGAAGTCGTGGCCGCTTTTTTTGAGGGATAGCAATTGCAAGACTCAGGTTGTGGAGAATAATTATTAGGCTAGAGTCGTCGATAAGTGTGCGGCAGAGGTCGTGGCTGCTATTTTGGAGGACAACAATGGCAAGGCTCATGCACATGGAGATCCACTAAGGAAGATCATGGATAATAGTTGACCAACGTGGGGAGATTGATAACTGCTTTGAGCAGAGACTCGCCAACGTGGGAGGGAAAAATACCAAAATAGTCATAAACCTTTTGTATTAGTACCGATTTAGTTCTAAACTTTTTAATTAGACCAATTTAATCATAAACATTTTCACATTGGTACCAATTCAGTCCATCTGTTGACACCTCAATTTTAATTAAGTCTATCTTATTAATTAAGATTTTATTTTATTTATCTTGTCTTTTTTCGGAATAATAAACAAATAAAAGCAAACAAAAATAAAAAACAAAACAAAAGCAGAAAGAAAGCAGGAAAGCCCTCGCATGGGCCCGCGAGGCCCATTTCCGTGTCAGCCCAGCCCAGCCGGGTCTTCTTCTTCCTCGCGCAGTTGCAGCGCACGCGCAGAGGGCGCGACGCCGGAGCGGAGGGGAGGAGTAGCAATGACGCATGTGGAGTAGAGGGCGGTTGGCATCGAATAAGAACGTGGGAGGGGTAGCTGGCGTCGGATGGGACGCCGGTTCGGCCGGCGGGGACCGCTTGGTGCGCGGGGACCGGTGGTCGAAGCTCCGTCGACCGGTTGCACCCCTCGCCTATAAATAGGCCCCCGTTTCCGACAGCAAAGGGCACACTGAGAGCGATCGAAGGCTGCAAAGCTTCGAGCTTCCTGCTGAGAGACTTCAGAAGGGGAGCCAAGGTCGAGCAAGCCCAGATCCGAAGGCTCGCGGCCGGAGAAAGAGAGGTTTTGCCGGAGAGACGAACAGAGAGAGAGAGGGAGTCGGATCTAAGGCTGCAGACTTCGGGTTCCCCACTGAGAGACTTCAGGGGGGTTCGAGGACACGCAGCCGAAGATCTGAGGCTCGCCGGAGCAGGTCGTGAGCTTAAACGGCCTCCCACCGAGAGACATCGGGGGAGGCCGCGGGCAAGCGAGCCTGCAGAGAGAGGAGAAATCAAGCGCAAGAGACGGTCGAGGCTCAGATCCGTCGTCGATTCAGCTCCAACGCCGCCCCAAACACCATCCCGACGCCGTCCAGATCTAAGTCGCCGTCATCGCCGCGATCAGTTACACCGTGCCGAGCCAAAGCCGAGAGCAGGTGACGACGGAGCCTTGTCTACGCCGTCCATCCGAAGCTCTGATGGCCGTCGCCTTTGCCATTCACTGTCGTTGCCATAGCCACCGTAGCCGCCGTCGCCGCCGGAATGCTCCCGTTTCCCCCCTTTCGGCGCCGCGGATTCGCAAACCCTAGGGTTTGCGATTTCCGGGTCACGAAGTGGATCCGGGTAGGGATTTTGCAATTTAAGGGGCGGCGGAAGCCGGGTCGGGGTTCGGGTCGGATCCAGGTAGGGTTTCACTGGGGAGCAGGTTGTGGAGTCGGGTCGTCGGGCCGGGCCGGGCGTCTCTAAACGCCCGGCCACGGCGTCGTTTTTTAAATAAAAAAAAGTCGGGCCCGTCTGCGTTTTAGGGTTGACCCGGGTCGGAACCAACCCGCGGATCCGACCCGGGTCGGTTTTATTTTATTATCTTAATATATTATAATAAATAAAAAATAAATATTTTATTTAAAAAAAAAAATCAAAAAGTGTTTTATTTTCAAAAAATATTAAAAAATGTTTTAATTTCCAGAAAATCGAAAAATATTTTAAAAAATGTCGAAAAAATGTTTTATTATAAAAATCGAGAAAAATCAAAAGATAATTTATTTTCCAAAAATATTAAAAAAATATTAAAAAATATTTTATTTTCCGAAAAATCAAAAAATAAAAAATATTTCATATTTTCCAAAAAAAGCCAAAAATTCATGAAAAAGCCAAAAAAAATTCAGAAAAGCCAAAAAGACTTGCGTTTTTTTCCAAAAAAATCCCTTTTGCATCCAAAAATTAGAAAATGACTCAAAAAATGTTTTTCCTCCCAAAAATGCATGGAAAATCTCTCAAACATCCAAAAAACCTTAGGGTTTAAACAAGATTAGGTACCGAAATGGCATTAGTGATTAACTAGTGTAATCAATCCCCGATCCTAATTTCTCTGGTTGCGCAGGAGTAAGTATTTCTCCCGATACTTCACTTGGGTTTCTAATCAACCCACCCCAAATCGATTAGTGGCGACTCCAATTTAAAAATTGATTACAAGTTAAAAATTTAGATTATTAAAGTCGTGAATTGGTGGACTTGGGAGAGTCCGGGCTTATTAAATTTAGTCGAGCCATTAGCCTCCTTAGGCGCTCGTACCTGATTGCGGGCGCCGAGAAAAAAAGAGGTCGCGACAGCTTGGCGACTCCGCTGGGGATTTTGAAGACTTAGGCCGTTTTTATCTTTGTCTAAATGCTTTGCTGACTTGGATTTTTTTCTTTTGTGCAGGGTAATAGCTTAAAGTTTTTTTTATTCTGTGAAAATAAAATGTTTTTGTGATTATAAACTGCTGTGCATCCTTAAATGTTTTAGCACTACACATGGCACACACAACCCGGCCGCCGGACCTGGGCCGCCATAGGATTTCTAGGATGGTGTTAAGAAAGATACGACCTCGAACGCGAGACTGCGATGTAGAGGTTGCCTTTCTTTTCCCCGAATTTCTTAGCCGAGGTTAGGAGGGTATGCTGCTAACGCGAGACTGCGACGGGCGGATATCCTTTTAATCTCAACAAACCTTCTCAGTTAGAAATCGAGCCGCACATATCATGCGCATGTCTATGTGATTACCATCAATTTTCTCATGTGAAGTAAGTTTTTATTTTGTGTAATTTACTTACCTTCCTGTATATATTGAGTGGTCCATGATTAGTCTAGGATTTAATACCACGGTCATTTAAATTTGAAAGTAATTGTTATAAAGTTAAAAAAAAAAAACTTTTGCAAAAAAATTATTTTCAGTTGATGTTTTTATTCTCAAGCATGTTACAAAATTCTTTTCCGCAAGAATTTTCATTTGCCTCAAAAAAATGGGATAGGAACATTTTTCAAAATTTGTTGCAACTCATGCTTTCTTCGCCTTTCAAATTGAATATCTTTTTAGCTCATGTTAACATGCCACGTGCCCTTTTTCAATCTATGTTTAGGAAATCCTCTACCTTTTTATGAATAAACAAAAATAGTAGGATTAGGTTGTCATCATGGACTGACTCCCTATTTACGCCTTGTATTCACACACATTTGTTTACTCATGACTAGGGTAATCACGAAACGTCAATGTTCGCCGATCCAGACTCGTTCAAAAGCAAGAGCAAGAATGGCCGAAGAAAATGTACCAAGCCGTATTGCGGTCATGGAAAGTGAAATGAAGCAAGTCTTCAATGTGCTTCAACAACTTTCAAAGCAGATAGACTCCATCCAAGGCAAACTCACTCTCGCCCCGGCCTCAATCGAGGTATTGTTGCCACAATCATCTACTAGGGGTGATCAAGGTGGAGATACCGACGATAACATACCCGAATTGGAGGATGATCCGCACCCAGCCATGATCGAGAAAGCTAGGCCAGATAGTTTGTCTAAAATTGAGCATGACAAACGCCTCGAAAAGCTTGAGGAGAAGCTGAAACAACTGTAAGGCCTCCAAGATCCTACTTTGACGGATCTCTCCATTTATTCCAATGTCAAAATGCCGGAAAAATTCAAAATGCCTGAGTTTGAGAAGTACAATGGCACGACTTGTCCTAGGGCTCATTTGCAAATGTACTTGGTTCGAATGACCCAATACTTTAATAATGCACCATTAATGATCCAGTTGTTCCAATCAAGTCTAATAGGCCCTGCCCTGAGGTGGTACATTACAAAGAACATGAATCTCCTCGAAACATGGAGCTAAGTGAGTGAGGCATTCCTCAAGCAGTATAAGTTCATAATGGATATTACCCCTTCTCGTGAGGATCTTGAGCGTACCGAAAAGAAAAAGCACGAATCGTTCAAAGAATATACTATCCGATGGAGGAATCTGGCCGCCCAAATCAGTCCTGAACCAACCGATTTCGAGCTGAGAAAGATGTTTATCAAAACCCTCCCTTACGAGTACCGTAATCGAATGGTAACCACGATCGCCGAATCATTTAATCAACTCATTCCAGTAGGGGAGCAAATCGAGATAGGGTTGAAGGATGGTTGGTTCACTGAACCTGCACCCACGGGCAGGTTCATCATGAAGAAAGATAAAGAACCCCTAGTAGATGTCAATGCGACCTACAATCATTCTCCAACAATTCAGACGAGTGCAAGACAGCAACAGACCACCAGCCGTCAGCCATCTCAGCGTTACAACAATAAGAGACAATTTACTCCTCTTCCTGGAACTCCATCACAAGTACTGGCAATCCTCCGAAAGAAGAACCTCCTTTCGATTGAGCCAAAACGACCCAACGCTGAAAGTTTTTCCAACTATGACCCGTCAAAGATATGCAACTATCACATGGAAGAAGTGGGGCATTCGACTGATGAGTGCTTCGCCCTCAAGAGTCGAATCCAGAACCTGTTAGACACTAAAGCTTTCTCATTCCAGAGCAATTCGCTCCCTGATCACACCGACAAAGTAAATGCGGTATTCAGTTTTGAAGACAGTCAGAGCAGAAATGTCAAAGCACATACCGATGACATTCATCAAGGGCTGGTGAAGGCCGGGTATTATTCAGGCAATGAAGTGCCACCCTTAGCAATAGAGAAAGAAGGACCAGATGACATGACCACCATGTTTGGAGACCTTTTCATGGACACCATCAATGAAGGACCATAAGGGGAAATGGGTGCAGGCCCGCTCGAGTAGAACCTTTTTTAATTTCCTTTCATAATTCCCCTACGTGGGAACTTGTACATCTTTCTTAAGTCTGGCTTGTTTTTATTTTCAACATCAGTTCCGCTTGAGGAACTAACTTTTGAAAACACTTTTCCAAAATGTAAACCCACCTATTAAATAAAGTTGAAAATATTTTGAGAGCATGAGGCGGTATCCCAAACCAGCCCGGTGATGCTATTCAACCATGAAAAAATATATCCAAGGAGAATACTGAGGGCTGGGCTTCCTCATGCTTTTTTCTCCCCTGAATACATATTTTGAAAATAGAAAACACTTCATCACCAAAATCTTTCAAAAAAGATGATAAATTTAATCATGTCTGTCTTTCTGACTCACTCACTTCATGTCTCAGAAGATCATTCCCGCCCCCTTTGACCTAGTGTGACCAAGGGACATTTGAACCTGGCACATCATGTGAACTCGCCAAGTTCAAAAGCACTCTTCCAAGAAAGCTGGGGCAAACAGAAAGGATCATCACGCTTCAAAATGGTAAGTCCTATTCCCTGAACATAATGTCGAAAATGACATCCTCTCTCTTCCATCTACAGGAGACGAAGGATGGGATGTAATAGGCACATGCATATTATCAAACTTGAAGCATGCATGGCATGATAACTCGAGGCAGGATGTCGTGAGTCCATCAACGGGACTTCTAGCTTCGACAAGCCCAGAAGCACAAGGGGGGGATCTTTTCTCTCTCTTTGAATTGGCTACTGTCAACAGGGAAGAAATCCAGACAGTTGAAGCGGTCTCTAGCCCGTACTCAAAATGAGGACCTAGAAACCTGACTTCCTATTCAGACGCATGCTCTCGCAAGAAGTGATTGCCATCAGAGAGTTATAGGCTTTAATTGTCCATCTTAGATTCCATAGAGGCTTGAGATACATGACTTTTGCCCAATGATACTATAGTCAAAGACAGAAGGAGAATTTCCACAGAAGGAAGGCGTTGAAGATGAATCAACGACCAGCAATCATGCATACATGGTCACAAGTGAGGAAGGCCAATCGAAAGAAATGTCAAACTATGCCAAGATGAAAAGGCTGTCATCGACATTCAAACATCATCAGGAGTCAGCAAATACAAACTTTGGAGAAGAGTAATTTGGTATCGTTTCCAATACTCCCCCTTCTTTGAATTCACTTTTGACATATTCCCCCTATTGACAGGGAGCATCACAACTCAAGAACCAAACTCAATGGTTAGGCAAATCAATATTGGCCAAGCTAGTACGTGGAAATGACCCACATCAAATTCACCTGGCTTTGTGTAAAAAGACATGCCATCCAGGAGCTAATTCAGAGAATAATTGACCTAATAAAGCAAGGGACCAGGACTTCGTGTCCCCCTCTCACTTCAGGTTCACCCAATCATCTGCAAACCAGTGAAGGGTAAAGTTGTATCGATTCCAGTTATTCGACTCTTGAAAGAGTTCATGACTAACACATTCCCTCTTGTTTGTTGCAGGATCACCTGACTGTCAAAAGTAAGGATAACGAATCAATGAGAAGCATGTCTTGTTTGTTGCAGGATTAACTGACTGTCAAAAACAAAGATAACAAATCAATGAGAGGCATGACAAACTCTCCCAAGCAAAATGGCGTCTTAAGTATTGCCAAAGCAAATGACAGAAAATCTTCAGACCTCAACTCATATTTAATTTTGGCCAAACTAATTGATCTACTTGTACATCTTCTCTTCTGCAGGGGCAAAAGCAGAGATGCCCGATCAGATTCCCAACCCCGACCGATCATTCATGTGTCATATTCCTAATCAATAGGGACAACCATCGACGTCATTTGCGAATAACCCTTTTGATGTTCAAAATCTAACATATTTGGAAACACCATTATGTTAGCCCCTAAAGTTGTCAATAGGGTCTTTTGCGAGTCAAAACCATTCACTTGTTTTGAAGAGTTCAAACTCCATCATATTCAAAATGTTGCATGTCATTTATGAATTCTGCATGATGATTTCGTCTGTCTAAGCCACTGATTCCACTGAGGATTATCAGAATAGACAGCTAAGTGAAGAATACAAGATTAATTGAGCATGCTGGATGAGGCGTGTCAGAATGATGATAGGCAAGTCATATCCTACACACAGTCCCCCATCTATACACTTGTGAGATGAGTGCAGAAGATTCCATGGCTACAGGGTAAAGAGTTCTCTCGCGAATGGTACGATAACTAAAATAGTGAGAGGCATTCTATCGCTCACCCCATTGAGCCCCATACATTGGTGAAGCTTCTCTCATACCCCCGTCAAGAACAACCCCTACACTGGGGCAAATTAGAAGCGAAGCAGCATCACAAGGTGAGAAGAGAGATATAAATTTTCTTGCTCGCACTTGCATCAATCTTTGGGTGTCTTTATTACATATGAACACTCACATTAATTTAAGTGCCCTAGAATGATGAAGAGCAATTCTTTCTCTACGCACTTGTATCCATTGTACAACTCAATTGAGTCTGTAAATTCACCCTCACATGGAGGCAAAACAGAAGCCACTGTCGTTTGAGCAGCATAATCAGAAGTGCCAGCAAAAGATGAAGACTCCATAGTCTAACAAAGGCATTTGCTTAAACTTGTCAAGATCAGTTCCTCAAGCAACAAGAACAAAAAACTGGGGCATAAAAAAGCAGTGTACCTGGTAAAAGCAAGGTCAATGCCCATGAATGAAGAACTGGAATAAAAATAGGGGCATAAAAAAGCAGTGTGCCTGGTAAAAGCAAGGCCAACGCCCCCCAGTCAAAAATACAGCCAAGAAAAGTTGTTGTGGTCCATAGAACCTCCATCTGACAAAAAAGACCGGTGACAAATGCCAAGGCAATCACCAGCTCTACCTTTTTACACATGAATCAAGCCTACGTTGCATCCCATTGTAAAAGTCTCTTCAGATTAGGGGCACTTCAATTAACGTAGGATTTCATATGTCTATAAACATCGCTCGAAGAAGTACGAGCAAGATTACTCTATCTCTTTTCGCAGGATTCTTGACTTGTAAACCCGGAGATGATCATGCAGCATTTTCGTCCATCAGCTTCAACCTTGATGGTCCCCTTCGATGAGCCACTGACCAAGACTTCATCACAGTTTCAACAAAGACCTCTCACATTGGTAAAGTCGTACCGTTTGCGAGAATACTCAGACCCCTGCTGACATGATGACAGTGAGATAGTGTGGTCCTTATGAATCCCGCATCAATGGTCAGGATAGCCTTTTCCATGAGAGTGAGCGGAAAGTCCTTTCGGACTGAAAATCCCTCATCTGGCATGCTCAAGACATCTACATTCTAAATGAAGGTTGTCTTTCAAAATCTTCCCAAGTGGAAATCAAAAGATGCAGAACTGACAAAATTATCATGCATGAATCTCATTTGAACTCATGAATTTATAGCATATACAATCATATGTACATATTATGCAAATAGCAGACATACTCATAGAGATCAGAGATATTGCCAGGTAAGCATATCTCTATCCCCATTTGTCTTAAGGTACCTATCACTGTCCAGGTACTCTCTTCTTGACACTCGACCTATTCGAGTCGTCCCTTGAGTTTGGGTGCTTGCAATTGTCTCAGTATCCCGTTGTCTTTGAGTACCCACCACTTGTCGGGTACTCCCTCTTAACGACACTCGACCTGTTCGAGTTGTCCTCGGAGTATTGATACTTGTGACTGACTAAGTATCCCTTTATCGTTGAATACCTACTGCTGTCTAGGTATCCCTATTGTCTTTGAGTACCGGTCACCGTTCGGATACTCCCTTTTTCTGACACTCGACTTGTCCGAGTTGTCCCCAGAGTATTGATACTTGTGATTGACCAAGTATCTCTTGGAATACCTACTGCTGTCTAGGTATCCCCATATCGTCAAAGTACCCACCGTTGTCCAGGTACTTCCTTTTCATGACACTCAACTTGCCCAAGTTGTCCCCAAATAATAGCAGTTGTTCAAGCATTCCACTACTTTGTGTGCCTACGCCTACCCAGGTATGCTTTCTTACACTTGGACCAACTGAGCGGTCCTAGATCATATCATTAAATACTTGTGTTCATCCAAGTACTCCAGTACTTTGTACACCTGTGGCTATCCAGGTGTTCCACCCCTTTTAAGTGCCTATGGCCATCCAGGTAAGCCTCGTGCTACATTCAAGTTTATGTTACCAGGAAGTGAGAAACCTTCATGAATATGCGGGGCATGTCCTCAATATTCCAATTACCAGGAGGTGAGAGACCTTCACGAATATCCCAGGTACGCCCTCGATATTCCCCTTTACCAGGAGGTGAGAGACCTTCACGAATATGCGAGGCACGTCATCGATATTCCTAATTACCAGGAGGTGAGAGACCTTCATGAATATCTAAGGTACGTCCTCAAGATTCCCCTTTACCAGGAGGTGAGAGACCTTCACGAATATGCGAGGTACGTCCTCGATATTCCTAATTACCAGGAGGTGAGAGACCTTCATGAATATCTAAGGTACGTCCTCGATATTCCAATTACCAGGAGGTGAGAGACCTTCACGAATATCCCAGGTACGCCCTCGATATTCCCAATTACCAGGAGGCGAGAAACCTTCACGAATATCTCAGATACGCCCTTGATATTCCCATTTACCAGGAGGTGAGAGACCTTCACGAATATCTTAGGTACGTCCTCGATATTCCCAATTACCAGGAGGTGAGAGATCTTCATGAATATCTCAGGAACGCCCTCGATATTCCCAATTACCAGGAGGTGAGAGACCTTCATAAATATCCAAGGTACGTCCTCGATATTTCAACTACCAGGAGGTGAGAGACCTTCACGAATATCCCAGGTACGCCCTCGATATTCCCAATTACCAGGAGGCGAGAAACCTTCACGAATATCTCAGGTACGCCCTCGATATTCCCATTTACCAGGAGGTGAGAGACCTTCACGAATATCTCAGGTACGTCCTCGATATTCCCCTTTACCAGGAGGTGAGAGACCTTCATGAATATGCGAGGCACGTCCTCAATATTCCCAATTACCAGGAGGTGAGAGACCTTCATGAATATCCAAGGTACGTCCTCGATATTCCCAATTACCAGGAGGTGAGAGACCTTCACGAATATCTCAGGTACGCCCTCGATATTCCCAATTACCAGGAGGTGAGAGACCTTCATAAATATCCAAGGTACGTCCTCGATATTTCAACTACCAGGAGGTGAGAGACCTTCACGAATATCCCAGGTACGCTCTCGATATTTCCCAACTACCAAGAGGTGGGACACCTTCACAAATATCCAGGTATCCCCAAAGAGTTTGTACCTGTGATCATCCAGGTATCCCCAAAGAGTTTGTACATGTGATCATCTAGGTACCCCTTCGATACTTGTGATCATCCAGGTATCCCCAAAGAGTTTGTACTTGTGATCGTCCAGGTACCCCTCCGATGCTTGTGATCATCCAGGTATCCCCCAAGAATTCATACTTGTGATCATCCAAGTACCCCTTCAATGCCTATGGTCAGCCAAATACCCATTTCGACGCATGCGAAGGCCCAAACATCCTTCATGTTAGTACTTGTGAATATCCAAGTACTCTTTGATATGCTTGTGAATGTCCAGGTATCGCCCCAGAATTGATGCCCTGAGAAAGGTCGGCGCATCCTCCCGAGAAAGGTCGGGTTCCAACTGGTGTCTTCGACAGAAGTCAGACGCCCCACAAATCGATGCCTTGAAAAAGGTCGGCGCATCCTCCCGAGAAAGGTCGGGTTCCAACTGGTGTCTTCAACAGAAGTCAGACGCCCCACAAATCGATGCCCCGAGAAAGGTCGGTGCATCCTCCCGAGAAAGGTCGGGTTCCAACCAGTGTCTTTGACAGAAGTCAGACACCCCAACAAAACAGATGCTCTGAGAAAGGTCGGCGCATCTCCCGAGAAAGGTCGGGTACCAACCGGTGTCCTCGATACAAATCAGGCACCCACAAATGAGATTCCTTGAGAAAGGTCGGTGCATCTCCCATCAAGGCGACCGAAGAAAGGTTCGGGTCCTAGACAAATCATGGATTAGTTTTAACAGGCGACCGAAGAATGGTTCAGGTCCTAGAAGAGCAGTCTCTCGTCACGGCGATTGAAGAATGGTTTGGGTCCGAGACAAACCACTGATTACTCCAGCAGGCGACCGAAGAAAGGTTCGGGTCCTAAAGGAGCAATCTCCCGTCAAGGCGACCGAAGAAAGGTTCGGGTCCTAGACAAATCATGGATTAGTTTTAACAGGCGACCGAAGAATGGTTCGGGTCCTGGAAGAGCAGTCTCCCGTCACGGCGACCGAAGAATGGTTCGGGTTCGAGACAAACCACTGATTACTCCAGCAGGCGACCGAAGAAAGGTTCGGCTCCTGGAGGAGCAATTTCTCGTCAAGGCAACCGAAGAAAGGTTCGAGTCCTAGACAAATCATTGATTGTTTTAACAGGCGACCGAAGAATGGTTCAAGCCCTGGAAAAGCAACCTCCTCATATCACCAGGTAAGATGATGCCTTAATACTTGCCAAACTCGGGGTTCACACCCTATCTCACTCACTCCCGATAAGTAACTACAGGTATCTTCTTATCTGTCTTAGTATATGTGAAGTTATATTGCTCTTTTTTCTGCATAGAATAATAGGTCCCAAATAAAATATAATCTGCTACGCATGCATGGATAAAATTGAGGCATCAGTCTGTCTTTGAATGCAACCTCTACGAACTCATCTTCAAAGAGGGGCAGCTGTTGACACCTCAATTTTAATTAAGTCTATCTTATTAATTAATTTTTTATTTTATTTATCTTGTCTTTTTTCGGAATAATAAACAAATAAAAGCAAACAAAAATAAAAAACAAAACAAAAGCAGAAAGAAAGCAGGAAAGCCCTCGCATGGGCCCGCGAGGCCCATTTCCGTGTCAGCCCAGCCCAGCTGGGTCTTCTTCTTCCTCGCGCAGTTGCAGCGCACGCGCAGAGGGCGCGACGCCGGAGCGGAGGGGAGGAGCAGCAATGACGCACGTGGAGTAGAGGGCGGTTGGCATCGGATAAGAACGTGGGAGGGGCAGCTGGCGTCGGATGGGACGCCGGTTCGGCCGGCGGGGACTGCTTGGCGCGCGGGGACCGGTGGTCGAAGCTCCGTCAACCGGTTGCCCCCTCGCCTATAAATAGGCCCCCGTTTCTGACAGCGAAGGGCACGTTGAGAGCGATCGAAGGCTGCAAAGCTTCGAGCTTCCTGCTGAGAGACTTCAGAAGGGGAGCCGAGGTCAAGCAAGCCCAGATCCGAAGGCTCGCGGCCGGAGAAAGAGAGGTTTTGCCGGAGAGATGAACAGAGAGAGAGAGGGAGTCGGATCTAAGGCTGCAGACTTCGGGTTCCCCACTGAGAGACTTCAGGGGGGTCCGAGGACGCGCAGCTGAAGATCTGAGGCCCGCCGGAGCAGGTCATGAGCTTAAACGACCTCCCACCGAGAGACATCGGGGGAGGCCGCGGGCAAGCGAGCCTGCAGAGAGAGGAGAAATCAAGCGCAAGAGACGATCGAGGCTCAGATCCGCCGTCGATTCAGCTCCAACGCCGCCCCAAACACCATCCCGACGCCGTCCAGATCTAAGTCGCCGTCATCGCCGCGAGCAGTGCCACCATGCCGAGCCAAAGCCGAGAGCAGGTGACGACGGAGCCCTGTCTACGCTGTCCATCCGAAGCTCTGATGGCCGTCGCCTTTGCCATTCACTGTCGTCGCCGTAGCCACCGTAGCCGCCGTCGCCGCCGGAATGCTCCCGTTTCCCCCCTTTTGGCGCCGCGGATTCGCAAACCCTAGGGTTTGCGATTTCTGGGTCACGAAGCGGATTCGGGTAGGGATTCCGCGATTTAAGGGGCGGCGGAAGCCGGGTCGGGGTTCGGGTCGGATCCGGGTAGGGTTTCACCGGGGAGCGGGTTGTGGAGTCGGGTCGTCGGGCCGGGCCGGGCGTCTCTAAACGCCCGGCCACGGCGTCGTTTTTTAAATAAAAAAAGTCGGGCCCGCGTAGCGGGCCCGTCTGCGTTTTAGGGTTGACCCGGGTCGGAACCAACCCGCGGATCCGACTTGGGGCGGTTTTATTTTATTATCTTAATATATTATAATAAATAAAAAATAAATATTTTATTTATAAAAAAAAATCAAAAAGTGTTTTATTTTCAAAAAATATTAAAAAATGTTTTAATTTCCAGAAAATCGAAAAATATTTAAAAAAATGTCGAAAAAATGTTTTATTAAAAAAATCGAGAAAAATCAAAAGATAATTTATTTTCCAAAAATATTAAAAAAATATTAAAAAATATTTTATTTTCCGAAAAATCAAAAAATCAAAAAAATTTCATATTTTCCAAAAAAAGCCAAAAATTCATGAAAAAGCAAAAAAAAAAAAATCAGAAAAGCCAAAAAGACTTGCGTTTTTTCCAAAAAAATCCCTTTTGCATCCAAAAATTAGAAAATGACTCAAAAAATGTTTTTCCTCCCAAAAATGCATGGAAAATCTCTCAAACATCCAAAAAACCTTAGGGTTTAAACAAGATTAGGTACTGAAAGGGCATTAGTGATTAACTAGTGTAATCAAGTCCCCGATCCTAATTTCTCTGGTTGCGCAGGAGTGAGTATTTCTCCCGATACTTCACTTGGGTTTCTAATCAACCCACCCCAAATCGATTAGTGGTGACTCCAATTTAAAAATTGATTACAAGTTAAAAATTTAGATTATTAAAGTCGTGAATTGGTGGACTTGGAAGAGTCCGGGCTTATTAAATTTAGCCGAGCCATTAGCCTCCTTAGGCGCTCGTACCCGATTGCGGGCGCCGAGAAAAAAAGAGGTCGCGACACCATCCGGCTAATTTAAGCCGGAAATTGCTTATGTGGCCACCGGCGGTCTTATGTAGCGCCACATGGACAAATTTAATAATTTTTTTATATTTTTTTTTCAAACTTTTAAAATTATTTTTTCCTTTTTTTTCTTTTCTTCTTAACCCTTGGCCGGCGAGGTTATCGGCCAGCCGACCATCGCCAGTCACAAGCCGATCGGGGCGAGGGGCCTCGCACCCTCGTTGGCCACTAGCAAGGGCCGTCGTGCCCTTGCCGGCCACAAGCGAGGGCCCGATGCCCTCATTGGCCACTGGCCACTAGCGAGGGTTGCCGCTCCCTCACTTGTGGCCGACGAGGGCGCAAAGGCCCTCGCCGGCCAACGGGTGAGGGTTTTGGCCCTTGCCTAGATCTAAGCGGGGGCCAAAGCCCTTGCTTGTGGCTGGTGAGGGTGCGGCGGCCCTTGCCAGTGGCCGGCGATGGTTAGCCAGTCGGCGACCTCACTGGCCAAGGGTTAAGGAGAAAAGAAAAAAAAAGAGAAAAAAATTAAAAAATCTGAAAAAATATAAAAATTTATAAAATTTGTCCACGTGGCGCCACATAAGACCGCTGGCGGCCACATCAGCAATTTCTTGCTTAAATTAGCCAGATGGACTGTTTGGTACCAACATGAAAATGTTTAGGACTAAATTGGTCTAATTAAAAAGTTTAGGACTGAATTGGTATCGATACAAAAAGTTTAGGACTGTTTAGGACTGTTTGGTACAAAAGGTTTAGGACTATTTTGGTACTTTTCCCCAACATGGGAATATGGGCCTGGATTTTTGGAGGCGTGGAAGCATGGTTACAAGCACGAAGGAGCTGCTCTAGATGGGTTATGATAGAAGGCCTATAAATATCAAGTTCTCATCAATTGGAAAGGGCCCCTCGACAATCAAAATGTAATCTCTTACTATCTTCACTTTCTTGCACTTTATTTTTCTTAGTTATAGCATCCTGATTTGTGTCATTGATTAAATTCCAATGCATATCTTTATTTCGATGCTTCATCGTCGATTCAATTTCGGTGTGCATCTCTATCATGGGTGTCATGCCATCAATAAAATTCCGGCGTTACATCTTTGCACGTTCTTGAGCTTTGTCGTCGATTAAATTCTGACATAGTCCGTGCACGTGTATTGCTTTGGAAATGGTTGCATTTTCAAGTCTTGTTATTGATTGAATTTGGGCACGGTTTGTATGTACAATTTGGTTCGAAGTTCGAAATAAAGGCTTGTCATTATTTCTTATCCACCTAGATATTTCCTATCTGGATTCACCATAAAACCCATCTCCTCTCGTCAAAAGCCAAAGAACAACTTTCTAAAAAGATGTTTCATTGTCGATTAGAATTCTGGCGAAATAAATGGCACGCTTGATGGGACCATTGTGGTTGACTTGAGGAGATACGATGGTGAGAACAAGAAATCAACTTGATCATGATAATGCTAGTGGTGACAACTCTTCATCACAATTCAAGTGCAGGTAGGTTTTAATAATCTTGCATTTTTTTAGAGGTTGTGCTTGTCAATAAAGGCATTTCGCTTAATCTAGTTCAAGTTAACTTTGCTGGTATCAATTAGGGTGATGACAAGGGGGCACGTAATGATTCTTGGGTTTCTTAATTTAAAAGAATCGAATGATTAATGAATCATTCCATTCTTTTAAAAGGTGGCATATGTTGACACCCAAAAATGTCTAATATTTAGTTATTATTGATATGCGATGATGGTGCCAAGAAGAATATGAAATACATGTTTTTTTTATCATCTAAGGAGCAACGCGATTAAATGGGTATAGAAAGCGTCATTGTCTTTCTTGGTATTATTTGGTCAAGGGATCTAATAATTGAATGGATATCGATATGAAATACACACATCATTGCATTCTTATCAAAATGGACAAAGTGAAGACAAATGCTTGATAGTTATTAGACCAAGAGGTCGTCGATGAGTGTGCCGGATTAGGAGCAGTTACAAGGCTATTTTGACGTCGTGGCCGCTATTTTGAGGGAGCAATTACAAGATTCAGGGCGTAGAGAACAATTATTAGGCCAGAGTCGTTGACGAGTGTGCGGCCAGAGGTTGTGGCTTCTATTTTGAAGGACAACAATTGCAAGGCTCATGCACATGGAGATCCACTAAGGAAGATCGTAGATAATAGTTAACCAACGTGGGGAGTTCGATAACTGTTTTGAGCAGGAGACTCGCCAACGTGGGAATATGGGCCTGAATTTTCGGAGCCGTGGAAGCACGGTTACAAGCATGAAGGAGCTGCTTCCGGATGATTACGATAGAAGGCCTATAAATATCAAGTTCTCATCAACTTGACAATCAAAATGTAATTTTTTATTATCTAAACTTTTCTGCACATTATTTTTTCTTAGTTATAGCTTTCCAACACGTGTCATTGATTAAATTCCGACGCATATTTTTATCTCGATGCTTCATCATCGATCCAATTCCGGCATGCATCTCTATCATGAGTGTTACGCCATCGATTAAATTCCGGCATTATATCTTTGCACGTTCTTGAGCTTTGTCGTTGATTAAATTCCGACACAGTTCGTGCACGTTTACTTCTATGGAAATGGTTGTATTTTCAAGCCTTGTTGTTGATTGAATTCCGGCACGATTTGTACGTACAATTTGGTTCGAAGTTCAATGTAAATGTTTGCCATTATTTCTTACCCACCTAAATAGTACCTGTCCGGAGTCACTACAAAACCGTCTCCTCTCATGAAAAGCCAAACAATGACTTTCCAAAAGATGTTTCGTCGTGGATTAGATTATGGCGAAATACATGCAATCCCCAACAGGGACTTCTCGGTACTGTGCCCCACGTAATTGCCTCAGTGTTTACATTGCTTTATTAACCGATGATTTATTTGGTTTCGACAGTTTTCCTGATCCGAAAGTGGGTATAACGTGTAGGATGGGACTAGACCTCAGTTCAAATCGAGAACAGTTGAGAAGTATCTCTGTGCCAAGTCTGGCGGAGGAAGTCGAGTAGTCCCACAGTTGCCAAACGCCCAGCAGGTTCCAGTTCCCATTGGGAGACTTTCAGGATGAGTTAGCTTTAAGCATATAGACGATATTCGGCCATGCAAACTTGTGTATGTTAGGTCGGGGTTAAGGAACTAACTTCTGACGTGTTACGTTGTCGAGATTTTTGATGGAATTATTTTATGGGGACTAAAATTGAACATCGTTATGGACGGAAGCGATGCAATTACAATTTACCCCGTTGAAAACAATTTTCCCACTAGAAGGAGTATCATCTTCAGGGAAGATTCTCGTGCATTGAGCTATAAATGATTTGCCGTACTTTGTTGTTGTAGTTGTGGAGAATCAACGAGACATTGAGGGAGGCCAACATGCAATTCGTAGGCCTGGACTCTGGTGGGGACGGTGTCGATCTGGTGGCTACTCGTCGTTCACTAGGAACACCTGAAACCTTCGAGATTGTGAGAAACCCAGAAGATCCAAGCCTTGTTAGAATCAAAGCTTCTAATGGCTCCTTGTTATAGATCTCTTTCCATTTCTTATATCTTACATAAGACTAATGCTTCATATATTAAGATTGGTTGAGAAATTACTACATGAACGTGGTACATGTATTGATAAATATACGATCTGTTACAACTAGTCTACTAAGGTGGATGCTAATTATGGTCCACTTATTTGAAAGGCCAACTTGGCTAAGTTTCTAGCCTGTCATGTTATTTTACAAACCAATTTAGTAGACCAAAGTTGTTCCCTATGCATAGCATGTTAGATAGATATTAGGCAGGTGAAAATTTTTCGAAACTCAATTGAAGCAAAGATTGAGAATACCAAGAAACAAGAGTGACTATTGTGGTGGTGTCGCGACCTCTTTTTTCTCGGTGCCCACAATCGGGTACGAGCGCCTAAAGGAGGCTAATGGCTCGGCTGAAATTAGTTATGCCCGGACTCTCCCAAGTCCACCAATTCACGACTTTAATAGTCTAAAATTTTAACCTGTAAATCAATTTTTAAAATAGAGTCGCCACTAATCGATTTGAGGTGGGTTGATTAGAAACCCAAGTGAAGTATCGGGAGAAATACTCACTCCTGCGCAACCAGAGAAATTATTATCGGGGACTTGATTACATTAGTTAATCACTAATGCCCTTTCGGTACCTAATCTTGTTTAAACCCTGAGGTTTTTTGGATGTTCGAGGGATTTTCCATGTATTTTTGGGAGGAAAAACATTTTTTGAGTCATTTTCTAATTTTTTGGACACAAAAGGGATTTTTTTGGTTTTTTTTTTGGAAAAATACAAGTCTTTTTGGCTTTTTCATGATTTTTTGGCTTTTTTTTTGGATTTTTGGCATTTTTTGGAAAATATGAAATATTTTTTATTTTTTGATTTTTCGGAAAATAAAATATTTTTTAAATATTTTTAAATATTTTTGGAAAATAAATTATTTTTTGATTTTTTTTATTTTTCGAAAAATAAAATATTTATTATTTATTTATTTAAAATATTATTTTATATTAAAATAATATAAAAATTGACCTGGGTCGGATCTGCGGGTTGGGTCCGACCCGGGCCAGCGATCCGAACGAGGACGGGCCCGACTCGGATTTTTTCATCTTTTTTTTTTTTATTTACTGAAACGACGTCGTGGCCCGTCGTTTTGGGAGGGATCCAGCCCAGCTTGACGACCTGGCCCGACAGCCCGCTCCTCGACCCGACTCCCCGTAAACCCTACCCGGATCTGACCCGACTCTCGCCGCCCACAAACCGCGAACCCTACCCGATTTTCCGGGTCTGGATCCGCTTCGCGACCCGGAAAATCGCAAACCCTAGGGTTTGCGAATTCGCTGCGCCGAGGAGCTCCAGTGACGACGATGGCGAAGACGGCGGCGACGGCGGAGATGATTGGACTATGCAGAGGGAGATGGCGACGGCGATGGGGACAGCGCGATACCTACTCGATGACGGCGCGACGAGGGCAAAGACGGCGACGGCGAGACCCACGCGAATTCCTTCCCCTCCTGCGTCTCTCTCTCTCCGTGCCTATCTCTCTCTCTCTACTCTCCCTCTTGCGAGGCTCAGATCTGAGGCTGCGAACCCTCGGCCCCCTTGAAGTCTCTTAGTGGGGTGTCCAAGGGCTGCGACTCGATCTGGCTCCGTCTCTCTCTCTCTCCGGGATCTCTGTGCTCAGCCTCCACCCACTCGGATCTCTCCCCCTCGTCTCCGGCTGCGAGTTCTCGGATCTCGGCCTGCTCGTCCTCGGCCCCCCTTTTGAAGTCTCTCAGTGGGAGGTTTCGAGGATCTGCAGCCTTCGATCCTTCTCGGCGTCTGTGTGTGTGTCTCCGACGACGGAAATGGAGGCCTATTTATAGACCGAGGGGCGGCCGGTCGATGGAGCTCGACCGGCGGCTGCCGTGGCCCTCGCCGGCCGAACCGGCGTCCCATCCGATGCTAGCTACCCCCCTACTCCATGTCCCATCGCCGTCTGGTGCCAGCTGCTCCATGTGCGTCGCTGTTCATTCCGTTTGCTCCGGCGTCGCGCCCTCCGACGCGTGTGCTGCAACGGTGCGAGGAAGAAGAAGACTTGGCTGGGCCGGGCTAAGGCGGAAATGGGCCGAGGAGGTCCAGAGGAGGGGCTTTTTTTTTTTTTCTGTTTTTTCCATTTTTCTTGTTTTTTTTTTGTTTTTTCGTTCATTATTATTTTTTATCCGAAAAAGATAAAATAAAGTAAAATAAAAATAAAAAAAGTAAAACCTAATTAACTAAAAGGAAATTTTAGGCGTCAACAGGTGGAATCTATTTTGCAGGTGAGGACAAGAGAATGAGTGACAGTTGACTATCAATGCGATGAGAGCGATGAGTGGAGAGATGAAGACTCATATGTACTTGTCAAGAGTTTCACTAAGAGATTAGAAGGAAAGTAGCAGGTCACTAATGGTCCTAGAACACATAATGTTGAGAAAACTCCCTAATTTGTATTGAAAATTGATACGACCTTCGATTAGTGTTTTTGAAAAAAGTATTTTCAGGTGATGTTCATGAAGAAATGATGTTCAGACCCTCTCATGTAAATACTGCATTTGAAGTTCTGAATACTTACTTCAAGGACTTCATAAATAGATGTCATGAATGTCATTAGAGTAATATAAGGACATCAACAAAGCTTACACACGAGTATTGTGAAGACGTTTGGCGTCTTCAGACTCTATGATAAGTCTACCTAGACTTAGACAAAGAGAAGTTTGTAATTTGAAAAAATCTTATAAACATTTCTAACTAACTTAAGTAAGAGTTGGCAATACAAAACTAGTTAGTAGCTTAAACAAAGAAATGTTTGGAATCTCTGTAATTGAGGTTAGTAATTTAAAAAAAAAAACAGTCAGTAAATCTAACAAGTTGATAAATTTGAAAAAAAAAAATCAGATGAAGTTAAAAAGGAAGATTTGGTAAATTAGTGTAGCTTGAAAACCTAATAGGAGGGAAAATTACCCAAAAATTCATTAAAAAAAGATTTAGAACTTAACTGGCTAAATAAAAAGAATTATGATTGAATTTGAATCCGTATAATAGGATTATGACTTTTTTGGTAATTGTCTACCTAATAGAATAAAAACTAGTACGTTCGACAAATACACTAGTAAAATTCATATAAGAGTGGATACTTGTTGTATTTGTAAGAAAGATAATAAAAAAAAGAAGAAGTTAATTATAACAAAAGCTGACAAATGTAAAATAAAAAATAAAATAAAATAACTATTGGTAAAGAGATAAAGTCAACTTGGTATTTTTTGTAGGCTAAAAGTAGAGAAGTCACGTTATCTTTCCCGGGGTCACAAGTTCGACCGTTTTTGTAGACTAATCTCTGATCAGCCTGTCCTTTGAGTGTTTGCTAAGTATCCATGTGGAGAGATTTTTTGGGTTTCAAAATACCGGAGGGACTACTAGTGATGGGCTCAAAACCACATATGTCAATTGAATAATTATGGCTCAAAACCACGTATTTTGTAACAAGTGAAGGTGCCCTATATCGCCTAAAGACGGTAGTGGTGATGATAGTCATTCCTTGTCCTTTCACTGATAAAAAAAGGGAAGAACCTACGTTTTTAACTCACTGTGAACTAATTACCTAAGATACTCAAACGAAGTGAGAGCTTAGTCCATTGCTTTGCATTTGGCAAATAAACTGAACTTGTCTACGGTTTGTTTCATCCTTATGTTACCTAAAAGTATTTCCTACATGGGTAATAGTTATACCACATCCTTCGGTTGGCTTGTTATATAACCGAGTCAATCATTCGTTTTTTTTACCTTTTCCCAATTATCCTGTCTAGGGAAACAAGTTCTAAACGGACCTAAAGTACATGGGACAGATCCATCACAATCATCCCCAGTGTAACTTATGAGAGTCAACGTCGGTGCTCTGTCCACCCATAGATCAATGACCGCATGAAATGCACAATTCTCTCTTGTAAGTCTTGCATTGACCATATAAAATTTGATATTTCCATAATTTTAGAAGGAAAATTGACGTGAAGATCATATTAGATCTGCACGCAGCACCAGGTTCACAAAATGGGTACGGACACAGCTTATCATGGAACGGATCTCAGGAATGGGGAGCCACCGATGCTAACATCCAGCAAACAGTTGAAGTTATTAGATTCCTCAATGCTCAGTAAAAACCTTTTCCAAAGAGTGAAGTCAGAAAATCTGGAGTTCCATATGCCATTTTTTAGAGTGTTGGAGATATGCGACCTGAGATTTTGATCGGGCTGAGAGGATTGTGATTGGTATCAATCCAACATTGCAGGCGATTATAATTTATAGATTATATCAATCCGAGATTGGATTTGATTTAATGTATCTTCATTTATTTTTGGGAAAAAGCTACGAAAAATCCTAAACTTTGCCCAAAGTGACACATTTATCCCAATTTTTTTTTTTGTGATGTGAAAAATTCCAAACTTTTCAAACCGTGACACATTTACCCCATCAAGAGCATTTTTGTCTTTTTATTCTATTTTTTCCTTTTTCTTTTTTTTTTCTTTTTTTCTTCTTCTTCCCTTTGCCAGCCATGGCGGAGCTGACGGAGGGAAGCCGGCGTCTGGCAAGGGTCGCCCAACGCCGGCAAGGGCACCCCTCGCCAGACGCAGGTGAGGGCAGCTTGACGCCGGCGAGGGCCGCTTGACGCCGGCGAGGGCAAGGACACCCTTGCTCGACCTCGCCAGCGTTGAGCGAGGATGGCCCTCGCTAGATCTGGGGAGGGCAACCCTCGCCAGGCACAGGTGAGGGCTGCCCGACGCCAACAAGGGCCGCCCTAGCTCGATGCCGGCGAGGGTGACCCTCGCCGACGCCGACAAGGGCAGCCCTCGTCGGGCGCTGGCTTCCCTCCACCGACTGGTAGGCGAAGGGAAGAGAGAAGAAAAAAAAAAAATGAAAAGACTAAAATGCTCTATAATTTTGGGGTAAATGTGTCACATAACAAAAGATCAGGGTTTTTGGTGTCACAAAAAAAAGTTTGGGGTAAATGTGTCACGGTTGGCAAAGTTTAGGGTTTTTCACATCACAAAAAAAAGTTTGGGGTAAATGTGTCATTTTGAGCAAAGTTCAAGATTTTTCGTGGCTTTTTCCCTTTATTTTCCCCATAATTAGACATTTATTGTACTATAAATAGGGGCTTGTACAATGTAAAGCATGTGACTGAATATACAGAAAATATAAGTTGTTTCTCACCTTCTTAGCCTATTCCTCCAACTTTGACATGGCATTAGAGCCACATTTTCCGATCTAGCTTTCGCAAACCACTCAAATTGCCATTGTTTTTTCGATCGGCTATTGCAAATTAACCTCTGCAAAACAAATCGGCATTCGGTAGGAATTTGTTTCTCATATCATGGCCAAGAATAAAACAACAGTCTACGGAGGAAACTCTTCAATGGAGGAAAATCCAAAGTTACCATAGAACAAAGAATCAGATCAAATTGATTCCCACTGAAGATCGGCATTTTGCAGCTCAACATTCTATCGAACTGCCTCTTGCTCCAGTACATGTTTCCAGGCCGACCCAGTGGGCTCCTCTCCAGTGGTTTCCGATTCAAGGTCCATGGTTCATTGGGCCAAATGAGACATGGCCCCATACGGCACATCTAGAGAATAGGGAAAAGTCGGTGTCGGGATAGGGTGGACAGGTCCAATACCAAGACTCAAACCCATTCCGTAGGGACTCGGAGCAAATCCCTACCCGATTGCGACACCAAGCTTTGTGCCTTATCTTGTTCCGGCCAACAGTGGCCGACCGAAACCCAACGACCCACTCTATATGTTGTTGGTGTACGACCCCGGACTAAAACTCACCTCCTTACAACTCAATGGATGTGAAAACTATAGTACTTGGGCTCGAGATCTCTGGCAACCATTGGTCATGAAAGATAAAGCTGGGTTCCTTGACGGAACTATGCCTTTTCTAGCGGATGGATGCTCATGGTGGCATTGGCAACGTAACCAGCTCATGCAAACATGGATCAGTAATTGCTTGGCTCCTGAGGTGGCCGCCGGGCTTTCACCAATTGAAGACTCAAAGACAATTTGGGATAACATTTGCGAGATGTACAGAAAGCTCGACCAGGCCAAAATCTTCTCCTTCACCCAAGCCTCTCGGAGCTTAAACAAGGAAATCAGTTCATGACAACATGCTTCAATTGCCTCTCGGCCTTGTGGAACGAACTCAAGGCCGCTAAAGAGCAGCTTGAGGGGTTAGAGGAAGCGCTTCAACAATATTGACCGATACGAGAAAGGGAGAAAGCAACCCATTTTCTACTAATATTGAATGAAAGCTACTCACATTTTAGGTCTCAAATCCTTGCAATGGAGTAAGCACCGCCGCTTGGGCAGATCTACCTATTGGCAGTCCAAGAGGAGAGCCAAAGGGTAGTCGCGGCTAAGCACGCACGAATGGGAGAAGGGATCACCTTTGCTGCCTTGGAATCTAGACCATCTTCAATTGGTAGCTTCTCGCTGGGGCTCACCAATTTCGGATTTGGGCAGCCACTAATTGATGGCCTTCTAGCTGCCTTTGGTTTGGCCGAGAAGCATCTCGATCTCTAGGAGAATGGGACTGTCGACCTGTTGCTACAACCAAAGGAGGAGACGGAAGCCCTAATTCTTTTGGGATGGACGACTATGATGGGCTCCAAAGACCTTACGGCTATTATTTAGCCATAGCTTCAGCTGAATCCAATGGCTCTCAACAAGCCACAATGGCACATATTTTTAAAGCATCGCCCAACCCTCATAATGCCACATCATCCTTTAAAGGAAATATTAAAGGAAAAAGGGAAATTATACTATGATTATTGCAAGCAGCCACATCACACAATTGAAACCCGTTGGAAATTGCACAACAAACCTGGGGAGAAATGAAAAAGGAATCATCAGCTAATCAAGTCATTGGGCACAATCAGTCAATCACCCAAAATCAATGTCAACAAATCATGAGAGCATTGAGACAGTTGGAAACTTCTAATAAGGGGGCAAGCTTCTCAGGTACTTCATATTGCCTCAACTCTATTTCTCATAATGCATGGGATTATTGATTCAAGTGCTTGTGACCACATTATTTGTGATGAAAATATTTTCTCTCATACCCATAAAAATCATTTCCCTATAAATGTGAAGCTTCCAAATGGAAATACCATATATGTCACAAAGATAAAGACAACAAATCTTAGTGCTTCGATTACCCTTCGAAATGTCTTTTATGTTCCCCAATTTCAATTCAATCTTATCTCAATATCAAAGGCCTGTGAGGATAATTCATGTCGTATTCTTTTTAATTCTGACACTTGTCTCTTTCAGGCTCTTTCAATTGGCAAATTGATGGGCTTGGATAATCTTTCACAAAGATTATATTTTTGGACTAATTTTCCCAAAATTTTTAATTTATCGCAATTTTCCATGTATAAAGATTCATATTGTAATGTTACTATCATGATAAAGTTATCCTTTCCCATAAACGTTTAGGCCATAGTGCTTTTTTTCCGCATCCTCAAAGTAAAATTTGTCCTCTTGCTAAACAATCATGTGCCCTTTTTCCCACAAGCAAATCTCAAGCTACATATATTTTTTCTTTAATTCATGCAGATATTTGGGGTTCTTATCACACCCCACATCGTGATGGGTCTCAATTCTTTCTCATCATTGTAGATATTCATTCTCATGCTACATGGGTTTTCCTTATATAGTCAAAGAGTCAATCTCTTTCCCATCAAAAGAATTTTTTAACCATGCCAAAAAATCAATTTCGGAAATCTGTTCAATGTATTGGAATAGATAATGGGTAAGAATTTTCTTGTCATGACTGTCATTTTTTTTCTTGTGGAATTTTGCATGAAAACACGTGCACTTATGCGCCTCAACAAAATGAGATTGTTGAGCATAAACACCGTCATCTTTTAGAAGTTGATCATGCCCTTAAATCCTAAGCGTCCATTCAGGAGATTTCATGGGAGAATGTGTGGTCACGGCAGCTTACCTAATCAATTGCATGCCAACTTGGGTCCTCGATGAATGTATTTCTTTTGAAGTGCTAATTGTTAAGAAGCCTGAGGTTAATCACTTGAAGGTTTTTGGCTGCCTATGCTATGTTGCTACCCTGGGTCCTTGTGACAATATGAGTCTTCGAGCCAAATGATGCATCTTCATGGGATATCCAACTCTTTAGAATAGATATTGCATTTTCGAGCCATCGATAAGGAACTTCTTTATAAGTAGGGATGTCGTTTTCCATGAAGACATTTTACCTTTTCAAGATGAAGCATCTTCAAATGAGCCTCCTAGCTTGAATCATCAAAATGGACATTTTCTATTTGAGGAAGGTTCATCTCCTATTTCCCACTATATATATGTCTTGTCTCTGGACGCTCTGACTTCTTCTCTAGTGATCAAGACCATTATGGATTTCCTATCTACTTTAGATCATTTGGTTGTAGAATCTACGATGCACATTGAAGCAAGTTTTGATTTAGACCAATTATCTTCACAATCCACTTCAAAGTTATCATCTCCTACACCTCATCATATTCCCCACGAGGTTCATGATAGATTACTCGCCCTTTTATGTGGACAAATGACTATGTCTGTGCATCCCTCAACTTAACAGGTACCTCATATCCTATCTCCTCTTATGTTTCATTTGATTGCTTATCTGCGGAACATATGTTCTCAAGTTGTATTTATGAGGAGATAGACATGGTGGCAAAAGGCTATGGGAGCCGCATGCCTTAATAGAAAATCAAACATGGGATGTAGTTCCATTACCTGCTCATGGGAAACCCATTAGCTGCAAATGGATAAATAAGATCAAGTAAAAGGCCAATGGATCTGTTGAACGGTATAAGGCTCGCTTAGTGGCGAAAGGCTTTATGCAGCGTGAGGGTTTTGATTATCACGAGACATTATCTTTAGTTACAAAAGACGTTATTGTTCGCTCCTTTCTTTCCATTGCTGCTTTCCGAGATTGGAAATTACATCGGATGGATGTTCACAATGCCTTCCTTTGTGGTGATCTCAATGAAGAAATACATATAGACCTTCCACCAAGATTATTACAACAGGGGGAACCTAGAGTGTGTTGTCTCTGTAAGTCCCTTTATGGGCTCAAACAAACTTCTCAACAGTAGTATGCAAAGTTTACTACAGCTCTTACGACCATTGGTTTCAAGCAATCCAAGCACAACTATGCCCTCTTCACTTGGACAAAAGGTACATCATCAAATTATCTAATGATATATGTTGATTATATACTTATTATTGATAATGATGGATTGGACAAAGAATATATGCATTCTACTTTTCGCATGAAGGACTTGGGACCTCCTAGTATTTCCTTGGTAATAAGATTGCTCGCTCAAACTTAAGAATATCTCTAAGCTAATGGAAATTTGTGTTAGAAATCATATCTGAAGCAGGCTTATCAGGATGTAAACTAGTTGCCATTCCTATCAATCAAAACATCAAATTAACTACCATTGATTATGACACCAGATCATCTTTTGAGACCGATGACCCATTATTTGAAGATCCATCTCACTATAAAAGGCTTGTGGGGAAACTTATATATCTCACTATGACGAGGTCAGATATATGTTATGCAGTGTAGACATTCAATCAATTTACGCATAATTTGAAGGAATCTCACATGAATGCAGCCTTGAAGGTCGTAAAATATTTAAAGAGATGTCCAGGACTTGGAATACTCCACCTCGAGATTGCAATTTGGAAATGAATGCTTATTGTGATACAGATTATGCCACATGTCCCATGAGTCAAAGATCAATCACTAGTTTTTTTATTAAATTAGAAAAGTTGTTACTTTCATTGAAGATGAAGAAGTAGTCGATTGTATAATTATCATCCGCTAAAGATGAATATCAAGCCATGGCCAAAACCATTTGTGAAATAGTTTGGATACAAGGCTTGCTTTCAAAACTTGGGATATGGATCAAAGGACCAACGAACTTATCTTGTGACGATGATGCAACACTCAAACTCGTGGCGAATCTCATATTTCATGAGAGAACTAAACATATTGAAGTGGACTGTCACTACACTCAAGAAAAGATCCAAGAAGGAGTAATCAAAACAAATGTAATTGGAACCATAGAACAGCCTCTAGACCTCTCTACCAAGCCATTATGTCAAAGACAGCACATATATCTACTAAATAAGCTTGGCGTCTTGGATATATATGTATGTATGTATATATATATATATATATATATATATATATATATATATATATATATATATATATATATAACAATCATTAGCTTGAGGGGGAGTGTTGGAGATATGTGAGGATCGAACCTGAGATTGTGATTGGACCGAGAAGATTGTGATTGATATCAATCCAAGATTGCAGGAGATTATAATTGATAGATTATATCAATCCGATATTGGATTTGATTTAATGTATCTTTATTTATTTATTTTCCACAGTTAGACATTTGTTGTACTATAAATAGGAGCTTGTACGATATAAAACATGTGACTGAATATACATAAATTATAAGTCGTTTCTCACCTTCTTGGCCTATTCCTCAAACTCTGACAAGGTACGCGAAGAGCCCAAGTCTATACGCAGTCAAGCTCATCAACAAGCCTCCCTCTCCGGGAGTAGCCCTTGATACCTTGACCACGTACAACAAGGCAGGATACGATGCAGTGCGTAGGCACTCCCCGATAGCTTACGTAGTGATGTTGAACCGCCTTGGGCCCCCGATCCCAAAGTGCTCTTCCTGCTGGCCAGCGGCTTGGCCAGGACCAAGGTCAATGTGCACTTACTACAAGCTGTTCTCGGACATCTTCGACTACATGACAGTCCAACAGAACATCGATTTCAACCACACTAACTGGACGGTGCAGCTGAACAATATCACCACGTTGAACCGTCCTCTCACCTTTGTGGGTTAAGTCGAACCGCGACGCCATCTACAGATACTTTTCTACGAAGGTATGAAATGCTTACAAAACTCTGTTGCTGATTTGATTTGCGAATTGGGTGAAGATGAATGGGTGGCTGAGTGGCAAGTGAGCGGAGCTACGAAAGAAGACTACTAGAGATTCGCAAAGGCACAGTTTGAGGTGTATGGAAGAGAATGTTCGGATGGGCCTGTTGGACCCTCGGGAATGTCAACATCAAGTGGAGTCTGCAGTGGATGATCAACAATGGCTATATAACGCTTTAATCAGTTTACCTATTTGAATTATTTTGGTATTTTCCTAACATTTACGCTTATATAGTTGATGTTCGTGATGATCAATTGTTGCCCTCGGCTAGAGCGCATTAAAGTGGAATAAATAGCTTTTATTATTTTTGAATGGTTCATAGCCTCAAGCAAGCAAGATTGATCGGAGGTCTGAAGAACAAATTATGAGAAGGCAAAGCAAGGCCAAGAACGTAGGCCTTGGTGTTGGATGGTGCTTATAACTGTAATCGCACTATACTTCGACTGAACATCATCGCCGCAACGGGTGCTCTGTGTAAGATGGATTTCTTTTTGGGCCAATTTGATTGGATCGTGCTAAGTTAAGGTTTAACATACATAATGAGACTTAGTAGCCCAATGATAACCGGACAACTCTTCCACAATGTCAAAGCTTTGAGCTTGTTATAAACACACCGGTGCCTTAGAAATTTGCTTCCATGGGAAAGACTTCCTGACTTTTAGCATGCAGGTGGGTTACAATGATAGACTTTTCAACCTTGTACTTTCCAGTTTCATGTGGACTAAATAAACCGTTACTCAAATGGATATCATTGTCTTTAATTTACTATGAGATTAACAACATGTTCAGAACAACAAAAATAAATAATAAATAATCAGAAATTGTTTTAGGGTTTACTTTTTTAAGAATTTATGACTTACAGCATATGCCATTACTTTGACAATGACCCAAAGACCGTTATGCTAGTAACCATTACTCGTATATATTACATTATGGGCGTTGAATTATTATGGAAGTTATTTGAAGGTGATCTTTCTCTACCAATTTGCTAATCATAAAATCAAAAAATGTGGGAAAATTATCCAATCAATCTTAAACATATTGTACAAATGCTAATTTAGTCATAAACTTTTTAGTTTTGTTAATTTAGTTATAAACCTTAATGTGAAATTTCAATATAGCACTTTCTGCAAATTTTCACCATAAATTGCTAATGTGGAGATTTAGTCATCGCCGGCTATTTTATATGACATACTATCATATTAGCAATTTCTTGGTGAAAATTATTAGAATAATTATATTTGAATTTTGCACATATGTTTACAACTAAATTGGAAAAATTGAAAAATTTAAAATTGATTTGATATCTGCATAATATGTCTAAGACTCAGCAGATAATTTTCCGGGAAAAAAAAAGTTAAGCTATTTTTAGTATTACATTCTAATTCCACATCTGCGGCATGGGATGTATAGTATGGTTCATAAGTGGAGTGAAGTGAAAACAATTGATGATGTGTTTCCAATATTAATTATTGGTAAGATGTTACCATTTAATACGAAACTTATGAATTCCGCACGAAACTTATGAATTCCATCCTATAATTGGAAGCAAAACCCTGCTCCTCCACGACCAGGATGGCTTTTGTCTGTTGGTGAAGTCTTTCTTCAATTTTGTCAAAAAGCATGGACTCCCCTTTCTCCTTTGCCACTTATTGCTCATTTCCCACAAAAGAAAAGAATAAATTATTAAAAAATACCACGTTAGCATCAGTCGTAACACGTAAGACAGCTAACGTCTATGTCAATAATTTTCATTTTGAAATTGGTCGAATATACTCCATTGACTAGATGAGAAAATATTTGGGAGTAAATTAACATAATTAAAAGGTTTAAAATTAAATTGAAATAGAATTTTAAAGTATATTTTCCAAATTATTTGAAAGCAGTTGGGCTGTTATGTTAGTTTGCCAACCATATGATAAAAAAAGAAAAAAGAAAAGGTAAAGGTACTTTTGCTGTTACACTTCAATTTCACATTGGATGATGGGGGACTTGTGTGATTCACAAGTATGATGATGTGAACGTAACTGCTGGTGATTTTCTAGAATCTTAAAAAAGATAATGGTACAAAATTCAAAAGTGTAGTGAGAATTCTCATCATCTGATCCACACATTACAAATGCCACGATTTTGCCCAAGCGTCATGGGGTGATGTGATAAATGTAATTATCTGCGAACACCCTAACAATATGGGAAAAAGAATCCTGGGATTGTTAAGAAGTTTCCCTTTTGTAGTAAGCGTGTGAATTTTCAAATGGCTAACATTGACAAAGATTTATGATTTTTGGACCTTAGTAAATCCTAAAATTGCTATGGTTGAAACTGACTTGTCAACCTTATACTCCTGAATGAAAGACACTGTGTTGATAAATAGTGCTTCAATTACAAGAGTAGGTGACAAAATGCAAATTCTCAAAAGCATAAGATCCCTTATTCGTTTGACTTTTGGAGATGAGTGATGCCTTTTTTCTTACCCTGGCTTTGCCCATTTCCTTGAAATTTCACATCAAATGATGCGGGTGTTTACGAGCTTAATGAATCTAGGCTGTCGCATCGTGGGGACCATCTTTAGAATTCACATTATAGGCTGGTATCTACTGGGCTTATGCATGTCATCCCACAAAAGTATTGCTCACCAATTAAAGACCATCTTCTTCTTTTTTTCCAACTAGAGACCAGAGGATACAAGAAAGGGCAGCAACGGCAAGTTACATCGGAAGGATAAGATTTTAATAGAATAAAAGGATAAGCACGGAGTGCCCTTGAGATACTTATTGAGTATATTTTACATAAAAAGGGTCTTACTAATAAACTCTCTAGAGGCACTTATCAACTATATTTAAGGAAAACATTTTCATTTTTATTGGACTCATTACACATTACATGAAAAACACTATATATTGAAAATGATTTTATTTATTTATTACAATGTTGTTAATATGAATAATTTAAAATAATACGATCTTGAAGGTACTTCTCATGCATGACACAACGGCAATCAATTTATTGAAAATTGTGAAATTTCCTTAACTAATTTCTTAATGAGAAAAGTGTCATCAGAGTTCTAAGCCTTTTAATCGTGTTAGCTTAATCCTAAACATTTTGGCATAGTGTTAATTTAGTCATTCTAACTAATTTTTGGCCAAATATTATTGATGTAGATGTCAACCGTCCTATGTGGCACAATCGAGGCTGATATTGATATATTTAAATAATTTTTTATATTTTTTTCTTTTTTTTCTCCTCCTCTTTTCAGTGATTAGCACAACATGGTCGGTGAGGGTGGCGCTCACCACTAGAGGTGAGCATCGACCTTGTCGAGGCCACAATGAGCACCAGTGACGTTGATGCTCACCTATGGTGATGAGAGCCACCCTCGCTCGGGCGAGGTAGCCCTTGTCGACCATTGAAAGGAGGAGGAGAAAAAAAGTAAGAAAATAATTCAAAAATTATTAAAATATTATTTAAAAATATTCATATTAGCTTTGACTATGCCCTGTAGGCTGGTCAGTGTCCATATCCACGTCAACAGTATCTAGCCAAAATTAGTAGATATGACTAAATTGATACTTGGTCAAAAGATTTAGTACTAAATTAGCATAATTTAAAAAGTTTAAGATTAAATTGGCATAAATATAACGGATTTAGAACTTTTTCTGACAATTTTCTCTTCTTCTTTTTTTTTTTTAATTTTCGTTGCGGTAACACTTTAATAAAATCCTATTTGAAAGAGAAAATATCATTGGACGAATAAACGAGTAGTTAGATTATATAAAAAAACGAAAATACAAAATTTCGTTAAATCTATCCTGTTCTTTTAAGAGTTAAGAAATATTATTATATCACGAATAACAGACATCGACGGGCGATGGACTGGGAAGTTTCTCGGGGTCGACCTAAGTAGAAGTTAGGCGACAACCCTGAATGGCGGAGTCTACAAGAAAACATTAAAATAATCATCCACAACGAGGAGAAATTGCACCAAGGAGACGAGTAATAGACCAGTTCCCTAAGTATAAAATAGACAAATGGCTTTTGGCAGCACGCAGACGACTTAGCTAAAGTGAGCGACTGAACTCTGCCCTAATTACGCAAAGTACGCATGGAAGCTTTACTTAAATCATTTCGAAATTGAATTATATGAACATTTCTCGCACGAGTACTGTGGGATATGTTTTAGTGCAAATTGTATGTGTTCCTTTTGGGACAATCGGTTGCACAACTAACTGTTGCCTTGCTTTTATCCTGATTTTGAATGAGGAAGTAGGAAAGCAGAAGGCACGGAAGTCATCAGCACGGGGGAACAATTGATTGGCAACCACTCCTATCAAGAGATGGAGAACCGAAACCCAAAAATAAGAGCAGTGAATCTGGGAGGCTGGCTGGTCACAGAAGGATGGATCAAGCCTTCCCTCTTCGATGCAATCCCCAACAAGGACTTCTTGGTACTGTGCTATACACATAATTGCCTTAGTGTTCTTGTCGCTTTTTTAACCAATGATCCGTTTGGTTTTTACAATTTCTTCTGATTCTTGATCTGTATACAATGAGTAGGATGGGACTAGACTCCAGTTCAGATCAATGACGGTCGGGAAGTATCTCTGCGCCGAGTCTGGAGGAGGGCACCGACTTATCGCCAACTGCAGAGGGACTCCAGCTGTTGGCAAGCGACCAGCAGGTTCCAGTTCTCAATGGAAGACATTCAGGGTGAGTAAGCTTTAAGCAAATAAAAATAACAATTGAAAGTGCAAACCCGCGATGTAAGTTTGGCGAACTTGCGTCCTCCAGTACACCAAGTGCAAATGAATAAGATTTTTGGGCGACCGCCATCCGGGTTTTTGGCTCTGGTGCAGTAGTAGCGATGCTTTGGAGTTATCTCACGGGGACTAATATCGAACAGCGTTGAGGACGGAGCCATGCAATTACGATAACTGGTTTGTAACTTTTACGTAAATAATTTTACCAGTGCTTTGTATGTGTAGCTGTGGAGAATCAACGAGAGGCTCTTCAACTTTAGGGTCGCCAACAAGCAATTCGTCGGCCTGGACTCTGGTGGGGACGGTGTCGATCTGGTGGCTACTTGCGATTCGCCGGGAACCCTAGAAACCTTTGAGATCGTGAGGAACACAGATGATCCAAGGCGTGTCAGAATCAAAGCTTCCAATAGCTGCTTCTTACAGGTCATCTATCTCTTCCCCTTCCCTACATCTTTTAGAAGAATAACCACAAATAACCTAAGACGGCGAGAAATTATTGCATGAGATTCATACATATACTGAGATGCAGCTGCACCGTTAGAACTAGAGAAACCGATATCGCACCCCACACCCCCCCCCCCCCCCCCCCCCCCCCCCCCCCTCCCCGGGACCAGATTTATTCTATCGCATGTATAACGTCCGCCAAATAATTGCTCAAGACTAGTCTACTTGAGTGGATGTTAAATATGGTCCCCTTAATTGAAAGGCCATCCGGATTACGATCATAGTCTGTTGCATCATATCATAAACATATTGAGTAAATAGACGTTATCCCTACATACTAACATGTTAAGTAAACACTAGTAGAGTGAAAACTTTTCAAGGAAGCAGAGATTGAGAGAAAACAACAAAAAGATTAATGAGATAACATTTTATAGCATCAAGTGACGCAAATGAGATCTTTTAACAAACGATCAATTGGGACTTAGTTTACAATAAAAAAAAAAAGAGAGTGATTAGAATGTGTTTTGCAGGTGAGGACAGAGGAACGAGTAACGGCTGATTATCAATGTGACGAGAGTAAAGTGTGGGGAGATGAAGACCCTTCTGTGTTTGTGATGAACTTCACTAAAAGATTGGAAGGTGAGTTCCAAGTCACCAATGGTCTTGGACCACAAAAAGCCCCTGAAGTCATGATGGTACGTAATTATGAAACTCACACGAATATAGTCAAAGTTCACACTTCTCAAACCGATAATCAATTAAATTATTTTTTATTGCCAGATTATAGCTTTAATTAAACTCACTCCATTGTTTTTTCCCCCCGATCTTTTTGGTATTTTGGCTTGCGAAAGAGGATTCTTTTAAAAGGACCAATTCTAACCAGCGGTTATTATTAATATCTGTCATATATAGGAGATGCAGCAGCCGCTAGAGTTTCCTATGACTCTCATATGCTCCTCATAGGGTCTTTATTCCCGACAGCATAGTAATCTTACTTAAGCACTGGTAATAGTAAATATTGCCATGTAAAATGATACAATATATAATACAAAATGACATCATATGATATGCACAACCGACTCTTACCAAGCTCAAGTAACTGATTACTGAACTTAGCTAGAGGTGAAACGCTTCGTCATAGTGTCAATACTTATATGCCCCATCATCTTATTTGTTGGAATCTTCGCAATGGAAACCGCAATTTGTGATCCAGCTACGAGAAATTTTCATTTACGAAATCTTGACCTGACGTGTTGGGTTCTTTCATGGTACTTGCCAGCCAAGCTTGGATTTTAATGTCAAGTACAAGGAAACCATGGGTCTGTATGCCTATTGTCTGTAACAAAGTTGCAATCATGACAACACATGTACAAAGCTACCCATTTTTAGATGAAAAAACCCGATCTAAGAAGACTGATTTACAAAAGTAATTTGTTAATTAGAGTGCCAAATTGTGATTAGGTGTTGAATATGATATACTTATTTAAATGGGTAAGTTTTGCCTGAACTTGGGTCCACCAAACCAATTCCATCATGGCTGTCCATGTTATGGGTTTCATACGTGGAACCCACAAAACGGACACCTGTCATTGACTTTATTTATTGGACTCGATTTCAATACAAGAAATTCCCTTATTTAAGGGCTTACTTGCAATTTGACATATCACTTCGTAAATTGATTCGATATGCTAGTTAATAACTCTAGCATCGAACTTTTCCAATAGCAAAAAGTAAATTTTTTTAAGCAATTATCTATCCAAAGTTTTTAAGCATTTTCACATTAATCTAAGTATGCTTCTTCTCCTTTTATTTGTTTTATGTTAATTTAAAAGCTTAGGTTGCATTTGGCGGTCATGATAAAATTCAGGATATGATAAAATTTATTCTATTTTGCGTTTGGTGCCTACTCAAGACAGGATAAAATCAAATATAATGGAATATAGACTAAATAAAATTATCTCCTATAGAAAGTGGGACAAAGATAGATACAATTTCTAACATTCATATTATGAAAGTTATTTTTCTCGAATAAAAAATTCTTAAATTGACAAAATTAACAAAATTAAATTTGTTCAACCAAAAAAATGAAAACTTAAAATTATATTTCAATATATAAATAATATTTCAAAACAAAAAAAAATGAGTTATTTTAATTTGATATTATTTTTACTTATATATTTGAATTTAATTCTATTTTAGAATATAAATTCAATATATAAATATATATGTATATTTATATCTATTATATTTTTTAGGTTTTTTGTAGTCTAGATATATTAGTATAGTCTACTATTTAATAAAATTTTATTAGAGAATGATAGAATAGAAAGAAAGAAATAACAAATAAATTAATTAAAAATATATATGAAAATAAAAAATAAAAATAATAAAGCATGCAAAAATGTCGCAAGAGATTTTTATTATCCTTGTTTGTAAAATTTTTGATTCATTTATACTAATATACCGTTTACACCAAATATGATATGATATGAATATATCTTATAGTAATTATCAAACAATGGATAGAATATAGTAAAATTTCTATATTTCATATTCTATCATATCTATTCCTATTCTAGTTAGAAATCTAGACAACCAAACGTAACCCGAGAGTGTAAACGTAATAGGCTTTTCTTTCTTTTCTTATCTCTTGAGCTCAGACCTTTCTATTCCCTTTTAATCACTTCATCTAAACTAGGTTTTAATATTGTTTACTCGGGGAAGTCTCATGAGTTATTAAGATCACTTCAGCAACCAAGAGACATTATAAATAAAAAAAAGGTTTATGCTCTTGATTTGATTAAAAGATGGTTCTTTTATCTGATTAAATAACATTCTTCTATCGAAACAGTAATTCTTCTTAACTTCACTATTCAATCAAGCATTTACGAAAGAATAAGTTGATTGTACCTATTACATTTTTGTTTTGTGGATATTTAATATTTTCTACATAAAAAGATACCGCTACGAACACGGATTATACGCTAGTGTGTGCATATCTATAACCTTGTAGACTTCAATAAAAGGTATTAGTTGATAATAGGAACATTGGAGTACGTTCATAGTGGAAGATGATTTCAAGTTCATAGCTGAGAATGGATTGAACGCGGTGAGAATTCCCGTGGGTTGGTGGATAGCGAGCGGCCCAAATCCTCCACGCCCTTACGTCGGTGGTTCCTTGGCCTATCTGGACAATGCCTTTTCTTGGGCAGAGTGAGTCTATTGCCATCTCCTCTTCATCTTGTTACACACAAATGCAGTATATAACGTATCGACTACGTTTATTACTTGCAGGAAGTATGGGTTGAAGGTCATAATTGACTTGCGCGCAGCACCTAAGTCCCAAAATGGCTGGGAACGCAGCTCGTCAAGAGATGGGTTCCGCGAATGGGGAGACACAGATGACACCATCCAACAAACCCTCCATGTCATAGAATTCCTAACGTCACGGTAATTAATTAATCCGTGGTTCACAAACCTTAGTCCGACTACTAGGGTTATCATTCGATTTTGCCTATGTAGATACACCAAGAGCCTGAGCCTTTATGCGGTCGACCTTCTGAACGAGCCACTCGCGGAGACACTCCCTCAGGAGACTGTCAGCAGGTACTACATTGCCGGGCACAATGCTGTCCGCAAGCACTCCTCCTCTGCTTATGTGATCATGTCGTGCATGCTGGAAACCTCCAGCAAGGAGCTGCTGCTTCCCGACGCTAACAGCCTGGACAGGACAGTTGTGGATATGCAATGCTATTTTCTGTGCGACACAGAATTGGACACCATCCAAGATACCCTTCCTTGCTTCTACGAAGATTGGTTTGCCCAATTGGAAAGTCTCGCTACATCGAATGGACCTCTTATTTTTGTGGGTAAGTCCAAAACTGTAACAAAATTATCATGGCATTGATGCCATATATGCACTAACTTTTGCGTGTACATATATATATAAAAGAAGTGGGAATCTATGATGCAATTGAAATTGCAGGTGAATGGGTAGCGGAGTGGGGACCGAATGGAGCAACAGAAGAGGAGAACCAAGAGTATGTGGAGGCTCAACTGAAAGCATACGGAAGAGCCACTTTTGGATGGGCGTATTGGACTCTCAAGTGCGCAGAAGATCATTGGAGCTTGGAATGGATGATCAAGAATGGGTACATTAAGCTTTAGATATTACCTATATATATATATATATATAAGTCTATGCACTTTTAATATATTGTAAGTTGTAAGCTCTGATTATCTTTCATCAAGTAAACTTTTAGTCATCTTCGAATGAAAAAGCTATCTAAGCAAGTTCTAGAGCACATGCAACGCAACTTATATACCTTATAGCTTTAGTGAAGATTTTTGGTTATGTAGTGGTAATCATGAGACTCTCAAAATGTAGTTCCAAAAATCTATTGTTCCATGCCCAGGAAAATAGATTTTTTTTTTTTTTTCGTGATAGTAAATTTTAATAAGTATTGATAAGTGTTAAGAAATTATTGGTAAAAATACAATCTATTTACTTTTTCCAAACTAACATATTGGTAAATTATTAATGATTATAAAATTATAAAATTGTTTATAAACTTACCATCTTTTATTCCCATAATTTTTCGTTGCTTCAATTTACTTAATCCTTTGTCGAATTATTAACCTACAAATCCTCACTTTAGTCTAGATGACCAACGAGTTTTTTCCTATAATGCAGTTGCAAAAGTCTGTTGCACGCCAGGAAATTAGATTTTTTTTTTTTTTTTCATGATGGTAAGTTTTAATAAGTATTGGTAAGTTTTAAAAAGGATGGTCGATTTAATGAAAGGGTCAAAAGAAGCCCCGACCTTTTCTCTGATACGAAGAGCTCTCCTAAGCTCTTCATCTCTTCGCCTTCTCGGTCAAAGTCAGTAATGATGGCTAATGATCAGCCATCATTGTTCTCCTTTCTTCAGAGAATGAAGCCAGAGAAGCTCGTCATTTTTCTTCTTTCTTCCTGCGCTTTCACATGGCCAGGCAATGCGCACGCAAATGCTGGTAAGAAGAAAAAACCAAGACGTCCACCATTTTCGTCTCTTTTTCATTTAATGTTCCACGTACTGATACCATAGCATCTAAGGTGCGTGCTTCGCTTACGGATTGGGTTTTATACATAGATTTAAATTCGAAACGTATTTTAATAATTTTTATGGTGCCTAATCACATGCTTTGCAACAGATAAAGGTGCACCATAGTATAACCCGACGATGGTAGTTGTATTGTTTATCATTCCTTGTCCTTTCACCGAGAAAAAAGAAGAAAGAAGAAAGAACCTAAGCTTTTAACTCATTGTGAATTAATTACCTATGATACTCCAGAGAAGTAAAAGTGAAGCCCACTGCTTCACGTTTGGGAAATAAACTGAACTCGTCTAGGATTTATTTCATCCTCATGTTACTTATGCTGCATCGGTGATAGTTAATACCTTTCAGAAGGCTTGATATAATTGAGTGAATCATGGCTTCTTTTCGGTAGGCTTGATACTACATCTACACGCCGCACCAGGTCCACAAATTGGATACGAACACACCTCGTCAAGGGACCGATCTCAGGAACGGTGAGACACTCGGTAAATACTCCCACTCACCTTTTGTATCAAATGCAATCATATATATTAGAGCAAAGTCAGGAACCTGGATTTCCGAATGCCATTTCTCAGGTACGCAAAGAGCCTCTCTCTCCAGGAGTAGCCCTCGATGCCTTGACCAAGTGCAACAAGGCCGGACACGACGCAGCGCGCAGGCACTCCCCAACGGATGACGGGTACCACTACAATTTGTTCTCGGATATCTTTGACCACCTGACAGTCCAACAGATTATCGATTTCATCTACACTAACAGGCCAGTGCAGCTGAACAAAATTACCACGGCAAATAGTCCTCTCACCTTTGTGGGTAAGCCCAATGGTGACGCCATCGATCAATACCCTTTTCACGACGAGAAAGCCCAAACTTGAACGGTTTGAAATGCTCACCAAACTTTGTAGTTGCTTCGATTTGCGAATTGAATGAAGGTGAATGGGTGGCTGAGGGGGAAGTGAGTGAAGGAGCTACGGAAGAAGATTACCAGAGATTTGCAAAGGCACAGCTTGGCGTGTATGGAAGGCCAAACGTTAGGATGGGCCTTTTAAAGCCTTAAGTCAGTTGCTATTCGAATTATATCGGTATTTCCCTGTACATTTACACTCATGAAGTCAATTTCGTAAGGATTAAATGTTGACCTGGAATAAGTAGCTTTTACTATTTCTGAGTGGCTTGACCGGAGGTGCGTGAAAGAAATTATGAAAAGGCAAAAGCAAGGCCAGAGACAGAAGCTTCGGGGACGAACCGCGCTCGTTATTGTAATCGCACTATACTTTCGACTCAAAATGACCGCGGCCCTTGGCACTCTCGGAAAGTTGGATTTCCTTTTGGGCCAATTTGATTGGATTGTGTCATGTCAAATGAAGATCTGACTTATGTAAATGTACTTGGCAACCCTACGATGAAGGGTCAATTCCTTCGCCGTGCCATAAGCAAACCTGATGCCACTTTCTTTCGAAGTTTTTGACATATTGATCCTTAGACATGATGTTTCTGTGTTGTACCAAGTGTGAATTCCGCAAAGTCATGCTTACTTTTGACCGTTCGACTCTAGTGAAAGTCTTCTTAAATCTTGTCAATAAGTGAGGTCAAGACGTGTTCTAGATGCCCAAACATTAACAATTATTTCTTTGGTAACAGTTACTTCAAATAGTTTGGTGTTATGAGATACAAAATTATTAGGAAAAATTATCCAATCAATTTTATATTCATTGTATGAATGCTGATTCAATACTAAATTTCTCAATCGCATCAATTTAGTTATAAATTTTTGCGTGAAATTTCAATTAAGTCTTTGATACTATTGATATAAAATGCCTGGCGATTATTGGATCACCATATTGGCGATTTCCTACAAAAATTAATCAAAATTATTATATTAGAATTTCACATAAAAATTAAGGGTTAAATCGATAAAATTAAAAAATTTAATATTGAATTGATATTCGTATGATAAATTTAGCACTAATCGGATATTTCTCCCAAAACAATTTAACAGTAAGAGCACGGGACAAGATGATGCTACTCAAACATGAAATCTCTCCTTTTTGGCTGCAGACTAGTTATCTGCTTTTTCTTCACCATGTCTTGCCCATTTCCTAGAAATTTCACATATACAAAGTCTAAAGATCCTCACGCGGTCCCGATGTTAATGAGTTCTATGAATTTGAGCCGTCGCATCATGTGGATCCTCTTCCAGATTCGCTGACTTGACTGGACTAAGAAAATGGATTAGAAGAATTCTTTTACCGAGTGTCCTTGAAATATTTATTAAGTATACTTTCCTTAGAAAAGCCTTGTTAATGAGTTCTCTCAGGCCACTTAGAATTAAAAATAAGCATAATTTCATGATAAAATCGAGAATCGGATAACTAGATCAATGAAAAACCCGTTTGATTCTAGGTTTTAGAGAGAGATTGTCTGATTTTTAATTCCATTTTTTTAGGAATCGAGAACCAAGAACCATAATTAGAATTAGTAATCAGACTAAAAACCCTAACATCTCTAAATATCTTCCTTGACTCACTCTGTTTTATGTGGTGTGTTTTCTTTCCTCTTCTCATCTTTTTCTTTATGTTGTAATTCCTTTTTATATATCAACTAAGTGAATGTTTTATATAACCCTTTTTCTGATATGAATTTTCTTAGTGAGGAGATTATGATCGTTACATAAAATGAAAATACAGTAAATTGGAAATGATAAAAAAAAGAATTTCATCGTATTGTTTGACAAGTGCCCCCATGACACTTGTTAAAAACAAATAACTTATAGTAATACTGTCTTCAAGGTATTTTATGTGCATAATCTAAGGACAATAAATACATGGAACTGTGAAATTCACTTAATTAGTTGCCTTAACAAAATTCCTCTTAAAGAAGAAAACATAACTAGAGGGATAAAAAGTAGTTAGATTTAGTATAGGCAAATAGGTGGATCGGATTGGGTCAAAATTATTCCAACCTAAATTGACATGTTTAATATGTTTTGACCTATTTCCATACAACACAAACCTAATGAGCCATACCTGACCCAATCCATCTCATTTATTGAATATAATTAACCCATATAACAATATAGTCTATCAAATATGGGTTTAGAAATGGGTCTATGACCCATTTTGACGGTCTAGTTAGATCTATATAAAAAAAAAAAAAAATATGAAATTGTGGGATCTATTTTGTTCATGGAAAGAACTAAGAAACATTGCCATCTGAAGTATAAAAGACATCAACGTGCAAGTGACGAGGAAGTTGCTGAAATATTGACCTAAGTCAAGCTCAAATGAAACCATATTAGGGGGCTCAAGGTCAAGTAAAAAATCCCAAGAAAAGCATTCACAACGATACCAAATGCACCACTTAGACCAGGGACTAAGCACAAATAGACAGATGGTTCGTAGAAATATCTCATACACGGCAGACAACTCAGCTTTGAAGCTCATTGAGTGAGTGACTGAACTCTTACCCCATCTTGCACGCAGGCGTTGTCATCTCTGCTTGACCATTTCGAAATTCTGTGACGTGAATATTTCTTACACGAGTTCTGTTGGATATGTTTTAGTCACCTTAGTGCAAATCTCTTGTGTTCCTTTTGGAAAAGTTGGTTGCATAACTAACGGCAATTCTCGTTTTGCCTTGATTTTGAACAGGGAAGTAGGAAAACAGAGACATTGATCTTCCCTGATTGATTGTAATTAATTTTATTTGATGTTGTAATATTTTATTACTTTAGATAGTGGTCTAGAACAGCCTGTATATAGGCTCTTTTATCATCAGCATTATATACACAAAAATATACAGAAATTCTCTTTTTTGCTTTATTGTAACATGGGGACCAATCAACCTGCAGCCATTCCAGTCAAGAGACGGAAAGTCGGTACCCTAAAATAAGAGCAGTTGATCTGGGGGGGCTGGCTGGTCACGAAAGGATGGATCAAGCCTTCCCTCTTTGATGCATGCCCCAACAAGGACTTCTTGGTACTGTGCTCCACGTAATTGCCTTGGTGTTTCCGTTGCTTTATTAACTGATGATTCATTTGGTTTCGACAGTTTTTCTGATTTCGAAAGTGGGTATAACGTTTAGGATGGGCCTAGACTTTTCTTCTAATCGGGCACAGTCGAGACGTGTCTGTGTGCCGAGTCCGGCGAAGGAAGTCGGGCAGTCACCAACAGCATGTGGACTCCCGCAGTTGCTAGATGCCCAGCAGGTTCCAATTCCCTTTGGGAGACATTCAGGGTGAGTTAGCTTTAAGCAATTAGATAACATCCGGCTATGCAAACTCATGATATTAGTTTGGGGATTAAGGGACGAATTTCTGCCTATGGATTAGAAACTTGGTATCCCAAGTGTAAATAAATTACATGTTTGTGCTATCACCGTCTTGGTTTTGGCTCACATCTTACATCGTCAAAATTTAGATGGAATTATCTTACAGGAACTAACATTGAACATCGTTATGGACGGAAGCGATGCAATTATAATTTGTCCTGTTGAAAACAATTTCCCGCTAGAAGAAGTGTCATCTTCAGAGAAGAAACTCGAGCATTGAGCTACAGATGATTTGCCGTGCTTTGTTGTTGTCGCTGTGGAGAATCTACGAGGCATTCGGGGTGGCCAACAAGCAATTCGTAGGCCTAAACTCTGGTGGGAAAGGTGTCGATCCGGTGGCCACTTGTCATTCACTAGGGACACCTGAAGCCTTTGGGATTGTGAGAAACCAAGCCGTGTCAGAATCAAAGCTTCTAATGGCTCCTTCTCACACGTCATCAATCTATTTCCATTTCCTATATCTTACATAAGACTAATGCTCCATATATTACGATTGGTTGAGAAATTACTACATGAACGTCATACATGTATTGATAAATATACAATCCGTTACGACCAGTCTACTAATTTGGATGCTAATTATGGTCCAATTATTTGAAGGGCCAACTTAGCTAGAGTTCTAGCCTGTCACGTTATTTTGTAAACCAATTTAGTAGACCAAGGTTGTTCCTTACGCATTAGCATGTTAGATAGACACTAGCCAGATGAAAACTTTTCGAGACTTATTTGAAGTAGAGATTGAGAATAATGAAGAAACCAGAACGATTATTATGGTAGAATTTGTTTTGCAGGTGAGAACAAGCAAACGAATGACAGTTTACTATCAATATGATGAGAGTGACGCGTGGATATGAGATGAAGACTCATGTGTTTGTTTTGAGTTTCACTAAGAGATTAGAAGGCAAGTATTAAGTCACCAATGGTCTTGGACCATATAATGTTGAGAAAACTCCCTAATTTGTTTTGAAGATTGACCAAACCTTCCATAAATGTTTATTAAAAAAAGTATTTTCAAGTGATGTTCATGAAGAGATGATGCTTAGACCCTATTATTAAATACTACATCTGAAGTTGTAAATACTTACTTCAAGGACTTCATAAATCTGTGTCATGGATATCATTAGCAATATGAGGATATCAGCAAAGCTTGCGCACGAATATTGTCAAGACGTTTGGTATCTTTAGACTATGAAAAATACATCCAAACTCAAGGAGTATTCAGACTTAGACAGAGAAGTTTGTAACTTGAAAAAACCATATAAACATTTGTAACTAACTTGAATAATAGTTGGTAATACAAAACTAAGTAGTAGCTTAAATGAAGAAATGTTGGGATCTCTTTAACTGAAGTTAGTAATTTCAAAAAAAGAATCAATAAATTTAATGAGTTGATAAATTTTAAAAAATTAAATGAAGTAATAAAAGAAGATTTGGTAAATCAGAACAACTTGACAACTTAATAGGAGGGAAGATTACCCAAAAAGTCATAAACATGTTATATAAATGCTAATTTATTCCTAAATATTGTAACTTGATCAATTGAGTTATAAACCTTTTGATATATCAAAATAGACCTCCCGACCAATTTTGGTAGCAATCGCTGAAGTGGACAGCTAGCAACGATGTGAACAAATTTTATAAATCTTTTAATTTTTTCCTTCTTCCTCCACCAGTCATCGGGCCTTAGCGATGGCCAAAGATTGACCCCTAGTGAGGGCACATGTCAACCTCAAGCGCAGTTGACCCTCATTAGCCCTTGCTTGTGGTCGGTGACCGATGGAGCGAGAAGAAAAAAGAAAAACAAAAGAAAAAGGAAAAATAATATAAAATTCAAAAAAAAAAAAATTCATCTACATTAGTACTAGTCATGCTACGTAAAACAGTTGATATCTATGTTAGTGATTACCTGGTAAAATTGACTGAAATGACTACATTAGCAAATCATTAAAATATTTATGAATTAATTGGTCAAATAAAAAAAATTATGATTGAATTTGAATCCGCACATTAAGTTGATGACTTTTTTGGCAATTGTCCTCCTAATAGAACAAAAACTAGTACGTCTAACAAATAAAGACTAGTAAAATTCATATAAGAGTGGATAATTATTGCATTTATAAGAAAGATAAAACAAAATTATATATTATAACCAAAGTTGACAAACGTAAAATTAAAACAAGTAAAATAACTGTCCGTAAAGAGTGTCGCGACCAATTTTTCGGGGTTTGGACCACCTATGGTTTGGCTAATGGATTGTTAAGCCTAGACTTAACTCGGGCTCTCCCAAGCCCATACCAATTCGCGACTTTCGGTTCAAGTTCTTAACATGCAATTTTTAATTAGGAGTCGCCACTAATCTATTTTTGGTGGGTCGATTAGAAACCCAAGTAAAGTAACGGGAGATTTACTTTACTCCTACGAACCAGAGATTTATGAGTTCGGGGACTTGGTTACACTAGACTATCCTAGTGCCCTTTCGGTACCTTTTTATTTCATTTTTAAAAAAAATGTTTGGCAATTGAATTGATTTTAATTTAACTTCCTAACATGTGAGGTGATCATACATGTGCGCATACCACCAATTTAACACTCAAGAAAGCAATTAAATATTGCAAAACATACCTAGGAGCAACGAAAGCATCTGCATTGTTAAATCAGAATTCACATCAGCAGCCCTAGATATGATTTCTAATTAACACGCAATTTCAATTTTTGTTCACTTTATTTAATGAAAATCATGACTTATGCAATGCATGTTAATGATCTAATATGACATGGCAGCATGACCTAAACTATATGACATGAAGAAAAGCAATAATTAAATGCAATCTAAATGGCCTAATTCTAATGACATGCAATGCGATGCAATGACATACAAAATTATTTAAACTAAGATGACATGCCGCATATAATTTAGCATGCGAGTTATATATCATGCGGCATTTATTAAATGATTTAGTCTAATGACGAGGAAGTTCTAATTAGAAATGAACCTAACAATAATCACTAAAATGACGTGCATTTCATGGACTTAATTCCATATGACATGGACATTTTTATTTTCTTAACAAAACATGCAATTTATCTATGAGAGATTATCTACCTATAATTGATAAACATGCAATCCTAACATGCAATGACGTGCAAAGAATGCCCTAATTCAACATGATATATGGATGATGATTTTTTTAGTTTTTATATTAATTTCGAAATCAAAATTTCATATGCAATTCAAATAATGATAAAACTAACAATTTAAATGAATGCATTTTTTGTTGTTGTTTTTCTTATATTTTTTTTAGATTTTTTTAGTGATTCTCTAAAACAAGCCATTATCAACTAAACAGTAAATCTAAACAATCAAGATATGCAATCAAATAAAGGATCAAAATAATCGAAAAAATAACCTGTTGTCTCACAGGTTAAATTAACGATTATCCTAACCCTAATTATCACGACAAAGGGTTCAAAATAACTAAAAATCTGATCCGAATTCTTACGGATCAAATTAATAGTTATATTGATTTAACAATTAATGTGCTATCGACAAAACCCTAAGAATTAATACAATTAAAAAAATGACCCGACATCTTACGGGTCAAATTAATAATTACAATAATCTTAGGGTTAACTCCTATGGATAATGCCTGTAAGATATTTTGAAATAAGCATCAACATTCAATATTACAATGTAAATGAATTAAAGAAAGCTATCAAATAAAGCACAATAAATAAACGAGAATAATAATAATTCTAATAATAATAAACTAATCTACCTAATTGGATTTCCTTTTTCTTCCTTTGTTTTTCTTTTCCAGGCACCGCTCGTGGATCTCCAAGGGGAATTGACGAATCCGCTCGGCAAAGGACGCTCCGGCCAAGGTGAACCGGCGACGGCAGCAGCACAGGAGCGGAGCTAGGGAAGCTCGGGTCTGGACGAGCAGGGCCGGCGTTGGGTGGATCGGCGTCAGTGCTCGGCGGTGCGGGCGCGGCAAGCTTGGGCGTCGCGGGTCGCAATGGGCTGCAACAGGGAGCAGATCGGCTCGACGGTACGGCTAATTTGGGACTCCGGTGAAGGTAAACCTGCAACAAAACAGGAGACCGCTCGGGCAGTAGCTGATGGCGCACCGAAAACAGCAGCAGACTCGAATCCAGGGGTAGCGGCTCGTCACTCAGGCGGCAGGTCGTCGCGGATCGACACGACAAGGCGGCGGTGTGAGCTCACGGGCAAAGGGAACCCTGGCAGTGGACTCGCGAGCAGCAAGCAGGTCACGGCTCGGCGAAACTTCGGGTCGGGAATCTCAGCGGCGCGGCGAGCGTCGGTGGTTGCGGTGAGCGTCGGTGGGCGAGGCGTGGCGTCAAGTCGTCGCGGCGAGCTTCATGGGGAGACCGACGAAGCGGCTGTGGCGGACGCACGGCGGCGGGAGCCCTGCGGATGGAAGTTGCAGAGGAGGGGCAGCGGACTTGAGGAAGATGATGAATAGTAGGGGTCAAATCACCCCTTTACTTTTCTCCTCTCTCTCCCTCTCTCTCTCTCACGTCACTCTCCCTCTTCCTTCGCCTTTCTTTTCTGCAGAAGCTTTTTGCTTTTTTCTTTTTCTCTTCTTTCCTTTTAACCTCCACGGATGGCTTCTCTCCCTTTTCACTTTTTCTGAATTTTTTTAAAAGAAGCTCCTCCTCACGAAGAAAAGGCCACCCCTATTTATAGAGTGAAAACTTAGTCTACTCAACCTACGAAGATTTGCATAACAACTCAATCTCTGAAGATCATCTTTCGAGATTATCGTGTATGCTGACTGTATGCTGACTCACTCGGCCATTGAAATCATCTATTAAAATCCTTCAAGCTGACTCGCTCGACCATTGAAGATTTTATATGCTGACTCAGCGATTGAAGATAAACTGGAATTTTTGTGAAGATTTTCCAAATAATTCACTTTAGATAAAACTCCATTATCCAATTCTAAAATCTTTTGAGATATCCATCCGCAACAAAATATTTTAGAATATTCCTTATCCTCCTTAATATTCCCAATGATTTTATCACAAAAAGACCAAAGATAAGATTGCAATATGATTTTTTAAACGTCAAAAACTACCGTAATATTGCATCAAATCTCAATTTTCCACGAGATAATTTTCAATAAAAAAACATGGGATTGGGCCAACCTGCTCGCTTTGTGGGCCTGATCCATCTAATTCGAATTCATCGGCCACCGGTCCAATAGATAAAATGCAAATAACAAAATAAATGCAAATATAAATCTATATGCTATGCAATTAATAAAATTAACCCATAATTTCCTATGTAATAAATAAATAAACTAAATCGTCAAAATTTAGGTGTCAACAGCTGCCCCTCTTTGAATGTGAGCTCGAAGAGGTTGCCTTCAAAGACAAATTGAGATCTAAATTTTGACTATGCAAATGCACTGAATGATTTTTTTTTCGTCAGAAAATGAATTCCATTTTTTAATGCAATTTATATGATGCATGGAAATGCTAATGCAAATGAACCTACCTGAAATAACTTACCTTCGAGGAGGATAGAGTAATTCGAGGTAGTGGGTGTTACTTGTCCAGGACCCGTACCATTCTACGGTCGCCTAGAATAGTAACATGACTTTGTGAAGATGCTGCTTTCCCAGGACCCGTACCATTCTACGGTCGCCTGAATAGGGAAATAGGTTTTGTCTAGGACCCGTTCTATTCTACGGTCACCTAAACTGAGGTTTTGCTTGGCTAGGACTCGAACCATTCTTCGGTCGCCCAACCTTGCGATAGAAATCATCCGACCAGGACCCGAACCATTCTTCGGTCGCCTTAATCAGATTGAATCTAGAGAGAAATTTTTGGGGGACAACTCAATCGAGTGTCGGTATATTTAAAAGGGAATACCTGCACAATGACAAGTATTTAAGGTATGGAGAGAGATATACTTACCTGGTATTATCTCTGTTCCTGGGGAAATTTCTTCTGCAAAACATGGTCACAGGAGAAGCAATATGCATTTGTGATCATAAACATGCATCAATTTAATGGAGGTTCATGATAATTTCCATTAATCTTGCATCACCTAATTTCCATTCTGAGCACATGAGTGTCATGAATGTGTCAAATGAGGGACCTCTTGGTCTGAAAGGACTTTTCACTCATCCTCATTAAAATGTGTTGTTTTATCCTGACCTTTGATGCAGGATTTTTGACAATCAGCTCTATCTCACTGTCATCATGCCAAACAAGGGTCCGAGTAATCTCGCAAGTGGTACGAACTTACCAATCTGAGAGGTCTTTAACAGGGACTGTAATGTGGGCTTGGTCAATGGCTTAGCAAAGGAGACTATTTGAGTCAAGGCTATTGAAAAATGAGCGATATTTCACAATCATCTTGGGGTTTACAAGCCAAGAAACATGAGAAATGAAGCAGAAATTATCTTACTCGCACTTCTTCAAGCGATGCTTTCAAACATATGAACTTTTACGTTAATTCAAGTGCCCTAATCTGAAGAGACTTTGTAAGGGACGTAACGTAGGTTGGGTTCATGGGTTGAGAAACGAAAGGATCATTTGGCTCAAAAAGTGTTTACAGGGTTAAAGTTGGTGATCATCTTGATATTTTCGACAATTTTCCTCCCTATCGTCGAAGATTTTCTTCACATCACGACTCCACCGATTGCAACATCATTTGAGGTTTTTTATGAGTACCACCTTGTTGGGGATACGGCTCACTTCATCAAGTGTTTGATTTTTTCTTTGGGCATTGGCCTTGCTTTTACCAGGCACACTGCTTTTTCATGCCCCATTTTTTTGCACCTTTTTTTTTTTTTGACAAAGTCTTCATTTTTATCAGCATTGTAAATCACGCTACTTGAGTGGTTTGATCTTTCTTGCCTTGCCCCAGTGTGGGGGATGATCACCAACTGGGTTTAATGTAAAATGAATTAATAGGCTCAATGGGGCTATGCAATGGATAAAGTGTATAGGATAGAGAAAGAAATGCTCTTCGTCATCCTAAGGCACTTTAAATTATCGTACAAGTTACACTGTAAAAGCAATACTCAAAGATTAATGCAAGTACGAGTAAGAAAATTCCTATCATTCATTTCAAATCTTGTCCCAGTATGAGACGATTCTTGACAGGGATAATTTAAAAAGTTCTTCATGTATGTGGGCTCAAAGGGCTGAACAATGGATATATTTGTAGTGTTTTGGGTAGTAGAAGAAATTGCCTCTCATCACCTTAGTTGGCGTACCCTTTGCGAGATCACCCTTTTCCTCATAGGCATGAAATTTTTCCACACAACTCACTAGGGGTTAGTGTATGAAACAGTGTATGGAATATGGTTTGCCTTTCATCATTCCAAAGTATCCCATTTCACACATTCAATCCATCTCACATAATTCATCAAAGAAGAAAAATGCAAGATTTTCAACAAGTTTAGACAATTGAATTTGCAACTCAATGAGGCAATTTATTCATCATAAAATGTTTGCAATTCAAAACATGACATGGCAAATTCTATCATGGGTAATACTTCTTGACAGCATCTGAATTAACTGGAGTAGAAAACACACGACCATCCATTTCAGCCAAGATCAAAGCACCGCCATGAAGTACCTTCTTTACCACATATGGGCCGCTGTAGTTTGGAGCAAACTTCCCCCCAGGATCTGGAAAAATTGGCAACAGCTTCCTTAAAACAAGATCATTTACCTCGAAATGTCTCGGCCGCACCTTTCGGTTGAAAGATCTGGCTACTCTCTGTTGATATGCTTGGCCATGGCAGAGAGCCTTCAGTCTTTTCTCATCGATCAAGTTCAACTGTTCAAGTCTTTGTTGCGACCATTCTGCCTCAGATAATTCCACTTGGGATAATACTCTCAGGGAAGGAATCTCCACTTCCACAGGCAAAACTGCCTCCATGCCGTATACCAGAGCAAAAGGAGTTGCCCCGGTAGAAGTACGAATCGATGTCCGATACGCCATCAGTGCGAAGGGTAATCTGTCATGCCAGTCTCGATAATTCTCGGCTGTCTTAGCTAAGATCTTCTTAATATTCTTATTGGCCGCTTCAACAGCCCCATTCATTTGAGGGCGATAAGGGGATGAATTCAAATGCTTGATCTTGACCTCGCTAAACAACTCATCAACAAGCTTGTTGTTCAAATTTGTCCCGTTGTCAGTGATAATCGTTTCAGGGACACCATAGCGAGCAATTATGTCACGTTTGATGAACTTCACAACATTGCGAGCAGTGACACTTGCAAAGGATGTAGCTTCGATCCATTTTGAAAAATAGTCTATGGCCACTAAAATGAATCTATGCCCATTGGAAGCCTTTGGGTTTATTGGGCCGATCACATCAATCCCCCACATTGAGAAAGGCCATGATTCGGAAAACTGGTACAACACAGTTGGAAGAACATTTATCTTATCACCATGGACCTGGCAACGATGACAACTCCGAACATGTTGTATACAGTCACCTTCTAGCGTGAGCCAATAATAGCCTAATCTCATGATCTTCTTAGCCATCATGTGTCCATTCATATGAGGGCCACATACTCCTTCGTGAATTTCTTGCATGATTTGAGTGGCTTCAGCTGCACCCACACACCGCAACAAGATTGAATCATAAGATCTTTTATATAAATTCTCACCACTAACGAAGAACTTTGAGGCCATCTTCATGATGTACTTCCTATCAGCTGGAGTACTTCCCTCAGGGAATCCTTGTTTTTGGATGTAGTTCATGATATCGTAATACCATGGTTTTCCGTCAGACTCTTCTGTCACTACCATACAATAAGCCGGCCTTGGCAGAACCTCTATCTTCAATGGCTCGACTTCTAATCCATCAGTGACTTGCAACATAGATGATAAAGTTGCGAGTGCATCTGCAAATTGATTATGAGACCTCGATAAGTATTCGAATGAAACTTCATCGAATTCCTTGATCAAATCTTCTAGGTACTTGTGATATGGGAGCAATTTAGCATCCTTAGTCTTCCATTCACCTACAGTCTGCAGTATGATCAACGCGGAATCCCCGAACACTTTTAATTTGGCTACACCCATCTCGACCGCAGCTTGAAGCCCAAGGATGCAGGCTTCATACTCGGCTATATTGTTAGTGCATGGGAATATCAATTTCGCAGCTACTGGGTGATGCTGTCCGTCTGGGGATATCAAAACTGCCCCAGTACCTGAACCAGACAAGTTCACAGCTCCATCAAAGAACATTGTCCATGAATCTTCATTTACACTCAAAATGCAGTCATCCAAAGAACGATCGTCAATATTTGAGGCTTCTGGATTCTCAGCCAATAGATCGGCAATTACTCGACCCTTAACCGACTTTTGTGGCATGAATTGCACATCAAATTCCGAGATCAAAATTTGCCATTTAGCCAACTTACCCACCAAAGCTGGCCGGTTCAGTAAATACTTGATAGGATCATTCTCAGTTACGAGGAACGTCTGGTAATGCAGTGTATACTGTCTCAATCTATGCAATACCCACACTAATGCAGCACAAGTCTTTTCCACATTAGAATATTTTAGCTCTGAGACAGTAAATTTTTTACTCAAGTAATAAACGGCTCGTTCTTTTTTATCGACGGGACTTTCCTGAGCCAACATTGCACCCAATGACTCACTATGAATGGTGAGGTAGAGAATCAAAGGATGCCCTGGTGATGGGGGGACAAGAACTGGTGGATTCATTAAGTACTGTTTCAACTTGTCGAACGCTTCTCGACACTCATCATCCCAGTTGATTCGTGCATTCTTCTTTAAGAGCTTGAAGAATGGCTTGGCGGTTTCAGAAAGTTGGGAAATGAATCGAGCAATGTAATTCAATCTCCCCAGAAGACTCCGGACTCCTTTCACTGTTGATGGAGGTTGCAACTCACATATGGCCTTAGCTTTAGCCGGGTCGATCTCAATCCCTTTACTACTCACAATGAACCCAAGTAATTTACCAGATGTTGCTCCAAACACGCATTTAGTGGGGTTTAGACGAAGCTTGAACTCACGGAGTCGATCAAACAATTTCTTCAAGGTTTCGATGTGGCTTTTCCCAGGTCGAGTCTTAGCGATCATATCATCAACATAGACCTCGATCTCTTGATGCATCATGTCATGAAATAGTGCTACCATAGCTCGCTGGTAAGTTGCCCCTGCATTCTTGAGTCCAAAGGGCATGACCTTATAATGAAAGGTTCCCCACGGAGTGATAAATGCAGTTTTCTCTTTGTCTTCCTCCCTCATCCTTATTTGATTGTATCCAGAAAAACCATCCATAAATGAAAATAGTTCAAATCTGGCAGTACTATCAACAAGGACATCTATGTGAGGTAGCGGGAAGTCATCTTTTGGGCTAGCCTTGTTCAAATCTCGATAATCGACACAAACTCGAACTCGACCATCCTTCTTCATCACCGGCACGATGTTTGCTACCCATTCAGGGTATTGCGAGACTTCAATAAATCCGACTTTTAGAAGCTTCATCACCTCTTCCTCTATCTTCTTCGAGAGCTCAGGCTTAGTTCTTCGCAACCTTTGCTTCTTAGGAGGCACGTCCGGGTTAGTAGGTAAACAATGCTCCACGATTGACTGGTCTAACCCAGGCATGTCGGCGTAGGTCCATGCGAAGATGTCCTGATATTCCTTCAATAACTGAATTAGGCGCTCAGCCTCATCTTTGGGGAGATTCGCCCCTATTTTCACCTCATTGGCTTCTTCAATGTCACTTAAATTAATAGTGACGGTCTGCTCGGATGTGAGAGTCTTGGCTTTTTCATGTTGTTCCCAGCTTTGCTGCACCTCAATGGAATCTTCAATGTAATCCTTGATCAACTCTTCAGGATCATTATCAGCATTTGTTGCATTGGATTGAACCATTTCCATACCTTTGCATGTTATATGATCGTCACTGAAACATGAAATAGAAGGATCAAAAAGACAAATAGGGTTAATCATTTTTCGTGAAATTTTTTATTGAAATTCTTTTGCAAAAGCATTTTTTAAACATTTTGACACGAGGAAGCATGATGAAGCCCAGGCCTCAGAGTTCTCCTTGGATTTTGATTTTGTTTTATCGGCTGGATATCATCACCGGGCTAGTTTGGTATACCTCATCATGCCCTCAAAATAAAACTTGTAATTTCGTTGAAATTCATCAATCAATTACAATTTATTGAATGGAAAATGCAATTCAAGTCCTAAGAAGAAAGTGAAAAATAAGAAATCGAAAACAATTCCTAGAAAGCAATAAAAATTCCCACGCAGGGGACTGTACAAAAGTGATAAATGAGTTACTCTTGTGGGCGAGGGCCCGCTTCTTCCAGAGATTCTCCATCAATGGCTCCAATGGAGAGGTCATCAAACAAACTTGAAATTCCTTCCAGGGTGTCGTCAGAGTTTTCCGTCCTTGAAGGCGCCGGATCATCCATGCCATCCCACCCACTTGGAACTATATTGCGGGCATCAAAGTAAAAGCTGGGAGGAGCCGAATACTTCACCATATAGTCGAACTTCCCACTTGGCTGTCCGAGAGTATCCATCACTTCAGCTTCATGTTGCATCATAATTGGAGGACCAGGGAACGTCTCATGAATGTTTGGAGGTGGTAAATTTTGCCTCTTTCGCCCTTGCTCAGGTGGTGAGTTATGCCTTCCCTGTCTCTGTCTTCCAGAACTTCCTCCACCTCTTCCATGGTACCCTAACCCAGCAGATCGGGACCTTTGAGGGGTTTCAATGGGGCTTCGAATACCCTGACCATTTCTTCCCAAACCATTGCCAGGAACAAAACCATTCCCAACCATTACTCTTCCTACCATGAGGGCAGCATCTGAAACCTCAGGAGTGGGCGGCGATGAACCTCGAGAAGCATGTATGGTAGACACTAACTCAAATGAGTGGTAACTTGATTCGAGCTCAGAATCCGGCTCTACATAGGGGATAGCCGTCTCGTGATAAATCTGGTGGTCCTGCTCACCATACACAGTGACCAGCTTCCTTTCGATCACAAATTTCACAGCTTGATGTAGAGTTGAAGGGACTGCTCCAGCAGTGTGTATCCATGGACGACCTAGCAGAAAATTGAATGCGGTAGGGATATCCAGCACCTGGAAGGGAATGTTAAAGACGACCGGCCCTATTTGCACGTCAAGATGGATTTCCCCGATTACCTCCTTTTTCGTTCCATCAAAAGCTCTCACAGAAGTCTTCGCAGCATGTACCTTGGACAGGTCTACCTTGAGGCGGTGAAGAGTGGCCAATGGACATATGTTTAAGGCGGACCCATTATCAATGAGCACTCGGGACACATGAGAAACCTTGTGCTTGACAGATATATAGAGTGCTTTATTATGCCCCCTACCCTCAAGAGGGAATTCCTCATCAGAAAAAGCAATCATGTCCTTGAGAAGGACTGATCCCACAAAATCCTCCAGCTTATCTGCTTCAACTGTTTCTGGTACACAAATTTCGCTTAGCACCTTCATCAGCGACTTTTGGTGCACAGGGGAGGTTTGGATGAGCTCGAGCAAAGAGATCTGGGCAGGCATCTTTCGCAATTGATCGACGATATTATACTCACTTGCTTTAATCACAGCCAGAAATTCCTTAGCCTCTTCATCAGTGACAGGCTTTGCAGGTTGAGTATTATTTGGAGCATAAGTTCGACCAGACCTTGTAACGAGGTCAACATCTAGATCATAAGACCAGGGCACCGCCTTATTATTGACATACTCATACGGCTGAGGTATTTCAATCACAACCTCCTCATCAGTTGCATCTTCTAGCGGGGGCATATCTACAAGTGATGGATCTACTTCTTCCTTACCATTATCGAGAGCAGCCTGCTCCTCCTCCCAATCAATGATGATGTGGGAAATGGTGGAAACCACGCAGTTATGGTCAGCATACACGATGATGCCGTCATCCACCATTTTGGCAATTCTTTCCTTCATCAACGATAAAGGAACATCCTCTTGATCTGGATAATAACCAGCTCTCACCAGTCCCTTGTAGGCATCTGCCACATTCACCTTCGAGTTCTTGATCCGTCTAACTTCAGGTTCTAGGATAGCATTCACTGTACCCTCATGCTCCGGTAGCGGATTCTTCTGGACATTTGGCCGAGCAGTTTGAAATGAGAAGGCCTTTGTGTCCAGGAGATTTTGGATCTTGTGCTTGAGGGTGAAACATTCATCAGTTGAATGCCCCAATTCACCGTTATGGTAGTCACACTTCTTTGCCGGGTCATAACCGCGAATGCTTTCGCGATTGGGACGCTTTGGTTCATTAGTAAGCAAACCTTTCTTTCGGAGGATCGTCAGCACTTGGGATGGCGACCCAGGGAGAGGGGAAAATTGCCTTCTATTATTTGCTTGGGCAAATGATTGACGGCCAGCGGTTTGTGGTTGTCTTGGATTCATTTGAATGGCTGGAACACGTTTAGCATTTTCTTGGCTATAAGCCACATTCACATCCACTGCTGTTTCTTTCTCCTTCTTGGCAGTGAATCTTCTACCAGATGGCTCAGTAAACCATCCTTCCCTTATTCCCATCTCAATTTGTTCTCCTACAGGAATAAGCTGATTGAAGCTTTCGACGTACGTACTGGCCATTCGGTTACGAAACTCAGATGGGAGGGTCTTCACAAATAGCTTCATCAGCTCCTTGTTGGTAGGCTCGGGAGTGATTTGAGCCGCCAGGTTCCTCCATCTTACAGCATATTCTTTAAATGACTCGCTCTTTTTCTTTTCCATCCGCTCCAGGTCTTCTCGGGAAGGTGCGATGTCCATGTTGAACTTGTACTGTTTGAGGAATGCGTCAGCTACTTCGTTCCAGGTGTCGAGGAGGTTCACATTCTTCATCACATACCAATTAAGAGCGGGTCCGGTCAAACTTGCATGGAATGATTGGATCATGAGGGGCTCGTTTTTGACGTGCTGGGCCATGCGCACATGGTACATCTGCAGATGAGATTTTGGGCAAGATGTGCCATCATACTTCTCAAACTCTGGCATTTTGAACTTGCTCGGCATTTTGACTTTCTCATAGACCGAAAGGTCAAACGGGAGGGACCTTTGTGACTCCTGCAGCTGTCTCATTTTCTCTTCCAGCTTCGCAACACGCTCATCTTGATCTGTCTTGGGAACGCCGTCAAGCTTGGCCTTTCCAACAATGACTGGGTCATCCTCCAGCTCGGGCATGTCGTCGTCAATCGTTTGAACCTTGTTTGCTTGCTTCGGGATAACTACTTCAGGAAGAGCAGGTGCAGCTGTTGGATTCGCTTGGAGGAATTGGAGTTGATCCGTCACAAGTTGTAAAGAGGCGAGTACTTGTTGGAGTTGAGTCTCCACAGCGGAGACACGATCACGCATTTCGGTTTGTTCGGCCATTCTAGCTCTCAACCGTGTGATGATGGGCGAACGTGATGGATCCGTTATCACCTAATTGAATGAAAGTAATGTAAGAACCAATGACAAGATAGGAAAAATGGCCCATGACAATGGTCTAATGCCTGATTTTATTTGAAATTTGAAACAAGTTCCCTAAACATTGAGCTAAGAATTAAAATCAAAGTCCCTAAACATTGAATCTAAAAATTGAAAAAAATGGGCTAGAAATCAAAGCCCCTAAATATCGAACTAGGAATCAAAATTCAAGACGCTTCATTTTATATGCCTTCGGGATTTCAACGCCTTACGAAGCTTCCTATTTTCTGCTTCAATCATTTCCACTTTCCGCTTAAGATGCTCAATTTGTGCTCGTTGGGTTGGCTTCTCAGTCACATCAGGGACTACTGGACGCAGGGTGGCAGAAATCCGATGTTGTTGGATGTAAAATGTTGATGCATGGTGAATCTCCTCCTCGCCTTTTAGTCTCTTGGGCACCAAAATCTTCTCTGGGTGGCATTCATTCCATGCAGCAATGATCATCTGGATCTCCTTGAAGTAGTCATAGTTTGCTCGAATAAAACGAACTTGGAACAACTCTGTCTTGAGTGGCGGAGGAATTTCTTGAAGAGCTTGGTACTGACGGGCCACCCTATACGGGTAGTAAGAAGTCGCACCAGAAAAGCCCAACAATGGAATTGGCTCATCATACTTGTATGAGAAACGAGCTTCCTCAACTCGGAACCATTTAGTATGCCATAGGAATGCCTTAGGATCAGGATTTTTCAAAAAATTAATCCAACGAGCATACTGTTTATTTGGGGAAAAACGTTCTAAGACCGCAAACTTTTGTATGGGGTGCCTAAAATCATCAATCTTAAATTGCTTCATAAGGTGCCCAAATCCTCTTATGTGGGAGAAAAACCATATTTGCAAAAGTTCGGGGAGGGCACGCATGGTTTTTTCCTCATTTTGTTTGAAACGGGTTAATGACAAAAATGTTTCGGCTAAAACCATATTGACATAATTCAACCCGTCACAAACACGATTAACCACCCATGAAATTGAAGGATTAATGGCATTTTTTCGATAAGGAAAAACGATTAGCCCAAAAAATGCTAATATGAAAATCCTGGCTTTTGAAATCATTGATTGGTTTGCAAAACACTTTTCTAAGAACGAAAATGGACATGCAAAACAATTGGCTTTGACAACTTTCCTTACTCTTTCGGTTTCAATTTGTAAAAATTGGGATAATTCAGAGATAGAATCTATACCGATAGGCGGCCTAACAAGTTCCTTTTCCAAGGGCATTCCAATGGCAACACTATATTCTTCAAGCGTTGGAGTCAATTCAAACCTACCAAATATAAATGTGGAAGTTTGTGGACACCAGAAATGAGGGAGTGCCTGAATCACACCAGAGTGGACATTGATCTCTAACAGTGGAAGAAGTCGGGCAATCCTGGCTTTCACATATCTCTGACCACCTTGATCTAACTGATCCAACCACCTCTTGAGCTCTTTTTTTGGAGTGGAAATAAATTGTGCATCAGTTTTCCCCATTGCATACAAGACCGACGACAAAACCTAATTGTCATGGACCGACAAAATTACAATGAAGTAAATAAATTACGAAAGATTTAAACAACTTACTTTTACTGGAAATGGATGACAATCACATAGACATGCGCATGAAATGTGAGGCTCGATTTCTACCTAGATGGCTTAACAAGGTGGAGCTAAGAGGATGATCTGACCGTTGCAGTCTCGCATTAACGTGTCAGGTCCCCCTAACTCTGGCTTAGTCGAATGGAATACCCAATAATCACGCAGTCTCGCGGATATGGATAAACACGTTCGACACCATGAAAGAAATTTCGGGGAAGAGAAGGTCAACCTCTACATAGCAATCTCGCTTTAGAGGAAGTATCCTTCTCAACACCATCCTAGAAATCCTATCGCAGCCCAGGTCCGACCGCAGGTTGTGTGTGCAAAAGTGTAGTGCTAAAGCAATAAAGCATGCACAACAGTTTAAATGCAAACAACACTTCTATAGTTTTAATTCAAACATTTATCCCTACTCCAACCTGCAAGACAGGGGTTAGCAAAGACTACTCCCCTTATACCTCCCATCTGCAAGAACATTTAACACCTTAGAAATATTAGGGACATACCTGAGATCCTCGCTGCCAAACAAAAATATTTTTTTTTTAAAAAGAAAAATTGGCCTAAGTCCACTAAGTGTTTTAACACAACTCCCCAGCGGAGTCGCCAAGCTGTCGCGACCAATTTTTCGGGGTTTGGACCACCTATGGTTTGGCTAATGGATTGTTAAGCCTAGACTTAACTCGGGCTCTCCCAAGCCCATACCAATTCGCGACTTTCGGTTCAAGTTCTTAACATGCAATTTTTAATTAGGAGTCGCCACTAATCTATTTTTGGTGGGTCGATTAGAAACCCAAGTAAAGTAACGGGAGATTTACTTTACTCCTACGAACCAGAGATTTATGAGTTCGGGGACTTGGTTACACTAGACTATCCTAGTGCCCTTTCGGTACCTTTTTATTTCATTTTTAAAAAAAATGTTTGGCAATTGAATTGATTTTAATTTAACTTCCTAACATGTGAGGTGATCATACATGTGCGCATACCACCAATTTAACACTCAAGAAAGCAATTAAATATTGCAAAACATACCTAGGAGCAACGAAAGCATCTGCATTGTTAAATCAGAATTCACATCAGCAGCCCTAGATATGATTTCTAATTAACACGCAATTTCAATTTTTGTTCACTTTATTTAATGAAAATCATGACTTATGCAATGCATGTTAATGATCTAATATGACATGGCAGCATGACCTAAACTATATGACATGAAGAAAAGCAATAATTAAATGCAATCTAAATGGCCTAATTCTAATGACATGCAATGCGATGCAATGACATACAAAATTATTTAAACTAAGATGACATGCCGCATATAATTTAGCATGCGAGTTATATATCATGCGGCATTTATTAAATGATTTAGTCTAATGACGAGGAAGTTCTAATTAGAAATGAACCTAACAATAATCACTAAAATGACGTGCATTTCATGGACTTAATTCCATATGACATGGACATTTTTATTTTCTTAACAAAACATGCAATTTATCTATGAGAGATTATCTACCTATAATTGATAAACATGCAATCCTAACATGCAATGACGTGCAAAGAATGCCCTAATTCAACATGATATATGGATGATGATTTTTTTAGTTTTTATATTAATTTCGAAATCAAAATTTCATATGCAATTCAAATAATGATAAAACTAACAATTTAAATGAATGCATTTTTTGTTGTTGTTTTTCTTATATTTTTTTTAGATTTTTTTAGTGATTCTCTAAAACAAGCCATTATCAACTAAACAGTAAATCTAAACAATCAAGATATGCAATCAAATAAAGGATCAAAATAATCGAAAAAATAACCTGTTGTCTCACAGGTTAAATTAACGATTATCCTAACCCTAATTATCACGACAAAGGGTTCAAAATAACTAAAAATCTGATCCGAATTCTTACGGATCAAATTAATAGTTATATTGATTTAACAATTAATGTGCTATCGACAAAACCCTAAGAATTAATACAATTAAAAAAATGACCCGACATCTTACGGGTCAAATTAATAATTACAATAATCTTAGGGTTAACTCCTATGGATAATGCCTGTAAGATATTTTGAAATAAGCATCAACATTCAATATTACAATGTAAATGAATTAAAGAAAGCTATCAAATAAAGCACAATAAATAAACGAGAATAATAATAATTCTAATAATAATAAACTAATCTACCTAATTGGATTTCCTTTTTCTTCCTTTGTTTTTCTTTTCCAGGCACCGCTCGTGGATCTCCAAGGGGAATTGACGAATCCGCTCGGCAAAGGACGCTCCGGCCAAGGTGAACCGGCGACGGCAGCAGCACAGGAGCGGAGCTAGGGAAGCTCGGGTCTGGACGAGCAGGGCCGGCGTTGGGTGGATCGGCGTCAGTGCTCGGCGGTGCGGGCGCGGCAAGCTTGGGCGTCGCGGGTCGCAATGGGCTGCAACAGGGAGCAGATCGGCTCGACGGTACGGCTAATTTGGGACTCCGGTGAAGGTAAACCTGCAACAAAACAGGAGACCGCTCGGGCAGTAGCTGATGGCGCACCGAAAACAGCAGCAGACTCGAATCCAGGGGTAGCGGCTCGTCACTCAGGCGGCAGGTCGTCGCGGATCGACACGACAAGGCGGCGGTGTGAGCTCACGGGCAAAGGGAACCCTGGCAGTGGACTCGCGAGCAGCAAGCAGGTCACGGCTCGGCGAAACTTCGGGTCGGGAATCTCAGCGGCGCGGCGAGCGTCGGTGGTTGCGGTGAGCGTCGGTGGGCGAGGCGTGGCGTCAAGTCGTCGCGGCGAGCTTCATGGGGAGACCGACGAAGCGGCTGTGGCGGACGCACGGCGGCGGGAGCCCTGCGGATGGAAGTTGCAGAGGAGGGGCAGCGGACTTGAGGAAGATGATGAATAGTAGGGGTCAAATCACCCCTTTACTTTTCTCCTCTCTCTCCCTCTCTCTCTCTCACGTCACTCTCCCTCTTCCTTCGCCTTTCTTTTCTGCAGAAGCTTTTTGCTTTTTTCTTTTTCTCTTCTTTCCTTTTAACCTCCACGGATGGCTTCTCTCCCTTTTCACTTTTTCTGAATTTTTTTAAAAGAAGCTCCTCCTCACGAAGAAAAGGCCACCCCTATTTATAGAGTGAAAACTTAGTCTACTCAACCTACGAAGATTTGCATAACAACTCAATCTCTGAAGATCATCTTTCGAGATTATCGTGTATGCTGACTGTATGCTGACTCACTCGGCCATTGAAATCATCTATTAAAATCCTTCAAGCTGACTCGCTCGACCATTGAAGATTTTATATGCTGACTCAGCGATTGAAGATAAACTGGAATTTTTGTGAAGATTTTCCAAATAATTCACTTTAGATAAAACTCCATTATCCAATTCTAAAATCTTTTGAGATATCCATCCGCAACAAAATATTTTAGAATATTCCTTATCCTCCTTAATATTCCCAATGATTTTATCACAAAAAGACCAAAGATAAGATTGCAATATGATTTTTTAAACGTCAAAAACTACCGTAATATTGCATCAAATCTCAATTTTCCACGAGATAATTTTCAATAAAAAAACATGGGATTGGGCCAACCTGCTCGCTTTGTGGGCCTGATCCATCTAATTCGAATTCATCGGCCACCGGTCCAATAGATAAAATGCAAATAACAAAATAAATGCAAATATAAATCTATATGCTATGCAATTAATAAAATTAACCCATAATTTCCTATGTAATAAATAAATAAACTAAATCGTCAAAATTTAGGTGTCAACAAAGAGCTAAAGTGAACTTGGTAATTTTGTAGGCTAATAGTAGAGAAGTCACATTGTCTTTCATGGGATCACAAGTTTTTTTTGGTGAAAAGGTAAGTATTATAAGGGGAGGTCAAAAAGTACAAAGAACTGGCTTAAAAAAAACTTACACTATAATGAATAGGTTCAAAAGAGTGGAAGGAAGCCGTACAAAACCAGGCGGAGTAAAGTAACAACGCCCAGACGCAACGCCCTCGGCACCAAACCTAGACAAAAATAGAAGGGTCTAACTCCCAGGATCGTTGCAATATGTTATTCTTCGAGGAATCCTCCACATTCTTGAAGGTGCAAGCCTTGTCTTGGACGACCTTTATAAGATGCTTCTTCATGTCGGATGTAGAGCTCTGCACCCCCCTGAATAGCATATCATTCCTATTCTTCCACACAATGTGGCAAAGAGCGCCAAAAGAGAACCGGCCGATACAACTATGAAAGTCCTTACCCGAAAGCAAGGTCAAGGCCTAGGTAAGGTTGTCCTCCCAAGTCTTGTTTCTCCAAGGAAGACCACACCGAATCGCCCAAAAGGAGGCAACACCCGAGGTAATATGGCATCCAAAAAATAAATGATTAACCGAGTCTGGCACCTCATTACAAAACGGACAGAAGGCAACTTCAATCCTGCCATAGGACATGAGAAGGGATTGGGTTGGTAGTCTTCACTTGGTAACGAGCCACAGGTTGAGTTGGTATTGAGGAAGGATAGCATTGTTCCAAATGAAGCCATCCCACCCAACTCAATTCTTTTTCCACCTAATAAGCTCCCAAGCCGAGGCCATCGAAAACTTACTCGACGAAGCCTCTGACCAACAAAAACGATCCTGACCGTTCATCAAAGAGGGGAGCGGCGAACCTCAAGCTTCGATCATCAATCTAATAGCCTAACCGTCATCAGTGAAGAGATCCGCAACCTTAGCCTGCCTAGATAAGCCAGAGCTATAGATGAGAAAATCTGAGAAGAAGAGATTTAAGGAACCCCCGGGGTGCCAATTATCAAACCAGAGCGACGTGAAGCGTTCGTCACCTATTCTCCAGTGGAAGCGGAGCCGAAATTCTGTCCTTAGTTGAAGGAGTTTTTTCAAGCCCAAGAACAACAAGTCGGCTTCTTTGCCACCCAAAAATTCCCTTTTTTTTTTTTTTTTAAGAAGGTAGAGTGGATCCATCGGCACCAAAGGGCCTCCTTATTTGAAGATAAAATCCAGATGTGTTTGAGCATAGCCACCTTATTGCACTCACGCAAACTTCAGATACCAAGACCCCCTTCCACCTTAGGTAGGCAGACATCCTCTTAGAAAACTTTGGCACCTCCTCTACCCAACTTGGGTCCCTTCCATAGAAATTGTCTCAGGATCCGTTCAATCTTATCCATCACTTCTGCAGGTAGAATAAAGACACTGGCCCAGTAGGCTTAAATGGCATGAAGAACTGACCTTATCAATTGAAGACGTCCAGCAGCAGAAAGGAACCAATGAGTCCAGGATTCAACCCTGGTGGTGATGCGCCTAATGAGAGCCGCACAATCCGCCTTCCTAATCTCGACGTGATGATTGGCACACCCAAATAGTGAACTGGGAGGAATCCCTCCTGGAAGCCAAGTTCCTTTAAGATATGTTCTCGTAATAGCGAAGAATCGCCATAAAGGAATACCTCACTTTTCCTCTAATTTGGGATAAGGCCACTCCAAAAAGAGAACCACTACAAACCCTCTTTAAGAAGCAAAATAGAAGGCAAGTAACCTTCACAAAATAGGAACACATCATCTGCAAAGAAAAGGTGCAAGAGTCTAGTGGCCTTGCACCTTTAATAGAATCTAAAGTCAGATTGGTTGGAGCACCTCCGAAGAATTCTAGAAAACACCTCTATAACCAGCGTAAATAAATAAGGAGATAAAGGATCCCCTTGGCATAGTCCTCTCCCACTTGGCAAGAAACCATGAAGCTCCCTATTCAACGCTATGGAAAACCGAGGAGTCCTCACACACGTTATAATGAGATGAACCAGTCGGTTAGGAAATCGAAAGGCCAGGAGGACACTCTCGAGGAACTGCCAATCCACGGTGTCGTAGGCCTTCCTGAAGTCAACCTTGATAGCACATTTAGGAGTGTAAGGCTCCACATTAAACCTCGCAAACAGCTCTTGAGCCAAAAGGATATTGTCCATAATACAGCGTCCCTTGACAAAAGCATTCTGGGAAGTGCTTACGAAATCCTAAAGCACACCTGCAACCCTATTTGCCAGCACTTTAGTGATGACATTGTAAATCGTATTGCAACAAGCGATGGGTCTGTAATCATCAACTGTAGTCGCATTAGGCACCTTTGGGACCATTACCAAAATGGTGTTATTAATTTCTTTGAGGATCCTCCTTGAAATAAAAAAGTCCTTTACCGCTTCCGTAACCAGCTGACCCACCGTATCCCAATTCTCCTTAAAGAACTCCATCGTGAAGCCATCTGAACCAGGCGCATTCTCCCGAGCGAGGGAAAAAAGAGTGTCCTAAACCTCCTGATCAGAAATGGGCCTATCAAGGACAATAATCTGGTCATCACTCAAACAGGACTGAAGAACCTCCCTAAAGTCAGCGGCCGTAGGGAACTCCCACTCTAGTCGAGGCATAAGAAGGTTGTGGAAGTAATCCACAAAGTGTTGTTGAACTAGCCGAGGCTCATTAATTTGGACTCCTGAAGCATCCATCATCGAGAGGATCCTATTCCTCAACTGTCTCTTTTTAACATAATGATGAAAGAACTTCGTATTCCGATCACCTTCCTTTAACCATCTTATTCTAGCCTTTTGTCTAAAGAAGGACTCTTTGTAAGACCGAAGCTCGACTAATGAACGTCTTTGCACTCTAAGTCTGCTAGAGTCGCACTAGTCTGATCCTGGGCAAGTTGAACTTGAGTTTGCTTCAGCGCTTCCGTTGCTTCTGTAGCTTTGACAGAGATGTTAGCAAAATAATCTTTATTCAATTGCTTGAGACGATTTTTGAGAGCCTTCAGTTTGCTCACAAGTCTAAACATCGGCACCCCTGAGCTTGGAGCATCCCAAACTTGCTTTACAAGTGAGTCGAAGTCTGGGTGACGCATCCAAAAATCAAAGAACTTGAAAGGCCTTCTCTTATGAACTGGGTTTTAGACCTTAACCACCATAGGACAATGATAAAAAAATCCCAGGTGATAGAAAAGAGGCCTCCGAATAAGAGAAAATGTGACTCCAAGAGGTGTTAACCAGCACCCTGTCAATCTTTCTTGCCTTGCGTAAAGACCCTGAAAAGGAAGACCAAGTGTACCTGAACCCCACGTATCTTAAGTCATCCAACTTCGCCTAGTAAAGGCATTGACCAAACTCATCGAAACTTGGCAACCAACGATCTGAACCACCCAGTCTGCCCGAGAGGTCTCTAATAGCATTAAAGTCGCCCATTACTAGCCAAGGTTCCTCCTACAAAGTGAAACTTCTAGCTACTAGGTCCCCTCATAACCGACGACACGCGGTGAAAGAGTGCTCAACATAAACGATAGAAATCACACAGGTCAAGCCATATTCCACCCACCGAAGCTTTCCATGAATAACCTAATCTGAGATGGATAAAGGTTCAAAAGAAACCACAGAAGGATCCCAGCCATCCCAAATTCTACCTCTATCTGAGTACTCTAGGTTAACTATCCAACACTAGTTGCTTAGTAGATTACTAGAGATGTCAACAAACCGGTTATAAGGAACCTTAGTCTCAACAACCCCCACCAATGATAAGTGATTTGCCAAGACGAGGTTTCTCACTTCCGCTTGCTTAAGAGGGGCGACAAGCCCCATGATATTCCAGCATCCTATGTACATATTTACATATTTACAAGATGAGAAAGGAACTTACCTCCTTTTGGAGGATTTACTCCTACTGGAAGGAGGGGCTGGCCTTGTCATGGTAGGAGGAGGGTTCGGCGTCAAGGCTAACAACTTTTATTGCATGGTCGAAGGAGGAGGGTTTGGTGCTAGAGCTAGCCTTCTATCCTCCAAGGCAACCTTTGGCGAGGGGCATGAGGAAAGGAGATCATCATTTGAAGTGTCCGCTGCACCCTCGCCCTCGGCTGAACAAACCAAAGCAGGGATGTCCGTATCCAAGGGGTTGACTATCTCATCTAGAGGAGAGGAAGCATCGCCAATCAGCCCCAAGGTAAAAGGTTCCTTAGGGGCCTTATGTGTATCACACACAGTCGGTACCAATGGACTTCCCTCTACAACAAGGTGAGACTTCTTCTTCTTGTTTTTAACTTGCCTCCGGCCTTGTTCAGTAGTCACAGGAGCTTCCGGGACGGAAATGAATTGCCACATTAGGAGTTGGAGCGGCATGAACAACAACTTTGCCCTTTTGGATTGCAGTGGGCCAAGAGGCCTTGGAGAAGGCATCGTAATTGTGGCCAAATACCCCGCACTTGAGGCATTCCACGGGCTTCCATTCATATTTCACATTTATGGATCTAACTACACCTTCCACATTGACTTCCACTGTAGAGATTCTTGGATGGCTAGCTTGGATTTCAATACACACTCTAGCATGGGAGATCATTCTCTTGCCTTCGGTGCGTTGGTCAACATGTAGAAGCTTCCCAATGAAACTAGCAACGGCACTAATCGTCGGTGCAGACCAAAAGTCAAGAGAGAGGTTTTTTTAGCCTTATCCACACTGGGATAGAAGCTTGCTTGCTCTTCTTTAACTCCATTAGGGGCTTCCATTGCTGCAAAATAAGAAGGACCTTAGCAATGATTAGCGGTCCCTCCTCTATTATCTTCATCCTAAATACCAGGTCTGGCACATGAAAGAAATAGAAGCCTTGGTCATCTGCCAAAACATCTACAAGTTTTGGGCCCCAAGTACTCGTAAGTACATCTTCGATGAGCTAAAAGGGAAGCCGCTTCCCCACAAAATAACCCACCAAGAATTTGTTCCACTTCGGATCAGCTGCTTGCAGCACCTCGACAGACAAGTTTACCACAGCTCTCTCCCCGACCATAGCCGAGGGAATGTAGGATAACTTGTACCCCTTCGCGGCTAGCCTCGCCACATTGGCCCAAGACTTGGCTTGGGGGGTCTAGAAGGGCTTGAAGGCTTCCCTTGGGGTCTAGCATGAGGGGCCAGAGAACGGTTACGGCCCCTTAAACTTCCACCACGAGCAAGCCTGTCATTTGGCCCACGAATGGAGCCACTCGTGCTTGCGTCCCACCCCCTTGACGTCGGGGTGCCTGAGGCAGTTTACCAGCAAGCCGCTTAACAACCAAACGAGACGGGGAGGTCATGCCTTTCCCTTTCCCATCACTTGGACGAGTCTCGTCCGAAGACGGCGACATCCAGCACAGAAAAAAGCCCACAACCAGCCCAACCAGACCTCTACAAACAAGCCAGGAGGGAGAGATCCATACTAGGGCCTTACTGCAAGGGGGAAGGACGGGATGGGGCTTCCTCACCACCCCAAAGCCCAATCCGAGCTTCCAGACCCACGTGAGCAGCACCCACGAACAGAGGTGGTGACTGGTCGGGCAAATCTACTGCACCTAGGGTACTTAAGATCTCCTCAACGGGGAAGAAGGAGACGAAATCGTTCGAGGAGGACTTCAAGTTCGATCCTTATTATAGGCCAATTTCTCATCTGCCTTTTCTTTGAGTATTTGCTAATTATCCATGTGAAATGATTTTTTGGGTTTCAAAATGCTTGAGGGACTATTAGTGACGGGCTCAAAACCACATATCTCAATTGAATAATTACGGCTCCAAATCACATATTTTGTAACAAGTGAAGGTGCCCTAAATCGCCGAAAGATGGTAGTCATGATGTTAGTCGTTGCTTGTCCTTTCACTGATAAAAAAAGGGGGAAAATTCCTATGTTTTTAACTCACTGTAAATTAACCATTGGGGGTTCGCCTCAGTGGCCACCCTTCCAACTCGGAAAGGGGAGGTGGGGGGGGGGGGGTTCAAATCCCCATCTTCTCAAGGGGGGATAGGGGTGGGGACGATTTCATTTCAGGAGTGGGTTTCGACTTCCACGCATTGCAAGGAGGCAGGGAACAAGTCTGAGAGTGAGTATTAGAGTAGGATTAAAAAAAAACTTACTGTGAATTAATTACCTATGATACTCAAGCGGAGTGAGAGTGAAGCCCATTGGTTCGCATTTGGCAAATAAACTGAACTCTTCTACAGTTTATTTCATCCTCATGTTACCTAAAAGTATTTGCTACATGGGCGATAGTTATACCACATCTTTCGGTTGGGTGATATATAACTGAGTCAATCATTCTTTTTTTTTTTTACTTTTCCATATTATCCTGTCCAGGGAAACGAGTTCTAAATGGGCCTTAAGTACATAGGATCAGATCCATGACAATCATCCGCGATGCATCTTATGATATTCAACCTCGGTGTTCTGTCTACACATAAATCAATGACCGCATGAAATTTGCACTATTCTCTCTCGTAAGTCTTGCATTGACCACATTTAAGGTGATATTTCCGTAGTTTTGGTAGGAAAATTGATGTGAATATCATAATAGATCTGCCCCCAGCACCAGGTTCACAAAATGGTTACGAACACAGCTCATCAAGGGACAGATCTCAGGAATGGGGAGCCACTGATGCTAACATCCAGCTAACGGTTGCCGCCATTGAATTCCTCACTGCAAGGTAAATTCTTCGACTCACTTTTTGCACAGAATGCTATCACAAAAAATATTACAGCAAATTTAGAAATCTGGAGTTCCAAATGTCATTTTTTATTCAGGTATGCAAAGAGCCTGAGTCTCTACACGGTCGAGCTCATCAACTAGCCTCTCTCTCTCCAGGAGTGGCCCTCAACACCTTGACCAAGTACTACAAGGCCGAATACAACGCAGTGTGCAGGCACTCCCCTACAACCTACGTAGTGATGTCGAACCACCTCGAGCCATGGCTTGACCAGGACTGTGTTCGACGTGCACTACTACAATCTGTTCTCATCTTCGACAACATGACGATCCAACAGACATCGATCTCATCTACTTGAACAGGACGGCTTAGTTGAACAATGTTAACACGGTGAACGGTCCTCTCAGTTTTATGGGTGAGTCCAACGGTGACACCATCTGACGATATTTTTTTACGATGAGAAAGCCCAGAGCTAAATGATATGAAATGCTTACCAAATTTTTTTGCTGATTTGATTTGCGAATTGGGTGAAGGTGAATGGGTGGCTGAGTGGCAAGTGAGCGGAGCACAGCTACGAAAGAAGACTACTAAAGATTCGCAAAGGCACAGCTTGAGGTGTAAGGGAGAGCAACGTTCGGACAGGCGTATTGGACCCTCAAGAATGTCAAGGCCAAGTGGAGTCTGCAATGGATGGTCAATAATGGTTATATACAGCTTTAATCAGTTTACGTATTCGAATTAATTCGGTATTTTCCTACATAGTTACACTCTTATAGTTGATTTTTGCGATGATCAATTGTTGACCTCAGTCCGAGCACATTAAAGTGGAGTAAATAGCTTTGACTATTTCTGAATGGTTCATAGCGTTCATAGCCATGAGCACTATGATAGGATTACTTTGTGGGCCGACTTAATCGGATCGTGTTAAACTAAGATTTAACATACATGGTGGAACTTAGCAGCCCCTTGATAACGGACCAAGTACTTATGTTCGGACATGCCAATGTCTCATGCTTGAAATTCCTCTCAAAGAATTAAACATATCCAACCTTGTTCACCAAATTTTGTCACCCTTCATCTCACAGTTAAACAGCTGGATTTCATTTTCTAACATTAGTACATCACCAATCAAAGCGACTTCCGTGAGCTCAAACTTATTTAATTTTGAAGGAGGACAAAGGCCGAACAGGGAAAAATAAAAGGCTCTTGTACCCAAGAGACTATAAAGGAGGAGCCGTTAAATCAAAATAAATGAATCGCGAGTGTTCCAGTTGATTTAATTACCTCTTCATGGAGATTTTTGATCATCAAGTTTCATCTAGCACTTGAAGCCCCTAATAAATTTATGTTTGGTGATCCGGATTTTTGGACCAACTGGAATAGGATATACTATATCATAAAAGAAAACCGGGTTTTCTAGTACAGGCGGAATATCTTTCTCAGCAAGACGATACCAACAAAAGACACGTCTGTCTCTTTTACGCCTTGTCAGCTTTGTCTTTTTTTCGTGGGACATTGACCTGCAACAACTCTAAGGTAGTTGTATTGTCACACTCTGATTCAACGTTGGATGGCGGGGGGAATTTGCAGTTTGATTCACTGGTAGAGTTCCCGAACATCACGAGACTTATGATTAACCCCTAGAGTTATGGACCAGTGTGACCATGCAAATTTCCCGTCCGGTCGGAACTAGGGGACTGCCATACTTATCGGCCAGAGATTAGTCTAGTGATATGTGAAAAAAGAAAAAAAGAAAAAGAAAAGAAAAAAAAGAAAGAGGAAGCCCATCCTCGGAGTCTTCAAAGATATTTCCATTCAGTGCGAAGCGTGTGAATCCCCGAACACGGCAACTTTTTGTCCGTTCCGCTACAGTGAAGTCTTTTCTTGATTTTGTCAATAGCGAGGTCGGTCTACGGACGTGTTTTAGGGGCTTCGTATATTCTGGCTCCGAAAGCCTAGATTTCTCTGTTCCTCTTTTTGGAGACCAGTGGATCACCTTTTCCTCTTGCCCATTTCCTAGAAACTTCGCGTACATAACTTATGAAAAAGATTCTCGCATGGTCGTGATGTTCCATGGGCTCAATGAATTTGAGCCATCGCGTGCCGAATGGCACTCACTTGATTTGGCGGCTGTTATTCACTGGGCTCTTGCGTGCTCATTACGCGGAATTATTTCCTCCATTAATTGGAGATTTGAGGAGTCAAAGAAAGGGAAAGCAACGACCAGTTAATTGGACAGAGGAAAAGATTTTGACAGAATTAAAGGAGAGAAAGGGACCTCGCTGACTTGACCTGGACGTATAATGTCGACCACACGTTAAACAAAGGAGGAAGAAAATCTTCTTCGAAAGGTTCGAGTGCGCCTGAAATAGTTATTGAAGTATACTTTTTTTAGAAAATTATTACTAATGAGTTCTCTCAGAATACTTCTAGACTATATTTAAGGAAATATTTTCATTTTTGTTGGATCAATTACACATAACTTAGGAAGTGCCGATACTTTTTGAGAGTTTTGGTGCCGTGTTGGACACTTCAATACACGTCTGATATGATCTGACATGTGATCAATAGATATCAAAAAATCTAACACGTAGTTAATTCTCCCAACACGCTCTGATATGCGAGTTCAGAATTTCGACGCGCATGAGATCAATTTTAAAAAATAAAAGGGTTAAAATGTAAATATGTTAAAAATAATAAAAAAAGTAATAAAGGGAGAAAGGAGTTATTAATTGCCAATAATACTAATAAATGGTGGATTAATGTTTTTAGTATAAATTCATTATAGGCTCTTTTATTATTTATTTATTTATAAATTTGAATCAAATTATTTGATTGAAATAATCATGTATACATAAAAACATATATTTAATATACAACATATTTCAACGTATCGAAATTCTTTATTTTTTTAGAAATGACATATCGGCGTGTCTTATCGTGTCACGTGCTGAATGTCGATGTCAGTGCCACTTAGCACATAGCATGGACGAAACACAATATATAACACAAGGATAATCAATATATTGCAAATTGTGAAAATTTTTCTTAATTAGTTTGTTAGATGTTGTTTGTTTCATGGAAATAACTTTTGAGAAATTATTTTCTTGATTTCCTAATGTTACACAGAAAGCAAACCAGACAAGGATATTTTTCCTTCAATGAAAAAGAGTTCTTCTAAAATAGGAAAAGCGGAAATTATTTTTCCTATTCTTTCTTTCACCCAGACCAATCACATTCTTCTCCATGCACTCCTTTTAATTATTTTTTATTTTTTATTTTCCTTTTCCCTTTTTTCTTCTTTTTTTTTTCTCTTTTTATTTTATTTCTATTTCATTTCCCTTCTTCCTCGGCTAGTTGTCAGCCACAGCAATAGTCAATGAGCTCATTGCTTGCCGAAATTTAGCCAACCACAAGCTTGCCAGCCAAGACCTCGCGAACCTTTGGCAAGTGGAGGTGTGCAAAGGGAACCGCCCAACTAGGAACCACTCAAACCGGGCAAAACCGGCGGGTTCTAGGCGGTTTTCACAGGCTTTGGTCTAGTTTCTGGTTCTAGAGTAGGAATTAGATTGACTGGACCATACCAACTATATATTTTTTAGTTTCATAATAAAAAATTTTGGATTGCGAGAACGAAGCGAGCCTCACGAAGTTCCTGCTTAGGCATGGGAAGTCTCTGAACAAGATGATCATGTGCTTAGAGGCCAGCAAGGTCAAAGATTCTGTGCTCAAAAAGAAAATCAGATCCCGAATAGTGGAATTTTCCAAGGTGGCTTCTAATGAATTCTATAATTCATAGGCTAAGTCTTGACTGTTTCATACTTCATATTGGTTTGCACTTTGTTGGAACATAACTATTTTTTAAGCCCTTCAATGCGTCAACTCATTGCGAAATTGCTGCCAATACAACAAACTAACCAGTTCCACCAAATTGGACCGGTCGATAATCTACTACCCACTTTCAAGACTAGCAAGGCTCGAGTTCGCCAATCTGGTGGGGCCAAAGTCTTGCCGACCTTTGTGGAGGCTTGAGCTTGTTGACCTTGGCCGAGTTCAACCTTATCTGTGGCCAGTGGTTGGCAATTGGCTGAAGAATAATGACAAGGAAAAAGAAAGAAAAGAAAAGAAAATTAAATTTAAAAATTTTAAAAATAAAATAAAAAATATAATATTATTAAAATGAGTGTAAGGAAGAAAATCAAATTAGATTTTATATACTAAATGATGGAAATTTTTTTCTAATTTATTTTCAAGTTCCAGCTAAATATTGAAAAATATTATCATTTTTTTTTAAAGTATTTTTCAAAAACATCACATTTTCTATAAAACAATCAGAGCCTTAATGAGCATCTCAAGAGCACTCTATAACAAAATCTTATTCATTAAGAGAAAACACAACTGGACAATAGAAGAGTAGTTAGATCCGTGGAAAAAAAAAAGATTATTAATGACATTTCCTTGAATTTGTCTGAAGCATAAAAAACACTAACATGCGAGGGACGGCGAAGTTGCGAGGGCGTCAACCCAAAGTCAAGTCCCACGACCACGCGTGTCGACCAGAAATGAAATGAAATAAAATGCACCAAGTAGACCAGATGACCACACACACAGACAACTCAGGTTTGAAGCTACTTGAGTGAGTGACTCAACTCATCCGTATCATGCAAGAACGCATTGCATCTCTACTTAATCATTTCGAAAGTTTATTACATGAACATTTCTCACGCGAGTACTATTGGATATGTTTTAGTCATGTTAAGTGCAGATTTTATGTGTCCCTTCTGGGACAATCGGTTGCATAGCTAACTGCTGTTCTGTTTTATCTTGATTTGGAATGGGAAAGTAGGAAAACAGGAGGCAATGGAAGTCATCAGTAATGAGATCTAATCGATCCGCGGCCATGCCAATCAAGAGATGGAGAATCGCAACCCGAAAATAAGAGCAGTTAATCTGGGGGGATGGCTGGTCACAGAAGGATGGATCGAGCCTTCCCTCTTTGATGCAATCCCCAACAAGGACTTCTTGGTACTGTGCTATACGTAATTGCCTTAAGTGTTTTCGTTGCTTTATTAACCAATGATTCGTTTGGTTTCAACTGTTTTTCTAATTCTGAAACTGTGTATAATTCGTAGGATGGGACTAGACTTCAGTTCAAATCGACGAAGTTTGGTAATTATCTTTGCGCCGAATCTGGTGGAGGAAGCCGGGTAGTCGCCAACAGCATGGGGAATCCTGTGGTTGCCAAACGCCCCGCAGGTTCTAGTAATCACTGGGAGACATTTAGGGTGAGTTAGCTTTAAGCAAATAGATAACATTTTGATGTGGAAACACGTGAGGTTGGTTTGGTGGTTAAGGAATGAACATATGTCAATAGATTAGATGTGCAGTACATCAAGTGCAAATAAATTCTATATTTGTGCTACCATCCTCTGGGTTTTGGCTCACGTCTTACATAGTCAAGATTTTGATGGAGTTATCTTACGGAAACTAATATTAAATAATGTTATGGGATGAAACTAGTTACAATGTACCCTCTCAATAAAATAAAACTCAAATTGTTCAACTTGAAAATAGCATTGATATATTCTCCGGGAGAATTACCAAAAAAGTCCTAAACCTATTGCAATTGTGCCAATTCAGTCCTAAACTTTTTTTTTTTTTGGCCAATTTAGTCCTAAACCTTTTACAGTTGTGTTAATTCAGTCCATCCGGCCAAAATTGGCCGGCCGGCGCTGACGTGGACCGGCAAACGCTGACGTGGCATTTTTAAATATTTTTTATTTTTTATTTTCGAATTTTTAATATTTTTTTGGAATTTTTTAATTCTTTTTTTTTCTTTTTTTTTTCCATCATCTTCTTCGCCTCCTGGCCGGCTGGCGCCGGCTAGAGGCGAGGGCCGGCGAGGTCAGCCTCGCCGGCCGCTGGCGAGGGTGAGGCCTCGCCAGATCCGGCGAGCTCGGCCCTCGCCAAGGCTGGGGCGGAGGCGGGGAGGCGGTCGACCGGGCGGGGAGAGGGAATAGGGGGGAGGCAAAGCCGAGCTGAGGAGACGATCGGACGCCCGATCTGAGGGCCGGTCCGAGGGACGTCGAAGCTCGCTGCATCGCTCGGTTGCAAGCGGACGCCGCCATTGACGCCGAGGTTCGGCTGACGGAATCTAAGAGCTTCGCGGCGGTCGGAATCAAGCCGAGCCGTTCGTTCTGGTGGGGCGAATCTGGGGGAATTCGGCGGAGGGACTCGTCTTCTTCGTCGCGGAGTGCGAGGGCGTCCGGTCGTCTCCTCAAGTCGGCTCCGCCTCCCCCCGATTCCCTCTCCCCGCCCGGTCGACCGCCTCCCCCGCTCCACCGCTTCTTCTCTTCCAGGTCTCTCTCTCCCTCCCCGTCTTCGCCCCAGCCTTGGCGAGGGCCGAGCTCGCCGGATCTGGTGGGGCCTTGCCCTCGCCAGTGGCCGGCGAGGCTGAGCTCGCCAGATCTGGCGGGGCCTCGCCCTCGCCAACGGCCGGCGAGGCTGACCTCGCCAGATCTGGCGGGGCCTCGCCCTCGCCGGCCCTTGCCTCCGGCCGGCGGGGGGCGAGCCTCGCCGGCCCTCGCCTCCGGCCGGCGCCGGCCGGCCATGAGGTGAAGAAGATGATGGAAAAAAAAAAGAAAAAAAAGAATTAAAAAATTCCAAAAACATATTAAAAATTCGAAAAAAAAAATAAAAAAAAATATTTAAAAATGCCACGTCAGTGCCGGCCGGCCAATTTTGGCCGGATGGACTGAATTGACACAACTGTAAAAGATTTAGGACTAAATTGGCTAAAAAAAAAAGTTTAGGACTGAATTGGCACAATTACAATAGGTTTATGACTTTTTTGGTAATTCTCCCTATATTCTCCTATTGACAGCATTTTCCGACTAGAATTAGTGTGCATCGAGCTATAGATGATTTGCCGTGTTTTGTTTGCGTAGCTGTGGAGGATCAACGAGAGGCTCTTCCACTTCAGGGTTGCCAACAAGCAATTCGTCGGCCTTGACTCTGGTGGGGACAGGGTCGATTTGGTGGCTACTTGTCATTCACCAGGAGCATATGAAACCTTTGAGATCGTGAGAAACCTAGGCGATCCAAGTCGCGTTAGAATCAAAGCTTCTAACGGCTCCTTCTTACAGGTCATTAATCTCTTTCCAATTCCTATTTCTTACATAAGACTAATGCTTCATATATTAAGATTGGTTGAGAAATTATTACATGAACGTCGTACATGTATTGATAAATAGATGATCCGTTACAACTAATCTATTAATTTGGATGCTACTTATGGTCCACCTATTCCAAGGGTCAACCCAGCTATGGTTCTAGCCATTCACGTTATGTTATAAACCAAGTTAGTAGACCAAAGATGTTCTCCATTTATCAACATGTTAGATAGACACTAACCAAGTGAAAACTTTTCGAGATTTAGGCTCCATCTGTTTCATAAAAAATGTGGCATTTTTTAAAAATATTTTCCAAGAAACCATTTTCCAAGACAAATGTAATTATTTTTTGAGGTATTCAGCTAAAACATGAAAATGAAGTAGAAATATATGCTACTATTCATTAAGGAAAATATTTTCTCCGTGCACTCTTTTTCAATTTTTTTTAAAATCTATTTTTAAAATTATTTAAAAAAAATCAATTCTTAAATTATTTTTAATTTTAATTTTTCTTCATCTTCTTTTTTCTTTTCTTTCTTTCTATCTTGTTCTTCTTTGGCCACTCACCTGGCTTGCCTCTAATCAAGCAAGCCGATCTAGCGAGCAGCGAGATTGCTAGAGGTTAGCAAGCCTCAAGCTTGCCCAAGGCCAACGAGCTCGAGGCTTGCTTGTGGCCGACTATCATGGTGGCCGGGACCAGCCAACACAAAAGTAAATAATAATAATAATAATAATAATAATAATAATAATAATAATAATAATAATAATAATAATAATAATAATAATAATAATAATAATAATAATAATAATAATAATAATAATAATAATAATAATAATAATAAATTCCAATTTAAAAAATGGAAAAAAAATAAAAAAGATGCAAAGGTTAATTGGGCATGAGATAAGAGAAAGTGAATAAGAAAAATATTTTCCCTTATTTTAGAAGACTTGTTTCCGTTAATGAAAAATATTTTCCCCAACCATTTCCCTAAAAATATTTTTTTGAAAGTTATTTTTCTCGAAATGAACTAAGCATTATTCAAAGAAGAGCTTGAGAATAACTAAGAAAGAAGAGTGATTTCTGTGGTGGAATTTATTTTGCAGGTGAGGACGGAGGAACGAGCGACAGCTGATTATCAATGCGATCAAAGCGATGTATGGAAAGATGAAGACCCATCTCTGTTTGTCATGAGCTTCACAAAAAGATTGGAAGGCAAGTTCCAAGTCACCAATGGTCTTGGACCCCAAAAAGTCCCCAAAGTCATGAGATTACGCAATTATAAAACTCCTATTCAATAATAGTCAAAGTCCACGGTTCTCAAACCTATTAAATTAATTAAATGATTTATGCCTGGATTATAACTTTAACTAAACTCACTCTATGAGCAAAAATTATTTTTACTTTTATTTTTTTAGTATATGACTTGCGGATGAGAATTCTTTGAGGAGAAACTGATTATTCCTACTGCTCACTCTGACTAAGCACACGCCAGTAAATACTGTTCATATGAATGACATAAGATACAAGACGATATACAGAATTAAAAATCTAAATATGATGTGATACAATATGTACAACCTATACTTACCATGCTTAACATCTATTTTGAACCAGCTATGAGAAAATCTCCTTTATAGATTGGTACTTGGCCTAACGTCTTCGGTTCTTTCGGGATACATGTGATTTTTGCTTCTACACATGCATGGGTTTCCTGGTCAAGTACTACAAAACACACTAAGGCACGTATGTGAATTATAAGTAAAAAGTTGCAATCGCGACAAGAATACGATCGAAGCTAGCTTTTTTCCAACAATAAATACCTGATCTGCTACGACTATTAATTTATTAAGTACAATGTCAATTTGTTATTGAGTGTTGAACATGGTACATACATCCAAAGAAATAAGTCTTGTCTAGACTTGACTTTTCTAAGCCGGATCAATTACAATGGTCCTTTAGTGCATTTTAAATGTGGCCCCACGTGGATCCACAAATGATTAACGTGGCAGGTCCAATCTATAGGCAATTTCATATTTCAAGATCCTCTTACAATCCAACATATCATTTCCACACATTAGTTTTAGTAACCATTGGTCTCTTCCAACAGCAGAAAAGAGCTGTTAAAGATACCTTCTCCTTGGATATAACACTAAGCAACTTGGAAAAACTCTAAGCCAATTCGGCTTTGATGGTGCCTTCTTTCCATTTGTAGACCTATGAAAATCCCACGGTCTTCTTTCCTTCAAGTCAATATCACTGGCTCTTTCGTCTGATCCTTGTGAAGAGACTCAAGTCACTCCCACGCCAGAAGACCCCTTCCTCGATGGGATTAAGGTTGTCGATGCGTCCTATTCGACCACTGAATTCTAAACTACAAACGGCAATCCGACAAAACTACAAGAGGGGCCTTCTTTCATTGATCTGACTGTTACACAACTCTAAGTTTTATGCATGAAGCAGATTGTTTCATCTAGTGTTTTTGTGCTCGAATTATTAGTAATGTCTTTACTTTGTCCTTCACTCAATTTTGGAGTGATTAGGGGGGAATCAGAGAGGAATACAAAAGATTAAGAAAAATCTCAAATCTCCTTTTTTCCCCTAATCTTCTCAAATCATTCCAAATCTATCCAAAATCGAGCGGACCCAAATGAAGGTATGCATTGATGATAGGAACATTGGAGGACGTTCATAGTGGAGGACGATTTCAAGTTCGTAGGCGAGAATGGATTGGACGCTGTGAGAATTCCGGTGGGTTGGTGGATAGCGAGCGACCCAAGTCCTCTACCCCCTTATGTCGGTGGTTCCCTGGCCTTTCTGGACAGTGCTTTCTCTTGGGCAGAGTGAGCCTAATTGCCATCTTCTCTTCATCTTATCATGTACAGATGCAATTTGTTTTATATCATTTGATTTTCTACTTGCAGGAAGTATGGGCTGAAGGTCATCATTGACCTGCACGCAGCACCTGGTTCCCAGAATGGCTGGGAACACAGCTCATCGAGAGATGGGTTCCAGGAATGGGGAGACACAGATGACACCATCGAGCAGACCCTCCATGTCATAGAATTCCTAACTTCGAGGTAATTAATAAATATGTTGTTCGCACCCTATCCCGAGTATTGGGGAATATATGATTTGATTTAGCCTACGTAGATACACGAAGAGCCTGAGCCTTTATGCCGTCGACCTCTTGAACGAGCCTCTCGCGGGGACACTCCCTCTAGAGACTTCATTTTTGTTAGACTAATTACACATAACATAAGAAGTACCGACATTTTTCAACAGCTTTGATGTCGTGTCAGATACTCCGATACATGTCCAACACGATCCGATATACTTTGACACACGGTCAACAAATGTCGAAAAATCCAACATGTGGTTAACTCTCCTGACACACTTTGATAAATGAGTACGGAATTCCAACGCATACAGGGTCAATTTTAAAAAATGAGGGGTTAAAATGTAAATATGAAAAAAACAATAAATAATAAATAATAAATGGGGAAAGAAGTGATTAAGGCCTTGTTTGAAACAATGAATGATATTAATAAATTGTGGATTAATGTTATTAGTGTAAATTCATCATAGGCTCTTTTATTATTATTTATTTATTTATGAATATGATTTAAATTAATTTAATTGAAATAATCATTACAAATGATAATTTATCATATACAACGTGTCTCAACGCATTAAAATTCTCCATTTTTTGAAAAATGACGTATTGATGTGTCGTATCGTCTCTTGTTATGCCTCGTATTGAATATCAGTGTCAGTGCTACTTAGCACATAGCACAGAAGAAACATATTATATATAGTTTTCAAGGTACTTTTATGCATAACACAAGGATAATCAATATAGTGCAAACTGTGAAATTTTCTTAATTAGTATGTTAGGTTGTTTTTCTTTCTCTTTAAAAAAATCAAATTTTTATTTTTATTTTATTTTCCTTTTTCTTCTTTCTTTTTTTTTTTTTCTTTTATTTCTCTTTCCTTTCCCTTCTTCCTCGACCGGCCAACCATGGCGACGCCAGCAAGCTCGTTGCTCACCGAAATTCGGCCAATCATGAGCTTGCTGGCCAAGGCCTCACCAACCTCTACCAAGTAGGGGTGCGCAATGGGAGCCACCCAACTTGAACTGCCTAGACCGAACAAGACCAACTGGCTCTAGGCAATTCCCATGGTCGGTGGTCCAGTTCTTTGTTCTAGGATAGGAACTAAATTGACCAGACCATACCAACTATTTATATATTTTTGAACAAGATGATCTTGCGCTTAGAGGTAGGCAAGGTCAAATATTATGTGCTAAAAAAGAAAATCATATCCCGAATCGTAGAATTCTCCAAGGGGTCTTCTAATGAATTCTGTAAGCTATTTCGTAGGCCAAGTCTTGACTGTTTCATACTTCATATTTGTTTGCACTTTGCTGAAACAGAACTATTTCTTAAGCCCTTGAGCGCGATAACTCATTGTGAAATTGCCGCAAACACAATAAACTAATTGGTTCCACCGGATTGGACTGGTTGGTCAGTCTAATTCTCGACTTTGAGACCAGCCAATCCGATCCCCGGTCCCGAAAAGTAGGAACTGGTCCTCCCAATTTCATCTTGGAACTAGACCAGACTAGGAACTCCCATTGGCGAGGCTCAAGCTCGCCAATCTGGAAGGGCCGAAGTCTTGGGCGATGCTTGAGCTTGCTGACCTTGGGTGAGTTCGACCTTGCCTTTGGCCGATGGTCGGCAATCAACTAAAGAAGAATGAAAAGGAAAAAGAAAGAAAAGAAAAAATAATGAAAATTTTGATTTAAATAAAATAAAATAAAATGTAATTAAAATGAGTGCGAGGAAGAAAATCCCAAATGACAGAAAATATTTTTTAGTTCGTTTTCAGGTTTCACCTGTACACATCATTTTCTTGAAAAATATTTTCTAGAATAGTCACATTTTCTGTAAAACGATTGGAGCTTTAATGATAGTCTCAAAAGCACTCCTTAACAAAATCCTATTTGCTAAGAAAAATTACAACTGGACAATAAAAGAGTTGTTAGATCTGTGGAAAAAAAGAGAATGGTGACATTTCCTTAAATTTGTCTGAAGCATAAAAAACACTAAAGCGGGAGGACGGCGAAGTTGCGAGGCGTCGACCCAAAGGCAAGTCGCACGAGAATTTTATGAGTCAACTAGAAAGCATATTTAATAAAATGAAGGGCACCAAGTAGACCAGATCACCATACGCACAGACAACTCAGGTTCTAAGCTACTTGAGTGAGTGACTCAACTCATCCGTATCGAAATTTTATTACATAAACATTTCTCACATGAGTATTATTGGATATGTTTTAGTCATGTTAAGTGCAGATTTTATGTGTTCCTTTTGGGACAATCGGTTGCATAGCTAACTGTTGTTTTTGTTTTATCTTGATTTGGAACGGGAAAGTAGTAAAACAGGAGGCATGGAAGTCATCAGTAATGGGATCCAATCGATCAGCAGCCATGCCGATCAAGAGATGGAGAATTGCAACCCGAAAATAAAAGCAGTTAATCTGGGGGGCTGGCTGGTCACAGAAGGAAGGATCGAGCCTTCCCTCTTCGATGCAATCCCCAACAAGGACTTCTTGGTACTGGGCTACACGTAATTGCCTTAGTGTTTTCGTTGCTTTATTAACTGATGATTCGTTTGGTTTCGACAGTTTTTCAAATTCTGAAACTGTGTATAATTCGTAGGATGGGACTAGACTTCATTTCAAACCGATGAAAGTTGGTAAGTATCTTTGCGCCGAGTCCGGCGGAGGAAGCCGGGTAGTCGCCAACAGCACGTCTCTCTGTGTGAAGCCATCCTGGAGCAAAATCACTCTCTTGTTTCTCTTCCTATGTTTGCTCATAACCAGCGTATCATCAACTGAGGAAATATATAGTCCATTTCCAATCCCAACTGTTACTAAAAACGATCTTCCTGATGATGGTTGTTGACACCGCAATTTTAATTAGGTTTATTAATTAGGTTTCACTTTATTTTATCTTTTTTCGGATAAAAAAATAATAATAAATAGCAAAAACAACAAAAAAAGTAGTAAAAAAACAAAAGAAAAGAAAAACAAAAGCAGCACCCCCCCATTTTCTTCACGTGGGCTTGTGCGGCTTGGCCCCACCCTCCTTCCTTCTTCTTCTTCCCTCTTCTTCTTCCTCGCTCCATCTTTCTCCGCCTCTGTAGTTCACGCGCGGTGGCCGGCGACGCGCGCGAAGGACGGCCTACGGCCGAGGGGAGTAGGCCGACGTCGGCCGGAGAGGATAAGATCAGGCGCCATTAATGCCAAGCGAGCTTCGCTGGAAAGCTCGATGGGACACCGGTTCGGCCGAAGGAAACCGGTGGGTAAGCCGGAGGCCGGCGACCGAACCCCTCCGTCGACCGGAGTTCCTTCGCCTATAAATAGGTGGCCGCAAGCATCGTCGGAGGGTGTGGTGAGCTTGGAGATCTTTCACTGAGAGACATCAGGGAAGATCGAAGGGCGAGCGCAAGAGAGAGCTCGAGCTGCGAGCTCAGCCCGCCCTCCACCGAGAGACTTCGGGGAAGGCCGGCGGCAAGCAGCTTCGAGAAGGTCAGATCCGGCCGGTGGAGGCTCGGATCTGGCCTGAGTGAGAGCAAATCGAGGCCGAGGAAGATCTGGCCGAGATCTGCACCTCAGATCTGGAATTTTTTAGCCGCTGTTGTTGCCGCCGGACGCCGTGCCGCCACCGTTCGCCCCGACCAAGTCCCGACGCCGCCTCGAAGGCTGGTTGTTGTGCCACCCCGCGAAGCCGTAGCCATCCCCGACGTCGCAGCACCAGATCTCTGCCAAAACCGAGAGACCGCCGTCGCTGCCCTGTCACCTCCACCGTTTGTCGCCTCGTCGAGTCGTTGCTGCGAACAGGTAATAGTAGCCGCCGCATGTCGCTCCTTCGCCGTCGCACCCACCTCTCTCGAACCCCATCTACCGCCGAATCTCAGTTTCAGCAGGTTGGAGCCTTCCCCCCCGCGTATTCTGTCGCCGTGCCGTAGATCCCATCGTCGATCCAGTCAAGCGGCCGGCTGCAGGCTGCTATGTCGCCGTCGCCGGACGCCGGGCTGCCGCTCGATTGCCCCCCCCCCCCAAACCCTCCGATCAGCGGCGCAAGTAGACGGAAGGAGAGAGGGTCGCGAAACCGGGTTGAGCCCGGGTCGGGCGCGTGACCCGGTGCTCTAGGGTTTCGGCGGTGGGAGCCGGGTCGTGAGGCCGGGTCGGATCCGGGTAGGGTTTCTAGGACCGGGTCGCGGCTTGTAATCCGGGTCGGCAGCTGAAGGACGGGTCGGGCGTGGGTTTGAACCGGGTAGGGTTCCGCCTGGACCGGGTTGTGCACGTGGGCCGGGTAGTCTTTGGGCCGAGTTTCTTTTAAAGGGTCAAAATGGGTTCGGGCTTTTACACTTAAAAGAAAAACAGACAAAAAATCTGAGTCGGGCCCGCGTTGCGGGCCCGTCCGCGTTGCGGGCCCGTCCGCGTTCGGGTTACCGGCCCGGGTCGAACCCAACCCGCGGATCCGACCCGGGTCAGTTTTTATATTATTTTAATATAAAATAATATTTTAAATAAATAAATAAATAATAAATATTTTATTTAAAAAAAAATCAAAAAGTGTTTTATTTTCAAAAAGTATTAAAAAAAATGTTTTAATTTCCAGAAAATCGAAAGATATTAAAAATTGTTGAAAAATGTTTTATTTTCTAAAAAAATCGAGAAAAATCAAAAAAATAATTTATTTTCCAAAAATATCAAAAAATATTAAAAAATATTTTATTTTCCGAAAAATCAAAAAAATCAAAAAAATTCCATATTTTCCAAAAAATGCCAAAAATCCAAAAAAATCCAAAATTTCATGAAAAAGCCAAAAAATTCAGAAAAAGCCAAAAAGACTTGTATTTTTCCAAAAAAATACCAAAAATACCAAAAAATCCCTTTTATGTCAAAAAAAAAATTAGAAAATGACTCAAAAAATGTTTTTCCTCCCAAAAATGCATGGAAAATCTCTCAAACATCCAAAAAGCCTTAGGGTTTAAACAAGATTAGGTACCGAAAGGGCATTAGTGATTAACTAGTGTAATCAAGTCCTCGATCCTAATTTTTCTGGTTGCGCAGGAGCGAGTATTTCTCCCGATACTTCGCTTGGGTTTCTAATCGACCCACTCCAAATCGATTAGTGGCGACTCCATTTTAAAAATTGATTTATAGGTTAAAAACTCAAACTATTAAAGTCGTGAATTGGTGGACTTGGGAGAGTCCGGGCTTAATAAATTCAGCCGAGCCATTAGCCTCCTTAGGCGCTCGTACCCGATTGCGGGCGCCGAGAAAAGAGGTCGCGACAGCTTGGCGACTCCGCTGGGGATTTTGAGGACTTAGGCCATTTTATCTTTGTTTAAATGCTTTGCTGACTTGGATTTTTTTCTTTTGTGCAGGGTAATAGCTTAAAGTTTTTTATTCTGTGAAAATAAAATGTTTTGTGATGATAAACTGCTGTGCATCCTTAAATGTTTTAGCACTGCACATGGCACACACAACCCGGCCGCCGGACCTGGGCCGCCATAGGATTTCTAGGATGGTGTTAAGAAAGATACGACCTCGAACGCGAGACTGCGATGTAGAGGTTGCCTTTCTTTTCCCCGAATTTCTTAGCCGAGATTAGGAGGGTATGCTGCTAACGCGAGACTGCGACAGGCGGATATCCTTTTCATCTCAACAACCCTTCTCAGTTAGAAATCGAGCCACACGTCTCACGCGCATGTCCTTGTGCTTGCCATTTTTCTTTAAAAAGCAAAAGTAATTTCTTTACTGTTACTCAGTCTTTTTATTTGGCCCATGGCAATTTAGGATAAGCTTTTCAAGTCCCAGTTTATATGCGATGGGGAAAGACGATATCCAGTTCATTCCTCCTCCCAAGGCGGAGCTCTTCAGATGGTGGGGTCAGTTAGATCAGTTTGCCCAAGAGCGCGTGAAGGCCAAAGTCGGTCATCTCCTATCGTTGATCCAAATCACTGTTCGCCCTGAAGTCATACAAGCCATAGCACATTTCTGGTGCCCGAAGACGGTTACTTTTATGTTTGGTAGGTTTGAGCTAACCCCAACCCTGGAAGAATACAGCATCATCACTGGAATGCCTCTTGAGAAAAAGCTTATCAAACCATCAACAGGCCTCATCCCGATACGTGGGTTAGCACGGCTTTTAAGAACTGAAGTCCATACTATGATACAAATTCTTGAAGATAACCATAAAACCTGCCCACTGGAATTTATGAATGCATGTTTCCAAAATCAGCCTATGACCCAGAAAAGTGAAATTTTCCTCCTGGCCTTTTTCGGGCTCATCATCTTCCCCCATCAAAGAAATGCCATAACTCCCAAGATGGCATGGATAGTTGATCAGATCTTAAGAGGGGGGAATTATGTCAACATGATTTTAACTGAAACATTCTTGTCCTTTAATCGTTTTAAAGACAACTCAGAGAAAATCATGCGAGCCTCTCCTGAAATTTTACAAGTCTGGTTCTTTTCTCACCTAAGCGAATTTCGAGACTTCATGCGATCATCTGAAACGAATGCTTTTGAAAACCCATTACAAAAATTTATGGTTTTAGGACCGTATATTCCCAATCAAAGCTGTTTAAATTGGGTAAACTTCCTAAGAGACCCAGCTCCTGAGGCATTCCAATGGTGTGCTGGTTGGTTCCATGAAAAAAGAGCTCGCTTCGCTTATAAGCGTGATCTCCCAATTCCGTTGCTTGGCCGCACCGGCGCCATTCTCTATCACCCTTATCGGGTGGCACGACAATATGGAGCCCTTCAGGAGATCCCATCGTCTTCCATCAGGAAGGTCTCTTCAGTTCTTTTCACTACAAGCCGTGACTACGAATTCGAAGTTTCTACCGCTCAGGAAACTTGGGACAAGTGCCATCGTAAAAGGATCGTGGTACCTGAAGGGCTTGAGGGAGAAGAAAAAGCCCACCACGCCTCCATGTCCTACATCCATAACCATCGCATCCCGAAAAGATGGAAGCCATTAGTCCCTCACTCGATCAGCGAGAGCAGCCAACACGAGCAAGCAGAGCTCATGGAGAGGGATTTGGGAATGGACTGGATGCACACCTCAGAGCCAGCCCAAGGAAGCAGGCGTCCTCACAAGAACAAGGCTCCCCGTCGCATATAAATTAGCAATCATGTGCCCCTTAGTGTTAATATTGTGAAGGTTTTGTCCCATTGTTTAGGGACTTTTGTTTAATGTCTAGTATTTCATTCTGTCTTTTCAATTGCAAGTTCTAGATGTCAGAAGTCTGCATCCTCTTTTGATAAATAAGAAAGCAGTTAGACCATTGCCATGGGTCACTCTTTGTTTACTGTTGTGCTCATTCATTGTTTTCAACACGAACAGGTAATTATGAATCGCCGACCACCAATTGCTCGTGGATGGCCTCATGCAATAGGACCCGATCAGAATGATGTACAAAATCGCCTTATTAACATTGAAGACGGCGTAGGACAGATGTCCATTGTCCTTCAACAACTCTCAAGACAAATGAAATCCACTCAAGCTGAGCCCAACTCTATAGTTGCCTCAAACACCGTCATGACACCTGCAAATTTGCTAGAAAATAGCCAGTACCATAAACAGTTTGAAAAGATCATGAAAAAGTTAAGCCAGCTGCAGGAGCAGAATCCCATGGACCTGTCCAATTACACCGGCATTGAGATCCCTGAAAAATTCAAAGTACCTGAATGCGAAAGGTATACTGATACCTCCCGCCCAGAGACCTACTTGCAGGCCTACCTGGTTCGAAGAATGATTCAATCATACCAATCGAGCTTGACTAGCCCTGCCTTGCGATGGTACATTGTCAGGAAGATTAGTCTCCTTAAAACCTGGAGGGAACTAATTCATGTTTTTCACCAAGAATATGATATTGACATCAACCCTGACATAGCCTTGCCTTACGAAAAATTGATGATTGCGGAGCACGAGGAACCGTTAGTCGCTGAGATAGGAGAAGATCATGTTAATGAAACCTTGCATGATAAATGGGCAGCTGAACAACACCCTGTTATTGGAAAATTTCCCACTAGGAAAGGCAAGGAGCCTTTGTACGAGATCAAAGACAAAGAGCCTGTTCAAGACTGGGGCACGACTGGACGACTCCCCAAGCTTACTCCAAGAGCTAGGGTCCAAAGAATACCAACCCCTATCAACTTGGGAAGTGAATCAGATAGCGAAACTCCAATGTCTCTCACTTCCTTTGACAGAATCGAGCTGGCAAAACGAAGGGCCTTACTTAAAAGGTCTGGACCAGAAGCCAAGAAAAGAAAGCCTAAGCAAATCAATGCAGCGTCTGTCGACGAGCCACCACACCTAAACTTCGAGCATTCCCAAGAATACAGCTTTGAAGGCTACCATCCCCAAGAATACAACCCCAAGGACTTCCAGCGTTATTTCGACAATGAAACTGACGATTCATCGTATAACTGTTTCCTAGTCTCATCCGGGGATGAAGGCCCGTCAGAAGAGGAAGCATACGTCTTTATCCGCCACGATCCTAACGAAGTACTAAGCTCTTCCTCTGATCATGAGGATAGCTTCAATACTTTATCTTCATTCGGAAATTTTGACCAAGAAGAAAGCAATGGGATAATCTCGGTAGAATCCAACTTCCCTGAAACAGAAAAATTCACCACTACAACAGATATGCAGTGGGAAAACCAGTGGCCTAACCAAGATACATCAAGCCCGTCTTGCGCTCATAGGATCATGACCCCTAGAGAGATGTGGATACCTAATCTCCGCAAGTATAATGGCACGACTTGCCCCGTGGCCCACTTGCAGTACTTCCATGCTGAAATGAGTCGATACTATGGCCTGATGTCATTCACAACGCAGGCCTTCCAAGAGAGCCTTACAGGGTCTGCATTACAATGGTTCATCACAGCAGATATCTACCTCATGAGAGATTGGAATGAGCTGTCTTCTGCATTCCTGCTTCAGTATCAAAGCCAGATTGGGAATGAAGTGCCTTGTCAGAACTTGGTTCATTTCAGAAGAAGAACAATGGAGGATTTCCGAGCATACGCAGGGAGGTGGAGGGCTTTCATGATGCAAACCCACCCTCAACTGGCTGAAGAGGAGTTAATGAAGCAGTTCATAGAAGTTCTGTCCTGCAAGCAGCGCTGTTGGCTGCATGGGTTACACTTCCGTAGCTTCAACGAGATAGTCATCGCATGCGAATACTTCGAGTCTACTGAAGGCGAGGAATTCAAAGATGCTTAGCTTCAAGACCAGCACTATCAAAGCGCTCCTTTACATAGGAGTTTTCATGGGTTTTACTTGTTTTTATAATGTTTCTCATCTTATCTAGTGTGCTACTGTTGTATTTTCCATGCCAAGTACTCTATTGTGCAGTTATAATATTTCGTTTTAAGAGCATGAGGCGGTACTCCAAACCAGCCCGGTGATGCTATCCAACCATGAAAAAATATATCATCCAAGGAGAATACTGAGGGCTGGGCTTCCTCATGCTTTTTCTCCCCCAAAGACGTATTTTGAAATTAAAAAATATTTCATCACCCAAAAGCTTTTGTTAAAACAAGATGATAAATTTAATCATGTTTGTCTTTCTGACTCACTCACTTCATGTCTCAGAAGATCATTCCCGTCCCTTTTGACTTAGTGCGACAGGGGGCATTTGAAGCAAGCACATTATGTGAACTCACCAAATTCAATGGCACCCTCCCAAGAAAGCAGGGGCAAACAGAAAGGATCATCATGTTTCAAAATGGTAAGTCCTATTCCCTGAACATAATGTCGAAAATGACATCCTCTCTCTTCCATCTACAGGAAACGAAGGATGGGAGGTAATAGGCATAGGCATATTATCAAACTTGAAGCATGCATAGCATGATAGCTCAAGACAGGATGTCCTGAGTTCATTGACAGGACTTCCAGCTTCAACAAGCCAAGAAGCACAAAGAAGGATTTGCTTCTTTTCCTTTAAAGTGATTACTGTCAACAGGGAGAAAATCTAGACAGTCAAAGCGATCTATAGCCCCACACCCTGGACAATGATGTTGGAATCTAGAAACTTCACTCCAGACGCATATTCTTCCGAGGAGTAATTGCCTTTAGAAAGCTTGAGGCTTTTGATCTCAGATTCCATAGAAGCTTGAGGAGGAAGGCCAATTGAAGGAAACATTAAACTATGCCAAGATAAAGAGGCCATCATCGACATTCAAATATCTTTAGGAGCTAGCACATACAAGCTTTGGAGAAGAGTAATTTGGTATCGTTTCCAATACTCCCCCTTCTTTGAATTCACTTTTGACATATTCCCCCTATTGACAGGGAGCATCACAACTCAAGAACCAAACTCAATGGTTAGGCAAATCAATATTGGCCAAGCTAGTACGTGAAAATGACCCACATCAAATTCACCTGACTTCGTGTAAAAAGACATGTCATCCAGGAGCTAATTCAGAGAATAATTGACCTAATGAAGCAAGGGACATAGGACTTCATGTCCCCCTCTCACTTCAGGTTCACCCAATTATCTGCAAACCAGTGAAGGGTAAAGTTGTATCGATTCCAGTTATTTGACTCTTGAAAGAGTTCATGACTAACACATTCCCTCTTGTTTGTTGCAGGATCACCTGACTGACAAAAGCAAGGATAACGAATCAATGAGAAGCATGTCTTGTTTGTTGCAGGATTAACTGACTGTCAAAAACAAAGATAACAAATCAATGAGAGGCGTGACTCTCCCAAGCAAAATGGCGTCTCAAGTATTGCCAAAGCAAATGACAGAAAATCTTCAGGCCTCAACTCACATTTAATTTTGGCCAAACTAATTGATCTACTTGTACATCTTCTCTTCTGCAAGGGCAAAAGCAGAGATGCCCGATCAGATTCCTAACCCCGACTGATCATTCATGTGTCATATTCCTAATCAATAGGGACAACCATCGACGTCCATTTGCGAATAACCCTTTTGATGTTCAAAATCTAACATATTTGGAAACACCATTATGTTAACTTCTAAAGTTGTCAATAGGGTCTTTTTTGAGTCAAAACCATTCACTTGTTTTGAAAAGTTCAAACTCTATCATATTCAAAATGTGGCATGTCATTTCCAGATGAATTCTGCATGATGATTTCGTCTGTCTAAGTCACTGATTCCACTGAGGATTATTAGAATAGATAGCTAAGTGAAGAATACAAGATTAATTGAGCATGCTGGATGAGGCGTGTCAGAATGATGACAGGCAAGCCATATCCTACACACAGTCCCCCATCTATACACTTGTGAGATGAGTGCAGAAGATTCCATGGCTGCAGGGTAAAGAGTTCTCTCGCGAATGGTACGATAACCAAAATAGTGAGAGGCATTCCATTGCTCACCCCATTGAGCCCCATACATTGGTGAAGCTTCTCTCATACCCCTGTCAAGATCAACCCCTACACTGGGGCAGATTAGAAGCAAAGCAGCATCACAAGGTGAGAAGAGAGATAGAAATTTTCTTGCTCGCACTTGCATCAATCTTTGGGTGTCTTTATTGCATATGAACACTCGCGTTAATTTAAGTGCCCTAGAGTCATGAAGAGCAATTCTTTCTTTACGCACTTGTATTCATTGTACAACCCAAGTGAGTCTGTAATTTCATCCTCACATGGAGGCAAAGCAGAAGCTACTGCCGTTTGAGTAGCATAATCAAAAGCGCCGACAAAAGATGAAGACTCAATAGTCCAACAAAGGCGTTTGCTTGAACTTGTCAAGATCAGCTCTCAAGCAACAAGAATGAAAAAACATGAGCATAAAAAAGCAGTGTACCTAGTAAAAGCAAGGTCAATGCCCATAAATGAAGAACTGGAATAAAAATAGGGGCATGAAAAAGCAGTGTGCCTGGTAAAAGCAAGGCCAATGCCCCCCCAGTCAAAAATGCAGCCAAGAAGATGTTGTTGTGGTCCATAGAACCTCCATTTGACAGTAAAAAAAAAAAAAAAAAAGACTGGTGACAAATGCCAAGGCAATCACCAGCTCTACCTTCTTACACATGAATCAAGCCTACGTTGCATTCCATTGTAAAAGTCTCTTCAGACTAGGGGCACTTCAATTAACGTAGGATTTCATATGTGCATAAGCATCGCTCGAAGAAGTACGAGCAAGATTACTCTATCTCTTTTCGCAGGACTCTTGACTTGCAAACCCGGAGATGATCGTGCAACATTTTCGTCCATCAGCTTCAACCTTGATGATCCCATTTGATGAACTACTGACCAAGACTTCATCACATTTTCAACAAAGACCTCTCACATTGGTAAAGTTGTACTGTTTGCGAGAATACTCGGACCCCTGCTGACATGATGACAGTGAGATAGTGTGGTCCTTATAAATCCTGCATCAATGGTCAGGATAGCCTTTTCCATGAGAGTGAGCGGAAAGTCCTTTCAGACTGAAAGTCCCTCATCTGGCATGCTCAAGACATCTATATTCTAAATGAAGGTTGTCTTTCAAAATCTTCCCTAGTGGAAATCAAAAGATGCAGAACTGACAAAATTATCATGCATGAATCTCATTTGAACTCACGAATTTACAGCATATACAATCATGTGTGCATACTATGCAAATAACAGACATACTCTTAGAGATCAGAGATATTGCCAGGTAAACATATCTCTATCCCCATTTGACTTAAGGTACCTATCACTGTCTAGGTACTCTCCTCTTGACACTCGACCTATTCGAATTGTCTCTTGAGTTTCGATGCTTGCAACTGTCTTAGCATCCCATTGTCTTTGAGTACCGGCCACCCTCCGGATACTCCTTTTTCCTGACACTCGACCTATTCGAGTTGTCCTCAAAGTATTGATACTTGTGACTGACCAAGTATCCCTTTATCGTTGAATACCTACTGCTGTCTAGGTATCCCCATTGTCTTTGAGTATCGGCTACCGTTCGAATACTCCCTTTTTTCTGACACTCGACCTGTTCGAGTTGTCCCAAGAGTATTGATACTTGTGACTGACCAAGTATCTCTTGGAATACCTACTGCTATCTAGGTATCCCTATATCGTCAAGTACCCACCATTGTCCGAGTACTTCCTTTTCATGACACTCAACTTGCCCGAGTTGTCCCCAAATAATAGCAGCTGCTCAAGCATTCCACTGCTTTGTGTGCCTGCGCCTACCCAGGTACGCTTTCTTACACTTGGACCAACTGAGTGGTCCCAGGTTGTATCATTAAATACTTGTGTTCATCCAAGTATCCCAGTACTTTGTACACCTGTGGTTATCCAGGTGTTCTAGCCCTTTTGAGTGCCTACGGCCATCCAGGTAAGCCTCGTGCTACATTCAAGTTTATGCTACCAGGAGGTGAGAAACCTTCATGAATATGCGAGGCATGCCCTCGATATTCCCAATTACCAGGAGGTGAGAGACCTTCATGAATATCCCAGGTACGTCCTCGATATTCCCTTTACCAGGAGGTGAGAGACCTTCACGAATATTCGGGGGCACGTCCTCGATATTCTCATTTACCAGGAGGTGAAAGACCTTCATGAATATGCGAGGCACGTCCTCGATATTCCCCTTTACCAGGAGGTGAGAGACCTTCACGAATATCTCAGGTACACCCTCGATATTTCCAATTACCAGGAGGTGAGAGACCTTCACGAATATCTCAGGTACGCCCTCGATATTCCCAATTACCAGGAGGTGAGAAACCTTCAATGAATATCCAAGGTACGTCCTCAATATTCTCACTACCAGGAGGTAAGAAACCTTCACGTATATACAAAACCCATCCTCAATATTTCCACACAAATATCTCAGGTATGCCTTGATTCTTCCTTCAGAGTTTGTACCTGTGATCGTCCAGGTACCCCTTCGATACTTGTGATCATCCAGGTATCCCCAAAGAGTTTGTACCTATGATCGTCCAGGTACCCCTTCGATACTTGTGATCATCCAGGTATCCCCAAAGAGTTTGTACCTGTGATCGTCCAGGTACCCCTTCGATACTTGTGATCATCCAGGTATCCCCAAAGAGTTTGTACCTGTGATCGTCTAGGTACCCCTTCGATACTTGTGATCATCCAAGTATCCCCCAAGGATTTATACTTGTGATCGTCCAGATACCCCTTCGATACTTGTGATCATCCAAGTATCCCCCAAGGATTTATACTTGTGATCGTCCAGATACCCCTTCGATACTTGCAAACGTCCAGGTATCCTCCAAGAGTTCGCACTTGTGATCATCCAAGTACCCGTCCATTGCCTATGATAAGCGAAATGCCCCTTTTGATGCTGGCAAAGGCCCAAATATCCTTCAGGTTAGTACTTGTGAATATCCAGGTACTCATTGATATGCCTGTGAATGTCCAGGTATCTTCCAGAATTGATGCCCTGAGAAAGGTCGGCGCATCTCCCGAGAAAGGTCGGTGTCTTCGACGGAATTCAGACGCCCCACAAATTGATGCCCTGAGAAAGGTCGGCGCATCCTCCCGAGAAAGGTCGGGTTCCAACTAGTGTCTTTGACAGAAGTCAGACACCTCAACAAAACAGATGCCCTGAGAAAGGTCGGCGCATCCTCCCGAGAAAGGTCGGGTTCCAACTAGTGTCTTTGACAGGAGTCAGACACCTCAACAAAACAGATGCCCTGAGAAAGGTCGGCGCATCCTCCCGAGAAAGGTCGGGTTCCAACTGGTGTCTTCGACAGAAGTCAGACGCCCCACAAATCGATGCCCTGAGAAAGGTCGGCGCATCCTCCCGAGAAAGGTCGGGTTCCAGCTGGTGTCTTCGACAGAAGTCAGACACCCCCAACAAATATGATGCCCTGAGAAAGGTCGGCGCATCTCCCGAGAAAGGTCGGGTACCAACTGGTGTCCTCGATACAAATCAGGCACCCACAAATAGATGCCCTGAGAAAGGTCGACGCATCTCCCGTCAAGGCGACCGAAGAAAGGTTCGGGTCCTAGACAAATCATGGATTGTTTTAACAGGCGACCGAAAAATGGTTCGGGTCCTGGAGAATCAACTTCCCGTCACGGCGACCGAAGAATGGTTCGAGTCCGAGACAAACCACCGATTACTCCAACAGGCGACCGAAGAATGGTTCGGGTCCTGGAAGAGCAGTCTCCCGTCAAGGCGACCGAAGAAAGGTTCGGGTCCTAGACAAATCATTGATTGTTTTAACAGGCGACCGAAGAATGGTTCGAGCCCTGGAAAAGCAACCTCCTCATATTACCAGGTAAGATGACGCCTTGATACTTGCCAAAACTCGGGGTTCACACCCTATCTCACTCACTCTCGGTAAGTAACTACAGGTATCTTCTTATCTGTCTTAGTATATGTAAAGTTATATTGCTCTTTAGAATAATAAGTTCCAAATAAAATATAATCTACTACGCATGCATGGATAAAATTGAGGCATCAGTCTGTCTTTGAATGCAACCTCTGCGAGCTCACCTTCAAAGAGGGGCAGCTGTTGACACCGCAATTTTAATTAGGTTTATTAATTAGGTTTCACTTTATTTTATCTTTTTTCGGATAAAAAAATAATAATAAATAGCAAAAACAACAAAAAAAGTAGTAAAAAAACAAAAGAAAAGAAAAACAAAAGCAGCACCCCCCCCATTTTCTTCACGTGGGCTTGTGCGGCTTGGCCCCACCCTCCTTCCTTCTTCTTCTTCCCTCTTCTTCTTCCTCGCTCCATCTTTCTCCGCCTCTGTAGTTCACGCGCGGTGGCCGGCGACGCGCGCGAAGGACGGCCTACGGCCGAGGGGAGTAGGCCGACGTCGGCCGGAGAGGATAAGATCAGGCGCCATTAATGCCAAGCGAGCTTCGCTGGAAAGCTCGATGGGACACCGGTTCGGCCGAGCGAAACCGGTGGGTAAGCCGGAGGCCGGCGACCGAACCCCTCCGTCGACCGGAGTTCCTTCGCCTATAAATAGGTGGCCGCAAGCATCGTCGGAGGGTGTGGTGAGCTTGGAGATCTTTCACTGAGAGACATCAGGGAAGATCGAAGGGCGAGCGCAAGAGAGAGCTCGAGCTGCGAGCTCAGCTCGCCCTCCACCGAGAGACTTCGGGGAAGGCCGGCGGCAAGCAGCTTCGAGAAGGTCAGATCCGGCCGGTGGAGGCTCGGATCTGGCCTGAGTGAGAGCAAATCGAGGCCGAGGAAGATCTGGCCGAGATCTGCACCTCAGATCTGGAATTTTTTAGCCGCTGTTGTTGCCGCCGGACGCCGTGCCGCCACCGTTCGCCCCGACCAAGTCCCGACGCCGCCTCGAAGGCTGGTTGTTGTGCCACCCCGCGAAGCCGTAGCCATCCCCGACGTCGCAGCACCAGATCTCTGCCAAAACCGAGAGACCGCCGTCGCTGCCCTGTCACCTCCACCGTTTGTCGCCTCGTCGAGTCGTTGCTGCGAACAGGTAATAGTAGCCGCCGCATGTCGCTCCTTCGCCGTCGCACCCACCTCTCTCGAACCCCATCTACCGCCGAATCTCAGTTTCAGCAGGTTGGAGCCTTCCCCCCCGCGTATTCTGTCGCCGTGCCGTAGATCCCATCGTCGATCCAGTCAAGCGGCCGGCTGCAGGCTGCTATGTCGCCGTCGCCGGACGCCGGGCTGCCGCTCGATTGCCCCCCCCCCCAAACCCTCCGATCAGCGGCGCAAGTAGACGGAAGGAGAGAGGGTCGCGAAACCGGGTTGAGCCCGGGTCGGGCGCGTGACCCGGTGCTCTAGGGTTTCGGCGGTGGGAGCCGGGTCGTGAGGCCGGGTCGGATCCGGGTAGGGTTTCTAGGACCGGGTCGCGGCTTGTAATCCGGGTCGGCAGCTGAAGGACGGGTCGGGCGTGGGTTTGAACCGGGTAGGGTTCCGCCTGGACCGGGTTGTGCACGTGGGCCGGGTAGTCTTTGGGCCGAGTTTCTTTTAAAGGGTCAAAATGGGTTCGGGCTTTTACACTTAAAAGAAAAACAGACAAAAAATCTGAGTCGGGCCCGCGTTGCGGGCCCGTCCGCGTTCGGGTTACCGGCCCGGGTCGAACCCAACCCGCGGATCCGACCCGGGTCAGTTTTTATATTATTTTAATATAAAATAATATTTTAAATAAATAAATAAATAATAAATATTTTATTTAAAAAAAAAATCAAAAAGTGTTTTATTTTCAAAAAGTATTAAAAAAAATGTTTTAATTTCCAGAAAATCGAAAGATATTAAAAATTGTTGAAAAATGTTTTATTTTCTAAAAAAATCGAGAAAAATCAAAAAAATAATTTATTTTCCAAAAATATCAAAAAATATTAAAAAATATTTTATTTTCCGAAAAATCAAAAAAATCAAAAAAATTCCATATTTTCCAAAAAATGCCAAAAATCCAAAAAAATCCAAAATTTCATGAAAAAGCCAAAAAATTCAGAAAAAGCCAAAAAGACTTGTATTTTTCCAAAAAAATACCAAAAATACCAAAAAATCCCTTTTATGTCAAAAAAAAAATTAGAAAATGACTCAAAAAATGTTTTTCCTCCCAAAAATGCATGGAAAATCTCTCAAACATCCAAAAAGCCTTAGGGTTTAAACAAGATTAGGTACCGAAAGGGCATTAGTGATTAACTAGTGTAATCAAGTCCCCGATCCTAATTTTTCTGGTTGCGCAGGAGCGAGTATTTCTCCCGATACTTCGCTTGGGTTTCTAATCGACCCACTCCAAATCGATTAGTGGCGACTCCATTTTAAAAATTGATTTATAGGTTAAAAACTCAAACTATTAAAGTCGTGAATTGGTGGACTTGGGAGAGTCCGGGCTTAATAAATTCAGCCGAGCCATTAGCCTCCTTAGGCGCTCGTACCCGATTGCGGGCGCCGAGAAAAGAGGTCGCGACAATGGTAACAACTAAACTTATTGGCTTAAGGTTTTGGCACCGGTGGTTGTTTTACTAGTTAATAATTTTATCTGAAACCCTTTATGTAGGGAAGCAAGGCCTTAACCATAGCATTGCCGGAAATTGGTTGCCGGAGTGGGCGATCATTCCCGTGGTACTGATCTTCATTGTAGCCATTCTCATTGTGGTGTACCTCTATTGCAAGCACCCCATTCCCCTAATATGCAGATGGTGCGGCATAGAAGTAGCGCTAAATGGAAAAGGAGTAGAGTTAAGCGGAAAACTGACTCCAGCTGACGAAACATCTGTTTGAATGGAAAACAAGAGCACCCTGTTTTGGGCAATTCCTAAGGGTAGTGGTCTGATTTTTAAATCCAAGATAGGAACTGAATAAATTCGACCAGGACGACTAGTTAATTTTTTTTTTCATAATAAGAATTGTTGATGTATCAAGATCACACCATCTGTTTTTTCTTTGTTTTGTTTAATCAGTTTGTTGATGTCCTATTTTCTAAGAGCAGTTAGCTGCACGTTTTGTAGCTATTCTGTTAGTTTATTGCTGGTTTTGTGGACCAAGCAAGCTGTTAGTGGACAACCTGGGTTTATGGTTAAGTTTTAGTATGTATTTGAGCATTTTTTTTTTCAGTTTTCTAAACAAGATACACAGCTTTTGTTGTCAACTCCTCTGTTATTTCGAAATCAACACTGGTGTCAGAGCTTTCTTGATCTTAAGGGGCTGCGAGTGACTTGTGAGATTGATTGAGAGGTGTGTCTGCATCCATAGAAGCTAAAAGCAAGATGGAGGCAGGATTGAGTGGTTTTTCAACAATGGCTCCACCAGCGTTTGATGGAGAAAATTATCAAGCCTGGGTAGTGAGAATGTGAGCCTATCTAGAGGGTTGTGATTTTTGGGAAGCTGTGGAACAAGATAATGAAGTTGCTCCCCTTCCTGACAATCCAACCATCAATCACATCAAGTTTCACAAGGAGAGGACAACAAGGAAAGCAAAGGCAAAGTCTTGTTTATATGCTGCTGTCTCACTTGCCATTTTCAGCAAAATTATGGCTTGTGAATTAGCCAAAGCTATCTGGGACTTCCTCAAAGCTGATTATCAAGGGGATGAGAGGATCAGAAGCATGAAGGGGCTAAATCTCATCACAAAATTTGAGAGACTGCAGATGAAGGAGTCTAAGAAAATTAAGGAGTATTATGATAAGTTGATAAGCAATGCAAATCAGGCAAGAGTTCTAGGCACTAACCTCTCTGATAATAGGCTAATGCAGAAGATTCTTGTCTCATTGCCCGAAAGGTTTAAGGCAACCATTGTCTCTTTGGAGAATACCAAGGATTTGTCTCAGATCAAGTTGGCAGAATTGCTAAGTGCTTTGCAAGCACAAGAGTAAAGGAGGTTAATGAGGCTAGAAGGAAGTACAGAAGGAGCTCTGCTGGCCAAAGAACAGCAGAATGTCGGAGGAAAAGTCAAGAAGTGGAAAGGGAAGAAAGGAAATGGCAGTAGTGGTTTAGAAGCTGCTGCAGGAGAGAACAATGCGGGCAACTCCAAGAACAACTGGCGAAGATATTCCTCATGTCAGCACTGTGGAAAAAAGAATCATCCGCACTTTAGGTATTGGAAAAAGGCCAGATGTAAGGTGCAGAAAATGTCATAAACTTGGACACATTTAGAAGTTCTGCAAAGAGAAGAGAAATCAGCAGTAAGGTGAGGTACATGTTGTAGTCCAGCAAGAGGTAGATCAACTGTATGTCGCCTCTTATTTCTTCTCTAGTACTCCATGTGACAGTTGGCTTGTTGATAGTAGTTGCACAAACCACATGAACAAGTGATGAAAAGCTATTAATAAACCTTAACAAGTCGTTGAAGTCAAGAGTGAGGATTGGGAATGGGGAGTACTTAGAAGTGAAAGGTAAAGGGACTATAGCAATGGAGAGTTGTGTTGGAACTAAGCTGGTTTCTGATGTGATGTATGTGCCTAAGATTGATCAGAATTTGCTGAGTGTGGGGCAGTTGGTAGAAAAAGGATTTAAGGTGATATCTGAAGAGGAGAAGTGTTTGATCTTTGACTTCAGTGATCAGGAGCTATTCAAGATAAATATGCAACATAAGAGTTTTTCTATGAATTCTCCTAAGAAAGAGTAGATGGCATTCAAGTGTTAGGCCAATGATTCAGAAATATGGCACTAGAGGTTGGGGCACTTTCATCACAAAGGCGTGCTATTCATGCAGAGGAATGAAATGGCAACTGGGTTACCAAGCCTAGAGGACATATCACAAGGTGCAAAGCTTGTTTGTTGGGCAAATAGACAAGACTTCCTTCAAGGAATCCACTTAGAGAGCTACAGAGAAGCTACAGTTGATTCATACAGATCTATGTGGTCCACAAGTGACTCCTTCACTAAATGGCAGTAGGTATTTCACTATTTTCACTGATGATTATACTAGAATGTGATGGATTTACTTTATGAAGCAAAAGTTAGAAGTTGCTGAGGTATTTCTGAAGTTTAAGAGATGGGTTGAGAACTTAAGTGGCTGCAAGATTCAGGTCATTAGATCTGATAATGGAACAGAATATACTTCACAGAGGTTTAACTCTTTCTGTGAAGAGGCTGGAATTGAGCATCAGCTTACTGCTCCTTACTCTTCACAGCAAAATGGAGTTAGTGAGAGGAAGAATAGAACCATTATGGAGATGACTAGGTGTTTGTTGTATGAGAAGAATCTACCAAAAGAGTTTTAGGTAGAAGCAGCAAACACAGCAGTTTTTCTGCTGAATAGACTACCTACAAGGGTATTGGAGAAGAAGACACCCTTTGAAGCTTGGTTTGATGTCAAGCCAATTCTAAGAAATTTGAAGGTGTTTGGCTGTTTGTGTTTTTCTCATATTCCATAGGTCAAGAGAGACAAGTTGGGAGAGAAAGCTAAACCTGGGATCTTTGTTGGCTACAATTTAGTGTCAAAAGCTTACAGGATCTATCAACCATAGACAAGGAAGGTGATCACTAGTAGGGATGTTTAGTTTCTGGAAGATGAGAAATAGGACTGGACAAATGAGCCACAAGGCAAGCACAAAGAGGTCTCATTGGAAACTAACGAGCTGGTGGATGATGTTCCAATTAGAGGTACCAGATCTCTGACTAATATATATCATAGGTGCGGTGTGGCTATTTTGGAACCTGTAGGTTATGAGGAAGCTAAAAGCGATTAGAGGTGGATGAATGCAATGAAGGAAGAGTTGGCTATGATAGAAAAGAACCAGACATGGGAGCTAGTGGAGAGGCCTAAAGACAATAAGGTGATTGGAGTAAAATGGGTTTTCAAGACCAAATTTAATCCAGATGGCTCAATGAATAAGCATAAGGCCAGGTTGGTGGTGAAAGGATATGCACAGGTTTAGGGAGTTGATTTCTCAAAAACCTTTGCTCATGTGGCAAGACTAGATACAATTAGAATGATTCTTGCTTTGGTAGCTCAATAAGGATGGAAGGTATATCAGTTAGATGTGAAATCTGCATTTTTGAATGGAGTGTTGCAGAAGGAGATTTATGTTGAGCAGCCAAAAGGCTTTGTCACACCAGGCTAGGAGGATAAAGTTTATTTGCTAAGAAAGGCTCTCTATGGCTTGAGGCAAGCTCCTAGAGCTTGGTACAGTAAGATGGATGAGCACTTGCTAGGCCTGGGTTTCAAGAAAAGCCTCAATGAATCCACTCATATTTCAAGAAATTAGTATCTGACTTAGTGGTGGTGTCTCTTTATGTGGATGATATGCTAGTGATAGGGAGTAATAGTGCTCAGATTACTACATTTAAGCAAGAGATGATGAAGATGTTCGAAATGACTGATCTTGGTGAGATGTCGTATTTTCTAGGAATGGAGGTTAGGCAGAATTAGAATGAAGTTTTTATCTGTCAAAAGAAGTACTTGAAAGAGATCCTAAAGAGATTCAACATGGAGGAGTGCAAGAGTGTGAGTACTCCGATGGGTCATAAGGAAAAGCTTCAAAAGAAGGATGGATCAAAACCTGCAGATGAAAGGGTTTATAGAAGTTTGATTGGCTGTCTTATGTATCTCACTGTAACCAGGCCAGACATCATGTTTCCTGTAAGTGTCTTGTCTAGATTTCTCAATTGTGCAAGTGAGTTGCATATGGTAGTTGCAAAGAGGGTGTTGAGGTACTTGAAAGGTACTCTTTCATATGGGATTAAGTTTTGCAGAGTTCAGGAGTTTAAGTTGCAGGGGTATTCCGACAGTGATTAGGCAAAATCAGTGGATGATATGAGGAGCACTTCAGGTTATTGCTTTACATTTGGGTCGGCATGTTTTTCCTAGTGTTCAAAGAAGTAGGAAATAGTGGCTTAATCAACTGCAAAAGCTGAGTTCATTACAGCTATGAATCAAGCATTATGGTTGAAGAAGCTAATGGATGATCTGCATATGCATCAAGAAGAAGACATAGAAATATTTGTGGAAAATCAAGCTACTCTGGCCATTTCACAAAATCCAGTATTTCATGGAAGAACAAAGCATTTTAAGGTCAAGTATTACTTCTTGAGAGAAGTGTAGAAGACTGGAGAGATGAAACTGATGTATTGCAATTCAGAAAATCAGATTATAGATATATTCACGAAGTCATTTCATGTTGGTTGATTTGAACATCTTAGGACAAAGCTAGGAGTGTGCAGTACTTGATCCAGGAGAAGAGTGTTGATGTATCAAGACCACACCATCTGTTTTTTCTTTGTTTTGTTTAGTTAGTTTGTTAATGTCCCGTTTTCTAGGAGTAAGTTAATTGTTGTTTTACTTGGTCAATCTTATCTTGTAGGAGCAGTTAATTGCACGTTTTTGAGCTATTCTGTTAGTTTGTTGCTGGTTTTGTGGACCAAGCAAGCTATTAGTGGGCAACGTGGGTTTATGGTTAAGTTTTAGTATGTATTTGAGTTTTTTTTTTTTTTCTGTTTTCTGAACAAGATACACAACTTTTGCTGTCAACTCCTTCTATGTTCTTTCGAAATCAACAAGGATTTTTGAATTGCGAGCAAGAAGCGATCCTCACGAAGTTCTGCTGAGGCACGGGAAGTGTTTGAGCAAGATAATTCACTGCTTAGAGGCTGCAAGGTCAAAGATTATGTTCTCAATAAGAAAATTAGATCCCGAATCGTGGAATTCTCCAAGGCGGCTTCTAATGAATTCTATAAGCTATTTCATTGGCCAAGTCTTGACTGTTTCATACTTCATATTTATTTGCACTTTGTTGGAATATAACTAATTTTTAACCCCTTCAATGCGTCAACTCATCGCAAAATGCTGCCAACATAGCAAGCTAACTATTAACACCTAAACTTTTTGCCCAAAATATGGGAACTTGTTTTTCCACTAAATTTTTCATGGCAAATTCTTGAATATAGATTATCTAGGTGTTAAGCATAGTTTTTTATATGGAAGATGTTTTTCCTAAAAATAAAAAAATAAATAAGAACATAAAGAAAGCAAAAAAAAAAGTAAGTTGTGACCAATGATCTAAATGTGACTAGCCAAGCCCAGGAGGTCAGATTGGAATTAAAATGGTAAGTTGAGGCCAAAATGCAATTTCCAAAAGTAGAGGGACCAATTCGCAAATTTTGCAAAATTTGTGCCCGAGCCCTTAAATCATCATCTTGGCTCCCAATTGAGTTGAAATTGAACTTAGATCGGGTGTAATTAATTGAATCGGGTCAAAAGGACCAAATTGCATTGAATTGGGTATTCTCGGGCAAGAAAATAGCCAACATTGAGGAACTCGCTTGCAAAATTGGGTGGTGTTGACACCTAAATTTTGTCATTTTACTTAAAACTTAATCTTATATTAAATTAGGAATTAGTTGCTAAAAAAAAAAGAAAAAACAAAACAAAAACAAAAACAAAACAATACAAAAAACAAAAATACAAAAAAAGGGGGACGCGTGAGGGGCCGAGTCGGGCCGAATCTAGCCTTGGCCCAACCCGGCCCTCCTCTTTTCCCCTCTCTCTCTCGCACGGCTTGGCACAGCCTTCTTCTCCTTTCAGCTCGGCCCGTGCCCCAGCCCTTCCTCCTCTGCCCATCTTCGCGTGAAACCTTATAGTAAGGTAGGGGCAGCAATAGAGATGAGGGGGGAAAGGAGAGAGTTCGAAGGGGAGGGGAGCAAAAAACAAAAAGTAAGGAGGTCAGGGGGAGAAAGAAAGGAGAGAACCGGAGGGCAGAGGAGGAGAAAAGGGAAAAAAGCAGAAGGAGAAGAAAGGAGGAGGGGTTCGAGCGGGAGGAACGCAGGAGCAGCTTGCCACCAAAGCCGCCCGCAAATCCGCCTCAGCCACCGGTGACGTTAAGAAGCCCCACCGCCAAGCCACACCTCTCCAGCAGCCGCCTGTCCTAACACCATCGCTGCCCATTCTCCCCAACGCTGTCTGAGCTGCTGCCGCCTTCTGTCCCGACGAGCTACTTGCTAATCCTCGCCGAGTCGTGCCGAGCACCCCCAGCCGTGAGCTCCGCTGTCCCGAGCTTGCCGCCTTAGCCCGACGCCGCTGCAGCACTTGCAATCGCAAGTGCTGCCGTGCCAGCAGCCAAAGCTCCGCTCTAGTGTCGCCACTACTGCCGTGCTCCCCTTTGCTCGAACCCGTGACGCCAGTAGCCCGAGCCGATCGCCGAGCCCCCTCGCCACACGACCTGCAACACCCACCGACACTGATGCCCATCGCCGCTGCTCCCAGTCCCCTTGCTGTGCCACCACAGCACCAGTCTAGCCCCGTCGCGACACTTGCTCGTCGCCGTTGCCACCTACCGCCATTGACATCGAATCGCCGCTCGGTGTCCCGGCCATCCTCCTTCGGCGCCGCGAAGAAGCCCTGGAGAATAGGGTACGAATCGGGTCATGGCTGGGTCAGGCGAAGCCTCCAAACCGGGTAAGGTTTGGTCTTCAAAGCGGGTCGGGTGCAAGTCACGAACCAAGTAGGATTTTGAACAATTCAGGCCGGGTTTGGACAGTTTTTGCATGTTGGCTTTATTTTAAAAAATTAGACCAAACTGGGCCTACACATCAAGCCCAGCCTAGCAGGTTTTTGTCGGTTTGTATTGCGCGGCCCGGTTCGGTCTGGGCTCGGGCCATCTAGCCCGATCTAGTCTGGGCTTGGGCCGTCTTTTCAACGAACTGGGTCGAGCTCAACCTAGGGATCCAACCCGGGTCGTTTGAAATATATTATAATATTATAATATTCAAATAATATTTTAAAAAATAAAAATATATATTTTAAAAAAATAAAAATATATATTTTAAAAAAATAAAAATATATATTTTAAAAAAATAAAAATATATATTTAAAAAAAATAAAAATATATATTTTGAAAAAATTTAAAATATATTTTTTAAAAATTTAAAATTTAAAAATTTTAAAAAATTTCGAAAATCCAAAAAAAGTAGGGTTCGGTTAGGAATTGTTATGTCTTGCATTCTTACTGTAATTAGACCTTTATTTGCTCGTATATTAATTATCTTACTACAATTAGGATCTTAGTAGCTATGATTGTTACTTTAATGATTGTGCGCATTTCACATGTTAGGGGATATGTGTAAAATCAATCCAAACCGTATGACAAAAATATTTTCTTCTAAAATGAACAAGATTAAGTACCGAAATGGCACTAATTGGTCAATTAGTATAATCAAATTCCCGACCCTAGATTCTTTAGTTGCGTAGGAAGTAAAGTACACTTCCATACCTCACTTGGTTTCTAGTCAACCCCAATAAGCTAGTGGCGACTCCTTTTTGCAAAATTCCTAAAAATATCCCAATGTCACACGGGGTATGGACTTGGGAGAGCCCGTGCCTAATCATGGGCCTTAGATCTGTCCTTTAAGCAATACCGCTAAACCTATTCCCTCCCCCCCCCCCCCGATGGTAGGTCGCAATAGCTTGGCGACTCCATTGGGGAGTTGGTTTTAACTCTTAGAGGACTTAGGCCAAAATTAATCTTGTTAAAAAATATTTTTGTTTGGCAGCGAGGATTCCAAGTACGACCCTAACATGGGTGTTAAATGTTTTGTAGTTAGGAGTTATAAGGGAGGAGTGATTGTTAACCCCTTGTCTTGCAAGTGTGGAGTTGTGAATGAATGTTCATGTTTTGAATTTATGAAGTGTTGCCTGCCTATAAATTGTCATGCCCGTGTTTCCTGCATTGCACTACACCATGGCACACAATACCTGCCAACGGACCTAGGCCGCATAGGATCACCTAAGATGGTGTTAAGGTGGATACCACTCCGAATACAACCATGTAGTATGAGTCATCCATCTCAACCCTGAAATAAAGTGAATATTCGATTGATAGCCGTTGATCGATCTTTTAATGATGCCCCTTCTCTTATAATAAAATCTTGGCGAGATACTACAACCTCATAATAAGGACTATGGGGCGTGTACCGTAGCCTCGATTTTGTTGTAAGAAACGACCTCATTGAGAGATCATTTTCTCTCATTCACGTACTAACATTGTCGTCTTTTTTGCAGGTTATGCGTAATGCTCCTTGACATTCTCGTGTTTGACCACATAAAAAAAATGAATTCAAGAGCTAGGACAAGAGTTTCTTGTATTTTATCATTGTTCTTATTCTTGTTAAGAATCATGTTTTTCATTTTGGATTTTGGTTGCGAATCCAATTGTGCTTTTGTAAATCATGCGACTCACTCCTTTTAATGATGGAATCATCATTTAAAAAAAAAAATGAGAAGTGTTTCAAACGAACATTTACGTTTACTTTCTAAAATGAATTTCAAGAAAACTTTGCTTAAGACCCTCTCTTCACATGGTTGCTTTCTTAGGTAGGATGAGGAGTTTATCTGAGATCGACATCTGACCCTTCTAAAAGATAAAAGTGTAGGCTCATGGAACTCGAGGAGCAAGCATGTGTCGAGGCTTTGTCGGCGCCAATCTTCCAATAAAGGCGAAACAAAATGGAATTCCGTTCTAGGAAGTTTCTTTATTTGGAGATGCCTTAGGTGCCAAAATAGCCCATCGATCTCATTCACTTTGCATGATGAGACAAATAAAGGGAGTTGTCAAGCATCCAAAAAGGCGAATTCAAAGGAAGAGTAAACTGTATCGATTCTAATTATTCATTTATGATACCGTTTCTAACATGACTTTTTTTTCATTTTCAGGGAGACATCGAGAGTACCGAGTTTTGTAACGTTGCAACAAATGCGATTGAGCGTTATTAAAGCTTGTTCATCTTAAACAAAGAAAGATTCAAATGAAACAGAGGGGCAATATTATCCCTTCCTCCATAAGGGACACCTTGGGATGTTGATTGCCCGACTTTGGAAATGGATGTATTTCGTTCCTAAACTTGATTCTCTTTTGTATAAAAAAATGGCATATCATTTTCTTTGGTACAGGACAGACTCAAATAGAACAAAAGTTTGTCAAATAAAGAGTGGAAGAACAACGTTTGATTTAGAGAAAAATCTCTCCTTCCCCCACCGTTGAAGTGTGCTAGAACAATGTTGTCAAATTCATCAAGAAAGGATGTATCATTCCTCAATTGAACCTAACTAAGAATGGAGATAACTCGTTGCATCTCCCCTTCTTACAGGGTGATAAATGGAAAAAGAAGAAGAAGAAGTTGCACCTTGATTGTAGAAGCGGCGCCTTCTACCAAGGAGTTAGGAAAACATCAAACACTTAAAGGCGAATGCAAGGGAAGGGTATTGTCAAGTTACCAAATATCCACGAAGGTGAATTCAAGAGATGTTAGCCCTCAAAAGATAAAAGCGAGTCAAGGGTAATAATGTATCGTTTCCAACATTTCAATCCCTAAAGATTTTTGCACTAACATGTTCTTTTACCTTCTTTACAGGGTTACCGGATCACCATGTTGTGGGTAAGTACCCTTCTTCTCAAATAAATAAATAAATAACAGAGAATTTCCATTACAAAAAAGAATTTTTGTGCTTTCCTAGAGAAAGGCATAAAAATGAATAATTGAGAAAAAGAAAAATTTCTACAAACTTTTTTAGCATCATTTTTATCTCAAAATTGTTTTCTCGTTTTGTGGATTATTCATTTTGAATCAAATTTCTCTTTGGAGGTTGATCTACTCAGATGATCTCGACAGAGTGAAATGGAGACGTTAACCATGCCAAACAAGAAGTGCTTAGGATGAAAAAAGGTGAGCCATTTCCGAACACGTCCTTGAAACACTTTTGAGAGTTGAGTGAAAAGCAACCTTCTCTTAGGACAAATGATTCATTTGCATTGAGCGCAAAGATTGAAATGATAAAGGCGTTTCCTTCATCAATCCCAAGCATTGCACTAATCTCTTGCTACCCCTTTGGGCCAAATAAAGATGATCCTTCAAAGTACCCCTGTTGAGAATGACCCTACATTAGGGCAGCATAGGAGATCACTTCTGTGTTGTAGAACGAAAGATTGAGAAAGATTGTATTACTTTCACTTGCATCAATCTTTTGGTGATAGCTTTAGAGAAATTCTCATCAAGAGCTTGACTCATCTCAAGGTGAAGAAGAGCATTTCCTTCTCTACCCAAACATCGATACCCATTGCTTTAACCAATTTGGGCCTGATTATTCATTTATGAACCTTGAGCGGTGATCATCTCCCTTCACTAGGGCAAGGCATAAGAATTGACCAAATGCAATTGACATTTACAAGAAAATGTGAAAAGCATCTCGAAAGTCATAAGAGATCAAAAAGTTCAAAGAGCAAAAAGTTTGACAAATTATGGGGCATGAAAAAGCAGAGTACCTGGTAAAAGCAATGCCAATGCCTGTCAAGAAAAAGAGCCAAAAGGCTACATCTTATGTGGAAGAAAAATTATCAAAGTTCAAGTGCCGGCGACGTCAAGAAGCCCCACCGCCAGGCCACACCTCTCCAGCAGCCGCCTGTCCCGACGCCATCGCTGCCCATTATCCCCGACGCCATCTGAGCCACCACCGCCTTCTGTCCTGACGCGCTGCTTGTTGATCCTCGCCAAGCCATACTGAGCACCCCCAAGCGTGAGCTCCACTGTCTAGAGCTCACCGCCTCAGCCCGGCGCCGCTACGACACCTGCAACCGCGAGCACTGCCGTGCCAGCAACCAAAGCTCTGCCCGAGTGTCGCCACTGCTACCGTGCTCCCCTTTGCCTGAACCCGTGAAGCGAACAGCCCGAGCCAGTCACCGAGCCCCCTCGCCACGCGACCTACAACACCCACTGACGCTGCTACCCGTCACCACCGCTCCCAGTCCACTTGCCATGCCATCACAGCACCAATCCAGCCCTGTCGTAGCAACAGCCCGTCGCTACCGCCACCCACCGCCGTCTACACCGAACCGTCGCTCAGTGTCCCGACCATCCTCCTTCGGCACCACGAAGAAGCCCTGGAGAAGAGGGCACAAATTGGGTCATGGCCAGGTCGGGCGAAGCCTCCAAACCAAGTAGGGTTTGGTCTTCAAAGTGGGTTGGGCGCAGGTCATGAACCGGGTAAGGTTTTTGAACAATTTGAGCTGGGTTTGGGTTGTTTTTGCATGTGGGCTTTAGTTTAAAAAATTAGACCAGATTGGGCCTACACATCAGGCCCAGCTTAGCAGGTTTTTGTCGGCTTGGATCGCATGGCCCGGTTCTGTCCGGGCTCGGGTCGTCTTGCTCGATTCGGTCTAGGCTTAGGCCGTCTTTTCAACGAACCAAGTTAGGCCCAACTTGGGAATCTAACCCGGGTCGTTTTAAATATATTATAATATTATAATATTATAATAATATTTTTTAAAAAGAATTACAAAAATATTTTTTAAAAAAATTAAAAAAATTAAAATTTCAAAAAATTTCAAAAATCCAAAAATTGTAGGGTTCAGTTAGGAATTTCTATTTCTTGCATTCTTAATGTAATTAAGCCTTTATTTTCTTGTATATTGATCATCTCGTGTGTTTAATTTGTATATTTAATTATGTTTAATTGCACGTGCTCAATTTTACTGCAATTAGAATCTTGGTAGCTATGATTGTTACTTCAATGATTGTGCGCACTTTGCATGTCAGGGGATAGGTGTAAAATCAATCCAAACTATATGAAAAAAATATTTTATTCTAAAATGAATAAGATTAGGTACCGAAATGGCACTAATTGGTCGATTAGTGTAATCAAGTCCCTGACCCTAGATTTTCTGGTTGCATAAGAAGTGATGTACACTCTTATACCTCACTTGGTTTCTAGTCGACCTTAATAGGCTGGTGGCGACTCCTTTTTGCAAAATTCCTAAAAATATCCCAATGTCACGCTGGATATGGGCTTTGGAAAGCCCGTGCCTAATCATGGGCCTTAGATCTGTCCTTTAGGCAATACCCCTAAATGTGTTGTGACTCATGGTCGACAATGAAGGTTTGGAGCCAGGATGTATTGCAAATCTGATTAAAATCGATGCTTGTATTATCTGGAATCGATTGCAGGTGGATGATGAGATTTAGTGATTTTCGAGTTCAGATGAGTGACTTTTTGTTTTGGCTTGATTGATGCTTTAGATGAGTTTATTTCAACTCAAGTCCTCTCAGGATTAGATAATAGACATCCCAAACTTCGAAACGGTAGGTTGCATGCCACAATCGAGTGTTGTTTGATCCTCGAAAAACACCTCTGAAGATTAACGATTCTGCAGTAGTTTAGGTCTATTTCGGTTCTGATTCTATTCTGTCTTCTGGCTTTGTTATTTTTATGCCGACATTCATGATCATTTTTTTGACAAAATTGTCTTCATGAGTTTTTTTCCAAATCTTCGTAAATCTTCTATCATTTTTTCACGATTTTTTGATGTGTTCAACTAGGTTAGATCTACTCAGATCTAAACCTAAGTCAATCTGTTCCTTAATGATCTCTGATTTTGCCATTTTTGTACTGATTTTTGTGTTGAGTTCTAGAACAACTTTCCTTGATAAAAGTTTCTCGTACAGGTGTTATGCATGTTCTATAGTTTTTTTTCAAAATTTTTAGACATGTTTAGCTAGGTCAAAATTTCTTAGATCTGAACATAGGTCTGTTTGTCCTACATTAGTCCGAGATTTGTTTTGATAAAATTGAGCCCTGTCGCGACCCAATCTTTTCGGGTTCACCACCTAAAACTAGGTTAATTGATTACTAAGTCTTTAAGCTTAGCTCGAGCTCTCCCAAGCCCATACCAATTCGCGACTTATGTTTGAATTTTTAACATGCAAATGATTTTCAATCAGGAGTCACCACTAATCTATTTTTGGTGGGTCGATTAGAAACCCAAGTAAAGTAACGAGAGATTTACTTTACTCTTACGAATAAGAGATTTATGAGTTCGTGGACTTGGTTACACCAGACTATCCTAGTGCCCTTTCGGTACCTTTTTATTTCATTTTCAAAAAAAAATGTTTGGCAATTGAATTGATTTTAATTTAACTTCCTAACATGTGAGGTGATCATACATGTGTGCATACCACCAATTTAACACTCAAGAAAGCAATTAAATATTACAAAATATACCTAGAAGCAACGAAAGTATCTGCATTGTTAAATCAGAATTCACATCAGCAACCCCTAGATATGATTTCTAATTAACACGCAATTTCAATTTTTGTTTTCACTTTATTTAATGAAAATCATGACTTATGCAATGCATGTCACTATTCTAACATGAAATAATATGATAACATGACCAAAATTGTATGTCATAAATAAGCATGCAATCTATCCTAAAGTATGAGATGAATTCATTCTAATTCTTTTATATTTTCCATGAATTTTGAAATTAAAGAAATGCAACAATTAAATATGCAATCTAAATTAATCGAATGACCTAATTCTAATGACAGGTAATGCGATGCAATGACATACTAAAATGACACGCAACATACAATTTAGTATGCGAGTTATATGTCACGCGACATTTATTAAATGACTTAGTCTAATGACGAGGAAGTTCTAATTAAATGAACCTAATAAAAACTAAATAACGTGCATTTGATATTTCTATTTAAAAATACAAAAATGATCTAGCTAGATTAAAATTCTATCTAATTTAAACTAAGGATCAAGTCACATTAAATCCTAATTTAAACTAAGATATTGTCTTAATCTAACATGCAATTTATCTAATATGCAATGACGTGCAAAGAATGCCCTAATTCAACATGATATATGCATGATGATTTTTTTTGTGTTTTTATATTAATTTCGAAATTAAAATTTCACATGCAATTCAAATAATGATAAAACTAACAACCTAAATGAATGCACTTTTTTGTTTTATATTTTTCTAAATTCGGAATAAAATCCCTATTCTAGATATCCAAGATAACGAGAAATATTCCAAAACAAACTGAATCATAATTCAAATATTTTTAGATTTTTTAGTGGTTTTCAAAAAAACAAGCAATTATCAACTAAACATTAAATCTAAACAATCAAGATATTCAATCAAATAAAGGATTAAAATAATCGAAAAAATAACATGTTGTCTCACAGGTGAAATTAATGATTATCCTAACCATAATTATCACAACAAAAAGATCAAAATAACTAAAAATATGATCCAAATTCTTATGGATCAAATTAATAAGTACATTGATTCAATAATTAAAATACTATCAACAAATTCCAAGAATTAAAATAATTAAAAAAAAATGACCCAACATCTTACGGGTCAAATTAATAATTATAATAATTATGGGGAAGACCCCTGCGGATAATGCCTACAATAAAACGAAAATCAATTCCCAATATTCCAATTGGTACAATAATAACAAAACTTAAAAAAAAAATAACATAAAATAAATGAAAATACAAAAAGAAAAATAAACAACCTAAGGAAAGAGGGCAGCAGATTGGTTGACGCCAGATGGAGGATGACTGGCGTCGGAGCTCCGGTGAGGGCTAGTAGGTAGCAACGGTGAGGGGCGTCGCGGGTCGGTAGAGGGCGAACCGGCTACGAACGGACCAGGAGCAGCGTCGGGGTCATGCGACGGTGGCGGGCAGAGCGACGAGCAGCGATGGCAAGCAGTCAGTCAGGCGCGGGAGCGGCGATCGGCAGGAGGCGAGCTGCTGCGGGATGGGCTGCTGTTGGAGCGACGAGGGTGCTCTCGCGGGTTGCGGGGTGGCTTTCTGGCGTCACTAACGGAGGCAGGACTTTGGGTTGTAGCTTTGGTGGTGCGACGCTGGGTGGGTGTCCGGATCTAGCGCGGCAGCAGTGTTGGTGTGGCGGCAACGCGAGGGCTTTGCAGGCGGCAGTAGGCGCTACGGAATCTCGAAGTAGTGCAGTTCGGTGGCATCGGCACAGCACGGGTCGTCAAAGTAGAGGGCTGCCCGTCGGGGCTCCGGTGTTGAACTCGGGCGTGGCCAGCGCAACGTCGGTGGAGCAGAGAAGACTCGTGGGTCTGGCTGAGGTGGCGTCGCGATTCCGGGGGCGCGGAGCAGCCTCACTTAGAGCAGGGGCACGGGGCCAGCGCGTGGGTCGCTGCAAATCGCTGCAAATCAAGGGGCACTTCGGCGCGGTGGCGAGCGAGCAGGTGGTTGTGGGTCACAGTGGGCTGCAACAAAGGGCAAATCGGCTTGGCGGTACGACTGATTTGGGGCTCCGGTGGCGTCGGTGGTGCTTCGGTGCAGAGTTGCAGGAGCAGTGGGTCGCGAAGAAGACGATGAACAGTCCTCTCTTTTTTTTTACTCTCTCTCTCTCTCTCTCTCTCTCTCTCTCTCTCTCACCTGTCTCTCTCACGTCACTTTCCCTTTGTTTTCTCTTTTTCCTTTGACTTTTCTTCTCCCTTTTTTACGAAGAGAAAACCTAGAAAAAGCCCCCCCTTTTTTCGACCTCCGTACACACTCTTTTATAGGCCAAAACAAAATGTAATCTTTTTATCAATATTTCATCTAACAAAAAGATTGCCAATAACCTCTTGATCACAAAATCCTTTTATCTCATGAGTATTCTCCCCCGATTTTGACCTCTGTACACATCTCATCATCATATCACATGTACCATCATCATTACCATGCATTCATGCATGTAACATCATCATCATATCATCATATCACATGTACCATCATCATTACCATGCATTCATGCATGTAACATCATCATCATATCATCATATCACATGTACCATCATCATTACCAGGTATCCATGCACATCTCATCATGCACATCTCATCATGCATAATTCAATTTCAATTTCATTTTGGACCGCCACATTTCTCTTTCCCGGGACCAATGTTTGCATCCCACATTCATCACTCGCGCCCAATCCTGGCATTGTGAGAACCATTCGGGCATGTATCCGAGATACAACCGGGCATCCGACCCACCATATTCCGGGCATCTCGTATCCCAACTAGCATCACGAGGCATCCCCCTGGAAACAAACCTCCAGGGCTTTCGGCATTTACACTCCCTGGCCGGGCATCTCGCATCCCAACTAGCATCGCGAGGCATCCCCCCGGGCACAAACCTCTGGGGCTTCCGGAATTATGTACCGACATACCACCAGGCCTCCCCTGGAATTACGTATCGTATACCACCGGGCATCCTGACACTCCCGGGGAATCTCTGGGGCTCGCCATGAAAATGGTTTCCCCTGCCTTCCGGAATTACATACCGACATACCACCAGGCCTCCCCTGGAATTACGTACCGTATACCACCGAGCATCCTGAAACTCCCAGGGCCATCCGGCAATGTATCTCTATACATTCCGGGCATTATCATCCGCCACAACAATCTCCTCATTTAACATTATTCATGTTCACCAATTTCGGTCTCAATTTAGCATGGCATATGATGCAATGGCAACCAAAAATCATGTTCAACATTAAATTCACACATGCCTCTCAATTCATTGTCATGCATACATCAAGACCACATTATACATGCAACATGGTACAATTATTCATAAAATAAAATTTATGGAATTTATGCCAATTAAAATAATCCGTTTATCATGCCCTTTTTACATTTATTTAAATTCCAGCTTGTGCCACTTTCAAAAATATTAAATTTAAATATCTATATAATTCTCAAAAATCATAAAAATTAGGGCAAGTAATAAACAAGACAATAGGATAATGATTTCATGCAAAATACATGGCCAAATAGAATTCCACACAAATCCATAATTCTCACAAAACAGCATGTAATTTTCGGATAAAATCATAATACACAGTTTTCAAAATAATTTGATTAAAATATCCATACGACCTCCAAAAATTACGAAATTTTACCGAGTTATAGCCAAGACACTAAAGTATATTTTTCATGCAGACTTCCAAGCCAAATTATTTTTAGATTATTTTCTACAGTCACACGAAGCTTCTGGATCTAACACCGAATCGTCCAGTGCATGCTTCTCCGAAATACTGAGTTTTCACCTACCTATCCTTCTTCATTTCCTCTGAAATTTGGATATGTTTTACATTAAGATGTTCTATACAAGTTTCATGAAGAGATATAAGTCAAAAATCCAGAGTATAGTCGTCGTTTAGGTCCATGAAGTCTCGGGTGTCCTGTACCACGTTTCCAGAATTTCCGTCTTCAAGATCTAGTCGATTTACTAGGTTATACTTGTTAATTTTGCTTCAAATTTGATTATGTTGTAGTTTAAGATATCCCCTACAACTTTCATGAAGAAATAGAATATATATTCTTAGCATAAATCAACATGCAACCACAAATCCATCAAAAGGTCAGTGAAATCGTTCCAGATCTGAGGTCTCCGTAGGATGAGAGTTTAACCCCTTAAATATACATAATTTTACACCAAATTTGAGTATGTTGTATTTTAAGATGTTAGCTACAACTTTCATGAAGAGATCAAAGTAAAAATCTAACTCAAAACATGCATGCAAGCTCTCACAAGATTCTGGTTCAGGCGGCTCATACGAAAACAGCATGCATCTCCAAGAACAAACCTCATGTACTTCGATTTCTAACCTCTAAACATCCAAAAATTTAACCACACATGCAAGGCACACATGCAAGAGGTGGAAATCAGTCCCAACTTGCCTCTAAGACCGAGCAAATACGAGCACACGGAGGGCACACTGGCGACGGACGAACGGCGTGCCGGCGGCGACGGGTGAGCTCCTCCTCCTCGGCCTCCCTCTCTCTCGCATCTCACTCTCTCTCGGCAACTCTCTCCCTCTCTCTCACTCTCTCTCGGCAACTCTCTCCCTCTCTCTCACTCTCTCAAAACCAGTCACTCTCTCTCTCTCTCTCTCTCTTTCTTTTTGGTGGCTTATATATTGCATGCTTTCTTCTCTTGCATGGGGGACACTTGTCCCTAAGAAGGAGACAAGTGTCTCCTTTGCCGAAGACACTTGGAGGCCATGCGGCTCCTCCTTCCTCCCCCTCCATGCGCCGACAGCCCAATGGGCTTCATGGGCCGGGCCTCTTGGCCCACTTTAGGCCCATCTCACTTGGGCCTAAAGTCCAAGCTTAAATGGCCCAAAATTTTCTTAAATAAGTCCATTTTTACTTTTAATAATTTACCTTAAATCCCAACTTATATAAATACTAAATTACAATTTCATATGGCCATAAAACTTGAAATCATAAATCCATAAATTCCAATTTATAAAACACATGGCCAATGATAGAATTTTCTTTCCTATCACATAATTATCCATTAAAAGCTTGGCCATAAATCTTATTGCAAATTATGGATTAAATGGCTATAAAATAACTTAATGGCACTTCCATCACCTATTCATAGACTTTAATGTAACTAGATGTCATTATGAATTTTGGGATGCCACAACAGGTAATAAATTGTGACATCGAAACTTAGAAAAACATTCACATCCAAAGTGAAATGTTCAACGAAAAGAATTGAGACATCCAGATCCAGACTGAGATGTCAAGATTTTTGTACTTGAAATACCTAGATCCAGACTAAGGTATAACGAGAAAGGTTGAAAAACATTCACATCCAGAGTGAAATGTTTAGACGAAAATAATTAAGACATCCAGATCCAAACTGAGATGTCAAAATTTGTGCTCGAAGTACCTAGATCCAGACTAAGGTATAATGAGGAAAATCAAAGAACATTCACATCCAGAGTGAAATGTTCAATGACAAGAATGGAGACATCCAGATCCAAACTAAGATGTCAAATTTTTGGAAAATGGTAAAAAAAACTTACCTGGAATATCTTACCTTCAAGGAGGGTAGAGTGATTCAAGATAGTTGGTGTTACATGTTCAGGACCCGTACCATTCTACGGTCGCCTAGAATAGTAACATGACTTTGCAAAGAGACTGCTTTCCTAGGACCCGTACCATTATACGGTCGCCCAGTATGACAATGTTTGGTTGTGTTTAGGACTCGTACCATTCTACGATCGCCTGAATAGGGAAATAGGTTTTGTCTAGGACCCATACCATTCTACGGTCGCCTAAACGAGGATTTTGCTTGGCTAAGACTCGAACCATTCTTCGGTCGCCCAGCCTTGCAACAGAGATCAACTGACCAAGACCCGAACCGTTCTTCGGTCGCCTTAATCAGATTGAATCTGGAGGAAAATCTTTGGGTGATAACTCAATCGAGTGTCGATTAAAAGGGACTCTGGGCTACAAAAGCACGCCAAGTCGATATAAAGGACACCGGGCTACGAAAGCACGCCGGGTCAATGAAAGAGACTCTGGGCTACGAAAGCACGCCAGGTCAAGAACTTCGGGCTACAGAAGCACGCCGGGTCTATTAAAGGCGACATCGGGCTACGGAAGCACGCCGAGTCAATAAAGAGGGACTCTGGGCTACGAAAGCACGCCAGGTCAATATAAAGGGACATCGGGCTACAAAAGCATGCCAAGTCGATAAAGAGGGACTCTGGGCTACGAAAGCACGCTAGGTCAATATAAAGGGACATCGGGCTACAAAAGCACGCCGAGTCAATAATGATGGGCCTTGGGCTACGAAAGCACGCCAAGTCAATATAAAGGGACTCTGGGCTACAAAAGCACGCCGGGTCAATTTAAAAGGGACATCGGGCTACAAAAGCACGCCGAGTCAATAAAGATGGGCCTTGGGCTACGAAAGCACGCCAAGTCAATATAAAGGGACTCTGGGCTACAAAAGCACGCCAGGTTAATTTAAAAGGATAGCTTAACCGAGTTAAGCGTGAAGAATGGGTATAGATATACTTACCTGATGATATCTCTGATTCTTTGGGATATGTCTTCTGGAACGTAGATATCCCGTGGAGGCCTTTCACCTCCTGGTAGAAATAAATTTTAGAACATCAAGGATGCACCTTGAATGTTCATGATGGTTTCTCATCTCTTAATATCATGACGCATTTTGAAAGGAACCTGAATATCAGGAGCTCTTTGGTCTTTGAGAAAACTTTATCTGTCAGACATGATTAGAGCAAAAAATGCATTTACCAATGAAATAAGCAATTAAGGCTATGAAGGTTCATGCATAATAACTTTTGCATCACCCAAATTTTCACTAGAGAGAATTATCGTTCAAGACAATTTTCACTCATGACATGGATTTCTTAAGAATACTAAATGAGAGACTTTCGATTAAAAAGGACTTTCGCTCACTCTCATTTAGAATTACTATTTTATGAGAATCACTCAATTTTATCATATCGACATGGGTCCTAGTATTCTCGCAAGTGGTACGATCTTACCAATCTGAGAGGTCTTTAACAGGGACCATAATGAGGGCTTGGTCAACGGATTAACAAAAGGACTCTTTGAGTCAAAGCTATTGAATGAACTATCTTGTAATCATCTTCGGGTTTACAAGTCAAGAACCTTGCAAAATGAAAAAGAAATAATATTGCTCGCACTTCTTCGAGCGATGCTTATAAACATATGAGCTCCTACGTTAATTCAAATGCCCTAATCTGAAGAGACTTTGTAAGGGACGTAACGTAGGTTGGGATCATGGGTTGAGAAATGAAAGGATAATTAGGCTCAAAATGTGTGTAAAATGTGAGAGTTGATGATCATCTTGGCATTGCCACCAGTTTTCTTTTTCACCATCGGGGATTGTCTTCATGAAGTGCCCCATTGATTGTAAAAACTCAGCATTTGAGTTCTTTGACTATTGCTCCATTGGGATTCAATTCTTGTAATTGACAGTCACCTATCTTGACTCTTTTTTCATCTATGGGCATTGGCCTTGCTTTTATCAGACACACCGCTTTTTCATGCCCCTAGTTTTCATTCACTTTTCTTGACTTTTTTTTTCATGGGCACTGGCCTTGCTTTTACCAGGCACATTGCTTTTTCATGCCCCTTAGTTCTATTTTGAATTCAATTCTTGCGCATAATGCACACGTCAAGCAATTACACTTTGAATGACACTTGAACTTTTCAAGAGTCTTCACCTGTCTTTTGCCTTGCCCTAGTATGGGGGATGATCACCAATTGGGTTTAAACAAATGAAATTGTAGGCTCAAGTGGGCTATGCAAAGGATATAAGTGTATGGGATAGAGAAAGGAATGCTCTTCATCATCCTACGGCACTTAAATTAACACATGAATTCAATGTAATGGCATGACTTGAAGATTGATGCAAGTGAGAGCAAGAAAATTTCAATTCATTTTCCTCACCTCATGATGCCATTTGATCTCTTAGTTGCCCCGATGTGGGGTGATTCTTGACAGGGGTGATTTGAAAAGAATATCCATAAGTGTATGGGCTCAAAAGGGTTAAGCAACGGATCACCTGTAGTGTTTGGGATAGAGATATAAATTGCCTCTCATCATTTCGGTTGTCGTACCTTTTGTGAGAGAACTCTTTACCTTATGGATATGAACCTTCCTACACTCATCTTACAAGTATATGAATATGGGATTGTGTATAGGATAGGGTTTGCCTTTTATCATCCCGACTCGTCTCATTTAGTATGCTCAATCAATTCCACATCATTCATTAAATTAGTCCATCTTGATGTTCTTTAGTGGAATTGGTGGATAAAACATGTAAGAGTCATCATGCAAAACCCTTTTTAAAAAAGAATTCAACAGCTTTAAGCATGTCAACTTCAAACAGTTTTCTATACTGCAAAATGGTTTTAAGCATTCATTCAAGGATTCCTCTACAATGGGAATTGCCTTAGCAGTTGATGTCTTTGGATTGTCCCTATCATTCAAGACTGAAAATCCACTTTTGCCCCAAAATCTGCCATGCCCTCAATCTACCACCTGACGCGCCTTTTTCAAATGCTTTCTCATTGGGGCAAGAAAGTAATGCTCTGAAACACGAAGTAAATGAGTCAGAAAATTAAACAGGGCTAACTGAATGCATGCTTTTGGAAATGGCTTAAAAATGATTTTTTTTATCTTTTTTTTTGAAATTTTCTTATGAGGAAGTATGAAGAAGCCCAGTCCTCAGGATTTCTTCGTAGATGATATTTTCTTTTCATGATTGGGTATCGTCATTGGACTAGTTTGGTATACTCCATCATGTCCTCAAAATTGAAAATAAAATTGTAATTTCATTGAATAGAATCAAATGAATTACATTATTGGAATGGAAAATGCAAACAAGCCAAACCCTAAAAGCAAAAGTGATAATTGAAATTTCAAAAAGCAGAGAATCCCAAACAAAACTTGAAATCCTAGGAGATAAGAACTTCTTCACTCAGTGACAGCGTTTGCGCCTTCATCATGGTTGGGCAAAGGATTTTTCTGATTACTGCTGAAAGAGAACGCCTTTGTATCCAAGAGGTCTTGGCCTTATGCTTCAAAACATAGCAATCATCAGTAGAGTGACCAATCTCTCCCATGTGATAGTCACACTTCTCGGAGGGATTATATGCAGGATAACGCTCGGGATTTGGTCACTTCGGCTCAGTAGAGAGTAATCCCTTCTTTTGGAGAACAGGCAAAACTTTGAATAGGGGTCCAGGAAGAGGTGTAAGCTGCCTCCTAACATTACGTCGTTGACCCGAGAACTGATATCCTCCACCTTGTTGCTCAGTAGAAATCTTAATTACCGGAGCGCGATTGGATGTATCACGATTCAGTTGAGAGTAGGCCATATTAATCTCAGCTTCAGGGTCCCTCTCCTTCTTGGTAGAAAACCTCTTGTTAGATGGCTCAGTAAACCACCATTCTCTTATCCCCATCTCGATTTGTTCTCCTACAGGAATAAGCTGATTGAAGCTTTCGACGTATGTACTGGCCATTCTGTTATGAAACTCGGATGGGAGAGTTTTCACGAACAACTTCATCAGCTCTTTGTTGGTAGGCTCAGGAGTAATTTGAGCCGCCAGGTTTCTCCATGTCACAGCATATTCCTTAAATGATTCGCTCCTTTTCTTTTCCATCCGCTCCAGGTCTTCTCGAGAAGGTGCGATGTCCATGTTGAACTTATATTGTTTGAAGAACGCGTTGGCCACTTCGTTCCAGGTGTCGAGGAGGTTCACATTTTTCATCACATACCAATTAAGAGCGGGCCCAGTCAAACTTGCATGAAATGATTGGATCATGAGAGGCTCATTCTTGACATACTGGGCCATGCGTACGTGGTACATCTGCAAATGAGCTTTTAGGCATGAAGTACCATCGTATTTCTCAAAATCCGGCATTTTGAATTTCTTTGGCATCTTGACTTTCTCGTACACGGACAAGTCGAACGGGAGTGAACTCTATGACTCATGCAATTGTTTCAACTTTTCTTCCAATTTTGCAAAGCGTTCATCCTACCCCGTCTTAGGGACGTTGACAAGCTTAGCCTTTTCCACATTGATCGGGAATGGATAATCTTCCAGCCCGGGCATGTCATCCTCACCCATTTGGGCCTTGTTTGCCGGTTTCGGGACGGCTATCTCAGGAAGAGCGGGTGCAGCTGTTGGATTTGCTTGGAGGAATTGGAGTTGATCCGTCACAAGTTGTATAGAGGAGAGTACTTGTTGGAGTTGAGTCTCCACAGCAGACATACGATCACGCATTCCATTTTGGTCAGTCATTTTAGCCCTTGATCGTGTAATAATAGGCGATCGTGGTGGATCCGTTATGACCTAAGGAAAGTGAATGGAAATATGTAAGCACAAGGTCTAAATAGAGAAACAATCCATGACAATGATCTAATCAATTTTTCATTTTCATTTTTTTTTCATGAAAAGTTTATGCAAGAAGGGAACTTCCTAAAAATAACTAGAAAAATAAAAATAGGACACCCTAGCAAAAACTAAATTTCCTAAATACGAATTAGGAAAGGCCAAAATTTGAAACTCCCTAATGAGAATATTAAAGACATGAGTTGAAAATAAACTTTCCAAAGTTTTTTTGTTATTTTCCAAATGATTCATTGCACAGCAATTTCCTCATTTCATTTCTAACTAACAAATGAATTAAATCAATGATTAACCTAGATTACCATGAACCGACCCAAAATATGATAACATAAATTGCATGATATAGGGATAGAAGACTTACTTCACCAAGGAAAATCAATGGCAATCACATAGACACACGCATGAAATGTGATGCTCGATTTCTACCTAGACGGCTTAACAAAGTGGAGCTAAGAGGATTATCTGACCGTTGTAGTCTCACATTAACATGTCAGGTCTTCCTAACCCCGGCTCACTCAAATGGAATACCCAATAGTCACGTAGTCTCGTGGATATGGACAAACACATTCGACACCATGAAAGAAATTTTGGGGAAGAGAAGGTCAACCTCTACATAGCAGTCTCGCTTTGGAGGAAGTTTCCTTCTCAACACCATCCTAGAAATCCTATCGCAGCCCAGGTCCGACCGCAGGTTGTGTGTGCAATAGTGTAGTGCTAAAAACAATAAAACATGCACAACAGTTTAAATGCAAACGACACTTCTATAGTTTTATTTCAAACATTCATCCGTACTCCAACCTGCAAGACAGGGGTTAGCAAAGACTACTCCCCTTATACCTCTCATCTGCAAGAACATTTAACACCTTAGGAATGTTAGGGACGTACCTGGGATCCTCGCTGCCAAACAAAAACATTTCTAAAAGAAAAAGAAAAATTGTCCTAAGTCCACTAAGTGTTTTAACACAAGTCCCCAGTGGAGTCGCCAAGCTGTCGCGATCCAATCTTTTCGGGTTCACCATCTAAAACTAGGTTAATGGATTACTAAGTCTTTAATCTTAGCTCGGGCTCTCCCAAGCCCATACCAATTCGCGACTTAGGTTTGAATTTTTAACATGCAAATGATTTTCAATCAGGAGTCGCCACTAATCTATTTTTAGTGGGTCAATTAGAAACCCAAGTAAAGTAACGGGAGATTTACTTTACTCCTACGAACCAGAGATTTATGAGTTCGGGGACTTGGTTACACCAGACTATCCTAGTGCCCTTTCGGTACCTTTTTATTTCATTTTCAAAAAAAAATGTTTGGCAATTGAATTGATTTTAATTTAACTTCCTAACATGTGAGGTGATCATACATGTGCGCATACCACTAATTTAACACTCAAGAAAGCAATTAAATATTGCAAAACATACCTAGAAACAACGAAAGTATCTGCATTGTTAAATCAGAATTTACATTAGCAACCCTAGATATGATTTCTAATTAACACGCAATTTCAATTTTTGTTTTCACTTTATTTAATGAAAATCATGACTTATGCAATGCATGTCACTATTCTAACATGAAATAATATGATAACATGACCAAAATTGTATGTCATAAATAAGCATGCAATCTATCCTAAAGTATGAGATGAATTCATTCTAATTCTTTTATATTTTCCATGAATTTTGAAATTAAAGAAATGCAACAATTAAATATGCAATCTAAATTAATCGAATGACCTAATTCTAATGACAGGTAATGCGATGCAATGACATACTAAAATGACACGCAACATACAATTTAGTATGCGAGTTATATGTCACGCGACATTTATTAAATGACTTAGTCTAATGACGAGGAAGTTCTAATTAAATGAACCTAATAAAAACTAAATAACGTGCATTTGATATTTCTATTTAAAAATACAAAAATGATCTAGCTAGATTAAAATTCTATCTAATTTAAACTAAGGATCAAGTCACATTAAATCCTAATTTAAACTAAGATATTATCTTAATCTAACATGCAATTTATCTAATATGCAATGACGTGCAAAGAATGCCCTAATTCAACATGATATATGCATGATGATTTTTTTTGTGTTTTTATATTAATTTCGAAATTAAAATTTCACATGCAATTCAAATAATGATAAAACTAACAACCTAAATGAATGCACTTTTTTGTTTTTTTGTTTTATATTTTTCTAAATTCGGAATAAAATCCATATTCTAGATATGCAAGATAACGAGAAATATTCCAAAACAAACTGAATCCTAATTCAAATATTTTTAGATTTTTTAGTGGTTTTCAAAAAAACAAGCAATTATCAACTAAACATTAAATCTAAACAATCAAGATATTCAATCAAATAAAGGATTAAAATAATTAAAAAAATAACAAGTTGTCTCACAGGTCAAATTAACGATTATCCCAACCCTAATTATCACGATAAAAAGATCAAAATAACTAAAAATCTTATCCGAATTCTTACGGATCAAATTAATAATTACATTGATTCAACAATTAAAATACTATCAACAAATTCCAAGAATTAAAATAATTAAAAAAAATGACCCGACATCTTACGGGTCAAATTAATAATTATAATAATTATGGGGAAGACCCCTGCGGATAATGCCTACAATAAAACGAAAATCAATTCCCAATATTCCAATTGGTACAATAATAGCAAAACTTAAAAACAAAAAACAAAATAAAATAACATAAAATAAATGAAAATACAAAAAGAAAAATAAACAACCTAAGGAAAGAGGGCAGCAGATTGGTTGACGCCGGATGGAGGATGACTGGCGTCGGAGCTCCGGTGAGGGCTGGCAAGTAGCAACGGTGAGGGGCGTCGCGGGTCGGTAGCGGGTGAACCGGCTACGAATGGACCAGGAGCAGCGTCGGGGTCGTGCGACGGTGGCGGGCGGTGCGACGGTGGCGAGCGGAGCGACGAGCAGCGATCGCAGGCGGTCACTCAGGCGCAGAGCGGCGATCGGCAGGAGGCGAGCTGCTGCGGGATGGGCTGCTGCTGGAGCGATGAGGGTGCTCTCGCGGGTTGCGGGGTGGTTTACTGGCGTCACTGACGGAGGCAGGACTTTTGGCTGTAGCTTTGGTGGTGCGACGCTGGGTGGGTGTCCGGATCTGGCGCGGCAACAGCGCTGGTGTGGCGGCAACGCGAGGGCTTTGCAGGCGGCGGTAGGCGCAACGGAATCTCGAAGCAGTGTAGTTCGGTGGCGTCGGCGTAGCACGGGTCGTCAAAGTAGAGGGCTGCCCGTCGGGGCTCCGGTGTTGAACTCAAGCGTGGCCAGCACAACGTCGGTGGAGCAGAGAAGACTCGTGGGTCTGGCTGAGGCGACGTCGCGATTCCGGGGGTGCGGAGCAGCCTCACTCAGAGTAGGGGCACGGGGTCGGCGCGTGGGTCGCTGCAAATCGCTACAAATTAGGGGTCACTCCGGCGCGGTGGCGAGCGAGCAGGAGGTCATGGGTCACAGTGGACTGCAACAGAGGGCAAATCGGCTTAGCGGTACGGCTGATTTGGGGCTCCGGTGGCGTCGGTGGTGCTTCGGTGCAGAGTTGCAGGAGCAGTGGGTCGCGAAGAAGACGATGAACAATCCTCTCTTTTTTTTTACTCTCTCTCTCTCTCTCTCTCTCTCTCTCTCTCTCTCTCTCTCTCTCTCTCTCTCTCTCTCTCTCTCTCTCTCTCTCTCTCTCTCTCTCACCTGTCTCTCTCACGTCACTTTCCCTTTGTTTTCTCTTTTTCCTTTGACTTTTCTTCTCCCTTTTTTACGAAGAGAAAACCTAGAAAAAGCCCCCCCTTTTTTCGACCTCCGTACACACTCTTTTATAGGCCAAAACAAAATGTAATCTTTTTATCAATATTTCATCTAACAAAAAGATTGCCGATAACCTCTTGATCACAAAATCCTTTTATCTCATGAATATTCTCCCCCGATTTCATCATCTATTGATAGAAATAAGATTACAATGCGATCTCCTTAACTTCCAAAAATCATTATAATATCGCATCAAATCTCAATTTTTCACAAAATAATTGATTAAAAAAGCAATGGGCTTGGGCTAATTTGCTCCTTTCATGGGCCTAGCCCGGTCTAATTTGAACTCATCCGCCACCGGTCCAATACAAATAAAAATAAAAAAATATATAAATAAATGCACATAAATCTATATGCTATGCAATTAATTAATTTTTAGACCCCAATTTTTATGTAATAAATAAATTACCAGATTGCTAAAATTTAGGTGTCAACAAACCCATAAATGCACCTATTTGGTATCAAATCCTTCATGAGAGTTGAAATATATGATATATATGTTCGATTGATGTGTGCTTTACAAGGTTTTTACATTGCCAAAGTGAGTTAATTGCATGCATTTGAGTAAAAGATACTGCAGCAATATGTGCTGGACATATAGATGGGTCTGCTTTGCCATTTTTTCCATGACTCATGTGATCTTAATTGAGTTTCGATTTCTTAACAAGAAATGATCATCATTGCATGCTTTGTATGTGAGATTTTTTTGCAGGATTTATGCATATCTTGAGGATGACTGAAATCGTGCTTCTTCTGTAAACTTAATGCTGAAATTAAACATTGTCATATGTGCACATTTCTATGCTAGTTTTAGTCATCTAAGGATCAAATTTCACAATTATGGCTTCTTGATGATTGAACCACATGTTGCAAGGTTTGCGTATGTGTTTAGGTCATGTCATTTTAGTTTCATCTTGTACATTAAATTGTCTCACAAAAAGTGTTTATCACACTTAGAATTCCCAAGCATATCATTAGGAATCATGAATCATCTCATAATGTTATTTAAATTGTATGACATTTTGCATGCCAACTTAGGATTATATGACTATCCAAACTTTCCATCACATCCAATTCTAAGTCCCGTGCGATTTCTTCATGTCGTTTGGGCATTATTTGAGTGATTTTAAGGTTTTCTAATGAATGCTTATGTTTTGTTTTCTTAGTTACTGATGTGCACACTTTTAGAGATCTCAATTTTAGGATACCAAATTGACTTAATTTGGACTTGAGCTCTTCCAAGAAGTCGTAGGGCACATTTATAAGTTTTTAATGCCACTAATTTCATGCCAATCGCTCATCGTTTGGACTATTTTTCATATTTTCAAAGTTAGATCACAATCTGAACAAGAGATCAAATTCGGACCCCCGTTCTAACCCCTATTTGGACAGAACTTTGATATTTTTATTTCATTTTTTCTATTTGGCATTTGAACTTGGCCTCTTAATAAAACTTTCTTGTTATTATGTTGGCTATGTTGTGTGTAAATTTGATGATTTTTAGATATGTTTTGATAGGAAAAATTCTCATGAAATTAGCTGAATGTCCTGTTGTTTTGACAAATTTCTGATGTGTTGTTGCTTGTTTTTTATTTTTGTAAAATCATGTGTAGATTATTTAATAAAAATTTCTTCACAAAAATTTTTCATCATCATGTCATGCATGTTAAGGAATTTTTTCATTGCCAAATTGTCATTAGGTATTGCCCAATTTTGCTGTCCTTACACGCTTGTTCTGAAATTTCCTAATATAAACATAATTGTGATTATTTAGTTATACTTTTTAGGTTAGTTTATGCCTGAAATTAGGCCATGCCATCTCCATGAAAATTATTCTAAATTCTTTGATCTTTGTTGTTAAACAATCGGTCTTTTCCAATTGCATTATTCAAAAAATGCTTTGGTACATGTAATGTTTCTCAAAAAATAATTTTTGAAAAAGTTCTTCTCTAAAACTCGGTTTGGCTTGAGGAAAAATTATGGTTTAGACCGTATTCAAAATGCATGCGACGCTTGTGAGTGCATTTATGCAAGTCCTGGGCTAGCCTTGGCAATTGAATGTGTTCCATAGCCTAAATATTCCTTAATCCTAAATATTTTCAATTTTTTTTTTAAAAAAAAATCCCAATTTGACATCGTGAAAGTCACGGTTTGAATTATATTCAAAATGCCTACGATACTTGTGAGTGCATTGATGCGAGTCTTGGACTAGCCTTTGCAATTAAATGTCTTTCATAGCCGAGACGTCACTTTGTCTCAAAAATTTTCATGAATGATTTCAAGATTTTATTTTTTTAAATATCACATGTACCCCTCATATATACAATCCCATCATGCACTAGAAATTATTTGTGTTTATGATTGATGCATGCCCTTGATAATAAGTGACCTGCCGACGGTTCACTTTTTTGCTTGATTGGTTGAGAAACAAGGTTAAAAAAACCTGCATGCATGTTCAAATTTTTGCAAAGCATGTGACTTATTGTGGCATCCTAGAATTTCTTGCCAATCTTTAGGGGTGCTCTAATTCATGTCTTACATTGAGATTTTGGCCAAGCTTTTGGTGGGTAATTATTTAATAGGAAAAATTCTATTTTTGGCCATGTAAATTGTGGATCGGAATTTACTAAATTAGGTCATAAAGTTTTGGTGAATAATAAATCTCATCGATCGTCCGCCGTGCGTCCGTCGTCCGTCGCCGTGTCCTATCGCCGTTGTGCTCGCTGCTTGCTCAGTTTAGAGGCAAGTGGGATCCTTGATCTACTCTTGCATGTTGTGCCTAGTATGTGTAATTGAATGGTGATAAATTTCGGATGTCTAGGGTGTGAAAAGTTGAATTTTTAAGAGTGGTGTTTTAGGCTAGTAAACTGTTCTTGAGAAAACAGCTCGACCTTGGATGTTCTAGTGGTTTGCATGTGATGTTCGAGTTGGATTTTGGCCGTGACTTCTAAATGAAAGTTGTTAAGGACTTCTTGAAGTATAACATACTCAAATTTTGGACAACAAAAAACAAGTATAAGTGGGCGAAATCTTCATTCTTTGGAAAGACTAGATCTGGAGATTTCGGTAACTACCTTTGATGAATGCATGGACTGTAAGGCAATCTTTTGTTTGAAATTTCACTTCTACTTCTTAACAAAAGATATAAAGGACAGCCTGAGGTTTAACATATCAAAAATTTAGAGAAAACCAACAAGAATAGGTAGGTGAAATTGTGGTTTTTCGAAGATAGTTAGATCTGGAAATTTCGGTACTAGGAACAGAAGTTTTAACCACCTATATTAAATTACATAGGACGAATCTGACTTTTATTCCTTCATTAAAATCTACCTTAGGGTCTTGAATATCACATAGTCGAATTTCATAATTTTTTAAGGTCATTCGAGTATTTAATCGGAAATGTATCTAAAACCGTGCAATCTGATGTGTTCGGACTTGGTCAGTTGCAATGCGTGGACTATATCGTTTTTTATGAGGTTCTTTCAGCAATGTGTTCTTCATGAAATATCTCTCTTTATGTCTTGCCTAAAACATATTCAAATTTCGTAATTTTTGAAGTTCATTTGCCTATTTAACCAAAAATGTTTCAAAAAGCTGTGCAAGTAGAACGGACAGAATTAGTAGTGCTGTGATGCGTGGTCTGTATTGAACTATATGGAGATATTTTGGTGTAGTGTTCTTCATGAAATACATGCCTTTATGTCTTGACTATTACATGTTCTAATTTCATGATTTTTTAAGGTCATTTGGGTATTTAATTAAAATATTTTCTAAAACTGTGCAAGCTGGATTGTGCGAATTTCAAAAGCTGAAAATCGACCTTGTTGCCATCACATCATGTGCCATGTTGATATTGAGACATAAATTGTGAATATTAGTTTATGATAAATGAGAATACCGTCGGAGGGGTGAGCCGACAATGCCCTAGGAGTGTCAGGATGCCCGGAATGTGGGGGTGACGGATGTCCTCGGGAGTTTCGAGATGCCCGGTGGTATACAATACGTAATTCTAGGGGGAATTCCTGGTGGTATGTCGGTACATAATCTTGGAAGCCCTGGAGGTGTGTGCCGGGGGGGGGGGGGATTCCTCATGATGCTAGTTGGGATGCGAGATGCCCGGAATGTGGGGGTGCCGGATGCTCGGTGGTGTGTGCCGGAGGTTTCTCGCGATGCCAGGTGGGGTGCGAGCGATAAAATGGGGGATGCAATCACTGGTCCCGGGAAAGAAAATTGTGGTGACCTAATTGAAAGATAAAGAGTTGAAATTGAATCATGCATGGTATGGTGACATGTATGCATGGCTGTATGATATGATATGCATGAATGATTAATGTTGAGTGCATGGTTGTATTTGCACCTATGGCATGATGGTATATGCATGAAAGCTTGATGATGAGTGCATGGTTGTATATGCACCTATGGCATGATGGTATATGCATGAATGCTTGATGATGAGTGCATGGTTGTATATGCACCTATGGCATTATGGTATATGCATGAATGCTTGATGATGAGTGCATGATGGTGTATGCACATATGGTATGATGACATATGCATGTCTGCAAGGTAAGTTATGCTTGGATACATGAATGATATGCACTCTACTATGATGTCATGATTGTTCTGTTTGATGCATTGAGTAGTTTAATGGATCTTTTACCTGCTGAGTGGTTGTACTCACCCCTTTGGGGACCAATATTTCAGAGTAGAAAGATGCCTCTCCCTCCGATCACGCGGGGTACCTTTTACGGCCTTCCATCTGACGTGGAGGTCGATTGTATGGAGCTTGATTATGTCACCATTCCTAGTCTGACGTTTATAAGGGTAAGTGTGCTAGTGATGTATGATGTGGGCCTGGCTGGGGGCCCGATCATCCAAGAGTTCTTGTCGGTCCACGTCCGCCGAGATGGAGTGATGCGGGGGATGTTGCCACCGCCACCACCCGACGCACCGGGGTGGGTGTGATGGTCCGCGTGAGGAGTGGGAGTTGACACTTTTTTAGGATAGCCGACACTTGTAGATGGAGGATGATACGTGATCGATATAGGGGGTCGAGATCTCTCTTTTGAGCTGTGGCCAAGTTTAGTTAAAGTCTTGACTTTACTTTTGGGTTGTACTGACCCGAAAAATCCATCATGAAAATATAAATAAAAGTGGCTCGACTTTATCTTTTCTTATGGTGCGTAGTTGGTGTGCATTGCATTATGGTTATTGGAGGGAGAAATGGTGAGACTGGTTTATGCTTCCGCTAATGAGCTGCGCTGGGACCGTTTTCAAAAAAAAAAAAAAAGCCTATGAACTACAGTGCTTCCACTAAGAGATGTAACTAGTATCCATTTGGTGGAGCGATAGGTACCTGTGGCGACCTTAGGTGTTTAGGGGTGCCACACTTTCAGATAAATGGTAGGATCGATGCATGATATCGAGGGAAACCCTTGGATCACATAGATCGCTTGACTAGGAGACTTATAAGCGTTATTGGCCATGCGAGAATACAATTGGTCAACAATTGCTATAAGTCACAAAAAAAAAAAAAAGATTGGGTAGGTGTCTTAGTGGGACCCTCACATGAAAGACAAAGGCCGACCCCGAGGCCTTAAAATTTGACTTTCGTATTGCACTTCCTTTAAATGATTGATCTCGACATGATGTCTTATTTTTTATTGCTTTGATGTGTATGCTTGTTTCTTTCCATTGTATGCACTTAGTTATAAGTTTTTTAGATTAGGTTTAGATTAGGACCCTGGAAATGGAAAAAGCACGAAGACGGTGGAGGTCAATGTCCATTCCGACCATTATCATGTACTATTCATTTTCCCATCTTACGTATCGGGTTCCATTTGTTGTATAAAACCCGACGAGTTGCGGGTTTTCTTTCTTTTTCTCATCTTTTTTCAATTGTGTTTCTCTTTTATGTTTTCTAGGATTGCATGGTAGATTTATTGCTTTCCTTGATTGTTTATTTACTGTCTCATAATTTTAATTCCATCGTTTGCTTTCTTTTCTTATTTTTCTAGAAATAGAATAGAATGAAAATGACCAACCACGCATGATCGCTTAATTCAAGACTAATGATCCCAAAAATGTAAGAAGAAATGCATGGACACGTTAGGAAAACACAACATACTGTTTAGGTACTGAAATGGCGCTAATAAAAATATTAGCGTAACTCAAGTCCTCGAACCTAGATATTTGGTTGCGTAGGAATCGAGGAAATACTCTCGACCCTCGATTGGGTTTTCTAGCCAACCCCCAATATGAGGCTAGTGGCGACTCCCATCTTATTTTTAGGTTGTCATAAATAACTAGACCGTATAAATAAATCCATCGCGCGGGGTATGAGTTCCGATGAAACTCACCATGGTTTTGCATATTCGATATGGGAGTAACCCAAAGGATGAAATGATGCCATCCTTATGGGTGAGGCATACAGTCGAGAGGGCTACCATGGTAAAGGTATCCTTAAATCCGATATCCACACTCGACCCCTTCTTCTAAGGTGTGCCGCTCGTGTGGGTACGGATCGTGACACTCCGCTGTCACACAAGGTACAAGCTTAGGAGAGCTCGCGATCTCGTGGAGGAAACTCGCGAGAGGCTTGATCCAAAAGGCGAGGTGATGACGTCTTTTGGAACGTGAGCCGTGAGGGAATTCTCGTGATCAAGTACCCCTAAACCCGACTCTTTCCCCTTTTCTCTCCTTGTGATGATGAGTGATTCGAGGGCAGCGAGATCGAGTCGCGACAATCGGGTTTTCCTTTTCCGCATTTATTTTCGAGTCATTTCAATTTCTTGGATGTTTACTTACGCACCGTTTTTATTAATTTGATTGTAAATTTCTCTTCTAAATTATGTTAGGATTAGTCTAGACATTAAGGAAAACAAACCTACAAAAACATTTGCATGGACGCTTAGTGGTTTTATAAGGATTATAATTGGTAATCAAGATTGTGTGGCCATTTAGATAAACAACCTTCTAAGTTAGTGGTACCACAAGAGTGCTAATAGAAACATTGGCGTAAACAAGTTCCCATTCCTAGAAATCTCTGGTTACATAGGAATCGAGACAACACTCCCGCGTCTTGATTTGTCTCTAGCCGACCTCAATAGACTAGTGGCGACTCCTAGAAATACATAGGTTGTTAAGAATAAAAATACAAAATCCAATGTCGCGCGAGGTACGGGCTTGGGAGAGCCCGTGCCTAATCTAAGGCTGTTGGTCCGCCTCTTTAGGCAAATACCCCTAAATTTCTTCATTTTCCCTCAGACATAAAAAGAGAGGTCGTGACACTAACTAGTTCCACCGGACCAAACCAAATTGGTCGGTCTAATTTCCGATTCTAAGACCAACAAGCCGATCCCCGATCCCTGAAACTAGGAATCGGTCGTTCCAATTCCACCTTAGAGCCAGACCGAACTAAGAACCGAACACCCTGACCGGCAAGGCTTGAGCTTGGCGACCTTGGGTGAGCTCAACCTTGCCCTTGGCCAATGGCCTACAATTGACTGAAGAAGAAGAAAAAGAATAAAGAAAGATAAGAAAAAATAATTAAATTTTTGATTTTTTAAAAATAAAATATTATTAAAAGGAGTACACGGAAGAAAATCAAATTAGATTTTCTATACCAAATGATGGAAAATATTTTCTAATTCATGTTTAGATTTTCACTGAACATAGAAAAATATTGTTATTTTTTTTAAAAATATTTTCGAGAAACGTGATATTTTCTATAAGACAATAGGAGCCTTAATGAGCATCTCAAGAGCACTCTTTAATAAAATCGTATTCGTTAAGAGAAAACACAATTTGACAATGAAAGAGTAGTTAGATCTACGTGGAAAAGAAGATAATTGTGAAACTTCCTTAAATTTGTTTGAAGCATTAAAAAAACATCAGCATGTTGAGAAAATATTGGGTGTAACTGGAGTAGTCATCTCAGCACTGTACTAATCCATTTCATGAGCAACAAATGTCACTCGTGGGCCCACGTCGAAGAAAAGTTGCAAGTCCCCTCTCTCCTTCAATTTTCTCTCTTCTTCATCGTTTCTTTCTCCCCCCCCCCCTTTTTTTTTTTTACTTTCTTTACCTTTGGCCTACGACTGGTGACCGGCCAAAGGTGAAGGGCCGGCAAAGATGTCGTGGCCCTCGCCTATGGCCAGGGAGGGTCGCTTCCGTTGCCCTCGCGGCTAGTGGGAAGGTTGCCCTCGTTGGATTTGGTGAGGTTTTGGGAGGCAACGATTACCACATCTGGCGAGGTTTTGAGGGTGGCTGCAAGGGCAACTATTGGCGTGATTTTCTCTCCTATCTTAAGAAAGGAGATTTGTTAATATTTTATTCCTATAATTCTGGGATCTTTTCCTTTTTCTATTTTTATTTAGGTTGCTTGTTTCCTTAGTTGAGGCAAGCTTTTATGTACATATGGTTGAACAATGGCAAATGCTAAAATAACGAGAAAAAAAAAAAGACCGAAAGTTTGGCCTGAGGACATAGGCACATTGCCGAACCTCGTAACCTTTGTGTCTTTGCGTTAAGTTTTGTTTTTCTTCATGGTATCACAGCAGGTTATGACCTTGATTATTTGAAGAACTCACCTCATCCTCTTTGTGTCGTTTTTTGTTTTTGGGTGAGCACCATGACAATTTCAGAATTAGAATCTAGAAAACTTCCCGACAAAGGTGCAAGCTCTGAATCAGCGAAGGCTATGGTGCATGAGGGAAACAGCCAGCGTCTTACATCTATTTTGCTGAATGGAAGGAATTTTCTCCCATGGTCACGAGCAGTGACCATTGCGCTTGGAGGCCGATTGAGGCTTGGACATATTACTGGGCAAACTAAAGCCCCCAATGAAAGTCATCCAAATTTTGAAGAATGGCAAGCAAGCGATCATGGCATTATGACTTGGATCTTCAACTCAACACACCCTAAAATCTATGAGACTTTTGCTTATTTAGATTTGGCCAAAACATTGTGGGATTCATTGTCTAAGATGTATAGTCAAGCCAATATTGCATCTCGAATCTTTGAGCTTCAACAAGGTCTTGCTACATCTAGGCAAGGTGCAAATCAATCATTCACAGAACATCTAGGGAACATAAAAAAACAGTGGGATGAACTTCGTCAATACAGACCTGCAACCCAAAATGTGCGTGACTATGTGCAAAAGGAAGAGCAAGATAGAATTTTTTATCTCTTGACAAGCCTAAGATCGGAGTTTGAAGACATCAAATGTGACATTATTATGAGGCCGCAATTGCCGTCCTTTGATACCATTTGCTCCATAATACAAAGTGAATAAATAAGGAGGAGAGTCATGCATTCTGACTCGATTGTGGCACCATCAACAGGATCATCAGAACACTCTGCAAACGCTGTTAATTCTAATGCCAGGCAAAGTGATGGTGGTACTCAATTTGTCAAAGGGAAAGGAAAGAACCACCTTCATTTCCATTGCGATCATTGTGATCGAGATGGGCATTCCAAGGAACGATGTTGGATTCTACATCCTCAGCTGCGTCCAAATAAGGACAAGGGTCCGGACGCTAAGACAGCAATTCAAGGGAATACGATAGACTTCCAATCCAAGTTGGAGTCTCTAGCGCTGCAGGTTCAGCAGCTCCTTCTGGTAATATTAATGCACTTTCTATTGAGTCTAGAAATTGATTTATTGTTGATTCCGGTGCCACAGATCATATGTGTAGTTCCCCACATATTCTATCTAATACTGTTTCTAGCTCTTTGTATCCACGATCACAGTAGCTAATGGAGTGGAGGTGCCAACCCAAGGTGTTAGGCAAACGAATGTGCTTTCGAAAAAAAAAAACTAAGGCTTTATTGATTCCAGGATTATCTTCTAATTTAATATCTATGAGCAAATGTGCTAAACAGTGGAATTGTAATGTCATTTTTACTCCATAGAATGTGTTGTTCCAGGATCGCAATACCAGGAGGATGATTGGTGAAGGACAACTTCGGGATGGGCTATACACCTTAGATTTGCATGGCGAAGTGTTGGTGGCTAGGAAGGAGAATATGGATACCTCTCGTCTATGGCATTGGCGCTTGGGTCATCCTTTAGATCGGGTGTTGCGGTCCTTAAACATGTCTTTGACTCATGATTCTAGTAGTTGTGATCCATGTCACTTTGCTAAGCAACACAAGTTGCCTCGCATAAATCAACTAAATTGTTTGCTTTGGTACATTTAGACATTTGGGGATATTCTCCTGTTGATTCTAGAGAGGGTTTTCGGTATTTTGTTACCTTTATTGATGATAAATCGAGAGCTACCTGGCTTTACCTTCTTAACAAAAGTGAAGTGCTTACTGTTTTCCAGGATTTTTTCAATATGGTGAGTAATTAATTTAATACTTATGTGAAGGTTCTTCGTACCAACAATGGTACCGAATACACCAATCATATATTTCAAGTATTTTTATGAAGCAAGGGTATTATTCACGAGACAACATGTGTGGGTACTCCACAACATAATGGAATAGCTGAAAGAAAAAATAGTCACCTACTAGAGGTCACTCGGGCCTTGTTATTCTCTGCGAATTTGTCTAAATCCTATTGGGCAGATGCAGTTCTAACTAGCTGTTATTTAATTAATAGACTCCCTAGTCGAGTGTTAGGGTATATAACTCCTATGGAAGTGTTGTATGGGCGAAAATTTGATATATCTCACTCGAGGATTTTTGGGTGTGTCTGCTATGTTCACTCTCAAACTGGAGGAAAGCTAGATCCTCGTGCCAGGAAATGTGTGTTTGTTGGTTATTCATCTATCAAGAAAGGCTACAAGTGTTATGACCCTTACACAAAGTGTATCTAGATTTCTCGAGATGTTGTATTTGATGAAACTCATGTTTTTTCCTAACAAGAGCCACATTCAGGGGGAGTGCATAGATTATTATAAGAAGTTTTCCTATGAATTTGTCCTATTCCTATGGATGTTAATGGGATCGGTGAAGCCAAAGTCAACAATAGGGGTGTCGAAGCCAACAATGGGAGCTGTGCTTCGGGTCACAAATCTGCAGATCAAGAAAATTCATAAGTGGATCGAGAGATTGAGGCAACTGTTGTTCCAGAAGCTAAACCTAGAATTGCCACTAACGGGCTGATAGATGAAAGGGCAGAGGATGTAATCCCATTACGAAGATCATCTCGTGTCACTAGACCCTCAACTCGACTTCCAGATTTTACTACTTATTATCCAGTTCAACATCCCATTCAAGAATTTGTTGGATATGACAAATTATCTCACAATTTTTTGAGTTTCTTATCTGCTATTGAAGAACAACAGGAACCTCACAACTATCAGGAAGCAAGGGAAAAAGCCATTTGGGTTAATGCAATGAAGGATGAACTTCAGGCTTTAGATCGAAATCATACTTAGGAACTTGTACAACTTCCAAGAGGGAAGAAGACAATTGGTTGCCGATGGATCTATAAGATCAAATATAATAGTGATGGATCAGTTAAAAGGTATAAGGCGAGGCTGGTTGCAAAAGGATACACTCAAACATATGGTATATACTACAAAGAGACATTTGCACTTGTGGTTAAAATGAACAATGTGCGTGTTCTTATGTCAGTAGCTATTAATTGTGGATGGTCCTTGTTCCAAATGGATGTAAAGAACGCGTTCCTTCATGGAGATTTGGAGGAGGAGGTTTATATGGATCTTCCTCCTGGTCACCCCTTGCATAATAAAGATGGAACTGTTTGTAGGTTGAAGAAGGCCATATATGGTCTCAAGCAATCACCTAGAGTTTAGTATGGTAAACTAAGCGCTGCACTCATCAAGGTTGGATTCAAAAGAGGGACAACAGACTCGTCAATGTTCACCAAGGCTGACGACAAATGTATAGTTGTTGTACTTGTTTATGTTGATGATATTGTGATTACAGGCAGCAATCAACCTGGAATTGAAGTACTTAAGCGGCATTTGAGCAAGGAATTTGATATCAAAGACCTTGGCTAATTGAGGTATTTTTTGGATATTGAGGTGGCGAGATCTCACAAAGGATTATTTTTATCTCAGAGAAAATATGTCATGGATTTGCTGAAAGAGACTGGGAAGTTGGGAGTTAGACCGGCCAACATTCCTATGGAGTATAATAGTAAGTTCATTTTAGATGACACTCCATTACATGATGTTGGGCAGTTTCAGCGACTTGTTGGACGGTTTATTTATCTAACTATCACTAGACCTAACATAGCATATATTGTTAGTTACATAAGTCAATTTATGCAGAAACCAACTCGAGGGCATATGGAGCTAATAAATCATTTACTACGGTATTTGAAGGCCACACCTGGGAAGGGAATTTTAATGAAAAATAATGGTCACACAGAGCTTGTTGGCTACACTGATGCAGATTGGGCCGGCAACCCTATAGACAGGAAATCTACTACAGGGTTTTGTACTTTTGTGGGAGGAAACATTGTCACTTGGTTGCTCGTTCGAGCGCAGATGCAGAATATCGGGCCATGGCTACTACTACTAGTGAAATTGTGTGGTTGAGACTTCTGCTCTAGGAATTGAGTTGCAATTGCATGACCAAGCCTACAAAGTTGTTTTGTGATAATCAAGCTGCAACTCATATAGCTTCAAATCCAGTGTTTCATGAGAGGACCAAACATATAGAGGTGGATTGCCACTTTGTGAGAGAAAAGGTGCAAGACAAGACTATTGAGACTCTGTACATTCGCAATGAGGGCCAACTGGCCGATGTTTTTACCAAAGCATTACCCAAGAGAGTATTTCAAGAAATGACAAGCAAGTTGACCTCCGACGAGGTCTTCGGCCCAACTTGAGGGGGAGTGTTGGCGTGATTTTCTCTCCTATCTTAAGAAAGGAGATTTGTTAATATTTTATTCCTATAATTCTGGGATCTTTTCCTTTTTCTGTTTTTATTCTAGTTGCTCGTTTCCTTAGTTGGGGCAACCTTTTATGTACATATGGTTGAACAATGGCAGATGCTAAAATAACAAAAAGAAAAAAGAAAAAGAGAGAGAGACCGAAAGATTTGCCTGAGGACATAGGCACATTGCCGAACCTCGTAACCTTTGTGTCTTTGTGTGAAGTTTTGTTTTTCTTCAGCAACGCATGACCTGTGATGAGCATCGGCATCACTCATGAGCCAATCGTCCATGGCCACAAGCGTTGTCCATGACTAGATGGGAAAGATGGATACCCAAGGATCAATAGCATGCCCAAGCGATGCCGACGACAGCGATGGATGAGCGCCGGCATGGTTGTGAGTGGTTTGCCCATGGCTGGCCATTGCAATCAAGCATTATCCATGGCCCCTAAAGGCAAAAAAGAAAAGGAAGAAAGAAACGGTGAAGAAAGAGAGAGAAACAAAGGAAAGAGAGGGGGCTTGCAACTTTTCTTCAAGGTGGGCCTGCACTGCAATATTGAGGTGACTACCCCAGTTGCACCTTGTATTTTCTCTCAACGTGCGAGAGACGGGGATGTTGCTAGGCTGTCGACCAAAGTCAAGTCGCATGAAAAGGTGAGTCAAGAAGATAATTTTAAGGAAAGCATTGACTGTGAAATGAAATGCACCAAGTCTCCAAGCAGACCAGATCACCAAGTCTAAATAGACATGCGGGTTGTTGCGAAAGCATATCATTGCCACAGACAACCCAGCTTTTAAGCTAGTTGAGTGAGTGAGTAAACTCATCCGTATCATGCAAGCACGCATTGCATCTCTACTTAATCATTTCGAAATTTTATTACTTGAACATTTCTCGCGCGAGTACTATTAAAAATATATTTTAGTCATGTTAAGTGCAGATTTTATGTGTTTCTTTTGGGACAATCGGTTGCATAGCTAACTGCTATTTTGTTTTATATTGATTTGGAGCGGGGAAGTAGGAAAACAAAAGGCATGGAAGTCATCAGTACTGGGATCCAATTGAGCAGCGACCATGCCGATCAAGAGACGGAGAATCGAAACCCGAAAGTAAGAGCAGTTAATCTGGGGGGCTGGCTGGTCACCGAAGGATGGATCAAGCCTTCCCTCTTTAATGCAATCCCCAACAAGGACTTCTTGGTACTGTGCTACACGTAATTGCCTTGGTGTTTTTCATTGCTTTATTATCCGACGAGTCGATTGGTTCCGACAGTTTCTCTGATTCTGAAATTGAGTATAACTTGTAGGATGGGACTAGACTTCAATTCAAATCGATGATGGTTGGAAAGTATCTTTGCACTGAGTCCGGTGGAGGAAGCCGGGTAGTCACCAACAGCACGGGGACTCCTGGAGTTGCCGAACGCCCAGCTGGTTCCAGTTTTCATTGGGAGACATTCAGGGTGCGTTGGCTTTAAGCAGATAGATATCATTTGGCTATGCAAACTCGTAATGTTAATTTGGTGGTTAAGGAACGGACTTCTGTTAGTGGATTAGATGTGCTGTACATTAAGTGTAAATAAATCCTGTCAAGATTTTGATGGAGTTATCTGATGCAAGCCAAGGTTAGGCTTTCTCTAACAGTAGGATCGGGAGAGTGACTCGCACACAGGAAACAGGACGAACAGAAATTTCGGCACTGCACAAGCTCAGGAGAACAGTCGTATCTTTGTCAATACAGATCGGATCAACCTGATTCTAAAGCCAAATGAACAAAGACTTCTGGATATACAATTTCTCTGTTTTGGGTTTTCTGAAATAAGCTCTGTAGGATGGTCGAATTTGGGTTGGAAATAACGAACAGAACAGGAAAAGATAGAAACTTCGTTGGTTGCTCTTCTAGGCCTCCAAGGAAGTTGAAAGGTTCTAGATCGATGACTGCAACTCTTCAAGGAAGCAGATTTCAAAAAGCTTGGACTCTTCAAGGACGGAGTGAAAACTCTTCTAGGTTTTCAAGGGTATGAACTCTGCAAGGTTCACGATACTTGCTTGAAAGTAAAATTTTAATTCATCAAAAGTCGTCTGTCTTGTACAAGGAATCGGATGGCTTATATCATCAATGAAATAAAGACAGAAACTAGTAAAAGCATAACATCTTCATGGCTCCCAAGGTGTCTTCTTTCAAGCTTCTGGGATGAACTTAAGATATCAATACGGCTTCTCGATTGGATCGACAACTTCATCGAACTTCATCGACAATCAACAACTTCATCGATAAGAGGTTTCGTTGAGCTTGAATGCGGGCCGATCTTCTTGGTCGAGAGAGCTGGTCTTCAATGCAGGCTGCATCATTATCTTATGAGGACTAACATCGTTCAACTTGGAAATAGCAGTGATATATTCTCCTATTGACAACATTTTCCGACTAGATTAAGTGTGCATTGAGCTATAGATGATTTGCCGTGTTTTGCGTGTGTAGCTGTGGAGAATCAACGAGAGGCTCTTCCACTTCAGGGTTGCCAACAAGCAATTCATCGGCCTGGACTCTGGTGGGGACGGGCTCGACCTGGTGGCTACTTGTCATTCACCATGAACACCTGAAACCTTTGAAATTGTGAGAAACCCAGACGATCCAAGCCATGTTAGAATCAAAACTTCTAATGGCTACTTCTTACAGGTCATCAATCTCTTTCCATTTCCTACATATTACAAAAGATGGGAAAAGTACAAAAAAAGAGTCGTAAACCTATTGCACTGTAACCAATTTAGTTCGAAACCTTTCAATTGGATCAATTTAATTATAAACATTTTCACATTAGTACTAACTGAGTCCATCCGGCCAATTTAGGCCGAAAATTGCTGACGTGGCACGACCGGTATTGACGTGGACATTTTTAATAATATTTTAATATTTTTTTAATCTTTAAATATATATTTTTTTCCTTTCCCTTTTCTTTGCCTTTACCGACCACAACCATCACGTTGACCCTAGCTTGGGCAAGGGTTGGCCTCACCAAAACTGATGAAGGGGGCCTCGCCTAGATGGCCGGCGCTTGCCCTTGCCGGTCATGTCTATGGTCAGTGGACAGTGATGGCCACCAGCCAAAGGAAAAGGAAAAAGGGAAAAATCAAACAAATATTTTTAAAAATAAAAATTGGCGGGGAGGAACTGAATTGGTATCTATGTGAAAAAGTTTATGATTAAATTGATCCAATTGAAAGGTTTAGGACTGAAAAAGTACCGATATAATAGATTCGGGATTTTTTTAGTACTTCTCCCTAGATAAGACTAATGCTTTCTATAATAAGATTGGTTGAGAAATTACTACATGAACATCGTACATGTATTGTTAAATATACGGTCCGTTACAACTAGTCTTCTAATTTGAATGCTAATTATGGTCCACTTATTTGAAGGGCCAACTCAGCTATGGTTGTAGCCTATCACGTTATTTTATAAACCTATTTTATAGACACAAGTTGTTATTTACGCATCAACTTGTTAGATAGACACAAGCCAAGTGAAAAAATTTCGAGACTTGTTCAAAGCAAAGATTGAGAATAACTAAGAAAGAAGATCGATTATTGTAGTGGAATTTGTTTTGCAGGTGAGGACAAAGGAACGAGTGATAGCTGATTATCAATGCGACAAAAGTGATGCATGGGAAAACAAAGACCCATCTCTGTTTGTCATGAGCTTCACTAAAAGATCGGAAGGCAAGTTCCAAGTTACCAATGGTCTTGGACCACATAAAGCTCTCGAAGTCATGAGAGTACGCAGTTACAAAACTCCTATTCAATATAGTCAGAGTCCACGCTTCTCAAACCTATCAAATTAAATTATTTATGCGCAGATTATAAATTTAAATAAACTCACTCTAAGAGAAAAAAATTAATTTCTTTGTCTTTTTAGTATATGACTTGCGAATGAGAATTCTTTGAGGAGAAACTAATTCTGGCCAGCAATCTCTAGTGTCATCATATATGGAAACTATAGCAGCTACTACAGTTGCGTGCGTCTCTTATATGCCCCTTAAAAAGTTTCTGGTCTTGACAACTTAAAGTGCAGTTGGTAACTATTCTGTTCCCAAAAATAATTTATATTCATAAATAATTTTTTCTAATAATATTTCCTTGATGAGTTTCTAAGCATTCGAGTATGTTTTGTAATTGCACAAAATTTCTATTTTCAAAATATAATAAGAACATAAATGCGTTTAGTACGATTCTCATTATTTTTCATGTAGAATTTCTTTTAATTTTTTTAATAATCTTCTGAGATTTTTCTTTTCTTTTTTTCTTCTCCTCTTCTTCTTCCTCCTCTAGACAATTGATGGGCCTTGGTGATGGCTGGCAACCAACTAGAGACGAGAGCTAGCAACCTTGCCAGCCTCAAGGGAGCCTCACCAATCCTCGGCAAGGTCGAGCCTCACCGAAGGTATTTTCCTACATAGTTACACTCTTATAGTTGATTTTTGCGATGATCAACTGTTGACCTCGGTCCGAGCACATTAAAGTGGGCCGACTTAATCGGATTAAGTCATGAGCACATTAAGGCAAGTTCCAAGTTACCAATGGTCTTGGACCACCTTTGACTATTTCTGAATGGTTCATAGCCATGAGCACTATGATAGGATTACTTTGTGGGCCGACTTAATCGGATCGTGTTAAACTAAGATTTAACATACATGGTGGAACTTAGCAGCCCCTTGATAACGGACCAAGTACTTATGTTTGGACATGCCAATGTCTCATGCTTGAAATTCCTCTCAAAGAATTAAACATATCCAACCTTGTTCACCAAATTTTCTCACCCTTCATCTCACAGTTAAACAGCTGGATTTCATTTTCTAACATTAGTACATCACCAATCAAAGCGACTTCCGTGAGCTCAAACTTATTTAATTTTGAAGGAGGACAAGGGCCGAATGGGGGAAAATAAAAGGCTCTTGTACCCAAGAGACTATAAAGGAGGAGCCGTTAAATCAAAATAAATGAATCACGAGTGTTCCAGTTGATTTAATTACCTCTTCATGGAGATTTTTTATCATCAAGTTTCATCTAGCACTTGAAGCCCCTAATAAATTTATGTTTGGTGATCCGGATTTTTGGACCAACTGGAATAGGATATAATATATCATAAAAGAAAACCGGGTTTTCTAGTACAGGCGGAATATCTTTCTCAGCAAGACGATACCAACAAAAGACACGTCTGTCTAGGGGTGAGCATGGTCCGGGTTGGTCCGGGCCACCCCCTAACCCTAGGACCAACCCGTACAATGTCGGTCCTCAATTTTTAGGACCGAGGACCGACCCTATTGAGTCTGGGACAAAGGACCGGACCGACCCAATGGGTTCGGTCCGATTCCAGGGTCAACCCGGGACCGATCGATAATTTTTTTCGTCTTATTTTTTATACTTCCTAAAAAAGTAAACCTACAAATTCAAATTACACATCCATCGACAATACAGCATTGTGCAATTAAACTATAAATACCAATACATATTTAGCAAATCTAAGATGACACAATAATAGAAATTTCGTACTTACTAACCGCTCACCGAGATATGGGACAAGATGGAAAGCTCTTGTAATCATCTATCTTTAATATTCATAACACCATATACAAAAGCGTTTTCCTGCATTCGATCATGTAGCTTCACACCACTTGACTAGCAAATCACCATATCCACTGCAATACTACTCTACTCTTCAAAAACTTCTATCATTTGACACAAATTGAAAAGCAAAGTGCAACTGAAATTCATTAGTACAATTAAACCATAAAAAGTTAAAATACTTAATATAAACCATGAATATATAACTTCTGTTGATACCTAAATTTGGCGGCCCGTTTATTTAATGCATAGAAAATTATGGGTTAATTTTATCCCTAAAAAAAAATTAATTGCATTACATATAGATTCAGGTGCATTTACATTTTTTGCATTTTATTGGATCGGTGGTGAATGGATTCGGATTAGTGGTTCTAAGCTTTAATTTGGCAGGCCAGACTAAGCCCACGAAGCAAGTAAATTGGCCCGAGCCCATTTTCTTTTAATGACAAGAATTACCTAAATTGAGATTTGAAATAATATTACGGTGGATTTTTGGAATTTAAGAAAATCGGGTTGCAATCTTATCTTTTGGTGATAAAATCAGGAGATGTGGAAAATAAAAGAAAAGTGATATTGCGTGCAAAAAAGAAATCTTCGCGGATGCTGATTTGAAAAGGAAAATAAAACCCTAATCTTCAGCCTATAAAAAGGTTTTCACGTAGGGTTTCGGGAGGACGCCACACACATTGAATATACGGTCACAATATAGAGAGAAAACACACGTGAGAGAGAGGAAGGTTCGGCCAAGCATCACGTGGCTGCAACCTTGCTAACCCCACGGCTGAGCTTCATATCGCGTGCACCATGAGACAGTGACCATTGCCGTGCCTCCTTGTCAACAACGAAGCCGTGAAGCCCTGCTCGAGCTGCTGTCCCGACGTGCCCCGAGCTCTACCCTCATCGCTGAGTTCCAGCAGTTCCAGGAGAGGTTCTTTTGCCGAAAGTATTCAAGTTGAATATTATCCAGTCAAAGAAGACAATTCCGCTTGCTGCACGAAGAAGATCCATTCTCTGACTTGCAAAAGATGTCAGAGCCAACGTGGTGAAGTCCGAACTCCAAATTCAGTCGTGTGGGCAAAAAGGATCAATCCACAATTCGATGCGTTCACTCATCATCAAAGGCCACCTGTTCTGCCTCGCCTACAAGTCATCCCATACAACGTTCCTGATTCAAGCGGCCACGATCCTGTCGTTGCCAATTGCGCACAATCGCCGATCCACGAAGTTCCTATTTTTGCAGTGATCCTCCTCGATGATAGAGCAACGGCGTTCACTTCCCGCCTGGTCGTGATCAACTACACGAAGTTTTCGGCCACATTGAGGGGGGGGGGGATTCCGAATTATACAGGGAACACACGAGAGGGGAAGAGAAAGTTCCTTTGCTTTTCCATTGCAGGCCAACACTGAGCAGTTGTGCCCACGTTGTTCTTGCAATTATCAATGCCCGACCATCGTCGGCAATTTTAGGGAGAACACATTGAAAGAAACGTCCCTGCTGCACCGCAAGTTCATGGTGATTCGCTGCTACCTTCTTGCATCGTTGCCAAACTTTCTGTGACGACCAATTGCTGCTGGGCCTGCCACCGAGAGCTGCTCAACCAAGACGACCAGCGAATCCAATAAACCTTAAAGGAGTCCCGGCGCACTCCTGCATCTTCGACGTGTCTATTCTAGACGATCCCAGCAAGAAGCCAACACCTTTCCGAGAGCTATTCTTCAATTTCTAGCGATCCCACGATTACTTTTCAGTCCTTCCAATTGGGATTTGATTCAGTTTTGCAGGTTTGTTGAAGATCTCTCTCACGGCCAGCAAGCTCACTGTCTTCTCTGGTGGACATCAAAGCGTCCATCCCACACAGTGGCACCATCAATTGTCGAGATTTGGTAGAAGAGAAGAAGACAAAAGCTGAGTGGTGGATTGAAGATTAAAATAAAGAAGTCCAAGAACATTCCATCGCCTGTAGATAAGCTGAAGTTCTCGGATAGAATTCCAAAGTACTCAGACTTGTGGAACACGTCCAGCGATTACCGTGCACCCTTGCATGCTACGGACCGTCAGTCTTCCTCACCGTGATTCCTGTGACTCATCATCCATCCGAATTTGGAGATGTCACCCGTGGTGAATTAGGTAAGACTCTCGATCAATTTGATTTTCATATATCTACTGCCTAATTTGTAATATCGCAATCTTTCTTTGAATGTTTGATCGATATTGCCATATCCAAAAGATCTCTTGATCCCTCATGAATTAGGAAATTTTCCTAATTTCGCAACGTGCGTATGATTGACAGTCCAATTTCATGCTTGAAATATGACTCGCAATCGCACGGAAAAATCGCCAATCCGATCTCATGCTCGAGATTCGATTCGCGATTTATTTAAAAATTGGCCAACCCGATCTCATGCGCGAGATATGGTTCGCCGGTTTGTAGATATCGATCATATCTTATCTAATTTGTCGTCACGTTAGTTGGATCAATTTTATTTTGTTAAATAAAAAATCCAAAAAATATTTGAGTTAGGATTAGGTTTGTTTTAGAATATTTCTTGTTATCTTGCATATTTAGAATAGAGATTTTATTTCGAATTCCAAAAAATCAAAAATCAAAAATCAAATCAATCAATTTAGGTTGCTAGTTTTTTTTTTTTTTTTACTTAGGTTGCATGTTTAATAATTCGATAATTCTTAATTTCGAAATTAATAAAACAAAAACACAAAAAAAAATCATCATGCATGTATCGTGTAGAGTTAGAGTACATTTTATACGTCATTGCATATTTAAATAGATTGCATGCTTATTAGGAAAATAAAAATCATGTGCACATCATATAGAATTAGTTTCATACAATGCACGTCATTTAGTGATTTTTGTTAGATGCATCTAATTAGAAATTGCCCGTCATTAGAATTAGGTCATTAGATTAATTTAGATTGCATATTTAAGTGTTGCATTTCTTTAATTTCGAATCTCATGGAAAATACAAAAAATTATTTTTTAGAATAAATCCATCTCATGCTTCAGGATAGACTACATGCTTATTTATGTCATATCGCTTAGGTTATATAGCTAAGTCATGTTGCCATGTCATTGCATAAAGCATGATTCTCATTAATTAAGTGAAAACAAAAAAGAAAAAAAAAGAAATTGCGTGTTAATTAGAAATCATATCTAGGATTGTTGACGTGAATTCTGATCTAACAACGCAGATGCTTTCATTGCTTTGAGGTAAGTTCCTGCAATTTATTCATTGCTTTATCTGGGTGTTAAATTGGTAGTTTGCGCACCCGTATGTTCACCTTACATGTTAGGAAATAGTTTAAAATCAATTCAAGCTACCTGCAAAACCCTTTTGTCAAAATAAAAGAAATGGTACCGAAAGGACGTTAGAGAAATCTGGCGTAACCAAGTTCCCGTACCCAAATCTTTAGTTCGTAGGAGTAAAGTGAATCTCCCGTTACTTTACTTGGGTTTCTAATCGACCCACCAAAAATATATTAGTGACGACTCCTAATTAAAAAATTACATGTTAAGAACTTGAACCGAAAGTCGCGAATTGGTATGGGCTTGGGAGAGCCCGAGTTAAGTCTAGGCTTAACAATCCATTAGCCAAACCTTAGGTGGTCCACACCCCGAAAAAATTGGTCGCGACAGCTTGGCGACTCCGCTGGGGAATTGTGTTAAAATACTTAGTGGACTTAGGCCAATTTCTTTTTGAAAAAATATTTTTGTTTGGCAGCAAGGATTCCAGGTACATCCTAACATTTAAGGTATTAAATGTTTTTACAGAATGGGAGGTATAAGGGGAAGTGTTTGCTAACCTTTGTTATGCAGGGAGGTGTAGGAATGTATGGTTTACTTTCATATATGAAGTGCTGCTTGATTTCAATTGCTATGCATGCCTTGCATTATCACTACACTTTGCACACATAACCTGCCACCGGACCTGGGCCGCATAGGATTATTTAGGATGGTATTGAGATGGATACCACTTCAACCGCATGCTCGCGGTACGAGTCACCCATCTCAATCCCAAAGTTTCTTTCATGGTGTCAAGAGTACCCACCTCGGTCCGCATGCTCGCGACCCGGGTCGGCTCTTTGACCAAGCCGGAGTCATGAGGACCCGACATAGTCCACAAGCCCGTGGCTAGTCCGATCATCCTTGTGGCTCCACTTTCATAAGCCTTATAGAGTAGAAATCGAGCCACTTACCATGTGCATGTCTATGTGATTGCCATTAATTTTCCTTGGTGAAGTAAGTCTTCTATCTCTATACTATGCAATTTACTTTTGGTCCATCCATGACAATCTAAGTTAGTCGTTTGATCTAATTCATTTGTCAATTATAAATTAAATGAGGAAATTGCCATGCAATGAATCATTTGCCCAAAAAAAAAAAACCTTTGGAGAATTTGTTTTCAATTCATATATAGGGAATTTAGTCTTGCTAGGGCATCTATCTTTATTTTCCTAGTCCATTTTTAGAAAATGCCCTTCTTGTACGAACTTTTCATGAATAAAAAAAAAAAAAAGTGGAAAAATCAATTAGATCATTGTCATGGATTGACTTTCTAATTACACCTCATGCTTACTTGTTCCCGTTTATTTCCTTTAGGTCATTATGGAGCGATCTCGCTCACCCATCCGTACATGGCCGAGGGCTAAAATGGCGGATCAAAATGAGGTGTTGGACCATATCATCGTCAATATAACAAACGAATTGTGTACCTCCAAAGTCAAGTCGATGAATTGTCTGCTACTGTGGCTTGTTTCGTCAAGCAAAAGGGCCGTGATGATATAGGTACTCTATCATCAGTAGGAAACTATGACTCAAAGAAGAGAGCCAAGAGGACTTTCGAACCGTCCTATTTTCCTGAGGTAGCTGAATTTGATGCCACTATGAAGAGACTAGTGATATATCTAGAAGGAATAATCTCTGACCTAGAGGATTTGCATCACAAGATCAAGGAGGGTGAAGAACTCAAGCACACATGATTCATGATCCTAAGTAGATTGCTTTCCTCATTTAATTAGGGGCATACACCTTCCCTTGCGTGGGAATTCTTATCGCTTTTTAGGGATTGATTTCAATTTCTTTTGTGCTTTAGCATTACATTCCAATAAATGTAATTTGATTGATGAATATCAATAGAATTACAAGTTTTGTTTTGAGGACATGATGGGGTACACCAAACTAGCCCGGTGACGTTATCCAACAATGAAAAGAAAATATCATCCAAGGAGAATTCTGAGGACTAGTGTTGACACCTAAATTTTGGTGATTTAATTTATTTATTTATTGCATAGGAAATTATGGGTTAATTTTATTAATTGCATAGCATACAGATATAGGTTGCATTTATTTTTGTTATTTGCATTTTTTGCATTTTATTGGACGGAAGGCGGATGGTTTCAAATTAGTTGGACTAAGCCCATGAAACGAGCAAGTCGGCCCAAGCCCATATTTTTAATGATCGAAAATTATCTCGTGGGAAAATTAATTTTGAAATTTCAATCGGGATATGAAATTTTTTAGATAGGACAGATGGGTAAAAACTATTGCGATTTGTCTTTAAAAGATTTGGATTTAGAAAAAAAATTTCATCCTGATCTCGAATCCTTATCAATATGGGATGAATTTTGTGAAAAAGATTTGCGAAGATTGATTCGAAAAATAATTTGAAAATCCAATTCCTTTCCCTATAAAAGGCCGTGCGTGCGAGAGGTTTAGGGGGGCTTTTTCGCTAGGGTTTCTTTTGGTGGAGGGAGAGAAAAAATAAAGCAAAAGCAGAAGCAGCAGAGGGGGGAAGTGATTGGACATTTACTGTTCATCATCTTCCCCACATTTGCTGCCCCCATTCGCTGTCCTGGTCGCCGGCTTCTCTCCACCCGCGCCTGCGCCGACGCCATCAAACCGCAAGCTGCTCGGACTCCCTCGCCGCTGGTCGTCGCACCACCGTGCCCCTCTGCAGCTGTGAGCACCGCCGCGCCCGGCGTCCAGCGACCGCATCTCAGACCTCCCGCGGCGACGCACAGCCCCGCGACCTACCTCGGCCGCAACCGCCGGCCCGTTGAAGCTCGTCGCGACCCACTACCCTGCCGCAGGCCGAGCGATCCACCTGCAGATCCCGAGTCGCCGGTCACTACCGCTGCGCCAGCATCACCGTGCCCCGCCTGCGAGGCTCTGCGTGCCCGACCATCTGAAGCCCGCGATCTGCAACTCGCGAGCACCCCCCTTGAAGTGGAAAGGGATTTGCGAGAACAACACTGCTGCCGGCGTGCCTTGCAACGGGAAGCTCACCCTGGTTACGGACCACCACCCTTGTCTGCGCACCACCACGAGCTGCCAAGCCTTCGTTTGGAAGAAAAAAAAAAAAAAATCAATTAGGTAGTCCTTTTTTATTTATTTACTTTATTTATTTATTTTTTATGTTATTCTCACTTGTTTATTTTTTTCTTTAGTAGGATTATTCCTAAATATATGATTGATGTTCCAACATGAAAGTGCCCCTCAAGCTAGGGATTGATAGTCCGATTTTCGCGCCCAAAATCCGACTCGCAATTCTTTACAAAAATCGACAATCCAATCTCAAGCCCGAGATTCGATTCACGATTTAATTTAAAATTAGCTAACCCGATCTCATGCACGAGATATGGTTCGTCAATTTTTGGATATCAATCTTATCTTTTGTTTGATTTGCTATCGTCAAGTTGATTGAGTCAAATCTTTTTCTTTTTTTTTTGTGACCCAGGGAACCTCCGAACGCCGCTTCGCGGGGAGAGTAAACCCTGGAGCGCCGGGGGCCCCCACCGCTGACCCCCAAGCGCAGGTAAGACGCGCGTTATGCATTGAAACATCGCTTCCACGGAGGTTCGAACCCTTCCCCCTGCGTTTGGGGTACGAAGCCCTAACCAACGCTTCCACCGTGGGCGGTGGTGTCAAATCTTATTTTCGTAAAATAAAAAATCAAAAAAATCTTAATTAGGATTAGGTTTGTTGCCATCTTGCATATTTAGGATTGCAATCTTATTATGAATTTTTAAATAAAAAAATCCAAAAAGAAAAGTGCAATCATTTAGGTTGTTAGTTTTTTTATTTGAATTGCATGTTTAATTATGTGTTAGTTTTAATTTCGAATTTCTTAAAGAAAAAACACAAAAAAAATCATTATACATATTAGATTAAAATTGCATGTTTCATTTTAAATTTAGATCATCTTTTTTAGATAAATTGCATTTTAGATTTAGATAAAGTCTTAGTTTAAATTAGGATTTAATATAACTTAATCCCTAGTTTAAATTAGATAGAATCTTAATCTAGCTAGATCATTTCAAATTTCATAAAATTTGTCTTAGGATAAATTAGTTGCAATTTCTAGGATAGATTGCATTTTTAAAATAAAAAATGTCATTTGCATGTCATATAGAATTAGGTTCATGAAATGCATGTCATTTTAGTGATTATTGTTAGGTTCATTTCTAATTAGAAATTGTCCGTCATTAGATTAGGTCATTTAATAAATGTCGTGTGACATATAGCTCGCGTATTAAATTATATGTTGCATGTCATCTTAGTTTAAATAATTTTGTATGTTATCGCATCGCATTGCATGTCATTAGAATTAAGTCATTTAGATTGCATCTAATTATTGCATTTCTTCATGTCATATAGTTTAGGTCATGCTGCCATGTCATATTAGATTATTAGAATGCATTGCATGATTTTCATTAAGAAAAGCGAAAACATAAAATTGAGTAATTGCTTGTTAATTAGAAACCATATCTAGGGTTGTTGATGTGGATTTCAATCACGAGTGTTCCAGTTGATTTAATTACCTCTTCATGGAGATTTTTGATCATCAAGTTTCATCTAGCACTTGGAGCCCCTAATAAATTTATGTTTGCTGATCCGGATTTTTGGACCAACTGGAATAGGATATACTATATCATAAAAGAAAACCGGGTTTTCTAGTACAGGCGGAATATCTTTCTCAGCAAGACGATACCAACAAAAGACACGTTTGTCTCTTTTACGCCTTTGTCAGCTTTGTCTTTTTTTCGTGGGACATTGACCTGCAACAACTCTAAGGTAGTTGTATTGTCACACTCTGATTCAACGTTGGATGGCGGGGGGAGTTTGCAGTTTGATTCACTGGTAGAGTTCCCGAACATCACGAGACTTAAGATTAACCCCTAGAGTTATAGACCAGTGTGACCATGCAAATTTCCCGTCCGGTCGGAACTAGGGGACTGCCATACTTATCAGCCAGAGATTAGTCTAGTGATATGTGAAAAAAAAAAAGAAAAAAAAAAGAGGAAGCCCATCCTCGGAGTCTTCAAAGATATTTCCATTCAGTGCGAAGCGTGTGAATCCCCGAACACGGCAACTTTTTGTCCGTTCCGCTCCAGTGAAATCTTTTCTTGATTTTGTCAATAGCGAGGTCGGTCTACGGACGTGTTTTAGGGGCTTCGTATATTCTGGCTCCGAAAGCCTAGATTTCTCTGTCCCTCTTTTTGGAGACCAGTGGATTCCCTTTTCCTCTTGCCCATTTCCTAGAAACTTCGCGTACATAACTTATGAAAAAGATTCTCGCATGGTCGTGATGTTCCATGGGCTCAATGAATTTGAGCCATCGCGTGCCGAATGGCACTCACATGATTTGGCGGCTGTTATTCACTGGCCTCTTGCGTGCTCATTACGCGGAATTATTTGCTCCAATAATTGGAGATCTGAGGAGTCAAAGAAAGCGCAAGCAACGACCAGTTAATTGGACAGAGGAAAAGATTTTGACAGAATTAAAGGAGAGAAAGGGACCTTGCTGACTTGACCTGGACGTATAATGTTGACCACACGTTAAACAAAGGAGGAAGAAAATCTTCTTCGAAAGGTTCGAGTGCGCTTGAAATCGTTATTGAAGTATACTTTATTTAGAAAATTATTACTAATGAATTCTCTCAGAATACTTATTGACTATATTTAAGGAAATATTTTCATTTTTGTTGGATCGATTACATATGACTTAAAAAGTACCAATACTTTTCGAGAGTTTTGGTGCCGTGCTGGACACTTCAACACGTGTCCGACACAATCTAACAGGCGGTCAACAAATATCAAAAAATCCAATACGTGGTTAATTCTCCCAACACACTCTGATATGCGAGTTCGGAATTCCGACACGCATGAGATCAATTTTAAAAAATAAAAGAGTTAAAATGTAAATATGCAAAAAATAATAAAAAAAAAGTAATAAAAGGAGAAATAAGTGATTAATTGCCAATGATATTAATAAATGGTGGATTAATGTTTTTAGTATAAATTCATTATAGGCTCTTTTATTATTTATTTATTTATTTATTTATAAATTTGAATCAAATTATTTGATTGAAATAATCATGTATACATAAAAATATATATTTAATATACAACATATTTCAACGTATCAAAATTCTTTATTTTTTAAGAAATGACATATCGGCGTGTCTTATCATGTCACGTGTTGAATGTCAATGTTAGTGCCACTTAGCACATAGCACGGACGAAACACAATATATAACACAAGGATAATCAATATATTGCAAATTGTGAAATTTTTTCTTAATTAGTTTGTTAGATTTCGTTTGTTTCATGGAAAATAACTTTTGAGAAATTGTTTTCTTGATTTCCTAATGTTACACAGAAAGCAAACCAGACAAGGATATTTTTCCTTCAATGAAAAAGAGTTCTTCTAAAATAGGAAAAGCGGAAATTATTTTTCCTATTCTTTCTTTCACCCAGACCAATCGCATTCTTCTCCATGCACTCCTTTTAATTAGTTTTTATTTTCCTTTTTCATTTTCCCTTTTTTCTTCTTTTTTTTCTCTTTTTATTTTATTTTATTTTATTTTATTTCTATTTCCTTTCCCTTCTTTCTCGGCTGGTTGTCAGCCACGGCAACAGTCAATGAGCTCATTGCTTGCCGAAATTTAGCCAACCACGAGCTTGCCAGCCAAGGCCTCGCCAACCTTTGGCGAGTGGAGGTGTGCAAAGGGAACCGCCCAACCGGGAACCACTCAGACCGGGCAAAACCGGCGGGTTCTAGGCAGTTTTCACGAGCTTTGGTTTAGTTTATGGTTCTAGAGTAGGAATTAGACTAACTGGACCATACCAACTATATATTTTTTAATTTCATAATAAAAAAATTTGGATTGCGAGGACGAAGCGAGCCTCACGAAGTTCTTGCTTAGGCATGGGAAGTCTCTGAACAAGATGATCCTGTGCTTAGAGGCCGGCAAGGTCAAAGATTTTGTGCTCAAAAAGTTAGATCCCGAATAGTGGAATTTTCCAAGGTGGCTTCTAATGAATTCTATAATTCATAGGCTAAGTCTTGACTGTTTCATACTTCATATTTGTTTGCACTTTGCTGGAACAGAACTATTTTTTAAGCCCTTCAATGCGTCAACTCATTGCGAAATTGTTGACCTTGGCCGAGTTCAACCTTATCTGTGGCCAGTGGTTGGCAATTGGCTGAAGAATAATGAAAAGGAAAAAGAAAGAAAAGAAAAAATAATTAAATTTTAAATTTTAAAAAATAAAATAAAAATATAATATTATTAAAATGAGTGTAAGGAAGAAAATCAAATTAGATTTTATATACTAAATGATGGAAAATTTTTTCTAATTTATTTTCAAGTTCCAGCTAAATATTGAAAAATATTATCATTTTTTTAAAAAGTATTTTTCAAAAACATCACATTTTCTGTAAAACAATCAGAGCCTTAATGAGCATCTCAAGAGCACTCTTTAACAAAATCTTATTCATTAAGAGAAAACACAACAGGACAATAAAGAGCAGTTAGATCCGCGGAAAAAAAAGAAGATTATTAATGACATTTCTGGTCGACATGCGAGGGACGGCAAAGTTGCGAGGGCGTCAACCCAAAGTCAAGTCCCACGAGCACGCGTGTCGACCAGAAATGAAATGAAATAAAATGCACCAAGTAGACCAGATGACCACACACACAGACAACTCAGGTTTGAAGCTACTTGCGTGAGTGACTCAACTCATCCGTATCATGCAAGCACGCATTGCATCTCTACTTAATCATTTCGAAATTTTATTACATGAACATTTCTCACATGAGTACCATTGGATATGTTTTAGTCATGTTAAGTGCAGATTTTATGTGTCCCTTTTGGGACAACCGGTTGCATAGCTAACTGCTGTTCTGTTTTATCTTTGATTTGGAACGGGAAAGTAGGAAAACAGGAGGCAATGGAAGTCATCAGTAATGAGATCCAATCGATCCACGGCCATGCCAATCAAGAGATGGAAAATCGCAACCCGAAAATAAGAGCAGTTAATCTGGGGGGATGGCTGGTCACAGAAGGATGGATCGAACCTTCCCTCTTTGATGCAATCCCCAACAAGGACTTCTTGGTACTGTGCTATACGTAATTGCCTTAGTGTTTTCGTTGCTTTATTAACCAATGATTCGTTTGGTTTCCACTGTTTTTCTAACTCTGAAACTGTGTATAATTCGTAGGATGGGACTAGACTTCAGTTCAAATCGACGATGGTTGGTAAGTATCTTTGCGCCGAATTTGGTGGAGGAAGCCGGGTAGTCGCCAACAGCATGGAGAACCCTTTGGTTGCCAAACGCCCCGCAGGTTCTAGTGATCATTGGGAGCCATTTAGGGTGAGTTAGCTTTAAGCAAATAGATAATATTTTGATGTGGAAACTCGTGAGGTTGGTTTGGTGGTTAAGGAACGAACATATGTCAATAGATTAGATGTGCAGTACATCAAGTGCAAATAAATTCTATGTTTGTGCTACCACCGTCTGGGTTTTTGGCTCACATCTTACATAGTCAAGATTTTGATGGAGTTATCTTATGGAGGCTAATTATGGGATGAAACTAGTTACAATATACCCTCTCAATAAAATAAAACTCAAATTGTTCAACTTGAAAATAGCATTGATATATTCTCCTATTGACAGCATTTTCCGACTAGAATTAGTGTGCATCGAGCTATAGATGATTTCCCGTGTTTTGTTTGCGTAGCTGTGGAGGATCAACGAGAGGCTCTTCCACTTCAGGGTTGCCAACAAGCAATTCGTCGGCCTTGACTCTGGTGGGGACGGGGTCGATTTGGTGGCTACTTGTCATTCACCAGGAGCATATGAAACCTTTGAGATCGTGAGAAACCTAGGCGATCCAAGTCGCGTTAGAATCAAAGCTTCTAACGGCTCCTTCTTACAGGTCATTAATCTCTTTCCAATTCCTATTTGTTACATAAGACTAATGCTTCATATATTAAGATTGGTTGAGAAATTATTACATGAACGTCGTACATGTATTGATAAATAGATGATCCGTTACAACTAATCTATTAATTTGGATGCTACTTATGGTCCACCTATTCCAAGGGCCAACCCAGCTATGGTTCTAGCCATTCACGTTATGTTATAAACCAAGTTAGTAGACCAAAGATGTTCTCCATTTATCAACATGTTAGATAGACACTAACCAAGTGAAAAAATTTCGAGATTTAGGCTCCACCCATTTCATAAAAAATGTTGCATTTTTAAAAAATATTTTCCAAGAAACCATTTTCCAAGAAAAATGTAATTATTTTTTGAGGTATTCAGGTAAAACATGAAAATGAAGTAGAAATATATGCTACTATTCGTTAAGGAAAATATTTTCCTCCGTGCACTCTTTTTCAATTTTTTTAAATCTATTTTTTAAATTATTTTAAAAAAATCAATTCTTAAATTATTTTTAATTTTAATTTTTCTTCATCTTCTTTTTTCTTTTCTTTCTTTCTATCTTGTTCTTCTTTGGCCACTTGCCTGGCTTGCCTCTAATCGAGCAAGCCGATCTAGCGAGCAGCGAGATTGCTAGAGGTTAGCAAGCCTCAAGCTTGCCCAAGGCCAACGAGCTCGAGGCTTGCTTGTGGCCGACTATCATGGTGGCCGGGACCAGCCAACACAAAAGTAAATAATAATAATAATAATAATAATAATAATAATAATCAAAAATTCCAATTTAAAAAGATGGAAAAAAAATAAAAAAGATGCAAAGGTTAATTGGGCATGAGATAAGAGAAAGTGAATAAGGAAAATATTTTCCCTTATTTTAGAAGACTTGTTTCCGTTAATGAAAAATATTTTCCCCAACCATTTCCCTAAAAATATTTTTTTGAAAGTTATTTTTCTCGAAATGAACTAAGCATTATTCAAAGCAGAGCTTGAGAATAACTAAGAAAGAAGAGTGATTTTTGTGGTGGAATTTATTTTGCAGGTGAGGACAGAGGAACGAGCGACAGCTGATTATCAATGCGATCAAAGCGATGTATGGAAAGATGAAGACCCATCTCTATTTGTCATGAGCTTCACAAAAAGATTGGAAGGCAAGTTCCAAGTCACCAATGGTCTTGGACCCCAAAAAGCCCCCAGAGTCATGAGAGTACGCAATTATAAAACTCCTATTCAATAATAGTCAAAGTCCACGGTTCTCAAACCTATTAAATTAATTAAATGATTTATGCCTGGATTATAACTTTAACTAAACTCACTCTATGAGCAAAAATTATTTTGTTTTTATCTTTTTAGTAAATGACTTGCGGATGAGAATTCTTTGAGGAGAAACTGATTATTACTACTGCTCACTCTGACTAAGCACACGCCAGTAAATACTGTTCATAGGAATGACATAAGATACAAGACGATATACAGAATTAAAAATCTAAATATGATGTGATACAATATGTACAACCTATACTTACCATGCTCAACATCTATTTTGAACCAGCTATGAGAAAATCTCCTTTATAGATTGGTACTTGGCCTAACGTCTTCGGTTCTTTCGGGATACATGTGATTTTTGCTTCTACACATCCATGGGTTTCCTGGTCAAGTACTACAAAACACACTAAGGCACGTATGTGAATTATAAGTAAAAAGTTGCAATCGCGACAAGAATACGATCGAAGCTAGCTTTTTTCCAACAATAAATACCTGATCTGCTACGACTATTAATTTATTAAGTACAATGTCAATTTGTTATTGAGTGTTGAACATGGTACATACATCCAAAGAAATAAGTCTTGTCTAGACTTGAGTTTTCTGGGCCGGATCAATTACAATGGTCCTTTAGTGCATTTTAAATGTGGCCCCACGTGGATCCACAAATGATTAACGTGGCAGGTCCAATCTATAGGCAATTTCATATTTCAAGATCCTCTTACAATCCAACATATCATTTCCACACATTAGTTTTAGTAACCATTGGTCTCTTCCAACAGCAGAAAAGAGCTGTTAAAGATACCTTCTCCTTGGATATAACACTAAGCAACTCGGAAAAACTCTAAGCCAATTCGGCTTTGATGGTGCCTTCTTTCCATTTGTAGACCTATGAAAATCCCACGGTCTTCTTTCCTTCAAGTCAATATCACTGGCTCTTTCGTCTGATCCTTGTGAAGAGACTCAAGTCACTCCCACGCCAGAAGACCCCTTCCTCGATGGGATTAAGGTTGTCGATGCGTCCTATTCGACCACTGAATTCTAAACTACAAACGGCAATCCGACAAAACTACAAGAGGGGCCTTCTTTCATTGATCTGACTGTTACACAACTCTAAGTTTTATGCATGAAGCAGATTGTTTCATCTAGTGTTTTTGTGCTCGAATTATTAGTAATGTCTTTACTTTGTCCTTCACTCAATTTTGGAGTGATTAGGGGGGAATCAGAGAGGAATACAAAAGATTAAGAAAAATCTCAAATCTCCTTTTTTCCCCTAATCTTCTCAAATCATTCCAAATCTATCCAAAATCGAGCGGACCCAAATGAAGGTATGCATTGATGATAGGAACATTGGAGGACGTTCATAGTGGAGGACGATTTCAAGTTCGTAGGTGAGAATGGATTGGACGCTGTGAGAATTCCGGTGGGTTGGTGGATAGCGAGCGACCCAAGTCCTCTACCCCCTTATGTCGGTGGTTCCCTGGCCTTTCTGGACAGTGCTTTCTCTTGGGCAGAGTGAGCCTAATTGCCATCTTCTCTTCATCTTATCATGTACAGATGCAATTTCTTTTATATCATTTGATTTTCTACTTGCAGGAAGTATGGGCTGAAGGTCATCATTGACCTGCACGCAGCACCTGGTTCCCAGAATGGCTGGGAACACAGCTCATCGAGAGATGGGTTCCAGGAATGGGGAGACACAGATGACACCATCGAGCAGACCCTCCATGTCATAGAATTCCTAACTTCGAGGTAATTAATAAATATGTTGTTCGCACCCTATCCCGAGTATTGGGGAATATATGATTTGATTTAGCCTACGTAGATACACGAAGAGCCTGAGCCTTTATGCCGTCGACCTCTTGAACGAGCCTCTCGCGGGGACACTCCCTCTAGAGACTTCATTTTTGTTAGACTAATTACACATAACATAAGAAGTACCGACATTTTTCAACAGCTTTGATGTCATGTCAGATACTCCGATACATGTCCAACACGATCCGATATACTTTGACACGCGGTCAACAAATGTCGAAAAATCCAACATGTGGTTAACTCTCCTGACACACTTTGATAAATGAGTACGGAATTCCAACGCATACAGGGTCAATTTTAAAAAATGAGGGGTTAAAATGTAAATATGAAAACAATAAATAATAAATGGGGAAAGAAGTGATTAAGGCCTTGTTTGAAACAATGAATGATATTAATAAATTGTGGATTAATGTTATTAGTGTAAATTCATCATAGGCTCTTTTATTATTATTTATTTATTTATGAATATGATTCAAATTAATTTAATTGAAATAATCATTACAAATGATAATTTATCATATACAACGTGTCTCAACGCATTAAAATTCTCCATTTTTTGAAAAATGACGTATTGATGTGTCGTATCGTCTCTTGTTATGGCTCGTATTGAATATCAGTGTCGGTGCTACTTAGCATATAGCACAGAAGAAACATATTATATATAGCTTTCAAGGTACTTTTATGCATAACACAAGGATAATCAATATAGTGCAAATTGTGAAATTTTCTTAATTAGTATGTTAGGTTGTTTTTCTTTCTCTTTAAAAAAAAATCAAATTTTTATTTTTATTTTATTTTCCTTTTTCCTCTTTCTTTTTTTTCTCTTTCTTTCTTTTTTTCTTTTATTTCTCTTTCATTTCCCTTCTTCCTCGACCGGCCAACCATGGCGACGCCAGCAAGCTCGTTGCTCACCGAAATTCGGCCAATCATGAGCTTGCTGGCCAAGGCCTCACCAACCTCTACCAAGTAGGGGTGCGCAATGGGAGCCACCCAACCTGAACTGCCTAGACCGAACAAGACCAACTAGCTCTAGGCAATTCCCATGGTCGGTGGTCCAGTTCTTGGTTCTAGGATAGGAACTAAATTGGACCATACCAACTATTTATATATTTTTGAACAAGATGATCTTGCGCTTAGAGGTAGGCAAGGTCAAAGATTATGTGCTCAAAAAGAAAATCATATCCCGAATCGTAGAATTCTCCAAGGGGTCTTCTAATGAATTCTGTAAGCTATTTCGTAGGCCAAGTCTCGACTGTTTCATACTTCATATTTGTTTGCACTTTGCTGAAACAGAACTATTTCTTAAGCCCTTGAGCGCGATAACTCATTGTGAAATTGCCGCAAACACAATAAACTAATTGGTTCCACCGGATTGGACTGGTCGGTCAGTCTAATTCTCGACTTCGAGACCAGCCAATCCGATCCCCGGTCCCGAAAAGTAGGAACTGGTCCTCCCAATTTCATCTTGGAACTAGACCAGACTAGGAACTCCCACTGGCGAGGCTCAAGCTCGCCAATCTGGAAGGGCCGAAGTCTTGGGCTATGCTTGAGCTTGCCGACCTTGGGTGAGTTCGACCTTGCCTTTGGCCGATGGTCGGCAATCGACTAAAGAAGAATGAAAAGGAAAAAGAAAGAAAAGAAAGAATAATGAAAATTTTGATTTAAATAAAATAAAATAAAAAATAAAATGTAATTAAAATGAGTGCGAGGAAGAAAATCCCAAATGACAGAAAATATTTTTTAGTTCGTTTTCAGGTTTCACCTGTACACCGAAAAATATTATCATTTTCTTGAAAAATATTTTCTAGAATAGTCACATTTTCTGTAAAACGATTGGAGCTTTAATGATAGTCTCAAAAGCACTCCTTAACAAAATCCTATTTGCTAAGAAAAATTACAACTGGACAATAAAAGAGTTGTTAGATCTGTGGAAAAAAAGAGAATGGTGACATTTCCTTAAATTTGTCTGAAGCATAAAAAACACTAAAGCGGGAGGACGGCGAAGTTGCGAGGCGTCGACCCAAAGGCAAGTCGCACGAGAATTTTATGAGTCAACTAGAAAGCATATTTAATAAAATGAAGGGCACCAAGTAGACCAGATCACCATACGCACAGACAACTCAGGTTCTAAGCTACTTGAGTGAGTGACTCAACTCATCCGTATCGAAATTTTATTACATAAACATTTCTCACATGAGTATTATTGGATATGTTTTAGTCATGTTAAGTGCAGATTTTATGTGTTCCTTTTGGGACAATCGGTTGCATAGCTAACTGTTGTTTTTGTTTTATCTTGATTTGGAACGGGAAAGTAGTAAAACAGGAGGCATGGAAGTCATCAGTAATGGGATCCAATCGATCAGCAGCCATGCCGATCAAGAGATGGAGAATTGCAACCCGAAAATAAAAGCAGTTAATCTGGGGGGCTGGCTGGTCACAGAAGGAAGGATCGAGCCTTCCCTCTTCGATGCAATCCCCAACAAGGACTTCTTGGTACTGGGCTACACGTAATTGCCTTAGTGTTTTCGTTGCTTTATTAACTGATGATTCGTTTGGTTTCGACAGTTTTTCAAATTCTGAAACTGTGTATAATTCGTAGGATGGGACTAGACTTCATTTCAAATTGATGAAAGTTGGTAAGTATCTTTGCGCCGAGTCCGGCGGAGGAAGCCGGGTACTCGCCAACAGCACGTCTCTCTGTGTGAAGCCATCCTGGAGCAAAATCACTCTCTTGTTTCTCTTCCTATGTTTTCTCATAACCAGCATATCATCAACTGAGGAAATAAATAGTCCATCTCCAATAAACGTTCCTAATGATGGTAACAACTAAACTTATTGGCTTAAGGTTTTGGCACCGGTGGTTGTTTTACTAGTTAATAATTTTATCTGAAACCCTTTATGTAGGGAAGCAAGGCCATAACCATAGCATTGCCGGAAATTGGTTGCCGGAGTGGGCGATCATTCCCGTGGTACTGATCTTCATTGTAGCCATTCTCATTGTGGTGTACCTCTATTGCAAGCACCCCATTCCCCTAATATGCAGATGGTGCGGCATAGAAGTAGCGCTAAATGGAAAAGGAGTAGAGTTAACGGAAAACTGACTCCAGCTGACGAAACATCTGTTTGAATGGAAAACAAGAGCACCCTGTTTTGGGCAGTTCCTAAGGGTAGTGGTCTCATTTTTAAATCCAAGATAGGAACTGAATAAATTCGACCAGGACGACTAGTTAATTTTTTTTTTCATAATAAGAATTGTTGATGTATCAAGATCACACCATCTGTTTTTTCTTTGTCTTGTTTAATCAGTTTGTTGATGTCCTATTTTCTAAGAGCGGTTAGCTGCACGTTTTGTAGCTATTCTGTTAGTTTATTGCTGGTTTTGTGGACCAAGCAAGCTGTTAGTGGACAACCTGGGTTTATGGTTAAGTTTTAGTATGTATTTGAGCATTGTCGCGACCTCTTTTTTTCGGCGTTCGCAATCGGGTACGAGCGCCTAAGGAGGCTAATGGCTCAGCTAAATTTAATTATGCCCGGACTCTCCCAAGTCCACCAATTCACGACTTTAATAATCTAAATTTTTAACCTGTAAATTAATTTTAAAACGGAGTCGCCACTAATCGGTTTGGGGTGGGTCGATTAGAAACCCAAGAGAAGTATCGGGAGAAATACTCGCTCCTGCGCAACCAGAGAAATTAGGATCGGGGACTTGATTACACTAGTTAATCACTAATGCCCTTTCGATACCTAATATTGTTTAAACCCTGAGGTTTTTTGGATGTTCGAGGGATTTTCCATGCATTTTTTGGAGGAAAAACATTTTTTAATCTATTTCTAATTTTTGGACACAAGGGATTTTTTTGGGATTTTTTTTTGGTATTTTTGGAAAAAAAAATACAAGTCTTTTTGGCTTTTTCTGATTTTTTTTTGGCTTTTTCATGAATTTTTGGTTTTTTTTTGGATTTTTGGTATTTTTTGGAATTTTTTTTATTTTTTTTGGAAAATAAAACATTTTTTATTTTTTTTGGAAAATAGAACATTTTTTAACATTTTTATAACATTTTTCGGTTTTCTGGAATTAAAATATTTTTTAATAATAATTTTTTTTAATAAATTATTTTTGATTTTTTTTATTAAAATATTACATAAAATAATAAAAAGCCGACCCGGGTCGGATCCACGGGTTGGGTCTGACCCGGGTCGACGCCCCAGGGGTCCGACTCAGTTTTTTTCCTTTGTTCTTCTTTTTTTTTTTTTATTTATCAAAACGGCCTGATGGCCCGTCGTTTTTGGGAGGGATCCAGCCCGGCCTGACGACCCGGCAAAACCCCACCCGGATCCGGCCCGAATTCTAGCGATGACCCGGTTCCTGTGAGGAACCCTACCCGACTCGGATCCGACCCCACGACCAGTTTTCCAGTCGCCCTAAAACGCGCAAAACCCTACCCGGCTCTCGACCCGGGTCCGACTCGACGACCCAGGGGCGCGACCCGAAAAAATCGGGAACCCTAGGGTTCCCGATTCGCAGTGCTGGTGAAGGGCGGCAGCTCGCATCGTCGACGACGGCTACGCAGAGGACGGCGGTGGTCGGTCGTTCGTCGGAATGAAGAACACGACTCAACAACGGCGGCTGATCTATTTGGCCGGTCGGGACCGAGAGATTAGGGTTTCGCGGTCAGGGGGGCGATGGCAGTGACGCGGTAGACAGGGTGGCGGCCAGATCTCGAACGGAAAAGCGGCGGCGAGTGGTGGCGAGCGGTCGATAGATACCAAACCGCAGCAACGGGGCAACAAGGTGGCGGTGGCGGTGACAGAAGGCAGCGACGGCAGTGGGCCTTCAACCTTCACGGATTTGGAGCGGCGTCAGGCACAACTCGAGGTGGCGTCGGGGGGGACAGCAGCAGCAGAGCCGCGGTTGCAGCGGTGGTGCAGAGCCTCTGGCTTCACAGATCTGGCGTTCCCTCCTCCGGCTCTCCTCGCTCAGCCTTGATTTTCTCTCACTCAGGCCAGATCCGAGCCTCCACCGGCCGGATTTGACCTTCTCGAAGTCGCTCACCGCCGGCCTTCCCCGAAGTGTCTCGGTGGATGGCGGGCTAAGCTCGCGACTCGAGTTCTCTCCCTCGCTCGCCCTTCAATCCTTCCCGATGTCTCTCAGTGAAGGATCTTCGAGCTTGCGATTGCCCTTCGACGATGGAAGTGCTCTACTATTTATAGGCGAGGAGGTCCGATCGACGGAGCTTCGACCGGCGGTCTCCTTCGCGCGCCGAGCGGTTCTCCTTGGCTAGACCGGCGTCCCATCCGAGCTTATCCAGCAAAGCGTGCTCGGCATTGATGGCGCCCCAGATCTTATCCTCTCCGGCCGACGTCGGCCTACTCCCCTTGGCCGTAGGCCGTCCTTTGCGTGCGTCGTCGTCTTCTGCGCGTGAACTACAGAGGCGGAGAAAGAAGGAGCGAGGAAGAAGAAGAGGGAAGAAGAAGAAGAAGGAAGAAGAAGGAGAAAAGGGGGGTGGGGCCAAGTCGCACGAGCCCACGTGAAGAAAAAGGGGGGGCTGCTGTTTTTGTTTTTCTTTTGGTTTTTTATTTATTATTTATTATTTACTATCCGAAAAAGGCAAATAAATGTAAAAAAAACCTAATTAATTAAAAAAACGAAATTTAGGTGTCAACAAGCATTTTTTTTTTTCAGTTTTCTAAACAAGATACACAGCTTTTGTCGTCAACTCCTCTGTTATTTCGAAATCAACACTGGTGTCAGAGCTTTCTTGATCTTAAGGGGCTGCGAGTGACTTGTGAGATTGATTGAGAGGTGTGTCTGCATCCATAGAAGTTAAAAGCAAGATGGAGGCAGGATCGAGTGGTTTTTCAACAATGGCTCCACCAGCGTTTGATGGAGAAAATTATCAAGCCTGGGTAGTGAGAATGTGAGCCTATCTAGAGGGTTGTGATTTTTGGGAAGTTGTGGAACAAGATAAAGAAGTTGCTCTGCTTCCTGACAATCCAACCATCAATCACATCAAGTTTCACAAGGAGAGGACAATTAGGAAAGCAAAGGCAAAATCTTGTTTATATGCTGCTGTCTCACCTGCCATTTTCAGTAGAATTATGGCTTGTGAATCAGCCAAAGCTATCTGGGACTTCCTCAAAGCTGATTATCAAGGAGATGAGAGGATCAGAAGCATGAAGGGGCTAAATCTCATCACAAAATTTGAGAGACTGCAGATGAAGGAGTCTAAGACAATTAAGGAATATTCTGATAAGTTGATAAGCATTGCAAATCAGGCAAGAGTTCTAGGCACTAACCTCTCTGATAATAGGCTAATGCAGAAGATTCTTGTCTCATTGCCCGAAAGGTTTAAGGCAACCATTGTCTCTTTGGAGAATACCAAGGATTTGTCTCAGATCAAGTTGGCAGAATTGCTAAGTGCTTTGCAAGCACAAGAGTAGAGGAGGTTAATGAGGCTAGAAGGAAGTACAGAAGGAGATCTGTTGGCCAAAGAAGAATGTCGGAGGAAAAGTCAAGAAGTGGAAAGGGAAGAAAGAAAATGGCAGTAGTGGTTTAGAAGCTGCTGCAGGAGAGAACAATGCGGGCAACTCCAAGAACAACTGGCGAAGATATTCCTCATGTTAGCACTATGGAAAAAAGAATCATCCGCACTTTAGGTGTTGGAAGAGGCCAGATGTAAGGTGCAGAAAATGTCATAAACTTGGACACATTTAGAAGTTCTGCAAAGAGAAGAGAAATTAGCAGTAAGGTGAGGTACATGTTGCAGTCCAGCAAGAGGTAGATCAACTGTATGTTGCCTCTTATTTCTTCTCTAGTACTCCATGTGACAGTTGGCTTGTTGATTGTAGTTGCACAAACCATATGACAAGTGATGAAAAGCTATTAATAAACCTTAACAAGTCGTTGAAGTCAAGAGTGAGGATTGGGAATGGGGAGTACTTAGAAGTGAAAGGTAAAGGAACTGTAGCAATGGAGAGGTGTTGGAACTAAGCTAGTTTCTGATGTGATGTATGTGCCTAAGATTGATAAGAATTTGCTGAGTGTGGGGCAGTTGGTAGAAAAGGGATTTAAGGTGATATTTGAAGAGGAGAAGTGTTTGATCTTTGACTTCAGTGATCAGGAGCTATTCAAGATAAATATGCAACATAAGAGTTATTCTATGAATTCTCTTGAGAAAGAGTAGATGGCATTCAAGTGTCAGGCCAATGATTCAGAAATATGGCACTAGAGGTTGGGGCACTTTCATCACAAAGGCGTGCTATTCATGCAGAGGAATGAAATGGTAACTGGGTTACCAAGCCTAGAGGACAGATCACAAGGTGCAAAGCTTGTTTGTTGGGCAAATAGACAAGACTTCCTTCAAGGAATCCACTTGGAGAGCTACAGAGAAGCTACAATTGATTCATACAGATCTATGTGGTCCACAAGTGACTCCTTCACTAAATGGCAGCAGGTATTTCACTATTTTCACTAATGATTATACTAGAATGTGCTGGATTTACTTTATGAAGCAAAAGTCAGAAGTTGCTATGGTATTTCTGAAGTTTAAGAGATGGGTTGAGAACTAAAGTGGTTGCAAGATTCAGATCATTAGATCTAATAATGGAACAAAATATACTTCACAGAGGTTTAACTCTTTCGGTGAAGAGGCTGGAATTGAGCATCAGCTTACTGTTCCTTACTCTCCACAGCAAAATGGAGTTAGTGAGAGGAAGAATAGAACCATTATGGAGATGACTAGGTGTCTGTTGTATGAGAAGAATCTACCAAAAGAGTTTTAGGCAGAAGCAGCCAACACAGTAGTTTTTTTGCTGAATAGACTACCTACAAAGGTATTGGAGAAGAAGACACCCTTTGAAGCTTGGTTTGATATCAAGCCAATTCTAAGAAATTTGAAGGTGTTTGGCTGTTTGTGTTTTTCTCATATTCCATAAGTCAAGAGAGACAAGTTGGGAGAGAAAGCTAAACCTCGGATCTTTGTTGGCTACAATTTAGTGTCAAAAGCTTACAGGATCTATCAACCATAGACAAGGAAGGTGATCACTAGCAGGGATGTTAGTTCCTGGAAGATGAGAAATAGGACTGGACAAATGAGCCACAAGGCAAGCACAAAGAGGTCTCATTGGAAACTAACGAGCTGGTGGATGATGTTCCAATTAGAGGTACCAGATCTCTGACTAATATATATCAGAGGTGCGGTGTGGCTATTTTGGAACCTGCGGGTTATGAGGAAGCTAAAAGCGATTAGAGGTGGATGAATGCAATGAAGGAAGAGTTGGCTATGATAGAAAAGAACCAGACATGGGAGCTAGTGGAGAGGCCTAAAGACAAGAAGGTGATTGGAGTAAAATGGGTTTTCAAGACCAAATTTAATCCTGATGGCTCAATGAATAAGCATAAGGCCAGGTTGGTGGTGAAAGGATATGCATAGGTTTAGGGAGTTGATTTCTCAGAAACCTTTGCTCATGTGGCAAGACTAGATACAATTAGAATGATTCTTGCTTTGGCAGCTCAATAAGGGTGGAAGGTATATCAGTTAGATGTGAAATCTGCATTTTTGAATGGAGTGTTGCAGGAAGACATTTATGTTGAGCAGCCAAAAGGCTTTGTCACACCAGGCTAGGAGGAGAAAGTTTATTTGCTAAGAAAGGCTCTCTATGGCTTGAGGCAAGCTCCTAGAGCATGGTACAGTAAGATGGATGAGCACTTGCTAGGCCTAGGTTTCAAGAAAAGCCTCAATGAATCCACTCATATGTCAAGAAATTAGTATCTGACTTAGTGGTGGTGTCTCTTTATGTGGATGATATGCTAGTGACAGGGAGTAATAATGCTCAGATTACTACATTTAAGTAAGAGATGATGAAGATGTTCGAAATGACTGATCTTGGTGAGATGTCGTATTTTCTAGGAATGGAGGTTAGGCAGAATTAGAATGAAGTTTTTATCTGTCAAAAGAAGTACTTGAAAGAGATTTTAAAGAGATTCAACATGGAGGAGTGCAAGAGTGTGAGTACTCCGATGGGTCATAAGGAAAAGCTTCAAAAGAAGGATGGATCAAAACCTGCAGATGAAAGAGTTTATAGAAGTTTGATTGGTTGTCTTATGTATCTCACTGCAACCAGGCCAGACATCATGTTTCTTGTAAGTGTCTTGTCTAGATTTCTCAATTGTGCAAGTGAGTTGCATATGGTAGTTGCAAAGAGGGTGTTGAGGTACTTGAAAGGTACTCTTTCATATGGGATTAAGTTTTGCAGAGTTCAGGAGTTTAAGTTGCAGGGGTATTTCGACAGTGATTAGGCAAAATCGGTGGATGATATGAGGAGCACTTCAGGTTATTGCTTTACATTTGGGTCGGCATGTTTTTCCTAGTGTTCTAAGAAGTAGGAAATAGTGGCTTAATCAACTGCAAAAGCTGAGTTCATTGCAGCTATTGCAGCTATGAATCAAGCATTATGGTTGAAAAAGCTGATGGATGATCTGCATATGCATCAAGAAGAAGACATAGAAATATTTGTGGATAATCAAGCTACTCTGGTCATTTCACAAAATCCAGTATTTCATGGAAGAACAAAGCATTTTAAGGTCAAGTATTACTTCTTGAGAGAAGTGTAGAAGACTGGAGAGATGAAACTGATGTACTGCAATTCAGAAAATCAGATTGCAGATATATTCACGAAGTCATTTCATGTTGGTTGATTTGAACATCTTAGGACAAAGCTAGGAGTGTGCAGTACTTGATCCAGGAGAAGAGTGTTGATGTATCAAGACCACACCATCTGTTTTTTCTTTGTTTTGTTTAGTTAGTTTGTTAATGTCTCGTTTTCTAGGAGTAAGTTAATTGTTGTTTTACTTGGTCAATCTTATCTTGTAGGAGCAGTTAATTGCACATTTTTGAGCTATTCTGTTAGTTTGTTGCTGGTTTTGTGGACCAAGCAAGCTGTTGCCCCATCATCTCCCGCATACCATCTAGAGCTTGGTTGATTCCGACCGTTGCTTGCTCACCCGGGGCTGCTACCCCCGCACCAACAGGAGGTGGTGCTACCCTAGCATCTATAACAGGTGGAATCATTCCACTCGCGCTAGCCTGTGCTGGCGCTCGACCACGGCCTCCTCGGGTACCGACTCTAGTCGGCCCTCTTCCCCGAGTCACGGCCCTACTGGCCCTCTTTGCAGGAGTCCTCGGCTCTTGATCGCTCATAGTATCGCTTTAAAGAACTGACACCTGTTCCCAATTCAACATCGAATTAGAAACAGAGCAATTCGAACAACAAACAATTTTAGCACTCAGCTAACACAGACATGCACCAGCATGAATTTAAAAGCCTTTCCTACTAACTATCCCATGGTCAACGCTCCTTATCACTCCAATCTTGAACTTTGCTCTAATACCACAAAAAGGGGATGTCACGCCCCGATCCTCGGACGCGCGCACATCCTTCTACTCGGTCGATTTTAGAATGCGATATCCCAGGACTATGTATCGCCGACCCTTTCTTTTTTATTAAGCACATGTGGAAGCAGTTATAAATCCCCAGACAATAAAACAATGGGATAGGAAAGTAGGCCTTATTTTTTCATATTGAAATTCATAACCACACTTTCATTAACAGCACAACTCATAGTATATTTACAAAACTATTCACAACATACTTGTCTCACACCTATCTATGCTAAGACAGGGTTTACAAAAGGGATGGGATCTCAGTCCACATCCGGGTTATATTCAAGATCCCTCTCTGGATCGTCTTCTTCTTCAAAAGTCTTTCTCCCCTTCAGGTTCCTCTTCCTTAGCTTCTCCTCATGGTCCTAAAATGGTTATTCAATAACCAATGAGACCACGTCTCAGCAAGTCCTACCCCCTACGACTCAATTAGTAAACTAATACGCCATACGGTTGCCTAAGCACAACACAAGTCAGAGGACTTACCTTGGCCTCAGTTCCAACCTGCAATTCAAGGTTAAACACAGATATTCAAACAATTCACGACATTCGATCAAGCACTGGTCAATCGACTAAGTCGATTACATGTCAATTAGACCCTCTCTAGGTCATTCCCACTCATACCATGATTTCCCAGTAGTGTACTCATTCACCAAATCACATGTGTTTCTCGGGCGTCGTTTTCGCCAATGACATACCGATCACCGACACCGTGCGTTCTTTAAGGCGCCGTTTTCACCAGTGATATCCTCGATCACCAAACCACGTGTCCTTTCTAGGGCGCCGTTTTCACCAAGGTGACATCGGCAATAGACAACATCATGAGTTCTTTAAGGCGTCGTTTTCACCAGTGATATTTCCATAATCACTGAACCACATTTGTCTATAAGTCATTTACGTGCGTTCTTTAAGGCGCCGTTTTCGCCAGTGATACTCCCAATCACCGAACCACGTATGTCCAATAATATCGTACCTGATTGGTCTCAACCAATAATGTTCTCAGTTAGCTCTCACCATTCTCCCTACTATATAGCCCATCAACGTACTGGCGCTATATATCCATGCTCGGCCATTACCAATCAAATACTCAATAACAAACAATTTGGGACAATTCCTCAAATTTCACAATTTAAATCAATTCCATAAAAATTGAAGCTCAATTAAATAAACGGACTGCACCACGACAATCGGCACGAAATTCCGGTCACTGGCCATCCCGGTTGAATTTCTGGAAAAATAATTAATTTCGAAAATTAAATAAATAAATATTAAAAATCCAATTTAGGCCCGTATTGCCTGATTGGAGCCCGAAACGGGTCGGGAAAAATCCTGAGATACATTCAATAAATAACCAAACATTTCTACTTGCTAATAGCTAGGTCTAACCACCTAACATGCATCATTAAGTCACTAAATTAATTGTTCTAACCTAATCTAACCACCTAATTGCACTTAATTAAATCTAACCAACCTTAAGCATAATTAGCAAATTAATAAAGCATTAGTGAGTAAAACTCACTTGATCAAAAGCGGGAATCGAATCACCACGATGGCGGCGCGACGGCGGCCGAAATCAAACTTTCGACAACGCCGGCGGACTTGGACCGGGCCTTGGACTTGGCCCAACAAATCTCAGCCCAATTGAGATTTGTTCTTGCACTGGAATGGGCTTGCTCATGGACTTGGGCCTAGCTGCGATTGGGCTTCAAAAACTGGGCTTGAAGACTACAATTGTTGAAAATGGGCTTGAAATAAAACTGAATTGGGCCTGTCTTTGCTGGGCCCGAAAGACTGAAATTGCTGGGCTTCCAATCCAATTGATGCTGGGCTGGAAATGCCTCTGCAGATGGGCTGACGCAAGCTCAACTGGAGATGGCCTTTGCTGGGCGTGGAACCTAGTCTTGGGCTGAAGATACACGGACGACTGGGCTTGGAATTCGCTGGGCTGCTGGATCAACACGGAGGCGTCCAGCTGAGAACTCGCTGCTTCGTTGACCGAGTGAAGGGCGCCTGGCAGCTGGATTCGAGCGCGGCTTCAGCTGAAGACGTGAGCTGAGCGAGCAGCAGCTTTGGTCTTCGTGCACTGGAGTTTCTTCAATGTTTCGGCAGTCCAAGACTTCGTGGCTTCGCTGGGTCGACGGGCTGGAGAAGATTGAAGACGGAAGCTGCTCGCGGACGCTGCTTCGCTGGACGCACGAAGCGGTGAGGAGCTTCAGTCAACAAAATGGTTTCGGTGCTTGCTGTGGTCTTCGATGGTTGACCGGGGAAGCAGAATCGCGGACAGCTGGCCGCGGATGGAGAGAAGATGGCGTTCGGTGGAGTCTTCGTGAGTGGAGGGGCGACGCGCGCGCTTAAGGAGCTGCGGGCGTGAGATCAGGGTCTTCGGTGGAGATGCTGGCGCCGCTTCAGAGGTCAACAAACGGTGGAGGAGAGAGCGCCGTTGACTGGATCGTGGGCGCGTGGTTGAAGAGAGACCCTGGTGGCTTCCTTCGGTGCTGGCTTTGGTCTTCAAGTGTTTCGCTCGGTGGAGAGAGGACGTGGCCTTTCTTTTGGTGCAAGCTGACCGAAGATTGAAGAAGCTGGGCTCCTTTCTCTCTGCTGGTGCTGGTGTCGCACGAAGGAATCGGGAGAGATAGGATGGTCGTGGATGGGAGGAGGCAAGAAGATAAAGATGAGGAGTGAGGTGGGGCCATAGCTTGATATTTTGCAAGAATATCCTCCATGAATCACTCTTAGCCAAGTAAAAACACTTGGCCTTCACTAGACCATCCAAATGACCCCCATAACCTCTCAACTAGTCCAATAATGTTAGGGTGAGGGGATGTTACGAATTCTTCAAGGTCTTGCCTCAATTGCTCTTCCATTCTCTCTTGATTCATTATCAATTGGTCACCATAATTTCAATTGATATATCAATGCTTCACTTGCTATTTTTCCTCATCCAATAACCCATCTTGCATCTCAATTTTGCGACTGAAAACCATCTCCGGCATTTTCTGCACTAAAACAATCCTGCGACGACTTTTTCCCAAAAAGTGTCAATTGTCAGAAAAATCTTCTGAGACTGAGTCGACACTCCTAGAATTTATTGTGACATGGCCAAAACTTCAATTTCTGAAATCGGACTCGAATTGGCGGTTAATTTTCATTCGGTGCGTTTTTAGCGTGACCTAGACTATTGGGTAGTTTTCATAACTTTTTAAGGCAAATGACCCGTGGTCGATTTTCTTCGAGCCACTATGAACCCACTCGACTCAATGGCGACTCTTGATTATCGTGAAAATCTCGAGGATTCAATTACGGACACAGGGTACCAAAACAATAAGAAAATCAATCTAGTGTTGGCCGATGAGAATTTTCTAATTCAGTGGTGTCACCCACGATTAGTCACATATCTCTATCGATCCAGTCTATCTCTGATTTCAAATCGATTTTTAACTGTGCCGTAGTGACCTCTAAAGATGGACACGGTTAAGAAGCCGATTCCTGATCGAGTTCTCAAGTCTATTGCCTTAAAATTCCTTAATAATTTCCCCAGCTAGTCTAGTTATCTCGAGAGTGATCGGCTCTAAGAATAACCCTATAGACGCGTCAATGAAATGCCCGATTTATTCAGTAGAAGACAGGGTTGAAAATTTGGGATGTCACAGCCCTTCCTCCTCTACCCATCTTCGCGTGAAACCTTATAGCAAGGTAGGGGCAGCAACAGAGAAGAGGGGGGAAAGGAGAGAGTTCAAAGGGGGGAGCAAAAACCAAAAAGTAAGGAGGTCAAGGGGAGAAAGAAAGGAGAGAACCAGAGGGCAGAGGAGGAGAAAAGGGAAAAAAACATAAGGAGAAGAAAGGAGGAGGGGTTCGAGGGGGAGGAACGCAGGGAGCAGCTTGCCGCCAAAGCCGCCCGCAAATTCGCCTCGGCCACCGGCGACGTCAAGAAGCCCCACCACCAGGCCACACCTCTCCAGCAGCCGCCTGTCCCGACGCCATCGCTACCCATTCTCCCCAACACCGTCCAAGCTGCCGCCGCCTTCCGTCCCGACGCGTTGCTTGCTAATCCTCGCCAAGCCGTGCCGAGCACCCCCAGCCGTGAGCTCCGATGTCCCGAGCTTGCCGCCTAAGCCCGACGCCGCTGCAGCACTTGCAACCGCAAGTGCTGCTGTGCCAGCAGCCAAAGCTCCGCTCTAGTGCCGCCACTACTGCCGTGCTCCCCTTTGCTCGAACCCGTGACGCCAGTAGCCCAAGCCGATCGCCGAGCCCCCTCGCCACACAACCTGCAACACCCGCCGACGCTAATGCCCGTCGCCGCAGCTCCCAATGCCTTTGCCATGCCACCACAGCACCAGTCCAGCCCCGTCATGGCACTAACTCGTCGCCGCTGCCACCTGCCGCCGTTGACATCGAATCGCCGCTCGGTGTCCCGGCCATCCTCTTCGACGCCGCGAAGAAGCCCTGGAGAAGAGGGTACGAATCGGGTCATGGCTGGGTCAAGCGAAGCCTCCAAACTGGGTAGGGTTTGGTCTTCAAAGCGAGTCAGGTGCAGGTCACGAACCAAGTAGGGTTTTGAACAATTTGGGCCAGGTTTGGACTGTTTTTGCATGTTGGCTTTATTTTAAAAAATTAGACCAAACTGGGCCTACACATTAAGCCCGGCCCAGCAGGTTTTTGTCGGCTTGGATCGCGCGGCCCGGTTCGGTCCGGGCTTGGGCCATCTAGCCCGATCTAGTCTGGGCTTGGGCCGTCTTTTCAACGAACCGGGTTGGGCTCAACCTAGGGATCCAATCCGGGTCATTTGAAATATATTATAATATTATAATATTAAAATAATATTTAAAAAAAATTAAAAATATATTTTTAAATTAAAATTTAAAAAATTTAAAAAAATTTCGAAAATCCAAAAAACGTAGGGTTCGGTTAGGAATTGTTATGTCTTACATTCTTACTGTAATTAGACCTTTATTTGCTCGTATATTAATTATCTCGCGTGTTTAATTTGCATATTTAATTATGTTTAATTGTACATGCTCAATTTTACTGCAATTAGGACCCTAGTAGCTATGATTGTTACTTTAATGATTGTGCGCACTTCACGTGTTAGGGGATATGTGTAAAATCAATCCAAACCGTATGACAAAAATATTTTCTTCTAAAATGAACAAGATTAAGTACCGAAAGGGCACTAATTGGTCAATTAGTATCCCAAACTAGAATACATATAGTTTTTCTTTTGTGTTCATTTTTCCAACAAAAAAAGTTGTGGAGACTAGTTTTGGAGACCAACAAAAACCTTCATTATCAGCCCTTTCTTTGTAGGTCTCATTTTCCAGTTGAAGAAGCCAACTTCCATGGGCCCCCAAGGATAATTTCTCGGTTTCCTCGACCAAGAGCCACTTGAAAAAGAAACTAGGAAGTAATGTAAGAATCCTAGATGTATTTTTGGTCAATTTTGAACATATTTCAACCATGAAAAATCAAGAGGAAAACCAGTCCGGAAAACTAATTTTTGAGACTAGAATTTTTTCAAGTGTTGAAGTCTTTTCAAGAGTCTTACATGTTTAATTTGTTATGTCTATTTTCATGCATTACTTGTCTTCATGAGCTTGTTGAATAATCTATGGGAGTACCAATGATGCTGAGGTCAGCTTAATTTGGTCTTTAAATCCCCGGGTAAACCATGAAATCGTCCACGACTTGAGCCAAAACCAAGCCCATCCATATTGATTCATGGCTGGTCAGTGTGAACCATGCGTATATGCTTCTTGAATAGGTCATTTTGATGTGTTCGATTGATCATTCTCTGTGATGCTTGTTGCATTTGAAAGTCTATGTTACCTACTTTCATTTTGATCAAGTGATCTTTTCTATAAATTTTGTATGTAATGAGTGTCGAGGCTTGAATCTGGGTATGCAACTTGTTTGCTTAACTGAACCCCCAGATTTGCAAAAGCAGTTCAAACCCGCATACTTGAGGACGATTTCAACTTGGTTTTTTGTGTGTTTTAAGCTACGATTTCTATTTAATATCGTTCTTTGCATGTGATAGTATAACATTGATACTTTAGTTCCACATGAGATTGCTTATGAATCGAGATTGAAGGCTGAACATGACTCAAGGAAGCTACTTGGGCTGGTTTAATGCACACCAAGTGTTCGACGAAATGCCCAAACTAAGCTTCGATTTTGAAACGATCGATTTGAGCTCGGTTCTTGTGATATTTATGTATTGGGTTCTTCTATATTAGTGTGTATCAAGCATAGTCGGTTTAGGGAATTATTTTCAAATAAAAAAAAATAAAAAAAATAAAAAAAAATTCGAAAATTTCAAAATATATATATATAAATGATGGATGGTATCAAATTATGGCAAAAAATACATCTAGGAGATTTTCCTAATTTTATAAGGTCATTTTTTCCTACTTTAATGCTATTTTGGTATTTTATAATCCTTTTTTGTAAATAATCCATGTTGCGTAGATTAAAATTATTTAGAGTAGTTTCATGCATTTAGAGTAATTTCATACACATTTAAATTCTCATTTTGCTCATAGGGATCTTGTCCTGGGGCGCGATAACAAGGCCATGTAATATTATTTGCCCGACTTGTATCGGTGTTGACACTTAATTTTTAGTCGATTCATCATCATAATTAACTTTCCCTCCAAAATTAAAAGGGAGCTTCATTTCTTTTGCAGATCTACTTTCACTCACTAAGATTCTCTCTCTGCATTTCTCTACATTTTTCTTCAAGCTTCGGCAAAAATCAAGCAGAATTCAAAGAAAAGTGAAACAAGTATTCGCTCAAGAAGCTGTTGGATTTTTAGCATTGATGCCCTCTCCGCCCACTCATTCTCTCTCTAGCAGAATTTTTTTTCGCAAAATCCTCCCTGCAATTCTCTCCACTGAGGCTTTCTTTCTTCTGGTGTTGTTTCATTCGAGCGAGCATTTCAAGAAGAAATCCACTTAGTCTCCCTCTAGCGCAAATAATCCACGGATTTCTTCTTGCCGAAAGACAATGGAGGCTAGCGATCTTGCATTTTGCGGAGAAAATTGATCCGGTTCTTCAACAATCTCCTTGAATTTCGTTATCCATTCGAAGGAAATGATCAATAGTAAATGTCAATTCAAACTCAAATTTGAGATTAAAGCTAAGTCTTCTCAACTATTGCTTTTACATTGTTGCGATTAGATCCTTACTCTTGCAACTTTCATTGATTCGATTTTGCTGATTTTGTTGAAGAAGGGGCTGAGAAAACGCATCTACATTGCTACTCCAAAGAGGCATATATGATCTTCAAATCGGCTGCCGAGGCGTTCATTCGAGGAGCTTGAGGATCACAAGTTTCATTTCTCAGAACCATGAAGTGATCTTATGCTATTGCGATGGCTTCATCTCAGACTATACCTTGATTATAATCAGTGCAGAATTAAAGGCCAATGTTCTTCATCTTCCAGAAGTTCCAGAAACGAAATTGATTCATTGAAGCTAAGTGTTTGATTTACTTTTTTCTGCTTTGGTTAAGGAGTGTTATTAGATTCAGATCCTCCACTGATTTCAATGAGTTTAACGATTAACAGATTCTGTGTTGCTGAATGAGGATGTCTCCAAAGGCATGTTCTTCGCTGGTTCATTATGAGTCAAGGTAAGTGCAATAAAACTCTTTTTAATAGCATCCGATGAGGCGAGAGCTTCTCGTGTCATGACTCATGGTCGACAATGAAGGTTTGGAGCCAGGATGTATTGCAAATCTGATTAAAATCGATGCTTGTATTATCTGGAATCGATTGCAGGTGGATGATGAGATTTAGTGATTTTCGAGTTCAGATGAGTGACTTTTTGTTTTGGCTTGATTGATGCTTTAGATGAGTTTATTTCAACTCAATTCCTCTCAGGATTAGATAATAGACATCCCAAACTTCGAAACGGTACGTCGCACGCCACAATCGAGTGTTGTTTGATCCTCGAAAAACACCTCTGAAGATTAACGATTCTGCAGTAGTTTAGGTCTATTTCGGTTCTGATTCTATTATGTCTTCTGGCTTTGTTATTTTTATGCCGACATTCATGATCATTTTTTTTGACAAAATTGTCTTCATGAGTTTTTTTCCAAATCTTCTCGTACATCTTCTATAATTTTTTCACGATTTTTTGATGTGTTCAACTAGGTTAGATCTACTCAGATCTAAACCTAAGTCAATTTGTTCCTTATTGATATCTGATTTTGCCAATTTTGTACTGATTTTTGTGTTGAGTTCTGGAACAACTTTCCTTGATAAAAGTTTCTCGTACAAGTGTTGTGCATGTTCTGTATTTTTTTTTTCGAAATTTTTAGACATGTTTAGCTAGGTCAAAATTTCTTAGATCTGAACATAGGTCTGTCTGTCCTACATTAGTCTGAGATTTGTTTTGATAAAATTGAGCCCATAAATGCACCTATTTGGTATCAAATCCTTCATGAGAGTTGAAATATATGATATATATGTTCGATTGATGTGTGCTTTACAAGGTTTTAAACTGCCAAAGTGAGTTAATTGCATGCATTTGAGTAAAAGATACTGCAGCAATATGTGCTGGACATATAGATGGGTCTGCTTTGCCATTTTTTCCATGACTCATGTGATCTTAATTGAGTTTCGATTTCTTAACAAGAAATCATCATCATTGCATGCTTTGTATGTGAGATTTTTTGCAGGATTTATGCATATCTTGAGGATGACTGAAATCGTGCTTCTTCTGTAAACTTAATGCTGAAATTAAACATTGTCATATGTGCACATTTCTATGCTAGTTTTAGTCATCTAAGGATCAAATTTCACAATTATGGCTTCTTGATGATTGAACCACATGTTGCAAGGTTTGCGTACGTGTTTAGATCATGTCATTTTAGTTTCATCTTGTACATTAAATTGTCTCACAAAAAGTGTTTATCACACTTAGAATTCCCAAGCATATCATTAGGAATCATGAATCATCTCATAATGTTATTTAAATTGTATGACATTTTGCATGCCAACTTAGGATTATATGACTAACCAAACTTTCCATCGCATCCAATTCTAAGTCCTGTGCGATTTCTTCATGCCGTTTGGGCATTATTTGAGTGATTTTAAGGTTTTCTAATGAATGCTTATGTTTTCTTTTCTTAGTTACTGATGTGCACACTTTTAGAGATCTCAATTTTAGGATACCAAATTGACTTAATTTGGACTTGAGCTCTTCCAAGAAGACGTAGGGCACATTTATAATTTTTTAATGCCGCTAATTTCATGCCAATCCCTCATCGTTTGGACTATTTTCCATATTTTCAAAGTTAGATCACAATCTGGACAAGAGATCAAATTCGGACCCCCATTCTAATCCCTATTTGGACAGACCTTTGATATTTTTATTTCATTTTTTCTATTTTGAATTTGAACTTGGCCTCTTAATGAAATTTTCTTGTTATTATGTTGGCTATGTTGTGTGTAAATTTGATGATTTTTAGATATGTTTTGATAGGAAAAATTCTCGTGAAATTAGCTGAATGTCCTGTTGTTTTGACAAATTTCTGATGTGTTGTTGCTTGTGTTTGATTTTTGTAAAATCATGTATAGATTATTTAATAAAAATTTCTTCACAAAAGTGTTTCATCATCATGTCATGCATGTTAAGGAATTTTTTGAAGAAATTTTTATTAAATAATGGAATAGCTGAAAGAAAAAATAGTCACCTACTAGAGGTCACTCGGGCCTTGTTATTCTCTGCAAATTTGTCTAAATCCTATTGGGCAGATGCAGTTCTAACTAGCTGTTATTTAATTAATAGACTCACTAGTCGAGTGTTAGGGTATATAACTCCTGTGGAAGTGTTGTATGGGCGAAAATTTGATATATCTCACTCCAGGATTTTTGGGTGTGTCTGCTATGTTCGCTCTCAAACTGGAGGAAAGCTAGATCCTCATGCCAGGAAATGTGTGTTTGTTGGTTATTCATTTATCAAGAAAGGCTACAAGTGTTATGACCCTTATACAAAGCGTATCTAGATTTCTCGAGATGTTGTATTTGATGAAACTCATGTTTTTTCCTAACAAGAGCCACATTCAGGGGGAGTGCATAGATTATTATAAGAAGTTTTCCTATGAATTTGTCATGTTCCTATGGATGTTAATGGGACCGTTGAAGCCAAAGTCAACAATGGGGGTGTCGAAGCCAACAATGGGAGCTGTGCTTCGGGTCACAAATCTGCAGATCAAGAAAATTCAGAAGTGGATCGAGAGATTGAGGCAACTGTTGTTCTAGAAGCTGAACCTAGAATTGCCATTGACGGGCTAATAGATGAAAGGGCAGCGGATGTAATCCCATTATGAAGATCATCTTGTGTCACTAGACCCTCAACTCGACTTCGAGATTTTACTACTTATTATCCGGTTCAACATCCCATTCAAGAATTTGTTGGATATGACAAATTATCTCACAATTTTTTGAGTTTCTTATCTGCTATTGAAGAACAACAGGAACCTCACAACTATGAGGAAGCAAGGGAAAAAGCCATTTGGGTTAATGCAATGAAGGATGAACTTCAGGCTTTAGATCAAAATCATACTTAGGAACTTGTACAACTTCCAAGAGGGAAGAAGACAATTGGTTGCCGATGGATCTATAAGATCAAATATAATAGTGATGGATCAGTTGAAAGGTATAAGGCGAGGCTGGTTGCAAAAGGATACACTCAAATATATGGTATATACTACAAAGAGACATTTGCACTTGTGGTTAAAATGAACACTGTGTGTGTTCTTATGTCAGTAGCTGTTAATTGTGGATGGTCCTTGTTCCAAATGGATGTAAAGAACGCATTCCTTCATGGAGATTTGGAGGAGGAGGTTTATATGGATCTTCCTCCTGGTCACCCCTTGCATAATAAAGATGGAACTGTTTGTAGGTTGAAGAAGACCATATATGGTCTCAAGCAATCACCTAGAGTTTGGTATGGTAAACTAAGCACTGCACTCATCAAGGTTGGATTCAAAAGAGGGACAACAGACTCGCCAATGTTCACCAAGGCTGACGACAAAGGTATAGTTGTTGTACTTGTTTATGTTGATGATATTGTGATTACAGGCAGCAATCAACCTGGAATTGAAGCACTTAAGCAGCATTTGAGCAAGGAATTTGATATCAAAGACCTTGGCAAATTGAGGTATTTTTTGGATATTGAGGTGGCGAGATCTCACAAAGGATTATTTTTATCTCAGAGAAAATATGTCATGGATTTGCTGAAAGAGACTGGGAAGTTGGGAGTTAGACCGGCCAACATTCCTATGGAGTATAATAGTAAGTTCATTTCAGATGACACTCCATTACATGATGTTGGGCAGTTTCAGCGACTTGTTGGATGGTTAATTTATCTAACTATCACTAGACCTGACATAGCATATATTGTTAGTTACATAAGTCAATTTATGCAGAAACCAACTCGAGGGCATATGGAGCTAATAAATCATTTACTACGGTATTTGAAGGCCACACCTGGGAAGGGAATTTTAATGAAAAATAATGGTCACACAGAGCTTGTTGGCTACACTGATGCAGATTGGGTTGGCAACCCTATAGACAGGAAATCTACTACAGGGTTTTGTACTTTTGTGGGAGGAAACATTGTCACTTGGTTGCTCGTTCGAGCGCAGAGGCAGAATATTGAGCCATGGCTGCTACTACTAGTGAAATTGTGTGGTTGAGACTTCTGCTTCAGGAATTAGGTTGCAATTGCATGACCAAGCCTACAAAGTTGTTTTGTGATAATCAAGCTGCAACTCATATAGCTTCAAATCCAGTGTTTCATGAGAGGACCAAACATATAGAGGTGGATTGCCACTTTGTGAGAGAAAAGGTGCAAGACAAGACTATTGAGACTCCGTACATTCGCAATGAGGGTCAACTGGCCGATTTTTTACCAAAGCATTACCCAAGAGAGTATTTCAAGAAATGACAAGCAAGTTGACCTCCGACGAGGTCTTCGGCCCAACTTGAGGGAGAGTGTTGGCGTGATTTTCTCTCCTATCTTAAGAAAGGAGATTTGTTAATATTTTATTCCTATAATTCTGGGATCTTTTCCTTTTTCTGTTTTTATTCTAGTTGCTCATTTCCTTAGTTGAGGCAACCTTTTATGTACATATGGTTGAACAATGGCAGATGCTAAAATAACAAACAAACAAAAAAAGACCGAAAGCTTTGCCCGAGGACATAGGCACATTGCCGAACCTCGTAACCTTTGTGTCTTTGTGTGAAGTTTTGTTTTTCTTCAGCAATGCACGACCTGTGATGAGCATCGGCATCACTCATGAGCCAATCGTCCATGGCCGCAAGCGTTGTCCATGACTAGATGGGAAAGATGGATACCCAAGGATCAATAGCATGCCCAAACGATGCCGACGACAGCGATGGATGAGCGTCGGCATGGTTGTGAGTGGTTTGCCCATGGCCGGTGTTGACATCTAAATTTTGGTGACCCAGTTATTTACTTAACCCCTAAAAAAAAAGGGCTCGGTCAGTGTGGTGTTTTGGTGCTATTTGATGCAAGACCACTAGATGTGTTTGGATAGATTCGTAAACAGCTCACATGTTAAACTGTGGAAACATCGTCAGGACAGGGTCGAAACTGACTAGTTCCAAGCTGATTTAGGAAATTCATAGTTCAATGTGTCAAATTGCATACATGTATAAAAGCTTGTGATGATTGTCACATGGTGTTATCATCAATCAGCTCACTATTATCACTGACTTTTCATCCTTTTTCGGTTTGGAATTTAGTGGCGCCCTTAAGCCTATTTCTTTTTTCAATTCATGAGTGCTGAATCTTATATTTGTGCAGCCATATTTCCTTATACTCATGTATCAGGAAAAATAGGAAAAGCCCAATTTTGCAAGGGAGTTGAATCACGATGACCCTACATTGTTACACATTGTGTCGGCCATTGGGGATTTGGAAGTCACGACAGAACTTCTAATAGTAAGCCTTGATTTTGGCATCATTTCACCCCTACTGATGAGTAATGCTTTTATCGAGAATCATCTTCGTAGAATGCTTTGGATCAATCTTTTTGAGCCACGTGCATAAAGGAGCTCCATTCTTGAAAGTATAGTAATTGGAAATACCACCCTGAAGCTGTAACGCGAAGGATTCAACGAAGAACATTTTGTTAGCACAAATCGATCTATAATATACGGACGGTTCCTTGTCTCAGTGTATGCTGGCTATGAAGGCCGTGTCGTGCAGTGAAGGCGAGGAGCAACAAAAGGCCGTGTTAGAAGCTCGAGAGACCCTAAAGACCCTGGAGAGTGGACTGGAGGGGAAGTGGTTCTTTGGAGGTGAGACGATCAACTTTGCGGATGTCGCTACAGGCTGTATTGGTTGTTGGGCTTGAATTGCCGAGGAAATCACTGGCACCACTCTCATTGATGCTAATAGCATGCCTTCACTCGATGCTTGGTCCAAGAGGACTGCATTAGAGGAACTACTGACTATTGTGTTGTGTCTCCAGCTCATTGCACCGTTCACGACAAGACCGCACTTCACCTGGCAGTGAAGAACGATAAGTCCGATCCGCTCAAGAAGCTGACGAAGATGGAGATGCAAACTACCTTGTGTCTGCCAAAGATAACGATGGGAATACAATCTCACAGCTAGCTGTGGCTTCGAAACATCTCCAGTCCGCTGGACGGCAAAACGGGGCCAAGCTCATTGAAAGGCTATAATGACCGCACCCTTTAAAGGCCAGATTTTTAATTCTGTTAAGTGTGAGTTTTGACCCATTGATCCATGCAAATATTCTTTTAATATTGTGTGGACACAAGGTCTTCAGTAATTAGGGAAATAAAACAATAGAATATGGGCAAAGAGAAGGAGGCGTGCGCATCATGAAATAAAAATAAAGACGAAACTCGATTCTCACGATTTGAGGATTGGAGCAATATTCAGTCAATAAAAGAAACAGGAAATAAAGAAGAATCGGCTTATATATGCATAATATGCAAGGATCAGAAGGAGGAAAGTGGATTTTGAGCTTTCCTTTTACTAGCCCTAATCGTTCCCTATAAAAGGAGAAGACCCTTTCGGTCGCCAGAGAGGATTCCGAATTTCAAAGAAACATACGAGAGAGAGAGAGAGAGAGAGAGAGAGAGACGTGAGAGAGGAAAGAGCGTGGGTCTTATTGGTCAATTCTAGGCCAAGACTCATGCTGATGCTTCTACCGCGGTGCTTTGATCGTCCGCGATACATTGTCAACAAGCTGCCATCCTGTTGGAGTTATTGCTCGACCGCTTTACAACGCTACCGCAGCCCCTTTGTCGATGACGTCACTGCAGCTCCGCTCCTCGTAGTTGTTGTTTCGATTATTTCCCGAACGTTGCCGTCGCTGCTTTCCCCTCGTTGTTGCCGTGCCCTGGCACCATTGCTCTCTGGCCACTGCCGCTGATCCTCCACTGACGAACGCTGCCTCATCTAGTCGGCAATCTTATTGGGTTTCTATTTTGCAGCAACTCTCCCCGTTGCTGTTCTAGTCTTCTTGTGGCTGCCCCCCCCTGCTGTGCTGGTCATCCTCGTTGACTTGCCAAGCCAAATCAGCGAAGCATCAGCCACCACTTACTGAGCGAGACACCATCCTTGAGCAGCACGTCATCTTGAGCTGCCGCCCGTGAGTCATCCCATCGTCCTTGTGCTATCACGTTGAGCCTCTACCGTGATTCACGAGCCGCTGTTCGAAGGCCAAATTTGGAAGCAAATATTTGGGATAGGTAAGGATTTTGTCTATGTTAATTTCCGAAAATTTTGTTTCCTTATTTGATATATTCATCGGTGCACATGATGAAATCCCCAATATGCCATGATATTTGCAACACGATTAGCCTTTTAAATTGGGAAATCTTCCTAATTTCGCAACGTACATATGATTGATGGTCCGATTTCACGCTCGAAATACGACCCGCAATCGTATGGAAAATCACCAATCCGATCTCACGGTCAAGATATGATTCGTGATTTTATTTAAAAATTGGCCAATCTGATCTCATGCGCGAGATATGATTCGTCAATTTAGTTCCCAAAATTAAATGGACGTGGATATTTCTTGCTTGATTTGGTGCCGTGTTGTTCTTGATGCTTTATTTGTTTGCTCCCATAAAAGAAAAAATATTTGAGTTAGATTAGTTGCATGTTAGGATGTTACTTGTTTTAGATTATTTTGCATGTCTAGAATAGGAAATTTATTTATTTCGAATTTTTGAAAAAATGAAAAATACAAAAAAAATTAGGAAGTTAGATTTCTGCTTCACTAGTCTAAATTGCATGTTTAATTATTTGGCAATTATTAATTTCGAAATTTAAAAAAAAAAAAGGAAAAAACACAAAAAAAAAAAATCATTATGCATATGTCATGTAAAATTAGGGCATTTTTTGCACCTCATTCCATTTTAGGGTGAAATTGCATTTAGTTTAATTTTAGATGATGTTTTTCTTAATTTATTATAGGTTTAGGTATTTTATCAAATAGATTGCATTTTAGGATTATTTAGGTTAAGATAATATTTTAGTTTAAATTAGGATTTGGCTCAACCTAATTCCTAATATAAATTAATTAGGATCTTAATCTAATTAGGTAATTTTCACATTTCACCTAATTTCGAATTTCATGAAATATACAAAAAAAAGTCATAGGTTAAATTAGTTTTATTATTTAGGATAAAATGCATTCTTTTAGGAAAAAGAAAAAATGCCATATGCATGTCATTAGGGTTAGATTCATTGAGATGTATGTCATTTAGTATTTTTGCTAGGCCCATTTAATTAGAAATTACATGTTATTAGAATTAGGTCATTTAGATAATATTGCATTGCATATTGCATGATTTTCATTAATTAAGTGAAAATAAAAAAATTGTGTGTTAATTAGAAACCATATCTAGGGTTGTTGATGTGGATTTTAATTTAACATCGCAGATGCTTTTATTGCTTGGAGGTAAGTTTTTGCAATTTATTTATTATTTATTTGGGTGTTAAATTGGTGGTTTGCGCACCCGTATGATCACCTTACATGTTAGTGAGATAGTTTAAAATCAATTCAAGCTGCCTGCAAAACCTTTTTGTCAAAATAAAAAGAAATGGTACCGAAAGAGCGTTAGAGAAAATCAGCATAACCAAGTCCCCATACCCAAATCTCTGGTTCGTAGGAGTAAAGTAAATCTCATGTTACTTTACTTGGGTTTCTAATCGACCCACCAAAAATAGATTAGTGGCAACTCCTAGTTAAAAATCAATTGCATGTTAAGAACTTGAACCTAAAGTCGCGAATTGGTATGGGCTTGGGAGAGCCGAGTTAAGTCTAGGCTTAACAATCCATTAGGCAAACCCTAGGTGGTTCACCCCGAAAAATATTGGTCGCGACAGCCGGCCATTGCAATCAAGCATCATCCATGGCCCCTAAAGGCAAAAAAGAAAAGGAAGAAGGAAACGGTGAAGAAAGAGAGAGAAACAAAGGAAAGAAAGGGGGCTTGCAACTTTTCTTCAAGGTGGGCCTGCAGTGCAATATTGAGGTGACTACCCCAGTTGCACCTTGTATTTTCTCTCAACGTGCGAGAGACGGGGATGTTGCTAGGCTGTCGACCAAAGTCAAGTCGCATGAAAAGGTGAGTCAACAAGATAATTTTAAGGAAAGCATTGACAGTGAAATGAAATGCACCAAGTCTCCAAGTAGACCAGATCACCAAGTCTAAATAGACATGCGGGTTGTCGCGAAAGCATATCATTGCCACAGACAACCCAGCTTTTAAGCTAGTTGAGTGAGTGAGTAAACTCATCCGTATCATGCAAGCACGCATTGCATCTCTACTTAATCATTTCGAAATTTTATTACTTGAACATTTCTCGCGCGAGTACTATTAAAAATATATTTTAGTCATGTTAAGTGCAGATTTTATGTGTTTCTTTTGGGACAATCGGTTGCATAGCTAACTGCTATTTTGTTTTATATTTATTTGGAGCGGGGAAGTAGGAAAACAAAAGGCATGGAAGTCATCAGTACTGGGATCCAATTGAGCAGCGACCATGCCGATCAAGAGACGGAGAATCGAAACCCGAAAGTAAGAGCAGTTAATCTGGGGGGCTGGCTGGTCACCGAAGGATGGATCAAGCCTTCCCTCTTTAATGCAATCCCCAACAAGGACTTCTTGGTACTGTGCTACACGTAATTGCCTTGGTGTTTTTCATTGCTTTATTATCCGACGAGTCGATTGGTTCCGACAGTTTCTCTGATGGTTGGAAAGTATCTTTACACCGAGTCCGGTGGAGGAAGCCGGGTAGTCGCCAACAGCACGGGGACTCCTGCAGTTGCCGAACGCCCAGCTGGTTCCAGTTTTCATTGGGAGACATTCAGGGTGTGTTGGCTTTAAGCAGATAGATATCATTTGGCTATGCAAACTCGTGATGTTAGTTTGGTGGTTAAGGAACGGACTTCTGTTAGTGGATTAGATGTGCTGTACATTAAGTGTAAATAAATACTGTCAAGATTTTGATGGAGTTATCTGATGCAAGCCAAGGTTAGGCTTTCTCTAACAGTAGGATCGGGAGAGTGACTCGCACACGGGAAACAGGACGAACAGAAATTTCGGCACTGCACAAGCTCTGGAGAACAGTCGTATCTTTGTCGATACAGATCGGATCGACCTGATTCTAAAGCCAAATGAACAAAGACTTCTGGATCTACAATTTCCCTGTTTTGGGTTTTCTGAAATAAACTCTGTAGGATGGTTGGATTTGGGTTGGAAATAACGAACAGAACAGGAAAAGATAGAAACTTCGTTGGTTGCTCTTCTAGGCCTCCAAGGAAGTTGAAAGGTTCTAGATCGATGACTGCAACTCTTCAAGGATACAGATTTCAAAAAGCTTGGACTCTTCAAGGACGGAGTGAAAACTCTTCTAGGTTTTCAAGGGTATGAACTCTGCAAGGTTCACGATACTTGCTTGAAAGTAAAATTTTAATTCATCAAAAGTCGTCTGTCTTGTACAAGGAATCGGATGGCTTATATCATCAATGAAATAAAGACAGAACATTGAAACTAGGAACTAGTAAAACCATTAAAGAACTCTGAAAACTAGAAAAATAGTAAAGAGCTTCGGAACTAGAAACTAGTAAAAGCATAACATCTTCATGGCTCCCAAGGTGTCTTCTTTCAAGCTTCTGAGATGAACTCAAGATATCAATACAGCTTCTCGATTGGATCGACAACTTCATCGAACTTCATCGACAATCAACAACTTCATCGATAAGAGGTTTCGTTGAGCTTGAATGCGGGCCGATCTTCTTGGTCGAGAGAGCTGGTCTTCAATGCGGGCTGCATCATTATCTTATGAGGACTAACATCGTTCAACTTGGAAATAGCAGTGATATATTCTCCTATTGACAACATTTTCCGACTAGATTAAGTGTGCATTGAGCTATAGATGATTTGCCGTGTTTTGCGTGTGTAGCTGTGGAGAATCAACGAGAGGCTCTTCCACTTCAGGGTTGCCAACAAGCAATTCATCGGCCTGGACTCTGGTGGGGACGGGGTCGACCTGGTGGCTACTTGTCATTCACCATGAACACCTGAAACCTTTGAAATTGTGAGAAACCCAGACGATCCAAGCCGTGTTAGAATCAAAACTTCTAATGGCTACTTCTTACAGGTCATCAATCTCTTTCCATTTCCTACATATTACAAAAGATGGGAAAAGTACAAAAATGGAGTCGTAAACCTATTGCACTGTAACCAATTTAGTTCGAAACCTTTCATTTGGATCAATTTAATTATAAACATTTTCACATTAGTACTAACTGAGTCCATCCGGCCAATTTAGGCCGAAAATTGCTAACATGGCACGACCGGTATTGACGTGGACATTTTTAATAATATTTTAATATTTTTTGAATCTTTAAATATATATTTTTTTCCTTTCCCTTTTCTTTGCCTTTACCGACCACAACCATCACGTTGACCCTAGCTTGGGCAAGGGTTGGCCTCACCAAAACTGATGAAGGGGGCCTCGCCTAGATGGCCGGCGCTTGCCCTTGCCGGTCATGTCTGTGGTCAGTGGACAGTGATGGCCACCAGCCAAAGGAAAAGGAAAAAGGGAAAAATCGAACAAATATTTTTAAAAATAAAAATTGGTGGGGAGGAACTGAATTGGTATCTATGTGAAAAATTTTATGATTAAATTGATCCAATTGAAAGGTTTAGGACTGAAAAAGTACCGATATAATAGATTCGGGATTTTTTTAGTACTTCTCCCTAGATAAGACTAATGCTTTCTATAATAAGATTGGTTGAGAAATTACTACATGAACATCGTACATGTATTGTTAAATATACGGTCCGTTACAACTAGTCTTCTAATTTGAATGCTAATTATGGTCCACTTATTTGAAGGGCCAACTCAGCTATGGTTGTAGCCTATCACGTTATTTTATAAACCTATTTTATAGACACAAGTTGTTATTTACGCATCAACTTGTTAGATAGACACGAGCCAAGTGAAAAATTTTCGAGACTTGTTCAAAGCAGAGATTGAGAATAACTAAGAAAGAAGATCGATTATTGTGGTGGAATTTGTTTTGCAGGTGACGACAAAGGAACGAGTGATAGCTGATTATCAATGCGACAAAAGTGATGCATGGGAAAACGAAGACCCATCTCTCTTTGTCATGAGCTTCACTAAAAGATCGGAAGGCAAGTTCCAAGTTACCAATGGTCTTGGACCACATAAAGCTCCCGAAGTCATGAGAGTACGCAGTTACAAAACTCCTATTCAATATAGTCAGAGTCCACGCTTCTCAAACCTATCAAATTAAATTATTTATGCGCAGATTATAAATTTAAATAAACTCACTCTAAGAGAAAAAAATTAATTTCTTTTTGTCTTTTTAGTATATGACTTGCGAATGAGAATTCTTTGAGGAGAAACTAATTCTGGCCAGCAATCTCTAGTGTCATCATATATGGAAACTATAGCAGCTACTACAGTTGCGTGCGTCTCTTATATGCCCCTTAATAAGTTTCTGGTCTTGGCAGCTTAAAGCGCAGTTGGTAACTATTATGTTCCCAAAAATAATTTATACACATAAATAATTTTTTCTAATAATATTTCCTTGATGAGTTTCTAAGCATTCGAGTATGTTTAGTAATTGCACAAAATTTCTATTTTCAAAATATAATAAGAACATAAATGCGTTTAGTACGATTCTCATTATTTTTCATGTAGAATTTCTTTTAATTTTTTTAATAATCTTCTGAGATTTTTCTTTTCTTTTTTTCTTCTCCTCTTCTTCTTCCTCCTCTAGACAATTGATGGGCCTTGGTGATGGCTGGCAACCAACTAGAGACGAGAGCTAGCAACCTTGCTAGCCTCAAGGGAGCCTCACCAATCCTCGGCAAGGTCGAGCCTCACCGAAGGTCGGCAAGGTCGCTCATCTTTGGCCGATTAACAAAAAAATAACTTTTTTATATTTCTTGATTCTATTCCAAATCCATTCCTTGGCCATTGATATGTTCTCAGGAATAGAAAAATTAGTTACTGTTACCAAACAGATTTATGTTCTTTTTTTTTAATTTCGGGGAACAATAATACGGAAATAGTCAAGAATTGGCCAGTTACCAAATAGGTCTTTACTAACTCTTACTAAGCATAAGTCAATAAGTACCGTCCATGTGAATGACACAAGATACAAGACGAAATACAAAATGAAAATCTAAATTTGGTGGGATACGATATGCACAACGTATACTTACCAAGCTCAACATCTATTTTGATGTGATCCAGCTCTGTGAAAATCTCTTTTATAGAGTGGTACTTGACATAAAGTGTTCAATTCTTTCGGAATACATGTGATTTTTGCTTCTATGCATGTGTGACACATGCATGGGTTTCCTGGTCAAGTACTACAAAACCCTTTTAGGCACGTATGTGAATCATCCTTTAAAAAGTTGCAATCGTGACAAGAGTACGATCCGGAGCTACTTTTTTTTTTTTCCCTACAATAAATACCTGATCTGCTCCGATTATTAATTTATTGAGTGTAATGTCAATTTTTATTGAGTGTTGGGGTACATATATCTGAAGAAATAAGTCTTGTCTGGACTACAGTCTACGGGCCGGATCAACTCCAACGGTCGTTTTGTGCGTTCCGAATGTGGATCTCACAAATGATTGACGCGGTGGGTCCATATATAAGCAATTCCATATTTAAAGACCCTCTTATAATCCAACATATCAATTCCATGCATTTGTTGTGCATTAGTTTTAGCGACCATCGGTCTTTTTCAACAGCAGAAAGGAACCGCTAAAGATACCATCTCGTTGGATATAACACTTTGCAACTCAGAAAAACTCTAAGCCATTTCGGCTTCGATGGTGCCTATTTTCCATTTGTAGACCTATGAAAATCCCGTGGTCTTCTTTCCTTCAAGTGAGTATCACCGACTCTTTCAACTGATCCTTGTAAGGAGACTCAATCCCTCCCACGCCACAAGACCCCTTCCTCGATGGGATTTTCGTTGCCGATGTATCCTATTTGACCATGAATTCTAAACCACAAACTTTTTGCACCAAATGCTATCACATAAAATATTACAGCAAAGTTAGAAATCTTGAGTTCCAAATGTCATTTTTTATTCAGGTATGCAAGGAGCCCGAGTCTCTACACGGTCGAGCTCATCAACTAGCCTCTCTCTCCAGGAGTGGCTCTCAACACCTTGACCGAGTACTACAAGGCCGAATACAACGCGGTGCGCAGGCACTCCCCAACAGCCTACGTAGTGAAGTCGAACCACCTCGGGCCAATGGCTTGACCAGGACTGTGGTCGACGTGCACTACGACAATCTGTTCTCGGATATCTTCGACAACATGATGGTCCAACAGAACATCGATTCCATCTACTTAAACAGGACGGCTTAGTTGAACAATGTTAACATGGCGAACGGTCCTCTCAGCGTTATGGGTGAGTCCAACGATGACACCATCTGTCGATATTTTTTTATGATGAGAAAGCCCAAAACTGAATAATATGATATGCTTACCAAATTTTGTTGCTGATTTGATTTGCGAATTGGGTGAAGGTGAATGGGTGGCTGAGTGGCAAGTGAGCGGAGCTACAAAAGAAGACTACTATGTTAGATGCAAATTGCGTAACCCCAAGATCTCCATAACTAGAACAAGAACATGCATAATTGAGTAGAAAGACTAACGCACCTGTTTTGGGATTCATTGTTCTTGAAGCGGAAGCGGAAACACAATGTTCCACGCGCAAGTCCTTCTCCTCTATTGCCCTCCGTATCACTGGCTCAATGAGACGGCCCTCCTCACGTGTAGCGTTAGGTAAACGCCCCTTAGGTGAGGATACAGTTGAGAATTAGGGTTAGAGGAGAGACTTGAGCACTATTTATGGAGTTTCCAGCCAGTCCCTCTCATTACGAGCTAGGCTCAACTCGACCCATACTAGCCAGCCCATATTAGACTAATTAAGAAACCTATTATCTCACCTTAGATCAAACCCCATAAAACGATAAACGTTAAACGGTAAATTACAATATCAATTAATGTAGTCCGCAATTAGAAAAACTCTTACATTCTCCCACTTGGACTATATTAATTGAAATCGTATTGTATGTGCGCACATTGGTCCAGAGATAATTCTTAATAGTCAATCATATCCCATAAAGTCTTAAACACCGAATCATGGCGGTAACTGCATGTATACACACAGAGCCTTCCATGATCACGAGTGCTCTCAACTTTATTGATATGGATTCAATATGGTAGTGTGGCAAATGGACAACATCTCTCATAGAGAGACCTCATTTGTCAGTCACCATTCTCTTAACTTTAGGCGTTACAAAAACTTGTGCCACTAGAGAATGCTTTATGATTCCAATGAACCCACATATGTCTTGTCCTTATGGTTAACCTTTCTTTATGTATCACAAGACATATGCACAAGGCTAATAACCGGATGCCCCTAGCCTTCACTCAAGGTTTAAGTAATACCTTGAGACTTTTAACAATATATATATTCAACATAATAACAATCCATTCAAAAAATATTTTATTGAATGCAAAAGTCGACATATATATATATATCAAAGTGTTACTAAATTGTAACAAAACATATGTAAACTTTATTCAAAGAAAAATAAAACACAGCTCCTACTAAATAACAGCATCCCAAGATGCTCCTAGGCCCATATTAATGACATGTCAATCAAAAACACACGGGCGTAGGCCTTTAGTTAGTGGATCTGCAATCATATCATCTGTAGGAATATAATCTACTGCAACGTCACCATTCTGCACTAATTCCTTTAAAATCAAAAACTTGACCTCCATGTGTTTAGACCCCTTGAGACTTCTATTGTTATTAATAAACAAAACTGCAGAGTTATTGTCACAATATAGCTATATGGGTTTATCCACAAAATCAAAAACTGATAACTCCCTAATGAGGTTTTGGAGCCACATAGCTTGAGTAGCAGTTGAAAAACATGCTACAAACTCCGCTTGCATGGTCGAAGAAGATATGGATTTCTGTTTTTCGCTCTTCCATGATACTGCACCTCCTGCCAACATAAATATGTATCCTGTCGTTGATTTCTTATCATCTTGACAACCAGCAAAATCTGCATCTGAATAGCCTACTAGTTGCAAGTCTAGAACATGTCTATACATCAGCATATAATCTTTTGTTCTCTTTAAGTACCTTAAAACTTTCTTAGCAGCAACCCAGTGATCGTGTCCTGGATTTGACTGATATCTGCCTAGAAGCCCTGTTGCAAAAGCAATATCTGGCCTAGTGCAAATTTGAGCATACATGATGCTTCCAAGCACACTAGCATAAGGTACATCATTCATTTAAGCTTTCTCAAAATCTGAATTAGAGTATTGTGAAAGACTCAATTTATCACCCTTAACAACAGGAGCAATTCCTGGTTTGCAATCCTGCATATTGAATCTTTCTAAAACACGATCAATATACGCCCTCTGAGATAAACCCAATGAACGGCGTGAGCGATCCCTATGGATCTCAATGCCAAGAACAAAAGACGCCTCACCAAGGTCTTTCATGTCAAAAATTTTCGATAACATCCGCTTTGTCTCATGCAGTAAACTAATGTCACTACTAGCAAGCAAGATATCATCTACATAAAGTATGAGAAAAATATATTTCCTCCCACTGACCTTGGTGTATATGCACTGATCTACTTTGTTCTCAATAAATCCAAATGAAATAACAACACTATGAAACTTGAAATACCACTGTCTAGAAGCTTGCTTAAGGCCATAAATAGACTTTTTCAATCTACAAACAAGCTTACTTGAGTCATCTGATACAAAACCTTCAGGCTGCACCATATAAACCTCCTCATCAAGGTTTCCATTTAGAAAAGCAGTTATAATATCCATCTGGTGTAACTCCATATCATAATAAGCTACCAATGCCAAGATCACTCTAAAAGAATCTTTAGAAGAAACTGGAGAAAATGTTGCTTCATAATCTATTCCTTCTCTTTGAGTGAAATCCTTAGCTACCAGTCTGGCTTTAAACTTTTCAATCTTTCCTTTGGAATCATTTTTAGTCTTGAATACCCATTTGCAACCAATAGGTTTACAACCTTCAGGCAATTCAACAAGCTCCCAAACACCATTATGTTTCATAGATTGCATCTCATCTTTCATCGCATCTAACCACAAATCTGATTGAGGACATGAGATGGCATCAGTATAAGTCACAGGATCAACAACACAACCTATATCATAATCATGCTCTCCCAAGTAGACTAGATAGTCTGGTGGTATAGCTGAGCGTCTTTCTCTAGTTGATCTTCTGAGTGGAGCTACTTCAACCTCATTCTGAATTTGAGGGGCTTGAGGAATTGCATCAGGAACTATCTCAATAGGCTCATGTGCCACAACAGATTCAGTTTGTGGCGCAAGAGGCTCCATAATTGTCTGCACAGGATGAGACAGGGATCCAGTAATCCCCACAATACTATCATCTTCGATAGCTTGTGAGCAGCTACCCTTTTCAGCTACATCAAATTCCAGAAATTTTGCGGTCTAAGATTCCACAATTCTTGTACCTCCATTAGGGTTATAAAACTGATACCCCTTTAAATGATCTAGGTAAGACACAAAGTAACACTGAGTAGTTTTGAAATCTAGCTTACTCAATGTTGGATTATATAACTTCACTTTTGCTGGACATCCCCAAACTTTAAGATGATTCAAGCTAGGTTTACGTCCAGTCCACAACTCAAAAGGGGTCAATGGAACTGCTTTAGTAGGAACACGATTTAGAATATAAAGAGTTGTTTTCAAAGCTTCTCCCCACAGAAAATTAGGTAAATTGGTCCTACTAATCATACTTCTCATCATGTCCATAAGAGTACGATTTCTCCTTTCAGCTACACAATTTTGTTCAGGACTTCCAGGCATAGTAAACTGACCTATTATACCAGAATCTTCTAAGTATTTAGCAAACCGCCCTTTAAGTTAGCCAGCATCACCGTTATGCCACAATGCATAAGACTGTTCCTTAGGTAGAGGCCTTTTGGAAACAACCTTTTCAGCGGAATAAGCAACGTATATGTCATTAGGAGATAAGCTCAATCAATATAATCCATGGGATAAATTGCAACACCCAATCTTATTTGAATCATAAAACATGGAAATAGTATTACTCTTTATTTCAAAAGAGTATCCACACATGTCCAAACAAGACACAGAAACTAAATTCCGCCTAAAAGAAGGTATGTAAAAAGTGTTTCTTAACACCATCCGAAAACTAGAATCTAAAATCAAAATAACATCTCCCACGAACTCAACATCAACTCCAACGCTGTTTCCAACAGTGAGCTTTGATTCATCCTGAGTTGGCGTCCTTTGGTTTATGAACCCCTAAATGGTAAATGCAACATGATTAGTTGCACCACTATCTAGCCACCAGGAATTGGTCGGAATTTCATATAGATTGAATTCATAAACAAATGCCAAAAAATCATTACGTTTAGGCTCTCTATTATTTCTCTTAAACAACCAAGTCTTAAACTTGTTGCAACGTTTTTTCACGTGTCCTCTCTCCCTACAAAAGTAACAAAAAACACCATCCTTCTTGGTGAATGCTTTCTTAGGACCCATAATGTTAGAAGGACCTGCACCTTTAGAATTTCCTTTGTTGTTGGAAGGACCAGCAATTTCTGAATTGCCTTTGTGGGTATAGTTCTTCAACTTCTTACCCTTGTCACTAGCAGAACTAGAAGCATAAAGAGCAATATGTCCTTTATCTTTCTTCAATTTCTCTTCCTCTGCCACCAACCTTGCAATCAGGTCATTAACAGACCAGGTTTCATCTTGGGAACTATAATTGGTCTTGATAATCCCAAAATCATGAGGAAGAGTATTTAGAGCTTGATGGACAATGCAAGCAGTAGGAATTTCAACATTGAGAGCCTGAAGCTTTGTCTGTAAATCAACCATCCTCATAACATAATCTCTAACTCCACCAGAACCACCATATGCCATAGTAAAAAGTGTTTGCATGTGTGTTCCTATCTCAACATTAGGTGAGACACGATTTCTAGCCATCAAGGCTTCCATCATCTGCCTAGTATTGCAGTCTGCAGGCAAACCACTTTTCAAGTGTTCATGAATGGAACGCTTCATGGACAGCAAGCAAATTCTATTGCTCTTTTCCCATGCAGCAAAATTTGCTTTTTGAGCCTCTGTACTCTCGGCAGTCAAATCTGCCAGCCGATCAGTAGTAAGAGCTATATGAACATCTGCCATCTCCATAGCAAACAGAAAATCCTCTCTCCATCTCTTAAAATTCGAACCAGCAAGAACCTCAATGGTGACGGAGTTACCATTTACAGAAAAGGTGACTGAAGAAACAAACAATGTATATAATTAGCATCATGTGAGCATTGTGTAACTTGACGTACAAGTACACATCCAGAGAGTTACATGCAAAATCACATAATCACCTTTGGGCATAATACATGACATGCAATTGTACACTCCCCACATGATAAGGGTTATAAGAATATATTCTAATTTTCGTGAATTCATCACATTTGGGCATATGAACCATTATGATCGGTCATTTCTCCACCACATTATCATGTATCCCTCCATGAACTAATACACAATCACCTCATTTGGGAGTATGACTATGCATTAGACCAGGAGACATCCCAATCAAAATACAAGATCGAAATTTCTCAAACTCAACCAAGTGTGCCACTTTGGCGGTCACAACTCAATTGAATCCTTGAAACTCTCTCATACCATGAATATAATCTTTACATCTCACATACATCATATACATGTGATTTAACTTTAGTGATAGGGGCATCATATCACTCAAATCACATGCCATGCTCATTACATTGCCTTATTCATTAATAAAATACAATAAAGTTTAATTTTTATTAATGAATCACACTTTTATAATGTTTATGTGATAACATATCAGTAACCCAACACATGTATTTCCAAAAACACAAAGAATACAAGAAAAATACGCAAAAAATACACTAAAAAATCACGTATTTAGAGCTTTGCATGTATTTTCACATCCATAAAATCATCAAATATATAAAATAAATATACCATGACGTAGGGAATAATCATACGAGTCCATCGCCGCCGGCCACGCACAAATCGGATCCTCCACGCGCCCGCACGCGCCGCGCACACGCGCAGCCCGTGTTCGACGCGCAGGAGGCGCGTGGCCGCGCGTGGGGGCGCGTGCGGCCTCCTCCGGCGACACGCTGCCCACAGTTTTCTTCATCTCGTCAAGCCCAGTCCAAATATATAATTTAATTTAATTTTTATTGAACGAAAAATCTCGAAAATCTCAAATTAGGGCAAGATCCGCACTAATTAGGGCTAATCCGTACAAATTAGGGCAAAATCAATTGCGTTCGTGTTCTAGGGTTATGGAGGCTCTGATACCACATGTTAGACGCAAATTGTGTAACCCCAAGATCTCCATAACTAGAATAAGAACATGCATAATTGAGTAGAAAGACTAACACACATGTTTTGGGATCCATTGTTCTTGAAGCGGAAGCGGAAACATAATGTTCCACGCGCAAGTCCTTCTCCTCTATTGCCCTCCGTATCACTGGCTCAATGAGGCGGCCCTCCTCACGTGTAGCGTTAGGTAAACGCCCCTTAGGTGAGGATACAGGTGAGAATTAGGGTTAGAGGAGAGACTTGAGCACTATTTATAGAGTTTCGAGGCAGTCCCTCTCATTACGGGCCAGGCTCAACTCGGCCCACACTAGTCAGCCATATTAGACTAATTAAAAAACCTACTATCTCACCTTAGACTAAACCCCGTAAAACGATAAACGTTAAACGGTAAATTACAATATCAATTAATATAGTCCACAATTAGAAAAACTCTTACATACTAGAGATTCGCAGAGGCACAGCTTGAGGTGTAAGGGAGAGCAACGTTCGGATAGGCGTATTGGACCCTCAAGAATGTCAAGACCAAGTGGAGTCTGCAGTGGATGGTCAATAATGGTTATATACATATTTAATCAGTTTACGTATTCGAATTAATTCGGTATTTTCCTACATAGTTACACTCTTATAGTTGATTTTTGCGATGATCAACTGTTGACCTCAGTCCGAGCACATTAAAGTGGAGTAAATAGCTTTGACTATTTCTGAATGGTTCATAGCCATGAGCACTATGATAGGATTACTTTGTGGGCCGACTTAATTGGATCGTGTTAAACTAAGATTTAACATACATTGTGGAACTTAGCAGCCCCTTGATAATGGACCAAGTACTTATGTTCGGACATGCCAATGTCTCATGCTTGAAATTCCTCTCAAAGAATTAAACATATCCAACCTTGTTCACCTGTGAAATTTTGTCACCCTTCATCTCACAGTTAAACAGCTGGATTTCATTTTCTAACATTAGTACATCACCAATCAAAGCGGCTTCCGTGAACTCAAACTTATCTAATTTTGAATGAGGACAAGGGCCGAACAACGGGGAAAAATAAAAGGCTCTTGTACCCAAGAGACTATAAAGGAGGAGCCGTTAAATCAAAATAAATGAATCACGAGTGTTCCAATTGATTTAATTACCTCTTCATGGAGATTTTTAATCATCAAGTTTCATCTAGCACTTGAAGCCCCTAATAAATTTTTGTTTGGTGATCCGGATTTTTGGACCAACTGGAATAGGATACCATATCATAAAAGAAAACCGGGTTTTCTAGTACAGGCAGAATATCCTTCTCAGCAAGACGATACCAAGAAGAGACATATCTGTCTCTTTTACGCCTTGTCAGCTTTGTCTTTTTTTCGTGGGCATTGACCTGCAACAACTTTAAGGTAGTTGTATTGTTACACTCTGATTCAACGTTGGATGGCGGGGGGGAATTTGCAGTTTGATTCACTGGTAGAGTTCCCGAACATCACGAGACTTATGATTAACCCCTAGAGTTATGGACCAGTGTGACCATGCAATTATCCCGTGCGGTCGGAACTAGGGGACTGCCATACTTATCGGCCAGAGATTAGTCTAGTGATATGTGAAAAAAAAAAAAAAAAAAAAGGAAGCCCATCCTCTGAGTCTTCAAAGATGTTTCCATTCAGTGCGAAGCGTGTGAATCCCCGAACACGGCAACTTTTGGTCCGTTCCGCTCCAGTGAAGTCTTTTCTTGATTTTGTCAATAGCGAGGTCGGTCTACGGACGTGTTTTAGGGGCTTCGTATATTCTGGCCGAAAGCCTAGATTTCTCTGTTCCTCTTTTTGGAGACCAGTGGATTCCCTTTTCCTCTTGCCCATTTCCTAGAAACTTCGCGTACATAACTTATGAAAAAGATTCTCGTATGGTCGTGATGTTCCATGGGCTCAATGAATTTGAGCCGTCGCGTGCCGAATGGCACTCACATGATTTGGCGGCTGTTATTCACTGGCCTCTTGCGTGCTCATTACGCGGAATTATTTGCTCCAATAATTGGAGATCTGAGGAATCAAAGAAAGCGCAAGCAACGACCAGTTAATTGGACAGAGGAAAAGATTTTGACAGAATTAAAGGAGAGAAAGGGACCTTGCTGACTTGACCTGGACATATAATGTTGACCACACGTTAAACAAAGGAGGAAGAAAATCTTCTTCGAAAGGTTCGAGTGCGCGTGAAATCGTTATTGAAGTATACTTTATTTAGAAAATTATTACTAATGAGTTCTCTCAGAATACTTATTGACTATATTTAAGGAAATATTTTCATTTTTGTTGGATCAATTACATATGACTTAAAAAGTACCAATACTTTTCGAGAGTTTTAGTGCCGTGTTGGACACTTCAACACGTGTCCGACACAATCTGACACGCGGTCAACAAATATCAAAAAATCCAATACGTGGTTAATTCTCCCAACACAATCTGATATGCGAGTTCGGAATTCCGACACGCATAAGATCAATTTTAAAAAATAAAATGGTTAAAATGTAAATATGTAAAAAAAAAAAGTAATAAAGGGAGAAAGAAGTGATTAATTGTCAATGATATTAATAAATTGTGGATTAATGTTATTAGTACAAATTCATTATAGGCTCTCTTATTATTTATTTATTTATAAATTTGAATCAAATTATTTGATTGAAATAATCAATGTATACATAAAAATATATATTTAATATGCAACATATTTCAACGGATCAAAATTCTTTATTTTTTAAGAAATGACATATTAGCGTGACTTATTGTGTCACGTGTTGAATGTCGATGTCAATGCCACTTAGCACATAGCACAGACGAAACACGATATATAACACAAGGATAATCAATATATTGCAAATTGTGAAATTTTTTCTTAATTAGTTTGTTAGATTTCGTTTGTTTCATGGAAGATAACTTTTGAGAAATTGTTTTCTTGATTTCCTAATGTTACACAGAAAGCAAACCAGACAAGGATATTTTTCCTTCAATGAAAAAGAGTTCTTCTAAAATAGGAAAAGCGGAAATTATTTTTCCTATTCTTTCTTTCACCCAGACCAATCACATTCTTCCCCATGCACTCCTTTTAATTATTTTTTATTTTCCTTTTTCATTTTCCCTTTTTTCTTCTTTTTTTCTCTTTTTATTTTATTTTATTTTATTTCTATTTCCTTTCCCTTCTTCCTCGGCCGGTTGTCAGCCACGGCGATAGTCAATGAGCTCATTGCTTGCCAAAATTTAGCCAACCACGAGCTTGCCAGCCAAGGCCTTGCCAACCTTTGGTGAGTGGAGGTATGCAAAGGGAACCGCCCAACCGGGAACCACTCAAACTGGGCAAAACCGGCAGGTTCTAGGCAGTGTTCATGGGTTTTGGTCTAGTTTCTGGTTCTAGAATAGGAATTAGACTAACTGGACCATACCAACTATATATTTTTTAATTTCATAATGAAAAATTTTGGATTGTGAGGACGAAGCGAGCCTCACGAAGTTCCTACTTAGGCATGGGAAGTCTTTGAACAAGATGATCCTGTGCTTAGAGGCCGGCAAGGTCAAAGATTATGTGCTCAAAAAGAAAATCAGATCCCGAATAGTGGAATTTTCCATGTCCTAAGCAAGACATTAAAAGGCTTCATCCCAAACAAGGGTCCTCCGGACGGAAAATGGAGGTATCCCCCCACGGGGCTCTCCGGCCACAACCCCTCCAAACAAGGGGTTCGGAACCCACCCTAATCCCCGCAACGCCTTCCCCGGGTAACCAATCCTGGGCTTGGTACAAGGAAATGACGGGATCTTCTTTCCCCAAAAGAGGACAAAGAAGACGTGGCCGGCCGGCAAGGACGAAGCGAGGAATTTTCCAAGGTGACTTAGAGGCCGGCAAGGTCAAAGATTATGTGCTCAAAAAGAAAATCAGATCCCGAATAGTGGAATTTTCCAAGGTGGCTTCTAATGAATTCTATAATTCATAGGCTAAGTCTTGACTGTTTCATACTTCATATTTGTTTGCACTTTGCTGGAACAGAACTATTTTTTAAGCCCTTCAATTCGTCAGCTCATTGCGAAATTGCTGCCAACACAACAAACTAACCAGTTCCACCAAGTTGGACTGGTCAATAATCTACTACCCGCTTTCGAGACTAGCTAGTTTGATCCATAATCCCAAAAATTAGGAACCAGACCTCCCGATTTCATTTTGGAATCGGACCAAACCCGGAATCAATCACTCTTATTAGCAAGGCTCAAGCTCGCTAATCTGGTGGGGCCAAAGTCTTGCCGACCTTTGTGGAGGCTCGAGCTTGTTGACCTTGGGCGAGTTCGACCTTATCTGTGGCCAGTGGTTGGCAATCGGCTGAAAAATAATGAAGAGGAAAAAGAAAGAAAAGAAAAAACAATTAAAAAAATAATATAATATAATATTATTAAAATGAGTGTAAGGAAGAAAATCAAATTAGATTTTATATACTAAATGATGGAAAATATTTTCTAATTTATTTTCAAGTTTCAGCTGAATATCGAAAAATATTATCATTTTCTTAAAAAGTATTTTCCAAAAACGTCACATTTTCTGTAAAATAATCAGAGCCTTAATGAGCATCTCAAGAGCACTCTTTAACAAAATCTTATTCATTAAGAGAAAACACAACAGGACAATAAAAGAGCAGTTAGATCCGCGGGAAAAAAAAAAAAAAGATTATTAATGACATTTCCTTGAATTTGTCTGAAGCATAGAAAGCACTAACTTGCGAGGGGCGGCGAAGTTGCGAGGGCGTCAACCCAAAGTCAAGTCCCACGAGCACGCGTGTCGACCAGAAATGAAATGAAATAAAATGCACCAAGTAGACCAGATGACCATACCCACAGACAACTCAGGTTTGAAGCTACTTGAGTGAGTGACTCAACTCATCCGTATCATGCAAGCACGCATTGCATCTCTACTTAATCATTTCGAAAGTTTATTACATGAACATTTCTCACATGAGTACCATTGGATATGTTTTAGTCATGTTAAGTGCAGATTTTATGTGTCCCTTTTGGGACAACCGGTTGCATAGCTAACTGCTGTTCTGTTTTATCTTTGATTTGGAACGGGAAAGTAGGAAAACAGGAGGCAATGGAAGTCATCAGTAATGAGATCCAATCGATCCACGGCCATGCCAATCAAGAGATGGAAAATCGCAACCCGAAAATAAGAGCAGTTAATCTGGGGGGATGGCTGGTCACAGAAGGATGGATCGAACCTTCCCTCTTTGATGCAATCCCCAACAAGGACTTCTTGGTACTGTGCTATACGTAATTGCCTTAGTGTTTTCGTTGCTTTATTAACCAATGATTCGTTTGGTTTCCACTGTTTTTCTAACTCTGAAACTGTGTATAATTCGTAGGATGGGACTAGACTTCAGTTCAAATCGACGATGGTTGGTAAGTATCTTTGCGCCGAATTTGGTGGAGGAAGCCGGGTAGTCGCCAACAGCATGGAGAACCCTTTGGTTGCCAAACGCCCCGCAGGTTCTAGTGATCATTGGGAGACATTTAGGGTGAGTTAGCTTTAAGCAAATAGATAATATTTTGATGTGGAAACTCGTGAGGTTGGTTTGGTGGTTAAGGAACGAACATATGTCAATAGATTAGATGTGCAGTACATCAAGTGCAAATAAATTCTATGTTTGTGCTACCACCGTCTGGGTTTTTGGCTCACATCTTACATAGTCAAGATTTTGATGGAGTTATCTTATGGAGGCTAATTATGGGATGAAACTAGTTACAATATACCCTCTCAATAAAATAAAACTCAAATTGTTCAACTTGGAAATAGCATTGATATATTCTCCTATTGACAACATTTTCCGACTAGAATTAGTTGATGAGTTGCCGTGTTTTGTTTCTGTAGCTGTGGAGGATCAACGAGAGGCTCTTCCACTTCAGGGTTGCCAACAAGCAATTCGTCGGCCTAGACTCTGGTGGGGACGGGGTCGATTTGGTGGCTACTTGTCATTCACCAGGAGCATCTGAAACCTTTGAGATCGTGAGAAACCCAGGCGATCCAAGTCGCGTTAGAATCAAAGCTTCTAATGGCTCCTTCTTACGGGTCATTAATCTCTTTCCAATTCCTATTTCTTACATAAGACTAATGCTTCATATATTAAGATTGGTTGAGAAATTACTACATGAACGTCGTACATGTATTGATAAATATATGATCCGTTACAACTAATCTATTAATTTGGATGCTACTTATGGTCCACCTATTCCAAGGGTCAACCCAGCTACGGTTCTAGGCATTCAAGTTATGTTGTAAACCAAGTTAGTAGACCAAAGTTGTTCTCCATGCATCAACATGTTAGATAGACACTAACCGAGTGAAAACTTTTCAAGATTTAGGCTCCATTCGTTTCGCAGAAAAATATGGCATTTTTGGTAAATATTTTCCAAGAAATCATTTTCCAAGAAAAATATAATTATTTTTTGAGGTATTCGGCTAAAACATGAAAATAAAGTAGAAATAAATGCTACTATTTGTTAAGGAAAATATTTTCCTCCATGCACTCTTTTTCAATTTTTTTTATTTTCTAAAATCTAGTTTTTTAATTATTTTTTTATTTTTTTTTTAAATCAATCGTTAAATTATTTTTCTTTTTCTTTTTTCTTTTCTTTCTTTTTATCTTGTTCTTCTTTGGCCGCTCGCCTGGCTTGCCGCTAATCAAGCAAGCCAATCTAGCGAGCAGCAAGATTGCTAGAGGTTAGCAAGCCTCGAGCTTGCCTGAGGCCAACGAGCTTGATACTTGCTTGTGGCCGACTATCATGGTGGCCGGGACCAGCCAACACAAAAGAAAAAGTGAGTAGGGAAAATATTTTCCTCATCTTGAAAAGTGGAAAATATTTTCCCCTATTTTAGAATACTTTTTTTCGTCAATGAAAAATATTTTCCCCAACCATTTCCCTGAAATATTTTTTTCTGAAAGTTATTTTTCTCGAAATGAACTAAGCATTATTCAAACCAGAGCTTGAGAATGACTAAGGAAGAAGAGCGATTTTTTGTGGTGGAATTTATTTTACAGGTGAGGACGGAAGAACGGGTGACAGCTGATTATCAATGTGATCAAAGCGATGTATGGAAAGACGAAGACCCATCTCTATTTGTCATGAGTTTCACTAAAAGAATAGAAGGCGAGTTCCAAGTCACCAATGGTCTTGGACCCCAAAAAGCCCACAACGTCATGAGAGTACGCAATTATAAAACTCCTATTCAATAATAGTCAAAGTCCACGGTTCTCAAACCTATTAAATTAATTAAATGATTTATGCCTGGATTATAACTTTAACTAAACTCACTCTATGAGCAAAAATTATTTTGTTTTTATCTTTTTAGTATATGACTTGCGGATGAGAATTCTTTGAGGAGACACTGCTTATTGCCAGCAATCATTAGTGTCATCACATATGGAAACTACAGAGCTACTACAGCTTACTCTTACTGAGCACACGCCAGTAAATACTGTTCGTATGAATGACAGAAAATACAGGACGAGATACAGAATTAAAAATCTAAATATGATGTGATACAATACGTACAACCTATATTTAAAGCTCAACATCTATTTTGATCCAGCTATGAGGAAATCTCCTTTGTAGACTGGTACTTGACCTAACGTCTTTGGTTCTTTCGGGATACAAGTGATTTTTGCTTCTACACATGCATGGGTTTCCTGGTCAAGTACTACAAAACACTCTAAGGCACGTATGTGACTTATAAGTAAAAGAGTCGCAATCGCGACAAGAATACGATCAAAGCTAGCTTTTTTTCAACAATAAATACCTGATCTGCTACGACTATTAATTTATTAAGCATAATGTCACTTTGTTATCGAGTGTTGAACATGGTACATATATCCAAAGAAATAAGTCTTGTCTGGACTTGAGTCTTCTGGGCCGGACCAATTACAATGGTCCTTTAGTGCATTTTAAATGTGGCCCCATGTAAATCCTAGAAATGATTGACGTGGTAGGTCCAATCTATAGGCAATTTCAGATTTCAAGATCCTCTTACAATCCAACATATCATTTCCACACATTAGTTTCAGTTAACCATTGGTCTCTTCCAACAGCAGAAAAGAGCTGTTCAAGACACCTTCTCCTTGGATATAACACTTAGCAACTCAGAAAAACTCTAAGCCAGTTCGGCTTCGATGGTGCCTTCTTTCCATTTGTAGACCTATGAAAATCCCACGGTCTTCTTTTCTTCAAGTCAATATCACTGGCTCTTTCGTCTGATCCTTGTGAAGAGACTCAAGTCACTCCCACGCCAGAAGACCCCTTCCTCAATGGTATTAAGGTTGCCGATGCGTCCTGTTCGACCACTGAATTCTAAACTACAAACAGCAATCCGACAAAACTACGAGAGGGGCCTTCTTTCATTGATCTGACTGTTACACAACTCTAAGTTTTATGCATGAAGCAGATTGTTTCATCTAGTGTTTTTGTGCTCGAATTACTAGTAATGTCTTTACTTTGTCCTTCACTCAATTTTGATGGAATGAATAGGGGGGAATCAGAGAGGAAGACAAAAGATTAAAAAAAATCTCAAATCTCCTTTTTTTTTCCCCCTAATCTTCTCAAATCATTCCAAATCTATCCAAAATCGAGCGGACTCAAAGAAAGGTATGCATTGATGACAGGAACATTGGAGGACGTTCATAGTGGAGGACGATTTCAAATTCGTAGCCGAGAATGGATTGGACGCTGTGAGAATTCCGGTGGGTTGGTGGATAGCGAGCGACCCAAATCCTCCACCCCCTTACGTCGGTGGTTCCCTGGCCTTTCTGGACAGTGCTTTCTCTTGGGCAGAGTGAGCCTAATTGCCATCTTCTCTTCATCTCATCACGTATAGATGCAATTTCTAACATATCATTTGATTTTCTACTTGCAGGAAGTATGGGCTGAAGGTCATCATTGACCTGCACGCAGCACCTGGTTCCCAGAATGGCTGGGAACACAGCTCATCGAGAGATGGGTTCCGGGAATGGGGAGACACAGATGACACCATCCAACAGACCCTCCATGTCATAGAATTCCTAACTTCGCGGTAATTAATAAATATGTTGTTCGCACCCTATCCCGAGTATTGGGGAATATATGATTTGATTTAGCCTATGTAGATACACGAAGAGCCCGAGCCTTTATGCCGTCGACCTCTTGAATGAACCTCTCGCCGAGACACTCCCTCAAGAGACGGTCACTAATTATTACAGGGCCGGGCACAACGCCGTCCGCAAGCACTCCCCTACGGCTTATGTGATCATGTCGCGTGTGTTCGGAGCCTCTGGCCCTGAGTTGCTGCTCCCCGTAGCGAGTGGCCTGGATAGGACGGTTGTGGACAACCATTATTATACTATGTTCAGGACAAGATTCGACACCATCCAAGATAACCTTAATTTCATATACAAGGATACTAGTGCTCAATTGGACCGTCTCGCTAGATCAGATGGGCCTCTCACTTTCGTGGGTAAGTCCAAACTTGTAATAAAATTATCTCACCATCAATGACACAAATCATTTTGTATCTATTTTCCATAATCTGCTACATACATATGAGAAATGTGGATCTATAAAGCAATTTGGAATTGCAGGTGAATGGGTAGTAGAGTGGGCAGTGAATGGAGCAACAAAAGAGCAGTACCAAAAGTTTGCAGAGGCTCAACTGGAAGTCTATGGAAAAGCCACATTTGGATGGGCCTATTGGACTCTCAAGTGCGCACAAGACCATTGGAGCTTGGAATGGATGATCAAGAATGGCTATATCAAGCTTTAGATATTACCTATATATAAGTCTATGTACTTTTTAATATATTGTAAGTCGTAAGCTCTGATTATCTTTCATCAAGTAAACTTTAGGTCATATTCGAACAAAAAAGCTCTCTAGGCAAGTTCTATAGCACATGCGATGCAACTTATATACCTTGTAGCATCAGTGAAGATTTTTGGTTATGTAGTGGTAATCATGAGACTCTCATAAAATAGTTGCAAAAATCTATTGTTCCATGCCCTGGAAAATAGATTTTTTTTTTTTGTGATAGTAAATTTTAATAAATATTGATAAGTGTTAAGAAATTATTGGTAAAAAATATGTTGGATTTACTTTTTCCAAACTAACATATTGGTAAATTATTAATGATTATAAAATTATAAAATTGTTTATAAACTTACCATCTTCTATTCCTATTATTTGGTCGCTGCTTCAATTTACTTAATCTTATGTTGAATTATTAACCTACAAATCCTCGCTTTAGTCTAAATGACCAATAAGTTTTATTATTATTCAAATAGCACATGGGCTGGTGTTGTGCTAATCATGGGTCGTCCATGGATCGATCGTGGGCTACTCATGGGTAGGCCCTTTGTGCGTGACACAGCTCCATCACGAACAGTCTTGGATCATGCTTCGTCCGTGGGCCGTGTCAATCTCCCCCACCTAATCAAGCGACGCTATTGTCGCGTTTGTGGCATAGAAGGCATCAATGTGCTTCTTGAACTGCCACAGAGCCTCAAATGATTCCTAACTTGCTTCACTTTCGGCAAGGCCTTTCCATCGGATAAGGTATTCTTTCTTTGGCGAACAGTACTTCTTCCGTACAATGCAATTTGCCATGATGCATTCTACGTCCTGATCATAGGAGGTTTTCGCTCTAAGGGGCGCTCGTCGTGATTCGCCTCAATCCAAATCATCCTCGTTGGCATGGAAAGGTTTCAGCATACTCACATGGAATACAGGGTGTATCTTGAGTTTGATCGGCAAGTCCAGTTTGTATGTAACATTCTTGATCCATTGCAACACTCAAAAGGGGCCTTCAGAGCAATGGATCAGCCATTTGTGCACGTCACAATATCGAAGGATCAAGTGTAGCTTGGCCAACACCAAGTCCCCAACTTGAAATTCTACATGCCGTCGCTGCTTGTTAGCCCATTTCTTCGTGGCCCTATGTAGGCACGCTAGTGCCAAGTTTGCATGTTTGTCCCATTTTTTTGCGAACTTGTATGCAAATGGACTACTTCCTCGATATCCCAAGGCGATCATGCTCGGAGTGAGCGGTTGTTGCTTGGTCACAATCTCAAACAGGCTCTGGTTCATGGACTCACTCTGTTGCAAGTTGTACGAAAATTGGGCCACATCGATTAGCTGTGCCCAATTCACTTGTGCGTTGCTCACATAGTGCCGGAGGTAGATTTTCAAGAGTGCATTAACCCGCTCCGTCTGGCCATCGGTTTGGGGATGTAGGCTTGTGGAAAAGTTTAGGTTCATCCTCAGCAATTTGAAAAGCTCAGTATAGAACCACCCAGTGAATCGAGGATCGCGATCACTCATAATTGTGTGCGATACACCCCAATACTTGACAACATGCTAGAGGAATAGCTTGGCTACTTCCTCAACTGGACAATCCTTTGTGGCTAGCATGAACGTCGCATACTTGGAGAAATGATCCACCACAACCATGAGGATTCGACACCCTTCAAACTCAGCAAGTTAACAATGAAATATATGGAGACGCTCTCCCATGGACGTTCCGAGATAGGCAACGGTTCAAGGAGCCCCACTGATGATCATTACTCTATCTTGTCTTGTTGGCACACAAGACATGTCCGCACGTAGACTTCAATGTTGTCCCGCATGTATGGCCAATAATATTGATCATCGACGAGTGCCATGGTGTGGTGGATTCTCGGATGAATTGCCCATTTAGAATCGTGGCACTCACACATCACTTCCTTCCTGAGTTTCCCATGGAGTGACACATAAAATCGTTGTCCCTTGATGTAAAGGAGATCATCCTCACGCTAGAATCGCCTATTCTTGCCCTCTTATGCGTACAAAAGGAGGGCTTGGGCCATTCGGTCGTGCTTGGGCCCTTCCTTGATACAGTTAATTCATGGACAGTCAGGTCGACTCATCATGTTGGCCAACTCCAACTTCCAACTCAAGGCATTGGCCACGAAGTTGAACTTTCCGAGCTTATATTCCAACACATAATCAAACTCAGCCAAGAAGTCTTGTCAATGAGCTTGCTTCAAGTTGAGCTTTTTCTATATTTGGAAATAACTCGTGGCCACATTATCGATCCTTATAACAAACCGAGACCCTAAGAGATAGTGCCTCCACGTACAAAGGCAATGCACCACCGCGGTCATCTCTTTCTCCTAAACCGCGTATCGTCACTCGGTATTGTTCAATTTCCAAGACTCGAAGGCAACCAGGTGCCCATCTTGCATAAGAACACCACCAATGACAAAGTCAAAGGCATTAGTTTCCACCTCATATGGCGTGGTCCAGTAACACGAGCACCAGCTCCTCGGTCATGGCTGGCTTCAACCAATCGAACACCTCTTAACACTAATTCGTCCACTCCCATGGCCTTTCTTTCTTCAGCATGTCTGTGAGTGGCACGGTGAAGCTCGAATATCTCCAAATAAAGCGCAGATAATAGTTTGTGAGACCAAGGAAGGATCTTAGTTCCATCACCTTGGTTAACGGCTCCCACTCAACGATGGCATGGATCTTGGCCGCGTCCATCCGCACTCATCTGCCCCCGATAATGTGCCCATAGAAAGGGATTTCCTTTTGCTCGCAAGCATATTTCTCACGCTTCACATATAAGTCATTTTCTCGAAGGACCTAAAAAACTTATCTCAAGTGCTCGACATGTTCCTCGAGCATCCAGCTATATACAACAATGTCATCAAGGTAAACCACAACGAACCGATCAATGAATGGATGGAGTACCTTATTCATAAGAGTGCAGAACGTAGCCAATGCATTTGTCAAGCCAAAAGGCATGACAAGAAACTCGTACGATTCGTAACAGATCACGCACGCAGTTTTCGACTCATCCCCTTTGGCGATCCGAACTTGATAGTATCCCGATTAGAGATCAAGCTTGGAAAACCATTAGGCTTCCTCCAGCTAATCGAACAAGTTTGTAAAGAGATGGATTGGATGCTTGTTATGGACAGTGAGCTTGTTCAATGCCCGATAGTCTATACACATGCGGAGGGATCTGTCACACTTCTTTTGGAATAAGATCGGGGCACCATATGGGGCCCTGGACGGCCGAATGTAACATGCGGTGAGTAACTCTTTTGAGTTGTTTCCACAATTCCTCCAATTATAGTGGGGCCATACGATAGGGTGCCATGGCCGACGGTCAAGCATCGAGCACGAGCTCGATCTGATGATCCATTTCTCTCCTTGGGGGCAGCTTCTTGGGCAATTCGAATGGCATCACATCTTAGAATGTGTCAAGGACTTGGGTCACCTCCTTTGGTACCCCGTTTTCTTTTACCCCCTCCACCTTTAATGCTACCAAGAAGATCACATTGCCCTTCCTCAATCCCTTCATCAGCTACATGGTTGATAGCATCTTCCTATCGGATCCTGACTTGCAGTAGATTGGGACCATGCACTAGCATTGCTTATTTAGGATGCAAATATAATCCATGAAGCGCATAACGCCTGCATTTATCCTGTCGATGAATCCTAGATCAAGCACGAAATCATAGTCGTCAAGAGGGATCACCTCGATTTCTTCCTTGCTAGTCCATGGACCGAGGTGGAGCTCCATGTCCCTAGCCAAGCCACTAGTTAGGACTTTCTTGGACTTCACCGTTTTGAGCCAACCAGCTTTCCCTTTCTCGATCGGAAGATTTAGCCTTTTCGCAACCTCTTGGGATATGAAGAGGTTGAATGCCTCGATATCTACAAGTGCACTTATCGTAGTACCACCAATCTTCACGTTCACAAACATCATCCCTTTGGGTTCCTTAGTTCTCTTGGTCTTTATCGACGCAAGGATACGCAATGACCCCAACCGCGCCTCCTCTCGTAGTTCATTCTCCTTACACAAGGTTGCTAGTTTTCCCCTTTTTAAGACAATCTCGTGCCATATGTAGCCCGTTGCAAAAGAAACACTTGTAGGTGTGTACCTTGTGATGATATCCTCAATTGCTCAACTCTGGTTGAGTCTTAGGAGGGGTCGATGGTGGTTTGCCTCCATTCGGACAGTTATACTGGCTTCGATCTCCTCCACCATTGGCTTTTTTCTCTTGGACGAGAGTCTGGCTTAGGCGAGGATGAAGGCTTATACTCCACAAGGGACTCGGCCATGGAAGTAGCAGTTGCAAGATCCGTTGCATCGCACCATTTGAGCTCTTGCTTGACTCATAGTTTGAGTCCACTCATGAACTGATGGAATGCCTCCATCTCGATCATCGACAAGATTTGGAGCAACGGCTCTGAGAACCACTTCACTTACTCGCCAACTCCGCCTTTTTGCTCTAGGCGCTTGAGTTCCTCGCAAGCTTCCTCCTCTGCATAAGCGGGGTAGTAGGTTCACTAAAATTCCTCTATGAACTTTGCCCGTGGCATGATAGGATCGCTGCTCCTATCATTTGACTTGCGACACCACCACAGCAATGCGTCATCAACTAAATATATGGCTGTGGTATTTACCCGGATCACGTCATTAGTCATTCTCATGGTTTGGAAGTATCATTCCATATATCATATGAAGTTGTCCACGTCTTTCGCCACCTGTGAGCCCTTGAATTCTTTTGGCTTGGGTGCGTCGGGTCGTGGTTGCTCGATGATCGCCCCGTTCACACACACCGCTTCAACCTCAGTGAGCTTCCCTTTAAGATCAATGACTTCTACATGCATGGCCACCATCGCAGTTTCTCAAGTCTCGTCCCGTTGCCTCAGCTCGTGAATCAAGAGCCCCAACAACTCGCCTCGAAGCTCTCCCATGCCAACTTTGAGCTATTGCATCTCAGCCTAAAGCTCCTCCTTTTCGGTTTTTGCTCCTTCGACGGTTTGGCACAAGTCCTCAACTTGACCTTGGACGTCTGAGACGGTCTCCTCCATGACCATCATTCGGCATTCCAAGTCACCCACTTGATCCCTTGAACTCAAGGCACCCCAAGTTTTCTTCAGCTTGGCAGGAGCCTTCTCGTTGGTCCTACTGCGGTCCTCATGATCCTCGACCTGAGCGATCACAATATTGAGATGCTAATCTTCCACCATGCTTGGAACGAAGGCTCCGATACCACTTATCATAGGTCATCGAATCCAAACAATCACACACACCCGTGCAGCCTTAGGAATTCAATCCCAAATCAACCTCATGAACACACGCTCGAACACAAGGGTCGTGTGAACAAAGGGGCAAGTGTATTACTTATGAACGAGTTGAATATAATGAGGGGGAGAGGCCCCTATTTATATAAGTTCGGGTCTCATCTCAACCATTGACCTTCCCTCCGATCCAACGGTGGTATTTAAACGGATATCATCATTACAAGTCTATACATTAAGCCACTCAATGGCTCTAGGCCTTGGGAAAGCCCAAGGGCATGTGCCAGAAGCAAGGGCAGGGTTGCCTATCATAGAGTAGGTGAACGATCACAGGCTTTTGTCCGCATTGTGCATGGGTTGGTCGTGCGCTAATCATGGGTCGTCCATGGATCGATTGTGGGCTACTTGTGGGCAAGCTTTTTGTGCGTGACACGGCCCCATCACAAACGGACTTGGATCATGCTTCATTTGTGAGCCGTGTCACATTGTTATCAAATTTTGGGGATCATTATCAACTATTAGACGAGAGAGTAGTTTAATATTTAATTTCTCTATAATTACCTCAAGAACTCTTATTTAAGCTTTAGATACTAGCTTCAAGAATTCGCAGTTTGAGTCTTTTGTGAAGATTTTTAGTTGGGTAGTGCTAGTAGTCTCATGACTTATGATAGACTTATTTTACTATATGTAGTTGCAAGACTATCGTTCCATTCTCGAGCAAATAGGATTTTTTTTTCTGTGCTGGTAAATTTTAATGTGTTGGTAAGTGTGAAAAAATGACGATATAAAAGATAATCGGCGACTTTTTTTCAAGTAACTTGTTAGTAACTTATCAATTATTTATGGAATTATCAATTTTTTACTAAATTACCAACTTTTATTACCACAATTTATTGCAGCTTCAAATTTATTAACTCTTTCATTGAATCGCCAAGCTAAATTTAAGTGACTTACCAACTTTTGTCAAATTAATTATTAACTAACTTTGAGTTACTGACTCTCGTTCAAGTCACTTACTAATGTTTAATTTTTTTTTCTTTTAATTTACTAACTTTGCTATGTAGTTATCCATTTTTATATTTATTAATAAGCAACCCTTATATTTACTAATTTTTTTAGTGGTTACCAATATAAAATTGCGTGAATCACTAACTTTTATCCCATTAAATTACAGCATAATATTGTTCTACAAACTCTAATTTAAGTTACTTGTTGACGTGTACTTTTTTTTTACCAATTTATAAGTTTGTCTTATTGTTCACAAACTTTTATTTGCATCTCTTAGCAACACCTTAAATTTACAACTTTTTTTTAGAGAATTACCAACCTTAATTAGAGTGACTTGCTAACTTTTCTTCAATTAAATTATTTAACTAGTTTTGGGTCACCAACTCTCATTTAAGTTACTTACCAAGTTTTTTTCTTGTAATTACTAATTTTTCTCGTTTTTTACTCGGCTTTATTTATTTCTCTCAACTAGAGCTCTCACATGAAATTACTAACTTTAATTCAAGTAATATGTCAATATTTATTCAATTAGATTATTGATACCATTTCTCTATTGGGAAAATCATCCAAAAAATCCTAAACATATCACACTTTTACCAATTTAATTCTAAACTTTTTAATTGTATCAGTTGAATCATTATTCTTTCGGGTTATGTCAATTGAGTCTATTTGATCATTTTGATTGGAAATTGCTAACATGGACACTGGCATCTTATGTGGTACGGCTAGCACTGACGTAAATAATTTTTTATTATATTGTAATTTTTTTTCTTTTTTTCCTTTTCTTTTTTTTTTTTTTACTACTTTGGCCGGCATGCCATCACAAGTGAGGGACGGGTTGGGTAAGGGCGTCAAGGCCCTTGCCAACTAATAGGGGATGATGACACCCTTGCTTGGATCTAGGTGAAGGCCCAACGTCCTAGCATAGATCTCAGCTAAACAAAAGATGGGTTTCAAGAATGGGGAGACACAGATGACACCATCCAACAAACCCTCTATGTCATAGAACTCCTAACTTTCCAGTACTTCATAAACTTTTGGTTCCCACCCTATTCCAACTTCTAGTATTATCATTCGATTTCGTCTCGCACATCGCTTATATTATGCAATGTAGATACACAAAGAGCCCGAGTCTTTACGGCGTCAACCTCCTGAACGAGCCTTTCTCGGGGACAAGCACAGCGCCGTCCACAGGCACTCCACCACGGATTACGTGATCATGTCGCAAATGCTCAAAACCTCCGAATGGGAACCATTGCTCCCCATTGCGAGCAGCCTCGACTGTACGGTTGTGGACGCAAACTACTACCATGTGTCCCTACTAAAACTCGACACCATCCAAGATATTCTCAATTTCACACATAAGGATAGGGGTGCCCAATTGGACCGTCTTGCTACATCGGATGGACCTCTCACTTTCATGGGTAAATCCAAACTTCTAATGAAATTATCATGCCATTGATGCCAAACATCATTATGTATATGCGTGATCTGCTGTATAGATATAAGAAATGCAGATCTATGAAGTATTGTGAAAATGTAGGTGAATGGGGTAGTGGAGTGAGAAGTGCACGGAGCAACAAAAGAAGAGTACCAGAAGTTTGCGGAGGCTCGACTGGAAGTCTATGGAAGAGCGACATTTGGATGGGCCTAATGGACTCTCAGAGCTTGACCAGTCTGGATCTTCCGTTCCAAGCTCCAATGGTGTTTTGCGGAATTGAGAGTCCAACAGGCCCATCCAAGAAATATATATATTACATAGTCCATGCACCTTTCACTAAATTTTAAGTTTTAAGCTCTGATTATCTTTCATCAAGTAAACTTTTTATCATATATGAATAAAAAAATCATTTAGGCAAGCTTTAGAGCACATGCGACGCACTGAATAGAATTGTGGCTTCCATGAACATTTTAGTTGAGTAATTCTAGTCATGAGAGTCTCATGACTTATCATAGATTTAGAAAATTACTGATTCTTTTACTAACTTACCAACTTTCATTGCCGCATAACTTACTATCAATTTGAATTTAGTAATTTTTGTACAAGATTAGCAACTTATTATAGTGACTTGCCAATTTTTGTCGGATTAATTGCAAACAAGTTTAGGTTTACCGATTTGTATTCAAGTAACTGAATAATATATAATAGTTTTTGTTAATTTACCAACTTTTCTATTTAGTCATTGACTTTTACTCGTTTTAGAGATTACTTATATAAATTACCATGAATCACCAACTTTTTTCTCATAAAATTACCACCTAATATTCAGTTATTGATTCTTATTAAATTACCCACGAACATGCATTTGAAACTCAGTGGAATCCACGGGAGATTGAAACAGACAGTGTGGTACTGTTATAGCCTTTATGCACGCATCATTAGCTTTTGGGCCAATGCCCTTTTAGTGGGGAACATCAAATTACTAGATCAAAAAGGAACTCATTTGGAAACGCTATTGTACCACCGTTGGATTTGTTGATTTTCTAAGCAAGAAGGATGCATGATTCCACGACTTGATATGCTAGCTCTTATAGGCTTGAGTGAAGTTTTAGATTGTTGGTAGACATTCGATCGCTCCATTTAGATCGAGAATCTCTCTTTCATTGTATTAATATATACGAATGCATAATAACAATATGAAGTCAATACTACTTATTAATAATTAAATTGCAGCCATCAGGCACCTGGCCTGACATTGAGGGCGCGAGCAGGGGACGCCAACCAAGGTTCAATCCACAAGAAAAGCATGGTCAAAAAAATTACACCAATCAAATAGCTAAAAAGTCAGGGAAAATACCAAAAAAAAAATTCCTAAACATAGTGTACCTGTACCAATTCAATTATAAACATTTCAATTTAACCAATTTAGTCAAAAAAAAAAACTATTGATGTGTACACTAGCCTAATGTGGATAGTTAGTTTTTTTTAATTGTAGTAGACGAGTGTTACCAACACAAGTGTAATAAGTTTAGGATCGTTAATAAAAATAAAAGAAAAATAATAATACACCAATCAAAAAATACCTAGAAAGTCACTAGGAGCGAATCTAGAACGTAGCAATGACCACGCATGCTTAGTAGATGTCAAGCACAATCGTTTACCACTCCAAATATAAAAAGAAAAGAAGGAAAAATCTGCATGATGCCTTCCATTGGTGGGCTTCATAGCATCAAGAACATAATTAGGGCAAAGATATTTTGCTTGCGATGGTGGGACATACTATTGCTCGTCCCTTTTAGAAGCTGACTTAATAACCCATTCCCTTGTCACAATTCCTAAAGAGCGAACGATGATGCTCCTAAGCAATGACTTTGTGGTGAGCTATTATGGGCAAACAATCCATCAACCAAAAGCAATGGCGTTTAGAGACATCAACCTCAGCTGAGCTGTTCATTACCTGTGCGTTCCCAACCCTGACAGGGACACCGGTTAGACCGTTCAATTTTGGGGTACTTTCATTGAATTGCCTTCATACAAATTGTGTAGGTCACTCAAATTAATTATTAAGATATCGAATATAATCGATGTCAACTTTTTGCACATATGATTTATGCCTTTAATTCTAAGTTGGTATCGGAGTCGGAGATCTCGAGTTAAATTCCCTACACCTCCTTTTAGCTCGTGCAATGCATAGATCTCCTACTTTTTTCCTTTAAATGTTGCACAATGACCTCAATAGTTGTTTCGTCGATGCATTTTAGGTTCACACTCTTAAGACATTCGTCATCAAACCCCATTCGTGTAATGAAATCTGTCAATAATATAAAATATGGTCCGCATCGTACTTTAACAATTTAAACTTCTAAAGTGAATGGTTGCTCATTCGAGTTTAACTTAAGCAAACAAGAAGCCGCTTAAACAATCACCGCCGAGCATGCACAAATTACCGAGCAAGACAAGTAAAAATTTGAGATACATGACACGACGTGTGAATGAGAACACTCTTGCAACCGGCTTTGAAAATCTAAAGATACCAACACAAGTGTTAGAGTTCACACATACGGTCGTCGAGTGCCATTCAACGTTCGTTGAGAACCTATAATTCGAGCGTACCTGCGTATATTGAGTTTTAGGCGAGTCCTTCAGAAATTATTTTCGGGATGGAGAGTTCAATCATCATGCGAAGTCAAGTTAATACGTAAGTTAATCACATTCTACATCGATTAGCTCCAAACAGGTACTCCTCCGGGGTTTCCACTAATCAAAATTCCATAATATCTCACGTAAAACACTCGAGAGCGTCCTCTCGTATCTCATTAGTCACATCACAAACTCATAAATTCATGCGAAGAGTCTCAAGACTTCACAGCTACATGGCATTCTCGGTCTGCAGTGTGTGAGTTTCATAGCTGTATTAACTCTAATAAGCTGTACTATAAACACGGCTGTCTCCAAAACCTGTGTTTTTCGTCAACTTCCCGGATAGGTAGTTGGACGAGTGCCATTGAGTCAAATATTCAATTATGCAGATGATTAAAAAGAACAAAAAAAAAGGTGACAGACCCTTTGATTTTCTAAGTGGTAGTCACGGGACCACCTTTCCACATCCAAGTTGAGAGGCGCCGGTCTTTCTTTTCCTTCTTCTATGGCCTCTCTTTGACATTCGTGACTTCGTGCTTTGATGGTTTCCCATAATTCATGTGAACTGTTTCAGGTAGAATTTCGTCGCGATTGATCTCTCCAGCGACAGTTTTGTCCACGGATCTTCATGCAAAACCCTTCTTTTGCTGGAGACAAGTGTTTGAGACGCCTGCTGTAGTTTTAACTTCTAAAGCTTTTGCATTACTTTGGCTGCACTGATATATACACATGCGTCTTTCGTTATATTCTTTTCTAACTCTTTTATAGCCACGTAAATTTACATTAGAGCTGCCGGAATTTGCGCATGTCTAACTGAAAATTAATGATAATCTTGAAGTTCCAATGAGGAAATTATCGGTTATCCTAAAGTAGCGTTGTCAAGGCCAATGAGAAGGAGCTGACTCGAGCAGAGCTCAACCTATCTTAACATCATCAGAAGGCATCTCCTCAGAGTGCATTGCTCTTATTTAAAAGATCAAGTGGTAGAAGCTTTGGGGTTGTAACACTATCATATCATCTGATTAGATCCCTGAGTTCTTAATAAGCATCGGCCAGGCACAAAGAACTTCCCTCGTAATCAAATAACACCATGTAAGGGAATTAGCAAGCAGCAGCACGTGCACCCTATTTATCAACTCCCAGGTATACAATCAGAGGCCCAAAGAACATAACCGAGTCCGAGGGTATCAATTCAAAATCTAGACACCTTGGTATAAATTTTTATAGTGGGTCTTTTTAGGCGCTCGTTAATCATACTTCATAAAAAATATATACATAGTTTTTTGTTTCTATATGCAGATTAAATATAACATGAGGGAGCTAACCCATTGAAAACAACGAACTTTCTTTATACAGTTGTTTATTAAAAAGTGTCCTAGCACACTTGTTAATAAAATAGGAACTAAAATCATCTGTATTTGTGGAGGAGTGACTATAATTTATTTTGGTCATTTAATTAGCGTTTACTTGTACAGTATCTCAAATTAAGAATGGTCTGAATTATTAAAAAATTGGATGAAGCAACAAGTGGGCAGACCAGGGGGTGAGGCAAGGAGGTCCAAAGGGGGGCCTTAAATAATTGGATGGCAAGTGCTTGCCTTGGTGTTGAAAAAGAGGGCACCAACCTGGCGAATCCGGCCAACCTACAAGTTGCGCTCCCATGCTAAATGTCAAAAGCTCTAAATTTTTTACGGTTCTCTTCCCATTTATTTCATTGGCGTAATGTAAACTTGTCAAAACAGATTATAATTCATTTTTTTTGTATTTCACATTCAACAGATTGAATCATTATATGGGTTAACAAGGGATAACTATCCAAAAAATTATAACCTTATTGTATGACGGCCAATTTAGTTTTAACTATTTCAATTATGCTTACTTAGTTCTAAATGTTTTAATAATTTATCTTAATCTTGAATTTCATCTTGACTAACGAACGCAGTCTTAAATATTGAGATGCTCTAAATTTACAATTAATTGTACTATGTACGTCCATCCCTTTCTCTTCTTTTGTTCCGTTTTCCTTTTTATCTCCTTGTCCCCTTTTGCCCTCGCCATCATTGTTTTCCTTTTTATCTCCTTGTCCCCTTTTGCCCTCGCCATCATTGCTTCTGCTCAAGAAATTAAGACGCTCGACACTCAACCGTAGCGACTCGGCCTCACATGGCGCTATCGCCCCCAAGTCACCTTCGAGCCGCCACGCGACCCTACCGCCAAGTTACCCAAACGGTTTGGGTCCTGTTGACGAGGCCCCTTCTCTCCGGACAATTTGTTCTTTTTCCCGGTCCGATTACGTCCGATCAAGTCGTCTAGGCTTGCGCATAGAAAAAGAAATTCAGATACAGTATAATTAAGTAAATTCCTCTTATTCACCAATAGGATAAGGAACAAAAAAGGTGGCACTCTTGTCCTTTGATTTTTTTTTTCTTTTTCCATCTCTGGCGGAGGTCGCCATCCAAGTTCTTATTCACTTACCTCTAAAGCCCTCCCGACGTCAAATTATGTGCTTACCTTAATAACTTTCAAAATTAATTACCGTCGTCCCACGAGGCGTTAAAAAAAGATTTCTGAGAATAGCGGGACCCGACGGCTGACATGGACTCGCACAACGGGAATGGACAGTCCAGATCCACTCCTCACCTGTTGGCTCTTCTTATATTTGCCCCCTACCCATCTCCTCCACTCCTCCCTTTCTCTCTCTCCCTCACCTTCCCTCTCCAATTTCACACCTCTTCTTCTTCTTCTTCTTCTTCGTTTCTTCCCCTTTTTCCATTGTTTTCAAGAGATCAGTCACAGCTGCGCAGCGTAGAAGAAGAAGAAGAAGAAGAAGAAGAAGAAGAAGCAGTAGCAGTAGCAGCAGAAGTAGCTTGAGAGAGAGAGAGAGAGGGAGAGAAGATGTCGCTGGGGAAGAGACCGCGCCAGATGAAGAGGACGACGAGCATGACGGAGATCACCTTCGATCTGAGCATCAACGACGAGGCGGCGGCCCCCTCGCCGTCCAGGAAGGGCCACAAGCCGGCGGGGCCCGGCGAGGGTTGGGATCCGCGGCTGGTGATGCCCGGCCCGGCCTCGCCGAGGCCCCACCGGCGCCACTCCTGCGAGATCATCGACACCGCCGACTTCCTGCGCTCCTGCTCCCTCTGCAAGCGCCGCCTCGTCCCCGGCCGCGATATCTACATGTACAGGTAATAATTTACCTTCTTCTAGTTCTTCGTCAATGCTCGTAATCCAGCTGAAACCGAATACTTCGCACCTGTATAAATCAGTCATCTTAATTAATGACGCCAGCAAAGCTAGGAGGTGTTATTATTGACAGAACCGAAAATAAGGCGAGAAAACAGATCGGTGAATTTTCTGACAGACAATAAATTTTCCATTTTGAGGCTCTTCTGTCCTGACTTTCCCTATTTGATCTGATATTTATTTTTTCGACCGACAATTATTGGTGGTGAATATATTCGAAATAATAATTTTCCTCATCTTTTGGTGGGTTTTCTTTTAATGTTTTGTTTTGTTTTTGTAGAGGTGACAGCGCTTTCTGCAGTCTCGAGTGCCGGCAGCAGCAGATGAAGCAGGACGAGAGGAAAGAGAAGTGCTCGTTCGCGTCCAAGAAGGAATCCATGGCATCGTCTCCCGCCTCCACCGCCGCCAAGGTCTCCGCCAAAGGCGAGACCCCGGTCGCCGCCGTGTAGCCCCGGCCTCCTCCGTCCGACGCCGGTGGCCGGACGCCTATCCTAGAAAACGATTTTTGTCTGCGCTGCTCGTGCACACAGACCTGGGAATCTCATGAATATATCTCCTGAGCTAGAGAAAAATTTAAAGAAACCTAGAAAGTTTTATTTTGTGGGTGGAAGCAAAAGAAGCCAAATTTATTGGAGAAAGCTTTTGGGAACCATTATTCTTAGGTTCATCCAAGCAAATTGCAAAGTTCTATGCCCAGTCTCTCTCTCTCTCTCTCTCTCTCTCTCTCTCTCTCTCTCTCTCTCTCTCTCTAAATCAAAAACAGGGACAAGAATGAGAGTGTGAGGTTCTTTGCGCATGAGCGAGGGAATCATCGGTTGGTCCTCCATTGACAGGAGGGAAAGAAAAGCGACTTTTAAGAATATGTTCAATCCATCCATCACGAAAAAGAAAATGGGAATCCCACGACACGCCATGGAACCTGCGAAGACGAATCCTTCTGTTGCTCAGACATGCTGACAATAATGGAGTCTCGGTTTCTACCTAAACGAACCCGATTCAATATAAAATGATGCGGGCTCGCTTGTTCTGTCAATTCGAGTGCGGGGTAAGAAAAACCCGAGAATCATTTTTTTATGGAGACCAGCGTGAATCTTCCACCGCTCGAGGGAGAAAGAGGGAGAGAGAGAGAGAGAGATTCCATTTTTAAGGTCGCCATTCTCTGTCATTAGCGCTTATGAAAGGGATTTGGAGAAGGACGGAATCCGTGGCACAGCCAGCATTGCGTGTGGTGGGTCCGGCGAGTGCGAGAGGAACCCATTCGGGGGAGGAACTAAAGTTTCCTTTTCCGATGGACTTCAACGCGAAGTAAATGCCATTGATACGTACGTACTGTCTTACAGCAAAATTACTAGATCCGGCTTCTGTTGACTCGCGACAGAGATGGCCTCCGTAGAGAGAGAGAGAGGCGGAGCATGAGAGGCATCGACGTTGTGGTAGCAACAGTGGCGTGGTCGCATCACGGTCGCAGAAAATTCACTGTATCGAAAGGGTCGGTCCAAATTATTCACAGTGGCGTGGTCACGTCTCGGTCATAGAAAATTCATCGTATCGAAAGGGTTGATCCGAGTCATGTGCGTCTTTCTCACTCAAATTTTGATAATCGTCATATTGATGGAGGTTGTTTATTAAAATCATATAGGGTCTATACAAAAATTTATATCCACTTATTAGAATTCGATTTCAATTAATATACTCTTGAATCAATTCATTATTATACTTTTGAAAAGCACAATTCTTGATTTAATGAGCTGTGTATTTCTATACTCATAGTTCTTTAGATGTTGTATTTACGACAAGAAAATAATTGCTCATTTTAGTAGATCCCACAAATTTGGTATGTAGTAGGTGAATCTATGGTCTTAAACGTATTTGAATTCCGTGTGGAGTCCACTGGACTTAAATGATAAACATTTCAAAATTATTGTATTGAAAGACAATTTAAGTTGTTTAGTGGCCTCGTCTTATTCAGTGGGGGATTGTATTCTTGAAAGAATGGGATTCTGATAGAGAAATCATAATGTGAAATTGAATTCCAACTATAGTAGGGCTTTCTCAAAAGTGTGAAACTGAATTACCTAGCAATAGTTACAAGTTTTATTCCAATTCCACATTCGTAAATCCTAACACCACTAGCAAAAATCCAACTTTATTGGTTACTGCCACCACCGCCAATGGATGCCCGCCGCTGCCTGTTGCTGATTTATCAATCGTGATCGCGGCGGCGAAGTATTCTTTTTTTAAAAGGCAAAAAACGTTTCAATTATTTTTTGAAGGCACCCGTGTCGTTCATGTTTGTCTGCTTTCTCTTCCATTGGCTGAGATGGGGGGAAAACTATTACTTAATTTGTCCTGAGAACATCATACTCTGTTGAAGAAAATCAAAGGAATAATGCAAACAAAGTGGTCCATGATGGTTGGGACCAAGTCTCGAATGATTAGGAAAGCCAAGCGCCGATGAGATTTTCAAGATATGGGACCGATCTGCAACAAACGGTGACTTATTCGAAACTCTGAAACTCTGATTTTTTAAGTCCTCCTCTAGGGTTGAAGTATAGAAGGGGAAATACTCTATTGTAAATTAATATATTTCCATCTATAAGATATCGGAGATATTATGATGAATATTTGTGGGATTAATCAAATCGAAAAGTTCAGATATTATGGAGAATCATAGTATTAACCTAGTTCCTTTATATAAGTTGTATTGCTCTGATAATCTATAAGTTCCTTCTTTTTGGCATTGATTTCAATATCAACACAAATACTTCCAATTACCACATGAATCGAATTATGTTTGTTGAAAACTTAATGCAAAATATTCTAAGCTTGAAATGATTGAGGAGAGAGGCAGGCGGGGCGGATCACAGAAGATATTGAAGAGGGTTCGGAAGTGGAAACACAAAGCAAGATTCTCAAGCATCATTGGATCTCAAATTGGGACATTGGAATCAAAGAATATAACCAAATATTAGCAAAATCTCTTGATCAGAGCATAATATTTTCTTTCTCCTGGCCAATTCCTCGTTAACGTACACCCGCAAATGGTCTTCTAAGCTTCTGATACACATCATGATCTTCTAATTAATCAATTGAGTACACCAACAATACTCATGCTGAAATAATTCTAAATCGGTACTCAAGTTTGCCAACTCACTCAACTTAATTTAAGCACACGCTTCAACATGAAGATTTGCTCAATGCTTAGCCATGCTCAATGATCCACCAGGTCATTCCTTAGGCATGAAGTTGAATTGGCCACAAATGTTCCTCAAGGGAAGTTGTCTATTTAGTCACAAACATATTATACGGATATTAATTCAATCATAAATACTTTAATTTTGTCAATTTATCATCGATTTCTAGAAGCAATCGATTGGAATGATTAGGAACTCCGTGTAAATGTTTAAGACTAAATTAGTAAAATTTAAAATTTAGAATCTAATTGGCATCCATATAGCAGGTCAAGAATTGATTGGACAATTTTTCCTTGTGATCGATGATCTGACTTTTCTTGGGCAAAAAGATGGGCATCGTAGTCCAGGTAGATTTCTTCAAACTAAAAATGGTATAAAAACAACTTGCTCGTGCAAACTCTGAACTTTTTTGGAGTTGAAGTTGCTCTTTATTTGTTCCTAAATTCTTGCACCGAAGGGGCATTAAAGAATTGTGTTCTCCAACCAATAGAATAAAAGCCAATTTGGGGCAAGTGGGCATGTGTCGCATCCCTGGATTTAGTCTTTCTTGGACTAACTAATACGTCCTTAATTTAAAAAAAATAAAAAATCAAGTGGGAGCTTGATGGTGACAAGGCCTGCCGTGTATCTGACTCGAGAGATTCCCACATTCCAAATTGATCAACCACCGGTGACCCTAATCTTCTACCTTCTACTCAATCTTAAGTTTAGGTACGAATCCCTTTTTGCAACCCAAAAAAGGAAAAAAAAATAAGGTCACTAGTCAATCGAGAACTTATACTTTCATTATGATTAATTTAGGACTTTTGAGGTTTTGAAAAATGCTACCAATCGGGCCTAATTCTAGCCGTCACTATAATTCAAGTATTGGAAATGACTCATGGCAAATGACCAAATAGATTACGTGAGAGCTATGCCAGACGGCAAGGTCGAGACTCAATTGGAGCTTTTTATAGAATCTCGATTTTTCTATAAATTAAAAATAAAACCTTACGTATTTAATTGGCCGATGGCCAAAACATTAGATTTTGTTTCTGTACTTCCACTGCTCTTTACCTTCGTTACCTTAATATACCTCTATTATAATCATCGGTTGGATTTGATCTGAAGATGTAGATCTATTTCTTCCCCAAAATATGAAATCTGAGTCTTCCCAAAATAATATGTGTGGGTACAGGAACAAATTTAAAATGGAGAAAGTACAATCGTCTTGTATATAAGAAGCATGAACATTCGTTCTTTTGCTTTTTGCTATTTTGGTACTAATGGTTGACTTGCGGGAATAATACTCCACTTTTAGGGGAATAAAACCCTTCATAAAGATTAACCATATATTTCCATATTATATATAATTTATGTATTATATTAACGAGCCTTTTATTCAAAAGAAATGGAAAGCAAATTTACACCACCTATTGTTGATAGAACCCGACACATCAGCTCCTCGACTGGACCTTGGTATTTGGCATTAGTGAAAGAGGACATGGTAAAAGGTCTACCATTAATTTATATTTGCGCTACAAGAAAACATTACTTTCATTTTTCCACCGATACAATTTCTTTCAATTCTAAGCCACGTACCCTCGAAAACTCATATTTATACCCTATATATATTTATTAAAAATATACATTTTAACAATCAAAGATGACCTCGTACTATTAAGGGATCTTAATCTTTTCTTTTCCTTCCCTAACTATCCTAAATTATTCAGTTTACAAATATTGTTAAATTGAAAAATGAGTAATTCTAATTTATATTTGACGTGTATCAATATTAAAATCTACAGCTTTCTATCCCACAACAAACCTTTTCGAAAGAATTCATTTCTTGAAATATCTTCATCTTTCCACATATGCAGTTTCTTTGAATTGTGCAATCTTCACTATAATTTTATTGTTTTAGTTGATGATTCAAATGTTCAATAATTGATAAAATGATCTTACTTATTTTATCAAATATCAATCTCTTGCATATGTGTAGTGAGTGTCACACTATCCTTTGGGTGCATTTGGTTCCATTTTGAAAATTGGTTTTGGGATCTAAAAATCCTTGGTTGAAATATTGGGCAGCTTTTTTTGGGAATCCATTTAGAAAATGTTAGCATTTCCAAAATCCTCTAAAGTCTCTTAGCTCCATGTAGGTAGAAAGTCGCCTTGAGTTTTGAGCATTTTTGGAAAGCCATCTCTAGGTGTAATGATTTCTTTTCTTTTTATCTTGCCCAAATTAAATAATTAAAATTCGAATTTTACCTTCACATCACACACCAATCTTTCTCTTCCCCCTCTCTCCTCCACTGCCCCACTACTCAATCTCGCCATCTCCAATGACCCTCACCAAGGTTGCTTGAAGTTGTGTGACCTCAAGTGATGGCAATCGAGGCCATATCTAGCTCATCGGCATGCGTTAAAAGATACACCTAAAGTCTTTACAAGTCTAGTTTTTTTTTTTTGCCATATAACATTTAAATCAAAATTGATTTTCAAGACACTCTTCAGTTACACTTTACAAAACATTATTTGCATTTCAAAAAAACAAAACTTTTAACCTAAAGTCTTTGCATTTCCACAATGACTCATCCTAAATGCCGAACCAAACACACTCTTTATCCTAGATTCTAGTACTAGCTAACTTGAATGGTTTAACCCTTATCACGAGTTAATTTGCTGATTTTATGTAGATGAAATTTTGGTTGAGTTCAATTATCATGAGGGCGAAGACGCCTCAAACTTAGGCTAATCCCTCGATTATAAAACTGCTAATCAATTCTTTTTGGTTCTCGTACAGCTTTGGAAACAAGCATAAGTACAGTTCAAAAGGAGAAAAGACATCAATATCACCCTTCCCTATACATTCCAATACAAACATTTTTTTCTAGGCCACATAGCATGTTGGGAGATGACATCTTTTGTCTGTCAATCGACGCCGGACAAGAACAGGAGTAAATGGGGTAGGGCCCATTGGGCCTCGCGATTTAAAAGGAACACGTCCAAATCCTTACACGTACGCAAGCAAAAACCCAACTTTAAGGTTCCTGTCGTCGATCTCGGCCGTCCAATCCGTGTAGGGCGGGCCCCCCCCTCCGACGTCTTCGCGACAAGGCCGACCCTCGCTGGGGACAACGACAAGTGACGACCTTTCCCACTTTAAAGAGCCTAAACGAGGCTACTCCATTATTCACGTCACACCGTTGCATGCTTGTCTCTTAGTGGAATTGAGGGGTCGTCCACTCAAAAAAAATTGGGGGTGTGTAGGAGCTAAAGATAGTATTGAAGTGACCAAGCGATGATGATCTCCTGAAAACTTGAATCTTGAATCCTTGAGTCACTCGAAGAATAACGTGGGGATGGTAGGCGATTTGTGATTCGAACGATGGACTACAAAAATGGGCATACCTCGTTTCGCACAAATAGTGAAATCCATTTATATTCTCCTCTCGAAAGATTATCATCCTTCAGAAAGAAGTCAGCACACCGCTCTAACAAAGATATCACTGAATCGGTCGAGTTTTGTTGTCGTCTCGGGGTGCGTCCAGAAAATGTTGGTAGATGGCCGAAGACCGTGTTAACCACGATTTCCCATGGACATTACTACCCTGATGTGCTTTGACCCGGGCAGGAGTTTTTGCTTTCTAACCTTTCTTCTCTCATTTGTCTTTTCGAGGGAGATGGCGATGGGTGAAGGAGGGTAGGGCACGGATGCTGTGTGTGAATCAGAAGCGTCCAGATCAGTTGTAGGAACACCTGTCCTCAAAAGAGAGGGGCAGCAATAAGTGCCTGCCTATAGGGCATGGCGGAGCCAAAGAACCAAGTCTTTCTGGAAGGGACCATCTCCTTTGGAGGCGAGCGGTTAGGTGGGAGAGCTGACAGTAAAGGAGGCTTTGGTCCCGTGGGTGATGACAAAAGGGTGGGCCATCCCATGGAATGATTGATTGGGCCTGGGGCCCACTGGGATCTGGCCCATCTCAGGGCCCGGGGGTGATGATTCCAGTTTTCAGTGTCCTCATGTCAGGTTAAAAAAGAGGGGAGGCGGGGGAGATTCCCCAGGAAGTGAAAAGTGGAGCAGGAGCACTTGAGAACATGGAGGGCTTTTATCCTCTCGTAAAATGAAAAATGCGTGAACATCGTTGAAGTGATGGGGATAGGGGTAGCTGTATGCTGTTCTGACATGTCTCAGAGGAGAGGGAATTGAAATTTCATTGCAGGAGAAAGTAAGCTCCCGAGAACCGAATATCGAAAACGTTTGGAAGTCTAGGCTTTGTTTAGTAACGTTTTTATTCCTCTAAATTTTTGTGCTTTTATTATTTAGAATAAAAAAATAAAAATTCATTTGATAATGTTAATTATTTTTTTTTGAAATAAAATGATAACCAAAAAATAAATTTAGAATAGAAAAAAAAAGTAATTTATTATTTTTGGAAACAATTTCTAAAAATAAATTATTTTTTCTTTTCTTCTTCCTTGTTGCCCCTCGCCACTCACCCCTTGCCGCCGCCCCAACTGTCTGGCCACCATCACTTGTCCACCCTCGCCGGCCAATCGTCAGCCATCGGTTGCCCAACGAACTGTTGCCGCCTACCGCTCGTCGGCGACAAATTGCCGACCGCCTCCCACCGCCCATCATCGATCGCCAACCACTAACCGTCACCCACCGTTGATGACCATCGAGGCCACTGCTTGCTGGCTAGCTAACTGCCAGCTATTGGCCGCCGCCACCCACCACCAATGACCATCAACGCCGCCGCTCATCGACTGGCTAATTGACCGCCACCGCCACTGACTGTCCTACCCCAGTTGCTGATGACCGCTACCACTGATGTTGCTAGTGTCGGCCTCTGTCCGGCCCTAATTGGCAATTGACCGTGGTGATCAATGTTGGTGGTGACAAGCGACGGTTGGCGTCGTTGGTGGTCATCAACGACTAGGGTCGGTAGCTAGCGGCAATGGTCGGCAGTGGCGGTAGTCGGTGACGGTAAGGAAAAATAAGAAAAAAATTTTAAAAAATTCTACATCACAAAAATTTTTATGAATCGTACTAGACATATTTCTATTTTTTCTTTATTTCAGAAAATAGAAATTTTATGTAGTTACCAAAAGAGTTATTTTATTGAGAAATTATTCCAGAGAATAGAAATAGAAAAATACTATTTTTGAAAAGAAATTATTTTTCATAATAGAAGGGCTCCTTAAAAGCCTAATTGAAAGTGCCCCTTGAGTTTTAGGGGGAGTTGGTTGGTGCATCGAGAATATCTACTTCAAAAAAATGTAAATTACATGTTGAAATCTCATCAATTGTATATAATTATTTTGGGTCAAGATCACTTACATAATCTATTAGGCATCGATTATTAAGCTTGTAATGTGTTTTGTGGGTCTCTGGATGGTACAGCTTTGGTGCTCATGTCGTTGGATTAAGAAAAAAGAAAGAAGAATATTAACTTTCCGTAGCTAGGGCAGAATCAGTGGGCTATGGATGATTTGAGATTTACAAGTAATTTGACAACTCTTAACTTCCAAGCCCAATCCAGGCCCCACGGTCCATCGGTCATTGTGATTGTATGGTAACCCAACAACCAATGACTAGGTTCTGAATGGTCTGGGCTTTACAATTTGACACGATAGAAGCAGCGAGGACCAACGACTGATAATGTTTTGTTTCTTTTTTATTTTTTTTCCAAATATTTTTTGGCTCAACATGTGTAACCATGTTAAATAAAATTTTCAGGAATCCATTTTCTTGGGGACTAGGATTATTCAAGAGCTAGGAACTAACTTGCATGTGCACACTGTCAGGTTACTAAGTAGAAGCCTTAATTTTCACTCTAGGTTATCTAGTTATTACACAATATTTCGATTAGATTATGAATAGGGACCATGCTATTTGATGAAGTTAATTTACATGAATCAAGCCGGGGCACTAGCTAAATTCAGGTAGTTGGAGTTTGAAGAATAGAGATGGAGAAAGTGAATTTTCTTTGTGCTTGGCATTCAAAAGTTCCCAACATCTCAATTTGGGAAAGTTTCAATTACCTCTCCATTTTCATTCCTCAATTTTTTTATGGATACTTATCCAAGGATAATGTCACAGCTAGAGTTAATGTGTTTGGACCATGGTACGACATTGGACACAACGAAGAAAGATAGAGAAGGGACCCAAAAGAGTCTAAAGGCAAGGCATTCACTGACACAACTAACAAATCTTTAACTTCATATCAGGCCTCTTGGCGTACGACTTGGAGGATCTTGGGCTGCGCTGGGCCTAGCTACACCATAATTCAAGTGGACCAGCCTTAGCCCCTAATATATATATATATATATATAGACACACCCATGGAACATTGAGTTTATAGAAAAATTCTTTATATCGAAAATAGCCCATATATTTTCCGGTTTTTCTTTTCGTTACGGAAGCCTCTAACGTCATATCACAATCTAGTCAAACACACAATTTTTATTTATTTTATAAAATTAGTCGAGATGTTGATTTCTAAATAGTTGTCTGAGATACCGCATGTGTGAGAACTCAAGATGAAGGTTGACTTTCATCATTCGTCGATATATACAAGCTAGCGATCAATTCTAGATGTCTTAGGAAAAATAAGGATCTTATCAATGCTTGTAGACGCAATAGAATTTTACGATTATAATCAGATTTCTTTTCCATGCATTATGCGTCTTCAGCTGTAAGATGCAATATTTTCCTTGCGGATTTTGTTAAAAAGTCTAATTTAAAAATTTAAATCAATAGGTGAAGATAGATCTTATGTAGATAAAGAACACATAAACCCCGTAGACAAGTAATGTGAGATATTTAACAACCCCTATCATGTGCAAGCTGAATTAAGAATGACACGTGAAATTCGACGATTGAAGAGCTACGAACAAGAACTAGAAAAAAGAAAATATATAGTATAAAAATCAGAAAATTAAAAATTAATTGCAAAAATTTTCCATATCAATGCCAACCGTACCTTGTAGGATATTCATATCAGTGATTTCTAATCAAAATTGATCGAAATGATTGTATTGGCAAATTGTCAAAAGATCTAAAACTAAATTAATACAATTGAAAAGTTAAAAACTGAATTAAGCCCTATACAATAAATTCAAAGCTTTTCAAACAATTATCTCGTTTAGGGCTAGTTTAGAAAACAATACTGGGGTGACCAGTTTACATCACTTATACGTTTGGTGTATCTATCTTGTAGTAGGTGCATCTAGAATCGATGGTGTATGCACCCTCCAGCCTCCTGTTCTTTTTGGCTTTTTTAGTGACATTATACGGCTTATCTCTATACTTTTCCCTTTTATAAGGTCGGTGAGATCAAAACTCGAAAAGAGAGAGGAAAGAAATAACCATGTTAGGAATATTGAGCTTACGATAAAGACATAATTTTCTAAGTCCAACCCCCAAAAGCAAGTGTAGCTCATGATGCCAACTTGGGTGGTTTTTACAATAAATGAGGACAGATTGTGAGTAAGGTTAAAGCTAAAAGTTTCTGTTCAAAGAATATTTCTTTAGGGCTGAAACATAATTTGAGCGAGATTTATCGTTTTGGCGCATGTGCGGAGTTAGGTAAGTATGTGAGAGTACCTTTGATTCACGGAAGAACTTCTTCAAGGAATTTTTAATCTATATTAAATAGGACAAGTAAAATGCTTAGTGAATTGAAATCTGAAAGCTTGTCAATGGCCGGTTGAATTAGTTTATCCCATTCTGCAGTCATGTCTATCATTATCCATCACATGCAGTACACTAAAGGTCAACTTAAGTGGTTCAAGAGATTGAAAAGAATTGTCATACTTTTATAAGGGGAGACACAAGCAATAAAGTCTAATTCACCTCTCGAATTGGGAGTCCATCAGCAAATCTAAGAATTGTGATGGTCTTAGTTTTAGATCTCTTGAATTGATCGATAAAGAATTTATGCTGAAGCTAGCGTGGGCCTCGAGACTCGACCTAATAATCTTTGGGCACAAGTTTGACTACTACATATGTTTCCTAGAGAAACGGAATTTCATGCTAAACTTGGTGACTCAATCTTATGGAAGGTGATTGTGAACGTATGGCTGGCCTTACAGGAAGGAGCTTTATGGAGTTTGAGAAATGGCAAACATGGAGGTTTTGGACAGATAAATGAATACCAAGTATGGAGTGGCTTTATGATTTTGTTAGTACCCAACCATTCCTTCTGAGATAGATCAAAGATTTTGTGATTATGTGCTAAATAGAAATTATAATTTTTGTATAATTCAAGAAATTATACCAAAAGATATAATCTTTCGGATTAGAGTTGTCATACCTCCTTTAGCCTCAAATGGAGAGGATACTCTTTTGTGAGTGTATTAGAAGCAACTCTTTCTCTGTTAAGTCAACATGCAAGGTAATCAATGGGATACATATTCAAGAATCTGATAGTATTTGGTCTACAATATGGAAGTGGAAGGGCCACAACTGACTATTGAAATCAAGACCACAACTTGGGGAGGACATCCATATTGCTTGAGATGTGAGTCCCATGTAAAAACAACTTTATATTTCCTAAGGGATTGTCCAATTGTCCATAGGATATGACTTGAGTTTGTTGCACAACGATATTTAGGAGAATTCTTGTCAATGAATTGTCACAACAATTGAATTCAAATCTCGCCGGTAAGGGGCAATCAAATTTTCCTCATGATTGGAGCATAATTTTTGGAGTAGGCATGTGGGTTGTTTGGCCATAGAAAAACAAGACACTTTTTCATGACAACTTTGTTTTCCCTTCAAATATGGTACAAGTAATTTAATCATACACAAAGGAAATCATTAAAGTCTCACCTATGAATAAGTCAATGTTAAGTGGATCTTTTGCACTTAACAAAGGAAATCATTAAGTGGATTTTGGTAAGATCGGATCCTTCACCTTATGGGTAGATTAAACTAAATAGTAACAAGACATCTAGAGACAACTTGAAACTTGCCGGTGCAAGGGGTACACTTAGAAACAAAGGGCATAATTGAATTGGTGATTTTGTCACATCCATAGGAATAGGTTCATCGACACAATCAAAACTTCGGATTTTGTGGTTGGGACTTAACTTCGCAAAACAACTCGGATTTCATAAGACCATAACTGATCATTTTAATCCTAGGTTTATGATTGATAATGTTGGCCCTGCTTCGAGATATTAGAAGAGTACTGCACTCTTACTTTGAGTTTAAAGTGCAACATAACTTTTGGGAATGATATCGCTCTGCTAACTAGTTTGCTAATCTTGGAATTTGTAAGCCCTTGAATACTAATTCATTCTTATTACCTTCTAAAGAGTTACTTCATATTTTATTAAGTGATAACATAAGGATATTAGATTTACGATGTTAATTTTTTTGTATTTGGTTTTAACCTTTTAAAAAAAATTAAATTAATAAAATAAATATTTACAACCATGCGATTAAAAGGGTTCCTCGGAAAATGAAGTATTTGTCCGCCTGTATTCTTTTGCGCGTATGAATTATATATTCGCACGAAAGTGTCGTTTCTCCCAAGTTTATAATTGCCCGTTTATTAGATGCTTGATGAGAATTTCAGTGATGGAAATCACGTGGAGAAGGTCAATGTGGAAGTTAGGTGTTTTTATAATGAGCACTTAAAGCATATGAGATTGTTAAATAATGCATTTGGAATGCTAGCCGAGTTGAATAAGGAGAGATATGTTTTGAATATGTAAAACATGAGACATGGTATAGCAAAAATTTTCGAAAATGTTAGAATGAAAATAAAAATGACTTCTCATGCTTAAATTTCTTTGACAAGTGTCTCCATGCCACTTGTTATCTAGCGTCATGCAACCGTACGTTGTTGTTGTTGTTGTTTTTTTTTTTTTTTTCCATTTTCAAACATATAGGGTGCGCATGGATTTATTTCTGTGCTTTTTTTGTTCCTGGGAACAGAAACAAAAAAAAGTGTTTCTGTTCCGGGGAACAATTTTTGAACAAAAGAACGCGTTTGGTAACGTTTGGTTCGGGAATAAAAAATGAACAGAAACACGTTTGGTTAAATTTTATTATTTTTTTGTTTCTTTTAATTTTTTAAACATTTTTTATTATTTTTTATTTTTTCCTTTCTTTTTATTTTTTCTTTTTTTCGGCCGGCAGCCTCGCCCAGCCACGGCGAGGCTCGCCGGCCCACGGCGAGGCCGAGCCTGGCCGTGGTTGGGCGAGGCTCGGCCTCGCCTTGGCTGGGCGAGCTCGGGCTCGCCCAGATCCGGTGAGGCCGAGCGTCGCCGGCCCCCGGCGAGGCTCGGGCTCGCCGGATCTGGGCGAGCTCGAGCTCGCCCAGCCATGGCGAGGCTCGGGCTCGCCGGATCTGGGCGAGCCCGAGCTCGCCCAGCCAAGGCGAGGCTCGGCCTCGCCGGCGCGGGCAACGCCGAGCCTCGCCTTGGCTGGGCGAGCTCGGGCTCGCCCAGATCCGGCTCGCCCGAGCCTCGCCATGGCTGGGCGAGCTCGAGCTCGCCCAGATCCGGCGAGCCCGAGCCTCGCCGGGGGCCGGCGACGCTCGGCCTCGCCGGATCTGGGCGAGGCCGAGCCTCGACGGCCGGTCGCCGGCCATGGCCGAGGCCGGCGACCGGCCAAAGAAAAAATAAGAAAAAAAAGAAGAAAAGAAGAAGAGAAGAAGAAGAGAGAGAAGAGTCGTTTTTGTTCTTTTGTTCTTCCGAGAAGTGTTTCTTTTCTGGAGAAACAACTTTTTTTTGTTTCTTTTTTCTGTTCCTATTTCGTTCCAGAAACAAAAAAACAAAAAAGGAACAAAAACGCAACCAAACGCGTTTCTGTTCCTTTTTTGTTTCCGGGCACACTTTCCGTACAAAAGTGTGCCGGAAACGTTTCTTAGAAACGTTTCCATGCACGCCCATAGAAACTATCCAAGCTTACAAGTTTGCAATTACATGAAGCATAAGAACAAAAATTTTAGTACTCTATGTATATTAAAGAAATTACCAATTGGTTATAAACTTATTTTATGGATGCCACTTCAATCTTAAACATTTAAATTTTCCTTATTTAGTGACACACTACTATATCAGTAATTTTTTTATGAAAATTGGTAAGGAGGATTACGTTAAATTTTTTCAGAAAAAGGTTAAGAATAAATTAGCAAAACTTAAAAGTTTAGAACTAATGTAGCATCCATATAATAGGTTTAAAATCGACTGGACAATTTTCCATGTTAAAACATATTGAGAATTCAAACTTATTATTTATTATTATAATCAATTATCTTTAAAGTGTGCCTTCAATATATACTTTCTACGTTTGGATTTCCTTGATTAAGGGCTCCAAAGACATAATGAACAATCTTTTTTCTTTTTGGGTACACTTTTAAAGCCAATAAGTTTGAGTTAAAAAGCCAACAGGACCTTGAGTATTTGACACGAGGCACCAAGAAAATGCTCGGATGGGGCAAGTACCACACAGTTCCAGCAACAGCAAAAGCTGCAAAAAAGACAGCAACAATGTTACTGGAAAAGGACGGTTTTAATTCCATTTGATTTGCACAGCCCAAAAATTACAGGTTTTTTTGGTACATCACATTCATATCTTGCCATAAAAAATGCCTCTTGAAGCACTTGGCAGGGTCCGATGCAGAGCCCGTATCGATCCCGCACCACCTCATTGATCCATCCCATTTGTAAATTTTGATGAAATGCACATTAATGGATATCGATTATAATGACTATACTGAAAATATAGATTAGTATATCATCCAATTCATATGATTTATTTCCATTTAATTTGAAACTAAAGTAGAATAAAAAGTATATATTTAAGTGAATAATACATATATGTAAGAGTTAGTTCATCCATGATTAACCAAAAGCAAGAAATATTTTTCTATCTTCCATCAAATTTATAATATTATCAAAGTATTGAAAAATTATTGTGAATTTATGCGTCAACTTTTATATATTAAAAAAGTTACAAGCCTTTCTATGAAGTAAAAAATAAATGTAGAAGCAAATACAGATATACCAAAATGCATAGGATCAAACTAATGGGATTGTGATACTTCTAATAGTCTCATAATATGACTAAAATTGAAGAGCATGATATTGGTAAACGCGGGGGAATGTGACAGCGTGAGCTCGGTGGACGGCGACAGTTCCATTGAGGATGAGGACGACGGCTAGAGGAGGCTTAGAGCTAGTTGGAGGCAGCGAGTGGTGGTGGGTGGCGGGGAGACTGGCGGATATTAGGTTAGCAAAGATTCAGATACAAGTATCTTTCAAATGGGGGTAGTTTGGTATCTTCGGACGATGAAATTTGTTCCAAGATAGAAAGATATGTTTTTAGAAACAAAAGACGCAAAGGGGTAAAAATGCAATAAGTAAGGATGATTGGTGGCATTACGTGTCTATCGATTATATATTATAATAGTAAGTTGAATCTTGTTATATCTAAATTTATGTTTCCTCATATTTCGACTTCTAGTCATATTTTATCTCACGTGTAGCACTAAAAAAAAAAAATTGAAAAAAGTGCGAGTGGCCTATTCGAAAGCAAGAAGGACATGATGATACAAAGTCGATTTTATTCTTACACAAGTATGTTCGGTCCGGGGGCAAATGCGAGGGGAGCCGCATCACTACATAGGGCGGAGATAAGGAAAAATGAAGTTGCCAGAGATGGGGAATCATCTATCCTATTGCCATAGCCAAAGCCGCCTAATTCCCCAGATTAGTCTAATATCGAGGTGGTCCACAACACGCTAGAACTTATCACGAGCGACTGCTCATCACTCAAGGACGATAATGAACAAAGTTAATCGGATGATGGCAAAGGCATCGCCACCTACAAAATTAGAGAGATAAGGCATGCCCGAACCGAATTGCAAATTAAAGACCAATTGGAAAAAAGAAAAGAAAAAACATTGAATGAATGGGGGGGGCAGAGGCGAGGACCGTGAGGCAGGGGAGGGCGAGGATGGCGTGGATAGACCTACCTCCCAACCATCTCCCCCCAAACCCCATCTTGCATTCATTTTCCTAATCAAGCCCCTCTTCACCTACACGCCTTTATCTCCTTCCCTGCCCCACAATTTAATGATCCCCCTTGACCCCCCGTCCATCTTTCCCTCTACACATCGGAGAAAACGAAAACTGGGAAGTGATTAAAATCGAATCTTGATTAAAAAGGGGAGAGCTTTTCTTGCAGAATGAGAGGGGATTGGGGATTTAGAATAATGGGTTGACAGCATCTTTGCGCAGCTCGATCACGTAAGGACGTGCCGGCGGAGGAGGGGTGTTTGGTCGACTACCTGCTAACTACCAACTTACGGTCCAAAGGCTCAACGCACGCCACCGCGGCGCAACGCCCTCCCAAGAAAACAGAGCACGTAGGCCCCCCTGTTGTTTCTTTTCTTTATTGTCTTTTTGCTGCGGGCCCCCGCATCGAGGGAGACGGGGGGGTTGTTTGCGGTTGCGTGATTTAAAGAGGGAGAAAGCGAGGGGAAAATTTGATGTCTCGAGGGGGGTCAGTCACGCACTGACCCGTCAGCTTCGGTGCCTATCAATGGCGGGGACTTGGGATGCTAGAGAGAGAAAATGGGTAGAGGCGGGAGGGGAGGGGGAGGTGAGGTTTCGTGGGTAGCTGCTAACTACTCCCGTCGTGGGGGCAAAAAGAAAAAAAAAAGAAGAGAGAGAGAGAGTTTTACCAGTAGGAGGAGGAGGATGAAGGGGCAGGTACCACGTGCTCGGTGGTGTCATTTAAATCCTTCCCATGAACTGCAGTACCTCCCAAATCGCTCTAACTCAGACCTACCACCTTTCTCCCTCCGCTTCTTCTTCTTCTTCTTCTCCCTCTCTTCCCGGGTTCTCTTTTATTGAGGAGGGAGCTGCTGAACGAACCAGTACAGGCCGACCCATTGGGTTCTTGATCCTGGAATTGATCCTGGGTTTGGGCGATTCTAGAATTCTCTCGGCTCGGTGATCCGGTCGAAGTAATGCTTGATGTGAGCACTGCCTGTTGAAGCGGCGTAATCTCGGCTTCTGTTCCTCCATTCAAGGTTCGTTTCTGCCTTCGTTTTCTTGTTTTTTATATCTTGGGGTCGTTTGTCGTGTAATTACTTTTTCTTTCTCTGATTGTCTAAGTGGGAGTTGGTTTTACTCCCCTCCCCTAGCTGACTTAACTGGGTTGTTTACTGGAGTAGATTGGAAGTAGCTCTGGATTGTGGGGAATGTTACTGCTTTGCAATGGAGTCTCTTTGTTTGGTTTTTGAGCAAACTATGGATTTTATTGGGGCTTGGGAATTTATTAATCATTCTGCTGTTTGGCCCACCACTATGCTGCTTATGGGCATCTCTCCCTTTGTGGGGGCCTTTTATTAGTAATTGAGGTTGGTGCAGTCCCCTGTATGAGGAATGTGCTGTTTACTTTAGGTTTGGTTGCTTTTAGTTGAAATTTGATTTCTTTGAGTGGCTGAGGACCTATGAACTCCTGGATTTTTATGTGAATGTTAAAACTTAGTAATAAGAGTTCTTAATGCTTTCGAGGAATCTTTAATACTTATTGCTAGATATGCAGCCAAATTGACTTCCTCTAGTGATTTAGTGAATCTGGTAATAAACAGAGAACTTTGTTTTGGCTCAATGGGATGGCATACTTTTGCACTGAGTGTAAGTTAAATTTTCATCAATCGAGTATGAATCTTGCATGGCGGTACAGTTCAATTTTGAAAGTCGATTCTTTTTTGTAAAGTTTTGTCAATTCTTTTGTTGCTTTGGGTTATCCTATCTTAATATGATCAAGGTGGATGAACCAACTTCATTTGCTCGAATCACCATGCTCTCTTTTTGGTTTTCTGGCCATGCAGATGGCAGCAGCACAAAGGAAACCATCGCTGACTAGTCTTGGACGTGTAAATGGGTACACAAATGGTGTACTTCCTGTTAGGAGCCCCGCTACAGTCTCTGCAGTGGATGAGTTCTGCAAAGCCCTGGGAGGGAAGAGACCAATTCATAGTATTTTAATTTCCAACAATGGAATGGCAGCCGTCAAGTTCATGCGTAGTGTCCGAACATGGGCATATGAAACATTTGGAACTGAGAAGGCCATCTTGTTGGTTGCTATGGCGACCCCAGAGGACATGAGAATTAATGCGGAACATATCAGAATTGCTGACCAGTTTGTGGAAGTTCCTGGTGGGACTAACAACAATAACTATGCCAATGTTCAGCTCATTGTGGAGGTGTGTACACAGACGCCTTAGTAATGTTTGATCGATCCCCTTCCGTTAATAGATTTGGAATTATATAGTAAGATATACTAGGTCAATTGCATGGGCACACTTTGCCTAAAACTGCATTTTGTTTGAGTGCAATCGCACTCTATTTCGATTGTGGTCTAGCCATGGGAAGAACGCATTTCCTAAAATCAATGGGAAAGATTAAGACCTCGAGAGCTATAAAACTATATGTTCACGGGCTTGGTGTGTTGTAACACATTGCTCCGCTTACTAGGAAGTATTACATTCTCCAATTCATCTGGAAACTTTTATCTGAGACATTTATTTTCTTATGTCTCGTCCTCCCTGCTCAGTTATCATATACGTCTTCAAATTATAGTGCCTTGACACTGAACACATTGCTCCGCTTACTAGGAAGTAGTACATTCTCCAATTCATCTGGAAACTTTGATCTAAGACATTTATTTTCTTACATCTCGTCCTCCCGGCTCAGTTATCATATACGTCTTCAAATTATAGTGCCTTCACACTGGAAGGAAAGCCCCTCTACCTAACAAGATTAAGTGATAAGCCAAAATTGTTTGATTTCTAAAACAAACTTTCGTTAAGTGACTCCAGATATTCCTGTGGACGTCTGATCAAATGCATTTGCATGAATGATGCAGATGGCAGAGATAACCCATGTGGATGCTGTTTGGCCTGGTTGGGGCCATGCATCAGAGAATCCTGAGCTGCCAGACGCATTAAATGCCAAGGGAATTGTTTTCCTTGGACCTCCAGCCATATCTATGGCAGCATTAGGAGATAAAATCGGTTCTTCTCTGATTGCTCAAGCAGCCGACGTGCCTACTCTTCCATGGAGTGGTTCTCACGTAAGTAGATTCTGTCAAATTTCTTTGGAATATGTTCATTCTCCCATTGTCTTTGATTCCTAAATTCTGATTTCACATCTTTCAGGTGAAAATGTCTCCCGATAGCTGCCTGGTTACAATCCCAGACGAAATATATAGGGAAGCTTGTGTGTACACGACAGATGAGGCAATTGCTAGTTGTCAAGTTGTGGGTTACCCTGCAATGATTAAGGCATCGTGGGGAGGTGGTGGTAAAGGAATTAGAAAGGTATGCTCCTGCAATTTTGACATGCCATTTTCCCATGTACCCTTGGAGCTGATTATAGTATGTTTTTGATTGACCACGAGAAATTAAGGTAGTGAGCATATTGAAATTAATTTTCTGTAATCCACCTCTAGGTTCATAATGATGATGAAGTGAGGGCATTGTTCAAACAAGTCCAGGGTGAAGTTCCCGGCTCGCCTATATTCATAATGAAAGTTGCTTCACAGGTCAGAAGCCTAGAGTTTCTGAATCTAGCTGAATTTCCTCTTCATAATAAAGTCCCACTATACCTTCAATATCCTGAGGTCCTAACTTAAACATTATTTTTTTGAGCAGAGCCGACATTTAGAGGTCCAGTTGCTCTGCGATCAGTATGGGAATGTTGCAGCTCTTCATAGCCGTGATTGCAGTATTCAAAGACGGCATCAAAAGGTAAGTTACTTGGTAGATGATATATCCAATATGTCAACTGTGTACCTGTATGTATCATGCATACAAAGAGAGACTCTTGAACATGCATGCCAACACACCAGTACTATATTCCCACCTCACTTCATTTAATTCTGGAGACTAAAATTTTTGGAAGTTTCCTATCTCATCCTTGACACGGTGCTTTCTTTGAATAGATTATTGAGGAGGGCCCAATCACTGTTGCTCCTATAGAAACGGTAAAAAAGCTGGAGCAGGCGGCTAGAAGGTTAGCTAAAAGTGTTAATTATGTTGGTGCAGCAACGGTGGAGTACCTGTTTAGTATGGATACTGGCGAATACTACTTTTTGGAGCTCAACCCTAGGTTGCAGGTACTCAATAAATGCTCTAATATCTATATTGGCCTACTTCATTCTAACTGGGTAGTCAATCTCTGTAGAATTATATATAGCTCCGCAGAGCTGGAATTTCTTGTTGGAATGTATATTTATATTCTGGAGCCATTCTGGTGCATTAAGTTGCTTTTCAGTTTGGAATTTATCTTGATATATATGAGGAAGCGTTCTTTAGTTGGTTTGCTGAACGAGTACAAGACATGCTTACGTAAATCTAAGTCTTGTACTATAGGGTTGGCTAAAACATAATAAAGAAACACACTTTTGATCTTGAGCAGGGCGAAGTGTATCCATCTGGTCTGATCTTCTCTAATCAATTTTCTCTGGGGTGGTCATATGTGATAAGGTTGATGTGTATTTTCTCTTTCGCTGAACTGGTGGATGGATTACCTCTGGTATAGGTTGAGCATCCTGTGACTGAATGGATTGCTGAAGTAAATCTGCCAGCGGCCCAAGTTGCTGTTGGGATGGGGATTCCTCTGTGGCAGATTCCTGGTATATGATGTTACCTGATGCAATATATATCTGAGTTCGTTTCTTGTATTAATTGTCAATCTTATCTGCCACCTTCCTTTTGCTTTGTTTGGTTAGAAATAAGGCGGTTTTATGGAATGGAGCATGGAGGAAATTATGATGCTTGGAGAAGAACTTCAGTTGTTGCCACTCCCTTTGATTTTGACAAGGCAGAGTCCACAAGACCAAAAGGTCATTGTGTAGCAGTCCGTGTCACCAGTGAGGATCCTGATGACGGGTTCAAGCCTACCAGCGGGAAAGTACAGGTTAGTAACCAGTTCCAAGTAATTCAAATGCTTAAGATGATTTCTGTCGACATGAAATTACTCACTAGTTGGCTATGTACAGGAACTGAGTTTTAAAAGCAAGCCAAATGTGTGGGCTTACTTCTCTGTCAAGGTATATTATTTGTGCAAGTTTATCAGGTAAAGATTGCTTGAAATGCTCATCTGATTAATTGTAAACTTATTGTTGCAGTCTGGAGGAGGAATTCATGAATTTTCAGATTCCCAATTTGGTAAGTCCTGACAACGATACAATCCCATATGATTTAGCGAAAAAATTTATATTTGTTGTTTTAAGTACTTTGCTTGGTAGGAGGATATGATGCCCGTGCTTTGATTTTGTTGTCCTGCTAAGCTACTGTACTTCTTTGTAATTGCTGAGTTACTAACTGCTACTGATTTGTTTCACAACTGGACTGAAGCTGTTTTAATGGGGTAAATGTAACTGTAGAGAGTGCATATTAAGTGGTACATAAAAGTTCATTGGGAGTATGGGTTTTCATCTCACAGCATCACTTTGTTTTGGCTGCTGCTATTCTATGCTTTGATAGTGAATCATGCCTCACAACTCAAAAGTTGATGTGCTGTTTGTTAGCCTGTGAAGTCACTGTGCTTTCTGACCTTAAAAAAAAGTCACTGTGCTTGATGACTGCCAAACCATGAGAAGTATGCAGGAAAGACAAAGGAAAAGGCTACCATGTCAAGCTGACGTGCCTTGGCTTGTGATGCCTATGGATCTGAGAGGCTAAGTTGGACCCATATTAGCGAGATAAATGCGTATAACATCTGACATATGTTGTCTGAACCCCTATTGCATTTTCTCACCAGAACTTCTTGGCTGTAGTAGTCCTGGCTAATGACTTATGGACTACTTTGCTAAACAACTTATTCATCCCATGAAGTCTTATACCTTGGTGGTATAAGTTCTCATATACTACGTCCCTTGATACGTTATGTGCTATAATTGGAACAATATAAGCAGGAGAGTATGTAATTTCATTCCAGTCTTCACTGATAAAGGGATTTCATCAAGGGATCAACCTATTTTTTCCGCATTAAGCACATGCTCCAGTGTTAATTTCGGTTGTTTGAAAGATGTGTATGCACACTCTTGACATTCTATATATTAAAAAGTGTCAACCTCTGAACATTTTACTCTTGCTTCAGGACATGTCTTTGCATTTGGGGAATCCAGAGCTCTAGCAATTGCTAATATGGTTCTTGGGCTGAAAGAAATTCAAATTAGGGGTGAAATTCGTACCAACGTTGACTATACAATTGATCTTCTTCATGTATGTCTTGTCTAGGCTTTCTTTTTTCGTACTCTAATTTATGCATGCAGTTTTAGTTTAAAGGCTATGATGTTTTTGCAGGCTTTAGATTACAGAGACAATAAAATCCACACAGGTTGGTTGGATAGTAGAATTGCTATGCGGGTTAGGGCAGAAAGACCTCCATGGTATCTCTCTGTGGTTGGAGGAGCGCTGTATGTAAGTGAAAATATTAAACATCTCCTCAGTTTCTGAGAATCTTTTGAATGCATCATTTACATCTTTTTTATTTCAGAAAGCATCTGCAAGCAGTGCAGCTGTCGTGTCAGATTATATTGGTTATCTTGAGAAAGGGCAAATTCCTCCCAAGGTAGGTAAAGATGACCACAATAATGATTAAAGTTCCATCTGAGTTGCCAGTAATGATTAAGTCAATCGATTTTTTTCCAGCATATATCACTGGTCAACTCTCAAGTGTCACTGAATATTGAAGGAAGCAAATATACGGTATGGGACTGATAATCATCAAGATAGGTCACTTTCTGCTTCTGGCGTCTTCACGCTGAGTATAATCAATTATCTGAACTCTCACAGATTGACATGGTCAGAGGTGGACCTGGAAGCTATAGATTGAAGATGAATGAGTCTGAGGTCGAGGCAGAAATACATACTTTACGTGATGGAGGTCTATTAATGCAGGCAAGCATGAATTTACATGATATGTCCATGTTGTTTTGTGGTATAGCCAGCTTACAGTGGTATCTGTTGGTGTTTTGGATTGTTGGAGTAGAGATTTTTCAGCTGATGCAAATGAAGGACCTATGTGCCACTCTAAAATATTCTTATTGATTTTCACATTAGAGATGCTTTAAGAAATCCTAGATCAGATGAGGAAGCCTTGTGGCTTGTGGTAAGACTCTATCACATCTGTGTCTGTGTAGGGAACTGGTGCGGCTACTATTGCACTTTCTTTTTGTGATTTGTGGTCAGGGTTCTTAATGATTCCTTGGCAAAAGAAAGACTTTTGGCTATGTTTAATAGTCAAGATAAAATTTTGGATATGATAAATTTTATCCTATCCCGCATTTGATTCATGCCAAAGCTAGGATAAAGTCCGATATAAGAGAGATGTAGTTCTAATAAAATTATTCCGTGAGGGAGGTGAGATAAAGATAGATATGATTTATAATATCCATAATATAAAATTTATTATTCACAAATAATGAACTTATTTAATTAGTAACAATTAAAGTAATATTTGAATTTTGGTATAAAAATTCAAAGTAACAAAATAATAACAACATTTTTTTTGTTTATTCCTATTTTTATATATATTCGAATTTCTTTCTATTTTATAATATAAATTCAATATATATATATATATCTATTTAGTATTTATATTTTTACATATTTTAGGAATATTAGTATAGTTTACTATTTAATAAAATTATATTAGAGAAAAATTGAAGGAGAAAAATGAAATAAAAAATGAGGGAAAAATAAGCAAATGAAAATGAAGTAGGAAAGAGTGTCATGCAAGATTCTTACCATTTGTGCAATTTTTAGGTTCATTTACATTGATATACCATTTATACCAAATAATGGGTATGATAGGATGTGAAAATATGCAGTTTTACTACTCTGCTTCACTAAACAGTGAAATATGATATAACAAAATTCCTGAATTTCATATTCTATTATATCCAATCATATCCTGGCTAGAAATCTGGATGATCAAACATAGCCTCTGTTCTTAATGTTTAGTATCTTGAAATCAAGATTAATTTCTAAACTATTGTTAGATCAACGTTTGTACTTCAGAGGTCCATTTACCCTGAGATTTTGTAATTATGCCGGCTCCTGCTATTATTGTTCATAACGACCCTGGGAAATTTTAATCTAAGCTGATGGAAAAGAGACAGCTACAAGCAAAAGAGTGCCTCTTGGGAAAGGGGAGTGTTTGGCTCTGCTTCTAATTCCAAGTGAACGATAAAGTCTTATTATGCTTCTAGTAACAGTTCTTGTTACTTGTTGGACCAAGCCAGCACATGCCATTTCCTAGGTTGCAAATTTTAATGTGTTGGAACTCAGAGGAAAAGCTACTGCATAATTAGCATATCTGGTCGCCCTAGACAAATTCATTCATTTGCCTCCCACCCACCCTTTTACAGTTATTTGGTTTTCCTGTTCCCTTTTCTGCTATAAACAAACTACCGATGAGGCCACCATTTGTAAAAGCAGAAGTTATCTTGTTTCTGTGTATGGCCCAGTTTCTATTTAGACAATCTAATGCATTGCACCTGAGTAATCGTCTATTTCAGAATATTCCCTTTTCTCTTCATTGTTCTAAGAAGAAGTTGGGTTCAATTATGTACAGTTGGATGGGAACAGTCATGTCATATATGCTGAAGAAGAGGCAGCTGGAACTCGTCTCCTGATTGATGGAAGAACCTGCTTGCTTCAAGTTAAGGAGATTCTTGCTGTTGTCATTTTTGCGCTCTTCTTTTTGCCAACTAGATATTCTTTCAAGCTCATCAACTGATTTTTGCATCTGATAATTTAGAATGATCATGATCCATCGAAGTTAGTGGCAGAGACTCCATGCAAGCTGCTCAGGTTTTTGATTTCTGATGGCAGTCATATAGATGGAGACACACCATATGCTGAAGTTGAGGTTATGAAGATGTGCATGCCCCTACTTTCACCTGCTTCCGGAATCATACGATTCGAAATGTCTGAAGGTCAAGCAATGCAGGTACATCATGGTGCTGTAAACAAGTGGGTAGTGTCCTGTTTACTATTGAACTTAATATGTTATTTTACTGTAGGCTGGTGAGCTTATAGCAAGGTTGGATTTAGATGATCCTTCGGCTGTAAGGAAGGCAGAACTGTTTCATGGCAGTTTCCCCATCCTGGGCCCTCCTACTGCAGTTTCTGGGAAGGTTCATCAGAGATGTGCTGCAAGCTTAAATGCTGCACACATGATTCTTGCAGGTTATGAGCACAACATTGATGATGTAAGCAGTCACACCTCTCACTCGAAATTGTGGATTAGTTTCTCGATTGATGATCCACTTTTCCCTATCTCAGCTGCAGAGAGTTTGGCTCTGTTCACTAAAAACATGAGAATCATTTTCGTGATGAATGAAGTGTCTTTCTCCTACTAAAAGCCTGTTATCTATCTCAGGTAGTGCAAAATTTGCTTGCATGTCTTGATAGCCCGCAGCTCCCTTTCCTTCAATGGCAAGAGTGCTTTTCCGTTCTGGCAACTCGCCTCCCAAAAGATCTCCGTAGTGAGGTATAATGATGAGTATGACTGCACTCTTAGTAATTGAATCTTGGACTCAATTATTGACTTTATTTTGCCTTGTCAGTTGGAATCCAAATTTAAGGAGTTTGAAAGAATTTCAAGCTCTCAGATTGTGGACTTCCCTGCAAAGTTGCTTAAAGGCATTCTTGAGGTAAGTTCCTCACCATACCAACTTTGTTTCGATCTTGTAGTGCATTTCCAATGCCATTTAAGTTCCTTCTTTCTTTTCTCTTTTTAAATCAGGCCCATATAACCTCCTGTCCCGAAAAAGAGAAGGCGTCCCAGGAAAGACTGATTGAACCATTAATGAGCCTTGTGAAGTCTTATGAGGGAGGGAGGGAAAGTCATGCCCGAGTAATTGTTCAATCCCTTTTTGAAGAGTATCTCTCAGTTGAAGAACTATTCAGTGACAATATTCGGGTCAGTTCTCTGAATTAATAACCAAGATTTTGGGTTTCGTGTCCTAGCTTTACATTGCTTTGAGATCATAGGAGCAGGAGTATATTGCTTGAACATACTTTCTGGATTTGTATGTTGAGATCTGCCATGGTGTGACCATTTTGATCTCTAAAGAGTTTTTGTATTAGATCTGATCATCTGATAATTGATTACTAGCATTTCAACTTGCTTCCTACCTACTTTAGTTTTTTTATTTTTTATTTTTTATTTATCATAACCAACTACCATCAACACTTTTAGACAAATCTTTTTGCAGGCTGATGTGATTGAACGGCTTCGGCTTCAATATAAGAAGGATCTATTGAAAGTTGTGGACATAGTCCTTTCTCATCAGGTCGTCATTTTCTATCTTTGGTTGCATTCTATGTATTGTATTCCTTTTTTATCATCTTTGCCTTGGTCAGGTGCTGATATTTGCTTGCTGAAATGCAGGGTATAAAAAGTAAAAATAAGCTGATAATGCGTCTCATGGAACAGCTGGTTTACCCTAATCCTGCTGCATACAGAGATAAACTTATTCGCTTTTCGGTTTTAAACCATATTAACTACTCTGAGGTTAGCCGTGGCACTTGAGTTGTTCTAGCTTAATTGTGTTAGTATGATAATCTGTCGATTTATCATGCAAAATTCATTGTTTCAGTTAGCACTTAAGGCAAGTCAACTGCTGGAACAAACTAAACTGAGCGAACTGCGGTCCAACATTGCTAGAAGTCTCTCCGAACTAGAGATGTTTACAGAAGATGGTGAAACCATGGACACCCCAAAGAGGAAAAGTGCCATCAATGAACGCATGGAGGATTTGGTGAGTGCTCCTCTGGCAGTTGAAGATGCCCTCGTTGGCCTGTTTGACCATAGTGATCACACTCTTCAAAGGCGTGTTGTGGAGACTTATGTTCGTAGGCTATACCAGGTAGATGGTTTAGACCTACCTTTTTCTGTTAATTTAGTTATTTTGCTGTGCTTTGCTCATCCAATCTATCTCTGCCAGCCCTATCTTGTAAAGGGGAGTGTAAGAATGCAGTGGCACAGATCTGGTCTCATTGCTTCATGGGAATTCTTAGAAGAGCACATAGAAAGAAAGAACAGTGCTGAAGATGAAACGTTTGACAAGCTATTGGTTGAGAAACATAGCGAAAGGAGATGGGGAGCCATGGTCATCATTAAGTCCCTTCAGTTTTTGCCCGCAATTGTCCATGCAGCCCTGAGGGAAACTACTCACAATGAGGCAGTTCCGAATGGATCATCCGAACCAAAGTGTTTTGGCAATATGATGCACATAGCTTTAGCTGGAATTAACAATCAGATGAGTCTACTTCAGGACAGGTACTGTACATTTCCTCTCTCTGATTTGCACTGACTTTGTTACTGGAATGCATTAGACATTAAAAAAATTTTACTGCAAGATTTTATCTATTAGTAGCCACTCATGTTCCTTGATACTTGAAGATCAGCTGCAAGTGCAGATTAGTGAGAAATGTGTCTCATAGAAGTAGAATAAAGGAGATCTGTTTGTGGCTTACTCAACTTGATATTTCTTATTGTTGGAAATTGCATAGTATGACGTAATCAATAAACCGTGTTGGGATTGCTTGCTTGATTCTGTGGCAAATAGAACTTGAAGTTCAGTTACTACCATGCAAATCTCAATTGTTATGCGTTACGTATTACTCCAGTGGCGATGAAGATCAGGCTCAAGAAAGGATCAACAAGCTAGCCAAGATACTTAAAGAGCAAGAATTAAGTTCCAGTCTACGAACTTCTGGTGTAGGAGTTATCAGCTGTATCATACAGAGGGATGAAGGGAGGGCTCCTATGAGGCACTCCTTCCATTGGTCAGCTGAGAAGCACTACTATGAGGAAGAACCTCTATTACGCCATCTAGAGCCTCCTCTCTCCATATACCTTGAATTAGTATATCCTCTCATCCCTTAACCTATTCTGTTTCTTTGAAACTGTAAATTGATACAACTGATCTTTTGGTCCATAATAAAATGCAGGATAAGCTTAAAGGCTATGAGAATATCAGGTACACGCCCTCCAGGGACCGTCAGTGGCATCTATACACTGTTAAAGACAAGCCCCTTCCAATCCAGAGAATGTTCCTCAGAACTCTCGTCAGGCAGCCCACAACAACTGGTAGTTTCACGTCACACCAGGGCCTTGATATAGGATCATCAGGTTCCCTACTAGCGTCTTACACTTCAAGGAGCATCTTGAGATCTTTGGTGGTTGCCATGGAAGAGCTGGAACTCAATGCCCATAATGCTACTGGGAAATATGATCATGCGCATATGTACCTTTATGTTGTACAAGAGCAACAAGTGAATGACCTCATGCCTTACACCAAGTAATCGTCTCTCATTTTCTCTGCTCTTTTATGTTCCTTTGAATGCCTGTGTAAGTCTTAGACTGAGATACTGGCAGGAGAGTGGAAGTAGATGCCAAGCAAGAAGAAGCCGCTGTTGCACAGATTCTGGAAGAGCTGGCACGGGAAATTCATGCATCTGTTGGGGTAAAAATGCATCGGCTAGGTGTTAGTGAGTGGGAAGTGAAGTTGTGGATCGCGTCTTCTGGGCTGGCAAATGGTGCTTGGAGATTCGTGGTAACCAATGTAACAGGACACACATGCACTACTCATGTAAGTTTAACTTCTTTATTTAGGGAATGTGAGTTGAACTTCTTATTTTGTTGTACAAAAGGTAAAGGAGGAATTGGTGTGCAGAAATTATATTGACTGCGCAATTGTTTCCTGAATTTTTTGAGTAGTACTCCACAATTATGTGGTAGCATTTCCATCTCTTTCCATATTAAAAATCAAAGTAAACTCAAGGTAATGGTGATCATATGGTCAAAGAAATTTAGCAAAGTCCCCTGCTTTGGAGTTTGTGTGCTTTCATATTTTCAGCTTGTCTGTTCATTTGGCTATTTTCCTGAGGATAGACTTCAAAATTGTCATCATATTTACCTTGACCTTGTTACATGGGCTCCTAATCTGAGAGATGGGATCTTTGACACTACTTGTTTTTTCTGCATCATCAGATTTACCGTGAACTTGAGGATTCCAGCACCCACAAAGTGGTCTATCATTCAATCTCTGTGCGAGCCCCTCTACATGGAGTTCCAGTAAGTGCAGCCTACAAGCCCTTGGGAGCTCTTGAGCGAAAACGTCTCTCCGCCAGGAATAGCAACACTACTTATTGCTATGATTTTCCACTTGTGAGTATTCTTGTACTATTCTGTGATTCCAGTTGATGACAGAGCTTCGCTTTACTTGAAGCAGCTTGGGTTAACTTGGTTGACAAAAATTACTCTGCAGGCGTTCCAGACAGCTCTAGAGATGGCTTGGGCATCCCATTCTCCGAATGACAACAACATCAAGAATAAGATGCTTCTCAAAGTAACCGAGCTCAAATTTTCTGATAGAAGTGGCAGCTGGGGAACCCCTCTAGTCCCTGTAGACCCCGAGCCTGGGAGTAATGATTTTGGGATGGTAGCTTGGTGCATGGAAATGGCTACTCCCGAGTTCCCTTCTGGGAGAACAGTTCTAGTTGTCTCAAACGATGTAACCTTTAAAGCAGGATCTTTTGGCCAAAAAGAAGATGCATTTTTCCATGCAGTCACTGATCTTGCATGTGCAAAGAAATTGCCTCTAATTTATTTGGCAGCCAACTCCGGTGCACGTCTGGGAGTAGCAGAGGAAGTGAAAGCTCGCTTCAGAGTTGGTTGGTCAGATGAATCGAATCCTGAGCGTGGTTTCCAGTACTTATATTTGACACCCGATGACTATGCTGAGATGGGATCATCTGTGATAGCACATGAGCTGAAGCTGGCTAATGGAGAAACTAGATGGGTCATAGATACCATTGTTGGGAAGGAGGATGGATTAGGAGTAGAAAATTTGACAGGAAGTGGGGCCATTGCTGGTGCTTATTCTAGGGCATACAAGGAGACCTTTACCCTTACTTATGTGACTGGCAGAACTGTTGGTATAGGTGCTTATCTTTCTAGGCTAGGGATGCGTTGCATACAGAGGCTTGATCAACCAATAATCTTAACAGGTTTCTCTGCCCTTAACAAACTTCTTGGCCGTGAGGTTTACAGTTCCCACATGCAACTTGGAGGTCCGAAAATTATGGCAACTAATGGAGTGGTTCATCTGACCGTTTCAGATGACCTTGAAGGGGTTTCATCCATCTTGAAGTGGCTAAGTTTTGTTCCTCCTTATGTTGGTGGTCCACTTCCAATCTGTAAACCCTTGGATCCCCCCGAAAGGCCTGTTGAGTACTTTGTGGAGAACTCATGTGATCCTCGTGCTGCGATTCGTGGTGTCTTGGATAGTAATGGAAATTGGGTTGGCGGTATTTTTGACAAGGATAGCTTCATCGAGACACTTGAAGGCTGGGCAAGGACTGTGGTAACAGGACGAGCTAAGCTGGGAGGCATCCCCGTGGGAATTGTAGCAGTCGAGACTCAAACTGTAATGCAAATCATTCCTGCGGACCCAGGTCAGCTGGATTCCCATGAGAGAGTGGTCCCACAGGCTGGACAAGTATGGTTCCCGGATTCCGCCAGCAAGACAGCTCAAGCAATTTTAGATTTCAACAGAGAAGAACTTCCTCTTTTTATCCTGGCTAACTGGAGAGGTTTCTCAGGCGGGCAGAGAGACCTTTTTGAAGGGATCCTGCAAGCCGGGTCAACAATAGTCGAGAACCTTAGAACATACAAGCAGCCTGTATTTGTCTACATCCCCATGATGGGTGAGCTCCGTGGTGGGGCGTGGGTGGTTGTGGACAGCCAGATTAATCCAGACCATATTGAAATGTATGCCGAGCGGACGGCCAAAGGGAATATCCTTGAACCAGAGGGGATGATAGAGATCAAGTTTAAGACCAAGGACCTTATAGAGTGCATGGGTAGATTGGATGAAGAGCTGGTCGGACTGAAGTCAAAGCTGGAGGAATCTAGAAGGGCTGGTGCTCTTGAAGTGGTCAATTCACTGCAGCAGAAGATTAAAGCCCGAGAGAAGAGCCTCTTGCCCGTGTACACACAGATGGCCACTAAATTTGCTGAACTGCACGACACTTCATTGAGGATGGCTGTGAAGGGGGTCATCAGAGAAGTCGTTGACTGGAAAACCTCTCGCTCCTACTTCTACAGAAGATTGCATCGAAGAATTGCCGAAGCCTCACTCATCAAAACTGTGGAAGATGCAGGGGGCAATCAGCTCTCAAGGACATCCGCATATGCCTTCATGAAGAGCTGGTTTTTGAATTCTGACGTGGCGAAAGGTAGAGAGGATGCATGGAATGATGATGAATTATTCTTCACATGGAAAGATGATACGAGAAATTATGAGGACAAGTTAAAAGAACTACGGATCCAGAAAGTATTGCAGCAATTGACAGATGTTGGTAGTTCAGAGTTAGATTTACGAGCTCTTCCTCAAGGTCTCCTGGCCCTTCTAGACAAGGTACAGCCCAAATCATGCTTAATCTTTGGTTTCTGCAGATGTATGTGTATCTTTGTTAAATGTGCGTGAATGTGCATGTCAAAGAGCTCAATCGAATTCTTGTTTTCCAATTAAATGCAGATGGAGCCATCGAGCCGAGCTAGTTTGGTTCAAAAACTTCTCGAGGTGCTCAGTTGAACATCATGACTGCACATCACCAAATTTTCGCCTCATTTTGGCGCGCAAACTCGGTGAAACCTTTGATTGTTATCAGCTACATGAATAACTCCTCCACATTGTGGATGAGATGTAGATCCCAGGACTAGTGCCCACCAGTATGCTTAGTGTAAATCTAGGATGTAGGGTTAAATTGGGTTTTTCAATGTTAAGGGAGAGGAGGTGGCTCGTTTTGCAGGTTGTCTTTCGTTCATGGCTTGAACCATGTCATTATTTCCAATTTCTGTAATTATAATGTCAATAAATAATGTAATAATTTATTTTCCCACATATGATCTCTATCTGGTCATTTGTTGCCACGAAACTAGCATCATTAATATGGTCTTTCACGCATGACAAACATTACAAACACTGCAGAATGAACGGCTGAGGTTCCAACTGGGAGAGAAAGGCAACAGTGGATCCGATGGGCAAAAGCCACCCAAAAAAAAAAAAAAAAAACTTTAAACTAAAAATTTATACAAACGCACTCCATTAAAGTGCTGTCAATGACAACTTTTATACTAATGCATTTATCAAGTACTATGGATAAGAACCTTTAAAAATCCATCTAATAAACTCTAGTATAGTGTTCGTATGACTTTAGTGAAATAAAAATAACGTTATTTTATTAAAAAAAATCATTTGAAAGAACCTTAACGGAGAGTAATGTATCACATAAGTACGAGTCTAGAGTTTTTTATGCTACAAGTAATGTTTTGGGTAAATGTATTAAGCATAATTAGGGATTTTTGATATTATAAAAAATTTAAAATAAATATATCAAAATGGACATAATTTCAATTTTTTTTTTTTATAGCTTTTTCCCTCTTTTGCTTTCTGGGTCGATAGCACGGAGAGGAGATGGTGCATTTCCTTCTTAAATATAATATCATATGACAATTTCATAACACCAAAAAGTGGGAACATTATCTCTTATCAGCGCCCTTTTCATGCACCTATCTTTGGAAGACGATGTCTACTAGACATCCACTTGACCGCTAACATGATAAGGACCCAAATTTCCACTGCTCAGCTAAAGGCTGGGCAATGAACTCTCCTCTCATCCTCTTCAATTGTCCATTCTTGACAAAACTAATTCCTCAAGCTTCTTCCACCAGTTTCGGAGAGCAAGAAGAAACAGCCTCCGCAACGTTGAGGAATATCCTGTCCTCGCCGATTAAGTTTGCGAAACCCGACGAGTGGAGCTTGTCGATGACCACTGGTCCAGGGTTCGCCAGGACAAGCTGTGCAAATACAGAAACAGAAAGAAGTTCCAGGTAAGGATTCATGCGTACTGCTCTCTCCCAGAACACTTCGTTTTAAGGAAATCTTTTATATGCAAATGAGTACAGGAAGTCCGAAATGTTCACCTGAATATCTCTCTTTTGAAGACTCTTGTACAGCTCTTCCAAGGCATGGATGCCACTGGTGTCGATGTCGGTTACAGCTGGGGTTTAGGGAAAAAAAAAAACATAATAAAATCGATGCACATAGACATGGCAAGATGCGATGCGATTCTTTCACTGGAGTAAGGGATATTGAGAAATTGAACTGAAGAGCACTTACGTGACATTTCGGCTAGCAAGAACTTTATTTGCGGTAGATAATCTGCTTTTAGTTGTTCCTCCTCATCTCTCAACCACCTCAGTATCCTGGAAAACTATTTAAGCTTAGCAAGAATTTATTGGAACGTTGTGCTAGGACAAACATTCTGTTTCCCTCATATGATATTTGTCAAGTCGCTATTAATCAATTCCAGTCAAGAGCTCCATCTTGGCAAAATCTAAAAATTTAGGATCTTCTACTCCCGGCATGTCGAGCTGTATATTATATCCATCGACTTGTCCATATTTTATATTTCGTTCTTAGAATGCCAAAGATAGGAATTTTTAACTTCTATTACTTCCAGGGACATATGGACGAGTTTCTTCCCTTACATTCAATTTCCTGCGGGTCATGTCCAAGTAAAGTAATGATAAGGTTATTTTCACAGAACGAAGAGTGAAATAGGTTGGAAGAAAAAATTCACGATGACATCTGTCTCGTGTTCTTAAGCCCACCTTTTTGCCTTTACGCATGTAGAAACTAAAAGAAAGGAAAGGAAAGAAAAGAGATGGGTTAACAGGAAGATAAAGAAAAGCGAGATGGTGCAGTTACCTCTCTTTGATGTAATTAGAGTTGGAGAAGTATATAGCAGAATCAACCCTGACAATCAAAATGCCAGGAACCTTCATTGCATCTGGGTACTGTTGGATGTTTCTGTATACTGCCGTTTGAGGTATCTTTCCTAGGATTGCTGTTCTTGGTCTCGTAACTTGTAAAAGGATTTTAGCAAAGGAAATCGCAACCTGTGGCCAAATAATGAAGGGATAATACATTGAGTTCAAAGAACAGATTGGCCACAATTGAGCATCTAAAAGGAAACCAAACTCCTGCTTCTTACCGCAATTAGGAGACCTATCTCAACAGAAACGAAAACTACTCCTAGGAATGCCCCAAGACAAGCCACAAAATCGAGCTTGTCAATCTTCCAAATGAGAATCGCTGCGTCGTAGTCAATTAGGCCAATGACAGCTGAAATAATGATGGCCGCGAGAATTGCATTTGGCGTGTACTTAAAGAGAGGGGTGATGAATAACAATGTTAGGAACACAACGAAGGACATGATGATGTTGGAGACCGCAGTGTGGCACCCTGCCATGTAGTTCACTGCCGAGCGGGAGAATGAACCTGCAACAAATTTTGTGCTCACTTTTAGTATCAAGGAGAATGATAATCTTTCCAACTTACTGAAAAATGTGATGGGTGATGGTATTAAATCTATGTTGGACATATAATTTCTTACCAGTTGCAACGTAGCAAGAAGTCATTGAGCCGACAATGTTCATTGTTCCTAGTGCAACCATCTCTTTGTTCCCATCCAGTTGATAGTCCTTCATGGCTGCAAACGTCCTTCCAATTGCAATTGCTTCCTGTTTTGTAGAGCCATAGAGAAGATCAAATAATTAGTTGTAAACTTAGAATCACAATGACCACTTACAAATTACATAAACATGAAAAGAAGGAGGAGGAGGAGGGAGGATTCCCTTACCGTTAATGCAACCATACCAGCCACGATACCAATCCTGAAGCCTTTCAGAAGATAATCCCCAGTGAAATATATTTCTTTCACAGATGGGGGATTGATTCCCTTCTCTATGTTCTTCACCTGCATATTTCACTCAAAATGTTAGCAACTCTGTTACTACAATCTGACTTCTTAATCATCAGCATCAGTATGATATTATCATCAATTAGATCATCAGCTAGTTAAGCTCTAAGAGTCAAGGAGTGGGGAACTCTTACAATTTGAACACCATGCTTTTCTGCGTGCGTTATGTACACAAAGAAAGTAGCCAAAATGACTGATATCAAAGGAGCAATTGCAGGAACCCAGAAAAATTTCTTGTTCTTCTTTCCCTGTTTATCGCACCCATTGCCCAAGTAAGAAAAGAGTTGAACAACACACATATGTATTACTTGAATGAAACTGAACGTATATATACTTACAATGTACTTGGCAAAGAGAAGAAAACCCAAAAATGATGCTCCAATCACTATGGTCTGCCAATTCCACTGAAACAGAACAGCTTACCTTTTAGTGATCTAACCCAGGAATGAATTTTTTAAGAGAGAGAGAGAGAGAGAGAGAGAGAGAAATTACTCCATGATGGACTGATCCCCAAACCGATTGCATAACTGATATAATATCAGTCTTTTTCGTGAATTTTTTTATGCCGAGAAAACCTTTAAGCTGCTGGAGTGCGATAGTAATGGCAGCTCCACCCATGAAACCAACGATGGCAGCATGTGATAGGAAATCAATCAAGAAACCCAACCTAAAGAAAGAAACCTTTAGCCCTTGGACATGACACTTCCAACATCATGACATAGATGCCTTTCCATGAGGAGAAAATAGAAGACGTAGAAAGACAGAGCTCCGTTTGAGAACCGAGAAGCTAGCTATAATCGTACCTGAAGAAACCAAGGGTGACTTGAGTTATCCCCGCGAAAAAAGTTGCTGTGAAGGCAAGTCGGCGATACTCAACTGGATTTTTTGTCGGATCAATCTCACTCTGCAGCAGTGTTCCCAACAAAAGAGACACCACGGCAACTGGTCCAATGGCTATATCTCTTGAGCTACCCATTAAGGCATATATTAATGGCGGAACAAAACTGCTATCTGAAAACATGCAAGACATCTAGATATCACTTTTGGCAGCTCAAGAATGTTGGAGGAAAGGATCAGTTTGAGAGCATCAAGCAGTTTAGAGTCTATAGCCTATAGGTAAGTGTTCACTTACAAAGTCCATACTGCGGATCCAAATTCGCAAGCTTTGCATACCCAATGTCCTGTTTTTCCATTGAGCGAAGCATTAATGATGTTCTATTTAACTTTTCCGATATATAAAAAAGACTTAAAAATTTTATCTACCTGCGGAATGCAAAGACTTGCAATGGTGAGTCCGGCAATAACATCTCCTTTGAACTTTTTAAGATCATAACTTCTTCCCCACTCAAGAATAGGAAAGATGGCCTGAATTCCTAGAACCAACTTCCGAGACTGAGGCTGGTCCTTGAAAGGTCGTAGAGGGTCATCAGCAAAGAATGTTTCTTTGAGAGTGGATGCAAATTCTTTAAAGAGTTTCTGCCGGGGAGGGACTCCCACTTTGTGAAAGTGATGCTCATTTTGCGAGCATTGGCTCACCGATGACTGTCTTTTAGTATTGATTTCTTTCACTTCATTCTTCCCATCGCCCAAAGGACCAACGGAAGCCATGGGCGATGAATTCGACTGCGTTCAGGACATTAAAAAAACAGATAGAGATTCTCATAAGAAGTTGAATGCTGAATTACTCTTTCAAATAGCAAAGCTAATGAACAAAAACTCCAAAACTATATGAAAACGATCCTAACTTTGTTGTCTCAGCACTTTTCCTTGATCAAGCAACCACTAGTACTTCATGTCTACGGTACCGTTGTAAGTGAGAAGAGTAAAATTCAGACTTACAAAAGAGGATAGTTGGTTAGATTGAAGAAGAAGGAGGTGGAAGCTCTAAAGTTCAAAAGCTCAACCAAGTGAACCGCCTGGAAGCTAATATGAAGAACTACGGCCAAAGTGTAAGAAGATGGTGATCTGAATGTGAAAGCCCATATTGATGTGTGAGAAGCCTGGGAAGCAAATTCCCGATTAAATAAGTTATAAGGAACCAGGTCAAACTTTCCTACGAGAGAGAGAGAGAGAGAGAGAGAGAGAGAGGAATTATCCACCGCCCGTCTGATATTATGAACCTAAATCTATTTGCTGTCACATTCATAGAATACATAGAGTGGAAGTTAAAGTTTTCTGCTATATTGATTTTTCAGGCATGGATTATTCTACGCCCCTGAAATCGATGGTAGGCAGATGATCTTCCCATTATGGTTCCTGTGGCTTCTCGAGATAGCATAAAGCGTCCTTTCAGAAGGTGTTGACTCAAAAGGCATAAGAGGCGGCCACTGTATAAGTTCGAAAAATCGAACTCAACTTTGTTCCCTCTTCAACACCACCAGCCAGTTGGAAAGAGCGTGCTGAATTAAAAACATAGGTTCAAAAGTCATGCCTCCTCATGTACTTGGATCCATGGAACCGCAAGAACTCTTTAATCAGAACCAAGAACAAGTTTTTTTCCCAGAGTTGAACCTTTGAATTGAACCTGTATGTCATCCTTTTCGGCCCAAACAAAGAAACCCTTTTTTTCTCGGGCCCGTCTGGTGTGAGAAAACCTTTTTCACTCGAACACTATTATCATATGTGTAAGGATCATCCCAATTAAAAATATAAATACAGTAAAAGTAAGACGACCATAGTACGATCCGCCGGAAATTGACGTGTACCCGTTCGTCACATCAGTCAAGAAATGAATCTAGTCAAAACGCCCTCTTTTTTTTTTTATTTCACAAGAACGGGCAAACCTAAAAACCCTATCGGATCTAAAACAGCGACATGTTCTCGTGTCCTCTTGCTTCTCCAGAGGCTTATAATAAAACATAAAAACAAAGTGATCATCTTCTGAACGAAAGCGCATGCGCTTGTGCGAGGGGAATAAAGTAATCCTTACCTCCTTCGTAAGCTTCTCACGACCACCGTCGATAGTGGGTGGCAAAGAAAGAAAGAGACTTCCGCTCAGACCCTACGCACGCAACGAGAGCCCTCCCCTTCTCCAAACCCTATTCTTGACGATCAGATCAGAATCTCCGGCACTGTAGGACTCAGATGGAAGACTTCTCGAAAAGAAACAATAGACAAACACAAAGACTTGTCAAAGGCTCTGTGCACATAATTGCTGAGTAAGAAAAATGAGAATAAAAAAAGCACGAACCACCACCATTTATTACCGTTCTTTCGTCAGGATCTCCCCCAACCGCACTTCACCGCTCCCCGGTATCGACGTGGATTCATCGCGCGCGATGAACTTGTCCACAAACACGAGGAAGGTTCACGGAAGAGCCTCGACGTCCACGTTCACCGAACCCCCTCACGAGTCCTGAATTAGCCTCGGCCAACCTCACTAGACAGATTGACCAGAACGAGAAAGTGGGCTTGTTCACTGAACCGCACAGAACACACTCGAACGAGCGCAAGCTGGCCTTGCCAGATACAACCCCCAAAATGGGAAGACAATCTTCTCGATTTCTTTCCTCTTCCGTTTCGGTGGTTGCCGAGAAACTAGGCGCTGGACGAAGCTCTCGGCAACCGGGTTGAGCAGACGGGAAGAGGAGAAAAGAAGCAAGAATCGTAGGGGGCTTGTCTTATATATCGAGGTCGTAATAATGCACGCTCGACGACCCTCGATCGAGGACGCCGCGGGGTCGTTTTCGTCCGAGAGATGCGCGTCGTCCTTTCGCTGCTGCCGGTCGCCGAGGTTTCCCTCCGCGCGCGGGGGGGGCGGCGGTGTTTTTCTGGAATTGCCACGGCCCACGTGGCGGCGGAGAAGTCGGATGCGTGGACTTTGACTTCCGCTCGATCTCGACTCGATGGGCGGGGCCCGCACGTGCGGCGGGGTTTGGACTTTGGATCCGGACGTGTTGACGGCCCGGTTCAGTTGCCCCCCCCCCTCGGGTCGCGGGGCGGATCGGTCGGGAGATTCGTGATCGCTCGCCGCAGTCGCGACACGTGGCCCTTGGCCCGTTACTTTCTCCTTTTTTTAATTTTATATTTTTTTCACTCAAATTAAAATCAGGCGATCTGGTTTTTAACCATGCTCGATGAGGAAAAAATATTTCTATCTTCAATGCATTATCGTGCATGTTATGGGGACGATCGACGGATCGTATGTTGCTATATTTCTTTATATTTATGTCTTATCGATGATGCTATTGGAGGCGAGTGTGAACCGACAATACGCTTTATTAATGCTATAGGTGAATATTCTCCCATCAAGTGAATATAATTTAAATCGGACATTTCGTTGTGGACGAGAACTCTTATGGTCACTTTTGCAAATAGGGGCAAAAAGCATGCATCTTTCGTCGCGGCGTGAATTTTCCACAAAATTTGAACCTCTCGAATGATGTACGGGAATTTCTTTTAGTACTGACAATTCGTGCGAATTGCGACATTCTAAGTAATATTCAGAAATTAAAAATTCCGAAGATGCCACATTTTCATGCTTTTTATTCATGCTCGAAATAAATAAAAGCACGGGCGAAAGTGGATGCTCCGGTCGCCGCACTTAAGGACCATGTACACTGAGCCTTTGCAAGATTGACTACAATTTATTTTGAAATATCAAATGAATGTTATTCTCCATCCTAAGAATTAAAGATAATTCGAAATATGTGAATATTGACATTTAAAGAGCCACAGCGAAAAAAAGGTTGAGAGAGATGGAAATTTAGTTGGCTAAACTAAAATTTGATTCATTTGTGGCTTTTTGGGACCATTTAAATGCATACTTACTGATGCAATAACTGTTTTAGAATTTGGGGTGATTGGTTTCAAGGTAGCCTTGTTTTTACCTTGAAATCGAGAACTAGACCAAAAGGATTAGTCCCCAATTTGTAGAATTGTACTAGACCAGATCTAGTATAGTTAGGTTTTTGAGTGAATCGAGCAACTTATGTGATTTTTTCCTTTCTTTTTCTCCCTATTTCTTGACTGGAATGGAAATACAAGAACTAGACAAGAGATTGAAAGGAACATTGTTTTTGAACTCTTGCAGGGAATGGACCACTCTTGCCGTGTGTCCATGACCATCTATTTTGTTCTCTTCTCCTTTGGCAATAATGAAGAAAGGTATTAGTTTGGTCAAAGTGATTCAAATGATTCGATTCACACGTGGAATATGGAACCAAACTGATTATCACTAGTTCTAAATTTTAGTAATGGGGACCACCCAAAACCAGCCGACTTGATTCAGTTCTCATGCTCACTCCTAATCAAAATGTAATTGGTTCTCTTATTGATGTAATTTTTCAAAAAATACAGATCAAATGCAACAACCCCCTTCGCCCCCCCCCCCAAAAAAAAAGAAAAGAAAAAGAAAATCGTCGCTGAAGACATGACAGATTAAGTAAATCGTGTTATTATATATCATTGAAGCTGAAATCGTAGACTACTCAAGAAGACGGCATCGCTCCAATTTTTCAAACTGATGTTGTAAATTTCTCCAGCGTGGAAAAATGAGCAACGTCGGCCCAAATTACAAGCTACTTCAACGCAATCATAATCGTTCTTTATTCTTTTATTTGGACATGCTTCTCATTCATGAAGCAGATTCTCCTCTTACGTGCGATCTAATTCAAACGATTTCACATGGTTAGGTTCATGGAAACTTAAATTAGATGAACCAATTATTTCAGAAGTCCACAATTAATATTTTTTTTTAGAAAACTTTGACCCGCAATTGCAATTGCAGCACACGAAATACAAATCAATGGATTGGCACAATCTCACGTCATAACATACGTGCTAATATTATTCTAAATTAATATATGCATCTATTATTGGTTTCAACTACCCAGATAATGAGAGTACGCGTGGCAAAATGATATTACCCTTTCCTAAGAAAAATTAGACAGCACTGTCAAGATGAACTGTAATTATCAGGTCGGTGACAGTTGGTACCGTATCGTTTTCTCTCTTCCAAATCTCATGGAAACTCCGAATGGGTCGATGACTAATTTGCAAGGGGTATTTAGCGATTCGCTTAAGGTCAATTTCGATTTCAAATCATGTTTACGTTTCCGCTTGTTTCACGTAAAACGAAAGATTTGACAAACATCTTCATAAAGATAATCGCCCGTATCTCTCACAATAATTAACCGACAAAAAATATTTTCCTTTTGTTATCGTAAATATTAAAAACATTGCTCATCACTCATTTTTATAAAGGACATAAGCGATAATTTTAATTAAAAACGTTTTTCAAATTATTCGTGGAATGTCCATGACATGTCAAGAGAGGCAGGTTTTTGGGTAATCCAGCCCAAGCTCCAAACGGTCGGCCCACTGGGCCTTGAATCTTTATCTTCAGTTCGTTTTAAAGGCCCGCCTGCTCTCCAAGATCAGCCCTGCACTCAAGAGTCTTTTCACACAGAGGAGAGAGAGAGAGAGGTAGAGAGAGAGAGGGGGAGGGAGATGGGGGCAGAAGAAGGCGAAGAAGAGAAGAGGGAGACGAAGCCGAACCCGATTTCGGCGGCCCAATTCCTGTCCTGGAAGCGCCGGAAGGTTCGTTCCCCTCCGCGCGTGTTGTGTCTTCCTCTCTTGTTCATCTTTTGTCGATGAATCCTGCCTGCCGGAGCTGATCAAGATCGTTCTCGCTGCATTCGCCACCCCCTAAAAATTATACATTGAAATTTAACGAAGGTGGTGAAGTCGTTATCTTTAGTGGTTTGATGGGTTTCCCGAGTTGTGTAGTTTTTGACATGGGTTTTGGCAATTTTCGTCCAAGTTCGAATTTTTACATTGCAGAAAGGAAAGCACGTTTTGCTGGCGAGTTCTTATGACGGAGCTGCAATTAGGTTTCGGATGCTCCTAGGTGTGGGAAATCATGTTTGATTCGTTGTGTTTGAAAGCTTGCCGTTCTGTACTCATGTGTTTTAGGGAAGTAATTGATTGTGTCATTTACAGTTGTTGCTGTTTTATGATGGAATTTTGTGTGGGAGATTTGGTTTTTTGGTTCAAGGTTCTCATCCTAGAGAAAGAGAATGCATTTTAGATTTTTGACGGTTGATCATGTGAGCGTGAGAATTAGTATTAGCATTTCCAAGCTACTACTATTCTTGTTTTTTTCGGTCGTTAGGATCTGAGAATTTTACAGATATATTTACAATATATTTTCCTATTGCTGGTTGGCGTTTTTTGGGTCCATTTGTAGCTGAAAGATATATGTTTATTAATGTGCTTGAAGGAAGCTGATTTATCATAAGAAAAACGAGTAATACTTAGGTATTTTCTCAGTTTTTCCTGGGCCAAACTTTACTAGTATTCCTTGAAGTTTGTGTGCTATTTCATAGACTTGTCGATCAGCTTCCTTCAAGCACATTAAGAAACAATAATTCTTGCAGCTACAAATGGACCCAGAAAACCAAAAAAGCCATCAATGCAATAGTAAAATATTTTGATAAAATATATATGGAATATTTTCATGCTGCAGTTAGAGTCCTAACATCCGATAAAACCAACAACACTACTGGCTTGGAAACGCTAGTACTAGAAATCAACTGTCAAAAATCTTAGATGCATTCTCCTTCTCTAGAATGAGAATATTGATGATATAGACTCCTTGCAATCCTGATATCCATATGAATGAGAAAACCCATCTCTGGCAGATAATTCCATCATAAAGCAACAACAATTGTCAATGACAGAGTCAATAAATTACCTAATGATGTGACTACAAAGCAATAAGCTTTCACATACATATAGTGAATCAAGGGCCAGGACCAACATGTTTTCAAATACCCTGCTAATTCTTGCTTGGAGCATCCTAAACCTAATTGCAGTCCTCTAATAAGAACTCATCAACAAAATGGTCCTTTTTGACAATTGCATATAGTTTTGATATTAGCTAATGTATTTTTGAACTTTGATTAAAAATGCTATAACCTTAACAACTTCACATGATATCACCATACAAACAACGTCAAGGGAAAGGATCCTTCTCATGAAGGTAATAACTGGTTTGTAGAGACTATCATGCTGAAAGTTATAATTAGGGTATTAGGAAAATCGGGTTTATAAGTTAGAAATTCATTCAGGGTTTTGGTCTCTATATTTTAGCTTTGTGGTTGGAGAATTGGCTGAATCATGTGGAGAGTCTATCGGTACTTAATCCTGTAATCAGTTGCACTACAAGCATAAGTCTAAATGGGAAATATAACTTTTCTCTGGTCCTAGATTATAAGTTGGTTGGTGAGTGTTTAAGGTTGCTGGACGGACTTCAATTGGGAGACAGCGGTGTTTATTCTTTGAGGGTGACAGATCTCTTTGCTGCCTGTGTCCATATTTACCTAACATTCAGATTTCGGTGATCGGCATAAGTCATTGCCTTGGATATGAGAGTTTGTTCTGCTTTTGTGTGTATGTGTGTTCAGGAAAAGTTTTAAAAAGTTTAAGCATGCATTAGGAAGGAAGGGTAGTGGAAATTATCGGGGTTTCAGACGACTAATATGTGTGGGCAAAGTCACGTGTGTGCTGCAGCCTCTATTGCAGCAGCACATGGTAATCAAGGGGACTTAAACTTCCATGTAAGAAAGCTCTCATAAATAGCATTATTTTTCCGTGAGAACTACATCTATTTGTTTTCTTATTATGTATAGTGAATCCATCAGCCATTCTATCTCCTAGAAATTGGAGCAGCAAATTGGTACAACATAATAGTTTGCATGTTACATCTGAAAATGTAAGTGTTCAACAAAATTGATGTTGGAACCAAAGGCGGATTAATGTATTGGTTTGTTGGAGCTACTGTCTTCGTTCACCTTTCTTATACGTTCAATTAATCGAAGTTTTTGCATTTTTTTTATTTATGCTCCATTATCTTGGCCAAGAAGAAAAGCTATGCGCCCTTCAAAAATCTCAAAAAATATGTAGCTAAGTCCATGCCAAAGGTTTTCTTTGGAATTTGCCCCCACAAGTTAATAAAGCATAATGAACTTTTTATATTGTGGAACTGTTATTTCTAAAATATTCAAAACCTGCATAATGCCATTTATATCTGACTTTATAAACATGCAAGTATTATATTAGCTACCGAACTAATGTTCTTGATTGCTTTGTAATTAGGTTTTTCCTGTGCAAGGAAAAAAAATTTAGATCTGTCCCTGGTTGGAACACACTGTGATTTGCTTGCGCATACATGTGACTATCTCCAGTTCCCTCTGTATGCATGTGTTTTGGGCTTTGTTGTCTACTTTGTCATTAGCTTTAGAAACTACTATATAACATGTAGTGCATCGTATATCTTGAGTGAGAGAAGTCTCTGTTGATTTTGTTCTCTTATCCTTTAATCATCAAGGTTGTAGTTAATATGGGGACTGATTTTGTTGAGAGAAGTCTCTGTTGATTTGTTCTCTTATCCTTTAATCATCAAGGTTGTAGTTAATATGGGGACTGATTTTGTTGAGAGAAGTCTCTGTTGGTTTTGTTCTCTTATCCTTTAATCATCGAGGATGTAGTTAATATGGGGACTGATTTTGTTGAGGATCAGGTTACTGTCTGAGAATTGTTTTATCCAATGAGGAATTCCTTTGCACTGTCACTTGGTACTTTTGTACTGCCATTATCTGATCCAATATGTCGTGCTATGTTGTGAAGTAACAGCAAACAAATGCTGTTTTAATCATGAAAATTGACATGCAGCTCCAGCAGTTCAATTAACAAGGTTAGTGGCTGCTGGAGTTGGGTTGTTGAATTTCTTGTTGTTAACGTTGGCAATGCTGTTATGTTCTAGCCTCTTCCATCTTCACCATTTCTTGTTTTGCTAACTTTTTAGTTGTTATTTCGCATTGTATATTCCTTGTAAATGTTAACAATTTGCCAATATCTATTTTGATGAAATTGATGCTTCTGTCGTTGTAATCCAGTCGGAGGTTGAAAATCTCCTGTTCTTTGTTTCTCTTATTCTCCTTCATTAGGACTTGTTGGTGAATTGCAGTGTGCTGGGCAATCAATGATTAAGCTATTCCTACATATATGAAAACCAAAGTTTGCCCCCTAATTTGGACGTGTTACACAGACAAATAATGTAACCAACATTAATCAAACTGTTCCGTTGCACCACGAAATTCAAAGGCTCAAAGTCATTCCTCTCAATGTAGGATGCTGAAGCGTCGGCAAGGAAAGCTGAATCTGCGAGAAAGCGTTCTGAGGATATAGCTACAGGAACTGTGCAAATGAACGGGCGGGAGCTTTTTCTGCATGAACCTTGGGTATTCGATAACACTCAGTACTGAAGATTGGGTTGACTCCTGTGCACGATATGCATACTTTTTATTGAAAGAATGGATTGCTGCAAGATATATAAGTTCTTCATGGATGTATCTTGTTTCCTTAAGAGTTGACATTCCCTTTTTTCTTTTCTTTTCGTATAACAAAAGTTGACATTCTTACTCCTTGCAGATAGTGACTCTTGTCTTGTATACGATCTGCAATTTTTTAAGTCTCTGACTGCATGTGATGGTAGTGTGTAAATTTCATTGTTAGTAGCCAATTAGGTTGTTAATTTTCCTTAAATTTAGATCTTGCGATGGTCAAATTTTAACTTTTTCCCTAGCCCAACCCTTAAATTTTCACGGGAAAAGTACCAAAAAAGTCGTAAGCTTATTATATTGGTACCAATTCAGTCATAAATTTTTCAATCGGACAAATTTAGTCTTAAACCTTTTAATATTGATATCAATTCAGTTTATCCGGCCAATTTTGGCTGGTCAGCGCTAACGTGAACATGCTGAGGTTGCAATTTTTATGATTTTTTAAAATTATTTTTTCGAATTTTTTATTAATTTTTTTTCTTTTTCCTTTTCTTTTCTCCCTTCTTCCTCCTTAGATTGTTTTGACAATGGCCGGTGAGGGTCGCGGCCCTCGTCCAACCTCTCCTAGGGCCACCGGCAACGCGGCTTCGCTTGGACCTAGGTGAGGCTAGCCTTGCCCTAGCCTTGTTGTGGGTGAAGGCAGCCTTGCCCGCGGCTGGCAAGGCCATGGCAGCCATCGCCAGGGCGGAGGCAAGGGCTGCTAAGCCCTCACCAGCTGCCGGCAAGGGCTTTGTGGCCCTTGCCTAGTGGCCGAAACAATCCAAGGAGGAAGAAGGGAGAAAATAAAAGGAAAAGCCGACGTTCACGTCAGTGCCGATCGGCCAAAATTGGTCGAATAGACTGAATTGGTATAAATATTAAAAGATTTAGGATTGAATTGGTTCAATAGAAAAGTTTAGGATTGAATCGGTATTAATGTAATAGGTTTAGGACTTTTTTGTTACTTTTCCGAAGTTTTCACAATATGCGTAAGTCGACATGTCGATTTACATGTGAATTTTTTCTTTCACAAAGTTCGAACTATAGCAAAGAAGTTGCCTTTTTTTGTACTTTAAAAGCACAAACAGATTTTTCAAATGCTACTAAGGTGTCTACATACACAGTGGTAGTAGCCAATTATATAGGGAAAAATGAAAGAGGCAAAAGCAAGGTCAAGAGAGCATAATCCTAAGACTAATTTACAAACACATGGTAGCTTGTGGAGCACAGCAAATATGAGACTCCATTGAGAAAAATTATAAGGCGCGGCAGGAAATTTGCATGCTCATTTAATCGATCATTTCGAATGTGAATTTTCATTATGTCTAGCAACTTAAAATTTTGAGTTGTACTTTCCAATGAGCGAGTAGTCTACCTTTGATATTGTTCTTTCGAAAGAGAATTACCAAAAAGATCCTAAATCAATTGCACTTGAGTCAATTCAATTATAAATATTTTAGTTGTGTTAATTGAATCATCAATATTTTTATATTTTGTCAATTTAGTCCATTCAGTTAATTTTGACTGGAAATTATTGACATGAACGTCAAGCGTTCTATGTGGTGTAATCCACAACGACATTGACATTTTTAAATAATATATATTTTTAATTTTTATTTCTATTCTTTTTCTTTACTTTTCTTTTTATTAAATTAAGGGTGAGTAACCCTTGCTCCCCAACAAGGGTTGGGATGCCCTCGCTGACATTGGGTGCAGGCGTTGCGACCTTGGCCTAGGTTATCACTTGCCACAATTAGGGTGTCCTGCCCCTCACTTAGTGTCCACGAAAGTCAAAAAGAAAAAAAAATAATAATAAAAGAAAAAAGAAAAGGAATATTAAAATCTTATTAAAAATATTCACGTTAGCGTTGATCGTGTCATGTAAAATAACCGATGTTCATGTTAGTGATTCCTAACCAAAATTGGCCAAATGGAATTAATTGGTAAAATGTAAAAATGTTTATGACTCAATTGACACAATTAAAAAGTTTGGGATTGAATTAATAAAAGTATAATAAGTCTAGCACTTTTTTTTTTTTTTTGGGATAATTTTCTTGTTCTTTGGTTGTTTGTAAGATGAGCATTAACTATCATTTTTTGGTCCTAGACTCGTTACACTCCACGGTGGATCATAGAATAAAAATTGGCAGTGAAATTCAAGATGTAGTTACTTTTTAAGTTCAAACACCCCCCCAAAAAAAATAAGTTTTCAAAGTAATTTGCTGTCGAGTGCAATATATGAGAGAGAGAGAGAGAGAGAGAGAGAGAGAGAGAGAGGAAGACTCTTTAAAAGAGAAGACCACCACACATTAAAGATCCTAGGAAGACCTCATGCTAGGAAACAACCATAGTTAAAGCTAGCTGCCACTTGCATGCACATATATATTGTGCTATAGCAATACATAAACATCACCAAACACAAACTGACACAAGACTCGACCATACTTTTACTATCTCACGAAAACAAATCACAAACACAAACAACTTTGAGTTGATAATTGACTCGATTTAGCCTCCTCTCTTCTCCCAATGATCCATCTCAAGCACCCCTTCGAGGCTTCCAACTGTTCCAAAAAGCGAAACACATTATAATCTTGTTTACCTCTACCATATGTGCGCTTTAAGAAGGCGAAGCTAAATATTATTAAAATACAGGATAAATATTCAAATAGCTACTTCTATTTAAGCAGTTAAAAAAAAAGAAAAAAGAAAAAAAAAAGAAGACCTCGGATCGGTTTGCATAGCCTGCACTTTGCGCCTTATTCTCTCAATCTCCTTCTGAAATTTCTGTAATCGAAAAACACCAATCAAAATTTCAAACGAGAATTTGCATGACATCTATTTTTCCTCTTGCATTTGGAAAACCTAATAAAGCCAGTCTTTTACCTCAAACCTGATGTTCAATGCGGTGCCATTTTTATTCGAATAGAGTCACATGCACAAAAGGAAAAAAGATAAGCCAAGATCAGATCCTCTTGAGATGCATTTTCACCATAAATAAATTATATATGTTCAGCAAATATGGAAAAAGTGATGGGATGTTGAACAAATCATCTAGACGATTACCATTCAAGCGCTGCAATTAATGCCTTCAGAGTACACATCCTCGTGAGCTTGTCTTGCTCATCCTGCGCGACAAATATAGATCATTAAATCAAAATTTCTTTAAAAAAAAATCAGATGACTTATATCTTCTAATTTTCCACACCTCCTCTTCCATGTCATCGAACTCAGCATCATCTCTGCAGAAAGAGTCAAAAAGCATTACTAATGGTTATTAATTAATGAAGCCAAGATAGCCAGAACCTTTCCTCAAGCCACCTCTCTCTTCTCAAGGAATTAACTACTTCAAGTTTTCTTTTTTCTCTTTTTTTTTTTTTTTTCTGTGATGTTCTTTTAGGCTTTTAGCTCTCTGGGTTTTGATCCGCACTCATACCTTCAACACCAACACTGAGGAATAAAAGGGCTTCAACTATTATCCTAGAGAAATTTTTTCACCGGCACGATTAAACTCGAATTCAAAATAGGCCAAAATCGACATGAAATAGGGTCAATTCGAAGAAAATAGTGTCAGATCTCAAGGACTAGTTCGAGGTGCGCAAGGAATAAGAACCTGTCGCTCAAGATAGGTTGTGGGGCACTAGATGAGCTAGCATCAGAAGAAGGGTTGACAAGAGATACATCGGTGTCCTGAGGAATGGGGGTTTGGAAATCCCTACTTCTCCTCGCACGTTGTTTTCTAGGCCTCACACCAGCTAGTCTCATCTTCTCCTTCACCGAGACCCCATCCCTAGCCATGGATGATTCCGACACTATCGACTCAAGCAGGAGAGGAAAAATGAGTAGGAGGGGTTTTTGCCTAATGTGAAGTGAGATCGAGTGGGCAAAATGGCTGGGTACTTATAGTAGAGAAGTGAGCTTTGGTTGCGTTTACATGTGGTGAGCGCAACTTCTCTAAATTGCATTTTTGCCTCATGCAAATTCCTCGTATGATCAAAAGTACGGATTAGATTGTCTCATGGAGTAAGGGCACGATGGGAATAACGCAAAAGAAAAGATAAAGCGAGAAATTTTCAGCAACCTCTTCTCAAAAGCATATAGCAATTTCTATGTCTGAACTCTCCCTAATTTTTTCTCTACCCATTCAAATTAAAATATTAATAAGTATCATTATATAAAGCTAGCTCAAAGAAGAGAAATAGTTTAGGCACTAAACTAAAAGAAACCTAATGGACTTATTGTTATCAAACCTAAATTGAAGTTTGAGTAGAATCGACCGGACCAGTTATTTTATTTTACTTTGAGATATGTAAAAATTCTCTTTTAGGAAATAGTATTGTTTAAAGTTTTCTATTATTTTAGACAAGTTCTAGTAATTTGCAAACCATATGCTCAAGTAGTGGCGGTGTATCGATCTTGATAATTTACTTCCATTATTTTCATAATTGGAATTGAACAAATACTTTCTGCATTCTTAACACGATAAGTATAAAGAATAGAAATTAATGCACCGCGAGAAGTTCCATAAGATAAGTGCATGGAAAGTAATGTATGATATTATTCCAAATCATATAGGGTTATTTTGATCGGATGACGTATGCAAGATGACATACATAATGCGTTACACAATTTTTCAACTCATCTTTACTTTTGATTCTTATTGCTAAGTATATAGTCACGAAAATTTGAGCATGCATCCAATAAGAGAAATTCTTTGTTACAAGTTTCTCTCTCAATTTTCTTCAATAACAAGCTCGAGGTCACGCCATAGGCATAATATTATTTAAGTTTTAAATATTTATGTATTTATTTTCTAGGTAGAACACACGGAGAAATGAATATATATATATACACACGACTCGAATTTTTTGCATTTTGGAGTATATGATAGTACAAATGCGAAGTATAAATAACAATTGCCCAACGATACAACTTGGATGTCGTCTTCAGCCTTAAATTTGTTAGGACTAAATTACCCTTGACAAGAACTTCAATCTAGTTAAATTTCAGAAAAGGCCCTGGAAAAAAGACAAACTTCAAAATATATACTCCAGAGTCCCTCAAGTATCCTTTATTTACAAAAAAGCACGCCCGTTACGTTTTTCAAATGCAAATAAGGACAAATATCAGGTTTGAAAAGTGGAAAACGCCTCCCCTCTTTTCCGGGCCTTCTTAAAAAGTTCCGTGCCTATTTTCCCAAATGTTTTACCAGGTGTCGATGTTCCCGCCTGAATAATGTCCAACTAGCGGACGAAAATAAATGAAAGGGTAACCACACAATAGAGTCAAATTATAAAATGAAAATCATGTTTCTGCGACTTACTTAAAAGATAAACGATAACAAGGCAACCCATGGATTGGATTTGTAAATAACTGAGGGACTATGATGAAATTTAGGCTCATACATATGTCTCCTATTCATATAGCCAGTTTTTCTTTTTGTCAATATTCATGTAGCCAGTTGGCTCATTCATTACTTGTAGATTGAGCTCCTAAAGGAAAGCCAATCCAAGTAGGTTTTTTAATTTGTGAGTAGATTTCCTAATTTGAATAAGCTTCCTAAAAAGAGTTTCCTATTTTGAATATGTGTAAGATGAAATTCTACTTGGTTATTACATAGTAAAGAGAAAAAGAGTGTCATTTTTTTTTGCGAGTTTTTTGAATGAGTTTTATGTGAGGGATTCTGATATAACACTTATGAACTTTGTTTAGAGATAAGAAACACTCAAACAATTGTAAACTCTACAGTCTACAGATTCATTATGGATTTATTGGCGGTTGGCTCTCTTTTTGGAATAGGTAGTGACACTTGGAATGGACCTGCAAACCTTTAGTGTTCATATTGTTTCTCTTCGATTTCCTTAGTGAATTATTCTTCTCGCGTTAGATTTGATTTGCAAGATTCATTAGCTTTCACGTTATTTCATACAATTTTATTCATCCATTGCAAAGATCTTTTCAACTATAGATCGTATGTCCCAAATGAAGGTTGGGAAGGCACCCAAAAGCCCCTCAAAACTCGTGCTACTTTTTGGTAGAATTGGAAGCTTGGAAATTTTCCAAGTGTTGAAGTCAGATGGTCACTAATGAGGGGAAGTGAGACTTTTCAGGAAAAATTAGGAAAACCTGAGGCAATTCATGACATGGAAACTAAACTAGAATACATGTCATTGGGGTTGATGTCAAAGGAGTCGACAAAAGAGGTCATGGAGTGTGGTTTTGGAAACCAACAAAAGCGCATTTCATCATCTATGGCTTCTGCCCACAGTAGGGATTCCCTAAATCTCATTGCTTCATGATAGGAGAATGGATCATCCTCAAGATGGTAAACAACAAAGTCCTTACCAAAACTTTTAGGAATTCTCTCTTTGTAAATACTTTAACTGTAATTGGTTCAATAGCCAACTGTATGGAATTAGTGTCAGAATGGCCTACTTCAGATTCTACAGGAGATTTTGAAATCATATCTGTAGATTCAGAAACATTCAAGCCTTAATCTTTGAGAAATTTGTTTTCGAAGAACACTGCATCTCTAGATTCTAGCACTGTGTTAGTAGATAGATTTAAAAACCTATTTGCAGCGCTATCTTCTGCACTACCTAGATATACACAAGTAATGGTTCTAGATCATACGTTAGGTTTCTTAGGATATGGTATACTTACATAAGCAATACAGCCCCAAGTCTTAAGAGTATCATATCTACAAGAGTGTTTATGTCATATCTCATAAGGTGTCGTAGACAATTTAGAGTGTAGCAACCTGTTCAAGATGTGATTAGCAGTTAGAACTGCTTCTCCCCAGTAGGAGGAAGGCATGCCAGCTGTAAATAACATAGAGTTTAACATTTCAGTTAACGTTCTATTCATACATTCGGCAACACCATTTGATTGGAGTGAATAAGGAGCAGTGGTTTCAAGTATTATACCTTCTAAAGCACAAAATTCCTTGAATCTTGACATAGTATATTCTCTTCCTCTATCACTCCTAAACCTCTTAATTTTCAAGTTGAGTTTATTTTCTACTCTAGATTTGAAAATCTTAAATTTTTCAAAAGTTCTATCTTTCGATTTCAACAAATAGATATGACAATATCTAGAAAAATCGTCTACGAATGTTATTAGATACTTCTGACCACCTCTGGTAATATAATTTCTAAAGTCACAAATATCAGAATGTATTAACTCAATAAGTTGTGTGCTTTTAGAAATCAACTTAAAAGGTTTTCTAATGATTTTAGCATGTGCACACACTTCACACTTGTCAAATTGAATAGAAGTATTTAATGGAATGTTGTGAGTTTTAACTAGATGTTGCATTTTCCTGTAATTCACATGTCCGAGTCTATTGTGTAACAACTTTGGATCAATCAAAGTAGAATTCACATGGTTTATACTATCAGTATTTAAACTCAACCTATACATACCATTAACTATGAATGCACAACTGAAATAATATGAGTTAACAGATAAAGTTATTATACCATTCATAATTGAAAAAGACATACCAACTTTATCAAGTAAACTCATAGATATCAAATTCTTTTTAAGTAAAGGTACTATTCTAACATGTTTCAGAGTTAGTAATTTACCTGAAGAAAGCACCAAATTTGCAGTTCCAATATGAGTCACCTTTGCCTCACCACCATTGCAATTTTCCATAGTGTCTTTCACTTTTGTGACTTCAGTGAGTAAGTTCTTGTCATTTGTAGCATGACAAGTAGTGCCACTGTCCAACCACTACTCAGAAGAGACGCTGGCCTTTCCATTCTTCATCATTCCAATAAAGGCTCGAGGCTCAGATCCTCCAATTAGCATATTGGCCTCATTTTGTGGTGTGTCATTCTTTGGCTTCTTTGGCAACTTACACTCTGCTGCCCAGTGACCCCACTTTCTACAGTTATGGTACTTGCCATTCTTCTTCTGTTTGAAGATAATCTTTTTAGCCTCAAACTATAAAGAGGATTCACCTTTTGGTGACTTGGACTTTTTTTGAGGTTTATTAGAGTGTGAAACTAAGTTGGCAATTGACTTTTGTTGTCCTACTTGTTCCAAACTCTTCCTAGTAATATTTTGATCCTCAATGTGAATATACCTCTTTAATTCATCAAGTCCCATATGTACATTTAGCCTGTGCATTTCAGTCTTGAAAGAACTCCATTCAGTTGGTAGTTTGCTCAACACAAGACCGACAAAGAGATTATCGGACATATTAGAATTATTATCTTTTAGCTTGTTCCTCATGTTGTCAAATTCAACTAACTGAGAGGTGATGCTTGAATTCATAGTGAATTTAAAGTTAAAAAATTTCTCCGCTAGGAGAGTTTTAGAGAACCCATCTTGTTTTTGGAACTGAGCGTTCAAGTGATCCCATATCTTTTTCGCCGTCTTATACTCACTATAAGTTATATCAAGATTAGGATTTAGAGAGTTCAACAAGTAATCTCTACAAAAATCCTCATCTTTATTCCATTGATATTCATCAACATCTTCAGTGGTAGATGCAAAATCACTTAATACAGTATAGAATATGTCACGTTCTTTCATGTCAAATTGAACATATAATTTCCATCCATGAAATTCAGTAACATCAAATGATTGCAACTTTATAATATCGTAGGCACTACAGTTTGCCATTTTAATCAGAGCAAAGTGTTAGAAAGAGTGCACCTTGGAGTCTTCGGAGCTACAAAGTCGAATAACTTTTCTAACCTTGATTAAAATCGCTCTGTAGAGATGGAATTTGCCAAAACAAATCCCAAAAACAGATCTGGAGCACCCAAAAACTGTAAGATGGACTGCCCTTGTCGCTGAAACTTGCTGGAAATTTCCGCCACCAAAATTCGCTGAAATTTCATCCCCGAAATTCGCTAGATATTCAAATGGAAACTTCCGGGTGCTGTAAGTTCTCCGTCCAACCTCCGATTGACGTGAGTGACCACTCAAAATGTTTGTATCGACGAGTAGAACAAAGCCCAAGTGGTTTCACCCTCTAAAATTGGCTATAATTTTTGGATTTTTTGAATCAAAGATTTCGATCACCCGAATCTTCAAACTCAGATTCTAGCCAATATCACCATTGAAATTTGAAAGTAAATTACACCAGTGTGTTTGTCTTGACAAAATCTTCAAGAAGACACCTTTCCTCGCTCAAATCCAACACACAAACATAATACTTCAAGATTGTTGGAGGTTATGGGTTTGAGAGAGAAGAAGCAGTTGCTTAAAGTATTACACCAAGAGACGTCAAGTTTGATTCAAAAAAAGAAAAAAAAAAGAAAAGGGAAAGGGAACATGTTAAGTGCAAAGAAAATCAAGTACAAACTAAAATTGCAGGAGGCTCCTATTTCTATAATGCACATCCTATAACATATTTAGTCTATACAAATCACAAATAAATTTGGACGATTTCTTTGTAGATCCTTCTCTAGCAGAAAAATTAATTAGATCTTCAAGATGTCTTTTCCCCACGCCCTTTCCGGCCAGACCCTCCAGGCAGGCCTCGACATCGTCCTTGAATGACGACACTACTTAAAACAGCCTAAACCAAGCCCTAACATTCGGCCCAAATTACTCAAAACCCTACCCAATGGGGGGTTTCGCCCGACCTAGTCAAGACCTAGTTTATGCCTCCTCTCTCCAGGGCTTCTTCGCGGTGAGGCACGGCGACGTGGTGCCGGAAGTTGGTCATGGCGGTGCGGCAGGGCGGCCGAGGTGCGGTGGCCGGCACGGGTTGCTGGTGTTGAGCAGAGACGGTGGCAGCGGCGGTGGCGTCGTGGCTGGGCAGGGGCGGGCTGCTGCGTTGCGGAGCAAATGCAGTGGTGACCGGTTTTCGCGTTGCGGGAGGGTGCTCATGCAGAGGTGCTACTATGGCAATCCGGCAGAGGGGAGCGGTGGAAGCTCGTATGGCGTCGGGGATGGAGGGCGGCGGTAGCTCGAATTGCGTCTGGCGCCGAGTGGAGGTGGCGTGAGTGTTGGATCGTCGCAGTTGCAGTAGGGGGTCGCGGAAGCTTGGGCTGCAGGCGAGTTGGGGCGTAGTGGTGGTGGCGCGTTGCTTGCGGACGAGCGGCTCCGCCGCAAGGCGGCCGGCACGACGAATGCTTCGAGCAGCCACGGGGTGGAGCCACTTCTCTCTGTCTGTTTTTAGGTTGCTCTTCTGTTGAGCTCTCTCTTGAGCTCCCTCCTTCTCTCTCCTGTCTCTCATTCCAACTTCCCCCCTCGAAAACCCTAGCTACTGAGAGAAGAAGACCCTAGGTGAGGACTGGGCTAAACTGGAAAGAAGAGTCAGGCCGGCCCTGCGCGAGAGAAAGAAAAGAAATAGGGGGCGGCGGGCTGGTTTGAGGCTAGATCCGGTCCAATATGCCCTCTAAGCAATTTTGCATTTTTTTTTTCTATTTTCTATTTTCTATTTCCTTTTTCTTTTGTTGTTGTTTTGCTTCTTTTTCTTTTTTTTTTTCTCTTTTTTCTCTTTTTCTCTAATAATTTTCTTTTTTGTACTTGAAAACAAAAATTAGGTGTCAACAAACATTTTCTACCACAAGAGTAACATTTAATGTCTTTAAAATTTTTCCTATTAGTGTGAGGTCTATTTTGGTTATTCTAATGTCTTTGTTTATTCCTACAAGATTGAGGTTTGTTACGATGTTTCTTTGTTTCTTTTTCAGAATGACAAGTTTCTTTACATTTTGGTTTTGTTTTTTCATTATAAGAGGGATCGTATTGAGCACAAAAATCTCCTAAACTTCTATTGGTGAGTGATTGTTCTTTCTTGAGTTATTTTTGTAATTTGATTGTATTACACATTTGTGTTCATTGCCTATAAACGTAAGAGACTATTTCTCCATAAGAAAGTAGATCATAAGGGATTTGGCTACTGTATTCTTCTATAATTCTATCTATAACCTGGTTACCTATTATTTAGGGGTAAACCAGCTAAGAATTTTTCTTTCCAAAAATGTTGATTGCAGTCAGGTTTGATAAAAACCCTTTGAAGGAAGAGTTCTTTGTATTCTCTAAATCTCTCTAAGGATTTGCAGCGCATATTGGATAAGAGATCTTGGTTTCTATCTCTAATATGTGAAGGGTCTTTTATGAAGTGTTGTGAAATGGAATAGATAAGAGTATTCACTGCATCTTGGATGAGATGTCCTTGATCATCATCCATGCGTTGGCCAAAGTCATTGATTTTATAGGTAGTTAAAATTTGTATTCTTTGTTCATCAGTCAAATAATTATCCCACCAACCTTTTAGTTATCTAGTAAATCCGGCTACTAAAAGATTAGCAATAGCATGATCATAAACATCTTGCTGTGTTTTGTAGGAATTGGCAAGCATTACCATGTTATTTAAAATATTCATGATATTACTTTCGGCAACACCATCTATATTCCATTCATAAATGGCATCTGGAGAGTATTTATTATGCATTTTTTGCGATGATTCTTCGTGGGTGATGTCTAGTGGAGTAGCTCTACCATAATAGAGTTTTTGAGATTGTCTCCAATTAAGTCTGTTTATCTCAGCGATTGATTCATTATTAGAGTCACTAGAGGGTTTAGTCAATGTACTAATGGTAGGTTGGTCTGAGGTGTTGTTAATAATTTGTCCTTAGAATTTAGGAGTGTCTAGTATAGGAGCAAACTCTATTTTTGATTTCCCTAAGAGTTTTTTCTTTTGTTCTATGGCTTTGGCAAACTCTGGACTAAGATTTTTCGGGAATTCAAAGGCCTTAAAAATGGGCTTTTTGAGTGTGTCAACTTGTGGTGTGATGAGTTGAGTAGGATTCTGGACGGTGGATTCTATCATATTCAACTATTTTCCTATGGTCACCAAATGTTGATTTGTATAATTGTTTTGTTCAATGACTTTGTGAGTGTAAAGAGAGTCTCCTTTGTCTGGAAGCCTAAGGAGTAGCTGTTACCTCGCTATCGCCATGTTTTATTTTTATTCTCTTAAGAGGTGGATGATTGAATTCTATGGTTTCACCATTATCAAGTTTCCACTTATAATGATGATCTAAAACAATTTTTTTTTTTTTTTTTTGGTTTGAGGAATTGTTCTTCTAACCAATCAAAGAAAAATATATGGACTTCATATTCATATATGTAGTCATAATATTTTTGCTTGATGTCTTTTGCTTTATCAGCAAAGGTTTTGAAGAACCATTCTCTGATTTGTCTATTATTTTCATAATTAAATTCTTTATTAAGGAATGCCTTGTTTGGTTCAAAATGTTTTTCTAAAACATTAAGCTCAGCATTTATCATCTATGAATAAGTTGGAGCATGATGAGGAGAATCTGTGTTTTCTAGGACAAGTTCAAGCTAATTTTGTTGGTAAACAGGCCTAGAAATTCCTGATCTATTGTCTAAATCACTAATTTCACGTTCAGGTGGTATTTCAGGATTATTTGTAGTGGTATTATGAGGTAAAGGTGTTGCATCATGTGTGGGAGTGTCTCTATGCGTACTTGAAGGAATAGTGATTATAGACGGAATATTAGGATTAAGATCTGCCGACCTTGTATAAGATGTATGAAAAGAATGACTAGATCTTGAATCGAAAGATCTTCTGGGAAATCTAATGGTAACTCTTCATTTTGGATGTTGAATTACATTAGTCAGACTAGTATTTTGAACAACTTGTTGAGAGATTTGGTTTTCTAATTCCCATTGTTCTGGTAAAGTGAATTGATTCCAATTAATAGACCTAGGAATAGTAGTATTTGCTCTAGAAATGTTAGTTTGGAGGAGAAGTGTTTCTCCTCGTGGACTATGTTTGAAAGCATTTTCTCCAAAGACGGAGGCCATGGCTTTGAAATGGATCCTATAGACAAGAGCTAAAGGAATAGATCCATCTGCTACTTTGTAATTATGGGTTTTGATTTGGAGTGTAAGGGCTTTACGAATATTTTTATCCTTAAGAGAAACTGAGAAATTGGGGTAACAATCAAAATGTATTGATCCTTTGCAGAGACTTGTCTCTACTATTCCAATGATGGATTCATCATAGTTCAAGAGACATGAATTTTGTAAAACTAAGAGAATGGATATATTAAGACCTTCTTTTGTAAGAGGTTTAATTCCTACTTGGACTAGTCCTATATGAATGTAATTGTACTTTTGTTTATGCTTTTGGATGGACTCTTTATTTAAAAGATGTATTTTTTCATAAGAATTAGAAAGAGGAACATCCCTTTCTTCAGTGGCTATGACATAGTCTGATTTTTTGAAAATATTTAATTTTGATTATTTGTATATTTCCTTAAGCTGTATTTTAGGAATTTCCCAATTTTCTATAGATTTGTTGAAATCTTTTATCCTTACTTCTTCTCTATGCATAGGACTTGGATCTGAGTCCATTTGTGATAGAGAACTAGATGAAGATATATATATATATGGTCTTAAAGAATATAGGCAACTCTTCGCGAAAGGTTACAAAGTAAGCAAAAGTATCCCTTCGAAAGAAGTTGCAAAATGAACAGAGGTATCTCTTCGGAAAAAAGTTGCAAAATGAATAAATGCAACCCTTTGAGAAATTTTGCAAATTAAATGAGTATAATTTTCAAAGGTTGTCATGAAAAGACACATATATAAAAATTCGGAATAATAAAAATAAAAAAAAATAAATTTTTAATAAATAAAATTCGAAATTTTCATAATTTCAAAAAATACTTAATAAACAAAAAACAACCTTTAAACTAATAAAGGTTAATAAGATAACCATACGAAATAAAAATAAAATAAAAGAGTTAGTTCTAAGTGAGTGTCCTGGGGTTTAGCCCACCCCTAACCCTTTCTTTAAATATATTAGAATAGGTAATTGGCCTATCTCCTCCCAACTTTTCTATGTGAGATAAGAAAAAACACACTTTATTTGTTTTACAAATAAACTTTCAATATTTTTCTCATAGGAAAAACAAACTACCTTTTGCCATGTTCTTTTTTAAGGAGGGGTTTGTGAAAAAAAGAGGAATTTTCACGAGAAACAACGAGAAGATACCAAGTTAGGTACCATAGAAGAGGAGAGACAAGGGCGAAAGGTGGCATTTGACCTTGATGCCAAGTTCACTGCAAAATGTTGACCTCAAATCACGTACGAATTTAGATTGAGAATAAAATAAACAAATAGAAATGCATTTTAAGTTGGCTCGTTCAGGCATAGGCTTAGCCCTTTAAAACCATGAAAAAATTAAGCTAGCTAGCTTGGCTACAAGCTCAACAAAATTGTTGTGCATAACAATCGTGATTAATCATGACTCTCAAAATTGAGATACGTGCTAAAAAAATCTTAAGACTGAATGATGAAAGAAGAAAATCGCAATTATATATTAGTTAAATTACTTAAACAATCTATACTTATCATCCAGCTACACATTATGCTGGATAGATATCATATTTAAGGAATGTGGCTTTTATGTATCATAATGGAACCAAACTTGGTCATAGCAGAGCAAGTAAAATCATCATTAGTATGGGGAACAAGCATTTCTCTCATACATAGAAAGAGAAAGAAACTTAGGCCGGACCGTGGACACTTCTCGATGGGGAGAGAGAGAGATATGGACCGAGTAGAAGAAGGATGGACCATGCAATAACTTCTTGAGGATAAATGGACTTTTGTTGAGAAAAGATGGCACTTGCAGCCCCTCCACGCGAACATCTCGAAATGCAATAGCTCTCATTGCCATCTTTCCTACGACAAGAGCTCCTATTAAGCTCCAAATCAAGTCTTCTCCTCTCTTTCTTTTTTTTTTTTTTGGAGGGAACCAACTCCTAAAGACTCCAAATGTATCGATCTCTACACTACACGAGCTGTATCTGTCTCACCTTAATGATCCAAATGCGCGCTTATATAGAGCTAAGAAGGATTGTTCCGTCCTTTTCGCTCATCTTCTCTCTGTCTTTTATGTCCAATTTTAAATTCGGTGATAGAGATCGAAGAAAGAAAGAGGGAGAGACCGTGTGCTCCTGGCAACAATGCCCTTCTACCCTCGTTGAGTGCTCTTTCAGTACAAAGATTCCTTGTGTTGGATTCGATGTTGCTACAAACAAAGGAAGAGTCAAAGTGGAGTCATATCCCACCCACATGCATTGATTAAGCCTACTACTCGAGAGCAAACCTTGCACACGTGTAGATCCCAGTCTTACATTTTAAACTCGTCCCTCCCTCTTCAGTTTTTCTCCACAAGACACGTCATCTGGATGGAAGTAGTGCAATAATAAGAGCACATTATAAAAGAGTTTTTGGACATCCTTCACTAAAAGACTTGTGAGGTTTAAGACGTCAGTTCGATTAGAAAACGAGTATAAAGAAGCATATAGCAACACATTTATATATGCACTTTATCGCATCTGCATGCGCGATGCTCTAGAGCCTTCTGAGCTGGTACTGACCTAACAGAATCTGTTCTACGCTTTGGAGCGTTTGAAGATGGGCGCGCGCTATGCTCACATCATTGAGGACAGACACACATAGAACCAGCGACAAAAATTCTCTCTCTAGGAGGCAATTCACGAGCTACTCTCCATCGAGGCATTTTCTCTCGATTCATTCACTGATTATGCCATCGGCACCGCTTCCGAGCCAGGTAACGATTCCCTGAGTTGCCCTGTTGTAGCGTAGATGCATTTCCTTTCGTTGTCAACGCATGTATGTTTTCGACTAGATAGATGTTCTTCACTGTTTTTGCACTTTGTTTGTAGGTAGCTTTCGTTTTTTCACAAGCAGTCGAACATAAGCCATTCGATGAAATGTTTGTGAAAGACTCTACAAGTTAACTTGGTTTTCTTTTGTTATCTGCAAGTGCATTGCCATACATTACATCATGATTAATTAAGTTTTGGAGAGCGCACGTCTATCTTCAAGAGCGTCACAGAGAGAGGCTTAACATATTTCACTTGTGAACAAGATGATATGAAAGGGAGGAAGCCCCTATATATACAAATATAATGCTAATCATAATGGTATTTTCTCTTGATCTAACAGTAGAGATTATATCTCCATAACTATCAATTATACGCAATTGTTACATCTGTACACAATTACTATATTGGCCGCTCCCAGGAGTATTTTAGAATACTCGAGAAAACCTTAGAACATTAGGTTGAGGATCACTAGTTTATGGATCGGTCACGGCCTTTCTATAGAAAATCTCTGAATCATGTTGATTCATCGGGCCATACAATTTTCCCCAACTAATTGGGTGATGCCCCTGTCGCATCTTCAGCATGGAAGGCCATCAATCAGGTTCAAGAGACCGTGAGGTGCGACTCTGCTTCCTTCACCAATCTCACCATCCTTTGATTTCTCCTCGTTGGCTTCATCTTTGCTTTTTGCCCTTTTCTGCCCAGTGAGATCAAGCGAGCAGTCGTTCTCCTCGACTACCGCTCGCTGTGTTTATCAGCAACCTCCTCAGCTCCGTGTTGCCCCTCACCATTGTGAGCTCGAGGCCGTACATGTCGTAGACCAGGAAATTGGCCATCGCGGCACGACCATCGTAGACTGCCTGCCTAGCGATCTCCGGCATCTTTGCCAAGTCCAGGGCCAAGGTCTTGAACACACAGTACTCGAGCAGGTCTACGGTTCCCTTTTTTTCTTTCCCTCGGTTTCCTTCCTTTTGTTTCCTTTACCTCTGCTTAGCAAGAATCTATGCATTCTCCTCGTAGGAAAAGCAAAGCACCTTTTGCCATGCTCTTCTTTTAAGGAGGGATTTGTGAGTTCTGAGTCAAAAAAAGAGGAATTTTCACATGGAAAAGCAAGAAGGATACCGAGTCATGTACGATATAAGAGGAGAGACAAAGCGAAAGGTGGCATTTGACCTTGATACCATGTCACTGCAAAATGTTGACCTCAAATCACGTATGAATTTAGATTAAGAATAAAAATAAACTAATAGAGCTGCGTTTTAAGTTGGCTTGTTCAGGCAGAGGCGTAGCCCTTAAAACCATGCAAAAATTAAGCTGGCTAGCTTGGCTACAAGCTCAACAAAATTGTCGTGCATAACAACCTTGATTCATTATGACTCTTGAAATTGAAATACTGGCTAAAAAACCTAGGAGTGAATGATGAAAGAAGAAACTTGCAACTATATATCAATTAAATTACATGAACAATCCACACTTATCGTCCAACCCACACAACATGCTGCATAGATATCATATTTAAGGAATGCGATTTTTATGAATTGTAATGGAATCAAGCTTGGCCATAACAGAGAAAGTAAAATCATCATTAGTATGGGGAGCAAGCATTTCTCACATACATAGAAAGAGAGAGAAATTTAGGCCGGACCATAGACACTTCTTACGAGAGAGAGAGAGAGAGAGAGAGAGAGAGAGAGAGAGAGAGAGAGAGAGGAACCGTGTAGAAGAAAGATGGACCATGTAATGACTTCTTGAGGTTAAAGGGACTTTTGTCGAGAAAAGATGGCACTTGCAGCTACTTCACGTGAACATCTCAAAATGCAATAGCTCTCAGTGCCATCTCTCCTGCGACAAGAGCTCCTAGTAAGCTCCAAATCAAGTCTTCTCCTCTCTTTCTCTTTCTTTTTGGAGGGGACAAACTCATAAAGACTCTCCAAATGTATCGATGTCTACACTACACAAGCCGTATGCGCTCTTATATAGAGCTGAAGAGGATCACTCCGTCCTTTTCGCTCATCTTCTTTCTGTCTTTTTTGTCCAATTTTAAATTCGGTGATAGAGATCGAAGAAAGAAATAGGGAGAGAACCGTGTGCTCCTGGCGACAATGTTCTTCTACCCTCGTTGAATTCTCATCCGTCAAAAGATTCCTTGTGTTAGGATTCAATGTTACTACAAACGAAGGAGTCATATCCCGTAATCCTTCCATTTCCACGTAATCGACATGCACAGTGATTAATCATTGCAAGAATAGCTTAAGTTGACTCTCGAGCCCCAGCATCACCTGCAGTGCACCTGCGATCTCAAGTTGATTTAGATGATTCTTTCGGGACATGCTTCATAATCGTGGTCTCAGATTTTCTCTTCTCGTGTTGACAAGTTCAATCGCAACTCGTGCAGCCAGATTTGAACTAAAGTCAAACAAACTAAATAGACATGTGCATGGACGTATTGAATTAACAAAAAAAACTCGCTAGCAAACCATTGGGGTTGGCCACCCTTCCCAAAGGGCCTACATATACAAAATTATCTATTTTAACATCAACCGTATCACATAGTATGGCCAGCATCCACATTATCGATTTCCGGCCAAAATTGACCGGAAGCATTATATTGACAAATGGTCAAAATGTTTATGAATGAATTGATAAAATCAAAAGGGTTAATACTAAATTGACATCCGTACAATAAATTTTTTTTTTTTTTGTAACTTTCCTGGCTAAACAGATACGAGATCACAAGTCGTGATAAATCAAATCTATTGTCAAATAAAAATGTGACATGAACTTGTCTTTAGTCGGAGATGGGATTACAAGACTTAAAAACTATGATTTCTTAGTTCTTTCTCTTGGTCCATTAACGAACCTCTTAATTTCCTAATTTGAAGTCAAATGGAAAATTTGGAGAACCGTTGGATCCTTCAATTGTCCTTTTGTCTAAGTAAAAGGGTATAAATTATTTTGGTGAGAAAAGAGAAGAATGAGATTTAAAAGTTTGAGTAATTGAAGTATAACCAAACTAAAAAAATATAATCATAAATAAATACTTCTAATTTTCTAAGGATTATATTACTGTTCCATTCTAGAACACGGACTTTTCCATGTTAGTAATTTTCTAAAGGAGTTGGTAAGCATTAAAGAAATTGGTAAAAAAACTTAAAGAATACCTAATAATCCCCTAACTTATTGATGACTTAACACTTTTATGAAATTATGAAGTCCTTTTGACAGTATGCCAATTACCATTTTTTTTATAAGTAATTTAGCACATTTATTTTATTTTATTTTTTATCAACGCCTTAAGTTTACCAACAGTTGATGTATTTATCAATCTTTATATGAGTGACTTTACAATTTTTTTTCCTAATTAAATTACCAACTCTCATTTAAGTTACTTGTCAACATCTATTTGGGGTTTTTTTAGGAAAAAAATTATTAACATCTGTTGTAATTTACCAACTTTTATTTGTTTTTCTTATAACTACCTTCAATTTATCAACTCTGACATGAATATATAATCTTAATTAGAGTGATACCAATTTTTCTCCGATTATAAAAAGAATACCACATTTGAGAATTGTGACTGTCCATTTTCTAATTGCAAGGGCCCCCGGCCCCTCGAGATTCCTGGTGTGCAATGACACGTTCTAACACGGCATGGGCATCATCAACACAACCACGATGACTATCATAGTTGTTATATGCGATGAAATATACAGACACACATACATAAGCAAGGTGACGTCATAATTACGTGATTTTCTCCTCGTGTGTAAAAGGAATAAAGGGAGATGCATGAAAGTGCTTAAAAGGAGAGATGCACCGTATTTGGTCGGAGGAGGAAGAGAACGGCGTGCAAATTCCACGATGACTATCATAGTTGTTATATGCGATGAAATACACAGACACACATAAATAAGCAAGGTGACGTCATAATTACGTGATTTTCTCCTCGTGTCTAAAAGGAATAAAGGTAGATGCATGAAAGTGCTTAAAAGGAGAGATGCACCGTATTTGGTCGGAGGAGGAAGAGAACGGCGTGCAAATTCCACGCTAAGTATTGCAATTTCATATTTTGACCAATTGATAAATTAATTAATTAAATTGATTAATTATGGCTTTCGCTTTCAACGGGTAGAGACCCAAGAAAGGCAGCAGGTGCCCCGTCCGGCGGCAGAAGTCTTCCCCTTCTAGAAGTTCTCCCATCTTTCCCCGTTTTTGGGTTTTAATAGAATTTCTTCATTGCCAGCAAAATTATTATTTCATAGCACGCAATTTCGACGTGTGTCTTATCATGTATCCAGTCGAGACCTTTTTGAATTCCTATATAAATGTTCGTGGTGTATGAGACAAGTGTCTGACAATATGCATACATAGTATTTTTCTCGATGTTGCTGAAGATTAGTAAATCTTGTAATCGTGTTATCAAATTATGATCTTGATCATTCAAGTCATCGAACTTTTGTTCTTTTGCAATTCGATGCATTTTGATTGTAATCCGGCCGAATCTCCGATGAAATACTGACATCGCCAAAGAATAGCACAGGAACCAAGATTATTACAAAACTAAGGGAAACTTGGATATTAGTACATAGACTTACTTTTGTAATTTCTCAAAAATAAATCTCTCCGGTATATAGAGAGAACTTAGGGTCTATAAAAGACAAAGTGATCATGATTCACTATGGAGATCCAGAACGGTCCACCTAACAAATCGTTCACGACACGACGGTATATCAAGTCTTCTGTGCAAGCCACCAAGTCTCCTAACTTTTGTTGCTACATAACACGTTGATTTGACAGGATGAACCAAAGCAAATCGCTCGAATCCTAGCAGGCGAGATTTGGACTTTATAGAGGATTGAGATGTTTACATTATGAGAACGCTTTTCGACATTGACCGCTTAGATACATTGAACGTTGGAGTTTTTCTAACTTGTCGAACGTGTAGCTTGGTTCTTGGAAGACTTCAGCTCATTCACACAGCTCTCTAGTTTAATTGATGTAACTAGAGTAGGTTCGGCATCTATTTGGGTTCATGTACTTCCATGCGTGTCGAGTGCATGAACCACTCTAGCTTGTCACTTAAATTTAAGGTCAAGATATTGTTTATAGAGGATCTTTGTTGAGATCAATATGACAACATCAAATTTCTTCAACCATCTCAAATTTTCCTTGCCCATACCCATCAAATTAAACAAATCATAAGGATCATAGGTCCGATATGCACATCAAATTAAATGAATCATAAGGATCATAGGTCCGATATGCACACTTACATGCACCTCTAACTCTTCTCAATTATTTTACAAAGTTGATCTGATCTTATGAAAGCCTTTGACTCAGTAAATTGGAGTTTTTTTTTTTTTTTGGTTGATGTATTGAGGGCTATTCAGGTGCCTGATTCCTTTTCTATCGGAATGAGACTTGCATAGTCTCTCCATATTTTTCCAAGTCTTCATTGAGAGACTTGGAATCGAGTAGTGCGACTGGGGTTGCCATGCTCTATAGCAATGCCTTCGGCCTCTAGGATCTTCCCAACTTCTATGTTCGGGCAAACTATGGAATTGAGATACGACCATTAAATTAATTAGCAAACTAGAGATGCCACAAATCAATTTAGACAAATATATGTCGATTGGACACCCAAAGGGCCTATAAGCAAAGATGAAATTTTGATGATCCCAAAATTGTCTCTAATTCTAACGTTACTATGGCGAGTGCAGACGGTGAAGTTGGTTAATGAATTAGCAATGATTCCTTATATCAACAGAGATGAAAAACTTGGCTTGGACAATTAGGATAACAACTACTGACGCGAGTGGTATCTCATGGTAGCTTTGAAGGACCGATTGAACTACTGTTTATGGAAATTTTTTAGTACTAATAAAGGTGGAAAGATCAATAAACATTAGTAATAAACTAATGTGTACCATTATTCAAATGAATCAGAATTGTATCTTTACATTCGACAAGAATTTTGAAATTATCATCAAACTAGACTTTTCCTTTGACTGTTTTATTTAACTCGACAAACATCTCCTTCTGTCCACACATGTAATTGCTTGCACCGGTGTCCAATATCATGTATCAATTTGACCACCTTCATCTTCTTTGAATGCCAATAAAATAACTTGATCGGCATCATTTATCAAGTTTGCCTTTTCGATCGCTACGCTTCTTTCTTTGACCAATAGTCAAAAGCATAATAGCCATTATTCCTTTGGCATCTTCATTCTCCGAGGCATTCTTCTAATTTTGACTCGAGGTAGTATCATCTTTCGGCTTATCATAGGTGGTGTTGACAAGTTCCCATACACCATAGGCACTGAGATGAGCTTTCATTTTAATAGCTTAGTTATCATAATTTTCTTTGGTAACACAAGGTATTGAAAAGGAAGTTGAGCATTTGTTAAGGCCATAATCACAAATTATGTGCTTTAATACCAATTTAATGGGATAATTTGAGTGTGAAACATTCACAACTCGCATAAGAAGAGAAAGAGACGGATAGGGTTTTTTTATTATTATTTATTTCATCATATTAAAAATGATTACAAGACTCATAGCTTATTACTGTTACTCTTAAATGACTCATAAATGTAACTAGCATTCCAAAGAGATATTTCCTGGGAATCTACAAAAATTATTATACTTGACATAAATTACAAACAGACTCTTTGAAAATTACAATACAATAAACACTTCTTCTACCCGTGCAATAGTCTTGGATACCGAACAGACAGAGACAGAAAATTACCGTCACAAAGGCCGCTTACACTGAAGCCCAAGATTGGGCCCAGACCACATCTTAGAAGTACGAGATTTTTGGAATAACCGGACTTAGTATACAGAGTGCGACGGTTCTGCCATCTCGTTTACGGTGAATAACGATCGGAGTACATTGATTCTCGCTCCTTAGAACGGCTCCAACATAATATGCAAGTTCGGAGATCCGAATTTAGACATTAAATAAGCAAGACGAATGCACAATACAATTTCCCCTCGATTTTTCCTTCCTTTCGTTTCTTTTTCCGCTGCTTGGCATGAATCTATGCATTTTTCTTGTAGTAAAAGCAAAGCGCCTTTTGGCATGCTCTTCTTTTTAGGAGGGATTTGTGAGTTCTGAGAAGGAGAGACAAAAGCGGAAAGTGGCACATCACCTTGATCTCGTGGAAGAGGGAGCTGTTTAGATTTCTCCTTTTGAAGTACCTGAGTTCTACGGTCTTGGTTTCTCCTTCTCTATTCCAATTCATATGACCCGGAAGCTCTCTGGTTCTGCAGAAGACGAAGCTAATGAAAATTTATAGTTCATGGATAAACATGTCTGGCCCTGCAGAACTTGTCTGTAGTAATGACACAACCTCTTCTCTCTCGAAACAAGAAACCGATCGGATTTGTTCAGTACATAATATCATTTCGTGAGCAAATTTTGTGTATCCATCTTTGTATCCCTAGCACCCCTCGTGTTCACTTTGGAAAAGAATAGTTTGGATGCAAAGGGTTTAAACTAGCTGTAATGCCACATCCCATGTTGATAAAAGGATTGTACGATCTAAAAATTTATATAATTATAAACTCATGGACAAAAGATATCAAACTTATTACATACAATATTTTCGTAAGAAACCGACTTATTTAACAAGATATTTTTTAGATTATGTTTTTTCTTTTTCTCAGTCCTAATGACGAGATCGACAATTATAATTATCGGTTAATCTATATATATATATATATATATATATATATATATATATATATATATATATATATAATCATATGGAAAGAATAACCCCTGTTCCATATTATCATGGGAGTTTCTATTCCAAAGCATATATCTTGTCTATGTCAAGCTTCAATTACTTATGTTTGCCCATAAAAATAATAGAGATGCATTTTATGTTAGCCTGTTCCAGCATAGGCATAGTCCCTTAAAACCATGCAAAAATTAAGCTAGCTAGCTTGGCTACACGCACAACAAAATTTTCCTACATAACAATCATAATCATTTATGACCCTTGAAATCGATAAACCTACTAAAAAATCCTATGACTGGACGATGCAAAAGGAAACTTGCAACTACATCTCAATTAAAATACTCGAACAATCCACACTTATCACATCACGCTGCATAGATATCATATATATAGAATGTGGCTTTTATGGATCATAACACCAAGCTTGGTCATAACAGAGTAAGTAAAAGCATCAGAAAACATCTTGTGTCGTGCGAACGTAGACACGCACACATGGAGAGAGACCATGCAATAACTTCTCGAGATTAAAGGGACTCTTGTCGAGAAAAGATGGCACTTGCAGCTATTTCAGGCGAACATATCAAAAGGCATCTGCAATATAACAATGCACGCAAAAGCATGCAATAGCTCTAAGTGCCATCTTTCCTGCGACAGGAGCTCCTATGAAGCTCAAGTCCTCTCCTTTCTCCCTTTTTCGTTTTTTGGAGGGGACAAACTCTTTTAAAACTCTCCACATGTATCGATCTTACGCAGGACATCTGTATCTGTCTCACCTTAATCATCCAAATGCACACTTATATAGAGCGCTCAGGAGGACAGTTCCGTCCTTTTTAGCTTTCTTTAAATCTGGGGGTAAGATCGGAAAAAGAACGAGGGAAATAACTCTGTGCTCTTGGCGACAATGCTTCCATCTGCATCCCGTTCTCACAAGTAAAAAGGTTCTTCGCGGGGCCCCTTGTGGAATTCAATGTCGCTACACACAAAGTAGACGTCAAACTGGAGGCATCTCCCACAATCCTTCCATTTCCACATGATTAACATGCACGATGACTGATCACTGTAAGAATAGCTTAAGTTGACACTGGGGCCCAGCATCACGTGTTGTACCTGCGAGCGAGCTCAAGTTAAATTTTTAGTCACCATAGCTGTTCGGTCAAGATAGAATACGTGGAACGAAAATGACCTGTCTAGATGATTCTCTCAGAAGATGTTTGGCTATTATAGAGCGTCGGATTTTCTTATCAAACTTCGAGTGACAAGTTCGGTCGCAACTAGCTCCGCTAGATTGAAGCTAAATTCAAACAAACTAAAGAGACGCATGCAAATAAATCGAAACTTACGAAACTTTTGCCCGCTAAACAGATTTGAGCATTCTCATGTTTATTGTTTATATGTTGTGACTAGTCAAATCTAGTATCAAATTAGTAAAAAAAAAGTGATACGGATTTGTATTTGGTTGGAGATGGGATTACGAGGCTTAAACTATGACCTAATGTCTTGCCAAAGGATGAGGGGAACGAACCTTTTGGGCAAAGTAAAAGAAGGGCATGATGAGCACGCTGTTGTGTGTAGCATGTTGATGAGGCCCTGAAGCTTAGAAAAGTTTATGTTGAATCCAAACAGCTAGCACGTAGAACATATGATGATTATCATGAAATTATAAATGAATAAATGAACAAATTGTCAAAAAGGGATTTTAGTCAAACATAGTATGTCCTTGGCGGGCCCTTGTTCCGCTTTTTTAATCGATTTCCTGTACTAGATGGACACGAAGTTTACAAAATTAATATATTAAATAATGACGCAGACCCGATTGAACAGTGAGTTTTGAATGTAATTCACCCATCTAAATATCCACTTATATTTTGTCGAATCATTCAATATATTAATCCAATAGACTAATCTTAGTGTACCTAACATTACTCAAATTATATATGTTTTAGATGCACACGATTTGGCTACAACATCCACAATTCTTGGTATGACATTATCTTAATTAGATCTTCTTATAAAGTGAAAAGCCATCATGTCAATTGAGATTCTTCAGGGTCTGAGCATGCATTTCCACCGAGAAAATGTATCTTCTAAGATGCAATTGATTTGATTCTTCGGCTCTAAAGAAGATGGAAAAAGAGCTGCTACATTCGTCGAAATCCATTCGCATTCTTTTTGTTCGTCCAATTAAAATCGATTATGCTCTTACATAATTGTTCTTGGTAAAGAACCGCCTTGCACAGTACCTTGACCACTAAATGATGATGACATATGATATTGAGTCTCCCCTTTCAACGCTACATGGATTCCACTGCTGAGAAATCTTGCATCCTTCATGAGATATTTGTTTCCGGCTTATCGAAAATTAATTTGTAACAATAAACTCATATTGAAAATTAATGACAGAAAAAAGTTAACGCATGACTAGTTTGCATGTCCGAAGCACATTGATTGCTACTTTTTTAAATAAAAAAAGAGAGAGTCTTAACCAGTTTGCTGAGAGAACTTGTTAAAAGTACACTGTTGTTATTCTTCTTCTGGTAAGTAAAAGGAGAATAATCCAGAAAAGGTCTCAAAATCCGATGGAAGCTTGGTGGCAGACTGGCGGATTGCACTAACGGAGAAAAAAGGCGATGTAAATTGTCCAAAGTCCACGCATTGATCAAGAGGTGAAAGAAACTTTGCATCCAGATGAATTCATTGTGGTTCTATAAAGTCACATTACTATCTTGAAGATGGGATTCCGCAAGCATATTCCAGCTTGTGGGGTAGTAAAGAACTTTGCATAAGAAAGACTACCTTGTCGAAGGTGTTTGGAGAGGGGGAGATATGTATTCGTTTCTTTATTACAACTAATTAACAATAAGATTAATATCACGAAAAAACCCCAAACTAATAAACTTATGACAAATTTATCTTAAATTAATTTTTTGACAATCAAAAACCCCTAAATTAATATAAATTTACCCATAGTTAGTTTTCATTAAATTGGATTAATACCACAAAAAATCACAAACCGATATGCTTGTGACAAATGAAGGATAAACCTCAAACTAGTACACTCGTCAACTGGTTGGTATCATCTAACTCAGTAATTTGATGATAAAATTTAAACAAATGATAAATATATTACAGGTATGCATGTTTGAGGTTTTTTGTGGTATTGACCCTTAACAATAACTATTTCGAAAGAGAGAACTTCTAGATAATTTATTTTGTTCTTTTGTGAGAAAGTCATTTTTATGCGATTAAAGGAAAAATTTACCGTCCATCCCTACATTCGACGCTCTCACTCCGGTACGTGACAGTGGGATATTGCATAATGTGTAATTAACTTTCTACATTCTACATCTTTTACCGGTTGGTATGGGTAATTTCTTTGGCAGGTGATGAATTACTCATGTCAACAGTCATCGATGTAGGATATGTAGAAAGAAGAGGCATACAATTGCCCTTTTGTGTAAGTAAAAAAATATGAATATTTTGGTGAGGATGGAGAAGGATGAAATTGAAAGTTTGAGTGTATAAGGGCACGTTTGGTAATATTTCTATTTCGGAGAACAATTTTTGAACATAAATAGTTTTTTTATTTTTTTATTTCTGTTCCCGGGAACAATTTCTGAGCATAAGAACACGCTTGGTAATTACAAAAAATTTCTATTCCAAGAATAGAAATGTGTTTGGTAAACTTGTATAATTTTGTTGTTTCTTTTAAATTTTTAATATTTTATTATATTTTTCCTTTTTTTTTTTCTTCAAGGCGGGACATCCCTATTTAATGGTATCAGAGCAGGTTAGTGCCAGAGTGATAAGGTGCAATAGGTCATAGGATAGTTAGTAGGAATGATCTTTATTTTATGCTGATGCATGTGATTGATAGTTGTTCGGTAAATTGTTTTAGGGGATCACTCAATTTCTAATTCTGTATGGAAAAAAGTCTATAGCATGAGTGATCAGGAGCAGAGGACTCCTAGAAAGAGAACCATTGGACTAGTAACTTGGGGTAGGATGTCGACAAGGGTCAGTACTCGAGGTGGTCGGGATAGAGCACTGCTCAGGCTATCGCTAGTGGAGTAGCACCACCTCTTGTTGGTGTGGGTGTAGCAGCACTTGGTGATCTGGGAACTATCGAGATCATGTAGGCGCTAGAGGCAATGAGAGATCTGATGGGGCAACATGCCTAGAATCAAGCCACCACCATTACCGCCATCGCTACAGCTGCCGCCACTACTGCCACTAATGCTGCTATTACTGCCACCGCTGATGTTGCAGCCGCTATCGCACCTGTTGCCGTACTTGCTGAGGTTTCACCTAGGAACATGGTTGTTCTGAGGCCGATGCACAAACTAGTGGAGCAATTTTTGAAGTTGAACCCGTCGAGGTTCACTGGTACAGGAGATCCTGAAGCTATAGCCCAATGGATTCAGGGTTTGGAGAAGACCTTTGCATTGCTGATGTGCACTGAGATAGAGAAGGTCGTCCTTGCAGCCTATTAGCTACAGGGAATTGCAAGCACTTGGTGGATGACCACCAGAGGAATGGTATTACCTGAAGGTGTGGTTCCGAGTGGAACGACTTTGTCAAGGCCTTCTGTGACTTTCTGATTTTTAGATTCTGATTTTGATTGGATAAGTTGGGTTTTTCATTAACGCGACTATAGTGTTGTTCTCTAAGATGGCCACTCATGAGATAACTAACCTATCATGTGAAGCCATTAAGGGATTTTAATGCAACAGACTTGAGAATTCGATAATAAATCGACTGCTCGACTAAGCTAATCTACAAAGGTCATTACGGCACAATTAAAAATTGATTAGGGACTAGAGATATGTCAATTCGACTGAGATGTGTGATCAAAGTGTGGGTGATTCCACTTGAATGCAAAACTTTTGTCGATCGGCACTAAACCGATTTTTAGTTGTTTTAGGTACCCTGTGCCCGTATTTGAAACATCGAGATTTTCACAACCACCGAGAGTCACCAATGTGTCAGAAAGATATGTTGTGGCTTGAAGAAAATCGACCACGGGTCAATTGCATCAAAAATTTCTAAAAGCTACCTGGTAGGTTAGGTCACGTTAAAATCGTGCTATGTTGAAATTAACCGCAAATTTGAATCCGATTTCAGAAATTGAAAGTTCTGTCATGTCACGAGTCAATTTAAAGAACGTCAACTCATCTTTCGAGGAATTTTTGGCGAGTTCAGGATTTTTACAGAAAATCGATTTGAACGATTCGGAAAAGAATGGAAATTCGGATAGGCCAAATTGAGAGAATTTTTGGCCTTCTAAGTGAGTTATTTGGTGAGAAGAAATTGTAGAAATTGTGTGGGCATCTTTCTTAGCAAAATTGAACGTCAAATTGGAGAATTGATGAAGGAATTAAAGCTTTATTTGTAAAATAGGGAGGTTGGTACGAAGGCTACGACTTGTGGACATCAACTTGGTTATTGGTGGAATCTTATGTGCATAAAGTATTGGGGGATAATAAGGATATACGTGAAAACTTGTGGGATCAAGGAATGTTGAATTCAAGATTTTTTTCTTTTGCTTTTTGGGCTTGCTTTCTCTCCCTCGTGCGTTTCCCCCATCCGACCATTTCCCACCCTGTTGAAGCCCTTTTTCTCTCTTTGGACTCTCTCTCTCTCTCTCTCTTAATTTTACACGTTTCTTTTCCCCTCTTGGTCGACAAACCCCTTTGCTCTCTTATCCTTCCCTCTCTCCCTGCCGACGTCTCTTTCTCTCTCTCTCCCTCCTTCTTTGATCGCCTGCCTTTTTCCTTCGCCTAACCCAGTTGTCTTTTGCTTTCCTCATTTTTGTCTTATTCGAAGCTCAACCCCACTCACGCCGCTTACTTCTTTTCCCACTTCCACACTGCTCGTCCTCCACCACCTTTTGTCTCCACCATTTCACCTCTCTCCAGCCGACTTCTCTCCTCCAGCAAAGCCCCATGTTGACTACTCCACTAAATTTTCATTTCGGCGGCCACTTTGGTCTTCTTGCCTTGTCTTCGATCGACTAGCCCGTTCCCATTCCCTCGTGCAGCAGTGTCACTCCGCCGAAGTTAACACCCTAGCGGGACCCTTGGCATCAACCCGCATCTCCTTCAAGTCCACCGTAGAACAACTGTTGTTTAGCCACCTCCAAACTACGCCGTAGCCCACTGTTCAGCTTGGTCTAGGACCAAAGACAGAGGGTCATGAGCATAGCAAGGTTTTCAGACCCTCCTGAGCTTCTATTAGTGCTGCCGCTTCGGAGTTTATCGACTGCCGTCGCGTCACCGTCGCATTGAATTGATTTTCGTGTTAATCCAGTGAGTTTACTCACTAATCCCTGCTTAGGAAAGTTAATTATGCTTAAATGTTGATTAGTTCAAGTTAAGCATGGATTATGTGGTTAGTTAGAATATATTAACAATTTAATTAATTGTTTTGCATGTTAGGTGGTTAGAGTAGTGCAATTATCAAGTAGATAAACAATAGTATTTATCTAAACAGGTTCAGAAATTTTTCAAACCCGTCTCGGCTTTTAATTAGGCTTTTCCGGCTTAAGTGTGCATTTTTGCTATTTATTAGTAATTATTAATTAATTTTCGTAATTAGTTAATTAATTATTATTTTTCAAAAATTAGATCAGGATAGTCAGTGATCGGAATTTTATGCTGATTGTAATGGTGTAATTTGTTTATTTAATTGAGTGTCGGTTTGTGCAATTTGAGTGTGATTTGCAATTTTTGGTATTTATCCCAAAATTTAATCATTTTAGTATTTAATTAGAAAATCACTAGGTGTCGGTTTATAGCGTCAAAAATGTTTTTATCGACTGTATAATTAGTGGAAGTTTATAAAGTAAATATATTACATTTTTGGCAGAGGCCAACCGTGTACCAACACATGATTATTTTTATCGGATATGATAAAAGTGGTGAAATAATTGGTTGGGTAGAATGGTATACTATATCAGCTAGAGGGCTTGATATATTAATTTGGAGTGAGCCGTATACCTTAAGTATCGCATAGCTTTGGCGAGCAATTAAATATTGCATAGCTTCGATGAGTAATTAAGTACCGCACAGCTTTGGTGAGCATTAGTCGTATACTATATTAGCCTGAGGGCTTCGATATATCAACTTAGAGGGAGCAGTATACGTGGTTGTCAGCTTTTGGTGAGCTTTTCTATCTATACTCAGCTTAGGGTGAACAATCCTTGATGTGATCGGACTTTATAGATAGTATTGATTGGAATGACCGAGAGATGGTCTTGATGACATGGAATAGACTAGTTCAATTGATCGATGACTTGATCTGATTTGATGCTTGGATCTGCTGAAGTGATTCGTTGAATTTATAAATTATACTAACTTGCCGAAAGGAATGAAGGTAGTAAGTCCTCTGACTCGTGTTTGTGCTTAGGTAGTCATTGGGGCATATTTTCTTCCTAGTCAATGCTCAGGGGGTGAACTTGTTGAGACGTCATCTCACCCCGTTATGGGATAACATTTTTAGGTTCTTAGATGGCGAATCCCCCTAAGCGTCACGGTCATCCTATGAGGATTACCGAGTGGGTTTCTAGTTTCTCCGATTCCAAAAGTTTTTGGGTGTATGAGCTAGTTGTAACCACCGCCTAGGTTGAACAAGTTCCCCATCAAGAGGTACCTAATCGATTCAGAGTATGGTTATGTTATGCTCCCAATGTCGTCATGCTAGGTCCTCTTAGAACTTTCGGTATCCCCTATGTGGTGATTGATGTTGCTTTGGATGAGGATCCAGCTTACCCTCCTGATGGTGTAGTGGAGAACACGCCGTCTCGTCTAGATCCTGTGGAGACTGTTGAATCAGCGAACAAGTTGGACTATTTGCCATAGGACAGCTCGTGTCCAGGATCGACCTTTTGTAGACCTTGTAAATATCGGATAGTTTGATATGTATAAATGTGTGATTTAGTTTTGAAAAATTGCGGCCCTACTTTTCTATCCCACCTTATTGTTGTTTGGGGATTTATTTATTCACTTTCGCATGTGTATTAAAATGAATGAGTCAACAATGCGTCCTGAGACGTCACTATTTAATAGACCATCGAGGAATGGGCACACACTTGAAGGATCGGGGCGTGACACCTTCAACAAATACTTTTCTAAGACCACCAGAGAACTGAAGATGGCAGAATTCCAACACCTTCGCCAAGGGACGATGACAGTTGATCAGTACGAAGCGAAGTTCACTGAACTGTCACAATACGCCCCTAGATTGGTTGAGGATCCGGTAGACTGAGTTAGGAGATTTAGAGATGGACTCAGACCGGAATTGAGGAGTTCGCTGATACTACTCAACTTGAGGAACTACAACGACATGTATGAACGAGTTTAAATGATAGAGAGAGACCAGAACAAACGAGCCGTTGCATCTGGATCGCGGTTTGGTTCTAACCAGGATAGGAATTGGTTTGGGAAAAGATCAATGATTGGAGGAATGTATCATGTCCCACCTAACAGGAAGGGTAGGATAAGAAAGTCATCATTGAGCCTGTTTAGAGTGTGTCGTTCTTGCGGAGGACAACACGGATCAGCCTCATGTCCAACTAGGATGGGTGCTTGTTTTGTATATGGCCAGCAGGGTCACATGGCCAAAAACTGTCACAGAAGACAAATGGGACAACAATTACTGCCGCCTTCACCGATGGGTCAAATCCGAGGAGTCACGCCACCAAATGCACCGCAGGGTGGTTTGAACTAACTTCCAGCTCAAGGAATGACGTACGCCATCACCCGAGGACAGGCTGAGGATGAGCCTAATGTGATCACAGGTATTGTCTTATTGAATGACCATGCTGCTTATGATTTATTTGACCCTAGAGCTACTCATTCATTTATAGCTGAGCAATATGTTAAGTTGGTAGGATTGATTCATGAGTTGTTGGAGTTAGTGATTAGTATATCGGCACTGTTAAAGGATAATGTGTTAATTACAATGGGTTGTCCTAGTTGCATGTTAGCAATTGGCGAGCGAGAGAGAAAGATAGACTTGATAGTCCTAGTCATGTATGATTTCGATGTGATAATTGACATGGACTGGCTCACCAAGTAACAGGCTAAGATGGACTGCTATCGTAAAGTAATTCAGTTTAACTCGTTAGTAGGTGAAAGTTTCGAGTTTGTTGGAAATCAAGGATAACTCTCAATTTCCTTGATCTCGTCGCTTGAGGCAACTCACTTGTTAGACAGGGGTTGCCAAGGTTACTTAGTGACTGTCGTGGATACGACAATTGAGGAGCTAAAGATTGAAGACATCGTAGTGGTTCAAGAATTTCTAGATGTGTTCCCGAAAGAATTTCTAGATGTGTTCCCGAAAGAATTTCTAGGTCTGCCGCCAAAGAGAGATAGAGTTTGTAATTGAGCTAGCCCTCGGGACAAAGCCAATTTCTAAGGCTCCTTACAGGATGGTGTTGTCGGAATTGAAAGAACTAAAGGTGAAGATGTTGGATTTGTTGGAGAAGGGATTCATACGTCCCAATGCATCACCTTGGAGAGCACCAGTTCTATTTGTGAAGAAGAAAGATGGTTTGTTGCGCATGTGCATCGACTATCGCCAACTCAATCAAGTGACGATCAAGAACAAGTATCCACTACCAATGATTAATGACTTGTTTGACCAGTTGCAAGGAGCATCGATATTTTCTTAAATTGACCTGAGGACGGGATATCATCAGCTGAGGATCAGGAATGAGGACATACCAAAGTTAGCATTTCGTACGCGATAATGCCATTATGAGTTTACTGTAATGCTGTTTGGTTTGACGAATGCCCCAGCTGCTTTTATGGATCTGATGAATCGAGTGTTCAAAGAATACCTGGATCAGTTCGTGATCGTGTGCATCGATGATAACTTGGTGTACTCAAGAAGTGCTGAGGAGCACGAAGGGCATTTGAGGATGGTACTACAGACACTGATGATTCATGAACTGTACGCTAAGTTCAGCAAGTGCGAGTTTTATTTGACTCGTGTTGCTTTCCTAGGTCATGTGATTTCAGGCGGAGGAATCTCTGCGGACCCATCCAAGATCGAAGCAGTTATCAAATGGCCAAGACTGACAACCGTGATAGAGATCATAAGCTTTTTGGACTTGGCAGGATATTACAGAAGGTTCGTGGAGGGATTTTCAACGTTAGCATCACCGTTGACTCGTCTACTAAAGAAGGAAGAGAAGTTCATATGGACGGACAAGAGCGAATGTAGTTTCCAAAAGCTTAAGTAAAAGCTGACTACCACACCAATGCTGACCATACCATCTGGTCTTGAAGGATACGGGATCTACAGTGATGTGTCATTTAGAGGATTGGGTTGCTTGCTAATGCAGCATGGTAGGGTTGTTGCATGAGCTGAATTATCCGACGCATGGCTTAGAATTCACAGCAATCATTTTCGCTCTGAAGATTTCAAGACATTATTTTTGTGGAGAAAGATTCCAAATTTTCACTAACCATTAAAGTCTCAAGTACTTATTCCCTCAAAAGGAGTTGAATATATGACAGTGTCGCTGGATGGAACTCCTTAAGGACTATAATTGTGATATCTTGTATCACCCTGGAAAGGCGAATAAGGTCGCAGATTTGCTGAGTCAGAAGTCTTCAGTCGCACAGATAATGGTCAAGGAGTGGAATTCACTTGAGAGAGCTCGAGATTCGGTTTTCAAGTTTGAGGTAGAATACCTTTCAAATCTTATGGCCACCCTCAGAATTGAGCAGGAAGTACATATCAAGATTAAGACGCTTGATCATCGTTAGTTTCTTGCTTTGCAAATCCCTTCTTCCAGCTTGAAGGAACGAACTTCCAAGCACCTTCAAAGGACAATTTCTTGGCTTACTTGGCCAGCAATTACTTCATATAGAAATTAGGAAGTAATGTAGGCATCCTAAATACATATTTATTCAATTTTGACCTTGGTTTGACCATAAAAAAATTCAAGAGAAATACTAGTCAAGAAAACTAATATTTGAGGCTGATTTTTTTTTTTTTTTTAAGTGTTTAAGCCTTTTCAAGGGACTTCAATGTTTAACTTGCCGTCTCTCTTTGCATGCATTATCTGTCTTCGTGAGTTTGATGAATGTTATATTAGAGTATAAATGATGCTTAAATTAGCTTGGTTTGTAAGAAAGAAAAGGTCAGTAAGGCAATAAGCTAGATTTGAATTATATGAATGTGTATAGGGAAAATTATCTAAAAGCTCCTAAACTTTGTACGCCGGTTAATTTAATCGTAAACTTTTCAATTTGACCAACTTAATCCTAAACATTTTGACAATTTATTAACGTAGTTATTGAGAGTGCTAGTATGAACACCTAGAGGGGGTGAATAGGTGTTTAAAATAAACCTTGGCAAATATATGCGGAATAAAATAAACTTCAAGTAAAATAAAGGAGTTAAGGAAGAGAATAAGAACACAATGTTTATAATGGTTCGGCTTAATCCAAGCCTACGTCCACTCTCCCACGCTATCAGCCTTCTTGGCTGGATTCCACTATGCAATCAACAAGATATTACAACTTTGAGTGCAAACACTTAGTAGTAGATCACACTATCTCACAAAGTCACTCTTTTGGTATTTCTCTCACGATCACAAACGTTTAAGCTCTCCAAAGACAAGTGTATGATCGAAGGTCGCTCAGACTTTGGAATTATAAATTCTACGCTCTGTCTCTTACTTGCTCATCGGTCCTTCATCTCCTTAAATACTCATCCACTTCCAAACTAGCCGTTGGACAGCATCCCGGATAATCGTCTTCCAATATACCCATTGGACAGCTTTGTATCTAGAAGATTTGGTAGCCATTGAGTGACAAAGGTAGAATCCCAAAATAATTCCGATCGTCCATACAAATGAAATCTTGGTTTCCATAAGTAAAGCTTCTTCATATAGAAAGTTCTTGTCTTCAAGATCCAATCGTCAATCAATTAGATTGAGTCAATCAAATCAATCTTGATGTGGAATCCAAACCAGATCACTAGCCGTTATATGATTGGGCTTGAATTACGTTCTGTCGAATTTGGATATAAAGTCTGATAGCAATAGACTTTACAATCTGAGTCTGAGTTGCGATAGACTTTGCAATCTGGGTCTGAACATATCTGCTTCTGAACAGATTTAGCTTTAAGGTCTGTACCCAGTTCAGCTTCAGCATAGAGTCTGTCTTTTGGTTCATCATTCACGTTCAGTTTGAATTTAGTCAGAGTGAGCAGACTTTTGATGTAGAATAGACTTTGACACTAAAGTCTGGTAGTCTTCAGATTTTGAGTCTTGAGTCTAGCAATCTTCAAACTTTGAGTCTTGAGTCTGGCAGTCTTCAGACTTTGACATAGAAGTCTGGAAATCTTCAAAATATACTCTGGACATATGTTACGTTCAGTCTTCTAGCCGTCTTCTGACTTTGATAATATTATCTACATGTTCTAACATCTACATGGTCTATTACTCAACCATCAAACATGTTAGTAGCATTTGATTTATTTTGTCATCTTCAAAACATCATAAGGGATTTCCCTAACAATCTCCCCCATTTTGATGATGACAAAACAATCTCTGAATATGCATATTTGTAAACACGCTTTTATTAATTTAAATCAAAGGATATCAGAAGATAACAAATAGATTGAGCATAATAATATATAGAAAATAATCGCAGCTCAATATTATGCAATAAATAATATCAACCAATCAGCACATATGCATATTCATATCTTCTCCCCCTTTTTGTCATAATCAAAAAGCGATAATAATGGATTCACGTAGAGAATGATAACAAATATCTTGCATGAATCACAATTTCCAAAAATCATCTTTTATCGAATATTAAAGATATGCAATATAACTCACTTCGATTATATCACCAAATATCCAATAAAAATCACGGATGCATCATAAAATTTACGTACCATTTTTGTCATAATAAAATGATAATATCAATAAGAGATTTGTTAATGACAAAATGTAATAAAAGATGCACTAACCGGATTTTGTAGATCTTAACAATTCTGACACATTTACCTTCCTTCTTTTCATAACAAGATCACGATCAATCAAAAAAGATTTTTCCATAATTGATCAAAGCTCCCCCTCAATTTGTTGCCTTTTTGAGATGATCACGATTCTTTTCCTTTTCTTTTGGATTTGCTTTCTCCCCCTGTGATTATGACAATATTTGCAGATAGAATTGTTGCCTGTGCACGTTGAGCAGAATATTTTTCCATTATTTCCTTTGTAGCAACAACATCTGCAACGATCATTTGCATTTTGAAATTCGAGGCAAAAATTTATTTTCTTCAATCAAGCTCTTCTCGAATTCAACCTGCATCAACTTAACAAACTTTTTCCACAAATAATATCCATGTAATATATAATGCCATTTCTTCAAATAAATAAGTTGAATAGCATATATAAAATTATCAAATATTAAAATTCAGAACTATTCAACCTTCTATACGACACATAAGGGATTTCCTCAACAATTTGCAAAAATTTTGCATAAGGAATGGAATCTTTGAACCTCCAGAAAATAGAATAAAATCTTCATGGTTTTCTGATCGAGTTTTCCAAAATCCATATGGAAGATTCTATTGATACCTGCAAATTCTTGTATAATAGATAATCATCTTTGCAAAAATATCACGTAATATTTTCCTTCGATTTGCGGATCAAACTTGCTAGATAGAATATATCTTCTAAGAATATAGCAAGAATATCCATAAATATGCAATCATATCTTTCCAGATCAAAGAGATTTCCTTGAGCATAAATTTCAGATATGCATTTTGCAAAAGGAAAATAGATATTTCTGTCACGTGCTAAAATTGCAATATCTTATATTTATGACAAAAGATATAAACAATCATCCAAAATCATAATAAATGCACGTAGAGATTTGCAAGGCGGGATGATAAAAATATTTTCTTACCCATGTTATATGTTTGCAATATACCATTGATTAAAAAAAAATCATTACCAATTGTCGCAGGAGATAATTTCTGATTGCACCAAAATTTACGTAGATTCGCAATCATTCTTTCCTTATTGAATTTCCTGCAATAAACTCATTTCCTTTTTGGTATCCATCAATTTGGATCCTTCCATGACGTTAGAGCAAAATATAAAATCTCCATAAACAAATATTCTTTCTTAATTCATCATAACAAAGTATTCGAATAAAGAATATTATGGACAATGATATTTTGAAAAATAAATTCTCACTTAGTCATAGTATGATAAAAACAGAGAGAATAAAATCTTTGAATATCTAAGAATATCTTGCATCATCACGTAAAACAGATTTTCACTTTGCAAAATATGATTAAATCTGAGAGTATAAAATTAGACAAAATAATCTGAAATATCTCAAATAATCACACGTACTAAATCAAATCTCAACTCACAAATCACAAAAACAAATCATACGATTCTTTCTTCAATAAAGCAAAATATGATCATTATAAAATCTCAATACCAAGGATATATTGAATATCAAGTATAATGAGAATTATTGCCCAAATCAAATTGAGAATAAAAAATTCCTTACCAAATCCTCTTTCTTCTTTCTTCTTTATATCCTGCAAAAATAACTCATTTTTTCTTTGGTACCCATTTTTTCTTGGGTCCATGAGAGTTAGTAGAAAATGTTGTTTTTACCCAATTTTTCTTAATAGGTCTCCAAACTTTAAGACATTCTTTCTCAAAGTGATTCGATTATCCACAATTTGAACACTTGAGGGCATTTCGACCAACAGGTTTTACAAACACTTTTTGAAAATGATTTTTGTAAAATGTCTTTGAAGGTCTTTGTCTAAGTCTCTCTTTTACTTTAGGAAAATCAATTAAATAATTATTTTCCTTATTGAAACCAAGTCCTGACTTATTATAGTAAGGAACTTGTTTAGAAAGAATATGCTCTAATGTTTTTGATCCATTTGAAAATCTTGTCGAAATATTTGAAAATTCTTTCTTCAAAGAATCATATTCTTTAACAAGCAAATCTCGATTTTCTTTTGTTTGTAGAAAATCTTTTTGCAAAATTTCAAACTTTTCTTTTTGAGAAAGATCATGTTGCCTAAGCTGAGAATTCTCCTTTTTAAGTTCGGAAATCCTTTTAAGAGAAGATTTGAGATTTAAGCAAAGCTCATTTATATACTTTGAAACTTTGAGAGGAATTTTTGAATAGCTTACCTCGATTTTCTCATCGGATTCTGAGTCTGTGTCCGAGTCAGACTTTGATTCTGAGTCTGTGTCTAAGTCAGACTCTGATTCTTAGTCTGTGTCTGAGTCAGATTCAGATTCTGAATGTGCCGTCAAGCATATATATCCTTGCTCATCAACTTCTTTCATTTTTCTTTTCTGTCCATTCTGCTGGTATTGTCTTCTTCCACTGAATTTGCTTCCTTTTGTACTTGACTTTTTTAATTTCTTGATCATAAAAGCAAGTTCTTCGTCGTCCAAGTGATTTTCTGAGTCTGTTTCATCAAAAACAGCATTAGATATTAAAGCGATGGACTTCTTACCTTCGGGATCTTCATCGTTGAGTTGTTCCACTTCATAGGATTGAAGAGTGCCAATCAATTCATCAACGGAAAGTGGCATAATCCTCTGAGTTTCCCGAATTGAGGTCTTGACATGATTCCAATCTTTTGAGAGACCTCGCAAGAGTTTGTTGACCTTCATTGGGGAAGAAATTGGATGACCTTGATATGCCAAACCATTTACAATTTCAGTAAAACGATCGAACATATCTCCAATCGACTCTCCTTACTTCATCTTGAAGGATTCATATTTGCCGAGCAGGAAGTTTACGTTTGTCTCTTTTACACGATCGGTCCCTTCATATGTAACATGAAGTTTATCCCAAACTTCTTTTGCTGTTTCACATGAAGAGATTCTGTTATATTCAACAGGAGACAATGCGCAATATAAAGAATAAATAGCTTTTGCATCAAGCGCTTCTCTTTAAGACATCTCCATCCGAGACATAGGAGTGGGGAGTTTCGTTTGTTTGTCTTTGCTATTCTTGTTTGATGTAGACGCAACAGTGGGATTGATTCCTCCTTCCACAACATCCCATTGCAAGAGATCTCTAGATCTTAGGAATGCTTTCATTTTGTTCTTCCACACGTCGTATTCCTTTCCATCAAAATATGGTGGCCTTGTGTTGCTTTGCCCTTCCATAAGTCTTGGTGCCAAGATACTAGCCATAAAGAATCTTTAGCTCAAAAGTAAAAACACTTTTATAAACCGAGCACTTGGCTCTGATACCAAATGAGAGTGCTAGTATGAACACCTAGAGGAGGTGAATAGATGTTTAAAATAAACCTTGGCAAATATATGCGGAATAAAATAAACTTCAAGTAAAATAAAGTAGTTAAGGAAGAGAATAAGAACACAATGTTTATAGTGGTTCGGCTTAATTCAAGCCTACGTCTACTCTCCCACGCTAACAGCCTTCTTGGCTGGATTCCACTATGCAATCAACAAGATATTACAACTTTGAGTGCAAACACTTAGTAATAGATCACACTATCTCACTAAGTCACTCTTTTGGTATTTCTCTCACGATCACAAACGTTTAAGCTCTCCAAAGACAAGTGTATGATCGAAGGTCGCTTAGACTTTGAAATTATAAATTATACGCTCCGTCTCTTACTTGCTCATCGGTCCTTCATCTCCTTAAATACTCCTCCACTTCCAAACTAGCCGTTGGACAGCATCCCGGAGAATCGTCTTCCAATATACCCATTGGACAGCTCTGTATCTAGAAGATTTGGTAGCCGTTGAGTGATAAAGGTAGAATCCCAAAATGATTCCGATCACCCATACAAACGGAATTTTGGTTTCCATAAGTAAAGCTTCTTCGTATAGAAAGTTCTTGTCTTCAAGATCCAATCGTCAATCAATTAGATTGAGTCAATCAAATCAATCTTGATGTGGAATCCAAACCAGATCACTAGCCGTTATATGATTGGGCTTGAATTACATTTTGTCGAATCTGGATATAAAGTCTGATAGCAATAGACTTTACAATCTAAGTCTGAGTTGCGATAGACTTTGCAATCTGGGTTTAAACATATCTGCTTCTGAACAGATTTAGCTTTAAGGTTTGTACCCAGTTCAGCTTCAGCATAGAGTCTGTCTTCTGGTTCATTATTCACGTTCAGTCTGGAATTAGTCAGAGTGAGCAGACTTCTGATGTAGAACAGACTTTGACACTAAAGTCTGGCAGTCTTCAGACTTTGAGTCTTGAGTCTGGCAATCTTCAGACTTTGAGTCTTAAGTCTGGCAGTCTTCAGACTTTGACATAGAAGTCTGGAAATCTTCAAAATATATTCTGGACATATGTTACGTTCAGTCTTCTGGCCGTCTTCTGACTTTGATAATATCCTCTACATGTTCTAACATTTGCATGGTCTATTACTCAACCATCAAACATGTTAGTAGCCTTTGATTTATTTTGTCATCTTCAAAACATCATAAGAGATTTCCCTAACAGTTATTTCAATCAATTTTGCTAGAAATCACTAACGTTGTGGTTCGGTCAGCATTGGCCAACTGGTTAGTCATCCTATGTGGCATGGAGTAATGCTACATGACATGGTTTGTACTAATGCACACAATTTTTATAATTTTTTTGAACTTTTTCTTCTTTTCTTTTCATTTCCTTTCCTTTGCTTTTTATTTTTATATTTTTTTCTCCACATTTCCTTTAGACGGTTGCCAGAGCGTCGATAATGGTTGGTGGAGGTCGTCGGCCACATGCGAGCACTGTGGCCATTATCGAATTTGGGCGAGTCCTAGAAAAGATTGTAATGCTCCTTGTTAGATTTGGATGAGATGAAGGTGTCCCGGCTAGGGGTGTGCAAAAGAATCAGGATCTACTTAGACTGCTCGGAATCAATGGTTCTTGAGGGAACCAGTCCAATTCCCAGTTCTAATTTATGGAAACCGGTGGGTACCGGTCCGGTTCCCGGTTCCATGGACGGATCCGTCCACCTGCCCACTCGGACCGAACCGATTAATTTTTAATATTAAAAAAATTGAAATTACTAATTAACAAACCCTGTCGAATTTGCTCTCTCTCTCTCTCTCTCTCCCTCTCTCCATCACCACCATTTTCCAGCTTCAGCTTCATGCTCGTTAGTCGACCCACCACCGAAAACCTTACCAAGTCCCGAGAGCCTGCGGCTCTCCACGCTCCCTTCCTTCCCCAAAAACTTGAAAGATCTCAAATTTGAGGTTTCCTAGCTCGCCATCCTCCATCAATGCTTCGGAGCTCCGTTGCATCCCGGTGAAATGGCACGGAAGGGAGCTACAAAACAGTAGCGAAGAAACCCTAAAACACCGCCTCCGCCCCTCCAAATCCAAGTACCAAAAGCCTCCCAAGTACCCATCTTTCTTCCATCTGCATGCACTCGAAGAAGTAGGGTTGTAGGAGGAGGAGAAGGAGAATAGGTCTAGGGTTTGTGAGGATAGCAGCAGGTCTGTCCATCCCTTTCTTTATTTGGCCCTCCGAAAAATCGTCGTCGCTCTTGACAACAGCCATCCGTCCATTCGTCCCTTTCTCTATTCGACACTCCGGAAAATCGATGTCGCCCTCGACAACAGTAGGTACATCCCTTTCTTTATTGGTAAGACCGGTTCCATGGATCCACCCGGGAACCGGATTGAACTGGCGGTCCGGTTCTTGGGTGAATCCATGCAATAAACGGATGGATCCCGATTTCAATTTTTCGGAACTAGTCCCTAGCGGGCGGTTCTCAGTTCTAAGTCGGGAATTGTCCGTCCGAACCATGAACACCCCTAGTCACAGCCTTGCCCAGATCTACAAGGTGAGGGAAGGGTCATGATGTGAGAAAGGGTTGTCATGGCCCTTGCAAGGACTCACAAGTGGCTGTCAAGCTTTGCCAACCATTGCTAAGGCCTCAGCTACCAGTAGAGGAAATAGGAAAAAAGTAAAAAGAAAAACTAAAGATTTTTTTTTAAATATTACAAAATTGTCTGTGTCAATATCGGTCGTGTTATGTAGGATAACAAACATTCACGTTAGCAATTTCTAGTCAAAGTTGGCTGGAAAGACTAGATTGGTAAATCATTAAACGGTTTAAGACTCAATTGGTCAAATTGAAAATTTAGCACTAACTTAATCGTCGTACATTATATTTATGATTTTTTGGACAATTATTCCCATGTATGTATATACAATAATATATTCTTTTAAGGGTGAATCCCCTTCCAAATAAGCATTTCTTTCTTTCATAAGTTCTTACCATAAAAAAGCCCTTAAATTGGGGAAAAAAGAAAAAAAAACCTAGAAACTCCTCTACTTCAAGAATATTTCCATTTCATTGTAATTTTAAGAGTATAATCAATTCCACCCTAAAAGTTGGATGTCTATTTGTTCTATGCCGTTTCTAACTTGGATATTTTCTTCTATATCCTCCAACCATACCTCTAATCAGTGAGTGACAATTATGTCTTCTGCTCTTTTTAGCTTAAATGAATGCACATATTTGATGCCCCAAGTTTTAATAGATTTATTCGAATTTTGTATTAATGAACATATTCGGACATATTTAATTATTTTTTTTGTAATCAAGGACTCTACCACGGACCCCTCATGCCTGAACGGCTTCTGAGAGCCGGACTCCTATACCTTAGAAGAGACTAGCCCAACAACCTACCGTTGGGGCCCCCACTTAAATCGCTAACAATTGTGGGTTTTGAACTCTCAACCTCTGCAATTAGAAAGGGACTCTCAACCAACGTAGCTACCTATGAATGGGTTCCCGACATATTTAATTGGGACAAAGTACACCCCAAGTGCCAAAACTTAGTACGGAATGACATTTAAGTGCCAAAAGTTTGGAAAATGACACTTAAATGTTAAAATTGGAGCAAAATGGATCACTTAAGTGCCAATCCGGCCAAAATGGCGACGTGGCGATTTTCCGGCAAAGGAAATGTAAAACGACGCCATTTTGGTGCTGATGTGGTAAAAAATAATAATTTTAAAACTGAATTATTTAAAACATTTAAAAATAAAATTAAAAAATTAAAAAAACTAAAAAAAAACTAAAAAGAGGGGGGGGGGGGGGTGGGGCAGGTGGTTGAGGGCTGAGCCCTCGGCAACCGGCAGTGGAAATACGAAACAAGGAATAAGAAAAACTAAAGAAAAAAATAAAATAAAAAATTGCAAATTGTTTTTGTCAATATCAATCGTGTTACATAGGATAACAAACATTCACATTAGCAATTTCTAGTCAAAGTTGGCTGGAAAGACTAGATTGGAAAATCATTAAACGGTTTAAGACTCAATTGGTCAAATTGAAAATTTAGCACTGACTTAATCGCCGTACATTATATTTATGATTTTTTAGACAATTATTCCATGTATGTATATACATTAATATATTCTTTTAAGGGTGAATCCCCTTCCAAATAAGCATTTCTTTCTTTCATAAGTTCTTTCCATAAAAAAAGCCCTTAAATTGGGGAAAAAAGAAAAAAAAAAAACCTAGAAACTCTTCTACTTAAATAATATTTCCATTTTATCGTAATTTTAAGAGTATAATCAATTCCACCCTAAAAGATGGATGTCTATTTGTTCTATGCCCTTTCTAACTTGGATATTTTCTTCTATATCCTCCAACCATACCTCTAATTAGCAAGTAACAGTTATGTATTCTGCTCTTTCTAGCTTAAATGAATGCACATATTTGATGCCCCAAGTTTCAATAGATTTATTCGAATTTCGTATTAATGAACAGATTCTGACATATTTAAATTTTTTTTTTTTTGTAATCGAGGACTCCACCATGGACCCCTTGTGCCCGAACGGCTCCTGAGGGTTGTGCCCCTATACCTTAAAGGAGACTAGCCCAGCAACCTACCGCCAGGGCTCCTACTTAAATCGCTAACAACTGCAAGTTTTGAACTCTCGACCTCTACAATGAGGGAGGGACTCTCAATCAACGCAGCTACCCACTGATGGGTTCCAGACATATTTAATTGAGACAAAGTACACCCCAAGTGCCAAAACTTAGCACGAAGGGATACTTAAAAGTAACATTTAAGTGTCAAAATTGAAACAAAATGGATCACTTAAGTGCCAATCCAGCCAAAATGCCGACGTAGCGATTTTCCGACGAATGAAATGTAAACAATGTCATTTTGGTGCTGACATGGTAAAAAATTTAATTAAATTAAATTTAAAACTAAATTTATTTAAAATTTTAAAAAATTAAAAAAATATGAAAATTAAAAAAAAAAAAAAAGTAGGGGGGAGGAGGCTGAGGGCTAAGCCCTCGCCGTCACCGGCCCTTTCGGCGGCAGCGGGGAGGCAACGCTGAGGGCTCAACCCTCAGCCCCACCCCCTGCCCCCCTTTTTTTAATTTTTAGTTTTTTAATTTTATTTTTAAATGTTTTAAATAAATTTTAATTTAATTTAATTTAATTAATTTTTATATTAATTTTTTTACCACATTAGCATCAAAACGGCGTCGTTTTTGTATTGCCTAGCCATGTCAGCGTGCACTTGCTTCGCCGAAAAATCACCATGTCAGCATTTTGGCTGAATTTTGGCCGAATTGGCACTTAAGTGATCCATTTTGCTATGATTTTGACACTTAAGTGTCACTTTTCAAACTTTTGGCACTTAAGTGTCCCTCCGTGCCAAGTTTTGGCACTCCAGATGTCCGTACCTCTATTTAATTGTTAGTGTCCACTTCAGCAAACAGTTTTGTTTTCACACTCCACGGTGGTCAGTTGATCACCAAATTCATAATACAATTAGAACTCTTAACTTCAAAACTCTCAAAACACACGTTTTTTCAAAGTAATTTGCTGTGAAGAGCAAAGAGAGAGAGAGAGAGAGAGAGAGAGAGAGAGAGAGAGAGAGAGAGACCCTTAGAGTTGTTAGAGAGGTACAACGAAGAGAAGACCATCACATAGAAACATAAATTAAGACGCCCAGGAAGACCACACGCTAGGACACAAGCCTCAGCAAAAGCTAGTTACTACTTGCATGCACATATATAATGTGCCATCACAATACATAAGCATCACCAAATACAAACTTATCTACATACGACAAGAGACCCGACCATACTTTCGGTAAAGCACAAATACAAATTAAAAAAAATAAACAACTCAGACTCGATGATTGACTCAATTTGGCCTCCTCTCTTCTCCCACGGATCCACACTCAAGCACCACTTCCTGGCTTATAACTGTTCCAAAAAGCGAGACACGTTTTAATCTTGTTTACAGGTACTATATACGTTTTATTAAGGCAAAACTAAATATAATCAAAGTACATGATAAATATTTAAATAGCTATCTTTATTTAAGCAGTAAAAAATTTGACCTCGGGTCATTTCGCATAGCCTGTAGCTCGCGCCTCATTTCCTCAATCTCCTTCCGGAAATTCTGTAATCGAAAAACAAAAATCAAAATTTCAAATAAGATCTTGCACAATGTTGATTTTTCTTCCCGCATTTGGAAAACCTAATATAGCCGGTCTTTTACCTGCAACCTGATGTTTAATACCACACCATTTTTTGTAAGCGTCACGTGCAGGAAAAGGGAAAAAGATAAGCCGAGATCAGATCCTCTAGAGATGTACATAAACAATAAATCACAACATGGTCAGTAAATATGGAGGGAGTAATAATTAATGTTAACCAATTTACCATTCAACCATTGAAACTAATTCCTTTTGAATATATATCCTCGTGAGTTTGTTTTGCTCATCCTGCGTGACAATATAAATCATTAAACCAAAAATTATTAAAAAAAAAAGAAGAAGATCAGATTACTTAAATCTTCTCACGCTTAAAATAAAAACTGTCGATAAGTAAAATGCGAAAAATATATGTTTATGGTTCTTTATATCATAGCCACACCACCTGTTCCATATTGGTTAACTCAGCATGATCCCTGCAAGTCAAGCGAGAAACAGTCAAAAAAGCATTAATGACGGTCATTACATAATGAAGCTAAGATTTTTTTTGCCCAAAATAATGAAGCCAAAATAACCAGAACCTTTTCCAAAAGCCACCTTTCTCTTCTCAAGGTAATTACTACTTGAATTTTATTTTATTAATCGATTGTGTTCATTAGGCTTTTAACCCTCTGGTTTTTTTTATTTACGCTCATATATTCAACAGCAAAACTGAGAGTCAAAGGATTTCACCTATTATCTTAGAGAAATTTTTTCACCCACATGATATTTTTTTTTTTTGGTTATACTTTAACACGTAATTTACTCTCAAATTTTTGCCCTGACTCTTTATAAAGCGTGAAAGTCAAATCCCAATCTCACACCTAAAATTAAATGTCCCCACCCCTAGGCCTTTGAGAAGTTGGGGAATCAAACTCCCCACCTTCCCCACCTCCCCGTTCCTATGTGGGAATCTTCATAGCGGTTGATTAATCCCATTTCGAAAGATCAAATTTGACACAGAATTGGGTTAATCCGAAGAAAACAGTGTTGAATCTTATTAACTAGTTTGAGGTGCGCAGGGAATAAGAACCTGTCACTTAGAATAGGCTGTGGGGCACTAGCTGCGCTTGCATCAGAAGGTTCGACAGGAGATACATCAGCATCACGGGGAAGGGAGGTTCGGAAAGCCCTAATCCTCTTCGTACGAGGTTTTTTATGCCTCCCAGCAGTTATTCTCATCTTCTCCATCACCGAGGTCTTCATCTTAGCCACGGGCGATTCCGATACTCTCAATTCAAGAAGGATAAGAAGCGTGAGGAGGACCTTTTGCCTAGTGAAGTGCGATCGAGTGGAGGAAATGGTGGGGTACTTATAGTAGAGAAGTGAGCATGGGTTAGGTTTACAGGTGGCATGAGCTTTCCTAAATTGCATTTTTGCCTCGTACAAATCAAGATAAGATCAAAGGTATGGTTAGATTGCCTTATGGAGTAAGGGCAGGATGGGAATAACGTAAAAGAAAAGATCAAGCAAGCAAAATTTCCCCATATTCTCTCTATCCACTTGAATTGAAATGTCAATGAGTATCATTTTATGAAGATAGCTAAGAGAAGACAAATAGTATAGGCCCTAAACTAAAAGAAACCCCATGGAATAATTCCTATCGAACCTAGATTGATGTTTGAGTTGGATTGACCGGATCAACTCTTTCATTCTGTGTTTATTTCATGTGGCGGCGATATATTGATCTTGATAGTTTACTTCCATGATTTCCAAATTTGAAACCATAAAAATACCTTGGGCCTTCTTAGTATGATAAGTGCCAAGAATGGAAATTCATGCGTTCCGAGAAGTTCCAAATGATAGGCGTATGAAGAGTAATGTCCGGTATCATTACATATCATATACGGTTATATTGATTGGATGACGAATGCAAGATGACGTACATAATGCATATTTTTCACTTTATCTCTACTTTATTTTCTTATTGCTAAGTATATGGTCACAGAAATTTGAGCATGCATCCTATAAGAGAAATTCCTCAGTAAAAGCTTCTCTCTCAATTTTCTTAAATAACTAGCTGGAGTCACGGCAAAAGGCACAATATTATTTCAGTTTTATATGTACATATTTATTTATTTTCTAAGTAGAATACACGGAGAAAGGTAATATATATACATATATGACCCACATATTTTTGTATCTTTTAGCATATAATAGTACAAAGGCGAAGTATAAATAAGAATTGCCCAAAGGTACAACTTGAAGGTCGTCTTCAGCTTTAAATTTGTTAGGACTAAATTACCCTTGACAAGAAACTCAATCTAGTTAAATTTCAGAAAAGGCCCTGCCAGAAAAAGCGAACTTCTAAATATTTTTTCCCTAGTCCCTTAGATATCCTTTATTGACAAAAAAGCAACGACCGTTACATTTTTCGCATGCAAACAAGGACAAATATCCGGTTAGAAATGGAAAACGCCTTTTCCAATTCCCCCCCCCCCCCCCCCCCCCTTCTTATTTCAGGCCTTTTGAAAAAGATTCCTTGGCTCTTTTCCCAAATGTTTTACCAGGTGTCGATGTTCCTGCCTGAATGCTGTCCAAGTAGCAGACGGAAATAAATGAAAGAGCAACCGCAAAATGGAGTCAAATTATAAAATGAAAATCACGTTTCTGCCCATAAGAATAACTTACTTAAACGATAAGCGGTAACAAGGCGACCCACGGAATGAATTTTTGAATAAATGAGGGACTGTGATGAGATTTAGGCTAATATATATGTTTTTAATATAAATATAGCATTTCCTATTCATATAGCGAGTTGGCACATTCATCATTTGTATATTGAGCCCCTAAAGGGAAGGTAATCGAAGTAGGTTTCTTAATTTGAGCAGATTTCCTAATTTGAGTGATTCTTAATTGAGTAAGTTTCCTAAAAAGAGTTTCCAATTTTGAATATATGCAAAATATGGAATTTTATTCTGTCATTACACACTAGAGGAAACAAAATGAAAATTAGAATTTTCCCTTAATGAGTTTTCTGGGTGGTTTTGATATAACACTTTTGAGTGACTTACTTAAAAGATAAACGGTAACAAGGCGACCCATGGAATGAATTTTTGAATAAATGAGGGACTATGAAAAAGTTAGGCTAATATATATTTTTCAGATTAATATCATATTTCCTATTCATATAACCAGTTGGCACATTCGCTATTTGTACATTGAGCCCGTAAAAGGAAGTCAATCCAAGTAGGTTTCCTAATTTGAACAGATTTCCTAATTTGAGTGATTTCTTAATTTGAGTAAGTTTCCTAAAAATAATTTCCTATTTTGGATATATGCAAAAGATGGGATTTTCACTCGGTTATTACAAACTAGAGCGAACAGATTAGTACTAAAATTTTCCCTTCAAAAGTTGTTTGAGCATGTTTTCTTTGAGAGATTCTTATACGACACTTGTAGATTTTATTTTAATTTAGAATTGAAAAATAATTGAACAATTGTAAACTCTACATTCTCTAGATTTATAGTGGATTTCTAGGAGTTGGCTCTCCTTTTAGTATCGGTATCAACACTTGAAGTATACTAGTAAATCTTTAGTGTTCTTATTGTTCTCGATAGTTTATTTGGTAATTTATTCTTTTCGCGTTAGATTGAATAGCAAAATATGTTAGCTTCCACATTATTTCACAACATTTTATTAATCCATTGCCATAATAATTGATGAAACGTTTTTTACATATAAAAAGTCGAGAAATATAGGCGTAAATAAGCTTTTTTTTTTTTTTTGGTACACATAGATAGCCTCTCTTTTCTACTATGGCTGATACCATAAGATTTATCGATTTTATTAGCCAGGATTGAGTGAACCGTGTCACTACACGAACTTTTCATCTATTTGAAATGAGGTGCTGCCGTCATATATATATTTCATCTTGTTATTTAGCATTGATTGTGCCACTTGATCATGATTGGGAAATTAAAACTATTTTAACATATGACTGACTCTTTCTTTATCAGCATTGATACCACTAAGTTGCTTAAAAAATAAACTGACTCCAATATATTCTCACAAGTAGATGACTTTGACAGGATATATGATTATTTTCCATACAATTTGGATATTGCTGGTACACCTTATTCGAATAATTGTCCATCATGCATATCTACTGATACCGTAAATTTTGTTGGTTTTACTGGTTACTATGGAAAGACCTCCGTCAAGCCCTGAACTTTTCATGTATAGACTCCCTTTAGTGAATCTAACTATAAACAAGAGATTTGTTGCTTTTAAGAGTTAGGATGAAGTGAGCTCCGTCGAGTGAAATTTTCCAATATGGACTCGTTGGAATCAATCTAAAAAGGGTCTCTTGATATCAAACATATAATTTAGCCTCCAAAAAGTTTGGTCACATTGAAATGCATCTCTAGTTTACCCATAAGATAACGACTCCTTAATAGACTATTTAGGTCGAGAAGGGAAAGACTTCTAAACCATTCGTAGTACCAGCTCTAATATCAATCATAAGGGCGAAACCTCACAAAATTAATAATCGTAAATCTAGTTGCTCAACCTGACTATGAACAACCACACTATTAGCCTAAAATAAGGTAAATAAAGGAAGAAAAAATTTATCAAATATTATGAGATCTCCCAACCCGGATAAAGGGCATGTACTTCTACAGACTACGTTGAGCGTAAGTGCAAATGCACCTCATGCGTCTACAGAGAATTTAGGCAAATAGATCCACATATAAATAGAAAGGATGTCAAAGCTTCATGCCCGATTAACCAAGCTAGAAAGCAACCAAGAGAAATAGGCAAAGTTCGAAGCTACAGTTCAAAGTTTGAATAAGGTAAAAAAAGCCCAGGTCCAACATTACACATGCTCGTCAACCCTACAGGAACTCGCGGTGACATTCATTACAGGGGCCGTTACAAATTTTTCTTCACGATCTCTTGTCTGGGAGCCCCTGCGTTTGCGGCTGATTGTTGGATTGCGATGTCGCAGTTTGCCCAATGCTTGAAGGGTTACCTGACAAATGCCATGAACCAAAAGCATGGGAAATATGCATAGAATGGAAGTATGATATGCTCAAAGTCATCTTCGCGTTATTCTTGTCAACCTAATTCATCGAGTCCAAGATATAAAGGGCGCTCTTAATTACCATGTGCTTTACTCATCATATAGCAACAGGCAAAAATGGCAGATTGTATTATCATGGGGTCCATGTGTTTTAAGATGAGTAAATATGCTTTTAAAGCAACAATTTTCGAGCACTCACCACGTTGACTTACTAAGAACATCCTCAGATGAGGGTCGACCGGTAAACCAAGACGTTCGTACATCGGGTCATAGACTCTGTTCATGATTCCACCAAAGCTGTTTATTATTTCCCCACAGTTGGTCCTGATACTTGATCATTCAGACGTCAAGAAAAGAGAGAGAGAGAGAGAGAGAGAGAGAGAGAGAGAGAGAGGGAAAATGGACATAAAATAGGAAGAAGTTATTTGAATTGAAATGTTGCTATACGTTGAAACGTTTAGTAAGTGTGCATTTAGCACATACCCTTGAGGTTGAGAACTACTATTGGCAAGTCCCAAATCCAGCCAAGAATGGCTTTGTTCTTGAGTGATTCCATCCAGCTACATGAACCACATACAAGAAATATCTTAGTTGAGATCCTAATCACATTTGGGTATGAAATGTATCCATAATCATAATTTAATACAAACTGATATTAAGTACCCGAAAATGTTTAGCAGCTGAGGCTGACGACTGTCCTTCCTCATAGGTACTATCACTGAGTCGGCTTCGCTTTCTACTTCCTTGCTAAAGTTTTTGTAAAGCTCACGTTAGTTAATAAAAAACAATGTAATAACGAACTAAAGTATTGCCAATTATGAGTGGAGCAATTGGAAATTATAAGTACCTCCCTGTAACTGTCCATTGTTTCCAAGTGATATGGACTACCAATAGAATAATTTCCACCATCCTACAGCAGAATAATTAAAATGACGTTGTGTGGATTTATGAATGTCGAACACAAGCCAAAATGAATGACTAGTTTGGACTCGAAAAAGATTTGCACTTTTTACCATTTCTGGGTTCATAAATTGGCTTTGCCCTGCATTCGAATTTGGGATAATTGGCGGAGATTCATGAGGAAATCCAAGTGGACTAGTAAATGGAACCCTGTAAGTTAAGTCGATACTCTACCATGAAAAAACTCCATAATGTGGAATGATACCCAATAAAAAATGCAATTGATGGAAAGTTGATCGAGATCTAGAAAAGGTGTCAAAACATTAAGGGAGTATAAACGAACTTTAGTTACCTTTGAGTTATGGATGATGCAGCAGGCAAGAACACTGCTCCAGCATCAGAATTATCAACAACATTTTGCACAAATGGTGCTGGATTAACTGATTGAAAAGATGCTGAATATTGAGGTCTAGATTGGAAGAACAAAAAAAGATTAACAACGATGATAAAGAGTATATACCATGGAAACAACTATGACAAGGATGATCAATAAAAGAATATGGCATGTTAACTTTTGTCATGCTTCGGCTGTTGCTAATACATGCACAGATAAGGAAGGAAGACAAAACATAACAATCAAAAAGCGAGGATGATTATGAGAGGCTTAATTAACTAGATCTAACCGGGGAGGTCTAAATGATCTTTACAGTGGGGTCGGCAACATAATTCGAGGACATTTGTAACCCATTATCTCACAAAAGAAAACTATCAACATCAGATTTAACCAAAGGTACGTTTAGGAATGCTATCATGCTTTGCTATTGCAAAAAGTGCACACTTAATCAAAATCACAACTAACAAGCCTCATATATTCGGATTATTTTTACTTCATGGCTCAAAAGGCTGAACAATAATTGAAAAAACTACAAAGACAAAAGAAGTTTGACCCGATCATCATCGAAGTTTCATGCATTGTAGAGTAATGACTTTGCGGATCCATGTCAAGGAGTGGAAGCTGATTTGGTTGCACATGCTGTCCTCCATAGAGACTTTGCCTGTTTATAAAATACAAATAAATGTCATATAATCACCTTTTGATATTGTATCTTGCCTGCTTCTCAATTTGCACAGTTGTTACAATGATCAAACGACGAGTCTACAAAAAGAAGAGTAAAGAGTATCACGAGGTCGTGCTTCTAGTGGAAGACATAATAAAATTTCTGCCCTTTCTAGGGTTTTGAACATTCTTCCTAACACAGACAAAAAATAACTTCAACATTAGACAAGGAAATTATAATTAGATTAAGTCAGCAATGTGATTTGCACCTCGTTTAGAAAGTATAAGTTTGATTTATCTTGTTAGTTGAAACGAAGAAAATAACAGATAATAATCTGGAGGCACAGTGGGAAACTCCACTCTACCGATAAGGCAAACTATTGACAACGAGAGCCAGCTTTTATTTTAGGAGTTCATATGCTTAACAATTATCCACACCAAAACTCATCAATGAAAATATTAGGAAAACCTCAAGCAAGAGTGCTAGTGATATAGCATGTACCAATATGAGACAGAGGTCTCAGGTAATAACATGGGTTCATTTACAGCTGCACGTGCACTTGCATTAGAAGCATCCACAAGCACTCGGTCACTGATTTGTTGCTGAGACAAAGCATGAGACCTGATAACATACAACATACATTATGTCTGCATGTTAACACAGTTCTCATGAATGGAGATGAGGAAAAGATAAATTCAATATATACCAGATAGGCGTAGCTTGTTGAGGTGTCACAGAGCTAGAATACTCAGCATCAACTGCAATTGGGATGATTGGTGATTCATGGATGAATTGCTGGGACCTGAATTCGAGGAATTTATGAAAATGATGAAACAGCATGACATTTTAAACCGAGTCCATGATTTTACAAATTGCAGTATATATTTTCTCTTGAAAATATCTTCATATTACATAAGTATAAATACTATTGATGATAGATATATAAAAAGACGAACTGAATACCAAATAGGCGCCTCAAAAAACTGAGCGTTGAGTACATTTGGGATGCTTGGGGCTTCACTGATAAATTGATGGGTCCTGAATTTTGAAAGGAATTCATGAATATATGTAATGTATGATTCTTCAAACTTTTAAGCACATATTTATCTTTAGGTGCAATTGATTTTCTTTTATAGGTTTCAAAGTTGATAAATCCACGTGCTTTGAGTATAAAACAATTGAGAAGAACTATCTTGTACCCTGAAGAGGCTTGATAAGGATTAGTCAGGCTTAAGGTGACCCAATCTTCTTCTTGTTGGTCGGTCAAGTGAGGCCCTCCATGTCCTCCTCCAAGTCCCATCTAGTCAAGAGCAACAAGCACAATTCCATGGTATTAAACAGCATTAGATTTCAACTGCATTGTTATCTTGAGCTTCATGAGGCTTATTGTTATAGATAAAGCCAAATATTTGTTTTTAGGGGCTTTTTTGTCTTTTCTATTAGATTTCCTTTTAGGTTAAAAGTTGTACCTATATATTAGCGATGGTAAAACCCTAGCCGTCAATACGCTGAAAAAGGAAATAGAGAGGCAAGAAAAAGAGAGAAGAAAAAAGTGAGTTTTTTTTTTATGAGAGTTCTCAATCTCTTTGTGCCCTGATCTTTAGAGAAGATCGTCGTTGTATTCCAACTTTTTCCGAAGTCTAGTGGATTCGCAGAGTGCCTCTACGCGGAGACGTAGCCCAAGTTTGGATGAACTTCGATAACAAATTTTCTGGCGTGTTCATCTGATTCTGCTCTTTTATTATTATATTCTGTCTGGTGAATTGTTTGCAAGCGTTATTTTTCTGGAATCGACGTGCGATTTCGTAACACTTATCATATAGGTTAAAGTCATGAATATACTCACTGTATCGTGAGGGAACGGAGTTTGAGGCCGAGGAATTGGGTCGAAGTCATTCCCTTCATGCCCCACTCTAACTCCCATCTAGTTAAGAACAGCAAGTATTCACATTCACAGGGTATCAGCAACATATTATTCGCATAGCGTGGTTACATTGAGCTTCGTGAGACTTATCACAAGGGTTAAAGTCATGAATATACTTACTGCACTGTGAGGGAATGGAGTTTGAGGCCGAGGAATTGGCAAACTTTGGTCAGGATGATTCCCTCCAATCGTCCATGCTTGCTGGCCGCTCGCGTTGCCGCCATCTAGGAAACCACTTTGGTGAAGGCTGGGGTTTTCATGGATCAAACATTTAGAAAATTGGAAGAAGGAACCATGGTACAGTTGACATAACGTGATATGAAATATCTTTCTATTAGTGCAACATGTTAATGAAAAAGCTTATGTCCCACGAACCTAAATTCCGGTTGATTGGGAAGCGTCAAAAGAATTTCTGTTTGGAGGGAAGATTGACCTGATTCTTCAATCACTAATCCCAACTGATCATGACCAAGAAATGTAAACAATTATGTACAAAACAATAATTTTTTAATGTATGTTTATCTATAGTCAATACGGAATAGAGATAATAGTTATGGTGCGTCATCTGGGAGATTAATTAAATTATTGCTATACAGTTGGCGAAAGGTAGGACTCCAATGGTGGTGGTAGTTCTTCATCGTTGCCGGGATAGCTTCTTTCTTGTAGCTCAAGGCTTGGAGGCAAGACCAGAAGATCAAATTCACTTGGAATCGGTGGCGATGCCATATTCAATGGATGGCTATTACCATCTGATGAACATTGTCCCATGTGGTCCTGAACATAATTAAGACATAAAAATCAAGTTAAAGAAAAGCCCTATTCACAAATAATCAAAATGAGAAGCATAGAGTTTTACAAGGCAATCGTTGACCTTGAAATGTATTCTTCTAAAGTTACAAGGCAATCGTTGACCTTGAAATGTATTCTTCTAAAGTTACATAAAATTTTCAATTGTCTTCTTTCGTTTTTTGTCTTCTTCTTTTTTCCTTTCTATCTTTTTAAGTAAAGAGATAGTCTTGTCAAGTAAAAGAACAAGGAAACACACACACACACACACAAAAGGAAAGGAAAGGAAAGAACTCCGTAAATAGAAAAAGTAAAAAATACATACTGATGACATATGTGATTGACCTATCGTAACTTGATGAGGGCTTAACGTGGTGAATTTATCGAGCGATGTTGCCTCGCTCGATTCCCCTTCCCATGATGATTCCCAAATTGGTTCCATCTGAGATTATATAATACAAATAATAGTAGAAATAATAATAATTAATAATGTTTTTTTGGGCAGCTTCATTAAAATATTCTTTTTGGCAAAATGACCTTAAGTAATTCAATATAATCATTTGGAAAATGGAGTACCGTATCATAAAACCACATATTCCCTCCACATAATTATTGCTCGTTAAACTAAATTTAATTTAATTTGCTTTGCTTAAGAAAAACTAAGTAGATTTGTAAGAAGTGCGAAAAGTGAGCAGACCTTTTAAATATTTTGGAGCCACCTGTGAGTTTAAACATTTCAATGACGCTAGAGGTGGTACCACATAATACAGACATTTATCACATCGTCTTTTTTTTATATTAATTCGAGATTCTATATTTATTAAACCATGCGAGGATCGACTTGAGGAAATATTAACATAGCAAAAGAAGTCGGATCCTTGACGACTCTAAAACAAAACAGTGTCGCACTCGCATATCCGATAGGTGGAGTTTGACATTATTTTCTTTGTGGATTATATGAAGGGATGATTTCCACTGGAGACAAGATGGTGAATAGTTCTTCAACCAAAATGGTCAGATCTTGATACATTCATGACTCACTCGTCATGTCCCAAGTAAATATCTCCTTGCAGGAGTTATCTACTACAGTCCCTGACTCACTCCTTACCTATGATCTGGTCCTTTTTTCCTCTTTCTCTGAAAGAGGATCCTGATACTAAAAGTGGCGTTAAAAGTCTATTGGGACCTGATTTATTTGTCAAAGCCTGTTTAGTAGATCTGGTTTTTTGTAAATGGATTGCGGCGTGCGCATGCCATGCGCACCCCCTTGAGAGAGAGATACATATTCTATCAACAATTTGATGACATTCAAAATTTCTAACCTATTTTGTAACTATCAAGGTAAACAAATTTTCAGGAAGACTCCAAATTTCGTAGTTTCTTTGTTGTTTTAAACTTTTAGAGTCCTTTATTCAACATTGTAAGAAAATAGATTCTCTACAAAAATGAAACTTAAACATGTTATGCGGAGAGATGCAAAAGGAAGGAGCTTCAATTTGTCAACGACCTAATCGCTTCCTCATTTCTAGTGTTTCAGAGAAAATAGATTATCACAGAAAATAGAACACGGACAGAGACAACTCATATATGTAATGTAACTGGGAGAAAGAAAATAATTATATGATGTATATGGGTATATCTACCAAGAATATACTAGAAAATGAAACCCTGTTCAATGATGAAATTGAGATAAACAGTTAATTATAAAAGAGAATGATAAATATAATTTTAGTTAAGAAATAAAGAACGCAAAGAACAATTTGGTGCCTGCTAAATGATGGGTTATTGGATCTTGACAATTTAAAGGAAATAGAGGACGTGGTTGAGGAAAATGGAAGATTTGTTAAGTAATTAAACTAGGAATGATGAGACATACCAGAAGGTAAGAGATTAGAAGGTGAAGAGGGGAACAGAGAAGGTATCAAGGCAGAATGAGCTCTTCTGGTGTGCTGCTCTTGAATGGGACCCTTGGAGGGCATATATAGGGGAAAAGAGGAGGGATCAAAGGCTGTTTTGACCCACTGCCAAATAAGTGAAACAATCTCAAGTTTCAAGTGCCTTTATGTTTCGTTAAAGTAGTACCAACTATTATTTCAAAGAGGAAAATATGAAGGCTTGTTTGGATTTTTCTTGAGGCGTGTGCATAATGGTTATGACGTTTTCATTTGCTGCTTCTGTGTGGCTATTGTTATGGTTGCTCTGAGTTTGTTAATAACAATTTTTTTTTTCTGTTAAGACGTTGCTTATTATGACGGGTAATTTCGGTAGGATTTTGTTCGTTATAACGGATAACGAACTCAATTAAGTAGTATTTACACACATGTTAAGTTTGATAAGGTAATTGATTTGTCGTGACGCCTCACTAAATATTTGTCATGAAGAATTAAGTTCTAAATTTCATAACATACACATTAACAATTTACATTGATGAGTTCCTAGGAAACATAATCGTACAAAATTTAAAATCCCTAATACATATTGTAAATTGAGTTTTTATTTTTAATTGGATCCACAGAAATGTTATTATTACCTTGTTTCGGTCCCAAAAAGAATAAGTTCACAATGGAAGAAAAGTAGAGTAATCTCCAGATTAAGGTGCAAAACAGGAAAATCGAATACTATGAACTATAATCTGCTGAAATGGAAAATAGTTAATGTCTGCTCGGAGGAGGATTTGTCTCCTGATTCGTTGCATCGGATGCATATGAGGGATTCAGTAATGTAGCACACGTGGCACTAAGTTATTCAGATAGTTTGACAAGTAACCTTGGAAACGAGCAAATGTGTCGGAAGTGGACTCAAATAATTTTAAAAATGCAAAGCAATAAAATGTCAACTCTTGTAAAACAATCTGCTTTATTGTCTTTTTCCGTACCCCGCTTTAATCAACTCTTCCATGGCGTGGAAAATTTCGCTTGAGTTGAGATTACGGTTTAAAGTAGTATCGACATAAATAGCTAATAAATAATAATCGGACAAAAGAAAAAGAAAAAAGAAACATCGGTCTTTTAGACCACTAAAGTTTTTGGCATATTCTAGATCATAAATAAGAGAGATAACACCACCGAAATTTTTTTAAATTAGTATACTCCTTATACATTTTTGTCAAATTAATTTCATAATGCACCGTGACAAATTTATCCTCTATAACTTCTAGCACATAGTCCCAAAAAACTGTTGACGTAAAAATGCACATGATAACTCATTTGTGTTATCCCACACCCTAAACTGGGTTTATTTTTTCTCACTACTTTTTTTAATTGTCAATTTAACTTCTTCTACACCTCAAGAAGTTCACTTCATGTTTTTAGTGCTTAGTTTGGTTGCGGCACATTTGTGTTTTAATCACAACGTCTTCCACTTAAGGTGATGTAGGGCCATGTCCATACTCTATGAGTGGAGCTTGACTTGATACACATGAATAGGGTGCTTTATGCGCATCCATGAGGGTGGTCAAATTGAAAAGTATGAACATATCTTGTCTTACAATAAAATAGATAGTATAATATAGAAACATCTTTTCCTTTTGGAACTACTGTTATCACTGCATAGTTTGGTCTGATTGAATATTAGGAGTGATCGATTTCAGAGTGAGGAGATTTCAAATCTGGAACCTAAAACCTATCTTGTCAGGAATGGTTTGCAGTTATATGAATAAAAAATCAACCCTGCTAACCCTTGGACCAGCATGGGCTCTTTTTTTTTTTTTTTAAGTTCATTATATATATAGCGTCAAACATGAATATAATTCTTTCTACTTGTGGATATAATATTAAACATATTCAATTTGAACAAATATTTTTCTATTTTAAAAATAAGAGTTAAAGGATATACTTAGGGCTAGGGGTCTACCAATTCAAAGCCAATTTGATTCGAGGTTAACCTAGAATTGTGAACCAGCCTTGTAGGTTCCCAATTTCAAGTTCTTGAGTAAAACAAGCCAGTTTGGGGTATAGAATCAAGACCCAAACCGGTCAAGGTCGGTGGTGGATTTCGGTTCTTTATATCAAGTCAATGCATTCTCGTTCTATGTGATTTTTAAATTATCACAATTGGTTTGTTTGATAATATAGCATCATACATCATGCATGCCACATAATTTAAGCGTTACACACTAGATTTTCTCTAAGAGACAGCTTGTGTTCATTTAATGCTTGTGATATCAAGATTTAAATGCCAGATCCCATAGTTAAGTTCTCTTAATTAGCTACCCAACTTTTTACAAGAATACTATGCGAACCTCCTCTCTCTTTTTTTTCAACTTCTTTCTCCCAAAATCACTTTTTTCGAATCAAGTCTATGATTAGATAAGTCTTCGTAATTAAATTGAGCCTAGCTCCAAAATCAGTCATGATCTCAAATTTACTTTTCCTTGTTTTATGGCCATCAATCCACTTCAAGCCAAATAAGTCTGGCTCTAATACCAATTGTGATGAAAAATAAGCAACTAAATTTATGAATGACTAACTGTGTGTGTTATTGAGTGATGGGAAACATAGAGTATTGGAGTGATGCAAGTGCGGTTGTAATCATCCTTGTATCTTGTTGCCCATCGTCTCATATTGTGAAGCTTCATAATTTGTGGTTTATGTGGGAGCAAACCCATGCCACGCTTACTAATTTCTAGTCAAAATTTGTCAAAAAAAACTCCATTGAAAATTCATACAACAATTTAGAACTCAATTGGCAAAACTGAAAAATTTAACACTGAATTGACATCCATCTAATATATTTAGGGCTGATTAGATAGATTCCCTTAATCGTTAGTGAAGAAACAATTCTCAAAGCCTAGCATCTTGGCAATTAAACTTTGAGCAAACACGAAATTGTAAGGGTAGATTAATGATTCTTTCCATATTATTGAAGAAATGAACTATAATATGTTGAAATCAGCATGACAAATTTTGATAATTAATCCCGCTTATGGATGTAATTATACTTGAGACATATTATAAAAGTTCACGTCGAAAATCCACTCTTTTTTTCATTTTTTTTCCACTTCATTTTTGTCGTCCTTCTCATTTTCTTCCATTGCTTGTTTGAGGCTTACCCTCATTCTATATGTGGTGTGAGGCTGAACACAGCAATCAGTACCAAAAGTATATGCTCTAGACATTATAGGCTAGTTAGCTCAATAGTTTAAATTAACAATCACCTAACTAACAAGCATAGTTAGAATGCAAATGAAGTGCGACTAGAGATCAGTCCTCCTAAACTTATGTGGAATGTAGAAGATTTTAAATTAGTGAAATGGTTGGATAAGGTTCGTCTCACAAAGAGAATTGATCTTGGAATTTGTCTTGAGCAAAAGATATACATCACACTCGAAATCAAATGATAGCGAACATTCATTGTTTTCAAATTTTAAGAGTTCTTTGTGAAATGACGCAAGTAAATGGATATGCAAAGAAAATGAAACTTAAGCATGTCATATACAGAGATGCAAAAAAATAGGATCCTAGGTTGGTCATGGCTTTCATATTTTAAGTTTTTCGAATAGAACATCGAAAGTGAATAAATTCTCAGAAAAATGAAACACAAACATAGAAAACTCATAAATGTAATGAGACAGAAGAAAAAATCGTATCATGTATACTCATCTGTCTGTTAGATATTTACCTAAGTAGAAAATGAAACCCTGTTCAGAGGTAAAATTGAGAATTAAACAGTAAATCATAATAAGTCAATTGTAAATATATATAAATATATATATGTTATTTTGATTGAAAAATAAAGAAGCGATAGGTAAGAAATATCCTTTTGAGGACTATTGATGCCTTCAAAGGGTAGACTGTTGGATCTCGACAATTTGAAAGAAATAGAGGATTTTTTAAATCTGATCAAACAGAGGAGGGGAAAAAAAAAAAGAAAAATTCAATGCTATGAACTATCATGAGGAGAAATGGAAAGAAGTGAATGAGTTGCTCGGTAAAGGATTTGTCTCCTGATTTGTTGCATTATAGGTATTTGAGGCACTTGGGAATATATATATTTTTTGATATTGAGGATCTGCCCTAGCACACGTTATGGGTGCTCACGACCCCCGCTGGACACCGGCCAGCGAAGACCAACAGCTATACCTTGGGGGGACTAGCACAGGACCCTACCACCCATGACCCCTCACTTAAGCCGCAATCAACTAGTTGGGGAATCGAAGCCAAGACCTCAAGGTCGACTAAACCCTAACCAACTGGGCTGCCTATGGGTAGGTAAATATATATATTAGTAACCCAGGGAACTCCGTAAGCCGACAGCCAGCGAGCAAACCCTGGGGGAGCGACTGCAAGACCCACCACCAGAGTACTCTAGGTAAGAATTTCTAACGACGCCTCTAAGATTCTAACTCCTCTCATTCGTGAGCAAGAGAGAGCCCCAAGCCAACTGTGCCGCTGCGGGCGATGGTATGGGTAGGTAAATATTAGTACACGTGTTATTAAAAAAAAAAAATGTGTACACGTGTTATTAATCATTTTTGGATAGTTTGACAAGTAACTCTTCAAATGAAGAAATGTGTCACAATAAATTCAAAAAATAAAATTTTAAAAATTATTGAAAGGTTAACTCTTGGACATCTATCTGATTGTTTTGGGTTAATACCTCAAAAAACCCCAAACCGATACATTTATAACAAATTTACCCAAAACTATTTTTTTACCATGAAAAACCCCAAATTGGTACGCCTGTGATAAATTTATCCCGATTAACCATAAAAGAAACCCTAAATTGGTACATTTATGACAAATTTACCCCAAATTAATTTATTCAATCGCAAAAAACCCCAAATTGGTAAATTTGTGACAAATATACCATTCGCTCACCAGGAGATGGTGCCCTTTTTACGAGCTAGTTATGAAATTTCAGCATCTTCCGTCAAAAAAAAAAAAATTGGATTAATACTACAAAAAAATCATAAAAATTGTAAACCATGACAAATGGAACATAAAATCCTAAATTGGTATATTAGTTAACTGTCACGTATCATTTAACTTAATAATTTAACAATAAAATTTAACGAAAACTAACATATGGTAAATTTGTCGCAAGTGTACCAGTTTAGGATAATTTTATCAAAGGTATACCAATATAGGGTTTTTGGTAGTAAAAAAAATAGTTAAGAGTAAATTTGTCACTGGTGTATCAGTTTAGGATTTTTCAGGGTATTAACCCTTGTTTTTTGTTTCCATCTTACACTTTAGTGACTTTTGCAAGATATGACAAATTTCACTAAATTATGATTGCGGTTAAATTAACTTCGAGATAGATAGCTAATTAATAATTCGTGGACACCAAACAAAGAAGAAACATTGACCTTGGTTAATCACAATCGATATTTGTAACAGAGCCCATAATTAGCATTTTCAGTTGTTCCTTTCGAATTTAGAATTTGCATGATGTATATTTCGGTGAATCCATGAGCTTTCTTCGTCAGAAGCGAATCCATGGGTTCAGGCAAAAAACGTGCTCCTAATATTAAACTAGCTTTGAATTTCGCAGGATCATCACTAATTTCAAGCCACACACCTAGATTACATCACCTGTAAAAAATGTGTGATTTTCACAAGTGCCTTTAGGATTATGCAATATGTATGCATTGTTATGGCAAATTTCCAAGTGTGCACGTTTATGATCTTGAGACTGCAAGTGAGAATTACTTAACATGATTTTTGCAGTTCTTAACCTCGCCTCTTTCTGTTGTATTGTACGGTAGTCTTGTTAGCAAAATCCTGTTTCTCATTTGTCTATTTCATTATATCATATTAGATGAAGTTTGATTTGACTATTGATGTATGACTGGTTATCTTTTTGCTTTTACTTTTATCAACGTCGCACCAATTTTTTTCCTTTTCTTTTAAATTAAACTCTTTTTTTAAAATTATTTAGAAAATGCATATGTAAAGCTCATTACAAGAGAGATAAGTGCCGATAGATATGCTCGATATAGATTATGGGCTCATTTCTTAACAATTTAACCTTTTAAGATAAATGGTTGTCTAAACATTGGCTACTAAATTCCTAGAAGAATATGAACAGCTACTCATCAAAAAGATGATATGGTCATTTAGCACAAGCTCTTCAAGCTCATACCAATCATAACTTAAAATGATATATCTTAACTCTTCTCCCATCCCTCCCCCTGCTCCACTTCTACCTCTATCGTTGCCGCCCTGCTGCCCCACTAACATTGATGCTGCCTATGCCATTGCTTCTCTTTCTCTCTCTCTTCCCCCAAGGGTAAGCACAAGAATTTGATCAAATTTGCCGATTTTGGGTAGTTCACAGTTCCTAAAAATTGGAACTAGTAATAATCGGTTTGATTTTCGATTCCAGGTGTGCACTAAACAATTGGACTAGACTGATAGTTTTATTGTATTGCCAAAAGGCTGGAGAAGAGGATAAAAAAAAACATTCATACATGGACTTACACTTTGCGAGAGTGTTCCATTCCTCTCGAGAGTTCAAAAACAAATTTTTTTCTAATCTCCTTTCCAATTTAGTGTTCCAATCCTTGCTAGGGAATAGGGAATAGGGAAAAAGGAAAAAACAAAAAACAAAAGAAGAAGAAGAAGAAGAAAGATCATGGTGGTTCTTGGACTAGGTGGGCTGGTTCTTGGTTTCACAAATAAGGAATCAATCCTTCTGGTTCAAATCCCGGTTCCAAGATATGATTCGGTACTCTAGAACCAATCATCCCTATTCTACCCTACTCATGTTACCGCACTTAATCTGAGGATGAACAACCGAACGATTGACCTAAAATAAGATTAATTAAGAAAGAAAAACTGCACGAAATGCCCCAACTCTGATGAGGAGCATGTAGCTCTATAGCTCAAGCTGAGCCCAGATGCAAATACAACTCATGCGACTGCAGAGAATATAAGCAAATAGATCCACATATAAATAGAAAGGTTGTCGAAGCTTCATGCCTAATTAACCTAGGTTCAAAGTAACAAAGATGAGAAGGCAAAGTTTGAAGCTACATTTCAAAGTTTGAAACTTAAAATAAAAGAAAACCCAGGTCCCCAGCAGAACCGCGCCTCTCACTCCTACGAGAACTCGCAAGAACATCCATGGAAAGAGGCCGCTACAGATCTTTCTTCCCGATCAATTTTCCGGGAGCCTCCTTGGTTGCGGACCACTATTGGATTACCTCCTTGCATTTTTTGTGGATCTCGACGGACCTGACAATGCCCGTATCGCGTAATGAGCCAAAAGCATGGAAAATGCGCATAATATGGAAGTGTGATATGCCCCAAGTCATCATCGCCATATTCTTATTAACATAATTTTTTGAGTCCAAGATATAAAGTGAGCTCCTAATAACAATGTGATTTGCTCATCATATAGCAACAGACTAAAATGGCATATAGTATTATCATAAGGTCCGTGCGATTTCGAATAAGTAAAATGCTTATTAAAGCAATAATTTCCGAGCACTCACCACGTTGACTCGCTAAGAACATCCTCAGATGGGGGTCGATCGGTAAACCAAGAGTTTCGTACATCGGATCATAGACACTGTTCATAATCCCCCCAGAGCTGTTATTATTGAGACACGAAAAAAACGAGAGGGAAAGTTAACATAAAATAGGCAGAAATTATCTGAATCAAAATGCTGCAATATATCGAAAAGGTTGTTCAGTGTGTACTTAACTCATACCTTTGAGGTTGAAAACTAGTATTAGCCGGTCCAAAATTGGCCCCAGGTTGACTTTGTTCCTCAGTGATTCCATCCATCTACATGATCCACATACGAGAAAATATCTTAGTTAAGATCCTAACCACATTTGGGTATGAAATAAATCAATAATCGTAATTCAGTACCGACTAATAAAACTACTATTTATAAGAAAGTTGACCCGAAAATGTTTAGCAGATGAGGATGACGAATGTCGTTTCTCATAAATACCATCAAAATTCGAGATCACTGTCTACTTTCTTGCAAAAGTTTTCATCCGAGAGGGCTCACATTATTAGGCAATAAAAAAAAATGTAATAATGAACCACAATATTGCCATTTATTTGTTAGATTAATCACAAACTATAAGTACCTTACTGTACGTGTTCATTGTTCTCAAATGATATTGATTACCAATATAGTAATTTCCACCATCCTATAGGAAATTATTGAAGATGATGTTTTTGTGTTGACTGATGTATTTCGAACATCAAAATCAAAATGAATGCGTATTCTGGACTTAAAAAAAAAAACAAAAAATTGTAGTTTTACCATTTCTGGATTCATGAATTGGCTTTGCCCTGGGTTCAGATTTGGGATAACTTGAGGAGCTTCATTAGAAAATCCAAGTGGACTAGTAAAGGAAACCCAATAAGTAAGTCTATACAGAACCATGAAAGAACTCCATATTCAGAACCTTGAAGAACTCCATAATGTAGAATGATACACAATGAAGAATGCAGTTGATGGAAAATTGAACGAGGCCTAGAAAAGGTCCCCAAACAGTAATGAAGAATGAACTAAGCTTAGATACCTTTGAGGTAAAGATGATGCAGGATGCGAGAACATTATGCCATTGTCAGCATCATTAACGAAACTTTGCACAAATGGTGCTTCATTAAGTTGTTCATAAGATGGTGAATATTGAGGCCTAGATTCAAAGAGCAAAAGAGGATTAACGACGGTGATAAAGGGTATATATCATTGAAATAACTATGGTGACAAACATGATCAACAAAAAAGCATATAGCATATGATATTTGTTGTGCTTTGATTCTTGCTATTACTTGTGCATATAAAGGAAGGAACACAAAACATAAACAGTCAAAAAGGGAGGAAAATCATTAGAAGTTTGAATCAACTAGGACTAAGCAGGATAACCTAAACGATCTTTACTATTGGGTCCAGCAACATATTTTGAGGACATTTATCAAACAGTATTACACAAACGAAAACTACCAATATTATTGTTAACCAATGTTTTTTAAGGAACATTTTCATGCTTTGCTATTGCAGAAAGTGCAAACTTCATCAAAATCACAGCTACAAAGCCTAATACATTTGAACTATTTTTACTTCATGAAGTTATAATTGCTCAAAAGGTTAAAAAATAAATCTCGGCATTATAGAATCATGAACTGCAAAGATAAACGAAGTCTGACCCAATCATCATCAAAGTCTCAGGCATTGTAGAATCATGACTTTGTAGATCTGCATCAAGGATTGGAAGCTGATTTGGTTGCACATGTTGTGCTCGATAGAGACTTTTCCTGTTTATACAATACAAACAAATCTGATACCATCACTAACACAAGGGCATCACAAGTTGAACGATTTGGGTGTGCTTTATTTTGCACAGTGTAGGTGCTTCTAGTGGTAGACAGAATATTCCCTTACAGCCTTTCCATTTCATCTAGGGTTTTCAAGTTCTTCCTCACATTGAAAAAAAAAATAAAAATCAATGTAGATAAGGAAACAACAACAGGATTAAGTCAACGGTGCGACATTAACCTCCTTAAAAAAGTAATAAGTTTGATTAATTGTGATATTTGGTATTATATATTTCTTGTGTTTGGAAAGGAATATCGAATGACAAGTTAGTTTTTTTTTTTTTTTTTTTTTTTTTTGAAGTACTAAGACAGTGTAGGTACACGGTAGGAGAATCAACTCTACCAGCAAGGCAAAAACTATTGACAACAAGAGATAACTCTTGTTCTAGGAGTAAATATGCTTAATAAGTATCTCCACCCGGAGACATCACTGAAACATTGAGAAAAGCTCAAGCAAGACTGCTAGGGAAAGAACAAATACCGATATGGGATAGAGGTCTCAGGTGATAACGTGGATATGTCTACAGCTGCAGGTATACGTGCATCAGATGCATCAACAAGCACTTCATTGATCTGTTGCTGAGACATACCATGAGGCCTGATATAATTCGTGGGTTATGTTTATGATTTTACACGGTTCTCATGACGGAGATGAGGAAAAGAAAAGCTCAGTATATACCAAATAGGCAAAGCTTGTTGAGGTGTCCCCGAACTAGAATACTGAGCATCAAGAACAAACGGGATCATTGATAATTCATCGATGAATTGGTGGGACCTGAATTCGAGTAATTCGTGACAAGCATAAAACAATATGACGTTAAACAAACTCCATGATTCTACAAATTGCAATATATACTTACTCTCAATAGTATCTTCACATTACATAAATATAAATACTACTAATGATATATATATAAAAGGTTGAACTGAATACCGAATTGGCGCCTTGGAATACTGACCATTCAGTACATTTGGGATGCTTGGAGCTTCACTTATAAATCGATGGGTCCAGAATTTTCAACAGAATTCATCAACACGCATTTTTTCTTTCATTTGGTGCAATTGATTTTTTCTTATAGGCTTTAAAGTCAGTTAAAACATGTGCTATGAGTATAAAACAATGGAGAAGAGCTCGATTATGTACCCTGAAGAGGCTTCATAAGGATTAGTTTGGTCGCAGATGACCTGATTTTCCTCTTGTTGGTGGGTCAAATGAGGCGCCTCATGCCCCACTCCAAGTCCCATCTAGTTAAGAGCAACAAGTATTCACATTCACACGGTATTAGCACCATTATATTCCAATGGTATTGTTATATCGAGCTTCATGAGACTTATCACGAGGGTTGAAGTCATGAATATACTTACTTCACTGTAAGGGAATGGCGTTTGAGGCCAAGGAATTGGCCAACTCTGGTCGGAATGGTTCCCTCCAATCTTCCATGCTTGTTCGCCACTCGTGTTGCCGCCATCTAACAAACCTCCTTGGTGAAGACTGGGTTTTCATGCATCAAACATTTGAGAAAATCCTCAGGATAAGCTATGGCATAGTTGACATATCGTAATATGAAATATCTTTTTAGAAGTTTAATATGTAAATGAGAAAGCTCATGTCCACAAACCTAGTTGGCGGTTGAGTGGGTTGCGTCGACATCATCTCCGCTTGGCGAAAAGGCTGATCTGGTTCTCGAGTTACTAATTCCAACTGATCACGATGAAGAGATGTAAACAATTATATATATAAATTTATGTCCTAATGTATGTTTATCTATTGTTAATACGGAATAGAAAAGACGATAATTAGGGTGCATCATTTTGGAAATTTATCAAAATATTGTCATACAGTTGGCGAAGGGAAGCAGTCCAATGATGATGGTTCTTCATTGTTGCCGAGATAGTTTTCTTCTTGAAGCTCGAGGTTTGGAGACGTGACCAGAATAAATTGACCTGGATTTGGTGGTGCCACATGAAATGGATGGGCATTTCCATCTGAAGAACGATCTTCCATATCTTCCTGAACAAAATTCAAGAAAAATCAAGTTAATAAAAGTCCAATTCACAAATCGTCGAAAAGAAGAAAAGAGGTGCTTTCTTAGTTTTTTTTTTTTTTTTTAAAGGAAAGAAGTACATAATCACCTATTGTTATGATAAAAAAAAAAATACCGAGGACATTGAGTGCTTTTTTTTTTGGTCGAATGGACATTGAGTGCCTATGTTTGTGAAAATTGGCTGTAAGTCATTCGACGTAACTATTTGAAACATTGAATCCCACGGGGAAGATGGGGGCAATAAGTGAGGACATAAAAGGATTAGTGAAAATATCTAATAGTAAGGAAAATAGTGAAGAAAAATGTAACCGCGATAGTCGGAATTCCGTTTAATCTTATCAAGGTAATTATTGCACATCAAAATAAATTTATTTGAACTTGCTTTGCTTGAGAACAACTAAGCAGATTTTTGGGAAGTGTTACAAGAGCTAGACTTTTAAATATTTTGTTTACCTAGCCGTTTAAACATATAGGAACGTTAGAGGCGTTCCCCCGTAATTCGAGATGGTTATTGTATCGTCATTTTTTTCTATAAATGTAAGATTCTTTATTTATTAACCCATGCTAGGATAGACTTGAGAAATATTAAAAAAACGAAGGCAGTCATATCCTTATTTACTCCGAAAACGGAACTACGACACGTCGGAGAGGTTTGACCACGTTTTCTCTCTGGGTGTTATCAAGGGGTGATTTTCATTAGAGATGGTGAGTGATTTTAAACAAAAATGGCCAGACCTTGTACATTCAAGATTCAGCCATCATGTCCCAGATATTCATCACCTTGCACGTGTTATCTACTAATCCTTGACATGCTCCTGGCCTTTTTTTTCTTTTTCTTTTTCTTTTTCTTTTTCTTTTTTTCCAAAAGGAGATTCTGATACTAAAAGGTTAATTGAGACTACATTTGTTTGTCAAAGCATGTTTAGTAGATTTGGTAAATGAACTTTCACGATGACTCCAAATTACTCGGTGTTTTCATGGTTTTCAAATTTTAAGAATTCCTTAAGCAAACAGTGTAAGAAAATAGAGTTTCGAAGAAAATGAAATTTAAACTGTGTTTTATAGAGAGACGTGAAAAGGAGGATCCAAAATTCTCAATGACTTAACTCATTCCACATTTTAAGTGTTCCTGATAGAACATCATAATTAAGTAAATTAAGAGAAAATAAAACATAAACAGGAACAACTCACATACATAACTGGGAGAAAGAAGATGGAATCATATGCGGTGATAACAAGGACAACTCACATACATATATATATATATATATCAGAAATCTACTCAAACAGAAGATAGAATCGTATTCGGTGATAAAATTGAGAGAAATAATGAATCATAAAAATATATTTGCAAGACATCTTTTGAAGTACTATTCGTACCTACGAATGGTGGATGGTTGGATCTTGCCAATTTAAAAGAAATAGAGGAAGTGGTTGAGGAAAATGGAAGATTTGTTAAGTAAATAAACTAGGAATAAGGAGGCATACCAGAAGATAGAGATGACAAGCTGAAGGGGGGAAGGGAGCAGGTATCGAGGCAAAATGAGCTATTCTGCTGTGCTCTTGAATGCGACCCTCGGAGGGCATATTTAGGGGAAGAGAGAAGGCATCAAAGGCTGTTCTGACCCACTGCCAATAAAGTGAGACAATCCCAGGTTTTAAGTACCAATAAATATTTCAGTGAGGAAAATGTGAAGGTTTGTTTGGATTTTTCTTGAGGCGTGCATATAGTGATGGTTATAATATTTTCATGTGCTTTTTCTATGGCTGTTGTTATGCTTGCTCTAAGTTTGCGATTAATATTTTTTTCCTATTTAGATGTTGTTCATTTTGACAGGTAACTTCGTTAAGATTTTGTTCGTTTTGATGGGTAACTTCGTTAAGATTTTGTTCGTTATAACGCATAACAAGCTCGATTAAGTAGTTTTGGCAGGTGTCTTAAGCTCTAAAATATATCCAATTTGTCGTGACATCCCACGATAAATAAATCTAACCGTAAGGTAATTTCTAAATTCCATAACGTAAACTAACAATTTACTTTGGACAATAAAATTTGTACAAAGTTAAAATCTCTACTGTAATATTTCACATTGTAAATCTAGTTTTAGTTTTAACTAGATCCACAAAAATACTATCGTTACCTTGTTTTGGTCCCAAAAGATACTCGTTTCCAAAGGACGAAAATTAGAGAAGTCTTCGAATTGACTTAACAAAAAGGAAAATTCAATCCTATGAGCTATCATGAGCAGAAATGGAAAATAATAAATGAGTTGCTCGAAAGAGGATTTGTCCCTTTATTTGTGCCATTGGAGGCATTTGAGGGATTAAGGAATATCGACATACGTGGCACTAAGTTATTTGAGCAGTTTGACAAGTGGCTTTTGAAACGAAGATATGTGTCATAAATGGACTCAAAAAGCTAAAATATGCAAAATAATAAGAGGTCAACTCTTAAAAAGCTGTTGCTTATTGTATTTTTGCATGCCTCGCTTTAATCAGGTTTTGCATGGGTGACAAATTTCATGCGGTGGTAATTACGGTTAAAGTAGCCTCGGATAGATAGGACAAAATATATATATCGACGTTTTAAACCATTGAACTTTTTGACATATTCTAGATAATTTAAAAGAGGGATAATTCCACAAAAATATTTTAAACTAATATACTTGTAATACAATTACTTTAAACTAATTTTCATGTCAACCAAAAGTTAAAATCTCTAATATTTAACATTGTAAATTAGTTTTAGTTTGAACTCAAAAATACTATTGTTACCTTGTTTTGGTCCCAAAGATACTCATTTCACATGGAGGAAAATTAAAGAAGTCTCCGAATTGAGGTGACAAAAAGGGAAAATTTAATCCTATGAATTATCATGAGCAGAAATGGAAAATAGTCCATGAGTTTCTCGAAAGAGGATTTGTCTCTTGATTTGTTGGCATTGGAAGCATTCGAGGTAAATCGGAATATCGGTACATGTGGCATTAAGTTATTTGGGCAATTTGACAATTAGCTTTTTAAAGGAAGATATATGTCAGAAATGGACTCAAAAAATACAAATACGCAAAGTAATGAGAGGTCAACTCTTAAAAAGTTATCTACTTATTGTCTTTTTTGCATCCCACGCTTTAACCAATTCTTGCATGGGTTGACACACTTCATTTGCTGGTGATGGCGGTTAAAGTAATACTGGATGCAATTAATAATTCCAGGACAAAAAAATAGAAGAAAAATCAACCTTTTAAACCATTGAACTTCTTTTTTTTTTTTTGACAAAAAACAACCGTTGAACTTTTTGGCATAGTCTCGTAATATATTTACTCAAACAAGTAGATAGGAAACTAATTTACTTGAAAATTTAAAAGTATATTATCATGAAACTTAAATTTACAAATATACTTGTAAATTTTCATGTATGAGTATAGCATTTTGGAGTAAATATATTACAAGTAAATTTACAATGCAAAATACAAAAGACCATTGAACTTTTTGGCATATTCTTATAAATTTACCAGCAATGCCACATGCCTATTGGCGAACCTATAAAGTTTTACTTGCTAGTACTTTGTACAATAATTTTGTCACAGCAGCAAAGTGAATGGAACTTATGATGTTTGGCAAGAAGTATACAATTACTGGCAAGGACATGACAAAGACTAGAAATGTTCAAAATGTGATCTCGTATGTTAATGGTAATAGATATTACCTATTTCATTTGTGTCCTCAGACATGCTTCTCCAGGAATGCACTAGCCAGATTGCTGAAATTCAAGCAACAAAAAACTGAAGAAGATATTGATCCGATCGTCTTGGCAGCTTGAAAGTACAACTAATTTAAGGTCCCAAAATCACAGTCAGTTCAACATGACTGGCTACGGTCAAACCCCAAAAGCCCTATAATCGATGCCGGGCTGACAGACCACCCAAAACCCTGGAAGCGAATAAGACAAAAACAGAAGAAAAAGGCAAAAGTTTCAACCTTGATGAGGACTGAACCTGGAGGTACTGCAACCTGGGGGTTCCATCATCTTCCCGTTTGCTCCTCTCGCCACTCTGATCATTCGTAAACATTGCCCGGTTTCTCTCATCCGACTTCGAATCCTTTGTGTAATATGCTTGAAATTTTCAACCCACCTTTTAATTTCAGAATTCGTTCATTTTGCTTTGTTTTACCCACAATTCTTCGAATAAGTATTCTCCATTGGGAATTTACCATTGTCACGATCATCTATCATTCTTCACCGGTAATCTCATGAACAACAAGCAGAGGTATCAGTTCAATGATGAATTAACGATTTGCAAAATTATCCTTCATAATGTAATCATAATTGAAATGACATATAAAGAGATTTTTTTGTATCGAAAGTATTCTCTAATATTTTGCATTGTAAATTTAGTTTTAGTTTTAACTAGATCCATAAATATTATCGCCACCTTGTTTTGGGCCTAAAAATTACTCATTTCGAATGGAGGCAAATTAGAGAAGTCTTCAAATTGAGGTCACAAAAAGGAAAATTTAATCCTATGAGCTATCATGAGCAGAAATTGCAAATAATAAATGAGTTGCTCAAAAGAGGATTTGAGTTTTTGCATTGGAGGCATTTGAGGGATTCAGGAATATCGGTACACGTGGCATTTAGTTATTTGGACATTTTTTTTTTTTGGTCCGATATTTGGGCAGTTTGACAAGTAGCATTTGAAACGAAAATAAGTGCGAGAAATGGATTCAAAAAATTAAAATATGCAAGGTGATGAAAGGTCAACTCTTTGAAAGCTATCTGTTTATTGTCTATTTGCATTCCACGCTTTAACCAATTCTTACATGGGTTGACGAATTTTATGCGGTGGTAATTGCGGTTAAAGTAAAGTTGGATGCAACTAATAATTCTAGGACAAAAAAGAGAAAAGAAAATTCGACCTTTTAAACTATTGAATTTTTTGGCATAATCTAAATAGTTTATAAAGGGAAAATACCACAAAAAAATCTCAAATCGATATACTTATAATACATTTACTCTAAACCAATTTTAATGTCAACTAAAAATCCTAAATTGGCACACCCATGACATATTTATCTTTCATAAATTGCTAACAAGGAAAGAACAAAAGGAAAAAAGAAAAAGAAAAAAAAAAGAATGGTTTCCAAACAGGCCATAACCATTACATACCAAATTTTCTTTAAGAAATTCATTCAATACTCGCGATATCTAGATTTAAATATCGAATTTCATAATTGAGTTCATCTTAAAAAGAAAAAGAAAATATAAAATATAAAAATATGAAAACTTAATTTTTTTTAGAAATAAAATTTATCCATTAAATTTGTATTGCATATAAGTATTTTAACAATATAATTTTTTTAAAAGTCATAAAAAAAAAAAACAAGTTATCCTAGATTTGATTAGATATATAAGTATTTTAACAAAATGAGTCAGGTCATGTATGACTTGAGATATTTGCCTTACAAATAAATGGGCCATAAATAAATTAATTGGTCAATTTTGGTTGAACGATTTATCACCTGATCTAAACCCGATCCTATCTACCTATGAAATAGGTCTATGGGGCCAAAATGAAAGTAAGATTTATTTGCACGATGGGGGGACCCTCTCTCTCTCTATAGATGCAATTTAGAGGCGTAAACACACGCTCATGTAACGAAGAAAGAAATCGTCCAGGCAGGGCTCCAGTTTTGGGTGTTGCCTAGCAAGCGATAATCACAGCGCTGCCTAGGCGTCACCGATTCTGTCTACTCCGGCGTTCCAACTCAGCGGGCTTCTACCTAGAACAACAGCAATGCCGAGCAATCCCAGTCTCGACAAAGCTCTTAGCCCCCTCAACTAATAATTCTAGGACAAAAAAGAGAAAAGAAAATTCGACCTTTTAAACTATTGAATTTTTTGGCATAATCTAAATAGTTTATAAAGGGAAAATACCACAAAAAAAATCTCAAATCGATATACTTATAATACATTTACTCTAAACCAATTTTAATGTCAACTAAAAATCCTAAATTGGCACACCCATGACATATTTATCTTTCATAAATTGCTAACAAGGAAAGAACAAAAGGAAAAAAGAAAAAGAAAAAAAAAAGAATGGTTTCCAAACAGGCCATAACCATTACATACCAAATTTTCTTTAAGAAATTCATTCAATACTCACGATATCTAGATTTAAATATCGAATTTCATAATTGAGTTCATCTTTAAAAAAAAAAGAAAATATAAAATATAAAAATATGAAAACTTAATTTTTTTTAGAAATAAAATTTATCCATTAGATTTGTATTGCATATAAGTATTTTAACAATATAATTTTTTTAAAAGTCATAAAAAAAAAACAAGTTATCCTAGATTTGATTAGATATATAAGTATTTTAACAAAATGAGTCGGGTCATGTATGACTTGAGATATTTGCCTTACAAATAAATGGGCCATAAATAAATTAATTGGTCAATTTTGGTTGAACGATTTATCACCTGATCTAAACCCGATCCTATCCACCTATGAAATAGGTCTATGGGGCCAAAATGAAAGTAAGATTGATTTGCACGATGGGGGGACCCTCTCTCTCTCTATAGATGCAATTTAGAGGCGTAAACACACGCTCATGTAACGAAGAAAGAAATCGTCCAGGCAGGCTCCAGTTTTGGGTGTTGCCTAGCAAGCGATAATCACAGCGCTGCCTAGGCGTCACCGATTCTGTCTACTCTGGCGTTCCAACTCAGCGGGCTTCTACCTAGAACAACAGCAATGCCGAGCAATCCCGGTCTCGACAAAGCTCTTAGCCCCCTCAAACCCCCAACACCCAGCGGCTTCCAACCGTGAGCCGACCCTTGTCTAGCATATGAATCCAGTACTAGAGGTGTCAAAATGGGTCATTAACCCATTTTTGGACCAATTTCTAGTTAAATGGTCATTAATGAGTCAAGCCTTATTTCCCAAAGCACTCATAATGGATTTTAAAAATAAAGAGGCTAAGATATATGGGTCTTAAATGGTTCTGAAAATAGACCCATTTAAGACCCATTTATCAACCCATTAAAAATGAATTCATTTATAAAGAGAGACTCTCTATTCTCTATTTAACTTTACTTTTTTATAAAAGCCGAAATTATAATTATTTTTTATTTTAATTTTCTTTACTTTTTTTCTTTTTTCTTTCCTTTTTTTTCTTTCTTCTTCCTCCAGTTGCCGGCTCGCCGATGGCCGGCGACCAGCCAAGCGAGCCTCAAGCTCACCAAATCCTGCGAGGCTCGAGCCTCACTTATGGCCAGCCGCTGGCCGTCGTCCAGCCAAAGAAGAAGAACAACAAAAAAGAAAAAAAAATAAATTAAAAATTAAAAAATAATTAAAATTCAATTTTAAAAATTAATTAAAAATAAAAAATAATTAAAATTTAATTTTAAAAATAAAAATAATTAAATTTTAATTTTAAAAATTAAAAATAATTAAACTTCGATTTTTTAAAATAATTATTTTAAAAATTATAAATATTGTCCATTGAATTTGTGTTGTATAAAACTATTTTAGGAATATCATTTTTTTTAAACATATATATAAGAAATAAGCTTTTTTAAGTTTAGTTAAATGGATCAGGTATGGATCGGATATGGGTCGAAAATTTTTTATTAGGCATAAATAGGTCATAAATGGGTTAATGGATTAATTTGGGTTGGACCATTAATGACCCGACCCAAACCTGATCCGACCCACCCGTTTAACACCTCTATCTAGTATCCAGAACAGCCGCAGCCGCTGTGCTTTCCTGACCGCCACACCTCAGCCCGATGACAACAGCATCCACACCTCTTGCTGCAAGCCATTAACACCCCCAGCAGGTTTTGTTTTCGCTATATATTGACGATCACTTGTTAAGATTTAGCAGCTTGCTGGGGGTTCTCACTGCCGTAAAGTCCTGGCCTTGTTCACTAATTGCGGTCTCTCCGGTGTCGTCTAGCCACTGCTGGAGATTTACCTTGCTATCGGTCTCGCTTGAAGACGGAATTCTGATTTAGGTAACCTCCAAGTTTTATTGTTCTGTTTGAATATCTAGTTACCTAATTCATATTATTATGGTTCTAACTCAATTTGGTCTTCCTATAGGTCACATTTGAATTTCCCTCGAAAAAAAGAATGTTTTATTTCAGAATTTCCTCCGTTTAAGTGGAAGGCTGAAGAGAATCAAATAGGGGTAAAAAAAAAAAAATTGGTGCGATTTAGATAAAAGTAAAAGTAAAAAGATAACAGGTCAATATAAAGTCCAATCAAAATTCTTTTCTTATGATATAATTAAATGGAAAATTGAGAAATAGGATTATGCTAACAAGACTAGTGTACAAAATAACAGAAAGAGGAAAGGTTAAGTACTGCGAAACCATGTTAAGTAACCTTTTATTCCAATAAGCAACACCGCTGTTGGAAGAATTTTATTCTCACATGCAATCTCAAGAGCACAAAGCACACACTTAGTCGGAAATCTACCATAACAATGCATACATATGTCATAATCTTGAGGTTAATTTTGAAAACAAAAAAAATTTCACCGGCAATGTATGTTATAAAATTATGAAAATTCGTAGGCTGGGTGTGGCTTAAAATTAGTGATGATCACGCGACATTTGTTTCCTTTATGTCTAAGAATTACTAATTAGCTATTTATCTCGATGCTAATTAACGACAATCATAATTTAGTCAAATTTGTCACCCCAAGCAAGAGCTGGTTAGAACGTGCCATGGAAAAAAAAAATAAGCAGATAGCTTTTCAAGAGTTAACCTATCGTTATTTACGACTTTTTTTAGTCCATTTCGGACATATTTCTTCGTTACAAAAGTTACTGGTCAAACTATCCAAATACTCCAAAAAAAAAAAAAAAAGTCCAAGTAAGTTAATACCACGCGTACCAATATTCCTGAATGCCTCAAATGTCTCCAATGCAACAAATCAAGATCCTCTTCCGAGCAATTCATTGACTAATTACCATTTCTGCTCATGATGATTCACAGAATTTAAATTTTCCTTTTTAACCTCAATTTGGTTAGTTAACAAATTCTCTATTTCTTTTAAATTGTCAAGATCCAACAGTCTACCCTATGAAGGCATCGATAGTTCCTCGAAAGGAGAGTTCTCGAAAATCTCTTCTTTATTTCTTAATAAAAATAATATTATAATTTACTTTGTTATGATTCACTATTTCGTTCTCGATTTTATCACTGAAGATTTCATCTTCTACTTGGGTACATTTCTTACATTTATACGTGGATAAATGATATATTTTTCTTTTTCTTTTTGTTACATGTACGAGTTTCTGTATTTGTGTTTCATCTGATAATTTATTTACTTTTGATGTTCTCTATGAAACACTATGAAAGCAGTCAGGTTGCTGAGCAATCTAGGATTCTCCCTTTTCCATCTCTTTGCCTAAGTTTCATTTTTTTAAAAAATAAAAAATAAAAAATCTATTTACTTATCATGCTTCATAAGGAACTCTTAGTATTTGAAAACAACGAAGTAAATGAAATATTTGTTTCCTAAAAATTTTGTTTACTATAATACTTACAAAGTACTTAAAAATCTAGAAAATCATGAAATTGTTGATAGAATCTTTCTCTGTGCACGCACTATGCATACTTCATGTGTGTCTGGAATTACAGAAAAATTCAGATTAGTTTGTCAAAGCATGTGTAGTAGATCTAGCGTTGTTAATAGAATCTCTCTGTGTGCGATGTGCATAGTTCACGTGCGTCTGAATTTACCAAAAAATTCCGACTGGTTTGTCAAGGCATGTTAGTAGTTCTAGTGTTTTCTAAGTGGACCTACTAAACGTCTGTTGAATTTAGTAAAGCACATGCACACCTGCCACATAGAGAGAGAAAATTTTCTAAGCAGTTTGCAACTATGAAGATTAACAAATTCACATCATGACTCCTAATTTCTCAATCTCTTCATTGTTTTCAAATTTTAAGAGTACCTTATCCAACACCATAAGAACATAGAGTTTCAAAGAAAATGAAACTCAAGTGAGTTTTATAGAGAGATTTAAAAGAGAGGATCCTAGATTTCTCAGCATCTTAATTTATTCTACGTTTTAAGTGTTTTTGATAGAACATTAGAATTATGTAAATTATTATAGAAAATAAAATATAAACAGAGACAACTCACGTAAGTAACTCAGAGAAAGAAAATAATCGTGTCATGCGTACCCGTATATTTATCAGAAATCTACTCAAATGGAAGATGAAATCCTGTTCAATGATAAAATTGAGAGAAACAGTGAATCACAAAACAGAATGAAATATATTAGTTTAATTAAGAGAGAAAAAACAGATACGCAAGACATCTCCTTTTGAGGTACTATCCGTGCCTGCGAAAGGTGGATTGTTGGATCTTGACCATTTAAACGAAATAAGGAAAGTGATTGAGGAAAATGGAAGATTTATTAAGTAATTAAACTAGGAATAAGGAAACATACCAGCAGATTAGAGATTGTAAGCTGAAGAGGGGAAGAGAGAAGGTATCAAGGCAAAATGAGCTCTTCCGGTGTGCTGCTCTTGAATGGGAACCTTGGAGCGCATTTATAGGGGAAGAAAAAGGCTGTTTTGAGCCACTGCCAATTAAGGGAGACAATCTCAAATTTTAAGTGCATTTATGTTTCTTAAAGCAGTACCAATAATTATTTTCAAAGAGGAAAATATGAAGTTTTGTTTGGGTTTTTCTTGAGGCGTGCATAGTGATGGCTATAATGTTTTCATTTGCCGTTTCTATGTGGCTATTGTTATGCTGGCTCTAAATTTGCGATTAACATTTTTCTTTCCCGTTAAGAGCTAGAATTTTAAACATCGACCTTTTAGACTATTGAATTTTTTGGCATAATCTGGATGATTAATAAAGGGGACAATATCACAAACTTTCCCTTGACGATGCTTTCTATTAGATTTTACATTTAGATAAATAAATAAAAAAGTGTATGTTAAGTAACCTTGGCATAAAATGAAGTCAATGCATTCTCATTTTATATGATTTCTAAAACAACCACACTTGATTTGAATAGATAATACAACGGTGTTCGTCATGCATGCCACATAATTTAAGCATTACACACCAGATTTTCTTTAAGATTGAGTTTGACTTCTTTCAATACTCGTGATATCTAGATTTAAATGCTAAATCCGACAATTAAATTTGTCTAACTAGGTACACAACTTTTTTACTCGGAATCGCGATATCTAGATATAAATGCTAGATTCCACAATTAAGTTTGTCTAACGAGGTACACTACTTTTTATATAGGAACACTACGACTGTCAATTTCTTTTCAACTTCTTTTTTCAATTCTTTAAAAAAAAAAAAAAATCGGACAATGGTGGGATAACCCTACGCAATTGAATTGAGCGTGGCTCCAAAGTCAATTGATTAATGCTCGTGATATCATTTTTCCTACTCCGGTTGCCATCAATTCATTTCAAATCAACTGAACTTGGCGCTTATATCAATTGTCATAAGAACAAGTGATCATATTTGTGAGGACTAAAGATTGTGAATTATTGTTATATAAATTATTGAGTGTAATTGAGAAGTTGGAAGACACTAAAAGTGTTTAACTCAATTGTAGTTGTAATATACATTATATTTCTTGTTCTATAGTAGAATCTCATGTTACTCTCTCCTGATGGAGTAGATCATATCGACTAAATCACATTGATCCGGTAATTTGATTTATATCCTCATTCTGTTTATCAATATTTTTGGATTGCTCATCAACAAAACAATGTTAGTTGGTCCTTCAAAGAATAGGCACTATGCATACAATTTGAGGCCATTGCAACCTTCTTATTGGTGAACCACCAAGAGAAAGCTAAGGATTACTAACCCAAAGATTTAGCGCGGACTCTCCCAAGCTCATACCAACCATAATTTTTGAGTTTTCAATTAATCAATTTAACATGCAAATCAATTCAATTAGAAGTCGTCACTAATTTATTACAAATCAATTAGAAATTCAAGAAGTGCAGGAGAACACTTTACTTCTACAAACCAAAAATATTATGGACATGGTGACTTGGTTACGCTAAATAAGTCTAACGCATTTTTGATATATTTACAGCTGATCACGGGTCAGCTCATGGAGCAGTGAAATGACTAGTAGGCGAAACTAGGTTAGTCGGAAAAAAGAAGACAACGACGACAACCGAACAAGAGGACAGTGGATGGTGCGCTCGGCGTGGCTCGCCGGCTCAATTGTGGTGGAGATGGGACCGCTGGAAGTGAAAATGCCGAGACGAGGTATTGAATATCAGATTCGCACAACTCTGATAATACTCTCCCAAGAGAAGCTCTTAAGGAATGAGATAAATACACTATTTTACTTGCAGAAAAAGTCTTTTCACTCTCCATTATTTGAAATGACTACAAGACTTGTTTATATGTGGACTTAAAACAAGACTCTTGGCATACCTTAACTATATGAAAAGACATGTCTAAATAAATATTAATAAAGACACTTTAATATGTGTGTCGAAAAGATTTCTATCAGAAACTGAACAACTTTTCGATCAAAAACACAAAAAGTCACGAGAGATAGGCGGGTGATATATTCAATATGAGGAACCACGGCTGAGAAACGCCGAGGTGAGATGGTAGACTACCAAGATGGGAGGGCGCCGGGCCGAGATAGCATCGATTTCTTTTTTCACTCCATCAGGACCGCAGCCCACATTCCTTTCTCTCTCCATAATTCCGAAGCTGCCCATTTCTCGCGTTTCATTATAGTTTTTAATTTTGTCCCCTGTCCAGCAACGTGCATGGCCGGAGAGTCCTTTTCTCTCGGTTTCCTCAAATAACTAAGCATATATATATGTAAGATTATGCCAATTGCTTTCTATGTATCATGTGACCAAAAACTTTTTAATTTCTTCTCAAGAATCGACTTTACTAAGCTAGCAAACCCATGGCGTAGCACATGTAATTTCGGCCGCCATAGAGGAATGAAAAGCTTGTCCCAATTTTTTCGCTTTATGGGCTTAGTCCAATTAGTTTAGTTAAGCTCATAAACCCCCTTCTGTAGTTATTTAGCTCTAGTCCAATGCAATTATAATTACACGGGCTTAATTAAAATGCTACTAATATTTATATACAGAAGCAAACTAATAGTATTTTTGGATAAGAGCCAATGTCAATACTTAATTATTCTACGTAATAAATAACTAAATGGGTCACTAAAATTTAAATGTCAATAGAGACAGGTAACAGCTAATATGAGAATTTCTTTCTTTTTCGTCTATGAGGTATTTTAGATAATATTTCCAATTGACATCGTTTTTTTTTTTTTTTGACGTCGTTGTGGAACAAGAGATTGAACAATCAAATGAATAGAATAAGAAAATTAAGGAAACACCAGATTTATATGGTTCTGTTAATGTGCTTGTATCCACAAGGAAAGCAACAAAAACACCCACCGTAGATCAAGCTATACAAGAAGACTACGAATACACTCAAGTCATTGAACTAGTCTTAGAGTTTTCCAGCCCCATTTACATCAAATAACCCACGAGTATATACCGTTCACAATTTTTCATGAATGATCTCTCAATTCACAAAAAATATATATAAAAAATTAATAATAATAATAATAATAATAATAATAATAATAATAATTATTATTATTATTATTATTATTATTATTATTATTATTATTATTATTATTATTATTATTATTAAATATAAATTCACAAATTTTATCACAAGATTTTGGCTATGAAACACTAAGGGCGTGCATGACAACTATTCTGTTTCAGAAATTGTTTCTGGAACAGAAATAGATTTTTCTATTTCTATTTCTAGAAGAGTTTCTAAGCAAAAATAACCGTTTGATAACGACACAAAATTTCTACTCTAAAAATAGAAATTCGTTTGATAACGACACAAAATTTATTTCTTTCGGACGGCGGTGGCGACGACCGACGACCTTTAATATAATTCTTGAACGGTTCTCCAACAATTTTCACAAAAAACCTCAACAATCGGACGACGACCACTAATGAACTATCATGGCGCTAACTGCAATACACAGAGAAACCCTTGAATACATTGATATATGCCACCGCCAGAGAAAGTCCTACGATAGACCGCTCAAAGAAGTCCAATCGAGTCCAAATAGGAAAGTGGATACGAGACTTTCTTTTTCTATTTTTCTTTCTGCGCCCACTCCAATTCGCAATCTGCTTTCCATGATTTCAAACATCAACAACAACAACAACAAAAGTCTAATTTCATGGACTTTTCTTTAATTAATCTCAGATTGAGTTTTGTTCAATGAGCTGAAACTCGAAACATATTATTACGAACATATTTAGACAGACTCAAAATAAAGACTAAGTTTCAGGAACATAAAACTTTTGTTAGAAGTATAGGAACTTCATATTTCACAACAATTCATTACAATTTTACAAAGCTTTCTCGGTTAGGATTCTGGCCACTAATTACAAGTAATTGCTGGAGCGATTTTCTCCACACACGTAAGCACTTTTCTAAATACAATTAAACCCATCGGATGGATATGAAAATAAAAATTTTAAAAATTATTAATTTACTCATTGCCCATTGATCTGAGGGCCTTTTGCCTCATATTGTGGAGCTTCATTATCAGCAGTTAGGTGGGAGCTGCTGATTGGCATCTCCACCTGCTCACATTGCATCACTTCTGGCAATTCCGGGACCCCCAAGCCATGCTGCTCCAACAAAAAAGTATTTATTTATTTATTTAATATGCATTTCTATTTTTTTTTAATATAATTACTGGTGGAAAATCATGGCAAAAAGAAAATTAATAGAACGAAAAATTAAACCTGAGCGTAAAAGGACTGAGAAATCATGGCTGGATTGTGGGCAGTTGAAGTGTATTCCTGAGGCCAAGCTGAGATGTTTCCTTCACTAGGGTTTGATACGTGTGATTCTGCCATGCTTCTTGGGTCAAGGCAGCTTGATCCCGTCGCTTGTACTAACGTTTGATACAGTGAAGACGATAGATCCCTGCAATTGTAGTTCTTGTTATATTAATGCCTTGCATAATAGATGCAGAACAACATTTGATTATGCCGGGAATTATGGTTTTGTCATTAGTCTAGAAATAATTATCAAAGCTTGGCATTTCAGCAATTAAACTCTAAAGCAAACACAAAATAGTGAGGGACTGCTTAAAAATGCACGTCTTTCATTGAATTAACTAGTTAGTAATGAGGTGACATCAACCAATGAGCTTTTGCGATTCATCGTATTATGGATGTGATTTCACTAAAAATATAATAAAATGTTTGAAACTTACCTGACTTGCATGAGAGAAGCGGACGAGTCGAAGAATTGTGCATTGTTCGGGTCATTTTCTGGCAACCACCCGACTTCATTGTCGAAGGAGCTCGACATCCCCGGCTGCAACTCATTTAAAAAATAATAATAATAATAATAATAATAATAATAATAATAACGTGAAAAACGATTATTTACACGTATTGATAGTGTCTAAATTTTGCTGAATTACCTGCATACTGGATGGATCGTAAGGAGATAGATGATTTACCATCAATTGCTCCTGCCAAAGACAATATTAGCAATTTTAGCTCAGCGGTCTAATTTCCTACTATAATAATATGTACAATAATCCAACGAATTTAATTTTAAATATACAATGTACAATTTGTGATAACTAGGGCCTGGGGTTGAACAGTGAACGTGTAACTATATACAAGCTCAATAACTTAAATTTTTGTACATGAATTGTTGTGTTGGCTAATTCTTGCTAATATAATAAAACAAAAAAAGTAATTATTTCGAGAATATTATGCTAAAAATGACAGAAATTCACCTTTCTCTGCACCACGCGTTTAAGGGAGTCAACAAGAGTATTCTCAATTGATTCCAGATCCTTCAAAGATGTATTTTTGGGAAGCAGAGTTGGCTCATACATTCTGCATTTTCCAGAAGCCCAAAAAAAAAAAAAAAACCCTTTAGTTACCAAAAATTAGCAATAGTAAACAAAAGTAATTTGGGACTATTAATATAAACTTTTGTCAAATTTTTCCTAGGAATGGAGAGAAGCAATTCATGCATGATTTTTCACTCTATTCAGAATTTCTAATATATAAAAATTAGCAATAGTAAACAAAAGTATACTATTTAGATTTCTCTTAGGAGTACCGTATCTGCTCCTCAGCCTCCAGAAGTTGCTGCCTCAACATGCCAATTTGCTGATGGAGCTCCTACATCACTCAGCTCAATTTAGACACCTGAAAATTGTTCATTCGCCACAAGAGTAGGCCAGTTTATCTCGGAGAAGTTCGTTTACCTCGGCATCAGCGTCGACTGCCCCCGGACTTTTGTCGGATCAATCGGAGATGCGTCAAAGTGCAGAACACACAAAATCATTTCCAGGTTAGTTCGTTCTGGTTTGACGAATTTAATAAAATTAAAAATAAAAATAGGGAGGGAGGGTCCAACACACTTTGCAAGTTGGAGAGCGAGGTCGTTCTCGTTCCGGAGTTGCTGGAGGGTCCTGAGCAAGTACTGCCAGAGCAAATTAATTATGAGAGAAAAGTGATAACTTAGATAGAAAATTGCTGAAAAGCGATGTAAGTGTCAATTTGCACCTCTTTGTTTTGGATAGCGCTGCAAAAAAAAAAAAAGATTATGAAGAATTAAGTTCAGAACCAAGCACAAGGAAACTAATTAGGATAGAAAATTGCTAAAATTTGAGGGCCTACGGAAATTTGGGGTGGTCCGTGTGCGCCGATCCTGGACATCTAGGACTGACAAAAGGCAAAAAAAGAAAAAAAAGAAGGAAATTATAAATAATTAATCTTGAAAGAAAAACCATTAAAAAAAAGGTGGTCGACATTTTTATAGAGTTTTAATTGCATACGTGTCTCGTTCTTGGTCGGTGAGGTTAATGAAACGGGTCAAGACATCCTCGATCCTGATTAAGAGATTTGTCTAGTCAAATTAAAATATTAGAAGCAGCGGAACTTCAACTCAAGCTAAAATAAAACTGAGCATAAAATTCACGAAATTAAAGGCAAGAAAAAATAGATATTCACACAGAAAATGGGAAGTTCTTTTTTCCTGATTGACAGTGAAGGAAGAATGATAATATATATTCGAACATGAACACCACACATATTAGCACACCTGTCATAGAATATAAATATAATTTAAACACGTTTCATCTCACAACAATTTAAATGCATTTCCAAAATAAGTTGAGTTACATTTCCTCTTCATGCATGTGCCTTCTTATTATTTTTCTCTAGCATATAAAGAGATCTCATTATTGCTAACACTAATCCAGCCTAGAATAACACCAATCTTTGACCCTAGACAGAATTGCAGAGATATCCATGATTCTATCCTACCCATGTCGCCTCACTCGGCTGCTACCGTCGCTCGTCGCCGCCTCCGCCTCCTCACTATTTGCTGATCTCTTCCCTCGTGAATCTCAGGCGACCTCCGATTACTGCACCCTCCAAAATGAGGTCTCAACCTCAAATTAGAGAGAGAGAGAGAGAGAGAGAGAGAAGCGTTGGCAGATGCGACATGCAATAGGGTCGCATGGCTAGGACGGAGGTCGGCGGCAACGGTGGAGGAAGTTTCTGAGTGCAATATGCAGTGCAGAGGCCCGTGGGAGAGAAGGGCGGTATTGGTAAAAGAAGAAAAGGAAACTGAAGAGAGAAGGAAAGAAATGAAAGAAACGATGGGGGAAGTATCAGGACAAAATTTTGATGAAAATCATTGTCAAAGGCAAATGAAAACCAAGGAAATAGGAACAAAAAATGTACCTAAGCTGAACTAGGTATTTTATAGACTCATTTTATATATCATATGATTAATATAACTAAAAACTATACAAGATATATGCAAGAGTTGATACGCAAGATAGGTAGTACTATTTCGATGCCAAGGGATTGCTCAATTGATTAAAATGCTTGTGCTCCATGCTCAAAACTCGGGTTGCAATCACGATAATTACACATTCTCTTGAAACCATTATCAAGGATATGGACCTATGTATTTCCGATCATCTATGTGTATTGGGTACTTAAAGAATCTTCAACACCCTATTGTCAACCAAAACAGATACTTTTGCTGTCTCTTGATGTGTAATCCACTTGAATTAGCAAAATGTGCTTACATTTATTTTAGCTCCTGACATATCCATAAGCATTGCTTAAATAATCATTAGGCATATTCAAAAGTTTAAATATTAGTCAACCTAGGAGGATGATTTGAAACGACCCATGATCAATATTCATATCGTTGAAAGTACAAGCTAAAAAGCTCAAAAACTTCCTACACGCTCCTAATAATTTCTGTGTTGTTTATCAGAAAATGAGACAAGTAGCAGAATTGTCTCTCGAACTTGTCTGACGTAATCGACAGGATTTTTTGTTTCGAGAGGAAGTTACGCTTTCCTAGTTTTTTATTTCGCACCAACAACGAAGCAATGACAGCATCTGGCTTCTTCTTCGCCACATTTCATCAAAACAGGACCAAAAACATGCAAGATATCGGTCTCTATTACCACGCAACTGACAAAGATGACCAAATTTCGGAACCTGAAGTTCATAGATAATTACATATCTGATGCAATCGTATCGAGCACGAAGGATGTTACCTTCTTTTTCCCGAAAAGTGGCTCACGCGGTCGGAGGGGGAGAACATGATGAGGGCGATGTCGATGTCGCAGAGGACGGAGAGCTCGTAGGCCTTCTTGATGAGCCCATTCCTGCGCTTCGAGAACGTCACTTGACGGTTCGTGATGTTCTCTATCCTCCTTATCTCTAGCTTGACGCGACCCATCTTTAATTCGTCACCGACGTCGTCTATCCCCCTAAGGAGCGGTGGAATGTTGCATCTGAGAGCTTCCAAATCCCCTCCTATTCTCAAGCTCCACGAAAGTGCACCATTCCCGGAAGATGTAATGCCAGGACAAGGAGGCCTTGAACGGAGGATTTGTCTTTTGAGAGAGAGAGAGAGAGAGAGAGAGAGAGAGAGATGGTTATGAGTTAATGGGAGGAAAGAGATGGAAGGGAGAGAATGGGGGGATTTATAAGAGGAAGGGAGGGCCGAGTCATAAGGGGTGACAGATTTTGGTTCAGCTGATTTGGGTTTCTTTCCATCAAGTCACCAGTTCATCTTTTGGACAAGGAAGTTTTGGTTGGGCAAGGGCCCCCTTCTTTTCCTTCCTTTTTTTTTTTATCAACAAAAATAATTTATCTTTGTTTCATCTTATCTTGATAATTCAAAAAAGAAAAATTACTTTTGGCTTTTGGCTAACATAAAAGAATTATATATATGAATTCCCAATAAATTATATGCTAAAAAATACGCGATTTAAAAATGGGTATAAATTAATTGGCTAGTTATACCGGCCAAAGAAGACTTTGGAAATTAAAAATATTTATATAATTTTTCAAAGGTTTGAGATTTCGAAGTGAGATCTCAATTACAAAGAGGGAAAGAATAGGGAAAGTTTGAAATTCCTAAGAGTGAAATCTCAATTACTAAGAGGGAAAAGAATAGGGAAAGTGAATGTCATTCTAACACACTAAACAATAAAAACCCAATCCATACGTCTATCTTTTAAATAATAACTTTGCCTAATGTGAAGAGAATATGATTTTTTCAAAAATAGGTCCAATGGTCTTTTGAGATTTTCAAACCATGAATGATATATAGACTACCAAAGTGGCGAACCTAGTGGGAAAAGATTGGATTTGAACGTGGAACCTTGCAATAATGTTTAGAGAGTCGCTAAATATCAAATGTTATTTTTTTTTTATAATCTACCTGGGGATTTTAACTTGGTCAACTGTTTTAAAATCTCAGGCAGCGCAATGTTCATTTTTTCCATGACATGACCGCACCATATAAAATTTTGTCACTTCATCGACATACTAAATAAAAAAATTAGCACTCTATTCATTTCGTAAAAAATGAAAAAAAAAAATTATTATCCTTAGTTTAGTGGTTGTAATTAATGAGGGCTCTGATATTGCAAGAGTCAGTGGACTGAGTGTAAAATTTCGGAACAATGCTGTTAGAGGAAGGCCTAGTCCTTTTGCTTAGCACATAAATAGGGGTTTGGAAAGATCCAAATTCAATATCTCTTTTTCTAATATCATGTAAAATTTTGTATAAGACCACTGCCAATTATTCCAAAGTTTAACATTTTAGATAAAAATGTGATTTAATATTTAAGTGTTTTATCCCTGAGAAAGCAGAATTTAATGTAGTAAAGCAATGTGACAAATAATTCAAATGATAACGAAACATTGGTTTTCCTTTTTTGGTCGGAAATGTTGGTTTTCTCGACAAGCTGGATTTATTGGGGCCCAATTCAGACCCGGTCGGTCTTTCGGGCCCATCTTGGATTCTTTTCGTTTTTCTTTTTTGGGCTTCAACGTGAGAAGCCCAAGCTGGCGTATACCAGCCCAAAAATCATTTCACAAAATTACGAAGATCCAACATTATGGAAATAAGGTAAGGAATAAATCATTTGTCCATGAGAAACCCAAAAAAGGAAGTTGAAATTAACAATGAAAAATATAAAAGGCCGAAATCCTGAAAGATTGGTCGAAAAATCGAGAATTGGACTTTTCAGGCTCATAACGAGCTTCCAAATTAGTACAAGGTCTGACCAAAAAAAAAAAAATTGTACAAGGTCCCCAGTAACTGAGTTTGAATAATTCTAAATTCGAATGTCGCCCAAGTGAATGTAATCCATAAATTTCAGAGTAATTTCATACTAATTATTTGATCATTTCAATTTTTGAGTCTTGGAACTTGATAAGCCTTGAATAATAATTCCGGCAGTACGTGAATATGTAGTTTTAAAAAAATTGGGCTCTGGGCCCAAACTTCCCCTACCTGGACCGATCCAATCGGATCTTGTTCCTTTTTTCTCCTTTTTTTTTTTTTCCCCTCTTCTTGATTGAGGAATAAGTGTTATTTCCCTTCTAGATCCATCTCTCACGAGTCACCGTTGATAAGGTTGAGCAACTTGGGTTATTCATGATTAATTCAGGGCAATCTATAATTAAGTCGATAGCGAGCCAGTTATCAAACCCGAAAGCATATTTGCAAAGGAAGAGCCCAATTCGGCTTTAGCAATTCCAAAACTCTAGATTTCTCAAAAAGCAAAATTAGCAAATGGTTTATAAACTTTGACACAATATGTAATGTAATCCTTGAATTTTAACCCAATATACAATGTGGTCCATAAATTTTGATACATGTTCAATCCAATCCCTAGACTATATTGTCCCATGACCTTGAATTAATGAAATAATAACATCTAACATTATCTTAAACATATATCAAAATTTTAGAGATAATATTATTCAAATTAAAAGTTCAAGATGACATTGTACGTTGAGTTAACATTTATAGACCACATTGCATATTAGGCAATTCAAGAATTATTTGTGTTATTATTGATTGTCAAAAGGAAAAAGTGAGTGTCATGAGGTACTACCACTTTTGGGGGGTTCGTGTTGTTCTGGGTGTTTCAGCTATGGTACATTGCTGTGTGTCGGACATTCATCATGTAGTGTTCCAGCTCACCTAGGTCCAGAAGTCGCCCGAGAAGTATCCCGATCCATAAATTAATAGGTCCATTTACTACAACTGATGTATGGACCTACGCAACCGATGCTCATGTCGCTACTGCATCTTGACAAATCATTGATTAATTGGATTTTAAAGGAATTAGGGTCATGGCAAAATTTCAGAGTTCGACATACTTTCATTGAGTAATTTGTGAGTAAAGACTCACCCCAAATTGTTATCACAAGGAGTAGCTAAATTTTAGTTTTTTCCTCTTTCCCGGTTGACCCACGTAGATTGGGTTGAGCCATCACGGATGGTATTAAAACTAGGTGTCTAGTTGATGTGTGGTCAAGGATGGACTAGGCCCTTAGTAAGTTTGATAAAGGCAAGGGCTCATCGCCAGGGTGAATAGGCTTAGCTGGATGTGGTTCATGGCAGATTTATGGAATGGAAATGAATCGAATTACTCATCTAATTGAGGGGGTAAGATCAGGTGATGTGGATCTACACCGACAAAAAAATGGCACCACTTTAGGTAGGGAGTTTATAACAGTACCCTAAGTCCCATGTTGGACGGAGGAGATTTAGTGAAGTGCTTCACGGGGTCCTGATTAGTCATTATCTTGAGCATACACGCTAGGATATTCCTTTTCAGAGCTATCAGGAATAACCACTCTTTTCTTTCGTGAGTTTCCGTCGCTAGACCCTCCAATCTCGCATGAAAAAAAAACAAGGAGCGACTTTGCCCCCACTTCCATGGCACTTGCTTGACATTTGTAGAAAAATGGCTGGAGTCGATAATTTTTACGGACCGACCAAGATCACGTTCCAGTGAGTCAATTGGTTCCCCCTCCCCCCACCCTCACGAAGCAAAAAAGTCAGATAAAATAAGATGAAATCCGAGGAGATTATGTCTAACCCCAACTTGTAATCTACGCCGTCGCTTAAATTAATATTTTCACTTCTTTGAGGCGCGTAGTTGCCGGTTAGGCCCATTTGGAAAAAGTTGCGTCGATCACGTAAAAGAAATCGCGGACGATCATGCAGAATAAAGGTCAAATCGAACGTAAACATCTGGACTCAACGGCACCTGTCCTAAGATAATAACAACAACCCCCACTGAACTTACGGATAGATTTCGTGTGACGACGGTCCCGATCTTGCGCTGATACATGGTCGCACCACAGAATAATATCCACCACTACTTCCTAAATTCGTCGTTAAAAAACCCTTCAATTGTGATGTTGCAATCTTTTCAAAAGGGCGAGTTCTTCCTAAAAGCATTACAACGTTTGATCTCGTGAATCTCCTGTGGCCGATATATGAATCCCACAAATTAAAAAAAAAAAAACTGCGATGCACTCAATCTACTGAACTCAAATCCAGAGAAGAAAATCCGTTGCTCTACCGACGGACTCGGTCCGCGGGGGGCGTTAAAGAAAAGTTTCGTCCATTGAAGTGGCCAAAAATCATCATATTTGGATTCGTTACTGTCGGTTTACAACACACTTCATACCCGGAAACACTTTCAAGATAATTACGACAAGCTAAGCGACGTCTTGGACAGTATACATATGCACGCGCGTAATTACATGATGGAGCAGGCGTTCGGGTTGTCGTCGCTGAACATGATGGTGTAGTGGTCGTCGACGGTGGACTCGGTGATGGTGGCGGTGACGGGGACGTCGCGGACGTGGTTGGCGGGGGCCTTCTTGTCGTAGGCCTGAGAGACGTAGGGGTTAGCCACCAGGGTGTAGGGGACGTACGGCCACGGCTCCACCTTCTTCTTGGTGGCCTTGGCCGCCTTCAACACCCTCTTCTGGTCGACGTACCCAATCACCGTCACCTTCTGCTGCTTCAGGTCCACCTCCACCGATTTAGCACCTGCATCAGACGTTCCCAAGATTCGTGAGAAACACAGCTTCGTGATAAATAAAAAAAACGCGAACGGATCGAAGTAGCTAATGATAATTCGACCAAGAAACGAAGTTGCGAAGCGAGAGAAGCAAAGAAGGGGCTAGGAAATGACCTTTGAGGCCGGAGAGGACGCTCTTCATCTTGCGAGCGCAGCCCTCGCAGTCCATCCTGACTTTGAGGGCCACGGTTTGCAGTTGCTTCTTCCTCTTCTTGCGGCCCACGTCCCTCAGCAAGTTGGAGAAGTATTCTATCGTTCCTTCCACTCCCATCTTCTCTCTTCCTTTCCGCTCTTCTTCTTTCGGTGTTCTTGCACTGAAAGTGCGAGTGACTAAGTGAGAAAGAGGCTGATTATCTGCGAGGTCAAGAGCTCGAGGATGGCTTTATGGGACAAGACTTGGCACTTGCTGTTCTGGCCACAAGCGCGGGGGGTTTATATAGCCGGGGCACCGGCCTAAAAACATGGCTTTACGGTATTTGAAAAAGTAAAAGATTAAAAAAGAGGGATAGAATTTCTTTGTAAATATGGACGAGAAGGTTTGGTTTTTGGTTTTTGGTTTTTGGTTTTTGGTTTATTGGGTTTCTTTCTTTTTCAAGTAGATGAAGTGGGGTCGCTGGTAGCTAGCTAGAAGCCGCACGAAACTTCTCTCCCAAAATGCCATGCCCTAAAGAGATGGATGTATATTCCTTCTTACCTTATAAAGTAGAAAAGAAGAGAATGGATTCAAATGGGCTGCTTTTTTTTATCAGGGAAAAACTCCATATTCTCTTTGCATGTGAAAAAAGAAAAATTTGTGATTGATTGATAGATAGAGTATAAGTTATCGACGGCAGTTATCTTATCATACACACACATCTATTTAGCATGGTTTGCTCAATATGTTAACAAGCGATAGGGATAGTTTGATTGTACAAACCTAATCCATTAAAGGGTATTTCTAAGACAAAGTCTATGATTGTACACTTTAACTCTAAATTGTTCCTTTAGTATATAACATAGATAGCCCTTATATTTAATCAAACTTAATCTATGGTCAACAAAAAAGATATTTAATTTTATGTAAATAAGTGATAGAAGCTCATCCATCGACACTCATCGTGCAAATGAATTCAAGAGCACAATATAAATTAGTCGGTGTTATAAAAAGAAATTGATACAGTAACTCAATATCATGATTCATTCATTTAAATCTAAGTTTATTCAATCAACGATTCAAACCAACAACCATTAGTTCTTGAGTCAAAAGCATGAAAAATGCTCTTGTCACGGTCTAAATTTTAGGATACGTACCACATGAAACAATTTTAGCAAGAACTTTTTTTTTTTTTTTGTCCTTTTATCCCTCTACATAGTATAAAGAAGTAGTTCAAATACAATGTACACGAAAAACATGGGGGCAAAAGAGACCAATTACATCCACCATCGTTCTTGCAAAGGAAAAGCAGACCTTGTCGGAAAGCTAGCAAAAATCAGAAGACTTTATCTTTTGTCCCCCAATCAGAGATAATACTAAATTAGCTTAACCCCCGGGAGGGCCCCTCTTTCAAATTCCGATGGCCGCCACGTTTCAGCAGATCCAGCCAGACACTTGGAAACGAAAAGATCGACGGCTCCGATCCCACCACGTGGCGACCAAGAGAATCACCGATAGGTAAAAATTGGGAAGAGTGTTAGCTTAAACTTGTTGACATTGTCTACGATATTTTGTCCATTTTTCTTATAATTTCCCTTTTTTTTTCCATCTTTTTTCGGTGACTATGATTGGGCAGTATAATCCGGGACGGTGGGACTGTAGAAAATAAGGATGAGGTCGGCCTTGGGGACACGTGGCGGCATGTGGAAGCTCGTGCAATTAAAAATGAAGTCCCCAGCCAGTCCTTCCACCTGCATGAAGACGACATAAATATAATTTCTTTGGTCCACAAGGACGAAGGTCATTACTAAATTTCTGCAACATGATTGGTGCGCAGCCTGCATGGACGGTTCCTCGATCCTGAAATTCTGCCTTGGAATCTTACGAAGGAGGAGAAGGTCGTTCAAACGGCGTTTTCGGTGGGTAATCCTAATTAGGTGTTCACCGCCGACCAAAACGGAAGTTCTTTTTATCCACAAACGCGTCGATTTGATTTTGACCGTCCTAGGTTAGCTAAAGTCTAGCATCGGAGTATCTTGGAAGATTTCATATGGGAAAGTGATTTCAGCTGGCTTTTACTTTATCCCCGAATGATAAGGTAATACTGTTGTTGATAGGAAAATTATCTAAAAAAATATTAATTTATTGCATTTTTACCATTTCAATCATAAATATTTTAATTTTATCAATTAGGTCTCAAATATTTTTATATTTTATCAATATAGTAGATCGGGTCAATTTTGATTGAAAATTACTAACATTGACATCAGGCATGCTAAATTGACAGTGTTGATATGAACATTTTTTCTTTTTAAATTTTTTTTTTCTTTACCTTTTTTTTTGGGGGGTGGGGGAGAGCAATGGCCTGTGAGGGTTGTTGCGAGCTTGGGCAAGAGTTACAACACCTTTGCTAGATCTAAGCCAAGCAGGGGCTCATGTGCCCTCACTTTGACAGACAAGGGCTGCCAAGCCCTCGCTTGGCCATAGTGAAGACGTTACAGCCCTTGCCTAAAGCCAATCTTTACCGGCCATCACTCCAAAATCCAAAAAAATAAATCATACACTATGAAACTTATAAAGTTTATGAAATGTATAACTCGCTCATGTCAATGAGACTTGTATTAGAGTTATTGAAACGCTAAAGATAGGTGCGTTTCTTTCATTGCATAGCACATCGACATGACAACCGAAACATTTAGGCCTACAAAAAGGATAAAGTCCCCTAGCCCAAAAAGAAAATACATCACTACATGATTAAAGAAAGTATAGATTACACGAATTTAAGAAAGAAAAATACTTGTTATAGCGATGTGCGATTCTTCTAATACAAGGGCTTCGTAGCAATGAGTAAACATTGCACCTAAGAAACGAATTTTGAGAGGCAAGGTCGATCTATTGGGTTAACTAGATATTCATTTACTTAATGGTAAAACTATCATAATCTGTCTTAGAAATTAAGCATACAGGTGCATACATGTACATAGCCAGTCTTTTCAATTTAGAAATGTCTGTTTACAAATTTCATTAATGTTTTGGCGTACAGTTGACTCATTTTAGAAATATAAGAATTTATTTTTCCCTAAATTTAAATGAGTGTATGTTGTTAAATTTAAAGCAAAAATACAATTTTTTTTAATGTTGAAAAGCAAATACGATGTTACAGGCATCCCGCGTGGAATCATTAGGTTTACAGAGTACGAAAATTTTTGGAATTCATATGAAGACAATGGCTCGTTAGTTATGGACGGAGACCACTCAAGCCTTGACTCTTTCGTCTCTCCCCTTTGGCCTTGGCTACCTTTCACATGGATGCACACATTGTCTATCTACCATGGGCAAGAGCATGACTGATCTGAACTGATCTGAAGTGATTGGTGACAATAAATGCTAGGGTTTTGTGAAAATGGACACACCTTCTATATTCTTTAAACGGTTGGATGATAAAGGTCTCGAGTGATAATTACCAAATAAGTTATAAACTTATTGTACATATGTCAGATTTATAGAGTACGAGAATTTATGAGATCCATATGAAGACAATGGCTCGTTATTCATGAACAGTGACCGCTCAAGCATTGACTCTTTTGTTTCTCCCCTTTGGTCCCAGCTACCTTTCACATTACGTCAACAAATTGTCTACCTACCATGGGCAAGAACATGAACAATCCAAAGCGATTAGCAGCAATATGCGATGGTTTTGTGAAAATGGACACACCTTTGATATTCTTTAAATGGTTTGATGATAAGGGTCTTGAGGGGTAATTACCAAATAAGTCATAAATCTATTATATAAATGTCAATTTAGTTTTGAGTTTTTCAATTTTGCCAATGTAATATTGAACCTTTGTGCGAAAAATTTAATTTTGTCATTCTAGCCGATTATCGTCTAAAATTGCTGATGTGATGTCCAATCATAGCTAACCATCCCACATGGTATGTTGGTGTAGTCACTATGCTCAAACCAATATCCTATGTAGACTGCAAGCGTTTCCCGATATTAATTGGTCAGAATGACTATACTAAAATTTCACGTAAAGAATAAAGATTGCATTACAAAATTAAAAAATTGAGAACTGAATTGACGTCTATATAATATAATAACTGTATAGGATTGAATTGTTAACTTTTCCAGATGCAATCATTGGAAAACGGTAAGAAGTGTTTCATATCATTATGCAATAATTAGAGCGAGCTTTTCTTATTTAATATTTGATGTTCGCCCAAAAAATCATTGTGTGCGTCCAAAGCATGTTGGCATAATTTGTCTCCACACCAGTCATTCAAATATCTTGGATTCACCTGCGCTGCTCCTTACTGTTGATCTTATGTCTTATCAAACTTTGTGATTGGATTCTTGCTTTCTTTTTATGCAATCAAGACTCCGACTTGCTTGATACATGCAATCAACTTCTTTTTGTTACGTGTTCGTCCATTTTTCTTATGCAATAACACTGATGAGGACGAGAAAAGAAGAACAAAGTGGGCAACACCTATATCTGATTGCAACTTCGTAGTTGTAGATGGAGAGGGCGGGTTGGCCTTGTCGTGGCTCGGTGAGGGCCGGGGAACCCTCATTAGATACGGGCAGATTTGCCTCACAAAAGCTAGGGAAGTTTGCTTGCCTAGCTTAGGTGATGGTGAGGGTTGCAGCTGTATCAGGCCAATTATAGAGTTGCTAGGAGAAAAGTCAATCGCACGTGAATTAACAATAGCTAGATGATTTGAATGTACAAATCAAGAATGTGGGAACATTTTTTGCACAAAGAAGTCCAAGAATCAAAAGTTAACTATTTTCACAAGTGTTAGGGAAACAAATATTATGATCGGTCCGATATCATCTAGTCTAAATAGATATAATACAGGCCGGCTGGCCACCTCCTCCCGCTTGGGAGGAGACCCTTCATTTCCCTATACCACGCCCATGTGTTTTAAGGAGGAAGGCGTCGCGGGGATCCAGGTGGGGTTACCCTGGAAAATCCCGTAAAGGGTTTCTCTTATAGCCGGGCCCCCCGTGCGGGTTCCTTTTTTATTGAGGGGGGAATTCCTCCCTCTATCCTGTCTTTCCAGAATGTCAAAGCCTTTTAAGGTTTTGCTTAGGACCAGGGATATTGGTTCATCGAATTATGAATTCTCTTAAAGGTACTATTTACAAATTATTTGCAATCTCATATAGTCATGATTGCTCTGATCATTAGGTTATTGATTGTATACAGAAAATAAACTTTTGGTTAACGTGGCATGCAATAATATACTTTAGCGCCATGATTGATTTATAAAATCCAGGAACCAACTATAGGAGGGACATGATATGGGCATGGGAGGCCCCCCTCGCCGCAGCTCATGAGGTCATCCATCAAAACCTACAAGAAGGGGCATCAATAATTTGATCACACGTAGCTGTAATTCTCACCAGAAACCTACTATCTGCTTTGCTTTTTCTTCCGGAAAAGGTGCCTCTCCTCTTTTCATTTTTACAGGTGTTCTAAACACTTAATGCATGGGGAGCATCTTGTCTCCTTTTCTCTGAATCTTTCCATGTCCGCGGCCAAGAGAGAGAGAAATAATTGACTGGCTGTAGATTGTGGACACGGACGTGGTTTCGGAGATGAAAAAGCACGGGGCCAAAGCTGGTATCCGATTCCATGTCCCACTCTTTCATCCCCTTGCTAAGTCAAGTGGAGCCTTCGAACCCTCGGGATCTCTATCTCCTATGGGATATACACGATGGGAAATATGTTGAAGTTATCCCCTATCAATTACACAGAAGGGACCAGTGGTCTAAATCCAAAAGTTCCATTGGGGATATACAGATTGTTTCTGCTCCAACATATGCCAATGTATAAGGAGAAGATTGTTGAGATTATCCCATACCAATTATGAAAAAATTAGTAGTCGATTTATAAGTGTGAGAGAATACCTCATTTTTAGATATTTAGATGAACATAATCTCAAGTACATATTAGAGAAGATCATGAAAACCCAATTTATCAATGAATCAGGTCATGAAGAATGTGAAAGAATTAAGCCACTCGAATTAAACAAAGACTTAAGGGGGATGGGAATCACTATCGATATGCCCATGGTTGAAACAAAGTCGGGATAGTATATTTCAATATTAAGAATCAATATATGACTTGTTTAAATTATCCGACGAATGTAACTATATCATGATCGATTATAGATAAGTGCGTCGACCTAGATCGCTTCGTTTTAAGTTATCCACTTTCTGAGAAACAGCGGGGAAGTCGATCTTCCTAATTTGCATGATATGCCATTGTTTATGTGGCTACCAAAAAGTAAGGATATACCTGTCCTTATCAAAGGAAACAGGACGCTGAATCTTCTTTGGATTTGGGTCGTGTCTCTTCTTCATGACAGACTAATTCTTCCTTACTAAATGAACTCGCATCTACCCTTAAATCTCACGACAATAATTTGTCGGACAAAGGGAATAAAATAAAGCAAAGAAGAATCGCTGGAAGGGGACGTGTTGGGCAGGCACGCAAAGGTCCGCAAAGGAACAAAATTGCAAAAGGATACATCGCCATCCGCAGAATAATATGGACTTGCACCGATCAAACCTGGAGTGGGAAGATGACCAGAGGAAAAAAGATGATCTCCTTTTCTTAGCAGCGAAGGAAAAGGGAGGAGGATGGAGTTAGGTGGACATGGTCGACGGACTCAAAGCAGTGAACCGAGAGCGAGGTGGTTGGCCGCGAAGAAGGGAAACGGAAAGGTCGGATGGCGTTGAAAGTTCAAGAATTCTGGGATTTGGTAGCATTTCTCTTCTGTTGTAAAGGTATCTGAATTGAAATCCACGAACACGAAGGGGACCAAGAAAGAACTTGCGTGGACTCGATATGGCAATCATCTGAACTTGGAGGGGTGAGAATTTCAAACGGTGGACTTAACGTATTGGGTACGAGGGGGCCACGAGGGAGGGGCCGAGCCTGCAGAAGATTTTTGGGCCGGCCCAAACATATTGGGCCTTGGGGTTCTGAATCTGGGCCAAAGAAGTGTTCGATCCTTCACTGCATGTTGTCGAACTGCAATTACGCGCCGCAACAGCCCTTCTAGTAAAATCACCCCCGATCCTGTCATGCGCTTTGTCCAAGTCCGAATCAATGTTAAAAGCCTTCAAAACCTTTTCTGCCTCGAGCACTTTTCGTCCTAGCGAATAGTTCCCTTAACAGTAATCGCATTATCACGAGTCGTCAGCCCCGGAAAACAAACGTGGTCTGGCATGGCCCGAAGCAATCATCCGGAAAAGGTCTCGGACCTGTTGACTAGGATCTTCGTGACAACCTTTTTGGTGGTGTTACATAAACTAATAGGGTAAAACTAATTGATGGTCTCTGAGTTTTGAGTTTTAGGAATGAGCACACAATCCGTATGAGAATTCATTGCCCACAGTCAAGATTAGCCAATCTCCATTTTGAAGATTATTTTTCCAGATTTACAAGAGAAGAGGTAACTTTCCTACCTCTTTCTTTCTTCGAAAAATGTTACCCAAGGTGACTCTTATTCCAATCATCAAGGTCAGTGGTGAATCTATGTATGGCCTAAGCTTGCGCCACAGGAGTAGGAAATCCTTGGTGCTGCATCCACATAGGCTCAAAACAGAAGGGTCGGTCAGGTTTAGGGCGTTTATAGAGACTAACACTAAGAAAGGAGAAGGGGTGAGTGGTCAGAATGATGGTGAGGAAGACGAAACAGAGAGGCTTCAGGCAACATGGTACGCCATTGGTTATTACACCAGGCTCTATCAATCTGTTCCTGAACAAGAGAGCTATGGTCATGAGAGTTAGTCCAGGTGAATTCGTCGAATCCATCATTCCATGAGGGCATCAGTGGAACTCAGCATCAAATCTCATTCTTAATTTGTGATTTTGAAGTAATAAAGCTAACTCTAAGTATTGATATGAAAAATCATAAAATCGTTCAGTGATTTTAAATGGTCGAATTTAAGCTTTTCCCATCAAATCCCTCTAGTTTTATGCTCCATCAGAGGTCACGAGTGTAGGTTTTCGATTCTATTGTTGGTCGACGCAATGAATCTTAGTATTTTTTTTTCTTTAACTCTTGATACTGATCTTGAAAATCCTATCTTTAATAACCTATAGTTCCCGGATATATATACCTAGTTAGTGAGGACTCTCTCAGAAAAGGTACTATTTTATTTTATTTTATTTTGATTGTACAAGGAAATATGTTTCTTTGCAAAAGCATAGCATGTCCATCTAGTGTCTTGACTCGAGGGGAAATCAGAGGGAAGAATGGATATTGTTGACCTCTCAATTTGGTGCGGAATTTCCAACTTAGAAACTAGAGGTCACTCGTTCAAATCTCATTAATCACATGTAAAATATTCGATATTAGGGCGGAACTTAATCAAGTCATGAGACTTATAAAGTGTTTCATGAGCCTTCAAGTAATCAGCCTCTATAATTATGTCTCCTAATTATAGAAAAAGCGAAAGAAAACGAGACAAACTGTTCTCCGGAGGATGACAAAAGCCTGGTCTTACGCCTACATTCTTGCAGTGGACTAAAATCTGTCGCCAGAAGGACGACTAGTTGGAGCCATCATCTTTACACAACTTCTTTGACGAAATCCGCGATTAGGTCCCGTGTACATCCATATCTTGATCGCCGAACAGCAAGGCGACAACAGAAATATGATCAGCGTGCCCGTCCTCGTTGACGATGCGGAATCGTGCTGCGGGAACTTTTTACAGTCAGGAACACAAAGATCAAAGAAGAACGATACGGCAGTTCTTTCTTTCCCGCAATGGGGTCCGCGGCTTTTCGTGACTTTGACTAACCCGCACCAGATGAGGCAGGCCCAGGCCGGGCGAATCCATGTGGGATTTCAGGCGGCGCGTGATTTCCAAAAAGCGAGTGCATGCTGCAATGTGAATTCGAGCCGAACCCATGGATTGTGCCGTCGTCATTCACATGATGCACGTCATGTCAAAAGTACGAGGTAAACCCATGTAACTCCGTCGTGCAATTTGCATCATGGCATTCAATTGCAATTATAGAGGATCAGAATCAGATTGGATCAGCCGACCGACAATGAGGCACCTAAATCGAGTGGAACGACCATTGTTGAGTATTCACAATTTCAAGCAGCACGTGATATTTGAAAAACGAACGCATGCTGCTATGTGAATTCTAGTAGAACCCAAGCATTGTGCCGTCATTCACTTGAGCCGCGTCATGTCAAAAGCACGAGGTAAACCCATGCAACTCCGTCATGCAACTCCGTCATGCAATTTGCATCATAGTATTTACTTGCAATTATAGAGCATTAGATTCGGACCGGATCAACCGATCGATGATGGGGCATATAAATCAAGTAGAATGACCAATGCTGAGTATTCGGGATTTTAGGTGGCACGCAATTTCCAAAAAGCGAGCACACGCTGCAATGTGAATTCTAGTTGAACCCAAGTATTGTGCCTTCATTCGCTCGAGCCACGTCATGTCAAAAACGCAAGGCAAACCCATGCTACTCCATCACGCAATTGGCATCATATACGGACTTGATCAGCCGACCGATGATCTTGTAGAATGACCAATGTTGAGTATTCAGGATTTTAGACGGCGCACGGTTTCCGAAAAGCGAGCGCGTGTTGTAACATAAATTCTATTTGAACCCAAGTACTGTGCCATCATTTGCTTGAGCCACATCATGTGAAAAGCACAAGGTAAACCCATGCAACTCCATTGCACAATTTGCGTCATAATATTCACTTGCAATTATAAAGCGTTAGATTCGGACTGGATCAGCCAACCGAGATGGGGCACCTAAATCGGGTGGAACGACCAATGTTGAGTATTCGAGATTGGTCTGGCACAAAATAAAAACTTCTGGAGATTGCATCCCTTCCCCTTTTTTACAAATTTGGGTCATTTTATGTTACTTCCTATCTAGATCTATTAGTTTTTCCTTATTTGTAGTGATTTTTTACTTGGGGCTTGGAAAATCTCTATTCCTTACATACTTGTTCCTAAACTAGTTGAAATAAATAAAGTAAGCAGAGTCTTTGGAACAACAATCGGTACTTTATTATTACATAAGCTAAAACTTAGTCGTTTTTGTTTATTTCTATCACAACATGATGGACTCTACCTAGGCTAAGAACGGACCAATTACTAAACCTTGGATGGAAATTTCTTTTATCCATTTCTCTCGGCAATTTGTTATTAACAACTTTCCAACTCCTTTCATTGTAAAGGAAAGAAAAATGACTGATGCACTAGATTTACAACTTTTCTCAAATATCAAACAAGAGAAAGATAACAAATATAAAATTATTCATAAATCTTTACTATATGTTTCCTATTACGGTCAACAAACAGTAAGAGCCACAAGATACATTGGTCAAAGGTTTATGATTATCTTATCCAACACAAATCGTTTTCGATATCCTTATTGATTTATGTGATGAGACTAACTAACCACGCGTTTGCTGAAGTCCTCAACTGGCAATAGAAACATGAAGAAATACCAAAACTTAGAAATGACAAAACCAACGAAGTGCAAACGCGATATTGGCTGCATTTGGTCCAGTTGTGAAAATGGCATTTGGGAATATGCAAATATCTTTGGTCTAAAAGGTTTTGGAGAAATGCAAATGACGTTTGGTAAAAATTATTTGCAAAACTATTTTGGCATAAAGAGTGTGTTTGGCAAATCTTTTTTTATAAAGGGTTTTTGGTCTCATTTTTCTTTTTTATTAAAAAATATTAAACCATTTGTCGACTCTAGTGAAGGTAAAGATAGTTTCGGAACAATAAAAGGTAAAATCGAAATATTAAAAAATTTATGATAGTAGTTTAAAAAAATAATAATAGTTTCAATATTTGATCAAATACTAAAAGCCCAAAACTAGTTGCTATTAATATTTGCCCAAAACTAGTTTCTATTAATATTTAGTTTTCAACTTTTCCAAGGTCAACATTTGACAGAAGGCCCCTTATATATATTTGTTAAATAACCCATCATTTCTCCAAGAGACTCTAAAAGCCCTTTTAAGAAAGCTGAACTAAACACACCTGTCTCCATGATACTTGAATACCCAAAAGGTGGATAAACAAAACAAAAAATAAATAAAAAAACATGAATTAAGTATTATATTATTAACAAGAACAGCCTAGAGATAGATGGGCTCTCGGCGACCGCCTCGATGCCCCGCCCTAAAACCCCGCCTACAAGCAAGGCGCTGCTCCGAACAGTATACCAGGCGAACGGATCGAGTCGATAAGGCACATCGGATAGACGAAAGGATGGATGCACAGCGTCGATGATGATACACACCCACCAATTATCCGAGAAAATCCCGAAAGAAAAAGGAGGAAAAAAAGGAGAAAAGTTAAAGAAGGAGTCCCCGTCTTCTTTTATCTCCCTTCTGTTCTGAGCTGTCTCTGACTCCCTCGCCTTCCGCATGCAGCTGTAGAGGACCAACGGGACGATCGTCCCAGGACACCGTCTCCCCCGCTCTCGTTTCTTTCTTGAGGTACGTGAGATCCTCGTCAGCTGTTCTTCATCTTGATTTTCTTTGCAGCGGATGAAATCGTCGTGTGATTGTCGAGGCGCGATGGATTACTTCTCGTTTCATGTTCCCCTTCTCGTCGTTTCGGCAAGGAAATGCGTTCTTGTGTTTTCTTTTCACGCTGGTCTTGATTGATGGCTGTTTTTATTTCGTCTCGGCCACGAGAGCGTTGGCTCGTTGCCTGCATTTCTTTAGGGTTGAGTGCTTGAGTTTCCCTTTATGGTTGGGAAGAGTTTCTTTGCTTTTCTGCTGGTAGCTGCGATTGAGAAGCCTGCTCGTTTAAAAGGTCATCCTAGGGACGATTGAGTAATGTAGAGATTTGTGATACCTTATTAGCGTTGAAATCTGGATTGGAAAGCACGGCTTGCACACGAAACCAAAAAGAGGAAATATAATTGAGGAAGAACGATTGAGTCGGAGAGGTTTAGAGGAACAGATGCTCGAGCTTGTCGTAGAACAATGTCAAAACCCTGTTCTTGCTTCTTCTGGAAGCCGACTTTGCATCGCGGATGATGGGGTCTTAGTGAATACGTTTCAGACGAATTTGCAGAAGCCGTATGAACTTTCTTTGGATTTTTGTATGTTACTTGCAATTGATATTTTGAGCTTTGAGCATTCTCTAGGATCGCTGAGTTGGCGGAGTCGTGATCATGCCTGTCATAACCTCGTAATTGTATTGTGTCGGGTTAGGTTTAATCATAACATGACATGGTTATTAATTATGTCAAGTTTTAAAACTCACATACAATTCATTCAACACATGGAAAATAAAAAATTCTTACGTGCCATTTGGTATCAATTTTTTATTATTATTTATAAACTAAACTTTAATAACCTTGTTTTTAATCTATTTAAACATTTATTTGGCATCCTTTTCGCTAAATGGTAATTGTCGTGTCTACCATGCTAGTTGGACTTTTTCGTTCATCTACAAGTTAAAATCTAACAAAAGCAACACATTTTCTTGGTGACGTTAAAAATTTGCTGTGATTCTAAAATAAAGACAATATGACTACTATCTATTATATGAAAGTAAATTTAAATTATTAAAAGATAAACGAAAGTATCAAAGGCACTAATAGGTATTGTCAATTTCAAGTTGAAAACGTGGGTTTTTAGATAAAATAATCTTTTGAGCCAAATCCCTCAATATAAAAATAGGTATCATAAGAACCACTATTCTGAATATGAAAAATAAAAGTCTTCTACTTTCAAAATAGTAGATTTTTTTTTTTTGAAATAACTTAGTTTATCTGGAATTATACAGACATTGTTTTCATACATACAAAGGTATCTTTCAAAAATAATTTAAAAAATGGTTTTCATAATGGTAACCCAATGGCCTCTCCAAACTTGTTTTTAAACTTCTATTGACGTTTTTAAATGTATCTAAACCTGTCATATCGACAATTGTAATATATTAATCTTTTTTCAATTAAGCGTATCTAAAGTTTCACAAACATATTGTAACGGTCAACCCACAAACTATACTTTTGTTATGCATGTGGCACAGGAATATGATTAAGTTCAATTCTGACCCACCAAAAACATAGTAAATACAGATAAAACAATCCATGCATAAATTTTGAAATCCTAACAAACTCTTGAAGAGATTATAGTTCAAACTAGGAAATGAGATGACAAACTTTAAGCTTCATTTAGAAGATTGATTTTTTAAATCGATGCACAAACTTAATGTGAGAAGAGTAATTAAAGAAGAAAATATTTTATAATTCTTATGCTCGATGCAGCAGCATGTATAATCAAACATTTTAAAAATCAAACTCTATTTGCTAAACAAATTTAATTATCTCAACAATATGAGAAAATAGATTAATGCAGCCATTATCATTTAAGATAATTAGTCAAATTAGGGAGAGAAATATAGGGGAAGCTTTGGCTGACACTCCCCCTTGTACGCGTGTTCGGTCATGTTATCCGCCCAAGGCATCAGCTTTTCAAACTGCCACACAATAGTTAAATTTTATCTCATATTTTTTTCTTAATTTTCTTTGGGCTTGTAGATTTACCCTCTCTCTTTTTATACCGACCACGACCAAAAAACTAAAGATTTACCCTCTCTTCTTTCAACCTTTTTTTGGGATGGAAATCTTACTTAATTTTTTGGCCAAAAAATTGAAAAGGAAAAAAAAAAAATCCACCTCCATAACCCTAATAGCCTTGACCTTGCCAATGAACACACCACATCCTAATCTAAGTCAATCAATATCCTTGCTTCCTATAGGGAAATATTCATCATTATCATCATAATTATCTGAATTAGCAAATTAGCAACGTGCGTGATTCCTGAATTTCAACGGCTCGAAATATCATCAATTGCACTACTTGAATCCTACTAGATAAGGAGCATCCAGACTGTGTAACCATTACAGGCCATATGACGTCAACTTTCCTTAACTTGCTTTGTGAATGCTTATCCAAGTCAATTAATATTCCTCCTTTATATGGAAAAATCGCCATTTCATTTGAATTTGCAAGAAAAATAAATACTGATCCAGAATTATGAGCTGGGAGGGTCTGTATTTGTCAGGAGCTTGTAATGGAAAGTGGCTCTCCCTCTAAATAGAAATTCCCATGTGAAAAACGAAGATTATCCGATTTTAACAACACAAAAATATTATCTGGATCCTACGTTGACATCCCTACTAAATACAAAATATATATCCACCGACACGATCATTATAGGGAAAATGATTGTAAATCTCATGGTATTTGAACTTGGCTTTCCAAGGGCCACATACATAACATCATTTTCCATTTCTGCAGGTATTTTCCCCCGTTTCCTATTTTCCAGAAGCCCCAAGTCCAAATTACCGGAGTAAATATTCCACGTCAGCACGTCTTAGCTGTCTCCTCCGCTCCTCCTTTTTCTCTCCCCCCATACCTGACTCTCGAGATCTCTCTCTCTCTCTCCCTCTCTCTCTCTCTCTGGCGGAAATCCGATTAATTTACGGAACTGCCACTGCGGCCACGCGATCCTCTCCATGCACTTGTCCCGGATACTAACCCGAGGGCGACCCCCGAACGAAGCGTCATCATCTCGTATAAATGCCGTCGCACGGATCGGAGCTCTTCGCTCCGCCCTCCCCTAAGCCCTACGCCGCCCCGCTCGCCGCCGCCGCCTCCTCCTCCTCCTCCTACATGGAGGCCTCCTCTTTCCCCCTCATCGGCGACTACATCGGCGTGGAGAGCTGCGTCGACTACGGGGCGCCGCCCGACCCCGGCGGCGACTTGCCCCCGGCGGAGCCCGAGCGCGGCCCGGGGTGGCGGCGGGAGGCGACGGGGGGGAGGAGGAGGAGGAAGGGGCGGGAGGCGAGGAGGGAGTACCCGCCGCCGATTCCGCTGCTGGCGCGCACGGGGAACCTGCCCTCGCACATGCCGTGGGTCCTGAGGCGGCAATACACCAGCGACGGCCGGCTGATCCTGACGGAGGAGAAGGTGAGGCACCACGAGTACTTCCGCGCCCACCGGGCCAACGGCCGCCTCACCCTCCATCTCGTCCCCCTCGACGGCGACGACCCTTGCCTCTCGACGATCGTGGACGAGGAGGAGGAGGAGGAGGAGGAGGAGGAGGATGAGGAGGAGCAGGAGGACGAAGAGGAGGTTCTGAATGCCGAGGCCGAAGTAACGATCGCCGATGATCCGGAGTATCGCGACGACGACAACGACGATCGCCAGGGCGAGGTCGGCGATTGCGGAGACGAGGAGGAGGAGGAGGATTGCGCGAAGCTGGCGGCGTCGATCGCGGGGTTGACGGTGGAGAGCGGCGGCGGGATGGGGAAGTGCTCGAACTACAACGGCATTAACGTGAGCCCGAACTCTTCTTGTCTACTCGGAGTGCCGGTGCCGGCTCTCAGGCCAGTGCACAGCTAGGAGGCGGCCGGAAATGTCCCCCCCCCCCCCCCCCCCCCACGGGGTTCGCCGGTCGGAACCTTCGTCGACGGGAGGGGAAATCGAGTGAGTGAGGGAGGTTGGTGCATTTTAGGGTTAACAGACAGGTGAGTCGTGCAGAGCATCAGGGGCCATTGTTCTCTCCTTCAGCTTTTCAATTTGTTCATTTTTTCGATTTCGATCATTCGTCGTCGTCGTCGTCGTCGTCAACCTCGTCGGTCGATCGATCCTTTGGATTTTCCATGTTTCGGGGGCTTGCATTACGAGACCAGGAATCCGCCGTCGCTCGTCGCTCGCCGCTCGCCGCCCGCCGCCGGCGAAGTTTTCTTCGGGAGATATTTAAGACATTTTTGCGCCTGCATTTCTACGATTTCGCGAAACCGGAAGAAGAAGGAGGAGGAGGAAAGAAAAGAGGAAAAAGAAAATCGACGGGATAAAAATGGAAATCGTGAGCTGGACTTGCGTCGGTCGCTCGTGTCGCATCGCGAATTTCAGTAAACCGCGCCGGTTTGAGGAAGCTCGTAACGTTCGAACAGTCGTTCCCCCGCGGCACGCGAATGTCGCATGTGCAACACCTGGCGCTTACGTGGATAATGCTCGAGAAAATACTGTTCTATCTCTCTTTTTTTCCTTTTTTTTTTTTTTTTTGCTTTTTTTTGGGTCCTAAGAAGGGAGTCGACTACGTTACGAGGAATTCGTGCGTGGAGTAATATCGGAGTAATATCCAAAGATCGGAGGACCGAACAGCAATTCCCAACGATTTAGAGAGAGATGGGCTTTTGAAATGGTGGTGAATGAATGACGTATAAAATTTAAAAGCAGATCGTGTGTTTGACGATTAAAGGATAGCAATTGCCTGGATAATTCTAACATAAAAAAGATGCCTTGTGGATGGAGTTTCAAATTTCTGAAAAACTGCCGAATTGAAGAGATTTGATTGTATTAATTTGAAAAATTTTAAAATTTAAGCGACTTTTATCTGAGGGTATTATCGAAAAAGGAGTAAACTTTTGAAAATAGTGTGATGGGATATTCGATTTCCTTATACCTTAAGACTCTGTTTTTTATTTCTTTTTGTTATCATACTTATTTCTTTTTGTTTTCCGCAAAAATTAAATCATAAAAAAGAGTACTTAAACTCCTTTTTTTTATTTTACTTCTATTTTTTGTTTGGGATTGTAACCAATGGAAACGTAAGGGCAGTCTAATAATAAGTCATTGGATGATTTTACAAGGAAGATGGTAGTTTATAGGAAAAACAAGAATAGAAAATGAATAAAAGGAGAAATTCAAATAAAAAGGAAAAGAAAAGGGGTTGGATTAGGGATCCAATAATCCTATTACTATTTTTGATATTGTTCGTTGTCCAATAAAAAAAAAACGTCTTCTTTCTCTTAAGTGTTCTAAAGCATAATACCAAAATGCGTCCCATTTAATAATTGTAAGACTTGTCCTATGCTTTTCCACAAAATTTTATGCGTGTCCAAAAAAAATTGCTAGAACATGGAACTTATTGGAGAAAGGTTGTTGCTAAAATCATCATGGTTAAACCCAAAAGTCTCGATTGATGAAGGGAAAATTGTCTTTCTAAATTTACTGTATGGATGCATTTACTATATGGATGCCAATTCAATTTTATATTTTTTTTTCAATTTTTACTATTTTAATCATAAATATTTACACGAAATTCCGATATAATCATTTCAATCAATTTTCATCGGAAATTATTGACATGGACAACCAACGATAACTAAACCGATATGTCAATGATTTTCCAACGAAAATTGACCAAAAAGATGACATTGGAATTTTGTTTAAAATTGACAAACTTTACAAATTTATGATCGAAATGCATTAACACAATAGTTTTATAATTAATTGGGTAATTTTCCCAAATGACAAGTGACCAAAGAATCAATTACAATTTTCGTACGATCTTTCTTAAAAGTAAGACAAAAAGATTGAACAGAAATTGGTTTTTCTCATATCACTTCACGTTTTTTTTTCTATTTATTATTTTCTTTCTTATATATGTTTATTCTATACATTAAATTATCTAGAGAGAGAGAGAGAGAGAGAGAGATTTCCAAGAACTCTTATCTGATTCTCTGCTGTTTAGGAGATCAGGGAGCTGGCGATGCGAGGCGATGCGAGGATGATGATGGACAGCTACTTCCCATTATCATTGATAACATCCATCATCTTAAAGACATGTCAGAGCTCATCATTGGTCGGAGGGAGGCCTCTGATCTGTCTCTCTCTGCAGATTCCGCCATTATTTTCTTTCAGAGGAGCTCCGCTTGCGCTTGCACTTGCACTTGCACTTGCACTTCGCTTCTGCTGCTGGCAGGGTTTCTGGGTCCGCACACGCTCCCCATCCTGCCCCTCTCTCTCCCTCTCCCCCAGACAAAACTTTTTATCTGAACCCTTTTTGTTTGACTCGCCTAGGGTTTGCACCTGCGTCTGTCATCAGAACTTTGATCCGCCATGGACAAGATCCGTGCAGGTACCTTGCACTCTCCCCGCGCCCCTGTCGTCCGGTCTAGTTTCGAGAACTGTAGAAAGGAAGAGGTTAAGGCTCTCGAATCATCACCATCGTCATCTTTCGAGGTTGGTCAAGAAGAAGGAAAGCAATTATCGTGGAAAACGTTCTGGACCATGTCAGACAAATTGAATTCATAAGATGAATTAAGTATGAAGTCTTAAAAGGGAGAGAGGAAGGGAAATGTAGATATGAAATCGCTTTACTCTAACATCTGAACATAAGGGTTTGCTATAAAAGTTAGCTTTCTGATAATCTCTCTCTCTCTTTCTATCGATGTGCTTATTTAACATTGCGTTCTTTTTTTTATAGTAATAACATTCTCCATGTAAATATATATAACAATTTAAGGCGATGTTTGGCGACCCAATAAAGACAACCATTATCATAATCCAGCATTTAATACATCCTCCGTAGTCCGGATGGGATATCGATAGACTTGTCCAAACAAAAACCATGATGAGTAATCGGGGACTAGAGATGAGACAGACCTAGCTGGATAATGAAAGGAATAAACAAAAAATGAGGTGCTTCTATTGACAAAGATGGCAGCGGCGTTATTTGCCGCCGCATGATTCTCGTGTTTCTCATGTGAAATCCATTCGAGGTTCAGCTGAGATTGTGCCCATCCCGTCTCTTTTAAGATTGTGGCGATCACTGTCGGACGATTATCATAATGGTAGGATGCTATCATCGGCGGCGGCCCCATGGCAACAGCGGTCCATGCAATGGCCCCAACACTTAGATCTAAGGTTTTTGCTCTCTTCTTCGTTTATTCCTTTTTTATTGAAATAATTGAATATTTTATGATTTTCTTCCAATCCTATCTTTAGGTGTACCTAACAGCTATTGAGACTAGATATTTCCATATCCATAATACGGATAATTTATTATCCCATCCAATCTTATCTTTTCCAATCGTTATCCTAGCGGGTAAAAATCTTAATGGGTAAAAATCCCAATTAAAATGCTAAAAAAGTTAAGCTTTGAGCAAAACCCATTGATGAAGCAGGATTTGATTTTCCCGATATAATTAAAGCCTCTCGAGTTTAATTATCCAAGCTAATTTCCAATGGAACGCAGGCCGTCGTGATTGCTTGGGCCGAACATCACGTTCCTGATCAGCCCAGCCCATGAGGCCTGCAATCTTTCCTCCTATTCAGGGCTTAATCGCTCCTCACCTTTGGCTTCTTTTTTTTTCTTTTTCCTGCTTCGACACAGATTGAAGAGAGTCCCTGATAAATTAACTTCTGTTTAGCACCATGATTGGGATTCTCCAATGCCTTTGGTTCGAAAATAAATGATTTTTCGAGAATTGATTTTCCGGACTTTCACCCGTTTTGTTCTTTTTCATGATCACGTGTCCCTAATCTCAATTTGGATCGATTCGGTGTCTCCCCGAATTCATGATCGGCACCCCTAATTATCGGCATTCCTACCGTTGCTTATCGTCAAGGTCCTTCGCCCAAATGCGAGGAGATTTCACCCCGCCTTGCAGCTCACGATGATCGTCTGATTAAGCAAACTAAGTTGGAGTGGCTTAGAAGAAAACATCGTGGGCACGAAAGTTGATTCCTCCTCGTCCTTGTCTTGCGTCCACCAGAGGGTCTCTTAAGCAATGTCATCGAATTTGGGTGCTCAAAGCATTATATTCCCAATTAGGTTTTAGCTTTTGACAAAAAGAAAAAAATGTTTTAGCTGGAATCTAATGGCTTTAGCTTTTTAAATTGTGCTTCATTCTGCTAATTATTATTTCACTTTGAAATAATTATTTTATTTATTTATTTTTGCTGAGAAGTATTGGGTGTTACTTGTACTTGTAGGCCTCGATTGGGATTTTATTTGACTTTATTCAAAGGATGACGTGCCGGGGGAGAAGTGCCGGCAAACTCCTCTAGAAAGAAAGTGTCAACTTCTCTCGCCAAGTTGCGTGCGCAAATTAGTCAGGTGTTTTAGCATCTCGGTCTCTCTCGACACTTCAACTGATTGGAACTTTCGAGGAAAATCTTGTAATCCTCTGGGATTTGGACGGGTGACCTTCAATTATCAAGTTGAGAATCTCACGAAGCCCTAACAAATTGGGTCAACCGCGGGGTTCTCCAACTAGTGAAAAAATTTGTTGATTTCGAGAAATCCCGATCGCCGTTTGGAATGGATTATGAATTCCGACTGTGTTGGCTAAATCTAATTGGATAGCAATTACAATGCAAAGAATAATTATAATGCAACTTGTGGGATTTTAATAGTTGACTTTTTAGTTAGTGAGCTCGAAATCTCACGACGCCCTAACAAATTGCGTCAAAATCGGGGTCCTCTTACTAGTAAAAGATTTCTTGATTTTAAGAAATCCAAGTTGCTGTTTGAAATGGTTTATGGATGACGGACAGTTATATCACAAATACGAAGGAAAAGATAATGAGTACTCGGCATGCAAATACGATTCTAATGGCACTATCCCAAATTGATAATCAATATGTCCTCCCACTAGGAAATTAAAAAAAATGGCTCATGACCAAATAAATGTAACATACTCAATTCTTTTTATTGTTATGGTTGATGGAAGTTTGATTCCATGAACTTATCAACATAATGGGTTCTTATATTTTGTGGATATACCGTCGAACATGGTCGTGGAGAATCAATCTGGCTAATTTCGTGTTAGGCATCAGCATTATTAAATCCACTCAAATAATTCTTGAAACATATTTTATTGGGAGAATCCGATGAAATTCTTCATCGACAATAATAGTCCAAGATTTTGATTCGTTTCTTGCATGCTGAAAAAATATGAAGAGAGCTCGAGAATACTCGTGTTTGTTCCAATGTCATTATCCGAATTTAGTTTTCTATTTGCGAGCAATCCACTTCCCCCCTACTTTTCGCCTATTTTATTCTCCATTTTATGCCCTTTTTTTTTTCCTTTCTAAAAAGTCTTAATAAACACTCACTATGGCGATTAATTATATACAAGTGTGATTCCCGTGATAATGCATTAAAATATTTATTTGATGGTTGGTAGACACATAGTCGATTCGTGCAGACCATAAGGGTTTCCCCATGTCAGAAGAAGAAATGTTATTTTACACTATTGTTTAAGAATGTTATTCATATTTGATCATGTGAGAATGAGATTATTTGAGAGAATTTCCTTTAAGCATGCGTGATCTGTAGGTTTATAATTATAGACATCACCTACGTACAAACTTAACTAAGTGTGAGTTATGGCCATATTTGTAATTCACTAATCAAGATACTAGTTGAATGAAGTTTCCTCCCATCAGGAATGGAGAAAAGTATGATCCGAATTATTATATACTTGCAAATTAAATGGATTTTGCATTCAGGTCACCGAACTTTCATTATAATTGCCAAGTACTCTAAACTTTCCAATTTTTTTCAATTAAAAGCACTTGCAAATTTTTTTGTAAAGTTATTCCAAAAGTTAGACTTCGTTTCATGAAAAATAAATAATTTAGAAAGCATTTTTCAAAAAAAATTACCACTTATATCGTCTACAAAAATGAGCAAACAGAACAAATTTCACTATCGGCAAAAAAAAAAATTATACATCATTTTTGTCGATTAAAATATGTTTTTATTAATTAAGTATCTTGAATGATACAAGTGATTATTTTTAAGAAAATATTTTTTAAATTATTTATTTTTTATGTAACAAACTCATCTTTAATGTGTAAAAAAACAAAGGCATGCATTTTGCCCTCTTATTAAATTTATTTATTAAAACGAATTCAAAGGGCAGGTAGCAGACGAAAATTCAAAGCTAGAAGGCAACCCGTCAGATGTGATTAATATCGAGGGAATCAAAATAGAAAATTAGGTGCCGTCGCAGGACCAATTCCCATAAACATAATTAATTTAACGTTGTCCAGTTCAGCGCAGACTTCTGGACACCAAATTAAATATTAAATATTTTATGGATTATTTTAATGAAGTTAACAAACAAAGTGGAGAAGTAAACTTACTATGCTTCGTCGACTGGTATTACAGAGGTGACACTTTCGATTTTTCAGCGAAATAAATTATTGTGATCGTAAAAAAAAAAATCGAATTTGAACCTCGAATAAAAAAAACACTATTTTAATAGAAGATGAGATAATTACGGACATCTCACATCTTTAAACTTCATCAAGTATTCAATCTCTAAACGTTTCTTTTTTTTTTCCCCTTTTTTATAATTGATTTCATGAATCAAGTTGTTCTTTGTCCGATTCGGCCGCCCATTTATGAAATTATAATACGGCAAGTAAAGGCTTGACCAACAAATTACACGATTAATACAAATATTAAAAGCTAAAGCAAAAAAAAAAAAAAAAAATTGAAGAGAAGGGTAGAAGGGTTCGTCAGCAACAAGGGCAGCGGGCAGCGGGCGGTGATGATAAGTCTAATAATCCACGTATACATTAGCATTTCGATTTACATATTTATCGAAAGGATCAACTCGACAAAATCAAAATTTTAAAAAAAAATAAAAATTTCCATCCTCCGGTATTTTTCATCCGAAACACAGTAGTAAATGATATAAAAATGGACTAATTTCGTTCCAAGAAAATCCTAATTACTCTTTTTTCCCAAAAAAAAAAAAAAAAAAAGAGTCCAAAAATGCATCCGCAATATTATAGAAAGGGTTTTGCATAGCACAAGGATGCAAGAACGGTGGCCGGAACGGTAAATAAGGCAAAGCACGGGGGGCGTTTCCGTGAAAAAGGGAAAAGCGGGCACAGTCTAGCTACGGATTAGATTTGTTTTTTATTTTTTTTTTCTGTTAGATTCAGGTAAAGACCTGATCCCACTTTGGTAGTTTCCATTTAGTTAGCTCTCTCTCTCTCGCTCCAGCCAAAGCAAAATTCCTTCTTCTTCTTCTTCTTCTTCTTCGTTCTGCGAGCTCGTTCTGCAAGCTCTCCTCGATCGGAGATCGTCGACCGGTTCCCGGATCTGAAGGAATCGGAGCCTCGCCGCCGATCCCCCGCGCAGCTCCGGGAAGAATCCGCGCCGAAATCGGCAGCTCCCGATCGCGGCTCCGGCTCCGGCTCTTGCTCTTCTACGGTAAATCGACGTCGAATCCGACCTGGAATTTTCTACGTGTGTTTTGGAGATTTCCTTGCTTCTTCATAGGTGGAGAGGCTTTTTTTTTATTTATTTTTTATTTTTATTTGTGATGCGGCGGGGAGGTTTTGTTAGTGGCTCGAGCGGATGAGCGCGATCGGGTGTTCTTTGTTGCGAGATACGATTTGAGGAAGATTTTCGGGGGCGAGCGGTGCGGGGATTTTGATATTTTGTTGCGATTGCAGGAGAGGGGGATATTTGGATGAAATGGATGGGGAAGGCTTGATCGAGCTCAAGTTCAGGCTCGCGGATGGCAGCGACATTGGTCCCACCAAGTACAGCCCCGCCATGACGGTGGCCTCGCTCAAGGAGAAAGTGGTGGCTCACTGGCCCCGAGGTCGGTTAGATTTCGAGACTGTGGTCTGATCTTTGCGATTGTTTTCTTACGAGTGTGCCGTCGCCTTCGTACTGTTGCATTCGATTAGTAAAAATACGTACTTTAGGTGTTATGCAATTTTTCTCTTGTCATATGCACCATTAGCTGCATTCGTGTATTTTGGTTTGTTGTGAGCTGTGAGGTACACAATAATTGATGAATGTTTTAGTTTATTTGAACCGGCTAGAGTTGCCATTTTACTATGTTTTAGGTCGAAGAGATCTCTTGATGGTCTTGACTGCAGTAAATTAGTATCACAGATGTGTTTGTATGCAATGAAATAGAAATTGGGTTGTGTATGGAATGTGTCCTGCGATGGCAATATTCACGGTCCCAGAGTTGGTGGAAGCATCATGCTATAAATTGATCCTGATTAGAATATATGTTCCTTCTTAAGTTAATGTATTCCAGCATAATTTGCTGTTTCGTTTGCTTTTATATCTTAATATCCTAAGAATTGCGGCTACGCTTCTTTTCTGTAAAATCATTGGGGCTGAAGTGGTATCTTCTGTTAAGTTGGAATTTGGGGAGCTGTCAGATTACGTGCTTAACAAGGAGATGAGAGGTAATTACTTGAATAATAAATGGGTTTCTTTTAATGTACGCTGTTTCTATTGGTAGAGAAAGAAAATGGTCCAAAGACACTGAATGATGTAAAGCTTATTCATGCTGGAAAGATACTGGAAAACAACAAGACACTTGCTGACTCCAGACTGCAAGTTGGTGAACTTCCTGGGGGTGTCATCACCATGCATGTTGTTGTGCGTCCTCCTGTTTCAGACAAAAAGAATGGTAAAATAAATTTTATGCGTTCTCTGTTTAACTTTAAGTGAATTTTCTCAGCACCTGTGACATGTTTCTATAAAGAATATGTCTACAATTATAACACCCCAAGTCCCGCACCAAATAGAAGATAGGTGGTGATGTAATTCTTAAGTATAAACCCTTGCCCAAAGATTCAACACGACCTTGAGTACTGCTTTGCTCATGGAGTAGCCATAGTGGTGTGGACCTTTTCGAGTGGGTCTTCCTTTAAGTGTCACGCAAAGTTCTCCTTCGTCCGATATGTGTGGTTAGAGGGTGCACATGACACTGCTGGTTCTAGAAAGTAGTTTTCATATTTTGGCAATAATAGGTGACCCATTGTTTCCTCCTATCATCATATCATTCAAATTTGGTTCCGTCATTTTTAAAGGGCTTGGTCACTCTTAAATCACAGGTTTCTTCTTTATCTCTTACCCTCCATCCAAGACCATCTTCCATTTCATGGCTGAAGATTATTGTTGGCTATTTAATCACCAGACGAAGAAGGTCCTGTAATACTCAATTATTCATGTTCACATAATTATGCTGATAGCAACTTCACCATCGCCTTTCATGCATGACTTGGGTACAGACAAACTTCCTACTGCTGTAAAGGGACTCTGACCCTTTGACTCCACTTTCATGGAAGAGAAAAAACCATGTCGTTAACAAGTTCTTCTATTGGCATCAAAGTGTCATTTTTTATTATAGTTTCTCATCCTGTGCACGTGACATGCCCAGTTGCTAGCATCATCTGCAGGAACAAAGAACAAGTCATTCAATATGTCGATGCGGAAAGGAAATGACTTTCAATTTGCTTTATTTCAGAAAAGTTGCGGGATGAGTCTATCGGGAAACCTGGGTGTTCATGCTCAATTTTGTAGCTTCAGGTAACAGAGTCGACAACTTCATGGCTTGGCATTACTTCAAACTTTGTCAAGTTAGGGCTGCTACGTGCTAAGTTGCTCTTGGAATCATTGGAAGAATCGGTGCATTGACAAATCTTCTTGAAAAAAAACGAGTAATTTTTGCTGTAACAGTGTATAAAATCCTGAAGTGAAAATTTGTTGGATTGTTTATACTGGCAAAATTTGTTGTAGAGTTGTGAGGGATGTAATCAGCACACTTTCAGTGTATAAAGAGATTTCCGATGGATGTTCACTTCCAGAGGAATTGTTATTCTAAACAAGAATGAGAGGGTAGATGGCTAGCGTGCATTGTTCAAGCATAGCAACCCCTCTTCCATGAAGATACACATGCATGTACATTCGTTGCAAATGGAAAATGGTTTCGGCTTCTACGACTTCCTAGCGATGATAGGGCAAACAGATGTTATTTCTAATATGAATGATGGAACCTAACTACTTCTTCAAAGATTAGCTTCTTGTAGTTGTGGGTAAGATCTATTAAATTTTTGGCTTCTTAGACCCTGTTTGGTAAGTGTGTATTGGATAACTATTCTGATAGTGAACTTGATTACAAGCAGCAATTTGTGCGAGTTTATTGTTTGCCACAATCCTTGCATGTGATAGTTATTATACTCAGATTTAAAGCACCTCTGACCACTCAGCTAATTATGTAACTTAATTGTTGATGAAAACCAACAGAAGTCTTCCGCTCTTTGCTCACCGCAAACAATAAACATCCTGCGTGATTAGAGAACGAACGCCTTCCGGAAAGAAGCTACCGGAAACAAGACCAGACACGACTATTTGCTTATTTTCTATTCCATATTTGGCCTATCAAACAGTCGAAGTGTTTTGTGTTTCTTACGGATATAGAAGACATGGAAATTTTCTTAAGCAGAGCGTCACGAGTTGCAACAGAGAATGTCTCACGGCCAAGAGGTTTCTGAAGATGAAGGTCTGTGCCATGACACGGAGAACCTCCTGTGCTCACTTGGATTCTCACCAAGTCTTCTTCTAGAATTTTCCAAGGGCGGGCGAAACTATCATTGTGTTGTATTCTAAAAGTTTCTAGCTTTATTTATGTCGATAGATGATAATTGTCACTAATGTTGGTGATTAAGGCGGTGTGATCTTATCTGCCGGATAAATTCTAGATCAACGGATGTAATCTGAGAGCCATAAGAAGGGGTGCCCTCCCCCTTATTTGTATCCATCCAACATTTCAATTTATACAAAACTCTTTTCTTTCCAGAGCTATTCTCTCTAGAAGTTTTCTCTCTCTACAATCCGAGGGATTCAAGTATAAGAAGGGTGCCTTCCCCCTCATTTGTATCCGTCCAACAAGTGAAGAAGCTTACAATTCCATACTTCTCAGCTAGTATGCAAACTTAGTTTTCCGTACGAAAAGTTACTGAAGATGTATCGGAAAAAAAAACTAATTATCTTTGCTTAATTTGGACATTGGAGTATCGATATTTATCATAGGGAAGTACAATTAACTGCACTAAGTTGCTTTGGAGTCTTGAAGAAATCAGTAACCACAGCCACCACATGTTCACACATGAATTTTAGCCAGAGAGAGAGAGAAATCAAATAAATGCTTAATAAGAGGAGGTCTCATTTGAGCCATGTAATATTTTTACTTCTAGAGAAATAAGGCTCTGTTTGGCAACTTGCCCAACAGTAACAATTTCTGATTTTTTGTTCCCAGAATCAGTTTGGGACGAGAAACGCGTTTGGTAAAATTTTTGTTCCCGGGAACAAATTTGTTCCCGGGAACAGTTTCGGACAAGGTTTGAGAATCTAAAAAAATTTGATTCTCGGAAGAGAATCAGAAAAGAGAATCAAAACGGTAAAACATTGTTCTTCTCTTTTATCATCTCAGTTGCCATTCGCCATTGCCCGCCGCCGTCCGCCGCCGCCTGCCGCCGCCCGCCGCCGCCGCCGGTCGCCGGTCCGCCGCCGGCCGCCGGTCCGGCGAGATCGCCGGAGGCTCGCCAGGCCAGGGCGAGGTCCGGCGAGCTCGCCGGAGGCAAGCCCAGCCACCGGCGAGGCTCGGCCTCGCCAGATCTGGCGAGGCCCAGCCTCGCCGGTGGCCAGGCCGGCCTCGCCCAGCACCGGCGAGGCCGACCTGGCCACCGACGGGGCTGGGCAAGCCTCGCCGGTGGCCAGGCGAGCCTCGCCGGCAGCTGGGCGAGGCTCGGCCTCGCCAGATCGGGCGAGGTCGAGCCTCGCCCAGCTGCCGGTGAGGCTCGCCTGGCCATCGGCGAGGCTCGCCCAGCCCCGCCGGTGGCCAAGCTGGCCTCGCCGAGGCTGGGCGAGGCCAGCCTGGCCACCGGCGAGGCTCGGCCTCGCCAGATCTGGCGAGGCCGAGCCTCGGCGGGGCTGGGCGAGCCTCGCCCAGCTGCCAGCGAGGCTCGGCCGACGAAGGCCGACCTCGCCGAGGGCTGGCGGCGCTCCGGTGAGCGTCGCCGGCCCTCGTCTGGCCGGTCGCCGGTCCGGCGACCGGCCAAATGAAGAAGAAGAAGAATAGGAAAAAAGGGGAAAAAAAGAAAAAAGAAAAAAAAAGAGAAAAAAAAGAAAAAAGTAAAAAAGTAAAGAAATTATTTAAAATTTATTTAAAAATCAAAAGAAATTATTTAAAATTTATTTAAAAATCAAAAGAAATTAATTTGGAACAGAATCAATTAATACGGTACCAAACGCAATTCTATTCCAGAATAAAAAATTTTGAACAGTTACCAAACACGTGTTTTTACTCAGAATCAGTTCCCGGGAACAGAATCAAAAAGAATCAGTTCTTATCAGAATCAGCTCCCGGGAACAGAATCGTTACCAAACGCGCCCTAAGAGGCTAAGAGGCGCTCCGATATGAGCAAATTGGATGAAAATTAGGATGAGGTTTAAGTTGGTCAAAAGACATCGTCAGCAATTGGAAATGAAATATAAGGTACCGGATGGGTCATAACATCACTCGACCAAGGTCCCCATTATTTAAAAATGTTAAAGGCATGCCAAACTTTGTTTAGCAGGTAGCAAAATTAGTTTCAATATGATTTTCATACTTCAAATAAAAACCAAGTTTATATAGAAATAAAAAAGGGTCTTTCCTCTCGCACCTGTTTTTTGAGAAAAAAATCATTCGTCTTAAAAATCCTAATTTAAAAGAAAAAAAAAAAGGAAGGACTATTAAGACCTAAATTTTGGCTTAGTGATTTATTTAGTCATTTTATATAATATAATTTCAGCGGCTCGTACTCAATACATACCCAAAATTACCGGTGGATCTTTAACTCGCTGACGCGAAGCAATAAAATTAAAGATAAATTGTTGATAATTTTGAGGAAAAGTATCAAACACGGCCTTAAAGCAAGGCTACATCCTAAAAGAGTCTTTAGAATTTACCTTGCCTCACGACTTCGTGAAGTCGACGGTAGTCCTCTGTGCCGACGTCACCTACAACCAAGGGCCCTTTTGAAAAAGCAATCCTTCTCGAGAATTCTATTTGAATTTTTTCTTAATTTTTAAGTGAACATATTTATAATTGTTAAATTATATCTCAAATTTAAGCTCTTATACAAGACCTAATCTGAACAATAAGAGTTGGATTTGAATTCTTGATCGAATGCTTACTAGTCAAGGATTGAACTTTTATATTGGCTACAGATAAGGGGATTCCTTTAAACTGCATAAAGAAGAAGGAGAAGTTATCGGGCACGGACTCTTTATTTTATTAAAGGAAAAATTCCAAATAAAAATATGAAGTGAGGTCATTTTATTAAACAAGTAATCAAGTCAGTCTCAAATAAAAATTTAAAGTGAACGAATAATTTCAAATAAGAACATAAGCTTGCTGGCATGCCACAATTTTGCTAGCCGGTGATCACTTGATTTTCCCGGTGACCGGCAATCTTGTCCCAAAAAGGTCTGCATAAAAATTAAAAAGAAAAATCTGACGAAGTTACTCCTCATCTTGTTCAATCTCATGATCGCTCGGCCAAACTCCTCTGATGCACATTCGTCCCTGCCCACTGCTGCCTGGACATAGCTGCTGGCCATGGCGTCCACAAGCTTCAAGGTCGGATCCAGCTTCAAAGCTTTGCAACCATGGCTGCTCGAGCTCGAAGCTTGGCCGGCAAGTGAGCTTTGCTTGCTAGCTACTCCAACGCCAAACTCGTGGAGACCATTTTGCTTCAGGATCCTTTTGGTCCAGATGGTGCTCCACGATTGAGCAAAGAAGAGAACGAAGATTGAAGACGCTCAGGTATGGAGATCTCGAGAGCAACAATGGAGGAGTTCAGGGAGGCTCGTCCAGGCCAGCTACAGGAGGAATCAAGTGCGGCCGGAGAATCTCCCATCGCCGGAGTTTACTGGAACGGATATTAAAGCCACTAGAGCCGCTTGATATAGAATGAAGCTATTGGAGAAGTGAAGGAAGAGGATACAGCCCATGATGTTGGGAAGATGGAGGTTGTAGGAGCAAATTATTTCCAAAACCATGACTATAAATTGATTTAATTTCCTACCCTGTTTGGTTCAAGGTAATATTATGGAAAATTGGACAAGAAGCTATGCACGGTCAAGGGAACCGCAGTAGTGTACAGGGGTGTGCAAAATGGACCGTCTAAGCTACGAATTGTCCGATCCGAACCAATGGTCAGGTTCCCGAGAGTGTCAGTCCAATTCCTAATTTCTAAAAGTGGAACCAATGTCCAGAAGATTAGGGCGCGCATAATAAAATTTCTATTTCTTTATTTTTCTGTTCATCAAAACAGGTTTGGAATAGAAATCCATTTAGTAACATAATTTAATTTTTCTATTTCTGGAACAAATTTCTATTCCAGAAATAGATTTGAAGAAGAACTCAAAAGTAACTTCTTAATTTCCGAAATAGAAATTGAGAAATCAATTTGCGGCTGCACGGTTGTTTTTTTTTTTTTTTTTTGTTTATGAACAAAAATTCTGTTTTTTTGTTATCATGAACAAAAAAAGAACATAAATGCGTTCATTTGTTTTTTTGTTCCAAATCTATTTTTTGTTCTTGGAAACAAAATTGGAATAGAAACAAAAAAACAAAATGTTTTTTATTTCTTGAATAATTTTTAAGAACAAATTTTCTCTCCTATTTTTTTCTTTTCTTTTTTTTTTCTTCTTTTTCTTTTGGCTGGTTGCCGGCCTCGGCCATGACCGGCGACCGGCTATCAAGGGCCGGCGACGCCATTGAAGGCTAGCGACCTCGCTAGAGCGTCACCGGCCCCCGGCAAGGCCAAGTGTCGCCGACACGGGCAAGGCTTGGCCTCGCCTTGATTGGGCGAACTCGGGCTCGCCCAAATCCAACGAGGTTGAGCTCGCCCAGCCACCGGCGAGGCCGCCGGCAAAAAGAAGAAAAAAATGAAAAAAGAAAGAAAAAGATGAAAAATAAAATAAAATTATTTAAAAATTAAAAACAAAAAAACAAAAAAAGAACACAAATTTACCAAATGTGTTTCGATTCTTTTTTTTTCCCACAACAAGTTTACCAAATGCATTTTCCTAGTCAAAAATTATTCTTTGGAATAAAAATAGTTTTTTCCATTTTTATTCCCTGGAACAATTTTTGAACAGAAACACAAACAAACGCACCCTTCTGGCTAGAAATCAAATTCTATTCCAGAAATGTTGTCATGCGCACCCTTAGATTCTTGGTTCCAAGAGAGAACCAGACTGGACAGACTAAATATAATTTTTTATCTTATTATTTCAATTAATTACTAAACACTATCTCGATCCGATCCAAATAATGAGTAAAAAAAAAGTAATAAGGAAACTGTAGTGGAAAAGAAAACAAAGTGACCGGTTCCATTAGACTCGACTAGAAGTGTAGTCTGATTTCCAGTCCTAGGACCAACCAGTCCGGTCCACAGACCCAATTTTTGGGAACCCGTCCTCCTAGTTTCATCTTGAATTGAATCGGATCAGGAACCCATCATCGCCGGAAAAGTCGACCAGGCCTTATGGCTCCCACTACTAGCTCAGATGCATTGATTTAGAGCAAGCAGAGCCCTCGTCTTATGGTGCAGATGCAGCCAAAGCATCAGTAAACAGATTCAGAATGCAATGCGACCAGGGGAATCGGAGATATATCGACTTTGTCAATGAACGAATTTGATCACTGTACATAAATAAGGCCATTACAGATGTATAAGATCAGAGGTTTCATTGTCACAAGTAACTATATCTATGTGCTCTGATAATAGTTACAGTATCATCCACCAATAGGCACTTATATACACCAAAGAGTGGCGGCGGCAGCGGCAGCTTAGAGCTCAACGTCCCACACCCATCTCACAAAACTCCGAGCACCTTGGCTGTATAATGTTATTTGTTGCCGATTAGCGCACCTACCCATTCTTGCAAATCAAGGTAGGAGCATGGCCAGTTAGATGTTCGCCTTGAATATGACCAGGAATAAGGAAATTGGAGGTCTCTTCCACTTTGGCTATGAGGAGGGATCATTCCCCTACGGACGCTGACGATGAGCGATTCAAATTAGCAGCCTTTCTGGACGACCGGACACACTTCAGAGTCATCATAAGTTTCTGTCTTTCTCCTTCAACCTCGGCAAATTGAAGGCTTAATTGAGAGTAGCGGTCATGCATTTCTTTTAGCTCGCCTTCCACAGCTGCGTACTTTCCCTTTAGCTCCAGCATGTCCTTGATCAGCTCATTGATGTCCCTAAAGCTCTTGAATATTGCTTCCTCATCACTGTGTTGTTTTAAAAAAGAGCTGCAAAACAGGATTCACGTACCCAGTCAAAAATTGTTACCTCTCTTCAGCAGAATTTTATGATGCAACTCCCATTTACCATTCTATAAGTGTAACTGTGTCTCATCTTATTGAGACATAACCGCATGTCTAAGCTGCAATGCAAATGGGGTTGAGTTGAAGATCCACTATGACGATGCACTGAGAGAGTTCAAAATGCATCGCCATGTGAAATAATCATAAGATGATGCCAATTCCCAGGACTATAGGATTGATAGTATAATTAGCATAAGTTAATTAACTTATTCCACTGGGCCCCAGTCAAAAGCATTTGATGTTTGTTACAGATGAGCGATGAGCTTCACAAAAGCTAGAAAAGACATTCCAATTGATGACCCTCACATGCCAGTTAGTCTAATGACAAAAGGTACCTTTGGAATTGGATCATCGATTTTTTCTTTGCCTGCAATGCTTCAGCTAGTTCAATTTCTAAAGCGAGTACTCTTTCTAAAGCGTTCCCGCCGCCAGAGATCTCATTGAATGAAGGAAATTTGCTGCTCAATTCCTCATTTGCCTGAGAAAGGGGGAAAGAAAGAGAGCGAGTTCGATTAGTGGGAAATGGCTTCTTAGGAAGATGAAGGATGCAAGGGAGTACCTTATCTAATCGCATTAATTCCCTTTGCAATTCTGGAAACTTTGGATCAGCAACACGATCATCTTGAGAAAGAAGCCAGTTCTCATTTTTCATCTTTTCCAACTGCGAGACGAGGACAAGAATTGGATTCGCAATAACCAGAATCAAAGTGCTCGTTAGCTGACATATCCACAGAGAACATCTTTGCTGGCCAAATAATCAGAGCGTATCACCTACCTCTTTGCTTAAATTGTCCATGCTTGACTTTAAAACTTGTACTTTGAATTGCTCGCGGAGGAGATCAAGATCCTTTCTGTCACTATGCAAAGCAATATCTCGATCGAGAGGTGCAAGGTTTTGTATCCCATTTTCGCCTTTAGAGGCCTGAACATCCTAAAGGAATGCACAGAGTATTAGAGATCAACATACACACACCCCTGCGCCTGCGTGCACACGCAGAGAGAGAGAGAGAGAGAGAGAGGCACCAGGGAATGATAAATGATAAAAGTTCAAGCCCACAAATCAGATAGAAAAACGACATCTAACCTGTTTAGATTGCACGCTTATGAGTCCACTTGCAAGGGCACCTTCATGACCATGATTTGTGCATGCATCAGCTTCATCACGATTTAGTGATTTTGCAGAATGTAGAGTCCCTACAACCAGGTCATCAGGCATGCAATCCATATGTGATTGATCAGCATCCTTCTCCAGAATCCTTCCAGGTGTTTTGGAACTCTCAAGAAGTTCATTCGCTAGTGTGAGTTCAGCAGCGATTTTAGTCTTCTCCTCATTGCATTTGAGCAAAGAAGCTTCAAGCTTTTGCTTTTCTTCTTTACAGCACTCAAGGCTTATTAATGAGCATTCCATCTCCGCCTTCATACAGTCGAAAGCCATCGATTTCTCACGCTTCTCAGAAACTGCTGCTTGTAACTCAGACTCCAGTTCCAAGATCTTCATACTCAGCTCTTCAATTTTCTTCAGATTAGAAGCTTCGGATTTCTTTCTGCTTTCAACTTCATCAACTGCATCCTGTAATTTCCAGAGCATTTCCTCACTATGCTTCTTTGACATGGAGAGCTGTTGTTTCAGTTCTTGCAGCTTGCTTTCATACTGCTCCTTGATAAATGCAATTCTCAATGAGTCTTGTACAGCATATGTTTGTCCATCAGTTTCTTTCTTTTCCCGTGCCTGGAGAACCTCAGCATCAGCCCTATCTTTGAGCTCCTTCAAATGAGTGGCCAAGTTTTTAAATTCTTCAGTCTTCATTACTTGTGCTGAGAGCTTCTCGGTAAGCTCTTTACACTGCTTCTGCATCACAACGATTTCATCATTACACTGTTCTAGTAAAGTCAACTGAGAACTCTGTTCTTCTATCTTCCCTTCGAGTACCAGAAGTTTCACTTGCAGTTCCTCATTTACAAGTATTAGCCCATCAATCTCTTCTCCAGAAAGTATCAACAGACTCTTGAGCATTTCAACCTCAGAAGCATGCTTGCTCCTTTCCTCACATATGCTAGCATCGCAGTTTTGGTTTATTTTTCTACATTCCTCAAGCTCTGCCTTAAGTTCATTATTAGCATCATGGAGTTTTCTATTTTGAGCAATGAAGTCTTCTAAGTTAGAGTTCAGGCAATCAAGACTTTCAGTATGCTTTCTTCTTTCCTCGCAAATGCTAGCTTCCCACGTTTCAAATCTTAACTTATGTTCCTCGAGCTCAGCCATCAGAGCATTATTAGTCTCTTGAAGCTTCCTACTCTGAGCAACTGAGGCTTCCAAGTCAGATTTTAGGGACTCAATACAGTCATCATGCTTCCTTCTTTCTTCGCTAGTACTAGCATCCCACATTTCATTCCTCTTTCCGTATTCCTCAAGCTCAGCTTTCAGGCCATTATTAGTACCTTCAAGTACTCTATGCCGAGCAATGGAGGCTTCCAAATCAGATTTTAGGGACTCAAGACTTTCAGCATGCTTGCTCCTTTCCTCACACAAACCAGCATCCAACATTGCAGTTGTATTCCTGTGTTCCTCAAGCTCAGCCTTCAGAATGCCATTAGTATCACGAAGCACTCTATTTTCAGCAACGCATGCTTCCAGATCAGATCTCAGGGACTCGATACTATCAGCATGCTCCCTCCTTTCCTCGCAAATAGTGGCTTCCCAAGATTCACTTCTTTGTCTGTGTTCTTCGATCTCAGCCTTCAGAACATTATGAGTATCATGGAGTAATCTGTTTTGAGCAATCGAAGCATCTAAATCAGATTCCAAGGACTCAAGACTTTCAGCATGCTTCCTCCTTTCCTCGCAAATACTAGCATCCAACATCCCATTTCTCTTCCTGTGCTCCTCAAGCTCAGTCATCAGAACATTATTAACATCATGCAATTCTCTGTTTTGAGCAATTGAGGCTTCTAAATCAGATCTCAGGGACTCAAGATGTGTCGACAAAATCTCATTTTTCTTCCCGTGCTCCTCGAGCTCAGTTGTCAGAACATTATTAACATCATGCAATTCTCCGTTTTGAGCAATTGAGGCTTCTAAATCAGATCTCAGGGACTCAAGACGTGTCGACAACTTCTTACTTTCTTCAACATGATGTGCCTCATTTGCAAGACAGCAACTGAGTCTCGATTCAAGGTCAAGATTCTTCTGCTGTAACATCTCAAGGTGCCTATCTGAGAACTGAAGCTGCTGGAAAAAATCTTGAATTCCTGTCTCATAATGAACTCTAGTGAGAACTTTCTGAATATCTGCAGATATCAAGAATTCATGCATTTCAAATAACTGATTTTCCAATTCAGCAACAGAAGATGATTCTTCACGGGAAACTTTTAGACATTCTTCACTACGCAAGAGAAGATCAGAAACCCTTGCATTCTCCAGCTCTAAATTTGATACCAATTGCCTCAGGTGGAGCAGTTCAACTCTCTGTTCATCAAGACTAAGCAACTGGCAGTGCTTCTCATTCAATTCGGAGGTAAGATCAGATATACTCATCTCTAATTTTTCTATGTAGCTTCTCTGATTATGCAACTCAGTCTTCTGAGATTTCAAGTTTTCTTTCAATTCAGAAACCTCCAATTCTAGCTGAGAAGATGTTTCAGTTTTGCTCTGTAGAGATGCCATCAAAGCATGATTTTCCTCGGTACATTCTGCTATAATCAACTTACTCTGTCCGAGTTCCTCACTTATGCTTTCTAAAGCCAGGAATTTCTGAGAAAGATCTTCATTCCTTGATATGAGCTGTTCCAGCTCAAGTTCCAAGCGGCAAAGATCAGCAAGTGCTTCTTTCTGCCCCTGTTCATGTCTTTCTTCTGCTTCTGAGCTCGAGCCAAGTCTGTTAGCAAGAGCCTCAACTTCTACTTGCAGCTTCTGTACCAATGAGTTTGACGTGCTTAGTTTATCTAGCATAACGCGTAAGTCATGCCCAAATTTCTCTTTCACAGAGAAAATATTAGATTCAGATGTGCTTAAGGAAGCTACTGCTAGATCTTTTTCCTTTTCTAAAGCTTTTCTCTCTTCCACGACTTGTAAATATTTATCACGTGCACTCTGCTGAATGTCCGCCAATTTTGACACAATATTGGTTAGGTACCCCGATTCAGTGTCCTGGTGGTCTGATTCTCTAAGCAGCAATTCCCCATCAAAGTGCTCCTCATGACACATTAACATACTATGCAATTTGTCTTGCAAATAGTGGACAATGTTCTGCAGATGATCCTTTGCAGATGCCACCTCCTCAATTTTCTGTTTAAGAGTTTGCAACTCTCCCTGCAGAGCAACATTTTCGCTTCTAAGTATCGCAGAATCCTTGACTTCCTTTCTCAGTTGATCTGCCAATTCAATTCTCTCCACATCACTGGTCTCAAATTTGTGTCTGTAACTTCTATATTCAGTCATCAAAGACTCCAACTCCTTAATTTTCTGTTCAAGGAAATGGTTTTCAGAGGTTATGGTCCGTAAATTTGATTCCAACATTTGATTCTGGATAGTCATTCCGTTGTACTTTAGAGAGAAAGCTTCCTTGCAATCACTTAGGGACTGAACCTCATTCATAGCGCTTTCCAGCTTACGTGTCAGTACATCTTTGGATTCTGTCACCAGCTCCAGCTGCCTCGTGAGGTAATCTACCCTGTTCTTTGTTACTGTAATATCACTACTTGCTTCATGCAAAGTTTCTCGCAAAGTCTTGGAAAACACATCCAAAAAGATTATCTCAAAATTTGCATCACACACTTCCTCTTCAACCTTCTGGTATAACTCTTCCTGCAAATTCAAGGATCTTCTTAAGTCGTCTAGAAGGATATCTCCACACACTTCTTGTTTTTTTTGCACTTTAGGCATATTCTGACGTTGCAAAAGCTTGTTTGCATGAACATCCCCTGGGTCCAGCTTCTGATTTTGCAAATGTTCAGTCGCTCCTTGAAAGCTTTGTGGTGTGGAATCTTCGAATGCTTTCTTGATGAGATTCTCATTAGCTTGATACATGGATGAAACCTGCCCAGAGAGCAGCTCAAGATCCTTCTGCAATTGGTTGACCGCAATTGAATAATTTAACCGTGCCCTTTTGAGAGCAGCCTCTGCAGTGGCAGCTCTTCTCTCGAGCTCTTTATTAAGTAAATCTAACTCACGCTTCTCCTCTGTAAATCTTAGCAGCTGTTCATTCATATCCTGGCGCATTCTATCCATTTCCGCATTAGCTGTAGAAACAGCATATATGCAAGCAGTATGCTCATTTCTAAGATTCTGCAGTTCTCCCAGCATATGCCTCTGATTTCCCTCAAGCTCTTGAACGAGAGCTTCGTAATAACATTCCATCTGGTCCATCTTACGAGTGAGGCTCTCCCTTTCAGCTTTTGACTCATCCAGCTCTCTTAGAAGTTCAACTATTCTGTCTTTCATTGGATCAGTAACATCAGCAGGACTGGGGTCATGAGACAGGCCCGATACACTAAGATGATGAAGCATGCTTTCAGGTTGATACAAGTCTGTACCGAACTCAACCGGGGAAACAAGTTTCTTGCTCTCATTTATACTTGAATCTCCTACCTGCTTTAGGGCACCTCCTTCTGGGGCTGCAAAGCTGATTCTAGAAACAGCCTGTCCAGTTCCTTGCTTGAGATCCTGCAACATAACAAGCAAGGCCTCCAAGTCAGCTCCCAGAAATCTGAAGTCCTTGTCATTAAGTCCAAAGCACGTCTTGTTCTGAAGCTCTCTGATCTTATCCTCCATAAGAAGAAGTCCCCTAAAGCATCTTAGCTTTAGATCTTGATCCTGGTCCAATCCAACCATGTCTTTTCCAACATAAGGTGAGCTTAATTTATCGATCTTCAGCATCTCAATTTGAGCTTTGAAGTTTGAACATTCAGATTTCAGCACAGCCACCTCTCGTGCCAGATTTTCTCCAGAAGCCATCTCAGCAGCGAGCTGCTGCGCAAATTTCTGTGCTTCAGCGCCTAAATTGTCAGCATGACTTTGTAAAGAGCTTACCTCTGATTTCAGCTCGTGAAGAGATGACTCCGCTGCTTCCAGGCTTCCTCTAAGTCGATTATTTTCCTCATACGTAATTGCCAAGTCATTATCTGCAGAATAATCTGAACCCCAGCCATGAACCCAGTCACTGGTCCCAACATGCCTCTGATCTGAAGGGCCTGTTTTTCCCGGCCGAGGGCTTTGACTAAGGGAAAGCCCACCCAAATCACCAGACACGGTACTCTTGATGCTGTCTATTTCATGTGCACTTGACGTATCATGTTTCTCTGCATATAAAGATTCTGAGGTATTTGAAGAACCATCTAATCCAATGGGCGAATCCACATGCTCTTCATTCAGAACCATCTCTTCTTCATTTGACGGATGCTCTCTAGATCCATGTTTGAATCTGACACTTGCATAGTCCTGTCATCATAAAGGATCACCATACAAAACACTGATCAGGGAACATAACCTTAGAAATTAATCACAATAATCTGAGTAGAAGGCATGTGAAGAGGCTTTAAGAGAGAGAATGAATTCAGGATGCGTGGAAGCTAAATGTGTAGAACATCCCAACATTAGCACATTTTGCAAATAACTAACAAGAAAAACAACAGAAGTTTTTCATTATTTTCCAGGAGGCTAAACATGGCCTAGGCCATGGTCCTATCTAAGAGGCTGCAGGTTAACAATGCACCTTTTTCGTGGTTCAAGGAACGTATAAAAGGAAAGGACCCCTATAAACAATGAGCTTTAAGCGTATACAAAAGAATGTGAGCACAAATCTAGTGTAGAATAAAATTAAGACTTTTGTTATCTACATTCTACAAAATAAATTTTCAATACAACAAAAGCTTAGCAAATGACATGCTAAAGAAACATAACAAACAGGTCATGCCTCACAGTAGGCAAGATGATGCACAAAAAAAAAATGACCTAGGGATCACAGATGTGTGTATTATGAACATACTAATCTAATTATTACAGAGGTGACAAGGCACAGCATCGAGTCCCAATTTACAGCCTCCTATGTCTCATATTGCGGGGCTACAATTTCGTAAACAAGAATTTTGTGAAAATAATATATGACATTAAACTTGAAACAAGTTCGATGTCCATATATCAATCATGACGTCAAGTGATGCAACCCCGACTTGAAGAATCCTCAGACATGTGAACAAACATCACTGATTTTGTAGCCTATAGTCCATCCTTAAATAAATAATGATGGTTACATGAAATCATCACTAGTTTTTCGTTCTTTTTTTCAATTTATTAGACTTCCGTTGTTGACATGACCATATAATACTTTCAAAACCCATACAATCCTACTGGGCATCAGCTGTAATTTATACAAAACAATCAAATGAGAGCATGATTATTGGGAGATTCAACCATATATGAACCACAAGGAGACCTGTCAATATAATGAAGCTCACCGTATGGTCACCAACAACATCTTCAGATGATGGCAGTCTTCCACTAACAGATTCACTTCGACCATTTTGGTCAGAAGTAGTCACCAGGCCCCCCTCTCTGAGTTCCCTTTGCTGTTCAAACTCTCTGAAAATATAAACCAGCACGAAATGGCATAAGGTGGTGGAAACCAATGAAATGCTCTAGAATTTTGTAGTGTTTAGTGAGTTACCTGAAACCAGTTTTAGAAGTAAGCAGCTGTACCGTAACCTGCATTACAACAAATGCACTTTCTTAGAGAGAACCCTCATAAAGATCAAAAGGGGACAAAGAATTCGACCAAAAGAACATGAAGTTACCGAAGGCACTCAGCATCTAAAATCATAAAAAAAACCATTCAGAACCAGCAATACTGGAGAGCTCAGATATATCCTGACAATCCTTACATGTAATATAGCTCCAGAGTCACATCCCCGAAGAGACAGCGCAACAGAAGAAGGCTTTAGAGCATCAGCATAATCAGAAAGATTGATCGTGGCTTCACCAAGGAGGCTAGACCTCGAAGAACCCTGACGTCAAGAAATTTCAGTAAAAAAGCAAAGTTAGGCACAAGGAACGCAGGACTAGAGATGTTATATCAACAAATCACAGTATCTGTAATTGGTGCATAAAATAGGTTCGGGATGGAGGAGCTTTGGGGATGAGTGATCTTGATGACTAGAAGGTTAAGAATTTATAACACAGATGGAAACTTTACCATTGCCACAACAAGTTTGTATGGCTTTTCATCGTATTGTTTGGTTCTAATGTCTTGAAGAAGCCTCGTAGTTTCATAGATGGGATCTGCCCATTTGCAGGTGCCATTTCTCACATTAGCCTTTGTCGTCTTAGCTGTTGCCTTTCCAGAATCAGCTGGAATGAATGATATAAACAATTTGTCCCATCCAGTTTGAGGAATCTGGACATATATAACATGATTATTCATTTCAGTCATTGTAGAAGTTACCTTCAAACTATTCATTGTTGGCATTTATTAACTGTCACTTCTTGAATCATCGACTATAAGACATATTGGTGTATAATAACACACAAATGCACTTGCGCGTGTGCACGTGCATACGTGCGCACAGATACACACACACACACACACACAGATGATCATTAAGAAGGAAGCCATGAAGTTTAATTCAACATATGAACTAACAACCTAAAATTGACATTTTCTGGTGAAATTTATAAGAAGGTCAGAAAATAGAATCTTAAATAAAATCGAAAAACTAACGAAAGGGATGCTAGCATTAGCGACTAAGGTTAGGTACTGTGAAGAAACATACATGTGTGGCATGAAATTGTAGCCTAAAGACCACTTTCGTTTTTGTCTTCTCAGGCTTCCACTTGGAGATCCTTGACATCACTGAACGATCAATCAATCATTGGCAACAAGATATTAAGGTCCAGCTTTTGTCTCCTGCCTGTAAAACCAATGCAATTTGAATTGGTCATGTTATTCTCGAAATGAGTGAATGAGTATTTCATGCAAGTACAGTAAACATGAAAACCATAAATCTAAGGACAAAGTTGATGATAAGCACTTGCTCAAAAGAAGCAGTGCCATATGTTTCCTTTTTTTACACACCAAAAGTAGAATCCAAAAAACCAGAGAAGGAAAAACAAGAGAATCGGGATCTTCATCTACAATTTCACTGGAAAGAGACTAAAGATTATTGGACCAAATAGGCAAGCATTCAATCTACTTAAACAATATTGCCAACTCACAATTATTCAATTTTAGGGTTCCTATCTATTTGAAATCAACTTGTTGTCAACAGCTTTAAGTAAGAAATTGAAGGTGGGGCTAGTGTACTGCAGCTTCAAGTAGAAATTGAGAGAGAGAGAGAGAGAGAGCCCCAACAGAGGAGTACTAAGGGCTCAACAAGATCTAAAGGTAAAAGTCTGCAGAGCCCATTGAGGTTGAAACACATCAAGCTGGCCAAACAATCAAAACAAATCTCATAGGTAGTGACTGAAAGTCCAAATGCAAGATAGCGGGCAGCCAGAAAAATTGGGACTTCCAAGACAAGACAGATGTAAGGGAAGTGGGGTGGGTAAGAGGCTGATGTCATTTATTCACCATCTAGGACAGAGCTCCATATGAAAATATTTGATAGGGGTGCAATGTGCTTCAGATTGGTCAAACTGTGACATAAACCAATTAAGGAGCTAAATTGTGACTGCATCATCATGTTCACACACTGGATTGCTCTCACAAGCTTCATACCGTGAAGTGCCTCACATGGTTCTTAACATTTTGGATGCCCAAGAACCTTCTCTAGTAAGAGCCATTCTGTGGGTCACTCAATTTGGCAAACTAAGAGACCTTGATCACTAGCCCTTCACGAGTCTAGGGCACATTATATTGGAATACAGTAATGTTTGCCAATTTACACTCGATCGAAGGGGGGGCAAAAGAAACCTTAAAACAAATCCCAGTCTTGAAGACCATTCAAGAACAGGCTGCAAACCGGCCTGATAAATCACAGCAGACTACTCCAAGGCGGGCACAAAGGCGAAGATCCTATTACTAAGCTGAAAAGCACTAAAGAAGAAACCCAAAGCAGAAAGAAAGAAGGCTGCCATGAGCAACGAGCTGCTGATTTAAACTCCAAAATGCAACATGTTCAGGATAAGTTCTTCAATTCACATTATCATATAAGACAGTTGCAACTGGGATATATATGAACACCCAATAACTAAGCGCAAAACAGCAAAAAGAACAGGCCAATGAACATCACCGACTGAACTTAGCGACTTACTAACAAACGAACTAGTGAGATTTCGATATGCACACATTCAACCAAAAGCCAAAAACGGTAAGACATTCCAATTTCGCAAAATGCATAAATTGGCAGCTCAGATCAAAGAGAGATGACATCATCTCACTCGACCAAGCAGAGAAGACTTCCACATTTGCCAAGATCGACGAATCTAGAAGCTCCAAGTCCAAAAAGATTCAAAACGAAAGGAAGAAAAAGAAGCTGAATGAGGCTCATACCTTGAATGGGGAGGCCAAGATCTTTACACCGAGCGCCAAAAAAGCATGGATTTATATTATAATCGCCCAATGCTCAAGCATAAGATTATCGGATCCGAATAGTATAGCCCGAAGCTCAGCTTTAACTTAGATTTTCCACCTCCGAAGACGACAAGCCAGACCCACTAATAAAAAAGGTTCGATAAACCGAGAGGTTCAAGAAAGGAATGCTCTTTTAACTCCGCAGCGCACTACAACCCAAGAGTCTGACACAGAGCAGAGAAGGGAAAAGCAAAGATAAATTTTAAATGAAAAGACCTTCTGTTTCCAACCCAATGCAGCAAAGAAAAAACGGAACCCAGATGAAAGTGCACGAGGAGGGAGAAGATGAAATGGAGGTCGGAAGCTGTTTCCCTTTTTCCCTTTTTCTTCCTAATCCCTCTGCAAAGAAATCCACGGGAACCCAGAAAGAGAAAAAGCGAAGTTTGAAAGAAAAAAACCTGCAATAATTAGACGCCCAACTCTCACGCCTACGCAAAGAAGACGCCAAAAATGGGGAGAGGGAGGAGGGAAAAAGAAATTCACCGGATTTGACAGCGGAATTGTCTGTGAGCTGGGCAGGGTGAACAGAGCTTTCTAGTTGAACACTGTAAGAAGCCCGGATCGACCCAAAAAAAGAAAAAAGATTAAATTAAATTCGGCAACTCTGTTTAACCACTAAGAATAAATTAAAGGAAATTAATGTGGTTGGAAAGAGGAACAGGGGAAGGAAGAGGTTAAAAAAGAAAAGAAAGAAAAGAAAAGAAAATGGGGGGGGGTAGGTTGCTGGATCTGGAGCTGCTTAAGTTGAAAGAAAGAGCAAAGAAGGAATCTTTGAAACCAAGGGTCCTTCTTGGAAACAGGGGAGACAAGAGACAGAGACAGAGAGATTTCAGGGGAAGGCGGTATAAGATTTCGTGTCTTGCGGGTAGAGTGAGCGAAGCGAGCGAGCCCACAGGACAAACCTCATTTACAGCAAAATTGCTAATGGCGGTTAGCCTTGTTGGCTAATGCAGTGTGGTGGGATTTTGAGGTGAGACATCAGCTTTCGGAGCGCTTGAGGTTCTCTGATTATGTCTACAAAATCAAATTAAAGCGGTAGGAGAAGGGGGCGGGGGGGAAAGGGACGTCCCGCCAAAGCCTTTGCTGCTTTGCTGCTTGCTGGCTGCTGCTACAACCTCAAAGCTTAAGCTTAAACAGCAGTAGCTTTTTGAGGTGGATTGATGATGGCGACGCGGACGGTAATTGGGTCCGGAGTTTGAAAAAATTGGATCTTTTTCTTTTTAATCTTTTTGTCCTGCTTGCTTTAGTCCTAATTGAGGGAAGTGGAATGACGGTTCTGCCCCCCTCCCTCCCCCTTGACTTTGACTGCATTTATAGCTGGTGAGCTGGATGTAAATTTATTTCGAAGATAGATTTGGATCTGTCATCAGTCATCGACTGCCTGTTTACCACCCCAGTGGAGATTAATAAATAGGGCAGAACTTGCACGTTATTAATGGACAAAATTGGGGATGGATGACATTATCGCTACTGACGATGAGGTCACATAGTACAACAGTTAATAATTATAAAGGGTTTGTCACGGTTAAAAGTCATAAATTGATATTCATTGACATGTTGTACCTCGAATTAATTTTCATTTTACAAACTAGCACCCCATTATAAGAAAAAAATTTCAAAATGGTATCACCGTGATATATCTACTAGAAACTAATTTTCATTTCATGAAATATTTCAAACCAATAACCTAGATATGAATCCGTCGTGCTTTAACATTTGCCCAAAATCTCACTATTGGTGAGATTAGTTCCCAATTGGATTGATTCCACCCTAAAACTAGGAACTGAATGGATTGGTCCCTAATTTAGGATTTTGGTAATTTTCTTTTCTGTACTTTTCAAATTGGTTTTGTTTGATATGGGCAGTTTGATTTGGCACTTGAAATCGTAAACTGCTTAGAATCAATAGATTCGATCCAATTCTCATGCACACCCCCTACCCACCGGTATGCATACAAACAACTGTAGCATATGTTAACAAGCATGCATTTTAACATGATACAAGATGAAATGCTAATAGAGGTATATTTTGGTTAGGTGAACCAATTTATGATTTTTAGGGAAGCAAAAAATAATTTGAAATAACCCACCCGTGGGCAGCTGCATTAGCAAGAGCTTGATGCCCTCATCCCGAAAGTCGCATGTTCGAATCACATGGTTGTTATTACGATTTAATGAAAGGCTCTAGCGGTGGGATACTGGGCCAGTCTCTCCCGAGGCATTGACGTGACTACCAAGGCGTACGCTCAACGGTACCTCAAAGCGTAAGCTCGATGAAGGCCGTGGATCCTCAGTCATCAATAATAATAATAATAATATGTTGTGGATATACCAATTTATCTTTTTTTTAAACGATAATGAATTTAAGATAAATGTGTCATGAAGATATCAATTTATAATTTTTAATGATATGAACCTTAAACCCATATGTCAATATTCATATACAAATTAATAATGTTTTGCTGACTATGCTCCAATATTGCCTTGTCCCGATGAACCTCGCATCGTTGGGGTTTTCTTTCTTTGTTTTCTTTTTTTTCTCGTCGAATGAGTTTAACCTCGTATCGTTGGGGTTGACAAGTCGCCAAGTTGGACTCCATATTACTGCTGTGCTAGGTGTGTGTGATGTCAACATTTCAACGGAAATTTCGGCATATTATTTGCATTATATATACAAAAAATTGGATATCATTTACGTTTGGACAATGTGATCAATAACGCATCGATTATTCTAAATATGATTTATCCACTATTTTTGTCGGTCATGAATTACACTTAAACTCACAATAAATTCTATATCATCCGCAATCTTCAAAATTTAGATGTTTTCATATCTATGTATGTGCAGTCTTGCAAAAAATTAGAGCAAAAGATGGGGAGCTTCTAAAACTTGATGGAGCATCTGTAATAGACATATTGGTATAATAGTGTAATAATAAACTGATACAACATTATGAAATGAAAGTGTAAAATTGATATATTGGACGGTAATGATTTCAGGGTAGTTCTTTTAAACAAGAAAATTTTCGGTATATGAATTTAATCTACATATAAGGGATCTCTATTTTATCTTAATTTTTTTTATGTAATTACATCAATATAAACTGAAGTTTTCATTCATAGTTCATAATGATGAAATTCAGATACTATTGAAGAGGGATGACACATAATATAATTAAAAAAATTTGTGTCTGTCATATACTAAAAATTCTTACTCGTGGTGTGAAAGTGTGAGTGAGAAACATAGGAATCTACCAAGTCTCCTCACATGATGATTGCACGAAAGAAGAAAAGTAAACAAAATGGAAAAAGCAAACCAGGACTCCATGCAAGAGTAATGGAGGGGGCACCAAGGGCACTTCTGTAATTTCTCACAGGCCACCTCCGTCAGCTTTGCTCTCTTTTTCTTGTCTCCACTACTATCTTTTTTCCTTTTTTTTTTTTTGTTAATCCTACTCTATTCCTACTCTACACTCGCTCTCAAACTTTTGCCCTATCTCTTGCAGAGCGTGGGAGTCGAAACCCACTCCTGAAACTTACGCGTCCCCACCCCATCCCCTCTTGAGAATGTGATGATTTGAACTCCTCACCTCCCCTTTCCATGTTGGAAGGGTGGCCATTGGGGCGAATCCCAGTGATTCTCTTTTTTCGTTGACAAAGCACGTTGGTGCACACGAACAAATCCGTGGAGCAGTAATTACATAAATAATTCACGAATTCTAATATAATATATAATATCATTCCCAAAATTTTAATTTATTTAATATAATTTATAAATCTTATCCTAATACATAATATCGTCCTTAAATTTTTAATTTATCCAGTATAATCTCTAAACTTTTGATACATATTAGATATAATTCATGAACTATATGAAAATGTTTAATATTATCTCTAAGTTTAAATTAATGAAAAAATAACATTGAATATTTTCATAAATTTTAGAGATTGAATTAATTTTAGAGAAATATCAAACAAATTAAAAATTTAAGTCTCACAGTACCTATTAATGCAAAATTTAAAAATCATACTAAACAAATTAAAAATGTAATGACGATATTACTAATTGAGTCCGAAATTCAGAAATCACTTGCCTCGTTATTTTCCATTGGTGAATTTGGACCACAAAACGGGTCGTGGGTGCGCCCCGAACGGTGGACCCGTTTGCACATGGGGTTTGGTTTAGTGGAGTCCCGGGCAAGATCACTTTCGAAACGGTGACCTGGCATCATCATTCGTCACAAGCTCCACAGCTAAGCGGCCGTCCTTTATCACGTGACGATCCCCCGCCACCCGTCACGTGCTCTCCACACGTGGGGATGCAGCGGTGGAAGTACGTGGCCTTTTCGCTTCGGGGGGAAAAAGCGTGTTCCCGCGGAAAAATCGCATTATATTAATACATAATAATAATAATATTAATAAGAGAACCCCAAAAAAAATAAAAAATAAAAAAGGGAGGTGGGTCATCCCATTCGCAAAAGCTGATTTCGACATTGCACGAGATCTCCGGGGTCCTACTAATTTCTGCTAAGCCCATTTTGTCCAAAAAGCCATATAAAAAGGGAATAACTCAAATTACATTATGGGATTAGTAAATTGCGACATTGCTTTTATATCATTGCTAGAGATCTTCCTTTATAAAAGTTCAATAACCATGACATCATGGAATTGCCGGATTTCATGAGAACAATCATATTTTAAAGCGAAAAGGGCATTATGATTGATAATTAGGGAGTCCAGAGTATGGTATTGATAATTGACCGCCTGTGTTAAATGGCTCAAAGCTATCGGCCCATGGTGGTGTGTCGCGTCTATGTGCGTGTGTATCATGCTACACATTTGTTGCGTGTATCGATTAAGGTACTTATTGATATGAGTTGAGTAACGTGTCATAAAATTGACGATTTTCAAAGAATTGATCAATTTAGTTCACTTTTGTTAACTAGTTGGTGTATCAATAAGTGTCACATTTAATAAAGTCATCAATGGCACACAGTTGCCTCAATTTGGCAAGATGTCTTCAATTGCGTGTGCATGTATGATGTCACATGGTGCAATCGCATTTATGCTACTCAACACTAGATGAGGATGGTCGAGAAACGACATCACATGTTTGATACAAAAGGATGGGTTTAACTTGACTCGTGGATGAGTTTTAAAGTTGGAGCTACTTTTAACAAGAGATATGCAATGTTTAAGATTGTTAGGACATTTGACCAGAAATAAATCTTTCAACTTTGGCCAAAAGAAAAGGCAAAATCCTCTAGTTTACTATAGTTTCAAATCGTTCTTCTTCTTCTTCTTCTTCTTTTGACTTCTTTTTGCAATTTGATCGGTTCGAGAGTACACTTTCAAGAAATTTAAAAAAAGAAGAAACTTTAAAAACAAACCGTTTTTAGCAATCCAATTAGGTAGAGCTGTTCATTTTGCGAGCTGCTCCAATATAATTATGACTTGTGAGCTTTAGCTTCCCTGTCATACAAAGTGGAAATTACTAGGCTAAAGGTATACGCTTGTTGATTAGGCTTAAGTATTAGAACAATATTTATGTAAAATAAACGCTAAACTCAATAACAATACGATCAAATTCTCTTGAACACTTAACTCGAATTATCATTTCTAGACATATATATCACACATAAACTATTTATAGCTCAACCATTCACATAAGTATATCATGGTCACAAAAAAATAGATAGAGTTAATTTATTTCCTTTAAATTTAGAAATCTCATTCTTTGTACAAACTAGGGAGAGAATGCTAAATTGTTAAGTGGAAAGACATATTTTGCTCTACATAATCTCTAGAGCAATTCCAAGGATGAAATACTGTTTGCTATGCTTAAGTTTTGAACTCACTGATTTTCATCTTAACAGTGACTAGTGACTAGGGGTGTCAAGAATACCCGACCCAATAGAATTGATCCGAACTAAAATTTTCGAGTTTTGACCATGATGACATATAATATATAGGACACGTAAACATTTTGACATCAAATAACACACTGAAGACAATCTCTTTACGATACATGAGCCATAATAAGACACCTAACTTCGAGCCTCCAACACCATTTTTGGATGAACTTTGTGAAGCAACCACAAGAAACAACCCTGAGAGATCTTCCCTTGATCATCGAAGGTTGCTCTTCCATCTTCATCTCCTCCTTGCTTCTTCTTCTTCTTCTTCTTCTCCTCCTTGTGCTGCTTCCTCAGCAAATAAGCTTCTGCTAGGTCAGGCCCCGCCATGGACGTGATGGACATGTCCTACGATAGAAAACAAAGTGCAATTATTGCGGGGGAGGACGAGAATAATAATTTCAACAACTAATGAGCTGAGCAGATGAGGTGACTTATAGAGGTGGCATGTTCTTGGAGAGCAAGCAAAGCATAAAGCAATAGTTTCAAACCCTAATTTTGTCATCTATAGAGAGACTTGAAAGTGAGTGGGTAGAAGTTTTTAGCTCATCAACAATATCTTAATGTTATCTTTGCCAAGTCACTGTTTATGACAGCTTCAATGTGGACAAAAGTTGGTTATGAGTGAGGAATTCGCAGATACCCTTCAACTCTATTTGAATATGACTTAGGAAATATCATCCTTGTTCTTTCTAATTTGCCCATGTCCGATAAAACTTAAAGCGATGTGGGTACATGACAATTCATAGTCTATGGGCCTTGTTTACTTGCTTGAAAGACAGAATCATAAGAAGAATTGAAAATTTTAAGACACTCCTGTTAACACATTCAAAACTTATAACCACATTATAAATTTATAGTCCATTTGGTAATACTTTTGTTTCGGGGAATAATTTCTTTTTAGAAATATATATTTTTTATTTCTATTTCTTAGAACAAATTTTCAATAAAAGAACACTTTTGGTAACTACACAAAATTTCTATTTTTGAAATGGAAAAAGAATAGAAATGTGTATAATACAATTGACAACGTTTTTTATAATGTAGAATTTCTTTTGATTTTTTTTTTATTCTTCTTTATTGCCACCGCCCGTCGTCAATGACCATCGATGATGTCGCCGGCCACTCACCACCAACCATCGGCGGTGCTGTCGGCTATAGCAAGTGGTGAGCAACATTGTCGATGGTCATCGGTTGCGATGGCGGTCGGAAATCGGCGGTGACAATAGTTGGAAGCTAGCAGTGACAACAGTCAGCGGTCGGCGGCGACACGGTTGGTTGACAACGATGGGCGATGAGCTACAGTAGTTGGCCAGCGGCAGGTGGTAGAGGGGGGTGGTGGCTGGCAAAGAAGATGAAAAGAAGAAAAGAAAAAATGAAAAGAGAAAATAACTTATTTCTAAAAATTGTTCCTGAAAACAAGAATTTACTTTTTTCTAGTTCTTGTTTCTGTTCCAAATCTATTTCCCGACCACTTTTCTATTTTGGGAAATTAAAAAATTAATTGACGTTACCAAACGGATTTCTGTTCTTTATTGGTTTCGGAGAACAAAATAACAAAAATTGGATGCAACCCAATTTGAAGGAAGTACATTTTGTCTTTGGGTTTTGATGACCTGGTCTGCCATTTGATTTGCATCACGGGAGTAATAAGCCCACCTAAGGTGAGCGAAAAGTCTTATTCTGGCCCAAGCCTCATTGATGAGCTCATTGACATCCCAACTAATTTGATATGTGGTCAACACTTTTTGTATCAGATCGGAGTGATACAATTGCAGTTCCAAACTCTCCTCAGATGGCAATTGAAGGAAATTTGGGGTTCAAGAAGAGCCAAAGCTTCAGCTTGAGTTGCAGAAGACGCCCTCACATTCCTTGCAAATCCATCGACCAAGAGACCTGAGTAATCATAAACAACATTGGCTACAACAGCTTCGTTCGTTCTTTTAAGGTAAGATCCATCTATGTTAATCTTCAACGTGCCCTGTTTTGGTGGCTCCACTTCCAAGAGGATTTGATCTGACTTGTCCTCCTTTTTTTTAGCCGTCGATGCCCGTCGAAAGATGTTTTCGTAAAATCATCTTGCTGATTCTAGCAGTTGGTTTGCTTCGGCATTTCAAAGGACGAGCGACAAATGACACCGAGGTATAATTAAATCCACACAACCATTCCTCTATGCTTTGCCCGTTTAGGCTCAAAAGGCTCGTGCATCATCAATCGTCTTCCGATAAATATATTCGTACGTTTCCATTATCTATGATCTCTTCTTATGTTTATGATGTGCATTTCTAAGTGCACTGTACTCGTATTCATCTAACTTTTTCTACCAGAGTAATCATATAACATTAAGGTAAAAAGAATCACTAGCGGATTTATCTACAATAGATATGTTTATTGAGAGAAAAAAATTTCTTCGGTGATATAAAAATCACAACCCATCATCTGATTCTGGTCCGGTAGTGATAATTTACACGTTTGCTTATTATTTGACTATACAATTTTGACTTTATACAGTGAAAATCAATTACAATCGTTCCATAGTAGAGTTATTACCAAATAACCTTATTTATATCTTCATTGTAAAAGTGCCAAAACTTCAATGGTTATTCAGCTAATCGTGTTGGGTGGATGAGAATCACTTCCTACGTCGGTGGCTGGCATGGCCCAGCCTGATAGAGGAAGAAAGGCTGCCGAAAGCACTTAGGAGCAATTGTTGCTTGCGTCTCACAAACAGTTATTTAAAGTGGGTCCCACATGAGGTATCTTTCATGTGAACAAGGCTATAGAGTGATGCGGACTCAAATTGGGGGTTCTCAAGTTTCAAATACGTGGAATATGAATCTCGAATGAAAGCAAATTTTCTTTTTAGGCGTGTATTATCCGGACTCCTTCATCCATTGGCCAATATCGATCTCATTTCTCTCGACTATTTCTTCGTGCTCCGGAGTGAAATATAGACTCGATCTACCATGGACCTCACGATACGTGCGAATATCCCAAGATTCATCAAAACTGAATGGTCCAAATCGCTTAGCTCATCATGAATTAATTAAACCTTTCGAGCAAATCTGAAGCGAATCAAAGCAAGTTTCTTTCAAGTTCGAACTATACAACTAATTCAAGAAACCCACCGGTAGTATTACAATATCACTGTTCAACACAATACCCCGAAAAAAAAAAGAAAAAGAAAAAAAGAAGAAGTAAATCCTCGTGAACTCACGAGAAAAGATTCAGCTATAGACATTTGCACAAACAGAAAGGAAAGAAAAAGCAAGAAATCCCAGCTGAAGCTAAAAACCCTTCATGTCGGGGAGCTACTCCGAGGGAACAACACGGGACGCTTCTGCAGAGGAAGGATGGACATGGGCCTTTCCGAACACCCGAGACAAAGAGAAACGTCCTCTCCCTCCTCCTCTTGCCCTCCTCTCCTCCTTCTTGCGATCGCCCGCGACTGCGCCTGCGTCCTCAGCCATCTTTTCCTTCTTCATCTTCTCCTTGTGAAGCTTCCGCATCACGTACACCTCCGCAAGGCTCCCGCCCATCTGATAAACCCCCGCGCCCGACATTCCTTTCCCCTTCCTTCCTTCCTTCCGAACCCGAAAAGCTTGGATTCCTGGCGGTCGTGACGAGCGATGGAGGGGATGCTGCAAATTGTGCAGGGGATGCGGATGCGGGCGTCGTATTTATAGAGAGATGGGGCGGTGTTGGGTTGGGATAGGGGAGCGAGAAGGCGACTCTGACTTTGCCTCTTGCGGGCGCCTTTGCGTGTTCTGCACATTTTCCTCCGCGCTTCGCATCCAAACTTCGGGAGCAAGGCATAAGGCACGCGCCCGCCCGAAAGCGACCCCACCCGCCCGGGGAATTCGAACGGAAGCGCGATGCCATTGGCGGGGTGGGAGCGGAGAGATGACGCCAGCCAGGAGGTGGCGTTCCGCCCCGGGTTTAGGGTTTAAACTAGACAGGAGCGGGGCCGGCCCCATTGGTATCCGGTTCGCCCGTCTTTCGTGGAAGGTCGTTTTAAATTCATTTCAACTCCGTGACAGAGCTTTAATATATATATATAATTTGTACATTATATATGTATTGCTAAATTTGTATTATATGAAAGTGTTTTAGTAATATAATTTTCTAAAAAAAAATAAAAACAAATTTTCCTAGATTTGGTTAAATGAATTAGGTTGGGTATTGATTGAAAAATCTGTATTATGATAAATGGGTTATGACTTAACCCAAATCCGACCTGTCCCACTTGTTTGACAGATCCAGATGAGTATGTCATGATTATAGAAAACCAAATCAAGTTATTTTATCTCCTATATATTGAGAAATTGTGCAAACTAGGGAGAGAATGGAAAATTGTTACTGTTGATGATTAATATAATGTTGAGTGGAAAGGCATATTTTGCTCTAACCACAATCTTAAGAGCAATCCCAGGATGAAATACTATTTGTTATGCTTAAGTTTGAACCCACTAATTTCCATCTCGATCATGACTAGGGGTCGTCAATAATACCTAGATTGACCCAACCCAAACAGAACCCACCCAAACTGAATTTTTCGTGTATTGACCATGTTGACATATAATATATACATAGCAAACATAAACATTTCAAAATTGAACGAGATATTGAAGATGATCTCTCTACCCTAATGGAAGCCATGACAAGGTGCTTAACTTCGAGCCTTTAGCACCGTTTTTAGGTGAACTTTGTGAAGCCACCACGAGAAACAACCCGGAGAGATCTTCTCTTGATCATCAAAGGTTGCTCTTCCATCTTCATCTCCTCCTTGTTTCCTCTTTTTCTTCATCTTCTCCTCGTGCTGCTTCCTCAGCAAATAAGCTTCTGCTAGCTCAGGCCCTGCCATGGACGTGATGGACACGTCCTACGATACAAAGCGAAGCGCAATTATTGCGAGGTAGGACGAGAATAATAATTTCATGGACTAATGAGCTGAGCTAATGAGGTGATTTATAGAGGTGGCATGTTCTTGGAGAGCAAGCAAAGCATAAAGCATCGATTTCAAACCCTAATTCGTCATCTATGGACAGACTTGAAAGTGAGTGGGTAGAAGTTTATAACCCATCAATAATATTTTTTGTGTTAGCTTTGCCAAGTTAGTGTTTATGGCAGCTTCAATGTGGACAAAAGTTGGTAATGAGGGAGGATTTTGCAAATACCTTTCAACTCTATTTGAATATGACCTAAGAAATGTCATCATCGTTCTTTCTCATGTGCCCATGTCCAATAAAACTTAAGCGGGGTCTAGGAAGTACCAACATTCTTCAAAAATCTTCATGTCGTGTTGAACACTCCGACACGTGTTCAACATTCTCTGACACTTGATCAACACATGTTGGAAAATCTGACACTTTATTAACTTTCCCGATATTTTTTGACACTCGAGTAAAAATTCCAATATGTGGGTTTCTGACACATGATTTCGACATACCATGCCAATTTTAAAATTTTTCAATAAATGAGAGATTAAAATGTATATATATATAATAAAATTAAAATAATAAACGGGGAAAAAAGAAAAATCAAATCTTCTATTCTCTTCTACTCCTCACTTTCCATGATACATAATTCACTCTCAAGTTTTTTTTTTGCTCTTTTCTTCTAACACATTTGACATGTGAGTCCAAAATGTGAATTGTTTTTATTCTCCAAGTTTTATGGATTATTGAAATAAAGGTGAATTTGTCAAATGGAAATAATGAATGATATTAATAAATGGTGGATTAATGTTTTTAGTGTAAATTTATTCTAGGTTTTATTATTATTTATTTATTTGTGAATTTGAATCAAATTAATTTGATTGAAATAATCATAAAAATGTTAATTTATTATGTATATATAAAAATATATATTTAATGTATAATGTATCCCAACGTGTCAGAATTCTTTATTTTTTTAGAAACGATGTGTCGGCGTGTCATGTCGTGTCGTGTCGTGTCGTGTCCTGTTATTTTGTGTTGCATGTCGGTGTCGGTGCCACTTAAATGTTGGTACATGACAATTAATATTCTATGGGCCTTCATTTACTTGCTTGAAAGACAAAACTGTAAGTAGAATTGAAAATTTTGAGACACTCCTATTAACATGGTCTAAACTTGTAACCACATTATAAATTTAGTGTTATGGCCCAAGTAATGAGCCCAAGTAAAATGATGCAATTCAAAAGGTCAGGAGTGTCCAAAAAGCTTAAGTTTGTGCATTAGTCGCAGGGGAAGGGGCTTATGCAACCCAATTTGAAGGAAGTACATTTCGTCTTTGGGTTTTGATGACTTGATCTGCCACTTGATTTGCATCACGGGAGTAACGAGCCAACCTAAGGTGAGTGAAAAGTCTTATTCTAGCGCGAGCCTTATTGATGAGCACTTTGACATCGTAACTTATTCGATATGTGATCAACACTCCTTGTATCAGATTGGAGTGATACAACTACAGGTCCAAACTCTCCTCAAATGGCAATTGAAGGAAATTTGGGGTTCAAGAATAGCCAAAGCTTCAGCTTGGGTTGCAGAAGACGCCATCCCATTACTTGCAAATCCATCGACCAAGAGACTTGAGTGATCTTAAACAACATTGGCTACAACAGCTTCGTTCGTTCTTTTAAGGTAAGATGCATCTATGTTAACCTTCAACGCCCCCTGTTTCGGTGGCTCCAGTTCCAAGAGGAACTGATCTGATTTTTCCCTCCTTGTTTTGCCATTGATGCCCATCGAAAGATGTTTTCGTAAAATCATCTTGCTGATTCTAGCAGTTGGTCTGCTTCGGGGTTTCAAAGGTTGAGTGACATTGTTGTTCGTGACCTCCGAATCTGCCATAGAACTACGGAGAGAAGTTCAAATGACACCGAGCTATGATTAAATTCACACAACCATTCTCCTATACTTTGCCGGTTTTGGCTCAAAAGACTTGTGCATCATCAATCATCTATGGTTCTTTGTTCATGTTTCCCTCGTTGTATTTTACCGATAAATACACGCATACGTATCCATTATTTATGATCTCTTCGATGAATATGATGTGCATTTCTAAGTGCGCTGTACTTGTATTCATCTAAATTTATCTGCAAGAGTAATAATATAACACTAAAGCAAAAGAACCACTAGCAGATTTATCTGCAATAGATATGTTTATTGAGATAAGAATAAATCATGACCCATAATTTGATTATGTTCAATAGTGATAATTTATATGTTTGTTTATCATATGACTATACAATTTTGACTTTATATGATGAAAACCAATTACAATCGTTCCATAATTGAGTTCTTACCAAATACCTTTATTTTATTTTCAGCATAAAAAGTGCCTAAATTTTAATAGTTATTCAGCTCATTGTGTTTGGATGGATGGGAATCGCTTCTTGTTTCGATGCAAAGGTGGTTGGCACAGCCCGACCTGATAGATAGAGGAAGAAAGGCTGCCAAAAGCACTTGGGAGCAATTACTGCCTGCATCCGAAACACAGAAACCCGATTCTCACAAACCGTCATATAAAGTGGGTCCCACCTGAGGCCCCTCTTTGAAGTGAACAAGGCTGGAATGATGCAGATTCGAATCGGAGGTTCTCAAGTTTCAAACACAGAGAATATAACTCTCGAATGAAAGCGAATTTTCTCTTCAGTCACGTATTATCCGGACTCCTTCGTCCATTAGCCAACATCAATCTCATTTCTATCGCCTATTTCTTTGTGCTCCAACTTGAGCTCCAGATTGAAATATAGACTCAACCTGCTATGGACCTTGCGATGCGTGCGAATCTCCCAAGATTCATCAAAATTGAATGACCCAAATCGCTTAGTTCATCGTAATGGATAAAACCTACGAATCTTGAGCAAGTCTGAAGTGAATTGAAGCAAATTCCTTTTAAATTCAAACTATTCATTCAATTCAAGAAACCCATTGGTAGAAGTACAATATTGATATTCAACGCGATATCCCCCAAAAAAGGGGAAAATCCTCCCGGACTCATGAGACAAGATTCAAGATTCAGATATAAACATTTGTACAAGCAGAAAGAAAAGAAAAGAAAAAAGAAAAAATCCCGGCGGAAGCTAAAAACCATTCATGGCGGGGAGCTACTTCGAGGGAGCAACGTGCGGCCCTTCTGCAGAGGAAGGATGGACAAGGGCCTTCCCGAACACCCGAGACAAGGAGAAACGTCCTCTCCCTCCGCCGCTCGCCGTCCTCTCTTTCTTCTCGCGATCACCCGCATCCTCAGCCATCTTTTCCTTCTTCATCTTCTCCTTGTAAAGCTTCCGCATCATGTACACCTCCGCGAGGCTCACGCCCGGCTGATAAACCCCCGCGCTCGCCATTCCTTTCCCTTCCTTCTGAACCCGAAAGGCTTGGATTTCTGCGGATCGTGATGAGCGATGGAGGGGATGTGTGCAAGAATTGTGCAGGGCATGGGGATGTGAGGGTGGCATATATAGAGATAGAGTGAGAGAGAGATGGGGGGAGCTGGAGAAGGTGACTCCGACTTTGCCTCTTGCCGGTTCTGCGCATTTTCCGCTGCGCTTCGCTTGCGAACTTGCTGAGCAAGGCATAAGGAAAGCGCCCGCCCGAAAGCGACCACCACCAAGGGGGATTCGAATGGGTGGGCGATGCAATTGGCGGGCCGGGAGAGGAGGGATGACGTCAGCGAGGAGGCGGCGCTCCACCCGTGTAAACTAGATGGATGGCTGTTGACACATATTTTTAGCAAATCTAGGAAAATAAAGAAAATAAAAATTGCATTGGAACAAATAAAAGGAAAAAATGAAAAAAAAATTAGGGAAAATTGATTTGATTGATTATGCATGGAAATTTGAAATTCTGATGAGCATTCAGATTTCGTTAAATGCAGAAACAATTTAAAAATAAAGTGAATAAGAGGCAATAATTTTGCAAAATGGAAGAAATCTTAATAGGATCGGGCTGATTGCGAAATCATGCTCTGATTTACAGCTCTGATTTAATGCGATAGAAGATGGAAACTCGAAAAACTGCCATACAAAGCGGCCGTTTGGAATGAGTTTAAAAGAGAGCTTCATTTTTCGTAACTAAGGGGCAAAAAAAATTGAGGTGAATTCAAAAGAATTTGGAGAGAAAATTCTTGCGATCGTCCATCTTAGTCAAAGGGAAAACCCTTTTTCCCTCCTTTCTCTGACAAGACCATCTTAGTCAAAGGGAAAACCCTTTTTCCCTCATTTCTCTGACAAGAAAAAGTCAAAAAGAAAATGCAGCAGAGAGAAGAGACAGAGATAGGAGACGTAGGTAGTGACGTGAGGGACAGAAAAAAAGAAAGAAAAAAAAGAGGAACCGCTACAGTGTCGTCTTCTCCAAAGGGGCCTCCTGATCATTCCAGGCGTGCCCGCGCCATCCAGCGCGCCGGCGCCACCTCCGCCAGCCACCTCCGCGTCTCCGTCGCTACTGCTCCGACGCATCTCCGCCACCGCACCTCTCCCCCGCAGGTGATCCCTGCTACCTGGATCGACGCCCACTGCCGCGCCTCTGCACCCGCGACCTACTGCTGCCCAGCCTGACGTCGGAGCTCCAAAGCCTGTCGCTCCTGACCTCGCCGCGCCACCGTGCCACTCGCCTCAGCCCAGCACTCGACACCTTTGCGACCCCGCCTTGACTGCCCGTTGCAGCAACCTGCACTGACCCCCTCTGCTCCGCCTACAGCTACACCACCGCCTAGTAGCTCGAGGCGCTGCTGCTGTTCTCTGCCAGGCAACCCAACGCCGTTGCCTCCTGCTCGCTTGTCACCGCGCCAGAGTGCTGCCCGATTCGACGCACCCCTGCGCCGGAGCTCGACGCCGTCGTCGCCCAGCAGTCCGCGATGCCCCGACGCCAGCCGAGCCCCGCATCGCTGCCGACGTCGCCACCCAGCAACCCGCGGTCCAGTTCCACTTTCGCTCCGTTCGAACACCGCTGCCTTGCGACAACCAACGCCCGACACCCACGGTAGCCCATCGTCCTACAAATCGAGGACACAAGCGACACCCGCGACATTTACTCGCCGCACCACCGCTCGGAGTCCGACGCCGCGCGCCTCTGCAACCGGCGACCCACCCGTTGCTAAGTCCGGCCCGTTGCTCGCCTTCCCCTCAGAATCCCGCTCACCAACGTTGCTGCAAGTCCCCTCCCCTCATTTAGGTAGTTTAGTTTAATTTTTTATGTTATTTTTATTTTATTTGATAGCATCTTTAAGTTTAGTTATCTAAATTGCAATATTAGATGTTAATATTTGTGAATTTAGTATGCATTATCCACAGGGATTTTGTCTAGAATTATTATAATTATTAATTTGATCCGAAAGACATTGGATCATTTTTTTAATTATTTTAATTGTTGGGCTTTTTAGTGAGATTTTAATTGTTAAATCGCAATAATTATTTAATTTGGTCCGTAAGACTTCGGATCAGATTTGTAATTATTTTGATCTCTTTGTTGTGATAATTAGGGTTAGAATAACTGTTAATTTGACCTGTGAGATAACATGTTATTTTTTTGATTATTTTAATCCTTCCTCGCTTGATTTTGTTGATAGTTTAGATTTAATAATTACTTATCTTTAAAAAAACTAAAAAAAATCAAAATCAAAAATGAAAAAAAAAATCAAAATCTCGATTGAGCATATAGGACATATAGGTTTAATAAATTAGACACGTAGGTTTAATTAATCAAATTTTTAGGATTATATTTTTAGGACTGCATTTTTAGATATTTAAAAAAAAAAAAAGTTAGGATTAGACTTAAATAGCCTTTTTTAGAGTCTTAGAATAATTGGCACATTTTCATATTCTCATCCTCTTTTTAAAAAAAAATAAAAATTAAACAATAGTTTTCTAAGATAGGATAGGGTTTAAGTCAAATTAATCCCTAGAATAAATTAGAAAATTATCCATTTTTAGATAGATTAATTAGGATCTTTATAAATTCTGAATTTCAAATAAAAAAAATCCAAAATACTAGGTGCATGTTAACTAGTTTGCATAATAGGATTATTTAATCAAAACTTGTTAATTAGTGAAGTTAGGTCATGAGGTGCATAATAATTAGTTTGCATAATAGGCCCATTTAATTAAAATTTGCATATTAATAAGATTAAGTCATTTAGTTTAAAATAGCATTTTCATAAAAGAATTCTAATTTTTAAGAAAATCCAAAAAAAAAAAATGATTGCTTGCTTTGCGTGATGCAATGGATTAGCACCCGTGTGGTCACCACATTTGCATGATAGTAATTTAGGTTAAAATAAATCAAAGCTGCCTGAAAAAACATTTTTAAAATTAAAAAGAAATGGTACCGAAAGGGCATTAGAAAATTCTAGTGTAACCAAGTCCCCGTACCCTTAGTCTCTGGTTCGTAGGAGTAAAATAAATCTCTATTTATTTTACTTAGGTGTCTGATCGACCTACCATAAATCGATTAGTGGCGACTCCTAGATAATAACCTCTTGCATGTTAGATAATTGAACCTTAAGTTGCGAATTGGTATGGGCTTGGGAGAGCCCGAGCTAAGTTTAAAAACTTAGCAGTCCATTAACCTAGTTTTAGGTGGTGCACCCGAAAAATAGGTCGCGACAGCTTGGTGACTCCGCTGGGGAAATTGTGTTGAAAAACTTAGTGGTCTTAGACCAATTTTCTTTTAAAAATGTTTTTGTTTGGCAGCGAGGATCCCGGGTACGTCCCTAACATTTCTAAGGTGTTAAATGTTCTTGCAGATGGGAGGTATAAGGGGGGTAGTCTATGCTAACCTTTGTCTTGCAGGTTGGAATGTGAGATTAATGATTTATTTTTCCATGATTAGAAGTGTTGTTTGCATTTAAACTGTTGTGCATGATTTATTGTTTTTAGCACTACACTATTGCACACATAACCTGTGGCCGGACCTAGGCTGCGATAAGATTTCTAGAATGGTGTTGAGAATGATACTTCCTCCAAAGTGAGACTGCTATGTAGAGGTTGACCTTCTCTTCCCCGAAAGTCTTTTCATGGTGTCGAGTGTGTTTGTCCATATTTGCGAGACTGCGTGACTATTGGATATTCCATTCGACTGAGCCGAAGTTAGAGGGACCTGACACGTTAATGCGAGACTGCAACGGTCAGATAATCTTCTTAGCTCCACTTTGTTAAGCTATTTAGATAGAAATCGAGCCTCACATTTCATGCGTGTGTCTATGTGATTGTCATCCCTTCTGGTGAAAGTAAGTTGTCTGAATTCTTACTTCGCAATTTACTTACTTTATTGTAATTTTGTCGGTCCATGACAATAGGTTTCGTCGCCGGTCTTGTTTTATATGCTATGGGGAAGACCGACGTACAATTCATTTCCACTCCCAAAAAAGAGCTCAAGATGTGGCTGGATCAGTTAGATCAAGAGGGCCAGAGGTATGTGAAGACTAGGATTGCCCGACTATCCCACTATTGGAGATCAACATCCACTCTAGTGTGATACAAGCACTCACTCACTTCTGGTGTCCACAAACTTCTACCTTCATATTTGGTGAGTACAAATTGACTCCAACTCTTGAGAAATATAGTGTTGCCATTGGAATGCCCCTGGAAAAAGAACTTGTTAGACCCCCTATCGGTATAGATTCTATTTCTGAATTATCACAGTTTTTAGAAATCGAAGCTGAAAGATTAAGGAAAATTGTCAAGGCCAACTGTTTTGCATGCCCATTTTCGTTTTTGAAAGACTGTTTTGCAAGCCAATCAATGGTGTCAAAAGTTAGGATCTTCATGTTAGCATTTTTTGGGCTAATTGTTTTTCCTTATCGAAGAAATGCCATTGATCCGTCAATTTCATGGGTGGTTAATCGTGTTTGTGATGGGTTAAATTATGTCAATATGGTTTTAGCTGAAATATTTTTGTTATTAAACCGTTTCAAACAAAATGAAGAAAAGACCATGAGTGCACTTCCTGAACTTTTGCAAATATGCTTTTTCTCCCACATAAGAGGATTTGGGCATCTCATAAAACATTTTAAGACTGATGATTTTAGGCACTCCATACAAAAATTTGCGGTCTTAGAGCGTTTTTCTCCAAATAAACAGTATGCTCGTTGGATTAATTTTTTGAAAAATCCTAATCCTAAGGCATTCTTATGGCATACTAAATGGTTTCGAGTTGAGGAGGCTCGTTTCTCACACAAGCATGATGAGCCCATCCCGTTGTTGGGTCTTTCTGGTGTGACTTTTTATTACCCATATAGGGTAGTCCGCCAGTACAAAGCTCTTCAGGAAGTTCCTCCACCACTCAAGATAGAGATGTTCCAGGTTCGTTTTGTTCGAACAGACTATAACTACTTCAACGAGATCCAGATGATCATTGCCGCATGAAATGAATGCCACCCAGAGAAGATTTTGGTGCCCAAAAGACTGAAAGGGGAAGAGGAACTCCACCATGCGTCGGCATTCTACATTCAACAACACCGGATTCCTGCGACCTTGCGTCCAATGGTGCCAGATGTGATTGAAAAGCCCACTCAGCGAGCACAAATTGAGCATCTTAAGCGGAGAGTTGAAATGATTGAAGTTGAAAATAAGAAGCTTCGCAAGGCGTTGAAATCCTGAAAGCATATAAAATGAGATCTTTTGAATTTTGATTCTTAGTCCAATGTCTAGGGAGCTTGATTTCGATTTTCAATTCAATTTTTAGTTCAATGTTTAGGGACTTGAATTTCAATTCTTAGTTCATTGTTTGGTTTAATGTTTCTAGTGAATTTTGAATAAAAATCAGGCGGTTAGACCGTTGTCATGGGCCATTTTCTATCTTGTCATTAGTTCTTACATTACCTCTTTGTTTTAGGTAAAAATGGATCCTTCGCGGTCTCCCGTTATTACCCGATCAAAGGCTAAAATGGCTTACCAAAGTGAGATGCGCGATCGCATGTCCTTCGTGGAAGATCAACTTAAATAGTTAGCCACTTCCATGCAGCTTGTAACAGCTCAACTTCAATCCCTCCAAGTGAACCCGATTCCTCCACCCGCTCTCCCAGAGATAGTAGTCCCGAGGCAAGCAAATAGGGCCCAAATGAGTGATGACGAAATGCTCGAGCTGGAAGATGACATGGTTCCCACGACAGATCAGGATGAGCGCGTTGCAAAGCTGGAATAGAAAGTGAGACAGCTGCAGGAGTCTCAAAGCTCACTCTCGTTTGACCTCTCAGTCTATGAGAAGGTTAAAATGCCGAGCAAGTTCAAAATGCTGGAGTTCAAGAAGTATGACGGGACGTCTTGTCCAAAGTCTCATTTGCAGATGTACCACGTGCGCATGGCCCAGCACGTAAAAAATGAGCCCCTTATGATTCAGTCGTTTCATGCAAGTTTGACCGGACCTGCACTATACTGGTATGTGATGAAGAACGTAAACCTCCTCGAAACCTGGAATGAGGTAGCGGATGCGTTCCTCAAACAGTACAAGTTCAACATGGACATCGCGCCTTCTCGAGAAGACTTGGAGCGGATGGAAAAGAAAATGAATGAGTCATTTAAAGAATATGCTATGAGATGGAGAAACTTGGCGGCTCAAATTACTCATGAGTCTACCAACAAGGAGTTGATGAAATTGTTTGTGAAGACCATTCCATCTGTTTTTCGTAACCGAATGGCAAGTACATATGTTGAGAGCTTCAATCGGCTTATTCCTGTAGGAGAACAGATCGAGATGGGGATAAGGGAATGATGGTTTTCTGAACCATCTACTAAAAGATTCTCTACCAAGAAAGAGAAGGAAGTTGTTGAGGATGTGAATGTGACCTATAGCCCAGAAGGTACTAATCGCAACCCATCCATCCAAATGAATCAAAGGAAACAACAAATTGCTGGTCGTCAATCATTTGCCCAAGCAAATAATAGAAGGCAGTTCTCTCCTCTCCCTGGATCTCCATCTCAGGTGTTGGCGATTCTCCGGAAGAAAGGTTTGCTTTCTAGTGAACCGAAACTTCCTAACCGCGAAAGCAATCGAGGTTACGACCTGATGAAGAAGTGTGACTATCATGGCGGTGAACTGGGGCATTCAACTGATGAATGTTTCACCCTCAAGCACAAGATCCAAAATCTCTTGGACACGAAGGCCTTTCCGTTTCAAACTGCTCAGCCGAACGTTCAGAAAAATCCGCTACCAAAGCATGAGGGTACGGTGAATGCTATCTTGGAACATGACGCCAGTCGAATCAAGAGCTTGAAGGTGCATGTGATGGACACCCTGAGGCAGCCAAACGATGGATGGGGTGGCATGGATGGACCGACACCCCCCAGAAACGGAGAACCCTGATGATGTGTTGGAAGGGGTTACGAACTTGTTTGATGACCTCATCATAAGAGCTGTTGATGAAGGACCCCCTGAAGAGATGGGCTTTGGCCCACAAGAGTAACTTTTTTACTGCTTTTGCATATTCCCTTGCGTGGGAATTTTTATTATTTTCTGAGAGATGTTTTCAGTGATTAAGTGTTGCATTTTTTTCATCCAATAAATGTAATTGATTGATGAATTTCAATGAAATTACAAGTTTTATTTTGAGGGCATGATGAGGTATACCAAACCAGCCTGGTGATGATATCCAACCGATAAAAGAAAAGAAAAATCCAAGGAGAATTCTGAGGCCTGGGCTTCATCATGTTTTCTCGTGTCAAAATGTTTCAAAAAAATGTCTTTCCAAATGCTTTTAAAAAAAATTCAAAAAAAATAAAATAAAACTTGATTTACTTTGTTTGTCTTTTTGACCCATCTACTTTTTGTTTCAAACACAGTCTTGTAACATGTAAAGGTGCGGAAATGGTCCAATCCAATTCTAGAGCCTAGAGGCAAGTTCGCTCCAAATTACAATGGCCCGTATGTGGTAAAGAAGATACTTCCTAAATGTGCCTCGATATTGGCAGAAATGGACGGTCGTGAGTTTTCCACTCCTGTTAATTCAGATGCTGTCAAGAAGTATTACCCATGATAGAATTTGCCATGTCATGTTTTGAACTGCAAGCATTTCAATGATGAATAAATTACTTCAATGAGTTCAATTGTTCAAATTTATTGCAAATCTTGCATTTTTTCTCCCTTGATGAATTGTGTGAGATAAATTGAATGTGTCAAATGAGATACTTTGGAATGATGAAAGGCAAGCCTTATTCCATACACTATTTCATATACTAACCCCTAGTGAGTTGTGTGAAAAATTCCATGCCCGCAAGGAAGAGGGCTATCTCGCAAAGGGTACGTCAACCAAGGTGATGAGAGGCATTCATTTCTTTATCCCAAACACTACATGTGATCCATTGCTCAACCCCTTTGAGCCCTATACACTTATGGAGATTTTTAAAATTATCCCTGTCAAGAATCATCCCACATTGGAGCAAATTTGAAATGAATGGTAGGAATCTTCTTGCTCCCACTTGCATCAATCTTCGAATATTGCTTTTGTAGTGTAACTAGTACGGTAATTTGAAGTGCTTTAGGATGACGAAAAGCAGTTCTTTCTTTATCCTATACACTTTTATCCATTGCATAGCCCACTTGAACCTATGAATTTATTTCATATTAAACCCAGTTAGTGATCATCCCCCACATTGGGGCAAGGCAAAAAGAACCATTCAAGTAACATGGTTTAGAATGCTGCAAATGATGGTTGTGCAAGTTCAAAAAATAAGTGCAAAATAATGGGGCATGAAAAAGCAGTATGCCTGGTAAAAGCAAGGCCAATGCAAAAAAAAAAAAAAAAATCAAATCAAACTCTTGATATAGTAAGTCATATCCCCAACAAGGTGGTACAAAAAAACACTCTCAAATGCTGTTGCAATCAATGGAGTTGTGATAAAAAATCTTCGACAGTGGAGAAGGAAAGTTGTGGAAATGTCAAGATGATCACCAACTTTAACCCTCCCCTAAACACTTTTTGAGCCTAATGATCCTTTCATTTCTCAACCTATGAACCAAGCCTACGTTACGTGCTTTGCAAAGTCTGTTCTAATCAGGGCACTTGAATTAACCTAGGGGTTCACATGTTTTAAGCATCGCTCGAAGAAGTGCGAGCAAGATTATTTCTTTCTCATTTTGCAGGGTTCTTGACTTGTAAACCCAGAGATGATTACAGAATATCACTCATTCTTTCAAAAGCCTCGACTCAAAAAGTCCCTTTTGTTAAGCCGTTGACCAAGCCCACACTACGATCCTTGTTCAAGACCTCTCAGATTGGTAATGTCGTATCACTTGCGAGATTGCACAAAACCTTGTTTGACATGATGACATTGAGATAGAGTGGTTGCCAAAATCCCGCGTCAAAGGTCAGGATGAAACAACTCTTTTGATAAGGATGAGAGAAAAGTCCTTTCAGACCAAAAGATCCCTCATTTGACACATCCATGACACTCATGTGTTCAGATTGGAATATTCTTTTGAGATACTTCCCAATGGAAATTAGGTGAATCATCATGAACCTCCTTTATATTGATGCATGTTTATGATTACAAGTGCATGTTGCATCTCCTATGACCATGTTTTGCAGGAGACGTATCTCCGAAGATCGGAGATGTTACCAGGTAAGTATATCTCTATCCATACCTTGAATATTTGTCATTGCACAGGTATTCCCTTTGAAGCATACCGACACTCAATTTAGTTGTCCCCAAAAGATTTTTCTCCAGATTCAATCTGATTAAGGCGACCGAAGAATGGTTTGGGTCCTGGTCGGATGATTTCTATCGCAAGGCTGGGTGACTGAAGAATGGTTTGGGTCCTATCCAAGCAAAACCTTAGTCTAGGCGACCGTAGAATGGTACGGGTCATAAACAACATTTATTGCTCTAACAGGCGACCGTAGAATGGTACGGGTCCTGGAAAAGCAATTTCCTCATTCAGGTGATCGTAAAATGGTACGGGTCATGGAAAAATAATTTTCTTTGTCAAGGCGACCGTAGAATGGTACGGATCCTTGACAGCACCTATTCCTTATTCAGGCGACCGTAGAATGGTACGGGTCCTAGACACAACCAAACTATGCCATACTAGGCGACCGTAAAATGGTATGGGTCCTGGGAAAGCAGTCACTTTGTGAAGTCATGTTACTATTCTAGGCGACCGTAGAATTGTACGGGTCCTGGGAAAGTAGTCTCTTTACGAAGCCATGTTACTATTTTGGGCGACCGTAGAATGGTACGGGTCTTGGACATGTAACACCAATCTATCTTGAGTTACTCTACCATCCCCGAAGGTAAGTAATTCCAGGTAAGTTCATTTATCATTAGCATTAGCATTTCCATGCATCATATAAATTTCATTTCAAAATGGGATTCATCTTCCCCAAAAAAAAAAAAAAAAAGAGTCACTCAGTACATCTGCATAATTAACATTTAGGTCTCAACTTGTCTTTGAAAGCAACCTCTACGAGCTCACCTTCAAAGAGGGGCAGCCGTTGACACCTGTTTTTAGCAAATCTAGGAAAATAAAGAAAATAAAAATTGCATTGGAACAAATAAAAGGAAAAAATGAAAAAAATGAGGGAAATTGATTTGATTGATTATGCATGGAAATTTAAAATTTTGATGAGCATTCGGATTTCATTAAATGCAGAAACAATTTAAAAATCAAGTGAATAAGAGGCAAGAATTTTGCAAAATGGAAGAAATCTGAGTAGGATTGGGCTGATTACGAAATCATGCTCTGATTTACAGCTCTAATTTAATGCGACAGAAGATGGAAACTCGAAAAATGCCATACAAAGCGGCCGTTCGGAATGAGTATAAAAGAGAGCTTCATTTTTCGTAACTAAGGGGCGAAAAAAATTGGGGTGAATTCAAAAGAATTTAAAGAGAAAATTCTTGCGATTGTCCATCTTTGTCAAAGGGAAAACCCTTTTTCCCTCCTTTCTCTGACAAGAAAAAGTCAAAAAGAAAATACAGCAGAGAGAAGAGACAGAGAGAGGAGACGTAGGAAGTGACGTGAGGGAGAGAAAAAAAAGAAAGAAAAAAAGAGAAAACGCTACAGTGTCGTCTTCTCCAAAGGGGCCTCCCGATCATTCCAGGCGTGCCCGCGCCGTCCAGCGCGTCGGCCAACGCGCCGGTGCCACCTTCGCCAGCCACCTCCGCGTCTCCGCCACTACCGCTCCGACGCACTGCACCCCTGGCCTTCGCCGCATCTCCGCCACCGTGCCTCTCCCCCGCCGGTGATCCCTGCTACCCGGATCGACGCCCATTGCCGCGCCTTTGCACCCGCGACCTGCTGCTGCCCAGCCCGACGCCGGAGCTCCGAAGCCTGTCGCTCTTGACCTTGCCGCACTGCTCGCCTCAGCCCAGCACCCGACACCTTTACGGCCCCGCCTTGACTGCCCGTTGCAGCAACCTGCACTGACCCCTTCTGCTCCGCCTGCAGCTACACCATCGCCCAGTAGCTCGAGGCGCTGCTGCTGTTCTCCACCAGGCGACCCAACGCCGTTGCCTCCTGCTCGCTTGTCACCGCGCCAGAGTGCTGCCTGATTCGACGCACTCCTGCGTCGGAGCTCGACGCTGTCGCCGCCCAGCAGTCCGCGACGCCCTGATGCCAGCCGAGCCCCGCACCGCTGCCGACGTCACCACCCAGCAACCCGCGGTCCAGTTCCACCTTCGCTCCGTTCGAACACCGCTGCCTTGCGACAACCAACGCCCGACACCCACGGTAGCCCATCGTCCTACAAATCGAGGCCACAAGCGACACCCGCGACATTTACTCGCCGCACCACCGCTCGGAGTCCGACACCGCGCGCCTCTGCAACCGGCGACCCACCCGTCGCTAAGTCCGGCCCGTTGCTCGCCTTCCCCTCAGAATCCCGCTCACCAACGTTGCTGCAAGTCCCCTCCCCTCATTTAGGTAGTTTAGTTTATTTTTTTTATGTTATTTTTATTTTATTTGATAGCATCTTTAAGTTTAGTTATCTAAATTGCAATATTGGATGTTAATATTTGTGAATTTAGTATGCATTATCCGTAGGGATTTTTTCTGGAATTATTATAATTATTAATTTGATCCGAAAGACATTGGATCATTTTTTTAATTATTTTAATTGTTGGGCTTTTTAGTGAGATTTTAATTGTTAAATCGCAATAATTATTTAATTTGGTCCGTAAGACATCAGATCAGATTTGTAATTATTTTGATCTCTTTGTTGTGATAATTAGGGTTAGAATAACCGTTAATTTGACCTGTGAGACAACAAGTTATTTTTTCGATTATTTTAATCATTCCTCGCTTGATTTTGTTGATAGTTTAGATTTAATAATTACTTATCTTTAAAAAAAACTAAAAAAAATCAAAATAAAAAATGAAAAAAAAAATCAAAATCTCGATTGAGCATATAGGACATATAGGTTTAATAAATTAGACACGTAGGTTTAATTAATCAAATTTTTAGTATTATATTTTTAGGACTGCATTTTTAGATATTTAAAAAAAAATAAGTTAGGATTAGACTTAAATAGCCCTTTTTAGAGTCTTAGATATAATTGGCACATTTTCATATTCTCATCCTCTTTTTAAAAAAAAAACTTAAACAATAGTTTTCTAAGATAGGATAGGGTTTAAGTCAAATTAATCCCTAGAATAAATTAGAAAATTATCCCTTTTTAGATAGATTAATTAGGATCTTTATAAATTCTGAATTTCAAATAAAAAAAAATCCAAAATACTAGGTGCATGTTAACTAGTTTGCATAATAGGATTATTTAATCAAAACTTGTTAATTAGTGAAGTTAGGTCATGAGGTGCATAATAATTAGTTTGCATAATAGGCCCATTTAATTAAAATTTGCATATTAATAAGATTAAGTCATTTAGTTTAAAATAGCATTTTCATAAAAGAATTCTAATTTTTAAGAAAATCCAAAAAAAAAAAAAAAGATTGCTTGCTTTGTGTGATGCAATGGATTAGCACCCGTGTGGTCACCACATTTGCATGATAGTAATTTAGATTAAAATAAATCAAAGCTGCCTGAAAAAACATTTTTAAAATTAAAAAGAAATGGTACCGAAAGGGCATTAGAAAATTCTAGTGTAACCAAGTCCCCGTACCCTTAGTCTCTGGTTCGTAGGAGTAAAATAAATCTCCCTTTATTTTACTTAGGTGTCTGATCGACCTACCATAAACCGATTAGTGGCGACTCCTAGATAATAACCTCTTGCATGTTAGATAATTGAACCTTAAGTCGCGAATTGGTATAGGCTTGGGAGAGCCCGAGCTAAGTTTAAAAACTTAGCAGTCCATTAACCTAGTTTTAGGTGGTGCACCCGAAAAATAGGTCGCGACAACGGTCAGTATCCAGGTCTCTTGTCTTTCGTCGAAAGTCATTTTAAATTCATCTTGACTCTATTTATGATTGAATTAGTCAAAGTGTAATAAATTTTAGGACTTTTAAAAATTTTCTCCTATATTTATATCCTCGTCGATCAATTTCTAAGTATTAGAATTATATTTATGAAAAATAAACAGTAAACTCTATGATGAGTATAAACCTATCACATTGGGTCTAAAATTCATATATAGCCCTAAAAAATAAATTAGTGATATATGGGTCACCTCTACTTTAATTTTGAACATTAAATAAGTTTCAAATTTAAAAGTTAAAATAAATAGGTCTAAATAAATTGAGTTTATAACTCATTTCCAACTGACTAGGCGCTTACACACACACACACTCTCTGTCTCTCTCTTCCTCCCCCTCCCCCTCCCTCTTCAACATTATAAAAATATTTAAAAAATTGAAATTATAATTATTTTTCTTTTTTCCTTCTTCCTTCTTCCATCTTCCTTGGTCGGTGGCTAGCCACAATAATGGTGGCTAGCCACAATAATGGTTGACAAAGCTTGACCTCGTTGATTGGGCAAGTCGAGGAGTGCCAACATCTAGTGCTGGTAAGGCTCAAGCTCGCCTATGTTTGGCATTGGTGAGGCTCAAGTCTCATTGATCCGATGAGACTCGAGCTTGTCGGTCTCAAGTGAGCAAGGCTCAATTTGCATGGAATCGAGTGAGCTCGAGCCTCATAAGCTTGTGGCGAGACTCGGGTTCACTTGTGGCTAATCGTTGGCCATTGTTGTGGCTGTAGACCGATCGAAGAAAGAAAATGAAAAAATGAAAAATAAATTAAAATTTGATTTTAAAAAATATTTAAAAGAATGTACAAAAGAAAATCAAATCAGATTTTTCATACCAAACAGCATAAAATATTTTCTAATTTATTTTCAAATTAAGGCAAATACCATAAAATATTGTTATTTTCCTTGAAAATGACTTTTTGGAAAACATTTTCCATGAAACAAACGAAACTTTAATTTAAAAAAAATTATAAAAATTGTACAGTAGATTTATATTGCATGAGATTGTTTTAACAATACAATTTAAAAAAAAATCATAAGAAATAAATTTTCTTAGATTTAGTTAAATGGTTCGGCTCAGGTATGGGTTAAAAAATTATATTATGATAAATGAGTCATAACGGGTCAAAAGAATCAATTTGGGTTGGATTCAAACCCAACCAGATCTACCCATTTGAGAGGTCTAAATGAGTATGTCATGATTATATAAAAATGAATTCAGTTAATTTATCTCCTATAAATTGAGAAATTGTGCAAACTAGGAGAGAATGCAAAATTGTAACTATTAATTATTAATATAATGTTGAGTGGAAAGACATATTTTGCTTTGGCTCAAAACTTTAGAGCAATTCCCTAAATGAAATACTATTTGCTATGCTTAAGTTTGAACCTGCTAATATCCATCTCGACCATAACTAGGGGTCATCAATAATACCTAGATCGACTCAAATAGAGCCCATCGGAATTGAAATTTTTGGGTCTTGACCATGATGACATGTAATACATACATACCAGATATAAACTTTTCGACATCAAACAAGATATTGAAGATAATTTCTCTACCCCGGTAGAAGCCATAACAAGGCACTCAACTTTGAGCCTCCGGCACTGATTTTGTGTGAACTTTGTGAAGCAACCACGAGAAACAACCCTGAGAGATCTTCTCTTGATCATCAATGGTTGCTCTTCCATTTTCATCGAGATCTATCGTAGAACTATGGAGAGAAGTCCAAACGGCGCTAAGGTATGATTTAAATTACATAATCATTCATCTATGCTCTACCAAATTGAAAGACTTGTGCATAATCAGTCATCTCTCGTTCTTTGTTCTGTTTTCCTTGTTGTATTTTTCCAATAAATTCATGCATACATATCCACTAGCTATGATCTCTTCAGACATACAATGTGCTTCTTAGTGCACTCTTCTCATATTCTTCTAACTTTATTCGCAAGAGTAATCATACAACATTAAGGTAAAAGAAGCACTAGTGGATTTATCTGCAATAGATATGTTCATCGAGATAAGAAAATTCTTCGATGATACAAAAATCTTGACCCATCAATCGTTCCATGATAGAGTTATTACCGAATAACTCAATTTTATTTTCATCGTAAAAGTGCCTTAGTCTCAGCGGTTATTCAACTAATCGTGTTTGGACGGACGGTAATTGCTTCCTTTTCCGACACAAAGGTGGTTGACGTGGCCGAACCGATAGAGGAAGAAATGCTGCCGCAGAAACATGGAAACTCGATTCTCATGGACCGTTAAATACAGTTAGTCCCACATGAGGCCCTCCTTTCATGTTAATGGGGCTCAAACGATGCGAATTTGAACCACAATTCTCAAGTTTCGAACACAGAGTTTGAATCTTGAATGAGGCAAATTTTGTTTTTAGTCATATATTAACCGGGCTCCTTCATCCATTAGCTAACGTCAGTCTCATTCCTCTCAAGTGTTTATTTGAGCTCCGGATTGAACCATAGACTCAGCGGATGATATGTGCGAATTTCCAAAATTCATCAAAACTAAATAGCCCAAAACACTTTAGTTTATCATGATGGATTAAACCTACGAATCTTGAGCAAGGCTAAAGCGAATCAAAGCAAATTCATATTGGTTCAAACTGTACTTTCAATTAAAAAAAAAAACCACCAGTAAAAATACAATATCGATATTCAACACAATACCCCGGAAAAAAGAAAAGGGGGAAAATTCTCGTGAACTCACGAGACAAGATTCAGCTATAGACATTTGCACAAGCAAAAAGGAAAGAAAAGAAAAAAGAATTCCCCGCCAGCTAAAAACCATTCATGGCAGGGAGCTACTCCGAGGGAGCAACGTGCGGTGCTTCTGCAGAGGAAGGATGGACATGGGCCTTTCCGAACACCCGAGACAAAGAGAAACGTCCTCTCCCTCCTCCTCTCGCCGTCCTCTCCTCCTTCTTGCGATCGCCCGTGACCGCGCCCGCGTCCTCAGCTGTCTTCGCCTTCTTCATCTTCTCCTTGTGAAGCTTCCGCATCACGTACACCTCCGCGAGGCTCGCGCCCGCCTGATAAACCCCCGTGCCCGACATTTGTTTCCCCTTCCTTACGAACCCGAAAAGCTTGGATTACTGCCGGTCGCGATGAGCGATGGAGGGGATGCTGCAAATTATGCAGGGCATGGGGATAAGGGGGCGGTATATGTAGAGCAAGAGAGAGAGAGAGAGAGAGAGAGAGAGAGAAGGGGGGGTGTCGTGTTGGGTTGGGGGAGCGAGAAGGCGACTCTTGCATTCGCGTCTTGCGGCAAATCGCTTAGCGTGTTCTGCACATTTTCCTCCGCGCTTCGCCTCCAAACTTCGTGAGCAAGGCATAAGGCACGCGCCCACCCGAAAGCGACCCCACCCGCCTGGGGAATTCGAACGGGGCGGGCCGGGAGAGGAGGGATGACGCCAGCCAGGAGGTGGCGTTCCACCCCGGGTTTGGACCAGATGGGGCGGAGAGGGGCCGGGGCCGGGGCCGGGGTCGGGGCCATTGGTATCTGGCTCGCTCATCTTTTGTCGAAGGTCGTTTTAAATAAATTTTTTTTATAAAAATCGTACACTGAATTTTTATTACACAGAGATGTTTTATCAATATAATATCTTTAAAAATCATAAGAAACAAGCTTTTCTAAATTTGGTTAAATGGGTCAATTTTGTTTGAATCATTTATGACCCGACACAACGTGACTCCAATTTGACAAATTTAAATGAGTATGTCATGAATACAAAAAACTAAATTAAGTTGATTTATCTCATATAAATTGAGAAATCATGCAAAGTAGGAGAGAATGTAAAATTGTTATAATAAATTATTAGTATAATATTGAGGGGAAAGACATTTTTTGCTCTAACCACAGTCTTTCGAGCAATTCCTTGGATGAAATACTAATTGCTATGCTCGAATTCAAACCTGCTAATTTCCATTTCAACCACGACTAGGGGTTGTCAATAATACCCAAACCAACCTGATCTGAATAGATCCACCCAAACTAAAATTTTCAAGTCTTGACCATGATGACATGTAATACATACAAAACAGACATAAACATTTCTACTTCGAACAACATATTGAAGACGATCTCTCTACCCTAGTGGGAGCCATAACAAGGCGCTCAACTTCAAGCCTCCGGCACAGTTTTTGGGTGAACTTTGTAAAGCCACCTCGAGAAACAACCCCGAGATTTCCTCTCTTGATCTTCAAAGGTTGGTCTGCCATCTTCATCTCCTCCTTGCTTCTTCCTCTTCTTCTTCATCATCATCTTCTCCTTGTACTGCTTTCTCAATAAATAAGCTTCTGCTAGCTCAAGCCCTGCCATGGACGTGATGGACATGTCCTAAGATGCAAAACGAAGCGCAATTATTGCGGGGGAGGAGGAGAATAATAATTTTAAGAACTAATGAGATGAGTAGATGAGGTGGTTTATAGAGGTGGCATGTTCTTGGAGAGCAAGCACAGCATAAAGCATCGGTTTCAAACCCTAATTTGTCATCTATAGTGAGACTTGAAAGTGACTGGGTAGAAGTTTATAGCCCATCACTAATATTTTTTGTGTTATCTTTGCCAAGTCACCGTTTATGGCAGCTTCATTGTGGACAAAAGTTGGCAATGAGCGAGGATTTTGCAGATACCTTTCAACTCTATTTGAATGACTTAAGAAATATCCTCCTTGTTCTTTCTCCGATGCCCATGTCCAGTAAAACTTAAGCCATGTGGGTACATGCCATTTATATTCTGTGGGCCTTATTTAACTTGCTTGAAAGATGGAACTGTAAGTAGGATTGAAAAAATCGAGAAAGTCTAAAACTGTGACCACAATATAAATTTAATATTATGGCCGAAGTAATGAGTCCAAGTAAAATGATGTAATTCAAAAGCCCAAGCGTGTCAAAAGAGCTTACGTTTGTGCATACGTCATAGAAGCTTAAAATAAGATGAGCGGAAAGCCTTAGTCTGCCCCCAAGCCTCGCTGATGGGCACAACAACGTCCCTAATAATCTAATTTGCGGTCAACACTCCTCGTATCAGATTAGGGTGATCTGACGGCAATTCCAAACTCTCGTCTGGTCGCAATTGAAGGAAATTTGGGGTTTCAAGAAGAGCCAAAGCTTCAACTTGAGCTGCAGAAGACGCGCTCCCTTTCCTTGCGAATCCATCGACCAAGAGACCTAAGTCATCTTAAACAATTTAGGTTACAACGGTAGCTTCGGTCATTTCAGTTTTAAGAGGATTCCATATGATGTTCCCCCGTGTTATGCCGTTGATGCCGATGGAAATATGTTTTTGTAAAATCATCTTGCCGATTCTAGCAGCTAGTGTGCGAATAAGTGTCAAAAACAGTCCTAAATTTATTACACGTGTACTAATTTAGTCATAACATTTTAATAACGTCAATTCAGTCCTAAATCTTTTGACCGAATGCCAATTTAGCTCTAACCATTTTGATCTCTAATTCAATTATTCTAACTAATTTTGGTTAAATATTGCTAAGGCGGACACCCACCAACTTATGTGGCACCCTAGCATAGACATAAACAAAATTTAATAAATTTTCAATTTTCCTTTTATTTTTTCTCTCATTTCTTCTTTCTTTTGCCGATGACCAACCATCGGCCAAGGTTGAACCTTGGTGAGGATTGGCCTCACCAAATTTGTCCTAAGCAAGGCCAACCCTCACACAAACCAAGCGGCCTTGTCTGGCGTCACTTGAGCAAAGGTGACACTTGGCAAGGTTACCTTGGCCTGGGTGAGGGTGAGCCCTGTTAGGGAAATCCCTTATGATGTTTTGAAGATGACAAAATAAATCAAAGGCTACTAACATGTTTAATGGTTAAGTAATAGACCATGCAGATGATAGAACATGTAAAGGATATTGTCAAAGTGTGAAGACAACTAGAAGACTGAACGTAACATATGTCCAAAGTATATTTTGAAGATTTCCAGACTTCTGTGTCAAAGTCTGAAGACTGCCAGACTCAAGACTTAAAGTCTGAAGACTGCTAGACTTTAGTGTCAAAGTCTGTTCTACATCAGAAATCTGTCAACTCTGACTAATTCCAGACTGAACGTGAATGCTGAACCAGAAGACAGATTCTATGCTGAAGCTGAACTGAGTACATACCTTAAAGCTAAATCTGTTCAGAAACAGATATGTTCAGACCCAGATTGTAAAGTCTACAGACTCAGATTGTAAAGTCTATGGCTATCAGACTTTACATCCAAGATTCGATGAAACGTAACTCAAGCCCAATCATACAACGGCTAGTGATCTGGTTTGGATTCCACATCAAGATTGATTTGATTGACTTAATCTATTTGATTGACAATTGGATCTTGAAGACAAGAACTTTCTATACGAAGAAGCTTTACTTATGGAAACCAAGATTTCGTTTGTATGGACGATCGGAATCAATTTGGGATTCTACCTTTGTCACTCAACGGCTACCAAATCTTCTAAATACAGAGCTGTCCAATGGGTATATTGGAAGACGATTCTCCGGGATACTGTCCAACGGATAGTTTGGAAGTGGAGGAGTATTTAAGGAGATGAAGGACCGATGAGCAAGTAAGAGACGGAGCGTAGAATTTATAATTCCAAAGTCTGAGCGACTTTTGATCATATACTTATCTCTTGAGAGCTTAAACGTTTATAATCGTGAGAGAAATACCAAAAGAGTGACTTAGTGAGATAGTGTGATCTACTACTAAGTGTTTGCACTCGAAGTTGTAATCTCTTGTTGATTACATAGTGGAATCCAGCTAAGAAGGCTGTTAGCGTGGGAGAGTGGACGTAGGCTTGGAATAAGCTGAATCACTATAAATCTTGTGTTCTTATTCTCTTCCCTAACTCCTTTATTTTGTTCATACTAGTCATCTCAAGCCCAACAAGGGCTCCCGTTGCCAAATTTGGGAAGGTTGTAATCTGGTGAGGTCAGCTTGCCTGGCCATGGACGGTGGCCATCCACTGGTAAAAGGAAGAAGAAATGAGAGAGAAAAAAAGAAAGAAAGAAAGAAAAAATAAATAACAAAAAATTATTAAAAATTATCCACACTAGGTAGTGCCACGTAACTTCGCCAACATCAACGTTAGTAATGTCATGCAAAATTAACTAGAATGATTGAATTTGCACTAAGTTAAAATGTTTTGGACTAAATAGGTATCATTAAAAGGTTTAGATCTAAATTGACATTAAGATGATAGTTTTATGGCTTTTTTGGTACTTTTTCTACTAGTTTGCATCAAGGTTTCAAAGCTCAAATGACATAGTTGTTGCGCAAGATGGAGATAAGTTCAAATGATACCGATGTATGATTAAAATCGCACAACCATGGCTTTGCCAGATTGAAAGACTTGTGCTTCATTAATCATCTCTCGTTCTTTGTTCATGTTTTCCTTGTTGTATCTTATCAATAAATGCATGCTTACGTATTTATTGCCCGTGATCTCTTCGGATATATGACGTGCTTCTAAGTGCACTCTACTCATATCATGTAATTTTATCTGCAAGAGTAATTATATAACTTTAAGGTAAAAGAACCACTAGTGAATTTATTTGCAATAAATATATTTTGCTGAAAAAAGAAATTTCTTGGATGATATAAAAATCATCACCCATCAATTGTTCCATAATAGAGTTACTGCCAAGTAACTCCATTTTATTTTCATCATGAAAGTGCCTAAATTTCAGCACTTAGCTTTTCGTGTTTAGATGGACGGTAATCCTTCCCATTCCAACACAAAGGTGGCCAGTGTGGCCCAACTGATGGAGGTAGAAAGGCCATGGGAAGCACGGATGAGCAATTATTGCTTGCATCCAAACCATGGAAACTCGATTCTCATGAAACGTTATATCAAATAGGTCCCACATGAGGTCCGTCTTTCTTATAAACAGGGCTCGAACGATGCGAATTTTAATCGGGGGTTCTCAAGTTTCAAATGCATAGAATTTAAATCGAAGCCAACTTTAATTGAGGGTTCTCAAGTTTCAAATGCATAGACTCAATCCACTATGGACCTCATGATACATGCAAATCTCCCAAGACTGATTAAAATTGAATGACCCAAATCACTTAGTTCATCATAATGGATTAGACCTACGAATCTCGAGCAAGTCCAAAGCGAATCAAAGCAAATTCTTTCGAGTTCAAACTGTACTTTCAATTCAAGAAATCCACCAGCAGAATTACAATATCAATATCCAATATAGTGCCCCCGAAAAAAAAAAAAAAAAAAAAAATCCTCTCGAACTCACGAGACAAGATTCAGCTATAGACATTTGCACAAGCAGAAAGGAAAGAAAAAACGAAAAGATCCCAACTGAAGCTAAAAACCGTTCATCATGGCGGAGAGCTACTCCAAGGGAACAACACGGGGCGCTTCTGCAGAGGAAGGATGGACATGGGCCTTCCCGAACACCCGAGACAAAGAGAAACGTCCTCTCCCTCCTCCTCTCGCCGTCCTCTCCTCCTTCTCGCGATCGCCCGCGACGGTGCCCGCGTCCTCAGCCATCTTTTCCCTCTTCATCTTCTCCTTGTAAAGCTTCCGCATCACGTACACCTCCGCGAGGCTCGCGCCCGGCTGATAAACCCCCGCGCCCGACATTTCTTTGCCCTTCCTTCTGAACCCGAAAAGCTTGGATTCCTGCTGGTCGTGATGAGCGATGATGAGCGATGATGAGCGATGGAGTGGACGCTGCAAATTATGCAGGGCATGGGGACGTGGTGGCAGTATATATAGAGCGAGAGAGAGAGAGAAAGAGATGGGGGCGGTGTTGGGTTGGGATGGGGGAGCGAGAAGGCGACTCTGACTTTGCCTCTTGCGGGCGCCTTTGCGTGTTCTGCACATTTTCCTCCGCGCTTCGCCTCCAAACTTCGGGAGCAAGGCATAAGGCACGCGCCCGCCCGAAAGCGACCCCACCCGCCTGGGGAATTCGAACGGGGCGGGCCGGGAGTGGAGGGATGACGCCAGCCAGGAGGTGGCGTTCCACCCTGGATTTGGACCAGATGGGGCGGGGCGGGGCCTGGCCCGGCGGTATCCAGCTCGCTCCTCTTTCATTGAAGGTCGTTTTAGATTTATTTCGGCTCTGTTTATGATGGTGCTTCAGTTTTTTTTTTTTTTTTTTTTAAATAATATTATAAATATCGTACATTAGATTTATATTACACGAAAATGTTTTAGCAATGTTTCTTAAAAAATCATAAGACACGTCATTTCCTAAATTTGATTAAATGGGTTAGGACGGGTGAGGTTGGCATTGATTGAAAAATTTGTATTACGTTAAGTGGGTTATAAACGAATTAAGTTGGGTTTCACCATTTATGACCTGGCCCGACTTGCCCATTTGATTGGTCCGGATGAGTATGTCATAATACAGAAAAATAAATCGAGTCAATTTATCCCCTATAAATTGGGAAATTGTGCAAACTTAGAGAGAATGCGAAATTTGTAACCGTTAACTATTAATATAATGTCGAGTGGAAAGACATATTTTGCTCTAACCACAATCTTTAGAGCAATTCTCTGGATGAAATACTATTTGCTATGCTTAAGTTTGAACCCGCTAATTTTCATCTCGACCATGATTAATGATTGTCAATAATACTCGGACCGACCCGACTTGAACAAAACCCACTTGAACTGAAATTATTGGATCTTGACCATGATGATATGTAACACATCCATAGTAGACATAAACATTTCGACATCAAACAAGATATTGAAGACGATCTCTCCACCCTAATGGGAACCATAACAAGGCACTCAACTTCGAGCCTTTGGCACCGATTTTGGGTGAACTTTGTGAAGCAGCCATGAGAAACAACCCTGAGAGATCTTCTCTTGATCATCAATGTTTGTTGTGCCATCTTCATCTCCTCGTTTCTTCTTCTTCTTCATCTTCTCTTTGTGCTGCTTCCTCTGCAAATAAGCTTCTGCTAGCTCAGGTCCTGCCATGGACGTGAGGGACATGTCCTACGATGCAAAACGAAGCACAATTATTGTGGAGTAGGATGAGAACAATAATTTCAAGAACTAATGAGCTGAGCAGATGAGGTACTTTATAGAGGTGGCAAGTTCTTGGAGAGCAAGCAAAGCATGAAGCATCAGCCTCGAACCCTAATTTGTCATGTATAGAGGGACTTTAAAGTGACTGGGTACCAGTCCTAAGCTCATCAACAATATTTTTATCTTTGCCAAGTCACTGTTTATGGCAGCTTCAATATTGACAAAAGGTGGTAATGAGTGAGGATTTTGCAGATCTCTTTCAACTCTATTTGAATATGACTTAGGAAATACCATCCTTGTTCTTTCTCACATGCCCGTGTCCAATAAAACTTAAGCGACGTGGGTACATGACAATTAATATTCTATGGGCCTTAGTTTACTTGCTTGAAAGACAGAACTATAAGTACGATTGAAAAATTTGAGACAGTCTAAAACTGTAACGGGTCCAAGTAAAATGATGTAAGGGAAAATTCCAAATAAGGACCCGGAGTAAATTTATTTTCTCAAATAAGGACCCAAAGTGAACTTTGTGTCAAATAAAGACTCGAAGTGGACCAATTGTTTCAAAAAATGACTTGAAGTGAAATTTGTGTCAAATAAGGACCCAAAGTAATTAAGTTTATCTCTATTAAGGACCTTAGCTCGCCGGCGGACATTTTCCATCGATTGAAATAGGAGCAATTTTGTCAGAAATTTGTGATTGAAAAAAAATGGAAAATTCTAAATTAATTAAGTTTAGGTTGTTCATTTAGATGTTTACGTTTTCTTCTTTCTTTTCCCTCGCTGTTCCTCAACCAAATTGCTGCCCAGTCATCATCGTGACTCGATTCTCGTCGCTTCTCGCCTTACTCGACCATCGTAGAATTTGGGTCTCCGCAAACAAAGAAAGAAGTATATGGTTTTCTTCTTGTTTTTTAATTCATGCCTCAACCGGCGGAGAATTTGGGTTTTCGACTCTGCGGAGGATGGGTACAAGGAATGGGGAGAACTTTGGTCTTTGACTTTGTAGAGAACGGGTACAAGGAACGGGGAGACCGTACAAAACCTAGGGTTTTTTTTTTTTTTTCTATTTTAGGATTTGTTAATTTTCCTTATATTTTTTTTTTTTGGGACAAAATTGCCCAAACTTCAATTGTTAGAAATGTCACATGCTTGATAACCGTCGAATATTTGGTTGACCAGCAAACTCAGGTTCTTATTTGAAATTGATTTAACCACTTCGGGTCCTTATTTAAGACAATTGGTCAACTTTGGGTTTTTATTTGATACAAAGTTAATTTCGAGTCCTTATTTGAGAAAATCGGTCAACTTCAGATTCTTATTTGGAATTTTCCCATGATGTAATTCAAAAGCCCAAGCGTGTCCAAAGAGCTTACGTTTGTGCATAGGTCATGGAAGCTTAAACTAAGATTAATGGCAAACCTTGTTCTGCCCCGAGCCTCATTAATGAGAACAACGACGTCCCTAATAATTTAATTTGCGTTAAACACTCCTCGTATCGGATTAGGGTGATCTGACTGCAATTCCAAACTCTCCTCAGGTCGCAGTCGAAGGAAATTTGGGGTTTCAAGAAGAGCCGAAGCTTCAGCTTGAGTTGTAGAAGATACGCTCAATTTCCTTGTGAATTTATCGACCAAGAGACCTAAGTTTTCTTAAACAATGCAAGTTACAACATTAGCTTCATTTGTTCTAGTTTCGAGAGGATTCGATATGATGTTTCCCCCCTTGTTATGCTGGAAAGATGTTTTCGTAAAATCATCTTGCCAATTCAAGGAACTAGTTTGGGGATAAGTGTCAAACAAGTCCTAAAACTATTACATTTATACCAATTTAATCATAAACATTTATAATGACATCAATTTAGTCCTAAACTTTTTGATCTAGTACCAATTTAGTCTTAAACCTTTTGACATCCAATTTAGTTCTTCCAGCTAATTTTGATCGGATATTACTAATATGATGCCTATCGGCTTATGTGGTACTGCTGATGCTGATGTTCGTAAATTTTTAATAATTCTGCGATTTTTTTCTCTCATTTCTTCTTTCTTTCGCCAATGACTAACCACAAGTGATAGTCAGTCATCGACAGTGGTGAGGTTGAGCTCCAGTGAGGGTTGACCTATGCAAATTTGGCTTGGGCAAGGCCAACCCTTGTACAAGCTAGGGCAGCCTCATTAGACATCACCTGGGCGAAGGCATGCTTGGTGAGGTCACCTTGGCCTGGGTGAGGGCAAGCCTCAACAAGGGCTCACCTCACCAAATCCTTGGGTGAGGGTTGGTCTCGCCAAGGCCAGTTCTAATGAGGCTAGCCCTCCTAGTCACAGATGGTGGTTGGTCATCGGCAGAAGGAAAAAAAATAACAAAGAAAAAAAAATCCAAGGAAAAAGAAGAAATAATAAAAGTAAAAAAATATTAAAATATTATAAAAAATTATCTATGTCAACGCAAGTAATGCCACGTAACCTTGCCAACATTAGCGTTAACAATATCATGTCAAAATTAATCAGAATGACTAGTACTAGATTAAAATGTTTATGAATAAATTGGCATTATTAAAATGTTTAAGTTTAAATTGACACAAATATAATAGGTTCATGGCTCTTTTGACACTTTTCTGGCTAGTTTGCATTAGGTTTCAAAACTCAAATGACATAGTTCTTGCGCAATGTTCAAATGACACTGGGGTATGATTAAAATCACACAACCATTCCTCTATGCTTTGCCATATTGAAAGACTTGCACATCATCAATCATCTCTTGTTCTTTCTTCATGTTTTCCTAGTTGTATTTTATCGATAAATACATACTTACGTATCCATTACCTATGGTCTCTTCAATTTTATGATGTGCTTCTAAGTGCACTCTATTTATATTCATCTAACTTTATCCACAAGAATAATCAAATAACATTAAGGTAAAAGAATTACTAATGGATTTATCTGCAATAGATATATTTATCGAGGATATAAAAATCATGACCCATCAATCATTCCATAATAGAGTTATTACCGAATATCTTCATTTTAATTTCAATAGTTATTCAGCTAATCATGTTTGGATGGATGGTAATTGCTTCCTACTCCGACACAAAAAGGTGGCTGGCGTGGCCCAACTGAGAGAGGAAGAAATGCTGCCATCGAAACATGGAAACTCGGTTGTCACGAATCGTTAAATCAAGTGGATCCCGCATGAGGCCCGTCTTTCATGCGGGTGGGGCTCGAACGATGCGAATTCAAAGCGAGGGTTCTCAAATTTCAAACGCAAAGAATTTGAACCTTGAATGAAGCAAATTTTCTTTTTAGTTGGATATTATCTGGACTCCTTCATCCGTTAGCTAATGTCAATCTCATGTCAATCTCATTTCTCCCAACCGTTTCTTTGTGCTCTGGATTGAACTATAGACTTGATCCGTTGTGGACCTTCAGATTCATCGAAACTAAATAGCCCAAATCACTTAACTCATCATGGATTAGACCTACCAATCCCGAGCATATCTAAAGCGAATCGAAGCATATTCCTTTAAGTTCGAAGTGTACTTTCACTTCAAGAAATCCACTAGTAGAAATAGAACATTAATAATCCAAGACATCCCCCAAAAAAAAAAGAGGGAAAAATCTCGCAAACTCATGAGACAAGATTTAGCGATAGACATTTATGCTAAGCAGAAAAAACGAAAACAAAGGAAAAAAAAATCCCAGCTGAAGCTAAAAACCGTTCATGAGCGCCAGCGGGGAGCTACTCCGGGGGAGCAACACGGGGTGCTTCTGCAGAGGAAGGATGGACATTGGCCTTCCCGAACACTCGGGACAAAGAGAAACGTCCTCTCCCTCCGCCGCTCGCCGGCCGCTCCTCCTTCTTGCAGTCGCCCGCGTCCTCCGCCGCCGCCGCCGCCGCCGCCGCCTTCGCCTTCTTCATCTTCTCCTTGTAAAGCTTCCTCATCACGTACGCCTCCGCAAGGGCCGTGCCCGGCTGACAAACCCCCGCGCCCGACATTTTTCCCTCCCTTCCTTCCGAACGCAAAGATCTTTTTCCCGGGGATTTCTGCTGGCGTGATGGGCGACGGAGGGGATGTTGCAAATTCTGCAGAGCATCCGGATGTGGGCGTGGTATATAGAGAGAGAGAGAGAGAGAGAGAGAGAGAGGGAGAGACAGCGAGGAGGCGATTCTGACTTTGGCTCTCGGCGGGCGCTGAGCGTGTTCTGCGCATTTTCCTCCGTGCTTCGCCTCCAATCTTGGTGTGCAAGGCAAGGCACGGGCCCGCCCGAAAGCGACCACTTCCAGTGGAATTCGAGTGGGAGCGTGACGTCATTGGCGGGCCGGGCGCCGGGCGGAGGGGGACGAAGTCAGCGATGAGGTGGCGTTTTCCCCCATGGGATAAACTAGATGGGTGGGCCGGGAGGGGGGATGACGTCAGCAAGGAAAATGAATTATTTAGAAACGATTTTGGTTTATTGCATTACTTGAAAGGATTAGTTGATAAAAAAAAATACTTTCATTATCGATAATAATTTATATTTGAATATTTTCGTAAACCGTAAAAATATACATTTTTATTTAATTTGTAAACAATATAAATTATCAATGTTTTAGAAAATTATTTTTTAAATCATTTGTATTTAGCAAAATAAATGCACCCGTTTTTCCAATTTTCAATGGGTGAGCAGACGTCCACATGACTGTACTCTGAAGCAGACGTCCCGGCCGGTGGGATCTGAAATGGCTCGTAGTCCGTTGACCCCACGAAACATGTGGACCAGGATGAGTTGAATTAGGGCAGAGATCATGCATGCTGAATCGAAGTCCATTATAGGTTGTCTGGCCCATGGCAGTTTTATGCGCACACCAGAATAGCCCATTCTAGTTCCAAGCCCAAATGGGCAAATTTTAGGGCCTAGGAAGGAGGATCAAAGTGTCAACAACTTATAATTATTTTCCTATTTTGTTAGGTAAGTAAACCTTAGGTCCACGAAATAGCTATGCAGATTCAGGCAAGATGTGAGTCGAAACCCTGACTGGGCGGCTCAAATCCGAAATTTGCAATCGGAAATCTAGAGAATCAAAGGCGTGTCATAAGCCTAATGCGTACATAAAATTCCGTTCTCTAACAATTAAACAGAGATGGAGATTCTCTATGCCCAGCCCGAAGCCTTTGTTTTAGGGTGTCAATAAATCTACCATCGTTATGTTAGCCATAAAAATGGTCGATTGTGCACATCGGCATGGAGAGAGTCGACAGCCAATGGCAAGGATCGGATGGAATCGCGACTAAAGTCCGTGTTTTCATTTGGTGCATTTGAGCTCTCGTGTTATTTTTTGTTGGGCGGGCCGAAGTTTATGTTTTTCTTCGACTATTCGGCCTGGATCCTAGATTTTACTGTTTGAAGATATGTCATTAGTATGCATCAGAAGAACGCCGTTTGTTCCTTTATTGAAAAAAGGAAAAATCATTTGACACCCACAAGCTACAACCTCCAAGGTGAGAGGAGTATTACAGGAACCAGATGAGAACGAGCAACCCTCACAGTAACCAAAGAGGCATCACTTCAGCAGAGATTTTAGCCTCCTTGAAGCTTCCAACATGCACTCCCTACTCCCGAACGCGCTCACCCTTATGTAACCTTCGCCGCCGGGGCCAAACCCGGCCCCCGGGACGGTCACGACGTGGGCCCTCTCCAGGATCTCGTTGAACACCTCCCAAGAGCTCCGGCCCGGGAACTGCACCCACGCGTACGGCGCGTTCTTGCCGCCGTAGACTTTTAACCCGAGGGACGTGAACGCATCGATGATTATGTCTGCGTTCTCGTGGTAGTAGTCTATGGATCTGCAGAGAGCCTGAGACAAGAATTGGAAATCTTCTGTTAGATTATTGTTCTCGGTTGCTTTCGAAAGATCGAGAAACTGTTAGACAGAACGTCGATGTCGATTGATTTGATCACCTGGTAACCATCTGCAGAGAGGCAAGCTAGGCCGCCTGCCTGAGAGATGCTCGATGCGCCGTTAAAGCATGTGCACATGATCCGATTGAAGTCCTTTCTGACCGGAAATCCGTTCGAGTACTTCAGCTCCTTAGGCACGACGGCCCAGCCGAGGCGGACACCCGTGAACCCGGCAAACTTAGAAAAGGAAGAGATCTCTATTGCGACCTGCGCATAAAGAACCCTAGTCAACTTTAATCACGCCTCAATTTTTCCACCATTCGAGCTTAGGATACGTTCTAACAATCTTCTAGGTCATCGTGAGGGTTATAAGTGTGAAATGAAACAAACCTCCTTGGCTCCGGGGATCTCAAAGATCGACCTAGGGCTATCGTCCGAAATGTACGAAGCGTACGCGGAGTCATGAACTATGATCGACCCGTTCGCCTTGGCAAACTCCACAAGCCGCTCAAGCTGCGGTCGGGACGCGGCGGTGCCGGTCGGATTGTTGGGAGAGCAGAAGAAAATGACATCGGTTCGTGGGGTCGTCGCCAGGTCGGGGAAGAAGTCGTTCCAAGGACAACATCTCATGTACACGATGTTCTGAAACTTCCCGGTTTCCTCCTGGAACTTGCCCGCTTGACCCACGATTATGCTGGAATCCACGTAAGCCTGTCCATGGAGAAATATGGTTTTTTTTCTTGAGTACTTTTGACAGCTTAGTCCACGTAAATTTTTTCAACTTTTCTTGCGCCATATGTTCGCTTTATGGTGTTAACTTTTCATGCTATGGAATTATCATCGTAATTACCGGAAAAGTTGGGTCCTGAACAGCAATTGTCATTCCGGATCCCAGGAGCATCTGTTGGAGAAAATAAACATCATAAGGGTTCTCAAGCAATATTAACTCTACATTTCATTGAACCAAAATAAAAACGACCTTAAATGATAATCGTTAGCTTTCGGCTAAGAAAAGGTCTGTCATCCTTAATGATGGCAAAAAATGACAAAAATAGTTATCCTAACTTCATGTACAATACTGTTAAAAAAAAAAAAAACTTCATGGACAATATTAAATATACTTAGAACATTTATTTCTCGACAATATTTACATGTATATGATGGAATACACACAAAAAATTAAGATCGTTTTTGGATATTATTTTATACACTAATAAGTGAGGATGTAGGATAAATGACATTTGTGTATAATTACATTAATCGCCAATCTACATAAAACATATCTAATGCGACTCGTGGAGACCACTTTTTCTCTAGCAACATTTCTTGTCCTATTTTCATTTTTATTTTATTTTTATTTTTATTTTATTTTATTTTTCTTTTTTTCTTGCTTTCTCTAGTAACATTGCTTTACCTGGAGGCGAGAGATGTCGCCTTGGGCACCGTCCGATACGAAAACTTCGTCCCACTCCACTCCCTTATCTTTGTAAACGACATTTGCGATAGCCTCCCTCAGATCCTTCACAGAAGCCAAGTCGAATCTTAATAACTCGAGTGTAGACAAGACAGCAACGACTGGACATAAGCTTCAGTAAACTAATAATAATAAGAAGAAGGAGAAGAAGAAGAAGACGCCCTCGTGACGTGATCACTCATGCACATGATGTCCTTCTCATGACGCAACGCATTTGCAATTTTCATTTGAAACCCTAATTATTGCACTATTCTTTAACCTTAACGTCGTGGGTTATAAAGCAAAGCAAGGTGGTCCATCTTATTTTTGGCTGTCAGTATGCGAAACAGAAGTTTGACCTTTGCATTGTGAACGCCACGCGAAACAACCCGTTGGCCATCTCACGTTCTCATGTGAGCAGGTATGGCTTGATTCACTGAACTCAAGAGCGGCCACCGCCTAATACGTCCAAAAAGGATCTTTCATCGCTCTTTGGTTTGGCATCTTATATGTTGATACGGATTATTATCCATACTATGAATTAAGTGCAAGAAAGAAACGATTTTCTAGGGCATTGATGTAATAATTATCTATGTGCTAACTGTACCTATTGCTCGTGATAAATAAAATTCTTGCAACATCCATGGCTATTGCTCTCCTATGTATGATCGCTACAGTATATTCTTTCACTTCCTGGATACAAATACTTGATAAAGAAGCATATTTGGAGGTACTAATTCATGGCTGGGATTTGGCAGTTGATAATGATGGTCTTTGAAGCAGAATTTTCACAGGGAAGTATTGTATCAGTATGTAGGGCTTAATTCGCAAACAAAGACAAATCGTTGAAGGCTTGAGATAAGCGAATTTTCCTATAAGGTAGCCTGACACAAGTTCTCGGGAGTTGCGTGATTCAAAATCTTAAATCTAGTCTTGGCGATGGAGCACTTTGGTCACATAACTCACATCAAAACCTTAAATTTTCCACGAATATATAGTCAGGGATGGCTAGAAAACTAATGCTCAATGCTTATAATTCCTCCGTGCAAAGAAACCCTAAAAGGACCCACAAAAGATAGGATTATATCAGTCCTCTTCCTATTTTGTAAGCACTATGTACGTGGAAGTCAAGCAATAACTTTCCGCGAGAGTTTCCAGCTCGAAAGCTAACATTATTTATGACGCAAGCAATCAATCATACATGCACAACATTTCTAGTACATGTGTAGCTCAAGGTTCATTCACAAGTTTAAGCCTAATCAAGATGCTTCCTCCTTTTATTTTCTGACCCTCAAATTTAAAGAATCCCGGTGAGTAGAATTCAATCCGTCTTCGAAGTCTCGATTGTACATAGTTTAGGAAGATAATTATCTATGTTGAATATAATCCCATTTTGTTTCCGCCATGAGAGCTTGCTTATACAAGAAACAAGGCATAAATGCACGTGCAAAAAGTATTAGGTCTTCGCCCACTTGGCAAGGGCTAGGTTACCACAACGAGGTACGGACATTTCCTAGTATCTGCCTTAGAAAAGTCACTTCCTTTATAGAGATTATATGGTCCAACTCTTTCGAACATGTTTAGTTGTTGCAAGATTATATAATAAGATGGTCACAAGAGCTTACTCTAGGGAGTTCATACCTTGTACCTGACTTGGATTTGACTGACTCTTAAATATAAAAACAAGTCAAAGTCTAACTTGAAAAGTCAAAACGAATAGCCAGGTGTAGAGGTTGCCCCTATGGTCATGAATAGTAACGAATTTTTATATGTTATTAGTGTTTTCTAGAGCAAGAACCACAATAATAAGTATTATTTTTCAAGGTGAATCTCATGTCAATAAATACTCCTCTAAAACCGTGGACTAGACAAGATGCTAACCAAATTTTAGGTGGATAGCCCATCTAAGGACCGTTCACACTTGGTACGATGAGAAATTTAATTTATGTGGCGCACCTAATTCACACATTGAGTCTATTCTATACCGATTGAGCACATATCGCGTGATTTAATTAAATACTTTACCGATGAGAATAATCAACTAATATTTTACCTTGTTTCCTTGCTCATCTCCATATCCTGTGTATCCCGCATCGGTGGAAAGAGCAAGTGCTTTCTGCGACAGGAAACCAAATCAATAAAGAATCACTTAGATATAAGATAGAAAGATAAGAAATTATCCTAACCCTACCCACCACTTTCCTCAAGAAGGAGGAGGAGAGAGAAACTGTTCCATTAAAAAATAGTAGCGTAAGAACAAGTTCCCGTATGAGAGAGAAATGAACCACGTGCTTTGACTTTCAACCTCTGTTTAGATTCAGCTAGGGCAGCCCGGAGATTTAGGAAGTTTCTTGATCATTTGGCATGTCCTTACCTGGCTATTGCGCTATCATGCTGGGTTGCACGAGTTCTCAGGGGAGGAAAAGAAGGATCTTGTTTGGGACCATGATGTCCTGGACAATCATGTCTTACCTGGCTATTACAGACGCATGGTTATCTTCGCTCACTTATTTTCCACATTTTTGTTTCTAGTCCAGAGACAATGAACGTAGCACAATCTTTTGGAAAAGGGTATCCTCCCCGAGTCGGTTCTTAATTATTGTTGACTTATAACTTAGTCGCCAGATTCGTTCGTGGATCTTACTTGGTGTTAACTTCTCCAAAATAATGCAATGGACATATTATAATGGGTATTTGAATGAGCGAGCCATTTCCAAGCATTCTGTAAGATTTCGCATAACGATTTGTAAAATATTTTTGTAACTCAATTCTTTATAGCTTTGCTATTTCTTTCGTGGACTCTGTTATAGGTTACGCGTTACTTGTAATTTGGGATTGAATTTTTTACTTAGAAGAGTAAGATTCAAACCAAGAAGAACGGTTCAAGGTCTACAAAAGCATGGTATAGAAGTTTCTTTTTTAAAATGTTTGTGATAGGCCTTCTTTGAACGTGGAATGTGATTCACCCATTCAAAGGTACCTTTGTAATTCATCATGACACTTTGTAAATCCATTTACTAAATGAACATTAAGCTGCCTAGTATTACTATAGAAGCAGATTTATCTATCCTTCAACGAAAAAAAAAGTTCATTTAAAGCACTATATCTCATGCATGTAATAGTGCAGTCAAGTCCTAAGCATTTGACCGAATGCAATCAAAGTCCAAAATATCTTTAAAAAGGTGCAAATATGTCCTATGATAGTCCTTCTGAAAAATGACTGGCGTGACAATTGAAAATTACCTACGCGATTAACTTATATCACTCTTTTCAATGGGAGGACTCGGTTGCATTCTAGATAAAATTAATTGAAGGTTTGAATTGATCAATTAAAAGGCTGAATCTTCGATCATGTTCTGTACTCTATCAATGACTCTGGGTACACTTTCTTTTCGTCCTTTGACCTTTTAGCCGCTGGGGCCATCGAAGGGGGGACCAAGGTGTCTATAAGGCCCACCAAAAAAATCTCTAAACCTAAAAAGAACCATCCTGAAGGTCAACTCAAACATCGACATTACCGATATCTGTCTGCATAAAGTCCTTTACCTGGGCCATGGCCGATGTTATGATGTGGGGAATAGGCCGTGTCGTGTCACCTATTCCGAGCTTTATCAACTTTGCATGCGGGTACTTCTCAGCGTGCTCAGCCTCGCGAATCGAAATCTTTAATCCCACAACCGAAACAACAACAATAAAAAAAAAAAAAAAAAAAACATTATATGTCAGGAGAGAAAACGAAATCTCAACGGAAAAGAACTCGTCTTGATCGATCCTCACGGATGAGAGCTGACCTCGGGAAAAAGATAACCATTTTTCAGGCTTTCCATGTTGACATTTCGGGGGACTCTGGTGCAATGACCTGTGATTGGTCTCGGAAGTATGTGTTAGATACGAGAATTATTAGAAAAATTCGATGCCAATGGTCCATTCGAACGACCCAAGTTTGAATACATCAGTTACACATAAAACTAAGTCAAACACATAATGGACCGATCAACTCAGAGAGAGAGAGAGAGAGAGAGAGAGAGAGAGAGAGAGATGAAACGAGGACATGACTGACGATCATCACGCTTGGGGTTGACGAAGAATAATCCACCCACTTGCTCAAGATGAAGAACAGAAGTACGCCCTTTTGACTTTGTGAGTGGACACTATCAATTTATTTATTTTTTCCTCCTGGTTGAATTCTAGAAAAGGACGCATGGAGAGATGTTGAAACGCCAACTTTGTAACGACCACGTACATGTAAGACTACCATTCACGTTTGGATGTATACGTGCTTTCCTGTTTGCCATTTTTTCATCTTCGGACTTTTACTTTAAACAAATGAATTTTTGGGTAACCAATTCTTATTGTTGAAAAAAGAGAGGAGAAAAAAAAAATCCATTTTCTCATGGTGGTCAGACTAATCGGAGAATCTTGTCACGTGATACTTCTCGAGAGAAATTGGTGGATGTTAGCAAAGTGAGATTGACAGAGAAAAGGGTTCTATCGACCCGTGTAGAAATCCTCGCTATCAAAAGCTTATTTGTTCCAATGAAGTCATGAGTATATACGGTCGACAAGAATAATGTGTTTGTGTCATATGTCATGATTTTAAATCGTTTAATCATGCCGCCCATGGATCAAGATTGCGCTAGTACTATGGAAAGTGCATATTCTCGGCGCCATGAGATGTGCTAGGATAGACTTACCAAGTCTTGCCTTGTCCTCCAATGCCACACTGCAAATCACCCTGAAAACACAATGAACGTGAAAAGTTACTTTAGAAGAGTACCTACACGATAACTCCGAATACATCTTCCTCATCGAACTATCTAATACAACTTCATACGTGGTCAATAAGAGAGAATGAGAGAGAAATTTGAATCCTCATGCGTAACACGGTATACCAGACCTGGACGAATAGAGCCTTGGATGGCGAGAAGAAGCTGCATGATTCATGCGAAAGCGAGAGTATGGTAGGTGAAGATACATGGCTCTCCCTTCTTCGAGATCAGACACTCCTCGGTATCGAAAGAGCAAGAGAATGATGCTATAGATCGAATGATATGTGAGCTTAGGAGGGAATTAGAGGGCCGGTTGGAGCCCAATATATAGGGCTCGCGTACAAAGACCTAGAAAAAAATTAGACCATTCGGTAGTTGGCGGATATCTAACTCGCCATGGTATTTTCTCAGGAACTTCCAGGAAAAGAACAAAGGGAGATGAGACAGGGGCTCACGCAATCCCATCAATCATCTGGCCTCTCTCTCTCTCTCTCTCTTCCTTTCTTTGGGGCCTTCGTTTTTTTAGCATGAATTATTAGTTCCTTAGTCTAACATGCAGAGATATGAACACTCTTGCATCCCACAAGCATACGTATAACCCTCAAACTTCAAAGTACTTGCTCTCAAAATGTGCTCCGTTTATGTGGAAATTTTGTGCGGAGGGTTACACTTTCCCCGAAATTGCATTGCCCTTTTGGCCTTTAAGAGTCCATGACAAACCGTCGCATGCAAACTAGCTTGCCTTTAGTGACTAAACAAGGAAAAATGAAATCCAAGCAAACATGGCATGGATTCTAGGAACCTGCCCCGAAGTTTACGTTCGTGCGACTTAGCCCTCCCCTGAGAGCGGAGGTCAAACGTAGGAAAAGAGGACGGGACTTTGAAAACAAAAACAAAAAAATACTTCGAACCCTGCTTTCAGCAGCTTCAACGTTATTCTCATCTAATCTGCTTTAGTAAATTAACGTTCAACAAGGAGCCGGCTGGTTCCAAGCAAAGTTTCGAACCGTCTTCTACGCTTTGGACGCAGCTTGTTCAACAAGAGAGGTTGCGCACCATCTACCGATGTATGTTACGTTACATAGGTTATCCGCTATTCGTGCTGTGAAATTTCCCTTCGTTTCGCAAGTATACGCCGATCTAATGCGTAAAGCCAGGTGTCATCTGGTAATTTACATAGTTGATTGGCGATGCATCATTTCCCCGGCTTTTCCGAGAGCCGTCGAGAGTTGAAAAGTGATCGAGATGGAGACGCCAATAGAAGGATCGCGTGTAGAATCTTTGTCTTATTACCATCCTTGTCACACACGAATCATCTCCGTACCATGAATGTGTAGGGGACTTTTTTTTTGTTTTTTTGTTTTTTAATAGTGGGAAAATTCATGGCTTAAATAGGTCCATACATTTTAGATAAATTGCCTAAGGTGCAGGGCTGGCCTGTCCCCGAGCGGCAACAAGCTAGGCAGTCCGAAGACCACCCTACTGTATATAAGCCGTCCACCAAAAATTTAGACACGTCTATCTAAATTAAAATTGACTCCACCCTTATCTATCCAAAAAATCCGTCCATTTTTTTTTTTTTTGAAGAACATATGCTTTTCGTAATTTAGGGTTTCGAAATGTCTACGATCACTTGATGTAATTTTCACATGGGGAAAATTTTTCATGTTATGGAAGATTGAGAATAAATGACCTTATCTTTCTTATGATCAGGAAATGAAATGACACAAATTTCAAAATCTTATGGGCACACATCAAGGTTCGTATTTTCCATCAACTCATTTTTTATTGACAATTGCAAATATTTGAATATCCACCCATATGCGAAATAAACTAGGACAGAATCTAACTCTAATATAATATTAAAATGTCAGACCCAAAAGCTTAAATGATAGGTGAAGAAAAATCACATGTTCCCATGATCAAAGGATGTACGATATTGTAACACCACATTTTTATGAAGCAGGTTGTTTTTTGTCCTGAAAGCAAACAAATTATTCTTATTTAACCAAATCACCAATTGATAGTCAAAGAGTTCAAACCATTAGATTAAGACCCTCAAGCACGCACTAGATTTTGGCTAGATTAAAGTGTGAAACTATATAAAAGGATTGCAAAATTACGTGGTTGGTAAGACTTAAACTGAGAACCTCTTATTTTGATATGGATTTGACATGAAATCATAGGGATGGAGATTTGTGAAAGTAGAAGGACTTAACTAGACAATCATAAAAGTATGTGGACGAAAATTATAATATTACGTAAGATTATTGTCAACTATTTAAAAAAAATTGTTTTTATATAAAACATGGGTTAATATTTAAATATGTTAGGAGAAACCATGGTCTTCCTTACTCATCACCTGGTTGCTGCCGGTATGAAAACAAAACATCTCTACACTGAACTTTATATGCAGAAATACTCAACAGGGACTTTTTCCTTGCTAGTCGTTTCCCATAAGAATACAAATTTCTCTATTGCAAACTTCAATGCAGAAACATTCAACGGGAGCTTTTCTCTGAACTTACCAGACGCTGGAATCCTGTCGGATCCCACGCAACTGATCACGTCATATCGGAGCACAACAATAATTAAATGAATGAGAGTCCAATATCATAAAAATTATAAACCTTTCGCAATTTATCAATTTAATTATAATTATTTTCACACTTTATCAATTAAATTATTCTAAAAAATTTTGATTGGAAATCATTAATGTGAACGTCGATTATGCAATGTGACACGATCAATATTATTGTAGATAATTTTTTCAAAAATAAATTTTATTATCACTTTTTTCTTCTTCTCAACCAAATTTGTCAAGGGCCATGACTCTCACCAACAACCAACAAGGGCTTGTGGGTTCTCGCCCAATGATTGCGACTCTCACTAGCCAAGATGAAAGGAATTAAAAAAGAAAGAATAAAATAATAAAACAAAATGAAAGAACAAAAAAATAAAATATATTATTAAAAAATTGTACACATCAACGTTAGTCGTGTTACATAAGATGATCGGTATTCATGTCAATGATTTCTAACTAAAATTGACTAAATGACTCAATTGGCAAAACATCAAAAAGATTTAAAATGAAATTAATACAATTAAAAGTTTTATAATTGAATTGATACAATTACGATAGGTTTATAACTTTTTTTGCTATAATCCCCTAAAAACAAGTGTGAACTTCACGATAGTTCCTCCTGGCATTATAAAATAAATGAGTTTCTTCACATTTGTAAGGGAGAGGATTGACGCCGGAGCCGAATATTTTTCCTGTTCAATAATATATATATATATATATATATATATTTTGAAATTGCGGTCCGGCATGACTTTAGTTTGAGGTGGAAAACTATAGTTGGGGACCAGACATGGACGTTTTTAAATCATCGCTTGTCGGGACCAACAAGACAAGATGGATCGCTTTTGAAGGTGGAGAGATTGTGGCTGCTATAAACAAAGCCTAAACTTGTAGAAAACAGGAGTCGTGGTTGGGGAGAATTGCTGGTGGCTTTGGATTGATGCCATCGAATATGTGCGGTAGGAAAAAAGTTCACTTGGAAGGTGGGAGGCATGCCCTCCCCTTCTATATTCAATCCCGTCTTTACCAATACACCGTCGCCGTACCCATGAGCACCACGTGTCAATTCAAAGCTATCGTGAAAGGAAGAAAAACCTAACCCCTCCCTATGTTAACCGGCACCTTTAGCGATCTTCCACTCCATAGTCAATGCCATTATCATCACTGTCGTCGAGGAGAAGATGAGGAGAGAGAGATGATGGTAGCATGGGAGATTGGTCGTCGATGTTAGATCTAAGGACACTGTCATCATTGCCTTCGTCATTGTCATGACGGTATCACCTCCCTCAGAGGAAGGAGAGGATGAGGAGAGAGAGAGAGAGATATAGATGATGGTAGCATGGGAGGTTGGCTGTCGATGTTAGATCTAAGGACACTGTCATCATCGCCTTCGTCATCATCATGACGGTATCACCTCCCTCATAGAGAGGAGAGGATGAGGAGAGAGAGATGATGGTAGCATAGGAGGTCGGTTGTCGATGTTAAATCTAAGGATAGAGCTAAGAGTATCTGCTTTCTAATTTAGCTTGTTGGACTTGTGCAACCCCACTATCTGATTGAATTAATATATTTTCAGCTTACCCTTACACGCTTCTACATTAAAGGAAAGAATTATCATCATGAACCATTGATTATGGTGGTTTTTATTTTTTATTTATAAAAAGTACTATGGGCCTTAGTATGTGTTGTTCTTGTCAACACGCATGGTCATATAAAAGACATAAAGCATCAATCTCATCATGTGTAGAGATAAATATGTCATAAGAGTGGTGTGAAAACATTTCTCTACAGGTGAATCTAACGTAAATTCCATTAAGATATACTTACACAAGATGACTACAATAGAATATGCCGTAGAATATGCTAATATTTTTATAATGGTGTAATAAAGTGCTTCTCTTTCTTTTTCATGTTGTGAAAATTTTTATGACACCACTACCAACGCTAAAAATTTAAGTTATTAGACGAATATAAGGTTTATTATTAAAATATTTCAATACCCTCCTCACATGTAAATTTTCGATGGAAGAAACAAATAAGAGCCTAGAAGATTGCGAATTCAAGACTTTTTAGCTCTGATATGAGATTTTGTTAAACCACTATTAATTATTCTAAAAGTCTAGGTATTTAGATAAATGTATGGTTTATTCTAACACATATTTACCAACAAACTTCTTAACTCACTAATAAAAAATCTAAGTGTTCCTACTTTTCCATTTAATGAATTAGATCACAATTACGTGACATCCAAGAATTATATATAAATAAAGATGCGAATGATAAGTGCATAGACATTTGGACACACGTACACAAACTAAAATCAGGCTCAAAAATTAATCACGAAATCGCTTTTAATTCATCTCAAAAGTTTAAACCGGAGGACGAAAGTATGATTCAATATCGTTTTTAGATGCTTCGATAGTTTCCACAAACACGAGCGACAGAATCTAGCAAACTTCACGAGAAAGTTCAATGACATCGACTCATCCCTGTCGTCGCCAAATCACCACATACTAACGTGGGTTAATGTCGCCCGCCACGATTATTATCCAAGAGCCCTGTACGAACGTGGAAGTAATGCTTCTATCAAAAGTCACCCCACTCGAAACAATTCCAAATTGCCACGATCCGAACGAGCAAAAGTCTTCGACCTAATTTGACCCCACCCCCTCCAAAAAAAAGACCCAGAAAAAAAAAATATTTTTCGTTCAAACATTTTCTATAAACTATATAAGAGATCATTTGTAGTTAATATTATGAAATGATCAAATGCTTTTGTCTCTGATTTCAGCGAACTGAAAAAATTAAAGCCACGATCAACTATTGTGGCGCCAAATTAAAGTTGACAATATTTATTTATATTTCGATTTCTCGTTACTTCATTTTTCTTTGTTCAGTTATGCTGTTCCGAAAATTTCAGTCTATGTTAGCTTCAAGAATATGTTGGCATTACAGATGAAGGGACATAATTAAAAAAAAAAAAAGAGGAATGAATTTACCGTTTCAAGAACTTGATTGGATAAATGCAAAAGTTCGAAAAAGAAATAAAAAAAAAGTAGTGCAATTTCATGGACTAAGTGTGTTTTTCTTTTAAAAAAAAAATGACCATGTTTTCCTTGATCGCTTGTTCCAGGAAATTTCCTCGATTTAGTCTTTTTGATTGATAGATTCCACAGAAATGGGCATCAGCTCCATCTATTTTTTCACTCAAGTTTGCACGTGGATCATATTGTATAATAATCCACCAATAAGAGGGGTCTTATTTCCAACTGGAGATAGAGAGATATTGAGATCTTTCCTAAAATATTCAAAGGATTGTATACTCTTAAAAAAATAGAAAATAGTTTAACCTGCAAATTCATGGGAAATTGATCACGAAAAATCACTAATGAGTGTAGTGCGAAATGAAGAAGAAGAAGTAAAATATATTACAAATTATGAGATTTAGAAAAACTCGAGCATAAGATGTGTTCTCATCTATAACGACCACTCGGGTCAGTTATGGTTCCAATCAAATATAGAAGTTGTGATTGTGGTAGGATGCGAAATAGAAATCCAAAGCTCGAAAATTCGGCTCCATCAGTAAAACCTAATTAGTTCAGGCGGGGCTGTTTTTTTTTTTTTTTTTCTTTAAGCCAATCAGTTTTTAAGCTTTTACCATGTGAAAAAGGGCTCGGAACGGCCTGAAGTTTCTTAAAACGACAACATATAAATATACATTGAAATAAATTGTCATCCCTCAATTGTTTTTCCCTCAAATTATAAAAAAATATTATTCTGCGATTGATGACCAGATACAAACTTATTACTTTTCATTTCTAGATGTATCCTATTGCGTATTTTCTGCACAAAGAGAACCGAAGGTTTGCTTTTTCTGCGGTCCTGCGCTCTTTTCTCTAGTCTCCACCGCACTCCACCACGGGTCAACGGAGAGCTTCGCCGCCGGTCGGCGGCTCTGCTAACACAGGACCAACGGAGGACATGGCTTTTTTCCTTAAGAGAATTTGACTTTTCGTTTCGAAGTTTCCCCAAGCTATTTCAGTAAAACGTTAGCTGTTGAATTTTGGGAAAGGATGTCCGATTCTCGACCAACGTTGGATGGAAAAAATGAGTAAATTTTTTGCTCGTCGATCTTAAATTTTTAAGTATTTTGGTACCTTGATATTTCATATAAAAGTTGCGAAATATTGTAAAAATTTACGACTTATTATATGTTGATGTTCTGTCGTTTGATGGATTGTGAAATCACTAAATATTTTCTCCTAGAAATAATGAGGAGGATTGATTTGAAAATAGGAATGAGCTTGAGACGTTGCCTCTCCCCACTTCCATCTCCTGTTCGCGTGGTTTTTGTTTTTTGGCGCCCCGATTTGTCATTTTCCTTTTTGCATTTCTTTGTCATGTGATTCTATATTTACTTGGCTTGCGGTTTCACATTCGGTTTGTGATATTGGATTTAAAACCTGGTTTTGTTTTGTTTGGTTTCTTCAGGAATTTCCATTTTTTTTTTTAACATTCTTAAACAACCAAATTAGGCTCGTCTTGACATTTGTGTTTTTTTTTTCTGAATATGGTTAACACTACAAAAAATCTTAAATTGTTACACCTATGGAATATTTATTCTCCATTGATTTTCGTTAAATTTTACTATTAAATTGCTGAGTTCGATGATACGCAGCAATTAATGGATATACTAGTTTGGGTGTTTTACTCTTCTTTTGTCACAAGTATACAAATTTATTAATCCAATTTAACAAAAACTAATATAAGGTAAATTTATCACAAATATACCAATTTTGTGTTTTTTTATGGTAAGTTGTTATAGGTGCACCTATTTGAAATTTTGTGGTATTAACTTGAATATATGTGGGCGGGCCTGGCCCACCTCACTCATCTATCCGGGGGGGCCCGGACTGCGAGGCAGGCCCTACGTCGGGCCTGGGCGGAGTCCAACTCCGTCACCAAGGTGGGCCCGGCCCATTACGACCCGACCCGAGTGGCCCCGCCCCGCTTTGGTCTGCATCTTCTCCGTGTCGGACCACTGCGTACGCTCCCCATCTCCCTCTTCAAAGCCTCAGCTCCATGAACGCATCGGCTCTCGTCCATCTTCGCATCTCCCTCTCTCCCTCTCTCGCTCGTCAGCTCGATATTGCATGGATGAAACTTTCCAGAGGTTGGCGGTGCTCCTTTCTCTACTCGATCAAATTACTGCTGAGAATTTTTATGTCCATTCCTTGCGTGGTGCGATTTCTTGATTCGACTTCCCCCTCTTTCCTTGCGCGTGCGCGTGGTGGGGTGGCTGGCCTCGCCTTGAAAGGAAGCTCTTTTCCTGTTCGGTGGGGTCTCTTCGCTGTTGGGTTCTGCTCGAGAGCGTGATTGGAAGTGAAGGGCTTTCTGATTTTCCCTTTGCTGGGTTCGTTGTTCTTGGTACCGATGGGGCGGGGTTTGGATTAGGGCGGTTGCTCGTGAATTCCGAGTTTCGCTTCTTCGGTGAATTTGGCCAAGGCACGGCTGCTGAGGAGTTGGGCATTGGTGGGGTTGGATTAAGTTTTCAAGTTTGGAGTGTGTTCATGTCGGTCTTGATATTCGTATCGTTCGGAATCTTTGCTAAATTTGCGTGTTTGGGGCTTTAGCTGCGGTTTGATTATGCGTTTCGAACGAGTTAGAGTTAAAATGGTCTATTTGGCGACCTGCTTTGGATTTGTATGGCATTGTGGCATAGTTCCCTCTCTTTGCTTGTTGAGATTGGCGAGAGCGAAGTGATGGTTTCGGTCATCTGAGGGTTGATTAGGCATTGTTGTACGTTCTAAAGACTTTTGTGGGCAAGGAAATTTGACATCTTAGACACTGGATCACAGGCCATTGCACGATTCAAATCATTCCGATTCTAACGAGTCCATATGCTGGTGCACTGCACTTGCCTTTTGGGATTCAAGAGCCGGTTCTAGAAGCAGTTTTTTGTCTTCTTTGGACCTATTTTTCCTGATTTTTAAGGCACGCAGCTGGCCTTAGTCATCTGCTGTCAGTTTACTTGGCTTCCTGGAAGTGCTCCATGTAGTGTGGAAATTAAATGATCCACAAAGCTCTATGTATGAGCTACAACTGATTGATGAAATTACGGGGAAAATTCCAAAACTAAAAATCTAAGCGTGGGATAGGTCTGATTTGATGCTGCTGGACTGCTGCATAGTTTCATAAATTCATGAAGGTCTGCTTGCATTGCGATGTATGTCAATGAAACATTAGAGCCCTAGCAATTTTCTGTTGAATTCCGCGAGATGGCACTTGAGATTTTTTTTTTCTCTCGAGTTTTGCTAGACAACTGCATTTGTTATTTTCCATCTTATGCATGAATGGGCCTTAAATTGGCATGTTTTGGAAAGTTAGTTACATCAATATTCTAACTTGGTCTTCTTGTTCCCCAGTCTTGTGTCTGGTTAGCCACTGTGTTCCTTGTTGATGATCATTACCTTCCTGAGACAAAATAGATTCTTATCTGCAACTTGGAAGGCATTGTGTGTTCCCACAAGTTCAAGCGCCTGGCTGTCTAAGACCTATAGTACTATGCGAGAAGATAATTCCAATGTACATTCTTCTGGATGTGGTAGTGACTTAATCCAGAAATCTGCTTCCACATGTGATGACGAGAAGTGTTCCTCCAGAAATGTGGAGTCCACCCCGGAAATAGAAAAGAAGTATGTTCACCGTGTTTATGATGCTATAGCTCCTCATTTCAGTTCCACTCGATTCGCCAAGTGGCCAAAGGTTGCCACCTTTCTAAAAACTCTGCCTCCGGGATCACTCATCTTGGATGCGGGTTGTGGAAATGGGAAGTACTTGGGCTTGAATCCCGATTGCTATTTCATTGGATGTGATATAAGTGCTCCCCTGATAAAAATATGTGCAGATAGAGAGCATGAGGTTCTGGTTGCGGATGCTGTCAATCTTCCTTACAGAACTGGTTTCGGGGATGCTGCAATCTCAATAGCCGTATTGCATCACTTGAGTACGGAGAATAGGAGGAAAAGAGCAATTGAAGAGTTAGTTCGTGCCGTGAAAAAGGGCGGGCTGGTTCTGATAACTGTTTGGGCTGTAGAACAGGAAGATAAATCATTGCTTACCAAGTGGACTCCTCTAGCACCGAAATATGTGGAAGAGTGGGTAGGAGCAGGAAGTCCCGGAGTTCGCAGCCCTTCATCTTCGATTTTGGAAAGCATCCCAGAGACAGATGACCGCTCAGTGGAAAGCACGAGGGAATTTGAAGCTAATATGGCCACAAACCCAGAGAAGACTCAGAATTTGAATCATCATGGAGAAGATGATGAAATGGCATTGAGACAAGAGAAGAATATCAAGGATCAGCAGGAATACTTTGTACCTTGGCACTTACCCTATCATCGTGCTGAAGTCAGTGGAGCTTCCATGACTGCTCTTGCAAGTGGTTTGGCAAAAAAGGACGATAAGAAGGGTGCTGTAGTGTATAATAGATATTACCACGTCTTTGGTGAGGGTGAACTTGAGAGGTAAATCAATTTTATATGTTTTTAGATACAAGTACTCATTATTAATGTAGGTACAGCAATTTTATGTGCTGTGTTTTCTATTTTTTTTTAATTAATTTTACATGCTCTTTACGGGTCTTTTGGCATCATGCTCCTTTATACACTGTTGAGCAATTTTCAGATCAAATTAAAAGGGTCTACCTGTTGGGTTTACGCTGCTCTTAAATGTTTTGATGTTTTGACTCCGTAAACTGTTTAGCAAGAAATTACTTCCCACCCATACTCAGCGCATGTGTTCAGCTGATAAAATTGACCTCTTCTTCTCGCTCTTTTTGGCTTGGCATTTGCAGGTTGGTATCTGGCATGGACAACATCATAGTTGTTGATCGTTTTTATGACAAATCAAACTGGTGTATTGTTCTCGAGAAGACATACTGACACAATCAGGTGTGGAGATTATGTATCTTTTGTGGTGGGAATTGGTACATTCTCATGCTAATTCCCAGCCCTGCAAGTTTTGAGGTCGGGCTCAATATGTGTTTTGACTATGAATTTTCAGAGAATCGTTCCTTCTCATTAATGAGTGGACAGGACGAGGGCATGATTAAGGCCAAGTTTTCACTTTTTGGCCAAAATTTTGTGAAGTTTTACTGTTAGTATAGATGGCTGGAATGTAACGGTCGGAAATGGTCGGAAATGCCAAGATGGCGTGAAGCAACTGATCACCATGATCTGCAACTCACTGTACTCATGATGTGCTTTATCTGTTTTATGTCCGCCATCTTGATCCTTTGGATTCGATGGTCATTTATGGCAAATTATATTTCGTAGGGTTTCAGGTTTCTTGGTCATAAAAAAGAGAGCTGTTCTATGAGCAGTGTGACTTTCAATAAACAATAATGTAAGGAACATGGTTTTCACGTGTTGACTTGGTATTTTTGCTGAGACCAACATCACATATAAGATGTTGGATCCTTGTTTGTTGACATGTCATTATCTTAAGCAGCAATATGTTAAGCACGCGGGTCGGTAACTTGAAAAAGCTTTTCCCACGATATTTATCTAATGTTAAATCTAGGAGGATGAAGAAGGCCGAAGACTTGGACCAAGTTCGCGGCGCATTTTAGTTCTCATGTATCGTGTGAATGCTCAGCGATCCGTCCTGATAAGAGTGAAATTTTCAGAAAACCACTGGGTAACCATCCTGTGGTTACAGCTTGCGAGTCTTGAGACGCCGTCTTAAGATCAAATCCTTCAAAAAAGGCAAAAAGAGAAAAAAAAAAAGAAAAAAGAGGGAACTTACGGAAGGACGGACAGCCAAATTCTCGAAATCTTCGCCCTCATGCGTTTCCTGTAATTCTTAGAATTAGCACGAGTTTCACTCATTCTCAATATTTTAACGCATTCAAGCTGACCCGAGATCCCAATTCCATGAACCACATGGAAGCATCTTTTAACAACTTGAGCAGTGGCCGAACAACTTCGAAACCGATGACATAAACAAGTCATTCGATTCCTCCATTGTGACAAAATCAAGAAAGGAACCGAGAGGCAAGAAGAACATGTCTCGAAACTTGAAGGCAAAAGCTGATGCCAGGAGGCAAGAAGAACAGTCAGTTTTGATTTCCCTTTTCAGCTTAACTTCTTTCTCAGTAACTCACATCTATTTCCACGATCATTTGCATTAGTTCTCTCGTTTATACTGACAATCAGAGCAACAGAAATTTCTTTCTAGATTTCTGCAGAGACAGGTCACAGGCATTTTCAATTCAACAATCATAGCCAGTTGAAAAAGGTCAAAATCTAAATATGTGTAATTCCTGGTAGTCGTCTTATAGTCTCGTCAATGCGTCCGGCAGTACTTGCAGGTCAGTACTATCTTGTTTGACAAGTGGGAATACCAAGAACAAAATTACTAACGCGCAACTTGCAAAACTTTCCCTAGTGCTTGACAAAGGGATTGTGTATTGGATGTGATTATATATGTACAATTGCACGTCCACATCATTATCGATACAGACGATTTTCCCAGTTTAAGTGATGTGAATATAATGCAATGTACTGATCACAAATAAATTATAGGTGACCGATGAATTTTCTCGTTATGTATATATTGTCAGTTCTCCTAATCCTTCAGCCACCTGCACACCCAGCTCTCCAATGTTTACATAGCTTTGGCATTCCTGGAGATGACAAATGATACGGTGTTAAGGAGTTCGATGCTGCACTTTCCTCCTTCGCACGTTCCTTGATACTGCTGCTCGGAAGAGGGTGGATATACCGTATATAACACAGAAGTCAGGTCAATCAACCTTCCTGGCAGACTTTCTATTCCTCCCAGGCAACGTTACTTTAACAGTTATATCATCTATTTGTGAGCCAATGATTGTATAGTTATCCCCATCCCTGAGCCAATGACTACTTCATGTACAATTGGTTTCCATGGAAACCGCATTAAGAGCTGAAATGTCAACTAGACTGCAAGCAATATTCTGATGAAGTTTCATTGTCCCACTCCAAATCTCCACATGCAGTGATAACCGTGGAGAGTACATAATCATCCACCTCAATACCTTCTGCTCTCATCCGATACATGAGCTTTAAAGCCTCTCGGCAATGACCTTTCCTTGCATAGCCCATTATCATAGCCTTCCATGTTACCAAATTACGCTGCGGCATGCTGTCAAAAACTTGAGATGCCTCTGCTAGGTATCCACATTTTGCATACATATGAATTAATGCACTCCCAACAAACACATTAGACAAGGCGGGAGTCTTGTTTGCGGAGGAGTGAAGTAACTTTCCTTGTAAAAGATTTTCTAGCTTAGCACATGCTTTTAGTGCTGAAGAATACGTGAACGCATTGGGCTCCACACCTTCATCCAACATATCTTTCAAGCGCTCAAGTGCTTCTGCTCCCAGCCCGAGATGTGCGCAGCCAGATATTAACGCCGTCCAAGAGACAACATCTCTGAACGGCATCTGGCGGAGGACATTGGAGGCAGTTGAATACTTTCCGTATTTACAGTACAACCATACAAGGGTGCTTCCAATGTGGACATTAGTTTGAACAGATTTCTTGAGAATCTGTGCATGAACTTCCCTTCCCAACTCTAACTTCTTGATTGAACCACAAGCTAGGAGAATACTTACAATGGTGAGGTTATTAGCAAATATATTCCTTCTCTTCATCTCCCTGAAAAGGTTTATGGCCTCCTCACCGAGCCAATTCCGAGCATATCCAGCTATCATGGTTGTCCATGTCACTGTGTTTCTATGCTTCATTCCATCAAATACTTTTCTTGAATCTACTATCTCCCCACATTTTGCATACATATCCACTAAAGATGTCCACACAAAAATATCATTCTTGATCATCCTTTTAAATGTGATGCAGTGTAACTGTCTCCCAAATTTCAATGCCTTCTCCTCGCCGCAGACATTCAAAATGCTACACACAGTATGCTCATTAGGCAATAATTCATCCCTTAACATTTGCCCAAACATTGAAAAGGCCTCTTTTTCATGTCCTAGTTGGGAACAAGCAGTGATTATTGTTGTCCAAGACACCACATCATGCTCATCCATCCGGTCAAATGCACAGAATGCGCTATCAAGCATCCCGCACTGCGCATAGAAATGAACTATAGCACTCTCGACGATCAAGTTTCTCTGCTCATTCTTGATTATGCAGGCATGAACCTGTTTCCCGAGCTGCAAATCTAACCCCCTGCTACACAAATTCAGGACACACACGTACGTCTTGCAGTTTGCTCGGACCCCAACCCCGAGAGCATCAAGAAACAACCTCAGAGCCTCGCTGTCCAAGCCAAACCGAACGCACGCGTTAATCACGGTAGTCCAACTGACCACATTCCTCTCAGGCATTTCGTCAAACACCTTCCTGACCTCGTCCAATCTCCCATATCTCAAGTACGCAGACATCAGATTATTATTAACGTAAGCAGCACCGGCTCCTGAACACTTCAAAACCAAAGCTTGAACCTTTTGAACGTCTCTGACGCTAGAACACGACTGCAGCCAAGAAGCGAGAAGACCATCGTTCATGCATTGAGCGCCAGAGGGGCCACCGCGCGAATCGCCATCTGGGTTTTCTCGGGAGCACGGGACACTGCTGGAAAAGCAACATTCCGACGCCGAAGACAGGTACTTGGAGCACGAAGAGCGGAATCTTCCGCCGCCGCCGGTTCTTGCTTTCGAGGAAAGGCGGCGCCTTGGGGTTTGAGGCGTCTGGCGGAGGAGGGAGACGGGCGTGTCGAGTGGAGCGAGGCTTGGCGAGAGGAAGGTGTAGGAGGAGAGCATCTGCCGGAAATGGAATGGAGTTCCTTCCCGAAGAATCGGTCTGAGAAGGTCGCTCATGTCATCTGTCGGTCGGTCCGAAAGGAAGTTAAGCTTAAGTTTCAGGCTGAGCTTTGGATATGATGCTGGCTAGTGTCCATTTTCCCGCGTCCGGACAAACTACGAACGGTGGATTGAAGCAGTTCTTAGGTATATTTTTTTTATGGGAAAGAGGTCCAATTTTTCAAAGAAATTGGCATCATAGGAATGTAAAGAAACTCTCTGTTCTTTTCTGATGCTGTCAACGGCAAAAGAAAAACACACACACACACACACACACACACACACATACATATATATATATATATGTATGCGCACGCGCGAAAAGAAACAATGGGGAAAGATTCACGAAAGAAAAGGTTTGAGTGGGACTTGTTCAGGAACTTGGTAAAAAAGATAACTTCAAGAAAATGGCTCCAAATCGCTGTAATTGAGGGGAAAAAATGCAAATACAATCTGGTATTGTTATTTATCTTACAGTAGGCATAAATATCGGTGTGGAAAGTCTGAATAAAACAATTGGTGTCGTTGGATTTTATATTGTAATGAAATAAGTTTTTTTTTTCTAAGGCTACATTTAGTGAACTAGCCATAATCTAAGCAATACGACTTTTATTTGGCTTGATCTTTGAGAAAAGTCCTAGGAGAAATGTAAACGACTCCAGGTAATATCAATTTTTTTTTTTGAAAAAATAAATAATGCTTAGCAACCTATGATGTAAATATGTAATGAGAAGCAACTTTGATTAAAAATAAGGCAATTTTTTTTTCTTTTATGAAACTAAACCTTAAACCCTTCACCGAATGCTAACAACGGATTTAGGTTGCCAAGAAGTAAATCTAGCACAGCCAATCATTGCTTGAAGTTGCAAAACCTCAAGCAAACTCGACAATGTTTGATCTCATATGGCCCTCGTTAAGGTTGTGTGACCTTAGGTGAGGCTCACCAATGATTAGATCTAGCATTGGTGATGATACATAAGATAGAATATATTGAGGCATTTTTGGAATTTTGAAAATTAAGCAAGAGCAAAATTGAAAGGAAAAATAAAATGCATTAACATTCCGAAAATGTGAAAGCCCAGAACTTCATCAGACCTGTCTTTGTGCTGAGAGAATTTAGAAAATTTTGGAAAAGATATGGCCAAACGGCTTTTAGGGGCCAAATGCCTTTGGAGAAGTGGTTGCCAGATACAGCCTTAAACGTATGCCAAAGACTAAAGGACGTGCATTTGAAGTTCCTGGAGCTGATGATGTTCCGTCGTCGTGCATACAAGGCATAAGCCAAAAAGTTAAGTGGGTTTATAGAGGAATTCCTAAATTTATTGATGAAAAGAGCTTTATAAGTCCAGTGGTATTGCATTCAATGGCAATACTTGGAACAGAAGAATCGCCAACGTAAACATTGTAAAGCACCGAAGGCAAAATTGTAAGGAGGAAATGATGAGAAATAAGAGTGACGAAGCAACAGGAGAAATTGCGGACATCGTCCCTATGTCCAATAAAAAAGTGTGGTTCTACTCCTTTGTTTTAGCCAACTTGGCTTGTATTAGTTTGTCCAAGATTGGTGGCTCCAGAGGGATTGGATCAAGACAACGCTCCGCAGCAGCAACAATCACCTGCCCCATACATGACGAGAACCATCACGATTACATTCTACAAACTCGAGACAAGCAATGTAAAAGAGCAGAGAACAGGAAATGTAAGTCCACAGATCACGAACACAACCTTTTTTTTTTTTTTTTTGACATTTGGCGAAATAACATAAACCACACATACAACTCATGAAAAGAAGCTAGGTGTCTGTGTAAATTTAATCCCAACAGGGGACAAGTTTTAGCTGTCAAAGATGCATGGAAGGTCAAACACAACAGAAGGACATGGAAGTCCAGCATGAGAGTTAAGTTAACCCCAGCTCCAGCAAACAGTTAAGTCTCCTAGTCCTACACTCCTCTCTCAAAATCCTCAACAAAAAATTCCATAATAATAATATAGAAGACCACTGAATAGCACAACTATGAAAAGCCAAAAACTCAAAGGTAGACGCTGGAGGAAGGGTTGATGCCGTTGTGTGTGAATTCTTTCTCACAAATTTTTTGCTAAATTAGAATTGTAGGTTTTTCAAGAACAGGGGGTTATGAAAGCTGACACCGAACTGCAGTACAACCCAAATTGATCTCCATAACAGATATGCTCGATCTTACACTATATAATAAATTACCTCATCTAGCAAGAAGTCAATGGCTGCTTCATCCTCGGCACTTTCCTTTAAAGGAGACCTTAGAAACTGAATATCCAGTTGAATTTGCTGAAACCCACTCCTATTGAAAGTTTGAAGTCGAACAAATTCTTGAAGACTTTTCAGGGACAATTTTATGATTGTATTGATGACTGACTCCTGAAATAGAGATATCGATTCAGATCATGTGATGACGAGACTGTTTACAACCACTTTTTCCTTAGCAGAAAGGGAACTAGACCTGTGTGTATTCAACTTTAGTGAAAATTTCCACTTTCTGCTTGAACAATTTTGCCAGATGTGTTTCCAAAAGCTGGCTCCTGGCCCTATTGGTATTAGATCGACCCATTTTGTCATCTCGTAATGGATTACTACGCGAAGATGTAGTGCTTCCATTGCTTTCAGAACGACGATGCTTCCGTTGGAGCCCTTGGGGTAATATCTGCTTCACTTCGGACCCTACTGCTTCCAACTATGACAGATAAAATTACCTCAATGTCAACCAAAGGAGAGAAGAATTCATATTTATCCAATTGGAGATCAACCATTAAGAATGTAGCAGTAGCATATTTGAAGACATAGCTTCCTTCTCTTTTGGATACTGCAATATTTTAAAAATAGAACAAAAGAAAAGAAAAGAAAAGAAAAGAAAAGTGCCAACCTCTCGCAATAGTAAATCAACGAACATATGAACCTCTCTAGGCTCCTTATGCTGTCAGAAAAGAAAATAGTGAAACATACTGTCAATGCAAAATAAATGCATCTCAGTCGATGAAACTATATCAATACTGACCTTGACCCAATTTGGTGTAGTAAACCTCTTTCTCAGGATGACAGAGATCCTCTGTGTACTCATTTTTATATACTGTGAAAAAGAGATACAATATCAACTTCCTTTCAAATTCCTAAATACTAGAACAGATGAAATTTGGCTATACTGATCAGTACAAATATTCATGAGAGAGAACTAATTCCTCTAGGTAGTTGACTGGTCTTAGTAATAGAAAAACCCGCAAGAATAAGTTTAGATGAACCCAATGTTCTTAACTAAAAGATAAGAAAGTCCAAGAACAACTTCTCGCATCACTTCTAGCTGAAGCATCATAAAACATCTGCAGATTCTAAAAGTGGAAAGTTTTCCATAACCTCGCCCCTTGAAAAACAAAAAACATCATGGCCAAACTTGCAATGTTGAGTTCAGAGACACATCTTGTTTATAGAATTGAAGAGACATCCTGTTTATTGAATCGGAGGATCCCCCACCAAAGTACAATCACAGTTGGCAGTAATGCTATGAAAAGGTGAAGCTTGAAGACACGTCCAGTTTATTGAATTGAAAACTTGTGAGTCAATGTGCTGATTTTGCTGCCCTAAAGGCCACATTGACGAAAGCATGTCAGGATTTAAATGACCATCCATAAAAAGGAATCATCCAGTCTTAACTGATCAATGCTTCAACATGGTACTATTTCCAACCCATGCAGATGTGGTCAGATTTATCACTAGTTTGTCATAAATGTAAGTTCCGACTTGTATATATGGATTCTCAAGTGATAAAATTCAAACCATACAAGGTGCAGAAACTTTTCGCCAGCTGATCGAAATCTGCGACAAATTTCTCCTGGAACAAAAGCAGGTCCATATTCATATCCTCGAACACCACCGCCAGAAAAAGAAGCAGCGATTTCCTGGCAAGTAGAAAAGAGGGTAAAAACTCCAAAGCATGCCCCAATGATACAAGATAAAAAGCATTACAGAGACCATTAATCATAAATAAGAAACTTGACAGCTAATGATATTAAACTCCTTGCCTCGGTGATTCTCGGGATTGCACTCTGCTCAATGAAAACAGAGATTTGAGACAGCACCAGGACAATGCCCATGAGACCTTTATCACTTTGTGTCACCTCCATCATATTTTGCTCTTTATTCACAAGATTCTTCTTCCCAGAAAGCAAGTTAAAGTGATCATCCAGTGTTCTAAAGAAATCTTGGAATCCTTCTTGAACCCAATCCACAATAAAGTCTCTCAGTTTAACTAGTAACCCCAAGTTGTCTTCCAAAAGTTGCCGGAAGTCCTAAGGTAAATATACTGAATAATAGTCAGAAAGATTCGTTACCAAAATTCAGAGTCTAAGTTTAAGAAAGGTCATATTAGCCAGTAGCTGAACAAAATACTGCTAAACAATGCGAATTTAAGCACTGCATAAATGCTCACACTCCAAATAGGAACTTGCTGAAATAGGAGCAAAGAAGAGTGAGGCCACTACAGGGACTATTAGCTTGAGATACTTTTCTAGTGCATAATGCAAACGTGGAGGATTGATGTGAACCTAAAATAAAAAGACATACCAGATAAAATTAACAGACTAACTACTCCATGCTTAGGTCAGCAAAACTGTCAGGGCATGCATCACTCACCTGTAAAACATCCATGCTGCCTTGAAGAACACTCTTTTTGCCAGCTTCCAAGGCAATCTGCAAGGAATAACTTTCAGAGTTCTCGTTTCGCCTAAGGAGGTCATCTGCCAGTTCACAGTCATACGAGATCAATTAGCAGTTGTCAAAAAAATAAATAAGAAAAGTTATTCCAGTATGCAGTTAAGCGATATACAGATGAAGTGGCACATCAATTAATGTAGTAAAACGCCATATTTTTAATTATATCCACAAGTACACCGATGACAAGATAATAATGTCCCGCAATACTTTCAAAGAATTACACTTACAGAATGTGTAAAATCATCATCGGTTAAAATCTCCTTTCAAGTTAAATGATCCCCATGAAAATATGGATAGGGAATTAACCTGAGATATCTTGTCGAAGGTAAGAAAATTTTCCAGCCACATACTTCTTGACAGCAACCTGGGCAGCCTGAGAAGAAATAGAAGAGGTCAGCACTGCAGAGAGCTACTAATTCACCCAAACAAGGAGGCCCCATTAAGGAAGTCATCACTTTATCAATTGCTTAAAGAATTCTAATATGAAGAAACAATGGCGTAAAGATTTCTAACTAACCTCCAGTGAGAACTCAGGTAGAGCAGCTTCCTTTAAAACCTCATCCATCAGAGTCACATCCGTCCATATTGTTTCTGTATAAGATAGGGATTTAGTTAAGCATTGCTCGATTGACATGGAAAGGTAATAAGATACCCTATTATGAACACTTGAAATCCTGAATTCATAAACCAATGCCGGAGGAAGTCCACCTTTAAATGTAATTCAAACGTGACGTGATCTTATTGAACGATACAGTGATTGATCAGACACCAAGCATCACTTATCACTAACGATACAAAGAACAGTCAGCTCCATGCCACGGGCATTGTGTTCTTGGCATCTCTATAGGAAAAGCCAACTATATGACTACCAAACCAAAACATACAAGAACTTTTACCAAAACTTGATGCTTCCAAAATTCCAATAATCTATTTGACTTGATTACTTTACCCAGATCATGGAGAATATTGTGTAATAATCATTTAAAAGAGAAGAACACCATTAAGAAGATGGTCGACAATATTTCAGATTAAATGAGGATTGAAATTCATTAAGCATCTTTTGCCCACAGGAGAAGCTCATTAGGCATCTGGCAGTCATCTGGAAGGATTGGCAAAGCAAAGCAAGCCCTAATCTCTTGACGTTTATAACTTCCTGGCTACGTAGAGCTCCATGTCTACAGATCTCTTCCTTCTGTTTTCCTTTCTATACCTTTTAATTTCTTAGGGATAATAACACAAATAGTCCCTAAACTATAGTCTAACGTGCAATATCGTTCCTGGACTTTTAATTTGTGCAATATCGTCCCTAAACCTTGGCCCAATATGCAATGTTGTCCCTAGACTTCTAATTTATTCTATATGGTCCTTGAACTATTGCTAATTGTTCCGTAAAGTCCTTTAGTTTGCATATTTTTCACATAGTCTTAAGAGTAAATTGAGAATTTACCAATAGTTCAAGTACCGCATTGACCAAATTAAAAGTTCAGGGATGACATTGCATGTTGGGCTAAAGTTTAGAGATCACATTAAACAAATTAAAAATTCAAGGACGGCATTGCACACTAGACCAAAGTTCATGGACCATTTGCGTAATTTCCCATATTTTCGAAATGCTGGGAGGGAGGGAACCAATAATGCCTTTATTAAGTACTAAGGAAAGTTCAAGCGCAATACCCTAATTTGACTAGAATAGAAGTAAAAAATAATACTAACAAGCATGTTCAAGGTAACAACTCCAACTTTGCATTGAATAATTTCTTTGGACAACTGAGTGAGGAGAAAATGAGAACAAACATTCTTGGAGAAAAAGAGTCATTCCTAGCCTATTAGGTACACATCATAAATATGTCCCCACGATCAAGATTACATTTTGATTTATTGTGAAAGAGCTATAGAAGAGTAAAACTTAGATTACTGGGAACAAAAGCAAATAAATCCCCAGAAAGCAACCGGTATCCTAGTCCAAAGCTTATTTAGAAAACTGTAGGGATGAGCTTCCCTAGAAAAAATGTAACAAGGTGTACTCACTAAGGATGGTAATAAGATCAGTTGAAGAAATTCGTTTCTGAAGATACTGCTCCATTGTCTCAAAGTGCCTATATAAACAAAGAAAGTCTGCTTAAACAATGTGTGAAGTATATGTCAACAAAAGGAGTTTATTAGCTGAAAGAACAGTAGACATCCATGATAATACACTTACTTAATAACTAAGTCCCGTGAAAGGGAAATAAGCTGCTTTTCTGAATCAGGAAATATGACCCGATAAGCACGGACAGCCTCCACAAACTCCCGAACAGAAGCCTACTTCACAAGTTAAAAGGCATGCAGTTTAAAGATAATAAATTGTTTTTTTTTTTTTAAAGGAGATGCAAGTCATATGCATCTACAGTGTAGGGGAACAAATGCTTCTCTATCATAACCTCATTGCAACTGTTTACGTGTCAATTCCAGTTAGATAAATCGACAGAGAACTAAAACAATGCTATTAATAACCAGCTTTAGTTTTCCTTAGAGATTGAAGGAACAAATGTTAACAAATAAAACTAGTAAAAGGTTTTCATCAGTGTCACATTTTGTATCCGAGGAAAAAATTACCTTAAATTTTGTTTTCTTTGAGAGGGAGTACAAGCGTTTGATTTAAAAGACAAAAGACGGCGTGAGAACATGCAGAACTTCATATCAGGAGGGTGAATGCAGAGAAGGATTTTAGAAGTAATGCATAGGTAAATCTAAGAATGGATGGTTTCATCCTACAGGGTTCAATGCAACCATTTTGGTGTTTTAACTGGGCTTTGGGTTTTTTTTTTTTTTTTTTTGTTGGGCTTGATAGAATTTGATATTTTGTTATTAAAGGGGTTGTTATTGCCTTGAAATTTTTCTGAGTAATTCTTTTTCTTATAGATAAAATAAATTATTTATGTAGTCATTTTCTAATAGAAAGGAGGCTAAACAGGAGCTGCCTTAGTGCCACTTCTATGAATACTCTTACTAATCAGCAAAATAAATAAAAAAAGACATGTGATTGTCTTCTAATGATTGGTTGCACTCGCAGCCATGGTTGAACTGGGTTCATTACCTACCAATCTTCTGAATGATCAATGCACAACTTAAATCTGTAAGCAAGTAATCAGCAAGAATTGGGATACTAGACTTCCACTGGTCAGATCAACAAATCTCACACATAACACTGAAAAAGAGGCATCTAATTTCCAATGAAATAGAAGAACATCCAAAGCTAATCAGAAATAGTGGAAAATATGAAAATAGGAAATACTGCTTAATTTGGAGGTTATCCTGGATTTTTTTTGTTGAAGGCGTTAATCAAAAGCTATCCCTATGATCACTTTATAGCTTGTGCAGAATGGAAATAGATAAGCCCGCGCCAAATTATAGAGATAATTCATTTGTTCACAAAGATCAAAGTCATGTATCTTCTCAAGACGCTTATAAAATTTGCCAAGCCTGAAGAACTCCTACATCATAACGATAAGAACATGCTTTATTATGTCAGCATCAAAATCAGGGAGATTAAGCTGATAACTCAGAGTGAGAGTTATCAGCTTTCACTATCTCTGGAATTACAATCTTTCAAATCCTTTCCATTAAATTGCCAGATGGCAGCATATTCAGTTTTTACCTCATGAGAGGCGAGGGAGAGTGACTCAGATAAGCTTCCTCCTTTTGAATTGTCATTTGGATCCATTGAAGATTTGTCTGTTTCTTCAGCCTTGAGATTAAGGTCCATAAGAGACAGTTCCAACTTCTCAAGTAGCTTTGCCTTCAAACTTTCTACCTGCTAACACCAATCGATCAATCATAGATATAGGTGATAATGCATAAATCATAGTACTCATATTATTTTATTATGAACTCAGAAAAATCCAAGCATCAAATACCTAGATAAAAAGGGACAAAACTCCAGGAGTTTGCAATAACCAATGGTAACTTGATAAGAGATAACGAGAACAAAAGCATTATTCTTCTTGCCATTTGTAATCGCAAACAGGTGAGATGGAAAAAAAAATCATTAATGTCCTCAAAACTCTTTTTTCTTTCCCCTTCAAACTCATCTACTAGGCTAAAAAAAAGTAAAGTCATGGAGCAGTACAGACCGGGAAATCTAACTGCTTGAGCAGCATTGCCGCCTCAGCTCGTGCTTGAATGGATTCAGAATCAGAGAACAGCTTTCCCTGAAAAGTTTTGCAAAAGAGAAGGAAAAAACAAGAGGAAGAATGCGTGTTATACATATTTAATTAACAAAAACAAAACAAAGGGGATAGTGGACACATTACTCAGCCTAAAATTTACTTATCGTAACTTACTATTTTATGATTCGTTAACCGATTGCAGTTGGTAAAAGTGAAGCTTCGGAACAACTCCCTCTGTAAATCTATGATTTCTACCAGATGTACAAAGTGCAACTGCTGTCTTTTGTCCAGATTAAGGTATGAACAATGTACTTTGACACTAATAGTTCCTTTTGGCATGACATGGCACAGGGTTAATACTATCTCATTCTCAAGGGCTGATTTAAAAAGGACACTGGGGGCACACGACAAAGTTGACTCATAAAGTATTTATTGGACTTGACACTTCCGACTGGTGCAGGAACAGCCCCACTAGCACGACTGTTCCCACATAAGGCCACAGTTCATAAACAGATGGACTAATTTATTTTTGGAAAATATCAGGCAAACAGATAGTGCAAAAAAGAAGATATTTCAATTTTTAGCCTGGCTGGATCTTTTTCTACCTCATTTCCCAAGCCAAATATTTTGGCAAGATGAACATGCAAGATCCACTAATAATCTTAAGAATAAAAACCTATAAGAGATCCATGCAGCCAAACCAAACTTAAATAGTTCAGACACAGATAGAAAACACCCCAATCCTTTGACGGAAAGTATCATGGGTACCACAACTGCATCAATGCTAGTCCTCCAATACGGGATAGGAAATTGCAGGTAACATAACTGCAATCAACACTCATCCTCCAATATGGCATAGGAAATTACAGAAACACAAAACTGAAAGCTTGAGCTCTAACTTGAGTAAATTAGTTGAATAATAACTATTACAAGATCAGAGGTTGGTTCTGCATTCTCTCATCTTCTGTTATGAGATTTCACTAAGCGACGTAAAGCCAATATCACTAAGCCAAAACAGAAAGATAGAGACCAAAACCTATTAAACATCCACAGTCTAGATGTTTGATCAGGTTTTGGATATTAGAAAGAGAATTACCATCATTCAAAAGAAGATATACCTGTAAGTTCTTTATGACTGTCGCCATTGCTTCTTCAGAAGCCCTTTTACAATCTTGGAACGATGAGTCCCCATATGCCTAAAGAGATTTTGAAAAGTAAGGAACACTTTAGCGATAGAGCTTTTCCTTTGTCTCATTGGCAATCTACTGTGGTTTGTTTTGACAGATAAAGAGGAAGGGAGCACACAGAAGACTACAGGAGTGTTCGACAAGAATTGACCTTGAAAATTGGCATTGCTCCAGTATAAAACTTGACTGCATCAGCATAAGCTTTGGATTTGATGCACTTGTTAAGTCTAGCCGGCAGATCATATATGAACTGTTCTGTCCATGGAAGATGAAATTGTTTTACTCATACAAGACCAAAAACAGATCTTACAAGAAGTACTGAATATCAGATACCATCCACCATTACTTTAGTAAGTACAATTAAGAAGTTCTCTCTATGCGCAATATCCCCACAATATGTCGAGAGATTATCATGGTAGTAACATAAAAGATGAGGACTAGTCACATCAATAACAAAAGGCTAGACCAACTAGCACGTCTTACTACAAAACACTCAGAGTCAACACCAGAGCTGCCAGTTCAAATATGACTTAGAAGCTAGAAATGCAACAATTCCCAATCAGCTATTCTACTAACCATCAAATCCTTTCCTTGTGAGGGTACAATGGACCAAGGTTTGGAGGACTTCGTGCCAAATTCGATCCAAATAATAAGAACATTAAAAAAGCAGGATCATATATATAATGGATCACATACCTGAACCTTCCGTAGTAGATTGCGTGTGCGATGTAATTTCTCAACGTGCTCTCTCTTTTCGAAAAGAGAGGTGTTGACACCATCACTTCTGGATTGAACCGACATTATCTGCCATAGTTTGGGTAGTCAATCAGTCCTGGTCTAAAGTTGAGAAGTCATCAGTGCACAAGAAGGCGCCTGTGCATCGACACACACACGCAAACAAGTGTGCATGCATATGCGAGAGGGGGAGACATTCCATATACCTTTTCAAGGAGCTGGTCCATATTTGTTTCCATGCCAACAATGTTGCTCTTCATTCTGTCGGAAAAAAAAAAAAAAAACACGGTTCACCTTTAGTAAATAATGAAAATACCTATAGAAAGCTAACTAGTACCCAACAGAAACACAGCAAACAATCATTCACGCCATAAAGACTGCCTAGATGTTAAAAATGACATGATTACAATCAAGACCACGGCAAAGCTCTCTAAAACTTGAAAGATCCGATGCCTGGTTTACCTCTTGATCGTATCTGTAGCACTGATGAACTTATTGTAATTTTCATAAACCAACATCTGGAGGTCAGTATCAAGATTTTTTATCTCAGCTGCCATTTCCACGTGCCTCTTGAGCAGCCCCTCTAAATTTGACTTGTGGACCTGCACGATTCACGACGGTCACCAATTAACACCCGCGAGATTCTCCGCATCCTAATCATAAGAACAGCCACCTTACTCACTCCTATCGTACGCATCGCTTAAGCCTTCCCTCTCCATCAAATTCAGTCATTGCAGTTATATCGAAATCGGAATTTACACGCATCTCCACTAAACACTGATAATAGAAAGCCAAGCCTAAAGATCTTTTAGGAGAAAGAATCGCTGACACCGCAGATCACGACGTCAACACAACTCAGCCAACGCAGGACAAGGTGCCTCGATCGCCGCCGAACCGAACCGAACCGAACCGAACCGAGCGATTCGGCGACAGGCTCGGCCTAAAGTTAAGACTCTCCTCGCACCGAGATCATCGCGAAGGACCGCGGGATGCGAATCGGAGCGGGAAAGAGGGGGAAAGAGAGAGAAAGAGAGGTACCAGGAGATTCATGTACTGATCGGCGTCGAAGGAGGTGGTGTTGATGGCGTCGAGGGAGGCGGATTTGGAGGCGGCGTCGGAGGCGGCGGAAGGATCCGGGGAGTAGAAGCTGGACAGCAGATCCCTCGTCCTCTTCGCCTTGTCGTCCAACGGGACGCCGTCCTCCGCGGCCATTTCCTGGATTTTTCTCTCGCTTTCTCTTCCGAAGCTCCGCTCCGACGTTCGACGAGGAGGGCGCAATGCGGTTCGCGGCGATCCTCCTCCTTCTGCTCTTCTTCTTCGTCTTCTTCGTCTTCTTCTCTTCTCCTCCGTCTGCAGCCTTCACTGCTAGTTCAGGCCGCGACTTCCCAAATTGCTATTTCCACGGCGGAAAATGCCCCGACGATCTGCCTCGATTGACCAAAATGCCCCTTTTCACGTCTATTTAGAAAAGGTATTGGGATGATATTTTTTTTTTTTTTTTGGTCGGAATTGGGATGATATTGAATAAATAAAAAATGCAGCGATTAATGGTGTCACTATTCGTCGTGCAACACATATTGACCATGCATGAAAAAAGTTCCCGATGATTATTGTATGATTGTCATAAATCTTACTTTCGACTCTTGAATTTCACTACAAACTCAATAAAAGGGGACCAAGCAATTGATTAAATCTAAAAAATCAAATTTAGATACATCATTTCAAATCATAACATTTTTCATTAGATTAATTTTATCTCTCATTTTGAGAATATGGTCTCACCCTACATCTATATAATAAAATAAGTTTGATTTGATATTTCCTACGAAAAAAATTGACCACGTAAGAAAATCAATTACTCAATATGCTAGGTACATTATGATTTTGTAAATAACAAAACTTATATGATTAGATTTTTTTAATCTATTATCAATATATACACACACGTAAGAAATAACATTTGTACATACGCAAAAGTAACTTTAGATTATATCTTCTATGTCATAAACTATTTTATAGAATGAGCAAATTTGATAAAAATCATGTAAAAAAACCCATCATAACTCGTCGAAGTCAATATATGAATTGAAATCCATATAAAAGACTAGGGCATTCTAAAATTTGCCTAATTCGATCCAACTCGACTCAGTTATGAATTTGCAATTTAATGTTTTCGAAGTCGTTCTACGAAGCAATAATTGCACAAATGAATTATAAATTTGGCTCAATCTGTAATGTTGTTTATAAACTTGTAATTTGTTCAGTGCAATTCTAAATTTTAATTTACCATGTAACGTTGTTTCTAAACTTTTAATTTGTTCAATAATACCGTGAATTTTTGGTAAATATTCAATGTTATGTTTTCATTAGTTCAAATTCGAGAGCAATAATTAATAAGTTAATTTTACATAGTTTATGAACTAAAATTTTACTAGTCGAATAAATCAAAAGTTTACTTACACGTTGCACGTTTTACCAGGGCGGGTTGAGAGGATATAAAAAGAGAGATAAACCAACGCGAAAGCAATCAAACAAGATCACAGAAGCAAAGGCAGAAAAGCGTCGCCCGCGATCGTCCGATGTTCGACGATCGAAGCTTCGCAAGTGCTGCGGATCATCTCCGCTGCCTCGACTGCACGTTCGAAACCGATCGAGCTCCGCCGCGATCGGGCTCCGTTCCGTGAATCGCCTCCTCGATCCTGGGGGGACAGACGCTCCTCCGGCGGCTGCTTCCGGCGGGGCTCCGTCGGGTTCGGGTCAGGGTTTTCGGGGCGGTTCTTCGAGCGCGATCCCATCGCCGTCGGCCGCCGCCGCTTGCGACGATGACCCGAAGGCCCAGCACCTGCGCCATCTGCGAGAACCTGAATCTCGCTTCCATCTGCACGGCGTGCGTCAACTACAGGTATCTCGGATCCCCGTTCGTGGACGGCGATTTCGTGTTCGTGGAGCGTGTCGAAGTGTTTGGATAGGGTTCTCGTTTGGAATTCTCTCGGTTTTAGGGCCGCCGATGGCTGGTTATCTAGCTGCGAATTCGCTGGGTGTGCAATTTGATGGAGGTGCTTTGTCTTTTGTGCGCAGGCTGAACGAGTACAGCAATGATCTGAAAGTGCTCAAAAGCCGCCGGGACGCGCTGTATTCGAGATTGAGCGAAGTGCTTGTGGCAAAGGTTTGATTTTTGCTGTACGAAGCAACTGCATTCTCTTGTTCATTCGTGTGTGCTTCCGGGAAACCAAAAGAAATAAAGCAAGTAGGAGCGAGAGCTCGGATTTTTGTTTTCCCTCGTTTCTGTTTCTTTAATTGATGCTGATTTAGCTGTTTAAGTAGAATGGTCTTGTCACGAACCCTTTGAATCCTGAGTCCTAAGCTATCTAGAATTTTGAATTTTTCTTTTACTGTTCTCTGCTACCCTTTTCTAAAATGGCATTCTTGATACTCGTAGCATGCTTTGTATCTGTCAGTGGTGCTGATAGAGTGCCAAATAAGAATGGTTATGTAAACACTGTGTTGTTCTTGCCCGTCACAGGCCCTAATGGCACTTCGTTAAGTTGAGGTTGATAAAACGTTGTTAATCTTACTGGCTGCTTAGCCATCTATATGTAGCAGGCTGGGGCACTTTGAGATCATTGCCGTTTATAGATAATTATTGGTAACAGCAGATGAATTGTCTGTTGGCACGTGTACTCCAATTCATCTGATGTTTGTTCAGTTCATCAGGGATGTATTCACCCTTTGAAGGTTGCCTTCACAACTTATAAAGTACACAGTGGAGATGGGACCCACCATACTCTTCTATGCCATATTTGTGTGATTAGCGTTCTTTCCACTTTTGGTAATGCTGGTGACAGCTCGGTACTTGTAAGATCACATGGCTGTTATAGTCAGTCTGAAGTTTTGTTCTGTTCATCAGGGCAAGGCGGATGATCAATATAATTGGAGAGCGACACAGGATGAGAAGCTTCAAAAATTGAGGGAAAAGTTTTATCGCAAGAAAGAACAACTCGTTCAAGGTATTTTTGAGTGCAGTGTATTAGATTTGGCTCTATAATCTTCCTAAGATGTGAGACTAAAGGATGACTTGCAGGGAAGGCTAAGGTCGAGAGACTGTCAAACGATTTGAAGGCAAAGTATGGAATGCTGGATTCTGCACTATCCAAGGTGCAACCATTTTTCCTAATTTTATATTTTCATTCTCAGATTTACTTTGGGAGTGTTCTTTGTCACGTTCAGTATCAAGCAAATTGTGTTTCTGTTGCACCATAAGATGGTCAACTTTTGGCTTTTCTATGCAGTTGGGTAGGAATCGTGCGGAACAACTGGAGAAGCTCTATCCTAACCTTATAAGCACACAGACCTTGGGACTTGTGAGGAATCAATCCTGCTACCTTTTATTTTAGATACTTTGTGATATATATGTAATTGCTCTCTTGGAGTGGGGTTATTTTGATAATTTCTATCTAAATTTTACTTTCGCTGTTCCCCATGACATACTAAATGCGTGGCGACTCCTTTGGCATCTTTCAGCTTTCTATTCTCAGCTTCCTGTAGTTGATTGATCTTTTAGTCTTTGACATCATGCATGCACTAGTTCTTTTTGACACCCGTGTCTGTGCACAAATAAGCTCTTATGTTATTGGAGATTGTTTATAAATGTTTGATGGACATTATAGATTTATTTTTTGGATTAGCATAGGCGGCCGTGTAACTCTGGAGTAGAGTTTTCAGCCATTGTTTATAAATGTTTGATGGACATTATAGATTTATTTTTTGGATTAGCATAGGCAGCCATGTAACTCTAGACTAGAGTTTTCAGCCTCGATATGGAATCGTTGATCTACATTCCTGGTATGCTTTCCGAGCTGTTTAAGCTTTGGTGTTTTAACATATTTCATCTTCTTATTTGCAGATGGCTATTACCTCAGAGCGCCTTCACAAACAGTCTGTGGTCATAAAACAGATATGCAAATTGTTCCCCCAACGTAGAGTAAGATCTTAAATAGTAATTGCTTGCTAATGAGTAATTAGAAACTGCGAGTATTGATGATGCACTATAGTCTTGTTATGCTCTACGAAGGCCCTTTTCCATCTCTCGAGTGAAAAGGTTGATAACAACTAGTGAAATGTTATGTATATCTTTGATAAAGAGAGTTTGTGTATGAAATTATTGCATCACGGTGTCTTTGAATGAGAGAAATGATGGCATAAAAATTTTAAGACTCGAGAATTCACCAATTGAAGCCACATGCACAACGATCACTCTCAGTTGGGGGGACTGTTAGGCAAAGCTGCATCACAGAACATGGACTGGAATAGTGGTCGTACCTGAAAAGAACATTGCTGGGTAGCTGTTTCTAGTTAGAGTGTTTGGCTTTTCTCTCTGAGCTCTAAAGATTTTGAGTTTGTCATTGCTTATAGTAGATGATCCTGAAGATTGCTTCTCATGGAGCTTCAGCTGACTTTGAATTAAAAATGGCATCAGCTAAACATCTAATCTTGGGCTTAGCATGTTTGCCTTTCTGCATCCGACTGTTAATGTGCACAAACAATAACTTTTGGTTAATACTTTCAAAGATTTTCTTAGGAAGTGTGCTACTCGTTGCCTAAGTTTTGTCAGAAAGGAGCTATATAGATTTCATTTTGTGGTTCATATCATTGCCAGTGTAATTGTTGTAATAAGTGTATTCCTGGCGAAAATCATTGTGAAACACTTGATAGTTATCCTTTGTTGCATAACTATTATCTTAATAGATTGGTTCATATAATTTATGCCTCAGGTGACTGTGGATGGGGAAAGGAAAGATGGATCCATTGGTCGATTTGATCAAATTTGCAATGCACGTTTACCTAGAGGACTTGATCCCCACTCTGTTCCTTCAGAGGAGCTTGGTGCTTCATTGGGGTAATTTATGGATATGGCAAAAAACTTGCAGAGATTCTCCTGTTCTAGTTAACCTTTTACTTTTACCCTCTTTCAGGCATAGTTTGTCTTTTGGTTTTCAATGATTAGTGCAGTCCTTCCTTGATAGTGTCTTGTTTCTCAACAACGTGAGTTTCTCTAAACTAACATTCTAATTACTTTGTTGCATAACAGATACATGGTTCTACTTCTTAATATTGTTGTTCAGATCTTGGCTGCACCAGCACTTCACAACTCAGGATTTGCGGTGAGGACAATTTTATAATTTGAACAACATGAACTTTTCCACTGAGTTTTATCTGTGATTCTCTCAACATCTTTGTTTTGGTTTTTTCCTTTCAGCATTTGGCCTACAGTAAAAATAGTTTTCCTATATGCAAGATACTTGAATGTGATACAAAATGAATTTGGACTCCCAACCAAACACAGGCATGTAAATAGACAGGAAATGAGAACATTAAAAAGTGCTTACTGCTCTTTCTGATGGTTACCTATCAGTTGGACTCTCGCCCTTGAACTGAAAGGCAGCTGTGATTCAAAAGTAATACTTGTTAATCTTTTCAATTCATTTGTGAAGATATGCATCAGCATTACTTTTGCGAAGGCTTGAATAAATGTGCTTACTATATTACTTACCTTTGCTTTATTGTTGCAATGCCTGTATTCTCTTTTGAGAATTAGCTGTATTTGTGGGCTTTCCTTTGTTTCACATAATGTTGATATAATATCAATTTTAGGGTTTCTTCCACCCCGGAATCTCATGATACTATATGTCTCAACTTGAAATGGAAATTGGAGTTGTGTTTCTTTAATAGTGCAATACTATATTCTGTCATGAACCATTCCAAAAAATTTTCACTGATATCTTATTAAAAAATGGATGACTATGTCTCTTAATTAAGAATAGACTCTCTTTGTTGATTGATTGATATTTGTCCCTTCTGTTGTAATGTTGATTTAATATCAATTTTAGGGTTTCTTCCACCCCTGGATCTCATGAGGCTATATGTCTTGACTTGGAATGGAAATTGGAGTTGTTTTTCTTTAATAGTGCAATACTATATTTCATTATTAAATGTTCCAAACATTTTCACTCACATCGTATTAAAAAAAAAAGGATGATTCTATGTCTCTTAATTAAGAATAAACTCTTTATGTTGATTGACTGATATTTTTCCCCTTTGTATAATAGGGTTCTTGCTCTCGAATTTGGCAACGAGATTCTTATTGGGATGCTCGTCCATCTTCTCGAAGGTAGATTCTTGTGCAATGACATTCGACAACTTGGGTGCTCAAGCTTGCTTGTCTGAAATTTTTGTGTGCCTTGCAGCAATGAATATCCCCTTTTCATACCACGCCAAAACTATTGCTCCACTAGTGGAGAAAATTCGTGGTCAGACAGAAGCTCAAGTAATTTCGGTGTTGCTTCAATGGAGTCAGAGAGAAAGGCCCAGCTTGATTCTTGTAGAAGTAGCAGTTTTAGTTTTACTTCTGCTTCTCCTCATTCTGTCGAAACACACAAGGATTTGCAGAGAGGAATATCCCTTTTGAAGAAAAGTGTGGCATGCATCACAACATATTGCTTCAATTCTCTCTGTTTAGATGTCCCTTCTGAGGTGTCTACTTTTGAGGCATTTGCTAGATTATTGAGCATACTCTCTTCTTCGAAGGAAGTTCGCTCTGTAATTTCTCTGAAGATGGCTTGTTCAAGGTACCCACTTTCATTGCCTTTTAGCACAATGAAGAAAGTAGAAAGTGTGTTTTCAGTCTGACTTTGAATTAGTTTGTCACCTTTCTGGGTGTGTACTTGTATGGATATGCCAGAGTTAGATCACTTGTTTCTTCAGTAATAACCATTTTGAACAGGATGAGATGATGATGATAGGAGGTATATTAGTTCAAAAAGATGAGAAGTAGATATGTTTGTCAGGAACTTAAAAGCTTTCCTTTTAAAGTTGACTTGTAACTTGGAGTTTGTGCCAGAACCTCGAGGACTTCATGACTCTGAGGTCAGGTGACATAGTTTATATGTTATTCTGTATATGCAGCATTCTGCATATTGGCCATTATGCAAACTCAATACTAGTTTTTGCTAATATGCCACATTTTCTTTGCATTCCGTGTCTCACTTTTATATCTCCATTGATTTGCAGATCAAGTAAGCAAGGTCAACAGTTAAATAAGTCTGTGTGGAACGTGAACTCAGCTATCACATCAAGCACTTTACTGGAAAGTGCACATATGCTTCCTATTGTGGTATGAGTGAGAATGTATTTAGATTTTCACAGTTGATTCATATTGATGTAGTTCCTGATATTATTTGAGTACTTTTAGCTGACTTGTATTCTGAAATTTGATCCTTTTGCACTTGACCTTTGCTTACATTGAATTAAAACTGGCATATCTTAAAATGATTTTGAGATTTGGTACTTAGATTGCTTTCATTGTGCTATGTGGGACAGGTTTGCTAATTACACCATCACTCCCCCTCTTTTCTTGTCTACATTAAGATGGTGGGCAATTGTGATCACTAAATCTATTTTTCACTTTTGGTGTCACAAACTAATACTAATCTAATACTAACAGAATAGAAAAGAACTGTCTTTTCTCTATACTTTCCCCCTTCCGAATTAGTGGATGTTGCCAAAGGGAGTGGTGATGTCATATGCAAAACGATAGAGACTGTGAATGTGAATTGTGTGCCATGATATGCAATGCAATCGATTTCTATGGTAGAGTTATATTCTATCTATTACAACTGTTGTGAAGATATCATTTGACCCTTTTTTTGGTGAATTAGTATGAGATTATCGTATAAATTCATGGTTATGTGATTAGAACTGATATTACCGATATCTCCTCTTTTCTTTTATGTTCAGCGGACAGCTTCCAAAGATGAGATTCCTTTTGCATAATCTTGGTTGGTTTACACCTTCGCTGGTTTTGATGAGCTTGCCGTGCCTTGCAGAAAAACATTGGTGATGCCAATCCTCCTAATTCAACTGCCAGCTTTCTTTATGCTACTGATTTGTCGGATATGGGAAAGAATGAGTCTCTTATTGATGGATGGGATTTAGTGGAACATCCTACTTTTCCTCCGCCACCATCACACAATGAGGATGTTGAGCATTGGACCCGAGCGATGTTTATTGATGCCACAAAGAAATGATTTGGCAACCGGACAACCTTCCTACCTTATGTAAGTTACCACACTAGTGCACTTTATTTGCCAGTTACTTAAAAGATGTAGAAAGGAACCTATCATTCTTTCAATCGTGCCTGGCAAAGTGGAAGCAGGCAGGAGCTTTGGCCTCTGTGAATTCCCACAAGTTTAGCCTTGGTATTTAGCTGTCAACTTCTTTGCTTATTCCATGATGTTGTTGAGTTACAGTGATCAGCACTCTCAGTGGCCCTTGTATTTATGCAGTATCAATGCTAAGGTTCCACTTGTGCAGAAATTTATGCAGAACTTTTAGCCTGTTTAAGAGGGCTTTTCGCACTGTCTTCTAGTCCTGGCTTTTGCTTTGAATTGAACTTGAAGCTGTTGGCACTGGAACCTAGTGAAAAGCCAATAAGTAAATCCCAGAAGTAGAAGCTAAAAGCATGTGCCTGAGCTTTTGGTTCATGCTTTTGCCTTTTGAAAAGTATGTGAGATGTGTTAAAAGTATCCTTTAAAGACTTAGAAGGAAAGAGAACCAGTTTTAAGTGTTATGACTTCTCAGTAGGCATTTTGTTTTGTTTTTATTTATAAGAAAAACTTGTTGGAGTTTTAAAACAGATTTCTACTTGGGGATTTTTTTTTTCTTCTTTTCAGTTGATTGATACACTTTGGTCATATTCTGCATTTTCTTGAGTCTCAATTCAGGCCCTGAATTATATAGTCAGAGTTTCTTAAGATGCACTAAAGATATTTTGACTATAACCCTTCATCTTGGTAAGTTTTTCTTTCTAGGACAAGAATCTTGACTTTTGTTATAAATGATAGAGATGTGACTTTTCTACATTTCTTCATTGATTCTTTTGTCTGTGTGAGTATACTTCTGACCTTTTGGCAATCGTTTTTATGCATCAGTTGATTGATTCAAAGAAAACTTGTGGAAAAGGATAAAAATCTCAGACAAGTAAATTGTAAAGTCATTTGTTGCATCATTATAAGCTACTACAGCATGTGAAACATCTGCTTGGCTGTTTTTTTTTGCAGGTTTCTCTTGTTTTTCTGTCAGAGCTAGCTCTGCTGCTCTCTTTTAAGGGTTCTGGAATCTTCTCTTTACAGGGGGGAGGTTCGTCATGGAAAGGGCATACAAGAAAAGCACTTGCTCAATGCAGGGAATGAGCATTGCTTGTTGTAAATATGTGTGGATAGGGATTAGGTGTTGACATGTAAATACAAAAGGGCTGTCTCTAGTCACTAATTTGGTTGCAGAGTTTCTTTCTGTGATCTGTCGGATCATGTAACTACTTGACAGATACTAACTAGACTACACCTCGTAGATGTACATTCCCCTGCAGCAAGGACTAAATTGAAGAAAAAGAAATTCACTTATGTTCCTGATAATTCTTCCCATCTTCATTTTGTCTGAAGTCATAATGCCTTGTGAAGCAAGCTATGTTCATTATTCAGTGGATCTATGTAAGGTTCATGCCCTTCTGCAGCGAGCCTGCAAAACCCTTGGGAATTTATGTGATGTTTGGAACAAATGTGATGATTGAGGCAGTGGCACTTTGTGCTGAATATCATAATCTGAATAGTTTTGCGCAGGTCTGTCTGATCTCTGTCTGTAACAGATCCGTATTTATGCCACAAATTCTCTTAAGATAATGAGCAACTGTAATTGTGGACGGTCATGCTATACTCGACGAATCTTTGGTGGGGGCTGCCCGTGGAAAAACTTGTAGAACCGTGGCTGGATTGCCAATGTCTACTACAACTATAGAACGAGAAATGCAGTCGTTCGCGGTGACCTTTCAAGAATTGGAGTTGTCACAATGTCTTCCTAGGAAGCTTTGCGCCTAAGAATTGGGAATCCTGATAGCTGTGATGAGTTCATTCAGGAGCCACTGTATTTAATGCCGCATATGCCTCTGCTTGGGGTTCCCAAAAGTGCAGAACATACCTTCTGCTTTTGGGATCTGATGGCGAAGGAAATGTGCCTGATATGTGCATGATATATCACTCATCTACATGCAAGAGACGTCTATGTCTTTTCCGAGCTGAACATCCATTCTGGGCATTAGATGCTTCTGAGTAAGAGCAACAACATGAAAAGCCAGCAGGTTGAGACCCATAAAAAAGCACTTTTTTCTGTCTGTTTTTAAAGTGATGCTATTATTGGTATGTCTTCTTCCGCAATAGCAGCAAAAACTGGTTGACGAGTTCTTTCCAAAATTTGATGGGTGAAGTTTCCAGAAAACCAATCTTATGACTCAAGTAGATCGAAACAATAAAGAATAAAAAATCGCATATTCTATGTTTTATATATACTAGAAAAGAGATGAGCTCGTGCGCCGCAGTTGGTACTTGGGCATGGAGCTCGAATCTGAGTAAAAGAGCAGCTCCAGTTCCTACGCAAGAGGAAAATTTCAGAATTAGTAAGAACGTACGTTTTCAGTGATTTTGAGTAGGAAAATGAAATCCTTTCAAGTATGTAATAACGAGATTCAAAGGAGTGCAAATGCAACGAGATATCAAACCACGACTGAATTTCAGCCGGACAGACTTTTGATGACCAACTTAAGGATGGTCGAATCCTCAACTACCTTGGCCTAAGAGAAACATTTACACAGTTCAAGCTGGAAACCCAGAGCACCTACTTCAGAGACCATAATTGGAGTCTTATGGCACAAAGAAACCCTTCCAAAATTCCGAGACGACCCATCGATTTTTGCCCAATTAGGACTTGGAGCAGAAATTCTTCCATGGAGAAATGATTGAAGAAGTCACAAAAGGAACCTCTCTACTGGAGGCATTCAAATGTGTCTACATTCTATCGTGCTTGTTAATTCTGATTTTCTCCCCAAGAGTCGCATATCTACGAACATTTACCAAATGAGAGTCCACAAAGGGAAAAATGATACTGAAAATCTAGCGGTCGTGTGGTATCTATTAAAAACACATTTGAGTTCTTCCATGATGCAGGCAACAGAACGCCCCATGATGAGCAAGCCGAAATTCTCCAAGGGATTGGAAATTCCCGACCAGAGGGGAAATTAGTGATTCTCTTACTGTGAGCGAAAGCAAGGCAGCGAACGACGTGCAAAACTAAGAAACAGAGATGCACGCGACGATGCATGTCGTTCAGCAACTAGCTTCTGTTCTCGAGAGGGAAACAGATTTTTACTGTATTGAAGTTGGATTAAACCACGTCCCAATAAAAGGCACCGCAGAACCTAGCCTCCATATGCACCTGAATAAGTCTAATGGGTCTTACAATCTCAGGCTCTAACAGAACAGTTCAATAAATCTAATTGGTCCGATTCCGTTGATTCCACCAGAGACAGCGACAAACAGATGCCACAAAACGGATGAACAGTGATAGGTAAACAAAGCTGTGATCCACGATAAGAATGCCATGAAGAACGTAGTCGTTCTATCCTTTCCCAAATAACTCCATGATCGACTTCGAAACTATAGAACAAAGGCCAATATTCTTGTCGCATAAAGGATGGAAATTTTAAATTCCGTTTCATACAATGTCATGCCAAAGGAGATCAAGAAGTCATTTATATTTTGTCAATAAAGATGGCGAAAATTATACCTTCTGTTTCCTGAGCCAGTTATTTGTTTTCCTCAAGCGAAGAGCTTGATGTTCCAAATGGTTGGTGTAGGCCTTCATCAACACAGGAGGAATACAGCTCAGAAGATAGAACACAACTTTGAAGGTGGCAAGTATAAGATTTCAATAGGTCACAAACAACCATCAGCTCAGATCACGTGGCTAACCTGTTTCCTTGCCCTTGATCTGGCAGCTGACTCGCGATTCTTGATCATCCTCTTTTGCCTCCTCTCTACGGTCTTATCCATGACCTCATCTGAGTATCTATACTTCTTTTCGCTAGATCCCTGAGAATCAGGTGATGTAGCAGATATGGCTGGCGCTGAAATGGGCAGAGATTTTTGGTTCTCTGCATAACCTGTTTCCAAACCTTGGTTCTCGTAGGCAGAACTTGAAACATTGAAATTCGAATTAAGCACTACCAATGGCTGCTGCTGTTGGACTGAAGCCATGTGAAGTTGCACCCAGTCCATTGGCTGCGAAACCACCATCATGGGATCAACTGCCGCGGTTGGCTCCTGATTGATGGGATTCTCTTGGACATCCAAGTTGATAACGCCAGCACCGACAAGAAAATTCTCGAGCGTGGTTTCTCCGAGAGTCATCTGTGGATCAAGGGACTGGTTATTTACGGAGCCGACTTGCTCAGTATCCACAATCTCACCCCAAACATCTTCCTCTGGTTTCTTATTTTGCGTCTCATTCAGGTCGAAGTTTCCGAGGAAGACGGAAGGGGTAGAATTAGGATTCTGCAGCTGAAGGCCTTCTTCAGCTGGTGTGACTCTAGTTAATTCGTTTAAAGTCATGCCGTTGAAGGGTTTGCCAAGATTCCCCATCTGCCTATGAACATCACCAAAAGTGAGAGTGGAGAGAGATTCTTCTCTACCCAACGGAAGAAAATGTGTCCCGTGAGCTTTAATCGCAGAAGGCATGCTTTTGTCATCCATATATGATCCATGCAAAGGCTCTGAAAACTTCATCAAAGATTGAGCTTTCAATGAAACATCATTGCAAGCAAACCAGAAAACGTTGAATTTGCATTGTCTGATGAACGAGCCAACATAACCTGGAATGCTCAAGCAGACGGAGATGAGAAAATTGATGCTTTGCGAATGGTTTAAATGATCGTATAAACACGGGAGCACGCGGACTTAGAGGGGGTCAAGGAAGAAGATTACGCGGAGCGAAATGCGAGCCGCCAAAAAGATCGAAGAACCAGTTCGGTTGAAGAGTGGCGAGTGGATCATACTTTTGGAGGGGGTAGGATAAAAAGAGAATGTTCTCATCTTAACAGCAAATGCTGATTTTCATGCTACATCGTAGGGATACAATGAAGGGTCTCCCAGGACCCCAACAGCCCTCTTGAGATCACTCCACCTACCTTCCCTCTTTCTCTCTCTCTCTCTCTCTGCAGGAATAAATAGTCCGAGTAGGTTGACAGTTATTTCCGGTAGTGGAAAAGCCCAACTAAGACACCCGACTATAATGAGATTAGTGCCGGAAGTATAGAAACCTCTTGAAAGACGCTGAGAATTGATCAGAGATTGAGCTAATAATAAGCTCACTTGGTTATGATTTTATCGTCTATTGGAAGTTCCATAATCAGGCACCATAAAAACGATTAATTTGGTTACAGGTACCGATCGTATGGTATATTTTCTTTTATGGAGATTGAAAATGTTTGAGACTTATTTCGTTCACATTTCTTTCATTTCTTTGTAGACTTGACGGTTCCATCCAAAATTAGAACTTTGCACAAGCAGCCCTGCTACGACAAACATGAGAAACCAAGCAAGATGAGGGGATTACAGCTTTGCTAGTCGCATTTGTTTATCACGTGGCATTGACAAGTGATGAAGTGAGCCGAACAACATAGAGATCTCTCAATACTGAAACATACTAGTACCATCCAATTACTCACGCAAGAGTCCCTAGTAGATGTCAGGAAATCAACTCTAAAATGAAGCTTTCTCCGAGGATGGCAAACACATAGGAGACATAGGTATCACAGAGTCGATTTTTTTTCATCTTTTTGTTTGGTTGAGGTGAAATGTCGCCATTTAATTCTGATCAGACTTTTCGATTATGATCAGTGCAGTGTGCTATTCAATGGCCTTCTCATTTCACCGCAAAGACAAGCTGTTCTGCAGCATTCCGGCTCGCAAGTTCTGACAGAGCATCAGAACTAGACAGCTTTCCAAGGTTCCTACCCTTTTCTCAAACATACCAATCCGCTGTCATATGGTCACAATCTAAGTGATTACATGTTATAAAGAAAAGAAAGTAATCTGCCACCAACATAACTGAAGAATGCTAACACCCTACCTCAAAAAGAATTGGAACTTGACCGTGTCAGAAATTAAAAGGACCAGTTAGACCGAACCATAAAAGCTGTTAATCCGGCCTTCCCATCCGTTACATGTAGAACACCAGGGCGCAGGTTGAATTTCTTGCCTATGTTGAAATTAATATAACTTTCGGCCTGAAACCGATTCCATCTAGACTGACCTTCAGACATCCCACTGAGACTCAGACCCCAGCCAAGTTCTTCATTGCAATCATTAGACAAGCTGACAGCCCATTCTACGTGTTTGGGACTTGACCTTTTCATCTCCATCCAAGCTCCTAGTCTTATATCCTCGTCCAGCTCTGACTCCAGCATCACAGCGACAGATCCAGATGGGGTGTAACCTTCTGTGCTCTCTCTAATGGTTTGACTGGAAAATTCTCCAAATGAGGTCCGATCCCTGTCTTGCTTCAGTAAACTTATAGGAACTGAAAGGGGTCCACAAGAAAGATGTTGATTTGATAGCCTATGAAATTCATGAAGACCCAAAAGAGAGAGTTTTGTTTTTCCTGGAATTTGACACACAACTTGACCGAAAGTACTAAACAACTGCTCAATTCCGTGAGAACCAATATGCCTCCGCAATCCAGAAACACATTGACCAAGCGAAGCAGTGATATTTGATTTTCTTACGGTTAGTCCGATGGCACTACCACTGTGATGATTTATCAGGGGAGGTCCAGAACACGGATATTCAGTGAGACCCTTTCCCTGCCACATAGAAGATGTTACTTGGGATATTGAGGGGGGAACAAGAAGCTGATGTGATCACGTGAATACATATTAGAATGCAGAGAAGTCACAGAGTTGCTGGGAAGGAGAGGGGCAATGTACATGGCATCATTAAGGAAAAAGCTCTACTTATTCCTCAACATCTATTTGACAAAGTAGATCCTAGTGCTGAAATTATTTGCCTAGTTATCTCCTATGAATGCCATTTTTTGTTCTGCACTTTGTTTTATTAAAAAATATATCAAACCAAAGTCATGAGAAAATTTGACTGACAGCTTGTACCTGATGAAAACAACTTGAAATGACACCAACATCTCTGCATTGAGCTCCAACTGGGACTGCCATCACAGAAAACCAATCACTGAGAGATGCCCTGTAGAACACTTTTGCTAGGGAAAGTGGTGGGCTTTCTGGAAAACCATTCACATGTTCTCCGCCCCTTTGACCAGCAACAAACTGTGCCACAAGCACATCTTTCTCGCGAAGGGTTGTTTCGAAAGTGAATTTCGTGTCAATTCCAGTTCGAATTCCGGCTCCTGGGAAAGCACCATAATCCTGCGGATCAACGTTATTAATCCTCAGAAGACCTCCCAACACATCAACCTCCCCCCTCACATGGGTACTAGCTTCCTGGAAAGGACTGTCCTTGGAAACCTTATAAAAAGACAGGACGCGCTCAACTTTGTCTTGCCTGTCCCTCAGTTTCATAATATCTGAGAATGCTTCCCTCTGCAACCGCTTTAAGATTTCAATCTGAGAACAAAATCACAGAAAGAACAACGAAACCCTGTCATACAACCTATCCCTACATAGGAAATCTGTATATCAGTCGATGCCGCAACCGCAAAGCAACCTACTTGAATAGTAAAACCAAGTAAAAATCAGAGCCCAGATATGGAAACATATGATAAAGCAGGACCAACCATTCATGTACATGGATTTACACGTAAAAGTATAAAATGAGACGACAAGCCTCAGATTCGGGGCAGCATTTCCTAAGAAAATTGTTCCACTATCCGGACAGGAAGTCAAAACCGTCATTGCACCAATGGATCGAACAGATTGATCGCGTACAATGCGCTCATCGTAGAAATTGCGTTGCCACTCTAATCCTGTAGCTTAACAAGCATAGAATCTCATCCAGCTCCTGGAATTCATCGTCTTACATAAAAATGCGTTCTTTCTCTACAGTTCTACTAAGAAGATATAAAATTTCTATCTAATTCTCCGTAAAGACAGAGAAACAACGGAACACCCAACCGCTCTAGCATCATCATCATCGGCCTCTCGCGAAGTGCACAAAAAGTTCACATCTTGCGAAGCGCGAAGCTACGCGGCAGACGAATGGATTAGAGGACTGAGGCGCAAGAGGCAAGCAGCGGCAAAAGACCTGGAGATAGAGACAAGAACGAAGCGACGGGGGAATAGTAGGTTACCGGACGGCGGCGACCGGAGCCGTCGCGGCGGTCGAGGACGCCGGCGACGAACTCCTGGCCGGATTTGGCCGCCCCCTTGAGCGATTCGACGAACGACGCGATCGGATCCATGCGACGGTCCCCGTTGGAGAGCCGGGCGTCCGAAAGCGGCTGAGCCGAGCCGAGCCGAGCCGAGCTGGGCGGCGCGGTCTCGCCGTTTCCGCCTCCTCCTCCTCCGTCTTACCTCGCGCGCATCGCGTTTCGCTCTCGCAACGAAGGAGAAGGAGAAGCGGGTTGGAATTGGCGAACCGGACCGGCTAAACCGGGCCTGAACTCGAGCAGACCCAACGGTCGGGCCGTTTTGCGGCTCTTTCAGACTTGCTTTGTAACGAAGCCCATTTTAATCGGTTCACCTGGTTTTATCCTGCAAATATACGTTTGCCGCCCGCGCCGCCCCCCACCCAAAAAAAAAGAAATTATTTTGAAATAATTGACTTTCCGGGATTTGGTAGTGAAAATGAAAATACAAATTTACCTGGCAGTAATTATTAATTGGGTGATGAATATTATTGAATTTGAATTTTTGGACACCATAAATAAACTTGCATTATAATCGCATGAATATTTTTGAAGGTTCTTAATGATGGAATTTGCATAAATAATGGTATGCAACTCAATAAAGAAACTCAAAAATTGAGTCAATGAAGCATTACTTTTCATTGATATATTATATAATATATAATATATATATATATCGTCACCTATAATTATAATGAAAGATAAAGATAGAACATAACAATTTTACAAAAAAAAAAAAATTTAGAAAAGATCTCCAAATGATCAACTCGTTCATACTTTATTTGATTTGTTATCTTCATATTGAATTGTACAAGATTCTGCACTGCAAATATTGTGATTTTTTCTCTTTTGATTTGCTACTTCAATACTCAACGTATGACATAGAAACGAAGTCATTTGAAAAACTTGATAAGTTGTATTTAAATTTAAGCAACAAAAGATGATAAGGTGTATCGATCATTCCCTATCGGTTGTATCAGGAGTATACTTATGCATGTTCTTCAAACACACGAGCTAGTCGTCGCTCATAATATGAAGAACATAGTAAAAGATCATCGCCGCTGCCGCCGTCATCACGAGTATAGGTCGACCAGGACCTTCCCCAGCAGGCCATGGACCAGAATGTTGTAGACATTTTCCGTGGGATGAAAGCTGTCCCAGAACACATATCCTGAGACATTCGAGCATGTCAAGAGATTCCAATGGTTGCACATGAACGCTGCCTCTATTAGGCCTGAGCCGCAGCACCCTCGGTCCTAGATTTCGAACCCTGTCGCGATGGGAAAGCCGAGAAATCTATCGTCACCAAGAAGAAAATCAAGCTCGAGACCTCTGTCTCTGGTAACGAGTTGAGATTCAGTGTGCAGCCACACCGATATCATTCAAAAAGCTTTGATCGGATTATAGTTAATTTGTTACAAGGACACCTTTGTACCATGTCTTACTGTTAAAATATAAATATGCGCAGAAGCATGGTTTTAGGTAGTAGTTATAGTTTTTGGTTAGTGGCGTGTGCAAGTGTATGGTGTAGTTTATAGAGGATGGACAAAGGACATGATTTGATAACTAAATGATATAGGACATGGAGATATGGGGGAAAATAGTTTCATTAGTTGAAGGAAATAGTTTGATGGAGATTGGTGGAGGTCTAAACCTCACACCACCAAATGAATGAATTACAAGCCTATTTATAGAGACTAAATACAACATTCTAGAACAATGGGGAATGTTATCCACTTAGGCTTATTCTAGGAAATTCTAGATTGTAATTCTTCTAGAGCCTTCTACCTTCTACACTTTTCTTTTGCCAACTAAGCTAGATTTTCTTAAGGATTTTTCTAGACTTTTCTAGCTCAAATCTTTCATAAAGTTTCTAGAATTGGATCACAAATTCCAACACTCCCCCTTGATCCAATTTCGGGATAATCCGGACTTGTGTTGTAAAGTCTCGGACATACCTTGAGATTTTTCTTCTAATTTGTCCCATGCCTTTTGTGTTGTATTCCTTCCACAATCCCTTACATTCTCTTGTCGGAACACTTGCACATGCCTTCAAATGTGCATGTTTTTTCTTCAACGATGTCCCATACGTCTCAGAACATCAAAATGCATTTAGTTGTAGTTGTTAGCTCGGGCTTTGGCTCTGGCTCTCGTAGGCTCTGGCTCTAGCTCCGGCTTTAGTTTTGGCTCTGGCTCCGGCTCTGGCTCTCTTGGCTCTCGCTCGGGCTCTGGCCTTTAATTCTGGCTCTGGCTCTGTTGGCTCTCGCTCGGGCTCTGGCCTTCTTAGTTGAGGATGGTGAGACAAACACCCATAACCATCCGATGTGCCTATTTCTGGCTTCACGATCCTTGACACCTAGCTCAGTTACGAACCTGGGTGCAACTGGCTCTGATACCATGTTAAAATATAAATATGCGCGGAAGCATGGTTTTAGGTAGTAGTTATAGTTTTTGGTTAGTGGCGTGTGCAAGTGTATGGTGTAGTCTATAGAGGATGGACAAAGGACATGATTTGATAACTAAATGATATAGGACATGGAGATATGGGGGAAAATAGTTTCATTAGTTGAAGGAAATAGTTTGATGGAGATTGGTGGAGGTCTAAACCTCACACCACCAAATGAATGAATTACAAGCCTATTTATAGAGACTAAATACAACATTCTAGAACAATGGGGAATGTTATCCACTTAGGCTTATTCTAGGAAATTTTAGATTGTAATTCTTCTAGAGCCTTCTACCTTCTACACTTTTCTTTTGCCAACTAAGCTAGATTTTCTTAAGGATTTTTCTAGACTTTTCTAGCTCAAATCTTTCATAAAGTTTCTAGAATTGGATCACAAATTCCAACACTTACCATATTTCCTGGGATTCTTCATGATGTCAAGTAAGGGGCCGTAGATGTCGATAAGGGCCATCCTGGCACGAGGGAAGGCTCCGTTGAGGCGGTGCAACTCCAATGTCAACTTCGCGTTGAGCAGTTGGGCCATCTGGTTGTAATCTTCTGCGCATCTCCTCTCGATTCCGCCGGCCAGAGTTCTCATTGAGGGTGTGCACCCAAGGGGAGCCAAGCTGAAGAGGCCGATCCTCCGAGCACCCTTTGTGTGTAGTTCCTAGAGCGGTTACGCGAGACAGGATAGAGCAGATAAGCATCATGTCCCCTTGGAGATTCTAGCTTCTCTAGTGCAGCTCGATGAACCATGTATGCTTAGAGTATCATTCTTGAGTCGACGTTGGAAAGCTTGTCGAGAACAGGTGTTTGTTTCTTGCTTTCCCAATGATTCGGATGCCAAACCGACATATATGGCACGTATACTTATATGAACGATCGAAAGCTACAATGGTTCGGTAAATTTGAAGTACCTGCAAGAAGGATGAGGCCAAGCGCGCCAAAAGTTCCGTGTAAGAAGAAACGCTGTAGTCAAATAGCCGGGTCAAGGTATGAAAATAGGTGTTCGCAATGTCGTTGCTCCCTGCAGACACGACATACAGGCCGTTGGCAATGACAGAATCCGCTCTCTCCTCTCCTATAAAGCTCTTCAGCTTCATTTTGTACTCATCGAAGAGTTGCAGTTGTCTCGACATCGGTATGACGGACTGATTTGGATCCCAGAAAGGGAGAGGAACCATCAGCAGCGTCGATGACGAATGGTTTGGTGAAAGGTCGTTTTCATAATGCTAGGAAGGGAAAGTTGTGTACCACGAGTTCTGATGTCAGAGGATTGAATCCTGCGCCGGCTGAGGCGAAGTTGACGCCTCCGATGAGGTCTTGAAGTCGCAGGTTCGGGTCGAGGAACGCGGGCAACAGTTCTTTGATCCCCAGTTGCTGTGCTGATGGATGGAATGAAACAAAGCAGCTTAAGCTTAAATCATAACGATAAGTTTTTAAAGTGAAAGAAATTTTCAGAATGCAATATTCGGAAAGTTATGAAAGTTGTTGAAGTGTAAATGTTCTGGTGCTACCCAAGATGTCCGACGGAATCTTGCCGTTGCTGAACCTGCCTGTCGGTTTTCCTCCCATGAAATCCCTTCCATAGGGAAGAAAGTTACTCTTAACCAGAGTAAAGAGGTTGTTGTTGTTGCCTGTGTCCAATATGGAGTCGCCAAACATAAAAACGGCGGAGATTGTTGCGTTTTCTGGCGCCACCACTGCGGCCTGCGGTGTGCAGATTTGCATCATAAGGAGGAGAGAGAGAAGAATCAGAGACTGTGCCAAGATTGTGAGCATTTTGGAACTAGACCAAAGTATCTAGAAATCAATCAGATGAAAACAGGAGGGTAGAAAAATTGACTGTGTATGCTATGTTGGGTTCTTCTGCGTGGCCCTTCTTATAAGTTAACGTTCTCAGTGGGACAAACTTGAGAAACTAGTGAAGCAGAAACTTACATCTGCAAGAAGTGGGAAGAGATCTATGGAGCATAAAGCAAATAAAACGTTAACCATGTGAAAGATACAGTGGCGGCTGATGTTTGCAAGTTTTCTGTTTCATGGGACGACAGAAGCCAAAAAGATCATGCGTTCCGAGTCTGGGAAAATCGATGACGGATGATTGTTGGCATGGAGGGAATGCCCTGCACATCTCTCGCAACAAAATATGCATGTGCCTGGTGATGGGAAAATCTATGACGGATGATTGTTAGTACTTTCCTGCCATGTCTGGTGGGGCGGTCTAGTGTTGGAATCGCCATTCCGGGCATGATTCCTCGACTCGAAAGAGCTGGAGTGCTTGTTTTAGAATGAATAGGCATTCCGTCAGATGATGGTCATTCCCTATTTTACTTTGTCCAATCTTGACCAATTGGATGCCCTGTGGCGGAAGGGCATCGGCTTTTCACTTAGGTCCGTATAGGAAAAGGAAAAGCACAGGTTATAGGCATCGGTGTCCCTCAAGACCGCCCAGATAAACCTCAGATCAGCGTGTGACGATGAATTCATTTTTTCCAGTATGGGAAACACTGGACCCACGGCATAAACGAACATGATCAAGCTGCACGCCAACACAATCAAGCCTTCTTATTGCAACTTATCGCCGGATCTTGATGACTATAAGGTAAGTGACTGGGAATGCCTAAATAAACGGTAGCTAGAACTAAACTTCAAAGAATATCCTGGCAAAAAGCAAAGATCAACTTGATCAAGTGATTTTTACATCAAAAGGTAAATAGCGACAAGCTGCTGGTGCGTGATATGCATCACGGCAATACCTGCACGGACAATTCTGCAGTTCATCCATGTACAAAAGTCACTACATGCATGAGACAGTATTTTGATGCTGTGGACGAGGTACATTTTTTCACAGACAATATCTCCACGGTTCCTGCAGTGCTGCTGAAAGTTGAATCCGAAAAAACCAAAGCTGTGAGGGAAAAGGATACAGATGAACACTGAAGAGACAAGTGACAGTAGAAAAGAATGTACCCTGCGATCACAAATCCGTTCCACAAGCCGTACACTTTGAAATTGCTGCATTGGAAATCTAATAAATAGAAACCAAGGAGCATGAGTAAGTTCTATGGCAAAGAAGGTTCGTGCTATACTCTAAGAAAACAAATATATTTGATTAAACTTCAAATACTTTTAACAGTCGCTTATTATTAAGAATGAGAATAGATGCACACAAAATGCCAGCCAAAACACGATAGAATAGTATTCTAAGAATACGACTCCAAAGGGTGAACTTTTTCACGCAAAAGGAATTTACCGAAAGACATTTGCATGCGCTGACTATGATTGGCTCAGAGACGACATGCTTGACATTTTTTGATCCATATTATCACATCGAAACGAAATTTATACTATTATGAAGATGACACAAATGACCAACACAAGTACGACAGAAAAAAAACAAAAACAAACATGAATACGATGGCATAGAACAAGTTAGCTGGCCACTATATGGCTAGTCCAAGGCTCGTAAAGGAGGAGATCCGGGATTGAAAAGGAAGTCAACATCTGCGGTTTTCAGATCTTCCATGAAATGGACAGTAAAATAGGGATGCTGAAGTGCAAAATCTTGTACAGTATGTTGTCCTGCACTCAGGAAAGATCCTCACACCAGCCATACTGGGTGGTGGGTGTTTGGCTTTCAAGGTATAAAATATGCAAGAAGCGATTTGAAGATGTTTCAGCGGATGTGATTGCTCGAGAATTGATATTGCTCAAAATGGATATCCTTCAAAAATTTGGAGCGCGCATAAGATAAGATGAAAAAAACCTGCTCAAGATTGTATCATTTCCAAAGACTAAAACTAGATGCTTCGAAAGAAAGAGGCAATTCGATGGTAAGACTGTTAGAGAACCAATCGAATGGGTGTGCAAAGACGTAAGGTAAGTATATATCTGTGCCCAGATTCCGGCAAAGCCGGAAGACTTCCGATCATAAATTGGATGATAAATATATATTGGATTTGGATTTTTGGATATAATAAATAGATTTGCGACATAATTGCATAGATACTTTTGAAGGTCCTTAAATGAGCGAGCTTGGTATGCTTGTTTCTCGATGAAAATATTTAGATTTGGAGTTTTGAGTCAAATGCTAGATGATGGTATGTAACTCAACATATGACGGTAACAAAGTCATTTAAAAACTCGATAAACTGTGCGCGAACTTGACCAACAAACGATGATCAGGTTTATCTACCATGTCCGTTATGTCAAGAGTATACTTATACATGTTCCTCAGCGTACAAGAATTAATCATTGTCCAGAGTATGGAGAGCATAGTAAAAGATCATAGTCGTTGTCGTCTGTCATCATGAGTATAGCTCGACCAGGAGCTTCCGCAACTTCTCCTGGACCATGACCTTGTAGACATTTTCAGTGGGATGATAGCTGTCCCAGAACACATATTCTGAGACATTTGAGCATGTCAAGAAATCCCACTGGTTGCATAGGAACCCAGTCTCTATTAGGCCCGAGCCGCAGCACCCCCGGTCTGAGATTTCAAACCCTGTCACGATGGGAAAGCCAAGATAACTATTGTCACTGAGAGAAAATCGAGCTCGAGACCTCTGTCTCCGGTGCCAAGTTGAAGTTCAGTGTGCAACCACCGTTGACGTCCAAATGGTTTAATCGGTTTATATGTAATTTGTCACAAGGACATCTATGTACCAAATCTTACCATATTTTCTAGGACTCTTCACGATGTCGAGTACAAGGCCGTAAATGTCGATAAGGACCATCCTGGCATGAGGGAAGGCTTCGTTGAGGCGATGCAACTCAGATGACAACTTTGAGTTAAGCAGTTGAACCATTTGATTGTAATTCTCTGCACATCTTCTCTTGATTCCACCGGCCAGAGTTCTCATTGAGGGTATGCACCCAAGGGGAGTCAAGCTGAACACGCCAATCCTCCTAGCACCCTTTGCGTGGAGTTCCTAGAGTGGTTACACATGACTGGTTAGAGCACATAAGCATGTCGTCTTGGAGATTCTAGCTTATCTAGTGCAGCTCGACAAACTATGTATGGGCAGAGTGCCATTCATGAGTTCGATAATCAAAATCTTGTTGAGTAACTGGTGTCTGATTGCTTTTCCCAAAAATCGGGACAACAAACCGCCATAAATGGCATGGATAGTTACACCGAACGATCAAAAGCTACACTAGTTCATTGAATTTGAAGTACCTGCAAGAATGATGAAGCCAAACGCACCAAAAGTTCTGTGTAAGAAAAAACACTGTAGTCAAATATCCGGGTCGGGGTATGAAAATAGGTATTCACAATGTCGTCGCTCCCTGCAGACACGATATACAGGCCGTTGGCAACAACAGAATCCACTCTCTCCTCTCCTATAAAGCACTTCAGCTTCATTTTGTACTCATCGAGGAGTTGTAATTGTTTAGACATTGGTATGGCAGACTGATTTCATCCCGAGGAAAGAGAAAAACCATCAGCAGCGTTGAAAGAATTGTTTGGTGAAAGGTAGCTTTCATAATGCGAGAGAGGAATATTTGTTTACCACAAGTTCCGATGTCAGAGGATCAAATCCTGCGCCAGCAGAGGCAAAGTTGACGCCTCCGATGAGGTCTTGAAGTTGCAGGTTCGGGTCAAGAAATGCGGGCAACAGTTCTTTGATCCCCAGTTGTTCCACTGATAATTGAAGCAAAATGAAGTAGCTTAAGCTTAAATCATAATGACAAGTTTTCAAAGTGAAAAATATATTCAGAAAGTCATGAAAGTGATCGAAGCATGAGTGTTTTGGTGCTACCGAAGAAGTCCGGGGGAATCTTGCCGTTGCTGAACCTGCCGGTCGGTTTTCCTCCCATGAAATCCCTTCCATATGGAGGAAAATTACTCTTAACCAGTGTAATGAGGTTGTTGTTGTTGCCTGTATCCACTATGGAGTCACCAAACGTGAAGACGGCCGAGATTGTTGCATTTTTGGGCACCACGACCTTGGCTTGTGGTGTGCAGATTTGCATCATTAGGCAGAGAGAGAGGTACATTAGAGAATGTACCAAGATTTGGACCATTTTTTTTAATAAAAGGATGAGTCCAAAGCATCTAGAAATAAGTTAAATGAATTAGGAGGATAGAAAAATCAAGTGAGTATGCTCCACTGGATGCATTGGAAGGCCCTTCTTATAAGTTAAAAGTTCTCAGTGGGACAAACTCGAGACGCTATTGAAGGACAAACTTTAATTTTTAAAAGTAAGTGGAAAAAGATTTAAGGAACAGATAAGCAATCAAAACGTTAATCATGCGAAAGACACGGCGGCTGATATTCACGAGTTTTCTGTTTCGTGGGAAGACAGAAGCCAAAAGATCATGCATTTTGAGTCTGGGAAAATGATGGATTAGCGTTGGTATCAAGGGAATGCCATTCTCATGCAACAATATATGAATGTGGATGTAATAGGTCTTTCAGGCTTTCTCTGTGAGCATCCCCACCAAAGACCCGAATACTTGCCTGAAGTTTCATTGGGTGCTTATTAGTAAAGATGGATTCGATGATCAGTGGTTGCTTTTGTGATTACTTTTTGAGCGCATGACCACTACCCTTGTTTTGATAATTTACCGAGTTATTTAGGGCTTATTTTGATTTGAAGCTGTTTACGATTTGTCTTGATTTGCTATTGGACGAAATTATTTTTCTCTTGTATTTCTACGAGGATGACTGGAATGTTATCTTTATATATAAAAAAAAAAAAGTAAGAAAGAAGAACGGGCAATAGCAAACTTGGTCATAGTCACCGTCACCCTCCAAGAATGTATTTAGTATTTGGGAACAACCCTTTCCTTTCATAAAATAAAGGACGAAGCTTTTAATTAAAATAAACCATTTTCAGAAATGTATTAGTTGGATTAAACCTTGCATTAATGAAAATAATCATAAGGTCCAAGATATCATGGATGTACCCAGCTGGAATTCCTTCAGAGTCAGTCCAATAAGCTTAATAAAAATGGCAAAATAAATCCTAAATTGAATCCATAACTCTCCTCTATTCTTAAAATTTGAAGTGGAAATAAAAGGGGTGAGCAAAACCCCCGCTCAGTAAGTGATAATCACCACTTTTGTAAAATCAAGTAACGAACGATGCGATTATACAATAGCATACATACGCAGTTATTGCACCTTGTGAAATGGCTACAAGCATTGCGAGAAGGGCAACGGGAGGTAGACGATATACCCCTTCCCTCTTGAACTTTTTGCCAATCCTTGATTTTCTGGTGTGGTTTTGGAGCATGATGATCAACATAGAGGCATGTATACAAAGGCTTGGCCGCCATTGTTCTTTAATCCATTCATGAAAGGCCAGCTTTCAAGGATCTCCCATTTCAGGATTTTGTATGCTTCTTCAGTAGGAAAATTGTCCAAAAAGTCCTAAACGTATTACACATTTGTCAATGTAGTCTTAAACCTTTCAATTTTGCTAATGAGTCATAAACCTTTTCATTCCTTACCAATGGAGTTCATTCAGCTAATTTTAGCCAGAAATTACTGATGTAGAAGCCAGCGGTGCTACATAAGACCATCGGTATTGACGTTGACAAATTTGAATAATATTTTAATTTTTAAAATTTTATTATTATTTTTCTGATTTTTTTTTTCTCTTTTTTTTTTGGCTTCTTCTTCTTATTCCTTCCATGCCAGGTTGACTAACCTCGCCCACCATAGGCAAGGCATGGCCGGGCAAGCCCTAGTGAGGGAAGCCCTTGTCGAGGCAAAAACCAGCGATGTCGACCCTTGCCTAGGCTAAGGCGGCCTTGTCTAGGCTAGATTGGGCGAGGCCAACTGTCATTGGGTCTCGCTTGGGCGAGGGTAAGTCTTGTCGGGGCTCCCCCTCAACCGGCCGTGCCTTGCTTGTAGCAAGCGAGGCTAGTTGGCCCGACATGGCCGGTGGTCGGTCACTGACAAAAAGAAGAAGAAGAAGCAAAAAAGAAAAGAAAAGAGAAATAATAAAAAAAGAAAAAAGAAAAAATATTAAAATATTAAAATATTAAAATATTATTAAAAATTGTCAACATCAGCGCTGACAATCCTACATGAGACCGCCTGCATCTACGTTAGCAATTTTCAGTCAAAATTAATTGAATGTACTTAATTGATAAGAAGTGAAAAGATTCAGGATTCAATTAACAAAATTGAGAGATTTATGGTTGAATTGATAAAAGTATAATAGGTTTAGAGTTTTTTGGACAATTTTCCAATATTTCAGCTGCTAACAAATTGTCTATTTTGTCTATATAGAGTCTCATATATGCTGAAGTAAGGGGTTGACTTGACTCCACTTTACTAAACTTTTTTTTTTTTTTTTCCAATGGGACCATTCTTTTGCTTGCTAACTCACTGATCTTTGACTACTAGAACGCGTGCATCACCAGGCATTAATTAGTGAAAAAAGTATACGGGAGAGATCATTTCTTAGAGAAAATTTCAAATAATGACCTAAAGTGGACTCATTGTCATAAATAAGGATTGAAAGTGGGCTTTGTCTCAAATAAAGACCTGATGTGACCAAGTTAATCTCAAATAAATGACCTCAACTCGCCGGTTGACCAAATGTTTGCTGGTGGACAGTTTCTGGCGATTATAAGAGGGGGCAATGTCGTTTGGAACTTGTAATTGTCAAAAAAAGAAAAAAAGAAAAAAAAAAAAAAGAGAGGAGAAATCCCCAAATTGAATTAAGTATGCTTGTTTACGTTTCTTCCTCTTCCCCGTCGCTCCTCAACCAAATCACCGTCCGGTCCATGCCACTCTTTGCTCGATCTCGTCGCTCCTTGCCTGACCCTTGCAAGCATCAGTCTATCGTTCGCCGTCGTCTCTTCTTTCCAAGGTTTCGCTGTCCACAAGCTTGGGCGACCCTAGCAGCGAGGGGTTGTCTCTCTAGGAGGCGCTTCCATCGGTCGCAATGCTCGACAGCCAGGTAACGATGACTACATTTTAGTTGCATTTTGCTCGTCCATCTCTGATTCAGATGCCTTCTTTAATCAGATGAGGTGCTCTTCTGTTGCTGAAATTTCGAAGTTCTGGAAAATATTCAATGCTTGAGAGCGTGGTGGGAGGGAATTTTGGCCTCGTATTTTTGGTAAATTTGACTTTTGTTTGCAGTACACAGATGGTTAGTTCATTGGAGATTGAGAAGGTCGAATTCTTTCTTAGAAGTGTTACGAATACTGTTGTTAGCCAATTAATGATATTGCTGAGAGAACGAGGTTTGCAATTGATTCGTGATAGTCCAAATGAAATCAAACTGTAGTTCTCTATCGTGACAAGCTAAAAATTCAACAAGTGTTGGCTGATTTCTTGCTAAATATGGTGAGAAATGCTCCATCTCCAGAGGGTTGGGTGGAGATTCACGTTAATCCAAGTGTGAAGGAAACTGCTGGAGGACTAACTCTTGTGCACAACGAATATAGGTAATTCTTTTTATATGTTTCTATCTGTTTAGAGTATGTTTTGTGGACAATGAATGCATTTTGCTATTCTGAGATGGTTCCCTGATACGGCTTTCTTTCCAAAATTTCGTCTCTGTTAATTATAAAGTGCACTTGAGGGTGGATTGCCTTGTATTTCTAGTAAATTACCAGATCTAATTTGTCTACCACATGTTGCCATTAGCATGAGTTTGCGCGATATTTTACTTCTCAATAACAAGAAAGATAGCATGTCCTCAAAATCAACGTGGTCATTAAATAGTGTCCAGTGTCATCGACTTATACAACCGAAGTCCTTCATTGCATGTCGTCACAATTCATAGTCTTTCACAGATATGTTTCTTTCCACTTACTTGGGCGTGCATTCCGCAGAAATCAGCATTGGCATGAAAATATAAGCAACTTCTGCGATGATGAAAATGGAAATGGATACAACAAGGGCTGCTCGAGACTATCAAAACAGAGTTCATGAGGTTGATTATGGTGAATGATCATGAACTATCTTCTCATCACTCATCAGGATTCTCTATTCTTACTAATTCAAGCTTATGTGATGCAAGACGACATATCGATAACAATGCTAACTGTGATAGAAGTTGTTCACCACATCGCTTGGCTACAATTGCAGGCTCCATGCTAGTATTCGAGAAGAGAAAAGAGCAGAAACAACGATAAGAGAAATGTGATTGCAAAATGCCATGGACACAAGAATTGGAAGCTAGGGGACCAAATGATTTAAGGGTGCATTTAGGAACGTCTTCCCAAAGCCCTTTGGGCGTTCAAAGCCTTTTGGGTCAAATACTTGGTGTTTGACAATTTTTTTTTGAGCTCCCTTTGCCAAATGCAAGTCTTCAAAAGGCTGAAAGCCCAAGGCAACTCGGCATGCGAGCCTTGGGGGCTAGTAAAAAAATTCTCTTGAAATTATCCTCACTAGTCTTTTGTTTTTCTAGTTTTGCCCCCGATAACGGTTCATCTTCATCTTTTTCCCTTCTCTCTGTTGAACAGGACCAGCATCTGTGGTTGCTGGCAAAGGATAGGCAGTCCGGTGAAGGGCAAGTAGTCCGGTTAGGGTTGCAAGACCCTCTGACGAGGGTTGCCGCGTGGAGGTTGTAGTGCAGTGAGGGTTGCCATGACCCCAGTCCGGCGACTAAATTGGACAGCCCCAGCGACCTCCGCACGGAGGTCGCGGCACGGTGGGTCACGCAACCATCTGGTGAGGGTTGCCACAACTCGGATCTCGCAATCTGGGTTGTCACAACCCAGATCTCAAGATGCGACCTCTAGATGAAGGTCACAGAGGGGTGAGTCACGTGACCGTTTGGTGAGGGTCACCGCATGGTGCGACAAGGTTTGCTAAGATTACGGAGGTTGCATCAGGAGATTTGGGTTGTGCGACCGTTCGGCGAGGGTCATCGCATGGTGCGACAAGGGTTGTCGTGACCTAGATCTCGTGGCCTTGGTGACCTCCAAACTGAGGTCATGGCGTGATGGGTCCCACGACCATTCAACAAGGGTCGCGGCAACCCTTGCCACGCCACACGGAGACCCTCGTCGGAGGGGCCGCGACCCTTGTCGTGCTGTGCGACAACCCTCGCCGGATGATCGCACGACCTCGTCAGAGCACTTGCCCTTTGCCGGACCGCCTGCCCTTCACTGGCGATTGTTTGCTCTTCACCAGCCAAGCCCTTGGCGAGCCAACTCTCCTTTTTTTTTTTCTTTTTTTTTTAATAATAAAAGTCTTTTGCAAATTTAATTTCTTCAAACACTATTTTGATCAAAGGTCTTTCACAATGGACTTTTACAAATATAATTTACTAAACATAATTTGCATTTTGAAAAACTCCTTTAACTCAAAGGCCTTTATATTTCCCCAAAGACTTTCCCAAAAGCCTTTCCAAACTCACCATAAACGATGGTCAAGGAGGCCCGGACTCCTATAGTGCTAAAACTTGGTACGAGAGATATTTAAGTTCCAAAAATTAGAAAACATACACTTAAGTGTCAAAATTAGAGTAAAATGAATTAGTTAAGTGTCAATGGCGAGAAAATTTAACTAAAATATTGATGTGGCATTTTTTGACGAGACAAGTGCAAAACGATGTTGTTTTGCACGCTAACATGGAAAAAAATAAAAATAAAAAACGTCATTTTGCCTCCAATTTGAATTTGAATATAAATATTAATTAAATTAAATTTAAAACTAAATTTTAAAAGAAAAGAGATCTGATTGTAGAATTGCAAGGGCTCAACCTTTGTCGCCACCTCCCCATCGTCATCGCCTTGACGATCTCGGCTGACTAGCAGCAAGGGCCTGCAAACCCTTGCCCTGATTTGGGACGAGGGTTGTGACCCTCCTCTAGATTTGACGAGAGTCGTTGTGTTAGCTGTATGCCCTAAAACAACCATGTAATAGTTACATGTTAGGGATTATTCAATGGCAAATAAGTTTTTTCATTCATCGTCCAATTTATATGAATGAAGTCTGTAAGATCAGCTATGACTGAACATATTCTTAAGGTGTTAAGAGTATGTGTGACAGGTTTACAATTCTGCTGAATCTTTAAACAGTTCTCGGTCGATGGATCATTGAGATGATATTACGACCTTGTCAAAATTGGTATGTTCTCAAGCTTCACTATTCAGTATTGGATACTTGAGGGGATGATGAGTCACAAGTTATTGAGTATTGTGATATCCGAGCTAGAACACATGTGCTTATCTTGGACAAGTTCACTAAATGTGACATATATAAAACGATTGGCGACATGGAAGCTTTTAGTGGGGTCAATGTTTGATCGTTCATGCTTTGGTCAGGTGTAAGATTCTTAGACCTAAGGCACAATGCTAACTTGTATGTTGGATGGCTATGGTTCATAAGTGTGCATATTAACGCTTCATCGAATTGTCTTTATACTTGATGGTCATAGTTTGTTTACATACAAAGCCACATGCGTGCGCAATATGGAATCTGCCTTCTTGTTATATATAGATATACATGATTAGTGTCCTATGCGATCTAATCATGACATTGCATTGAAATCATTGGCCGAGATTGCAATCAAGAATGAATGGTTCATGTCTCGAAGAAATACATGTCAATTAGATTTGGGCATATGATCGAATTGGTGGCTTGACCAATAGTTCCATGGCCTTTGTTCAATTGGGACATGGTAAGATAGAAGGATCAAATTACACGGTGCCAAAACTAACATGTTCATTATGTTTTGAAAATATTTTACACTATTTGGGTAGCGATGATATATTGCTAGATGTCACTCATGATTTGTAGGAACATGTATTGATCTGGACAATCAGTTCTCTTGGTTGTCATAATGTGTTAGTACAAGTCCTGTTGCTAGCTTAGTAATGAACCTAGCGATGTCACACACCATAACCAATTAGAATGACGTTTGAACGAGAGAGAGAATATTACAAATGTATTTGCAATTGAGCCAATCAGATTGAGTCGAGCTATAAATAAAAGTTCTGATGAAGGTACTTCAAAGTTTACAAGGTCTGAAGCAGATTTCAGATTCTACAGCCAAATCTAAGATCTAAAGCATGTTCAGATTCAATGATCGAATTAATAATCTGAATTGAGTTCAGAATTAATAGATATGTTAATGATTTGAAGTGAGTTTAGAATTAATCACACGATTAATGATTTGAAGTAGGGGTATGCATGGTTTGAGCGGGCAATTCCCGACCTAGAATTGGGAACCGCCCGTTAAGGATTGGTTCCGAAAAATTGGAACTAGGATCCACCCATTAGTTGCATGGATTCACCTAGGAACCGAACCGTCGGTTTGGTCTGGTTCCTGGGTGGATTCATGGAACCGGTCTCACAACATCTAACAAGCAATTGCACAACACAAGTGCTCAAGGGTATCCAACGACAAGCACTATAGGACCCTAGCTGCAAAAAGAAATTAAACAAACAAACCACTTCCTGTGACCTCAATCCCTCGTCCAACAACACAGCCTGACCCCACAAGGTGACAAAAATCAAATTGCGATCAATTTGTTCACGCTCTATCATCTTCCTTGCATAAAAAATCCCCCCGAATAGAGAAAGGGATGGATGGACTTGCTGCGATCGAGGGTTTCCTTGCGAACCCTAGCTTGAGAGGGTTCCTAGGTTTCTCAAAAGCTCCGATCTTGATGCGAAACAACTTTGGTTTTCGACCGAAATTTCTGGTTCTTCACCTAACCTATTATTCTTCTCCTCGTCCTGCAGCCCTGCTTCTTCGTGTGCTTGCTTCTTTGCATGCTTGCTTTCTGCTTGGCATTTTGTCAAGGACTCAAGGTGCGCTTTGGACTTTTTAGCTTATGGACCTCTCCATTTGGTTTGACTGGAGATTACCTAGTCGAGCTGGCCAGTCTTGCTTTTGATGGCTTTGGACCTTTTAGCTTCTGGGCCAGCCTTGCTTCTTCGCGATCTTGACTTAATTTTTTTAGTTATTTGATTTAGGTTTAGTAATTAGTAATTTCAATTTTTAATATTAAAAATTAATATATTATTTTAATGTAATCGGTCTAGTTCGGGTGGGCGAGTGGATGAATCCACCCATAGAACCAAGAATTGGACCGGTTCCCTCAAGAACCACCAGTTCTGAGCGGTTCCGATCCGGTTCCGAGTGGTTCGAGCGGGTCCCGATTCTTTTGCACACCCCTAATCTGAAGTGAGTTTAGAATCAATAGCCAAATTAATGATCTAAAACATTTTTAGACTCAATGGCTAAATTAAAGATCGGTCACATTAAATTCTGAAACGGTTTCAAAACTTAATGGTTACATTAATGATCTGAAATGGTTTCAGAATAAATGGGCAGTTTAATGATCTAAAACGGTTTTAGATTTAGATGACCATTTAATGCTCTGAAACAGTTTCGAAAGTAACGGTCAAATTAAATATTTGTAATAATTACAAAGTTAATACCCAGAATAAATACTTGTAACTGTTATAAATAAATGTATGGAATAATGCTCTGTAACAGTTATAGAGTTAATGCTCGAATTAGTGTTTGTAATGGTATAAGGACTTACGTCTGTTAGGAGTTACGATCGAATTAATTCTAAAACAGTTTAGAGTTAATGTGCCGATTTAAATGTGATCAGCACTAGCTATAAAAGGTAATACAGAGAGCAGGTCACTGGATGCTCAACAATCGGCAATCGACAATTGAAAGTGCTGATATTGCTCAACAAAATTATTCACACATGAGAGCAATTGCTAGCACAATTGTAGTTGTGAGATCTCTCAATTTTTCTCTTCTGTTCAACGTGAGAATTGGTGGAGTGTTAGAACTAGAGGCCCGACACTTGTGGGGCTGGATCTGAAGAACGTCAGAGCCTGTGAAAAGATTAGATGTTTTGCATTTGAAGAACGTCATAATCAGTGTTACCAAAAGGCGTCAGATATTTGTGGCCAGAGTTTGAAGAACGTCAGAACTACTGCTGTGAGGACATCAGACGTTCATGCTCAAAACTCGAAGAACTTCTGAACCAAATTTGAAGAATGGTACAAGGTTAATATGATTAGCCCCTTTAGCTCTTCTAAGCGTTTTTGTTAAAATGCATGAAAATGCTTTGGAAACACGTGTATAAGCATTTTTACTTTCGCTGCGATCAGACTTTTGATCTTAATTTACTTATGCACGTCTGCTTGTTTATAGAAACAAACACCAACACGTTGACCCTTGGTCAAGGCCCAGAGACCTTGGCTGACCCTCCCCCACAGTCACTAATCAGCCTTTCTCAGCGACGATGGGGGAGGCGGTGGTGAAGGCTCAACTCTCGCCATCCTGCAATCACATCCCCATTTCAAAATTTAATTAAATTAATATTTATATTAAATTTCAAGGCAAAATGACGTTGTTTTGGCTCTTCTTTGTTAACTCAGCTCTCCAACAAGTTACGTAGGCGAGTTATATTATTTAAAAAAATGCCACGTAGGATTTTCAGCACCTTTCACTGGCGTTGGCACTTAAATGTTCATTTAAAAAAAAAAAAGTGAGACTTATATGTATATTTTGTAACTTTTGGCATTTTAGTGTCTCCGTATCAAGTTTTGACACTTATACCATACTTTTATTAGTGGTCAAGAGAGAAGAGTTAGCATTCGCTAAGAAATTGTCGCCTGAAGCTTCTCTTCCTCTAGAAGCCAACCGGTGGATTCAACAGCACAACATCCTATCATGTCTTGAGTAAATATTTGACAGTACAATATCCCATCAATTCATCAGTCGAGTAGTGAAGTCTTCCGGCTTTTATTGGGTGCTTTAGATTGACTGTAGTAGGATGGCCTGTGATCATAGCATATGATTAGTGGGAGTTTGTTTTATAAACTTATTTGATGTCTTCTCTTTCTTGTAGTGTCGTGCGTTGTGCGCACATATTAAGGTTGTAAATTCGTATGCTGTTATCTCTTTTTGTAAAGGAAATATTGAAGTTCAATTAATTTAAGTGTTTAATGATGAGGTAATGATCATACTTTTTGATACTACAAGCTGTCTTAAGTTTAATTTAAGTCGGTTGTTCTATATGTTGTTGTGTACAGAGCTCAAGAAATTTGTTTTAAACTGTCCACAAGCTTTGACAGAGTCCATTGATGTTCTATATTTTTTCTTTGGCCTATGCTACAGGGCATTTTAACTTGGTGTGTTGTTGGACTTTTGTGCGCATCGCTCTATGCAGGTCATTTTTCTTGATGTTGCTGTTCTATATTTTCATTTTCGTTGCTGGACTGATGAGCTCATATAAACTTGTTTTCAGTACCACTATACTACAATGAAGTGCTGGGACATTCCATAGCAAACTAAACAACATTAGATAAACTTGAATTGTTCCACAATATATGATGGCAAAGAGAAACATCCTAATACAAGAAATCTTCTCAACGTAGTTTACCTATACATACTTAAACTTTAAGATGCTTCGAAAATAAATCCATCCATATCAATTAACAACAAAACTAAAAAGAGTTTGTGTTATTGGTCTTATTGCTCTTGCCTTTCTCAAAATATTTGCTCACCTTCGACCACTTTCGTGCTCAGGTCTTTACATCCAAACAATTGAATCACAAAATAAATTATTATAAGAAATTAGCCAATACTTGTTGAATTCTCATCTGATCACCACAGCTAATATTTTGATTTCATTTGGACTTTCACGAATCAACTGCAAACCACGTTCTCCAAGCAATATCGTCACTTGGCAACAGAATTCATAACACTTCCAGGAAAGAATTCAGCCTTCTCAAGCTCTGATGAACTAGCAATCTGTGTATTGCAAACAAAAGTCAAATTTACCAAAAATACAAGGTAGAATTTCCTCCCACCACGCTCTCAAGCATCGAAAGATATTTCAAAACTCTAAAATTTCAGCAACAAAAAAGCACACCATCTGATTAAAGAAGGCATCCGCAATAGAGATGGATGAGCAAAACACGACTAAAATGCGATCACCGTTACTTGACCACCGACTATGGCGATCCACGAAAGCGCCTCCCAGAGAGACAACCCCTTGCTGCCCAGGTCGCCCCAAGCTTGTGGACAACGGAACCATGGAAAGAAGAGATGACGTGAAATGATAGACTGATGCTCGCAAGGGGCGGATGAAAATTGATGAGGATCGAGCAAGAAGCAAATAGGAACGAATGGTGATTTAGTTGAGGAGCGACGGGGGAGTGGAAGAAGAAAATGTAAACGAGGAAAACTTAATTCGATTCGGGGATTTCCTTTCCTTTATTTATTTATTTTTTATTATTTTATTATTTTTTTATTTTAAGACAGTTACAAGTTTCAAACTATATTGCCCCTCTTTTAATTACCGGAAATTGTCCACCAGCAAACATTTGGCTGCCCAGCAAGTTGAGATCCTTAGTTGAGATTAACTTGGCTACTTCAAGTTCTTATTTGAGACAAAGTCAACTTTGGGTCCTCATTTGAGAAAATGAGTCCACTTCATATCCTTATTTGAAATTTTCCCCACTTCTTCACTTGGACTGTTGGATTGTAGCACTAGTTCTTTGACCAAGAGCATAGGTTTCTTCAAGACTCGGGCATTCCTAGCATTTATAATTCCAGTTTTTTCTTTTTGCTTAGTTTAAATGTTGTGGTTTCCGTCATTTTTCAATTCAAAGGTCCTGAAACTGAAATATGAAGCACTTTCAAGAGTTAAGATTGAATTGACTTGACTACCGAAGAAGATTGTGCAAACATAACTCACTATCTCGCTACGCCTCGATTCGGATAGTTGTTCATGTAAAAGATAGGTTTGAAGAGTCAAAAAGAGGGAAAAAAGAAAAAGAAAAAGAAGTGTTATAAAGGGGAAAAAGGGGCCATTGGTTGGGAGCATGCCCAAAGGAGAGAGAGAGAGAGAGAGAGAGAGAGAGAGAGAGAGAGAGAGAGAGAGAGAGAGAGAGAGAGAGAGAGAGAGAGAAGAAGAAGAAGAAGAAGAAGAAGAAGAAGAAGAAGAAGAAGAGAAAGGGGGTTTGGCATGTGCATGCCCGGTAAGAGCTCGTGCCCCTCATTCATCCAATTGAAGTATTTTTTGGGTTTATGGCTCAAATTTGGAATTTTGGGAAAATCAAGCAGTGAAGTCCAATTTTTAAGTCGTTGAACCACATATTTTTATAAAAATAATAGTTTATGGTGTTTTAGAGCAATAAGATTTTATAGATCTTAATTTGAGCTAAGGGTTTGCCTAAAATAAAAATTCCAAATTTCCCACCCGTGATGAATAGTGTGCGTCCTTCCAAATTCAGGCCCATATTTTTGTTGGTTTTTGGCTTGATTTTGGGATGATTAAGTTGAGATTCTTGTAGTATGTCTGAAGGGTTTTCTATTGACTATAAGTATATTTGAAACGGGATTTGATGGAAAGAGTTATGGCTTGACGAAGTTTAGCGCTCAAGCTCTGCGTTGCGGGTGACTTGAATAATTGCTTTGGATATGCTATTTTTTAGCGCATAGTTGTCATTTTATCGATGACTAAGCATAGTTAGTCAAATGGTTAGTTGAGATAGCATTTTACTTGGTTTTTTTTTAATGTTATTTCTCGTTTATATGATAGGAATGCGAGTTCGTTGATTAGAGGGAGCCTCGTTCTAGGTGAGTGGTGCTATATCTTCTTTGGATTTGCAAAACCCATGCCTTGAAGTATATTTATTGAACTGAAAAGAACATAAAGTGAGATCAAGTATTTACTACATTTCGTTTATTCAAGAATGGTTTGAGAAACATATTATGAAATGAGTTGTGATAGTTTGCGTATATGTATTGTTTTATGGAAAGATTTATGAACTATTGAGAAGTGGATGAGAAATGGCAGATGGTTATGTTGCGAAAAGTTATTTGCTTGGTTTCTGGATTAGATTTCTAGTATTGGAGGATTGTTGTTTATGCTTAATATGACTATGAATCCAATGAGGGGGTTTGGGCATTTACTACATTTCTGTAACTGTGAATGGCTTGAGAAATGTTATATATATATAAACTTGGTTTATGATATGAGTTCTATAACGATTTGAGAAACATTTATGAAAGGCGATATGAAATGTCACGGGTTTATGAAATAAATTATGAAAATAATGTGAGATGTGCCTTTGTGAAATGTATGGTTCAATGAAAGGTTTGAGAAACGATATATTTTGGGTTTGTGAAACCTTCTTGTGAAAGAATTACATTGACTTGGAGTATGGTTTGATGAAAGGTGATTTGATTCGGTATGTGAAACCGATTTATATTGCGGATTCTAGATTGGTTTTGTGGAAAGAATTGATTTGTGAAAGACTTGTGAAATCAACTATGATATGAACGGTTAAAGGATTAAATGCTATACGATAATGTAACTTAATCGGAGCCACTTTTAGAGCCTTATAATCAAGAACTAAGTGCTACACAATAACGTAATATCGTGAGAGCCACATCTAAGGCCTTGTACTATTAATATATGTTGGTCAAAGCTAAGTGTTATACGATAACGTAATTTTGTGAGAGCCACCTCTAGAACCTTGTACTACTCAAGAGCTAAGTGCTACATGATGACGTGATCTTGTGAGAGTCACCTCTAGGGCCTTTAGATGTGACTGGTTATGAGATTGATTAGATGGATATGTGCTTTGATATGAGATGTGTTTTGATATGAGATGGATTTATGGATATATCATTGGTGTGTGATTTTAATAAGATTGACCAATGGACTTAACCATTGATGTTTATGGATAATTTTAATGAGTTTTTTTTTTCTTTTCTGAATTACACAAAACTTGTTAAAATGAAACAACTCATATATGATTTGATATATACTACTCACCGAGTTGTAGTTGTTCACCCCTCTATTTTCCGACATTTTTCAGGTTCATTAGTTAATAGCAAGTAGAGCAAGAGTGCTATTGATGGGGACCTTTGGAAGTGGACTTTGGGCATGGTCTGAAGCTACGTCCATCAGAAGGAAGGACGGCTGTGTCACCCCATCCCTATAGTTTTCGGTGTGTTACACCTCATTTCCCCCTTATACTATTCATACACAGTTTTTCGAAACTCTGATTTTACAACATTGAGTTTTACTTCAATTGACTGAGGGTGGCATCAAACATTGGTCTACTATAATTTCTTCTTTCAAGTTTAGAAAACTCTGAGCTCTCAGAGTCTTTCCCATTTTCTAGATGAAGTACATGAGGGAAGTTGTTGTCACGTCCCGATCCTTCGAGCACGTGTCCATCCCTGCTTGGTCGATATAATAACGACGTCTCAGGACGCATCGCCGATCCATTCATTTTTATACGCATGCAGAAACATATGAATAATCCCCAGACAATAAAACAATGAGATAGGAAAGTATGATCAATTTTTCACAAAATACATTTTTATAAACATACCGATCTAACCACTGCCCGTGGTGGTGCAGCTGGCTTTGGGCTCTCTCCCCCTCATGAAGGGGAGGAGTTCAAATTCTAGAGGCGTCGTATTTGCGTGACTTACCCGCGGTTGGGTTTGTGGTGGTGGCTCAGTCTGCCCCGAGTTTACGCCGCCGGTTGCTAGTTGTACAGTGGTTCCCGGGTCACCAAAAAAAAAAAAAAAACATACCGGTCTATACACAAGGGTTTTCAAAAGGAATCGGCCATTTACAAAATAAAGTTGTCTAACAACTAACTAGTCGGACATGGTCATCGATTCTTCGAGCTTCACCTCATGAACTCCGGCTCCTGGTCCTTTACCCACACCATCTACGGACTTGAAAATGGTTATACAATAACTAGTGAGACGATGTCTCAATGAGTTCTACCCCCTAAGACTCGATTATGAAGCCAATATGCCATAAAGACTACCTAAGCACAACATGGGTCAGAAGACTTACCTTGGCCCCAGTCTCCTTCCCGCAAGTCAGTACAATTCATAATCTCATTGAGTCATAACAACACATCAAATCATTCACTCAGATCGACTTATCGATCAATCAACCTAGTCGATTACATGTCAATCAGACCATTCTCTGATCATTTTAATCAATACCATACATTTTCCAAGATGATAAATCTAGTCATCGAGCCCACGTGCATTCTCCAGGATGACATACCGAGTCTCCGAGCCCACGTGCCTTCTCCAATATGACATACTTAATCACCGAACCCACGTGCATTCTCCAAGATGACGTACTTAGTCACCGAGCTCAAGTGCATTCTCCAAGGTGATGTACCAACTCAACGAGCCAACAACTCATAACGTCTTTCTCCTAGATGACACACTTAGTCATCGAGCCGACGTAATATAACGTTCTTTCTCACCTTTTATCATATCCGATAAAATAGCCGTGTGTGGGTACACGGTTGGCCTTAACCAAAACTACACTAATTTCACTTTTTAAACTTTCTACTGGCTTCAGCAGTCTAGAAATATAATTCTGGTGCTGTAGACCCACACTCGGTAAATATTCAACTAAATAACAAAATTAATTAATTTAAAGATAAATTCCTAATTTCACAATTAGATCGAAATCAACATAATATAAAGCTCAATTAAATAAACAGATTAAACCGCTGCCATCAGCGTAATTTTCTGGACACCAACCATCCCGGTCTAATTTTTGGAAAATAATTAATTAATTAAATAATTACAGAAAATATTAAATAAATGCAAAAAAATCCAACTTAGGCCCGTTACAGCCTAATTGGAAGCCGAGATGAGCCCAGAAAATTACCGAGACTCGTTAAATGAATACTAGAGTCTATTTACTTGGTAATTGCAATAACTAACCACTTAACATGTATTGATAACTAAATTAATTTCACTAATTAAATCTAACTAACCACCTAAACATGCTTAACCTAGGCTAAATAATCACTAAGCATAATTAACATACTAATTAAGGCTTAGTGAGTGAAACTCACCAGTTTAATGTAGAAACCAGTTTACCATGACAACGGCGCGACAGCGGCCGAAATCCAAATTTTCGGCGGCATCGATGGACTTGCACTGGGCCTAAAGCCGGCCCAAGGCTTAGTGAGTAAAACTCACTAGTTTAATGTAGAAACCAGTTCACCGCGACGACGGCGCGACGGCGGCCGAAATCCAAATTTTCGACGGCATCGACGGACTTTGGCCTTGGGCTTCTGCAGGGCTGTTGGTCGTGGGCTTAGGCTTGCTTCGCGGGTCTAAGATGGGCTGGAATTGGGCTGAACTAAACTTAACCACTTTGGGCTGAGTTGCTGGGTTGATGGGCTGAAGCTACGGGCTGCAGCTGCTGACTTGCGTTGGCTTGGAGAAGATGGGCTTCTGGGCTGGTTGCTGAAGCTGAAGCTGAAGCTCACGAGCTTCAAATGGCCCAACTGTTGGCTCGTGAAACTCGGTGGGCTGAAACAAATGATGATGGGCTTCGTTGGTAGGGGGATGGACGAAGGCTTGGTGGGTTGGGCTGGCAGTGGAAGGAAAGGAGCTGCTACGAATGGTCGTTGACTTGGATGAGTGGTAGAGAGAAGAAGCAAAACAGCTTCACTGGCATTGAAGACCGACTAACTTTGCTAGACTAAAAATGTAGAGGTGCTGTCAGGAGCTGGGGAATCGTGGCTTTGTTTCAGTGGATGGCAAAGTGGATCGATGGGGGCTTCAGTGGGCTTGCTTCGTTGGTGCCAAATCAGTGGGGGGGGGGGAGGGATCAATAAAGCAGCAGCGTGAGGCATCGCGTGGATGGGCAGGCGGCTACAAACGGTGCTGGCGGAGAAGGAGAGAGAGAAGCTGGCATGAATGAGAGAAAACTGATGCAGCTGGTCTTCCTTGAAGATTGTCGCATGAAGAAGACCAAGGTGGCTGGCGAAGCTTACTGGAGATGCTACTGAAGGGAGAAGTCAACCAAGTTTATCTCTTCTATTAAGAGCTTGTCCCCCATAAAGTCTTCATATATATCCTTTATGTCCCCCCTCCAATTCTTTCTAGCCTTAATATCCACAATTAAATCAAAATAATGCCAATGTTGCACCCCCCATCCTAGGGTCCGAATTTCACCAACTTAGCCTCAAATCCCTCACTCAATTCCCCAAATTGATGGCCAATTTTGCCAAGGAAAAAGCTCATACAATTTTTGCAAGTCCCCAACACTCAAAGGCTCGGCTTGGAAGTCCAAATTTCCTTTAATTTGGCCCATCTGAATTTCCGTTATTTTTCCCGCGATGTCCGAATCAATTTTCCGTAAAAATCTCGGAATCTCTGAATTTTTTTGGAGAATGAGTTGACATTCCTAAAATGATTTGTGACACGACAGAACTTTCAATTTCTGAAATCGGGTTCAAATTCACGGTTAATTTCAATCCGACACGCTTTTAGCATGACCTAGTCTACCGGGTCACTTTTAGGAATTTTTGGTGCAATTGACCCGTGACCTATGATCGATTTATCTCGAGTCACAAAATACATCTTCGACACATTGGCGACCCTCGGTCATTGTGAAAATCTTGAGGTTTTAATTACGAACACCGGGTACCAAAACGATAGAAAAATTGGTCTAGTGCCAATCGATAAGTATTTTGCAATCAGGTGGAATCACCCACGCTTTGATCACATATCTTAGTCAAATTGACATATCTTCGGTCTCTGATCAATTTCTGATAGTGCTGTAATGACCCTTGCAGATCAACACGGTCGAGTAGTCGATTCCTAGTTGAATTCTCAAATCTATTGTATTAAAATCTCTTAATTGCTTTCCTAGATAGTCCAGTTTTCTCGTGAGTAATCAGCTCAGAGAATAGCACCATCGATGCATCGATGAAAGACCCGATTTATTTAATCGAAAACAAAATCTGAAAATTCAGGCTGTGACAGTTGTTTTGACATGTTTTGCATAAGGCGATATAAGTCCACTATTATGAAAAACAAAGAAGATGGTGGATGGTGAGGTACAACGTATAAGATATTAGCAGAACAAAACTTGCATTCTTTCTAAGACATAGCATTTGTACAATAGAATCTCCTCTTGGGACAAAATGGGGATGAGTGATCTTCCTAATTTAAGCACTTTTGAGTTTGAAGTTCCGACGAAAACGAAGTCCGTATTCCCTCTAGTGCCATGTTCTTTTTGGAGCAACCAAAAGCTACTGAACTTCTAATAAAGACTCGTGCCATAGCAACATGCATGTAGCACTCAGAATAGGAACTGATTTAATGCACTCTGGGGTTATGTTAACAAGGTAAGTATGTTACATGAAACCCAAAATTGTGGCAAATGGCCGGGATTAAAAACAATTACTTTCTAATTGAATGCACCTTGAAAAGACGCATGATTGAAACTCTTCACCATGTATAAATGGAAAAACAATGGACAAGATTTTAAAGACTTCATATAAAAATTCCATTCTGATTTTACAAGGACACTTTGCTTTCAAGATGATAACACTAGATTCATTATCAACTTAACATTGATGTAAAAGCTACTTTTTCTAAAATTTAACTTGACATGGTTACTTACCTTTCATTACCATGACACTAGTCTGATTAAGACCAGATACAGAAACAATTTGAAATATCACTTGAGTTCAAGTGTCTTCTCTCTACAAATGAAACTATATACTAGTAAGTTCAAGTTTTACTTTTCCCAAAACAAAAGGCAGTTCTATATTTACTTGGGCATGAATGAAATGTAGTCCTTGACGTCATGCTGGTATGGATTAAACACTAAGTTCTTGTCGCCAGTCAAAAAACTTATCTTAAATGCAAATAAAGTTAGCACATTAGTGAGCCAAACAATAGATTAAAAAAAGCTGAGACTGAATCAATTAGTTTAAACGATTTTGATTTTCATTTAAGATCTTAGACCTTCTTGCATGTGGTTGACAGGCAGCATCATTTATCAGATGTTATCTACTACAAATTGATCCAGTAAATGGCTTGAATCTGTTGCATGTCTCACAGCATCAGTGGCAGTCTCTGAATTTTGAACACCATGGAAAATGGTTGAACGAGCTGATGGCACCCGAGAAATCGTTTCCATTGACGACTTGAGTTGGGGATTAGCAGACACGCAAGCCACTGCAAGCTTGAAGAGGTCGGAAGTTCAACCTCGATGCCTAGAGTGGGCGTAGGCAGGCGTGAATCCAATATATTCCTCAAAACAACTGAGATATCCATGTCGATTGGAGCTAACAGAGATGAAATGCTATCACCTGGATGTCTTCGCTTGATCATCTCGATGGCCACTGTTCCAAAGCTATACACACCGCATTTCTCTGTCACCTTCATTGTGTAAGCAAGCTCTGCACAAAGAGGGAGACATATATATTAGCATAAAGACATTGCTTTTGCTCAGCCTTTGGATCAATAGTCAATTTTAAAAATTTACCTGGAGTTACGTAACCATATGTAGCGATGACTGCACTCCAGTTCAATGTATCCAGCTTAAGAAGCTTAGCTGTGCCAAAGTCAGAAACATGTGCCTCATACTCGGAATCAAGCAGAACGTTGTTATTTGAAATATCTCGATGAACAATTGGAGGGCTACAACCATGGTGCATATAAGAAAGAGCATAAGCCACGCATTTTACGATATTGACCCTCTTGCGCCAGCCCAACTCTTTGGCTTCTTCTTCTTCATTGCTCAATATTGTAGAAAGCTTCCTTTGTCCAAGTACTCGTACTGTGACATCCCAAATTTTTAATCATATTTTTTATTGAACAAATCGGGCATTTCATCAACGCGCCTATAGGACTGTTCTCAAAGCTGATCACTCTCGAGATAATTAGACTATTCAGGGAAGCTATTAAGGAATTTTAATGCAATAGACTTAAGAATTCGACTATGAATCGACTTCTCGACCGTGCTCATCTTCAAAGGCTGTTACGGCACAGTTAAAAATCGATTTGAGATCAGAGATAGGTCTGTTCGACTAAGATGTGTGGCTGATTGTGGGTGACACCACTAAATTGGAAAATTCTCATCGACCGGCCTTAAACTGATTCTTCTGTCGTTTTGGTACCTTGTGTTCGTATTTGAATCATCAAAATTTTTACGACAATCAAGAGTCGCCAATGAGTCGAGTGGGTTCATTGTGGCTCGAAGAAAATTGACCACGGGTCATTTGCACTAAAAATCTCTGAAAACTACTCGGTAGCCTAGGTCACGCTAAAAACGCGCTAAGTGGAATTTAACCGCGAATTCAGGTCCGATTTCAGAAATTAAAGATTCTGTCATGTTACAATAAATTTTAGGAACGTCGACTCAGTCTTAGAAATTTTTTTTGCAACCCGAGACTCTTTGGGAAAAAGTCGGCATATGACTGTTTTTGTTCAAAAAAGGCCGGGGATTATTTTTAATCACAAATTTGGGAAGCATGATGAATATACGGGTGAGGAAATTTTTTGATTTGATCGATGGAGGGTCAATTGAATTTATTGAGGCCGGTTCATGATGAAACAAGCACGATCGGGTGTCCAATTGAAAGAAATTTGTATCAAATTCGTGTACCCCCTCCCCTAGCCAAAATGGACCATTTCATGAGTTGTGAGTGAGCATTGGTGACTCAATGACAGCTAAGGAAGATACTTGGCTAGGAAAGGTCTTGGAGGACAAGCTTGTGGAAGAAATAACCATGGTGGAGCCCTTGTCTCCCCACATCCTTATCCTTCCTCTCTCTCTCCCTTGGCCGACCAAACCCATTCCATTCCCCCTCTCTCTTAGCTTGTTCAACGCCAGCAACCAGTAGGAGAAATCGGAGCTGCCGTCGCCACCTCATGCCGCCTCGCCGTTGTCGTTTCGCGCGGCACCGTCCATGCGCACCGCCGTTCGCCTAGCTGCACCTCATGCCGCTGTTCCAGCCGCCGTGCCGTGAATTGAGAAGCCAAAGCAAAACCAGTCCAGCCACCGTGAGTGGCTAAGGAAGCCACCCGAGCCGCCGATTTGGACTTGAGACCATCCCCGTTGTCTCCCCCGAGCCCTGCCGCCGCTTTAGCCTAGTTTTCTTCTGTTTTTGTAGACAAGATAGAAGGTTTAAAAGTGGGTTTCACAGCAACTTTGAAGCTTGTTTTGAGGTGTTTTGTTGACCTCAGATCTTAGGCTCACTTTGGAGAAAAGTGACCATCACTTCGTTCTCGACATTTTGATTCAAACGGATTGTTAAACGGGTGAATTTTACTCATTAATCCCTTATTAGTATGCTAATTATGCTTAGGGATTGCTTAGATTTAATTAAGTGCAATTAGGTGATAGATTAGATTAGAGTAATTAAATTAGAGACTTATTGATGCATGTTAGGCAAATGGATAGTGTAGTTAGCAAGGAATTAAGTCTTTGTATTTATTGAACGAGTCTCGGTAATTTTCCGGGCTTGTCTCGGCTTCCAATTAGGAATTATGGGTCTAAATTGGATTTATTGCATTTATTCAATAATTTCCATAATTAATTAATTATTTTTTGAAAATTAGGCCGGGATAGCCGACGATTGGAATTTTATGCTAATTGCAGTGGTACTCTCTGTTTATTTATTTGAGTACCTGATTGTGCACATTGAGTGAAATAGTGTGGGTGGGTATTTTGTTCCAAAAATTGGATAATTTAGTAATTAATTGGAGAATTACCGGGCGTTGGTCTACATTGCCAAAAATTTATTTTGGGACTGCTAAAAATAGTAGGAGGTTCAAAAGTGAAAACCTTGTAATTTGGCTAAGGCCGGCCGTGTACCCACACACGTGTATTTTTATCAAGTACGATAAAAAGGACAAAATCAATTGTATCTTCGAAATAATATACTATAATAGCTCGATGATTTGTATGTCATCTGGAGAATGAACGTTATACTATTATAGCTCGATGACTCTCCTGTCATCTCGAGAAAGAATTGTATAAAATACCGGCTCGATGACTCTATATGTCATCTTAGAGAAAGGACGGTATGAAATACCGGCTTGGTGACTCTATATGTCACCTTAGAGAAAGGACGGTATGTCATAACGGCTCGATGACTCAACATGTCATCTTGGAGAATGGACGTTATGATGAATATACTCGGTGACTTTATATGTCATCTCGGAGAATGAATATTATAATATACTAGCTCGATAACTCGATAGGTTATCTTGGAGAATGAATAGTATATTATAGTGGCTCGGTGACTTAATATGTCATATCGGAGAATGAATCTATAATGTACTGGCTCAGTAACTCGATAGGTTATCTTGGAGAATGGACATTATTGAATGGAATGACCGGGAAATGGCCTGATTGACATATAACTGACTAGGTCGATCGATCGATGGTTTGATCTCATTGGGTGAATTGATATGGTTTGTGTATATTTGAAATATACTATTGTGTAGGAAGCAAATAGAGGCCAAGATAAGTCATTTGACCCGTGTTGTGCTTAGGCAGCCTTTGTGGCATATTGGTTTTCTAATCGGGTCTTCAGGGGTAGAACTTGCTGAGACGTTGTCTCACTAGTTATTGTATAACCATTTTCAGTTTCCTAGGTGACGGTTGTGGAGAACCGGAAGTCCCGAAGTGTGGGAAGGTGGAAGAAATAGAATCATCAAACATGTCTGGCTTGTTAGGGCGTGCATGACAAAATTTCTATTTCTCGATTTCTCTGTTTCTCCGTTTCCCGGAATAGGTTTGGAATAGAAATCCGTTTGGTAACACAATTTGATTTCTCTATTTTTGAAACAGATTTCTATTCCAAAAATAGAGAAATTGAAGAAATCAGAAGCTGAAATTTTTAACTTCTCAGTTTCTGAAATAGAAATCAGAAGCTGAAATCAAACCATATAAAAGAACCTTGTGCTTTCTTGCAAACTTAATTCATTCATAACCACAACTTCACAAATTATTGCTAATTTTCTTTTTCTTATTTTGCTCGTGTTTTTTTTTTCAATTTTTTTTGATAACTTCCAAAAGGCAATCGAATGGGTCTCTAATTTTCAAAAACGACCAAAGTTCTTAAATGCTTACTTAAAAACAATGGGGATCTTTCCTCCTAGAAAGAGCACGTGTATGGCCAATTGAAGAAAAAGTTCTTACATAATAGATGAATAAAAAACGTGCCTAGAAATTTAACCTCGTTTCTTTATGGATTCAAAATTCTTGTAAAATCAAAATAATTAGATTGTTACACAATCTTAAATTTTAATTCGAAGGCAAGAGATTCAAAAGAATCTCTCTCTTTGCTATGCAAGGGCCATTAAAGGTTCATTGAGCAACAATAAAGAAATTAGGAATGAGCAACTAGACTGATTCAATTCGAGAATCAAAATAAACCGACCTTCCCCCGATTGGTTCCTAACCATAAATGTTACTTCAAGGTAGAATTCTCATATATTCCTTGACACAATCAATTTTGTTTTGTTGATAATCTTGTATAATACTAGTCTTTGATAAAATGACAGGGCTGTATAGGTGCCACTGATGGCACCCATATTCATGCTTCCGCAGTAATTGTTTGAACCTACGCAATATGAGCTTGCAAACAATACATTAATCGAGGAGGGAAACCAAATAAATACGCTTAGGAAAACCATTGTCAATAAAATGACAAGGGATAATAATATGCCAAAAATTCCATGAAAGTGTATTTTCAAATTTTGTAATGTATTAGTATTATTTCGACTATTATTTTGTATTTGAGGATTTCCAATGTTGTTCAAGTATTATTTTGACTTTTATTTTGTATTTGAGGAATTCCTATGTTGTTATCTAATAAATTTCTATTCCTAGAAATAGAAATTTTATTCTGTTATCAAACGGATTTTTGTTTCAGAAATAGAAATTTTGAGTCGTTATCAAACGGGTTTCTTTGCTCAAAAACTTGTCCAGGGAGTAGAAATTGAGAAATTGATTTATGGTCAGAAATCAATTTCTGTTTCAGAAATTTTGTCATGCACAGCCTTAGTCATTGGACAATTTCTTTTTGGTTAAGCCGGTACTTTTGTAAGTGACCTGATGTTGTGAATAAACCTGTTTGTTATAAAAGGTTTGTTTCATTTGAAAGGTTGTGGAAAATTGGCTCTACTTTTTTTTTTTTATCTCATTACTTTATTGTCTTGAGATTATTATTATATGCTCCCGCATGCATATTAAAATGAAAGAGTCGGCGATGCGTCCTAAGACGTTGCTATTAATTGGCCAAGGTGAAGGCTGGGTGTGTGCTTGAGAATTGGGGCATGACACATACACCAAGAATGAGTGTCATGGATGTGAACAAAAGCCCTCAAGTTTCATGATATTGCGGTGTCGAATTTCTTTCAAAGCTCTGATCTCATTCAAAAATTCCTTTCGATCTGTTTGCCCACTATCAACCGTTTGATGAAGCTTCTCTACAGCTACTCTATCACCTGATCTTAATATGGCCTTGAAGACACTTCCATAGCCCCCCTTCCAATACAAAAAATTTCATCAAATGTCCTAATGGCTTCTATGATGTCTTCATATAAAATCTTTCCATTGTACTATGATAGAGAAAAGACTTTAGTTGTCTTGGGTGCTAGTTCCGCTATTAAATGGAACTTCTTTCTATGGAAAATGAAGAATATTCCAAAGAAAATAAACAGAAGAACTGCTCCTGACAAAGGAAACACAATAGGAAACACTTTGCCTCCCGTCGGAAAGCTTTCCTCATCCACCATCGCTTGATCACAGGGCTCAAGTCCTTCAACATTTCCACACAATCCACTGTTGCCTTGAAATGATTATTCAGGTGCATTTTGGAATGCTGTGGTGTTGGGGATGGGACCCTCATATTTATTGTAAGAGATGTCCACCTCCATCAAACCTCGCATATCCTTGAAAGTCTTGTATATAAGGCCAGAAAGATTATAGTGTGAAAGGTCTAGTTTCACTAGGCTTTGCAGCTTTTGAATTCATCTGGGATCCCACCACTTAACAAGTTATGACTCAAGTCTAGCTTGGATAAATGAATTAGCATCCCTAATTGCCTTGGAATATCTTGGCTTAAGTGGTTGTTGCTCATATCCAAGAGGACCGAGTTTGAAGAAAGCCTTATAGTTTGCGGGATAGACATGCTTAATCTATTCCTGGACAAATCCAATTTTTTGAGACCAAGTAATGGGAGAAGTACACTATTAGTGCCATAAGTTGTGTACGGCACTCACTTTGGTGCTAAAAGTTTCCGTCGGATCACTTAAGTGCCAAAATTTTTGAAAAATGATCATTTCAGTGCCAACTCCGATCCGGTTGACTAGAAATCCGACATGGCAGTTTTTTATTAATTTTTGACGCTGATATGGCTTGTTGGAGAGTACAGTCAGCGTGTAAACCACCAAACGATGTCGTTTGGCATCTTAAACCCCAAGTCGAAACCCTAAATCCCCAAATCGAGAGAGAGAGAGAGAGAGAGAGAGAGAGAGAGAGAGAGAGAGAGAAGCCATGGTGGTGTTGTCTTCTTCCCTAAAGAAGAACATCGGCAGAGAGAGAGAAGCCATGGTGACGTCGTCTTCTTCCCCGAAGGACAACACTAGCAAAGAGAGAGAGAAGCCATGGCGGCATTGTCTTCTTCCCCCGAAGAACAACACCAGCAAAGAGAGAGAGATAGAAGCCATAGTGGTGTCGTCTTCGTCCCCGAAGAACAACACTAGCACCAGGCACTCTTTGAGCAGAGCCCAATCCACCATCTCCATCTGCGCCCTCCTTGTTTCCCTCGCACTCCTTGTCTTCTCTCTCTTTCTGCACCTTCAATCCCCCTTCTTCCTCCTCCTCCTCTGCCCTCACCTCCTATTTTCCCACCACTTCTTAGCCGAGCGATGGTGGCCGAGCACGGTGGCCGAGCGACGGTGGCCAAGCGACGGTGGCCGAGCAAGATAGGTCGGCGAGGATGAACAAAAAAAACCCTAATTTCAATCCCAAATAAGCTTTCGGCGTCGTTTTTCCTAAGCCATCCACATTGGATGGCAAAACGACGTTGTTTTCTTAAGTAAGATGGAAAACGACGTCGTTTAAAGGGTTTATCGATTTTTTTTTTAAATATAAAAGCCACATAATCATTTTGGTTGGAATTTCTCGCCGGTGGCACAAAAGTAATCATTTTTCCTCCGATTTGGCACTTAAGTGATCCGGCAAAAACTTTTGGCACCAAAGTGAGTATTGTACACAACTTATGGCACTGATAGTGTACTTCTCCCCCAAGTAACGACACAATCTCGGGACTTATTCGGCCAAAAAGTCAGTTCCTGCTTAGATTCACATTCACCAAAGAAGTCAATTTTCCAAATTCTTTCGGAACCTCACCAAGTAAACCATTGAAAGAAAGATCAATTTTACCCAATTGAGTCGTGTACCCAATCTCAAGAGGCAAGCTACCAGTGATTTTTTTTTTTTAGTGATTCTTAGGTTAGTTAAATGTGTGCAACTTCCCAAGTTTGTGGAGATTTCTCCATAGAACTTGTTGAAACTCATGTCGATAAAGTCCAAGTTGGGGTAGACATCAAATGTCTAAGATATGTTTCTAGTCAATTGGTTTTTCTCGAGGTGTAGTTTGACTAAGTTTGTGCAATTTCTCAAGCTTCTAGAGATATAACCAGTTAAGTTTTTGCCACTTAGTGGGAGGTTTTGGAGCAATCCACCTTGGCACAAGTTCTTTGGTAACATATACACCCACACACATGTACACAAATTATAGATATACAATACTTAATTTTTTTTTCTCTCTAATCTTGTTCGGATTAATGGATTTCATGTTGGGAAGCAACTTTGCTGATGAAAATAATAATGTTAATGATTAAGATGAGATAAACAATTTAATTTAAGATGCTAGTGATGAATGAGTCATGACACCAAGCAATCCTAAGTTAGTAGTGATGAAAGCTAAAGTTTTTAGGCCACTAGAGCGTCCTTTTAGAGCAATGAATCCAGCAGAACGAATGAGAAATCACAATGCACAATGATTTTGTTATTAGTTGCAAAGTCAATATTTCAAGTATTTTTCATCTTTGGAATTTAATAAATCTTTCTAATGACATTAATGATTTCTTTGTGGTATGTAATTTTTTTTTTCTTTTTCAAATTCAAGGGTTTTAACTTACTGGGATATGTAGAGTTTCCCCATTAAGATAGGTGCTTTTTGGGCCTTTATAAATCTTCTAATCCTAAATTAAGCCAAGAGTAAATGGAAACGATGTAGAGTTAAAAAGCAAAAAAAAAAAAATCGGTCAAAGCATTGTCCTGTTTTCCTCCATTAAAAGCTGTGGCCGGTATTAGACGGTTAGAAAATAAAAATTACTGCACCAATAAGATGGCCGAGCTCATTGAAATTATATGTTGGATGTGGACACTCGGATTTATTGCTCCGAGATCACAACATGTGATGCTAAGGCCCCAACCAATGCCCGAATGCTTTCCTCATATAATTGAGAGTTCTAGTATGAACAAAATAAAGGAGTTAAGGAAGAGAATAAGAACACAAGATTTATAGTGGTTCGGCTTAATCCAAGCCTACGTCCACTCTCCCACGATAACAGCCTTCTTGGCTGGATTCCAATATGCAATCAACAAGAGATTACAACTTCGAGTGCAAACACTTAGTAGTAGATCACACTATCTCACTAAGTCACTCTTTTGGTATTTCTCTCACGATTACAAACGTTTAAGCTCTCAAGAGACAAGTATATGATCGAAAGTCGCTCAGACTTTGGAATTATAAATTCTACACTCTGTCTCTTACTTGCTCATCGGTCCATGATCTCCTTAAATACTCCTCCACTTCCAAACTACCCGTTGGACAATATCCTGGAGAATCGTCTTCCAATATACCCATTGGACAGCTCTGTATCTAGAAGATTTGGTAGCCGTTGAGTGACAAAGGTAGAATCCCAAAATGATTCCGATCGCCCATACAAACGAAATCTTGGTTTCCATAAGTAAAGCTTCTTCATATAGAAAGATCTTGTCTTCAACATCCAATTGTCAATCAAATAGATTGAGTCAATCAAATCAATCTTGATGTGGAATCCAAACCAGATCACTGGCCGTTATATGATTGGGCTTGAGTTACGTTCTATCGAATTCTGGATGTAAAGTCTGAGAGCAATAGACTTTACAATCTAAGTCTGTAGACTTTACAATCTGGGTCTGAACATATCTGCTTCTGAACAGATTTAGCTTTAAGGTCTGTACTCAGTTCAGCTTCAGCATAGAGTCTGTCTTCTGGTTCAGCTTCAGCATAGAGTCTGTCTTCTGGTTTATCATTCACATTCAGTCTGGAATTAGTCAGAGTGAGCAGACTTCTGATGTAGAACAGACTTTGACACTAAAGTCTGGCAGTCTTCAGACTTTGAGTCTTGAGTCTGGCAGTCTTCAGACTTTGACACAGAAGTCTGGAAATCTTCAGAATATATTTTGGACATGTGTTCCGTTCAGTCTTCTGGTCGTCTTTGACTTTGATAATATCCTCTACATGTTCTAACATCTTCATGGTCTATTACTCAACCATCAAACATGTTAGTAGCCTTTGATTTATTTTGTCATCTTCAAAACATCATAAGGGATTTCCCTAACAATAATTCCTGCCGTACACCAATTTGGGGCACCACAACCTCCAGCAGATACATTCAATGAGGGCTTCATGGCGCACTTTTGGTCCCATCCTATATTCCATATCGCCCTTCACAAGGCCACCATATTTACGGGTTAACCCTTCACTTTTAGATACATGGATAACCTCCTAAAGAATCGAGAGACGAGGAAGTAGCCCATGGTTGCGGAGTCCGAACACTTAACAAGATCAATCGTGCTGTATTTTTTCACAAGATCGCTAATGCCGTGACTTTTCATTGCTGTCGCATGTCGGAATCTCGCAACTAATGCGTTGGCTGAAAGTAAGGCCAACGAGTCAAACCCATTTTCTGGAAAACTTCGTCAAGACCCAAAAAAATTACCAAAGTGGAACACCTACCGCTGTAAGAATATAACCACATTGTGCTTATGTCAAGACTTTGTTTCATCTGGTTAAGCTTATATCAAACTTGATTGTTTCAATTCTGCAATATTTGTCAAGTTTATGAAAATCACCTATTCACTCCCTCTATGTAATACCGTTTAGCCAATATTAGTTAGCATACCAAAAGGACACTAGTTAGAAAATTTCAAGTACCTGATCTCATATCTTTGGTTGCGTAAAAGTATTTTTCACTTGGCTCCTAGATGGCCTCAATAGGCTAGTGGTGAACCCTAGTTAGGTTGGATTTCATAGATAGGTCTATTTCAATTGTAATATTTCAATGGCACATGAGGTAAGATTTTAGGAGAACCCCAGCCATTTGAGGACCATCAGTTTTCAAGTCAACATTACATCTAAACTCATTTTCTCATCTTCACCTTGCCATAAGGGTTGTGATAGATACATCAATGTCACATTTATCATAAACTAATTTTTGTGTCACAAAAAGATTCAAACTAGTATACCCGTGCCTAAGGGACCCTGGAATTTTGCAATAAGATTACTTTGAATTTGAACTTTGAAGATGCTTTGAGGTTTGAACCTTTAGTACTGCTGTTCACTATTGCAAACAAGTATGACAGGTGCAAGACTACAAGTCAAAGGTCTACAACAGACTGACAACTTGAACAGAAATACGGACTATGACAATGACAAGTTTAGTGATCCTTAAGGACATTAAATGGCGCATTCAATCATGTAAACTCGAATAAATAAATAAAATCATCTGAACCCGAGCCAAATGAGCTTCGACAGCTCTTGATCTCCGTTCCCATGGACAAATAAGAATGGTGTACACTAACAAGAAAAAGGACATAGGAGTTAATGATGCAAAGCGAGCATGCTCATCTAGTCAATCAACCCAATTTAGACATCACACTTAAAAGAAGAAGATGATAAAATAATATAAGCAAGCATCCATATGGCAAATTGCATTTTAATCTGACAAAAATTGGATTCCTTGATCTAATTTGCACATAGTTCAAAGGGACCACTTCCCAACAATTTCATCGGCCTGCATGAAATTTGATGGCCTTCTGCATTGGCTTCTTCATCCATTTGGCTCCTCTTCTTTCCACTATTCTTACTTTTGAGGCAAGCCATTTGGGTCTTCCAATTTCACATGTAACATACACTATGGACATTCCAATCACAATTCCAGATGCATAGCCTATCATGACTGCTTTTTCATCAAACGTGCTATCATGCTTTCTTGTATTATTCTCTAGGAAGAATGATGGTGGTGGTGGTGGAGGTTGAGCATCACCGGGGCATGTGTTTTGTAATGGAGTTCCACATAACCCTGGGTTTCCACGAAATGAATCGCCCATGAATGTGCTCAGTTGCTTTTCTTGAGGTATGGGGCCTATGAGTTGATTCTCTGAGAGGTCCAAATATCCAAGGAATGACAAATCATCTAATTCTCTAGGAACCCTTCCACTAAGCTTGTTTGAAGATAAATCTAGCCATTCAAGGTTAGTCAAATTTCCAAGGGTCGAAGGAATGGGGCCCACGAGATGGTTGTGGGAAAGGTTGAGCCCTATGAGAAAATGAAGATTTCCAATAGCACTTGGGATGTTCCCTTGAAAAGAGTTGTGCGATAAGTCGATGGTTGTGAAGATGGTCAAGATCCTCTCTAGCCGAATCTCCTTTCCTTTCATGGTCACATTCACAAAAGCTTCATAGAATCGCGTTCCAGCTTCTTGCCTCATGTACAGTGATTTTTTTTGCGTCTCTTGACCGTCTTGTCCATTCATCATCCCTTCAAGTTTTGCTATCAAATTGGCTGGTAAAGGACCGACAAAGTCGTTGTTTGAGAGATCCAAAATGTGCAACTTAGGAAAGAGATGAGATACCTTTGGAAAATCTAAAAGACCATTAAAATTGTTGGACCTCAAAGTAAGAACTTTTAGGTTTGGCAATCTTCCCAACCATGCCGGGAACTTATCTACTATCTTATTGTTGCTCAAATCTAGGACTTCCAAGTTTTTGCAATTGACAAGAGATTGTGGCAATGTGCCTTCAAATTGATTTTCACTCAAGTCAAGAGTTCTCAAGCTACTTTGTAGTGAAAATGTTTGAGGGATCGTGCCTGAAAGAATATTCATTCGCAAGTTCAAAACAGATAAACCAATGCTCAAGTATGATAAGCACTGGGGCAAGTTGCCAGTTAAGCTATTATTAGACAAGATGAGGAGTGAAAGGTTGGTGGCATTGCAAATCGATAAAGGGATTTTCCTTGAAAGTTGATTCTCACTGAGGCGTAAATAGACTAGGTTAGTCAAATTACCGAAAGAAAAAGGAATTGGACCGGTGAGCTTATTTGCACTCAGATGCAACAGGTCCATAGTTTGAATTTTTCCTAACTCAATAGGAATGTTACCAGAAAGATGGTTGTAGCTCAATAGCAGCACCTTCAAGTTCATTAGATCCCCTAAGGATCTAGGAATCAAACCAGAAAGTTGATTGAGTTGGAGGCGCAAATAGACTAGACTGGTCAAGTTACCCAAAGATGAAGGAATTGGGCCGGTGAGCTGATTTCCACTTAGCTTTAAGTCATGCATAGCATGAAGATTTCCCATCTCATCGGGAATGTGACCCAAAAGCTGGTTATCATGGAGGTAAAGAAGGATAAGCTCCGTCAAATTGCTTAATATCGGCGAGATTGAACCAGAAAGATTATTATTGTAAAGACTCAACGAGCAGAGAAGTTTCGAATTCCCAAGCTCTAGGGGGATGGAACCATTAAGCTTATTAGCAAATAGGTGCAGCTCTCTCAATTTGGTTAAGTTACCTAGAGTGGAAGGAACTGGTCTTGTCAGGAAGTTGGTGTCCATGTGGAGCACTTCCAAATTTATCATATTACCCATTTCAGGAGGTATAGAACCAGAAAGAGAGTTGTTGTAAACATACACCCTAGCTAATTTGCTCAAATTACCCAATGAGGAAGGGATGGATCCATGCAATTGATTCAAACATAGTGTGACCTCACGGAGCAAATACAGTTGCCCAATTTCTAGGGGAATGGAGCCATTTAACCCATTGAAACCCAGGTGTAGGACCTCCAATTTCGTTAGATGGCCAATTTCTGGTGGTATTATCCCTGAGAACCGATTGATAGAGAGGTCAAGATAGTTGATATTGCTCAAGAGACCGATTTGAGGCGGAATGTCGCCGAAGAGACTATTTATGCTCAAGTCCATGTATATGATATTGGACAAAGATGAGAATGGGAATTTGTGGAGTGTACCTTTGACATCTACGCTGGTGAGATTAATCCTAATCACACTCCCTGCTTGATTGCAAGAAATGCCATACCAAGCGCATGGACTCATGGTCGAATCGAAGCCGGTGGTATTATGAGGAGAGGGAGTCCAAGAAGAGAGGGAAGAAACCGAATGGTTGCCAAGACTGGACTTCCAATTGAGGAGGGCCTATGCTTCTATAGGGGAAGCATGAGTAGAAAGTGGAATGACAAATGTAGTGATAAGGGCAAGGGCAGCCACAAGGCTAATGACCCTCTTGAATTCTAATGAAGAATCCATCGATTCTTCTCCTTCTTCTCTTTTGGTTCTGGTATGTTGGTTTTTCTTTTCCCGAGGCACTGAGCGATGCTTAAAAAGTTTGTCCGCAGCATCTAAAAGCTGACTGAAAGAATTTTTGGTTCCTTGAAGACTTTGGAATTTTTTATTTTGTAGTCTTCGTTGGTGACTTTTCTGACTTGGTTAGTTTCTATTTCGGAATTGAGTTCCCCTCGTCAAATGAAATCCAGAGACTTTGACAGAGTCTCTTAGAAAAGTGATGTAAAAGTCATGGTCTTTCATGACCTGTGTGAGCACTCAACTTTCCTCGCGATCAAATCGTAATCTGCGCCACTGAACAAAAATAAAGAAAAAATCGTAATCTGCGCCGCTCATTATGCAATCTTAAGCGCACAAAAGAAAAGTCTACTCACTCGGCATTAATGAAGCCAAATCTTCCCCCCGTTGACCCGTTCGTGTAGAAACGAGAGCACCGTCAAAATAAGAAAGGATAAAGGCACGAAGATCTTAAAATTTATTTAAAAAATGTAATTTTAATTTTAAAAATTTTAAAAAATATAATAAAATCTTAAAACTTGTTAAGAAAATATAAACAAGTCTTAAAATTTGTCACGAAAAAACAATCAAGTTCTATAATTTATATAAATGCAATCAACGGAGGGATTTGATTGGACTCGTATGACAATTTTTAGGGCTTAATTATGCTTTTTGAAAGTTTTTAAAACTCAGTTGCACATTTATAATCAAATTTTGGTCCTATCATTATACTTGGGTGCGCTTTAGTCTCCGCGACAATTTGGACTTTTGCTATGGCTCTTGCTCTAGTGATGATAACTCCTTTCCCTGTCTTTGTACCTGTCGCAATCATATTGTTCCCTGCTTCTACGGCGAATTGTCCTCCTGTGATTTCGATCTCTATATTCGTCTCTACACCTAAAAATTGACGCAAGGACACCAAGAGTGTCGAAACTTGACTCAAAGGGACACTTAAGTGTCAAAATTTATGAAAGTGACATTTAAGTGCCAAAATCGGAGCAAAATTGATCAATTATGGCGCGTTTGGTAACGATTCTGTTTCCGGGAACAGTTCTGACCAGAAATGATTATTTTTTATTCTGTTTCCAAGAATTGATTCTAAGTAAAAGAACACGTTTGGTAACTGTCCAAAATTTCTGATTCTGGAATAAAATTGTGTTTGGTACTATGTTCATTGATTCTATTCCAAATCAATTTCTTTTGATTTTTAAATAATTTTTTTTCTTTTTTTTTCTTTTTTCTCATATTCTTCTTCTTCTTCTTCTTGTGGCCGGGCGCCAGACCGGCGAACGGCCAGGCGAGGGCTGACGACCTCACCGGAGCATCGCCGGCCCTCGGCGAGGGCAGCCCTCATCAGCTGAGCCTCGCCGTCAGCTGGGCGAGGTCCGCCTGGCCACCGATAGGGCTGGGCGAGCCTCACCGGTGGCTAGGTGCGCCTTGCTGGGGCTGGGCGAGGCCCACCTGGCCACCGGTGGCTGGGCTTGCCTCCGACAAGCTCGCCGAACCTTGCCCTGGCTTGGTGAGCCTCTAGTGAGCTCACCGGACCGATAGACGGTGACCGGCGGCGGACGGCAGTGGGCGATGGTGGACGGTAGTCACGGGATGGCGGAAGGGAAGAAGAAGACTTTCACTATTTTGATTCCCAAACCGAGAATCACTTTTTTTTTTATTTATTCTCAATTCTTGTCCAAAATTGTTCTCCGGAACAAATTTGTTCCCAGAAACAAAAATTTTACCAAACGTGATTTTGGGAACAAAAAAATCAAAATTAAGCATGTTTGGATGGTTACCAAACAATGCCTTAAGTGCCAACGATGAGAAAATCCGACCAAAACACTGACGTGGCAATTTTCTGGCAAGCTTAGTGCAAAACGACGTCGTTTTGGTGCTGACGTGATAATAATTAATATAATAAGTAATTAAATTAAATTAAAAACAAATTAATTTATTTATTAAAAAAAAAAGAGGGGGAGGAGGAGGAGGGAGGCAGTCAGCGGCTGAGGGCTCAACCCTCGCCGCCACCGCCTCCCCACCGTAGCCGGAAGGTGGGGGAGAGTCGGCCGAGGCCACTGAGCCCTGGCCGGGGGTCGGTGACCCCAACTAATTGGTGGCGAGGGTCATTGGCCCTCACCCAGCCAAACTAAGGGCTGCCGCTGACTTGGAGGTTTTTCCAGCGAGTAGCGGCCCCCCAACGGGCGACGGCCCTTAGCCTGACCAAGCGAGAGCCGGCAACCCTCACCGGATCTAGGGGAGGGCCACGACCCTCGCCCTAGATCTGGATGAGGGCATGCAAGCCCTTGCCTGGGGTCGCCAATCCTCGGCTAAGGCTTGATGGCCTCGATCGACCCTTCCCTACCTTTGTGGCAACGGCAGGGAGGCGATGGTGGCAAGAGTTGAGCCCTCAGCCGCCAGCTGCCTCCCTCCTCTTCCTCCCCCTCCTCCTTTTTTTTATTTAAAATAATTTGTTTAAAATTTAATTAATTAATTTTTATATTAAAATTTGAATTATACCAAAACGATATCGTTTTTGTGTGTGTTTTGTTGAGTCAACCTTCCGGCGAGCCACGTAAGCGAGAAAATTAATAAAAAATTGCTATATAGGATTTCCAGCGGGAATCGTCGGATATGGCACTGAAGTGTCCCATTTTTTTTTTTTAATAAAAAGTAACACTTAAGTATCACTTTTGTAAATTTTGGCACTTAAGTATTCATTTGTGCCAAGTTTTGGCACTTGGGGTGTTTTTTTGCCCCTTAAAATCTATCTATCAGTTGCAGCAAAGAATGTGAGGGAATCACATGCGACACTAAAAGATACAAGCACCACTACTTAATGGCACGTGAGTGCAAATTTTACCAATTTACTACCAATGAAGAACAAGGTGCAACAAGCTTGGATGTCCCCTAATAACATGGTTCGGAGCTTAAATGACCAAAAAGTAGAATCTAGAAACCAACAACTCAAAAATAGCTAAAAGAAATTAGCAATGCCACATTGATATAACCTACTTGTTATGAAGGATCATACGACTTTAGGAGTTTACAATGTCATGTGTAAACATCTTACTTAAGGCGCCTCAGTCACGTTCTTCATCTAACTAGGAAGTGTCATCAAATTGATGATGATGTAGTAAGTCCAAGTTCACAAGCTCTTCATCCAGCACGAATTAATATAAAAAACTTTTGGAACAAGTGCAAAACAAATCCTAAACGTTTTAGCCACTGTCTCATAGTCATTGAGTTTTAAATCTTTTTAGAAATATTCAATCGGGCATCATCTTGCTGCCGATGCCATTTTTTCCCTAAAGAATGGAATCCACTCAATATGCATGAAATTAATCTATACAGTTTTAGGCATTGCATTTTTTTTAAATTGCTTGATTTGACACATGATAAAAATATCTACTTTCTTTTTGCGAAATGCATCAATAATATATTTTTGAGATTTATGCTTAAGAAAATCCCTTTGATCTTGAAAGATATTATTGCATATTTATGGATATTCTTGCTATATTCTTAGAAGATATCTTATATCTAGCAAGTTTTGATCCGCAAATGGAGGAAGGTATTACGTGACATTTTTGCAAAAAATATTATCTATTATACAAGATTTTCAGGTGGCAATAGAATCTTTCATATGAATTTTGGAAAGCTCAATCAGAAAATTGTGGAGATTCTATACTATTTTTTGGAGGCTCAAAAATTCCCTTCTTTATGCAAAGTTTTTGCAAATTATTGAGGAAATCCCTTATGTGTCATATGAAAGGAAGAGAAAGTGAATCCAAAAGGAAAGGAAAAGAATCATGATCACCTCAAAAAGGCAATTAATTGAGGGGGAGCATTGATCAACTATGAAAAAATCTTTTTGAATTGATCATGATCTTGATTATTATGGAAGGAAGAAAGATGTAAATGTGTTAGAACTTGTTAAGTTCTACAAAATCCGCTTAGTGCATCTTTTATTACCTTTTGTCATTAACAAATCTTTTATTGATATTATCATTTTATCATGACAAAATGGTAAATAAATTTTATAATGCATCAGTGATTTTTATTGGATATTTGCTGTTATATATGATCAAAGTGAGCTATTGCATATCTTTAATATTCGACTTGCTTTGTAAAAGCTGATTTTTTTTTAGAAATTGTGTTTCATGAAAGCTATATTTATTATCGTTTTATATTCTCTACGTGATACTATTTCTATTGTTATTGCTTTTTGATTATGGCAAAAAGGGGGAGAGAATATAAATATACATATTTGTTGATATTTATTGAGCTGCGATTATTTTCTATATATTGTTATGTTCAATTTATTTGCTATATTCTGCTATCATTTGATGGAAATTACGCTGTGTTTAAGATTGCCTTCATTTATTATTATCTTTAAAAGCATGATTACACATCTGCATATTCAAAAATTATTTTGTTATCATAAAAAAGGGGGAGATTGTTAAGGAAATCCCTTATGATGTTTTGAAGATGACAAAATAAATAAAAGGCTATTAACATGTTTAATGGTTAAGTAATAGACCATGCAAATGATAGAACATATAAATGATATTATCAAAGTCTGAAGAAGGCGAGAAGACTGAACGTAACACATGTCCAAAGTATATTTTGAAGATTTCCAGACTTCTATGTCAAAGTTTGAAGACTACTATACTTTAGTGTCAAAGTCTATTCTACATCAAGAGTCTGCCATTTTAATAAATTCCAAACTGAACGTGAATGAAGAACCAGAAAACGGACTCATTGCTGAAGTTGAACTTATTCAAACTGTGTCCAGACCTTAAAGCTAAATATGTTCAGAAGCAGAATATGTTCAGACTAATGTCCGGATTGTAAAGTTTATTGCATTAAACTCAAATTATAAAGTCTATTACTCTTAGACTTTACATCCAGAACGAGACACAAGTTCAAATTGTAACAAATTCAGAACGAAACAGATTTAGGACGAAACAACTTGACAAAACGTAACATAAGCCTAAACATATAATGGCTAGTGATCTGGTTTGGATTCTACATTAAGATTGATTTGATTGACTCAATTTAATTGATTGACAATTAGATCTTGAAGACAAGAACTTTTTATACGAAGAAACTCTACTTATGAAAACCAAGATTCTGTTTGTATGGGCGATCAGAATCAATTTATGATTCTACTTTTGTAACTCAACAGCTACCAAATCTTTTAGATACAAATCTATCCAATTGGTACATTGGAAGACGATCCTCTAAGATACTGTCCAATAGCTAATTTGGAAGTGGATGAGTATTCAAGGAGATGAAGGACCGATGAGCAAGTAAGAGACAGAGCGTAGAATTTATAATTTCAAAGTTTGAGCAAAGTTCGATTATACACTTGTCTCTGGTGAACTTAAACGTTTGGATCGTGAGAGAAATACCAAAAGAGTGACTTAGTGAGATAGTGTGATCTATCACGAAGTGTTTGTACTCAAAGTTATAATTTCTTGTTGATTGCATAGTGGAATCCAGCTAGAAGGCTGTTAGCGTGGGAGAGTGAACGCAGGCTTGATCTAAGCTGAACCACAATAAATTATGTATTCTTATTCTCTTCCTTGAACTCTTTTATTTTGTTCGTAGTTCTATTTAACTGCTAAAGTCCGATCTCGCTCAAAGTCTGTTATTCTTTAGACTCAGTTTAAAAAAAAAAAAATATTTCTACCGTTTCTTACGAAAAATTTTCTTCACACCTATTCACCACTCTCTAGGTGTTCATACTAGCACTTTCCTCTATAAGTGTTTCGAACATATTGAGCAGTTTTGGTACTAATATAGTATTGAGTTGCATCTAGATCATTCAGTTGAGACACCATCGCCTATTCGATGAAATGTTTATGGTCTAGGACTCAGATGAAAATGACTTATTGAGCAGGTTTGGTATCAATATGGAATTGAGTCGTTGCGTCTACATCATTCAGTCCCATCACCTATTTGATGAAATGATTATGAGGATTTAGAGGGAGTTAATCTCATTCTTGCATAATCTGAAAGTAAAGCGATTTAGGATGAAAGATCTTAACTGGTCTTCAAGTCATTTACGTCTAACTCCTAGTGATTTCTCAAACTCTGAATCTATTTCTGAACTCTAGATTCGTTGTTTTTGTGTTTTATGTTCCAATGCCTATAAATGATCGTTAATGGTGAGAGCTTGGCTAGAGTTGTCCACATGGTCATCTTACTTCATACCCTTAGTTTCCGTTCATTTCAGTAAGTTGTAGTAAATGGGGTAAAGTCCAGTGAACAATGGTGGTCAAAGGTAATAGCTAATGGCATAGGTCTTGTGATGAATATAGGGGTTCGATTTTTAAGTATATATGTTCAATACTTCGGTGTTCTGGTGTGATAAGCTCTGATTGTTAATGTGCTGGTACAATGACATTTGATTTTGTGTATTCTCAATTGGAATTGAGGGAAAGTGATGGTTATTAAAAATGATGATTCATTACAATCATACAATTAATAATAGATATGAAACCTGAATAGAATTTGAAATCAACCCTAAAACTCAGGATAGGTAGGTTTTAGATTTCAAAGTATACAGAACAAGTTCTAAATTTCAAAAAATAAGAGAACTCTTTCAGCAAGTAGATTCCAAATGGAACTTGTATTGAACCTGAAAGCACTCTAACAGGTATTCCCTATTTTCATCGCTCTAATAGGTATTCCCTATTTTCATTCCGGGCATAATTCCATGACTAGAAAGAGCTAGAGTGCTCATTTTAGAGGACGAGCATTCCCTATTAGACTTTGTCCAATCTCTTGGACCATTTGAATACCCTGTAGCGGAACGGAGTCGACTTTTCGCTAAGAAGGGGGGGGGGGGGGGAGATTATCGTCCTCGGTGTCTCGCTCACAACCACTAAGAAAGTCCTCAGACACTGTGGGACGATGAATACCTTTCTATAGTATATAAAAACACCTGACCCATGGCATAAATGAACATGATTAAACTGCATCCCAACACAATTAAGCCACTTTATTGCAACTTATCCCCTGGATCTTGATGATTATGAGGTATGCAACAGGGTACACCTAAGCAAACGGTAGCTATAATTCAAACTACAAAGAAGATACTTGCAAGAAGAAAAATGCAAGTCACGGGATTAACATGATCAAATATTTTTTACATCGAAAGGTAACTTGCGACAAGCCACTGGCATGCGATATGCATACCACAATACCCCCACCAACATATCGTGAACTACCAACATTGGCTCAAATTCTCCAAAGAAAGCAAAGGAATTTACTAAATAGGTCGCTATTCTCGTTGTAGCCATCCAAAGCCCTTTTCCACATGCTAAACAATTCAAAGAAGTTATAATGCAGAAGCCTCATCGCCCAAAGAGGGTGGCACTAGTGGGCACTCACGAGGAAGGGATGCTGACACACTCCACATTCAATAGTCTCAGAACCAGAGGTTGGAACCTGGACCTGCAATTATTCCAGAGCACACCCCTTTTAATATCCAAGTATTTAACAATAGGACCAACATAACACATCTGAGCTGTTGTTGGTGAAGGGTCTCATACCTGCAAATGAACAGTGCATATTGGACGGGCAACTTCCTTCATCCTCCTTCCAGAACCATCTGACTGGGAGCCTGTAAAAAGACAGTTCCTCTGTCAACACTAGACAGAAGCTCAACTAACAACGAGCCAAAAAAGGGTACTTTCATGACAGAATCCATCAGGTTCATTAAAAAGACGGATCCTCTGAAAATAAACAGCTGCGTTGAGAACACGTGTATCCAGTTAAGATTAGAGAATTACCCGCTGATCCTTTGTGATTCCTCTCCATTTCCTCCTGTCACATACAAATAATGTCAGAAACTTATAGCGTGACAACACACTTTCTTCAAAAGAGCCTAAAAAAAGATTGCGCAAAGTTGTCCGAAGACTTTGCCACAAAGAAATTACAGGGAACATGTCTACCTGAAGCTATCTATGCAAAGTATCAGAAAGACTACCTGAAGCTTTCTTGCAAGGTCCTCATGACTCTTAAATCTCACCGGTTTACTAGATGCTTCCTTCGCATTGCTCAGTCGCTGAGTAACTTCAGCCTACAAAACCCCATTGTTTAGACTGACAAGGTATGAGGAGTGTAATATGCCAGCCTATTGCAAGTTGTAATAGGTCTCAGGCCCAAGCACATACTAAGATACATGTGGGGTACATTCACTTCAAAGAAACTAGAAATATACCAAACAACGGTCACAAACGCGAACTGGTTGAGCATTTTCTTCGGCAGTTAGGGCAATCCTGCCATGGGTACATTTATCGCAGAAAATATCTCCACAATTCCTGCAGTGGTGCTGAATCCAAAAAAACCAGACATGAGGGAAAACAATATAGATGAACACTGGAGACTAGTAGTGATATAAAAGTATGTACCCTGCGAATAAAAGCACTAAAATCCGTTCCACAAGCTGTACGCTTTGAAGCTGCTTCATCGGGAAACTAATAAGGAAAAACCAAGGAATGTGAGTAGCTTTTATGGCAAACAAGGCTGATGTGAGATTCTAAGGAAACCAATGATTTGATACTTCCATGCTTTTGATAGTAACTTCTCATTCTTCTCATTAAGAATGAGAATAAATGCATACAAAACACCTGGTAAAACACGATATAATACTATTTCAAAGGGTGATAACTTTTTACACAAAAAGGATTTACTGAGAGACATCAGCATTTGGTGACTATGATTAATTCAAAGACGACACACTTGACATGTTTTGATCCATATTTTCACTATATGTTGATGACATAAATGACCAACACAAATACAATAAGAAAAACACAATTTTGATGGCATGGCACAAGTTGCTAGCCAATTTTGGTCTGCACAAGATCTCTATGTACCTAGTCTAAGCCCTCGTAAAGAGGGAGATCCAGGATACAAAAGGATGTCAACATCTATAATTGTCAGATCTTCCATGAAATGGACAATAAAATAGGAATGATGAAGTGCAAAATCTTGTAGAGTCCACTCTGGAAAATAGTCACGCCAAATGGATTTCAAGGCATCAAATATGCATAAGCAATTTGAAGATGTTTGGTGCATGTGTGATTGCTCGAGAATTGATATAGCTCGAAATGGAAATCCTTAAAAAAGCTGGAGGGGCCACATAAAATGAGACGATAAAAACCTCCTTAACAGTCCATTTCAAAGACTACTACTAGATGCTTCGAAACAAAGGCAATTTTATGGTAAGGCCACAAGAGAACCAATCAAACAGGTGTGCAAAGACGTAAGGTAAGCATATCTGTACAGAGACTCTAGCAAAGCTGGAAGAATTCTAAATAGTTTAAAATTCCCATCCCATTTGCCTAATGGAGCTTCCAAGTTCATGTAAATGCATGCGTTCAAATCCACATGAAGCAAGTTTGTTTCTTCAATAGAGTTCCACAAATCTAGACAGATCAAGATCTCCAAACAATCCTGTTTTCCCAAAAGCCTACTTGCAAACCATTGCAGCAAAAATTAAACCGAAGCTTAAACAGAAGCTGCCACCGACTGAAGGAACTTTAACCTCAGCATCAGGGAAAATGCCACAAGCAACTAAAAAAATTAACACATGCTTGCCCAAATAGCCAATGCAACAAAATAACATCAATTCCATCAGCATATGCCCCAGGGGGGAATGAAGAAGATAAAAATGGATTTTGCGTTATACCCAGTGATCTTTCTCTTCATTGCTAGGCTTCATCAAATTCATCCAGTCAGCAATACCTTTCTTCCTCTCTGCAGGCTGTTCACTTGTCTTTACAGGATCAGAAGGCCTGCTCCTTCCACCTATTTCCTTTAACTGGAGCATGTAAAACATTTACTTTCAGTCCAGAAAGCACATAAACCATCAGCTGAACTATGGAGCTATTTAAAGTTATATAACAAGTTAATATATATATATATATTATGGTGCTATTTAAAGTCCACAAAAAAAAAAATTAACTATGGAGCCATTTTCTATTGATGGTCTAATGCAGGGATATGGATCCTTAAATGAATTCATCTCTTTGCAAGTATGGGCAACGTGTGGTCTAACAGTTCAAGTGCACAAGTGCATCTCAATCCTTGGACCCCAGTCAAAGGTTCTGTTGATTCTGATTAAAGCAGCAAAGAAGCAGAAAAACCAGAACTATAGATATCGAGGAAGAAAGATGAAAAAAACAGAGGAAACAGAGAGAACAGTATAAAAAACAGAACAGAGAAACTTTAGTCTAAAAACAGCAGTACTGATACATCAAAAAACCAACAAACTCCTCCTTGGATCAGTAGCTGCTGCATACTCCAATTTTCTTTCTCAATGCCTCAAATCTTCCAGCTTGAAGTGGTTTAGTGAACATATCAGCAAGTTGATCTTCAGATCTGCAATAAATCAGCATGACCTCACCATTTTGTTGCACCTCACGTAGAAAGAAGAACTTGACCTTGAAATGCTTAGTTTTGCCATGAAAAACTGGGTTCTGAGATATTGCAATTGCAGCTTGGTTATCCACATTGATCTTGATACATTCATTGAAGTTCAGCCAAAGATCTTTCATTATCTTCTTCAGCCATAAGGCTTGATTTGCTGCTGCAGTAGCAGCTATAAACTCTGCTTCAGTAGTAGATTGAGCTACAATTTCTTGTTTTTTAGAACACCAAGTGAAACAAGCTGATCCTAAACTGAAACAGTACCCTGATGTACTCTTCATATCATCCATCGAGCCAGCCCAATCACTATCAGAATAACCTTGTAAATTGAATTCTAGACTCCTTTGAAACTTCACTCCAAAAAGCATGGTTCCTTTTAAATACCTTAAAATCCTCTTAGCTGCAATCAAATGAAGCTGACTTGGATCACTCATAAATCTGGACAGAACACTTACAGCAAATAAAATGTCTGGTCTGGTTTCTGTGAGGTACATGAGACAACCTATTAGACTTCTGTACATCGAAACATCCACAGCTTCAGTTCCATCATTCTTCTGCAATTTCTCTTTTGCTGCCATAGGTGTACTGACACTTCGACATTCTTCCATCTGAAATTTCTTCAAAATTTCCTTTAAGTACTTCCTCTGACAAATGAAGATTTCATAAGGACTTTGCTTGATTTCCAGACCTAAGAAGTAAGCCATTTTTCCTAAATCTGTCATCTCAAAACCAGCAAATAGGCCTTGCTTAACATTTTCTATCAGCTGAACATCATTTCCTGTTACCAAAAGATCAACCACATATAGAGATAGAACTACCACACTATGATTCACTTTCTTAATATAAAGAGTGAACTCACTCAAGCTCTTTTTAAAACCTAAATCCAGTAGATATCGATCAATTTTTCCATACCAGGCTCTTGGAGCTTGCTTCAGTCCATATAAAGCTTTATGCAATTTGTATACACTCTCTTCTTGCCCTTTAACACAGAACCCTTCAGGTTGTTCAACAAAAATTTCCTCTTCAAGCTCACCATTTAAAAATGCAGACTTGACATCAAGCTGAAAAATAGTCCAACCCTTCTCGGCTGCAACAGCTAACAAGAGTCTTACTGTGTCCAGCCTTGCAACTGGAGCAAAAGTTTCAGAATAGTCTACTCCCCATACCTGAGCATAGCCTTTAACAACCAGCCTTGCTTTATACTTGTTAACAGAGCCATCAGGATTGAGTTTTTTTCTAAAGACCCACTTAACTCCAATTACATTCTTATTTAATGGCATGTCTACCAATTCCCAAGTCTGATTTTTTTGAATCATTTCATCTCCTCCTGCATTGCTGCAAACCACTTCTGATCTTCCTTGGCTTCAGCAAAATTTGATGGTTCGAGCACAGCCACATTACTCCTTTCATAGATCTCAGCAAGTGACCTTGTGCCTCTTACAGGTTCATCATCTATACTTTCTTCCATTTCCCCTGTAATTTCATTAGTCTCCACATCAGTTTCAGGTTGTCTTTCAAAGTGCTTCAATTCAGTGTTCCTTCCATTTAACCAATTCCATTCATCTTCCTCTAAGAACATAACATCTCTGCTCACAGTAATCTTCCTTGTCTTTGGATAGAAAATTCTGTAAGCTTTTGATTGAGAGCTATATCCAACAAAAATTCCAATCTCAGCCTTTTTATCAAGCTTATCCCTTTTGACATCAGGAATATGAGTATAACACAAACTTCCAAAAACCTTCAAATTTTTCACAGAAGGTTTAGTGTCTTGCCAGCCCTCGAGAGGTGTCAGTTTCTCTAAAGCTTTTGTAGGTAATCTATTTAAAAGAAATACAGCAGTGTTGGCTGCCTCAGCCCAAAAACTTTTAGGCAAATTCTTTTCCTGCATCAAACATCTGGCCATCTCCATAATGCTTCTATTTTTCCTCTCACTAACCCCATTCTATTGAGGTGAGTAAGGGGCTGTAAATTGCTGTACAATTCCAGCTTGCTCACAAATCAGTTTGAATTTGTTAGCTGTATACTCAGATCCATTGTCTGACCTGAGAGCTTTGATTCTCTTCCCACTTTGATTTTCAACTAATGCTTTAAACTTCATAAATACATCAGCTACTTCAGTCTTAGCTTGCAGAAAATAGATCCAGCTCATTCTAGTCAGATCATCAGTAAAAGTAATAAAATACCTGCTTCCATTTAAAGAAGGTTCAGACATAGGTCCACACACATCAGTGTGAACTAATTCCAGCTTTTGATATGTCTTCGAGACTCCTCCTTTGAAGGGAAATCTGGTTTGTTTTCCAAGAAGGCAGGTTCTGCATTGTGGAAGCTCTTCCTTCAAGTTTGGTAAATCATCTACCAGGCCATTTCTCTGCATAACCAGCATACTCCTCCTATGAACATGCCCCAATCTTTTGTGCCACAGCTCTATGTTCTCTTCTGTACACTTCAAAGCCATCTGCTGCATCTCATTTGGCTTGAACACAAAACTTTTATCCCTCATTTGAACTCTCAAGACTTCATTGCTGTCAGTATCTTTAATGAGACATTCCCTTCCTTCGAACTTCACTATATAGCCCTTCTCCACTAACTGACCAACACTTAACAGATTCTGGTCAATATTTGGCACAAAGAGGACATCCTTGATTAACTTCACCCCCTGGTTTCCTTTAACAGCAACTACACCTTTACCTTGAACTTCAATATGCTGTCCATTGCCAATTCTGACTTTGGACTTTACTGTTTTGTTTATGCTCTTGAATAGCTCTAAGTTGCCAGTCATGTGATTAGTACAACCACTATCTATCAGCCATGTACTATTTTCGACTGAATATTCACCAGCTGAAGCAACAAATAAGTGCTCTTCATCAACTTCACTCACTGCCACTTGTGCTTCTCCTGTTTGCTGATAAGCTTTCCCTTTGCAAATAGCTTCCATATGACCCAACTTGTGGCATCTTCTGCACCTCGCATCTGGCCTTTTCCAGCATCTAAAGGACTGATGGTTGGTTCCACCACAGTACTGACATGGCCTTTTATTATTTTTCCATTTGCTAGATCCACCAGCATTTCCTTCTTTTGGTAAAAATTTCGAATCAGCAACATTTCCCTTAAACTGAATCCATTTCTTCCCTTTGCCTCCATCATTTTGCTTTACTTTGGCTTGCAATGCCCCCTCAACATGATTTTCTCTCCTCATTAGTCTTCTTTGCTCCTGTGCCTGCAAAGCATTCAGCAACTCTGCAAGTTTTATATCAGCCAAGTCCCTTGTGTTTTCCAGAGAAGCTATAGTAGCTTCAAATTTTTCTGGAAGAGACACTAGGATCTTCTGAACAAGCCTATCATCCCTCAAGTCAGTTCCCAAAACTCTGATTTTATCAGCTATTCCCACTAGCCTATCTGAGTATTCCTTCACTGACTCAGATTCCTTCATCTGCTGTCTCTCAAATTCTCTCAAGAGATTCAGCACCTTCATACCTCTTATCTTCTCATCTCCTTCATATTCTTCCTTCAAGAAATCCCATATGACCTTCGCAGAGTCACACTTCATAATTCTAGTGAAGATGGTAGGCGAGACAGCAGCATACAGGCAAGATTTTGCCTTGGCTTTCCTTGTGGTTCTCTCTTTATGAAGCTTGATTTGATTCATGGTCGGATTATTTGGAAGTGGAGCAACTTCATAATCATCCTCCACAGCTTCCCACAGATCATGACCCTCCAGGAATGCTTTCATTTTAACAGCCCATGCTTGATAATTCTCTCCAGTAAATACTGGAGAAGCCATCATAGAAAAACCACTTGAACTTGTCTCCATCACCCTCTAACCTCTTTGCACTACAATACTTGCTTCACTTCACAGTCCCTCAAGATCATTCGATGCTCTGATACCACTGTTGATTCTGATTAAAGCAGCAAAGAAGCAGAAAAACCAGAACTATAGATATCGAGGAAGAAAGATGAAAAAAACAGAGGAAACAGAGAGAACAGTATAAAAAACAGAACAGAGAAACTTTAGTCTAAAAACAGCAGTACTGATACATCAAAAAACCAACAGGTTCAAATCCACAGACTATGGTTAAGCCGATGAACGGCTGGTGTGAACAATGTACATCCAATAGTAAGTCCCTGGATGAAAACTCTAAAACATCCAATGCCAGTTTAGCCACAAACAATTTAGTAGTCTAAATCTGACCAGACCTAAGACCAGTTCCAGTCAAACCAGCCAGTCCAGTGAGGTTTCAAAGTTTAGAAATGAGTGAAGGCCTGGCTTGCATTTCTGCAAGGCCTTGCAAGTCCCCCACCAATATGCATGTGAAAGGAAGGACTTTGGCCTTGCGCCAGTATGCACATGAAAGCAAGGAAAAAGGCAGGAAATACTCAATATCTAAGCAACGGCGATAGAGTGTGAGAATTCATTCATAAGTGGCTACAAATTATAACATATTAACATAACAGGGTAAAAAGTCTACTTCACACACACATTGGACAAGCCTTGTCAGCCCACTAATTTATCCATCCACCACATCATGCACATAATTGGTAAATGCAGATGTAGCATTCTACCTGAACAGTCGCAGCTGTCACCGTATCAAGGAGTGTGTTAGTTGTGTAACGATTTGATTGTAATCTAATACGCCTGGGTTCAATATCCACAGAACTCTTTGACCAAAATGAAAATATAGATGAATCCGTCACCTGCGTGGCACCATGCATCCATTGGTCAACATTAAGTTAAAAACTGTAAAAGAACGCGTAAACAAGGAAATTAACTCACTTCACATCTGGTGATGGTCTCTAAAGGGTATATCCTCAAAGTCCGACTTGTTGAAGGATCAAGCATACGAATTCCATCCAAGCCTATCTGAAAGAGAATACGTAACATCAAGAATCAGTTGCAATAGAATCAACCACCAAATGACTGAAGGATAAAAGCAAGAAAGTGACAAAATGATCTACTGTATTGGTCACAGCTCTTGTTTACTATAGGTATCTTACAATAAAACAAAGAGATGTTTAAGATCTTTGAATTAATATTAAGAACATGGTAAGGAGATAATATGAATAGTAACGGAATCAGTGAGTTCAATTATAGGTGTTCTCCACCTCATATTTCCCCCCAGGTGGGGGGGGGGGGGGGGGGGGGAACGAAACACAGAGTGCACGCACACCGTGATTTATCGATGCCAAAGGGAATTATGTTGGTTTACTAATAGGTGTTCTATTCCTCCTCTTGCAATAATTGGCACTCGGCAAGAGGGTGAAAGTAACTATTAATGAGATTGAGAAATCAATGAACAGCTTGTACAATAAATTGGAAAAATAAGTTCTCAGAATTTAGACACTGAATATGTTTTGATTTGTATGGATTTTAAGTTATTTTTTCCAAATCCTACAGTGCTTATAATTCGATTTTTATTTTATGCAAAACACGACATCTTTCAGAAAAATGCAAATATTGACATGTATACACCTATAAAATGTTTAATTTTCAAATTAGTAGGAAAGAAAATTTTTAAGGCAAACAAAACAAGTGCTTAACAAAAGATTGTTCAATATAAGCTTTGGAAGATCAACATTGCATCTTGTTAGTTTCTCAGCAAAAAGGAGTTGCAGATGTGATAATAGGCTTTAGCAATATAATTGGTAAAGTTCTAACTCCCATAAAAGTTTTTCCATCAAACAAATTAAGTAACTGCTTCCTTACTTCATCTTGTGTGAAATTTTTGCTTAAATGAATCTGTCTAGTCAAAATTAGTCAGTATTACCAGACTCTTTTGATCTTATTAAGTGTCAAATTTTTCAGTTATCGGCATTTAATTAAGCTGTCAAAGAGGACCTAACTATTTGGGCTAATATGGGTACTAAACAAGAAACCTTCTAGGTATAACAATTTTCACCATTCCTCTTTTAGCTAGTCTAGGTCGTTTGCTAACGTTTTCTACAGCAAATGCAGTCAGTGTCCTTCCCCCATTATATAATTTGGTCAGTAATAGTTACATTATTGATTGATTTTATGGTGACTTAATGTAATTTTAATTATATTAGTCTTTTGAAGGCATCTACAAACAGTGATTGCTAACGTCGCATTTATCTCTAACATATACAATCCTCATAATCCACATAATTTTATGATAAATCCACATAACACATCTATCAAACAATTATTTCGTCAAACAGTGATCTTCAAGACATTTAAACATCAAAAGGGCATATCTTCAACTTCTTAAGACATGAGTTAATGAAAAAAAAATATTAGCATTAGCATCTAAGGCAGGCAATCCTTTCACTTGCTTCAGTAATAAGCGAAGAGTATAACAGGAACTGGAATAATGAAGATGGTACAAAACTACAACCTTGCATCTCTTACAAGCTATTAGTCTAGGATGTGCTAAGGTTTTCCAGAACAAAAACAGGTGTTGCCCGATAAAGGAAAGTTCTTTGCTTTTTATTTTAAAATCATTATGGCAGTTTAGCCAAAACATCATTTACTTCAGTTCACTTGCAATGAAGAATCACAATGAAAACTATCATAACATTACAACTCAAACAGTCAAGAGATGTAATATATTCAGTTGCATCAGATCATTTGTACCCATACTTTGCAGGTTTATTTTTTTGTAATGAAACACTTTGATGCTCATACGGTCTATCTGTCCTAGAACCCCAAAGAATCTTAGGTTAGCCTCTGATTTAAGACGAACTAGGCATTAAACGAGTCAAATTCAGTAGCGCTGAAATACTAACGATGAACTTACTACTCTGCACACTATAAACTTCTGAAGGTAGAAATTAAGCAAAATGAACAAGCAAAGACAAACCTGACAGAGAACATCCATTGTACTTTGAGAACCACTTTCAGGCAAGAGCTTCACCCTAAACTTCTGGACCCCACTCTTTACATCCTGCTGCGTCTCCGCCTTGGGCACTGCTCTTACAATCTTCGGTGAGCTGACTGAAGACTCCTTCCCAGAGGGAAAACTGATTGGTCTTCCACAGTCATCGAACGCAGACCAGGTCGATGATTTCGAAGAAGTGCCTCGAGCACCATATGGCTCGACTTTCCCTCCTTCGTAAGCAAACACACCATCTCCATACGCGTCCTCCCGCCTCGAACCCGAACCATACTGCAAAACATCCGATTGCTTCCTGTAGAAGTCCGACCCGTAATCGGACATGCTACGACCGTATCCCCCGCCATACCTATCATCGAGGAACGATCCCCCCCTGATCGTACTTCACGGAATTATCATAAGTCGGCTCATACGGCGTGTTGTACGGAGCCGACGAGGCGTAGATGGACGAGTACGGCGAATTCGTGCTCGGATTGGGAGAATTGGGTACGTCTTATGCTCCAGGCTGTCAAACAAGAAGGCGGTCGCAGCGCGACACGTGTCTCGTGGGACCCACGATTTTAGAGGCGCCCATTTTGAAAATTTTCCTGTACTGTAGCTCTGCCGCGGTTTCTTTTATTGCACCTCTCTCTCTACACTCACTCTCTCTCCCGACGAAGTCCCTCTCTCTCTGCCCTCTCTCTTTCCGACCGGCGAACGATTGCCTGCAACCGACGAACCACCGAACGGGACCGGCGAGAGGACCGCGACTTCCCTCTCTCTTTGCTGCCCTCCTTTCCGACCGACGAACCACCGCATGGGACCGGCGGGAGGACCGCGACTTCCCTCTCTCTGCCCTCCTTCTTTCCGACCGACGAACCACCGCACGGGATCGGCGAGAGGACCGCGAGCAATCGATGAACCACCACACGGGACTGGCGAGAGGACCGCGACCTCCCCCTCTCTCTCTGCCCTCCCTCTTTCCTACACCGCGAGCAAATCAGATATTTTTGTAGAGATCTCCCATCGTCGCCTTCATCTTCTTTTTCCCCTTTTTTTTGTTTTGTTGTTTTTTTTTTTCTTGTGTTCAGATGGCGGAACTGGAGTTGCATATGGAGGACGACGTGATGTCTCACATCGACCTCAAGCTTCTTCGGCGACCTCCTGAGGCCGGCGACGTCATCGGCGCTTGCTCCCCGAACGCGTCGTCATCGTCAATAGACTCGGGGTTCGACGAGATGGAGAACATCTTGATGAAGGACGACGAGGACGGCGGAGTTGTCGGTGGCGGGATTAGGGCTGATTCGAGCCAGGAGTTCGGCGATAGGTTCCTCGCTGACGTGCTCGTTGACTCCCCGGAGATTGGTCCGCAGAGATAGCCGATAGGTTCGGCGACAAGGAGGAGCCTGGATCGTCGGATGACGGCGGGGTCGACACTGCGAAGGTTGATGGGGCTAAGGGTGGCGGTGAAGCCTATGATCCTGCTTCTAAGAAGCTCAGGAGGTACATTGATTGATCGGTGCTGCTTAATTATTCGATTGGTTGCTTTATGTTGAATTCTGTCGTAAGCCTTTGTAAAACTGAAATGAATGTCATTGGGGAGGGGTCCATACATCACCTATTTTACCTTCGTAACTCAGTTTCTTGGGAAAGGAAAAAATTATTTAGTGGTTTGCCTATCGACAATGTAGCATTTAGTCAGATGCACAATCTATTACAAATGTTTTGGTATATATAATGTAAAATTGTTTGATTATGTGGTTGATAGAGAGAATATGAGGAGTTCAAGGTGCAAATCAATGCTTTGGTTGCAAAGGCACAAAAGATGCCAGAAGAAGGGTGGACAATGCAGGATGGCACTGCCTGGGCTGGAAATAACCCCAGGGATCACCCTGGAATGATACAGGTATACGATATTAACCAGTATTCCAGAAGCATTTAAATCAACCCTCTCCCCTCTTATGCATCTAGTTAGTGTTTTCTTTTTGTTGTCGAAAATAATAGGTTTTCCTGGGCCACAGTGGGGGACTTGATACTGATGGAAATGAGCTACCTCGACTTGTTTATGTTTCTCGTGAAAAGCGACCTAGTTTCCAACATCACGAGAAAGCTGGAGCCATGATTGCTTTGGTTTGTCATCTCTATACATCTTATGTAGCTTTTCTTGTCATGTGTCTCTTTTAGTGACAGGCTGACATCTTTAATTGTAAACAAATGAATGTATGTTGGTGTGATTTGGTTTTTCAGTTTAGATTCTTCATTTAGGTTCTTCATCGCTTGCTTGCATTGAAATTTATATCTATATGCATTAGGATCCTGATTAATGGATCTCTAGGTTCGAGAAATCACATTCCAAGTTCACCCTACATTATTGAAGCTTATTCTTTTTGTGCTTTCAGTTTGAATGTACAGTTGGAATTATCTTTTTCAAGGATCAGTTACCTTTTATTTTTTCCCCCGTGGATTGTAATGTTGATAGTGGTGTCTCTAGCTTATAGTGAGGATTTGTTTATCATAAAGAGATTCATTGTCCCCGACCCTACTTTAACTTCATACTATTTCTCTTCATATTGAGAAACAAATATTACGGTTTGATTTTCCCACATTGCTGCTTGTCTGAATGTTGTTCTTATCCGCTGGAGAAATTAGTTAGATCTGCTTATTACTTTTTGGCATTTCTGAATTTATAACTTACTGTTTTATTTTGTGTAGATCCGGGTCTCAGCTGTCCTAACCAATGGACCGTATCTTTTAAATGTTGACTGTGATCATTACTTTAATAATAGTAAAGCATTGAAAGAAGCAATGTGTTTCATGATGGATCCCGCTTATGGAAAGAAGATGTGCTATGTGCAGTTCCCACAATGTTTTGATGGGATTGACTTGCACGATCGATATGCTAACCGCAACATCGTCTTCTTTGATATAGGTGTGTCTTCATCTTTTTCCTACTTCCAAAATGCTAGTTGTTTATGTTCATTTGTTGCCTTTTTTAACTGAGCTAGATTATCTTATTTATGATCTCAATGCAGATTAACTTGAAAGGGCTTGACGTCATCCAAGGTCCTGTCTATGTTGGAATTGGATGTTGTTTCAACAGGCAAGCCCTTTATGGATATGACCCTGTATTAACCGAGGAAGATCTGGAACCAAATATTATTGTAAAGAGTTGTGGTTCAAGAAAGAAGGGGAAGGGTGGCAATAAGTACATTGACAAGAAAAGAGCAATGAAAAGAACTGAATCCACTGTTCCAATTTTCAATATAGAAGATGTTGAGGAGGGGGTTGAAGGTAGGTCTTGATTTAATTATGAGTTTCATTTTGTATCTTTGGATGTTAGAAAGCAGACTTATACTGGTCCAAATGCCTGGACTTACTCCATGATTACTGTCAAAACTAGCCTGAATTGATGTCAGATTGGGGTATCTTACCTTGCCCTTAAAGGACCCCCTTAAGCTTTAGAATAAACCAAAAAATGTCTCTCTTTTGATGTCACTTAATTGTTCGACTGACTTAACAGTACCTTTGCTATGTGTTATATCGTGTTAACAGCACCAATTTGTTTTGTAGGATATGATGATGAGACGTCGCTCCTGATGTCTCAGAAAAGTCTAGAGAAAAGATTCGGTCAGTCTCCTGTTTTCATTGCGGCTACTTTCATGGAACAGGGTGGCCTACGACCATCTACCAATCCTGCAACACTTTTGAAAGAAGCCATCCATGTTATTAGCTGTGGCTATGAGGACAAGACTGAATGGGGCAAAGAGGTATGTTATGATGTTATACAATTTCTATTCTAGATGTAAAATTCCATGTCATATGGTTGGAATTGACTTGATGTTCTTTCTACGAACAGATCAGATGGATATATGGTTTTGTTACAGAAGATATTTTGACTGGATTTAAGATGCGTGCTCAAGGCTGGATTTCAATCTATTGTATGCCTCCTCACCCAGCATTCAAGGGGTCTGCTCCCATCAATCTTTCTGATCGTTTAAACCAGGTTCTCAGGTGGGCCTTGGGGTCAATTGAGATTTTGCTAAGCAGGCATTGTCCTATATGGTATAGATATAATGGGAAATTGAAGCTCTTGGAGAGATTGGCGTACATCAATACAATTGTGTATCCCCTCACCTAAATACCGCTGATTGTGTATTGTATTCTCCCTGCAATTTGTCTTCTCACTAATAAATTTATTATACCTGAGGTAAGTGATACTTCTCTCTTCATTGTAGAGTATTCAATCTCATGTATTTCGTTTGTTGTACATTAATCCACATTAACTCTATTTAAGTGAGATGAACAAAAGAAGGGTCATTGTTTACTTCTGTCAGCTGATCCTAGCATCTCCGCCTCTTTGGAATGGAGTTAATGTTCTCTTTGTATTTAGTTTTCGAGTGGCTCTGCATCTTGTTTTAATAAAGCTTGGATGAGAAACCATTAGGAAACATTGGTAAAAGAAGATGCCTAAACATCATTCCAATGGCTATGGTGGTTGAATAATATTCAGCTGATAGCTGGCAAACATAGGCCTTTTGATATAGTTAAATAGAAAGCCCTAAGTCAACCATATTCTAGGTGCCCTTACTGTGGGGTCACCAAAGTCCTCTTCACAGGTGGACTCTTCTTTGTATTCTTTAGAGTATGATCATGATCCTCAATTTCATTTATTTGCATTTTTTTCTAAACCTTAAAAATGATGTAGCTGTTAGTCCTGGCTCTTCTGCATTGTTTGTACATTTAAAGTAATCTTCATTGACAAAAGACGGCTCAATTACGATGCTAGTTTCCATCTTTATTAGATATTCTCCTTATTATGCTATACTACTGATTTCATAAACTAAATATAGCTGTATCTACGCTAGACTATCTTGAGCTACATGTAAGTAATTTCAGCGTAATTAGAGATTGTTTCCTCTTTTCTTTCATTTGATGACCGATCCGATGTTAAAAAAAAAAAAAATGCAGATAAGCAACTTTGCTAGCATGTGGTTCATTCTCCTTTTTGTCTCAATTTTCGCAATTGGTATTCTTGAGCTCCGTTGGAGTGGTGTCAGCATTGAGGATTGGTGGAGGAATGAGCAGTTCTGGGTCATTGGTGGTACATCCGTTCACCTTTTTGCTGTGTTCCAAGGGCTTCTTAAAGTGCTTGCTGGCATTGATACCATCTTCAGTCACTTTGAAAGCAGCCGATGAGGAAGGAGACTTTGCTGAGCTTTATGTGTTCAAATGGACATCGCTTCTCATTCCTCCGACCACAGTTCTTATCTTGAATATCTTGAACATCATTGGCACTGTAGCAGGTGTGTCTTATGCGATTAACAGCGGGTATCAGTCATGGGGTCCACTGTTTGGCAAGCTGTTCTTTGCCATATGGGTTATTGCTGACCTTTACCCATTCCTGAAGGGTCTGTTGGGTCGGCAGAATCGTACTCGTACGATTGTTATTGTGTGGTCTATCCTTCTTGCTTCCATATTCTCATTGCTTTGGGTATGGATTGACCATTTCACCTCAGCCTTCACAAAATCTGCTGCAAATGGTCAATGCGGCATCAACTGCTAATTGTATCATGCTCGCCTGTGGGGGAAGCCATCTTCAAGTGCTTATTGTTCTTTTATGTATATGACAAGATGCTCATTGCCACTTTTCATCATTGAGGCAATACTTTCGTCCGGGAAGGTGGGTGTAAAACAGAAAAAGCAGAGAATGTCATTTTTTGTCATGTCTTTTTCACAGTTGCCCGTGTTGGAATATAGGCATCTCAAACCTTTGATTCGTCTGTTGTTATTTATTGTGCAGTATTTTGTTGTTTGATCACAAGAATGTAGCACTTTTGAACTTAATTCAACACTTAAAGGTTGAATACAGAACAAGCTCATTGGTCAAGCTTAAGTCAATGCCTTTATTACTGTTCCCACAATTCTCTTGCAAATTGTGAACAGGTCTCTCATCAACGCAAGGCTCTATGGAAAGCATTTCCCGCACGTCGATTAATTCTCTCTCTCACACTATTGATAATTGAAACGTGATGCTGTTGTGTTCTTTGTATATCATCAAATTTAGAGACGACGGGGTTGAATTATTGCCACTTTTCAATTTTATACTAAGTAGAAATCCCTTGGAGCCGCAGGTTTGCCAAGATTGGTAGGGCAGCGAGAGCTTTGCCTGGCAAGGTAACCAGCCACAGTTTGGATCAGAAATAAAATCAACATCTGACGAGATCATTTAATACAAAGCTTTTTCTGTCAAAGAAAGCTGAAGGTACTCGAACCTGAAATTGAAACATCATACTCCAAACATGAAACTGTTGTTCATTCAAACCGACAATCCAATAAGCAAAAAAGCTTTCCTTATGTTAGGTACTCCAAGAGATTTATGCACACGCAAAGTAGCCCCTGTGAAAAACATTGCGTCTCAATCAGCATTATATTGGACAAATTGGCCATCTTTCTTGGTTCGACTCTTGCCGACTCATCTTCTCATGAAAGACAATACTCACACTATCAAAACATGCTAGTACCTTCTTCAGAAACACATAGAACTCCAAAAGAAAAGTAAACCCCTCGAATATCTTTGCGAGTGCATGTAGAACCAACCTTGGTAACAAGAACTTCCTTGAAGAATTCTTCTGAAGAAATCGTATGAGCAAAAGAAAAAGAACATAAACTAAACCATTCAATCGCAGTATACATCTGACCAAAAAAAAAATCGCAGTATACAAAATAGTCATCTTTATCTTCTCTTTCTGTAGATGATCCATAGCAAAAGACCTCGTATTTGTTCTTGTCAAATATGTGGTTACGCCTCTTCATCATCCTCAACCATAATCCTCTTGCACGCTTCATAGCACATGAACATCAGGTAGGGAAAACCTTAATGACAATCGACAGGAACATCAGGTAGGGAAAACCATAATAGATACATTAGCTCCTGGTTTCTAAAAGTATTAAGGAAGCAGAATATAAGAAACAAGATGTACAGATAAAGAGTTCAGGAAGTCACTAGCCCGATGGAATTTACATATTCAGAGTGTGATAGGAAACACTACTGCTAAACAAATCGCGCAACGTTCTGCACATAGAAGAATAAGAAAAAGGCAGGTTCAATTTAAGGGCCTGTTTGGTTGTGTTTCTTTTTTTTTGTTTTTAAACACTTTTTCTGTTTTTTTGTTCCTGGGAACAAAAAAGGAACAGAAACGCGTTTGGACGCGTTTCTGTTCCTTTTTTGTTCTTTTGTTCCCAGGAACAAAAAAGAAACAGAAATAAGAAACACAAAATTTGTGTTTCTTATTTCTGAAACACATTTGAGAAACACATTTTATTTTCTTCTTCTTTTTCTTCTTATTTTCTTCTTCTTTTTTCTTTTGACCGGCCGACGAGGGCCGGCGGCCTCGCCCAGCCACGGCGAGGCTCGCCGTAGCTGGGCGAGGGTCGGCCTCGCCTTGGCTGGGCGAGCTCGCCCAGATCCGGCGAGGCCAACCTCGCACCGGCCTGGGCGAGCTCGATCTCGCCCAGATCCGGCGAGGCCGAGCTCGCCTAGCGGTCGGCGAGCCTCGGCCTCACCGGATCTGGGCGAGTCGGCGTCGCCTGGCGGTGGCCCGGCGAGGCCGCGCCTCGCCGGCCGCTGGGCGAGCTCGGCCTCGCCGGATCTGGGCGAGCTCGAGCTCGCCCAGCCAAGGCGAGGCCAACCTCGCGCCGGCCTGGGCGAGCTCGATCTCGCCCAGCCAAGGCGAGGCCAACCTCGCGCCGGCCTGGGCGAGCTCGATCTCGCCCAAATCCGGCGAGGCCGAGCTCGCCCAGCGGTCGGTGAGCCTCGGCCTCGCCGGATCTGGGCAAGTCGGCGTCGCCTGGCGGTGGCCCGGCGAGGCCGCGCCTCGCCGGCCGCTGGGCGAGCTCGGCCTCGCCGGATCTGGGCGAGCTCGAGCTCGCCCAGCCAAGGCGAGGCCGACCCTCGCCCAACTACGGCGAGCCTCGGCCTCGCCGGGGGACGGCGAGGGGGCCGGCGAGCCTCGCCCTGGTTGGGCGAGGCCACCGGCCCTCGTCGGCCGGTCGCCGGCCATGGCCGAGGCCGGCGACCGGCCAAAAGAAGAAAAAAGAAAAAAGGAAAAAGAAAAAAGAAAAAAAGGAAAAAAAAGAAAAAAAATAGAAAAAATAAAAGAAATAAAAAAATTATACAAATTTACCAAACGTGTTTCTGTTTATTTTTTATTTCCGGAACAAGTTTACCAAACGCGTTTTTTTGTTCAAAAATTGTTCCCCGGAACAGAAACACTTTTTTTTTATTTCTGTTCCCTGGAACAATTTTTAAACAGAAACGCAAACAAACGCACCCTAAGATACCAAGAAAGTATTCTCCCTGTAGTATCTGTTATTTTGCAGTAAAACATGGCAAAAGCAGTTCACATGCATAAAGAATCGACAGAAAATGTTCTCTGGAATGACTATGCTAGTTATATTACAAAAGGAGAAAAAATGAGAATCAACAAATTGGTATTCAAGAAAAGGAGGAAGTGATTGAAGTCAATCTCCCAGCAGTTTGCATAGTTTTCAATAATCTCCCAGGAAACAGGGGGAAGGAGACTTTTCACTATGGACTACCAAAAAATAAAAACAGAGGCTTTTCCCTGTCTTCTCCTCCCTCAAGAACAGCCAGGTGATTTTTTGCCCGTGAAGAAAGCAATTATACCAGGCCTCTAAGCATTTTGCATCAATACATGGCCAATGAGACCGAGAAGGAGCATATCAAACTGCGTTTGTTACTTTAATGGAAAACAATCTAATATGTGACTGATTCCTTCCCACCAAAATCACTGTATTCCCCTGTGACTTTTACCTGAACCAAAGCACTGGCGGGATCGTGATGCGAGCGGAACTGGAGATCAACAGGCCAGCGGGTGTGAGACGGTCGGGCACCAACGTTCCAGCGTACCGGTGTCGGATCTGGAGCTGGAGGGGGGCGCGGTAGTTCGCCGGTCACGCGGTGGTTCGCCGCGAAGAGAGGGTGGGCAGACAGAGAAGAGCCGGAGATCAACAGGCCGGCGGGTGTGAGGCGGTCGGGCACCAACGTTCCAGCGTACAAGACAAGCCGGTGTCGGATCTGGAGCTGGAGGGGGGCCGCGGTGATTCGCCGGTCACGCGGTGGTTCGCCGCGAAGAGAGGGAGGGCAGACAGAGAAGAGTAGGGAACGGACGAGTCGGGGCCAGATCCGGAGCCGGAGGGCTGGCGCGGTGGTTCGCCGGTCGGAAAAAGCGAGGGAGGGCAGAGAGAGGGAGGTTGCACGCCGGTCGGTTGCTCGCGGTCGTCTCGCCGGTATCCTCCTCGTTCGTCGGTTGCTCGCAGTGGTTCGCCGGCCGGAAAGAGGGAGGGCAGAGAGGAAGGTCGCACGCCGGTTGGTCGCTCGCGGTCGTCTCGCCGGTATCCTCCTAGTTTGTCGGTTGCTCGCGGTGGTTCGCCGGTCGGAAAAAGCGAGGGCACAGAGAGAGAGTTCGTCGGGAGTTCGTTCGGGGGGAGAGAGCGAGTGTAGAGAGAGAGGCGCAATAAAAGAACCCGCGGCAGAGCTACAGTACAGAAAAATTTTCAAAATGGGCGCCTCTGAAATCGTGGGTCCCACGAGACACGTGTCGCGCTGCGACCGCCTTCTTGTTTGACAGCCTGGAGCATAAGACGTACCCAATATTTTCTCCTGATCCTAAAGGGTACCAAATATTTTCTCAGCTGGTGGCGGCCTGAAGCTGATTGTGGGGCCCGAGCAGAGGAGAATTCTAAATCGTTCGTACAAACAGAATTTTTTATAAGTAAAGTTTCTTGCTTTAGAAATGTATTATATGTTGACCAAAAAAAAAAAAAAAGAAATGTATTATATGACTATCTTGAAGCCTTGTGAATACATTGCATTTTTGGGCACCGCGACCTTGGCTTGTGGTGTGCAGATTTGCATCATTAGGCAGAGAGAGAGGTACATTAGAGACTGTACCAAGATTTGGACCATTTTTTTTAATAAAAGGATGAGTCCAAAGCATCTAGAAATAAGTTAAATGAATTAGGAGGATAGAAAAATCAAGTGAGTATGCTCCACTGGATGCATTGGAAGGCCCTTCTTATAAGTTAAAAGTTCTCAGTGGGACAAGCTCGAGACGCTATTGAAGGACAAACTTTAATTTTTAAAAGTAAGTGGAAAAAGATTTAAGGAACGGATAAGCAATCAAAACGTTAATCATGCGAAAGACACGGCGGCTGATATTCACGAGTTTTCTGTTTCATGGGAAGACAGAAGCCGAAAGATCACGCATTTTGAGTTTGGGAAAATGATGGATGAGCGTTGGTATCAAGGGAATGCCATTCTCATGCAACAATATATGCATGTGGATGTAAATAGGTCTTTCAGGCTTTCTCTGTGAGCATCCCCACCAAAGACCCGAATACTTGCCTGAAGTTTCATTGGATGCTTATTAGTAAAAGACGGATTCGATGATCAGTGGCTGCTTTTGTGATTACTTTTTGAGCGCATGACCACTACCCTTGTGTTTGATAATTTACTGTGTTATTTAGAGCTTATTTTGATTTGAAGCTGTTTACGATTTATCTTGATTTGTAATTGGACGAAATTATTTTTCTCTTGTATTTCTAGGAGAATGACTGGAATGTTATCTTTATATAAAAAAGAAGAAGGTAAGAATAGCCCCCCCTTCCAATACAATAAATCTTATCAAATGCCCCAGTGGCTTCTATGATGTCTTCATATAAAATCTTTCCATCGTACTTTGGTAGAGAAATGACTTCAGTTGTCTTGGTGCTAGTTCCACTGTTAAATGGAACTTCTTTCTACAGAAAATGAAGAATATTCCAAAGAAAATAAACAGAAGAATTGCTCCTAATAAAGGAAACACAATAGGAAACACTTTGCCTCCCGTCGGAAAGCTTTTCCCATCTACCATCGCTTGATCACAGGGCTTAAGTCTGTCATGGCCTGAACCCCGAGTACGCACACATCCTTAGCATCGTCGACCCATTCTTTTTATCTTTCAATTAAGCATATGCGGAAGTGAATTAAATAAACCCCCGGCCAACAAACAAACATAGGGATAATAAAACACGGCAACCATTGCCGAAAACAACATATTCATTCATCAACTGTTAACCCTAGGAAGTTTAATACTTACAAGCCTTTCCAGGGCCACTTTCTATCGACCCTCTCAAAAACCTACAAGACTAGGGTTAACCTAAACTTCACTAATGGCAAGGCTAGCCAAAAGGTGTTGCATCTCGCGCCCACCACATCCGCACTATGGCCTTGAAAATGTTTAACCACGACGGGTGAGATAAATCTTAGCGAGTCAACAACCTAAGCCCCGACTAGGACACAAATTCGCCTCAGAGGCAGCCTAAACAGGCACCACAAACAAACTCACCTCGCCTCGGCACGTCCCTGCATATTAGCGCATCACATATGCCATTATAAATAGGACAAGCATAATTAATAACTGGAACACACAATTCTCATTCTCCAAGCACTCACACGGGTCCCGATTATAAGGTAAAATCATTTTGGCACATCCCATAACATGCCTAACAATTTTACCCCATAATCAAGCATAAAGCATCACAATCATTTAGGCGTGTTCCGATTATTACGACCCATCGGGCCACGACCAACACAAGTGTCGGTGGTCTTCCGGCGTAACCAGGCATCGTCCCGCCCCATCGGGCACAGCAACGTCTAGAACCCCCACCTAGATGGCATTCCATAAAGGAGCATTGGTTCGGCTTCTACCGCGAATCGGCTTCCGGACCGCCGCCGGGCATCCGATAAAAATCAGGCATCATCCCCAAACTCTCGTTGGGTGATGGGTTCCATTAAGTGACCATGCAAGCACGTCATCAGTCAAATAGGCTTTTATTTCTATTTAGCCAAGAAAACCAAAATCCATTTTCAAATAATAAACCTTGCAACTATTTTTTTTTTTCAAAACTTTCCGAAATAAATTCGTACGGGGTCGCATATTTGAAATCAACCCATCAAACTTTGCACACGTCTAGTTTGAACCCTCACGGTTTTATTGAGCACATAAAACTTGGCGTCCAAACCCACCACCATATTTCTTTTCCATTTCTTTGTCCAACCACCCTTTTTGGAAACAATCTTTGGTAACCCTTTTTTTTTCTTTAAAACTTTTGGAAAGAAATTCGTAGGTATTTTCATACTCAAAATTAATCTGTCAAACTTTGCATGCACCTAGTTTAGAACCTTATTGTTTTATTGAGCAAATAAGTTTTGGTGTACAAACCCGACACCTTATTGTTTTTCTATTTAAAAGCTTATAAAGCAATCTTTTGACATAAAAATCAGAACCAACATAGAGCAACCGATATCATAATATCACACATAAGTTCTTAGCATGCCAAAAATCAACCAAAACACAAAATATACATTTTCCAGCAAGCAAGACACCAAGAACAACCACAAGACCACAATTGGCCCTCATCGGAAGAAACCGAGTCCACTCGCATGTCTCCAAGATTAATTCCATAAACATAACCAAACGAGTTTAGAAAATCGGGCATGATCTGCTCCGATTTGTTGACGACATACACCCTTGTCCATCTCTTGATTCGTCTAGATCAACCAGTGCAAAACGCACATTGTGAATCCACGACGACCAGCTATTGTTATCCACCATTTTCGACTCAGTTTTTTAATCCATTTTGCGCTGATTGCATTTAGTGAAACCTCTCAAGAGGCAATGAAAAAGCTCACCAACCTATATGCCAACAAATCCCGTTTTCGAGTAATGTTTCTCAAGTACCAGTTGTTCACAATTAAGCATAAATCGAGGTCGGTTTCCGAATATCTTCAAGAATTAAAGGGTATTGCCAATGAACTCTCTATTATTGATACACCCTTTCAAGATGATGATATTGTTATACGTGCCTTACTTGGAATTAGTCCTGAGTGTAAAGAATTAGCGATTGCAATTCGCGCAAGAAAAAATCCTATTTCATTCGAGGAATTACACGACAAACTTGTTGCTTATGAAACTTACCTTAAGCATGAAGAAAAAGCTACATAATTCATTCCTGTCACAGCTCAGTATACTGCCAATGTTCCATCTAGGACAACCAACGCAAGTGAGTATCAAAGTCTTACTAGGGCCCTTCAATATCTCACTATCACAAGACCTGACATCGCATTCTCTGTCAACAAATTATCCCAATTCATGCAACATCCCACTACCACACATTGGGCTGCTATTAAGTGACTTTTCCGGTATTTAAAAGTAAGCATATTTCATGGGTTACATCTAACCCGCTCCATGACGTCTATTCTTCGGGGGTTCTCCGATGTTGATTGGGTAGGCAATACCGATGACCGATCATCCACCTCTGCATTTGTCATTTATCCTAATCCGGTGTCTTGGAGGGTGCAGAAACAATGCACAATTGCCCAATCTTCTACCGAAGCCGAGCATCGCACCGTTGCCACAACCACAACAAAATTACAATGGGTCCAGAACATGCTGTTCGAACTTGGCATCAAACCGATCACCACTCCAACTCTGTACTGTGACAACATTGGTGCCACATATGTATGTGCAAATCCGGTATTTCACTCCTAAATGAAACACATTGCCATAGATTACTATTTCATTCGTGATCTAGTTGCAAATTGAGTTCTTTGCGTCTCCCACATCTCAACCACGGATCAACTTGCAGATGCCCTCACAAAACCATTATCCAGACCTTGGTTAAGTTATTTATGACCCAAGATTATCGTCTTCGATGGAAGCGCCATCTTGCGGGGGTGTGTTAAGGATGATGACACAAATTAGGGAATCAAGATCAAATCAAATCAATCAAGTGCTAAAATCAAGGATCTCATATAACAAGCAAGTGCTAAGATGAAGGGATTGTTAATTCGATTTGATTGATTCTAACTGCTTGTAATCTCTTGTATAAATACATGTACTCAGCTCATGCAAAATGTATTGGTTGCATAATTTTTTTTTCTCATAATTCTCTCGATTCTCCTAAAACTTTATATAGAGCACACTTTTGAAGTTTGCTGATGGGGACGGTGCAAACTGATTCGCAGTTTGCAGTTTTGCAAAACTACAGACACTTCTTGAAAATCTTTCCATTTTCTTCGTTTCCTAAATTGTTCAAATTGTTCCGCTCCTGTGCAAGCTCGTCGGCAAGGAGGCTGATGCTGTTGAAGGAGGTGATGCGGCAGAAGTACAGCGCAAGTGCCATAACTTGGCACGCCGGGACACTTAAGTGCCATAACTTCCAAACGGTACACTTAAGTGCCACTTTTTTTTTCGAGTGGGACACTTAAGTGCCACCTCCGGCGACCCTTGCCGGAAATCCTACGTGGCAATTTTTTATTATTATTTTTTGCCTACGTGGCTCGCCGGAGCTCCAAATCAGCATAAAAATTAAAAAAATTAAAAAAAAAGAAAATTTTAAAAAATTTTAAAAAATTTTAAAAAATTTTAAAAAATTTAATTTTACAAAATTTTAAAAATTTTTAAAAATTAAGAAAATTTAAAAAAAAAAAATTTTAAAAAGAAGGGGGGTGGGGGAGGTCGAACGGGCGGCTGAGGGCTGAGCCCTCGCCGCCGCCGCCTCCCCGCCGTCGCCGGGAAGGGTCGACGACGGAGGGGGGAGGGTCGGCCGGGGTCGCCGGCCCCCGACCGACTGACGGCGAGGGCTTGCAGCCCTCGCCGCCGGTCGGCCGGCCTCGCCGGCCCCTGGCCAGGGCTCGGCGACCCCGGCCGACCCTCCCCACTCCGTCGCCGGCCCTTCCCGGCGGCGGCGGGGAGGCGGCGAGGGCCCGCGAGCCCTCGCCGGATCTGGGCGAGGGTCGCGGTAGGGCGCGGGCCGCGACCCTCGCCCAGATCCGGTGAGGGCTCGCGGGCCCTCGCCGCCTCCCTGCCGCCGCCGGGAAGGGCCGGCGACGGAGTGGGGAGGGTCGGCCGGGGTCGCCGGGCCCTGGCCAGGGGCCAGCGAGGCCGGCCGACCGGCGGCGAGGGCCCGCGAGCCCTCGCCCAGATCTGGGTGAGGGTCGCGGCCCTCGCTGCGATCCGGCGAGGGCTGCGAGCCCTCGCCGTCGGTCGGCCGGGGGCCGGCGACCCCGGCCGACCCTCCCCCCTCCGTCGCCGGCCCATCCCGGCGATGGCGGGGAGGCGGCGGCGGCGAGGGCTCAGCCCTCAGCCGCCCGTTCGACCTCCCCCCCCCCCCCTTTTTATTTTAATTTTCTTAATTTTTTAAATTTTTTAAATTTTTCTTAATTTTTTAAATTTTTTAAATTTTTCTTATTTTTTTAAATTTTTTGAATACTTTATAATTTAATTAATTTTTATATTATTATTTACACGTAGACACGAAACGGCGTCGTTTTTGCGTTTTCTCCACCACGTCAGCGTGCAAAACGACGCCGTTTTGGACTAAACTCGCCGGAAAATTGCCACATCAGCCATTTGGCCGGATTTTCGCCGGAGTGGCACTTAAGTGTCCCATTTTGCTCCGATGATGGCACTTAAGTGTACCATTTTAAAGTTATGGCACTTAAGTGTCCCGGCGTGCCAAGTTATGGCACTCCAGGTGTCCTCACCTCGAGGTGATGCAGAATGAAGGAGGAGGCGTGAGCAAGATGAAGAAAAACATAAAGGAAAAAAAAAGAAAAAAAAGAAAAGAAAAGGAAAATAAGTCCTTAGAGAAAAACACCCTTACCTGCAAATAAGATTTGGCTAACTTCTAAGTTGAGGCCTTTATTTAAGACTAAATTAGTCATTTTAGACCCTCATTTGAGATAATGCCTATTTTGAGTTTTTCTTTGAAAAAATAGTTCCACTTCATTTTTTATTTGAAATTTTCCCTTATTTTATTATACTCAAAAGTAAAAGAATCTTTGTGATCATGATTTAGGGTTTACCTATTTGAAGAAAAACTATTATCAAAATTGTTTTTCAACTTGTTGGGATTAGATGCCAGAAAACTAATCAAATGTAAAGTTTTTTCATGAGGGAAAACCACTTCCACTTCTACTAAGAAGGAAATCACTTTTCCTAAACCACTAATTAAATGAAAACTAACTGTTCTAGCTAAAAATAATTTTCACAATTTTTTTTCTGTTATCATGAAGTTTTTCAATGTAATAAATGGACCCTTATTCAATTATTGAAAAAGAGTACGCTATGATTATTTTGGAATTTTGAAGTGCTCGATAGCTCCAATACAAATATGTCCGCACGTTACACAGAATAATGATTTTGTTGTTGGATTATGAATTTGTATAGGTGGATTATATCGAAATGTAACGACCACCACTGGAATCTATCCATAATAAGAACTAATTTTCCTTTTATTTATAAGCAATGCGATTCATTTTTTCTTTAGTTTATTGCATTTACTATTTTTGTAATAAATCAAATTAGTGAGTACCATTGCCTTGCTTTGATTAAAAAATCTAATGACCACAAGAAAGTGATGGACATTTTTTTTTTTTGTGGTTATTTCTTTCCGTATTCTATTTTCCATAACCAAGGGAAAAATTACTGAGAATAGAAACATAATTGGATTGAATACGAGTTGAGTCCAGTGGAGTTGTGTGTAGAATGCTAAAATTGTATTATGTAAAGATGGAACTGTATGACTTTAAGTGGGTCAATTTGAATCAAACTCATTTTTGATCTGATTGAACCTCACCCAACAATCTGACAAGTCTATATAAAGGTCGTATGATCATCAATTGTATGGGAAAAACACAAGATATACTTAAGAGAAAGGGCAGAGAGAAGCATAATCAATACTTAAATTATAAGTTTGAGACTTTTTGGTGTCGCAAAAAGAGTCTAAAGTAAATATATTACAGTGAGCATAATTTTGGGTTTTTGGTGGTTTTTTTCCCTTTTTTTTTTCAAGATATACCCTTACCATAGTTGTTAAATCAAGATACCTATTGCAAATCGAGATCTTGAAATTACTCGGGATCTAATCGAGTCGTAAGGTTCAGTCAAGTATCTAAAATTGGTATTTCAAGACAATTACGAGTTTTATTAATAATACTATAAAATAAGAACGTTCAATGACATTATTATAAATATGAGCTTAAAGAAAGAGAATTTCAAATAAACAAGAGAGGCCCAGCCCAGTATACTTCCTCAGCCCAAATTTGCTTCGAAAGTCTTCTCCTTCCTTTCCTCTTGCTGTTGCATTCTTCCATAGAAGAGAAAGGAGAAAGCAGAGCCTTGAGGAACCGAGACAAAAAGAGGGGGAAATCGCAGTGGTTGGTCGGAAAACATTAAATTAATGCCAGAATACGCCTTTTGCATGTGATTGGTAAGCGTTTCCTTGTTGTTTTCTTTCCTCTTGCAAGTTAGTTCATGTTCGAGGAGTTAATGTCGTAGCCCTGGCCATGTTGACTTCGCCGGTGACACTTCGAGCGAAAAATGTCGCTTGGATCTCAAAGAGGATACTAAAAAAATAAGAATCAATAACTTAGCAGATGCAATTTGTCAAGCTTCTTGGAATAAAACCCGAACATTGAGCCTAGCGGAGAAATACATATTTCTGGTCTGTCACGTTACTGAAAGAAGAAGGAACCGGACAAGTGAGCTGATTTTCGCTCCGCTCAAAGTCAAGCCTGAAGGTTTTCTGTCTCATTAGGAATGTTACTGGAAAGCTGGTTACCCAAAAGAGAAACCAAAGGGTAAGCTCTGTCAAGTTGCCTAAAGATGGCAAGATTGAAACGGTGAGATTATTATTGTAAAGGCTCGACCATTGAAGAAATTTCAAATTCTCTAGCTCTGGTTGGATGGAACCTGTAGGTTCATTATCAAGTAGGAAGTGCACTTGGTGGAGTGACGTAAGACGGTGAAAATGGCTGAGGAGCTAGAAGCTTTATGACTATCTTCAAACTAGATGTCAGTAACTTGAGGGATTTAAATGGTGCTACTCCATTTTCACGATCTTGGAGTGTAAGGTAGTAACTTTGGGAGCTAGAAGCATTATGACTCTTGAAACTAGTCTGCCTTCATGCACTTGAAGTATAAGATAGTAATAGAACATAACTTGCACTCTTTCAGAAACAAAGCATTGTATTATATAATCTCCACTCGAGATAAAAAGATGATCAATGATCTTCGTAATTTAAGCACTTTTACATGGTATTGGAACTAGTGCTATATCTTTTACAAGAGTATGTTTATGTAAGATCGTGCGTGTTGAAATATCATCTCATACCACTTAATGACATTTAATAAACAAGGTTGATGGCCACGGTTAGAACGTTTAGTTTCTGATTGAACGCACTCTGAAAAGATGCATGATTGAAACTCTTCTGCATGTCAGAGGATTTTATATCTACACAAATCCACAATGAACCTTATAAAAGGAGTAACAAAGGACAAGATTTCAGAGACTTAATATAAATATTCCATTGCAACTTTTTTTCTCTCGAGATGATGACATCAGATACACAAGCAACTTTACACTGACGAAAGTCATATTTTCTAACCCTAACTAGACATGGATACATAACTTTTGCTGCGACGGCACTAGTCTGAATAAGACTAGATACATAAACAGTACGAAATATCTCGAGTTCAGCTGTTCTTTCTACAAATGAAACTAGATGCTAGTAACTTCAGGTTTTGCTCCTTCCAAAAGAAAAGGCAGTTCTATGCTTACTTGGGCATGGAGGACACGTAGTTCTCATCCTCATGCTGGTGCGCGCTAAACACGTAACTTTGCTTCCGGTCAAAATATTTCTCCTAAATGCAAATTAAGTTCAAAAAATAGTGAGCGAAACAAAAAATTAGAAAAGTCTAAAGCTTAATTTATTAGTTTAAACGCGTTTTTCATTAAAGACCAGACCTTCCTGCATGTGGTTGATAGAGCAAAATCGTTTATTAGGCGATATCTTCTTCAGATTGATCCAGTTCACGGCTTGAATTTGTTGCATCTCTCACAGGATCAGTGGGCTTCTGTGCTTTTTTAACTCCATCGAAAATGGTCGAACGAGCAGATAGTACATGAGAAATCATTTCCGTCGACGGCCTGAGTTGGGGATTAGCAGATACGCAAGCGACTGCAAGCTTAAGGATGGTCAGAAGTTCATCCTCAATGCCTGGCGTGGGCGATGGCAGGCGTGAATCCAATATATCCTTCAAACCTACTGAGATTTCCATGTCGACCAGAGCTAATAGAGACGAAAGGCTCTCACCTGGATGTCCTCCTTTGATCACCTCAATGGCCACTATTCCAAAGCTATACACATCGCATTTCTCCGTCACCTTCATTGTGTAAGCAAGCTCTGCACAAAGGAGATATATGTGTTAGCACAAAGACATTGCTTTAGCTAAACCGTTAGATCAAGAGTTGATTTTAGAAATTAACCTGGAGCTACGTAACCATATGTGCCGACGACTGCACTCCAGTTTGATGTGTCCAACTTAAGAAGCTTAGCTGTGCCGAAGTCAGAAACATGTGCCTCGTACTCCGAATCAAGTAGAATGTTGTTACTGGAAATATCTCGATGAACGATTGGAGTGATACAATCATGGTGCATATAAGATAAAGCATGAGCCATGCCTTTTACTATATTCACCCTCTTGTTCCAGTCCAACTCTTTAGCTTCTTTTTCATTGCTCAAGATTGTAGACAAGCTTCCTCTGTCAAAGTACTCATACACCAAGAATGAGTGTTGTGGATGCGAACAAAAGCCCACAAGTTTCACAATATTGCGGTGTCGAATTTCCGTCAATGCCCTAATCTCATTCAAAAATTCCTTTTGATATGTTTGCCCACTATTAGCCGTTTGATGGAGCTTCTTTACGGCTACTATATCACCAGATCTTAATTTGGCCTTGAAGACACTTCCATAGCCTCCCCTTCCAATACAAAAAATCTCATTAAAAGCCCCAGTGGCTTCCATGATGTCTTCATATGAAATCATTCCATCGTACTTTGATAGAGAAAAGACTTCAATTGTCTTGGGTGCTAGTTCCACCGTTGGATGGAGCTTCTTTCTATGGAAAATGAAGAATATTCCAAAGAAAATAAACAGAAGAATTACTCCTAGCAATGGGAACACAATAAGAAACACTCCACCTCCCGTTGGAGAGCTTTCCCTATCAACCACCGCTTGATCACAGGGCTCAAGTCCTTCAATATTTCCACACAATCCACTGTTACCTTGAAATGATTCTTTTGTTGCATTTTGGAATGCCGTGGTGTTGGGGATGGGACCCTCAAACTTGTTGTAAGAGATGTCCACCTCCACCAAACCTCGCATATCCTTGAAAGTCTTGTATATTAGGCCAGAAAGATTATTGTGTGAAAGGTTGAGTTTCTCTAGGCTTTGCAGCATGTTGAATTCTGCTGGGACCCCACCACTTAACAAGTTATGACTCAAGTCTAGCTCGGATAGGTGAATCAGCATCCCTAATTGCCTTGGAATATCTTGGCTTAACTGGTTGTTGCTCAGATACAAGTGGGTCAATTTTGAAGAATTCCTAATAGTCTGCGGGATAGACATGCTTAATCTATTCATGGACAAATCCAATTTTAGAAGACTAGGTAGTGATACAATCTCAGGACTTATTTGGCCTAAAAATTGGTTCCTGCTTAGATTCAATTTCTCCAGAGAAGTCAATTTTCCAAATTCTTTCGGAACCTCACCAAGTAAACCATTGAAAGAAAGATCAATTTCACCCAATCGAGTCGCGTTCCCAATCTCAGGAGGCAAGTTACCAGTGATGTTATTTCCAGCAATTCTTAGATGAGTTAAGCACATGCAACTTCCCCAGTTTGTTGAGATTTCTCCAACGAACTTGTTGAAACTCATGTCAATAAAGTCCAATTTGGGGTAGACACCAAAGATCTTGGATATGTTTCCAGTGAGCTGGTTTTCCTCTAGGTGTACTCTGACTAGGCTTGTGCAATTTCTCAAGCTTATAGGGATAGAACCGGTTAAGTTATTGTGACTCAGTGTAAAGTTTTGGAGCGAGCCACCTTGGCACAAGTTTTTTGGTAAGGAGCCGTTTAACTGGTTGGTATCCAACTGTAGCACCACCAAGTTCACTAGATCACCTAAGGATTCAGGAATTGAACTAGAAAGGTGATTCTCGCGAAGGAACAAAGATCTCAGGTTGGTCAAGTTACCCAGACAAGAAGGAATTGGGCCAATAAGCTGGTTTGTACTTAGCTCTAAGTCAAACATAGTGTGGAGATTTCCTATCTCATCAGGAATGTGCCCCGAAAGCTGGTTACCATAGAGATAAAGAAGGGCGAGTTTTGTCAAATTGCCTAATGTTGGTGGGATTGAACCGATAAGATTATTATCATTAAGGCACAACTCGCTAAGAAGATTCGATTTTCCTAGCTCCAGTGGGATGGAACCAGTAAGCTCATTAGCAAATAGGTGTAGCTCTATCAATTTGGTTAAGTTCCCCAAAGTGGAAGGAATCGGTCCTGTGAGGAGGTTGGTGTCCATGTGGAGCACTTCCAGATTTGTCATACTTCCCATTTCAGGAGGAATATAACCAGAAAGGGAGTTGTTGTAGACATACAATGTAGCCAATTTGCTCAAATTACCTAATGAGGAAGGTATGGGTCCATTCAACTGATTCGAATACAGCGCGACCTCGGTGAGCAAATGCATTTGCCCGATTTCTTGGGGAATGGAGCCATTTAACTCATTGGAAACCAGGTGTAGGATTGTTAGTCTAGTTAGATGGCTGATCTCCGACGGTATTTTCCCCATGAACCGATTGATAGAGAGGTCGAGATAGGTGAGATTGCTCAATAGACCGATTTGAGGCGGAATATAGCCAGAGAGACTATTTATACTCAGGTCCATGTACATGAGATGAGACAAAGATGAGAATGGGAATTCGTCGAGCGTACCTTGGACATAGGCGCTAGTGAGATTTAACCTAATCACACTCCCTGCCTGATTGCAAGAGATGCCATACCAAGCACATGGACTCATGGTTGAGTTGGAACCAGTGGCATTATGAGGAGAGGGAGTCCACGAGGAGAGAGAAGAATCTGAATGGTTGCCAAGATTGGACTTCCACTTGAGGAGGGCTTGGGCTTCTATAGGGGAAGCATGAGCAAGAAGTGGAACGGTAAAGGTAGTGAAAAGGGCAAGGGCAGCTACAAGGCTCATGAACCTCTTGAATTCTGGTGAAGAATTCATGGATTCTTCTTCTCTTTCTCCTGTTTTGGTTCGGGTAAGTTGGTTTGTCTTTACCTGAGGCAATGAGCAATGCTTAAATAGGCCGTGAAAACTCACCTTCCTAATCATTTTCCATGGTAATGGGTATGCAATAAAACAGGGACTAACCAGTGGAGACTAAGAAGAGGTACGTTTATTTGTTTTGTACCCCGTAGGGGACCAGGGGTAGGCATCTAACAGCCGACTAAGACGAATTTTTGGTTCTTTGAAGACTCTGGAATTGGTTACTTTTTGTAGTCTTCGTAGTGACATTTTTGACTTGGTCAGTCCTCTTTTCGGAATTGAGCCCACCCATTATATGACTTCGGAGACTTTGACTTTGACTAGAAGTCTTCGAGGAAAGAGGCAAAGTCAGTCAAGGCCTCGCGTATGGTTTGGGAACACTCAACTTTCCACAAGATCAGACCCTAATCTGTGCCGCACAAAATTTTGATTTTAAAGCGCAAAAGGAAAGTCTTCTCACTTGGCATTCATGAAAAAAAATCTTGACGCGGTCGACCCCGTTATTGCAGAAACGCCAGCTGATGATCTAGCCAAATGGCCCCCGAGAGCATGGTTAAAATAAAAGAAAAAAAAAATCTAACGACATATTTGAAGTGGAAAATTGCTAAAAATTGGAGCTTGGGTTGAGTTGGGTATGATTTGGGTCCAAGTGAGATCAAGTGCAAGCTACCAAAATTTTATTACAAAAATATGGGTCGGTATGTGTTATATTGGTCAAAGTGAATTGGATCCTTTTCTACCCATTTGTACTAGATCTGATCCTTTACTAGGAATAACACCTGAGAAATCTAAAAGGTTATTTATATCAATTGATGGAAGAGCAAATATTCACTAAGAACTTAAAACTTGTCCAGTATGAATATTTTCTCCAAAATTCAATCAACTATTATACAAATTTAAGGACAAAGTACAAAAACAATACAAAAATTTTATGTGCTCAATGTGGAAAAAATTACAAATCATTCAAAACTTTCACTAATCACCAAGAATAGCAGAAAATATAGTAGTTCATCTCTAGTCACACAGCTAGAGAATGAACATATCGACGATACAACAATATATCATTTATAGATTAACAAAAGAAGCAAGAAAACTCATAAATTGAAAGACAAATTGGAGAAGGGTCTCAATGATGAACTTGATCTCACAAACAATATACTAAAAACTGCCTCTTCTCCTTCGAACCTTGGTCTCTCCCCCTCTTTTATTTCTCTTTTTGTTTGAACACTCCTTTTTCTCTTTTCACTATAAAAAACATTCCACCCTCATTCTTATTTCTTTCTCTTTAAAGATGTGCTGGGCCCCATGAGGCGGACCCAGCCCATCGTCAAGTAGGAAGTACACCTGTTGGAACGACTCAGACTGAAAATGGCTATGACTATCTTGAAGCCTTGTGCATACATGGCCATTTTTCTCTTTTGGTCTGGAAGTCGTTTTTTCTCAGGTTCAAGACGATTCCTCGATCTTATTTTCCTGTGATTTTCCTATTTGACAATGAAAATGCATCAGCAAGTATTAACTCGTGGAACGCATATTGGTATATGCCATTTGGCATATTGAAAATGTTGACAATTCCCACCGGGTGGTTCTCTCTTGACATTGCATATTTCTTGTTGTCTTTCTTCTAAGTAGTACGATCGACAATTGAGATGAATTGACACAACTACTTGAGAAGGTTGGGAGCACATAACTCATTGTCTCACTACACTTTGAACCGAAAATGTCACGCTCCGATCCTCCGAGCGCGTGCCTATCCCTCGGTGGTCGATTAAATAGCGATGTCCCATGACGCGTCGCCGACTCCCGAATGGGGCCTTCTTTGGGTCTATCTTGCCCGTAACGACACCATGATCTGAATTGATTGGGTACCTTATGGGATAGATCCACATCAACCTAGACAATGGATCTCACGAGTTTGTAGACCTAGGCTCCTTGGCTCCTAAGGAGAGGAATATGAGAGATCTATTCAGTGACCTTCTTCAGTTGGCCAAAACGCTCAGGAGGTACAGCCATTTAAGGACTTGTAAATGTTAGCCCATGACGGGGTGAGATGATGTCTGAGCAAGTTCACCCCTAAACTCCAACTAGGAAGGAAATATGCCAAATGATACCTATACACACACGAGATAGATGACTTACCTTTGCCTTAGTTATGACTTACCTTTGCCTTAGTTCATTTCTACAAGTCAGTACAGTTCATAAACCTCAACTAATCAATCTGTCCAATCGATTCAATACCATCGATACCATCTATCGATCAACCCAATCAATACTATCTATCAAATTGTTTCATCAAAATGATCACTGCTCACCTAAGCTGATATACAATAAGTGCTCGCTTAAGCTGATATAGATAGATAGTATAGCTCACTGAAGCTGATATATGCTTACCGAAGCTTATATATGCTCATCGAAGTTGATATATGCTCACTGAAGCTGTTATATGCTCACCGAAGTTGTTATAAGTATATTATTCTCATCAATTGACAATTTCATCGTTTTTATAATACCTAGTAAAAATAATCATGTGTAGATACACGGTAGGCTTGAGCCAAAAATATAATACATTTATTTTATAAAATCCCACTAATTATATAGTCTAAAAAAATATTTTTGGCGATGTAGACCGAAGCCTGGTAATTTTCTAATTAAATACTAAAATTATTAAATTTTGTGATAAATACTCAAAATTACAATTAACACTTAATTTGCACAATTTAGCACTCAATTAAATAAACCACGCATACCATTGCGATCAGCACGGAATTTCGATCACCGACTATCTCGGTATAATTTCTGAAAAATAATAGATAATTAAATAATCACCGAAATTTATTAAATAAATACCAATAAATACCAAAAAGCAAACTTAGGTCGGAAAAGCCTAGTTAAATACTGAAACGGGCCCGGAAAATTTTTGAACCTATCTAAATAAATAATACAACCTATCTAGTCGCTAATTACGCTATTCTAACCACCTAACATGCAATAATGAGTAAGTAAATTGCTAATCCGTTCTAACTAACCATCTAATCCCTAATTAGCCTAAACTAATCAATTTTTAATCATCATTAACTCCCTAAGCGGAGATTATTGAGTAAACTCACTAGTTTTGAAATTCGATGAGTTCACGGCGATGGCGTTGCGGAGACAAGTGACAAACTATGAGGCTTGGAAGCGGTCCAAAGTGGGCCTCGAAGCCCACGGTGGTTTGCTGGGTTTCGGCTTCTGTTGCTGGGTCAAAGGGGCTGCTTGGACGGTTAGCTTAGGCTAGAAATGGCATGGGATAGGTGACGAGCTGCAGCAGGGCTTGGCCGTGCTTGATTGCGGCAGGCGGCGATTGGATGGCTACCATGATGGCTCAGATGAGCTGGACAAAAGCTCGATGGCGGTCTAGGGCATGACAGGAGGCACAGGACGCGAGCGGGAGGATGGCGCTGCTTTGGGTGCACAACAGTGCCCGACGGTGCTCTAGTGGTTGGCAGGTGGTTGACGGACAAGTGGGTGGGGTATTGCTTGGTTCTCTGCAATTCTTGAGCTCTAAAGTGGATGTTAATAGAGAAAGCAAGCTAGAGGAAGAAGAAAGGGGACAACCAAGTAGGAGGGGGCCACTAGGGGTGAGCGCAATTCCTGGTTCTTCAGGGACCGGTTCTGGTTCCCGATTCCCCTTTTTTGGAATTGGCGGTTCCCGGTTAGGGCTAAAAAGAAGCCCCAACTGACTTGCACTTTCACCGTTTCACATACGACACTTTCCGATTCGCAGTTCTCTCTTTGCCCATTCGACGCCACCGTCGCTCGCCCTCGACGCCACCGTCACTCGCCCTCGACGCCACCGCTTGCTGACCTCTGCTCGACGCCATTGTTGCTCGCCTGAATGAGGTGATTAAGATTTGGGAGTGTCGCGACGGCGCGTGAGATTTGGGGGTTTTTGGTTGTTTCTGCTGCTGCTGCGCGTTCGAGTGGTGGGGGTGGAGGGTGAGGGTCGTGGTTCGCCTAGTCCAGCGTCAGTCGCACGTCGCGTGTGAGCGCATATTGTTTTTTAGATCGGCTTTTGGGATTGGTGTGTGTGTGCATGCGTGCGTGCGTGCGTGCGTGCGTGTGTGTGTGTGTGTGTGTGTGTTGCTCGGTTGTCCGTGGATTTGAATGGAGGAAGCTGACGGGAGTGTCGATTCTTGTGCTCTGCAGATCTGCTGGGAATGCAGAGACAAACTAGGTATATGGAGAGGAACAATTCAATGAATAATCGAGGGAAGAGGAGCTTGGAGGGTGAAGATGACCAGCAGCAGAGGATGCGGTCTGCTCTCACCAGGTATGGCAGTCCCCACCCCCAATTGGTAGCTCTTTTGTGAAATGTGGTTTGTGTCTTTTGTTCGGCATACCCAGTCTTCTTGTGCAAGATTGTACTTTGAGAAGGTCTCGCATGGTGGTTGTGAAGCACACTTAGAAATTCTGTTTTTTTCTTCGCAGCAGTTGAAATGAACGTTCTCGTAATGGGATTTTCGCCAATTGCTACTTTTCTAGGCTGAAGCAATAAGGCTTTTCCCCACTTTAAATGGCATGTCGAGCCTATCCTAACACGTCTTTCTCCCCTTCCTTCTCCTCCTCTGTGAATGAAGTTAATTTTGTGATATTCTAACTAGTGTAATCCTGTGAAATTCGCGAATTTTATTGAAATTCTAGCAACCTTTGGTGAACAAAATGTTTAGCTATGCTTTATATTTGCTAGTTGTGGGCTGTAGGTTCTGCATTCAACTCTATCTTTTGTTGTATGAAGCAAAAGACAAGGTTTCTGGACCAAGAACTCCGGATGAAAGTCAAATTGAATTGGATAGCAGGAAAGACCATATCTCTAGTAACATTGCCGAGAGATATTCATGTAGCTCCACCTGAAAGATTTGTTACTAAAGTTGCTAAAGTCATTGGAAGCTGTAAAACAATGAGGGATATGGATTTATTTTGGTGCAGGGTTGTTGCTAAGGTAAGGCTTGACTTTGTGAAGTGAACCGCTGGACTTTGCGAAAGAGAAATAGTTTACATTCTAGAATATTAAATGCTTATTAGTATTATAGATTGTGTTATAGTTATATTCTCTTTGATGAATGACAAGTTTGTTTATTATTGCTGCATTCATTTCCATTTTTTTAAACTAAAAATGAAAAAAAAAAAGAACCTGTTGGAACTTGGAACCGACCCTGGAACCTGTAACAGGGTAGGTTCCAGGTTTTTGGTTCCGACGGGTAGGTTCCAGGTTCCAAAAAATGAGCAACCTGTACCCGAGGGTAGGTTCCAGGTTCCAGGCGAAACCTGTAAGGTACTTGGAACCGCTCACCCCTAGGGGCGACACCTCTTCTATTCTATCCCTTTGTCTCTTGAAGAGGTCCCACCATGGCTGGCTAGCTTCCTCAGCACAATTGCATACCATAAAGCTTCCCTTAGAAGCCAATGAAGTGGTCCAAAGGTTGAGGACCAAAGGGGCTACAAATTTACTACATTTTCTTTCAAATCCACTTCAATTCCTCTTGAATTGATTCAATTCGGCTACCATAATTTCAACCAAGGTATCCTCAACCCAATTGACATTTTTTCTTGCCAATAGAACCAATTTGCATAGAAAATGCGATAAAAAACGGCCCTCTAAATTTTCCGGTTGAAAATGCCCTTACTTTGAATTTCTGCCAAAAATCTTGGTTTGTGGAAAAATCTTCATAGGATGACTCGACGTTCCTAAAATGACTCATGACATGACAACTTTCAATTTCGGAAATCGGATTCAAATTCACAGTTAATTTCAATCTGCCACGATTTTAGCGTAACCTAGTCGATCGGGTAGTTTTCAGGAATTTTTAGTGCAATTGACCCGTGATTGATTATTTTTAAGCTACAACGTACATCTTTGACATATTGGCGACTCTCGATGGTAGTGAAAATCTCGAGATTTCAAATGCGGGCACAATGTACCAAAATGACAGAAAATCGGTCTAGTGCCGATCGATGAGAATTTTGCAATTTAATGGAATCACCCACACTTTGATCACCTATCTCAATCGAACCGACCTATCTCCGATCCCTGATTGATTTTTAACTATGCTGTAATAATCTCTGCTGATGAGCACGGTCGAGTAGTCGATTCCTGGTCGAATTCTCAAGTCTTATTGCCTTAAAATCTCTTAATGGCTTCCCTCAATAATCTATTTATCTCATGAGTGATCAGCTCAGAGAATAGCACTATAGGCACGTCGATGAAAATCCCGATTTATTTAATTGAAAACAAAATTGGAATTTCAAGATGTCACACCAACGTGGCGGGTTGATGCCGGTCATGCCGGAAGACCGCCGGCACTTGTGTGGGCCGTGGCTCGAGGGGTTGTAATAATTGGAACACGTGTGTTGACAATGCGCATGAAATTCTAGTATGTGTTCTGATTGTTATCTATGCACATTACACTATTATTGTTGTGCGAGACGCGCTAATATGTAGGGGTGTGCTGAGGCAAGGTGAGTTTATGTGTGGCACGTGCTTAGGCTGCCTTTGAAGCGAATTCGTGTCCTAATCGAGACTTAGGGATTTAACTCGCTAAGATTTTTATCTCACCCCGTCGTTGTAAAATATTTTTAGGTCCATAGTATGTAGGGGTGTGCATGGTTCGGGCGGGCGGTTCCTGACCTAGAACTAGGAATCGCCCGCTAAGGACCGGTTCCAATTTTTCGAAACCGAGATTCACCTGTTAGTTGCATGGATCCACCCGAAAAACGGACCGGACTAAAACAATTTTGGTTTTCGACCGAAATTGCTAGTTCTTTGCTCGACCTATTCTTCTTCTCCTCCTCCTACAACCCTGCTTCTTTGCATGCTTTCTTTTTGCCCACTCACTACTCGGCGTTTTGTTAAGGACTCAAGGTGCACTTTGGATTTTTTTAGCTTTTGGACCTCTCCATTTGGTTTGACTAGAGATTACCCAGCCCTGCTTCTTCACGATCTTGACTTAATTTTTTTAGTTATTTGATTTGGGTTTATTAATTAGTAATTTCAATTTTTTTAATATTAAAAATTAATATATTATTTTAATATAATCGGTCCAGTCTGGGTGGGTGGGTGGACAGATCTGCCCATGAAACTGGGAACTAGACTGGTACCCACCGGTTCCCATAAATTGGAATTGGGAACCGGACCGGTTCCCTCAAGAACCACTGGTTCTAGGCGGTTCTGGTCTGATTCCGGGCTGTTCGAATGGGTTCCGATTCTTTTGCACACCCCTAATAGTATGGAGTGTTGCCCTTTGCGTTTTGGGGTCCCTTGGGACATGGAGGTAGAGACCACTCTATATCCTATTCCTAGGACTGACCAATTTCGTGAGCTGGTGGTTATGATAGTGTGGGTAGATGAGGGCTTTGTACATGTGGTGCCCCATAATTTTAAGGCATGGTTCATTAGGGAGGCAAATGGCGATCGGATTGGTCCCCTTAATGGTTTTCTTGGAAATGTGGATTGGCAAGTAGGCAATCCCATGGATATCGACATCTCTAATGGTGTTGTGGTGAATCAAGATTTCGAGCTGGAGGGGCCCGAGGAGCCATGCTCGCTTGACCATGTGCACGACTTTGCACCCGGATACTAGGACGAATGTTTGGAGTTTGTGTAGCTGGAAGTTAACCTTGACCTTCTAACCCTTTTTGGTTATAGGTCGCATAGGAGTTTCATTTTGTGGTAGGCTTGTATATATTAAACTCCTTGGGTTAACCTGTAAATAAATAAATCATGGTTTTTGGGAAATCGTCATTGTGTTTTACTATTCCTATTGTTGTTGATTGACTGAGTGTTTAATTTAGTCGCTTCCGCATGTGTATAATCGAAAGATAAAAAGAATGAGTCGACGACGTGTCTTGAGATGTCGCATTTTTAATCGACCACTGAGGGATGTTCGCGTACTTGGGTTTAGGGCGTGACACATTGCTTAATTTTTTTTTTCTCTCTAATCTTGTTTGGATGAATGGATTTCATGTTGGGAAGCAACTTTACTGATGAAAATAATAATGTTAGTGATTAAGATGAGATGAGCAATTCAATTGAAGATGCTAGTGATGCATGAGTCAAGACACCAAGAAATCCTAAGTTAGTAGCGATGAAAACTAATGTTTTTAGACCACTAGAGAGTCCTTTTAGAGCAATGAATCGAGTGGAACGAACGAGAAATCACAATGCACAATGATATTTGTTATTAGTTGCAAAGCCAATATTTCAAATGTTTTTCATCTTTGGAATTTAATAAATCTTTTTAATGACATTAATGATTTATTTTTAACTTAATAATAATACTTGTTTCACTTGTGATTATTTATTTGGGCTAATACCCTGAAAAACCTCAAACTGGTACATTTGTGATAAATTTACCTCAAACTATTTTTTTGACCACAAAAAACCCCAAACTTGTATATTTTGATAAATTTACTCTAAAACGGTACACTTGTGACAAATTTACCATTTATTAGTTTTCGTTAAATTTTACTGTCAAATTATTAAGTTAAATGACACGTGATAGTTGATTAATATACTAATTTGGGATTTTACGCTTCGTTTGTTACAGTTTATAATTTTTGCGATTTTTTTGTGGTATTAATTTAATTTAACAGAAGGTATATTTGTTACAAATTTACCAATTTGGAGTTTTTTGCGGTCGAATAAATTAGTTTGGGATAATATTTGTCATAAATGTACCAGTTTATGGTTTTTTTTTTTTTGTCAGTCGGGGTAAATTTGTCACATGTATACTAGTTTGAGACTTTTCATGGTTAAAAAATTAGTTTGGGGTAAATTTGTTACAGGTGTACTAATTTTAGATTTTTTAGGGTATCAACCCTATTTATTTTGTGGTATGTAATTTTTTTTCTTTTTCAAATTCAAGGGTTTTAACTTACTGGGATATTTAGAGTTTCCCCGTTCAGATAGGTGCTTTTTGGGCCTTTATAAATCTTCTAATCCTAAATTAAGCCAAGAGCAAATGGAAATGATATAAAGTTTAAAAAAAAGAAAAAACAAACAAACAAACAAGAAATCGGTCACGGGATTATCCTGTTTTCCTCCATTAAAAGCTGTGGCTGGTATTAGACGGTTAGAAAATTAAAATTACGATACCGATAAGATGGCCGAGCTCATTGAAATTATATGTCAGATGTGGACACTTGGATTTATTGCTCCGACATCACAACATGTGATGCGAAGGCCCCAACCAATGCCCGGACGCTTTCCTCATATAATTCCTGCCGTACACCAATTTGGCGCACCACAATTTCCAGCAGATACATTCAATAAGGGCTTCATGGCGCACTTTCGGTCCCATCCCATATTCCATATCGCCCTGAATCTTCACAAAACCACCATATTTACGTTAATCCATCACTTTCAGATCCGAGGAGACCCTGGTAAAGAATCGAGAGAAAAGGAAGTAGCGCATGGGCGCGGAAGTCCGAACACTTAATAAGATCAACTGTGCTATATCTTTTTATAAGCTTGCTAATGCCGTGACTTTTCATCGCCGGTGCATGTCAGAATCTCGCAACTAATGCAATGGCCGAGAGTAAGGCCAACGAATCGAACCCATTTTCTGGAAACTTCGTCAAGACCCAAAAGAAATTGCCAAATTTGGACACCCACCGCTGTAAGAATATAAATATATTGTGCTTATATCAAGACTGTGTTTCATCCGGTTAAGCTTATATCAAACTTGATTGTTTTAATTCAGCAATATTTGTAAAGTTCATTGAAATCAGCTGTTCATCCCCACTAGGTAATACCATTAGCCAACATTAGTTAGCATACCGAAAGGACACTAGTTAGATAATTAGTGTAATTAAGTATCCAATCTCTATCTTTAGTTGCGTAAAATTATTTTTCCAGTTGGCTCCTAGACAGCCTCAATAGACTAGTGATGACCCCAAATTGTAATCTTGCCCCAGTTTTGGCCTCATTCTTGCAGAAACGACAGCTGATGATTGAGCTAATGAGTCTGGACCACACCCACTTGCAAACTCACATCAATTGAAAGGAAAATTGAAGAGGAGAAATAAAAATTGTCTTTAGCCCGCTTGTTCCAGTCTTTTCTCACAAACAATAATGTGGCTGTGGAGGCTTGCATTTATCGGTATTTCTTGATTATCAAGTTGATCATCATTGCCGGTCTCTTTGGCCCGATGCTAGAAAGCCAAACCTGAAGTGGCAGCTCAAGAGGGTGCTCAACCTGGAGTTCTTGGGGGCGGGCATCCTGAAGATTTCATCATCGGAGAAGGCGATTGGCAGCAAATAACTTCAATCCGACTTCTGCCGAAATTGATGAGTGCCTGCACGAGGATTTGGAATTGCAGAATGTAGAGCACGCACTTTTGAAGTTTGCTGATGGGGATGGTGCAAAATTGAATTGGGCAGTTTACAGTTTTGTAAAACTGCAGACACTTCATGAAAATCTTTCCAGCTTCTTTTCCTAAATTGTTCAAATTGTTCTGCTCCTATGTAAGCTCGGTGGTGAGGAGGCCGATGCTGTTGTCAAGAAGGAGGTGATGCAGAGTGAAGGAGGAGGCGTGAGCAAGATGAAGAAAGAAAGAAAAGAAAAACATAAAGGAAAAAGGAAAAAAGAAAGGAAAAAAAAAAAGAAAAAGAAATCCTTAGAGGAAAATATGCCTATCTGCAAATAAGATTTGGCTAACTTGTAAGTTGAGATATTTATTGGAGACTAAATTAGTCACTTCAGATCCTTATTTGAGATAATGTCTACTTTAAAACTTTTTTTTTAGAAAATGATTTCACTTTAATTTCTTATTTGAAAATTTCCCTTGTTTTATTATACTTAAAAGTAGAAGAATATTCACGATAATGATTTACGATCTACCTGTTTGAAGGAAAACTATTACATAAATTGTTTTCCAACCTTTTGGTATTAGATGACAAAAAACGGAAAAAAAGTATTTTCATATATTGAAAATAATAAGTTTACATTGAGAGAAAACCATTTCCACTTCTATTAAGAAGTAAATCACTTTTCCGATGAAAACTAACTATTCTAGGTGAAAATAATTTTCACTATTTTTTTTCTGTTATCATGAGACAGAGTACGCTATGATTATTTTGGAATTTTGAAGTGCTCGATGGCTTCGATCCATATATGTCCGCACGTTACACGGAGTAATGATTTTGTTGTTGGATCATGAATTTGTATAGTTGGATTATATCGAAATGTAATGACCACCACTAGAATCTACACATAATAAGAACTAATTTTCCTTTTATTTATAAGCAAAGCGATTCATTTTTTCTTTAGTTTATTGCATTTACTATTTTGTAATAAATCAAATTAGTGAGTACCATTGCCTTAATTTGATTGAAAAAACTAATGGCCGCAAGAAAGTGATGGACTTTTTTTTTAATTGGTTATTTCTTTCAATATGCTATTTTCCATAACCAAGGGAAAAATTACTGAGAATTGAAACCTAATTGTATTAAGTATGAGTTAAGTTCAGTGGAGTTGTGTGTAGATTGTTAAAATTGTATTATGTAAAGATGGAATTGGGGATAAGCACACTAATGGTGCCATAAGTTATGTACGGCGCTCATTTTGGTGCCAAAAGTTTCCGCCGGATCACTTAAGTGCCAAATCGGAGAAAAAACGATCACTTTGGTGCCACCGGCGAGAAATTCCGGCCAAAATGATTACGTGGCATTTTATTTTTTAAAAAAAAAAAGTTGCTTGGCTTTTAAACGACGTCGTTTTCCATCCTCTTCAAGAAACGACGTCATTTTGCTCTTATACGTGGACACCCTTGCAAAAATGACGCCGTTTAGCTCGTACATGGATTGAAATTAGGGTTAGGGTTTCTTCCTCGCCGCTCGGCCACCGTTGTCCGCCCGCCAACGCTTGGCCACCGTCGCTCGGCCACCATCGTAGATGCTCGACTAGGTGAGCGAGGAGAGAATGAGATTGTTGCTCAAGCAAAAAGTGGCAGAAAAAATAGGAGGTGAGGACGGAGGAGGAGGAGGAAGAAGATGGGTCGAAGATGCCACTATCGGTGCACCGCCGCTGCCGGTGCCATTGTTGGTGCTGCTACTGGTGCGCTGCTGGTGTTGTTGCTAGTGCCGTTCACTGCTGGTGTCGCTCTTCAGGGAAGAAGACGACGTGCCTCCTCTCTCTCTCTCTCTCTCTCTCTCTCTCTCTCTCTCTCTCTCTCTCTCTCTCTCTCTCTCTCTCTCTCTCTCTCTCTCTCTCTTTCAATTTGGGGATTTAGGGTTTCAATTTGGGGGAAAGAAACCAAATGACGTCGTTTTTGTGGTTTGGATGCTGATTGTGCTCTCCGGCAAGCTACGTCAGCCTAAAAAATTAATAAAAAAATGCCACGTCGGATTTCGGGCCGATCAGATCGGCGTTGGCACCAAAGTGAGCGTTTTTCAAATTTTTTGGCACTTAAGTGATCCAACGGAAACTTTTGGCACCAAAGTGAGCACTGTACACAACTTATGGCACAATTAGTGTACTTATCCCGATGGAATTGTATAAGTTAAATGGGTCAATTTGAGTCAAACTCATTTTCAATTGGATCGAATCTCATCCAACAATCTAAAAGTCAGTACAATCATCAATATTATCGGAAAAACACAAGATATACTTAAGAGACTACCAATCCTACAAGGGTATAGAGAAGCGTAATCAATACTTAAATTACAAGTTTGAGATTTTTTGGTGTTGCAAAAAAAGTTTAGAGTAAATATATTATGGTGGGTATATATTTTGGGGTTTTTGGTGACTTTTTTCATTTTTTCTTTCTTTTGTCAAGATGTACCCTTACCATAGTTGTTAAATCAAGATACCTATTGTGAATTGAGATCTTGAAATTACTCGGGATCTAATCGAGTCGTAAGGTTCGGTCAAGTATCTAAAATTGGCATTTCAAGACAATTACGAGTTTTGTCAATAATACTTTGAAATAAGAACATTCAGTAACGTTATTATAAAATATGAGCTTAAGGAAAGAGAATTTCAAATAAACAAGAGAGGCCCAGCCCAGTGTACTTCTTCAGCCCAAATTAGCTTCAAGAATCTTCTCCCTCTTCTTGCAAAGCTGGAATACGCCTTTTGCATATGATTGGTAACCGTTTCCCTGTTGTTTTTCTCCTATGGCAAGTTAGTTCTTGTTCGAGGAGTTAATGTCATAGCCCTAGCTGTCTAGTAGAGGAATACATATTTCTGGTCTATCACATTGCCGAAAGAAGAAGGAACTGGACAGCTAATTGTCGCTCCACTCTTAGTCAAGTCTAGAGGTTTTCCATCTCATTTGGAAAAAGCTGGTTACCCAAGAGAGAAACCAAAGGGTAAGTTCTGCCAAGTTGCCTAAAGATGGCAAGGTCGTGAGATTATTATTGTAAAGGCTCTACCATTGAAGAAATTTCAAATTCCCTAACTCTGGTTGGATGGAACCTCTAGGTTCATTATCAAGTAAGAAGTGCACTTGGTGGAGTGACCTAAGACCGTGAAAATGGCTGGGGAGCTAGAAGCATTATGACTATCTTGAAACTAGATGCCAGTAACTTGAGGAATTTAAATCGTGCTAGTCCATTTTCACTCTCTAGAAGTATAAGGTAGTAACTTGGGGAGCTAGAAGCATTATGACTACCTTTAAACTACTTTGCCTTCACGCTCTTGAAGTATAAGGTAGTAACACAACAAAACTTGCAATCCTTATGAGACAAAGCATTGTACTATAGAATCTCAACTAGAGATAAAATGATGATCAATGATCTTCCTAGTTTAAGCACTTTTACATGGTATTGGAACCAGTGCTATTTCTTCTCCATAAGTGTGTTTACGCAAGAGGGTGTGTTGAAATATTATCTCACACAGCTTAATAACATTTAATAAACACGGTTGATAGCCGCCATTAGAACATTTAGTTTCTGATTGAACGAACTCTGAAAAGATGCATGATTGAAACTCTTCTGCTTGTCGGAGGATTTTATATCAACACAAATCCACAATGAACCTTATAAAAGGAGTAACAAAGGACAAGATTTCAGAGACTTAATATAAATATTCCACTGCGACTATTTTGCTCTCGAGATGATAACACTGGATACATAAGCAACTTTACACTGACTCGAAAGCCATATTTTCTAACTCTAACTAGACATGGATATATAGCATTTGCTGCGACGACACTAGTCTGAATAATACTAGATACATAAACAGTTTGAAATATCTCGAGTTCAGCTGTTCTCTCTCCAAATGAAACTAGATGCTAGTAACTTCAGGTTTTGCTCCTTCCAAAAGAAAAGGCAGTTCTATGCTTACTTGGGCATGAAGGACACGTAGTCCTCATCCTCATGCTGGTGCGCGCTAAACACGTAACTTTGTTTCCGGTCAAAATATTTCTCCTAAATGCAAATCAAGTTCACAAAATAGTGAGCGAAACAATAAATTAGAAAAAAGCTCGAAACTTAATTTATTAGTTTAAACGTGTTTTTCGTTAGAGACCAGACCTTCCTGCATGTGGTTGACAGAGTAAAATCGTTTATCAGACGATATCTTCTACAAATTGATCCAGTTCACGGCTTGAATTTGTTGCATCTCTCACAGGATCTGTGGGCTTCTGTGATTTTTTAACTCCATCGAAAAGGGTTGAACGAGCAGATAGCGCATCAGAAATCATTTCCATCGACGGCCTGAGTTGGGGATTAGCAGATATGCAAGCGACTGCAAACTTTAGGATGGTCAGAAGTTCATCCTCAATGCCTGGCGTGGGCGTTGGCAGGCGTGAATCCAATATATTCTTTAAAACTACCGAGATCTCCATGTCGACCAGAGCTAATAAAGATGAAAGGCTATCACCTGGATGTCTTCCTTTGATCACCTCGATGGCCACTATTCCAAAGCTATACACGTCGCATTTCTCCGTCACCTTCATTGTGTAAGCAAGCTCTGCACAAAGGAGATATATATGTTAGTACAAAGGCATTGCTTTAGCTAAACCATCAGATCATGAGTTGATTTTAGAAATTAACCTGGAGCTACGTAACCATATGTGCCAACGACTGCGCTCCAGTTTGATGTGTCCAGCTTAAGAAGCTTAGCTGTGCCAAATTCAGAAACGTGTGCCTCGTACTCCGAATCAAGCAAAATGTTGTTACTCGAAATATCTCGATGAACGATTGGAGGAATACAATCATGGTGCATATAAGATAAAGCATGAGCCACGCCTTTTACTATATTCACCCTCTTGTTCCAGTCCAACTCTTTAGCTTCTTCTTCATTGCTCAAGATTGTAGACAAGCTTCCTCTGTCAAAGTACTCATACACCAAGAATGAGTGTTGTGGATGCGAACAAAAGCCCACAAGTTTCACAATATTGCAGTGTTGAATTTCCGTCAATGCCCTAATCTCATTCAAAAATTCCTTTTGATCTGTTTGCCCACTATCAGCCGTTTGATGGAGCTTCTTTATAGCTACTATATCACCAGATCTTAATTTGGCCTTGAAGACACTTCCATAGCCACCCCTTCCAATATAGAAAATCTCATTAAAAGCCCCAGTGGCTTCCATGATGTCTTTATATGAAATCATTCCATCGTACTTTGATAGAGAAAAGACTTCAATTGTCTTGGGTGCTAGTTCCACTCTTGGATGGAGCTTCTTTCTACGGAAAATGAAGAATATTCCAAAGAAAATAAACAAAAGAACCGCTCCTAGCAAAGGGAACACAATAAGAAACACTCTACCTCCCACCGGAGAGCTTTCCCTATCCACCACTGCTTGGTCACAGGGCTCAAGTCCTTCAACATTTCCACACAATCCACTGTTGCCTTGAAACGCTTCTTTTGTTGCATTTTGGAATGCCGTGGTGTTGGGGATGGGACCCTCAAACTTGTTATAAGAGATGTCCACCTCCATCAAACCTCGCATATCCTTGAAAGTCTCATATATGAGGCCAGAAAGATTATTGTGTGAAAGGTCAAGTTTCACTAAGCTTTGAAGCTTGTTGAATTCAACTGGGATCCCACCACTTAACAAGTTATGACTCAAGTCTAGCTCGGATAGGTGAATCAACATCCCTAATTGCCTCGGAATATCTTGGCTCAACTGGTTGTTACTTAGATTCAAGAAGACCAAGTTTGAAGAAAACCCTATAGCCTGCGGGATAGACATGCTTAATCTATTCTTGGACAAATCCAATTTTTGAAGACCAGGTAATGATACAATCTTGGGACTTATTTGGCCAGAAAGTCGATTTCTGCTTAGATTTAAATTCACCAAAGAAGTCAATTTTCCAAATTCTTTTGGGACCTCACCAAGTAAACCATTGAAAGAAAGATCAATTTCACCAAATCGAGTCGCATTCCCAATCTCAGGAGGCAAGCTACCAGTGATGTTATTTCCAGCAATTCTTAGATGAGTTAAGCGTGTGCAACTTCCCCAGTTTGTTGAGATTTCTCCAAAGAACTTGTTGAAACTCATGTCGATAAAGTCCAATTTGGGGTAGACACCAAAGGTCTTGGATATGTTTCCAGTGAGCTGGTTTTCCTCTAGGCGTACTCTGACTAGGCTTGTGCAATTTCTCAAGCTTTTAGGGATAGAACCAGTTAAGTTATTGTGACTCACTGTAAGGTTTTGGAGCAACCCACCCCGGCACAAGTTTTTTGGTAAGGAGCCGTTTAATTGGTTGGTATCCAATTGTAGCACCACCAAGTTCACTAGTTCACCTAAGGATTTAGGAATTGAACCAGAAAGGTGATTTTGGCGGAGGAACAAAGATCCCAAGTTGGTCAAGTTACCCAGAGAAGAAGGAATTGGACCAGTGAGCTGGTTTGTACTCAACTCTAAGTCAAGCATAGCGTGGAGATTACCTATCTCATCAGGAATTTGCCCTGAAAGCTGGTTACCATAGAGATAAAGAAGGGCGAGTTCTGTCAAATTGCCTAATGTTGGTGGGATTGAACCGATAAGATTATTATCATTAAGGCACAACTCGCTAAGAAGATTCGATTTTCCTAGCTCTAGTGGGATGGAACCAGTAAGCTCATTAGCAAATAGGTGTAGCTCTATCAATTTGGTTAAGTTCCCCAAAGTGGAAGGAATCGGTCCTGTTAGGAGGTTGGTGTCCATGTGGAGCACTTCCAGATTTGTCATACTTCCCATTTCAGGAGGAATATAACCAGAAAGGGAGTTGTTGTAGACATACAATGTAGCCAATTTGCTCAAATTACCTAATGAGGAAGGTATGGGTCCATTCAACTGATTCGAATACAGCGCGACCTCGGTGAGCAAATACAATTGCCCGATTTCTTGGGGAATGGAGCCATTTAACTCATTGGAAACCAGGTGCAGGACTGTTAGTCTAGTTAGATGGCTGATCTCCAGGGGTATTTTCCCCATGAACCGATTGATAGAGAGGTCGAGATAGGTGAGATTGCTCAATAAACCGATTTGAGGGGGAATATGGCCAGAGAGACTATTTATACTCAGGTCCATGTACATGAGATGAGACAAAGATGAGAATGGGAATTCGTCAAGCGTACCTTCGACATAGGCGCTAGTGAGATTAATCCCGATCACACTCTCCGCCTGATTGCAGGAGATGCCATACCAAGTACATGGACTCACGGTTGAGTTGGAACCGGTGGCATTATGAGGAGAGGGAGTCCACGAAGAGAGGGAAGAATCTGAATGGTTGCCAAGATTGGACTTCCATTTGAGGAGGGCTTGGGCTTCTATAGGGGAAGCATGAGCAGGGAGTGGAATGGTAAAGGTAGTGAAAAGAGTAAGGGCAGCTACAAGGCTCATGACCCTCTTGAATTCTGGTGAAGAATCCATGGATTCTTCTTCTCCTTCTCCTGTTTTGGTTTGGGTAAGTTGGTTTGTCTTTCCCTGAGGCAACGAGTGATGCTTAAATAGGCCGTGAAAACTCACCTTCCTATCATTTTCCATGGTAGTGGGTATGCAATAAAACGGCGACTAACCAGTGGAGACTAAGAAGAGGTACGTTTATTTGTTTTGTACCCTGTAGGGGACCAGGGGTAGCCATCTAACAGCCGACTAAGACGAATTTTTGGTTCTTTGAAGACTCTGGAATTTGTTACTTTTGTAGTCTTCGTAGTGACATTTCTGACTTGGTCAGTCCTCGTTTCGGAATTGAGCCCACCCATTATATGAATTCGGAGACTTTGACTTTGACTGAGAAGTCTTCGAGGAAAGTGAGGTAAACTCAGTGAAGGCCTCGCGTGTGGTTTGGGAACACTCAATTTTCCACAAGATCAGACCCTAATTTGTGCTGCACAAAATTTTGATTTTAAAGCGCAAAAGGAAAGTCTTCTCACTTGGCGTTTATGAAGCAAAATCTTGACGCAGTCGACCCCGTTATTGCAGAAACGACAGCTGATGATCTAGGCAAATGGCCCCCGAGAGCATGGTTAAAAAATAAAATAAAAAATCTAACGACATATTTGAAGTGGAAAATTGCTAAAAATTGGAGCTTGGGTTGAGTTGGGTATGATAGGGTCCAAGGGAGATCGAGTGTGAGCTACCAAAATTGTATTACAAAATTATGGGTCTGTATGTGTTATATTGGTCAATGTGAATTGGATCCATTTTCTATCCATTCATACTTGACATGATCCTTTACTAGGAATAATACCCGAGAAATCTAAAAGATTATTTATATCAATTGATGGAAGAGCAAATATTCACTAAGAACTTAAAACTTGTCCAGTATGAATATTTCTCCAAAACTCAATCAACTAATATAAAAATTTAAGGAAAAAGTACAAAACAATATAAAATTTTTATGTGCTTAATGTGGAAAATACTACAAATCGTTCAAAAATCACTAATCACCAAGAATAATAGAATATATAATAGTCATCTCTAGTCACATAGCTAGAGAATGAACATATCAACGATATAACAATATATCATTAGTGGATTAACAAAAGAAGCAAGAAAACTCTAACTATTACTAGAGAATTTGAAAGACAAATCGGAGAAGGATCTCAATGATGATCTTCATCTCACGATCAATATATTAAAATTTCAGCTGATTCTAAATTTGAACTGTCTCTTCTCCTTCGAACCTTGGACTCTCTCCCTCTTTTATTTCTCTTTTTGTTTGAACACTCATTTCTCTCTTTTCACTATAAAAAACATTCGACCCTAATTCTTTTTTTTTTTTTTTTAAATGTGCTTGGCCCCGTGAGGCGGACCCAGCCCATCGTCAAGTAGGAAGTGCACTTGTTGGAATGACTCAAACTGAAAATGGCTAGGGATGCTAGAAGCATTATAACTATCTTGAAGCCTTGTAAATACATGGCCATTTATCTCTTTTGGTCTGGAAGTCCTTTTTTCTTAGGTTCACGAGGATTCCTCAATCTTATTTTCCTGTGATTTTCCTATTTGACAATGGAAATGCATTAGCAAGCATTAACTCGTGGAACGCATATTGGTATATGCCGTTTGGCATAATAAAAATGCTGTCAATTCCCATTGGCTGGTTCCTTCTTGACATTGCATATTTCCTCTTGCCTTTTCTTCTAAGCAATACAACCAAGAATTGAGATGAATTGACACAACTACGTGAGAAGGTTAGGTGCACAGAACTCATTGTCTTGCTACGCCTCGCTTCAAATAGCTGTCCCTTCATTGTTTTCTATCTATACTATTCATTCACGAAGTTTTTTGAAATTTTGATTTTATGATGTTGGGTTTTACGTAAGAGTGATCGAGGGCCGGGTCAAACATTGGTCTACTATGGTATCCTTTTTCAAATTCTCAAAGCTCTCAGAGGCTAAAGTCTATTGTTTTCCATATGAAGTTCATAAGGAGACGTTGTTCTGACATGTTTTGCGCAAGATCTAAGTTCTCTGTTTTGAAGTGTTAAATTATGTCTCGAGTTTGAGTGTTTACAAAATGCGATTCGTTGGATTTTTGAAGATTTATAAAAGAGAATAAAATAGAATATAATAAAAAAGGGCAGCAAAGTTTTCTTTTTCGTTGCAAGAAGGCCGAATAAGGTTAGTTATGTGGGGCCCAAAGTCAAATGTTTGACTTTGGGCACACGCATATATTCCACACCGGAGTTTCCTTTTCGCTATGGAAATTAAAGGGTGGAGTCTGCACGTGGAGCCGAAAAAAAAGGAGAGCTAGTGGGCCTAGGTCAATTATTTGACCTTTGGGCACATGTTTTTCTTCTTTAGGCGTGCGTGAAGTGGTTTAAAAAAAAAACCCTACGAAAGCAGAGAAAGAGAGGAGCCGCACATACACGCTGCTTGAGAAGAGCCGCAAGTTTTCCTTGAAGCCACGTGAAGTTTTCCAAAGGAAAGTGAAGATTTACGTACGTGGACCAAAGACGAACGCCGGAGTTCTTGATTTTGGTGTACGTAGAGCGTTTTGTTTTGAGCTTGAACGCGCGATAATTTTCTGCCGTGAATCTATGTCTAAATGAGTTGTTTATTTATAAACACTTTGGGATTAAGATTAAATCTAAGTGTGGGAAACACTCGAGCATGTGAATGATTGTAAACTCTAATTCTCCGATTATAGTGGATTATTTGCTGCCGACTTTGCCGTGGACGTAGGTACCGATACTCGGACCGAACCACGTAAATTTTTGGTGTCTTTATTTTTTTCGTTTATTTCTCTGGTGATTTTGTGTTAACGAAAATTGCAAGATCCTATCATTTCCGCGTATTTTATCCCAACATGAAGAATAGAAAAGATGCTTGATGATGAACTAAAACCCCAATGAGTTCTACTTGTATTTGACAATGGAGCAGGCCTAGTAAAAACAGCCCATCATGATTTAAAACCTCCACGATTTTAGAGGGCTGGATATCGTCTACCTTCACGCTCTTGAAATATGAGGTAGCGCTAGAACAGAACTTGTAGTCTTTCTGAAACAATGGATGATCTCCTCTTGAGATGAAACGATGACCAGTGGTCTTCCTAATTTGAGCACTTCAAGTTCGAAGCTCTAATGAAAACGAAGTCCGGATCTCTCTATTTTGGACGATCAAAAGATGCTAAACTTCTATTAACGACTCATGCCACAGCAACATGCACATGGCACTCCGAATAGGAACGGATCGATTGCCCTCTCTGTCATGATACACGGTTGTAGTAATTGCACAAAACCCAAAATTATGGTGGATGGCCACGATTAGGGACAATTAGTCTCTGATTGAATGCACTCTGAAAAGATCCATGATTGAAACTCGTCTGCATATAAGTCAATTTTGCATCTAAATAAATCCCAAATAAACATATAGAAGGACTAATAATGATCAAGAGTTTAGAGAGTTCATATAAATGCTCCATTTCATCCTTACATGGACATTTCGATTTCAAAATAACAACACTGGATACATCGTCAACTTTACATTGATACAAAAGTAATTTTTTTCTAAGTCTGACTTGACATGGATACATTGACTCCAAAGACACTAGTCTGGGTAAGACTAGACGCAGAAACATTTTGAAATATCACTTGAGTTCAGCTGTTGTCTCTACAAACGAAAGTAGATGCCAGAATGTTCTAGTTTTGCTTCTTCCAAAACAGAAGGCAGTTCTATACTTGGGCATGAACGAAACATGGTCCGCATCCTCATGCTGATATGAAACACTCAACTTTGGTTGACGGTCAAAATATTTATCCTAAATGCAAATAAAGTAAACACATAAGTGAGGGAAACAGTGTATTGAAAAAAGTTTGAGACTTAATCAATTAGCTCAAGCGACTCTATTTTTCATTAAAGATCTTAAACTTCTTGCGTGTGGTTGACAGAGCCCCATCATTTATCAGACGATAACTTCTATGAATTGATCCGGGAAATGGCTTGAAGCTATTGCATCTTTCACAGGATCAGCGGCTGTCACTGAATATTGAACGCCGTGGAAAGTGGTTGAACAAGCTGATAGTCTCTGAGAAATCCTGTCCATCGACGGCCTGATTTGGGGATTAGCGGATAAGTAAGCGACTGCAAGCTTGAATATGGTCAGAAATTTATCCTCAATGCCTGACGTGGGCGTTGGTAGGCGTGAATCCAATATATTCCTCAAAACAACTTAGATCTCTACGTCGACTGGAGCTACTAGAGACGAAATGTTGTCACCTGGATGTCTTCCTTTGATCACCTCGATGGCCACTATTCCAAAGCTATACACAACACATTTCTCTGTCACCTTCATTGTGTAAGCAAGCTCTGCACAAAGAGGGTGATATATGTATTAGCATGAAGACATTGCTTTAGCTCAACCTTCGGATTAAGAGTTGATTTTAGAGTTTACCTAGAGCTACACGACCATATGTGTCGACAACTAAAGTCCAGTTTGATGTATCCAGCTTAAGAAGCTTAGCTATGCCGAAGTCAGAAATATGCGCCTCGTACTCGGAATCAAGCAGAATGTTGTTACTTGAAATATCTCGATGAATGATTGGAGGGTTACAATCACGATGCATATAAGAAAGAACATATGCCACGCCTTTTATGATATTCACCCTCTTGTTCCGGTCCAACTCTTGAGCTTCTTCTTCATTGCTCAAGATCGTAGACAAGCTTCCTCTGTCCAAGTACTCATACACTAAGAAAGAGTGTCATAGATGTGAACAATAGCCCTCAAGTTTCACAATATTGCGGTGTCAAATTTCTGTCAAAGCCCCGATCTCATTCAAAAATTCCTTTTGATCAGTTTGCCCACTATCAACCATTTGATTGATCTTCTTAACAGCTACTATATACCTGATCTTAATTTGGCCTTGAAGACACTTCCACAGCCTCCCCTTCCAATACAATAAATCTCATCAAATGCCTCGGTGGATTCTATGATGTCTTCATATAAGATCTTTCCATCGTACTTTGATGGGGGAAAGACTTCAGTAGTCTTGGGTGCTAGTTCTGCTATTCGATGGAGCTTCTTTCTACAAAAAATGAAGAATATTCCAAGGAAAATAAATAGAAGAACTGCACCTAATAGAGGAAACACAATAAGAAACACTTTGCCTCCCGCAGGAGAGCTTTCCCTATCCAACACCGCTTATATGACATCATGAATTTCCAGTTCTATTTTCAATTGAATGAATCGGTTTTTCATTGACGCGCCTATAGTTCTATTCTCTGAGCTAATTACTCACGAGATAACTAGTCTATTTGGTGAAACCGTTAAGGGATTTTAACGCAATAGACTCGAGAATTTGACCAAGAATCGACCGCTCGACCATGTTAGTTTGCAAGGATCATTACGGCACAGTTAAAAATCGACCAGAGATTAGAGATAGGTTGACTCGACTAAGCCATGTGATTAAGTGTGGGTGATTCCACCTAATTGCAAAATTCTCGTCAATTAGCACTAGACCAATTTTTTTGTTATTTTGGTACCCTGTGTCTACATTTGAAACCTCGAGATTTTCACGACAACTGAAAGTCGCCAATGTATCGAAGATGTACAATGTGACTTGAAATAATCGACCACGAGTCAATTGCACTAAAAATTCCTAAAAGCTACCTGATAGGTTAGGTCACGCTAAAATCTCGCCAGATTAAAATTAACCGCGAATTTGAACTCGATTTCAGAAATTGAAAGTTCTGTCATGTCACGATTTATTTTAGAATCATTACCTCATCCTCCAAATATTTTTCTGCAAACCGAGATTTTTGGCAAAAATTCAAAGTAGGGCCGTTTTTGACCGGAAAAATCCGAGGACCGTTTTTTATCGCGTTTTTGGGATTCATGTTGGTTCAATTGGTAAAGAAAAATGTTAATTTAGTCTAGACATTTTGGTTGGATTTATGGGGATCGAATTAGACTCAATTGGAGAGGAATTGGGTTCTATTTGGGGGAAAATGTTACAAAATTCGTAGGCCATGGGAGGGGGAACATTTTGACCACTTGATTAGCTTCTAAGGGAAGATTGTGGGCTGCCAAGGGGCCATGGATGACAGCCATGGCTGGTGGGGCCTTGCCAAGGGACCAAATGGATAGAATGAAGGCTTTAGAAGCCAAAGAGGGACCCTCCACCTTCAACAGCTCCTTCTTCATTTCCAGCCACCTTTCTCCATTTTCAGTCCCTTTTGAAACTCCAAAGTTGCAGAGAAACCAATCAAGCTCCCCCTAGCCCGTCGCACGCCCGCCGAGCCGCTAGGACCACCGTGTCGCCGTCGCGTCACCCGTGAGCCTCACGTGCTAGCCCATTCACATCCCGCTTGTCCCACACCGTCTCGTCGTCCCCCGCGATCCTTGGGCCACTGTCGAGCCTCCGTCTAGCCGCTTGAGCCGTCTCCGTTACCATCCAGTCACTGTCGAGCGTTGCCGTCACCCGCTGCAGCCATCGCTGCCCGTCCTAGCCATTTCCAGCTCAACCCGTCGCCTGGTTCGCCCTCTCAGCCTAGCAACCAAAGCCAAAGACTAGAAAGGGTCTTTGGGATTCGAGGCCCGTTTCGGACCTTTTCCGGGCCTTGCTTGGCTTTGCCGCCAAGAGGTTTGTTGCCCGTCTCCTCATTGCCGTCGCCGTGGACTCATCGGATTGCTAAACAGGTGAGTTTACTTGCTAAACTTGGCTTAGGGAGTTAATGACATTTTATGGGTGTTTAGATTAGGTTAATTAAGGTTTAGGTGGTTAGTTAGAATGGATTAGCGATTTAATTATTCATTTATGCATGTTAGGTGGATAGGACGGCTTAATTAGGGACTAGATAGATCGTGCTATTTATCTAGATTGGTTCAGAAATTTTCCGGATCCGTTTCGGTGTTTAATTAGGCATTTCCGGCCTAAGTTTCTATTTTTGGTAATTAATTGCATTTATTTAATTATTTTTGGTATTTATTTAATTATTTATTATTTTTTGAAAATTATACCGAGATAGCCGATGACCGGAATTTCATGCTAATTGCAATGGTGTGCTTGGTTTATTTAATTGAGTGCTAATTTGTGCAAATTTAGTGGAAATTGTAATTTTTGGTATTTATATCAAAATTGTGTAATTTCGGTATTTAATCAGAAAATACCAAGGTGTCGATTTTTAATGTCAAAAATTTTTTTAGGCACTATATTAAATAGTTGGATTTTTAAAAAGAAATATATAGTATTTTGGCTTAGACCGACCGTGTACCCACACACGATTATTTTTATCGGGTATTTTCAACACAATGAAAACAGGCCAAGTTCGTTATTTAATTGAGGAATTGGTGTGCAAAACACAAGGTCCTTGGCTGAGATTGATTTATCATGTATCAGCTTAGGTGAGCATTATTGAATTGTTAGCTTGTGAGAGCAATATGCTATATCAGCCTATTTGGGCTTGATATGTCAGCTTGTGAGAGCAGTATACCTTATTAGCTTGTGTCAGCAATGATCATTTATCAACTTATGAGAGCAACGTTCCGTATATGAGCTTGTGCGAGCTATTATCTATCTATATCGGCTAGTGCAATATACCATCTATCTATATATCAGCTTGTGAGAGCTATTACCGTCTATACTTCAGTTTGTGGGAGCAGTAATTGAATCGATTGTTTGATAGATGGTATTGATTGATAGATGGTATGAATCATATCGATTGTGTCAAATTGAGTTGATTGACTGGGTGGATCGATGGATCGATTATTTGAATTGAATTGATTGGTTGAGTATATGAATCGTATTGACTTGCAGGAATGAACTGAGGCAAGGTAAGTCATCTGTCTTGTGTGTGCATAGACTGCCTTTAGGCGTATTTCTTTCTTAATTGGAGTTTAGGGAGTGAACTTGCTAAGACATTGTCTCACCCCGTTGTGGGCTCAATATTTTTAGATCCTTAGATGACGGTTCCTCCGGAATGTTTTGGCTAGCCCATGAGGGTTATCGAGCGGGTTCTTAGCTACCCCAATCTCGGAAGTCACTGAATCTATGAACTTGTGGTGACCACCATCTAGGTCGAAGAGGACCTGCCTTATAGGGTACCTCATCGAGTTAGAGCGTGGTTTCACTATGGACCCAATGGATTTAGGATGGGTGCCATCAGGGGTTATGAAATTTCTGTTGTAATAGTTGATAGGGGTGTGCAAAAGAATCAGGATCCGGCCGGACCGCCTGGAACCGGATCGGAGCCGCCCGGAATCAGTGGTTCTTGAGGGAATTGGTCCGGTTCCCGGTTCCAATTTATGGGAACTGGTGGGTACTGGTCCAGTTCCTAGTTCCATGGGCAGATCCGTCCACCTGCCCACCCAGACCGGACCGGACCGATTAATTTTTAATATTAAAAAAATTGAAATTACTAATTAACAAACCCTATTGAATTTGCTCTCTCTCTCTCTCTCCATCGCCACCATTTTCCAGCTTCAGCTTCATGCTCGTTAGTCGACCCACCGCCGAAAACCTTACCAAGTCCCGAGAGCCTATGGCTCTCGACGCTCCCTTCCTTCCCCAAAAACTCGAAAGATCTCAACTTTGAGGTTCCCCAGCTCGCCATCCTCCATCGACGTTGCGGAGCTCCATTGCTTCCCAGTGAAATGACACGGAAGGGAGCTATAAAACAGTAGCGAAGAAACCCTAAAACACTGCCTCCGCCCCTCCAAATCCAAATACCAGAACCCTCCCAAGTACCCATCTTTATTCTAGCTCAAAAGCCTTCTCTTTCCACTACAATGTCCCGTCTTTTTGGTTCTTTGACATTGCCCCTTCCATTGCTCATTCTTCATTGGTGAGACTGGTTCCATGGATCCACCCGAGAACCGGATCGGCGGTCCGATCCGGTTCTCGAGTGGATCCATGCAACAAACGGGTGGATCCCGGTTCCAAAATTGGAACTGGTCATTAGCGGGCGATTCCCGATTCTAGGTCGGGAACCGCCCGCCCGGACCATGCACACCCCTAATAGTTGATGTCACTATAGGTGAAAGTGCAGCTAACCCTCCTAATGGTGTGGTGGAGGACCCGACGCCCCCGGAGCCTGTGGAGACAGAAGGATCGGCGAATATGTCTGGCTAGTTGATCTTCGGATAGCTTCGTTAGAAAGCCAATCTTTTGTAGACTTTTGTCTATAGACTAGTATTGTAAATAAACTAGTCAGCTGTGTATAAAGATGTGTTGTGGTTGTGTAATGATGGTCCTGCTTTTCTATCCCATCTTTGTGCTGTTTGGGGATTTATTTATACGCTTCCACATATGCATTCAAATGAATGGGTCGGCGATGCATCCTGGGACGTCGCAATATAATTGACCATCGAGGGATGGGCACGCGCTTGAGGATCGGGGCATGACAACTTACTTGGCTCTAGTCCTTCAACATTTCCACACAATCCATTGTTGCCTTGTAACACTTCTTTTGTTGCATTTTGGAATGCCGTGGTGTTGGGGATTGGTGTAATACTTGAGATATTGAATCAAACAAAAAGAGAAGCGGTGGGCCCCACACAAAAAAGAAAAAAAGAAGAAAGAAGTTTGAAAAGTCATAATAAAATGAAAAAAGAAGTGAGTGGGGCTAAGCTCTTTTAAGAGAGCCCGAACTAGTTCAGGAAGAGAGAGAAAAGAAGACAGAGAGAGAAAGAAAGAAAGAAAAGGAGGAGGAAGAGGAGGAGGAGGAGGAAAAAGAGGAAGAGGGTTTGACGCGTGCATGCTGTGGACACCTCGCCGAGCCGACTTGATTCTGTAATGCAATGCCCAATAAGAACTTAAGCCCCTTGTTCGTCCAATCGAAGTATTTTCTGGGATTAGCGCTCAAATTCGAAATTTTGAAAAAATCTAGCGGCGAAGTTCGATTTTTGAGTTGTTGAGCCACGTAATTTTATAAAAATGATAGTTTAGGGTGTTGTAGAGCCATAGGATTTTACGGATCATGATTAAAGCTTACGGTTTGCCTAAAACAAAATTTTGAAGTTTCCTGCGTGTGATGAACAGTACGCGTCCAGCATATTCGGGTCCTTATTTTGTTGCTTTTCGACTTGATTTTGGGATGGTCAAGTTGGGATTCTTGTAATCTATTTGAAGAGCTTTCTATTAACTATAAGTACATTCGGAACGGGGTTTATAGGAGAAAGTTATGACATAACCAAAGTTGTGCTCAACCGATGCATTGCGAACGGCTTGAATAATCGCTTTGGGTATATGATTTGTTAGTACATATGAGTCATTTTGTTAGCATTGAAGTGTAGTTTAGTCATTTCATAGTTGAGGTAGAGTTTTATTTGATTTTAACATTATTCCTTGGTTATTTGTGTTGGAGAAAACTTCCTTGAGTGTTTTGAAGTTGACAAAACGTTTCCATCAATCTAGTCTGAAGACTTGCAGACTCTTCTATCACAGTCTGAAGACCTCCGGACTGCCAGACTCAAGACTCAAAGTTTATCCTAATTGACAGTTTCTAGACTGTCGAAGAAGGCTTATCCAGAACTGGATGTTTTGTTAAGGATTTGACTTTATCGACTGGAGAAGATCTCTTGGCTGGATATAGCATGTCGGAATCCATTATTCAAATCTAGATTGATTCAAGGATTTTGGATCCGTTGATTGGCGAAGTAAACTTGGAAAGTTCTACTTATGGAAACCGAGATCCTGATTGTATGGGCGAGCAGGATTGATGGGCTATCGTCACGTTCCTTAAATAGCTTGAAAGATTTTCCTAATTGATTCTGTCCAACGGGTAGATTGGAAGAATTCATTTGGTAAGTGCCAACGGGTATGATGGCATAAAGGAGTATATAAGGAAGACATTCCAGTTGTTCGAGTGTGTGCGCGATAGAAGAATTCCAAAGTTTGAAGCTCCTTGTTCTTAGTCAATTAAACTGTTGAGCGAAATTTTGTACACAAAAGAGAGTCTTTATCTTTAAGAGACCTTGAGGAAGTGTAGTAGAGTCTCTACACTGTGGAATCTAGGCAGAGCTTTTCTGTAACAACTCTTTTGTTCATAGTGAAATTCAGCCGGTGGGCTATCAGTGCGGGAGAGTGGACGTAGGCTTGGATTAAGCCGAACCACTATAATCTATGTGTTCATTTTCTCTTCTCTACACTCTTTTACCTTGATCGTAACTTGTTTTCTCTAGAAGAGACGAATTTCATTTTCATAATCTATTGTTGATTAGTACTGCACATATCTCGCAAAATAGTTTCTGCACCTATTCACCCCCCCTCTAGGTGCTCATACTAGCTTTCACAATTGGTATCAGAGCCCGTGTACTCACTTAAGTTGAAGTGTTTTACTTCAGAGTTAAAGATCCATGACTAGTATGTTGGCTCCAGGACTGGTTGAAGGGCAAAGCAATACCAGACCGCCTTACTTTGATGGAAAGGACTACAACATATGGAAAACAAGATGAAGGCATTCCTAAGATCAAAGGATCCTCTAGAATGGGACGTGGTAGACAAATGAATCATTCCTAAAGCTGCATCTATCTCAGAGAGAGGAAAAGATGTTGTTGAGTCTAGTGAAATGACTCAAGAAGAGATAACCAAGAGACAAGTTCTTAATGCAAAAGCAATTTATTCTTTATATTATGCATTATCACCTACTGAATATAACCGAATATATTTTTGTGGTATAGCTAAAGAAGTCTGGGATAGATTACACATCACCTATGAATGAACTGATCGAGTGAAAGAAACCAGAATCAACATTCTGCTCGATCAATACAAAGCATTCAAAATGAAATCAGGATAATCTATCACTAACATGTTTAGCCGTTTTACAGAAATCGTGAATGGTCTTGAAAATCAAGGTCAACCAATTTATGATCCCGTGAAAGTAAACAAGCTACTGCGTGGACTCTCCAAGGATTAGAATCACATAAAGACCTCAATAAGGGAGACACAAAGAATTATGCCACTTTCTATCGATGAATTGGTTGGAACTCTTCAGTCTTATGAAGTGGAGTGAATCAACGAAGATGAAGATCATAAAGGTAAGAAATCCATTGCATTAAAATCTAATGATGATTCTGATGTCACAAATTCTGAAGACGATATGGATGATGAAGAACTTGCTCTCATGATAAGAAGATTCAGAAAGCTAAACAGAAAGGGGAGAAGATTCAATCCAAAGAAACAAAATTTTCAAAAGCAACAAACTAAGTCTGTTGAGGATGATGAAACCAATAGAGATGTAGTCTACTTTGAATGTAAGAAAAAGGGACACATCAGACCCAACTGTCCCCTTCTGAGGAAAAAGAAATGAAAAACTGAGAAATATCGAAAGGCACTCAAAGCAGAAACTTGGAGTGATACAGAATGTGAAGAAAGTGATGATGATTATGCCAACATTCGTCTCATGGCACAATCAGACTCAGATTCAGACTCCGAGATAGACTTAGATTCAGACAGTGAAATTGAGGTAAGTAACTTGAAAATTCCTACTAAAGTCTCTAGATACATTGATGAATTGTGTCTTAGTCTCAAAACTTCTCTTAAAAGGATTTCCGAACTCAAAAGAGAAAATTCTGCTCTAAAGCAACAGGAAAATGTTTGGAAATAAAAGGTCAAAAGTCTAGACAAAAGTGTTACTATTTTAAAAGAAAATGCAGACAATCTTTCAAAAGAAAATGCATTCTTGAAAAATGACATCTCAAATATTTCTAAAAAATTTTCTATAGGATCTGAGAAACTTGAGAAAATTCTTTCAACACAAAGACCTTACTTCAATAAATCTGGTTTGGGAATGACTGCAGAAACCATTCTTGTAATTGATTTTCCTAAAGTAAAGGAAAGAATTAAGCAAAGACCTACAAGAGATGCTTACAAAAATCATTTCCAAAAAGTTTTTGTAAAACTAGTAGGTCACAATGCTCTAAGATATTCTAAGTGCAATAGCTCAGACCATTTTGAGAAGGAATGTCCTATGGTTTGGAAACCTGTTAAGAAGGTATGGGCAAAGACCGTATATCACACTAACACCAATGGACCCAAGAAAATATGGGTACCAAAGAAAGCTTGAGTCTCTTTTTTAAATGCAGGTTACTATCAAGAAAAAGATTAAATGGTACCTGGATAGTGGATGCTCAAGGCATATGACAGGAGATTCAAATTGCTTCATAAAATTTGTTCAAGTTAATGGTGGAAAAATTTCATTTGGAGGGAACAGCAAATGAAGAATTGTGGGATTCAGAACTATAAAGATTGGAAGTCTCACAATCAGTAATGTTTCCTTAGTGGAAGGACTCAATTACAATTTGCTAAGTATCAGTCAGCTGTGCGACACCGGTTTCAAAATCAATTTTCAAGAAGGAATCTGTTCAGGAACTAGTAAAGACTCCTCTCAGTCTTTCACGGGTCGAAGACATGGAAATATCTACCTCTTGTATGTCAAACCAGAGGAAACCCAATGTCTAATCTCAATTCAAGAAGAAACAAACTTATGGCACAGAAAACTTGGGCACATCAACATGAAGCAAATAGCCAAAATTTCAGCAAAGAAGCTTGTTCGTGGTTTACCCAATTTGTCATACCAAAAGTCTGATCTATGCACACCATGCGTGTTGGGAAAACAGGTAAGAAACTTATTTAAACCAATAAATCAAGTTTCCACTAATCATGTACTGTAGCTTCTGCATATGGATCTCTTTGGACCAACCAGAACTCAAAACATTGGAGGTAAGAAATACTATTTAGTGATTGTGGATGATTATTCAAGATTCACTTGGGTAAATTTCTTGGTAAGTAAGTCTGAAACATTTTCTTACTTTAAAAAGTTTGCTAAAAAAAGTTCAAAATGAGAAAGGGTATGTTATTTCAAGTATACGGACAGACCATGGAGCTGAATTTGAAAATCAAGACTTCACAAAATTATGTGATGAATCTGGCTTTCAGCACGTGTTCTCTTCTCCACACACTCCAGAGCAGAATGGAGTTGTGGAAAGGAAGAATAGATCCTTGTTAGAAATGGCTAGAACTCTTTTAATTGAAAGTAACATCTCTTCACGTTTTTGGGCTGAAGCATTTTCTACAGCATGTTATATCATTAATAGAGTTTTTCTAAGGCCTATTATGGAGAAAACACCCTACGAGTTATTCAAAGGAAAGAAGCCTATTGTTTCATATTTTCACGTGTTTGGATGTAAATGTTTTATATTGAAAAATGCAAATGATCGAATTGGTAAGTTTGAAGAAAAATCAGACGAAGGCATCTTCCTTGGATATTCAACCACCAGCAAAGCTTATAGAGTATACAACAAAAAGACTCAATCTGTGGAGGAATCAATGAATGTCAAATTTCAAGACTTTATGCAAAATGAATCAATTCAGACTCAACTTGAAGCATCTGAACCTGCTCCAAACTCTACAAAGTCTAAATCTCCAGAAGCAGCTCAGACTTCAGAAGACCAGCAACAAATGATTGTCGAAGATTCAAATGAGAAAAATGATCAACAATCTGACAAATCAACCAGCAACTGGAAGCATAAGTCCAATCATCCTAAAGATCTCATTATTGGTGATATTAATGAAGGAATTCGCACAAGATCCAAAAGGCGTGAAGAGTCTAGTGCTGTGGCTCTTATTTCTGAAATAGAACCCAAGAGCATAGAAGAAGCTTTAACTAATGAAAGCTGGATTGAAGCTATGCAAGAAGAACTCAGGCAATTCAGTATTAATGATGTCTGGGAATTGACTCCAAAACCGAAAGGTAAATCTATCATTGGAGCTAAATGGGTTTTCAGGAACAAGATGAACGAGAAAGGAAAGGTAGTAAGAAACAAAACAAGACTCGTGGCCAAGGAATATACGCAAGAAGAAGGGATAGACTATGATGAGACTTACGCGCCAGTAGCGAGGTTAGAAGCAATTAGATTATTACTTGCTTTTGCTTGTTATAAGAATTTCAGGTTATTCCAAATGGACGTCAAAAGTGCTTTCCTAAATGGATTTATCCAAGAGGAAGTCTATGTGGAACAACCACCCAGTTTTGAAGACCCAAGGAAACCGGACTCTGTATTCAGACTGAAAAAGGTTCTATATGGTTTAAAGCAAGCACCTCGAGCTTGGTACGATAGACTAAGTAAGTTTTTAATTCAAAATGGCTTTGTCAAAGGTAAAGTAGATACCACATTGTTTATCAAAAGAGAAAGCAAAAGTTTTCTACTTGTTCAAATATATGTCGATGATATTATCTTTGGCTCTTCTAATGAAAGTGTGTGCAAGAAATTCTCTAAGTCTATACAGGATGAATTTGAAATGAGCATGATGGGTGAACTAACTTTCTTTCTCGGGCTTCAAGTGAAACAACTGAAGGAATGAACTTTTATTTATCAAGAAAAATATGCCAATGATCTTGTCAAAAAGTTTAGGCTGGAAAATTGCAAAAAGACTAATATACCAATGTCAAGTTCCTTGAAGCTGGACAAAGATGAAGGAGGAAAGAAAGTTGACCAGAAGCTATATAGGAGTATCATTGGTTCACTTCTTTATCTTACTGCTTTTAGACCTGACATTTTGTTTAGTGTTTACATTTGTGCAAGATTTCAATCAGACCCTAAAGAATCTCATCTAAGTGCTGCAAAGCGTATTATCAAATACATTGTCTCAACTTCAAACTTTGGACTCTAGTATCCTAAAAAGGGAGACTTTACTCTTCTTGGATACTCAGACGCAGATCTAGCCGGATGTAGAGTTGATAGAAAGAACACCTCAAGCACCTGTCAACTATTTGGAGGCAGGACAGTGTCTTGATTTTCAAGAAAGCAAAGTACAGTAGCTCTTTCCACAGCAGAAGTAGAGTATGTAGCTCTTGGAAGTTGTTGTTCACAAATACTGTGGATAAAACAACAGTTAAGAGACTTTGGAATCGAAGATTCATGCACTGAAATCAAATGTGACAACACCAATCAATCTCACCAAGAATCCGATTCTTCACTCAAGAGCAAAACATATAGAGATTCGACATCACTTCATTAGAGATCATGTACAATGGAGAAGTTTCGATTCAGTTTATTGACTCAAAGAATCAACTGGCAAATATATTTACAAAGCCTTTGGAGAAAAATCAATTTGAAGTTATTCGTTCCAGATTCAATATCTTAAAGTCTGAGGAAGTTCAGACCCAGGACTAAAAGTCTAAAGACACTTAGACTGAGACGATCAAGATTTTTGACTGTAAGTTATATTTTTTATCTCTCAGATCAAATCTCGGAAAGGTACGATCATCTATCCATAATTGATTGTTACTATTTTCAATTTCCGTGATTATTGCAATATCTCCTTTTCGAAAAAGAAGTTATTTTTTAAAAATGATAGTTATCTAATTTTTGAAAAGGCAGTTATTTTTAAAAAGGCATCTTTATATTTCTTTTTACGATGTTCCGAATGCCTCTCTTTGACTGTCTTATATACTGTCCGTTCCTCTTCGTTCCTCTTCGTTTTACTCACAAAAACCCTAAGAGAAAGCAGATCGTCCACTTCTGTCATCTTCACTTGTTTAATCTTCAAAAAGTTGTCATCTTTCTTCGAAAACAAGCTTGGAATTTCTCAAAAACTGTGAAAGATGTCTTCCCAAAGAAAGTCTTCAAGGATCGCGAACAGGGGACCACAGCAAATGCATGAGGGGCCTACGCACTTTGATCTCACCGAGGAAGAAGAATCTCCTAGACAGTGGCAGAGCCCACAACATTCTCAGCAGCATCCATCTTCTCCTTCTAGACCTTAGAATGTTGCAGAAAAAATCCGAAGTAAAAAGGACAGACTTGTTTTGATCGGATGACCACAAGCAACTATACTCTAAGTTGCTGAAGCGTGGGGTGATAAACCCTAGAAGTGTGGATTTTGATTTTCTTGACTCTGCGAATGTCAATCTGCGGGAAAAATTCAGTCTTCTTCAACTCGAACAGTTTTGTTCTGAATCTACAGAAGCTTATGCTGAACTTACTGCTTATTTCTATTCGAATCTCAGTTTCTTGGATGCGAATAGGTTCTCTTTTAGTGTTCGAGATCAGGACTATGTGGTTGACATGAATACATCGGCTGATGTGATTGGGGTTGAAAGAGGGAGATATCAACCTATCAGTGTATCTATTGCTCGTGCAACGTTGGAACTTGTTCATGATAGAAGGACAGAAGGAAAAATTTCTTATTTGAGGATGAATGCGACCAACATTTTGCTTCATAAAATTGTGATTAACTGCCTCAAACCAAAATCAACTTCAAAAACTGATGTTTCAAACTCGGAGGCAAAGTTGATGTATGCCATCAATGCTGGTAAAAAAATTCTCCCTTCCACACACTATTATGTTCCACATGTACAGGGCAGTGGTGAAGGACAAGGGTCAACTTCCATACGTAGCTCTTGTGACCAAGTTATTCAGACATTTGAACGTTCAGCCTCCCCGGATTCTCTGTGTTCGAACGTGCGATCAAATGGTGGTGGGACTGAAAATGGTTTCTAAAATGCGTTTGAAGGAACTCAACAAGGCGTTGAAGCAATTCAAGGAGAAAACCCCTGTCAAGACTCATCAAATCTCTTCGGTTGCAAAAAGAAAAGGGAAGGAGCCCGTGGTTGCTCCATCCAAGAAAAGAAGAGCTCTCATCATTGAGGATGAAGAAGATGAGGATGATATCACCATTTCTGCAATGGCATTGAAGAACTTGAGACGTTCTGTTCCAGAATCAACGGAGAGACAAGAAAAAGATATGGATGAGACAGAACAGAATACTGGAGAAAGAGAAGATTTGGAAGCAGAGGAGAAAGAAGCAGAGGAGAGAGATGCAGAGGAGGAAAGAATTGAGGAAGAAGAAGAAGAAGAGGAGAGAGGAGATCAAGCGGAAGCAAAGCATGAGGAACACTCTTCTCCACCTGAAGACACGGAAACAAGGGGAGATCCTGAGAAAAGAGGAACGTCCTCATTCCCTGCCACCAGTGAAGGAGAAAGCCGCTCTCCAGCAGATCCAGAGGACATCTATGCCTCTCAATTTCCTGAGGAGGGTCATGATGTTTCATCGCTCAATCTGCGTGACCATGCTGATTTACCATCATCTGCCTATACACCATCTGATCGTGCAGAAGCCAGTACTCAGACTGATAATTCAACAGATTTTCGTAGAATTCTTGATGTTCTCTTAGAGATGTGGGGTCAAATATATGCTATGGGATGCAAAGTACAGAACTTGAAAAATGCAGGTCAAACCTCTTCAGTTTCTTTGCATGATCAAATCCAAGCCCTTGCTCTTCAAGTTCAAGCAAATGCTAAGGGTGAAGATGTGGCTCAACTGAAGGAGGATTTGAAAAAGCTGGAAGACATTATCCAGTCAATGGGAGATTTCCAGCTTGTTCGTGTTCCCAAGCAATCTTAATTCCATTTTCTTTTCATCTCTACCTTTTTAATGCTGACAAAAAGGGGGAGAGATGTGGTGCAGATTTGATTTGAACTTTGAACTTTTAAACTCTTGACTTGACTTTTGTGTTTAGCTGTTTGGATTTGGACTGGATTTGGGTTTGACTGTTTGAACATTTGTTTATCTTAAGTACTATTGATATCTCATGGCTTTGTTCATCTACAAGACTAACCTACTTTCTGTGGATGCAGATACTTTCTGTGGATGTAGATTCTAGTGTTATTACTAAGTCATTTGCTTGAGTAATGTTTGCTTGAGTAATGTTTTGCAGGACAAAGTTATCCAACTCTGCAGGAAAATTTTGTCACCATCAAAATGGGGGAGATTATTGGAGAAAACTTCCTTGAGTGTTTTGAAGTTGACAAAACATTTCCATCAGTCTAGTCTAAAGACTTGCAGACTCTTCTATCAAAGTCTGAAGACCTCCGAACTGCCAGACTCAAGACTCAAAGTCTATCCTAATTGACAGTTTCTAGACCGTCGAAGAAGGCTTATCTAGAACTGGATGTTTTGTTAAGGATTTGACTTTATCGACTGGAGAAGATCTCTTGGCTAGATATAGCATGTCGGAATCCATTATTCAAATCTAGATTGATTCAGGGATTTTGGATCAGTTGATTGGCGAAGTAAACTTGGAAAGTTCTACTTATGGAAACCGAGATCCTGATTGTATGGGCGAGCATGATTGATGGGCTATCGTCATGTTCCTTAAATAGCTCGAAAGATTTTTCTAATTGATTATGTCCAACGGGTAGATTGGAAGAATTCCTTTGGTAAGTGCCAACGGGTATGATGGCATAAAGGAGTATATAAGGAAGACATTTCAGTTGTTCGAGTATGTGCGTAATAGCAGAATTCCAAAGTCTGAAGCTCCTTGTTCTTAGTCAATTAAACTGTTGAACAAAATCTTGTACACAAAAAAGAGTCTATATCTTTGAGAGACCTTGAGGAAGTGTAGTAGAGTCTCTACACTATGGAATCAAGGCAGAGCTTTTCTGTAACAACTCTTTTGTTCATAGTGAAATCCAGCCGGTGGGCTGTCAGTGCGGAAGAATGGACGTAGGCTTGGATTAAGCCGAACCACTATAATCTATGTGTTCATTTTCTCTTCTCTACACTCTTTTACCTTGATCGTAACTTGTTTTCTCTAGAAGAGACGAATTTCCTTTTTCATAATCTATTGTTGATTAGTACTACACATATCTCGCAAAATAGTTTCTGCACCTATTCACCCCCCTCTAGGTGCTCATACTAGCTTTCACAATTGGTATCAGAGCCCATGTACTCACTTAAGTTGAAGTGTTTTACTTCAGAGTTAAAGATCCATGGCTAGTATGTTGGCTCCAAGACTGGTCGAAGGGCAAAGCAATACCAGACCGCCTTACTTTGATGGAAATGAATACAACATATGGAAAAACAAGATGAAGGCATTCCTAAGATCAAAGGATCCTCTGGAATGGGACGTGGTAGACAAATGAATCATTCCTAAAGCTGCATCTGTCTCAGAGAGAGGAAAAGATGTTGTTGAGGCTAGTGAAATGACTCAAGAAGAGATAACCAAGAGACAAGCTTTTGATGCAAAAGCAATTTATTCTTTATATTGTGCATTATCACCTACTGAATATAACATAATATCTTCTTGTGGTACAGCTAAAGAAGTCTGGGATAGATTACACATCACCTATGAAGGAACTGATCGAGTGAAAGAAACCAGAATCAACATTCTGCTCGGTCAATACGAAGCATTCAAAATGAAATTAGGAGAATCTATCACTGACATGTTTAGTCGTTTTATAGAAATTGTGAATGGTCTTGAAAATCAAGGTCAACTAATTTATGATCCCATGAAAGTAAACAAACTACTGCGTGAACTCTCCAATAATGTTTAGAAAGTGTATTTGCATTGTTATTGCATAAAAGCCAGATTGAATATTTACTACTCTTTGGTTATTTGCGGATGTTTAGAAAGTGTATTTGCAAAGTATTGTAAAGTAATATATACATGTGACTACTTTGCAACTAGCTTATGGAAATGTCTATAAATGACTTAAGAAATGATGGATGATTATGTTCTGGCAAAAAGTTATTTTTTTGGTTTAGGAAATTGATTTCTCGATTGGATTCCTAGTATTGGAGGATGAATATTTATGTTCAATAAGACTATGAACCTAGTGAGGGGTTAAGGGTTATGCATATCGGGGTTAGGATATCCTTTTAGGCGGAGCCACCGGCTTTGTAGGCAAAGACTTTGCCAAGGGGGAATCTTGGTTACCTTATTACCAGTGTGACGTCATGATTTTCAGGTTCTGCTTTCGATTGGATAAGTTGGGCTTTTCATCGACGTACCTATAGTGCTATTCTCTGGGTTGGCCACTCACGAAATAACTAACCTATTAGGTGAAGCCGTTAAAGAATATAAATGCAATAGATTTGAGAATTCGACCAGAAATCGACTGTTCAACCGTGCTAATCTGTAAGGGTCATTACGGCCTTGTCAAAATCGATCAGAGATTAGGGATAGGTTGATTCGATTGAGATGTGTGATCAAAGTGTGGGTGATTCCACCTAATTGCAAAATTCTCGTCGATTGACATTAGATCGATTTTTCTGTCGTTTTGGGTACCCTGTGTCCGTATTTGAAACTTGGAGATTTTCACGATCACCAAGAATCACTAATGTGTCGAAGAGGTACGTTATGGCTCGAAGAAAATCAACCACGGGTCAATTGCACCAAAAAATTTTAAAAGCTACTCGGTAGGTTAGGTCACGCTAAAATCGTGCCAGATTGAAATTAACCGTAAATTTGAATCCGATTTAAAAAATTGAAAGTTCGGTCATGTCACAATTAATTTTAGAAACGTCGACTCATCTTCCGATTTGGTGAGTTCGGGATTTTTATGGAAAATCGATTCGGACGATTCGGAAAAAAAACGAAAATTCAGATTGGTCAAATTGAAGGGTTCTTTGGCCTCAAAAGTGAGCTACTTAGCAATGGGAAATCGTGAACATTGTGTGGGTTTCTTTCTAAAAATAAAATAAAATTGGACATTAAATTGGAGAATTGGATAGAAATGGAAGTCCAATTTGTGAATTCGGAGGCTAGTGTGGGGTTGCAACGTTTGGCACCAAATTTGAGTTGTTTGTGGAATTTTATGTGCATAAAAGCTTAGGGGACATTAGGGATATGCATGTGAGCTTGTGGGACCAAGACTTGGTGAGTATAAGATATTTTATCTATTTTCCCCCTCCTCCTCCTTCAGTCCCTCCATTTCGCGTGCCCCTCTCCTTCTTTTTCTTATTTTCCTACGTCCTCCCCACCAGCTGACGATCCCGTGCAATGCTCTTCCTTTGCTTTGTTTCTTTGACCATGTGGGCCCATTCTTATCCCCCCCCCTTCTCATACATTACTCTCTCTCTCTCTCTCTCTCTCTCTCTCTCTCTCTTTCTCTATTTTTGCATGTTTCTTTCCCTTGGCCGACACTCATTGCTCACTCATTCTCTCTCTCTCTCTCTCTCTCTCTCTCTCTCTCTCTCTCTCTCTCTCTCTCTCGTCTCACACACCAGGCTACCGAGCCTTCTACTTCTTTTTCACTTTCAATTTCCCCCGCACAATTGCTGCCCCACGATCCACGCAGCAGCCACCGAAGAACCACTTGCAGCTCCACCATCTATTGTCTTCGTTGGTCAAACTCCCTAGCAAACCTCTCGAAGTTGACCCTCCCTCATGGCCCATCTCCTCCGCACAAAACTGCTTTGTCATTCGCCCACTCCAGCCCATCCGAAGCCCAAGCAGCAGCTTCATCCCAGCGATCCCCCGTCCCACAAGCCCAGCAACCCTGTCGAGCAGCCTATTCAACATTCCAGCTTTCCGCCCCAACAAAACCGGTCCACCAAGCAACCCCTTGCGTCTTTCATCTCTACCGAAGCAGCAAGTCCAGCAGCACAGAAGCAAAAGCCAAGCTTAACCGTGAGCTTCCTTTAGGCCGTCTTGGCCCCGCTTGGTGCTCCCACTTCAGAATTTGTTGGCCACCGTCACGTCACCGTCGCCGTGGATTCACTAGCTCACAAATCCAGTGAGTTTACTCACTAATCTCCGCTTAAGGAGTTCATTATGTTTAATGGTTGATTAGTTTAGGTTAAGTATGGATTAGGTGGTTAGTTAGAACATATTAGTGATTTAGTCATTCGATATTACATGTTAGATGGTTAGAGTAGTGCAATTAGCAAGTAGATAAGTCGTAGTATTTATTTAAATAGGTTCGGAATTTTTCTGGGCCAATTTCGGTATTTAATTAGGCTTTGCCAGCCTAAGTGTGCATTTTTCTAGTTATTGGTATTTATTAGTTAATTTTCGTAATTATTTAATTAATTATTATTTTCCGAAAATTAGATCAGGATAGCCGGTGACTGGAATTTTATGTTGATCACAATGGTATGATTGGTTTATTTAATTGAGTGCTGGATTGTGCAAATTGAGTGTGATTTGTAATTTTGGGAATTTATCCTAAAATTTAATAATTTCAATATTTAATTAGAAAATACGGGGCGTCAGTTTACAGCGTCAAAAATGTGTTTGTGGATTATTGGAATTAATGGGATTTTAAAAAGGGAAAATATTGTATTTTGGTTAAGGCCAACCGTGTACCCACACATGATTATTTTTATTGGATATGATAAAAATGGTGAATTTGTTAGATGATGAGGATGGTATACTATATCAGCTTGCGGGCTTGATATGTCAGCTTAGGATGAGTAGTATACTCTGTTATCAGCTTTTGACGAGCTATATTTATTATCAGCTTTGGGTGAGCTATACTATATATCTTCAACTTAGGGATAGCAGTTCTTGATATGATCGAACTGAATAGATAGTATTGAATGAGTTGACCGAGAGATGGTTTTGATGGCATGGAATCGACTGGGTCGATTGATCGATGATTCGATCTAAGTTGATGACTTGAGTTAATTTGAGTTGAATTGATTTGTTGAATTATACTAACTTGCGGGGAGGAATGGAGGCAAAGGTAAGTCCTCTGACTTGTGCTTGTACTTAGGTAGCCCCTGGGGCGTATTTCCTTCATGGTTAGAGTTAGGGGGTGAACTTGTTGAGACATCATCTCACCCCGTTGTGGGATAACATTTTCAAGTTTTAGATGACGAATCCCCCTGAGCGTCACGGTCGTCCCATGAGGGTTACCGAGCGGGTTTCTAGTTTCCCTGATTCCTAAAGTTTTTGGGTCTATGAGCTTGTTGTAACCATTGTCTGGGTCAAAGAGGTTCCACATCAGGAGATACCTAATCGATTCAGAGCGTGGTTCCATTACGCTCCCAACGGTGTCAAGCTAGGTCCCCTTAGGACTTTTGATATTCCCGCCATGGTAATTGATGCTGCTTTGGACGAGGATCCGGCTGACCCTCCTGGTGGTGTAGTGGAGAACCCGCCGTCTCGCCCGGCTCTTGTGGACACTAAAGAATCAGCGAACGAGTCAAACTAGCTAGTCATAGGACATCTTGTTTTGAGAATCGATATTTTTTTAGACCTTGTAAATATCGGCTAGTAATGTATATAAATTAGTCTAGTATGTATAAAGGTGTGGTTTGGTTTTCGAAAATTTGTGGTTCTGTTTTTCTATCCCATCGTTGTGTTGTCTGGGGATTAATTATTTGATTCCGCATGCGTATTACAATGAATGGGTCGGCGACGCGTCATGGGACGTCGCTATTTGAATTGACCACTGAGGGATGGGCACGCACTCGAGGATTGGGGCGTGACAACTAGGCATTGTGTCATGACTATGGTAGGATAGTGAGCCATAGATTGGTCAAGGTAATGGACCATCGACGTGTGATTTGATGAGATTAATCAACGGAATAGACCATTGATACGTGAGTTGTTCAGCTTGATCAATGAATTTGACTATTGATGTTTATGATGATTAAATTCGATACATATTTTATACCTTGAGTTTGGATTATGAGTTTTTGGTATTGTTTTTATTTACATGCATAGTAGTTGTTCGATTTGCTTAGAAGATATACAATTCATTGACCTTATGGTTGCTCACCTCTCTCTTTCCCAACCTTCTCAAGTTCTTTGGTTAGCAGCTAGTAGACCAAGAGTGCTATCGATGGGGGCTTTTGGGAGTTGAATTTTGATGGTTTGAGGCCGCGTCCTTCGAGTGGAAGGATAACCATGTCATCTCCATCCTCGTAGGGTTTGGGGTGTGATATCTTGTGATATCAGAGTTTAAGTTATGATTTTTGGGTATAGATTCTTTGGGTCATAGTGAGCTCATGTGCTAGCGTATAATGCGTTAGTTTTTTGCTAGCGTATAATGCGTTAGTTTTTTGGGAGATACTTGGATATATGTTTCTTTTGGTGCAAGTGCTCATTAATTAGAGATGGGCGAGTTATTATCTTTGATACCAAAAATGGATCTTATGGTTCTTGAGGTGCAATTTTGATAAGGAGAATTTATCTTGAAAGTCTTGAGGTGTTACATGATGATATTTGGTGTAATAAGAATTGATTTTAGAAGTCATAAACTTGAATGGTCATGTGAGACATAAATTTACTTATGGTGAATAGGTGGGATCGGTTTGTGAACTTTTGAATTGCAGGTGATGATCTTACTTTAAGCAACTTTGTGGAGCTAATAGACATGGTTAGTTTCAATTGTAGTTTTCCTAGAGGCTAAGTGAATATTTAAGTCTTTGATTTAAGAAATGATAAATTTTAAGTGATGATTCTTTAAGTTGAGAACTTGAGGCTCATTAGATTTAATGGAAGCTAGCTAAGTTCTTATCTCAGCGATTTGAGGAGTTATAGGCATTTAGCCGTAAGTGATGATCTCTTAAATGATGATATTCTTAGGTTATGATTGTTAGGGAAATCCCTTATGATGTTTTGAAGATGACAAAATAAATCAAAGGCTACTAATGTGTTTAATTGTTGAGTAGTAGACTATGCAGATGATAGAACATGTAAATGATATTGTTCAAAATCTATTTTGAAGATTTCCAGACTTTTGTGACAAGTCTGAAGACTACCAGACTTTAGTGTCAATGTCTGTTCTACATCAGAAGTTTGCCTACTTTGACAAATTCTAGATTGAACGTGAATGAAGAACCAGAAGATAGACTTTATGCTGAAGCTGAACTTATTCAGACTGTGTTCAGACCTTAAAGCTAAATTTGTTCAGAAGCATAATATGTTCAGACCTAGATTGTAAAGTCTATTGTACTCAGATTCAAATTGTAAAGTTTATTGCACTCAGACTTTACATCCAGATTCGACAGAACATAACATAAGCGCTAAATGTATAACAGCTAGTGATCTGGTTTGGATTCTACATCAAGATTGATTTGATTGACTAAATCTAATTGATTGACAAATGGATCATGAAGACAAGAACTTTCTATACGAAGAAGCTCTACTTATGGAAACCAAGATTCTGTTTGTATGGGTGATCAGAATCAATTTGGGATTCTATTTTTGTCACTCAACGGCTACCAAATCTTCTAGATACAAATCTGTCCAATGGGTAGATTGGAAAACGATCTTCAGGATATTGTCCAATGGCTAGTTTGGAAGTGGAGGAGTATTTAAGGAAATCAAGAACCAATAAGCAAGTAAGAGACGGGGCGTAGAAATTATAATTCCAAAGTCTGAGCGACCTTCGATCATACACTTGTTTTTGGTGAGCTTAAACGTTTGTGATCGTGAGAGAAATTCCAAAAGAGTGACTTAGTGAGATAGTGTGATCTACTACTAAGTGTTTGCACTCAAAGTTGTAAGCTCTTGTTGATTGCATAGTGAAATCCAGCTAAAAGGCTGTTAGCGTGGGAAAGTGGACGTAGGCTTGATCTAAGCCGAACCACTATAAACCTTGTGTTCTTATTTTCTTCCCTGAACTCCTTTATTTTGTTCGTAGTTCTATTTAATTGCTAAAGTCTAAACTTGGTCAAAGTCTATTGTTCTTCAGACTCAGTTTCAAAAGTCTGTTATTATTCAAACTTAAGTTAAAAGTAAAGGTTTTCACTGCATTTTGCAGAATCTGTTTTTACACCTATTCACCCCCCCTCTAGGTGTTCATACTAGCACTTTCAATGATCTATTTTGGTGTAGATTTTATAGGACGTTGTGAGGTTGTGTGTTAGTTTGTAATGCGTCAGTCTTTTGTACGTTTCTTTTCAGGTCCAAGCAGTCATTGATTCTGATTTACAATGGTGTATCTTAAGGTTCTCAACGTGCAGTTTTGGTAGGAAACTAAAGGGGAAAATATATGGTGAGTCACGACTCAAGAGGTGTACTCTTGAACGGGACCCAATTGTCATCCACCATGGACAAGCAAGAAGACAAGGAGCTTTTAGTCTCTAGTGCATCAAAAAGTATAGTGTTAGCAAGCTAAGATAGAATTAGTGGTGGAAGGGAAGAAACCTTAGATGGGCCAAGGATTCTGGTGGTCAAGGTCGGAGGAGGGGCCTTGTTGTGGAAACTGTTGCAAAGGAATGTGCATTTAATAATGGAAATGACTTAATAGTCAAGGTTTCGGATTTTGAAGTCTTTGTAAATGGCGGTTGCAAACCTAGTGATGAAGAGAATCTAAACGTTTAAGGTAGGTGTGATGCATTGACTAGCGGAAATAGGAGGTTAAAGAGAGATGCAAAGTCTTTGCAAGAAGAAATTAAGAGCTTAAATTGGTGCTATAAAGTGTCCCAAGTAGGGTAGGCAAGTCTTGACCTTGCATGTGTCGGATAAATAGTGAAGGAGTTGTAAAACAAGAACATGCAACTTATGTACATTTAAGTGAGGCATGTTCGGTGCTTTTGGAAAACTATGTGCACGTTTTGCAAGAAGGAATTTGAGGAAGAAGTGGAGTAAACATGCAAGTTGAGACTTTTATCTTACATAAGTTTGTAGCTGAAAGCAAAGAATTTACCCCTCTAATTAGAATGTGAGAAATACATTGAAGCCTTGCAATTATCGAATTAAATGATTAATGAACTGGAGAGCGAAAATCTCAAGCAACCAGTAGAAAGGGAAATACCGGCAAATGAAATTGGAGGGCTGAAGACGGCATTTTATGTAGTGTTCAAAACAATTCAAATTGATGAGGAAGTAGGCTGTGAAGGTGAGATCGTGAAACAACAAATGCTTTCCCAACTTGACAGATTGCTTTGAGAGCATATCTTGGACAAAATAGGGCAATTAAAGAATCACTCACAAGGAGCAAGGATGAAGAGCAAAAGTCACTAGTTGAGAACTGTCACGCCTCGATCCTCCGAGCACGTGCTCATTCTTCCATGATCGATTAAATAGCGACATCCCAAAACGCATCACCGACCCATTCATTTAATACACATACGGAAGTAGATAAATAATCCCCAGACAACAACAAGATGTGATAGAAAAGCAGGGTCATAAATTTTTCATATATATATTTTGTCATCACAAAGCCAGTCTAAGAACCTAAGGTCTGCAAAACAGGGGGGTTCATAAAACTACAGATTCTCTTGCTCCACCTCCTTACTATCATTGGAGCCTTCCTCCGAGTACACCGGAGTTCCTGGATCTTCAAGATCGGGGTCCACCGGGTCTACCATCAAACCACCAGGGGGATCTACAGTGTCTTTCCAAAAAGCAACATCCAATACATACACATGTATCTCTAACTCAAATATGAGTCCCTCTCTCAATCCATGCCGCTCACGACAGTACCATGATCTGTATCAATGGGGTACCTTGTGGGGTAGAGCCTCATCCACCCAGATTACAGACTTCATGAGCTCATAGACCAAACCCCTAGGGTGCCCATGAATCGAAATATAGACTACATGTTATGTGATCTTCTTCGGTTGACCAAAACGCTCAAGAGAAGCTACCATTTATGGACCTGAAATTGTTATCCCACAATGGGGTGAGACAACGTTTCAGCAAGTTCAATCCCCTAAGACTTGACTACGAAAAAAATACGCCCCAAGAGCTGCCTAAGCACAAACATGAGTTCGAGGACTTACCTTTGCCTCCACTTCTTCCTGCAAGTCAATATAATTGAAATTCATGGAATCACATCAACAAATAAAATCATCACACCCAATCGACTTATCGATCAATCAACCTAGTTGATTTCATGTCATCAAGACCATCACATAGTCATTTCAATTACTCATCCCAACTATTAATTACGGCCCAACGGGCACGGCCTACTAAAAGTTCAGCGGTGGATTACGGCTTAATGGGTACATCTTGTTCCAAGTTCGACGGTAAATTACGGCCCAATAGGCACAACCATACTTCGGCGTTAATTACAGCCTTATATGCACAACCTGCTTCGGCGGTTTTCTTAACCCAACTCATTCATCATGCACCACATACGTCACCTCATCTCTCAATAGTCATCTTATTACGACTATAATACATCACATGATTATTTACCCACGGCCAATGACCATTGTGCCTCACACTTCAATTCCCCAATTTAAATCATATCTTGGCTTATTTTCCTCGTGTTAAGGATACCCGATAAAAATAATCGTGTGTGGGTACACGGTCGGCCTCAGTCAAAAATATAACATCTTTACTTTATAAAATCCCATTATTTTCAATAGTCCATAAACATATTTTTGGCGCTGTAAACCGACGCCTAGTATTTTCTAATTAATTACCGAAAATAATAAATTTTGGAATAAATACCCAAAATTGCAAATCATACTCAATCAGCACAAATTAGCAATCAAATAAATAATTCAATTAAACCATTGCAATTAGCATAAAATTCCGATCACCAACTATCCCAGTCTAATTTTCGAAAAATAAATAAATAATTAAATAATTATGAAAATTAATTATTAAATGCCAATAAATACCAAAAATAGCAACTTAGGCCGGAAAAGCCTAATTAAAAGCCGAGACGGGCCCGAAAAATTTTCGAACCACTCTCAATAAATACTAGAGCTTGTCTAGGCTTTAATTAAACTACTCTAATCACCTAACATGCAATAACGGTTAATTAAATTGCTAATCTATTCTAACTATCCACATAATTCATGCTTAGTCTAAACTAATCAACCCTTAAGCATCATTAACTTACTAAGTAAGGATTAGTGAGTTAAACTCGCTTGATTAAAGATCCACTCGGATCAAAACAACGAGGATGCAGTGAAGGTCGAGATACTTCAAAGCGGGATCGCCTTTCAAGGTCCCAAAAGCCACAAAAACGGGCCAAACAGCGGCTTGAAGACCCACACGGTTCGGTTCTGCACAATGGCTGAAGGCGATGCTCCGGTGGTCAATTGAGGTTGAAACGGGTGGTGGGGCTAGTTGCGAGTCTAGGCGAGCTGTGGCGGTGTTTCATGGCGGCGGAGGAGACCCGAACGGGCTCTGATGGTACTTGACGATTTGCTGGGCACGAATAGGAGGCGGAACTGGTGTGCAGTGCAAGTAGACGTTGAGAGCACGCATGTGGGCGAGCAGCGCGAGCGACGGCGTGCGGTGGTCGGACGGGTTGTTGGGTTGCTTCGGCGGCTTGCTGGTTCAGTTCTTGGGCTTGCTAGAAGTTTCAAGGAGCTGCCAAAGGGGGAGGAGTCTACGGAAATGGGGAAGAAGGAGAGGGGGAACCGGTTGGGCTAGAAGGGGGCCACCTTAGTCTTCTCTTATCTCATTTGGTCCCCTTGACTTGGCCCCACACCAAGCTGACTTCCTCAGCACATTTTCAGCAGCCTAGCTTCCTTCTAGAAGCCTTGAAGTAGTCCAAAGGTTGGGTCCAAGGGAGGCATACGAATTTGCACAACCTTTGGCTCAATTTGGATTAAATTTTCACTTAATTCAACTCAAGTCGGCCTCTATAAATTCCATTATCGAACTCATGATCAAATTGGCATTTTTCCTCACCAATAGATCTCACTTGCATCCCAATTTCGCAATAAAAAAATGATCCTCTGCATTTTCCGATTGAAAACAGCCCTATGTCGACTTTTTTCGCCAAAACCTCAATTTGCAGAAAAATCTTCAAAGACTGAGTCAACATTCCTAAAATGACTTGTGACATGACAGAACTTTTAATTTCTGAAATCAAATTCAAATTCGCAGTTAATTTCAATCTAGGCTACCAGGTAGCTTTTAGAAATTTATAGTGCAAATGACACGTGGTCGATTTTCTTCGAACCATAATGAACCTCTTTGATACATTGGTGACTCTTGGTTGTCATGAAAATCTCGATGATTCAAATATGGACACAGGATACCAAAACGACAAAAAAGTCAATCTAGTGCCGATCGACAAGAATTTCTCAATTTAGTTGAATCACCCACGTTTAACCACACATCTCAATCGAACCGACCTATTTCTGATTTCTAATCGATCTTACTGTGTCGTAATGATCTCTGCAGATGAGCACGGTCGAGTAGTCGATTCTTGGTTGAATTCTCAAGTCTATTGCATTAAAATTCTTTAATGACTTCTCCAAATAGTCTAGTTATCCTTAGAGTGATCAGCTCGGAGAATAGCACTATAAACGCGTCGATAAAAAGTCCGATTTATTTAATTAAAAACAAAACTAAAAAATTCGAGATGTCACAAGAACACCATGCTGGTAACCTTTCTTAAAGGACTCGGATTAGAGTGTAATGAGCTCGAGCCAAATGAAGACTTCCTTAAGCAGGAGCTTAGAATCATGATCGAGCAATGTTTGATGTTGTAAAAGGATAAGCATGAGCTTCTAGAGATGAAAACCTTTTCAGATTGGATCTAGGCAAGGCAGAGCAACAATAGAATGCACTAGAGACTGATATGAAAGTGATGTACAAGAAATTGGTTGATGTGCTAATAAATTAATGGCAATTGCAAGTGTTGAGAAAACTCCTATCAGGTTTTAAAGTTGACAAAACTTTCATTCTCTTATTCTTACTCTTACTCTGAAGAATATTAAACTTCTGTGGAATACTGTCAAAGTCTATCAGAAGTCTTTTCCACTCTAATGAAGTCCAGACTGAATTCAAGACAAGAATGAAGTTTTAATCAAACTTAGCATTATTAATCTTTCAACAAGGATTCAGTACGTGCAAGATATATTTGGCTTTTTGGCGGAGAATCTCACTTACATTTTCTAAATATATTGATGAAATCAATCACGGATTGATAAATTGATAAAATCAATTTCGAAGACAAGTTCATTCTTGGGAAGAATCTACTTATGGAAACCTAGATTCTGATTGTATGGGCGACTAGAATCATCAGATTTTCATCTCAATCTTCAAACGATTACAAGATTTTCTTAATAAATTATGTACAATGGATTGATCGGAAGAAATTCCTTTAGAAAGTGCCAACGGTTAAAAAAGCATAGAGGAGTATTTAAGGAAGTCATTCGATCCATTTGGGAGAGAGCATGAGAATACAAATTCCAAAGTTTGAGGTCTTTCAAATCACTTGTTCTTTATTGATAGTGCTTACATATTGTATTCAAGAGAGAAAAACACAAAATGAGTGACTTAGTGAGAGAAAATGAAACTCTTCACTGAGTGATCGTACTAAAATCATTGTATTTCTCTGTTGAATCAATAGTGAAATTCAGCTAGAAGGTTGTTAGCATGGGAGAGTGGACGTAGGCTTGATCTAAGCGGAACCACTATAAATCTCATGTCCAATTTTCTCTTCCTTTAACTCTTTTGATTTGTTTGTTGCAATATTTTTCTAAGTTCTGCTAATTTCTAAAACATCATATTTGAGTCCGAATTTATATCAGAAGTTTGGTGTCAGTTAGACTTTGCTTAAAGAAAATAACTTTTACTGCTGTTATTAGCTTAATTTGTTTTTACACTTATTTACCCCCCCTGTCTAGGTGGTAATACTAGCACTTTCAGCAAGAAGATAACTCCAACAGACTAATCAGAAACCAAGCTTTGTTGGAGAAGATTATAGATTCAAAAAAATGGAAGCATGTTCTTCCGAGGGAAACTCTTAAGATAATCTAAGAACGAAATCCTCTTGGTAACCTCTCTCTATTTTTCTAGAGCTTTGGATAGAGAAATCTGAAGAACTAAAAGCTCTTGCTCGTGATCCTTGTGGCCTCCAAGTGGTTAACATCAATCTAAGGAGGAGATTGATATGCTAAGGAAGAAACTAGAGATTGTTGGAGAAATCCTCTTGAAGTGTTTTGAAGTTGACAAAACGTTTCCATCAGTCTAGTCTGAAGGCTTGCAGACTCTGCTATTTAAAGTCTGAAGACCTCCGGACAGCCAGACTCAAGACTCAAAGTCTATCCTCATTGACAGTTTCTAATCCGTTGAAGAAAGGCTATCCATAACTGGATGTTTCATTAAGGATGTGGCCTTATCGACTGGAGAAGATCTCTTGGTTGGATATGACATAACGGAATCCTTTATTGATTTGAAGATTAAGGATCCGATGATTGGCAAAGTATACTTGGAAGGTTCTACTTATGGAAACCGAGATCCTGATTGTATGGGCGAACAGGATTGATGGGCTATCGACATGTTCCTTTAATAGCTCGAATGATCTTTCTAATTGATTTCGTCCAACGGGTAGATTGGAGGAATTCCTTTGGTAAGTGCCAACGGGTATGATGGCATGAAGGAGTATATAAGGAAGATGTTCCAGTTGTTCGAGGGAGTGCACGATAGAAGAATTCCAAAGTCTGAAGCTCCTTGTTCCTAGTCAATTCATTTGTTGAGCAAAATCGTGTAAACAAAAGAGAGTCTATACTCGTGAGAAACCTTGAGGAAGTGTGGTAGAACATCTACACTGTAGAATCAGGGAAAAGCTGTGCTGTAACTTCTCTTTTGTTCATAGTGAAATCCAGCCAGTAGGCTGTCAGTGCGGAAGAGTGGACGTAGGCTTGGAATAAGCCGAACCACTATAAATCTTGTGTTCATTTCTCTCTTCCCTATCTTTTACTTTACTTTGATCGTATTTTCTTTTCTATCGATTGCCTAGAGTTGCTTCCGTATCTCGAGAATTTGTTTATGCACCTATTCACCCCCTCTAGGTGCTTATACTAGCTATATCAATTGGTATCAGAGCTTGTGTACTCACTTTTGTTGAAGTGTTTTACTTCAGAGTTAAAGATCCATGGCTAGTATGTTGGCTCCAAGACTGGTAGAAGGGCAAAGCAATACCAGACCACCTTACTTTGATGGAAATGATTACAACATATGGAAAAACAAGATGAAAGCATTCCTAAGATCAAAGGATCCTCTGGAATGGGACGTTGTAGAAAAAGGAATCATTCCTAAAGCTGCATCTGTCTCAGAAAGAGGAAAATATGTTGTTGAGTCTAGCGAAATGACTCAGGAAGAGAAAATCAAGAGACAAGCTCTTGATGCAAAAGCAATTTATTCTTTATATTGTGCTTTATCCCCTACTAAATATAACAGAATATCTTCTTGTGTTACAGCTAAAGAAGTCTGGGATAGATTACATATTACCTATGAAGGAACCGATCGAGTGAAAGAGACCAAAATCAACATTCTCCTCGGTCAATATGAAGCCCTCAAAATGAAACCAGGAGAATCTATAACGGATATGTTCAGTCGCTTTCCAGAAATTGTGAATGGTCTTGAAAATCAAGGTCAACCAATTTCCGATCCCATGAAAGTAAACAAGCTACTGCGTGGACTTTCCAATGATTGGAATCACATAAAGACCTCAATCAAAGAGACTCAAAGAATCATGCCACTATATGTTGATGAGTTGGTTGGGACTCTTCAATCTTATGAAGTGGAACGAATCAATGAAGACGAAGACCCTAAAGGTAAGAAATCCATTCGTTAAAATCTAATGATGATTCTGATGCTACAGATTCTGAAGACGATATGGATGATGAGGAACTTGCACTCATGATAAGAAGATTCAGAAAGCTTAACAGAAAAGGAAGAAGATTCAATCCAAAGAAACAAATTTTTCAAAAGCAACAGACTAAGTCTGTTAAGGATGATGAATCAAACAAAGATGTAGTCTACTTTGAATGTAAGAAAAAGGGACACATCAGACCCAACTGTCCTCTTCTGAGGAAGAAGAAAGGAAAAATTGAAAAGTACCGAAAAGCTCTTAAAGCTGAAACCTGGAGTGATACAGAGTGTGAAGAAAGTGATGATGATTATGCCAATATATGCCTGTTGACACCTAAATTTTGACGATTTAATTTATTTATTTATTGCATATGAAATTATGGTTTAATTTTATTAATTGCATAGCATATAGATATAGGTTGCATTTATTTTTGTTATTTGCATTTTTTGATTTTTATTGGACGGAAGGCGGATGGTTTCAAATTAGTTGGACTAAGCCCATGAAACGAGCAAGTCGCCCCAAGCCCATATTTTTAATGATCGAAAATTATCTCGTGGGAAAATTAATTTTGAAATTTCAATCGGGATATGAATTTTTTTAGATAGAGCAGACGGGTAAAAAAATATTGTGATTTGGCTTTGAGAGATTTGGATTTAGAAAAAATTTTTATCTTAATCTCGAATCCTTATCAATAAGGGATGAATTTTGTGAAAAATATTGCGGATGTTGATTCGAGGAATAATTTGAAAATCCAATTCCTTCCCTATAAAAGGCCATCCGCGTATGAGCGCAAGGGGGGGACTTCTCTGGAAAAAAAATTTCAGAAAAAGAAAAGAAAAAGAGAAGCTGCAGAAAGTAAATAGGGGGAAGAAAAAGAACGTGAGAGTGAGAGAGAGAAAGAGAGAGGAGAAAGGTGAAAAGGCAAAAGGTGATTTGACCCCTACTATTCATCATCTTCCTCAAGTCCGCTGCCCCTCCTCTGCAACTTCCATCCGCAGGGCTTCCACAGCCGTGCGTCCGCACCGCCACTGGTCCGCTCGCCTCGCCGACGCCGCGCCGCTGCGCCGTCCCCGCTCGCCCGTGCCGGCATCCGAGCCCCGACGTCCGTCAGCTGCACGCCGCTCCGCCTGCAACTTCTCGCTGACCTCCACCGCGAGCCCCGGTGCCTGAAGCTCGAGCCAGTCCCGTCAGCCGCAACCGCCGCGCCGCCCCGAGTCCCCGACGCCTGAGTCTTCCTCCGCCCGAGCCCACCGTGCCGCGCCGAGCCCTGCCCCTGCTCCGCTCGCGTCACTCCGCCCGTCCCCGGTGCCCAGCAGCCCGTCTCGCCTACAGCCCGCGCCTAGCCGTCTGCTGCTCGCGAATCTGTTCCCTCAACTGCGACGCCGAGCGACCCGCAAGAGCCCGCGCCACGATCCGCTTCTGTTCAGCCCCAACGACGACCCACGGCCTCCGACCTGTTTTTGCCTGCAGGTCACCGGAGTTCCCCGACGCCGCTCGGATCCGAATCCCCTGCTCGCAGCACCGCTCCAGATCTGGAGCCTGAGCCACCATACGCCCATCCGATGGAGCGACGTCCCCTGTAGCTCGCACCTCCGCGCCGGTCCGTGACCAGTCGCCGCTGCAGACCCGGTGGTCCGCTCGACGCCAGCAGGCCCCGAACCCGTCGCTGCTCTGCCTTTGCTCGACCTCCTAGCGATCCGACGCCCCTGCCCGCTGGTCAGTATTGCTGCCGCCGGTCCGCCCGTCGCCCTCGTCGGAGCTCCGAACGGCAACCCATCTAGCCGCTGGCTGACTTTAGTTTAGGAGGCCAAAACCTAGTTAGGTAGATTTCTTATTTTATTTTATTTTTTGTTCATTTATTTATTTAGTGTTTATTATTCATTTTGTTTCTTTATTTGATGATGAGATGTTCGATATGAAACAGCATGTGAAATTTGTGTTTGATAGTCCGATTTTCGCGCCCGAAATCCGACTCGCAATCACAATCGCTTGGAAAATCGCCAATCCGATCTCCCGCCCGAGATTCGATTCGCGATTTATTTAAAAATTGGCCAACCCGATCTCATGCGCGAGATATGGTTCGCCGGTTTGTAGATATTGATCATATCTTATCTAATTTGTCGTCATGTTAATTGAATCAATTTTATTTTGTTAAATAAAAAAATCCAAAAAAATATTTGAGTGAAGATTAGGTTTGTTTTAGAATATCTCTTGTTATCTTGCATATTTAGAATAGAGATTTTATTTCGAATTTCAAAAATCAAAAATCAAATCAATCAATTTAGGTTGCTAGTGTTTTTTACTTAGGTTGCATGTTTAATAATTTGATAATTCTTAATTTCGAAATTAATAAAACAAAAACACAAAAAATGTCATCATGCATATGTCATGTAGAATTAGGACATTCTTTATACGTCATTGCATATTAGAATAAATTGCATGCTTATTTAGAATAAAAACCATGTGCATGTCATATAGAATTAGGTTCATACAATGCACGTCATTTAGTGATTTTTGTTAGGTCCATTTAAGTAGAAATTGTCAGTCATTAGATTAATTTAGATTGCATATTTAAATGTTGCATTTCTTTAATTTCGAATCTCATAGAAAATACAAAAAAAATATTTAGAATAAATCCATCTCATGCTTAGGATAGACTACATGCTTAGTTATGTCATATTGCTTAGGTCATATAGCTAAGTCATGTTGCCATGTCATATCATTTCATGTTAAATTAGTGGCATGCATTGCATATTGCATTATTTTCATTAATTAAGTGAAAACAAAACAAAAATTGCGTGTTAATTAGAAATCATATTTAGGACTGCTGATGTGAATTCTAAACTAACAACGCAGATGCTTTCGTTGCTATGAGGTAAGTCCTGCAATTTATTCATTGCTTTCTTGGATGTTAAATTGGTGGTTTGCGCACCCACATGATCACCTCACATGTTAGAATTTAAAATCAATTCAAGCTACCTGCAAAAACATTTTTGAAATTAAAAGAATGGTACCGAAAGGGCATTAGAGAAATCTAGTGTAACCAAGTCCCCGTACCCATAATCTCCGGTTCGTAGAAGTAAAGTAAATCTCCCATTACTTTACTTGGGTTTCTAATCGACCCACCAAAAATAGATTAGTGGCGACTCCTAATTAAAAATCAATTGCATGTTAAAAAAAAACTTGAACCTAAAGTTGCGAATTAGTATGGGCTTGGGAGAGCCCGAGTTAAGTTTAGGCTTAACAATCCATTAGCCAAACCCTAGGTGGTCCAAAACCGAAAAATTTGGGTCGCGACAATGCCTGATGGCACAATCAGATTCAGATTCAAATTCCGAGACAGATTCAGACTCAGAAAGCGAATTTGAGGTAAGTAACTTCAAAATCCCTATTAAGGTTTCAAAGTATATTGATGAATTGTGTTTCAGTCTTAAGACTTCTCTTAAAAGAATTTTCGAACTCAAGAAAGAAAATTATGTTCTAAAACAACAGGAAAATATTTCGAAAGAAAAAGTGAAAAGTCTAGTCAAGAATATTTCTTCTCTTAAAGAAAGTGAAGATAATTTGTTAAAAGAAAATGCATTCTTGAAAAGAGATATCTCAAATATTTCCAAAAGATTTTCTATAGGATCTGAGAAACTAGAAAAAATTCTTTCTGTTCAAAGACCCTACTTTAATAAATCTGGTTTGGGAATGACTGATGAAACCATTCCTTTAATTGATTTTCCTAAGGTGAAGGAAAGAATCAAACAAAGACCCACAAGAGATGCTTACAAAAATCATTTTAAAAGAATCTTTGTAAAGCCAGTAGGTCGCAATGCTCTCAAATGCTCAAAGTGCAATAGTGCAGATCATTTTGAAAAAGAATGTCCTATGATTTGGAAACTTGTTAAAAAGGTATGGGCAAAAACCGCATATCATACTAACACCAATGGACCCAAGAAAATATGGGTACCAAAGAAAGTTTGAGTTTCCTTTTTAAATGCAGGTCACTATCAAGAAAAAGGTAAAATAGTATCTGGATAGTGGATGCTCAAGACACATGACAGGAGACTCAAATTACTTCATAAAGCTTGTTCGAGTAAATGGTGGAAAAGTTTCTTTTGGAGGAAACATCAAAGGAAAAATTGTGGGATTTGGAACTGTAAAGATTGGAAATCTCAAAATCAGCAATGTTTCCTTAGTGGAAGGGCTCAATTACAATTTGCTCAGTATTAGTTAACTATGTGATACTGGTTTCAAAATCAACTTTCAAGAGGGAATATGTTCTGGAATTAGTAAAGATTCTACTCAGTCATTCATGGGCCGAAGACATGGTAATATCTACCTCTTGGATGTGAAACCAGATGAATCACAATGTCTAATCTCAATCCAAGATGAAGCAAACTTATGGCACAGAAAGCTTGGGCACGTCAATATGAAGCAAATAGCCAAAATCTCAGCAAAGAAGCTTGTTCGTGGTCTACCCAATTTATCATACCAAAAGTCTGATCTTTGTACACCATGTATATTGGGAAAACAGGTAAGAAATTCCTTTAAACCAATAAATCAAGTTTCCACTAATCGTGTACTGCAGCTTCTGCATATGGATCTATTTGGACCAACCAGAAGACAAAGCATTGGAGGTAAGAAATACTGCCTAGTAATTGTGGATGATTACTCACGATTTACTTGGGTATATTTCTTGGCAAGTAAGTCTGAAACTTTTTCTTACTTTGAAAAGTTTGCTAAAAAGGTTCAAAATGAAAAAGGGTATGTTATCTCAAGTATAAGAACAGATCATGGAGGTGAATTTGAAAATCATGATTTTACAAAGTTCTGTGATGAATCTGGTCATCAGCATGTATTCTCTTCTCCATATACTCCAGAGCAAAATGGAGTTGTGGAAAGAAAGAATAGATCTCTTCAAGAAATGGCTAGAACTCTTTTAATTGAAAGTAACATCTCTTCACGTTTTTGGGCTGAAGCAGTTTCTACAGCATGTTACATTATAAATAGAGTCTTTCTAAGGCCTATTCTGGAAAAAACCCCCTATGAACTATTCAAAGAAAAGAAGCCTATTGTTTCATATTTTCATGTATTTGGATGCAAATTTTTTATACTGAAAAATGCAAATGATCGAGTTGGTAAGTTTGAAGAAAAGTCAAATGAAGGCATCTTCCTTGGATATTCAACCACAAGCAAAGCGTACAGAGTTTACAACAAGAAGACTCAAACAGTGGAAGAGTCAATGAATGTTAAATTCCAAGACTCTATGCAAAATGAATCCATTCAGACTCATCTTGAAGAATCTGAACCTGCTCCAGACTCTACAAAGTCTAAAATAGCTTAGACTTTGAAGGACCAGCAACAAGTGACTGTTGAAGATTCAAGTGAAAGAAGTGACCATCAATCTGACAAATTAACCAGCAACTGGAAACATAAGTCCAGTCATCCCAAAGATCTTATTATTGGCAACATCAATGAAGGAATTCGCACAAGATCCAAAAGGCACGAAGAGTCTAGTGCTGTGGCTCTTATTTCTGAAATAGAACCCAAAAGCATAGAAGAAGCTTTATCTGATGAAAGCTGGATTGAAGCTATGCAAGAAGAGCTCAGGCAATTCAGTATCAATGATGTCTGGGAATTAACTCCTAAACCAAAAGGTAAGTTTGTTATTGGAGCTAAATTGGTTTTCAGGAACAAAATGAACGAGAAAGGAAAAGTTATAAGAAACAAGGCAAGACTCGTGGCCAAGGGATACACACAAGAAGAAGGGATAGACTATGATGAGACTTACGCACCAGTAGCAAGGTTAGAAGCAATTCGATTATTACTTGCTTTTGCTTGTTATAAGAATTTCAGGTTATTCCAAATGGATGTCAAAAGTGCTTTCCTAAATGGATTCATCCAAGAGGAAGTCTATGTGGAACAACCACCTGGGTTTGAAGACCCAAGGAAATCAGATTCAGTATTCAGACTCAAAAAGGCTTTATACGGCTTGAAACAAGCTCCTCGAGCTTGGTACGACAGATTGAGTAAGTTTTTAATTGAAAATGGATTTGTTAAAGGTAAAGTAGACACTACTCTTTTCATTAAAAGAGAAAGCAAGAGTTTTCTACTTGTTCAAATATATGTCGATGATATTATTTTTGGATCCTCTAATGAAAGTCTGTGCAAGAAATTCTCTAAGACTATGCAGGATGAATTTGAAATAAGCATGATGGGTGAGTTAACCTTCTTCCTTGGACTTCAAGTGAAACAACTGAAGGAATGAACTTTTATTCATCAAGAAAAATATGCTAATGATATTGTGAAGAAGTTTGGACTGGACAATTACAAAAAGGCCGATATACCAATGTCAAGCTCCGTGAAGATAGATAAAGATGAAGGAGGAAAGAAAGTCGACCAAAAGTTATACAGGAGTATCATCAGTTCACTCCTTTATCTTACTGCTTCTAGACCTGATATTTTGTTTATTGTTTGCATTTGTGCCAGATTTCAAGCAGACCCTAAAGAATCACATTTAAATGCTGCAAAGCGTATTATCAAATATATTGCATCAACTTCAAGCTTCGGTCTCTAGTATCCTAAAAAAGGAGACTTTACTCTTCTTGGGTACTCAGACGCAGACTTAGCCGGATGCAGAGTTGATAGAAAGAGCACCTCAGGTACCTGTCAACTACTTGGAGGCAGGACAGTGTCTTGGTTTTCAAGGAAGCAAAGTACAGTAGCTCTCTCTACAGCAGAAGCAGAATATGTAGCTCTTGGAAGTTGCTGTTCACAAATTCTGTGGATAAAACAACAGCTAAGAGACTTCAGAATTGAAGATTCATGCACAGAGATTAAATGTGACAACACCAGCGCAATCAATCTCACCAAAAATCCAATTCTTCACTCAAGAGCAAAGCATATAGAGATACGACATCACTTTATTAGAGATCATGTTCAAAATGGAGAAATTATGATTCAGTTTGTTGACTCAAAGAACCAACTGGCGGATATATTTACAAAGCCTTTGGAGAAAAATCAATTTGAAATTATCCGTTCCAGACTCAACATTTTGAGGTTTGAAGAAGTTAAAGTCTAGAGACTCTCACAAGCAAGACTTTGATTGCAAGACTTTGACTGTAAGTTATTCTCTCTCTCTAATCTCATCTTGAAAAGGTACGTTGATCAACCGTGTTGATTATTGTTATCTCAATCGCTATCTTTAATTGACGAAATTATTGCATCGTTTCCTTTAGAAAAAGAAGTTATTTTGATGTGACCATTTTTCAAAAAAGGCAGTTATTTTTTAAAAAATGCATCTTTTCACTTACCATTACGACGGTTGGTATCTTCTCTTTACGACTGTCTTATATACAGTCGGTTTCTCTTCGCTTAACTCCAAAACCCTAAAAAGCACCAATCTTCCATTCCTATTTTCTTCTCTTGTTTAATCTTCGAAAAAGTTGTCATCTTTCTTGGGAAAGTCAAGCAAAGAATCTTTCAAAGACTAAGAAAGATGTCGTCTTCAAGAAAGTCTTCGAGGATCGCAAGCAGGGGACCACGGCGAATGAGTGAGGGGCCTACGCACTTCGATCTCACTAAAGAAGAAGTGTCTCCAAATCAGCAGCAGAGCCCACAACATTCTCAACAGCGTCATTCTCCTCCATCTAGTCCTCAAGATGTTGATCATCATCAAAATGAAGAAATCATTGAAGATGCAGACCCTGTAAGAGTTCAAAGGCCCTCTTTTATTTATAAGTTGTATCGTGCTTTAAAAGGGACTGGTACTCCATTGAACTATGTGGATGATTTTCTTAAGGACAAAGGATATGGAAATGAATATATCTTTTTGCGAAAAATGGAAAGTTTGGGAATTGCTCGTAAGGGGGTGGCAGAAGAAACCCTTGCGAATATCCCAAGTGACCCTCGTGATTGGGGATTTAATCCGGTGGATGGAAATGATGATGACAAATTATACAGCGAATTTCAAGCAAGAATGGGAGTTGCGGCTGAAAATTGAGGAAAAATGGGAGAGTTGTTTAGATCAAAGGAACAGAAGGATCTATACTCAAAATTGCTGAAGCGTGGGGTGATAAACCCTAGGAGTGTGGATTTTGACTTTCTGGATGCTGTCAATATGAACTTAAGGGAAAAGTTCAGTCATCTTCAACTTGAGAAATTCTGCTCTGACTCCACAGAGGCCTATCCTCAACTAATTGCTTATTTCTATTCAAATCTTAGTTTCTTGGATTCGAATAGATTCTCCTTCAGTGTCAAAGATCAAGACTTTGTTGTGGATATGGATATGCTGGCAGATGTGTTAGGAGTTGAGAGAGGAAGATATCAACGGATCAAAGTTTCTATTGCTCGTACTACTCTGGAACTTGTTAAGGACAGGAGAATAGAGGGAAAGATTTCCTATTCAAGGATGAGTGCATTTAACATCTTGCTGCACAAAATTGTAATCAATTGCCTCAGACTGAAATCAACTTCCAAGACTGATGTCTCAAGTTCAGAGGCAAAGCTAATGTATGCCATCATCACTGGGAAAAGGTTTTCACTTCCTCACACTGTTATGTTCCATATGTATAGAGCTGTGATGAAGGACAGAGGACAACTTCCTTATCCAGGTCTTGTGACGAAGTTATTCAGACATCTGAATATTCAGCCTCCGCAAATTCTTTGTGCTATATCATGCGATCATATGGTGGTAGGACTGAAAATGGTGACCAAGATGCGTCTGAAGGAACTAAGCAAGGCATTAGAGAAATTTAAGGAGAAGACTCCAGTCAAATCTCATCAATTCTCTTCTGCAGGAAAAAGGAAATGGAAGGAGCCCATGGATTCTCCATCTAAGAGAAGAAGAGCTCTCCTCGTTGAGGATGAAGATGATGAGGATAACATCACTATCTCTGCAATGGCTTTGAAGAATCTCAGTCGATCTGTTCCAGAGAAAGAGTCAGAACAGCAGATAGAAGAAAGAGCAGAGAAAGAAGCAGAGGGAAAAGAAACGGAGGAAAGAGAAGAAGAAGAAGAAAGAGATGCTGAGCAAGAGAGAGTTGAAAAAGAAGAAGAAGAGAAAAGAGATCAAGAAGAAGGAGAACATGAGAAGCACTCTCCACCTGAAGGCATGGACACAGGGGGAGACCAAGAGAAAAGAGGAATGACCTCAAATCCTGCAACCAGTGAGGGAGTCAGTCGATCCCCGATCCCCAGCTGATCCAGAGGAGGTTTTTGCCTCTCAGTTTCCTGAGGAAGGTCATGAGGTCTCTTCGCCAAATCTGTGTGATTATGCTGATCTACCATCGTCTGCATTTACTCCATCAGATCGTGCTAATGCCAGTACGCAGACTGACAATTCAGCAGACTTTCGCAGAGTGATGGATATTCTCTTGGAGATGCAAGGTCAGATATATGCATTGGGATGTGAAGTTCAAAACTTGCAGAATGCAGGACAAGTCTCTTCGGGTTCTTTAAATGATCAAATCCAAGCCCTTTCTCTTCAGATTCAGGCTAATGCTAAGGGTGAGGATGTTGCTCAGCTGAAGGAAGACTTTAAAAGGCTGGAAGGCATCGTTAAGTCGATGGGAGATTTTCAGCTTGTTCGTGTTCCCAAGAATCCTTGACTTCATCTCAATCTTTTTTATGCTGACAAAAAGGGGGAGAGTTGCGAGACTTGAAAAACTTGAACTTAAATTTGTCAAACTTATGGTTTGTTTTGTGGTTTGTTTTGACTTGACTTGTGTGTCTGGATATGGACTAAATTTGGGATTTGGATTTGACTGCTTATTATTAACTACTATTGTTATCTTATGGATGGCTTTGTTGCATACTAGACTAACCAATTTTCTGTGGGTGCAGATTCTAGAGTTATTCATTTAGCCATTTATCTATAAGATATGCATATGTGTTTGAGAAATGTTTTGCAGGTCAAAGTTTTCCAAATCTGCAGGAAAGTTTTGTCACCATCAAAAAGGGGGAGATTGTTGGAGAAATCCTCTTGAAGTGTTTTGAAGTTGACAAAACGTTTCCATCAGTCTAGTCTGAAGGCTTGCAAACTCTGCTATTTAAAGTCTGAAGACCTCCGGACAGCCAGACTCAAGACTCAAAGTCTATCCTTATTGACAGTTTCTAATCCGTTGAAGAAAGGCTATCCAGAACTGGATGTTTCATTAAGGATGTGGCCTTATCGACTGGAGAAGATCTCTTGACTGGATATGACATAACGGAATCCTTTATTGATTTGAAGATTAAGGATCCGATGATTGGCAAAGTATACTTGGAAGGTTCTACTTATGGAAACCGAGATCCTGATTGTATGGGCGAACAGGATTGATGGGCTATCGACATGTTCCTTTAATAGCTCGAATGATCTTTCTAATTGATTTCGTCCAACGGGTAGATTGGAGGAATTCCTTTGGTAAGTGCCAACGGGTATGATGGCATGAAGGAGTATATAAGGAAGACGTTCCAGTTGCTCGAGGGAGTGCACGATAGAAGAATTCCAAAGTCTAAAGCTCCTTGTTCCTAGTCAATTCATTTGTTGAGCAAAATCGTGTAAACAAAAGAGAGTCTATACTCGTGAGAAACCTTGAGGAAGTGTGGTAGAACATCTACACTGTAGAATCAGGGAAAAGCTGTGCTCTAACTTCTCTTTTGTTCATAGTGAAATCCAGCCGGTGGGCTGTCAGTGCGGAAGAGTGGATGTAGGCTTGGAATAAGCCGAACCACTATAAATCTTGTATTCATTTCTCTCTTCCCTATCTTTTACTTTACTTTGATCGTATTTTCTTTTCTATCGATTGCCTAGAGTTGCTTCCGTATCTCGAGAATTTATTTGTGCACCTATTCACCCCCTCTAGGTGCTTATACTAGCTATATCAGAGATAGAGAGAGGCTTCAGGTTAACTCAATCAACAAGTTGGACAAAGAGTTCGATGAAGGGAGGGACTTCAACCATAAATTAAACCACCAAATTTTGAATTGGCACTAGATGAAACTATAGATGTTATGGAGCTAGTTGAAGATAAGCAACCTTGCTCTAATGAGGATTTCGCTCCTGATGTCAGTCATTCAAATGTAGAAGACAGAGAAGTTGGAGAACAAGCTTCTAATATCATTGTCGTTGGTTTAACTAATATCGATAAAATGGAAATCGATAATCAGCTTACAGACAATGAAAAGCAAAAGGCAATTGAGGAGACAACTATTGTAGATGGAGGTTCAAAGCTAGGAAGCTTCGTGGGAGTGAACCAAACTGTTTATAAGTTGCCAAAAAAAGAAGAAGAAGAAGATGAAAATATATTGTCGGTGTCTATGTCGGTTTGAGGTAAAGTAAGAAGCTATTCGTGATAGCCTGGACAGATCTTTGATCCTTTTGAATGTTGTAAACTGCGCTTTGGATGATCTCAAGAGGGGTTGAGTTAGGATTGGCTTGCTTTTTGCATACCAAAGGATGTTTATGACGATATAAACGTCCACATTGTTGAAAATATTGGAATTCGAGAAGAGTTAGGCTCCAGAGAAGTTGTGGATGAAACCATGAGTGCGAGTTCTTTCGAACCGAATAAACTACTGGAGTAAAAAAAGAGAAAAAAAAAAAAAACAGAGAGAGAACATTGGCTCCATGCTTTTCTAGCAGAGGTGATTGGCTCGGTCTTGTGATAGCTAAAGCTTAGTTGTTGGCCTTTCACATGTAGAAAGGTTATAATGAGCTCCCCGACTTACAATTTTGTGAAGGCTTAATGGAAAGTTAGCTAAAGCTCTAAATTTTGATGGCGATAATCATGTGGGCAATAACACAGAATTTGGCACTCTGTTTTTGCGGACACGATGGTCTCCTCTTGGCAGGATGGTTTGAAAGCCCCCAAAGGTTCGTCTCATGGGCGCAAACACAACTTGAAGGATATAGATGATTGCAAGAAGAAAGAGAGAAATTTGGCTGAATCAATGGATGATTCTATTGATTATTATACGAAGAAATTGATCTTGACAGTAAAGCTTCTTGTATGTTGGTCTCACTATCTTCTAGCAAGAACCATAAGGCTCGAGATCCCAGTGCTTAATCGATCACGCGTGCAATTCAGATACTTATATTGCCTCTTCTTGATCATGTTCCACGCAAAGTTTGGGGCAAGTTTTTAGTCCAGCAAGGTGTTCCACTTAATGCTTGAGAGGAACGTCGTTCCTTGAGCTACCATAATTCGATGTTATGGTGAGGCGGTGGTGATATGGATGCGTCGTTTAATCTGTTGAATGAGGAGTGGAGTCCAGCTTGGTGATAGGGTTGTAGTTGCTTGCTGGATATTTGTAGCATACAAAAGTGCAATGTTTGCATTGTATGCACTGATATATGGTTTTGGATCGGATGTAATTGTTGAGATTAAGAGAGCGATCGAACAATAATATAAACGGAAGAAGAAAATAAATCGGACACCAGATTTACGTGGTTCAGTTGTAAAGACCTACATCCACGGGGAGAGCAGCAGCGAATTTCACTATAGATCAAGCGATACAAGGAGATTACAGACTCAAGTCACTCAAACACTCTCTCGGTATTTCCCAAACCCCAATTTAACCCCAAATCCAAATTACGGCACAAAATTACCGCATGTTCAAGCTCTAAAATACAACGTTCTACGTACACCTGGTTCGCGTACATACGAAATCGCGTATCTCTTCAAGCTTCTCATAGAGGCCTTGTGGCTTCATTGATCGTTGAACGTGTGGCTATGTACATAGGGTTCGGCGGCAATTTTCAGAAGCCCGAAAGAAGACTTGCAAAGATCTGCTTTTATACGTGGGTGTGCAAGACGTGTGCAGGGGACTCCATCTTTACGCCAAAGAAGGAAATCGTGCGCCCAACCTTGGGCCCACCTATGCTCCTTGCTTCGCTAAACGTGTGTGTGTCCAGAGTCAACACTTTGACTCTGGGCCCACCTATTTTCAATTCACGTACAGAGGCTTCATGCCAAAGGATTTCGGTAGAGCATGGGGCTTCGGCAGCTTCACTCCAAAGAAGAAAAATTCCTCTTTTAATTATTTCCTCTTTTGTAAATCCGTCAAAAGTCCAGTGAATCTCAAACTCGAGTCATAAATTAACAATCTCCACCTTGGCTCGATGTTTAAGCCAAGTCGCAATCGCTTTGCAAAAATTCAAACTCTGCTGCTACTTTCCCATAGCCCCCGATGGGCTCAACCGCCACAGATATTATCCAAGTTCAAGCCTCGCTTGAACTTCGCCATAACCGAGGACCTCATCAGAATATCAACTCCACATGCACCTTTAACTACTCCGCAATGATTTTCTGACACAACCTCCTCAACCATAGATATAGTAAAACCATTATTGCATCCATATCTGTTAGGAGATCGAATACGTACCTTGTCAATATCAGCAGTTACAGCAATTGTTGGCTCTATAAGCTCCACCTCGCTACAAGCACCATCTGTGTCGATTACTTTGCTAGTACTCATACTTGCTACCTCAGGAGTTTCTGGTCGCAACTCCACCTCAAGCTGAACACCATTCAGATCCGTTTGAACACTGACCACACTTCTTTAGGAGTCCGCCTCTCAATAGTAATTGATGGGGATCTATTCACCATGCAGCTTACCGTACTTAGCACATCAGCTAGGATTCTCCTAACAATACCAGCACTAGAGATAATTTTTCAGGTCGTCTCTAGTAATGTTCTGCTCATCAATTCTGCAAATTGTTGTGATTTACTGGCACTAGTGCGGTGTTTCACTATGCCCTCTTTCATGCAAAATTTATTTGCTAGTTCCGAGCAAAACTCCATGCTATTGTCAGTCTGCACATGCTTGATCGACTTACTAGTCTTCATCTCGATCAAAGCTCTTGACTGCGAGATCTTGAGACCAGCATCAAACTTGTGCATTGGCACAAACCTCCAAGTCTTCTTCGAGCAGTCAAAAGACTCTCGAGCAGATGCATCCGATGTCTCCGGGGCGAAACCTGTCATTGTCTCACCTTGAAGTTTATACGTGCCATCATGCTTGATTCCTTTCATTATCACCAGGACACCTCGACCAATCTTCAGAACTCCACCTTTTGAAGAATGCCTGTAACCAGTTGAATCTAGGGCACCCAAGGAAATTAAGTTCTTTTTCAATTCTGGAACATGCCTGACTCCAGTCAATGTCCTCACAATACCATCATGTATTTTTATTTTAACATCATTAACACCCACAACATCGCACTCAGCGTTGTTCCCTAATTGGACTTTATCACTACCCGTGCACTGACAAGTGATAAACCAATTTCTATTTGGTGTGACATGAAAAGAACAACTAGAATCCAATACTCATCCATCAAATGATGAATTATTAGTGACAGACAAGACATAATCGGCATTATTTGCTATAACTGCAACATTATCTACAAAATCAACCATAATTCCCTTACCCTTATCATTCTTCAACTTAAGGCAATCCCTTCTAAGATGCCCTCTCTTGCCACAGCTCCAATAAACAACATTACCAGTCCTGGATTGACTGCGTCTGTTCATATTAGTACTACTCTTACCCACACGTGTTACAGATCTTCTTCTATTTTCACATACTAAAGCAGCAGATATAGGTTCACCAGATTCTCTTCTACGAATGTCCTCGCTCAGAATTAAATCTCGAACCCCATCAAACGTCAAACTTGTTGACCCAGAGGAATTACTAACAGCAGTAACAGTAATATTCCAACTATCAGGCAATGAGGATAACAGAATCAAAGCACGTACCTCATCTTCAAAGTCAATCTCAACTGAACTCAATGACTAACAATCACATTGAATTCATTGATATGATCTGCAACTAACGCACCTTCGCTCATCTTCAAATTAAATAGATGTCGCATCAAACAGATCTTGTTGATCGTAGAGGGCTTCTCGTACATATTCGACAGGGCTTGCATCAAATCAGCAATGGTCTTCTCCTTCAAGATGTTAAATGCGACGTTACGAGCCAACGTCAGCCGAATAACACCCATAGCTCATCTATCCAGCAAATCCCAATCAGCTTGCTTCATCGACTCTGGTTTCTCCCCAGACAAGGGCAAGTGCAGTTTCATCTAGTAAAGATAATCTTCAATCTGCATCTTCCAGAAACTAAAATCCTTCCCATCAAATCTGTCGATTTTCACCTTTACTTCTTCTGTCGCCATCGATTTGCTTCAACTTAGCCAAGCCTGGCTCTGATACCAATTGTTGAGATTAAGCGAGCGATCGCACAATAATATAAACGGAAGAAGAAAATAAATCAGACACCAGATTTATGTGGTTCAGTCGTAAAGACCTACATCTACGGGGAGAGCAGCAGCAAATTTCACTATAGATCAAGCAATACAAGGAGATTACACACTCAAGTCACTCAAACACTCTCTCGGGGTTTCCCAAACCCAAATCATGGCACAAAATTACCGCATGTTCAAGCTCCAAAATACAACGCTCTACGTACACCTGGTTAGTGTACATACGAAATCGCGTATCTCTTCAAGCTTCTTGCGGAGGACTTGTGGCTTCGTTGATCCTTGATCGTTGAACGTGCGGCTATGTACGTAGGGTTCGGCGGCAATTTTCAGAAGCCCGAAAGAAGACCTGCAAAGATTTGCTTTTATACGTGGGTGTGCAGGACGTGTGCAGGGGACTCCATCTTTACGCCAAAGAAGGAAATCGTGCGCTCAACCTTGGGCCCACCTACGCTCCTTGCTTCGTTGAACGTGTGTGTGTGTTCAGAGTCAACACTTTGACTCTGGGCCCACCTATTTTCAATTCACATACAGAGGCTTCATGCCAAAGGATTTCGGCAGAGCATAGGGCTTCGGCAACTTCACTCCAAAGAAGAAAAATTCCTCTTTTAATTATTTCCTCTTTTGTAAATCCGTCAAAAGTCCAGTGAATCTCAAACTCGAGTCATAAATTAACAGTAATCTTAGTGAATTTCTTCTTGGATGCCTATGGTAAATGCGGATGATATGAATTGTATGGGCTCAAGGGTTGTAAAATAATGATCGAGTAAACCTTTGGTGCAAAAGGTGATAAAGGATGGTATAATCGTGGCGAGAAGTATTGAGTTTAAGGACAATCAAAAGCTCTTATGATAGTCTTGTAATGAAGTTGAAGAAGAGCTAGAATCGAAAGCGGCCAATAAACTTGAATTAGCTCCTAAAGTTATGAATGAGAGCTTGAGAAGGAGGCAAAGTGGAATTTTGTTTGAAAGTTCAAAGTGAGTCCAAATTTCAAGGACAAAATTATTTTTAAGGAGGGTAGAATGTAATGCTTGAGATTTTGAATCAGACAAAAAGAGGAGGGGTGGGGCCCACACAAAAAAAAAAGAAAAAAAAGAAGTTTGAAAAGTCAAATGACAAGGAAAAAGAGGTGAGTGGGGGCTCAGCTCTTTTGAGAGAGCCTGAACCAGTTCAAGGAGAGAAAAGAAGAGAGAGAAAGGAAAAGAAAGAAAAGAATAAGAAGAAGAAGAAGAAGGAAAAATAGGACAGGGTTTGGTATGTGTACACTGCGGATGCCTTGCCAAGTTGACTCAACTCCGTAACGCAACGCCCAGTAAGAACTTAAGCCTCTCGTTTGTCTAATCGAAGTATTTTCCGGGTTTAGAGCTCATATTCAGAATTTTGAGAAAATCTAGCGGCAAAGTCTGATTTTTGAGTCGTTAAGCCATGTATTGTTATGGAAATAATAGTTTAGGGTGTTGTGGAGCCATAGGATTTTACGGATTATGATTTGAGTTTACGATTTACTTGAAACAAAATTTCAAAATTTCTCACGCGCGATAAATTGTGCGCATCCAGCATCTTCAGGCCCTTATTTTGTCATTTTTCAACTTAATTTTGGGACGGTCAAGTTGGAATTTTTATAATCTGTTTTAAAGCCTTTCTATTGATTGTAAGTATGTTCGAAATGGGCTTTAGAGGAGAAAGTTACAATGTAACCAAGTTTGTGCTCAAACTCCACATTGCGAACGGCTTGACTAATCGCTTTAGGTATGCAATTTATTAGCGCGTAGGAGTCGCTTTATTAAGGTGTAGTTTAGTCGTTTCATAGTTGAGGTAGAGTTTTATTTGATTTTAACATTATTCCTCAGTTATTTCATAGGACCACGAGTTCAACGATACGAGTATCATTTAGTGTTTGGTCGTAAGCGATGAGGTGAGTGGTACAATATTTTCTTTAAATTTGTAAAACTCATATTCCGAAAATGCTACAAATTATATATATTATGAATTATGAAAGGGCATTGTTATTACATAAAAAGCCAAATCGAGCATTTACTATTCTTTGGTTGTTTGTGGATGTTTAGAAAGTGTGTTTGCAAAGTACTGTAAATTGATATATACTTGTGACTACTTTAGAATTGATTTATGTAAAAATTTATAAATGATTTAAGAAATGACAAATGATTATGTTTTGGCGAAAAGTTATTTATATGGTTTATGAGATTGATTTCTCAATTGGATTTTTGGTATTGGAGGATGATTATTTATGCTCAATAGGACTGTGAACCTAGTGAGGGGTTAAGGGGTATGCATATCGGTTAGGATATCCTTTTAGACCGAGCTACAAGCTTTGTAAGTGTAGACCTTTCCAAGGGGGAATTTTGCTTGCCTTGTACTTAGGCATTGTGCCATGACCATGGTAGGATATTGAGCAATAGATTGGTCAATAGAATGAACCATCGACTTATGATTTGATGAGATTAATCAATGAAATAGACCATTGATACGTGAGTTGCTGAGATTGATCAATGAATTTAACCTGTCACGACCCTAACTCCATCTCCAGGGTCACGAGCAGCATGGGTTATTTTTGCGATGTTCTAGGCTCGTTGCCATCCCTATTCTTTTTATCTCGTTATCATGCACATACGGAAACGTGAATGAACTACTCCCCGAACAAACAACTATTGGAAAACTAGGTTCTACATTAAGTAGAACACATTAATTTATATTATAACAGTACTTTTACAAGCCCTTTCTCTACGGGCCCTCTTTCCTTTTTACATCACAGTACAAGTTTTCCACATAGACCAAGGGAAATCCTATCTCCTTTAGCGTGACTATAACTCCCTAAAATAACGTGCGGCTTTAATGCCTACAAGACTGAAAGATGAATGAGTGAGTTTTGGGGAAACTCAATAAGTAAAATTCATAATTCTCTACTAGGAAAGCATCTCATCGTTAAAGCCTAACAAGTACAACACTCGCAAATAGTGTCGATGGCAGATCAATCGCAAGTCCATTGACACCTCTCAATTATTTGTATGTGATCCACTTTCAACTTACCAAATAAGTTATTTCACCAAATAAGCTTATCAACATCACATGGTAACATGTTCAATAAGTTCATTGATTGTATAAACGGTTCTTCTCATACTCTCAGGGGCTTCCTGGCTTAACTAGGGCATCATGTTCAATAAACGAGGCATCGCTACCAACGCTATGTGACAATAGGCATTTTTTCCTCTTTAAGCGCATGCATAAATGCATCATACAAGCCGATTCTTATCTTTTCTCATGCATGGCCCGAAGGCATGCTCATTCATCTGTATGTGTCATGAATTCTCGTACTTTGCTAACAAGTATATCAAGAACGATCTTTGGTCCGTAACTTGAGTCAACCACTTAGCACCAATCCTCGCACCGGACAAGGCTCGGAAACAGCACGTCTCAATGCTAATTTAAGACCTCGAGACATGGGTACACCTCGCTTTAGTGACAATCCTGAGCTTGACGGACTTGGCTCTAACTCGATGTGAATTACATGTATCATGAATGACCCTCGGCTCACAATTTGATCCAACGCCAAGTGCAAAGTCCCTTACGTCCATTGGGCTATAGAAATCAACATGCTTGATGCCTTACCAAGGCCTTGTGGATTTGGACGATCCCCGTACAAATTAAGCCATAAGATCGACACGCCTCAATGTCGATTCAGGATCTTGTGGCCTTAAGCAACCCTCGCACCAAGCGAGACTTGGACCCATCATCCTATTTATGCCGAAACCAAGGCCTTATGGCTTGGGGCGACCTTGCCTTGCAATGAACTCAACTCGAACGAACCTTGGCCTCATTCTGAGTGTGACGGGTGAGCACCTAACTAGACTCGACTATGGAGACTACCGCCCTTGAGGAGACATAGGAATCTTACTTACCTCGGCAAACTTGAAAACCAACCTAGATAGCTTGGTGGGTTGAGGATGTGAGGCCGAGAGAAAGAAGAAGGGGGAGGAGGGTAGGTGTGAATGGTAAGGGGTGTAAAGTGGTGGAAATGAATGTGAGCCTCCCCTATTTATAGGTACCAAGCTAATCATTACTCATCCAAGCAGTCCAATCACGTTTCTTAGAGTGGCATAGCTATGGCGTTAAGTTGGCAAGCCTATTTTTCAAGGTGGCATGCCTATTTTAAAATGCGGCACACCTAATGGTCTAATGTAATGATTGGAGACTTACTTGTTTCATTCTTATTGGATCATTTATACAACACCATCATGACTTGGCCTACTTGTTCTCTAAGGAAAATGTTATGGTAATGATGACCATATCTTTCATGGACACCTAAGCCAATGACTCACCATTCTCATTGAATACTTAGATTTAGTTAATCATGGGGTTTGGATATTTAGCATATGCCTAAATTCAAGAACTTGCTATCTAAGTTTTGGCCTTCTAGAATATTCCACAAAGTTCTATTCTTATTGGTCCACTTAAGTCCTTGAGTCATTCACTTCTTCCCCAAGGAAAATCCTGAGCCATCATTACCAAATCTTCAAGGGACACCTAAGTGGGATAACTCATCCTTGCATTTAATGAGAAGTTCTAGAATACTTTATATGTCTTCTCTTGATTGGCCCACTTGTCCAAGAGTCCATTACTTAATTCCCAAGGTGAATCTTTGGTAATCATTACCAAATCTAGAAATATTTATCCAAAGTGGTGAGTCATCCTTCTTCTAGAAGAACGTAGGATGTTCTAGAGTTTTCTCTATTTTGTCATTTTCTTTCTCAATAATGTGGTCTAGAGAATTCCGCCATCTAAGTTAGTTTTGAGGCTGGAGAAGAGATTGTTAGATACATCTCAAAAAACCAAATCACGTACACCCGAGGTTCAGCTATCATGTCCCACACTCAACCAAACCATTCCCTTAGATGGTCAGTCGGCCTAAAAGGCGGTCCTTGGTCCTTCGATCAGTTCAATGCCAATTTTAAAGCTATCCATGGCCTAGCACTAAGCCAAGGCACTCATGGACTTTAGAATTCATGACGGAATAGCCGGGTCTATCCCGAGGCTCATTCCGATTGGTACCCAATCCATTCGTATGGTTTGTGGCCGGTGCATTGCCGATCCACTATCGGAAATCACCAATTCAAGAATCCTTTCTAATCACTAAGAATTAAATAGGGAATGATGTATTTTTGGTTGGAAGACGATCGCATTTGATCGAGTTGGATCATCTGTGTATCGGTGCATAGCCGAGCGGAATCACCTCTGGCCGGGCACTATGACCGGTCATGACTATCCACCGATCCAAAATCATCTCATGATCAATTCTCGTGATCCTAAAGTCATCTTATGAACTGGTGATCCGATCCTACTGGTATGGTCGGTAGGTCATTCACGGCTGACACCTAGGCCACTTCATGGCCGGTTGATCGGTCGGATCATGACCAATCCTTGATGCCTTACCGATCAAAATGGTCGATCCCATGCCTAATGGTCCATGGTCAATCCATTCATGACCTTATGGCCAATCCTTATGGGGTAGGAATCGAGGATGTTACATGACCATTGATATTTATGATGATTAAATGAGTATTTTCTAAATTGTGTAAAACTTGTTGAAATTAAATAAGTCATTTTTGATTTGATACATATTTTATACCTTGAGTTTGGATTATGAGTTTCTCGTATTGTTTTTGTATACATGCATTGTAGTTGTTCGATTTGTTTAGAAGATATGTACTACTCACTGAGCTTGTGGTTGCTCATCTCTCTTTCCCAACCTTCTCAAGTTCTTTAGTTAACAGCTAGTAGAGCAAGAGTGTTGTCAACGAGGGCTTTTGGGAGTTGGATTTTGATGGTTTAAGGCTACGTCCTTTGAGTGGAAGGACAGCCGTATCATCTCCATCCCCATAGAGTTCGGGGTGTGACAATTGGACCCTCAAATTTGTTATAAGAGATGTCCACCTCCATCAAACCTCGCATATCCTTGAAAGTCTCGTAGATAAGGCTAGAAAGATTATTATATGAAAGGTCTAGTTTCACTAGGCTTTGCAGCTTGTTGAATTCAGCTAGGATCCTGCCACTTGACAAGTTATGACTCAAGTCTAGCTCGGATAGGTGAATCATCTTCCCTAATTGCCCTAGAATATCTTGGCTCAATTGGTTGTTGCTCAAATTTAAGAAGACCGAGTTTGAAGAAAACCCTATAGTCTGTGGGATAGACATGCTTAATCTATTCTTAGACAAATCCAATTTTTGAAGACCAGGTAATGATACAATCTCGGGACTTATTTGGCCAGAAAGTCGGTTCCAGCTTAGATTTAAATTCCCCAAAGAAGTCAATTTTCCGAATTCTTTCAAAACCTCACAAAGTAAACCATTGAAAAAAATATCAATTGCACCCAATCGAGTCACATTCCCAATCTCAGGATACAAGCTACCAGTGATGTTATTTCCAGCGATTCTTAGGTTAGTTAAACATGTGCGACTTCCCTAGTTTGTGGGGATTCCTCCATAGAACTTGTTGAAACTCATGTTGACAATGTCCAAGTTGAGGTAAACACCAAAGGTCCCGGATATGTTTTCAGTCAACTAGTTTTTCTCGAGGTGTAGTCTGACTAAGCTTGTGCAATTTCTCAACTTCTAGGGAAAAAACCAGTAAAGTTGTTGCCACTTAGTGTGAGGTTTTGGAGCAATCCACCTTGGCACAAGTTCTCTGGTAATGAGCCGATTAACTTGTTGGCATCCAATTTTGGCACTGTCAAGTTTGTCAGATCCCCTAAGGATCCAGGAATTGAACCAGAATGTTAATTGTCATTGTGTAACAAATATGATAGGTTGGTCAAGTGAACCAAAGAAGAATGAATTGGGCTAGTGAGCTGATTTCTACTTGGCACTATTTTTAGCGTAGCATGGAGATTTCCTATTTCATCAGGAATGTAATCGAAAAGCTGGTTACCATAGAGATAAAGAAGGGTAAGCTCCATCAAATTGCCTAATGTCGGTGAGATTGAACTGGTTAGATTATTATCGTAAAGGCTCAACAAGCTAAGAAGGTTTAAATTCCCTAGCTCTAAGGGGATGGAATTGTTAAGTTTATTATCAAATAGGTGCAGCTCTCTCAATTTGGTTAACTTCCCCAAAGTGGAAGGAATTGGTCCTATCAGGGAGTTGGAAGCCATGTGGAGCACTTCCAAATTTGTCATATTTCCTATTTCATGAGGAATAGAACTAGAAAGGGAGTTGTTGTAGACATACAATGTAGCTAATTTGCTCAAATTACCCAATAAATAAGGTATGGGTCCATTCAATTGATTTGAATATAGTGCAACCCCATTGAGCAAATGCAACTGCCCAATTTCCTATGGAATTAAGCCATCAGCCGATCTCTGATGGTATTTTCCCTTAGAACCGATTGATAGAGAGGTTGAGATAGTTGAGATTGCTCGGGAGACCGATTTGAGGCGGAATGTGGTCGAAGAGACTATTTATGCTCAAGTCCATTTACATAAAATGAGACAAAAATGAGAAGGGGAATTTGTCAACTGTACCTTCGACATCGGCATTGGTGAGATTAATCCCAATCACGCTCCCTTCTTGCAAACTCACATCAATCGAAAGGAAAATTGAAGAGAAATCAAAATTGTCTTTGGCCCGCTTGTTCCAGCCTTTTTTGACAAACAATAACGTGGCTGTGGAGGCTCGCATTTATCAATATTTCTCGATTATCAAGTTCATCATCATTGCCAGTCTCTTTGGCCTGATGCTAGAAAGCCAAACCTGAAGTGGTAGCTCAAGAGGCTCTTCAACCTGGAGTTCCTAGGGCGGTCGTCCTAAAGATTTCAATTCGACTTCTGCTGTAATTGATGAGTGCCTACACGAGGATGCGGAATTGCAGAATGCAGAGCACGCACTTTTCAAGGTTGCTGATGGGGAGAGTGCAAAACTGAATCACGTAGTTTGCAATTTTGCAAAACTGCACACACTTCTCGAATTTTTTTTTCATTTTCTTCTTTTCCTAAATTGTTCAAATTGTTTCACTCCTGTGCAAGCTCGTTGGTGAGGAGGCTGATGCTGATGTCAAGAAAGAGGTGATGCAAAGTGAAGGAGGAGGCATAAGCAAGATGAAGAAAAAAAGAAAAGAAAAACATAAAGGAAAAAGAAAAAAGAAAGAAAGAAAGAAAAATAAAGAAATCCAAGAGGAAAATACCCCTACCTGCAACTAAGATTTGGGTAACTTGTAAGTTGAGTCCTTTATTTGAGACAAATTTGGTCATTTCATACCCTCATTTGAGATAATGCCTATTTCAAGTTTTTTTTTTTTTTTGAGAAAATGGTTCTACTTCATGTCCTTATTTGAATTTTTTTCTTGTTTTATTATACTTAAAAGTAGAAGTATATTTGTGATCATGATTTAGGGTCTACCTATTTGAAGGAAAACTATTACGGAAATTATTTTTTCAAATTTTTTGTATTAGATGACAAAAAACTAATCGAATTGCGGAAAAAGTTTTTTTATGGATTAAAAACAACAAGTTTACATTAAAAGAAAACCACTTTGACTTCTACCAAGAAGGAAATCACTTTTCCTAAACCACTAATTAAATGAAAACTAACCATTCTAGTTGAAAATAATTTTCAAATTTTTTTCTTTTATGATGAAATTTTCAATATAATAAATGGACCCTTATTCAATTATTGAGAAAGATTTCCCTACGATTATTTTGGAATTTTAAAGTGCTCGATGGCTCCAATACAAATATATCCGCACGTTACACGGAGTAATGATTTTGTTGTTGGATTATGAATTTGTGTTGTTGGATTATATCGAAATGTAATGACAACCACTGGAATCTACGCATAATAAGAACTCATTTTCCTTTCATTTATAAGCATTGCGATTCATTTTTTCTTTAGTTTATTGCATTAATTATTTTTGTAATAAACCAAATTAGTGAGTACCATTGCCTTGCTTTGATTAAAAAATCCAATGGCCGCAAGAAAGTGATGGAAATTTTTTTAATTGGTTATCTCTTTCCGTATGCTATTTTCCATAACCAAGGGAAAAATTACTGAGAATTGAAACCTAATTGGCTTGAATATGAGTTAAGTCCAGTGGAGATATATGTAGATTGCTAAAATTGTATTATGTAAAGATGGAACTATATGAGTTAAATGGGTTAATTTGAATAGACTCATTTTTTATTTGATCTAACTTGACTTAACAGTTTGACAAGTCTATACAAAGGTAGTGTGATCGTCAATTTTATCGGAAAAATACAAGATATACTTCAGAGACTATCAATCCTAAAAGGACATAGAGAAGCATAATCAATACTTAAATTACAAGTTTGAGATTTTTGATATTGCAAAAAAAGTTTGGAGTAAATATATTACAATGAGCATAAGTTAAGATTTTGGTGATTTTTTTCCTTTTTTTTTTCTTTTGTCAAGATGTACCCTTACCATGGCTGTTAAATCAAGATATCTATCGGGAATTGAGATCTTGAAATTATTCGGGATCTAATCGAGTCGTAAGGTTCGGTCAAGTATCTAACATTGGTATTTCAAGACAATTACAATTTTTATCAATAATACTGTAAAATAAAAACGTTCAGTGCCATTTTTACAAAATATGAGCTTAAAGAAAGCGAACTTCAAATAAACAAGAGAGGCCCAGCCCAGTATACTTCCTCAGCCCAAATTAGCTTCAAGAGTCTTCTCCTTCCTCTTGCTGTTGCATTCTTACATAGAAGAGAAAGGAGAAAACAGAGCCTTGAGGAACCGAGATAAAATAAGTAAATAAATAAAGAGAGGGAAATCGCGGTGGTTGGTTGGAAAACATTAAATTAATGCCGGAATAGGCCTTTTGCATGTGATTGGTAAGCGTTTCCCTGTTGTTCTTTTCCTCTTGCAAGTTAGCTCTTTTTCGAGGAGTTAATGTCGTAGCCCTGGCTATGTTGGCTTCGCCGGTGACGCTTCGGCCGAGATATGTTGCTTAGATCTCAAATACTAAAAGAATAAGAATCAATAACTTAGCAGATGCAATTTGTCGAGTTTCTTGGAATAGAACCCGAACATTGAGTCTAATGGAGGAATACATATTTCCGGTTTGTCTCGCTAAAAGAAGGAACCGGCCAAGTGAGTTGATTTTCGCTCCGCTCTAAGTCAAGCCTGAAGGTTTTCTATCTCATTAGGAATGGTACTGGAAAGCTGGTTACCCAAAAGAGAAACCAAAGGTAAGCTCTGCCAAGTTGCCGAAAGACGGCAAGATTGAAAGGGTGAGATTATTATTGTAAAGGCTCAATTATTGAAGAAATTTCGAATTCCTTGGCTCTGGTTGGATGGAACCTGTAGGTTCATTATCAAGTGGGAAGCACACTTGGCGGAGAAACCTAAGACAGTGAAAATGGCTGAGAAGCTAGAAACATGATGACTATCTTGAAACTAGATGCCAGTAACTTGAGGGACTTAAATCGTGCTAGTCCATTTTCACGCTCTTTAAATATAAGGTAGTAACTTGGGGAGCAAGAAGGATATGACTATCTTGAAACTAGTCTCCCTTCACGCTCTTGAAGTATAAGATAGTAACAGAACAGAACATAACTTGCATTCTTTCAGAGACAAAGCATTGTACCATAGAATCTCCACTCGAGATTAAAAAAAAAAATGATCAATGATCTTTGTAATTTAAGCACTTTTACACGGTCTTGGAACCAATGCCATTTCCTTCATATAAGTGCATTTACGTAAGAGGGTGTATTGAAATGTCATCTTACACCACTTAATAACATGTAATAAACATAGTTGATGGCTTCATTAGAACATTTAGTTTTTTGATTGAACGCACTTTGAAAAGATGCATGATGGAAACTCTTCCGCATGTCAGAGGATTTTATATCTACACAAATCCCCAATGAACCTTATAAAAGGAGTAACATAGGACAAAATTTCAGAGACTTAATATAAATATTCCATTGCGACTATTTTGCTCTCGAGATGATAACACTAGATACATAAGCAACTTTACACTGACACGAAAGTCATTTTTTCTAACTATAACTAAACATGCGTACATAGCTTTTGCTGCGACGACACTAGTCTGAATAAGACTAGATACATAAATAGTTTGAAATATCTCGAGTTCAGCTGTTCTCTCTACAAATGAAACTAGATGCTAGTAACTTCAGGGTTTGCTCCTTCCAAAAGAAAAGGCAGTTCTATACTTACTTGGGCATGAAGGACATGCAGTCCTCATCCTCATGCTGGTGCGCTAAACACGTAATTTTGTTTCCGGTCAAAATATTTCTCCTAAATGCAAATAAAGTTCACAAAATAGTGAGAGAAACAATAAATTAGAAAAAAGTTTGAAACTAAATTTTTTTAGTTTAAACGTGTTTTTCATTAGAGGCCAGACCTTCCTGCATGTGGTTGACAGAGCAAAATCGTTTATCAGACGACATCTTCTACAAATTTATCCGGTTCACTGCTTGAATTTGTTGCATCTCCCACAGGATCAGTGGGCTTCTGTGATTTTTTAACTCCATTGAAAATGGTTGAACGCGCAGATAGCACATGAGAAATCATTTCCATCGACGGCCTGAGTTGGGGATTAGCAGATACGCAAGCGACCGCAAGCTTTAGGATGGTCAGAAGTTCATCCTCAATGCCTGGCGTGGGCGTTGGCAGGCGTGAATCCAACATATTCTTCAAAACTACTGAGATCTCCATGTCGACCAGAGCTAATAGAGATGAAAGGCTATCACCTGGATGTCTTCCTTTGATCACCTCGATGGCTAATATTCCAAAGCTATACACATCGCATTTCTCCGTCACCTTCATTGTGTAAGCAAGCTCTGCACAAAAAAGATATATGTGTTAGTACAAGACATTGCTTTAGCTAAACCGTCGGATCAAGAGTTGGTGTTAGAAATTAACCTGGAGCTACGTAACCATATGTGCCAACAACTGCACTCCAGTTTGATGTGTCTAGCTTAAGAAGCTTAGCCGTGCCAAAGTCAGAAACGTGCCCCTCGTACTCCGAATCAAGTAGAATGTTGTTACTTGAAATATCTCGATGAACGATTGGAAGGATACAATCATGGTGCATATAAGATAAAGCATGAGCCACACCTTTTACGATATTCACCCTCTTGTTCCAGTCTAACTCTTTAGCTTCTTCTTCATTGCTCAAGATTGTAGACAAGCTTCCTCTATCAAAGTACTCATACACCAAGAATGAGTGTCGTGGATGTGAACAAAAGCCCACAAGTTTCACAATATTGCGATGTCGAATTTCCGTCAATGCCCTAATCTCATTCAAAAATTCCTTTTGATCCGTTTGCCCACTATCAGCAGTTTGATGGAGCTTCTTTACGGCTACTATATCGCCGGATCTTAATTTAGCCTTAAAGACACTTCCATAGCCTCCCCTTCCAATACAAAAAATCTCATTAAAAGTCCCGGTGGCTTCCATGATGTCTTCATATAAAATCATGCCATTGTACTTTGATAGAGAAAAGACTTCAATTGTCTTGGGTGCTAGTTCCCCTATTGGATGGGACTTCATTCTACAGAAGATGAAGAATATTCCAAAGAAAATAATCATAAGGACTAATCCTAGCAGAGGGAACACAATAAGAAACACCTTGCCTCCCACTAGAGAGCTTTCCCTATCCACCACCGTTTGATCACAGGGCTCAAATCCTTCAACATTTCCACACAATCCACCATTGCCTTGAAATGATTCTTTTGTTGCATGTTGGAATGCCGTTGTGTTGGGGATGGGACCCTCAAACTTGTTGTAAGAGATGTCCACCTCCATCAAACCTCGCATATCCTTGAAAGTCTCATATATAAGGCCAGAAAGATTATTGTGTGAAAGGTCAAGTTTCACTAGGCTTTGCAACTTGTTGAATTCAACTGGGATCCTGCCACTTAACAAGTTATGACTCAAGTCTAGCTCCCATAGGTGAATCAACATCCCTAATTGCCCTGGAATATCTTGGCTCAACTGGTTGTTGCTTAGATTCAAGAAGATCAGGTTTGAAGAAAACCCTATAGATTGCGGGATAGACATGCTTAATCTATTCTTGGACAAATCCAATTTTTGAAGACCAGGTAATGATACAATCTCGGGACTTATTCGGCCAGAAAGTTGATTCCTGCTTAGATTTAAATTCACCAAAGAATTTAATTTTCCAAATTCTTTCGGGACCTCACCAAGTAAACCATTGGAAGAAAGATCAATTTCACCCAATCGAGTTGCGTTCCCAATCTCAGGAGGCAAGCTACCAGTGATGTTATTTCCAGCAATTCTTAGATTAGTTAAGTGTGTGCAACTTCCCCAGTTTGTTGAGATTTCTCCAAAGAACTTGTTGAAACTCATGTCAATAAAGTCCAATTTGGGGTAGACACCAAAGGTCTTTGATATGTTTCCAGTGAGCTGGTTTTCCTCTAAGCGTACTCTGACTAGGCTTGCGCAATTTCTCAAGCTTCTAGGGATAGAACCAGTTAAATTATTGTGATTCACTGTAAGGTTTTGGAGCAACCCACCTCGGCATAAGTTTTCTGGTAAGGAGCCGTTTAACTGGTTGGTATCCAATTGCAGCACCGTCAAGTTCACTAGATCACCTAAGGATTCAGGAATTGAACTAGAAAGGTGATTATGGCGGAGGAACAAAGATCCCAAGTTGGTCAAGTTACCCAGAGAAGAAGGAATTGGGCCAGTGAGCTGGTTTGTACTTAGCTCTAAGTCAAGCATAGAGTGGAGATTTCCTATCTCATCAGGAATATAACCCGAAAGCCGGTTACCATAGAGATAAAGAAGGGCGAGTTTTGTCAAATTGCCTAATGTTAGTGGGATTGAACCAATAAGATTATTCTCATTAAGGCACAACTCACTAAGAAGATTCAATTTTCCTAGCTCCAGTGGGATGGAACCAGTAAGCTCATTAGCAAATAGGTGTAGCCCTGTCAATTTGGTTAAGCTCCCCAAAGTGGAAGGAATCGATCCTATTAGGAGGTTGGTGTCCATGTGGAGCACTTCCAGATTGGTCATATTTCCCATTTCAGGAGGAATAGAACCAGAAAGGGAGTTGTTGTAGACATACAATATAGCCAATTTGCTCAAATTACCCAATGAGGAAGGTATGGGTCCATTCAACTTATTTGAATACAACGCGACCTCATTGAGCAACTGCAATTGCCCGATTTCTTGGGGAATAGATCCATTTAACTCATTGGAAACTAGGTGTAGGACTATTAGTTTCGTTAGATGGCTAATTTCCGATGGTATTTTTCCCAAGAACTGATTGATAGAGAGGTCGAGATAGGTAAGATTGCTCAAGAGACCGATTTGAGACGGAATATGACCAGAGAGACTATTTATACTCAGGTCCATGTACATGAGATGAGACAAAGATGAGAATGGGAATTCATCTAGCGTACCTTCAACACCAGAGCTAGTGAGATTTATCTTGATCACATTTCTAGCCCGATTGCAGGAGATGCCATACCAGGCACATGGACTCACAGTCGAATTGGAACCAATGGCTTTATGAGGAGTGATAGTCCACGAAGAGAGGCGAGAAATCGAATGGTTGCCAAGATTGGACTTCCACGTGAGGAGAGCTTGGGCTTCTGCTAGGGAAGCATGAGCAGGAAGTGGAATGGCAAAGGTATTGAAAAGGGCAAGGGCAGCCACAAGGCTCATGACTCTTTTGAATTCTAATGAAGAATACATCGATTCTTCTTTCTCCTTCTTCTCTTTTGGTTCTGGTAAGTTGGTTTTTCTTTTCGCAAGGCAACGAGGGATGCTTAAAAAGGCCATGAAAACTCACCTTCCTATCATTTTCCATGTTAATGGGTATGCAATAAAACGACCACTAACCAGTGAAGACAAAAAAAGGTAGGGTGATATTGCTCTGCACGCCGTAGGAGTAGTCAACCGAGAATTGACCGGGAGGAATTTTTGGTTCCTTGAAGACTGGAATTTTCACTTTTGAAGTCTTCATTGAGACATTTTTGACTTGGTCAGTCCTCTTTTCGGAATTGAGCTCCACTCATTATATGAAATCGGAGACTTTGACTTTGACTGAGAAGTCTTCGAGGAAAGTGATGTAAAGTCGAGGCCTTTTGTGTGGTCTGGGAACACTCAACTTTCCACAAGATTAGCCCCTAATTTGTGCTGCACAAAATTTTGAATTCAAAGCGCAGAAGGAAAGTCTTCTCACTTGGCATTCATGAAGCGAAATTTTGATGCGGTTGACCGTTATTGCAAAAACGACAATTAATGATCTAGCCAAATGGCCCCAAGAGCACTGTTATAAAAATAAAAAATAAAAATAAAAATCTAATGGCATATTTGAAGTGGAAAATTGCTAAAAATTGGAGCTTGGGTTGGTTTGGTATGATTCAAGTCCAAGTGGGATTGAGTGTGAGCTGTCAAAATTGTGTTACAGAAATATGGGTCAACATGTGTTATATTGGTCAATGTGAATTAGATCCATTTTCTACCCATTCATATTTGACCCGATGCTTTACTAGGAATGACACTAGATAAATGTAAAAGATTATTTATATCAATTGATGGAAAAGCAAATATTCACTGAGAGCTTAAAACTTGTCCGATATCAATAATTTCTCCAAACTCAATCAACTAATATAAAAATTTAATGACGAAGTACAAAAACAATGCATAATTTTTACGTGCTCAATGTGGAAAAGATTACATGTCACTCAAAACTTTCACTAATCACCAAGAATAGCAGAACATACAATAGTTCATCTCTGGTCACATAGTTAGAGAATGAACACATCAACAATACAACAATATATCATTATTGGATTAACAAAAGAAGTAAGAAAAATCTAATCACTACTAGAGAAATTGAAAGACAAATCAAAGAAGGATCTCAATAATGAATTGATCTCACGAACGACATATTAAAATTTTGGCTGATTCTGACAAGATTTCACCTTTAAATTTGAACTGGCTCTTCTCCTTTCAACCTTGGTCTCTCTCCCTCTTTTATTTCTCTTTTTATGCGAACGCTCATTTCCCTCTTTTCACTATAAAAAACATCCCAGCATAATTTTTATTTCTTTTTCTTTAAAGATGTGCTGGGCCCCATGAGGCGGACCCAGCCCATCATTAAGTAGGAAGTGCACTTGTTGGAATGACTCAGACCGAAAATGGCTAGGGAAGGTAGAAGCATTAGCACTATCTTGAAGCTTTGCGAATACTTGGCCATTTTTCTCGTTTGATCAGGAAGTCGTTTTTTCCCAGCTTCACGAGGATTCCTCGATCTTATTTTCCCGTGATTTTCCTATTTGACAATGGAAATGCATTGGCAAGCATTAACTGGTTGAATGCATGTTGGTATATGCCATTTGGCATAATGAAAGTGTTGACAATTCCCACCGGGAGGTTCTTTCTTGACATTGCATATTTCCTGTCGCCTTTCTTCTAAGCGGTAGAATCGAGAATTGAGATGAGCTGACACAATTACTCGAGAAGGTTGGGTGAACATAACTCATTGTCTCGCTATGCCTTGATTCGAATAGCTGTTACTTCATTGTTTTCCGTCTGTACCGTTCATTAATGAAGTTTTCTGAAACTTTGATTCTACGATGTTGGATTTTACGTAAGAGTGATTGAGGATGGGGTCAAACATTGGTCTACTATAGTTTCCTTTCTCAAATTCACAAAACTCTGAGCTCTCAGAGACTAAGTCTACTGTTTCACGGATGAAGTCTATGAGGGGACATTGTTCTTACATGTTTTGCACAAAGCTGTTTTCCAGATCTAAGTTCCCTGTTTCGAAGAACAGAAAAGATGTTTGATGATGAGCTAAACCCAATTGAGTTCTTCTTGTATTTGACAATGAAGCTAGGCCAAGCAAAAACAGACCATCATGATTTAAAACTACCAAGATTTTGGAGGGCTAGATGTAGTCTGCCTTATACGCTCTTGAAATGAAAGGTAGTGCCAGAACAGAACTTGCATTCTTTCTGAAATCATGGAGAATCTCCTCTTGAGATGAAACGATGACCTGTGATCTTCCTAATTTGAGCACTTGAAGTTTGAATCTCTGATGAAAATGAAGTCCGGATTTCTCTATTTTGGACAATCAAGAGCTACTGAACTTCTGTTAACGACTCATGCTATGGCAACATGCACAGAACGCTCTGAATAGGAACTGATTGATTGCCCTCTCTGTCATGATACACAGTTGCAGTAATTGTACAAAACCCAAAATTATGGTGGATGGCCACGATTAGGGACAACGATCGAATGCACTCTGAAAAGATCCATGATTGCAACTCTTCTGCATGTGAGTAGATTTTACATCTATATAAATCCGAACATATAGAAGGACTAATAATGATCAAGAGTTTAGAGACTTCATATAAATGTTCCATTTCAACCTTACATGGACATTTCGGTTTCAAGATAACAATACTGGATACATCATCAACTTTACATAGATACAAAAGTTATATTTTCTAAGTCTAACTTGACATGGATACATCGACTCCGAAGACACTAGTCTGATTAAGACTTGATAAAGAAACAGTTTGAAATATCAGTTGAGTTCAGTTGTTGTCTCTGCAAACGAAACTAGATGCCAGAATGTTGTAGTTTTGCTTCTTCCAAAGCAAAAGGCAGTTCTATACTTGGGCATGAACGAAACATAAACCGCATCCTCAAGCTGATATGAAACACTCAACTTTGGTTGACGGTCAAAATATTTATCCTAAATGCAAATAAAGTAAACACATAAGTGAGGGAAACAATATACTGAAAAAAGTTTGAGACTTAATCAATTATTTCAAGCGACTCTGTTTTTCATTAAAGATCTTACACCTTCTTGCATGTGGTAGACAGAGCAACATCATTTATCAGATGATATCTTCTATGAATTGATCCGGGAATTGGCTTGAAGCTATTGTATCGCTTACAGGATTGGCGGCTGTCTCAAAATATTGAACGCCACGGAAAGTGGTTGAACAAGCTGATAGTCTCTGAGAAATTGTGTCCATCGACGGCCTGAGTTGGGGATTAGCAGATAAGCAAGCGACTGCAAGCTTGAAGATGGTCAGAAGTTTATCCTCAATGCCTGGCGTGGGCGTTGGCAGGCGTGAATTCAATGTATTCCTCAAAACAACTGAGATCTCCATGTCGACCGGAGCTACTAGAGATGAAATGCTCTCACCCAGATGTCTTCCTTCGATCACCTCGATGGCCACTATTCCAAAGCTATACACATCACATTTCGCTGTCACCTTCCTTGTGAAAGCAAGCTCTGCACAAAGAGGGTGATATATGTATTAGCACGAAGACATTGCTATAGATCAACCATCATATCAAGAGTTGATTTTAGAGTTTACCTGGAGCTACATTACCATATGTGCCGACGACTGCAGTCCAATTTGATGTATCCAGATTAAGAAGCTTAGCTGTGCCGAAGTCAGAAACATGCGCCTCATACTTAGAATCAAGCAGAATGTTGTTACTGGAAATATCCTGATGAGCGATTGGAGGGTTACAATCATGGTGCATATAAGAAAGAGCATGTGCCAAGAGTTTTCTTTAGAGAAACATTATGACTATGATTATGAGGTAGTAACTTGGGGAGCAAGAAGCATTATGACTATCTTGAAACTAGTCTGCCTTCACGCTCTTGAAGTATAAGATAGTAACAGAACAAAACTTGCATTCTTTCAGAGACAAAGCATATCTCCACTCCAGACAAAAAGATGATCAATGATCTTCGTAATTTAAGCACTTTTACATGGTATTGGAACCAATGTCATTTCTTTCATATAAGTGCATTTACGTAAGAGGGTGTATTGTAATGTCTTCTTACACCACTTAATAACATTTAATAAACATAGTTGATGACTGCGATTAGAACGTTTAGTTTCTGATTGAACGCACTTTGAAAAGATGCATGATTGAAACTCTTCTGCACGTCAGAGGATTGGTTGATGGCCGCGATTAGAACGTTTAGTGTCTGATTGAACGCACTTTGAAAAGATGCACGATTGAAACTCTTCCGCATGTCAAAGAATTTTATATCTACACAAATCCACATTGACCCTTATAAAAGGAGTAACAAAGGACAAGATTTCAGAGACTTAATATAAATATTCCATTGCGACTATTTTGCTCTCGAGATGATAACACTAGATACATAAGCAACTTTACACTGACACGAAAGTCATTTTTTCTAACTATAACTAGACATGGGTACATAGCTTTTGCTGCGACGACACTAGTCTGAGTAAGACTAGATACATAAATAGTTTGAAATATCTCGAGTTCAGCTGTTCTCTCTACAAATGAAACTAGATGCTAGTAACTTCAGGGTTTGCTCCTTCCAAAAGAAAAGGCAGTTCTATACTTACTTGGGCATGAAGGACACATAGTACTCATCCTCATGCTGGTACGCGCTAAACATGTAATTTTGTTTCCGGTCAAAATATTTCTCCAAAATGCAAATAAAGTACACAAAATAGTGAGAGAAACAATAAATTAGAAAAAAGCTTGAAACTAAATTATTCAGTTTAAACGTGTTTTTCATTAGAGACCAGACCTTCCTGCATGTGATTGACAGAGCAAAATCGTTTATCAGACGACATCTTCTACAAATTTATCCAGCTCACGGCTGGAATTTGTTGCATCTCTCACAGGATCAGTGGGCTCCTGTGATTTTTTAACTCCATTGAAAATGGTGGAACGCGCAGATAGCACATGAGAAATCATTTCCATCGACGGCCTGAGTTGGGAATTAGCAGATACGCAAGCGACTGCAAACTTTAGGATGGTCAGAAGTTCATCCTCAATGCCTGGCGCGGGCGTTGGCAGGCGTGAATCCAACATATTCTTTAAAACTACTGAGATATCCATGTCGACGAGAGCTAATAGAGATGAAAGGCTATCACCCGGATGTCTTCCTTTGATCACCTCAAGGGCCAATATTCCAAAGCTATACACATCACGTTTCTTTGTCACCTTCATTGTGTGAGCAAGCTATGCACAAAGGAGATATGAGTGTTAGTACAAGACATTGCTTTAGTTAAACCGTCGGATCAAGAGTTGATGGTAGAAATTAACCTGGAGCTACGTAACCATATGTGCCAACGACTGCACTCCAATTTGATGTGTCTAGCTTAAGAAGCTTAGCCATGCCAAAGTCAGAAACGTGCCCCTCGTACTCCGAATCAAGCATAATGTTCTTACTTGAAATATCTCGATGAACAATTGGAGGGATACAATCATGGTGCATATAAGATAAAGCATGAGCCACGCCTTTTACAATATTCACCCTCTTGTTCCAGTCTAACTCTTTAGCTTCTTCTTCATTGCTCAAGATTGTAGACAAGCTTCCTCTATCAAAGTACTCATAAACCAAGAATGAGTGTCGAGGATGCAAACAAAAGCCCAAAAGTTTCACAATACTGCGGTGTCGAATTTCCGTCAATGCCCTAATCTCATTCAAAAACTCCTTTTGACTTGTTTGCCCACTATCAGCATTTTGATGGAGCTTCTTTACGGCTACTATATCGTCGGATCTTAATTTAGCCTTGAAGACACTTCCATAGCCTCCCCTTCCAATAAAGAAAATCTCATTAAAAGCCCCGGTGGCTTCCACGATGTCTTCATATAAAATCATTCCATCGTACTTTGATAGAGAAAAGACTTCAATTGTCTTGGGTGTTAGTTCCACTATTGGATGGGACTTCATTCTACGGAAGATGAAGAATATTCCAAAGAAAATAATCAGGACTAATCCTAGTAGAGGGAATGCAATAAGAAACACCCTGCCTCCCACTAGAGAGCTTTCCCTATCCACCACCACTTGATCACAGGGCTCAAGTCCTTCAACATTTCCACACAATCCATTGTTGCCTTGAAACAATTCTTTTGTTGCATTTTGGAATGTCATTGTGTTGGGGATGGGACCCTCCAACTTGTTGTAAGAGATGTCCACCCCCATCAAACCTTGCATATCCTTGAAAGTTTCATATATATGACCAGAAAGATTATTGTGTGAAAGGTCAAGTTTCACTAGGCTCTGTAGCTTGTTGAATTCAACTGGGATCCCGCCGCTTAACAAGTTATGACTCAAGTCTAGCTCGGATAGGTGAATTAGCATCCCTAATTGCCCTGGAATATTTTGGCTCAACTAGTCATTGCTTAAATACAAGAAGACCAAGTTTGAAGAAAACCCTATAGTCTGCGGGATAGACATGCTTAATCTATTCCTGGACAAATCCAATTTTTGAAGACCACGTAATGATACAATCTCGAGACTTATTTGGCCAGAAAGTCGGTTCCTGCTTAGATTTAAATTAACCAAAGAAGTCAATTTTCCAAATTCTTTTGGAACCTCACCAAGTAAACCATTGAAAGAAAGATCAATTTCACCCAATCGAGTCGCGTTCCCAATCTCAGGAGGCAAGCTACCAGTGATGTTATTTCAATCAATTCTTAGATTAGTTAAGCGTGTGCAACTTCCCCAATTTGTTGAGATTTCTCCAAAGAACTTGTTGAAACTCATGTCGATAAAGTCCAATTTGGGGTCAACACCAAAGGTCTTGGATATGTTTCCAGTGAGTTGGTTTTCCTGTAGGCGTACTCTGACTAGGCTTGTGCAATTTCTCAAGCTTCTAAGAATAGAACCAGTTAAGTTATTGTGACTCGCTGTAAGGTTTTGGAGCAACCCACCCCGGCACAAATTTTTTGGTAACGAGCCGTTTAACTGGTTGGTATCCATTTCCAACACCACCAAGTTTACTAGATCGCCTAAGGATTTAGGAATTGAACCAGAAAGGTGATTTCGGCAGAGGAACAAAGATCCCAGGTTGGTCAAGTTACCCAGAGAAAAAGGAATTGTGCTAGTGAGCTGGTTTTCACAAAGCGCTAAGTCAAGCATAGCGCGGAGATTTCCTAGCTCCAGTGGGATGGAACCACTAAGCTCATTAGCAAATAGGTGTAGCTCTGTCAATTTGGTTAAGTTCCCCAAAGTGGAAGGAATCGGTTTTGTTAGGAGGTTGGTGTCCATGTGGAGCACTTCTAGATTTGTCATATTTCCCATTTCAGGGGGAATACAACTAGAAAGGGAGTTGTTGTAGACATACAGTGTAGCCAATTTGCTCAAATTACCCAATGATGAAGGTATGGGTCCATTCAACTAATTCGAATACAATGCGATCTATTGAGCAAATGCAACTACCCAATTTCTTGGGGAATGGAGCCATTTAACTCATTGGAAACCAAGTACGGGACTGTTAGTTTCATTAGATGGCTGATCTCCGACGGAATTTTCCCCAAGAACTGATTGATAGAGAGGTCGAGATAGGTGAGATTGCTCAAGAGACCGATTTGAGGTGGAATATAGCCAGAGAGACTATTTATACTCAAGTCCATGTCCATGAGATGAAACAAAGATGAGAATGGGAATTCGTTGAGCGTACCTTCGACAAGGGTGCTAGTGAGATTTATTCCGATCATGTTCCCCACCAGATTGCAAGATATGTCATACCAAGCGCATGGACTCACAGTCGAGTTGGAACCAGTGGCATTATGAGGAGAGGGAGTCCATGAAGAGAGGGAAGAATTTGAATGGTTGCCAAGACTGGACTTCCACTTAAGGAGGGCTTGGGCTTCTACAGGGGAAGCATGAGCAGGATGTGGAATGGCAAAGGTAGTGAAAAGGGCGAGGGCAGCCACAAGGCTCATGACCCTCTTGATTCCTGGTTAAGGATCCATAGATTCTTCTTCTCCTTCTCTTGTTTTGGTTTGGGTAAGTTGGTTTGTCTTTCCCTGGGGCAACGAGCGATGCTTGAATAGGCGGTGAAAACTCACCTTCCTATCATTTTCCATGGTAATGGGTATGCAATAAAATGGCAACTAATCACTGGAGACTAAGGATGCGTTTGGGAGTGGCATTTAAAAGCCACTTTGAACACCCAAAATTCGTTGGGCCAATTTATGGGTGTTTGGTAAAAAAATTTCAAACCCTATTTGGGGAATGCCACCCTTCTCAGCGTGCAGAGCTGAGGGCCTAAAATAAAAATAAAAAATAAAAAATTCTTCCCAAATTGTCCTCATTGGTTTTTCGTTTTTTTCGATTTTGCCTTGACTATGCATCTTCTTCTTTGCGAGTGATTGTCGACGAAGAACAAGTAGTTGCTGGCAACCGTCACGCCCGCCACGTCGTGACCTCTGATCAAGAGGTCACCGCAGAGGTCGTGACCAAATGTGGTTGCCAGGCGTGACCTTCAGGCAACCTCCGCTAAGGTCGCGACCTCCGCTAAGGTCACGACCTTCGCGCGACCTTCAAGCGACCTATTTGGTCGCAAATCTAGTCGCCATCCGCAAACTTCGCACTGCGACTAGATGGGTCGCTGACCGTGACCTTTAGGCGACCTCCGCAGAGGTCGCAACGCAGATTTGGTCGCTACCAAATCTGGTCACCAACCGTGACCTTTAGGCGACCTCCACGAAGGTCGCGACCTTCACGCTGCAACTAGATGGGTCGTCGGCCACGACCTTCAGATGACCTCTACGAAGGTCACGATGCAGATTTGGTCATCGGCCATGACCTTCAAGCGACCTCCGCAGAGGTTGCGACCTTTGCATGACCCATCTGGTCGCCATGACTCTCGTCGAATGGCCTGCATCAGACCATCCGCCCTTCGTCAGACCGCTTGCTCCTCACCGGCGACTTCTTGTTCTTGGCTAGCCAACTCTTCTTTTTTTCCAAATACTATTTTACTCAAAGGTAATTCACAAAGGACTTTTACAATACAACTTACCAAACACATTACATTTTTAAAAATACCTTTCACTCAACGACATTTGTATTTCCCCGAAAACTTTTCTAAACGCACCCTAAGAAAAGGTACGTTTATTTGCGCGGTCCCCCGTAGGGGACCATCTGGTTTTTCTTTTCCCGAGGCACTGAGCGATGCTTAAGAAGTTTGTCTGTAGCATCTAAAAGCTGACTGAACGAATTTTGGTTCCTTGAAGACTTTGGAATTTTTTATTTTGTAGTCTTCGTAGGTGACTTTTCTGACTTGGTCAGTTTCTATTTCGGAATTGAGTTCCCCTCGTTAAAAGAAATCCAGAGACTTGGACAGTCTCTTGGGAAAGTGATGTAAAAGCCATGGCCTTAGATGACCTGTGTGAACACTCAACTTTCCACGCGATCAAATCGTAACCTGCGCCACGCATTATGCAATTTTAAGCGCACAAAAGGAAAGTCTACTCACTCGGCATTAATGAAGCCAAATCTCTCCCCCCGCCCCCTCCCCCCCGCGGTTGACCCGTTCTTGTGGAAACGAGAGCACGGTCAACAAAAAAAGGATAAAGGCACGAAGATCTTAAAATTTATTTAAAAAGTGTAATTTAATATTAAAAATTTTAAAAAGTATAATAAAATCTTAAAACTTATCAAGAAAATATAAATAAGTCTTAAAATTTGTCACAAAAGAACAATCATGTCCTAAAATTTATATAAGTGCAATCAACGGAAATATTTGATGAGACTAGTATGATAACTTTTATGGCTTAATTATGCTTTTTGAAAATTTTTAAAATTCAATTGCAATTTGTGATAAGTTTTTGATTCTATCATTATACTTGGGCACGCTTTAGTCTCTACGACAATTTGGACTTTTGCTATGGCTCCTACTCCGGTAATGGTAACTCCTTTCCCTGTCTCTGTACTTGTCGCAATCATATCGTCCCCTGCGGCGACTTCTCCTCCTGTGATTGCGGTCTCTATATTCATCTCTACACCTAAAAATCAATCTGTCTATCAGTTGCAGTAGAGAATGGGAGGGAATCACATGCGTCAGGCTAATGACCCTTTTGAATTCTAGTGAAGTATCCATCGATTCTTCTCCTTCTTCTCTTTTGGTTCTCGTAAGTTGGTCTTTCTTTTCCTGAGGCAGTGGGCGATGCTTAAAAAGGTTAGGTTGTAGATAGCATACGAAACCTGACTAAACGAATTTTTGGTTCCTTTAAGACTTTGGAATTTTTTATTTTGTAGTCTTCGTTGGTGAATTTTCTAACTTGATCAGTTTCTATTTCAGAATTGAGTCCCACTCGTTAAATGAAATCCAAAGACTTTGGCAAAGATTTCTTTTAGGAAAGTGATGTAAAAGTCATGATCTTGCGTGACCTATGTGAACACTCAACTTTCCACGGGATCAAATCGTAGGTTGCGCCACACATTCTGCAATTTTAAGCGCACAAAAGGGAAGGCTATTCACTCGGCATTAATGAAGCAAAATCTTGCCCCAGTTGACCCGTTCTTGCAAAAACGACAGCCAATGATCTAGCCAACTGGCACCGAGAGCACGGCCAAATTTTTATTTTTTTTAAAAGGATAAAGGCACCGAAGATCTTAAAATTTATTGAAAAAGTGTAATTTAATTTTCAAAAATTTCAAAAAGTATAATAGAAACGAGTCCTAAAATTTATCACGAAAATACAATCGAATACTAAAATTATAATAAGTGCAATTAACAGAAGAATTTGATTGGACTAGTATGACAATTTTTATGATTTAATAGTACTTTTTGAAAGTTTTTAGAATACACTATACTTTTATTAGGGGTGTGCAACGGAAACCGCCCGAACCGGGAACCGGCCGGACCGGACCGGACCGGTCGGTTTTGGGCGGTTCTAGAGGGTCTCGGTCCGGTCTCAGGTTCCTATTTTTGGAACCGGTGACCGGTTGGTCCGGTTCCCGGTTTTGGGATCGGAACCGGACCGACCGGACCGACCATTTATATATATTTATTTATTTTTAATTTCTAAACTAATCTGCAGTACCCATCACCATATTTATTTTTCCTCTTGTAACTCTTAAGCGAATCCCTCCCCCTTTTTGTAGTTTCTGAACCTATCTACAGTAACCATCACATCATATTTTCTTTTCCAAATTTTTCAGCTCTCACTTTCCCTTTCCCTCTCGTAAGCCTAACCCCACTCTTTCTTTTATTTAGTTTCTACTCTAATCTACAGTACCCATCACATCAACTTCCATTTTCCCAAATTTTGCAATCCAATTCGGCGGCAATTCTCACTTTGCCTTTCCCTCTCAAAACCGTGACCCCTCCCCTCTCGCTCGACGCCTCACCCCCAACGCCTCACGTCACGCCTCACTCGTGCCGATGCTCGGCTCTCTTCCTCTGAGTGCCTCGTCGCAACGTCTCGCCTCACACCTCGCTCCCTCGGACGCTCAGCTCTCTTCCTCTTCCGAGTGCCTCGCCGCAACGTCTCGCCTCACACCTTGCTCCCTCGAATGCTGGGCTCTCTCCCTCCTCCGAGCGCCTTGCCCCGATGCCTCGCTTCACTCCTCGCTCGCTCTGACGCTCGGCTCTCTTCCTCCTCCAAGCACCTATCCGCGAGGTCTCGCCTCATACCGCGCTTGCTCGGACACTCGGCTCTCTTCCTTCTTCGAGCTCCTCGCCCCGACGCCTCGCTCGCTCTAATGCTTGGCGAGTGCCTCGCCTTGACGCCTCGCTCGCTCTGACGCTTGGCTCTCTTCCTCCTTTGCTTCGCCTGAGATCTGCGCATTTACGCTTGGCTCTCTTCCTCTTATGCTTTGCTTGAGATCTGTGCATTCCTACTCTTTGGAGTGACGTTTGCCTCCACATAGGTGCGTTTCTCGGCTTCACTTTCGTCGGTTTTAGATCTCTGTCTTTTTGTAGCGTTTATTTCAGTATGATCTCACTTGATATAGGTGTGGCGGTCTCATTGGAGTTTGCTTGGTTGTTTAGTCTCTAAATGAGTCTGCTGATAGGTCATGCGAAGCATGTAGCAGTAAGTCGCAGCCTCGCCTCATGCCTAGCTTCGATCAAGTTGCTTAAGCCTTGACGTCGACACCTTCCCCTCTCACAACCTTGCCTTCAGCTTTGCTCAACACTCAAATGCCTTTCCATCGTCAAAATTGGTACATTTTCTCTTTCTCCACAAGTTGTGAAAATTTTAATTGCCAATTGATTCATTGATTCGGGGGCAATCCTATGAGGTTTATGAAATGAAACAAGTGATGATTCATTGGAACCGGACCGGACCGGACCGGACCGGTTGGTCGGTCCGGTTCTCGGTTCCAAGACCAGCCGGTCCGGTCCACGGTCCAGAAAAGTGGGAACCGGTCCTCCCGGTCCGGTTCCCGGTTCTTGGGTGGAACCGGACCGAACCGGGAACCGATCACCCCTAACTTTTATGAAGAGTTTTCAATTCTCGTGATCATATTTGGGCGCCTTTTAGTCTCCACGACGATTTGGACTTTTGCTATAGCTCCTGCTCCAATGACAGTAACTCCTTTCCCTGTCTCCGTACCTGTTGCGATCATTTCGTCCCCAGCTTTTGCTGCGACTTCTTCTCCTGTGATTGCGTCTCTATATTCGTCTCTACACCTGAAAATCTATCTTACTATCAGTTGCAGCAGAGAATGAGAGGGAATCACACGCGACACTAAAAGATACAACCACCACTACTTAATGGCACGTCAGTGCAAATTTTATCCAATTTACTACGAACGAAGAACAAGGTGCAACAAGCTTGGATGTCCCCTAATAACCTGGTTTGGAGCCTGAATGACCAAAAAGCAGAATCTAGAAACCAACAACTCAATGGCATAATAGAGAATAGCTAAGAAAAATTAGCGATACCACATTGATAACCTACTTGTTATGGAGGATCATAGGACTTTAGGAGTTTACAATGTCATGCGCCAAAATATTACTTAAGGCGCCATGTTCACATTCCTCATCAAACTAGGACGTCTCATCAAATTGCTGATGATGGAGTAAGTCCAAGTTTATAAGCTCTTCATCCAGCACAAATTAATAAAAATACTTTTGGGACAAGTGCAAAACAAATTTCAAACGTATTACCCACAGTCTCATAGTCAATTGAATTTTAAATCTTTTCATAAATATTCAATTGGCCGTCATCTTACTGTGGATGCCATTTTTTTCCCTAGAAAATGGAATTCACCCAATATATATGAAATTAACTATACATTTTTACTGCAAAGTAAGAGATAAGACACTGGATTTTTTAATTATAAGAATCACATGAAGACTAAAGCTCAAATATTCATTTAAATTGAGGAAAAATTGGAGATTTACGAAAATTAGTAAAGATAATTTAATGGATTTAGTAAAGAAGAGATAAAATTGATAAAACTTATTTGTAGTGTACTTTTTAAATATCAATAGTCTTATTTTTATACTTAAACAAGTGAAAAATTCAATTATAACTAACTTGATTAAAATTATCATACTGTAAATTTAATACAATATACTTTACAAAATTTGAAAATTCATATAACTCATTTATAGTTTTTTGAGCTTATATCTTGTTTTCAATATGCTTGATGAAAAAAGCGAAAGAGAAATGAGACATTGAATAAAGATCAAATATCTTAAAATAACACACTTGCTCTCGAGGATCATAAGCTTTTCTATTAAATAAAACCAAGACCCATCGAGCCTGAACTTCAATCTCTAAAGCTCAATCCATCACGTCTGAAACACGAGGGGGAAGAGCAGAGCACGCGGACACGGCCAAGGGACAGGGCAGCAGGTGGAGGAGGCGGTGATCAATTCCTCTGTCCATAAACACTAGAAATCGTTCGGGAGGGTGACCAACATAGAGAGGAGGAATCGGTTTTGAGGAGAGAGGGGGCGAACGCCGGATTTTTTCTTACTGGGGGGAGTTTGGTTTAGACGCTGGAGAGATGGCATTTCTCGGGGGTGAGAAACGATCTCTCTTCGGAAAGAAAGATCTATGAAATATGGGCCTGTGAGTTTTGGTACCGATTATGTTTAGATCTATGAAAACGAGTTTCTATAAGTGTTTCGAGCTTATTGTGCCGTTTTGGTATCAACATGGAATTGAGTCGCTGTATCTAGATCATTCGGTTGTGACACCCATCACCTATTCAATGAAATGTTTATCAGAATTTAGTGCAAGTTAACCGTGTTTTTCGTGTAATCTGAAAGTATACCGATTTACTTTTGAGTCCCAGTGATTTTTCAATAGCTAAATCTGTTTCTAAACTCTAGGTTCATTATTTTTGTGTTTTATGTTCTAATGCCTATAAATGATGGCTACTGGTGAGAGCTTAGCTGGAGTTGATGTTACATTTACAGATTGTTCGTAAATAATTCTAGTTTATCTCCACATGGTGGTCTTACTTCATATTTTCAGTTTCCATCCATTCCAGTAAGTCGTAGTAAAGGGGCTAATGTCTGGCGAACGGCAATGGTCGAATATTATAGCTGATGGCATGGGTCTTGTGATGAATCTAGGAAAGAAAATTGTTATGGCATATGTGAAAGCTATATCGAAATTGAAGCTGAGAAGAATTAAAAAAAAAAAACAACAAATTTGTGTGGAAACTCTTCGGGAAAAATCATGGGGAGAGGAAAAGCAAAATCCACTATAGAATTTCAAGGACTACAAAATGTGACTCTAATAAACAAAAACATTTTCGGTCTCAACTTCTTAACCTAATAACTTGAGAAAAACAATATTTATATTTCCCCAAGCCTAACATTGGCCCATGTCCATAAAAAATTCAAGACCTACTCAACAAATCTTCACCTTGGCTTGAAGTCTACAAAAGCAACAAAAAATCTTCTCCTCCCATTATAGTAAAACTCAATTGCAACAAACATTAACTAAATCCAAGCAATGCTTGAATTTGGTAATAGGCAAAGGCTTTGTCAACATATTAGCTATATTATTTTCTGTGCCAAGTTTCATTTTCTGGTCGTTTTAGTATGCTTAGTCGTTATTTTCATGTGAAACTCAAGGTTGTTGCTTCTATTTTCATACTGAACGTTGTGGGTCACTTCTGTTCTTTTGGGCGTTTGGGTCAAACCCTGTTTAGGTGTTGGCTTAATTACTCGCGTTGAAATATTAGCATGTCGATTTCCTGGCAATGTTGGCATGCTTTTATGTCGAATGTTTAGATGAATTGTTGGTTTTGCACTTAGAATATTGCGGATTGGAGACACCTGGGCTTGTTATGCGAAAGTTTTGGTCCCATTTGAGTATAATTTAAGCTTGTACACAAAGCATGTAATTCATTCCTAGTCAATTTGGCATGGTTGAAAATAATTTGGATGGGGGAAATGGGTTATTTGCATACCGAACAATGGTGCAGGTTGTATATTGGGCGTGATTTTGAATGTATTGATGTGATTGGTGACTTAATTTCTTAGTTCATGTAGCCGCATAGGCACAGGATTCATTTCATAGCACTATGGTTTAGTTTAGTTTAGGTTTAGGTAGAATAGAAAAAATTGGATTTAATTTGAACATAGTTAATGTGGATGTTGTCCCAGGACTTAATAACAAGGCTATATTCTTTATCTCTACTCATATATATATTCTTTGTTTGACACTTCATTGAATTTACTTATGTATGCTTTATTTGCCGTTGGCTACAAGTATCACCTAAAAGGGGGCGTAAAGTTGATTTCAAGGAAATTGACAAATATTGCAAAATTAAGACAATCAAGTTCAATATAAGCTAAACTAGGTGAGGCAATGTGTTAATATAAGCACAAGCTAGTTATATCAAGCAACGTAGTGCAGTGCTTCTATCAGGCAATAAGTGAATATGAGTAGAGAGATAAAGAACAATGCACACAAAGACTATAGTGGTTCAGCTTGATATAAGCTTACATTCACTCTCCCTCACTAACAACCTATTGACTGGATTGCATTAGAAATATTCTTGAAGTTACAGTAGAAATATGCTTGTACTCAAGCACTTCTCCTCAAAGCCAGTGCTGCTTATACTCAAGCTTATAGGACTCACTATCTTACACATAAGCACAAACTATAACATTGCCAACACTTCTCAAATGTTTACAATTTTAAAGATCACATAAGACAATGTAAAGCTCTCTCTAAATTTTAATTTTATGAACTATTGATCTATCTCTCTTGTTTGATATCTTGATCTCCTTTTATGCTTATGGCCATCCGGACTTCCCATTAGACAATCTTTAAGACAATCAATTTCCAAACTAGCCGTTGGACAATTGTTGAAAAGATTAATTAGCCATTGAAGTCGATCAATCGGAATTCCGTAGATTTTATCGCCCATACAATCAAATCTTGGTTTCAAAGAATAGAGTGCCTCAACTATCGAAAGTATCATGCTTTTAGGATGATTGTCAATCAATCTAGATATCTCATGAGATTGAATACTTCATGTTGATAATATTTAACATTGATAATCAATCAAGATGTTCTAAATAAGGAATCCATATTAGATCATAAGCTGTCATGGGATGAGATAAAATATCTTTAAATAAAAATCTTGAAGTTCGTAACAAGATTGTTGTAGTAGGTAGTTTGAGTGTTTTGCTTATATTAGCAATTCTAATTATATTTAGCTTTCTAGTTATATGATGATATCAAACTTTTGCAATATGTTGCTTATGTCCCACTTTCGTAATATTCTGCTGATATCCACTTAGTACACTATTGATATCCACATGGTCCATTGCTTATATCAAGCTTGTGGCTAATATTCAATTTTCACTCTAGCTTCTATTTTTTGGTCCTTCCAAGTATATTAGCAATCGTAACTCTACCTCATCATTCACCTATCCATGGTACCTCCAAGCTTTACCTAGGCTTATTCACCTTCTACTTAAGTACCTCTAGATTGTAGACACCTCTACACCCGATGCCATGTTCACCATTGATAGGATAGTGTTCTCCTCATCTTTAGACAATCTTATTAGGATATCATATGCATGATGGTTTGTACGTCTTTCACCTAGTAACTCAACCATTAAACACATTAGTAACATTTGATTATTTCGTCATCTTCAAAACATCACAAGAGATTTTCCCAACATTGTTCTTATCATCCTGATTGTGATTGTCTATTTTTTTTTTCTCTAATTGCACAGTCATGCATGGACATCATTTAATGGCATAGAGTTATAAAATGGATAAGGATCATGTGAATTATTCAAGCAACTATTCAATCAACTTAAGGTACCAAAAAGGCACAATAGTTAGAGAGTTAGTGTAATCAAGTCCCAATTTCAAATATTTTGTTGTGTAAAAGTTAGGTAACTCCCGTGCTTCACTTGGCTCCAAACTCACCTCAATAGGCTAGTCGTGATGGTTAGTTATGTTGGACTTCATAAATTGATCCATTTTAATTGTAATTTTCCAACCTCATGTGAGATAAATGTTTGGGAGAAGCCATGCCAATTGAGGACCATCATATTTCTACTTGAAAGTAACTCTAAACCTGTCTACCGGGAGGATTGCATCATAGCAACAGGTGTACCCGTGTTACATTTACCTTAAATTAATTTTCGTGTCATAAAAATTCCAAATTGATATATCCATATCCTATTTACTCTAAACTAATTTTCATGTTACAAAAATGCGAAACTAGTATGCTAGTGACACATATTTCCTAAACTAATTTATGTCATAAAAAATCCCAAATCATCAAAATCTTTGATTGGGAAATTTGCCAAAATATGTTGATTTTGCTCTAAGAGCTCCTTCAAGTTTCAGAACTATGCTAAAAGTCATAATTTTTTATGACTTGAAAATTATTTTGGAATAGATGTGGCACGAGAGTGTAGTAGTTTCGAATTTTTTTGCAACACAAAAATTAATTTGAAGTAAATATGATACAAGTATAGTTTAGGATTTTTTGTTGTTTGGTTAAATTGTGATATAGATATACCAATTTGAGATTTTAAGTGATACTAACAGCAGAATTTAGAAGAAGTTACTAATTGACTATGGACTTGATAAATTCATGATGATGTTGGTAATTATCAACAATTTAAGTTATGAGCAAGCTATCAGTTATTTTATTTTTATTTTTGCCAACAGTATTTGAAAATTAGTGGCAATTTCAAAAATCCATGAACATGAAAAAATCAGTTTTTTGGCCTAGAAGACTCGAGAATTTTACAATAAGTTAACCTTGAATCTAAATTTCAAAGATGCTTTGAGCATTGAACCTTTAGTGCCCCTGTTCCCTATTGTAGACAAGTACAATAGGTGCATAAGCAAGTCAACAAACTAATACCGGCATGCAACTTCAACAAAAATGTGTAGTGGGACAATGGCAGATTTAGAAATCCTTAAGGACATACTTCAATGACACATTCAATCATGCAACCCCAGGCTAAATGGGCTTCGACAGCTCTTCATCTTTCTTTCTTTCCCATGGATAAACAAGAGTGGCATACACTAAACAAGAAAGGGACATATATGGTGTTAATGATGTAGGGCGAGTTTTTGAAAGATCTCTTTTGTGTTCATCTGTTCATTCAACCCGATTTAGAAATCACACTTAAAAGAAGAAGATGATAGCATAATAAGATAAGCATACATATGCAAAATTGCATTTCGATTCGACAAAAAGTGTGTTCCTTGAACTACATTACACATAGTTCAAAGGGACCACTTCCCATCAATTTCATCGGCCTCCATGAAATTTGATGGCCTTTTGCTTTGGCTTGTTCATCAATTTGATTCCAGTCTCCATCCTTCCCATTTCTCCCACAAGCCATTTGGGTCTTCCAGTTTCACATAAAATGTATGCTATGGAGATTCCAATCACAATTCCGGATGCATATCTTATCCCGACTACTTTCCAATCAAAACCATTACCATGCTTTCTTGTACTATTCTCTCGAAAGAATGACCATGGTGGTGAAGAAGGCAAAGCATCACTACGGCATATGTTTTGTAATGGAGTTCCACATAAACCCGAGTTTCCACGAAATGAATCACTTGTGAATGTGCTCAATTGCTTATCTTGAGGTATGGGGCCTATAAGTTGGTTCTCTGAGAGGTCCAAACACCCAAGGAATGACAAATCTCCCAGTTCTCTAGGAACCCTCCCACTAAGCTTGTTTGAAGATAAATCCAACCATTCAAGGTTAGTTAAATTTCCAAGGGTTGAAGGAATGGAACCCATGAGGTGGTTGTGAGAAAGGTTGAGCCCTATGAGAGACTGAAGATTTCCAATAATACTCGGGATGTTCCCTTGAAAAGAGTTAACCGATAAGTCTATGGTTCTGAACATGGTCAAGATCCTCTCTAGCTGAATCTCCTTTCTTTTCATGATCATAGTCACAGAATCTTCATAGTACCTCCATCCATATCCAACTTTCCGCCTCATGTACAATGATTTGTCTTGCGGCTCATGTGTATTTTGTCCATTCATCATCCCTTGAAGTTTCGCTATCTAATCGGCTGGTAAAGGACCAACAAAGTTGTTGTTTAGAAGTCCAAAATTCTGCAACTAGGGAAAGAGATGAGCTGCCCTTGGAAAATCTAATAAACTCTTAAAATTGTTGGACCTCAAAATAAGAACTTTTAGCTTAGAGAGTTTTCCCAACCATGCTGGGAACTTATCCTCTATCTTATTGTTGTTGAAATCCAAAATTTCCAGCCTTGTACAATTGACAATGGATTGTGGCAATGCTCATTCAAATTGATTTTCACTCAAGTCAAGAGTGCCCAAGCTACTTCGTTGAGAAAATGTTCTCGGGATTGTACCCAAAAGACTATTCATTCGCAAGTTCAAAACTGATAAACCAATGCTCGAGTTTGATAAGCACTTGGGTAGGCTACCAACTAACCTATTATTAGACAAGATGAGGATGCTGAGGTTGGTGGCATTGCATATCGATGAAGGGATCTTCCCCGCTATTTTATTATATGCAATATTATAGGAATTTGTGAATGGTGATGGAAGTGGAAGTAGACCTTCAAAGTTGTTGTAAGACAAAATAATTGTTGACAATGAGGTTTTTGAGAAACCAAGAATTGAACCAGAAAGGTTATTCTGGTGAAGGAACAAAGATCTCAGGTTGGTCAAGTTACGCAGAGAAGAAGGAATTAGGCCAGTGAGTTGGTTTGTACTCAGCTCTAAGTCAAGCATAGCATGGAGATTACCTATCTCATTAGGAATTTTCCCCGAAAGCTGGTTACCATAGAGATAAAGAAGGGCGAGTTCTGTCAAATTGCCTAATGTTGGTGGGATTGAACCAATAAGATTATTATCATTAAGGCACAACTCGCTAAGAAGATTCAGTTTTCCTAGCTCCAGTGGGATGGAACCAGTAAGCTTATTAGCAAATAGGTGTAGCTCTGTCAATTTGGTTAAGTTCCCCAAAGTGGAAGGAATCGGTCCTGTTTGGAGGTTGGTGTCCATGTGGAGCACTTCCAGATTTGTCATACTTCCCATTTTAGGAGGAATATAACCAGAAAGGGAGTTGTTGTAGACATACAATACATCGCAACCTCATTGAGCAAATGCAATTGCCCAATTTCTTGGGGAATGGAGCCATTTAACTCATTGGAAACCAGGTGTAGGACTATTAGTCTAGTTAGATGGCTAATCTCCGGCGATATTTTCCCCCATGAATCGATTGATAGAGAGGTCGAGATAGGTGAGATTGCTCAATAGACCGATTTGAGGCAGAATATGGCCAGAGAGACTATTTATACTCAGGTCCATGTACATGATATGAGACAAAGATGAGAATGGGAATTCGTCCAGCGTACCATCGACATAGGCACTAGTGAGATTTATCCCGATCACTCTCCCCGCCCGATTGCAGGAGATGTCATACCAAGCACATGGACTCCTAGTCAAGTTGGAACCAGTGGCATTACGAGGAGAGGGAGTCCACGAAGAGAGGGAAGAATTTGAATGATTGCCAAGATTGGACTTCCACTTGAGGAGGGCTTGGGCTTCTATAGGGGAAAGCTTGAGCAGGAAGTGGACTGGTAAAGGTAGTGAAAAGGGCAAGGGCAGCCACGAGGCTCATTACCCTCTTGAATTCTGGTGTATGATCCATGGATTCTTCTTCTCCTTCTCTTGTTTTGGTTCGGGTAAGTGGGTTTGTCTTTCCCTAAGGCAACAAGCGATGCTTAAATAGGCGGCGAAAACTCACCTTCCTATCATTTTCCATGGTAATGGGTATGCAATAAAACGGCGACTAACCAGTGGAGACTAAGAAGAGGTACGTTTATTTGCTTTGTATCCGTAGGGGACCAGGGGTAGTCATCTAACAGCTGACTAAGACGAATTTTCGGTTCTTTGAAGACTCTGGAATTTGTTACTTTTGTAGTCTTCGTAGTGACATTTCTGATTTGGTCAGTCCTCTTTTCGGAATTGAGCCCACCCATTATATGAATTCGGAGACTTTGACTTTGACTGAGAAGTCTTCGAGGAAAGTGAGGCAAAGTCAGTCAAGGCCTCGCGTGTGGTTTGGGAACACTCACTTTTCCACAAGATCAGACCCTAATTTGTGCTGCACAAAATTTTGATTTTTAAGCGCAAAAGGAAAGTCTTCTCACTTGGCATTCATGAAGCAAAATCTTGACGCGGTCGACCCTGTTATTGCAGAAACGACAGCTGATGATCTAGCCAAATGGCCCCTGAGAGCATGGTCAAAAATAAAAATGAAAAATCTAACGACATATTTGAAGTGGAAAATTGCTAAAAATTGGAGCTTGGGTTGAGTTGGGTATGATTTGAGTCCAAGTGAGATTGAGTGTGAGCTACCAAAATTGTATTACAAAAATATGGGTTGATATGTGTTATATTGGTCAATGTGAATTGCATCCATTTTCCAGCCATTCATACTTGACATGATCCTTTACTAGGAATAATACCCGAGAAATCTAAAAGATTATTTATATCAATTGATGGAAGAGCAAATATTCCCTGAGAACTTAAAACTTGTCCAGTATGAATATTTTCTCCAAAACTCAATCAACTAATATAAAAATTTAAGGACAAAGTACAAAAACAATATAAAATTTTTATGTGCTCAATGTGGAAAAAAGTACAAATCATTCAAAACTTTCACTAATCACCAAAAATAATAGAATATATAATAGTTCATCTCTAGTCACATAGCTAGAGAATGAACATATCAACGATACAACAATATATCATTAGTGGATTAACAAAAGAAGCAAGAAAACTCTAACCATTACTAGAGAAATTGAAAGACAAATCAGAGAAGGATCTCAATGATGATCTTCATCTCACGAACAATATATTAAAATTTCAGCTGATTCTGAATTTGAACTGCCTCTTCTCCTTCGAACCTTGGACTCTCTCCCTCTTTTATTTATCTTTTTGTTCGAACACTCATTTTTCTCTTTTCACTATAAAAAACATTCGACCCTAATTTTTATTTCTTTTTCTTTTAAAATGTGCTGGGCCCCATGAGGCGGACCCAGCCCATCGTCGAGTAGGAAGTGCACTTGTTGGAATGACCCAGACTGAAAATGGCTAGGGAAGCTAGAAGCATTATAACTATCTTGAAGCCTTGTGAATACATGGCCTTTTATCTCTTTTGGCCTGGAAGTCTTTTTTTCTCAGGTTCACGAGGATTCCTCGATCTTATTTTCCTGGGATTTTCCTATTTGACAATGGAAATGCATTAGCAAGCATTAACTCGTGGAACGCATATTGGTATAATGCCATTTGGCATAATAAAAAATGTTGTCAATTCCCACCGGCTGGTTCCTTCTTGACATTGCATATTTCCTCTTGCCTTTCTTTTAAGCAATACAATCAAGAATTGAGATGAATTAACACAACTACGTGAGAAGGTTAGGTGCACAGAATTCATTGTCTTGCTACGCCTCGATTCGAATAGCTGTCCCCTCATTGTTTTCTGTCTATACTATTCATGCACAAAGTTTTTTGAAACTTTGATTTTATGATGTTGGGTTTTACTTAAGAGTGATCGAGGGCGGGTTCAAACATTGGTCTACTATGGTATCCTTTTTCAAATTCTCAAAACTCTGAGTTCTCAGAGGCTAAGTCTATTGTTTTCCGTATGAAGTTCATAAGGAGACGTTGTTCTGACATGTTTTGCGGAAGGCTATTTTCCAGATCTAAGTTCTCTGTTCTGAAGTATAGAAAAGATGCTTCATGATGAGCTAAAACCCTAATGAGTTCTACTTGTATTTGACAATGGAGCCAGGCCTAGCAAAAACAGCCCATCATGATTTAAAACCTCCAAGATTTTAGAGGGCTCGATATCGTCTACCTTCACGCTCTTGAAATATGAGGTAGCGCTAGAACAGAACTTGTAGTCTTTCTGAAACAATGGATGATCTCCTCTTGAGATGAAACGATGACCAGTGGTCTTCCTAATTTGAGCACTTCAAGTTCGAAGCTCTAATGAAAACGAAGTCCGGATTTCTCTATTTTGGACAATCAAAAGCTACTAAACTTCTATTAACGACTCATGCCACGGCAACATGCACATAGCACTCCAAATAGGAATGGATTGATCGCCCTCTCTGTCATGATACACGGTTGTAGTAATTGCATGAAACCCAAAATTATGGTGGATGGCCACGACTAGGGACAATTAGTCTCTGATTGAATGCACTCTCAAAAGATCCATGACAGAAACTCGTTTGCATGTAAGTCGATTTTGCATCTACATAAATCCCAAATAAACATATAGAAGGACTACTAATCATCAAGAGTTTAGAGACTTCATATAAATTTTCCATTTCATCCTAACATGGACATTTCGGTTTCAAGATAACAACACTGGATACATCGTCAACTTCACATTGATACAAAAGTAATTTTTTCTAAGTCTGACTTGACATGGATACATTGACTCCAAAGACACTAGTCTGGTTAAGACTAGACGCAGAAACAGTTTGAAATATCACTTGAGTTCAGCTGTTGTCTCTACAAACGAAAGTAGATGCCAGATTGTTCTAGTTTTGCTTCTTCCAAAACAGAAGGCAGTTCTATTCTTGGGCATGAACGAAACATGGTCCGCATCCTCATGCTGATATGAAACACTCAACTTTGGTTGACGGTCAAAATATTTACCCTAAATGCAAATAAAGTAAACACATAAGTGAGGGAAACAGTGTACTGAAAAAAGTTTGAGACTTAACCAATTAGCTCAAGCGACTCTATTTTTCATTAAAGATCTTAAACCTTCTTACATGTGGTTGACAGAGCAACATCATTTATCAGACAATATCTTCTACGAATTGATCCGGGAAATGGCTTGAAGCTGTTGTATCTCTCACAGGATTGGCGGTTGTCTCTGAATATTGAACGCCGTGGAAAGTGGTTGAACAAGCTGATAGTCTCTGAGAAATCATGTCCATCGACGGCCTGAGTTGGGGATTAGCAGATAAGCAAGCGACTGCAAGCTTGAAGATGGTCAGAAGTTTATCCTCAATGCCTGGCGTGGGCGTTGGCAGGCGTGAATCCAATGTATTCCTCAAAACAACTGAGATCTCCATGTCAACTGGAGCTACTAGAGATGGAATGCTCTCACCCGGATGTATTCCTTTGATCACCTCGATGGCCACTATTCCAAAGCTATACACATCACATTTTGTCGTCACCTTCCTTATGTAAGCAAGCTCTGCACAAAGAGGGTGATATATGTATTAGCATGAAGACATTGCTATAGCTCAACCTTAAGATCAAGAGTTGATTTTAGAGTTTACCTGGAGCTACATAACCATATGTGCCAACGGCTGCAGTCCAATTTGATGTATCCAGATTAAGAAGCTTAACCATGCCGAAGTCAGAAACATGCGCCTCATACTTAGAATCAAACAGAATATTGTTACTAGAAATATCCCAATGAACAATTGGAGGGTTACAATCATGGTGCATATAAGAAAGAGCATGTGCCATGCCTTTTATGATATTCACCCTCTTGTTCCAATCCAACTCTTTAGCTTCTTCTTCATTGCTCAAGGTTGTAGACAAGCTTCCTTTGTCCAAGTACTCATACACTAAGAAAGAGTGTTGTGGATGCGAACAAAAGCCCTCAAGTTTCACAATATTGCAGTATCGAATTTCTGTCAAAGCCCTAATCTCATTCAGAAATTACTTTTGATCCGTTTGCCCACTATCAACCGTTTGATGGATCTTCTTTACAGCTACTATATCACCCGATCTTAATTCAGCCTTGAAGACACTTCCACACCCCCGCCCCGGCCCCCCAATACAATAAATCTCATCAAATGCCCCGGTGGCTTCTATGATGTCTTCATATAAGATCTTTCCATCGTACTTTGATAGAGAAAAGACTTCAGTTGTCTTGGGTGCTAGTTCCGCTGTTCGATGGATCTTCTTTCTACGAAAAATGAAGAATATTCCAAAATAAATAAATAGAAGAACTGCTCCTAGTAGAGGAAACACAATAAGAAACACTCTACCTCTAGCCCGAGAGTTTTCCCTATCCATCACCGCTTAATTACATGGCTCAAGTCCATCGACATTTCCACACAATCCAATGTTGCCTTCAAACAAAATGTCATGTAAAGTACAAAAATGATACAAAAATTTTACATGCTCAATGTGGACAAAACTACAGATCGTTCAAAACTTCCACTAATTATCAAGAATAGCATAATATTCAATAGTTCATCTCTAATCACACGGCTAGAGAATGAACACATCAACAATACAACACTATATCATTAGTAGATTAACAAAAGAAGTAAAAAAAACTCTCACAAAAATCGAAAGACAAATCTGAGAAGGATCTCAATGATGATCTTGATCTCACAAACAACATATTAAAATTTCAGCTGATTCTAACAAAATTTCACCAATAAATCTGAACTGCCTCTTCTCCTTCAAACCTTGGTAACTCTCCCTCTTTTATTTCTTTTTTTGTTCAAACGGTCATTTTTCTCTTTTCACCATAAAAACATTCCACCCTCATTTTTATTTCTTTCTTTTTAAAGATGTGCTGGGCCCCATGAGGCGAATTCAGACCGTCATCAAGTAGGAAGTGCACTTGTTGGAATGACTCAGACTGAAAATGGCTAGGGAAGCTAGAAGCATTATGACTAGGGGTGTGCAAAAGAACCGAGACCCGCCGAACCGCCCGAAACCGATGGTTCTTGAAGGAACTGGTCCGGTTCCCGAATCCAATTTATGGGAACTGGTGGGTACCGATTCAGTTCCCGGTTCCATAGGCAGATCCGCCCACCCAAACTGGACTGATTATTTTATTATAATACATTAATTTTTAATATTAAAATAAAAAAATTAATTACTAATTAGCAAACCAAAATTTTAGGGCTCCATTTCCTCTCACAGTTTCCATGTTTTTACAAGAATTTAGTAAAGTGTGTAAGCTGCCTTTCAGCAACTTAACAAATGGCTCCTTCAAAGGATACTTCCAGGACTCACATAAGACACTGTGTTCAAGAATAAGTGAAGTATTGGTGGAATTGTTTCTGCAGAAAGAATTCAGTAAAGCAAAGGTTATAAGAGAATGAGCATTGTTAGGAAATAAAGGAAAAAACGATCTACATATGACAATCATCCAAAATCTTGAACTTAAAGAATATTTTAGATTTCAACTGAAATGATTCAAAAATAGGAAAAAAAAAACTATTTCTCTTCTTTGGTAGTGTTTTCCAATAAAATAAAGAAAAATGGTACTATTAATTAAGCCGGTTCGGTTTTTAAAAAAATATATATTACTTGATATGAAGAGTACTCACGGCAGAATTTGGAAAACAATATTATTATTGACGAGAACGGTCCCATGGATCCACCCGGGAACCAAACCGGACTGGCAATCCGGTTCTCAGGTGGATCCATATAACTAATGAGCGGTTCTCGGTTCCAATTTTTCGAAACCGATCCTTATTGGGCGATTCCCAGTTCTAGGCCGGGAACTACCCATCCGGACCATGCATACCCCTAATTGTGACTATCTTGAAGCCTTGTGAATACATGGCCATTTTTCTCTTTTGATCTGGAAGTCATTTTTTCTCAGGTTCACGAGTATTCCTCAATCTTATTTTCCTATTTGACAATGGAAATGCATCGGCAAGCATTAACTCGTGGAATGCATATTGGTATATGCCATTTGGCATAATGAAAATGTTGACAATTCCCACCGGGTGATTCTTTCTTGACATTGCATATTTCCTGTTGCCTTTCTTCTAAGCAGAACAATCAAGAATTGAGATGAATTGACACAACTACTCGAGAAGGTTGGGTGCACATAACTCATTCTCTCGCTACGCCTTGATTCAAATAGTTGTCCCTTCATTGTTTTCTTGTATACTATTCATTGGCGTAAGTTTTTTGGAACTTTGATTTTACGATGTGGGGTTCTACACAAGAGTGATCGAGGGTGGCGTCAAACATTGGTCTACTATGGTTTCCTTTCTCAAATTCACAAAACTATGAGCTCTCAGAGGCTAAGTCTATTGTTTTCCATATGAAGTTTATGAGGGGACTCTGTTCTGACATGTTTTGCGCAAGGCTATTTTCCAGATGTAAGTTCTCTGTTCTGAAAAATAGAAAAGATGGTTGATGATGAGCTAAAACCCAAATGAGTTCTACTTGTATTTGACAATGGAGCTAGGCCTAGCAAAACCAGCCCATCATGATTTAAAACCTCCAAGATTTTGGAGGGCTGGATATCATCTACCTTCACGCTCTTAAAATGTAAGGTAGCGCTAGAACAGAACTTGTAGTCTTTCTGAAACAATGGATAATTTCCTCTTGAGATGAAATGGTGATCAGTGATCTTCCTAATTTGAGCACTTCAAGTTCGAAGCTCTAATGAAAACGAAGTCCGGATTTCTCTATTTTGGACAATCAAAAGCTACTGAACTTCTATTAACAACTCATGCCATGGCAACATGCACATAGCACTCCGAATAGGAACGGATTGATCGCCCTCTGTCATGATACACGGTTGTAGTAATTGCATGAAACCCAAAATTATGGTTGATGGCCATGATTTGGAACAATTAGTTTCTGATTGAATGCACTCTGAAAAGATCCATAATTGAAACTCTTCTACAAGTAAGTCGATTTTGCATATACATAAATCAAAAATAAACATATAGGACTAATAATCATCAAGAGTTTAGAGACTTCATATAAATGTTCCATTTCATCCTTACATGGACATTTCGGTTTCACGATAACAACACTGGATACATCATCAACACTTTACATTGATACAAAAGAAATACTTTCTAAGTCTAACTCGACATGGATACATTGACTCCATAGACACTAGTCTGGTTAAGACCAGATACAGAAACAGTTTGAAATATCACTTGAGTTCAGCTGTTGTCTCCACAAACGAAACTAGATGCCAGAATGTTCTAGTTTTGCTTCTTCCAAAACAAAAGGCAGTTCTATACTTACTTGGGCATGAACGAAACATAGTCCGCATCCTCATGCTGATATGAAACACTTCACTTTGGTTGACGGTCAAAATATTTATCCTAAATGCAAATAAAGTAAACACATAAGTGAGGGAAACAATATATTGAAAAAAGTTTGAGAGTTAATCAATTAGTTCAAGCGACTCTATTTTTCATTAAAGAAGATCTTAGACCTTCTTGCGTGTGGTTGACAGAGCAACATCATTAATCAGACGATATCTTCTACGAATTGATCCAGGAAATTGCTTGAAGCTGTTGTATCTCTCGCAGGATCAGCGGCTGTCTCTGAAAATTGAACGCCATGGAAAGTGGTTGAACGAGCTGATAGTCTCTGAGCAATCGTGTCCATCGACGGCCTGAGTTGGGGATCAGCAGATAAGCAAGCAATTGCAAGCTGGAAGATGGTCAGAAGTTTATCCTCAATGCCTGGTGTGGGTGTTGGCAGGCGTGAATCCAATATATTCCTCAAAACAACCGAGATCTCTATGTCAATTGGAGCTACTAGAGATGAAAAGCTGTCACCCGGATGTCTTCCTTTGATCAACTCGATGGCCACTATTCCAAAGCTATAAACATCACATTTCTCCGTCACCTTCATTGTGTAAGCAAGCTCTACACAAAGAGGGTGATATATCTATTAGCACGAAGACATTGCTTTAGCTCAATCTTTGAATCAAAAGTTGATTTTATAGTTTACCTGGAGCTACATAACCATATGTGCCGACGACTGCAGTCCAGTTTGATGTATCCAGCTTAAGAAGCTTAGCTGTGCCGAAGTCAGAAACATGCGCCTCGTACTCAGAATCAAGCAGAATGTTGTTACTGGAAATATCTCGATGAATGATTGGAGGGTTACAATCATGGTGCATATAAGAAAGAGCATATGCCACGCCTTTTATGATATTCACCCTCTTGTTCCAGTCCAACTCTTTAGCTTCTTCTTCATTGCTCAAGATTGTAGACAAGCTTCCTCTATCCAAGTACTCATACACTAAGAAAGAGTGTTGTGGATGCGAACAAAAGCCCTCGAGTTTCACAATATTGCGGTGTCGAATTTCTGTCAAAGCCCTAATCTCATTCAGAAATTCCTTTTGATCCGCTTGCCCACTATCAACCGTTTGATGGATCTTCTTTACAGCTACTATATCACCTGATCTTAATTTGGCCTTGAAGACACTTCCACAGCCCCCCCGTCCAATACAATAAATCTCATCAAATGCCCCAGTAGCTTCTATGATGTCTTCATATAAGATCTTTCCATCGTACTTTGATAGAGAAAAGACTTCAGTTGTCTTGGGTGCTAGTTCCACTGTTCGATGGATCTTCTTTCTACGGAAAATGAAGAAAATTCCAAAGAAAATAAACGGAAGAACTGCTCCTACCAGAGGAAACACAATAAGAAACACTCTACCTCCAGCCCGAGAGCTTTCCCTATCCACCACCGCTTGATTACATGGCTCAAGTCCTTCGACATTTCCACATAATCCAGTGTTGCCTTCAAATGCTTCTTTTGTTGCATTTTGAAATGCCATGGTGGTGGGGATGGGACCCTCAAACTTGTTGTAGGAGATGTCCACCTCTGCCAACCCTCGCATATCCTTGAAAGTCTTGTATATAAGGCCAGAAAGATTATTGTGTGAAATGTTGAGTTTCACTAGGCTTTCTAGCTTGTTGAATTGAATTGGGATGTCACCGCTTAACAAGTTACAACTCAAGTCTAGCTCATTCAAATGAGTTAGCATCCCTAGTTGCCCTGGAATATCTTGGCTCAACTGGTTGTTGCTCAAATACAAGTGGGTCAATTTTGAAGAATTCCCAATAGCCTGTGGGATAGACCTGCTTAATCTATTCCACGACAAATCCAATTTTAGAAGACTAGGTCGCGATGCAATCTCTGGACTTATTTGGCCAGAAAGTTGGTTCCTGCTTAGATTCAAAGTCTCCAAAGAAGTCAATTTTCCAAATTCTTTTGGAACCTCCCCGACTAAACTATTGAAAGATAGATCAATTACACTCAGTTTAGTCGCGTTTCCGATCTCAAGAGGCAAGCTACCAGTGATGTTATTTCCAGCAATGTTTAGATCACTTAAACTCATGCAACTTCCCCAATTTGTTGAGATTTCTCCATAGAACTTGTTGGAACTCAAGTCGATAAAGGTTAGGTTGGGGTAGACACCAAAGATCTCGGAGATGTTTCCAGTCAACTGGTTTTTCTCGAGGCGAAGTCTAACTAAGCTTGTGCAATTTTTCAAGCTTCTAGGGATAGAACCAGTTAACTTGTTGCCACTCATTGAGAGACTTTCAAGAAATCCACCTTGGCACAAGTTTTCTGGTAAGGAGCCAGTTAACTTGTTGGCATCCAGTTCCAACATCTTTAAGTTCATCAGATTCCCCAAGGATTTAGGAACTGAACTAGAAAGTTGATTCCCGCGCAGGAACAAATATAATAGGTCGGTCAAGTGACCCAACGAAGAAGGAATTGGGCCAGTGAGCTGATTTGTACTCAACTCTAAGTCAAGCATAGAGCGGAGATTTCCTAACTCATTAGGAATGTGACCAGAAAGCTGGTTACCGTAGAGATAAAGAATGATAAGATTCGTCAAATTGCCTAATATTGGCGGGATTGAACCGGTAAGATTATTTCTATCTAGGCTCAACGAGCTAAGAAGGTTCAAATTCCCCAGTTCTAGGGGGATGGAACCGGTAAGCTTATTAGCAGATAGCTGCAGCTCTCTTAATTTGGTTAAGTTCCCCAAAGTAGAAGGGATTGATCCTGTCAAGTTGTTGGAATTCATGTGGAGCAATTCCAAATTTGTCATATTTCCTATTTCAGCAGGAATAGAACCAGAAAAGGAGTTGTTGTAGAGATACAAGACAGCTAATTTGCTCAAATTGCCTAATGAAGAAGGTATGGGTCCATTCAACTTGTTCGAATATAGCGCAACTTCACTAAGCAAATGCAATTGCCCGATTTCTTGGGGAATTGAGCCATTTAACTCATTGGACACCAGGTGCAAGACCTCCAATTTCCTTAGACAGCCAATCTCCGGTGGTATTTTCCCCGAGAACCGATTAACAGAGAGGTCAAGATAGGTGAGATTGCTCAGGAGACTAATTTGAGAAGGAATGTGGCCAAAAAGACTATTTATACTTAGGTCCATATTCGCGAGATGAGACAATGATGGGAATGGAAATTCATCAAGCGTACCTTCAACATCGGCACTGGTGAGATTAATGCCGACCACGCTTCCTGCCCGATTGCAGGAGATGCCACGCCAAGTGCACGGACTCATGGTTGAATTGGAACCAGTGACATTATGAGGAGAGGAAGTCCACGAAGAGAGGGAAGAAAGCGAATGGTTGCCAAGACCAGACTTCCAGTTGAAGAGAGCTTGTGCTTCTGCAAGAGAAGCATGAACAGGGAGTGGAATGGCAAAGGTAGTGAAAAGGACAAGAGCAGCCGCAAGGCTCATGACCCTCTTGAATTCTGATGAAGGGTTCATGGATTCTTTTTTTCCTTCTCCTGTTTTAGTTCGGATAAGTTGGTTTGTGTTTTCCTGAGGCTACAAGCGATGCTTAAATAGGTTGTGAAAGTCACGATCTTATCATTTTCCATGATAATGGGAATGCAATAAAATGGCCTAAGTGGAGACTGGCAGAAGGTACGTTTATATTACTTTTATGCTGTAGGTGGACTGGGGTGATTGTCTTTTCTGAGAAAAAAGTCACGATCCTATCATTTTCCATGATAATGGGAATGCAATAAAATGGCCTAAGTGAAGACTGACAAAAGGTACGTTTACATTACTTTTAGGCCGTAAGTGGAGAATTTTTGGTTCTTTGAAGACTTGTTACTTTTGAAGTCTTCGTATGTCACTTTTCTGACTGGGTCAGTCCCCATTTCGGAGGTTTTTTGTTTTTTTTTGGTCTGACCTATTTATGAGTCCCACCCTCCCATTGTACGAAAAGCAGAGGCTTCGACAGAGAGGTCTTTGAGGAAAGTGATGTCAAGTCAACGTCTTTCGTGAGGTGTGGGTGCACCCAATTTTCCGCAAGATCAGACCCCACGTCGTGCTGCACGATTTTGAATTCAAAGCGTATAAGGAAAGTGTTCTCCCACGGCATTCACGATGCCAAATCAAGACGCGGTCCACCCCATTCTTGCAGAAATGACAGCTGATCTAGAACAGCTGATCTAGAACACGGTAAAAAAGAAAACTAACAGCATATTTGAAGTGAAAAACTGCTAAAATTTGGAGCTTGCGTTGAGTTGAATATGATTTGGGTCCAAGTGAGATTGAGTGTGGATTGCCATAATTATATTACAAAAGTAGTGGTTAGATTGAATCTTTTTTCTATCCATTCATATTTAACCTATCTTTTATTAGGAATAATACCAGATAAATTTAAAAGATTATCGATTCTAAAAATGTAAAGAAAACTATAATCAATAATTATATTATAATAAATGTTGTATGATGTAGCCCAAATTTCTTTAAGACCTATTTAGATAACCACAAAGGCACTTCGATTTTTTCAGGCAATTCTCTCCTTCCTAAATGACCATAATTTCCAAAGGACCTCAAATCCAAACAAAATAGAAATGTCTATGAGCTCGAGCTGCTAATGAGCTAATCCTATTTACCTATTCTTAAAATTCTAGAATTTACTTTTTTGGAATAAAGCTAAGGCTTCACAAGGTTCTCTAGCTTGGAGGAAATATAAGCTTTCACTATGGTCAAATACAACCCACCATTTTGTCGCAACTTAGAACATTCAAGATGATAGTAAATTGAAACTGGAAAGTGAATACATGACCGTATGATCATTTTATAAAATAGATAGTGGAATGTCAGCCAGTGATTTTGAAGTTGGGAGCAATGATACTAACTTGTCGATTTCATAATTTTTTTTTGTCAACAAATTGGTGGGATTTATTCATTTTTCTCTTTTATTTTAAAAAAAATCAAAGTGATAATATTTGAACAATAAGTAGTATAGGAAGAATTCAATAGCAACTTTTTGAATAGTTAATATTAATCTCTGGCAACAAAAAAAAAAAAAAAAACAGATTTGGTGGATTTCATTCCTAAATAAAAGAAATTTAAGAACTCAAAAAAAAAAAAATGAAGGTGAATATCTAGTGTACTTTGAACTTTTGATTATTTGAGGATATTGCAATGGATTAACACATGACAATGGATAAAGTTTTTTAATCTTTACTTCTTTGATTACAAGAAAGTAAGATGTACTGTAACGCCGAATTTTAGTTGGTATATATACACACACATATTATAGCCACACAATGCTCTACTGATGAAAATAATGTTAGCGATTAAGATGAGATAAACAATTCAATTGAAGATGCTAGCGATGAGTGAGATATGACACCAAGCAATCCTAAGTCTGTAGTAATGAAAGCTAATGTTTTTAGGCTACTAGAGAGTCTTTTTAGAGCAATGAATCGAGCAGAATGAATTAGAAGTCACAATGCACAATGATTTTCTTATTAGTTATAAAGCCAACATTTCAAGTTTTTCTCATCTTTGGAATTTAATAGATCTTTCTAATGACATTAACGATTTCTTTCAGCTTAGTGATAAAACCTTCTTACTTGTTATTATTTGTTTTTGTGGAATGTAATTTTTTTTTCTTTTTCTTTTTTAAATTCAAGGGTTTGAACTTAATGGGATATGTAGAGTTTCCCCCATTCAGATAGGTGCTTTTTGGGCCTTCATAAATATTCTAATCCTAAATTAAGCCAAGAGAAAATGGAAACAATGTAAAAATGAAAAAAAAGAAAGAAACCGGTCAAAGTACTGTCCTGTTTTCCTCCATTGAAAGCCGAGGCTGGTATTAGAGGGTTAGAAAATTAAAAGTACGGCACCAATAAGATAGCCGAGCTCATGAAAATTATATGTTAGATGTGGGCACTCGGATTTGTCGCTCCGAGATCACAACATGTGATGCTAATTCCCCAACCAGAACACCAATTTGGGCCACCCCAACTTCCGGCAGATACATTCAATAAGGGCTTCATGGCGCACTTTTGGTCCCATCCGATATTCCTTATCGCCCTGAATCTTCACAAAACCACCATATTTACGGGCTGACCCTGCACTTTCAGATACGAGGAGACCCTTGTAAAGAATCGAGAGAAAAGTAAGCAGAGCATATGGTCACGGAGTCCGAACACTTAAATAAGATCAATCGCGCTATATCTTTTACAAGACCGCTAATGCCAAGACTTTTCATCGCCGTTGCTTGTCAGAATCTCGCAACTAATGCGTTGGCCGAAAGTAAGGCCAACGAATCGAACACGTTTTCTGGAAACTTCGTCAGGACCCAAAAAAATTGCCAGAGTGGAACACCTACTGCTATAAGAATATGAACAGACTGTTTATACCAAGACTTTAATTCATCCGATTAAGCTTGTATCAAACTGGATCGTTTTAATTCCGCAATTCTTGTCAAGGTCAAAGAAATCACCTATTCACCCCCACTAGGTAATATCATTAGCCAACATTAGTTAGCATACCAAAAGAACACTAGTTCGAGAATTAGTATAATCAAGTGCCCGATCTCAAATCTTTAGTTACGTAAAATTATTTTTCACTTGGCTCCTAGACAGCCTCAATAGGCTAGTGATGACCCCTAGTTAGGTTGGATTTCATAGATAGGTCTATATCAATTGTAATTTTGGTTCCTTGAAGACTTTAAAATATTTTATTTTGTAGTTTTCATTGGTGACTTTACGAACTTGATCAGTTTCTATTTTGGAATCGAGTCCCACTCGTTAAATGAAATCCAAAGACTTTGGCAGAGATTTCTTTTAGGAAAGTGATGTAAAAGTCATGGCCTTTCGTGACCTATGTGAACACTCGACTTTCCACGAGATCAAAACGTAGGTTGCGCCACACATTATGCAATTTTAAGCGCGCAAAAGGGGAGTCTACTCACTTGGCATTAATGAAGCAAAATCTTGCCCCGGTTGACCCATTCTTGCAAAAACGACGGCCAATGATCTAGCCAAATGGCACCGAGAACACGATCAAAATATAAAAAATGATAAAAGCACCGAAGATCTTAAAATTTATTTAAAAAGTGTAATTTAATTTTCAAAACTTTCAAAAAGTATAATAGAAACGAGTCCTAAAACTTATCACGAAAATACAATCAAATCCTAAAATTTTAATAAGTGCAATCAACAGAAGGATTTTATTGGACTGGTATGACAATTTTTATGATTCAATCATACTTTTTGAAAGTTTTTAAAATGTAATTACACTTACATAACGAGTTTTCGACCCTCGTGATCATATTTGGGCGCCCTTTAGTCTCCACGATGATTTCGACTTTTGCTATAGCTCCTGCTCCGGTGACGGTAACACCTTTCCCTGTCTCTGTACCTGTCGCGATCATATCGTCTGCAGCTTCTTCTGCGACTTCTCCTTCTGTGATTGCGTCTCTATATTCGTCTCTACACCTAAAAATCTATCTTTCTATCAGTTTGCAGCAGAGAATGAGAGGGAATCACACGCGACACTAAAAGATACAACCACCACCCACTTAATGGCACGTCAGTGCAAATTTTGTCCAATTTACTACGAACGAAGAAGAAGGTGCAACACGCTTGGATGTCCCCTAATAACCTGGTTCGGAGCTTAAATCACCAAAAAGCAGAATCTAGAAACCAACAACTCAATGGCATAATAGAAAATAGCTAAGAGAAATTAGCAGTACCACATTGATAACCTATTTGTTATGGAGGATCATAAGACTTCAGGAGTTTACAATTTCATGCGCAAACATCTTAAGGCGCCACGGTCACATTATTCATCTAGGTAGGACGTGGGTAAAAGTACTAAAACAATCATATACCTATTGCATTGATACAAATTCAGTTCTAAACTTTTTAATTAAACCAATTCAGTTTTAAACATTTTCACATTGATATCAATTTAGTTTATCCAACCAATTTTTGCCAGTTAAAGCTAACGTGGACGTTGGCCGGTGGCCGAATGTTGACATGATAATTTTTAAATAATTTTTTGAATTTTGAATTTTTTTCCTTTTTTTTTCTCCCTACTTCCTCCTTGGACTATCCTCCCAATGGCCGGCAAGGCTCGTCGGCCACTGGGCAAGGGCCGTGAAGCCCTCATTGGTGTGGCCCTCACCCAACCTCACCTTTGCCCACTGCAAGGCTAAGGCGAGGCTAACCTTGCCCAAATTTGGGCAAAGCCACCTCGCCTGCGGCCCTGGGCAAGGCCAAGCAAGGGTTGTGACCCTCGCCCAATGGCCAACGAAGGCCAATGAGGGCTTTGGAGCCACCGGCAGGAGGCTCGCCAGCCACCGCGAGGACAAACCAAGGAGGAAGAAAGGAGAAAAGGAAAAAGGAAAGAAAAAAATTATTAAAAAATTATTTAAAAATTGCCACATCAACCTGCGATCATCGGCCGACATCCACATCAGTACTGACTGGCCAAAATTTGTCGAATAAACTGAATTGGTACCAATGTAAAAATGTTTATGATTAAATTAATCTAATTAAAAAGTTTAAGACTGAACTGGTACCAATACAATAGATTTAAAACATTTCTAGTACTATTCCCGTAGGATGTGTCATCAAATTGCTGATGATGGAGTAAGTCCAAGTTCATAAGCTCTTCATTTAGCACGAATTAACAAAAAAGCTTTTGGGATAAGTACAAAACAAATCCTAAACGTTTTACCCACTATCTCATAGTCAATTGAATTTTAAATTATTTCATAAATATTCAATTGGCCATCATCTTGCTGCCGATGCCATTTTTTCCCTAGAAAATGGAATCTACTCAATATACATGAAATTGACTATACTCTTTTACTACTAAGAAGTAAGACATTGGATTTTTCAATTATAAGACTCAAATGAAGATTGAACCTCAAAAATTCATTTAATTTGAGGAAAAAATGGAGATTTTCGAAAAGTAATAAAAATAATTTAAGAAAAATTCCAAATAAAGGCTCGAAGTGCTCTCATTTTCTCAAATAAAGGCAAGAAGTAAACCTTATTTCAAATAAAAGCCTAAAGTGGCTATATCAATCACAAAAAAAGAGCTTGAAGTCATTATAACTATTTCAAATAAGGGCCTAGTCTCACCAGCTTGCCGATTGGTAAATTATTACGGCCAATCAATGATATTTTTGTTTAAACACGGTTAAATTTAAATTAAATTAGATGAAAATTTTTAAAAATAATAAAATTTAAAGGAAAATGGAAAAACACAAGTACGTGTCGGTGCCCCATCGCCGGTGGGGCGACAGCAAAGGTCGATGCCTAGGCAAGGGCCAACGACCCTCATCAACCAAAGGTGAAGGCCAGCATGCCTTCACCAGAAATGAGAGAGGGCAACAACCCTCACCCAGATTTGGGCAAGGGTCACCGGGCTTGCGCGAGGGTCGGCAACCCTCGCCGAGGCCGAGGCTAGGGCGAGGGTTGCTCACCCTCGCCCAGATTTGGGAGAGGGTCGCCACTCTCTCCTACTTTCGAAGAGGGCCAGTAGGCCCTCGCCTCTAGACGCCACAAGTTGTTGACCCTCACTCAAGCGCTGGTGACCTCGCTAGCCTTTGCCATTGCCCCACTGGCGATGGAGCGGCTCCCTCCCACTTGTGTTCTCCTTTTTTAAAGTTTTTTTAAAAAGAAAAAAGGTAAAAATTTTAAAAATTTAAAAGATAAAATTGTCCTTCACGTCCACCGAATTTAGGTTGTTCTTGACACCGATATAGGCACTTCAAGCCTTTATTTGAAATAATATCTACTTCAAATCCTTATTTAAAAAAAATAATAACACTTCACACACTGATTTAAAACAATGTTCACTTTAGACCTTTATTTGAAATTTTCCCATAAATTAATGAATTTAGTAAAGAAGAGATTAAATTGATATAACTTATTTTTAGTGTACTCTTAATATCGATATTGTCTTGTAACCTATTTTTGACTTGGTTATCATATACACAAACAAGTGAAAAAATCAATTATAACTAACTTGATTAAAATAGTATACTGTCTAATACAATATACTTTATGCCAGTTTGAATTTTAATATAACTCATTTATAGTTTTTTCATGTTATTTATTGTTATCGATATGCTTGATGTAAATAGGGAAAGAGATATGAAACATAAAATAAGATCAAATTCCTTAAAATAAGATACTTGTTCTTGGGGATAATAAGCTTTTCTATTAAATAAAAGCAAGACACATGGAGCCTGAAGTTCAATCTCTAAAGCTCAATCCATCACGTCTGAAACGTGAGGAGGAAGAGCAGAGCACGCAGACGCGGCTAAGGGATAGGGCGGAAGGTGGAGGAGGCGGTGATCAATTCCTCTGCCCATAACCACGAATAATCGTTTGGGAGAGTGACCAACACGGAGAGGAGGAATCAGTTTTGAGGAAAGATAACATTTTTCGGGGTGAGGAAGGATATTTGTTGGGAAAGAAAGATCTATGAAATGTAGGCCAGAGAGTTTTAGTACCGATTACGTTTTGGTTTATGACAATGAGTATCTATAAGTGTTTCGAACTTATTTAGCAGTTTTGGTACCAATATAGTATCAAGTAGCATCTAGATCATTCAGTTGAGATGCGATCGCCTGTTCGATGAAATGTCTATGAGAATTCTAGGACTCAGACGAAAATGACTTATTGAGCAGCTGTAGTATCAATATGGAATTGAATCGTTGCCTCTACATCATTCAGTTAAGACGCCCATTCACCTATTCGATGAAATGTTTGAGGATTTAGAGGGAGTTAACCTCGTTCTTGTATAATCTGAAAGTAAAGTGATTTAGGTTCAATGACCTTATCTGGTCTTCAAGCCATTCACATCTAAGTCCTAGTGATTTCTCAATATCTGAATCTGTTTCTGAACTCTTGGTTCGTTGTTTTTGTGTTTTATGTTCCAATGCCTGTAAATGATCGTCAATGGTGAGAGCTTGGCTAGAGTTGAGGTCACACTTACTAATGCTTCGTAAAAACGTTCTAGTTAATCTCCACACGGCCATCTTACTTCATACCCTCAGTTTCCGTTCATTTCAGAAGTCGTAGTAAAGGAGGTAAAGTCCAGTGAACAGTCAAAGGTAATAGTTAAAGGCATAAGTCTTGTGATGAATATAGGGGTTCGATTTTTAAGTATATATGTTCAATACTTCAGTGTTATGGTGTGATAAGCTCCAATTGTTAATGTGCTGGTAAGGTGACTTTTGATTTTGTATATTCTCAATTGGTACAGAGGGAAAATGGTGGTCATTAAAAATGAAGATTCATTACAATTATACAATTAATAATAGAAATAAATCTGAATAGAACTTGAAATCAACCCTAAAACTCAGGATAAGTAAGTTTTAGGTTTCAGAGTATACAGAACAGATTCTAAATTCCAAAAAATAAGAATACTCTTTCAGCGAGTAAGTTCCAAATGGAACTTGTATTGAACCTAGAACCACTCTTAACACTCCCTATTTTCATCACTCTAATAGGCATTCCCTATTTTCATTCCAGGCATAATTCCATGATTAGAAAGAGCTAGAGTGCTCACTTTAGAGGATGAGCATTCCCTATTAGACTTGTTTCAATTTCTTGGACCATTTGAATACCCTGTAGCGGAACGGAGTCGACTTTTCACTAAGGTGGGGAAACGCACAGATTATCGTCCTCGGTGTCTCGCTCACAACCACCAAGAAAATCCTCAGACAGTGTGGAACGATGAATACCTTCCTATAGTATATAAAAACACCTGACCCATGGCATAAATGAACATGATTAAACTGCATCCCAACACAATTAAGCCACTTTATTGCAACTTATCCCTTGGATCTTGATGATTATGAGGTATGTGACAGGGTACGCCCAAGCAAACTGTAGCTATAATTCAAACTACAAAGAAGATACTTGCAAGAAGAAAAATGCAAATAAGTCACAGGATTAACATGATCAAATATTTTTTACATCGAAAGGTAACTTGCAACAAGCCACTGGCATGCGATATGCATACCACAATACCCGCACCAACAATTCTGCAGTTCATCCATGTACAAAAGTCACTATCACACTCAGCACCAACTCAAATCTCAATTTACAGTAATATATCGTGAACTACCAACATTGGCTCAAATTCTCCAAAGAAAGCAAAGGAATTTACTAAATAGGTCACTAATCTCATTGTAGCCATCCAAAGCCCTTTCCCACATGCTAAACAATTCAAAGAAGTTATAATGCAGAAGCCTCATTGCCCAAAGAGGGTGGCACTAGTGGGCACTCACGAGGAAGGGATGCTGACACACTCCACATTCAATAGTCTCAGAACCAGAGGTTGGAACCTGGACCTGCAATTATTCCAGAGCACACCCCTTTTAATATGGAAGTATTTAACAATAGGACCAACATAACACATCCTTGCTGTTGTTGGTGAAGGGTCTCATACCTGCAAATGAACAGTGCATATGGGACAGGCAACTTCCTTCATCCTCCTTCCAGAACCATCTGACTGGGAGCCTGTAAAAAGACAGTTCCTCTGTCAACACTAGACAGAAGCTCAACTAACAACAAGCCAAAAAAGGGTACTTTCATGACAGAATCCATCAGGTACATCAAAAAAACGGATCCTCTGAAAAGAAACAGCTGCGTTGAGAACAAGTGTATCCAGTTAAGATTAGAGAATTACCCGCTGATCCTTTGCGATTCCTCTCCATTTCCTCCTGTCACATACAAATAATGTCAGAAAGTTATAGCGTGACAACACACTTTCTTCAAAAGAGCCTCACAAAAGATTGCGCAAAGTTGTCCGAAGACTTTGCCACAAAGAAATTACAGGGAACTTGTCTACCTGAAGCTATCTATGCAAAGGATCAGAAAGACAAGGATCAGAAAGACTACCTGAAGCTTTCTTGCAAGGTCCTCATGACTCTGAAATCCCACCGGTTTACTAGATGCTTCCTTCGCATTGCTCAGTCGCTGAGTAACTTCAGCCTACAAAACCCCATTGTTTAGAGTGACAAGGTATGAGGAGTGTAATATGCCAGCCTATTGCAAGTTGTAACAGGTCTCAGGCCCAAGCACATACTAAGATACATGTGGGGTACATTCACTTCAAAGAAACTAGAAATATACCAAACAACGGTCACAAACGCGAACTGGTTGAGCATTTTCTTCGGCAGTTAGGGCAATCCTACCATGGGTACATTTATCGCAGAAAATATCTCCACAATTCCTGCAGTGGTGCTGAATCCAAAAAAACCAGACATGAGGGAAAACAATACAGATGAACACTGAAGAGACTAGTAGTGATATAAAAGTATGTACCCTGCGAATAAAAGCACTAAAATCCGATCCACAAGCTGTACACTTTGAAACTGCTTCATCGGGAACCTAATAAGCAAAAACCAAGGAATGTGAGTAGCTTTTATGGTAAACAAGGCTGATGTGAGATTCTAAGGAAACCAACGATTTGATACTTCCATGCTTTTGATAGTAACTTCTCATTCTTCTCACTAAGATTGAGAAGAAGAATGAGAATAAATGCATACAAAACGCCTGGTAAAACACGATATAATACTATTTCAAAAGGTGATAACTTTTTACACAAAAAGGATTTACTGAGAGACATCAGCATTTGGTGACTATGATTAATTCAAAGTCGACACACTTGACATGTTTTGATCCATATTTTCACTTTATGTTGATGACATAAATGACCAACACAAATACAAAAAGAAAAACACTATTTTGATGGCATGGCACAAGTTGCTAGCCAATTTTGGTCTGCACAAGATCTCTATGTAGCTAGTCTAAGCCCTTATAAAGAGGGAGATCCAGGATACAAAAGGATGTCAACATCTATAATTGTCAGATCTTCCATGAAATGGACAATAAAATAGGGATGATGAAGTGCGAAATCTTGTAGAGCACACTCTGGAAAATACTCACGCCAAATGGATTTCAAGGCATCAAATATGCATAAGCAATTTGAAGATGTTTGGAGCATGTGTGATTGCTCAAGAATTGATATAACTCAAAATGGAAATCCTTAAAAAAGCTGGAGGGGCCACATAAAATAAGACGATAAAAAACATCCTTAAAAGTCCATTTCAAAGACTACCACTAGATGCTTCGAAACAAAGGCAATTTTATGGTAAGGCCACAAGAGAACCAATCAAACAGGTGTGCAAAGACGTAAGGTAAGCATATCTGTACAGAGACTCTGGCAAAGCTGGAAGAATTCTAAATAGTTTAAAATTTCCATCCCATTTGCCTAATGGAGCTTCCAAGTTCATGTAAATGCATGCGTTTAAGTCCACATGAAGCAAGTTTGTTTCTTCAATAGAGTTCCACAAATCTAGACAGATCAAGATCTCCAAACAATCCTGTTTTCCCAAAAGCCTACTTGCAAACCATTGCAGCAAAATAAACCAAAGCTTAAACAGAAGCTGCCACCGACTGAAGGAACTTTTACCTCAGCATCAGGGAAAATGCCACAAGCAACAAAAAAACTAACGCATGCTTGCCCAAATAGCCAATGCAACAAAATAACATCAATTCCATCGGCATATGCCCTGCCCTGGGGGGGGAGGATGAAGAAGATAAAAATGGATTTTGCGTTATACCCAGTGATCCTTCTCCTCATTGCCAGGCTTCATCAAATTCATCCAGTCAGCAATACCTTTCTTCCTCTCTGCAGGCTGTTCACTTGTCTTTACAGGATCAGAAGGCCTGGTCCTTCCACCCATTTCCTTTAACTGGAGCATGTAAAACATTTACTTTCAGTCCAGAAAGCACATAAACCATCAGCTGAACTATGGAGCTATTTAAAGTTATATAAAATAAATAAATAAATAAATAATATGTTAAGGTCCACAAAAAAAAAAAAAAAAAAAAAAACTATGGAGCTATTTTCTATTGATGGTCTAATGCAGGGATATGGATCCTTAAATGAATTCATCTCTTTGCAAGTATGGGCAACGTGTGGTCTAACAGTTCAAGCGCACAAGTGCATCTCAATCCTTGGACCCCGGTCATAGGTTCAAATCCACAAAGACTATGGTTCAGCCGATGAACGGCTGGTGTGAACAATGTACATCCAATAGTAAGTCCCTGGATGAAAACTCTAAAACATCCAATGCCAGTTTAGCCACAGACAATTTAGTAGTCTAAATCTGACCAGACCTTAGACCAGTTCCAGTCAAACCAGCCAGTCCAGTGAGGTTTCAAAGTTTAGAAATGAGTGAAGGCCTGACTTGCATTTCTGCAAGGCCTTGCAAATCCCACCATTATGCATGTGAAAGGAAGGACTTTGGCCTTGCGCCAGTATGCACATGAAAGCAAGGAAAAAGGCAGGAAATACTCAATATCTAAGCAACAGCAATAGAGTGTGAGAATTCATTCATAAGTGGCTACAAATTATAACATATTAACATAACAGGGTTAAAAGTCTTCTTCACACACACATTGGACAAGCCTTGTCAGCCCACTAATTTATCCATCCACCACATCATGCACATAATTGGTAAATGCAGATGTAGCATTCTACCTGAACAGTCGCAGCCGTCACCGTATCAAGGAGTGTGTTAGTTGTGTAACGATTTGATTGTAATCTAATACGTCTGGGTTCAATATCCACAGAACTCTTTGACCAAAATGAAAATATAGATGAATCTGTCACCTGCGTGGCACAATGCATCCATAGGTCAACATTAAGTTATAAACTGTAAAAGAACATGTAAAAGAGGACAATCAACTCACTTCACATCTGGTGATGGTCTCTAAAGGGTATATCCTCAAAGTCCGACTTGTCGAAGGATCAAGCATACGAATTCCATCCAAGCCTATCTGAAAGAGAATACGTAACATCAAGAATCAGTTGCAATAGAATCAACCACCAAATGACTGAAGGATAAAAGCAAGAAAGAGACAAAATGATCTACTGTATTGGTCACAGCTCTTGTTTACTATAGGTATCTTACAACAAAACAAAGAGATGTTTAAGATCTTTGAATTAATACTAAGAACATGGTAAGGAGATAATATGAATAGTAACGAAATCAATGAGTTCAATTATAGGTGTTCTCCACCTCATATTTCCCCCCAGGTGCGGGGGAACGAAACACACAGTGCACGTACACCATGATTTATCAATGCCAAAGGGAATTATGTTGGTTTACTAATAGGTGTTCTATTCCTCCTCTTGCAATAATTGGCACTCGGCAAGAGGGTGAAAGTAACTATTAATGAGATTGAGAAATCAATGAACAGCTCTTACGATAAATTTGAAAAATAAGTTCTCAGAATTTAGACACTGTATATGTTTGATTTGTATGGATTTTAAGTTATTTTTTCCAAATCCTGCAGTGCTTATAATTCGATTTTTATTTTATGCAAAACACGACATCTTTCAGAAAAATGCAAATATTGACATGTATACACCTATAAAATGTTAAATTTTCAAATTAGTAGGAAAGAAAATTTTTAAGGCAAACAAAACAAGTGCTTAACAAAAGATTGATCAATATAAGCTTTGGAAGATAAACATTGCATCTTGTTAGTTTCTCAGCAAAAAGGAGTTGCAGATGTGATAATAGGCTTTAGCAATATAATTGGTAAAGTTCTAAATCCCACAAAAGTTTTTCCATCAAACAAATTAAGTAACTGCTTCCTTACTTCATCTTGAGTGAAATTTTTGCTTAAATGAATCTGTCTAATCAAAATTAGTCAGTATTACCAGACTCTTTTAATCTTATTAAGTGTCAAATTTTTCAGTTATTGGCATTTAATTAAGCTGTCAAAGAGGACCTAACTATTTGGGCTAATATGGGTACTAAACAAGAAACCTTCAAGGTATACCAATTTTCACCATTCCTCTTTTAGCTAGTCTAGGTTGTTTACTAACGTTTTCTACAGCAAATGCAGTCAGTGTCCTTCCCCCATTATATAATTTGGTCAGTAATAGTTACATTATTGATTTATTTTATGGTGACTTATGTAATTTTTATTATATTAGTCTTTTTGAAGGCATCTACAAACAGTGATTGCTAACATCGCATTTATCACTAACATCTACAATCCTCATAATCCACAATTTTATGATAAATCCACATAACACATCTATCAAACAATTATTTCGTCAAACAGTGATCTTCAAGAAATTTAAAGATCAAAAGGGCATATCTTCAACTTCTTAAGACATGAGCTAATGGAAAAAAAAAAAAAAAATTAGCATTAGCATCTAAGGCAGGCAATCCTTTTACTTGCTTCAGTAATAAGCAAAGAGTATAACAGGAACTGGAATAATGAAGACAATACGAAATTACAATCTTGCATCTCTGACAAGCTATTAGTGTAGGATGTGCTAAGGTTTTCCAGAAAAAAAAAACAGGTGTTGCCCAATAAAGGAAAGTTCTTTGCTTTTTATTTTAAAATCATTATGGCAGTTTAGCCAAAACATCATTTACTTCAGTTCACTTGCAATGAAGAATCACAATGAAAACTATCATAACATCACAACTCAAACGGTCAAGAGATGTAATATATTCAGTTGCATCAGATCATTTGTACCCATACTTTGCAGGTTTATTTTTTTGTAATGAATCACTTTGATGTTCATACGGTCTATCTGTCCTAGAATACCCCCAAAGAATCTTAGGTTAGCCTCTGATTTAAGACGAACTAGGCATTAAACGAGTAAAATTCAGTAGCGCTGAAATACTAACGATGAACTTACTACTCTGCACACTATAAACTTCTAAAGATAGAAATTAAGCAAAATGAACAAGCAAAGACAAACCTGACAGAGAACATCCATTGTACTTTGAGAACCACTTTCAGGCAAGAGCTTCACCCTAAACTTCTGGACCCCACTCTTTACATCCTGCTGCGTCTCCGCCTTGGGCACTGCTCTTACAATCTTCGGTGAGCTGACTGAAGACTCCTTCCCAGAGGGAAAACTGATTGGTCTTCCATAATCATCGAACGCAGACCAGGTCGATGATTTCGAAGAAGTGCCTCGAGCACCATATGGCTCGACTTTCCCTCCTTCGTAAGCAAACACACCATCTCCATACGCGTCCTCCCGCCTCGAACCCGAACCATACTGCGAAACATCCGATTGCTTCCTGTAGAAATCCGACCCGTAATCGGACATGCTACGACCGTATCCCCCGCCATACCTATCATCGAGGAACGATCCCCCCTGATCGTACTTCACGGAATTATCATACGTCGGCTCATACGGTGGGTTGTACGGGGCCGACGAGGCGTAGATGGACGAGTACGTCGAATTCGTGCTCTGATTGGGGACCGAGCTAGGGTTCAGGGCGGGGGGCGCGATCGAGGTCTGCGGAGGGTAGCTCGCGGCGGCCTGAAGCTGATCGTAGGGCCCGGGCGGGGGAGGCGCGGGCGCGGGGGCGGGCGGAGGGGCCGGGGGCGGCGCGTAATAAGACTGCTGCGGCGGCGGCTGCGGCGGGGGCGGCTGGTAGGGGGCGTGAGAATCGAAGGGAGGGAAGGAGGAGGGGGCCTGCGGGGTAGAAGGGACGAAGGAGGACACCGGCGGCGGGGGCGGCGGCGGCGCTTGGGGGTTGGAGTTGGAGATCGGGGGCGGGGCGTAGGAGGGGGCGGTCGGGGGGGCGATCGGATCGGGGGCGGGGGCGGGGGCGCCGTAGGGGGGGTAGGCGGGGTAATCGGAGGGGGAGTAGCCGGAGGAGAAGGGGGGCGCGGAGGCGAAGGACATCGGCGGCGGATCAGCGGCGGCGGCGGGGTTGGGGTTCGGCGGGAGGTGAGGGTAGTGGTAGTACGGGGCGGAGGAGTAGTCGCCTTGCTGCATGATGAGGGGGAAGAGAGATTGGATTGGATTTTCGGTCGAAGAAGATGGAGGAGGAGGAGGAGGAAAGATGATTCCGGTTGCTTTAGGATCGCGGAAACGAGAGGAGAGAGAAAAGAGGGAGGGGTTCGTTCTGTGGGGGAGAGGAGAGATCGGGTGGAGCCCGGCACACGCTTAGTTATGGTGAGCCCGCGTTGGTGGAGTGGTTGCTCCACGAGGTCAAGGTCAAGATGGGAATTTCGGGGTTCCGGGGCGGTGGGGGAGGGCGTGGACACGCGTGCCGACAGGAGAGGCCGGTGGCGGTGGGGTCCAGAGTGGTCTTTCCACGGCCGTCTCGTCTGGCGTCCGATGGTGTGGCTCGGTTGACTTTTGATGAAATTTTTTGTAGAGGTGGTTCCCGATTCGATTCTTAGGGGCTGGATCGGCTGATCTTAAGGTCGGGACCGGACTAAACCAATAATTTGGTCTAGTTCCAATCTGATACAGTGAAATTGATCGCTTATTTTTTTCTTATTACTTTTTTTTCAATTAAATTTTTTTCTTATCATTTGAAACCAAATTGAGGTGGTGTTTAACTCACATTTTATTAATTTTTTTAAGAAATAATAAAATAAAACAAAAAATATACTTAATCAGTTCGGTTCAATCCAATTACCTGGAAATGAACCATCTAGACACCAATTCCACATTTAGAAACCAACACTTGAACAAAACCAACTAATCCGATTCAATTCAGGAATTATATTTTACACACCCCTAATTTTACGACTCCATTTGGCGATTAACACAATGGGTTTGGTATGAAAATTTGGAATAGTAATTAATAAAAATCTGCAAATGTTGGATATGCTAAAAAGGCAATAATTTTATGAATTTTTTGTCTGCAAATGTTGGATATGCTAAAAAGGCAATAATTTTATGAATTTTTTGTAAAAAATTACTGACCATAAGTACAAAAACTAAAATTTTGTATAATAATTACCATTGAGGATATGTTTTGTAATTATCCTTTATTTTTTATTTTTCTGTTCTTTTATTTCTCAGAATAAAAAAAATAGAAATTGTCAATTAATTACTATTTTGTTGGAATAGAAAAGTACAAAACGAATAGATATAGAATAGAAACAAAAAGAAAAAACAAATATATTTCTTTGTTCCCAAGGATAGAAATGAATAAACTATTTTTTGAACAAAAATTGTTTCTAAAGATAAAAAAAGTTATCAAATTGCATCCTAATAAGGCTTTCCGTTAAAGAGAGTCGTGATCATGAAAGCAAGTTCGAAGAGGAAAAAACAAAATAAAATTACACTAAATTCAGATTTTTTATTATCTTTCACTGAAATTTGCCTGCGTGAAAATATTCAACCGTGCGAGACTAGAATTGCTAGATGTGAAGGGGCGGTTCTAACTTGTCATTTGTAAAAACTTATCGGAGAATTACAACTACCACGTATAATCACTATTTGACCTAAAAAAAAGTATAATCACTAAATATAAGTACCTTCGCTCATGACAATTTGAGGTATTTATTATATTATCGTTTTATTGGGTGCAGAAAATGCAGAAAAGTGAATACGAATGATCCCTGGAGTTGGTTGGCCCGTTGACTGTTTAGGAACTTACCAAAGGATCCAATCAAGGGTCGAAATCCCAAACAACTCGGTTAGAAGATGCATACACTCTGCTATCATTTTCTCGACAAGGGTCTGACTTCAATGTCTCACCACATGCCATGGCGACTAGTGTGATCCTTAGAAAGCTTCTCCACAGTCAAGCAGCAGCAGAGGGCGAGCCGCGGAGCATAGACCGCAAAACAAGCATCAGGTCACCAGTGCACATACATTCGTAGAACACTAACCACCGCTTGCAGATTTTATCACCGGCTTAGAGTGCAATCAGTGCATACAATTCATTGAAGTGCGTGTCAAAATGGAGAAAACAACTTATTGGCACGGTACTCTATCGATGCTATAAGAACAGCAGATATGGCTCAAAATGCCGACAGAAAAAAAGAAGGGGGGGTGTTCTTTATGAGACTCAGGGCATTGCCGACTCCACAACATCATCTGCCTTGCTCTAAATTTTTTCCCTAGACTCCTGCCACGACTGAGTCATTGCTCTAGTAGAATTCCCCACGGCATGCTGCATTCTGTCATACCATTCACCTATCTGAGTATGCTCAACCATATCTTTCCCAGATTGGAGGTGCCGGATCGGCCTCAGCACGCCAAAAACAGCAAGATCAGCTAAATTAGGCTCTGCGCCACCTGTTGCAGATAACAACCAGAAAAGAGAGTCAAGTCTTGCAGCATTCTTCTCACTGCTTCTGACCAACCAATGAGCAGAACCATTCGAGCTTACCACAAAATGGCCTCCCCTTAAGAGCATCCACCCATGTTTCAGCAGCTTCATACAAGGCTGCGCGTTCGTCTGTAATGTTGTGTCTCTTCTTCAACTTCTTCGACACCATATACATAGCCGCAGCTCCGCTGTACTTGGCAATTAACCTCTCCATGAAGCTGAAGTTGCCTATAATTGTGGATCCTCATCATACTATAATCATAATTTATTGAAGTATATAGAGCAAGTTCGATACTCAATAAGTAGATATTCATCACGATTAGCAGGAGAAATACACCAAGGAGTACAGAAAGGTGCACTGTAAACTGTTTGTTTAGAATAAGAAACATCACCAAAAGAAATGGTGCAAATCAAACTAGTATTTATTGAAATTATAGGACACAAGAAATTCACAAGTTCAGAGAGAAAAAGAATTGACAAACTAAAACAGGCAACTATAGAAATGATGAAAGTAGAGTACGGATCTCATAAAAGCTTAGAATACACTAGAAATAGATGAAACTAGAGTATAGATATTGGATCCTGTAAGCGCTTAGCAAAGACTAAAGATTATGAAAACTAGTGCACTTCAACTACAGGTCCTAGAGCCAAACCCAACCCGACCAATGAATTACAGTGAGTCTAGTACTAAACATGATTAAAAGAAATGAAAGATCGCGATCAACTGCAACATTAGCCCAACCACAAAAGGTTAGATCAGTCATATGATGGAAGGAAGACCATGTGGATGATGACTGAGTCTTTGTAGTGCCTTTGCATGCCTAATGTTATATCATGAATCAGTCGCAGACTTTTGCCACAGTGTATAACTCTTAGTATCCCAATTGTCTACACATTTTACTGGGTTGTATGTGTCAAAAGATGTGGGCATTCAGAAAATCTAAACTTGTTTATCTTTAAAAAAAGAAACTTCACAGATTCGCAGAAAGCTCTGGATATGCTCAAAACAGCTATGATCTGGGAATAAAGGATGGTTTCTGGATTCAAAACCCTCCTATGCTCAAAACAGCCATGATCTAAGAATTAAGGATGCTATAAAATTGATGTCCTACAATAGACAACAAGTGTGATACCATATCACTGCAGAAATAAATGAAAACTTGAGCCACTGGACCAAGCTCCCTACTGGGTTGGTTGGAGTTTACTTGCTTTTTCCTTAAACAAACACCTTGACTCATTGTCAACTCCTGCTGCTATACCAAAATAAACCATTCCAGAAAAAGGGCACTGCCAAGTCAACTACTGTGAACTAAAGCATAACAACCCACATAGCTTAGCCTCACTACTCATGTCTCAGGAAAAGGTAAACATTGATCAACAATGATCATGCTCTTCGGAAAAATAGATGCTTGAGCACATCCATAGGTTGAGCTTCGAATTGTTTACTTGCTAGCTACCAGTAAAGTGCACAATGCTTTCGCACAGCTTGTAGACAGCTCTTTCACTTGTAAAGCAATAGCAAGTACAGTTAAGTAATAAAATAACAGTGCCAGCAAATTTTTCCACACTAATTGGTTCTTTTTGTTGGAATTGGAACAAGAACAGTTAGCAACTAAATGGTGTAAAAAATAAATAAATAAATAAATAAAGGAGGGGGGGGGGGGGAACATTCAGCAAGCTGCTTCCTCAAAAGACACAGATATGTTGCCAAAAACAACTCAGGAACACCAATGCATATGTTGTCCTTACCATGGGTAGTAATATAGTCGAATGACTCGAGGGCCTCTGAAGGAGTTCTGTATATATTTGGTGATAAAACATGAACCAAATGATTATCAACCCACCTACATCCAGTCATATTACACACCAATGGTGAGTCGGTACATTGCGTGAAACATAACAGGGAGATGTCCAAGGTAACTTGGACGAAAGGAAATGAAGTCACAGAATCCCCAGAAACAAAAAGAGAATGGCAGAGAAGTTAATTGTACCCACGCCACTTCCTCTCCTCCTCATTTTCCGCCAACTCATCAGGATGAATTTTTTCGAACAACTGATCAATAATAGCTGCACACACCAAAATGGGTCATTGCAAGTGTAAATGAAAATCAAAAGACCTCCAAAAACTTGAGTGTTCAGCAGAATAGGCTTGAATACTCCAAAGTTAGATATCGCTAATCGCATCAACATGAAAGAACAAGCAAGAGATAAAAAGGATAAGGGAAATGACCAACAACCTGAAGAGTCATTCATCTGCTTTCCATCTACCATCAGTATAGGCACCTTCTTGTAATCAGACCATTTGATCTCTTTCTTGTTGATGGGGTTGACCTCCACAACTTTGTACGGTATTTTGTAGTAATCCAAGAACGCTGAAGGAAAAGAAAAAAGAAAAAATCAAACAACATCATAATGAAGTTAATGATGGTCAAATGCGAGATTAATTATTTGACAACAACTGACATACTAACAATCATGATAGATGCCGTAATACCACCAGGACCACAAGCGAAGCCACACTTCAGCATTTTAAATTCTCTCACTTTAGTTTGGTTTTCCTGGCCAAGAACTATTTTCCTACATATTCTGTAGATACTGGTTATGGTGTCCAATGCGGTCCGATTAACTTCATCGTTATCATTTTACATTTCCCCAAGCCTCAACTTCCCTCTGTGATGATAAGAGGAAAAAAGGAATGCTACAAATACAAAGAAACCACTGTGAGCGAACAAAATCTCGAGGACACTCTGATTCGAACCAGAAAAAGGGATCAGCCAAAGCGTACATCACCAAGATGCATCTCTCAGTGCATACACACCACTAGACTGAACTCTCTTTCGGCAAAACTTTGCACGCTCAGCCTTCGAGGGCCGAAGAACACCGATTACTTCCCACGCAAACAAGAAGTGGCACGTACAGAAACGGCGAAGCGCTTCACTCGCTGAACGATTCTAGCTTCTTAAGAGATTCTAGAGAAGCCCGGTAGCTAACCTTTAACTTTGTTGCAGAAAGGGCAAGCCTCGTACTGGTAGAGGACGACGTCGCCGGGGAGAAACCTCGCCCCTCGCGAGCCCTCTTCCCGAGCCGCAGACGTCGCCGCGGCGGCGGCGGAGGACACGAGCCTGGCCCCCGCGGCCCCATTGGCAACGGAGGGGATCGACGGCCAGCGCCGGCCGGTCAGTACCTCGGAGAGCCACGGGGAGCTCGTGCCCGCCCGGGGATTGCGGAGCGCGGCTCGAAGGAGGCGGTGCTGGGAGGCGCCGGCGGCGGCTGCTCCGCCGGCCGCGGCGGCGCGGGTCAAAGCGGCGGCGCCTCTGATCGACCTCGTCGTCATCGTTCGAATTCCGGAACCGGTTTGAAAGTGCGGCAGGGAAGAGTCCACACGCCGTAGAAGGTTCTCCACGGAACTGGCGCGTGACGGAAAATGCTACGGTGACGCGTGTTGCTGCAATCTGGTACGTTTGGCACCGATACATTGAATATCACGCTACATTAGGAAAAGAAATTTACATAAACGACCTCAAAATTTTGATGAAAAGTACAATTTTTTAAAATTTTATTTGTTTAATATAATTTATGAATATTAGGAGATATCATCTTTAAAATTTAATAATTACGATGCAATCCATAAACTTTCAGTACATATTCAATCTAGTCCAAAACTAAAAATGTTTAATAATGACCTTTCATTAATTCAAGTTAAAAGATAATATCGAACATTTTTATATAATTCAAAAAGTATATTAAATATATGCTAAAAGTTTGTGGACTTGTTAAATAAAATAAAAGTCTATAACTGACATTGAATATTAGTTTAAAATTCAATAACATGCATTGAACAAATAAAAAACTTATAAACACATTGATCCAAAATTAAGGGACCATTTGTACAAATATCCAAGTACTGAAGCAACATATAGCTTTTTCTTCTTCTTTTTTGGTAAGTAACATATGGCTAAATCACATGGTGCAAATTAAGAATATAAAAGAAAAATCTATACAAGTAAGTACACCTATGCTCAAGCTTACGAGACATCAAAAGAGCACCGCATTTATTTTGTTAATTTAAGCAATTAAATTCGATTTTTTAGGTGCCTTATATTCGAACAAGATTCGAAATCAGTCTCGACATTTTAATCTAACCTTATCCTTTGGAACTTTTCCAATAATGAGAGGTGGTCATGAGCCTGAAAACCCGCTTGACTCGTGTAAGCCTAATCAATCAGCTGGGAGGATTAATTTGGAGAGCCTGGACGAGTAATCTCTTTGGCGGAATGGAGTTCCACTTGTCCACTTCGATCCGTCAAAGGATATTTTAAGGCATTAGTAATCTTCGACAATGGGCGGGCCCAACTAAGAAATCGTCAGGCCCAATGCAAGGCCCGACCCGGCGGCGCTCGGGTCTCTTTCTTCGGGAGGCCGCCGATGGTAAGGGCATTATCGGCACATCACAGCCACGCAGCCTTAAGTCGGTCAACCTCCGCTATAAATACGACCCCTGCTCCCTGCATAAGGCGGTACAGAAATCAGAATCTGTTGGGGGCTAGAGTTTTCTTCTTCCTCTCTCCCGCGTTCTCGTTTTCTCCATCTTCCTCCTCCTGTCGCGCGCGCCTGCAGGCGGAATCCGTCCTCTGCTCGGTTTGCCTTTGGGTTTTGCTCCGGCTCCCATGATTGGCGGGGATCTGTTTGGCGAACAAAATCCAATTGCAGAGAGAGGACACTAATAAAAATATTAGCATAACTTAAGTCCCCGAACTTAAGTATCTAATTGCATAGAAATCGAGGAAAAATACACTTTTTTAGTATCTAATTACGTAGAAATCGAGGAAAAATACACATTGTAAAAAGTTCCTAATGAATAATAAGGTGTAATGGTAGGGTTATCTGTAAGTTCGAACTCCACACCCAATCTCTTCGGAAGGGAACTCGTACTCTTAAACTTGATATTTTCTTTCTTTCATTTGGGTCTTGATAAGGTTAGGTCGCAACGTAAAGATGTTCATTGACTTCTCATTGCCCGTTTCTCCCCTCCATTTGGGTCTTGACAAGGTCAGGTCGCGACATAACTTCATTGGCTTCTCATCGCCCGTCTTACCAAGAGCAATATTGAGGGTTAGCTACATTGATCGATAGAGATCCAATATCAATAGGAGATAACCTGGTACAGAAATGGAAATGGAATTTGAAATCCACGCTGTCACTTCTTAATGGCCAAGGCGAAATCGGTTGTAAGTTGCGGATGAACTTCTGACCACGACCAGCTCGTTGACTACCCAAAAATAAACCAACCAAACTTAGCCCTGAATTCGTGCCTGCACGTCAACTACAAAGAATGCAATGCAATTCTCTCTCTCTTCTTTTGATTCGCCCCTTACAACTTCCAAACCAAATCAAAACCAAAGCCAAAACAATCCAGAAAAAAACTATTATATTCTATCTCAGAGAGGGGAGAAGAAACCTTCCTCTCTCCTCCTCCTCCTCCTCCTCCTTGGAGGGTCAAAAAGAAAGACGAGAAATCCTTCGAGCGAAAAGTATATAGATAAAGAGACAATCAATGTACGCGACGACGACGTCCTCTTGGTCGTCGCTGTCGATGAGGAAGATGTGCCCCAACTTTGACAGGGAGGACGGCCTTGACACCGTCCTGGAGGTGCCCATCCCAGAGGAGATGTTCACCAGCATGGGTAGCAATGCCGTGCTGAGATGGCAGAACCTCCGCGCTCTGATGAAGGCCCAGTCCTCGTCCTCATCCGCCATCGATTATTGCAACAAGTCCTCCTCCTCCTCCTCTTCTTCTGGTTCGTATGCTTCGTCTTCTTCGTCGTCAGAATCGCCGCAACAGCAGCGTCTGTCATCCGGGTCGAGGAACGAGTTCATGGCTCTGCTCAAGCTCGTCGGGTCGCCTCTCATTCCTTTCCAGGTCCAGTCAGATCAGGCTCTAACCCGACCCCTCAAGGGTTGCACCATCGTAAGCCTACTCCTAACCTCCTGTCATCACTAACTTTCCCGCCAAAAACAAGAAGAAGAAGAACGATTCTTAGTTCTCTTTCAGATGATTAATTCGTCATTGTGCTTGGAAAGCAATATTTTGCCCTCCGTTCGACTTTGGTCGCTGCAAAAGTTTACGCACCAGAAGATCCTGTATCGATGGGTCAGGAAATCACGTTTGATTTATTTGCAAATTATCACGTTCTTTTCTTTCATTTTTGCCCTTGAGAAAAAGTCTTTTCATGATAGGGTATTCGTGGCTTGCATGTGTAATTGTTTGATATCTTCTCCTTTATTTTCCTACTGTTTTGAGAATGAAATTAAAGTAAATCTCTCTGTGGCATTATGATAAACAGGAAGCCTCGACCGCGCAGTACATAATTCAGCAGTACTTGGCGGCCACAGGAGGGCAAGGGGCATTGAACGCTGTGCACAGCATGTACGCGGTGGGGCAGGTGAAGATGGCGGCGTCTGAGATGCGGCAGGGCGATGGCAGCGTACACGCCACCGGGAGTAATGAGGTCGGCGGGTTCGTGCTGTGGCAGAAGAACCCCGATCTCTGGTTCCTCGAGCTGGTGGTTGCGGGACTCAAGGTGAGCGCGGGCAGCAACGGCAAAGTCGCTTGGAACCAGTCTTCCTCTCAGCCTTGCCATGCCAATCGCGGTCCTCCTAGACCCCTTCGCCGCTTCTTTCAGGTATCCTTTTTATGATTACTCTTAAAACTTCTGGCTTTAGAAATCAGTATTCTCGGTAAAACGTGTGTCGGGCTCGGGTAGCTTCACGGTTCGAAATCTTGGTAAAAATTGACTACATTTGTGAGATATGAGCGTTCTCATAGAAACAAAGCAGGAAGAAGTCATTTTTGAAACAAGGAATGATTGGAGATCCTTTTAGCAGAACCAGAAAGGATCAGATTTTCCAGGGAAAGAACTTCAAATCAAATGCCGTAAAATAAAAAATAATCAACAATTGTCATCATCGATGGTGAATTTATTGGAGTTGGGGGATCGTATTAACAATCAATTTGTTCAGTTTTATTGGTCCCTTTTTGGAGTCTGATCTAAATTTTCTAAATTTCATTACTTATCATTAGGGCTTGGACCCAAGATCGACGGCCAACCTATTCCTGGATGCAGTATGCATTGGGGAGAAGACGATCAACGGTGAAGACTGCTTTGCTCTAAAGATCGAGGCGGCCCAAAATATCCTCAAAGCACAGAGCTCGCCAAACACCGAGCTCGCCCATCACAAGGTGTGGGGCTACTTCAGCCAGAGGACCGGCCTCTTGGTCCACTTCGAGGACACCAAGTTAGTAAGGATGAAGTCGATAAGGGGGAACGACAGTGTTTTCTGGGAAACCACAATGGAGTCGACCATCGAGGACTACAGAAACGTCGATGGGATCAACATCGCTCATGGCGGGAAGACTTCGGTGACCATGTTCAGGTATGGAGCTGCGCAGAATCACAAGCGGAAGATCGAGGAGACTTGGAGGATCGAGGAGGTAGACTTCAACATATGTGGGTTGTCCATGGATTGCTTTTTACCACCTGCAGATTTGAAGAGGGAACAAGAAGGTGGAGATCAGGGAATGTCATGAGTCAAGCTGCTGCTTATTGAATTGAATTACATAGCAAATACGTGGACAAAGAACAAAAGAAAGGCAATGTAAATACAGGAAAGAGACTATGAATTAAGAGGATCGGTGAAGCTTTGTCTTTTCTTCAAGGCTCCGTTCGCTTACTTTCAAGAATGTTTTCCGAAGTTTTCAATGTTCAATTCATGAAAAATAAAGGAAAACGCATTCTTTCACTACTCATTTTAATTATTTATTATTTTCTATTTTCCTTTTTTCTTTTCCTTTTTTTGATTGAATTTTTAATTATATTTTATTTTTGTCCTTTTTCTTTTTTCTTCTTCTTCAACCAATTGCTAGCTACAACATAGGTTGGCGACCAATCATAGGATAGCTCGAATGGCCCTATAGGACAACAAGGCTCGAGCATAGCTTGAGAACAGGAGGCTCAAGCCTTGCCAAACCGACGACACTCGATCGTCATTAGAGGGCCAATAAGGCTCTAGCCTCATAGATCGGCAATGCTCAAGCATCATTAGAGGCTGGCGAGCTCATCCCTCAGCTTGCTAGCCATCGCCTTGGTTGGCAACTTCTTTAGGAAAGGGAAAAAAGAAAAAAAATAATTAAAATTTTGAATTTTTAAAAGAAAATAAAAAATAATATAAAAAATAAAATTAAAAAATAAATGATCAAAAGGAGTGCATAGAGGAAAATTAAATCAAATACATAATTAAAATTTTGAATTTTTAAAAGAAAATAAAAAATAATATAAAAAATAAAATAAAAAAATAAATGATCAAAAGGAGTGCATAGAGGAAAATTAAATCAAATACCGAATGGAAAAAGATAATTTTCACTTCATTTTCAGGTTTGAGTCGGACGACTAAATATGTTGTTATTTTCCTAAAAAATAAGTTCTTGAAAAATATTTTCTAGAAACAACACATTTTTCATGAAATTAACAAAGCCTTAATTGCTTGCACAATGCCGATTGAATATCCTTGAACCGAGTCGAGGCTACTAGCTGCTTAATGGGGAAAATTATATTAAAAAAAACATTAATCTATTCAGTACTAAATCTTTCAATTGAGTTTTCATGTTTTGCCAATTGCATTCATCTAGTTGGAAATCGCTAACATATATATTAGCCATCCTACGTGTATATAGCACGGCTGATACTGATAGAGAGAATTCTTAATAATATTTCAATGCTTTTTCGATTTTTTTTTCTATTTTCTTTTCTTATTTTTTCAACTGTGACTAGGGAGGGCTGCCTAGACGGAAACAGTAAAAAAGAAAAAGAGAATTAAAAGAAAAAATGCAGTGACTTCCAACCATTAACAAAACGTAAAAATGTATAAAACTTAATTGATATAATTAAAAAATTTAGGATTAAATTAATAAAAATTATAATAGGGTTAAAAAAAAAATTGGTAATTTTCGCTTGTTAAGGTAATAGTCCGCAGCTGGATATTAGGGTTTACTATTGTTATTAACAAATCAGAAACTTCAGAAAATTCTTGCATTACAGGTCATAGGACTCCACCAAGTATTCCAAGAACAGAAAGGAAACGAGTTCCCTTGAAATAAAGTTACAAGTTTGACACAGCTAAAATGACTAAACTACAGAGTGCACAAAATGGCTGGAGCAGATTAAATTAGTGCCGCAGCTGTTGCTCTAAAAGGAAGAACAAAAAAGGGTCAGCCATAAAAATCTGACGATGACTTTTCGACCATTCAATCAAAACATGTATTTACATCCAACCCATGAAACCCAACTACTCTTCGACCGTTTGGATCTCGCCCATAATGATCCAATTACTGACAACAATAATAAATCCTAAAACTGAAGGGCTGGCCTTCTTCCCTTTCTTCCCCCTCTTCGTCGGGACCTCTTAAGAAATCGAGCTGCCCTAGATCATCAGAATTCACATCTCCGGCACCACTGACAAGAGGTGCCTTCCCATCATTCCGACTTTGAAAGGCAATTTCAAATTTTCAAGCACGTCTGCTGGTAACAATCCCTTGTAGTTCAGGAATTTGTCAATGAACTCATGATCCGGATCAAAGGATCCAAGATTCTCAATCAAAAGCGGCATCTCGGCCTCTGATCGTGACTGCTTCAAGCAATATTCCAGGAAACTTGTATCTACAGAAAAATAATGATGATGATTGCATTATACTCGAGTGGAAGTAGATATCTGCAAAAATCAAGAAAATGATATTTTGCTACAATAACACGATCAAATGCACTAAGGTCCTTTTTTATTTTGAAGCTTCATGCTCTTTACTAAGCTATATTACTGGTAAAGAAAATGTTGCATAGGCTTGAAATTGAGCAGTCATTACAAAGGTTCATTCACGCTCTTGCTGACAATCTTTTGTTTCATTTGCTACCACTTATCGCATTATGAATGGTCCACAGAATGACCAAATTAAACTTTAAAGGAATACTGTAGAAAAGTGTGGGGAAGTACCTTTAATCCCAATAAGCCTCACACACTCACTTTCACACCAATCTTTGAAGTCCATGGCCTCTGCTCTGCAAGAGGTATTCAAAAATTGAATATCAGTAGGAGTCAATTTTCCGGCGGCGGTGTAGTCGCAATGAGGGGGGAGAGAGATTGGATTGGATTGGATTGGATATTCGGTCGATGGAGATGGAGGAGGAGGAGGAGGAGGAGGAGGAAAGATGATTCCGGTTGCTTAGGGCGCGTTTGGTTGTGTTTCTGTTTAAAAATTGTTCCAGGGAACAGAAATAGAAAAAAGTATTTCTGTTCCGGGGAACAATTTTTGAACAAAAATACGCGTTTGGTAAACTTGTTCCGGGAATAAAAAATAAACAGAAACATGTTTGGTAAATTTGGATAATTTTTTTATTTCTTTTATTTTTTCTATTTTTTTCTTATTTTTCCTTTTTTTCTTTTTTCTTTTTCATTTTTTTTTCTTCTTTTGGCCGGTCGCCGGCCAAGGCCTTGGCCGGCGACCGGCCGGCGAGGGCCGAGCCACCGCCAGGCGAGGCCGAGGCTCGCCGGCCGCTGGGCGAGCTCGGCCTCGCCGGCCTGGGCGAGCTCGAGGCCGGATCTGGGCGAGATCGAGCTCGCCCAGGCCGGCGCGAGGTCGGCCTCGCCTTGATCCGGCGAGGCCGAGCTCGCCCAGCGGCGGGCGAGGCGCGGCCTCGCCGGGCCACCGCCAGGCGAGGCCGAGGCTCGCCGGCCGCTGGGCGAGCTCGGCCTCGCCGGCCTGGGCGAGCTCGAGGCCGGATCTGGGCGAGATCGAGCTCGCCCAGGCCGGCGCGAGGTCGGCCTCGCCTTGATCCGGCGAGGCCGAGCTCGCCCAGCGGCGGGCGAGGCGCGGCCTCGCCGGCCGCTGGGCGAGGTCGGCCTCGCCGGCCTGGGCGAGCTCGAGGCCGGATCTGGGCGAGATCGAGCTCGCCCAGGCCGGCGCGAGGTCGGCCTCGCCTTGATCCGGCGAGGCCGAGCTCGCCCAGCGGCGGGCGAGGCGCGGCCTCGCCGGGCCACCCGGATCTGGGCGAGATCAAGCTTGCCCAGGCCGGCGCGAGGTCGGCCTCGCCATGGCTGGGCGAGCTCGAGCTCGCCCAGATCCGGCGAGGCCGACCTCGCCCAGCGGCCGGCGAGCCTCGGCCTCGCCGAGCCACCGCCAGGTCGGCGTCGCCTGGCGGTGGCTCGGCGAGGCCGAGGCTCGCCGGCCGCTGGGCGAGGTCAGCCTCGCCGGATCTGGGCGAGCTCGAGCTCGCCCAGCCATGGCGAGGCCGACCCTCGCCCAGCTACGGCGAGCCTCGGCCTCGCCGGGGGACGGCGAGCGTCGGCCTCGCCGGGGGCCGGCGAGCCTCGCCGTGGCTGGGCGAGGCTCGCCGTGGCTGGGCGAGGCCGCCGGCCCTCGTCGGCCGGTCGCCGGCCATGGCCGAGGCCGGCGACCGGCCAAAAGAAAGAAGAACAAAAAATAAGATAAAAAAGAAAAAAAAAGAAAAGTGTTTCTGATTTGTGTTTCAGAAACAAGAAACAAGTTTTTTGTGTTTCTTGTTTCTGTTTCTTTTTTGTTCCTGGGAACAAAAGAACAAAAAAGGAACAGAAACGCACACAAACGCGTTTCTGTTCCTTTTTTGTTCCCAGGAACAAAAAAACAGAAATTTCTGTTCCTGGGAACAGAAACAAGTTGCAACCATGCAGGCCCTTAGGAACGCGGACACGAGAGGAGAGAGAAAAGAGGGAGGGGTTCGTTCTGTGGGGGAGAGGAGAGATCGGGTGGAGCCCGGCGCACGCCGAGTTATGGTGAGCCCGCGTTGGTGGAGCGGTTGCTCCGTGAGGTCAAGTTCAAGGTCAAGATTGGAATTTCGGGGTTCCGGGGCGGTGGGGGAGGGCGTGGACACGCGTGCCGACAGGAGAGCTCCAATCCTATACAATGAAATTAATCACTTATTTTTTCCTACTACTTTTTCTCCACTAAACCTTTTCTCATTATTTGGAACCGAATAGATAGCATTTAACTCACATTTTATTAATTTTTTTGAAGAAATAATAAAATAATAAAATATACTTAGTTGGTTTTGTTCAGTCCAATCTTCAAAAATCGAACCATCAAGACACCAATTCCATTTTTAGGAACCGGAATTAAAACAACACTAGAACAAAATCAGCTAATCCGATTCATGTAAATCCACAATAGTAAGTAACAAAAATCTTCAAATGTTGGGTATGCTAAAAATGCAATAATTTTACTAATATTTTGTAAAAAATTACTGACCATAAGTATAAAAACTAAAATTTTGAAGATAATTACCATTGAGGATATGTTTTGTAATTATCTTGATTTTTTATCTTTATGTTCTTTTGCTTCTCAAAACAAAACAAAAAAAATAATATAAATTGTCAGCTAATTATTCTATTTTGCTGGAATGGAAAAGTTGCCAACGAATATATATGGAACAAAAATAAAAGATTAAAAAAAATCTATTTTTTTGTTCTCAAGAACAAAAATGAATAAAATTATTTCTAAACAAAATTTTTTCTTAGAGATAGAAAAGTTATCAAATGCACCCTAATAAAGCTCTCCGTTAAAGAGTATCGCAATCATGAAAGCAAGTTCAAAGAGAAAAAAACAAAAAAGAATTGCACTAAATTCAGATTTTTATAATCTTTCATTGAAATATGCTAGTGCGAAAATATTCAACCGTGCGAGACTAAAATTGCTAGATGTGAAGGGGCGATTCTAATTTGTCATTTGTCAAAACTTATTGGAGAATTACAACTATCAAGTATAATCACCAAAATCCTGTTTGGTTCAGTTTTCTCAAGAGGTTATGAGCTCTCAATGTTCCTTGAGGAAATTATTAGGCATTTGGCAAGCATTTTTGGAAGTACATTAACCAAATGTCAGTATTAGAAATGTTAAAAGTCCAAAACAATTTCGCATCTACTTTGAACTTTTGACATTTTCGAAATACAAGTCCACTCTTACTGCTCATTTGCTGACTTTTTTTTTTCTTTTTTTTTTTTTGGGTGCAATTGTTCATCTTATGGAGGCCAGATCTAGAGAAGGCCAACCTTAGGCGAGGCTGTCGAAGGCTATATCTAGTGGAGGCCGACCTCAAGCGAGGCTACCAGAGGCCAACCAATCGCCGATGACCAAATCTAGCCACCGGATAGCCTCATCGGAGGTAAATCTGGCCGCCAGCGGTTGGCCAACTGTCGGACGATGACAATGCTTCATTAGATTTGATTTTAATTTTTTTTTAAATTAATAAAAGCCCTTTGTAAATATAGAATTTACCAAACAATATTTAATTTACCAAATAGTATTTACACCAAAGTCACTTTCCAATACACTTTAAAGTTATAATTTGCCAAACACTAAAGCATTTCGGAGAACTCCTCCCCATTGCATTTTTCCAATGGGCCCTAAATATAAGTACCTTCGCTCATGACAATTTGAGGCATTTTAATATATTATCATTTTATTAGGTGCAGAAAAAGCAGAAAATTGAATGTCAATGATCCCTAGAGTTGGCTGGCCTGTTGACTGTTGAGGAACTTACCAAAGGATCCAGTCAAGGGTCAAAATCCCGAACAACTCGGTTAGAAGATGCAGAGACTCTGCTATCATTTTATCGGCCAGGGTTCGACTTCAATGTCTCAACACATGCCGTGCCGACTTCTGTGATGCTTAGAAAGCTTCTCCAGGGTCAAGCAGCAGCAGAGGGCGAGCCTCATAACATAGACCGCAAAACAAGCATCAGGTCACCAGTGCACATACATTCGTAGAACACTAACCACCGCTTGCAGATTTTATCACCAGCTTAGAGTGCAATCAGTGCGTACAATTCATTGAAGTGCGTGTCAAAATGGCAAAAACAACTTATTGACACGGTACTCTATCAATGCTATAAGAACAGCAGATATGCCTCAAAATGCCGACAGAAAAAAAGAAGGGGGGTGTTTCTTATGAGACTCAGGGCATTGCCGACTCGACAACAACATCCGCCTTGCTCTAAATTTTTTCCCTAGACTCCTGTCACGACTGAGTCATTGCTCTCGTAGAATTCCCCACGGCATGCTGCATTCTGTCATACCATTCACCTATTCGAGTATGCTCAACCATATCTTTCCCAGATTGGAGGTGCCGGATCGGCCTCAGCACGCCAAAAACAGCGAGATCAGCTAAATTAGGCTCTGCGCCACCTGTTGCAGATAACAACCAGAAAAGAGAGTCAAGTCTTGCAGCATTCTTCTCACTGCTTCTGACCAACCAATGAGCAGAACCGATTGAGCTTACCACAAAATGGCCTCCCTTTAAGAGCATCCACCCATGTTTCAGCAGCTTCATACAAGGCTGCGCGTTCATCTGTAATGTTGTGTCTCTTCTTCAACTTCTTCGACACCATATACATAGCTGCAGCTCCGCTGTACTTGGCAATTAACCTCTCCATGAAGCTGAAGTTGCCTATAATTGTGGATCCTCATCATACTATAATCATAATTCATTGAAGTATATAGAGCAAGTATGGTACTCAATAAGTAGATGTTCATCACAATTAGCAGGAGAAATACACCGAGGAGTACAGAAAAGGTGCACTCTAAACTGTTTGTTTAGAATAAAAAACATCACCAAAAGAAATTGTGAATCAAACTAGTATTTATTGAAACTATAGTACACAATAAATTCACAAGATCAGAGAGAAAAAGAATTGACAAACTAAAACAGGCAACAATAGAAAGGGATGAAAGTAGAGTATGGATCTCATAAAAGCTTAGAATACACTAGAAATAGATGAAACTAGAGTATAGATATTGGATCCTCTAAGCGCTTAGCAAAGACTTAAGAATATGAAAACTAGTGCACTTCAACTACAGGTCCTAGAGCCAAACCCTAGCCGAACAATGAATTACAGTGAGTCTAGTACTAAACATGATTAAAAGAAATAAAAGATCACGATCAACAGCAACATTAGCCCAACCACAAAAGGTCAGATCAGTCACATGATGGAAGGAAGACCACATGGATGTTGATTGAGTCTTTGTGGTGCCTTTGCATGTCTAATGTTATATCATGAATCAGTTGCAAACTTTTGCCACAGTGTATGACTCTTAGTATCATAATTGTCTACGCATTTTACTGGGTTGTATGTGTCAAAAGATGTGGGCATTCAGAAAATCTAAACTCGTTTATCTTCAAAAAAAGAAACTTCACAGATTCGCAGAAAGCTCTGGTTGTGCTCAAAACAGCTATGATCTGGGAATAAAAGATGGTTTCTGGATTCAAAACCCTACTATGCTCAAAACAGCTATGATCTAAGAATTAAGGATGCTTTAGAATTGATGTCCTACAATAGACAACAAGTGTGATACCATATCACTGCGGAAATACATGAAAACTTGAGCTGGTGGACCAAGCTCCCTATGGGGTTGACCAGAGTTTACTTGCTTTTTCCTTAAACAAACAGCTTGACTCATTGTCAACTCTTGCTGCTATACCAAAATAAACCTTTCCAGAAAAAGGGCACTGCCAAGTCAACTACTGTGAACTAAAGCATAACAACACACCTAGCTTAGCCTCACTGCTCATGTCTCAGTAGAAGGTAAACAATGATCAATGATGATCATGCTCTTTCGAAAAATAGATGCTTAAGCACATCCATAGGTTGAGCTTCCATTGTCTACTTGCTAGCTACCGGTAAAATGCACAGTGCTTTCGCACAGCTTGTAGACAGCTCTTTCACTTGTAAAGCAATAGAAAGTACAGCTAAGTATTAAAGTAACAGTGCCAGCAAATATTTCCATGCTAATTGCTTCTTTTTGTTGGAATTGGAACAAGCTATCAACAGTTAGCAACTAAATGGGGTAAAAATTCCAAAAAAAAAAGGAAAAAAAGACACAGATATGTTGCCAAAAACAACTCAGGAACACCAATGCATATGTTGTCCTTACCATGGGTAGTAATATAGTAGAATGACTCAAGGGCTTCTGAAGGAGTTCTGTATATATTTGGTGATAAAACATGAACCAAATGATTATCGACCCACCTACATCCAGTTGTATTACACACCAATGGTGAGTCAGTGACATTGTGTGAAACATAACAGGAGATGTCTAAGATAGCTTGGATGAAAGGAAATGAAGTCACAGAAACCCCAGAAACAAAAAGAAAATGGCAGAGAAGTTAATTGTACCCACGCCACTTCCTCTCCTCCTCATTTTCCGCCAAGTCATCAGGATGAATTTTTCCGAACAACTGATGCACACACCAAAATCGGTCATTGCAGAGTGTGACTGAAAATCAAAAGACCTTCAAAAACTTGCATGTTCGGCAGAATAGGCTTGAATACTCCAAAGTTAGATATCATTAATCGCATCAACATGAAAGAACAAGCATGAGATAAAAAGGATAAGGGGAATGACCAACAACCTGAAGAGTCATTCATCGGATTTCCATCTACCATCAGTATAGGCACCTTCTTGTAATCAGACCATTTGATCTCTTTCTTGCTGATGGGGTTGACCTCCACAACTTTGTACGGTATTTTGTAGTAATCCAAGAATGCTGAAGGAAAAGAAAAGAAAATCAAACAACATCATAATGAAATTAATGATACCCACATGCAAGATTAATAATGGACAACGACTGACGTACTAACAATCATGAGAGATGCCGTAATACCAGCAGCACAAGCGAAGGCACACTTCAGCATTTTAAATTCTCTCACTTTAGTTTGGTTTTCCTGGCCAAGAACTATCTTCCTACATATTCTGTAGATACTGGTTACGGTGTCCAATGCGATCCGATTAACTTCATTGTTATCATTTTACATTTCCCCAAGCCTCAACTTCCCTTTGTGATGATAAGAGGAAAAAAGGAATGCTACAAATACAAAGAAACCACTGTGAGCGAACAAAATCTGGAGGACACTCTGATTCGAACCAGAGAGAGGGATCAGCCAAAGCGTACATCCCCAAGATGCCTCTCTCAGTGCATACACACCACTAGACTGAATCTCTTACAGCAAAACTTCGCATGCTCAGCCTTCGAGGGCCAAAGAACACCGATTACTTCCCACGCAAACAAGAAGCAGCACGTACCGAAACGGCGAAGCGCTTCCCTCGCTGAACTATTCTAGCTTCTTAAGAGATTCTAGAGAAAGCCCGGTAGCTAACCTTTAACTTTGTTGCAGAAAGGGCAAGCCTCGTACTGGTAAAGGACGACGTCACCGGGGAGAAACCTCGCCCCTCGCGAGCCCTCTTCCCGAGCCGGAGACGTCGCCGCGGCGGCGGCGGAGGACACGAGCCTGGCCCCCGCGGCGCCATTGGACGCGGGGGGGATCGACGGCCAGCGCCGGCCGGTCAGTACCTCGGAGAGCCACGGGGAGCTCGTGCCCACCCGGAGATCGCGGAGCGCGGCTCGAAGGAGGCGGTGCTGGGACGCGCCCGCGGCGGCTGCTCCGCCGGCCGCGGCGGCGCGGGTCAAAGCGGCGGCTCCTCTGATCGACCTCGTCGTCATCGTCCGAATTCCGGAACCGGGAGGGAACTTTTCAGTGCAAGAGTAATGGCGAAGCGGCGGGGAAGGGCAGCGGGAGGTGATTATAGTCATAAATGATTTATTTTATTTTGTTCTTGCGAACTGATTCTAAATATCTTTTCTAAAAGTTTAAAATTTCTAATTTTGAAATAAAATTACGTTGATAGATTTATTAATTCTATTTCAAATTAATTTTTTTAATAAATTTTTCACTTTTTTCCTTTTTTTTCTTTTTTCTTTTTTTTTTACTCATCTTTTTCTTCTTCTTGTGGCTAGTCGTCGGATTGGCGACTGGCCAGACGAAGATCGGCAACCTCACCGGAGCATCATCAACCCTCGTCGGTCGAGCCTCGCCAAATCTGGGGAGGCCGAGCCTCGCCAGTGGCTGGGCTTGTCTCCAGTAAGCTCGTCGAACCTCACTCTAGTTTGGCTAGCCTTTGGCGGCCAGCAATGGTGGACGGCGGGCGGCAGCAGAGGACAGCAAATGGCGGATGGCGGTTGCGAGATGGCCGAAGGAAAGAGTTCTTGATTTTGATTCTCAAATTCGTTCCCAGAACAAGAATCAACTTTTTTTTTTCTTGATTCTATTCCCAATCTGTTCTCAGAAACAAAATTTTTGATGAAAAATACAAATTTTCAAAATTTCATTTGTTTAATATAATTTATAAATATTGGCACATCATGCAATGTCGTCTTTAAAAATCTAATTTATATGATGTAGTCTATAAACTTTCAGTGCATATTCAATTTACTCCAAAAGTAAAAATGTTTAATGACATCCTTTCATTAATTCAAATTAAGAGATAATATTGAATGTGTTTATATAATACAGGAAGTAGATTAAATATATGCTAAAGTTTGTGGACCTATTAAATAAAATAAAAATCTACAACTGACAAATGCATATTAGTTTAAAATTCAATAACATGCATTGAACAAATTAAAAATTCATGAACACATTACACATTGATCTAAAATTAAGGAATCATTTATACAATTATCTAAATGCTAAAGCAACATATAGTTTTTTTTTTCTGGTCAATAACATATGGCTAAATTACATGGTGCAAATTAAGAATATAAAAGAAAAACCTATACGAGTAAGTACACCTATGCTTGAGATTATGAGAGATCAAAAGAGCACCGCATTTATTTTGTTAATTTAAGCAATTAGATTCGATTTTTCAATGACCTTATATTCGAACAAGAGTCGAAATCAGTCACGACATTTTAATCTAACCTCATCCTTTGGAACTTTTCCAATAATGAGAGGTGGTCATGAGCCTGAAAACCCGCTAGACTCGCGTAAGCCTAATCAATCAGCTGGAAGGATTAATTTGGAGAGTCTGGACGAGTAATCTCTTCGCGGAATGGAGTTCCACTTGTCCACTTCGATCGGTCAAGGATATTTAGAGGCATTAATAATCTCTGATAATGGGCGGGCCCAACTAAGAAATCGTCAGGCCCAACGTAAGGCCCAACGTAAGGCCCGACCCGGCGGCGCCGGTGGGGAAGACTAGGGGGTGTTTGGTTCAGCTTTCCCAAGGGGCTTTGAGCCCCCAAAGCCCCTTGGGAAAAATTTAAGGGTGTTTGGTTCGGGTTTCAAATGCTACTTGGCAAAATGTTTGCATTTGGAATGCTGAAAGCTGAATGCCGAAGCTGAATGCTGGGGGACCAGCTTTGAGCATTGGGCATTCCGGATATGCGAATTTACTGTTCATCGCGTTACTGTTCATCGTCTCCTCCGCCGTTCGATTTCTTCTTCGCCGTTCGTCTTCTTCTTTGCCAAAGGCGGCGCTCAGCCGCGATCTGGCCGCCGAGAAGCCTCGCCTGAGGTCGGGCGACCTCAGGCGGCGTCGCCTGGTCTCGCGCGACCCAGGCGACCAGGCGAGGCCAGATCTGGCGGTCTTGAGGCCGGATCTGGCCGCGGAACGGACAGATCTGGCGGTCTTGAGGCCGGATCTGGCCGCCGGAAGGCCAGATCTGGCCGCCGGACGGCCAGATCTGGCATCCGCGACCTCCGGCGGCCAGATCTGGCGGTCCGGCAACAGCCAGATGTGGCCGTCCGGCGGTGGCCGGCCGCCGGAATTTGATTTCAGACTTTAAAAAAAATAAAAAATAACCAAAGCTAATTCTAAATGTAAATTTTGCCAAACGGTGTTTATGCTAAGTTGCATTTCAATGCTAAAATTTACCAAACGGTCTAACATTTCCGAAAGCCTCTTTCTCTCAAAGATATTTGTATTCCCCCAATGGCATTCCCCAAAAGCCGAACCAAACGGGCCTCAGCCGAGACGTAACCACAACAAAAGGGCATTATCGGTACATCACAGCCACGCAACCTTAAGTCGGTCGACCTCCGCTATGAATATGACCCCTGCTCCCAGCAAAAGGCTGTACAGATATCAGAATCTGTTGGGGGCTAGGGTTTTCTTCTTCCTCTCTCGCGCGTTCTCGTCTTCTCCATCGTCCTCCTTCCGTAGCGCGCGCGCTTGCAGGCGGGATTCCGTCCTCTACTCCTCCTCTCCGATTCGAATCGGGGTTTCGATCCGACCGCGTGCCTCGCGATCCTCTCTCGTGTGGGCGAAAGGCGAAGTCTTTTGGAACGATGTCTCGTTGCTTTCCCTACACGCCTCGCGAGGGATGCGTGAAGAGAGGGACGCTGAGGGAGACTTTGATGGGGTCTCTTAAGGTTGGTTGAGCAAACTTCTCGGTTTTGTCTCGCAATTTCTCGGTTTTGTCTACGGCCTTGGTTTTGCTCCGGCCGTGATAGGCGGGGGTCTGTGTAGCGATTTGTACATGTGATGTGAGGTTTGCCTGGATCTTGAGGTTGCCGCCGGGTGGAAGGTTGTGTTGCGCGTAGTGGTAGACGCTGGTTGCCCGTGTATTTTCTGGATCTTGTAATTATGGGGTTCTCTGTTTTGTACATGATGGGGGCAAGAAGTGAAAGGAGCAAACTTTGTCCATATTCTGTGTTTAGTGTTTAGTGAGGCAATGCTTTCTGACGTACCCAGCTTGGGTGCCATTCTTGTAAAGATTTAAAGATTGTAGTTCCTGCCTGGTGCCTTTGTTTGGTATTTGTTGCATGAGTAATTTGAACTTAAATACTAAATAGTTTGATGCACCTACGAAATATGCGAAATATGCGGACTTGCACCTATTCAAATATGCGAAATATGCGAAATATGCGGACTTGCACCTATTCTTTTGTTGGGTTAATTTCAGTGATTTGGACTAAAACTTATGACCCAAAAAAAACACTAAAACCGTTTTGTGAGATGTCTTATCGTGCATCTAATCTTTAATCCTGCTAATGATTAACAATAAACTGGGTGTATGGCTTGTTTTAAATGGCGACATCTGTTTCATGTATTCTCCAAGTTATTTCCTGAGATTGACGAGCACACTCAATCTTGTCTGTTTATTTGTACTGGTTTGGCATCCTTGTATAGATTTCCGAAATTGGTTTATTATAGATCGGATTTGATGGTGCCGAAAAATTGTCATATTGGCTGCTGATGCTAGCCTTTTTAGATGTTCACTAGCAACAGGTAGAAATAATGTTATCTACCTCTGCCTATATTGTTTTTTCTGCTGGTTGGGGGAGGGTGAGTGGATTGATTGGACCTGAATGTGTCGGTTCTTTCAAGTGGAAAGAACTAGAAAACTTGTCTTATTGCGACCAATGCTTTATGATAATGCTTGGTCGTGCTTGCTTCTTGGTTTCCTGGTCCCCTGGTTTCCTGTCTCTGTGCTAAATGTCTTCTGGTGATTATATTTGACGTATCTATTTTTTTGACATTACAGGCAACATTCTCAGAATCCGATTGAAACGAGCAGCAGCACCTGAGAGTCCATTTGTTGGTCCCCTGGTTTCCTGTCTCTGTGCTAAATGTCTTCCAGGTAATTCCGCAACTCCTCTCCGAGCTGGCGCCATCGACCGATTCGGCTCTGGAATTGAGCTTAATGCGGACGATTGAGGATGTTTCCGTGCGCAGCTGTTGTTCGTGATTGCTGTTTTTGGGCACTCGCGTCCCTTTTTTATTTTTCTTTGAATCGATGCTGAGGATGGGAATCGGAGTTTCAGGTGAGTAGGAGATGGAGTGGTCGACGGTGCAGCATCTGGATCTGAGGCACATAGGGAGAGGCCTCAAGCCCTCGCAGCCTCACGCGGCGGCGTTCCATCCCCATCAGGCGATTGTCGCCGCGGCTATCGGAACCCATGTCGTCGGTAAATGCCGCTCTCGTGATTTTTCTTGTCTCTGCTTCAACGGCTTTGTTTTGCGTTATGTTTCAAATGTTTGGTTTGAAGTAGTTTGGGAGTCATTTGATTGCGGTATTAGTCAGGTTTGTTGTTGTGAAGAAGATGAAATTTCTCATTTCTATAAAGATAGCCAAGTTTGTAAAGTTTCTTGTATGGATATGAATAAAAATAGAGAGAATTTGAGGCAAAATACGGTTTTACCCAAGGATGGTTGCTACTCAAATGCCTAACCTACTCGCTAACTCAAGTCTGGCTTAAAGAGTTTTTCTTGGGTAGATTTCCTATCGAGTGCAATGCTAGATCAGATGTGTAAATAATACCACATACTAGACAAGTTTGGCACATTGGGCTCATTTAAAAAAAATTAGTGCTTAGAAGTTACAATGTTTCAGAACTCCCTTGATTCTGGAAGAAGTGGCAAAACTTCCATTGATCAGACAAAGACATCAGTTAGCTTCATGAGGCCTGCCATGTCAATAATCATCTACATTCATTTTTCTCTTTTTTGACCCAGAATTTTTTACATGTCATAATACTTTCCTTTTGCCCAGTTTGGGAAAATGTCTGTATTTCCTATAATCTTTTCTCTGCATGTTGTTTGCCGGTGGTGAAAATGATAACTTTTAATTTTTTTTGTGTCAACCAGAATTTGATGCAGTTACTGGAAGCAAGATTTCGTCAATTGATATCGGTTCTCCTGTTGTTCGGATGCAGTATAGTCCCACTAGTGGGCATGCTGTAATTGCTATCCTTGAGGTCAGTTTCTTGATGGCTTTCTGCATATAGGATTTTAAGTTGCTAAATGAAGATGACGATATGTTCCTGGGATGTTTCTGCGTTACTGTCCTTGCATGGTCTATTTGATGTTTTAGGCTGGTGGTATCATAACTTGAGCATATAGGTATAGGATCCTTTCTTTCATGGTCGATATGTAACAGTTGCACATGTCGCACAAACTTATGCATGGATGCAGATGCACATACTTGTAAAGTTCACATGATAAATAGGAGTGCATGATTTTCATAGTGAGGAAATTTTTGCAGTTAATTACCAATTTTCCAGCTGGATGGAAGTGAGTGATACTTTTGTGACCCCAATGAGGGACACAATTTGATGACCACTGCTTTGACTATCATCTCTAGAATCTAGATCTGCTGTGTTCCTTCTTATTGTAAACTAAATCCAATAGAATGATCTACACTAGCGTATCTGTTTCAGTTTTCATGAAGGAAACAAGTAGATAGCTATTGACATTTACTATATACCAAATGTATCTGCTTTACTGATTTTTTTCCTTTCCTTTTCACTCATGGACAAGCATGAGTTATTGAGAGGAAACCCTGCCTCTTCTCTTTCAGTGCTCATTGAGTTAGTCATTGTAAATTTACATTACTCGTGGTAATCTTCCATCTCTAAATCATGCTGCAGTCTTATTTGTTTGATTCTCTTCTTCGTGTATTAGATACCTATCTGAAGCAGTTTTCCTTTTTTTTTTTTGGGTGGGTGTTGTTTCACTTGTGCTTCTTTTCACCTCACTGCTCTTATTCATTCCCTTCACAGGACTGCACAATTCGATCTTGTGATTTTGACTCCGAACAGACCTGTGTGTTACATTCACCTGAAAAGAGGATGGAGCAGATTTCCATTGACACAGAAGTCCATCTTGCTTTGACCCCTCTGCAACCCGTTGTGTTTTTTGGTTTTCATCGAAGGATGAGTGTGACAGGTTAGTTGATCTCTTCATTTGATTTAGTTATTGATCCATTATGAAATGTTTAGTTTTTACATCTTATGCTTTTTCTCCTATGCATTTGTTTTGTTCTCTCCCCCCCCCCCCCCGGGGGGCGCCAATACACACATGCATGTATACTATATAATTCGCACACACTTTTTTAGAGTATATTTTCTATTAGAAGGTAAAGGATTCGTTTTGAGGAAATAAGGGATGTAAATCTATATACAAAAGAACCTCTGAGCTAGAAAGAAACTGAGAGTCTGCTGTATTTATTGAAGCATTTTAATATAAACAGAACTCAAGGGTTAGAGAAACTCAGAGATCTTACAATATTCCAAGAGCACAAAGTTATCACCCACCTATCTGTTAATATCTTAATGGGGAACTCTTTCCTCTCAAGAGCCATGGCCCAAATTATGAAGAAAGGTACAAGAAAGTCGAACTGTTTTACTAAAGGGGCCTATTATACTCTGCCAAGCTTAATCTATAACCTGCCATGATCCAGTTCATATTGTAGGAGCATAAAACTCTGACCAGATCTTAGCTATAAAACACTAATAAATGTTTATGCTTTGGTTTGTGAGGCAATATGGAAGGCTTTAAGTCTATTGGTAGGTTTTTTCCGTCATGATGGCTTGACGGGTGTATATAGCAAGTGGAGAATAAAGTGGCAGGTATTGAAAATTGGAAGAGAGAAATATTCTGAAAGATAAGCAAGGATGAGCTGAAGAAATAAAAGAAGAGCCTTGTTAGGCATGCATTATGCACACTTCCAGAATAGTAAAGTACATCATGCATTATGCTTGAGTGGGCCTCTGCCAATAAGCACACTTACACCTCTGTCCTCTCTCATCTTCAATTTACTTACCTAGAAAGGAAGATGTTCTTAGACCAATGGTATTAAGAGATGGAAGGAATACAGTTGTGGGCATCAAGCCATGAGCTGATGTTGGTGGAAAAAAAGACTAAAAATGAGTGTATCTGATTTAACCGATAACCAGGATATCTCTACTACATTTAGAATTACTGCAGAAAAATTTGGCATTATGCAATCACTTAGTTATATTCAATATCGTTGAAAAGCCTATATACTACATTACTTGAGTTGAGATGCTACTACTTAGATTGGATGGATAGCTCAGTAGATGCAATCTTGTAGCTCTATTGTGTGGGCTTTTGGTAATGCTCTGATTCAGAAATTTGTTTCCCAGAACTGGAAAGCTAATTGTTTTTGGTTGTTTTTTAAACTGAAAGTACGTTTGCTGTATTCTTATCTGGGATATAATGTGCAAGACAAGATGACGACAGATGTCCTTAGCAAAATTTCAGCAGTGCTGCATCGATATATGGTTGCATATGTTTTTGAGCTGTTGCATAAGGATCATCTTGGTCTTTTTGTTCTTTAGTAGAAAGGGTTCTAGGGAATAGATCTTACGTTGTGATCCTGGAAAAAGGCGTCACCAATTGGGCTCTAATAGCTTATTCAAATATCATGGAAAAGGTCCTTAAAAAAGCATAGAAAGAAAGATAAAGCACAAATGCCACTCAAACAGTCATCTGCTGGGCTCATTTTTGAGCTACTTTCTTATTGAGCTTTATAATCTCCAGATTGTAGCTACAGAACTGTCATTTCATGCACAGAGCCTTAGACTTGCTCTTAAATAATATGATTCTGGCAAAGCAGATAAATCTTTGTTCTGGCCTTATTGATGGATCCATATTAATAAGGTTGTTTTTTCTGGCACATGCTTGTAGTTGTTGGAACTGTTGAAGGAGGTAGGGCACCAACAAAAATAAAGACAGACTTGAAGAAACCTATTGTCAATCTTGCTTGCCATCCTCGCCTTCCTGTCCTGGTAACATATTGTCTTCCTTTTTTCTCTTTACTTTCAGTTAAAAGAACTTTCTGTCCTTTTCCTTTGTGGGTACTGCTAATGCTGAACGTTTACTTTTTTTTTCCAACTACAGTATGTAGCTTATGCAGATGGATTGATTCGAGCTTACAACATCCATACATATGCTGTTCATTACACATTACAACGTGAGAGCTCATTCCACTATGCGTCCTTTTGACATTTTAATGTGTGGCTTTAACTGGCTTTGCTTTCATTGCAGTTGATAATACTATCAAGCTCCTTGGAACCAGTGCCTTCGCTTTTCATCCTACTTTAGAATGGGTTTTTGTTGGTGATAGACGGGGTACTTTATTGGCATGGGATGTCTCCACTGAGAGACCTAATATGATTGGAATGTAAGTTCTAATAGTTATCTTGTGATGCATTGGGGTCATTTGTTATGCTTAGGGGGCTTCATCTTGTCAATGACACGTCTATAGTATCATAAATATGTGAAAGGTAGAAGAGACTGAATCTTCGGGGTGTTTAGAAAAGTTCGGAGGCTTGAGAACATGAACCAACCTGGTCATACCGGCTCAGAATTTTTATTTGTGTTTTAGACCAGTTTGGTTATTTGGGCTGGTTCATTGGGGAGTCAACTTGTCTACTTGCTCCTTGGTAGTTGGTGCGGCTTCATTGAAGTATGCTGCTACAGAAGTAGGACGTTCTGAGTTCATCTCCTTTCTCCATCACCATTGTCATCATCATCATAGTCAAAGTTGTCTATTGCATCTAAATTAGAGTTGTTTGTGATTGGGTTTGCTTCAATTCAGTTGGGGGTATATTAAGTCTCTTTCCTTAATGACATCTCTTCTTTTTACCTGATGCCCTTTATAGTGACATATTTGGGTTCAAATATTTCAACCAAACCCAACCCACTGGTAAAATCACCTAACCAGTTATTCTAGTTTGTTACAGATCATGGACTTTGATGAATTAATTGCCAAGGCAAGTCCCAGAAAATCAGAATCTAAGTTGATTTTCATCAATGGAGCTTAAGATTCCCATGAAACTAAATAGACCATGCAACCTGCAAGTTAAACAAAGAAACCATGTTGACAATGACTTCAAAGAAACCGTGTTGACAATGACTATAAGTTAACATGCATTCGCTGCAGGGAAATACATTATGGGATTATATTGAGGAAGGAGAATACTTAGCATAAATAGGTAGTAGTTAGGGTTTCAAATAATGATCAATGAGATTAAATTATCCATTCTCCCATTCAAAGAGTGGGTTGGGAGGCGTTTTTGCTGCTACATAGGGTTTCAAATAATGATCAATGAGCTTGGATTATCCATTCTCCCCTTCAATGAGTGGGTTGGGAGGGTTTTTTGCTACTACATTTTATAGGAATCAATCGAGTGTAGGAAAGTTAGATTTCATACTCCCTATGCATGGGTATCTGTTTTGTTTGGATAATTAATTTGGAGATTCAATAAAGGAGAAGCATCCTATGTGTCCATAGAAAAGTAGCCAATAGAGGAACCCATGCTGTTTATTTAACTTGTGACATAGGATATCAATTTTTTTGAGCACCTCTGGTCTAAATCAAAACATTGTTTTCACTCTTGTCATCCACAAAGGTGAATTACTAATGTTATAATCATCCTTGGTCCACCTTCAACTTCTGATTCTTTTCCATTTATTGATTTTTACATCACTTTTGTGGGCGTATCATTGAGTGAAGCAGGTCTTAATTCCAGTCAATCAAGTGTAATTATAGGTCTCTGCATTTACTGAAGTTGGCATTTCTGAAGCATGATCACATACTAGGAATCAAATGCCTATTGCAATGTGTGTGGTGAACATGCATAATGTACATTATGTACAGTGGCTAATCTTTTGTTTATAATATCTCAAAAGTAGCTAAATCTTCATGTTTCAAGCTTTAGAAGTGGAGAATCGGTAATGGTCTAGTTACTTTTATATACGAACCCGAAAAAATAATGTGAGTTATATTTTTGGTCATAGCTATTGATTTGCAGTACAATTGTTGCCATGAAATTATTAAAGCTCTATCCATTGCTATTTTAAAATTCTGTCCTTAGACATGACATCAATGTAGTTCTTTTATGTGGGTAAATTGATGAAGCACCAAGGGAATTCACCTATGTACAGATGATCAATCACAATAGAAGGGAGACATTTCCTTAAATATTAGCTTTTGGAAAGATTGAAGATCTTGATAATTGGAGCATTTAATAGGGGGTCAATATCCTGGATAATATGCCCAGTGGAATTTTTTTGGAATGTGGATGAAAAAGTCATGGTACAGTTAGCGTCTCTAGGCAATTGGTGTATAATGCTTCACGACTTGTTATTATGATCTGGACTAGTTGCAATTTGATATAGAGATGTCATTTTTAAACGGTGGGGTCCTCCAAGCCAAAAAGAAAACAAAAAAGATGCTTGGATTGTCCATGATATCATAACAATTTTGCAGTACTTTTTTTCTAATTTATTGATATTTGTGTGGTACATTCTGGATTAGTGGTGACGCAATTCTTACTGTGTTTATAATGTTCTGTTAAGAATTTTATTGCCCCAGTAACAATTTCTGACCATGGATGCATTATTCTAATTACGTGCAACCAGTACGCAGGTGGGTTCTCAACCAATTATTTCAATTGCTTGGCTTTCAATGCTGCGGCTGCTAGTCACACTTTCAAAGGATGGGAACCTTCAAGTCTGGAAAACACGTGTGAACCTTAATCCAAACAGACCACCCATGCAAGCAAATTTTTTTGAACCTGCAGGTATTCCAGATTTATGGGTTCTTCATGCATTTCACAACATCACCATAGCAGAATATGCTGATTTTTCCCGTCGTCTCTTTTTGTGTGAAACCGTCATTTGATACTCAAGGAAGTGCAAAGTGTTTTGATCTTATAAGGAAAAAAATTGTCAAGTTCTTTCCTGACGCGAGCAACTCTGATTTCTCCTCTATTTTAAATTCTTATTTCAGTCCAATATGTTTAAATGCTGGCAATGATTTCACATTTTACATATGAGATAATGTAAAAGAACTTAAATATGGAAACCATGTGATGGTTTGTGTTGGAAATTCAATTTGCATTTATTACGTATCATGGGAGTCTGGTGGATGGTGCTTGTTGTGTTGTGGATTGAACTTTGTGTTTTGTTACTTGGTTGATAAGATTTGCACTGGCTTTTTTGGCAGCTAGCTCGATAAGTATTCTAAGTATTTTTGTTTTCCCTGCATCTTGTTGACCAGCTTTTGATATTGAAAGTTGTGAAGAGGCTTTTTCTCATGGATATTGAAATAATGGGTTTTTGACCCCCCAGTTGCTAAAATATGTTCCATTCCATGGGTGAAAGCTGCTTCTTTTTGGATTGTTAGTCTTCCAGCTGTTGACCCATATATAAAATTTGCATCGATAAGAAGTCAGCATGAGTTTGGTTTGCTTCTTTATGTGAATGAAGTGCTTATCTGAAGCATGATAGGATGATTCAGTATCGATCTATAAATTATCCAGTTGGATGTGGAAAGTAAAGCAATAATCATGATCACATGCAGTCTATTTTGCAGGAGTCATTAGTAAAAGCTCCATAATCTATGTGGCATTGTTAACATATAACAAATATTTTGCCAAATAAGAAATAATTATTACTGGTGTTCCATAGTCCTGACTACTAATTTCTTATGAACAGAATCAGTGTTCCAAAGATGTATTTTCATTTTCTTCATGAGTTCTTGACTTCTGCAACTTTGATGTTGTTGTCAACTGTTGAAGTGCTGGAGCTGAAATAACTGATGTCTAGTTTCTCCTCTGCCTTGCATGTACTTGCACATATTCTGATCTGCTTTGGCTCATGGTCTTCTTGATTTTGGCTGCAGCAATTGAACCAATTGATATCCCTAACATTTTATCTCAACAAGGGGGAGAAACGGTGTATCCCTTACCACGGATTAGAGCATTAGAAGTGCATCCCAAATTGAATTTAGCCACTCTTCTCTTTGCAGTTACGTGCAGCCATCTACTTATTACTACCAAAGTATCCTGATTGGACTTGTGAAATGAATCTCATTTTTTTCCATTGACAGAGTATGGCAAGCACTGACAACCCGAAAAGTAGAGCTGCATACACTCGGGAGGGACGGAAACAACTCTTTGCAGTTCTCCAAAGTGCTAGGGGGTCTTCAGGTGATTTCTAGTATTTACCTTGATGTACCATTTGACCTATTTTTTTGTTATTAACAACTGCTGAATACTCTCATCTATGTATAAGTTGATTTATCCTTCTCTCAATTTATTGCTGCATCTTCGGATATTCTATAGTGTCGATGCTTTTCAAGCAATTTCAGTCAAGTTAATAGTCATGAGCTATATTTATTGACAATGTGTTTCTTTGGTGAATGTTTGGTCTAACTTATGGATAACTTTTGGATGTTTAAATTCCTTCTTTGAGGAAAATGTGTGATTTTACCAAGAAAAGGAGTGGCTTACTTGGCAATTACCATGGACCTCTAGGCATTAGATTTAGGTTCTAGTTTCATGACCCTCTCTTCCACCCAATGGGTGATTGAACGTATCTTGAATCCCTTTGAATTCTGTCCCCTTTCTTGTTAAGTTTTAGTTCTAATTGTTATACACTTTTCCTCTGTGGGGTTAGAGAACTTATCTTCAATCCATGCATTCTGAAATATTTGCTTTTGTATGTTTTAGTAAAATTATAGACCATCATCAGTGACTTTCCTGAAATCCTTCTAGTGCATCCTGAATATACATCTAATCATATATCATCTTTTTACTGTCATCAAGTAATATTTTCATTGGTTATGGCTAATATTTTTATTCTAGCTTCCAATATGTGAACTAATAATTCATAAGTGATGTGCAGCATCTGTTTTGAAAGAGAAACTTTCCTCCTTGGGTTCCTCTGGAATCTTGGCCGAGCATCAACTTCAAGCACAATTGCAAGAGCATCACTTGAAGGGGTGAGTCCAGAAATTCTCACAGCGTTCATTTTTTATTATACCCTGTTACATGAGCTTATCTGTTTGCTGAAATCATTTATGCTATTCTGTATCTTTGTTGAATGATTAATTTCTTTTTGATCTTTTTTCCAGTCAAAATCACCTTACAATTTCAGATATTGCAAGGAAGGCATTTCTTTATAGCGTATGTTTCTTCTTTGCTTTAATTTTTGTGGACTAATGTTGATTATTTGTCTCACCTTTCTGTGCTTTACCACATATATATCTAATGGTTTTTTTTTTTTTTTTACCTCAGCTAACTAATTTGGCAATGTGTGGCTGCATGTTGCAGTCTTCTCCCTTGGCCTTTGTTTTTCTTCTCCAGTCCTTTGTATATTCGATGAAATTTACTGAAAAAATCGTTCACCACATGATTAATATATAAGATTAGATAGCAGAAGGAAAGCTTGCTAATAAAATACAAGACTGATTCAAAGTTATTGAATATATAATCTCCAAGTTACACAGTATGATGAAAAGAAGTATCAGCCGAGACATGAGTCCTTTTCTGCTTTCCAGATTTTTGAACCATGGGTGGGCTGTATAACATAGTCTTATGTGGTTGTGTAATCACTCTTTACATATAAGGGTATGGTTGAGTTGTGGAAGTTTTAAATTTATAAATCTTCTTGCATCTGAAATACGCTATAAGATTTGCCCAAGCACAATATTAACTAAGACGGTTTACCTGAGAGCTGCATTTTGTGTTATTGCACTTTGAATATAGATGTAGTAGTGTCTCCTGGTTTGAATGAGAATATGTACTTAATTCTGTCTTTCATAAATGGAGCATAATTAATTCAGATTTCAGTTCAGAAGTCAGTTGGCTGCATTAGCTAAAAATTTGAACCTTAAAAAGACTTTCATTGAGCGTAACCCATGCAATGGGTTTCAATCTTTCAGTAGGCCTGGATTGGGAATTTTTTGAAGGCCCAAAGGAATGTGCTCTAAATTTGTTTACTATTAACGCATTGAAATGCTTATCAGGTCTGGGCTGGTTAAATTGCTTTAAATTCATATTGACAAAACCCTTGAACTTCAACTTTCTTTGAATTTTTATCAGGAAATGATGACATTTTTACCTTTGGCAATAAGTGGTTTCACTGTTTCTATTATTTTTCATGCTGGAAAAGATTTCAGATTTGTGGGTGCTATTTGATGTTTTTCTGTAGTAGGTGTTTTTCCACCCTATGATATTAGCTAGCCTGTCTCTATTTTTCTCTTCAGATTGTTCACACTACTTATTGGTATGTTGTTGCAGCATTTCATGGAAGGTCATGCAAAAAGTGCTCCTATTTCTCGATTACCCCTTGTTACTGTCTCCAATGCTAGCCATCCTCTGAAAGATATTCCTGTTTGCCAGGTAACTTTTCAGTCTCTGATGCTCAATCTCTACAATCTCTATCTATTTTCATTGTATTTTTGTCTGAAGCCATTTTCATTTGGCAGCCATTCCATTTGGAGATGAATTTCTTTAATAAAGAGAGTCGAGTCCTTCACTATCCTGTCCGAGCTTTTTATGTAGATGACCTAAACCTCATGGCATACAATCTTTGTTCTGGGACAGATTCTATCTACAAGAAACTTCAAAAATCGGTATGATGCAACGCAAAACCCTGGCATCTGGAATATTGTTTTGAATTGTCAATCACCTTAGGCTAATGTCTCCAGAAACTTGTCCTCTTATAATTGATGCAGTATGTTATTTCAATTGCAGATCCCTGGGAATGTGGATTACTATCCAACACGCATAGTCTACAGCATGAAGCAGCATCTTTTTCTCATTGTTTATGAGTGCAGAGGTGCTGCAAATGAAGTTTTCCTTTACTGGGAAAATACTAATATTCAGGCTGCTAACAGTAAGGGGAGCTCGGTCAAAGGTTTGTCTTTCCAATTTCCAAGGAAAATCCACTTTTACTTCATGTACATCGATATAAAAGCCACAGAATGACTTAGATCATTTATTTCTGAACTTTTCAGGTTTAGATGCTGCATTTGTTGGTCCAAATGAGAATCAGTTTGCAGTACTCGACAACGACAAATCTGGACTCTCTTTATTTGTACTACCAGGAGGAACTTTACTAGAAGCTGATAATCAGAAGAAGGAAGCTTCTAGTGCTGAGCAAAGCGAATCTGCAGATACTAATGTTGGTTCTATTCAAGGCCCTCTTCCATTCATGTTTGAAACTGAAGTTGATAGAATTTTTACGACTCCTATAGGTACCTGAAGAGTGGAATTTGCTTTTGTCATTCATATATCTTGTTAGATGCTTTTACATGATCCAGATTAATGTGCAGAGTCAACTTTGATGTTTGCTTCACATGGGAACACCATCGGTTTGGCGAAGCTGGTCCAAGGGTCCCGCCTTTCAACTACAAATGGCCATTACATATCGACAAAAGCAGAAGGGAAAAAATCCATTAAGCTGAAAGTAAATGAGATTGTTCTCCAGGTAATGTTAACTAGAAATGTTTTAAGCCTTCTGGACTCTTTATCCAGTAATTGATTTTGCAAATGGGTTGGTATCCCCTTTGTGCCACTTGAATGAAAATGTTCCTGATAAGAAGAGGGCTATCTTTGACCTTTAACTAATTTTGTCCAGGCAACCTGCAGTCCTGACAAATGATATAAGAAAATGTCCATGAGGATATATTTTTATTTTCTGTGTGACACTAGCATAAAGATACCCCTTGTCGAGCAGAGATCTGAGCAATTTTCACCATTGTAGTTAATTTTATCTTTTGTGGGTCTGTTAGAATGTTATAACATAGGATTTCTGTAAACTCTTGGTTCCTGCATGAGCTTGTGATTTTTTTCGCTTTTTGGCCACATGTAGTTTGCAGTTTGATTTGGGAAACCTTTCTCTTAATACTAGTCATGAGGACACTTTGCCGATTTCAACCAGCTATAGAATTGGAATTAACTTTTTATTGAGGGCAGATATAGGCTTTAGATTGTTCAGGAGCACCTGAGAATTGTGTGCACTTGGAAGACAAATCTGCGATCTGTAGATAGTGGATCTGGATGAACATTGTTAAATTACATTTGAGGAATATGTGTTGAGGTGCTGCTGATAGGAATGAAACTGCTTCTGTGCACATATTATAGCATGTGTTTTTTTGTAACTTTCGGTAGGAAATGAGAATCTCTTTGTAAGAAAATTGATCCTCTTCCTCTTTCCCTATCTGTGAACTAATTTCAAGAATGAGGAGATTTAAAAGCTCCATTGTTTCACTTCAGAATCTGCAAGGGTGTGGTCATAGAAATGTGGTTTAAATTTTCTTTTAGTATCAATTTCAAATGATGCACTCTAGTTTTGTGGAGGATTCATGTCCTCTCCTCTGACTTCTTTTGCCACCTTGTTGCTGGTTCAACGACATAGCTGTTACCTCTTGATGTGATCCTATCTGCTGTTATGTGATTAATTGAACTCATCTAAATCATACTGGCTTGATGTCCTGATTGTTAGGTATTGTTGTTTAATGTCGATAATCCTATTGACATGTGCTAGTATACTTTTTCTTTTGTAATTTTATGTATGACATTGAATAAATGCGTTTGCCAATTCAAATGTTGATGTCAGTCGGACTTCGGCAGGTGCATTGGCAGGAAACTCTCAGAGGCTTTGTTGCAGGAATAATTACTACGCATAGGGTTCTTATAGCATCTGCTGATCTTGATGTGCTGGCAACCAGTTCTACCAGATTTGACAAAGGAATGCCTCCAATATCCTAATTTAGAGGCTTTTCAATTAGCCTTTTTCCTCTTGGCTACATGTGCAGTAGAGTTCATGCTTTTCACATGTACAGATTATGAAAATTTTGTTATTGATGTGATGAGAACATTGTATGTTCTTAACTTCACCTTACTTCAGATCTATTTTATGGGTTGGGCCTGCACTTCTGTTCTCCACAGCCAGTTCAATTAGCGTGCTTGGCTGGGATGGGAAAGCAAGGACCATTCTCTCTATCAGTATGCCTTATGCAGGTGCTGAGTTTTGTATTTTTAGGACGTTTTAAAAAATTTCCAGCATTTTTTAAATTTATATTTCATCTTTTGATTTTTACACTGTCACTGTACTTCTGACACCAGGATGATCTTCCTTTCCAGTTTTGGTAGGTGCTTTGAATGATAGGCTGTTGCTGGCCACCCCTACCGAAATAAATCCTAGACAGAAGAAAGGAGTTGAAATTAGGAGCTGTCTTGTTGGACTTCTTGAACCTCTTCTTATTGGATTTGCCACAATGCAACAACACTTTGAGCAAAAAATTGACCTTTCTGAGATACTATATCAAATAACGTCAAGGTACTCAACCCTGATGCTACACTGTCTGGAGTGAAGATGTACATGTTATTGCTAAATGAATTTGCATGAGATCCTAGTGAAACCTGACATGCAATATCTTTTTTGGGTAACAAGGTTTGACAGCTTGCGTATAACTCCACGATCACTCAACATCCTCGCAAGAGGTCCTCCTGTTTGTGGGGATTTAGCTGTATCACTCTCTCAATCGGGTCCACAATTCACACAGGTTTGCTTTTCACCATGTTCAACAGACTTCATCATAATCAATCATCTTAGGACCTATCCTGTTTATTTACTGTTTTGGCTGTCTAGGTCTTGAGGGGTATATATGCAATTAAAGCCCTCCGATTTTCTACGGCTCTATCAGTCTTGAAGGATGAGTTTTTGCGTTCGAGAGACTATCCCAAATGCCCTCCAACTTCTCATTTGTTCCATCGTTTTCGACAATTGGGATATGCCTGTATCAAGTAAGTAGACATAAGTACCTAGTTGGGAACTTCACTTGCCTCGAGAAATGTTCACATTACATGTCATTCCTAATAATTTGTTTCAATTCTTACAACTCTTAAAGTCCACCTGTACTGTTAATTTCCGTTTCTGCTTGTAATTATCTTGATCCGACATTTGCTCCCATATACACCAGATTTATAATAAATCAATATAGTAATGTATAAGGGATTTCCTGTTGAAATCTATTGTTTTCTTGTATATTCTTTGGTCTAAATGCTTGGATTTGTAAATCCTATTGGTATGAATGAGGTCATTGCTGGAAATTTGTGCAATATTTGTTTGGGCAGTGATGATTTGGTGCTGGAAGAACTGGCTTGTTGAGCTTGACTGCCAATAGTGTGACAAGTGAGACATTGGACGGCTTTTACTATGGAGTGGGTTTTTTTTTTTTTTTTTTCCTTTTTGGTCAGAAGTCTGGAGTGGTTTTGAGTTGGTGATGTTATTGTTAATTCCTTTTTAGCTATATTCCATATAGCATGATGACAAACATATTACACACATGCATCCTTTGTTATTCCAAATGATACTTAGACTGCTATACAAAAAGATGCATGGAATTCAATTTCTATGTGATCTTGCTGCTTCTGTTTAACATGTGAGGTGACACATTTCATTCTCCACGAATATCTCTGAAAATATATCCGAAATGCAGTTTGAAGCTCTGATGTATTGTTTAAGCGTTATTTTTCGACGAACACCATGTCAGTTATTAACGTGAATATTGACTTGGGGAGCCTTGAAAATTGATTATTCTCAAGCTTGCGAATATTGTTGATTGGGTCGCGTGGTTGAATACCATGGTATATTTGTTTAAGTTGGCAATACTAGCCTTGCCTAAGTATACATAATCTTGTCTATTTCACTGCTTTAGTGTATGGGTCCCATATGTAATATTTGTTGACACTTGACCTCAAGTGCATACAGAATGGTGTATTGAAGAGATAATATTGTACTTGCGGGTCCATTTACTTGTGCCTGCCTTCAGTTGCTAATAGAGAATTGACATGCAGGTATGGTCAGTTTGACTATGCAAAAGAGACTTTTGAAGTCATATCTGACTATGAAAGTATGCTGGATCTCTTTATATGCCACTTGAACCCCAGTGCCATGCGACGTCTTGCTCAGAAATTGGAGGAAGATGGTGGCGATTCAGAAATCCGGCGATATTGTGAACGAATTTTGAGAGTCCGCTCTACAGGATGGACACAAGGAATTTTTGCTAATTTTGCTGCAGAGAGCATGGTCCCTAAAGGACCCGAGTGGGGTGGTGGAAACTGGGAAATTAAGACCCCTACTAATCTGAAGGACATACCTCAGTGGGAGCTTGCGGCTGAAGTTATGCCATATATGAAAACAGATGATGGTGCTATTCCATCTATAATTGCAGATCATATTGGTGTGTATTTGGGTTCAATCAAAGGAAGGGGCAATATTGTGGCAGTTAGGGAAGACAGCTTGGCCAAAGTTCTCATTCCTGTTAGAAATGACAGTAAGCCAAATGGTATACAAACTTCTTTGGTGAAATCAACGTCTAATGGCATTGCCAAGGCCGACTCCAAGGCTGAATCCTTGATGGGTCTGGAAACCCTTACAATGCATACTGCTACTGCTGCAGACGAACAAGCCAAAGCTGAAGAAGAATTTAAGAAAACAATGTATGGTGATGATGGTAGCAGCAGCGATGAGGAAGGTGTGTCCAAAACAAAGAAATTGCAAATAAGAATTAGAGATAAACCTGTTGCCTCTCCCGTGGATGTTGACAAGATCAAAGAGGCAACAAAGCAATTCAAGCTAGGTGAGGGTTTAGTTTCATCAATTAGTAGGACAAAGTCATTGGATATTGGGCAGAGCTTGTCACAACGTTCTGCTTCTTCAACTGGTGGAATGGTTACTGGCCCTGCAGGTTTTAGTCCGGTTTCTGCTCCTGCAGATATTTTTGGTACTGATGTGTTATCACAATCTGCACCAGCAGCACAGCCTGGTCCTGCCATTACGGGAATGGGGGTGACAGCTAGACCCATTCCTGAGGACTTCTTCCAGAATACCGTATCGTCCCTGCAGGTTGCAGCTCAATTGCGTCCTCCTGGGACATCTCTCTCAAAAATGGGTGAACCTGCTAGAGGCGTTGAAACTGGAAAAGCAACAACTAGTCAGGTCAATACATCTGCAGCTGATATAGGGCTTGCTGATGGTGGTGTTCCCCCTCAAGCCTCTCAACAACCTGCTGTCCCACTTGATTCAATTGGACTTCCTGATGGTGGCGTTCCACCACAAACTGCTGCTCACACTGTAGTAGCACCGCAGCCTCAGGCTCAAGTCCCCATCTCAACCCAACCTCTTGATCTTAGTGTTCTTGGGGCTTCAGCTTCCACAGATTCTGGAAAACCTGTCCATCCTGCTTCTCCACCAGCATTCGTGCGGCCTGGACAGGTGAACTTAAATTATTTACATAGACGTATATTGAATTGTGAAATTGTCCTATAGATTTCTTCTCTTGAGTATTGAGAAGCATTTCCACCTATTTGGATCCCATGAAGAGTAGTTTTGGGGCTTCTAAGTTCTAGACTAGTGTAACGGGCTAGTCTTTGCTTCTCTCCTTTTGCTATAGTATGAAAGTTGTGTTAGACTGCACAAATGCTTATGGTTTGATAATGCTGCTGCTGTAGTATGGCAAAGAGCAAGATTCTGGAACTATGTTATATGAAGTAAAATACTTTAACACCTTGATCTATTGAGTATTTCTTTCTTTCTTTCTTTTTTTTCTTTTTACTTTTTAAAATTTTGTGAAGAACTCCATTTGATCTCTCTCTTGTTATGGACAACAAAGTGGGGCTGCATCCTGTTTTATTCTCATTTTTCAATGATGTTGCAATCTTAACGTTGTCAAAGTTTTGCTTGATATATGATTAGATGATTGTACATTGAGGTTATGCATTAGTTGGCCAGTGGCCACATTGAACTCCCACTCTGCTTCAACAACTGATTGATGAATTCCTCATATGGAATGCATGTTAATTTTATGTTGTTGGCATTTACAGGTTCCACGTGGGGCTGCTGCATCAGTATGTTTTAAAACTGGTCTTGTACACCTTGAGCAGAATCAGCTAGCTGATGCATTATCTTGTTTTGATGAAGCCTTCCTGGCACTTGCAAAGGACCAGTCACGTGGGGCTGATATTAAGGCACAAGGCACTATTTGTGCTCAGTACAAAATTGCAGTTACTCTTCTACAGGTGTGTGGTAATTTTTCTGTCAGTTAATGTAAATTAATGAAATGCTCGTTTTGATTTTGAAGGCAAGTCAGTTTAAGTCTGGAAAATCTCTTTCGGTTCATTTTGTCAGTATTGTTGAACATGCAAATTTCACGACTTATTCTTATAGGTGAACTCTATTTCCTCTAGATATCCATAATTTGGCCATATTATTATGCCCAAACTTGCATCATTACATTTTTTATATTGACACTGCAGCTCTGAAAACCTTCAGCACATTTTACAAAGGAATATTTGTGGAGACATGGTCTAATCTTCTATGGTTTTCGATGTATGACTGCCACTTCTGAGAATGCTGCATTCATTTTAGTTGAGTAGTCATATCCTGAATATAGAGAATTTGACTACAGCAAGACCCACTCATGGAACCTCATCTGCTCACATTATACAGCCAGAGTAAAATTTCACTTTGCCATTCTGTAAGCGGTGCCCAGAAAAGTGATTACTATATGTAATTGCACGAGGTTCTTTCTTGTTAGTGAAGCCCATTTTTCTGTGACATTGTCAGTGCCACCTCTGTGATATGAAATTTGTTTTGATATAATGCAGAGAGTTTGGGAGGATAAAGTAGTCATAATCAATAAGGAGTCCGCTTAATTGTTTTCCCCATTATTTGAGTTTCTTCAGACCACATCTACCTCTATTGACTTTGATACCACAGGAAATTGGACGCCTGCAAAAAGTCCAAGGTGCCAGTGCAATTAGTGCTAAAGATGAGATGGCCAGACTATCCCGACATTTGGGTTCTTTGCCACTACTTGCAAAGCACCGAATAAATTGCATTCGGACTGCCATCAAACGAAACATGGATGTTCAAAACTTTGCTTATGCCAAGCAGATGCTTGATCTCCTCTTGTCAAAAGCACCTCCAGGCAAACAGGACGAGCTAAGGAGTCTTATTGACATGTGCGTTCAGAGGGGTTTGTCCAACAAATCTATTGATCCTTTGGAAGATCCCTCTCAGTTCTGTGCTGCCACTCTCAGCCGTCTTTCAACTATTGGGTACGATGTCTGTGATCTATGTGGAGCGAAGTTCTCAGCTTTATCAACTCCTGGATGCATCATATGTGGTATGGGAAGCATCAAAAGATCGGATGCTCTTGCAGGTCCTGCTCCTGTACCTTCACCATTCGGCTAAAGACATACTCTCATTTATACACAGATATGAGAGTTTTGAGTTCTCGATCCTCTAGGCTTCATGTTGCTTACTCAATGATTCAAGGTGCTGCTAGATAAAATGCTTCTGTAGGATGTTGAAGCTGCTTATTGGAGAGTTTGAATAGAACGTGTGCCCTTTAGGTACGTACTCTCTGTATTCTTTTGTAGGAGCTTGTGGTATGCTTCCAAATTTTCCCCTTGTTTTATTCATTGTATATGTTGAGCCATTTTGTCATGGCCACGCATTCATGTCACCGGTGTGTATATGTAACATACAAATTCTACTAGTTGAAGGTCCTCATTGATTATTGTCCATTGATCTGTAATGGAAAAAGGAAAGACTAGAGAGTGACTCGAAGGAAGAGTGGCTTGTTGTGGAAGTTTTTTTTATGGCAAATGATAGATGCCGGAAATCAAATGTCCTAAAGACCAAGTGAAGTTGTTTTCTGAAGTTACATCGGAACTCTCCTGTGAAGAACTTGTGGCTTAACCGGGGTAATTTTCATGGACGAATGGAGCGCTAGTGTCCATGGTTTTTATTGGCGGTTGATGTAGTTTATCTTTGATGGATGCTGTTGCAGGATTTTGCTTCTAATTGCTTATGTGATGCTTTGTCTAGTTACTGCGTGCTGTCGGCGATATATAGATAGATTCACTGATTCTCTGACCAAGATATATTTTGACTTACCCTTTGGTCCCAAAGACCTTTAGAGGGAAGTAGGAGGGAAAACAAGCCTTAGTGTTGGTAGGAACTAAAGTATTGACGAACAAAAGCGCAATGATTGTCCAAATTATCATCATTTCCGAGGGAATGCGCCAAATGAAAAGTCGATCTTCGATGTCCCACCAGATCCTCCGCAGGTGTATTGAAATGTATCTTTGGTTCCACGTCAGTAGCATTCAAATCCATACTATAATAAGGTCTACGTTCATTTTATAATCTCTCTCCATCCTTCAACACCTCCAAATATCGAGCTATTTAATGGTTGATACCTCTCTGATACCTTCATATTCCAAGGAGAAGGAATAATGCACTGGTATTGTTTTTGTCGCAAGTTAGATGTAAAGATGGCTTCGGATTGTCCCAGGGCAAGAATCCTGAGAATCTTTTAGTCAATCTTGAATTCTAGTGGAAATATACACAAGCCTTTTTAAGGACATGTATCAGTAATGCGGGATCAAAGTTCATGAGCACCGCGCACGCTTCAACTAGCTTTTTCCAGCCACGAGGGTTTATCTCGGCATGGAAATGATACTTTGGAGTGAGGCCTACCAACGAGGTTTGACTGACCTTCCGAGACAGAGTGAGGAAAAAGACGAATCTTTGTCCCTCACGATTAACAATCATGTCCCGGAGATTGACTAAAGTAGCTACTTGCTCGAGTTTAAACCTGCTTGTTTGCCACTACAATGAGTGCACGTGGGGCCGATTGACCCGAAAAGCATTTTTAGGGGGGATCTTTCAAATTTTAGATCGTGCACCGATGGTCACAGCTTCGAGATTCCAGGTGTTGAATAATTCTCAAGTCGTGCACCCTTGGTTATATATATTGGTGAAGAATATTAGGTACAGTTTGTAAATTGGGTGCTACAGTGTCGTACCTGTAATACATTGTCTAATGGGTGCACCAAAATTGTCGATATTTCTCTTTTCATCTTTCATTATTATGGATTAATGTTACAAAAAACCTCAAACTAATGCTTTGTGATTTTTTGGATCACAAAAAATCAGAAACTAGTTTACTTGTGACAAATTTATCCCAAATTATATTTTTGGTTAGCAAAAATCTCAAGTTGGTATATTTATGATAAATTTACCCCAAATTGTTATGGATTATCATGTGGATTTGCCATGCCAATTAAGTTCTTGTCTTGTGTCATCTAGCTTAACAATTTTAGGTAAAATTTGAAAGAAGTTAATGGATGGTAAATGTATCATGAGTGTACCGGTGTGGAGTTTGGGTGACCTAAAAATTAGTTTGTGATAAATTTGTGACAAGTATTGTAGTTTGGGATTATTCGTGACCCAAAATTTAGTTTAGGGTAAACTTGTCACATGTGTACCAGTTTGGGATTTTTCGTGATATTAACCATATTTTTATATGGTACCAAAATGATTAAGAGAGAAATTGAAATTTCACACAAAAATTTATCACTAAATTAACAATAATGAAATGTTTAGGACTAAATTGACATACATATAATATATTTAGAATTGATTGGTTAATTTATCCATGGATAAGCTAATTACCGATTAATTAGCTTGCCAATGTCGATTTGCTTATTAGCAAAATTGCACAACCCCATTACCGTGTGTTCCCCCGTATAGTATGCATGATCTACCTCGAGAGCGAGTCAAGAGGAGTGTCTGTACTGAATTAGTATAGGTCTATGCTGTGTTGCAATGACATACTAATTACAAATGATCATGCATTGTTCATGATAAATTAATAAGGGCTTCGTAGAAAGTCCTGACTATTCACTCTGTCAATATTGTGCTTTAGTAATGGTTATTATTTGTACTTGGAATAATTATCAAATGATATATGAACTTTAACCCGATATGCAAATGCAATATCATCCCTAATATTTTAATTTGTCAAACGTGATTCATGAACTTTAAACCAACGTACAATATTGTCACCTAAACTTTTGATTTGTCCAATATGATCCCCGAATTTTTGATAAATATATGATCTAGTCTATATGCTATATGAAAATATCCAATGCTATTCTTCTGTTAATTCAAGTGTAGGGATTACATTAAACATTTTCATATAATCTAAAGATTAGATTGAACATTTATCAAAAGTTTAGGGATAATATTGAGTGATCTTTTCTTTTATGAGTGTGTTATCGTACAATATATACTACTGAGCCTTTCCTCATTTGGAAAAAAAAAAAAAACTGTGGTAACAGCCTTTCCTCATTTGGATTATAAAATTTAGTGCGCATGACCTCTTGCTGAAGTCAACCTGGCGTTGGCACTCGAGGAAGGAAACTGCTGTATTTGGTTCGCTTTTCTTGGGTGTACTGTATTTGAGAAATTCACTCTGTCTGGGGTATTAGAGTATCTAGATGATGGAATGTACTTCTATCTCCTACTAGTTTGCCTCAACTTTTAGATGGATAGATAACGATAGAATTGGTGATTTTCCCTCTCTAATCGGAGTTCATTTTTAAGCCGAAGTCACACGTCACGGTCGTTGAATTTGTGAAACTTACCCGTGATAAATCATGTTGAATAATTTGACATGGATAAGGTACACATTACTCAAGTCTAGGCACGCCAAAGTTATCTCTAATACATACAACAAAGAGATTCACCATGACCCAACTTTAGTTCTCTAACTTAAACACATCCATTTGCTCTAAAACCTAATAAAGCCAACCAAATAACTTTTGGAACAAATTTTCAAAGAGAAATTATTACTTAACGGCACCGTCCCTCATAAAAAAAAAAAAAGATGATGCCTTCTCTGCCTTTTAATTTTTCCTAGGAAACCAGTTAAATTTCCTCGAAGAAGAATCTCATCTATTTTCTTTTTTTTTTTTGATAATCGAGGACTCCACCATGGGCCCGTCGTGCCCGAACGACATCGAAGGGCCGGGTCCCTATACCTCAAGGGAGACTAGTACATGACCCCATCACCATGGTCCCCCACTTAAGATGTGTTAGCAACTGCAGAGTTTCGATCCTGGGACCTCTTCGAAGTTTTGATTGTAGTAGACTTAGAGCATTGGATATCAAAACATTTTGAATGAAATACCTCAAGTTATTATTTCAAATATTATACTCTAAAGAAGATTGAATGGTATGAAAGCAAAAATTTATTTCGACCCAATCCAATTTCTGGAATATTTCTTCTCGTCATTGTTACATTCATGAAGCTATATAATTGACTTTTGTTTTGTAACTAAATAATGGTTACGCACATAATTGATACTGAAATCATTCTAAACTCTGAAATGAGTTATGCATTTACGCTTTTAGCTGCTTCTTTATTGTGTAGAGTAATTAGTGACTTCTTTTTTTCTCGTCATTATCACAGTTTTCAGCTAGATAAAATTTTAAACCGTCCTAAAACCAAACTCCTTAGGTACAGTTTCCCATAAATTCTAAGGATCTTCTACTTGTTAGTTTCCTTATATAATTTGGATCGTCTACGTAAACTCCGGCGATATATCCTGGTCTTGCCAAAACTTGATGGTGGATTGAGGATTATCCCAAGTTTTGGCCATTCATCGCAGATTTGAAAGTTTCTAAGTCATGCAAGAGTTTTGGGACTGATTAGTGTGCAATGGAGCAAATGATCATCCTCGCCTTTCCAAGCAATGTACACCTATTGGCGAACAACCGGAAATTATGGGCGGGGGAGAGAGAGAGAGAGAGAGAGAGAGAGAGAGAGAGAGAAAGAGCTTTTAAATACAAAGAAGAATAATTACACTGTAGAACCAACTCCTTGAAGCTGCAAGATATTCAATGAGAGAGAGCTTTTAAGTACAAAGAAGAAGAATTACGCGGTAGAACCAACTCCTTGAGGCCGAAGAAATTCAATGAGAGAAAGAGAGAGCGAGAGAGAGAGGGAGTGAAGAAGCTTCAAGCGTTGATTGAGTGACCAACACCAGGGCTGTGACCAGGCTTGGTCGATCGAAAATTTGCAACATGCTCAACCTTACTCGTCCTCTTCTTACCTCTTCCTTCACCACCTCCGAAACTTCTTCCAGCGCTCACACCCGTCTCATGATGGTGGTGGTGGTGATGACGACGATGAGCCTTTGAAACTTCCCTCAAATGCCTTTCTTCAACATGGAAAACGTCATGGCACAAAATCAAAACCAAAAGCAAAGAGCACCGACATGCGAAAGAGAAGCGAAAGTGTTTTGCCATCGTGGTATGACAGAGTTGGACCAAATTTTTATTTTTCTTTTATATCTACTTTCAACTGAGATGATTAAAGAAAGACTGATGTGTTGGGAGTGAAACTGATGTACTCAATTGTGCTATTTATAATCTCTCTCGTTGTAGTGGGAGGTAATATGCACTATGTGGGAGAGAGAACTAGTGGGAGCATATTCCATAACAGGACAACCAAACGATGTGGACAAACCAAAGGGAGGGCAAAGAAACAATATTGTCGTGCACCATTCTTCCCCATGACGGACGGGCACATGCAACTTAAATTAGGTGTCCTTCGTAAGATACGTGCAATAAAAGTCCTAAAATTTATCACGAAAGTGTAGTTGAATCCTAAAATTTGCAAAATATGCAATTAAATTCTAAAATTTATCAGACTGATGCAGTTAAGTCATTCTGTTAATTTCTTCTAACTTGATAAACGAAAAATGCCGACATGATTTTTTTTAATATTTATACTCTCTTCCATGACGATAATATGGCTAAAACACAAAACATAATGCTAAAACGACATCTTTTTTTGTCTAAATATAATTTTTAATACAAATTTTAATTAAGATTGAAGTAAAAAATAAGCTAAAAAAGAAAAAGAAGCAGGCGGCAAGGGCTGCCCTTGTTGCCGCCACCCCCCACCATCGCCATGAAGGCCGGCGATGGCGGCAAAATGGTTGGCAGGAATCTCTCTCTCTCTCTCAACTGCTGTTACCTCCAATGTCTTTAGCTACTCCTATCGAAAGAAGTGGCCTCCGTTGTGCCATCGTTGTAGAACAGCTCCTCTCTCTCTCCCAACTCTTGTGTCGAGCTCATGCTTGTTGCAACAGAGTGTGATATCAGAGTCTAAAATAAAGAAGACATAGCAAAATATAAGTGATACCAGAAAGGTGAATACGCCAGAGGCAACCAGAACCGTTGCTTTTCTGCAAAAGACCTGGGAAAACAAGCCATGAGTATTAGGGGATTAGTCATAATGATTGACATATCTGCCCACGCACACATTTGATCATGCATACCGGATCAGCTTCCACTGGTCTGCCAAACACAGGGGCTAATGCCTCGATAAAGTGCCTCCTAATATCGATTAGTGCTACTGCTTCCATAATCTGAGAAGAATTCGGTATTAACCTTCTGAAGTATAATAGTCATTCGAGAAGATATCAACAGTCACAAGTAACTGCCAAGCAAATGCAGCTGACCTGTCCTTGAAGAGATTCTTCGAGATGGGGAAGGTATTCAGCCATGCACCTTCCAGGAAGAGAAATCAAAGCAAGAGAAAGCAACACCTGAAAATAAGTACTTTTCTACAAGAAAAATAGAATCATGAACCACGCAACATATAGCTATACGTACATTCCATCCACCCATGAAGGAAGCTTGACATCGTCCACCGAAAATAAAGCCTTCAATTCAGGAGTAGATACTAACTTAAGACGAGAGGCGGAGGCAGCAGATACATACTTTTTTCCAACTGGATACACAACCTGCCACCATGAAAATTTCCCATATTGCCATATGCATGCCATTGAATTTAAGATACATTCAACAGAAAATTTGAGGAGACCTGTAAATGTATTTTCTGGAGATGTCGCCAAGGGCATCCATGCACCACTTTGTTTATATTCATGTCCACCAGGGGAACTGCAAACTTTACCCCCTGTGGCTACGCTAAAATTCAAAGGCACAATAACCAGAAATATAATTGAATGGTATTCAAATACAACACTACTGCTGCAACTTAAATGAGAATACAGAACACATCCTTCCAAGAAATACCTTATCAAGTCCAGAACTCATATGCATTTCAATTCCCTGTAGAAAGAAAAGGGAGTTATGCACAACAAGAAGATGAGGAATGGTCCAACAACTTGGATGGACTGTGGAATGAACTCAATCAAAATGAGACATCAGTTATATCACCTCATTAGTAAAGAAGTAAATAAGCAAGTCCAAACAAATTTCTACCATCAATATTGATGTGACTATCAGACCAGTTTTATTATCCACTGATCAATTACACTGTAGGAACCATGTACTAGTTAGAACCTACCCTGTCATTGGTAATTACCCATTTCAACCAATGCAAGAGATAGAATCCTATGGTCATACCGGACTTCATATTTGGAGGACGGCACAATTGCATATGAGAGGTTTTAAGAAGCAGAATCATGAAGATTCTGTTCCTATAGTGAACCAATAGATTAAAAAGTGGGAAGAGAAGATTAGGTTGATTAAAACTTCGGCAAACTAGTCAAGTTCAAATACCACATATGCGGTGCCAACAAATGTCTCAAGCATACAAGCAATCTAGATGTCACAAGACTGCTCATGATAAGAGTCACATCATCATTTTGCTTCTCATAATATAATGGAAGAGTCAAAGTTTAGTGTGTCTAGAGTCATTTACCTCCCTAGACAAAATAGTGCTAATCTCGAACGTCAGCCTATCATCATCAACCTCTCCAGCACGTCTCCTCTGATAGTCCGTGTACTCATCCCTAATTAGCAAAGTCATTCTCCGGTTAACCACTTTCGACCGTTTAGAATACTCACATCCACAAACCACGACACATCAAATTCGAGAGAACACTAGCCTCAGTTCTTGGATGAGAGCACATAGCCGAGTAGGGTCTTTGTGATTCCAATCAGACAAGCTGTTCTTGGCTCCCTCCATTTCGTTTCCTCCCTCCCTGCTCCTCAGCCGAAACGGATGAAAATGTTCATCTTCTGGCGCGAATATAACATCTGGGGGACAAAGGGGAAACTCCGCGTTGTATAGAACATCCCCTACACAAACACCGACGAATCATCTCAGATCACAAAGCTTTCCGCCTCGAGGCAAACACGGCAGATACTCCACTCGCCAAAATCTAATGTAGCCGAGACGATAGACAAATACCAAAAGCGTGCGCTTCAACTAAACAACCTAAAATCTTCTGACATTGCGTCGAAATGCGCGGTCCGGACATTCGAGGAACGCGTAAAGCAAACAGATCAGACACCGATCATCCGCAGGATACCAGGAATTTCGCCATCTAAAAGCAGAGCACTAGAGGTGCGACTTACACTTGATGTAGTCCAGGCAGTAAGGAATCAACAGAGTGAACCGATCGAGCACTCCGGGGTAGCTCTTGCTCCCGGACCACACGTTCTCGACCTGCGACCACCGGAGCTCGCTCACGAAAACGGAAACCGCAAAACTCGAAAAGTAAGGACGGTCCGGGAGCCGAACCGAGTTCCGTACCTTGACGCCGAGAGTAGACTGGTGGACGAGGTAATTGAGCTGAGCGGCGATGAACGGAGGGAAGCAATCGGAGGCCATGACCCCCGCCGCGGCGGCGGCGGCCGAATTCGGCGCGGCTTCGGCGATCGAGCGCCGGTTGGCTCGCGATCGGGGATCGTTGGCCCTTCGATCTCCGGCGATGGGGGGGGAGGGAGAGGCTGGCGTCGATTCGGAAGTGGGACGCGACGGAGCTCGCCGACGAGGTCTCGGCAATCGCCTTGGTGAAAAGACTGCTCTCCCCGTACCGGGCCCAGAACAAGGACGGGCCGCGGCCCAAGAGCGAGCCGGCCCGGAAGCGAGTCTACTGGGGGGCAAAATCGTAACTTCAAAGGGGAACGAAACCCTAATCCTCCCCGACAGCAAGCATAAGTACGTCCTCTGCATCCCGTCTTTTCCATTCACTCGCTCGCTCGCTCTCTCTCTCTCTCGCTCCTCTCTGTGTTGCCGCGCCGGCGTGCTTCCAAAGCCCTCGCCCTCGCCCTCTCTCTCTCTCTCTCTCTCTCTCTCTCTCTATATCGTTGTTTTTGTTAGGTTTATGGATGAGTATGTTTTTGTTAGGTTTATTTTGAACTCTTAAATGTCGTTGTTTTGTGAAGTGATGAGCTAGAAGTTAGACGTGCACATCTTAAGCTTTGATTTGGTGTATTAAAGCCCCCGAATGTAAGTCATTTGTCAACTCGAATCCATCTAAAAAATATACACACTATTATGAAAATATGACTTGAAGTATGCTGCTGTGATTGTTGAGCATGCGAGGAGGTTTTGTTTGTTGACTTTGCTTCTCTTATGAGTGCTTCATTCGGTTGATTACTTTTATACAATGTTATTGGATGATTGTCTATGAATTGACGATCAATAATCATGAATTTGAGGTTGATTGAGCGTGATTTGTGTTAATCTGCAATTTCATACCTTTATGATGGACTTATTGTTTTGGCTAAAAATGAAGTGCTAAATGAGGTTTTTTTGACCTCGAGCCCTTCTAGACATAAAAAATACACTTCTAGAGCTTTGATTTGATACGTCACACACCCATAGTGGATGTCGTTTGGTTGCTGAAAAGCACATTTGAAATCTGTCAATTCTGTAGCAATTTTAGATTGATTTGCTGTTCTGACTTATTGATGTTCTAGCTGGATTGAGCTAGTAGATGATGTTGTTTGAACTTATGCAGGATGAACTTGCAAACGATATATTGATCGATGATGGAAACCAAATAAATACGCTTAGGAAAACTATTGCATATAAAATAGCAAGAGACCATAGTATGCTGGAAATTCCATGAAATTGTATTTTCAACTTTTGTAAATCTGTCCAGGAAGCTTTTTCATTTTTCACTGGCAATTGCACAATGATGACACAAAAATCAACAAAATGTTGGACAAAATCATTTTGGAATATCAAGTTAAGGATGATTTCTCTGAGCACCGTCCTTTCACTTGACTAATAAATAATTATGCTTTATACTTATCACGTATATATTTAAGCATGATATTTGTGAAATGTTTTTGAAGCGAAATTTTTACATGGAATTTTCACGTGGCACGGGACTGAATAATCGTGTATGTATATTTCAATAATGGTGAGAGAACCTTGTATTTCTTCTTTTATGCATTGCTTGTGGCTAGTTAATTTTACCTGGGATTCCGACCAAAAAAAAAAAAAATTCTACCCGGGATCATATATTGTTGATAAATGTGAGGAATCCTACGCTATTCTTATATGCACCGGTTGTGGCGGGTAAACGCTTTGCAGCATTCAGGGTGAGATTGGGTCTATTTTTAACCCTTTCGACCCGCATTAAAGATTTTACAAAAATAAATTGACTCAAAAATTTTGATTAAATAATTAAATGGACTCAAACCGAGGAAGCTGTTTGTGTAGCTGTTCAGCCCAGAGTGCAGGCTAATTCGGCCCAGATCCGCTCCACCCTTGGGCCCATGTACGATCAAAGAAAAAAAAAGGAAAAAAAAAAAAGAGGAACGGGAAGAACTGCTCTGTTTCTTCGATTTCAGCCGTCTTCATTTCCTCAATCTCTCTCTGGGATCTCTCTGGTAGCTTCGGCATTCCATCGATCGGTTCTTCAGATGCGCGTTCGAATCTAAGGAGCGATCTTCCAGGTAATTCCGCAACTCCTCTTCGATCGAACTCCATCACTGCTAGATCGGTCTCCCTCCATCCCTGTGCGCAAGCGCCTGCTCGTGGATCGGAGCTACGCCGGTCGTAGTTTCGTGTACTGCTTCTGACGGCATGGCGATCTCCGAGCTGGCGCCATCGACCGATTCGGCTCTGGAATTGAGCTTAATGCGGACGATCGAGGATGTTTCCGTGCGCAGCTGTTGTTCGTGATTGCTGTTTTTGGGCACTCGCGTCCCTTTTTTATTTTTCTTTGAATCGATGCTGAGGATGGGAATCGGAGTTTCAGGTGAGTAGGAGATGGAGTGGTCGACGGTGCAGCATCTGGATCTGAGGCACATAGGGAGAGGCCTCAAGCCCTCGCAGCCTCACGCGGCGGCGTTCCATCCCCATCAGGCGATTGTCGCCGCGGCTATCGGAACCCATGTCGTCGGTAAATGCCGCTCTCGTGATTTTTCTTGTCTCTGCTTCGACGGCTTTGTTTTGCGTTATGTTTCAAATGTTTGGTTTGAAGTAGTTTGGGAGTCATTTGATTGCGGTATTAGTCAGGTTTGTTGTGATTGGCTGTGATCAAGCTGCTCGGTGTGATTGGTTTTGCTACTTTTTCGTTTGATTTTCTGACTTAAAATGGCCGAGTAGAACTTCGCACGTGGTGCAGTGATTTAGTTGAGTTCCGGTTATTAGTATATGTGTTCTTTCCTTTTTCATTCCCCTTTTATCTCTTTATTCAATTCTTCTTTAGTGTAATTTAACTTTCGTACACTTACAAACATGGCTACAGATGTCGACTTGAAACCGTTTTGCAAGATGGTATATTTGAATGATGACCTTTATTGAAAATTGTTAGATCGACTAGGCATATCCATCAATCAATGAGGTAAAGGTAAAGTTGGAGTTGAAGTTGAACTAGAATCTTAAGCAGAGGAAATGCAATGATAAGTTCCTTACCTTCCCACTACCCTCTAGAACGGTCAGCATCTGGATCTGAGGCACATGGGGTTTCGATCCTTCGCTGATTCATTCAAGGTTAGTACATTAAATGTAGCTCAAGTCAAAGTATGGATGAGTATGTTTTTGTTAGGTTTATTTTGAACTCTTAAATGTCGTTGTTTTGTGAAGTGATGAGCTAGAAGTTAGACGTGCACATCTTAAGCTTTGATTTGGTGTATTAAAGCCCCCGAATGTAAGTCATTTGTCAACTCGAATCCATCTAAAAAATATACACACTATTCTGAAAATATGACTTGAAGTATGCTGCTGTGATTGTTGAGCATGCGAGGAGGTTTTGTTTGTTGACTTTGCTTCTCTTATGAGTGCTTCATTCGGTTGATTACTTTTATACAATGTTATTGGGTGATTGTCTATGAATTGACGATCAATAATCATGAATTTGAGGTTGATTGAGCGTGATTTGTGTTAATCTGCAATTTCATACCTTTATGATGGACTTATTGTTTTGGCTAAAAATGAAGTGCTAAATGAGGTTTTTTTGACCTCGAGCCCTTCTAGACATAAAAAATACACTTCTAGAGCTTTGATTTGATACGTCACACACCCATAGTGGATGTCGTTTGGTTGCTGAAAAGCACCTTTGAAATCTGTCAATTCTGTAGCAATTTTAGATTGATTTGCTGTTCTGACTTATTGATGTTCTAGCTGGATTGAGCTAGTAGATGATGTTGTTTGAACTTATGCAGGATGAACTTGCAAACGATATATTGATCGATGATGGAAACCAAATAAATACGCTTAGGAAAACTATTGCATATAAAATAGCAAGAGACCATAATATGCTGGAAATTCCATGAAATTGTATTTTCAACTTTTGTAAATCTGTCCAGGAAGCTTTTTCATTTTTCACTGGCAATTGCACAATGATGACACAAAAATCAACAAAATGTTGGACAAAATCATTTTGGAATATCAAGTTAAGGATGATTTCTCTGAGCACCGTCCTTTCACTTGACTAATAAATAATTATGCTTTATACTTATCACGTATATATTTAAGCATGATATTTGTGAAATGTTTTTGAAGCGAAATTTTTACATGGAATTTTCACGTGGCACGGGACTGAATAATCGTGTATGTATATTTCAATAATGGTGAGAGAACCTTGTATTTCTTCTTTTATGCATTGCTTGTGGCTAGTTAATTTTACCTGGGATTCCGACCAAAAAAAAAAAAAATTCTACCCGGGATCATATATTGTTGATAAATGTGAGGAATCCTACGCTATTCTTATATGCACCGGTTGTGGCGGGTAAACGCTTTGCAGCATTCAGGGTGAGATTGGGTCTATTTTTAACCCTTTCGACCCGCATTAAAGATTTTACAAAAATAAATTGACTCAAAAATTTTGATTAAATAATTAAATGGACTCAAACCGAGGAAGCTGTTTGTGTAGCTGTTCAGCCCAGAGTGCAGGCTAATTCGGCCCAGATCCGCTCCACCCTTGGGCCCATGTACGATCAAAGAAAAAAAAAGGAAAAAAAAAAAAAGAGGAACGGGAAGAACTGCTCTGTTTCTTCGATTTCAGCCGTCTTCATTTCCTCAATCTCTCTCTGGGATCTCTCTGGTAGCTTCGGCATTCCATCGATCGGTTCTTCAGATGCGCGTTCGAATCTAAGGAGCGATCTTCCAGGTAATTCCGCAACTCCTCTTCGATCGAACTCCATCACTGCTAGATCGGTCTCCCTCCATCCCTGTGCGCAAGCGCCTGCTCGTGGATCGGAGCTACGCCGGTCGTAGTTTCGTGTACTGCTTCTGACGGCATGGCGATCTCCGAGCTGGCGCCATCGACCGATTCGGCTCTGGAATTGAGCTTAATGCGGACGATCGAGGATGTTTCCGTGCGCAGCTGTTGTTCGTGATTGCTGTTTTTGGGCACTCGCGTCCCTTTTTTATTTTTCTTTGAATCGATGCTGAGGATGGGAATCGGAGTTTCAGGTGAGTAGGAGATGGAGTGGTCGACGGTGCAGCATCTGGATCTGAGGCACATAGGGAGAGGCCTCAAGCCCTCGCAGCCTCACGCGGCGGCGTTCCATCCCCATCAGGCGATTGTCGCCGCGGCTATCGGAACCCATGTCGTCGGTAAATGCCGCTCTCGTGATTTTTCTTGTCTCTGCTTCGACGGCTTTGTTTTGCGTTATGTTTCAAATGTTTGGTTTGAAGTAGTTTGGGAGTCATTTGATTGCGGTATTAGTCAGGTTTGTTGTGATTGGCTGTGATCAAGCTGCTCGGTGTGATTGGTTTTGCTACTTTTTCGTTTGGTTTTCTGACTTAAAATGGCCGAGTAGAACTTCGCACGTGGTGCAGTGATTTAATTGAGTTCCGGTTATTAGTATATGTGTTCTTTCCTTTTTCATTCCCCTTTTATCTCTTTATTCAATTCTTCTTTAGTGTAATTTAACTTTCGTACACTTACAAACATGGCTACAGATGTCGACTTGAAACCGTTTTGCAAGATGGTATATTTGAATGATGACCTTTATTGAAAATTGTTAGATCGACTAGGCATATCCATCAATCAATGAGGTAAAGGTAAAGTTGGAGTTGAAGTTGAACTAGAATCTTAAGCAGAGGAAATGCAATGATAAGTTCCTTACCTTCCCACTACCCTCTAGAACGGTCAGCATCTGGATCTGAGGCACATAGGGTTTCGATCCTTCGCTGATTCATTCAAGGTTAGTACATTAAATGTAGCTCAAGTCAAAGTATGGATGAGTATGTTTTTGTTAGGTTTATTTTGAACTCTTAAATGTCGTTGTTTTGTGAAGTGATGAGCTAGAAGTTAGACGTGCACATCTTAAGCTTTGATTTGGTGTATTAAAGCCCCCGAATGTAAGTCATTTTTCAACTCGAATCCATCTAAAAAATATACACACTATTCTGAAAATATGACTTGAAGTATGCTGCTGTGATTGTTGAGCATGCGAGGAGGTTTTGTTTGTTGACTTTGCTTCTCTTATGAGTGCTTCATTCGGTTGATTACTTTTATACAATGTTATTGGGTGATTGTCTATGAATTGACGATCAATAATCATGAATTTGAGGTTGATTGAGCGTGATTTGTGTTAATCTGCAATTTCATACCTTTATGATGGACTTATTGTTTTGGCTAAAAATGAAGTGCTAAATGAGGTTTTTTTGACCTCGAGCCCTTCTAGACATAAAAAATACACTTCTAGAGCTTTGATTTGATACGTCACACACCCATAGTGGATGTCGTTTGGTTGCTGAAAAGCACATTTGAAATCTGTCAATTCTGTAGCAATTTTAGATTGATTTGCTGTTCTGACTTATTGATGTTCTAGCTGGATTGAGCTAGTAGATGATGTTGTTTGAACTTATGCAGGATGAACTTGCAAACGATATATTGATCGATGATGGAAACCAAATAAATACGCTTAGGAAAACTATTGCATATAAAATAGCAAGAGACCATAATATGCTGGAAATTCCATGAAATTGTATTTTCAAATTTTGTAAATCTGTCCAGGAAGCTCTTTCATTTTTCACTGGCAATTGCACAATGATGACACAAAAATCAACAAAATGTTGAACAAAATCATTTTGGAATATCAAGTTAAGGATGATTTCTCTGAGCACCGTCCTTTCACTTGACTAATAAATAATTATGCTTTATACTTATCACGTATATATTTAAGCATGATATTTGTGAAATGTTTTTGAAGCGAAATTTTTACATAGAATTTTCACGTGGCACGGGACTGAATAATCGTGTATGTATATTTCAATAATGGTGAGAGAACTTTGTATTTCTTCTTTTATGCATTGCTTGTGGCTAGTTAATTTTACCTGGGATTCCGACCAAAAAAAAAAAAATTCTACCCGGGATCATATATTGTTGATAAATGTGAGGGATCCTGCGCTATTCTTATATGCACCGGTTGTGGCGGGTAAACGCTTTGCAGCATTCAGGGTGAGATTGGGTCTATTTTTAACCCTTTCGACCCGCATTAAAGATTTTACAAAAATAAATTGACTCAAAAATTTTGATTAAATAATTAAATGGACTCAAACCGAGGAAGCTGTTTGTGTAGCTGTTCAGCCCAGAGTGCAGGCTAATTCGGCCCAGATCCGCTCCACCCTTGGGCCCATGTACGATCAAAGAAAAAAAAAGGAAAAAAAAAAAAAGAGGAACGGGAAGAACTGCTCTGTTTCTTCGATTTCAGCCGTCTTCATTTCCTCAATCTCTCTCTGGGATCTCTCTGGTAGCTTCGGCATTCCATCGATCGGTTCTTCAAATGCGCGTTCGAATCTAAGGAGCGATCTTCCAGGTAATTCCGCAACTCCTCTTCGATCGAACTCCATCACTGCTAGATCGGTCTCCCTCCATCCCTGTGCGCAAGCGCCTGCTCGTGGATCGGAGCTACGCCGGTCGTAGTTTCGTGTACTGCTTCTCACGGCATGGCGATCTCCGAGCTGGCGCCATCGACCGATTCGGCTCTGGAATTGAGCTTAATGCGGACGATCGAGGATGTTTCCGTGCGCAGCTGTTGTTCGTGATTGCTGTTTTTGGGCACTCACGTCCCTTTTTGATTTTTCTTTGAATCGATGCTGAGGATGGGAATCGGAGTTTCAGGTGAGTAGGAGATGGAGTGGTCGACGGTGCAGCATCTGGATCTGAGGCACATAGGGAGAGGCCTCAAGCCCTCGCAGCCTCACGCGGCGGCGTTCCATCCCCATCAGGCGATTGTCGCCGCGGCTATCGGAACCCATGTCGTCGGTAAATGCCGCTCTCGTGATTTTTCTTGTCTCTGCTTCGACGGCTTTGTTTTGCGTTATGTTTCAAATGTTTGGTTTGAAGTAGTTTGGGAGTCATTTGATTGCGGTATTAGTCAGGTTTGTTGTTGTGAAGAAGATGAAATTTCTCATTTCTATAAAGATAGCCAAGTTTGTAAAGTTTCTTGTATGGATATGAATAAAAATAGAGAGAATTTGAGGCAAAATACGGTTTTACCCAAGGATGGTTGCTACTCAAATGCCTAACCTACTCGCTAACTCAAGTCTGGCTTAAAGAGTTTTTCTTGGGTAGATTTCCTATCGATTGCAATGCTAGATCAGATGTGTAAAATAATACCACATGCTAGACAAGTTTGGCACATTGGGCTCATTTAAAAAAAATTAGTGCTTAGAAGTTACAATGTTTCAGAACTCCCTTGATTCTGGAAGAAGTGGCAAAACTTCCATTGATCAGACAAAGACATCAGTTAGCTTCATGAGGCCTGCCATGTCAATAATCATCTACATTCATTTTTCTCTTTTTTGACCCAGAATTTTTTACATGTCATAATACTTTCCTTTTGCCCAGTTTGGGAAAATGTCTGTATTTCCTATAATCTTTTCTCTGCATGTTGTTTGCCGGTGGTGAAAATGATAACTTTTAATTTTTTTTTGTGTCGCCGCAGCGGCGGCGGAGGACACGAGCCTGGCCCCCGCGGCGCCATTGGACGCGGAGGGGATCGACGGCCAGCGCCGGCCGCTCAGTACCTCGGGGAGCCACGGGGAGCTCGTGCCCGCCCGGAGATCGCGGAGCGCGGCTCGAAGCAGGCGGTGCTGGGACGCGCCCACGGCGGCTGCTCCGCCGGCCGCCGCGGCGCGGGTCAAAGCGGCGGCTCCTCTGATTGACCTCGTCGTCATCGTCCGAATTCCGGAACCGGGAGGGAACTTTTCAGTGCAAGAGTGATGGCGAAGCGGCATGGAAGGGCGCATTTGGTAAGAATTGGAGTTGATTATTAGAAATAAAAAAATTTATTCTGTTCTTAAGAACTGATTTTAAGTATTTTAAGTCATTTAATAGCTGTCTAAAATTTCTGATTCTGAAATAGAATTGTGCTTAGTATAATACTTATTAATTTTATTCTAAATTAATTTCTTTTTAATTTTTAAGTAATTTTTTTTACTTCTTTCCTTTTTTCTTTTCCTTTTTATCATTTTCTTCTTTTTCTTATGGTCAGACCGGCAACCGGCCAGACAAGGGTCGGCAACCTCATCTGAGCGTCGCCAACCCTCGGCGAGGTCAGCCCTCGTCGGCCGAGCCTCGCCGACAGCTGGGCGAGGCTCGACCTCGCCGGTAGCCAAGCAGGCCTCACCCAGCCCCAGCGAGGCTCGGCCTCGCTAGCATCGGTGGCTGGGCTTGCCTCCAGCAAGCTCGCCGGATCTCGCCCTAGTCTGGCGAGTCTCCAGCAGCCGGCGGCGACGGACGGCGAGCAATGGCAGAGGATGGTGGACGGCGGATAGCGAATAGTGGCGGGCAGTGGTGGACAGCGATCGCGAGATGGCCGAAGGGAGGAGTTCTTGATTTTGATTCTCAAATTTGTTCTTAGAACAAAAATCAACTTCTTTTTTTGTTCTTAATTCTATTCACAATCTGTTCTCGGGAACAAATTTATTCCCGTGAAAATTTTTTTTACCAAACGCGATTTTAGGCTCTAACTGATTCTGGAAACAAAGAATTAGAATTTGAACCTGTTCGGATGGTTACCAAACAGAGTTGAAGAGTGTACCCCGTGGAAGGTTCTCCTTGGAACTAGCGCGTGTTGCTGCAAGCTGTTTGTTTGGCACCAATACATTGAATATCACGGTTTATTAGGAAAGGGAAGTTACATAAAAGACCTCAAAATTTTAATGAAAAGTATAATTTTTCAAATTTTTGTTTGTTTAATATAATTTATAAATATTTGCACATCATGCAACGCGGTCTTTAAAAATCTAATTTATATGATGTTGTCTATAAACTTTTAATACATATTCAATTTAGTCCAAAAGTAAAAACGTTTAATAACATCCTTTCATTAGTTCAAATTAAGAAATAATTTCGAACATGTTTATATAATACAAGAAGTAGATTAAATATATGCTAAAGTTTGTGGACCTATTAAATAAAATAAAAATCGACAACTGGCATTGAATATTAGTTTAAAATTCAATAACATGTATTGAACAAATTAAAAATTCATGAACACATTACACACTGATCTAAAATTAAGGGATCATTTATACAATTATCTAAATACTAAAGCAACATATAGTTTTTTTTTTCTGGTCAATAACATATGGCCAAATTACATGGTGCAAATTAAGAATATAAAAGAAAAACCTATACGAGTAAGTACACCTATGCTTGAGATTATGAGAGATCAAAAGAGCACCGCATTTATTTTGTTAATTTAAGCAATTAGATTCGATTTTTCAATGACCTTATATTCGAACAAGAGTCGAAATCGGTCTCGACATTTTAACCTAACCTTATCCTTTGGAACTTTTCCAATAATGAGAGGTGGTCATGACTCATGAGCCTGAAAACCCGCTAGACTCGCGTAAGCCTAATCAATCAGCTGGAAGGATTAATTTGGAGAGCCTGGACGAGTAATCTCTTCGCGGAATGGAGTTCCACTTGTCCACTTCGATCGGTCAAGGATATTTAGAGGCATTAATAATCTCTGATAATGGGCGGGCCCAACTAAGAAATCGTCAGGCCCAACGTAAGGCCCGACCCGGCGGCGCCGGTGGGGAAGACTAAGCCGAGACGGAACCATAACAAAAGGGTATTATCGGTACATCACAGCCACGCAACCTTAAGTCGGTCGACCTCTGCTATAAATACGACCCCTGCCTCCCAGCAAAAGGCGGTACAGAAATCAGAATCTTTTGGGGGCTAGGGTTTTCTTCTTCCTCTCTCGCGCGTTCTCGTCTTCTCCATCTTCCTCCTTCCGTCGCGCGCGCGCGCCTGCAGGCGGGATTCCGTCCTCTACTCCTCCTCTCCGATTCGAATCGGGGTTTCGATCCGAGCGCGTGCCTCGCGATCCTCTCTCGTGTGGGCGAAAGGCGAAGTCTTTTGGAACGATGTCTCGTTGCTTTCCCTACACGCCTCGCGAGGGATGCGTGAAGAGAGGGACGCTGAGGGAGACTTTGATGGGGTCTCTTAAGGTTGGTTGAGCAAATTTCTCGGTTTTGTCTCGCAATTTCTCGGTTTTGTCTACGGCCTTGGTTTTGCTCCGGCCGTGATTGGCGGGGGTCTGGGTAGCGATTTGTACATGTGATGTGAGGTTTGCCTGGATCTTGAGGTTGCCGCCGGGTGGAAGGTTGTGTTGCGCGTAGTGGTAGACGCTGGTTGCCTGTGTATTTTCTGGATCTTGTAATTATGGGGTTCTATGTTTTGTACATGATGGGGGCAAGAAGTGAAAGGAGCAAACTTTGTCCATATTCTGTGTTTAGTGTTTAGTGAGGCAATGCTTTCTGACGTACCCAGCTTGGGTGCCATTCTTGTAAAGATTTAAAGATTGTAGTTCCTGCCTGGTGCCTTTGTTTGGTATTTGTTGCACGAGTAATTTGAACTTAAATACTAAATAGTTTGATGCATCTACGAAATATGCGAAATATGCGGACTTGCACCTATTCAAATATGCGAAATATGCGGACTTGCACCTATTCTTTTGTTGGGTTAATTTCAGTGATTTGGACTAAAACTTATGACCCAAAAAAAACACTAAAACCGTTTTGTGAGATGTCTTATCGTGCATCTAATCTTTAATCCTGCTAATGATTAACAATAAACTGGGTGTATGGCTTGTTTTAAATGGCGACATCTGTTTCATGTATTCTCCAAGTTATTTCCTGAGATTGACGAACACACTCAATTTTGTCTGTTTATTTGTACTGGTTTGGCATCCTTGTATAGATTTCCGAAATTGGTTTATTATCGATCGGATTTGATGGTGCCGAAAAATTGTCATATTGGCTGCTGATGCTAGCCTTTTTAGATGTTCACTAGCAACAGGTAGAAATAATGTTATCTACCTCTGCCTATGTTGTTTTTTCTGCTGGTTGGGGGGTGAGTGGATTGATTGGACCTGAATGTGTCGGTTCTTTCATGTGGAAAGAACAAGAAAACTTGTCTTATTGCGACCAATGCTTTATGATAATGCTTGGTCGTGCTTGCTTCTTGGTTTCCTGGTCCCCTGGTTTCCTGTCTCTGTGCTAAATGTCTTCTGGTGCTTTAAAGCTCCAGAAGGAAAAGCAGAAGGTGGCTGAGACAAAAAGAAGTAAGCCAAACAAGAGGGAAAAGGAGGAGACCGAAAACCCCCTGAAACCCTTTGCTGGTAATGTTGGTAATGTTAGCAAGGTAAAGAAACCACCGACACCGGCAGGAATGAGGAAGAGAAAAGTTTTTGATTCAGACTCCCCTCCAGTGAGTAAAGACTCCAAAATGGGGAAGAAAAAAGTTTTTGATTCAGACTCCCCTCCCATGAGTAAAGACTACTCTGAGCAAGGGGAGAAGAGTTCAATTACAGAAGAGCATGAGCAACCAGTTGGTTACCTATCTGATGGGAGCAAGAGCAGCAGCAACAAGAGTAGACAAGATGCCTCGACCTCTAGCATTGAACGGCGTGGTAAAGTTTTGTTCATTTGCATTTGTTTGGTGCGTGGTAAAGTTTTGTTCATTTGCATTTGTTTGGTTCTGGTGTTTGGTCTTGGTGATTATATTTGACGGATCTATTTTTTTGACATTATAGGCAACATTCTCAGAATCCGGTTGAAACGAGCAGCAGCACCTGAGAGTCCATTTGTTGGACAACCTGAGTGCACTACATCCGGAAGAACAGATTTTCTTTCTAAGCAGCATTTGCATGAGACGAGTCATGCGCCTTGTCAAATAAACATCCCTTCGGCTACTGCGAAGGAGGAAGCGAAGGAGGCTTTATTGGTGAAGCCAGAAGTCTCTCCTCAATTAGATACAGCATTTCCGACTGTCCCTCCATCAGCCAGAAATGAATTGTCAGAGCTTGAATCCACATATGAAACTCTGATAGAGCATTGGGTGCCCCTTCCTTTGGATCACAGACTTGGTGAACCTGATGATGAGGACTGGCTTTTCAAGACGAAACGCGTAGAGGGTAAATCTCCGAAGCGGCCTAAAGTAGGGGACGACACAGCAATTTCTTTTACTTGGCCGCCGCAAGCCCATTATTTACCTGAGGCCGAGATTTACGCCTTGCCTTATACTGTTCCATTTTAATTTTTTTTTCCGTTCAAATTACTTTGTAAAGCGGCACAGATGTACATAAATTGAGCAAAACGAAAGAGAAATTTTGAGCAAAATGAAAGAGAAATTTTGTCCCTTTACCTTATCTAGTAGTATGGAAATTGTCGCTCTTTGATTCAAAGATGATCAGAAATGGCGCTTGGATAAACCTGAGGTCCGTCGTACGATCTCGTGGACCCTGCTCAAAAACCGAACTGTGCTGAATGTCGCTGCTGTTGGACGACAATGATTCATGATGTGATGAATGGAAGTGATTTGCGTTTCATATGCAACTGGAAATGCGGGCGTTGAAAAACGGTTATTATGTTGGTTGGTAGATCTCGACATCACATTCTCCAAGTCTTACCGACTCGTTTTGTAGGCCCGCCGCGCGGCGAATCATTTCGTAGCGCAGGAAAAATTGGCTTCTGCTAATTCGGGAGTGGTGACCGATCAGGGTCGCGTACGGCTCCCGGCATCATTCGTTCTTCTTCCCGTTCGCCCGTGATTAAGCACGAACAGCTCCTTCTCCGTCTCTCTCTCTTCCTTCTGGGGTCCAATCTCTCGGACCGGCGTCGATGGTGCTGGAAAGACCCGAGGACGAGGAGAAATGGCTGGCCGAAGGGATCGCCGCCATCCAGCAGAACGCCTTCTACATGCATCGCGCCCTGGTACTCTCTCGCCGCCCCGTCTCCGAACTCCTCCTCCCCCTTCCCCTCCGATCGCCGCCGCCGCCGCCGCGTCGGGGTGTCGTTAAAAACCTGGCTTTCTGATCTCGCTGTTCTCGCTCGATCCTTTCTCGTTTCAGGACGCCAACAACCTGAGAGAAGCTCTCAAGTACTCGGCCCTGATGCTGTCCGAGCTCCGGACTTCGAATCTCTCTCCCCACAAGTATTACGATCTCTGTACGTCCTCTCTCGATCTCTCTGTCCCCCTCCCTGGACTTGCTGGCGTGGAGTGATTCTGTTGCTATCGAAATTGCTCTCTTTCGATGTGGTTCGGTAGATTCTGAACTTGGAAGGCGATTGAGCAAGGTGTGCTCGTTTGGTTTCGTTTCGTTTTGTCGGTGATTTGGCCGTTTTTCGGTTTGGTTGACCACTAGATATGAGAGCTTTCGATGAACTGAGGGGGCTGGAGATGTTCTTCAAGGACGAGGGCAGGCATGGCGTTTCCATAGTCGATTTGTATGAGCTCGTGCAGCATGCTGGCAACATATTGCCCCGACTGTAAGTGACAGGAATGTGCATAAACGCCATTTGGTTGGCAAAGCTTTTTGATTATGGCCTCATTCTTCTCTTCTGTTTTTCCATTCTTTTTGGGCGGAAGGTTATTTGTGTCTTCTCAGCTTTGCTATAACGTGTTTGTTTTGATTTGCTGACCATACGAATTTAATCCATGATCTTCATAACTGAATTCAGCTGTTACAGCATGGTAGCTTCTGGTGTGTGGTTTAACCTTCTCTACCCCTGCAATCCATCTACAAACCCTTTTTATGAGTAGCCATGATGTATAAAGTCAGGTGATTATTGGAAGTTGTTAAGTGTGAGAAAAAAGCATTAGCTCATACTGTCCTTTGCATGAGCTGGAGTAGTCCCAATTTGATAGAGAGATCGATTATCGGCCGATATATAAGTGAGCCCCACCCTGAAAGGCCACCACCTCTAGTGCTCCTTGGGGGCTTGGCCCACATGAATCAGGCTGAGTCGTTATAAACAATATCTGAGCAGTGCACCAGCCGAAAGTGTGGGATTATCCTACCTGAAATTTATAGTGGTACATAAGTGCGCAACCCACCACCAAAAGGCACTACCTTTAATACTTCGTGGATTGGTAGCCAGAAAAAATAAAGTCTGGATGTTTGTAATATGCATGAAGGTGGCAATGACATTCTATTTCACACAATGACCATGTGGATCAGAGAACTATGTCTGAGTGCGATTTGTTTCGCACCATGTACGCAAATCAAGTCATAGCATGTATGTTAATCAATCACACTTCACTGTATTGCCAGAGAAGAATGCCAATCAAGATTCTCATATGAAATGACCCTTAATTCCAGGAGTTGATGTTGCCTCATCCAATGCACTTGTTACATCTGTAGTAACTTTTTCTTTATTACGATGCTTCGTTTCTAACTCCATGGGAATGCATCTTTTTTCTCGTTGACATTTTTCTGTAGCTGTATTACTATCTTCATCTTGTTATGTGTATCCTTCACTCACACTTAGATCACATAATTGTTTCCCTGCCAATCTCTTCTGAGTGCATTTTGAGCTTTTATCTTGGAATTTCAGCTATCTCCTATGTACTGTGGGATCTGTGTACATCAAGTCCAAGGAAGCACCTGCCAAGGATATCCTTAAAGATCTTGTTGAGATGTGCCGTGGTGTTCAGCATCCAATACGGGGCCTGTTTTTAAGAAGTTACCTATCTCAAGTCAGTAGAGATAAGTTACCTGACATTGGTTCTGAATATGAAGGGTATGAGTACTTGTTCTATGCTTTTCCACTTCACATTCAAGTTCATTAATAGGACCGGCCTTCTCTTCCTGGATACAGATCTGCATGCGAGACAGGCTGACATTATGATGAGGCTTGTACTCTAATAGGCAAATATATTGGTATCTGCTCGCTTAATGAAAAAGTCACAAAATACATGTTAACGACTCATGCTCTATTTCTTATTTCTGTCCCTTGTTGGTTCTGTTCAAGGTGGAGATTGACTCTTCAAGAAAGTACGAAGAGACAGAGAATCATGTCTGAGTTTGTACTTGTAGTGAAATTTCACTAAGATGCAAACTTTTTCTTCCTTCCTTCCTTTCTTCTTCCCATCCAGGATAATGTGGTCAGATTTGATGCATTCTCTCTGTATACTGTGTTTGGCAAGCTTGTAGTTCAATAGTACTTCTTCTACATACATTGAGTTGTTTATTGGTAATTAAATCCTCTTATAGATCCAAACTATAGAATACATCTAGTGCTGAGGTATTGTGGCTTCATTAGTTTCGCCTCGTAGTTGTATCTTTTCTGGGAATGTCAGTTGCTTCATATATCCTTATGTAGTATATAGTAACAAATTGGACATGATTAGTGATTGGCTACAAGTCAATCGTCTCGATCAGTTGGCCTCTTGATTTATCAGCTTTCATGTCAACCTGCAGAGGTGGCGACACTGTTATGGATGCTGTTGAATTTGTGCTGCAAAATTTTACTGAAATGAATAAGCTTTGGGTCCGCATGCAGCATCAGGTGAACCTTGCTCATCCTTATGATATACTTCAATGACATTTATGGTGCCATGGTATCTGCAATTACATGCTACAAGTGAATCATGAAATTATAATTTTTTTGGCATGTAGGTCTTATGGTGCTTGTCTGTCATTCATTGTCTTTGGTGATCCTGGGTTGAGGCATTCAATTTGACATTCTAGTCGCAGGGTCTTGGTCGGATTAGAGAGAAGCAGGAAAAAGAAAGGAGTGAGCTTCGTGATCTTGTAATAATCTGACATTGTCTCCATCCAAGGTTCAGCTCTGTTATATTAAGACACATAAATTAATCATGACTAATTTTCCCAGGTAGGGAAAAACCTCCATGTTCTTAGTCAGATAGAGGGTGTGGATCTTGAAATATACAAAGAAACTGTTCTTCCTGGGGTCTTGGAGCAGGTATCATGATTGATTATAGGCATTGACTATCATTTTCATTCTGGTTACTGACTTTGAATTTTGTTTCTTCCAAAGCCTGGATCATAGTCTTTGATAATATCATGATAAAATTGTCTTTGAACAGGTTGTCAACTGTAAAGATGATCTTGCCCAGTATTATCTGATGGAATGCCTGATCCAGGTCTTCCCAGATGTATACCATTTGCAGACCCTTGAGGCGTTATTGGGTTCTTGCTCTCAGCTTCAGGTGGGCAGCTCTTTTGTATACTTACCTTATTGATTTAATTAGCATGTTTGTTGCTATGAATAGAACACAGCATCTTGCCATCACTGCTGCTGCTGCTATGATGACATTGCTTCTACCACCTTTTCCCTTATCTATCTGTATTGACTCTATTTCTCACAAAATTGAACTTAAATGAAGATTACTTATGTATTTGAAAACGAGTTTACTGTTGTGAGACTGGCATAGGGTTCCTGGTCGATTATTTCAGTGTAGCAGTCATACTATTACAGTTTCCATGAGACTTGCCTGAACATCCAGATCTTTTAGCCAGTAAAAACAACTATTGCATGGGAAGATCAAAGTATCACTAAATTGGATGGGAAGCTTGCCAGCTTTGCAATTGGGAGCTACGTTCTATCAGAACTTCGAATTCACTGATGAGTATCAGATTTCCTTTCAACTGGCTCTTTGGCAGTGCGAAATTGTCAGTATCAATTTACATGCTCATTTTAAGATACAAAAAAATTTCTTTTCAAACTGGCTCTTTATTACTGCCAAATTGCAAATATTATTTATAGCTCATCTTAAGATATAAAACGGTGGATCTTGGAAAAACAATGGCTTATTTATTTGTTCTCTAAAAGAAAGAAAAACGTGACCTCTCCCATGGTCATCCTGCACTGAGCAGTATACTTTCAAGTTTTTCCTTTCCTTTCCTTTCCAACTGATATTATGCAGGACTGTGTGGTAGAGCTTCTCATAAGTAGGTATATGTCATCTTCAAGAACCCATTAGTACGATATAATTAATGCTGCTAGTCGTTGAAGAAAGATAAACTGATAGATCCCGTAGAGATTTGAACTTTTATTCTTTCATTCATCTGACTTAGTTTTGATACTCAGCCAACTGTTGACGTCAAGATGCTGCTGTCTCAGTTGATGGATAGATTGTCAAATTATGCTGCCTCAAGCCCAGATGTAAGTTAGCTTAATAAAAGCTTGTGCAGATCTTCTTTCTCCAACTTTATTGACATTTTCTTTGGTTAATGTCAGGTATTACCAGAATTTCTGCAAGTGGAGGCATTTGCTAAGTTGAGCAGTGCCATTTGGAAGGTGAATAGCTAAGTTTGTGTCCTGAAGGAAATTCAGGCATCAGTTTCTTGTAAAGATCCCAAAATTCAATTCATGATAGTTCTTTTAGCTGTTCTGAGCTTACACCAAGCTGCAGACTCCTCCCAAATTTTAGGTAGTCATATGGAAAATATAGATCTGGATTTCAAAGGACATTAAGACTTTATGAGAGTAGCTGAACAATTAATCACAAAAACAAATTTGGGGATATATAGCCAGTGGTCCTTAAAAAATTCACCCAAACTTAATGCTCCTTCTTTTGCAAACTATCCCTTAAGTATTCATTTTGACAATAGTTGGTCTTCATCCTCATTTAGGTGAATTTGAGTCGTGTGTTTTGGATGGCAGCTTCCTGGTTGGAACCCAAGATTTGCAGTTATACTTTATTTAAATTTAAACTTCTCCCATTATATGCTTCACATGGAAGAAACACTATCAGCTTGTACTTAATATGAGGTCTAGGGTAGGGACCAATTGATTCTAAATGATTATTGAGGGAATTAGATGTTCTAATGTATAAAATTTGGGACTAAAATTGAAGTGTGGAAATTGATAAATGGGGAGGCAAGCAAAAACATAGAGAGATTTGAGCGAAGGACCTATTTTGACACTATGCAAAATTTAAGGGATGACAGTAAATTGATTTGAAAGCTTAGGCTATTACATGAAAGCATTTTTTTATACTTAAATGAGGTAATTATAGGAAAGAATTTATCCTAGTAAGGATGTATTCTAGAACATGTAACTGCTAATTGCATTTACTTGTTTGAGTTTGACAAGAATGCATTGAAACAGTGAACAAATATGTGGAGACGAAGAATTCATATTGCTCGAGAGCATTAGATTACAACTTTAAAAGTCTGAGGAACCAAATAATCCAAGCCTATAGGAAATACCTAGAGCAAACCAAATCTAGGTCTTCTCTATTTCCTTCAATGATTTTATGTCTTCATGGAAAAATTTTGAAACTTAAAGTATGTAGGATCCAGGTTAACGAGTTACAATCTAATGGCAGGTTATAGATGCCCACGCTGAGATGCCAGTTGTTGGAGCAATTTCTTTGTATGTTTCTCTTCTCACATTTACTCTCCGTGTCCACCCTGATCGGCTTGATTATGTGGATCAAGTTCTGGTATGTGCTCTTCTGATACTTATTAAACTGATTCCAGTGACAATGGATCATGTCTTGAGATCATACTTCATGTCACCATCAATTTAGAGAGGTGTGTGGGCATGATCTATCAATTCTGTGAAAACTGTTGTGCAGGGAGCATGTGTTAAGAAGCTCTCTGGCAAACCAAAGCTTGAAGACAGAAGAGCAACAAAACAAATTGTTGCACTCCTGAGTGCTCCAATAGAGAAATACAATGATGTTGTCAGAGCCTTGACGCTTCCTAATTATCCACGCGTCATGGAATACCTTGATAGTTCGACAAACAAACAAATGGCATTGGTTATAATTCAAAGCATCATGAAGAATAACACCTGCATCAAGGAGGCTGATAAGGTCTGTATCACCCTTTCGCTTTGTATTTCTTATTATGAATTTGTGACTAAATTCTGAATTTGGTTTGTAGGTTGAGGTGTTGTTTGAATTAATTGAAGGACTTGTTAAAGATGTGGAGGGAATAGCTGAGGATGAGGTAATGATAAGTATGTTATCATATTTTTATTTGCAAATTGTGTCAATAGGTATTGTTAAATAATGTTATTTGACATATATCTTTGTTTGTTCAACATTACTTCACTTCATGCTCTTTCCTGCTCACTTTTATCATATCAAACATTTACTGTAGCTTGATGAGGAAGACTTCAACGAAGAGCAAAATTCTGTTGCTCGCCTTATACATATGCTATATAACAATGACCCAGAAGAAATGCTTAAGGTAAATCATGTTCTGATGCATGTTTTATGCTAATTCTCTATGGTAATAATGACTTAGAGAGAAGAGTTATCTGTTATTGGTGTCTGCATATGTGCTTTTATGAACAGAATGGGGATTTGACAGGAAGGGAGACAACTTGTCTTGTTTGTTAAGGACAAATGACATCACCTGGGAAATTTAAAAAAGTGGTCTGATCACGTCGCATGTGTACATCTTGGACTATGGAAAAGTTAGATTGTCTCATATCTGTTTGTGAATTACTGCTGTATATCTGTTAAGAGTTCCAGCTCAGGAACAATATTTTTTAACATTTTGACTGATGAAGAAATCCTTTTGATAGTGTTTTACAGAGTTATGATGGTTAGCTTTATCATAGGGAGAAATGTGGTCTGGGTATCTTGAGTAGAGATTAGAACTGATCCTGATTAATGGGTTATTTAATTAAGTTTAATATGTTATTTATGATGTAACCAATACTTTTCTAACTTCAAGCAACAATGGGTATCATCCAGTGTCCTCTGCTTTTATCATTGCTTAATGTTTCTTTGACCATGAAACGGCTGGTAATTTATTCCATAATTTTTCTAATTTGCAGATTATATGTGCAGTGCAAAAGCACATTATGGATGGAGGTCCAAATCGCCTGCCTTTTACAGTTCCTTCGCTTGTTTTTTCTGCCCTCAGGGTATGCTTTATTTCCCCCTCTTGACTGACCTGTTGAAAACTTTTAATTGATTATCCACATGGAAAGTAGACAGTGAGATCCGAAACGGATAAAAATTCGCAGAAATAGAATCATCTGAGAATTGGTATAATATGTTTCTTTATTCCTGCCCCCTTTCCATTTACTTTGTTGTTGGATTGCCCGTCATATTTATGCGAAGAAGGGACTCCTCCAAAGTAAGTAGCTTATATTAGTCACTTTCGGGTTCTCTAACTGCTGATTTTCATCTCCCCTTTTAGCAGGTATTTGATGTGCGTAAATTACTTAGAGGTCTAGAATTCAGTGTTTGATGGAGGAACAACTGGGTAATGGTATCACTACATCTGAAGCATAATTTACTAATTAAAGTCTAGATAATCTGTGTTTTAGATGAAATAGCAAACTGAATGCGGGTAGATAGACCTGCTTAGCTTCAGCCTTCATCACTAACTTTTGAATCTGAGTTCTTTTTGGTCTCTCATTTAACAACCTAAAGACAATGCATCCATTAGGCAAAAGTTTCCAGGTTGCCATGAATTAATACTGCATTATGCATCCATTAGAGCTCTTTTATGCTGAATATATCAGGAATTGTGAGGTAGAGTTTCTTTTGGCAGCATCGTCTATTCCAATATAAAAAGGAGATGCATCACAGATGCTTAAACAAAATGTTTACGTGGCTCCCATTACTTTAACATATAAAGGGGGTTGCTACAACAGTCACAATCAAAAGCTTGATAGCCGATTGCTTGGAGTCATTACTTTATTGATTATTTACTCTTTGCATTTGTTAAAATTCCTTTTTCCCCTTTTGTCCCCTACCCACCTTCAGACAATATGAGCTCAGATTTTCTTTGCTTAAATATTCTCAACCAGCTGGATAATTTTCTATGATAAATCCTATTATTTCTTTAGTTTTGTGACTGTACTCTGGCATCAATTTGAATATTCTGAACTGGAAGTGAATTAAGGCGACAGTTTTTTGTCAGCTTGCATTTCATGTAATCCGTGTTTTTCCCCTGTTGTATCCATGTAAGCGTGAGTTGGATTTTGAGAAATATCTGTACTCTGGAGAGATATGAATATGATTTTTAAACCTGCTTGGGAGCATACACAAGGATAAATACTGCAACTTTTGAAGAATGTAAGCTTAAAATATTTCTACTTACTAATTCTGTAAGAATGGAACAAATGTTAACCCAAAGAGACTTATCCGGAGTAGTTGGCCATCTTCAGAGATTTAGGTCCAGCAGTTGGTCTTCAATTTTCACCTGGAAGTGTGTAGTTTGATCTTGAAAACTATATATTAACTGCGTGGGACATTGTGTTGCAATCTACAGTTGGTCAGGCAATTGCAAAGTCAAGATGGTGAAGTTGTGGGAGAAGAATTGCCTGCAACTCCTAGAAAACTTTTCCAGCTTTTGAGCCAGGTGTAGTTATTTAAGTTTGTTACTGCAACTCTTTGTAGGTCAAGTTACCTTGTTATGCACATGGACTTTTTCATCTTTCCATTCTCAGTTTTTTGGCAATTTTAATATTCTAGTACTGAATGATTAAAACTTGAACAACCCCATACCTGGTCCTCTTTCTTAGTATGAATTCGCATCCTAGGAGCCCATGCCCCCACTGTTCTAATTTTTCACAACTCTGCTCTTCTTGCTTGCCCTGGCATAGGTGGGGAGGAACCCCCAACCACCCCCCCCACCCGCAACCCAAAAAACAAACAAAAAACCCTTCTAAGGATTGGTCAGCCTTCCCAGCTTGTTCCATATGACTTGTAGTGGTTTCGACCTCAGATGATCCATTGATAGCTCATTCTTCTTTACCACGAAATTGGACATTGTTGGGCAAAGTCTTTACTGGAACCAATGCAATTCTCACCTGTTTGTTAAAAAAAAAGTAAGATGCAATTCTCACCTTTCATCACTTTTGTTTCAGATAATTGAGGCTCTTTCATCTGTACCATCACCTGAACTTGCACTAAGGTTATATCTGCAATGTGCAGAGGTACGCTATGACCTTCTCCTTTCCCCGTCCTCTTCTACCAAATGAGGTGTAGTATGATTTAGTTCCTCATCAAGGTAGAAGAAAGAATTCCTTTCTTTTATTTTTGCTCAGAACTGAAAAGCTGCTAATGCTTCTAACATCATATGCGTTAGATTTTTCAGAAAGATATAGGTGACCCTAATTTTCATGACTTTTAAGAGAATTTATTCTACTTCTGAAATTACTGCAATTGGGATCACTTTTGTCAACATTACCTGACTGAAGATTTTAAAAGTGTTAGTGACCTGATTCAAGATAGAGCCAACATTGGGTAACCACTTTCGTGAGATACCCCAAAATTCTGTTTCTTTCAAGTAATAAGCCTTTATCTAATTTGAGCCCTTGTCAGTGTCTAAATGAGTTCCATGTTAGTCTTGCCCTTTCACTTGCTATGTTTAGTCAGGAAAATAATGTCTCAGGCTTTCAGATCATTTGCATAGATTTTGTACATTACTCTAATACTCATAATATTTTCCATTACAAAGAGACTCGTGATTTCCTTATCAGTAATTGTGTGTAGTGGCAAACAAGGCTGTGCTATGTGCAACAATTTTAACTTTCAGTTTGCATTACTTTTTTGGCATTGCATGTGGAATGCTAGGCTGCCGGCGATTGTGATCTTGAACCAGTGGCTTATGAATTTTTTACCCAGGCTTTTGTACTATATGAAGAAGAAGTTGCGGTAATTGCTTCACACTGTTAATATGATTAGTTATGAGATTTCGACTCTTTGACTGACAAATGAGGAACTAAGACTGTATGCTTTGGACCCATTTTCTTTTGCAATATTTTTAAGGACTCCAAAGCCCAGGTTACAGCAATACATTTAATTATTGGGAGTCTCCAGCGGATGACTGTATTTGGTGTTGAGAATAGAGATACTTTAACACACAAGGCAACTGGGGTAATAATGCTTGTAGATTTTTCTGCTTCTTTCTCTAATTAAATTATTTAGGTTATAGCCTAAATTTTCTCCCATGTCTGTCAGTATTCTGCAAAGCTTCTGAAGAAGCATGACCAGTGCAGAGCAGTTTATGCATGTTCCCACCTTTTCTGGGTCGACAGTCAGGAAGGCATTAAAGATGGAGAAAGGTGCCCGCTTCCCTACTTTTACCTTCACTTTTTTCAGCTTCTGTTGGGGACTTGTTTGTGTTTATGCAATAGGAAAAGGAAAAGGAATACTTGTGTCAATATTCTCCTTTGGGGGATTCATTTTTGCGATTGGATCAAAATCAAGGAAGTCATTCCTTTGCTGGGATGACGAGTATAATTTTCTTCATTGTATTTGACCTTCGTTAGTTTTTGGGATGTGCTCCTCATTTCAAATGTTTTGCAAGAGCATGAAATTTTGGATTTATCTCCTGTAACTGCAGGGTTCTACTTTGTCTTAAACGTGCTTTGAGAATAGCAAATGCAGCACAACAGATGGCCAGCGTTACACGGGGTAGCGCTGGCCCAGTCACACTTTTTGTGGAAATCTTGAACAAGTGAGTGAGATTATAAAAATTCAGTCTTCTTTTTTGGTTCCTTGGTGCAGTTGACGAGAATTTGTGTTTCAGGTACCTCTACTTTTTTGAGAAAGGCAACCCACAGGTCACAAGCTCTGCAATTCAGAGCCTGGTTGAGCTAATAAAGAACGAGATGCAAAGCGATTCCACAACCCAGGATCCAGCTTCAGATACATTCTTTGTCAGCACAGTTCGGTACATCCAATATCAAAAAGAGAAGGGAGGCATGATGGGCGAGAAGTACGAGCCAATTAAGGTGTGATCTCCAGTTGAATCGTAGATGATATATTCAAAACACAATGCGGGTACGCGTGTGATTCTTTTGGCCGGGGCACATGTTTTTGGGGAAGAAGAAGCCTGACCAGAGTTTTGGCATGGACTCTTCAAGAAAAGAGGTGGCTTGGTTTGCTTCGACATAGATTATGATGGTCGGGGAAAAATAAGTTATTTGGTTCAGATCAACAAGTGGTTTACTGTAATTCGAATGTGAATGAGATAAACACGCCTCTCTTGTACAGCTATTCTTTTGTTCTTTTAGACCTTTTCGTTCCCCGTGAGGCAAGATTTCTTTGTGTTTTCGCTTGAGTTACATTACATGCATACCCATTTTCCCTTCTTGCTTTGACGAAAAACCAAACACGTTACCTCCAAGAAAACAATAAATAAATAACGACGACAGCTATAAATAATCGAGATTTTGTGCTGTTGGTAGTGCTGGCTAGCGTATAAAAAGCGATATGCTTTTGAGTTTTATTGAACAAATCAAGAAAATTATTTAACCAATTACACTGCCAATAAAGCTATAATGTAATCAGGTTTTTTGACCTGTGCATGCATCTTCTTATGCCCTGGACAAATTACTCAGGACTTCTACTCAAAGGCTAAACAATTCTTAATGAGAGACGTATTCAAGCTCACCGGTAGGTTTTGGCTACTATCTTATCTGTTAGGCTTCAATAACTCGATAATCGTTGCCTCGCCACATGCTGGCTAAGAAATTGCTTCCGGGTTCTTCTCCTCCTGTTGCAGGCTGACCAATTTCTTGTAGAGTCCACTGGGTTTCGCAATGAGCTGGTCGTGACGGCCTATTTCTGCTACCCTGCCATTTTGCAGCACGGCGATTCTATTGGCGTCTCGGATGGTCGTCAGCCTGTGCGCCACTAAGATCGTCGTCCGGCCTTTCATGAGCTTATCAAGAGCGTCTTGGACCAACTTCTCCGACGACGTGTCCAAAGCACTCGTCGCTTCGTCCAGGAGGAGGATTGAAGGGTCCTTCAGGATTGCCCTTGCTATGGCCACCCTCTGCTTCTGTCCTCCCGACAATTGCACTCCCCTATTGCCGACGTTTGTTTGGTACCCTTCCGGCATCGTGCTTATAAACTCATGGGCATTCGCCGCTTTGGCCGCCTCCATCACCTCTATTTCCGAAGCTTCTGCATTTCCGTACTTTATGTTCTCATATATCGTCGTGGCGAATAATGCCGGTTCCTGCTGGACCAAACCTATCCTTAACCTTAGCTGTCTCAAGTTCAGGGATTTTATATCACAGCCATCTATAAGAACTGATCCAGAGGTGGGGTCATAAAATCTCATCACTAGGGAGATCACCGTACTCTTTCCCGACCCACTTTGTCCCACCACCGCAAGACTCTTCCCCGCCGAAACTTTCAAATTCAAATCTTCGAAGATGCGTACATCCGGCCTGGCCGGATACCTAAAACTGACGCTCCTGAATTCTATATTTCCTCGGACCGTGAGCACCATTTTCGACATGTGGCTGTAAGGATGTATGGCAGTCTGCCTCTTGAGGACACGGAAAACTGACCCTAGCGCTTGCTTGCCCTTCACAATGTCTGGCGTGAGAGCCAGGGTCTCTGCAACGGCTAGTGCAGTAACTATCAAAACCATGAAGGATTTGATGATGTCTCCAAAGTTGGATTCCCTGTGCTTGATTAGAACGGAAGCATACCAAAGGCCGAGTGAGTAGGAACAGAATGCAAAGAACTGTGATATGCCAAAGCCGAACCCCGATATGTGCCCTCGGATAAGTGCTTGCCGGTTTGGTTGGGCTAATTCAGAAGCAAACTGATCTGAGATCCGGTCTTCAGCACCAAACGCAGCGACGGTGCGAATGTTTGCAATTGCTTCACGTGCCAATGAAGTGGCCCGAGAATAGGCAGTGCTGTAGTCTCCTCCGAATCCCTTAAGAAATAATTGCTGCATTTTTTTGGGGGGCCATGCAAGGACACACTCAAGAAGTTATTTTGAGCACTCAACAGTCTTGAAAGCAAAAACATCAGTGGGCGGAATGGGATGAGCTAAATTCAGTCGACAAGTTCATTTTGGCCTATTTGCCAGATGATGAATTCACGCAAGCAACCTCTATCATTATTTAGGATGGTTTCAGAAATTTACCTCAGTTATTGATGCTCCAACAAGGAGAGGGAAGGAAGCAATGACAACAGCCGCTATCCGCCAGCTTAATTTGAAGGCAATGACAAATGCCGTCACTGTGAGTGCTACATTCTGCGTAATGGTCGATAGACGGTCGGCCAGTGCACTCCGCACCAGTGTTGCATCTGCTGCTAAAATTGTTGTTAGGGAACCGGTGCTATTCTCATCTAAATCAAACCACCCAATCTCGTTGGTGAGGATAGCTGCATTAAAGGTAATGCATTATTCCAAGATAGTCTTTAATTGAATAGATCTCGTGAATGGAAATACTTATGGAAGCCTAGTGAAGTTCATTTTTGTGTTGATTTGATTATCTGGATCTGAAAGTAAAATTTTCAAATTATTCTACAAATCAAGTTAGCTGAAGCAAAAGAACCTGAGAACATCAATGAGCGAACACGGGTTGTGAGGCGCTCCCCCATCAGTGTGTAGAAGAAATGCTGTATCAAGTAAATCGGCATGGTAATAGCAGCTACTCCGACAAATAAGAGTGCAATCCGATCGACCTCTTGCTTAGCACGATGAGCATCAGGTGAATAAAACGCAGACAAGATGTGGGTGATCCCAATCGCAAATAGAGGAGCTTCCATGCCTGCCAGGACCGCACCAACCGACCCGAGCAATGCAAAAGGCCATTCAGGGGCATTCAGTTTTAACAGCTCCCAGATTGATACCGAGGGAGCAGTGTCCGTTGGGGGAATGTTTTGGTAAATCCTCTGTGGCAGTGTAGTGTGCTCACTGTTAAAACTTCCTCGGAAGCTAGAATTTGCAGAAGAATCCGAGCGATATAGTGAGCTCGATTGAGTGTCATTTTCAGTTAACTGTAAGCTCACAAGGGTCGCGTACTCGCCTCCCTTAGATAACAACTCTGAATGGTTTCCACTTTCAACGACCTGGCCGTTTTTCAGGACAACGATACAATCAACATCTCGGACTGTGGATAAGCGGTGTGCAATAATTATTGTTGTCCTGTTCGTCATTATTCTGTCAAGTGCTTCTTGGACAACAAGTTCCGATTCTGCGTCAAGGGCACTGGTCGCCTCATCCAAAAGTAGTATCTTTGGGTTCCGTAGCACAGCTCTTGCAATGGCAATCCTCTGCTTCTGTCCTCCAGAAAGTTGGGTTCCTCCCTCTCCCACCTGAATTAATGTTAGTTGTCATGTATCATTCACTTGAAGCAATTACCAAGTGACAGTCTGGACAGAAGAAAGGGTACTATCCGGTGCCGTGGACTCATCAGATGAAATATACTCCCATATTCTATGGAGGCCAGGCAAATTGGAAAAGTATAGGTAAGCAACTTTCTATGCACATACTTCAGTGACTGCATTTGATGACTGAAGGGAAACTCCATTTATGAGAGGAAGGTTTCTCGTGTTTTTCCCATGTAAAGATGTTTCATTCGTTCCGCTCAAAGGGACTCTGAAGTGGAGCTCCCATAAGTAATAATCTTCTGGATGTAAATGTTAGAAAAAAGAGGTAGTTTGATTACTTTCGAGTAGGAGATGGATCGGGTGGTTTTTTCAGGATTTGACTTGACAGAATAGGTTGCCTCTACAGAGCGAGCAGTGGAAATGACTGAACATTTTAAAAGCAAAAGGGAATATCTTGTCTGTTAAAATTTAGAACGTGGATAATGGCTGCACCATCAGCAAAGTGAACTTAAATGTCGAAACCTTTAGTCTGCAGCTCTTCTAGAGAGACGAGCTCTGATAATCAGAGGAACGCACCTGAGTGTAATAACAATCGGGAAGCTTTTGGATGAAGGAATGTGCATTTGAAGCTTTAGCAGCTTCTACGAGTTGCTCTGTTTTAGCATCTGCTTTACCAAATAGAATGTTATCGGCTATAGTAGTGGCAAACAGTGCTGGCTCTTGGCTAACCAATCCCATTTGCTCTCTCAGCCATTTTAGTTGAAGAGTCTTGAGATCATGTCCGTCAAGCAGAATTTGGCCTACAAGCATCGTAACCGACAGATTGATTTGATTAGCCATCAGCGATAAGAGTTTTGACCATATGACGATCAGTGTAAAATTTGGCTTAAACTAACTGCATGATGATAGATACCTGAAGTTGGGTCATAGAACCGTTGTACCAAGGAGATTATGGTACTCTTTCCAGAACCACTCGGACCAACAATCGCTATGCTCTTGCCGGCCCCAATGGTGAAGCTCAAATTCTCAAATACCATGTTGGGACGGGATGGATAAGCAAAGCAGACCTCACGAAATTCAATTTCTCCAGCTACTTCTGACAATTTCGTTCCTTCATCAGATCCCTTAGACGGCTTTTTATCCGTTTGTATCATGCTAATGATGTTGGCAACAGCCGCCTGCCCTTTTGCAATGGCAGCAAGGTTTGGGGCAGCTTGACCCAACGCACTGCAAAGATGAAAGTACTTAATCTTATCAGAAGAAACAATGAACAGTGTCCTGAGAAAACTGGAGGCCGGATGTTACCAACGGTGTGCTAGACTTACAAACCACTAAAGATAACGTTTATGATGGTCGTGAATGCTTTCCCTCCGTTTGTATGGTGGTGCCGGACGAGAATGCTGGCATACCACAGAAGCAATGCCCAAGCACAGAATAAGAGAGCATATGTAAAGCCGACACCCATTCCTTTGGCAAAACCGCTCTTCTTCCCCAGTTTTAGTGCAACTTTAAGTGACTTAGAATATGCTTGGACTGCTTTGTCCTCCCCTACAAAAGAGTATACCGTTCGAATCTGCGAGATAACCTGATCCATGCAAAGTGGAGTAGAAAAGAGTTGCTCCTTCAGTTACTTTAATCAACTTGTGGGGTGAAGTAAGCAGCTAAGTAAAACATAATTTGAGTTTTAGGAGGAGAGGTTGGGTGAAGCGTCTGAAACAGAATTTTTCATTATTTGGATTGAAAAAAGAAGACAATGCTATTGCTTACTAAGAGAAACACATTCATTGGTAAAGCTAGTGTCTACCTCTTCCGCAACCTTCCCTGCTTCAGCATATGCAGCTTCACCTTTCTCTGATAGAGAAGACATGATAATAGTATAAGCTCCTCCGGCAAATGCTATCAACGGAACAACAGCCAAGGTCAGAAGCGTGAGCTGCCACACCGACGTAAATCCGACAGCAAATCCTACGATGAATTGCGAAAGGTAACGCAGAGCATGGCCTGTCTGCAGTGCATAAAAGGAATAAGTTGTGGAAGTGTACCCTTATCGCAACAGGGATTGAGAATACAGATACGAATGCAGATTTCTTTCGTCATATACCTTGTCGCCGATTGCATCTTGTACTAGTATTGCATCGCTTGTAATGTGGTGAAGAATGTTACAGTCCTTAGCTTCTGTATCAAAAAAGTTGATGTCTTTCCTAAGAACTGCCTGCAGATACTTAAGCCGCAAACGAGCTGTTTGCCTCTCCCCGGTTTGCGTCCACAATGCAACACCTAAAGACTTATATGACCAGGAATTAAGCTCAGATAGGGATGGATTATTGGAATTTGTTCGGTTGAAAGAACAAAATTCATCCATAACAAGCTTGATGCATACCTATCCATGCCGATGCGAACACGATGACTCCTAGATACACGAGGTACAGAGCATCCTGCAAAGTTATAAGGATGTCAGATGCATGCGTCTGGCCTTTTGACGATGTATTAGCTTGCAAAAGAAAGCATCAATTTAAACCTGTAAACTCCTAAGAAAACTGGTTACTTTATTCTCTCATAAATCTATTCGAAAGCATGGCTGATCGCACTGGTCTCTACTCCGAGGAGAATGAAGCCAGACTGCCACGCGTTACCTCAGAAACGCGCGAAGACAATCCGTGGGGATCGGAAGACAGCTTGCCGAGAGAATCGATCATCCGGCCAAACAGAACGAAGAACACAGGGAGCGCGGCACCGTGGATGCACGCGCCGGCGCTTCCGAAGAACATCAAAACGCAATCAATCTTGTCGGCAGCCACAAACAAGCCGAAGAAGGAAGTGCTCGGCTTCTCCTTCTCCTTCTCCTTCTCCTTCTCCTGCTCCTTAGTTGGTTCCGGCAGCGTCGGAATCCGATCATCACGAACCGGGTCATTTGCAGGCTCGCGCTCAAGCTCAGGTGCTTTCATGATCGCTCAACGACGACGACAGCGGGCACAGAGGATTTGAAATGCAGAGCTTCAGGAGACGAGAGCAGAGCATGAGAAAGAGCTCACTTTCGTGGTCATGGGCGGCTCGTGCGAGGAGGGGAGGGGGTGAAACGTCACAGGTCAGATTTCCCGCCAATAAATGCAGACAGGAAATAGTTGGCCAACCAAAAACCCGGCTTCATTACTACCTGCAGCTTCGAGAGAGAGACAGACAGATAGACAGAGAGGATGAGAATGTAGAAGACGAAGAGCGATTGGCTGGCGAGAGAGTGTCATACCCATGAAGCTTCGATCAGTTGGGTTTTGCCGCTTCTGCACAGAGCTTTTCCGGCTATGGAGGTCCCTCGTATTCAGTGTGGTCCCTCTGTCTTTTTCCAGGGGACATGTGCCCGATCGAAACCATCGACTACGATGTTGCGGGCTTTCAGCAGACCCACATGATATCATGTTCACATACATGTCAAAACTTCTCTAGAATCACTACTTCATGGCTCAACTAGGAATCTATATAGATGTATAATTTCCCTAAGAAGTGAAAGTCCGGTGCATGGCACGATTGAAATCGGAGTTCAGTGGCCGGTTTGATTAAAAGTGCTGAATGTGGATCGTCTTAGCCATCAGATCACAAAGCCATGAACCCATTCTGCTCGGTGTACATGTCTTGATAGAGTTGCAATTGAAGAAATGTACCACGAACATGTACTAACAAACTTTATCGTTTTGAATTATACAATTGACTTGATTTTGGATAGAATGGGTCATTTAGACGATATTGGTTTCAAATCCTCCATTCTAGAGGGAGAGGTTCGAAATGACACAAGGCGTGCAATTGTACCTCTCTCTCATTGTGTATTAATGGAGAGTATACTTACATTTCAAGGCATGTTGCATCTATGTCATGTAAAACGAGGCAACCCCAGATCACCGTGGGTATGGTGATGGACAGAAGTAGAACCAAGCCCAACCAGCAATTTGCATACATGGATTGGAGGCTCAGGAATTCTCGTCGGTCCATTTAGGCGCCATGGAAAATGTGAGCGAAGCGTAGTCAAGTTAGCTAGTGTCATTTATTACGAATGCATCATTGTGAGCTGTAGGACAGCTAAGTCTTGTGGCATTGACGACTCATCCACCAAAGGTAATAACTTCGGGTCAGCGTCTCGACTGACCGTACAATTTGTCATGAATTTGGGTTTGGTCAGAATTTATTTGTAGAAACTTAGGTGACTATGATATTGGCCTTTTCAGGCTAGCCCTTTTTCCCATTCCAATGTGAAAACTCAATTAGTAAAAAGGACGAAATTCTAGGAATTTTTCACATGACGTACGGACGAATAAGATTGTTCTTAGCAAATGAGGGAGGAGAAGTTAGGATACGTAGAACCAAACGTCTAAAGGTGGCCTGACCGATCCCTCGTCCCTATGGAATGTTACTGGATCAGTCCGAACTGAGAACATAAGGGAGGTGGCTTGATCAATCCCTTGTCCCAATCGAATGTTATCGAGTTTGTCCAAATTGAGAACATGAGGGAGGATCAGAAGTGGGTACTTCAATGTGGGATCGAAACAGCATCTCTGTATATGCATCAACTCGTGGGGCGAGATGCAAGAGGTGAGGGGTCAAACTCCTCGCCTCGTAGATCCCAAGTGAGTACTTTGCCACAGGGCTTAGAGCCCAGTGGTTTATTACGACATTATTATTCAAATGTGTTGTTGAGGTTTAAGTTTCGTCATGATAAATTACCTCCAATTAGACCTATCAAAATGGATCATACACCTATTTTTTAGCCTATGTTTGATTGACTGAATTGTTATATGAGATAGTTATATTCACTAAATGAATTATAAATTGGTTTAGAATGGTAAAACCTAATATAATATAGGTGTTAAAAGGGTTCGCAACTTATTTAAACCTAACTCATTTCTATGACTTTCTTCACTCCTTGTCCTCACCCGATTTCACACTCACTCACTCATATCTCTAAATTCAGTTTGGATATGAGTTTTCATATATTTAGTTAAATATAAAAAAATATTTTAGTAATATGAATCAGATCATGTATAAGTTATCCAATCTACGTGTAATTAATTTGAATCGAATAATCTTCACTCAAACTTAATCCGACTTATGGATCTGCCTCCAATTAATGAAAATATGTCCACATCCTACGACTTCAGGTTTTTAGCCACAGTTGATGCCATTATTTTGCCGACTGTTTTAGCTGCAAAGGTGGTGCACGAGCGGAGTTATCCTTGGATAGGGAGTCGTGTCTTGATAAGATTTTATAGATGGAGATGCAGACCAATTTCATGAGTATCAATCCAACCGCTTCTCTTCCACGTTGCTGTTCTTGAAAGGTGGAGGAATTTATTGAAGTCATTATAGCAAAATCTGCCCTAGCCCTGCCACGTCGACCTGAAAATTACATACAAATGATGCTCACGATTTCGACAAACATACTAATCATGTGGAAATATCTTGGATGGTTTTTAGTGATATTTTTTGGCCAATTTTTCATTATCTTTCTTTGGTTAAGTGAAATGTATTTCTACATAGCCGACTACAAAGAGATGTTTCGATTGTTGTATATCTCAAAAACATCAAGATGTTGCAACCATCTATCGCTTATTACGAAAGGTGGATTTGGTGTTGAACAACAACCACATTGATTATGGGATCGCACTATACGTCTCTAATTATCTCGGAAAAGAATCGGAACTGCCTTTTGGAGCCTCGATCCAAACATGCATCTTTTGCAAAACAGATGAAAGATGTGCCAAGTTTAGGTTGGCGCGGCACTAGTAATAGAGCTGAAGACGAATGAAACTGAGTGCAAACAAGACGTCTGGGCGACCTATTTGGACTATGGATTGCAGTCTCAACTGGATTGAGAGGCTATTAAGGTATTTCAGAGGTCCATATTGACCTTGTTGGACAATTCATGGTTTCCTCGAACAACCGAAGAACGCAGCGGGAAACCATGTCACTTTCAGGATCCATTGATTTCACACTTAGATCAAACCAACTTCAGCGTTTTGCACTTCACGAAGGAAGAGGTTCAGCCACAAGTCCGTACCTACTTCTCACTTACAAGTTACAACTATCAACTGGCCCCAGTAGCCCGTGATTTATCCTACTGTTCACAATCTTGAAAACGCATGTAAAAAGAGAGAGACGAACAGGATCTGTCAATAATGTTGCTGTATGTTTCAGGGTAGTATGGCTGTCGACCTGATCAATAGAAAGCACAGACACCGCGTGTATTTCTGGCCAATTTCAGACGGGTGACCCTTTTTAAACAAGAATGCTTAAACGCATTGTGTGCAAGTCGACCTTTTGAGCTCATATATGACATGTTTAAATAGGGCTGGCAATTATGGACATGAACATGTTTACCCGACAAGCATAGACAGATTGAAAGAGTCAAGTCGTGAACAGAAAGTTGTCATTCGGGTCTAAACGGATTGCTTGTTTATGACACAAACATGATCAAGCTCAATCCAAGCATGCATAACTATATGTCAAGGTACTCATCACACTAACCTTGTTGTTTGGAATGGAATAGAAGAGAGCGGAGAGTGGTGGAATTGGAAGAGGACCTTCAGATTTATTGTTGGATAGATCAACCATTCACAAATTCAACCCATGGAGAAAATATTCTTTGGGCCGTTGACAAGGGAAAAATTGAGCAGCTGGAGGATCGATCTGGCCAGGAGAATTCATCAAACTGCAGATCGATGCTCCCAAATGAGGGTGCTTCTAACAAACATTTCGGAAAAGTACTATTGATTTTGTTGTAACTGACATTTAGATCGAACAATCATGCACAATCATCTAAAGACACGGTAATGTCTCTTCAAACTTATTGGCACTCAAGTCTAGTTCAGAGAGGTTTGTCAAATTTCCCAAATGAGCCGAGTATAGAGTATTGAGGGAGCTTAATATGCAGATGGAAGATGGAATCTCTCTGCTGAAGCGGTTTCTCGGAGGCCCAAAAGATGAGTAAAGGGAGTGGTGGAATTGAAAGCGGCCCCCCAAGTACGTTGTCGTTAAGGTCTAACAGCGATCAATTCTTTCCACGGAAATTGATGTAGACCTCCCTTAACAAAGTTACTACATATATCAAGATACTGTGACGTGCCTTTCCCTAATCTGAATAACATCTCGGTGCTTGACAGCCGATCTTGTTTTTGAAGAGATCTAATTCTCTTTGCTTTTTTAAAGAGTTCCAGAAGAAATGGAAGCTTGGTCAAGTTGCAGGATGACAATGCCAAAGTCTCGACCTCTGGAAATGTGCAATTCATACTATTGTAAGCTAGACTTAACTCTACTGGAAGCCTAAGGAGATTTTTCAGTGTCCAAGAGATTCTGAAGTCTAAAGCACTAGTAAATTTCCTGATAGGTCCAACCTGGTTAATTTTGTTAAGTTCGCAAGCAATGAGGGAGTCAATCCTATCAATATGCACTTACAGAGATACAGAGTTTTTAAATTCTTCAATTCATCGGATGAATGGTGTATTTTGCGTCTGTTGCTTGGATACAAGAGGGTTAAGGATTCAAGAGACTTGCTCTAGTTAGATTTCAGGAAAGAAACAGTGATATTATTAAACTTCAAATTGCGATCAAGGAGGTTTGTCGAGTGGAAAATGTCATGCGGAAGTTCCCCTTGCAAATTGCAAACAGATGACCAAAAAAAAAATTGCAAATAGACGCACCGAAAAACGTTAGGGCAAATGATAAATTCACGAAGGAACTACGTGAAACAGCAGACATGCCTACTTGATCAATTTTAAGTTCTCTCGACTCTATCAAATTCTGAAAGAAACCAGTATTTTCAAACTTAAGACCGTGTGTCACAAATGTACCATTAAAGTTAAAAGTAAGAAATCTAGAACTTTGGAGAATGATGATGCTTAAGGATGGACCAAGATACCTAATAGGTGTGAACGCATGGACTTATATTCACTGAAGACGGCATACCACGGCATTACTCGGATTGTCTTACAGACAAAAGTTTCTTTGTTTGATGTTAAATTTTCTGTTAGATTAATGAGTATGACGTTCAACATAAGATAAAACTTTTAAGTAATGTGCCTGCTTGAAGGAGTGGCTTTCCACCTGCCTAGTCTTCGTTTTTCTTTTTCTTATATGGAAAATGAAGTATTCTTGGGACATATTTGCTCAGCAGATTAATTTATTGACAACATTGTCTATATGGGTTAAAGCCAGTCTTCAATTCTAATTCTTCATGGACAAATAAAAGCTACGCATATGGGAAGATGGAAAAGATTTGCCTCATTTTTCTACATTTTGCTTCTTCTTTTCTTTAAAGCTGTGTGCTTGACAGATCTCATGGTTCATCTTCTCAATTAATATGATATACAGTTGCACTAAGAAACAAGAATAGAAGACATTAGAAACAAGCCTCCACAAGGAAAATGTTTGGTTGAAAAGCTCCATAACATTCATTACATAATGAGAGAATAAAATACTAGCTTCAGAACATTGCAAGCTTGGCTAGTTACATCTTTATTCAATGAATTTACATTATGTAGTTTAAAGAAACAAATCCTTAAACAATTTCATTGTCCAAGAAATTTAATGACCTTCCACTTTGGCTTCTCCATCCATCCGGCTACTCTTCTCTCTAGCATCCTCACACCTTGTGCAAACCATTTAGGCCTTCTTGTTTCAACTATAATGTATGCTATGGAAATCCCAATTACGATTCCCGATGAATAACCTATCCACACTGTTTTCTGTTTGAACCAATGCTCATGCCCTTTGCAGTCGAAAGTTGACAAGGAAGATCCTGGAGAGCATTCTTTTGGAAGTGGACTTCCACATAAGCCTGGATTATTGCTATACGAGTTACTTTCAAATGTGTCAAATTGCGCGCCTTGAGGAATTCGACCAGCAAGTTGGTTGTTCGAAACGTTTAAGACTTCAAGGAATGACAGATTTACCAGTGCTCCAGGAATTCCCCCACAAAGCTTGTTTGAAGAAAGATCAAGCATTTCAAGAGTGGTCAAGTTCCCTAGAGTCTGAGGGATGGGACCTGTAAAGTGGTTATGAGAAAGATTGAGTGCTACGAGAGAGTGGAGATGTCCAATAAGTCCTGGGATATCCCCTTTGAAAGAGTTGTGTGATAAGTCAATGATTGTGAGGATGGTCGAGATTCTTTGCCTTCTTTCCCACCCCTTAAGGGTCATGAACAAAGAATTATTATATGAACTCTTTTCAAAAGACCATGTCATGAGCGATATTCTTTCTTGCTCATCATTCCTATTCATCATTGCTTTAAGGTTCATAATCAAATTGGTTGGGAAAGGACCGCCAAAGTTATTGTTGGAGAGGTCTAGAATTTTTAACTTGGGAAAGAGGTCAGTTCGCGTGGGAATATCCATAAAACCCTTAAAATTATTGGACCTCAAAGTGAGAACTTTTAGTTGTGGGAGTGTTCCCAACCATCCCGGGAACGTATCCTTTATCCGATTGAAACTGAGATCCAAAACTTCTAGAGATTCACATTTTTCAAGGGACCGGGGCAATTTGCCTTCAAACTGATTTTGACTCAAGTCAAGAGTCATCAAGTCATTTCTCCAATAAAATGATTGAGGAATTGTGCCCTCAAGGTAATTCATTCCCAAGTTCAAAACTAACAGATGGGTGCTAAAATTTGTTATGCACGGAGGCAAGCTACTTGTTAAGCTGTTGTTAGATGAGTCGATCATCTCGAGCGTGGTGGCATTGCATATCAAAGAAGGGACCTTCTCTACAAAATTATTACTTGCAATGGAGTAGTAAGTGGTGACGGGAGATGGAAGTGGAATTGGCCCTCCAAACATGTTGTTGGCCAGATCTATTACAATCAATGAAGTGTTTGAGAAATCCTCTGTGAGCCACCATCCCAAAAAATTGTTGTTGGACAGAAATAAATATGCAAGAGAAGGGAAAGAGAGTCCAAAGGCAGTGAGGTTGATCCTATCATGAAATTTGTTGGATCGCAAATCAATTGAGAACAATTTCGGTGCTTGTAGCCAATGTGGGAAAATATCACTGAACTTGTTGTGATTGAGAACTAGCGAAGATAACTTCACACATTTGACTAGGGTGCGCGGTAATAATCCTTGTAATATATTGTTGCTCAAATCTAGATCCACGAGATTGGATAAATTACCAAAACATGGTGGCATATTTCCAGAGAGATTATTGTTAGACAAATGTAAAAACTTGAGTGAACTCAACTGGCAAATTGAAGAAGGGATCTCACCAGTGAAACCACTATCGGAGGCAAAAAAGGAAGAAGTAGCAGGTGGAGGGATAGGGAGTGGTCCTTGGAATGAGTTGCTCTCAAGGTTAATATATGACAATCGCTTCCAGTGCAATTGTTGTATACCTCCCCTCAGAAGGTTATGAGAAATATCTAATTTTTCCAATGTACCATGGCTTATTCCCCAAAACCACTCTGGGATCTCCCCACTAATCATATTGGAAGAGAGGTCTAGATTTGTTAGTCCTTTAAATGAATTCAAGAAATGGGGAAACTTGATCAAATTGCTAGATCGCAATAGCAGCTCCTCAAGCTTCGGGAGATGGAGGGAGCTATTGGAATGAAGAGCGCCATGAAACGTGCTGCAAGTGAGATCAAGATTGATGACGTTACCGGTGACATTGTCGCAAGTGACACCGCCCCACAAGCAGCAATCAACGGCCTTGTTCCATGAGTTTGTCTTTGGATAATATGGGTAATTTGAATGACAATAGTCTGACGCCACGACATCAAGCACGGAGGAATTTTTAAAATGGAGCAAGGAATCGCGTTGGTCAGGAGGGCAAAGGGGCGAGGCAAAGGGAAGGGAGGAATGTAATAAAAGGAGAAAAGGGAGGAGGCCGAGGATTTGATGCCACCCCATTTTGTAATTTAGTATGCAAGTGAGTTTATTGATAATGGAGAGTGCTTCAACTTATATAGCCCTTCTCAAGTGTGAAGTCATCGAAACAAGTCTTCTCTAAGGTCTTTTGGTGGGCCCACAACATGTGTTACCCGTTCCAAAAGCCCTGTTAGTCAACATACTAGTAATTTCATGTACGATTTAGTCAAAATGATTTCTCATTTTGTCATGGTTAAGGAAGATCGGAATTTCTGTCGAAGTTAGTTTAGCCATAGGTGCACAAGCGGGTAAAATAAATATCCAAGTTAAAATAATTTTTCTTTCTTAGACCCAAACTCGTCACATTGTTCGTTACTTTATATCAATCATAAGGAGGACGGACAGAAAGAAACATTAACACAGAGTAATATCCGATGTAGGCTTTTGTCATGCCGATCCTCAGGGCGTATACTACATGCCGGAGATGAACACTGCAACAGCTTAACATCGAACACTTCACGCAGAATGAAAAGGAATTTTTTTCATGTGTTGTTTTCATGTGTGATTTGGTAACTTTTTATGATCCAAGGTGATTTTTTTTTATATTTATAGATCAGTAATTTTACCTAAGTGACGTTAACTTTTCCTCTGATCTTATAAGTACCGGTCATAGATCATAGTCGGTGAATTGGGCTATAAATTCTCGATCGTAGAATCGTCCCTCTTATCGACGACATTCATTGATCAGGCCCACTTCGGTGCTTTAGAAAACGAGTACCGCACGTGTTCGTGAATGTAAATTGGAAGCCCTTTCGTCCCAGCATCAATCGGCACTGCATTTCTCCATCTTAATATTCCACGAAATAGGTAAAAATTGCTTTAAATTATTGAAACGTCTATAGGTGATTTAACAATCCATTACAACTAAATTGCTCTAATTACACCAATAGAAAAGCTACCTAAGGTTGCAAAAGTTTTTGCGACGAAAATAATTTTGTCGCCATCGATATGCCTTAGGCGACGAAAGAAACTGTTCTTTTGTTGCCTTAGGTAGAGTTAAGGCAACGAAATTCGATTTTGTTGCCATAGGTATGCCGGAGTCGACAAAATCTGTTTCTTTTGTGGCGTTAGAATGAGTTAGGGCGACAATCAACTGCAATTAAAAAGAAAAATAAAATCCTTGTGGAGAGGCCTGCATAATTGCTCGGGAGGGTGAGGATTTGATGCGATCCCATTTTGCACTGCATATGTTGGCATAATTAAAGAAGACGTCGCAAGAATTGCCGGATTGAATTACCTGCAGGTTGCAAGCCGCCTCATCATCAAGTATTGTTAAACACAACTTAATCGTTCGTACGACAAACCTAATCAAGGGGAAAAGAGAACTGGGATCACGAGAGCGAACCTCACTGGTGGCCGGCGAGATCGACCTCACCGGCTAGTGGAAGAAGGGAAAAAAAAAGAAAAAAAAATGGAAAAAAAAATTCAAAAGTTGTCAAGAAATTGTCACGTCAGTGTTAGACAGACGACCGGCGCGAGTCAATTAAAATTGGTCGAAATAATTGAATTGGCACAAATGCAAAATATTTAAAACAAAATTGGCTAAAAAAAATATTTATGACTAAATCGAAAAAAAAATTATAATAAATTTAGGACTATTTTCATAATTTTCCTTATTTTACATGCACTCAAGTTGTCAGTGCTCTGCCTTTCGGTTCATCCGTCCAAGTGCAGAGTCAAGTCTCCTCCATTTTTTGTAAGCCTCCATGCATCACGGTTGTCGTACGTTGTACGTTGTGCAAGTTTCATTGTCATTAGCAGAGAAGCATTGTTTTTCCTTTGGTGTTACTCTTTTTTTCCGACGATTTTTAGACTAACAGAATTCTTGGAGCACTCGATTAATTATATTTCGCATCAAGTACGGTAGTCCTCTCATCCTATTCGGATGTTCCTACATGCACCTAATAATGATTGCTTTTTTACATAGATTAGTATGCTTACAACAGTTGCCCTTGCCTGACTTAATTAATCTAGTTACGTTTGACGACAAATTGCTGATGTATTTTACTTTCTGTTTCAAGCATTCATCATCATGGTAGGGATTATTAACGTTAGCTAAGTAGAAGAGTCAATGATTTTTTACTTTTAAGATATGTGCGTGTATATATATATCGTATTTTCTTAAAGACAAAATAAGCTCCCTAAACAATTCCAGATCATGCTCTAAGGTTATATGGAGTTGCCCCGTCAAGTTTTAAACTCTTCTAATAAGCCAAGTCATCTACACAAGTCTAGTCTAAGGGCTGTTGGTGGGCTCACATAGCCTTCCAACTTCTTCTCCTCCCGTCGTCCCCAATAAGACGTGATCAACTTGCCCCGCGGGTTGGGGTTTAATTTAATATGCAAGATCCTAACCCTTTTAGATAGCTATTAGACTCACCCCATTTTTCTGGAATCATTTATTAGTTTTAACCCTGCTAGAAAAGTCTGTCAGATGCTGATGGACACACGTCTTCTCTCTAAGGTCTGCTGGTGGGCTCACAGCGTGTGTTACCCGTTCTAAAGGTTCTGCTGGTCGGATTCTTGACTATACCATTGCCATAATGATGTTTTATTGCGGGTCAAATAAGTCCTAATTGATTGATGTTAACCGAGAGACTTTGAAATATAGTGGCAAAGTCCACTTCACATCGGTGGGCTGATATTGGTAGAATTCATTGTTTTTCAGTCGAGCGCAGTGGCTCTAGGACAGCGGTGCACTTAAATTCTAATGCAAAGAAGTCAAAGTGTCCTTGAGATGACATTAGTGGAGTCACAAGTTTGATTCTCTTGCTGGATTTACTTGGTTGTGGAAAATTCTTACTTGCTTGGCTCTTTATATACATGATGCGAAAGTATTCTCCGCCTTTCTTGAAAAGTTTATTAGTAACTTTGTGATGGCATTTTTCATTTTAAAAGATATGTATGACTCTGGTCATCACTATTGGTAAATAAATTTAGAAAATTTATTATAAAGAGGGTAGTCATTTATGAATTTTTTTTCCTTTAAAATAACTTTGAATTTCTAGATACTTTGAATCTCCAATATCCTTATATCCTTTCTTGTTTCATATTGTGCTTGTTACACAATTAAGAGCTACAATAATAACTTTCAACTTTTAGAGAATTGCCTCACAACTTTAAGATGTTGTGACTATAAAATATGCTTTACCAAATACACAAATTGCAATACTTTACACCATAGTTACAACGCAGCACAACTGCAACTATATTCAATATATTTTATTTTTTATTAATTTGATTCAAAGTTAAAGTGATCATTGCACGCTGCTAAATATACACAACATAAATTCACTTGATTACTAAGTTACTACTCTACATAATTGTCAAGTCAAACGTCCTTATGTATCCACTTGCAATTGGCAGATGAATGTTAAATATATGAAAGAAGAAGAACGTAGAAACATAGCTTAGGGGAGGCGACGTAAAGTAAACTTCAGTACCCAGTTATGCAGGTGAGATATATAAATTTTCTACGATGAATTCACAAAAATGATATGCAGTTGGTAAAAGTTGGATGAAAAGCAAGCGGCCCTGAGGGGCGGCGGTGCCCGTCCTTGTCAACCCAAGCAGACAATCAATATAAACAATCACCAAAGATTAGGATTAGCAGTTATGGAATTGCATTGCGCTGTAACCTCGTATCGTCATTTCCTGGAACTTTCGTCCTTCCACCCCGGAGTCTAGTCTTAGCTTCAATTTCAAGGCAGAATCGAAAGCCCTGCATAAAGTCCTTGTGGAAAGGTCTGCACTACTGCTCGGGAGGATGGGGACTTGACGCCACCCCCATCTTCCACGGCAGAAGTACGCATAATTAAAGAGGATTTTGCGAGAATTGTAGGTTTGGGTTTTATTGTTCTTTTCTTACTTTTTCTTTAATCCCTATTTAGATTTGGGACATTTCTTCTTCCGGTCTAGTTCTCAATTTGAAAATTCAAACTCTCTCAATCTAATTCTAGATTTGGATACTATCTTCTCCCGATCTAAATCTGGGAGTTTAATAAATATACTTTTAGAGATCGAATGTCCATCTGCTTTGTTCGTGTACAGGTTCTCTGCCTCCAGTCTCAATGATGATCATATGAGTTTTGACAACTCGTTAAATTATAAAGATTTGCTCATCTACATGTTAAATCTGTGTTTGTTTTAACCTATTATGGTTATTTCCATACGACGATAATGTAGAGGAAGCCAAACTTAAACGTGTATCGCCAATTGACAAAGTCATAATTATTGAAGAAGAAATTTTCAGCATATACTCATCAAGACACGAGATCTAGTAATCGACCACCGATTTTATTTTGTAGATATGTTCATGCGAAACAAGTTTGTGCTTAATTTTGCAAATGCTTCATCGATCCTCCTTGTGTTCTGGATTTCGTTTTATTCTTCAATATTAATGTTCTGTTTCGATTTGTTTTGTCATGAAAATTATGTACCTCTGCATCCTTTTGAATAATTAATACAATTTTCTTTCTACCAAAAAAATTGGCATCCTAAGTTTCTCTTTCTTTCAATTAATGATTGTCGCGTGAACTCAATTGCAAAGTCAAGTCTCCTTCATGTTTTAAACGCCAAATGTCGTGGCAAGCCTCCACGCATAAGTAGTTTCCAACAATTTTCAGACTGACGGAATTCTTCAATCACTCGATTAATTATAATTCGCAATAGTCCCCTCATCCTACTGGGATGTTTCTACTCTCATCTAATAATAATTGCTTTACTGTTGCCCTTGCCCAACTCAATTTATCTAGTTATGTATCACGAAAAATTACCGATGCAATTTACTTTCCCTTTCAATCATTAATCATCCTGGTAGGGACTACTAACGTTAGTTAAGTAGAAGATATAGTGATTTTTACTTTTAAGATTTTAAGATATTATATATATATATATATATATATATATATATATATATATATATCATATATCCTCTAAATCACTCTCGAAACAAAATAAACTCTTTAAAAATTTCAACAAGATCGTGCTCTAAGTTTATATGGAGTTGCCCCATCATAATTTTAAACTCTCGTGAAGTGTTCAGTGCAATGATAAGATTGAATGCACAAAATGCAAAGTGTTCAGTGCAATGACAAGATTGAATGCACAAAATGCAAATAATTACAGAGAGACAGATTTCAAAAATGATTGAAATAAATCAAGTGCTAATTAAATTGTCATTATGTCCTTTTCTACTCTCAAGCAGAGATGAGCGGAAAAGGAAACCAAAGCTCAGGAGGCAGATGTAAAGCAATGGAGAATCTTAGGTACAAATCTTAGGACTAAATTGACGATATTACCTCTGGTATTTTGATATTCAGCTCTTCCGAAAGCTGATTGATGGCTGTATTATCGTCAACATCGAATATTTTATCTGATCACATTGGTACTAGCCCGTTTTTCTTCTCGATTTCCTCCGTTATACCCAAGATATCACTGGGAATAAAATTCAGTAGAACAGCAAATTCACTGATGTATACGAAGAAATGTTTCAGCATTGTGTCATATCTAGTGGCTTATGGGAATAACAATGCCTAGTTCAAATCTCACAATTGACTATTATAATTCTTATTTTTTATAGTCTATCTGTATTGAGAGAACAAGTGCGAGAAGTTCTATTCTAAATCAAAAAGAATTACAAAGCCCATGGGAAATTCACCTGATAATTCTAAACGTGTCATTATTGGAGAGCCATTTTAGAAACTTGTCTCTGCCAAGATGACAATTTATTTACGTATAAAGATACCGTGAATCTAAGAAAATTATATTGCCCTGTTCGTAGATCTGTCTTTTCTATAGTTAGCCTTTATAAAAGTCTGTTTTGAGCAACTATCCATTACTAATTTTGTAAGACATAACGCTCCAGAAAGCTCATCTATCAACGCATTTGTCCATCAAATTTGTTCTACCTACAGTAGCGATCCCCATTTACATGCTACCCTGCCGCCGACAACAGTTACAAGATTTCAGTTATTCATAATAAAGTGCAGTCTAGGTAATATGTTTTCCCAAAGAACTTAACCTGAGATTTCGCTGCCTACTTCGTTACTGAATTAAATCTCTAAGGTTGCCAGATCATATGGAACAAAATTTAACTCAAATAAGGTGACGATCTGATTACATTGCAAGCATTGCAATGTATATCAACATACAAATAACATTTCACAATCATAGTTCACTTGACCGAGAACAATAAAATTACATCATAAAGTACACCAAAATTTGTCCATATTCACGCAATCCGGCACCAAAAGTGCAATCAAAATGTCTATGGGTGCGTTTTATTCAGCAATCCCAATGGACTTTTAGCCTCTAAAGCCTCTTGAAAAATGTTGAATTGTTTGGCAACTATTTTGAATGAGCTTGGGAAGGGACCAGGTTTAAGCTTTCAGCATTTGGTCAAATGTTGAAACTCATTTTTTTCTTTCAAAACAACCCTCGGCAATTTTTCAAAATTTCAATTTCGTCTTTCATTAGTTTTTTTTTTTAATTAAAAAAGGACCAAACCCTTCGCTAGACCAGCGAAGGGCTACGACCACTAGTGAGCCAGATCTAGCGCCGACGACCGTCGATCGAGGTTGCCCAACGTCGGGCAACATCCAACTAGGGTCACACGACCCAGGCGACGGTCGCCTAGGTCGTGCAGCCCTCACCAAGGGTCACTCGAGGTCATGCAACCTCCAGTGGCCCTCTGCTGGGTCGCGTGACCCTCATGTCGAGCGACCTCAATCAACAACCATAGCCCTTTGCCAGTCCAACGAAAGGTTTGGCCACTTTTCAATATATATCCAAAATCCATTGCAAAAGTTTTTTTGCTAAACACACATTCAACTCAAAGTTCATTTGCAAAGAGGTTTTAACCAAACACAATTTGCATTTCCTCAAATAGCTTTGATTTTTAGCATTTGCATTACACTAAAAGCCCATTTACAAAACTGAACCAAACGCACCCTATAACTGAATTGACATGTAAGTCAGCCAGCATCTACGTTAGTAATATCATTCTAAAATTAGCTGGAAGGACTGAATTGATACCAAGTCAAAATATTTATGATTAAATTGAAACTAATTCAAAATATTTATGACTAAATTGGCATCATGAAAAGGTCTACTAAATTGATATAATTAAAAGGTTTATAAATAAATTGATAGTAATGTAATAAGTTTAGAATTTTATTTTATTTTTTATACTTTTCTCCCTTCTAAAGTGTGAAGTGACCAACACATGTCTTAAGGTCTGCTGGTGGTCTCACAACGTGTGTTACCCGTTCGAAAAGTTCCGCTGCTTGGATTCTTGACTATACCATTGCCATGATGATGTTTTATTGTGGGCCAAAGAAGTCCTAATTGATTGATGTTACCGAGAGATTTTGAAATATATTGGCAAAGTACAATTCACATCGATGTGCTGACATAGGGTTTGGTAGGATTCCATGTTTTTTGGTCAAGCACAATGACTCTTACGGCAGCATTGCACTCAAATTATAATGCAAAGAAGTTAATGTCTCCTTTAGATGAAATTATTGGGGTAACAAATTTGATTCTCTTGATTCTCTCGGTGCGTTTAGTTGGATGTGGAAATTCTTATCTGATTGGCTCTGCATATACGCAATATGAAAGTCTTCTTGACTTTTCTTGAAAGGTTTATCGGTCAAGGCATTTCACATTTCAAAAGATATTTATGGTTCTGGTCCTCATCATCTAGTAGAGAAATTTATAAATTTTATTATAAAGAGGGCAGTTATTTATGAATTTTTTCCATTGAGATAACTTTGAATTTGTAGATATGTTGGATCTCCAACATCCTTTTAAGTTTAATAATGTGCTTGTTAAACATTTTAGGGCTACAATAAGAACTTTCAACTTTTAGAAAATTGCCTCACAACTTTAAGATACCATGACCTTAAAATATACATTACCGAATACACAAATCGCAACACTTTTACATCATTACTACAACTATATCAAATACATTTTACTTTTATCAGTTTGATTCAAAGTTAAAGTGATCATTGCATACTGCTGAATATAGACAACATAAATTCACTTGATTGAAAAAAGAAAATTCAATTGATTACTAAGTTACCGCTCTGCATGATTGTCAAGTCAAATCTCCTTATGTATCCACTTTGTAATTAGCAAATGAATGTTAAAAATCAAATCCGTAATGATAAAAGAAGAATGTAGAAACATAGCTTAGGAGAGGCGACATAAAGTAAGCTCTAGTAACTAGTTACAAGGGTGAGATATTAAAATGTCCTACGATGATTTCATAAAATGATATGCATTTGATAAAATTCGGACTCTGAGGGGCAGCAGTCCCTGTCCTCGTCAGCACAAGAAGACAATAAAGATCAACAATCGGTCCAGAGATTAGGATTGACAGTCATGGAATCGCCCCAAGCTATAACGTGGGAATCTTTACCATCATTTCTGGGAACTTTCTTCCTCCTACCATAGAGTCTAGTCTTAGCTTCAATTTCGGGGCAGAATCAAAAGACCTGCATAAAGTCCTTGTGGAAAGGTCTGCATAATTGCTCGGTTGGATGAGGATTTGACGCCACCCCCACCTTCCACGGCAGAAGGATGCATGATTGAGGGGGATTTTGCAAGAATTGCAGGTTTGGGATATCTCTGCATCTGGCAAGCCGCCCATCAGCCGCAGAGACTAGAAGACGACAAACGTCTAGTTAAATGAAAATAGGGAAGCCCCAAATATCTGATTTTGGCATAATTGAAGGCATGTTTGGCAATTTAATTGGCATCCTAATTTTCTTCTTTAATTAATATTTTCCGTGCGAACTCAATTGTGTTGGACTTGGTGGAAAGTGAAAACCAAGAATTAAATCATCATCAATTTTTTCATTCGAATTGACTCTTGATGACCCAGGCTTTCATATTCTAAGTCAAAAAGTCTGTCTTTACATATGGCAGAAGTATCGTAAAGCACACTTTATTCTATGGGACAACGTCCTAATTACGGGGAATAGAAAGTGGCTTCACAAAAAGTGAGAATGCGCTCAGGTCGTCCATGTACTGCTTTTTATTTCATCCATCCAAATTGCAAAGTCAAGTCTCCTCCGTTTTTTATAAGCCAAAAGTCGGGGCAAGCTTCCATGCATTGTTCTTCACGGTTGGCGTATGTCTTTTGTTGTGTAACTTCCATTGTCATTTGCAGAGAAACATTGTCATTTATTTAGTGTTGTCTTTTCTTCCAACAATTTTCGGACCAACGACATCCTTTAATCACTCAATTAATTATAATTCACGATAGTCCCCTCATCCGAAGCTTTTCTACATGGATCAATATGCTTATAACAATTGCCCTTGCCCAACTTAATTTATCTAGTTATGTCTAATGACAAATTACTAATGTATGATACTTTCCGTTTCAATCATTAATAATCATGGTAGAGACTATTAACGTTAGCTAAGTAGAAGAGTCGGTGATTTCTTACTTTGAGATATATATATATATATATATATAAGATATTGTATCCTCTAAATCACTCTCGAGACAAAGTAAACTCCCCAAAATTTCCACATGATCATGCTCTAAGCTTATATGGAGTTGCCCCCACAAGAATTTTAAACCCTTGTAAAGTGTTTCAGTGCAATGACAAGATTGAATGCACAAACACAAATAATTACAGACAGACAGATTTCAAAAATGATTGAAATAAATCAAGTGCTAATTAAATTGCCATTATGTCCTTTACTACCCTCAAGTCTTCTCATCTTCCCAGCCGTCTTTTCTTATCAGGGCAAACAAGAGGAGCATGAGAAATTTAATCTCATGTGCATGATGGTTTATATATACAGAATTTCAAGATCTATGGAGGATTAGCATGTCTAGAATCTTCATGTTAACATTTTTGGTAACCCTTTCGTTGCTCAACTTCTGAGGTGAACCACCGACCAAAAAAAAAAACTTCTGAGGTGAACTGGACGGACTAGGCCCATATACAAGCCCAAATCACAATAATGATACCAAGTCCTTACGACTTACAAATCCATCAACAACCTACAAACCGAAATTCACAGGGCTCATCAGAACATCCAGAATTTCTCCAAAGCCCAAAATCAGATTTGCTTTTATCAACCACAGCCCAATGCCCCCCCCCATCTCGAACACGAAGCTTCATCTGCATCTGTCAAAAACAAATTCGTTTCCTGCAACACGGCTTGAATTCGAACCCTGACAGAGAAAACGACCAACTTAATGACTCGACCAATCTGAGGAACAACATGATCATGCAAGACATCATTTCTCTTCCTCCAGATATGATAGATAGCCCCATTCCAAGCAAGCTTTAGCACAGTTTTAAGCAGAGATCTCCTCATACCAATCAAACTCTAAATCCCATGCTGTGTTTGAAAGGATAGTTTTACTTCAAGCAGAGATGAGCGGAAAAGGATCCAAAGCTCAGGAGGCAGATACAAGCAATGAAGAATCTTGGGTACAAATCTTAGGACTAAAGTGACGATATTACCTCTGGTATTTTGATATTCAACTCTTCTGAAATCTGATTGATGGCTGTGTTATCGTCAACATCAAATATCCCATCTGATCACATTGTTACTAGCCAGTTTTTCTTCTCGACTTCCTCCTGTTATACCCAAGATATCACTGGGAATAAAATCCTGTAGAATAGCAAATTCAATGATGTACGCGAAGAAATGTTTCAGCCTCATGTCATATCTATTGGCTCATGGATATAACAATGCCGAGTTCAAATCTCACACTTGATTATCATACTTCTTCTTTTTGATAGTCTGTATTGAGAAAACAAGTGTGAGAAGGAGTTCTATTCTAAATCAGAAATAATTACAAAGCCTGTGAGAAATTCACCACATAATTTTAAATGTGTCATTATTGGCTAGCCATTTAGGAAACTTGATTCTTGGATATTAATTAATACCATATCAATTAATTTTTCAACTGAAATGAAGCTAAAATGGCAGCTTGATGCTCTTTAGGATCGAATTTTGCACTTTCCTTGGCCATGAGGATATCCTTGTCCGTCTTATTCTTCATGAAGCCACATTTTTTGTATCTGCTGGCGAAACACATCGCCACTGGAGACAATCCTCAGTGTCTTATTCTTCATGAAGCCGCAGTTTTTGTATCTGCTGACGAAACACATTGCAACTGGAGATAATACTTAGTGTCCTAAGATGCACACCATTAAAAGTTTGATAACTCAGAGCCTTTATTGAAATCACTGCTCCGGCTTAATCAGCCAAAGATGCAACTCAACGTTTCAGGACTCTTCTAGTTCAGTACAAGTCCTGCTATTGGCAGTTCCACAATAACATGCATAGATAGTATTATTTTTCAGAGCTGCCCTAGAATGAGTTCCGTATCAAATCCAACTGTAATTTAAGGGGTAGAGAGGTTGTCTCCAACCCTCTGTCATTTTTGTGGTTCTAATTTTTTTCCAGGCTGGATCGAAGTTTGATTTAGCAAGCTACGGCATGGCTTTACTCCTGTTTTCTTTGCAATGTCTTGAAAGGTGCCTGTACCCATGGAGCTCAAGAAAAGCTAATAAATCTGAAGTAGGAGCAGGCACTACACTTCGTAAATGCCAGATGAGCACATAAAAAGTCTTAACAGACTTACTTTTGAATCGTTTTCATCAAAGTATCTCATCAACACATTCCTCGATCACATCTTCCACAGTCATTGTGACTTACCTTGGAATCATTTTCATAGAGGATTTCACCGCCCCACTCCTCAACCGCATCTTCCAAAGTCACTGTCTGTTTCAGCCATCCCAACATAACATTGATGAGACACAATATAAAAATCCTCATGCAATGTCCTCACAGAAACATCATACTGTGAATTTTTTAGAAAAGCATTTTGACATGTGAAAAACCCCAGGTATGTCTGTTGCTACCGAAGGCGACTCATATCCCACTTTGACACCAAAACATCACTGCGGTTAGAAAGCTCTCCCAAGCACAGTGAAGTAATCTTGTCACTGCCAAGATGACAATTTATTTACGTATAAAGATACCGTGAAGCTGAGAAAAGTATATTGCCCTGTTCATAGATTTGTCTTTTCCATAATTAGCCTTCTCAAAAGTCTGTTTGTTGCAACTATCAGTTACTGGTTCTGGAAGACAACGCTTCAGGAAGCTTATCTACCAAAGCATTTGTCCAACAAATTTTTTTCTACCTACAGTAGCTTTCCCCATTTACATGCTACTCGGCCGCTGACAACAATCTTAAAAATTTCAGTTATTCATGATAAAGTGCAGTCCTTATGATATGTTTTCAAAAAGAACGTAACCTGAGATTTCGCAGCTTGCTTGGTTACTGAATTATATCTCTGATATTGTCAAATCATATGGAATAAAATTCAACTCAAATAAGGTGACCATCTGATTATATGGCAACCATTACAATGCATATCATCTCATAAACAATATTTTACAGTTACAATTCAATTGACAGGGAATGATTAATTGCATCATAAAGACTACCAAAATTCGTCCATTTTCACGTCAATCCAGCACCAATGGTGCAATCAAACATAAATTTGTTGAAACAAAAGCAGTCATCTCTCAAAGTGGCGAAGGCAAACTCATAGTATAGCAGATCAAGAGCATGTGCAACTCCTCCTATATTATTCACAACCTGCGAAAAAAAAAAAAAAAACTAGTTGATGCTCATCCAGGAGAAGAGGTACTAGCTGGAACGTAGCGCTGCCAGAACAAATGAATTGATGAGTCATCCGCAAATGTGAAAATCCATACGGTTTGAGCTGGAATTGACTGAAGCTGCATTTGTATGGCTGATTATTGGGAATGGCCATGTGGTAGACAAATCACTTTGAATTTGTACGGCTAATGATTGGAGGTGTCACTCTCGTTTCTTTTTCTTTTTCTAATGTTTTAGTAGATTTATTTGGAATTTGAACATTACTTAATATTTCACATGACATATTTCTCTTTCAATGTGACCTATTTTCTCCATTAAAGACAGATCTATAATAGCATTCAGTCCTCAATCTACCACTCTTGCAACTTTAAAGACTTTAGTGTTGATTCTTAAGAAGAAAATAACACTAGAAGTGTCACAATTTCCATATGGCGATTACTTTAGTGTAAAACTTTTCGCCAAATCACTTTAGTATCACATTGAAGAAAAAATTATCAGTGTTTTTGGCAAAAATTTCAATAAAAAGCTTTACGTGGCTTTTTTATAATAAAAAACAAGTCCAACATGAACGCTAAGGTCGCCTTTTATGACAAAACATCGTGGCATCTTTTGTTGACTATATCATTACCACAGTGATGTTTTGTTGCGGCCAAATTAGTCCCAATAGACTTATATTGCCAAGAGACATTGAAATATATCGGTAGACTCCCACTCATATTGGTGGACTCCCGCTGGGTTTGGTAGAATTCCATGTTTTTTGGTTGAGCACAATGGGTCACGAATTTAATTTTTGTTTATTGTCTTGGTAGGGTTACTTGGATGTGAGAAATTCTTATTTACGCCGCCACCCCGGGCAGCCCACTCACGTGGGGGGCTGCTCGGGCCTTCTTCATTTCCCTGAACCCAGCCTAGTACGCTAGGAGAAGGGCTTCACATGGATCCGAAGGTGGGTTCCATCCCTTTGACGGGAGTTGGCGGGGATACCCAATGGGGACATTATCCCGTAATCCCAGTTAAACCCCTATAAATGGGGGCTAATTGGGCACCTTAAGATGCCCGATTCAGGGTGAAGCAATTTAAGGACCTGCTCAGGTCTAACTTGAGCTCGGGGGGAGGCTCGGCCCACCCCCAGGGGCTTCGTTTCCCCTGGGTTGTCTTCATTGCCCTCCCCGGGCTTGTTCCTTGGGTTTCTTGTGGGGGAAAACCCTGAAGATAAAAGCCCCGTTCAGGGCCCACTTCTCCCCCCCCCCCCCCCCCCCCCCCCAGAGAGGGGCAGCCTGCCTAATGGCTGGAACCTTTTAAGGTCTTTTGCTCATGACCTACTTGGCTCTATACATACATGAGACAAAAACCTTCTTCACTTTATTTGACAAGCATATGAGTCAAGTCTATGATGACATTTTTCATTTCAAACATGTGTGGCTCGTCATCGCCATCTAATATATAAAATGGATAATCCATTATGAAGAGGTAGTCATTTATAAATTTATTTTCCTATAAGATAACTTTGAGTTTGTACATACTTTTAATTTTTAATATCTTTTAAGTTGAATAAAGTGCTTGTCAAAATTTTATGGCTACGAGAAACTACCTCACACAACTCAAAGATATTGTAACTTAGAGATGTTGTAGCTCTAAAATATATAATACCAAATACATAATTGCAATATTTGTATTTTATACCATAGTTACAATGCAACACAATTATAATAACACCACGCATATTTTAGTTTTATCAATTCAATTTTAAATGACCATTGCGTGCTACTCAACATGCACAACATGATTACTAAGTTATTAGTCTGCATAATTATCACGTAAAACTCCCCTTATGTCTCCACCGGTATTTGGCAAATGAATGTTACATGTCAACTCTGTGATGATGAAGGTCAGTGAAAAATTTAGAAACATAGCTTAGGGGAGGGGACATAAAGTCAACTCCAAATACAAAACTTGAGATATAAAAATTTTATACGGTGATTTCATAAATTATTATATATTTTTGATAAAAGGCATACCTAAAACCAATCAACCCAGAGGGACAGTGGCCCCCTTTCATGTCAACCGAAGCATGATCAGGAAAATTACCCAAAAAAAAAATATTAAATTCATTATAGGACACAATTCAATTTTAAATGTTGCAATTATTCATTTAAGTAATAAACATTCTCACGTTTTTTCTATAAAGTTCATTCTTGCCAGTTTTGACTAGAAATTGCTAACGTGGACGCTAACAGTTCTATATGATATGGTAGATATTGACATATAATTTTTGCTATGTATCATATATAATAATCAACTTGCCTTTCAACAACGATTATATGATTCTTTTGATAATTTGAGAAATTAAATAAAACAATCTTGACAAAATAATGCACTGAATAATCATAGGCAATATCTATTTACTTTTAGGATGTAAATATTATATGAAAATTAAATATAAAAAAAATTGTCTAAAATCTAAAATAAGTATAATGACACGATTCATCTATAATTTCACATATTGATAGTGAAAATTTAAAATACGTAAATTTGGATTTTGATGATATGTTTGTTGATGAAGACTCGAAATGCATATAAAATTTTGAAAAACAGATAAAACAATTTTAACAAAATAATATACTCGATAATTAAAGTCTATAGAACGCGTCTATTTAGTTTTAGGGTGGAACATGGACAGCTCCACTAAAAATCTCAGCCTCCCTGCCTCTCGCTCCGTCGGCGCCGTCGCCGTCGCCGTCGCCGTCTCTCTCTCTCGGCAGCAACCCACCTCCGCCTCCCGTTCTTCTGCAGCTCGACCGCTCCGACTCGCCGCTGGTCTTTGCCGTCGCCCGCGCCTGGCTCGCTGATTCGACGTCGACGCTGAGGTGAGTCTCGTTCTCCCTTTGAAGCTATTGAATGGGTTGGGTTCTAAGAAGTAGAACAGTTTGGAGACATGTCGATTTTTTCTAGAATGCTTCTTTGCAGGCGATACCCTCGTATGAATTTGTGTGCTTTCGGCTGTTTGTAAGGGAAAGAGGAGGGAAAAAAAAAATCTGATTTTGAGTTGTCCTCTGCAGGCTAACTCATGGCGCGTTCCCGAGATCGTGATTTCTTGTTTTGTGACTTCTGTGGGACAATGCTTACGCTAAGTTCGGTCAAGTTTGCCAAGTGCCCTTTGTGCAATTTTAAGCGGAGCACTAAAGGTTGGCATCTCTGTTTTCAATCGCTCAGTATACTTGATTAATATTATAGAGATGGTTCTGCTTTTGGAGTCTCTTTTTCTGGGTCGTGAAGTTGGCATGAGATTGAATTTTATATAAACTCTCAAGATTGTCGAGCGTTGCTTCTCAGGGTGGGCTGTTGTGTCCTGGCCTTTATGTGTTCTGCTCTTTTTATAATGGTATTGTCTGTGTTCTGCCCTTTTATAGTGGCATTGTTCACCACTGTTCTTTTATACTGCAAAGATTTGATTTGATTTTTTTTTCGTGATGCATTGGAAAGAAATACTTTCTTTGCCTAGGATATCAGAAAGTTTTCATCTTTCCATCTGCAAATGTTCCATTTTGAGCCTTCTGCATACCTTGGGACAATTCCCCTTGTAAGTTTGTATTGGTTAGAAGTATCTCAGTTCTTGATTTAGGATGATGAGGATGATGATCCATTGAGAGACACCCTGAGAATTTGATAATTGAGGAGGAAAAGGAAGAGGCTGAAGAAAAATTCTTTCTATGCCACCCTACCTGTAATACTGGCTAATATGAATTTGGAGAAACTATTGTGCTGGCCAAAATCATTACTCAGTAGGCTTTTCACAGAATTTGTTACTGGTTACAGCCGAGACCACTAGTTTGGGGAAAAATTAGCCATTTCAGGTTAAACCACTAATGTGAAATGCATATCCTAGCACGGTTGTCTCATTCTCTGACTATGTCTGCTGTCTTTTTGTTTGGAGTGGTGTGGCTGTTCAGTCATTGTGTGTTTTTATTGTTATTTTTCAAATATTAGTTGCCGGTTAGCTATTTATTAGACCTTACCAATTTGCTCTTTGAGTCAATTTCTACTTTTCTCAATAATGTGCCTTATCGATGACTTTGCTCTCAGATATTGCTGGAAAAGAAATTAAGTACAGAGTAACTGCTCAGGTATGCCTTGAACTAGCTGATTGATTGATGCATGCACTCTGTTGGATCTTAAAACATGAGTTAAGTGCATACATGTTCTACTAGTTCAACAATTTAAGAGAATATAGTTATAATTCATCGTGTTCTCCTGCCTAGATAGTCATTTGTAGAGTGAACATAAAATATAGAAAATGCTAGAAATTTGAATGGCTATGGTGACTCTTCAGTACTGAAGAACATTTGAGGCTTAGAAAGGGCACCAACTTGGCAAAAATGTGAACTCCTATTCACGATGGAAAAATACATCAAGTTTTCTCGATTCTGGAAGGCCTTCAATTCACTGGTCACAACCTAAATATGAGGCTGTCTGTTGTTAGTGAAGCTTAATTTTTCACAACTAACTATTGTTTCTTCCAATTACTGACCTCTGATGTTGAGATTGAAAGGTACTGAGATGAGTGGTTCTGCTGCAAAATAGATGCATATACCTCTTGAAGGTTTCTCTAACATTATTGAATTAAATAGTGCCCACATCATGTAGAATTCATGACATTGGTGAGTGAATTTGGTAGGGATCACTAGACTTCTGTTTTTGTCCTGTTAAAAGAGGATTAAAATAATAATAATAATTTCATCTTAAACCTTTTCTTATTAACACATTGAATCACGGACCCTTATTTTATCTACTTTGAAGCAACACCTAGAGTAGTACTTTAGTTGAGAAAAGGCTTTGTCCTCCTTAATCTTCCCTATGCTTTGGATCACACATTTGAAAATGTCAAGCTTCTCATGGTCATCTACCATATCTCAGGACATAAGAAGGGAGCTTGGCATGTCTACCTTCGAGGAGGGGGAGCTGAAATTGGCAACGGTAGTGGCTACATTTTGCTATATTAGTATAACGGCATGATGTTTTCTTTGTGGACCGATTGTGATGTTCTCATATATCGGCCTTGCCTCTCAGATAGCTCGGAAGTGTGAAAAATGTGGCAACAATGAATTCGAGTATACTCGGAAGCAGGTAATGTACAAGTTCAGCGCGCTGCTATTCTCTCTCACGCCAATCTTCCCTTACACAAGTATTTCCCATCTTCCCTTTTCTCGTCATTCACTCCTTGATATCTGACCCTGTTGCAGATGAGATCGGCAGATGAAGGGCAAACTACATTTTTGACATGTACCAAATGCAGGGATACCATTACAGAAAATTAACTGTACGACTTATGGGATTATTATGCAATTTTGAGTCCGCAGGGAGCTTTGTACTGTGTGGTGATGTTTACACTGCTAAGTTTCTTGTTTCAAGCATGTGCATCTCCTTGTGGAATTTCCAGAATGAGCTTCCTAGAGTTTCACTGGAGCAATTGCTCTTGCTGTTATCAAGTGGTCTAAGCTCACTCACTGCTCAAGAGAAGATGAAAATAACCCCTTAAGCAAAAGCCCGTTGGGCTGTACTGTGTCCGAAACCAATATTAGCTTTTTCTTTCTTATGGATAGATTCAAGCATTAAAGTCTAAATCATCAGTGAGACTGTAGTTCATGTCCATAGGAAACAAGGGTTGAAAACGTATAGGGGCCAGAGATAAAAGCCACTGTTGGCTTGATGATTCTTCTAGGGAGTATGTATACGTAGGTTCAAATGGAAGTGACCGTTTGGTTCAGCATTAACATTCCCAAGGGGCTTTGGGAATAATATTAGGCGTTTGGTTCAAATTTTTGAGTCTCCATTTGTCAAATGCTTTTGAAAACACTGTTCATCATCTTCTTCCTTGGATTCAGACTCGCTGCTCCACTGCAAAGCTCAACCTGTGGGCGGCGCTCAGCCGTGAGCAGCTAAATCTGGCTGTTGGGAAGCATCGCTTGAGGTCACGCGACCTCAGGCGAGGTGGTTTGAGGTCGGGTGACCTCGGGCATCGCTTGGGTTGCACAACCCAGGCACCGCCACCCGAGGTGGTCAAGCAATATGACTCAAGCGACACTGCCCGAGGTCGCACGGCCTCAGGTGACACTCCCTCGTCCGCTCGACCTCGGGCTTTGTCTAGGTTGCGCGACCTCCCCTACGATTTTCTCCTCTGCATGCAGTTGCATCTCCTTCCCTTTTTTTCTTTTTTTTTTCTTTTTTTTCCTTTTTCTTTTGCCCTTAAAGTTGCTTTGTAAATCTACACAAAAAAATGGTATTCAAATACTTTTTGTCTTCACAAAATGCTCATTCATTTAAATATACTCGAGGAAATGCAAAGTCATTTCCCTAAAGTTAAACCAAATGGCCCGAGCCGGATCGAATGCATCCCCCAGGTTTGAATTGCATGCCGGCCGCGCTTCCAAGCAGATATGGAAGACAGCTAGCAACAGAGCTGTCATCAATCTAGTAATACTTTAAGGGGGATTTAGCCGAAATCCTTCTGAACTTTTCAAGATGATGCACGCCTGCCTCTCAAACTTCAATAATAAAGATCTTCATTTTGTCACGGCTGCCATGCATTTTTTTTTTCTTGTTTGCACGCGCTTGATATGTCAATTTCCAAGGGTAAAACTGTAATTCTTCTTTATTTTCAGTCAAATAACTCCTCTGCGACGGCACTAATTGCGCAAAAATAAATTTAATACTAGAGAAAAATGTAGTAATATGAAAAAGAAATATATTTTAAAATAATTAGAGAACAACAATACTAAGAATGATGAGGAGGAGGAGAAGGAGGAGGAGTAAAGAAAAACCAAGTGAAGGGATGGATGTGTGATGATATATAAATAGAATATAATAACAACCACAATAATAATTATTGTAATCTTAGTTTCCTTTTAATTTTTTTCTTTGATTACAATTTTATTCTAAAGATATTTATCTCGTCTTCTATTTTCTAATTAAGAAATTACTCCTGGCGAAGTCAACATTGCTCGTCATTGTCACAAAGTCGTTTATTCGTTCACATTGTGTAAATGATATTTCTCTAATGGAAAGATGGTTCGATTTGATTCTCTTTTGTTTCTTCCAGCATTTTAAGATTCTCATCACTTAGTCTTGTATTCATAACTCTTTTAGTGTGCATAATTAAGTAAAATAGTGTCTAAAATTACAATAGTGCATAATTATGCCATGCCAATGGCTTGGTCTTTTTAAAGTACTAACTAATGGAGGATATATATGGAAAATAAAATAAAAATAAAGATCATTACATTTTTATGTCGTAATTTCTTTAAATAGATCATTGCAACTTCATCTTTGAAAAAGAGTGATTTGTCTAAAAGTTAGAGAAAGATTACAACTTCATCCTTGAAAAATCACGTGCAAAGAAAGTGTGAGCCGAAATATGCACAGAAGATCGATGGATATAACGAAGTAAGAGTTTAGGAGCATTTTGTACAGGCTAAAAATGCGAGGTATGGAACCTACTTAGTGAGGCCAAGAAGATGTTGCCAAGGGCATGTCTTTCAATTAAAATTAAATTTAAGAAGAGAAAAACAAAAAGCGAATATTACACGGGATCAGTCCTGCAGATTAAGGGAAACAGTCGATGAATGGAAGTTTGAATTTTAGTGAGAGGCAAGAAAAATGTGCGGTTCTCTCACCGGAGAATAATTGCTAAATTAATGCACTATGTGAAAAATATGAATCAATATGCGCGTATGGACTGCCCAAATCTGATTGGACCCACATTACCTAATACTATCCGGCCGGCTGGGCGTCTAACATAAGACGAGAAGAATATTTATGATAACATAATTTAAAATTAGAGAAGAAGGAAACCAATGATAATTCGGGAAAAAGTTACAAAAAAACTCCAAATTATACCTATTATTATACATTTATTTTATTTTATTTTATTGTGATACCCAAAATCTCAAACTTGTATTTGTGCGACGCATTTATACTCTATCAAGATTCTGTCAATAAGCATCATTGAAAATAAATGCTGAAAGGCAAACGGTATTGACATAGCGCCAATAAGTGAAACAAAAACAACGTTATTTTAACTGAAAAATCATTTGAGGGAATCTTGACTGAGAATAAATATGTTACATAAGTACAAATTTGACTCTTTTATATCACAAAAAAAGTTTAAGGTAATTGTATTATAATTGACATAATTTGAGATTTTTGATATCATAAAAAAAAAAGTTTATGATAAATGTGTCACAGTGGATATAATGTAGGATTTTTGATAGTTTTTTCCTTAATAATTACACTAATAGTTTCCACGCATGTAATATAGGTTAGCCCTATCCATCTTAATAATTTTGCTTGTTGAAAGAAAATGGATATAAAATTTTTCTTTTCTTTGTGGCGAAATTTATTATGGAAAATTACACAAATTGCTCGTGAACTTTGGTCAAATATGCAATGCCATTACTAAACTTTTAATTTGTTTAATGTGGCCCTTAAACTATTAGTAAATGTTTAATCAAGTTCCTAAATTATAAGAAAATATTCGATGTCATCATTTTGCTGATCCAACTTAATAACTTCCAATCCATTAAGTTTGAACAGTGGACAACAGCAACAAAAAATTGCGCATGCATTATCCAAGTAAGATGTTCATCTAAAATCAAGTTATGACAATCCATGTCATCAAATAATAATGGAAATGTTAAAGCCTTTTTTCTTTTTACTTTGCCAAAGTATATGGATAAAAAGATAGACATGTTTTACTCGTCTTTCCTAAAAATCCAACTCAGCATATAATAATCTATGTCATCAATTAAAGTCCAACTTGTCATTTGAGAAAACAAAAGGATTGCATTGAACATTTATTAATAGTTCAATGACGACATTGAACAAATCAAAAGTTCAGGAACTACATCATACACCTAGACAAAGTCCATCGACTATATACACGTCACTTTCCCGTTTTCTAAAAAAATCTTAGATCTACTAAAAAGAATTCTACTAGAAACTCTTAATATTCTTAACAATCTAGATGACATGGTTCCACACAACCCAAGCCAATCTAAATCCCCCAATTTTGGGTCAACCCCACAATTTCTAGTCTAGTGCCAAGAGTCGTCTCGACGGATTGATAAGGATATCTCGCGTCTTCCTCAAAGAAACCGTAGAAAGTCGGCAATCTTGGCGTTGGCCTAGTTGATAATTTGGGAGCCCTCATGAATATATATACCCCAACTAGGGTTTCCAGCTCCTTCCTCATTTGTTTATTTGTGGTCGGAAAACTGTGGTGGCTGCTCCTCCAATAGCAATATTCATGGTTTCGTTGGAGGCCTTAGTTTTCAACTACAAGTCCACAAGGCGGTGCTTCACGTGCTTATAGTTTAACCCGAAATTTGATTGATGACGGATTTATTAATTCTTAGATTGAAGTCGTGATGTCCGCAGCCGTTGTCTATGTTTTGTGTATTGTCGTTTTACGCGTTCTTGTCCACATGAGCTATATAGATTCCAAAGGAAATTTCTGGTAAGCGAAGTCACCAATGGGGTGTGAAATATCTTGGCCGGTACCCTTTGACACTATGGCACCTTCCCAAGAGAATACTTACCTAAATAGGTAAATTTTCAGCCAGAGAATCACTTTATCTTCAACCATGAGCCGTGCAACATGCGAACCATAACTCAAGCTGATAGGCGTAATCAAAGTGTTTGCACTTTTTGCCGAACCCTCTGGATCTGAATATCGATTTTTTATTTTCTATAAACAATTCGTCTCAACTCTGTCTGTACTGAGAATATAGTCTGCATATTAATTCCACATGTAATACTCATTGCATTTTGCATGTTATGGTTGATATCTGAATGTCCCCCCCAAAATAAATAAATAAATAAACCTTTAGAAAGCTCTACTTCCATGCAATTTATTAGCCACGTGATTACATTGACATTCACAATGCTACCTAGTGTTATCTGGGTTGAAGAGAGTAGTCCTCCATTCCTCAGCTCAACTTAGTAGTAGAAGCATAAACATCTTCACTTAGAAAATGTGAGATATGAACTATATATATATCCAATTCCATAGTTTATAAACTAAAGGTTTTATCAATAACTTAATCAAAACACCAAACAATTAAGGAAGTCGACGGCCTTGTCACGTCACAGAAATTTAAACAGAAAAGCAAGGACCATATAAAAACCAAAAATTATTTGTTGCGACCTACTAATAATAACACCAACAACCCGAATAATAGGCAAACTCTCAGGACCATATTCTACTGCCGAGACCGGGGAGGCCCCGCCAGCTCCCCCCCCCTCCCCCCAACCAATCATTCGCGGGGGAAGATCTCATCACGGGAAGGCCCCGATTGGCCACTCGATCGCCACGTGTCCACAGACGTGCGCCTCCACCGTGCCTCCTGTGGGACCCTAGCAACGCCTCGAGGAGAGAGGGAGGGGCACCCAAAAAAAAAAAAAACTCTCTTATATCGGGATATTTATATATATTTTTTATTATTTTGTTTGTTTCGACCATACCTTTTTGAATTCCCCGCACATGAGGTCATGACGCCTAGGGGAGAAAATATTGGGTACGCCTTATGTATCAACGTGGCAAACAAAAAGGCGGTGGGAGCGCGACACGTGTCCTCGTGGGACCCATAAAGTCAGGCGTCTGCTCCTCGACTCAGCGCTTCTTCCTCTCGTCTCGGCTGGTGGCTCGGCTCGGCTGGCAAAAGAAAGGACGTCCTCTCCTTCTGACCTGCACGCTCTCTTCCTGTCAGAGCATTTATTGCGGAAACTTTTCTCTTTCCTTCGTTTGAGAAAGAAAATGGCCGTTCGTTCCTCTTTCCTTCTCCATTTCTTTCCTTTCGAATTTTTGAATCTGAAATCCTCTCTCCGCGCTCGTTGTTGCTCCGCCGTGCATCAAGCGGCCGTTCTCCTGCCATCACCGACGAACCACATTACGGCCGCCGCTACTCCGGTGCTCACTCGCTTCTCTCTTCGGGTTCGCAGATGCAGCACGCGGAGGAGAAGCAGGCCTCTTCGAGCTCCCCTCAACGTCGGCGACGTCGCCCGCCAAGCGAGACCCGCACACACGGAAGGCTCGGAGGCGAGGTTGCTGGAGAAGCTGGTGCTGAGCTGCCTCGTCGTGTTCGACGCTCCTCCGCCTCCCTCTCGCGACGTCCGCTCTGCTCTCTCTCTCCCCCCCCTCTGCGAAGTCGTGACTCTCTTCCAGCGAAACGCGACGCCGACGGCCCTCCACCTCTGCCGGTTGACTCCGTCGCCCTCGACTCCGACTCCGACTCCGACGCCGACGCCGACGCCGCCTCCTCCCCTGAACCCGACTCTGACGCCGACGCCCCTTCGCCGGTTGCCTCCGTCGGCGTCGGAGTCCGTCGCCCCCGACGCCGACGCCTCGGCCTCCGCCTATGCGCCTAACGCCGACGCCGACGCCGACGCCGATGCCCCTTCGCCAAGTCCATGCATCGCAGAAAATGGTGATGCCGACCCAACATTACTTATTCAGTTATTTCCTTTTGCTGATGCCGAAAAGGAGAGACAAGCTTTGGTGGATGCACTTAGAGCTAGTGAAGCTGAATGCGATGCTATTGATGCGAAGATGCAGGAGGTTTTGAATGCACAGATTGCTGCTGAGGATGAGTGTGTTTCTCTGTTGGAGAATTTCTCTAAGGTCAGTGACAACATCTTTTCTTTTTTTGGCTACACTAATGCTTGATCCTAGAATGAATTAAGATAGAGTGAGCTCTATAGTAAGAACTTCGCACCACAGGGCAACACAATCATTGGCTGGAGCAGATTGATACACGTTTCTGGTTTTCTGTCTGTCTTTATAAACTTGCGTGTGTAATGGTACAAGCCTTCCTGACTGGATGTTCTTTATATTCATGCTTGTGCTTAGCTGCCCCTGTTGAGTGAAGGAAGTCGTTTGTCAATTTTCATCTTTCAATTGGCAGTCGGGTTCTCAAGGTGAACATGGAAAGACTAGTTTTGTCAAAGTGCTTCAAGGAAAATGAATGGAAAACAAGAATGTCTCTTGACCATTGTTGGGTTATGGTAGATTATAGGCATGGTAGTGGGTGCACTGCATGTGTGGTGTCATTGGTGTGCCCTGGCGCACAATTGTAGCCCTAGTTTTTTATTTTGAGATAGCCATGGTTTTAATTGACTTGATGTAAGGTAAACTAAAAGCTTTCAGCAAGTCATATTGATCCCATGGTAGTCTCTGTTTTGCCAATCCAAGTAGACTTTTGGATAGTGACTGTTTTAAGGATAGCCATGCTATCTCTCTCTGAACTTTTTCATTAACTGCTTCATCTGTCCCTACAAAACATGAGGTTGGATCATGCGTACCACGAAAAACTTTCTCGTAAGCTATCGATTTCATGTGGTAGCCAAATTTAGTTTGAAGCAGAATGACTGACATTTTTACCTCTTATCCTGCAGGATGCAACTGCTAGTGCTGACCTGATAGAGAAGAAGGCAAACTTACTGCGTGCTGAGGAAATGGACAAATGGCTTTCATCAAGTGAAGATTTGGAGGTGAGGAAGATGGAACTTGAAATCGAGTCATATCTGATAAGTGAAGCTCGTAAAGGAGTGAATGTTTCCATCGAGCATTCAATTGATGATGACAGTAGAGAGAAAGAAAAACTTCTTAAGAAGAAGGATGTGTTGTTGGATGAATTGGAGAAGCTGCTTAATTTAGTGAGAGAGAAGGAGAAGCAAATTGCTGAGAATGATGCTTCCATTGAAGCAGTAGAGAAGCGCATTGCTGGTGTGGTCTCTGGATTTCAGGACATGCAATCAGATATTGGTGCTAAATATGATAGAATGAAATCAAAGCTCTCTCAGGTTGATGCCGAAAGTGAAGCTTTATCTATAAAAAAGAAAGATTTTGATGACGTACTCTCTCAGGAAGATAATAAAGGAGCAAAGATTAGGGAACTTGGGAAGATTGCTGCAGATGAAGCAAAAGCATACAATGAAGCAGCAGGATTGAGAAAAGGTTTAATGCTCTGCATTTTGGAGTACAGAGAAAGTAAACTGGGGCTGATGAAGACTGAGGAGAAATTTTCTGAAGATGTCATGAGGCTCCAACAAGAAGCTTCCTCTGCAAGAGCTTCTTTACAGGTTATTTTACTTTTTAGCTATCTTACTCTTTACATGCAAACGACATATACCTAAAAGGTGGTTAAGCTTCACATGCTTAATCTACTATAATTCTGGCCTATGGAGTCTACATGTTGCAACATTTTGGAGAATTTACTTCCAGTCTTCTGAATCAGTAATGCTTGAGGTTCATGTTTGATTATCCAACCTAGGATGAGTGTTGGTTCATGGTTAAGATATACTTGCTGAAGGAATATTCTAAAGACACAGGCAGTGAGTGACTCCTACTTTCTTTCAAAAGTTTGTTTATGCGACGTATTTGTTTTTTTTTTGGTGAAAATAAGAGATGCGACGTATTTGTTAGGGAAGCCTTAATCTTAAAAGTTTAGGCAACTAGGGATATGTAGACAATGTATGTTGAGATCTACTGTTTCCCCTCACAGAAAAGCTATAGCTTGCGAGTGAGACAGTGGATGTAATCATGAAATCAAACTATTGTAGAGCTGGAGTACTGTAACAGGAGAAATAGGAAACAATAAGCAAAAGAGGGAGCAACAGGAGAATATAAGCAAAAGCAGAATTTGATCAGATTTCAAATCTTGCATTGAAGCGGATATATTGAATTCGATGAGTTGAAAGAAGCTTTGATAGATGACAATCTTGGTCCGAACAACAAAAAATTTATTGAAGACATCATTTTCGATGCTGATCTAGATAAGGTAATACATAATCAGAACAACCTGCAATTTGGAATCTGTGTATATCTTGTTCATATATGAAATAGAGTGCTCATTCTGTGATGGATGTATTCCAGGACGGTCGAATCAGTTATAATGAATTCAAGGCCATGATGAAAACGGTCATGGACTGGAAAATGGCTTCACGCCAGTAGTTGAGAGCGATGCTGAACGGGCTTAGCCAGAAGATGTTCAAAGACACTTTCTTCTCTCAGAGGCTAAAAGATGTTCCACCCATGTCTTCTTAATCTGATCCAGATGAACCGTGGAGAAACAAAATCGAAGTCTCATCAACAGGGTATTTGGGAAGGAGGCATTATACAAAATCATTGCATTGGTTTGCTACTGCAGGGACATAAATGCTGTGGTTATATTATTTAGCATGTGCTATTTCTCTGTAATTAGAGCTGCCTTTTGTTCATGCTAGACTTTTGAACAACTGATTTTGCCTTTCCTATATGAACTACAGATCCTAATTGACCTAAGAATGACAAGGCAACCATTCTTACGGACACAATCCAGGTGCTGAAGGATTTAACCACGGAAGTTAACAAATTGAAAGCTGAATGTGCAGCTCTTATTGAAGAATCTCACATGGTGATTTTATCTTCATCCAGTATCCTGAGGTTCTAATGTCCATTGTTTGCCTTGATGCTAATAGTAACTTTGCATTACAACCAGCTGATGCAGGAGAAGAATGAGCTCAGAGAAGAGAAATCATCTTTAAAATCTGAAGTTGAAAATCTTAATGTCCAGTACCAGCAAAGGACGAGGGTTATGTACCCTTGGGCTGCCATGGATCCATCCGTCATCATGGGTCCAGCCTACTCATATCCAGTTCCAATACCCGTCACTGCAGGTCCAATACCCATGCTCTCACAACTTCAGCCTTTCCCTTTCTTTGGAAATCAGAATGCAAGTGCTATTCCTGCTCCGTGTTCTACCTTTATCCCAAATTCAATGCCTGCCAATCCCACATTTGAACAGCAGTCAACCCAATATGCGTCCACTTCTCACGTGTCAAATAAAAAAGACTCCAAAAGCAGGTCTTCAGATCATCAAAGGGGCAGCATTGCAGAGCAAGACGAAGATCCAAATGACGTGGCAACAGACCTTGAACTTAAGATGCCTGGAATATCATCACATCAGGTTTTTTTTTTATATTCTGAACCAGAGCTAGATCTACTCTGTAAATTGGCACAATATGCATAACAGTATATATTATGCAGGACTTGACGTCCGGAGAAAAGAAGGGCAAGCAGACCCAGAGGAAGGAGATAAGTATTTTACTGATGGGAGCTCATCAAGCAAGCTTTCGTCATCTCAGGCTTTTCCAGATAGTTCCTCCAATAGTGTTAGTGACAACCCAAAGTCCAGTAGATGAAGAGTTGAGTCCAGAAAATCTTAATGCCACAATTTTCTTTTCCTGTTACAAGCCTAACTCATTTTCTAGTCCTTTCGTAGTTTGTACCCCGAGGCTGGTCAGTTGTATATTATGTTGCGTTTGCTTAACTTACAGGGAATTTTTTTAGTTTATACAGATTTCAGAGCATATGCCTGAAACTTGAACAATGAAGGGCACATTCATTACTTTTTTAAGGATTTAGCTCCAGCAACCAAGACATAATTGATTGGAGCTTCTGTTTTGCATCCAAACTATCTTGCAACTTTTGACCTGCCATGAGGCATAAGCCAGGTTGTACTCCTGCATGAGTCATTCGCATCGTGTATTTGTGATGCCCTGGTGGTTATTAGATAAAAAAGTCTCTAGAGATGCTGTCGTCAAGAGGTAACGAATCGGTGTACAGATGGAGATGTGAGCTAGCATATGCTTTTGGGTATTCCAAACATCATTGACCGGAGCAGAAAAAGGCGAATTCTTTATGTTCTGCGCATCACCTCCTACATTCGCTATTGTATTGGCCATGATTCAACGCGATGATGAATGGCTCTTGAAACCAAGAAGCGTCACCCTAAATAATATGATCAATTTATTTTCGTTAATGGCTGCTCAGCATACATCTCTAAATAATTCACAGGAAAAGCAGGTGCATTGCCCATCTCTGAGAGAGACTGAAAAATGTTTACACTTAATTCATTTGCGATGCCAAAAAAATTGAGAAAAGAGAAGGCCTTACAAGTAAAAAAGCATTGCCCATTCTATAATGGAACAGGCCCCCAAATTCGAGGGCGTTAAATATACACTCGCAGCCTACACATATCAACTCATTAGAAGACGTACGCCCGTACAGCCCTTCCCTCTCACCAAGTAAACGACCAAAGCCAGCAATCTCTCCAAACCTTCATCCTCAAGCACTTCTCGGCAAACTTGGGGTGCCATGCAAAATCCCTTGATACTAACTTTTGTACAGGGATTTCCACTGGCAATGGAGCGGAGTACAGAGGCGGTCATCATGGTTGGGTCGGTATATCTTGAGTAACCAAAATACGTACTTGACGTCTCGTGCTCCCTCCTCTCTTTTTAACACCCAAAAGCTCCAGAATGGATCTATATCTTCCTCAAATTCCAATAACCAGATGGGCTCGGCAAGTTTTGAGAGCCCATGCTTGCAGTTCTTAACAGCCTTCTGAACTCCGATAAACTTATTTTCCCATCTTTGTCGACGTTGGCTTCCTCTAGCAGAGGACCGAGGGAGCCTTTCAAACCTGTCTGCTAAAAAGGGCATGGGAGCATCATATCAAGGTTACACGTTAACATGCTTAACCATTTCTTTGTACAAGGCAACATAAAAAACCTGCGCCACTACTTTGAGCAGAATATACAACAAGAGGCAATACATTCGGCTAGTATTTTCAGATGAGACAATAACCAAATTATCAAGGTCACAAGCTGAACGGTTTCTTTATGTGAAGCTGCAACAGAAAGTAGCTATGCTACTGTTTTGTGCCCAATATGCAAAAAGACAGACAACTTATCCCAACTTTTGGGCAATTTTGCAAGAAACAAACTTCAAGCTCCCAAGAGACGGTCAAAATTCAGTTACAAATTAAAACAAATACATTTAGCCCTGTCTACGTAATTTAATTTTCACTCTACCCATACCCATAGTGACACAAATGAGAACTAGAGGGCAAATGAACGTGGAAGGGATGAATAAATGAAGATAGTCAAAATTACCAGTCGAAGTTCTTCTGGGGTTATATAACCATCACGATCAATGTCAAATATTTCAAAAAGTGGCCTGTGACCGCAGCTGCCACTTCTCTGAGTCATGTTCCTCCATTCGATGCACATGAAGAGTAGCTGCAACAAACTCAGTAAAATCCACTTAGCTCATCCGTGTTGCTATCGATCTACATGAAGGAAAAATAAAAGAGATTCTTATGCACCATTCAGGACTCACATGTTTGTGCAATATCTAAAAGCTTGGCAGCAGCTCATCTTATGAACGAAAAAATTAGTCCAACATTTCTTGGCTAACAACACAAGCAAGTTTTCAAAATGATGAAACATGAAGCAAGAACTAAATGGAAACTTCAAGCATCGAATATGAACAAAAGAGAATCACCAAAACAATAAAAGAAGAAAGTGAAACTGACAGAAAATGGTATTCCACAAAACCCACCAGAAAAACAAATCTCAATTGCTAATACACAAGGAGAAAACAAGGCCATAACAAAGGTAAAGATAAAAGTTACCGCTTGAAGAATCTCTAAGACACGTGGTCCTTCATCTTGCAGGGAAGATCCTGAGCAAGGGCCTGCATGCATACAACACTCATGATCATGATGTAATTAAAATATTCATCAGAGTGAATGGGGAATGAGAAAGAAATGGATACCTCTTTCATTTCTTCAAGACTAATAGAACCATTTTTATCTACATCAATTGCAGCAAATTGATCCTTGAGGTCAGCAAGTTCCTCTTCATCGAGTGTGCTTGCTAGTGCCTGCAAGCAATATTTGTTAGACATTGACATGATATAATATCCTTTCCTCTTTGAACAAATCTTACAGAGCAGTTTTGTTACCCGTAAAGCAAATTGTTTCAGTCGACCGTACTTCACAAATTGTCTCATATTGTTTAAAACTGATACATCAATAGGGATATCTGATGCATTTCCTCCTTCTCTGACCCATGGATATGCTGAAAGTTGCAGCAATGAATAAAGATCAATGTTAAGAGGAAACAGAAATTATTTTCCCAACATAAATGGTCCATGCTCCAATAAGCAACCACTTCTTTTCCTAAATCTTGAAATGAATCTATTAAAAAGTAGGGTTATAGAAGCACAGATGACTAACAAAATTGCCACAGATGTCTCTAATTTACCTGCTCATGATTTGTAAGAGACCGAGATGTAGGAGGTTGCGAAAAACCACTCAAATGAGCCAAAGCATCAGCTAGAGCATTTACACCTTGCTCTTCAATTAGTTTTTGTGCTGTTGGAGTGAAAAACCCTACAGACTTAGGATGAACCACTTTGAGGGTCGCAACAACTTGCTCAGCGGATGACTCCAAAACTTCATGCATTGCTGGAGGGCTAATAAACTCAAATGTGCAACCTACACCTCACTCAATGGATCTGACAGTTCGCCTTTGACTACTTGTATACATCAAGATAGCCATTCCTTCTTTCCCGGCGCGTCCAGTACGAACAGACCGATGGACAAAAGTCTCTGAATCATTTGGCAGTTCATAGTGGATGACCTGGCATTAGGAGTTGCATACTCTTGTTAATCTTATACACGTAGCTTTGTGAGAGGACAACTAATCGTGCAGGTAAACAAACATAAAAAACTAAATAACCTACGAGATCAACATTAGGGATATCCAGCCCATGAGATGCAACATCAGTAGCAACAAGAACAGTGAACTTCCCCTGCCGGAAACCATTAAGAGTTCTCTCCCTCTGATGCTGAGAGATATCCCCATGCAATGCTTCAGAGGCAATGATACTCATAAATGCCATTGACACCTCATCTGCATCTCTTTTAGTCTGTGTGAAAACAATGGTCTTCCCACCTTTCACATACACGTAAGATAGATATACAAAAAGGTCATTTATCTAGTAAAAGCACAATCTATTAAAGCCTACCATAAAGCATGTAGGCAAGAACAAAATCAAAGCCTTCTTCCACTAAGCAGGAAGAATCTTAAGAAACAGCATGATAGAGAAATTCAGGACATATGCCTAATGGGAGACATCCATATGCAAATGTTAGCGAATCAAATAAGCATCTTGATTGGGGAAAAAGATATCAAATATGAGGGAAGCATCTCCTACCGTGATGAGATCACTTAGAATGGTACACTTTGAAGTTGGAGTTGCTGATGTGGCAAAAATTTTAATTCCCTCTGCGAGTTTTCATCTTGTTCTCCAACCTACATCAAGAAAATAAAGAACAGGCAAACCACATAAGCCATCACGCGACATTTTGATGAGCCACACTCCTCCATTTCTGCGACTGTACTATGCAAAAATTCAGGCCTATACCCAATATCGGATCATGCAAGAAGTTTGGGCAGACGGAGACAGAGAGATTGTTATTGAGAGAAGAACTTTACCAAGTCAATTGTCAAAGGATTGTTCAAGTGCTTTCTCGCCAGTTTCTTCACCCAACCAGGCATTGTGGCAAAGAAAAGCAGGCTCTGTCGCTGTGAGGGAAGCTTTTCCAAGATCACCTCCACATCTTCCTCAAAACCAACGGCAAGCATCTGATCAACTTCATCAAGTACCAAAAATTCCACTTCTCCCAATTTAAGGCTGTTACTGTTGATCAAATCAATGATTCGACCAGGAGTCCTGACAACTACATTGAACCCCTGGGAAAGGACACTTTGTTGGGTAATGTAAGAAACTCCCCCATAAACACACACGGTGTTTAAGTAAGGTGTAGATTCCTTAATTTCTTTCTCTACTTGTTTTGCTAATTCCCTTGTTGGTGCTAAGGCCAAAACTCTAGGAAGTTGCCCATATCTAAGAGACATTTACAGTATAATCTGTCATTAGAAAAATGCTCAAACATTGGAGGTCACCAAGATAATTAAAATTATTACTCAAATACCTCGGACTTCTATGTTCATCACCATCAGTAAGACGCTTCAGTATGGAATCCCAAAAGCTAAAGTCTTCCCCGTTCCAGTCTTCGCACGAGCAATTAAATCACACCCTTCAAGCACAGGGGTTAACACCGCTCTCTAACAATCACAGAATAGTACAAGGAACATGGGTTTGCCATTGAAAACATGATGAAACTTGAGTAGAGTGAACAATGAAGGGGGAAAAGTAATGAGTGATGAGTGAACAATCCTAGTGCTGGCAAAAGTAAAGAAACCAAATATCGAGTCGATTAAAAAAACGAATTCTGCCTGTGTAAAGCCTTAGTCCCAACAACATCTTAGTGTTTAACAGCTCAATTTTCAGCATAGGATAGTCATCTAACGTAAGCTACGACAGAACATCCCAGAATACGTATTATGATTGCCTGCACTTAACTCCATCGGTGGTTCGCCTAGCACATTAACAAAGGTCAAGGTTTTCTACTTAATTTTCCAGCCAACTAAGTATGCTCAAACAAAGAAAAACTCAGCCACCAATAAACAACAGCAATTCATACCAGAGCGAAAATATTGGATAACATAGGGGAAGGAAACAAAGGATAAAGCATACTTGAATGGGAAAGAGATGGGTAATGCCACGTTTCTCAACAAATTCCACGAGCCTCTGAGGCAAACCCAGCTTGGAGAGAGCTAGCTCGTCCTCGCTCACACTCTCAGCCTCGCCGCCCTCAGACACGAAGCCGCCCTCATCCTCACTCGCGTCAACCTCGCTCTCCGAGAACCCACCGGTCCCCAACTTCTTGAAAGCCTCCTCGCTCAGCAACCAGTTCGGCGTGGCGATGGCAGACGTCACGAAGCTGCTCAGGCTCCTCCTAAGGCCGCGCCTTTTCACGCACCCACTTTCTAAAAGCCCAAAGGGTCTTCGGACATGGCACTCGCTGGACGAACAGAGCAAGGAATTGAAGTGGGGCTTCTCGGAAAACGACAGAGAAACCACGGCACCAGCCGAGCGATTGCTTCTCGGTTGCGAGTCGGGGGACGGAGAGAGGCGAGCGAAATCGGCCGTCGGGAGAGAGTGCGATTTAGGAAGAAGTGCGCCGAGAGAATGGAGCCCAGAGATGAGGCCGTCGAGTGGAGAGAGAAAGGCCGTCGTCGGGAGGGAGCGACGGTCGTCGGAGGAATCGCTAGACCGGAAGGAGCGTCGGAGGAAGAGAGAGCAAAGAGGAGAGAGAAGACAGAGGAGAGAGAATGCTTTACACTTTTTTAAACGCCCGCGCGTTGGTTTAAATTGGAACGACGGGAGAGAGAAGAGGGAGCCGAGGGAGCCGACGTGGACCTGCCAACCGACGGAGGCAACCGGCGAAGGGGCGTCGGCGTCAGAGTCGGGTTCAGGGGAGGAGGCGGCGTCGGCGTAGGCGTCGGAGTCGGAGTCGGAGTCGAGGGCGACGGAGTCAACCGGCAGAGGTGGAGGGCCGTCGGCGTCGCGTTTCGCTGGAAGAGAGTCACGACTTCGCAGAGGGGGGGGGGAGAGAGAGAGCAGAGCGGACGTCGCGAGAGGGAGGCGGAGGAGCGTCGAACACGACGAGGCAGCTCAGCACCAGCTTCTCCAGCAACCTCGCCTCCGAGCCTTCCGTGTGTGCGGGTCTCGCTTGGCGGGCGACGTCGCCGACGTTGAGGGGAGCTCGAAGAGGCCTGCTTCTCCTCCGCGTGCTGCATCTGCGATCCCGGGAACGCCGGAACGAATGACGGAGCAGCAACGAACCCGAAGAGAGAAGCGAGTGAGCACCGGAGTAGCGGCGGCCGTAATGTGGTTCGTCGGTGATGGCAGGAGAACGGCCGCTTGATGCACGGCGGAGCAACAACGAGCGCGGAAAGAGGATTTCAGATTCAAAAATTCGAAAGGAAAGAAATGGAGAGGGAAAGAGGAACGAACGGCCATTTTCTTTCTCAAACGAAGGAAAGAGAAAAGTTTCCGCAATAAATGCTCTGACAGGAGAGAGAGCGTGCAGGTCAGGAGGAGAGGACGTCCTTTCTTTTGCCAGCCGAGCCGAGCCACCAGCCGAGACGAGAGTTAGAGGAGAGAGGAAGAAGCGCTGAGTCGAGGAGCAGACGCCTGACTTTATGGGTCCCACGAGGACACGTGTCGCGCTCCCACCGCCTTTTTGTTTGCCACGTTGATACATAAGGCGTACCCAATATTTTCTCCGCCTAGGGGGGGTAGGGCGACGAAGCGGCACGGCGGGCCCCACTGCCTTTATTTATCGTGTGTGGCCAGGATTCGCTCGGTCCCCCGGCCCCCGCACACCAACTTCGAGGACCCCGAGGAAGGGCCGATCGACGGCCCGGATCCCCCCAACGGCTATCTCCCCCAGACGCGATCCGACGGCCGAAATACGAATGGCGGTTGCCGCCCTACAGTGGACCGACCGCAGCGGTTGTCGGGTAAATTAGCAGTAAACAGCCACGTTATTCCATCGTATTCGGCCAAACGTATTGTACGGGCGAAAGGGCGACAGTATATTTGACGTCGGGATTGCGCGATCAAGATGCTTAAGCATGAAGTTTGAATTTTCAAAAATGATATCGCATCATTCGATAAAAATTCATTTCATTTGTTGAAAAAAGTAAAAGCATGCGATTTTAAATATTGATTGATACAGCACGAAAATATGGAAAGAGTATATTATAACCGTACTTGTAGCTCCGAACTCTTAACGGGTTTTAAAAGGCGTGACCATAAAATCAAGCCACATAAAGAGTTTCTTTTTTCTTTTTTTTCCTATAATCCCTATTACACGATGTATTGTCTTGATACTTACTCAATTCTCATTGGTCGAAAGAGGTCCGTGATGGACGAGATCTGAGGAGGCAAAAAAAAAAAAAAAGACAAATGAAGAATGGGGGACTAATTAAAAGAAGAAGACCGAGGTTGCATTGTGTAGCCGTTGGAGATATTTGGCCTATAAAATGATGGGGCGAGCTGACAGAAAGCTGCGTTCATTCCCAGAAAAGTTAGAGATCAGGGAAACCCTGTGGAATCTCTAAAGGAAATCGGTCGATCGTGAATCGACGCATGTAGCTGATGTTCGGAGTCCTATATATCTTGCCTTCTCTTCCGCTCTCTCTATTCTTGATCTTTTACCCGAGAGGCCGTCGATATCTTTCGTTGTTTTGATTTCCGTCTCGTTTTTCTCGTTCCTCACGTAGGTTTCTGTAAGCTGATCCGTACGGATTTTCCCTAAGAGCTCAGGCTGCTCAGACATCAAACTGTCTTTTTTGTGAATCAGTTTGAAAACCTTTGATAGCATAGGTTTCTTGTTTTTTCCCAGATCTCGATCAAAGAACCCTCTCTCTCTCTCTCTCTCTCTCTCTCTCTCTCTCTCTGTGCTGCGAGTTCGTGAAGGAGCCGCCGCCATGGAAGCAGTTGCTGCATCTTACGCACCGGATCACCAGCCGATCCCCCCATGCAAGCCAATCAAGACGATGCCGAAGAGAAACCACCACCACAGCCACCATAGCTTCACAGCGAAACCGTCTCCCACGAGCACCGTCCACGGCGGAGCAGGAGGAGGAGCGGGTCATGTGCTGCTCTTCTATCCACCTCCTCTTTCGCGCTCTCTCTCCTTCTCTCACCCTCCTCCGTCATCACAGCCGGTCTCCAGCCCTCTCGGCTTCAACAGCGTCCCTCCTCGTCACCACCAGGGCCAGCCACCTTTGCTCCCTTTGCCCAAACCCTACTCTTCCCTCTCTCTCCCACCCCCTAATTCTAACGTGAAGACCAACAAGCCCCAGTCGTCGCTGCTCACCCCCAAGAAGTCTTCTCCGAAGCGGCCGAAAAGGCGAGACCCCAACAACAAAAAGAAGGACACCAAGAACCCGGTGAAATCACCCCCCGCCCCACGTTCGGATAACCCGTCAGCCGACGACGGGGACGTGACTATCGGGTCAACATGCTCGATGGGTCCCGACCCGGATGAGCTCCCAAGGCACGTCTTTGTGTCCAAGGGTTCGTTGAGGGGCGATGGGGGTTTCCGCTCTCTTGTTTTGGGAGATTTGGAGAAGTTCTCTGGCTCTGTGATGTACGCGATATCGCCTCCTCCGAGCAGCTTGCCGTTGCCCAAGTTCTCTCTGCTGAGGCCGAAGCAGCTCAGCTGCAACGCCGAGGCCGCCGGAGTCGACGCCGGCGCGACCGACAATCTCCGGCGGATCCTCCGTCTCCCCTGAACACGTTTCTGCATACTTTCTTCCGAAGCTCAAGAAGGGACAAACTCGAGCTAAAAGGGGTCCACACGATCGCCCGACCTGAACCGCTTTTAGTATGGTTTTGTTCTGGTGGTATGGTGATGTTTTGTGTCTCCGTGTCTGTCTGTGTGTACGTAGATCTCTTTTGGGTGTTCTGATTTTCTGTTTATTGTCTTCTCTTTCGTTTCGTTTCTTGCTTCTGAAGATCCATTTGTGGCCACCTCCTGCTTTTTAGAAATGGGGTGCACAAAGAAAGTGATCGACACATATATGAAATAGTTACTGTCGTTGAAAGATGCAAGAGCCTCTCTCTCTCTCTCTCTCTCTCTCTCTCTCTCTCTAAATTGTTTCTTCTTTTTGCTAATATTCCTCGGGATGCTCTTGGTTCGGTTTCTGTCTTGTTCTTAGATATTTTGGGTGAATAAAAGTAATATATGATCCACGAGAACTTAGGATGTGCCGCTATATATGTAATGAACATCATTTATAATTTGTGAACCGTACTAAAAAAGAATGCTTGTACAAGAAAGTAAGTGTCACTTATTCCGCTGTACTGGCACCGAAAGTAGAATGTTAGTTTGATTCTCGTGGTTGCTATCCATCGCCGATATGCCTTTCAAGCTGAGTTTTTTTTTTCATTGGCGCATGCCCATTTGATGAAAGAAACAAATCTACAATAATATACCGCACGAGCAGTCTTCTTGTATGGAAATATATTAGGGTACAAAAGAAAATTAGTCATGGAAGGATTCGCAGATCTACACGCAGCCAATGAATTGCACTAGATCAGAAACTTCTACTTGTTCTTCTGCCTGCAACCTCTCAACATATGTGAACCCTTTCAATTCTTCATGGTTTGATGTGATGAAGAATAGGTTGTTCTCACATGGGTCGCCAATAAGAAGTGACCGAAAGAGCAAGGAATTGAGCACCAATACTTTTTATCTTTACCTACTTAGCTTTGTCCATTAGCATTTTTTTTTCTATATGTGATTCTGGTGTATTATAAGGACCCCGATCATTAATAATAGTCCCTGTTCGACCAAACAAATCTCCCGGATTCAGCGATAAGATCATTTTCGTACCAACTGTTGTCTTGATAGGGAGGTTTAGGAACTCAATTTCTTTGAAAAAAAAATCAGAAATGGACAATCTTTTTTCTTCTAGACACGTAACGTGTTCATCATAGATATTCATGCTATATGACTAATGAATACGTTTTGAAAGTGCTAAGAAATGCTAAAGGCCGTCTTTCGATATTAATTTTTGTTTTTCAATTGGCATTGCATGTGACTTCCACAAACCACTAAGGATATTTAAGTTTGATGCATGATCGATCCACAACTACCATGGATTTCAAAGTTCTTACTGAAGCCAAGAAAGTATCATACTTCTTTGTAATTGTAGGTGTCTTCTAAATCCAAGACTTGGCTTGCAAGCCGAAGGTTACAAGTGAGATTACCTAGTTTATTCTCGGTCTCGAAGGATAGATGTGAATTTAGGTGTGCCATTGGTCTTATCCTTCCCCCACTACACCAGGTAAGGTAATGGTTAGAAGCTTGTCCATTGGGCAGTCGGTGCTGCGTTGACATCCTGAATCAAATATTTCGGCGACAATTGAGATAGGAAAAGTGAGGTTTATGTAGTTTTTTTAGACTTTCTTAAATTATCTGATGTGCTATTTTATAGGTATTTGAGTATTCCTTACTTCCGCCCAAAAAAAAGAAAAAAAAAAGTTTTCCTTCACTTCCCTCACTTCACTAACTAATCACCTATTTTCTCCCATAATCAAACAAATTTTTGCACGCGCATAGGGCATTCCAAGCATGACAATTCTTTTCTTCCTAAAAAGGCAAAGACGAGGAGGGATTTTCCTTCTAAAACTCTTAAGCAAGTTATCTTTTTTGTAATTGCGTATGCATATGTGTATTAGACACATGTTCATCAATATTCTGTACGAGAAGAGGCTTCTTTGGGGTGGTTGAGAAGAGTCATAGCCGCCGGTTTTCTTCCTTTTCTATTGCCGGCCCGAAAAAGATAATGATGCATTCCTCCAATGAGCAATTGTACATTGTTAATCTAAACCTCCCCAAAATCGAGATCGAATCTGATTATTTCACGAACATTATATTTCAGTCGTTGATTGGATCCATTGCGTCATGAAGAGATTTGGGTATCAACCACTAGTTGCAATTTCTTTTTTCTTACTTCTTTTGTTTTGTTTTGCGGCTATTGTAAGATTATAGTATAAATCAGTTCATATTTAGAGGCAAGAGAAAAAAATAAAGTAAGTACTAATTATTAAAGGGGAAAACCCTTTGACGAAGTAACTTGGTGAAGAAATCAGTACAATTCGTGGCCTCCTCCATGACCTAATCGTGTTACTTTTGCTTTAGGTCCACCCTTTAAAGTAACCGCTACTTTTAACACCGATATCATATCATATTGTTGTGAAAGTATAATATAATGTCCATTCATTACATATGTCTCGACACGTCATCATACGACTCCAAAGTGAAAAAAAAAAATCAAATAACGGTAATGAATAAAAAATTTACTTCTCTCTCTCTTCTCTTAAAGAAAATTTCGACAACATTAGTCATGTATTTGTGGCAATAAATTTATATTTCAATTATTTCGTGGAAAATGAATGATTTAGAAAAATAATATAAGTGATTATTCTTCGAAAAATATTTTCTAAAATCATTCATTTTCACAAGATAAAAAAATCGTCAAATGCTAAGCATTTATTATACTATACATGAACATGCTAAATCGTTTTCTCATTATGCATTGTTAGTCTTTTGATTCAAAGTCCTTTCTCGTGTTTGTCTTTGCACGAGTATCAAGGGTTCCCTTAATACCGTCTACTCTATTCCCCGTATAGGTACGCCAACAGATTGCGAACGAAAAAAGAAAATTCAATTCTTGGTGGTGACGTGACTTACGACTGATAACCACTCGCACGTTCGAGCGCCGACCATTCGTTGAAAGGTCCCCGCTTTCCATCTTCCTCCTCGCAATAAACTAGTTTCCATTATCAACCACGTAATTAATTGCAGAGAATCCCGACACGCAAGCGCACGTATGGTAGTTTTCAGGGTGCATGACAGATGGATTGTGAAACGCAGATTTCGATGCTCTGGACTTGGAAAGATAATCGAGGGTTCCCCCTTGTTTAATGGGTCGATTTCGTCACGAGGGGTTCGGTCGATAGCATCTTTTTTTTGGAGGGGTCGCGGCATCATCACCATCACCACATGAAAGAGAGAGAGAAAAAGGCGAGGCAAAAGAAGAAAAAAACGCAGATTAGCTGTTGAAGAAAGAAAGGGCTATGGCTTCTGTTGCATTGCAACGACATAAAGATTAAAGAGGGTGCACGATGAACATGGGCGATGCAATAAAGAAGTGGAATGGTCGGTTCCTCAAAAGATGGTCGATGGTCGATGGTCGGGCAGACACTAATGGTGGCTTTTTAGGGTTTCTGCTTCTTTACTTGTTATTATTATTATCATCGTTTCCTTCTTCGTTCTGATCCTCTTGCTGCGATCGGAGAGATCTGGTCGTGCGCGCGCGGGGATATGGAGCTTCCCTCTGGCGCTCCGCCAGGTGTTTGTGTGGCTAGCGATGATCTGTCCACTTTGCCTGTGCGAAATTCGCGGACGAATAATATCACATCCCGCATATAGTAATCTTGTGCATTGATGACGTATTATTTTACTATCGATAGATTATCTGAACTCCGCTCGAGAAATCTCGTGCCGATGTACGTCAACAATCCGTTGGTCGCATTGGGTGAGCCTCTACGATACCCACAATGTAACAGTTGTAGCATGAACTTGTCCAGCTCGATGCAAAATAGGAGATGTCGAACTCATCGAATCTTAGCCAATTCGAAGCGTTTAAATTCTTTTTCCCTGTAAATTCATTATTTTGTCTTTGATAACAACAAATTCACTATCTTTCGGTTGCACTATCTAGTCAGAACACTCACCAAGTGAGTGGCATGTAATGTTCTTCTGAAACAAAATAAAAGTGCAAAAACCTTAATTCCAATCATTTTTTAGAATTTGAACTTTGAAAAAATTCACTATCTTTCTATCTAAATTGGAAAAAAAATGATAAAATGAGTCTTTAAACTTTGACTTAATGTGTAATGTGATCTTTAAACTTTTGATTTATTCGATGTAGTTCATGAACTTTAACTTAATGTGCGATGCAATCCCTGAACCTTTAATTTGCTCGGTGTAGTTTCTGAACTTTGGATAAATATTCAATATAGTTCCTAAACTATATGTAAATGTTCAATTTTATCTTTTCATTAATTCAACTTCAAGGACAACATTGAATATTTTTATATAGTCTAACGACTAACTTGAACAAGGATTGAGCAAATTGAAGATTCAGGGATTACATTGTATATCGGGTTAAAGTTTAGATATTATATTGAATAAATAAAAAATTCATAGACCATATTACATATTAGATCAGAGTTTAATGACTATTTGTGTCATTATTCCTTCTAAATTCTAAAAAATGATTGGAGTTAAGGTTTTTGCACTTTTATTTTGTTTCAGAAGAACATTACATGCCACTCGGTGAGTGTCTGACTAGAATGTCATTAACCGATTGGCATAACTTTCAAACAACTCGATAGGGTTTTCTGCTCAGTTGGGCCTAACTGAGGACGCATCCTTCAGGCCTTATCGTGACAGAATCCACCTCGTCTTTCAAGGCCTTTTTGGGTCAAGATGTTCTTATCGGACAGTGACCACGAACGAGCCCAGGTTCCTCGTACGCGGTCGATCCAGTTCGATGAATCGAAACGTAGTTTAGTCCGACCCAACCAAGGCAAGAGCAATCCATGTTCTTCAGGGGCGTATTTTGTTTTTCTCGATCTCGACGTTCCATTAGAAAACGACACGGAATCGCGGCACGTTCCAGAGGAACGAGATATGCGTGCGATCGCAATATAAATAATATCGATTATATTCTCCTGATAGTTGACGTGAAATTTCGATGTTACTAAAGACACGGGGCGTCGTGTTTCAGATGCTTAGGGTGAAAACACATGTTAGATGGTCGAGAGAAATGGTGGTGGGGTTTACTTTGTCTCTGAAAGCACCATCACTTCGCATTTGAAAGGGACGGCTCTGAAGCCCTGTTGCCCCCCCCCCCCCCCCCCCCCTAAAACTCATCCCCATCCGCCAAATTAGATTGATTTTGAGGGGTCAAGAATGGCAACTCGTAAGGTTAAGTTCCGGTCGCTTCGTTGCAAAGACCCGACACATTGCTATGAAATGCCCGATATGAACCGTGACCATTCAATTCGTGCGTAGGTGCACAAGTCAGCTGCCACAGTCCTACCTATATGCTAGAAGTGAAGAATTCTCTAACAAATGCCCGAAGCACAAGTCAATTGGCAATTTCCTCACGACATGGATCGTTTGTAATAGTACAGTCCTTTTATCACTGAACAACTAGTGATGAGCACCTCAAACGATTTTTGTATTCATCAATTGTTATTCATTGTATCCTTCTATTCAATAAATATCAAATCGCAATTATTCAATCAAAAATGTGATTCATGGACAAGATTATATCATGAATAATAGTACAATTATTTATTGTGATTTGATATTTATTGATATTAAATGATCCGTGAGAGGGAGTGAGTGGTTGGACAACCATTTATACCAAATTGCCATGATGAACTACATTTGAAATTGAAATCACAAAAAACTCAAGGACTATTCGTCCGTGAGTCGAGTGGACCTACTCCTCGAAGACCACCAACGGGCCGGTTCGCTCACCGGCTATAATTTACATTGGTTGCAAAAAGATTGAACAAAAAAAAAGTCTGTCTCGGAATCAATCAATTTGGACTAAGCAGTTTTCTTTTACCAATTGCGTTTAATAATCTCCTAAATCAGAAAGATTCTGAGGGGAGTGTGGTGGGGATTTTGCTGTTTAAATAGAGCACTGAGAAAGAGATATTTCTATCTGCTTTTGGGAAGAAGACGGTTAAGTTTGACTAGAAGATACTCCGATCCCTTTTGAGCTTGCTAAAGGTGGCCTTCATCGACTTTTCTAAAATGATTTCAGGGCCGCATGATTTTGCATGATCACATGAAATAAATAAATGAATCGTGTACTATGTGGGCCCACGAGATCGATTTTCGACCAATGGATGTGCGGCCTGCGGACGGCATTGATCTTGATGATTAAAGAGCCCAATGAGCATTACTTGAGGTGGGGCCAGAGAGATGATAATATAATGGGAAAATGGGAATCTCTAAATTTTCCCGAAATTGTCTGATTCGCTTCGCTTTTATTTTTTTATTCACTAGAAATAGAATAAAATCGATTCCTTTTTGGGAAAATTAGAAAGGTCGGATGCACCAAATTCATTGTTCAAAGGGTAGTCAAATCGCCCAATTTGTTCATGCCAAAGAAAACTTTTTCTCGAGACGTAGAAACCGAACAGAAATTTGGCAATTTTGCACCCACGCCTCCCAGTAGCAGTTCATGATTTCAGAAAGAATAATGCTATAGATACAAAAGTTATTTGGAAAATTAGTCTACGAGGTGATCTAGAGATTATAAGGAAAAACTCATGATATAAAACTTTCATTAGGGACGGAATTACATCGTGTCGCACCCATCAATTATATTAATTTCCTAATTACAATGATAGATATGATATATGGAAAGCTATTAGTGTGTTTCATAAAAAAATAAAAATAGATTTGAGTTTTAAATTATTTAATTATCAAAATTACAAGGAATATATATATTAAAAATTATAACACCATCGATAATAATTAATAAGTGCATTGGTAACACTAGCCAAATACACTGTATCAGCAAATTCTAAAAAATAAGAAAGAATGGACTCTAAAAGAGCGACATACTTCAAAAAAAAGACATTGATATTTTTCAAATATTGCTAATTTTTAATGAGCATTAAGTAGAAATAATCAGTTCTTGGTCCAATCCAGTCATAGTCAAGAACCAGGAACCGAACCAAAATGACTAATTCCCAGTTTCTGGAATTAGGGATCGGACCAATTGGTCTTGAGATTGGACCGACCGGTCCAGTCCAATTTCTAGATGATTTAGTGGAACTGATTGATTTACAAATAATTGACAAGCATAAGAACATAAGAGCCCGTCTAGTAAATACTTGGTCATGTCCAAGGCATTATCATAATTGAGCTTCGCTAAGGATGACAAATAAAATTTCAATATTTGAGATTAAACTATCCATTTCAATTTGATTGCTATGAATACTTATGGACAATTTGGGAAAGAAAAAAAGAAGCAGAGAAGCCCATGAATTAGAGGAGTCGCGAGGCAAAGCTCAACTTTGAGTTTTCTCTGAGGGGGAGGCAACAGACAAGATTGAGGCTATTGAGCTTTACTGATGGAAGCTAGGGATAAGAAATTGCCGAAGAAATTGTCTTGACACCATATCGGGACCAGGATGAGAGGAGTGAGTAGAGGGGAAGAGGAGAGTGAGACACGTGGGAAGAGAGGAGAAAAAACCAAATAAACTTATCGGTCCGATCTTGACAGTTCAACCGATCTAATTTTCTTTTAGAATCAAGGACGGGATCAAAAATCTTAGTTCTAATCGGGAAAATATCTCAAATGGTTCCTACATTTTTACTTAATGCGCAATTTTGTCCCTGAACTTTCGATCGGCTCAATTTGGTTCATGAACTATTGATAAATGTCAAATCTAGTCCTTGAACTTTCGATCAGCTCAATTTAGTCCATGATCTATATTGATAAATGTCCGATCTAGTCATTCGTTATTGTTTTTCCCGGCTTCCCTCTGCCGAAGCCGGCGAAGTGAAGAGAGTAGAAGCAAAAAAAAAAAAAAAGAAGAGGGAAACACAGTAACGAAGGACTAGATCGGACATTTATCAATAGTTCTTGAACTAAATTGAGCCGATCGAAAATTCAAGAACTAGATCGGACATTTATCAATAGTTCATGGACCAAATTAAACCGATCGAAAGTTTATGAATGAAATTGCACATTAAGCAAAAACATAGGAATCATTTGTGAGATTTTCTTGTTCTAATTTTATGGAATCGGAAACTGAATCGAGACTCTCGAAAATTGTCCAAAACCGGTCAATTCAGTTCACCTATTCCCAATTCGATCGCTCCGTGTCGGCTCCGTGTTGGTGGCCCCCAGCACTAAGAACTTAACAATTTCCTAATAATAAAGATGTCGGCAATGGGGGGCATGGATGGAGATGTCACAAAACGACAAAAGAGAGAGGGAGAAAAGCCTCGACCCCGGCGTCGGCACGAAGCCAAAACGGAAAGTCCAGATCCAGATGAAAATCCCATTATCCAAGTAAACAAAAACAAAACAAAACTAATCAAATAGCTTTTCGATAATTTAATAATAATAAATCGGGAAAATTGACTTTTTACACGATCCCTCCCCTCCTCCTCCTCCTCCACCTCCTTCTCCAACGTTATCGTCGCGAGGCGTCGCTGTCGTTCCGCCTGTTTACGCGAACTGTTGCAAAAACAGCACAAGCTTTCTCTCTCCTCCTCATCTCCTCTTTCTCTCTCTCTCTCTCTCTCTCTCTCTCTCTCTCTCTACCTCTGTGTGTGGCCGTTAAAATTCCCCCCCTGAACGCTTTGACGAATCAGAGCCGCCCTCGTCCGTAGCGCCCCCTTCCCCTGCAAAGCGAATGACCGTTACCGACACTCGCACTTCACACGCACACCACGCACACCACGCACACTCCTGTGCCTCTGTCTGCGGCCGCGGGATTAATTGCCTCCTTTAATGCGGGTCCTTCCGGGGTAGGAAATGAAATGGCGTAATTGCGTCACCCTCTTGATCCATACGACCGGCCCCTGAGTTATTACCCCTCCAGCGGATCGCCTTCCGGTTTCCGCGCGACGATCTCGTGGAATTTTGTGGAGCAATTGGGAAAAGTTCCATTCTTTTGGGGTTCTGATCTTCTGGGTGATCGCGGAAGGCGACGGAGAGAGGTGGGTCAGTGCCGGAGTTTGAGGTTTCCGGGTGTTTTGTCGTGAGGATGGGGATCGTGAGTACGGTTCTTGGTTTCTGCGGGTTTGGGGTGGGAACTTCGATCGGGCTCGTGGTCGGCTACTACATGTTCATCTACTTCCAGCCCACCGATGTCAAGGTCTGTGTTTTCTCCCGTTCTTTTTTTGTCCTCGTTCCTGTTTCGCCTTTTTGGCCGCTTGCTTCCCTGGAAATTGCTGCTGGTGCTACCTGATTCCGTTTGTTTACAAGTTTGTTTTTTTAATTGTTGACGCATAAAAAATGGTTAAAAAGATCTTACCTTTTTGTGGTTATCGAGAGAGAGCGGCTTCCTGGATTCTTTTTTTTTTTTTTTTTTGGTTTGATGGGTAGGATTATTCTGTTTACAGATGTTTAATAGTGTAATATTGGGCTGCGGTCAATCTTTAGGTTTAGCTCGGGTCATGTGTGAGCTAGTATCAAAAAGCTAGTTAATCTCCCTTTAGCATACATTTGCTTTTGGCCAACCATGGAAATTGTGAAAATCAATTGACTATAAGGAAAAAGTGTCGTCACTGTTTAGAAAAAATAATGGGGAGCATAGTCTTATTCTCTCTGATTGTTTGATCTCTTCAGGACCCCGTGGTGCGTCCTCTAGTCGAGCAAGATACGAAATCCTTGCAGCGTCTGCTCTCGGAGATACCTTTGTGGGTGAAAAATCCAGACTACGACCGTGTATGTTCTTTTCGATGCGGCCTCAAGCTTCAAGTTTATTGCTGTTGCTTGTGAAAATTCTGATTATGTTGCTCCTTGCTGCTATTGCGGCCACGATTACGGTTTCAAATGCTGTTATTCAGCCTTTCAGGAGCTCCTAGATGACTGCTTTCTTGTGTTTTGTTGTGTAACAGGTTGACTGGCTCAACAAATTTCTGCTCACCATGTGGCCCTATCTAGATAAGGTATTCTCACTTGACAAAGTTCCTTTTTCAGTTTTGATTTGTAATTCGCAGTTATACTGCTTTAGATCGTTATTCTACTTCTGAGGAAGCATGTGTTTTGTTTGTAGGCTATATGCAAGACTGTGAAGACCATAGCAAAGCCGATTATTGCCGAGCAGATACCGAAATACAAGATTGATTCTGTCGAGTTTGAGGAGCTTACGTTGGGTTCTTTGCCACCTACTTTCAACGGTTGAAGCTTTCGCTCTCTCTCTCTCTCTCTCTCTCTCGTATTGGCCAGTGTGAATATGTGGACTCCTTGCTTCATGTTTTTCATGCATGAAATGTTATTTATAGGAAGCAGCATAATCTGAAAGACTGATTGGTTTGTCAGTGTTTCTTGTCTTTCATTGGCAAAAGAAATAAACTGAATTTGGTATCTGTGTACTGTTCATACTTGCTTGGCTGCTCATACTTAAATGTGGATAAATATTATGTTTTGACTAATGAATGACTTTGTTATGCTAAGACCCGTGTGCTCTGGACTTGATTCAAAGACAAAGCAATGCACGCACTAGATTTCTGGTGGATATAGGTAGCTTTAGAATTGTTGACTCAATCCCGATACATTGAATTCTAGGGAATGATAGAGTTTTCAGTTATCTTTAATTTGTTCTCCTGAGAGATACAGCTCTATGCATGTTAGTAGTTATCTTTAATTCATGGACTTGGACTGGGCATTAGTTGGACAATTGAGTAAATAATTAGAACTAAAGCTTGTGATGACCTAATGATAGAATGTTTGGGAGAATCTGCTTCACTCAGTCCAGTTTCATGTTGACAGCTTCTTTATTTACCTAGCATTACACAGTGAATTATGGGCTGAATGATAAGATATTCCTGTTTAGCTGTCATTCATCTTCTTAAATGGCATGTCTTTAATGCTATCTTACTCTGTGTTCACCAGGAATGAAAGTCTATGTTACTGATGAGAAGGAGTTAATAATGGAGCTGTCGATGAAGTGGGCCGGGAATCCTAACATCATTGTTGCTGCTAAGGCATTCGGGTTGAGGGCAACTGTTCAGGTATTGATAAATAGTTAGTTACCTATCCCCCACCCTTCTTCTGTCTGTTTCTGTGTCTCTCCAATCTCTCAATTTCTGTGCATTTTAGGTGGTTGATTTGCAAGTGTTTGCTTCTCCGCGCATCACTCTGAAGCCTCTGGTTCCGACCTTTCCTTGTTTTGCGAAGATATTTGTGTCTTTAATGGAAAAGGTGTGTTGAATAGTTTCCAGTTTAGACTTCTTTTTTGTTTAGAGCTGCATTCACAAGGGTTTTCCTATGATAAGACTATCCCAATCCCGTTTGCTGTCTAGTTATTCAGTGTTTCTTTGTGCAGCCACATGTAGATTTTGGCCTGAAGCTTCTTGGAGCAGATGCTATGGCCATTCCTGGCCTCTATAGCTTTGTCCAGGTAATGCCCTTACCTTTTCATAGGGGTGATTTGAATAGATTTCTCCATTCTTCAACTTCACCAATTGTTGGCAATAACCATGTAAACTGCTGATTTAGATAAGTTTGGGAAAATCCTACCAACTATTATATTGTAACAAGACTTCTTAGTATTATATTTATGTTTGTGTTCAGGAACTTATCAAGGATCAAGTTGCAAATATGTACCTTTGGCCTAAGTACCTAGAAGTACCTATTCTGGATCCTTCTAAGTAAGTTTTCCTATTTGCAAGCTGTCCTTTCCTTCAATTTGTGCTGCCATGAGTTAATGAATATCAAGGTGCTAATTCAATCACTGGACCAACTAAATGGGTTTTTGTTTACTCTTGCAGAGCTGCAAAGAAACCAGTTGGGATTCTTAATGTAAAGGTCCTGAAGGGAATGAAGCTTAAAAAGAAGGACCTTCTGGGTAAGTCAGACCCTTATGTGAAGCTAAGGCTTACTGAAGACAAGTTATCCACAAAGAAGACAACAGTGAAACATAGCAATCTAAATCCTGAATGGAATGAGGAGTTTAGTTTGGTGGTCAAGGACCCAGAATCTCAGGCCTTAGAGCTTATTGTCTATGACTGGGAACAGGTAATTTCTTCTCACTGGTATTGTAGGTATCTAATTTAGTCAGTTCAAATTTTTCTATACTATTCAGCCTGTTATTCTATTGCTGTTCCCCCCTGGGCGCCTGACTTCGCTTTGTTTTCCTCTTGGCTGAGTACTTCCCCAGTTGATGTCATAAATATCAAGCAGTCTGATATCTGATGGTCATTTTCTAGAAAGCCGATAGGTTGAAATATGTTTATTGCATACAATGAGTGGGATCTTAAACTGCCTCTGTCGTTTGCGTAGGTTGGTAAACACGACAAGATGGGAATGAATGTCATTCCACTGAAGGACCTTACACCGGAGGAACCAAAAGTTATGACTCTTAATTTGTTGAAGAACATGGATCCCAATGATGTCCAGAACGAGAAGTCACGTGGGGACATTGTTGTTGAAGTGGTTTACAAGCCTTTCCAGGACGATGAGATACCCAATGATCTCGAAGATTCAAATGCAGTAGACAAGGCTCCTGAAGGAACACCTGCTGGCGGCGGTTTGCTTGTAGTTATTGTACACGAGGCTCAAGACGTCGAAGGAAAGCATCACACAAATCCTTATGTCCGTCTACTTTTCAAAGGGGAGGAAAAAAAGACAAAGGTATGAAACAGTAATGAGGCATGAGACTGTTTCTTCTCAGAATGGAGTACAGTAATGATTCACGCTACATATGTGTGAATTCACTCATTTAGATTTTATCACAACATTGAAATGGCGCCACACTTTTATGTTTGAAAGTGGATAGAGTGGTCGTAGAGTGGGTTTCACTTTGATGTCCTTAATCTTATCCTGACAGAGTTGCTCGGTTGTTTATCACTCAAAATGCAAGAGCTGTCACTATAGGAATATTCTACCACTTGGTCAGGCCCATACCTGCATGCTTTCCTGTTTTACTGGCCAGCTCCAGTAAATGTTTACTCATTGACCTTTGGAACCTTAGATTCCAGAAACGTTTCAGGATCAATTTGGTTTTGGCACTTGCTTATTGCTGTTTTCATTTTTCGTAGCATATAAAGAAGAACAGAGATCCAAGATGGGAAGAAGAGTTCCAGTTTATGCTTGAGGAACCACCTACCAATGACAGAATTCATGTGGAAGTCATTAGTACCTCCTCAAGGATGGGCCTGTTGCATCCGAAGGTATAATCCTTACTTTCACCATTGGCTCGACTTGGAAATAGTAGGTTCTTGGAATGTTGGATCCCCATCAGTGTTCACCAAGTAAACGTTGTTGGTTTTCCTCTCTCCAGTCTGCGGATTGCTTTCTCTTTTCAATTCTGAGGTTCAATTTAGGTCATTTTACATGTTAAAGTTGAGGATGTGTATTCTGTTTCTCCCAAATAGGCCGTGGATTCTGCAACATGTCTTGCAGAACTTATCAGAACCAATTTCTGACGCTTTGTCTTTCTTTGCTTAATTAAATCAGGAATCGCTTGGCTATGCGGATATCTACTTATCTGATGTTGTCAGCAACAAGAGGATCAATGGGAAGTACAATCTCATCGACTCCAAGAATGGACAAATCCAAATTGAGTTGCAGTGGAGAACTTCAACTTAGGGCATTGCTTGGGTTGGCAGCGTTCGGGGGTGCCTCCCAGCGTTTTAACTCCTTGTTAGTCAATCTGTGTGAATGATTTGTATAAATCCCTCTGTTTGAAGATTTTTACTGTTGATATCATTGCTGTTTTCGATGATAAGCTCGAGCTAGATTAATGTTCATGATGAGCATCAGCAATCATTGAGCAAGACCTTTAGCTGCGGTACGAACTACTGCACTTGGCACTTAGATTTTGCATTTTTCAGCTTAAGGGACTATCTACACGATATACTGTGTGTTTCATCTGTCTTTTGGGTTTTCATACATTGTTCACCACACAGCTCCTGTGAAGTTTCAGTCTGAGATTTGTGTTCTTATACTGTTTCCCATTTGTCTTTTTGGTTGCATCTGATTGTCTTAAGGCCATGGGCTTTGAATTATATGGTATGAGGGCTCACTTGAAGCTTTAAGCCCATCGTACTGGTGGAAATGCTTCACTCGAGCCTCTGTCCTGATGATGGAATAGCAAGTATTCTTTTGCCATTCTCTGAAGTCATCTTAATTCTCAAGCCATGTGTGTGATAAAGGAACAAACAGGGAATAACTTTTTACGATATCTTCCTTTATCCATTGGAATCACTTTTGAAAAGTCAAAAAGCATCCCTTTGGCTTTTCTGAAAAACTTAAAAAGGTAATTTATGAAGAGTAATTCCTGAAAAGTAATTTATTTTCTATCTTGTTTCTGACATATCCAATTCGGAATCCCGTCATTACATCGCATGTGGTTTTTTACTAATTTTTTTTTTCTATTTGTTTATTAACTAATTTATATTTAGTGGGAAATTTCCACCTTTGGAAAATCTTCAATTAATTTTGCACAAATCCAAAACAAACAATAATAAGAAGAATTATTATACAGATCATTTAGATTTACAAGGTCTATGATAGATTCGTTTTGCCAATTGGGCGGATGCCGTACTCATTAGATGGTTAGAAAACAACTTACTTAGGGATTTACGTTTCATAGAAAATGAAGGTCACATAATAAGTAGAGAAGCTACTAATATATCTTATATACAGACGTATTAATTAATTCGAAGTATAATTTAAATCATTACATAAAAAACCTTGGATTAATTACGATTTTGCGTATCTCTATAAATTTTGAAATTTAAACATAATCAAACACAAATTACTGTTCCATTTGTAATTACTAGAGATCAACATATTTGATTGAAGACGCAATATCCAATCTCTCTAAAATTTTCTCTATGAGATTGTAATAGTTTCATGCAAATTGTATTGAGTCCTTATGTTTTAGTAATAAATGAAGATAACATAAATTGTTCATAAATTCTGATTCAATGTGCGATGTCACTTTTGGAATTTCAATTTGTTTAATGTGGTCTAGAAATTATTACTAAATGTTTAATGTAGTATTCCATTTGTTCAAACGATAAATCACATATTATTTGATGACATGGATTATTATGAAATAATAAATCAATATATCTATCTTTTATCCATTTATGAAAAGGAAAAATATATTAGGGCTCTAACATATCTATCATTATTTGATTAGGTAGGTTGTCATATAATGATTTGAGATTAATATTTTACCTGAATAATTCACATGTGACATTTTTTTATTGTCCACTGTTCAAACTTAGCTCGCTTAGATATGTCTTAATAATTTATGAATCATATTGAATAAATTGAAATTTTAAAAATAACGTTACACGTTAAATCAAAACTAAATAACTCTACGTGTCATTTTCACTTTCGAATGATCTACCATATTCCCAATATGAGAAGATTTTTCATGATCTTCTTTTCACCCAACTGGCCTACCCAAAAGAGAAAGATAAGAAGAGGGTTCATTTTCGAGGTTCCATGCTGTAATGATTAGGCCTCTGAAGAAAGTCCTTCCTGGCAGATGGGACACCTTGCCGAATCTACACTCTATTTTGACTGACTGTGATTGAGGATGAAAGACGACTGAAGAATTGAAATTTTATTCTTTACCACGATCATTTCTGATCATTGCATGTTTGATCCCACTTTCTATCCTCTCTCTCTCTCTCTCCTGTCCACTCGTTTTTTTCTCTTGCCAAAAATATGGAATATCTTTTGCCGGGTAGATTTCTAGAAGTATAGGTGTAATGTCACCAAAAAAAAAAGACTACGTATTACTAAACATTCGAGGATAATTCTGTTTATCGTACATTTGGTGAGCCTGAGGTTCTTGTTAGTTTGTAGAAATGAAAGTTAACTTTCCAGAAAAATGGATGACAATTATTTTAACTCAAATTGATCTGTCACAATTAGACTTGATCATGGATTTTGTAATTGAAAAAGCGTCAGAAAAATTATGAATCTATCAATTAGACTTATGTAACACATTTAGTATTGACGTGAATAACTTTTAATAATATTTTTTTCATTTCTCATATATTTTAATTTTCCTCTTCTTTTTCTTTCTCCTTTCCTTCCTTCTTCAACAATTGGCCAATGGTGATGCTCACCTACTAACCATGGGCGAGACTTAACCTTGCTAGTTCTGATGAGGTGGAGCCTTGCCTAGCCATTGGCGAGATTGGAGCCCTCACCATATTTCATAGGGTCGACTCGCCTTGGTAGCAAGGCTTGAGCTCTCACCAAAGGTCGCAAGATTGAAGGCTGTGATTTTACAGCCTTTGGCAAGAGCTAAAGCCTTGTTAGTAGCTTGTGAGGTCCGGAGGAAGAAGAAAGGAAAAGGGGAAAAAAAATAAAAGATCGACAAAATAGTATTAAAAGTTATCCATATCAGCGTCAATCTTGTCACATAATTTAGTCGTCATTCACGTTAGCAATATTCAAATAAAATAAGTTTTAATGACTGAATTGACACTAAATCAAAAGATTTATGACTAAAAATTACAATTCAAAAGTTTATGATTAAGTTAGATAAATTTAGAATTTTTGTAACACTTTTCCCATATAAGCCCCTTCACTCTTAAGGTCCTCAAAGTACTTTTTACACGTGACTATAGTTGTAAAGCCAAGAATTAAGCCCAAGTTAGATTACTTGCGATGCGAAATAATTATGTATTTTTTAATTGATAAGCAATGACCGGATTCAAAGTTTGACAAAAAAAAAAACGACCGGATTCAAAGGCTCTATTTTGATAGTAAGTTAAAATGTTTATGATTAAAAATTACACTCTATTTTGACTGACTCTGACTAAAGATGAAAGACGACTGAAGACTTGAAATTTTATTCTTTACCTTAATCATTTTTTATCATTGCATGTTTGATCCCAATTTGTATCTTGAAGATTGGATTCTCTCTCTTCCCTATCCACTCGTTTTTCTCTTGCCAAAAATATAAAATATCTTCTATCCCTGTCGATTTCTAGAAGTATAGGTGCAATGTCAAAAATAAAATAAAATACTATGTATTACTTAACCTTCGAGAATAAGTTTGTTTATCGTATATTCAACGAGCTTGAAGCTCTAGTTAGTTTGTAGAAATGAAAGTTAACTTTCCGAAAAATGGGTGACAATTATTTTAACTCCAATTGATTCATTGCGATTAGACTTTATCATACATTTCGCAACAAGAAAAGTGTTAAAAAAGTCATTAACATATCGTGTTAGTGCTAATTTAATCATAATTTTTTTATTAATGTTAATTTAGTCCAAAACTTTCGACTTAATATCAACTCAATCCTTTTGGTTAACTCTGGCTAGATTTTGCCAATATGAACACAAGTTAAATTTGCATGGCACGGCCGATGTGACATTAACAACTTTTAATAATATTTTTTATATTTTTATATTTTTTATATTTTTAAAATTTTTCTTTTCTTTTTTTCCTTCCCTTCCTTCTTTAGCGATCGGCCAATGGTGAGGCTTGCCTTTCGACCATGGGCAAGGCCTAACCTTGCTAAGCCAATGGCAAGGCTTAAGCCCTCACTATAGGTCACGAGGTTAAGCCTCACCCAACCATTAGCAAGACTTGAGCTCTCACTAAAGGATGCGAGGTCGAAGGCTATGACATTGTGGCCTCTAGCGAGGGCTCAAACCTTGCCAATGGCTTGTAAGGTCCAATGATTAGCCGGAAGAAAAATGAAATAATCAATAAAATATTAAAATATCACTAAAATTTATCCACATCAGCGTTGGTCGTATTATATAATTTGATCGTCGTTCACGTTAGCAATATCCCATCAGAATTAGTTGGAATGACTAAATTTACATTAGGTCAAAAAGTTTAAGACTAAAAATTACAACTAAAATATTTATGATTAAATTGATACACGGGTTTATAATTTTTCTAACACTTTTCCCATATGAGCCCCTTCGCTCTTAAGGTCATGAAGGTACCTTTTACAAGTGACTATAGTTATAAAGCCAACCTAAATCAATTGAGCACAAGTCAGAAATGATTAGGCCTTTTTAAACTGACAAGTAACGACCCGATCAAAGAGCTCCGTTCAAATGATCTCCCCTAAATACGACTGACCAAGTAATGCCTAATGACTATGCATTTTGTGGGCTTTAGTGGGTATCTTTATAATGACCAATGGTTTATAAACAGGTTTCTACTTTTCGCCCGTATATTTTCATACTTTTTCTAATCAAGTTGCTATATTTTTATTTGTCTATGGTCAAGGATACTTCCACGCCTACTTTCCCATGAAATGTCACAAACACCCCTAAAAAGCGATGACGTCAACCTTTATGTCCTATGTCTCTCGTCTTTTCAATTTTCACCACCTTTTCGAATATTAAACAAGCAATAATCCTAAATATTCTTCATTATTTCCTTAGGATCCCATCTTTTATTGATCTTTCTTTTTTTAATTCTTTTCAAATATCGAAGTATAGCCAAGAACCTTTTAATTAGAGTCTCGCTTGGGTTTTAGAAAACTTAATCTTCCTTGAATCATGTAATTAGACCTCGACATGATGAGACTTAATTAAAAGTAGAAGGATTTAATTGCAAAAATTCAATGAGAATGACTTTGATTAACAAAAGCTTGAAAGTACGAAGAAAAAAAATATAGAATGTCCAATTATTGTGTTGGAGGATCCATTGACATTCTAGATATGGTCTTATGAAAAGTTGGAGTGGATATAGAATCAAGATATCTATGACTAAACTAGAGAAAGTATGTGCTCATACTCAATTATTGTATTAATTAAACACCCGATATGATTACCCAAATCATTTAATAAATCGAGTGCACTGAAAAGTTTCATTATAGTTCACATTTCTTGAATGAAATATTGTTCTCACATGGATGCTCTTCATAAAGAGAAAACCTTAGATAATAGAGTACCAAATACCCAACTATTAGCTGGTACTTGAGTATGAAAAATGTTTTACAACAAAAGGAAAAAAAAAAAAAAACTTCTCTTAAGGGTCAAGACATTTTGTTTGGGCTTATTGAGCTCTAAGTGTAAAAAGATGAACTGCGGTAATAGTATTTCTCCTTATTCAGGATCAGGTGATTTGCACACCAAATTTTCACACCACCTCAACGAATCCACTACACCGGGCAATGTTAGTAGCATACTCTCGCAAATTGGCTCAAGCATTCGGGATATCAGCTCCCACAACATGATTTGATTCCAAAATCGTAAGAAGTGAAGCAAACTCTCTCATCATCTAAGCCACAAACACTTCATTTTTTTAGTTGAATTATTTTATGTCGTGACCTTTTTCTCTAGTCAAATGCGTACTCAAAATCAATTTGTCGAAAAAGTATCATGCACTTTTTTTTTCCCTTTCAATACCCAAAGCTAGTGATATTTAATTAATGGTTCTATCGTGCCAATGTCCTCCATTTTCCACCACTTGAGCAACACAAAGAATATGGTTACCTTTTCTTGTCCTCCTCCCATTAGTCCCCCGAGTGTGGATTTTCCACAATTAAACTATAAAAAAGAAAAAAAGGAATATTTATCTGACCTGTATGCCTGCAATGAGCCACCACTAATGGGCATAAAATGATTAAGACACTGAAATAGATGGAAGGATTCTCGTGGCTCCTCTTAGATACCGCAAACTCAACCATCCACACATGCTCAGTTGCCACTAAAAGTAGCTAAATCTTTATTCTCGAAGTCACTATGTTTCGAATCATTCCTCCTAATCAAGATTCCCCACGACTCCCTCTTTTTAACAGAAAAGAAAGGCGGAGTAGGGTCATGAGGTTTGATGTTCATTCAAATGTTCAAATGAAATCATAATTACTTTGCATCACCCTTAACTCTAAGGTTCTAGATTGGTGAATCCGCTACTACAGTCCCATAAAGATGCCAGGTGTCCAGAAGACTCTCATACAAATTATGCAAGTTAGATATGAACTGTTCAAAAACCGGTTTATAATGCCACTAATTACCTAAACATAACCCCAACTTTAGGTCATATACCAGTTTTATCTTGAGCTATTTTTCTTCTAAAAAAAAAAATCTCAAACTTTCACTCTCATCCTAAATCTACTCACAAGTCCAAAAATTGCCATGGATTTCTTCAAGATTATCAACATAACGAATCTATTATTGTCTAGTAATGTATTTCAAAGACACATTTACAATGGGGCTAATTACCTAAAAACCCCCAACTTTAAGTAATATTCCAATTCTGTCTCGGATTTTTTTGTGTCTAAAAAAATTCAAACTTTCACTCTAGTCCCATATATATCCACACCTCGCCATCAATTTCTTCGAGGTTATCTATTTTTGCCCCATACAAACGTGAATGTGTTGATGAAGATGTAAATTATGATAATAAACTTCTAACTGGCTCTGATGTTGACAATGTTGAAGAAACTAGAGGCAATTTTGGTATGCGTAGGCAGGTATGTGACTAAATAAAAAAAAAAAAATCGAATATGGACCTAAAATTGAGAGATGTTAAAGAAATAGTGTACATCGAATCCGTGACTCTGCGAAAGACAGTTGACCTTCTCCACTGTTAAACCAACCACATGAACGGTGAGTTTCCCACTACCTCTTTTGTTTATCTATCACCTGAGAATAGAATCTGTTCTCGTGGGCAGTGGACTGGCACTGGAAAATTATCTTGGAATATATGCTTTGTCTTGGTTGTCGCAACTTGCACGGCTCTCGTATTTCTGTCTAATAATGAAACCTGAGGAGGAACGACTCCTCAGTATTAATGGAGAGCCACCCTTTTTTAGTTCATCCAACCGTTGAATCAAAGGGTCCCCCATAAAGCTCTTCTGGCATGGCCATATTCGATTCGTGAAATGAGGCGATTTGAATATGAACAAATTTATGATTTAGGATTTATTGGATTAATCTCTAAGTGGGTGTGTGCAAGCATCTCAAGAAAAGAAACAAGAAAGGTGAGGGATTTAAGGAGAGAAGGTCAAACTACTTGACAGTTGAGGAAGATATGCTGATCTTATAAGCATATTCGTGGCGTGTTCAAGTAACTATAATTTCAAGGGATTCGGCGCTTGTAAAATGAGACGATTGCTCATAAAGGCAGATTAGTCGCGCGTTCGAGTGATTTGGATAAGTCTAAGATCAAAGAAAGATACGAAAATAGGTCGGTTTGCGCCTCCTGATTCTTCGAAACTTATGTAGGAAAATGCTGTTTTTCTTTTGACGAGGGAGCCTGTTTAGGTGGATAATCTGTAAAAATTTAAATAAAATGTAATTAATCTCATGATCCAATTGAGATGAAAGGGGATGCTCAGACAAGTGGCTTAACGTGGGACCTTGTGCACTTAGAAGTAGGGGAGTCAAATCTATGTCGTGCGTCTTGTCTACGCAAATATAAGTACTCCTTTGACTGTGAAAGTTTGGCACGATTGCAATTTGCTAATCTATTATACATAGTCAGAACCGGAGGCCGGAGCTAAACGAGTATTCGTGTGGCACTTTACTTTGTTTTTATGATGATCATGTGGCAAGGCACATGGTATAATAGTGGCACATGGCTCGCATTCAATCCATAAATATTGGCTTATTGATTTGTTATCTCGAAACTTTTATAATATTAAGTTTAAATTACAAGAACAAATTGAATATAGAGATAAAATGGCAATTATGCTCACCACAAATTCTCTCTTTTGACTTTGATTATAAGTTTGAAAATCAGTAGAAAGAGACCAAATGATTAGAAATAGTTAATTGTTATTCCTCCGAAAAAATTATTCAGATAATTAAGAATTAAGTTAGAGAGGGAAATATGTCTTGAATGAATAATATTCATTATTGCAACTTATTGTGACATGTAAATAAGTGCACGATTTATCTATTTGATATAAAATAGTATTAAACAGTTTTTTTTTACCAGTATTACATAAAACAGATCAAGGTACCTTTTATGATCAATTTTTATTTAACATTCACTAAGTATTAACATTACAATAACATTCGTTTATTAAGCTAAGAAAATTTAAAATTTAACTTATTTGAAACACGCAAATTGACATTTAATTCAATTTTGTGTCTTTATTTTGAAATTAAATATGACTTATATCCTTTAAGCAAATTTATTCATTAAAAGTTAAAGTGAAGGTAAGTCTATCTAAAGTTCATGTAATTTGGAATTCATTAGAATTAAAGATAAGAGAGAAATTCAAAGCTTTAATGCATTGGTTTATGGTTAGACATCTTTTTTAAGTATTATAACCCAAATATTATCTAAATAACGGACACAGAGAAATGATCTCGATTTTTATTGTAGCCATAAGATTGAAAGAAAATCTCATTTGAGGAATATGACACTAAATAAGGAAATCCACATGCTCCAAAATTTGTGAAGAACCTAACAAAATCTAACTTTTCTTTTTCCAATTTTCTTACTGTATACTATACAGCAAAATTTATATTGCCATTATCTAACTTCCAATTTATTTATTTTTAGTTGGTACTTTCTATAATTGACGTATTTACAACCCCAAATATTATACATCAATAAATCAATGTAAAAGTTTATGTACTTATTGCCCTTTTAGTTATATATATAAACCTAAAAGTACACGCGTTCAATCGAGATGTAAAATTGAATACTATATTTGCATCGAATTTAATTATTGCCCTTTTATTTATAATTTACGTCTTGTACGATATGTGGCCCTCCAAATTCGGTGAACTAAAAAATTACGTTGACATTGATGTTAGTGGGTTTATCTGTTTTAGATTAATAAAAAGCAAAAAAAAAAAAAAGATTGCACCAAAAAAATTAAGATACCATCTAAGTATATAAAGATTGTACGTTAGCATAGGATTTCAGCATCAAGTAGTTGCAAAAATTTCAAATGCCTTGGACTCGAAAAGAACGACAACAAGAACCTTAATCTAGTATCAAGTAAAAAGTACAAGTCAAACCATGTACTCCTTTTCTCTATTTTATAAACTTTAAGTTGAGATCTAAATAAAATGAAAGATTCTTATAAAAAGATATAAAAAATTGCATATTGCTCAATGGAGTCGAAAATTCACCTCCTCTTCAGCTGGTTCTCGAACGAGGAGTCGGCTGAATTCAACCAAGTTCTAAATTTCATTTTTTCCCACGGACCATCTGCCCAGCTTTCCCAGTACCATGACAGGAGCACAACCTATGGGAACATTAATTTACAAAATCGATGTATCAAATAGCATGTCATATCGAATAAGGGCATCGATCATGTTATACTTTCGATAGGGGTGCGCTCCACGAAGAGAGCTAAAGGAATGAAGCCAGGCGACCGCCGACCTCGACTCGGTGAAACGACTCGGCCGGGTCAATTCAACGTGTCGAAACTTTATGAAGTAGATCTTGGCGTACTGGAGCAGGTCCCAGACCAGCTAAGCCGCTTAGGATCTACACCACTGCACCAAAGCTAGCATGAAAGAACGGAGGTCGAGCACCGTACGAGCAGCGCGCTTTTGGGGAGTGGCGACGGAGCATGGAAACAAACAAAAAAGGACGAGTGGACTTTCCAGGTCCCGGCCAAAAGCGGGAAGTCAGCAGACCCGGAGGGGTAGAGGACGTGGCGAGCCTTTGCGCAGAGGCCGGACTCGACTGCACCCGAGTCCATGTGAACCCGGGTGATCAGGTGGATCTCACGGCTCAGATGCAGACACCTCATCTGATCGGCGATCGTGATTGTTTTGGATCGACGGTGGGCTTGGATTCAGACAAGCGTCGGTCTTCATGCGGGGCCCATGGCTTTTGAAAGGGAAAATTCACGGGTGAATTAATTACAATCGGAGTCATATTGTCAATGATTATGATTCGTTCGGTTAGTGGCGCACATTTAATTTATGTGTCTGAAAGACAGAAACTATTGTTATGGAGTCTGAAGCCATTTAGTGCGCCATCCCATCCGACATCCTTGTTCGGTTTCCCAAGGCAAAGGACGAAGGTGGCCATCGACGGGATCACGCTCGTGCTTTTGCACGTCGTGCAACGACAATTGGTGTCCAATGTAATGCCAAAGCAAGAGTGCTGTAGCTGATGTCTATTGAGCTTCCTCATCCCACGAGAAGGGGAGTATATATATATATATATATATATATACACACACCCACACATATTGAGTAAAAATATCTACATGAGAATATTTTAATATGCACTGAGAGACCGACTAAAACTCACTTGGCAATTCTTCATGTGATACGAGAACACCGTTCAAACACGGTGTGAATTTATTAAGAAAATCATCAAATTAATATGATATAATTGATTAGAAGGTAAAACGTTGAGACATTTTTCACCTCATTGAGCAGGTGAAATCATTAGAAACAAAGAGATTTCCAAGGTAATCACCATAAATTGGACAAGACAACACAAATTGGCCGTCCCCATCATGGGTAAAGTCTATCGCTCACTGTTGATTTCAATAATCTTTGTAACTTCCAAATTGAGATTGAGTTTGTGAGGTGATTAGAACAGTGCTGATTCATCAAATTTAATCTCGATTGGGAATTGCATTAGACTTGACTGGGACTTGGCCAATCAACTGTATCAAACACCAATTTTCACTAGCATGAATCATTTATTTTTTTAATAACGCAACATAAAAGAATGAAAGAAAGACTCATAATTATAATTTAGACAATACGATGTCAATTCATATGTATCCTTGGATGAGTTGATATTTCTGTATGATGTATGTGATTTATAGGATTGAGCTCAATCTAATAGGAACCTTAAAAACTAAACTGACTATAAAAACCGCATTAGATTAACCAAAACTGCACGGCAACCATGCACGAAATTTCTCTTATTCCCCTAACCATGCAGCATCATGCATGATCAACTTTGCTTTCACAGGATTAGTTTATTCATGCCACGAAGACTCGAAGAGAGACTTCGATTCTCGCCTTTTCACCGGACACTTGCGCTGCCCTCCGCCCTTCCCTGCTATTAATAATAGGGTGGTTCCTCGTCCCTATTCGATTCTAGCCTCTCCTCTTCGTCGTACGAAACTCCCAGGCGGCACCACGGCGCTCGTCCGTCGTCGAGCAGCGGCGGAGCACGAGAAGAAGATGGCGGCGACGGCGGCGAAACCGCCCTGCAAGCCCGCTTCCTACTTCTGGTTCTCCTCCTCCTTCTGCCTCCTCCTCTTCGTCTCGGCTTCCCTCGCGCAGAGCGACCTCGACGTGCTCCTGCAGCTCAGGGCCGCCCTGGCCGCGCCCAACTCGACCGCCCTCCACGACTGGGTCGGCCCCTCCTCCTCCTCCTCATCCTCCTCGTCGCCGCCGCCCTTTCCGCATTGCTCCTTCACCGGGGTCACGTGCGACGCCGGCTCCCGGGTCGTGTCTCTCAACCTCACTGACGTCCGCCTCTTCGGCCGCGTCCCCCGCGAAATCGGCCTCCTCCGCGACCTCGTCAACCTCACGCTCACCAGCTGCAACCTCTCGGGGACCCTCCCGCCGGAGCTCGGCAACCTGACCGAGCTCGAAGTCCTCGACGTGTACGACAACAACTTCACGGCCCAGCTGCCGCCGGAGGTGGTGGGGCTGAAGAAGCTGAAGTGGCTCAACCTCGCCGGCAATTACTTCTTCGGCGAGATACCGGAGGTTTACTCGGAGATGGAGAGCCTGGAGTACCTGGGCCTGCAGGCGAACCAGCTGAGCGGCAGAGTCCCGGCGAGCCTCGCGAAGCTGAAGAACCTCCAGTGGCTCTACCTGGGCTACTTCAACACGTACGATGGCGAGATTCCGGCGGAGTTCGGGTCAATGAAAGAGCTCAGACGCCTCGACTTGGCGAGCTGCGGCCTCTCCGGCGAGATTCCGGTGAGCCTGAGCGAGCTAAAGAAGTTAGACTCTCTGTTCCTCCAGTGGAACAACCTCATGGGCGTTATCCCCCCCGAGCTCTCGAAGATGTTGAGCCTCATGTCCCTCGACCTCTCCAACAATTACCTCACTGGAGTGATTCCGGCGACCTTCGCCGAACTCAAGAACCTGACTCTGCTCAACCTGTTCGCGAACCACCTGGAAGGCCAGATCCCCGAGTTCGTGGGCGAGCTTCCGAACCTGGAGACCCTCCAGGTTTGGGGCAACAACTTCACGATGATGTTGCCAGCGGGCCTAGGGAGGAACGGGAGGCTGCTATACGTCGACGTCACGCAGAACCACTTCACCGGCACGATCCCTCGGGAATTGTGCCGGGGAGGGAGGCTCAAGACTCTGATCCTGACCAACAACTCGTTCTTTGGGCCCATCCCTGATGAATTCGGGGAGTGCAAGTCGCTGACCAAAGTCCGAGTCGGCAAGAACTTTCTCGACGGGACGATTCCTCGGGGGATCTTCAACCTGCCGCAAGCAACTATAATCGAGCTTAACGACAATCTCTTCTCCGGCGAGCTCCCGGCGCAGATGTCCGGCGAGAACTTGGTCATCCTGTCGCTCTCGAACAACCGGATTTCCGGTGAGATCCCTCCGGCGATTGGCAACTTCAGCGGCCTGCGTACTCTGTTACTGGACGCGAACAGGTTCTCCGGCAAGATTCCCAGCGAGCTTTTCTCGCCGAGGTTCCTACTGAGGGTGAACATCAGCGGGAACAGCATCAGCGGCAGGATTCCTGGTTCGGTCACTGGGTGCACTTCTCTGGCAGCCCTTGATTTGAGCAGGAACAATCTCGCTGGCGAGATTCCGAACGGCTTGTCTAGCCTGAAAGTGTTGGCCGTCCTCAATCTGTCGAGCAACAGATTGACCGGTCCAGTTCCAAAGGAAATTGGCATCATGACCAGCCTCAATACGCTCGATTTGTCCTTCAACGATCTCTCCGGCGAAGTCCCCCACGAAGGCCAGTTCCTCGTCTTCAAGAACTCCTCCTTCGCCGGAAACCAGAAACTCTGCTCGCCAGGCCGCTTCTCTTGCCCTTCGCGGTCAAGTGCCTCGCGCACTTCCTCGAGGGTTGTGATCACGGCAATCTCACTCGTGACCGCGGCGCTGCTCATCACCGTCACGGTCTACCAGGTCCTGAAGAGGAGGCGGCAGGGCTCGAGAGCCTGGAAGCTCACTGCCTTCCAGAAGCTCGGCTTCAAGGCCGAGGACGTGCTCAAGTGCCTGGAGGAGGAGAATATCATCGGCAAAGGTGGCGCGGGGATCGTCTACCGCGGGTCGATGCCCAACGGGACGGACGTCGCCATCAAGCAGCTGGCGGGACGGGGCGGCAACGGGCTCAGCGACCACGGCTTCTCCGCGGAGATTCAGACCCTCGGTCGGATCCGGCACCGGAACATCGTGAGGCTCCTCGGATACCTCTCCAACAAGGACACCAACCTGTTGCTGTACGAGTACATGCCCAATGGGAGCTTAGGGGAGCTGTTGCATGGTTCGAAAGGCGGCCACTTGCAGTGGGAGACGCGGTATCGGATCGCCGTGGAGGCCGCGAAGGGGCTGTGCTACCTCCACCACGATTGCTTGCCGCTGATAATTCATCGAGACGTGAAGTCGAACAACATTCTGCTGGATTCGGACTTCGAGGCGCACGTCGCTGATTTCGGGCTGGCCAAGTTCTTGCAGGACGCCGGCGCATCGGAGTGCATGTCGTCCGTGGCCGGTTCCTACGGCTACATAGCCCCAGGTCAGAGAGTAGTTTCTGGCTTCATTTTATCTCTTACTTGTCTCTGATATATCAGTCTGCAGATTAAGTACTAAGATCCCCGAGAACTGCTTGCTATTGCTGTTGTTGCAGAATACGCCTACACGCTGAAAGTGGACGAGAAGAGCGACGTGTACAGCTTCGGGGTCGTGCTGCTGGAGCTGATAGCCGGGAGGAAGCCGGTGGGGGAGTTTGGCGACGGCGTGGACATCGTGAGGTGGGTGAAGACCGCGTCGGACCTCCTCCCGCAGCCGCCATCGGACGCGGCGTTGGTGCTCGCCGTGATCGACCGCAGGCTGGGCGGGTACCCCATCGCGAGCGTGATCCACCTCTTCAAGATCGCGTGCCGGTGCGTCGAGGAGGAGAGTTCCGAGAGGCCCACCATGAGAGAAGTCGTCCACATGCTGACAAACCCGCCTCTGTCCGCCACCACCTTCGCCGTCGGCGCCACCCCGGACCTCATCAAACTGTAGGGGCTCTCCTCTCTTTTCTCAGTAAAATAAAAGCTTATAGTGCTTTGCAAATGATCGTGGCCAGAAGAGGCTTTGTATGGGTGAATGTAAAATTATCGTGTAATAAACTTGTCTGTGCAAGTGGTCGTGAATGTATCTCCCTTCTGTGGTGGTTCAATGTAAAAAAGGTTAAGTATCTCGAAAAACTGGCTACTATAAACTCGTCGATCCGATTCGGCACTCCTCGATTGGTCGGTCAGCTCATTCGAATTGCATAAGGGGGCAAACATCGGTGAATGTAGGAGCGCTCCCGAATCAGAGTGAGTAGTCCCTGGCAAATTGAAATTTCTTGTTAGCCTGATCTTAAGAGTTTTCTCTCGTTACGATCCGCGGAGTAAGAATAATATCACTTACGTTAACACCTCTTGCAATGAGAAATGCCATGCTTGCATCATATCTTAAACAAAATACGAGACTAGGAGAGCACTGGACATGACTGACAATGATTTGTCAATAATTGTTTCTCAAAAATACGTATATTGTTTCGAGCACTAATACAGCATCCAGCTAAATTGACCGAACGTACCGACCGAATACTCACAAAGGCTCTTGAGGGCAAGTATTCTCGACAACAAGGTTAGAAACTTGACGCGAGGGAGTAGGACTACATTCGGCTCGCTCAGCCGGTGCCCATAAAAGTTGGGATGTGTTTCTTCTCGAGCATTACGTTGTCCCGATGAACAGCAATACCGTAAGATGTACTCATCCCTCGTCTCACAGACACGGGCAATGGGAACTTGCACTAGCAACTATACCAACCAGGCTATGGAACTTCTCAAATCTTGCCTCTATTTAAGCTTTAGAATTCTCAGCTTCCACTGCCTCATAAGATCTGTTCAGCTTCTCTCTCTCTCTCTCTCTCTCTCTCTCTCTCTGCGCTATTGCAAAGGCCAAAATGAAGGTAATCATCAAGATACTATAGTTGCATTTTCTTTGTATCTTTACCAAGTGCTAATCCAACTTCAAATATGAGTGCATCCCTACGTATTCTTGATTAGGAGTGCTAATCCACACATCCCTGATCTCCTTCAACCTTCGATGGGGGTTGCTGAGGTTGCAACCTCGGCATTACCTACCTCACCTGCCATCATGCATCCTCAGCGCCCATCGTACCACCTAGTAGCCAATGCGACAGAGTTCACGTATATGCGAAGGAGCTCGTCAACCGTTACCACGAGAGCTAAGGTATGATCTGATGTGATTTGGAACTTAGAGAGAGACTTTAATTTTCCTTTGCTCTTCTGCGAATGAAAATGTGGGATTCTAGCGATTAATGGGCTTGTTCTCCATTTTTGTTTTGGTTCGTGGTATGACAGTGGAAGAAGAAACGCATGAGGAGGTGCCGTGCAAGTCCTGTGAACGGAGAGCACGGCTCGATCTGTGCTTCCGCTTCCATTCTCGTCAAGATCTTAATCGCGGGTAGAATCGAATCCAGTGTCTAATGAGGTTGCTCTCTATTCCACACCAGGTTCGTTCTCATTTCGTTGTTTGCTAGAATCAGAAGGAAATATGAATCTGACCTCACCTAAATAGACTAGTTAGAGCATTTTTCGTGAGTCTCCTTTTTGTTTAAGCGCCAAAGAGATGCACGCACACTATTTCTTCCCGAGAGGCGTTGATGTAAGTGATATTCTTGATCCAATGATCATAACAGGAGAATCTCTTAAGATCAGGCTAACATTAAGTTTCAATTTGCCAGGGGCTAGTCACTCTGATTCAGGGATTCCGGCATCCGCTGACGTTTGCCTCCTTATTGCAACTCGAAATGCACGGCGGAACGCCGAATCGGATCGATGAGCTTCTAGTAGCCAATTTTTCAAGAGACTTCTTGAACAACCACAGAAGGAAACACACATTCAAGACCACTTACGCAGCCTCTTCTGGCCAAGTTCATTTGCAAAGCATATCAGCTTTATTTTATTGAGAAAAGAGAGGGAGAGTCCCTACAGTTTGATGAGATCCGGAGCGGCGAGGATGGCGGCAGACGGAGGTGGGTTCGTCAGCATGTGGACGACTTCTCTCATGGTGGGCCTCTGGGAGCTCTCGTCCTCGACGCATTGGAGCGCAATCTTGAAGAGGTGGATCACGCTCGCCATCGGATACCCGCTCAACCTGCAGTCGATCATAGCGAGCACCGACGCTGGCTGTGGGAGGTCCGATGCATCCGACGGCGGCTGTGGGAGGTCCAACATGGTCTTCTTCACCCACCTCACGATGTCCATGCCGTCACCAAACTCCCCCACCGGCTTCCTCCCAGCTATCAGCTCCAACAGCACGACTCCAAAGCTGTACACGTCGCTCTTCTCGTCCACCTTCAGCGTATAGGCATACTCTGTGACATAGCAATAGCAAGCAGTTCTCCATTTAGCTATAAATTAATAGAGTTAGCTATGTTTTGTTAAATGTCTATAGCCGAAAATTAACTTAATCTGCAGACGGATGCATCAAACACAAGTTTGACTACTCCAAACCTGGGGCTATGTAGCCGTAGGAACCGGCCACCGCGGACATGCACTCCGACGCGCCGGCATCCTGCAAGAACTTGGCCAGTCCAAAATCCGCGACATGTGCCTCGAAGTCCGAATCCAGCAGAATGTTGTTCGACTTCACGTCCCGGTGAATTATGAGCGGGGAGCAATCATGGTGGAGGTAGCACAGCCCCTTCGCTGCCTCCACTGCTATCCGGTACCGTGTCTCCCACTGCAAGTGGCCGCCTTTCGAACTGTGCAACAATTCCCCTAGGCTCCCATTATGCATGTACTCGTACAGCAGCAGGTTGGCGTCCTTGTTGGAGAGGTATCCGAGGAGCCTCACGATGTTCCGGTGCCGGATCCGACCGAGGGTCTGAATCTCTGCGGAGAAGCCGTGGTCGCTGCACCCGCTGCCGCCCCGCCCCACCAGCTGCTTGATGGCAATGTCTGCCCCGTTGGGCATCGACCCGCGGTAGACAATCCCCGCGCCACCTTTGCCAATGACATTCTCCTCCCCCAGGCACTTGAGCACGTCCTCGGCCTTGAAGCCGGGCTTCTGGAAGGCAGTGAGCTTCCAGGCTCTCGAGCCCCGCCACTCCCGCCTCAGGACGCAGACCATGACAGTTACGAGCAGTGAAGCGGTCACGAGTGAGATTGCCGCGATCACGAGCCTCAATGAAGTGCGCGAGGCTCTTGACCGCGAGGGGCAAGAGAAGCGGCCTGGCGAGCAGAGTTTCGGGTTTCCGGCGAAGGAGGAGTTCTTGAAGACAAGGAACTGGCCCTCGTGGGGGACTTCGCCGGAGAGATCGTTGAAGGACAAATCGAGCGTGTTGAGACTGGTCATGAGGTGAATTTCCCTAGGAATTGGGCCGGTCAATCTGTTGCTCGACAGATTGAGGACGCTCAACACTTTCAGGCGAGACAAGCCTTCCGGAATCTCGCCGGCAAGATTGTTCCTGCTCAAATCAAGGGCTTCCAGAGAAGTGCACCAAGCGACCAAACCAGGAATCTCGCCGCTCATGTTGTTCCCGCTGATGTTCACCGCGAGAAGGGACTTTGGCAAGAACAGCTCACTGGGAATCTCACCGAAGAACCTGTTCGCGTCCAGGGACAGAGTATGCAAGCCGCCAAAGTTGCCAATGGCCGGAGGGATCTCACCGGAAATCCAGTTGTTCGAGAGCGACAGGATCCCCAAGCTCTCGCCGGACATCTCCGCCGGGAGCTCGCCGGAGAAGAGATTGTCGTTGAGCTCGACTATAGCTGCTCGCGGCAAGTTGAGGATCCCCCGGGGAATCGTCCCGCTGAGACAGTTCTTGCCGAATCGGACTTTGGTCAGCGACTTGCACTCGCCGATTTCATCGGGGATGGGGCCAAAGAACGAGTTGTTCGTCAGGATCAGAGTCTTGAGCCTCCCTCCCCGGCACAAGTCCCGAGGGATCGTGCCGGTGAAGTGGTTCTGCGTGACGTCGACCAAGATCAGCCTCCCGTTCTTCCCTAGGCTCTCCGGCAGCTTCCACGTGAAGTTGTTGCTCCAAACCTGGAGGACCTCCAGGTTCGGAAGCTCGCCAATGGCCTCGGGGATCTGGCCGTAGAGGTTGTTCGCGAATAGGTGGAGCAGAGTCAGGTTCTTGAGCTCGGCGAAGGTCGCCGGAATCTCTCCGGTGAGGTAATTGTTGGAGAGGTCGAGGGACATGAGGCTCGACATCTTGGAGAGCTCGGGGGGGATAAAGCCCGCGAGCTTGTTGAGGTGGAGGAACAGAGAGTCCAGCTTCTTCAGCTCGCCCAGGCTCGCCGGAATCTCGCCGGAGAGGCCACAGCTCGCCATGTCGAGGATTCTGAGCTCTTTCAGAGACCCGAACTCCGCCGGAATCCCGCCGTCGAACGCGTTGAAGTAGCCCAGGTAGAGCCCCCTGAGGTTCTTCAGCTTCGCGAGGCTCGCCGGGACTCTGCCGGTCAGCTGGTTGCCCTGAAGGCCCAGGTACTCCAGGTCCTCCATCTCTGAGTAAACCTCCGGTATCTCGCCGGTGAAGTAATTGCCGCCGAGGTCGAGCCGCTTCAGCTTCTTCAGCCCCGCCACCTCCGGCGGCAGCGGCCCCCTGAAGTTGTTGTTGCCCAAGTCGAGTTCTTCGAGCTGGGTCATCGCCCGCAGGACTTCGCCGGGGAAGACCCCGGAGAGGAGGTTGACGGAGAGGTTGAGGAACCGGAGTGACGTGAGGTTGCCGACCTCCGGCGGGAGGGTCCCGGTGAGGTTGTCGGCGGCGAGCGTGAGGTTGACGAGGTCACGGAGAAGGCCGATTTCGGGTGGGATGTAACCCGAGAGGCCGACGGAGGTGATGTAAAGAGAGACGACCCGCGAGCCGTCGTCGCACGCGACTCCGGTGAAGGAGCAATGCGGCAAGGGCGGCGGCGACGAGGAGGAGGAGGAGTCGACCCAGTCGCCGAGGGCGGCGGAGGAAGGCCCGACCATGGCGGTTTTGAGCTTCAGGAGCACGTCCAGGTCGCTCTGTGCGAGGGAAGCTGAGAAGAAGAGAAGGAAGAAGAAGAAGACGCCATTGCAGGGCGGGTTCGTCTTCGTCATCATCAGCTTCTTCTCTTCCGCTGTTGCTCGATGATGGACGTGTGATGGAGCTTCGCCTGAAAGTACGAGCAGAGAAAGAAAAGCTTTAATGGCAGAGAGAGCAGAGGATGGATAGTGCTAGGGTCCTGTAAAAAGGTGAGAATGGAAGGCTCTCTTGGAGTTTTTGGAAAAGAAAAGTCCCGTGCATGCTGCTGCATGGTTACGGGAGTTAATATAGATATTTCCTGTACAGATCCTGAGAAGTTTTGATTAACTTAGGTCTCGGTCATGGATTCTACCTCATTCAAAGATTCATATGCTTCATTATGAGCTTTTTCTTTCGTACTTTTTTGTCACGGTGTCCAAAAAAATAAACAATTGCCCAAGTCGTCTCGGGTCTAACGCAACTTCACGTCAAGATTAAACTGGATGAATTAGGCCCACCATGTTTACGTCTCTGACTCAATCTAGATTCGGAGCTTACGAAAAGTTTTGAGATGTAAGACGAGTTTTACAGGGCCAATGATGAACGCTGCTCATATTAGGATAGATGGTCAATTTGCTGTCACCTCGATCACGCTCAATTTTCTATCGTGTGTTCACGTGATCACAAAACATTTTCTATTAAAACATGATAATATATATATATATCTCAATACTTTATCTTTGAATCAATTATATCATATTGATTTAAAGATTTTCTCAATACATTCATATTGTATTATGAGAGTATTCTCGAAAAATTGTCAATTTGGCCTAAGTCACTCTCATTGCATAATTTTTTCAAAAAAGAAAAAAAAAATCTCGTGTAGATATTTGCAAGTAAATATTGAACGCTCGATGTCACCTCCTATCTTTTTTTTTTTTTTCTTTTTCCTTTCGGCTTGTGGGATGAGGAAGGAAGCTCAACGGGCTCTAGCCACAGCACTGTCGCTCTGGCATTACATTTAACGCCAGTTGTCGTTGCATGATCTGGCACAATCACGACCGGGTCCCCTGTCTCTGTCGACCCTTCGTCCTTTTCCCAAGGGGAAGAAACCGAACAAGGATGTCAGACGGGATGGCGCAGGAGACGACTTCTGACTCCCAAACAAGAGCTTCTTCCGTCTGCGGGACAGAACATAATGCGATGTACCGGATGAACCGCGACCATTAATAAGTGAAAATATACGAAATTTCCACAATACGTAAGGATTAACCGATCGGTCCGTATATCTAAAGGTTAAAGAAGCACGAAGACAACCGCCCGTCCGAATCCGAGCCGGGTGGGACCGACCCAATCGCAATCGTCGACCGGATGAAAATGTCGACCCCAGGGCAAAGGCTCCGCTTGTCCTCTGCCCCCGGCCTGACCCCCGCTTTTGGCCGCGATCTCAGAAGTCCACTCTTCTTTTTGTTTCCACCCTCCGTCGCCATTCCCCAGGTCAAGTGGGCCTCCTCCTCCTCCTCAAGGGCTCTGTTCGTACCGCTTCTCTTCTGTTCTTTCATGGCCGCTCTGGTGGTGGTGCAGAGGTCAAGATCATAGCGGCTTTAGCTTCTATGATGGGGAAACTGGGAGCTGCTCCGGTACATCAAGATCTACTCCACGAAGTTTGATGCGTCAAATGACCGGGCCAAGTTGTTTGATTGAGTCCCGGCCGGCGGGGTGAAGCCTTCGCTTGGCTTCATTGCCTCGAGCTCCCTTCATCGAGCGCATCTATGATCAATGCCCGATTTTGATATGCCACATTGTTTGGTACGTGAATTTTGTAAATTGATGTTCATACAGGTCGTGCTCATATGAAGATATTAAGAAAATTGGGTGGATGATTTGCATGTGAAAATGAAGTTTGAAACCTAGCCGAACTCTACTGATTCTCTGTTCGAGAGCTGGCCAGAGCGGAGGTGAAGTTTTGACTCCATCGAGCAACCGGCGATCTTTTATACAACTTCTACACGAGTTTTTCATTTGTTCAGATTTCAACTTAAAATTAGTAAAATAGAGAAAAGAAGTATATGAACTGACATTTATTTTTAACTTGTTACTTAAACCAAAAAATTCTTACTGCTCCCCCACTTCGATTTTTTTCAAGTCAAGACATTTGAAACTCTCGCAACTTACATTAGTAACATGACTCCGACAACGAGTTGCCAACAATTTTTTTTTTTTTTCCGGAAAACGCACGTACGTTGTTTCCAGCTGACGTGGCATCGGGCCAAATTGACCGAATCTACCGGCCGAAAGCTACACGGTGGCTCTCGCGGGTAAGGATTCTCAAGATAAAGTACATGGGCCAAGATATTCAGGCCCAATATGCTCGTTGAATCATGTTTCTGCTGATAATGGGCTACAAAATGGGCCGGGTTGCATTTTTTTTCTATCGCCGGCCCATTTAATCTGTTCGACCCGAATCGTCAGCTCAAATTACAAATGACCTTTTTAGCGCGAACGCGAATTGTCGCGACCCCTCCGATCACCACCGATCTCCCTGAAATCGAAGTCCGTCGCCACTCGCTCGCCGGCCAAAATGGAAGAGCCGCCGCCGCCGCCGTCGCCCGGTGCGGATGCCGCGGAGGAGACGGAGAAGAGCCCTCCGCCGTGTCCGAACACGGTCACGGTGCGCCGCAACCCTCACCGCCGAGCGAGGCCGACGCCGTCGACGACCGCCGCTCGTAAATCGCCTGGCTCGCGACCCCCGAAACCGAAACTACCGGACATCTCTTCGTTTCGACTGGAGGAGATCCTCTCTAGCGACGCTTCGGAGTCCGAGTCGGAGAATCTCAAGGTGTACCTTCGAATCAGACCTCTCGGCGTCGGTAGTGCTAAGGGGTCCAGAAGGAACCGCGACACGGTCGAGTCGATTGCTAGGGCTCGGAACGTGTGGCCGGTGAATCCGGCGAGGAAGAAGGACGCGAGAGAGAAGAGCGTGAGGAAGAAGCAGCAGCTGAGCAGTGAGGTCTGTGTCACTTTGAATGATGGCACGTCGGTGACCTTGACGCCTCCGGTAGCTCTGCAGGAGTCTAAGAGGATCAAATCCGAGGTCTACGGAGGTTTCTCTCGGGTCTTCTCGTCCGATTCCACGCAGGTTCTGCTCTCATTTCATTGTTTGCTAGAATCATGAAGTAAATATGAATTTGTCTTTCACTCCAGTGAGCTAGGTAGTTGAATTCATGACACTGAACCTGTTCTCGGCAATGGCTCATGGACTAGGTAGTCGAAGCAAACGTGATAGAGCAGATCATTACATTGCTCTCTGCATTGCAATAATTTTGGATGATATTTGGGATGTGGGAAATTTTAACTAGTGATTTGGGTTTTATTTTTATTTTTTTTTGCTGTTTTATTAGTCTCTTTTGTGGATTATCTCTTGACTTGCTGTAGGATGAAGTGTATGAAAGCATGGTGAAGCCTCTTGTGGATGATTTTTTAAGGGGTAAAAGTGGGATGTTGGCTGCCATGGGGCCTAGTGGCTCTGGCAAGACTCATACGGTTTTTGGGACTCCCAGAGACCCGGGCATGGTGCCTCTTTTGCTGAGACAGATTTTTGAGAATTCTAAGGGAGGAATCATTAAGTCCCAGAGGTAAAATCTGAAAATCTTCTCATGGGTTGTGATACAGCAGTTTCGAAAATACTCTTATGAAAAGTTTGGTGTTGATCATCTAGAGGATAATTGTTTTTTACAGCTAACACCGGATCTTTCCAGGTCATTCTTACTTTCAATGTTTGAGATATGCTCAGAACGAGGCAAAGGGGAAAAGGCCTTTGATTTGTCTAATGGCTCTGAGCTTTCAATGCAACAGTGGACTTTGAAAGGTCTTCAGGAGGTGATTGTTGATAGTTATTTATGCTTTTAGTAAATTGGCATTTTTTCTTTCGTGCTTAATTTGTATGTGTTGTTGATAAGATAGGATGATTTAGATTTATCAATTGATGCAGGTCATGGTTACCGACTTAGAACAGGCAGAGTCCTTAATAGCCCGTGGAATGTTGAAGCGTGCCACGGCCATGACGAACACAAACAGTCAATCAAGGTGAATGCAAAAGCCTCTCACTTTCAAAGTTGATCTATTTGGGGTCTTCTGTGAAGATCAACTAACTTTTTTAGTTTTGCATATATGGTACAAAGTGTTATGCAACATTACAACTGGTGAACCTTTATTATTGCAGTTTATTTACTATGCTTGTGAAGAATTATGATGTTACTCATACACTTGCTATTAAAAGGGTAAAAATGCTTTTACTGCACCTTGTACATATTCAAAGAAATTAAAACCCTCATTTGGTTAGTTGACTGGCAATTTCTATGCCGCCAGTCCAAGATTTGTCAACTATTGTAACAATATTAGTTTAATTGAACTAGGTCTAGCCGTTTTGGGCATTGACTTTTGTTACCTCTCTTGTGATGAAAGAGTTGCTAATGTGAACTTGAACATATACTTCACCTGTTAACTGTGGCACTTTTGTTACTTCATTCTGAGTCTTTGTTAGCGAAAATTGTTACACAGAAGTTCTTTCATGTTTGTAGCCGATCTCAATGCCTGATTAACATCCGTAATGTGTCTACAAAACAAGATGGAGAAGATCAATCTAATGCCGCCATTATGACAATTGCTGACCTGGCTGGAGCTGAAAGAGAGAGGAGAACTGGAAATCAGGTTTTATGTTTTCCTTTTGTGTGTAAGACACGTGAGAAATACTCTAGCTAGTCTCTATTTATCTTTAGAATGTGAATAATGGATGAAGTATTAGCTTCATGTGATGGTTGCATATTTTTTTATTATTTTTATTATTTTTATTATTTTGCAGGGGACAAGATTACTTGAAAGTAATTTCATCAATAACACATCCATGGTTTTTGGTCTATGCTTGAGAGTATGTTATTTGACTCCATTTCATCAGTATATTCCCACAAATACCTAGAGCTGTCATTACAAGATAATCAAATTAATGATTTTAATAGTGCTTACATTTACTTATACAGTAATGACATTGACCTTTTTTTGTTTGGTTATGAAGTCATTGTTGGAGCACCAAAAAAATCCAAAGAAAGTGTTGCAGAAGCATTACCAGAATTCTTTGGTAATAATCTTTTCATATTGTTATCAATAACAATTTATATACAGACTTGCGTGTCAATAGTTCATGATGAATGCCTTTTCTCATGGTCCTATGCATTTTATCTAACAGGCAATTTAGAATCATGTGTAGTCTTTATGTTTTTGGTGCAAAATTTGGATTGCTACTAATGTAAGTTAGTATTACAGTTGACCAGATACTTGCGAGATTACCTGGAAGGCAAGAAGCGAATGACATTGGTAGGAAGTGTTCACTATCAATCTTATGAGGTTTCAATTGTTTTTAGATTTCATAGGGTCAAACTTGTTTTTTTTTTCCTTTACCAAAAAAAAAAAACTTGTTTCTTGTTCAAGAAGAAACCTTCATGGTTGTTGAAGAATTGACGAGATGTTAGCAATCTGCATTGTTATCTTATCATCTCCAAATTGTTAATATGAAGATTTTTGCTTGTTGTGACTGCAGGTATTGACAGTTAAACCAGGAGAAGATGACTACCTTGATGCATCATATCTTCTGCGGCAGGCTTCACCTTATACAAAGATTAAGTATGGTTTTATCTACAATGCTATTCATTTGATTATGAATCTTTTGTGTAATATAATTTGATAGTTGTGCTGCTGGCATATTCAGGTTTAACAAAATGGAGGAATCTTCCAATCCAATTGGTACTAAAAGACATTATCTGACAGGGCCTAGAGTTGAAGAGCCCAAGAGAATGAAATATGGTGCAATTGATGTTTCTGTGGTAATGTTCTTTTTTTTTTTTTTTTTTGTTCGGTTTGACATGCATGATTCAAGTGTTTAAGTATTTTTCGCCCACATTGGTGGCATCGATGTTTCTGTGGTACTGTTCTCTTTTCATTGGTTTGACATGCATGATTCAGGTGTCTGAATTTTTTTGCTTTATGTTGCATCTGCACCCCATTGCTATGCTTCCATAAATGTTTTCGAGGTCCTATAGGATTCCTAACAAACGTAATATTACACTCCCTGAAGAAATTTTTGTGTGATAACTCATCATGATAAGGCAATGCTTCATTTGACAAAAGTTAAAGACTTGTGTTGGCGTTTGATGGAATTTGCAGAGTCATGATTTTACAGCTGCTTAATTGTTTACTTTGGTTATGGTAGATTCACATAAGAGAATGGAGCTTTCATGCTCTTTTTGCTGCTTATGTGGAGTAAGTTCCCTGCTTCTGATTAGGACACTTTGTGAGTTTATAGATTCTATTGTAATTTGAAACTAGGTGGATTGATTTTCAGTTGGTGGTTTGTCTCACTCACCAAAGAGAAACCTATGTAGTAAAACCTTGGACATGTTCAAGGACCAGCCAGCCGAGCGTATTAGGTCTTTGGCGTGCAGGCATCTTTTTTTCCTTTTAAAAGAAAAACATGAATACAGTAGTGCCAGGATGTGACGACCAGCAACTTATTTGTGTCAATCTGGTCCAAGACAATCACTGGCTAATCTGTTATTGGCATGGAGTGAACAAAACCAACAGTGGAAGAGAAGGAGGAGACAAAAGCTCCTGTAAAACACATGAGTAGCATCAACTCAGAGTCATGTAAGCACTAGTGCATTCTCGCTTGCTGACTGTGTAGTTTTCTGGCAGAGCATGAGGGAGTTATTATTTTGACATTCTAGATGAGAGGTCAGACCAAAGAATTTTGACTTAAGTGATTTGAATAGGGTAAAGTTTGGTGACTAAACATGCGATTTATTTTCCCAACCCATTGACTTTTAGATTTTAACGACTCAGTCAACAGTAGCAGTGATATGTGATCATCTCGGCACTCTCTTTTTATGGTGATTTGTACACTCAGTGTAGAGGATGAGGGGTTAACTTAATTGCTGCCGCTGCAAGGACAAGATTTTGCTATATTGAGGGTGCTGAAGTGAATACTGCAAGGGGAAAATTTATCCTATATGTTTTTTGCACTAGAAAGCATAGTTATAACAATGTCAGGGAAAATTGTCTTCTGTTTGTGACATGAATTGCAACCACATTTATTTTCAAATCATCATGTAGTTCGTATGTCCATCAAGCTCATTTTTACATTTATTCAAATAGATTTCTTTTTCTGATTCTTTATGGGCTCTTTGTCATAACTTCATGTGGACATGCTTCTATGTAAATAAACTACTAGAAAATTTTCATCTTATTTTTACATTTGCTGATTTTCATACATTGTTGACGACAACATATGTAAGTCCCCCCAAATTATTATCTTTTTATTAATGTATCGCACTTTCAGGTAGAAGACAGAAAAAGTAGCGGCAAGGTTTCTCTATCAATTGAGGAAGGTGGATTTTAACACTTGTTATCCTTTTCTTCTAAGGATAATGTTATCAGTGGTCCCTCTACTTTTGCTCAAAATTCAAAAGCTCGTGGCCACCACGGTCACTTGAGCTCAGAGCTTATGGCCAATGGTCATTTGAGCTCAGAGTTTGCGGTGGCCATGGCCAAATCGGGCTTCGAAGCTCACAGCTCTGCCTGTTTGAACTTGAAGCTTGCAGATGCCGTGGCCAGATCTAGCTTTAAAGTTTGTGGCCACCATGGCTTCTCGAGCTCGAGGCCATCATGGCTGCTCGAGATTTAGCTGCGGCCATGGTTATGGAGGGTGGTTGTGAGTGGGTATTTATGAATTGCAATTGGTAGCGTTTGAAGAACTTGAAGAATAAGTCCAGGTCAAAGAGAGAGTCAATATTTGGGTAAAAGGAAAAATAAAAATAAAAATTCAAGGACAGAAAATTTTTTATGGTGTTAATGCCACGCCAGCAAAATCCATTACTAGACCGACCGAGAAACGACCAGTGGCACTTTTTAAAAAGTACAGGATGCTTTTGAGCTAAAAAACAATGTTACGGATTTAGATTTCAACAAAAGTAGAGGGACATTGGTGACACTATCTCTTTCCTTTTTGAATATTTTGTAAAATTTTATTTGTAACTGGATTCATTTCTTAAAACAGATGCCAGTGTAAAACCAGACGTTGATATCTCCACATCCCAAAATTTGGATACCATTCAAACTAGTGGGAGCGACAGGTATAATCGTATCATGCAGGGTTTTGCAAAAGCTATGTGGAAAGTTCTGAAGCAGTATAATGATAAACTGAAGGTACTTAATAGTGAGTTGTCTTTAGCGTTTCTTGTTCAGCAGGACCCTGTTAACCAGAGGGGGCATTCATTGAGCCTTTACCTGTTAAGCATGCTAAACAAAATAATATTCAATTTTCAATGCGTTAATTGTACATATAAGAAGAGAATTTAGGGTACTGAAATGGATTTTCCTTATTTAGTCACTTAAGAAGTGTCCTGAGGGCACTCTTTGACAAAATCTCTCAAAATATCTATATGGTTATCAATGCATTTTAGGTCTCAATAATGGTGGAGCTGCCATGTCTCAATAAGTTGCTTTTTCCATAATCAGGTAGCAGATGGTGAAATCTGTAATCTCCAAGAAAATCTTGTTAAGGAGAAGACAAGGTGCTGTGAGCTGGAAAAGGAACTAATAACTCTGAGGGCCAACTGTACATGCACCAAGGAAAATGTCACAGAGGCCACTTCAGTGATTCTAAATGTTGGTTTAGCCTCTGCAGTAAGTCGTTCACATTCACTCTCAACAGAAGTGGACAGACATAAACCCGTCGACTCAGATGAGGTTTGCGAATCAGTGGTTCTAAATGTCAGTTCAGACTCTGCATTAAAATGTTCGAATTCACTCTCAGCGGAAGTGGACAGACATAAACCTGGCAATTTCAATAACGTTTGGAAAAGAAAATCTGCTTTTGACGTGGTGCTTATGACATTTATGTAGTATCTAACATAGTTTAGTCGCACCTGCCCAAGACTGTTAAACATGTTGACTCTAGAAGAATGAATGAGTAGTTTCCTTTTACTCAATTGAATTGTCTCAGGGAGTTTTCACATCATCAGATCAGGCGTTGTGGTGTAGTTGACTCCAATTCCAGTTCGCAGCTCATTAAGAATCACTCTAAGGACCATGCCTTATTATTCGCCAAAACTAGCGTAGCAAGCAATATGGTTTCATGATGTTTCTCCCTTACCCTCCAGTTTAGCTTGTCACACCTCTGTTTTTGCTTGACCAAGGTAAAAGGAGAAAACTTTGGTACAGTTTCTGATGCAGTTGAGAATGTTGCCAGTTTGCAAGAATCTGATGTCAATGTAAGGCAGCTTATCTTGTAGTTTCAGTTTTCGTAGGTTCGGCTTCAGAAACTTTTGACAGGTTGGGCATTTTGCTGACTGGTCAGGTGGCAGTACCTGCTTCTGATGCTGTTGGTGCTTCACAACTTTCTGTTCCAAAGTCCAGTCAGCTGCTTTCTCTGGTAAAATATCCAACTTGGTGAGTGATAGGCATAGGCGTTCTACACTGGCAGTAATATTTATTGAGGCACAATATTTGATTTGCCAGGAAGAAAGTTTTGGTGAGAATGAGAATGCAGGGAAATATTTTATGGACTTACAATGTCTCAAACTCGTGGATGATCTTTCTGATGCAAATTCGAAAGGTTTGATGTCAACTTTTGAATTCTATGTTACAAACACCGCTTATATTGCTGATAAGAAAGATTGCGTTTGTATATGTTTGCAAGGAGTTGCCATGTTGCTAGACAAGGAATAGTAGCTACGTACCAAAACACGTGCATACAAACAATTATTTGTTTTTCTAGGTCTGGACCACATATATTTAGACTTGTTATATGTCTTGAAGATCGAGCTAGCCTGTTTAAAGAAGACCAGCCAAAGTGGAACATGGTATTAGACCATCTGGATTGTCTTGTTACTAGGAACAAAGATAGTCACTTAGAACATCCCTTAATCAAGAAGGGTAAATTGTTTGGACAGCCCTGCACGTTGAAATCAGCGGATGCCATTCACTTTTAAAAAGTAGGATAGTGAGACAGTTGCTTGGACACCTTAATGTTCTTTTTAGAAGTGCATGGACATCCTCCAAAATTTGGTGAAAATGCAAGGGCCTCTTCTGTACTTAAATGAAAATGCACAATTTTGAAAGATCCATTTGACTGAGTAAAGGTTCGGTGTAGATATTGAAAAGTTGGAGTCTGCTTTAGATTTTACCAAAGAACTATTGCTTGTACAATTGTTGGGGGAAAGACGAGCTTGTGCAAAACCGACCCTATCTGAAGGGACAGCAATGCAAAAACCCATACCATGTGGATGTGGAGCTATGATGTTAGGTGTCTTCGCGATACATAGAACTTATGTAGAATTATTACAATCTCTTTTTGTTGTCAGGTTACATGTTCATGATTTCGACTGCAATATTACTATGGTTATTAATGGTGGTTTCATTATCATCATGCATTTGGTAACCTGTCAGACCATTGGTTAGCTATGGGTCTGCCAATTGACTAGGCTTCATCATGAGGCCAATATAGCCATGAAATATGATCATTTAAGGAAGAAAGTCTCATGTCAGTTTCCAAAAAAAAAGAAAAAACAAGAGCAAGAAAAGTGGCAGCCAATGAAATCTATTTAGTCAATGCCATGTCCTCTTTAATCATCCTCGAGTCATCCAACACATCAACATTTATGGTTTGCTCGTTAATTTAGCAGGACATTAATGGTCGGGTAGATGGGAAAATTCTAATGCACAATATTTAAGTACAAACCAATTGCTCATAGAAGACCTATAGAAAGATCAGGATGTGAATTTTGTTGTGGTTCTGGGTTTTCACTTGTGAATTCAGTTCAACTGATCTTTGGACGTTGGCAGCTGCAATGCGAAGACTCCTGTGTTTGTCCCCTAATAATTTGACTAGTATATCTGAGATCTTTCTTTTTTGAGTGTTTTATCTCATGGCTTGTATGTGCCTATAAAATTTAAACCTGCAGGTGCAGATTTATATTCTCAGCCACTTGTTATGGTTAGGAAAAACAGCTGTTCATCAGTGGAGCTCGATCAGCTGCTCAGTGAAGACGATGAGGTTTTAATTACTTTTTTATCCTATGACATTCCATTTAGCCCTTCCTTGCTCTTGTAACGTTAGTATTCTTTTTTTATGGTCCATCTTTATCTGTTGAGGTTCTTTGGTTTACTTTTTAAGCATGGATACAAGGTTGATCCTATGGGACTTTTTAATATCTTGCTTTCATCTGTTAAATTGAAATGCAGAACAAATACTTAAAGTTTTTATTAGGTTACGTAGATAAACATTTGGAGGTTGTGAAGGTTGCTTTAATGTGTGTGGCGATCTCAGATGGTGCCTTGCTTGATTCTTCCTTTCTGTATGTTGCTTAGCTGTATTATGAGAGGTAATAGGATCTAAATATGGAATAGGCAATTGTGGTTTTCCTCATGCATAATGACTTACTGAGAATGTCACTTTGGGATTAAACATATTGGATTTCTAAGTTATGTCTGACATTTCAAGCATCTGTATACAGATAGTTTCATTCTTTTACACATTTGTATTGTCACTGATTCATGGCCCTTGAGTAAATGTCATTTTAACCAGATGCTTAATTCTTTTGGTTTTCGAACTGAAAGTTTATCTTTTTGAATTTTAAGACATTGAAAGCAGAATATGATAAATTCATTGAGACATCATCAGAAAATCAAATGCACAAAAACTAACCTTTTCAGAATTCCAGCTATTAGTCGTTGTGGGCATTCATTAACTCAATCGAATCTTTTCTTTTATTCTCCACTGTGAAATGTCCTCTTCTTATTCTCTCTCTTGGATTATCTTCTATATTTCTGCAATCTTCTTAAATGAATCTAGATTTCTTTGATATTATATGTAAATTTGTGAAGAACATACTACCCATGAGGTAGTATTTTTTGTTGATATTCTAAAGGAGGAACTTCATATTTTCCTGTAGAAATCATGTGATCAACCGGCATCAGTTGACAAGGATTTAGAATCTACACAAGCATGTAGCTTTGGCAGTTCAGTAGAAGCTGAACCGGGGCTCAAATCTTCCTACAAATGCCCAAGTCTGGAGAGGCCAAAAAGGTGAAGAGTGACATTTAATCTTCCATCTCTCATCGTGTTATTGAGGACAACACTTCACAAGTCTCTTTTGAATTGCTTATCCCGTTCCCCTTGTTGATAAATTTTCCTTGCCAGGAGACTATTGCCTGCTTCGTCCATATTGTTGAGAGAAATGAGCACTTTAGATGTAGAGGATGAGATGGAAAAACCAAGGGTAAGTTCATTATGTGCACTCGGAATTCTCGTTAATTGGTTTGACAAATTTTCTCCAGCTCCCTGACTTCTTCAGTTTATACAACCGTCGACTGTTTTCTGTCTGTCAACCTGGAGTGATGATGAAGTATATTGTTTGCTTATCGAATTTATTGACTTCATGACCAGCACCTAGCCGGGATATGTGCAGACATCTTTTAAATTGAAGTCATTATCTCCTTAGATGGAAAATGTCTCTTAACTTTGCTGGAAGATGAATTAATGCTTAAGAATTACATAACCAACAACGGAGAGAAAGAACTTCCCATTGTTTACTTCTTCAATTCTGTCATTAATGGGCAGGGAAACAGGGGACAGAAGAAACTACCGGCAGAAGAAATAAAGAGAACTCACGGGAGTACCACTTTGCTACGGTTGCTGAAAAAGTAGCCTCATGCATAAAGCAGTGGAGTCACTTAGCAACTGGTTGCGTCAATGTGTACAGTTGAGGCGTTTCTTTATTTACCCATTCTTGCTTGAAAGTGAAGTCATCTCACTGTGGATGATTTGTCAAGACCATGCTCCTTTGTTCTTGACAAGATCGACGGTGTTTTTGAACATGCCCAATTATAGGCTGAAGATTTGGCCACATATTGGGACGTGAACGAGCAGTGTCCTAGACGTACCTACGAAGTCGGAGATGTACTTAAACATGCAGGCTACACCTTGACCGACTCAGTGTTATGATAATATACACCTACGATGAGTTTTGACAAATTCTTGTTTTCTTTTTGTTTGACTCAGTGAGGATCTTTATGGTAAAAAAATTGGCTAAAAAGCCCTTGAACACTAAATTTTACGGACTCTGGAGTAGAAAACTCCAATTATTATCCCCTAATAGATTTGATATAGGGGACCAAACAGAAGTTCTGATCATGGTGCTGGACTTTTGAGCAAGGTGGGAGCTTTTATGCTGTCTCCTCGGCATCATCTGCCATTGTTCGAGCGCGAGGAATTAGGGCTCTGGATGAACTTTGTAGCGAGAGCTCGTGTGCAGGCGTGGAGATGTCCTTCGCCCCTTTTTCTGGTACTGCCACCATCTCCCCGTTTTCAGCCTCCTGATAAAAGGATAAAGTTTTCTTGGATTTGAAGTTACTCCTCTGTAAAGTTCTTTCTTGTCACTGGCCCAAACAACTAGACCGGAAAGAGATGAAAGGAGTTTCCTTTTTGACATTATTCCTAGTACCATTAGAGACATTTTAGGATCTTATTTCATGAAAGGGCCGAAAAGAAAATGAAAAGAGCATTAACCACGTCTTGGCCTCTTGAGGTCGTGGGCCACCCAACATTTTTACGGAATAATTATGTATATCGTACAATCTTATGACACGTCGTAGTAATTAAGTACAAAAATATCACGATCCATAAATTAATGATATTTTGATGTGCCGTCATAGTCAAGTGTAGAGCGATTGTGACCGAACAATCTGTCTGGCTTGCCGGCATACTTTGTGAATTTCTCATTTGATTCAATGCCGCGTGCCCCCCTTCCACCAAGAAAGGACGGACCGGCAGGGAACGTTTCGAGTGGAGCCTCATTGGCGGAATCGGCCCAGGGAAGTGACGCAGATAGAAACAGAGACGAGATTGTCCGCAAGATGAGGATGATGCTGATGAGGTACATCATTCGGGACACGGACAACCCAATCGACGATAAATTTTAAAAAACTCGACACGTCTTTTTCGGTGGGGGCTCGTTCATGTGTCGATAGAAATGCTCTTCCAGATGCTGTCTTTTATCTTTTTATTACTACATAATCAAAAAGGGGGGATGAGGTCCCGCCTCCCGGATTTCGCTGCTCCCCCACCAGGCCGAGTGAAAAGTCGAATGATGATGATTCGCAAAAACCCATTAGAGAAAAGAACATCGAGATCAATCGGTATCGAATATTATGGACGCTTGGCCGTAGATGAATGCACGGCTTACCCTTGCTGAGGTAATTCCAACAACATTAGACTTTTGCTGTCTTTTCGAGAGCCCCAGAAAGCACTTCTTTATTGGATCGGAGAGGATACCTTGCACTTTGTTGTTGGGTGGTGGCGACTAAATTTTGGTCTTTGATACGAATGCCGATGTGAGAAAGCGACTCTTGATATCGATTAATCGATACGATAGATCGTTCTTGAATTGATAGGGGATAAGTATGATTTTCATATAATTGACTTATTGCGTGTAGTAATTACATTTTTATAGTCCAATTATTAATACGGTTGCTTTTAGTCAATATTAATGGTACTATTTCCACGTGTTTTTTTTTTATATAATGTCATCATCACACATAAATCACTGTCAAATAGAAGTTGAAGACGCATATAGATCAAGTGAAAAAATTATTTTGTTCTTGCGGAAATGCTTGAGAATTTGTAAAGGGATGTACAAGGGAACCTGGTATAAGTCAACATTTTGCAGATTCATGTTCCAAAAGTTAGAAATTCGGCGAGTAACTTGGTAAGTTCCAGGAATTTGAGTTATTCAGATTTGGCTTAAGTCAACAAGAAGAAGGCACGTTGAAAATGTAACATGGAACCTTCGGGGAGCAAATTACAACATCCACAAAACTCGAGAGGCAAAATGCAATTTTTATTTTTTTTTGGCCAAAGGCAAAATGCAAATTCACCCACTACGTAACTGCAATTTTTTTTGTATTTTTGTTTTATGTAAGATTTGCTACATATATATTATACAAATACAACATCTTTTTCCTTAATGAAATATCTATAAAAATAAAAGAGCACATGATATGTGTAATATAATCAAAAGGTCACAAACTTATAAACCATGGTCTTAATCTCAAAAGCGGCTCCACCAAAAAACAGATACCATACTCATATTGAAACTTGCATATCTATATAATTTGTTCTTCTATGTACAAAGGTTTCAATCATCCATTCGCTCTCATTGTTGAACTAAATGGTATGGATATAAGCCGGGTAACCTTGTCGATGCCCTCGATCGATCGATCCACCTAATTTTACTTTCCACTTCGACAGACCGGAGCCTCCCGGACCCAAGCAAGATCCAACACTAACGCTGTACAAGTTTTTCTCCTTCCGGTCAAACAAAATCCACCCCAAAACCGAGAACATCGCAACCCGGACCGGCGAAGGTCAGGGCCGAACCGGGGGCCGTGGGTTCGCGCATCCCTATCCTTCACATGCAAGAAAGAGGAATTAAAAGGTCGGGGGAGGGGGGATCGCACGTGCGATATTCCACGTGACGGTGTTGGGCCACAACATGACAGCGACAATGATAAGCTCCCTTGCCCTCCTCAACTTTCATAGAAATTGACAGTTTTGGAGGCTTTGGCGAACTGCTGCCACCCCCATCTCCGATGCGTCCTTTTTTCCTTCCCCACTCTCCTCTCCCTTTCCAATCCGCCCACAAGAAAATTAAAAAAAAAAAAACCCAAAAATCAAAACCCGAAAAAAAAAAGGACAGATGAGTAAATAAAAATGAATAACGTAAAAAGTGGGAGGAATATAATATTCCAACTGACGATACCGGTTTGACGGGAGCAGCCGCTGGCGCCTCGAGCCGAGCCGCCAGCTCGCCCGGCCAGCGCGGCTGGCGGGCCCGGCCGCTAATTGCTATTGGACCGGGGAAAAGAATTAAAATAAATAGGGGAATTAAAGGGGGGGTGGGGGGGGGGGGGGGTTCAATTGACCCGGTTCTGGAACGTCAAACCAGCCCACCCCCGAAAAGAAAGAGAGAGAAGAAGGAGAGGAGGAGGAAAAAAATGGGGGTAAAATTTTATAATTAAAGTGAAAAAGGAAAAACAAAATGGGGGAATAAAAAGGGGAAAAGCAGAGAGCAAAAGGGGGAAAGGGGGAAGAGGAAACGGAAAAGCTCTCGCATCCCCCCTCCCTGGTTCGGGCAAAAAAAAAAAAAAAGGGGAGGCTTTTTTTGACAGCAGCTGCAGCAGCTGCAGCAGCAAAGAAGGGAAGACTGACCCCGACCCCCGACCGCCCCGTGGGTTTTTGCGAAGCAGCCTAGAGAGAGAAAGAGAGATAGAGATATAGAGAGAGAGAGAGAGAGGGAACGCGGCGTTGAAGCGTGTTGCAGCCCCCGCGGAGCTGAGGAGAAGGAGACGGAGAGGAGAGAGAAAGAGGGGAGAGGAGAGTCTCTTGAGCTTCGCGACTGGAGCGGAAAATTCTAGAGAGAGAAAGAAGAGGGGGGGTTGGCGCGCTGAGCTAGGGTTTCGCCACGCTTGTGAAGGTAAAGTTCTCGCGACCGCGAAATCGGGCCTTCTTCTTCTCCTTCTTCTGCTTGGGGGGGTTTCTTTCTTGGTGGTTTCGGCGGTGGTTCCGGGAATCGGGCGGTGAATTTCGGTCCGGCTTCTCGCGGCATTCGATCGCGGGGTTGATTCTGGATTGGAATTGGTCGTGATTTCCCCTGTAAAGTTTGATTTTTTCTTTAATGGGTTGGGCCCGCGGAATAGGGGGGATTCCTTGTTGCCTTCGCCATTCGTGGTTTTGAGCGCTAGGGTTTGATCTCCTGCTTTAGGGGGTAATTGGGTTGCTCTTGATTGTGGTCTGTCCGGCCGTCGCGGTCTAGGGCCGGAGTCGAATGAGCTTTTGGGTGTTCGTCTGTCGTATTTTCGTGAGGTTTGAGGGCTTCCGCCGGTGCCGAATTGGTTAGGATTTTGGACGGGAACTGCTCGATCTTTTGCTCTTACTGTCGTTATGGGGATTGAATTTTGTGCCTTTACTTGAATTTTTAGGTGTGAAGTGTAATTAGTGGGGAATTTGATTGGAAACCGCCGGCTTTCGGAGTCATTTGCGCTGATCAGCTGGATCACAGTGTCCGGTAAGTTTGATCCTTGCTGTAGTTCTTCCGGTATTGGTATTTTCCCCCATCATTACACAGTTTTTTTGGGTCTTCCGCCTCGTTTTAGGCCTCATAAGACTTGTTGCCTGTTCAATGTGTTTCTTGTAGAGGGTACCCTTTGCTTTTTTGTCCTTTCAGATTACAGTATTTGTCCTGAATAGGCCTTCTGTTTTTTGAATTTTATGTAGTACATGCCATCTGTATGTCGATGAATTTAATGGGTATGTTTCATCATTTTTCATGTGTGGTTACATATATGAGATATCAAAGCTGCAAACTGTGCTGCTGATGGCCTGTCAAACTGCCGATTATGGGAGTTTTTTTTCCAATACTTTTTCTTCGTCGATATTTTTTCCCCCTTCCTTGAGACCTGTTAACATTTTTGTCTCCTATTGTTTTCTTAAGTTTATGTGCCTGTAGGTGTTCCTTGTGAAGAATATTATAGTTCCTTCTGCTGTTTTTCTCTCTATAAAAAGATGGAATAGATGCACAGTAAACTAGAGATGGTTATAAATTGCCACTTGCAAGTGTCTGGCCTTATTTTGTGCCTAACAATAGGACAGGATTGCCATAGTGAAGCAGGTCCAGTGCTTAAAGCAGTTAGAAGAATTTGTCAAATTCTATGACAAGCCCAGTGAATATCTGTGTTAACATTGGTTCTCAAGTTACAATTCTTAATGTTGGATTTGTTACTGGAGTTATCACACTGTCAGTATTTGACTCCCACAAGTTATGGCTTTCTGTTTCTGCTGTAAATGGGTGTGACTTGATCAAGTTTCATTCTCTATGATATTGGCGTGCTAATAGCTCAAATGGTGAATAAGCAAATTAGATCATGTGATTCCATGAGAGAACTATAGCTTTTTATTTCGAGAAAATGACACAAGGTCATTTTGTTGTAGTTCTTATACTATGCACAGTCAGTTAAAGAAGGGGGCTGGTGAAGATTTCCTCATAGAAACTTGTTTTGCAACGATGTATTAAGCTTTTTCAATCTACATGCCACATATTTCTGCGGTGTTGCTTTCTTAGGCCTTAAGCGATGGCTCCTGTGCTTATCCTGTTAGGATTACAAATATAATTGGGAGAAACAATGTAGATGTTGCTGCGTGCTTTGCTTTTACTGGGTTTTTTCTTTTTTACTTTGCTACTGCTGCTAATGGAATCAAATTACTTGGCAAATGTCCTCCGCGGGAAGATTAAGACAAATTGACAAGCCAAGGCATTAAGTGGGACTCCTTAAGCACCAATATCAGATGTTACATGATGAGTCGCTGAATGTTCTTGTTTATTTATCGTCGTGATTTGGTGTGATTACCTGGATTTTTTCTTTGCTTTAGTTTGTATTCGCTGTCCACACAATTAAGTCAAACTGATGGAAGTTCACCATATGGCCATTTTGCATACTTATCTAGCAACAAACTGGGAATCAAGTGGCTAGAAGTTCACCATCCAACTAAGTGCTTTTCTCTTTGCCTTATTAAATGTTTTAGGATATGTTCTTTGCCTCTTCTCATTTTTCTTTTGCAATGACCTGTTTGATGCTTGTACTTTTGGGGATGACAGTTTGCCTAAATTTTTTTTTGGCTTGCTTCAAGCCAATTTTAACTGTAACTCAAATGAGTGTCACCAGATTTGATCTGGTATTTCTGTAAGAAACCTAAAGTTAGAATAGGGAGTTCTTTTCTTGGAATCCCCTTTCCACCATTTAGTTTTGCGGTTTGGTGTTTTTTCGAATTTGACTGTGACAGCAAAGGGCACTTTATGTTGTAGAAGTGCATCTTGTATGAAGCAACGGCAGCTTGTCTGAGATGCTGCAACTGGATAGACTTACCTATGCAACATTCTTGTGTTCAGATCATTTGTTATTCCTTAGGGTTCCTTGAGTTTTGAATATTGTTCTGTGATTACGTCATGATGACTTGGGAGGCATTCTTTCACTCTGAAGAAAGATTCCCAAAGAACTAGTTTGCTTGTCAGTTACTTCTTCTTCTAGGTATCTATTTGAAAGCCTTTTGTACTTGGCTTGACTTGATTGGTCTGTCGTTAAATGGGTGGGAAATGTTGCTTGCTACTGAACATTGTCTTAGCTGCAAACTATGGTTATTTCTGAGTTTAAGTTCTTTTGGCGTCTTCTCCTTTTTATTTAAATGGTGAGTTCTAGTATTTACCTGCATTTTAATGTTACATTCTGTAGGGGAACTTTGAAACATTCTTGCCATCCAAAGAGTAATGCAACTTTTTCTACTTGACAAAGTATCAACATGGCACAAGGATCTATGTAGGATGAAGTACAGTATTTAAGGCACCATGACACTTGAAGATTTTTTCACTCTGACTGAGATGAGGGATGGATTGACTGTTCCCTCTCGTGTTGAGGAGCTGGTCAGTGTTATGCAGAAAGAAAAGGATTACGTTCTGAAGAATGCTGGCGATGCAATTAGGCAGTGGGCTGCTGTTGCAAGTACCATTGCTGCCACGGAGAGTAAAGAATGTCTTGATCTCTTTGTTCAGTTAGATGGAGTATCGTTCATTGATAGATGGCTAAAGGATGCTGAAAAGTTTGAAAATGACTCTAGCGATAGTCTTGTGGAGGAGTCAATGACCGTGCTGCTACATGCAATTAAGAAGCTAGATCTAGACACTGGGAGGTCAATTTCTTCTGGAATTTGGATTACCATCAAGAATCTTCTTGGCCACCGTAGTGAAAAGGTTCAGGACAGCGCAAGAGCGCTTTTTGAGAGCTGGAAGCACAGTGAGGATGGTGATAATTGTTGCCAGGATATTGGAAGTGCTATGTCATGTGACAATGGGACTGAGGAAGTTGGGAATCCTGTTAGAGAGAGTGGTCAGTCTGCATGCTCTGATGTAAATGTTGCACTTTCCAATGAAAGAGGTGATGCAGAAGATTTGGCTACAGAACCTGCTGGACATGAAAACTTTCCATCAAGAAGTCCTAACTGTCTCCAACGGCAAAAGGTCGAGGATGACCAGATTCAGACTCATGTCAGTCAGCTATCTCCACAGAAGATATCTAAAGATGCAGATGTGAAGGATAGATCTGTGGGTCCTTTGGCATCTTCTCCCACATCAGGCCCTATACCTGAGACAAATGAGGTTGTAAAAGAGTCCTCTACATCCCCAGTTGAAGGGACACCCTCACTTGAAATTCCTGGTCATTCGGTTCCACAAGAAGAGAGTGGTGGGCGAATCAGAAAACCTGATACGGGCAGGTTGTATGAAATCGTAAAGCAGGAAGACAAGCTTAATTTTTCTCATGAAAAATTGGTAATGGCAGAAAAATCTCCTTTCAATGCATTTGAACTTACTGCTGTTCCTTTAGATCTTGATACTGCAACTGCAAATGCTCAAGTTGCTGGGTCCAAAGTTTCAGCAGGAGATGATATCAATAGCAACAGTTTCCGCGTTGGAAAGGCCGCTCTAGGTCCAAGGAGAACTGTGTCTGAAGTGAAGAATGAAAAGGATGACAAGGGGATTTTAGGCCAATGCAACACGGTGCTTAAGACAGTTGAAGATAGTGCTTGCAGCTCTGCTAATGTGCAGAAGTCATCTGTTGTTGAATGCAGCACGGGTAAACCAGATGTGTTGGACATTGCATTTTTGAGGAGGGAAGACAGAGGAGCTGCTAAGGAAGATGAGGAACATTCAAGCGATGATGGTGAAAATGTAGCAGCTGCTTCTAATTCTTACAGGCTGGGAATGGAAGTCAGGGGTCCTAGCGTGGCTGAACGGAAGAGGTCAAGAATTGAGCTTGAATATGGCATTGTTGATGCGATAGAAGTAGCTCGACAAGTTGCTCAGGAAGTGGAGAGAGAAATGAACTTAGAGAGAGATTCAGAAGTTGGAATCCGGCAGCGTGGCAGCCCTGAGCCTATCAATGTGAAACAAGATGTATTGGCCATTGTCCCGTCAGTTGAGAGGGCAAGAGAACAGAATGACACTTCTGATGCATCTTCTGAGGGAGAAGGAAGTTTAATAAATCCAGAGAACATGAATACTGAACAGGATGGTTCTATGCATGAAATGGAGTCCTCTCAAGTAACAGAAGCAACGCAAGAACCGGAAGATAAGATGGAGAAAGGCATGTGCGCCTTTGATCTGAACCAAGAAGTTTCCTCGGATGATGTGGATTGCACTGCAAATGCAGTGTCTACGCCAGTCTCTGTTGTTTCTGCTTCGAAACCAACAGCAAGCGTGGCTGGATTACCTCCAGCTCCTTTGCAATTTGAAGGAAGTCTTGGTTGGAAAAACTCTACTAGGAGTGCATTTCGTCCAGCATCACCTCGCAGAAGTACTGTTGCCGAGAAAACTGTTCCCGGCGAGGAATCCCATGATTCCAAGCAGAGGCATACATGTTTAGATATTGATCTTAATGTGGCAGAAGGTGGAGATGACAAAGCTGCTGATCTCATGCCGGGGATACAAATCCCGGTCTCGTCAAGCCTCCGATCTGGAGAATCCTCAGTGGAGGTTAGTTCCAAGAGATCAGAGAGGTTCAAACTAGATTTGAATCGCATTGGTGATGATGGTGAACCATCAATATCGGATTTTAGGGGGGAGCGTCAGCTACTTAACCTTAGAAATGGCCAACGCAGCCCGTCTCCTGCATCATCTTCATCAACCATGAGGAACTTTGATTTGAATGACAGGCCACTGTTTCACAATGATTTTACTGACCAAGGTCCCTACGGTGGCAGATCTTCCCAGAATGTGACGAGTTATGGGAAGCCCAAGTCAGAACCTGTTATTTCTTTATTTGGTGCAAAAGTGGAGGTCGACAAGAAAGATCATGTACCTCAGAGTTTGTCCCTACTAAATGGCAAGGGTCTCGAGTCTGCAGCAGATGCCGGCGTGCCAAGAGCAGGCTTTTGGGAGATGGGTCCCACAATCTCTTATCCAGCTCCATGGGCATACAACGGGCTAAACACAGGCCCTGCTGTTTCTCTCTCTTCTACCATGTATCGGCCTGGGTACATGGTGGACCCACGTGTGAACCCATTTGTGCCTCAAGCCATTGGATCTGTTTCACCTGTTCTCTCCACTTTCCCTCAGCCCCCGTTCATGATGACCTCTGCGCCCCTCGGTCTCAATGGTCCTGGCCCTTCTCGGGCACAATTTGACCCTTCTCGGGCACAATTTGATCTGAATTCTGGATTCACAATTGATGGAGTTAACCGTGAGCAGCCAGCTGTTTTAAGACAGTTTTTAGTGCCAGATCAGGGTAGATCAATGGAAGAACATATGAGGGTTAGCTTGCAACCGTCTTCAAGTTCCGGGGTGGGTGGCAAGAGGAAGGAACCGGAGGGTGGATGGGAATCTTACCCGATTGGTTTTCGGCAGCAGCAACCTCCATGGAAATAAATGTCAGTCCAACCGAGCTTGTCGGGTCAGGTCCGAATGTCCAACCAAACGGATAGGGGAGTGCTTCCTTTCTGAGGATCATGAGTATAGGGGGAACAAATTTGGCTCTCATGGGAAGTGGGTTTGAAACTGAATAAAATCTGGAGATAGCGAAGGAAATCTGATTCTTGAGAGATTAATTTTTATTAGGTGGGGGGGAATTTTAGTTTAATAGCCTAAATTTTGGGGTTTTCTTTATATTCTCACTTTATTAGTGTCTTATAGAAGGCCTCGGCAGCCGCTGGAGGTGTTGGTTAGATAGATGTTGTATCTCTCCCAGGTCCCATGTCTGTCAAAAAGAAAATATTGAGCAAATTTTTCTTGTCACCTTTGTGTTTCCTTGGGGCGAAAAATGTGGGGAGCTAACTTGCTTTGGAGTTCACGAGGTGTAATGCTAAAATTGGTTGTGATGGGAAGGTAATCAACTCCGTTATTTCTCGCTTCTCGTTTGCTGTTGAATGGGATGGAGGGCTGTGAACCCTGACGTATGCTCGGTTGCGAAGGTTTGGCACTTCTTCCTTTGCGTGTTAGTCTTTCAGAAAGTATAGAACAGTAACCAAAAACTTAAAACTCTAGAATCAGCTCATAACCCCGATTCGCTTCTCATCCACGGTATCATGATTCCAGAATCAAACGCCATCGCCACTTTCAGACCCTGTATTTACGGACAAGCTGCTTCAACTGCATAATAGACCTGGGCTGAAGCTCTGTTACTTTGACCTCTTAAAAAAGCGAAGATATCCAAGGTTATAAGGGCACGCGTCACTGGTCTTGCAAACCAACAAAACCGTAATAAGCAAAGACATCCGAGTTAGTAGAAAAAGCATTCCGCGTGAGCGATCTTGCATGACTAAAATTTAGTTAAGCCACTTCGGCTGATCCAATCACAACGTCATCCTATACCACCTATCCGATCTACGTACATCGTCGAATCGGGGCTCCAGCTGGCTATTTGCCCCAGGGTGTATAATATGTACATGAAGAATACCTTTGAGATAAAAAATTTTGTGTGATAACTCCGCAAAGAATCGATGTATGATTACCATACTTTCTTGCATCAATTGCTAACGCTCATATTCAATCCAAGATTATAATCATAGCAATCTTCTTATTCAACTAGTGACGAAATATCACTTCTGCCATGAACAGCACTCTAGGTATAGATAGCACTTGACTAGGTTATGGACCCGCCGGGGCTTTGACTACAATACGCATATATTTCTCATCAAATAAAAAAATATAAGAATGTGGTTTTGTCGTATGTATCTAATCCATGTAGCCGTCCGAATTTATCGATTCAATGGCATTTCAAACCACGGAAGGATCGATAGTTACATCAATCTTTCTTCTATCAAAAGCATCTCCATTCAGTTACGTGGAAGGAATTGCAACAATCCTTGATGGGAAGGGTCTCGAATAAACAAATTAGCCATGGACAGCTAACTCAAATGGCGGAAAGACTGTCGGAATTACTTGTCCGATAAAGCCACCATGTTCTCCCAAATCTTTGGGACAATAACATATTCGTATCGCGTCTTTTCCAAATTCAATCTTCTTTGCCGCTGGTAAGCGCCTAAGAACAAACATTCGAGGGGTAACTTGGGTCTTCTGGTGATCCAGAATTTGCTAGGTCAATAGTCAAATTCGGTACCAGATCACTAACCGACGAACTAACTCACCACCCATATAAAATTACTCTTCTGGACTAAATTAATTGCAAAATACGTTTCTGTCAGCCATAAGATTCCTGGTGCATTACCAGATTACAAGGTATACGGCATGATATTTCACAAGCTCTGACCAAGACGCCGTACCCATCATGAATAATAGAAGATCCCTCATGCCAATAGTAGGTAAGAGGTAGAGAGTAGAAAACCGAACAACTTCTGTTTGGAATTGAAAAGGCAACTCAAATTGACATTCGCTGGAAAGAAAAAGAAGCTTCAGAAAATGTGAATTGATAGAAAAATATCAAGAAACAATTGAGTAACTCAGGAATGCCTATATGCAGATCAATGAGAGAGATGAAAAATGAGAGTAGAGGTAGCGAAGGCACCTCGCCTAAAAAAGGTGAAAAAAAGCCGCTCTGGTTATGCCATCATACTCCTCTAAAAAATGCTTATGAGAAATGGCAGACATATTCTGCTCGACTAATCATCAATTGCATCAATTGACACAAAGTGAGATCTATCACCACGGTAAAAATCAAGATGGTGGACTCACTATAAGTAATTCTTCTGGAAATGGGTGGGTGCAGAAGTGATTCGTATTAGATCTCCCAAACAAATCAACCCAACTTTAATATATTTGCCTCGTAGAAAGATTTATTAGATCTCACAAACAAAACGACCCCACTTTAATATATTTGCCTCGCAGAAAGATTCAGCAATATCAAAAATCACAAAATTGTCGAGAAATCAATGGCAATCACAGTATGCTATATGAGATGCACAAATAAGTAGGAATATTAGGCTAGAAGGCTATTCTGCTCATCTAAAAGAAGGTTGACAATCAACTAACCTAGCTAAAAACCTGCTTCTTTGAGCATGAATGACAAGTAAAGCATCTAGAAGTACCTAATCATCATCGCATGACAGTTTCCAGAATGAACATAACCAACGAGACATTCCAGCAAATACGAGGAAGACTACTGCACAGTAGAAGCTCCTAAACTGCTACAACAGCGAATTCCAACACCATGATGTGAAGCAAACCATCAAGAACAAGCAAATTCAACCCCTTCACAAGTAGATTGGAAAGCAATGGAACGATGAAGAGTGACTACTGACTAACCTTCCTACATCCTACCTATCACGAAAAGAAGACTGACTAACACTCACATCACCTGAGAGCTGATGGAGAGCCCACGAGTCATTTAATGACAAGGCAGTCCTCAAATCCAATCCCATTCTCCGGGCAATATTTTTCAAAAGCGATGGTCTAGACCAAAACATATTATCAAAGTTCAGTTTCTTCGCTGGCATCTCCGCCTCGGCTGCTTCGAATTTCTATCTACAATAGAGTCCCTATACAGCCAAGAATTAGTTCAGTCCTTCATCCTCCCAAAGTCAGAGAGACCATCCTATGATCCTATCTCAGCTGGACTAATCACATCCTAAATCATATAACAAAAGCAAATTGCAGATAAACACAAACAAGACAACTAGGTAAAACATCATTTACATTATCAGGGCAGGAGAAAAAAAAGCATTCAAATTTGTTGTTCTAATCCACCAAACAAGCAAATTCAACAATAAATCAAGGGAAACTTATTCCACTGAATTGTCTCCGACAGAACCTGAGCTCCCGCCTGCATTCACATTCATTTTCTTCTTCTCCTCTTCATACTCAGGATCATCAGTCGGCAACTCAAACCGACAGACTGGACACGTATTCCTCGCACCCAACCATGGCACGATGCAATCCCCATGGTAACCATGACCACAGGGCAATTTCTTCACCATCTCGCCCACACTCACCATGTCCTTACAGATCGCACACACCACGGTTTCGTCCTTTGATCTGATCTCCACAGTCGGAAGCTCCAGAACTGCTGATTTTGCAGCCGGTGGGGCTCCTCTTCTTCCACCGTCGCTCTCCGCCAAATTCTGCAGCAAAGCCTGGTACCCAGCGTCATCCACGTAATCCTCCGGATTGCCTATGTAGCGGTCTGAATCAGGCACTTCGAGCCTCAGTTCGATGGAACTATCATCCAATCCCATCAAGATTTCTGCCCAATCGAGAATCCGGTTGCGCCCGCTCCGTGCTCGCGTTGCAAAGTCTCGGATCCGGAGCCTGAGCACGTCACGCCGCCTCCTCCGCGCATCATCCTCATCATATTCATCTCTGTTCTCTCCTCCGTTCTCGTCATCCGATTGATCATCCCCCTCCCTCTCCCCTTCGCCCCGTTCGATCCCCTCGCGGTTACCGTTCTCCTCGTTCTCTTCCTCATCGTCGTCGTCCTCATCCTCCAACTCATCGTTGTCCCACCCATCGAGCTCGATTCGGAGGAAATCGTCGTCCGACGGCGGATTCGAGGGCGGCGGCGGGGGGACGTCCTCGTCACGCGCCGCCTGCGCGATCAGCCGCAGGACCTGGAGGAACTGGGAGCCGAGGGCAGGATCGTCGAGCTGATCGGGCGGCGAGGGCTGCGCCGACGGCGCGGCCGGTATCGAGTCGACGACGAAGCCGCCCTTGCACTCGACGCAGACGACTTCGGGGAGGTCCGCTAGGGTTTCGACGGAGACGCGCTTCTCGCATTGGAAGCACCAGTACTCCGTGGCGGAGGCGGAGGCGGCGGCGGCGGCGGCGGCGGCGGAGAGCACCGGCTGCGCAGGCGGCGGCGCCGGCGCCTGCGCCTGAGATGGAGACTCCGACATGTTTTCGCGGCGACGATCGACGTGCGACGGAACCGCCGAAGAGGAACGCCGTGCGCGGCGGCTACTCACAGAGGAAACGAGTAGCGATGAGAGAGAAAGAGATGAGAGAGAGAGAGAGAGAGATTGCTGAAGAGTTTGAATAATGAGGTCGAGCTCATCAGGGGAAAAAGAAAAAAGGCCAGAGTTTATCGGGTGGTACTGCGGCGATGATTTACGCGGCGCCATCCTCCGTCGGATGGAGCTGAGGCGCGATCTCCGGGCCATTGGACGGCCGAGATCGACGATTCGTTTATCTGGCCATAAGTGATTGAGAGCCGATATGGTGGGACCCGCCGCCCTCAAAAGCGAATGCCGGAGGATGAATTTTAGGGATTTATCATTATCGTCTGATTAACCACGCGAACGGCCTACGTCAAACATATTAATTTTTTTTATATATTTACTTGGAATTTTGGGTCCGGTTAAAGAAATTTCAATTATTTAAAGCACTAATTTTATTTTTAACAAGGGTAATCAAGGCACTACAGAATAAAAAGCGATTTCTTTCCTTATTGGACACGGTCAAAAATGTGCTTGGGCCCGCGCACACAAGGGTTTTTATTAATAATTACCTATAAATATTTATTAAATAGCAGAACAAAAGCTTTGTATTGTCAAACGCATTAATTTTAATTCTAATTTTTAAGCGTTTAATCAATCAACGGGCGTTTGAAAAGCATAGGTGCTTGTCGGTGTGCTGATTTTGACAAGCCAACAGGCAAGTGCCATTTGAATTCCATATACAAATAAAAAAGAATAGTACTTTACAAAGACTAAAAATGTAGCTTCTGAATGTATAATTAATCACGTATTCTTAATAAACTAGAAGCGTTTAGTATAGAAAGGTGTCGTACTTAGCATTAAAAGTAAAACAAAATACATAGTTTAATATCTATAAATACATGAATTTCTAACTAGATAAACGAGAGCATAACTGATGAAAATGTCAAATAATTGTAAATCACTAATATAGATGCAAACGTCCATTATCTTACATGACACAATTGACAAAAAGATGACATTGACATGTATGATTTTTAATATTTTTAAAAAATTAAAAATTATATGTACTTTTATTTTTCTTTTCATTTCTTTCTTAATTTTCTCAAATGGCTGGTAATAGGTTAAGGGTAGTAGCGGGCCGATGGAAAAAAAAAAGAATAAAAAAATATAAATTTTTATTTGACCTTGCTATATAAGGCGGCAATATCACGCTATCAATTTTCGATTAAAATTAGTTGAGAAAACTACATTGGTAAATTGAAGATTTATAATTGAATTAGCAAAATAAAAGACTTATGACTGCATTGGTGTATGTAGTATAGGTTTTGGACGTTCTTTTAAATGATTTTTGTGACTCTCCCTAACTTGTCTAGGCTTCTAGGGGCCATCGATTGGCTTAGGGGGGCCATCGAGACCTTGGCTTCGCAAATGTTCATGGCTGCTGTGACCTTGGATCGAGGTCCCTACCTCGACGACCTCGCCACCGTTGTTCAACGTCACGTTACGCGTGGCGCACGAGATGATACAGGAGAGATGAGAGGGGTACAATGGTCAAAGGCGAGGAGACAATGACAAGATTGGGTAGGTCACGGCGTGTGGTGGCGATGGTGGCCGTGGGTGGTGGAGGAGGTTAAAGGTTTCGTTAGGTGAATTGGGCGTTCAAGAGTTTTGGGAAGGTTTTGAAGAGATTAGTTTTGCGAGTCATTTGGCCTTTCTAAAAATGAGATTTTGTTCGAAAGATTCAAAGATACATATCTTAAAATAGAGGATTGCAGAGTGGTGATGTGGCGAAATTGGAGGAGGGTTTAATGTGTTTTCTCCCTCACATCTCGACAAGACATGAAGACGGTGTTTGAAGTAAAGTATTGCAACACCAAACCCTGATGTTGGAAATAACTCAAATTCAGCATGCGCGACAGATTTGGAGTCATCTAGCCATTTTATCACGACCTTTGTTGAATCAAGATTGTGTTTTGTGCTCATCCTTACCACATAGAAAGCAAACCAATGATGATTTTAGCCTCAATTACACTAAAAAAGAAATGAAAATAAAACCTCTAAAATGTCTTGAAAGAGACGTATAATTCTGACATGACATCACAACGTCATAATATTCATATTTTTACCATCTTATCATCACTTACACATCTTTCAATTTGGCATTACATTAATCATCGGACGATTCATGGACGAGTACATGTCAGATCAACATCACATGTGCATGACCTAATCGTTTCCTAATCTGCTAAAAGAGCTAAGAATCCGCCACAACAGCTTTAGCTAGCCACCGGAGCGCAACCTTTCAAACGGCGAGACCCGTCGTTTTCCTCTCCTCTCTTAGAACACCCGAAAGGGTTTGCATCAAGCATGAGACCCAAACTCACCGCAAGCTTTGTAGTCAATGGACACTAATGAGACGGTCGGTCCGAATCAGGGCCGGTCCAATTAATGAAGGAAAGGTGTGGCTCCCCCACCGCAAACGTCAGGACCCCACCCGCGCCCCCAGAAAATCAAAGCAAACTTAAACGCAGGGGAACCAATTAAATGCCGCCAAAAGACGGCCCGAACGCGTCATGGAGGAGCGCCCCGACTTTCGGCATCGATGGAGGAGGGGGATTGATGCGACTTCCACCTTCCAATCAAGGCTCCGCGCGAAGCCGAGGCTGGTGAAATTCGCTGCCGGACGCTCAGTGGAGGGCTCGCTCCGGGTGGGACCCCTGATTCGGAATTCGGGATGATGCTCCCCATCATGCGCGGTTTGATATGATAATATAAAATGAGTTTCGGAGGAGGAGGAGGAGGAGCAGGAATCGTCGGATCTTTTCTCTTCCTTCTCGAAAGGAGCAGGGCACCAACGAAATATCTATCGATGGCGAACGGTAGGTGGCGTTCAGACATCAGACCCACGTAAAATTCCACTCGTATTGCCTTCTTTATTTATCGTACAGAAGTATACAATGCGCTTTCCCTCGATGTTTTTACAAAGGAAAAAAAAGGAGAACACCCATATTGATTTTTCGACAAGGAGAAAAAACCAAAACTCGACGAACGACGAACCACGACGAAGACCAAGCAACAGTAGACAGAGACCGCGCATCTTACAGAGGACACCGTAACCTCACATCTCTCGCCAAAAGTCAGTAAACTAAACACAAAAAAAAAAAATTAAGAAAGAAAATGGGCTCGAAAAAGTGGAAATCGATGTCGTATTCACAGGGCGGCGGCGCCGTGGTGCGGCGGCTGCGGCGGCTGCTGCGGGGGGAGGTGGAACCGGACCTGGGAGGCCGGGGACTTGACAGCGACGCCGTGCCAGCAGATGCCGCCCTTGCAGGACACCTCGTGGGCGCGGTCGTCGTCCCGGGCGATGGCGTGGGCGGCCTTCTGGGACACGTCCCACGTGAGCGTGGCGACGAGGATGAGCCCCACCACCGCCGTGGAGAGGACCAGCACGAGCCCCCCGCCGAAGCTGCGGCCGGACACCAGCCCGTACGCCTTGATCGCCGCGATCACCGCCACGTAGATCGTCGTCAGGTTCCCCACCACCGCGTCGGACACCGCCATGTCAACCTCCAGCTCCCAACACGCGTCCCCCTTCCTCTTCCCGGGGCTCTTCCGGGGCGGCGGCGGCGGCGGCGACCTCGGGAATCGACGACTGAAGGAGACGACGGAGGAGAAGAAGCAAGAAGAGGTGAGAGGGTTTTCAATGCTGCGGGTTCTTGATTTGGAAAGTCGGGGATTTTAGGGAGCTTCGTGCGAAGGGGAGAGGAGTCCGATGCTCGGCGCGAAACGGCGGCGTTTGGCGAGGGACGGAGAGGAGGCGGTGAAGGTGAAGGTGAAGGTGAATTTGGGAGGGCGAGGCTCTGGAGCTCGAGCTTATCTTCTTCGCCCTTCTCTCCCTCTTGTTTTTTCTTTACGAGGAGAGGGACGCCCCCACTCGCTCGCTGTCCGCCACCCGCTACCCGCTAGGGGGGCGAATTTTTTTGACAGCCCAACGGGACGCCGCCACGTGTCAGATATGCTTCGGGGTGCCGGCAGCGCTGCTGACGTGGCCGCAGGAGGACTTTCCTTTCTTTCTACGTTGTCGGATCGGCGTGCTCGAATCCCATTTTCCTCGTGAAGCGCAGGCCAGACGACGCCGCATCAGCTCGGCTGAGTCAAAAAGTGTCAGCCTTAGCACGGCAGTGGTAGTTCCCGTCGGTGGAGTCCTAGGAAACAGCAAATCGGTCCTCTTTTTCTTTTTTACTTTTTCTTTTTTTAAAGTGGCTATTAAACGATTTTGGAAATTAAATTAGAATGTCAGACATACATCGGGGTGCGTGCGTTTTCTTGATCTTGCCAGGGATGTCAACATTCTCCATCACCGGCAAATTTTTACCACGGCAGCAGGTGCCTTTGTTTGGAAACAGATGATTGGGTGAAAGAAAGGTAGAGAGGTTTGAAAAATTGGTAGGTTTGGATTTGGATACCGAGAATTGCCGTTTTGGATGCGGTTTTGGAAAGGAGCGCAACTGAAATGATGTGAGAATGGAATAAAAGAAGTTTTGGAGGATCAAATTGAATACATAGTATTTAAATAATCCATGATGCCACAAAGCATGACTAGGAAGTACTCGATGGAAACAGTCTGGAGAAGCTTACCGAATTCTTGTGAAAGTTATTAGTAGCACGTTGGTGTTGTCTAGATGTAATTAGAAATGATAGGATAGATATTTGGCCAATAGTAACGAAATGTACTTATTGAAGATCTCACATAACAGTCATTTATTGACCTAACATGAGCCGACTTTTTGTTTGGTTTGCCTATTGAATGATGATTATTGCGACAAGTCATGTAGGACTACTTAATGTTATGATAAATCAGTTGTTTCGAAAATTTAAGTGGTTAATGTTACCTCAAGTGATCGGGATTCCCATGTTATGGACTTAAATGAGGGACCTAAAAGTCGCGATATTGAATGGGATGCCATATAAATGTTTCGGCATTTTTCATGGGCTTTTTCTCGTTGGATGAAAGGGAAAAAAATGTGAATTTTGGGTTAAAAAATCTACAAATGAGTTTGCAAATAATTTGTAGCTAATGGAATTAATGAAATGAGGGTGAGTCTCAAGTCTCCATCAATCTTTCCCCATGAAGGATTTAGTTGAGAAAACCAGTTTCCTAACATCTATTTATTTCTTGTCGAGCTAAAATGGTACTATTGGGGAACAGCCAATTCTATAATAGGAAAAAAGAGACCCCACAATTTAATTACTAGGTTGGCTTCGAAATCAATTGACATCGAAAGGGTAGGTTTGCCTTTTTGTAGAAATAAGTTCTGCTCGAAACCAAATATATAAATGGAAATAACCCGAGCCTTTTCGATATATTAATTTTTGGGTTCAAGTTCGTACTTGGTAGGGGACAAATGCTTTGAGTGCATCGTCGTGTCCTTACGAGAGGCGTTGCATCCTATGGTCTGTTTCCGTTGAAATCGTTTGCACCATGGCATGGAAATAACTAACATGAAGAAAGTTTCCCCGAAGTGTCATGCCTTGAATTTGTTTCTACTTTCTTCCCTTGAGGTGGAATTTTTCCATCTTTTGTATATAATGTTAATGTACTCTGGAATCCGTATATAATATCTCGTTTGAATTGAGACTAGAATTCCATTTTTTTCACGAAAAGTGAATGATATGAAAAAGGAATCGAAACAATTTTATGAACGATGAAAATCATTTTTATTTGTTCATTTTGCAAGTGATTCAAGTGATTATTTTTTTAGACAATGATTTTCCAAATCATTTGTTTTCATTCGAAACAACACAACTTAGACGAATGGATTCGAGTTGAAATTGGACTTGAATTGGCAAGTGGGCAAAGTCATACGGACCTTCATTTCGAAAGGCGAATTAAATTGGTAGTAGGTTTAGATATATAATTCTGCTTTAAAATAATCATGGTGGAGTCGGAACAAGTAGCAATTTTAGGACAACGAGGCCGTGGAATTAGAGGGCACGGTTAAAACTCGGTGGATTTTTTAGGCACCACGGTTACGATACCAGAGAGCAAATAAATGATAAATGGAGTAATACGACGAAATTAGAAAAGGTTGAGGCAAAACAATTAAGGTTTTAAACATATTAGCGCGCAGGCATTCTAAGAGGCACACCATGTTCATAATAAATTTTTTGTAAATGCAAGTATTCAGTTTGCTTGCGGTGCCTCTTTTAGGCTCTATTCTATCAAGGCTGACTTTTAGCATCTAGTTAAACTTTCATTCAAACTTCGAATATAAGGCTTTCTAGCCTCAATTTCTTATACACAAAATCCTTATGAAGGCGAGTGCATAGCATAGCATATAATTAGGATGAGGTTCTATCTTACCATTCAAAAATCTTTAATTTTGGATAGAAATTTGAAGAGAATAAGGGAGAATTAGTTTTGGGGAAAATTTCAAATAAGGACCTCAAGTGTCATCATTTTCTCAAAAGAGAATCTGAAGTAAAATTTGTCTCAAATAAGGATCCAAAGTGCCATCATTTTTCTCAAAAGAGGACTTGAAATGAAATTTGTCTCCAAGAATGACCCAAAGTAGTCATTTAATCTCAAAGGGACCTCACTCGCCGGCCGGTGAATAGATGCATCTTCAATATATATTCCGGTAGCTTGATTACATTATTTTCATCCATTTTTTTTTTTCATTTTTGGTTGCCCTGTTCATCTTCTTCTTTGTCTCTTGTCCATTTCTTCTTGCCTAGATCAAGAACACCAGACTTAGGGAAAAGCCAATGAGCGCCAGCCTTTGGTAAGGGCTAGCGAGGGCTCGACACCCATCACCGATAGCGAGCGAGGGCTCCACACCCATCGCTGACAGCGAGCAAGGGCCATTAAGCCCTCGCTGGCCATGGGGGAGGGGGGCCGTCCAAATTGAGGCCCTACAAGAAGGTCCTCGAGGGCAAAAGGGTAGCCGAAGAAGTCGTCGATCTAGGAGCGATGGTGGGAGGAAGGGATGAAGAAAGTGACGTAGGCATCCCAATCGTAGTTCTAGCAGAAGACAAGGTTGTTGATGGAGCAGCAAGCGGAGGTGGGGGAGGTCGCCTCTCACGGCCAAAGAGGTCACCCCTTGCCGACCCTGGGCAAGGGCTCGTCCACCTCATCGACCACTGATAAGGGCCGACAAGGGCTTGCAAGCCTTCACCTACAGCCAATGAGGGCTCGACAGCCCTCGCCAGCCGCAACCGAGGCCACCCTCGTTAGATCTGGCGAGGGTCGACCTACAAGCCCTTGCCCGCGGTTAGCGAGGGCTTGGTGGCCCTCACTTACTGCTGACAATGGGCATCCAACCCTCGCCAACCCTCACCAACAGCCAACACTCGTTGGCCCTTCCCAAGTCTGATGTTCTTGAGAAGAAGACAAATAGAGGACGAAGAAGATGATGAACAGTGCCACCATTGACCCAAAATAATAATAATAATAATAATAATAATAATAATAATAATAATAATAATAATAAAGAACAACACAACTAAAATTTTTTAAAAAAATTGATAAAAATATCCCTAATCAGGCTACCGGAATATGCATCGGAGATGCACTTATTCACTAGCAGGCAAATGAGGTCATTCTTTGAGACTAAATGATCACTTTTGGTCCTTATTTGAGACAGACTCCACTCAAAGTCCTCTTTTGAGAAAATGAAGGTATTTTTGGTCCTTATTTGAGACAAACTTCACTTCAGGTCATTTTTTGAGAAAATGATGGCACTATAGGTTCTTATTTGAAAATTTCCTTTAGTTTTGCATGATTTAAGTACACAAACATATACTTTTGTGAAACTGCTATTAATGATTCTAAATAAAATATTTACTTCTCCAATTAAACATTTAGACGCTTTAAATGCAGATAAATTCAAATTCATGACACGCACAAAAATAAATCAAATATGATATGAGATGTTGTGTGAATCATTAAAGACGATTAATAGCCAAAATTCATGATTATGCGCGGAATCTCGATCTTAACATTTTCAGCAACATCTATGATGAGATTATCGCTTCCAAGTCAAGGTAAAGTCGTGCCCATGATTAAGGTCACGTTGCTCCGATTTCCATAAAGCAAGACGAAAAGTCAAGAGTTTTTTTTTTCCTAGTCACGAGAAAGGAGAGGGGTTGAGACCGTGGAAGACGGGCAAAGCGGGTCTTAAAATTGTTCTACCCACTCCCCATTTTTTAATTTTTTTTAATTCCCTAATATGATAAAATTTTTCTAGTAGTACTAGATCTATATGATTTTTAACTTTTTCTTCATTTTTCATTTTTTTCATCACTGTCGTTTTCTTTAACTTTCGTATTTCTATTGAAATTTAAAAATTTTAAATACGTAAGTAACTTCTAACTTGTAAAACCATGATTCCACAAGCATCCAATCATCATGCATTTCACATCTATTAATTACTTTCATCATCACTTAAAATTCATTTTTCTTAGTTCCTTTTTTTTAATATCTATATCATTTATGAAAATCTAATAAATACGACGAGCCATATTGACTTCTCTACGAGGAAAGCTGAATAAAATCATCTTAATTATGTCGAAATTGATTTAAGTAAAATAATGAATTCTCGCTAAATACATGAGATCCTGTAAGGGGATTATCATACTTATTTAGTGATATTGTATTCTTTTTCTCTGTCGTTTGAATTTATTGCCTTTTACGTGCAACTCTTTTCATACTTCACAACATAGTTATTCCGATACACAAAAAGATTTTTCCAGCTAACGAATGGAAACAATTAATTTTAACCTTTACCAAAAAAAAAAAATTAATTTTAACCAAATAGATAGAAACAATTAATGAGCATCTTGGTTTATTTTTAATACATATATTTTCTATCTTGGGACCCACTCCATCACGTCAGTCAAGTGGAATTATATTATTATATATTACACTATCATCACTACACGAGTATTTATCTTAAAGATAATGAACAATAAACTCCGCAAACTACAAAATTATTGTTGCAAAAAAAAAAGAAAAACTAGAAAATTATTGTGCACGGCGAAGTGCGCGGACTTCTTATCCCCGTGTCGGATACGCTCCGCCCCGCAGACAAACGCCCCGGAAGAACTATCCAGAACCTCGACCCCGCCTTCATCCACGTTCCGCCATCGCATCGGGGCCGTTCATCCCGCCACCCTGGCATCGACCAGCCAATTAGAGCGGTCAATACGCGATCGGCGACTTTGACCTCCCAGGTCTCCCCGCGTGGGGCCCCCCTCCGTTTCTCCACGTCGAGGACGAACCGAGCAGCCAATAGCCACCCGCCACGTTTCGGAACAACAGCTGCGGTCCGTCGGATCGTCCACGCTGGACGAATCCGGCCAATCGGAGCGACCCGCCTGCGTAGGCACGAGAAATTCGCGTGAGCGGGGCGGGGCCCATCCGCGAGGGCTCTAAATATATGCAGCGACGTTAAGCGAAAGCTCCAATCATCATCACCGTCATCGACCTCGGGAGTGAGCTCGGAAGTCGGAAGCAGGGAGGAGGAGATCTTTCGAAGGGGGAATCGCGATGGGGAAGTGGACGATCCCGTCCGTGCTGCTGGTCCTGTGCCTCCTCTGCGCGCTTCCGGATCAAGGTAAACACAAAAACCCTAAGGCTTCGAGGTCCCAGCTCGCCGTACTCCGCGCGAGCGGCAACGGCGGCTTCGATCGGCGCCTCGCCGGCGAGGGTTTCCGGCGTGATTTCTAGGGTTTCTAGGTCCTCGTGTTTCGTCTCGGGGTGAACTCTGGCGCAGTCGCGAGGAGGAAGAGATCGATTTAGTCCGGGGAGATTTGGTTTTTCTTTTTTTCTTCTTTTCGAATCGTCGTTGGGAGTGAGGTGAGGAATGTAGTCGTCGGTGTTGGAGAAGTGAAGAAGTATTGATGATGGTTGGATCTGTCGTGGTGCAGGAAGGAAGCTGCGCGCGAATGCGGAGGGCGATTCGGAGGAGCTGGTCGATCCCCCGAAGGTCGAGGAGAAGCTCGGCGCCGTTCCGAATGGTCTGTCCACCGATTCTGACGTCGTCAAGAGGTCGTTTACCCGATAAACTTGCTCCCTTCTTTGTGCTTAGCTTCGCTGTGAGGATTTTGCGGTCCTCCTTGGGCGTGTGTATTAAGAGTTTTGGAAATTTCGATGTGCGTCCAGGGAGTCGGAATCGATCTCGAAGAGATCGCTCCGTAACAGTGCGGAGAAGTTTGAGTTCCAAGCCGAGGTTTCGCGGCTCATGGACATCCTTGTCAACTCGCTCTACAGCAACAAGGACATTTTCCTCAGGGAATTGATCTCCAATGCTTCTGATGTAAGCTTATCTTTTTTTTAGCAGTTTTTAAATATTTCCTGCCTTTCTCTCTCTTTGGAAGAGGCTGAAGCATGGTTTGGTTCTGTTGATTCAGGCACTGGACAAGATACGATTCCTTGCCCTGACGGACAAGGACATTTTGGGAGAGGGCGATGATACTAAGCTCGAGATCCAGGTTGGTTTGAAACCCTTTTCCCAACTGGGATTTTGTGTTCCCGTATTGATTGGTCGAGCTCGCTGATTAGCCGTTCTAGTCAATTCGTAATTTCAAAATGAATATAACACGGTGGTTGACTGGTGACTGGCCTGATGGATTTGTTTGTCTCTGTAGATTAAAGTAGACAAAGAAAAGAGGATTCTCACCCTCCGCGACAGAGGTATCGGGATGACAAAAGAGGATCTGATCAAGAATTTGGGAACGATTGCAAAGTCTGGAACTTCAGGTGCCTTGATATTTCCAAGCTCATGATGGTTCCTCCAGTTACTTGAATGAACTCCTGTTCATCCAATTTTAATGTTTCGTGCAGCATTTGTGGAGAAAATGCAGACGAGTGGAGATCTCAACCTTATTGGTCAATTTGGTGTTGGTTTTTACTCCGTATACCTCGTTGCTGACTACGTCGAAGTCATCAGCAAAAATAATGACGACAAACAGTAAGATGATTGCATTATTGGGATTATCAAATATTCTGCTTTCAGCTGTGTTGACTGTAGCTATCTTATTGTCTGGGTTTCAGGTACGTGTGGGAATCAAAGGCTGATGGGGCATTTGCAATTTCTGAAGACACATGGAATGAGCCGCTAGGACGGGGAACTGAGATTAGATTGCATCTAAGAGAGGAAGCTGGGGAGTACTTGGAAGAGAGCAAATTAAAGGTGCGTTTCTAATTTGAACCACGGTCACAGCTAGGTTCCATTTGTTCTTAGGGACTGTGGACTCTGGGATATTCTGCAACCCTTGCCTCATATATTCTTCTCTAGATAATCAGCACTGATAACTTATAGGATTGTAACGAGATATGCATCTTTTCTTTTGAACAAGCTGCATTCTAGGATGTGTTTGTCGGTTATACTATTTTTTTTTTTTTTTATTTGGTTTGCCCATTGTCTTTCTTTTAATGCCCGTGATGCCTTTGTCTTATTCTTTTGTTGTAAATGTTCCTTCACTGAGGTTCTACTGTCAGCATAGGCAGTCTGTGTGGATTTGTTATTACTGTCTACCCTTAAGCACAGTTCTGTTCTTCAGAATTATAAAGTCAGTGCAGAACCAAAGAACCTCGTGGGTTATCATGTTATCATACACTATGCAGTTCTTATCTTGCCCCTGTAGTTCTTACAGTGTTCTTAGCTCATATTTCTCATTGAAGTTATGGAGTATCTTAAGCTTGCCAATAGGAGTGTTCAATGTTGCGTTTGGGATTTATCACTAATGTCACATTGGTTTGGTAACATCTAGTATTGGTTGTCTTTCTGCAGGATTTAGTGAAGAAGTACTCTGAATTCATTAACTTTCCCATCTATTTGTGGGCAAGCAAAGAGGTCGATGTGGAAGTTCCTGCAGATGAGGATGAGTCAAGTGATGAAGAGGAATCATGTGCGTATCTTGAAAAGCTTTTCACTATATTTTCAAGTTTAATATATTGTATTGTACTAGATATGGTGTCATTGTCATTCATGTCAATGTATGTTGAGATTGCTATTGCATGCACACTCATGAACCTTCTGTCCTTATCAATCAAAACAGCGGAAACCAGCTCTTCTGGGGAAGAAGGGGATGAAGACGCCGAGAAAACTGAGGATGAGGATGCGGAGAAAAAGCCAAAGACTAAGAAGGTGAAGGAAACTTCTAGTGAATGGGAACTTTTGAATGATGTGAAGGCTATATGGTTGAGAAATCCAAAGGAGGTGACTGATGAGGAATACACAAAGTTCTACCACTCTCTAGCGAAGGTAATTGACTATTTCTGCATCTAGGATGATTCATCATCATCTTTTTCTTCCAATTTTAACTGTCCTCTGACAGTCCCTCATCATCAATTGTTTTTCTTTTGACAGGATTTCAGTGATGAGAAGCCTTTGGCATGGAGTCACTTTACTGCTGAAGGTGATGTCGAGTTCAAGGCTGTTCTCTTTGTGCCGCCTAAAGCACCTAGTGATCTGTATGAAAGCTACTATAATTCCAACAAGTCGAACTTGAAGTTATATGTTCGACGGGTATTCATTTCTGATGAATTTGACGAGCTTTTGCCCAAGTATCTGAACTTTTTGAAGGTAACCAGAGTTTGCTCAGTTCTAGCTCTTTTATCCATAATGAGAAACTTGGTTTTCTAATATTGGTTTCTAGATCACGTTTCTCACAGTATTGTTTGTCTCCCAGGGTCTCGTTGATTCTGACACTTTGCCCCTAAATGTATCGCGTGAAATGCTTCAACAACACAGCAGCTTGAAGACAATTAAGAAGAAACTTATCAGGAAGGCGCTTGACATGATCCGTAAAATTGCCGAGGAGGACCCTGAGGATGCTAACAACAAAGACAAGAAAGGTATGAACGCTACTGCCTCTCATCTTCAAGTAACCTCTCCTCTGTATATGAAAATATGTCATGAAATTATATGTTTACTTCTCCATTCTGAAGCATCCCTAGATTTCTTATGGGAGGCTTTAGGAAGTTGTGATAACTTTGGTAGGAGTTAGGGCTAGTCTAATTCATTTTGATGATGCTAACAACAAAGACAAAAACAGTTTGATGATCTTTCCAATTCATTTTTTACTGCCTGCTTAATGGATTTTTCGCTGTTGGGAGCAGATACTGAAAAATTTGGCGATGAAGATGATGAGAAGAAAGGTCAATACGCAAAATTCTGGAATGAGTTTGGCAAGTCCATTAAACTCGGTATAATTGAAGATGCCACTAACAGAAACCGGTTGGCTAAGCTCCTCAGATTTGAGAGGTGTGATTTGTCATCTGTTGCTTTCTTGAATATCACATGGAATGACGGTACTATTTTTGCTGATGACTTATTTTTGTTTCTTATTATTTCTGCAGTACCAAGTCCGATGGTCAATTGACTTCACTAGACCAGTACATCTCAAGAATGAAATCTGGCCAGAAGGATATCTTTTATATAACAGGAACCAGCAAGGAACAATTGGAGAAGTCACCATTCCTCGAGAGACTTAAGAAGAAAAATTATGAGGTTTGTGTTTTTCTTTTCTTTGTTGGGTAAAACTATTATTTATCTTTTGTTCTCAGCTGACATTAGGTGCAGGGTTAATGAGTTAATTACCCTTCCTGTACATCACCTTTCTCAATATTGCACTTTGTCAATCATTTTTCACAATGGTGGTGGAGTTTTGATGCTGATGGTTGTCTGTGTCTTTGCTTTGCAGGTTATTTTCTTCACTGATCCAGTGGATGAGTACCTCATGCAATACCTGATGGATTATGAAGACAGCAAATTCCAGAATGTGTCCAAGGAGGGTTTGAAACTCGGAAAAGACTCAAAAGATAAGGACCTGAAGGAGTCTTACAAGGAGCTGACCAAATGGTGGAAGAGTGCTCTTGCCAGTGACAATGTTGATGATGTGAAGATTAGCAACCGTTTGGATAACACTCCTTGTGTGGTGGTGACTTCAAAATATGGATGGAGTGCAAATATGGAAAGGATCATGCAGTCTCAGACCCTATCGGATGCTAACAAGCAGGGATATATGCGTGGAAAGAGGGTCCTTGAGATTAATCCAAGGCACCCGATCGTCAAGGAGCTTCGAGAAAGGGTGGTGAAGAACCCTGAGGTACGTATAGATTTCATCATTACTTTAACTAGTAATCTGTCCAATCTTGGCCAAACTAACTAACATGCACAACCTTTAAATAAAATAACATTACCATGTAAATGGATCACTGTTGATATTGCAATTTGCATAACTTGATATTCCCTCCCTAAAGTCAAATCATGTTTTAGAGTGTGGTGGCAATATTAATTAAATGCACATAATCTCATTATTTTGAAGGTTCTTTATCTGGCAAGTTATTTTGAAGAAATTTTTTTTTTCCAAAGAAAGGTGCCAAAGTAGTTTGGTCCTGTGCTTTTGGCTTAGCTAGTTTTGTTACTAACGACTGGTGGTGACGTTGTTAGTGGCCGAGTGAGTGAAATAGCTGAAAAGAAGTACATGTTCCCTGAGGAATGTTGGGTCAGTTAAAGCAAATTCATGCTTTCGTAGATGCTATGTTTGGATTGGCTATGCTGGACTCAAGGATTATGCTCATTGTTATGTAATGGCCGAAGATGTCAGTAGTTTCTTTATGGTTGCGTTTTTACCCTGTGCAGTCAACCTCTGTATACCCTTTGTTTCCCACTTATTCTTTTATTTTGTCTGATATGATTCGGAAGCTTATAGCGAGACAGCGTTCAATTGAGTTCTGGTTGAATTTCTCAGAGTTTGTCTTAAAAGTGTTCTGCTTGCTCTACAGGATGAGAGCATAAAGAATACAGCCCAGCTCATGTACCAAACAGCACTCATGGAGAGTGGTTTCACGCTCAGCGACCCGAAGGATTTCGCTTCCCGGATACACGATTCTGTCAAATCCGGCCTAAATATTAGTCCAGATGCCGCTGTTGAAGAGGACGATGATGCTGATGAAGCTGAGACAGAATCCAAGGAAGAAGCCTCAGCTCCACCCAAGGACGAGGCTGAAGATGCTGAAACTCCTGAAGCCAAGGACGAGCTGTAAATTTCCATGGTGGTTTCATGGATTTCCTTTTTGAAGGAGGGTCTTTCCTTAGATAAGAAGAGGTTTTCTCAAGTGAGCAACCTGAAATCTGAAAACGTGCCTTTAGATTTTCTGGGTTTTGAATGTCCAGGAAGAGAGGGATTAACCGTTTGGGTCGTAGGAATACTGTAATGTTATGATTATCAGGTACTTTTTTCTTTGCTAGCCGTCTTTACGTCCGCAAGAACGCTCAAGATGAGGCCTTTTTTTGGATCATAATGATGATGCTTCTTGCGTTTTATTTGCAAGTGAGTTTTGTCGACTCTGCTTCCTGCCGATGGCTGCCTGAACATTTTTTTCTTTTATCTGTCGTAAGAATTTTGAGATCATTTGATGAGCACATGGAAGGAAATCATGAAATGCAAATGCGAAGTGACCATTTGAAAACAGGAGTCCTGCCGACATTGATCAGGTTGTGAAAGGGGAGTTTCCATGCAAGTCTCTTTTGGGTCACGTTAGTGGGTGATTCGAGGCACTTAGTATTTAACGATGGATCAAAGGGGGGGAGAGAGTTTCGTGATTTTCGAAGCCTTTTTGAAACCTTCTTTTTGGGTGATGTCTTGAGAATAGTGCTTTAAACATCGAGAAATTGATTGAGTATGCTTTATTAAATGTCGAAGAAGTAGATCATTAATGTCGAACGCACGAGCTTCGGAGCTCAAGGTGTCGTCGCTATAGCCAACTAGCATGAGCACACCCCATGGCCAATGAGCCACTTGCGGCTACCTACAACCGTGTCCTTTGGCTGTCATACAAAGCGCATGAAGTTGCAAGTCTCTTTCCCTCTCTCTCTCTCCCCGTATCCCCCAGGACCCATCAAATCTGGAGTTCCCTCCATAGGGGTTTAGAATCTCGTTCGAGGACTAGGAAGTTGTATGGCTCATGCCTTCGCCTTCCAAGTCTTGTTACTTTTCTCCCTGCCTTGCCTAATATCGAAAGACACTAGGGGGTCTTCAAAAAAGGGTGGAGAAAGAATCGAAGCTTTTGGCACTTTCGGAGATTCTCCCGTCTTCCATTGTCACATTGTTAATAGAGGATATTAGTGAACCCCCCTTTCCTTTCAAGCTTTGAGCTAGCACCATTCAATATAATAAGGAGATAATTACACATTTGGTCTCCAAACTTTACCTCAATTGTAGTGTTGTTTCTGAAGTTTTAATTTGTTTGATATAATTCATGAATTTTTGGTGAGTATTCGATATATTCCTTAGATTATTATACCTTCAAATTTGGAATCCTTATCCCAAGACTAAATTAAACATGTATTAAAAACTCATTAACTATGTTGAATAAATTAAAATAGTTTAGGGACAATATTGCGTATAGGGCTAAAATGAACGTATTAAAAATTCAGAATTGATATTGTATATTGGGCCAAAACACAGAAGCCATTCGTGTCACTTTCTTTGGAACGAAACAAAGCGAGCCACTTCTTCCCAAGCAAATAAAAGAGATTTGATTCTCAAAGATTAGATTCATCCAATTCTTGTCCGTTTTGATAGTTGCATAAGTGCCTCTCCCCACTTATGGCGGTCGTTTCACTCCCAAGTGGCTGGCAAATATCAGTCTAAACTGGTTCACTTTTTTTGTCTTCAATTCATTCATTTCTTTTGTCTTGGGACGAAAACAAGGAGTGACAAGAGGCTTGCAATTACAGCAAAGTGCTCTTCTTTACGGCCGTGGCCCTCACTCATACAAAATTTCTTCAGATTCACAGCAGAGCGAACACCTTTGAATGATACAGAATAGCCCTTTTTTGTATCGTTCTCAAGAACCATATTCCCCCCTCCAAGAGGCTCTTTACTTTCCGTAATTCCTTACTTACAGATTGCTGAAAGCGTAAGTCGTGCCGAACGGGCGAAAACAAATGATTGAATATAACAATTTGTATTACCATTCCCGACAAATGCGCTCGAATATGTACACGAAGTCGCCTCGAATATCGGCCTCTATCTAAGGGTGTGACTGGAAACTTGTGTGTGTGGAACAGTGTGTTGTGTCGAGAGTAATTACGAATGTAGAAAACAGAGAAATAGAGAGACGACAAGAGAGATGAGCCACGTCCAATCGCAACGAGATTGGAGGGTGCCGCTCGAGTGTCCGATGGAGAAACCCAGGGACCACGGAAAGTTGTTGTCCGGAGGACTCTCGCTCGAACCGGTTGTCCCCGAGCTGGTTCCGCTCGTCGTTCCGCTCGTCGTTCCGGCACTCGAAGATCCATCTGTGGCGGCTTTTTGACTGCGGAATTTTTGAAAGAATAGCAGATCAGCACGGTTCAAGACCTTAGAAACATTTAAATCTAGCAAAACAACTTTGAACTTTCCTCTTAGATGTGCAAACTATATGTCAAGCAGTCCGAAACATCGATACACGACTTATTGCCTCTGAAAACTTAGCATGCCTAGCATTATTCAATTCATTTAAGTATTCGATGAGCAATGTGCTGGAACGTGTATGCGATATTATACAGCAAAGACCTATCTGAGCCGTCCATTTTGTGCATGACAAGCTAAAGAAATATGCCGTGTTAGCTTCTTGCATACAAAAGGGAATCGATCATGTGTATGGCTGGAAAATAAGTGGTATGGAAGCAAAAGTAACATGGAATAATCGTATCTTGCAATTTAACTAACGACTCTTTCGGCTCAATTCAATAATCTGATCTGAAATAGTGATGACGATAAATCGATTTAGTACAGTAGTAATCACAAGCAAATTACTTTTGAGAATAATCAGACTAAGAATTGGCCGTTAACTGCCTACCTTGCTGATAAGGAAGGGCAGAATGTGATCGTGTAGTCTGCGCCTGTGCACGTAAATGTACTCGTCTTATCATCGTATGCGTAGCTATATGACCTCGGGCATGCGGCCTTGAACATCTGCGAATAAACCGACGGCTTGCAAGTGTCTGGCGAACCATATGTGCCGCTGCAGCAGTACTCGGGGGTCCCGAATGCCTCGCAGGCGCTCTTGCAGCCCTGGCCCGACCCGTCCCGCAGCTCGGCTGGGCACTGCCGGTTCAAGTCCGTCAGGCACCCGGTGGAAAGGCATGCGCCGGACCCACCACTCACATCCACGAGCATGGGCAAGTTGTACCCGTCGACCAGGCTGACGTCGTAGAAGTCCTGTGCGCCACCTGACTGGATTGTGAACTCGGCGAGGGTAGCTGGTGGGGCCGCCCCGGCCCCGTTGCACTCCACTTGGTTGGAGCCGCAGTCCGCAGTGGCACAGCTACCCTGGCCGGTCGAGGGGTCGAAGTTGCAGCTGGTTCGGCCCCAGAACCGGCCGGACCAGGTCGGGGGAGCTTGGAAGGAGCGCGAGGCGCCGGTAGGAAGCTCGAATCCGGTGCTGCCCAATGGAGCGCTGCCCGCATTGGCCAGAACGCCCGGCCACACCGTGAAGTCGCACCGGTTGATCAGAGTGAATGTAGCCCCTGATATGCCTGTACATACAGCACCGCAAAAGTTACATTCCATCTAAACTTAGCCATAACATGTCGATGCTGCATAGACAAAGATGAAAAAAAGCCTGCACTGAAATGAAGAGACCGCGCAATGAGGTCTACTCACCTCTACATAAATGAAGCAGAATGAGGCCAATGTAGACGCAAATGGAAGACCGGGATGATGGCCGAGGACAGAGGACAGGATGCATCTGGGGTTCAATGGTTGGGATATGAGATTATTTGGTTAATGTTCGTTTGGAAGACCGTGTCTTGCGAGGTTGATGATGTTGGAGATAAGAAGAGCAACGGAAATCAGAATGAGAGCTGGAATGCTGAGAGAAACTGTCAATGAGATCGGAGGAGATGTGAAGAGGAGAAGGATGGGGATTGAACCTTGAGGTGTCACCCATAAAAGAGGAGGCCAATCTCTTGCAAAGGGATCCAAAGACCCAAGAAAAACAGAAGTGAGATGTAGAGAGAGAGAGAGAAGAGAGATGTGTTTAGGAGTTTTGTGTCAGCAAAGGTGCATGTGGGGGCATCTATAAATACAAAATAGAGAGAGGGTGAGAGTACAATTTGGTAGTTTGGTGTTTCCGGTTGTGTAATGACAAGTGACGTGGTAATTCATTTATTTTCTCTCTTACTGTGGTCAAATTTTTCGGTGTGCTGGCATTGAGATAGAAGGAAGATGGCAGAAGACCCCATTTTGATTTTTTTAATTTTTTTGGAATGGAACATTTGACCAAGTGTTGACGAAAGTGCATGAATTTTGTTTACCCAAAAAAAAAAAAAAGGCATTAATTTAAGGTTTTCTAAGTTGTGTCCTTTTGCCTACAACATGGGTCTTTGCAGGCCTTGTAGTTTCCTGGATACCTTTCCTGACCGCCCCACTTATGCAATTCCATTAGTTTATGAGATTATCGTTCATCTTTATTGATTTAGGGCTCCTCTATTTTGACTGAATAAAGCTCTTCGCTTTCTTGTTAAATTTCAAATGTCATTTGAATTTTCGAGACATCATACGTGGATTTTATGTGTTATCTCTTGGAGAAAACTTAAGAGAACCCCGACATCACACTTAAGATCCCGTACGGCCAGCGGGATTTGAACTCCCCTTCTCCTTGCAAAGGATTATGAGAGCCTTATCCAACTGAGCCACCGCAGGCGGTGGTGTCAATGGCGAATTTTTATCTATTCTTGAATGAAAAAATGAAAAAATTTATCTAGTATGGATTTCGATGCACGTGTCGCTCGTCGGCTGAAACCGAAACTCATCTTTCCATTCGCCTAGATAAAATTTATCATCACTAAAGTCCACAGCTTTAGATAATAATTGCACACTTACGCCTAATCCTTTACGTGACACTTTTATCATGAACATTTAACTTTTTTCCAAGTAAAATGAGCAAGAACCATGTCGAAGCTTTTGGTAGAGGAGGCAAAGGCAAAGAAAAGATTTTGTTTTTACCAAAAAAAGAAAAAAGAAGAGATTTTGTCAGATCCAACCATCCGTCACTTTCCTTGTCCGAAAAGCAGCCGAGAAATTCTCTTTTTCTCTCTTAAATTTTCTCTTCTTTTCTCGTCTCTTTCTTCTCCTCCTTCTCCGTCGATGACATTGGGAAAGTGGCAAAATCAAGAAGACAACAAGTAGACAGTTTGCATCCGATTCCGTGCTGGGGGCCGGGAGCTTTTTCTTCTTGGGTAAATCGGTCGCGATCGAGAGCGTTGGCACTTCGGAAAAATGGCCTCTTTGCTTGCGTTCAAATTCCTTTCTTCTGGCGCCCGATTGCACCACCTCTCCTCGATTGAATCATCTAATCAACATCAGATCAATCAAATTACGACATGGAGGGCTAAACTCAACCCTCCCCGCAAGAATCTCTTTAGATGTTTAGCCTTTTTTTTTTTAGGCCCGGATTGAGCTGAAGACTTCGAATTGTCGCACTACCTAAATCCGTTCGCGTGTCCCGAATGCCATGCATGTTGGGGAATCTGCGACTTTTGCACGACAGTTCATATAACTTTCCCTTATTTTTCTTCGTTTTCTTTTGATTTTTTGGTTAATGGAATCCGATTCTAATATAAGTGGATAAACCGACGAACGAAATGCATATTAAAATGATGGGATATTGAAAGCGGATTGTCAAGATAAAAAGACATTTCCGTGTTGACAAATTGGATCATAATTTTTTTTTAAATTCTTATGGATATACCTCAATTTAAGACTAAGAGTTGTTCGCATGGACTTTTGTTTTCTCACCTTGTACTTTTTCTTTTCGTCAAGAAAAATAATAAGAGAGAGCAAGGCAACTACCAAATCTTGCAAAGTGTCCCATCATGGGATCGACGATCGAGATAGCTCGTGGGACGGTGGGAGCACCGCTTCAGGCGGCGCCACCCGTCGAGTCGTGATTGGGCGTTGGGAGAACCCAAAAGGACACTTCATCATCATTTCCAACCCCAGATCCGCGTCCACCGCCAGCCCCCGAAATCATTATGCACTTTCCATATTTCTTTTTCAATAATACGCAATAATTACTCCTTTCTATGCTTTTTTTTTTCTTTTTCATTTTTATTATATTTCTCGTCTTTTAATTTAGAAAAGATGCACGTGTTCCTCGAACGAAAAGTATTAGACAACAAGTATAGGTCCCCCGGTGTATCCCCAACCCCGAGAAATGTCGGTTAGCTTTCATATTACAAATTCGATCTTAATTGTGTTGTTGATCTTTTGCTCCCCACCTGCATCATGGTGGGGGTAAGGCAGGCGACTTTGCATGGTAGGTAAGGGCAAAATCGAGTGCAAGTGCTAATAGCATGTTTATGTATATTACTCTAGTGATATATCGGTCTTTCTTGATTTGGAATTATATAGAAATTAATGAAATTGCATTTGTATATTTTATAGTTGCGCGATAATATGTATATTTTCTAATGTGATTGAGACAAATGCAATGTGATTCACAAATGCATTGTTCATTGAAGGTTCACCCAGATTCAAAACCTTCCTAATTTCTCCTCCACCCTCCATCTCTTATATTAATCGTACTCAAAGATTCATTTTTTTTTCTCAAATTTTACGCAAAAAAAGAAAAGAAAAGAAAAGATTATTTGCTAGAAATCTTTGTAGACGAGAAAGGTAAGGAGCTACGTGGGCTTGGGCCCAATAGGTTTTGTCATTTTGCGCCAGGTTCTTACCAAGGGGCGTGGAATTGCACTCAGGAATTTGTAGGACCCGCCCACAGGTAGAAATTGCGTCTCGCTAAAGGATCGAGGCCGACGCATCCGGACCGCGGCACGTAATCGATTCCCGTACATAATTATAATTCTAAAAGTCATGCACCTTCCTGCTCCTTTTCAAATTGATGGATGTACTCTATTTTTCGTGGAAACTTCGGACTTGCGTGATTAGCCTTCATTGCTTGATCGCCTTAGTATGACTATGAGGACCAACCATCTATTGGAATATGTCACTTCATATTGTACTGGATTTCGTATGTCGAATTCCAAATATCTGGCATTAGTGGGGTACATGATGGTGCAAGCCATTAAAATGTGGGAGGCATGGCACGTCTAGCTGTCCACTCTTAGCGTTCGCAATCATTTTCTCTTTATTGAAGATGCGCGGTTTGTCTTTAAATTAGTTAAATAAATTGATGGGGAAATCAAGGTCATACCGTCAGGATGGCCGAGTGGTCTAAGGCGCCAGACTCAAGTTCTGGTCCTCGAAAGAGGGCGTGGGTTCAAATCCCACTTCTGACAACATTTCCTCTCTTCTCTATCTCTCCTCCTCTTCTTTTGTTTTTGTTTTTTTCTTCTTTTCTTTTTTGAATTTCTGATTTCTCTATTATCTCCAAGGGGAAGAAAACCATTCTGCGAGTGGTCATGATGCCCGCATGAGCAAAGGCGGTAATTCATCTAATTTTCATATAGAATTTTAAGACTATTCATGTCAAGTATTATGCCTCTTTTTGACATAGTGGGTCGGATGGTGTTTTTGCCAGCTTTTGCGCACATCGACTAGCTCGTCTCTCCAAATGATCGTAAAGGCGCACTTCTCACATTAGTGTCTCCTTTATTCCGGATTTTAATTTTGAAGTGTTTCTAAATAAACTTGAACCTGAAACTACAAAGAAGAGAAGTAAACTTGCACCCATCAATGCGAACACTTTGTTGGTATTTAGGTCCATGTTTTCTCATTTAAGAAGGTGGCTATTAATTGGTGTTTACGGATAAGGGCGCCATTAAATGTATTTTTGGCTAAAAGGGGCAATATGTTCATCAATTCATAGTTGGAAAAGCCTTTTTCCGACAAGATTCTTGATCGATGGATTACAAATATGGTCACCACCCTTTTTGGTTAAGTTCATACGTGGGTAGTGCCCATATTCATAATCCACTAATTACAAGATGTGGTATATTTGGAACTCACCAATAAAAGAGCTGCTTGTGAGGAGTTTCCTCCGATCATGGATGGAGCTAAGTATAATCTTGGGGAGGTTTATGTCTATCATTCACCTAATGAAAAGAATTAGTTAGATGGTATTTCGTCAAACTAATGATCAAGAAAAGTACAAAGTTAAGTGCAAACAATCTCCTATATCTAGTTCAGTCATTTTCAGCACACGTCTTTTCAAACTTATACAGCCGTTGAGATATCTCATAACACATCCGTAAGATACATGTTTTTCTTCATGGTTGTCAAGAAAATCCACGTAGTGAATCAGCGTTTGACTACGTGAGTGAATTCTCTTCTTCCTCTCCCTTCTTCCCATTTGACCTCGTGAAGGTATTCCTAATCTCTAGATAAGCACGAACGGTTGGGTTAATGCAGCGACTGACAGCGCGTACGCAGCGCTCATCTTTGTCTTTCATAAAGAGTAAAAGCAGCTGAGAAAAAAGCACAAAGAAGACTGGGATAAGAACAGCCGCTCTACAGTGTCCGTCGTGTAAGAAGTTGACCATGCAAAAGTTATATGACATATGCAGAAGAACTCGAGGACCTCTCAACGTGCCTTCCGTGCAAAAAGTCTGCTCAACTTACCAGCACTTTGAGCTGGCCAGACAAACAGACAATCCCACTTTTTTTTGCTTTACCGTTAAAGGGATTTGTTAAGTGATTATGTTGCGTCATAAATTGTATTTTTCCTCCCTTTCTTCTTTTCTTCGTTTTCATCCCTGAGGATACTCGCAAGAAAGGGGGAAGAAAAGGAAAGAAAAAGAAAGAAAGCTCAAAGGCTTACGTTGCATGTTGTCTGACACTGTTCATCGATGTGGCCAGGCCAATCTCTACATGCAACATGTGCATGTGCAAACCACCTTTGAAGACTCTTATCCAACTTGCGGGCAGCTTTTATGCACTGCAGCATATGCATCTTTTAGTTATTAAATGAACATGATTATCCGATTAGAGGATAATGTGGCCAATGTGAAGAAAACTTTACACAAGTGGTCTTCATCGCCGGCTGACACTGCACAATGATGTGCACAAGCATGTGTGCTAACCAACATTGATATTTTTCAGACGACGATAAAAACCGTCATTTGCCATAAGACTTGGTGATTGGTTGCGCAACATTAGCGACGAAGAAGGGTGCTTTCAACTTCACATGCTTCAGAAACCGTACAGATAGTACCCACCAAAATCTGACTAATCCGAGTGAGATCACGGAGTTTCCCATCGCACTTTTGTCCATGCCAAAAGAAGCTGATCAAAGTCCTGATAAGTGACGGGAATTCAACGTGTAAAGTAATTGGAACCAACGACGAGTCAACATATACAAATCTGGAAACGAGACTACTGGGCATCGGTGGTTCTTTGGCAGTCTGACAAAGCACGAGTACGTAGTTTTTGACGAGCATGTTTTCTGTCGTGTAAAGGGTCGTTCGGATAGAAATGGGTTCACGTACCTTTCTCTTCTTTGCCTCCTCTGCTCCGAAGATTTTGCTTTTGGAGATTTACTTACGAAAAAAGCAAAGGGAGAAATGGTGGACGTGTCAATGAAAGATTTTTACGTCGGATAGGCGGGCAATGAATCCCTTTCTATCCCTTGCTATAGTAGAAAGGGTACGTCCATCTTCCAACTTTATATCTTTTCGATTACTTAATGTGTGTAAATATTGAACTTTGTGGTGGATAATTGACCTGACGAAGGGGAATAGGGAAAAAGGTTTGTAGTCATTATCTGATACATGGAAAATATGCCATGTGCGTCTTCTCAAATCCAAAGAAAAAGTGAATGGCTTATGTTCTCGTAGCAAATTTTGTGGCTGCTGATAAGCTCCTTTTTATATCTCGAAGGTTATCCATCCATAGACTATATTATATAATATGGAAGTCCACGTGTCTTAGCCCTTAAAGTCCGTTTAGTGTTAGTAACTTTTTCGGTTCGGTGTTTGGCCGTCTTTGTTAAACTTAATTTGAATAGGCTTTTAGTGAAGAAGCTCTTTGGATACTTTGCCAATGTACATTATATGATTCCTTTTCTTATTCATTTAGTTAGGAGCTCTTAATGTTTCTCATCTTAAGTAAGTAAATTCCGAGCCCGTTCAATATCCAGTTGAGCTAGTTAGGTGCTACCTAAAATTCGGATGGACACAACTCAGACAGAAAACTTTTTTGTGCTGGGTGCTAAAAGGAATTGAATGTATGTCATGTGTTTAATCTGCACACACAAGTCTGTTCCAAAAACACTAAGTTAAGCCAGCTCCATGAGATTCACATATCTATCGTTATTTTTTGATAAATATTATTTCGACGTGCTATAATGTTAGAATGCATTGTTTTGCAATGTTTGATACAACATGGCAGGTTGCTGCAATTGCCTTTGAAAGTTGTAAATGCAAACTGTGACGTTATGAGGAGATTATATATTTGCTAGAGTGGAAATGGTTTCATTTTATATTAGGAGAAAGTTTAATTCTTTTGTACATCCTCGATTGGGGGAGACTCCCTCCCACTCATGCCTATGATTGTCGAGTTATAAGTTATAAATATTGTTTATATGAAAACTTAACTTGAAAAAAAATTGTATATTTTCCTCTCCATCCCCGGTTGGAAGATGTGGATATTTGTAATCTGGCAATCAGAAGTTCTGGTTGGGAGAAGTTTCATTCAGTCAAGGATGACGGAAAACATGGCCCAAAAATAAACGTGAGTGATAATCGTGTTCGCAACATATCAATCTGAAAATTGGTCAGAGGAGAAAAGCATGGCATAACATAGGTAATATACATATTCGTAAGCCAGCAATTAAAAGACCGATTGGAGGAAACTTTCTCCGACCAAAGATGGAGGGAATAAATATAACTCAAAGGATCACGCTTCCCTTCATCCTGGATTCAGTCTTTTCATAGGTGCGTTACACATTTTTGCTAAGTTTACATGTGGTGCAATGTTCATAATTACTTGTAATCCGTCCATCAAATACATGATTGGAGAAAATTTCTTTCAATGAAAAGCGGGGGAAAATGCAGCTGTAATTGAAATGAATTGAGGCTCGGCCTCCAATCTAAGCCTCATGTCAAAAGATCTATGTTAGCTAGGCTGACGGAGCAATGGTTGGGCCGGGCTTATTCAAACAAACCCGCAATGATTAGCCACCCTACCGACGCAAAAGAGTCACGACGGTCCTTGTCCCTTCAATGTTACAATAATCATGCTCTGTCATAATTCCAAAAGGGAGAATAGACAGGACACGATAAAAACCGAATTTAGCAAAAGGAAGCGGATTTACGAATTAGTCAGAGTCAACAGAACTACTTCGTTGCTTTTCGGGTCGTAATAGAACTGTCATCCAAGGTCAACCGATGAACAGCATGCCCGCCACAATTTTTTTAAGGTGAATTATGCGAAACGTGGCCTTTTTTTTTTGGGGCCCCTTTAAAGCGGTCAAAATACGTGCAGGAGGATCTCATCCGAAAGGATAATATATAGAATATGTTGAGATGTCATCGCTGACCCAAGTCAGTCCAATAACCTCATCCATTGACACAAAGTGCAGGACGTGTTGGCATTACTAATACTATTAAATCGAATGGAATTATACAACCTCCTATGCTTTCAAGGAAAGAAGCCTTGAAAAAGCACCCTTTGGTTGACCCGATCTTCAACTACTTACTTCAGCAAATATGTATATAAATTCCTTTTGACGGAGTGAAGCTTATTCAAAGAAACATAAACAACGGCCTACTTTTCATCGATGGACTTGCTTCCAAGGGGAAAAGAACAAAGAGGAAAAAGAAGAAAGGATACGAGGTTTCTCCGGACAACGTTCGGAAGTCAAAACATGCGTCCTTTTTACTGTTACCTCTGAGAGAGAAAGAGAGAGAGAAGGGAAAAGAGAAGCACATTCGACTCGTGGTCGTCCTGATCACAAGCCATGTGCGATCCCTATCGTGCAACGGATCGAAAAAAGCTAACGGACAAGCTCGCTCGCCCACCGCATGCAAAAACGTGGGACGGAAGGGAACAAGCAAAGCCATGTGCATGCAAATTGCAAACCACGCTTCCTGTCAAGACACGAAACCATCAATTCACGAGAAAATACCAATATTTTCTCTCAATTCACGGGCTCTCTCTCTCTCTCTGTGCTTCTGGTGTCCAGTCAATTTCACTAGCAGTGCGTCTGCTTTCACGTGTCATTCCATGGGAATAGTGTAGAGTTAGGAATTTCTTTAGTTTATATGGTTGGTGCCTCAAATGAGTTATTGATCACCACCATACAGGATGGCCGGGTTTTTATAAATTGTGGTTCTGTTGGTGAAGAATAAATGATCAGTAAAATATTTTTCTAAAAATAACCGTTTGTATTGTTTACAATAATTAGTCGATGAATTTTTTCATTATGAACAATAATTCATATCTAAACATTTTCATAGGCAATGAAAATAATCTTCGTTCGTTTATTTTTGTAACGTGGCACTTCTGTTTTTGGACACTTTTTGCAATTTTTTTTAAATTTCTTATTTTTTGTAATTTTTTGATCATTTTCTTTTCCTTTTTGTTTGGGGCCCATCTTAGTTAGGCTGCCAATGAAGGGTGCCTTCACCAGTCACCCCTCGGCTAGATCCGGCGAGGGTAACCCTTGCTTGTGGTTGGTCATTGGCCGTCGCCAAGTATTGGCAACAAGCAAGAGGAAAAGAAGAGGGAAAAAGACAAAAAAGAAAGATTAGAAATTTTTAAAAAAATTATAAAAAATTATCCATGTTGGTTTCAGTTGTGCCATATAAGAATTTTAGTGTCCATATTAGCAATTTTTGACTAAAATTGGTTGAAATGACTATTGACAAATTATTGAAATGTTTGAGATTAAATTGGTCAAGTTGAAAAGTTTAGAATTAAATTAGCATCAATACAGTAAGTTCACAACTTTTTTCATAGATTATCTTTTTTTTTTTTTGGAATTTTTTTTAAAAGTCATGTTACACGCGATACATCCAATCCAAAATTGGTCATAGCCTTCGACCTCACGAATCACGCAGCCACTTCCGGCAAAGTAAAATGATCACCGACCTTTGAATGTACTTCAGATCTAGATCCAATCCAGACAAGCTCGCATTATCAGCCATTAGGAAATATAATAGCTCTTGATACAAAGCAACATGCATGGCACGTCCTAACCTGTTTCGTAACCCGTAGGCCATTCAATAATTCGCTCGCGTGGCACGTATCTTGGATAAACATAGTTCGACCGCTGATTATGAGATTCTTCGAGGGAAGGACCACATGAAAAGTCTCATACCGGAGGGCAAAATGATCGGACAACTTTGCCCACGTCTGACCAAATCAAACGTTCATATTCTCCAATCAAATAGATATTATACTAATCAAATAGCGTTTCTATAAATATTTGGCACCAAATGATGCTGGCTGGCTACATTCTAAAAAGAATCTCCCCCCACCCAGAACAAATTTTCCATAAAAAAAGAAAACCGAGAATGGAGCAGAAACAGGACTCGTCTCCTAATAAAGAATCCCCCCCCCCCCCCCCCCCCACCAACCGCTGTGTAGCTGCTGATAATGACAACATCATGATGCAATGTGATCGGACAGCCTGCCATGCCCGATCCGATTAAGGCTGGTCTGATCTTTTTGTCAATGTGGCCAGATCCGTGCGGGCCATGGCGGTGATCTTGTTCTCGATTCACGCCTCATCATTTCTTAACCTGTGGGTCCGAATTGAATGATCCGAAACCGAGTCCCGCCCAATTTGGGTCCCGTGTAAAATGTAGATAGGTGAGCGTGGGAATGTAAATCCGCCGCTAATCATGCCTAAATAAAACTAATCCTATACTCACTTCATTAATAGTCGCGTGGGTTGTGCTCAATCCCTCTACTGAAAAAAAGTACAAGTTCAAATCTCTACGGTTTGGGAGAGGTGGGTCCTCTTGGGTCACGCTGGGTTTGTACCATCGATTGCCGACTGTATGATGGTTTTCGTGTCACCAAAAATAAAAATAAAAATAAAACTAATCCTAAACTAAAAGGTACGGTTGTTTGCCATGAGAGTAATAATAGTACGTAAGCAGACAGTGCGACGAGTTTAGGAGAGCTGCCACATCTGCCAAACTGCCACGCCGATGCCGACCAACCCCGCGACTGCATGTCTGGTTGCCGCACCGCTCGCTTCCGACACGCCCTCGTATACCATCGTGCTGTTGTTGAAAGAATTCGAGGCGCTCGCCGCCGTTGTGGCCGGCGTAGCCTGGTCTGAGGAGGCGGCGGAAGTCGAGGAAGACGATGAGGATTTCTGGCTGCACGTTTTCCCAAAGAAAGAAACGTTACCGTTAGTTTTTTTTTACCGTTGGTGAAGAAAGTAAAAAAAGAAAAAAGAAAAAGGTGAGCTCGCAATTTAATGAAGACAGTCTGGACGGGCCTGCTCAGTCGGCGCCGCCATCGACCGTTGGGGCGGGGCAAGTGGCAACGGTCGGCTTCGGCCCATGTGCCAACGTCATCGAAAAGAGAGAAGACGACGGATCCGGATCTCTAGAGCTTAGGGAAGAGTGAAATCAAGATGGCCGTCATGCCATTGCGAGCTATTTTGTAATCTTGTTCGAGCCTCATTCAATGCTATACTATACCCGCACACATTGCCAACCTGTGCGGTAGAGTGGTCCTTCAACTCATTAATGTAATTTATTTAGCAACTGGGTTTGGCCGGAGGAGAAAAACATTAAAAAAGCGAAATACGTTTTTTATATGTCGTAAATTAGTGATATTATCGTAAGAAACTCTAGAGTAATTTGGCAAGGTTGGTTGGACCCTGTTGGAGGTTGAATCCGCCCACCTACCTGGGCTGATAAGGACCTGTTACTCAATATTCTGGGCGAAATTTTCAAAGGTTGGACTTCGTGAAGTTGAAATTCTACTGACGATTTCAGTTCGTTTTCAACTAAGCTGGTAAAAAATATTATTAAAAAATTATCTACATCGCTAACCGGCATAGGGCAAAAAAATCAAGGCGAGAATAGTGAGTAAAATAATAAATTAATGTCGAGATTGCGGGGCCACATGATAAGGTAAGTTTGTCTGAAATCGCACTCCTCCGGTCGGCAGGCCACATGGGGGGGACAACAGCATTTCCCTCTCCCAACGTTCACATGGGGGACCGGGCCGGGACCTTTCAATAATGACGACTGTCCCTCCCCTTGAACGGTCGACCTGCGAAAGCCGGGGACAGGGGGAGAGAGATTGCTCACCTGGCGTTGGGAGACGGGCAGAAGGTGATGACGTAGTCGGCGTCGGCGCAGGTGAAGGTGCTGGTGCTGTCGTCGTACGCGTAGCTGTAGGCCTGCGGGCAGGCGTCCTTGAACAGCTCCGAGTACGACGAGGGCTTGCACGTCTGCGGCGTGGCGTAGGCGCCGCTGCAGCAGTACTGCGGCTGCTGGAACGCCTCGCACGCGCTCTTGCACGCCACGCCCCCCGACCCGTCGCTGCTCGTCACCCTCAGCTCCGACGGGCAGGCCCCGTTCAGGTCGACCACGCACCCCGTGGTGGTGCAGTTCTGGCCCGTCCCGCCCTGCGGCGCCACCAGCACCGGCAGGTTGTACCCGTCCACGAGGCTGACGTCGAAGAAGTCCATGCCGCCGGAGCCGTCGAGGGTGAACTCGGCGAGGGTGGCCGGCGGGGTGGCGCCGCTGCCGGAGCACTCGACCTGTCCGGAGCCGCAGTCGCCGGTGAGGCAGGAGAACTTGCCGGCGGAGTCCTGGGAGCAGTGGGTGCGGCCCCAGAAGCGGCCGCCCCAGGCGGCGGGGGCGACGAGGGGCTTGGAGGCGCCGCTGTCGAGGGCGAAGCCGGTGGTGGACAGGGGCTGCTGGCCGGCGTTGGAGAGGATGCCGGGCCACACCGTGTAGTCGCACTTGTTGACGAATGTGAAAGTTGTGGAGTGCACTCCTGCGCGTCAGGGAAAAAAAAAAGAAGACAAATCTTCGGTCAGCTCAAGATACAAAAGAGAGCAAATACAAATACAAAGTGGGGAGCCTCAGAATTTGCTCGGAGTTAGTAATGACCTGGTACCAACTGCGGAGAGACTACGAAAGATAGCAGAGTAACCAGCAGGGCGAGCGGCGCCATTGATAGTGTCAGAGAAATGGTAGATTAACTGAAGAAGAAGAAGAAGAAGAAGAAGAAGAAGAAGAAGAAGAAGAAGAGCTGGGGGGGAAGAGAGAATCAAAGCCCCAGCAAGTTCTTCTTCTTCAACGGGAAGAGAGAGGAAAGGAGTTCTTTTCAAGAGATTTGCGGAACAGGGTGACAAGGAGTATTTATAGGGAGCGGACAGCGGACCGTGCCGTTGCGTGTATAGTTTCTCTTTTGTATGGCAGTCTAAACTTTTGTGTCTCCGTGAAAGTGACTTTCCGATAAAGGAAAGATTAGAGTTAAGATTAAAATAGGAAAATTGATAAACTAGTATGAGATCTTCCGCGACGGCGCTTCTTTGGGTTAATCGTATCGTGATCCCCGGCTTTTCTCCAAAAAAATCGAATTAGTCCCTTTATTTGTTTCTGTTCCTTTTCTTTCCTTCAAAAAGCCTCCGTCGACTTTCTGAAGTATTTCACTTTAGTCGTTTTCATCGTACTCTTTTTTCTCGTCCTTTGATTTTTGTCGACTTACGATGGCTCATTGTCGATTGAGGTGTTGGAGTACTCATGTTGTGTTATGATTTGTTTAAAAATTTGTCATGTAGCCCAATTATGCAACATAAATATTAAAAACAAAAATATGAGAGAGAGAGCCCACGCTACAGCCATGATGGAACACTGAAAAAGTTATCTAAAATATCCAAAATTTATTATATAGCAGCTATTTTAATCATAAACTTTTTAATTTGATCAATTTAATCTTATACCTTAGAACGAATGTTATATAACAATTAAGGAATTTTTAGACAATTAGACTCTATTTGTTTTGTAGAAAACAATTTTTAGGAAAACCTTTCTTGAATTATCTGGTATTCATTTCACAGAAAATGAATTGCTTGAGGAAAATATTTTTCATTAAGGGAAAAAAGTCTTCTAAACCAGGGAAAAATGTTTTCCACTTTTGAAAAGTGAAAATTATTTTCTTCACTTGGTCTCTCTTATCCACATTCCTACAAGCTACAAGTTCTCACTTCCTCCTCCCTCTTCTTCTTTTACCATTTTTTAAAAAATATAATTCAATTTTTTTTTCCTTTTCCCCTCTCTTTTTCTTTCTTAGTCGGCTACTGGTCACAGCAATGGTCAGCGATCGACCATAGGCAAGCCTTGAGCACGCCCACCTCTGGTGAGCTTAGGCTTGCCGATTTGGCGAAGCCTAAGGTGAGCTCAAGGCTTGCTAGATCAACGGGCATGAGCTTGCCACAAGCTTGCCCTCGCCGATTTGATGAGCGACAAGCTTGAGTTGGGTAGAGGTGGGCAAGCCTTGTGCTCACTTGTGGCCGGTCGTCAGTCATTGCCGTGACCAGTGATTGATCAAGAAGAAGAAGAGGAAAACAAAGAAAAGGAAAAAAGGAAAAAAAAATTAATAATCAATTTTTTAAATATAAAAATAATGAAAAATCGATTTAATTAATCAAATAAATGAAAAAAGAGAGTGTGGAGGAAAATATTTTCCTTACTGAATAGCAAAAAATATTTTTCGTTTCATTTTTAGATTTCACCCGAACGTTGTAAAAAATATTTTCTAGAAATACAATATTTTTTGCGAAATGAACGGAGCCTTATTCTTGAAACATATGACGTGGGCTACATGCTTGCTCACCTAATTTGATCTTCACTAGAAATCAGCAATCGCAATTGGCATCATTATTGGCAAGTCCGCTTGAGCTTGCAGCCATGCTGGCAAGTCCGCTCTATAGCTCGCCAAACCTCTAGCTTGTGGTCATCATCACTCGAACTCGAGATTTAGGCTCATAGCCATGGTTGTTATAATATTGTCGCGACCAAAATTTTGGGTGAAACATCTAGGATTTGGCTAATGGATTACTAAGTGTTGACACCTAAATTTTTGGGTTGATTTTTGCTAGAAAATAGAAAATCACATGACATATAGTTTAGGGAAATTCTATTTTTGTTATATTCCATTAATATTTTTTACATACACTATTTTGCGCAAAAAAAGATTTTTTTTGGATAGAATATGTAAAAAATAAAAAAGGAAAGATTGCGCGAGATGGGTATACTTCAACAATATAGTTAGGGATGGGTTATCATGCGCAAACAAAAAAGGAAAAAATTATACCGCAAAGATACATTTTTTAGACCTATATAATACCTCCCGTGCAATTTGTTTGGGGGGTTGTTCTTTCCGTTGGGTGAAAAAAAAAAAAAGAACACGAAAAGACAAAAGGTGAAAAGTGAGTGACGTGGAGAAGAGAGGAGAGAAGGAAAAAAAAAGAAAGGAGAACTGTTCGTCTTCCTCCCCGGCGACCTCCCGCTGAACCGCGCCGGCGCACCCGCACCGGCAGCCGAGCCACCGGCGACCCAGAGCCACACCGCCGCCAATCCGCCCTTCCCCGCGCCGCCGCGCCGCCGCGTCGCCGTCCCACTCGCCGCCGCAGCTGCGATCCCAACCGCGCCTCCTGCCGTCGCGACCCAGCCCCGACGGCTCCCGATCTAGCCGCGGCCGGCGTCAGCTGGTTCCCCGCTCGCGCCGCCCCGACGCCCTGCTCCGCTCCGATCCGCCGCATCTGAGTTCCCTCAACGTCGTCGCTCCAGATCCGCTCACCTCTGCCCAGATCTGCCTCGCCAGAACGCGACGCCGACCGTCGGTCTCGCTGTGCCGCCCCGACGCCGCCTCCGCCTCTGCCCGCGCTCGAGGTCTCCCTGCCCATGACCCCGTGCTTCGCCCGCGTCGCCTCGTTTCCACCGGTCCCTGCCGCTCGGAGTCCCGACGCCACCAGATCCGGCGTCCCGCAGGAAACCCCTCGCCGGAACCCTCGCCGGAGATCCCTCCTCCCCACCGACTGGCCGGCCTCTCTTAAAATAAATCACGTATCGAACAAATCTGATCTCCTGCAGATCTCCTGCACGAGATTCGATTCGTGATTTAGGTGAAATTGGCTAATCCGATCTCACGTGCGAAACATGATTTGTTAATTTGTGCATCAATATTGTTTGATTTGCAATGTAGTTTTAGGGTTTGCATGCTCAGAATAAAAATTTTATTTCGAATTTTCAAAAATCAAAAAATGAAATCAATTAATTTAGGTTGTTAGTTATTTTTTTTTTTTAAATTTGGATTGCATGTTTAATTATTTGGCAATTATTAATTTCGAAATAAAAAAAATAAAAAAAGGAAAAACAACAAAAAAATCATCATGCGTGACGGCATATTTTGCACATAATTGCATATTAGGGTAAAATTACACTTAATTTAATTTTAGATAATATTTTTCTTAATTTATTATGTGTTTAGGTATTTTCTTAAATAGATTGCATTTTAGGATTATTTAGGTTAAGATAATATTTTAGTTTAAATTAGGATTTGGCTCAACCTAATTCCTAATGCAAATTGGATAGAATCTTAATCTAACTAGATAATTTTCACATTTTATCTAATTCCGAATTTCATGAAAAAATACAAAAATGTCTTAGAATAAATTAGTTTTATTTTCTAGGATAAATTGCATTCTTTTAAGGAAAATAAAGAAAAAAGAAAAATGTCACATGCATGTCATTAGGATTAGATTCATGAAATGCATGCCATTTAGTAGTTGTTGCTAGGTCTATTCAATTAAAAATTACATGTCATTAGAATTATGTCATTTAGTTATATTGCATTGCATATTGCATGATTTTTATTAATTAAGTGAAAAAAAAAGAAATTGTGTGTTTTTACCAAAAAAAAGAAATTGTGTGTTAATTAGAATTCATATCTAGGGTTATTAATGTGAATTCCGATTTAACATTGCAAATGCTTTTGTTATTATGAGGTAAGTCCTGCAATTTATTTATTGCTTTATTGGGTGTTAAATTGATGGTTTGTGCACCCGCATGATAACCTTACATGTTAGGGAGATAAATTAAAATCAATTCAAGCTGCCTGCAAAAATATTTTTGAAAATAAAATAATGGTACCGAAAGGGCATTAGAGAAATCTAGTGTAAGCACGTCCCCGTACTCATAGTTTATGGTTCGTAGGAGTAAAGTAAATTTCCCGTTATTTTACTTGGGTTTCTAATCGACCAATCAAAAATAAATTAGTGGTGACTCCTAATTGAAAATCATTTGTATGTTGAAAAATTTTAACTTAAGTCGTGAATTGGTATGTGCTTAGGAGAACCCGAGTTAAGTCTAGGCTTAACAATTTATTAGCCAAACCCTAGGTGGTTCATATTAAAAAAATTGGTCGCGACACTAAACCTAAACTTAACTAGGGCTCTCCCACGCCCATACCAATTCAAGACAAGTTCTTAACATGTAGATGGTTTTTAATTAGGAATCGCCACTAATCTATTTTCAGTGGATCGATTAGAAACCCAAGTAAAGTAACAGAAGATTTACTTTACTTCTGCAAACTAGAAATTTATAAGTTCGGGGACTTGATTACGCTATATTCCTCTAATACCCTTTCGGTATCTTTCTCTTTTATTTTGAACAAAATGTGCTTGAATTGATTTTAATTTACCTCCCTAACATGTGAGGTGTTCACGTGAGTGTACAGACCACTAATTTAATATCTAGATAAAATAGTGTATATATTGCAGGACTTACTTCGTAATAATGAAAGCATCTGCAGTGTTAGATTAGAATCTACGTCGACAATCCTAAATATGATTTCTAATTACCACGCAATTTCTTTTTTATTTTCACTTATTTAATGGGAATCATGCTTTATGCAATACATGCTACTAATCTAACATGAAAGGATATGACATGGCATTATGACCTAACTATAACCGTAAATAAAATGCAGTCTATTCTAACTAAGGCAATTTTTGGTATTCTCCATGAAATTCGAAATTAGAAAAATTATCTAGCTAGATTAAAATTCTATCCAACTTATATTAATGATTAGATCAAGCTAAACCATAATTTAAATTAACATATTATCTTAACTTAACAATCTCTAACCTAAGATGCAATCTATCTAAGAAATCGATCTAAACTTAAAATGAAACACTCAATTTTATCCTAATATAATGACGTGCAAAGAATGCCCTAACTCTATATGACATATGCATGATTATTTTTTGTATTTTTTTTTATAAAATTCGAAACTGAAAATTGCCAAATAATTAAACATGACATTTAATTTTTTTAAGAAAAAAACTAGCATCCCAAATTGATTGATTTTTTTTAACTTTTTGATTTTTTTGAATTTTGATTTTAAAAATTTGAAAAAAAATTCCTATTCTAAATATGCAAGATAACCCTAAGACGTAGAATATTCTAAAACTAACCTCATCTATCTCAGATTTTTTTGATTTTTTTACGAAAATAATGTCGACTCAAACCACTCAACAAATCAGAGCAAAATAAGATTGATATCCAAAATTGATGAACCATATATCGCGTATGAGATCAAGAGCGCGTGCGCATGAGATTGGGAGCGTGAGATCGGATTGGCGATTTTCCAATCAATTGCGAGTCGGATTTCAGGTGCGAAAATCGGATTGTGAATCATTAATTTGAAAGGCTACTTCATGTTGGCAATTTCAGTCATACATTAAAGAATAATTCTACTAAAAAAAAAGCAAAATATAAAAATAATAACAATAAAATAAAGTAAACAGAAAACTACCTAATTTGATTTTTTTTCCTTTTGTTTTTCTTTTCAAAGGCAGCTGGTTTGGAGCTTTGGCGAGGGACTCCGGTGAGGGCACAATAGGCGTGGCGAGGAGGCTCGGAGAGGAGGTGGTCAGTAGCAGGGGGGTCGCTCAGGTGTGAGATGCGGTGCGCGGGTTGTTGCGGGGCGACGAGGCTGTGTAGGCCGCCGGATATGATGGCGTTGGGGAAGGGCGACGGCGGTGGTGTTCGGACGGAAGGTAGCTCGGCAGTAGGGCAAGGGTGTTGTAGGTCGCGGGCTTCGGGTTGCTGGTTGGAGCATCACGGGTGGAGTAGCAGGCAACTTCGCTCGGAGGAGGCTCGGAGCGGATCTGCTGGGCACCAAAGCAGATCTGCCGGGCGTCAGAGGAGAGGCGTCGTGGGTGGAGGGCGGGCTTGGTGCTCGCGTGCTACCGATGACGCGAGGGGGTGAACCTGACTGCAGGCAGGGGCGCTGGGTCGGGTGTGCAGCAGCTCGGCTTTCGGTCGTCACTGGCAGAGGTCACCGGCGAGGGGTTTCGGCAGTTGTTGCGGGCTTTAGAGGCGATGGCAGGAGGCGAGATCAGCGGAGGTGGGACGCAGCGCGGCGCGAGCTTGCGGGTGAGGGGGATTTTCGGTGACTGGCGGGATGCCGGCAGAGCGGTAGCGGTGGAGCGACAGCGGCGGAGGCGCGGTGGTGGCTGGCGGAGGTTGTTCTCGTGGTGGTTGGTGCGGACGCGAGGCCAGCGCGGTCGGGGGGGTCCCCTCAGAAGAAAATGAACAGTTGCGTGCTTTTTTTTTTCTTCTTTTTCCCTACCGATTGATGTCCCTCACGTCACTCTCCTCTCATGTCTCCCTCACTTAGCACATTTTGAATTTTTTTTTTTTTGGTGACCCAGGAAACCCCGAAAATTGACAGCCGGCGAGTAGAACCTGGGGGCAACATGGGGAAACCACCACGGGTAAGTCACCAAGTAACTCCACTAGCCCCCTTGCGTTGTAAGGGCTTCGAACCTCTCCCCTCTCTCGTAAATGATCACTGAAACCTACCCGTTGGAGCCACCATGGCCGGTGGTACATTTTGACTTTTTTTTTTTCTCTTTTCCACCAAACAATTTTTTTTTTTTCAATTTCCAACTTCAAGGGTGCGTTTGGTAATGATTCTGGAATAGAATTATGTTTGATACCGTGTTAATTGATTTTGTTCCAAATCAATTTCTTTTAATTTTTAAATAATTTTTATAATTTTTTCCTCTTTTTTTTTTTTCCTTTTTTTTTTTTTTTCTCCTATTCTTCTTCAGGCTGGTCGCCAGATCGGCGAGGCTAGCTCTTGTCAGCCGAGCCTCGCTGGCAGCTGGGTGAGGCTCGCCTGGCCATTGGCGAAGTTGGGTGAGCCTCATTTGGGCTAGGCGGGCCTCGCCCAGCCCCGACGAACTCATCGAACCTCGCCCTGGCCTGGCGAGCCTCCGGTGAGCTCGCCGGACCGGTTGCCGGCAACCGGCGGGTGGCGACAACGAGATGGTGCTCGATGAAGAAGAAGAAAAGAGAAGAAGAAGAGTTTTGATTCTCAATTTTGATTTTGGAATAAGAATCGTATATTTTTTTGTTTATTTTTTATTCTACTTCCAATTTGTTACCGGGAACAAAAATTTTACCAAACGCGATTCTGGGAACAAAAAATCAGAATTTGACCTTGTTTGGATGGTTACCAAATATGGCCTAAAAAACCGAAGGAAGAGCCCCCTTTTTGACTTACACGCATCCCTTTTTATAGTTTGATCTTCGTGGTATATTTCGTTTCCAATTTTGTTTTGCATAATTCCCCTTAACATACCATTGAAATATATGCATCTCGCAAAATATTCCGTTTTTTTTTCTTAGATATTCCATCCGAAAATTTCCTTTCTGCCTAAAATATGTCTCTTGGTGTATATTATCTGAATATGTGAAAAATCTCAACTGAAAATGTGAAAAATCTCGCGTCGTATTAATGCTCACTATCGATCCAATAAAATAAAATAAAATAAATTCTCCTAAACTATATGTTATGCAGTCTTTATTTTTTTGGGTAAAAACTAACCCATTTTTTATACAAAAATTTAGGTGTCAACAACTGCCAATTAATTGAGTCCCATCTTGTTTTGTTAAAGGTTTCGTTCGTTTCACAGAAAATAACTTGTAGAAAAATGTCTTCCAAATTTTTTGGTATTTGTCTCAGGAAAATAAATTAGTTAAGAAAAACATTTTCCGTTATTGGAAAAAACACATTTAAAAGTGGGGAGATGTTTTTTGTTTTTGAAAAATGGAAAACATTTCCCATAACTTCTTCTACTTTATAATCTTTCACCAAAAACATTTTTGTTTTATTTTTATATTTTATATTTATTTTTTCAAAAAATCGAGTTTTTAATTTCTTTTATTTTCCTTTTTCCTAGGTTGATGGTCGATCAGTCTGTTGACCATGGAGGTGGCCAGCAATCGGCCAAAAACCAACTCTAGCCTTGCCCAAGGCTAGATTTGATGAGGGGAAGGCTCAAGGTCTCCGAATTTGGTGAGCTGCAAGCTCGCTAGCCTTAGCTGAGCTTGGGCTCATTAGATGTAGCGACCTTGAGCTCCATTGACGCCGGTGAGCTCATGGCTCCCCAGATTGGGTGTCCTAGAGCTTCATTGGCGCAGGTGAGCTCGTGGCTCACCGGATCTAGCAATCCATGTCGTGGTTGATTGTCGAGCAGTCGACTATTATCGAGGCATGCGGTAGTGGAGGAAGGAGGAGGAAGGAGGAGGAAGGAAAAGAAAAAAAAGGAAGAAAGAAAAAAAAGAAAAAAATAATTTAAAAAATAATTAAAAATTCATTTAAAAAATTAAATATTTAAATTAAATATTTTTAGTCAATTTAAAAAAATAAAATTTAACTTTTTTGGTAATTTTTTTAAAAATAAAATCTGATAATGAATAGTGGAAAATATTTTTCATTCTATTTTCAAGTTTCAGTTGAACGTCAAAAAATATAATTATTTTCTTGGATAATGATTTTCTAAAAAATATATTTCAAAAACGTGATATTTTTTGGCAAAATGAATGGACCCAAAAAGTGGCATTATTTTCCTTAGACAAAACAAAACAAATTTGCCTAAGCTCGTGCAATCTTAGCCGTTGTCCTAAGACCCTCCTAAAAGGAATGACGTGGATCCACTCTGGTGTTGATAAAATCCGCCGCAGCACTCCAAACTTTGCTTAGTCCAATCCGGAAAACGAGCATTACATGCACACACGTTTTGGCCGCTTTATCTACGGCGGAATTAGTTCACATTGTTTCGGCAAAAAGATTTTTTCCTTGCATTAGGTGGTAACCGGAGAGATCGGGAAATAGTTATATAAATGTCCCCATAATTCAGTGTTCCCCACGTCTCTACCTTATACATTCACACTAATTATTTTATTTGCATATGACCTTTTCTTTTTAAAAATTAAAAAAAGATAAAAATAAAAGGGTAGCTGACCAGCACTGATGAGTCTTTAGACATTATCATCAGAGTTGCGCGTTCGCTTCACATTGTTTAAACTAACCCTAGCTACTACTTTTCAATACCTATTAATCCAAAGGTGTAAGGCTGGTGAATTTATCACCACCCAACCAAGTGCTAGTAGTCAGAGAGTCTCTACTATAGCTAGATAACTTGGCACAAGACGCTTAAAAGTTCATTCCTGACGTGAATTAAATTCGATCTTATAGAACTCAATTGACCCTTTTACAATTTGGACTACGTATTAAGCTCAACATTCAGCTCTAATCTCATCCAGTGATTGCATGAGGTCATGAAAGAGTAAAACTCCAAATCTCTTGAATTGGAATGGAACATAAAATTGGAAATTGGAACGGTCATTCAAGATGACAATCATGCCACGATCAGGCTAAATTACAAACTATGACTTGGAAGGTGAATTATTTTTCGGGCATACTTTATGGAACTCCTTCATCGGTCTAAATTTCAAATTTTTGTTTGAGGAAAGAATTAAAAGTACTTCTCCATATATCTGACACTTGCTAATGAGCATTGCATCTTCAAAAGCGTAACTTTCCCATGGCAAATAAGCTACCGATACGTTACCTCATCGATTGATAGATATATGCTGTGTCGAGTGGTATTCCATCACCCACATTTTGTGCCCACTTGCTGTCCCAAAATACACATATAATGATTCAAACACCTACAATAACGTTTGTCCCTACACAAACAGCCATAGTTTGGTACTTCAATGTACGCATTTATCCATATTAAATTCTAATCCTAATCACAAAATGCCTGAGTCTGACTTCGGTGGTAACAATTGCGCCATTCATACAAGATGACACACTATATTTTGGCAGAAAAGATAATGGGTGATTTGATTTCTGGTGTAAACGAATCATCCCACATCAAACATCTCGAGGGATATTCTAAGATGATAATGACCGTCCGATAAAATGCTCAGTTAGTCGCAACTCCTGCAATCCTGTACGACTTTTAAAACGCACGTGCTATTATGGAATCAGGTGAGACTTATTGGCCATTACAACAATGAAAAAAAATGGACGATGCGAGAACAGAGACGCATTTTCCTCACTTCTGTTTGCCCCGGCATTGCTTGGAAAGCTCTCTTTTCTTCTCTCTACTAGAGAGTTCACTCCGACGACTCCGTAACAACAAGAATAAGGAGTTGGGCTGGCAGACTCGCCCGCACAAGAGCAGCCCAAATCGAGTGTAAACATGGATTTTGTCCCCCTAGGCACGAAATATATGCGAGACCCGTTCCCGTATGCCCGTTGCCAAAATAGTTTAGTAGTCGTTCCTGTATGCTCGTTCTTGTAGTCACGATTTTAAAACGCCTTATGCCAGCTTGAGATCACACGGGACTCACATACCAGCACGACATCACATTCATGGATAGTTCGGGGACTAGACCCTTATCTGACGTCCAATACTCATGATAATATCACAAGCTTTTACATGTCAACTCACCGACAATGATCAATTCTTTTTTGTCAAGAGTTCATTGATTCCAAGCAAAGTATGAGGCGATGATTCAGACCATAATCATATCATTAGGAGAGATCTCACCGCCTCCAAATCGTTTTCTTCCCTTCACACTCGATTCAGTTTTCAAGCACCAGAAGTAAAAGAAAAGGAGGAAGCGTGCACAAGACCGAGCTTGAGAGGATATCTATTTTGGTTTGGCCCAGCACGTCTGATTGGCAAGAGGACTTCCATGAGCTAATGATGCCCGCAATCGATTGGCACGCAAATTGAAGAAGTCTTTCTGTTGACAAGTAAGGAACACGTTCCTTTGCCAATACGAAAAGCCAAGAAACCTTGTCAAGCTTGTAATCAGAATCCTTCAAATCGGCTGACTGCAATAACCTCAATTTCCATGGCGTTTATGTTGTGTTGGTCCCCACGATGAGTCGCCAATGAGAAGATTTGAGGTGTAGGAATTTAGCTCCGACTTGGTTCAACTACTTTGCTAAGTTACCTACTTTAATTATTATGGTCTGTTCTTGGCTCCACTGCCATTCATTATAACTTGGTATTAGGTTAACTCTCGAGACATTGGTCTCACCCATCAACAACCATCCAACCTTACATTAATTAATTGCTGGAATGAGTCTCATCTGAAATAAACGTGTCCGGGGTCAAATCTTGCTCGCCCAAGGAGTGACGGGACCGGTGAATGAAACCTTTCCCAGCAATGAACAGGAAAATATCAATTTCCTGCTGGGTGTAGCCATCGGATGATGACGATGGTCAGCTTTAGCAGCTCGAGGATTTCAAACCAGTGAAGCATGTTTCTCCAATTTGGCAGCTTTGGGACCCTTAGAAGACGGGTTGTGTGCATAACATGGCAGACGGTGAGATCAATTAAGAACAATTTGATTTCATTTTCAGTTGAATATTCTGTTCTCCGATGAAAATAGCTCGTGGGGTTGGGTCAGATTTGTCGTTCTCTACGAATTCATATTGGTTTTGAACTTCTTTTAAGTGGCTAAGTGCCAATATTTGTTGAAAGAATGTTCAAGAAATGACATTAGATGAGTTAATTGTGGGTATTGTCATCAACTATTCTAAAAACTTAAACTGTTATAATATAGTCTTTTGCCTACTACTAATGGTGGAAGTTTAATTGGGGAGGCAAATGGGATTTTAATAGATTTGAATTTAGGATTTTCAACTTTGATTCCGAATTAAGAATATGTGGGGATCATTGTCAACTATTCTAAAAGTTTAACCTGTTAGATGAATGCATGATTTATTATTTAAATATTCTAACAAGATGTTTGTGCGCTAATACATACTGTTGATTAAGCAAATTCAATGGCCATTTCAACCTCAAACTTCCCCATTGCATATACTTGTAATAATTATAGATGGATTTTTTTTTTAATTTCAACAATTAGTTCATGGGTAATTAATTAACCTCTGACTTGTGTCGAGTATTTCAGAAGTCTCCCATCTATCCCTTTACGTACTAGTTTAGATATATTATTTAACTGGCCTGTTAGTTAGGTATATTACGGAAATGTTACTTCTTCTATTCGATGCATAGGCAAAGTTTCATGAAATCAAACGTGCACGTTTTCAGCATCAGGAGTACCGAAAGAGGGTCTTGATAAACATCCTTACTATACTTAATAATCTTGATTAGTGTTTCGGAGGCATTTTTATTACCAAAATCCTTATAAAAATGTCATGTCAAATGTGAATAATGAGTGTTACAGGTAACCGCCATGTACGCTACTTGTAAGGTTGAACGCTTTGACTGCTTTGAGGCCCATTATTTCCGCACGGGGGCGGCAAGTATAGTTATAATCAATCGACGTCGAGGTAGCAAAAGTGAGTCAAAATACGCCTAATCTAATCTTATCACCTTGTCCCCCATCATTGATCTGCCGACAGTAGCAAGTCTCTCACTATCGATAGACAGAGATGGGTCACCACTCAACGCTACGCACTTCTTGTTTATTTTTCTTCTATTTTTTGGAAGTTTCTGAACTCAACTCATCGAAAATAACAAAAATAAGTCTTGAACTCCAATTGCTTCAGAAGATGGAAAAGTAGAGTTGCAGAAAATGTGGGGAATGGCCTGGACAAGTTTATGAATGCAACTGGCCTACAAAGAATAGCTGGGCATGCTCATAAGGAGATTACTAGAATTTGTGCAGTGAATGCTGTGGTAAGTTCACATCGACGAAATGAATAGAGCGGCTCGATTTGTACTGAAACAATTCTTTTGAAGACCTAATCAGAGACAACTGCATGTTTACTTTCGTTGTTATAACCTGAGGGCCTCTTAATGTCATTTTTCAGGTGTGAACTTAGAGATTGCCACCAGGGCAATCAAATGCGAGACTATAGACATAAGGTCTCGGATCATCTTATCCACTCTGCCTATTCCTTTTAGTGGGGGTTTCGGTTGCCAAGCATATAACATATTTCCGAGTTCTTTCACCCAAGGCGACATTCAAACGGGATTGGATTCCTATGTAAAAGTGTTCTAGCTTTGTGAAGAGTTTAGAAAAATATGGAAAATTGTTCAGGTTGCAAAAAGACAACGCCAAAGTCTCACGCTCTAGAAATGCATAATCGTACTGTTGTAAGCTAGATTTAACTCTACCTTAAGTTTAAGGATTTGCAGATTTTTCAGTGTTGAAATGATTTTGAAGTCTAAAACACCAGTGAAATCGCCTCTAAATGTATGAGTCATTCCCTCTTTCAAATGAATGACAGGATATGACGAGTCAATTCATTGCTAAGAGGTCGAATCTGGTTAATTTTGGTAAGTTCACAAGCAATGAGGCAATCAATCCCATTGATATGCAGTTACTGATATAGAGGGTTTTTAAATTCTCCAATTTATCGGTTGAATCAACTAATTTGCCTGTAATGCTTGTAATTGAGACGGTTATGGATTCAGGAAACTTGCTTCAGTTAGATTTTAGAAAAGAAATGGTAATATTTTGGCAAGCAAAAAATGTTGAGTGGGAAGTTCTTCTTGTAAATCGCACATAGATACACTGAAAAACATAAAAAGGATGATGATAAATTTGCGAAGCAACTAGGCGGAACAACAGACAGATCAATCGGATCAAGTTTAAGTTCCCTCAACTCTGTCAAGTTCTGAACAAGCATATTGAAATCTGTATTTACATTCTTATGGTCGTGGGTCACATATGCACCCCTAAAGTCTAAAAAGAGTTCAAGTAAAACTACTTTAGAAAGGTGAGAAATTTCAATTGGAACTAGCCAAATCCAAGTTCCTTGATAATTTTCCTTTTCTCATTGGTTTCAAATCAAACCTCTCCATTTCTAAATCTTTTAGCGAAACAGTCAGTTGAGGGAGAGGCTCAACTCGTTAACTAACGCTATATCGATGTCCCCACATGCGGACCTTGGATCAGTTGCAGTTCAAAGACCTGCTTTGCTTACGAATATGTTTATTCTCAAGGCAATGTCACTGAATCTTTCATGAGGTTTTGCATAAGTTCACCAGTAAATTTCCCTTCTTCCAAGCAGACCATTTACAAGCATACCCTGTTCTCTGAACCGTTTGAAATGTTTTTCCCAAGCTGACCTTATTTTCTCAGTCGTTCCCCTGCGTCAAGGCCTTTTCTAGTCTTCTGTCTCCAACCACACTTGAGGAGCAAGCATGCCAGTTATCGTGTCATTTGCAATCCAATATAGGCTAATGGATGCTCACAGATGCCTATGAAGATTCAGATATTACAGCTTTCCTCATTGTGGAAATAGCTTATAGTTGATTGATCTTCGACACCCATCTTCTCATTCATTTATTGATCCTTCTCTATTGCATCTTATCATGTTCAAGAGGAAGTAACAATGCTACGAAGAAGAAGAAGAAGAAGAAGAAGAAGAAGAAGAAGAAGAAGAGCTCGGGGGAAGGTGGGAGAGCGAAGCAGGCAGGTTAAGGGTGAGTGCGGACCGGGCTTTGCGTATATAGTTTTTCTTTTACTCGGCAGTCTAATCTAAACTATGGTGGGTCTCCTTCCCTGGCGAAAGGGAACCCTGCGATACTGGAAAGATTAGAGTTAAGATTAAAATAGGAAAATGTAAACTAGTATGAGATCTTCGGCCTCGGCGCTTCTTTGGGTTAACCGTGTCGTGGTCCCCGGATTTTTCTCCAAAAAATCGAAGTAGTCCCTTCATTAGTTTCTAATATTTTCTTTCCTTCAATAGCCTCTCTCTACTTTTTAAAGTATTTCGTGTTAGTCCTTTCGGTGTACTCTTTTCTTCGTTGTTCGGTTGACCTACTTCAGCTTATTGTTGATTGAAGCGTTAGGTACTCGGGTCGTCTTATGATTTGTTTAAATTTGTTATGTAGTCACATTATGCAAAAAGCAAAAATATGAAAGAGAGAATCTAAAATTAGACCTATCCACACACTGCAACCATGGCAAAACATAGGAAAAGTTATCTAAAAAGCCCTAAACTTATTATACAAAGGTCAAGTCAATTCTACATTTTTTTTTTTTAATTTGTCAATTTAGTCTTATATGCAACCTTCAGTATAACTAATTTTGACTGGAAATCACTGAATTTTTTGAACAATTATCTTCGAGACATATGGCATGGGCCAAACACTTAATCACACGTTCTGATTTTCACTAGAAATAGGTGACTGCGGTTGGCATGGCCCCCAGGCTCGATGTCATGGCCGCCCCGGCTTGTAGCTCGCCAAATCTCCAGCTTGCGGTCATTGTGGCTTAAACTCGAGATCTAGGCTCGTGGCCATAGCCACTATGATACTGCCAGATAATCGAGTCGTGTCTTATTTTTTTTGTTAGAGAGCGGCAAGTTTTTTCCTTCGACGAAACAAAACAAATTTGCCTAAGCTCGTGCAATCTTTAGTCATTGTCCTAAGAGACCCTACTAAAAAGAATGACGTGGATCCGCTCTGGTGTAGATAAAATCCACCGCAGCACTCAAGACTTCGCTTAGCCCAATCCGGGAGAGTATTACTTGCACACGTGTTTCGGCGCTAAATCCACATTGGAAATTTGTTCGCATTGTTTTGGTAGAAAGATATTTTTTCATTGCATTAAGGGTGCGTTTGGTAACGATTCTGCTCCCGGGAACTGATTCTGACCAGAAATGATTATTTCTGATTCTGTTCCCGGGAACTGATTCTGAGTAAAAAAAGACGTTTGGTAACAAATAAAATTTCTGATTCTGGAATAAAAAAAGAATAGAAATGTGTTTGGTAACTATATAAAATTTCTATTCCAATTCTTTTTTAATTAGCTTTTTAGATTAAAATAAATTTGATATTGAATTTTCATAAACCATTCACTGATTAATTATATTTTTATACTAAGTAGTAAAAATATTAACTAATCAATTTTTATTATATAGTAAATAATAAACCATAGTATAAACTATACTAATATCCCTACAATATGTAATAAATAAAAATACTAAATTGTAACATAAAATTAAATATGTATTCTATATACAACAAATATATATTTCATACTAGGAAGAAATAAAAATAAAATATAGAAATAATTTTTTTTTTTTGATTCGGCACTTTTGATTCTCTTTTTTGATTCTCGGATGGAGAATCATATTTTTTCTGATTCTGAATTCTTGTCCAAAACTGATTCTGGGAGTAAATTTGTTCCTAGAATCAGTTTTGGACAAAAAATTTACCAAACGCGATTCTGTTCCCAAACTGATTCTGGGAACAAAAAATCAGAATCAGGCACTGTTTGGATGGTTACCAAACAGGGCCTAAGTGGTAACTGGAGGGAAATAGTTATATAAATATCCACAAAATTCACAGTGTTCCCCACGTCTCTTCCTCATACATTCACACTAATTATTTTATTTGCACATGACTTTTATTTATTTATTTATAAAATAATAGGGTGGCTGACCAGCATTAATGGCTCTTCTAAACATTATCATCTGAGTTGTGAGTTGTGCGTTTGCTTGACACTGTTTAGACTGATCCTAACTACTCTTTAATACCTGTAATCCGAAGGTGTAAGGCTGGCAAATTTATCACCACGGTCCCAACTCCGTGCTATTAGCCAAAAAGTCTCTACACATGCTCGCTAACGAGTATTGCATCTTAAAAAACATAACTTTTCCATGGCAAATGAGCTACTGATTGATAGAAATATGATGTGTCGAGTGGTACTCCTTCACATAGTTTTGCACCAACTTGTTGTCCCAAAATACACATCTAATGATTTAAACGCCTACAATAACTTTTGTCGCTTTTTGCGATTTACTGCATAGATGTCACATTTATTCCTTACATAGACAAACATAGTTTGGTTCTTCAATGTACGTATTTATCCATATTAAATTCTGATCCTAATCACCACATGCCTGAGTCTGACTTCCGTGGTTGTCTAAGATGATAATCACCATCCAATGAAATCCTCGAGTTGTCGCAACTCATCCATGCTTGTACGACTTTAAAATGTGCCGGGCTAGTTTGAAATCGGGTGAGACTTATTGGCCAGTACAACAGTGAAAAAGTGGATGATGCGAGATTAGAGACTCATTTTCTCGGCATCTCTTTGTCTACGCATTGCTTGAAAAGCTCTGTGTTTTTCTCTTTACTAGTGAGTTTACTTCATGGACTTCGTAACAACAAGATTAAGGAGTTGGGCTCGCAATCTTGCTCGCACGAGAGCGGGCTGAATCTAAGTGTGACCCTAGATTTCATCCCTAAGCGTGAAATATACATGAGACCCAATTCTTTGTGCCCTTTACCGGAATAATTTAGTAGTCGGTCCTCGCTCGGGTTTTTTTGGCAACACAATATCATTCACTTTAGTCACGACTTTAAAACGTATTGCATTGGCTTGAGGTCACACTGGACTCACATACCAGCACGACATCACATGCATGGATAGCGCGGCAACTAGATACATATCTGACGTCCAATACTCATTATATTACAAGCTTTTGGATGTGAACTCACCGACAATGATCAATTCTTTTTTGTCAAGAGTTCATTGATTCCAAGCAAAGTATGCGGCGATGATTCAGACGATAATCATATCATCGAGAGAGATTTCATCGCCTCCAAATCATTTTCTTCCCTTCACACTCGATCGAGTCCTCAAGCACCAGAAAAAAAAAGAAAAAAGGAAAAAAGAAAAAGAAGCGTGCACAAGAACGAACCTGAGGACATCTATTTTGGTTTGGCCCCTGCACGTTCATTGGCAAGAGGATTTCTATGACCTAATGATGCCCGCAATCGATTGGCACGCAAATTGAAGAAGTCTTTCTGTTGACAAGCAAGGAACACTTCCCATTGCCCAGACAGAAAAGCCAAGTAACCCTGTCAACCTGGTAATCAGAATTCTTCAAATCGGCTGACTATACTAAACAACCTCAATTTCCATGGCGTATATGTTGTGTTGGCCCCCACGATGAGTTGCCAATGAGAAGATTTGAGGTATAGGAATTTATCTCCGACTTGGTTCAACTACTTCGCTTAGTTACCGAAGTTAATTATTATGGTCCGTTCTTGGTTCAACTGCCATTCATTTAACTCGGAATTAGATCAACTCCCCAGACATTGGTCTCTCCCGAAAACAAGCACCCAACCTTAGATTAATTAATTGCTGGAATGAGTCTTATCTGGAATAAACATGTCCGAGGTCAAATCTTGCTCGCCCAAGGAGTGACGTAAGCGGTGAATGAAACCTTTCCCAGCAAGGAACCGCAAATATCACTTTCCTCCTGCATTTAGCCATCGGATGACGATGATGGTCAGCTTTACCAGCTCCAGCATTTCAAACCGTGAAGCATGTTTCTCCACTTTGGCAGCTCCGGGACCCTTAGAAAACGGGTTGTGCACATAACACGGCGTATGGCGAGATCAATTAAGAACGAATTGATTTCATTGTCAGTTGAATCTTCTGTCCTCCGATGAAAATAGCTCGTGGGGTTTGGTCAAATTTATGGTGCTTTATTAATTCATATTGGTTTTGAACTTGTTTTAAGTGGCTAAGTGCCAAATCTTGTTGAAGCTGCTAGCTTAGATATTTGTTGAAAGAATGTCCGTATTTATTATGAAGGGTTAAGTGGTTGAGAAATGACATTAGATGTTAGTGTGCTAATATATAAGATTGATTAAGCAAATTCAATATCCATTTCAACCTCAGACTTCCCCATTGCATATACTTGGAACATACTATGGCTGCAAATAATTATAGATGGACAAAATTACAATGACGACAGCTAGACGATTGGCAAGTAATTATTAAACCTCTTACCTTTATCAACTATTTTAGAAGTCTCTCGTCTTTCCTTTCACATACTAGTTTAGATTTATGATTTTACTGGCCTGTTAGTTAGGTATATTACGGAAATGTTACTTTTTCTATTCGATGTATCTTCAAGTTTCGTGAGATCAAACGTGCACGCTTTCCAGTATTAGGAGTACCAAAAGAGGGTCTTGATAAACATCCATGCTAATTTTAATTGTCTTAATCAGTGATCTGGTGGCATTTTTATTGCCATATGTCAAATTTGATTGATGAGGTTTACAGGTAACCGCTATGCCCGCTACTTGTAAGCTTGAAGGCTATGACTGGTTTGAGGCCCATATTTCCGCATGAGGCGGCTAGTAGAGTTCTAATTTGGTCCTAAGTAAGACCGAAAACTACTTCGTCTGAGGGCTTGTGCAGATTTGACATCCCTTAGATGTTAAAAACTTAGAAAGTACTCCTTCCTCCTATGGAAGACAAAGATTCAGGAGGAGTTGAGAACTAAAATGTACGGGCATTGGCGTGTTAAAATAAAGAATGCAGTCCTGTCAGCCCACCAACTATATATCTATTGGACAGGCGGGGCGACCTAGTGGTGTCATTAGACACTTGCTTCTTGGTGAGGACACATGGGTACTTCTTGAATCCTTAGTAGAGGGGCTTTATAAACATTCTTACTATTTTGGGAAAAGATCACCAAAAATCCTAAACTTTACTCAAAGTGACAAATTTACCTCAAAATTTTTTTTGTGACATGAAAAACCCAAAACTTTGCAAACTGACACAATTATCCAATTAAGGGCATTTTCGTCTTATTCTTTCTATTTTCCCTTTTTCTTTTTTTTTTCTTTTCTCTTCCCTCCGCCGGCTTCGCCATGGCCGGCGGAGGCAAGAAAGAAGAAGAAGAAAAAAAGAAAAAAAAGAATTTAAAAAAAATAAAAGGATCAAAATGCCTTATAATTTAGAGTAAATGTATCACACGAATGAAAGTTTAGGGTTTTTTTTTTGTCACAAAAAAAAAGTTTGGGGTAAATGTGTCACGATTAACAAATTTCGGGGTTTTTTTATGTTATAAAAAAAAGTTTGGGGTAAATTTGTCACTCTAGGCAAAGTTTGAGATTTTCAGTGGTTTTTTCCCTACTATTTTTAATTATCTTAATTAGTGCTCTGGCGGCATTTTTATTGTCGCGTGTCTAATATTATTGATGAGGGTTACTGGTAGCCGCCATGCCCCTATCTGTAAGCTTGTAGGCTTTGACTGGTATGAGGCCCATTATCTCGGCACGAGGCGGCAGGTGGTTATTAATCAATCGAGGGGGAGGAAACAAAAGTAAGTCAAACTGCGCCTAATCTGATCACACCTTGTCCCCCAATCGCTGATCTGCCGACGGTAACATGTCTCTCTCCATCGATAGATAGAGGTGGGTCACCACTCAATCAAAGCTTTGCACTTTGATTTTTCTTTTTCTTTGAAGTTTCTGAACTCAATTCATCGAAAATAACAAAAATGAGTCGTGAACTCCAATTCCTACAGACGATGGACCCAAGAAAAGTACAGTTGCAGAAAATGTGGGTAATGGCCTGGACAAGTTGATGAATGCAAATCCAAAACTAGCAACTGGGCTTAGAGAGAATAGCTGGGCATACTCAAAAGGAGCTTACTAGAATTCGTATAGTAAGTGATGTAATAAGTTCTCATTAATGAAATGAACAGAGCGGCATCTTAAAGTCATTTTTCAGGTGTGAATTGAGAGATTGCCGCCAGTGCAATCAGATGCAAGAGTAGAAATATAAGGTCTCAGATCATCTTATTCACTCTGCCAATTCCTTTTAGTCGGAGTTTAGATTGCCAAGCATATATCATATTTCCGAGTTCTTTCACCAAAGGCGACATTCAAATGGGATTGGATTCCCATGTAAAATCATTCTAGCTTTGTGAAGAGTTCAGAAAAATATGAAATTTGTTCAAGTTACAATAGAAAACGCCAAAGTCTCATGCTCTAGCAATGTATTATCATACCGTCGTAAGCTAGATTAACTCAGTCTAAGGATTTGCATATTTTTCATTATTGAAACGATTTTGAAGTCTAAAACACCAGTGGAATCGCCTCTAAATTTATGAGTCATTCTTGCTTTCAAACAAATGACAAGATATGACGAGTTGATTCATTGTGGAGAGGTCAAATTTGGTTAATTTTTGTAAGTTCCCAAGCGATGAGGCAATTGATCCCATTGATATGTAGTTACTGAGATAGAGGGTTTTCAAATTCTCCAATTCATTAGTTGAATCAACTACTTTGCCAGTGATGCTTGTAGATGAGAGGGTTATGGATTCAGGAGAGTTGCTTCAGTTAGAATTTAGAAAAGAAACGGTGATATTTTGGCAAGTGGAAAATGTTGAGCGGAAGTTCCCCTTGTAAATCGCACATATGTACACTGAAAAACATCAGGGAGGATGATAAATTTGTGAAAGGGACTAGGCAAAACAACAGACATATCCATCGGATCAAGTTTAGGTTCTCTCGACTTCGTCAAATTCTGAGCAAGCATTTTGAAACCAGTATTTGCAATCTTATGACCATGGGTCACGTGCGCACCACTAAAGTTTAAAAAGAGTTCGAGTAAAACAAATTTAGAAAGGTAAGAAATTTCAGTAGGAACTAGCCAAATCCAAGTTGCTTGATAATTTTCCTTTTCTTTTTAGTTTCAAATCAAAATTTTCCATTTTTAAATCTTTTAGTGAAACAGTCAGTTGAGGGAGAGGCTAAACCCGTTAACTGACGCTATATCGATGTCCCCACGTGCGGACCTTGGACTTGGCCCCAAAAATTCTGTCATTGGATGAGTTACCCAAGGCGGCAGCAACGGTGGAGCAGACATTCGTGCCAGTTTATTCATGTTATAACTTATACATTTAGTTTGAGTTCAAAGACCTGTCTTGCTCACGAATATGTTTATTCGTAAGGCAACGTCACTGAATCCTTCATGAGAATTTGCATCAATTCACTAGTAAATATCCCTTCTTCCAAGCAGACCATTTACAACCGCTCTACCATGTACGAGGCAACTCTTGCAGCCTTCTGGTGGCTCAGTGCCGAGTTGACCGATACCCTGTTTTTTTAAACATTTGAAATGTTTTCCCAAAAGCTGATCACATTTTCTTATTGTTCCCCCAAGTCGAGGCCTTTTCTAGTCTTCTATCTCGGACCACACTTGAGGAGCAAGCATGCCAGTTATCGGATTATTCGCATTCCAATATAGGCTAATGGATGCTCCTAGATAAATTTATCACTGAAAATTTGCCCCTGAAGATTCAGATATCACAGCTTCCCTGCATTGTGGAAATAACTTATAGTCGGTTGATCTTCAAAACCCATCTTCTCATTCACTAATTGATCCTTCTCTACTGAATCTAACCATGTTCAAGAAGTAACGATGCTACAATTGGCTTAGTTGTTCCAGTCATCTTCATGTTTACTGCTTGAATGTTTATCTAAGTGACAAAGTCTCCTGTTTTCGTAAAAAAGGATGCTGATTTGTGCGGTGACTCCGCATGTCCTCATTACAGTTCCCATTTCCTTCTAATGATTTTGGGGACCAGCCGAGTTACGTCCCTTACTCTGCGACATCTCCTCGTTCTTGTCCGGCCGTTCAAATCTAACAGCACTAACCTTTCTGGCATTTCCTGCTAGAACCCATGGCAGAGATAGACATCAGAGAGATATTACTCCGTAAGGCAGTAGATTACCAATATAAGCATGACCACTCCCCAAAGATTTGTACCTCAATTCTGTAAACTTGACACAGGCTCCTCCTAATCCTGGTGGTCACGTTTAGCTAGCTTAGATCCATCAACTTCTACCCTAACTTTGATACCTTGACCTGTTATAGGGATATGCTCGAAAGCCTCCCAAGCAAACATAGATACAGTCTCACATCGATGCCCCTGTCACATAAGGCAGTTTTTGCGAGCACTAGGAGGAGCATGCTGTATTTGACAGGATAGTTTTACTTCAAGCAGAGAAAAGCGGCAAGGAAACCAAATCTCAGGAGGCAGATATAAGCAATCAAAAAGCTCAATTACAAATCTTAGGACTGAAGCCACAATATACCTCTGGTATATAGATATTCAGCTCTTCTGAGAGCTCAATTAGCATCAACATCAAATATTCTCTCTGATCGCATTTATTATGTAGCTTGCTTTTTTCTCAACATACTCCCTCATACCAAGATATCACCGAAAATAAAATCTTGTGAAATTGCAAATTCAATGATGTATATGAAGAAATTTTCGAGAATCATGTCACATTTATTGGCTCAGGGAAATAACAATGCCGAGTTAAAATCTCATAATTGATTATTATACTGGCTTTTACATCACCCTTTTTGAGAAAAAAGTGCGGGAAGGAGTTCTATTTTAAATCAGAAAGAATCACAAAGCCTGTGGCAAATTCACCCCCTTCAAAATGTACCATTGCTAGAGAGCCATTTAACAAAATTGATATCTTGTAAATTAATCTATACCAAAACTGAAACGAAGCTAAAATGGCAGCGAACTGCTTTTTAGGATCAGATTTTCAAATTCTCTTAGTCCATGAGGATATTATTATTAGTTTTGTTCTCCATGAAGCCACATTTTTTATGTCTGCTAGTGAAACACGTTGCAACTAGAGGGAATACTTGAAGTGTCCTCAATTACCATGCCCACCATTAGAAGTTTGATAATCAGCTAAAGATGTAACTCAAAGTTTCAGGACTCGTCTAGTTCAGTACAAGTCCTTCTATTGGCGGTTCCACAGTGACATGCATAGAAGGCATTATTCACCAGAGCTGCCCTGGAACGAGTTCCTTATCAATTCATCTGTAATTTAAGGTCTAGAGAAGTGTCTCCAATCCTCTGTCATATTTCTAATCTCATCCAGATTGAGTATAACTTTGCTTTAGCAAGCAACTTCGTGGCTTTACTCCTTTTTCTTTTGCAATGTTTTAAAGGCCCTGACATTGCCTGAACTCAAAAAGCTCAAGCAAAGCTAAGAAATCGGAACTGAAGTATGAACTTTGACTACTAGGAAAATCTAAACTCAGTAAATGCCAATGATAACATAAAGAGTCATAATGAATTTATTTTAGAATCATTTGCATCAAGGATTTCGCCAACACATTCCTCAACCACATCTTCCAAAGTCACTATCTGTTTCAGCCATCCCAACACAACGTGTAAGGCAGAATATAGGAATCCTAATGCGATGTAATCACAGAAATATCAAACTGTATATTTTTGCAAAAAAAGCTATTTGAGACATAAACAAGAATTGAATACTAAGGAAAAAAAATTCCCAGGTATGCCTGTTGCTATGTTAGGCGACTTGTATCCCACTTGTCACCAGAACATCGCCTCAGTCAGAAAGCTCTCCCCATGGCGGTGAAATAATTATGTCACCGCCAAATGACAAATTTTTCATGTATGACAATACCAGAAAACTTAGAAAATCATATTGCCCTGTTCATACATTTGTCTTGTCTAGAGTTGGCCATTTCAACTTCTGTCTTGTGCAACTATCCATTACTGGTTCTATAACACTTAAATCAGAATGCTTATTTACACCAAAGTTGTTCTACGCACGGTCGCTTACAATACTCACATGCCACCGTGCCTCCGACAACGTCAGGTATTCATAATAGAGTGTAGTCACTATAATTAATTTTCACAAAAAGAATTTAACGTGAATTTTAGTTGCTTGCTAGGTTATTGAATTGAATCTGCAAGAATAGTCAAGTCATAGGAATGAAATTAAACTCCTACAAGGTGACAATCTGATTACATCATAAGCATCACAAGGTGATGTCAACTTGCAAATGAAATTTTACAGTCATTAGTCACATGATAGAAGAATGATAAATTGCACCAGAAAGAATATCAAAATTTGTCCGTACGCACGCCAATCCAGCACAAACAGTGCAATCAAACATTAATTTGTTGGAACCAAGACCGAAAAGAAAACCAGAATAGCAAAGACTCGTAAATTTACGAAAAACGACGAAATATTTAAGAATCGGAGGGTCGATCTATCGAAAATTTAAGTTCAAAGAGGTTAAATAGAGAAGCAAGAAAAGTTACTGCTGAAAGGAGCAGCAGCAATATGTCGAGTCTCAAAAGTTTCAACAAAGAAAATCACTGAAATCCACATTGACAGTAAAGCATGGTAGGAGGATCAATGAAACGTATAGACAACGGGCACATTAAGTCTTCTTAACTTAAAAACAGGAAGAAGTACATCTCAATTACCAAGACTTGGCATGAGGGGACATTTTGTGATATCCCGAAATTCCAGTTATGTTTTCAATTGAATGAGTTGAGCTTTTCATTGATGCATTTATAGTTCTATTATCTGAACTGATCACTCATGAGATAACTAGATTATTAGGTGAAGTTGTTAAGGGATTTTAATGCAATAGACTTGAGAATTCGACTAGAAACAGAACGCTTGACCGTGCTAGTTTGTAAGGGTCCTTACGGTACAGTTAAAGATCGATTAGAAATTTGAGATATGTTGATCCGACTAAGATATGTGATTAAGTATGGGTGATTCCACCATATTGCAAAATTTTCGTCGATCGGTATTAGACTGATTTTTCTGTAGTTTTGGTACCTGTATCTGCATTTGAAACCTTGAGATTTTCACGATAACCAAGAGTCGCCAATGTGTCGAAAATGTATAATGTGGCTCGAAAATAATCGACCACGGGTCAATTGTACTAAATTTTTTTGAAAGTTACCCGGTAGGCTAGGTTATGCTAAAATCGCGTCAGATTGAAGTTAAACGTGAATTTGAACCTGATTTCAGAAATTGAAAGTTCTGTCATGTTATGATTTATTTTAGGATTGTCGATTCATCCTCCAAAATTTTTTCTGCACATCGAGATTTTTGGCGGAAATTCAATTTAGGGCTGTTTTCGACCAGAAAATTCAGGGGATCGTTTTTTATCGTGTTTTTGGAATGCAAGTTGGTTCTATTGGCAATGAAAAATGCGAATTGAAGGGTGGGCATCTTAGTTAGATTTATGGGGGCCGAATTGAATTAATACAAGAGGGAATTAAAGTGGATTTGTGGGAAAATGCTTCAAAATTCGTAGTCCCTTGGTCCTCAACCTTTTGGACCACCTCAATGACTTCCTAAGGAAGCTAATGGTCTGCAAATGGTTGAGGATAGAGTTGAAGCCAAGAGGGACCTCTTCAAGGGGGCAAAGGGATAGAATGGAAGAGAAGTGGCCCCCTCCAAGCTTGAGCTGTCCCCTTTCTTCCTCATTCATTTTGCTTTCTCCATTTTTAGACACTTTGAAGCTCTAAAAGTGTAGAGGAAATAGAGCAGCCCCTTCCCTGCCCGTCGCACGCCCGTTCGACCGTCGCTAGACCCGCCGCTCACCCGTTGTGTGCCGCGCCTGTCCCGCGTTCGTCCATGCGTTGTTCCGCTCCAGCCGTGACCCCAGGCCATCCCCCATGCTCATTGAACTCAGTCGAAGCCCCATCGCCGCCTACCTCCGCCTAGGTCGCTGCAGCCTTTGCTAGTCCTTTCTTGCCGAACCAACCACTGGCTTCAGCTTGTTCGGCCAAGAACAGAAGTTGAAAGCTAGCAAGGACTTAGAAACTTCGGGGCCCACTTTGGACCGCTTTCGAGCCTCGTTGGGTGCCGCCGTTTCGGAGTTTGTTGCCCGTCTCTGCCTTGCCGTCGCTGTGAACTCATCGGATTTCAAAACCGGTGAGTTTACTCACTAATCTCCGCTTAGGGAGTTAATATTTTAGGCTAAGTAGGGTTTAGGTGGTTAGTTAGATCGGATTAGCAATTTAATTACTCGTTATTTCATGTTAGGTGGTTGGACTGACTTAATTATCAAGTAGATAGATTGCCTTATTTATCTAGGTAGGTTCGGAAATTTTCTGGGCCTATTTCGGTATTTAATTAGGCTTTTCCGGCCTAAGTTTGCATTTATGGCATTTAAATGTATTTATTTAATTAATTTTGGTAATTATTTTTAGAAATTAGACCGGGATAGTCGGCGACTGGAATTTCATGCTGATTGTAATGGTATGCTTGGTTTATTTAATTGAATGCTAATTTGTGTTGTTTGAGTGAAAATTGTAATTTTGAGAATTTATCGCAAAATTAAGTAATTTAAGTATTTAATCGGGAAACACCGAGCGTCGGTTTATAATGCCAAAAATATCTTTGTGGACTATATTAAATGGTGGGATTTTTAGAAAGGAAAATATTGTACTTTGGCTTAGGTCGATCGTATACCCACACATGACTATTTTTATCGAGTATTATAAAATGGAATATCGCACGGCTTTGGTGACCGTTATAAGTATCGCACAGTTTTGGTGATCAATATATATATATATATATATATATATATATATATATATATATATGGCAGCTTCGGTGAGCATTATTATATATCTATCAGCTTTGGTGAGTTATACCATTTATTATCAGCTTAGGGTGAGCAGTACTTGAATCAATCGAATTTTATGGATGGTATTGATGGTATGGAATTGAATGGATCGATTCGTTAGTGATTTGATTGAATTGAAGTGATTGGTGAGTATTGAATTGTACTGATTTGCTGGAAAGAATTGAGGCAAAGGTAACTCTTCTATCTTGTGTGTGACTAAATGGCCTTTAGGTGTATTTCATTCCTAGTCGGAGTTTAGGGGGTAGACTTGCTGAGACGTTATCTCACTCCATCTCGTGCTAACATTTTTAGGTCCTTAGATGGTTGTACCTCGAGCGTTGGCCAGGTCATTGAACAAATCTCTCAGATTCCCCTCCCTAGGAGCCATGGAGCCTGGGTCTATGAATTCGTGAGATCCATTGTCTGAGTTGATGCGGGTCTATCCCAGAAGGTACCCCATCAATTCATATCGTGGTATTGTTACGGGCGAGATGGATCTAGAGAAGGCCTCCTTCCAGAGTTTGAGATTCCTAGGTCGGTGCTGGAGATCGCTTTTGGCAAGGGTACGACTGACTCTCCTGGTGGTTCAGTGGTAGACCCGAGTTCTCTAGAGCCAGAGACCCCGGAGTATTCGGTTGAGAGTTCGAATGCTTAGAGGACATGTAGCTCCTCTATCTTTTGTAGACCTCGTGAATAGACTAGTATTGTATATGACTTAGTTTGATGTGTATATAAAGCGTGTTGTGGTTTTCCAAAATTGTGGCCTTGATTTTTAATTCTATCTTTCTGTTGTCTGGGGAGTTATTTATTTGTTTCCGCATGCACATTAAAATGAATGGGTCGGTGACGCGCTCTGAGACGTTGCATTTTTAGTCAACCACCGAGGGATAGGCACGTGCTCGAGGATCGGGGTGTGACACATTGAAATGTTAAAAGTTAATAAAGTGACACTTATGTGCCATTTTTTTTTTTTAAAAGTGAGATACTTAAGTACCATCTCCAGTAAACTTTGCCGGAAATCTTATGTGGCAATTTATTATTATTTTTCTCGTCAATGTGGCTCATTGGAAAGTTGACTTAGTAAAGAAATGCAAAAACGACGTTGTTTTGACGCGAATTTGAATTTTAATATAAAAATTAATTTAATTTAATTATAATAAAATAAAATAAAATAAAATAAAATAAAAAAGAAAAAAGAAAAAGGAGGGAGGTGACGGTGGCGAGGGCTCAGCCCTCATTCGCGTGCCTCTTCCCTCCCCCTTTTTTTTTTTTCAAATTTTAAATTTTAAATGTTTTAAATAAACTTAGTTTTAAATTAAATTAAATTAAATTTATATTAATTATTTACCATGTCAGAAGTAAAATGATGTCGTTTTTGTATTTGTCTAGTCACATCAACATGCAAAATAATGTCATTTTGCACTTATTTCGTCAGGAAATCGCTACGTTAACATTTTGGTCAGCTTTTCTCGCCGTTAACACTTAAATGATTCATTTTGTTTTGATTTTAATACTCAAGTGTCACTTTCCTAACTTTTAGCACTTAAATATCATTCCGTGCTAATTTTTGGCACTCCAAGTATCTGGCGCTCCTTAAAAACATGCCCGTATCGTCTCTTCCACTAGCTTAGCATAACTAAAATAGAAATTATCTTCACTGAAAAGCTACATCATGACGAAGGCGGGAAAATGCTGCGTCCTCAGAGCAGTCGCAACTTTAGAAAATTACAGTGGAACATGGATAATTATTATTCTTAAGCCACAAAAAGAAGATCAAAACTTTCCCACTATAAATTTATAGTAGATTATTACCATTATCTAGATTTTACTGGTACAACGTTTATTTGTCAGTAACTTATATACTAAAGAAATAGTCAACTTACCAGGTTGAAATAACTTACAGATTACGCACACCCGTTTGTTTTTACAAGTGAGCGGGTTTCTCTCTAGCAGACTACGAATTGCCTTCATACTTTATAACGATTAATGATTATCACTTACGAACAAAATAACTATTTCACTGCTGTAAATTCCTAGTAGATTAAGTTTTGATTTTGCTAGTAATGAGCACATTTTTCAGTTTGAAGAGTAGGAATTGCTTACATATTTAACCAGTAACTTAGGAACAAAATAATTATAATACCATTGATATTCCTAGTAGATTATTAATTTCACTATTAGACTATTGGGTTGATTCGGATTACATAGAGCGTATTGATGAGCTAATCATAGGGTTGTCAAATGGATGGTCGAATAAAAAATGACTCGACCCAAATTGACCAATTTATATACAATGCAAGTTTAGTTACTCATATCCATCCCATAACCATACCAGATTGATACACGACCATTACTGACCCACCCATATTACTTTAACATATCCATACTTAACCCAACCTATGAGAATTCGTACCCCACTCATTTAAAGCCCATATTTACGATGCATATATGTTTTCGGCTAAATATTTATTTATTTTCTTATATTTGCTTTACTCTTTCAAATTTTCAATGCATTCCGATAATTTTCTTCTTGACATCAGGAAAAAAATAAAGCTTTATAATCAATATTGTTGCTAATGAAGATGATTATTTTGAAAATAAAAATCCCATGAGTACCTCAATTATGCTCATACCATACGTAACACAGGGGCAATCTCAACCACGGATTCTCTCTTTTGGAACGTATAACTATAATTTCATGAAGCAATATATCATGAACATAGTTCGCAGGCTCAACTCTCACTCTCTCAAATCTTCTAATCCACCATTTCCATGAGAAAGCCCTGACTGGCATTGCTTCAAATAACTCGCTAGCAAACCGAAAGAATTACAAAAATTTCAATCTCGATACCTTCAAAACATTCAAATTCGAGCGCTGAAGAGTAATCAGCAAACAGGAAAGAAAAAAATTTCTTGACCATATACAACCCCTGAAAGCACCGAAAACAACGCAAACACGCTAAGAAATTGCGCAAATTGCAAAGAAACATAAAAAGCATAATATCGAGTAGGATAATAGAAGCAGCCGCAACAAGGACGACAGCATACTCAGCAAAACAGTGAAATCGAACAAAATAGTGAAAACAAACGCCATCAGAATGAGCGAGACAACCTCGCAGCATCGGAACAACCAACATTTTATCAGCTTCCCATTGGATCTAACATGTTCGGCAAATTTTGGGACTCTGAAGCGAGTGGTTGAAGTAAAGCTTAGCCTCCAACCTAAAAAACGAAACCTTCGCTTGAGCTTCCTCTCTCTCTCTCTCTCTCTCCAGCGCTGTAAAATTAGATACATGATTGAGAGAGTAGGTTTTTTGAGAGAATAGACGCAGATTGCAAGGAAGACTAATGAGAATGCGGAGTAAGCACGGAGATTGGGTGGACCTCATGGAGTATGAAGAGAGAGTTACAGATCTAGGTTAAATTCAGGTAACTAAGGAATCCGTTTAACATCCATATTTTTTAGGGCTTTGACATTCTAAATCCATTTATAATTCATTTACCGAATACTATTAACCTATAAAATGAATCAGCCCATCAAATATGGATTAAGAAATTGATTTATTACCTATTTTAACAGACAAAGCTAATCATAAGACCACAAATAAAATGCTCTTGAATAGATTTATTTTTATTTTCTTACTTACCAACAAGGGCAACGGAATGGTTTATTAGCGGATCCAAGGATGTCTCATAAATTAGATTACTTGGGAATTTTTTTTTTTCTAGTTCGACCAACAAAAAAAAAAAGAAAAGGAAATCTTTAGGCCAATTTCTCGTGCTACCGAGTTTTGCTTTGTAACTCAATACACAAGAGACGCTGGAGTTGTCTTCAAGACATCCATATAAAATGGGCATTGATAGTATGATCTAATAACTTGCATCTTACGAGGGATTTCTTCCATTATATGTTGCCACATAATACACGGTACGAAGTCTTCGTTGGCTGTTCTTAAATGTATATTAATCAAGTCTATCATAACACATTTTATACATGCGACTATCTAGTGGCAGAATCTGATCATTAATAAAGACACGCATGGCTATGGTCGTGACCATATGGTCAAATTACTTAGAATTTGGACAGTTAATTATTGGGGAGGGCACTCTCTTTTTTTAGGAGAGTTGTTATTTGGGATTTGAAGATACTTTCACCGAACATTTTTCTGTTCAACTTTGATCTATGTTCTCTATCAAAGAAAGTCTATAATAGCTTTTAGTCCACGATTTATACTAAACTGTAATTTCAATTTTAGAGTTGATTCTTCAGGACGTATTTCCACAATAGATAATTTTATTAATATCTTTGGTTGAACAGGTTAAGGTTAGTCTTCACTTCTAATTCTTCAAGGACATAGCAAGGCTACGCACACGGGACGATGGGAAAGAAATCTGTAGAGGTTAATGGCATGTGCTTCAATTATTTTTATTTTATTTTATTTTTTTTCGCTTTTTACTTGAAGCCATGTGCTTGACAAATCTCATTATCCATCATCTCAATTCAACCGATATACAATTGCACAAAGAAACAAAAAGAAAAGACATTAGAAACTACCCTCCATACGGGTAATGACATTTCAAGCTTGTCTGTTGACATCATTATTGATTGAATCTACATTGCGCGGTTTAAAGAGACAACTGAGACTCCACAGTTTCATTTTCCATGAAATTTGATGACCTTATGCCTTTTCTTTTCTATTCGTTTGGCTACTCTTCTCTCCAACATTTTCACACCTTGCACAAGCCATTTGGACCTTCTTATTTCAAATGCAATGTGGGCTATGGAAATCCCAATTACGATTCCAAATGCATAACCAATCCACATTGTTTTCTGTTTGAACTAACTCACATACCTTTCATGGTCAAATATTGATGAAGATATTGGTGAAGGAGGTGGAGTATTGCTGGGGCATGAAAGTGGAGTTCCACATAAATCTGGATTCCTACCAAATGAGTCATTTGAAAATATGCTCAATTGCTTGTCTTGAGGAGTTGGACCAATTAGTTGGTTGTTCGAGAAGTTCAAGTATCCAAGGAATGCCAAATCTCCCAATACTCTAGGAATTCCCCAGCAAGTTTATTCAAAGAAAGATCAAGCCATTCGAGATTAGTCAAGTTCCCTAAAGTTAAAGGGATGGAACCTATAAAGTGGTTGTGCGAAAGGTTGAGCCCTATGAGGGAGTGAAGATTTCCAAAGACTTCAGGAATTTCTCCTTGGAAAGAATTGTGCGACAAGTCAATGGTTGTAAAGATGGTCAAAATCTTCTCTAGCTCAGTCTGTAGCCCTTTTATTGTCACAATCATGGAATTTTCATATGACATTGATCCAACAGATTGTGTCATATACAATGATTTTTCTCGTCCATCTTCTCTATTTATCATGCCTTCAAGGTTCATTATCCAGTTGGTTGGCAAAGGATCGCCGAAATTGTTTCTAGAGAGGTCCAAAATGCGTAACTTGGGAAATAGGAGAGCTCCCTTCGGAATATTGAAAAGACCCTTAAAATTGTTGGACCTCAAAATGAGAACTTTCAACTCTGGGAGTGTTTCCAACCATCTCGGGATTGTATCTTCTATGTGATTGTCACTGAGATCCAGAACTTGCATATATTTACATTTGACACGGGACTGGGGCAATGTGCCTTCAAACTGATTTTGACTCAAGTCAAGGGTTGTCAAGTTATTTCTTAAGAAAATGATTGAGGAATTGTGCCCTCAATATGATTCACTCGCAAGTTCAAAAATGACAGATCGGTGCTAAAATTTGTTAAAGCATCGAGGCAAGCTACATGTTATGTAGTTGTTAGACAAGTCGATAAACTGGAGCTTGGTGGCATTGCACATCAAAGAAGGGATCTTTCCGGTTATATAATTACTTGCAATGTGATAATAATATGTGATTGGAGATGGGAGTGGTGGCCCTCCAAACTTGTTGGACAAATCTAACATAGTCAATGAGGTGTTTGAGAAAACTTGTGTGGGCCACTGTCCGGCGAAATTATTGTTGGAAATAAGTAAAGTATCAAGACTAGAGAAGGAGAATCCAAAAATAGTGAAGTTGATCCTCCCATGAAATTTATTGGATTGCAAATCAAGGTTTTTCAGATTTAGTGCTTCTAGCCAATGTGGGAAGATATCATTGAACTCATTGTGATTGAGAATTAGCGAATATAATTTCGTGCATTTGATGAGAGAGCGCGGTAAAGACCCTTGTAATTTGTTGTTGGCCAATTGTAGAAACTTGAGATTGGTCAAATTACCTAAGCATGGTGGCAAACTCCTGAAGAGACTATTGTTAGAGAAAACTAAAATTGATAGTGAACTCAACTGGCAAATTGAAGAAGGGATCTCACTAATGAAATGATTGTTCTCAAGATGAAGGTATGACAGTCTCTTCCATAGCAATTGATGTATACCTCCCTCAATAAGGTTACAAGAAAGATCTAATATTTCCAACGTATCATGGCTTATTGCCCAAAACCACTTTGGCATCTCCCCACTAATCCTATTGAAAGAGAGGTTTAAGTATGTTAAACTTTTTAATGAATTCAAGAAATAGGGGGACTTGGTTAAATTGCAATAGGACAACTGCAACTTTTCAAGTTTTGGAAGGAAGAGGGAGCTATTGGAATGGAGATCGTCACGAAACAATTGGCAAGTAAAATCGAGATTGACGACGTTACCAGTGACTTCATCGCAAATGACACCGGCCCACATGCAACAGTCGTCAGAGTCCCATGAGTATGTCTTTGGATGTTGGGTGATCCCATAATAAAAATCACAAGAGGATGACGCGTTGCTATCAAGCATGAAGGAATTCTTAAACTGGAGCAAGACATTGTGTTGGCCACGAGAACAAGGGCACAAGGTGGGGGGAGTATTACAAAGGGCGACACAAAGGGAAGGGGGAAAGTAGGAAAAAGAGGAGACCAAAGATTTGATGCCACCCCATTTGGCAATTTAGCATGCAAGTGAGTTTATTGATGATGGAGAGTGCTTCAACTTATATAGCCCTTTTCAAGTGTGAAGTAATGGACACAAGTTTTCTCTAGAATTGTCGGTGGGCTCACATGTGTTACCCAATCTACAAGCTTAGGTCGGATTATTGACTATTCCATTACCGTGAATATGTTTTGTATAGCCTTTCCAAAAAGCGAAGGTACAAACACAAGTCTTCTCTTAAGGCTATGTTGGTAGCCAAATATATATTATATTTCCGAGTGCTTTCATCGAAAGGCCACATCAAACGGGATTGGCTTCCCGTGTAAAAGCGTTTCCGCTTTGTCAAAAGTAAATAAAGTTTACAGGAGCGAAAATAAAGCAGCAGGTAGTGGCTTCCAAATAACCAGAAAAGGACGTTAAGAAAGAATTGACCATCACATTTTCTTCTGTCTTTCGAGTGATTTTTACCCGCTAAAATTAGAATGAAAAACTTCTAAAGAAAACCTTGCCATGAAATGGTCTTAATTAGATTTGACCATGTTTTTGGTTACTTTTTTTCTTCATCAATGCTAAAGTCACGTTCACGGATGAGCCAAAAACAAATTAAATGAAATCATCCTTCAATTTCAGTTCAACAACTAATGTCTTTTTTGTCCATAATCGAAATGGAAAAGGCGTTTCTGTTCGAATCACCCAAATATATATATTCCCTCTTGACAAGAATTTGTCTTAATTAAACCTGTCTTTTTGGTTGAAAATTCTAGACATAAATGTAGAAAATCGACACAATCTCTTGTTGGCATATGAGTCCGGCAATTTCCAAACGAATTTCGATTGCACACGACTCCAACAACTTTTCATTAGAGTTCCCCACTTTTTTCTCATCCTATTTTGCTTTTATGAGGTTCATCTCCAAATTGATACACGTCACTAACAAAAAAAGTAATAAATTTTATGGAACTCCTGTACGCCTCTTGCTTATGATTTTGACTATGCATTTTGGGTTGATCAAGGCGCTTTCATGTGAAAACTCTGTCTCTTTCATGTGAAAAACTATCGGCAGTCTGAAAAGATTGGTTTACATTAGTGCGTCTAAAAGATATTCAATTGCCGCTGGTGCAGCAATCTGAGGGGAGATGCACTTAAAAGGGGTGGCATCACTGCTTTTGTAATATCCCATCGAAGTGGGCGATGGAACAATTTTCAAGCCAATCTTCAAGCCTTCATCTGAGTAGAACGAGATGGTACGGGAGCGATTTAAAATGTCACCCGTTTTAACATCCGATTCTTGTAGCTATCATGATAAAATCAGTGCAATTTCTATCTTTTAGGGTTGGCCATTTCGATCCGGTCGCAATATATTCACTCCTAAAGCACAACCGTCCCAGGTCTTGGTAGGTATCAGATATGCAATTTGAAATGTCTAATGTTCTTGTTCCGTGCGTACTCTTTTCTGAGTGTCAGGAAGAGAGTTTAACCTCCATTTTTTAATTTCTATCAGATGATTTGCAGTAATTAGCTCTGTTTACAACTCTACGATTTTGATAAAAATTAACAGGCATTGGAAAGGCAAGGGTGACTAAATAACGCTTGACCGAGTTGAGCACATGCTCAGAAAGAAGTACTTGCGCCCGTGGACGAAATATTATTTAATACAAAGCCTGGACATGGGAGGAGATCGGCATAGCTATTCTCGTTTTACGCTAACACGTTGGTTAGTAGACACTGAGCGCAGGTTGACCCACCAAGAACCCTTTTGAGTTCCACTCAATCGCCCAAGACGTGGGAGGTTTTAATGCCTGTCTACTCGATGGTAGCCTATTGCAAAGAATAGAAGGGGGAGTCTACCTTCCCTCCGTCCCCCCTAATTCCTAGATATATATTTTTTCTTCCCTACCTAGGAGGAAATACCTCCGAAGTTTAACATCTCAGAGTCCAAATGAAGTAGTTTTAGGACATATTTAGGTTAATTCTTCCTCTTTTCATCGATGTTAAAGTTACGTTAAGGGATGAGCCGAAAATAATAGAAATGAAATCATCCTTCAGTTTCAATTCAATAAGTGATGCCTTTTGTTATAATATAATGTGGAAACTAATATCGGATTTTGCAATATGAGTCGATGTGAAATCATTGAAGAAATAAATGAGAAATTTTAAATGACATAAAAAATTTACATGATTCAGCTCAAGTATTATTACCCACATTCATAGGGAAAATTGATAGTAGATAATCCATTATAATCAATAAAGTAGAATTATAATTACACACATGCTTGAATATTTTTCAAATTTAAATTAATTCCAAGCCTACGGTATATATAAGTAAAAAAAATTCATTTAATGTAAATTCACGGCACAAAATCCATCGTGGTCAACACTCTTATGATTGAGAAATAGGGTGTCACCCAGTGCGACCCCTTTCTTACTTCGCTGTTCGTATTGTCGTGGAGTTCGCAACACGGCTTGAAATAATCTTCCGTGCGGCCAAGAAAAGGTCCTCCACCCGACGTGATTAAAGTGTTCCCCTTTTTCTTGTTCTTTTATAGAAGTCAACAAATCCGTGTGGCCTTTTGACGTCCACTCAAATAAGTAGCCCGAGTCGAAAATGATATGACCTATATCGATCCATTTTATGAAATACAATTTTGTTAATTTATACCCAACTTGACTCTGACTTAATTCATACCAAACTTAGCCCATATTTCCAAAATACATTCATACTTAATCCTAATTATGAAAAGAAATATCAACTCATTCAATCCACTTTAAGCTTTTCATGTTAATGTGTTAGGATAAAATTTTATATGAAATTAAAAAAGTAAAATAACAAAAAATGAAGATGTAAGTAAATAAAACAGAAAATGTGAAAAAATAATAATAAAATCAAAGAGACCCAAGGTGACTATGGTCATTTATTTTATTTTATTTTATTTTATTTTAAGAAACGACTTCTTGATTATTTTTTTTCTTTTTTTCCTTTTTCCTTCTTCTTCGCTTGTTACCAGCTATGTTGACCGGCCACAAATATATGTTTTCGTTGTGGTTTGTACTTTTTCCCCCTTTACCATAAGTAATGTAGCTTGTGCTCATCGGATTGATTTTAAGAAATACAGAAAATTTTCCCAAGTAGTTTATGATGAAAGCTATTTTTATTCACCAATGATCAACATTGTGATGTGAATCTGTCCAATTCGATGTAATTGGTCATCCACGCGATGTCCAGTGCAAGCAAAGGACAGAGTTTCTTTCAAACATTTATACGAAGTCTCCGACGCCATTTCTTTTCCAGTTCCCATTGATCTCACATGGCTTTTCCCACAATCGGCGCATTGAATGATTGTGTCGCGAAAGTTCGTGGAAATAAAATAGCTCAATCAGATGTAAACTCGCAGCGCAAGAGCCACCCTGGTCAACATTGCTCGGTGCCATCGATAAAAAGAGTGTCACCCAGGGCGAACCCCTTTCTTACTTCGCTGTTCGTCATTTTTTTGGGGAGTTCACGACACGGCTTGAAGGAATTCTTCTGCGCGGCCAACGAAAGGCACTCCCAACCCAACAGGATTTTTGTGTTCCCCCTTTTCTTGTTCTTTTATAGAAGTCAACAAATCCACTTTGACCGGAACCCCCCGGATATTTAAGTTCCTTTTTCTTGCGTGGCTTTTATACTTAGACCGCGCGCCTCCTCGAAGATACTAGATAAGAGTATTGCTAATATAACTATTTTTGCATAACTGCGAGAGTAACGGATGAGGAATGGATGTCTTAATAATTTCGAATTAATTGTTATTTTTTCTTTATGATCCATGACAGACTGTTTTCATCACAGTAAATTAAAAATAATCACTTGATCAATTTTCATAAGATAAAGCTAATCAATTGAGAGACAAACCCGCAGCCAGAGCGAATATACTCGGTTCCCGCCTGACAAATCCGAGCTTGAATCGGATTAATGGGCTCACCAGATTTGAACAAATCGAGATCATCCAAACAGTTTGGATTTCGTACGCGTGCTAAAACTGAAGATATAATATTACACTTTTTACTTGCTATCACGAAATATATTTTGTTGTTTCTAATGCAGCAATCTGCGTTGACATGCGCCCAAAAGAGATGGCATCACTCTCTCTGTATTATCCCACCGAAGTGGGTAATCAAACAATAGTCAATCTCTCATCAAATTTTACTTAGAATAACATTATGAGCTGTCGCAAAGACAACTCATCGTATCGGAAGACTTGGTGATCGTCACTTCACACTTTATAAGTGGAAGCTCTTGTTTGCCTACTAAACTGCAAAATGGGGTGGCATCAGATCATCGACCTCCTTTGTTTTCTCTTTTTCTCTTATTTGTCCCATCTACATTCCTCCATATCCTCTCCCCACCCCATTGCGAGTGCCCCCTTATTGGTCATTCCCATTACCCCGACCCTTTGCCCCCTTGACGAGAGCGATGCCTTGCTCCATTTTAAGAACTCCTTCACGCTTGATAGCATGGCATCGAACTCTTGTTACGACTCTTCTCCAAGAACAAACTCATGGAACAAGGATATAGATTGTTGCTTGTGGGTTGGTGTCACTTGCGACTATGTTAATGGTAACGTCATTACTATTAATCTTGCTTGCAGTTGGCTTCGCGGTGCTCTCCACTCTAATAGCTCCCTCCTCCTCCTTCGCCATCTTCGGTTGCTCGACCTTTCTGGTAATGACCTTGCTCAGTCCCACATTTCGCGTAATCTGAGTGCAATTCCAAAAACAACTTATTGGAATCTCTCTCATTCATCCTTTTCTCTTCAATTGTTGCAATTGACTTCTTGCAACTTGACCGAGTTCCCTTATTTCTTATATTCGTTAAAAACATTAACACACTTAGACCTATCTCGCAATAGGATTAGTGGGGAGATCCCAAAGTGATTTTGGGAAATAAGTCATGATACATTGGACACATTAGATCGTTCTCATAACTTTCTAGAGGGAGGTACACAACAAATGCATTGGAAGAGTTTGTCTTTTATTGACCTTCATGACAACTCATTCCAAGGACCACTCTTGATCCCTCCACCTTCTATACTTGGCTTTGATGCCTCAAACAATGGTTTCACTGGTGAGATCCCTCGTTCGATTTGCCAATTGAGTTCACTCCAGTCTTTAAATTTGTCTAATAATAATCTCTCTGGGAATATACCGGCATGTTTGGGTAACATAACTCATCTAAAAAGGCTAGATTTGGGAAGTAATAAATTACAAGGGCCATTACCGTGCTCCCTAGTCAAATGTGTGAACTTAGAAACACTACTTCTCGATCACAATCAGTTTAGTGAGATCCCCTCACGATGGCCGGAAGCACCGCATCTGGAATACCTTGATTTGCAATCCAACAAATTTCATGGTAAGATTAGCCTCACTGCTTTTAGACTGTCCTTGCTTGCTCTTGAATCTTTATTTATCTCTGATAAATTTTTATAGGACGGTGGCCCATAGAGGTTTTCTCAAACACCACATTGACTATGATAGATTTGTCCAACAACATGTTTGGAGGCCAAATCCCACTTCCATCACTTGTCACATTCTATTATTCCATTGCAAGTAACAATATAACGGGAAAGATTCCTTCTTTGATGTGCAATGCCACCCAGCTCGGGTTCATCGACTTGTCCAACAACAACTTAATAGGTAGCTTGCCTCGATGCATAACAAATTTTAGCACATACCTGTCAATTTTGGACTTGCGAATGAATCACCTTGGGGGCACAATTCCTCAATCATTTTCTTCCAAAAATTGCTTGACAACTCTTGACTTGAGCCAAAATTGGTTTGAAGGCACATTGCCCCGATCCCTTGTCAATTGTACAAATCTGGAAATTTTGGATCTTAGTAGCAATCGGATAGAGGATACATTCCCAAGATGGTTGGGAAAACTTCCAGAAGTAAAAGTTGTCATTTTGTGGTCCAACAATTTTAAGGATCTTTTGAACATTTTGAAGGGAGATCTCATCTTTTTGAAGTTACGCATTTTGGATCTGTCCGACAACAACTTTGGTGGTCCGTTACCAGCCAACTTGATAATGAACCTTAGAGGCATGAAGAATACAACAATTGGGCAACATGAACCACTGTATATGACATGGTTTTCCATAGGGGCGTTTTATGAAAATACTGTCACCGTGATGATGAAAGGGCAAGAGACAAAGCTAGTGAAGATCTTAACCATCTTCACGACCATTGACTTGTCACGCAACTCTTTCCAAGGAGACATTCCTGAAACTTTTGGCCATCTTCACTCTCTTGTAGGGCTTAACCTTTCGTACAACCACCTTACTGGTTCCATCTCTTTGACTTTAGGAAACTTGACCAATCTTGGATGGCTTGATTTATCTTCGAACATGCTTAGTGGGGGGATTCCTACAACACTGGGAGATTTGGCATCCCTTGGGTACTTAAACCTTTCGAATAACCAACTTATTGGTCAAATTCCTCAAGACAAGCAATTAAGCACATTTTCAAGCAACTCATTCGGTGGAAATCCAGGCTTATGTGGTACTCCATTGTCAAAGGCATGCCTTGGTGATGCTCAACCTCCCCCACCATTGTCCTCGTCAACTCTTGACCGTGAAGGACATGAGAGTAGGTTCAAATGAAAAGTAGTGTGGATAGGTTATGCCTCTGGAATTGTCATCGGGATTTCCATAGCATATATTGCGTTTGAAATGAGAAGGCCCAAATGGCTCGCGCAAGGAGTGAGAATGCTGGAGAGAAGTGCAGCCGAGTGGATGGAGAAGCCAAAGCGGAAGGCCATCAAGTTTCATGGACAGCGAAATTGTTGAGGAGTTGTCTCTTTAAACCATGTAATGTAGGTTCAATGAATAAACATGTCACTTGATCATCTTCAAATGTCATTTCCCTTTTGAAGGCTTGTTTCTAACGTCTTCTTCTTTTGTATCGTGGTGTAATCATATATGAGTTGAATTGAAAAGATGATCAGCTTAAAAAAAGGGAGCCAAAATACGGGAAAATGAAGCGAGAGCCATTATCCACTACAGATATCTCTTCCGCCCTTTGGAAAGACGTCGCGTCCTCACCGTTGTCTGTTCCAGACGGTGTGGTCCCTTCGGCATACCGTGACGTCCATCACCGACCACGCGGGCTCAGATTCCCCAACCGCCCACCATCGTACGATCCCCCGAGAAGATGACGGCAGTGACGCCAACTCCGACGCCCAGAAGAGCCTCAACCGGAGGAAGTGCGAGGCTCGGCCGCGACGTCCCCTGGGGCATGGAACTCGCTTCCTTTTCCCATCCCCAGATCCAAGCGCTGGGGACAAAAAAATGCGTCCTGGAGGCGGCGCGATTCTGAGCTTTCACGGGCTTCGTGGATATAATGATGTTCAATAACTTAGCACTGTAGAATTATTATCCTTTCTTTTTAAAAGGGGAATTGGGGAGTGGCTTCTCTGGAGTCAAGCGGCGTTGGACGCTCAGATGCTTGGAAAGGTGATTTTGCTGCAATGCGTGGCTGTTTCTCTTGAGGCTTTTGGTCTGAGTTGTTGTTAAGCATATAGGAACAAAGTCTGACTCAGCTACTATAACTCACTCAGCCACTATAAATTCAGCAGATAACACTGATGCTGGAAGAGAAAGAACTATGAAGAGAAAGAGTTATACGGAGCAGCAAAGCGAAGCAAAGAACACGTGGGAAAAACAAAAACGGGAAAGTAACAATGAGCTGATGATCAACGGTGAAGAGCTCGTGATGAAGGCAGACTTGGATTGTTATCAATGATTAAGAAAGCTTGAAATAAAGAAGATGTGGATCGCCAAGTCGTGTAGATCTCAACTGACACACGTGCTGTTATTCGGTTTAGAGTGGTGAAACAAATTAAGAAACAGTTAGTTGTATTCAGTTTGTTGTTCTGTTCTGATATAAGTAGTCTTCTTTTTCTTCGATGAAGAAGGAAGCGAAGATAGAAGCAAAATAGAGAGATAGAGCTTAGAGAGCAATCATCAATGGATGCTCTGCATTGTATAGCTGATACGTGCTGTGATAGAGAGACAGAAAACAGGGGATGTAAAACAGAGGATTTGTATTCATAAGCTGTCATTGTTATACAGAAGCTTTGTACTACAATCATATAGATATAGAGTGATTCGAAGTATTTCCTTTGCTGATTCCTCTGTATCTTGATTCATTTCTTCATCTTCATCTTCATCTTCACAGTTGTCACTTGTTCATGCCGTTGCGATGTTTGTCGATTTGTCGTAGATACTGGGACTGGATGTTCGAGAAGGAAAGCAAAGGCAGTTCAATTTCATTGGTACTGTCAAGTTTTATTCATGTTTTTGTGAGTGTTGATGTGTGTGTTTGTGAGAATCTTTTCACCTTTCTTGCCGGTTCACCTGGTATCTTCCTTGCTATGCTTGGCTATTGCACGATGAGTTCTGGCCCAAAAGAATAATTCTTAAGATAAGAAGCTCTTTTTTAACTGCCCCCCTTTCCCCCCTTTAGATTGTGTTTGAGTATGTCAGCTTGCACTATTGAAATGCTTGGATGGTAATTGCAGTATAGTTCCTTGAGCATACCTTGATGAATGATAAGACATTTTGAAATTTTGCTTGCTGAACGCCGTTTTTTCATTTCCAGATGGAACGCAAGTGTCTTTGGCTTTTTTTCTCTTCGGTTTTATTTATTTATTTTTGCTAAGACATTTTCTTTTTAGTATTATTCTACAAAATATGCACAAGAGGTGTTGATTCAATGATTCATTGATGCCTCACGAATCCATAATATGCAGTGTAAACTTCACTTAATGAATCATATTTGTTAGGGAAGTTGCTGCGAGAAGTTGAACCCGAGTTAATGGATGCTTTAATTGAGGCTACAAAAGATGGTGACCACAGTAGGCTGCGAGCTTTATCTGTATCCGAGGTGTGGTTTGGCGAAGATGATGATGAAGGAGAAGAAGATTTCTAGCAAGAACAAGAGGAGGAGGTACCTGGTTTTAACTTTGTCGCTGAAAAAAAATCTGCATCGCCCACCGCTGCCACATAAAGTTTCATTTGCATCCTCTTAGAGGAAAACAGGTTCAACATGTATGGGATGTGTGAGGAGTCGACTTCCCAATCACCTAGAGAAGAAAGTTTTCCCTGTACTTACTTGATTCGATACTTAGTGCCCTAGTTTTTATTAAAAAATCTAAGCATAGGCTAGGATCCCTGGCTTCGTATTTACTGAGAGGTGCTGATTTCTACGGGTGTCTTAAGCCATGGAAACCTTATAGTGGGATTAGATACATTAGCCCATACAACATAATACGTACGTGCACGACAATTTTTCTATATCCTAGCGATAAAAGTGATGATTGCCACATATAATTAATAGGTTAATGACATAACATTTAAATGATTTGAGTCTGCAGAAAAGCAGATACGCTACGCGGGGAACGTACATGGAGGGAGAAAGGAAATATTTTTTCTTCTATAAAATACTATCATCACTTAGGATTACGCATTCATAGACATGCTTGAAATGAATAATTACTTTACCTTTTCAATATCGTAGAGGATACGATAAATTTGAAACATTTAATGTGCCAAATGATCTGATCTAGTTCATATAATACAAAAACTTACATAAAAAATTGTCTAAAAAAAAGTGTTTGTCAGAAGACGCAATCTTTGTGGGAGCTCACCTTTGCCTTTCAATTCACGTGTCCCTTTCTTTGAAACGGCATCACTTTCTTTGTCTTTTTCTGCATTTTCATATTGTTCTCCGTTTTTCTTTAAAATGACACTGGATGTGAAAGAGTATCAATCCATTTCCTCCTCCACCTTGCACGATGTTTGTCCTCCCTAATTGCCCCGTGCAACTTTGGTCAGCAGACTTCACATGAATCTTTCTGCAACAGAATCCATTTGCTCTGCCCTTTACTGGCCAAAAGGGTCTTGGATGAAACCCAAAATTCGAAATCAAAGTCTTACATGTATTGTATAAATTAGTTACTTAGTAACCAAACTTGCTACTTTTAGTGAAAAAGAGAGACTTATGTTTAACTTTGCATAGAAAGTAGTGCGGAGTGGGAGCAGTTTTTCCTACAAAAGACTTCAGCAAGAACATTTAACCTGTTTTCTATAATAGAGCCATTAATATCTCATTTCCAATTTTGTCAAGGGCTACCCCTACCTTTTTAGAAGTGCACATCAAGGTTGAATCTTGGCTGTATAGGTTACTGTCGATACCGCAGATTTAGATGATGAACAACTTTTTTTAATTATCCAAAGATATAATACGTGATAAACAACTTTTTGTTAGGCAGAGATTGTGGCACCCCTCGAACGGCCCCCGATCCGTTAGGGTCGCCACAGTTCCCTTACCTTTCACTTTCCCTAATAACACGTCAGTCTGATACCATTTCAATTGCAGCAGGTCCATACAACCTGGGGGTTTACATTTTTTTAGATCGGTCCCTTGCGCAGTTCATATACGGAAGCACATCCAACAACTCCCTTCCCTATATTCAGAAAACGATGCACACCAACTAAACATTTATAAGTAAAAGCCGAACACTTTTATTTACTTAAACCAGATAGATATCATTCATCGGTACATCAAAATGCCATGGTTTTCTATACATGACTTTACTTCAAAAGATGACCGACATCTCCTCCAACAGTCGTATACTTAAAGTCCATCGATCAGTGTCAGTGTCCAAAAGTTCATTCCTTTGCTATCCTCCTCATCGTGGTCATATCCAACCACTTGATCCATCTACTGGTGGCAGTGGCAGCAGATGAATCTTATCTAGTCTGAAATGTTAATCCCCAAAAGGGGTGAGTACAACCACTCAGCAGTAAAGATCCACCAAACTACTCATTGCGTCAAACCGAACAATCAAGGCATCATAACAAAGCACATATCATTCATGCATTCAAGCATAACTTACCTTGCAGCCATGCATATGTCATCATACCATATGTGCATATACCATCATGCACTCATCATCAAGCATTCATGCATATATCACCATGCCATATGTGCATATAGCACTATGCAGTCATGCATATCTCACCATGCCATCGTACATATACCACCATGATTCATATCATCCATGCTATCAAGCATACATCACCATGAGATCCATTCATGCCTTTATGATCGCATTTTCAATATCAAATAGCATTAATTTACTTTCATAAGCAGATCATGCGTTATGCCATATGCATACACCCATGCACATGATTCATTTTCAATTATTATCTTTCGCAAGGATCTCATCAGTTTTTCTTTCCAGGGACCAATGTTTGCATCCCACAATTTATCGCTCGCATTCAACCAGGCATCGCGAGGAACCTCCGGGCATGTATTCAAAATACAACCAGGCATCCGGCACCCCCACATTTCGGGCATCTCGTATCCCAACTGGCATCATGAGGTATCCCCTCGGCATACACCTCCGAGGCTTCTGGAATTACGTACCGCCATACCACCAGGCATTCCCCCTGGAATTACGTACCGTATACCACCGGGCATCTCGAAACTCCCGAGGACATCTGGCACCCTCACATTCCAGGCATTCGGCACTCCCCTGTCCGGGCATCCCGACACTCCCGGGGCATCGTCGGTTCACACCTCCGACGGTATCCACATTTATCATAATTCATATTCACAATTTGTGTCTCAATATCAACATGGCACATGATGTGATGGCAACAAGGTCAATTTCAGCTTTTGATTTTATATGTAATGCCAATTATCATCACATGCGCAGCAAGATTCAATCACTTAAAACAATATAATTCATGGGGCTCATATAAAACAGAATAGTCCATGCATTACAGCTTTTGAAATTCGCACAATCCAGCTAGCATAGTTTTAGAAAATTTTTTCATTAAATACCCAAATGAAATTCAAAAATTATGAAATTCGAACATGTGATATTCAAGACATAAAGGCAGATACTTTATGAAGAACACTACACCAAAAGATCCCTATATAGTTCAATACAGACCACGCATCACAGCACTACTAATTCTGTCCGTTCCACTTGCACAGTTTTTGAAACATTTTTGGTTAAATAGGCAAATGAACTTCAAAAATTACGTAATTTGAATATGTTGTAGGGAAGACATGAAGAGAGATATTTCATGCAGAACACACTTCCAAAAGAACCTCATACAAAACGATATAGTCCACGCATTGCAACTTACAAAGTCCGAACACATCAGATTGCACAGTTTTAGAAAACATCTCCGATTAAATACCCAAATGACCTTAAAAAATTATGAAATTCGACTATGTGATAGCCAAGACCATAAGGTAGATACTTCATGAAGACATCAAAGTCAGATTCGTCCTAGGTAATTAAATATGGACGGTTAAAACCCCTGTTCCTAGTACCGAAATTTCCAGATCTAACTATCTCCGAAAGACCACGATTTCACCTACCTACTCTCGTTTTTTTTCTCTAAATTTTTGATATGTTCCACCTCAAGAAGTATACTACAACTTTCATTAAGAGATCAAGGTGATATTTTCACAAGAATGTTACTTTACAGACCACGAAACCACTGAAGGTCATCACGACGAATTCCAGATCTAGTCTCTCCAAAAAAAAATCATTTCACTAACCATTTCTTGTTAGTTTTGCCTCAAATTTTAGTATGTTGTTCTTCAAGGTGTTCTCTACAACTTTCATGAAGAAATTGAAACAAGATTGTGACTAAAAAGTCACATGCAACACACAATCTCATGGACGGTCGGACTGGTCTTTCCAGAAACAGCATGCATGACCAACGAATCTCTCTCCATAGCTCCGAAATTTCATCCCATCTACCACAACCAAGACTTACCATCTACTACACATACACACAGCAATGCAAAGAGTAGGTTTTAGGACTTCACTTGTCTTAAACTCAAGCACAAACAGTGACAAAATGGCAGGCAAGGCGGCGAAGGAACGGCGGTGAACGAGTGGCGGTGAACGGACCTCCTCTTCTTCTCTCGCACGCTCCCTCTCCCTCTCTCGATTTCCCTCTCTCTCTCTCCCTTGGCTCACCTCCCTTTCTCTCTATCCGCCCACTTCCCCTTTTCCTTTTGGGTTGAATAAAACCCTTGCATGCTCCCATTTTTGCACGGAGGGACACTTGGTTACAAAGGGGCAACACTTGGCAAGCTTTTCTTGCCACTTGGCATTTTTGCCATGCACATGATGGGCCTTCAATGGGCCGGGCTTGGGCCAGGTCTTTGGTTGACCAAATAGGGGAAATGGTGGGCTGGTTTTTGGGCCTTAAGAAATCAGCCCACACCTTTTCTTAATAATCCACCTTAATCTCCACTTATAATAACTTATTTCAATTATTCACATGGCCATAAAATTTTGCAACATTAATCGATAAAAATCCAACTTATAAAGTACATGGCCAATAATAAAAATTTTCCCTGTCAATTTATCCTTTAATACAAATCCATAATCACTCATGGACATATGATATATTTTCAACCAAATAATTGTCCATTAGAATGCTCGGCCTTAATCTATTACAATTCTTTGTTCTAAAGGCCATAACATAAATCAATAACACTTCCATCACCTATTCATGGTTCATGGTATATCCAGGGGTTATTATGAAATTTTAGGATGCCACAGAGATGGTATGAGATCTTTATCACCCATAAAATATGCCAAATCTTACATATATTGAGAAATTGATTCATTAGTGATGTGATCCATTGGTCATGCATGAAACTTTAGTTCTACACAATGTCCATCTTCCTTCTCTAGCATCTGTTCAGGTTTCTCAATTTTCGATTTTCAATTCCCAGGAGTGTCGTGAGTATTCAAGCTTAGCAAGCAAGTGGTTTGACGGTTTAATCAGTAAAGACATTCAATTGGCCAATGAAGTTTTCTCCATTCATACCATTGATTTTGACCGGCAAGTAAGTTGACAGATATCTCTTACTGTTTGAGCATTTAGTTTTATATATTGGAGCATTCAAATCTCTTGCAGTCCATTTATAGCATCTTGAACAACTCCATGTCGGCCGTATAAAAAATTTCCATGGGTTGCTGCTGAATCAACTACTCGTTTAACATTCAGCTTTTGACGCCATAGACCATTTGATGGTTTTCCACAGGCGGTAACGCATGGCATGTAGTTAACATTTGCACAACTCTATAGTTGGTCGGGCTCATTCATCGCTGATGGATTTATGAGATGGGCCTGAGTTGGCTCGTCCGCCCAAGTTGGGCCCAAAAAGCCCGGCCCACGGGAATAGGGCCCGTGGATGGGGGAAGGTATAAAAGGGAGGAGAGAGAGAGAGAGAGAGAGACGCACCCTTTGGCACAATCAACGTACGCTTCTCTCCCGCGCGTTTTCTCTCCCGAAGAACAGTAGGCATACGGCTTCCAATTTCTTCCCTTCAAGGCTTCATCGACCGGATTCTCTTCCTCCATTGACGACGGTGTCTAATCTGTGGCTAACAAGGTACGCTCGACTCCGTGGTGTGCTTTACGATCGGTGATACGTGTTTTCCCGGGCTTCGTCTTCCGCATTGATTTAGGGGTTCGATTTAGTGTCGAATCCGGTTTTCGGGGATCAGTCATTCCCAACATTGGTATCAGAGCCCTAGTTCACGTTTTCCCGATCAATTTGATGTTTTTTGATTGATTTATCGCGAAAAACCTTCGGCCGTACGGATCGGGGCGAAAATCCCGACACCCGAGCGCTGTTCGGCCATTTTTCTGAGTTTTCGTAAGTCAAAATTGAATTCTGAATGCACTGGGTGAAAGAGGTTGTTGAGACGAGTCCGGCGACATGTTGTGCGTCGTCGGAAGACGCCGCACGGGCCCACACGCGCGGCCACAAGCCGCTGCGCGTGGGCGCCACGCGCGCGAAGCGTTGGCTTCGGCCAGCGCGTGCGCGACACGCGCCGGTCCGCGGACCGACGCGTGCTGACATCACGTGATGACGTCATCGTGACGTCATCCAACGGTCGGTAACCGCTCGGATGACGTCACCGATGACGTCATCGCCGACGACGGTTGGCCGGCCGGTCACCGGCCGGCGACCCGACCCGACCCGACGGCGACCGACCCGACCCGATCAGCCTGCGCATGCCGCGCACGTGCGGCTGACGTCTGCGTGACGTCAGCACGCTCACGCGCGAGGCACGTGCCGGCTGACGTCTGCGTGACGTCAGCTAGCGCACGCGCGCGGCACGTGCGGTCGGTTCGTCCAACCGGCACGGCCGGTCCGACCGGCCCGACCGGTCCTCCGACCCGCGTGCTTGTTGACCCGACCCGTTGACCGTTGACCCGACCCGTTGACCGTTGACCGACCGTTGACTTTGACCGTTGACCGTTGACCCGAAAAAAAAAAAAAAGGAATTTGTTTCTTTTTTCAATTATGTCTGTGTGGGTTTTAGGTAATCCATTTTCATTCTGCATTTGTTGCATGAATCATGGAAATTTATGTATTTTCCATTTTGTTTATTGTGAATGATAAGTGATCCATTTTAGTTCTGCATTTGTTGCAGAAACTATGATGCGTAATGCACGGATACCTGCAATCCCGAGAACGGACGAAGGAAGAGCTAGACTGAAAAGGCTGATGAAAGAGTTAGCTGATTTTCGGTGGCTTGATGGTGATTTAGTATCACATATGGTCAAGGTCAATCAGATGATACAGGAAATCATCAATAATGGTTATCTTATGCCGGATTTTGAGAAGGTGCCGGCTTTGTTGAACACTCTTCCACCTGAATGGCAAGCAGTGTTAGATCGGCTATGGGAGGTCAACGTGGTCCCGGGTTATAGGAGGCTGGTGGAAGCTTTTGTAAGAGAGCACTATAGGATTGAGTTGGCCAAAACTTCAACCCTTAGATTGTGCGCTACGTGGCGCAGAATGAATGCACCTTGGTGGCGACATGAGAGCTCTCCAAAAGTTTTTCCATGGTTGGCAAATGTGCCTTCAGTTTTCTCAGATATTTTGGCTGATAGATTAGAAGGGACATTTCCTAATTATTTCTTAGATTAATTGTGAGATTTTTTTTATAGATGTAAATATCTCTTTCCATGTTGATATTTTTCTTTGTATATATTGCTTAGTGTAATGTATAGTTGTATTATGTGAAAGCTCTGTTATTCTATTGGATGTTAGATAATATTTGCTTTCTGTTACTGCTGATTGCTGTGGGTAGTTAGCTGTGGGTAGTTATAGAAGTTTTTGTAACTTCATAGAATTGATTTTGCATATGACAATCATATTAATGATAATTTTAAGTTAGGATTTTTGGAGGATGATTGGAAACATAGTGACCTTTTGATTCTGAAGCCTAACTTGAAATTATTCATTAATATGATGGGTCTATGCAAATAAGGATGCATAATTGATAGGCATTAATTATTCGTGCATGTATGTCTGATGTGTTCAGAACGATAGTTCAGCAACTAAGAATGTAATTGCTGATATGAACGGCTACAATTGTGAAATATTGAATATGAAGATTCAATATGTGCTGGAAAAGCAAGAAGCACTAGAAGCTCTTGACCATGTTATGGAAGATCTTGAGAATGCTGTGCGCCATCTTGAGCTGGTAGAGGACCGCTTAATGGCATGTGAGCTGAGAATAGATATTTGCAATGCTGGTTCTAGCTCATAAAGGGTTTTGAGCTCTAAGCACAAGCGTATTGATTCGTTCAATATGTGGGAATGCAAAGGATCAAGTCCTTATTGCAGGAAATCAAGAGTTAACCAACACAAGAGAGGAAAACGTCCTCAAGTTAAGAAAATGTCAAGGGTGAGGTGTTACAATAGTGACAAGAAAGATCACTATGCTCGCGACTGTCGTGAGTCAAAGAAGGTAAACACCTTTTGTACATTTGAGAACTTTGATTATGTGTCAAGTTCTGAATTATTGGATGAATCCAATCCTTTGTGGACTGTAGATTCAGGAGCAACAGACGATCTAGCGAAGGATAAAGGATCATTCGTGGAATTCCGACGAATACCAACTGGAACTGAGTGGATCTATGTGGAAAACAACTCCAGAGCTGAAGTTAAAAGGGATTGGCACCTGCCAACTGAACATGTGTGGTGGACGCAACTTGTTCCTACATGATGTTCTAAATGCTCTGGAGATTCATTGAAATTTAAGTGTCTGTTTTGCTGTTGGTTAAGCTTGGTTTTAATATGAACTTCCATAATAGAGCTGTAGATTTGTATTTGGATACAAACTACTATAATAGTGGTCACTTTCTAGATGATTTTATTGTACTAAATGTTAACTGTGGTGATGTCAATATTTGTTATTCCCTTGTTTCACGTCTCCTACTTCATATGATAATGATGTGAATGTGTGGCATGCTTGACTTGGTCATATTGGCCAACAACATATGAAAAGACTAGCCAAAGAGGGCTTGTTGGGCAATATTGAATAAGTTGATTTGTCCATATGTAAGCATTGCCTAGAAGGGAAAACGACAAGGAAACCATTTGGAAAAGGTAAAAGAGCTAACGTTCCTCTGCATTTAATCCATTATGACGTTTGTGATTCAATGAATGTGAGAGGAAAGCATGGGACTGTTTACTTCATCACTTTTTAATAGATGATTATACTCGATTCGGATGTGTCTATTTGATTTCTCATAAATCTGAAGCATAAGTTGTTTCAAAAGGTTTATGAACTTGATAGAAAATCAATTAGACAAGAAAATAAAAGTATTGAGATCCGATCGAGGTCGAGAATATTTATCTGATGAGTTCAGAAAATAATGTGATGAAAAGGAATAGAAATATAGTTGTCTATTCCATATACTCCTCAACAAAATGGTGTTGCAGAGAGAAGAAACAGAACCCTACTGGAAATGGTTAGGTCCATGATGGTGTATGTTAACTTACATATCACTTCTTGGAGTGATGCGTTGTTAACTGCTGCCTAAATACTTAATCGGGTGCCTTCCAAATCAGTTAGTTCCACTCCATATGAGTTATGGATAGGTAGAAACCGGACTTAAGTTTACTTAAGCCATGGGGTTATGCTACCTATACTCATATGTCCTCTCACAAGTTTGGGAAATTGAGTCCCAGATAAAAGTAGAGTATTTTAATGAGAAACTCCGAACACTCGAAAGGGTATGTGTTCATAGGTGAGAAGGAAAGTGGGAGAATAACTGAATTTGAATCACGGGATGTCACATCCTTAGTGGATGAATTTCCTAAGAGGGGCGAAATAAGGGAAAATTACTTCCTATTTGAAACCTTGGATCAAGATAATGATGTCAGTGGAGTTCGTCCAAGTGGGAGTAATATGAGATGTGATGAATTGAATTCAACTCATTCTCAATTGCAACCACCTGATGTGACGACATCATCATTACCTAATCCAAGTGGGAGCATAATTGGGAATAATGTGCTAAGTGTACAATCTCCCATACAGCGAAAAAGTTGCCAAAGTATTCCTCGTCGATGTCTTGACATTGAAGGGGAAACTTTTATGATTGCTCCGCAAGATGAGGATGAGCCAAGAAATATTAATGAGGCTCTTAAATGCCCTAGTAAGGAAAAATGGATTTATGCAATGAAAGAGGAGATGGAGTCAATGAAGTCAAACCAAGTCTGGGAACTGGTTGATCTTCCAAAAGGGATGCAGAGCTATTGGGAACAAGTGGGTTCTCAAAATAAAGTGAAAGGCTGATGACTCGATAGAAAGGCATAAGGCTCACCTTGTGGCGAAGGGGTATAATCAACAGGAAGATATTGATTATGAAGATACGTTTTCTCCTGTAGTGAGATTTACCTTAATTCGCATTATTCTGGCAATAATGGTTAGTATGGATCTTGAGTTACATCAGATGGATGTAAAGACTGCTTTCCTCAATAGAGAATTAGAGGAAGAAGTATATATGGAACAACCTGTTGGTTTCATAGTGAAAGGCCAAGAAGAAAAGGTATGTCGACTTTGGGGGTCGATATATGGCCTTAAGCAGTCGTCAAGATAATGGTATATACGTTTTCATAATACCAAAATGGCATATCACTTTACAATGATTGATAAGGATCATTGTGTATATATCAAAGATCCAAAGATCAATTTGTGATCATATCATTATATGTTGATGATATACTAATTGCCAGAAGTAATATGGAGTTTGTCAATACTGTCAAAAGTTGGTTCTCTTCCAATTTTGAATTGAAGGATATGAGATTGTAAACCCATAGACACTCCTATTGCAAAAGGTGAAGGATTGAGCCAAAAACTGTGTCCAAGGACTCCACAAGAGAAGGAACAAATGAAACATGTTCCTTATGCTAGTGCTGTTGGAAGCTTCATGTATGCTATGATGTGTACAAGACCTGACATATGTTTTGTAGTTGGAATGGTGAGTAGTTACCAATCCAATCCAGGTCAAGCACATTGATAAGCCGTTAAGAGAATACTGATGTATCTAAAGTGGACTGCTGATTATACGTTGAGTTATTATGGAAAGGATCTGCGACTCTAAGGCTATTCTGATGTTGATTGGGGAGGAGATTTAAATAAAAGGAAATCTACCTCTAGGTTTGTTCTCTTACCGAATAATGGCACCATGTGTTGGAGCAGTAAGAAACAAAAGTGTATAGCCTTGTCCATGATGGGAATTGAGTTCGTGGCATTATCAGCAGTAGTATAAGAAGGTGTTTGGCTTAAGAGATTTTTTGGATCATTTAGGTGTTATTGGAAGTGCTGCAGATTCATTGTTGGTTAACTGTGTTGGTTAACTGTGATAGCCAAGCAGCAAAAGTGTACACCAAAAAATCCAAAATATCATGGCAAGACCAAACTTATAGATACCAAGTATAATTTTGTCAATGATATGATTGTACGAAAAGATGTGAACTTAGAGTACATACTACGCATAGAATGGTAGCAGATCCTATGACAAAGCCAATACCTAGAGATGTGTTTTGTGGCTATGTGAAATCTCTAGGATTGCGTAGAGGATGATGTACTGAATATTGTAATTTCCCTAAGAGTTCACATTTGATGAATTTATGTTTTCATCATTAATGCCTATGAATCTTTGTTTGATCTTTATGCATCTTAATGCTCAGTGCATTACTTTAAGTTAGGAAAGTATGTCGGACAGATATGAGATTAGCCCACTCACACGGGTAATCGCCTTTATTTACTGTGTGATAAATAGAGATGAGACTGTTTTTAAGCTTATTATCTAGGTGATAATCGAGAGCTCAAGCTTAAAACACGTATGTCGCCTTAACTGGGTGTTAAGATGAGGACATAATACTTACTATGTCCGAAAGTAAAATACCCCACATATTTTACTTTATCTGTCTATGATGCCAGATGTGAGTTCTGATGAATTTTGTGATTGAGTAGATACGTGAACTCATGTTAGACATTGGGTATGTCTGAACTATCATCTGTATGGTATTGAAAGTGTAGACATACGCTCCATGGGAAAGGAGTTAATACCATAATACGTATTTCAAACTATGTATGCATGAGACGACCAATAAGAGTGGCAAAAGTTTGATCTCAACTTTTTTTATGTCGTGTGAGACTCTTGAGGAAAAGAGTTCTTCAATTTTTTAGTCCCCTCATGACTCTTACTTATTCTCAAGATTTCTATTTAGTGTTTGCTATCTTAGGATGTTGCCAACGGTCATGAGTTTGATTCGATCTAATGGGGCATTTCTAGAAAAGCAAGCTGAACTGAAATTGAGAGTTTGAAGGAAAGAGGAAGACCGATTTTGGAGAATCACATTGTAGTTTTGTATTCACCGGTTAACCAATTATGACTGTCTTTGTGATAATCATAATTGTGAATACAATATATATATCATTGTTTGAAAGAGATCAAGAGAGATATAAATGTGATCGATCGATCTAGGGTACTGCATACTAAATCTACTCGGAGTGTGATGCCCATTATGAGCTGCTATATATTCCTAACAGATGTATGGCAACGAGCTCTCGAAATATGCTGGTCACACAGATTATTCACCGGTATGAATGTTGAATAGAGGAATAGAGGATTCTGTTTGGCCCACCATGTTAAGAGAAAGTCTATGATGGATTTTTCTCTGATGAGGCTGAGTAGGGCCTGTCCGCCCATGTTGGTTTTGTACCACCATGTGCGAGTGGGAGATGATGGATTTATGAGATGGGCCTGAGTTGGCCCGTCCGCCCAAGTTGGGCCCAAAAAGCCCGGCCCACGGGAATAGGGCCCGTGGATGGGGGAAGGTATAAAAGGGAGGAGAGAGAGAGAGAGAGAGAGAGAGAGAGAGAGACGCACCCTTTGGCACAATCAACGTACGCTTCTCTCCCGCGCGTTTTCTCTCCCGAAGAACAGTAGGCATACGGCTTCCAATTTCTTCCCTTCAAGGCTTCATCGACCGGATTCTCTTCCTCCATTGACGACGGTGTCTAATCTGTGGCTAACAAGGTACGCTCAACTCCGTGGTGTGCTTTACGATCGGTGATACGTGTTTTCCCGGGCTTCGTCTTCCGCATTGATTTAGGGGTTCGATTTAGTGTCGAATCCGGTTTTCGGGGATCAGTCATTCCCAACAATCGCTCCAACTGGTACGACAAACTTCACCATGTTTAGATTGTTGTTCCGTGCACATGCAAACATTGCCCGTTGCTGAAACTCGCATTTGCCAATTGCCAAGAGTTTGCATGGTTGACATCTCCTACTGTCACATTGTCAAAATAAATTTTGGGTTCCATGTTTATGCTGAATATTTTTCTACCTCGTACTTCCTATAGGAGTTGCGAAAGCTTGTATGGAGAGTACAGTCGACTCAAGAACAGCCAGTAAAAAATGAGAGAGAAGCTAGCATAGCGCTCCTAAGGGCGCAGAAGTCCTCTACTTGTTTCCTCCGAAGCCATGCGAGGCAATTATGTTGTAGCAATACATGATTACCCAGCTGATACTCACCTCTTGTACTAATCTATTTTGCAACATTTGCATTTTCTATTTCCAGGGTCCGGTTGAATCGTTCTACGGTTCAGGATTGTATGAACCGCGTGCCAAATGGAATAGTTATGCCGCTAAACGTTATTTACTTGCCTTTACCTTTCCATTGCCTGCTAATTTCTTCAATTCCGGAGAGTTATAAAAGGAGCAAAATAATGCAAATTGTCTGATAGAAAAAAGAAAAAAAGGGAGGTTAAGCTCTGTTCTTATATATGGTCAAAAAAAAAAAGCTCTGTTCTTATAAATATTTATTTTGACGCTCGGTTTGTGCTTTTGCATTTGAATCTACCTGGATAATATTCATGCTGGTGCCGGCCAGTACAGATGTAGTTGAATCCTATACAAGTACATATGCACTGAAGTAAACCCTTTTTCGCCTGGGAAGGTTGCGAGCGAATGCATCCCACCACATCGGCACACGAGGTTATCAACAATGCCCTTGGTCTATCCCGATTGCATCCCGTAAGCACGGAACAAGTGCACTAGACATTATATGTAAATAGACGCGTACACAAACACAAACACACAAAGATCTAGGACTGTTGTGTTAGGGGTGAATATATTAGGGTAGGGTCGACACCAGAATATTTATACAAAGGGAGTGACGAGGAAAATTATATAAAAAAAATCTTAAACCTATTGCATTCGTGCAAATTTGATTTTAAGCCTTTCAATTTGGTTAATTTAGTCTTAAATCTTTTGACAATTTGCTAATGGAGTTTATTTGGTTGGAAATCGTTGACGTGAATGTTAGTTGTTCTACATGGCATGGTCGATTGTTGTTAACGTGAACAATTTTCGCATATCTTTAAAAATTTTCTTCTTTTATTCTTTATTCTTTTTCCAATTGCCATTGGCAACTCTCGCCGGCTATGAATGCCCTTGCTAGATTTGGGTGAGGCCCTCGCTTGCAACAAAGGCCTGTTGTGCCTAGCAAGGCTGCAAAGGCATTGGCGAGGCTGCGGGCGAGGGCCTCCTCGGCTCCACTGGTTGTGAGAGAGGCGGCTCTTGCCTAGTCTAGGAGAGGCTTTCACAGCTGGCGAGGATCGCCATGACCCTCACCAGTCATAATGAGAAAAGAAAAAAGAGCAAAGAAAGAAATAAAGGAAAAAATGAAAATAAAAAATAAAAAAATTCAGAAAAAAATTGTTCATGCTAGCATTGGTCTATCACGTAGAATGCTAGGAGTCACGTTAGTGATTTTCTATCAAATTTGGCTGAAATGACATAATTAGCAAATTGTCAAAATGTTTAATATTGAATTGGCTCAAATGTAATAGATTTTAAACTTATTTGGTAATTTCCCAGGAGTGATGCCATCTCTTTTGGTGCATCTCTTTGTAGATTGTAGAACTACTTTCGTATGCATTAATGTGAAATAATTCTTAATGACTATACATTTCACATTGAAATGTATAGTCAAAATCATTACGAAGAGACGTACGGGAATTCCTTTTATCATGACCCTCAAAATTTTGGCCTCATCCGCATGTCCTTATTAGCAATGAGATCGAAGAAATTCACTTATCGTGGTTAGTGACATGTATCAATATGAATATGAACCTTATCAAAAGCAAAAAAGAAAAAGAAAGTGGGGAATTTGTATGAAAATTGTCAGAATCATAAGTAATCAAAACTCAAATACTAATAAGAGATTGTGTCGATTTTCTAGATTTTTGTACCGTATTTTCAATCAAAACGAGAAGTTTGATTAAGATTTATTCTAGCCGAAAGAGAATATTTTTTTTTTGGGTGATTCAAATCGAAAAGCATTTTCCTTCCGATTACGGACAAAAGGCTTTACCCATGGAACCGATATTAAATGATGATATCATTTCATTTCTTTTCGGCTCAGCCATGAACGTGACTCTAGCGTCAATGAAAAGAAAAAAGAAAAGTGCCCTGAAATATGGTCAAGTCTAATTAAGACTATTTCATGGCAAGTTATCTATTGAAGTTTGTTTGTCTAATTTTAGCGAGGGTGAAAATACTCATATGACAAAGAAAACGTGATATTCAATATAGCCTTTGGAAGGTCACTTCCTGCTACTTTATTTTTCGCTTTTCTAAACATCGTTTACTTTGGACAAAGCTGGAACGCTTTTACATGGGAATCCAATCCCATTTGGTATAGCTTTCGGTGAAAGCACTAGGACTAAAATATATATTTGGTACCAGCCTTCCAACAGACCATTGAGAGCAGACGTGTGGAGAGAACTTGGCTTATTAGAAGGGCTATATAAGTTGAATCCCTATCCCAACCACCAATAAACTCACTCGGATGCTAGTGTCACTTGTCGGTCGATTACGAATGATCAAACACCCGTGCGGCCTTAGGATTTTACTCCCAAGTCAGCCTCACACGCACACACATGACACGAGGGTTGTATGAACAAAGGGACGAGTGTATTTGCTTGTGAACGTGATGAACACAATGAGGGGGAGAGACCCCTATTTATACAAGTTTGAGTCTCATCTCATCCGTTAATTGTCCCTTCGATCTAACGGCTGTGTTTGAATATATGCAATCATTACTAGTCTGTACAGTAGGCCACTCAATGTGTCTAGGCTTGGGAAAGCCCAGGTAGTGTGTCAGAAGTATGGGCAGGGCGAGTAGGGCGGCCTGACATGGAGTAGGTGAATGGTCACAGGTTTTTGTTTGTATTGCGCATGGGCCGATCGTGTGTTGATCATGGGTTGTTCATGGATCGGTTGTGGGCTGCTCGTGGGCTACCCTTCGTGTGTGACATGGCCTCATCTGGTCGGTCTTGGATTATGCTTCGTTCGTGAGCCGTGTCAATCTCCCCCACCTAATCGGGCGACGCCCTCGTTGCGTTTGTGGCATGGAAGGCATTGATGTGTTTCTTGAATTGCCACTGAGTCTCGAACGGCTCCCAACTTTCTTCGCTCTTGGGAAAGCCCTTCCATCGGATGATGTACTCCTTTGGTGCACAATATCTTTTCCGTATGACCTGGTCCGCCATGATGCATTCAACATCTCGATCATAGGAGGTTTTCGCCCCAAGGGGTGCCCGTTGTGACTCGCCTCGATCTGGGTCATCCTCATTCGCATCGAAAGGTTTTGGCATACTCACATGGAACACATGGTGTATTTTGAGTTTGGCCGGCAAGTCCAACTTGTATGCAACCTTCCTGATCTGCTGCAACACTTGAAAGGGGCCTTTATACCGATGTATCAGTCCTTTGTGCACGTCACGGTATCGAAGGACCAAGTGTAGCTTGGCCAATACCAAGTCCCCGACCTGAAACTCTATGTGCCGTTGCTTCTTGTTGGCCCACTTCTTCGTGAGCTTCATTGCCCTATGTAGGCACGCCTGTGCCAAGTTTGCATGTTCATCCCATTCTTTAGTGAACTTGTATGCAGAGGGACTATTTCTCCGGTATCCCAAAGCAAAGCGGTTGTTGCCCAGTCACGATCTCGAATACGCTTTGGTTCGTGGACTCACTCCGCTACAAGTTGTAGGAGAATTAGGTCACATCAATCAGCCATGCCCAGTTCACTTGCATGTTGCTCATATAGTGCCGGAGGTAGATTTTTAGGAGCACGTTCACCCTTTCCATCTAACAGTCGGTTTGAGGATGAAGGCTCGTGGAAAAGTTGAGGTTTGTCCCTAGCAACTTGAAGAGCTCAGACCAGAACCGCTTGGTGAATCGAGGATCGTGATCACTCACAATCGTGCGTGGTATGCCCTAGTGCTTAAGGACGTGCAGCTTGGCTATTTCCTCAGCTAGGCAATCCTTTGTGGCTGGCACGAATGTTGCGTACTTGGAGAAGCAATCTACCACGACCATAAAGGTCTGACACCCTTCGGACTTTGGCAAGTTCATGATGAAGTCCATGGAGATGCTCTCCCATGGACGTTCCAGGATAGGCAACGGTTCAAGGAGCCCCGCTGGTGACTGTTGCTTTATCTTGTCTTATTGGCACACAAGACATGTCTGCATGTAGGCTTCAATGTTGTTTCACATGCGTGGCCAAAAGTATTGATCCTCGACGAGTGCCATGGTGCGGTGGATACCCGGATGACCCGCCCATTTAAAATCGTGACACTCACGTATCACTTCCTTCCTGAGTTTCCCATGGAGCGGCACATAAAGTCGCCATCCCTTGGTGTAAAAGAGATCATCCTCACACCAAAATCGCCTCGTCTTGCCCTCTTAGGCATATCGAAAGAGGGCTTGGGCCGTTTGGTCGTATTTTAGCCCCTCCTTGATACGGTCGATCCATGGACAGTTGAGTTGACTCATCACGTTGGCCAACTTCAGCTTCTTGCTTAAAGCATCGATCACAGAATTGGATTATCCGAGCTTGTATTCCAACGCATAATCAAACTCGGCCAGGAAGTCTTGCCACCGAGTTTGCTTCTGGCTGAGCTTCTTCTAAGTTTGGAAGTAACTTGTGGCCACATTATCGGCCCTCACGACGAACCGTGATCCCAAGAGATAGTGCCTCCATGTACGAAGGTGAGATAGCTAGTACGAGTACCTAGAGGGGGGTGAATAGGTATACACAAAAAATTTCTCGATGTTTGCACGATATTTAAACAATTAGAGACTTTGCAACAGTTGAAAATTCAATCGCAAGACTGAGTAAGGGAAAGAGAGAATTGAACACTCAGTTTATAGTGGTTCGGCTTGATTCAAGCCTACGTCCACTCTTCTGCACTGACAGCCGATTGGCTGGATTCCACTATGATCAAAGAGTTGTTACAGTGTTGATCTTCCTTGATTTCTAGGTGTAGATGATCTACCACACTTGCTCAAGGCGTCACCAAGTATAAACACTCTCAGTATACAATTTCGCTCAGTCTCAACTAACAATCAAAGGATCTTCAGACTCTGGAATTTTTCTATCGATCACACTCTTAAAACAACTAGAACGTCTTCCTTTTATACTCCTTCATGCCATCATAGCCGTTGGCACTTACCAAAGGAATTCCTCCAATCTACCCGTTGGACGGAATCAATCAAGAAGATCATCCGAGCTATATAAGGAATCTGATGATAGCCCATCAATCCTGTTCGCCCATACAATCAGGATCTCGGTTTCCAAGAATAGAATAATCCAAGATTATTTCGTCGACCATCGGATCTTCAATCGTTCTTAGATAAGATATAAAGAATCCGAAATGATTATCCAACCAAAGAATCTATCCCAGAGGATAGGATCAAATCCTCAATCATAAACCTCGACTTTGGATTTCCTTCAACACTGGATTAGAAAGACTGTCAGTGAGAATAACTTTGAGTCTTGAGTCTTGAGTCTTGAGTCTTGAGTCTTGAGATAACAAAGTCTTGAGACTATAAAATCTTGAGACTTTAACTATCGATATCCAGACTTAGACTGATAGAAATGTTTTGTCAGCTTCAAAATATTCTGGAAAGATTTCTCCAACAATCTCCCCCTTTTTGATGGTGACAAAACTTTCTTGAAGATTTGAACAACTTTGACCTGCAAAAACATTTCTCAAGCAATATGGCTAACTCATAAAGATTAATAAACAACCAGACTCTGCATCCACAGCAAATTGGTTAGTCTTTCATGAGTAATACCATGTAACAATACTTGATATAAATGCAACCAGTCAAGCATCAAAATTCACAACCAATTCACTCAAGTTCAAGTTCTCAAGTCATACTCAAAAATAAACATAACCACAAAAGTCAAATAAAGTTTTAAAATAATGTTTGTTCAAATTGGTTCTCCCCCTTTTTGTCATCATTAAAAAGAGGGTGAGAAAGGAGTCATGTCTGCTTGGGAATGCGCACGATCTGGAAATCCCCAATGGACTGGACTACTCCTTCGAGCTTCTTCAGATCTTCTCGCAGATGAGCTACCTCTTCTCTCTTGGCATTGGCTTGAAGTTGTAGAGCGAGGTCTTTGTATTTATCTTCCAGAGAGACTGAAGATGCTTGTCCAGCATGCTTCAAAGATTGGATTTCACAGTCCAGAATATATATCTGGTTACGCATTTCCAGAAGAATATTCATGATACTACGAAGATCTACAGAATCATCCATCTGTGTACTGGCATTGGCTTTCTCAGATGGTGTGTGTGCAGACGATGGCGCTTCTGAACGGTCTTGCAGATTTGGAATCGTCGTATCATCTTCTTCAGGCAATTGAGAGACCTGAGCTTCTTCTGGGTCTTCTGGAGATTTTCTTTGATCTTCAGCAGCATGAGGTGGAGACCTCTCTTGCTCGCTAACTCCCCCTGTCTCTAGGACATCGAAAGGGGAAGAGTGATGATCAATCTCTTGATTTACCTTCTCTCCAGATTTATCAGCAGACTGATCTTTTACTTCTTCTTTTTCTTCCTCAACTTCTTTCTCCTTCTCTCTCTGTTCTTCTTCTTCTCTGCTCTGCTGAAGTTCTGTCGAATAAGACACAGAACGTCTTGTTCTTGTCAGTGCTGGAATAGTGGGATCTTCATCATCTTCATCTTCATCCTCATCCTCCAGGATAAGAGTTCTTTTCCTCTTTTTCGAAGAAGCACTAAATGCCTTCTTTCCTTTTCCTTTTGAAGCAGACTGGACTGGAGATTTCACTTTGAATTTCTCCATTGCCTTAGAAAGTTCTTGCAGACGCATCTTCATTAACATTTTCAGCCCTACCACCATCTTATCACACGGTCGAACACAAAAAGTATGTGGCAGTTCAATATTCAGATGTCTGAAGATCTTGGTCACCAGACCAGGATAAGGCAATTGTCCTTTGTCTTTTGACACAGTTCTGTACATATGGAAAAGAATAGTGTGCGGGAGAGAGAACTTCCGTCCTGAGTTGATCGCATACATCAACTTTGCTTCAGAAAGAGACACATAAGTCTTTGAAGTAGACTTAGGTCTTAGACAATTGATCACAATCTTGTGAAGCACAATGTTGATAGCGTTCATTCTGGAATAGATAATTTTCTTATCTACATCCCTATCTTTGACAAGATCCAGAGTAGTTCGAGCAGGTGAGACTTTAATTGGGAGATAGCGTCCCCGTTCAACTCCAACTATGTCTGCCAACATATTCACATCTACCACATAGACTTTGTCTCGAACACTGAATGAAATTCTATTCGCATCCAAAAAGCTAAGATTTGAATAGAAATAAGCAGTCAGATGATCATACCCGTCTGTAGAGTCAGAGCAGAAAGTCTCAAGTTGAAGCAAATTCAACTTCTCTCTTAGGTTCAAGTTGATGGAATCCAGGAAGTCAAAATCGACACTTCTAGGGTTGATTACCCCTCTTTTCAACAGACTGTAATACACTTTTTCTTGATCCTTGGATTTAAACAAATCCATCCGATTTCCTTTCGCCTTTGCCGCCACACCCATTCTAGGTTCAAATTCAAGGAACATTTTGTCATCATCATTCGCGTCAATCAGATTTTGTCCTGGCATACGAGGATCTCTTGGAATGTTCGCAAGAGCTTCCTCTGCTTTTCCTTTTGGGGCAATTCCCCATTCCTCCATTTTCTTCAGAAAAAGATACTCATTCCCATAATTTTTGTCCTTAAGGAAGTCATCTATGTAGTTCAATGGAGTACCTGTGCTTTTCAATGCACGATAAAGTTTATACAAAAAGGAAGGCTTTTGAACTCTTACTGGGTCGGCATCCTCGATTATCTCTTCTTCCAGATTATGACTTGCACTTTGTGGGGCAGGAGATGCTGAATGACGTGGAGGAGAGCGAATCGGACTTTGTCGCTGACCAGATAAGTCTTCTTCCTCAGTGAGATCGAAATGAGTCGGTCCCTTCTTCATTCTTTGTGGTCCCCTGTTCGCGATTCTTGATGATTTCCTCGAAGACGACATCTTTCTTTGTCTATTGGAGGATTCCTTCACTTGCTTTCCCAAGAAAAATGACCACTTTCTCGACGATGAACAAAGAGTAGAAACAGTATAGAGAGAAGAGTGCTTTTTAGGGTTTTGAAGATTTGGGGAAAGAAAAACTGTATATATATATAACTTAGTTTTTGAAAAGGGAAGTTCAATCGGTGCAATGGAAAGTGAACGATTACTTCTTTTCAAAATCTATAACTGCCAAAATTATTAAACAAAAGATCGTACCTTTTCGACTAAATGACAATTAGTACCTTTTAGAAGAAATACAACTTACAGTCTTTATCCACGAATGTCTGAGTCTCAGGACTTAGAGTCTAAGAGATCAGAGTCTTTAGAGTTGGTGAGTCTCTAGACTTTAACTTCTTCAAGCTTCAAAATGTTGAGTCTTGAGCGGATAAAGTCAAACTGATTCTTCTCCAAAGGCTTTGTGAATATGTCTGCTAGTTGACTTTTTGAATCAACAAATTGAATCGAGATTTCTCCATTTTGAATATGATCTCTAATAAAGTGATGTCGAATCTCAATATGCTTTGCTCTTGAATGAAGGATTGGATTTTTGGTGAGATTTATAGCACTGGTGTTGTCACATCTGATTTCTGTGCATGAGTCTTCAATGCCAAAGTCTTGTAGCTGTTGTTTTATCCATAGAATTTGCGAACAGCAGCTTCCAAGAGCTACATACTCTGCTTCTGTCGTTGAAAGAGCTACAGTGCTTTGTTTCCTCGAAAACCAAGACACCGTTCTGTTTCCAAGTAGTTGACAAGTTCCAGAAGTGCTCTTTCTATCGATTCTGCAACCGGCCAGATCTGCATCTGAGTATCCTAGAAGATTAAAGTCTCCCCTCTTTGGATACCAAAGACCGATGCTTGAAGATGAAGCAACGTATTTGATAATTCGTTTCACGGCACTGAGATGTGATTCTCTAGGATCTGATTGAAACCTAGCACAGATACAAACACTAAACAAAATATCAGGTCTAGAAGCAGTAAGATAAAGAAGTGAACCGATCATGCTTCTGTACAGCTTTTGATATACTTTCTTCCCTTCTTCATCCTTGTCTATCTTCTGAGAACATGACATTGGTATGTCGATCTTTTTGCATTTTTCCAATCCAAACCTTTTTACAAGATCATTCGCATATTTTTCTTGATGGATGAAAGTTCCTTCCTTCATTTGTTTCACTTGGAGTCCAAGAAAGAATGTTAATTCTCCCATCATACTCATTTCAAATTCATCCTGCATAGACTTAGAAAATTTCTTGCAAAGACTTTCATTAGAAGATCCAAAAATAATGTCATCAACATATATTTGAACAAGTAAAAAGTTTTTGTTTTCCTTTTTGATAAACAAAGTAGTGTCTACTTTACCTTTGACAAAACCATTTTGTAATAAAAACTTACTTAATCTGTCATACCAAGCTCGAGGTGCTTGCTTTAGACCATACAGAGCCTTTTTCAGTCTGAAGACTGAGTCTGGCTTCTTTGGGTCTTCAAATCCAGGCGGTTGTTCCACATAAACTTCCTCATGGATAAATCCATTTAGGAAAGCACTTTTGACGTCCATTTGGAATAACCTGAAATTTTTGTAACAAGCAAACGCAAGTAATAGACGAATAGCTTCTAACCTTGCAACGGGTGCGTAAGTCTCGTCATAGTCTATTCCTTCTTCTTGCGTATACCCTTTGGCCACGAGCCTTGCTTTGTTTCGTACGACTTTTCCTTTTTCGTTCATTTTGTTCCTGAATACCCATTTGGTTCCAATAACAGTTTTACCTTTTGGTTTAGATGTCAATTCCCAGACATCATTGATGTTGAACTGTCTAAGCTCTTCTTGCATAGCTTCGATCCAGCTTTCATCAGATAAAGCTTCTTCTATGCTTTTTGGTTCAATTTCAGAGATGAGAGCCACAGCACTAGATTCTTCATGCCTTTTTGATCTGGTGCGGATTCCTTCATTAAGTTCGCCAATAATAAGATCTTTGGGATGACTGGATTTGTGTTTCCAGTTACCAGGTTGATGATCTCTTTCTTTATTTGATTCTCCATGAGCGTCTTGATGATGGACTTCCAGAATCTGAGATGCTTCTTGAGATGTAGACATTTGAAGATCTAGAGCGGATTCAGTCTCATCGTACTGAGTCTGGCTGGATTCATCTTGCACTGAGTCTTGGAATTTGACATTCATTGATTCTTCCACAGACTGGCTTTTTTTGTTGTAGACTCTGTAGGCTTTGCTTGATGTAGAATATCCAAGGAAGATGCCTTCATCTGATCTTTCTTCAAACTTACCAACTCGATCATTTGCATTTTTCAAAATAAAGCATTTGCAACCGAACACATGAAAGTATGAAACAATAGGCTTCTTACCTTTGAACAATTCATAGGGGGTTTTATCAAGAATAGGTCTTAAAAAGACTCTATTTATAATATAGCAAGCAGTTGAAACAGCTTCAGCCCAAAATCGTGAAGAAATTTTACTTTCAATTAAAAGTGTTCTAGCCATTTCTTGAAGAGATCTATTCTTTCTTTCCACAACTCCATTTTGCTCTGGAGTATACGGAGAGGAGAACATGTGATTAACACCAGATTTATCACAGAATCTCGTAAAATCTTGATTTTCAAATTCACTTCCATGATCTGTTCTTATACTAGTAATAGCACATCCTTTTTCATTTTGAACCTTTTTAGCAAACTTTTCAAAGTACGAAAAGGTTTCTGATTTGTTTGCTAGAAAATATACCCAGGTAAAACGAGAGTAATCATCTACAATTACTAGACAATATTTCTTACCTCCAATGCTCTGGGTTCTTGTTGGTCCGAAGAGATCCATATGAAGCAACTGTATTACATGATTAGTAGATACATGATTTATTTGTTTAAATGAATTTCTTACCTGCTTTCCCAGAATGCATGGAGTACATAAGTCAGACTTTTGGTATGGCAGTTTAGGTAGACCTCGAACAAGCTGCTTTGAAGAGATTTTGGCTAATTGCTTCTTGTTGATATGGCCAAGCTTTCTATGCCATAGAATTGCTTCATCTTGAATTGAAATTAAGCATTGTTCTTCATTTGGCTTTACATCAAGGAGGTAGATGTTTCCATGCCTTCGACCCATGAAAGACTGAGTCGAATCTTTGCTAATTCCAGAACATATGCCTTCTTGAAAGAAGATCTTGTAACCAGTATCACACAATTGGCTAATGCTGAGTAGATTGTAGTTGAGTCCTTCCACTAGAGAGACATTGCTTATTGTGAGATTTCCAATTTTCGCAATTCCGAATCCCACAATACTTCCTTTGCTATTTCCTCCGAATGAAACTTTTCCACCATTCACTTTAATAAGCTTTATGAAACACTCTGAGTCTCCTGTCATGTGTCTTGAGCATCCGCTGTCAAGATACCACTTTACCTTCTTTTTGACAGAGACCTGCATTCAAAAAAGAGTCTCAAGCTTTCTTTGGTACCCAAATTTTCTTGGGTCCTTTCATGTTAGTAGGATAAGCATTATTAGGCCATACTCTCTTCACAGGCTTCCAAACCATAGGACACTCTTTTTCAAAATGATCCTGACTGTTACACTTAGAACACCTTAAAGCATTTCGACCTACAGGCTTTACAAAAACTCTTTTGAAATGATTTTTATAAGTCTCTCTCGATGGTCTTTTCTTAATTCTTTCTTTTACTTTCGGAAAATCAATCAAAGGGATTGTTTCTTCTGTCATACCTAGACCCGACTTATTAAAGTAAGGTCTTTGGATTGAAAGAACTTTTTCAAGTTTTTCGGACCCTATTGAAAATTTCTTTGAAATATTTGATAAATCAGTTTTTAAGAAAGCATTTTCTTTTGAAAGATTGTCTTCACTCTCTTTAAGAGTAGAAACATTCAAGTCTAAATTTTTTACCTTTTCTTCTAAAATGATTTCCTTTTGTTTTAAAACTGAGTTTTCCTTTTTAAGTTCGGAAATCCTTTTAAGAGAAGTCTTAAGACTAAAACATAACTCATTAATATATTTAGAGACTTTGACAGGGATTTTATAATTACTTACCTCAAATTCACTGTCTGAGTCTGATCCAGAGTCTGAGTCTGATTGCGCCATTAGACATAGGTTGGCATATTCCTCATCACTCTCTTCACACTCTGTATCGCTCCAGGTTTCGGCTTTAAGAGCTTTTCGAAATTTCTCAGCTTTTCCTCTTTTCTTTTTCAGAAGAGGACAGTTGGGTCTGATGTGTCCCTTCTTTTTACATTCGAAGCAAACTACTTCTTTGTTTGGTTCCTCATCATCAACAGACTTGGTCTGCTGTCTCTGAGAACTTTGTTTCTTTGGGATAAACCTTCTGCCTTTTCTATTCAGTTTTCTGAATCTTCTTATCATGAGGGCGAGCTCCTCATCATTCATATCATCTTCAGAATCTGCATCATCAGAATCATCATTTGATTTCAGTGCAATAGATTTCTTACCTCTTGGATCTTCGTCTTCATTAATTCGTTCCACTTCGTAAGACTGAAGAGTTCCAATCAGTTCGTCTACAGATAATGGCATGATTCTTTGCGTCTCTCTTATTGAAGTCTTTATATGATTCCAATCCTTGGAGAGTCCACGTAGAAGCTTATTCACCTTCATGGGATCAGAAATTTTTTGTCCTTGGTTCTCAAGACCATTGACAATATCTGTAAAACGACTAAACATGTCAGTTATAGATTCTCCTGGTTTCATTTTGAAGGATTCATATTGACCAAGAAGAATGTTAATTCTGGTCTCCTTCACTCGATCTGTTCCTTCATAAGTGATATGTAACCTGTCCCAGACTTCTTTTGCTGTGACACAAGAAGATATTCTGTTATATTCAGTTGGTGACAAAGCACAATATAAAGAATAAATTGCTTTAGCATCGAGTGCTTGTCTCTTGTTTATTTCTTCTTGAGACATTCCGCTGGTTTCAACGGTTTCTTTTCCTCTTTCAGTGTTTGATGCAGCAGCAGGAGTGATTCCTTTTTCCACTACGTCCCATTCCAGAGGATCCTTTGATCGTAGGAAAGCTTTCATCTTGTTCTTCCAGATGTTGTAATCCTTTCCATCGAAGTAGGGAGGTCTGGTATTGCTTTGCCCCTCCATCAGCCCCGGTGCTAGCATACTAGCCATGGATCTTTTACTCTGAAGTAAAACACTTCAAACAAAGTAAGAACACAGCTCTGATACCAATTGAGATAGCTAGTACGAGTACCTAGAGGGGGGTGAATAGGTATACACAAAAAATTTCTCGATGTTTGCACGATATTTAAACAATTAGAGACTTTGCAACAGTTGAAAATTCAATCGCAAGACTGAGTAAGGGAAAGAGAGAATTGAACACTCAGTTTATAGTGGTTCGGCTTGATTCAAGCCTACGTCCACTCTTCTGCACTGACAGCCGATTGGCTGGATTCCACTATGATCAAAGAGTTGTTACAGTGTTGATCTTCCTTGATTTCTAGGTGTAGATGATCTACCACACTTGCTCAAGGCGTCACCAAGTATAAACACTCTCAGTATACAATTTCGCTCAGTCTCAACTAACAATCAAAGGATCTTCAGACTCTGGAATTTTTCTATCGATCACACTCTTAAAACAACTAGAACGTCTTCCTTTTATACTCCTTCATGCCATCATAGCCGTTGGCACTTACCAAAGGAATTCCTCCAATCTACCCGTTGGACGGAATCAATCAAGAAGATCATCCGAGCTATATAAGGAATCTGATGATAGCCCATCAATCCTGTTCGCCCATACAATCAGGATCTCGGTTTCCAAGAATAGAATAATCCAAGATTATTTCGTCGACCATCGGATCTTCAATCGTTCTTAGATAAGATATAAAGAATCCGAAATGATTATCCAACCAAAGAATCTATCCCAGAGGATAGGATCAAATCCTCAATCATAAACCTCGACTTTGGATTTCCTTCAACACTGGATTAGAAAGACTGTCAGTGAGAATAACTTTGAGTCTTGAGTCTTGAGTCTTGAGTCTTGAGTCTTGAGATAACAAAGTCTTGAGACTATAAAATCTTGAGACTTTAACTATCGATATCCAGACTTAGACTGATAGAAATGTTTTGTCAGCTTCAAAATATTCTGGAAAGATTTCTCCAACAGAAGGCAATGCACCACTGCGGTCATCTCCTTTTATTGGACCGTGTATCGTCACTCGGTATCATTCAATTTCCAAGACTTGAAGGCAACCGGGTGCCCATCCTGCATAAGGACACCACCGATAACAAAATCAGAAGCATCGGTCTCTACCTCATTGGGCTTGGCATGGTTAGGCAACATGAGTACCGGTTCCTCGGTCATGGCCCGCTTCAACTGATTGAACGCTTCTTGACACCGATTCGTCCACTCCCACGGCTTTTCTTTCTTCTGTTGGAGAAAACTTCCTTACATGTTTTGAAGCTGACAAAACGTTTCCATCAGTCTAGTCTGAAGAATAGAAGACTCTTTCATCAAAGTCTGAAGACTGTTAGACCGCCAGACTCAAGACTTAAAGTCTGCGCTCACTGACTGTTTCTAGACCGTCGAAGAAAAGACTTATCCAGATTCGTATAAGAATTTGATTCTAGTGATTAAAGAAGATCTCACGGCTGGAGATAGCATAACAATGATCTCTTATTCGTTTTAAAATTAATTCTAGTAAGTTTGATCCGTTGATTGGCAAATCGTACATGGAAGGTTCTACTTATGGAAACCTAGATCCTGATTGTATGGGCGAGCAGGATCGGTGGGCTGTCCTCACATTTCTTAAGTAACTTGAGATCTTTCTAATTGATTCTATCCAACGGGAAGATGGAAGAACTCCTTTGGAAGGTGCCAACGGTTATGAAGGCATGGAGGAGTATTTAAGGAAGACGTTCTAGTTACTCGAGGGGGTGCGCGATAGATAAATTTCAAAGTCTGAAACTCCTTGTTCTTTGCTAACTCAATTGTTGAGCGAAAAGTTTGTACTCAAAAGAGAGTCTAGACATTTGTGAAGCCTTAAGGAAGTGTAGTAGAGTCTCTATACTGTGGAATCAAGGACGTGATGTTGTAACAACTCTTTTGATTCATAGTGAAATCTAGCCGGTGGGCTGTCAGTGTGGGAGAGTGGACGTAGGCTTGGATTAAGCCAAACCACTATAAACTTCGTGTTCTTTTTCTCTTCCCTGATCTCTTTAATTTTGTTCGTAACTTTATTTGCACGAGTGTAATTTCATTTGCAGAGTCTATTGTCTACCAGACTCAAGTCAAAAGTAAGATCTTATCTTATATTTCGCAAAATTTGGTTTAAGCACCTATTCACCCCCCTCTAGATGCACATACTAACTCTCTCAATTGGTATCAGAGCCTGTGTACTCATTTAAATTGAAGTGTTTTTACTTCAAAGTTAAAGATCCATGGCTAGTATGTTGGCTCCAGGTTTGGTTGAAGGACAAAGCAATACCAGACCGCCTTATTTTGATGGAAAGGAATATAGCATACGGAAAAACAAGATGAAAGCATTCCTAAGGTCGAAAGATCCTCTGGAATGGGATGTGGTAGACAAAGGAATTATTCCCAAAGTTACAACAGTCTCAAAAAGAGGAAAGGACGTTGCAGAGGCCAGCGAGATGACTCAATAAGAGATAACTAAGAGACAAGCTCTTGATACAAAAGCAATTTATTCCTTATATTGTGCATTATCTCCTACTAAATATAACAGAATATCTTTTTGTGAAACAGCTATAGAAGTCTGGGATAGGCTGCACATTACCTATGAAAGAACATATCGAGTGAAAGAAACCAGAATCAATATTCTGCTCGGTCAATATGAAGCCTTCAAGATGAAGCCAGGGGAATCTATCACTGACATGTTTAGTCGTTTTATAGAAATTGTGAATGGTCTTGAATATCAAGGTCAACCAATCTCAGGACCTATGAAAGTTAACAAACTGTTGCGTGGACTTTCCAAGGATTGGAATCACATAAAAACGTCAATAAGGGAGACTCAAAGAATCATGTCACTCTTCGTTGATGAATTGGTTGGAACACTTCAATCCTATGAAGTGGAGCAAATTAATGAAGAAGAAGATCCCTGTCGCGACCTACCCTTGGGGGGAGGGAATAGGTTTAGGGGTATTACATAATGGACGGGCCTAAGGCCCATGATTAGGCACGGGCTCTCCCAAACCCATACCCCGCGTGACGTTGGGATATTCTTAAAAATTTTGCACAAAAGGAGTCGCCACTAGCCTATTGGGGTCGGCTAGAAACCAAGTGAGGCATGGGAGCGTGTCTCACTTCCTACGCAACCAGAGAGTCTAAGATCGGGGACTTGATTACACTAATTAACCAATTAGTGCCCTTTCGGTACCTAATCTTGTTCATTTTAAAAGAAATGATTTTTGTTAGGCAGTCTAGATTAATTTTATACCTATCCACTAACATGTGAGGTGATCATACGAGTGCACAATCATTAAAATAACAATTAGCACCTAAGGAAAGTGATTAAATAAATTGCATGAAAGAGCAAAAATTCAACACCAAAGAAAAGATAAATACTAATCCTAACTAAATTAAAGAGAAACCAAAATCAACATATCAATATTATGTATTCAAAGGCATTTGTTCCCAAGGACAATTGAAACCTTAAGGTAAAGCCCTAAAGGCTTAATCAAACTTAAACACAATTCCAAATTGAAAGGCTTCCTATTTTTAGGAGGAAATTACTCTAAAGATTAATTTCAACCTTTTTTGAGGAAAATTAAATTTTTTATAGATTTTTCTATTCTTTGAAAAAAAAAAACTTTTCGAATTTTCCAAAAAAATAGGATTTTTGCAATTTTTTTGAATTTTTGAATTTTTGAATTTTTGAATTTTTTTTAAAAGGTCAAATTTTTTATTTTATTTTTTTTAATTTCTTTTTTTGAATTTTTTTGTTCTTTTTAATATGTTTTCTTAATAGTTAATATTATTATAATAAGAAAAACGGGTCCGAACCGGTAAACCCAATCCGGTCCTCTGGCTTGACACCAACTCGGATTAAAACTAAAAAAGACGAAATCGATTTCTTAAAACCCATTTTTTGTTTCTTTTGTTTTTTCGTTCTTTATATTAATATTAATATTTTAATCGAATTTTTTTTTTGTCTTTTCCCTATTTCATCTTTTTACTACGTCTCTTCTCTGTGGCTTCTCTTCCCGAAGTCAGCTTTTGTGTTTCACTTTTTCTGCAATTTTTCTTTTTCTTTCCTTTTTTTTTTTTTTACTTCATCCCTTTTGGCCTTCTTCCCCACAACGAACGTCTTCTTTTCCCTTTTGTCTTTTCTCACTTTTACATTTTTTATTTTTTTCTTTCTATCCATCTTCTTCTTCTTCGATGGTTTCTTCCCACGCCCAACATTGGCCATTGAAGCTACCCTGCACACCAGCACCGGTCGGAGTAACTAGCGCCAACCGCCGCCTACAACCACCTTCTGACGGTCGTTCGCTTTGACCGGCGTCGACCGTCGCCGGCCATTTTCTCCGGCAACCAATTGACATTCTCTTCGGCGCGAAGGAAAACACTTGCCGATTCGACAATACATGGCCACTTCACGAAAATGACACCAAAGCACAGCAACACACAAGACTCGAACATCGAACAACCATTACAAAAATAAAGACGGGTTGATCTCCGGTTTAAACATGTGCTAGCCTTCGGCCTTCTCTGAGGCATTTCGTCGAACATGTACGATGCGCCGGTTAACAAAGGAACCTAGTCTCATTTGGGACATGGATTTGGGCAAACATCAACACGACATGCACAAGCAATGCTAAAGATCCGCTCATGGACAGGTTAATCACAGTCGGAACAGATATGGACGAAGAATGACTATCTCCAAGCTTCAACAAACTTGCAGAACATTAGCTATCGTTTAGGCATTTCTATTTGGTGTGCGAGACAAACCTAAACCCCTACGACGCGTACTAGAACAGCTAGCAGCTTTCAGGAGAACCGGCTCGGAGCGAAGCTCGCGCGAACTAGTCGACACGAGCTCCGGCCCAACGCCTCCCGAGAAACAAGGGACACACATTCAAAACAAAAGCCTACCTGGTTCGAGAGGAGGACTGCGGTGAACGGCAACTGATGAACGGACCTCCGGCGATGACCAAACACTCTCTCGAGCTTGCACTCTCTCTCCAGGTCGCTCTCTCCCCAGCTCGCTGTCCACTTGGTGTCTTCTCTCTTGCGTTTCTCAAAAGAAACAGCCCAGAACCCCCCCTATGCTAGTCTTCGCCTCTTCCTTCTTCCTTTTTCTTCCCCCCGTTTCTTTCCCCTTTTTGCTCTCTTTTTCTTCTGCAGGACCTCGCACGAAGACCACGGTCATGCCAATTGCCGGCCAGGCATTCTCGACCCGCGAATCACGCTGCCATCCCGATCTCCTTGCTCCTCCATCGCTGCTCCTGCTGCAGCTTCTACTGCTCTGTTTTTTCTGTTCTTGCAGGTCTTTTTCAGTGAAGACCAGCAGAAAGGGGGGAAGAAAGCTGGGCACGAGCCGAGCCAAGGAGAAAGAAGAGGAAGATGGGCTGCGCGTGGGCCACGCGAGGGAGAAAAGAAGATGGGCCACGCAAGGGCTGCGCATGGGGAAAAAAGAAAAAGAGAATGGCCTCTCTCGTTTTCGTTTTTTTTTTAATTAGATTTTTTTGTTTTTTTGTTTTTTTTTTGTTTTTTTTGCGACTAATTCCTAATCTTATACAAGATTAAATCCTAAACGAAAAATGAGAAAATTTAGGTGTCAACAGCTGCCCCTATTTGAATGGGAGCTAGAAGAGGTTCCTTTCAAAGATAAAAGACACCTGAATTATTTTGACAATAGACCCAGGTGCATAGGCACGTATTAGGTCGACGGAAAGAACTTATAACGATGGAAGCGTGTCTTGTCAATAAGAGGAAGAAAGACTCCGGGCTACAAAGCTCTCCAGGCTACAAAAGCTCTCCAGGCTACAAAGCACATCGTGTCATAAGAAGAAGGACTTCGGGCTACAAAGCTCTCCGGGCTACAAAAGCTCTTCGGGCTACAAAGCACACCGTGTCATAGGAAAAAGGAGGGGGACTCTAGGCTACGGAAAGCCCATCGGGTCACAAGAAAAGGGGATTGAAGGGCTTCGGGCTAGGGAAAGCTCATCGGGTCATAAGAAGGGGGTTGAAGGACTCCGGGCTACGGAAAGCCCACCGGGTCAAAAGAATGGGGGTTGAAGGACTCCGGGCTACGGAAAGCCCACCGGGTCATAAGTAAAGGGGTTGAAGGACTCCGGGCTACGGAAAGCCCACCGGGTCATAAGAAGGGGGTTGAAGGACTCCGGGCTACGGAAAGCCCACCGGGTCATAAGAAAGGGGGTTGAAGGACTCCGAGCTACGGAAAGCCCACCGGGTCATAAGAATGGGGGTTGAAGGACTCCGGGCTATGGAAAGCCCACCGGGTCATAAGAAGGGGGTTGAAGGACTCCGGGCTATGGAAAGCCCACCGGGTCATAAGAAGGGGGTTGAAGGACTCCGGGCTACGGAAAGCCCACCGGGTCATAAGAAAGGGGGTTGAAGGACTCCAGGCTACAGAAAGCCCACCGGGTCATAAGAAAGGGGGTTGAAGGACTCCGGGCTACGGAAAGCCCACCGGGTCATAAGAAAGGGGGTTGAAGGACTCCGGGCTACAGAAAGCCCACCGGGTCATAAGAAAGGGGGTTGAAGGACTCCGGGCTACGGAAAGCCCACCGGGTCATAAGAAGGGGGTTAAATGAGGCCTCACCGTGTAACAACGGGTTTCGACCTGGTATGATAGTCTCACCGTGTACGAACGGGTTTTGACTGGGATGAAGGTCTCACCGTGTACGAACGGGTTTCGATCGAATGAAAAATGCATGATTTAAGGAAAACCAATGAACCTTTGTAGATGACATGGTTTAAGGTTGACCATGAACCTTTTGAAAATCTCAGTTTAAAGATAGACTCATGAAGATTTTAAAAGTGTGCTTTAAGGATAGACCCACGAATCGTGTGGTTTAAGGATAGACCCACGAACCTTGTGGTTTAAGGATAGACCCACGAACCTTGTGGTTTAAGGATTGACTCACGAATAGTGTGGTTTAAGGATAGACCCACAAACCTTGTGGTTTAAGGATAGACCCACGAACCGTGTGGTTTAGGAAAAGCCACCAACCCCGTGGTTCAAGGATAGACCCACGAACCATGTGGTTTAAGGATAGACCCACGAACCGCGTGGTTTAAGGATAGACCCACGAACCTTTTGATGACATGGTTTGAGGTTGACCATGAACCTTTGATTTTTAGGGAAGCACCCGCTAATCCCTTGAAAACTGCATGGCTTCATTGAGGAATCTTGTGAAACTCAACTTGAACAAATGTCATTAGGGACGTCATCAAGAGACGTATTAGCAATATTGCAGCATTAATTGAACAAGCTAATCAAGCTAAGTCCGACTGTTTTGGAAAAACATTTGATTTCAATCGGTATCATATGGCACAAAACTGTTATCTTGCTTGTGGATATATCATTAATCATCAAATTCTCCGGGAGTCAAGTTCTTATCAGAACAGCTACGACTTGTGAAAAAGGCTCATTAAGCATGCCAAACTAGAGCTTCTTAGTCAGAAAGGGCTTCTCACACACTCTCGATAAAATGGCTATTTGATCCCATCCGTTCGTGTGGGAAATAGCTTATTGTTGAGGGTTTCTCACATAACCCGTGTCAAAGGCTTTCGGAAACATTCGCGATGAGCACAATCTGATCGATCAAAAAGGTCTTTTGAAAGGACCGTAATATAGGCTCAGTTAGGGCTTACACAAAGGAATGATTGCTTTGAGGTCAATAAAGGAGCGTTTGTTACATCTTCATCGGGTTTACGAGTCGAGAACTTGGAAGATAAGACAAGATAGAATTACTTCCACTCCTTCAAACAATAGCTTTTTCGTGGCATTTTCATTTTCACTCAAACCATCCCAATCAGAAGAGACTTCGGAATAGGGTTGTAACATTGGCTCGGGAGAGGCTCGAAAGGCTTAAAATTGTCAAGAGGGTTTTTAAGAGTCAGTGATCATCATGGCATCGTGACCGGGTCACTCGACCTTTCGAAAGCATTTGGCTTTTGAAACACAGCATATCTCGAAAGTCCATTGGCTAATCATTTATGCATGGGAGCTTTGCTCCTTTCTCTAATGTCCTTTGCTCTTGCGATGAATTTTTTGCGTAGGCATTTGGACTTTGATAATTTTTCTTATAAGATGCAGTCCTTTGCCTCTTTTTCTTGACGGGCATTGGCCTTACTTTTACCAGGCACATTGCTTTTTCATGCCCCCTAGTTTGTCGAACCTTTTGCCCTTTGAACATTTTGTCTCTTATGGCTTTCGAGATGCTTTTCACATTTTCTCGTGACTATCAATTGTATTTAGTTAATTCTTATGCCTTGCCCCAGTGAAGGGAGATGATCACCACTTAGGGTTCATAAATGAATAATCAGGCCCAAATTGGTTAAAGCAATGGGTATCAATGTTTGGATAGAGAATGAAATGCTCTTCTTCACCTTGGGATAAGTCAAGCTCTAATGAGAATTCATTTGAAGCTATCACTAGAAGATTGATGCAAGTGAAAGTAATAGAATCTTTCTCAATTGCTCGCTCTACAATATGATCATAACCCCTATGCTGCTGCAATGTAAGCTCGTCCTCGACAAGGGTACTTTGAAGGATCATTTTTTTTTTTGGCCCAAAGGGATAACAAGAGATTAGTGTAATACTTTGGATTAATGAAGGAAATGCTTTTATCATTTCGATCTTTGCGCTCAATGCAAATGAATCATTCGTCCTAAGAGAAGGTCGCCTTTCACTCAACTCTCAAAAGTGTTTGAAGGACGTGTTTGGAAATGGCTTGCCTTTCTTCATCCTAAGCACTTTTCGTTTGGCATGTGTCGCGACCTAATTTTCGCGGGTTCACCACCTAAAACTAGGTTAATGGATTACTAAGTCTTTAAGCTTAGCTCGGGCTCTCCCAAGCCCATACCAAATCGCGACTTAGGTTTGAATTCTTAACATGTAAATGATTTTTAATCAGGAGTCGCCACTAATCTATTTTTGGTGGGTCGATTAGAAACCCAAGTAAAGTAACGGGAGATTTACTTTACTCCTACGAACCAGAGGTTTATGAGTTCGGGGACTTGGTTACACTAGACTATCCTAGTGCCCTTTTGGTACCTTTTTATTTCATTTTTAAAAAAATGTTTGGCAATTGAATTGATTTTAATCTAACTTCCTATGATCATACGTGTGCGCATACCACCAATTTAACACTCAAGAAAGCAATTTAATATTGCAAAACATACCTAGAAGCAACGAAAGCATCTGCATTGTTAAATCAGAATTCACATCAGCAGCCCTAGATATGATTTCTAATTAACACGCAATTTCAATTTTTGTTTTCACTTTATTTAATGAAAATCATGACTTATGCAATGCATGTTAATAATCTAATATGACATGGCAGCATGACCTAAACTATATGACATGAAGAAATGCAATAATTAAATGCAATCTAAATGACCTAATTCTAATGACATGTAATGCGATGCAATGACATACAAAATTATTTAAACTAAGATGACATGCCGCATATAATTTAGCACGCGAGTTATATGTCATGCGACATTTATTAAATGATTTAGTCCAATGACGAGGAAGTTCTAATTAAATGAACCTAATAAAAACTAAATGACGTGCATTTGATATTTCTATTTTTAAAAATGCAAAAATGATCTAGCCAGATTAAAATTCCATCTAATTTAAACTAAGGATCAAGTCACATTAAATCCTAATTTAAACTAAGATATTATCTTAATCTAACATGCAATTTATTTAACATGTAATGACGTGCAAAGAATGCCCTAATTCAACATGATATATGGATGATGATTTTTTTTTGAGTTTTTATATTAATTTCGAAATTAAAATTTCACATGCAATTCAAATAAAACTAACAACCTAAATGAATACACTTTTTTGTTGTTTTTCTTTTTATATTTTTCGAACTGAAATCGCTATCCTAGATATGCAAGATAACAAGAAATATTCTTAAACAAACTGAATCTTAATTCAAAATTTTTTTGGGTTTTTTAGTGATCAAGCACTTATCAACTAAACATTAAATCTAAACAATCAATATAATCACTCAATAAAGGATTAAGATAATTGAAAAAATAACCTATCGTCTCACAGGTTAAATTAACAATTATTCTAACCCTAATTATCACAAAAACTCAAAATAATTAAAAATCTAGTCCGAAGTCTTACAGACCAAATTAAATAATTATTATGATTTAACAATTGAGATTCTACCAAAAAGCCCAAAAATTAAAAATAATTAGAAAAATGATCCGATGTCTCTCGGATCAAATTAATAATTATATTAATTTCGGACAAAATCCCTACGGATAATGCATACTAAATTCACAAATATTAACATCAAATATTACAACTTAAATAGATGAACTAAAAATGAGATAAAATAGAACAAAATAAATAAAAGAAAAAGCTAAACCACCTAAAGAAAGAGGGGCTTGCTGCAGCGTTGATGGCGCCGGATGGACGGTGGCCGGCGTTGGGTACTGCAGGTCAGCGATGGCAAGGTGGCGCGGGAGGTGCAGGCATGGGCGTCGGGTCGAGCAGCGAGAGGGCGAGTAGCAGGGTCGCGGATCACAGCGGGCGGAGTAGGGCAGGAAAAACTCCGGCGTCAGGCTTCACGGGAGGCGACCGGCGGGCTTTAGGAGGAGACAGCAGACGCGCGGCGAGAGGCGAGCTGCTGTGGCGCCAGTGCTCGGGCGGAGGGATGCAGGCGGAGATGCGGCGCGGAGATCTGAGCGCGATGGTGCGGCGCGGTGCAGGGGCACGGTGGTGCGACAACCAGCGGTGCACGGGCAGCAGTGGTCCGGCTCAGATCTGCCGGAGTCGAGGCCGGGGAGGCGTTGGGCGGCAACAACTCGCCGGGATCGTGGGTAGGCGCCGCATGAATGGGATAGCTCGAACGTAGCACGGCTCGGGCCTGCTCGCGGAGGGTGGAGCGTCGGGGCTTCGGGTCGTCGGGGCAGGGGCACTGATCGAGGCGGAGGCGCGCGACGGATTGGCGACCGGCTCCAGCGTCGGGACTGGTTGCGAGCGAAGATGAAAGGCAGGGGCACCCTGGGTCGTGCGATGCTGCAACAGAAACCTGGCTAAAAGCGCCGGCGACAAGGCCGGCGTGGGTGCTCGCGGACGGACACTCCAAAAGGAGGGTGAGCGGCGAGGGCTCCGGTGTTGTCGGATCTCGGCTGAAAACGAAATTGCAGAGGTGGGGCAGCGGATTTGGGGAAGATGATGAACAGTAAAGGTCAAATCAACCTTTAATGTTTCGGCTTTTTTTGCTTCCCCCTCAAACTCACTTCTCTCTTTTACTTTTTCCTTGTGCACTTTCTGTCAGGAAAATTTTCTTCTCCTTCTCTTTTCTGTTCTGAATTTTTTTTTTCTCCAGAGAAGCCCCCCTGACGAAGAGAAAGCCCCCCCCCCTATTTATAGAGTAAAAACCCAATCTGTTCTACCTACGGAGATTTGCATAACAACCCAATCGCTGAGGATTACCCTTCGAAAAAACGAGATGTGCTCAACCAAAAAGAAGTTCTAAAATCTAAAATCATCTGTTAAAATCTTCCAAGTTGACTCACTCGATCATTGAGGATTTTATATACTGACTCAGCGATTGAAGATAATCTGAAATTTTTTTGTGAAGATTTTCCAGATAATTCACTCAAGATAAAACTCCATTATCCAACTCTAAAATCCTTCGAGATCTCTATCCGCAACAAAATATTTTAGATTATTCCTTATCCTCCTTAATATTCCCAACGATTTTATCACAAAAAGACTAAAGATAAGATTGCAATATGATTTTTTAAACGTCAAAAACTACCGTAATATTGCATCAAATCTCAATTTTCCACGAGATAATTTTCAATAAAAAACATGGGCTTGGGCCAACTTGCTCGCTTTGTGGGCTTAATCCAACTAATTTGAACCCATCCGCACCGATCCAATAGATAAAAATGCAGATTAAAATAAAATGCACCTAAATCTATATGCTATGCGATCTATATATATATATATTGATAAAATTAAACCCTAATTTTTTAATGCGATAAATGACTAAACGGACCGTCAAAATCTAGGTGTCAACAGCATGGTTAACATCTCCTTCTCACTCTGTCGAGATCATCTGAGTAGATCAATCTCCATAGGGAAATTTGATTCATAATGAATAATCCACAAAACGAGAAAACAATTTTGTGATAAAAAGGATGCTCAAAAGGTTTGTATTTTTTTTTTCTTTTCTCAATTATTCATTTCATTTTTTTTATCTCTAGGAAAGCGCCAAAGGTTCTCTTTTGTAATGGAAATTCTCTTTTTCTTTTACTTAAAAAAAACTGAGAAGAAGGGTACTTACCTGCGGCATGGCGACCCGTAACCCTGTAAAGAATGTGAAAGAATATGTTAGTGCAAGAATCTTTAGGTATTGAAATGTTGGAAACGATACATTATTACCCTTCATTCGCTTTCATCTTTTGGGCACTAACATCTCTTGGATTCACTTTCATGGATATTTGGTAACTTGACAATACCATTCCCTTGCATTCGCCTTTAAGTGTTTGATGTCTTCCTAATTCCTTGGTGGAAGGCACCGCTTCCATAGTCAAGGTGCAACTTTTATATTTATCACCCTGTAAGAAGGGGAGATGAAATGAGTTATCTCCATTCTTAGTTAGGTTCAAATGAGGAACGATACATCCTTTTTGATGAATTTGGCAATGTTGTTCCAGCACTCTTCATTGATGGGGGAAGGAGAGATTTTTCTCTAAATCAAACGTTGTTCTCCCACTCTTTATATGACAAACTTTTGTTCCGTTCGAGTCAATGTATCTCTCATGGAGGAAGGGATAATATTGCCCCTCTGTTTCATCATTTGAATATTTCTTTGTTTAAGATGAACATGACTCAATAATGCTCCATCGCATTTGTCGAAACATTACAAAACTTGATACTCTTGATGTCTCCTTGACAATGAAAAGAAAATCATGTCAGAAACTGTATCAGAAATGGACAATTGAAATCGATACAATTTACTCTTCCTTCGAATTTGCCCTTTTGGATATTTGACGACTCCCTTCATTTGTCTCATCATGCAAAGTGAACGAGATCAATGAGTTGTTTTGGCACCTAAGGCATTTGTGAATAACAAAACTTCCCAGAACGAAATTCAACTTTGTTTCGCCTCTATGGAAAATTGGCACCGAGGATGCCTCGATGCATGCTTACTCCTCAAGTTCCATGAGCCTACACTTTTATCTTTTAGAACGAGCAAATGTCAATCTCAAATAGACTCATCGTCCTACTGGAGAAAGCGATTTCGTGAAGAGAGGGCCTTAAGCAGAGTTTTCTTGGAATTCATTTTGGAAGGTAGACGTAACGATTCACTTGAAACACTTCTGAATTCATTTTTTTATATATAAAAAAATGATTTTCGAATTCCATCATTAAAAATGTGAGTCGCACGATTTACAAGAGCATCAATTGGATTTGTAATCAAAACCCAACACGGAAAACATGTTTCTTAACAAGAATAAAGACAATGATAAAATACAAGAAACTCTTGCATGGATGGAAGTAAAAATCAACTCTTGTCAAGGAGCATCATGCATAACCTGCAAAAAGACGGCAATGTCAGTACGTGATCAATGAGGTCGCTTCTTACAACAAAATCGAGGCGACGATACATGCCCCATAATCCTTACTACGGGATCTTTGTATTTCGCCAAGATTTTATCATAAAAGAAGACATCATTTAATTAATCAATCCACGACCATCAATCGATTGTACACTTTTATTCCAAAAGTTCCGTATGCAAAAAATGGCACTGATTTTTTTTGAAGAGATTAATTTTATGATTTTACTCTTGCAAAAAATGAATTGACTTTTTTTACCAAAAAAAAAAAATGAAGTGACTTCTATTTTGAGAAAGCTATACAAAATGTGATCTGCATTTCAATCCCAAAAATGTGAGAGGGAAAGAGTTTGATCAAAAAATGCAATCTCAATTTTTGTGCCCCAATATATAATCGCAACTTGCGAGGCCCTTTTTTGGCATTTTTTTTAAAAATGTGATTTTGAGCCCATAACTAAGAATTTAAATAAAATCATGTGTTCAACAGGGCCAAATCAAAATATTTAAAACTTGCATTCAAATGTTCACTTGCCAAAAGTGATTGCCAATTTTTTTCAATTATAAGCCTATGGCACCAAGGGCATTCAATTAATTCCCGCAAAATTCAAGATGAAAATGCAATACAAAATGAGCAAATAAAAAGGAAAAAGATACTTACAATAAGTGCCGACCTTTGTCTTTTTTTTTTTTTTCAATTACGTGGACATGCACATGAAATGTGGTTCGATTTCTACTCTATACGGGTCAAAATGAAGCCATGGGATCACCGGACTGAACCAACAAGGTCGTGGTTGGGTCGGGTTACCCATGACTCCAGCTTCATCAAAGAACCGACCCATGTCGCATGCTCGTAGACCGGGGTGGGTACCTTCGACGTGAAGAAAGAAATTACGGGATAGAGGTGGGCGACTCGTGCTACGCGGTTGTAGTCGGAGTGGTATCTACCTCAACACCATTCTAAGTGATCCTATGCGGCCCAGGTCCGGCGGCAGGTTGTGTGTGCTAGGGTGTAGTGCAATGCAAAAAATACATGTACAACAATTTATAGGCAAACAACACTCCGTACATAAAAAATAAACGATACATTCCCACACCTCCCTGCAAGACAAAGGTGAGCAAACACTTCCCCTTATACCTCCCATTATGCAAAAACATTTAACACATTTAATGTTAGGGACGTACCTGGAATCCTCGCTGCCAAATAAAAATATTTTTGAACAAGATTGATTTTGGCCTAAGTCCTCTAAGGTCTAAAACCAAGTCCCCAGTGGAGTCGCCAAGCTGTCGCGACCTACCTTCGGGGGGAGGGAATAGGTTTAGGGGTATTATCTAATGGACGGGCCTAAGGCCCATGATTAGGCACGGGCTCTCCCAAACCCATACCCCGCGTGATGTTGGGATATTCTTAAAAATTTTGCACAAAAGGAGTCGCCACTAGCCTATTGGGGTCGGCTAGAAACCAAGTGAGGCATGGGAGCATGCCTCACTTCCTACGCAACCAGAGAGTCTAAGATCGGGGACTTGATTGCACTAATTAACCAATTAGTGCCCTTTCCGTACCTAATCTTGTTCATTTTAAAAGAAATGATTTTTGTTAGGCAGTCTAGATTGATTTTATACCTATCCACTAACAAGTGAGGTGATCATACGGGTGCACAATCATTAAAATAACAATTAGCACCTAAGGAAAGTGATTAAATAAATTGCATGAAAGAGCAAAAATTCAACACCAAAGAAAAGATAAATACTAATCCTAACTAAATTAAAGAGAAACCAAAATCAACATATCAATATTATGTATTCAAAGGCATTTGTTCCCAAGGACAATTGAAACCTTAAGGTAAAGCCCTAAAGGCTTAATCAAACTTAAACACAATTCCAAATTGAAAGGTTTCCTATTTTTAGGAGGAAATTACTCTAAAGATTAATTTCAACCTTTTTTGAGGAAAATTATTTTTTTTTAGATTTTTCTATTCTTTGAAAAAAAAAACTTTTCGAAATTTCCAAAAAAAATTTGCAATTTTTTTAATTTTTTAATTTTTTTAAAGGTCAAATTTTTTATTTTATTTTTTTAATTTCTTTTTTTGAATTTTTTTGTTCTTTTTAATATGTTTTCTTAATAGTTAATATTATTATAATCAGAAAAACGGGTCCGAACCGGTAAACCCAATTCGGTCCTCTGGCTTGACACCAACTCGGATTAAAACTAAAAAAGACGAAATCGATTTCTTAAAACCCATTTTTTGTTTCTTTTGTTTTTTCGTTCTTTATATTAATATTAATATTTTAATCGATTTTTTTTTTGTTTTTTCCCTATTTCATCTTTTTACTACGTCTCTTCTCTGTGGCTTCTCTTCCCGAAGTCAGCTTTTGTGTTTCACTTTTTCTGCAATTTTTCTTTTTCTTTCCTTTTTTTTTTTTTTACTTCATCCCTTTTGGCCTTCTTCCCCACAACGAACATCTTCTTTTCCCTTTTGTCTTTTCCCACTTTGACATTTTTTATTTTTTCTTTCAACCCATCTTCTTCTTCTTCTTCGATGGTTTCTTCCCACGCCCAACATTGACCATTGAAGCTAGCCTGCACACCAGCACCGGTCGGAGTAACTAGCGCCAACCGCCGCCGGCAACCACCACCTGACGGTCGTTCACTTTGACCGGCATCGACCGCCGCCGGCCATTTTCTCCGGCAACCAATTGACATTCTCTTCGGCGTGAAGGATAACACTTGCCGATTCGACAATACATGGCCACTTCACGAAAATGACACCAAAGCACAGCAACACACAAGACTCGAACATCGAACAACCATTACAAAAATAAAGACGGGTTGATCTCCGGTTTAAACATGTGCTAGCCTTCGGCCTTCTCTGAGGCATTTCGTCGAACATGTACGATGCGCCAGTTAACAAAGGAACCTAGTCTCATTTGGGACATGGATTTGGGCAAACATCAACACGACATGCACAAGCAATGCTAAAGATCCGCTCATAGACAGGTTAATCACAGTCGGAACAGATATGGAAGAAGAATGACTATCTCCAAGCTTCAATAAACTTGCAGAACATTAGCTATCGTTTAGGCATTTCTATTTGGTGTGCGAGACAAACCTAAACCCCTACGACGCGTACTAGAACAGCTAGCAGCTTTTAGGAGAATCGGCTCGGAGCAAAGCTCGCGTGAACTAGTCGGCACGAGCTCCGGCCCAATGCCTCCCGAGAAACAAGGGACACACGTTCGAAACAAAAGCCTACCTAGTTCGAGAGGAGGACTGCGGCGAACGGCAACTGACGAACGGACCTCCGGCGATGACCAAACACTCTCTCGAGCTTGCACTCTCTCTCCAGGTCGCTCTCTCCCTAGCTCGCTCTTCGCTTGGTGTCTTCTCTCTTGTGTTTCTCAAAAGAAACAACCCAGAACCCCCCCCCCCCCTCTGCTAGTCTTCGCCTCTTTCTTCTTCCTTTTTCTTCTCCTTGTTTCTTTCCCCTTTTTGCTCTCTTTTTCTTCTGCAGGATCTCGCACAAAGACGACGGTCGTGCCAGTTGCCGGCCAGGCATTCCCGACCTGCGAATCACGCTGCCATCCCGATCTCCCTGCTCCTCCGTCGCTGCTCCTACTGCAGCTTCTACTACTCTATTTTTTCTGTTCTTGCAGGTCTTTTTCAGTGAAGACCAGCAGAAAGGGGGGAAGAAAGCTGGGCACGAGCCGAGCCGAGGAGAAAGAAGAGGAAGATGGGCTGCGCATGGGCCACGCGAGGGAGAAAAGAAGATGGGCCACGCAAGGGCCTGCGCATGGGGAAAAAAGAAAAAGAGAACGGCCTCTCTCGTTTTCGTTTTTTTTAATTAAATTTTTTGTTTTTTTGTTTTTTTTGGCTTTTTTTTTGGTTTTTTTGCGACTAATTCCTAATCTTATACAAGATTAAATCCTAAACAAAAAATGAGAAAATTTAGGTGTCAACAATCCCAAAGGTAAAAAATCTATTGCTTTAAAATCTAATGATGACTTTGAAGTTATAGATTCTGAAGATGACATGGATGATGAAGAACTTGCCCTCATGATAAGATGGTTCAGAAAACTGAACAAAAAGGGAAGAAGATTCAATTGGAAGAAACAAAGTTCTCAAAAGCTTCAAAACAAATCAGCTGAGGATGATGAATCAAATAAAGATGTGATTTGTTTCAAATGCAAGAAAAAGGGACACATCAGACCCAACTGCCCCTTGCTGAAGAGAAAGAATGGAAAAGCTGAAAAACACATAAAGGCTCTCAAAGAAAAAACTTGGAGTCATACCGAATGCGAAGAAAGTGATGATGATTATGCCAATATCTGTCTAATGGCAAAATCAGAATCAGATTTAGACTCTGAGGCATATTCAGACTCAGACAGTGAAATCGAGGTAAGTAACTTAAAAATTCCCATTAAAGTTTCTAGATATATTGATGAATTGTGTCTTAGTCTCAAAACCTCGCTTAAGAGGATTTCCGAACTAAAAAGGGAAAATTCTACACTAAGGCAACAGGAGATTGTTTGGAAAGAAAAGTTTGAAAACTTAGATAAAAATTTTATTGCTTTGAAAGAAAATGCAGACTCTCTTTCAAAAGAAAACACCTTTTTAAAAATTGATATCTCAAATATTTCAAAAAGGTTTTCTATAGGGTCTGAGAAATTGGAAAAGATTCTTTCAGCTCAAAGACCTTACTTTAACAAATCAGGTTTAGGAATGACTTCTGAAACCATTCCGCTAATTGATTTTCCAAAAGTAAAAGAAAGAATCAAACAAAGACCTACAATTTTTTTTTATATAAATCATTCTAAAAAATTCTTTGTAAAACCTGTTGGCCGTAGTGCTCTCAAATGTTCTAAGTGCAACAGCTCAGAACACTTTGAGAAAGAATGTCCCATGGTTTGGAGGCCTGTTAAGAAGGATTGGGCAAAGACCATATATTGCACTAACTCAATTGGACCCAAGAAAGTGTGGGTACCAAAGAAAGCTTGAGTTTCTTTTTTGAATACAGGTCACTATCAAGAAAAAGGTCAAATGGTACTTAGATAGTGGATGTTCAAGACATATGACAAGAGATTCAAGATGTTTCATAAAGTTTAAACAAGTGAATGGTGGAAAAGTATCTTTTGGTGGAAACAGCAAAGGAAAAATTATTGGTTGTGGAACAGTAAAAATTGGAAGTCTCACAATAAACAACGTTTATTTAGTAGAATGACTCAATTACAACTTGTTGAGCATTAGTCAACTCTATGACACAGGCTTCAGAATTAACTTTCAAGAAGGAATATGTTCGGGGACCAGCAAAGACTTCTCTTAGACTTTTACGGGACAAAGACATTGGAACATTTATCTTCTAGATATCAATCCAGAAAAATCTCAGTGTCTAATCTCAATTCAAGAAGAAGCAAATCTCTGGTATCGGAAACTTGGTCACATCAATATGAAGCAAATTGCCAAGATCTCCTCAAAGAAGCTTGTTCGTGGATTACCCAACCTGATATATCAAAAGTCTGAATTATGCACACCATGTGTGTTGGGAAAACAGGTTAGAAGTTCTTTTAAACCAATAAATCAAGTCTCTACTAATCGTGTATTGCAGCTCCTACATATGGATCTCTTTGGACCGACAAGAACTCAAAGCATCGGTGGAAAGAAATATTGTCTAGTAATTGTGGATGACTATTCACGATTTACTTGGGTATACTTTCTTTCAAGTAAGTCTGAAACTTTCTCTTATTTTGAAAAGTTTGCTAAGAAAGTACAGAATGAAAAAGGGTATGTTATTTCAAGCATACTGACAGACCATGGAGGTGAGTTTGAAAATCAAGACTTTGCTAAATTCTGTGATGAGTCTGGCTTTCAGCATATGTTGTCCTCTCCATACACTCCCGAACAAAATGGAGTTGTGGAAAGGAAGAACAGATCATTACAAGAAATGGCTAGAACTCTTTTAATTGAAAGCAATATTTCTTCTCGTTTTTGGGCTGAAGCTGTTTCTACAGCATGTTATGTTATTAATAGAGTTTTCCTAAGGCCAATTCTGGAGAAAACTCCCTATAAGTTGTTCAAAGGAAAGAAACCAATCGTTTCCTATTTTCATGTGTTTGGTTGTAAATGTTTTATATTGAAAAATGCAAATGATCGAGTTGGTAAGTTTGAAGAAAAATCAGACGAAGAAATCTTTCTCGGATATTCAACCAACATCAAAGCTTATAGAGTATACAACAAGAAAACTCAGTCTGTGGAAGAATCGATGAATGTCAAATTTCAAGATCAATCAATTCAGACTCAATCTGAAGAATCTGAACCTGCTCCAGACTCTACAAAGTCTACTTCCCCTGAAGCAGCTCAGACTTCAGAAGAAGAACAACGATCGAATATTGAAGAATCAAATGAATAAGAAATTCAGCAATCTGTCAAACCAACCAGCAACTGGAAGCACAAGTCTAGTCATCCTAAAGAACTCATCATTAGTAACATTGATGAAGGGATTCGTACAAGATCTAAAAGGCACGAAGAGTCTAGCGCTGTGGCTCTTATTTCTGAAATAGAACCCAAAAGCATAGAAGAAGCTTTATCTGATGAAAGTTGGATTGAAGCTATGCAAGAAGAGCTCAGGCAGTTCAGAATCAATGACGTTTGGGAATTAACTCCAAAACCAAAAGGTAAATCTGTTATAGGAGCTAGATGGGTTTTCAGGAACAAAATGGATGAGAAAGGAAAGATTATAAGAAACAAAGCAAGACTCGTGGCCAAAGGATATACGCAAGAAGACGGGATTGATTATGATGAGACTTACGCCCCAGTCGCAAGGTTAGAAGCAATTATATTATTACTTGCTTTTGCTTGTTATAAGAATTTCATGTTATTCCAAATGGACGACAAAAGTGCATTTCTAAATGGATTTATCCAAGAGGAAGTCTATGTGGAACAACCTTCCGGTTTTGAAGACCTAAAGAAACCAGACTCTGTTTTCAAACTGAAAAAGGCGCTATATGGGTTGAAACAAGCTCATCGAGCTTGGTACGACAGGTTAAGTAAATTTCTAATTCAAAATGGCTTTGTCAAAGGTAAAGTTGATACCACTCTATTTATTAAAAAGGAAAATAAGAACTTTTTACTTGTTCAAATTTACGTTGATGATATTATTTTTGGATCACCTAATGAAAATATGTGCAAAAAATTCTCAAAGTCTATGCAGGATGAATTCGAGATGAGCATGATGGGTAAACTATCCTTCTTTCTTGGATTGCAAGTAAAACAACTAAAGGAAAGAATCTTCATCCACCAAGAAAAATATGCCAAAGAACTTGTCAAAAAGTTCGGGTTGGAGAATTGCAAAAAGACTGACATACCAATATCAAGTTCTTCGAAGTTGGACAAAGATGAAGGAGGAAAGAAAGTTGACCAGAAGCTGTACAAGAGTATTATTGGTTCACTTCTCTATCTTACTGCTTCTAGACCTGAAATTTTGTTTAGTTCTGTATTTGTGCTAGATTTCAATCAGATCCCAAATAATCTCATCTAAGTGCTGCGAAACGCATCATCAAATACGTTGCCACAACATCTAAATTAGGTCTGCGGTATCTTAAAGAATGAGACTTTACTCTCCTTGGATACTTAGATGCAGACCTAGCAGGATGCAGAGTTGATAGAAAGAGCACTTCCGACACTTGTTAATTACTTGGAAACATGACAGTATCTTGGTTTTCGAGGAAGCAAAGTATAGTAGCTCTTTCAACAGCAGAAGCAGAATATGTGGCTCTTGGAAGTTATTGTTCTCAAATTTTATGGATAAAACAACAACCAAGAGACTTTGGAATCGAAGACTCACGCACTGAGATCAAATGTGACAACACTAGCGTAATAAATCTTACCAAGAATCAAATTCTTCATTCAAGAGCAAAGCATATAGAGATTCGACATCATTTTATTAGAGACCATGTTCAAAATGGAGAAGTCTCAATTCAATTCATCGAATCAAAGAATCAACTGGCGGATATTTCCCAAAGCCACTGGAGAAAAATCTATTTGAATCTATTTGATCCAAACTTAATATCCTAAAGTCTGAAGAAGCTCAGTTCAGGGATAAAAGTCTAAAGACGCTCAGTATAAGAAGTTCAAGGATCAAGACTGTAAGTCATTTCGGTTTCAGCAATTTATTTTCGGATAAAATCTCGAAAAGGTACGAGTGATTACTCATTAGTAATTGATTGATGTTATCTTCCCAAGTTTTTGAATTTATGGAAATTATTATTTTCAAAAAAGAAGTTATCTTTTTAAAATGACAGTTATCCATTTTTTTTCAAAAAGGCAGTTAATTTTTAAAAGGAATTTCTCTTCCAACAATTTGTATACCTCGTTTCGTCTTCTTTATATACTGTTTGTCTTCTTCACGAACCCTAAAGGCAAAGATCTTCACTTTTTACTTTCTCTCTTGAGTTTAATCGTTAAAGTTTTCATCTTTCTCGCAAATCGAGTTCGGAAACTCTCTCAAAGACTGTGACAATGTCGTTCCAAAGAAAGTCTTCAAGGATTGCAAGCAGGGGATCACGACATGTGATGGATATTTCAGTGTTAGAGACCAAGACTATGTGGTGGATATGGATATTCTGGCTGACGTAATTGGAGTAGAGAGAGGGAAGTTTCGATCGATAAGTGTGTCTATTGGTCGTGCGACTGTGAAGCTTATTCGAGACAGGATGGCGGAAGGTCGTATTTCGTACTTGAGGATGAATGCCTCAAATATCTTGCTGCATAAGATTGTGATTAATTGTATTAGACCGAAGTCGACATCCAAGACTGATGTCTCCAACTCAAAAGCAAAGTTGATGTATGCTGTCAACTCTGGTGAAAAGTTCTCTCTACCACACACAATCATGTTCCACATGTACAGATCGATGGTCAAGGACAAGGGACAATTGCCTTATTCGGCTCTTATTACTCGGTTGTTTAGACACCTTAACATTCAGCCTCCTAAGATTCTGTGCGTTCACACCTGTGATCAAATGACGATAGGACTGAAGATGATCTCAAAAATGCGTCTTAAAGAGCTGAACAAGACTTTAGAGCGATATAAGGAAAAGACCCCTATCAAGACTCGACAAAACTCTGTGGCTGCAAAGAGAAAAGGCAAGGAACCTATGTCAGTTCCTTCAAGGAAAAGGAGAGCACTCATCTTGCAGGATGAAGGAGATGAGGAAGATGTCACCATTTCTACTCTTGCTTTGAGGAACCTACAGCAGCTTGTTACTGAGACAGAGGAAATAGGGAATCAAGAAAGAGAAGAAGCTGATAAAACAAGTGAAGAAAGGGAATCAATGAGGAAAGAGGCAGATGAAGAACGAACTGCAGAAGACGAACCAAGAGGAGAACAGGGTCATCATGTCGCTGAAGAGGAAACAGAGCATGAAGAGTACTTCTCTGCAGTTGAAGGCACTGATACAGGGGGAGCTGTTGAGAAAAGAGGTACCTCTTCACTCGCTTTTACAAGTGAAGGCATTAGTCGTTCTCCTGCAGACCCAGAAGACGTATATGCTTCTCAATATCCTGAAGAGGGTGTTGAAGTCTCATCTCCAAGTCTGGGTGCTCATGCTGAAATCCCATCCTCTGCAAATACTCGACAAATTGATCACGCTGAAGCAAGCACAAAAACTGACAACTCCGCAGATTTCAGAAGGTTGCTTGATGTTCTTATGGAGATGAGAGGGCAGATTTATGCCTTGGGGTGCGAATTTCAGAATATGCAGAATGCTGCTCAGGTTTCTTCAGTGTCATTGCATGATCAAATTTAGGCCCTTACTACTCAAGTTCAAGCAAATGCCAAGGGTGAAGATATAGCACAACTGAAGGAAGATCTGAAAAGCTGGAGGAGACTGTCCAGTCGGTGGGAGATTTCCAGCTCGTTCGCATCCCAAAGCACTCTTAACTTTATCTCATTTTGTTATCTACCTTTTAATGCTGACAAAAAGGGGGAGAATCTACTGCTGATTTGGTTTGTTTGATGTTTGACTTTAATTTTTCGTTTGGAGGTTTGGACTGGTTTGTTTTTAGACTGTGGATGACTGTTCACTTTTATGGTTTGGATTGTTTGAATGGTTGCAGGCTTGAAGTATCTTAAGCATTGTGGTATTCATGGCAAAGATAGTTGTTTTTGCAGGACTAACTCATTTTCTATGGATGCAGATTCGATACTATCTTAAACCTAATCCACTTATTTTATTAAGATTTTCTTGTTTGCTTAAGTACTGTCTTGCAGGTCAAATGTATCCTTATCCAAATCTACAGGAAAGTTTTGTCACCATAAAAAAGGGGGAGATTGTTGGAAAAAAACTTCCTTACATGTTTTGAAGCTGATAAAACGTTTCCATCAGTCTAGTTTGAAGAATAGAAGACTCTTTCATCAAAGTTTGAAGACTGTCAGACCGCCAGACTTAAGACGTAAAGTCTGCCCTCCCTGACTGTTTCTAGACCGTCGAAGAAAAGACCTATCCAGATTCGTATAAGGATTTGATTCTAGCGATTAAAGAAGATCTCACGGCTGGAGATAGCATAACAATGATCTCTTATTCGTTTTGAAATTAATTCGAGTAAGTTTGATCTGTTGATTGGGAAATTGTACATGGAACGTTCTACTTATGGAAACCTAGATCCTGATTGTATGGGCGAGCAGAATCGGTGGGCTGTCCTCACATTTCTTAAGCAACTCGAGTTCTTCCTAATTGATTCTATCCAACGGGAAGATGGAAGAACTCCTTTGGAAGGTGCCAACGGTTATGAAGGCATGGAGGAGTATTTAAGGAAGACGTTCTAGTTACTCGAGGGGGTGCGCGATAAATAAATTTCAAAGTCTAAAACTCATTGTTCTTTGCTAACTCAATTGTTGAGCGAAAAGTTTGTACTCAAAAGAGAGTCTAGACATTTGTGAAGCCTTGAGGAAGTGTAGTAGAGTCTTTACACTGTGGAATCAAGGACTTGATGCTGTAACAACTCTTTTGATTCATAGTGAAATCCACCCGATGGGCTGTCAGTGCGGGATAGTGGACGTAGGCTTGGATTAAGTCGAACCATTATAAACTTCGTGTTCATTTTCTCTTCCCTGATCTCTTTAATTCTGTTTGTAACTTTATTTGCATGAGTGTAATTTCATCTACAGAGTCTATTGTCTACCAGACTTAAGTCAAAAGTAAGATCTTATCTTATATTTCGCAAAATTTGGTTTAAGCACCTATTCACCTCCCTCTAGGTGCACATACTAGCTCTCTCATCTTCAACATGTCCATGAGTGGCACGGTAAGGCTCGAATATCCCCGAATGAAGCGCCGATAGTAATTGGTGAGACCAAGGAAGGATCTCAATTCCTTCACCTTGGTCGATGGCTCCCATTCAACGATGGCACGGATCTTGGCCGCATCCATCCACACTCGTCCACCCCCGGCGATGTGCCCAAGGAAAGAGACTTTATTTTGCGTGAAAGCGCATTTCTCACGCTTCACATATAAGTTATTTTCCCGGAAGACTTGGAAAACTCGTCTCAAATACTTGATGTGCTCCTCAAGCATTCGGTTGTACACGACGATGTCGTCAAGGTAAACCACAATGAATCGATCAAGGAACGGATGGAGTACCTTGTTCATGAGAGTGCAGAACGTAGCCGATGCATTGGTCAAGCCAAAAGGCATGACGAGGAACTCATACGATCCGTAATGGGTCACGCATGCAGTTTTCGGCTCATCTCCTTTGGCAATCCGAACTTGGTAGTATCCCGATTGGAGATCAAGCTTGGAGAACCATTGGGCTTCCCCGAGCCGATCGAACAAGTCTGCAATGAGAGGGATTGGATATTTATTCTTAACGGTAAGCTTGTTCAATGCCCGGTAGTCTATGCACATGCGGAGGGATCCGTCATGTTTCTTTTGGAACAAGACCGAGGCACCAAACGGGGCCTTGGACGGTCGAATGTCTCCCGCGTCGAGCAATTCTTTGAGTTGTTTCCTTTGCTCTTCCAACTCAAGCGAGGCCATGTGATAGGGTGCCATGGCCGGCGATCAAGCATTGGGCACGAGTTCGATTCAATGATCCACTTCTCTCCGAGGAGGTAGCTTTTTGGGCAGCTTGGGCGACATCACATCTTAGAAGGTGTCAAGGACTCGGGTCACCTCCTCTGGTACCTCACTTTCTTCCATGCCCTCCTCCTTCAACGTTGCCAAGAAGGTCACCTCGCCCTTCTTTAATTCCTTCGTCAACTACATGGCCGATAGCATCTCGCGTTCCGACTCGCGGTAGATTGAGACCATGCATTGGTGTCGTTTATCTAAGATGCAAATACAATCTGGGAAGGGCATAACGCCTGCATTGATTATGTTGAGGGATTCTAGACCAAGCATGAAATCATAGTTGTCAAGGGGGATTACCTCGATGTTCTCCTTGCTGGTCCATAGACCGAGGTGAAGCTTTACGTCCCTAGTCACGCCGCTAGTCACTACTTCCTTGGAATTCACCGTTTTAAGCCAACTGGCTTTCCCCTTCTCAATCGGAAGATTCTGTTTCTTTGCAGACTCTTGGGATATGAAGAGGTCGGATGCCTCGATATCCACAAGTGCACTCATTGCGGTACACCGATCTTCACGTCCACGAACATCATCCCTTTGGGTTCCTTAGCTTTCTTGGCCTTGATCGACCCAAGGATCCACAACGATCCTAATCACGCCTCCTTTCGCGGTTCATCCTCTTTGCACAAGGCTGCCAACTTTCCTATTTTCGGACAATCTCGGGCCATGTAAGGTCCATCACAAAAGAAGCACTTGTAGGTGCATACCTTGCGATGATATCCTTCATTGCTCAACTCCGGTTGAGTCCTAGAAGGGGCCGATGGTGATTTGCCTCCGTTCAGACGATTGTACTGACTCCAATCTCCCCCACCATTGGCCTTTTCTCTCGGACAAGAGTCTCGCTTAGCCGAGGATGGTGGTTTGTATTCCACAAGGGATTCGGCCATGGAAGTAGCCATTGTGAGATCCGTTGCATGACACCGTTTAAACTCTTGCTTGACCCATGGTTTGAGTACACTCATGAACTGATGAAATGCTTCCATCTCCATCATGGACGGGATTTGAAGCAATAGCTCTGAGAACCGCTTCACGTAGTTGTAGACTTCGCCTTTCTGCTCTAGGCGTTTGAGTTCCTCGCGAGCTTCCTCCTCCGCATAAGTGGGGTAGTAGGTTTGTCGAAATTCTTCCACGAACTTTGTCCATATCGTGATAGGGTCGCCACTCCTGTCATTTGACTTGTGACACCACCACAGCAACGCGCCATCAACTAAATACATTGCTGCGGTGTTTACTCGGATCACGTTGTCGGTTACTCTCATGGTCTGGAAGTATCCTTCCATGTACCGTAGGAAGTTGTTTACGTCCTTCGCCACCCATGAGCCCTTGAACTCTTTCGGCTTGGGTGTGTTAGCACGGGGTTGCGCGGTGATTAGCCCATTTACGCGCGTCGCTTCAACCTCGGTGAGCTTCCTTTTTGAGCTCAGCAACTTCAACGAGCATGGCTGTCATCGCCGCCTCCCGCATCTCGTCCCCTTGCCTCAGTTCGTGGATTAGGGACCCCAGCAACTCGCCTCGGAGCTCTCTCATGCCGGATTTGAGCTCTTGCATCTCAGCCCAAAGCTCCTCCTTTTCGACTTTTGCTCCTTTAACGGTCTGGCACAGTCCTCGACTTGTCATTAGACGTCAGAGACAGTTTCCTCCATGACTGTCACTCGACATTCCAGGTCGCCCATTTGATCCCTCGAACTCGATGCATCGCGGGTTTTCTTCGGCTTGGTAGGAGCTTTTTCGTTGGCCCTACCACGATCCTTGTGATCCTAAACCTAAGCGATCACCACATCAAGATGCTGATCGACCATCGTGCTTGGAACGAAGGCTCTGATACCACTTGTCACGGATCGGTCGATTACGAACTATTAAACACCCGTGCGGCCTTAGGATTTTACTCCCAAGTCAGCCTCACACACACACGTACGAACACAAGGGTTGTATGAACAAAGGGACGGGTGTATTTGCTTGTGAACGAGCTGAACACAATGAGGGGGGAGGGACCCCTATTTATACAAGTTCGAGTCTCATCTCATCCATGGATCGTCCCTTCGATCTAACGGCTGTGTTTGAATATATGCCATCATTACAAGTCTATACAATAAGTCACTCAATGGCTCTAGGCCTGAGAAAGCCTAGGGCATGTGTCAGAAGCAAGGGCAAGGCCAATAGGGCAGCTTGACATGGAGTAGGTGAACGGTCACGGGCTTTTGTCCGTATTGCACATGGACTGATCGTGCGTTGACCATGGGTTGGTAATATATCCATCATGGGCTGCTCATGGGTTGCCCTTCGTGCGTGACACGGCCCCATCCGGTTGGTCTTGGATCATGCTTCGTCCGTGGGCCGTGTCACTAGACTGAATAATGGGGTGGTTCTAATAAATTTTTCTAATGTTTAAGATTAATAAAGGATTACAGAAAAATGGGTTAGGCGTAAAGCCTTCTATAATTGGTTGAACTTGGCGTATTAAATTAATTCACAACTTGCAAGACAAGTTGAACTTATCTAGGTAGCACGGACACGGTGACACGGACACGCGACACGTCATTTCTCAAAAAGTAGAGAATTTCGACATGTTCCGACACGTTAAATATTAAATAAATATTTTTATATATACATGATTAATTATTATGTTTAAATTAATTTATTCAAATTCATAAATAAATAAATGATAAAAAAAGCCTATAATAAATCTATACTAATAACATGTATTGATAAAGTTATTCAGCGTACGCAAAGGCTCTCGATCCGTTTCTCTCATCGTCTTGAAAAGAAAGAGAGAACTTTAAAAGATTTTGCCAAAAAAAAAAATAAAGTTATTTAATATTTAATATTTCTTTTTAGGGTTAAATGGTCCCATCCATTTATTTCCCCCACCCCACCCACCGCCTGCACACGTCTCTTCCCAAAGTCACATTGCACTGCACGAGGCTTTCTTTTTTCCCCCAAGAAGCCGTCGACACATCCTCTCTCTCCTTGCTCTTCTTCCAAAAATTGAAAACCCTAGCAATCGGCGATCGCCTTCTTTCTCCTCTCTCTCGCTCGGTCTCCACCTCTCTCACTGCTGCCTCGCCTCCGTTCCCCCCTTTGCCATCGTAGCCTCGCATCCAGCCCTCCATCGCGGCCTTTCCGTTTTCCATCTCGACGTTGCAGTCGGCGGTTGCAGCCAACCAAGACGATCGAGAAGGCTTCTCAGTATTGCAGTTGGCGGTCGGAGTCCTCCCTCGTCGTCGCTCGCGGCGTCGCCTTAGCTCCCTCACCCTTGCCTTCACCCTCCATCACTTTCTTCCCTTCGCACCTGCCGATCCGCCCACAAACCTCCGGACACGCTCCGACGCACGTGTCGGAAAGAGTTGACCACATGTCAGAAACTCCAACACGTGTTGACCGCGTGTCCGAGCGTGTCCGACGGTGTCCGAGCGTGTCGGACACGTGTCGGGGTGTCCGACACGACACGGAGGCCCTTTGAACGTGTCCGTGCTACCTAGGAACTTATCATATCGGAAGAGTTGGTGTTTGTCACTTCACACTTTATAAGTCGAAGCACTCACTTGCTTGCTAAACCGCAAAATGGGATGACATCAGATCCTCGGCCCCCTTTTTTCTCTTTTTCTCTCATTCGTTCCTTCTATATTCCTCCCTTTCCTCTCCCTTCCCCCCTATGAATTCCTCCCTTCCCTTTCACATGCCCCTTTGCCCTCCTGACGAGCGCGATGCCTTGCTCCATTTTAAGAACTCCTTTGTGCTTGATAGCATGGCATCAGAATCCTATTACCCATCATATCCAAAGACAAACTCATGGAACAAGGACGTAGACTACTGCTCGTGGGACGGTGTCGGTTGCGACGATGTTACTGGTAACATCATTAGACTTAATCTTGTTTGTAGTTGGCTTTGTGGTGCTCTCCACTCTAATAGCGTCCTCCTTCTCCTTCGCCATCTTTGGATGCTTGACCTTTCTCAAAATGACCTTGTTCACTCCCACGTTTCGCACAATTTGAGTGCAATTCCAAAAACGACTTATCAGAATCTCTCTCATTCATCCTTTTCTCTTCAATGGGTATGGTTGACCTCTTGCAACTTGACCGAGTTCCCCTATTTCTTATATTTGTCAAAAAGATTAATGGTCTTAGACCTCTCTAGGAATAGGATTAGTGGGGGAATCCCAAAGTGGTTTCAAGAAACAAGTCATGATACATTGGGCTCCTTAGAACTTTCTCATAACTTTCTAGAGGGAGGTATACAACAAATGCATTGGAAGAGTTTGTCATATATTGGCCTTCAAAACAACTCATTCCAAGGACCACTCTTGATCCCTCCACCTTCTGTACATCAATTTGATGCCTCAAACAATGGTTTCATTGGTGAGATCCCTCGTTCAATTTGCCAGTTGAGTTCACTCAAATCTCTAAAATTGTCTAATAATAATCTCTCCGGGAATATACTGACATGTTTTAGTAATATAACTCATCTAAAAAGGCTAGATTTGGGAAGCAATAAATTACAAGGGCTATTATCGTGCTCCCTAGCCAAATGTGTTAACTTAGAAACACTACTTCTCGGTCACAATGAGTTTAGTGATATCTCCTCATGATGGCTGGAAGCACCACATCTGGTGTACCTTGATTTGCGATCTAGCAAATTTCATGGTAAGATTAACTTCACTACTTTTAGACTATCCTTTCTTGCTCATGACTCTTTATTTATTTCTAATAACAATTTCATAGGATGTTGGCCGGCGAAGGTTTTCTCAAACACCACATTGACTATACTAGATTTGTCCAACAACAAGTTTGGAGGCCAAATCCCGCTTCCATCACCCGTCACATTTTATTATTCCATTGCAAGTAACAATATAACGGGAAATATTCCCTCTTTGATATGCAATGCCACCAAGCTTGAGTTCATCAACTTGTCCAACAATGGCTTAACAGGCAGCTTGCCTCGATGCATAACAAATTTTAGCACCGACCTATCAGTTTTGGACTTGCGAATGAATCACCTTGAGGGCACAATTCCTCAATCATTTTCTTCCAGAAATAACTTGACGACTCTTGACATGAGTCGAAATTGGTTTAGAGGCACTTTACCTTAGTCCCTCGTCAAATGTATATTCCCAGAGAGATTATTGTTAGACAAATCTAAAGACCAGAGTGAACTCAATTGGCAAATCGAACAAGGGATCTCACCAGTGAAACCATTGTTTGAGGCATCAAAGCCAAGTATAGAAGGTGGAGGGATCAAGAGTGGTCTTTGGAATGAGTTGTTGTGAAGGTCAATAAATGACACACTCTTCCAATGCATTTGTTGTATACCTCCCTCTAGAAAGTTATGAGAAAGATCGAATGTGTCCAATGTATCATGACTTATTTCCCAAAACCACTTTGGGATCTCCCCACTAATCCTATTGCGAGACAGGTCTAAGTGTGTTGATGTTTTTAAAAAATATAAGAAATAGGGGAACTCAGTCAAGTTGCAAGAAGCCAATTGCAACCATTGAAGAGAAAAGGATGAATGAGAGAGATTCCAATAAGTCGTCTTTGGAATTGCACTCAGATTACGCCAAATGTGGGAGTGAGCAAGGTCATTACCAGAAAGGTCGAGCAACCAAAGATGGCGAAGGAGAAGGAGAGAGTTATTAGAGTGGAAAGCACTGTGAAGCCAATTGCAAGCAAGATTAATAGTAATGACATTGCCATTAACACGGTTGCAAGTGACACCAGCCCACAAGCAGCAGTCTACATCCTTGTTCCATGAGTTTGTCCTTGGAAAAGAGTAGTAACAAGAGTTTGATGCCATGCTATCAAGCGTGAAGGAGTTCTTAAAATGAAGCAAGGCATCTCTCTCGTCAGGAGGGCAAAGGGGCATGTGAATGAATTAGAAAGTGATTCAGAGCAGGGTGGGGAGAGGAAAGGAAGGAATGTAGAAGGGGTGAATAAGAGAAAAAGAGAAAATAGAGGAGGCCGAGGATCTGATTCCACCCCATTTTGCAGTGCAGCAGGCAAACAAATGTTTTGACTTTTAAAGTGTGAAGTGATGGACATCAAGTCTTCCGATACGACGAGCTCAACTTGTCTTGTGGGTTGTGAATTAATTTAATTTTTCTGCAATCATCCATTAATCATAACCGACACCTGAAAAAGCTATTAGATCCACCCCAACATTCAGTCCAGCATCCGAGTGAGTTTATTGGTGGTTGGGATAGGAATTCAACTCATATAGCCCTTCTAATAAGCCAAGTTCTCTCCACGTCTGCCTCCAAAGGTCTGTATTAAATATAATTCCCAATGCTTTCACCGAAGGCTACTCCAAATGGGATTGGATTCCCATGTAAAAGCATTCCAGCTTTGTCGAAAGTAGACGAAGTTTAGAAAAGCGAAACTGAAGCGGCAGGAAATGGCCTTCTAAAGACCAGAAAAGGACCTTAAAACTAAATTGAATATCACGTTTTCTTTGTCATAAGAGCATTTTTACCCTCGCTAAAATTAGAAACAGAAACTTCACTAGATAAACTTGCCATGAAATGGTCTTTATTAGACTGGACCATGTTTCGAGGTACTTGTCTTTTTTCTTTTCGTCGACACTAAAGTCACGTTCACAGATGAGCCGAAAAGAAATACAATCATATCATCCTTCAATATCGGTCCAATGAGTAATGTCTTTTGTCTGTAATCGCAAGGAAAATGCTTATCGATTTGAATCACCCAAAAAAAAAAAATTCCCTTTTGGCTAGAATATATCTTAATCAAACCTCTCTTTTTGGTTGAAAATACAGTACAAAAATGTAGAAAATCGACACAAGCTCTTGTTAGTATTCGAGTTCCGATTACTTATGATTCCGAGGATTTTCATACACATTAGCCAGTTTTCTTTTCTATTTTGCTTTTGATAAGGTTCGTATTCACATTGATACATGTCACTAACCATGATAAGTGAGTTTCTTCGATCTCATTGCTAATAAAAAGGACATGCCGATGAGGCCACAATTTTGCGGGGCATGATAAGAGGAATTCCTGTACGTCTCTTCGTCATGATTTTGTGTATAGTAATAAAAAAATTATTTCACATTAATGCGTACAAAAGTAGTGCTGCAATCTGCAAAGGGATGCGCCCAAAAGAAATGGCATCACTCCCGGGGAAATTACTGAATAAGTTTAAAACTTATTGCATTTGTGCCGATTTAATCTTAAACATTTTGACAATTTGCCCATTATGTCTTTTTGGCCAAATTTGATCGAAAATTGCTAACGCGATGCCAGGCATCCTACGTGGTAGGCCAGTGCTAGCATGAACAATTTTTTCTATATTTTTTATTTTTTATTTTCATTTATTTTCCTTTATTTCTTTGTTTGCTTTTTTTTTTTTCCTCATTATGACCGGTGAGGGTCACGACGATCCTCACCAAATGTGAAAACCTCTCCTAGATTGGGCGAGAGTCGCCTCTGTCACAACCAATGGGGCCCAAGAGGCCCTCGCTCGTGGCCTTGCCAATACCTTGGTAGTCTCGCTAGGCACAGGCGAGGCCTTCATTGAAAGCAAGGGCCTCGCTCAAATCTGGCGAAGGCCTTTGTAGTTGGCGAGGGTCACCGGTGACCCTTGTCGGCCACAATGGAAAAAAAGAAAAAAGAAAAGAAGAATAAGAATAATTTTTTTTTTTTTAAAGAATTGCAACAATTGTTCACGTTAACAATAGCAACCGATCATGTTATGTAAAACGACTAATGTCTACATTAACGATTTCTAGCCAAAAGAACTCTATTGGCAAATTATCAAAAGATTTAAAACTAAATTGACCAAATTGAAAGGCTTAAAATCAAATTTGCACAACTATAATAAGTTATAATTTTTTTGATAATTTTCCTCGTCACTCCCTTTGTCCAAATATTTTGGGGTTGCCATCTCGACCATACACTTCTATATTCACCATTAGCACACAACAGTCCTAGATCTTTGTGTGTTTGTGTTTGTGTTTGTGTTTGTGTACGCATCTATTTACATATAGTGTCTGGTGCAATTGTTCCGTGTTTTCGGGATGCGATCGGAATAGACCCAGGGCACATCTAAGATAGTTGATTACCTTGTGTGCCGATCGATACTAATTTTGTAGGCTGCATTTGCTCGCGACCTTCCCAGGTGAAACAGGGTTGACTTCAGTGCATATGTACTTGTATAGGATTCAACTCCATCCGTACTGGCTGGCACCAGCATGTATATTACCCACGTAGATTCGAATGCAAAAGCATAAACATAGTGTCTAAATAAACATTTATAAGAACAGAGCCTAACCGCCCTTTCTTTCTTTTTTCTATCAGACAATTTGCATTATTTCGCTCCTTTTATAACTCTCCGGAATTGATGAAATTAGCAGGGAATGGAAAGGTAAAGGCAAGTAAATCACGTTTAGCAACATAACTATTCTCTTTTGAGCCATTGCGCAGGATTGAACCCAGCACCGAATTAAAATTAGCACCCCATCATCCACCTGGTACTCGGTTCAAACATAACCCCGAATCATAGAACGATTCAACCGGACCCTGGAAAAAGAAAATGTAAATGTTGCAAAATAGATTAGTGCAAGAGGTGAGTATCAACTGTGTGATCATGCATTGCTACAGCATAATTGCCTCGCAAGGTTTCGGAGGAAACGAGTAGAGGACTTCTCCGCACTTGGAAGCGCTATGCTAGCTTCTCTCTTGTTTTTGGTTGGCTGTTCTTGAGTTGACTGTACACTCCATACAAGCTTTCGCAGCTCCTATAGGAAATACGAGGTAGAAAAAAATTCAGCATAAACATGGAACCCAATTTTTTTTTTTTTTTTTTTTGAGAATGTGACAATAGGAGATGTCAACCATGCAAACTCTTGGCAACTGGTAAATGCGAGTTTTATCAACGGGCAATGTTTGCATGTGCACTGAAGAACAATCTAAACATGGTGAAGTTTGTCAAACCAGTTGGAGCAATGAATTAGCCCGACCAAGGCAGAAGTACACCACAAGTGCCATAACTTAGCACGCCGGGACACTTAAGTGCCATAACTTCAAAACGGTACACTTAAGTGCCACTTTTTTTTTCGAGTGGGACACTTAAGTGCCACTTCCGGCGACCCTTGCCGGAAATCCTACGTGGCAATATTTTATTATTATTTTTTGCCTACGTGGCTCGCCGGAGCTCCAAATCAGCATAAAAATTAAAAAAAAATTAAAAAAATTTTTAAAAAAGTAAATTTTAAAAATTTTAATTTTAAAAAATTTAAAAAAATTAAAAAAATAAGAAAATTTTAAAAAATTTAATTTTAAAAAATTTAAAAAAAATTATAAAAAAAGAAAATTTAAAAAAATTTAAAAAATTTAAAAAAATATAAAAAATATAAAAAAAATTTAAAAAATTTAAAAAAATATAAAAAAATTTAAAAAATATAAAAAAATATAAAAAAATTTAAAAAATTTAAAAAAATTTTAAAAATTTTAAAAATTTTAAAATTTTTTTAAAAAATTTAATTTTTTTTTAAAAAATTTAATTTTTTTTTAAATTTTAAAAATTAAAAAAAAAAGTATAAAATAAGAAAATTTTAAAATTTTAATTTTAAAAAATTTTAAAAATTAAAAAAAATAAGAAAATTTTAAAAAATTAAAAAAAAGGGGGGGGGGGTGGGGGAGGCGACAGCGGCGGAGGTGGCGGCGGTGAGGGAGCCGGCGGCGGTGGCAAGGGAGCCGCCCCGTTCGGCCTCCCACCCCCCCCTTTTTTACAATTTTTTTAATTTTTCTTAATTTTTAAAAAATTTTAAAATTTTCTTAATTTTTAAAAAATTTTAAAATTTTCTTAATTTAAAAAAAATTAAATTTTCTTAATTTTCTTAAAATTTTTGAAAATTTTCTTAATTTTTAAAATTTTTTAAAATTTTTAAAATTTTCTTAGTTTTTTAAAATTTTCTTAATTTTTTAATTTTTTTTAATTTTCTTATTTTTTAAAATTTTTAAATTTTTTAAATTTTTCTTAATTTTTAAAATTTTTAAAATTTTTAAAATTTTTCTTAATTTTTTAAATTTTTTTGAATATTTTAAATCTAATTTAATTAATTTATATACTATTATTTACACGTGGACGTGAAACGGCGTCGTTTTTGCATTTTCTCCGCCATGTCAGCGTGCAAAACGACGCCGTTTTGGACGGAGCTCGCCGGAAAGTCGCCACGTCAGCCATTTGGCCGGATTTTCGCCGGAGTGGCACTTAAGTGTTCCATTTTACTCCGATGATGGCACTTAAGTGTACCATTTTAAAGTTATGGCACTTAAGTGTCCCGGCGTGCCAAGTTATGGCACTCCAGGTGTCCCGCACTCGCCCGACCAACTATAGAGTTGTGCAAACGTTAACTACATGCCATGCGTTACTGCGTGTGCTCGTGGAAAAACCATCAAATGGTCTATGGCGTCAAGAGCTGAATGTTAAACGAGTAGTTGATTCAGCAGCAACCCATGGATATTTTTTATATGGCCGACATGGAGTTGTTCAAGATGCTATAAATGGACTGCAAGAGATTTGAATGCTCAGATATATAAAACTAAATGCTCACACTGTAAGAGATATCTGTCAACTTACTCGCCGGTCAAAATCAATGGCGTGAATGGAGAAAACTTCAGTAGCCATTTGAATGTCTTTACTGATTAAACCGTCAAACCACCTGCTTGGTATGCTTGAATTCTCACGATACTCCTGGGAATTAAAAATTGAAAAGCAAGTCAACATTGAGAAACCTGAACAGATGCTAGAGAAGGAAGATGGACATTGTGTAGAACTAAAGTTTCATGCTTGACCAATGGATCACATCACTAATGAACCACTTTCTCAATATATGTAAGATTTGGCATGTTTTATGGGTGATAAAGATCTCATACCATCTCTGCCTACAAAAAGTTGTTTATCTTGTATTATATCTTTGGATAATTAAAAAAAAGTCGTTCATCGTCTAAATCTGCAGTATCGACAGTTACCCCTACAGCCAAGATTCAACCTTGCTGTGCACTTCTAAAAAGGTAGGAGTAACCCTTGACAAAATTGGAAATGAGATATTAATGGCTCTATTATAGATTACAGGATAAATATTCTTGCTGATGTTTTTCGTAGGAAAAACTGCTCCCGCTCTGCACTACTTTATATGCGAAGTTAAACATAAGTCTCTCTTCACTAAAAAGTAGCAAGTTTGGTTACTAAGTAACTAATTTACCCAATACATGTAAGCATTTGATTTCGAATTTTGGGTTTCATCCAAGACCCTTTTGGCCAGTAAAGGGCAGAGCAAATGGATTCTGTTGCAGAAAGATTCATGTGAAGTCTACTGACCAAAGTTGCACGGGGCAATTAGGGAAGACAAAAATCGTGCAAGGTGGAGGAGGAAATGGATTGATACTGCTTTCACATCCAGTGTCATTTTAAAGAAAAACGGAGAACAAGATGAAAATGCAGAAAAAGATAAAGAAAGTGATGCGGTTTCAAAGAAAGGGACATATGAATTTAAAGGCAAAGGTGAGCTCCCACAAAGATTGCATCTTCCGATAAACACTTTTTTTTTAGACAATTTCATGTAAGTTTTTGTATTATATGAACTAGACCAGATTATTTGGCACATTAAATGTTTCAAATTTATCATATCCTCTACGATATTGAGGAGGTAAAGTAATTATTCATTTCAAGCATGTCTATGAATGCGTAATCCTAAGTGATGATAGTATTTTACAGAAGAAAATATATTTCCTTTCTCCCTCCACGTACGTTCCCTGCATAGCGTATCTGCTTTTCTGCAGACTCAAATCATTTAAATGTTATTTTATTAACCTATTAATTATATGTGGCAATCATCACTTTTATTGCTAGGATATCGAAAAATTGTCGTGCACGCGTGTATGATGTTGTATGGGCTAATGTATCTAATCCTACGTATAAGGTTTCCATGGCTTAGGACACCAGTAGAAATCAGCACCTCTCAGTAAATACGAAGCCAGGGATTCTAGTCTATGCTTAGATTTGTTAATAAAAACTAGGGCACTAAGTATCAAATCAAGTAAGTACAGGTAAAACTTTCTTCTCTAGGTGATTGGGAAGTCGACTCCTCACACATCCCAGACATGTTGAACTTGTTTTCCTCTAAGAGGATGCAAATGAAACTTTATGTGGCAGCGGTAGGCAATGCAGATTTTTTTTCAGTGACAAAGCTAAAATCAGGTACCTCCTCCTCTTGTTCTTGCTTGAAATCTTCTTCTTCTTCATCGTCATCTTCGCCAAACCACACCTTGGATACAGATAAAGCTCGCAGCCTACTGTGGTTACCATCTTTTGTAGCCTCAATTAAAGCATCCATTAACTAGGGTTCAACTTCTCGCAGCAACTTCCCTAACAAATATGATTCATTAAGGAAGTTTACATTGCATATTATGGATTCATGAGGCATCAATGAATCATTGAATCAACACCTCTTGTGCATATTTTGTAGAATAAAACTAAATAAAAATGCCTTAGCAAAAATAAACAAATAAAACTGAAGAGAAAAAAGGCCAAAGACACTTGTGTTCCATCTGGAAATGAAAAAAAAGCGTTCAGCAAGCAAAATTTCTGATTTTTCGCACAGCTTGAACATTCATGTACGGCTCTCCCAACCACATCATTAGCAGTTACTTATCGTTAATCAACGTATGCTCAAGGAACTATACTGCAATTACCATCCAAGCATTTCAAAATTACAAGTTGACACACTCAAACACAATCTAAAGAGGGGGAAAGGGGCAGTTAAAAAAGAGCTTCTTATCTTAAGAACTATTTTTTTGGGCAAGAACTCATCGTGCAATGGCCAAGCATAGCAAAGAAGATGCCAGGTGAAGCGGCAAGAAAGGGGAAAAGATTCTCACATAGGCACTCACAAAAACATGAATGAAACGTGATAGTACCAATGAAATTGAAATGCCTTCGCTTTCGTTCTCGGACATCCGGTCCTGGTCTCTGTGGTAAATCAACAAAAATCTCAACAGCATGAACAAGTGACAGCTCAGACCAAAAGCCTCAAGAGAAACAGCCACGCATTGCAGAAGCATCACCTTCGCGAGCATCTGAGCGTCCAACGCCGCTTGACTCCAGAGAAGCCACTCTGCAATTCCCCTTTTAAAAGAAAGGATAATGAATCTACAGTGCAACGTTATTGAACATCATTATATCCACAAAAGCCTTGAAAGCTCAAAATCGCGCTGCCTCCAAGACACATCTTTTTTTCCCAGTAGTATCTGAGGAAGTGCTTGATTTGGGGATGGGAAAAAGAAGCGAGCTCCACGCCTTCCTCTGGTTGAGGCTCTTCTGGGCGTCGGAGTCGGAGTCGCTGCCGTCATCTTCTCGGGGGATCGTACGACGGCGGGCGGTTGGGGAATCTGAGCCCGCGCGGCCGATGATGGGCGTCGCGGAGTGCCGAATGGACCACACCGTCTGGAACGGACAACGGTGAGGACGCGACGTCGTTCCAAAGGGCTCTCGCTTCATTTTCCTTTTTTTTTTTTGAGCTGTGTGCTTGACAAATTTCATTATTCATCTTTGCAATTCAACTCATATACAATTATAACTTAGTTTAGGACTGAGCAAGTCTTTAAAAGGCTCAACGGAAAGAAAAAAGTTGGAGATTTGCCTTGTGGAGAGGTCTCGCAATGTCACATCTGTATTCCCTCTTAATTAGGAAAAAAAAAATTGAGTAGGAATTAGGGGGCCATGCGGTAATGAAGGTAGATACCATGTTAGAAACTTCGATTCTTGATTACTGTTGAGTAGGCAAATATAATAGCCTTCTGCGCTTAGGGTAAGAAAGAGTGGGTGAAAGGCCCAATACAGAGTGAGCACGCCCTTATGGGCAAAGTCAAATTAACCAAGCACCAACTCTATATCCCCGGTTAATTTGACTTTGCCTGCAAGATACAAAAGAAGAAGACATCAGAAACAAGTCTTCATAAGGGAAATAACATTTGAAGCCGATTAGGTTACATCTTTATTTACTAAACCTACATTATATGATTTAAAGAGACAACTTCTCAACAATTTCTCTGTCCATGAAACTTGATGGCCTTCCGCTTTGGTTTCTCCATCCACTCGGCTGCACTTCTCTCTAGCATTCTCACGCCTTGCACAAGCCATTTGGGCCTTCCCATTTCAAATGCAATGTATGCTATGGAAATTTCAATGACAATTCCAAAGGCATAACCTATCCACACTACTTTCTATTTGAACCAACTCTTATGTCTTTACAATCAAAAGGTGTCAAGGACAATGGTGGAGGAGGTTTGAGCATCGCCAGAGCATGCTTTTGGCAATGAATTCCACATAAGCCTGGATTTCCACTAAACGACTCGCTTGAAAATGTGCTCAATTACTTGTCTTGAGGAATTCGACTAGTGGGTTAGTTCTTCAAGAGGTTTAAGTACCCAAAGGATGCCAAATCTCCCAGTGCTCTAGGAATTCCCCCATTAAGCATGTTCGAAGATAAATCAAGTCATTCAAGTTTAGTCAGGTTTCCTAAAGTTAGAGGGATGGAACCAATAAGGTGGTTGTGTGAAAGATTGAGCCCTATGAAAGAGCGAAGATAGCCAAAAGCTTCAGTAATGTCTCCTTGGAAAGAGTTGCGCGACAAGTCAATGGTTGTGAGAACAATCAATATTTTCACTAGCTTAATCTCTAGCCTTTTCATGGTCACGATCATGAAGTTGTCATATGACTCCCCTCACAAAAACTTTGTCACATACAATGATTTGTGTTGCCTAGTTTCGCCACTCACCATGGCTTTAAGATCCATTATCAAGTTGACAAGCAAAGAACCACCAAAGTTGTTGTTGGAGAGGTCCAAAATGTGTAACTTCGCAAAGAGGTGAACTCCCTTAGGATATCCAAAAAATCCTTAAGATTGTTGGACCTCAAAATGAGAATTTTTAATTCTGAGAGTGCTCCCGACTTTCTTGGGAATATATCCTCCATATGATTGTCGCTCAAATCTAGAACTTCTAGATTTTTACATTTGACGAGGGACCGAAGTAATGTGTCTCTAAACCAATTTCGACTCATGTCAAGAGTCGTCAAGCTATTTTGGAAGAAAATGATTGACGAATTGTGCCCTCAAGATGATTCATTCGCAAATTCAAAACTGACAAGTCAGTGCTAAAATTTGTTATGCATAGAGGCAAGCTACTTGTTAAGCCATTGTTGGACAAGTTGATGACCTCGAGCTAGGTGGCATTACATATCAAAGAAGGAATCTTTCTTGTTATATTGTTACTTGCAATAGAATAATAAAATGTGACGCGTGATGTAAGTGGAATTTGGCCTCCAAATTTGTTGTTGGACAAATCTATTATAGTCAAAATGGTGTTTGAGAAAACCTCTGTGAGCCACCATCCTATAAAATTGTTATCGGAAATAAATAAAGATTCAAGAGCAAGGAATGGTAGTCTAAAAGCGTGAGGTTAATATTACCATGAAATTTGTTGGATTGCAAATCAAGGTATTCCAGATGTGATGCTTCCAACCATCATGAGGGGATATCACTAAACTCATTGTGACTGAGAAGTAGTGTTTCTAAGTTCATGCTTTTGACTAGGAAGCACAGTAATGGCCCTTTTAATGTATTGTTGCCCAAATCTAGACTTTGGAGATAAGTTATATTACCAAAAAATGGCTGTATATTCCCAAAGAGATTATTGTTAGAAAAAATTTAGAGACAAGAGTGAACTCAACTGGCAAATCGAATGAGGGATCTCACCGGTGAAACCATTGTCTAAGACATCAAAGTCAAGTATATAAGGTGGAGGCATCGGGGGTGGTCCTCAAAGTGAGTTGTTGTGAAGGTCAATATATGACAAACTCTTTCAATGCATTTATTGTATACCTCCCTCTAGAAAGCTTTGAGAAAGATCTAATGCGTCTAATGTATCATGACTTATTTCCCAAAACCACTTTGGGATCTCCCCACTAATCCTATTGCGAGAGAGGCCAAAGTTTGTTAATCTTTTTAACAAATATAAGAAATAAGGGAACTCGGTCAAGTTGCAAGAAGTCAACTCCAGCCATTGAAGAGAAAAGGATGAAAGAGAGAGATTCTAATAAGTCGCTTTTGGAAATGTACCAAGATTATGCGAAATGTAGGAGTGAGCAAGGTCATTACTAGAAAGGTCGAGCATCCAAAGGTGGCGAAGGCATAGGAGGGAGCTATTAGAGTGGAGAGTATCGCAAACCCAACTACAAACAAGATCGAGAGTAATGACGTTACCAATAACATTGTTGCAAATGACACCGTCCCACGAGCAACGGTCTACCTCTTTGTCCCATGAGTTTGTCTTTGGAGAAGAGTGGTAACAAGAGTCTGATGCCATGCTATCAAGCGCGAAAGAGTTTTTAAAATGGAGCAAGGCGTTGCACTAGTTAGAAGGGCAATGGGAGTGTGGGAAAGGAAGGGGAGGAATGTAGAAGGGGCGAATGAGAGAAAAAGAGAAAACAGAGGAGGCTGAGGATATGATGCCACCCATTGCCCTTATAAAATGTGAGGTGATGGACACCAAGTCTTCCGATACAACGAGTTCGACTTGTCTTGTGGGCTGTGAATTAAGTTATTATGCCTATATCAACCCACTATTACACGCACCTCATTTTTCTGTAGTCATCTATTAATCTTAACCCACATAAGAAAAAGCTATTAGATCCTCCCCATTATTCAGTCTAGCATCCGAGTGAGTTTATTGGTGGTTGGGATAGGAATTTGACTCATATAGCCCTTCTAATAAGCCAAGTTGTCTCCACATGTCTGCTCTCAAAGGTCTGTCGGAAGGCTTGTACTAAATATAATTTTGTAGGCTGCATTCGCTCGTGACCTTCCCAGGTGAGAAAGGGTTAACCTCAGTGCATATGTACTTGTATAGGATTCAACTACATCCGTACTGGCTGGCACCAGCATGAACGTTACCCCAGGTAGATTCGGATGCAAAAGCATAAACTGAGTGTCAAAATAAACATTTATGAGAACAGAGCTTAACCTCCCTTTTTTTTTCTTTTTTCTATCAGACAATTTGCATAATTTCCCTCCTTTTATAACTCTCCGGAATTGATAAAATTAGCAGGCAGTGGAAAGGTAAAGGCAAATGAATAAGGGTTAATACTCTGAAAAACTCAAAACTAGTATACTTGTGACAAATTTACCCCAAACTATTTTTTTGACCACCAAAAACCCCAAATTGGTATATATTTGACAAATTTACCCTCTGTTAGTTTTCGTTAAATTTTATTCTCAAATTATTAAGTTAAATGACACGTGACAGTTGACCGGTATACGAATTTAAGATTTTACGCTCCGTTTGTCATCGTTTACAATTTTTGTGATTTTTTTTTATGGTATTGATCCAATTTAGCATAGGGTATATTTGTCACAAATTTACCATTTTGGGGGGTTTTTTTGCAATCGAATAAATTAGTTTGGAGTAAATTTGTCATAAATGTACCAGTTTGGGATTTTTCATGGTCGAAAAAATAATTTGGGGTAAATTTGTCATAAGTGTACCAGTTTGGGGTTTTTCAGGGTATTAACCCAATGAATAACGTTAGCGGCATAACCACCCGCCGCGGTGGCTCCATTGGGTAGGCTCCAGACTTCCACGTAAGAGGTCTGGAGTTCGAAGCCCCTGCAACGCAAGTTGCAGGGAGGCTGACGGATCATTTGGCGACTTACCCGGGGTGCATGGGTGGTGGTTTCCTACGTGTCTCCCTAGGGTTTACTTCCCAGCTGTCAGCTATGCGGAGGTTCCCTGGGTCACCAAAAATAAAAAATAAAAAATAACGTTAGCGGCATAACTATTCTCTTTTGAGCCATTGCGCAGGACTGAACCCAGCACCTAATTAAAACTAGCACCCCATCATCCACCTGGTACTCGGTTCATCCATAACCCTGAATCGTAAAACGATTCAACCGGACCCTGGAAAAAAAAATGTGAATGTTACAAAAAAGATTAGTACAAGAGGTGAATATCGACTGTGTAATCATGTATTGCTAAGACATAATTGCCTCGCAAGGTTTCAGAGGAAACGAGCAGGGGACTTCTGTGCCCTTAGGAGCGCTATGCTAGCTTCTCTCTCATTTTCAGCTGGCTGTTCTTGAGTCGACTGTACACTCCGTACAAGCTTTCGCAGCTCCTATAGGAAGTACAAGGTAGAAAAATATTCAGCATAGACATGGAACCCAAAAATTATTTTGACAATGTGACATGGGATATGTCAACCACACTATTGGCAATCGGCAAATGCGAGTTTCAGCGATGGCATGTGCACTGAAGAACGATCTAAACATGGCAAAGTTTGTTGTCCAAGTTGGAGCGATGAATTAGCCCGACCAACGATAGAGTTGTGTAAATGTTAACTACGTGCCATGCGTTACCGCGTGTGCTCATGCAAAACCATCAATTGGTCTTCCTAGTCAAGAGCCGGATGTTAAACGAGTAGTTGATTCCGCAGCAACCCATGGATATTTTTTATCCAGGGCATGGAGTTGTTCAAGATGCTGCTATACATAGACAGTAAGAAAGTTGAATGCTCCGATAGTTAAAACTAAATGCTCAAACTGTAAGAGATATCTGTCAACTTACTTGCCGGTCAAAATCAATGGTGTGATTGGAGAAAACTTCATTGGCTATTTGAATGTCTTTACTGATTAAACCGTCAAACCAACTGCTTGCTATGCTTGCATTCTCACTACATTCCTGGGAATTGAAAATTGAAAAGCAAGTCAACATCGAGAAACCTGAACGAATGCTAGAGAAGGAAGATGGACATTGTGAAGACCTAAAGTTTCATGCATGACCAATGCATCAGATCACTAATGAACCACCTTTTCAATATATGTAAGATTTGGCATATTTCATGGGTGATGAAGATCTCAAACCATCTCTGCCTCCAAAAAATTGTATATCCGTTGGATAATCAAAAAAAGTTGTTCATTGTCTAAATCTGCGGTATCGCTAGTAACCCATCAAGCCAAGATTCATCCTTGCTGTGCACCTAAGAAAAGGCAGGAGTTACCCTTGACAAAATTGGAAATGAGCTATTAATGGCTCCATATCAGAATACAAGTTAGATATGTTCTTGCTGAAGTTTTTTGCAGGAAAAACTGCTCCCACTCCGCACTACTTACTATGCGAAGTTAAACATAAGTCTCTCTTTTCCACTAAAAAATAGCAAGTTTGGTTACTTAGTAACTACTTTATCCAATATATGTAAGACTTTGATTTCGAATTTTGGGTTTCATCCAAGACCTTTTTGGCCAGTAAAGGGCAGAGCAAATGGATTCTGTTGCAGAAAGATTAATGTTAACTCTGCTGACCAAAGTTGCACAGAGCAATTAGGGAAGACAAATATCGTGCAAGGTGGAGGAGAAATTGATTGATGCTGCTTTCACATCCAGTGCCGTTCTAAAGAAATACGGAGAACAAGATGAAAATGCAGAAAAAGACAAAGAAAGTGATGCGGATTCAAAGAAAGGGACTTATGAATTTAAAGGCAAAGGTGAGCTCCCACAAAGATTGCGTCTTCTGATAAGCACTGTTTTTTAGACAATTTTATGTAAGTTTTTGTATTATAAGAACTAGACCAGATTATTTGGCACATTCAATGTTTCAAATTTATCGTATCCTTTACAATATTGAAAAGGTAAAGTAATTATAAATTTCAAGCATGTCTATGAATGCATAATTCTAAGTGATGATAGTACTTCACAGAAGATAACAAATTTCCTTTCTCCATCCACATACTTTCCCTGCATAGCGTTTCTGCTTTTCTGCAGACTCAAATCATTTAAATGTTATATCATTGACCTATTAATTATATGTGGCAATCATCTCTTTTATTGCTAGGATATAGAAAAATTGTCGTGCATGCACGTATTATGTTGCATGGTCTAATGTATCTAATCTGACATATAAAGTTTATGGCTTAGGACACCCGTAGAAATCAGCACCTCTCAGTAAATTCAAAGCCAGGGATTCTAGTCTATGCTTAGATTTTTTAATAAAAACCAGGGCACTAAGTATCAAATCAAGTAAGTACAGGTAAAACTTTCTTCTCTAGGTGATTGGGAAGCCGACTCCTCACACATCCCATACATGTTGAACTTTTTCTCCTCTAAGAAATACTTATGAGGCAGCGGTTGGCAATGCAGATTTTTCTTCAGTGACAAAATTAAAACCAGGTACCTCCTCCTCTTCCTCGTGTTCTTGCTCAAAATCTTCTTCTCCTTCATCATCATCTTTGCCAAACCACACCTCGGATACAGATAAAGCTCGCAGCCTACTGTGGTCACCATCTTTCGTAGCCTCAATTAAAGCATCCATTAACTCAGGTTCAACTTCTCGCAGCAACTTCCCCAACAAATATGATTCATTAAGGAAGTTTACATCGCATATTATGGACTCGTGAGGCATCAATGAATCATTGAATCAACACTGCTCGTGCGTATTTTGTAAAATAAAACTAAATTAAAATACCTTAGCAAAAAAAAAAAAAAAACTAAATAAAACTGAAGAGAAAAAAAAGCCAAGGACATTTGTGTTCCATCTGGAAATGAAAAAAAGCGTTCAACAAGCAAAATCTCAGATTTTTTGCACAGCTTGAGCATTCATGTACGCCTCTCACGACCACGTCATTAGCAATTACTTATCATTCATCAATTTATGCTCAAGGAACTATACTGCAATTATCATCCAAGCATTTCAAAAGTACAAGCTGACATACTCAGACACAATCTAAAGGGGGTGAAAAGGGGGCAGTCAAAAAAGAGCTTCTTATATTAAGAACTATTTTTTTGGGCAAGAACTCATCGTGCAATGGCCAAGCATAGCAAAGAAGATACCAGGTGAACCGGCAAAGAAAGGCGAAAAGATTCTCACGAACACACACATCCACACTCACAAAAACATGAATAAAACGTTATAGTACCAATGAAATTGAACTGCCTTCGCTTTCCTTCTCGAACATCCGGTCCCAGTATCTGCGACAAATCGACAAACATCTCAACGGCATTAACAAGTAACAACTCGGACCAAAAGCCTCACCAGAAACAGCCACGCATTGGAGAAGCATCACCTTCGCAAGCATTCGAGCGTCCAACGCCGCTTGCTCCAGAAAAGCCACTCTGCAATCTCCCTTTTAAAAAGAAAGGATAATGAATCTACAGCGCTACGTTATTGAACATCATTATATATACACGAAGCCCGTAAGAGCTCAAAATCGCGCCGCCTCCAAACACATTTTTTTTCTCCCAGCAGTATCTGAGGAAGCGCTTGATTTGGGGATGGGAAAAAGAAGCGAGCTCCACGCCTTCCTCTGGTTGAGGCTCTGGGCGTCGGAGTCGGAGTCGGAGTCGCTGCCGTCGTCTTCTCGGGGAATCGTACGGCGGCGGGCGGTTGGAGAATCTGAGCCCGCGCGGCCGGTGATGGACGTCGCGGTTACACCGTCTGGAACAGACAACGTTGAGGATGCGACGTTGTTCCAAAGGGCGAAAGAGCTATCCGTAGTGGATAATGGCTCTCGCTTCATTTCCCGGTCTTTTGGCTTCTTTTTTTTTTTTTTTAACTGTGCTTGACAAATTTCATTATTCAACTTTTCAATTCAACTCATATTCAATTACACCAAGATACAAAAGGAGAAGACATTAGAAACAAGCCATTCATAAGGGAAATGACATTTGAAGCCAATTGGGTGACTTATTTATTTACTAAATCTACATTACACTGTTTAAAAAAACTATTCCTTAACAATTTCACTGTCCATGAAACTTGATGGCCTTTCGCTTTGGCTTCTCCATCCACTTGGCTATGCTTCTCTCTAGCATTCTCACGCCCCGTGCGAGCCATTCCGGCCTTCCTATTTCAAATTTCACTGTCCATGAAACTTGATGGCCTTTCGCTTTGGCTTCTCCATCCACTCGGCTACGCTTCTCTCTAGCATTCTCTCGCCCCGTGCGAGCCATTCCGGCCTTCCTATTTCAAATGCAATGTATGCTATGAAGATCCCAATGACAATTCCAAAGGCATAACCAATCCACACTACTTTCTTTTTGAACCAACTCTCATGCCTTTCACGATCGAAATGTGTCGAGGATGATGGTGGAGGAGGTTGAGCATCACCAGGGCATGCTTTCGACAATGGAGTTCCACATAAGCTTGGATTCTCACTAAACGAGTCGTTTGAAAATGTGCTCAGTTGCTTGTCTTGAGGAATTCGACCAATGAGTTGGTTCTTCGAGATTTAAGTACCCAAGGGATGCCAAATCTCCCAATACTCTAGGAATTTCCCCACTAAGCATGTTCGAAGATAGATCGAGCCATCCAAGATTAGTCAAGTTTCCTAAAGTCAAAGGGATAGAACCTATAAGATGGTTATGCGAAAGGTTGAGCCTACAAGTGAGAGAAGATGGCCAAAAGCTTCAGGAATGTCTCCTTGGAAAAGGTTCTGTGACAAGTCAATAGTTGTGAAGATGGTCAAGATCTTCACTAACTGTATCTCTTGCCCTTTCATCATCACGGTCACGGTATTTTCACATGATGCTCTCCCTGGGGGAGTGATAAACCGTGTCATATACGATGGTTCATCTTGCCCAACTTCTCTATTCTTCATGCCTCTAAGGTTCATTATCAAGTTGGTCGATAAAGGACAGCTAAAGTTGTTGTTGGAGAGATCCAAAATGCGTAACTTTGGAAAGATGAGATCTCCCTTCGGAATATTCAAAAGACCCTTGAAATTGTTAGACCTCAAAATGAGAACTTTCAGTTCTGGGAGTTTTCCCAACCATCTTGGGAATGTATCCTCTATCTAATTGCTACTGAGATCTGAAATTTCTAGATTTGTACAGTTGACAAATGACTGGGGCAACATGCCTTCAAACCGATTTCCACTCAAATCAAGAGTCAGCAATCCATGTATCGAAGAAATTGATTGTGGAATTGTGCCCTCAAAGTGATTCATTCCCAAGTTCAAAACCTCTACACCAGGGCTAAAATTTGTTAAGCACCGAGGCAAGCTACCAATTAAGCTGTTGTTAGACGAGTCGATCATCTCGAGATCGGTGGCATTGCATATCAAAGAAGGGATCCTTCCTGTTATAACATTATTTGCAATGGAGTAATACATTGTGACGAGAGACAGAAGTGGAATTGGCCCTCCAAATTTGTTGTTAGACAAATCTATTACTTGTAATGACATGTTGGAGAAAACCTTCGTGGGCCACCATCCAATAAAATTGTTGTTGCAAATATATAAATCTCTAAGAACAGGGAAGGAGAGTTCAAAGGCAGTGAGGTTGATCCTACCATGAAATTTGTTGGATTGCAAATCAAGGCGATACAGGTGCGGTGCTTTCAGCCAATGTGGGAATATATCATTAAACCCGTTGTGACCGAGAAATAGTGTTGATAAGTTATTGCTAGTCAAGCCTAGATCCACAAGATTGGTTATATTACCAAAACTAGGGGGAATATTTCCTAAGAGACTATTGTCAGACAAATCTAAACTCCAGAGTGAACTCAACTAACAAATCAAAGAGGGGATCTCACCGGTGAAATCATTGTTCATGGCATGAAAGGAACGAGTAGAAGGTGAAGGGATCGAGAGTGGTCCTTGTAATTTATTGCTACTCAAGTCCAAAACCTCAAGATTGGTTATATTACCAAAACATGGGGGCACAGTCCCCGAGAGATTATTGTTAGACAAATCTAGTTCTAAAAGTGAACTTAACTGACAAATCAAAATGGCATAAAAGTAACGGGTAGAAGGTGAAGGGATCGAAAGTGGTCCTTGTAATTTATTGCTACCCAAGTCTAGAAGCTCAAGATTGATTATATTACCAAAACATGGGGGCAACATCCCTGAGAGATTATTGTTAAACAATTCTAGTTCTAAGAGCGAACTCAACTGACAAATCGAAGAGGGGATCTCAGTGAATCCATTGTTCGACGCATAAAAGTAACGAGTAGAAGGTGAAGGGATCAGAAGGGGTCCTTGGAGTGAGTTTTCTCGAAGGTTAATATACGACAACCGCTTCCAATGCAGTTGGTGTATACCTCCCTCCAGAAAGTTACCAGAAAGATCTAAATGTTCCAATGTATGATGGCTTATTCTCCAAAACCACCTCGAAATCTCTCCACTAATCCTATTGAGAGATAGGTCTAAGTGTGTTAATCTTTCTAATGAATTCAAGAAATAGGGGAACTTGGTCAAGTTGCAATTTGACATCTCCAAAACTTGAAGCTTTGGGAGAAGGAGGGAATTATTGGAATAGTGAGTGCCATGAATCCGATAGGAAGAAAGATGGAGACCAATGATGTTACCGGTGACATTGTCGCAAGTGACCTTGTCCCACGAGCAACAATCTACAATCTTGTTCCATGATATGTCCCTTGTGAAACCACAAGCCAAATCTGAATGGATTACAATTTCATCAAGAACGAAGGACTTCTTAAAATTGAGCAAGGTATCGCGCTGGTCAGGAGGGCAAAGAGAGGAGGTGAAGGGAAGTTGGGAATGTAAGAAAAAGAGGAAACAAAAGAGGCCAAGGAACTGGTGCCACCCCATTTTGCAATTTAGCAAGCGAGTAGTGAGTTTGCTGGTGGTGGAGAGTGCTTCAACTTATATAGCCTTTGTCAAGTGTTAAGTCATTGAAACAAGTCTTCTCTAAGGTTCCATTGGTGGGCCCACAACATGTGTCACCCATTCTAAAAGCTCTGTTACTCAGCATACCAGTAAATTTCATGTGAGATTCAATTAGAATGATATCTCATTTTCTCATGGTTAAGGAAGATTAGACTTTCTGTCTAAGTTAGTTTAGTCATAGGCACACAAGCGTGTAAAATATATATCCAAATTAAAAGAATTTTTCTTTCTAGGCACATACACTTTAGACCGTTCGTTATTTTATATCAATCATGATGACGATGGACAGGAAGAAACATTAACAGGGAATAATATTTGTATTTGGCCTTGGGACCCTGACCCTTGGGGTTTACACTACATCCTGAAGATAAACACAACAACGACTTAACATCGAACATAATAAGGCATAGAAAGAATAGTACTTATTTATTAATTTTTTTATGAGGCGAAGTGATTGTTTTATATGTTATAGTTTGGTAATTTTACCAAAGTGACATTAACTTTTCCGGTGATTTAATAAGTAGCGATCATAGACCATAGTCGTGGAAGTGGGTTATAACTTCTCCGCATTTGAGCTTCACATCGTAGAAACGCCCCTCCTATTTGCGACCTCCTTTAATCAGTCGCACTTTAGGGCTTCAAAAACGAGCACTGCACGTGTTTGTGGACGTGACCTAGAAGGGTTTTCTTCCCAGCATCAATCGGCACTGTATTTTCTCGATCTTAATATTCCACGAAATGAATACAAATTGCTTTAAATTATTGAAACGTCTATAGGCGACCTAACAATCCACTATAACTAAATTGCTGAAGTTATCACTACTAGGAAAACTGCCTAAGGTGACAGAAATTTGATTATGTCCCGGTGGGTATGCCAAAGGCGACCAAAACCTTAGGTTGAGTTAAGGCGACGATCGACCGAGACAAAAAAGAATCATTGTCGCCTTACTTCCAAGTTGTTAACTCAACCTTTCAGATTTTTAAAATATAATTTTCAATTTTAGAATTACAAAATTTAAGAGTCACAAAAGAAAATAGAATTTAAACTGAGTTGTTCTACTTATGAAGAAACCAAGAAAAGCTAACTAATTGGCAACCCATAACAATGGGAAAGCCCCAGTAATTCTGTCAGACATAAGAGCAAATAAAAGCCGAGAAAAGCTATTTGACACTTCACTGCAAAGACAATTCATATGTATTTTTGGATTGTGTTAACACATGTATAATACAAGAGTACTAGAGATTAATATTTGTCATCAATATTTCTAAAGTTAAACTATTGTAGAATTTAAGATAAAGTGATGTCAAATAGTTTGCAGCAACAATTGCACAGAAAGAAAAAGAATGGTAATATATTATGTCTTTTGGTTGAGCACAATGTATGCACTTAATTATGAATGCCAATAAGTCAAAGTCTTCTTGAAATCACATTATTGTGACCACAAATTTGGTTTTGCACTCAATTATAAATGTTAAGAAGCCAAAGTCTTCTTGAAATGACATTATCATGATCACAAATTTGGTTTTCTTGATTTTTTTGGTGGGACTCCTTGGGTGCGGAAAATTCTTAGTTACTTGGCTCTACATACATACGACATGGAAGTCCTCTCCGCTTTTCTTAAAAGGCGTATTACTCAACTTTATAGCGGCATTTTTAATTTCATAGATATGCATTGCTCTGTCATCACCGTCTGGTAGATGAATTTAGATAATCTATCAGGAAGTGTACAATCATTTATGAATTTTTTCTTGTAATACAACTTTGAATTTACAGATACTTTGAATCTCTAAAATCTATTAGTTTGATAAAGCGCTTATCAAAAAGGGAGAGTGGACTAGGGTTGGGAATGTGCTTGGGAAGTTGTTTGTACGCCAAAAAGGGAGGGTGGACTCGGATTGCTCGATCTAAAATTATGGAAAAAAGTTTTGTTAGGCATTAGGCTTTGGATCTTCATATAACCACCTTGCAGACCATTTAACGAGAAGAGATTCGACTTAACAAGAAGAGATTCTTAGCCATTATTTAGAGACTTATCATAATTTGATCCATCCACTAGAAAAAGCAATTAGATCCACCCCATTTTTGGCTTCAGCATGCGAGTAAAAGTTCTTCCAGTTATACAGCCTTTGTAAAGTGTAAATTGATCCACGCAAGTCTTCTCTAGGAGGTCTGTTGGTGAGCTCCCCAAATGGGTTAGCCGTTCTAAAAGCTCTATCGGTGGGATTGTTGACCATGCATTTACTATAATGATGTTTCAATAGCTGGGCTAGGATGGAATATTATTGGTGGTGACATACCCGTCTTCTAAGGGTCCGAAAAAGTTGTCAAACTGGGGAGAAGTTATTTCATGGGTTGAATCCAAATTTCTGTCCTTTAGATACTCTCAATGGCGACTCATCGTGGGACCAACATAACATATTCATGATGAATTGAGGTTGTCGTTAGTTAGCCGATTTGAAGAATTTTGATTCCGATTGACCAGGTTTCATGTCCTTTTGTTTTGGGCAAGTAACTTGTTCCTCATTCTTGGGTTGAGCCAAAATTTTTGTCCTTCAGATACTCTCAATGGCAACTCATTGTGGGGCCAACATAACATATTCATGATGAATTGAGGTTGTCGTTAGTCAGCCGATTTGAAGAATTTCTGATGCCGAGGTTGACCAGGTTTCATGTCCTTTTCGTTTTGGGCAAAAAACTTGTTCCTCATTTGTCAAACTGAAGATGGACTTCTTCAACGTGTGCGATGGGGTCGATCAAGTTTTCTTTGCCTCTCATCGCGAAATAATTATCAATGTGTTAAAATAAAAATAATCAAAGATTTAATCCATCCAGATACATAGAGATTAGTAATTACATCGTGGTGGAAAGGGAGATGAACAAACGATGGCCGCGGTCCATTGGTGTAGAGAAAATTTGATCGACCCCATCACGCACGTTAAAGAAGTCCATCTTCAGTTTGACAAACAAGGAACAAGTTTCTTGGCCAAAACAAAAGGACATGAAACCTATTAAACCTTGGAATCAAAATTCTTCATATCGGATGCCTAACGACAACCTCATTTCATCGTGAATATGTTATGTTGGTCCCACGATGAGTCGCCATATCTAAATGATGGAAATTTGGGTTCAACCCATGTAGATGGGCTGGATGGACAACGTGATGGACAGTGAAATCGAGCATTTTAATCAAGCCTTTCATAAGTCTTTCATCTTTTAATCAAATATTTTAATCAAGCCTTTCATAAGTCTTTCTGTTGAAAGATGAAGGGATAAGTGCTGCAAAAGTCCTAAAACTTGTCACAAAAATGCAATTGAGTTATAAAACTTGCAAAAAGTGCAATCAAGTCCTAAAACGTGTCAAATTGTTTCAATCAAGTCCTAAAGTTAACACCGTTAGCCCTTTTAATGGAAAATGATGACATGGCGCTGACGTGGCTTTTTTAAAAAAAAAATCAGATGGCTTTTTAAATTTTTTTATTAAATTAAAAAAATAGATTTAAAAACTAAAAAGAAAAGAAATTTTATTTTTTAAAATTGTTTAAAAAAAAATAAGATAAAGCAACTCCTCCCCTACTGCCGCTGCCGCCGCCAATCGCCGGAGGGGCCGGCAACTGTCGCTAGCCCCTCCAGCAACGGTCACCAACCCCTCCGACAAGGCTGCCCTTTTTTTTCTTTTTCTTTTTGAACTGTTTTCTTTTTAAATAAATTTCCACTTTTCTTTTTTAAAAATTTTTAAATCTAATTTAAATTAAAAAATTAAAAAAGCCACATGGAAAATAAAAAAAATAATTTTAAATGCCACGTTAGCATTTTCCATTAAAAAAGTCGACGACGTTAATTTTAGGACTCGATTGAAACAATTTGACAAGTTTTAGGACTCAATTGCACTTTTTGCAAGTTTTAGTACTCAATTGCATTTTCATGACAAGTTTTAGGACCTCTGTAGCACTTATTCCAAAGATGAAAGACTTATGGAATACTATGATGGAATATTATTGGTGGTGACATAGCGACTCAGCCTACGCAACCCTTCTAACAAGCCAAGTGATACTCCAAAGTCTTCTCTCAGAAGGTCTGTTGGGTGCGCTCATGCCAAACAACATGTTATTATATTCCCCAGTGCTTTCACCGAAAGGCTACATCAAATGGAATTGGATTTCCATGTAAAAAGCGTTCTAGCTTTGTCAAAAGTAAACAAAGTTTAGAAAAGGAGGCTAGGACAGAATTTATTATCATATTTCCTCTGTCTTTGGAATAATTTTTTACCTCCTAAAATAAGAAAGAAAACTTTAATAGATAAGCTTGCCATGAATTACCCTTAATCAGACCGGACCATGTTTCTCGGTATTTTTTTCTTCCCCTTTGCATCGATCCTAAAGTTACGTTTAGGGATGACTCAGAAAGAACATAAATGAAATCATCCATCAGTTCGACTAATAACGTCTTTTGATGTAATATAACGCATAAACTAATATTGGATCTTGTAATTTAAGTCAATGCGAAATCATTGAAGAAATAAACGAGGGACAATAAAGAATGTCAACAATTTATGTGGTTACATCTAAGTATTGCTACTTACATTCACGAAGAAAGTAATAAGAAATAATTCATTATAATCGGATAATTATAATTACAATCACTCACATACTCAAGTATTTTTTACATCTAAATTATGCTCAAGCACATAGTATTTATTAATAAAATAACTCAATTGGATGGAAATTCACAGTACAAAATTCACCGTGGTCAATACTCCTCCGTGCGATCGAGAAAATGAGTTTCACCGTGCGACCCGTGTCTTACTTCACCGTTCGTCATTTTTCTTGGAGTTCACCACACGGCTTGAGCGAATTCTGCGCGGCCAAGGAAAGGTCCTCCACCCTACAGGATTTATGCGTGCCCCTTTTTCTTTTTCCTTTTCTCGTGCGGCTTTTGGACGTCCACCGTACGGCTTGTCAAGGAATTAATTACAGCCAATCAACAAAGAAACAAACCTGCGATCAAAGCAAATATACTCAATCCTCAATTATCTATATCTAACAAAACCACCCGCCCAACAAAATACAAATTTGAATCCGACTAATGGGCGCACCGAATTTGAACAAATTAAGATCCTCCAAACGGCTCGGATTTCGTACATGGGCTAAACCATGAGATATAATGTAATACCTTTCGTTTGCAATCAAAAAAGATATTTTGTTGTTGCCAATGCAACAATATGCGGTAGCATGCGCCCAAAGGAAATGGCGTCACTCCCTTTGTATTATCCCAACAAAGTGGATGGTCAAATAATATTCAAGCAAATCTTCAAGCCATCATCAAATTTACTTAGAATGACATGATGAGCTGATGCAGAGATGCATAATAGAAGAAAAAGAATAGACGACGAGGGTCACATAATTTTTAACATCTGATTATCTTATCTTTCTATCATATAAAATTAGTGCCAACTCCATATTTTGGAGTAGGTCATCTTGACCTCGTCTTTGTCTTTGTGTAGAACATCTAGCATACTTGTTTCGTGCTTAGGTGATGTAATCATAATAGATGCGACACTTAGAATATGAGAGAGAATACGGTAAGGGCATATTTCAATGTAGTTGATTACAGTGTATGCATATTAATATTTATGTTGTACGCCAAATTAGCTCACGGCCTTCCCAGGGGAAAAAATGCGTTGGTTTAATTTCAGTGCAGGTGTATTTGCACCAGATTCAAGCACATATGTTCCGGCAAGAGCATGAATATTACTCAGGTGGATTCGAATGCAAAGAATAAACCTAGTTTTGTATATACCTACAAATGAGTGTCAAAATAAACACTCATAAGAAGAGAGCTTAATTTCGCAATCTTTTTTCATCAGTTAATATGCAGTATATCACTGTTCTTATAACTCCCCAGATTTGATCAAATTAGCAGGCATTGGGGAGGCAAAGGCATTGTTAATTTCACTGCAGGCATTGGGGAGGCAAAGGCATTGTTAATTTCACTGCAGGCATTGGGGAGGCAAAGGCATTGTTAATTTCACTCTTCTTATAACCATTCTCCTTTTAGCTATTGCCTAGGATAGAAAATGGGACTTCCAGAATTTAGCAACCCCATCATCCACTAGGTATTCCTTTCATATACTACCCAGAATTACGAAACGATTTAACTGGAACCCAGGAAAGAAACCGTAATGTTACAAAGTAGATTACCACAAGAGTTGAGTGTCAATTGTGTGATGATATATTGCTATTAGGTAATTGACTCGCAAGGTTACGCAGGAAACGGGTAAGAGACAAACCATGCTAACTTCTCTTGTTTTCATTAGCAACGGCTGGGTGTTCTTGAATAGACTGTATACTCATAAGCTTTCGTAGCTCCTATTGGAAATACAATGTAGGAAAATATTCACCATTACCATGTGAACCTGAAGATGATCTTGATAATGCGACATAGGAGATGTTGACCACGCTAACTACTGGCAATTGGCAAATGCAAATCTCAGCGACAGGCAATGTTTGCACTGCGCACTGAAGAGCCATCTAAACATAGTTATAGAGGAATCAATTAGCCTGACCAACTATAGGCTTGTGCAAATATTACCTACATGCCGATGAAAAACCATCAATTTGGTTTACTTTTTCTAGAGCAGAATGTCGAATGAGAAATTACTTTCTATCTTTAGCACATAAAACTGTCCACACTTGATATTACGTACTTAAATTCCCAGTACTTATTTTTCTAGACTAATCAAACGAGCTTTTAGGCTTCGAATATGCTGGCCTAATTAAGCACCCAAGATCACCCATAAAAGAGAGCATGTGATGCGGGTGCGGGGTGGGCGAGTGTTGTTTTGAGTGATAATAGATGGAATCAGAGTGTGTGGGAATGCATGTCAATGGGTAAATGCAACACGCCCATATTGTGCTGTGAGGTCTACTTTATCTAATTCGATAAATAAGGATTCCATGATTTAGAGCACCTGTAGAAATTAGCAGCTCTCGGAAAGTACGAAGCCAGGATTTTAAGTGTATGCTTAAAAGATTTGTAACCAGCAAAGCCTGTTTCCAATGATAGGGAAGTGGACTCCTCACGCAGCCCGTACAAGCTGAACTCGTTTTCCTCTAAGAGGATGCAAATGAAACTGAGTAGCAGCGGTAGGCAATGCAGACTTTTTTTTTTTTTTTTTTTCAGCAACAAATGAAAACCAGGTACCCCCTCTTCTTCCCCGTGTTCACGTTAGAAATCAGGTACCCCCTCTTCTTCCCCGTGTTCACGTTAGAAATCTTCTCCTCCTTTGTCATTATCTTCACCAACCCAGGCCTCTGATACAGATAAAGCTCGCAGCCTGCTCTCGTCACCTCTTCTGTGGCCTCAATTGAAGCATCCATCAACTCAGGTTCAACTTCTCGCAGTGACTTCCCTAACAAATGTGATTCGTCAAGGAAGTTACATTGCACAACGAATCATTAACACCTCTCGTGTATATTATGTAGAATACAACTAAATTAAACTGCTTCAGCAAAAAGGGGGAAAAAAAGACAGACACTTATGTTCCATCTGGAAATGAAAAAAAGTGTTCAGCAAGCAAAAATTTCAGATATTTCGCACGGCTTTAGCGTTCATGTACTCCTCTCCCGCGCACAACATCAGAAGTTATTCATCTTTATTGATATATGCTCCACAAACTATGCTGCAAGTACCATCAAAGCAATTTAAAAGTACAAGCTGACACACTCAAACTTAATCTAAGTGGGGAAAAAGCTGCAGTTAGGAAAGAGCTGCTTATTCGAAGAACCATTTTGCCCAGAAAGAACTCATCGTGCAATCGCCAAGCATAGCAAAGCAGATAGCAGGTGAACCGGCAAGAAAGGCGAAAAGATTCTCACAAACAAACACGTACACACACTCACAAAAACATGAATAAAACGTGATAGTACCAATGAAATTGAACTGCCTTCGCTTTCCTTCTCGAACATCCAGTCCCAGTCTCTGCGACAAATCAACAAACACGTCAACGGCATCAACAAGTAACAACTCAGACCAAAAGCCTCACGAGAAACAGCCACGCATTGCAGAAGCATCACCTTCGCAAGCATCCGAGCGTCCAACGCCGCTTGCTCCAGAGAAGCGATAATGAATCTTATTGGACATCATTATATCCACGAAGCCCATGAAAGCTCAAAATCGCGCCACCTTTAAGACACATTTTTTCCCAGAAGTATCTGAGGATGCGCTTGATTTGGAAGCGAGCTCCATGCCCCCAGGGGACGTCGCTGCGGAGCCTCGCGCTACTTCAGGTTGAGGCTCTTCTGGGAGTCGGAGTCGGAGTCGGAGTCGCTGCCGTCATCTTCTCGGGGGATCGTACGGTGGCGGGGCGGTTGGGGAATCTGAGCCAGCGCGGCCGGTGATGGACGTCGCGGTGTGCCGGAGGGACCACACCGTCTGGAACAGACAACGGTGAGGAGGCGACGTTGTTCCAAAGGGCGAAAGAGATATCTGTAGTGGATAATGGCTCTTGCTTCATTTTCCTTTTTTTTTTTTGCTCGTTTTTTTTCTAAGCTATGTGCTTGACAAATTTCATTATTCATCTTTTCAATGCAACTCATACACCATTACACCAAGATACAAACGGAGAATACATTAGAAACAAGCCTTGATAAGGGAAATGACATTTGATGCCGATTAGATGACATCTTTATTTACTAAGATTACATTACATGGTTTAAAGAGACAACTCCTCAACAATTTCACTGTCCATGAAACTTGATGGCCCTCCACTTTGGCTTCTCCATCCACTGGACTACACTTCTCTCAAGCATTCTCACGCCTCGCACGAGCCATTTGGGCCATCCTGTTTCAATTGCAATGTATGCTATGGAAATTCCAATGACAATTCCAGATGCATAACCTATCCACACTACTTTCTGTTTGAACCAACTCTCATGCCCTTCGTAGTCCAGAGTCGATGAGGACGATGGTGGAGGAGGTTGAGCATCGCCAAGGCATGCTTTTGACAGTGGAGTTCCACATAAGCTTGGATTCCCACTAAACGAGTCGTTTAAAAATGTGCTCAATTGTTTGTCTTGAGGAATTCGACCAGTGAGTTGGTTCTTCGAGAGGTTTAAGTACCCAAGAGATGTCAAATCTCCCAATGCTCCAGGAATTCTCCCACTAAGCATGTTCGAAGATAGATCAAGCCATCCAAGATTAGTCAAGTTTCCTAAAGTCAAAGGGATGGAACTCGTAAGGTGGTTGTGAGAAAGGTTGAGCCCTATGAGAGAGCGAAGATGGCCAAAAACTTTGGGAATGTCTCCTTGGAAAAAGTTGTGTGATAAATCAATGGTTGTGAAGATGGTCAAGATCTTCACTAGCTTTGTCTCTCTCCCTTTCATCATCACGGTCACGGTATTTTCATATGATTGCCCAAAGGAATTGGAATCCCGTGTCATGTACGATGGTCCATGTCGCCCATCTTCTATATTCTTCATACCTTCAAGGTTCATTATCAAGTTGGCTGGTAAAGGACCGCAAAAGTTGTTGTTCGAGAGATCCAAAATGCGCAATTTTGTAAAGATGAGATCTCCCTTCGGAATGTTCAAAGGACCCTTCAAATTGTTGGACCTCAAAATGAGAACTTTCAGTTCTGGAAGTTTTCCCAACCATGCCGGGAATGTATCCTTCATCTTATTGATACTGAGATCTAAAATTTCCAGATTTGTACAATTGACAAGGGACCGGGGCAACGTCCCTTCAAACCGATTTCGGCTCAAGTCAAGAGTCGTCAATCTATGTATCAAAGAAATTGTTTGTGGAATTGTGCCCTCCAAGTGATTCATTCCTAAGTTCAAAACCGAGAGAGCAGTGCTAAAATTTGTTAAGCACCAAGGCAAGCTACCAATTAAGCTGTTGTTAGACAAGTCCATCATCTCGAGATTGGTGGCATTGCATATCAAAGAAGGGATCCTTCCTGTTATAACATTATTTCCAATGGAGTAATACATTGTGACGGGAGACGGGAGTGGAATTTTCCCTCCAAATTTGTTGTTAGACAAATCTATTACCTCTAATGAGGTGTTGGAGAAAACCTTCGTGGGGCACCATCCAATAAAATTGTTGTTGGAAATCAATAAATGGCTAAGAGCAGGGAAGGAGAGTTTAAAGGCAGTGAGGTTGATCCTACCATGAAAATTGTTGGATTGCAAATCAAGGTATTGCAGTCGCGGTGCTTTTAGCCAATGTGGGAATATATCATTAAACTCGTTGTAACTGAGAACTAGTCTTGATAATTTTGCCCATTTGACTAGGGAGTGCAGTAATGGCCCTTGTAATTTATTGCTACTCAAGTCTAAATGCTCAAGATCAGTTATATTACCAAAACTAAGGGGTATATTCCCTGAGAGACTATTGTTAGACAAATCTAAACTCAAGAGTTTGGTTATATTACCAAAACTAAGGGGTATATTCCCTGAGAGACTATTGTTAGACAAATCTAAACTCAAGAGTTTGGTTATATTACCAAAACATAGGGGCATAGTCCCCGAGAGATTATTGTTAGACAATTCTAGTTCCAAGAGTGAACTCAAGTGACAAATCGAAGAGGGGATCTCACCGGTGAAACGATTGTTCATGGCATAAAAGTAATGAGTAGAAGGTGGAGGGATCGAGAGGGGTCCTTGGAGTGAGTTTTTGCGAAGGTCAATATACGACAACCGCTTCCAATGCGGTTGGTGTATACCTTTCTCCAGAAAGTTATGAGAAAGATCTAAATGTTCCAATGTATGTTGACTTATTCCCCAAAACCACCTCGGAATCTCTCCACTAATTTCATTGCAAGAGAGGTCTAAGTATGTTAAACTTTCTAAGGAATTCAAGAAATAGGGGAACTTGATCAAATTGCAAGCTTTCATTACCAACACTTGAAGCTTTGGGAGATGGAGGGAATTATTGGAATAGAGAGTGCCACGAAATGGATGGAGATAAAGATTGAGACCGATAACATTACTGGTGACATTGTCGCAAGTGACCTCATCCCACGAGCAGCAATCTACACTCTTGCTCCATGATATGCCCCTTTCGAATGAGCAATCCCGATTATAAATAGAACAACAGGGTGGTGCACTTAAATTGTCCAATGCATTTTTATCAAGGATGAAAGAATTTTTAAAATTGAGCAAGGCATCCCGTTGGTCAGGAGGGCAAAGTGGGGAGGCAAAGGGAAGATGGGAATGTAAGAAAAAGAGAAAACAGAGGAGGCCAAGGAACCGATGCCACCCCATTTTGCAATTTAATACATGAATGAGTTTGTTGGTGGTGGAGAGTACTTCCACTTATATAGACTTTGTCAAGTGTGAAGTCACTTAAACAAGTCTTCTGTAAGGTTCCATTGGTGGGCTCACAACATGTGTCACCTGTTCAGAAAGCTCTGTCACTTGGCATAAATTCCATGTCAGATTCAGTTAGAATGATATCTCATTTTCTCATGGTTAAGAAAGACCAGAATTTCTGTCTTAGTTTAGTCACAGGTACATAAGCGTGTAAAATAAATATCTAGGTTAAAAGAATTTTTCTTTTTAGACACGTTCACTTTAGACTGTTCATTATTTTATATCAATTGTGACAACAATGGATAGAAAGAAACATTTATTTGAATTAGGCCTTGGGACCCTAACCCTTGGGGTCTACACTACATCCTGAGGATAAACGCAACAATGACTTAACAATGAACATAATAAGGCGTAGAAAGAAGAGTACTTATTTATTAATATTTTATGAGGCGAAGTGATTGTTTTATTAGTTATAGTTTAGTAATTTTACCAAAGTGACATTAACTTTTCTGGTAATCTAACAAGTAGCGGTCATAGACCATAGTCAAGTTATAAATTCTCCATAGTTGAGCTTTACATTGTAGAAACGTCCCTTCTATTTACGACGTTCCTTAATCAGTCCCACTTCGGGGCCTCAAAAACGGGTACCGCACTTGTTTGTGGATGTTAACTTGGAAGGGTTTTCTTCCCAGCATCAATCGGCGCTGCATTTTCTCGATCTCAATATTCCATGAAATGAATAAAAATTGCTTTAAATTATTGAAACGTCTATAGGCGACCTAACAATCCTCTATAACTAAATTGCTGTAATTATCACTACTATTAAAACTGCCTCAAGCGACAAAAATTTTTACGACAAAAATAATTTGGTCGCCTTAGGGGCACCAAAGGAGACGAAATTCGATTTTGTTGCCGTAGGTATGCCAAAGGCGACAAAAACTGGTTTCTATCGACTTAGGTTGAGTTAGGTGACGGCCGACTACGACAAAAAAGAACCTTTGTCACCTTATTTCCGAGTTGTTAACTCAACCTTTCAGATTTTTTAAATATAATTTTCAAATCAGAATTACATGATTTAACGAGTCACAAAAAGAAATAGAATTCAAACTGAGTTGTTCTACTTAAGAAGAAAGGCTTATTAATTGACAACCCATAACAACGGTAAAGCCTCCTCTTATCTTTTACCAAAAAAACAACGGGAAAGCCTCCAGTAATACCATCAGACATAAGAGCAAATAAAAGTCTAAAAGATTATTTGATGCTTCTTTCCAAAGACAATTCCTATGTATATTCGGATCGCGTCTAAACATGTATGATACAAGAGTACTTTTTTTTCAGAGACTAAAATTTCTCATCAATATTTCTAAAAGTTAAATTATTGTGGAATTTAATATAAAGTGATAAAATATCTTTAACTTTACTAATGTACCTTTCAAATAGTTTACAGCTACAATTGCGTAGAAAGAAAAAGAAACATAGAGTCTGGTGGAATATTGTAGTTTTGGTCGAGCACAATGACCGTGGGACAACGGTTTGCTTAATTATAAATGCTAAGAAGTTATAGTCTTCTTGAAATGATATTATTGTGATCACAAATTTGTATTTCTTGAATGTTTTTGTTTGAATATTTAAATAATAAATCACTTTTTCATTTAACGACTTGAGCTTTTAGATCAATCAGTAGTTGGCCCACAAAATCTCACATAGTATTAGGGCTGGACATTCTAAGTTCGAATTTTTCTAGGCCTCACAAATATTTTACGCTTAGTACTAGGCAACAAAAAAACAGACTAAGCTTAAGGAAGAATGTTATAATATCTAAATTAATAAACCAATCATTTTAAATGGCATACCAAATACAAATTTTCAAGAATTCGAACCCTATTTCATATAACAAGCTAAATAATGAAATCAAATTTCGGCAGGTTTGGATTAAACCAGATAATCCGATGCCAAACCATCTTTTTGCTTCTATTCTCGTCCAATTTCAACAACCCAAGTATCAACTGAGCAAACTCACCAGAAGAATTTCTTGTGAAAACAACTCTATCCTCAGTAGAACTGCAAGGAGAGAGTGCCCCAAAATGGCTGCATGAATCACGAGTTGAGATAATACTAAAGAAAGACTCATCTTTTGCTTCTTTTCAGGTGCTTTCTTTTCTCCCTTGATAAAGTCTAATCTTGCTTTATTTCAAGATGGTCAAGTCTGGTAAAGAGATAATAATAAAGAAAGACCTTAATGAATATGAAACGGACCTACATAATCTTTTCAAATTACAGCCAAGTAATCTTCACGTTTGTGCCGTTCAAAACACTTATCTTCCCTCATCAATGGCTGGTCTCTTGATTACTATCATGACTGGCGGTCCAATAAGAATAGTCTAATGTTGAGGGAGCGTTTGATATATAATGGTTCCAATATAAAGAAGGCAAAACTCCCAGAGAGACTGAATTTACTTGTGATGCTTCTAGAAAGCATATAATAACACTGATTTATGTTCTAGTTCAAAACAATTGAGGTCCACCATTACATATAATTAGATCGAGCAATGCATGAAAACAAACTAGTAATTGGCTCCAGGGACATAATTCAGCAATATTTGAACATGCGAAGGCTCCACCATTATGTCCGCTCTCTCATTGCAGCTTCGTGCAACTTCAGCAACCCACCAAATTGGAAAAAAATATTTAGAAAAATTATAAAAAAATTATAAAAAAAAATTTCCACATTCACACCAGTTATGCAATATTGAACGACCGGCGTCCACATCAGTGATTTCCGACCAATTTTTTGTCAAAATGACTGAATTGGCCATCGTCCGATAGGAATAGGACTTTTGGGACCATTATCTCTAGATTTTTAGTTATGATCAATGAATTTTAACGTCCTCAATTCAATTAAACTTAACAAGAAGAGATTCTTCGGCCATTATATAGAGGATTATTATAACTTGATCCACCCGCTAGAGAAAGCTCCACCCCCTAGAGAAAGCTACTAGATCCGCCATTGTTCACTTTAGCACGGAAGTAAAAGTTCTTCCAATTCTACGTCCCTCGTAAAGCGCGATGTGATCCACGCAAGTCTTCTCTAGAATGCCTGTTGGTGAGCTCCCAAAATGGGTTAGCCGTTCTAAAAGCTCCATCGGTGGGATTGTCGACTATGCGATTACCATAATGATGTTGTATTATTGGACTAAGATGGAATATTAGTGGAGATCACGCAGGGATTCAACTTATGTAACCCTTCTAACAAGCCAAGTGATCAACACCAAAGTCTTCCCCCAAAAGGTCTGTCGGTGGGCTCACGCTAAACATTATTATATTTCTGGGTAGTTTCCTCGAAAGGCTACATCAAATGAGATTGGATTCCCATGCAAAAAGCGTTGGATTTTCATGCAAAAAGCGCTGTAGCTTTGTCAAAAGTAAACAAAGTTTAGAAAAGCAATATTAAAGCAGCAGGAAATGGCCTTCCAAATGATCAGAAGTTGACGTTAAGACAAAATTTATTGTTATATTTTCTTTGTCTTTGGAGTGATTTTTCACCCCCTGAAATTAGAAAGAAAAACATCAATAGAAAACCTTGCCACGAAATACCCTTAATTAGACTAGACCGTGTTTGTAGGTACTTCGCACAGTGTCTACTAACTAACTAGAGGTATTGGACCGACAAGTTGGTTAGTAAATGTTGTGCGAAGCACAAGTCAACCCATTAGGACCCCTCTCATTGCCTCTTACTCGGGAGCCTACCATATTTGGCTATCTGATGGTAGCCTATTCCGAAGAATAGACGAGGAATCTACTTTCCCTCCTCCCTCCCCGAAGCCCCCTTGATTCCTAAATATATATTTTTTCTTCCCTACCTAGAAGGGAATACTCTCGAAGTTTAACGTCTTAGAGTTTAGGCGAAGTAGATTTAGAACATATGTAGGTCCATTCTTCCTCTTTTCATCGGAGCTAAAGTTATGTTGAGGGATGAGCTGAAAAGAATAAAAATGAAATCATATTTACAGTTTCAATTTAATAAGTAATGCATTTTGTTGTAATATAATGCAGAAAATAATATTGGATCTTGCAATTTGAGTCGATGCGAAATCACCAAAGAAATAGATAAGAAATAATAAACGACGTCAAATATTTACGTGATTTAATTCAAGTGTCAGTATCTATATTCATGAGAAAATTAACAAAATATGATTCATTTTAATTAGAAAATCATAATTATAATCACTCACGTGTCGAAATATTTTTCATACTTAAATTACATTCAAGGCTATGGCTATTTATTAACTCGATTTGATGTAAATTCGTGGCACAAAATTCATCAGGATAAACACTGTTCCGTACGATCGAGAAAAAGTGTCACCCAGTGCGACCCCCTTCTTACTTCGCTGATCGTCTTTTCGTGGAGTCCACCACACGGCGTGCAGGAATCCTTCTGTGCGGCCATGGAAAGGCGCTCCACCCGACACGATTAAAGTGTTCCCCTTTTTCTTTTTCTTTTATAGAAATCAACAAATCCACTTTTGATTTTTACCAAAAAAAAAAAAAAAACAAATCCACTTTTGACTGAGACCCGTCGAATTTGAAGCCCCTTCTTTTAGCTGTCCACTGTGTCCCCGTAAGGCCTGTGAAATAGGTACATCGAGTTGAAAATAATCTTATACATATTAATTCATTTTCATGAAATATAATTTTGATAATCCATACCCAACCCAATCTCAACCTCACTCATATCTGATATGACTCATATTACTAAAATACATTCATACTTAATCCTAACTATGAAAATAAATACCAACTCAGTTAATTCATTTTAAGCTCTTTATGTTAATGTGTTTTTTTGTAGAATAACAAAATAAGAAGATGTAAGTAAATAAAACAAAAAATGTATAAAAAAATAATAAAATCAAGAGACCCAAGGTGAGTATGGTCTTTTATTTTATTTTATAAAAAAAATTACTTATTAATCATTTTTTATTTTTCTTTTCTTTTCTTAATCCTTTTTCTTTGTCCATTCGTCGGCTACGGCAACCGGCCACAGGTGAGCTCAAGCCTCGCTATAGTACTATAGGAAAATTCCAAATAAATGTCTGAAGTACTCTCATTATTTCAAGTAAGAGTTTGAAGTGGACATTATTTCAAATAAGGGCACAAAATGCCATCATTTTTTCAAATAAAGGCCTAAAGTTGGTATTTTTTCCGAATAAAGGCATAAAGTGATCATATCAGTCTCAAAGAAAGATATCAACTCACTATTTGAATATAACAATTTCATCTTTCAAATTTTTCTCTTTCTCATTTTTTCTTTTTTCCATAAAAACAAACTAAAAATTTTAAAAGAAAAGAAAAGAAAAGAAAAGAACATAATACAGATAGGAGGAAGAGCTCCGTCCTGCTTGTGGTCATTGCCCCATCGCCGATGGGGTGGCAGTGATGGTCGGTCAGGTTATCGACACTTAGGCAAGGGCCATAATCTTTGTCCACCAGAAGCGAGGCCCTCCCCGAAGGCGAGAGAGGGAGGTAATCCCCTCCTAGATATGAACATGCATTCGGATATGGCCTTTTTTTTGTGTTTATCATTTTTTAATTTTTTCTTTAAAAAATGCACAAGAGTATTTTTTTTAGAGACTAAAGTTTCTCATCAATATTTCTAAAAGTTAAATTATTGTGGAATTTAATATAAAGTGATAAAATATCTTTAACTTTACTAATGTGCCTTTCAAATAGTTTAGCTACAATTTCGTAGAAAGAAAAAGAAACATAGAGTCTGGTAGAATATTGTATTTTTGGTCGAGCACGATGTCCGTACTAGGCAACAAAAAAACAGACTAAGCTTGAGGGAGAGCATTATAATATTTAAATTAATCAACCACGCATTCATCTAACAATCTTGGTGGGGTTCCTTGGGTGCAGAAAATTCTTAGTTACTTGGCTTTACATATACATGATGTGGAAATTTTATCTGCTTATCTTGAAAGACATATTACTTGAGTCTATGGCGGCATTTTTCAATTCATTGATATGCATTGCTCTATCATCACCATCTAGTAGATAAATGTGGATAATCTATTAGGAAGAGGGCATTCATTTATGAATTCTTTCTAGTAATACACTTTGAATTTACAGATACTTTGAATCTTTGAATCTCTAATATCTTTAAGTTAGATAAAGTGCTCATCAAATATTTTATGGCTACTATAGTTTATGACAACTTTTAAAAGAACTGCCTTAGGCAACTTTAAGATGTTATAACTTTAAAATATGTATTACTCTAGTACCTAGCTCTAAGGGTAAGATATAATAATTTTATATGATAATTTCGTAAATCATGACATATTTTATAATAATAAGCACAAAAATCTGTATCCTCGTTTCTGGGAGCTTTTTCCCTTTTTTCCCCGGCCACAAAGTCTGATTCGGCTTCAATTATAAGGCAAATTCAAAACCTCTCGAATTGGCCACGCAACTTATCAAAACTTGCACAAAGACCCTGTGTAAAGGCCTGCGTAATTGCTTGGGAGGCTGAAGAACTGATGCCGCCCAATACTGCCATTTGGCAAAGAGTAAGCTATTGGTGGTTGGGATGGGGATTCAAATTATGTAAACGTTGGAAGAAGAAATTGGAAGTTTTTTTGGCGCATGGTATATGAATGAGACATCCACTAGTACACCATCCCCTTTGCAGTGGCACACGTAAAGGAGATTTTGCAAGAATCGCATGTTTGGATCATCTGCATATTGCTTGCAAGCTGCCATGATCCCCAGAGACTAAGGACAACAAACATGTTGTCATGTGAACTCAATTGTGCTGGACTTGGTAGAATATGAAAATCAAGAATCAGATCATAAACACATTCTCAACATGAACCAACTCTTCATTGCCCAGTTTCATAGTCCAAGTCAATAAGTCTGTTTTCCAATGAAAAAAGTATTCTCCACACACTTTACTCTATCGTACGAAAATCAAATATGGGGAAAAGGAAGTGGCTTTAGTAAAAGTGAGTTGCATTATTCTAGGCACTCTCGTGGTCATTGTTCTGCTTTTTATTTCAAGTCAAGTCTCTACCATTATTGCTTCAGATCATAATCACATTCTCAACATGAACCGACTCTTGATGATCCTGCTCTCGTATTCCAAGTCGGGAAGTTTTTTTCACGGGAAAAGTATTCTCCGATACACTTTATTCTATCATACGAAAACTAAATATGGGGAAAAGGAAGTGGCTTTAGTAAGGATGAGTTGCATTCTTCTAGGCACTCTCGTGGTTGTTGTTTTGCTTTTTATTTCAAGTCAAGTCTCCTCCATTATTGCTTACCAATAATGAATTGTTTTTCTTATGCTCATAACATTTATCCACTTAATTAATTTGGTTAAGTTTCTTAACAAATTACCGACATATTTTACTTTCATCATTAATCATTGATCGTCATAGTGAGTAGAGGAGTGCATAAATCCCATTGATGTCTCTCTCTCAGTTATAATTCTTTTCATTTATCAAGGTAAACATAAGCAGCATATGAAAGTTAATCTTATGTGCACGATCGATTATAAGATCATGAAAATCAATTGAGGATTAGCATGTATAGAATCCACATGTGATCGATTATTTCGGTATTGTTTAGTCCAGGTAAACATTTTTGTTTTTGGCTTTGACGTGACATTTTCAAATCTTCCTGTATATGTTATTTTGGGGAGAAAGACACTAGAAGTGTCAAAAGTTATGTATGACGCTTACTTTAGTGCCAAATTTTTTTTCCAGATAATTTAAGTACCACTTTTAAAAATAAAATAAAAACGGTCATTTAAGTGTCAATTCTGATCTAAATCGTCGGAAATCCAATGTGACCATTTTATTAATTTCTCAATCTTATGTAGCTTGTTGGCATGCCCGGTCAGCATGTAACCCCTATTGTGTAGCTGGTTAGAAAGTGTTAACTTCAAGGTTAGTTGTGGTATAAAAAAAAATGATCGCTTCAATGCCAATCATTGTTAAAAAGTGATCATTTCATGCCAACCTTAATGAAAAAGTAATTACTTCAATGCCAAAAAATGCCCCATCAGATAAAAATTTTAATTATAAAAGCCATGTAATTTCTTTAGCTGGAATTTTTCATTGGAGGCACTTGAATGATCGTTTTTCTCTGATCTTGACACTTAAGTGAGCTAACGAAAACTTTTGACACTAAAGTGAGTACTGTGCATATCTTATGGCACTTCAAATGTCCTTCTCCCATGTTACTTTGAATAAAACTGTTCGGCAAGTTATTTTAGAAACTGTTATATAGTCTGGGGATGTACTGCATTTGTGTTTTAGAAAGTGTTATATATAGTCATTTCGTTCTCTCTTGTGATGGGAGAGTATGGCCTTTTTCCGGTAGTTATATCTTAGTCCACTGATCATATCAACACATATTTTGAATTATTCACCAAATAATGGAGATTACGGTTTTTTGGATGAACAATTATTCATGCTTTTTTTCAATTTTAAGGTTTGAATATAATTTAGGATCACCAAAATATTAGCCTGTGAAGTATTAATCATATGTGAATTGTTGTTTTGCTTTCAGTCCCCTCTAATATGTCGTTTTTGAGTGAAAAATATCGCATGCAATCAGAAGTGAGTATTTTTTTCGCTCTGGCTTCAACTATACAATAATAAATGTCTTGTTTGCAAGATTCAAATGATGAGGGTATCTGACGTAAACAAAGTACCTTTCAAGTATGTAATACTTAAATATGGTACGGTGAAAAAGAGTATGACTGAATGCACATTTAAAGAGGCAAGAAGAGGCTAGTCAATTGAATTTTAAATGGCATAAAAAAGTACAAATTTTCAAGAATTTGAAGCCTTTCTCATATAACAAGCCACATGATGAAATCAAATATGGGCAGGTTTGGATTAAATCAGATAATCCGATGCCAAACCATCTTTTTGCTTATCATCTCGTACCAATTCCACCAGCCCAAGTATCAGCTGAGTAAACTTACCAGAAGAATTTCTTGTGAAAACAACTCTATCCTCAGAAGAACTGCAAGAAGAGTGTGTCCCACAAAGGCTGCATGAATCACGAGTTGAGATTATACTAAACAAAGACCCATCTTTTGCTTCTTTTCAGGTGCTTCTTTTCTCCTTTGATAAAGTCTAATCTTGCTTTATTTTTCATAATCAAGTCTGGTAAAAAGATAATAATAAAGAAAGACCTGAATGAATGTGAAACAGACCTGCATAATCTTTTAAAATTACGACAAAGTAATCTTCACGTTCATGCTGTTCAAACGCTATCTTCCCTTAGCAACGGCTGGTCTTTTGATTACTATCGCGACTAAGGGTCCAACAAGAATAGTCTGATACCAAGGGAGCGTTAAGGAAAACTTCCAGAGAGGCAGATTTTATTTGTGATGCTTCCAGAAAGTATATGGAAACACTGCACTGCTTTATATTCCAAAACAAGTCAGATCAACAGTTACGTACAATTAGTTCGAGCATAAAGTCCTTGAGGAAAGGCCCGCGAAATTGCTTGGGAGGACAAGAATTTGACGCCACCCCATTTTGCACTTCGGCATGTGAGTGAATTTATTGGTGGTGGGGATAAGGGCTTCAATCATCGACTTTAGACAGACTGTCAACATAGGTCTTCTCTGAAAGATCTGTTAGTGGGTTCGCATGGACTTCCAACTTCTTCCTCCATCGTCTCCAATAAGACCACTTTAACTTGCCTTCCGGGTTGGGAGTTAAAATTTCTTTGAAGTTTGATAAATTCTTGTCAAATATATTACGCGTTCGGAGACGAAGTTGGAAGTTTCGTGCACGAGGCATATAAATGACATATCCACTATTACCAACTTTGCTCCTTCGCATTGGCACGACTTAAGGAGACTTTGCAAGAATTGCAGGAGTGAATTATATGGAGATTGGTTGCAAGCCAAAACATCTGATCTTGGCAGAATTGAAGGAATCTCTGGCAATTGAACTGCCATCATAATTTAGTTATTTTATTTAACGAATACCGCGTGAACTCAATTGTGCTGGTCTTGGTGGAATGTGAAAAGGAAGAATCAGATCGTCATCACATTTCCAATGTGAACTGACTCTTGACGACCCTTGCTCTCTCATTCCAAGTCAGAAAGTTTGTTTTAACATGGCAAAAGTATTGTTCAACACACTTTATTCCGTCGCACGACAATCTAATCAAGCGGAAAAGAAAGTGGCTTTAGAAAAAGTGTGAGGGCGCTAAATATATTCACTCAGGTAGTTGTTGTTCTGCTTTTTATTCCATCAATGTGCAAGTCAGGTCTCCATGCATAAATTGTTCTTCATGGTTGTTGGACGTTGCACGTTGTATAACTTCCATTTGCCATCAACGGAGAGGCATTCTCATTTATTTAGGTTTCATTTATTTTACAAAAAACGAATCATTTCAAAAATATTTTCCTAAAAATGATAGATTAGATCGCTTGATATAATTAGTCAGAAAAGATATTTCAATTATCAACAATAATTTATGTCCCAATATTTTTGTAGACAATATTAAAAATTGATGTTCATTCATTTTTATGAGTGATGTAATCGATTAGTTTTAGAAAAATATTTTTCGAATGATTTATTTTCTGTGAAACAAACGGAGTCCTTACTTTTCCTTCCGATGATAATTGAACTTACGAAATCCTTCAAGCACTCAATTAATTATAATTTGCATTAAGCATGATACTCGTCTCATTCTATACAAATGCTTCTACACGCATCATATAATTATTGATTTTCTATATAGATTAGTATGCTTATAACAATTACCTCACTTAATTAAATAACTCTTTCTCAAGTTAAGTTCTCTCTTTCTTATCCCTCCAATTTTTTGACCGATCATTTTTCTTTTCATTATATCAGGACAAACATCAGCAGCATATGAAAGTTAATTGTATGTAAGTGATGGTTTATACACTAAGATAATCAAGATCAATTGAGGATTAGCATGTCTACAATCCTCACGTCATTGATTATTTTTGTTTCGTGTAGTCTAGATAAACATTCTTGACAAGTTGTGATGGCCGAGTTGGTCTAAGGCGCCAGATTAAGGTTCTGGTCCGAAAGGGCGTGGGTTCAAATCCCACTCTCAACAATCCTTAAAATATTTTTATTTACCAAAAAAAAAAAAAAATTTTGTCTTTGGCTTTGGCTTGAAGTTTTGAAAATCTTCCCATGCATGTTATTCTGAATAAAAATGTTTGGCAAGGTTACTTTAGAAAGTCTTATGTAGTCTTGGGATGTATTGAATTTGTGTTTGTGCGAGTGAGAGCTTCATTTTGTTCACTCATTATGATGGGAGAGTGTGGCTTTTCATTTTTATTTTTTATATAGTATATCATAGTCCCTTGATGATATAAACACATGTTTCGAATTATCCACCAAATAATAAGGATCACAATTTTTTGGATGAAAAATTGGTCATGCTTTTTCATTTGTAACTTTGAATGTAGTTTAAAATCAGTAAATTATTAGCTTGTGAAGAATCAATCACATGCGCATTGCTGTTACGCTTTTTGTCACTTTAAAAGATTTGTTTCGCATGAAAAATGTCGCGTGCAAGCATAAGCAAGATTTATCTTAGTTTCATCATTAACTATACGTAATAGATAATTGTTTTGTGCGTAAGATTAAAGTGTCGAGTGTTTCTAACGTAAGCATAGTATCTTTTACCGATATAATCCTCCAATCTCTTAGTACAAAAAAATGTTCAAACATTAAATTAATTCTAAAAGCATAATTGGATACATGAAAATAGGCGAAGTGGATGCTCATGAGTCGACGAAAAAACGGCATATAACATACAAATTTTCAAGAACTCGAAGACTATTACATATAACAAGCCACACAATGAAATCAAATGTCGGCACGTTTGGATTAAACCAGATATTCCAATGCCAAACCATGTTTTTGCTTATTTTCTTGTACCAATTCCACTCCCCCAAGTATCAGCTAACTCACCAGAAGAATTTATTGTGAAAACAATTCTATCCTCAGAAGAACTGCAAGGAGAGAGTGTCCCACAACGGCTGCATGAATCACGACCTGAGATAATACTAAAGAAAGACTCATTTTTTGCTTCTATTAAGGCGCTTTCTTTTGTTCTTTGATGAAGTCTAATCTTGCTTTATTTCAAGATGGCTGGTAAAAAGAAATAATAAAGAAAGACCTGCACAAATTTGTGACGGACCTGCACAATCTTTTATAATCACGACAAAGTAATCTTCACGTTCGTGCCAGTCAAAACACTTTCTTCCCTCATTGACGGCTGGTCTCTTGATTACTATTATGACAACTGGGGGTCCAACAAGAATATTGTAATACCGAGGGAGCGTTTGATACATGATGGTTCCAATACAAAGAAAAAGAAAACTTCCAGAGAGGCTGATTTTACTTATGATGCTTCTAGAATATTATAACACTGATTTGCGTTCTATTCCTAAACAATTGAGGTCCACCATTAGATACAATTAGATCGAGCAATGCATGAAAACAAACTAGTAATCCGCTCCAAGGACATAATTCATCAATATTTGAACATGCGTTAGGCTCCACTATTATGTCTGCTCTCTTATTGCAACTTCATGCATCTTCAGCAACCCACCAAACTGGAAAAAAAAATGAAAAAATTCAAAAAAAAATTATTTAAAAATTTCAAAAATTGTCCACATCAACACCGGCTATGCAATATCAACCGACTAATGTCTACATCAGTTATTTCAGACCAATTTTTTGCCAGAATGACTCTTTTGGTAAATTGTCAAATGGTTAAGGACTCAATTGGTCAAATTAAAATGTTTATAATTGAATTGTCTATCATTAAATAGGTATAGAACTTTTGAGACCATTATATCTAGATTTGTAGTTATGGTCGGTGAATTTTAGTGTCCCCAATTCAATTAGACTTAACAAGAATAGATTCTTCGGCCATTATTTAGAGGATTATTATAATTTGATCCACCCACTAGGAAAGGCTATTAGATCCACCCCCATTATTTACTTCAGCATGCGAGTAAAAGTTCTTCTAGTTATACGGCCCTTGTAAAGTGTGAAGTGATCTACGCAAATCTTCTCTAGAAGGTTTGTTTGTTGGTGAGCTCCCGAAATGGGTTAGCCGTTCTAAAAGCTCTATCGGTGGGATTGTTGACTATGCGATTACCATAATGATGTTGTATAGTTGGACTAAGATGGAATATTAGTGGAGGTGACATAGGGATTCAATTTGACCCTTCTAACAAGCCAAGAGACCAACACCGAAGTCTTCTCTCAAAAGGTCTGTTGGTGGGCTTATGCCAAACATATTATTATATTTCCGAGTGCTTTCACCCAAAGGCTACTTCAAATGGGATTGGATTCCCATGTAAAAAGCGTTCTAGTTTTGTCAAAAGTAAACTAAGTTTAGAAAAGCAATAATAAAGCAGTAGGACATGGCCTTCCAAATGATCAGAAATTGACGTTAAGACAATTTATTATCATATTTCCTTTGTCTTTAAAGCGATTTTTCACCTCCTAAAATTAGAAAGAAAAATTTCAATAGAAAACCTTGCTATGAAATACCCTTAATCAGACTGGACTATGTTTGTAGGTACTTCGCTCAATGTCTACTAAATAACCAGGGATACTAGATCGACAAGTTGGTTTGTAGACATTATGCGAAGCACAAGTTGACACAACATGAACCTTTTCAAGTTCCACGTCATCCCCCCAGATTCTGGAGGTGACCACACCTGCCTACCCAGTGGTAGTCTATTTAGAAGAATAGACAGAGAGTCTACCTTCCCTCCCTCCCTAATTCCAAGATACATGTTTTTTCTTTTGTGCCTATAAGGGAATTACCCCGAAATTTAATATCTCAAAGTTCAAACGAAACAATTTTGAGACATACTTAAGTCCATTCTTCCTCTTTTCATTGATGTTAAAGTTACATTCAGGACCCACCCGACGGTGGACGAGATGGTTCGCGCCTCACCCCTCAATCGGCAGGGAAGAGGTTCGAAACTTCTCGCCCTCATTGTGTGACTCACCTGCGGCCCGTGGGAGATGGGTCCCTGCGGGTCGCCCCGGGTTTACGCCGCCGGCTTTCGGCTGTACGGCAGTTCTCGGGTCACAAAAAAAAAAAATGTAACGTTCAGGGATGAGCCGAAAAAATTAAAAATGGAATCATCCTTCAATTTCAATTCAATAAGTAATGCTTTTGTTGTAATATAACGTGGAAAATAATATCGGAAAATCAAACTTATAATCCCTATATTTGAACACACTTCGATTACACCTAAGCCTAAGGTATTTATAAATAAAATAACTCGATTTGACGTGAATTCATAGCACAAAATCGACCGTGGTCAACACTTCTCCGTGCGATCGAGAAAAAAAGTGTCGCCCCGTGCGATCCCTTTCTTACTTGGCTGTTCGTCTTTTCGTGGAGTTCACTCCACGGCTTGAAGGAATTCTTCTGTGCGGCCAAGAAAAGGTGCTCCCCCCGACAGGATTAAAGTGTTACCCTTTTTCTTTTTCTTTTATAGAAGTCAACAAATCCACTTTTGACCGAGACCCGTCGAATTTCAAGCTCCATTTCTTGTGTAGCTTTTGGACGTCCACTGTAAGCCTGTCAGGGGTGTCAAATCGATAGGTCCGTGTAGGATAATGATCCATTTTTACTAGATAAAATTTAGACAACTCATACTCAACCGATGGTGACCCAATTTATACCCAACATGACTCATATTACTAAAATATATCCATAAGTACCAACTCGCTCTTCATCTTAATGTGTTATTTGGATAAAATTTTATATCAAATTAAAAAAGTAAAATAACAAAATATGAAGACGTAAGTAAATAAAACAAAAAAAGTAAAAAACAAATACAATGAAATCAAAGAGACCCAAGGTGACTACTGTCTTTTATTTTATTTTATTTAAAAAAAGATTTCTTAGTTATTTTTTATTTTTCTTTTCTTTTCTTTTTCCTTCTTCTTTGCATAGTCGCCGGCTACGGCGACCGACCACATGTGAGCTCAAGTTCAAGCCTCGCTATAGTACTATATATGTTTTTGTTGCGCTTTGTACTTTTTCCCCCTTTATCATAAGTAATGTAGCCTGTGCTCATCAGTTTGATTTGAAGAAGTTCATGAAATTTTCACAAGCAATTTCTGGTGAAAGCTATTTTTAGTCACCAATGATTAACATTGTGATGTGAATCTGTCCAATTCGATGTAATTGGTCATCCACGTGATTTCCAGTGCAAGCAAAGGACAGAGTTTCTGTCAAACATTTATACGAAGTCTCCAACGCAATTTCTTTTTCACGTTCCTACTGATCTCACGTGGCTTTTCCGACAATCGATGCATTGAACGATTGTGTCGCGAAAGTTCGTGGAAATAAAATAGCTCCATCAGATGTAGACTCGCAGCGCAAGATCCACCGTGGTCAACACTGCTCCGTGCGATCGAGAAAAAGACTGTCACCCAGGGCGACCCCCTTTCTTACTTCTCTGTTCATCATTTTTTATCTGGAGTTCACGACACGGCTTGAAGGAATTCTTCTGCGCGGCCAACGAAAGGTACTCCCGCACCCCCAGGCTTTATGTGTTTGCCCTCTTTCTCGTCCCTTTATAAAAGTCAACAAATCCACTTTTGACCAGGACCCACCGAGTATTCAAGTTCCTTTTTCTTGCGTGGCTTTTAGACGTCCGCCGCATGCCTTCTCGAAGATATTAGATAAGAGCTTTGCTAATATAACTGTTTTTTAATAACTGTTAAAGTAACGGATGAGGAGCGGATGTCTTAATTATCACAGTGAGTTAAAGACAATCACTTAATCATTTTTCATAAGATAGAGCCAATCAATTGAGAGATAAACCTAGAGTTAGAGCAAATATACTGTGTTCTCACCTAATAAAATTCAAACTTGAATTGAATTAATGGGCTCACTGGATCTGAACAAATCGAGATCCTCCAAACAGTTTGGATTTCGTACATGTGCTAAAACATGAGACATAATATTACACTTTTTGTTTGCTATCAAAAAAGATATTAGTTGCAAGTGTAGCCATTTGCGTTGACATGCACTCAAAAGAGATGGCATCACTCCCTCTGTATTATCCCACCAAAGAGGGTAGTCAAACAATATTCAAGCAAATCTTCAATCCATCATCAAATTTTACTTACAATAGCATTATGAGCTACCACTGAGACAACTCAAGGTTAGATAATGAAAGAAAAAGAGTACATGACAAATGTCACATATTTTTTAAAACCTGATTATCGTATCTTTTTATCATGACAAAATCAATGCCAACTACAAAATTAAACTCCACATTTTGGAGTTGGCCATCTCGATCTCGTCCTAATATATTCACCACCAATAGACAACTGCCATAGATCTTTGTCTGTGTGTAGAACGTTTAGTGTAGTTGTTCTGTGCTAAGATGACGTAATTAGAATGGATGCCATGCTGATGGTACAAGAGAGGATACAGTAAGGACATATTTAACGTAGTTGATTACAGTGTATGTAGATTGGCATTCATTTTAAACACCCTATTACCTCACGACCTTCCCAAGGGAAGAAAAATGTGTTGTTTTAATTTTAGCACAGGTGTATTTGCACCAAATTCAAGTACAACTGTTCCAGCAAGAGCATGAATATAAATCAGGTGGATTCAAACGCGAAAGATAAACCGAGTTTTGCATATACCTACAAATGAGTGTCAAAATAAACACTCATGAGAAGAGAGGTTAACCTCCCATTTTTGAATCAAGTGATTTGCAGTATTTCACTCTTCGTATAACTCCACAGATTTGATAAAATTAGCAGGCATTGGAAAGGCAAAGGCATGTTTAGTTTTGCTCATATTATAACCATTCTCCTTTCAGCTATGAAGGACTTCCTAATTCTAGCACCCCATCATCTATAGGGTATTCGGTTCATATACTGCCTAGAATTATGAAATGATTTAACCGGAACCCAAAAAAGAAAACGTAATGTCACAATGTAAATTACCAAGACAGGAGAGTATCAATTGGGTGATCATATATTGCTGCTAGGTAATTGCCTCGCAAGGTTACCCAGGAAAATGTTGTGCACATTATAGAGGAATGAATTAGCCCGACCAACTATAGGCTTGTGCAAATGTTACCTTCATGCCCATGAGAAACCATCAATTTGGTTTACTTTGTCGATAGCAGAATGTCAAATGAGAAATTATTTTGTATTTTCAGTACATAAAACTGTCGACACTTGATATTGAGTTCCTTAATTCTTAGTGGTTATTTTTTTTGTCTTACCAAACGGGCTTTTAGGCTTTGAATATGTGGGCCTAGTTAACCGCCAAAGATCACCCATAAAAGAGAGCATGCGATGCAGGTGCGGGGTGGGTGAGTGTTGTTTTGAGTGAATAACGGATGGAATCATAGTGTGTGGGAATGAATGTCGACGGGCAAATGCAACGCACTCATATCGTGCTGTGAGGTCTAATGTATCTAATTCGATGAATAAGGATTCCATGGTTCAGAACACTTGTAGAAATCAGCAGCTCTCAGTAAATATGAAGCCGGGATTTTAGTGTATGCTTAAAAGATTTGTAACCAGCAAAGAGTGTTTCCAATGATTTTTTTACAACAACCAAGTATCGAATCAATGACGTACTGGTGAAACTTTCTTCTCTAGGTGATTGGGAAGTGGACTCCTCACACGGCCCGTACATGCTGAACTCGTTTTCCTCCATGAGGATGCAAATGAAACTTTGAATAGCAGCGGGAGGCAATGCAGATTGTTTTTTTTTTTTTTTGGTGACCCGGGAACCGCCGTATAGCTGGCAGCCAGCGGCATAAACCCGGGGCGAACCGAGCCCACCCACTTGACCCGGCCGCAGGTGAGTCGCACAAGCGACTACGGGGATTTGAACCTGCTCCCTTTGCCCGGGGGGGGGGGGGGGGAGTAAAGCGCAAACCGCGCGACCACCAATGGGGTGGGTTGCGATGCAGATTGTTTTTTCAGCAACAAAGTTAAAAACCAGGTATCCCCTCCTCGGATTGATTATTCAGCGACAAAGTTTAAAACCAGGTATCCCCTCCTCTTCCTTATGCTCATGTTGGAAATCCTCTTTCTCCTTCGTCATTATCTTTGCCAACCCAGGCTTCCAATAACAATAAAGCTCGCAGCCTGCCCTGGTCACCATCTTCTGTGTCCTCATCAATTGAAGCATCCATTAACTCAGGTTTCTCTTCTCGCAGCAACTTCCCTAACAAATGTGATTCATTAAGGAAATGACATTGCACAACAAATCAATGATACCTCTCGTGCGTATTTTGTAGAATACAACTAAAAAAAACTGCTTTAGAAAAAAAAAAAAAAAAACAGACAAAGAAACTTATGTTTCAACTGGAAATGGAAAAAAAAAATCTTCAGCAAGCAAAACTTCAGATTTTTCACACAGCTTGAGCATTCATCTGCGACTTTCCCAAGCAAATCATTAGCAGTTACTGATCATTCATCAATATATGCTCGAGGAACTATACTGCAAGTACCATCCAAGCATTTCAAAATTACAAGTTGACACACCCAAACACAATCTAAAGGGGGGGAAAGGGGCAGTTAAAAAAGAGCTTCTTATCTTAAGAACTATTATTTTGGGCAAGAACTCATCGTGCAATGGCCAAGCATAGCAAAGAAGATGCCAGGTGAAGCGGCAAGAAAGGGGAAAAGATTCTCACGTAGGCACTCACAAAAACATGAATGAAACGGGATAGTACCAATGAAATTGAAATGCCTTCGCTTTCGTTCTCGGACATCCGGTCCTGGTCTCTGCGGTAAATCAACAAAAATGTCAACGGCATGAACAAGTGACAGCTCAGACCAAAAGCCTCAAGAGAAACAGCCACGCATTGCAGAAGCATCACCTTCGCGAGCATCTGAGCGTCCTGATGGTTTTATGTGATGGGCTTAAGGCCCGTCCGCCCATGTTGGGCCTAAAAGCCTGGCCCACAGGATTAGGGCCCATGGATGAAGGGGTACGTTCCTTTCTGTTGGAGGAACGTATATAAGGGATGAAAGAGAGAGAGGAAGACACCCGTTGGCATAACGAACGTACGTTCCTCTCCCTCTCTCCCTCCAAAAAGAAAAAGTGCGCAAACGGCGACGCCATCTTCCCTCCAAGGCCAATTGACGTCATCAGATTGAACAGGATCGGTTTCTCTTCCTCAATCTTCAGCGTCGGTGTTTAATCTGTGGCTAACAAGGTACGCTCGAATCCGTGGTGTGCTTTAGGATCGGTGATACGTGATTTTCCCGGGCTTGTCTTCCGCATTCGTTTTAGGGGTTTGATTTAGTGTCGAATCCGGTTTTTTGGGGATCCGTTAATCCCAACATTGGTATCAGAGCCCTAGTTCATGTTTTCCCGACCCCTTTGATGTTTTATGATTGATTTTTCGCGAAAATATTCGGCCGACACAGATCGGGGCGAGAAATCCCGACACCCGAGCACTCTTCATCCATTTTTTCGAGTTTTCGTAAGTCGAAATCAATTTCTGAAGGCACAGGGTGAAAGAGCTCGTCGAGACGAGTCCGTCGACATGTCGTGCGCCGCCGGGCGACGCCGGACGCACCCACACGCGCGGCCAGAAGCCGCTGCGCATGGGCGCGACGCGCCCGAAGCGCTGGCTCGGCCAGCGCGTGCGCCACATGCGCCGGTCGGCGAACCGGCGCGTGCGCGCCGGCGACCGGCGAACCGGCACGCGCCGGTCGGCGAACCGACGCGTGCTGACGTCACCGTGACGTCACGGTAACCGCCGGGATGACGTCATCGATGACGTCATCGCCGACGACCGTTTGCCGGCCAGCGACCCGACCGGCGACCCGACCCGACCCGACATGTGCGGAAGCCTGGCGCGTGCCACGCACGTGCCGGCTGATGTCTGCGTGACGTCAGCCTGCGCACGCGCGCAGCACGTGCCAGTCGGTTCGTCTGACCCGGTTCGACCGGCCCGACCGGTCCGATAGGCCCGTCCGGTCCGACCGGCAAGCCCGACGACCGTTGACCGTTGACTAGCGTTGACCCGTTGACCGTTGACCGACGACCGTTGACCGTTGACAAAAAAAAAAAAAGGAATTTGTTTCTTTTTCAATTATGTCTGTGTGGGTTAGAGGTAATCCATTTTTTATTCTGCATTTATTGCATGAATCATGGAAAATTATGTATTTTCCATTTTGTTTATTGTGGATTATAAGTGATCCATTTTTAGTTCTGCATTTGTTGCAGGAACTATGATGCGTTATGCATGGATACCGGCAATCCCGAGAACGGACGAAGGAAAAGCAAGACTTAAAAGGCTGATGACAGAGTTAGCTGATTATCGGTGGCATGACGGTGCTTTAGTATCACATGTGGTCAGGGTCAATCAGATGATACAGGAAATCATCTGGAATGGTTATCTTATGCCGGATTTTGAGAAGGTGCCGGCTTTGATGAACACTCTTCCACCTGAATGGCAAGCAGTGTTAGATCGGCTATGGGAGGTCAACGTGGTCCCGGGTTATAGAAGGCTAATGGTAGCTTTTGTTAGAGAGTACTATAGGGTTGAGTTAACCAAAACTTCAACCCTTAGATTGAGCGCCACATGGCGCAGAGTGAATGCGCCTTGGAGGCGACATGAGAGCTCTCCAAAAGTTTTTCCATGGTTGGCAAATGTGCCTATAAATTTCTTAGATATTTTGACTGATAGATTAGAATGGACATTCCCTATTTATTTCTTAGATTAGTTTGAGATTTTTTTTAAGTGTGAATATCTCTTTCTATGTTAATATTTCTTCTTTGAATATATTACTTAGTGTAATGGATTGTTGTATTATGTGAAAGCATTCTTATTCTATTGGATGTTAGATATTATTTGCTTTTTGTTATTGTTGACTGCTGTGGGTAGTTCATAGAAGTTTTTGTAACTTCATAGAATTTATTTTGCATAAGACAATTATATTAATAATAGTTTTAAGTTAGGATTTTTGGAGGATGATTGGAAACGTAGTGACCTTTTGATTCTGAAAGCTTACTTGAAATTATTCATTGATATGATGGGTCTGTGCAAAGTGGATGCATAAATGATAGGCATTAATTATTCGTGCATATATGTCTGATGTGTTCAGATCGATGGTTTTAGCAACTAAGAACGTAATTGCTGATATGAACGGCAACAATTGTAAAATATTGAATATGAAGATTCAATATGTGCTGGAAAAGCAAGAAGCACTAGAAGCTCTTGACCATGTTATGGAAGATCTTGAGGATGCTGTGCGCCACTTTGAGCTGGTAGAGGACCGCTTAACGGCATGTGAGTTGAAAAAAAATAGATATTTGCAATGCTGGTTCTAGCTCAGAAAGGGCTTTGAGCTCTAAGCGCAAGCGTATTGATTCGTTCAATATGTGGGAATGCAAAGGATCAAGTCCTTATTGCAAGAGATCAAGAGTTAACCAACACAAGAGAGGAAAACGTCCTCAAGTGAAGAAAATGTCAAGGGTGAGGTGTTACAATTGTGACAAGAAATGTCACTATGCTCGTGACTGTCGTGAGCCAAAGAAGGTAAACACTTCTTGTACATTTGAGAACTTTGCTTATGTGTCAAGTTCTGTATTATTGGTTGAATCCAATCCTTTGTGGACCGTAGATTCAGGAGTAACAAACCATGTAGCGAAGGATAGAGGATCCTTCGTGGAATTCCGACGAGTACCAACTGGAACTAAGTTGATCTATATAGGAAATAACTCCAGAGATGAAGTTAAAGGGATTGGCACCTGCCAATTGAACATGCGTGGTGGACGCACCTTGTTCCTACATGATGTTCTATATACTCCGGAGATTCGTCGAAATTTAAGTGTCTGTTTTTGGTGTTGGTTAAGCTTGTTTTTAGTGTGAACTTCCGTAATAGCGGTGTAGATTTGTATTTGGATACAAACTACTATGGTTGTGGTCATTTTCTGGATGGTTTTATTGTACTAAATGTTGACTGTAGTGATGTTAATATTTGTTATTCCCTTGTTTCACTTCATATAATAATGATGTGATTATGTGGCATGCTAGACTTGGCCATATTGGCCAACATTGTATGAATAGACTGGCCAAAGAGGGCTTGTTAGGCAACATTGAAAAAGTCGATTTGCCAATATATGAGCATTGCCTAGTAGGGAAAACAACAAGGAAATCATTTGGAAAAGGTAAAAGAGCTGAATTTCCTCTGCATTTAATTCATTCTGACGTCTGTGGTTCAATGAATGTGAGAGGAAGGCATGTGACTGTTTATTTCATCACTTTTATAGATGATTATACTCGATTCGGATATGTCTATTTGATTTCTCATAAATCTAAAGCATTAAGTTGTTTCAAAAGGTTTATGAACTTGGTAGAAAATCAATTAGACAAGAAAATAAAAGCATTGAGATCCGATCGAGGTCGAGAATATTTATCTGATGAGTTCAGAAAATTATGTGGTGAAAAAGGAATAGAAAGACAGTTGTCTATTCCAAATACTCCTTAACAAAATGGTGTTGCAGAGAGAAGAAACAGAACCCTACTGGAAATGGTTAGGTCCATGATGGCGCATGCTAACTTACATATCACTTTTTGGAGTGATGCGTTGTTAACTGCTGCCTATATACTTAACCGGGTGCCTTCCAAATTAGTTAGTTCCACTCCATATGAGTTATGGACAGGTAGAAAATCGGACTTAAGTTTTCTTAAGCCATGGAGTTGTGCTGCCTATACTCATGAGTCCTCTCACAAGTTTGGAAAATTGGGTCCCAAAGGAAAGAAGAGTATTTTAATGAGATACTCTGAACACTCGAAAGGGTATGTGTTCATAGGTGAGCAGGAAAGTGGGAGTATAACTGAATTTGAATCACGGGATGTCACATTCTTAGAGGATGAATTTCCTAAGAAGGGCGAAATAGGGGAAGATTAGTCCCTATTTGAAACCTTGGATCAAGATAATGATATTAATGGAGTTCGTTCAAATGGGAGTAATATGAGAAGTGATGAATTGAATTCAACTCATTCTCAATTACAACCACATGATGAGAGGACATCATCATTATCTAATCCTAGTGGGAGCATAATTGGGAATGATGTGCTAAGTGTACAATCTCCCATACGGCGAACAAGTCGCGAAAGTATTTCCCGTCGACGTTTTGGCATTGAAGGGGAAACTTTTATGATTGCTCCGCAAGATGAGGATGAGCCAAGAAATATCAATGAGGCTCTGAATTGCCCTAGTAAGGAAAAATGAATTTATGCAATGAAAGAGGAGATGGAGTCAATGAAGTCAAACCAAGTTAGGAACTGGTTGATCTTCTAAAAGGACGCAAAGCTATTGGGAACAAGTGGGTTCTCAAAATAAAGCGTAAAGCTGATGGCTCGATATAAAGGCATAAGGCTCGCCTTGTGGCGAATGGGTATAATCAACAGGAAGGAATTGATTATGAAGAAACATTTTCTCCTGTAGTGAGATTTACCTCGATTCGCATAATTCTGGCAATAGTGGTTAGTATGGATCTTAAGTTACATCAAATGGATGTAAAGACTGCTTTCCTCAATGGAGAATTAGAGGAAGGAACATATATGGAACAACATGTTGGAGAAATCTTCTTGAAGTGTTTTGAAGTTGACAAAACGTTTCTATCAGTCTAGTCTGAAGGTTTGCAGACTCTGTTATTTAAAGTCTGAAGACTTCTGGACAGCCAGACTCAAGACTCAAAGTCTATCCTCATTGACAGTCTCTAATCCGTTGAAGAAAGGTTATCCAGAACTGGATGTTTCGTTAAGGATTTAACCTTATCATCTGGAGAAGATCTCGTGGCTGGAAAAGACGTAACAGAATTCTTTGATTGATCAAGATTGATTCGATGATTGAAGATTCGATGATTGTCTAAATATTATTGGAAGGTTCTACTTATGGAAACCAAGATCCTGATTGTATGGGCGAACAGGATTGATGGGCTATCAACACGTTCCTTTAATAGCTCGAACAATCTTCCTAATTGATTCCGTCCAACGGGTAGATTGGAGGAATTCCTTTGGTAAGTACCAACGGGTATGATGGCATAAAGGAGTATATAAGGAAGACGTTCTTAGTTGTTCGAGGTGTGCGCGATAGAAGAATTCCAAAGTCTGAAGCTCCTTTCTGTTTAGACAATTCCTTTGAGCGAATACTTGTATACAAAAGAGAGTCTGTATCTGTGAGAAACCTTGAGGAGGTGTGGTAGAACATCTACACTGTGGAATCAAGGCAAAGTTGTGCTGTAACTTCCCTTTTGATCATAGTGAAATCCAGCCGGTGGGCTGTCAGTGCGGAAGAGTGGACGTAGGCTTGGAATAAGCCGAACCACTATAAATCATGTGTTCAATTTTCTCTCTCTCTCTCTACCTCGATCGTATTTCATTTTGTTAATCAAGAGAGAATTTCCTTTCTATCGTTTGCTAAGAATCGCTTCCGTATTTCGATAAATTGTTTGTGCACCTATTCACCCCCCCTCTAGGTGTTTATACTAGCTATATCAATTGGTATCAGAGCTCGTGTACTCACTTTGTTTGAAGTGTTTTACTTTAGAGTTAAAGATCCATGGCTAGTATGCTAGCACCAGGGCTAATGGAAGGGCAAAGCAATACCAGACCACCCTACTTTGATGGAAAGGATTACAACATCTGGAAAAACAAGATGAAAGCTTTCCTACGATCAAAGGATCCTCTAGAATGGGACGTTGTAGAAAAAGGAATTACTCCTACAGCTGCATTAGTCTCTGAAAGAGGGAAAGAAACTGTTGAGACCAGCGGAATGACTCAGGAAGAGATAAACAAGAGACAAGCACTCGATGCAAAAGCAATTTACTCTTTATATTGTGCTTTGTCACCAACTGAATATAATAGAATATCTTCTTGTGTTACAGCAAAAGAAGTCTGGGACAGATTGCATATCACCTATGAAGGAACAGATCGAGTGAAGGAAACCAGAATTAACATTCTTCTCGGTCAATATGAAGCCTTCAAAATGAAACCAGGAGAATCTATAACTGACATGTTTAGCCGTTTTACTGATATTGTCAATGGTCTTGAGAATCAAGGACAAAAAATTTCTGATCCCATGAAGGTAAACAAGCTACTGCGTGGACTCTCCAAGGATTGGAATCACATAAAGACTTCGATAAGAGAGACGCAAAGAATTATGCCACTATCTGTCGACGAGCTGATTGGAACTCTTCAGTCTTATGAAGTGGAACGGATCAATGAAGATGAAGATCCAAAAGGTAAGAAATCCATTGCGTTAAAATCAAATGATGATTCTGATGATACAGATTCTGAAGATGATATGGACGATGAGGAGCTTGCTCTCATGATAAGAAGATTCAGAAAACTGAATAGAAAAGGAAGAAGGTTCAACTCAAAGAAACAAAGCTTTCAAAGACAGCAGACCAAGTCTGTTGATGATGAGGAACCAAATAAAGATGTAGTCTGCTTTGAATGCAAGAAAAAGAGACACATCAGACCCAACTGTCCTCTTCTGAAGAAGAAGAGAGGAAAAGCTGAAAAATTTCGAAAAGCTCTCAAAGCCGAAACCTGGAGTGATACAGAGTGTGAAGAAAGTGATAATGAATATGCCAATCTATGTCTGATGGCACAATCAGACTCAGACTCTAGATCAGACTCTGGATCAGACTCAGACAGTGAATTTGAGGCAAGTAATTTTAAAATTCCTGTCAAAGTTTCTAAATACATTGATGAACTGTGTTTTAGTCTTAAGACTTCTCTCAAAAGAATTTCTGAACTGAAAAAGGAAAACTCAGCTCTAAAACAAAAGGAAAATGTTTTAGTAGAAAGAGTTAAAAGTCTAGACTTGACTGTTTCCATTCTTAAAGAAAATGAAGATAATCTTTTAAAAGAAAATGCTCTTTTAAAAACAGACTTATCAAATATTTCAAAGAAATTTTCAATAGGGTCTGAGAAACTTAAAAAAATTCTTTTAGCTCAAAGACCTTACTTCAATAAGTCTGGTCTAGGTATGTCAGCAGAAACAATTCCCTTGATTGATTTTCCTAAAGTAAAAGAAAGAATTAAGAAAAGACCCTCGAAAGAGGCTTACAAAAATCATTTCAAGAAAGTTTTTGTAAAACCTGTAGGTAGAAATGCTTTCAGATGTTCAAAGTGCCACAGTCCGGATCACTTTGAAAAAGAGTGTCCTATGGTATGGAAACCTGTTAAGAAAGTATGGGCTAATACTGTTTATCTTACTAACACCAAAGGACCCAAGAAAATTTGGGTACCAGAGAAAGCTTGAGACTTTATTTTAAATGCAGGTCTCCGTCAAGAAATAGGTAAAGTGGTATCTTGACAGCGGATGCTCAAGACACATGACAGGAGACTCAAATTGTTTTATAAAGCTTGCTCAAGTAAATGGTGGAAAAGTTTCATTCGGAGGAAACAGCAAAGGAAGTATTGTGGGATTTGGAACTGTGAAAATTGGAAGTCTCACAATAAGTAATGTTTCCTTAGTGGAAGGACTCAATTACAATCTTCTCAGCATTAGTCAATTGTGTGATACTGGTTTCAAGATCTTCTTTCAAGAAGGAACATGTTCTGGAATCAGTAAAGACTCTACCCAGTCTTTCATCGGTCGAAGACATGGAAATATCTATCTTCTGGATGTGAAACCAAATGAATCGCAATGTCTTATCTCAATTCAAGACGAAGCAAGCTTATGGCACAAAAAGCTTGGTCATGTCAACATGAAGCAATTAGCCAAAATCTCATCAAAGCAGCTAGTTCGAGGTCTACCCAAATTGCCATACCAAAAGACTGATCCATGCACTCCATGTATTCTGGGAAAGCAGGTAAGAAATTCATTTAAGCCAATAAATCATGTCTCTACTAATCATGTACTACAGTTGCTGCATATGGATCTCTTCGGACCAACCAGAACACAGAGTATTGGGGGTAAGAAATATTGCCTAGTAATTGTTGATGATTACTCCCGTTTTACTTGGGTATATTTCCTTGCAAGTAAGTCCGAAACTTTTTCGTATTTTGAAAAATTTGCTAAAAAGGTTCAAAATGAAAAAGGATGTGTTATCTATAGTATAAGAACAGATCACAGAGGTGAATTTGAAAATCAAGATTTTACAAAATTTTGTGATGAATTTGGCTTTAAGCATATGTTCTCCTCTCCATACACTCCTTAGCAAAATGGAGTTGTGGAAAGAAAGAATAGATCTCTTCAAGAAATGGCTAGAACTCTTTTAATTGAAAGTAAGATTTCTTCACGATTTTGGGCTGAAGCTGTTTCAACAGCATGCTATATCATCAATAGAGTCTTCTTAAGACCTATTCTACAGAAAACCCCTTATGAGTTATTCAAAGATAAGAAGCCTATTGTTTCATACTTTCATGTATTCGGTTGCAAATGTTTTATATTGAAAAATGCAAAAGATCGAGTTGGTAAGTTTGAAGAAAGATCAGATGAAGGTATCTTCCTTGGATATTCTACATCAAGCAAAGCCTACAGAGTCTATAACAAGAAGAGCCAGTCTGTGGAGGAGTCAATGAATGTCAAATTTCAAGACTCAACGCAAGATGAATCAAGTCAGACTCATCAAGAAGAGTCTGAACCTGCTCCAGACTCTCCAAAGCTTACAACTCAAGAAGCATCTCAGACTCTGAAAGACCAGCATCAGGTTGTTAGTGAAGATCCAAATAAAGAAAGAGATCATCAACTAGACAAATCAACAAGTAACTGGAAGCATAAGTCCAGTCATCCCAAAGATCTTATAATTGGCGAAATTAATGAAGGAATTCGCACCAGATCAAAAAGGCGAGAAGAGTCTAGTGCTGTGGCTCTCGTTTCTGAAATTGAACCAAAGAGCATAGAAGAAGCTTTATCTGATGAAAGCTGGATTGAAGCTATGCAAGAAGAGCTCAGACAGTTCAACATTAATGATGTCTGGGAATTGACATCCAAACCAAAAGGTAAAACTGTTATTGGAGCTAAATGGGTGTTCAGAAACAAGATGAATAAGAAAGGAAAAGTCGTACGAAACAAAGCAAGACTCGTGGCCAAGGGATATACGCAAGAAGAAGAAATAGACTATGATGAGACTTACGCTCCAGTAGCAAGGTTTCAGTCAGATCCTAGAGAATCTCATCTCAGTGCTGCGAAACGCATCATTAAATACGTTGCTTCATCATCAAGCATCGGTCTTTGGTATCTTAAGAAGGGAGACTTTAATCTTCTGGGGTATTCAGACGCAGATCTGGTCGGTTGCAGAGTTGATAGAAAGAGCACTTCGGGAATTTGCCAGTTGCTTGGAAGCAGGACAGTGTCTTGGTTTTCAAGGAAACAAAGCACTGTGTCTCTTTCAACAACAGAAGCAGAGTATGTAGCTCTTGGAAGCTGCTGTTCGCAAATTCTATGGATAAAACAACAGCTAAGAGACTTTGAAATTGAAGACTCATGCACGGAGATTAATTACGACAACACCAGCGCTATCAACCTCACCAAAAATCCAATTCTCCATTCAAGAGCAAAGCATATAGAGATTCGACATCACTTTATTAGAGACCATGTTCAAAATGGAGATATTTCAATTCAATTTGTTGACTCAAAGAATCAACTGGCGGATATATTCACAAAGCCTTTGGAGAAAAATCAATTTGAATCTATCCGTTCCAGACTCAACATTTTGAGGTATGAGGATATCAAAGTCTAAAGACTTTCAGACTCAGACTTACAAGACTTTATCTGAAAGACAGTCTTGGCACGACAGTCAGACTGTAAGTCTTTCTCTCTCTAAACTTATCTTGAAAAGGTACGATCGTCAGACTGTGTTTTAATTGTTGCTATATTTAATCAACGTAAATATTGCATCGTTTCATTTTCAAAAAGGAAGTTATTTTTGAAATGGCTATTTTTGCGGAAGAAGACAGTTATTTTGAAAAGGCATTTTTTATTTCCTTTGTGACGGTTCGTTTATTTCTCTTTTTAACCGATCATGCACTGTCGATTCCTCTTCACTTCACTCTTGAAAACCCTAGAAAGCATCGATCCTCCATTCCCGTTTGTCTTCTTTGTTTAATCTTCAAAAAGTTGTCATCTTTCCTGGGAAAGTCAAGCAAGGAATCTTCCAAAAATTGAGAAAGATGTCATCTTCAAGAAATTCTTCGAGAATCGCAAGCAGGGGACCACGGCGAATGAGTGAGGGGCCTACGCACTTCGATCTTACTGAGGAAGAAGTGAATCCAGAACAGCAAGCGAGCCCACAACATTCTCAGCAGCGTCATTCTCCACCATCTAGTCCTCAAGGCGTTGTTCATCAACATCAGGAAGAAATCATCGAGGATGCAGACCCCGTAAGAGTTCAAAAGCCCGCTTTTATTTACAAGCTATATCGTGCCTTAAAAGGAACTCGTACTCCTTTGAACTATGTTGATGACTTGACAAAGGATATAGGAACGAATATATCTTTCTGCGAAAAATGGAAAGTTTGGGAATTGCTCGTAAAGGGGTGGCTGAGGAAACCCTTGCGAATATCCCAAGTGATCCTCGTGATTGGGGGCCGAATCCTGTAGATGGGAATGATGATGACAATTTGTAAAGCCTATTTCAACCGAAAATGGGTATTGCGGCTGAAATTCAAGGAAAAAGGGGAGATTTGTTCAGATCAAAGGAACAAAAGGATCTGCACTCGAAATTGCTGAAGCGTGGGGTAATAAACCCTAGGAGTGTGGATTTTGATTTTCTGGATGCTGTGAATGTGAACTTGAGGGAAAAGTTCAATCATCTTCAACTTGAAAAGTTATGTTCTGACAATATAGAGGCTTATGCTGAATTAACTGCATATTTCTATTCAAATCTTAGCTTTTTGGATGCGAATAGATTCTCCTTCAGCGTTAAAGACCAAGATTATGTTGTGGATATGAATATGCTGGCAGATGTGTTAGGAGTTGAAAGAGGAAAATATCAACCGATCAAAGTTTCCATTGCTCTAGCCACACTTGAACTGGTGAAGGACAGGAGAACAGATGAGAAGATCACCTACTTAAGGATGAGTGCATTCAACATCTTGCTTCACAAGATTGTGATTAATTGCCTTCGACCGAAATCAACCTCCAAGACTGATGTTTCAAGTTCAGAGGCCAAGCTGATGTATGCCATTCTCTTTGGAAAAAGGTTTTCTCTCCCTCACACTGTTATGTTTCACATGTATAGAGCAATGATGAAGGACAGAGGTCAACTCCCTTACCCAAGCCTTGTTACAAAGTTATTCAGACATTTGAATATTCAGCCTCCACAAATCTTTTGTGTTCGACCATGCGATCATATGGTGGTAGGACTGAAAATGGTGACCAAAATGCGTCTGAAGGAACTGAGCAAGGAATTGGAGAAATTCAAGGAGAAGACTCCTGCCAAATCTCATCAAATCTCTTCTGCGTCTAAGAGAAAAGGGAAGGAGCCCATGGTTGCTCCATCCAAGAGAAGAAGAGCTCTCCTCGTTGAGGATGAAGATGATGACGAAGACATCACCATCTCTGCAATGGCTTTGAAGAATTTAAGTCGTCCTGTTCCACAGAAAGAATCGGAACAAATGACGAAAGAAGCAGAGGAGAAGGAAGAAGAAGAAAGAGAAGCTGAAAAAGAAGCAGAGGTAGAAAGACCTGAAGAAGAAAGAAGAGAAGAAGGAGAACCTGAGGAAATCTCTTCTCCACCTGTAGGCATGGAAACAGGGGGAGATCAGGAGAAAGGAGTGAAGTCTTCATATCCTGATGCAAGTGAAGGAGTCAGTCGCTCGCCTGCAGACCCAGAGGATGTTTATGCATCTCAATTTCCAGAGGAAGGTCATGAAGCTTCATCGCCAAACCTGCGAGATTATGCTGATCTACCATCGTTTGCATTTACTCCATCAGATCGAGCCGAAGCAAGTACTCAGACTGATAATGGAGCAGATTTTCGTAGAATCATGGATATTCTCTTGGAAATGCGAGGTCAAATTTATGCCTTGGGATGCGAAGTTCAAAGCTTGAAGAATGAAAGTCAAGCTTCTTCCTGTTCATTGAATGATAAGATGCAAGCCCTCTCTGTTCAGAATCAAGCCAATGCCAAGAGTGAGGAGATTGCACAGCTGAAGGAAGACTTTAAAAGGCTGGAAGGCATCGTTCAGTCTATGGAAGATTTCCAGCTTGTCCGCGTTCCCAAGCAATCTTGAATTCATCTCATCCTTTTTAATGATGACAAAAAGGGGGAGAGATGCAAGATTTGATCAAATTTTCAATCATTAAACTTTTAACTGTTGGTTGGATTGTGTTGTTGTTTAAACTCTGTTTGACAGACTTTGACTTTGTTTTGTGTCTGGATGAGAACTGAACCAGACTTGGACTTGACTGCTTCTATTAACGAGTATTGATATCTTATGGATGGCTTTATTATATACTAGACTAACCTATTTTCTGTGGTTGCAGATTCTAGTGTTATTCTTTTAGCCATTTATCTCTATAAGATATGCATATGTGTTTGAGAAATGTTTTGCAGGTCAAAGTTATCCAAATCTGCAGGAAAGTTTTGTCACCATCAAAAAGGGGGAGATTGTTGGAGAAATCTTCTTGAAGTGTTTTGAAGTTGACAAAACGTTTCTATCAGTCTAGTCTGAAGGTTTGCAGACTCTGTTATTTAAAGTCTGAAGACTTCCGGACAGCCAGACTCAAGACTCAAAGTCTATCCTCATTGACAGTCTCTAATCCGTTGAAGAAAGGTTATCCAGAACTGGATGTTTCGTTAAGGATTTAACCTTATCATCTGGAGAAGATCTCGTGGCTGGAAAAGACGTAACAGAATTCTTTGATTGATCAAGATTGATTCGATGATTGAAGATTCGATGATTGTCTAAATATTATTGGAAGGTTCTACTTATGGAAACCAAGATCCTGATTGTATGGGCGAACAGGATTGATGGGCTATCAACACGTTCCTTTAATAGCTCGAACAATCTTCCTAATTGATTCCGTCCAACGGGTAGATTGGAGGAATTCCTTTGGTAAGTGCCAACGGGTATGATGTCATAAAGGAGTATATAAGGAAGACGTTCTTAGTTGTTCGAGGTGTGCGCGATATAAGAATTCCAAAGTCTGAAGCTCCTTTCTGTTTAGACAATTCCTTTGAGCGAATACTTGTATACAAAAGAGAGTCTGTATCTGTGAGAAACCTTGAGGAGGTGTGGTAGAACATCTACACTGTGGAATCAAGGCAAAGCTGTGCTGTAACTTCTCTTTTGATCATAGTGAAATTCAGCCGATGGGTTGTCAGTGCGGAAGAGTGGACGTAGGCTTGGAATAAGCCGAACCACTATAAATCCTGTGTTCAATTTTCTCTCTCTCTCTCTCTACCTCGATCGTATTTCATTTTGTTAATCAAGAGAGAATTTCCTTTCTATCGTTTGCTAAGAATCGCTTCCGTATTTCGATAATTGTTTGTGCACCTATTCACCCCCCCTCTAGGTGTTTATACTAGCTATATCACAACATGCTGGTTTCATAGTGAAAGGCCAAGAAGAAAATGTATGTCGACTTTTGAGGTCGATATATGGCATTAAGCAGTCGTCAAGACAATGGTATATACGATTTCATAATGCCATAATGGCATATGATTTTACAATGATAGATGAGGATCATTGTATATATATATATCAAAAGATCCAAGGATCAATTTGTGATCATATCATTATATGTTGATATACTAATTATCAGAAGCAATATGGAGCTTGTCAATACTGTCAAAAGTTGGTTGTCTTCCAACTTTGAGATGAATTATATGGGATTGTAAACCCATAGACACTCCTATTGCAAAAGGTGAAGAATTGAGCCATAGACTGTGTCCAAGGACTCCACAAGAGAAGGAACAAATGAAACATGTTCCTTATGCTAGTGCTGTTGGAAGCTTGATGTACGCTATGATGTGTACAAGACCCGACATATGTTTTGCAGTTGGAATGGTGAGAAGATACCAATCCAATCCAGGTCAAGCACATTGGAAAGCCGTTAAGAGAATACTGAGGTATCTAAAGGGAACTGCTGATTATACGTTGAGTTATTAAGGATATGATCTGCGACTCTAAGGCTATTCTGATGCTGATTGGGGAGGAGATTTAGATGAAAGATAATCTACCTCTGGATTTGTTTTCTTACAGAATAATGGCACCATATGTTGGAGCAGTAAGAAACAAACGTGTATAGCCTTGTCCACGATGGAAGTTGAGTTCGTGGCATTATCAGCAGCAGTATAAGAAGGTGTTTGGCTTAAGAGATTTTTTGGATCATTTAGGTGTTATTGGAAGTGCTGCAGATTAATTGTTGGTTAATTGTGATAGCCAAGCAGCAAAAATGTACACCAAAGATCCAAAATATAATGGCAAGACCAAATATATAGATACAAAGTATAATCTTGTCAAGGATATGGTTGCACGAAAAGATATGAACTTAGAGTACATACTACGCATAGAATGGTAGTAGATCCTATGATAAAGCCAATATCTAGAGATGTGTTTTGTGGTCATGTAAAATCTCTAGGATTGCGTAGAGGCTGATGTACTGAATATTGTAATTTCCATGAAGTGTTCACATTTGATGAATTTGTGTTTTTTCATCATTAATGCTTATGAATCTTTGTTTGATCTTTATGTATCTTAATGCTCAGTGCATTATTTTAAGTTGAGAAAGTATGTCGGACAGATATAAGATTAGCCCACTCACACAGGTAATCGCCTCTATTTACTATGTGATAAATAGAGATGAGACTGTTTTTAAGCTTATTATCTAGGTGATAATCGAGAGCTCAAGCTTAAAATACGTATGTCGCCTTAACTAAGTGTTAAGATGAGGACATAATATTTACTATGTCCGAAAGTAAAATAACCCACATATTTTACTTTATCCGTCTATGATGCCAGATGTGAGTTCTGATGAATTTTGTGAATGAGTAGATACGTGAACTCAAGTTAGACATTGGATATGTCTGAACTATCATCTGTACGGTATTGAAGGTGTAGACATACGTTCCATGGGAAATGAGTTATTACCGTAATACGTATTTCATACTACGTATGCATGAGACGACCAATAAGAGTGGCAAAAGTTTGATCTCAACTTTTGTGTCGTGTGAGACTCTTGAGGAAAAGAGTTCCTCAATTTTTAGTCCCCTCATGACTCTTACTTATTCTCAAGATTTCTATTTAGTGTTTGTTATCTTAGGATGTTGCCAATGGTCATGAGTTGATTCGATCTAATGGGACATTTCTAGAAAAGCAAGCTGAACTGAAATTGAGAGTTTGAAGGAAAGAGGAAGATCGAATTTGGAGAATCACATTGTAGTTTTGTATTCACTAGTTAACCAATTATGACTGTCTTTGGGATAATCATAATTGTGAATATAATATATATATATATATCATTGTTTAAAAGAGATCAAGAGAGATATAAATGTGATCAATCGATCTAGGGTACTGCATACTAAATCTACTCAGGATGTGATGTCCATTATGAGCTGCTATATATTCCTAACAGATGTATGGCAACGAGCTCTCAAAGTATGCTGGTCGCACGGATTATTCACCGGTATGAATGTTGAAGAGAGGTAAAGAGAATTCTGTTCGGCCCACCATGTGCGAGTGGGAGATGATGGTTTTATGTGATGGGCTTAAGGCCTGTCTGCCCATGTTAGGCCTAAAAGCCCGGCCCACAGGATTAGGGCCCATGGATGAAGGGGTACGTTCCTTTCTATTGGAGGAACGTATATAAGGGATGAAAGAGAGAGAGGAAGACACCCGTTGGCATAACGAACGTACGTTCCTCTCCCTCTCTCCCTCCAAAAAGAAAAAGTGCGCAAACGGCGACGCCATCTTCCCTCCAAGGCCAATTGACGTCATCGGATTGAACAGGATCGGTTTCTCTTCCTCAATCTTCAGCGTCGGTGTTTAATCTGTGGCTAACAAGGTACGCTCGAATCCGTGGTGTGCTTTAGGATCGGTGATACGTGATTTTCCCAGGCTTGTCTTCCGCATTCGTTTTAGGGGTTTGATTTAGTGTCGAATCCGGTTTTTTGGGGATCCGTTAATCCCAACACGTCCAACGCCGCTTGACTCTAGAGAAGCCACTCTGCAATTCCCCTTTTAAAAGAAAGGATAATGAATCTACAGTGCAATGATTGAACATCATTATATCCACAAAGGCCGTGAAAGCTCAAAATCGCGCCGCCTCCAAGACACACCTTTTTTTCCCGGTAGTATCTGAGGATGCCCTTGATTTGGGGATGGTAAAAAGAAGCGAGCTCCACGCCTTCCTTTGGTTGAGGCTCTTCTGGGCGTCGGAGTCGGAGTCAGAGTCGCTGCCGTCATCTTCTCGGGGGATCGTGCGGTGGCGGGCGGTTGGGGAATCAGAGCCCTTGCGGTCGGTGATGGACATCGCGGTGTGCCGAAGGGACCACACCGTCAGGAACAGAATGGTGAGGCGACGTTGTTCCAAAGGGCAAAAGAGATATTTGTAGTGGATGATGGCTCTTGCTTCATTTTTTTTTTTTTTGGCTCTTTTTTTTTTCCTAAGCTATGTGCTTGACAAATTTCATTATTCATCTTTTCAATTCAACTCATACACCATTACACCAAGATACAAAAGGAGAAGGCATTAGAAACAAGCCTTGATAAGGGAAATGACATTTGATGCCGATTAGATGACATCTTTATTTACTAAGACTACATTATATGGTTTAAAGAGATGACTCCTCAACAATTTCATTGTCCATGAAACTTGATGGCCCTCCGCTTCGGCTTCTCCATCCACTGGACTGCACTTCTCTCCAGCATTCTCACGCCTCGCGCGAGCCATTTGGGCCATCCTGTTTGAATTGCAATGTATGCTATGGAAATCCCAATGACAATTCCGGATGCATAACCTATCCACACTACTTTCTGTTTGAACCAACTCTCATGCCCTTCGTGGTCCAGAGTCGATGAGGACGACGGTGGAGGAGGTTGAGCATCGCCAAGGCATGCTTTTGACAATGGAGTTCCACATAAGCCTGGATTCTCACTAAACGAGTCGTTTGAAAATGTGCCTAATTGTTTCTCTTGAGAAATTCGACTAGTGAGTTGGTTCTTCGAGAGGTTTAAATACCCAAGAAATGTCAAATCTCCCAATGCTCTAGGAATTCCCCCACTAAGCATGTTCGAAGATAGATCAAGCCATCCAAGATTAGTCAAGTTTCCTAAAGTCAAAGGGATGGAACTCGTAAGGTGGTTGTGAGAAAGGTTGAGCCCTATGAGATAGCGAAGATGGCCAAAAACTTCGGGAATGTCTCCTTGGAAAGAGTTGCATGACAAGTCAATGGTTGTGAAGATGGTCAAGATCTTCACTAGCTTTGTCTCTTTCCCTTTAATCATCACGTTCACGGTATTTTCATATGACGGCCTAAAGGAAGGGGAATTCTGTGTCATGTACGATGGTCTGTATTGCCCATCTTCTGTATTCTTCATGCCTTCAAGGTTCATTTTCAAGTTGGTTGGTAAAGGACCGCAAAAGTTGTTGTTCGAGAGATCCAAAATGCGCAATTCTGTAAAGATGAGATCTCCCTTCGGAATGTTCAAAGGACCCTTCAAATTGTTGGACCTCAAAATGAGAACTTTCAGCTCTGGAAGTTTTCCTAACCACATCGGGAATTTATCCTCCATCTGATTGACACTGAGATCTAAAATTTTCAAATTTGTACAATTGAGAAGGGATTGGGGCAACGTCCCTTCAAACAGATTTCGGCTCAAGTCAAGAGTCGTCAATCTATGCATCAAAGAAATTGTTTGTGGAATTGTGCCCTCAAAGTGATTCATTCCCAAGTTCAAAACCGAGAGAACAGTGCTAAAATTTGTTAAGCACCAAGGCAAGCTACCGATTAAGTTGTTGTTAGACAAGTCGATTATCTCGAGATTGGTGGCGTTGCATATCAAGGAAGGGATCCTTCCTGTTATGACATTATTTGCAATGAAGTAATACATTGTGACGGGAGACAGAGGTGGAATTGGCCCTCCAAATTTGTTGTTGGACAAATCTATTACTAGTAATGGGCTGTTGGAGAAAACCTTCGTGGGGCACCATCCAATAAAATTGTTGTTGGAAATAAATAAATATTCAAGAGCAGGGAAGGAGAGTTCGAAGGTAGTGAGGTTGATCCAACCATGAAAAATTTGTTGGATCGCAAATCAAGGTAATTTAGTTGCGGTGCTTTCAGCCAATGTGGGAATATATCATTAAACTCGTTGTGACTAAGACTTAGTCTTGATAAGTTTGCCGAGTTGACTAGGAAGCGCAGTAATGGCCCTTGAAATTTATTGCTGCTCAAGTCTAGATCCATAAGATTGGTTATATTACAAAAAGATGGGGGCACAATCCCTGAGAGACTATTGTTAGACAAATCTAAGATCTGGAGTTTGGTTATATTATCAAAACATGGGGACACAATCCCCGAGAGATTATTGTTAGACAAATCTAAATTCAAGAGTGAACTCAATTGGCAAATCGAAGAGGGGATTTCACCAGTGAAACCATTGTTGCTGGCACAAAAGTCACGAGTAGAAGGTGAAGGGATCGGGAGTGGTCCTTGGAATGAGTTGTTCTGAAGGTCAAGATACAACAATCGCTTCCAATGCAATTTGTGTATACCTCCCTCCATAAGGTTATAGGAAAGATCTAAGTGTTCCAATGTACGATGGCTTATTCTCCAAAACCATCTCGGGATCTCCCCACCAATACCATTGTTAGAGAAGTCTAAGTAAGTTAATCTTTCTAACGAATTCAAAAAATAGGGGAACTTGGTCAACTCGCAACTTGACATCGACAACGTTTGAAGCTTCGGGAGAAGGAGAGAACTATTGAAATAGAGAGTGTCACGAAATGAAATGAATTCAAACATAAGACCAATGACATTACCGGTGACATCGTCGCAAATGACCTCGCTCCATGAGCAACAATCTATGCTCTCGTTCCATTGCAGGCAATCAACCCGTGAAACAGGACATCTAGATTCACTAGCGAAGGAATTCTTAAAATTGAGCAATGCATCGCGCTGGTCAGGAGGGCAAAGGGAAGAGGCAAAGAGAAGATAGGAATTTAAGAAAAACAAGAAACAAAAGAGGCCGAGGATTTGAGGCCACCCCATTTTGCAATTTAGCATGCGAGTGAGTTTATTGGTGGTGGGGAGTGCTTCAACTTATACAGCCCTTCTCAAGTGTGAAGTCATTGAAACAAGTCTTCTCTAAGATCCATTGGTGGGCTCACATGTTCATCCATTTTAAAAGCTTTGTTGGTCGGCATACGAGTAATTTCGTGTAAGATTTAGTCAGAATGATTTCTCATTTTCTCATGGTTAAGGAAGATCGGATTTTTTGCCAAAGTTAGTTTAGTCATAGGTATACAATTGTGTAAAACAAATATCCAGGTTAAAAGAAATTTTCTTTCCTAGACACATACACCTTACACTGTTCGTTCCTTTTATATCAATCATGACAAGGATGGACAGAGAAATATTAACAGGGAGTTATATTGGACACAAGCTTTGTGACTCCGACCCTCAGGGTATACGCTACATCCTGAAGATAAACACTACAACAACTTAACATCGAACACAAGACGTAGGAAGAAGAGTAATTATATAATAACTTTTTTTGATGTGAAGTCAAGCTATATATAGTTATAGTTCAGTAATTTTACCAAAGTGACATTAACTTTTCCAGTGATTTACCCAGTAGCGGTCATAGACCACAGTCGGCGAATTGGCTTATGAATTCTCTACATTTGAGCTTTACATCGTAGAAACGCCCCTTCTATTTACAACATTCTTTAGTCAGTCCCATTTCGGGCTTAAGAAAAGAGCACTGCACGTGTTTGTGGATGTAACTCGGAGAGTTTTCTTCCCAGCATCAATCGGCGCTGCATTTTCTCGATCCTAATATTCCATCAAATGGATAAAATCGCTTTAAATTATTGAAAAGTATATAGGTGACCTAGCAATCCACTATAACTAAATTGCCGTAATTATCACTACTAGAAAAACTGCCTAAGGCAACAAAAAGTTCTACAACTAAAATAATTTCGTCGCCTCAGGGGCACCAAAGGCGACGAAATTTGATTCCGTTGCCGTAGGTGTGCCAAAGGCGATGAAAACTGGACGTTGAATTAGGGCGACAGTGGACAGCGACAAAGAAGAATCTTTGTCTCTTTATTTCCAAGTTGCTAACTCAACCTTTCAGATTTTTCTAAAATAAGTTTCAAATCTAGAATTAGTAGATCTAACGAGTCACAAAAAGAAATAGAATTTAAACTGAGTTGTTCTCCTTACGGTGATAGGCGACCTAATTAATTGACAACCCATAACAATGGGAAAGCCTCCAATATTTTCGTAAGACATTGGAGCAAATAAAAGCCTAAAAATGTTTTTTGACACTTCACTCCACAGACGATCCATATGTATATTTGGATTGCGTCTAAACGAGTATTATACAAGGGTACTTAGAGACTACATCATTTTTCTGAAAGTTAAATTATTGTTGAATTTAATATAAAGTGATAAAATGCCTTTAACTTTACTAAAGGGCTTGTCAAATAGTTTACGGCTACAATTGTGCAGAAAGAAAAAGAAACACAATCTGGTAGAGCACAATGGCCGTGGGACAGCGATTTGCTTAATTATAAATGCTAAGAAGTCAAAAATCTTCTTGAGATGACATTATTGTGATCACAAATTAGTATTTCTTGATTGTGTTGGTGGGGTTCCTTTGGTGTGGAAAATTCTTAGTTACTTAGCTCTACATATACATGATGTGGAAATCTTATCCATTTATCTTGAAAGACATATTACTCAAGTCTATGGCGGCATTTTCATTTCATAAATATGTGTTGTTCTATCATCACAGTTCAGTAGATAAATGTGGAGAATCTATTAGGAGGAGGGAATTCATTTATGATTTTTTTCCAATAATGCAGCTTTGATTTGCAGAGACTTTGAATATCTAATATCTTTAAGTTTGATAAAGTGCTTATCAAATATTTTACAGCTACTATAGCTTATGAAAATTCTTTAAAAAGGCCGCCTCACACAACTTTAAGATGTTATAAATTTAAATATGTATTACTCCAGTACCTAGCTTCAAGGGTGAGAGGTAAAAATTTTATATGATAATTTAATATATCATGAAATAAATTTGATAATAGTAAGCACGAAAACTAAGCGGCCCTGAGGGGCGACGGTCCCCATCTCGGTCAACACAATAATACAAGAGGATTAGCGATTGTGGAGTCGTCTCACCTTACCAGCTGGGAATCTGTATCATCATTTCCGGAAGCATTCCCCCAACACCAACCCCCCACCCCCCCCCCCCCAACCACGTAGTCTAATTCGGCTTCAATTATAAGGCAAAATCAAAATGTCTCGAATTGGCCACGCGACTTATAAAAACCTGCACAAAGACCCTGTGGAAAGGCCTGCATAATTGCTTGGGAGGCTGAGGAACTGATGCCACCCCATATTCCCCATGTTGCACTTTAGCACTTTAGCATATGAGTAACTTATTGGTGGTTGGGATGGGGATTCAACATATGTAAACGTGGGAGAAGAAGTTGGAAGTTTTTTTGCACAAGGTATATAAATAAGACATATCCACTAGTGCACCATCTCCTTTGCAGCGGCATACGTAAAGGAGATTTTGCAAGAATCGCATGTTTGGATTATCTGCATAGTGCTTGCAAGCTGCCGTGATGTCCAGAGCCTAAAGACAACAAACATCTTGTCGTGTAAACTCAATTGTGCAAGAATTGGTGGAATGTGAAAAAGCAAGAATCCGATCATCATCACATTCTCAACATAAACATCCCTTAATGGCCCTCAATCTCATATTCCGAGTCAAGAAGTCTGCTTTTTCATGAGAAAAGTATTCTCCGACACTTTATTCTATCATACGAAAATCAATTAAGGGGAAAAGAAAGTGGCTTTAGTAAAAGTGAGAGTTTAATTATTCTAGGCACTCAATTGGTCGTTGCTTTGCTTTTATTTCAAGTCAAGTCTCCTCTATTATGGCTTACCAATAATGAATCGCTTTTTTTATGCTCATAACATTTACCCACTTAACTAATTTGGTTAAGTTTCTTAACAAAACCGAATTACCGGCATACTTTACTTTCATATTTAATCATTGATCATCATGGCGAGTAGAAGAGTGCATAACTTTTATGAATAAGCATCCCATCTCTCTCTCTCTCTCTCTCTCTCTCTCTCCCTCTCTTAGTTATATTTCATTTCATTTATCAGGGTAAATATAAGCAACGTATGAAAGTTAATCTTACGTGCACGATCAATTATATAATTAGATCATGAAGATCAATTGAGGAGTAGCATGTCTAGAATCCACATGTGATTATTATTTCGGTTTTGTTTGGTCCAGATAAACATTTTTGTTTTTGGCTTTGACTTGACGTTTTCAAAGTCTTGCCGTGCATGTTATTTTGAATAAAACTGTTTGGCAAGGTTATTTAAAAAAAAATGCTATATAGTCTGGGGATGTATTGCATTTGTGTTTTAGAAAATGTTATATAGTCATTTTGTTCTGTTGTGATGGGAGAGTGTGGCTTTTTTCTGGTAGTTATATCCTAGTCCACTGATCATATAAACACAAATATTGAGTTATCCACCCAATAATGGAGAGTACAGTTTTTTAGATGAACAATCGTTCATGCTTAGGATGACTAAAATATTAGCCTGTGAAGTATCAATCATACGCGAATTGTTGTCATGCTCTTAGTCACTCTAATATGTCGTTTCTGGGTGAAAAATATCGCATGCAATAAGAAGTGAGTATTATTTCCGCTCTGGCTTCAACTATGCATAATAAATAAGTGTCTTGTTCGCAAGATCAAGATGACGAGGGTATCCGACGTAAACAAAGTACCTTTCAACTATATAATTCTCCAATCTCTTATGGAAAAAAAAAATGTGGAAACATAAACTTAAATATGGTATGGTGAAAAAGATTATAATTGAATGCACAAGTAAAGAGGCTAAAAGAGGCTAATCAATTGAATTTTAAATGGCATACAAAATACAAATTTTCAAGAATTCAAAGCCTATTTCATATAACAAGCCACATAATGAAATCAAATTTCGGCAGGTTTGGATTAAACCAGCAAATCCGATGCCAAACCATCTTTTTGCTTATCATCTCGTGCCAATTCCACTAGCCCAAGCATCAGCTGAGTAAACTTACCAGAAGAATTTCTCGTGAAAACAACTCTACCCCCAGAAGAACTGCAAGGCGAGAGTGTCCAAAGGCTACATGAATCACGAATTGAGATAATATTAAAGTAAGACCGACCTTTTGCTTCTTTCGAGGTGCTTCTTTTCTCCTTTGATAAAGTCTAATCTTGCTTTATTTTTTAAGATCAAGTCTGGAAAAGAGATAATAATAAAGAAAGACCGGGAAGAATTTGAAACGGACCTACATAATCTTTTGAAATTACGACAAAGTAATCTTCACGTTCGTGCTGTTCAAAATCCTACTCTTCCCTCAGCAACGGGTGGTCTTTTGATTACTATCACGACTAGGGGTCCAACAAGGATAGTCTGATACCGAGGGAGCATTTGATATATGATGGTTTCAATATAAAGAAATGAAAATTCCAGAGAGGCTAAATTTATTTGTGATGCTTTCAGAAAGCAAATGAAAACACCGCACTGCTTTCTATTCCAAAACAAGTCAGTTCCACAGTTACAAACAATTAGTTTGAGCATAAAGTCCTCGTGGAAAGGCCTGCGAAATTGACGAGAATTTGATGTCACCCCATTTTGCACTTCGGCATGAGAGTGAGTTTATTGGTGGTGGAGAAAAGGAATTCATCATCGACTTTAGACAGACTTTCAGGTCTTCTCTAAAAGGTCTGTTGGTGGGTTCGCATGCACTTCAACTTCTTCCCCCGTCGTCGCCCATAAGACCACTGCAACTTGCCTTCCTGTTTGGGAGTTAAAATGTCTTTAAGTTTGATTAAGTGCTTGTCAAATATATTATGCGTTCGGAGACGAAGTTCAAAGTTTTGTGGACAAGGTATATAAATGAGATATCCTCCATTACCAACTTTGCTCATTCGCATTGGCATAACTTAAGGAGATTTTGTAAAAATTGAAGGTGTGAATTATCTGGAGATTGGTTGCGAGCCAAAAAATCGGATTTTGGCAGAATTGGAAGAATCCGTGGCAATTGAATTGGTATCCTAATTTAGTTATTTTAATTAATGATTATAATGTGAACTCAATTGTGATGGTCTTGGTGGAATGTGAAAAGAATTAAATCATCATCACATTTCCAATGTGAACCGATTCTTGGCGACCTCGCACTCTAAGTCGGAAAGTCTGTTTTCGTATGGCAAAAGTATTGTCCAACACACTTTATTCTATCACACGACAATCTAATCCAGCGGAAAAGAAAGTGACTTTAGAAAAAGTGTGAGAGCGCTAAATATAGTCACTGAGGTGGCCGTTCTGCTTGTTGTTGCATCCATCCTAGTGCAAGTCAAGTCTCCCTGCATACTTTGTGTCTTTGACCCAAAAACACCGTCTCCATGCATACGTCGTTCTTCATGGTTGTTGGGCATTGCACGGTGTATAAGTTCCATTGCCATCAACAGAGAGGCATTCTTATTTATTTTGACTTGATTTATTTCACGAAAAATGAATAATTTCAAAAATATTTTCCTAAAAATGATAAATTATATCGCTTGATATAATTAATCAAGAAAAAAATATTTTCATTATCAACAACAATTTATGTCTCATTATTTTTGTGAGTGATATTATTGATACTTCTTAAAAAATATTTTTCAAATTATTTATTTTTCCCGAAACAAGCGGAATCTTGGTGTTGTTTTTTCTTTGGATGATAATCGGACTTACAAAATCCTTCAAGCACTCATTTAATTATAATTTGCATTAAGCACGATACTCCTCTCATTCCATATAGATGTTTCTACACGCATCAAATAATTTTTGCGTTTCTATATAGATTAGTATGCTCATAACAGTCACCTCAATTAAATAACTCTTTCTGAAGTTAAGTTCTCTCTTAAGTTCTCTCTTTCTAATCCTCCAACTTTTTGACCGGTCATTTTTCTTTTCATTATATCAGGGCAAACATGAGCAGCATATGAAAGTTAATCGTATGTAAGTGATGGTTTATACATTAAGATAATCAATATCAATTGAGGATTAGCATGTCTACAATCCTCACGTCATTGATTATTTTTGCTTCGTGTAGTCCAGATAAACATTTTTGTCTTTGGCTTTCGCTTGACGTTTTGAAAATCTTCGCATACATGTTATTCCGAATAAAAATGCTTAGCAAGGTTACTTTAGAAAGTCGTATGTAGTCTTGGGATGTATTGCATTTGTGTTTGTGCGAGTGAAAGCTTCATTTTGTTCACTCATTGTGATGGGAGAGTGTTGCTTTTAATTTTTATTTTTTAGATATAGGTACATCTTAGTCCCTTGATGATATAAAAACATGTTTATGATCAACCAAATAATAAGGATCACAGTTTTGTGGATGAAAAATTGGTCATGCTTTTTCATTTGTAACTTTGAATGTAGTTTAAAATCACTAAAATATTAGCTTGTGAAGAATCAATCAAATGCGCATTGCTGTTATGCTTTTTGTCTCTAAAATAATTGTTTCTTGTGAAAAATGTCGCGTGCAAGCGTAAGCAAGATTTATCTTAGTTTCATCTTTAAAATATATATATATATATATATATATATATATATATATATATAATTGTTTTGTGTGTAGGAACAAAGTGTCATGTGCTTCTGACGTAAACAAAGTATCGTTTACCAGTATAATTCTCCAATCTCTTATTACAAAAAATGTTGAGACATTAAATTAATTTTAAAAGATCATAACTGAATACACAGAAACAGGTGAAGCGGATGCTCATGAGTTGAAGAAAAAATGGCATATAACATACAAATTTTCAAGAACTCGAAGAATATTACATATAACAAGCCACAAAATAAAATCAAATTTTAGCAGGTTTGGATTAAACCAGAATTCTAATGCCAAACCATGTTTTTGCTTATTTTCTCATACCAATTTCACCAACCCAAGTATCAGCTGAGTAAACTCACCAGAAAAATTTCTTGTGAAAACAACTGTATACTCAGAAGAACTGCAAGGAGAGAGTGTCTCACAAAGGCTGCATGAATGACGACTTGAGATAATACTAAAGAAAGACCCACCTTTTGCTTCTATTCAGGTGCTTTCTTTTCTCCTTTGATGAATTCTAATCTTGCTTTATTTTAAGATGGCTGGTAAAAAGAATAATTAAGAAAGACCTGAATGAATTTGGGACAGACTTGCACCAATCTTTTATAATCACGACAAAGTAACCTTCACGTTCATGCTGTTCAAAACACCTTCTTCCCTCATTGACGGCTGGTCTCTTGATTACTATTATGACGACTGGGGTCCAAAAAAATTAGTCTAATACCGAGGGCACATTTGAATCACGATGGTTCCAATATAAAGAAAGGAAGACTTCCAAAGAGGCTTATTTTATTTTTGATGCATTCGGAAAGCATATGAAAACACTGCTCTGTTCTATTCCAAAACAATTGTTCTCCACAGTTACGTACAAATAGATAGAGCAATGCACGAAAACAAACTAGTAATTCATTCCAAGGGCATTATTCAGCAATATTTGAACATGCGTTAGGCTCCACTGTTATGTCTGATCTCTCATCGTAGCGTCATGCAACTACAACGACCCACCAAACGTGGCTTGTAATATTTTGCCCTTCTTTTTGATTTGGTCAAAAATTGGGCCTTAAAATAAGGAAAAGAAAAAGAAGAGATATAAAGGGAAAAGGGGCAGCACGCAGGATAAAGAGTGGGAAAGAAAAGGAAGAAGAAAATAAAGAAAGGGAAAGAAAAAGCAAGGGGAAGGAAAAAGGAAAGCACATGCACATCGTGAGATCTCGTCAAATCAGATTTACTTCAACTCGCAATATCTGGTGATGATAGCAATATTTGAACTACAGGGTCCGATCTTAGAAGTTGTTAAGCTGAAAAATTATAGGGGATTGATAGTTTTTAGGTTTTTTATAACTTCAATTTGGGCTTGTGATTTACTCGAAACGAATTTTTAAAATTCAGGCCAGTTGACCAATAACTCAACTAGGAGCTTTCGGTGCCCAATTTCGTCGATTGTCAACTAGATTTTGGATGGGCCAACCTCAGAGTCTTCAAGTACTTCAAAAGGGCTTTCTTTTGACAGTAAGCTAACTGGAATTTGAGTTGAGTAGGAAGATATCGCACGAGAAACTTTGTCACGCGAGTAGTTTTTCATCGCAGTTGGCCATTCTTGAGGTCTTTTGTCCACCCGTAGTGAGCAATTTGACTCCAAAATAGGGTCACCTAATTGAACGCTTTATTGATGGGATTTTGGGTTTGTCTGTTCGAGTAGCTTTCGTTGTTTGGTTAGAGCATTCCAGGTGAGTAGTTATATTTCTTCTATGAATTTGTAAAATTCATATTTTGAAAGCAATAGAGATTCAATTTATCATGAGTTACAAAAGAGTACGTTTGTTGTATAAAAATGTGAATAAGATATTTACTACTTTTCAGTTATTTGGGAATGAATTAAGAAACATTTTATGAAAGATGTTTTGATGAACGTTTTATGTAACACTGAAAGGTTATTATTCATCATTTGTAATCTGGTTTATGAAATGAATCCCAAAATGAGTTGAGAAATGTCTTGTGAAATATATTCTATTTGATGAACAAGGTTGTGAAAGAATATATGTTTTGGTTTATAAAATGTATTATGATTAAGATATGGATCTGAATTTGGTATTGTGGTTTATTGGAAGAATCATAATTTGATGCTTAATATCACTATAAACCCGATTAGGAGCTTCTAGGTATACAAACTAAATTGAGGATGTATTATGGTCAAGCTACTAGCTAATAATAGGTGGAGATCTTGCTAAGGAGAAATTTTGATCACCTTGTCACCAAACATTTGTTTGTGACCATGGTTTGATATTGAATAATAGGTTAGTCAATGAAATGGACCATTGATATGTGATTTGATAAAATTTATTAATGGAATTGACCATTAATGTGTAATATGAGATTGATTAATGGAATATACAATTGATGTCTGATTCAATGTTATTGATTTAAATGAGGACTTTTGAAATATAGGATACAACTCATTTTTGGTATTGCACGTATATTATGTATTAGATTTGAAAAATGAGTTCTTGGTATTGCTTTGTAATTCAATCTACTTAGAAGAAATATGTACTACTTAATGGGAAGAGGGTGCTCACTCCATTCAATCTAAATTTTTTCCAGGTTGTTCTGCTAGTAGTAAATAGGATGAGAGGGACAGTAACAACAATTTTGGTAGTTGGATTTTGGATACTATTAGGTATTGGTAGCGTATGTCTAATGATATGCTACGGGTAGTTGAGTTTAGAGATGTGGGTGTGTGTCTAATATACATACATACATACATACATACATACATATATATATATATATATATATATATCCTTTTTGATGGATTTTTGAAACTATGATCCTGAAACCAATTCCGTATTTTATCAAATATATATATATATATATATATATATATATATATATATATATATATATAGATGGCAAATTTATATTGATTTTGTTATAAGTTGCGTCCTTTGGATAAGCAAACGGTCCTGCCGTTTTCCATTTTTAGTAGAATCGGAGTGTGACATGGCTAAACTTGCTTGGAAGAACAAGTCTACTCATATGAAGAGGCCAGTCATTCTACTCGTGCCAAATTCTAGTCAATAGTATGAGTGTAACTTGACATATATAAATATATATTATTTTATTTTTATTTTTTTGACCCGGGAACCCGCGAATAGCTGACAACTGACGGAGTAAACCCAGGGCGAACTAGGCCACCACCACAGACCCAGCCGTGGGTGCGTAGCGCAATGGGAACGTGGGGTTTCAAACCCCTCCCCCTCGGTGGGGTAGAAAGTGCGAAACCATTGCAGCCACCACGGGCGGTGGTGTAACTTGGACATTTATTGTTCACTCTATATTGTGCACTCTACTGCCATTTGCACAAAGGACAATGAATTGTCGTCGAGTAGTCTCTCGAGAGAATGGCACTACTCAACATTACCAGGACAGGGCACTTTCTTTTATGAAAAATATAAATAAATGATCAATTCAGTAATGCAACGGCAATAGCGAGCAAAATTTTTTTTAGAGCTACTAACCCTATTTTTTAAAAAATAAAAAATAAAAACCATGGAGCTTTTAAAAGAGGAATTGATCTGATGAGCACAAAAATGATGAAAGTACCATTAGCATCTGTCATCGAGAGTCATCATCCTTGGTTTGGCCACTAAAAGAAGTTCCTTTGCAGCCTTTGCTGCAAACGTCAGATTAATTCCATCACCAAATTTGTCTTTTTTAATTTTTGTTAGCCAAATTATACCAGCTTAATGGAAAATTTTAATTATAACAATTTAAGTTTAAAATTAAATTGTATCTTTTAGAGTTCAATTGTACTTTCATGATAAGTTTTAAGATTTTTAATACACTTCCCTTATTTTCTTTTTAACGACAAAATTGAAAACAATCTCTTTTTTGCACTCCTTCCTTGTTTTTAGGGATTCATTCCATTCATTTTCATTTTCATATGATCATTTTCTTTCCTTCCTCACTTCTTTTTTAAACAACGTGCAAGTCATGGGGATTTATTACTGATAAATCCTCGATGATGAATTTATGAGCTTTTCTGAGGACTCCTATCTCAGTAATGAAGAACACCGTGTTAGAAACAAGAAACGATGGGCCGGCCGGGTTGGATGGTCACAATGCCTAGAAACTCGTCCAGACGCCTGGGGTTCTTGTAGATCCAGTGGAATGAACCTTGAAATTGGCAAACCCATTTCTCCTAAATCTGAATTCCCTAAGCAAGAACAAGTAATTGGGGTGAAATTGATTTGCACAGCATCATGGATTGGCCATGTTCTAATCTAAAGCTAGAGAATTACAATGTTACAAATCCTATTTTAATAAAACAAAGGAATTACGGAAGAGAAAATTTCTAAAATAAAGTAAACGCGTTCTATTAAGATTTCAAGCTGTAAAAGATGAGCCCTTGCTCCTATATGATACAGAATCTAGTCTATGAATATATACACACCGAGTACCTACAAATCTAATTAATCTTCATGAGTGCTAAGAAAATGAGCCATTTAAAATGCAGGCCGTCATATTACCCAACAATTGTCGTACCAGTTGGAGCGATGAATTAGCCCGGCCAACTATAGAGTTGTGCAAATGTTAACTACATGCCACGCGTTACCGCGTGTGGAAAACCATCAAATGGTCTATGGCGTCAAGAGCTGAATGTTAAATGAGTAGCTGATTCAGCAGCAACCCATGGATATTTTTTATACGGCCGACATGGAGTTGTTCAAGATGCTCTAAATGGACTGCAAGAGATTTGAATGCTCCAATGTATAAAACTAAATGCTCGAACAGTAAGAGATATCTGTCAACTTACTTGCCGGTCAAAATCAATGGTGTGAATTAGGGGTGTGCATTGGACCCGGGAACCGCCCGGACCGCCCGGAACCGGACCGGAACCGCCCGGAACCGGCGGTTCTTGAGGGAACCGGTTCGGTTCCCGGGTCCAATTGTTGAGAACCGGTGGGAACCGGTCCGGTTCCCGGTTCCGTGGGCGGATCCGCCCGCCCACCCACCCGGACCGGACCGGTACTATTTATAATTAAAAAAAAAACAAAAAAAAAAAACAAAAGTCGCGAACGAAGCCCCCTGCCCCTAATTCGCGAAGCCCTAATCGCGTTTCTTCTTCTTCAACCTCCGACTCTCTCTGTTCCTTTCCTTCTCTTCGTCTTCGATTCCACGGTTCCACGGTCCACCCCGAGTATCCACGCCGCCGCCGCTGCTCCTCCTCCGCCACTGTCCGCCCCCTCGCGCCGGTCACCACTCGCCAGCGGCCAACCGCTGCTCCTCCGCCTCTGCAAGAACTCTTGACCGAGCCGGCGAGCCCCTTTTCCGTCACTCAACAAGGTAAGAAGCCCTAATTTGCTTCTCATCTCTTGATTCTCTTCCGATTTCTTCCTCAGTTTTTTATTATCTCTCTGTTTCTTCCTCAATCTCTTCTCCTCGTCTTCGATTCCTCACCAAGCATTCACGCCGCCGCCGCTGCTCCTCCTCCGCCACTGTTCGCCCCCTCGCGCCGGTCGCCACTCGCCACAGCCGCTGCTCCTCCGCCTCTGCTGTCCGCCCCCCTTGCCATAAACCCTACAGAGCTCTTGCTTTCCTCACCACCAAACCAAAGGTACAAACGAGTTCGTGCGTGGCGTCTCGTTATTCTGCTCAATTTGTCAATTCCCGTCGTTCTAAAAGTGAGTTCGGTTGTGTTTAGAACTTTAGATCCACGTAGCAAATTTGAGGGTCGTGCGATTTTGGGGTCTCCTGAATTGAGTTACAAGTTGGTTATTTTCTAGCGGAATCTGTCCATTTTCCAAGTGTTGTTTCAATTTGGTCTTTCGGTTACTCGGTGGCCACGGTAATAGCATGTGTTGTTGGTGGCATTCCTTTCCTGACCGTTCCCTTTTCTTTTCTTTTTTTATTCGCCGGGTTGATCAATGTGCGTTGGAATTTCTCTGTATATCGTATAATGGATGTGAGCAAGATAAGTCATGTCATGTTATGTGTTGTGTTGTGTTACATCATGGTTGTCGGTTCGGCAAGTTCGTACATCCTAGGCTCATGTACTCTAAGACTGCGTTTGGCTTGGCCTCTGTTTGGTTTTGAGTTGCAACTCTAGAAGATTTTGGGGGGTTTTGAGGCTGTGGCCACTGATCACGAGAGGCTTTTTGGTCGACTATTATGTTCAGTTTGGCATGGTGGAATGGAATGGAATCGGGAAATGATGGGGAAAGGAATGGGCTGGAGTGATGATTCCAAGTCTTGGTTTTTTTCTTGGTGAATCGTGGGAAACGGAACGGAATAAAATCTTTGTGTTTGAGCGTGATTCTGGATAATTTTGTGAGTTTTGAGCTTGTGGTGATTTGGTAATGTGGAGAGATGGTCGCTGTTCACGAGCTTTTGAGATTTTCTGGTCGATTGTCACTTGTCAGTGCTTAGTTCAATTTGCTACAATTTGATTTTGTGATAATTCTGGGAGTTGTGAGGTTGTATTGGTTTGTTGATGGGGTCTATTTTCAGTTTTGTGATAATCCTACAGCACTTCTTTAGTTTGTTTGCCAGCTTTTGGCAGTTTCCAAAAAAAACAGAGAGTACATTTTCGGTTTTGTCCAAAAAAAAAAAAACAGAGAGTACATTTTCGGTTTTGCATTTGAGAAATTGTGATTGTGCATTTTCTTATATTCTAAGATTGATGATCTAGACCTAAAGAAGTGATGTAGACTAACCATAGTGCATTGCTTGATTCAGGTGATTCATTAACATGTCAATGGAAGTAGAGGAATCTTATGATGCAATAACACCAATAGTGGAATCAACATCACAAGAACATGAAGGAGGTGAAAACTTTGAAGAAACATAAAAAAACAAATCAGGTATCTGGTTCTTGTCCATGTCCTCCTAGTAAGCAAAAATCAGCAGCTTGGCTTCATTTTCGAAAAGGAATAACTCACACAAATGGGAAAGTTGATGTATTTTGCAATTACTGCGGATCCAAGTATTCATACCACGTTGATAATGGGACTTCAAATATGTTGAAGCACTTGAGAAAGTGCAATAAGTATCCTCGCAATGTGGATAAAAGGCAAAAATTGTTTGCATCACAAAGAGTAGATGGAACTCAAATGATAGGAGGAGATACTACTAGTAGTACTGGAGTGGTGGAATTTTAACGACATGGAAGTTTGATCAGGAGATTTGTAGGCAAATGCTTATTCGGATGATTATAATTGATGAACAACCATTTTCGATTGCTGAACGTGTTGGATTTTGTGATTATGTGAATCAATTACAACCTCTCTTCAAGCATATGTCGCGATTTACGGTGGCTAGGGATTGCATGAAGTTGTATTTTTGTGAAAAAATAAAATTAAAGGCTTCCTTTCGAAAGCTTAATTCTAGGATCGCCCTTACAACTGACACATGGAGTTCCATTCAGAATTTGAACTATCTATGCCTTACTGCACATTTTATTGATGAAGATTGGAAATTGCACAAAATGATCATCAATTTTGTGGTGATAGCTAGTCACAAGGGCAGGGATATTGGGAGAGTTATTGATAAATGCATATATGAGTGGGGAATAGAGAAGAAAGTGTCCACAATTACAGTGGATAATGCTAGTTCAAATGATGTGGCCATTAATTATTTGAAAGAAAAATTTTCAAGAGAGAGGCTATTGATCTTAGATGGTGAATCTTTACACATGAGATGCACGGCTCATATATTAAACTTGATTGTGAAGGATGACTTGGCTGAGATACGTGATTCCATTACACGTATTCGAAACGTGGTTAGGTATGTGAGAAGTTCTCCTATGAGAGCTAAGACATTTCGAGATTGCATTGAAATTACAAGAATTGCTTATAAGGGTTCAGTTTGTCTTGATGTCCCAACTAGGTGGAATTCCACTTACCTAATGTTAGAGAGTGCCATAAAGCTAAGAAAAGCTTTTGAAAGGATGGAGGAAGAAGATGTTTCTTTCTTAACTGAGCTTAATTCTGATACTCCAAGTAGCGTTGATTGGGAAAATGCTATTGTTCTTTCTAATTTTTTGAAGAAGTTTTATGATACCACCAAGAAGATGTCCGGAACTTTGTATATCACTTCAAATGATTATTTTGTGGGGATAGCTTCTTTGTACAAATATTTGCGGGAAGCAATGAAGGCTTTTGATCATAGGGTGAGAGTTATGGGCTTGAAAATGAAAGAGAAGTTTGACAAATATTATGGAAGTTTTGAAAAAGTCAATATGATGGTATTGATTGCGGTAACATTGGATCCTAGAAAAAAGCTGAATTATGTGAGGTATTGTTGTAAACTCATTTATGATGATGCTGCAGAAGTTGATGAGATGTTTGATAAGGTGAAGTTTGCCTTGGAACGTGTGTTTAAATTTTATGAGAAATCTTGTCACACTTCTAGAGACAAAAATTTGGATGGTGAATTGGTAAGTTCTTCTAATATCGGTAGTAGCTGCGATTCTTATCTCAATGAGGGAAATGAAGAGGATGATTGCAGCTTAAATTTCTTTGTGCAAGAGCCTTCGTATGATGACTTTCTTAATGAGGAGAAGAAAAAGTCCGATAGCAACTTATCTGAGCTCGATCGATATCTTAAAGCTGAACTTGAAGATGGTCGCGATCTTGACATTTTGAAATGGTGGAGTGTTGCTGGCCAAAAGTTTAAAATCTTATCTTTGATGGCTCGGGATATTTTGTCTATTCCCGTTACTACCGTTGCTTCAGAATCAACTTTCAGTACTTCTGGTCGTGTGCTTGATGGTTTTCGGAGTTCTTTGACTTCTAGAGTTGTGGAAGCTTTGATTTGCACTCAAGATTGGTTGAGAGCAATTCGTGATCCGATTAATGTTGAAGAATGTATTGAAAATGCGGAAAAGTTTGAATTTGGTAAGTCCATATCATTTCATAATGTAATTTTTTTGTATATCTATTATCTAAGAATTGAATACTTTATTTAATATCTTCTTTTTGTTAGATATGGATGACGTTGGCAAGGAGATTAACAAGGAGATTGACGGTCCATAGAGTTTACAAGTTGAAGTGGGAGGAATCTATGAGTCATCTTGAAGGTTTTTTCCCCCACCTCACTATTTTATCTATTTCTTTGCAAGATGGGAGATTTCTCTTTCTTCCCCATATATAAAAACGTACATTTGCTTTTGTTCATGGGTTGTGTGCCGTATTGGGAGATCATGAGCATGTGCGGAGGTGGTGGATGTGGTGTGGGGTGTGAGGAACAAGGTAATGGCGTGTCGGCTAGCTCAAAAGGTGTCGTCGCATCACGAAAGATAATTGAAGTAGCCTCAATTGGAACTTGGTTTTGCTGTCCCTTGTTCTATCTCTTTCTCTTTGCTTTTTTTCTTTCCCTTTTGCTCATTTTATTATTGTTTTCATTATTTTCTTTCGAAGGAATTCATGGTGGATAATGAGCTTGAGAGGGAGGACTAATGCAAAAGAAATTCGTCTATTATTCGTCTATTAATTATTGTTTTAGTTTTTGGAGATTGGAACTTGGAATTTTAGAGCTCAAAACTTCCGGACCGGCGGTCCGGGAAACCAAAATTGTTTCGCTCTTGAAAACCAAAATTTTTGGCGTCAAAATCGGTTCCATGGATCCACCCGGGAACCGGACCGGACCGGCGGTCCGGTTCCCGGGTGGATCCACCCAACAAACAGGTGGATCCCGGTTCCAATTTTTCGGAACCGGTCCTTAGCGGGCGGTTCCCGGTTCTAGGTCGGGAACCGCCCGCCCGGACCATGCACACCCCTAGTGTGAATGGAGAAAACTTCATTGGCCATTTGAATGTCTTTACTAATTAAACTGTCAAACCGCCTGCTTGCCATGCTTGAATACTCACGATACTCCTGGGAATTGAAAATTGAAAAGCAAGTCAACATTGAGAAACCTGAACAGATGCTAGAGAAGGAAGATGGACATTGTGTAGAACTAAAGTTTCATGCATGACCAATGGATCACATCATTAATGAAGCACTTTCTCAATATATGTAAGATTTGGCATATTTTATGGGTGATTAAGATCTCATACCATCTCTGCCTAACAAAAAGTTTTTTATCAAGTATTATATCTTTGGATAATTAAAAAAAGTTGTTCATCGTCTAAATCTGCGGTATTGACAGTAACCTATACAACCAAGATTCAAGCTTGCCGTGCACTTCTAAAAAGGTAGGAGTAGCCCTTGACAAAATTGGAAATGAGATATTAATGGCTCTATTATAGAATACAGGTTAAATATTCTTGCTGAAATTTTTTGTAGGAAAAACTGCTCCGCACTACTTTCTATGCAAAGTTAAACCAAAGTCTCTTTTCCACTAAAAAGTAGCAAGTTTGGTTACTAAGTAACTAATTTACACAATACATGTAAGACTTTGATTTCGAATTTTGGGTTTCATCCAAGACCCTTTTGGCCAGTATAGGGTAGAGCAAATGGATTCTGTTGCAGAAAGATTCATGTGAAGTCTGCTGACCAAAGTTGCACGGGGCAATTAGGGAAGACAAACATCGCGCAAGGTGGAGGAGGAAATGGATTGATACTGCTTTCACATCCAGTGTCATTTTAAAGAAAAACGGAGAACAAGATGAAAATGCAGAAAAAGACAAAGAAAGTGATGCCGTTTCAAAGAAAGGGACACATGAATTTAAAGGCAAAGGTGAGCTCCCACAAAGATTGTGTCTTCTGATAAACACTTTATTTTAGACAATTTTATGTAATTTTTTGTATTATATGAACTAGACCAGATTATTTGGCACATTAAATGTTCAAATTTATTGTATCCTCTACGACATTGAAGAAAAAATATTTCCTTTCTCCCTCCATGTACATTCCCCGCGTAGCATATCTGCTTTTCCGCAGACTCAAATCATTTAATGTTATGTCATTAACCTATTTATTATATGTGGCAATCATCACTTTTATTGCTGGGATATAGAAAAATTGCCGTGCACGCACGTATTATGTTGTATGGGCTAATGTATCTAATCCCTATATAAGGTTTCCACGGCTTAGGACGCCCGTAGAAATTAGCACCTCACAGTAAATACGAAGACAGGGATTCTAGTCTATGCTTAGATTTTTTAATAAAAACTAGGGCACTAAGTATCAAATCAAGTCAGTACAGGTAAAACTTTCTTCTCTAGGTAATTGGGAAGTCGACTCCTCACACATCCCATACATGTTGAACTTGTTTTCCTCTAAAAGTATGCAAATGAGACTTTATGTGGCAGCGGTAGGCAATGCAGATTTTTTTTCAACGACAAAGTTAAAACCAGGTACCTCCTCCTCTTGTTCTTGCTCGAAATCTTCTTCTCCTTCATCATCATCTTCGCCAAACCACACCTGGGATACAGATAAAGCTCGCAGCCTACAGTGGTCACCATCTTTTGTAGCCTCAATTAAAGCATCCATTAACTCGGGTTCAACTTCTCGCAGCAACTTCCCTAACAAATATGATTCATTAAGGAAGTTTACATTGCATATTGTCGATTCATGAGGCATCAATGAATCATTGAATCAACACCTCTTGTGCATATTTTGTAGAATAAAACTAAATAAAAATGCCTTAGCGAAAATAAATAAATAAAACTATAAGAGAAAAAAAAGCCAAAGACACGTGTTCCATCTGGAAATGAAAAAAAAAAAAGCATTAGGCAAGCAAAATTTCAAAATTTTCGCACAGCTTGAGCATTCATGTACGCCTCTCCCGAGCATATCATAAGCAGTTACTTATCATTCATCAAGGTATGCTCAAGGAACTGTACTGCAATTACCATCCAAGCATTTCAATAGTACAAGCTGACATACTCAAACACAATCTAAAGGGAGGGAAAAGGGGGCAGTTAAAAAAGAGCTTCTCATCTTAAGAACTATTCTTTTGGGCAACAACTCATCGTGCAATAGCCAAGCTTAGTACAGAAGATACCAGGTGGCCCAGATGTTCGCTTTCCTTCTCGAACATCTGGTCCCAGTCTCTGCGACAAATCGACAAACATCTCAACGGCATTAACAAGTAACAACTCAGACCAAAAGCCTTACGAGAACCAGCCACGCATTGCAGAAGCATCGCCTTCACTAGCATCTGAGCGTCCAAGGCCGCTTGACTCCAGAGAAGCCACTCTGCAATTCCCCTTTTAAAAGAAAGGATAATGAATCTACAGTGCTGCATTATTGACATCATTATATCCACGAAGCCCATGAAAGCTCAAAATCAAGTCGCCTCCAAGACACATCTTTTTTTCCCAGTAGTATCTGAGGATGCCCTTGATTTGGGAATGGGAAAAGGAAGCGAACTCCATGGCCCAGGGGACGTCGTGGCCGAGCCTTGCGCTACCTCTGGTTGAGGCTGTTCTCGGCGTCGGAGTCAGGTTCAACTTCTCGCAGCGACTTCCCTAGCAAATGTGATTCATTAAGGAAGTTACACTGCACAACGAATCATTGACACCTCTCGCACATATTACGTAGAATACAACTAAATTAAACTGCTTTAGCAAAAAAAAAAAAGACACTTATGTTCCATCTGGAAATGAAAAAAAGTGTTCAGCAAGGAAAAATTTCAGATATTTCGCACGGCTTGAGCATTCATGTACTCCTCTCCCGAGCACAACATCAGCAGTTACTCATCTTTATTGATATATGCTCGACGAACTATGGTGCCAGTACCATCAAAGCAATTTAAAAGTACAAGCTGACACACTCAAACTCAATCTAAGTGGGGAAAAAGCTGCAGTTAGGAAAGAGCTGCTTATTCGAAGAACTATTTTGCCCGGAAAGAACTCATCGCGCAATAGCCAAGCATAGCAGAGCAGATAGCAGGTGAACCGGCAAGAAAGGCGAAAAGATTCTCACAAACACACACCTACACACACTCACAAAAACATGAATAAAACGTGGCAGTACCAATGAAATTGAACTGCCTTCGCTTTCCTTCTCGAACATCTAGTCCCAGTCTCTGCGACAAATCAACAAACACGTCAACGGCATCAACAAGTAACAACTCAGACCAAAAACCTCACGAGAAATAGCCACGCATTGCAGAAGCATCACCTTCGCAACCATCCGAGCGTCCAACGCCGATTGCTCCAGAGAAGCGATAATTAATCTTATTGGACATCATTATATCCACGAAGCCCATGAAAGCTCAAAATCGCGCCGCCTCCAAGACACATCTCTTTTTCCCAGCAGCATCTGAGGATGCGCTTGATTTGGGGATGGGAGAAGGAAGCGAGCTCCATGTCCCCAGAGGACGTCGCCGTTGAGCCTCGCGCTACTTCAGGTTGAGGCTCTTCTGGGCGTCGAAGTCGGAGTCGGAGTCGCTGCCGTCATCTTCTGGGGGGATCGTACGGTGGCGGGGCGGTTGGGGAATCTAAGCCAGCGCGGCCGGCGATGGACGTCGCGGTGTGCCGAAGGGACCACACCGTCTGGAACAGACAACGGTGAGGAGGCGACGTTGTTCCAAAGGGCGAAAGAGATATCTGTAGTGGATAATGGCTCTTCCTTCATTTTCCTTCTTTTTGGCTCTTTTTTTTTTCTAAGCTATGTGCTTGACAAATTTCATTATTCATCTTTTCAATGCAACTCATACACCATTATACCAAGATACAAAAGGAGGACATTAGAAACAAGCCTTGATAAGGGAAATGACATTTGATGCCGATTAGATGGCATCTTTATTTACTAAGACTACACTACATGGTTTAAAGAGACAACTCCTCAACAATTTTACCGTCCATGAAAACTTGATGGCCCTCCGCTTTGGCTTCTCCATCCATTGGACTGCACTTCTCTCCAGCATTCTCACGCCTCGCGCGAGCCATTTGGGCCATCCTGTTTGAATTGCAATGTACGCTATGGAAATCCCAATGACAATTCCAGATGCATAACCTATCAACACTACTTTCTGTTTGAACCTGCTCTCATGCCCTTCGTGGTCCAGAGTCGATGAGGACGATGGTGGAGGAGGTTGAGCATCATCAAGGCATGCTTTTGACAGTGAAGTTCCACATAAGCCTGGATTCCCACTAAACGAGTTGTTTAAAAATGTGCTCAATTGTTTGTCTTGAGGAATTTGACCAGTGAGTTGGTTCTTCGAGAGGTTTAAGTACCCAAGAAATGTCAAATCTCCCAATGCTCTAGGAATTCTCCCACTAAGCATGTTCGAAGATAGATCAAGCCATTCAAGATTAGTCAAGTTTCCTAGAGTCAAAGGGATGGAACTTGTAAGGTGGTTGTGAGAAAGGTTGAGCCCTATGAGATAGCGAAGATGGCCAAAAACTTCGGGAATGTCTCCTTGCAAAAAGTTTTGTGATAAGTCAATGGTTGTGAAGATAGTCAAGATCTTCACTAGCTTTGTCTCTCTCCCTTTCATCATCACGGTCACGGTATTTTCATATGACGGCCCAAAGGAAAGGTAATATTGTGTCATGTACGATGGTCCGTATCGCCCATCTTCTGTATTCTTCATGCCTTCAAGGTTCATTATCAAGTTGGTTGGTAAAGGACCGCAAAAGTTGTTGTTTGAGAGATCCAAAATGCGCAATTCTGTAAAGATGAGATCTCCCTTCGGAATGTTCAAAGGACCCTTTAAATTGTTGGACCTCAAAATGAGAACTTTCAGTTCTGGAAGTTTTCCCAACCATGACGGGAATGTATCCTCCATCTGATTGACACTGAGATCTAAAATTTCCAGATTTGTACAATTGACAAGGGACCGGGGCAACGTCCCTTCAAACCGATTTCGGCTCAAGTCAAGAGTCGTCAATCTATGTATCAAAGAAATTGTTTGTGGAATTGTGCCCTCAAAGTGATTCATTCCCAAGTTCAAAACCCAGAGAACAGTGCTAAAATTTGTTAAGCACCAAGGCAAGCTACCAATTAAGCTGTTGTTAGACAAGTCGATCATATAGAGATTGGTGGCATTGCATATCAAAGAAGGGGTCCTTCCTGTCATAACATTATTTGCAATGGAGTAATACATTGTGACGGGAGACGGAAGTGGAATTGGCCCTCCAAATTTGTTGTTGGACAAATCTATTACATGTAATGAGGTGTTGGAGAAAACCTTCGTGGGCCACCATCCAATAAAATTGTTGTTGGAAATCGATAAATATCCAAGAGCAGGGAAGGAGAGTTCAAAGGTAGTGAGGTTGATCCTACCATGAAATTTGTTGGATTGCAAATCAAGGTAACGCAGTCACGGTGCTTTCAGCCAATATGGGAATATATCATTAAACCTGTTGTGACTGAGAGATAGTGTTGATAAGTTTGCCCATTTGACTAGGGAACGCAGTCATGGCCCTTGTAATTTATTGCTGCTCAAGTATAGATCCTCAAGATTGGTTATATTGCCAAAACATGGGAGTATATTTCCTAAGAGACTATTGTTAGACAAATCTAGTTCTAAAAGTAAACTCAACTGACAAATCGAAGAGGGGATCTCACCGGTGAAACCATTGCTCGTGGCATAAAAGTAACGAGTAGAAGGTGAAGGGATCGGGAGTGGTCCTTGTAATTTATTGCTACTCAAATCTAGATAGTCAAGATTGGTTATATTACCAAAACATGGGGGCACAGTCCCCGAGAGATTATTGTTAAACAAACCTAAACTCAAAGTAAACTCAACTGACAAATCGAAGAGGGGATCTCACCGGTGAAACCATTGCTCCCGGCATAAAAGTAATGAGTAGAAGGTGAAGGGATCGGGAGTGGTCCTTGTGATTTATTGCTACCCAAATCTAGATAGTCAAGATTGGTTATATTACCAAAACATAGGGGCACAGTCCCCGAGAGATTATTGTTAAATAAACCTAAACTCAAGAGTGAACTCAACTGACAAATCGAAGAGGGGATCTCACCGGTGAAACCATTGCTCCCGGCATAAAAGTTACGAGTAGAAGGTGAAGGGATCGGGAGTGGTCCTTATCATTTATTGCTACTCAAATCTAGATAGTCAAGATTGGTTATATTACCAAAACATGGGGGCACAGTCCCCGAGAGATTATTGTTAAACAAACCTAAACTCAAGAGTAAACTCAACTGACAAATCGAAGATGGAATCTCACTAGTGAAACCATTGTGCATGGCATAAAAGTAACGAGTAGAAGGTGAAGGGATCGGAAGGGATCCTTGGAGTGAGTTTTCTTGAAGGTTAATATACAACAACCGCTTCCAATGTAATTGGTGTATACCTCCCTCTAGAAGGTTATAAGAAAGATCCAAATGTTTCAATGTATGTTGGCTTATTCCCCAAAACCATCTCGGAATCTCCCCACTAATCTTATTGTAAGAGAGGTTTAAGTATGTTAAACTTTCTAATGATTTCAAGAAATAGGGCAACTTGGTCAAATTGCACGTTGACATGTCCAACACTTGAAGCTTTGGGAGATGGAGGGAATTATTGGAATAGAGAGTGCCATGAATCGGATGGTAAGCAAGATAGAGACCGATGACGTTACCGGTGACATTGTCGCAAGTGACCTTGTCCCATGAGCAACAATCTACACTCTTTTTCCATGATATGCCCCTTTTGAATGAGCAGGGGTCCCGTGAATAAATGGTACAGGGGGAATCAAAATGGTCCGACGCAATTTTATCAAGGAGGAAGGAATTCTTAAAATTGAGCAAGGCATCACGCTGGTCAGGAGGGCAAAGGGGGGAGGTGAAGGGAAGATGGGAATGTAAGAAAAAGAGGAAATAGAGGAGGCCAAAGAACCGATGCCACCCCATTTTGCAATTTAGCACGTGAGCAGTGAGTTTACTAGAGGTGGAGAGCGCTTCCACTTATATAGCCTTCGTCAAGTGTGAAGTCACTAAAACAGGTCTTCTCTAAGGTTCCATTGGTGAGCTCACAACATGTGTCCCCCGTTTTGAAAGCTCTGTTACTCGGCATACGAGTAAATTTCATGTAAGATTTAGTTAGAATGATATCTCATTTCTCATAGGTACACAAGTGTGTAAAATAAATATCCAGGTTAAAAGAATTTTTCTTTCTAGACACATACACTTTAGATTGTCCGTTATTTTATATCTATCGTGACAACAATGAATAGAAAGAAACATTTATCAGAATTAGGCCTTGGGACGCTGACCCTTGGGGTCTACACTACATCCTGAAGATAAACACAACAACAACTTAACGACGGACATAATAAGGCGTAGAAAGAAGAGTACTTATTTATTAATTTTTTAAGAGGCCAAGTGATTGTTTTATTAGTCATAGTTTAGTAATTTTACCAAAGTGACATTAACTTTTCCGGTAATCTAATAAGTAGCGGTCATAGACCATGGTCAGGTAACTGGGTTATAAATTCTCCATATTTGAGCTTTACATTGTAGAAACGTCCCTCCTATTTACGACATTCCTTAATCAGTCCCACTTCAGGGCCTCAAAAACGGGTACCACACTTGTTTGTGGATGTTAACATGGAAGGGTTTTCTTCCCAGCATCAATCAGCGCTGCATTTTCTCGATCTCAATATTCCATGAAATGAATATAAATTGCTTTAAATTATTGAAATGTCTATAGGCGACCTAACAATCCTCTATAACTAAATTGCTGTAATTATCACTACTAGAAAAACTGCCTAAGGCGACAAAAAGTTTTGCGACAAAAATAATTTGGTCACCTTAGGGGCACCAAAGGAGACGAAATTCGATTTTGTTGCCGTAGGTATGCCAAAGGCAACAAAAACTGGTTTCTATCGACTTAGGTTGAGTTAGGTGACGGTTGACTGCGACGAAAAAGAACCTTTGTCGCCTTATTTCCGAGTTGCTAACTCAACCTTTCAGATTTTTTAAATATAATTTTCAAATCAGAATTACAAGATTTAATGAGTCACAAAAAGAAACAGAATTTAAACTGAGTTGTTCTACTTAAGAAGAAAGACTTATTAATTGACAACCCATAACAACGGGAAAGCCTCCAGTAATACCGTCAGACATAAGAGGGTATGTATGACTCTTGTCATCACTATCTGATAAATAAATTTAGAAAATTCATTATAAAGAGGGTAGTCATTTATGAATTTTTTTTTCCTTTAAGATAACTTTATAACTTTGAATTTTTAGATATTTTGAATCTCCAATATCCTTTCTCTTTTCATGTTGTGCTTGTTAAACAATTAAGGGCTACAATAATAACTTTCAACTTTTAGAAAATTGCCTCCCAACTTAAGATGCCGTGACCATTACCAAATACACAAATCGCAACACTTTACATCATTACTGCAACTATATCAAATATATTTTGCTTTTTATTAGTTTGATTCAAAGTTAAAATGATCATTGCATACTGCTGAATATAGACAACATAAATTCACTTGATTAAAAAAAGAAAATTCACTTGATTACTAAGTTACCACTCTGCATGACTGTCTAGTCAAATCTCCTAATATATTCACTTCATAATTGACAAATGAATGTTAAAAATCAAATCCGTAACAATGAAAGAAGAAGAATGTAGAAACATAGCTTAGGAGAGGCGACATAAAGTAAGCTCCAGTAACTAGTTATGAAGGTGAGATATTAAAATGTCCTACAATGATTTCATAAAATGATACGTATTTGATAAAATTCGGACAAAAAAAGCAATCAGCTCTGAGGAGCAGCAGTCCCTGTCCTCGTCAGCACAAGAAGACAATAAAGATCAACAATCGGTCCAGAGATTAGGATTGACAGTCATGGAATCGCCCCAAGCTATAACGTGGGAATCTTTACCGTCATTTCTGGGAACTTTCTTCCTCCTACCATAGAGTCTAGTCTTAGCTTCAATTTCGGGGCGGAATCAAAAGACCTGCATAAAGTCCTTGTGGAATGGTCTGCATAATCGCTCGGTTGGATGAGGATTTGACGCCACCCCACCTTCCACGGCAGAAGGATGCATGATTGAAGGGGATTTTGCAAGAATTGCAGGTTTGGGATATCTCTGCATCTGGCAAGCCGCCCATCAGCCGCAGAGACTAGAAGACGACAAACGTCTAGTTAAATAAAATTAGGGAAGCCCCAAATATCTGATTTTGGCATAAATGAAGGCATGTTTGGCAATTTAATTGGCATCCTACTTTTCTTTTTAATTAATGTTTGCCGTGCGAAATCAATTTTGTTGGACTCGGTGGAACGTGAAAACCAAGAATCAAATCATCATCAATTTTCTCATACGAATTGACTCTTGATGACCAATGCTTTCATATTCTAAGTCAGTAAAAAGTATTGTAAAACACACTTCATTCTATGGGACAACATCCTAATTACGGGGAATAGAAAGTGGCTTCACAAAAAATGAGAATGCACTCAAGTCATCCCGTACTGCTTTTTATTTCATCCATCTAAGTTGCAAAGTCAAGTCTCCTTCGTTTTTCATAAGCCAAAAGTCGGGGCAAGCCTCCATGCATTGTTCTTCACGGTTGTCGTAGGGCTTCGCCAGCAGCACAAAGGTCAACGAGGGTTGCCCCTGACCCTCGTCAACCACAATGAGAAAAAGAGAAAAGAAAAATTACAATAAAAATTTATAAAAAAGAAAATTACAAAAATTGTTCATGTTAGCAGCGACGGCCGATTGTGCCACGTAAAACAGCCAACATACATATTAGCAATTTCCAGCCGAAATGACTTGATTGGCAAATTGTCAAAAGGTTTATGACAAAATTTGCCAAATTGAAAGGTCTAAAATTAAATTTACACAAATGCAATAGGTTTATTATTGTTTTGATAATTTTCCCCATCACTCCTTTTGTACAGATATTATGGGGTCGCCATCCTGATCCTACCCTAATATATTCATCCCTAAGACACAACAGTCCTAAGATCTTTGTGTGTTTGTGTTTGTATACGCAACTATTTACATATAATGTCTAGTGTACTTGTTCCGTCTTTACGGGATGCAATCAGGATAGACCTAGGGCATATCTAAGATAGTCGATTACCTCGTGTGCCGATTGGTATAATTTTGTAGGCCGCATTCGCTCGCGACCTTCCCGGGTGAATAAGGGTTAATTTCAGTGCATATGTACTTGTATAGGATTCAACTGCATCTGTACTGGCTGGCACCAGCATGCATATTACCCAGGTAGATTCGAATGCAAAAGCATAACCAAGTTTTACATATCCAAATGACTGTAAAAATAAACATTTATAAGAACAGAGCCCTATGAAAGAGCGAAGATGGCCAAAAGCTTCAGTAATGTCTCCTTGGAAAGAGTTGCACGACAAGTCAATGGTTGTGAGGGCAATCAATATTTTCACTAGCTTAATCTCTAGCCTTTTCATGGTCACAATCATGAAATTGTCATATGACTCCCCTCACAAAAACTTTGTCACATACAATGATTTGTGTTGCCAAGTTTCGCCATTCACCATGGCTTTAAGATCCATTATCAAGTTGACTAGCAAAGAACCAGCAAAATTGTTGTTGGAGAGGTCCAAAATGTGTAACTTCGCAAAGAGGTGAACTCCCTTAGGATATCCAAAAGATCCTTAAGATTGTTAGACCTCAAAATGAGAACTTTTAGTTCGGTAGTTCTCCCAGCCATCTCGGGAATATATCCTCCATATGATTGTCGCTCAAATCTAGAACTTCTAGATTTTTACATTTGATGAGGGACCTAGGTAATGGGTCTCTAAACCAATTTCGACTCATGTCAAGAGTCGTCAAGCTATTTTGGAAGGAAATGATTGATGGATTGTGCCCTCAAGATGACTCATTCGTAAATTCAAAACTGACAAGTCAGTGCTAAAATTTGTTATGCATCGAGGCAAGCTACTTGTTAAGCCATTGTTAGACAAGTTAATGACCTTGAGCTGGGTGGTATTACATATCAAAGAATGAATCTTTCCTGTTATATTGTTACTTGCAATAGAATAATAAAATGTGATGCGTGATGTAAGTGGGATTTGGCCTCCAAATTTGTTGTTGGACAAATCTATTATAGTCAATGTGGTGTTTGAGAAAACCTCTGTGAGCCACCATCCTATAAAATTGTTATCGGAAATAAATAAAGATTCAAGAGCAAGGAAGGATAGTCTAAAAGAGTGAGGTTAATCTTACTATGAAATTTGTTGGATTGCAAATCAAGGTATTCCAGATGTGATGCTTCCAACCATCATGAGGGGATATCACTAAACTCATTGTGACCGAGAAGTAGTGTTTCTAAGTTCATGCTTTTGACTAGGGAGCACAATAATGGCCCTCTTAATGTATTGTTTCCCAAATCTAGACTTTGGAGATAAGTTATATTACCAAAAAATGGTTGTATATTCCCAAAGAGATTATTGTTAGAAAAAATTTAGAGATAGGAGTGAACTCAACCGGCAAATCGAAGGAGGGATCTCACCAGTGAAACCATTCTCTGAGACATCAAAGTCGAGTATATAAGGTGGAGGCATCGGGGTGGTCCTCGGAGTGAGTTGTTGTGAAGGTCAATATATGACAAACTCTTACAATGCATTTGTTGTATAGCTCCCTCTAGAAAGCTTTGAGAAAGATCTAATGCGTCTAATGTATCATGACATATTTCCCAAAACCACTTTGAGATCTCCCCATTAATCCTATTGTGAGAGAGGCCAAAGTTTGTTAATCTTTTTAACAAATATAAGAAATAAGGGAACTCGGTCAAGTTGCAAGAAGTCAACTCTAGCCATTGAAGAGAAAAGGATGAACGAGAGAGATTCTAATAAGTCGCTTTTGGAAATGTACCAAGATTATGCGAAATGTAGGAGTGAGCAAGGTCATTACTAGAAAGGTTGAGCATCCAAGGGTGGCAAAGGCATAGGAGGGAGCTATTAGAGTGGAGAGTGTCGCGAACCCAACTGCAAGCAAGATCAAGAGTAATGACGTTACCAATAACATTGTTGCAAATGACACCGTCCCACGAGCAACAGTCTACCCCCTTGTCCCATGAGTTTGTCTTTGGAGAAGAGTAATGACAAGAGTCTGATGCCATGCTATCAAGCGCGAAAGAGTTTTTAAAATGGAGCAAGGCGTTGCGCTAGTCAGAAGGGCAATGGGAGTGTGGGAAAGGAAGGGGAGGAATGTAGAAGGGGCGAATGAGAGAAAAGGAGAAAACAGAGGAGGCCGAGGATATGATGCCACCCCGTTTTGCAATTTAGCAAGCGAGTGCTCCGACTTATAAAATGTGAAGTGATGGACACCAAGTCTTCCGATACAACGAGTTCGACTTGTCTTGTGGGTTGTGAATTAAGTTACTATGCCTATATCAACCCACTATTACACCCACCCCATTTTTCTGTAGTCATCTATTAATCTTAACCCACATAAGAAAAAGCCATTAGATCCTCCCCATTATTCAGTCTAGTATCCGAGCGAGTTTATTGGTGGTTGGGATAGGAATTTGACTCATATAGCCCTTTTAATAAGCCAAGTTGTCTCCACACGTCTGCTCTCAAAGGTCTGTCGGAAGGCTTGTACTAAATATAATTTTGTAGGCTGCATTCGCTCGTGACCTTCCCAGGTGAAAAAGGGTTAACCTCAGTGCATATGTACTCGTATAGGATTCAACTACATCCGTACTGGCTGGCACCAGCATGAACGTTACCCCAGGTAGATTCGGATGCAAAAGCATAAACTGAGTGTCAAAATAAACATTCATGAGAACAGAGCTTAACCTCCCTTTTTTTTTTCTTTTTTCTATCAGACAATTTGCATAATTTCCCTCCTTTTATAACTCTCCGGATTGATAAAATTAGCAGGCAGTGGAAAGGTAAAGGCAAATGAATTACGCTAGCGGCATTAACTATTCTCTTTTGAGCCATTGCGCAGGACTGAACCCAGCACCTAATTAAAACTGGCACCCCATCATCCACTCGGTACTCGGTTCATCCATAACCCTTAATCGTAGAACGATTCAACCGGACCCTGGAAAAAGAAAATATGAATGTTACAAAAAAGATTAGTACAAGAGGTGAATATCGACTGTGTAATCATGTATTGCTACGACATAATTGCCTCGCAAGGTTTCAGAGGAAACGAGCAGGGGACTTCTGTGCCCTTAGGAGCGCTATGCTAGCTTCTCTCTCATTTTCAGCTGGCTGTTCTTGAGTCAACTGTACACTCCGTACAAGCTTTTGCAGCTCCTATAGGAAGTACAAGGTAGAAAAATATTCAGCATAGACATGGAACCCAAAAATTATTTTGACAATGTGACATGGGATATGTCAACCACACTATCGGCAATCGGCAAATGCGAGTTTCAGCGACAGCATGTGCACTGAAGAACTATCTAAACATGGCAAAGTTTGTTGTCCAAGTTGGAGCGATGAATTAGCCCGACCAACAATAGAGTTGTGTAAATGTTAACTACATGTCATGCGTTACCGCGTGTGCTCATGCAAAACCATCAATTGGTCTTCCTAGTCAAGAGCCAGATGTTAAACGAGTAGTTGATTCCGCAGCAACCCATGGATATTTTTTATCCAGGGCATGGAGTTGTTCAAGATGCTATACATAGACAGTAAGAAAATTTGAATGCTCCAATAGATAAAACTAAATGCTCAAACTGTAAGAGATATCTGTCAACTTACTTGCCGGTCAAAATCAATGGTGTGATTGGAGAAAACTTCATTGGCTATTTGAATGTCTTTACTGATTAAACCATCAAACCAACTGCTTGCTATGCTTGCATTCTCACTACACTCCTGGGAATTGAAAATTGAAAAGCAAGTCATCATCGAGAAACCTGAACAAATGCTAGAGAAGAAAGATGGACATTGTGAAGACCTAAAGTTTCATGCATGACCAATGCATCACATCACTAATGAACCACCTTTTCAACATATGTAAGATTTGGCATATTTCATGGGTGATGAAGATCTCATACCATCTCTGCCTCCAAAAAGTTGTATATCCGTTGGATAATTAAAAAAAGTTGTTCATTGTCTAAATCTGCAGTATCGCTAGTAACCCATCAAGCCAAGATTCATCCTTGCTGTGCACCTAAAAAAAGGCAGGAGTAACCCTTAATAAAATTGGTAATGAGATATTAATGGCTCCATATCAGAATACAAGATAGATATGTTCTCGCTGAAGTTTTTGCAGGAAAAACTGCTCCCACTCCGCACTACTTACTATGCAAAGTTAAACATAAGTCTCTTTTCCACTAAAAAAGTAGCAAGTTTGGTTACTTAGTAACTACTTTATCCAATATATGTAAGACTTTGATTTTGAATTTTGGGTTTCATCCAAGACCTTTTTGGCCAGTAAAGGGCAGAGCAAATGGATTCTGTTGCAGAAAGATTCATGTGAACTCTGCTGACCAAAGTTGCACAGAGCAATTAGGGAAGACAAATATCGTGCAAGGTGGAGGAGAAATGGATTGATGCTGCTTTCACATCCAGTGCCATTCTAAAGAAAAACGGAGAACAGGATGAAAATGCAGAAAAAGACAAAGAAAGTGATGCGGATTCAAAGAAAGGGATGTATGAATTTAAAGGCAAAGATGAGCTCCCACAAAGATTGCATCTTCTGATAAGCACTTTTTTTTAGACAATTTTATGTAAGTTTTTGTATTATATGAACTAGACCAGATTATTCGGCACATTCAATGTTTCAAATTTATCGTATCCTTTACAATATTGAAAAGGTAAAGTAATTATTAATTTCAAGCATGTCTATGAATGCATAATTCTAAGTGATGATAGTACTTTACAGAAGATAACAAATTTCCTTTCTCCATCCACATACGTTCCCTGCACAGCGTTTCTGCTTTTCTGCAGACTCAAATCATTTAAGTGTTATATCATTGACCTATTAATTATATGTGGCAATCATCTCTTTTATTGCTAGATTATAGAAAAATTGTCGTGCATGCACGTATTATGTTGCTTGGTCTAATGTATCTAATCTGACATATAAAGTTTCCATGGCTTAGGACACCCGTAGAAATCAGCACCTCTCAGTAAATTCAAAGCCAGGGATTCTAGTCTATGCTTAGATTTTTTAATAAAAACCAGGGCACTAAGTATCAAATCGAGTAAGTACAGGTAAAACTTTCTTCTCTAGGTGATTGGGAAGCTGACTCCTCACACATCCCATACATGTTCAACTTTTTCTCCTCTAAGAAATACTTACGAGGCAGCGGTAGGCAATGCAGATTTTCTTCAGCGACAGAGTTAAAACCAGGTACCTCCTCCTCTTGTTCTTGCTCAAAATCTTCTTCTCCTTCATCATCATCTTTGCCAAACCACACCTTGGATACAGATAAAGCTTGCAGCCTACTGTGGTCACTATTTTTTGTAGCCTCAGTTATAGCATCCACTAACTCAGGTTCAACTTCTCGCAGCAACTTCCCTAACAAATATGATTCATTAAGGAAGTTTACATTGCATATTATGGACTCGTGAGGCATCAATGAATCATTGAATCAACACCTCTCATGTGTATTTTGTAGATTAAAACTAAATAAAAATGCCTTAGCAAAAAAAAAAAAAAAGTAAATAAAACTGAAGAGAAAAAAAGCCAAAGACACTTGTATTCCATCTGGAAATGAAAAAAAGCATTCAGCAAGCAAAATTTCAGATTTTTCGCACAGCTTGAGCATTCATGTACGCCTCTCCCGAGCACATCATTAGCAGTTACTTATCATTCATCAATGTATGCTCAAGGAACTAACTGCAATTATCATCCAAGCATTTCAAAAGTACAAGCTGACATACTTGAACACAATCTAAAAGGGGGGAAAAGGGGGCAGTTAAAAAAGAGCTTCATATCTTAAGAACTTTTGTTTTGGGCAAGAACTCATCGTGCGATAGCCAAGCATAGTGAAGAAGATACCAGGTGAAACGGCAAGAAAGGCGAAAAGATTCTCACGAACACACACATCCACACTCACAAAAACATGAACAAAACTTGACAGTACCAATGAAATCGAACTGCCTTCGCTTTCCTTCTCGAACATCCGGTCCCAATCTCTGCGACAAATCAACAAACATCTCAACGGCATTAACAAGTAACAACTCGGACCAAAAGCCTCACGAGAAACAGCCACGCATTGGAGAAGCATCACCTTCGCAAGCATCCGAGCGTCCAACGCCGCTTGCTCCAGAAAAGCCACTCTGCAATCTCCCTTTTAAAAAGAAAGGATAATGAATCTACAGCTCTACGTTTTTGAACATCATTATGTATACACGAAGCCCGTAAGAGCTCAAAATCGCGCCGCCTCCAAACACATCATTTTTTTTTCCCAGCAGTATCTGAGGAAGCGCTTGATTTGGGGATGGGAAAAAGAAGCGAGCTACACGCCTTCCTCTGGTTGAGGCTCTTCTGGTCGTCGGAGTCGGAGTCGGAGTCGCTGCCGTCATCTTCTCGGGGAATCGTACGGCGGCGGGCGGTTGGAGAATCTGAGCCCGCGCGGCCGGTGATGGACGTCGCGGTTACACCGTCTGGAACAGACAACGTTGAGGATGCGAAGTTGTTCCAAAGGGCGAAAGAGATGTCTGTAGTGGATACTGGATAATGGCTCTCACTTCACTTCCCTCTTTTTTTGGCTCTTTTTTTTTTTTTTTTAAATTGAGCTTGACAAATTTCATTATTCAAATTTTCAATTCAACTCGTATTCAATTACACCAAAATACAAAACGATAAGACATTAGAAACAAGCCATTCATAAGGGAAATGACATTTGAAGCCAATTGGGTGACATATTTATTTATTGAATCTACATTACACAGTTTAAAGAAACTATTCCTTAACAATTTCACTGTCCATGAAACTTGATGGCCTTCCGCTCTGGCTTCTCCATCCACTGGGCTGCACTTCTCTCCAGCATTCTCACGCCCCGTGCGAGCCATTCCGGCTTTCCTATTTCAAATGCAATGTATGCTATGGAGATCCCAATGACGATTCCAGAGGCATAACCTATCCACACTACTTTCTTTTTTAGCCAACTCTCATGCCTTTCATGATCAAAAGGTGTCGAGGATGATGGTGGAGGAGGTTGAGCATCACCAGGGCATGCTTTCAACAATGGAGTTCCATATAAGCTTGGATTCTCACTAAACGAGTCGTTTGAAAATGTGCTTAGTTGCTTGTCTTGAGGAATTCGACCAATGAGTTGGTTCTTCGAGAGATTTAAGTACCCAAGGGATGCCAAATCTCCCAATACTCTAGGAATTTCCCCACTAAGCATGTTCGAAGATAGATCGAGCCATCCAAGATTAGTCAAGTTTCCTAAAGTCAAAGGGATGGAACCAATAAGGTGGTTGTGCGAAAGGTTGAGCCCTACAAGGGAGCGAAGATGGCCAAAAGCTTCAGGAATGTCTCATTGGAAAGAGTTTTGTGATGTCTCATTGGAAAGAGTTTTGTGACAAGTCAATAGTTGTGAAGATGGTCAAGATCTTCACTAACTTTATCTCTTGCCCTTTCATCATCACGGTCACGGTATTTTCATATGGTCTAATCCCGTAGGGAGGGGTAAACCATGTCATATACAATGGTTCATCTTCCCCAACTTCTCTATTCTTCATGCCTCTAAGGTTCATTATCAAGTTGGCCGATAAAGGACCACTGAAGTTGTTGTTGGAGAGATCCAAAATGCGTAACTTCGGAAAGATGAGATCTCCCTTTGGAATAGTCAAATGACCCTTGAAATTGTTGGACTTCAAAATGAGAACTTTTAGTTCTGGGAGTTCTCCTAACCATCTCGGGAATGTATCCTCTATCTGATTGCTACTAAGATCCAAAACTTGCATATATGTACAATTGACAAGTGACCGGGGCAACATGCCTTCAAACCGATTTTGACTCAAATCAAGAGTCAACAATCCACCTATCAAAGAAATTGATTGTGGAATTGTGCCCTCGAGTTGATTCATTCCCAAGTTCAAAACTGAGAGAAAAATGTTCTCATTTGTTAAGCACCGAGGAAAGCTACCCGTTAAGCTGTTGTTAGACAAGTTGATCGTTTGGAGACAAGTGGCATTGCATATCAAAGAATGAATCTTTCCTGTTATAATATTATTTGCAATGGAATAATACGTTGTGACGGGAGATGGAAGTGGGATTGGCCCTTCAAATTTGTTGTTGGACAAATCTATTACACCTAATGAGGTGTTGGAGAAAACCTTTGCAGGCCACCGTCCAATAAAGTTGTTGTTGGAAATAGATAAATATCCAAGAGCTGGGAAGGAGAGTTCGAAGGCAGTGAGGTTGATCATACCATGAAATCTATTGGATTGCAAATCAAGGTGATATAGTTGCGGTGCTTTTAGCCAATGTGGGAATATATCATTAAACTCGTTGTGATTGAGAACTAGCCCCAATAAGTTTTTCCATTTGACTAGAGAGCGTGGTAATGGCCCTTGCAATTTATTATTGCTCAAGTCTAGAACCTCAAGATTGGTTATATTACCAAAACTAGGGGGAATATTCCCTAAGAGACTATTGTTAGACAAATCTAAAATCAAGAGTTTGGATATATTACCAAAACATGGGGGCACAGCCCCCAAGAGATTGTTGCTCGATAAATTTAATTCCAAGAGGGAACTCAATTGACAAATCGAAGAGGGGATCTCACCAGTGAAATTATTGTTCATGGCATAAAAGTAACGAGTAGAAGGTGAAGGGATCGGGAGTGGTCCTTGGAATGAGTTGTTCTGGAGGTCAATATACGACAATCGCTTCCAATGCAATTGGTGTATACCTCCCTCTAGATGATTATTAGAAAGATCTAAACATTTCAATGTATGATGGCTTATTCCCCAAAACCACCTTGGGATCTTCCCACTAATCACGTTGAAAGAGAGGTCTAAGTCTGTTAAGCTTTCTAACGAATTCAAGAAATAAGGAAACTTGTTCAAGTTGCAATATGATATCGTCAACACTTGAACCTTTGGGAGAAGGAGGTAACTATTGGAATAGAGAGTGACATGAAACTGAACAGAGGAAAACTCTAGACCAATGACATTACCTGTGACATTATCGCAAGTGACCCCATTCCAAGAGCAACAATCTATGCTCTTGTTCCATTCCAATGCGCATTTAGACTGCAGATAAGGATAACAATCAGTTTTATTAAGGTAGAAGGAATTCTTAAAATTGAGTAAGGCATCACGTTGGTCAGGAGGGCAAAGGAAGGAGGTAGAGAGAAGATGGAAATTTAAGAAAAACAGGAAATAGAAGAGGCCGAGGATTTGATGCCACCCCATTGTGCAATTTAGCATGCGAGTGAGCTTATTGGTGGTGGGGAGTGCTTCAACTTATACAGCCCTTCTCAAGTGTGAAGTCATTGAAACAAGTCTTCTCTAAGGTCCATTGGTGGGCTCACATGTGTCATCTATTTTAAAAGCTTTGTTGGTTGGCATACGAGTAATTTCATGTAAGATTCAGTCAGAATGATGTCTCATTTTTTCATGGTCAAGGAAGATCAGATTTTCTGCCAAAGTTAGTTTAGTCATAGGTACACAAGCGTGTAAAACAAATATTCAAGTTAAAAAAAAAAAAAAAATTTCCTTTCCTAGACACATATACTTTACACTATTCGTTTCTTCTATATCAATCATGATAAGGATGGACAGAAAGAAACATTAACAGGGAGTGATATTTGACACAAGCTTTGTGACCCCGACCCTCAGGTTGTACACTACATCCTAAAGATAAACACAAAAAGAAATAGATCTAACGAGTCACAAAAAGAAATAGAATTTAAACTGAGTTGTTCTCCTTACGGTGATAGGCTACCTAATTAATTGACAACCCGCAACAACGGGAAAGCCTCCAATATTTTCGTCAGACATAGGAGCAAATAAAACCTAAAAAAGTTATTTGACACTTCATGCCAGAGACAATCCATATGCATATTTGGATCGCGTCTAAACATGTATAATACACGAGTACTTAGAGACCACATCATATTTCTAAAAGTTAAATTATTGTGGAATTTAATATAAAGTGATAAAATATCTTTAACTTCACTAAAGTGCTTACAAATAGTTTATAGCTACAATTGTGCAGAAAGAAAAATAAACGCAGTCTGGTCGAGCATAATAACTGTCGGCAGCGATTCACTTAATTATAAATGCTAAGAAGTCAAAGTCTTCTTGAAATGACATTATTGTGATCACAAAATTGTATTTCTTGATTGTCTTGGTGGGTTCCTTGGGTGTGGAAAATTCTTAGTTACTTGGGCTCTACGTAGACATGGAGTGGAAATCTTATCCATTTTTCTTGAAAGACATATTACTCAAGTTTATGGCGGCATTTTCATTATATATATGTGTGTGTGTGTGTTGCTCTGTCATCATAGTCCAGTAGATAAATGTGGAGAATCTATTAGGAGGAGCGCATTCATTTATGAATTTTTTTTCCAGTAATGCAGCTTTGAATTTGCAGATACTTTGAATCTCTAATATCTTTAAGTTTGATAAAGTGCTTATCAAATATTTTACGGCTATTATAGCTTATGACAACTCTTAAAAAAAACTGCCTCGCACAACTTTTAGACGTTATAACTTTAAAATATGTATTACTCCAGTACCTAACTCTAAGGGTAAGACATAAAAATTTTATACGATGATTTCGTAAATCGTGACATATATTTGATAATAGTAAGCACAAAAACCAAGCGGCCCTGAGGGGCGACGGTCCCCATGCCGGTCAACCCAAGCATACAAGAGGATTATCAGTTATGGAATCGTCTCACCTTACCCCCTGGAAATCTGTATTGTCATTTCCGGGAGCCTTTTTTTCCCCACCACAAAGTCTGATTCGGCTTCAGTTATAAGGAAAAACCAAAATGTCTCGAATTGGCCACGCAACTTATGAAAACCTGCGCAAGGACCCTGTGGAAAGGCCTGCATAATTGCTTCGGAGGCTGAGGAACTGATGCCACCCCACATTGCGCTTTAGCAGATAAGTTAATGGCGGTTGGGATGGGGATTCAACTTAAAGGAGATTTTGCAAGAATCGCATGTTTGGATTATCTGCATAATGCTTGAGTTGCCATGATCCCCAGACTAAAGACGACAAACATCTCGTCGTATAAACTCAATTGTGCTAGAGTTGGTGGAATATGAAAACGAAGAATCAGATCATCTCAACATGAACCGGCTCTCGATTACCCCCGCTCTCATATTCCAAGTCAGGAAGTTTGTTTTCCCATGGAAAAAGTATTCTCTGATGTACTTTATTCTATTGTAGGAAAACCAAATAAGGGCAAAAGGAAGTGGCTTTAGCAAAAGTGAGGGTTGCATTATTCTAGGTACTCAAGTGGTCCTTGTTCTGCTTTTTATCAAGTCAAGTCTCCTCCATTATTGCTTGCCAATAATGAATCGCTTTTCTTATGCTCATACTATTTATCCACTTAATTAATTTAGTTAAGTTTCTTAACAAATTACCGACATATTTTACTTTCATCTTCAATCATTGATGAGTAGAAGAGTGCATAACTTTTAAGATTAAGCATCCCATTGATCTCTCTCTCTCTCTCTCTCTCTCATATTTCTTTTCATTTATCAGGGTAAACATAAGCAGCATGCGAAAGTTAATCTTATGTGCACGATCGATTATATAATAAGATCATGAAGATCAATTGAGAATTAGCATGTCTAGAATCCACATGTGATTTATTTTTGTTTTTGGCTTTGACTTGACGTTTTCAAAATCTTCCCGTGCATGACATTTTGAATAAAACTGTTCGGCGAGTTATTTTAGAAACCGTTATATAGTCCGGGGATGTATTGCATTTGTGTTTTAGAAATTGTTATATAGTCATTTCGTTCTCTCTTGTGATGGGAGAGTATGGCCTTTTTCCGGTAGTTATATCTTAGTCCACTGATCATATAGACACATATTTTGAGTTATCCACCAAATAATGGAGATTACAATTTTTTGGATGAACAATTATTCATGCTTTTTTGCAATTTTAAGGTTTGAATATAATTTAGATCACCAAAATATTAGCCTGTGAAGTATCAATCATATGTGAATTGTTGTTTTGCTTTCAGTCCCCTCTAATATGTCGTTTTTGAGTTAAAAATATCGCATGCAATCAAAAGTGAGTATTTTTCCGCCCTGGCTTCAACTATGCAATAATAAATGTCTTGTTTGCAAGATTCAAATGATGAGGGTATCTGATGTAAACAAAGTACCTTTCAAGTATGTAATACTTAAATATGGTACGGTGAAAAAGAGTATGACTGAATGCATATTTAAAGAGGCAAGAAGAGGCTAGTCAATTGAATTTTAAATGGCATAAAAAATACAAATTTTCAAGAATTTGAAGCTTTTTTCATATAACAAGCCACATGATGAAATCAAATTTTGGCAGGTTTGGATTAAACCAGATAATGCGATGCCAAACCATCTTTTTGCTTATCATCTCGTACCAATTCCACTAGCCCAAGTATCAGTTGAGTAAACTTACCAGAAGAATTTCTTGTGAAAACAACTCTATCCTCAGAAGAACTGCGAGAAGAGCGTGTCCCACAAAGGCTGCATGAATCACGAGTTGAGATTATACTAAACAAAGACCCATCTTTTGCTTCTTTTCAGGTGCCTCTTTTCTCCTTTGATAAAGTCTAATCTTGCTTTATTTTTCATAGTCAAGTCCGGTAAAAAGATAATAATAAAGAAAGACCTGAATGAATGTGAAACGAACCCGCATAATCTTTTAAAATTACGATAAAGTAATCTTCACGTTCATGCTGTTCAAATGCTATCTTCCCTTAGCAACGGCTGGTCTTTTGATTACTATCACGACTAGGGGTCCAACAAGAATAGTCTAATATCAAGGGAGCGTTTGATATACGATGGTTTCAATACAAAGAAAGGAAAACTTCCAGAAAGGTAGATTTTATTTGTGATGCTTCCAGAAAGCATATGAAAACACTGCACTGCTTTATATTCCAAAACAAGTCAGATCAACAGTTACGTACAATTAGTTCGAGCATAAAGTCCTTGAGGAAAGGCCCACGAAATTGCTTGGGAGGACGAGAATTTGACGCCACCCCATTTTGCACTTCGGCATGTGAGTGAATTTATTGGTGGTGGGGATAAGGGATTCATCATCGACTTTAGACAGGCTTTCAACACAGGTCTTCTCTGAAAGATCTGTTAGTGGGTTCGCATGGACTTCCAACTTCTTCCCCCGTCTACTCCAATAAGACCACTTCAACTTGCCTTCGGGGTTGGGATTTGAAATATCATTGAAGTTTGATAAAGCCCTTGTCAAATATACGCGTTCAGAGACGAAGTTGGAAGTTTTGTGTACAAGGCATATAAATGAGATATCCACTATTACCAACTTTGCTCCTTCGCATTGGCACGACTTAAGGAGATTTTGCAAGAATTGCAGGTGTGAATTATATGGAGATTGGTTGCAAGCCAAAACATCTGATCTTGGCAGAATTGGAAGGAATCTCTGGCAATTGAACTGCCATCATAATTTAGTTATTTTATTTAATGAATACCGCGTGAACTCAATTGTGCTGGTCTTGGTGGAATGTGAAAAGGAAGAATCAGATCATCATCACATTTCCAATGTGAAAGGGCTCTTGACGACCCTCGCTCTCACATTCCAAGTCAGAAAGTTTGTTTTTACATGGCAAAAGTATTGCTCAACACACTTTATTCCGTCGCACGACAATCTAATCAAGTGGAAAAGAAAGTGGCTTTAGAAAAAGTGTGAGGGCGCTAAATATTATTCACTCAGGTAGTTGTTGTTCCGCTTTTCATTCCATCAAAGTGCAAGTCAAGTCTCCATGCATAAATTGTTCTTCATGGTTGTTGGACGTTGCACGTTGTATAACTTCCATTTGCCATCAACGGAGAGGCATTCTCATTTATTTAGATTTCATTTATTTTACAAAAAATAAATCATTTCAAAAATATTTTCCTAAAAATGATAGATTAGATCGCTTGATATAATTAGTCAGAAAAAGATATTTCCATTATCAACAATAATTTATGTCCCAATATTTTTGTAGACAATATTAAAAATTGATGTTCATTCATTTTTATGAGTGATGTAATCGATTAGTTTTAGAAAAATATTTTTCTAATGATTTATTTTCTATGAAACAAACGAAGTCCTTACTTTTCCTTCCGATGATAATTGAACTTACGAAATCCTTCAAGCACTCAATTAATTATTTTGCATTAAGCATGATACTCGTCTCATTCTATACAAATGCTTCTACACGCATCATGTAATTATTGATTTTCTAAATAGATTAGTATGCTCATAACAATTACCTCACTTAATTAAATAACTCTTTCTCAAGTTAAGTTCTCTCTTTCTTATCCCTCCAATTTTTTGACCGATCATTTTTCTTTTCATTATATCAGGGCAAACATCAGCAGCATATGAAAGTTAATCGTATGTAAGTGACGGTTTATACACTAAGATAATCAAGATCAATTGAGGATTAGCATATCTACAATCCTCACGTCATTGATTATTTTTGTTTCGTGTAGTCTAGATAAACATTTTTGTCTTTGGCTTTGGCTTGAAGTTTTGAAAATCTTCCCATGCATGTTATTCTGAATAAAAATGTCTGGCAAGGTTACTTTAGAAAGTCTTATGTAGTCTTGGGATGTATTGAATTTGTGTTTGTGCGAGTGAGCGCTTCATTTTGTTCACTCGTTATGATGGGAGAGTGTGTCTTTTCATTTTTATTTTTTATATAGTATATCATAGTCCCTTGATGATATAAACACATGTTTCGAATTATCCACCAAATCATAAGGATCACAGTTTTTTGGATGAAAAATTGGTCATGCTTTTTCATTTGTAACTTTGAATGTAGTTTAAAATCAGTAAAATATTAGCTTGTGAAGAATCAATCACATGCGCATTGCTGTTACGCTTTTTGTCACTTTAAAAGATTTGTTTCGCGTGAAAAATGTCGCGTGCAAGCATAAGCAAGATTTATCTTAGTTTCATCATTAACTATACATAATAGATAATTGTTTTGTGTGTAAGATTAAAGTGTCGAGTGTTTCTAACGTGAACATAGTATTTTTTACCGATATAATCCTCCAATCTCTTAGTACAAAAAATGTTCAAACATTAAATTAATTCTAAAAGCATAATTGGATACATGAAAATAGGCGAAGTGGATGCTCATGAGTCGAAGAAAAAATGGCATATAACATACAAATTTTCAAGAACTCGAAGACTATTACATATAACAAGCCACACAATGAAATCAAATGTCGGCACGTTTGGATTAAACCAGATATTCTAATGCCAAACCATGTTTTTGCTTATTTTCTTGTACCAATTCCACTAACCCAAGTATCAGCTAACTCACCAGAAGAATTTATTGTGAAAACAATTCTATCCTCAGAAGAACTGCAAGGAGAGAGTGTCCCACAACGGCTGCATGAATCACGACCTGAGATAAATACTAAAGAAAGACCCATTTTTTGCTTCTATTAAGGCGCTTTCTTTTGTTCTTTGATGAAGTCTAATCTTGATTTATTTTAAGATGGCTGGTAAAAAGAAATCATAAAGAAAGACCTGCACAAATTTGAGACGGACCTGCACAATCTTTTATAATCACGACAAAGTAATCTTCACGTTCGTGCCATTCAAAACACTTTCTTCCCTCATCAACAGCTTGTCTCTTGATTACTATTATGACAACTGGGGGTCCAACAAGAATAGTGTAATACTGAGGGAGCGTTTGATATACGATGGTTCCAATACAAAGAAAAGAAAACTTCCAGAGAGGCTGATTTTACTTATGATGCTTCCCAGAGAGGCTGATTTTACTTATGATGCTTCTAGAAAATTATAACACTGATTTGCGTGCTATTCCTAAACATTTGAGGTCCACCATTAGATACAATTAGATCGAGCAATGCATGAAAACAAACTAGTAATTCGCTTGAAGGACATAATTCATCAATAATTGAACATGCTTTAGGCTCCACTATTATGTCTGCTCTCTTATTGCAGCTTCATGCATCTTCAGCAACCCACCAAACTGGAAAAAAAAATGAAAAAATTCAGAAAAATTATTTAAAAATTACAAAAATTGTCCACATCAACACCGACTATACAACATCCAAAAGGACTCATTTGGCAAATTGTCAAACGGTTAAGGACTCAATTGGTTAAATTAAAAGCTTTATAATTGAATTGGCTGTTGTTAAATAGGTATAAAACTTTTGAGACCATTATATCTAGATTTGTAGTAATGGTCGGTGAATTTTAGTGTGCCCAATTCGATTAGACTTAACAAGAATAGATTCTGCGGCCATTATTTAGAGTATTATTATAATTTGATCCACCCACTAGGAAAGGCTATTAGATCCACCCCCATTATTTACTTTAGCATGTGAGTAAAAGTTCTTCTAGTTATACAGCCCTTGTAAAGTGTGAAGTGATCTAGGCAAGTCTTCTCTAGAAGGTCCGTTGGTGAGCTCCCGAAATGGGTTAGCCGTTCTAAAAGCTCTATCGGTGAGATTGTTGACTATGCGATTACCATAATGATGTTATATAGTTGGACTAAGATGGAATATTAGTGGAGGTGACATAGGGATTCAACTTGACCCTTCTAACAAGCCAAGTGATTTTTATATTTCCGAGTGCTTTCCCCGAAGGCTACATCAAATGGGATTGGATTCCCATCTAAAAAGTTTTCTATGGCTTTGTCAAAAGTAAATAAAGTTTAGAAAAGAAATAATAAAGCAGCGTGAAATGGCCTTCCAAATGATCAGAAATTGATGTTAAGATAAAATTTATTATCATATTTCCTTTGCCTTTAGAGTGATTTTTTACCTCTTGAAATTAGAAAGAAAAACTTCAATAGAAAATCTTGCCATGAAATATCCTTAACCAGGTTGGACCATATTTGTAGATACTTCGCACAACGTCTACTAACTAATTAGGGATACTAGACCAACAAGTTGGTTAGTAGATGGTCGCTCCACGCATGAAAGACTACTATACTTGCCTCCCCGATAGTAGCTTATTCCAAAGGATAGATAGGGAAACTACCTTCCCTCCCCCCCCCCTTCCTTTTTTCCCCCAAAGCCCCCCTAATTCCTATATATATATATTTGATTCCCTACCTAGGAGGGAATACCTTTGAAATTTAATGTCTCATGATTCAAACGAAGTAGTTTTAGGACATACTTAGATCCATTCTTCCTTTTTTCATCAACATTAAAGTTACGTTGAGGGATAAGCCAAAAAGAATAGAAATGAAATCATCATTCAATTTCAATTCAATAAGTAATGTCTTTTGTTGTAATATAATGTGGAAATTAATATCGGATTTTGCAATTTGAGTTGATGCGAAATCACTGAAAAAATAAACGAGAAATAATAAAGGATATTAAAAATTTACGTGATTCAATCCGAATATCGGTACATATATCTACGGAAAAAGCCAAAAGCAAATAATTCATTATAATAAAAAAATCAGAATTATAAGCGCTTATATGCTTAAATATTTCTCACACTTAAATTAATCCCAAGCCTACAGAATTTATAAATAAAATAACTCAATTTGATGCAAACTCGCTGTACAAAATCTACCGTGGTCTACCATCCTCCGTGCGATCGAGAAAAAGTGTCACTCAGTGCGACCCCTTTCTCACTTCGCCGTTCGTCATTTCGTGGAGTTCACTACACGGCTTGAAGGAACCTTCCGCGCGGCCAAGAAAAGGTACTCCACCCCGACAGGATTAAAGTGTTCCCCTCTTCTTCTTTTTTACAGAAGCCAACAAATCCACTTTTGATGGGGACCGTCGAATTTCGACCTCCTTTTCTTTTGTGGCCTTTAGACGTCCACCGTACGCCTGCCAAGGGTGTCCAATAAACAGGTCAAATGGTCTAATTTGTATTGATTCATTTTCATGAAATACAATTTTGATAATTGATATTCAATCCAATTCTAACTCAATTCATATTCAACATGACCTATATTATTAAAACATATTCACGTTTAACCCTAAATATGAAAATAAATACCAACTCATTTAATCCATTTTAAGCTCCTCATGTTAATGTGTTATTTGATATATGTTGAATTAAAAAAGTAAAATAACAAAATATGAAGATGTAAGTAAATAAAACAAAAAATGTAAGAAACAAGAACAACAAAATTAAAGAGACACAAGGTGACTACGGCCTTTAATTTTATTTTATTTAAAAAAAATAATTTCTTAATTATTTTTTCTTTTTCTTTTCTTTTTCCTTTTTCTTCACATGGTCACTAGCTACAATGACCGACCATAGGTGAGCTCGAGCCATGCTATAATTTATATATGTTTTTGTTGTGCTTTGTACTTTTTCCACATTTACCATAAATAATGTAGCTTGTGCTCATTAGATTGATTTGAAGGAGTTCATGAAATTTTCACAAGCAATATATGATGAAAGCTATTTTTATTCACCAATGATCAACATTGTGATGTGAATCTGTCCAATTCGATGTAATTGGTCATCCACGTGATTTCCAGTGCAAGCAAAGGAGAGAGTTTCTTTCAAACATTTATACGAAGTCTCCAACGCAATTTCTTTTCCACATTCCCATTGATCTCACATGGCTTTTTCCACAATCGATGCATTGAATGATTGTGTCGCGAAAGTTCGTGGAAATAAAATAGCTCAATCAGATGTAAACTCGCAGCGCAAGATTCACCGTGGTCAACATTGCTCCGTTCAATCAAGAAAAAGTGTCACCCAGGGGCCAGGGCGAGCCCCTTTCTTACTTCGCTGTTCGTCATTATTTTATTTTTTTTGGAGTTCACGACACGGCTTGAAGGAATTCTTCTGCGCGGCCAACAAAAGGTACTCCCACCCCAACAGGATTTATGTGTTCTCCAGAAAAAACTCCCAACAGGAACCCCTTTCTTACTTCGCTGTTCGTCATTTTTTTCTTTTTTTGGAGTTCACGACATGGCTTTTTCTTGTTATTTTACAGAAGTTAATAAATCCACTTTTGACCGGAACCCACCGAAGAGTTTTGCTAATATAACTGTTTTTGCATAACTGCGAGAGTAACGGATGAGGAATGGACCTGTTAATAATTTCAAATTATTTGTTATCTTATTTTTATGATCTAGAGCAGAATGTTTTTCTCACGGTGAATTAAGGACAGTCATTTAATCATTTCTCATAAGATAAAATCAATTAATTGAGAAACAAGCCTGTAGTCAGAGCAAATATACTATGTTCCCTCCTAACAAAATCCAAACTTGAGTCGAATTAATGGGCGCATCAGATTTGAACAAATTGAGATCTTCAAAATGGTTTGGATTTCGTACATGTGCTAAAACTCGAGACATAATATTACAATTTTTGTTTGCAATCGAAAAAGATGTTTTGTTGTTGCCCTCTGTATTATCCCACCAAAGTGGGTGATCAAACAATATTCAAGCAAATCTTCAATCCATCATCAAATTTAACGTAGAATAACATTATGAGCTGCCGCGGAGACAACTCAAGTTGGATAATTAAAAAAAAAAAAAAAAAACAGATGACGAAGGTCTCATATGTTTGAAAACCCGATTATCGTATCCTTTCATCATGATAAGATCAGTGCCAACTCCAAAATGCAACTCCACATTTTGGAGTTGGCCATCTCGATCTCATCCCAATATATTCAACACCAACAAACAACAGTCATAGATCTTTGTCTGTGCGTAGAATATCTAACGTAGTTGTTCCGTGCTCAGGTGATGTAATCAGAATGGATGCAATGCTGACAGTATGAGAGAAAGTACAGTAAGGACATATTTCATGTAGTTGATTACGGTGTATATAGATTGGTATTCATTTTATACGCCCTATTACTTCACAACCTTTCCAAGGGAAAAAAAATGTGTTGGTTTAATTTCAGCATAGGAGTATTTGCACCATATTCAAGTACAACTGTTCCGCCAAGAGCATGAATATAAATCAGGTGGATTTGAATGTGAAGTATAAACCGAGTTTTGCAGATACCTACAAATGAGTGTCAAAATAAACACCCATGATAAGAGAGCTTAACCTTCCAATTTTTTTTTATCAGATAATTTGCAATATATCGTTCTTCATATAACTCCCCAGATTTGATAAAATTAGCAGGCATTGGAAAGGCAAAGACATTTTTAGTTTCGCTCATCTTATAACCATTCTGCTTTTAGCTATAAGGGACTTCCTAAATCTAGCACCCCATCATCCACCAGGTATTCGGTTCATATACTACTCAGAATTACGAAATGATTTAACCAGAACCCAAGGAAGAAAACGTAATGTTACAATGTAGATTACCACGGGAGGTGAGTATCAATTGGGTGATCATATATTGCTACTAGGTAATTGCCTCACAAGATTACCGAGGAAACGGGTAAGGGACTTATGAGCCCTTTGCAACACCATGCTAGCTTTTCTCTCATTTTCGTTAGCAGCAGCTGGCTGTTCTTGAAGCGAATGTACACTCCTCACAAGCTTTTGCAGCTCCTATTGGAAGTACAACGTAGGAAAATATTCACCATAAACATGTGAACCCAGTACTAATTTTGACAATGCAACATTGTAGATGTCAACCACGCTAAGTACTGGCCATTGGCAAATGCAAATCTCAGCGATGGGCAATGTGTTGCATTGTGCACTGAAGAACGATCTATACATAATGAAGTTTGTGCATGGCAAGGGCAGACACATACATAATGTTGTGCACGTTAAGAGGAATGAATTAGCCCGACCGAGGATAGGCTTGTGCAAATGTTACCTACATGCCCATGAAAAACCATCAATCTAGTTTACGTTGTCAAGAGCATAATGTCAAATGAAAAATTACTTTCTATGTTCAGTACATAAAACTGTCGACACTTGATATTGAGTACTTAAATTCTTAGTGCTTATTTTTTTTAGTCTTATCAAACGGGCTTTTAGGCTTCGAATATGTGGGGCCTAGTTGAGCACCCAAGATCACCCATAACTGAGAGAATGTGATGCAGGTGCAGAGTGGGTGATTCTTGTTTTGAGTGAAATAATGGATGGAATCAGAGTATGTGGGAATGAATGTCGATGGGCAAATGCAACACGCACATATCATGCCGTGAGGTCTGAACGTATCTAATTCGATTAATAAGGATTCCATGGTTCAGGACACTTGGTAGAAATCAGCAGCTCTCAGTGAAAATGAAGCCAGGATTTTAGTGTATGCTTAAGAGATTTGTAACCAGCAAAGAGTGTTTCCAACGGTTTCTTTACAACTAAGTATCAAATCAATGACGTACTGGTGAAACTTTCTTCTCTAGGTGATTGGGAAGCGGACTTCTCGCACAGCCCGTACATGCTGAACTCGTTTTCCTCAAAGAGGATGCAAATGAAACTTTGAGTAGCAGCGGAAGGCAATGCAGATTTTTTTATTTTTTTCAAGCGACGAAGTTAAAAACCAGGTATCCCCTCCTCTTCCCCGTGTCCATGTTCGAAATCTTCTCTCTCTTTCGTCATTATGTTTGCCAACCCAGGCCTCCGATACCAATAAAGCTCGCAGCCTGCTCTGGTCGCCATCTTCCGTGGCCTCAATTGAAGCATCTATTAACTCAGGCTCCACTTCTCGCAGCAACTTCCCTAACAAATATGATTCATTAAGGAAGTTACATTGCACAACAAATCAATGACACCTCTCGTGCGTATTTTGTAGAGTACAACTAAATAAAACTGCTTTAGCAAAAAGAAAAAGAATAAAAAAAGACAGAGACACTTATGTTCCATCTGAAATTGAAAAAAAAATAAAATTGTTCAGCAAGCAAAACTACAGATTTTTCACACGGCTTGAGCATTCATCTACGACTTTCCCGAGCACAACATTAGCAGTTACTGATCATTCATCAGTATATGCTCGAGGAACTATACTGCAAGTACCATCCAAGCATTTTAAAGTACAAGCCGACACACTAAATTTCAATCTAAGTCGGAAAAAAACGGCAGTTGGGAAAGGGCTGCTTACTCCACGAACTATTTTACCCAGAAAGAACTCATCGTGCAATAGCCGAGCATAGCAAGGAAGATACCAGGTGAAGCGGCGAGAAAGGCGAAAAGATTCTCACAAGCACACACGTACACACTCGTAAAAACATGAATAAAAATGTGATAGTACCAATGAAATTGAACTGCCATCGCTTTCCTTCTCGGGCATCCGGTCCCAGTCTCCGCGGCAAATTAACGAACATCACAACGGCATGAACAAGTGACAACTTAGACCAAAAGCCTCAAGAGAAAGAGCCACGCATTGCAGGAGCATCACCTTCGCAAGCATCTGAGCGTCCAACGTCGCTTGACTCCAGAGAAGCCACTCCGCAATTCCCTTTTCAAAAGAAAGGACAATAATTCTACAGTGCTACGTTATTGAACATCATTACATCCACGAAGCCCGTGAAGGCTCAAAATCGCGCCGCCTCCAAGACGCATTTTTCCCCCAGCGCTCGGATCTGGGATGGGAAAAGGAAGCGAGTTCCATGCCCAAGAGGCTCTTCTGGGCGTCGGAGTCGGAGTCGCTGCCGTCATCTTCTCGGGGGATCGTACGTCGGCGGGCAGTTGGGGAATCTGAGTCCACGCGGTCGATGATGGGCGTCGCGGAGTGCCGAATGGACCACACCGTCTGGAACGGACAACGGTGAGGATGCGACGTCGTTCCAAAGGGCGAAAGAGATATCTGTAGTGGATAACGGCTCTCGCTTCATTTTCCTTTTTTTTTTTACTTTTTTTTTTTTAGCTGTGTGCTTGACAAATTTCATTATTCATCTTTCCAATTCAACTCATATACAATTATACCTTAGTTTAGGACCTGAGCAAGTCTTTAAAAAGCTCAATGGAAAGAAAAAAGCAGGAGATTTGCCTTACAGAGAGACTCCGCAATGTCACACCTGTATTCCCTCTCAATCAGGAAAAGAAAAATGAGTAGGAACTAGGAGGCCATGCAGTAATGAAGGTAGATACCACGCCAGGAACTTCAATTCTTGACTACCATCAAGTAGGCAGATATAATAGCCTTCTGCGCTTGAGATGAGAAGGAGTGGGTGATACAGAGTTGGCACGCTCTTATGGGCAAAGTCAAATTAACCAACCACCAACTCTGTATCCCCGGTTAATTTGACTTTGCCCGCAAGATACAAAAGAAGAAGACATTAGAAACAAGCCTTCATAAGGGAAATAACATTTGAAGCCGATTAGGTGACATCTTTATTTACTAAACCTACATTATATGGTTTAAAGAGACAACTTCTGAATAATTTCTCTATCCATGAAACTTGATGGCCTTCCACTTTGGTTTCTCCATCCACTTGGCCGCACTTCTCTCTAGCATTCTCACACCTTGCGCAAGCCATTTGGACCTTCCCATTTCAAATGCAATGTATGCTATGGAAATTTCAATGACAATTCCAAAGGCATAACCTATCCACACTACATTCTATTTGAACCAACTCTTATGTCCTTTGCAATCAAAAGGTGTCAAGGACAATGGTGGTGGAGGTTGAGCATCGCCAGGGCATGCTTTTGGCAATGGAATTCCACATAAGCCTGGATTCCCACTAAACGACTAGCTTGAAAATGTGCTCAATTGCTTGTCTCGAGGAATTCGACCAGTGAGTTGGTTCTTCAAGAGGTTTAAGTACCCAAAGGATGCCAAATCTCCTAGTGCTCTAGGAATTCCCCCATTAAGCATGTTCGAAGATAGATCAAGTCATTCAAGTTTAATCAGGTTTCCTAAAGTTAGAGGGATGGAACCAATAAGGTGGTTGTGCAAAAGATTGAGCCCTATGAAAGAGCAAAGATGGCCAAAATCTTTAGTAATGTCTCCTTGGAAAGAGTTGCACGACAAGTCAATGGTTGTGAGGACAATCAATATTTTCACTAGCTTAATCTCTAGCCTTTTCATGGTCACGATCACGAAATTGTCATATGACTCCCCTCACAAAAACTTTGTCACATACAATGATTTGTGCTGCCTAGTTTCGCCATTCACCATGGCTTTAAAATCCATTATCAAGTTTTTTTTTTTTTTTTTTGGGTTGTAAGATCCATTATCATGTTGACTAGCAAAGAACCACCAAAGTTGTTGTTGGAGAGGTCCAAAATGTGTAACTTCACAAAAAGGTGAACTCCCTTAGGATATCCTAAAGATCCTTAAGATTGTTGGACCTCAAAATGAGAACTTTTAGTTCTAGGAGTGTTCCTGACCATCTCGGGAATATATCCTCCATATGATTGCCGCTCAAATCTAGAACTTCTAGATTTTTACATTTGACAAGGGACCGAGGTAATGTGTCTCTAAACCAATTTCGACTCATGTCAAGAATCGTCAAGCTATTTTGGAAGAAAATGATTGAGCAATTGTGCCCTCAAGATGATTCATTCGCAAATTCAAAACTGACAAGTCAGTGCTAAAATTTGTTATGCATCAAGGCAAGCTACTTGTATCATATAGTATTCATCTCTACTTGGTGATAAATAAAGCATCCGTACTTTTTAAGCCATTGTTGGACAAGTTGATGACCTCGAGCTAGGTGGCATTACATATCAAAGAAGGAATCTTTCCTGTTATATTGTTACTTGCAATAGAACAATAAAATGTGACGCGTGATGTAAGTGGGATTTGGCCTCCAAACTTGTTGTTGGACAAATCTATTATAGTCAATGTGGTGTTTGAGAAAACCTCTGTGAGCCACCATCCTATAAAATTGTTATCGGAAATAAATAAAGATTCAAGAGCAAGGAAGGATAGTCTAAAAGAGTGAGGTTAATCTTACCATGAAATTTGTGGGATTGCAAATAAAGGTATTCCAGATGCGATGCTTCCAACCATCATGAGGTGATATCACTAAACTCATTGTGACCAAGAAGTAGTGTTTCTAAGTTCATGCTTTTGACTAGGGAACACAGTAATGGCCCTTTTAATGTATTGTTTCCCAAATCTAGACTTTGGAGATAAGTTATATTATCAAAAAATGGCTGTATATTCCCAAAGAGATTATTGTTAGAAAAAATTTAGAGATAGGAGTGAACTCAACTGGCAAATCGAAGGAGGGATCTCGCTGGTGAAATCATTGTCTGAGACATCAAAGTCAAGTATATAAGGTGGAGGCATCGGGGGTGGTCCTTGGAGTGAGTTGTTGTGAAGGTCAATATATGACAAACTCTTTCAATGCATTTGTTGTAAACCTCCCTCTAGAAAGCTTTGAGAAAGATCTAATGCGTCTAATGTATCATGACTTATTTCCCAAAACCACTTTGGGATCTCCCCACTAATCCTATTGCGAGAGAGGCCAAAGTTTGTTAATCTTTTTAACTAATATAAGAAATAAGGGAACTCTGTCAAGTTGCAAGAAGTCAACTCCAGCCATTGAAGAGAAAAGGATGAAAGAGAGATTCTAATAAGTCGCTTTTGGAAATGTACCAAGATTATGGGAAATGTAGGAGCGAGCAAGGTCATTACTAGAAAGGTCGAGCATCCAAAGGTGGTGAAGGAGTAGGAGGGAGCTATTAGAGTGGAGAGTGCTGCGAACCCAACTGCAAGCAAGATCGAGAGTAACGACGTTACCAATAACATTGTTGCAAATGACACCGTCCCACAAGTAGCAATCTACCTCCTTGTCCCCTGAGTTTGTCTTTGGAGAAGAGTGGTAACAAGAGTCTGATGCCATGCTATCAAGCACGAAAGAGTTTTTAAAATGGAGCAAGGCGTTGCGCTAGTCAAAAGGGCAATGGGAGTGTGGGAAAGGAAGGGAGGAATGTAGAAGGGGTGAATGAGAGAAAAAGAGAAAACAAAGGAGGCCGAGGATATGATGCCACCCCGTTTTGCGATTTAGCAGGCAAGTGAGTGCTTTGACTTATAAGATGTGAAGTGATGGACACCAAGTCTTCTGATACAACGAGTTCGACTTGTCTTGTGGGTTGTGAATTAATTTATTATGCCTATATCAACCCACTATTACACCCACCCCATTTTTCTGTAGTCATCTATTAATCTTAACCCACATGAGAAAAGGCTATTAGATCCTCCCCATTATTCAGTCTAGCATCTGAGTGAGTTTATTGGTGGTTGGGATAGGAATTTAACTCATATAGCCCTTCTAATGAGCCAAGTTGTCTCCACACGTCTGCTCTCAAAGGTCTGTCGGAAGGCTTGTACTAAATGTAATTTTGTAGGCTGCATTCGCTCGTGACCTTCCCAGGTGAAAAAGGGTTAACCTCAGTGCATATGTACTTGTATAGGATTCAACTACATCCGTACTCTTTACCAAAAAAAAAAAAAAACTACATCCGTACTGGCTGGCACCAGCATGAACGTTACCCCAGGTAGATTCGGATGCAAAGGCATAAACTGAGTGTCAAAATAAACATTTATGAGAACAGAGCTTAACCTCCCTTTTTTTTTTTCTTTTTTCTATCAGACAATTTGCATAATTTCCCTCCTTTTATAACTCTCTGGAATTGATAAAATTAGCAGGCAGTGGAAAGGTAAAGGCAAATGAATAACGCTAGCGGCATAACTATTCTCTTTTGGCAGGACTGAACCCAGCACCTAATTAAAACTGGCACCCCATCATCCACCTATTACTCGGTTCATCCATAACCCTGAATCGTAGAACGATTCAACCGGACCCTGGAAAAAGAAAATGTGAATGTTACAAAAAAGATTAGTACAAGAGGTGAATATCGACTCTGTAATCATGTATTGCTACGACATAATTGCCTCGCAAGGTTTCAGAGGAAACGAGCAGGGGACTTCTGTGCCCTTAGGAGCGCTATGCTAGCTTCTCTCTCATTTTCAGCTGGCTGTTCTTGAGTCGACTGTACACTCCGTACAAGCTTTCGCAGCTCCTATAGGAAGTACAAGGTAGAAAAATATTCAGCATAGACATGGAACCCAAAAATTATTTTGACAATGTGACATGGGATATGTCAACCACACTATCGGCAATCGGCAAATGCGAGTTTTAGCGACGGCATGTGCACTGAAGAATGATCTAAACATGGCGAAGTTTGTTGTCCGAGTTGGAGCGATGAATTAGCCCGACCAACAATAGAGGTGTGTAAATGTTAACTACATGCCATGCGTTACCGCGTCTGCGCATGCAAAACCATCAATCGGTCTTCCTAGTCAAGAGCCGCATGCTAAACGAGTAGTTGATTCTGCAGCAACCCATGGATATTTTTTATCCAGGGCATGGAGTTGTTCAAGATGCTATACATAGACAGTAAGAAAATTTGAATGCTCCAATAGATAAAACTGAATGCTCAAACTGTAAGAGATATCTGTCAACTTACTTGCCGGTCAAAATCAATGGCGTGATTGGAGAAAACTTCATTGGCTATTTGAATGTCTTTACTGATTAAACCATCAAACCAACTGCTTGCTATGCTTGCATTCTCACTACACTCCTGGGAATTGAAAATTGAAAAGCAAGTCAACATTGAGAAACCTGAACGAATGCTAGAGAAGGAAGATGGACATTGTGAAGACCTAAAGTTTCATGCATGACCAATGCATCACATCACTAATGAACCACCTTTTCAATATATGTAAGATTTGGCATATTTCATGGGTGATGAAGATCTCATACCATCTCTGCCTCCAAAAAGTTGTATATCCGTTGGATAATTAAAAAAAAGTTGTTCATTGTCTAAATCTGCGGTATCGCTAGTAACCCATCAAGCCAAGATTCATCCTTGCTGTGCACCTAAAAAAAGGCAGGAGTAACCCTTGACAAAATTGGAAATGAGATATTAGTGGCTCCATATCAGAATACAAGTTAGATATGTTCTCGCTGAAGTTTTTTGCAGGAAAAACTGCTCCCACTCCACACTACTTAGTATGCGAAGTTAAACATAAGTCTCTCTTTTCCACTAAAAAAGTAACAAGTTTGGTTATTTAGTAACTACTTTATCCAATATATGTAAGATTTTGATTTCGAATTTTGGGTTTCATCCAAGACTTTTTTGGCCAGCAAAGAGCAGAGCAAATGGATTCTGTTGCAGAAAGATTCATGTGAAATCTGCTGACCAAAGTTGCACAGAGCAATTAGGGAAGACAAATATCGTGCAAGGTGGAGGAGAAATGGATTGATGCTGCTTTCACATCCAGTGCCATTCTAAAGAAAAACGGAGAACAAGATGAAAATGCAGAAAAAGACAAAGTGATGCCAATTCAAAGAAAGGGATGTATGAATTTAAAGGCAAAGATGAGCTCCCACAAAGATTGCATCTTCTGATAAGCACTTTTTTTTAGACAATTTTATGTAAGTTTTTGTATTATATGAACTAGACCAGATTATTCGGCACATTCAATGTTTCAAATTTATCGTATCCTTTACAATATTGAAAAGGTAAAGTAATTATTAATTTCAAGCATGTCTATGAATGCATAATTCTAAGTGATGATAGTACTTTACAGAAGATAACAAATTTCCTTTCTCCATCCACATACGTTCCCTGCACAGCGTTTCTGCTTTTCTGCAGACTCAAATCATTTAAGTGTTATATCATTGACCTATTAATTATATGTGGCAATCATCTCTTTTATTGCTAGGATATAGAAAAATTGTCGTGCATGCACGTATTATGTTGCATGGTCTAATGTATCTAATCTGACATATAAAGTTTCCATGGCTTAGGACACCCGTAGAAATCAGCACCTCTCAGTAAATTCAAAGCCAGGGATTCTAGTCTATGCTTAGATTTTTTAATAAAAACCAGGGCATTAAGTATCAAATCGAGTAAGTACAGGTAAAACTTTCTTCTCTAGGTGATTGGGAAGCTGACTCCTCACACATCCCATACATGTTCAACTTTTTCTCCTCTAAGAAATACTTACGAGGCAGCGGTAGGCAATGCAGATTTTCTTCAGCGACAGAGTTAAAACCAGGTACCTCCTCCTCTTGTTCTTGCTCGAAATCTTCTTCTCCTTCACCATCATCTTTGCCAAACCACACCTTGGATACAGATAAAGCTTGCAGCCTACTGTGGTCACTATTTTTTGTAGCCTCAGTTATAGCATCCACTAACTCAGGTTCAACTTCTCGCAGCAACTTCCCTAACAAATATGATTCATTAAGGAAGTTTACATTGCATATTATGGACTCGTGAGGCATCAATGAATCATTGAATCAACACCTCTCATGTGTATTTTGTAGATTAAAACTAAATAAAAATGCCTTAGCAAAAAAAAAAAAAAAAAGTAAATAAAACTGAAGAGAAAAAAAGCCAAAGACACTTGTATTCCATCTGGAAATGAAAAAAAAAAAGCATTCAGCAAGCAAAATTTCAGATTTTTCGCACAGCTTGAGCATTCATGTACGCCTCTCCAGAGCACATCATTAGCAGTTACTTATCATTCATCAATGTATGCTCAAGGAACTATACTGCAATTATCATCCAAGCATTTCAAAAGTACAAGCTGACATACTCGAACACAATCTAAAAGGGGGGAAAAGGGGGCAGTTAAAAAAGAGCTTCATATCTTAAGAACTTTTGTTTTGGGCAAGAACTCATCGTGCGATAGCCAAGCATAGTGAAGAAGATACCAGGTGAAACGGCAAGAAAGGCGAAAAGATTCTCACGAACACACACATCCACACTCATAAAAACATGAATAAAACTTGACAGTACCAATGAAATTGAACTGCCTTCGCTTTCCTTCTCGAACATCCGGTCCCAATCTCTGCGACAAATCAACAAACATCTCAACGGCATCAACAAGTAACAACTCAGACCAAAGCCTCACCAGAAACAGCCACGCATTGGAGAAGCATCACCTTCGCAAGCATCCGAGCGTCCAACGCCGCTTGCTCCAGAAAAGCCACTCTGCAATCTCCCTTTTAAAAAGAAAGGATAATGAATCTACAGCTCTACGTTTTTGAACATCATTATATATACACGAAGCCCGTAAGAGCTCAAAATCGCGCCGCCTCCAAACACATCATTTTTTTTTCCCAGCAGTATCTGAGGAAGCGCTTGATTTGGGGATGGGAAAAAGAAGCGAGCTACACGCCTTCCTCTGGTTGAGGCTCTTCTGGTCGTCGGAGTCGGAGTCGGAGTCGCTGCCGTCATCTTCTCGAGGAATCGTACGGCGGCGGGCGGTTGGAGAATCTGAGCCCGCGCGGCCGGTGATGGACGTCGCGGTTACACCGTCTGGAACAGACAACGTTGAGGATGCGAGGTTGTTCCAAAGGGCGAAAGGGATGTCTGTAGTGGATAATGGCTCTCACTTCCCTTACCTCTTTTTTGGCTCTTTTTTTTTTTTTTTTTAATTGAGCTTGACAAATTTCATTATTAAAATTTTCAATTCAACTCAGTATTCAATTACACCAAAATACAAAACGATAAGACATTAGAAACAAGCCATTCATAAGGGAAATGACATTTGAAGCCAATTGGGTGACATATTTATTTATTGAATCTACATTACACAGTTTAAAGAGACTATTCCTTAACAATTTCATTATCCATGAAACTTGATGGCCTTCCGCTCTGGCTTCTCCATCCACTGGGCTGCACTTCTCTCCAGCATTCTCACGCCCCGCGCGAGCCATTCCGGCCTTCCTATTTCAAATGCAATGTATGCTATGGAGATCCCAATGACAATTCCAGAGGCATAACCTATCCACACTACTTTCTTTTTTAACCAACTCTCATGCCTTTCGCGATCAAAAGGTGTCGAGGATGATGGTGGAGGAGGTTGAGCATCACCAGGGCATGCTTTCAACAATGGAGTTCCACATAAGCTTGGATTCTCACTAAACGAGTCGTTTGAAAATGTGCTTAGTTGCTTGTCTTGAGGAATTCGACCAATGAGTTGGTTCTTCGAGAGATTTAAGTACCCAAGGGATGCCAAATCTCCCAATACTCTAGGAATTTCCCCACTAAGCATGTTCGAAGATAGATCGAGCCATCCAAGATTAGTCAAGTTTCCTAAAGTCAAAGGGATGGAACCAATAAGATGGTTGTGCGAAAGGTTGAGCCCTACAAGTAAGAGAAGATAGCCAAAAGCTTCAGGAATGTCTCCTTGGAAAAAGTTCTGTGACAAGTCAATAGTCGTGAAGATGGTCAAGATCTTCACTAACTGTATCTCTTGCCCTTTCATCATCACGGTCATGGTATTTTCATATGATTCTCTCCTTGTGGGCATGATAAACCGTGTCATATACAATGGTTCATCTTGCCCAACTTCTCTATTCTTCATGCCTCTAAGGTTCATTATCAAGTTGGTCGATAAAGGACCACTAAAGTTGTTGTTGGAGAGATCCAAAATGCGTAACTTCGGAAAGATGAGATCTCCCTTTGGAATATTCAAAAGACCCTTGAAATTGTTGGACCTCAAAATGAGAATTTTCAGTTCTGGGAGTTTTCCCAACCATCTCGGGAATGTATCCTCTATCTGATTGCTATTGAGATCCAAAACTTGCAGATATGTACAATTGACAAGTGACCGGGGGCAACGTGCCTTCAAACCGATTTCCACTCAAATCAAGAGTCAGCAATCCATGTATCGAAGAAATTGATTGTGGAATTGTGCCCTCAAAGTGATTCATTCCCAAGTTCGAAACCTCTACACTAGGGCCAAAATTTGTTAAGCACCAAGGCAAGCTACCAATTAAGCTGTTGTTAGACAAGTTGATCATCCCGAGATTGGTGGTGTTGCATATCAAAGAAGGGATCCTTCCTGTTATAACATTATTTGCAATGGAGTAATACATTGTGACGAGAGACAGAAGTGGAATTGGCCCTCCAAATTTGTTGTTAGACAAATCTATTACTTGTAATGACATGTTGGAGAAAACTTTTGTGGGCCACCATCCAATAAAATTGTTGTTGGAAATATATAAATCTCGAAGAACGGGGAAGGAGAGTTCAAAGGTAGTGAGGTTGATCCTACCATGAAATTTGTTGGATTGCAAATCAAGGCGATACAGGTGCGGTGCTTTCAGCCAATGTGGGAATATATCATTAAACCCGTTGTAACCGAGAAATAGTGTTGATAAGTTTGCGCATTTGACTAGGGAACGAGGTAATGACCCTTGTAATTTATTGTTGGTCAAGCCTAGATCCACAAGATTGGTTATATTACCAAAACTAGGGGGAATATTTCCTAAGAGACTATTGTTAGACAAATCTAAACTCCATAGTGAACTCAACTGACAAATCAAAGAGGGGATCTCACCGGTGAAATCATTGTTCATGGCATGAAAGGAACGAGTAGAAGGTGAAGGGATCGGGAGTGGTCCTTGTAATTTATTGCTACTCAAGTCCAAAACCTCAAGATTGGTTATATTACCAAAACATGGGGGCACAGTCCCCGAGAGATTATTATTAGACAAATCTAGTTCTAAAAGTGAACTTAACTGACAAATCGAAATGGCATAAAAGTAACGGGTAGAAGGTGAAAGGATCAAAAGTGGTCCTTGTAATTTATTGCTACCCAAGTCTAGAAGCTCAAGATTGGTTATATTACCAAAACATGGGGGCAACATCCCTGAGAGATTATTGTTAAACAATTCTAGTTCTAAGAGGGAACTCAACTGACAAATCGAAGAGGGGATCTCAGTGAATCCATTGTTCGATGCATAAAAGTAATGAGTAGAAGGTGAAGGGATCAGAAGGGGTCCTTGGAGTGAGTTTTCTTGAAGGTTAATATACGACAACCGCTTCCAATGCAGTTGGTGTATACCTCCCTCTAGAAAGTTACCAGAAAGATCTAAATGTTCCAATGTATGACGGCTTATTCCCCAAAACCACCTCGGAATCTCTCCACTAATCCTATTGAGAGATAGGTCTAAGTGTGTTAATCTTTCTAATGAATTCAAGAAATAGGGGAACTTGGACAAGTAGCAATTTGACATCTCCAAAACTTGAAGCTTTGGGAGAAGGAGGGAATTATTGGAATAGAGAGTGCCATGAATCTGATAGGAAGAAAGATGGAGACCAATGGCATTACCAGTGACATTGTCGCAAGTGACCTTGTCCCACGAGCAGCAATCTACACTCTTGTTCCATGGTATGTCCCTTGTGAAACCACAAGCCAAATCTGAATGGATTACAATTTCATCAAGAACAAAGGACTTCTTAAAATTGAGCAAGGTATCGCGCTGGTCAGGAGGGCAAAGAGAGGAGGTGAAGGGAAGTTGGGAATGTAAGAAAAAGAGGAAACAAAAGAGGCCAAGGAACTGGTGCCACCCCATTTTGCAATTTAGCAAGCAAGTAGTGAGTTTGCTGGTGGTGGAGAGTGCTTCGACTTATATAGCCTTTGTCAAGTGTTAAATCATTGAAACAAGTCTTCTCTAAGGTTCCATTGGTGGGCCCACAACATGTGTCACCCATTCTGGAAGCTCTGTTACTCGGCATACTAGTAAATTTCATGTGAGATTCAATTAGAATGATATCTCATTTTCTCATGGTTAAGGAAGATCAGATTTTCTGTCTAAGTTAGTTTAGTCATAGGCACACAAGCGTGTAAAATATATATCCAAATTAAAAGAATTTTTCTTTCTAGGCACATACACTTTAGACTGTTCGTTATTTTATATCAATCATGATGACGATGGATAGGAAGAAACATTAACAGGGAATGATATTTGTATTTGGCCTTGGGACCCTGACCCTTGGGGTTTACACTACATCCTGAAGATAAACACAACAACGACTTAACATCGAACATAATAAGGCGTAGAAAGAAGAGTACTTATTTATTAATTTTTTATGAGGCGAAGTGATTGTTTTATATGGTTATAGTTTGGTAATTTTACCAAAGTGACATTAACTTTTCCGGTGATTTAATAAGTAGCGGTCATAGACCATAGTTGTGGAAGTGGGTTATAACTTCTCCGCATTTGAGCTTCACATCGTAGAAACGCCCCTCCTATTTGCGACCTCCTTTAATCAGTCGCACTTTAGGGCTTCAAAAACGAGCACTGCACGTGTTTGTGGACGTGACCTGGAAGGGTTTTCTTCCCAGCATCAATCGGCACTGTATTTTCTTGATCTTAATATTCCACGAAATGAATACAAATTGCTTTAAATTATTGAAACGTCTATAGGCGACCTAACAATCCACTATAACTAAATTGCTGAAGTTATCACTACTAGGAAAACTGCCTAAGGTGACAGAAATTCGATTCTGTCCCGGTGGGTATGCCAAAGGCGACCAAAACCTTAGGTTGAGTTAAGGTGACGATCGACCGCGACAAAAAAGAATCATTGTCGCCTTACTTCCAAGTTGTTAACTCAACCTTTCAGATTTTTAAAATATAATTTTCAATTTTAGAATTACAAGATTTAAGAGTCATTAAAGAAAATAGAATTTAAACTGAGTTGTCTACTTATGAAGAAACAAAGAAAAGCTAACTAATTGGCAACCATAACAACGGGAAAGCCCCAGTAATTCTGTCAGACATAAGAGCAAATAAAAGCCGAGAAAAGCTATTTGACACTTCACTGCAAAGACAATTCATATGTGTTTTTGGATTGTGTTAACACATGTATAATACAAGAGTACTAGAGATTAATATTTGTCATCAATATTTCTAAAAGTTAAACTATTGTAGAATTTAAGATAAAGTGATGTCAAATAGTTTACAGCAACAAATGCACAGAAAGAAAAAGAATGGTAATATATTATGTCTTTTGGTCGAGCACAATGTATGCACTTAATTATGAATGCCAATAAGTCAAAGTCTTCTTAAAATGACATTATTGTGACCACAAATTTGGTTTTGCACTCAATTATAAATGCTAAGAAACCAAAGTCTTCTTGAAATGACATTATCATGATCACAAACTTGGTTTTCTTGATTTTTTTGGTGGGACTCCTTGGGTGCGGAAAATTCTTAGTTACTTGGTTCTACATACATACAACATGGAAGTCCTCTCCGCTTTTCTTAAAAGGCGTATTACTCAACTTTATAGCGGCAATTTTAATTTCGTAGATATGCATTGCTCTGTCATCACCATCCGGTAGATGAATTTAGATAATCTATCAGGAAGTGTACAATCATTTATGAATTTTTTCTAGTAATACAACTTTGAATTTACAGATACTTTGAATCTCTAAAATCTATTAGTTTGATAAAGCGCTTATCAAAAAGGGAGAGTGGACTAGGGTTGGGAATGTGCTTGGGAAGTTGTTTGTACGCCAAAAAGGGAGGGTGGACTCGGATTGCTCGATCTAAAATTCTGGAACAAAGTTTTGTTAGGCATTAGGCTTTGGATCTTCATATAACCACCTTGCAGACCATTTAACGAGAAGACATTCGACTTAACAAGAAGAGATTCTTAGCCATTATTTAGAGACTTATCATAATTTGATCCATCCACTAGAAAAAGCAATTAGATCCACCCCACTTTTGGCTTCAGCATGCGAGTAAAAGTTCTTCCAGTTATACAGCCTTTGTAAAGTGTAAATTGATCCACGCAAGTCTTCTCCTGGTGAGCTCCCCAAATGGGTTAGCCGTTCTAAAAGCTCTATCGGTGGGATTGTTGACTATGCATTTACTATAATGATGTTTCAATAGCTGGGCTAGGATGGAATATTATTGTGGTGACATACCCGTCTTCTAAGGGTCCAAAAAAGTTGTCAAACTGGGGAGAAGTTATTTCATGGGTTGAATCCAAATTTCTGTCCTTTGGATTCTCTCAACGGCGACTCATCGAACATAACATATTCATGATGAATTGAGGTTGTCGTTAGTTAGCTGATTTGAAGAATTCTGATTCCGATTGACCAGGTTTCATGTCCTTTTGTTTTGGGCAAGTAACTTGTTCCTCATTCATGGGTTGAGCCAAAAATTTTGTCCTTCAGATACTCTCAATGGCAACTCATCATGGGGCCAACATAACATATTCATGATGAATTGACGTTGTTGTTAGTCAGCCGATTTGAAGAATTTCTGATGCCGAGGTTGACCAGGTTTCATGTCCTTTTCGTTTTGGGCAAAAAACTTGTTCCTCGTTTGTCAAACTAAAGATGGACTTCTTGAACGTGCGCGATGGGGTCGATCAAGTTTTCTTTGCCTCTCATCATGAAATAATTCTCAATGTGTTAAAATAAAAATAATCAAAGATTTAATCCATCCAGATACATAGAGATTAGTAATTACATCGTGGTGGAAAGGGAGATGAACAAACGATGGCCGCGGTCCACTGGCGTAGAGAAAATTTGATCGACCCCATCACGCACGTTAAAGAAGTCCATCTTCAGTTTGACAAACAAGGAACAAGTTTCTTGGCCAAAACAAAAGGACATGAAACCTATTAAACCTTGGAATCAAAAATCTTCATATCGGATGCCTAACAACAACCTCATTTCATCGTGAATATGTTATGTTAGTCCCACGATGAGTCGCCATTGAGAGTATCTGAATGATGGAAATTGGGGTTCAATCCATGAAGATGGGCTGGATGGACAACGTGACGGAGAGTGAAATCGAGTATTTTAATCAAGCCTTTCATAAGTCTTTCATCTTTTAATCAAATATTTTAATCAAGCCTTTCATAAGTCTTTCTTTTGAAAGATGAAGAGATAAGTGCTGCAAAAGTCCTAAAACTTGTCACAAAAATGTAATTGAGTCCTAAAACTTGCAAAAAATGCAATCAAGTCTTAAAACTTGTCAAATTGTTTCAATCGAGTCCTAAAGTTAACATCGTTAGACCTTTTAATGGAAAATGATGACATGGCGCTTACGTAGCTTTTTAAATTTTTTTTCAGATGGCTTTTTAATTTTTTTATTAAATTTAAAAAAAATAGATTTAAAAACTAAAAAGAAAAGAAAATTTATTTTTTAAAATTGTTAAAAAAAAAGAAGAAGATAAAGCAACTCCTCCCCTACCGTCACCGCCGCCGCCGCCGCCGCCGCCGCCGCCGCCGATCGCCGAAGGGGCTTGCGACTATCGCGGGCCCCTCCAGCGACGGTCACCAGCCCCTCCGGCAAGGCTACCCTTTTTTTTTCTTTTTTTCTTTTTTGATCTGTTTTCTTTTTAAATAAATTTCCACTTTTCTTTTTTTTTTTAATTTTTAAATCTAATTTAAATTAAAAAATTAAAAAATCCACATGGAAAATAAAAAGATAATTTTAAATACCACGTCAGCATTTTCTGTTAAAAAAGTCGACGACATTAACTTTACGACTCGATTGAAACAATTTGACAAGTTTTAGGACACAATTGCACTTTTTGCAAGTTTTAGCACTCAATTGCATTTTCGTGACAAATCTTAGGATCTTTGTAGCACTTATTCCAAAGATGAAAGACTTATGGAATACTACGATGGAATATTATTGGTGGTGACATAGCGACTTAGCCTACACAACCCTTCTAACAAGCCAAGTGATACTCCAAAGTCTTCTCTCAAAAGGTCTGTTGGGTGCGCTCATGCCAAACAACATGTTATTGTATTCCCCAGTGCTTTCACCGAAAGGCTACATCAAATGGAATTGGATTTCCACGTAAAAAGCGTTCTAGCTTTGTCAAAATAAATAAAGTTTAGAAAAGGAGGCTAGGACAGAATTTATTATCATATTTCCTCTGTCTTTGGAATAATTTTTTACCTCCTAAAATAAGAAAGAAAACTTTAATAGATAAGATTGCCATGAATTACCCTTAATCAAACCGGACCATGTTTCTCGGTATTTTTTTCTTCCCCTTTGCATCGATCCTAAAGTTACGTTTAGGGATGACTCGGAAAGAACATAAATGAAACCATCCATCAGTTCGACTAGTAACGTCTTTTGATGTAATATAATGCATAAACTAATATTGAATCTTGTAATTTAAGTCAATGCGAAATCATTGAAGAAACAAACGAGGGACAATAAAGAATGTCAACAATTTATGTGGTTCCATCCAAGTATTGCTACTTACATTTACGAGGAAAGTAATAATAAATAATTCATTATAATCGGATAATTATAATTACAATCACTCAAATATTCAAGTATTTTTTACATCTAAATTATGCTCAAGCACATAGTGTTTATTAATAAAATAACTCAATTGGACGGAAATTCACAGCACAAAATTCACCGTGGTCAATACTCCTCCGTGCGATCGAGAAAATGAGTTTCACCGTGCGACCCCCGTCTTACTTCGCCGTTCGTCTTTTTTCTTGGAGTTCACCACACGGCTTGAGCGAGTTCTGCGCGGCCAAGGACAGCTCCTCCACCCTACAGGATTTATGCGTGCCCCTTTTTCTTTTTCCTTTTCTCGTGCGGCTTTTGGACGTCCACCGTACGGCTTGTCAAGGAATTAATTACAGCCAATCAACAAAGAAACGAACCTGCGATCAAAGCAAATATACTCAATCCTCAATTATCTATATCTAACAAAACCACCCGCCCAACAAAATACAAATTTGAATCCGATTAATGGGCGCACCGAATTTGAACAAATTAAGATCCTCCAAACGGCTCGGATTTCGTACATGGGCTGAACCATGAGATATAATGTAATACCTTTCGTTTGCAATCAAAAAGATATTTTGTTGTTGCCAATGCAACAATATGCGGTAGCATGCGCCCAAAGGAAATGGCGTCACTCCCTTTTTATTATCCCAACAAAGTGGATGGTGAAACAATATTCAAGCAAATCTTCAAGCCATCATCAAATTTACTTAGAATGACATGATGAGCTGATGCAGAGATGCATAATAGAAGAAAAAGAACAGACGACGAGGGTCACATAATTTTTAACATCTGATTATCTTATCTTTCTATCATGATAAAATTAGTGCCAACTCCATATTTTGGAGTAGGTCATCTTGACCTCATCTTTGTCTTTGTGTAGAACATCTAGCATACTTGTTCCGTGCTTAGGTGATGTAATCATAATAGATGCGACACTTAGAATATGAGAGAGAATACGGTAAGGGCATATTTCAATGTAGTTGATTACAGTGTATGCATATTAATATTTATGTTGTACGCCAAATTAGCTCACAGCCTTCCCGGGGGAAAAAATGTGTTTGTTTAATTTAAGTGCAGGTGTATTTGCACCAGATTCAAGCACATATGTTCCGGCAAGAGCATGAATATTACTCTGGTGGATTAGAATGCAAAGAATAAACCTAGTTTTGTATATACCTACAAATGAGTGTCAAAATAAACACTCATAAGAAGAGAGCTTAATTTCCCAATCTTTTTTCATCGGATAATATGCAGTATATCACTCTTCTTATAACTCCCCAGATTTGATCAAATTAGCAGGCATTGGAGAGGCAAAGGCATTGTTAATTTCACTCTTCTTATAACCATTCTCCTTTTAGCTATTGCCTAGGATAGAAAACGGGACTTCCAGAATTTAGCAACCCCATCATCCGCCAGGTATTCCTTTCATATACTACCCAGAATTATGAAACGATTTAACCGGAACCCAGGAAAGAAACCGTAATGTTACAAAGTAGATTACCACAAGAGTTGAGTGTCAATTGTGTGATGATATATTGCTATTAGGTAATTGACTCGCAAGGTTACGCAGGAAACGGGTAAGAGACAAACCATGCTAACTTCTCTTGTTTTCATTAGCAACGGCTGGGTGTTCTTGAATAGACTGTATACTCATAAGCTTTCGTAGCTCCTATTGGAAATACAATGTAGGAAATATTCACCATTACCATGTGAACCTGAAGATGATCTTGATAATGCGACATAGGAGATGTTGACCACGCTAACTACTGGCAATTGGCAAATGCAAATCTCAGCGACAGGCAATGTTTGCACTGCGCACTGAAGAGCGATCTAAACATAGTTATAGAGGAATCAATTAGCCTGACCAACTATAGGCTTGTGCAAATATTACCGACATGCCGATGAAAAACCATCAATTTGGTTTACTTTGTCAAGAGCAGAATGTCGAATGAGAAATTACTTTCTATCTTTAGCACATAAAACTGTCCACACTTGATATTACTTACTTAAATTCCCAGTACTTATTTTTCTAGACTAATCAAACGAGCTTTTAGGCTTCAAATATGCTGGCCTAATTAAGCACCCAAGATCACCCATAAAAGAGAGCATGTGATGCGGGTGCGGGGTGGGCGAGTGTTGTTTTGAGTGATAATAAATGGAATCAGAGTGTGTGGGAATGGATGTCAATGGGTAAATGCAACACGCCCATATTGTGCTATGAGGTCTACTTTATCTAATTCGATAAATAAGGATTCCATGATTTAGAGCACCTGTAGAAATCAGCAGCTCTTGGAAAGTACGAAGCCAGGATTTTAAGTGTATGCTTAAAAGATTTGTAACCAGCAAAGTCTGTTTCCAATGATAGGGAAGTGGACTCCTCACGCAGCCCGGACAAGCTGAACTCGTTTTCCTCTAAGAGGATGCAAATGAAACTGAGTAGCAGCGGTAGGCAATGCAGATTTTTTATTTTTTCAGCAACAAATGAAAACCAGGTACCCCCTCTTCTTCCCCGTGTTCACGTTCAAAATATTCTCCTCCTTTGTCATTATCTTCGCCAACCCAGGCCTCTGATAAAGATAAAGCTCGCAGCCTGCTCTCGTCACCTCTTCTGTGGCCTCAATTGAAGCATCCATCAACTCAGGTTCAACTTCTCGCAGCGACTTCCCTAACAAATGTGATTTATCAAGGAAGTTACATTGCACAACGAATCATTAACACCTCTCGTGCATATTATGTAGAATACAACTAAATTAAACTGCTTTAGCAAAAAGGGGGAAAAAAAGACAGAGACACTTGTGTTCCATCTGGAAATGAAAAAAGTGTTCAGCAAGAAAAAATTTCAGATATTTCGCACGGCTTGAGCATTCATGTACTCCTCTCCCGAGCACAACATCAGAAGTTACTCATCTTTATTGATATATGCTCGACAAACTATGCTGCAAGTACCATCAAAGCAATTTAAAAGTACAAGCTGACACACTCAAACTCAATCTAAGTGGGGAAAAAGCTGCAGTTAGGAAAGAGCTGCTTATTCGAAGAACCATTTTGCCCAGAAAGAACTCATCGTGCAATAGCCAAGCATAGCAAAGCAGATAGCAGGTGAACCGGCAAGAAAGGCGAAAAGATTCTCACAAACACACACCTACACACACTCACAAAAACACGAATAAAACGTGATGGTACCAATGAAATCGAACTGCCTTCGCTTTCCTTCTCGAACATCCAGTCCCAGTCTCTGCGACAAATCAACAAACACGTCAACGGCATCAACAAGTAACAACTCACACCAAAAGCCTCACAAGAAAATGCCACGCATTGCAGAAGCATCACCTTCGCAAGCATCCGAGCGTCCGACGCCGCTTGCTCCAGAGAAGCGATAATGAATCTTATTGGACATCATTATATCCCCGAAGCCCATGAAAGCTCAAAATCGCGCCGCCACCAAGACTCATCTCTTTTTCCCAGCAGTATCTGAGGATGCGCTTGATTTGGGGATGGGAGAAGGAAGCGAGCTCCATGCCGCCAGAGGACGTCGCCGCCGAGCCTCGCGCTACTTCATTTTGAGGATCTTCTGGGCGTCGGAGTCGGAGTCGGAGTCGCTGCCGTCATCTTCTGGGGGAATCTAAGCCAGCGCGGCCGGTGATGGACGTCGCGGTGTGCCGAAGGGACCACACCGTCTGGAACAGACAACGGTGAGGAGGCGACGTTGTTCCAAAGGGCGAAAGAGATATCCGTAGTGGACGGATAATGGCTCTTGCTTCATTTTCCTCTTTTTTGGCTCTTTTTTTTTTTTTTTCTAAGCAATGTGCTTGACAAATTTCATTATTCATCTTTTCAATTCAACTCTTACACCATTACACCAAGATACAAAAGGAGAAGACATTAGAAACAAGCCTTGATAAGGGAAATGACATTTGATGCCGATTAGATGACATCTTTATTTACGAAGACTACATTACATGGTTTAAAGAGACAACTCCTCAACAATTTCACTGTCCATGAAACTTGATGACCCTCCACTTTGGCCTCTCCATCCACTGGACTGCACTTCTCTCTAGCATTCTCACGCCTCGCGCAAGCCATTTGGGCCATCCCATTGCACTTACAATGTATGCTATGGAAATTCCAATGACAATTCCAGATGCATAACCTATCCACACTACTTTCTGTTTGAACCAACTCTCATGCCCTTCGCGGTCCAAAATCGATGAGGACAATGGTGGAGCAGGTTGAGGATCGTCAAGGCATGCTTTTGACAATGGAGTTCCACATAAGCTTGGATTCCCACTAAACGAGTCATTTGAAAATGTGCTCAATTGTTTGTCTTGAGGAATTCGACTAGTGAGTTGGTTCTTCAAGAGGTTTAAGTATCCAAGAGATGTCAAATCTCCTAATGCTCTAGGAATTCTCCCACTAAGCATGTTCGAAGATAGATCAAGCCATCCAAGATTAGTCAAGTTTCCTAAAGTCAAAGGAATGGAACTCGTAAGGTGATTGTGAGAAAGGTTGAGCCCTATGAGATAGCGAAGATGGCCAAAAACTTCGGGAATGTCTCCTTGGAAAGAGTTGCATGACAAGTCAATGGTTGTGAAGATGGTCAAGATCTTCACTAGCTTTGTCTCTCTCCCTTTCATCATCACGGTCACGGTATTTTCATATGACAACCCAAAGGAACGAGAATCCCGTGTCATGTACGATGGTCCGTATCGCCCATCTTCTGTATTCTTCATGCCTTCAAGGTTCATTATCAAGTTGGCTGGTAAATGACCGCAAAAGTTGTTGTTCGAGAGATCCAAAATGCGCAATTTTGTAAAGATGAGATCTCCCTTCGGAATGTTCAAAGGACCCTTCAAATTGTTGGACCTCAAAATGAGAACTTTCAGTTCTGGAAGTTTTCCCAACCATGCTGGGAATGTGTCCTTCATCTGATTGATACTGAGATCTAAAATTTCCAGATTTGTACAATTGACAAGGGACCGGGGCAACGTCCCTTCAAACTGATTTTGACTCAAGTCAAGAGTCGTCAATGTATGTATCAAAGACATTGTTTGTGGAATTGTGCCCTCCAAGTGATTCATTCCCAAGTTCAAAACCGAGAGAACAGTGCTAAAATTTGTTAAGCACCAAGGCAAGCTACCAATTAAGCTGTTGTTAGACAAATCAATCATCTCGAGATTGGTGGCGTTGCATATCAAAGAAGGGATCCTTCCTATTATAACATTATTTGCAATGGAGTAATACTTTGTGACGGGAGACAGAAGTGGAATTGGCCCTCCAAATTTGTTGTTGGACAAATCTATTACTTGTAATGAGGTGTTGGAGAAAACCTTCGTGGGCCACCATCCAATAAAATTATTGTTGGAAATAGATAAATATGTAAGAGCAGGGAAGGAGAGTTCAAAGGCAGTGAGGTTGATCCTACCATGAAATTTGTTGGATTGCAAATCAAGGTATTGCAGTCGCGGTGCTTTCAACCAATGTGGGAATATATCATTAAACCCGTTGTGACCGAGAGATAGTTGTGATAATTTTGCCCATATGACTAGGGAGTGCGGTAATGACCCTTGTAATTTATTTCTACTCAAGTTTAGATAGTCAAGATTGGTTATATTGCCAAAACATGGGGGTATATTTCCTAAGAGACTATTGTTAGACAAATTTAAAACCGAGAGTGAACTCAACTTACAAATCGAAGAGGGGATCTCACCGGTGAAACCATTGCTCTGGGCAAAAAAATAACGAGTAGAAGGTGAAGGGATCGGGAGTGGTCCTTGTAATTTATTACTACTCAAGCATAGATAGTCAAGATTGGTTATATTACCTAAACATGGGGGCACAGTTCCCGAGAGATTATTGTGATGTAATGTTAGTCGTAGGAGTGAACTCAACTGACAAATCGAAGAGGGGATCTCATCGGTGAAACCATTGTCCGCGGCATAAAAGTAACGAGTAGAAGGTGAAGGGATCGGGAGTGGTCCTTGTAATTTATTACTACTCAAGCTTAGATAGTCAAGATTGGTTATATTACCTAAACATGGGGGCACAGTTCCCGAGAGATTATTGTGATGTAATGTTAGTCGTAGGAGTGAACTCAACTGACAAATCGAAGAGAGGATCTCATCGGTGAAACCATTGTCCGCGGCATAAAAGTAACGAATAGAAGGTGAAGGGATCGGGAGTGGTCCTTGTAATTTATTATGACTCAAGCTTAGATAGTCAAGATTGGTTATATTACTAAAACATGGGGGCACAATCCCCGAGAGATTATTGTGAGATAATTTTAGTTTTAGGAGTGAAATCAATTGACAAATCGAAGAGGGGATCTCACCGGTGAAATTATTTCTCCCGGCATAAAAGTAACGAGTAGAAGGTGAAGGGATCGGAAGGGGTCCTTGGAGTGAGTTTTTTTTAAGGTTAATATACAACAACCGTTTCCAATGTAGTTGGTGTATACCTCCCTCCAGAAGGTTATGAGAAAGATCTAAATGTTTCAATGTATGTTGGCTTATTCCCCAAAACCATCTCGGAATCTCTCCACTAATCTTATTGTAAGAGAGGTTTAAGTATGTTAAACTTTCTAATGAATTCAAGAAATAGGGCAACTTGGTCAAATTGCTCCTTGACATGTCCAACACTTGAAGCTTCGGGAGATGGAGGGAATTATTGGAATAGAGAGTGCCATGAATCGAATGGGAAGCAAGATGGAGACCGATGACGTTACCGGTGACATTGTCGCAAGTGACCTCATCCCATGAGCAGCAATCTACACTCTTGTTCCATGATATGCCCCTCTTGTTCCATGATATGCCCATTTCGAATGAGCAGGGGACCCGTGATTTAATGGTACAGGGCGACTCAAAATGGTCTGACGCAATTTTATCAAGGATGAATGAATTCTTAAAATTGAGCAAGGCATCACGCTGGTCAGGAGGGCAAAGGGGGGAGGTGAAGGGAAGATGGGAATGTAAGAAAAAGAGGAAACAAAGGAGGCCAAAGAACCGATGCCACCCCATTTTGCAATTTAGCACGTGAGCAGTGAGTTTATAGGAGGTGGAGAGTGCTTCCACTTATATAGCCTTTGTCAAGTGTGAAGTCACTGAAGGAGGTCTTCTCCAAGGTTCCATTGGTGGGCTCACAGCATGTGTCACCCATTTTGAAAGCTCTATTACTCGGCATACCAGTAAATTTCATGTAAGATTAAGTTAGAATGATATCTTATTTTCTCATGGTTAAGGAAGATCAGATTTTTTGTTTGAGTTAGTTTAGTCATAGGTACATAAGTGTGTAAAATAAATATCCTGGTTAAAAGAATTTTTCTTTCTAGATTAGATTGTCTGTTATTTTATATCAATCATGACAACGATGGATAGAAGGAAACATTAATTTGAATTAGGCCTTGGGACCCTTACCCTTGGGGTCTACACTACATCTTGAAGATAAACACAACAATGACTTAACAACGAACATAATAAGGCATAGAAAGAAGATTACTTATTAATTAATTTTTATGAGGCGAAGTGATTGTTTTATTAGTTATAGTTTAGTAATTTTACCAAAGTGACATTAACTTTTCCGGTAATCTAAGAAGTAGCGGTCATAGACCATAGTCGGGTAACTGGGTTATAAATTCTCCATATTTGAGCTTTACGTTGTAGAAACGTCCCTCCTATTTACGACGCTCCTTAATCAGTCCCACTTTGGGGCCTCAAAAATGGGTACCGCACTTGTTTGTGGATGTTAACTTGGATGTATTCTCTTCCCAGCATCAATCGGCGCTGCATTTTCTAGATCTCATTATTCCATGAAATGAATAAAAATTGCTTTAAATTATTGAAACGTCTATAGGCGACCTAACAATCCTCTATAACTAAATTGCTGTAATTATCACTAGAAAACTGCCTAAGGCGACAAAAAGTTTTACGACAAAAATAATTTGGTCACCTTAGGGGCACCAGAGGAGACGAAATTCGATTTTGTTGCCGTAGGTATGCCGAAGGAGACAAAAACTGGTTTCTATCGACTTAGGTTGAGTTAGGCGATGGTCGATTGCGAAGAAAAAGAACCTTTGTCGCCTTATTTCCGAGTTGCTAACTCAACCTTTCAGATTTTTTAAATATAATTTTCAAATCAGAATTACAAGATTTAACAAGTCACAAAAAGAAACAGAATTTAAACTGAGTTGTTCTACTTAAGAAGAAAGGCTTATTAATTGACAACCCATAACAACGGGAAAGCCTCCAGTAATACCGTCAGACATAAGAACAAATAAAAGTCTAAAAAATTATTCGATGCTTCTTTCCGAAGACAATTCCTATGTATATTCGGATCGCGTTAAATAAGTCCTAATTGATTGATGTTACCGAGAGACTTTGAAATATAGTGGCGTAGTCCACTTCACATCGGTGGGCTGATATTGGCAGAATTCAATGTTTTTCGGTCGAGGACAGTGGCTCTAGGACAGCGGTGCACTTAAATTCTAATGTAAAGAAGTCAAAGTCTCCTTGAGATGACATTATTGGGGTCACAAATTTGATTCTCTTGGTGGATTTACTTGGGTGTGGAAAATTCTTACTTGCTTGGCTCTGTATATACATGATGTGAAAGTCTTCTCCGCCTTTCTTGAAAAGTTTATTAGTCAATTGTGTGATGGCATTTTTCATTTCAAAAGATATGTATGACTCTTGTGATCACTATCTAATAAATAAATTTAGAAAATTCATTATAAAGAGGGTAGTCATTTATGAATTTTTTTCCTTTAAGATAACTTTGAATTTTTAGAAATTTTGAATCTCCAATATCCTTTCTTGTTTCATATGGTGCTTGTTAAACAATTAAGGGCTACAATAATAACTTTCAACTTTTAGAGAATTGTCTCACAACTTTAAGATGCCGTGACCTTAAAATATATATTACCAAATACACAAATCGCAACACTTTACATCATTACTGCAACTATATCAAATATATTTTGCTTTCTATTAGTTTGATTCAAAGTTAAAGTGATCATTGTGTACTGCTGAATATAGACAACATAAATTCATTTGATTAAAAAAAGAAAATTCACTTGATTACTAAATTACCATTATGCATGTTTGTCTAGTCAAATCTCTTTATATATCCACTTCGTAGGGCAAATGAATGTTAAAAATCAAATCCGTAATGATGAAAGAAAAAGAATGTAGAAACATAGCTAAGGAGAGGCGACATAAAGTAAGCTCCAGTAACAAGTTACGAGGGTGAGATATTAAAATTTCCTACGATGATTTCATAAAATGATACGTATTTGATAAAATTCGGACAAAAAAGCAAGCAGCTCTGCGGGGCAGCAATCCCTGTCCTCGTCAGCACAAGAAGACAATAAAGATCAACAATCGGTCCAGAGATTAGGATTGACAGTCACGGAATCGCCCCAAGCTATAACGTGGGAATCTTTACCGTCATTTCTGGGAACTTTCTTCCTCCTACCATAGAGTCTAGTCTTAGCTTCAATTTCGGGGCGGAATCAAAAGACCTGCATAGAGTCCTTGTGGAAAGGTCTGCATAATCGCTCGGTTGGATGAGGATTTGACGCCACCCCACCTTCCACGGCAGAAGGATGCATGATTGAAGGGGATTTTGCAAGAATTGCAGGTTTGGGATATCTCTGCATCTGACAAGCCGCCCATCAGCCGCAGAGACTAGAAGACGACAAACGTCTAGTTAAATAAAAATAGGGAAGCCCCAAAAATCTGATTTTGGCATAAATGAAGGCATGTTTGGCAATTTAATTGGCATCCTACTTTTCTTTTTTAATTAATGTTTGCCGTGCGAAATCAATTTTGTTGGACTCGGTGGAACGTGAAAACCAAGAATCAAATCATCATCAATTTTCTCATACGAATTGACTCTTGATGACCAATGCTTTCATATTCTAAGTCAGTAAAAAGTATCGTAAAACACACTTCATTCTATGGGACAACATCCTAATTACGGGGAATAGAAAGTGGCTTCACAAAAAATGAGAATGCACTTAAGTCGTCCCGTACTGCTTTTTATTTCATCCATCTAAGTTGCAAAGTCAAGTCTCCTTCGTTTTTCATAAGCCAAAAGTCGGGGCAAGCCTCCATGCATTGTTCTTCACGGTTGTCGTCGGGCTTCGCCAGCAGCACAAAGGTCGACGAGGGTTGCCCCTGACCCTCGTCAACCACAATGAGAAAAAGAGAAAAGAAAAATTACAATAAAAATTTATAAAAAAGAAAATTACAAAAATTGTTCATGTTAGCAGCGACGGCCGATTGTGCCACGTAAAACAGCAAACATCCATATTAGCAATTTCCAGCTTAAATGACTTGATTGGCAAATTGTCAAAAGATTTATGACAAAATTTGCCAAATTGAAAGGTCTAAAATTAAATTTACACAAATGCAATAGGTTTATTATTGTTTTGATAATTTTCCCCATCACTCCTTTTGTACAAATATTATGGGGTCGCCATCCTGATCCTACCCTAATATATTCATCCCTAAGACACAACAGTCCTAAGATCTTTGTGTGTTTGTGTTTGTATACGCAACTATTTACATATAATGTCTAGTGTACTTGTTCCGTCTTTACGGGATGTAATCAGGATAGACCTAGGGCATATCTAAGATAGTCGATTACCTCGTGTGCCGATTGGTATAATTTTGTAGGTCGCATTCGCTTGCGACCTTCCCAGGTGAATAAGGGTTAACTTCAGTGCATATGTACTTGTATAGGATTCAACTGCATCTGTACTGGCTGGCACCAGCATGCATATTACCCAGGTAGATTCGAATGCAAAAGCATAACCGAGTTTTACATATCCAAATGACTGTCAAAATAAACATTTATAAGAACAGAGCTTAACCTGTGATATCCAGATTTTCGGGTTTTAATTTGACTGGATAAATAAGATCCTGTCTCATCACTCGTCAATTTATTGACGGGTCCGAAATTTCAATAAAGAAATTATCGGAAGAAAAATTTGAAGCCCGAAAAGAAATAGAAAGGGAAAGAGAAAAGAAAAGAAAATTAAGGCTATTGTTTTATTTCTTTTCTCTCTCTCCCTCTCTTTTCCTTTCTTTTCTTTCTTTTTCTTTCTTTTCTCTCTCTTCTCTCTCCTCTCTTTTCTCTCCCACTTTTTCCCCCACGTGACCGAAGGCTTCCCCTTTCCTTCGTTTCTCGCTCGTGAAAACCAGAAGCGAGGAAGAAGAAGCCACACGGCTGCAGCTCGACGGAGCAGCTCGTCCCGCCGCCTCACCGCCGCCCGCGCCCGCGTCCGCGCCGCGCCCGAGTGCCCGCCGCTCGCCGTCGTCCCGCCGTCCCGCGCGATCCAGCCGCGAATCAGCCCTGTTTCGCCCTTGTCCGCACCGACCAGCCACCGTCCGGCCACCTCCGGCCACCGCCCAACTCCGCCCGACCTCCCCGACGTTCCCCTCGCCCTCCGCCGGCCTTGCTCCGCCATCTCAGCCACCGGAACAGCCTCGTTTGGCCATGAACAGCAGCTGGAAAAATGGGTTTCCAGCACTGTTCAAGGCCGTTTTGGGCCGTTTCCCGGCCCCGAACCCGAGCCGCGCTTTGGGAAGAATTGTTCCTCGCGTCGCCGCCGTCGGATTGATCCGATTTGCGCGTGATTTGGTGAGTAATCTCACTAATCCCGGATTAGTTGGCTAATTATGCTTTAGGTTGGTTTAGTTTTAATTAATTATGTTTAGGTTGTTAGATTAGAAGTAATTAGTAATTATTAGTCAATTGTGATGCGATTTAGATAAATTGATTGTGCAATTAACAAGTAGACGTGGTCTACTATTTATTGGGAGTGTCTCGGGAATTTTCGGACCTCTAATTGAGCTTCAATTTGATGATTCGGGCTTAAGTGAGATTTTTGGCATTTAAATATTAATTTTCGGAATTAAATTAAATAATTATTTATTTTCCGAAAATTTAAGGGAGATGGTCTGGAACCGGAATATTATGAGGATGACTGTGGTGAAGTCCGTTTATTTAATCGGACTTTATTTTAAGCTAAATTGAATTTTTAATATTAATTAATTTTCGAAATTAATTAAATAATTATTTATTTACTGAAAATTCAACTGGGATGACCCGTGATCGGAAAATTATGTTGATGACCGTGGTGAAGTCCGTTTATTCAATTGGACCTTATTTTGAGCTAAACAGAATTTTTAATAATAAATAATTAATTTTCGAAATTAATTAATTATTTATTTATTTTTCAGAAATTAAGATTGAGATGGGCGACGACCGAAATTTCGTGCCGATTGTCATGGCGCAGTTCGTTTATTTAATCGAGCTTTAGTTTGTGCTGAATTGAATTATTTGTGAAATTGAGAATTATCCTTTAATGGATTAATATTTGATTATTAATTGGAAAACAACCGGGTGTCGGTTGACAGCACCAAAAGTGTTTTGGTGGGCTATAGAGAATAATGGGAATATTGGACTGTGGAGAGGGTATACTATATCGGCCTTCGGGCGATATGTCAGCTTTGGGTGAGCAGTATACCAGTATACTATATCGACATACGGGCGATATGTCAGCTTTGGGTGAGCAGTATACTTTATTATCAGCTTTGGGTGAGCATAGGGTATACTATATCGGCCTTCGGGCGATATGTCAGCTTTGGGTGAGCAGTATACCAGTATACTATATCGACCTACGGGCGATATGTCAGCTTTGGGTGAGCAGTATACTTTATTATCAGCTTTGGGTGAGCATATGGTATACTATATCGGCCTTCGGGCGATATGTCAGCTTTGGGTGAGCAGTATACCGGTATACTATATCGACCTACGGGCGATATGCCAGCTTTGGGTGAGCAGTATACCTTATTATCAGCTTTGAGTAAGCTATGCTATCTACTTATCAGCTTTGGGTGAGCAGTCCTGATTCGATAGGACTTCATAGATAGTATTGAATATGCCGACTGAGCATGGGTCGTGATGGCTTGTAATCGACTAGGTCGATTGATCATTGCTTTGATTTGACGTCGTGAATTGATTGACTGATTGGAAATGACCGTGAGTGGTCTTGTTGGCATTTAATCGACTAGGTCGATTTGATCGATGCTTCGATCTGTGATATGATTGCTTAGGTGCATATTATGAATTGTACTGACTTGCAGGTGGGATCTGATGCGAAGGTACGTCTTCTGACCTGTGCGTGTTTAGGTAGCCTATAGTATAATAGTTTACTAATTGGGCTTAGTGGGGTAGAACTCGCTGAGACGTAGTCTCATCCCAGTTTGGGGAAAAACATTTCAGGACCCCGCTAAGGAGCTGAGGAGGAAGAGTCGGAGAAGGATTTTTGGGAAAAGAAGATAATCCTGAGAGGGGCCTTGAGTACGACCCGGATGAACTGAGATTGTATCTTCTTTGATATCTCCATCTTGATGTGAATAGAGTTTAGAACAAAAAGTTGTGAAGTGTTCTGGTTTATGGTTTGTATAAAAGTTTGGTTATAAATTTCAATATGAAAAATATGGCCCTGCTTTTTCACCAAAAAAAAAAAATAATATGGCCCTGCTTTTTTATCCCATCGTTTTATTGTCTGGGGATTTTAACTGCTTCCGCATGTGCTTAATTAATGAAAGGGTCGGCGATACATTATCCTGGGATATCGCATTATAAAATCGACCAAATAGGAGGATGTGCACGTGCCTGAGGATCGGGGCGTGACATAACCTCCGTTTTTGTTTCTTCTTTCTGTCAAACTATTTGCATTATTTCGCTCCTTTTATAACTCTCCGGAGCTGATAAAATTAGCAGGCAATGGAAAGGTAAGGCAAATAAATAACGTTTAGCAGCATAACTACTCTCTTTTGAGCCATTGCGCAGGACTGAACCCGGCACCTAATTAAAATTAGCACCCCATCATCCCCAGCATCTCGTACAGTTGTCAAAGTCATCATGTTACCCATTAAATTGGGAGTTTCTCCTAAGAAGCCTGTGTCCTCGATAGACAAGGTAACAAGAGTACCAGTCCAATTAAATTTGGAAGAATACAGGACATGTCGAGATTGGAACTTACATCTAGAGCAGTAAGTCTGGGTAATCGAAAAACATAATCCAGAAGTATTACCTTAAGGAACAACACGAAACGCTTAAAGGTGTCAAAGAAGAAGACAGATCCACAAAGGATATTGGTGAAACCATTGACATATCTATTTCATCAACAACAAGCATTCTCATTATTTTTAGATTCTGAACAAGCATTGTGAAAATTAAATTTTCTAGCATAAAAGAAGAGAGTGAGTTTAATTCATAATCATTGTAAGAGAGATCGAGGGACAAAAGCTTGGAGAGGCGAGAGATTTCACTAGGAACAATACCCAAAAGGTGTGAATGAGAGAGATTCATAAGAGTCATTTTTGCAAAGAAACTCAAGTTAGTCTAAATGTGTGGCTAGAAAAGTTAATACGGGAAAAAATTTGAGGCTTTGAAGATGGCAAAAGAGAAGAAGGGAGCTATTAGAGTGGAGAGCACCACGAAACTAATTCCAAGTAAGATCAAGACCGATAACGTTATCGGTGACGCCATCGCATATGACACGGTTCCTCGAGCAGTGATCTATGCGCTTGTTCCATGAGTTTGTCTTTGGACAAGATGTGACCCAAGAGTCTACGCCCTTGTTCCACGAGCAGCAAGCCGTGTCGTTCTTCAACCTACTTCTCCTGTGATTGCGGTATCGATTAGTCAATTTGAAGAGTGAGTGAATTGGAAAAACTGTAGTAACCCATTACTCTGCACAGGATGTAATTATTTTTACTGAGGAAGGGAGGACAGCAAAATGTAAACATAGAAAAACGAGAAAACAAAGACTTTGCTATAATCCCTTGCCCTTTTTCAGGACACCAAAGTTCGTTGGCTCTAGGAGAGCGTTTCGCTTATGTTATAGATCCATAGTCTTCTTATTATTGGAGTCATAGATTAGACTAGATTGGGAATTTTTTAGGTACCAATTTCATGGCCATATAAGACAGTTAGCGTATATGTTGGCGATTTGCAATGGACTAAATTTCCATAAATGTAAAATGTTTAAGACTCAATTTATACAATTACAATAAATGTAAGATATTTTATTTTTAATTTTGCTGAAGTGAGACAAGGTTTGGTAGAATTCCATGTTTTCGGGTTGACCACAATGGCTTTAGGACAACTTAGCAATTCATTATGAAGACTAAGAAGTCAAAGTCTTCTGGATATGACAATCACAAACTTAATTTTCTCAATTGTCTTGGTGGTTTTACTTGCGTGTGGAAAATGCATTTAGTGCCATAGAAGTTTCTTCTTGGCTAAATGCATAAAAGACTATGAAGGAGACTTTAGGGCATCCGTTCTAAATGGGCATAGACAAATTGGCGTATAAGTTGGATTTTATCGGTTTTTTCTTGCATATCATGTCAAGTGTGGAATAGAATTGTTCTACATCCAGATGATGTGCAAATTTTGTCCACTTTTCTTGAAAGGCATACTAGTCAAGTTTATAGTGAAATTTTCATTTCAAAGATATGGGTGATTTTTGGGTAAATCATTATGAAAAAGGCAGTCATTTATGAATTTTTTTTTAGTAAGATAACTTTTAATTTGCAAATACATTTAATTTCTAATGTCTTCATATTTGAGAAAGTGCTTTTACAGTTACAATAGCTTACAACAACTTTCAGAAAGCTACCTCACACTGATTTTAAAAGTTGTAATTCTAAAATGCGTATCACCAAATACGCTAATTGCAATACTTTACACAACAGATACAGCATAGCACAGTTGCAACGATACTAAACATGCTTCAGTTTTTAATAGTTCAATCCAAAGCTGCATGACCATCAGATACCGCTAAATATACTCAACATCGATTCAATTGATTGCTAAGTTACTAGTATGCTTAATTGTCAAGTAAATTCCCCTTATGCATCCACTAGCATTCGCCAAATGAATGTTAAACGTGAAATTTGCAACGTAAAAGAATTCAGTGGAGGATGTACAGAAATAACTTAGGGAGGCAAAATAAAGCAAACTCCAAATCTAACTCCGAGGGTGTAATTTCGATTTGATCAAAGTCGGGCTAGAACCAAGCGGTCCAAAGGGGCGTCGGTCCCCGTCCCCGTCAACCCAAGCACCCAATCAAGATCAACAATCACCAGTCTTCTTTGAAAGGTCTGTCCGTGGGGCTTGCATACCCTTCCGTTCCAACTTCTTCTCCGATAAAGATAACTTCAACTTGCCTTGCGGGTTGGGAGTTGAGTCAAGATCCGTCTTTTTCGTAAGAGTCCTTCGATATTGGTTTACCACCAGTACCAGACAAAGGAAGCAACTTTCTTCGCCTTGAATTGAGCATCCCCTTAATTTTAAGCCTGTCATGTACTGGTAATCATATTTTAACATGTGACTATTTTTTTCATACTATTAGTAGCTGTAATTTTTACAGGTATTTTACTTGGGTCGTTGGCCATTGAACGTAGAAAATACCAATAAGAACACTTGTCGAGCTGGACATCCAAAACACAGCCGGACAATTTCTTAAAAAATGTAGAAAACAAAAACAACAAAATTAAAGAGACAACAAGGTGACTATGGTCTTTCATTTTATTTTATTTAAAAAACAATTTCTTAATTACTTTTTCTTTTTCTTTTCTTTTTCCTTTCTCTTCGCATGGTCACTAGTTATGACAATCGACCATAGGTGAGCTCGAGCCATGCTATAATACTATATATGTTTTTGTTGTGCTTTGTACTTTTTCCACCTTTACCATAAATAATGTAGCTTGTGCTCATCAAATTTGGTTTGAAGGAGTTCATGAAATTTTCACAAGCAATATATGATGAAAGCTATTTTTATTCACCAATGATCAACATTGTGATGTGAATCTGTCCAATTCGATGTAATTGGTCATCCATGTGATTTCCAGTGCAAGCAAAGGACAGAGTTTCTTTCAAACATTTATACGAAGTCTCCAACGCAATTTCTTTTCCACGTTTCCCATTGATCTCACATGGCTTTTTCCACAATCGATGCATTGAATGATTGTGTCGCGGAAGTTCTTGGAAATAAAATAGCTCAATCAGATGTAAACTCGCAGCGCAAGATTCACCGTGGTCAACATTGCTTCTTGCAATCGAGATAAAGTGTCACTCAGGGCCCAGGGCGAGCTCCTTTCTTAATTCGCTGTTTGTCATTATTATTATTATTTTTTTTTTTTGGAGTTCACGACACGGCTTGAAGGAATTCTTCTGCGCGGCCAACAAGAGGTACTCCCACCCCAACGAGATTTATATGTTCTCCAGAAAAAAAAAACTCCCAGCAGGAACCCCTTTCTTACTTCGCTGTTCTGTCATTTTTTCTTTTTTTGGAGTACACGACATGGCTTTTTCTTGTTCTTTTACAGAAGTCAACAAATCCACTTTTGACCGGAACCCACCGAATATTCAAGCTCCTGTTTCTTGCGTGGCTTTCAGACGTCCACCGCGCGCCTTCTCGAAGATATTAGATGAGAGTTTTGCTAATATAACTGTTTTTGCATAACTGCTAGAGTAACGGATGAGGGATGGACCTGTTAATAATTTCAAATTATTTGTTATCTTTTTTTTTTTATGATCTAGAGCAGAATGTTTTTATCACAGTGAATTAAGGACAGTCATTTAATCATTTCTCATCAGATAAAATCAATCAACTGAGAAACAAACCCATAGTCAGAGCAAATATACTATGTTCCCTCCTAACAAAATCCAAACTTGAGTCGGATTAATGGGCGCATCGGATTTGAACAAATCGAGATCTTCAAAATGGTTTGGATTTCATACACATGCTAAAACTCGAGACATAATATTACAATTTTTGTTTGCAATCAAAAAAGATGTTTTGTTGTTGCCCTCTGTATTATTCCACCAAAGTGGGTGATCGAACAATATTCAAGCAAATCTTCAATCCATCATCAAATTTAACTTAGAATAACATTATGAGCTGCTGCGGAGACAACCAAGTTGGATAATGAAAAAAAAAAAAGAACAGATGACAAAGGTCTCATATTTTTTTAAAACCCGATTATCGTATCTTTTTATCATGATAAGATCACTGCCAACTCCAAAATCAAACTCCACATTTTGGAGTTGGCCATCTCGATCTCATCCCAATATATTCACCACCAACAAACAACAGTCATAGATCTTTGTCTAGTGTAGTTGTTCTGTGCTAAGGTGATGTAATCAAAATGGATGCAATGCTGATGGTATGAGAGAGGATACAGTAAGGACATATTTCATGTAGTTGATTACGGTGTATATAGATTGGTATTTATTTTATACACCCTATTACTTCACGACCTTTCCAAGGGAAAAAATGTGTTGGTTTAATTTCAGCACAGGTACATTTACGCCATATTCAAGTACAATTGTTCCGCCAAGAGCGTGGATATAAATAGGTGGATTCGAATGTGAAGTATAAACCGAGTTTTGCACATACCTACAAATGAGTGTCAAAATAAACACTCATGAGAAGAGAGCTTAACCTCCTTTTTTTTTTATCAGATGATTTGCAGTATTTCGTTCTGCTTACAACTCCCTAGATTTGATAAAATTAGCAGGCATTGGAAAGGCAAAGACATTTTTAGTTTCACTCATCTTATAACCATTCTCCTTTTAGCTATAAGGAACTTCCTAAATCTAGCACCCCATCATCCACCGGGTATTCGGTTCATATACTACCCAGAATTACAAAATGATTTAACCGGAACCCAAGGAAGAAAACGTAATGTTACAATGTAGATTACCACGAGAGGTGAGTATCAATTGGGTGATCATATATTGCGACTAGGTAATTGCCTCACAAGATTACCCTAGGAAACGGGTAAGGGACTTATGAGCCCTTTGCAACACCATGCTAGCTTCTCTCTCGTTTTTATTAGTAGCAGCTGGCTATTCTTGAATCGAATGCACACTCCTCACAAGCTTTCGCAGCTCTTATTGGAAGTACAACGAAGGAAGATATTCACCATAAACATGTGAACCCAATACTAATTTTGACAATGCAACATAGTAGATGTCAACAGCGCTAAGTACTGGCAATTGGCAAATGCAAATCTCAGCGACGGGCAATGTGTTGCGTTGTGCACTGAAGAATGATCTAAACATTATTAAGTTTGTGCATGGCAAGGGCAGGCACATACAAAATGTTGTGCACGTTACAGAGGAATGAATTAGCCCGACCGGCCATAAGCTTGTGCAAATGTTACCTACATGCCCATGAAAAACCATCAATCTAGTTTACGTTGTCAAGAGCAGTACGTCAAATGAGAAATTACTTTCTATTTTCAGTACATAAAACTGTCGACACTTGATATTGAGTACTTAAATTCTTAGTGCTTATTTTTTTAGTCTTATCAAACGGCCTTTTAGGCTTCGAATATGTGGGCCTAGTTAAAGCGCCCGAGATCATCCATAAGAGAGAGCATGTGATGCAGGTGCAGGGTGGGCGATTGTTGTTTTGAGTGAAATAATGGATGGAATCAGAGTGTGTGGGAATGAATGTCAATGGGCAAATGCAACATGCACATATCATGCCGTGAGGTCTAACGTATCTAATTCGATGAATAAGGATTCTATGGTTCAGAACACTTGGTAGAAATCAGCAGCTCTCAGTGAATATGAAGCCAGGATTTTAGTGTATGCTTAAGAGATTTGTAACCAGCAAGGAGTGTTTCCAATGGTTTCTTTACAACTAAGTATCAAATCAATGACGTACTGGTGAAACTTTCTTCTCTAGGTGATTGGGAAGCGGACTTCTCGCACCGCCCGTACATGCTGAACTCTTTTTCCTCAAAGAGGATGCAAATGAAACTTTGAGTAGCAGCGGAAGGCAATGCAGATTTTTTTTTTTTTTCAAGCGACGAAGTTAAAAACCAGGTATCCCCTCCTCTTCCCCGTGTCCATGTTCGAAATCTTCTCTCTTTCGTCATTATCTTTGCCAACCCAGGTCTCCGATACCAATAAAGCTCGCAGCCTGCTCTGGTCACCATCTTCCGTGGCCTCAATTGAAGCATCCATTAACTCAGGCTCCACTTCACGCAGCAACTTCCCTTTAAGGAAGTCACATTGCGCAACAAATCAATGACACCTCTCGTGCGTATTTTGTAGAGTACAACTAAGTAAAACTGCTTTAGCAAAAAGAAAAGGAAAAAAAAAGACGGCTTGAGCATTCATCTACGAATTTCCCGAGCACATCATTAGCAGTTACCGATCATTCATCAATATATGCTCGAGGAACTATACTGCAAGAACCATCCAAGCATTTTAAAGTACAAGCCGACGCACTCAATTTCAATCTAAGTGGAAAAAAAGCGGCAGTTGGGAAAGACCTGCTTACTCCAAGTACTATTTTACCCAGAAAGAACTCATCGTGCAATAGCCGATCATAGCAAAGAAGATACCAGGTGAAGCGGCGTGAAAGGCGAAAAGATTCTCACAAACACACACGTACACACTCGTAAAAACATGAATAAAAATGTGATAGTACCAATGAAATTGAACTGCCTTCGCTTTCCTTCTCGGACATCCGGTCCCAGTCTCTGCGGCAAATTAACGAACATCACAACGGCATGAACAAGTAACAACTCAGACCAAAAGCCTCAAGAGAAAGAGCCACGCATTGCAGGAGCATCACCTTCGCAAGCATCTGAGCGTCCAACGCCGCTTGACTCCAGAGAAGCCATTCCGCAATTCCTCTTTTAAAAGAAAGGATAATGAATCTACAGTGCTACGTTATTGAACATCGTTATATCCACGAAGCCCGTGAAAGCTCAAAATCGCGCCGCCTCCAAGACGCATTTTTTTCCCCAGCGCTTGGATCTGGGCATGGGAAAAGCAAGCGAGTTCCATGCCCCAGGGGACGTCGCGGCCGAGCCTCGCGCTTCCTCTGGTTGAGGCTCTTCTGGGCGTCGGAGTCGAAGTCGCTGCCGTCATCTTCTCGGGGGATCGTACGACGGCGGGCGGTTGGGGAATCTGAGCCCGCGCGGCTGATGATGGACGTCGCGGAGTGCCGAATGGACCACACCGTCTGGAACAGACAACGGTGAGGACGCGACGTCGTTCCAAAGGGCCAAAGAGATACCTGTAGTGGATAACGACTCTCGCTTCATTTTCCTTTCTTTTTTTTTTTGGCCTCTTTTTTTTTTTTTTAAGCTGTGTGCTTGACAAATTTCATTATTCATCTTTCCAATTCAACTCATACACGATTACCTTAGTTTAAGAACGGAGTAGGTTTATAAAAGACTCAATGAAAAGAAATAAGTGCGAGATCTATCCTACAAAAAGACCCCGTAATGTCACACCTGTATTTCCTCTCAATTGGGAAGAAAAAGATTAAATAGGAATTAGGAGGCCATATGGTAGTGAAGATAAACACCATGTCAGGAACTTCAATTCTTGACTACCATTGAATAAGCGGGTATAATAGCCTTCTATACCTAGGGTGAGAAGAGGTGGGTGAAAGGCCCATTGCAGAGTTAACACACCCTTACAAGCAAAGTCAAATTAACCAACCGCCGACTCTATATCCCCAGTTAATTTGACTTTGCCCGCAAGATACAAAAAAAGAAGACATAAAAAAAACAAGCCTTCATAAGGGAAATGACATTTGAAGCCGATTAGGCGACATCTTTATTCAGTAAACCTACATTATATGGTTTAAAGAGACAACTTCTCAACAATTTCTCTGTCCATGAAACTTGATAGCCTTCCGCTTTGGTTTCTCCATCCACTCAACTGCACTTCTCTCTAGCATTCTCATGCCTTGCACGAGCAATTTGGGCTTTCCTGTTTCAAATGCAATGTACGGTATGGAAATTCCAATAACAATTCCAAAGGCATAATCTATCCACAGTACTTTCTTTTTGAACCAACTCTTATGTCCTTAGCAATCAAAAGGTGTTGAGGACAATGGTGAAGGAGGTTGAGCATCGCCAGGGCATGCTTTTGGCCATGGAATTCCACATAAGCCTAGATTCCCACTAAATGACTAGCTTGAAAATGTGCTTAATTGCTTGTCTTGAGGAATTTGAGTAGTGAGTTGGTTCTTCGAGAGGTTTAAGTACACAAGAGATGCCAAATCTCCTAGTGCTCCCCCGTTAAGCATTTTCAAAGATAGATCAAGCCATTCAAGTTTAGTCAGGTTTCCTAAAGTTAGAGGATGGAACCAATAAGGTGGTTGTGCGAATGATTGAGCCCTATGAAAGAGTGAAGATGGCCAAAAGCTTTAGGAATGTCTCCTTGGAAAGAGTTGCGCGACAAGTCAATCAAAATGAGAATTTTTAGTTCTAGGAGTGCTCCCGACCATCTCGGGAATATATCCTCCATATAATTGTCGCTCAAATCTAGAACTTCTAGATTTTTACATTTGACGAAGGACCGAGGTGATGTGTCTCTAAACCAATTTCGACTCATGTCAAGAGTTGTCAAGCTATTTTGGAAGAAAATGATTGAGAAATTATGCCCTCAAGATGATTCATTCGCAAATTCAAAACTGACAGGTCAATGCTAAAATTTGTTATGCATCGAGGCAAGCCACTTGTTAAGCCATTGTTGGACAAGTTGGTGACCTTGAGATGGGTGGCATTGCATATCAAATAAGGAATCTTTCCCATTATGTTGTTACTTGCAATAGAATAATAAAATGTGACACATGATGTAATTGGGATTTGGCCTCCAAACTTGTTGTTGGACAAATCTATTATAGTCAATGTGGTGTTTGAGAAAACCTCGGTGAGCCACCGTCCTATAAAATTGTTATCGGAAATAAATAAAGATTCAAGAGCAAGGAAGGATAGCCTAAAAGAGTGAGGTTAATCTTACCATGAAATTTGTTGGATTGCAAATCAAGGTATTCCAGATGCGATGCTTCCAACCATCATGAGGGGATCATTGTGACCAAGAAGTAGTGTTTCTAAGTTCATGCATTTGACTAGGGAGCACGATATGGCCCTTTTAATTTATTGTTTCCCAAATCTAGACTTTGGAGATAAATTATATTACCAAAAAATGGATGTATATTCCCAAAGAGATTATTGTTAGACAAATTTAGAGACAGAAGTGAACTCAACTGGCAAATCGAAGGAGGGATCTCATCGGTGAAACCATTGTGTGAGGCATCAAAGTCAAGTATAGAAGGTGGAGGCATTAGGGGTGGTCCTTGGAGTGAGTTGTTGTGAAGGTCAATATATGACAAACTCTTCCAATGTATTTGGTGTATACCTCCCTCTAGAAAGTTTTGAGAATGATCTAATGGGTCCAATGTATCATGACTTATTTCCCAAAACCACTTCAGGATCTCCTCACTAATCCTATTGCAAGAGAGGCCAAAGTTTGTTAATATTTTTAACAAATATAAGAAATAAGGGAACTCGGTCAAGTTGCAAGAAGTCAACTCCAGCCATTGAAGAGAAAATGATGAAAGAGAGAGATTCTAATAAGTCACTTTTGGAAATGTACTCAAATTACGTGAAATGTGGGAGTGAGCAAGGTCATTACTAGAAAGGTCGAGCATCCAAAGATGGCAAAGGAGAAGGAGGGAGCTATTAGGGTGGAGAGTGCCGCAAAGCCAACTGCAAGCAAGATCGAGAGTAATGACATTACCAGTAACATTGTTGCAAATGACATCATGCCACGAGTAGCAGTCTACGTCCTTGTCCCATGAGTTTGTCTTTGAAGAAGAGTGGTAACAATAGTCTGATGCCATGTTATCAAGCGTGAAGGAGATTTTAAAATGGAGCAAGGCGTTGCGCTAGTCAGAAGGGCAATGGGAGAGTGGGAGAGGAAGGGGAGGAACGTAGAAGAGGCGAATGAGAGAAAACAGAGAAAACAGAGAGGTCAAGGATATGATGTCACCCCATGATGCGATTTAGAGAGTAAGTACTCTGACTTCTAAAATGTGAAGTGATGGACACCAAGTCTTCCTATACGACGAGTTCGACTTGTCTTGTGGGTTGTGAATTAATTTAATATGCCTATATCAACCCACTATTACACCCACCCTATTTTTCTGTAGTCATCTATTAATCTTAACCCATATCAGAAAAAGCTATTAGATCCTCCCCATTATTCAGTCTAGCATCCGAGTGAGTTTATTGGTGGTTGGGATAGGAATTTAACGACAAAAGAACGCTTCAAGTGTCATAACTTTGGCCAAAGGAACACTTTAGTGCCATAACTTACGAAAGGTACATTTAAGTGCCACATTCGAAAAAAAAACGGATCACTTGAGTGTCACTTTGGCCAAAGTCCGGCCAAAACGCCAACGTTGCGTTTTTCCGGCGAAGTGCGCCTAAAATGATGCCGTTTTGCACGCTGACGTGGCCAAAACGGCGTCGTTTTAGGCTGACGTGGTAAAAAGAAAATTAATTAAATTAATTTTAAAATTAAATTTAGTTAAAATATTTAAAATTAATAATTTTAAAATTAAATTTATTTAAAATATTTTTAAAAATAATAATTTAAAAAACTTTAAAAAAAATTAAAAAAAAAAAAAAAAAAGGAATGGAGGGAGGCGACTGAGGGATCAGCCCTCAACCGCCACCGCCGCCGCCCCGTCGCTGCCGGGAAGGGCCGGCGACGGCGAGGGGAGGGTCGCAGCCCTCACCCAGATCTGGTGAGGGTCGGCAGCTGATGCGGGAGCATCCAAACCCATCACGCATCAACAGCCCTCACCCGGTCGTGCCAAGGGCCGCCACCGCCCACAGGGGGTGGCCCCAGCGGGCGACGGCCTTGGCCCGACCAGGCGAGGGCCGCGCGCCCCCCCAGATCCAGCGGCAAGGGTTCGCGGCCCTCGCCCAGATCCAGCGACGAGGGTTCATAGCCCTCGCGCAGATCTAGCAGCGAGGGCTCGCAGCCCTCGCGCAGATCCAGCGACGAGGGCTCGCGGCCCTCGCCCAGATTCAGCAGTGAGGGCTCGCGAGCCCTCACAGCCGATCGGCCGGGGTTGCCGGCCCCTAGCCAGGGCTCGACGACCCCAGCCGACCCTCCCCCCGCCGTCGCCGGCCCTTCCCGGCGGCAGCGGCAGCGGCGGCTGAGGGCTGATCCCTCAGCCACCTCCCCCTATTCCCTTTTTTTTAAATTTTTTTAAAGCTTTTTAAATTTTTAAATGATTATTTTTTAAAATATTTTAACTATATTTAATTTTAAATTTAATTTAATTAATTTTTTTCATTTTTTCCACATTAGCCCAAAACGACGCCGTTTTGGCCACGTCAATGTGCAAAACGGCACCATTTTGGCCGCGCTTTGCCGGAAAAACGCCACATTGGCGTTTTGGCCAGATTGGCACTCAAGTGATCCATTTTACTCCGATTTTGGCATTAAGTGTACCTTTCGTAAGTTATGGCACTTAAATGTCCCTTTGGCCAAAATTATGGCACTTGAGGGGTCCACGAGTCGGAATTTAACTCATATAGCCCTTCTAATAAGCCAAGTTCTCTCCACACGTCTGCTCTCAAAGGTCCGTCGGAAGGCTTGTACTAAATATAATTTTGTAGGCTGCATTCGCTCGTGACCTTCCCAGGTGAAAAAGGATTAACCTCAGTGCATATGTACTTGTATAGGATTCATGACCTTCCCAGGTGAAAAAGGATTAACCTCAGTGCATATGTACTTGTATAGGATTCAACTACATCCGTACTATCTGGCACCAGCATGGACGTTACCCAGGTAGATTCGGATGCAAAAGCATAAACTGGGTGTCAATAAACATTTATAAGAACAGAGCTTAACCTCCCATTGTTTTTTCTATCAGACAATTTGCATAATTTCCCTCCTCTTATAACTCTCCGGAATTGATAAAATTAGCAGGCAGTGGAAAGGTAAAGGCAAATGAATAACGTTAGCGGCATAACTATTCTCTTTTGAGCCATTGCGCAGGACTGAACCCAGCACCTAATTAAAACTGGCACCCCATCATCCACCTGGTACTCGGTTCATCCATAACCCTGAATCGTAGAACGATTCAACTGGACCCTGGAAAGAGAAAATGTGAATGTTACAAAATAGATTAGTACAAGAGGTGAGTATCGACTGTGTAATCATGTATTGCCACAACATAATTGCCTAGCAAGGTTTCGGAGGAAACGAGCAGGGGACTTCCGTGCCCTTAGGAGAGCTATGCTAGCTTCTCTCCCATTTTCGGCTGGCTGTTCTTGAGTCGACTGTACACTCTGTACAAGCTTTCGCAGCTCCCATAGGAAGTACAAGGTAGAAAAATATTCAGCATAGACATGGAACCCAAAAATTATTTTGACAATGTGACATAGGAGATGTCACCACACTATCGGCAATTTGCAAATGTGAGTTTCAGCGACGGGCAATGTTTGCATGTGCACTGAAGAACAATCTAAACATGGCGAAGTTTGTTGTCTAAGTTGGAGCGATGAATTAGCCCAACCAACAATAGAGTTGTGTAAATGTTAACGACACGCCATGCCTTACCGCATGTGCTCATGCAAAACCATCAATTGGTCTTCATCGAGAGCCAGATGTTAAATGAGTAGTTGACTCCGCAGCAACCCGTGGATATTTTTTATCCAGCCGGCATGGAGTTGTTCAAGATGCTATACATGGACAGTAAGAGATTTGAATGCTCTATAGATAAATCTAAATGCTCAAACTGTAAGAGATATCTGTCAACTTACTTGCCGGTCAAAATTAATGGTGTGAATGGAGAAAACTTCATTGGCTATTTGAATGTCTTTACTGATTAAACCATCCAAGCACCTGCTTGCTATGCTTGCATTTTCACTACACTCCTGGGAATAGAAAATTGAAAAGTAACTCAACATTGAGAAACCTGAACAAATGCCAGAGAAGGAAGATGGACATTTTGAAGAACTAAAGTTTCATGCATGACCAATGGATCACATCACTAATGAACCACCTTTTCAATACATGTAAGATTTGGCATATTTGATGGGTGATGAAGATCTCACACCATCTCTGCCTCCAAAAAGTTGTATATCCCGTATTATATCTTTGGATAATTAAAAAAAGTTGTTCATTGTCTAAATCTGCAGTATCATTAGTAACCCATCAAGCCAAGATTCAACCTTGCTGTGCACCTAAAAAAAGGCAGGAGTAACCCTTGACAAAATTGGAAATGAGATATTAATGGCTCCATATCAGAATACAAGTTAGATATGTTCTCGCTGAAGTTTTTTGCAGGAAAAACTGCTCCCACTCTGCACTACTTACTATGCGAAGTTTAACATAAGTCTCTCTTTTCCACTAAAAAAGTAGCAATTTTGGTTACATAGTAACTACTTTATCCAATATATGTAAGACTTTGATTTCGAATTTTGGGTTTCATCCAAGACCTTTTTGGCCAGTAAAGGGCAGAGCAAATGGATTCTGTTGCAGAAAGATTCATGTGAACTCTGCTGACCAAAGTTGCACAGAGCAATTAGGGAAGACAAACATCGTGCAAGGTTGAGGAGGAAATGGATTGATGCTGCTTTCACATCCAGCATCATTCTAAAGAAATACGGAGAACAAGATGAAAATGCAGAAAAAGAAAAAGAAAGTGATGCGGATTCAAAGAAAGGGACGTATGAATTTAAAGGCAAAGGTGAGCTCCCACAAAGATTGCGTCTTCTGAGGAACACTTTATTTTAGACAATTTTATGTAAGTTTTTGTATTATATGAACTAGACCAGATTATTTGGCACATTCAATGTTTCAAATTTATCATATCCTTCACAATATTGAAAAGGGAAAGAAATTATTAATTTCAAGCATGTCTATGAATGCATAATTCTAAGTGATGATAGTATTTTACAGAAGATAATATATTTCCTTTCTCCCTCCACATACGTTCCCTGCATAGTGTATCTGCTTTTCTGCAGACTCAAATCATTAAAATGTTATATCATTAACCTATTAATTATATGTGGCAATCATTTCTTTTACTGCTAGGATATAGAAAAATTGCCGTGCATGCATCTATTATGTTGCATGGTCTAATATATCTAATCCGACATATGAAGTTTCCGTGGCTTAGGACACCCGTAGAAATCAGCACCTCTCAGTAAATTCGAAGCCAGGGATTCTAGTCTATGCTTCGATTTTTTAATAAAAGCCAGGGCACTAAGTATCAAATCAAGTAAGTACAGGTAAAACTTTCTTCTCTAGGTGATTGGGAAGTTGACTCCTCACACATCCCATACATGTTGAACTTTTTCTCCTCTAAGAGGAAGTAAATGAATCCTTACGAGGCAGCAGTAGGCAATGCAGATTTTTCTTCAGTGACAGAGTTAAAACCAGGTACCTCCTCCTCTTCCTCGTGTTCTTGCTCAAAATCTTCTTCTCCTTCATCATCATCTTTGCCAAACCACACCTCGGATACAGATAAAGCTTGCAGCCTACGGTGGTCACCATCTTTCATAGCCTCAATTAAAGCATCCATTAACACAGGTTCAACTTCTCGCAGGCTTGCAGCAACTTCCCTAACAAATATGATTCATTAAGGAAGTTTACATTGGATATTATGGACTCATGAGGCATCAATGAATCAATGAATCATTGAATCAACACCTCTCGTGCGTATTTTGTAAAATAAAACTAAAGTAAAGTAGCTTAGCAAAAAAAAAAAAAAAACTAAATAAAACTGAAGAGAAAAAATGCCAAGGACATTTGTGTTCCATCTGGAAATGAAAAAAAGCGTTCAGCAAGCAAAATCTCAGATTTTTTGCACAGCTTGAGCATTCATGTATGCCTCTCCCGAGCACATCATTAGCAATTACTTATCATTCATCAATGTATGCTCAAGGAACTATACTGGAATTATCATCCAAGCATTTCAAAAGTACAAGCTGACATACTCAAACACAATCTAAAGAGGGTGAAAAGGGGGCAGTCAAAAAGGAGCTTCTTATCTTAAGAACTATTTTTTTGGGCAAGAACTCATCGTGCAATGGCCAAGCATAGCAAAGAAGATACCAGGTGAACCAGCAAGAAAGGTGAAAAGATTCTCGCAAACACACACATACACGCTCACAAAAACATGAACAAAACTTGACAGTACCAATGAAATTGAACTGCCTTCGCTTTCCTTCTCGAACATCCGGTCCCAGTCTCTGCGACAAATCAACAAACATTTCAACGGCATTAACAAGTAACAACTCAGACCAAGAGCCTCACGAGAAACAGCCACGCATTGCAGAAGCATCACTTTCGCAAGCACCCGAGCGTCCAACGCCGCTTGACTCCAGAGAAGCCAATCTACAGTGCTACGTTATTGAACATCGTTATATCCACGAAGCACGTGAAAGCTCAAAATCGGGCCGCCTCCAAGACGCATTTTTTTCCCCAGCGCTTGGATCTGGGCATGGGAAAAGCAAGCGAGTTCCATGCCCCAGGGGACGTCGCGGCCGAGCCTCGCGCTTCCTCTGGTTGAGGCTCTTCTGGGCGTCGGAGTCGGAGTCGCTGCCGTCATCTTCTCGGGGGATCGTACGGCGGCGGGCGGTTGGGGAATCTGAGGCCGCGCTGCCGGTGATGGACGTCGCGGTGTTGCGAAGGGACCACACCGTCTGGAACAGACAACGGTGAGGACGCGACGTAGTTGGGCGAAAGAGATATCTACAGTGGAGAATGGCTCTCGCTTCATTTTCCTGTTTTTTGGCTCTCTGTTTTGAAGCTGAGGGCTTGACAAATTTCATTATTCATCATTTCAATTCAACTCATATACAATTACGCCAAGATACAAAAGGAGTAAACATTACAAACAAGCCTTCATAATAAGGGAAATGACATTTCAAGTCAATTAGGTGACATCTTTATTCACTAAATCTACATTGCATGGTTTAAAGGAAAAAATTTTCAACAATTTCACTATCTATGAAACTTGATGGCCTTCCGCTTTGACTTCTCCATCCACTGAGCTGCACTTCTCTCCAGCATTCTCACGCCTCGCGTGAGCCATTTGGGTCTTCCTGTTTCAATTGCAATGTATGCTACAGAAATCCCAATGACAATTCCAGATGCATAACCTATCCACACTACCTTATGTTTGAACCAACTCTCATGTCCTTCGTGATCAAAAGGTGTCAAAGATGATAATGGAGGAGATTGAGCATCTCCAGGGCATGCTTTTGGCAATGGAGTTCCACATAAGCCTGGATTCCCACTAAACGACTCACTTGAAAATGTGCTCAATTGCTTGTCTTGAGGAATTTGACCAACGAATTGGTTATTCGAGAGATTTAAGTACCCAAGGGATGCCAAATCTCCCAGTACTCTAGGAATTCCCCCACTAAGCATATTTAAAGATAGATCAAGCCATCCGAGATTAGTCAAGTTTCCTAAAGTCAAAGGGATGGAACTTATAAGGTAATTGTGTGAAAGGTTGAGGCCTATGAGAAATCGAAGATGGCCAAAAGCTTCGGGAATGTCTCCTTGGAAAGAGTTGCATGACAAGTCAATGGTTGTGAAGATGGTCAAGATCTTCACTAGCTTTGTCTCTTTCCCTTTAATCATCACAGTCACAGTATTTTCATATGACATCTTCTCAGAGGTAAACGGCATCATATATGGCATATGCAAAGACCATGTCATATACGATGGTTCATCTTGCTCATCTTCTCTATTCTTCATGCCCTCAAGGTTCATTATCAAGTTAGTTGGTAAAGGACCGCCAAAGTTGTTGTTGGAGAGATCCAAAATGCGTAACTTCTGAAAGATGAGATGTCCCTTCGGAATATTCACAAGACCCTTAAATTTGTTGGACCTCAAAATGAGAACTTTCAGTTCTTGAAGTTTTCCCAACCATGTCGGGAATGTATCCTCCATCCGGTTGACACTGAGATCTAAAATTTCCAGATTTGTACAATTGACGAGGGACTGGGGTAACGTCCCTTCAAACCAATTTCGGCTCAAGTCAAGAGTCGTCAATGTATGTATCAAAGAAATTGTTTGTGGAATTGTGCCCTCAAAGTGATTCATTCCCAAGTTCAAAATCGAGAGAACAGTGCTAAAATTTGTTAAGCACCAAGGGAAGCTACCAATTAATTTGTTGTTAGACAAGTCGATCATCTCAAGATTGGTGGCGTTGCATATCAAAGAAGGGATCTTTCCCGTTATAACATTACTTGCAATGGAATAATACATTGTGATGGGAGATGGAAGTGGAATTGGCCCTCCAAATTTGTTGTTGGATAAATTTATTACCTCTAATGAAGTGTTGGAGAAAACCTTTGTGGGCCACTGTCCAGTTAAATTGTTGTTGGAAATAAATAAATATCTAAGAGCAGGGAATGAGAGTTCGAAGGCAGTGAAGTTGATCCTACCTTGGAATTTATTGCTACTCAAGTTTATACTCTCAAGATAGGTTATATTACCAAAACATGGGGGCACAATCCCCGAGAGACTATTGTTAGATAAATCTAATTCCAAGAGTGAACTCACCTGACAGATCGAAGAGGAGATCTCACCAGTAAAACCATTGTCGTTGGCATAAAAGTAACGAGTAGAAGGTGAAATGATTGGGAGAGGTCCTTGGAGTGAGTTTTGTTGAAGGCCAACATACAACAACCGCTTCCAATGCAATTGTTGTATACCTCCCTCCAGAAGGTTAGTAGAAAGATCTAAATGTTCCAATGTATGATGGCTTACTCCCCAAAACCATCTCGGGATCTCCCCACTAATCTTATTGGAAGAGAGGTACAAGTCTGTTAATGTTTTTAACGAATTCAAGAAATAGGGGAATTTGATCAATCCGCAATGAGACATCTTCAACACTTGAAGCTTCGGTAGAAGGAGGGAACCATTGGAATAGAGAGTGTCATGAAATTGACTATAAGCAAGATTGAGACTGATGACATTACCGGTCACAAGGTCACAAGTGACTCTTTTCCATGAGCAGCAATCTACACTCTTGTTCCATGAGCTTTCGTTCCCAAGGGGAATTAAAGGCAACCGTAGACCAATACGGTGCAACGACGGCATTTTCAACATGAAGGAATATCTAAAATGGAGCAAGGCATCACGCTGGTTAGGAGGGCAAAGTGGGGAGGCAAAGGGAAGGGAGGAATATAAGAAAAAGAGGAAAGGGAGGAGGCCAAGGATCCGATGCCACCCCATTTTGTAATTTAGCGTGCAAGTGAATTTATTGGTGGTAGAGAATGCTTCAACTTATATACCCCTTCTCAAGTGTGAAGTTAACAAAGGTCTGTTGGTGGGTCCACAGCATGTGTAACCCATTCTAAAAGCTCTGATGGTCAGCACACGAGTAATTTCTTGTAAGACTCGGACAGAATGATTTTTCATTTTCTCATGGTTAAGGAAGATCAAATTTTCTGTTTAAGTTAGTTTAGTCATAGGTACACAAAGTGTGTAAAATGAATATCCAGGTTAAAAGAATTTTTCTTTCCTAGGCACATACACTTTACACTCTTCATTTATTTTATATCAATCATGGACTGAAAGAAACATTTATAGAGAAGGATAGTTAACGTAAGCTTTGTGACCCTAGCCCTCGGGGTACATCCTGAAGATAAACACAACCGCAACTCAACATTGAACGCAATACGTGGAAAGAAGAGTAATTAAATAATAACTTTTTATGACGTCAAGTGATTGTTTTATATAGCTATAGTTTAGTAATTTTACTAAAGTGACATTAACTTTTCCAGTGATCTAATAAGTAGCGGTCACAGACCATAGTCGGGGAATTGGGTTATAAATTCTCCATATTTGAGCTTTACATCGGAGAAACGTCCCTCCTATTTGCGACCTTCTCTAATCAGTCCCACTTCAGAGCATCGAAAACGAGTACTGAGCCTGTTTGAAAATGTAACTTGGAAGGGTTTTCTTCCCAGCATCAATCGGCGTTCCATTTTCTCGATCTCAATATTCCATGAAATGAATAAAAATTGCTTTATATCCACTTTAGCATGGGAGTGAAAATTCTTGCAGTAATACGGCCCTTATAAAGTACAGAGCCATCCACGCAAGTCTTATCCAGAAGGTCTGTTGGTAAGCTTCCAAAATGGGTTAGCCGTTCTAAAAGGTCTATCGGTGGGATTGTTGACTCCATACGATTACCGTCAAGATGTTTTATAGCTGGAATAAGATGAAATGTTAATGCTGGTGACACAGGGATTCAACTCATATAACCCTTCTAACAAGCCAAGTGATCAACACGAAAGTTTTCTTTCCAAACGTCTCTTGGTGGGCTCATGCCAAACAATTTCGCCGCGCGTTCATCAAACCTATAATTACGTTAAAAAATAAGCCAAAAAGAATAGAAATGAAATCATCCTTTTGTTTCAGTTCAATAAGTAATGCCATTTGGTGTAATGTAATGTTGGATTTTGAAATTTAAGTCGATACGAAATCACTAAATGAGGAATCATAAAAAAAGGCCAAAGATTTACATGATTCAATTCGAGTATCCATACCTATATTTACGGGGGAACCAATAGCAGATAATCCATTAAAATCAAAGATTAAAAATTACAACCCCTTAAATACTCAAATATTTCTCACATCTAAATTACATTTAAACTAATGATATTTATAAATGAAATAACTTAAATGGATGTAAATTCACGGTACAAAATTTGCCATGGTCAACGCTCCTCCGTTCTTCAACACAAAAAGAAAAATCTGTGCGAACCCTTCGTTACTTCGCTGTTAGTCTTTTTTACTTTTGGGAGTTCGCTCCACGGCTCGAAGGAATTCTTCAGTTCGGCCGAGAAAAGGCGCTCCACCCCCACAGGATTCATGGGTTCCCCACTTTTATTTTTATTCTATAGAAGTCAACAAATCCACTTTTGAGCGGGACCCGCCGATTACTCTTAGTTCCTTTTCTTGTACGCCTGCCAGGGTCTCAAATGGATGGATATACTCGGATCCAAGCGAGCCAAAAATGGTCCAATCAATATATATTTTCATGTAATACAATTTCGACAACTCATCCCCAACTTATTTCAAACCCAACTCATACTCAAGACATTCCATATTACTAAAACACATTTATACTTAACCCTACCTATGAAAGTAAATACCAACTCATTTAACCTATTTTGAATGTGTTTGGTTCAACTTTTTTAAATGTCTTTGGGGCCTTCTAGGCCTTTGGGAAAATGCCGCGGTATTTGACAAGTATTTTGAAATGGTCTTTGGCCAAATGCTAGACTTAAAATTGCTGAAATTAGAAAAGTAAAATAATGAAATTTGAAAATGTAAGTAAATAAAACAAAAAAATGTATTACAAAAATCAAAGAGACCAAAGGTGACTAAGGCCTTTTATTTTATTTTAAAAATTGAATTTTAATTTACTTTTTTCTTTCTTCTTCACCAGACCATCAACAATGACGACTAGCAATAGGGGAGCTCAATCCTCGCCACAATTGGCGAGGCTCGAGCTCACTTGTTTCCAACAAGCCAAGTCAAGCCATAGGTCAATGAGCTTGAGTATCACCAGCACCAAAGGTCGGCGAAATCGAGCTTCGCCAATGGCTAGCAAAGGAAGAAGGAAAATTAAAAAATGAACAAATAAATAAAGATAAATAAAAATAAAATTTGAGAAAAAATTTTAAAAATAAAAATTGGAAATTTTTAAAAAAGTAAAAATGACATGTTTGTGATTTACTTAAAACTTGTTAGATAACCATTTGTGGCCCATTTAAAATCCATTTAAGATCCATTAAGTTCTTATGAAACCTGTCTATGACTCACTTAAACTTATTTTTAAAATTTAAAGCAAACTCATTTATGACCCGCGCCATTAAATACGAGTTAAAATGTGGGTTCTAGACCCATTTTGTTACCTCTCACGCTTGCTCAAGTATATTAGTAAGACTTTTGATAGCATAACAATCTTTGGACAAATGTGAAAGTAACAAATAATGTGTGCCACAAATTCTTGAAGGAATGAATTCCATAACAATTTCAAATTATTTATTTTTCTTTTAGAATGGATTATTAATCACATTAAATTAAGGACAGTCACTTAATTATTTCCCATAAGATAAAGCCAATTAGAGAAACAAACCTGCGGTTAGAGCAAATATACTCTGCCGATGCTTCATTGTCTATCCAACAAATCCACCCACCCAACAAAATCCAAATTTGAATCGGATTGATGGGGGCACCAAATTTGAACAAATGAAGATCCTCCAAATGCTCGGATTTCGTACGCGGATTAAAACTCGACACATAATGTAACACTTTTTGTTTGCAATCAAAAAGGATATTTTGTTGTTGCTAATGCAGCAATCTACGATGAAATGCGCCCAAAAGAGATGGCATCACTCTCCTTATTTGCAATCAAAGGACATTGGAGTGAGTTTATTGGTGATGGAGAGTTCTTCGAATAATTGGAGGAAACATAGGAAGCTTAAGATTTGATGTAACCCCATTTTGCAATTTAGCATGCGAGTGAGTTTATCGGTAACTCTAGGACAACAGTGCACATCGCTATGAATACTAAGAAGTCAAGGTCTTCTAGAAATGACATTACTGTGATTGCAAATTTGGTGCTCTTGATTGTCTTGGTGGGGTTACCTAGTGTGGAAAATTCTTAGTGCCATAGATTTTTCTTCTTAGCTGAATGCATAAAAGATAGTGGAGGATTTTTGAGGACATCCATTCTAAATGGGCATTAGACAAATTGGCGCGGGAGTTTGGATTTTATTGATTTGTTCTTTGCAATATCACATCAACCGTGGAATATGAGTGTTCTGGATATACACAGCGCACAAATCTTCACCCCTTTTCTCGGAAGGCATACTAACCGAGTCTATGGTTATATTTTTTTATTTTAAAGATCAAATAATTTATAGTTACAATAGCTTACAACAACTTTAGAATACTGCGTCCTACAAACTTTAGAAAACTACCAAAGACACTTATTGCATACTTTACACAATAGTTACAATGTAGCACAACTACAACTATATTAAGCATACTTTAATTTCTAAAAGTTAAGTCAAATATACCACTAAATATACACAACATCAAGTCACTTGATTACCAAGTCACGAGTCTGCATAATCGTCTTAAGTAAATTCCCTTATGTATCCACTATTATTTGGCAAATGAATGTTGAACGTCAAATCTGCAACGTGAAAGAATCCAATGGAGGATGTACAGACATAGATTAGGGAGGCGACATAAAGCAAACTTCAATTCTATCACCGAGGGTGAAATATCCATTTGATAAAAGTCAGGCTAAAAACCGAGCGGTCCAAAGGGGCGGCGGTCCCCGTCCCGTCAACCCAAGCACCCAGTCCAGATCAACAATCACCAGTCTTCCTGGAAAGGTCTGTAAGTGGAACTTGCCTGCACTTCCATTCCAACTTCTTCTCCGATAAAGATGGCTTCAACTTGCCTTGCGGGTTGGGAGTTGAATCAAGATCCATCTTCTTCTTAGAGTCCTTCGATATTGGTTTGCTACCAGTACCAGACAAAGGAAGCAACTTGCTTCGCCTTGGATTGAGCATCCCGTTAATTTTAAGCTGGTCACGTATCGGAAATCATATTTTAACATTTACCTATTTTTTCATACTATTAATATCTTCAATTTTTAGACGTATTTTACTTGGGTCGTTACTCGCTAGCCATTGAATGTGGAAAATACCAATAAGAACACTTGTAGGGCTGGATATCCAAAACAAGGCCTAATAATTTGAACTTGAGTCCATATTGTAAGAGTTTTCCCGATGTAGACTAAATTAATTGATATTGTAATTTACTGTTTTTATGGTTACCGTAAAACAAGGTTGGTCTAAGATGAGATAAAAGATTTCTTAATTAGTCTAATTTGGGCTGGCTAGTGTCGGCCGAATTGAGCCTGGCCCGTAATGAGGGAGACTGGTTGGAAACTCTATAAATAGTTCAAGTCTCTCCTATAACCATAATTCTCACATGTATCCTCAGCTAAGGGGCGTTTACCTAACGCTACACGTGAAGGGGCCATCTCATTGAGCCAGTGATACGGAGGACAATAAAGGAGAATGATTTGCACGTGAAACATTGTGTTTCCGCTTCCGCTTCAAGAACAGTGGATCCCCTTGATGAGTGGGTAATCTATTTTCTGCTTCCGCTTTATATTCGATGGATCCCAAAACAAATGCGTTAATCTTTCTCCTCAATTATGCATGTTCTTGTTCTAGTTATGGCGATCTTGGGATTGCACAATTTGTGTCCAACACATATCTCACCTTATCCACTATCTTAACTTTAAAAATAATTTAAAGCTTATGGGCTTCTCACTTATCTGTTTTTTTTTTTTAAGTTAATTCAATTAAGTGGATTCTAGATAAAATTACTTTCATCTTTATTTCCTTGTAAATGGATCTTTTTTTAAATGATTTAGCTTATTTACCCGCTAAAATTAGAAGGAATATATTCGACAGAAAACCTTGCCATGAAATGGTCTTAATTGTACTAGACCATGTTTCCAAGTACTTGCTTTTTCCTTCATTTCCTAAAGTCACGTTCATGGATGAGCCAAAAAGAACAGAAACGAAATGATCCATCAATTTCAGTTTGATAATTAATATCGTTTGTGTGCAATCAAAAGAGAAAAAACAAAAATGTGTCTTAAACAAACCTCTCCTTTTTACGCATGAGTGAAGGAGTAGAGTTTCACAACCTACGCATAACACGTAACACACATAGTGACTTGTAAAATGAATATAAGATAGGACCAGACAAAAAAAATAATAAATCAAACCTCTCTTCTTGGCTGATGTGAAACATATATCTAGAAATATCGACACAATCTTGTTAGAATCCAAGTTCCGATTGCATATGATTCCGAAAATTATCATACAAGTTCCCCCTTTCTTCATTCGGACGATTCCTATTGATACATGCCTCAAACAAACGTAACTAAATCTTTGAATCTCATTACTCCTGAGGAGGAGATGTCACTACAGCCAAAATTTTGATGGTCATGATCTTGACCATAGGCTTCAGGGGAAAAGTACCAAAATAATCCTAAACATTTTGTATTGGTACTAATTCAGTCCTAAATTTTTCAATTGGACCAATTTAGTCCTAAACATTTTTACATTGGTGTCATTTCAGTCCATCCGGCTAATTTAAGTCGGAAATTGCTGACATGGCCACCGACGGTCATATGTGGCACCACGTGGACAAATTTTATAATTTTTTATATTTTTTTGGATTTTTTAAATTATTTTTTTCTCTTTTTTTTCCTTTTTTTTTCTCCTTTCTTTTCTTTTTCTTTTCTTTTTCTTTTCTTTTTCTTTTCTCCTTACTCTCCTCGCCGGCTGGCCAACCATCGCCGACCACAAGCTAGTCTAGGCGAGGGGCCTCGTGCCCTCGCTGACCACTAGCAAGGGCGTGGCCCCTCGCCTGGATCTGGACAAGGGCCACCACACCCTCGCCCGCCACGAGCGAGGGCCGCTGCGCCCTCGCCTGGATCTAGGCGAGGCTGACACCCTCGCTTGTGGCCAGCAAGGGCACGGCAGCCCTCACCCGTGGCCAACGAGGGCACAGGGCCCCTCACCCCAACTAGCCCGTGGCCAGCGATGGCTAGCCGACTTCGCCAACCAAGGGTAAGGAGAAAAGAAAAAAAAAAAAGAGAGAGAAAAAAAAAAGGAAAAAAATATTAAAAAATTATAAAACTTGTCCACATGGCGCCACATATGACCGCCGGTGGCCACATCAGCAATTTCCGGCTTAAATTAGCCAAATAGAATGAGTTTGTATCAATGTAACAAGGTTTAAGACTAAATTGGTCCAATTAAAAAGTTTATGACTGAATTAATACTAATACAAAAGGTTTAGGATTATTTTGGTACTTTTCCCTATGCTTCAACAATACACTCTCAACGTAAAAGAATCTTTCAGCAGTCTTAAGCGGACAAAAAATATATTGTTCTTGCTGGTGCAGCAATCTGCGGGGTGGTACGACCAAAAGAGATGGCATGACTCCCTGGCTTCAACTTGCCTTGCGGGTTGGGAGTTGAGTCAAGATCCGTCTTTTTCTTAAGAGTCCTTCGATATTGGTTTACCACCAGTAACAGACAAAGGAAGCAACTTTCTTTGCCTTGAATTGAGCATCCCCTTAATTTTAAGCAGTCGTGTATTGGTAATCATATTTTAACATGTAACTATTTTTTTCATGCTATTAGTAGCTGTAATTTTTACAAGTATTTTATTTGGGTTGTTGGCCATTGAATGTAGAAAATACCAATAAGAACACTTGTCGAGCTGGACATCCAAAACAGGCCTAATAATTTGAACTTGAGTCCATATCTCACCTCATCCACTGTCTAAACTTTAAATATAATTTAAAGCTTATGGGCTTCTCACTTATCTTCTTTTTTTTGTTAAGTTAATTCAATTAAGTGGATTTTAGATCAAATTACTTCCATCCTTATTTCCTTGTAAATGGATTTTTTTTAAATGATTTAGCTTATTTACCCACTAAAATTAGAAGGAAGATGTTCGACCTTGCCATGAAATGGTCTTAATTGTACTGGACCATGTTTACGAGTACTTGCTTTTTCCTTTTCATTTCCTAAAGTCACATTCATGGATGAGCCAAAAAGAAAAGAAAAGAAATAATTTCAGTTCAATAAAAATGTCTTAAACAAAACCTCTCCTTTTTATACATGAGTGAGGGAGTAGAGTTTAGCAACCTACGCATAACACACGTAACGACTTGTAAAATGAATATTGGATGGAACCAGACAATAAATAAAAGAAGGAAAAAACAAAACAAACCTCTCTCCTTGGTTGATGTGAAACATATATCTAGAAACATCGACACAATCTCGTTAGAATCCAAGTTCCGATTGCATATGATTCAGACAATTATCATAAAAGTTCACCCTTTCTTCAATCCGATGATTCATATTGATACACGCCACAAACAAACGTAACTAAATCTTTGAATCTCATTACTGCTGAGAAGAAGATGTTGCTGCGGCCAAAATTTTGATGGTCATGATCTTGACCATAGGCTTCTGCAATACACTTTCAACGTAAAAAAAAAAAAAAAATCTTTAAGCAGTCTTAAGCGGACAAAAAATATATTATCCTTGCTGGTGCAGCAATCTGCGGGGTGGTACGACCAACAGAGATGGCATGACTCCCTGTCTAATTCCAACTACAAGAGAGCGCTTGCACCTGCAGATGAAACGTAAGCTAATACAGAGCCTGGGCATAAAAGGAGATTGGCAATTGGCATAACCATTATCTTTTTAGCCATTGCCTAGGATTGAACCCGGAACATCCTAATCTAGAACCCCATCATCCACCCGGTTCTTGGTTCATGCAGACCCATAAATCATAAATCGATTTAACTGGACCCCAAAAGAAGAAAATGTGATGTTACAAAATAGATTAGTACAAGAGGTGAGTATCAACTGTGTAACCATATATCGCTACCATGTAATTGCCTCGCAAGGTTTCGGAGGAAACGGGTAAGGGACTTTTGAGCCCTTAGCAGCGCAATGCTAGCTTCTCTCTCATTTCCATCAGTGGTGGCTGGCTGTTCCTGAATCAACTGTACATTCCGTACAAGCTTTCGGAGCTCCTATTAGAAGCACAACAAAGAAAAGTATTCAGCATTAACATGGAAGCTTGAAATAATTTTGACAATGCGACATAGGAGAAGTCGACCACACTAATTACTGGCAAGTGGCAATTAGTAAATGCAAATTTCAGCGATAGGCAACATTTTTATGTGCACTGAAGAACGGCCTAAACATGGTGAAGTTTGTGCATGTCAAGGGCAGGCCCATACATAATGTTGTACAAGCTGGAGGAATGAATCAGCATGACCGACTATAGCTTGTGCAAAGGTTACCTACATCCCATGTGTTACGCTGTGTGCTAATGAAAATCCACCAATTGGTTTATGATGTTAAGAGCAGAATGTTGAATGACTACAGATTAGGCAACCCATGGAGTTTCTTCTTCTTTCTATTTATTTCAGCCGGCATGGATTTGTTCAAGTAGTTATAAATGGACTGCGAGAGATTTGAATGCTCCAACAATAAAACTAAAAGCTCAGACTGTAGGAGATATCTGTCAACTTACTTGCCGATCAAAATCAACAGTGTGAATGGAGTAAACTTCATTGGTTATTTCATTGTCTTTGCTGATTAAACCATCAAACCACCTGCTTGCGATGCTTGCATGCTCACTGGACTCCTGGGAATTGAAGATTGAAACACAAGTCATTAATGAGAAACCTGAACAAATGCTAGAGAAGGAAGATAGACATTATGTAAAAAAAAAATTCATGCATGCCCAATGGATCCCGTCACTAATGAACCTTCATAGTCGATAAATATCAGCATTGACACATTTTTAGGGTGATAAAGATCTCATACCATCTTTGCCTACAAAAAGTTGTTTATCGTGTATCTCGTCTGTAGACATAGAAAAGGTTATCATCATCTAAATCTGTGGTATCAATAGTAGCCTACAAAGCCAAGAATCAAACTTGCTGTGCACCAAAGAATAGACAGCAGTAACCCTTGAAAAAATTAGAAATGAGATATAAATGGCTCCGTGCTTGACTGTCAGCTGTTCTCGCAGAAGTTTTCTTATACAAAAAGAATTCTCCTGCTGCGCACAACTTAGTACATAACGTTAAACACCTCTCTCTCTTGTCCACTGGGACTTAGCAACTTTGATAACTAATATAACGTCTTTTATCAAAATATGTACCTACAGTTTCCATGGATAACTATCCACTTCCAACTATCACAATCTACGACCTCGATTTTTGTATTTTGGGTTTCATCCAAAACTCTTTGGTCAGTAAGGGCAGAGCAAATGGAGTTGGTTGCAAAAAAGAACTTATATGGAGTCTGCTGACTAAAGCTAAACCAGGCAATCAGGGAAGATGATGAACATCATGCAAGACACAGGAGGAAATCGATCTGATGTAGCTTTCACATTTAAAGAAAAACACAGAAGAAGATGAAGATGCAGAAAAGAAAAGAATGAGGAAAATGGTGCGGAATCAAAAAGAGGGACGTATGGGTTTACAGTCAATGGTGAGCTCCCATAAAGATTGGTTCTTCTAATACACACTTATTTTTAGACAATTTCATGTAATTTTTTGTATTATATGAACTAGACCAGCTTATTTGGCATATTAATGTATCAAATTAATCATGTCCTCTACGAGATTGAACAAGTAAAGTCATCATCCATTGCAAGCATGTCTAGGAATGTGTAATTCTAAGTGATGATAGTATTTTAAATAAGTTAACAAATTTCCTTTCTCCCTCCATGTAGTTTCCTATGTCGCATATTTGTTGCTTATTTGTTTTTCTTCAGACTGAAATCATTCAAATGTTTTTTTTTTTTTTTTTGGTAAGTATCATTCAAATGTTGTGTCATTCTGAATATAACAAAAGTAACCTATTAATAAAAGGTGGTAATCTTCACTTTTCCTACTAGAATATACAAAAACTATCGTGTGCGCACATATCATGTGAGATCTAAAGCATCTAATTCGATGTATAAGGTTTCCGTGATTTGGGACACCTGTAGACATCAGCAGTTCTCAGTAAATACAAAGCCAGGATTTTAGTCTATGATTAATAGATTTGTACAGCGTGGTCTGCTTCCAATGATTTTATAATAAAAACGAAGGAACTAAATATCAAATCAATTAAGTTTAGGTAAAACTTTCTTCTCTAGGTGATCGGGAAGTGGATTGCTCACGCATCTCTACATGTTGAACTCATTTTCCTCTAAGAGGATGCAAATGAAACTTCAGTAGCAGCAATAGGCAATGCAGATTTCTTTTTTGTTTAGTGACAAAGTTAAACCCCTTGTACCTCCTCCTCTTCCTCGTGTTCTTCTTCAAAATCTTCTTCTCCTTCATCATCATCTCCGCCAACCCAAGCCGCTGAGACAGATAAAGCTTGCAGTCTACTATGGTCACCCTCTTTTGTAGCCTCAATTAAAGCATCCATTAACTCAGGTTCAACATCTCGCAGCAACTTCCCTAACAAATAGAATTTCATCAAGTATGTTTACATTGCATATTATGTACTCTTGACGCATCAATGAATTATTGAATCAACAACTGTCGTTCCCTATTCTGTAGAATACAACTAAATAAAACAGACCACAAAAATCGACCAAAGACACTTAAGTTCCATCTTGAAATGACAAAAAGTGTTCAGCAAGAAAGATTTCAGCTCTTTTGGCACAGATTGAGCAATTAATCTATGCCTTTTTTGAGCACATCATTAGCAGCTACTCATCTTCATCAATATATGCTCAAGGAACTATACTGCAAGTACCATCAAAGCATTTCAAAAGTACAAGCTGACATACTCAAATACAAGCTAAGGGGGGGAAGGGGGCAATTAGAAAAGAGCTTCTTATTCCAAGAACAATTTTTTTTCCAGCAAGAATTCATTGTGCAATGGCCAAGCATAGCAAAGAAGACACCAGGCGAACCGGCAAGAAAGGCAAAAAAGACTCCAACAAACACACGCAGACACTCATAAAAACATGAAGAAAACGTAATGGTACCAATGTAATTGAACTGCCTTCGCTTTCCTTCTCGAACATCCGGTCCCAGTCTCTGCGACAAATCAACAAACATCTCAACTGCATGAACAACAAGACGACTCAGACCAAAAGCCTCACGAGAAACAGCCGCGCGTTGCAGAAGCATCACCTTCGCAAGCATCAGGGCGTCCAACACCTCTTGCTCCAGAGAAGCCACTCTGCAATTCCCCATTTGAAAAAAAAATGGAAATACATTAGAATTAATCTACAATGCTACGCCATCGACATCACTATGTTCACGAAGCCCGTAAAAGCTCAGAATCGCGGCTCCTCAAAGACACAATTTTTTTTTTTTTTTTTGCTCCCAGTAGTACCTGAGGATGCGCTTGATTTGGGGATTGGAGAAGGAAGCGAGCTCCATGCCCCAGCGGACGGCGCGCCGAGCCTCGCGCTTCTTCTGGTTGCGGCTCCTCTTGCCGTCGGAGTCGGACTCGCTGCCGCTGCCGCCGCCACCGCCTTCTCGGGGATCGTAAGCCTCCGGCGCCGAGGAGTTGGGGAACTTGAGCCCGCGCGGCCGGTAATGGACTTCGCGGTGCGACGAAGGGACCACCGTCGGGAACAGACTATGGCGAGGAGGATGATGCTGATGATGATGCGACGTCGTTCCGAAGGGCGAAAGAAATAATGGAGAGGTGGGCAGATGACGGCAGCGGTGGCGGTGGTGGAGCCTCGGCCATTGCCGGAGGGGGCGCACCAGGTGAGCCATGATCTGGTCCTCCCAGCATCATCGGCATCTTGCTAACTGGAGTTAAAAATGATGGAGCTGAATCTGTCTTAGGCCCAAGATAGCCCATGATCTTCTGGGCTCCAAAGTTTCCGACTTTGGGTCTTTTTTTTTTTTCCTTTTTTGTTCTGGAGCAGCAATGCGTTCGAATCCAGCGTCCTCGTCATTAGGGGTGATCGGTTCCCGGTTTGGTCCGATTCCACCTTGGAACCGGGAACCAGACCGGGAGCACCGGTTCCCAAAATTGCGAACCGTGGACGGGACCGTTTGGTCCTAGGACCGGGAACCGGACCGGACCATCGATTTCATCGGTTCCGGTCCGGTCCAATCCGGTCCAAAAAAATCAACTATACTTTTTTGCACTAAAGAACTAAAAAGTGACTGCGCTCTTGACTGATCAATTCAATTCGATTCTCGGGCAATTCAACAAAACTAATCACACGTGTTCCACGCGAAAAATATTCAAACTTCACTTGTGTGATTCACGGGATCTCTTGAAGTTTTAGTCCCACGTCCTTGATTTTTTCTATAAATAAAAGAGTAATAAAAAGGATTTTAATGGTCTCTTGGCCACATAAGAGGTTGCTACCTCAAATTGCAATTTTGGTTGCAATAAGTTATCATGTTTATATGTTTTATTAATTCTATGTATATAAATTATATATAAAAAAGTTTGGTTCGGTCCGGTTCGGTCCGGTTCCCACCTTGAAACCGGGAACCGGACCGACCGGCCACCGGTTCCAAGATTAGGAACCGGGGACCGGACCGCCGACCGTGGGAACCGCCCAAAACCGACCGGTTCGGTCCGGTCCGGCCGGTTCCCGGTTCGGGCGGTTCCCGTTGCACACCCCTACTCATCATCATCCACGCTCTCCATTTTTTTATTTTTTTTTCAAATGCTAATGATGCCTTGGACGTGGAATTTACGATCTTTTCCTGTGGGTTCTGTTTCAGGTTTGAAGAGGGCACCTTGTTTGAAACAAGAAACGATTGGCCGGTCTGGGTTCAGCAGTCAATGCCTTGAAACTCGTCCAGACGCCGCTCCATTTCGGACAAAGCCGTCTGAGGATGATTCTCGAATGGGCTAGACCCTGTTGCGAATTCTGAGAGTTGAGCAGTTGGCAGTTAGCAGTTCGATTTTTTTGACTTCATCTGCTCGGCATATCTGGAGTCCACGATGACACAGTAAGCACTCGAGCCTCCATGGGAATGAAACCTCGAAATTGTGGCTATACCCATTTTTTTTTCCTGAATCTGACTTATGATCCTGGGCAGGATCGAGTTTTATGAGGAAGAACACGTGATCGGGGGTAAAGCGGTTTTCACAGCATCATGGATTGGCCATGTTCTCATCTAAAACTAGGAGATCGCAGACTGTAAATTGATCCCAATTTGATCGGAGGAATGAATTATAGGAGGAGAAATTCGAAGGAAACACATTCTATTGAGATTTCAGGCTGTCAAAAAAGAGCCCTGCTCACATCTGATACAAGATCTCGTCCGTAGATATATATACACACAGATTACTCAATTTCTAAAACTTCAAAAAGAGTGCTAAAAACCTAATTAATCTATCTCCGTCAGGGATCTGAAATGGAGCCACTTAAAATGCAGGCCTCCATCTTCGCCCGACAACTAGATCTTATCAACTGATCTCTAAAGCTAGCTCGTGGGTCTTCCAATCTACCAGCACTGATCCGTCTCCCACTTCCGGCTCGGCCCACGCGCCGACGCCGCGGCGGCGGCCGCGGCGGTGGCGACCGACACCGCGAACCGGCCAGGCCCCCGGAACAGCGTCCGGTCGTAGTCCGCCCGCCGGTCCGGATCCGAGAGAGTGGCGTACGCCTCGTGGACACGCATGAACTCGCGCCCCGCGGCCGCCGCCCCGGCGCCGGCGGGCGCGGCGACGTCCGGGTGCAGGACCCTGGCGAGCCTCCGGTAGGCGGTCTTGATCTCCTGGCCCGTGGCGCCGGCTCGGATCCCCAGCACCTCGTACAGCGAGGACGGCTGGGAGCGGGCCCCGGCGGCCATCGGCCTCGGCCTCTCGGCGGTGGACGCGCAGGAGGCAGAGACGACGCGGAGCGGGCGGCACCGGACGGCGGAGGGCGGCGGCGGCGCGGGTGAGCCGCGGCGGGAGGGGAGCGCCGGGATGGAGGAGACGGCGGAGAGAGAGAGGGAAGCGGAAGCCATTGGTAACGTCGATGTGGGCGGCGGCGGCGGCGGCGGGAAAGTTTCCGATTTGATTCGTCGCGGTTTCTGCTGCAGAGTCGAGAGCTTGATAGTGAGTTTGTGTGCTGCTGCGGTTTACGGATTTAGGGAAGTTGGACCGGAGTTGGGAGATTATATAGGGAGTTGGGGGTGTCGGGGTTAACCATGGTTAGTTGCGGGTGGATTAAGGAGAAGGAGCAGGGGTTGAGGCTTATCCGCATCGGATCTGAGGATGACTCAGCGAAACGTCGGCGTCTCTCGATTAGAATCTCCCTCTTTCTTTCTCTGACTGCACGAGACTGCACATGTGGAGGACGAGACGAGAAAATGGGGCGTCGGTGTCTGTTTGAGCTGGACGAGTTTTAAGGAAAGTAGCAAAAAACGACAGTTCCTTTGCACCCGCTTTTCTCCTAATAAATAAAAATAATAAGCCCTTTCAAAACCCCAAAACAGAAAGGAAAATAGGGTGCATTTCGTGAATTACAATTTTCGCAATTTTTTCTCTTTCCAGAAAAGAAAAAAAGAAAAAACGAGAGAGTTGCTGCCCATTTAATAGATCTGAAGTGAAACTAAAGATGGGGAACTAAGGGTCTTTTTCGCAAATGGGAATGTATTTTGCTCAAGGACATAAATGTACTTCCAAGTGGTAAACTCGTAATAAAAGAAAAGAATATTTGACAAAATTATCATTCCAAAGGAGAAACCAATTTATTAATAAAATGGAAACGCTCGAAAGAATCCAATTAAATATGTCTAGAAAAGATTTGTTAATACCAAACTATTTATTCAAGGACCCACAAAATAAACCAAATCAAAACTTCCTTCTTATGATATGTGTCAATTACGCGTTTCGATTCTTCTTTTTCTTGCTTCCTTTTTTAGGGCAATCGCGCGTTCCGCCTGGGAAATATCATATATGCACGTGGAGGGGGGGACGACTTTGCCGGTACATGGGGGGCCAGCATGGATGGACGTCGAGCTGGTGGGATGGTAAGGGTGGGGCAGTGGGTTTCCAATTACCATGGGAAACGCGCAACCAGTTTTTGGGCTTCGTCCAACGAGTCCGGACAGTGCCGACATCGTAGCGCTGTCGAGTGGATCATCTCTTCAAGCTGCCACTTCACCGATGACGTAGGCGTAGTTTCCAAGGCGGGCGCGATCGAGTTGAACCGACGAAGAAGGGCTCTTCCTTCGATCTTCATTCTTCGATTAATTGAGGCATTAGGTCAAACAAATATTGTGTGAATGGCCTAATGTGGCATTTGCGGCTTTCGGTTTGATCCCTCCACGCCCTTCCAACTTTCCCATATTCTGTGCTTTGACTTTAAGGGCGCGAATAGTAACGTTTCTGGTCTTTTTTTTGTTCCAGGGAACAGAAATAAAATAAAAAAAAAGTGTTTCTGTTCCGGGGAACAATTTTTGAACAAAAGAACGCGTTTGGTAACATTTGGTCCAGGAATAAAAAAAGAACAGAAACACGTTTGGTAAATTTTATTCTTTTTTTATTTCTTTTAATTTTTTAAACATTTTTATTTTATTTTTTATTTTTTCCTTTCTTTTTATTTTTTCTTTTTGTGCCGGCGACGCCGAGCCTTGACGGCCGGTCGCCGGCCATGGCCGAGGCCGGCGACCGGCGAAAGAAAAAAGAAGGAAAAAAAAGAAGAAGAAAAGAAAAAGAGAAGAAGAAGAGAGAGAGAAACGTTTCTTGAAGAAACGTTTCTGGAGCGAGAAACAACTTTTTTTTGTTTCTTTTTTCTGTTCTTATTTCGTTCCAGAAACAAAAAAACAAAAAAGGAACAAAAACGCAACCAAACGCGTTTCTGTTCATTTTTTGTTCCGGGGAACACTTTCCGTACAGAAGTGTGCCGGAAACGTTTCTTAGAAACGTTTCCATGCACACCCTAAATGTTCCTCTTTTGTAAGCCATAAGCCATGTTATTTGGGGAATAAGAATTAATAATAATTTTGACTTTATCCCTTCGCATGCGCGGCGCCGCACGTCGTCTTATGCTTTCATGTGAGGGCCGGGGAGATATGAATAGAAGATGACATTATAAGGAGCCTTGGCAAAACTATATATATTTAATAGAGGTTATTAGAAGCGGAAAGGAAGGTTTTGAATTATTAAAAGAAAAGGAAGAGATCATTAAAATGATTGAATACTCGCGAGAGAAGATAATGGAGATGCAACGAATTTGAGTTTCTTAAGATTGTATTCTCCTCCAACGCTACCCTACCTAATTAGCGAATTACTAATTGTGGATACTAACCATGTGCCAAATTTAGTGAAAAAATATGGGTGATGTCTATGATTGTAATTGTAACTACCATTAAAAAATGCAATAAGAGAGAAAGGTGCTCAAACTAAGGTTTCAACAAAAAAAAAATAACATTAGCAGTCTTGAAACTTGTTGGGAAATTGTAATTGAATTCTAAGACTCTCAAAAAGTACAATCAAATCCTAAAACTTATCGAGTTTGTATAATTAAGTAATAAAGCTATAATAAAAGTTGTTGAGTCTGTACAATCAAATTCTAAAACTTATCAACATTTTTCATTTGTCAAGTTGGACAAAATCAATATAATCACTTGATTGTACCAATTTCACAAGTTTTGAGATTTAATTGCATTTTTTGAAAATTTTAAGACTTAATTACACTTTCATAACAAACTTTAGAACTTGATTGCATTTTTTGAAATCTTTAATATTCAATTGCACTTTTATGATAAGTTTTGAAATTTCTAATATATTTATCCCTAAATCATATTTGGATGAATAAAGAATGATTTAGGAAATTAGAAAAGCTAGCTGCACTTATCCCTCCTAATCTCTCCCTTTCCTCCCTCGCCTTTCGTCCTTCCATCCAATTGTGCTCTCTAGAGCACGAAACGCATAGATTTGTCTACTCTAAATTGGAGTTATATATGTTGTGCAGGATATTGAAACCATGCGGTGCACATTAGCTACACATAAGTGAGTCCTTTAAACACTAAGGGGTTGTTTGGTAACAGGGAACACCTGTTTCCATTCTTTTGTTCTCCGAAACAAAAATAGAATAGAAACGCGTTTGGTAATTTTTTTGTTCCTGAGAATAGTATTAGAACAAAATAATGAACAAAAACAAAAAAGTTGTTTATTGTTCGCGAGAACAACTCAAGAAACAAGCTTTTGTTTCTTTTCTTTTGTTTCTTTTTTTTCTTCCTTTCTTCTTACCTAGCTGGTCACCGGCCCAGCGATGGCCAACAACTAGCTAGACGAGGCCCAACAACCCCATCGAAGCCTCGTCGACCCCCCACGAGGTCGCTCCGAGCTCGCCGACCACCGGCAAGGCTCAGGGGAGCCTCACCCAATCACAGCAAGGCCAAGCCTCACCGATGGCCGGGCGAGGCTCGGCCTCCTCAGATTGAGGCGAGGCTTGGCCTCGTCAAGCCACGACAAAGCCCAAGGAGACATTGCCAGTGGCTAGTGAGGCTCCCCCGAGGCTGGCGACCTCATTTGGCCAGTTGCCAACTGGCCACGGCCAAGCCGACAACTGGCTAAGAGGAAGGAGAAGAAAAAAAAATGTAATAAAATTATTAATAAATTAAAAGAAATTTTTAGTCACAAAATTTTTTGAGTTTGTACCAAACACATTTTTGTTTCCATAACAGAAATTCTTTAAAATACTCAAAAACTGAGTTAAAATGATGGAACTGAATCTGTCAAAGATTTAGTTCAAAAAAAAAAAAAGAATCTGTCAAAGATAGCCCATGATCTTCTGGGCTCCAAAGTTTCCAACTCTGGGTCTTTTTTTTTTTTTTTTCCAAATTCTAATGATTCCTTGGACGAGGAATTTACGATCTTTTCCTGTGGGTTCTGTTTCAGGTTTGAAGAGGACATCGTGATTGAAACAAGAAACGATTGGCCGGTCTGGGTTCAGCAGTCAATGCCTTGAAACTCGTCCAGACGCCGCCCCCTTTTGGACTTGCCCGTCTGACGATGATTCTCGAATGGCCTAAACCCTAACGCGAATTCTGAGAGTTGAGCAGTTAGCAGTTAGAAGTTTGATTTGTTTGACTTCACCTGCTCGGCATATCTGGAGTCCACGATGACACAGTAAGCACTCGTGCCTCCATGGAAATGAAACCTCGAAATTGTGGCAATACCCTTTTTCTTTTTTTTCCTGAATCTGACTTATGATCCTGGGAAGGATCGAGTTTTATGAGGAAGAACACGTGATTGGGGTTATATCGGTTTTCACAGCATCATGGATTGGCCATGTTCTCATCTAAAACTAGGAGATCGCAGACTGTAAATTGATCCCAATTTGACCGGAGGAATGAATTATAGAAGGAGAAATTCAAAGGAAACGCATTCTATTGAGTTTACAGGCTGTCAAAAAAGGGCGCCTGCTCACATCTGATACAAGATCTCATCCGTGGATAATATATACACACAGATTACTCAATTTCTAACACTTCAAAAAGAGTGCTGAAAACCTAATTAATCTATCTTCCGTCAGGGATCTGAAATGGAGCCACTTAAAATGCAGGCCTCCATCATCGCCCAACAACTAGATCTTATCAACTGATCTCTAACCCTAACTCGTGGGTCCTCCAATCTACCAGCACTGATCCGTCTCCCACTTCCGGCTCGGGCCACGCGCCGACGCCGCGGCGGCGGCGGCGGCGGTGGCGACCGACACCGCGAACCGGCCGGGCCCCCGGAACAGCGTCCTGTCGTAGTCGGCCCGCCGGTCCGGATCCGAGAGAGTGGCGTACGCCTCGTGGACACGCATGAACTCGCGCCCCGCGGCCGCCGCCCCGGCGCCGGCGGGCGCGGCGACGTCCGGGTGCAGGACCCTGGCGAGCCTCCGGTAGGCGGTCTTGATCTCCTGGCCCGTGGCGCCGGCCCGGATCCCCAGCACCTCGTACAGCGAGGACGCCTGGGAGCGGGCACCGGCGGCCATCGGCCTCGGCCTCTCGGCGGTGGACGCGCAGGAGGCGGAGACGACGCGGAGCGGGCGGCACCGGACGGCGGACGGCGGCGGCGGCGCGGGGGAGCCGCGGCGGGAGGGGAGCGCCTGGCCGGAGGAGACGGCGGAGAAAGAGAGGGAAGCGGAAGCCATTGGCAACGTCGATGTGGACGGCGGCGGCGGCGTTGTGAGAGTTTCCGATTTGATTCGTCGCGGTTTCTGCTGCGGAGTCGAGAGCTTTGATGGTGAGTTTGTGTGCTGCTGCGGTTTACAGGTTTAGGAAAGTTCGACCGGAGTTGGGAGATTATATAGGGAGTTGGGGTGTCGGGATTAACCATGGTTAGTTGGGGGTGGGTTGAGGAGGAGGAGCAGGGGTTGAGGCTTATCCGCAGCGGGATCTGAGGATGACTCAGCGAAACGTCGGCGTCTCGCTCTCGATTAGAATCTCCCTCTTTCTTTCTCTGACTGCACATGTGGAGGATGAGACCCAGAAAATGGGGCGTCGGTGTCTGTCTGAGCTGGGAAAAACGACTGTTCCTTTGCACCCACTTTTCTCCTAACAAATAAAAATAATAAGCTCTTTCAATAACCCCAAAATAAAAAGGAAAATAGGGTGCATTTCGCAAATGACAATTTTCGCAATTTTTTTCTCTTTCCAGAAATCAAAAAAAGAGAAAACGAGAGAGATGCTGCTCATTTAATAGATCTGAAGTGAAACTGAAGATGGGGAACTAAGGGTCTTTTTCACAAATGAGAATGTATTTTGCTCAAAGACATAAATGTAATTCCAAAGGGTAAACTCATAATACAAAAAAAAAAAATACTTTACAAAATTATCATTCCGAAGGGAAAACCATTTTATTAATAAAATGGAAACGCTCGATAGACTTCAATCAAATTTGTCTCGAAAAGATTTGTTATTATCAAACTATTTATTCAAGGACCCACAAAATAAACCAAATCGAAACTTCCTTGGCGTCATCTAATGTTCTAACTTTTCTTATGATATGTGTCAATTACGTGTTTCGATTCTTCTTTTTCTTGCTTCATTTTTTAGGGCAATTGCGCGTTCCGACTGGGACATATCATATATATGCACGTGGGGGGGAGGGGGGGGGGGGGGGGGGGGGGGCCAGCATGGATGGACGTCGAGCTGGTGGGATGGTAAGGGTGGGGCAGTGGGTTTCCAGTTACCATGGGAAACGCGCAACCAGTTTTTGGGTTTCGTCCAACGAGTCCGGACAGTGCCGACATCGCAGCGCTGTCGAGTTGACCCTCTCTTCAAGCTACCACTTCATCGATGACGTAGGCGTAGCTTCCAAGGCGGGTTGAACCGACGAAGATGGGCTCTTCCTTCGATCTTCATTCTTCATCAATTTCGATCAATTGAGGCTTTAGGTCAAACTAATACTGTGTGAATGGCCTAATGTGGCATTTGCGGCTTTCGGTTTGATCCCTCCATGCCCTTCCCACTTTCCCATATTCTGTGCTTTGACTTTAAATGTTCCTCTTTTGTAAGCCATAAGCCATGTTATTTGGGGAATGAGAATTAATAATAATTTTGACTTTGTCCCTTCGCATGCGCGGCGCCGCACGTCGTCTTATGCTTTCATGTGAGGGTCGGGGAGATATGAATAGAAGATGACATTATAAGAAACCTTGGCAAAACTATATATATTTAATAGAGGTTATTAGAGGCAGAAAGGAAGGTTTTGAATTTTTATGAGAAAAATGAAAGGGAGAGATCGTTAAAATGATTGAATACTCACCAGCGATATTAATGGAGATGCAACGAATTCGAGTTTCTTAAGATTGTATTCTCCTCCAACACCATCCTACCTAATTAGTGAATTACTAGTTGTGGATACTAAATATGTGCCAAATTTAGTGAAAAAAATATGGGTGATGTCTATGATTGTAATTGTAACTAACCATTAAAAAATGCTATAGGAGAGAAAGGTGCTCGAACTAAGGTTTGAACGAAAAATAACATTAGTAGTCTTGAAACTTGTTGCAAAGCTATAATTGAATCCTAAGACTCTAAAAAAGTACAATCAAATCATAAAACTCATCAAGTTTGGGTAATTAAATAATAAAACTGTAATAAAAATTGTTGAGTTTGTACAATTGAATCCTAAAACTTATTAACATTTTTCATTTGTTAAGTTGGACAAAATTGATGCAATCACTTTTTTTTTTCAGCGATGCAATCACTTGATTGCAGCAACTTTACAACTTATCATATTTGATTGTACCTTTTGAAAATTTTAAGATTCAATTACGCTTTTGTAGCAAATTTTATAACTCGATTACATTTTTTTAAATTTCTAATTTCAATTGTACTTTCATGATAAGTTTTGGAATTTCTAGTATATTTATCCCTAAATCATATTTGGATTAATAGAGAATGATTTAGGAAATTAGAAAAGCTAGCTGCACTTATCCCTCCTAATCTCTCCCTTTCATCCTTCCATCCAATTGTGCTCTCAAGAGCACGAAATGCATATATATGTCTACTCAAAAATGGAGTTATATATGTTGTGTGGGGATATTGAAATCATGTCGTGCACATCAACTAACACATAAGTTAGTCCTTTAAGCACTAAGCAACTCCATGGTACAACAAATACAAAGTTTCCTAATCTCTCTAGATATATCTCTAACTAGCAATTAGGACTACATCATAATAGTTTCTTTTTTCTCATAACATTGTAATAGGTCAAAATTATATAATTGATGTGAAAGTTCAGGGTCATGCACATTGTATACCAAGGCTTAATGGCGATTTGAGCTGCTCGGCGTTGTCAGTAGATGCAGTTGCGCTGTTTGCGTTGGATCTGCATTCTTGTTCACTTCCGCTCCAAACAACAATAGTAAATTATAGGAACAGGAACCGCAGCAGAGAAAAAGCCATTCTCGACTCTCGGGACACTCGTGTGGTGACACAGTCAGGGGACACGTGTCGAACTTCCGTGCGTTGGGCGGTGGGTGTTTCTGCGAGGTCGGGGCGGGACGACGTAAGATGGAATCTTGTCCCCTTTTTTTTTAATTATTCAGGTTTACAGTTTACTTCCGCCATTAGCATCCCTCCACGTGTACCCACGGAAGCGGTAGGCTTGCCCTTTCCTTTTCTTTTCTTTTCTTTTTTTTTTTTTGGTTTTTTTGCCCGCAAAAACAGCCTATGTCGCCGACAATTCCATCAACCAGTGCCTACGTTTGTTAACCCATATTCAACGGGTTTGGCCGGCAACTGTTCCCGGTAAGGCACGGGCAAGGGCAGTTCACCTGCAATGACAATGTTAAATATCGCTTCCTTCTTGTGAGTGAACTCTTATAAATTGAATATTTCGTTTCCAACATAAAATTCGGCCAAAACATACGTAATTCATCATGATTTGATAATTTACTTCTGATGAGATTATATTTGCAACAATTGAATGCAAGTCCAATCTAACAGGGTTTAGGTTTTGTTGAAGCTTTCTTTCTTTTCTTCTTCAGTTTTCTAAAAGCATTCTCTTAATGCTGGTGATGTGTATGATAAAAATTTATTTCCCTTGAAAAATAAAGGCTTAGTCGAATTTGAAAAACAAGGTCGAGTCTATGGTTCAAGGTAAATCGTATCATACCGTAATTTGATGATTAACATTAATGAGCTTTAGATTGTACAATTGAGAAAATATATGATGCAATGATTGGTGTCGACAGGTGTAGATCCAATGGTTGACGAGGCTACTAGCAACATTCTCGTGTACAAGGTCAAGAAAAAGTATGCTCTAAAGAAAATACGAGAAATTCATCTATAGTCTTAATCTACGAAGGTTAATTTAATACTATGTCTTTTTATTATATCAATTTAGTAATAAATCTTTTAAACTTTTCACTTGTGTCAAATTAATCCTAAAACTTTTAGCAATTTGTCAATTTAATCCTAAATATTTTAACAATTTGTCAATTTAATTCTTTGAGTCAATTTTAGCCAAATATCACAGGCATAGTAGTTTAGTCAATGTCGAACGACCTACATAACACAAACAGCGTTAACGTACGTAATTTTTGCAATTTTTATATTTTAAATTTATTTTTATTCTCTTTTCTTTTTCCCTTCGTTGTCACAACTTGTGGTGAAGTGAATAATTTTAACTATTTTTATTATTTTTTAAAAATTCTTTTTTAATTCTTTTCCCTTCGCTAATCTCAGCAAAGATCAACCTCGCTAGCCCAATGATGGTAGCTCTTGTCAAATTTGGGGCCACACTCACCCAACTACGGACCCTCACTCAAGATCGGCAACAATGGGAAAAAAAGGAAAAGTAGAAGGAAAAAATAAATAAAAATATATAAATTATTCACATCATTATTGACAATGTTATGTAAAACGATCACCATTGACTAAACCACCACATTAATGATTAAATTGATAAATTATTAAAAATATTGTGGCTTAAATCAACAAATTACAAAAGTTTTAAAACTAAATTAGTAAGTTGTCTTGTCCAAAAAAAAAAAATTTGTAAGTTGTCAAAAAAATTATAGCTGAATTGACATAATTGAGGGGTTCATTGCTAAATTGATAATTGCACAACATATTTATAACTTTTTGAACAATTTTTCTAGGGAAAATTTCAAAAAGGGACTCAAAGTGCCTTTATTTTCTCAAATAAAAATCTGAAATAGATATTGTTTCAAATAAGAAATTGAGGTAACATCAATTTCTCAAATAAGGGCTTGAATTGAATGTTATCTCAAATGAGAACCTGAAATGACCATGTCTGTTTTAAATGAGGACTTGACTATTCGACGATCGAGAATATTTTCATCATTTGTCATTTTTTTTTCTTGATTCTACTTCTTCCTCTTCACCAATGGCCGACTAGCAACTGGCAATGCCCACAGAGGGCTGGGCGAGGGTCACCCTTGTCAGCGAGGGCCGCTTACATTGGCCACAAGCAAGGGACGGCCTCACTTGGGCAACGCAACCCTCACCTAAGGGCCATCCACGAGGTTGGCCCTCGCCGGCCCTAAGCAAGGCTAACCCTCGCCAAATTGGCTGCTAGTAAGGGCCGACGAGGATGGTCGAGCCCTCACCCGAGGTCGACTTTTGCCAGATCTAGCAAGGGTGGTCGAGCCCTCATCTGGGGCAGACAAGGCTGACCCTTGCTAGATCTAGCGAGGGTGGCTTGGCCCGCAGTCGGTGAGGTCGCCCAACCCTCACTGGCAACAGGTGAGGCCATCCTCGCCAGATCTGGCAAGGGTCAGCTTTGCCTAAAACTAGCAAGGGCCAACCTCGCGAATGGCCCTAGGCGAGGGTTGCCTGTGGCCGGCATGTAGCCTAGCCTTTTGTGGGCATCACCGATGGCCATTCGACCACTGGCGAAGAAAAAAGAAGAAGAATCTAACAAAAAAGGAAAGAAAAATGAAGAAAATAAGGGAAAATAACAAATAACAAAAATACTCTTGATCGGTTGAAAATTTAACCGGTTGGCAACCGATGAGATCATATCCTTGTTTGATTTAACCAAAGTCATTTCAAACTCTTATTTGAGACAACCAAAATCACTAACAAAGTTTACTTCGAGTTCTTATTTGAGAAAATAAGAACACTTTGAATCAATTTTTGAAAATTTCCCTTTTTTTACCACTGCCCGCGGTGGCGCAGCTAGCTTTGGGCTCTCTTTCCCTCACGAAAGAAAGGAGTTCGAATTTCAGCGTCGTATTCGCGCCACTCACCCGCGATTGGGTTTGTGGTGGTGGCTTGGTCCGCCGGGGTTTACACCGCCGACGGTCGGCTGTATGGTGATACTCGGGTCACCAAAAAAAAAAAACAAGTCAATATTTGAGGCAGTTATGTTAGTATGCATCTGACGGCATTACATCTCTCAATAGTGTTCGACACTCCATAGACCAAACGGACTTACAGAAGAAGAAAATGCGAAGGTAAAGGAAACACATTCTACTGAGATTTCAGGCTGTCGAAAAAGGGCGCCAACATCTGATACAAAATCTCCTCTGGAAATATATATACATGCTCGTGTCCTCAATCATGACACTACAAAAAGAGTGCAAAAAGCCTAACTAATCTTCATCAGGGATCAGAAGTGGAGCCACTTAAAATGCGGGCCACCATCATCGCTCAACGACTTTGATCTTATCAGCTTATCTCTAACACTAACTCGTGGGTCCTCCTAGCTACCAGCACTGATCCGTCTCCCACCTCCGGCTCGGGCCACGCGCCGTCGCCGCGGTCGACACGGCGAACCGGCCAGGCCCCTGGAACAGCGTCCGGTCGTAGTCGGCCCGCCGGTCCGGATCCGAGAGAGTGGCGTACGCCTCGTGGACACGCATGAACTCGCGCCCCGCCGCCGCCGCCCCCGCGCCGGCGGACCCGGCGACGTCCGGGTGCAGGACCCTGGCGAGCCTCCGGTAGGCGGTCTTGATCTCCTGGCCCGTGGCGCCGGCCCGGACCCCCAGCACGTCGTACAGCGAGGAGGAGGACTGGGAGTGGGGCCCCGCGGCCATCGGCCTCGGCCTCTCGGCGGTCGACGCGCAGGAGGCGGAGGCGCGGGCCGGGCGGCACCGGGCGGCGGACGGCGGGGGAGCGGGGGAGCCGCGGCGGGAGGGGAGCGCGGGGGTGGAGGAGACGGCGGAGAGCGAGAGGGACGCGGACGCCATTGGCAACTTCAATGCGGATGGAGATGGGGGCGTTGTGTGCGTTTTGGGTTCGATTCGATTTCGATTTCGGTTGGCGGTTTTGTGCTGCAGAGTGGAGAGCTTTGATGGAGAGGTGTGTCTTGCTGCGGTTAAGGAAAGTTCGGTTGGAGAGACCTTATAGGGAGTTCCGGTGTCGGGGTTAACCATGGTTAGTTGGAGGTGGGTTAACGAGGAGCAGGGGTTGAGGCTTATCCAGATTCGGGATGACTCAGCAAAACGTCGGCGTCTCTCGATTAGAATCTTTTTCTGCCCGCACATGCAGGAGTTGGAGATAAGATGGGGACATCCTTGGGTTCCTCCTCGTCTGTCTGAGCTGGACAAATTTAATGAAAGTATAAAAATAATAAAAAGGACAATTCATTGCACCGCTTTCAGGAAAAGAAAAAAAAAAGGTGTAGTTCGTTCGTGAATTACAATTTTTGGGATTTTTTTCTGTTTTCGAAAATTAAAAGAAGAAAATATGATGTTCTACCTATTTAATGGATCTCAGGTGAAACTGAAAAATTTGAAACTAGGGGCTTTCTGACACAATCAATGGATGGACGAAATTGCAATTCCGAAGGAAAATGCAATACTTCTAAGATGGGAACAAACTTCTTAATGTCAAAAGAATACGGCTAAATATGTATTTAAAAAAAATTGTTCCATATCGAAATGTTTATTCCTGGGACCACAAGAGGGACTAAAATGGCACTTTGTCGGCTTCCGCTAACGTTCGAATTTGCACACGGTGCGATGTCAATTGCGTGCTTCGATTTTTTCTTTTTTCCGCTGTCCTTTTCGATGGAAACTGCGTGTTCCTAAAGATTCGCGCGGGAGACCGATGTGGATCCACGTCGAGGCGGGGGAGTGGTGGGGGCACCGGTTTCTGTGGAGGAACGAACGAACGCGTCGACGGAATTCGAGTTCCGTCGAACGAGGCGGACGGTGCGCTTTGACAAATTGCCCGACATGACGACGTTGTCATGTTGACTTGCCCTTTTCGGCCACTTCATCGATGACGGTGGATGAAGATTCCGAAGGAGATCCGAAAATTTTTGTCCGACGGATGAACCGCTGTTGATTTTTCGTTTTTGATTAAATGAGGTTTGGGTCAAGAGCTGTATTGATGAGAGGGGAGCGTCAAGCCGCCTCTGCGGGTTTCCTTTTTGATTCTCCCATGACCTTCCCACTGCCCACAATTCTGTTTCTGATTTGACCCTAGAATGATAATTCTGATATTAAGAAAATAAATATTAATTATTTTGCGGTGAGGTAGATTTAAACGTTTGCTTGCGTAATATCCGGCTAGAAGTTATATCATTTGGGAAAAAGAGAGAATTAGTTTGACTTTGTCGGTTTGCATCCGTGGCATTGCTACTCTTCGTGTGAGGATCAAGGAGATATGGATAAAAAGATCATGTCGGTATAGACCTGGCAAAACTATATTTTTGATTGAGGTTAATCAAGCAAAAAGAAATGATTCAAATAATTATAAGAATTAACATTGTGGTTGATGTCTATAGTTGTAACTAACTAATAAGAAATGTGGTGGGGAAAATGTTTCTCAAACTAAGATTTGAAAAAAAAAAAAGACTGCGCATATCTCTTTATGCTTTTTAAAGGTCGACATATATAAAAAAGGATACATACAAGCACGAAGAATATATGTTTTTTTTTTTTTTGGTAAGCATACAACTCTGAATCTATTTCATAATTGAGAAAGATTTGGAGATTAACAAAAATAGCTGCACTACTTCATCATGATATTTCCCTTTTTTCGCTTGCTTTTTGTCCTCCATTCCATTGTGCTCTCAAGAGCCCTTATTAAAGAAACATGTGGATTTGTCCGCCAAAAAGATTGAGCTATATATATTTGTTGCATAGGAGATTGAAAATCATGTCGTCCGCATCAAGTACACATACGATTGTCCCCTGAGCATGAAACAGCTTCACAACACTACAAATACGTAGTTTTCAAGTATATGCTCTGTTTTTAAATAACGAATATGGCAACACTATAATTGCTCGGAAATATATATTTTTTGATGTGAAAGTTCAGGTTCATGTCCCCAATGGTTTAAAGAGGAGAATTCATGAACGATGATTTCTTTTTCCTTCTTCGTCTCTTTGGGCGGCAAGGACGATTTGAATAATTGGGTATTGGTCAGTTCAGTTGATCTAGTTCCACTGTTTTACCTTTGGATCTTGCACTCTTCTGTCCACTTCTGCCCTCCAACAAATAATAAATTACAGGAAAAGTCCCCGGATTTCGGAACAGGGGGACAACCGCAACAGCAATGGCCCTTTCGAGGGACACGTGTCGAGCCGTCGTGCATTGGGCGGTGGGTCTACTGCGATTTCGAGGCGAACCCTAGTACGATGAAATCCTTCCCTTTTATTATTATTATATTATTATTATTCATCTTTACAGTTTACAGTTTACGATGCCCATTAGTGTCCCTCCACGTGTACCTCCCGACAAAACACCCTCTTGTTTACACAAATAATTAAATATACATTAACGTTAAAGACTGCTGATTGGTCTTTCCTCTTTTCCCCGGAAAATAAATTAATAAGAGATTCGCAGGTTTTCGTTATGCGACGTATAGCTAAGCCCACATTCGTTAACCTAATTCGAGCCCGAAAAAGGTTGTTCAGCCCACGACGGTTGGCTCACCTGCACAGCAATAACAATGTTAAGAACACTCTAGTGTGTTTGGTTCGGTTTTGGAAATGAACTTTGGGAAACACAAAGATTACATTTGATGGTTAGGATAAAAATTCAGGATGAGATGAGATTTATCCTATAATGTATTTAGTGCCTACTCAAAATAGGATAAAACCATATATAAAGGGAATATAAACCGAATAAAATTATCTCATAAGAAATGTGATATAAAAGTGGATAGAATTTATAATATTCATAAAATGAAAGTTATTTTTCTCAAGTAATAAACTTCTTAAACTAACAAATTTAAAATTATATCTCAACATAAATAATATTTAAATTATAATATAAGAAATTCAAATAATAAAAAAGAATAAAATTTTGATTTTTAATTTAACCTTATTTTTTATATATTATAATTTAATTTTACCTTATAATATAAATTCAATATATAAATATAAAATTTATTATATATTTTAGGTGTTTTGGTAATTTAGGTATATTAATACAATTTCTATTTAATAAAATTTTATTAGAGAATGATGGAAGTAGAAGAAAGAAATAAAAAATAAATTAATTAAAAAGTGAAAAATAAATAAATAAATAAATAAAGTAGACAAGAGTGTTATAAGAGATTTCTACCATCTCCATTTATAAAATTTGTGTTGTATATATAATATATCAAACTTTATCTCTGTAATCACGGAACAGTTAATAGGATATACTAAAATCTCATCAATTTCGTATCATATCTTATTTAGTCCTATCCTAGTTAGATATCCAAACGACCAAACATAGCAAAAGGCTTTTAACTTGAAGGAGTTTGGGGAAATATAAATCATGCTTGGTAAAAAGTTCTTTATAAATAAATAAATTTTGAGTTAATTAGTGTTTGGCAAGTTTCTTTTTATAAAGAACTTTGGTGGAGTTTTTTTTTTTTTCTATAGGCCGCACAACCTTAGGTGGCTCTTATCTAAGTCGCTTGAGGTTGCACAATCTAGATTGCCATCTTGAGATCATGAGACCCTAGGCAATCGTCACTTGGGTGACCATTGACCAAATTGCCCTCGCATAGATAAGATGAGTAATATCAGCAAAGGCAAAATTGGTAAAACGAAAAATTAGTGAAGGTAGTTTTGGAAGGAAAATAATCATTTAACTCTAAAAATAGCATTTTGCAAATGCTAAAACCCAAAGCAAATGCCCAAAGCAAATAAGGATCTACTTTGGGCTTGAAATTTTGCCAAGGCTGGCATTTGGATAAAAAGATCTTAAAAAAGTTTACCAGACTCTTTATATTTTCTTCAAGAGACTTTAAAAAATAAAAATCCTTTGGGAAAACTATACTAATTGTAGCCCTCATTCATTTAAACCCTTTTTAACACAAATTGCATACTTCATTTCCCACGTGAATTTAAGACAAGAAAAACGTAATTTATCTGTCTTGTATACTTGATATGTCGAAAATTTGTCGGTCTAAGCAGACATTAATCATGATTCCCTAATTTACAATTAAAGTGGCTGATGGGACTCTATCTGCAACCATCAAGTTAGAGTCTAGTCTAACAAAGTTCTAATTTTGTTAAAGCTTTTCTTCCTTCCTGTTATTCAGTTTTCTGGAAGCGCTTTCTGTCTAGTTCCTTTTCTCATACTAAGAAGATTCATTCACCCAATGTCAATACGAGTACTCAAAAGTGTGAAAATACTAGTTCCATTCTGGAGCACATACCTCCAGCCACAGATGTTTAATTAACGCATTAAACTCCGCTTTAGAGTTCGGCGCTTTAATCTTTCTCTTAAGTCAGGATTATAGATATCATCCAGCCTAATTCAAAATAGCTTGATGTGAAAGTGGGTCGTTCTCGGTTACGTTGAGGACATCACATTTTTATGATGTGATCAATTCATGAGATTAAGAGGTTAAACTTGAGTGAAAAGCGTGAAGGAAAATCAAAGTCACACGTTCTACGGAAGATTTCTCCATAATCGGAGAATTATGTGAAAATGAATGGTGGAGATAAAGCTCAAAGCCCACTAGAAACTAAGGCTGGCGAGAGGCGAAGGCTTTCCCTCAGAAACTAAACGGGCTCAAGCTGGACATTCGAAGCTAGCACTGCCTTTGCAAGATCCGGGCTCTTACTCATTATACCTACTACTAAGGCCCTTGGGAGTGCATCTTTGCTATTATATCGAGTTCCCGCAACACGATATAGCATCGGGAGTTCGAAGACAATGACGGGTGAGCTCTCAGAAGAAATTTTATAAAAAAATCTAGCTGCTGAATCAGCAAAATCAGTCAAATACGCAGAAACATTTTGATGACGACACTTACTATGAATTGTTCAATCGACGTAAGATAGGGTCCGGCTAACGCACGACCCTCAAAACCAACAACTATGTCTAGGTCAGAGTCAATTTGGCCCAAGCATCGAGTCCTCAAGCACCTTGATGAGCAACTTCGATGATGCCTAGACCCGTGACCAGAGTCCCAAACCCTAGCCCAGCCACAAAACGACCGACGCAAAACGGCAACAGGATTTTAAACAACTTTGAATTGAAAACGCGGTATCTACCAGCTGATGCGAAACACGACATGGAAAAACTTAAATGAAAAAACGTGGTGGGGAGGGTCCTTCGAGGCATTGGGGATCAGAAGGTACAGATGATTGGAGTGCCCAGGTTGTCGTAACCAGGCGTGGGTTGGTACACCCCTCTCGCATCTTTTATCATCGCGAGCATTGACCACTCATCATCCCCCGTTAAACTGCCTGAAGGATCATAATTAGACCGCTTCTCCACCTCCCTTTTTTATAAACTAAGCTCCTTACGCGCTCATTTCCTTCTTTTCGATGTGGGACTTTCCATCGTTCATGAGCGCAGCAACCACCGCCCGCGCCTCGCCCTTTAGCTAAAGCTGCATGGCTTCTTTTACTTAGCTCTTTACCAAACAAAGTTGAATCAGAAGTGTGCCCAAACGACACGCCAACACAATTGCTTTTTCGAGACAACGTGAGCTCTACTCATCTCCCCATGTAGTTGTAGTACCCTGTTCTCTGTAGAGCAAACAGACAATAAGCCATCTATTTTGTCACTTTGACATAATGCTAGGGAGGGATTCTCTTGCTCGTGGGAAGAAACCGGTCTGCATCATGCGACAGGTGCTGTTTTGGTCGAATAAGCCACGAGAACCCTAGAGAGAGATATCTGCGTCCATGGTAGACTGAGCTCATCAATTGTTCTCAGTGCATCAATGAAAGCGGTCGTGGTGTAAATCGGCACCACAGTATCTCGCTTCTGCAGGGCGATCCAATCCACTTAGCTGAAAAAGGACTGGGAGACAATGCCGATGTAACAGCAGCACTAAGGGGTCGTGCTCAATGCGACGAAGCATGTATCTGACCGGCCTGATTTCGGTCCTCTGCTGCTGCTACGCGACATTACTCAGCAGGAGGTAAATACATTGGAGTAATGACGCCATGTTATGAGGAGGAACATTCAACACGTCGCTGAGCATCCACTGTGCATTCTCCACCTGCTGGGCTGCTATGACTTGTGCAGTATACAAGTACAAATTATATAGCGTCTTACAACACGAGGACGGGTCATTTCTAAAAAAATAAATAATTTCGACACATTCCAACACATTATATATTAAATATAAAAAAAAAGAGTATAGAATAAACATCAATCCAACTTTTAATGATATCATTTATTATTTTAATTTGATAGAGATTGAATGAGAAACTCAAAAATTGCAAACATGAAAGAGTAAACTTGAAGGAACATGTCCTATATCATGTTTTCTTATACTTGTCGAAAATTAATGAGATTTCTTATAGTTCTAAACAGAGTTTGGAGTTCCTAATAAAGACTAGCTTGGAGCTCCTCTACAAAACAAGGTTCCAAAAAAATGAAAATTTAGGACAATAACTCTCGAAGTATGAAGAAGAGGAAATCACTAAATTCATGCAAAAAAAAAAAAAATTACAACTTAGAAGTGACAAATTTAAGAGTGAGAATTTTCTTATTTCTCATTTATTTTTGTTATTTTCATCATTTTTCATATATTTATAATTTTGACCCTTCGAATATATAAAATTTTAAAATTGACCCCGTGCGTGTTGCAATTTGTTGGGAAGAGTTGATCACGTGTCGGATTTTTCAACACCCGTTGACTGCATATCAGAACATATCAGAGCATGTTGGACACGACACAAAAGTTCTTGGAAAATATCATGCTTCTTAGGGTATGAAGTATCCTACCATCTAAAGAACATCCCTAGTTGGAGATTAAAATGGCAAGGAGTCAATTGACATCGCGGAGATTCAGAAAAGCACGTAAGATCAGTGCGAGTGAGCGCAAAAGTTTCCTTCACCAACTGTTGAAGTGAAAACGTGATAATTTTCAAGAGGGAGCTTTAATTCTCAATAGACAATGATGACAGCCTTCAAGGGTTTTAACACGCTTGCCCCTTTCTGATTTCCTCTCACAAAAAATCAAAGAAAAGTTTCACCAGCCACTTTTCGGTTATCAGTAGAGAAACGCCATTGTTGGTGATATACAAGGTATAGTGGTGATCTATATGATTTGATGGACATATACATCGATACACATATAAGAGCTATGTATCATATAGTTGATACTATAGATTGAATGAAAAACAAATAAATCAAGGGAACTCATTTTTCTACTCTAACCCATCTATTACATCCAAAAGACTAGAATTTCGGTGTTCCCACATCGGCGAGCTTCCAGTACTCTTGCTCAGAGCCCAGAGTTTGCTGTTCCTCTTACTAGAGAGTGAAAATTCTTGACTCTTGCTGATTCCTGGGACCATTCTCCTACAGCACACCTGGTTTAAGAGTTTCCTATCTTCTGGCGAAAGTAGCATTGGCCTCAGCTTGACTCCGGAGTTCAACGGTGAGGATTGCTGTATCCTGGGATGAAAACCCTGGTCCTTGAGATTTGAAGATTGAAACGGCAGAGACTTGAAGATTAGGTGGTCCCGGTGTCGAACAAGAGCAACCAAGCGATGAAGCCACGTGATCAGCTCAAGGATGTAGAAGTCAACTTTTTGCTTATCCGCATGATAGAGGGTTTGGAGGCGAATCAGACTGTTGCTTGTAGATGTGGTCTTGCCAAACTCATTTCTGTAAACGAAAGACCAGAACTTAAATAAGAGCGACCCTAGAGATATCGAAGATTGATCGCTTAAGTGATCTAACAAACTCCAACTGAATGTTTGGCTTTACTTCTACATCCAGTGAGATTATGCCGCATCATTAATAAATAACATTTGCATCTTCCTTGGATCTTCGGTTTAGCAAAAAAAGTTTTCTATGCATCTTCAGCAGTGCATCGGTGTGCATGCCTTTGCGAGTGTGCATGTCTGGGTGTGTATGCGTGTATGCGTGCGTGAGAGGGAGAGAGAGAGAGAGAGAGAGAGAGAGAGAGAGAGAGAGAGAGAGATTAGCTGACCCATTGTTTGCCCATTCTCCAACCCAGCCAAAACCTTGATGGGCTCTGCAGTCAATTCACATAACAGAGAAACATAAGCGGTGTGAATAAAAGCCTAAAAACCAAACGAGAACATTTTGCCCGTCAATGAAACAAATCATTTTAACTGATAAACCTACTTAATAGTATTTGTCGCGATGGGAACAAGCCATTGAAGAGACTTCTCCATCTCGGCCTTCACCTGAGATACTGACAGCTGAAGAAAGCAAAATGCTAAACAGATATTAGTCATTTAGCGAGAGAAAGCAGTGGCTAACACTGAATTAATATGCAACAAATGACTATAACCAAGGGAAGCAATTTTCCATGTGGTTGACGCAACTGATGATGGAACACGCACCTCTTCTTTGGTATCAGCATTCTGCAGTTGTCTGTGTAGAGCTTTCTTAACACCAGGAGGCAATCCATGATATAACGTGTCCCTCGTGTTGGGAGGGAGGGATGATGGACGGGATGCCTGGAAAGTAATACATAAGATCGTAATCAGTGAAATATAGATCTTTCCTTCAGGTGAAAATATCCACACTACTTTCAGAACATGAGGATACCCTCTCGTAAGCAGTCGGGAACTTACAATTGTATCTATCTGATTTATTAGGTTGGCATAGTGTAATGCAAGGCTAGCTACACCCAACCTTTGGGGATTGTCATTGTTTTTGTTAGCGTCCTTCGAGACTGATGTTGAACCTGGTAATTGAGCACAAGCAATGTGGTTCAGAATGCATTTTGGCTCACTTGTAGGCCGGCAATAAAATTTAACATGGTTGCATGCTTTTAATAGGAATGATGACTAGACAGAAAGAGATAAGTCTCAATCACCAGTCCTTTTATACCGATTGGAGTTGCAAATATGCAGATGAATGGTCCGCAAGCATACAAAAATGTTATACTGATCCTTTATTAAGCCAAATAAGTAAACCCAAGGGGAATATCCTTCACCCCCAAAAGGAAAGTGACCGGTTTTGACAATTAAAAGTCACCTCTAGCTGATTTTTAGGGGACATATGCTAATATCAAAATCCACAAAGATGACTAAGGATTGCACAATGCGCTACTAATTTGCTTTTAATTTGTTTCACGCTTTACTTCTGTTATCTCGCAAATTAAACCACCAAAATATCTTTAAATAGTGACGACTTAGCATTAGAAGCATGACCATGAGGACCTAACTTGAACAGGATCTGTTCTATAGGCTCATACCTCTTGTGTCCTTGAGACCTAAAGAAGCATGACTATGACTGCCAAAGTCAAGGCTAATATGAGTTGATTATATATGAGCAACATTTTTTAAAAATGCTTCGTATTTTTTTGTATCAAAATATTTCGACATAACTACACGATACAGACACCGTGGATCTGCAATTTAATTCAAAATCTTTTTGTAGTCTTTTTCTCTAATACAGTGAAGAAAATGAGTACCATTATCTCCAAAAGCTTCACAAATTGCTTGATGTATGTAGGTAACAATATCAACAAGCTTCTCAATGATCTGCAATAAGAACAATGCATTACAAGAAATTATCATCAGCGACAAAAACAGGAGTGCCCTATTATGTCCAGTAAAAGACAGACAAGAAAGTATCAATGTTGGTCCAGTGTCAACGTGCTACAAAACCGGTCAACATTTGAGATGGGATAGATTCTCGACGAGAAAGGGCCCAAAGGTAATTTAAACTTATCAATAAGTACAGAGAGATGAACTAATACAAGAAACCAAATTTGTAAGTGTGCATGTTTATCAAGCATCTTCAGGAAAGTCCACAAAGTGTAATTCCACTAACGAGTAGTCACTCTTACCTCCTCCAAGCTTCTAGACCAGAGAGATTTCTTTTTCAAACTCTTTACAAGCTTTTTTTGATGTTTTAGCTCACTGTGCAACATCGAGATACCTTCTCCTGACATCCAAAGAACAGAAGCAGTTAGAATTATTACAGCACCACTACTTTAAGTAGGGGAGCACCAACTGATGTGGTTAGATATTTAGTAACCAGCTTGTTAAGTCACAACAAAATCGACAAAGAAGAGAAGAAAATAAATGAAGCCAGTCTGAAGACCTGAATAAGTTATATCAACAACTTAAGCAACTGCATTTTTTCTACTGAAAGGTTGTATAACTATCGGGAAAAATATAGTCATAAGTCTAACCTTTACGAGGGAGATTCAAAGACTCCACTTCCTCAAGCTTTTGCCTATAGTCTTGGTCGAATCTATCCAAAGCCTGCAATTCATGGTACAGTTCCTGCAAATTTTGGAAATGTTCAGTTCTTCAAGAGTATAGCCCGGCTTAGACCACCAAAGACACATAATAGTCGAGTGTGAAAAGATTTGAAAAGGAAAGACAAAATAATCCGTCGTGTAACCAAAGTGATATTTGTTCCCTCACAATAACAAACTTCATTAAGTACGAATTTATCTGCCACATAATGTAGAAGTTCAGGTGAGCAAAAAAATGCAGGACAGACATCCTTCCAACTACACATCTGTAATTTGAAGAATATTTGTGAAAATTTTATCTTATTATATTTCTAGAGTTGGACAACGCTTCCAAGGAATAAATAGAAATAAATTCTATGCAATGCATCATCAAGCAGAGATAAAGGGTCAGCAAATAAAATTTAGCAGGTAGATCTGACGTGTATACATAATTCTTACAGAGGTATGCTGGGCCAGAGTACTCAATTCTTGCATTATCATTTCTGCTTCAGATCCTAGAATTTCGTTGCCCAAGTCTTCCACGCCTAGTCTGTGACAATTAGGTCATTCCAAGAAAACTGAGTTACTATCAACACCTAGGAGTGGTTTTCCTACCAAAAACAAAGCTTCGTTAGAGCCTCATTACCTTGAGAAGTGTCGACCCAGGTTGTGCCATTGCGGATCTTTGCATAAATCTCCGAACCTAATTACTTCCCGTGAAAAGACATCGAGTTCCTCCCTGCATATGTCCCAAGAACGTTAGGCATTATTAAACCACAAGTTCCGTGTGCTTACTTAAAGATAAGGCCCAAAGGCCTCTAGCTACCTTTTATCAGCAGCAGCGATACTTAGCAACTCTTTCATGTCTCTCGAAACTAGTTGCTGCACCCCTTCAGAGTGTAAAATCTCCTTCTTCAAGAACTGGATATTTTCTTCTGACACAGATTGCAGTAAGTTTGCACCTTTGACTATTGTATTAGCTACTTCAAATGCCAGTATAGAAATCTTATTTCCCCGGGAAGCCATCCCAGAGAAGCCACTACTGGAATGCAGATTTGACACGCTGCTTCCGAGTGTATCGAGAACATCTACTGCCCTCTCCAAACCCATCATGCCAGCTTTTCCTATGAATGAATTTTTCGGTGTAACCTGAAAAATCTTTAAAATGTCAACAAAGGACACAAAAATACTCGAAGGGCGAACCAGAAAGGCACCAGATTCCATGCCAGAAACGTTTGTTAACTTAAACCACAATCATGCTGCTAATTAAAGAGTACTATCTCGCTTAGCAGCCCTATACTTCTAAGACAACCTAGAATAGAAACTCTTTCAAAATTAAAAAAAACGGTACATTATTGAATGTATATACTAACAGTGGATTTCAACTGGAAAAGCAAGAACTCGTGCTACCACCCTGAAGAGTTCTGAGTTTACGATAGATTGGATGAAACTTATTGAACAATGTGCTAAGTACTGGGCTTACAGATGCGAACCATAAGACAGGCAAGAAAGTTATCAAAGCATATAGCAAGCTAACTTTCCACTTGAAAGGAGAAGTATTACTCCTAAAGGCTTAAAATCAAATCAACTAATTTGTTGCAAGACTAATTCTCTGCCTTATATGTGCACTGATACTTCTGACGTTTGCTTTTCAAAATTTGAGCACAAAGGAAAGAACAGGCACAGTGCCCCCATTGCATGCAGCGTTATGATTTATTTAATCATCAACTATATATACCACAAGGAACAATAATTAGTCAGTGGTAGATGAAAATCTGCACTCAGGCTTTGATATCAAGCAGCAATTACAGCTATTGCTCCTTTGTATTGAAACTTGTAATTGTCGCAGTTTGGAAGGGAAATGATAACCACTACTTGTATTTTCATGAATTCTGGGTCTATGTGCATTCTTCTTCGCTGAACACCAGATGCAACGCTTTTTCATAGCATGGAATGCATGAGAATTCCGTGTGGCGTTCCAAGCCACTTTGGCAAATTCAAGTTATGGAAGGTTAAAAATGGCATCAATTCCCATGCGCTAAATCGTCTAGTATAGGCACAAGTTTCTTCCCCACAGATTTGCTTCATCTAAGATTCAAATGGACCCCAAATTATCAATTAAACGATAGACATCCAAGGCAATTTTTCTCAGTTCTATCCTCGAATTTTGCTGATCATCCGTAAACAATGATAACCGCACAAAAAACCAAGATTCACACAGGCAAATCTTACCTTGCTGAGTCCTTTTCTAGCAGGAGTCGATGGCTTTGACGGCTTCAATTCTCTAGAGAAGGAAGAGAGTCGCTCGCCGGAATCGAACTTTGGTGGCGTCGTCCTAAAATCACTGCCCTTATGATTCGAATGAGAGACCTCTCTTGACTTGGTAAAGCTGGCTTTTGACTTGAGCTTCCCAGAAAATCCTGAACTCTTGGTCCCTGACGATTCTGTCGGGTGCTTCTCCGTACCTCCCGAACAAACCGCTCCCATCTTTTCCTTTAAACCCAGACAAAATCGAAACCGCTCTGAACAGCAAAGCAGCCCAGAAACAAGAAATCAGCTCAATCACTGCAACTGCTGCCGCGAGCACATTTGATTAATGCTCATCCAAAGCAAAGCTCACACCCCAAATGCCGAAACAAGAGAAGATTTTTCCTTATCAATTCCCCATCATTTGTCGGGAGGCAAACGAGGGTCAATGGGAAAAAGGGGTCGAAGAGGAAACAAACAAACGAAAAAAAGGAAAAATAAAATAAAATGGGGTTCCCAGAGTTCAACAGCTTCACCAGCCGAAACACAAAAACAGCAAGAAAAGTACAAAGAAAGAGCAATACCTATTCAAACAGAGGAGCTCAGCCAAGCAAATATTTTAAGCCGCGAATGGAGAAGAAAACAGGGGCGGTGGATTTGTTAAAAAAAAACAGAGGACTGCGAGGGGTTAGCCTAGCCTAGCCAAGCGAAGCGAATGATGTCGGAGATGATGATAGCGATGATGTGGAAGGGAGAGGGGAAGGTGGTATATACGAGACACACGAAGATATTATCCCTCGTTAGCTGTTGTAATTATCGTTATGGTCACTGTTAATTCCGACCCGGTGGCAGTGATTTCACCAAGAAAAAGAACCGGGGGGGGGTGGAGGTCGGGGTGGAGGTGGAGGTGGAGGTGGGGTGGGGAAGGGGGGAGCTACGCGTAAGCCCGGCAATGGAAATCTCGTGGATGATGGGGGAAGGTTGATTTTTTCGAACATTGATTTCCCCGATCCCGCAAATGGGAAACCTCTCTCTGTCTCTCTCTCTCTCTGTCTTTTCTTTAAAGCGAGAATGCGAGGCGGGGTTTGAATCATTCGTCGAATTAAATCCAAGACTCTTCGGTGCAAAATAGATGGGAGCTGCAACTGTTGACTTGTTCTCCCCTCGCGTTTAAATAAAAAGATCGAATCTTGAAAGTTAAAAACCAAAGCTTGACACACACACAAGACACAGCAACCAACTACAGCAACCACGAAAGAAAAGGCCAAAAAGAAAAAGAAAAAGAAAAAGATAGAGAGAGAGAGAGAGAAAGATTGTGTTGGCGGGGAAAGACCGACCCGCCCGCCCCGCCTGCCCGCCCCGCCTGCCATGCCTGCCCTGCCGTGCGAGGAGCGTCGTTCAGGTCTGGTTTTTTTTTAATGTTGTACGAGTGACGCCACGCGGTCTGTCCGGTCTTTTCAAACCTCTCTGTCCCAAGTTTTGACTTTGATTTTTTTTTTGGCTTTTTACTGCTGACTCTTCTTCCGCCATTTCTTGTACAGCAGCATTGAATTCCCCCCCAATTCCGGTTGTTCTTCTCGGTAGTTGGCTGGCTGCGATCTTTCACCCTCCTTCCTCTTTTTTCTTTTACTTTTTTTTTTTTATCAGAAAAAATTGTATTTTGCTGGTTATCTCTGATGAGTATCAGTAACTTATAATTTCTTAAAAAGAGCTTGAGTGTGCGTTTGGTAATAACTTTATTTTCGAAAATATTTTTTATTTAGAATTAATTTTTTCTATTTTTATTTCTAAAAACAAAGATGTATATATTTTTTTCTTATTTTCATTATATATCTAATTCACTGGTCACTTATTTCTTTTGGAATATAAAAAAAATTAGTGTACTTACCAAACAGATTTGTATGTTTTTTTTTCCATTCTAGAGAACAAAATAAAATAAAAATAAAAAAAATATAATAGTTACCAAACATGTTTTACCTTTTTGGATATTTTCTGTGAGCAAATGTTCCATTTTTGCGCCCCGAGCATTAAAAGAAATCCCATAATTTCGATATCAAGGGTATGTCCGAACCACGTGGCTAATTTTAATTAGGTACGATAGCAAATTATTATTATTTAAGAAAAATTGTTATTCATCCACACTGTTGCTTTTCTTCTTCTTCTTTTTACATGTTTTATAGGATTGTTATACAGACATTAGCAAACAGATTAGAATAGACAGACAATGCTATGAGAGAAATGTACGCAATAATGCCAAAAGGCCAATTCCAAATTCGACAGCTCTGTCGAATATCTTTCTCTGTTTCTGGAATTGTTTGGTTTGGGGACCAAGGAGGAAAAATTCAACTCATATTTTGGGTGGTGCTGAGAATCTGAGCGGCAACACCAATCCGACGTGAGATCTCGGACACTGTCTCTGGCCGGTGGAGTACAATCCGAAGCGTGCAAATTTAGACTGCACGTGCCGCTTTGCCCGAGTCCAATAACCAAAAGTGACTTCAAAGTACAATGTTGCCTAAATGAATTGGTATTTGGTATGGTCAACGCTCCTTAGTTTCTATATTTCACTTCCCACAATTACCTTAATTAAACAGATAATCTAGTCTCCATAATAAGATCAAACGAAACTGTATTCTAATATTTATGTGGTGGGTTTAGTGACAAAACTCACAATTCTTCTGATATGACCTAATTTATAGAAAAATGACTTTTTGAAAATTTTATTACCCTTTTGTGTGTGGTGATGAATTTTATGGTAGGTATGTTTAAATCTTTAAACTTAGCTTATTAGAATTGATTCTGAGTTTTTGAAATATAACACCTATCCTGTTTGTCATTGAACTTACCTTAGAACCTAGTCCGATTCTAAAGTCAACCCAAATAATGATTTCTTTTGCTTTGTTAAAAAATAAAATAAAAAACATTTAATAGTTACAACAAAATAGTATGAGCAACAATACAGCTTAAAGTAAAAACATTGATAAAAAAAAAACAAACCGAAATATAAAGCAATAGGAAATTGAGTTCATTTTAGAAAAATAAACCATCTTGTTCCAATTTCATAACATAGATTCCAACAATTCTAGAGAGAGTGGGTGGGTGAGTTGGTTGGTTCAGCACCCGGAACTTGGACCTTGCTCATATAATACTAATTCGAAATCTGGAATCAATTCCACAAGCAGTTCGTTTGATTTTCAAGTAGAACTAGATTGACTGTGCAACCCTACTTTTGTAGATAATATATGTTAAGCCGAATTGAAACTGGCAAAGATATTTCTTAACTGTAGTTTATAAAAAAGAGTCTTTCATCGGCCCTAGTGATTGTGTCATTCTTGACAACTATGAAACCTTTTAAAAAGATATTGCAAGAAAGACCGGTGGAGTTATTATTAAGCTTTGATAAAAATAGCTATTAAGATAACTAATGTAAAAAATCTAGGAAAGATGAACGCACGGAAAACTCGGTGTTGATGGAATTAATTAGATACTCTAGTCTCAATAATAAGATAACAACAAACTCTATACCATATCATGACGTGGATTCAGTGGTAAAATTATCATTTTATTGATTTGACATAAAATTACAAGAAAACGACCTCAGAGATAGCAAAGATACTACTTCACTGTAATTAAAAGGAAAAAGCGTCCTTCGTCAGCCTCAATGACCGTGAAATTTTTCATAGAAATTACGGAAGCGATTTTGCGGAGTTGTTATTAAGCTTCGATATAAAGCCTGCGATGAAAGATAATTTAATGTAAAAATATCTGAGGAAGGATGGAGACGCGGAAGAAGCCATGCTGACTCGTTCAAATGGATTGAAGAGAATATACCTTTCAGTAGTTAGAAGCTGAACGTCAAACTTGACTTTGATCTTCCTATTCGAGAAAAGGCGCGTCTTTATTTTGCAATCAGGCTTCCCCGTGTTTTCACAACAATCAGCGTCACTTTCGATTGATAAAATCGGCAATCTCATCTTTCCAATCCAACCAACATTAGGGCCACTGATTATGGATTTTCGCTCGAGATTTTTCGTGACTTAAAAATTTTAAAAAAGAAAAATATATATCACTTGAAAAAGTTAAAAAGACGAGTAAGATCGACATGATCGGGTACGAAAAAATGAAGAAAAGATATGGAGAATGAAGACTTTGATTTGTCAACAAGAAGCGCCGCTTTAATTATGAGAAGAAAATATCACACGCAATACACGCCATGATGAGGATTAACACAAGAAAGTTCCCCCCGTTGACTTTGATCAGCTTCTGGTTTTGTTGTTCCCTCCGAGAAAGTGAGGAGATGAGATTATTCCAACAATCGATTGAACGTTAAAATAACGAGATAATCGCGACCATATAAGCACGTCGACTGTCGAGGTCATTTCTCGCCAAATTCTTTCTTTTTCTAAATAAAGGAAATGGTCAATGCGGAATTGCGCTTTGACCACGGAAAAAAAAAAAGGAGAAAAGAAATGCAAGATTAAGCAAAGGAGAGAGCTTGAGTGCCAGAACAGACAATCTAGAAGTCTCAAATCATGGCAAACATGGAAAAGCTAGAATATGCCGCGGGCAAAGTCGTCCCTGTGGTCAAATTTGGGTTGTTGACCCTAGGATGAACGAGGAAGAGAGAGAGCATAAATTGACAGGATCATGTCTAAGTTAAGTTACGCTATATGCGTATGCAATCGGTGCCCTCAAATTACTTTAATTTCATCTGACGATAGACGATAAATGGATTGCGGAGTAATGATATTGTGGGAAAAAGAAAGTCAATTAATCGAGTTCGATCGAGTGGAATCGAGTGACTATTATAACTAAAATCATGAAGTACTATATGAAGGAGAGGGCATTCCTTTGATACCCATCGAAATGTGATCGAATTCATAAAACAAAAAAAACATAGATTGGATGGAGCCTCTATGATGTTGCGGTTCTCGTTGCGATACAGCAATGTATTAAACTGTACAATCCTTTAGAAAAATGGTACTTCAATTGGACCATGGGAATTTCGTGGGCAAGTTCATGCATTGATTGTCTCTAGATTCTAGATTCTGTTCACATTGATGGGTTTGAATTGACTAGAGACATTTGGCTTTGTCTCTTGCATTTTGGGAGGGCGTGATCCGAGCCATTGAATCCGGTCTTCGACCCTTGATCTTTACTCCGGCGACCGGTTCGACGGGCCACGCGTCAGACTACCTATCGAATCCATTTCCTTCGGCCTTAGGCGCCACAACTCAATTTCTCTAGATGGCATTTCGACGACATTCGCGATGACTCTCAGTCTCGCTGAAAAAGTTGATAAGAAAAGCGAGTGAAATGGCGCGTCTCTTGAACTTAACATTCTCTTGCAACTAGTTCCCATCAGATTGTGACTTTTCTTGATCATGGTCATCATTAGTTGGCCATCTTGCTCTAACCCCATGAATTCTATTAAAAAGAATACATTTAGAACGCTCATTAAATAATCAAATATCGCCCTTTGCTTTTGGAAGAATGCGAAGATTTTCGTTGAACAAAGTTAAAAAGAAGAAAACTTTTTGTTAATTTTAAGTCAAGTCGGTTCTTTTCCGCGTAGGATTGTCAAAAATTTACTCGCTAGAGTTTTGCCCTTTACGAAAATGAGTAGCCACGTAGAATTTCTGTTCTCTCACTTGGGCTTCATTGCTCTATTGGGCCTTAGGTTGTGGATCATGAGCCCTAACTTAGTAACTAGGCCCACTTTGGGTTTCTTCCCACGCGTTCAATTTGCTTGATTTATTAATGTAGCTAGAATACTATAACGCGCAATGCCGCGGGACAAAACAGATTTAGCAATCCAGACATTACCAGTCGGTTCATGGAATTAAAAATTTAAGATTGTAGCCTGCGAAATCTGTTCTTAAATTTTTTCACATTCGCAGCACTCTCCATGCACTTCAATTTCTCTAGATACATTTTAGCACTAAAGTTTTTTATGGTCAGAATTGCACTAAAGTTTAGACAGTTCTATTTATGCTGCAAAACTAGATGACGAAAAATTAAGGAGAAAAGAGTTCAAACTAGATGCCCCACATAATAATTTAAAAATCTACTTTTGAAAGGAACAAAAGATAAAAAAAAAAAAGGGGAATAGATTAAAAAGAGAAATATAAAACCAAAGACATCAACTCTAGACTGCCGCGTGTTTTCCCCTCATCCACTTTAAGAAAACTCATCCTTTTCTTTCATCTTGTCATACAGATCCTCATTTGATTGGCCAAAAAAAAAGAGTAGCCTCGGAGAAAATTTCAGGGTGCCTAACATGACGGTACCTGGGAATTGATGGAGGCAAGAAACGGGTGTCCGTAAAATCTATATTAAAGGATAATCATATAAAAAATAAAAAAACTGAGTTTGAATGCTTCGAAATCAAGCATTCCCCCTTGACACGATTGCTGGTAACACGACCCATTCCGAACTATTTTCTGAACAGATTGCTCAAGACATGATTTTGCAAACGAGGGTTGCGTCAAGATGAAGGACGAGGATGGTGGGAGAAGTTATGGGGGGGTGGGCATGCATCAGAGTCATGGAAGTTTGTGAGAGGAATCAACATCGTTGGTGCTTTTGTTCCCCAACTTCTCACAGCTCGGACATCGTCCTCGTCATCTGCATGAATCCCCCCATCCCCACCCGACCCACTTGTAGGTATTAAAATCGTGCCCACAGCAGCAGCCATAATCATCGAGAACAACAAGCAAGAGAAATCAATTCTTAAAATAAGAAATAATAAACACCAGAAAGAGAGAGAGAGAGAGAGAGAGAGAGAGAGAGTTCTTGTAGAGATTAGAATAGTATTTGACTGTGCCGAGGCTGCAGAGCGGGGGAGCTCTGCCGCTGCGACGTTATAAATAAGCGATGCGAGAGAGCTAGGGTTACCCCGGCATTCCCGGGCTTCGCAATGGGCTTCAAATCTCAAGCCCGAATGCTTTGATTGGGCTCGTTGGTTCGGATTAGTATTGGGCTTGGACTTGGGCTCATTACGGGCCTTGCTGTAATCGTGTTCGAATGTCTAGTTCAGATTTATGTGTTACTGTCGAGTGAGCTCCTCTCATTTCAATTTGTCACACGGAATTCCTGTGATGAACACTTCTAAAGCGCGCCTATGCTTCGGCACTTGCTAAACAAACGCATTAAAAGATTTTTGTGATTCTCAACGAACCCACCATTCTCTTTGTCGAGGGAATTATGGGTCTCAAATACTTTTAACGAGGGTTTCGAAGATATCTTAAATATGATTTTTTATTTTATCACATGTTCGTGACAGATTTAGCTTGAAAATTCACGTCGGATCAAGAACCGGCCAGGGGTGGCAATCGGAGCCAGAAGGGAGAGGTGCCGCCGTGGGTTCAGCCGGTTGGCCCGCCAGAGTCAAGCGCGTGCTCGGGTCCGGTCCTTGCCCGGACTCTCCGGGTATGACCCGAATCATTAGCTGTAAGATGCAGGAGCAGGAAATTTAAAAAAGAAAAAAAGAAGAAAGAGAATTTAGTGATAACGAAAAAGGGAAATTCCCGGAGATGATGCCATTGACGCAGTACAGTAGGTACCTCTTCCTTCCTGGCTTTCGACTCCGAATTCAACCAGCAACGCTATGAGGTTCAACCAGTCCTCTCTCTTCCGCACGACCCCGGGGGGAAAAGATCGAACAAAACAGAACACGCCCACGTTACTCAGCAAATCAGACGGACAGTAAACACTGCAGACGACGACGAAGATGGAAGAAAGGACGCAATTTGAGCCTATCCTTTTGGTGGGTTTTCTCCTGGAGTGGGATTGCTTGGGCTTGTTGCCGTCAGATTCGCTCGGGGAGAAGGAGAGCGGCGTGTCGGGGCTCGCCGCGTGGACCTTCGGCTGCTGGCCCATCGCCTTGTCTTCGATCACGGCGCGGGCGGAGCACTTCGCCGGCTGCGGCGGCGGAGGGGACGGCGCCGCCGCCCGGGAGCCGCCGCGGGAAGCGATCGCGGAAGAGCCACCGCAGCTCGAGCAAGATGTCGGCCACCATGGTAGGGCAACACTTCGCCGCCCTCTGTTTCCATGCTTCTGCGCCTCCTATATCTACTCCTCCTGTTCTATTGGGATTTCCCTCTCTGCAGAGAACCTGCGCGCCGCTTGGTGGGAAGAAGGGAGGCGGGGGAAGGGAGGGCGCAGAATTGCTGGAGGAAGGTTGGAAACAGGAAAGCGCAGGGGAGACCGGTCTTTAGGCTTATAAGAAAGAAATCCGAGGGAAGGATGTGGCTGGCGACACGTGGCGCCCGGAGAGGGATGGAGATACTCTAGGGTTTATTTGAGGAAACCGAGGGAGGGAGACAGGCCGAGCGGAGCGAGTCCTCGCTTGTTTGTACGATTTGGGGAATAGCGTAAGGATGCGTCATGAGGGTCAAACAGAAGACGAGGGCTAAGTCTTGTTAATTAGACCCTGATTTCCTTTTTTAACCATGAGAGAAAGTGATTTTGCTCCGGATCTAAACTTGTTGTTTTCGGTCTCGTTTTCCTCACTCGCCCATACACTAGAAATTCAGAAAAACCTTTCCCGAAAACAAATTTCCCTTCAAATAAATGATGGTTTCTATGAAATTACTCTAATGGTCTACTTAAGTAATTCAACGATCAAATAAGAAGTAAAAACTGACCAACAATAGAAAGAGTATATCGAAATGATTAATGGTTGAACATTTTTGAAGGTAGAAAGACGCTTTTAAATAGGTAAAAAAATAGAAGGACGACTTCGATCTTTTACCTACCACGGTGCAGCAACAAAAGAATTTAATAACAGGCTTGCACGCAATTCGAAGTTATCGAGAAAACTTCAAAACCCTAGATTAGGATCATCTTCCGACAAATGGACCTAGACACGACGATGCCCCTTGAGTCTAAAACTCAATAAACTTGTTTGGATTTGACTTGTTTGGGTCCGTGTACTCACGCCTACTTTCTTGTATCTTCCAAATTTCATTAACTACTATGACACCATGCTGAATTACAGAGCCTTGACACGTTTTGAATTCGAATAATACCGACATTCATTTATTCCTAGAGAGATTCGAAGGGGACATGATTTGACTAAGGAGAGTCGACAAAAGAAAAGTTATGTGATGAGCAAGAAAATCAATGATAATACGGATTAGTTTCAAAAGATGTAATTCCATTCACCCATAAAGGATCAAGGAATATGTGCACATGGTGTAGAAACTACTTAGAAAAAATGGCGTGAAAGGTCGGGTTGCAGGTTGATTATTATTTTTTGATAGATGAAGTAAAAAGAAAAAGGAAAACAATTCCCTTATAGAATTTTGAATCAAAGCATAGGTTCCAAAACTTCAAAAAATGGGAATCGAGTCTAATACGATAAGTTCTAGATTTCATATTTGAAACTTATTAAATCTAAAATTGATCACTTCTACTCCGACCTATGCATCTACGCATAAAGAAGGGAGGAGAGGAGGCCGGGGTCCAATCTACAGGATAGACCATGAATTTGAGGGTTGCTTCACAAGGCGAATGGGACATGGTGGAAGAATGTCGATTGCGACGTGCTAATGATGAAGCCTTTTTTTATTATATTCTTCCAGATGACATACGTCGTCGTTGTCGTCGATGGTTGTTGAATAGATAGAGTTTTTTGTGTTTTGCAACCGATTTCGCAGTCACAACAGAAGGGTGGGGCTCCAAAGAAATCCAAAGAGAATCGTGATGGTTTTAATTAGTGATGGGCCTAAGTTGGCCCGTCCGCCCATGCTGGGCCCAAAAGGCCCGGCCCACGGGAATAGGGCCCGTGGAGGGGGAAGGTATAAAAAGGGAGGAGAGAGAGAGAGAAGATGTTGGTTGAAATTAGAATTCACGTCTTCTCTCTCCCGCGCGTATTTTCTCTCAAAAGGAAAAAGAAAGAACAGTAACGCATATGGCTTGTTCTTCCTCCCTTCAAGGCTTCATCGGATCGAGTTGCTCAGGATCTCTTCCTCCATCAACGTCGGTGTTTAATCTGTGGCTAAAAGGTACGCTCGAATCCGTGGTGTGCTTTAGGATCGGTGATGCGTGTTGTTTTCCCGGGCTTCGTCTTCCGCATTGATTTAGGGGTTCGATTTAGTGTCGAATCCGGTATTTTCGGGGATCAGTCATTCCCAACATTGGTATCAGAGCCCTAGTTCACGTTTTCCCGATCAATTTGATGTTTTTTGATTGATTTATCGCAAAAAAAATCTTCGGCCGTACGGATCGGGGCGAAAATCCCGACACCTGAGCGCTGTTCGGCCATTTTTATGAGTTTCCGTAAGTTGGAATCAAATTATGAAGGCACTGGATGAAAGGCGACGTCGAGACGAGTCCGGCGACATATTGTGCGTCGCCGGACGATGCCGCACGCCCCCACACGCGCGGCCACAAGCCGCTGCGCGTGGGCGCCACGCGCCCGAAGCGCTGGCTATGGCCAGCGCGTGCGCCACACGCGCCGGTGACGAACCGGCACGCGCCAGTCCACGGACCGACGCGTGCTGACGTCACGCGATGACGTCATCGTGACGTCATCCAACGGTCGGTAACCGCTCGGATGACATCACCGATGACGTCATCACCGGCGACCCGACCCGACGGCGACCGACCTGACCCGATCAGCCTGGCGCATGCCGCGCACGTGCGGCTGACGTCTGCGTGACGTCAGCCACCGCACGCGCGCGGCACGTGCGGTCGGTCCGTCCGACCCTGTCCGACCGGCCCGTCCGGTCCGACCAGCGCGACCGGTCCGACCCCGCGCCCGTTGACCCGACCCGTTGACTGACCGTTGACCGGCTGTTGACCGTTGACCGTTGACTGACCGTTGACTGTTGACCCGAAAAAAAGAAAAGAAAAAAAGGAATTTGTTTCTTTTTCAATTATGTCCGTCTGGGTTGTAGGTAATCCATTTTTTTTATTGTGCATTTGTTGCGTGAATCATGGAAAATTATGTATTTTCCATTTTATTTATTGTGGATTATAAGTGATCCATTTTAGTTCTGCATTTGTTGCAGGAATTATGATGCGTTATGCACGGATACCTGCAACCCTGAGAACGGACGAAGGAAGAGCTAGACTGAAAATGCTGATGAAAGAATTAGCTGATTATCGGTGGCTTGATGGTGATTTAGTATCACACATGGTCAAGGTCAATCAGATGATACAAGAAATCATCTGAAATGGTTATCTTATGCCGGATTTTGAGGAGGTGCCGGCTTTGATGAACACTCTTCCACCTGAATGGCAAGCAGTGTTGGATCGGCTATGGGAGGTCAACATGGTCCCGGGTTATAGGAGGCTGGTGGAAGCTTTTGTAAGAGAGAACTATAGGATTGAGTTGGCCAAAACTTCAACCCTTAGATTGAGCGCCACATGGCGCAGAGTAAATGCGCCTTAGTGGCGACATGAAAACTCTCCAAAAGTTTTTCCATGGTTGGCAAATGTACCTTCAGTTTTCTCAGATGTTTTGACTGATAGATTAGAAGGGACATTCCCTAATTATTTCTTAAATTAATTATGAGATGTTTTATGGATGTAAATATCTCTTTCCATGTTGATATTTCTCTTTGTATATATTGCTTAGTGTAATGTATAGTTGTATTATGTGAAAGCACCGTTATTATATTGGATGTTAGATAATATTTGCTTTCTGTTACTGCTGGTTGCTGTGGGTAATTAGCTATGGGTAGTTTTAGAAGTTTTTGTAGCTTCATAGAATTGATTTTGCATAAGATAATTATATTGATGATAGTTTTAAGTTAGGATTTTGGAGGATGATTGGAAACATAGTGACCTTTTGATTCTAAAACCTTACTTAAAATTATTCATTAATATGATGGGTCTATGTAAATAGGGATGCATAAATGATAGGCATTAATTATTCGTGCATGTATGTCTGATGTGTTTAGACTGATGGTTTCAGCAACTAAGAACGTAATTGCTGATATGAACGGCTACAATTGTGAAATATTGAATATGAAAATTCAATATGTGCTGGAAAAGCAAGAAGCACTAAAAGCTCTTGACCATGTTATGGAAGATCTTGAGAATGCTGTGCGTCACCTTGAGTTGGTAGAGGACCGCTTAACGGCATGTGAGCTAAGAATAGATATTTGCAATGCTGGTTCTAGCTCATAAAGAGTTTTGAGCTCTAAGCGCAAGCGTATTGATTCGTTCAATATGTGGGAATGCAAAGGATCAAGTCCTTATTGCAAGAGATCAAGAGTTAACCAACACAAGAGAGGAAAACGTCCTAAAGTGAAGAAAATGTCAAGGGTGAAATGTTACAACTGTGACAAGAAGGGTCACTATGCTCGCGACTGTCGTAAGCCAAAGAAGGTAAACACCTCTTGTACATTTTAGAACTTTGATTATGTGTCAAGTTCTGAATTATTGGTTGAATCCAATTCTTTGTGGAATGTAGATTCAGGAGCGACATGCCATGTAGCAAAGGATAGAGGATCCTTCATGGAATTCCGACGATACTAATTGGAACTAAGTGGATCTACATTGGAAATAACTCCAGAGCTGAAGTTAAAGGGATTGACACCTGCCAATTGAATATGCAAGGTGGACGCATCTTGATATTCAATATGCTTTGGAGATTCATCGAAATTTAAGTGTCTGTTTTTTTGGTGTTGGTCAAGCTTGGTTTTTATATGAACTTCCATAATAAATGTGTAGATTTGTATTTGGATACAAATTACTATGGTTGTGGTCACTTTCTGGATGGTTTTATTGTACTAAATGTTGACTATAGTGATGTCAATATCTTATTCCCTTGTTTCACGTCTTCTACCTTATATGATAATGATGTGAACATGGTGGCATGCTAGACTTGGTCATATGAGCCAACAACATATTAATAGACTAGCCAAAGAGGGCTTGTTGGGCAATATTGAAAAAGTCGATTTGTCCATAAGTGAGCATTGCCTAGTAGGGAAAATGACAATGAAACCATTTGGAAAAGGTAAAAGAGTTGAATTTTCTCTACATTTAATCCATTTGGGCGTTTGTGGTTCAATGAATGTGAGAGGAAGGCAAGGGGCTGTTTATTTCATCACTCTTTATAGATGATTATACTCGAATCGGATATGTTTATTTGATTTCTCATGAATTTGAAGCATAAGTTGTTTCAGAAGGTTTATGAACTTGGCAGAAAATCAATTAGACAAAGAAAATAAAGGTATTTAGATCCGATTGAGGTTGAGAATATTTATCTGATAAGTTCAGAAAATTATGTGATGAAAAAGGAATAGAAAGATAGTTGTCTATTCCAAATACTCCTCAACAAAATGGTGTTACGGAGAGAATAAACAGAATCCTACTGGAATGGTTAGGTCCAAGATGGCGCATGCTAACTTACCTATCACTTTTTTGAGTGATGCGTTGTTAACTGCTGCTAATATACTTAACCGGATGCCTTCCAAATCAGTTAGTTCCACTCCATATAAGTTATGGATAGGTAGAAACCGGACTTAAGTTTACTTAAGCCATGGGATTATGCTGCCTATACTCATATGTCCTCTCATAAGTTTGGGAAATTGAGTCCCAGATAAAAGTAGAGTATTTTAATTAGATACTTCGAACACTCGAAAGGGTATGTGTTCATAGGTGAGCAGGAAAGTGGGAGAATAACTAAATTTTGAATCACGGGATGTTACATTCTTAGTGAATGACTTTCCTAAGAAGGGCGAAATAGGGGAAGATGACTTCCTATTTGAAACCTTGGATCTCGATAATGATATTGGTAGAGTTTGTCCAAGTGGGAGTAATATGAGATGTGATGAATTAAATTCAACTCATTCTCAATTACAATCACATGATGAGATGATATCGTCATTATCTAATCCGAGTGGGAGCATAGTGGGAAATGATGTGCTAAGTGTACAATCTCCTATATAGCGAACAAGTCGCCAAAGTATTCCTCGTCGACGTTTTGACATTGAAGGGGAAACTTTTATAATTGCTCCACGAAATAAGGATGAGCCAAGAAATATTAATGAGGCTCTGAAATTGCCCTAGTAAGGAAAAATGGATTAATGCAATGGAAGAGGAAATTGAGTCAATGAAATCAAACCAAGTTTGGGAACTGGTTGATCTGCCAAAAGGACGTAGAGCTATTGGGAACAAATGGGTTCTCAAAATAAAGCGAAAAGCTGATGGCTCGATTGAAAGGCATAAGGCTCGCCTTGTAGCGAAGGGGTATAATCAACAGGAAGGAATTGATTATGAAGACACGTTTTCTCCTGTAGTGAGATTACCTCAATTCGCATTATTCTGGCAATAGTGGCTAGTCTGGATCTTGAATTACATCAAATGGATGTAAAGACTGCTTTCCTCAATCGAGAATTAGAGGAAGAAATATATATGGAACAACCTATTGGTTTCATAGTGAAAGGCCAAGAAGAAAATGTATGTCGACTTTGGGGGTCGATATATGGCCTTAAGCAGTCGTCGAGATAATGATATATGCATTTTCATCATGCCATAATGGAATATGATTTTACAATGATAGATGAGGATCATTGTGTATATATCAAAGGATCCAATGATCAATTCGTGATCATATCATTATATGTTAATGATATACTAATTGCCGGAAGCAATATGGAGCTAGTCAATACTGTCAAAAGTTGGTTGTCTTCCAAATTTTGAATTGAATGATATGGGATTGTAAACCCATTGACACTCCTATTGCAAAAGGTGAAGGATTGAGCCATAGATTGTGTCCGAGGATTCCACAAGGGAAGGAACAAATGAAACATGTTCCTTATGCTAGTGCTGTTGGGAGCTTGATGTATGCTATGATGTGTACAAGACCTGACATGTGTTATGCAGTTGGAATGGTGAGCAGATACTAATCCAATCCAGGTCAAGCACGTTGGAAAGCCGTTAAGAGAATACTGATGTATCTAAAGTGGACTGCTGATTATACGTTGAGTTATTATGGAAAGGATCTGCGACTCTAAGGCTATTCTGATGTTGATTGGGGAGGAGATTTAAATAAAAGAAAATCTGCCTCTAGGTTTGTTTTCTTACCGAATAATAGCACCATGTGTTGGAGCAGTAAGAAACAAAAGTGTATAGCCTTGTCCACGATGGAAACTGAGTTCGTGGCATTATCAGCAGCAGTATAAGAAGATGTTTGGCTTAAGAGATTATTGGATCATTTAGGTGTTATTGAAAGTGCTGCAGATTTGTTATTAGTTAACTATGATAATCAAGCAGCAAAAGTGTACACCAAAGATCTAAAATATCATGGCAAGACCAAACATATAGATACCAAGTATAATTTTGTCAATGATATGGTTGCACGAAAGGATGTGAACTTAGAGTACATACTACGCATAGAATAGTAGCAGATCCTATAACAAAGCCAATACCTAGAGATGTGTTTTGTGGCCATGTGAAATCTCTAGGATTGCGTAGAGGATGATGTACTGAATATTGTAATTTCCCTAAGAGTTCACATTTGATGAATTTGTGTTTTCATCATTAATGCCTATGAATCTTTGTTTGATCTTTATGCATCTTAATGCTCAGTGCATTACTTTAAGTTAGGAAAGTATGTCGGATAGATATAAGATTAGCCCACTCACACGGGTAATCGCCTCTATTTATTGTGTGATAAATAGAGATGAGACTGTTTTTAAGCTTATTATCTAGGTGATAATCGAGAGCTCAAGCTTAAAACACATATGTCGCCTTAACTGAGTGTTAAGATGAGGACATAATACTTACGATGTTCGAAAGTAAAATACCCTACATATTTTACTTTATCTGTCTAAGATGCCAGATATGAGTTCTGATGAATTTAGTGAATGAGTAGATACGTGAACTCAAGTTAGACATTGGGTATGTCTGAACTATCATCTGTACGGTATTGAAAGGTGTAGACATACGCTCCATGGGAAAGGAGTTAATACCGTAATACGTATTTTATACTACGTATGCATGAGACGACCAATAAGAGTGGCAAAAGTTTAATCTCAACTTTTTATGTCGTGTGAGACTCTTGAGGAAATGAGTTCCTCAATTTTTTAGTCCCCTCATGACTCTTACTTATTATCAAGATTTCTATTTAGTGTTTGCTATCTTAGGATGTTGCCAATGGTCATGAGTGATTCGATCTAATGGGGCATTTCTAGAAAAGCAAGCTGGACTGAAATTGAGAGTTTGAAGGAAAGAGGAAGATCGATTTTGGAGAATCACATTGTAGTTCTGTATTCACCGGTTAACTAATTATGACTGTCTTTGTGATAATCATAATTGTGAATACAATATATATATCATTGTTTAAAAGAGATCAAGAGAGATATAAATGTAATCAATCGATCTAGGGTACTGCATACTAAATTTACTCGGAGTGTGATGCCCATTATGAACTGCTATATATTCCTAACAGATGTATAGCAACGAGCTCTCAAAGTATGTTGGTCGCACGGATTATTCACCGGTATGAATGTTGAAAAGAGGTAAAGAGAATACTGTTCGGCCCACCATGTGCGAGTGGGAGATGATGGTTTTAATTAGTGATGGGCCTAAGTTGGCCCGTCCGCCCATGCTGGGCCGAAAAGGCCCGGCCCACGGGAATAGGGCCCGTGGAGGGGGAAGGTATAAAAAAGGAGGAGAGAGAGAGAGAGAAGACGTTGGTTGAAATTAGAATTCACGTCTTCTCTCTCCCGCGCGTATTTTCTCTCAAAAGGAAAAAGAAAGAACAGTAACGCATACGGCTTGTTCTTCCTCCCTTCAAGGCTTCATCGGATCGAGTTGCTCAGGATCTCTTCCTCCATCAACGTCGGTGTTTAATCTGTGGCTAAAAGGTACGCTCGAATCCGTGGTGTGCTTTAGGATCGGTGATGCGTGTTGTTTTCCCGGGCTTCGTCTTCCGCATTGATTTAGGGGTTCGATTTAGTGTCAAATCCGGTATTTTCGGGGATCAGTCATTCCCAACAAATAGAAATTCAGTTAAACGGAGAACGTGGTAGCACCACATTGGGCTAATCTCAGAGAACCACCAGGGAATGACGGAGGGCATGGTGTTGGCGCTAACGAAGTCCACCGCCACCGCCGCCTCCACCTATGGTCACGTCTGGAGCGGCCACTGCAAAACCCATTCAGAAGAGTCTACACCATGGAAAATGTCACAACCTAAAAAGAAATAAGGAGCGGCCATCATCCAAGCAAGGAGACAATATGGAAATAATCAATAATAAGGAGTCATATATACCACATCACTTTGTTCAAGAAGACTTGGAGGGCCTCCCTTAGAAGACTTCCAAACCAATTCCACTAGTTCAAGCACTTCAGCAGACCAAAGTGGCGTCTCATGGAAAACTTTATAAACATTTCCTTGCAACAATTCTTTTGTAGTTTAGGAGTGCCTCACTTGTCTAACAACATCTAGTAAGGATGGCAACCTACACAAGTTGTAGGGAATCAGGTCACATTATGCATCCTTACATGTAAAGAAAAAAATACCCTTATGTCATTTAAGCAGGCTTTAATGCAGTTACCATAAAAGAAGAGTTGCAATTTGTAATCACGGCTTTTAAAGACGTCAAACCTTTGAGAAATTGCAATATCAGCAAGCATCTATAGTTTGGGAAATAATTGAACAACTTAAACAAGAAAGAAATGGACTTCAATAGCAACGAGTATATATTTTGCCCTTTCTACACCATGTGCTCTGAAATCAAACACAAGATGGCTATATATATGTGCTCCGCACATCCCACCTTCTGCACAAATACTCTTCTTCTCCGTCGCGATGGATAACGTCGCGGTTCTTCTCCAAAAATGGGACGCGTACAAGAAGGCGCATACAACATTCGACAAACGCCGATATTCAGCAGATCTGAGGTAAGAAGCATCGAAAGTCTTTTTCGGAGATTTGATTTCTGGCTCATTTATATATATTAATCTATGTTGTAATCTTCAGTCTTCATGAATGCCAAGAGTATCGCGATGCCCGAAACCAAAAACTGTCTGACCTGAACGAGATTTTGGAAGTTATCAAAATAGAAGACGTGATTGAGCTGACTTCAATTAAGCATGCAACGATGATGATTGAGATGTTGATATTGCCAGAATTCTTAATCAACAGGGGGAATCTCGACCATATAAGGATTCCGGGTCACGTTTGGGCAAGAACAAGGACCCAGATGACATCGCGACTTCGAAGGAAAGGTTTTGTTGTGGTCGAGGGAAGGGAGGTGATCATCCGGAAAGCGGATGATCACCCCCGTCTCTCTGTCACGTTGTCATCCTGTCTCGATCTCTGTCTGTCTCTGTGTTTCTCTGTCTCTGCCCCTCTCGCCCATCTTTTAGTGAATAAGTTACTTGTGCTGTTTTCTCAGCCATGTTGGTGAATTTTCCAGTTACTTCTCTCTATACCTTTAAATTGGGAACATGATGATGTTCTTCTTTTGGAAGTTTCATTTGGGTAGCCCGCATCGTTTCGGATTTAAGTCTAATGGTTGATGTCTGATGGATTTTTTCTTTTTTATATGGGCCTGAGTTGGCCCATCCATCCATGTAGGGTCCAAAAGGCCCGGCCCGTGAGTTTAGGGCCCATGGAGGAAGTTATTTAAGAAAAAAAAATTAGAGAGAAGTGGTTTTTTAGAAGATTGAAGGATTACGTATTCTATCGCTTGCTCGCTCTCTGACGGTCTCTCGCTCTCTGACTGACGTTCGCTCTCTGACGCACGTTCTCTCTCCCGAAGAACAGTTTATCCTTTGAAGAACGGCGTGGTTTATTCCTCTTTGATTCGCAACACCGGGGTTTAGTCTGTGGAAACAAGGTTCGTTCGTTTATGTGACATGCCTTAGGATCGGTGAATCATGAATTTCTTGGGCTTCGCTTCCGCTACGTTTGTGATTGATTTTGTGTCAAATCACCGTTTTGGGAATCCGTTTCCTGAATCCAAACCCAACATTAGTATCAGAGCCATCTTAATCATGTTTCCCTATTACTGTTTACGTTGATTGATTGTTTTCTTTTTGGTTAAATGTCATTGTTAATCGTTTTAGAGAAAGATAAGTCTCGACGCCGTACTGTTTCCTCTGTTTTTTGGTTTATCCACAGATCGAATTGCAATTCTAATTGCTTAGGGTTGAAGTACTTAGCGAGACGAGAATTTCGAGTGGTCGCTCGTCGCCGGACGCGCCGCCATGGGCGGCTGAAGAATTCGGCTTCGTTGGCGTGTGCGTTGCACTCGCCGAGACAGTTCCCAGGCGCGTGCGACGCACGTGCGAGCGGCTTAAATTGCACGCACGTGTAGTGCACGCGCGCAGCAACCCACGCACGCACGGCAACCGCCTGCGGGTGCAAGGCACTCGCCGACGGACGTCATTGTGATATCGGCTGGCGGTTGCCCACGCACGCGCAGGGCACGTGTCGGTCAGTCGGCCTAAGCGGTCCGAGCGGCCTCATCGGTCCGACCGACCTGACCCGACCCTTTGACCCGACGACCCGTTGACCGACCCGGTCAACCATTGACCTACGTTGACTTCGGTTGACTGTCGTTGACTGTTTACCACCGTTGACCATTGACCCGAAAAAAAAATTGTTTCTTTTTCAATTATGTCTGTGTGGGTTAGAGGTAATTCATTTTTTTTTTATTCTGCATTTGTTGCATGAATTATGGAAAAATACGTATTTTTCATTTTGTTTATTGTGGATTATAGGTGATCCATTTTTTGGTTCTGCATTTGTTGCAGAAACTATGATGCGTTATGCACGGATACTTGCAATCCGAGAACGAACGAAGGAAGAGCTAGACTTAAAAGGCTGATGAAAGAGTTAGTTGATTATCGGTGGCATGATGGTGATTTAGTATCACACATGGTCAAGGTCAATCAGATGATACAGGAAATTATCTGGAATGGTTATCTTATGTCGGATTTTGAGAAGGTGCCGGCTTTGATGAACACTCTTTCACTTGAATGGCAAGCAGTGTTGGATCGGCTATGAGAGGTCAATGTGGTCCCGGGTTATAGGAGGCTAGTGGAAGCTTTTGTGAAGTATCTCCTCCATATCACAGCATGCAATAGGAATAGTTCATTGAGCATCTGCTTTATAATACTGCTATTTGAGACCTGCTTTGTTACCTGACATCCAGGTTGTTGTTGCAACTGTGGCTTTTGGAATGGGGATTGACAAGTTAAATGTCAGAAGAATCATCCACTATGGTTGGCCACAGGTCAGCATCTCAATGTCTTTTATACTGCGCTGATTTTCCTTTTATCCCATTCCTTTCTCTCTCTCTTTTTTTTTTTTTTTTCTCGGTCATCCTTCTTTTCCTTGCTAAGAATGCTTAAGTGGCACTACTTACATATGAGTTTGAGATTCCGGGTTGAATTCACTTGCAGAGTTTAGAAGCATACTATCAAGAAGCCGGGCGTGCTGGAAGAGATGGAAAATTAGCAGATTGCAGTAAGTTCTTTATACCGTACATTGTGGTTTGAGGCTGTTAGTTTTGTATATCCATAGAAAGAACTATCGAATTCTCTACTTAATAAGGGAAGCCCAGGTGGCCAGGGAGGGAGAGTTCTATGCTTTTTTAAACCTCAGAAGAGCAAGGAAATATATTCGCAACAAATAGATTTCCACTTTATAGTGTTATTGATCCTTCGTTTCTTGTTTATCGGCTCTCTGGTTGGAGAATTTTTTTTCACCTGGCTGAATTGTTTTAGTTCTGTTTCACATTATTTATTAGACTTAGGATAACTTTGTACTTTTTTTGGTGAGTGATCCTGGCAGTAATGATGCACTATGCAGTGTCTTTCTCCATTTATTCTGTATTTTGTAAGCTACAATATGTATTGTGTGTATCCTTATATATGTCTTCTCTCCTCCCCAATCAGTACTCTTTGCTAATTTAGCAAGAACACCAACTTTGTTGCCTAGTCGAAGAAGTGAAAATCAGTTGAAACTAGCGTACAAAATGCTGTCTGATTGTCACAGGTATGTTTACTTGTTCTCCTTCGTTCCATTAGTTGGACATGTCTTAATATTTTATTGCCAGCCTTTCTTTCTTTTTTTGCTGCAGATATGGAATGAACACTGCAAACTGTCGAGCTAGATCACTCGTTGAGTATTTTGGGGAGCACTTCAATCACGAGAAGTGCTACTTGTACATTGCTCATCCTTTTCTGCTTTGTTTGTAAAATATGCTCTCATGAATTATGGTCTATTGAGCAGCTACATCATGCTGAAATTTAGGTTGATGGTAGTTTTAGCTGCTTAGCCAGATCGACCTGATAAAATATGACTTATCATTCCATTTCATGAAATCCTGCCTTTGCTCATTTTGGTACGTCACATAGGATTCAGAGAAGTTGACAAAAAATAGGATTCAGAGAAGATAGTTAATTCTTTGAGCTCCCTTCTATGATATCAAATGATTACTTTTCAAGATTATGGAGTATCTATCATTGTAGGTGCGATGTGTGCATTAAAGGACCTCCTGAGAGGCTAAATGTGAGGGAAGAGGCTGATATTTTCATGCAGGTTCTCGCTGCTAACAAGGTTAGTTCATAGAACCGTGAGATATCAGGAGTTCATATCTGGTTAATCTTCACAATGTTTTGTGACCAAGGGCTCCAGTCCTATACTTTGTTGGAGATATGACAATATCAGCGCCAGACTATTTCTTCTCATTGTAGATGAAATGTAATGGCACCATATTATTTCTTCTCACTGTATGAGATGTTCCACAAACATCATACTGGAGGATAGAAGGTCCTTTCTGTCATTTAGAACTTGAAAGATATGCTTTAGATTGTTTAGAGAGATGGGCATTTTTAATTCGTTTGGAGGAAAGATGAAAGGGCAAAAGATAGTTTTATTTGGTATTCTCAGACCATTACATAATGATAAAGGAAGAGCAAGAGGTTTTTTAGGCAGCATTATTTTGATTGAGTGAAATTGTGCATTATAGATGGAATTGGCATTAGTAAATGCAGTTGCTGCTAAGTAGAGGTGTTAAATGGGTTGTGCAACCCATTTATGGACCCATTTATGGTTAAATGGGTCATTAATTGGTCAAGCTTTATTTTAATGGGTCAAGACTAAGATATATGGATTTTAAATGGGTCAGCTCTCTGATTTGTTTATGACCCATTTATCAATCCATTAAAAATGAAATAATTTATTTTCATTCAAAACCTCATTATCTCTCTCTCTTCTCTTTAACTTTACAATTTTTTTTTAATAAAAACCGAAATTATAATTATTATTTTTTTCTTTCTTCTTCCTCCGGTCACCGGCACGGTGATGGCCGGTGACTGGCCAGGCGAGCCTCGAGCTTGCTGGCGTCAGGCAAGGGGTGAGCTCCAGCTCGCCTAACACCAGCGAGCCTTGAGCTCGCCAGATCTAACGAGGTGGAGGCCTTGCCGACGTCCGGCGAGACTTGAGCCTCGCCGATCTGGTGAGCTCAAGGCTCGCCGGCATCGGGCGAGCTTCGAGCTCGCCGGATCTGGTGAGGCGGAGGCCTCACTGACGTTCGCTGAGGCTCGAGCCTTGCCGATCGGGCAAGACTCGAACTCGGCGGCGTCGGGCGAGGCTCCAGCCTCGCCAGATTCGGCGAGGGGCAAGCTCAAGCTCGCCTATGGCCGGTCACCAGCTGTCGTCGTGGCCGGCGGCCGGCCAAAGAAGAGGAAGAAGAAAAAAGAAAAAAGAAAAGAAAAAAGAAAATTTTAAAAAATAATTAAAAAATAATAATTATTATTTTAAAATTATAAAAATTATCCGTTAAATTTTTATTGTATAAAATCATGTTATTTATACCATTTTAAAATATATATAAGCTTTTTTAGATTTCGTTAAATGGGTCGGATATGGGTTGGGTATGGATCGGGTTGGGTATGGGTCAAAAAATTTGCACTACAAAGTCATAAACGGGTTAAATGGGTCGATTTGGGTCGGACCATTTACGATCCGACCCAACCCAACTGTTTAACGGGTCTACTGCTAAGAATCTTCGTTGTTTTTTGATGGCTTTACATGCAAATTAGCAAGGGATGTATTGTACAGTGACATAAGGTGATAGGTAATCTCTAAGTCCCTGCAATGCAGAAACCATATGCTTTGTCTTGGGGAAACAGTGGATACATTGCCGACTCATATGATGATGATATAACACATCGTGAGGTCAAACGAAGACGGTATGTTGAGAAGCTATATCTCAAGCTCTTGGTCAGTAAAATCAGGAAGCAGGTACTATCTCTCTCTCTCTCACACACACAGACACACACACACCCACACACCCACACCCACACTCACCCACACACACACCCCACTACAAGTAGCTGCCTCCTTGAGGGAGGGGCAGTTCAAATAGAGTGTCTTCTTCCTGGCAATTCGTCTGTTCATTCTCCTTTCTCCTCCTGGTATCGAAAGGGAGAGCATATTCTCAGATATGGTGGACAAATGCTTCACTGCATGTCAGGTTCTCTTTGTTAGCTTGCTGCTGCCAGTCCTAAAATTTGACACTTGAAATGGTAAAAAGGTTCGAACCAAAAAATAAAAAGAAGGTGAAAAAGAACAGTATACAAATATGTTCAATGATGAGTCGCTTTTCTCTGATGTGGATCGCATATTTTATGTATTTCCTTTATGCCAGCTGTTACCTGATGTACTGATATTCCCCTCTGCAGTATCCTATTCCTAAGTACATGGCAATTGACATGTCATGGTGGCAAGGTCTTGCTCGAGTTATGGAAAGTGAAGGATACATCAAAGAGGGTGATGAGAAGGTATGCACTCTTATAATGAATTAAACTAGACATTTTATTGGAAAATATGCAGACATGAGTAAATCTTGTCTTGCCATCATCTGATAAGTGGATAACACAGACATCAAGGACATTATTTTTAGGGATGGCCCTGCATAATCTCTCAGTACACTTAGCGTCAGTTCAAAGCTTTCAGTTTATCTAAGGAAACACTCGCATGGTCGTCTAGTTCCATTGCTTTTGCACACATTCAGAATGCACATTCGATTGAAGGTACATATCTGCATCATCACGGGCTCCTTAGTAATTCAGGACGTCCTTTTTGCAGGCTCATGTTCAGATAAAATATTTTGAGCTAACAGAACGAGGATGGGATTTTGTGAAATCACAAAGAGAGGAAAGCCTGTACATAACTCCTGAAGCTGATATGCTTCTCTAGGGGAGAAAACGGAGACCATTTTCCACTTTTTCTGAATGGGGTAAGGGCTGGGCTAATCCTGAGAGATACGTCGCCAGCGGTTGGAGAGGAGGCGATCAAACAGGAGGCCAAGAGAAAGGAAATCAAAAGGTTTTAAGGCAAGTCAGAAAACTGATTGAGGAAGGCTAGCTAAATTAATAAAACTAAAATCAAGGTGAGGCGATTGTTTAGGGCAGGAACTTGTCCAAGTGTTTGGTTTTATCTGTAATTACAGAATTAGGCACTGACATACATAAATTCATTGAAATGTGTATTTTTCACGAAACAGCTTTTGAATGCATATGCTTCAGTTTCAAATAGATCTTTTTAGTTTAGAAACTACTTTTTCTTTTTTATTCACAATCATCGCAGATAATTACACGATGGAACGTAAATGTTGTGCTGGATGCTGGGAGTCGTGCCTCATTGGTCATTTTTTGAGCTGGTTTGTTGCAGTGAAATGCATTTCGTGTCGATGCAAATCCCGTCGTCCAGGGGCAAATAACGGATTCCGTATTTTGTTAAAGTAACTCGTCGCCTTTAAGAAAACTTCGAAAAGTAAACTGTAGGATTCGATTCCGCTTCACCTTCGGCTCCCCAGTAAAGCAGTATGTTTCCATCGTTGCTCAAAGCTCGTTGTTAGCAGTCATTTTTCTAGTGAGCCTAGAGGTTTGCAGCCGAGGAAAAAGGGATAAAAAAAGAAAAAGAAAAAGGACTAACGCTGTCCCTGGCCTCCTCATTTGATTACTCTACCAATTTCAAGTCACCACTGGATGGATTTTTCGATTGTCATGACTTTAATTGGTGGTACTAATGGTAAGAGTAAACACACCGCATATTTTTGCTTCCTATTTGAAGACCCATGATCCATGATATATAACTCCGTTTGGTTTGGCTTTCCAACATTTTGTGTTTGGCATGTATTAAAGTTCATTTGCCCAATATCAACATAAAGCCCATTGCTGGGGAGGAGTTGCTTTGAGCATTGGCATTTTAGAAATGTGATTTCACTGTTCAACGAGTCACTGTTCATCTTCTTCTTACCCACCCATCTTCTTCGGTTCGTTTTCTTCGAGTCGGGCTTCTGCAGCAATTGCTATCGCCGTCTGGGGGTTGTGCGTCTCGGTGACCATCGCCTGAGGTCGAGTGACCTCAGGCGAGGTCGCATCGTCGCTTGGGTCACACGACCCAAGGCCGACCATCGCCACTAGCCGCCTCCCCACGACCACCTCCTCCCTTTTATTTTATTTTTTTTCCTTTTTCTTTTCACTTTGCAAAATATAGGAAAAATGTCACAAATGGTCTGGATTTCTACTTAATATGCAATCTCGTCTCTAAAATTTTGATTAGCTCAATTTAGTCCATAAATTATTAATAAATGTCCAATCTAGTCCATAATTATTTGAAAATAGACCAATTTTGTTATTCAATTAGTTAAAGTTAATGAAATTGGGCATTTTGGTCTCTTTTTTTTTTGCTTTCTCCTCTCTTCCCTCTGCCAGCCATGGTGGAGTCGAAGGGAAGCCGGCATCCAGCGAGGGTCACCCTCACCTGGCCAACTTGCATCGACGCCGCCCGTGTTCGACAAGGATGGCTCTTACCGGCTTCCCTTCGTCGGCTCCGTCATGGCTGATGAAGGGAAGAGAAAAGAAGAAGAAAAAAAGAAGAAAGAAAAACAGTTAATTATCGATAATTTATTGACTAAATTGAGCCAATCGAAAATTAGAGACGGGATTATATATTAAGTAAAAGTTTTATGGATCATTTGTAACATTTTCTTCAAAATATATAATGAATTTCCAAACATACTTGCTTCACAAAATGCTCATTCACTCATAGATACATGCATTTCCTCGAAATTGAACCAAACAGCCCTATGCACTTCAATTTCTCTAGATACATGTTTGCACTAAAGTTTAGACAGTTCTATTATGCGGCGAAAAAAATTACGAAGAAAAAAAAAGTTCAAACTAGATGTCCCATATAATAATTTAAAAATCTACTTAAAAAAAAGGGAATAGATTAAAAAAGAGAAATAGAAAACCAAAGACATCAATTCTAGACTGCCGCGTATTTTCCCCTCCTCCACTTTAAGAAAACTCATCCTTTTCTTTCATCTTGTCATACAGATCCTCATTTTAATGCACAAATGCTTCGAAATCAAGCCTTCCCCCTTGACACAATTGCTAGGAGCACGACCCATCTCGAACTATTTCGTGAAGAGAGGAAAACAGATTGCTCAAGACATGTTTTTGCAAACGAGGTTTGCATCAAGATGAAGGACGAGGATGATGGGAGAAGTTATGGGGGGGTGGGCATGCATCAGAGTCATGGAAGTTTGTGGGAGGAATCAACATCGTTGGTGCTTTTGGCCCTCAACTTCTCACAGCTCGGACATCTTACTCGTCATCTGCATGAATCCCCCCACCCCCACCCGACCCACTTGCAAGTATTAAAATCGTGCCCACAGCAGCAGCCATAGTAATCGAGAACAACAAACAAGAGAAACCAACTCATAAAATAAGAAATAATAAACACCAGAGAGAGAGAGAGAGAGAGTTCTTGTGGAGATTATAATAGTATTTGACTGTGCTGAGGCTGCAGAGGGGAGAAGGAGCTCTGTCGCTGCGACGTTATAAATACTCGACACGAGAGAGCTAGGGTTACCCCCGCATTCCCGGGCTTCGTAATGGGCTTCAAATCCCAAGCCCGAACGCTTTGATTGGGCTCGTTGGTTCAGATAAGTATTGGGCTTGGGCTTGGGCTCATTACCGACCTTGCTGTAATCGTGTTCGATTGTCTAGTTCGGATTTAAGTGTTACTGTCGAGTGAGCTCCTCTCGTTTCAATGTCACACGGAATTCGCGTGATGAACACTTCTAAAGCGCGCCTATGCATCAAAAGATTTTTGTGATTCTCAACGAACCCACCATTCTCTTTGTCGAGGGAATTATGGGTCTCAAATACATTTAACGAGGATTTCAAAGACATTCTTAAATATGATTTTACATTTTATCATATAATCACGACAGGTCTAGCTTGTAAATTCATGTTGGACAACGTAAATCTATCTTCCCTCTCTCTCCCCCTATTCGCCTCTCTTCTTGTGATGAGAAAAATAGTAAACTCTCTTCTTATCTAAAGCTGACGGTTTGTTTGGAAATTCCGGTCAGCTTTTTTAAGTCAATCAAGTCTTCCGAAAATGTGTGAACTCCGCTGGAAAATTCGCAAGTCACGATCAATTAATTGAAAAAGTCGCTTAGGGCAGGACAGGAGCTAACAACCTGGAAATTACCGATCTACCCCTTTCCTTAACCCTGCCGCTCCTCCGCCGGTGGAGTCGATGGAGCCCCCCTCCGAGGACGAGGAGCGTGGTGCGCACGGCCCAAGGACCGACTGCGCGTGCACGACACGCTCGACAGGGATCGCGTGCGAGTGGCACAGGCCCCTTCTGACCACTTCCTTGACAGGTTGGAATTCAGTTTCTGCTGACCAGCAGCGACTTCTCTTCCCTCTCTCTCTCCCCGCCCCGTGAACTATAATTGGACTTGCCAAAAGAAAATATTAAATCTACACTAAAGAAAAGGGTAAAAACAAAATTCAACCAAATATTTTCTTGATTGAATTACATTGGCTGTGAAATAATAACGCTTCCAATTAAGGAAATGGTATAATCGCTAATCGCATATTAAATCAGGAAAAAAATATATATTCTATGAGAAATATGGAATGGGAAAGAAAGAGCCGGAGAGCAGGACAGGGAAACAAATTTCTTTTCCCTATCCCCCACCTTCCTCTTTTTCTCTACAAATTTCAAATATTCCGGCAAAAAAGGGAAAAGAAATTCTAGCAACTCGCGCCTCCTCTAATCTTAAGGGGAGCGAGAGAGAGAGAAATACGAGCGTCATCTGAGCTGGACACGTGGCTTAACGGCGGCGGTCAGATTCTTGGCCCTGCAGATCAGCATCCGCCTCAGCCTCGCTTGAGCAGCCCTCGCCTTGTTGCTCCACTCCTCGTCCACCATCGTCAAGTCGAACGGCGCCAACCCAATGTTCAGGTCGGGGAGGATATCCCGCCCTCCCCCGCCGCCGCCGCAAGATGGCGGAGGGCCCGCCGGCTCGCGCGCCTCGCTCGCCGTCGGATCGGGAACCGGCGGGGGGTGGCGATCGGAGCCGGAAGGGAGAGGCGCCGCCGCGGGTTCAGCCGGTTGGCCCGCCGGAGTCAAGCGCGTGCTCGGTTCCGGTCCTTGCCCGGACTCTCCGGGTATGACCCGAATCATTAGCTATAAGACGCAGGAGCAGGAAATTTAAAAAAAAAAAAGGATTTAGTGACAGCCAAAAAGGGAAATTCCCGGAGATAATGCCATTGACGCAGTACAGTAGGTACCTCTTCCTTCCTGGCTTTCAACTCCGAATTCAAAGCCTTCACTTTGTCGCGATAACGCCGCACATTCTCAACCTCCTGCACGAATTCAAGAGCGCAGCAAATCAGAAAAACATGGAACGATTGCGCCGCGGAGGGAGGGAGGAGCTCAGGGATTGCTCCAGAAACGAAAAGGGTGCGTTGAAATTACTAAAAGATAGTACCTTTCTCAGAGCGCTGCCTTGCTCCTCCAGCAACGCTATGAGGTTCAACCAGTCCTCTCTCTTCTTTACGACCCAAGGGGGAAAAGATCGAACAAAACAGAACACGCCCACGTTACTCAGCAAATCAGACTGACAGAAAACACTGCAGACGACGACGAAGAAGGAAGAAAGTACGCAATTTGAGCCTACCCTTTTGGTGGGTTTTCTCCTGGAGTGGGATTGCTTGGGCTTGTTGCCGTCAGATTCGCTCGGAGAGAAGGAGAGCGGCGTGTCGGGGCTCGCCGCGTGGACCTTCGGCTTCTGGCCCATCGCCCTGTCTTCGATCACGGCGCGGGCGGAGCACTTCGCCGGCTGCGGCTGCTGCTGTTGCTGCTGCTTCCGCTGGTGCGGCGGCGGCGGCGGCGGAGGAGGGGACGGCGCCGCCGCCGGGGAGCCACCGCGGGAGAGGGCCGATCTCCGCCTCTTGGCGCCCCAGCCCCGCGGGAAGCGATCGCCGAAGTGCCACCGCAGCTCGAGCAAGATGTCGGCCACCAGGAGCTCGTCCTCGGTGAGGCCACCATGGCAGGGCAACACTTCGCCGCGCTCTGTTTCCATGCTTCTGCGCCTCCTATATCTACTCCTCCTGTTCTATTGGGATTTCCCTCTCTGCAGAGAACCTGCGCGCCGCTTGGTGGGAAGAACGGAGGCGGGGGAAGGGAGGGCGCAGAATTGCTGGAGGAAGGTTGGAAACAGGAAAGAGCAGGGGAGACCGGTCTTTAGGCTTATAAGAAAGAAATCCGAGGGAAGGATGTGGCTGGCGACACGTGGCGCCCGGAGAGGGATGGAGATACTCTAGGGTTTATTTGAGGAAACCGAGGGAGGGAGACAGGCCGAGTTGGGCGAGTCTTCGCTTGTTTGTACGATTTGGGGAATAGGGTAAGGATGCGTAGTGAGGGTCAATGAGAAGACGAGGGCTAAGTCTTGTTAATTAGACCCTGATTTCCTTTTTTAACCATGAGAGAAAGTGATTTTACTCCGGATCTAAACTTGTTGTTTTCGGTCTCGTTTTCCTCACTCGCCCATACACTAGAAAGTCAGAAAAACCTTTCCCCAAAACAAATTTCCCTTCAAATAGAGGATCATTCCTGTGAAATTGGATGCATACGATTTATGATCAATGGTGATTAAATGACACTTTGCAATTTGCAAATATGTTAAGTTTGTGGACCGACCATGATACACGTACTCTTCACACATATAGGACATGAAAAGAGTTAGGCAATTTTATCAACAAAACTTTATAGGAGTTAAAGTTTATCTATCGGATGGCATAAGACTCGCGCCCTATTAACCGTTTACAAAATTGCCACACTCTCTTTTTTTAGAAAGAAAACTTCATGGTTGTTTGGACAACACCCTAAAACCATGAAAATTAACATTGATCTCCCTTCTATGGTATCTCATTTAGGAATCTTGCATCTTAGATTATTCTGAACTTATGGTTGGTGGCTCTTCAGCATTTGATTTGTAAATAAATAGTTATAATTGCAAACACACAAATTTGAGGCAGCTTATTATATATATATTTATAAATAAAAGAATATGCTGTCGTTGGTTTCGGACGGGTTACGGGTTTCTTGACCACTCTAATAAGCTAGGTTTTCAAGGTCTTGTGTCGAAATTCCCTAACGAATTTGAGAATAAATAATCGAGCGTCGTTGAGATGGGTTTGGATGGGACCCAACCCACCCGACTGGTGAATATGCCTTGATGTTTTTCCTTTGTTGCGCATGTTATACTTTGGGTCATGAAAAGTTGGGAACAAGACGGGCCAGGTTGGGCCTTGGCACATGGCCCAGCCCATCAAAATTGTCCACGTTCCTATGTTAGCCAAGCCCAACATGGTTCATTCTCAGGCAATCGTCATGTCCACTAGACCGAACCTAACCGGCCGGTTCTAGATGGATCTTAGTTTCACGTAAGGAATCGGATCACCCACACTGGATTGATGGATTGGCCAAGTTTATTTTGTTTGTTTATATAATTCTAAAGCAAATCCTAATTAGTAATCTTTTTTTCTTTTTAATGTTGGGAAAGTCCCACTTGTAGGGAATAGAAGAAAAAAGAATGAAAAGAAATAATCAGTTCTGGGACCGACCCTAGAATTGGATTAGACTAGTAGTTATGAAGTTAGAAATCAACTCATCCTGGAATCGATCACCTTTACTTAATACTCTCCTCTTGGGTCATCTAATATTAGATACAAACTTTAATTGTCTCGAAAATGCAAGACTCTCTCAATTTGGTTTGTGAATTGATTTACTTAGTGATGTGTCGATATTCCATTGGTTGTTGAGTATAATTTGATTGTTTAAAGGGCTATTCATGATTTGGCACATCGCTTATTAAAGCAATTTTGCAATTGGCTTGCGTAAGTCTAACATTTATGTAATTGTTTTTGGCAACCAAGGAGGGAATAAAACAAAGTGCACACAATAAGGAGGAGTGTCGGTCCAGGTTCAACCTTGGATTGACCCAACCTAGTTGGTCCTAGTCCGATTCCCAAGGAGAATGATTTGGCCCTTGGTCCTAGGACCTTTAGACCTTGCATTGTGTGGGTTGGTTCTCGATCATGAAAGTTTAAGATTGGTCCAACCTGAACCAATCATATACTTAAAATTGTATGTACATATATATATATATATATATATATATATATATATATCATACTATATATCTAATATACTATATTTTATATGCTTTTGTCTACTTTAAATTCTACCGCCTCCTTCTCAATTCTTTTCACGGTTCGGTTTATCAAGTAAATTAGAATGTAGAAAGAAACATAGTACTAATTCGACCAAAAAAAGAAAAAAAAGAAACTCTCTTCACTCAACTTAGCCTCGCTTGTCACCTTGGCCTCGCTCGCCTACTTACCTTGTCACTTGTCTCTGTTCATCCGCCTCACTACTCACCTCTGTTTCCTTGCCTTGTATGTTTAATTTATGGTTTATTGCTTTTAGTGAGTGTAAATTTCTATTATGACTTTAGCTTATATTTATGTTTGATACATATTAGTATTCATAATTTAGTTGCTCAATATCGTATTGTTGATGGATATGTAATTTGAAATAATATGTCTGCCCTTTTTAAGGAATATAAAAAAGGAAATAAAAAAAAAAGTGGCTGATCTCATGTTAACCTTAGACCGGATCGAATTCATAGGGTGAGTTCGGTTCTCAGTCCCAAGCTTAATAGGGCTAGTTTTTGGTCCCAAAAATTGAGGACTAATACTATATGAATTGGTTCCCAGGTTAGGTATTGGATCAGTCTAATTCGAACCATGCTCAACCCTAGCACACAACACACGTCACACGTTTAGTTGGCTTTTTATGCTTGCGTCCCTCGATAATTAATTTATAACACATGGTATGTGGTTAGAGGTATAACTCCACATACAACATAATAATTCCCACGTATACTTCAACCTCAATGTGTATATATATATATATATATATATTCCATACCTACTCTAAGTAGAATAATAAGAAGTATCGAGGGATATATTAATAGTTAGTACAATGGACGAAATATAATGATGATAATTTATAAAGTTTATATATGTCATCTTATCCTATGATTCTCTCGTAAACGTAAATATAAATCCTATATTTTCCCTCCAACAATAATTTATTACTTCCTCAAATTCCTAATATAGATAAAAATTTTCTCCCATACGAATGTATAGTTGGTGTATCTAAGGAAGAGAGAATGGGGACAAAAATTGAGCGCCATTTATTTTAACTATCAAATGGCATTGTTAACGAGTGCATTTGAGACATTAGTTAAGCATGCTTTATCATAAAGTATACCGATTCCAAAGTACCGATAAGTTGATAACACATAACTCAAGAAGAGTAGAGTGTATTGCAATTATAAATTTTAAATTTCACCAAAATTCATTCCTTTGCGTAGGAGGGTAAATGGTAATGGTCAGTATCTGCCAACCGCAAATTGCTTAAGGATCAGCCTGATAACTGCAAATCGATGATGAAGTCCTTTTTCTCTTCATTTTCCAAGTGAAAATGGAAATTAGGTTATACAGATAAACATTCTCTAAAACTTTTAGTACTTAGTCTCGCGTTTGGATTCAAGCCCAAGCACGGCCGTCGAGTATAAATCGATCGCTCGTGTCGGTTCCAGCATCAAACTCAATCGGCTCGAGAGCCATGACAGCTTCGATGGGAGTGCTGATACTGCTCAGTGCTGCCGATCGGTTGTGCACGGTCGGGGCGCGCCGTGCGGTCGCCACCTGTCTCGTTTCCCAGATCTACAGGTCACAGCACTGAGCACCCGATATCCGAAGAGATAAAACGCGATTCCCCCACCTGTAAAGCCTTGAAACCATGCATGCAAATTCGAGAAAAAGGAAAAGGGCCAAGAACATATTCCCAAATTCCCATTCTCATCAATCCCCCCAGCTCTCTCTCTCTTCGACCCCAAGAAGCAAACACCACCAAATTTAATACGGGAGCCGCCATTAGTGGCAGGAAAAAGTCGGCTAAGAGGATAGAATCAAAACCAACCCTTCTCTCAAGAATCTGTGCTAAAGCAGACAGAGGTTGATGCATCTCTCTCGCCTCCTATAAAGTGGCCCATGATCTGAACTTGCACACCCAAATACCTGATCTCACTTCACCGACTTAGCCCAGAAGAAATTAGAAGCTGAAGGTAGAGCGGAGTAAACCAGAGGAAGAAAGTAGAATAATGGGGTGGCTGATCAGAGAGAAGAGGGGCCCTGCTTGGAAACATGGGTGGACGCGGCAGACCATCGACTCCATGTCACTGCCGCCCATGCCGGTCGTCACCCTCTTCGGCATCGTCCTCCTCCTGCTCTGGCTCTCCTTCCACATCAACTACACAAGGCAGATGGAGCGCACGGTCGTCAGCCTGAAGCTCCTCCTACTCCTCGTGCCCCTGCTCCTGATCATCCTGGCCCGCTGGCTCGACGCCAACCGTGGCCGGCTCGTGATCCCACTCCCGGACGCCGACCCTGACACCATGCACCGTGTCAGCCGCACGCCGTGGGGCGTCGCGCTCCTCGTGGGTCTGGTCCTGTTGCTGCTCTCCTTCCAGTCGAATCTCCGGTCGCAGTGGTCTCCTTGGTGGTCGTCTCGTTACCATCTGTAGCGTTTCCGCTGGCAAGGGATATCTTGAAAGAAGAAGCAGCGTTCGTAGAAAGTCGGCTTTTGAATGTTAAATCAAAGAGTGAACTTTTGCTGGTTCATTAGGTTAGATCAAGTTTCCATATGTCGTCGAGCTGTTTTTGGATGTTGGAACTCTTTTGCTTTCTTTAAAGTTGTAAATGATAGATGATACGGTTGCTCGTAAACGCTAATCAGCGACTCTGATAAAGGAGAAAGTACGTTACTATAACCTCTTCAACTTGTTTCGATCAGGGTGACTGCTTTTTCAAGACATGTTCGGAAATCATTAACAACTCTGATAGTACCGTTCACATTAAGCAGAGATATTATAAAGAGCTCATAGGATTGCCTTTCAAAAGGAGCTATCGTGGGAGGTAAAAAAGCAATAGGGAACTCTTGCATTACAATCACGGATATCTTCATCGCGAAGATTACAGAGCATCTATTCTTTAGACACGTTGGCCAGCAAACGCACACATTTACAAGAAAAGGACAAAAAGAATTGACTGTCTTCTTTCATGTCGTCCACAGTTGCCTGAGAACTCAACATGAAGACTCATATACAAAGCATATTCACTCGGAAAGACACAATGCTTCACTAAACCTGTAAAGGGTCAATCGAATTGACTTCCAGAAAACGGTGATAAAATACACTGCAGCCAGAACCTGCAACGGTGTTAGACAAATAAGGTACAAACGATAACGTCTACAGTTCAACCTACCTAAGAGTAAGGAAATGTGTCGTGCGTCATCTCATGGCTGAGGCCTTCAATTTGGGTACTTTAAATGAGGAGGAGAATAGCTTGGGAGTTTCAATAGCAACGGCCTTCCTTTTCGACCTTCCGGTTCCCTGCTGGCATCAAAACAAGTGCAAATTCAGACATGAAGAAACAAAATCCACACACATTAAAATCAGCTCAAAAAATGCAAGCCCTTGAAAACTGGCAAAACTTTCTAGTTCGGTTTCATTAACGTCATATAACAGGAAAATATGAGCAACATTCTCAATTCCAATAACTTTACTCTTTGGACAGGTTGTAAGAAGACCTAAGTTAGTCGAGTGACACGGGAAGAGTAGAGTACCTATACTTTGCAACTGCATTTTTACACTTTGCGGGAGGTGATGCTTAGCATCTGATGACATGTTAATACCCTATATCTGATCATGTTACTGTAAGCACGAACAAGGAGTGAAATTAACGATTTGCACCCTCAGAATGCTTCATCTCATGCCACTGATTGATGAACCAAACACCATGAATGGCATCGGTGCTTGCTGACTGCTTCTCACAAAGTGATACATCTATGGCGTCGCTACTCTTCCACTGTTTTTTCCTCTTATCCCTATATCTTACAACTAAAATTTTTTAAGTTTCCTATACCTATCATCAACTTAAAGAGGACAAGAACCACGAAATGGGACGCATACAACAAGAAGCTTAGATATAAATTAAAATTCTTTCAAATAAGACCAACTTCATGCAACGTCACAAAGTGTGAAGTTTACCTTTTCGGAATCTTTTAGAGAATCGGGGACTTGGGGATGCCCTGTTTCTTTCTTCAAAACCACAGAGCGTTTATGAGCAACACTATCTTTTCCCTCCGTTTTGGAGGTTCTATTTCTTGACGTGCAACGACTCAAGACAGGTGTGACCATGTTCTTCTTCAGGACTTCAGATTCTTGGGCAAGCCTGGCTATTTCCTCGTTTTGTTTGCCCAAAATGGCTTCCATTTCATCTATTTTACTCTTTAACTCAGCGATAGTATCATCCTTCTCACCGTTCATCATTTCAAGCTTCTCCATACTGGTAAGGAGTTTGGATATTTTCTGATTTGCAAGTTCGAGTTCAGCCCCTTTGCTCTTTAATCTATCATTCAAGTCATTTTCCAATATGTTATACTGATGCCATACGAACTTCTTCTCCATCAATAATGCAGATGCTTCGGAATTCTTTTCCGAAATGAGCTTATCATACTCAAGCCTCAACTTTTTTATTTCTTCCTCCAGCAAATGAGTACGCTCCTCTTGCGCTTCCTTGGCATCTTTACCAGACTTCCAATCACTACTTCTGAGTCCTCTCCTTGTGTTTCTGGTTTCTGCAGAGTTATTTAATTGAGCACTCTCCTGCAAATCGTTGAGAATTTGCGACTCACAACAATGTCCAGAAAAGCACTAACAAAACATTCGACATAAAAAAACGCTAACCTCAAGTTCAGGGCACTTATGTGGAATACTATCAAGGCACCCTCTAAAATCAGCCAACTCATCATCCGCTTGTTCTGTATAGACAAGACAGTTTTAGTGAGAGCAATTAAGAGAAACATACCTCAAAAATATCATTCAGACCCGAAGCACATAACTAGGTTTACTAAACTTCTGCAAGGTGATGGCAATACTTATAATGGATTCCTACCACATAATCTTTGATTGTGAAGACAATGTAGAAACAAGAGGTGTCTCTCCTTCCCAATCTCATAGCTAGTAAGTTAATTGCTCTTAAATACAGGAAATTCTAGGTTACAACCTAAAATTTAAACACATAAGCCTCTTAATCGACTCAATTATGGTTCCCAAAATTATGCAAGAAACAATATAATTAAGTGAAAAGAAGAAAAATCCGAAATTGGGGGGAATTGTATGAACTCATATCAGAGAGAGATTAGAGAGAGAAAGCGACCAACCTAACTTCAATTTGTACAAAAGAGCCTCCCTTTCCTTCAACCCTAAGGCGAAATCCAACTTAGTAGACTCAAGAAAGTGGGCCATTTCCTGCAGCTTCAGAGTCCCCCTCATCTGCGCAGCGATTTCGCACGACTCATCAGAAAATCCCCCCAAATCCACCCCCAACATCAAAACCCTAAAATCAAAGAATCGAATTTTCCCTCTGGGTTCGTCCGTACCTGAGAGATTCGGTCCTTGAGAAAACCAAGGTCGGAGTTCCAACGCCTGTGTTGCATCTTGATGCGATCCTCCAGGAGCTTCCTCTCTCTGACGAGGGTCAGGAGCTGTGCCTGTTGATTCCCGAGCAATTCCACGAAAGCGTTGAAGACCTTCTGCCACTTCCGCCGGTCCGAAGAGACTTCAGAAGCGTCTTTCCTCGTCGGCATTGCAAATCATAGAAGGAGAAGCAGAGAGAGAGAGAGGATAGAAGAGAGAAGACAGAGAGCCAAAGTTTCGATCTTTGAGAACAGAGAACAGTGAGCAGAGAGAGAAAGAGAAGCGTCGTTTCAAAACTACAGTGGCAGTGGCACCAACGGTCAAAAGCCAGAGATAAGGGGGGTATATATAGTGGGCCGACATGAGTTTGGGCCAAAGTTCAAATGGGCTTTGTAGATCAATCTATTGCGTAGATTCACCGTATTCCACTACCTACGAGGGCCCAGGGTCCGACCGAAAAAAAGAAGAAGAAGATTAAGGGGAAAATTGTTCAAAAAGATTCTGAACATATTGTACTTTACCTTTCAATTTTACTAATTAAATTCAAAATATTTTTACTTTTTACTAATTGAATCCATACAGTTAATTTTAAGTGAAAATTACAAATGTGGACGCTGGCGATGCTCTATAGATGCCTGACGCTAAGCGGGCAATTTTTAATACTTTTTTTGAATTTTTTTTCTTTCTTCGTCCTTTTTCCATGATTTGGCTAGCCTCACCTAGATGAGAGTCACTCTCATTTGCTGGCGTGACTAGGCGAGATTTGCTGATGGCTCCTCTCACTAGATATGGCAAGGCCGGTTCTTGCCTAGGCCAGAGCAGCCTCGCTTGAGCTCACCATCGCTTAGCTAGGCCTCACCTGTGCCAACTTGCTTGACCAAAAGGAAGAGAAAAGGGAGGAAAAAAAAAGAAAAAGAAAGAAAAACTAAAAAAAATGCAAAACAAAAATTAAACTATTATTACAAATTATCAATATCAACATTAATCATACTACATAGAACCCTCTATATCCACATCAACGAATTCTGATCAAGATTGGTCGGGTAAACTTGATTGGCAAAATATGAAAAGATTTAGGATTTAATCAATAAAATAAAAAATTTATTACTAAATTGACAAAAATATAACAAATTTAGAATTTTTGAACAATTTTCTCGAAGATTAAGTTGTACCATCGTGACTGTATACATCTTTTGATCTTTAACAATTTACTATGGAGTAAAGATAAAGGCGACCAAACTTACTTTAATCATTCTATATTGAGACGCTCACAAGAAAGGAGTTATTAGTTCAAGTAGGGACGAAAACCAATCCATCACTATCTTCCTTTTCTTCTTTTACCAGGTAATGTCATTTCGACACAATTCATTTTACCCCTTTCACTATTCTATAAACCCACCAGGAGTTGCCCGTGGTTTGAGCCTTTTGGGCACTAATAATTACTTCTCACCATCGTCTTATCCGGTTGTTGCATATGTTGTCACTGTCGACGAGGAGTGCCTGAGCAATTTCTTCCAAGTGCTTGGGGGTAAGGGCAATGTATCCTTCCCCGTTTCATATGACTGATTGGGAAAGCCAACTGAGAGAGAAATTGACTAAATATCCAAGAAAACTTAAAAAAAAAGATTTCAAATTACAAGACTATATTGGGAAAATATTCATGTATACAATCCTTCATTAATTTTTTAAACAAAATTAATTAATCTTAATTAGCGCAAGTTGAGTCAAAGATTCAAATCGTAAGGGATGAAAGTATAATTCTTTTTTTAAACAAAAATAATAATATTAATGTTTAAGGTGACAACTCCTCAAACAATTTTATTGTCTTGAAATTTGATGGCCTTCCGTTTTGGCTTCTCCATCCACTTGATTGCTTTTTTCTCCAACATTTTCACACCTTGCGCAAACCATTTGGACATTCCTGTTTCAAATGCAATGTACGATATGGAATTCCCAATTACAATTCCAAATGCATAACCTATTCACTCTACATGCTCATGTGGTACAAACTCTTTGTAGACTGCGACGCAGCCAGCGTTGCCTAGTGCCAAGTGGTGTCGAGGCAGCGGCTTTGCCACAGGGCATGCGGAACATGCTATGCGCGGCGCAATTGTGTCCTTCCAGGCACTTCCGGCAACTGTGATGTTTGTCCCTGCTATGCCACCATGACCACACATAGCTATCGACTTAAGTGCTTGTGAGACAAAACCTTTCCTAAACCCCTATACATACCGTTTGCTTCCCTAGGTTCTTACTATGTGCGTCATCGTTTCTATTGAAAAAGTTTTGTACAGTGTTTATGAAAATGCATCGCAAATAAACATTGTACAAAACTCTTTCAATAGAAAAGATGGAAATTATCGCTGTTGAGCCCAGTCTGAAGGTGGCTTAGGACTCTTGGTTCTCGGCTAAGATCCACACATAAATTTCAATTGAAAAGTCAATATCTTTTTTCGTATTTTGATTCTATATTGCACCTCCATTGGCCGACACCACCAATCATCGCCGAATCGCCACCGCGGTTGTGCCTCCGTTCGAGCCGCGAACGTCATGTTTTCGACATTGTTGCGCCGCCATCCAGAAACCCGTAAGTTAACCTCCTAATCATGAATTAGGGTGTTAATTACATTTATGGGGTAGATTAGTATAATATTAATGGCGGTTAGTATTTGTTAATTTTAGTTTAGCCTTAATTATGATTAAGGATGGTTTAGATTAAATTTAAGTGTAATTATTTTAAGTAATTACGATTATATTAATTAATCGTGATTAGTTTAATTAATTGAGTATAGTTTAATTAATCGTAAATTTTATTTAATTGTTGTTTATTTAATTAATTGTAATTATTTTAGTTAACGTCAATTAATTTTTAATTAATTATACATTGGCGAATTAATCGAGTTTAGTTTAATTAATTGCAACTAGCCCCTTGCGCGGTGGAGCAGAGCTGTTCGGAAAAGAAACCGGGAGAGAATATTGTTACCGTGTTCACAGCATGTGCCAGAAACCTTCTTCTCTTCTCTCGAAAACGTCGAAAGGAGAAGATAAGCCCCGTTTAAATCTGCAGGCCGAGCCTTACACGCCACCTCACTTTGTTCCGAGAAGCTTCGACTTCATTAGATTCAGCTTCTGCACCTGGTGTTCTCAAGCTGGAGGTGTCATTTACCTGTTCACTATTATCTGAACCTTCAACACCACATGACGTTTTGCCCTCGACCCATCAGACACAGTGGGCATGCGACCCCTAAAGGGCCCCACCCGGTCTTCGTTGATGATCTTGGGAAGAAGCTTGGAAAAATGGAGGTTCCAAGGACACCCTTCTGCAAGGAGAGGAAAAGAGGCGGTGTGAGGAGCTTCGTGCCTCCTCGATCGATGAAAGAGAGACAAAGGCATAGAAATCTGATCAGGTCCTCTGGCGGGGGGAGAAAATGGGTTCAGAAGTAACACGATAGTCGTGACGGGAACAAACATGGTCATGGTGAAGCTGTGCTTGCTAAGGCTTGGGTTGCTGCGGAGAATGCGATGAACGATGATGTTGTTTGCGATGATCCAAAAGTCGTACTCAATGGAAGCACGACGGTATGATTCGGAACATCCCTAATCAGTTCAAGTGCATTCGCCCCTTGCTCTCCGAACAAGCTTTAGTAACTTTCTCTTCTGATTTTCTCACCTCTGAAATTTCTCGTCTTGTGGCTATTTTATCTTGAAACGTAGAGGCAGGGAATTAAAAGTCCTTACTGTCAATTAACTTCCGAAGTTCCATGCCCGAACACGCTGCGATTTATTTCAGCATTTGTTGCTCTACATGCAGTGGACCTCTATGCCTCATGTAAAACAATAAACCACCAAATTTCATCGTTTATTACTGACTTTGCTTGTTCTGATCATGCTTTTGTTATTGTTTTATGTTTGATTTAGGAAGAAAGATTTGCTGTACATTCTTGACAAGCATTGCGATGGAGCAAATGCCATTGTGCCTCCATTTGAGCCGCGAACGTCACATTTTTCATGCCATTGCGCCGCCGTCGAGGAACCCACGCTTTTTTCTCTAGTTTATATAGAAAAAGAAAAAATCAGAGATTCTTTAACTAGAAAGAATTCAGTTCAGATCCTTTTTTTCCAAGGGTTTCATAATTGGACTTTATTTCTTGGGGATTGTAGTTCAATTGGTTACGGCCGCCGTTCACCGGGGCTTCGGTCGCCGGCTCCAGATGGGGCGATTCAGGTGAGATCCAATGTAGATCCAACTTCCTTGAGATTGGCTTTGGGCCTTTCCTGCGCAGCTGTCCATTTTTTTGGAATTCTATCCTATAAAAAAAAACCAACGAGTTAACCTCCTAATGGAGAATTAGGGTGTTAATTACATTTAGGAGGTTGATAGTTTAATATTAATAATAATTAGTATTTGTTAATTTTAGTTTAACCTTAATTGCGATTAAAGATGGTTTAGATTAAATTTAAGTGCGATTATTTTAAGTAATTACGATTATATTAAATAATTGTGGTTAAATTAATTAATTGAGTATAGTTTAATTAATCGTAATTTATTTATTTAATCGTGGTTTATTTAATTAATTGCAATTATATTAGTTAACGTCGATTAATTTTCATTTAATTATATATTGGCAAATTAATCAAGTTTAGTTTAATTGATTACAATTAGATTAATAAATCTTAATTAGCATAATTAATTGTGATTAGCTTAATTAATGATGGATTAGCCGTTAAGCAGAATTTTATATTCGAATCTTTGGATTATATTGTGCGTAATTCCGGCAATTTGTGCGTGTGATACTATGCTAGTGATTGCTCAATTATAGATTTTTATTTATTATTTTCAAATGAGGTTTTATGAGCAAGAAAATAGCAAAATATGAGGTGTCGAGTTTGCATGCCGAATTTTACATGCTAAATAAAATAATGGGATTTTAAATTAGAAGCTTGTAAAGTTTGATGGGTTGATTTTAAATGGGTAACCACGTATGAATATTTTACTGGGATTTTTAAGTTTAAAAATTGCTAAAGTTGATTATTTGTAAACGAACTCTTTTGTTCTTGGCTAATTAATGGCAATAAGAGTTGGCTTAATTATTGATGTGCTTAAGTGATCATTTAATCGAACCTGTCAACTAACGGGAGTGATGCCTGGTTTTTATCGGATGCCCTACGGGGGTTTGGATGTCAAGTTGCGGTTGAAGCCGGATCAGTGTTTCTTTATGGAATGCCATCTAGGTGGGGGTTATAGACGATATCATGCTAAATGGGTCGGGACAATGCCAAGTCATGCCAGAAGACCACCGAATGCATGAGCTAGTTGTTCCGCTCCTAGTGGGCCGAATGTTTCTTGGTCTGCTCTTATTGGAGTATGCTCTTCAAGTTGTTGTCCGACAACATTACCCAAGTCCTACTATCTAGGTAATTTAATAAAATTACTGAAGATGATATGAACAGCTAGTTCAAAATCATCGTCGAAGTTGATATTCTTGAAAACCCAGAATGCTAGATCTTCATGAGTTTCATCAATAACTATATGAGCAGCTACAACAGCCTCAACAACAGTTACTATAGCAGATTCATTGACAACTACTAGAGCTGCTATAGTAACTACATGAGCTGGTTCATCAATAGCTGCTACAGCAGCTACATGGGCTGGTTCATCAACATCAACAACTACTACAGCAGTTTCACCAATAGCGCTTAGATCTGCATGAGCTCCATGAGCTACATAACCTCATTGAGCTACATGTTCATCCACTATCCCGAGTAAAGCTCGAAATTCATCTCATTCCTAGGCACTGATTTTTGTGCAAACTACAATTCCACATGGCCTATTCATGAGTTCAAAAAAATGTTTTTTGATCCTCGAAATGCTTGAGTCGACAGCTTTGAAAAATCTAAAACAATAAGGACATTGCTAAAGAACTCACTAGTTAATTAGGTAAATCCACACCTGATGCATTCTATTCACCAGCGCATCTTCGCTTAATAGCAGTAAAATAAAACATACTCAAAAGATATAAATTTGTGCCGCTGAACCTAGTCCGAAGGTGGCCTAGGACTATCGGGCCTCGGCCAAGATCCACACGTAAATTTCAATTGAAAAGTCAATATCTTTTTTCATATTCTAGTTTTATACTGTACCTCCATCGGTCGACGCCACCAATCACCGCCGAACCGCCACTGCCGTTGTGACTCCGTTCGAGCTATGAGCGTCACGTTTTCGACGCCATTGCGCCGCCGTCGAGAAACTCATGAGTTAACCTTCTAATGGTGAATTAGGGTGTAAATTACATTTAGGTTATTGATTAGTTTAATATTACTAATGGTTAGTATTTGTTAATTTTAGTTTAGCCATAATCGCGATTAAGGATCGTTTAGATTAAATTTAAGTGTGATTATTTTAAGTAATTACGATTATATTAAATAATCGTAGTTAAATTAATTAATTGAGTATAGTTTAATTAATCGTAATTTACTTATTTAATCATTGTTTATTTAGTTAATCGTAATTACTTTAGCTAACGTCGATTAATTTTCATTTAATTATACGTTGGCGAATTAATCGAGTTTAGTTTAATGAATTACAATTAGATTAATAAATCTTAATTAGCATAATTAATTTGCGATTAGCTTAATTAATGATGAATTAGCCGTTAAGTTGAATTTTATATTCGTTTCTCTGGATTATATTGTGTGTAATTCCGGCTATTTGTGTGTGTGATACTATGCTAGTGATTATAGATTTTTATTTATTATTTTCAAATGAGGTTTCATGAGCAAGAAAATAGCAAGACATGAGGTGTCGAGTTTGCATGCTGAATTTTATGGGCTAAATAAAATAATGGGGTTTTAAAATAGAAGTATGTAAAGTTTGATGGGTTGATTTCAAATATGTGACTACGTACGAATATTTTACTGGGATTTTTAAGTTTAAAAATTACTAAAGTTGATTAATTGAAAACGAACTCTTTCGTTCTGGGTTAATTAATGGCAGTAAGAGTCGGCTTAATTGTTGATGTGCTTAAGTGGTCATTTAATCGAACCCATCAACTAACGGGAGTGATGTCTGGTTTTTATCGAATGCCCTATGGGGATTCGAATGTCGAGTCGCGGTTGAAGCCGGACCGATGTTTCTTTATGGAATGCTGTCTAGGTGGGGGTTATAGACGATATGATGCTAAATGGGTCGGGACAATGCCAAGTCATGACGGAAGACCGCTGAGTGCATGAGCTAGTTGTTCTGCTCCTAGTGGACTAAATATTCCTTGCTCTGCTCCTACTGGAGCATGCTCTTTAAGTTGTTTTCCGACAACATTACTCAAGTCCTACTATATAGGTAATTTAATAAAATTGCTGAAAATGATATGAACAGGTAGTTCAAAATCACCGTCGAAGTTGATATTCTTGAAAACCCACAATGCTAGATCTTCATTAGCTTCATCAATAACTACATCAGCAGCTACAACAGTTTCAACAACAGTTACTACAACAGATTCATTAACAACTACTAGAGCTACTATAGTAGTTACATGAGTTGGTTCATCAACAGCTGCTACAGTATAGTAGCTACATGAGCTAGTTCATCAACAACTACTACAGCAAATGCAGGAGCTGGTTGATTAACTTCAACAGCTACTAAAGCAGCTACAGGAGCTGGTTGATCAACATCAACAGCTACAGCTTTACCAACAGCTTCTACAGCTGCTACAATAGCTGTATAAGCTAATTGATCAACATCATCAGTTGCTACAGCAGCTGCAGGAGCTGGTTGATCAACATCAACAGCTGTTACAGCATAGTAGCTGCATGAGCTGGTTGATCAACACCAACAACTCCAGGCGCAGCACCAGCTTCTACAGCTGCTACATCAGCTGCAGGAGCTGGTTGATCAACATTAACAGTTGCTACAGTAGTTGTAGGAGCTGGTTGATCAATATCAACAGCTACTACATAAGCTAATTGATCAACATCAACAGCTGTTACAACAGCTTCACCAACAGCTTCTATAACTACTACATCAACTGCATGAGCTCCATGAGCTGCATAAAATGAGCTACATGTTCATCCACTATAAAGCTCGAAAGTCATCCATTTCCTAGGCACTAATTTCTGTACAAACTTTAATTCCACATGGCCTATTCGAGAGTTCAGAAAAATATTTTTTGATCCTCAAAATGCTTGAGTCGACAGCTCTGAAAAATCTAAGACAAAGAGGACATTGCTAAAGAACTCACTAGTCAATTAGGTGAGTCCACACGATGCCTTCCATTCACCAGCGCCATCTCCATCTAACAGCAGTAAAATAAAACATACTTAAAAAATATAAAGTTGTGCCGCTGAGCCTAGTCCGAAGATTGCCTAGGACTATTGGGCCTTGGCCAAGATCCACACATAAATTTCAGTTGAAAAGTCTATATATATATATATATATATATATATATATATATATATATATATATATATATTTTTTTTTTTTGTATTTTACTTCTATGCTCCACATCCATTGGTCGACACCTCCAATCACTGCTGAATCGCCACTGCCATCGTGCCTCTGTTCAAGATGCGAACGTCATGTTTTCGACACCATTGTGCCGCCGTCGAGAAACCCGTGAGTGAACCTCCTAATGGTGAATTAGGGTGTAAATTACATTTAGGGGGTTGATTAGTTTAATGTTATTAATGGTTCGTATTTGTTAATTTTAGTTTAGCCTTAATTGCGATTAAGGATGGTTTAGATTAAATTTAAGTGCGATTATTTTAAGTAATTGCGATTATATTAATTAATCGTGGTTAAATTAATTAATTGAGTATAGTTTAATTAATCATAATTTATTTATTTAATCGTTGTTTATTTAATTAATTGTAATTATTTTAGTTAATTTCGATTAATTATCATTTAATTATATGTTGGCGAATTAATCAAATTTATTTAAATTAATTGCAATTAGATTAATAAATATTAATTAGTATAATTAATTGTGATTAGCTTAATTAATAATGAATTAGCGGTTAAGAAGAATTTATACTCGTTTTTCTAGATGAGATTGTGAGTAATTTTGGCTATTTGTACGTGTGATGCTATGCTAGTGATTGCTTAATTATAGATTTTTATTTACTATTTTCAAATGAGGTTTATTTATTTGTAATATATTTATTCAATCGATGTTTATTCAATTTATCGTAATTATTTTAGGTAACGTCCATTATTTTTCATTTAATTATACGTTGGCGAATTAATCGAGTTTAGTTTAATTAATTTCAATTAGATTAATTAATCTTAATTAGCATAATTAATTACGACTAGCTTAATTAATGATGAATTAGCCGTTAAGTAGAATTTTATATTCGTTTCTCTAGATGAGATTTTGTGCAATTCCGGCTATTTGTGCGTGTGATGCTATGCTAGTGATTGCTCAATTAGAGGTTTTTATAAACTATTTTCAAATGAGGTTTATTTATTAATCGTAATTTATTTATTTAATCTTTGTTTATTCAATTAATTTTAATTATTTTAGTTAACATCCATTAATTTTCATTTAATTATATGTTGGCGAATTAATCGAGTTTAGTTTAATTAATTTCAATTAGATTAATTAATCTTAATTAGCATAATTAATTGCTATTAGCTTAATTAATGATGAATTAGCTGTAAAGTAAAATTTTTTACTCGTTTCTTTGGATGAGATTGTGCGTAATTCCAGCTATTTGCGCGTGTAATGCCAGTGATTGCTCAATTATAAATTTTTATTTACTATTTTCAAATGAGGTTTTATGAGCAAGAAAATAGCAAATTATGAGGTGTCGGGTTTGCACGGCGAATTTTACGTGCTAAATAAAATAACGGGGTTCTAAAATAGAAGCGTGTAAAGTTTGATAGGTTGATTTCAAATGTGTGATTACGTACGGATATTTTACCGGGATTTTTAAGTCTAAAATTGCCAATGTTGATTACTTGAAAACAAACTCTTTTGTTTTTGGCTAATTAATGACAATAAGAATAAGCTTAATTTTTTATATGCTTAAGTGGTCATTTAATCGAACCCGTTAATTAACAGGAGTGACGTCTGATTTTTGTCAGATGCTTGACGGGGATTTGGATGACAAGTCGCTGTTGAAGCCGGACCGATATTTCTTTATGGAATGCCGTCTAGGTGGAGTTATAGATGATATCGTGCCAAATGGGTCGGGACGATGCCTAATCATGTTGGAAGACCACGGAATGCGTGAATTAGTTGTTATGCTCCTAGTGGGCCAAATGTTCCTTGTTTTTTTCCTACTGGAGCATGCTCTCCAAGTTGTTGTCCGACAACATTACCCAAGGCCTGCTATCCAGGTAATTTAATAAAATTGCTGAAAATAATATGAATAACTAGTTCAAAATCACCTCAAAGTTGATATTATTGAAGACCCACAATGCTCGGTCTTCATCAGTTGCATCATCTACATAAGCTACTTGAGCAGCGTCACCAACATCAGCTATTTGAGTTGCATTAGCTACATTAGCTACTTGAGCCGCATGAGCTGGATGAGTAGCTTGAGGTGCATGAGCTCCATGAGCTGCATAACCTTATTGAGTTACATGTTCATCCACTATCTTGAATAAAGCTCAAAAGTCATCCATTTCCTGGGAACTGATTTATGTGTAAACTACAATGACACACTGCCTACTCGGGAGTCCGGAAAAATGTTTTTTAATTCTCGGAATGCTTGAGTCGACAACTGTGAAAAATCTAAAATAATGAGGACATTGCTAAATAACTCACCAGTCAATTATATGAGTCAACATGTGGTGCATTCCATTCGCTAGCGCCATCTCTGCCTAACAACAATAAAATAAAACATATTTAAAAGATGTAAATTATCATCGCTGAGCCCAGTCCAAAGGTGGCCTAGGACTCTTGAGTTTCGGCTAAGAACCACACATAAATTTCAATTGAAAAGTCAATATCTTTTTTCGTATTCTAATTCTATACTGCACCTCCGTTAGCTGACACCACCAATCACCGCCAAACCTCTGCCGCTGTCGTGCCTCTATTCGAGCCGCGAACGTCACGTTTTCAATGCCGTTGCGCTGCCGTCCAAAATAACCTCCTAATCATGAATTAGGGTGTTAATTACTTTTCTGGGGTAGATTAGTTTAATATCAATGGCGGTTATTATTTATTAATTTTAGTTTAGCCTTAATTGTGATTAAAGATGGTTAAGATTAAATTTAAGTGCGATTATTTTAAGTAATTACGATTATATTAATTAATCGTGGTTAGTTTAATTAATTGAGTATAGTTTAATTAATCGAAATTTTTATTTAATTGTTGTGTATTTAATTAATCATAATTATTTTAGTTAACGTCGATTAATTTTTAATTAATTATACGTTGGCGTATTAATCGAGTTTAGTTTAATTAATTGCAACTAGCCCCTTGCACGGTGGAGCAGAGTTGTTTGGAAAAGAAACTAGGAGCGAATATTGTTATTGTGTTTACAGCATGTGCCAGAAATCCAGCGAGGCTTCTTCTCTTCTCTCCAAAACGTCGGAAGGAGAAGATAAGCCCCATTTAAATTCGCAGACCGAGCCTTACATGCCACCTCACTTCGCTCCCCAGAAGCTTCGACTTCGTCAGATTCAGCCTCCGCACCTAGTGTTCTCGAGCTGGGGGTGTCCTTCACCTGTTCACTATTATCTGAACCCTCAATGTCATGTGACGTTTCTCCCTCGATCCATCAGACATAGTGGGCATTGGACCCTGCAAGGCCCCACCCGGTCTGGTGATCTTGGAAAGAAGCTCGGAAAAATGGAGGTTCCAAGAACGCCCTTTTGTAAGGAGAGGAAGAGAGGCGGTGTGAGGAGCTTTGTGCCTCTTTGGTCGATGAAAGAGAGATGGAGGCATAGAAATGTGATCAGGTCCTCTGATGGGGGGAGAAAATGGGTTCAGAAGCAACACGATAGCCGTGACATGAACAAACATGGTCACGGTGAAGCTGTGCTTGCTAAGGCTTGGGTTGTTGTGGAGAATGCGACGGACGATGATGTTGTTTGCGATGATCCGGAAGTCGTACTCAACAGAAGCACGACAGTATGATTCGGAACTTCCCTAATTAGTTCAAGTGTGTTTGCTTGTGTTCTTGCTCTCCGAACAAGCTTTAGTACCTTTCTCTTCTGATTTTCTCGCTTCTGAAATTTTCCTTGTCTTGTGGCTATTTATCTTGAAATGTAGAGGTGGGGAATGAAAGGTCGTTACTGTCGGTTTAACTTCGAAGTTCCACGCCCAAACACGCTGCGATTTATTTGAGAATTCGTTGCTCTACTTGTAGTGGACTTATATGCCTCGTGTAAAACAATAAACCACCTGATGTTTTTATTTATTTATGTTGATGGGCGTTAGAGGGCTTGTCTGCTCATGTTGGGCCTAAAAGTCTGGTTCGCAAGATAAGGGCTCATGTATAAAGGATTGAGATACAAAGAAGTGTTACGTTGACGGGTTATGACTTTTGGGGGAACGTTTTATGTTGAAGAGTTATGTCTAAGAATAGAGAGGAATGTACTTTTCAATGTACGTGAGTTTTTCCTCCCTCTCTCTCCTTCCTAGAAGCCTAAGAGAACAGTATCCGAAAAGAGACGGATTTTTCTCCCCTTCCAGATGATAGTACATACCTGTGAGTTTTTCCTCTCTCTCTTTCCCACCTAAAAGCCTAAGAGAACAGTATCCGAAAAGAGACGGATTTTTCTCCCCTTCAAGGCGATAGTACATCATTGGATAGAATAAGATCAGTTTTTCTTCCTCAAATCAACGTTGGTGTTTAATCTGTAGACAATAAGGTACGTTCAATTCCGTAGTGTGTCTTTGATTGGTGATACATGTTTGTTTTTGGGCTCGTCTTTGAGAAAATTTGAATCCATTTAGAGTTGAGTCTTTTAGTAGTTCGATTTAGTGTCGAATCCGTTTTAGGGAACCGACACCACCAAATTCTGTCGTTTATTATTGATTTTGCTTGTTCTGATCATGCTTTTGTTATTGTTTTATGTTTGATTTAGGAGGAAAGATTTGCTGTACATTCTCGACAAGCATTGGATGAAGCAAATGCCATGGCTGATTCGAAGGAGGAACAATCCGAGTACGACTTCGTCTACGTCCTAGTAGACTTCAAGTAATGAGCTCGATCTCGGCCACTAATTTTGCTGTTTGTTTTTTAGTACTTCGCGATACGGATTGTTGGTTATCTTTTGCTTTGCTTGTGTTCATTGTTTGATTCATCATTTGACCCTCCTTTGATAGATGTTGACTTTGATGATCAGAACAAGGCCAACAAGGGTTATGCGTTCGTGAACCTCACGAACCCGATCGGGAGCGTCAAGGATGTACCGGGCTTATCACAACTTCAGGTGGGAGTGTCTCCCAATCAAGAATTTGAACTTCAGGAGCAAGAAAGTGTGCGAAATCAGCCCCACCAAGATTCGGGTGAAGCTTTCATGGACCGCATCTGCTTTCATTTTTTGTGTTGGTCTTGTCCTGAGCTTGAACGGATGGTCACGAGTCATTATCTGTTGTTATTACCTTTTCTGCTTGGGGCACTATTTTAAACGATGTTGGTATTTGTTATGCATATTGTGATAGTTGTCTTATTATCCTTGAAATAAAGGATTCGTCCCGAAAATTAACAGAGGGCTTAATTATCCCCAGAGAAGTCGATATGGCTTCTTGCATTCGAAGAACCTGTTTAACTAGATTTTGTTTTTGTTAATTTTTGTCTTCAACCATTGAACCGTGTATGGTTGTGTATTGATCTATATTCGAAAATGCTGTATTTGTTTATAGGGCAAGGTAGCGTTGGAGTGCAGCTTCAAGAGTAGGGCCTTCCCGTATAGGGAGTATCAGCCGGTGGTTGCCACCGAAACGCCAGGCAATGGCCACCAGAAGAATGGTCTGCTCATAGTCCTTGGGAAATGTCCAGGTGCAGCATCAGCTCGAGAAGCCAGAGCCGAAGCTCCCATGGTCATATCTGGGGAACAATTTGGTGGGTGTGACGAGACATGATAATGCACGCAGTCGCACCTTAACATCGAAATGGCAGCATCGCACGTGTCTAACTAGGAGTCTCCCTCCCCCTCCCCCTCTTTGTCCGAGCAGTGTTGTGTTTCTGTAGGATCATTTGGCAGTTGTAAATGGCGTTGAGGTCTATATTTAGTTTTCGCAGGTTGTCTGTGAACCAAGTTGATAGGTTTAGCGTTCTCCTTCCTGTGTTTTCATTCTCTCCCTGGAGGAAAAATGAGATGAAGTCTAGGGTGAATTGGAAACCCATGGACTTTGGGAACTTTCATTTGTATCTGCTGTTGTCTCTCGTTTGGAAGAAACGATGTATGGGTTGTTCTATTTGGGTTCATGAGAGTGGTGTGTTGGTAACATACCTTTTTTCTTAGGTGTGGTGGTATAACTGGTTCTCCTTCAGTTTAGACAGTCTGTACATGGCCTGTTTTTATTCAGGCATCATCACTGTTCTACTTGTGTATGTTTTGCTTTGCTCGATGCTCTCAGTGTGTTGAAAAAGTAAAACCTTCTAGCCTGGTTTATTAAATCAGCTCTATCTCCACTGTTAATTGCCTGTGCTTCACATGTCCAGTCTTCACGATTGGCAGTAGAGATAGATCGATTCATGGGAACCTGGGTCTAGTTGATCTAGTAAGAATGCCCTATTAATAGTTGTGCTGCTCAGTTTCTTGTGCATATTCTCTCATAGAGTCCAAGGATTTGCTACTTCGGGTCTTTTAACTGAGACTTGATAACGTGTTGCCAAAGCTTCATCCGTGTGGCCATAGTTTTGTCTATCGTGAGCTTTCTGTCAATGATGTTCGATGCTGTGGAGTGGTCTTCGTTTGCATTAATCATGTTTCAATCGACTCTGTGGCTTAGCCGCCTTATCAGCATGATTGCTCTCTTTCTGTTGGGAGTTTGGATAGTGACGAACTTACACGATTTATTTGGTTAGTTTTGTCAGCGATCATCAAATTTTAACAAGCTATTATAGGATACAGGTGATTTGACGTGAAGAAAACTAGGAGTAGACAAGTGAAGTTGTTAGGAATGGGAGCGGACATTAGGAACACATGAAGTAGGGCTCGCAGGAGCCTTCGTGCTCTCCTGCGACAATAGGAACACATGCATATGCAGAATGTCAATCACAAAAGCTGTCAAAAACAGAGTCAATATAGTGTTGATAAAATAGTTATTTTCTTTTTCACATGTTGCTAATTTGGTTTTCAGTTATTAAAATTAGTGGAGTCATGTGTGTTGGTTATCCTAGTTTTTAGGTTTTAGTGGGGCAAGTGCTTTATGGAGAACATTGGTAGTTATGGTGCGTTTTACGTTATGTATTTTGTCTTTTGTAAAAAGACTTGGTTGCTTTGTACGTAAGATGGAGTTTCAGCCTCATCTCTCCTCCTTTTTTTTAGCAATTTAACAGTGGTCTCAGAGCCTGAGAGAAATGTGAGAGTTTAAAAAAAAAAAAAAAGCTTTCGTGAGAGAATTGCAGTAGCAATATTTCCTATGGCCACCGATAATTTTGTTCAACCAGCAATTCCACGCTTTGATGGTCACTATGACCATTGGAGTATGTTAATGGAGAATTTTTTACGATCAAAGGAGTATTGGTCGGTTGTCGAATCTGGAATTCAAGAGCCACCAGCAGGCATGGCTTTGACAGATCCCCAGAAAGTAGAATTGGAAGCTCGAAAGTTGAAGGACCTGAAGGCAAAAAATTATTTTTTTTAGACTATCGATCATTCCATCTTGGAGACTATTCTTTGCAAAGAAACTTCCAAGGATATTTGGGATTCTATGAAAAAGAAATATCAAGGCTCTGTTAGGGTGAAGTGTGTACAGCTTCAAGCCTTGAGAAGAGATTTTGAGACACTAGCAATGAAGGATGGAGAATCTATCACTAGTTATTGTGCCAGAACAATGGAGATTAGCAACAAGATGCGATTCCATGACGAGAAGATGGACGACGTTACCATTATGGAGAAGATTTTGCGTTCATTGACATCAAAGTTTAATTATGTTGTCTGCTCAATTGAAGAGTCGAAAGACATAGATGCATTATCTCTTGATGAATTGCAAAGCTCTTTATCGGTCCATGAACAGAAGATGAACATAAGTTCAACAGTAGAGGAGCAAGCGTTGAAGGCTTCATTAATACTCATTCCAACAATTTCAGAGGAAGGGATAGAGGTAGAGGTAGAGGAAGGGGAGATCGAGGAAATAGAGATGTTGGCAGGAATTTTAAAGCCAATAATGCCCAATTTCAAGGCAAAGGCAGAGGACGAGATCCTAACAAATTCAAGGTAGAGTGTTTTAGATGTCATAAATTTGGTCATTATGCATCTGATGTTATACTAGGCTGCCTAATAATAAAGAAAAGGCAGAGAGTTCAAACTTTGTTGAAGAAAAGGAAGCAAAAATGTTGTTGATGGCTGTTCAAGATGAAAAGGAGCTCGAGTCAGATATTTGGTATGTGGATACAAGCTACAGTAACCACATGAGTGGAAGTAAGTCTTCTTTTTCTCATCTAAATGAAGATTTTCATTCCACTGTGAGTTTTGGGGATCATTCTACTGTGAAAGTGATGGGAAAATGAGATATTAAGATAAGAACCAAGAATGGTTTTGTGGAAACGATCTCTAATGTGTTGTATGTTCCTGACTTGAAAAGTAACCTATTGAGTGCTGGCCAATTATAAGAAAAGGGTTATGTAATCACCATTCAGAGGGGTGTCTGTGAAATTTATGATTTTGTTAGAGGTGCTATTGCAGTTGTTCCTATGAATTCAAATAGATTGTTTCCATTAAAGATTGAAAATATTCAGTCTTGTTTGATGGTTGAAAAGAAAGATCCCTCATGGCTTTGGCATTTTCGTTATGGTCACTTGAGTTTTGGTGGATTGAAGACCCTCCAACAGAAAAACATGGCGACGGGTCTTCCTCAAATTACTATTCCTTCCCAAGTCTGTGAAGAATGTGTTGTTAGCAAACATCATCGTTTTCAATTTTCAAAAGAAAAGTCATGGAGAGCAAATGATGTTTTGCAGCTGGTGCATTCGGACATTTGCGGTCCCATAAATCCATCTTCTAATGGAGGTAAAAGATACTTAATTACCTTCATTGATGATTTTTCCAGAAAAACTTGGGTTTATATTTTATAGGAAAAATCAGAAGCTTTCTCCACATTTAAAAGCTTCAAAACTCGTGTTGAAAATGAAGCAGGAAAGACTATTAAGACTTTTCGTACAGATCATGGAGATGAATATTGCTCAAAAGATTTTGAAGTTTTTTGTGCAGAGTATGGCATTCGAAAAGAGCTTACTGCTACATATACACCACAGCAGAATAGTGTATCTGAGAGGAAAAATAGAACAATTCTCAACATGATGAGAAGTTTATTGGCAAGAGGAAGAGTTCCAAAGACTTTCTGGCCAAAAGCAGTAAATTGGAATATTCATGTTTTGAACAAAAGTCCAACTTTTGTTGTTCAGAATATGACACTTGAAGAGGCTTGGAGTGGGAGAAGATCGGCTGTAGATCACTTCAGAATTTTTGGATGCATCGCATATGCCCATGTCTCGAATGTGAAAAGGAAGAAACTTGATGACAAGGCTGAAAAATGTGTCATTCTTGGTGTAAGTGAAGCATTCAAAGCATATAAATTATTCAATCCACTAACAAAGAAGATTGTGACTAGCAGGGATGTTGTTTTTGATGAAGAGAACATTTGGGATTGGAATAGGCAGTAGCCTACCCAAGTTCTTTATGACAATGATGCTGAACAGGAGCAAATTTCAGCACCTTATATGCCCCAAAATTCATCAAATACAACTTCTACAGCTGCTGGAATTTCACCAATAGGCGCTGAAGTCAATGAAGAAGAAGCCCAATCTCTTCGCCGTGTTAGAAGAAAGCCTGCTTGGATGGAAGATTATGAGGTAACTGGAATTGGAGATTCAATTACTCACTTTGCCTTATTTTTAGACTATGATCCTACAACTTTTGAGAGTGCTGTCAAAGAAGAAAAATGGCGAAAAGCGATGGATGATGAAATTAATGCCATTGAAAGAAATGATACTTGGGAGCTATCTGATCTTCCGGGTGGACAAAAAACCATTGGTGTAAAGTGGGTCTTTAAAACAAAACTGAAAGAAAATGGTGAGGTTGACAAATATAAAGCATGTTTGGTAGCCAAGGGATACAAGCAACAATATGGGATCGACTATACAGAGGTTTTTTCTCCAGTTGCAAGACATGACTCGATCAGATTGGTGGTTGCATTGGCGGCACATAATTCTTGGCCTATTTTCCAGCTAGATGTCAAATCGGCATTCTTGCATGGGTACTTGGAGGAATAGGTATTTGTCGAGCAACCCCTTGGTTATGTCAAGATTGAAAATGAGCATAAAGTTTATAGATTGAAGAAAGCTCTTTATGGGCTAAAACAAGCCCCCCGGGCTTGGTATAGTCGCATTGAAACTTATTTTCTTAAAGTTGGTTTTTCAAAATGTCCTTATGAGCATACGCTTTTTGTCAAGATTGGAGATAAAGGGAAAATGCTTATTGTCTGCTTGTATGTTGATGATCTTATATTTACTGGAAGTTGTGATGGCATGTTTGAAGAATTCAAGAAATCTATGATGGATGAGTTTGAAATGTCTGATCTTGGTATGATGCATTACTTCCTTGGCATAGAAGTGGTACAATCGGATGATGAGTTTTTATTTCTCAAAAGAAATATGTGGGAGAAATTTTGGACAGGTTTCAGATGAAGGATTGTAATCCTGTAAACACTCCAATTGAGTTTGACTTAAAGTTATACAAAGATCATGAAGGGAGGAAGGTTGACAGCACACTTTATAAACAAATTGTGGGCAGTTTGATGTATTTAACTGCAACAAGACTAGACATAACGTATTCTGTGAGTTTAATCAGTAGATATATGGAGAATCCTACACAAATGCATTTGTTAGCTGCCAAGAGAATCCTTTGTTACTTGCAAGGAACTAGAGACTTTGGGCTATTTTACAAGAAGGGTGAAAAGTCTGATTTGTTGGGATTTACTGATAGTGACTATGTAGGAGATCAAGATGATAGGAGGAGCACTTCGGGTTATACTTTCATGTTTGGAACAGGTGCTATTTCATGGTCATCCAAGAAGCAACGAATTGTCACATTGTCAAGTACATAAGCTGAATTTGTTGCTGCAACAATTAGTGCTTGTCAAGTTATTTGGCTAAGGAGAATTCTTGAGGAGTTACAATTCAAGCAACCGGGACCCACTAAAATTTTTTGTGACAATAACTCAGCAATAAAACTCTCCAAGAATCCGATGTTACATGGAAGAAGCAAGCACATTGATGTGAAGTTTTACTTCTTGAGAGATCTTAGCAATGATGGAACAATTGATCTAATCTACTGTAGGAGTGAAGATCGAGTTGCTGATATATTCACCAAGACCCTCAAGATGGAGTCATTTGTGAAGCTCAGAAGGTTACTAGGTGTTTGCACGGTTAAAAAAGTCAAGGCTTTAAACTGAATGTTAGCAAACATCAGTTTAAGGGAGGGATTGTTGATAAAATAGTTATTTTCTTTTTCACATGTTACTGATTTGGTTTTCAGTTATTAGAATTAGTGGAGTCATGTGTGTTGGTTATCCTAGTTTTTAGGTGTTAGTGGGGCAAGTGTTTTATGGAGAACATGGGTAGTTATGGTGTGTTTTACGTTATGTAGTTTGTCTTTTGTAAAAAGACTTGGTTGCTTTGTATGTAAGATGAAGGTTCAGCCTCATCTCTCCTCCTTTTTTTTTTTTAGCAATTTAACATATAGATAGCTGGAAGATGGAGTCGAAACGTTGCAAACCATCTGCACGTACCGTCTGATCGGCGGCTTTAGCGAGATTGAGTAGGAGGAGGCAAAGGAGGATAGAGGTGATCGAGACCTTGGAGATGGCCATAGCTGATAGAGAATCGAGCTAGAGCTTCTCCCTCTCTCTGCTTATATTTGCAGTAAAACTCTGTTTTGTGAGGAAATGAGAGACAACGGTGGCCATGTATGTAGCGAGAGGGAGAGCGGAAAAGCTAAGGATCTGTTTGGGGATAAGAAACGACGTTTAAAGCATGTGCAAGCAATTGCGCTAATTATTGGAAGGACCTTGTTGTTATTGTTAACTTTCATGGAGCTCGTCGATAATTGGTTTACAAATGCAAATTCACAATGTGTTTATCTGTTGTATCTATCATCAATAAATGCATTTATTACTCTATCATCAGTCCAATGTGAATTCTATCTATGTTGATAGTTCATATTCATTTTTAACATATTCTAGAGTCACAAAATAATTTATCCTGATCGATATTCATCCGTTTGACTTATCAGGCCTCAAACTCCTGGCCACTCGATTTTTGGGGTTTTGCATTTGCTGCAGACCAAGTCGAAAATTAGTTTTCATATTTTAGCAATTGCTTGCAGGACTGGCAAAGATCAATTTTATTAATTCGAGGAATTAAGCCCAATCACGCATATATGGTCATAACCATGTATGTAAGCCCAAATTTACTAAAAGACAAAGTAAAGCCCAAAACATGCAATGGAAATAAGCGCCAGAAATGATTAGCTTAATTGATTCACACCGTTTTCACAAATCAATAATTAAGATTAATTGAGGCATCAAAGAAGCACTTATAAGAAATAATATCAGTGCCTGTCATTTGTGTCATATATTATATATACTATGAACGCTTTTATATCCTTCCCAAATCATACCATCGAGCTTACTGTGATTAATTTGAACAGGTAAATATTGTCCATCACCAAGAAGGCTTAAAATGATATACCCGCAATGGTAATAGATGGTTTCCGAGCTTGGAACTTGGGGGATGATGGATACAAACATTAGAAAGGAAGCATGAGTAAATATCCGATCCAATACTCCTTCTCAAGCAGTCCATCGCCATATGATACTCAAGCCTCAATTTTTTCATTTCTTCCTCCAGCAAATGTGTACCCTCCTCCTGCACCTTCTTGGCATCTTTACAAGACTTCCCAATGTTCAAATTACTACTTCTGAGTCCAGTCCTTGTTTTTCTGGTTTCCGAAAACTTATTTTCCTGCGACTCATTGAGAATTTGCAACTCACAATATTGTCCAGAAAAGCACTAACAAAGATTTGACATTCAAAAACACTAACCTCAAGTTCAGAGTATTTCTGTGGAATAATATCAGGGCACCCTCTAAAATCAGCCAACTCATCATCTGCTTGCTCTGTATAGACAAGATAGTTTTAGCAATAATACTTAAGAAAGACGTACCTCAAAACCATTCAGACCCGAAGCACATAACTAGGTTTACTATACTTCTACAAGGCAATGGAAATACTTATAATGGATCACTAACAGATACTCTTTGATTGTGAAGACTATCTAAAAGCAAGAGGTATTTCCCCTTCCTAATCTCACAGCTAATAAGTTAATTGCTCTTAAACACTGGAAGTTCTAGATTACAAACTAAAATTTAGACACTTAAATCTCTCAATCAGCTCAATTGTGGTTCCCAAAATTATGAAAGAGCCAATGTAATTAAATGAAAAGAAGAAAAATCCGAAATTGGGGGGAATTATATGAACTTATATCAGAGAGAGATTAGAGAGAGAAAGCGACCAACCTAACTTCAATTTGTACAAAAGAGCCTCCCTTTCCTTCGACCCTAAAGCGAAATCCAACTTCGTGGACTCAAGAAAGTGTACCATGTTTTGCACCTTCAAAGCTCCGTTTGTCTGTCCAACGATTTCGCACCACTAATCAGAAAACCCCCGAATCCACCCCCAACATCAAAACCCTTAATAATAAAAATCAACATTTTCCCTGTGGGTTCGTCCGTACCTGAGATTCAGTCCTTGAGAAAACGAACGTCGGAGTTCCAACGCCTGTGTTGCATCTTGATGCGATCCTCCAGGAGCTTACTCTCTCTGAAGAGGGTCATGAGCTGTGCCTGTTGATTCCCGAGCAGTTCCACGAGAGCGTTGAAGACCTTCCGCCACTTCCGGTTGTCCGAAGAGACTTCGGAAGCGTCTTTCCTCGTCGGCATTGCAAATCATAGAAGGAGAAGCAGAGAGAGAGAGGAGAGGAGAGACGACAGAGAGCCAAAGTTTCGATCTTTGAGAACAGTGAGCAGAGAGAGAGAGAAGGGTCGTTTCAAAACTACAGTCGCACCAACGGTCGAAAACCAGAGACAAGGGGGGGTATATATAGTGGGCCGACATGAGTTTGGGCCAAAGTTCAAATGGGCTTTGTAGATCAATCTATTGCGTAGATTCACCATATTCCACTACCTACGAGGGCCCAGGGTCCGACCGAAAAGAAGAAGAAGAAGAAGATTAAGGGGAAAATTGTTCAAACAAATTATAAATTTATTGTACTTTACCTTTCAATTTTAATAATTAAATTCAAAATATTTTTATTTTTCACTAATTGAATCCATACAATTAATTTTAGCTGAAAATTACTAATGTAGACGTTGGCGGTGCTCTATAGATGCTCGATGTTGAGCGGGCAATTTTTAATTTTTAATTAATTTTTTTCTTCATCCTTTGCCACGATTTGGCTGGCCTCACCTAGATGAGAGTCACTCTCATTTGCCATACATGAGGCGTGACTAGGCGAGATTTGCTGATGGCTCCTCTCACTAGATATGGTGGGGCCGTCCTCGCCTCGGCCAGAGCAGCCTTGCTCAAGCTCACCCTCGCTTAGTCGGGCCTCACCTGTGGTAGGCAAGGCCAACTTGCTCGGCCAAAAGGAAGAGGAAAGATAGGAAAAAAAGAAAAAGAAAAAGAAAAAAAACTAAACAAAATTAAATTATTATTAAAAATTATCAATATCAGCATTGATCGTATCACATAAAACAATCCATGTCCACATCAACAAATTCTGATTAAGATTGGTTGGGTAAATTCGATTAACAAGATATGAAAAGACTTCTGACTCAATCAATAAAACTAAAAAAAAATATTATTACTTAATTGACAAAAATATAATAAATTGAGAATTTTTGAAAATTTTTTCCGAAAATTCAGTGGTACCATAGTAACTGTATACATCTTTGTGATCTTTAACAATTGACTATGGAGTAAAGACGAACAAACTTACTTTAATCATTCTATATTGAGACGCTCACAAGAAACGATTTATTAGTACAAGTAGGGATGAAAACCAATCCATCACTATCTTCCTTTTCTTCTTTTATCGGGTGATTTCATTTTGACACAATTCATATTACCCCTTTCGCTATTCTGTAGACCCACCAGGAGTTGCCCGTGGTTTTAGCCTTTTGGGGCTCTAATAATTACTTCCTGCTATCGTCTTATTGGGTTGTTGCATATGTTGCGTCATTGTCCACGACGAATCCCCGAGCAATTTCTTCCAAGCGCTTGGGGTAAGGGTAATGTATCCTTCCCCGTTTCATACGATTGATTGGGAAAGCCAACTAATTGAGAGAGAAATTGACTAAATATCCAAAAAATTAAAAATAAGGATTTCAAATTACAACACTATATTGGGAAAATGTTCATGTATACAACACTTCATTACTGAAACCTTCAACTTATTTGCGATGCATTTTCATAAACACTGTACAGAACTCTCTCAATAGAAACGACGACGCACATAGCAAGAACCCAGAGAGGCAAACGGTACGTATAGGAATTTAGGAAAGGTTCAGTCTCATGGGCACTTAAGTCGGCCGCCGTGTGTGGTCATGGTGGCGTAGCAAGGACAGACATCACGGTTACCGGAAGTACCCGGAGGGACACAGTTGCACCGCGCGCAGCATGTTCCGCATGCCCTGTGGCAGAGCCGCTGCCTTGACGCCAGCTGGCACCGGGCGGCGCAGGCCGCATCGCAGTCTGCAAAGAGTTCGCACCACACGGGCATGAATCACTAATTCAATCCAACAAGACCTGTCCGAACTTTTTCACAGTCGCGTTGATCGGATAATTACCACGTACAGATAATTATTCATTCCGCATGACATGAAAGAAGGCGGGAAAATCACAGAGAGATGAGTTAATTAAATGCTCACCGATTTTGCCTGAAGTAGGGCTCGCGGCGGCCTTTGTGCTCTCCTGCAACAGTAGGAACACATGCATATGCAGAATGTCAATCACAAAAGCTGTCAAAAACGGAGTCAATATGGACAACTAGAAAATAGAGTCGAAACAGACAACTAGAAAATAGAGTCGAAACGTCGCAAACCATCTGCACGTACCGTCTGATCGGCGGCTTCGGCGAGATTGAGGAGGAGGAGGCAAAGGAGGATAGAGGTGATCGAGACCTTGGAGATGGTCATGGCTGCTTATATTTGCAGTAAAGCTCGGTGTTTTGTGAGGAAATGAGAGATAAGGGTGGTCATATATATAGCGAGAGGGAAAGCGGAAAAGCTAAGGATATGTTTGGGGATGCGATACGACGTTTAAAACATGTGGCGAGGGAGCTAATTTGGAGGCGAGAACGGGGACATTCCCTGCATGTACCTTGAATTGATGCGTAGGATGACGGTTCGGATGTCTTTGGTGTAGCCAGCAGAAAGGCCTCGGAAATGTGGAATCATGTGGACTAAGGTTTTTACCATGTTTGAATGTTGCTAATCGAGGATGACTTTATCTAGTGTGCTCCATCTAGCCCAGCCGATGGTTTTGTGATCAGCAAAGACTCGATCGCTATGATTTGTTATGACCACCATAGTTAAAGAGTAATACGATTTTATAAAATCCCTGTCAATCTATTTAAGTTGAACTGGAGTAGAAAATAAATGACTCGAAAAGATTTAAATATAGAATCTTTAACTTCTAATTTGAAATGTAATTCTATGAGATCAATCAATGTTTACCACCAAACTAAATCTTTAAATGATTAGATGAAGACAAGATTCGGTGTTCAAATGCTTTGATGTTTATACTTGGTGTTATTTGTGGTTTGAAGTTTGCTCCGATCCGGTATGGAATTGGCACGAGGTTGAGTTCTAATTTTGCGGATGCAAAGGAGGATTGGAGAACAAGCCTCGATGACCTGAGGATGAGAACCAACCACTCGTGGGGTGCTTAGACGCTTCAAGACATCGGCCGGGCTTACAGGCTAGTTTGCATTTCTAAGCTTAGTAAATGGACTTTCGCATGTGGCTATCACCCGATCGCCAAGGTTTAAAATCCTAGAAACATATGTCATTGGCCGAATTATTCTTGACTGCGGAATAACCCTTGTGGTGCTTGGTAAGCTGATAACACCAAATTAGCCTTTCTTCCATAGTTATTCTTAACAATAGTGTGATGAATTCCATTTTTACATTGGATCATACAATGTCCAATTTAGCTTGGGTATTTACTTTCTTGAACAAAATATAGAGGAAATACTTTGGTAATAATAACTGGTTTAGTTTAACCTCTTTAGGAGAGTGATATTAGCTTTTGATTAATTTGTGCATAAGAGGTAATCGGTTTCGATTTGCGATTCTAGGTTACTAGTACAAATGCCCTAACACTACTCCCACAAATTAATTATATCATTTATTCTGTATTCTGATGCCAAGAACTAAGATTGGAGTGCGAGAGAATTCGGTCCATAAACCCATGTCTAGAACGATGTGCCGAGTGTTGTTTTATTAGCTGTCAAAGTTTCACGTTCTCGTAAAAATTTTCGCCATCTTTATCTCAAACCTCTAAAAGGTTCTAAACCTCCGTTCGGCCTTCGCTCGACCGCCCAATTCAGTCACGTGTCCGTCCTACGTCGGAATCGGCACGACTTGCAAAATATCATTTAGTTAATGTAACTTGGCAGTGGAAACACTCGGTCGAGTGCCTCGAGAAAAGACAACGAAGGAGGGCAGTGCCCTTTTTTGAACGGTGGTGGACCGATCCAGCTTGAGCCCTGGGCAATAATTGATCGGGCAGAAGATTCAAAGCCCTTTCTTTGACTTAGCGACCAAGGATTCCTGCTGCGAAACCCTACTCTAAAGTTGGTGAGTCTGATAAGGATAAGGTTGGGAGCAACTGGACAGCACCTCGATAATTTGAATGGTGACTCCCAGCTGGATTTGTTATTATATGTCTTATGTTATGATGTGCCCCGGATTTAACCCGACTCGCTTTTATGATATGTACATATGAATGCACTTTAAAGACTGTTTGGTAACACACCGAATAATGCATGATTTCATTCTTTTATTTTTCAGAACAAAAAAAAAAATCTATTTAGTGATTTTTTGTTTTTGGAAATAGATTTGAAGTATAATTAAAAAATAAAAAAAATTACTTTTTTATTCTCGAAAACAATATAACATTTCTTCTTCTTCTTCTTCTTCTTCTTGTTGCCGGCCTCTGGCAAGGTCGAGTCTCATTGGGGGCTAGCAATGCTTTGATGAAATTGCCGGCCATGATCAATGCTGATGATTGGCTAAAGGAAGAAGAAGAAGAAGAAGAAAAGGAAAATAGAAATAAAAGAAGAGAAAAAAGAAAAGAAAAATGTAATGAAACTATCAAAAAATTAAAAACAAATTTAAATCACAAAAGAATTTGAGTCATATTAAATATATTTCTATTTCGAGAAGAGAAATTTTATACACTTGCGAAACATCCTTTTTTTTTTTTTTGGTAAGGCACTTGCCAAACATCTTTCAATACTTAGAAACTCGTTTAAGAAACATAATTAGAAAAAAAACCATTTATGAAAAAAATTATTTTATAGAAATAAAATGATTACCAAACACGTCCTAATTATACTATACAACAATAACAAATTGTGGATTTTTCTTTCCATCGGGAAGTTCATGAACCCTTTAAACTATATCCACAAGAAAATTATAACCATTGAGATGCAAACATGATCGGAGACTTGATGTGACCCATATCGGATAATTGCCGTGCAGTACTAACGTCTATAAATATTCGATGCGAAATGGGGAAATGGTAAGATGGTAAGGTTGTTTTGAAAATGATGTGACAACCTCTAAATGGGTATTCACGTAAGTAAGTATGATTGAAGATCCCATAAATAATTTGTTACATAAGTTAGTAATTTACTTTGTGCTTCTCCAATCATTTGCGTGAGATAAAGTCATGGGGAGGGTACTAAGTTAGGTTGACAAATCGAAACAAAACATTATTAATTGATTTTTATATGATAAGTGATGGGAACAAGCACTTAATAAAGAATTTCTCATATCATTCTGTAAATCACTCATAAAAAAATCATTCGCCTTTTCCTTTCGGAGCTATCCTTGCGTTGATAAAAAGATATTTCAAGCCTTTATCAAATACTTTAATTTTTTTCAAGTGAAAAAATTGCACATCCAACTTTAAAAACTAAAGGCTTTAAACTTTCATGAAAGACCACGGTACACCTAATTATATGCACAAATATGAATTAAATATCTTAAAATTAAGTGTTTAATGTTTGGACTACCCATCAATATCTTGGATCTTTTTTTATCCACCAGATGATATTGATGGATTATTTCGTGTGTTTAGTATTTACCCACCTAATTTGGACTTCCTCAACACAAATAAATTGTTCGATAAAAAAAAAAAAAAGAGAGATTTTTTTGGACAAAGTTGTTTTGGTTTTGATTGGCTCATCCAGGGACGCATGACTCTCCTACTTGCAAGGTGATGATGGGTGGGGTCTCGAGAGATTATTTTGAGTCAAAGTACAAGAAACCTGTCGCATTCACATTAAAAATCGATCCATTCAACCACTCAGCTCGATCCCATATGATCCATTGGTGGCTTTCGGGAGCTTTTCTGGTTTGACTTGTGCTGGAAAACGAAAGCGGAACAGCTGTGCATGCCGAGTTTCCCAGCTAGCAGATGATGATGCTCTCTGCTCTCATTTGATGCAGGTTTGATCTAAGGCTCGGAGCCCCGGTGCCATTTCCTTTGCCCGATATCGATCGAAAGTACAAAACCATGCAACTTTTACGTGCCAAACCAACCTCCCCTTCGAACATAACGTCACCATTCCATCAGCTCAGGATTAAAAAAACACAAAAGAGAAAGCCAAACAACCCACGCAGGCATGGAGCTGTGCTGATGACTACCTTGCGCACTTCTTCGAAAGTCCAGTCGGCCGCAAATAATTCACTCGGGCTACTTACTACCAACCCTAGATGGCCATCTTAATGAGACGTCTGCGAGACGAACTTTGCTTGCTAGAGTAAGCCTATATATAGAGCCCACCCTCTACCTTCCCGCTTCATTGCGTCAAACATCATCCGACCTAAGTCATTAGGACTACATCATTGACATTCAATTCTAATTCCAAACAGGTCTCGACCATGGCTGTCTACAAGCTTTTAATTGCTTCCGTCTTAATCTCAGTCCTTCTTCAACTCGCCGAAGCTGACCAGATGGTACCAGCTCCTTCTGCTTTCGATTATTTGTGTATTCTGCTCTCTTTGATTTTCTTCTCTGCTGTATAGCACTACCTAATGTGCATTCTAATTAACCAAAACGTCCCTTTTGTGTCCTTGACAGACGCAGGGAGTTGTAAATGCAGGAGACAATTCGAAGCCTCCAAAAATGGGTAAAAAACTATACATATATAAATAGTCACTTCTCTTTTTGGCTCGTGAATTTTTAATAATCATCCTAGTAACGTGAGGTCTTCGTCTTCGTTGTATAGACTGTGGTGGAGCGTGTGCTGCCAGGTGTCAGCTGTCATCAAGGCCTCGCCTTTGCCAGAGGGCTTGCGGGACGTGCTGCGACCGTTGCAACTGCGTCCCTCCAGGCACCTCCGGCAACCTCGATGTCTGTCCGTGCTATGCCAACATGACCACCCGCGACAACAAGCGCAAGTGCCCATGAGACGCTCGGTGGGCTTTCTTTTCTTTTCGATGGTCGGACATTGATCGCTCAAGCTTGTGAAATTGCTGCTAATTATTGGAAGGACGTTGTTGTTATTGTTAACTTTCATGGAGCTTGTCAATAAGTGGTTTTCGCAAATGCAAATTCACAATGTGTTTATCTATTGTATCTATCATGAATAAATTCATTTTTTATTTTTCTTTCTTTCCATTACATTTATTGCTCTTTCATTGGTCCAACGTGAATTCTATCTACGTTGATAGTTCATATTCATTTTTAACATATTCTAGAGTCACAAAATAATTTTTCCTGATTGATAACTAATGGTTGGATCGGTAAAAATCAAAGTTTGAGGCCTGAATTTTACTCGAATTGATCAATTTGATCTTTGCCGGTCCTGCAAGCAATTGTTAAAATATGAAAACTAATTTTCCACTTGGTCTGCAGCAAATGCAAACCCCCAAAAACCGAGTGGCCAGGAGAGGAACTAAGCCCAATCATGCATATTTGGTCATAACGACGTATGTAAGCCCAAATTCACTAAAAGACAAAATAAAGCCCAAAACCCACATCAGAAATAAGAGCTAGAAATGATTAGCTTGATTGACTCACACTGTTTTCACAAATCAATGATTGAGATTAATTGCGACATCAAAAGAAACATTATAGGATATAATATCCACACCCATCATTTGTGTCATGTATTATATACTATGAACATTTTTATTTGCTTTCCAATTATACCATCGAGCTTACTGTGATTAATTTGAACAGGTAAATATCGTCCATCACCAAGAAGTCTTAAAATGATATACCCGCAATGGTAATGGATGGTTTCCGAGCTCAGAACTTGGGGGATGATGGATACAACATTAGAAAGGAAGCATGAGTAAATATCCGGTCCAATACTCCTTCTCAAGCAGTCCATTGCCATATGATACTCAAGCCTCAATTTTTTCATTTCTTCCTCCAGCAAATGTGTACGCGCCTCCTGCACTTCCTTGGCATCTTTACCAGACTTCCTATTACTACTTCTGAGCCCTCTCCTCGTTTTTCTGGTTTCCACAGAATTATTTTCCTGCGAATCATTAAGAATTTGCAACTCACAATGATGTCCAGAAAAGCACTAACAAAAATTTGACATTCAAAAACACTAACCTCAAGTTCAGAGCATTTCTGTGGAATAATACCAGGGCACCCTCCAGAATCAGCCAACTCATCATCTGCTTGCTCTGTATAGACAAGACAGTTTTAGCAATGATACTTAAGCGAGACATACCTCAAAACCATACAGACCCGAAGCACGTAACTGCGTTTACTATACTTCCACAAGGCAATGGAAACACTTATAATGGATCACTAACAGATACTCTTTGATTGTGAAGACTATCTAAAAGCAAGAGGAATTTCCCCTTCCCAATCTCACGGCTAATAGGTTAATTCCTCTCAACACAGGAAGTTGTAGATTACAAGCTAAAATTTAACCACTTAAATCTCTCAATCGGCTCAATTATGGTTCCCAAAATTATGAAAGAACCAATGTAATTAAATGAAAAGAAGAAAAATCCGAAATTGGGGGGAATTATATGAACTTATATCAGAGAGAGATTGGAGAGAGAAAGCGACCAGCCTAACTTCAATTTGTACAAAAGAGCCCCCCTTTCCTTCAACCCTAAAGCGAAATCCAACTTCGCGGACTCAAGAAAGTGCGCCATGTCCTGCACCTTCAAAGGTCCGTTCATCTGTCCAAAGATTTCGCACAACTAATCAGAAAACCCCCCAACCCATCCCCAACATCAAATCCCTAAATAATAAAAATCGACTTTTTCCCTCTGGGTTCGTCCGTACTTGAGAGATTCGGTCTTTGAGAAAACGAAGGAGTTCCAACGCCTGTGTTGCATCTTGAAACGATCCTCCAGGAGCTTCCTCTCTCTGACGAGAGTCATGAGCTGTGCCTGTTGATTACCGAGCATATCCACGAGGGCGTTGAAGACCTTCCGCCACTTCCGGCGGTCCGAAGAGACTTCAGAAGCGTCTTTCCTCTTCAGTATTGCGAATCATAGAAGGAGAAGGAGAAGCAGAGAGAGAGAAGAGAGAAGACAGAGAGCCAAAGTTTCGAACTTGAGAACAGAGAACAGTGAGCGGAGAGAGAAGCATCGTTTCAAAACTTCAGTCGCACCAACGGTCAAATACCAGACAGAAGAAGGGGGGGGGGGGGGGGGGGGGTATATAGTGGGCCGACACGAGTTTGGGCCCAAATTCAATTGGGCTTTGTAGATCAATCTATTGCGGAGATTCACCATATTCCACCGCCTTAGGAAGGTTCGGTGGTACAATAGTAATTGTACGCATCTTTGTGATCTTTAACAAATGACTTAGGATTTGCGTTATAGACAAACAAATTTACTTTAATCATTCTAAATTAAGACGACCACGAGAAACCATGTTCATGTAGGGAAGAAAAAAAATCCATCACTAGCTTCTTCTTTTTTTTTTATTGGGTAATTTTATATCAACACAATTTATTTTGTCCATTTTCACTATTTTATAAATATATTAGGAGTTGCCTGTTATCTGGGCCTTTTCGGCTCTTAGGATTACTTCTTGCTCTCATCATAATATCGGGTCATTGCGCATGTAGTGTCAGAGTGGACAAGGAGTGCCCTTGCAATTTCTTCCAAGTGCTAGGGGTAAGAGTAATTTGTCCTTCCTCGTTTCATTCGATTGATTGGGAAAGCCAACTAACTGAGAGAGAAATTGACTAAATATCCAAAAAAATAGAAAAGGGGTCTTCAAATTACAAGTCTATACCAGGAAAATATTCATGTATAGAACACTTTATTACAGAAACCCTCCATTTATTTGTGATACATTTTTCATATATACTGTACAAAACTCTTTCAATCGAAACGACGACATGCATAGCAATGTCTCCAAGGGTCCCCAAGCATTATATGACCCAGTTCTCTAAAATTCGCAGACAACTACGTTTATTACGAGAACACAGAGGCAAACGGTATATATAGGTATTTAGAAAAGGTTCGATCTCATGGGCACTTGGGTCTCATGGGCACTTGAGTCGGCCGCCGTGTGTGGTCATGGTGGCGTAGCAAGGACAGACGTCGCGGTTGCCGGAAGTGCCCGGAGGGACGCAGCTGCACCGTGCGCAGCACGTCCCGCATGCCCTGTGGCAGAGCCGCTGCCTTGACGCCAGCTGGCACCGGGCGGCGCAAGCAGCATCGCAGTCTGCAAAGAGTTCGCACCACACGGGCATGAATCAGTAATTCAATCCAACAAAACCTGTCCAAACTTTTTCACAATTGCATCGATCGGATGCATATGCCGCATGACATGAATGAAGGGAGAAAAATCACGGATAGAGATAGAGTTACCGATTTTGGCTGAAGTAGAGCTCGCGGCCGCCTTTGTGCTCTCCTGCAACAGGAGGAATACAAGCATAAGTAGAAGGTCAATCACAAAATTAGTCCAGAGCAGAGTTTGATAATAGGGTTGAAATGTTGCAAACTGTTTTGACGTACCGTCTGATGGGCAGCTTCGGTGAGATTGAGCAGGAGAAGGCAAAGGAGGATAGAGGCAATCGAAACCTTGGAGTTGGTCATAGCTGATTGAGAATTTGAGCTAAAGCTTGTCTCTCTGTGCTTATAGCTGCAGTAAAGCTCGGTTTTGAGAGGAAATGAGAGATAAGGGTGGTCATATATATAGCGAGAGGAGGGCGGAAAAGCTAAGGCTACGATACGACGTTAAAGTTTGTGGCGAGCGAGCTAATCTGGAGGCGAGAACCGGGACATTCCCCGCTTGTACCTTGAATTGATGCATAGGATGACGCGTCGGATGTCTTTGGTGGAGCCAGCAGAAAGGCCTTGGAAATCTGGAATCATGTGGAATAAGGGTTTTACTATGTTCGAAGGTTGCTAATCGTGGATGACTTTATCTAGTGTGCTCAATCTATCCCGGCCGACGGTTTTTGTGATTAGGAAAAGCTTGATTGCTAGGGTTTGTTATGACAACCATAGTTGACAGTAGTGTGATTTTATAGAATCCTTGTTGACCTATTTAAACTAAATTAGAGAGGAAAATAAATGGCTCGAAATGATTTGGATACAGAATCTTAACTTCTAATTTCAAATGTGATTTTAAGAGATTAATCGATATTAACTGAACCAAATCTTTAGATGATTAGATGAAGACAAGATTCGGGGTTCAAATGCTTTGTTGTTTATACTTGGTGTTATTTGTGGTTTGAAGTTTGCTTTGATCTGGTTTGGAATCGCTACAAGGTTGAGGTTTAATTTTGATGACGCAATGGAGGATCCGAAAACAAACCCCAGTGACCTGAGGATGAGAAACCGCCACTCTTGAGGTGCCCAGACGCTACAAGACACTAGCCGGGCGTATAGGCTATTATGCATTTCCAGGCTTAGTAGGTGAACTTTCGCGTGTAGCTATTGCCTGATCGCCAGGGTTCAACATCTTGGAGGCATATGTCATGAGTCCATAGATTTTTGGCAGTGGAATAGTCCTTATGGCACCTGGTAAGTCAAGGATACCGGACTGGCCTTCTTTCTACCGTCGTTTAGGAATCATATTGTAAATTGCATAAACCATATTGTAAATTGCATCCTTACATCGTATTGTACAACATCTAGATTAATTTGGGCATCAAGTCTCTCAAGCGAGACATACAAAATACTGACAGCTGGTTTCGATTTATCATGTCTTTTATTAGTTTGTGCATGGAAGGTCAACTTTGTTTTTAGAAATCTTCTAAAATGGTATTCATTCAACTTCAGGACTTCCAACACAAACTTCCTGGTACTAGTCTCACAAATCACTTGTATAATCTTTTTTTTTGCATCACTCACTCTTTACTCTGATGCCATAAAACTCCACTTACAATAATATCGGAGTATGGGAGAATTTGGTCGGTGACACAGATATAATCCTGCCCATCAACCATCAACGGCCTTATACTCGAGACGTACCGCCTAAGTATTCCGAAACGATTCGATTCTAGAATGAGGTGCAGAGTGCACTTTTATTAGCTGTCAAAGTTCACGTTCTCGTAAAAATCTTCGCCATCTTTATCTCAAACCCCTAAAAGGTTCTAAACCTCCGTTTGGCGTTCGCTTGACCCTCCAATTAAATCACGTGTCCGTCCTAGGTCGGAGTCGGCACGACTTGCAAAATATCATTAAGCTAATGCAACTTGGTGGTGGGAACCCTCGGCCGACGGCCTTGAGAAAAGACAACGAAGGAGGGTCAGTTCTCTTTTTGAATAGTGGTGGACCGATCCAGCTGCAGTTTCGGGCAATAATTGATCCAGCAAAGATCAAAGCCCTTTCTTTCTTTGACTTAGCGATTAAGGATTCCTGCTGCGAAGCCCTACTTCAGAGTTGGTGAGTCGGATGAGGACGAGGTTAGGATGAGATGGTCGGAGCAACTGGACAGCACCTCGATAATTCGCACGGTGACTCCCAGCTGGATGTGCTATTATATGTCCTATCATATGATGTGTCCTCGTGAATTTAACCTGGCTCGATTGATGATATGTACATGACTTCACTTTCATTACACTGTGTTACTATAACAAGCTATGGACTTTTCCCTTCATTGAACCTGGGAAGTTCATGAAACCTTAAGACTTATCCACAAGTCAATTGTAACCGTTGAGACATAGCTATGAATTGTATTGAAAAAAAAAAATCTAATATCAGATACATCAATAATTAATAATCGTCATAGACCCATATCAGATTTTTGCTGCTCAGTACCAGCATTTATAAATATTTGACGCGAAATGGAGATATAGTAAGATGATAAGATTGTTTTGAAAATGATATGACAACCACTAAGTGGGTGTTCAGGTAAGTAAGTATGATTGAATACCAACTAAATAATTTGTTTCATTAGTTAGTAAATTACTTTGTGCATCTCCAATTATTTGCGTGAGATAAAGTCATGGAAGGGTACTAAGTTTGGTTGACAAATTGTTATGAAACATTATTAATTGATTTTTATATGATATGTGATGGGACACAACCACTTAATAAAGAGTTTCTCTCATCATTTTGTAAACCACTGATAAAAGAAATCATCCCCTTTTCCTTTCAGAGTTATCCTTGCGTTGATATACACAAGATATTTCAAGCTTTCATCAGGTTTTTTAATTTTTTTCAAGTGAACGATTGCACATCAAACTTTAAAAACTAGGGATTTAAACCTTCATAAAAAAACCATGGCGCATCCAATTATATACACAAATATAAATTCAATTTTTTAAAATTGAGCATTTAATTTTTTGACTACCCATATATATCTTGGATCATTTCTTATCCATCTGATGATATTGATGGATTATTTCATGTATCTAGTATTTACCCACCTAATATGGCCTTCCTCAACACAAATAAATTGTTTAATAACAAACAAACAAAAAAAAGAGATTTTTTTTGGACAAAGTTGTCTTGTCTTTGATTAGTTCATCCAAGGATGCATGGCTCTCCTACTTGCAAGGTGATGATGGCTGGGGTCTCAAGATATTATTTTGAGTCAAAGTACAAGAAACCTGTCGCATTCACATTAAACATCGATCCATTCAACCACTCAGGTCGATCCGATATGATCCATTGGTGGCTTTCGGGAGCCATCTGGTTTGGCGTTCGCCGGAAAAGAAAAGAGGAACAGCTGTGCACGCCGAGTTTCCCAGCTGGCAGATGATGATGCTTTGCTGTCCCTGCTCTCATCTGGAGCAGGTTCGATCTAAGGCTCAGAACCCGGATGCCTTTTCCTTTGCCCAATATCTATCAAAAGTACAGATCCATGCAACTTTTACGTGCCGACTCCATCTCAACTTCGAACATAATATTCCTATTTCATCAGCTCAGGACTAAAAAAACACAGAAGAAAAGCCAAACAGCCCACGCATGCATGGAACTGTGCTGATGAGTGGTGACCACCTTACGCGCTTCGAAAGTCGGCCGCATATAATTCACTCGGGCTACTTACTACCAACCCTAGATGGCCATCTAAATGAGACGTCCACGGGACAAACTTTGCTTTCTAGGTTGAGTCTATAAATAGCCACCGTCTACAGTCCCATTTCATTGCATCAAACATCATCCGACTAAAGTCACTAGGACTGCACCATTGATATTCAATTCTAACTCCGGAAAAGTCTCAACCATGGCGGTCCACAGGCTTTTAATTGCTTCCGTCTTAATCTCCGTTCTTCTTTTTCAACTTGCCGAAGCTGACCAAATGGTACCAATTCATTCTGCTTTTGATTATTCATATATTTTGCTCATTTTCTTCTCCTGTATCACACTACCTCAAGTCCATTCAAACTAACCAAAACGATCATTTTGTGTCCTTGATAGACGCAGGGAATTGCAAATGCAGGAGACAACTCAAACCTTCCAAAAATGGGTACAAAACTTTATATAAAGAGTCATATCTCTTTTTCGCTCGTGAATTTTTAATAATCATCTAGTAACGCGAGGTCTTCATCTTCGTTGTGTAGACTGTGGCGGAGCGTGTGCTGCCAGGTGTCAGCTCTCGTCGAGGCCTCGCCTTTGCCAGAGGGCTTGCGGGACATGTTGCGCCCGCTGCAATTGTGTCCCTCCGGGCACCTCTGGCAACCTTGATGTCTGTCCATGCTACGCCAACATGACCACCCGCGACAACAAGCACAAGTGCCCATGAGATGCTCGACCGGCTTCGTTTCTTTCCGATGGTTGGACACCAATCACTCAAGCTTGTGCAATTGCTGCCAATTATTGTAGTAACGTTGTTTTTGTTGTTGTGCTTTTATGGAGCTCGTCAAGAAGTGGTTTGCAAATGCAAATTCACAATGTATTCAGCAATTTATCTGTTGTATCTAACGTAAATAAAGTTTTTCCAGTTTTCTTTCTTTCTACTGCACTTATTACGCTTTCGTCGGACCACTATAAGTTCCACCTAAGTTAACGGTTTATATTCATTTTTAACATATTCTAGAATCACCAAATAATTTATTCTGTTCAATAACTGATGGTAGGATCGGTAAAAATCAAAGTTTGAGGTCTGAATTTTACTCGAATAGATAAAATTAGGCCTTCGCCAGTGCTGCAAGCAATTGCTGAAACAGGAAAACTGATTGTCCACTTGGTCCATCACAAATGCACAACCCCCAAAACCAAGTGGCCCGGAAGGAACCAAGCCCAATCACATATATGGTCTTAATCATGTATATAAGCCCAAATTCACTAAAAGACAAAGTAACGCCAGAGGTTCACAGTTGACAGATAAAAACGGTTAGCTTAATTGACTTACTAAATCTCTATAGTTATTAATGCTATCATTGTCATAAATCAATGATTGAGATTCACTGAGGCATCAAAAGAAGCACTTGCAACCCATCCCGTTGTGGGCGAGTTGGTTTTGGTGTACGTTCCCCCCCCCCCACCCCCCCCATTGGGCAGGGTTCAATTCCCCAGCTTGTTTTGTTGCGCAACTTAAGTGGAACGCCGTGGGAGGTGGGTTCTTGTGCTAGTGCCCCCATGGTTTACGCTGAGCGCTGTCGGCTATGAAGCAGTTCCACGGTCACCAAAAAAAGAAAAAAAAAAAAAAGAAGCACTTGCAGGATATGGTATCCGTGCCCATCATTTATTTCATGTGTTATGTATTATGAACGTTCTTATTTGCTTTCCACATAAAATCATTTCGCTTATGAAGATTAATTTGAATAGGTAAAAGATTGTCCTATGCCGGGAAGGCTTAAAATGATATTCCAGCAGTGGCAATAGATGGATTCCGAGCTCGGAACTTGGGGACAAAGGACACAACATTAGCAAGGAAGCATGAGTTAATCTCTTTCTCAAGCAGCCCATCACCATATGATGCTGTGCCCAAAGTACCCATCTCTTTGATGATAAGTGCTTCGCCGAAATGATTCTGTGATTTTGCACCCATCTCACCATTGACTTCATTTTACAGATTGGACCTTAATCATGATTTTCCAGCCCATGATTCGATGAATGGTGACCATTAGGATCGATTCATCAGATCTTTGAGTGCAAATATGTTTATCTTCTGCTTAATTGTTAAGCATAAGTAATCTCCCTACGCAGTATCCACCTACTCATCACTATCCACTTTCCACGTATTGGGTAAAATTCAAGAAGTAACCTTACTCTCTCCCTCTCTTCTTATGTGTTCAATCTATAAATAGAACTCGTTTCTTGAATTCCAACCACGCCACATTCAACTCGAAGCTAATGGCGTTGTCGAAGCTGTGTACAACGTTGTTGCTCTTCTCTCTTCTTTTGATCCACCAAGCTGAATCTGATTATATGGTAAAACATGCTGTAAATCATATATATATATATATATTTATTTTTTTTTTGCTTTGATTGCTACTTTTCAGCCATCTCTGAAGATCCGTTCTCATAGAATGTACTTCTATTGAGCTTCCGTCAATGCCCTAATCGAATTCTCCTTTTGTTAGGTGATTCAGTTGAACACAGCTGAGGAACCAGCTCCTCCACCTCCGCATATAGGTATGAACACAATCACATTTTAAATCGGCCTTGAAACTAGAACTCCGGAGCACCTGTTCATTTTAAGCTTAGTTTCTCGTGCACATTTCAAGATTGCAATGGAGCTTGCGATGCTCGGTGCCAGCTGTCGTCGCGGCCGCACCTGTGCAAGAGGGCATGCGGGACTTGCTGCGCTCGCTGCGACTGCGTGCCGCCTGGAACTTCCGGCAACTACGACGCCTGCCCTTGCTATGCCAACATGACTACCCACGGAGGCAGGCACAAATGCCCCTAGAAGGGTTTCATTTTCCACTTAGCTTCACCTGCGAAAAATGTTTCTATTCAGTTAATGTATTGCGGAGTTTGTGATGTCCAATCCATAAATAACTTTCGGAGTAATGGTTATTAATATTGATGGATCATGGGATTGGCCCCGTAATCTTGTAATTTTAGCCTTCCTCACTTGAGTACCATGTTTGGTGGCATTGAGTTTTCTTAAACAATAAAATTTTACATGTCTACAAAACTTTATGGAGTAGATTGGTCTGGATATGCTCTAGCATTGGATCCAATCATGAAGTTGAGCACCAAATCGCTCCAGCTTGTTGTTGAATCAAATCGTTATTATCTAAGCATGCTATACTTAATCAAATTCTATCGTGTTTTACAATATACATGCGTCATAATGCTATTTTTTTCTTTTTTGGTTGCAATTGATTATGTTTGCTTTTCTATAAAATAGGAGGGTGGAGAGAGATGACCAGTATTAGCAACCTTTTTTGAGCATTCATCAAGAAATGTTCGGTTTGAGTTATAATGACCCCAAATTATCTTGTAGCCGCTCACTAAAATATTGGTAGTTTGGAAGTCTTTCTTTGTGATCATGAAGTATGTTGCCGTTAAATAAGACAATACAAGCTATGTAGATGATTAGTCGCAATGTTAAATGAACTTTTGATCTTGTACTCCTATAATTGACTTATGTAGGTTGTTCCACAATAATTCTAACTTCTAACCCACATTTTGTCCTACAAACTCCATGAGAGCTAACTGAAGTGCTAGGACTACCTGAGCGCGATCCACGCGGCGACGCATCTAAGGATCGTCAACTGACACCGTCCGATGGGGGTAACTGAGACATCCGGTTATAATGGCCTAACTCAAGCTAAGCATGCCCGCACCAGATCCGGACCTCCAAAATCCAGCGTAGTTTGGTGGGAAACTGCATGGGGTGCGAACTAGACAAGTTGCAAAGCAAAGACGAAAGGCGGAAGCGGAAAAAAGCAAGGTCCGACGGTGTTGTTTATTGAGGACGTTCATGAGTACGGAGATAGAGACTTTTCATCCGTCCAACGTGGCTGACATGTCAGATTTCTTGATCTTCTCTCCTCTTTTGAGAAAATGTTAGGAGGCTTTGCAAGCATAACAGTGGGATAGAATAATGGTTTATTGTGAGTTACAAATTCTTGAAGAAATAGGTCATACAATAATTTATAATTATTTTGATTTGATTTTTTTTATTATTAAGAATAGACTGTTATTTTCATAGTACATTAAAAATTTTCACGCAATCAATATTAGGTAAAGCTCTGAGGTTAGTCAGTATGTCAAAATCTCAGTCCATTCATCGGGCGACATGTGCCGCTCGAACCCACTGTGCTAGAACCCCTCTCCTCTCTCACGGTCTTGCCTCTCTCTTCCCTATCTTTCTTCTCTTCTTTTGTCCTTTTTTGCCTTCTTTTTCCCTTTCATTCCAACAGGGGACGACAATAGACATTCGTCCCCTTTCACCACCACCACTACCTCGCCATTGTTTTAGTCCACCACCTTGTCGTCATTTTAGTCCTCCATTGTTGAGCACAAGCTCTACCAGCAAACTTGGGCCTCAGATTTCCGATCAAAGGTCGAGTGAGCCCTAGATTTGTGATCTAGAGCTCAGCTAGACCTCAAATCTAAGTTGATTCAAGGTTGACTAAAGTCGGCTTAGGCAACGAACGAGGCGCGTTGACGGGGCGTAGGGTCTGAACCTTTTGGGTGACGTGGGATGAGTTGGACATGAGGTGGAGGCGTTGGGGGTTAGAGGAGCATCCATCGAGAAATGTTCAATATTTGAACTACCCATCTGTATCTTGAGTCATTTCTTATCCACCCAATGACAGTGATGGAATTTTGTTTGTGTTTAGTATTTACCCACCTAATATGAACTTTCTCAACACAAATAAATTGTTCGATAACAAAAAAGAAGTTTTTTCGGACGAAGTTGTTTTGGTTTGATTAGTTTATCCAGCCAGGGATGCAAGACTCTCATAGTTGCAAGGTGATGGTGGCTGGGGTAGTAAAGGATTATTTTGAGTCAAAGTACAAGAAGCCTGTCGCATTCACACTGGACATCGATCCATTCAACCACTTAGCTCGATCCGACATGATACAATGGCGGCTTTCGCGAGCTTTCTGGTTTGGCGTTTGCTGGTAAACTAAAAGATGAACAGCTGTGCATGCCGAGTTTCCCAGCTGGCAGTGGGAGATGATGATGCTCTCTGCTCTCATCTGGTGCAGGTTCGAATCTGAGGCTCAGAGCCCCGATGCTTTTTCCTTCGCCCAATATCGATCGAAAGTACGCAAAACCATGCAACTTTATGTGCTAAACTAAACTCAAAATGTCGCCATTTTATCAGCTCAGGACTTAAAAAAACACACAAGAGAAAGCCAAACAGCCCACGCATGCATGCAGCTGTGCAGATGACCACCTTACGCGCTTCTTCGAAAGTCCGGTCGGCCGCAAATAATTCACTCGGGCTACTTGCTACCAACCCCTAGATGGTCATCTTAATGAGAGGTCTGCGAGACGAACTTTACTTGCTTAGGATAAGCCTATATATATAGCCCGCCCTCTGCCCTCCCCCTTCATTGTATCAAACACCATCCGACCAAAGTCATTAGGACTGCATCATTGACATTCATTTATAACTCCGAAAAAGTCTTGACCATGGCAATCCACAGGCTTTTAATTGCTTCCGTCTTAATCTCCGTCCTTCTTCTTCAACTTGCCGAAGCTGACCAGATGGTACCAACTCGTTTTGCTTTCGGTTATTCGTATATTCTGCTCATTTGATTTTCTTCTCTCCTGTATCACACTACCTCATGTCCATTCAAACTAACCAAAACGATCCTTTTGTGTCCTTGACAGACGCAGGGAGTTGGAAATGCAGGAGACAACTCGAAGCTTCTGAAAATGGGTACAGAACTATATATGAAGAGTCATTTCTCTTTTTCGCTGGTAAATTTTTAATAATCATCTAGTAACGCGAGGTCTTCATCTTTGTTGTGTAGACTGCAGTGGAGCGTGTGCCGCCAGGTGTCAACTGTCGTCGAGGCCTCGCCTTTGCCAGAGGGCTTGTGGGACGTGCTGCTCCCGCTGCAACTGTGTTCCTTCGGGCACCTCCGGCAACCTCGACGTCTGTCCGTGCTACGCCAACATGACCACGCGCGACAACAAGCACAAGTGCCCATGAGATGCTTGACGGCCTTTGTTTTCTTTCTCATGGTCGGACGCCAATCACTCAAGCTTGTGCAATTGCTGCTAATTATTGTCGGGACGTTGTTTTTGCTGTTGTACTTTCATGGAGCTGGTCAGGAAGTGGTTTGCAAATGCAAATTCACAATGCATTCAGCAATTTATCTATTGTATCTATCGTGAATAAAGTTTTTTCCATTTATTTTTCGTTTCATTGCGCTTATTACTCTTTTGGCGGACCAATATAAATTGCACCTAAATTGATGGTTCATATTCATTTTTAACATATTCTAGAGTCACCAAATAATTTATCCTGATAGATAACTGATGGTTGGATCGGTAAAAATCATAGTTTGAGGCCTGAATTTTACTCGAATCGATAAAATTAGACCTTTACCGGTGCTGGAAGCAATTGCTGAGACATTGAAACTGATTGTCCACTTTGTCCATCGCGAATGCAGAACCCCAAAAACCAAGTGGCCAGGAGAGCAGCCAAGCCCAATCACATATATGGTCTTAACCATGTATGTAAGCCCAAATTCACTAAAAAGACAAAGTAAAGCCCAGAAGTTCATAGTTGTCAAATAGAAAGAATTAGCTTAAGTGACTTGACAAATCTCAATCGTTAATAATGTTATCATCTTCATAAATCAACAATTGAGATTCACTGATGCATCAAAATAAGCACTTACAAGATATAATATCCGCGCCTGTTATCTATGTCATGTATTACATATTATGAACGTTCTTATTTGCTTTCCAAAAAATACCAATTTGCTTATGGAGATTAATTTGAATAGGTAAAAGATCCTCCTATGCCGAGAAGGCTTAAAATGATATTCCGACAATGGTAATAGATGGATTCGTAGCTCAGATGTTGGGGACAAAGGACACAACATTAGCAAGGAAGCATGAGTTAATCTCCTTCTCAAGTAGCCCATCACCATATGATGCTGTGTCCAAAGTACCCATCTCTTTGATGATAAGTGCTGTGCTGAAATGATTCTGTGATTTTGCACCTATCTCACCATTGTCTTCATTTTACAGATTGGACCTTAATTATGATTTTTTAGGCCCATGATACGATGGATGATGACCATAGGATCGATTCATCAGTCTCTTCGAGTTCAAATATGTTTATCTTCTGCTTAAATGTTAAGCATAAGGAATATCCCTACGCAGCATCCACCTACTCATCAATTTCCACTTTCCACTTTCCACGTATTGGGTGCAATTTAAGAAGTAACCTAACTATCTCCCTCTCTTCTTCCGTGCTCGATCTTTAAATTGTGCCCGTTTCTTGAATTCCAAACACGCCACATTACACTTGAAGCTAATGGCGTTGTCGAGGCTTTGTACGGCGTTGCTGCTCCTCTCTCTTCTTTTGATCCACCAAGCTGAATCTGATTATATGGTAACACATACTGTAAATGATCTTTTTTAGCTTTAAATGCTACTTTTCAACGATCTTTGAAGATCTGTTCTCACTCAATGTACTTCTATCGAGCTTCCATTAATGCCCTAATCAAATTCTCCTTTTGTTAGGTGATTCAGTTGAACACAGCTGAGGCACCACCTCCTCTACCTCCATATATAGGTATGAACACAGTCGCATTTTAGATCCGCCTCGAAACTAGAACTCCGAAGTACCTGTTCATTTTTAAGTTAGTTTCTTGTGCACATTTCAAGATTGCGACGGAGCTTGTGATGCTCGGTGCCAGCTGTCGTCGCAGCCACACCTTTGCAAGAGGGCATGCCGGACTTGTTGCGCCCGCTGCGACTGCGTGCCGCCAGGAACTTCCGGCAACTACGATGCCTGCCCTTGCTATGCCAACATGACTACTCATGGAGGCAGGCACAAATGCCCGTAGAAGGGTTTCATTTTCAACTTGCGAAAAATGTCTCCATTTTATCGATGTATTGCCGAGTTTGTGGAGTCTTGCCTGATGTATCTCAATAATAGAGACTTCTGTCGTGTCCAATCAATAAATAAACTTTCGGAGTAATGATTATTAATATTGATGGATCATGGGACTTGGCCAGTAATCTTGTTATTTTAGCCTTCCTCACTTGAGTACCATGTTCGGCGGTTTTGATTTTTTTTTTTAAAATAGTAAAATCTTACATGTCAACAAGACCTTATAAAGTAGGTTGGTCTAGGGTTTGCTTAAGCATTGGATCCAATCATGAAGTTAAGCACCAAATCGCTCTAGCATGGTGTAGAATCAAATCATTATTATCTAAACTTTCTCTAGTAAATCAAATTCTCATGTTTTACACTATACAGGCATCACAATGCAATTTTTTTTTCGTTGCAATTGATTATGTCTGCTTTTTTATAAGGTAGAAGGGTGGAAAGGGATGACCCATGTTAGCAACCTTTTTTGAGCATTCATTGAGAAATGTTCGATTTGAATTATAACCACCCCATATTATCTTGCAGACCCTCATCAAGATATTGGTAGTTTGGAAGTCTTTCTTTGTGATCATGAAGTATATTGCTGTTAAACAACACAGCACAAACTATTCAGATGATTAGTCGCAATGTAAATTTAACTTGTGATCTTGTGCTCTTATGATTGATTTATGTTTGTCGCTCCATAATAATTCTAACTTCTAACTCATATTTTGTCCTACAAACTCCATGAGAGCTAAACGAAGTGCTACGATTACTTGAGCACGATCCACGTAGTGAAGAATCTAGGGATCGTCAATCGACACCGTCCGATGGGGCAACCAAGGCATCTGGTTATAATGGCCTAACTCAAGCTAAGCATGCCCACACCAGATCCGGACCTCCAAAATCCAGCGTAGCGTGGTGTGAAACTGGATGGGGTGCGAGCTAGACAAGTTGCGCAGCAAAGACAAAAGGCGAAGCAGAAAAAAGCAAGGTCCGACGGTGTTGTTCACTGAGGATGCTCGTGCGTGAGGATAGAGGAGAAAATATTAGGTAGAGCTCTGAGCTCAGCATGTTAAAATCCCAGTCCATTCATCAGGCAACATGTGTCGCTCGGGCCCACCGTGTTTAGACCTGTTTTCCCCTTCACCGTCACGTCTCTCTCTTACCTCTCTTCCTTCTCTTATGTTCTCCTTTTTTGTCTTCTTCTTCCCTTTCACTCCAATGGAGATGACAACAGACTTCCGTCCCCTTCCATGGCCACCACCTCACCGCTGTCTTAGTCCACCACCTTGCTGCCGTTTTAGTCCTCGGCCGTTGAGCTCAAGTTCAGCTGGCGAACTTGGGCCTCATATTTCGGATCAAAGGTCGAGCATGCCCTAGATTTGTATCTGGAGCTCAACTCGATCTCAAATCTGAGTAGGTTGACTAAAGTCGGCTTAGGCAATGAACGAGGCGCGTTGATGCAGCGTAGGGTCTCAACCTTCTGGTCAACGTGGTATGAGTTGGACAGGAGGTGGAAGTGCTGGAGATCAGAAGAGGAGGGAGCGAAAGATGGAGGCAGAGATGGAGGCGTGGGAGAAGGAGCATTCATCGAGAAAATTTTCAATATTTGGACTACTCAACGCAAATAAATTGTTCGATACAAAAAGAAGAAGAAGTTCGTTTTGGATGAAGTTGTTTTGGTTTGATTAGTTTATCCAGCCAGGGATGCAAGATTCTCCTACTTCCAAGGTGATGATGGCTGGGGTAGTAAAGGATTATTTTGAGTCAAAGACAAGAAACTTGTCGCATTCACATTGAACCTCGATCTATTCAACCACTAAGCTCGATCCGATTTGATACACTGGTGGCTTTCGTGAGCTTTCTGGTTTGGCGTTTGCTGGAAACGAAAAGAGGAACAGCTGTGCATGCCGAGTGTACCAGCTGGCAGATGATGATGCTCTCTGCTCTCATCTGCCGCAGGTTCGATCTGAGACTCAGAGCCCCGATGCTTTTTCCTTTGCCCAATATCGATCGAAAGAACAAAACCCATGCACCTTTTACGTGCCAAACCAAATCTCAACTTCGAACATGATGTCGCCATTTTATCAGCTGAGGACTTAAAAAACACAGTAGAGAAAGCCAAACAGCCCACGCATGCATGGAGCAGCGCTGATGAGGGTTGACCACCTTACGCGCTTCTTCGAAAGTCCAGTCCGCCGCAAATAATTCACTCGGCCTACTTGCTACCAACCCTAGATGCCCATCTTAATGAGGGGTCAGCGAGACGAACTTTGCTTGCTTAGGATAAACCTATATATAGCCCGCCCTCTGCCCTCCCTCTTCATTGTATCAATCATCCGACCAAAGTCATTAGGACTGCATCATTGGTATTCAATTCTAACTCCGAAAAAGTCTCGACCATGGCCATCCACAAGCTGTTAATTGCTTCCCTCTTAATCTCAGTTCTTCTTCTTCAACTCGCCAAAGCTGACCAGATGGTACCAACTCGCTTTGCTTTCGATTATTCCTATATTCTGCTCATTTGATTTTCTTCTTCTTTATCACACTACCTCCTGTCCATTCTAATTAACCAAAACGACCATTTTGTGTACTTGACAGACGCAGGGAGTTGGAAATGCAGGAGACAACTCGAAGCTTCCGAAAATGGGTACAAAACTATTTATAGAGAATCATTTCTCTTTTTCGCTCGTAAATTTTTCAAAAATAATGGTATAATGACATGAGGTCTTCATCTTCGTTGTGCAGACTGCGGCGGAGCGTGTGCCGCTAGGTGTCAGCTGTCCTCAAGGCCTCACCTTTGCCAGAGGGCTTGCGGGACGTGCTGTGCCCGCTGCAATTGCGTCCCTCCGGGCACCTCCGGCAACCTCGACGTCTGTCCGTGCTACGCCAACATGACCACCCACGACAACAAGCACAAGTGCCCATGAGATGCTCAACGGGCTTCGTTTTCTTTCCAATGGTCGGACATCGATCGCTCAAGCTTGTGCAATTGCTGCTAAGTTAAGGGACGTTGTTGTTGTACTAATTTCATGGAGCTCGTCAAGAAGTGGTTTGCAAATGCAAATTCACAATGTGTTTAGCAATTTATCTGCGGTATCTATCGTGAATAAAGTTTCCATTTATCTTTCTTTCTACTGCGCTTGTTATTTTTTCATCAGTCCAATGTGAGTCCCATCTAAGTTAATGGTTCATATTCATTTTTAACATATTCTAGATTCAATAAATAAATTATCCTAATCGATAATTGATGGTTCGATCCGTAAAAATTAAAGTTTGAGGCATGGATTTTACTTGAATTGATAAAGTTTGACCTTTGTTGGTCCTGCAGGCAATTGCTGAAACATGAAAGTAATTTTTCCCCTTGGTCTATTGCAAATGCTTCCCAAAACTCAAGTGGCTAGGAGAGGAACTAAACCCAGTCACATATAGGGCCCGTTTGGTTCAGTTTTGGGGAAATGCCCTTGGCTAAATACAAATATCTTTAGGATAAAGGGGTTTTCGGGAATGCTCGGCCGTTTGGCAAATTACGCATTGGAAAGTTGCTTGTGCAAAAATACCGTTTGACAAAACTTATTCCAAATGGGCTTTTGCTTTTAATTTTTTTTTTTAAATCTCAAAATCAAATCTGGCCGCCTGAGGTCGCAACCTCAGGCGACGCCGTCGCCGCGACCTCAGGCGCCTGGAGGCGTAGAGGCCAGATCTGGCCGTCCAGCGACCAGATATGGCCTCCGAACCGTTAGATCTGGCGGCTTGAGGTCGCGCGGACCTAGGCGGCGTGACCTCAGGCGACGTTGTCGCCGCTTGGAGGTGCGACCTCAGGCACCTAAGGTCGTACAGGCTAGATCTAGTCGTCTGGCGGCCAGATTTGGCCTTCGGACTGCCAAATTTGGTGGCCTGAGGTCGCGCAAACCTCAGGTGGCATCACCTGGTTTGCGCGGAACCAGGCAATGCCGCCTAGGTTGCGCGTCGCGGCACCCCCAGACGGTGGTTACCGGCGACGCGCGACCCTCAGGCGATAGCGGCGATGGCTGCTGGAGAAGCTTGGTGGCCAGGAAGAAGAAGAAGAAGACAACGGGGAAACAAAATGATGAATAGTAATCGTGGCATTTCCCAAATGCCGAATGCCCAATGCTGCCCCTCCCCAACTTTGAGCATTGAGCATTCCAAATGCTCATATTTGGGCAAAGGAGCTTCCAAAAAATTTGCCAAACATTAGAATTTTTCCCCAAGGGGCTTTGAGGGTCCAAAGCCCCTTGGGAATGCCCAACCAAACAGCCCCATAATGTCTTAACCATTTATGTAAGCCCAAATTCACTAAAAGACAAAATAAAGCCCAAAAGTCCACACCAGACGTAAGCAATAGAGATAATTAAGGTTGTTTGATTCGACAAGTTTTGCTCATTAAGAACCATATCATTTTCATAAATTAATGGTTGAGGTTTATTGAGGCATCAAAAGAAGCACTTACAGGATAAAGTATCCAGCATCGTCATTTATGTCATGTATCATGCATTATGAACATTGTTATTTGCTTCCCAAATGGTATAATTTTGCTTACAGTAATTAATTTGAACAGGTAAAAATTGTCCTACGCTGAGAAGGCTTAAAATGATATTCTTGCATTATGAGCTTGGGACTTGGAGGACAAAGGACACAACATTAGCAAGGAAGCATGAGTTAATATCCGGTCCAATCCTCCTCCTCAAGCAGTCCATCATGTGCCCAAACTACCCATCTCTTTGGACCTTAATTATGAACAACGTAAGAAAAGGGGATGCCAGTTACCAACCATGATTCGATGGATAGTGAGCATCAGGATTGATTCTTCTGTCTCTTCGAGTACAAATATGCCTATCTTCTGCTTAAATGTTAAGCATAAGGAATCTCCATACGCAGCATCCACCTACTCATTACTTTCCACTTTCCACTTTCCACTTTCCACGTATTGGGTAAAATTTAAGAAGTAACCTAACTCTCTCCCTCTTTTCTTCTGTGTTCAATCTATAAATAGAACTCGTTTCTCGAATTCCAACCACGCTACATTCCACTCGAAGCTAATGGCGTTGTCGAGGCTCTGTACAACGTTGCTGCTCTTCTCTCTTCTTTTGATCCACCAAGCTGAATCTGATTATATGGTAAAACATACCGTAAATCATCTTTTTTTTTTTTGGCTTTGATTGCTACTTTTCAACCATCTTTGAAGATATGTTCTCATTGAATGTACTTCTATCGAGCTTCCGTTAATGTCCTAGTCCAATTCTCTTTGTGTTAGGTGATTCAGTTGAACACAGCTGAGGAACCACCTCCTCTGCCTCCGAATATAGGTATGAACACAATCACATTTTAAATCGGCCTTGAAACTAGAATTCCGTAGTACCTGTTCATTTTAAGCTTAGTTTCTCACGCACATTTCAAGATTGCGATGGAGCTTGCGATGCTCGGTGCCGGCTGTCGTCGCGGCCACACCTGTGCAAGAGGGCATGTGGGACTTGCTGCGCTCGCTGCGACTGCGTGCCGCCTGGAACTTCCGGCAACTATGACGCCTGCCCTTGCTATGCCAACATGACTACCCATGGAGGCAGGCACAAATGCCCCTAGAAGGGTTTCATTTTCTACTCAGCTTCACTTGCGAAAAATGTTCGTATTTTGTTAACACATTGCCGAGTTTGTGGAACTTGCCTGATGTATCTTAGTAATAAGGACTTATGTAACGTCCAATCTTTAAATAAACTTTCAGAGTAATGATTATTAACATTGATGGATTATGGGTCTACCTCTGTAATTTTATAATTTTAGCCTTTCTCACTTGTCTGACATGTTCGGTGGTTTCTATTTTTCTTAAATAGTAAAAGCTTACATGTCAACAAAACCTTATGGAGTAGCTTGGTCCAAAGTTGTGCTCTAGTGTTGGATCCAATTATGAAGTCAAGCACCAAATCGCTCCAGCATGATTTTGAAGTCAGTCATTATTACCTAAATTTGCTATGTCAAATCAAATTCTATTGTGTTTTACACTATACAGCCATCGCAGTGCAATTATTGTATTTTTGTTGCAATTGATTATGTTTGCTTTTCCATAAGGTGGAGAGGAGGAGAGGGACCACCAAAATTAGCAACCTTTTTGAGTATCCATTGGAAAATGTTTAGTTTGAGTTATAACTATTCCATATTATCTTATAACGGCTCACCAAGATTATAGTAATTTGGAAATCTTTCTTCACGATCACAAAGTATGTTGCTATTAAACAACACAACATGAATTATTCAGATAATTGGCCACAATGTAAATTGAACTTGTTATCTTGTGCTCCTGTGATTGATTTATGTCCGTTGTCCATAATAATTCTAGCTCATATTTAGTCCTACAAACTCCATGAGAGCTAAATGAAGCACTAGGACTACTTGATTACGATCCACGTGGCGATGCATCTAGGGATCGTCAATCGACACCGTTCGATTGGGCAATTGAGAGATCCAATTATAATCGCCTAAATCAAGCTAAGCATGGCCACACCAGATTCGGTCCTCCAAAATCCAGCGTAGCGTGGTGTGAAACTGCATGCCGTGCGAGTTGGACAAGTTGCGAAGCGAAGACAAAAGGCGGAAGCGAGAAAAGGCAAGGTCCGACAGCGTCGTGTTAACTGAGAACGTTCGTGCATGTGGGGATTGAGACTTTTCATCCGTCCGATGTGGCTGAAACATCGGATTTCTTCATGCTTCTCCTCTCTTCCCTCTCTTCATGGTCTTCCTCTTTCTCTCTTGTCTTCCACCTACCCCATTTTCCCTTCTCTGACCTCAACCTCAAGCCCCACCTTAGACTCGCCGCCACCTCCGGCACGTCGCCTCCATCTCTGCCTCCAGCTTCATCCGCTCCTTCTCCAACCTCCAACGCCTCTGCTTCCTATCCAACTTCACCTGCGCCCTCTACTTCCACGCCTACATTGGCCAGGAGGTTGAGGCCCTACGCTGCGTTGATGAACCATGCCGTGACCTTTGCCTCGTTTGTTGCCTAAGCTGACCCTAGTCGACCTCAAATCAACTCAGATTTGAGGTCGAGCTGAGCTCTAGATCACAAATCTGGGGCTTGATTGACCTTAGATCTAAAATTTGAGGTCCAAATTTGCTGACTGAGCTTGACCTCAACGATGAAGGACTGAAATGGTGACAAGGTGGTGGATGAAGACGACGGTGAGGTGGTGGTGGTGGTGGAAGAGGACGAACATTCGTTGTCTTCCTCATCAAAGTCAAAGGGAAGAAGAAGGAAAAAGAAAAAAGAAGAGAGGGAAAAGAGAGGCAAGACAGTGAGGGAGGAGAGGGGTTCTAGCACAATTGGCTCGAGCAACATGTGTCGCCTAGTGAATAGAATTGGATTTTGACACACTGACCTTAGAGCTTTACTTAATATTTTCTCGGAAGAGAGAGGTGAGATATTGAGGGAGGGAGGGACCATAACCGATAGGAGGGCCCGTGTACGATATGCGTCGCAAGGCGAATGGACTAGCTTTTTGACACCTCAGCCTCAGAGCTCTACTTAATATTTTCTCCTTCTCTGGGGTGGAGAGCGAGAAAAGTAGCGAGAGAAGTTGGGACACAACTTGTTATCTGTGGGCTAATTCGGTTCACAGATCCAAATGCTTTAACTTGTTATTTGGGAGTGCGGTCAATCTCTTGATTAAAGCTCTGTGATACCAGATTTGCTTATAAAACTAACAAGGTGCTCTAAGAAGTCGGGACAAACAACTATATATATATCATTCAGAATCAAGAATTTCCAAGTTTCTATCCATCATATAATCATGTGCGTACGTCGCTTGTCACATAAAAGTATAAATGTAAAGAAATATGGTAGTATTGTAAAAAAGAAGCACATTTGTATGATAAGGGTTTCTTGATTTTCTAATTTGAAAGTTTGAACTCTTGCATGTTTGATTTCTAATGTCCCTTTTTGATCAAGTGTTTGTTTGGTATACACAAATCGTTTCAACACGTGACAAGAATTTCCTACCGCATCGTTTCACGAATTCATCTCTCGAACATTGTTTAATGTTAAGAAGTCTTGAGAGACTGGCTTTAAAGATCTATTTAATCAAAATTTAAAGTGCAATTGAATTGATCACGAAAACTTTCGGTAGACACAAAAAGCTCCAAGACACGACAAAGAATTTTGCCGTCCCATCATTTTGCAAATCCCCTTTTTCCATCTCTCCGGCGTCGTATAATGTCAAGAAGTGTCGAGAGACTTGCTTTAATGATGCATGTCCTCAATCAATTTAAGGCGCAATCGATTTACATACCGATGAAGTCTTCTCTTCTGTCATCTTTGACCGAGTAGCACCGCCCCCGACGCCGCTATTTCCTATTACCTCGGTGAGCCCCTCCTGACGTCGCTGCTTTCCCCCGAATGCTGCCACTTCTACTCGTCCAAGCCGGCGCCTGCATCACTGCTGTCACCGCTCGTCGGAACCCATCCCGAAGTCACGACCAGCCCGAGCGCCGCCCGAGTCGCTGTTGTTCGTGATCCACCGCCCGAGCCGACGACGATCGAGCTTACCGCTCTGATCATCGTTGCGACCCACACCGAGTCTCGTCCGTGACGAGCCGCTATTTGCCGATCCGAGTCGGACGCCCGCCGAGAGTCGTGCCTAATCGTGACCTGCTGCCCCAGTGCGATCCTTGCATCGAGCTGATCTGTGCTGTTGCCCCGACGCCACGCCATCCCTGCTGAGCCGCTGGCCCACAATTGCTGATTTGCGTCGACAACGAGGCTGGCCGCTGTCGACACCCTTGTTGAACGACCAGTCGAGTTGCACTTGGCCCATCCCTGTCGCCACAAGCAACAGCGTGATTCTTCGGCCATTCTTTCGAATACTTTCTCGTGCAGGAAAGAAGATTGAGCTTTTGTTTTTTTTTTAAATAAATAAATAAAGACACGTACTGTTCCTTGGAGACCATTAGTTGCAAGCTCCAGCTCTGTGGACTTTTAGTCACACCGCAAACCGTCTCATTGTCGTATGCAATTGACATCTAAATTTTGGTGACTCAAATATAAAAAAATTAGGGATTAATTTTCAAGCCCTAAATAATAATAATAATAATAATAATAATAATAATAATAATAAAAGGAATGACGATTTGATATATTCAGTAAATCTTTCATATATTCAAGCATATACACACCGAAAAATATATTATGTCGAAATTGAAAGATTTCGAGGGAATATTCTAGATAGGTATATATTTGGTATTATTTGAGCAATAATCAGATCTTGCAATTGCCGATAAGCATGAACAGAGGAAAGAAAATAAAATAAAATCGTGGAGATTGCGCCTTGGCCATGCGAGATACAATCGAAAAGAAGAAGGAAATTTTGTTTCATCCATTCCATACAGGGGCTCTATTTCGATGCATATTAAAAGGGGCAAGCGTGAGAAACAGAGAAAAAGAAGAACCTCCCTCTCTCGTCCATTCATAGTTAACAGAAGTACATAGAGCTAGAGAGAAAGGACGTAAGAGACAAGAAAATTATTAAAAAAAAAAAAAAAAGAGTTTCTTCTTCCAAGGGGGATCCGAGCACCTGCATCTCCACCACGCAGCAACCAGCGCCTCCGTCTGCTCGTCGCCGCGCCTCCGCCCGCCTGTCGCCGCGCCTCCACCCGCCACCGCTGCTTCTGTTACCCAGCTACGCCCGTCGCCGCGCGAGCGCCACCGTACCTCCGCCCGGGGCCTGCAACTCGCAGTCGCCCGTCGCCGCGCTTCCGAACGCCGCCACCGCTGCAACCCCGAGCATCACCGACGCCGCAGCTCCGCGCCACTGCTGCTGCCGTTGCCCAGCTCGAAGCCGCGAGCGCCACTGCTGCCGCCCCTCCGTCCGACCTGCTGCTAGTCCCCCTGCCACGACCCGACGCCGACGACCCATCGCCACTCCCGGGCCCAGGACGAGCCGCGCCGAGCACCCTCAGCTGCGAGCCCCACTGTCCTGAGCTCGCTGACTCGACACCGGCCTGCTCGCTGTCCCTCCGAGTCCACCAGCTCTCCCTCCTGAGTTGCTGCGCCTGAGCCGCCTCCACAAAGCCGCGACGATTTTGATCGGGAGCCGCTGTTGCGGTCCTACCGCCCGCTATTCCCACTCGTGTCCGAACCGAGTCGGTTCCACAAGCTTTCTTGCAGGATCTTTGGTCGCGAGCCCGCTGCCACTGAGCCGACCCCAACGCAAATCGTCGTTCGCGAATCCGTGGCGCCGGTCCCGTTTTGGAAATAAAATCCAGTCAAGGTAATTTTCTTAAATCAAATTTCGTTTCGATATTATTGTCTAAATCGGAATATTTTGTACCAATGTTGATTCCTTAAATATTTTAGTCATTATCCGATAGGATCTTATTGCTAAAAAATAACTATAATATCTAATTTGATCCATGTCGGATCATTTTTTTTTAATTATATTGATTTTTTTGGCTCATTGATGATATTTTAATTTTTAAATTATTAAAATTATTAATTTGATTTGTAAGATTTCAGACATTTTTTAAAATTATTTTGAGCTATCTGTTTAGGATTAGAATAATTGTTAATTTAATCTGTGAGACAATGGATTAATTTTCAATTATTTTAATCATTTATTTGATGAATATCCTGAGTGGTTTAGATATAATGCTTATTCTTATTTGAAAATTACTTGAGAATCAAATTGTGCAATAGATAGGACAATTTCCTAAATTAGGATTGCATGTTTTTAGATTAGATTGCATGTTAGAATATATAGGATTTCTCGATAACATTGCCTAGTTTGAATAGGATTGCATCTTTAGATAATTCTAGAATAGATTAGAATAGATTATAGATAGAGTTTTCTTTCATAGATAGGGTCCTAAATAATGCTTGCATGTTTAGATAATATTGCATGTTTAAAATAGTTTTTCTAGGATAGGATAGGGTTTAGGTAAAATTAATCCCTAAAATAGATTAGAAAATAATTCATTTTAGATTGTTTAATTTAGTTTTCTTTTATTACGAATTTTAATAGAAAAATACAAAAATATTAGGTGCATGTCAAATAGTTTGCATGTTAGGTTCATTTAATTAAAAATTGCTTGTCAATAGAGTTATGTCATTTAGTTAAAGTGCACGTCATATAGTAAAGTTCTAATTTCAAGATAAGAGAAAACCAAAAGAAAAAGAAAAAGAAATAGTTGTTTGCTTTGTGTGTTTAATTCTTTTGGTGCAATTTATTTGATTCATTGAGTGTTTAATCATGGTTTAGCATTCGTGTGATCACCCCATTGCATGATAGTGATTTAGGTTAAAATCAATCTAAACTGCCTGCAAAGATATTTTCGAAAATAAAATTAATGGTATTGAAAGGGTATTAGAGAAACCTAGTTTAATCAAGTATTCGTACCAAAAATCTCTGGTTCGTAGGAGTAAAATAATTCTCCAATTATTTTACTTAGATGTTTAATCGACCTATCATAAACTGATTAGTGGTGAATCCTAGTTAATAATTTTTTGCATGCTAAATACTTGAATGGTATGGGTTTGGGAGAACCATACCCTAGGTGGTTCACCCGAGGTTAGGTTGCAACAGCCACCAATCGTGAATCCTTTGCGCCGGTCCCGTTTTGGAAATAAAAGATCTAAACATGATAATTTTCTTGAACTGAATTTCATCTTGATATTATTGCCTAAATTGAAATATTTGATATTAATAGTGATTTCATTGAGGCTTTAGCCATTATCCAATAGGGATATTATTGGCAAAAAATCACTTTAATTATTAATTTGACCCATAAGATTTTAGATCATTTTTTTAATTATGTTGATTTTGATGATATTTTGACTTTAAAATCATTATAATTATTAATTTGATCCGTGAAACTTTGAATCAATTTTTAATTAGTTTGATTTTTCTTGATTGTTGTGTGGTTTAGGGTTAGAATAATTATTTATTTAATTCATGAGACAATGGATTGTTTTTTCAATTATTTTAACCATTTATTTTATGAATATCTTGAAATGATTGGATATAATGCTTATATTTGAAAATTGCTTGTTTTGGAAAATACCAAAAAATAAAAATATAAAATCAAATTGTGTATAAGTAGGATAGTTTCCTAAAAAAATCAACTCACACCGGTACTCCTCTTTCCCCCCTTTTCCCCCTTCCCATGATTCTCTCAAATCGAACCTTTTTCCTTACAGATCACGTAAATCGATTTGCCAAAATTGAGCTGTGAGAAGTTGAGGCTTTCGAAGTAGCCTAGGAAGTGGAGAGCCCATCGATCGTCGAGATACTAGACTTGATCGCCGGTGAGATCGCTGCTCCGGTGCAGGTGCATATCCAAACGGTGTCGTCCCTTTATAGATAGTCGTCTCTTCATGGCGTGGACCCTCGGCCTCTTCCGTGAGGATTGCCTAAGCCTCTATTGTACCAATGAGGGTTCCTTGATGTTCGAGGGGGAGAGACAGTACCCTCGCCAGTGGAGATATGTTAGGTTGCTAGGGTATTGTCATTACCTCTTTTGCATTGCTAATGTGGCCAACCATGAGGTTGCTATATGGAAGCCGGTCACTAGGGATTGTATGCTCTTGCCAGATGCTGAGGCACCCGATAGATTGGGTCTCTCTGTTTATGGATTTGGGTATGACGAATGGAATGATGAGTTCGTGTTGTTGAGGGTGGTTCAGACCTTACGAAGGCCAATTGTATCTGAAGTTAGCATTTACAAATCAAAAGCTAACGTGTGGAGGCGACTCCAGGGGATGCCATACTTTATGGTTGAGCCGGGCAGAATGGGGGTTTACCTACATGGCCGTCTACACTGGCTAATGAGGCGCGAGTGGGTGCAAAATTTAGCAAAAGTGTTGGTGGCTTTTGATATTCGTACTGAGAGTTTTGTGGAGGTGGATCTGCCTAATGTTATAGACAATAGGCTTCGTATGGATTTGGCCGTCCTAGGAGAGCATCTTTGCCTTACCATTTATGGTGAGCCTGGGGTTGTCGTTGTGTGGATTATGAGAGAATATGGATTGAACCGACCATGGAATCTGTTGTTCTCGCTACGTGATCACTGGTGGAGTTTTCGACCTGTTCGGCCATTGGCGTACTCCTGGGATGGTCGTCAAGTTTTGGTGGAAGTGGGTAGTGAGACTAAGATTCTCAGTTGGTACAATTTGCATACCAATGAAGTCGAACAATTCCAATTAAACGGCAGGCCAAGTTCCTTTGTAGCAGTAACTTGTTTGCAGGATATATAGAACCACTGAGATGAGGGGTAAGTATTTCGTGAAAAGTAGCTAGTTTTGTTTCAGATTTTTTGTAGTCAGATCTTTAATAACCTGGTTAGCGTAGTAAATTTTGCTTGAACTACTTCCTCCCTCTTGCATGTTTGTGAAAATGTGAAGTGAAAGAGGCTTTTGGGATGGAACGAGGAAACTAATTTGAACGCGATAAATATACTACTGAAGGGATAGCTCTTTCTATAGGAAGAAGAGGTGTTTGATTGATGCGAGGGATGATGGGATCCTCTCTCTTTTTGTGGACGGGATAACTTTTGGGAAGTCGAGGAGACTACTAAAGTGTGTTTTGTGATCTAATTAATTTGGTAATATGGACAAAGAATGGAAGAGATGATCCGGTAATGGTTAAGATGGGGTTTGACTATTTTCTTGAATATACCGCAAATCCCAAGCTAGGTAGAAAGAAAAAGTTGCACTACTTTGTAAGCCTCCTTTGCCTAAGTCATGTCTCTCACCCACGTGCACGCACGTGTGATCGCAAGCGAGCTCTTTGGGTAGTGATATTCGGTTATTGAACCGGATCGCTCCCACGAATCAAACTCTATCGAATATCGATGACATATATACTTACTCCCTTTTAGACCTGATTATAGGCCTAGTGTCCCAACCCACTCAAGCTCGATTTGAGTCACAAGAGCGGAAGACGTCTTTGAGCCGGCCTAGGCAAGTCCCAGTAGTCGTAGGACCTTGGCTGATGTCGCCACTTAATTATGCATTTTTCTGCTCAAGAACAGGTCTGGCTATAATCTCAGAGTAATCGACCAAGACTGGATGGTCATTGTCTCTCTCTATTCCCGATATTGACGCTCTGTGACAGACGTAAACAATATAATGAGTTTCCTAATAAAAGTGAGGTAGATAAAGGTCAATAGGAGGGTAGCCTGCAGACTCGCTACCTGGGGACCCTCTTACAGATGGCCAAGCTTGACTGAACTTCTCATGTGCACGGGGCAAAACTTATCATATTGGAAGCCATGCGTAATATTCCGATTAAACTTATCATATTGAAAGCCGCATTAGTAGACTCTATTAACTGGAATTCATGAAATGACGATATTAAACATATTCATATAATATATAAACTAGATTAATACTTACTAATAGTTTACGAATTACATGAAATAAATTAAAATTCCAAAAATAACATTACATATTGAATCAAAATTCAAAGATTATTTACAGCAACTTCCTCACGTCCTTCGTCCATGATGCTTTAACTTGATTTTGATCAAAAAAATGTCCAGTACAAGAAATTTGTCAATTTTGTATGGTTTGATGGGAAGAAAGGTGCGGCATGATAACTCTTAGTTTGTCTCTTGATGCGTTAATGATTTCAAAAGGGAAATGCTTATGTGATTATTTTTAATTTACTATGATATTAACAGCCTTTTTGGGCAACAAAAAAATAATTAACAATAATTAAAATTTATTATGGGGTCTACTTTTTTAAGAACTTATAGCTCACAGAATGTTGTTACTCTCATAGTAATTTAAAAATTGTAATGGTAGCAAAACTTATTTAAAAAGACAAAAAGTGGGTTGGCTTGGCAATATGTTCAATTGTTTGCGTTCCCATTCAAGACTAATAGAGAGAAATTATGGGTTGAAACTTGATGCATAAGAATAATATATTATTTGTCTAATGGGTAGAATCTCAGTATATGTATAATTTTCCATGACTTTGCAACTCCAGTTTGATCTTAGTGTACACGATGAAAATCCATTTACTAATAGTAGCAATGCGAACCGTTTTACCCCATAACATCATGCATCATGCATCATGCTAAGATAACGTAAAATTGCATTTTGCTTATGTTGACCGGCTCTTTTGTACTGTACTGGATAAACTGTCTATAGAACGAATTTATGTAATATTTTTTTTGAAGTCAGTAATAAAGTCATCTCCTTGGGAGTACTCAACAGGACCGAGATATGTGCTTACTTGTCTTCTTATCTAAGAAAATCATTCAATTAGGAAAAAAAAATTAATATTATGAAAAATCTCAAACTGATGTATTTGTGATTAATTCATCCCAAGCTAAGATTAATACAAGGTTTACTCTGTCGTAAGGATCACAGTCACTATCAGAATGCCGAGCGAAGGCTACTTGTGTATTGACAAAGTCATTTCTGGCGAATTTCTTAACCCTAAATATACCGAGAAACAGCTGGGAATAATCGGACCGGAATATTATTTGACTCGCTGTAGTCTAGGTTAAATGACAAGTAATTTTTTTAAAATTTGAGGAGCTGTTGTGGCGGTGACTTGCAGGCGGGGACGTACTCTTACCACGGGCATTACGGGATGCAGAGGTCGGTCGGCGGGGCTATATGGGATGCTGATTGTGCGGGCGGGAGATGGAGTGAAAGAGCCCTTCCGCTACGACGGCGAGTTCAACCTCTTGCTCAGTGATTGGTGGCACAAGAGTGTGCACGAGCAGGAGCTTGGCCTCTCTTCCGTTCCCTCCGTTGGATCGGTGAACCTCAGGTATCCCTGAAAGTATAAAATTCATAATGATAACGCTAGGTACATTAACACTGACCTACAAAATTGTTATACTAGTTAATGATGTAACTGGATTTAAGTGAACGTTTATATAAAAATAAGGTATCTACTGCATCAATTTCATTGTTAGATGATCTCAGTATATATAAAGCATTACTCAATTATAGTATAGTAATATGATTTAAAGAACCAAGTACATGTTAAAATATCTCACATCACTTGACAATAAGGTTTATATGCTTTTATACATGTGTTCTTCCTCCATCTATCAACTTAAACTTTTGAGTTGGGCTCTTTAACATGATTTTTGTCCCTTTTGCTTGTGTGTTCACCATGTTAGTCAAATACCATAATGTGATTTGTTTTAAATGTTATATATATGCGGTCACTCTCCATTGAAATGTTAGATTTCTTAACATCACAAATGTGCAAAACGTTTGAAGACTTCCATCTTTCCCCCTCAGACATCTGATTTGGATCCTCATATTTCTAAAAAATTCACCGACTTATTTTTTCTTTTCTTCTTAGATCTCTGTGGTCATATTTGTTTTGGCAACGTCAATTCAGATAATAATAGCAATAAAAAAAGATGTTTTCCGCGTCTAGTGCATATTGTCTCGATGATGTGCGATTACCAACTATTGTGGAATGAAGTACTTAATTTCGAAATCGTTGCCCCACAACTTATGTTCTTTAAGGATACATCCGGAGAATTCTTCTACTATGTGAGCAGAGAGATTTTCTCGCACATGACACAAATAGTCTTTAAATTGATTCAATGTAGAAATCAAGAGGATGACCATTCTTGGTTTTGAAGGTCCCCATTTGGGTTGTGAACACCTATATTTTGTCAGTTTAGGAATGAATTGGTAAAATTAAAATGTTTAGGATTGAATTAGCAAAAGAGCAATAGGTTTAGGACTTTATGGATAATTTTCCCTTTTGTTGGAGAAACATAATTGGATCATTCCCATGGTAGATATATCTATCCCTCCGAAAAATCCCGCCAACTATAATTCTAATTATTGGGTCATAAGTTATGGATACATCAATATGTAAATTTAACCAAGCATACATGCGGACGATGTACATAATTGGAAATGATCAGCACGATGCTTGCCTGCCGCTAGGCGGATTGAAGTTCTCAGATAGTTTCCTCTAACCAAGTTTGCAGAAAAATATGACCCCTTCGCATATTGCCTTATGATTGATTCGTCCGAGGACAAAAGAGGGTATATCATTGTTTTTGTGAGTTACGACAGCTTATCTTTGGAATTTCAAGTATAAGCGGGCGCCACCAAAATTTTAACTACTTTTCTGAAGTATCTCACATAATGTAAAAGACTACTAGCACCCCATCCCATAGGTCCCCTCTATGTACATCACCATAATGCCCTCGGTTTATTTAGCGCGAGATCGTACCTCTTTAGTGACATCGGTCGTAGGTAATGTCAAATTCACATGAACAATCATACATTGGCGAATTTGTCTCCAGTCTATTAACTGTTGAGATCAAGCCACGAATATGGTCACATTTGCAGCTTTAATGGACAAAGTTGGGTCGAAGCTCCAATCTCGGTGCTTCTTTTTTCCCCCCTTTTGCTATCCAACTTACTTAAACTAACAATGGCGGGTCTTGGAATTTTTGTTTCGTTTTGTTGCTGGGGGGTTGGGGGTTTCAATCTCTGCTAATTAATGGAAGAGGGCAGTACAACTGCTCTTTGGCCGCAAGCTACATCAACTACACTTCCGCAGCTCAGTGCACATTGGGAGGGGGCAAGCAATGTGCTCCTTACGTTCTCCATGTCCTCCCGAACAAGACTTACAGGCTCAGGCTCGCCAGCACCACCAATGGATTCTCTTTTCTCTTGACAGAAATGCCAAAAATGGAAGTTTCATTTGGACGTTCAGAAAGAGAATCATCCTCCTTTGTCCTTGACAGGGTTACAAGATGGTGGTGGAGGCCGACGGCAACTACGTCCAGCCTTTTGACGTCAACGACCTCGACATTTACTCTGGCGAGAGCTACTCCGTCCTGATAACCTCCGACCAGGACCCCTGCCAAAATTACTGGATCGCCGTTGGCGTCAGAGGAAGAGAACCCTACACACCCCAGGCCCTCACCGTCCTCAACTACCTCCCCAACTCCGCCTCGAAGCTCCCCACCTCGCCGCCCCCGACCACCCCTCTCTGGAATGACTACAACCACAGCAAGGCCTTACGCAGAACATCTTCAATGGCCAGACTAAGTGGTCGATCAACAACATCTCCCTCGCGCTGCCACCAACACCGTACCTTGGCACGATCAAGTACAACGTCCTCAGTGCCTTCGACCAGACCGGCCCGCCAGAGAGCTTCCCAGCTGACTACGACGTGATGAACCCACCACTGAACCCCACCACCATCGTCGGGAGCGGAGTCTACGTGCTTGGGCTCAACACCACGGTCGATATCATCCTCCAGAACGCAAACATGCTGTCGGTGAACAAGAGCGAGATCCACCCGTGGCACCTGTACGGGCATGATGGCAAGGGGAAGTTCACGGCGGAGGATGGCGACAAGAGGCTGAATCTGGAGAACCCGCCGCTGAGGAACACGGCGGAGATATTCCCGTACGCTTGGAGCGCGCTGAGGTTCGTGGCGGACAACCCGGGGGTGTGGGCTTTCCACTGCCACATCGAGCCGCATCTGCACATGCGCGTTGGGGTGGTGTTCGCGGAGGGAGTAAACGCGCTGTGGAAGGTGAAGATACCGAGCGAGGCCTTGGCCTGCGGTGCGACGGCGAAGATGGTGGCGATCAACGACCTCTATTAGCTTAGCTGAGACAACAAAAGATGATGTCGCCACAATTCAAGAAGTATCGTATTGGGTTTGATCAGTAGAGTCTGCTATTTAAGTCCTAAGTTGAAGATTTCTGTACTTTGGAAAATTAATGAAGTGTGGTCTTTAGATCGAATTGATTGACGAAAAGGGTCGATGACCTTTTCTTTTCCCGGTGGAAAATGAAAATCTCGGTAGATCTGGATTTTGTCATCACGTGTTCTCTATCTCTTTGTTAGGGTTGAGTCTTTTGCATGGGATTAATAGTGAAGAGAAAACGAGTGCATAAAGTCTTTTCAATGTTTAACCTATCATTCATGAAAAATTTCACATAAGCACCTAAAGTCAGGACAATTTTTCAAAAGATAGCTCAAAGTGAACTTTTCATCCAAAATAAAAATTAGAGTGGAGCCAGTTTCTTAAAAGAGAATATAGAGTGGACATTATTTTAAATAAGAATATGAAGTGATTAACTTTGTCTTGAATAGATATTTGAAGATGCGATTTTAGCTCAAATAAGGTTTGAAGTGGCGGAATTTGTCTCAAGCATGTTCCAAGCTGAATTCAAGCCTTTTAAACTCAATAAGTGTGTGCATCTATTATAGAACCTGATGGCTTTGGATATGACCATTTGTTGGAGGAATTTGTAATCCACTTTAAACCCTCACTTAAGACTAAGTTGATCACCTCAAGCCTTTATTTGAAAAGGTCTACTATTGACCCTCTTTTGAGAGGTCGGCCTCATTTTAGGCCTTTATTAAGGACAAGGTCTACTATGGATCATCTTTCAAGAAATCATTTTCATTTCAAGCCCATATTTTTTCTCTGTAATTTCTTTTGCATTTCGACATGAAGAAGGTAATGATTCCCTTTTTATCGTTATGAAAAAACATTCATATGAGATCATTACAAAGATAGATCTAATCACATATTTGATATTGTTAGAATATTGTTTTGCATCGCTTGATAACGAGTTCTAAATGTTATATACATGTGATCTCGTTTCATCTATTAACTTAAGCTTTTTGGTTAAATTTTCTAACATGGTATCAGAGTTAGTGCCATCTCTTTTGTATATATGTGTCCATCTTTACATCAGCTTAACTTTTGGATCATATTTAATAATAAATACGAATATAATTCATTGCTCTTTTTTTTTTTTTTTTGTCAATTCTGCTCAACTCCTACTTTACCTCTCACTTTCAGACTTTTCCCTTATCTTATCATAAGCTGTGGGAGTTGAAACTCATATATGAAGTTAAATCGTTCTTATCCCCAACTCTCAGAGAAGGTAGGGATTCAAACTTTCCACTTTCCCATTTTCATGTGAAAAGAGTGGTCACTGGAGTAAACTCTAGTGGTTTAATTCGTTGCTCTATCTTGTAAAGAACTTTATAATAAAAAAAAGACTTAATATGTTGTTCTAGCCTCTAAATTATTTTGGAGATTCATAGTATCCATTCTTTGCGAGACGGGCTTAGCTCAGGCACAGCTGGATTGAACCAGGCTTTATAACCGACTGCCATGCCTGGCCTAGGCTTGTCCAAATTGAAATTTCGAGCCCATGACTTGTCTACCCATTATTAGATACAATGTCAGAAATGTTGATTAAAAACATCGGTATTCTCTTCTTTCTTGCATTGGTATTGGCGTATGAGAAATCGGAGGAATCATTTCACGAACGAACCATGAATTCTTCAATGACACAAAACACTTCTTGGTCCGTATAATGGTATTAGTTGGATGGTCTTTGAACATTATGAGTAATATTTGTTTAAGTATGTGTATATGTCAATTACATGTAAGAATTGATACAATTTATGATATTTATAAACATTTAGATAGCTGGGTCTCCATTTTTGTGTCCCTCAAGAGCTCAAATCGAATAAGATGAACTCTTGCTTGGCTTAGAAAAGGAAATGGTTTTGTATTTAATTACAAGATATCGTTGTGAAGAATGTCCAGAGTAATATTTTTTTTTCTTTGTTAACCTGTTGTTTTTATTATTTTGCTCAAAAAAAAAAAACCTGTTGTCTTTATTATAATGTAAACTATCCAATGGACGTGAGTTACATAAGTCTCTGATGAGTTAGGCCAATTTTCAAATGCTGGACAAGATCAAAGCCGAACGTGATGACATCCATAGTTAAATTTCAAATGCCGAAATGTCCATCCACACTGGACAAATTACGCACATTCAATGAAGAATTTATATGAAGTAAAGTAGTTAATATATCATAATTGACTCACAATTCATTTGTTCAAAACCTTTAAGTGAAACTAGGTCTAACTGAATATATTTATAAGTTCAGACTTGGAGTGAGCAGACCTAACATCAATCCAAGTCCCTTTTTCGTAATTAAACACCACACCATTAGACTTAATTAACATGTTAAACAATGTAAGAAAGGCAATGCCAATGGGCAATTACCAACCCATGATTTGGTGGGATAGGGACCATCACTGCAGCAAGCTTAATTCATCAATCTCTTCGACCACAACTATGTTTTATCTTCTGCTTAACTGTTAAGCAAGGGGAATCTCCATATGCAGCATCCACCTACTGATCACTTTTCACTTATTGGGTAAAATTTAACAAGTAATTTAACTCTCTCTGGAATCTCCATATGCAGCATCCACCTACTCATCACTTTTCACTTATTGGGTAAAATTTAGCAAGTAATTTAACTCTCTCTCTCTCTCTCTCTCTCTCTCTCTCTCTCTCTCCATATGCAGCATCCACCTACTCATCACTTTTCACTTATCTCACTTATTAGGTAAAATTTAACAAGTAATTTAACTGTCTCTCTCTCTTCCTTGCTCAATCTATAGATAGGACTCATTTCTTGAATTCAACCACGCCACATTCCACTCGAAGCTAATGGCGTTGTCGAGGTTCTGTACAACGTTGCTGCTCCTCTCTCCTTTTAATCCGCCAAGCCAAATCTAATTATATGGTCAAAACATACCGTGAATATTCCTCCTTTTTTTACTTTAAATGTCACCTTTTCAACCATCTCTTAAGATCCGTCCTCGTTGAATATACTTCTATGGAGCTTCCATTAATGTTCTATCGAATTCTCCTTCTGTCAAGTGATTTAGTTGAAAACGGCTGACCCGTCAGCTCCTCCACCTCCGCCTCTGCCTCCGCCTCCGCCTCCACCTCCACCTCCTCGTCCACCCACAGGTATGGACATGCGGTGGCATTTTAAATCACCCTCAGTACTAAAACTCCGAAGTACCCATTCACTTTAAGCTAAGTTTTTCCTGTACATTTCAAGATTGCGAAGAAGCTTGCAATGCTCAGTACCAGCAGTCGGCGTTGCCAGAGGGGATGTGAGATCTGCTGTGACCGCTGCCATTGCGTGCCGTCGGGAACTTCCAGCCACTACGATGGCTGCCTTTGCTATTCCAACAGTTTTACCTATACAGGCAAGCATAGATGTCCCTAGGGGCTTCAACTTCAATTTAGCTTTGCCACGGAATGGTTTGTATTTCGTTAATGTATAGCTAAGTCTCCAGACTTTTGCATGATCTATCTTAATAATAAAGACGTTTGTCACGTTCGATCCATAAATAATCGCGTTTCCATTGGTGATGCTATTGGAGTACGCAAGTTTTAAATGTATCACATGATTATATATATCTATGCTCGGATGCCAGTTAATGCCATTTTCATTTTATCTAACCGCAGGAATTCTAGAAAGGTTTCCTCCTATTTCATTGGACACATTTATTTATTTATTTATTTTTGTTACGCGCAATATATAATTTACATGCAAGGGAAATGTCCAAGAATTATGTTACATATACATTTCACGTTCACCAAAATTTAATACAAACCGCTCTTTAGCATCGTGAACGGTTATAAAACGTGCAATGAAACAAAGCCTCAAAAATCAATCACCTTCCAAGAGTTTTCAATCCTTGATATCATTAAAAGTACTACAAAAGGAAGAAAAAGAGAGAGAGAGAGAAAAAGAAGAAGCAGCCAATTGGATAAAGTACTTGCATCTCATTCTCGAGTGTAATTTGTCAATTTCAAATTTTTCCCTATAGATCCCTTTTGTACTTGAATATTCTTGATCGATTAAGATGGATCAAATATATAACAACTTAGCGCCAATTATTTGAGATTTATAGGACAACTATTAACTATTCTGAAAATTTAAGTTATTAGACAAATGCATGATTTTAGTGTTCATATATTTTAACATATGGTACTCAAATTTTTATACCGAAGGAGCATGGTCCCTTACCTTGTCTCCTAAGGAGCAGCAAAATAGGATTCTTCTGAACCCTCTTGAAGCGTTTGTACTGAAGGTACACGGATTTTCTGGTGTTTAACCACGCAGGAAAACGAAAAAGAGAACCTACCCCCATTTGTGTCACGCACGGAACGTGAGACTGCCCGCGCCGATTTGCATGTGGAAATTATTTCCCTGTCCATGCATCGATCGCTGCCATCGGCCGTCCAGGCTCGTCTGGTACCGGTACCATGTCTGAAGCCGCCACCATCTCTCTCTCTCTCTCTCTCTTGCGCGCCCGGGAAACTCGTAGAAACTTTGCTTATATGTTAATATAGAAATTTGCCTTATTGATGGAAGAGCGGCTCGGGCAATCCGAAATACGAAATGGATAGATTTGGGTAAAGTTATTTCCTTTAAAAAATTGATTTATTAGATTTGTTTAAGAATGGCAGCTAACACGTGTAGGCCCTAGCTCTAATTGACGCGAGGATTCATCGATCTTGGATTTGACCAACGCAAAAGTAGTAAAACTTCACATGCTAAAAAGTACTGGAGTAGGTTGGCCTAGGGTACATGCTCTAGCTTTGGGTCCAATTAAGAAGTTTTCAGAAATCTCTCTAGAAATGAATGGTGAGCATTTTATATGCTGTTAGAAAATGATTATTTTTAACGTTTTTTTTTTTTTTTGGTAAGAGGTAAGAATATGATTATTTTTAATGTTGAATATTACTAAAAAGAAGAAGAGATTATTGAGTTATTTTTCGCAATTATATTCAAAAATATCGACAATCATGAAGTCTCTTCATATAAAATATGTAGTAAGACGATGTAAATCAAACTCGTAATCTCGTGATGGATGGATCACGCCTTTCGAGTCATTGTGTCCGTTGTGCTTCGAAATAATTTGTCACATTTTCTCATACGAACTCCATTGGAACAAAAAGGGAAGCGCTGATACTACTTTGAGCACGATCATCCACGTGGCAAACATCTAGGGATCGTCGTCAACCGACGCCGTCCGATCGGGCGACCGAAGTCCTGTCAAAGCTGAGCACGCCCGCACCGGATCCGGACCTAGCCAAATCCCGGGGGTTAGTATGTGGTGTGACCCTGCATGGACTGAGAACTGGACACGTTACCGGGGGAGGAGGACGAAAAGGCGGAAGCGGAAAAAAGGCCAAGGCGCGACGGCGGCGTTTCCCCTTGAGGATCGTCCGACGTGGCCGACACGTCGGACGTCTTGATGCTTCTGGCGAGGCGGCGAGCGAGGTCGGAAGGTCGTGAGGAGAGGGAGAGAGGAGGGGTGGGGATGACGCTAAAATGGAAATGGGGTGGTTGCATATGTAAATGCGAGAATGTCTGAGTTATCGCAAGAGACCCTTTTTCGGTGGGCGTGCGAGAGAGAGAGAGAGAGAGAGAGTTTTGGGGGTAAGTGATTCTCGCGAATCAGAGAGAATTTCCAGTTTCGGCTCTTGGGAAGAGGAGCAGGGATGTTCCCGTTTCTCCGCCGTCTGGCGTGCGGGATTCACTGCTCTGTTCCTTCTTGCGTTTCTTGATTCTGGGTTCGGATCGAAACCGGATGATTCTTTGCTTTCGTCCTCAAAGCTCGGATTTTGGCTCTTACCATGTTTTGTTTTGCTTCTTCTGCCTTTTCTTGTATGGCTGGAATCTGTCTGCGGTGCGAATAAATTCTTGGTGGTTTCTCGGGTCTGGTGCACCCTCCTGTGGACTGCGACTGATTGGGGAAAATCTCACATTCGTCATTGTGATAATTAAGGGGTTGATTTGGAAGGAAAAGAGAGAGAGAGAGAGAGAGAGAGAGAGAGAGAGAGCCACAGGTCTTTTGGACGATCTCCTCTGTACGTTCCGGAACTTTTGCATGAATCAAGATTACTTCTTCACGAGTGTTTTGAGAGCAATCCCTTCGTCTTCTTTTTTCCACTTTTTTTTAAAGCTTTTTGTGTACGAATGCCTACTGAACGAACCCTTTTACTGTCTCTCTCTACCTCTCTCTCTCTCTCTCTCTCTCTCTCTACCTCTCTCTGATTAATTTGACGGAGAATCAGATTCTCAGAACACGAGGAACGGGTTGCGCTTCTTTTTGGCCTCGTCTTTACCAATTTCCCTTCCTCTTTTTAACATTTCTCTCCCGTTAATACGCGTTGCTTCTTGCTCCAGTACTTATCTCTACCTCTATCTCTACCTCTCCCTCCGTCTCTGCCTCTCTCTCTCTCTCCCTCTCTGCCAAAGCCAGCACTTTTGCTCTGTATTCACATTTCTCTGCCTTTCCTGCTTTTCATGTAACTCTTTATGGAAAAACTCCAGTCCAACTGATCTGCAAACTCCTGCTTTTCAGAGCCGCATAGTTGTTAGCACCACGGAAGAGGAGGAGGAGAAGCGAGGCGGGTAGATCTGGTTCCGGCTTGGAGTTCGTTTCTCGGACGCGACGACAACTTCCTGTGAGCCAACGAAGCCGCTTTCGCTAAAATCAGGGGGAAAAGGTTGAGAAAAGAAAAAGAAAAAGAAGGGCAGGAAACAAAATTTAATGAGAGCGCTGTCGTTGTTGTCTCATTCGCGTCGACTCGGAAATGGACAAGACTCGCGACGCGATGCGTAAGGCCAGTCGGTCCTCCCCTGCGAAGCGACACTTCGATGACCAACCTCTCAGAACTCACCGCAGCACCAGCGCCAAAGACAACAACAACAACATCTTCTCTGGTAAATTCCAATCTCCTCCAATTGATAATAACGAGGATTTTTTTCTTTTTCATTTCGCTTGTGTTGAAAGTTTGGCGTGTTGTCATATTTTTTCGAACCGCCGGATTTCTGGTCCTACCGATTTACATGTCCTTTTCTCGCGACGAAACAGAGCTGCCATTTGTGGCGTTTTTGTCTTTTCGGTTCTGAGTAGACTCGTGTCCCGTCCGGTGATGAGAGGTTTCTTGCTAAGATAATGCTTTCTTTTTTGTTATCTGGTGGTGGTGGTGGGGTGCTTTTCCTTTCCTTGTAGCTTTGGAGAGGTCGAAGAGGGAGAAGCTCAAGAAGCTGAGCTCTGTTTGCGAGAAGAGTGGGCGCTTCGTGGACGGCGAGATGAAGAAGGGCCCTCATGCGTCCCCCAGGGAAGGAGATGGGGTCGAATTTGCTGGCGCCGCGAAGAAATTGAAGCTTCCCAAAAAGGTGCTTGTCCATCTCGAAGCTGCTGCTGTTAATGTTCTTGTCCCCTCTTCCATCACCCTCTTCTCTTCTCTTCTCATTTTCTCGCCCTCTGCTCCTGAATTTGTGACATAATGCATGCGAAACTGAAACGGGCCGCCGGCTCGCGTTCGTTTCTTGAATTCGAGCTATTAATTTCGTGTCGAATCGTGTGGCGATTGACGTCTTTAAAATGTGGTCGGGACGTACAGTTGTTGGGCGACTGCAATGCCGTCGACAAGGCCTCTGTTCCACGGAAGCTCCGGTCAGGTGTGCTCTTTTCCTTTCCTTTCCCTTTGCTTGCGAGCCATAAAAGCGTTTGTCTTTGCTTCTTTCGTGTTGGATTTTTTTCCCGTATTCTCTTTTGCCCCTATCTTGTTGTTTGTATTGATTGATTGGTTGCGCCATTATGCTTCACATTAACTGCTTGGCGACCCCAGCTGGTGTTTAAATTCGGTGTGCTTTAGGTGGGTCTTGTGAGAAGTTTCTCACTTTTGTGTTTTGTGCGCTTTAGTTTGATGGATTGGAATTGAAGCAAAATTGAAAGCGTCAACCTTTTTTAGTGTTTTGGCCTTTCCCACTTTTGCCCTTTTTGTTTCTTTTAATGGACGCCAAGATTCTTGCGTGCTTTCTCTAGTCACGGTAGTAATTTACTATTTCCTTTGCTGCGACTTTCCAAGTGCATTGATGCTCTTAAAAATGATGTTGTAACGTTTGAGATTTGTCGTCTTTTCTTCTCTATCTGAACTTTGCTTTTTCCCACCCCGGAAGATCACCTTTTCTTTTCCATGGGACGCAAAAGTTTGAGATGAATAGGAAAGTGAAGGAAAGATCTTACTTGATTGATATCTGAGGCATCTGTTATGTGGATATGACTTTGCTTTGTATTCACAGCCATGAAGAAACGCAATTGTGAATCTCTCTCTCCAACTTTGCCCGATTCGAAGAAGACGAGCCATTCAGTGCGTGGAGGCGAATCACACAAAAAGAATGGCGTAAAGAAGTTCAAAGTGAGCTGTAAACTTAGTGCATTTCCTTTTTTTGTCCTTTTCTTTTGTGGAGAACTTAATCAAAGACCAGATAGAACATTCACTTTTTCTTAACACTCAAAGCTGGTTCTATGGATTCTTTTGCATACTTTTGCTCTATTTGCGACTATAGATTCTTGGGACCAATTACACTTCTAACGGATAACTTTGCAGAAGGAAAGAAATCCAGGCTGGTCCCCAAGAGCTGCTATTTCTGGGTCCATCACAAAAGATGAGGAGGAAGTGGCCGAGGCCTTGTATGCATTGGCTGGTATATCTCCCAACAATGCCACTAATGATAACACATTCGGCGGTGATTCTTTGAAAGATGGTCATTGTGGAGCTGTCCCTGAAGTTACAGAAAATTCAACACTTTCAAAAGGTTTGCCATAATAATCTTGTCCGGTGTCTTTAGATTATTTTATCTTTTAGTGCATTTACTGATGTGCAAATTACCAAATTCCACAGTTGCACAAGGAGAGTTGGACTCGGATGTCCTGGCTGCTAGAGATAACGGCGAGAAATCATCTAAAGAAACCACAAAGACCATTTCTTTGAGTGAACCTAATTTGACTGAACAACCCGTTTTGCCCGGCAGTGCAGACCACCTTGATGGTTCCAATAGTATTACTGAAGCTAAACTGCAAGAAACACCTCCATGGTCTAAGAGCGAACAAAGCTGTGAGAAATTGCACAGTGCTTGTGGTTTAAGCTTCACAACTGAGTTTGGCCTTGCCTATCGGTAAGATGTATTCCGGCTAACAATAGCTCTCTCTCTCTCTCTCTCTCTCTCTCTCTCTCTCTCTCTCTCTCTCTCCATCCTGAAATTCTTCTTTGTACTCTCAGGTTTAAGCAGCCTGATGAGATGGCTCCCTCAGTCTCTCTGGGAAAGCAAGAAAATAATTACCCCATGGTAAGCATGATAATCTTGTTTGATCTTTCTATAGTGAGAGACTTTTGTTGAAAATAAAATAATCACATAATTACATTTTCAGGCAGCAATTACTGGAAACCAATTGGAGCACCGGGACATGTTTAAGAACTCCAAGAATGATTGTATGTAGGATTGTGAATGTCTCACTATCTTGTTTAGTAGTTTTAACTGAGCTTTTAGTAATGAGAATAAGTAGTTGCTTCTGTGATTGAAGGTACCACCTGGTCGCTGTGCACGTCATCTACAAATTCTAATGAGGCCAACATTCTCTTGCGGTGAGTTCTTTTACCTTTTCTATATTGGCCGTTCCCAATCCATATCTTTCCATTAGCTTCTTTTCTATTCTTTTGTCTATTCCTCTTTTATTCTCATTCTCTCTTTCACCACACAGGTCTCGTCCAGTTAAGATTCCTCCCTGGTTGGATGCTGCTGCCTGTTTTACGAAGCCAGGCTCAGTGAATGCATGCTTGTCAACCCAAAAGGTGAAAAAGGACATGTCATCTGCATTGATCTCATTTGCTTCTGAGGTGTAATTGGCTGATTAACTGAATGATACATGTTTCACAGGTTTTCCCCACCCCAGCTGATAAAAGGCCTTGGAAGAGGTGTGCAGCTCATGTGCAGATATGTCATCTCATTCGGTTATTACAAACGGAAAAGAGTAAAGACAGCTTGCTACAGCCTAAGAAAATAAAACAAGACGAAGACAGGAAGCAGGAACAATTTGCCCAAACCAACCTTAATGGGTTTCATGGAGGCTTTTCCGCTTCTGGCATAGAGTCGTACACTCAAAGGAGAATTGACGAGGTTAGAAGTGTTGCTCTTCTGCCAACAAACCACATTCAAGATAGGCAGGTCGCATGTCCACCTTCAATAGTCCCCAAATCAGAGAAGCTGGTCAGCTCATCATGTCTTCTTTCATTAACCTTTTTCATTTTTCTCCTTCTTTCCCATCATCCTTATTCCTGATCAGTCTCTGCAGACTTTCGATTTCCTGTCTCTGTCTGCTGGAGGTGGTGGGGTAAATTCCAGGAATACCAGTGGTGGTGCTGGACGAGTAGACAAGTCAGAAGCTCACTCCCAACTCAGTTTTCCTTTTGTTGATTCTCTTACTCAACGACATATCTCCACTGGTCAAAATCATTATTTGTCTACTTACTGCGACCGGCTCTCAGCAGTAGCATTGCAGCAGGTTTGCTTCTTGCTGGGAACATTCATTCATTGTCTATAATTGTGTCACAATATGTCAACAATCAGCTTGCAATTTTGTTCTAGGGCCAGATGCAGCTACCTGGCTTCCTTGGCAGTTCTGGATCTCCGTCTGTGCTTAACGGGCTAATGTTTTCGGCAAAGGAACAACATCAACAGCTGCTTTGGGCAGCCCAAGTATCAGCTCAGTGCAAGCCTGTGGCTGTGGCCAATTCCAAGACCATGACTCAGTATCCTGGTTGGCAAGGTGGAATACGAGGGTGTCCTACCCTGATCCCACGTTCTCAAGCAGTCCCTCCTCCTTCACCTTCCGCGCTTGAAGTACTCGGCCCTAAATACGCTCCCATGCCAAATCATCTTCATCACCAGCTTCCTTCCCTTAATTCGTCAGTACCTCCTCATGGCACAAAAAGGCAAGACCACCATCCCCACTCTGTATACCAAGAAACCACGGCCCGGTTTTACACCGGTGGCTCATTGCCATTGCAGCTACTATGCAACGAGCGCCTTTGAAGTGGGGTATGCATCTTTGAATTGAGCTGCTGGATGCTCTTCAACTTTGAGATAAGTAAATCGAAATTGAGCTCCCATGGACAATGTGTGTTGGACTCTGATCAGTGGCCATTATTGACCAGTTGAAGTAGTGGTGAAGAATGAGGACGTGCTTGTATGCAAGTGGGGCATAATCAAATGACACCATGACTTGACTCTTATAAGAAGCGCAGAAGTGCAGATTGATTGGAGAAAAGTTGAGGCTTCATCAGTGAGATTAATAAAATTAGACGGCATAAGAGGTGGCTCAACCTCTGAAAAGATCCCTCTCTCGGTGTTTTGAGTTCTTATCTCGTTCGGCCGCGGGAGAAGCTACAGTTTCGCTCTTATACTTCAACGGCTTCTGCAAACTTTAGTTAATCTTATCTACCTATAAGAACCATTTTGTCCCCGCTGTTCCGCATATAATGTACAGGTCAGGCACTCTGGCTCATGTTAATACTTTGTCAGAGGTGCTAAAGCTGCTGAAGGAAGACTCGGAGGAAGAGGAACGATTCTTCAAATGCTGAATTGCTTGTATGGAGCCTTAAGTAGAGAGCTTGAATTTTCAATAGTCAAACGGTAGGACATTTCTTTTTGCAAAACCTTAGATATATTTCACTTGTAGATATTTCGATGACGATCGGATTTTCATATATTTCACATGTGTATGTTTTGATGACGATCAGCTTTCAGTTAGGGGCTAAAAGGCTACGTTCGTTCCTCATGGTAATGAATTATATGATGAGAAGAGATGTCGTGTGGTAGGTTTAACATTCTTATGAAGTGATGTTGTTTCTTCTTACAACAATAAAAATCACGTGTGACGCCGCATAATGGATGAGTCTCCCTTGTTAAATTCATCGAAACTTACCGCATCGCATTTTGTCGCCAAAAGAAATTTATCGTATTATATTAGTTTCTGGTTAAAAACTCAACTGAAATTTAGCATGGAGCGTCGCATTTCAAGGGAAATAAAAACATACATATTAACGGAAGATTTGCTAAAGATTTACGTTCCTTTTTTTTCTAATATTTGGTGTATCTCTTATTATCGATTTGGATTTACTTTTTATTTTTTGTTTAGCATAATATTTGGCATATCTCTTAGAATTAGCCAGATGCATAGATCTTTTCCTTCCTTTTTTTTTTGTTAGGCAATATGTTGTATAAATATTCGTACTATATGTTAAGCAATACAAGTGAATTATGATTCATTTCATGGTATTAGAGCTAAAGATCTTGTGTTCAAATCTTACCAGGTACCATTTGCCTCTCCAATCAAATTTCCATAATTAGTATTAGGCAAAAGACTATATTAAGAGTAAAGGAGAGTGTTAGAATAGTTAAACAATAAATCACATGCTTTTATTTAATAGCTTAAACTTTTAAAATAATTGACAATAGTATTACAAAATTTCACAATACATGAACAAGAATATTTAAATAATAGCTAAAGTTTTAAGAACAGTTGATAGTAGTCTTTCAAAATCTTACAATGCATGAACGAGTGAAGTTAGAACGAGAAATCCGGTGACGAGGGTCAAGTTGCTTCAGTTGAGACGTCGCTCTCGATTCGTCGCTCTCGATTGGGCTTTAGGCAAGTGGAGAATACCAGAGGATCTTCCAATTCACTCCATGAGAGCCTGCAGATTATCCGCCTAAAGGGGTTCTTCATTTTGGCTTTGATCTCTCTCTCTCTCTCTCTCTAGCTTAAAGGCTCTGGCTTGAGGATGGTCCTTCCCTCTTGCTCGGTAATCATGTGCCCCCAGGAAGACTCTTCAGCATTTCGGCGGAATTATGAAGATGAATTTGCCCATACCAACACATGTGCTATGAGAGCCTTTTTACCAAGTTTAGGTCTGGAAAGCAGCTCCCATGATTCGACTACGACCTTTCAAAGCAAGCGTGGTGACTCCACCATCGGTAATTGCCGTAATCCATGATATGAACAAGCCACCATTTGATGGCTAAAAAAGCAAAGAGGGAAAACAAGTTAAAAAATAAAAATAAAAAATCATAACTTTGGGTACTTTATTTTTGGTCAATTAACTTTGAGTACTTAAAAGGTGTGTTTCATCATTAGTACAAGAAAAACTTAATGAAAGGGCTTGTACTCATATTAAGGTTCCTTTCATTTCACGGAAATAATTTCGTGGAAAACGTTTTCACATTTTCTGGCATTTATTTCACGGAAAATGAATTAGTCAAAGAAAATGTTTTCCTTTATTGGAAAAAATACTTTCAAAAGTGAGGAAAATGTTTTCTATTTATAGAAAGTGAAAAACGTTTTCCATAACTTCTTCCATGATACTTTCTTTCACAACATATATTTTCACTTTATTTTATGTTTTTTTCTTTTTTTAATCGAGGTTTTATTTTTTTCTTTTATTTTCTTTTTCTTCCTTAGCCTTGGTTGGTTGTTGACAATGGCGATGGCTAGCAATTGGCCATAGGCCAGCTCGAGACTTGTCGGCCTAGGGCGAGGCTGGAACTCACCAATGTCCGGTTACTGGCTATCACCATAGCCGGCGATTGGCCAATGCCAAGGAAGAAGCAATAGTAATAATAATAATAATAATAATAATAATAATAATAAATTAAAATATCAATTTAAAAATTTAAAACAATAAAAATTATTTAAAATGAATGCATGCAAGACAACATTTTCTTATTCAAATGGTGGAAAATATTTTCTAGTTTATTTTTAAATCAGAAAAACATAAGAAAATGCAATTATTTTTCAGGAAAATGACTTCCCGGAAAATAAATTCCGGAAATGTCACATTTTCCACTAAATGAATGGAGGCTCAGTAGCAGTAAGGTTACAGAGAGATCAGGCACTTAAATCACCACGACTACTGAAGGAAATATTCCGCATATACATGTGTGTGTATATATACATGCACGTTGCATACAAAGAGCTGATGAAGAGCCCACCAGAGAGATCCGTAAGATGAAGACGACGTTTGACCCACCACCCCTGTTCACCTTCTGGAAAATTTTTAACAGAATTCCAGTGAAGTGGACGCCAAGGAAAGGAGCCTCCTCTCTCTCCCTGATATTCTTGTTGCTCCCTTCCCTTCCCTTGCCTTAACCAAATATCTCTCCCACAACCTGCAACCACCGTTCTCTCCTTTTCCTCTCCCATCTCTCTCTCTTGAAAACTTAATAAGAAGCTCATCCTTGTTGCCACCTTTCACCATCTCTCTCTCTCTCTCTCTCTCTCTCTCTCTCTCACACGCACACACATACACATTCATACTTGCGTTCATGGACTCTGGAGGAGACAAAGAGAGGGCGGAGATCGACACGCGACCACCTTTCCGGTCGGTGAGGGAGGCGGTCTCGTTGTTCGGCGAGCGGGTCTTGGCTGGGGAGGTCTACGCCGGCAACAAAACCAGAGACGTAAGTTCGAAGCTCCGGTTGAACATGTCGCAATCTCTCGTTCAGTTGATTTCCTCACAAACTACTGTCGCTTTGCTGCCTGGTCTCATGTCTACTTCGTTGCCACACATCATGAGTGCTGCTTCTACTTTAAGCTGGCTCCAATGTCGGGTCATACATATCATTACATCTGGTCACTGATTGCCGTGTTTATTCGATGGTGACATTTTTTTGGAACTTTGAACTCTTTTGAAAGGGATCAAACAACAGGAAATGACAACGACCTTTATCTGCTAATTTAAATAAATTCACAACCGTCTCTCGACGTATCGCAACGGGTAATCAAAGTCTAATTGTTCAAGATGCACATTTTATTAGCCATCCTGCCTCAATTGAACTTCATTATTCTAGCAAGACATGGAATATTACTCGACTTGAACTTTATTGGGGGATCAATAGTCACTTTGGCTTTCGGTTTGGCTGATTCCTGTCAGCGAGAAGTGGATGCAATCAGAAGCAAGCATCTAAATTGTACCTTACAAACAAATCGGTTCCAAGTGGATTGTCTTTGCTAATAAAATTAACTCACATCATTATTCTTTTGCGACCAAGTCGGGTCCACTTGATAAAGAGAAAGATACGTTAATCTGACAGATTAAATGCTATACATATATATTATTTATGGATATTATTGTAAAGTATGCGTAGCTAGATAGTGTGATAATTCCACTAACAATATAGGGTAGCTTCGCTATCGGATAGTTGGTTAAGTAGATTGAAATTAGTAATCAGAAATTATTGGTTACACCTCTAGATTAAAGGAGGAGCCTCCAGGATTGGGAGGATCACAGCAGAACTGGAAGAAGCCAAGCAAAGGCTTGAGCAAGCGAGAGAAGAAGGCGAGCGGATGGCCAACGCCCTGTCCTCCCTGCAACAAGAGCTCGAACGCACGAGGCTAGAGCTGGCGCGGCTCAAGAAGCACCAACCCTACAAGCACCCCATCAACGTGATACCCGAATTGGAAGAGGTGGAGGAGGAAGGAGAGGAAGAAGAAGAAGACGATTTCAAAGACGTCAAGCCCGTTGAAGCTCCGACCGAGTCTGAGCGTGCAGAAGCGCTGTGGTTCGACGACGAGAAGACGGGTTTTGCTGAGAAGAGGTATGTGACGTTTGCTGCCGACCGAGTGCTGACTCCGCAGAGCGACAACGAAGCTTGGCAGGGACATCCTTCGATAGGGAACAAGAAGACGACCAAGAAGAAGAAGCCATTGATCCCTCTGCTCGGAGAGATTTTGTCCAAGAGGAAGGGACATTCGCATCGCCAAGAAGTGGCGTCGGTCCGAGACTGGAAGTAAATTAAATTTTCTGTCTTCAAACATTAGTGACAACCTCTTTATGTTTTTGATAAGCTTTCGTAGAGAAGGACGTGAGATGTTGAGAGCTGTTAATTTGCTGGCGGGATTGGTGTGTGGAATTCGAGCCATAGTCCAATGATCATGCAATTTGGGCTGTATTTTCAGCAAAAAAATAAAGGTTATGTTTTACGCCTAAAAGTGCCCCCTAATAACCCAAAAATTCAAAATCCCGATTGTAACAATTCGATTAGACGAGAGCCGGGAGTAGTTGTTGAGCTAGAGAGTTTAGATAAGCAGCGCTCTTAGCAGAGCCAGACTTTCAAGATGGCAAATGGGTAATAATGAATGGGATTGTGTATCAAATAGGGAAGAGTATTTTTTAGATATATATATATGAAAATTATTATACACTTACAGGAATGCTTTTTGATGTAATGGCAATAATTAAGCATGCGCGAGCACTATTGATATGGATGATCTTTGGTATGGGATGACCCAAAATAGACAATACCTCCCTCAATTAATCTATAAATATCATACCAGTAACTATATGCGTGGTGATTCAAGTATATCTCATGTCATAGTAGCATATGAAATTTTATCTGAACTTTTTTTCTTTTTATTTTGCCGCACCCCCTTATGCCGAGATCGTGTGGAATTTATCTCATTGCCGGTCTACTTTTTGTTCGTCCACCGTTGTTTCCGTCTACGATTAATCTTCCCTTTTATTGGCGAAGGTTACATTATCCAATTGATGGACTACTTGCTTGAACTGCTTGGAAAATGGACATATACGGAAAGACTCCGCGAGCGCTCAACGACCGCAATCGCAATCCAACAGCCTAGACAGCGACCAACCTCAAAAGGATAATAGAAAAGGCAAGACCATTATATTTTCTAACCAAGTGCGAGAATTAGTGAGAAATTCCAGTTCGACGTACACGCAATCATTAGATGATTCCGATGACGACCTGTACTCCTAAAATCATTTCAAGGTCAGAATGCGACCCGTGCAAGTCAACGACCACCATAAAAGCCATCCTGCCCCCTTACTAATAAGCTATCACGAAGCATTTTCGTTTCCCCATTTCGACAGCGTTCCAAGCATCCTCTCGGGTATGAAGTAAGGACCAGAAGCTAGAGCCAAGGCAAAGATTGATAAACCTCGTATGTACAATGTCACGAGAAGCAACTGCCCGACAGCAAAAATTGCACCGCCCGTGATATCAATTAAAGAGAGAGATCTGGTCTCGTCTCAGCAACGCCACTGAAAATATCAAAGTCCCCTTTCCTTTTATGAGCGAGGGCATGTCCAAAAACAAAGGCAATGTAAAGAATGAGAGCTACGGCATAACAAATTTACACCAACATCATTTGGTTCCACAACGAGTTCTGGTCCACCACCAACCAACCAAATTCTACTTCTTTTGCAAGCCAACATCAACAGTCTCCGAATCCGTTTCCTTTCTGACAGGGGCAGCACGGGCTTTCCTCAATTTGGCACGTGTTCGGTAAATTGTCCCTTCCATGATGGTTTCTTTCGGGGAAGGATTGCCGTTTTCAGTCGAGGTAGATGGCTGAACTTCAATCTGTTTAGCCGCAGCTTCGCTAGACGTGGCTTGGGTGGCATCTTGTGAAACCGGGGCCGTCTTCGTAGCTGGTGGAGCTGATGGAGCAGGAACTGCTTTGGGCACATTCGAAGGACCTGCCACTTCCGCCACGTCCCTTTGCTCCTGCATCGATGATGTACTTGAAGTGGGGGATGGCGGCTCCTCATTCTCAACCGGAACTTTAGAAGTGGGTTGGCGATTCACAGCAGAAGGCCCTGGGCGAGGTCTATTACCTCGCTGTGGTGGCTGTAACTCACAATATCAGATAGTTATTGCCTAAAACAAAAGCATCTTGTGCAGTTTGATATGATTCCTGATCTAATCATGCAAGTTTAAAGTTAAAACAGTCTTAGAATGTATTATGACAAGAACACCACAACTCATGGATCAGCAACCTGTTCATGATTCGGATACAAAGAAATGACTCTTGCGGTCTACTAGGAAAGTAAAGAAACTCGCCCGGTTAAATTGCTGCCTAGAAGATCAAAGCACCTACTTAATCTCGTGTAGTTAACCATGGAAAATCAGAAATTTTCTTACATCAAACTTCAGTATGACATATTGCTAAAAGCGTTAAAGGAAATCTCACATCATTGATTCCCATCATAAACATAGAAGATCTTAGCATCTTTTCTGACACTTGAGAGTGTGACATCATGATGTCCGATCTCCAAAGAAACTGTCGAGTCAATATTTTTGCAGCACACAGAACTTGCTTGATTAAAAGTAGGGCATTTACGTATACCTGGGTAGGGCGTGGCGTTGGTGTTGACTGAGAAGCTATAAACTGCAAAATGTCAAAAACTCTTGTCTGACCATAGCTTGCAGCTCTTTGCCAGTACATAACCGCAAAGTCTCCAGCTCGAGTCCTCAGTTCTAGCAAGTTGCGATCAATGTCATTCTCATGCTTTGCAACATAAGGTCTGAAGAACGAATCATAGACATAGGTTGTTCCCTGTCAAAAACACACATGAAAGATAAGATCATATGGTTCTACCGAGTTTGACTCTGAGTGATCAAAGACAGACTTGGTAATTGAAAAAGGCGCAAGAAATCAAAAACAACAATTTAAATAGAAACGAATCAATATGCCACCAATGTCAAGAAAGTTACATACCCTCGTTTTAGGATACCAAAGATATATAAAGAACGCCAGCTTGGCTTCACTGTACATAGGAACCCTTCAATAGGAAACAAAGAAAAGACAGAGACCAGTATAAGAACCCAGTGACTGCAGTCGAAGAACAAAAAAGCACTCCGGATGCTGACTGAACACCTACCATGAAACAAAAGTATCGCCAACTCTCTCGCAAACTGTCAAGAGAGCTACTAAAATCCTGCAGCTCATAAGCAAGAGAAATCAACAACGAGAGAAATTTCCCACAGACGTTGAGGACACAAAAAGCAATTTCAGCAAAGGCCAGATACCAGTATTGGCACCAAAAGCGAAGCCCATCGAGGTCTGGCTTATTCTTTTCGACGGTCTTGTAGCACTCATACGCCGGATAGGCATAGCCAAAGGCCAATCTGTCCGAGAGCAAGAGCTAAAAGTCAATATTTTACCATCAAACCAATAAGTTCCTTCACAAATTTCCAAGAAAAAGAAAGAAGGGAGGATTAGCCGAATACATACACCAGTCCTCTGGTAAGAAAGGATCCAATCATGTTGTAGACCTACATACACGCGGAGAAACCAAAAATAGCTCAGTTTCAATCACATAAAATACAGAGCCTAGCTGAGATTAAAAAGTTTGCAGGTCTCTATAGACATAATAATCACGATCAATATCAATTTCTCGACCAGTAAGGCCCTAACTACGCTGCGAAGAACCCGATTTTCCAAGCCAAACTACACGTTTAGGCCTCTTCGGGACAGAGAAATTTCTCTCCACAGTGCGCCTAAGAGTTCAATCGAGCCGAATCCAAATCTAACAGGCGAAAAGGAAGCCGCAGCCGCAAAGACATTGCTCTCTCAGTTTCTCGGCATCCGGATAGCTTAAGCCACAGAAAATCCGAGAATGCCGGGATTCGAGGAAGCAAACGAACAAATAGCCACAGAAACACAAAAGGATTAGGGCAAGAAATTGGCCAGAATATCTCAAAACCATTCGGAGTCCCCTACGCAACCGAAAAATGCTCATCTCGAGAACACGACTGAGGAATGAGAATCCCAAACGCCTCGATCCAGATCGACTAATCTGAATCCGGAAGCACGAAACAGCCATTGCAAGAGAAAACGAAAGACTGCCGCGACTCATCTCGCCCAAATCTACTCAGCAAGTTATCCTCACAGTAACTACCCCCGAACGCACTACCGCACCGGAGAAAATGGAACGCCGGCTCGGAAATCACTTCGCACCTCCGATTACAGGCTCCAGCGAACCAAGGCGAAGGAGAGACGCCGAACGTCGGAACGAGCGCGAGAGCTCGCGGCCGACGGAGGTGTAAGCAGAGATCGAGATCAAATCGCCAATGACAGCGAGGGGAGTCGCCGGTGGGAGGTCCGTACCGGCACCGCGAAGGCGCTCCGGCGAACCGTTGGGGCGTCGGCGGCAAGGCAGGGCACCCTCCGCAGAGTGCAGATGGTGAGAGAGATAGAGAGAGAATCCCGTACCGGTTCTGAGAAGTTTTTGAAAATGCCCTCGGGGACGTCATCAGAAGATAATACGTAACTCCCTAACCCAATTTTCATTTTTTAATTTTTTTTTAAATTTTTTTATTTTATTTTTGTGGGCTGTGGACTAGCTTATGTTGGTGGGCCCGGAGATGGGGAGGGCTTAAAAATGGAAGATGTGCGTTATGGATGGAAGGCAATGATGATGATGGTGCCGAGTCAGCCGACTGATGGAGGTAGAGTGGATTTGACGGCTAGAGATCGACGCTCCCTTTGCAAGTTGGCGTGAGGCGGGACAAACCGTGCTCGCACCCGATTGCTGCTCTATAAGCCCTCTTCTCCCCCGGATGGCAATCGAGCAGCTTAGGGCGCGTTTGGTAACGTTTCTGTTTAAAAATTGTTTCTGGGAACAGAAATAGAAAAAAGTATTTCTGTTCCGGGGAACAATTTTTGAACAAAAATACGCGTTTGGTAAACTTGTTCCGGGAATAAAAAATAAACAGAAACATGTTTGGTAAATTTGGATAATTTTTTTATTTCTTTTATTTTTTCTATTTTTTTCTTATTTTTCCTTTTTTTCTTTTTTCTTTTTCATTTTTTTTTCTTCTTTTGGCCGGTCGCCGGCCAAGGCCTTGGCCGGCGACCGGCCGGCGAGGGCCGAGCTCGCCCAGCGGCGGGCGAGGCACGGCCTCGCCGGGCCACCGCCAGGCGAGGCCGAGGCTCGCCGGCCGCTGGGCGAGCTCGGCCTCGCCGGCCTGGGCGAGCTCGAGGCCGGATCTGGGCGAGATCGAGCTCGCCCAGGCCGACGCGAGGTCGGCCTCGCCGGATCTGGGCAAGATCGAGCTCGCCCAGGCCGGCGCGAGGTCGGCCTCGCCGGGGGACGGCGAGCATTGGCCTCGCCGTCGTCGGCCTCGCCGGGGGCCGGCGAGCCTCGCCGTGGCTGGGCGAGGCCGCCGGCCCTCGTCGGCCGGTCGCCGGCCATGGCCGAGGCCGGCGACCGGCCAAAAGAAAGAAGAACAAAAAATAAGAGAAAAAAGAAAAAGAAAAAAAAATGTTTCTGATTTGTGTTCCAGAAACAAGAAACAAGTTTTTTTTGTTTCTTGTTTCTGTTTCTTTTGTGTTCCTGGGAACAAAAGAACAAAAAAGGAACAGAAACGCACACAAACGCGTTTCTGTTCCTTTTTTGTTCCCAGGAACAAAAGAACAGAAATTTCTGTTCCTGGGAACAGAAATAAGTGCCAACCATGCAGGCCCTTATTATGCTAGACATGTCATTTGACATTTGATACGTACACTGATTGGATTAATTGAAAGAATGCGTACCTTTTGCTTCTTTTCTTTGCTCCATTAAATAGGAATATGAGCTATACTTATTCCCTCTACTAATTGACCATCATCCTTTTTCGGCCGCCGCTCACTGATTGCTTAGGGGAGAGAAATTTTATATTATTATCGAATAAATTTTTATTTTGGAAACAAAAACTTTATGTTGCTATTAAATACATATTTTTATTCGAAAATTCGTTCGACAAATAGAAATAAAGTAAAAATATTACACTAAAAAACAAAATGATCATCATTTCACATTCTAAAACATCATTAAACATCATGTCATTGCCATGTATGGTGCTATGTCGGTGCTTTGCGGAGGAATTGGCGCGATCCCGGTCGAAATGTAACGGTCATAACAATAAAGTGAAATCTTAATATTTTGTCGTGATTCCCTTCATCAAGGCTTTAGATTTCGTGTCATTTGGGATGATAAATTGGGAGGGCGGAAAAAGCGAGGTGGGCTCCATTAGCGGGGGACAAGAGCGTCTAGGTTATGGACAGTACTAACGACTAGATTTGTACAGTGGATGAAAACACACGTAAATTGCCCCCCCACAAAGTTTTCGATAATGCTACTTTTCACCCCACCTCAGGCGGGTCCATTCCCTTGTCGTATTTTCAAATCGTACCACCCCTTCCTTCTTTTTTCACTTTTGTCCCGAGCCGGGGACCTTCTTCTCTTTGCTCCATCGCTCTTGGGGAGTCTCAATCTCTTTTTACCTTAATAAGACGGCAGACGTAAATGATGTTGCATAACGCCAGATTTTCCCAAAAATATGGAGATGGGGGACGAAGTTAGAAAGTTTTTATTAGCCTCAATCTCCTCATCTCAATCGGATCCAAAATATCTAGAGTGTAAATGATAACCATTTTGTTTCTAAATATAACTTTTAGTCGGTTATTTGTTTCTATTTCTATTTCTTAGGCAAGATTTTGAACAAAAATATGCATTTGATAATAACACAATTTTTTATTTATAAAACAAAAATTTATTAATAACGACACGAAATTTATCCTTCCCAAGTAGCCAATGGGGAGAGGTAGCGATAGATGAGCAGCGAACTAGTAGCAACGGCAAGTAATGAGAAAAAAATTTGTTTTTGTTTCTATTTTCAAACTTATTTTTGTACTAAAAATTTGTTCCATAATTAGAAAATGAAATTGTGTTACTAAATAAATTTTTGTTCAAAACTTGTTTATGATAACAGAAAAATAGATCTTATTAGAAAGAGAATGATTATCATGTGCGCACCTTTAGTGAAAATAAATAAATACTCAGCCTAAACTTGGGTTTTTAGCTAATTTCTCATGTTTTCGAATTGAATTTAGGCTGTAGAATTTTTTTTTTTTATCAGTCCTACTTTATGTCTACTCTACACTCACTCTCAGATTTTTGTCTTGCCTTTTACAGGGTATGAGAGTCAAAACCCACTCCTGAAACTTACTCGTCCCCACCCCATCCCTTCTGAGAATGTGGGGATTTGAACTCTTCACCTCCCCATTCCATGTTGGAAGGGTGACCACTGAGGTAAATCCCAGTGGTTAAACCGTAGAGATTGAATAAACTTAAGAAGAGAGGGGACATATGTAACGATTCCGAGGTCCCGTTGGCGTCGTCCCCACCGTAAAAAAGAAGGCCTAATTGCAAGCCAGTCGACTAACACAACATGCAATTCTTAAATGCATGAAAAGGTCGGTTCGGTTGAACTGCTTTCCTAAGAGCATGTGACCCGTGCTCTTGTGGCACTAGTGCCATTTTTTTATGTCCTAACCCTACGTCGTACCATATATAATAATATACTTTTAATCACGATCATAGAATATAAGCCCCCATATAAGGTTAATTTCGTACACGATTCATCTCCTTATATGTACATTGGTGCATCGATCGCCATATTTTATCATGGACTTAAAAAGCAAGTGCGTAAAGACAATTTGGTGCTCCCCCACCAATCACCATTAGTCCAAAGTATTAGGTCGATTAGTTGAAATATAATTAATCGCGGCTTTTGTGTCGTTTAATTTCTCTAATTCTTCTGACAAGTCTAGTCACGACCGGAGTCCTTTTATAAGGTGACAATAATTGGGCGAGGAATCGTGCCTTTAAGAAAACAGTTCACTGTGTTCATGACTTTGGCAAAAGGCCTTTATTCCTATCTATGAATATGGATTTGATCTTCTTCTTTTTTTCGGTGACTTTATCACTTGTGCAAGAAAACTAGGGGAAACTAAAGAGGGAACAAGACTCGGGATCCGCATATTTACTGTAATTAACGTAAAAAAGTAGAATTGATAAGCTCAATAAGAACGGCGCCGAAAGATTTTATGGTATGTTTGGGGAGGAGGGGAGTTGTGGTAAATTTCGAAATTTTTGTGGAGGATGTAAGGCATATTTAGGTCTAGCCTGCCTTCTTCGGTTGATTCAGCCCGGTCGATCCGACTTCAACTTGGTCGTGGCTAGATTGATCGATTTCAGGTGCGAGTCGACTTCTGGCACACAACGGCCTCCGTCGATTCCCATGATTTCTAAACATGGCCTAGTCACCAGCCTTATCGTGGTTGGCATTTTGTGCGATCATCGAATGCGACCTAGGCGCGATGAAAATTCCTTCAGAACGGTGCTATGCTCCCGCAATGCTATATGGCGTGGTACATTGCGCAAATGAGCACCAACATGAGCACAACATGAGCACAGTAGAGATGAGGAGGAGGAGGAGGAGGAGCTGCAGCAGCAGCAGTAATTGTCGTCTTTAGGACGAGCGCAAAAACATTGTGGGAAGAATACTATTTTGTAGGTTCGAGCGCGTGTGGCGTGCTGTCTTTTAGAATGATTATAGAATGCACAAAACATCGGAACGAGTGCATGCACTCATGCATCGTCAAAGGGAGAGAAAGTATAGTCGTCCTGTCGTAGGTAAAGAAAGTCTTCTGTTCGTGGCAACTATCATTTCAACCCAAGCTTAGCGATAGCGGAAGCCAGGTATATGCAGCACCTACTGGGAGTCGAAATGGCACTGAGGTACTCAGGCCAAGGACCACCTAGCTCGGTCGAGCGGAACATGGTGGTGGATCCTCCGAGAAACGCGTGGCTTTCCTCGAAGGGACAGTTCACTGGGGACGAGTGTACAAATGCCAATGATCCCCAGTTCGCCTGCAGGTGTAATTCCTTCATGTGCTCCCAATTATTTGTGTCTGTTGGCACGTCGCTTTCATCTTTCCTTTTCGTTCCCCACAAGCCCGAAAGAAAGGAAGAGAAAAAAAAGGCTGCCCGTGTCTACTGTCTAGTCTCTCTTAGATACTGCAGCAGGAACCACAGAAGCATGAAGGAGATGCTGAGTAAAAATCTTTGATCCCTGCAATGAGGTGCTTGTTATGATGACCTTCTGAATGAAAATTCCACTGGGTGTTAACAATCAATTAGTGGATTAATACCCAGTTTTGAGTACATCTCGATCGTTTAATCGCCTTTTTTTATTTTATTTTTTTGGTTCGCGAAATGGGTATAGTTAAAATGGAGAGGCCCTAGAAATCATGTGCCCTGATTAGTACTTATAATCATGCTGCACAAGAAATAGAGCTCCTGCAACAGGGGCTGGTAGAAACTTTCTGGACCACATTACTGATTGCTGATTGGCTTCCCCCTTTCGCTTTGCCACTCTTTGCGCCTAGGATCCCGTTCATTTCAACTTTGGCTCGCCGAAGGAGAGTGTCGACTGTGAAACTTACAGAAAAAGTTCAGACCAGTGCACTTTGATAATCACAAGCCCAAAGCAACTCATCCATACCTGTGGCAATGTCAAAGCTCAGTAAATTAGATTAACTTTCCGCCAAAGTTAACATACGGAAGCCGCTAATTCTGACCTCTTGTTGGATGATCCACTCCTCGACGTGTTCTTGAGTTGTGATTTCATACTAGAAGCTACTGAAAGATCTTATAGACAAGGTCCATAAGCCTGTTGTATAAATAAGTAACAATTATTGCTTACAGAGAGCACAGTAAATCTCATGGCTGTGGTTTGGGGGAAAGAATGCAAAATGAAGGGAAACCAGAAAATTGAATGTCCGCTTGGGCCATGTAGATTACTTGGGCTCGACCCAGATCTCGATTATCGCAGGAATGGTCACAATGATGGGCCAAGCCCACTACATATTACGTTGACTGCATGGTGCAAGAGTAATGCTTGAATATCGAGAGAACCGAATGATGTGATAGGCCGTATGTAATATTCTCATAAGTGAGTCGTGTTTATATGCCCAACCATCATCTCGAAATTTAATTGTGTAGATTCATCTTTTAAGATGATTGATCATCTCTTGGCCAAGCTTGTTTTAAGTACACTAGCAAGGTTGTAACTTGTAAATTTGATGCATCTGTGTCAAAATACTTAAAAAATATTTATAAAAAAAAAATATCAAGATTTTACCTTTTCTCATGTTGTGTAAGACATTAGGTATGATGTACTTGTCATTGTCGGCTCATTATTCCGACACCTTCAGCTAAAATGAAAGCTTATTAAGAGCCACACCTCATTGAAGCACTCTCTTATAAACAAATGGTGATCAGTCCATGTTTCTTTTAGTTGAGCAAGCTTGAGCTCGAGCTACACATCTATACAGGCCAAATGCTAACTTTGTTAATTTTGATGGGCCACTTTCTTATATGTTTTTTATGAGACGTATTGACAATATTAGATATAATAATTTTGGACAATATGAATGGAAAATAGAAATTATAAAGATACAATAGGCTGAAATCATACATTGATATGAATTAGCACTTTTCTCATGATAACTCAAGAGGGTAGTTCCAAAATTAGATTTTGTTTCGCGAGATAGCTCGCGTCGCCTTCCTCGACAAGAGTTCAAAACAATCACCAAACATGACTACGATGCGCTAAGTGCAAGAGACGGAAATCTCTTCCCTAGACAGTGGACACGAGCCCACCGAATCTGGTTCGATCTGCAACGTTGATTTTGTGGGCCTCACCTAGACTGGATAGCAAAATCATCGGTCACCATGGACCAGAATCCGCTGAAGCCGGTTCCAGGCGAGAAATGTCGAGAAAATATTAGGTGTGTTTAATATACCATGTAGACTGGTGCAACAAACCATACAACGATAGACACGTGGTAAATTTGGGCCCACCTGTCAATCCCCACTCTCTTCGTCGACCTGTACTCTCTCTCATTCCCTCCGTTTTTGTCCCCAACTCTCTCTCCCCCTCTTCTCTCTCTACTTCTCTTTTCTTTCCTCTTGCGTCCGCCATGGCTCGAGCTCGAGTCGGCTCATGGCCACTTCAGGTCGAGGAGGGACGGCACGCCGCCGGACGGAGGCTCGTTGAGCTTCGTTTGCGGTGAGATGGCTTGAGGACAAGCTCGAAACTCAAGCGCTACCCAAAGCTCCGGGTTTGAGGTCAAGCGAGTGTCGTCCATGGTGGATGGGAAAAAAAATACCCAGGAACAGGCGAGGACGACCCACGTGATGAAATCGCATTAAATAAGGAAACCGAAGCTGACCCGATATGCCTAAGCGTCCGTTTACAAAACCCATTTGCTCATTTCCTCCTCGCAGCTCCGCGCCGACCCCGCCTGTTGAGATTCTTCAAGAAAGTTCGGGTTTTTATTTTTCTTTTCATCTCTTCTCGTTCGTCCGCCTGTTCGATTGTCATCCCAGAGAACATTTGGGAGATGGGTCTGATATTCTCGAGCGAGTCTCTGCATTCCGCGCCCCCCGCACAGGCGGTGACAGCCATGTACGAGCGTGGGCGTGCTTGTGAGCAGGTCAGCCATGAGCCAACTCGAGCTAGAGCCATCGCAGTCGCAAGAGGAAAGACAAGAGAAGTAGAGAGAGAAGAGGGAGGGAGACAGAGGGTCGCAGGCAAAAACGGAGGGGAGGAGAGAGAGTAAACGGTGATAGGGATGGAGTGGAGACTGACACGTATGGATCAATGTAAGCTTTATTGGACCATCCTACGTGTCATATTAAACACACCTAATATTTTCTTAGAAATAATGGTCCATTCCATTCCTCCGGTCCGTGCCGGTGCTGGCCACGTGGCAATCGCGATAGAGTCGTCTCCAACAGCCCCACATATCCAGAAATTCCGAAACTCGTGGCGTCGGTGAGCTTCGCTCCGCCTTAGCTTTCTTGGAGAGCGGCGAAACGATGCTTCTCTGTGTTCGTGTCTAAGAATTGAGCAGACCAGGGACCTTCTTACAGAGACATGTCGCTCGCGCCTTCGCTTCCTCGTCTCCGGACTCCGTTCCTCCATTCTTCTCCGCTCAAGCGCTCCCCCTCCCTGTCCGCCAAGCCCGCCAGAGCCCACCGACGCTCCTCCCCGCCCCTTTCTTACCCGCGCATCAGAGCCGTCGATCTCGACCAGAACACGGTTCGTTTTTCCCACCACCCTTTTCGTTTCCCGCTGCAGAAATGGCGTTTAATTCTTTTCTGGGTGCCCAGGTTGTGGCCATATCGGTGGGGCTCGTGAGCGTGGCCGTCGGTATCGGCGTTCCCGCGTTCTACGAGTCGCAGATTGATAATGCTGTGAGTTTTCTCTGCATCTCTAATATTCGATGTGTTTTGAATAAATTATGGAGTTCTTCGAGCTGTTTGATCGTGTGCTCATTCGGGAGTTGAAAATTTGTGTTTCTTCTCAGGCCAAGAGGGATAACACGCAGCCGTGCTTTCCTTGCGATGGATCCGGCGCTCGTAAGCTATCTCGGACACCCCCTTTTGACATAGTGTTGATTCTTGAGTAGTAGTGTCCTGATGCTTGAGGTTACTATTTAACACGTTTGAATCGATGAAGATTCTTGGGTCGTTCTGTACTCGTTGAATTGCATTGCTTTATGGCAGAACATTGAATAGTCTTGCATTCCTAATACGATCCGACTCGATAGATCCAGACACATGTCAGTGCTTAATCATTTGTCTGTCTTAAAAAGTATAAAGTAGTTTGCATTGGCTGGATCATGAGCGAGCTGCTTACGTGATGGCACTTTCTATTTGGCGAGGATTTTGCTTTCTTGTCGATTACCTTAAAATGGAACCCATTGAGCTGTATCAGAATGCACGCCTGTGCGGCATGATGAGTGCTATTGGACAATCTCCTTTTTTCTGGGGTGGCGGGGCTTAATTCCATCTTCATTGAAAGATGCTCTTATGAGCTCTCGGGAATTTGGAGCTGAACTCCATGCTAACTGCTTCAGTACATCGCTTGCTTCACTCGAGCTAGAACCCTGGTGAACTCCAAAGTGATATCTTTTTGGCTTCATAGGATCAATTGAGCACTTTAATGATGGTATGTGTATTTGCTGACTTTGACAAATGAAGAAGATTCTCATTTCAAACATGACAGTGAAAATTGAACTCTTAAGGAGTCCAAATATAAGCTTTAGCTGTGAAGCTGTCGGTGTTGTGGATTTGCTGGGTATCTAATTCCGACTGATGCAACTCACGGTTTATTGTATATAGTTAAAGTCCAAATTTGATGTAACATATTTTCTTTCATTCCGTATTCTGAGAAAGTGTTGCCGTCTCCAGAAAGGTGCAGATTCTGCACGGGCACCGGCACTGTGACTGTGGAACTTGGAGGGGACGAGAAGGAAGTGTCGCGCTGCATCAATTGCGATGGTGCTGGCTCTTTGACTTGCACCACATGTCAAGGATCTGGGATTCAACCCAGATACCTTGATCGCAGGTAAGCTTCTCTCGGCTGAATCTCTGTTTATTCTCTCATGGAGAAAAACTCCTGGATATTGATTTTAGATCGAAGCTTAAGCTATAGTCATCCACATAAATTACTTGAAATAGGCAACGAAACTGTCGGGCCTTATCATGACAGAAATTCAGACAACAACAGCAGGGATATACTGCATTATTGTACCCCCTTGTGAACCTCAAAGCGGGTACACTGATTCAGTCTTTATATCGGGACTTAAGATATCGACACAAGTCCTAAGGTGCTCGTTTATCCTGGAAGAAAACGACATACATCCTACAAATGGATGATTCAATTACTTCATTCAATTAATCATTGCTGATGTTGCACTTGATTCCAGCACAAAACAAAACCTAGCTCAAAAAAGGATTTTATTAACGAGTTCCTCCAAGCACTCATTAGGCATACTTAATAATGCTCATTTCCAATGAACTGATTGCACATAGTACGAGAGAGACAGTGCATTAGAAATGATAATTACTCTTTATTTGGATGTTGGGTCACTTGTTAACAAAATCCTTCAAACAGTTGTTGGTCTTTGGCTAAGTGACTTACATGCACAAGAGAGAGAATTATTACTGTCCCGTGACAAATCCTGAATGATAAAAAAGGGGAATGCTTTCAAGCGCATCCCGGTGCAAACTAGCTGACTGAGCCTACGGCATCCTTACCACTTTCTGGATAGTGCTGCATCTTAGTTTGATTCCCCTACCACGAGTAATTGCATGCTATGGTCTAGGTGACAAATCAACATCTGTCTGTATGCTGTGAATAAGCAGTTAAATCTTGTGTGGAAGGAGATGTAGGATTTGAAGTTCTATCAGCCATGGAATGTTCATAGAACCATAATGCGCATTTTCCATTAGTATCAGGACTGAATCTACAAATTGGTTGGCCTTATAAGGTTGGTGATGCTCATGTAATTCATATATATTTTGGGTGGACAGAGAGTTCAAAGACGATGATTGAAGCCCTTACACTGGTAGCAGCAGCAGCAGTACGGATGTGGCTTGAAGACTCACGAACAGTTACTTGGGGAATCATAGACAGAGCACCACGTTTTTGGAGACCAATTGCATTATTGTTTGATTGTGTTTGTTATCTCTGCTAATGTTGTAATCACAAATTCGCAATTCAAAACTAAAGTGAGTCAGCTTTCTCTGTTCTTCTCGTGTACATCCCTCTACCCGTTAAGAGACTTGGCCATTGAGAATAAGAAATTGCCAATTATATTCACTGTAGAGTGTAGTGCAGTATAGCGTAGTGTTGTTGCGGATGTGCGACATATAACATATCAGTGAAACCCAACTAGTATAAGGTTAGCAGACAAGATTTAATAAGAACCAAGTACCCTCTCAATGGGTAGCTTGAATCCACTAAATATGAGTACACAAAAAAGTGAGTTTTTGGACCCATTCCAACACATTTAAGCTTGGGCAAGCCGTCCTCTTCTTTCAAGCCAAGTCAGCTCAAATTAAAATCCTAAGTTCATCTCAGCTTGGGCAAGCCGTTCTCTTCTTTCAAGCCAAGTCAGCTCACATTAAAATCCTATGTTCATCTCAACAGCAGGTTCCTCTTTTTCCTCTCTTGATGTCTGATAGCTACTAAAACCCTACGAAGTCTCCTATAGATACCATAACCAGCCACCTGACTCACTGAGCAAAGCACACAAAAGCATCATTACAATTCTCTTCTCTTGTGAGCCCACAAGCAACAAACCACATCGGCAAACTTGGCAACCCTAGTAGCTATCTTTGTAGCCCTCCTGTTGATGTCCCATGCCGCCTTGGCCCACCGGACCATACTAACCATAGTCGAGATTGATGATGACGGAGAGGAGCAAAAGTGGAAGCTACCACGAGCAGCTTCCGATGCAAGGCCTTGAGCAGTGTGAGCATGAACAAAAAAAAAAAAAAAAAAAATTTGAATTAGAGACGAGATCATTCAAGGTTTTCCTTTTTCTCTTTTTTTTTTTTTTTTCCTTATAAGACATTTCTCTTCTGTAGCCTGGAAATAAATAAAAAGGCAATCAAAAAATAATTTTTTTGCTAAATAAATAAAAATTTAAAATTTAAAATATAGTAAAAATACAAATAAGAACAATAATAAAAGAGCATGAACATGTAAATAAAGGACCATGAAAATAAAAATAAAAAAGAATTACGAAAAAGAAAAAGAGTTTCCAAAAATACAATGGCATGGATTGAGTTCTTAAGTCAAGCCCATTTCACACAATTCAAATTTCAGCCAAAAAAAATTAAGTCATGATCTATTTATTCTAAACCAAGCCTAACTCCAAAACTATCCCAAGCCCATCTTATATTATATCCAGTCCATTATTTTTTCTGCCCTTTCTATTTCGTCTTCTTCCCCATGAGGTTCATCTTCCTTTGAACCTACCGGAATTCCTTTCTCTGACCATTGACTTTTTCCGCCAATGTTGGCAATTGACATCACCAATTTGACGCCCTGGCTATTGGCAAATAACAACCGTCATCACACGATCGTCAATAGCCTATTACAATCTCGATTCCTACTATTTAAAACAACACTATAGGTAGCCATCACTAAACTTCGTTTTCTTTAGCAATCACTATCCTAGTGAAATCAAACAAACACGCATATGCATAATGAAATAGGAAATTGACTACAATTCTCAGTATAGACAAGGTATATGATAGCCATCATCGAAGTTCACTTTCTCCAGCAACTACCGAAATCAAACAAACACAAAAATGCATAATGACACTTTAACTCAAAATTTTTCATTACAAGTCAACATTAGTTTCGCAAGGTTTATCCAAAATCTCATCGATTGAATTTGGTATACTACTAATTCCTAATGAAATAGAGAAGGAACATAGTAATGAAGAAAGAGACGGTACTTGATTTAGATTGAATTCACTGGCTTCTCCATTCAGTTGGGAAAAATTTCGATGACTAGTGTAGCCAACAATGACAAATTGGAACAATTTAGGAATCGATCAGTTAAGAATTTGAAAAGACTTTTTACTCGATGATTTCCCTTCTCAACACTCTCCTCTTGTTTTCCTTTCTTCTCCCATTTTCCCTCCTTCTCAACCCTATCCCCGTCAACCAACAAATTCTGCTTCTCCCAAACAAAATCTGGCCAAGTTAATAATGTTCTAGAAATCTCTGAGGTTGTCTTCAATCTCATGCCTGTGATGCCAATTTTCGTCATTTTTTCCTGTTAAATAAGGTTGTGTTTGGTCGACCTTAGGGTGGATGTAGTTTAACTTTGCAAATGGGTTTTTGGTTTAATGCAAATGCTGAAAACCAAAACGCTTTGGGGTAATGTAAATTGTGTTTGATGAAAACTCTTTATAAAGGAATTTCGAGTTCAAATAGTGTTGGGCAAAAAAAAAAAAACTTTTGCAATGGGCTCTAGATATGTTTTTTTATTTTATTTAAAAAAAAAACCCTCGAACCCTTCACTAGCTCTACCATGACAACCATATAGCAGATTTCCTAGTCTTTTTTCAATTAGAAAAGTAAATATTCTTTTCAAGATCAAATATATTGATAAGCTTAGACCAAGCCAATGGCATATTCAAAAGTAGCATACTAATCACAATGCACCTAGGTTGATCTAAACACATTATACACAACATTGTTCTAATGGGCCATCAAACCCATCTATTCCCATCATTTCATGGTTGACGGGCTCTAATTGTTCTCATTGAGACAGAGATCACTTGGTAGAATTAAGCTTAGCAATTTCCTTATGCTCATAAGAACATGAGCCAATAAACTTGCCATCTACGCAGACACTAGCTAAATTAGTTGAACCTTTCTTCCCTTAGCTTATCTCTAAGTTCTTTCCCTACTTTTGACAAACCTTAAATAGCATTGTGATCAATTGAGGCTCCTGCTGCAATTCTTCAGAGCCAACAATAGGCTCCAGTAAACCTCTGAAGATCTAAATACATACCAAATAAATTTGTTTAAAAGACAACAATGATAACAAAATAGATAAATTGAAGATCAAAATAAAGGAGTAAAGAGGGAATTTGTTGTGACACCCCGAACCCTCCTTAGGGTCGCCACAGGCACCTGACGTTACACCTAATGGAACACTAGCTACATCTCTCAGAAGAAGCGTCATAAATTATAGGCACACATTTTTTTTTTTTTGAAGAAACGGTCCCAGCGCGACTCATTAGCAGAAGCAAAATATAACATCGCCATCTCTCCTTCCAACAACCATGATACAATTGCACACCACTAATCATTATGAGAAAAGACAAAGCCACGACACTTTATTTACATATTTTCAAGATGGGTTTTCTTGGGTCGGTACATCAAAAGAAAGGCCAGGACATGAAGCCACATTTGGCCATAACCCAAAAAGAAACACTCGACCCACTACGACTAAAGTGCAAGATTCCCCATTACTAGTGTCGACTAACCATCCCAAAAAGTTTCAGCTCCTACTTGACACACACGGGCCCTCACACCCATCCCGGTGCATCAGGCGGTGGCGGCGGCAACATCCCACACATCGCTTCGTCTCGACGAACGTGGACGGATATAAACTCCTGAATGACAGGGCCCCAGCTAGGCCCACATCGTACATCACTAAGGGGCGCACTCGAATAAAAGTCAGTCCATGAATGGTGGGACAGTCGATCTCCACACACTTGACCTTTACATCTAAAGGAAGGCCGTAAAATACGCCCCGCGTGACAGCAGGGAGCGGCATCCTGCTAATCTGAAATGTTGGTCCCCGAAGGGGTGAGAACAACCACTCAGCAGGTAAAGGAATCCAATAACCACTCAATGCATCATACAATACAATCACAACATCATACATGTCATGCATGCATCCAGGCATACTTACCTTGAAGCCATGCATATACCATCATACATCTTCATCACAATCATAATAAATACATGTCATCATGCTACAGGTGATCATCATCATATCATATATGCAAGTCATCATGCCATAGGTGATCATTATCATATCATATATGCAAGTCATCATGCCATAGGTGATCATCATCATATCATGTCATATATGCATGATTCAATTTCTACTTTTAATTTTCAATTCGATCACCACATTACTCTTTCTCAAGATCGTCAATTTTATCCCATACTTTACACTCGCACTCCATCTTGGCATTGAGAGAAAACCTCCGGCATTTAGCCATTTAAGGCCACCGGGCATCCGGCACCCCCATATTCCGAGCAACTTGCATCCCAACTGGCATCACGAGGCATCCCCTCAGGCAAAGACCTCCGAGGCTTCCGACACCCAACCATTCCAAGCATCCTGATACTCCCAGGGCCATTCGGCCATGTATCTCTATACATTCCGAGCATTTGGCACCCCCCATCCCGGGCATCTCGCATCCCAACTGGTATCACGAGGCATCCCCTCGGGCAAAGACCTCCGAGGCTTTCGGCACCCAACCATTCCAGGCATCCTAATACTCCCAGGGTCATCCGGCCATATATCTCTATACATTCCGGGCATCCGACACCCCCCATCTCGGGCTTCCTGATACTCCCAAGGCATTATCATTCGCCATAAACAGTTTCCTCATTTATCATTATTCATGTTTACCAATTTAGGTCTCAACTCAGCATGACACATGATGTAATGGCAACAAAATCACTTTCATCCTTTGATTTATACATGTATCATTAGTCATCATCATACATGCAGCAAGTAGGGGTGTCAGGAACTGAACCAAAAATCGAACCGAACCGAACCGAAAAAATCTATTTTTTCGGTTCGGTTTGGTTCTTATTAAAAACTGAAATCTCTTTTATTGGTTCGGTTTTGATCGGTTAATCGAACCAAACCCAACCATGAACCGATAAAATATCTTTTATGGGTTCGGTTTATTCTCTCCCGTCCCGACTCTAGGTTTTATTCTCTCTCGACTCTAGCCCTCTCCTCTTGTCTCGTGTCTCCTCTTGGTCGGCTTGGAGGTACAACGCGCGACGGCGGCAGGGACGGCGACTACGACAACGACGGCAACCGATTGAGGGACAGAGCCCCTCTACCTTCTGCAACAGCGCGCGCTCTGCTCTAGATTAGGGGGCAGCCAAAGTCTCTCCTTCGTCACTTTACACGCTGTTTGGCTAAGACCAGACAAAGAACCATGGTCCGAAGCAAATTTCTCGTCGTTTTAGCCTTATACACCCCAGGAGACAAAAACCTCCTCCTCCTCGTCTTTTGCTACCTTGGGAAACTGCATCGCTACCCCTCTCTCTCTCTTTCTCTCGTTAAGGTGACTACTTTTCTCTCGAATCTTGGTTGATGGTGATTCTTGCGTGCAATTCGTGCGCATCGGGTTCGTTAGAGGGTCGTCAGGTTGATGAATTTTGTGGGTGGAGTTCGGCTTGACATTCGGCTGGACTGATCGAATGAACTGGGCTCTACTTTCGTTTTGTAAAAATTGCTTTTTGGTCCCCTGGGCGGGGAGTTGAGTTTGGAATTATGGGATTTGAGTATGCTGGCTATGCTTGTGGTTTCATCCGGTGTCGATGATCTCTTGCTTAGTCGATTCCAGTGTGGGAAGCGAAAAGGGTTGGTTTTTCCCGTTATTGATTCCAGGGTAGTGTATGGTGTCTGTAAATTGAGTTGCTGAGCGAAACTTCAGTTGGGTTTTGCGTGTTTTATTTATTACGGCCGTCGAAATGTTGCCTTGATTCTTTCATCTCTGCTAAAATGGCTGATTGAGATGCTAGATTATCTATATAGCAACTTTTAATGTTGTGATTGTTTTTCCCCTAGTGGAAAGAGCCATAATTGAGCTTTAAGTTCTAGATATTGTGGAGTAGGTCGTGAATCAAGAATATGTTTTTCTAGTCATGCTAGTCTTTAGTGATTTCAAGGACAATCATATTAGTTTACTCTGTTAAACAAAGAACCAGAGACATTGAGTTTTCTTTGAATATATCCATGATGTTTGTGTAGCTACACTTTGGCGATAGTGGAGCGCCAAATCAACTAGAAATTGATCACCGCATGCTGCACACCAGGTGCTTGATGAAATTCCTGAGAAGGGTCTTGCTGTTCTTTGTGGCGGAGAGCTTCCTTACTCCTTTGGTTTGGTCCCCTGTCTTCTTAGCAGGAATTCAACGATGGGTCTTGTGGTTTCTGCATTGAGATAATTCTTTTTATCTTCGTAGTTGGTTGAAATGATAACCCAAGTGAAGCTATTTATCCCACATGCTCTTTTCACTTTTCCCTCGTTGAACTTTTTTGGGTGTTCCCCTTTTGAACACCTTTTGCTTGCTTATGCTCTGATATCATGTTCCGGAAAGATGTCGATCGACATGCCTTTTTCCTCTTCTATGATTATGATGGAGAAGAAAAGCATGAAGGTCTTCTCTCTTCAAATTAAAAATCGAGGTTTCTATGTTGAGCTGCACTCTAGTTGAATCTAAGAAAAAGTTGGTGTTGTGAAATGTTGAGGCAAGTTATCAATATTTTGAGTTTACAGAAAAAAAATAAAATTAAAAAAAAAATCGAAAACCAAAAGTTGAAAACCGAAAAACGAAAAACCGAACCGAACCGAAATTTCGGTTCGGTTCGGAGAATTTTTCTATTGGTTCGGTTTTCAAAAAAACCGAACCATTTACACTCCTAGCAGCAAGACACAATCATTCATAAAAATAAAATTTATGGAATTCGTACAATTTAAAATAGTCCATTTATCATGCCTTTTTGAAATTCATTTAAATCCTAGCTTACACCATTTTTGAAAATATTTAAATTAAATGTCCCTATGATTCTCAAAAATCATGAAATTAAGGCACGTGATAGACAAGAAAATAAGATAATGATTTCATGAAAAACACATGGCCAATAGAGTTCCACACAAAAGATATCATTCACACAAATAGAGCATGCAATTTCGGATAAAAACAGAATGTACAGTTTTTGAAATAATTCAATTAAAATACCCGAACGACCTCCGAAAATTATAAAATTTTACCAGGTTATAGTTAAGACACTAAAGTAGACTTTTTATGAAGAATTCTAGGCCAGATTCGTTTTAGATAATTTCCTATAGTCGTCCGAAGCTTCTGGTTCTCATACCGAAACGTCCAGTGTAGTCATCTCCGAAATACCGAGTTTTTACCCACTTATACTTCTTCATTTCCTCTGAAATTTGGATATGTTTTACTTCAAGAGGTACCCTACAACTTTAATTAAGGGATCTAAGTCAAATTTCCAAAGAACAGTCACCATATGGGTCCATGAAGTCTCAGGTGTCCAGTACTACGTCTCCAGATTTTTCGTCTTCAAGAGTAAGTCGATTCACTAGGCTATACTTGTTCATTTTACTTAAAATCTGAGTATGTTAGTATTTAAGATGTTCTCTACAAGTTTCATGAAGAATTCAAAGAGATATTCTTGATCAAAATCAACATGCAACCACAGATCTACAAAAAGGTCAGCAAAATCGTTCCAAATCTAGTGTCTCCGTAGGATGAGAGTTTTACCCCTTAAATCTCCACCATTTTGCACCAAATTTTAGTATGTTGTATTTTAAGATATTGGCAACAACTTTCATGAAGGATTCAAAGTCAAAATCGAACTCAAAACATGCATGCAAGCTCTCACAAGATTCTGGCTCAGGCGGTTCATGCGAAAACAGCAACATCACTCAAGAACAAGTCATTCTAGGTTCGGTTTCTCCCTCCTAATCACCCAAAATTCGACATTACTCCAAACATACATGCAACACACGCATGCAAGAGTAGTAAGAGGATCCTAGCTTGCCTCTAAACCAAGCTAGCGACGAGCACACGGTGGCGAACGGGCGGCAAACGGGCGGCGACGGCTCCTCCTCCTCTCGGTTCCTCTCCTCTCGGCGCCCTTCTCTCTCTCGCAACCGCCTCTCTCTCTCCTCCTCTTCCTTTTATTTCCCCAAACCTTCATCATTGGCAATGATTACTTGCCACTCCAATTGGCCAATGCATGCAAGTCCTCCTTGCCACTTGGCAAGGCCCATGCAATGGGCCGGCCACCCTCCTTCTTGGGCCTCTCTTGGGCCGGCGACAGCCCCATCTGTGGGCCTCTATTGGGCCGGCCATTCGGCCCACCAAGAATCTCCCCTTTGGGCCTAAGGCCCAAACCTAAATAAAATTAAAATTTTCCCTTTTTATTCTTTCTTCTATAAATTTTAAATTTTAAATTCCACATGGCCAAAGTCTTGTAACATTTTATTTATAGGAATTTAATTTATGAGGTGCATAGCCAAGCATAGATTATTCTCATTAATTACCTAATTATAAGCTTTAATACACCTTAGAGCTTGTCTTGAATTTTTGGGATGCCACATTTGTATTTAGGTTTCCCCCAGAAAAAAGGTTCACTGTAGTGTTGCATAGTTAACATTGATATGTTACATTACATGTAGGAAAGAAAATCATATGAAAGACATATTAGTACAAAAGTTATTATCGAAGTTCTTGAATAAAGTCTTGCAACTGTATCATAATTTCTGTTGAAAGATCTACTCTGGCATCAATTGTCTGCTCTAGAGTCGATTATCCCTATAATATCATCTCTACTTTCCAGTATAAGTCCATCAATTTCTCTTGTCAAGTGACCTTAACTTTTGCCAATCTATTTCTTAGAAATTCTAATTAAAGTTATGAATTTCCTCTTCTAGAGCTACCGGCAATGTCTTTGCTAGAGGACGGTTGCTGGGAACCCCATAGTTCTTCCATCATGAGTGGCGACAAAGTTGGACTCTCAGTAGCAAAGAAAGAATCCACCACTAGAGCTGGCGAAAGTTGTAGAGGCGGAGATAAACATAAAGGTAGTAGAGGTTTGAGGCCGTGGAAGCGATGGAGGCGATAGAGGATTTAATTCAAATGCTTCCCAAAAATTATTTCTTACCAGTGCAGGGATGGTTGGACACTTTATGCCCATGAAGTGTATTCGAATTCTAGCTAGCTATTTTTGTCCATAGGTATTCATCCTAACAAAAACGAACAACTCCATACATTGCAGTCGAGGTATACTTCAACCAAATCCCACAATGGGCTACTTTTCACTCTCGACATGTTGATTATGAATCTATAAAGAGTACAAGGAGAGCATAATTAACTAGCAACCACAACAAGTACTATTTTTTTTTTATTTTGAAAAATGGGGGATTTAGATTGTGTTATAAGACTTGGTTCGAACAGAGCTTGCATGTTAATTCACGGGTTAGGACCTTGGGGCATGAATTGGGCTCTCAACTCAAGCTCATTTCACATAAATCAAATTTCATCCAAAAAAAAAAAAAACAATGATCTATTTATTCTAAACCAAACCTAATTCCAAAACTATCCTGAGCTTGTCTTCTATCATATCCAACCCATTATTTTTTCTGCCCTTTCTACTTCGTCTTCTTCCCTGGAGGTTCATTTTCCTTCAAACCTGCCGAAATTTCTTTCTTCAACCATTAACGTTTTCTACTAATGTCGACAATCAACATCTCCAACCCAACACCTCTACTGATGCCCAATAATTGCCACCACCGCACCACCACCGATAGCTTATTTCAATCTACATTCATACTATCTAAAACAACACTAAAGGCAACTGTCACCGGACTTCACTTTCTTCAACAATTCTCATTCTAGCGAAATCAAATAAATACACATATGCATAATGAAACAAGAAGCTTACTACAATTCTTAGCCTGATGAGGTATGTAATAGCTATTACTGAACTTCGCTTTCTCCAACAATCAACAAAATCAAACAAGCACGCAAATGCATAATGACACTTTAACTCGAAATTCTTCATTGCAAGTCAACCTTAGTTTCGCAAGATTTATCCAATCTCACTTATTGAATTTGATGCACTACTAATTCTTGATAAAATAGAGAAAAACATAGTAACGAAGAAGGAGGAGAGAATACTTGATTCAAACCGGATTTACCGACTTCTCCATTCAATCGGGAAAAATTTTGATGACCGCCGATAGCTAACAATGACAAATTGGAGCAATTTCATAATCAATCAGTTGAGAATTTGAGAGGATTTTTTACCAAGTGACTTCCATTCTCAACATTCTCCTCCCATTTTCCCTCATTCTTAACCCCATCTTTAAAAAACAATAAATTTTGCTTCTCCTAAATAGAATCCGACTAGGTTAGTAATGTTCTAGAAATCTCCGAAGTTTTCAGTCACATGCCTGCGATGCTGATTTTCCTCACCTTCACCTATTCACTGACGTTGTGTTTCGGTTGGCCTTAGGGTGGGTTTGGTTTAACTTTGCAAATGAGTTTTGGGTGTAATGCAAATGTTGAAAGCTAAAACTTTTTTAAGGAATATAAATTGTGTTTGGTGAAAACTCATTGTAAAGAGACTTTGAGTTCAATTAGTGTTTGGCAAAAAAAGATTTTGTGCTCTCCTTGTACTTTTTATTGATTGATAATTAGCATGCCGAGGGTGAAGAGTAGCCCACTGTGAGATTTGGTTAAAATATACCACGATTGCAATTGAGCTAATTTGTTTTGTTGGGACGGATATCTTATGGACAAAAATAGTGTGGCTAGAATTCAAAGACACTTCATGAGAATAAAGTGTCCAACCATCCCTACATAGATAAGAAATAATTTTTGGTAAGCATTTGGATTAAATCTTCTACCGCCTCTCCTGCTTCCACAGCCTCAATCTCCACTACCTTTGTTTCTACCTCCACCTCCATTGCCTCTATAGCTCTCGCCAACTCCAGCAAATTAATCGAGAGAAGCACTAGCAATGGTGGATTCTTATTTGCCTTTGAGAGTCAAACTTTATTACCACATGTGATGGAAGAACTATGGAGTTCCCATTAGCCATCCTCCAGCAAAGACATTGTTGGCAGCTCTAGAGGAGGAAATTTGTAATTCGATTAGAAATTCTAAGAAATGGATTGGCAGAAGTCAATGTCATTTGTCAAGAGAAACCGATGGATTTAAATAGGAAATTAGAGATGATATCACATGGATAGTCAACTCTTGAACAGACAATTGATGCCAAAGCATATCTTTTAATAGAGAATATGATACAGTGGTAAGACTTCATTCAAGAACTTCAACAATAGCTTTTGTACCAATATGTCTTTTATGTGATTCTTTTTTCCACATCCATTGTAACATCTTGGAGTTAACCCATTCAAGACTACAATGCACCTTTTTTTGGAGGAAACCTAAATACAAATTCATTATTTATTCCTCTATTTTGATCTTCTGTTGTGTTATCATTGTTTGCTTTTAAATATATTTCTTTAGTACATGTTTAGATCTTCAAAGGTTTACTAGAGCCTATTGTTGGCCCTGAAGAATTGCAACAACCGCCTCAACAGATCACAATGCTATTTGAGGTTTGTCAAAAGTAGGGAAAGAAGTTAGAGATAAGTTAAGAAAAAAAATGTCCAACTAATGTAGCTAGTGTTTGTTGTGACCTAACCCCCTTTCATAGGAGCCGAGAGTTAGGTTTAAGGGTATTGTCAACTTTGGGCTGACAGTTTTCCAATGACTCGAGCTCTCTTTAGTTCATATCTTGCATGACGTCGGGTGTTTAAAATTTTAAATCAATTAAGCTTATGCGAATTTTTACTAAGCAATTGCCACTAGCCTTTTTGGGGTCGGCTAGAAATCTAATAAGATATGAGAAGATATTTTATTATTTATGTAACTAGAGATTATAGACTTGCGGAATTGATTATGTTAGCCCTAAGACTAAGCCCTTTCGGTAACTAACTTGATCATGTTAACTAATGTGATGGCAACCTATCAAAGAATTTTAACTGTCATTCTAACCACTCTAGAGCAAGAAATAACATCCAATATATTGAAAAAAAAAAATAACAACTACGTATAATCGTAAAGGAAAGCACACAAGCATACTAACAATGTCCATTAAAAAAAATAGTCCAAAACAAAGAACCCCATTATAAAGTCCTAGAGGCTTATCCAAATTTTGGGCTTTGATATTTTAGAAAGTTCTCCAATTTTTCGAAAATTTTCTGATTTTTTCACAATTTTCTGAATCTTTAATGATTTTACTCATTTTTATTATTATCTGGATTTTCTGATTTTTTTAACGATTTTCCGAATTTTCTAAATTTTTTTAAACAATTTTCTTAATTTTTAAAAATTTTCTTATTTTCCAAAATTTTTAATGTTTTTTCAAATTTTTTAAATTTTTAATGACTTTATGATTTTTTTAACTTTTTTAATTTTTTTAGAAAATATTATTAAAACAGGTGCGGACCGTTTTACCTAATTCGACCCGTTGACCCGACCCATCTACCCAGATCCGACGCGAGCCGGATTAAAACTGATGTTTTTAATATTTTAATATTTTTGATTTTTTTATTGATTTTCCTTTTTTTCCTTTTTTATTCTTTTTATTTTCTCTTTTGTCTTTTTCCCCTGCACTCTTTTCTTCTCCTCTTTAGTCCTTTTTCTTCCTCTCTCTGCACGCCCGAATCTCTTTTACGCCTGCAACTTCATATCCTCTCTCTCTCTCTCTCTGTCTCTCTCTCTCTGTTTTTTTTTTTTTTTTTTTTGGAACCCGTATAACCTAAAGCCGTGCCATTCTCCATTGACACATATGCTCCCACCACCGCACAACGCCGGCTATCTAATCCGAACGGCGTACGGCACTTCTGGCCACTCATTCCGGCGACCGCCAAACACCGGTGAAAAAAAAATATCAAACCGAAGCTGACGCCTGTAAACTCTAACATTTCTAACGACTAAACAATCATAAGCGCATTTAGAATGAAGAGCAAAGCTGACTTAAACGACCTTGACCCGTAAGCAACGCCGGTAAGGAAATCACCGACCGGAAGGAGGGAGGATCCATGGCCGACCAACTCGAACCGTGTTTTTCACCAAATCACATGACAAAGCAAAGAAAACACGAATATCAGACATTGTTCAACAACTACGAAAGCAGATATAGAACGATCGTGAGTCGGAAACACGCATCAACTTTCAGCATTCTATGGAACATTTCATCGAGCACTTAATGAGCAGCCTTGTATTTTTATTTTTATTTTTATTTTTTCGGTACGATTTTTAAACCGTTCCTAGCTTAACGATGATACATATTAGACCTAGATCACCATCATTAACAACAAAACAGCTTCGTCTCGTCACTGTTTACCCCACTCGGCCAAAGAAAACAGGGAGAGAAAAGCAAGGGCTCACTCGATTTGTTTGGTGGAATTAAACCTCAATGGGCGATGGCGTGGAGCAGGCTTCTCCTTCTGCCAATGATGAACTACAGCTCTCGCCCCAAAGAAGAATAGTTCGTGGCTCGACCCTCGGTCGGAAACCTTGAAGGTCGGAAACACGATCGATGAAGTTTCTTCTTCGCTCCAGACAAGCCCCTGTAATGAAGAACAGATTCTCCGATGGTTGAACGTTGCTCCCCTCTGAACTCAGAACCAGAGAACCATCTAGAAATCAATTCCTTCATGCTTCACGCCCCCTTTAATGAAAAACAGACGTGCGTGCTGACGCTTCTCGCCTCTCCTCCACGCTCATAGACCTGACGTGAGTGGGTCAGAGAAAGGGGAGATGATATGGGCTGGGCCTTGCTCTTCCTTTAAGTTCTGGTGGGCTAATGGTGAGAAAAATAAAAGGAATGGGCTCGATAAGAAAAAAGAAATAAATGGGCCGAAGGAGAGGGGTTTTGGGGGGCCTAAAATTTATTAAAACATTGGGCCAGACATGCCGACCTGCTCGATTTCATTTCATCATTTTTTTAATCATTTCATTCATTTTAATTTTTTATGTATATTTATGCTTTTTACCCTTTTATAAATATTTTTATATTTTTTCAAAATAAATGGATATTTAAACCATGTTTTGCTGAGCACAAGAAAATTGCTAAGCTTAAAGCCCGTTTGGTTTAACTTTGAGGAAATGGCTTTATATTTCCCCAAGTATCTTTGAATAAATGGGTATTTTGTGAAGATAAGTGTGTTTGTAAACTCATTTTTTGTGTATATTTTGCAAAGCAATTTTGGGGTGAAAAAAAAAGGAAAAAAAGAAAAGAAAAGAAAAGGGAGGAGGAGATGCAGCTGTGTGGAGAGGGGAAAATCGTGGGGAGTAGCTCAATAGTGGTGGTGGTGGTGGCAGTGGGGGGTAGGTGGCTTGCCTGAGGTCGCCAACCTCAGGCGACACCGACCTCAGGCGACACCTGAGGTTCCGCAACCTTAGGTGACACCACCTAAGGTCGAGTGACCTAGGCGACGCCCAAGGTCGCTCGACCTCAAGCCACTTCTCCTGAGGTCGCGCAACCTCAGGTGAGGGTTTCCAACAGCCAAATCTAGCCACTCGCAGTTGAGCGTCACCCACCAATTGAGCTTTGCAGTGGCCAATTCCGAGGAAGAAGACGATGAATAGTGCCTTTTTGAGGGCACAAGAGGAAAACATGATTTTCTATAAGGGCAATATTGGCAAGAAAAAAATTCATTAAACTTCGACTTAGCATTCTGAAAATGTTGAAAACTTAAAGCAGGTCCGAACCTACTTTGGGCTTTCAACATTCCAAATGCTAGCATTTGATAAATGGAGCCTAAAAAATGTGAATCAAACGCTTAATATTTTTTCCAATGGACTTTAGGGGCTCAAAGCCCCTTGGGAATGCTGAACCAAACGGAGCCAATGTTGCCAAGTGATCTCTATCTCAATTAAAACTATCAAAGCCCGTCAACCATGGAATGATGGAAATAGATGGGTTTGTTGCCCATTAGAACAAGTACGAAAGGTTTTCACCCTCTATGTTCTTAGAGGCATAGCGTCTAATGTGTTTGGATCAATTTAGGTGTATTGTGATTAGTATGCTACCTCTTAATATGCCATTGGCTTGGTCTAAGTTTATAATATATTTGATCTTGGAAAGAATATTTACTTTTCCAATGGATAATAACTCGAAAAACTACTATATGTTTGTCATGGTGTGGGTGGTCTACTGTTCATAAAGACTCGATTGCAGGTGTCATGGGTTAATCAATCTAGTGTTTCTTACCCGTGCGATTTCATGGATTTCTTCTCAAGTCAACTTTACTGGCTCACACATTGTAAAGAGAAACTCCGAAGAGAGAAGTTCTAGGTTGTATTTCACTTATGAGATTGATACAAATGAGGGGAGGAGATTCCTTTATATACAAGTACAAGGTTAGTTATAGCCATAGATTTTATTTTCATTTGACAATAAATGTTAAATTCCTCATCTACCTATCTTCTCGCATTTATGACAAAAGTATGTAATTATTGTATCACCCGTCTCTAAAAGTATTCTAGAATACTTAAGAAAATCCTAGGACTCAGGAGATGGTCGAGGGTTGTTTATCCATGGATCGATCAAAGTCCTTTATATAGAAACCCTCTTGATTGTGTCACTTCTTTGGATCATGACACGTGGAGGCAAGGATATTGTCAAAATTCTGCTGAGCTAGTTTCTTCCCTTCCAGTGAATTCTCTTTAGGCTGCCGACTTTAAATTCAACTTTTCTTTAAAAAGAAGTTCTCTTTTTCTTGTCAACAATATCATCTGTCTATGACGTCCTTGACTTTTTCTTCTGCTGCTTCTCTCTTTTATATTTTCTTCCGTCATTAGCCATTATTGTAATACATTGCACGTTTTGTGTGATTATGGGATGCAAAATTTTGTTTTCTCCGACGATAGAGCAATTTTCCCTTTCCTTACTGCACAGCTCTTTTATGGGTCACTTGCAAGTGATGTTGCTAGAATCCGTTGATTTTAAAGGTACTTGAGAACAACTGGCCACTTGCCAGATTGAGGTTGATGACCAATCACAACATTACTAAAGTTAATAGGGATACTTAGGTGGTTCTCCTGTCACACATGCATAAAGTAATTTATCGATTTGGAATAAACCGAACTTCCAATAATTGCTGAAAGTATTGGTCTTACCATTGTCTGCTTACAATTTTCTAATCAGGCTCACATGATCCGGTAATGTTTAACTGGGAACTGAATGGCAGCGGTGTGAACAAAGAAAGTGGAGAATGAACTCCTTTTATAACCGTTCAATCTTCTAAATCAGTTTCGATTAAAAAAAAATCTTCTAAATTAGTTAAAATAAGGTCAATTGACAGAATATAGTAAGAATCAAGAATCCTCTCAAAAGTGTGATTATATACGTAGATCAAATCCATTATATATAATTAAAAAAGTGAGTTTTCGACCCATTCCAACACCTTTCGGCTTGGTCAAGTTGTTCTCTTCTCTCAGCTCAAGCCGGCCCAGATTAAATCCAAAATTAGAATTTCAGGCCTCGGATTATATTTGCCTGCTCATCGATCAATTCTAGAGCGTGTGCACGCCGAGAGTATAAAATCATATATCTCTGAACCAATGACCATTATGGGACCAGCCACCATATCATGCCACTATAAACAAATGTATCAAACCCAACTTTTGCTTCGATTCACTCAGACCTACCTGGTCCAAGATCTCGCAAGAAAAAGCAGGGGGATAACTTTTCTCCTTTTTGACCCCAATAATGCAAATGGTGACAAGGTCGAGCTAATGTTTATCCGGAAGTAGGAACGACCTGTCCTAAAAGAGGTTAAGAAACATGTACAGACCCTTCGAGAAACTCGACGGCAGGTTCCTCTTTTTCCTCTTTTCGATGTTTGATGGCTACTGAAACGAAAACGAAAGAGAGAGCAAGACAGCCCCCATCCCTTCCCGACCCCCCGCCATTCGCTTTCGATAGTCTCTTTCCATACGCACCAGCCAGTCGGCCAAGGCCCTTTTTCGTACGGGTCTAGGACAGGTGTGCTCGTCCCCTGTGCACACGAGGTGGTCTTCCATGGTGAACTTACAGTATCTAGAAGGCTAAAATTTGCAGCAAACCCATCACAATCTCTTTCCCTTTTTTTTCAACTTTGGAAGAAAAATTTGGACAATCAATGACAATCAGAATGTACAGATTACAAGAAGGATCGGATTTCACCGACAAGCGATCCAATCCTTGCCCCCCCACGAATATCAGAAATTCTTCTAACCAAGAGAGAAATCGTAGACCCGAAATTTCAACAATGAAGAATTAACAAAGAATGCAAAACCCCCCATGATGATATCCCCGGCCTATAAAACAAAAGGCTGCGGTGGGGGGACTTGCACGACCCTTCTTCCTTTACGTCCTTTCTCTTTTTTTGAGGAGCCCGAATTATCTACGAAGTCGTGTCAACTTTTTGCCAGAGAATCCCTAAATCAAGCGGTGGTTAATCTTCCATGAAAAGGGTAGCTTTCGTGTCTGTGTGAGTACTTTAGTGTTGAGGGGAAGATGTTTTTCTTTGGGGGAGTCAACGGGCGATGTCTGACTTGGTGCAGTGGCCCAGCTGCTGCTCCATCTCCCAGGTCAGCTTGGAGGCCACCCCGCTGTGCTTCGGCTCGTACTCCTGCAAAACCAAGAAGCCAAGTCGAACCGACGCCTCAGATCACGAACGAACTGGTGCACGAGTGAGATAATAAGAGGGAAGAGTCAAGAATTCTGTACCTCCAGCTTGGTGAGGAGCTCGTGCGCCGTCGGGGCGGAGACGATGATGTGGCGGGCGGAGGGGGTGACGAAGCCCTCGTCCACGGCCTTGTCTATGAACGACAGGAGCGAGTTGTAGTACCCGTCCACGTTCAGCAATCCCACCTGCGGGTGTCACACAAGGATCAGGGGGGCGTGTTCTTTTTAACCTTTTCTCGAATGAAAATCGAACATGACAATACCCATCGTTTTCTATCCACGTTTTAGAGAACGGCCTTCGCTCAACACTAAGAAAATGGACATGGCGTGATCAGCATGGAACTAGTACCTATCTTGTTCTTTCGAATGAGAAGTCCCACCCTGGGTACTTCCATTTTGTTGTTTAATTATCGTGACATACACACTAGGTAATTTGCTAAGCGATGACATGGGATTCGGTCGACAGACACCAATAGAAAGATGCGAAATTTAAAGAAATGGAGTTTTGCGTGGCTACCGGCTTATCATGGATTCCCAACTGAGCCCATGTGATCACCTCCAGGAGCTCCTCCAAGGTCCCATAACCACCTGCACAGAACCCATCAATTCAGTGGACCATCCTTTCAAGTCCGTACGCTAAAATATGCAAAAAAAACGAGTCCACATCAAAATTAAAGAGGAGATACCGGGCAAGGCGATGAATGCATCGGCTTGGCGGGCCATCTCGGCCTTCCTCTGGTGCATGCCTGACACAGGTCTCACTTCTCCAATTGTCTCCCCCGTGATCTGAACACATAACGCGTCCTCGTTAGATTGATCCTCATTAGCTCCTAAATTACTACTTTGTCTCCCTAATTTGACCATTTCGATCAATCTATTTGGCGTCTCAAAAAATAATCTCAATTATTGATGTGTTCAGGCATAAATTCCAAGACAGATCACGATCGCGAGGACGAGGACAGAGGCATGATTGATCATGTGGGGGTGCGAGAAGTGCTTCGGAAACTTCTAAATGCAAAGACGTCGTCAACTTGTTAATGCAAGTAGCTCTTTTACAAATCGCTGATCGTCAACTTGTTAATGCAAGTAGAACGTTTAGAAGAAACTGCGCAGTTACCTCTCTCGGCATCAGCGTCTTGGGAATCACTCTGCAACCAAAGAAGACAGAGAATACAGGCAAGGGTTTCAGGCTCAAGTGGCGACACAGAGAGGGACAGAGAGAGAGAGAGACAGAGACAGAGACAGAGAGAGAGGGAAGTGGTTTACCCCAACACGTGGCGGCCCCCATCGTAAACAACTTGAGAGACTAGACCCATCAAACCAATGCTTCCTCCACCATACACCAGGTCAATGTCCCTTTCGACCTGCAAAAAGTATATAAAATGGTTGAAGTGACGTGTTCGACTCAAACGCAACACCGCCCCTGCGAAACGCTCTCTGCCATTCGATCGAAAAATAGCGCTCCCCCCGGAATAATTACATCAATAATGGCCATCCTCCTCCTAGCGCACTCCTCTTATTTTAGTCCCACTCTCCTCCTCCTACTCCTAGATTTTCAACTCCACTTGATTCCGTTCTTCTTGCTCCACAAGAAAAAGGAAAGCTCCGACAAACAAGCTCACCTGAAAAACAGGGTTCCCCCCTGTTTCTCTGTTTTGCTCTCATCTTTCCTGATTAAAATTCACTCTTCACGAATCATACGATGCAGATAAGTAATGGTTGCATAGCTTCTCGGTTTGACGAAAAGGACATTAGAGCATGCTTTGGACTTTATCTAATCAAACTGCTCAGTTAAACCCATACAGCTATGGAACAGAACCGGGACATGCCCCCGATAGATATACGACACAAAGCAAGTCCAACTTCTATCTACACATGTCTAGCCCAAGAAAGTATAAATCTTTCCATTTTCATGCATGCAAACAATTCTCTCTTCTCTAGATCAGAAACTCGGTAACAGTTCTTTAAAAAAAAAAAAAACTCGGTAACAGTACCAGTTGCTTTCCGAGTTGAATGGCAGCGAGCTGATAGGAGGGGCTCTTGCCAGGGCTGCTCCCGCAGAAGACGCAGACGCGGCTGAATCTCGATTTCAGGGGGCTCTGGCGTTGGTTCTCCATGAGCGGACAAAAAGCTCGAGCTCGGGCGCAACCCGCTTCAAACTGCAGGGACTAGGGGCTTTCTTCTCCTCGCTCGTCGTGTCCTTGTCTTGGATTCACACAACCCGAGCGAAAAGAATATCAAGACGGGGGAGATGGATGGATGGATGGATGGATGGAGAAAACAGAGACCCGCGAAAGGGAATGCGGTTTGTGGTGTGTTTGAACAGCCAGCAATCGATCGCCCAGACGACCGGAGCACGAAAGGTCGGGAGGAGGGAAAGGAAAAGGAGAGGGAAAAGCAGAGGGCCAAAAAGTTGGAGGGCGAGGGAATGAGGACTGTCCTCTGCCTCCTCGGTCCCCTTTTTATATATCCATATCGATTTGTCAATTATCGATCAACCCCACCCGACACGTCACATCTTCCCCTTCCTTCAATTTCTCGTCTCGTGAGGTGATTTGTTATTTGCAGTAGAAAAATCCCCCTGCCTTTGGTGAGCCCGTATATCCCTGGAAATCCAGTCGCATAATTTTGTACATGGAGCATTGGAGAAAAAAAAAATTCACAAAATAATCACCTCCGTCGTGTTAATTTCTAATAACATGAGGATAATTCATCCTTTTGACAATTTCAGTGTATTCGACAAATGCTCGGATTCCGATATCGTGATCCACTTTTGTGTCTTTGTTTTGATTATAAATCATCTGTGTTTGACCATCGGCCGTGGTGGCTTCGCTGGATAAAAACTTCACTGATCCTTGCTCAAAAGTGAGATATTCGAAATTCAGTGAAGGTGCTTAGTATCTTAAGCGAGATGTTGAGGTGGTGGGTTATCCACTAGCGTCCTCTCAGATTTACTAGGTCGGTTGTCAGTTGCACGGGGGATGGTGGGTCATTTGCTAACGTTCTCCCAAATTGCTCAGCCAGCTGCCGGCTGCCAATTGTATGGGGTTATCAAATTTACTTGGCCAGCTACCGGCTGTATGGGAGGTGGTGGGTCCTTCGCTAACGTCCTCCCAAATTTGTTCGGCCGGTTGCTAGCTATACAAGGTTATCAGATTTACTCAGCCAGCTGCCGGTTGTATGGGGGGTGGTGGGTCCTTCGCTAACGTCATCCCAAATTTGCTTGGTTGGTTGCCAGCTGTACGGGATTTCTGAGTCATCAAAAAAAAAAAAAAAGCATCTGTGTTTGAACGAATTGAAAAACGGGTTGTCCTATTTTGTGTTTGGGTGAGACTTGTCTACCACCACCGCTCATAAGCCGAAAGCATAGATTGTGAGTGATTTTGGAGACACGGTTGACTCCCTGAAAATTTGGCAAATAAAGAGGCGTGAGATTGATAGCCTTTGTACCAAACGGGCGGGTGGTAAATATTATAAAGAGTATCGTGTATATATTGTACTCTGATTTTTTATTTTTATTTTTTTTAACAATCTAGCGTACTTTATTTTGAATGAGGTACACGATGGATTTAAATATATGAGACAGAATATTCTACGGGGCTCCTCAAATTAAAAAAGATTCAAAGGAAAGTCCATACCGCCGCTCGTGATGGCCATGACGGATCTCGTGGCATGCACGTGAAGATATTATTTGACATCTTTCGCATTATGAAAGAAAGAAAAATAGAGGAATATTTCACAAGTGCATATATAATATATATGTCTATACATTCTGAGGGTTGAATATAAACATAAATTAATATATGGTATGCACGACATCCCACCTTAAGGGGGGAGTCTAGATTGTAGAATCCGAAGGTTCATACAGAGACGGTCCATTTGAAATATAAGATGGAATTACAGCTGTTTTGTGTTGTTCTTTGGTATGTGCATGTGGATGATATAATGTTTAGGGTTTGGTAACCTCTTAGGGCTAGATTCAATATCGTTTTCAAAGATTCTCAGAATAACTAATTATTAGAATGATGGGTTTGGATATGTGATATGAAAATCCTTAATTAAGCCTTTTTATGATGAAGAAATATCGACTGACCACTTGAGTAAGTGGTGCTCGAGAATGAAAACAACTTATTTAGATTCAGGCATCTACACTTTTAGACTTGACTGACCTAGCAAAATTATTAGTGTCGTGCTTTTTTTCTCTTTTCTATATAGTAGATCTCCTATTCATAAGTATGTTAAGAAAAAAAATTTTAAATTGAAAGATAGGAAAATTACCAAAAATGTACTAAACCTATTACACTTGTATCAATTCAATTTTCAAATTTTTAATATGGCCAATTTAATCATAAGCTTTTTAAGTATTTTCCATTCACTCTTAAACCTTGTGTCAATTGAAATTTAAATTTTTTGATGATTTATCAATTTAATAATTTTCATCAAATTTGGCTGAAAATCGATAACGTAGTGGTCTAGCCAGTGCTAGCTGTCTTACATGACACGGTTAGTGCTAACATGAATAATTTTTAAATTTTAAAAAATTTTCTTGAATTTTCTATTATTGTTTTTTCTCTTTTTTTTTTTTTTTTTCTATTTTCCAACCGTGGACCAGCAACCTTCGCTTGGTGTGGGCAAGGGTGCTGGGCCCTCGCTTGGTCTACGCAAGGGCACGATCCTTGCCCATTGGCTGGTGAAGGTCATGGCGCGCTCACAAGGGTCGCCAGCCCTTGCTTGTGCCCAATGAGGATTGGTTGGCAACCTCGCCAACCTAGGGTTAGGACAAAAAAAAAAAAAGAAAAGAAAAGAAAAGAAGAAACAAAATAAAAATAATAAAGATTTTAAAAAATTGTCAATGTTAACATTTTTTGCCCAAAATTGGCCAATAAGACTAAACTGACAAAATATCAAAAGGTTTAAGATTAAATTGATCAAATTAAAGATTTAGGATTTAATTGGCATGAATGAAATAAGTTTAGAATTTTTTATTTTTTATTTTTATAATTTTTTCTTGAAAGATTGTGCAAACTATCTTTCACTTGTCTTATTTTAAGAAGCTTTCCAGTCCAATAACGGTCTGTCTATCAATCGTGATATAATGTTGAGCCAATGTTGGTTTTTAATCTTTTTGAACAAGATAATATCCTCAGTAACAACGATATCACATGTGACATTAACAGATTGTCATGTCATTAATTCCATTTTGAATTTCATGTGGTAGGTGATTATAAGAGAAATTGCCGTGCCGCTCATAGTTTCCTATAGATGGATAGAGGGCTTATGATGTCACCATAACAAAAGATCTATATCAAATAAATGTCAACTTGAGTTGTCATCTAGTCAAAAGAAATATACCTAAAAAGGAGTCACATTTTATTCCATTCTATTACGAGGAAATCTCATTCAATCATGTCTTTAATTGATAAATTACAAGTTATGGACATCATTTTCATGCAAAACTCAACTAAATATAACCCATGTTTATAACTTACCAATCAAAAGCCTGCTTGAAGTAAAACATGACCCATATTTTAGGTTGATCTCATACGTTTTCTTCTAAAATAGAAAATTTTTTATGGACTATAATAAACATCTCAGTTTCTTCCTTTCGCGTCATTCCTATTGACTTGTTTTGGGGCAATATCTAATCGGTGACACCTTTCCCTCCACTGAAAAAGCCACGTGGGATACTATAATTCATATTGATTTGTTTTGGGGCAATATCTTATTGGTGACACCTTTCCCTCCATTGAAAAAGCCACGTGTGATACTATAATGCAAGAATTGATAGGCTTTGCCCTTGCCATATTCAAGATGATTATGCGATGAAACAAGAGACATTGCATTGCGCGTATAGTTGGATACTTGTCTTACGACTGTTTGGAAATTTTTCTGTTGTATCTGGATATTATATTCCTTTTGCCTTGCGTGTGGACCTCATAGAGTTAAAGATAAGATGTGGACGTAACCACGTCAAAGGACCACTAGAGGTCAGAAGAAAATGCAAGATAGCTAAAGCATCGGACAAAACAAATATAAGAGCAATTGTTGAGGAAAGTCTTGGTCTGTAATTTGTTGTCTTGTTAGAAAAAAATCATCGTAAATAAGAGCATTAAAAATGAGAAGAAATGAACGGAGAAATCCAACTGTATATTTCTTTTGTTAGCAACTTGGAATTGCTTAGACGGCGGTCAACTGCATGAAAACGACGACGGAGATGAAAGAACCGACCGTTCACCCAACTCCCTTTGCCTTTTTCTGTCAAATTTCAATACCTACCGCACAAAGTAAGTGTAGGGAATGGGGCTGAGTTCTTCATGCACCCGCTCGGGTCTTTTTCGACATCATGGGCGTTCTCAGTACAATGATTCAAACCTACGATATAATCGGATGGTAGGTTCGATCTATCGCTCTCCAAATGATTATGCATGCATTGCTCGATTCCTTGTTTCAACTAGTTTATGCCCGATGATCCTCATCTTCGATCAAGTAGTTCGCTTTCAAGGATTGGAAGATGACAGACTGCGATCTCTTGAAGAAATGGTTCGGTTATGTATGCGTGATCTGATTTAGACTGTTGGCTTGGTTTACTAAAATTAGTTTATATAATCAATTTTATTGGTTAACGTGACAAGTTGTATGTGATCATCATTAAAATAAGCGAGTCATATTCAATACTCGATCGTGTTTTACAGGTTGCAAATTGATTTTCGAAAATTCCCAAATAAGCATTATTGCATATATATATTTCTTCTTTTTAATATGGTTCATGAAAAAATTCATTTAATGAGGGATGATAGATAATGACCCTATTGAGCTGGGGCAATCTTGGTGGCAAGAAGCAGGCAGGCAGGCCATAAGATGAGATCATCTCCCACAAACTTTACAAGAAAATCGGAAGAGAGTTAATTTATTTTATTTTCTTTTTTTTAAACCATTATTCCCAAAAACAAAACTGCACGTGTCTCTCCTGTAGTGGAGTCAATTCATCCAGAGTGGAATTTTATGGAAGGTCCGTGTGGTAGCTTCTCAGCATTTATTTTAGGATTGGATAATGATAAACGTGTACCAAACCCTTTTACCCGGTCATATAGTCAAATTAAATGGACCCCCTAAGAGAATAATATGGAATAATCTATGCGACTTTCTTCTGTTTCTCTTCGACCACAAAAAAGAAGTGAACATCTTTTCTTTTTTCTTTTTTTTTTTCCGAATTTTCTAGCGACTTAAATATGCGATTTTTGACCTAGATGGCTTGCTTCACTGAATTTCCTAGTGCAGATCCTCTTTCAACAGATTAATTTGGACATATTTTATTGTCGCAATGTAATAATGTAACGTTATCTTTAAGAATACAATATACACCATAATAGGCTCGAACCCGACTTGATTATATAAGATGATAAAGGGCGAGTTTAACGAATCCTGTCTAAAGATGAGAAGGTTGCAACTTCGATTCTAGGCTCCTAAATTTACACGAGGCAGTATCTACTTCAAAAGTTTGTGGTGAAATGAGAGATGAACAGGTACATATATTCATGATGCAACTTAATGTATTGGTGTCAATATACAATCATACATCTGCAAGTTTTTGATACCTTAAGGTGCACAGACATATAAATTCGGCTACTAGAAACATCTCAGAATCTTAAATTATTATTTGTAGATTTCTCAAAAATCTCATTCGTCCCATGATTTTAGGGGCCGAGAAGGATGTGATCTTCACCAAATGTGAACTCACACTGCAGCTTCCTTTCCTTTCCCTTTCCCTTTCCCTTTTCTCATTACTCAATTAATCAATGAAAAAAAATCAGCATTATTTTTCAAAGACCCCCACGGTTCTTATCCAATCAAAGGAGGTTTCCCACACAATTATCTCAGGGGTGCTGTTGGTCGCTGTTCCGTGTTCCGCTGCAGGATCCTTCAGTGGAATATTCTGCTAATAAAAGAGGGGTCAGTGCAAATCTATCTTGTGTCACCTAGCTCCATATAAACGCTTTATATTATTCTCCCCCATTTGCTTTTACTTAGTCTATCTCGACTTGCCTTCTGGTGGCTTAAAGGTCGTGCAGGCACCAATAACATCACCATCTAGATCTACCTGTCTGCAAGCACACCCTCCTTTTTCTCTCAATTCTTTTTAATTTGATCTCTTCCCAGCTTTATTTATTGATTGGGTGTTAAAAAAGAGGGATTTGAGTCTTTTGACCAGCTTTTGTTATATGTAGCTAGAATACAAAATGAAAGTGATTTAACTATGGCGATGTGGCTATAGGATGTACACATCTTCAAAGGGGTTTGGACCCTTTGGAAGGTGGGAGAAGGAATTACCTACTACTACTGCTCCTAAATTAAAATGAAATTGGCGGGGGTTGTCTGTATATACTTTTGGGTTCGATTGGTACAAAGAGAGAGTCCCTCCTCGTGTGGAAGGTAGGCAATTTAGGGGGCAGTGACATAAGGTCTTTTGGAATTTGTATGACCTTTTTGAGGTCTCCTGAATCTGGATTCAATGGCTTGCTTTTCCAGTCGGCAGGCAAGTCAGCCTTCTCCTGAAAGGTAGCCGAATTTTATGACTGGGTATAGCGGGGAAAAGGTCGCATTAGGGCACGGGCATTTGGAACGAATCTCTCAACATTTCTCTCTTTGTTTTTTCATGAGCAAAAAGGTGAGGAGGGGCAATCGGCGCTAGAAACCCCTCTAACGGTAATCATAAGTATCTCACATGTGCTAAGGAATGTTCAATTTAAGTCATAATTACTTATTATACCCGTGATTCAAAGATTTGAGTTTGACGAGTCCGTCACTATTTCTCCCACCAAGATATTAATAGTCAAAAAGTCTCTATACGGAATATGCCATAGTAAGATAATACAACGCGAGTCATTTAGAGATTTCATAATGTGAATCGAATTTGTGATCTCATAAAAGATGTATGACTCCTTCGCTACAAAACGGTCTCGAAATTCAAAAGTGAGAAGTTGCAATTTTTGGGTTGTAATATAAAACAAACACGTTGGTGCGATATTTGCTTAAAAAAATATATGTTATGAGAGACTCCGCATTTTGGGAATTAAGAATCGAACCCCAGTCAAATTCGTCAAAATCCATCACTGGAATTTGGGGAATCTCTGCGGGTAATGCATCGATTATACATGGATATTAAATCACCAAAAACTTTCAAAAACTTAATGGCCGACAGAGTTTTAAGAGAGACATGTGAACTCCGAATGACAACGTATCCCCCACAAAATATTATATATATCCTAAGGACGTGGTGCATTCACATAAAGTAAAAGATCGTCAATGGATGACGCGAATCAAAGCAGATTTCGACATCTTTATTTCATCTTTTTTCGCCAGGGCTAATCTTCAACTCCGATAGGAACTTATTGACACATAATTTCAACGTCTTCCTAATCATGAATTCCTATTCCTATTATCCATCTCTACCTCTAGCTATAGGAACTATAAATCTCACCTTGTAATCATTCCTCGTGTGCTTCTCGTGGCTTGAAATGACTTACACCTTAGGGCAGCGGCATTGCTTCTTTTAACTCCTCCTAATGAAGGCTAATCATTTGCATCATGATGACATGCGCCTCCTGAAGATACCTCCTCGTTGTTCCATGGCCCCTAGATTCCCTCCTCCTCAGGCCTTACTGGAACACTGGTCCCTGAAAACGATGGGAGGGATATTCGAGTAGGAAGACATTATTCGTGTCGCGAAAGGAACTAATTAGAATAATATGGAGAGAAAAAGATAGAAGGCTATAGAACTATTATTGACGCTATTCGCCTATATACTTCACGACCCCACTCAAACATTTTAATTAATTAAGGAGTAGTTGATTCACCTAGCTAATCTTCCTAGCTACCATGATAATAACATGATCATTATTAGAAATAACTGGGGCCAAGCACATGAATCAGTCTCTTAGGTTATCAACGCTGCCCATTCCCTTTCGAGAATTCCCCAGTTTCTTTTTAGTGTACTCGATCTTGATTATAGCTGAAACAAAGGGGGACTGAAAGATGCTTTGTAATTCCAGAAAAAAAAATTGGTGCAGAGGACATGTCGTTCGCTTGCAAAGCGTCATCAGTGACGCTGCCAACCCTGAACGTTGCGTCACATCTCCATCATAAGGTAATCTCAGTTTCTCAATAATACTTCTATTTAACTCCAGGCTCTCCGGGTTATGTCAAGGTGTCTGGACTGTGGGCACAGAAAGCCAATCGATACTTGGATGTAATTATGTTTATGTACGAAGCGTGCATAAACTAATATGGTGATAATGATGGCCTATTTATAACGTAGCATTGATTATACCCATGATTGAAAAGGATAAAGAGCCTTTAAAAAAGAGTATGTACGTAGGATAAGTTATAATAACGTATTTAAGCAATTTGGGATTATATTTAACACTCTCGGTTGCGTGTAAGCCGATTTCTCATACTCACATGATCACGGCCAAATTATGTAAAATGGGCATGGATGGTATTTTGTGTGAATCGGTCGTTGAAAAAAACCCACAACGAGCAATGAATTTGAAAGGGATGTTTCGAACTGTGTTCTAATATTGTGTTATAATGTCCAATCCTAATGCTGTTAGCTATAAGATGAAAGTAGACTAGGGGCGACTATACTTGACATATATGAGGAATACTTACAATAGCCATCATCAACTTTGTCCTTAGCCAGAGCGGGCACTCTTCAGCACCTTAGTTTCGTCTAAAGAAAAGTTCAGGAACAAAAGCAGATAAAAGGAAAGAGCAATGCTACTATAACGATGCTGATTGAAAATGACAGTGCAATTTCAATCGCCACTTTCATTTCAAAGGAACCGGCCACTGGATCTGTGTAAATAACATATGAAGAAGGTTGGTCGATGGATTGCCGCGGTTGTTTGAAAAGAAAAATTAGAAATATTTCCTTTTTCTTTTTTCTCATTTGGACGGCACACGTTATCTTGGTTTCCATCTCATCTTTTTCCGAGGACTTTTTCTGCTCCGGAACCAATCTTTCTTTCTGATTTTACAAAACTTTGGCGCTTAATTGATATGAAAAGCCGGAGTGTTACAAAGTTCATAGAATACTACAATCATCGTAGGTTATGATTTGACCGGCCGCAGCATTGGCAGCCGGCAGTGTCGACTACTCGTGACCGGCAACCACCAGAGGTGGCCAATAGGATTTTGTTTCTAATAGTTTTGTGGTTATAAAAATGCGAAAATGGAATTGCGTGTTAAATAAAGTTAGGTAATTGAATAGATCAGATCTAATAAAAAAAATTGCTGATTATAATTATAATTTAATACATAATGTAGAACGTGTCAGTTAAATCAAGTTTTTAGTATGCATGTTAAGAATATGCTTATATTTTTTAATATGAGAATATGCTTGTTAATTATAGAATTAACTAAAGCTAGATAATTTAATTGCAAAACTATATAAGATTGCATTTTAAGACATTAGGTGTACTTGATTACGATCAAACATGATAATCTATATAGAATTTCCAAAAATAAAGGAAAGTATATTTTATAATGTTATGTATTTGGTCATATCCTAACATCATAGATTCGTAAGATTTGATTTTTTATATTTATTTTACTTCCATGTCTCTAAAATGCATCATACTAGTTGGTAAAAAATCAATGACATATATGGTGCCCAACTTGGGTTCATTAAAATTTTATGAAATCTATTTACGTTATCCTGATGCCTTTAACACAATTCCAATATCATATGTTAAAAAAAAAAAATCGTATAACTTCAACACATTCAAGTTTGATTGCTTATTTCGTCTTCTTTCTTTTCTCTTGGTATTCTGAATTTATCTTTTGTGTCCAACTAGGTATTTTTTTTTTCCATTTAAACTTTGCCACTTTGAAAAAATTATGAAGTGTGATTTTTAGGATCAATAGTGTTTAAACTAAAAAAATTTTGCACGGAAACCGGATACACAAGTCGGCCGGTTTCCGAAGAAAATTTGAAGGTAGATAGAGCTCCATCACGTTTGTGATAGCGACGGTGTGATTGCCTTCTCATTTTCCAATATTCAAAACCTTATTGAGAAGAGTAATAATCAAGAATCGATAATAAGAGTTATGACTAAGAATGTGATATGGTAAAGAATGAAAAGTTTTAAGATTAAATTGACAAATTATATAAAAAAAAATATGATTAAATTTGTATAATTGAAAGGTTTCAAATTAAATCGGCACAAATATAATAAATTTAAAAACGTTTCTTTTGATGATTTCTCACGTTCTTATCCGGTTCCTTTTCTTTTCCCCTGTACACACGCACAATTTACACGAAGGTGCCCTGCTTTTTAAGTTTTTGGTCAGACAAAGTGCCCTGCTTTATGCAACACCAAATGCTTCAATATGGTGGGCCAATCTTTTCTTGAATAAGATGGGCTTTAATATTCTAATTTCACACAGAAGGACTAAGAGAATGGTGTCTAGGCTCATCATGAAAAGGGTTTACATGACAATAACATAAACAAGAAAACGAAAATGTATTAGCAGGATTTCCCACTTTAGAGTGGTGGCAGCTGCTCCACTTTTTACTTTGGGCGCCGCCACTGAGGACTTCGGATTAAAAAAAAATTGCAAACTTTAAGGAATCAGGAGATTTTTGAGAGCTCAAATGCGATAAAAATTGTCCTATATAATGCTCGGTAGCACTTTGCATCGGCTCAATCCGGATAAGAACATTGGATAGGTAATAATATTTCGTCTAAAGAGGGACTTGGATAGGTTGGATATTTGGAAAAAAAAAAAATTAACTAAAAGTATAACTCATTTGTTCTTGCTTGGAGTAGGGGAAGTAGCGGTGGCACCGGCGACCACCGCACAATAATCATTGCTCTTAAGCGACCACCGCGACTGCGGTTGTGGTTGTGGTTGTGACTCAAGGAAAGTAGCAGGGAGAACAAATTGTTCTAACGACTGCCGCGAGTTTTTGTCTTTTTTTTTTTTTTTTTTTGTCGGTAGTTTTTGTCTTCTCTAAAGAGGTGCTACTTGTGCGGATAAAAGTCATTCTTGAGTGAACAAAACGATTCAATCTCTTCGTTATGAACGCAAGGAACTTTTAACGCACAAAAGCAACGACGTTTCATCGAGAGAAAAAATCTATTTACTATCACTAACTTGCTGATCAAGAGCTATCCCATAATGTGATTTAAGGGATACTGAAATTTGATTCAACATGTAAAGATCTTATCAGACCCTCAAGTTTATCTCGGATCACAACGCCTTTTGTCAAAGTACAGATCACTTGAGCTGTGAAGCTACGGCCGCCCCTCTCTCCGCGTTGATGATTTGGTCATACAGAAATTTAATTTCTCCTCCTCCGACCAATCTCCCTCCGTGTCGTATTACAAACACTCTCAATGAAAAGTCCTACCTAATCACTCACGTGTCCGTGCGCTTTCGTTGACAAAATGCCCTTCCAGGAATGTCTGAACCTAAACCCATTCATGGAACGAATGTTCCCGGAAGCTTATTATTACCCGCATGAATTTCAAGCATAAAGCTGATTACTTTATATCGAGATGATTGAATAATTGGTAGTGTTGAAAAGAGAAGAAAACATTGAAAGGGTTAAGCGATAAGGCAAAGCCCAAAAGAGGGGAACAGTTTCGTGGTGCATGCATTTTGTCAAAAAGGCTGAAACCCTAATGGGTCCATAGAATTTCCCACCACCCGACCATTTGGAGCCGGGAATGAGCTTGCACACGTGTGGCTGATTGACGTCTTGCTATTGACCTCTTGCCAAGCACCATTCTTTTTTCCAACCCCACCACACGTGCGTTCTCACTCTCAGATGTGTGTACGCCAATCGAAGGACAGGAGGTACCCAAGAGGTATCTGATATCATCGTATAATCAAAGTCTGGCGACGGTGCGGAAATAGATCAGCTGAGGAAAATATCTTTGCCTGTGGGAATTCATTGATCAGTGATGACGCAATCGCACTTGCCAAAAATTTATGCATGATTATTTGATTGCTCGATCCATAAGCTGTTCAGAGCCCCCATCCTTCAACGTGGGTTTTGATGATTTCCATTTTACGCCTGTTGATCTCATTTTCTGTTCAATTATTTCTCCATTCCTAGGGTTTACATGGATTGAAAGAGTCTTCATTTATCATGTTCAGATTGGAGAATGGTCTTTTCCCTATCATTCAGCCAATTTCTTAAGAGAGAGTTTTCTATGGTTTTTTTTTTTTTTTGGTGAAGGTAATAATGAGAGTTTTCTATGGTTTGTGCCTCTGTATTTGCTTTAGAAATATTTACCTGCTCTCGACAATATTTGGGTTGGTGTACTGTCGTTTCCACAGCATCAAAGATGCATCTCTTTTTCTTCTGTTCCTTTTGGGATGTTCCTGAATCTCTGCTAAATGTTGCAGCTCTTTTTCTTCTGTTCCTTTAGGGATGTACCTGAATCTCTGCTAAATGTTGCATCTCTTTTTCTTCTGTTCTTTTAGGGGTGTACTTGAATCTCTGCTAAATGTTGCAGCCTAGGAGAAGTGATGTATAGAGAGACAAGGCTGAAGTTAATTAATGATAATCAAAGTGTGGCAAATCTCATGAGATAATCAAAGGAAGCATCATTGCGGGAAAAAGGACAATTCAGGTCGGCTCATTTGGACAACATAAAGTGACCAAACGGGCTTTTAGGGAGAATAAAAAAGAATTGAATGACGCCCAATTTGTTGGTGGTAACTGAATGACTTGGCCTACTTAGAGTTGGGCTAAGCTTATATACTCCCAAATTCATTCGAGCCCATTTATCTTATGAAGAGCCCATTCATCGTATCTTTCACTTGACGTGCATGGCTCAATTCAACGTGCTCTTTCCTGTTTCATCTGTCTCTCTCTGTCTCTTGAGCTGGGCCTTCTTCTGTTCAAAACGTGCACCTCAACCCGTTTCATGCACGCTCAACGTAGAGCAAGCAAATCTCGCGTGGGCCCTAATTGATTCATGAATAGGGTGTGCTCGAACCACATTTAAACCGGGTCCAATGGGATTAATGTGCTAGGAACGTCGGAACCGAACCAAACTAAACTGAACTTTCGTGCATTTTTTGTTCGGTTTGGTTAATTGAGTGGATCCAAAATTTTCAACAAAACTTAAACCCCTAATATAAAATCTATCTTTTTTTCTCACCATTTATTCAGTTCGGCTCAAATAGGCAAGGAAAAAATAGGAAAATCTAAAAATCGCATCGAACTGAAACAGGTTTTGTTTTCGGTTCGTATTGGCTTGGTTTAGGTTTTCAAGAAAACCGAACCAAATTGAACAATTGACACTCCTAGTCAATTAGCCATAACAGCACAAGTCCATGCACGGGCATATGGGCCTGTACATTTTATCTTCGTAACCTTGGCATCAAAAATCAAAATCACTTCCTTCTCCCATCTTCTTCTAGGTCTAGCAATAGCTTTTTTCAACTTTTATTATTATTTTTCTCATCCAAGATGACATGCTCAGTTACGTCTTCATGCCATGCTGTTGTCATTCCTTTCGTAAGAGAGCATCTAGAGCATGTGGCAGCTCATTGCTTTTATGAGATGCATTTGCGGTATTAATTTTCCTTTATTCACAAATCATTAGCTCCTGGCTTAGAATAATTAAGTAAAGATCCATTTGAGGTGCATAGACCATTTCACGCGCTTGAAAATTGATGTAAAAGAAAACGATGACAATGAACACGAGTACATCATTTTTTCAAAACAGTTGAAAACTCGGAGGAAGTTCCTCTCTCAAATCACTTTCTGAATAATAATGTCAAGAAAAGCTATACGCTAGCTAACATCGAATATAGGAAATGAATATCTCTAAAATACTAGGAACGTAGGAAATATTCCACATGAATAGTTGTGCTGAAAATATCTCGCTAAATCTGGCAATGTTGATGCATAACTTTCAGGACATTAAGGCCTAAGTCTACTTCATGGGCCAAGGTAGAGTCTATATAAAAGCCGATTTCTCGTTTTTCTTTTATAATGCTTTTCTTTTAGAGTCTCAATCTTTCATACCAACATTATGCTTAAATTTCCCCAAGAGATTAAATCGTTTATAACCAAAAAGAAGAAAAACATAGGTAAAAATAATAAAACCGAACCGAACAAAATTGAACTGTTAACACCCCTAATCAATTAGCCATAACAGCACAAGTCCATGCATGCGCATATGGGCCTGTACATTTTGGGTGCTTTTGGTTCAGCATTCTCAAAGGGCTTTCAGCTTTTAAAGTCCCTTGAGAAAATGCTGAACCGTTTATCAACCATTTTGAAATAGCTTTCAAATGAAAATCAGAATTGGGAAGGCTGAAATCCCAATACTAATAGGAACTAGCTTTGAGTTTTCAACATTTGACCAAATGCTGAAATTTAATTTTTTTTTTCCAAAACTATCATCACTCATTCTTCAAATTTCTGATTTTGCCATTGTTATTATTCTTTTAAATGCCAATATAATGCTAAAAAAATCAAATTTATATAAATGCTAAAAAAATTAAATATATTTTGGTCCTTTGTAAAAAATTATTTATATATTTGATTTTTTTAGCATTATTGTTAAAATTTATATTTAAAAAGTTGCATATATTGTTTTTTTTTCAATTTTAAACAAATAAAAATTAAAAAATTCTGAGGAAGGGTTTGGTCTTTTCTTTTAATATATATGTCTTTGATTTTTTAGCATTTTTTTTTCAAATTTATACTAAAAAAGTTACATACATTATTTTTTCAATTTAAAAAAAAAGTTAAAAATTTTCAACAAAGGATTTGGTCTTCTTTTTTTAAGAATTATATATATATATATATATATGTGATTTTTTTAGCATTATTGTTAAAATTTATATTTAAAAAGTTGCATGCATTATTTTTTTCAATTTTAAACAAATGAAATTAAAAAAAAACTAATATTAATCATCCAAAGGGCTATACAAATGTGTTTTCTAGCAAACAGCATTTCTTTCAAAATTACTTCTCAAAGCATAGTTTTACCAAACATTCTTTACATTTGCCTAAAGTTTTTTAGGTTAAACTGCTTTGCATTTTCCCGATGGGTTTTCAAAATGCTGAACCAAATGTACCATTTATCTTCGTAACCTTGGCATCAAAAATCAAAATCACTTCCTTCTCCCATCTTCTTCTAGGTCTAGCAATAGCATTTTTCATCTTTTATTATTATTTTTCTCATCCAAGGTGACATGCTCAGTTACGTCTTCATGCCATGCTGTTGTCATTCCTTTCGTAAGAGAGCATCTAGAGCATGTGGCAGCTCAATGCGTCTATGAGATAGATTCGCGGTATTAATTTTCCTTTATTCAAGAATTATTAGCTCCTGGCTTAGCATAATTAAGTAAAGATCCATTGGAGGCGCATAGACCATTTCACGTGCTTGAAAATTGATGTAAAAGAAAACGATGACAATGAACACGAGTACATCATTTTTTGTTTTTTTGTTTTCAAAACAGTTGAAAACTCGGAGAACGTTTCTCTCTCAAATCACTTTCTGAATAAAAATGTCAAGAAAAGCTATACACTAGCTAATATCGAATATAACAGTTGAATATCTCTAAAATACTAGGAACGTAGGAAATATTCCACGTGAATAGTTGTACTGAAAATATCTCGCTAAATCTGGCAGTATTGATGCATAACTTTCAGGACATTAAGTCTACTTCGTGGGCCAAGGTACGAGTCTATATAAAAGCCGATTTCTCGTTTTTCTTTTATAATGCTTTTCTTTTAGAGTCTCAATCTTTCATACCAACATAGGTACCCTTTTCTACACTCTTCAATCTGGCCCTAAATTCGTAATCTCCGGTTGTTGTCTAGATGGCTAACTAATCGGACGAGACATAAAAAATGCGTTTGTCGATGTTTAGGTTATGCAATGAATGCAGGCGGTTGGGCTATGTATGTGGTACATCCGTATGTACCCTTCGGCCGTGCTGTTAGCGGAACCATCTAGCATTTAATTCTCGTCTGAAAGGCCTCGCGAAGATATAGATGACTGATTTTGGTCGAGAAATGCCGCATATTGATGCCCCATGAAAACACAAGATAGCATAGCTAAGGGCCACACGAAACCCTAACCAATTTTGCTTTCCCTTTTCTTGATATTTACGTGCTTACGTTAATTTCGTAGAATATTGTTAATCTGCTTCGGAGGAAACCAAAACTTCTAGAAGGATAGTTATCTGAGAGTATAAACTAACGAGTTTTGCCAAACGTCAATAGCAGTTCTTGGTGTAATTCTAATAACACGAGTCAGAATTAGTATGAAAGGAATGATCGAAGCATATGAATTTAAGTAACTTACCTTGTCAGTCAAGTAACCCTTCCGAGATTGGCCTTATAACTAGTTACCCAATCACTTTCGACGGGAATGGTGCGTCACTTGATTCGTGTAAATTAGGGTTTGCTCTGGGTTCGTCAAAGCCAATCTCGTTCACAGAACATGGGGATTGCTTCTTCCAGAAGACCTACACATCATGGCCCTACCCATGTCGACTCGCAAACATGCAGCCACATCTTTGCTCATGCCGAGACCGTTTGTCGCTTCGGCTCTAGTCTTATGTGCATTGTCTTCGTCGACCGTTTGCATGCATTTGTTTCGTTCTCTTGAACGGTTCATGGACACGACAACAGTACGGAGTACATTACAACGTCGGTGCTTCTTCATTTTCGTATGCGGGATAACCCGTACGTGTCCGGAGTAGAGTCAATGTACCCTTCCAGTTCTGGTTCATACATGCATCAGAATAAGTATGTAAAGGGAGGAGTAATTGAAGCATGAGTAATTGCAAGCGGTACCCAAGGTCATTTATCTTGCATACAAACCAATCGCATGTGATTTTTTTTTTTGATGACCTAGGGAAATCTTAAGCCGATAACTGGCGGGCAAACCTTGGGGCCCATTGAAGAACCCACCACCCTCGTGAAGCGTGAAGCGGGTAAGTCCACCTGCGACGTGCTGAGGATTCGAATTTCTTCTCTTCGTGAGGGGGAGAAAGTCCGAAACCAGTAGCGCCACTCAGTACGGCGGTATTGCATGTGAAAATATTTATAAGATATAATTTCCATATTTTGTTGGACATTCCCAACCATATATATACGCGTAGATGAAAGACTAGCCTACTAAGTCATATTTCATTTTTTCTGCCAAATAAAAAACCATATTTCAACCTGTAAAATAATTGATGAAAAAGGATGAGTGTGAATTTAAATGTCAATATCCATATGATCTCATAGTTCGACGTTACATGATAACAAGACATAATTACCAGAAAAATAAGCGGGTTTAACATGATTTAGGTATTTTTTGGAAGTATATTAGGTCAGCAATAGAATCATGTGACGTGTTATGTCACTAGGGTTAAAGCTAAACTTGAAATGATAGGGGAAAATCAGAATGCAGACAAGGCATTGAATGGAGAATACGAACGGCGTCCTTTCTTCGGTAGGAAGATGAATGATAGCCTTTAACGGGGGCTCACATCTCTTCTGAATTCTGATGGTGGCTCATCAATTCCGCTGCTCCGTGTCCTATTCCGTGATCCTTGTACTGACAACATTGTCTGGACCAAAAGAAAACAAGTGTTCTATCAGCAACCGATGGCGTAGACCTATGCCGCCCGTTAATGAAAAAAATTTCTACCCACATCTTAAATTTGTTATAATTTTATCAATTCAATCATAAATATTTTAATTTTATTAATTAATTTTAATTTTTTTTACAGTTTATCAATTAAGTCAATTTAATTCATTTTAAACAGAAATTGCCGATGTGCTAGTTTAGTCAATATCAATTATTTTATGTAGCATGATCAATGTTAATGTGAATTATATTTATTAATTTTCACTTTTTATTTTTATTTTGATTCAAAGGGCTGATAGGATTGCTAGCCACTAGGTGAGGGTCATGAAGACCTTGCCTAGGCCCTTGCTAGCCACAATGAGAGAGAACAAGGGCTTGCGATGTCCTCACCTATGGGGGCTAGGGGCCAATAGGGGTTGCTAGCCCTTGGTTAGTGGTTAGGGAAGGTCATCAGTCCTTAGATAGTAGCATTGGCCCTTTGAACAAAAAAACAAAAAATGAGAGAGAGAGCAATATATATATATATATAAATGAAAAATTTGAAAAATATGATTTCAAATTTTTCCATTTTGGCTAGAATTTGCCACATTAATTCAATTGGCAAAATGTGAAAATATTTATGATTTAATTGACAAAATTAAAAAGTTTGGGATTAAATTGGCAAAAACACAATATATTTAAGACTCTTAGGATAATATATATATATATATATATATATATATATATATATATATTTAACTATTAGTTTATCACGATATTGTTGCAATTGGTTTGCAATGCAACTGTGATGGTGGCAACAAAGAGAGGAGGAGCTTTTCTTCTTGCTTCTGTTCACCTTAGATGGATTTAAACACGAAAGAAACCAAATGCATTACTACTTACTAATATGTCAAGAAAGTTAATCTGCAGAAAGAATCGCGCCAATTGTGTGCATATAGGAGGGAAACTGAAACTAATTTAGCCCATTTTGATGCTCATTACACTCTAGCAATCAAGATGGTCTGAAAATGTCTACAATCAATCTACATCAGCAATTGTTGTCATAGAATTATTCACTACTGTGGCCTACAGTCTACTTATTGTTATCAAGGGAAGACATTCAATTGCATAGATGTCCCGTACATTTGATGTCGGATCGATACAAGTAAATAAAGCATGCATCGACAATCAAGAACGCTGTATTGGCAAGCCAATACTGCTGTACCATTGTCCTCTCGATGAACATGAATGATTTTGCTGCTTCTGACCGTGGTCGTGTCGCGCATTGTATCTTTGAGTAACGGGTAGCACTCGACTATATAACTTCTAGCATCCAATGCATCAGAAGCTTTAAGAAGAGACAATGTTACAACGATGGGATCCACGTTGACGGGGAACGAACATCGTGAAAGAAGAAAACGGTTTCATATGCACGTTCGAAGTCACTATAAGCAACTCGAACGTGTTCACACTGAAGGAAAAAAAGAGTTGTGTGGTTTTCTTTCTAAAGAAATTCAAAACTTCCATCTAGAGTGACATGTGATCATGCCATTATTACTCAAATATACTTCTAAAAATTAAAGGGCCGCTGACTTCATTTTTTGTTGTTTTAAGTCGTATTTAGATTGTTTCAACGCTTTTCATTTAAAAGCGATGTTTGATGACGCTCGATGAAAAATATTTAATTAACATAATTTTCGTTAAAAAAACTTCTAATTACTGGGGTTAATACATTCTTCTTTATCTTTTATTGCTACATGATACTTTTCACTGCTAAACTATGGTAAACTATTTTCACTTAATAGCCAGCAATAACGATAATAATCTACTTCAGTATAGCGAATCGAAATTAATTATTGTCCTTAATTTTGATTATAATTTTGGAAAAAAAAATCATGAACCACTTCAACGAGGATAATAATAATTAGATATAAGAAGTGCAATGGGTAGGTGATGCATTATTTATTTTGTATATATTTAAAGGATAAGATAAAAGGAGGAAACTCAAGAAAGGAGTGAAATTGTGAGATAAACAGAAACACTATTTTATTATGAAAATAATAATTTTCTGCTTTCAAAATATCTATTTTTGAAATGACAGATTTTATCCGCAACCATCCGAACGGTTTTCGGTTTTTGTTCTGTTTTTGAAACTGATGAATGAATATTTCCTTTTTCTTCTTGGTTTATTTATTTATTTGATATCTGTACCAGAATAAGTGCATGCGCTCCACGCATACGAAAGCAGAAAAAGCCCTTGACAAAAAAAAAAATAATCAATTTATTTTTGTAAACAAATAATTTTTAAAAAAGGAAACCTTTTCAAATTTTTCCAGAAGAATCTTAATTATGAGAAGGTATGTAACAATTCATCCTATAGCAAGCGAAACCAAAAAAATGGGACTTAAATTCCAAAACTTTGTGATAGAGAGTAAATCACTGAATTACTTTATTTGCTTACCTAAATGACTCCCTCCTACCGAAATTATCATATCATCCTTAGAGTCGTGGTACTAATGTATTTATTGGTAAATTCCACCTAAATAACTTTTGGATATTCCTCATGAAAGATGTGCAGGTAACCTTGTACCTTTTCTTTTATGTCCTTCAACAGATCATTCGAGCCGGCTGGTTCGAATGAAAAAAATAAAAAATAAAATAAAGAACTGGGTTCGAACGGAAAATCGTTTTGCTTAATTCGAAGTAATATTGTTGCTGATACTGCCAGACCTGAGGTTATATGGTACTTGGCATTTAGTTAGAAGCTTTGAGACAATAGTGGAGACAACAGTATATTAGAGGGACCGAGTTGTCCATTGGAAGGGCAGCACAGGATTCCTAACCCGACGGGCCTGCCTAGACCCACAAGACAGCCCTTGGTCGCTTGTTTGGTGGTTCCACAGTCCTTTTCCTCTCTCTCCTCTTCTTGCGAAGATTTTTTATGTTGTTTGAATATGTTTGGCATAAATAACCAGAATCAATGGCTCACGTAAGATCATGGCCAATTTATATGCTTCTTTTGCCTGAGGATTTAAGCAAACTTTTCACGTTATGGATTGGTCAAATGAGATTACTCCAATTTATGTATAAATAATAAAAAGATCAAGAATCTTCATACCACAGTTATTACACGTTATCCATAAACCCTTTCAATCCGTTTGAATTGTGATGTGAATTTGTTTTTTGACACATAATTGATAATATGCCGGCCGGCTATAGCTGTTTGTCGAAGTAGAATTTCAAAGGGGCAAATCTTGAATTGGGTCAACTAGATTAAATAGAGTAGGATTTTGAGTATTTTCTTTTTTTCCTGTTGTTGTAATTCTACGAATTCTCGTTAATCTTTGATAGACTGCTACAGCGTCTCTCCCTCTCGTCCCACCATAAATAGCCCCACAAAGCCCTTCCTCTCTAATTCACGCACCTCCTTCTAATCTTTGTTTTCACACACTCTCCCATCAAACTTCCGCAGATAGTGCAAAGGAAAGGAGAAACAAGTATGGCTCTCGGAAAATCAAGTAAGCTTTCTCAAACGGCGGTGATCAAGCAGATTGTGAGGAGGTGTTCGAGCTTTGGCAAGAACAGGCACGCTTCCGATCAAGAAGGCCTCCCTCTGGACGTGCCCAAAGGCCACTTCGTTGTGTACGTCGGCGAGTGCAGAAGCAGGCATGTCGTCCCCATCGATTTCTTGTCCAGACCCGAATTTCAGAGCCTGCTCCAGCAAGCCGAGGAACAATTCGGGTTCCGCCATGAAGCGGGCTTGACGATACCTTGTGAAGAAGAAGAGTTCGTGTCTCTTTGCTTTGGCCGCAAGGGAGAGTAACAGTCTCCGAAACCCAGTCGCAGATAGAGAAAAGGTGGGCATGGGTTTGGCTTGGCGTTCTGGGTTTATTTTTCTTCCGTGATTAGCGTTCGGTTGGGCAGACATGTGAATCAATGGTCTAGTTTCAGAATTTCCTCACGTTGGTGTGGAGTGGAAGGTGTGCCATTGTACCTACCTACCCTGTGAGAAAACCTAATTGTACTGATTTTTGGCACTCTGTTTCCCTTAGTTGAGTGTTTACTCTCTCCCTCAAATCCACACCGTCATCCACAATTAGGTATACAAATAGCACCTAACCATCAGCCATGTTTGTTAAAGTATCATCTAAATTTAAAGACGTCATACAGTTGTTATGTGTGAATCTGCGAGTTGAAACTTGTCCACTGTGGAGGTTTCAGGCGTTGATGGATAAGAAAAAAGAAAAGGTCAAAGGGCGATCGTAACAAGATTTGGATTAACCCAAAAAAGAAAGAAGCAAAAACCAATCCCTATACGCCCTACCTGTATGAATTAATCTTTTAGCTGCGCAGACTGCGTTTTATTTCATGCATCTAACGCTCTCTATTGGGGATAGCAGTGGGCAGTTACTTGCAACGAGCAAAACCGTCCTTATTGTAATGAATGTGGCATGTACAGAATTTGATTATAAAGTTGTATTCATGAATGATTTATGAGGACTTATGTTAGGTTTTAGAAGGTGAATATCGCAGGACAGCATCACTTTGTGTTTCTGCTGGATATGGATTCCAGGTAACAGCATGTGTTGTCATTTATTTTTTTCCTTCACCACTTAGTTTTAATATCTTTCTTCTGGCTTATGCGGTTTTGTTTTGTTTTGTTCAAATATTAAATAGATATAATCTACTAATGTGAGTTTTGACACGCTTCAAAATCAGTCATCTTACCAATACTTAAGTGAGGAGCTTTCCAGGAATATCGGGGGACAACAAAAAGAAAACCCTCGATATGACAAGAAACCTCGATATTTTAGGACTCTGAAAAAGTAGAGAAAACCCCCTTCTTTTCTTAATTTTCCCTTTCATTTGATAAAGAAAGAGCCTCCAGAATGAACAGCGGGCCCGATCGGTTTGTCCAAAAACAATGTCAACAGGTGGAGGGAATGTCTTGTAAACTATCAAGAGAGATGGTTCACTTGCGTCAGTGTTTCCCTGTTCCTCACTTGGACCCACGTTTGTATTATCTCAGGACTGGAATTGAACGGGTGGTTCCGACTTCTAGTTGAGTTCTTCCCTCGTGCCCAAACGTATCTTACCGGGCAACTCTCATTGATAATCCTCCATAATTGGAGCCCTCGATCATCTCTGCAGAAAATTTCTCACGGGTTAATTCAAGTTCTCATGCACATAATTGGCCGCAGCCGGACGCACCCTTCTCTCTCCATGAATATGGCAATGGATCGATCTCTCGAGGGGTCGTAGAGGCGTTGAGCATAGAGGATAACAAGATGAATATTTTTTTTTCTTTCAAATAATATCACTTGTGTAGCCCCATCATTATATAACTAACTTGTAGAAAATATAGGGCTAGTGCACTCTATGTTATTTTTTACCATTTTTGTAACCCGCGAGTTAGAGAGGAATCATTACAAATCAGATCAAGAGAATTGAGAGAAGAGCGCAAGGATTGGTCGCACTACGCAACTAGCCTCCTTCAAATCAATTACCATCTCTCCCAATTATATAAGACCGTTATGAGCCCGTCCACACAAAATTTTTGTGTGTCATAAATCGTTCCAGTAGATCAGGAAAGCACAGCAATTCTAACCCCTCAAGATCATAGGAACACAAACAATTACTTTGTTTGATTACTGGTTAAACCACCAATCTATTGGTAGGAATACAATATGAACTTCGCTGTTAACTTTTGGGGTCTATTTGGTTAGTGAAGATCTAAATTGTCTTCACAACCATCAACTTGTTGCGCAATTCTCTTCAAGGAGATAGTCCTGGAGTTTTTAGACATAATAACTTTCATAGGGCTCGACCTTTCTCATAATCATTTTATGGGTTTCATCCCTTTGACTCTAGGAAAGTTGACTCATCTTTAATGGCTTGATTTATCTTCAAACAGACTTAGCAAGGGAATTCCTAGACTATAGCAACATTGGGCATCCCTTGGATACTTGGAACTCTACAAGAATTAACTCAGTGGATGCATACTACAAGACAAGTGTTTAAGCACATATTCAAGAGACTCAGTAGGAACTCATGCTTATGTGGAAGTTCATTGCCAAAAGCTTGGGGATGCTTAGCCTCCTCCATTGTCATTCTCATCAACTTTCAATTTTGAAGGACATGGGAGTTGGGTCAAACAGGAAGCTATGTAGATAAATTATGCATCTAGGATTGTAATTGGTATTTCTAGCATAAATTGCATTTGAAATGGAAAGCCCCAAATTAACTCAAACGAGGTGTGGTTAGGTTGGAGAAAAGAGCAGCTGAGTGAATGGAGAAATCCAAGCAAAAGGCCATCAAATTTCATGGACAATGAACTTGTGGAGGAGTTGTTTCTTTAAATGGTATGATATAAATTCAGTGAATTAGAATGTCACCAGATGAAATGTCATTTCCCTTATGAAGGCTCATTTCCAATGTCTTATCTTCTTGTTTCTTGTTGCAATTACACATCAATTGAATTAAGAAGATGAAATATGATCCATCAAACACCTAGCTTTTAAGAGAAAGAACCAAAAAAGCCAAAAAATGAAGCTTTTATTTTTCCATGAAGAATAGAAGTGAAGACGAGCCTTAATACATTCCACCGGAGTTCTTAGTAAATTACTCTATCGAGAAAATATGTCTTGAAGAATCAACAATGAAATCTGTTGCCAAAAGCGAGCGATTATACAATAATATAGACAAAAGAAGAAAATGAATTAGACATCGGATTTACGTGGTTCAGTCATAAAGACCTACGTCCACGGGGAGAGTAGCGATGAATTTCACTATAGATTAAGCGATACAAGGAAATTACACACTTAAGTCACTCAAATACTCTCTCGGTATTTTCCAAACCCCAATTACACCCAATAACATACTCAGTGTTTAGCTCCAAAATTCCTCAAGAAATAATCTCTCAATCTCACGAAGGAATTACACACAAATCTTACCACAAGATTTATTTGGTTTGAACACTAAATCTTCTTGGATGTAATTCACAGACAAGAACGACAAAGAAAAATCCCTCCCAAGCACTCGATGACAAGATGGTGCTTCAAGAATACTTCTTAATGATCAACCTCCTCACACCCACGGCCAAAAGTCTATATATATATAAATGAGACCCTTATTGACTAGCCGACTTTTCATAGGATTTTATTTCCTATCTTAAATGATTTTATCCAAAACATATTTTTGTACGTTTTAAACAAAATCCAAATCCAAGTGAAAGTTGGACTTTCCTATTTTAGTGGCCAAATTCTCTAACGCATATTCGAATTTTGGGAAGTTGATCTTCGGATCTTCTTTGTTTAATTTCGAATATCCATAACATATCTAATTCGGAATATTTGAAATTTCACATTAGAATCAAACTCGAGATATATTTTAACAAAATCTTTGAAGTTGTAAGTTAGTAGTGAAACTACATAAGGGTTATGAATGCTTGTTGCCCCTTTTCACCCTATCGGTACTTTGAAAGAAATCACTTATTTTTGGCTATGTCCTGAAAGGCCTTACAAATCCCGACATAAAGTCTCGGGGTTCCAACTGCTCGATCGAGCTTATCTATTGCATATTTTGTGGTCTCTCCAATTCAACCGACCGACTTGGATTGGAAACTCTAAAATGGAACCTCCTTATGCATCCTTCTTATCCAATTATCATTTACTTTGCTCTCGATTCCTTTTTCATCTCGTTCCCTATTCTCCCCGTCTCATTGCTCAAACTTTCAAAACAATCGATGCTGTGGCTCCGCAAACTTTCACAAGCGTCAAGCGCCACTCTCTTTCTAACCCCACCGCACTTGCGTTCTGGCACTCAGACGTATCTACACATAGTCAAAGACATGTATAATAGAGGTATGGTATCATCGTATCATCAGTTTTGGCGATTGTAGGGAGATCGGTTCAGGCAATACGTCATCCATGAAATTATTCGATGAGCGGCGAAAGTGATTGCAATTGCTGAAATTTCATGCATGTCTCGACTGTGTAATCCATAATATCCAACCCCGCAAGCTCGTTCAGAGCCCCATCCTAAGATCAACTTGCAGATGCCACTATTTTCGTGGGTCTTGATGTTGTTTTCCATTGTAGACTTACTGATCTCATTTTCTGCTTAGTTATTATTCCGCTTTTCTATCTCGGCATAAGATTCACACATCTTGGGTTTACATGGATTTAGAGAGCATTCATTCATCACGTTCAAAATTCAAAGTGGAAAAAAAAGGCATGGAGTAACTAATGAGAATCAAAGTGGGGGAAATCTCATGAGACAATCAAAGGGATCATTAATCCAGGAGTAAAGACTATTCAGGTCGGCTTATGGGAGTAAAGCCTAATTTGTGGGTCGTGACTGAACCACTTGACCTATTTAGAGTTGGGCTGCTCCAAATTTCAAATCTCCAGTAAGCCCATTTATCTTGTAAGGAGTCGTTGTGTCATTGATGTGCATGGCTAAATTCAATATGCGTTTTCCTCTTTCATCTCGCTTTGTCTCTCTCTCCCTCCTTGGGCCTTCTGTTCAAAGTGTGCACTTGGACCCATTTCAGGTGCACTCAACATAGAGTAAGTAACCGTTGAATTTCGTGAGTCTCACGTGGACCTTAATATATTTATGAATTGATGTGTTCTGAATATACTTAATCGGGTCCAATGAGATCAATGTACTAACCATAACCTCATCGGTCCATGCATGCACATATTATTTATTAGGTCTAACAATACCATGGCCTCAAAAATCAAAATTTCTCCCTTCTCCATCTTCTTCTAGTTCTGGGTATAGCAACACCATGGTTATTTATTTTATTCTTATATTTACCTGAGTTGACGTACTCTATTACATGTTCATACCATGCTGTTGTCATTATTTTCCTAAGTATCTAGAGCATGTGGCCGATAATTGCGTCTATGACCGTCGGAGATGCATTTGCGGCGTTATTTTCCTTTATTCATGAAATAGTAGCCACTAGCTAGCACGGTATGTAAAGATCCATTTATGGCGCATCAACCACTTTACGCGCTTATACTTTGACATAGATTAAACGATAAACACGAGTATCTCATTTCAGATCATGCTCGTGGAGCAAGAATTGCGCCTAGGAGAAATTTGGAGAAAGTTCCTCTCTCAAATCACTTTCTCGACAAAATTGTCGAAAAAGCTACATACTAGCTAGTATTGAACATAACAAATGAATATCTCTAAGTTACTAGGAACATTGGAAAAGATTCCACGTGAATAGTAGTTGTCCTGGAAATATGTGGCTAATCTGGTCATGTTCATTCGCAACTTTGAGGACATGCTATTTCAGGGACCAAGATATGAGTCTATAAAAAAACCCATTTCCCGCTTTCTTTTGTAATGTCTTTTTACAGTCTCGATCCTTGATATCGACATTATACTTAAATTTCCCCTAGCTGTTAAATCGTTTCTAGACATAAAAAGAAATTAGGTACCCTAATTTACGCTCTTCCATATGGTCCTAAATCCGTAATCTCCTGTTGTTGTCTAATGGACTAATTAATCTGACAAGACATAACAATGCGTTTGTCAATGTTTAGGTTGCGCAATGAATGCACGCGGTTGGGCGATGTTTGCGGTACATCCGTGCGTACCCTTTGGCCGTGCTGTCAACTGGACCATCTTGTACTCAATTAGTCTTAAAGGCTTTGCGAAGAAATAGGTCGCTGAATTTTGGTCTCTCCCTTCATTAATGGGTCGACAAATGCCGCATCTTGATCCCCTGTGAGAACACAGAATAACGTAGCTGAGGGCCACATGAAACCCTAATCGATTTGCTTCCCCTTTTCTCGACTTTTACGTGCTTTACATAATTTCTCGAATATTGTTAACCTGCTTTGGAAGAGGCTAAAACTTCCAAAAGGATCGTTTTCAAACGGTATAAGCTAATTAGTTGCGTGAACCTTCAATAATAGTTCTAGCGAAAATTCAATTTGTTGTTTTTTTAATGTTTTTTTAAGTTCAAGTTCATTGTTTCCTATGCTCCATGTTTTTCTTTTTCGGCTGTTCTTTGGGTGATATCTCAAGCCTATTCAGGTACGAAATTTAGCCTCCCAATAAAATTTTGCATGACTAAATAGGAAAAAATCGCTCGCGTGAAACTTATAGAGAAATCGTTATTTGATCATTACATGAAAGTTATAATTTTGTCCATATAAAGATAAGGCGTACATGGGTGGTTTACGTTATATATACTCTTCATTTATGAGTGATTTGATAAGTCGAAGTTGAGTTTAAATAAGCCAATGACTTTCTGCAAGGTCCCGCTTGTTTGGTAGTGTAATCTTGGCAAATGGTTCAGCAGTCACCATCGCGGTAACTGGCAAAGTTATATATAGCTTACTTCTAGGTGACTTGATAAATTCTTGGTCCCGGGCTCAAGCCTTGGAAGGCGAGGCCATCATCCTAACCTCACCATGGTCCAAGGGCATATCAAGATGGAGGCTGCCAAGCACTCTCCACAAGTATGGAACTCCTATGATAAAGCTAAAAGAGGACCATCAAAAAGAAAGAAAATATTATTATTCATTAAAGTTTGATATCACTTTAATTACTGAGAAAGAAATCGTTTATTTTTGCTATGTCCTAAAAGGTCTTAGAGATCCCGCTGCTTGTAATGTAAAATCCTCGTAGCTCCAAAAAATTCGATCGAGCTTATCTATTGTCTCTCCAATTCAACCGACTTGGATTGGTCTAAAATGGAACCCGGTTATGTATCTTTTTTATCCCCGTTGCCATTTGCTGCCCTTCGGAGTCGTTTTTCATCTCATCTCATTCCCTATTATTAAACTTCACGTGTCCCCATTATAGTTCCATTCCGATTTACATGTGAGAAAGGGTGTCAAAGTATATCATATATCGCATCCTTACAGGGTTGGAATTGTGTTGTGCATACATGGAGTATTTGTCCTTCTCATTGCTCAGACTTTCTGAACAGTTGATTGTATGGCTCTACAAAGATTTACATGATATCGGGTATATGGAAAGAAATAAAGTTGATGCCTTAAAAATTAGCTTATGTCCTTCATGCTTTCGGAAGTCATCTACTGCCAAGATATTTAATGGTCGCGCGAACTTTTCCACAGGCAGTCTTCTGGTGTGCGTCTTATCATCTTTCGGTGACGAAATCATACTGAAGACAGCGTTTCGAGAAAGCTTTTCCCATGAAGAGGAGACGCACCAGTTGGCCTGTAGAGAGCCTTTCTTGGCCTGTTAAGGAGATGCTTGGGCAAGTTAGCCAAGCAAATGTTAGTTCATGGATGACACGTTTGTTGCTGCCTTGTTCTCTCAACGTTATAATTAAAGTGGAAAAATACCCAAAAAAAAGAAAAAAGAAAAAAGAAAACTATTCATATTGCTTTTGTGCCAATTCAGTTATAGGTCTTTTGATTGTGCTAATTAAGTCTTCAACATTTTGACAATTTGCCAAATTAGTTTATCCAACTAATTTTGGTTGGAAATCGCTGAGATTTATGCTAGATATATTCGTGACACGACCGGTGTTACCGTAAACAATTTTTACCTATTTTTTTATTCTTTAATTACTTTTTTGTTTTATTTCCTTTCTATTTTTGCCAGTTGTGGGCCAATGAGGTCCTCCACTCAAGGGCGAGGGCATGATGCCCTCAAATCCTAAAGAGGTTGCCATCCTCGCCTGTTGGTCGACAAGGGTTGCAATGCCCTTACCTTGTTTGAGCAAGGGCCACAATGCCTTCATCGGCCACTGATGAGGGCCATGGAGGGCGTTGTGGCCCTCGCTTGGATTTGGGCGAGGGCCCAATGCTCTCACTTATGACCAATGAGGGTGTTGGAGAAATCCTCGTGAAGTGTTTTGAAGTTGACAAAACGTTTCCATCAGTCTAGTCTGAAGGTCAGCAGACTCTGTTGTTTAAAGTCTGAAGACTTCTGGACAGCTAGACTCAAGACTCAAAGTCTATCCTCATTGATAGTCTCTAATCCGTTGAAGAAAGGTTATCCAGAACTGGTTGTTTTGTTCAGGATTTATCCTTATCATCTGGAGAAGATCTCGTGGCTAGAGAAGACGTATCAGAATCCTTTGATTGATCAAGATTGATTCAATGACTGAAGATTCGATGATTGTCTAAATATTATTGGAAGGTTCTACTTATGGAAATCGAGATCCTGATTGTATGGGCGAACATGATTGATGGGCTATCAACACGTTCCTTTAATAGCTCGAACAATCTTCCTAATTGATTCCGTCCAACGGGTAGATTGGAGGAATTCCTTTGGTAAGTGCCAACGGGTATGATGGCATAAAGGAGTATATAAGGAAGATGTTCTTAGTTGTTCGAGGTGTGCGCGATAGAAGAATTCCAAAGTTTGAAGCTCCTAATTGTTTAGACAAATCCTTTGAGCGAACACTTGTATACGAAAGAGAGAGTCTATATTTAGACCTTGAGGAGGTGTGGTAAAACATCTACACTGTGGAATCAAGGCAAAGCTGTGCTGTAACTCCTCTCTTGATCATAGTGAAATCCAGCCGGTGGGCTGTCAGTGCGGAAGAGTGGACGTAGGCTTGGAATAAGCCGAACTACTATAAATCCTGTGTTCAATTTTCTCTTCCTCACTCTCTCTACCTCAATCGTATTTCATTTTGTTAATTAAGAGAGAATTTACTTTCCATCATATGTTAAGAATCGCTTCCGTATATCGATAAAGTGTTTAGGCACCTATTCACCCCCCTCTAGGTACTCATTCTAGCAATATCAGAGGGCATGAAGGCCTTCGATCTTGGCTAGCAAAGGACACAATGCCCTCACTCAGACCAAGTGACTTGCTTGTGCCTGGCACCAAACTAGAGTTGAAGAAAGAGAAAGAAAAGACGAGAAAAAAAAAAGAAAAAAAAAAGAAAAGAAAAAGAAAAAGAAAATCGAGAAAAATGTTAAAAATTGGAAAAAAATTCGTGTCAACGCCGGTTATGTCACATAGGATAGTTGGTGTCTATGTCAGTGATTTTTGGACAAAATTGGTTGGATGGATTACATTGGTAAATTGTCAAAATGTTCAAGAAAATTAGTACAATTGAAAGATTCAAAATTAAATTAATACAAGTGTAATAGATTTGTAAATTTTTTGCTACTTTTCCCATACTTTAAGTATCTCATGAGATGTCCACTTGCAAACAAGTACTAGTCTAAAAATAAAGGGGATTGAAACTTTCATTCACATTCCAGTATTTTTATTCCGAATGAACAAACAAGCACTACGGCCTATTTTATTGTCGACAATGGAGCTTGGTCGATTAAAATGAGGTAGAATGGCAAAGAAAACTGGGAATGAAAATTATTGCATTACTGCACTTTCATCAACATGCGGGAGGTGTAAATGAATAAAAATATATGAGGCTTGATTAACAATAAAAAAAATTTGGATCATTAACACTAAACATTGAATTTGGTAACTTATACATGGAGAAAAATCATACTATGGTAAGCCTATTTATTTAACTTGCCATTTTGTATGACAATTTGAAACAATATTGTGAGATTTCATGTGACTATTGTTAGTTATGCCATATTAGAAAATTTAACTCAAAAGTTTGAACTATTGGGTGAGGAGAAACCACATGTATATCAGGAGCATATATGATTTGTTATCAAGTGATGTAAGAAATATTTCAACACTCTTTCTCATAGACAACTTGAATTATAAGTGGCATGTGGAATTTAACTGATGGGGGTGGACGCACATACATGAAAGAGATAGTACTAACTCAATATCATGTGAAATTTTGTGGGAATACTGCGAACTATTTTAAAAGCTTAACATATTTAATGGAAACAGTGTTTAATAATTAAATATTATAGCAAATAAAACTAAAACCTTTGGAAAAATAGGACCCATCGGGCCCCAAATGCAGTAATTTCTATATCTCTTCCTATACTGATTCCTTATTACTCATTTCCACTCCTTTCGTCTTGTTGCCTCACTCCTGCGTATCAAACATGCACTGAGAGCAATGCGAATCCGTCATTCATGATTGAAAGAATGATATAAGCACATGACTTGGAATACTTGCCCTATCAATCAAGTAAACCCCTCTCGGAGATTGGCCTCACATTGAGCCTAGCCAATCCCTTTCCGGTGGGAACGGTGCGTCACTTGATTCGTGTAACTTAGGGTTTAGTCTGGGTCCAGCAAAGCCGATCTCATTCACAGAACATGGGCATTGCTTCTGCACTAGAACTACAAGTCATGGCCCATCCCATGTCCACCCGCAAATGCATACGGTCACATCTCCTCTCTCATTGAGACCATTCGTCGCTTCACTTTTCATTCTCTTGAATGAACACAACGACGTTCTGAATTTAAATGTTATGTGATTTAATAATTAACCATTGATGGATCAATCCACGCATATTAGATCAGCAATAGAGTCACATGACAAGTATTGGATCATTAGGGTTGAAACTAAACTTGAAATGACAAAGGAAAATGAGAATGAAGACAAAGTATCGAATGGAGGATGCGAACGTTGTCCTTTGTTCTGTTAGGAAGTTGAATAATCGACGTTATCAGAGGGTCACAACTCTTACTGAATTCAGAGGGCGATTCTCACATCTCATAAATTCCCCAGCTCAGTGTCCTCTTCCGTGATCCTTGCACTAACGACATTGCTTGGACCACCTCCCCACCTATCCTCCATCTCTTGATTCATGCGAGTCCCTTTCCAATGAAGACCCAATTTTTTTTCGTGGTGTGAAACACGAAAACGAGTGTCTCGTTGGCAGTCAATGGTGTGGACTGATGCCTACAATCGGTTCACCGCGATGCTGTCGCAATCGGTCTGCAATGCAACTGTGACAGTGGCAACGGAAAGAGAGGAGCTTTTCTTCTTGCGCAATGAGTAGAATTCTGTTCGATGGATTTAAGCATAGCAGAAACTAACTGCCTTACCACTTACTAATAGGGCAAGAAACTTATTCAACAGAAAAAAAAAAAAAAAAGGTATAGCAACAATTGTGCGCATTTCGGGACAGCCGAATTGAAGATAGCCCGCCTTGATGCTCCTTGCACACTAGCAGTCAAGATGGCCTAATAATATCTACATCCAATCCGCATCAGCAGACGTTGGACAGGCTTTATAGGAGATTTTTTTTTTTTTTACTATTGGTCGCCTGCAGCCTACTATTGTCATCTAGGGAAAAGACACGTCGATGGAAAAATAAAATCTTAGTTCATCCTATAACTTAGGAAAAGAAAAACAAAAGCGGTGGATCCTCTTAGGGCTCTGTTGACACCTCAATTTTAATTAGGTTAATTTTATTTTATTAAATTTTTTTATTTTATTTCGGATAAATAAGATAATTAATAAACAAACAAAAAAAACAAAGCAAAACCCAGCCCATTTTTTTTTTCTCCTTTTCTTCTCCCTCCGCGTGGCCCCTACGGCCCATTTTCCTTCACCCTCACCCTCGGCCCGGTAAGCATCAGATGTCAAAAAATCCCATATCGGCAAACCAATCCGCTGGGCGATTGTCCTATCGATGAACATGAAATATTTTGCTTCTGCTGAAGGTGCTCGTGCCACACATTGAATTTGCGAGTACCGTGCTGCACACGGCTACGTGACTTCTCTCGTCGGTCATTAAGCATGTCCAGCCAAGGTTGGAGTCAGCCAAGGTTGGAGTCTGACTTCTAAAACAAGACTACGTCAAACTAGACATTTTGAATCCAATGAATCATAGGCTTTAAGAAGAGACAATCTTACAATGATCGGGTCAACATTGACACGGAACGAACAGCGTGAAGGAAGAAGACAATTTCTTCAGTTAGACCAAAATCGAAAATGAGGTAATTTTTCATTTGCACGTTAGAAGTCACTAGGCAAGTCGATCGTGTTCACACCGAGGGCAAAAACAGTTGTGGTTTTCGTTCTAAAGAAATACAAAACTCCATCTAGAGTGACATGGCCCCATGGGATCATGTCATTACTCAAATATACTTCTACAAACTAAAGGCCGTTTGATTATTGTATTTATTGATAGATAATAAAAACAAATCAATTTGTATTTAGACAATTTAGACACCTTTTAATTAAAAGCAACTTTTTATAAAGCTCAACGATAAGTTTTTTTAAATTATTTCCGTTAAGCAAAGTCTGTCATATCTAAGTATTGGCTATACTTCATTCTTTGTCTTTTATTGCTTCGTGATACTTTTCCTTGGTAAACTATGATACTCATGGAAGACCTCGAGACCATTGAATCGAATGCTCATTGCTTCTCATAGGACTGTTGACACTTTTTTCGCTTGATTGCCGGTGATATCATAATCAATCTAATCTGGTATAATGATTTTAAATTATTTATTTTCCTCGATATGGATTATAATTTGGGGAAAAAATCATGAACCTTAGAGACGAGAATAATGATATTTAACAATTAAAAGTGCAATGAGTAGACAATACATTATTCATTTTGTATATATTTAAAGGACAAAATTTAAATAAAAAAAGAAAAAAAAGAGAAAACTCAAGGAAGGAGTGAAATCGTGAGATAAATGGAAACACTATTTTATTATGAAAAAAATAATTATCTACTTTTAAAATAATAAATTAAGCTTTTATTTATTTTCGAAAGAACAGATTTTGCTTTCAATAATCTAAACAGTGTTTTCAAAAAATAATTTTTGCTTTAAAAGCTGTTTACCAAAGGGCCTCTAATGAATGAATATCTTCTTTGTTGCATGTACACTAAGCATAAATGTACGCGCAACACGCATACGAAAGAAGAAAAAGCTCGTGTTAAGGAATTGGTCAATGTATATGTAGAGAAACAAAATAAAAAAAATAAAAAAGGAACCTCTTCAATTTTTTTAGACGCATATTAATTATCGGAAGGTATGTAACAATTCATTAACATATTGCATTTATACCAATTTAGTCCTAAAACTTTTAATTAGGTTAATTTGTCACAAATTTTTCACACTAATATGAATTTAGTCCACCTGGCTAATTTAGGCTGAAAAATTACTGACGTGGGCACCAGTTATTCTGCATAGCATGACTGGTATTAACATGAATATTTTTAATAATATTTCGATAATTTTGAATTTTCTTATAATTTGTTGTTTTTCTTTTCTTTTTTGCCCCTTCACTTTTGTCATTGAGGGTCGCAACCTTGTCAAATTTGGGCAAGGGTCTTTGCGCCCTCTCCTATGCTTGGCGAGGGCTTGCTGGCCCTTACTTAAGGGCCAGTGAGGGTCATCGACGACTCACGCCAGCCAAAATGAAGGTAAGAAAAGGAAAGAAATAAAAGAAGAAGAAGAAAATAATTATAAAAGGATTTATGTTAGCATGTAGCTGTGTCACGTAAGACCGTTAGTGTCCATGTTAGCGATTTCTCGCTTAAATTGATTGGATGTACTAGATACTAATGTGAAAAAATTTATGAATAAAACTGCCAAATTGAAATGTGTAAGATTGAATTGCTATCAACACAATAGGCTTGAAATTTTTTTGGTGCTTTTCCCAATTCATCCGAAAGCAAGTTAAACCAAAAGCAGAAAACTCAGATTTGAAAACTTTTTGATAGGGAGTGAATAAGTGAATTGCTTTATTTACTCATCTAAATAACTACTTACTAAGATAATTACCATATTATTTGTTATATTCAAATTATGGATGCATTTACTGATAAATTTCCTCATGGATAATCATAGGAAATTCTTGATGAAAGATGTGTGAGTACTATCTATATAATATTTTTATATCCCACAACATATTGTTTGAGTGGGCCGGTTTAAATGAAAAAAGCCGGTTCGGATTCAAAACCATTTTTAATTTTTTAAATTCGAAGTATATTCGAAGTATTTGGTCAAAAAAATTAAAAACCTGAGACTATGGTAGAGACAAAAGAAAGTTTGACCTGAGACCCGAACGAGAGGGACCAGGTTGTCCCTTTGGGAGGCAACGAGTGGATCCTAACCCAATGGGCCTACCCAAAAAACAGCCTCCGCTCGCTTCTTTGCCTCTAACCGGTCCTCTCTCTCTCCCTCTCTCGTTTGCGAAATCTCGTATGGTGTTCCATAAGATCATGTATAAGCAACGATAAAAGGATCGAGAATCTTTGCATTACGAGTTATTACTGGTTATTCACAAACACATTTTCCAACTACCAATATATTTAGCTAAGTCAACCAACTATATGTTTAAATTGTGATAAAAATTACTTTCGAATATGCCATCGAGATTACATAGGTTATAGTTTTGTCAAAAAATTGAATTACAAAAAAGAAGGAATTTCAAAGAGGGTAATCTTGAATTGGGTCGAGTAGCCTAGATGGGGCAGGAGTTTGATTGTTTTTCTTTCTAAGAAAATTATAATCCTAACTTAAATTTTTTCCTTCTTATAGACTCCTAATGGGTCTGGCCTCTCCCTTGTCCCACCATATATAACCCCCCACGAACCCGTTCGATTCCTCTCTAGTTCACTCACCTCCTTCCGATCTTTTCTTCTTCCACACCTCTCGCATCAGTTAAAAAAGAGAAAAAGAATGGCTCTCGGAAAATCTGGCAAGCTCTCCCAGACGCCGGTGATCAAGCAGATTGTGCGGCGGTGCTCGAGCTTCGGCAAGATCAAGCACGCGTGCGATCAAGAAGGCCTCCCCCTGGACGTGCCCAAGGGCCACTTCGTCGTGTACGTCGGGGAGCGCAGGAGCCGCCACGTCGTCCCCATCGACTTCCTGACCCGCCCGGATTTCCAGGGCCTGCTTCAGCAGGCCGAGGAGCAGTTCGGGTTCCACCACGAGACGGGGCTGACGATACCATGCGGAGAGGAGGAGTTCGTGTCCCTCTGCTTTGGCCACAGGGAAGAGTTCCGGTCTCCGAAGCCGAGCCTCAGATAGGAAAAAGATGGGCACGGGTTAGGCGTTCTGGGTGTTCGCTTTTTTAAAAATCTTTTAGGGGTTGGTCGTCCTTGATTTTCGGGACCTTTTTCTTTTTTCAACGGAGAAAAAGAAAACAAGAAACGGAGGATTAGTCAAGAGTAGTGTAGCCCGAAAGCCCGTTATTAGAATTGGGTTTGGGCAGATGTGTCAATCGACTCTCTAGATTTGAGAGTTTGCTCCCGTCGTTGGTGTGGAGTGGAAGGTGTGCCATTGTACCTAAACCTACCTACCCTCTGAAAATATTCAATTTTACTGATCTTGGGAACTCTGTTTTTCTTAGTTTTCAGTGTTTGCTCTCCTTCTCTCTGTCTCTGCCTCCGTCTCTCTCGCACCCATACACACGTGCACTTGATGGTTTCCTGATGATCTTTAGGACTCTGTAATCCTTATTTATCGTTATGAGCTAATCCCTGCTGTGCAGACTCTGTAGTCTTTTTGTTACCGATGCATGCAGATAGTTACTGGCAACAAAAGTAAAACCATCCATCTCATATGTAGAACTTGATTACGAAGTTCATATTTATCCACGCTTTATTAGGACTTGCGTTTAGGTTTTATGGACACTTGGATAATTGACGACGGATTGAAAGACAGTCTCATGTTGTGCTTCTGTTGGGCACGGATTCCACGCAATAACGGTATGTTTGGCATTTACCATCTTCTTTTTACCTCCTAGTTTCATATCCCTTCTTCCTGTTTTGCGCCTTTTATCGTCAGTTTATATATTCATACGCTTCGACAGCTCTTGGCCTGCGATGGTATTAAAGTTGAATTTCTTGATTTTTGATCCTCTTCTAACCGTTCGCGGATTGTGTTTCCTTTATACACGGTTTTAGCTTTCATCAATTAATTCATGGCTGCGAACCTCGACACGCTTCAAAATAAGTCATCTTGCCGATTTCCACGTAAGGAGCTTTCCCGAAGAATCAGGGGACAGCAGAGAGAAACTCCTTTTGCTCGAGCAGTATGTGCCAAGGACTGGACGATGCTGATTCCTTGGAGGGTCTTCTAAATAGTGCAATTATGCTTTTTCATGTTCGTTTCCTTCCTTGAGCCTGACCTGTTTATGACAAGAACCCTCGATATTTTAAGACACGGGAACGTGTCATTTGATTTTTCAGAGAAACAGTAGAGACAACCTTCTTTTTTATTAGTTTCCCTTGTCATTTGATAAAGAAAGAACATTGAGAATCTGGGCCCGATTAATTTGTCCAGAACCACAGAAAACAGGTGGAGGGGAATGCCTTGTAGACTGTCAAAAGAGAGGGTTCACTGGCGTCACTATTTCACCGTTCCTCACTCGGATTGGATCCCACTGTATGCTTTGTCTCAGGACTGGAATTGAACGGGTGGCTGTAGTTGAGTTCCTCCCTTGTACGTAAACTCATCTTACTGGGCAACTCTCGTTGATCATCCTCCATGGATAGAGCCTTTAATCATCTCTGCAAAAATTATCTTCGCTGGTTTAACTGAAGTTCTCATGCAGACAGATTATCTGAGTGCATCGCTCTCTATTTCACTAAGTTACAGATTGGCCATCCATAACAATTATTTTTGGATCAAAACTCATCCGCTGAAAATCATTCGTTAAACGAAAACGTATTATTCTTGGATATCTATTGTGAGTAGACGCATTTAAATTTGAAACAACTACTCTCTTACTCCTTTTTCTCAAATAATATCTATAGTTGAATTTACCCTGCATACAATTAATTCGAATTTCACCTTGCATAACTTATTTCTATAATATCAATATTTGGCACATTGGGTTAAAGCCCATTGAAGCAAAAGTCTTGTTTTGTCCCCGGCCCGCCTGCCGTAATGACCTAACAAAGAAATGAACCAATTCCTCTAAGATACTTATTTCTTGTGAGTTAGTATTAGCATGTTACTTAATCTTAACCACTCTAAAACACTAATATACTGATAAATTTTCATTACATAACCTCTCTAATAGACATCCTTATTATTATCATTACTTAGATATATTTAACAGATAATTGAGACTTGAGGAGGCAATGTTTGATTACATAATTTATCTAGTTCTTGAGAAAAGGTTGACCAAGCAGGCCGGCTGATGGCTTGACAGCACGAACACGCTGCATCCGACTAAACTCAAATTGAATTCGTTGAGATATCCGAGTCCCTGCTCTAAAATAGACAGCAAAATATCTTAAGAACTGACACATTATAAACATTCAGCCAAATTTCCTCACATTATAGATTATTGTAGTAATTAATCACATGGTACAATGGAGATAGACTCAGTTCAATTTAAAATTCAAGAATCTAATTCGATTTATTCAAAGAAGGCAGTCTCAAGCAACGATAGATTGGCCAAGGGAATCTGCAATTTAGTTTGGTTTTGTGAGGCATCGCGCTAGCAATCTTTGACCTTTTCTCTCACATTTTGTGCCTACATGTTCATCAATGAGTGTGTTGGCTTATCATTTTCTGTCCAGAAATTTTTAAGCAACAAGTGAGAACATGACTAATTCCATCTTTTTAATCAGGACTAGCTCTTTCTTGGTCTATGTTATAATCCTCTAAAATCTATCCAATTTCTGATTCATGATGATTAAGTCGCAAGCCTCTGGTCATTGAATCAAGGTCATGTTCGGTCCATTTGTATGTTGTATTGGACCGGAAAATTTGCTGTTTTTTTTTCCTGGTACTTGGTGATCCACGTTGAACCAGACGGGCAAAATTACTTCGATCAGTTCCATGTGGCAGAATATGAAGTTCAAAATCTAATCTTCATGTTTCACCGATCGTTGTTGACCATATATTGTCAGTCGTCGCTTTGGTAGATAAAGAGTCCAAGGCCAGGTCATCAAACCTAGAGGACCTGAAATGCATCTCCTATACAGGACAACCGATGAGGAATAAACTGTCTTATATTATAATGAAGGCCAAATGATAATTCCCAAAGATAACGAAAGTACTTCCAAAATCCTAACTGAACAAAATAAATAAAACCCCTAAGCAGCAAGGAAATTTGGAAAATAAACGAATGGGCCGAAACAATGCATAAAATACTAAATAGACCTAATATAAGAAAAGTGGCCTGAAACTCATGAAATCAATGAATTTTGAGGGCTGAAACGACAACAAACAGGTTCCTCGGTCTAGGTATGACAAGCGTTCGGAACGAGTTTTTCTAATTGGTGTTATTGCCCTGTAACTTCCTTGGATCAAAAGTTATGGCCTATTTATCAAATGTTGCGCGAATTTTGTGTTTGGGCCTGCCTTTTGATTTTCTCATTATCCAAATGCCAGTAAAGTCCTCAGCAGCCGCCTTCGCTTCACCTTGTCTTCTTAAATCTCCTGGAGGAACAAATGGCCGGTTTTATATCTCAAGACAAGTAATGGAGCACATTCACAAGCAGCTCTATTAGTAGGAATCCAGCCTTATGTGGGACTCCATTGCCAAAAGCAATGCCTGGTGAGGCTCATAGCGAGACTAGTTGCACGCTGGACCCTTTGAAGCCTTGGAGTACATGAACGAGAAGATTTTGAATGTGTGTAAGCTCATTTGTTTCTGCCTATGTACTGAATTACAGTCACATGACAGCGTCAAAAGATATGGCACAGGTTACAATGCCAAATAGGAACCATTTGCTCCGTAATGTCCCAAAATGCATTGTCTAAATCTTCCCTGCCGAAGAGCATTGATCCTACTTCTTTTTTCTCGCGTTTTAAATCACTCAAATGGCCGATTTCGTTAGTTTCTTTTGCTTGATGACCAAGTGGAGCCCTGTCATTCCTCTATCTGTTCGTTCAATTTCTTTACCAAGTAAAGCGAATTTGATTACCTGAGTGTCTAGTTCACGTTCAGCAATATCCTGTGTGCGGCATCCTTCATTATTTGGTCTTGAGAAAGATTGTCTCCTAGTTTAGCGAATAACTTTGCGAAAGTGGACATCCTTAATCTGAGGTTCTCTGCAGAGGAATTTCTATTAGTGGCCAAACCAAAAATGATGACTGTTGGCAACAGTGCGGCTACATGCTTTCTTTTCGATTAGGGTCGGTAGCTCACAAAAATTCTCCTCGCTATTGCCGTAGCATTTCTGCATTGATTGTATCTCCTAAGTAAAGGAAAATGCTCCCACAAGATCTGTCATTATGGGATTCTGGAAGAGTGATGCTCTCGAGAGACTGCTTGACGACAGGTCCTTGTCCTGTGTACAATTGGCTGCAGAGTACAAAATCAAGTCAAATCATACCTCCACCAATAACTAGAATATGGCATGTGTAGGTTGAAATAGTTCTCTTGATGACGGCGAAATATGAGATGGTCTTGTTGGTCCAAGCAAGTTTAGCCAGAGTCATGTTTGGTGGGTCGCTACGGTTGCTTGAAGCTGCAATGAGAGAACAGACAAATTGGAGCCTAAGGCTTGTTCGAACATTGCTGAATAATGTCCATGAAATGAATTACTTGCGACAGCTGGTGTTGTGACCGGCGAGGGGGAGCTATGAGGGAGGTCAACAAGCCGGTGGTTCGCCGTAGGGAAGTTGGCGCATGGCTAATAGGGCGAGAGGAGCTTCAATTGAGTATGTGTGTGAGAGAGAGAAGCAGTTGAAGAGAGAGGAAGTAAATCTGGATAATGCGCCCTCCTAATTTTTGGGGGGAAAATTTTCTTATACCTTGTTCCGAGATGAGATTTGGGATTTGATCTCCCAAGCTAAAATAAAAAAAAATCCTAAGTTTTCTTATGATTAGAGGAAAATTAATCACATGTTATATTGGATAGCAAGGATGAAAACCTCAATGGTCGAAAATTAATTTTTGGATTAGTGATTAATCAAGGATATTTTCATAATTTCCTACTTCAATGGTATTTTTGTGATTTACTAGAGGCATTTTTGTAATTTCATGCAAGAGGGGGATGGAGGTGGTTGGCCAAGAGAATGGCTAACTCATGGTGCTCCCCCGCCACCGAAACATGGCCAAAAAGACCATTTCCCATTGGAAGTCGGTCAGACTGGTCTAAATCGGTTTTGATTGGTTTGGTTAGACTTGGCCAAAATTGTGTGCAATTAGGTCCTTGGAGGACCTAGTCGTAAAGAAATCTTATCTAATTGAGAGAGAAATGGGCTAAATTGAAAAGAAATAATCCAAATTTATCCCAATCAAATCTATCAAATCTTTTAGTGGCAACTCAATTGATATAAATTGATCCAATTATCTGATGAATGACATCAATTACTGAACAGATAACCTACCACAGACATAAACTATTCTCAACTACTAAGCAACGCCAACAGCAAGAAGAAATGGAACATAAAAAGAAGCCACGAGACATCTCTACCTGCTTTTCATCGCTGGCGAAAGGTGGGCTTCAAACCCCATTGCCACTCCGCTCACGATGACGCCTCAACTCCCACTGTCCAAACTCCACCTCCTCACTCCCACCCCCCATCGCGACTAGATACTTGGAGTTCTCGTGAATCTCCCTGATCTCGCCGAAATGCCACCCGTCCTCTAGGTAAACGTCCAACTCCTCCTCTACCTGGAACAGCTCGTGCATCTCCTGCGGCGGGGCGGGGCGGGCCTCAGCTGGGCCAGGTCCACTTACTCTCTAAGCCGCTGCTCCGGGCCGCCTCCGCCGTCACCCATCAGGGTCAAGTACTCAATGAAGATGAGCTTCTTGGCCCTGGCTGGCGACCGAAGCACGGTGGCGGAGTAGAGCACACCGTGGAGGCTAGGGTGGAGGATCTCCATCGCCCTTGGTGAAGGATGAGGGGGGGGGGGGGTCTTCTTCTGGTCCTCATATGTCATATGGGTTGATCATGTCCGTTTATGTAAACATGGACATTGATCAAATTTAGACATCCGAGATAGTCAGGAAGGCTATCGTATCCAGTCTTTTTATTATACATATATATGTATGGATGGTTTTCATTAGGGCCAAAGTTTGAAGTTAAAAGAATTTTTGAATATGTTTTTTTTTAAAAGAAAAATATAACAAAGTAAGGCGCCGTTTCTTTGGGGGAAAACATGACATTTTTGAAAAATATTTTCTAAAAAAAAAATGACAAGTATTTGCGTCAAAGTTGAAAATGAAACTGAAAATGTCTTTCATCGAAAATTTGATTTGATTTTGCTTAACAATATAGATGCTCGAATTCAATTATGAGAAAATTTGGCTAAATTTGGGCCAAATTTTGGTGTTGTTTTTCCCTTCATAATTGCGCATATTCCCTTCGGAGGAAAAAAGAATCAGGGAAAATTTGGCTAAATTTGGGCCTTCAACTCCTCCCTCCTCCATAATAAGAATCTTGGCTTCTGGGTACATTTATATTCACCGGACAGGGAGGGATGATTTCTCTTGAGCAAGATTTTTGTACTCCTGGGGTCTCTATATAGCACTCGACTCCCTCTCGCTGGAATGCGTATTGGGTGGTGCCAAAGATCGTGTATCTGTCGTCAGTGAGGTTGTTCTTCTGTTGTCCTCGTAACTTTGTCTCTACTTCGTGCGTGACAATGTTCGTGAGGACTGCACTGTGGCACTTGCGTGACTGACAGTTTCCGCACTTGCTTGGGGATATTGAGGGCGAGAGAAATCTTGTGTTCTCAACTTGCCAAAAACTCACTCCCGAGGAAAAAATATTAGTATGCAGTTTTACTCGGGATGATGCCGCTTCCACTGCCTCCAGCTCCATCTCCTCCACCACCTCCGCCTCTGCCTCCACGGCTTCCAGCAAGACAACAAGGGGAACCACTCATGGAGCAGGAGAAAGGTGAATTTAGTCTTCTAACTTGTTCCTCACATTGACAATCTGGACGCGATGATTTCATCTGAGTTTATTCTTCCTAACGGTAGCCGTATGTTATGGCTTTTTTTTTTTTTTTTTTTAAATTTAGGTAGAGAACACAAAATTATAACTTTCACTTATGCATGGGTTCAAGAACAGATCCAGTTATGACAAATCTAAAATCAAACTTGGAAGAAAGTTATGATGGCCCGCAAAGAGAGGATGAACAAGTTGAAGAGTACATAGAAGAGTACGATGGATGGATTCGAAATCTGGTGCAGGCAGAGAAAAATGGAGATCCTCTTCATTGGCCTCCAAAGAGCAACTCTTCTCAAAATCTCAAAGGGTGTTGAGTTGGAATCCATTCTAACTAAGGATTTTTGTGGTTCCGGAGGATCCAGCTACAGGAGAACCAGGAATGGAGAGCTTTCCCCCCTTTTACGCCTTACTCTTTGGTCTTAAGAATGCTGGTTTTAAGAATGAGTGATTGCCCTTCTCCGACCCTTACTGCTCAATCTAAGAGCGGACAGCTAATGCGTTTCATTGGCAGGAAGTATTAGTGATTGAAGAGTTGAACAAAGTTAAAGTTTCTCGGTCTTTAGTATTGTCGACGGGCAGTCTTTATCTTTTTTTTTTTTCCTTTTTTCCCGCTTATTTCCTTAGACATTTTCGCAGCTGAGTATGATCTAAATTTGTAGCTTCAGTTTGAGGACTTTATTAAAGTGTTTCTCAGTTTTTAGTGCTGTCCATGGGCAGTTTTTATCTTTTTCTTGTTTTCTTTGTCCCACTTTTCACATGGACATTTCAATAGTGAGTGTGGTTAGATGTGTAGCTTCAGATTTGATGATTTTGTAAGTGAGACACTCTTTTAAGAATACTGTTATCGGAGAGATTGTGATCCTTATCTTCTTCCTTGTTTCAACTAACATGATTGTGTCATGAGCCGATCGTTTGGGATTGAGACCATGCGGCAACTTAGACCTCCTTGGATCGTTGGAGTACCTAAGCTAAGCTAAGTTTTAAAGAGAGACAATACCTAAGCTAAGCTAAGTTTTAGAGAGAGACGCTCTATGAGAGAAGTTCACTTGCTCACTAGTATCGAGAGAAGTTTGCTCGCTTACTCAGATTGTAGAGAGAGTTTTAGAGAGAAGAGCTTTGGGAGAGAAAAAAACTCTATTATGAAATGTTTGGATGATTACAATTAGCGGGACAGCACCTCTTCTTATACTACAGATCTCCCATTCCAACCGTTGATTCATATTCGATATAATGATGGAGATTGCATCTCCTCATCTACCACCTACCAACATTTAAGCCAAGAAAGCTCTAAAACTCGTGTTTCGTACATCCCTAAGAACGTTTTAGAAGCCTAGGTGATTTTGGATGGTCTTCTTCGATTGAGCACAATCCTTTAGTCATGGGAACCTTGAGATCATGACAACTGCATATGAAACAATTGTAGCACTCTCGGGTTTAACTTCTTTAAGATTTGTAACGATCCTAATTTAATACACAGTTAACATATATGATGTCCCTGCCTGACCTGGTCTGCATAAAAAACCTCAGAAACACTCTTGAGTACATTGTGTACATGACCGGAGGGTCGTCAGATCTATATTCGCTGAGAAAGAAAACAAATTGACTAGTACCAATCAATTCTATGGACATCCATATGCCCGAAGAAAATTAAAAACATGATTCAGCACTGGTCCAATATTTCCTACTGAAGTGGAGGATTAAACTAACTTTTTAAAAGTAATTCTCATCCACCGAATATCAATCCTGAAATGAAAAACGTATTTTCTTTGAAATTTATTATGAGTCGACGCATTTTATAGTGCATGCACCGTGATAACTGAACAAAGTAAAATGTATAATTGAAAAGTCATCCCAAACACGCTCAAATTAATCGATCATCTGGTTTTTTTTTTTTTTCAGCTTGTAAAATGGACTTTCCTTTGATGCTAAACATTTTAAATTAACACAAAAAAATCCTGCATTATAAGTAGAATGAGGCTCCCTTCAAATACGGGGACATGATGACTTGACAAAAAGTAAACCTATACATTTAATATACTTATTTCATTGTGAGTTAGTATAAAATGTTATTTAATCTTAGGTTCCATTTATTTCATAAAAAATAATTTCCAGAATAATGTTTTTAGGATTTTCCGATATTCATTTCATGGAAAATGAAGTTGGGGAAAAAATGTTTTTCATAAAAAAAAAAGTTTTTAAGATAGAGGAAAATGTTTTTCATCTTTTAAAAAGAGGAAAACATTTTCCTCACTCATCTTCTCTTATCTCACACCCATGTTAACCTTTCCATCTTTTTTTTTTTATAATCTTTTTTAAAAATTCAAATTTTTATTCTTTTTCTTATTCTTTTTATATTTTATATTTTATTTTTGTTCTATCTTGGCCGGTTGTTGGCTGAAACTACTGCTGACAATCGGCCATAGGCGAGCCTCAAGCTTGTTGGCCTCGGGCGAGCTCGAGGCTTGTTGCTCACCTTATCGGTGGCAAGCTAAGGCTCTAGGCTTGCCAATTTGGCTCTTTGCTTGCTAAGCTCGCTGATCTGGGGAGTAGCTTGCCAGCGTAGGGCGAGCTTGAGCTTGCCTTCAACTGATCGCCGATCGTTGCCGTGGTCGACGGCCGGTCGAAGAAGAAGAAGACAAAAAGAAAGAAAAGGAAAAGAAAAAAGAAAAAAGAAAAAAATAATAAAATTTGAGTTTTTTAAAAATTAAAACTTAAATATTACATTAAAAAATAAAAATAAATTATTGAAAAAGAGTTTATGGAGGAAAGGATTTTCTTTACCGAATAGAAGAAAATATTTTCTATTTCTTTTCAGGTTGTTGGCCGAACACTAAAAATTAATTACATTTTCTTGAAAAATAACTTCCTAGAAAATATTTTCTAGAAACATCATATTCTTCACAAAACAAATAGAGTCTTAATCACTTTAGAAATGCATGAACTGACAATGGAGTGGAGAATTACCTTCCCAAATGTAGAAGTGGTGGCTCTCCCAGCGGTTGGATCATATCACAGCCCACTTTTACTGTCTCTACATCCTGTTAGGGAGAAAAGAAGAATGGAATTCAAATTTTAAGCCTACTAGATGGAGGAAGAAGAGTGTGGGGGAGATTATTAAACGTTATTGGGGAGGTGAACAACATTATCAAACAAACTTGTCCCAGAAAATACAGCATGTAACAAGGGAATTGACAGCATGGAGCAAAACTAAATTCTCTAACGCCTCTCTCCAAATTAGAAGTTTCAAAAAGAAACTCATTGATACCACAAATGGGAACTCTGAATTTTCCAACAAAGAGGAATGCCAAGAAATTAAAGAAAATATTGAGCGACTTTGGCATCGGAAAAGATGTATTGGGGTATGAGGTCTCGTATAAATTGGCTGCGTTGGGGAGACAGGAACTCAAAATATTTTCACGCCACCACGGTCCAACGAAGACAACGAAACAAAATTTCTATGTTGCGCCTTAATGAAGACATTGGTGTAGGGACCAAACAATATTAAAACAGCACATTGAGGAGTTCTACTGCTCCTTATATAAATCAGAAGGTCCCAGAGAGTTTCAACCTATTATGCACATGTGTCCAACTGTCATTAATGCACAAATGAATGAGAGCCTCGTGATCCCAATCTCTATGGAAGAGGTAAAAGAAGCGGTTTTTTAGCTGGGTACACTTAAAGCCCCTAGCCTGGATGGTTTGAATGGACAATTTTACCAACATTATTGGGAAGAGATCAAGCTGGATGTGCTGAATATGGTCAGAAACTTCTTTGAATTAGGTGAGTTTGACCCCCTTCTTAACAAGACTTACATAACCCTAATTCCCAAAGTCAAAACCCTAGAAAGTATTTGTCAGTTCAGGCCAATTAGTCTTTGTAACTTCACCTACAAAATCATCTCAAAGGTCTTAGCAAATAGATTGAAACCATGCTTGATGAGATAATAGCCCATGAACAAAGTGCCTTTGTTAAAGGAAGACAAATACAAGATAACATTTTTATAGTTCAAGAAGTGTTGCACTAGCTGAGAATCAAAGAAAGAAAGAAGAAATTCCAAGCAGTTCTTAAACTGGATATGAAAAAGGCCTATGATAGGGTGGAGTGAAGATTCTTAAAAATGAGTATGCTAAAGATGGGGTTTAGTGCAAGATGGGTTGAGCTGGTCATGCCATGTGTTTCCACGGTGACATTTAGTGTTAAAGTGAATGGCGATCAAACCTGGTATTTTACACCCACACGGGGATTAAGACAAGGAGATCATTTGTCGCCCTACCTGTTCATATTAATGGCTAATGTTTTCTCCTGGATGACGCACAAAGCAATTGAAGATGGGAGCCTCAAAGGAATAAAACTAAACAGGTATTGTCCTACATTGTATCACCTTTTATTTGTCGATGATGCAATAATTTTATGGATGGGACAGTTACAGAATGCCAAAATTTGTCAAATCTCCTGAACCAATATTGTTATGCGACTGGTCAAGCTATCAATCTAAACAAATCAGGAGTGTTCTTCAGCAAGGGTTGCCCCGAATCCTTAAAGAGTAATATGGTCTATGAATTGCAAGTACCTATTATTGACAAAACATGGAAATACCTGGGAATTCCATCTGATTGGGGACAAACAAAAAAGGAGATGTTTTCATGGATTTTGGCGAGGGTGAACATGAAGCTTGAAGGTTGGAAAGAAAAGCTACTATCTAAGGCTGGCAAAGAAATCTTGATAAAAGACGTGGTACAGGCTCTTCCTTAGTATTCTATGTCAATTTTCAAAATTCCAATCTAAGTCTGTAAAGCCATAGAACAACGGATAGTAGCTTTCTGGTGGAAACAAAACGAATCCAAGAGAGGAATGCACTGGAAGAAATGGGAAGTTTTGAAATGCAGAAAAGACGACAAGGGTCTTGGGTTCAAAGACCTAATTATCTTCAACAAGGAAATGTTAGCCAAACAAGCCTGGAGACTTTCACAATCACCTTCAGCTCTATGGGGCCAAATCCTAAAAGGACTATACTATCCAAATGGGGACCTATGGAAGGCTAACACAAGACAAAGACCCTCTTGGGGGTGGCGTAGTCTTCTTATTGGCCGAGACACTTTAGAACTGGAGGTGAAGTGGATAGTGGGAGATGGGCACAATATTAACATATGGAGAGACATATGGCTTCCAAGAGGAGTGATAGGAGGACCGGTAAACAAGGATGATCCTCAGATGGTAGCTGAACTAATGAACAATGATAGGAGGCTATGGGAGGAGTCTAAAGTTCAAACGCTCTTTGATGAACAAGTTGCACAGGAAATTCTTTCAACTCCACTCAGTGCTCAATCACAGCCATATAGGCTCATCTGGATGGGGAATCATTCAGGGTCTTACATAGTAAAAAGTGGCTATAACAGAGTATGTTCAACAATCAATCATCCTGACCCCAACAGTGCAACAACCTCCTATAAGTCACCTAGATCCCTCTGGATTAGGCTATGGGACACTCCAATTCCCCCTAAAATAAAATTCTTTCTCTGGAGCATATGTCAAAATGCAATCCCGACTAAGGAAAATCTCTACAGAAGGAGAATATTACCTGATCCCCTGTGTCCACTCTGTCTCCACCATCTAGAAACAGCAGAACACTTGTTCTTCTTGTGCAAAGAGACAAGGAAAATATGGCTTGACCCGCGCCTTAACCTATACGACAAAGCTTCATCAGTAACCCGCATCGACAAGTGGTTTGCAGAGTTCTTCAACGCAAAAACAGAGTTACCTTCGGTAGCCATGGTGGCAAGCACGATCTGGTTGATATGGAAGCTCCAAAATGACTACATCTTCAGATCTCGACCTCCCAACACCGAATCAATTGTAGATCTTGCTCATACTCAGGTCCGGGCGTTCTCCAGATGGAACCAGAAGAAACAACAGCAGCAATCCAGCGAGTCGGACATAACGGAGTTCTAGACGGCTCCGAATAGCACTAGCTTCAAGCTGAACGTAGATTGCTCTTGGAAGAAGGGAGAAGAAAAAAGCTCGGTAGCTGGGATCATTCGAGACTTGAACTGCTTGTTGATTGACAGATTTGCTGAGGAGATTCAGGCTACATCTTCTCTGCACGCCGAAACCCTAGTAGTCTTGCACGCGTTGAACTTTTTGAACCAACGAAGAGGAAGTAAAGTGGGTGCTATTCAGTTTGAAGATAGAAGTTGCGAAGTACAATGTGATAACATCGTACTCGTGGAGGCCAGTTTGGGTCGAGCTGCTGATCCTTGGGCTGTGATGAATTTATTGGCCGAAATTAGAGAGATCCTTCACTAGCTTTCATCAGTAAAAATCTCCTATTGTCCCAGGGAAGCAAACCATGCAGCCGATTGGATCGCCAAAGCGCATCGCCTCAAGTCTTTACCCAGAAATTGGTTATATGCGCCACCACAACCCCTTCTGAATATTTTATGTTTTGAAGCTAATTTACCGTCTACTTGTAATCCTTGTTTTAAATGAAAGAATGCCTAATTTCCGACCCAAAAAAAAAAACTTTTTACTGTGCAAACATCTCTTGTATACCATATCAGTACCATTATTTAAGCATATTTAATAGAGAAATGAGACTTGAGGATGCAATGGTCAATTTCGTCATTTATCTAGTTCAGAGATAAGGTTGACCAAGCATGCCAGCTTATGGCTTGACAACATGAACATGGTGCACCTTACTAAACTCCAATGGAATTCGTTGAAATGGCTCATTCCTTGCTCCAAAATAGACGGAAAAAACATCTTTACAAATGACACATTTTAAACATTCAGCCATATTTCCTCACATTAGATTACTGTACGAATTGATCACATGGTATGATGGAGCTGGACTCTGTTCAATTAAAAATTGTCAAGAATTTTGAGGGATAATATGGTTTAATTCGACTTATTCAAGGAAGGCAGTCTCAAGTAACTATAATTTGGCCAAGGGAATCTGAGATTTAGTTTAGTTTGCTAGGCATGGCGCTAAAAATCTTTGACCTTTTCTATCGTATTTGGTGCCCAGAAATTCATTAATGAGTGTGCTGGCTTATTGTTTACTGTCCAGGGCCAGAAATTTCAAGCAATAAATGAGAGCATGGCTAATTCTATCCTTTTAATTGGAACTAGATCTATCTTTGTCTATGTCTTAATCCTCTGCATCCATTAATTTTTAATTCATAATGACCATGTCGCAAGCTTCTGGTCATTGAATCAAGGTCACGTTCGGTCACGTTAGTATGTTACATTGGACCAAAAAATTTGCTGTTTTTTTTCCGATATTTGGTGATCCGTGTTGAATCGGACGTGCAAAATTACTTCCATCAGTTCCATCGATTGTCAGTCGTCGCTCTGGCAGATAAAGAGACAAAGACCAAGTCAGGACCCAGAGTACCTGAAATTGCATCTCCTATACAAGACAACCTATGAGGAATAAACCGTCTTATATAATGATGAAGGCTTGACGACAATTCCCCAAAGGTAAAAAAAGTACTTTCAAAATCCTAATTGAAGAAAAAAAAAACCTAAGCAGCAAAGAAATTTGGAGAATAAATAAATGGGCTGAAACAATGCATAAAATAGACCTAATATTAGAAAAGTGGCCCGAAACTCATGGAAACGATGAATTTTGACTCTTGAGGACCGAATCGGCCCTAAGCAGAAAACCTTTTATTTCAATAGTAAAAAGTCTGGTAAAGAGATGATACCAAAGAAAGATCCGAATGAATTTGAAACGGACCTGCATAATCTTTTATAATTACAACCGAGAAATCTTCACATTCATGCCGTTCCAAAATACCGACTTCGCTCATCAACGGCTCGTCTCTTGATGATCTGGCAGTCCAACAAGAATGGTCTGACACTGAGGGAGCATTTGATCTACAGTGGTTCCAATATAAAGAAAGGAAAACTTTATTGCATAAACATCTCTAACTTATCAAATTAGTTTTACTATTGAAATATGTATTATAGATACCTGAGACTTGAGGATGTAATGGTTCATTTCATAATATATCTAGTTCAGAGATAAGGTTGACCAAGTGTCGCGACCAATTTTTTTGGGGGGTGAACCACCTAGGGTTTGGCTAATGGATTGTTAAGCCTAGACTTAACTCGGGCTCTCCCAAGCCCATACCAATTCGCGACTTTAGGTTCAAGTTTTTTTAACATGCAATTGATTTTAACTAGGAGTCACCACTAATCTATTTTTGGTGGGTCGATTAGAAACCCAAGTAAAGTAATGGGAGATTTACTTTACTTCTACGAACCAGAGATTATGGGTACGGGGACTTGGTTACACTAGATTTCTCTAATGCCCTTTCGGTACCATTCTTTTAATTTCAAAAATGTTTTTGCAGGCAGCTTGAATTGATTTTAAATTCTAACATGTGAGGTGATCATGCGGGTGCGCAAACCACCAATTTAACATCCAAGAAAGCAATGAATAAATTGCAGGACTTACCTCGTAGCAACGAAAGCATATGCGTTGTTAGTTTAGAATTCACATCAGTAGTCCTAAATATGATTTCTAATTAACACGCAATTTTTGTTTTGTTTTCACTTAATTAATGAAAATCATGCAATATGCAATGCATGCCACTAATTTAACATGAAATGATATGACATGGCAACAAGACCTAAGCAATATGACATAAATAAGCATGTAGTCTATCCTGAAGCATGAGATGGATTTATTCTAAAAAATAATTTTTTTTGTATTTTCCATGAGATTCGAAATTAAAGAAATGCAACACTTAAATATGCAATCTAAATTAATCTAATGACCTAATTCTAATGACAGGCAATTTCTAATTAAATGCATCTAACAAAAATCACTAAATGACGTGCATTGTATGAAACTAATTCTATATGACGTGCACATGATTTTTATTTTCCTATTCTAAACATGCAAGATAACCCTAAAACGAGGAATATTCTAAAACGAACCTAATCTAACTCAGTTTTTTTTTCTTTTCTTTTACGGGAGCAATCAAAATAAGACATCAAGAACAGCACGGCAACAAATCAGACAATATATCATCCATGTCCATTTTGGAAATAAATTGACGAATCGTATCTCGTGCATGAGATCGGATTGGCCAATTTCAAATAAAATCGCGAATCGTATCTCGAGCGTGAGATCGGATTGGCGATTTTTCCGTGCGATTGCAAGTCGTATTTCGAGCGTGAAATCGGACTGTCAATCATATGCACGTTGTGAAATTAGGAAAATTCCTAATTCATGAGGAATCGAGAGATCTTTTGGATATGGCAATATCAATCAAACATTCAAAGAAAGATTGCAATATTACGAATTAAGCAGTGAGATATATGAAAATCAAATTGATCGAGAGTCTTACCTAATTCAAGGATATTCTTTCCAAATTCGGACCAAGCGTAATTGGATCGGGATTGCAACCAGCTCCTTGATGGTGAAACACGACGGATGGTGGCGAGTAGCGGCGGCACGGAGATTCACAATCGAAGCCGGCACAATTCGATGAGCCTGCAAAAATGGAAACTTCGAAAGTCGACTTGGCTCGTGGCTGCTTGAATCAGGAACGTTGTATGATGTAATGGTGGTGTTCCTTTGAAAACGAATCTCCCGCTGTCGGTGGAGATCGGGGTTGGACAAAGACGCTCGCGGATGATTTGTAGGCGCGGCAGAGCGGGTGGCCTCTTTTTCAGTCAAAGTCAATGGATCTTCTTCATGCAGCAAGTGGAATTGTCTTCATGCAGCATATGGATTATTCAACGTGAGTGCTTTCGGCAAAAGAACCATGCCTGGAATCGCTAGAACTTAACGGTGAGCGTAGAGCTCGTGGCATATCGGGTCAACGGCTTAGTCGTTGAGGTTGGGGCTCGCGGTGAATTCTACAAAAGAAAAGTCGAGCGCGATGATGGATGATTCACGGTGATATCCGGCTGAGGAGGGACTACTTCGCGGTGGTTGCGGCAGCTCGCTAAATTGGACTGAAATCGTCGCAACGAACTGCTCAACAAATCTGGGAAAATCAATGGAGCGGGCTGGATTTGCGCCAGGTGGTGTCTGCGATCAATGGATGTCGTGACTGTGTGTGGCAGTGCATTAAACATATAATAACCACGTCAGGAAAGCGAAGCCATGAGAAAACCAGAAAACTCTTCTTCTCTTATTTTTAGGTGTTCACATGGGTATGATATGTGTCCCTTGTACGTGACTATAGAGAAAGAAAAGTGGAATTTTTATTGAGAATTGAAAACTCCCTTGATAGCTTGATGATCCCCTCGGTTTACGCCTGAAGTTGGTCTCAGTGCGGCAGCAGCTTTGTCGATGAGGAATCCGCAGTGATGATGTCACGTATGGACCGATGGTGGGACTCTCAGTACAGGCTGCTTGGTGAAGCCTGCCGGTTCAATAATTCTCGGCTAGGGAAGGAGCAACTCACTCGGTGGACTTCTCGATGGAGGTGGTGACCACACACAAGCATGGGCTGACGGTGAGGGGGATGCTCAGATGTTCACCGAGATAGTCTCACAGCGAACCTGCAAAATAAAGAACGATTTTGTTGCGGGAAGGCACCAAACTGGTCTCAGCTCGACAACGGCAGCGATGTCATGGCTCACGGCACGGTAGAAAAACTCAGTGCTGCTTATTCGAGAACCTACGAAACAGAAAGAGATTCGCTGTAGTGAAAGGGAAGAGCTTGGCCAAGAGGGGGCCGTCGCGGTGCAGGTACAACGTGGATGTCTGGCAGCAACAACTATGGCTAGTGGATCTCGGAGGCGGTGATGGAGCGATCTCGGAATTGGGACCCAAAGAGCAGAAATAACTTCGGTTTCTATTCTCTATTGGATCCTCCACTCTGTCTATTCTCTCAACGTGTGGCCGTATGTTCAATGTGTGTGGCCCCCAAAACTTCGTGGTTGTTGATCAAGGCTTGACTGGAAGTGAACGCTGTTGCTCTATCATCGGGGAGGATCACTGGAAAGCTGGTCGTTGTCAATGCAACAGACGATCGGCAGCAAGATCGGTGTCAAGGTGCGGCCACGAACTCAGCAAAGTCACGGCCGTGAAGAGCTTTTGGCGGAGCTCCCTCTCCGCTCTCGATTCTCACGTGTTTTCTCTCTCGTATGAAGAATGCCCCCCTCTTCCAAGACGTCCCATTGTCTTTCCTTTATATTCATGAGAAGATTGAGCTCCAAGACAAAAATTGAACTTCCACTTTCCTTTACTGAATTATGCACGATTCCCCTCTATTTCTTTCCACCTTTGACCATGCAAAATATATTCTCCTTTTTGGCCTTACGTAGTCAGGCCATATGTAACCCATCCACATCCTTTTCTTTCCTTTTTTTTTCTTTCCTACAAACAAGAGAATCGGCCGCTGCAATATTCGAAGAATTATGGCCATATGAAATATTATGCTGATGATAGCTTAATTAATTTCCAAGTTGAGCACAATGTAATTTTCAGTTATGGACTCAGCTTAATTAATCTCATTTCATGGACTCAAACATGGTAATTGGGCCCGAAACCATACCTGCACCGATCCAATTATTTCAATAAGCTCAGAACTATTTGCTCAAGCTCATATACCTAAATCCACCTCTCGCCAGTTCAATTTATATGCAAAATGCATTTAATACTCTTAAAAACTATATGCTATGCAATTTAGTATTTTTTTTTAGGGGTTAAAATTAATCCCTAATTTTTAATGCAATAAATAAATGACTGGGTCGCCAAAATTTAGGTGTCAACACCAAGCACGTCGACTAATGGCTCGACAACATGAACAGGCTGCATCTTACTAAAATGAATTCGTTGAAATGGCTCATTCCTTGCTCTAAATAGTCAGCAAAACATCTTAACAAATGACAAATTTTAAACATTCACCTAAATTTCCTCACGTTAGAAGACTGTACAAATTACGCACATGCTATGGTGGAGGCGGGCATAGTTCATTTTAATATTCAAGAATTGCAAGGAATAATATAATTTAACTCGATTTAATGAGAGAAGGTAGTCTCAAGTTACTATAGATTGGCCAAGGGAATCTGCGATTTAGTTTAGATTTGTGAGCTATCGCGCTAACGATCTTTGACCTTTTCTATCATATTTTGTGCCTAAAAATTCATTAATGAGCCTGTTGGCTTATTACTTACTGTCCAGGGCGAGAAATTTCAAGCAATAAATGAGAAAATGTCTTATCCCCCTTTTCAATTAGGACTAGCTCTTAGTCTTTCTTTTAATCCTCGGAATATATCTAGTTTCTGATTCCTAATGACCAAGTCACACGTTTCTGTTCATCGAATGAAGGTCGCATTCAATCCGATTGTATGTTATTTTGGACGAGAAAATTTGCTGCTTCATTCAGTATTTTGTGAACTCTGTTAAATCGGACATGCAAAATTACTTCTGTCGGTTCTATGTAGCAGAATATAAAATTCAAATTCTACCCCTCATATTTCATTGTTTGTCGTCCACCATTGATGGTTTAGTCATTGCTCTGTTCTATTAAGAATCCAACACCAAGTCATCAGGACCAGAGGACCTAAAATTGCGTCTCCTATACAAGACAACCTTTGAGGAATACATTGTACTGTATAGTGATGAAGGCTATGTGACAATTCACGAAGATCAAATAAGTGCTCTCAAAATCTATGAGGAATTAACTTTGATATGCTACTCATGTTTGCCCTGATAAATGAAACGAAAAATAACTAGTAAAAAACCTGGAAGGTAATAAAGGAAGAACATATCTCGAGAAAGAGCTATTGAACTGGATATTGGTCTTTAACTCATATATATATATATATATATATATATATATATATATATAGAGAGAGAGAGAGAGAGAGAGAGAGAGAGAGAGAGAGAGAGAGAGAGAGAGAGAGAGATTAATGGGATACTTAATCCATGGCGAAGCAAGTTGCTCCCCTTGTCTGGTAGTAAAAAATATCTAAGGACTCTTAGAAAGATCGATCTTGATTCAACTCCCAACCCGCAAGGCAAGTGGGACTTGTCTTATCGAAGAATAAGTCGAAGTCTGCGGAAGCTCCCGACCCGCAAGGCAAGTTGGACTTGTCTTATCGAAGAATAAGTCATAGTCTACGGAAGCCCGCCAACGGACCCTTCAGAGAAGAAGGCAAGTGGAATTCGCCTATCGAAAAAGAAGTTGAGGTCTACGGGCGGCCACCAACTACCTTTCAGAGAAGTATTTTATTGGAAGTCTATCTAAGCGGGGTCATCGCCCTGTTCTATTAAGAATCCAACACCAAGTCATCAGGACCAGAGGACCTAAAATTGTGTCTCCTATACAAGACAACCTTTGAGGAATACACTGTACTGTATAGTGATGAAGGCTATGTGATAATTCACGAAGATCAAATAGGTGCTCTCAAAATCTATAAGGAATTAACTTTGATATGCTACTCATGTTTGCCTTGATAAATGAAACGAAAAATAACTAGTAACAAAACTGGAAGGTAATAAAGGAAGAACTTATCTCGAGAAAGAGCTATTGCACTGAATCTTGGTCTTTAACTCATATATATATATATATATATATATATATATAGAGAGAGAGAGAGAGAGAGAGAGAGAGAGAGAGAGAGAGAGAGAGAGAGAGAGAGAGAGAGAGAGAGAGAGAGAGAGAGAGAGAGAGAGAGAGAGAGAGAGATTAATGGGATACTTAATCCATGGCGAAGCAAGTTGCTCCCCTTGTCTGGTAGTAAAAAATATCTAAGGACTCTTAGAAAGATCGATCTTGATTCAACTCCCAACCCACAAGGCAAGTGGGACTTGTCTTATCGAAGAATAAGTCGAAGTCTGCGGAAGCTCCCGACCTGCAAGGCAAGTTGGACTTGTCTTATCGAAGAATAAGGCATAGTCTACGGAAGCCCGCCAACGGACCCTTCAGAGAAGAAGGCAAGTGGAATTCGCCTATCGAAAAAGAAGTTGAGGTCTACGGGCGGCCACCAACTACCTTTCAGAGAAGTATTTTATTGGAAGTCTATCTAAGCGGGGTCATCGCTCTGTTCTATTAAGAATCCAACACCAAGTCATCAGGACCAGAGGACCTAAAATTGCGTCTCCTATACAAGACAACCTTTGAGGAATACACTGTACTGTATAGTGATGAAGGCTATGTGACAATTCACGAAGATCAAATAAGTGCTCTCAAAATCTATGAGGAATTAACTTTGATATGCTACTCATGTTTGCCCCGATAAATGAAACGAAAAATAACTAGTAAAAAAACTGGAAGGTAATAAAGGAAGAACTTATCTCGAGAAAGAGCTATTGAACTGGATATTGGTCTTTAACTCATATATATATATATATATATATATATATATATATATAGAGAGAGAGAGAGAGAGAGAGAGAGAGAGAGAGAGAGATTATGGGATACTTAATCCATGGCGAAGCAAGTTGCTCCCCTTGTCTGGTAGTAAAAAATATCTAAGGACTCTTAGAAAGATCGATCTTGATTCAACTCCCAACCCGCAAGGCAAGTGGGACTTGTCTTATCGAAGAATAAGTCGAAGTCTGCGGAAGCTCCCGGCCCGCAAGGCAAGTTGGACTTGTCTTATCGAAGAATAAGTCATAGTCTACGGAAGCCCGCGAACGGACCCTTCAGAGAAGAAGGCAAGTGGAATTCGCCTATCGAAAAAGAAGTTGAGGTCTACGGGCGGCCACCAACTACCTTTCAGAGAAGTATTTTATTGGAAGTCTATCTAAGCGGGGTCATCGCTCTGTTCTATTAAGAATCCAACACCAAGTCATCAGGACCAGAGGACCTAAAATTGCGTCTCCTATACAAGACAACCTTTGAGGAATACACTGTACTGTATAGTGATGAAGGCTATGTGACAATTCACGAAGATCAAATAAGTGCTCTCAAAATCTATGAGGAATTAACTTTGATATGCTACTCATGTTTGCCCGGATAAATGAAACGAAAAATAACTAGTAAAAAAACTGGAAGGTAATAAAGGAAGAACTTATCTCGAGAAAGAGCTATTGAACTGGATATTGGTCTTTAACTCATATATATATATATATATATATATATATATATATATATATATATATATATATATATATAGAGAGAGAGAGAGAGAGAGAGAGAGAGAGAGAGAGATTATGGGATACTTAATCCATGGCGAAGCAAGTTGCTCCCCTTGTCTGGTAGTAAAAAATATCTAAGGACTCTTAGAAAGATCGATCTTGATTCAACTCCCAACCCGCAAGGCAAGTGGGACTTGTCTTATCGAAGAATAAGTCGAAGTCTGCGGAAGCTCCCGGCCCGCAAGGAAAGTTGGACTTGTCTTATCGAAGAATAAGTCATAGTCTACGGAAGCCCGCCAACGGACCCTTCAGAGAAGAAGGCAAGTGGAATTCGCCTATCGAAAAAGAAGTTGAGGTCTACGGGCGGCCACCAACTACCTTTCAGAGAAGTATTTTATTGGAAGTCTATCTAAGCGGGGTCATCGCCCTGTTCTATTAAGAATCCAACACCAAGTCATCAGGACCAGAGGACCTAAAATTGCGTCTCCTATACAAGACAACCTTTGAGGAATACACTGTACTGTATAGTGATGAAGGCTATGTGACAATTCACGAAGATCAAATAAGTGCTCTCAAAATCTATGAGGAATTAACTTTGATATGCTACTCATGTTTGCCCTAATAAATGAAACGAAAAATAACTAGTAAAAAAACTGGAAGGTAATAAAGGAAGAACTTATCTCGAGAAAGAGCTATTGAACTGGATATTGGTCTTTAACTCATATAAATATATATATATATATATATATATATATATATATATATATATATATTGAGAGAGAGAGAGAGAGAGAGATTAATGGGATACTTAATCCATGGCGAAGCAAGTTGCTCCCCTTGTCTGGTAGTAAAAAATATCTAAGGACTCTTAGAAAGATCGATCTTGATTCAACTCCCAACCCGCAAGGCAAGTGGGACTTGTCTTATCGAAGAATAAGTCGAAGTCTGCGGAAGCTCCCGACCCGCAAGGCAAGTTGGACTTGTCTTATCGAAGAATAAGTCATAGTCTACGGAAGCCCGCCAATGGACCCTTCAGAGAAGAAGGCAAGTGGAATTCGACTATCGAAAAAGAAGTTGAGGTCTACGGGCGGCCACCAACTACCTTTCAGAGAAGTATTTTATTGGAAGTCTATCTAAGCGGGGTCATCGCTCTGTTCTATTAAGAATCCAACACCAAGTCATCAGGACCAGAGGACCTAAAATTGCGTCTCCTATACAAGACAACCTTTGAGGAATACACTGTACTGTATAGTGATGAAGGCTATGTGACAATTCACGAAGATCAAATAAGTGCTCTCAAAATCTATGAGGAATTAACTTTGATATGCTACTCATGTTTGCCCTGATAAATGAAACGAAAAATAACTAGTAAAAAAACTGGAAGGTAATAAAGGAAGAACTTATCTCGAGAAAGAGCTATTGAACTGGATATTGGTCTTTAACTCATATAAATATATATATATATATATATATATATATATATATATATATAGAGAGAGAGAGAGAGAGAGAGAGAGAGAGAGAGAGATAGATTAATGGGATACTTAATCCATGGCGAAGCAAGTTGCTCCCCTTGTCTGGTAGTAAAAAATATCTAAGGACTCTTAGAAAGATCGATCTTGATTCAACTCCCAACCCGCAAGGCAAGTGGGACTTGTCTTATCGAAGAATAAGTCGAAGTCTGCGGAAGCTCCCGACCCGCAAGGCAAGTTGGACTTGTCTTATCGAAGAATAAGTCATAGTCTACGGAAGCCCGCCAACGGACCCTTCAGAGAAGAAGGCAAGTGGAATTCGCCTATCGAAAAAGAAGTTGAGGTCTACGGGCGGCCACCAACTACCTTTCAGAGAAGTATTTTATTGGAAGTCTATCTAAGCGGGGTCATCGCCCTGTTCTATTAAGAATCCAACACCAAGTCATCAGGACCAGAGGACCTAAAATTACGTCTCCTATACAAGACAACCTTTGAGGAATACACTGTACTGTATAGTGATGAAGGCTATGTGACAATTCACGAAGATCAAATAAGTGCTCTCAAAATCTATGAGGAATTAACTTTGATATGCTACTCATGTTTGCCCTGATAAATGAAACGAAAAATAACTAGTAAAAAAACTGGAAGGTAATAAAGGAAGAACTTATCTCGAGAAAGAGCTATTGAACTGGATATTGGTCTTTAACTCATATATATATATATATATATATATATATATATAGAGAGAGAGAGAGAGAGAGAGAGAGAGAGAGAGAGAGAGAGAGAGAGAGAGAGAGAGAGATTAATGGGATACTTAATCCATGGCGAAGCAAGTTGCTCCCCTTGTCTAGTAGTAAAAAATATCTAAGGACTCTTAGAAAGATCGATCTTGATTCAACTCCCAACCCGCAAGGCAAGTGGGACTTGTCTTATCGAAGAATAAGTCGAAGTCTGCGGAAGCTCCCGGCCCGCAAGGCAAGTTGGACTTGTCTTATCGAAGAATAAGTCATAGTCTACGGAAGCCCGCGAACGGACCCTTCCGAGAAGAAGGCAAGTGGAATTCGCCTATCGAAAAAGAAGTTGAGGTCTACGGGCGGCCACCAACTACCTTTCAGAGAAGTATTTTATTGGAAGTCTATCTAAGTGGGGTCATCGCCCTGTTCTATTAAGAATCCAACACCAAGTCATCAGGACCAGAGGACCTAAAATTGCGTCTCCTATACAAGACAACCTTTGAGGAATACACTGTACTGTATAGTGATGAAGGCAATGTGACAATTCACGAAGATCAAATAAGTGCTCTCAAAATCTATGAGGAATTAACTTTGATATGCTACTCATGTTTGCCCTGATAAATGAAACGAAAAATAACTAGTAAAAAAACTGGAAGGTAATAAAGGAAGAACTTATCTCGAGAAAGAGCTATTGAACTGGATATTGGTCTTTAACTCATATATATATATATAGAGAGAGACAGAGAGAGACAGAGAGAGACAGAGAGAGAGACAGATTAATGGGATACTTAATCCATGGCGAAGCAAGTTGCTCCCCTTGTCTGGTAGTAAAAGATATCTAAGGACTCTTAGAAAGATCGATCTTGATTCAACTCCCAACCCACAAGGCAAGTGGGACTTGTCTTATCGAAGAATAAGTCGAAGTCTGCGGAAGCTCCCGACCCGCAAGGCAAGTTGGACTTGTCTTATCGAAGAATAAGTCATAGTCTACGGAAGCCCGCCAACGGACCCTTCAGAGAAGAAGGCAAGTGGAATTCGCCTATCGAAAAAGAAGTTGAGGTCTACGGGCGGCCACCAACTACCTTTCAGAGAAGTATTTTATTGGAAGTCTATCTAAGCGGGGTCCCTATTCCCACAAGAAATAAACTCACTCGTATGCTGAAGGGAAAAATCTGAAAGGTTGCGTTGTCGAACACCACTTATTGATTTTTAGAACAGCTAACACATGTTGTGAGCCCACCAATAGAGCTTGTAGCGAAGGCTCATGTCAATGACTTCACACTTGATAAGGGCTATATAATTGAAGCACTCTCCATTACCAATAAACTCACTCGAGTGCTAAACTGAAAAATGGGGTGGAATCAAATCCTCAGCCTCCTCTGTTTCCTCTTTTTCTTACATTCCTCCCTTTCCTTTTCCTCAACACTTTGCCCTGTTGGCCAGCGCGATGCGTTGCTCCTTTTTAAGAACTCTTTCCTACTTGATTGCACGGCACTGGACTCTGTTTGTGAGTATGGAGTCCCCTCTTATCCAAAGGCAAACTCATGGAACAACGGTAGAGATTGTTGCTCGTGGGATGGTGTCATGTGCGATAATGTTACCGGTAACGTCATTAGTCTTGATCTTAGATGCAATTGCTTTCGTGGCGCTCTCCATTCTGATAGCTCCCTCATTCTCCCAACGCTTGAAGTGTTGCAGTTGTCTTCTTGCAACTTGACCGAGATCCCATATTTCTTGAATTCGTTAAAAAGATTAACACACTTAGACCTCTCTTATAACAGGATAAGTGGGGAGATCCCAAGATGGTTTTGGGGAATAAGCCAAGATACATTGGAAACATTAGATCTTTCTCATAACCTTCTAGAGGGAGGTATAAAACAATTTCATTGGAAGCGATTGGCATATATCTACCTTCAGAACAACTCATTCCAAGGGCCACTCCCAATCCCTCCACCTTCTACTTCTTACTTTGATGCCTCTCACAATGGTTTCACCGGTAGGATCCCCTCTTCGATTTGCCAGATGAGTTCACTTCGGTCTTTATATTTGTCTAACAATAATCTCACAGGGAATATGCCCCCATGTTTTGGTAATATAACCAACCTATGGACTGTAGACTTGAGCAGCAATAATTTCCAAGGGCCACTCCCAGTCCCTTCACCTTCTACTTTTCAATTTAATGCTTCCTACAATGGTTTCATTGGAGAAATCTCCTCTTCGATTTGCCAGTTGAGTACACTTCTGAATTTAGATTTGTCTAACAATAATCTCTTTGGGAATATGCCATCGTGTTTGGGTAATATAACAATTCTGACATATCTTAACTTGAGCAGCAATAAATTACAAGGGTCAATACCACGCTCCCTAGTCAAATGCGTGAGCTTATTATCACTAGATCTCGGTCACAATGAATTTAGTGATATCTTCCCACATTGGCTAGAAGCATCACACCTGGAGCACCTTCATTTGCGATCCAACCAATTTCATGGTATGATTGACCTCACTAGCTTTGGACTCTCCTTCCCTGCTCTTAGATGTTTGATTATTTCCAACAACAATTTTGTTGGATGGTGGCCCACAGAGATCTTCTTGAACACCTCATTGGCCGCAATAGATTTATCCAACAACAACTTTGGAGGGCCAATTCCACTTCCATCTCCCGTCACAAATTATTATTCCGTTGCAAGTAATAATATAATAGGAAATATCCCTTCTTCGATCTGCAATGCCACTAAGCTTGTTTCTATTGACTTATCTAACAATGACATATCGGGTAGCTTGCCTCAGTGCTTAGTAAATTTTAGCACCGTTCTCTCAGTTTTGAACTTGCGAAGTAATCTTCTCAAGGGCATAATTCCTCAATCATTTTCTTCTAGAAATAGATTGATGACTCTTGACTTGAGTCAAAATCAATTTGAAGGCACAATGCCTCGATCCCTTGTCAAATGTAAACATCTGGAAGTATTGAATCTCGGTGAAAACCATATAGTGGATATGTTCCCGAGATGGTTGGGAACACTCCCACAACTAAAAGTACTTGTTTTGAGGTCCAATCATTTGATGGGTCTTTTGAATATCCATAGGGGATCTCATCTCTTTCCTAGGTTACGCATTTTGGACCTCTCCAACAACAACTTTAGCGGTCCTTTGCCAACCAACTTGTTCATGAACCTTAAAGCCATGATGAATAGCGAAAATGAGCAAGAGAAATCCTTGTATATGACACATTTCTTTCCAATGACATTATATGAAAATTCCATAATCGTGACAATGAAAGGGTTAACGATTGAGCTAGTGAAGATCTTGACCATCTTCACAACCATTGACTTGTCGCACAACTCTTTCCAAGGGGATATTCCTAGAGTTATTGGACATCTTCACTCTCTCAAAGGGCTCAATCTTACTCATAACCACATTATAGGTTCCATTCCTCTTACTCTTGGGAACTTGACTAATCTTGAATGGCTCGATCTTTCCTCAAACAAGCTTATTGGAGGAATTCCTAGTAAATTGGGAGCTTTGACTTTCTTAGCATACTTAAACCTCTCAAATAACCAACTCATCGGTCGAATTCCTCAAGTCAAGCAATTGGGCACATTTTCAAGAGACTCGTTTAGCAAGAATCTAGGCTTATGTGGAACTCCATTGCCAAATGCATGCCCTGACGATGTTCAACCTCCTCCACCATCTTCCCCATCAACTTTCGAACATGAAGTGCATGAGAGTTGGTTTGACCAGAAAGTAATGTGGATTGGTTATGCATCGGGAACCGTCATTGGGATTTCGATAGCATACATTGTATTTGAAATAGGAAGGCCTAAATGGCTCGCAAGAAGTGTGAGAATACTAGAGAGAAAAACAGTCGAGTATAGAGAGAAGGCATGGCGGAAGGCCATCAAATTTGTTTGAAGAGTTGTTTTTATTAGGATGCACGGGTGAGTGAGTTGTGTTAGAGAATTTCACATCGGAGAATTAATATGGTATGGATTAGTTAACATGTTCTAGTTACCCTATAACTCATTGACTTAAGCTTTTGAGTGAATGTGAGTCTAATTGGATATGTTGACGCACTTGGACTTGGGCTCCCTCTTGACGATTTCTCCAAATGAAGGTATCAGACTTCTACTATGTGCTGACAGGACAAATGATATCAGAGTAGGGATCGCTCTAGGAGATGGTTGATTCGGGGAAAAGCTTGTGGTCTTCCCGGTCCTATGAGGGCGGAGAGTGATCGCCGGGGCCAGGAGGGCTCGAACAACGTGCGGCTCTCGTCTAGCTTCTAGGATGGCAATGGGGGCACATGAATGAACCGAATTACCCATTAAATGGGGATAATGTTCTTGGATCAATGGGTGAATCTTAAGAGGAGGTCTATTATCATGTTTCCAACAAGAGATAGCCTTCATTGGCTTGCAGAGATCAAGAGGAGCTTAGTCGGCAAAAGAAGGTGCAACAACAGGTGCGCAGTGTTGAGAAAACTCCTAGAAGATTTTGAAGTTGACAAAACTTTTCTTTTCTCATTTTGAGGTATACCAGACTTCTGGGGAATTCTCTCAAAGTCTATTCTTCATTAGAAGTTTGCCCCACTCTAACGAAGATCCAGACTGAACTCAAGTGAAGACTGAAGATATAATCAGACTCAGGATTATTTTTCTTCCTTCAAGGTTTCAGTATGAACAAGATATATATGGCCTTATAGATGGAAATCCCACTTACCTTTTTGATATTTTTGATGGGATCATTCACGGATCGGTATAATCTTTTTGGAAGACAAGTTTATTTGGAAAGAAATTACTTATGGAAACCAAGATCCTGTTTGTATGGGCGACCAGGATCGTTGAGCTTTCATCTTGATCTTAAATCGGCTCAAGATCTTTTTAATTGATTCTGTCCAATGGTTGATTGGAAGGATTCCTCTGGAAAGTGTCAATGGTCACAAAAGGCATGGAGGAGTACTTAAGGAGGTTTTACGAGTCATTCGAGAGAGAGCGTGAAAGATAGAATTCCAAAGTCTAAAGCTTTTCAAATCATATGTTCTTCTTCAAGAGTGCTCAAACGTGTATTTGAAAGAGAGAAAAACACTAAAAAGTGACTTAGTGAGAGGATTGGAAATGCTCTACTGAGTAGTCAATGATATATTGCTGTAATTCTCTTTTGATTCATAGTGAAAACTAGCCAGAAGGCTATCAGCATGGGAGAGTGGACGTAGGCTTAATCTAAGCTGAACCACTATAAATCTTGTGTTCATTTTCTCTTCCTTGAACTTCTTTAATTTAACGATTGTATATCAGTTGAATTAAGAAGATGGATAATGAGATCTACCAAGCACACAACTCTAACAGAGAAAAAAAAGTAAAAAAGAAAAGAAAAATGAAGCAACTGCCAGGGACCTCTACATATATCTTTCCATCTTTCCCTGTGTGTAGCTTTTGTTTGTCCATAAAGAATTATAAGTGAAGAGTGGCCTTTTATTTGTCCACTAATGTCATTTCAATTAGACCCTTGACTTCTTAGCACGTATAATTGAACGCACCACTGTCCTTGAGCAATTGTGCCGGAGCAAATAACATGGAATCCTACCAGAACTTGTGTCTTTTCTTTTCTAATTTTGCCCAAGTAAAGGTTATCAAAAATCTTAAACTTTGCTCATTATGACATATTAATCCTAAACTATTTTTCTGTTACACCAAAAATCTAAAATTTATTTTTGTGCCATACATTTACCTCAAACTTTTTTATGTGACAAAAAAAAAACTCAAACTTTTATCTGTATAATATATTTATCCCAAATTTTTTTTTTTGTGATACGAAAAATCCCAAGCTTTTTTTATGTGATACCAAAATTTTGGGGTAAATATGTCACACGGGTATATGTCACATTGGTAAAAGTTTGGGGTTTTTAGTGTCATAAAAAATAGTTTAGAATAAATGCGTCACAGTCGCAAAGTTTGGGATTTTTGGTGGCTTTTTCCCTTCTGTGTAGTTATTATTATACCTTCCTTTCAAAACAGCACAACTATGTCATCCTATCCAAAGTAATACCTTACTTCAATTTAGCAATTCTCTTACCATTAAGATTGACATGTGCCCACACTATGATCCAAAGACGACTACAAGTAAAAATGGAACTAGTAATGTTATTGGCCTCAATCATTCATTTAGCTGTCTCTAGGGCACTCCCCATTATGTCTTTATAGCCTCAACCTTGCTATTAAGAATGATATGTACCCACACCGTGTTTGCTAAATTGACGCACCTCAGTCTCTCTTGCTCGAATTTTTCAGGTTTGGTTCTTATTGAAATTTCTTACCTTTCAAAACTTGTTTTACTCGATCTTTCTTTAAACTTAAATGGTACGTATGAGACACACGATTCAGATAGAAAATATTAATTGCAAAGTGCTTGTTTATAATTCGACAGAGTTGAGGGAACTTAAACATGGTCTAGTAGGCTTGTCTAGTCTTTCGCCTAGTTCCTTCCTGAATTTATCATCCTCCTTCACCTTTTTCATTGCATAGATTTGCCATTACAAGGGGAACTTCCGCCAAACATTTTCCACTCACCAAACCTCCTTGATCTCAATTTGAAGTTCAATCATATCACAGTTTCTTTTGAGAAGTCTAATTGGAGTGGATCTCTTGAGTCCTTAACCTCTTGTATACAAGCATGTAAGGCAAAATAAGCCATTCAATCGGTGAATTAAAGAATCTAAAAACTCTATTTCTCAATAATTGCATATTGTAGAGGATCGACTTCTTCATAGCTTGTGAACTTAACAAAATTAACCACGTCGGATCTTTTAGGCAATAAATTAATTGGACACATACTGTCATTCGTTGGAAAGCTTAAACGACTAGTACATTTAGACTTCAGGATCTTCTCAACACTGAAAAATCTGCAAGTCCTAAAGCTTACAGTAGAGTTGAATCTAGCTTACAACGGTAGCATTCATACACGTCCAGAGCTTGAGACTGGCATTGGCTTACTGCAACTTGACCGGGTTTCCATTTTTTTTTTAACTCTTCAAAAAAGCTGAGAGATGTGGTCAGATACCGAGATGCTCTTGGGATTTAGTGAAAGGTACTACAATATCTTGATATTTCTATAACTTTATTGAGGGAGGTATAGAATAATTTATTTGTAAACAAGATCACTGTTGACTTTAGTGACAACTTATTCCAGGGTCCGTTTCCAATTCCACCATTCCTTATACTCATCTTCTGTGCCATCAAAAACAGCTTTAGCAGAGAGATTCCAACCTCTCTGAACTAGACTTGAGTTGAGTGCCAATAAATTTGAAGGGACATTACCTAGGTCTTCAGACAACTATACATCATTGTTTGATCTAAACATCAGTTACAACAAAATTAATAATACTTTTCCGAAGTGGTTGGTAGAAGCACCCTCATTAGGGAGCATTGATCTCCAGTTCAATGGATAACATGGCCAAATCGGTCCTCCAACTGCTCCATTTCAATTGACCAAAAAAAAAAATGCTTCATTTCTTCCCTCCACACATTATAGTTTTTCCATATCTAACAATAATTTGGGGGTTCAATGACCCAAAGAATATTTTCTCCAATGGTTAAATCTGCGGGTGGTATCCAACAATGAATTTGAAGGTCCTCTTTCATTTTCACCACCCACGACTCTATTTTACGCCATTGAAAATAAGAAGATTAGCGGAAACATTTCACCATTGTTATACAATGCCACTAATGAGAGTCCTTAATTTGTCCAACGATAGTTTGATGGGCAACTTGCCTAAGGTTTAGCAAAAATCTCTCGGTGCTCAGCCTCCCAATGAACATGATTCAGAGTGTGATCCCTGGAAAATTTGTTGATGACCACAACTTAAGGACTCTTGACTTCAATCAGAATCCATTTGAAGGGACATTGCCATGATCTTTACTACATTGGGAAAATTTCGAAGTTTTGAATCTCAGCAATAATAGAATGGAGGATATGTTCCTTGATTGGTAGGGAACCCTTCCCAAGCTACAAGTTTTCGTTTTGAGGTCTAACAAGTTCCATGGCTTCACGGGCAGTCCTAGAGCAACTCGTCCATTTTCCGAATTGCACATTTTCAACCTATTTAACCACAATATATTATAAATCTAACAGCCATGATAAATCAAAATAAAGGATGGGGGCAAGCTGAAGGTTTATGGGAGGCTCTGTGTGGACACCTATTTTTTTTTTAAATATTTAGATTTAAATTTCATAGAAAATTAGGGACCGATTTGGCCTTACCACGAATGACTTTCGCATCACCTAGGTATTAATATTATATGCATCCACTAAGTTTTATTGCATTTTCCATTAGTTTACCTTATTTCCATATAAATATAATTAAAAAAAAAAAGCAGAAGCGGGCTCAGAGGGCTGGGCCTGACCCCAGCCCCCTCTACTCCTTCCTTTGCACGGGCCAGGCCCGTCTGGCCTCTCTCTTTTCCCCAGCCCGGCCCGCGTGCCTCTCTCCTTTCTCCCTCCTTCCTCCTTCCTTCTCTGTCCCTGCGACTCACGCGCGCCGCCTACCACCGAGGCAAAGTAGAGTAGCCGGCGACGTCTTGCAGGCGCCATTAATACCGCCGATCGGAGCAGCCCGTAATCCGGCGAGAAACCCGGACGGAAGGGACGTCTGGGCGGACGCCTTCAATGCCCGTCTTCAATGCCGAGCAGGCCTCCGCGGAGAAGAGGGAATGGGACACCAGTTCGGCCGAAGCAGGGCCCGTCGGCGCGCGGAGGACCGGCGGCCGAAGCTCATCCGTCGACCGGACCCCCCAACCTATAAATAGGCCTTTCGCGAACTCGGTTGAGGAGGAGGCCAAGGAAGTTGAAGAGAAAGAGTAGGTGAGATCTGAGAGAGATCCGGCTGCGAAAGAGAGAACGCAATTGAGAGGGCCGCCGTTGGCCGTCACTTCCGAGCCGAAACCGACGATCCGCCGCCGCTCCTTGTCCACTTTGAAGCCACGGTAGGTCCCCGCTCGGGCGGTCTTGGTTTTTTCCGATTCGGGGTCGGCTTCCAAGGATCCCGGCTCGCAAGGCGGACAAACATAGCCCGATCTATCGAGCTCGTCTGCCGTCCGACCCCGCGATCTGGGTAGGGACTCTCGGCCGACCCTTTTTTTTTTTTATATATATTCTTTTTTGTGCCCATGCCCTGTTTCGGGCTCGCCGGATCGGGCAGATATTGTCCGGTTCGTGCGAGTTTCCTGCTTCATTTGTGTACGTACTGTGGTCTCGGGGCTTAGCATGTTGATCGCTGTGAGTCCCTGCTCGAGCTCGGGCTCGGTCGTCCCCCTTTTTCACTCCTTGGTTTGCGAATATTAATTGTTTGCTGAAGTGCTCGAGTTAGGCACCCGTTTGTGTCCATCGTTTATGGCCGAAGGTTGCTGACTCTCATACTTATATTGGACGTAAATGAATCGTCCCATATTTAAGTCAAGTTTTGCTGGTCCGTCGTTGTTGATTTTGGTCCGAGTTCGCGTGCCGAGCAAGTCTGAAGCTTCCCTTTAGCCAACGCCCTCCATTTGTTAGCTAAAATATGCCCGAACCAAGCTTGTATGGATTTCCTGTGATTTTGGTTTGGCTCTGAGCGCCTGTTGATCATTTGACATGTTTGCGGACCGTCGTTCCCATCCGTCGAGTAGCGCACGGTTTCTGTGCATGTCGTGTGTCGCGGCGGGCGGTGATGAAAGCGGGGGTCGGATGTGGCCAACGGTGCTGGCTTGGTTCACAAGGTCGGCGGACGGTCTTGGTTGAGCAAGGGCCGGAGGCGAGCTGGCTCATGGCCGTTTGTTTCTGGCCGCACGGAGAAGGAATCGTGAGGGTGCAGAACGAAGAGAGGGAAGACGGGGAAAAGAAAGATAAGTCAAAGAAAACCGAAAAAAAGAGAGAAGAAAAGGAAGCCATAAGTCATAACATAAGTGAGGCCTAGCCCTCTCTCTAGTCTGTTGGCATGCAGAGAGAGAGAGAGAGAGAGAGAGAGGACAAAATAAAGAAAAAGACAAAAAGAGAGGGAGCACAAGAAGGGGGCGCGCGCGAGACCCAGGTCAATCGGCCCAGACCCTAATCGGGCCGGCGCCCGGATCTGACCAACCCGGGCCAGTTTATTATATCATTATATTATACTTTTTAGATATTTTTAATTAAAAATCGAAAAAAATATATAAAAAAATTCTCTCTTTCAGGGAAAGGCCTAAAATTGATTTTGAGCATTTTTCTCAATGAAAACTCCTTTATATATGAGCCTAAAATGTATTTTTTAGTATCTTTTTTAATGCATGAAAAATAAAAAGAACGTAAATCTTAGGGTTTAACAAGAAAAGATACCAAAAAATTATTAATTGAATAATTAGGGTAATCAAATCCAATATTTCTCTTAATATTTTATTTGGATTTTTAATTGACCTACCTTAAATTAATTAGTAGCGACTTTTAAATGAAATTGACTTGTAGATTAAAAACTCAAATCATAAATAATAACCTCAAACCATAAGTAGTAAATTGATGAGTTTGGGAGAGTCTATACTGAGCCTAATACTTAGTAAGTCATTAGTTTAAGTCATTAGTCTCTGCACACCCATCGGCGCCAAAATGGGAGATCATGACACTATGGTTACCAAGATATAGTCATGGTGACTATAAAAGGACAAGAGATACAATTGGAGAACTATATTCACAAGTATCATATAAAAAGACAGGAGATACAATTGGAGAACTGTATTCACAAGTATCAACGCATCGAGCAATCATTTTGGTATGAAGCTTCTCTTGGATATTGGAAACCTGAAGTCACTCAAAGGGCTAAACTTGTTTGACAACAATCTTACAGGCTATATACCTCCATCTACTGGGAAGTTGATTGATCTCGAATAGCTAGACCTCTCTTTAAACAAGTTCACCAGAAAAAATCATTGAGAGCTAGCGGATTTGACATCCCTTGGATCTTTTGACCTCTAAGAGAATTGGCTCAACAGACCTCTAAAAAGACAATTCAATGCATTGAAGAGCGATTCATTTTTTGGGAATTCTAAATTATGTAGATCTATTGCTAGAAGAAAGGGCTAGTATGAATACCTAGAGGGAGGTGAATGAGTGTTAAAAAGAATTTTTGCAAGAACGTTTGTAAAACACTTTACTTTTAAAATAGAGTTTGAAAACCAACGAACTTGAGTGAGTTTTGTATTTCTTACGAATAAACAAAATTACGAATAAGTAAAGGAGTTTATGGAAGATAATGAAAACACATTATTTATAGTAGTTCGGCTTAGATCAAGCCTATGTCCATTCTCTCGTGCTGACAACTTATTGACTAGATTCCATTATGAATCAAAAGAGATTTTACAGTCACTCAATCTCGACTTCTCAGTGTAGAGACTCTACTTTACTCTTTTGAAGTCTCACAAATGTTTGCTCTCTCTTGTGTACAATTTGATCTTCAGCAAATAGCAAAGAACTAGGAAGCTTCAAACTTTGAAAATTTTCTTTCAAGCACACTTGAACAACTTGAGAGTCTACCTTAAATACTCCTCCATGCATTCACGACTGTTGGCACTTTCCAAATAAGTTCTTCTAATCTATCCATTGGACAGAATCAATCAAGGAAATCTCGAGTCGTTTTAGGAATGTGATGAGAGCCCATCAATCCTACTCGCCTATACAATTAGGATCTTGGTTTCCATAACTAGAACCTTCCAAGTTTGTTCGCCTTCAAAAAGATCTCCATATCGGAATTGATTCCAATAAGAACAAACAATCAAGTAGATGCTATATCCAGCCATAAGGTCTTTCGAAAACCACATGAATCAAATCCTTGAAGGTATTCCCGCATCTGAATAAGTCTTCATTCTTCGGTCTAGAACTATCAGTGAGGGCAGACTTTGAAATTGAAGTCCGACGATCTTCAGACTTTGATAATAGAGTTTGGAGTTCTTCAAACTATAACACTTGCATCTGCAAGTCTTCAAACTATCCTTTTGAAAAGGTTTTGTCAGCTTCAAAATGATAAATGAGTTTTCTCAAACACCAAAGACGTGTGCAAATAATTCACGAGAAATGCCACCGATAATCATCCTTTTGGAAAATGAAACAGAGCATGGAGGCTGGTTTGAGGGGAGCTTGTGGGATCGATTGAAATTAAAGGAACGAAAATGAGAAAGAAGTCGGAGGAATGCTCGTAGATTTTTTCGAAGATGAGAACATGGACTGTTGATTCTTCGCATTATAAGATGAAGAATAAGTCTGTTGAACTGCCATGGGACACATCATATGCTTATTATTTTGGCCCTCTTATTATTTAAACATAGTCTCGTCCTTATACGCAACGTCAAATCTAATATTCTTCCTTTATAGGACTTTCAAATCCTTGGTTCGCTGTATGCATAAATTTTATTGATGGAATGCAAACATATAAAGTTATCGAATGGGAAAGTTTTCACAGAGGATCCCGTCCTTGTAATTTGGATTGTGCACATATAAAGGTTTATGGCATCGTTGATAAATCAAATGCATAATGACATAGCAAGCCCTTGTGCTTCTGGCATTATACTTCTGCCCTCAGGTCTTCATTTTCTAAAGTTTTGTGTACTTTTAGCTCTATTGCGACATTTATACATTTGCTGACAAAATAAGACACAAAGGAAAAACATATCTCTAAAGAAATATGGAAAATAACACACTTTGCCTTTTCTATCCCGTCCGGGCCACTCCAGGAGTAATTGCTTGACTTCACGCATGAAAGGTGTTTTAATTAACATCAGCTGGAGATTTGATTCAACTTCAATTGACTGCAATTTGTCCGGGAACAAGTCGATCGGCAAAGATTTTAAAATGAACAGAGACTTTCACAACATGGCTATTGAACACTTACTATCTTCATTGCCGCATCTAAATCCCGTAAGTATGTTATTACTAACGATCTGATTCAGCAAACTATTGGAACATCACTTAAATCGACCGTATTGTTGTCCCCGCTGCAACGGTTTGTGTAAATTCAGATGAAAGCTGAATAATAAGCTATTATCTTATGCCGTCAGAAGCAAGCACGGCTTTTGGTGTGTGATCGGGATTTAGGTTACCATTGGATGTCCATTCGCTTTGGAATTTATAGCGCAATAGGGTTTTATTTTCGTTCCTAGAAGCACTAACAGCAATCAATTTTTGTGGTACAATTCTAAGTGGTAGTTGCATTCAAGGAATGCTGGTAAGTATTGAGAATGACTGGTTAAAAAATCGACATGTTACTTTTTTATCTCGTTAAGCTGTTGGTAAGTTGCCAACAACCATAAGAATTTACCCACTTTTATCATTTGTACAAATTACCAACTTTTTATGTATGTAACCAACATTTTAAATTGACCAACTTTCTTATGAAATTGATCAACAAGGGCTTGCTAGAATGATGACAGAAGTGGAAAATCGCCACGTACCGGGAATATTTAGTCGGTGAGATGCAGTCGGTCGACAAGAAGACCCAATTTTGATAGACGGAAATGTCAACATGCCATGACTAAGTTGACATAACCGTCAAGGTAATAAAGTTGAGACAATCATTAAGTTAGTGGAGTTAATGTAACCGTTGAATTAGAGGAGTTAATGAAACAATCAAGTAACTATAAATGTAGTAGCGTTGATATAACTGTCAAGTAAGCGGCAACAATCAAGTAACTATCAATGTAGTAGCGTTGATATAACTGTCAAGTAAGCGGCAAGGTAGTGGAGTTGATCTAACCATCTATATAACCATCACCCGAAGAAAATTAAAAACTTGATTCAGCATTGGTCCAATATTTCCTACTAAAGTGGAGTATTAAACTAACTTTTTAAATGTAATTCTCATCTAGCAAAAATTAACAACGTATTTTCTTAGAATTTCTTTATGAGTTGACCCATTTTAAGGTGCACGCACCGTGATAACTGAACAAAGTAAAACTTAAAATGGAAAAATTCATGCCAAACTCGCTCTTATTAAAATTAATGGTTTTGTTCAGCTTGTAAAATGGACTTTCATTTGACGTTAATTAATTCAAATTAACACATAAAAATCCATCATTGTAACTAGAATGAGGCCCGCTTCTTGCGGAGGGGACATAATGACTTAACAAAAAGTGAACCAATACCTTTAATATACCTATTTCATGTGAGTTAGTATCGAAAAGTTACTTAATCTTAATCACTCTAGAAACTAATATTCTGGATACTTTTTATTGTGTAAACATCTCTAGTATAACTATTTAAACATATATAATGGATAATTGAGACTTGAGGATGCAATGGTCGATTACGTAATTTATCTAGTTCAGGTTGGCCGAGCGTGCCAGCTTGTGGCTTGACAACATGAACAAGCTGCATCTTACTAAAATGGAATCTGAAATGGCTCATTCCCTGCTCTAAAATAGACAGCAAAACATATTCACAAATGGCACATTTTAAACATTCAGCCAGATTTCCTCACATTAGATTACTGTACTAAATGATCACATGGCATGATGGAGCTGGATTTAGTTCAATTTAAAATTTTCATGGAGTTTTGAGGATAATGAAGTTTAATTCGAATTATTCAAGGAAGGCAGTCTCAAGTAACTATAAATTGGCCAAGGGAATATGAGATTTATTGTAGTGAGGCATAGCGCAAAAATCTTTGACATTTTCTATCATATTTGGTGCCTAGAAATTCATCAATGAGTGTATTTGCTTAGACTGCATTTGGTAACATTTCTGTTCTTAAGAACAGTTTTCTTTTTTTTTAGTACCCAGTGAACCTCTGTATGCCGCTTCGAGGCGGAGTAAACCCTGGAGGAGCAGTAGAGTCACCACCACCCTTGCTACCCTAGGTAAGTTGTGGGTTCCTTTCTCACAAGGCTGCCCGAGTAAATCATAGGTTCCTTTCTCGTAAGGCAGACAATGCAACGATTTGAACTCAGGATCTCTCCCGAAAGGAACCTGCGCTCAACCACTACACCGCCACAACGGGTGGTTAACAGTTTCTTTTCATAAACATTTTTTTTTCTATTTCTGCTTCCGAAAACAATTTCTGAGTATTTTAAAATATTTTGTAACTATATAAAATTTCTTTTTTCAAAACAAAAATACATTTGATATGACCCCAAATATTTTTGTGACTTCTTAGAATTTCTTTTAATTTATTAATAACTTTATTACTTTTTTCTTTTTTCTTCTCCTTCCTCTAGCTAGTCGTCCGCCTTGGGGGAGCCTCGTTGGCCACTGGCAAGATCCCCCTGAGGCTCGCCATGGCTTGGTGAGGCGAGGTGGGCGAAAATGACCTCATGGTGGCCGGGTGAGGTTGAGGCAAGGCTCAACCTCACAGATCTAGGCGAGATCAAGCCTCACTGTGGCTGGGTGAGGCTTAGCCTCGCCTTAGCTATGCTAGATCTGCAAGGCGGAGCCTTGCCTGGCCACCGCAAGGTCGGCGACGCCACTGAGTGACCTTGGTCTCATGGTGGCCAAGTGAGGCTCGCCTTGCTAGATCTAGGTGAGGCTGAGCCTCACTCAACCATGACGAGGTGTGGGGGGCCTCACCTAGCCACGGCGAGGCTAGGGGGGCCTCGTCAATGGTCGGCGAACTCGAGGCGACCTCGCTGGGGGCTAGCGAGGCTCTAGTGAGGATGCCGTGCCTCGTTTGGCCGGTCGCCAACCATTGCCGAGGCCAGCGACTAGCTAGGGGAAGAAGAAAGGAAGAAAAAAAGAAAGAAAAATAAGGGAAGAAAAGAAGAGAAGAAAAACTTGTTCCTCGAGTTGTTCCTGAGAACAAGAAACAATTTTGTTTTCGTTTTTTGTTTCTGTTCCAAATTTATTGTCGGGAACCAATTGTTCCCGGGAATTAAAAAATTATCGGATGCATTTCTATTCCATTTCTGTTACAAGGAACAAAAGAATAGAAACACTTGTTCCCTGGAACGTTACCAAACGCAGTCTTAGTGTTTCCTGTCCAAGGCCAGACAACAATAAATGAGAGCATGGCTAATTCCATCCTTTTAAGTGGAACTAGATCTATCTTAGTGTATGTTTTAATCCTCTGAATCCATCTAATTTCTGATTCATAATGACCAAGTCGCAAGCTTCTGGTCATCAAATCAAGTTCACGTTTGTATGTTATATTGGACCGGAAAATTTGCTGTTTTCCTTGGTGTACTTGGTGATCCATGTTGAATCGGTTGTGTAAAATAACCTCCATCAGTTCTATGTAGCAGAATATGAAATTCAAAATCCACTCTTCACGTTTCGTCGATAGTTGTTGACCGTCGATTGTCAGTCATCGCCCTGATAGATTAAGAGTCCAAGAGCAAGCCATCAGACCTAGAGGACCTGAAATTGCATCTCCTATACAAGACAACCTAACTGTCTTATGTAATGATGAAGGCTAAATGATAATTCCCAAAGATCAAACAAGTACTTTCAAAATCCTAAGTGAGGAAAAAAAAAAAAAAGAACTAAGCAGCAAAGAAATTTGGAAAATAAATAAATGGACTGAAAGAATGCATAAAATAGACCAAATACTAGAAAACTGGCCAAATTGGCCTCAAACTCATGAAAACGGTGAATTTTGAGGGCAGAAACACCGACAAACAGGTTCAGTCTAGGCAACATAACGTTCGGAACGAGGTTTTCTAAATGGTATTATGGCCCTGTAACTTTTTTGTATCAAAAGTTATCGCCTATTTATTGAACGTTGCACGAACTCGTATTTTCGGGCCCACATTTTGATTTTCTGATTATTTAAACCCTCAGGATGTCCTCAGCAGCCGCGTCCACCTCATCTTGTCTTCTTAAACCTCTCGGAGGAACAATTGGCCGGTTGTATATCTCAAGGCAAGCAATGGAGGACATTCACAAGTAGCTCGAATGGTTGGAATCTAACCTTATGGGGGACTCCATTGCCAAAACCATGCCTTGGCAAGGCTCATAGCGACACAAGTTGCACGATGTCACGTCTTGACCCTTCGGAGCCTTGGAGGAGTACATGAACAAGAAGATTTTGGATGTGTGTGTGCTCATTTGTTTCGGCCAATGTACTAAATTACAGTCCCATGACAGAGTAAAAAGATACGGCACAGGTTATAATGCCAAATAGAAGCTTCTGCATTTGCTCGGTAATGTCCCAAAATGATTGTCTCAAACTTCCCTTCCCAAGAGCATTGATCCTTCTTCTTTTTCTTGCATTTTGCATCACTCAAAGGGCCAATTACTTTAGTTTCGTTTGCTTGATGACCAAGTGGAGCCTTGTCATTCCTCGGTCTATTCGTTCAATTTCTTTACCAAGTAAAGTGAATTTGATTTGCTGAGTGCCTAGTTCACGTTCAGCAATATCCTGTGTGCGGCATCCTTCATTAATTGGTCCTGAGAAAGATTGTCTCCTAGTTTTGCGAATAACTCTGCAAAAGTGACATCCTTAATCTGAGGTTCTCTGCAAAGGAATTTCTATTAGTGGCCAAACCAAAAATGATGACTATTCGCAACGGTGCGGCTACATGGTTTCTTTTAGATTAGGGTCAGTAGCTCACAAAAATTCTCCTCGCTATTGCCGTGGCATTTCTGCATTGATCGTATCTTCTAAGTAAAAGAAAATGCTCTCATGCGATCTGCTATTCTGGGATTCTGGAAGAGTATGATTCTCTCGAGAGACTGCCTGACGGCAAGTCTTTGTCCTGTGTACGATTGGCTGCGGAGTACACAATCAAGTCAAATCATACCTCCACCAATAACTAGAACATGGTATGAGTAGATTGAAATAGTTCTCCTGATGATGACCAGAGTCATGTTTGGTGGGTCGCTGCGGTTGCTTGAAGCTGCAATGAGAGAACAGACAAATTGGAGCCTAACGCTTGTTCGAACATTGCTGAATAATGTCCATGAAATGAATTACTAGCGACAACTGGCGTTGTGACCGGCGAGGGGGAGCTATGAGGGAGGTCAACAAGCCGGTGGTTCGCTAGAGGGAAGTTGGCGAAGTTGGCGCACGGCTAATAGGGCGATAGGAGCTTCGACCGAGTATGAGAGAGAGAGAGAGAGAGAGAGAGAGAGAGAGAGAGAGAAAAGCAATTGAAGAGAGAGGAAGTAAATCTGGATAAAGGGCCCTCCTAATTTTGGGGGGAAAATCCTCTTATATACCTTGTTCCAAGATGAGATTTGGGATTTGATCTCCCAAGCTAAAATAAAAAAATCCTAAGTTTTCTTATGATTAGAGGAAAATTGAACACATGTTATATTGGATGGCAAGGATGAAAATCTCAATGAATAGTCAAAATTAATTTTTTGGAATAGTGATTAATCAATGATATTTTTGTAATTTCCTACTTCAATGGCATTTTTATGATTTACTAGAGGCATTTTTGTAATTTCATGCAAGAGGGGGATGGGGGTGGTTGGCTAAGAGAATGGCTAACTCATGGTGGTCCCCCGCCACCAAAACATGGCCAGAAAGACCATTTCCTATCGGAGGTTAGTCAAATCGGTCTGAATCGGTTTTGATCAGTTTGGTCAAACTTGGCCAAAATTGTGTGCAATTAGGTCCTTGAAGGACCTAATTGTAAAGAAATCTTATTTAATTGAAAGAGAAATGGGCTAAATTGAAAAGAAATAATCCAAATTTATCCTAATTAAATCTATCGAACCTTTTAGAAGCAACTCAATTGATTTAAATTGATCCAATTATCTCATGAATGACATCAATTACTGAACAGAAAACCTACAACAGACATAAAGTATTCTCAACTAGCAGGTCTATCGACGGACTAAGCAATACCTACAGCAAGAAGAAAAGGAAGATAAATAGAAGCCACGAGACATCTCTACCTGCTTTTCATCGCTGGCGAAAGGCGGGCTCCAAACCCCATCGCCACCCTGCTCACTATGACGCCTCAACTCCCACCGTCCAAACTCCCCCTCCTCACTCCCACCCCCCATCGCGACTAGATACTTGGAGTTCTCGTGAGTCTCCCTGATATCGCCAAAATGCCACCCGTCCTCTAGGTAAGCGTCCACCTCCTCCCCTTCCCAGAACTGCTCGTGCATCTCCCGCGGCGGGGCGGGGCTCACCCGGGCCAAGTCCACGTACTCTCTTAGCCACTGCTCCAAGCCGCCGCCGCCGTCGCCCATTAGAGTCAACTACTCGACGAAGATGAGTTTCTTGGCCCTAACCAGCGACCGAAGCACGGTGGCAGAGTAGAGCGCACCGTGAAGGCTAGGGTGGAGGATCTCCACGGTGTTGCCCTTGGCGAAGGATGAGAGGAGGGGCGGTCTTCTTCTGGTCCTCACATGTCATATGGGTTGATCATGTTCGTTTATGTAAACATGGAAATTGATCAAATTTAGACATCCGAAATAGTCAGGAAAGCTATCGTATCCAGTCTTTTTATTATACAAATAGATGCATGGATGGTTTTCATTAGGGCCAAAGTTTGAAGTTGAAAGAATTTTTTAATTTGTTTATTTTAAAGAAAAATATAACAAAGTAAGGCGCCGTTTATTTGGTGAAAAACATGACATTCTTGGAAAATGTTTTCTAAAAAAAATCACAATACTTTTTAGTATTTACCTCAAAGTTGAAAATGAAACTGAAAATATTTTCAATCGAAAATTTGATTTGATTTTGCTTAACAATATAAATGCTCAAATTCAATAATGAGAAAAGCCTCAATCCTATGCTCAACTTGGGAGGGTCTTTGACAGGAAGGGTTTCTAAATTCTAATTTCCCGAAGCTTTGGGGCAGGAATGATGGTGGAGGAGGAAGAGAAGAAATTGTTTATTGAAGCTCGATGATTTAGGCGTGGCTGAAGAGGCCATAATAGTGGGAAAGTACGATGGACCCCAGGAACCTAGAGAATTTGAAACAGGAATGGCGTTGTTTTTTAATTGATGGAGCTGGACTCGCAGTAGATGGAGAAAGAAATGACAAATTTTATTTGGTTACATTACACTGCTCATGCCTAGCTAGCCTAGCGTACTTTGGGGCTGGGATACAGCAATCCGCAGCGGATAAAACTCCCCACCCTTCCCTTCCTCGCCCTACCAAAAAGCTACGTCGGTCTGACTTTTCGACACTCTGCAGTGTGTGCAAGAAGAACTAAGAATGGAAACCGTGACTAAGATTCATCCTCAACTTCTCTAACCCTCGTAAGTTAGACTTTAACCAGAAACATAAATCAAGAAGACAATTTCAACGCTCCAGCAGCAGCTTCCCCCTACGTACCAAAACCAATATCAAACCCCTCAAAAACAGCAGAAGAAAATTCCGCAGACTTCATAAATTTTGCAAATTTTTAAGTAATTACCGTTTGGTTCGATATCAAGTTTGTATAACATATATATATATATATATATATATATATATATATATTTTGTTCTTTTTTAGAGAGAGAGCCTCCTTGTAATAAAGAGGAGGAAGGGTCGAGTCTCATAATGCCGGTAGCCAGGAATTCACTAGCCGGCACAAACTTGATCTCAAGGGAAACAAAAGCCTCCTTTTACACATTCTTGTCTTACTGTTGTCATTGATTGTTACTGTCATGCCTCTCCAAAACCTCGTAAATCACACCCTCACCGCATTGTCGAGAGAGAACAGTGAAATTGGGAGGCGCCCATGGGCAAGAATTTGATCCTCCATCTGTCTTTCTTGCTCGCTTCGTCTTCTTCGGGTCGAAAAATATACAGTGACGGAGGAAAAAGGAAAGAACTTTGACTTTAAAATCCACCATCGGTTACGAAGGCGGGTAGAGTCCGTTCAAGTTTGGAGAGAGAGGGCGAGTGAGAGTGTTTGTATTGTGGTGTTGTCTTTCCATTCATAATTGCGCATTATTCCCTTGGGGGAAAAGAATCACGAAAAATTTGGCTAAATTTGGGCCTTAACTCGCTCCCCCTCTAGAGCAAGAATCATGACCAAATCTTGGCTTCTGGATATGTTCATATTCACCGTACGGCGAGGGAGATGTTCATACTCCCGGTCTCTATATAGCACTTGACTCCCTCTTGCTGGAATGCGTGCTGGGTGGTGTTCAATATCGTGTATCCGTCGTCACTGAGATTGTTCGTGTATTGCTTCGTGTGTGATGATGTTTGTGAGGACTGACCACATCGGTGGCACTTCACGTGACGACTGTTTCTGCATGTGCTTGGGGTGTTAAGGGCGAGAGAAATCGTGTCTTCTCAACTTGTCAAAAGCACACTATTGAGGAAAAATATTAGTATGCAGTTTTACTTGGATAATGCCACTTCCAGCACCTCCAGCTCCACCTCCTCTACCACCTCCGCCTCTGCTCCACGGCTTCCAGCAAGACAACAAGGGAACCACCTCTAGATGGAGCAGGAGAACAAGGTGAATTTAGCCTTTGACATGTGTCGGTCAATGACAAAGTGCTACACAATAACATAGCTTTGTGAAAGTCATTTCTAGAACTTTGTATTATTGGTACGTGTTGATCAAGGCCTAAGTGCTACATGTGATGCGATCCTGTGGAAGTGATCTTGTGGGAGCCACCTTTAGGGTCTTGAGATGTAATGTGGTATGAGTTTGGAAATGAAATGGACCATTGACATGAAATATGATGAGTTTGATTATTAAACTGAACAAGCGAGACTTGTTTTAATATTATGGATCAATGGGAAATTCTACTATTGATATTGCAAGGTTGAAGAAAAATATTACTCATTTTATTCTTATAAGTTATTATATTTTGGATTAACATAAATGAGTCATGTCTTTGAGTTTTAAATGTGTAATGTGGATGTTGATTTGTTTAGAAGATTTATACTACTCAGTGAGCGTGGTTGCTCGCCCTTCTCTTTCCTAATCTTTTCTAGTTCTTCGGTTAGCGGCCATAGAATGAGAGTGCTAACTATGGGGACTTTTGGGTATAGTTTGAGGTTACATCTTTCGGATGGAAGGACGGTCATGTCGCTCCTACAAGGGGTGTGACAATACATATTCCCTATTTCCAAGTCCCCACTCGAAAATTCTGGTTGGAGGAAATAAAATAACCTGGTGCGATTTAATTTTCCTTAAATTGGCTTAGTATGGGTTTGTGACAATTTATGAATAAAATCTTATGTTCATGATTGACTGGGGAAACGATTTGCAATCGATAGGGCTCGAGTGAACCGTAGCCAAGCGTAAGCGTCATCCTACAAGAGAAAAATTCCGTGTTCCCACAGCCATATGTTAACTTGTATCGTGAGAACATTTAGCATTTTACCCAAGGCGAGGGTTGTTATAATTGTACTTCCCTATAATAGATACAAATCAAGCAATCATGAGATAATTAATTTTTTTTCTTTATGCATCTCCAGTAATTTTTCATATAGAAAAAACAAAAAAGTAATTTAAATGCAAATTTCATCCTTTCGGGGATTAGTAATTCTGGTCAATGATTTGGGAACACCATATGGTTATTTTATGGAATCAATTTTCGTAAATTTTTAACGCAAATAAAAATTTCTCTGTTTTGTGTTTGGTGCTCGTTTTTTTTTTTGGGGGGGGGGGGGGATTGATTTACATAATCCAACGATGGTTTGTGCTCGTTTGAAAATGAATGATGCAGATGTGCCAAGCACAACAATCGAGGGGCATTCTCAGTTTCTAGGAATTTTTTTTTTTTTTATACTTATTAAAAATTTGGATGACCAGACGTAGCCAGCGTGGGTTCTTCCTCTCGTCTTCCCTTTTCCTTCTTCCTCTCGTCTTCCCTCTTCCTTATTTCCTCTCGTCGTATCCCACCTCTCCAAATTTCCATGTGAACGAGATCGAGATCGAGGGAGAAGAACTCGAGCGGGCAGTTGAAGCCGGGCCATGGAAATTGTGCTGTAACCGGAGTCGAGGGCGTGTGATCAGGGGCTGAAGGAACATATCGACGCCAGAGATTAGCAACTGGACAGGAACTTCAGTCCTCCTCATTGTACGTTGTCTTTTGCCCACGTTATGCACTTGCATGCCTGTCTGAATTTTCTGTTGCAACGCGTGACGCTCTACTATAGGATTTTTCTACTTAAATTTCCAGATCTTCTATATCTGTAAGAAACATAAGACACTTAAATTGTTTAATCGGCCAAATATGGAACAAAAAATAAGCAATAATCATGTCTGGTCTTGTTTCTGGAGCTTTTTCTCGGAAGGCGTTCTCTATCAAATAAGATAATTAATGTTCCCGTTGAGCAAAGAGCGAAGATTTTTATTGGTTTATCAATGCCAAGTTACATAATTGGCTTGACTGATGGCTTCCACTTCAATTGTTCTCAACTCCAACTGGGGTTGAAAGCCTTTGGTCAAGCCAAGCCATACTAGATGCGGGCAAACTGGATAGTTTACAGTCCATTGTTACAATTGATTGGCATTAATAGAAATCAAGCAAATTGAAGAACTTGAGGGTGCAGCTGAGCCAGGGCCATGAAATAATGATGAGAGAGAATCTTAGATGTAGCAGCAAATTATGTGATGTTAGGAGTTTGAAAACTTCCAAATAATCAAATTGGACAATTACATTGGGTTTTGGTGAGCTTGACTCATAATTTCACTTTTCATGCTCACTTTACCAAATCTCTTACCCTTACAAATCTCCAATTCCGCATCCCATTTTTTCATTATGAATCTATGATTTCACATATATGTTCATATAGGCGGAAATTTTGAGTTGGTAGAACAATTTCCTGCATCCGAGTCATTCACAGAAAAACTAAGCTGGGCTTGTGTATAAGAAGCAAATGACAGAACAATAGTTTATAATCTGAAGAGCAAAATTTGAGCATTGTTTCCTGTCTTTTCAAAAGAAGAAGTTCCCAGGGTCTTGCTTGTTGGTACCCAGTCACTTGAAACATATCTGTTCACTCTTCTGTGGGTTACAGGCGAAATGCCGAGTGCGACATTTAAATTATGGGAGCTTGTTGAGTTTCTGCCTAATAAAAAGTTGAAGTGTAAGTTCTGTGGGTATGAGTATGCCAAAGGCGAGATCGTGGCCCACTTTGCCAGAGTTGATGGCTGCAAGCAGGGGTGTAAATGGGTCGGGTTGGGTCTTGATGTTACCCGACCCGACCCGAAACATAAGGGCCATGCATTATGACCCGACCCGACCCGAAACACATCAGAATATCAAATGTGTTTCGGGTCGGTTCGGTTCGGGTCGGGTCGGGTTTCTGGGTTTTCACCTTTTTTTTTTTTTTTTTTACATTACACCATCTAATGTGACGGAGGCTTGGTACAACCCACGGATGAGAATGCCACCTACCATTACAATCTGTTGAAATATCCTGCAGTTGCAGACAAGAAAATGAGAAACATACATATGGAACAATTCTCCCTTCATGAAAACGTTCGATTCTATACTCATCATTCATCATTGTTGCGGTTTACTTCACCAGTGATTGCATCTCAAGTCGCTGTCGCTATTCTGCTTCTTTCTCTTTGGCTTCTACTTCTCTTACAAGCTTAGGCATGCTTGTTGATTGCTGATGTGCAAACACACCAAGCACACAAAATCAAAAGCCACACTGTTCCTAGCAAATGCTCATCTAGATATGAGATAACAAGATTAATCCACACTAAGCCAACCCGAGGGGGAACCAAAAATGGGTTGTGCATGTGGTGTCATCAAAGCTTCAAGGGAGCAAAAATATCAGTAAAGGAACTCTGACCAAGATCAATTCAATCCAATGTCAAAAGCATGCAATATCAAGTTAGCAACAATGACAGCAAGAATTGCACAGAAAAAAAAGAAAAAAGAAAAAAGAAAAAAGAACACACCAACTTCGACAACCGCAACTTCCTTTTGGTGTTCTTCTTCGCCAACAGATGCTGCTTCCTAGCTCTCCTCAACACAATCTTCCCTCTCCCCGTTACCCTGAACCGCTTCGCCGAAGCCTATCCACAGAATTCCCCATTCACACTCCAATCAACCATTCATTTTAACAAGATAAGCTCGAACAAGAAAGACCCATCAACAGAGAGACCCACCAAGAACTAGAGCACCAAACGAGACACCGCAAAACCACGATATACCCAAAAGAAAGAAAGAAACACCAATTGAAGATAAGCATCCAAGAAACAAAAAAAAGGAGCAGAGATGGCGTCTGAAGAACGAAACCTTACCAAGAACGAGAAGAGCTCCGATGCCTGCCGACGAATTTAAAGACCCTGGATCAAGCCATCGTGTAAACGCGCGTGCGAGAAGTCGTGGCAGAATTTCTCCCGACTCCGAGGAAAAATCGAAATCGACAGCTCCAGTGTTTTCCCACTAAAACAATAGGAATCGGCGGCGGCTAGGGTTTCGGTGTTGAGACGAGAGATGGAGACCTGGACAGCGACGATCGATTGATTCGGCAGCAGCTAGGGTTCCGGCGTTGAGACGAGGGGTGGCGACGGCGAGGCGGAGGCGCGACGATCGGAGGGCGGCAGCGGAACGGAATCCACGAGAAGCGCAGTCGTCGGAGAAGAAGCCAAAGGGGAGGGGTTTTCGAAAACACGTCTGTTTAGTGTTTAGTGTTTGTGTTTGGTGACTTGTTTGGAAATTGGAACAAGCGTGTTTCGGGTCGAACAATGTTCCAACCCTAAACCCGACCCGAAACATGTATTCCACTTGTTTCATATTTGTTACTCGAACACGACCTGAACACGAAACATGTTTTATATTTGTTTTGTGTTCGGGTCGTGTTCGGTTTGGGTCGGTTCGGGTCGGGTCGGGTTTTTTTGACACCCCTAGCAGGAAGTATTTGTGATTCAAGAGTTGATCGGATAAGTGCTTCTCAGTCTTTACTACTGTCGACGGGCAGTCTCTATCTTTTTTTTTTCTTTTTTTTTTCTCGACTTTTCCATGGACATTTTAGTAGTGAATATGGTCTAAATTTGTAGCTTCAGTTTGAGGACTTCGTTAGAGTGCTTCTCAATTTTTAGTGCTGTCCATGGGAAGTCATTATCTTTTTCTTGTTTTCTTTTTTCCACTTTTCACATGGACATTTTAGTGGTGATTGTGGTCTAAATGTGTAGCTTCAGATCTGATGAATTTGTGAGTAAGATACTCTTTTAAGAAAGAATACTAACATGATTGTGTCATGGGTTGATCATTTGGCATCAAGACCGTGCAGCAACCTAGAGTTCTTGGATTGTTGGAACACCTAAGCTAAGCTAAGTTTTAAAGAGAGAAGCTCTAGGAGAGAAGTTTGCTCGCTCACTTAGATAGAGAGTTTTAGAGAGAAGAGCTTTGGGAAGCTAAGTTTTAGAGAGAGAAACTCTAGGAGAAAAGTTCACTCGCTCAATTGAATCGTAAAGAAAGAGTTTTAGAGAGAAGAGTTTTGAGAAAGAAGGGAACTCTATTACTAAAATGTTAGGATGATTACAATGAACGGACGGCAGCCCTTTTTATACTAAAGATCCCTCGTTACAACCGTTGATTCATATTCAATCTAATGATAGAGATCGCATCTCTCCATCTATCACCTACCAACACTTAAGCCAAGAAATCTTTAGAATTGGGGACAATTACCATCTTGCCCATTCTTGAGAACATTTCGGAAACCTAGGTGATTTTGGATAGTCTTCTTCCATCAACCACAATCCTTTGGTCATGGGAATCTCGAGAATGTGACAATTGCATATGACACAATCGTAGTACTCGCAGGTTTTTACTTCTTAAGATTTGTATCGATCCTAATTTAGTACCCAGTTAGCGTGCATGATGTCCCTGCCTGGACTGGTCTGCATATAAAAACACAGAAACATTCTGAATACAATTTGTACGTGTCCGGAGGGTTGTCAGATGTATATTCGCTGAGAAAGAAAACAAATTGACTGGTACCAATCAATTCTATGGACATCCTTATGCCCGAAGAAAATTAAAAACATAATTCATCACTGGTCCAATATTTCCTACTAAAGTGGAGGATTAAACTAACATTTTCAAAGTAATTCTCATCTACCAAATATCATTCCTGAAGTGAAAAACGTATTTATGAGTGGACGCATTTTAAAGTGCATGCACCGTGATAACTGAACAAAGTAAAATGTATAATTGAAAAGTCATCCCAAACAAGCTCAAATTAATCAATCATCTGGTTTTGCTCAGCTTGTAAAATGGACTTTCCTTTGATGCTAAACATTTTGAATTAGCACATAAATAGCCTGCATTGTAAGTAGAAGGCCCCCCTTCATGTACAGGGACATGATGACTTGACAAAAAGTGAACGAATACCTTTAATATACTTATATCATTGTGAGTTAGTACAAAATACTATTTAATCTCAGGCTCTATTTATTTCATAAAAAATAATTTTCAAATTTTTTTTTTTGGGTTTTCCGATATCATTTCACGGAAAATGAATTAATTGGAGAAAACATTTTCCATGAAGAAAAAAAAAGTCTTTTAAAAATAGGGGAAAATATTTTTCACTTTTAAAAAAAAGGAAAACATTTTCCTCACTCACCTTCTCTTATCTCACCCCAACGTTATCTTTCCATCTCTCTTTTTCATTTTTTTTCATTTTAAAAAAAATTCAAATTTTTATCATATTTTTTTCTTTTTTCTTTTTTAAGTTCTATCTTGGCCGATTGCTAGCCAAAATGACCGCTGGCCATTGGCCATAGGTGAGCCTTGAGCTCGTTGGCCTCAGGCAAGCTTGAGGCTTGCCAAGCTAGGGCTCTAGGCTTGTCAATTTGGCTCTTTGCTTGCCAAGCTCATCAATCTAGTGAGTAGTTCGTCGGTGTAGGGCGAGCTTGAGCTTGCCTTCAGCTAGTCGCCAATCATAGCCGTGGCCAACGATTGGTCGAAGAAGAAGAATACAAAAAGAAAGAAAAGAAAAAGAAAAAAAGAAAAAAAGTTTAATAATTTGAGTTTTTCAAAAATAAAAAATTAGATTTTAAAAAATAAAATAATAAAAAAAATTGCTGAAAAAGAGTATATGAAGGAAAAGATTTTCCTGAATAGAAGAAAATATTTTCTGCTTCTTTTAGGTTTCGGCTGAAAATTAGAAGTTAATTATATTTTCTTGGAAAATGGCTTACTGGAAAACACTTTCTAAAAATACCATACTTTTTACAAAACAAATGGAGCCTTAATCACTTTAGAAATGCATGAACTAAAACTTCTTATTGTGCAAACATCTCTAGTATACCATATCAGTATAACCATTTAAGCATATTTAATAGAGAAATATGACTTGAGGATGCAATGGTTGATTTAGTAATTTATCTAGTTTAGATATAAGGTTGACCAAGCATGCCAGCTTATGCCTTGACAACATGAACATGCTGCATCTTACTAAACTCCAATGGAATTCCTTGAAGTGGCTCATTCCCTGCTCTAAAATAGACGGAAAAATATCTTCACAAACGACACATTTTAAACATTCGGCCAAATTTCCTCACATTAGATTACTGTACTAATTGATCACATGGTATGATGGAGCTGGACTCGGTTCAATTTAAAATTTTCAAGAAGTTTGAGGGATAATATAATTTAATTCGACTTATTCAAGGAAGGGAGTCTCAAATCAGTACAAATTTGGCCAAGGGAATCTGAGATTTATTTTAGTTTGTAAGGCATCGCGCTAGAAATCTTTGACCTTTTCTATCGTATTTGGTGCCCAGATTCATCAATGAGTGTGCTGGCTTATTGTTTACTGTCCAGGGCCAGAAATTTCAAGCAATAAATGAGGATATGGCAAATTCCATCGTTTTAATTAGAAGTAGCTCTATCTTAGTCTATGTTTTAATCCTCTGAATCTATCTAATTTTTTATTCATAATGACCTAGTCGCATGCTTCTGTTCATGGAATCGAGGTCACGTCCCGTCCGGTCCATTTGTATGTTATATTAGACGTGAAAATTTACTGCTTTTTTCGGTATTTGGGGATCCATGTTGAATCGGTCATCCAAAATTATTTCTATCAGTTCTATGTAGCAGAATATGAAATTCAAAATTCTACTCCTCGTGTTTCATTGATTGTCTCGACTATCTATGGCCGATAAAGGGTCAAGACCAAGTCACCAGAACCAGAGGACCTGAAATTGCATATTCGAGATAAGACAACCTAGGACAACCTAGGAGGACTAAACTGCATTGTGTTTATTTTACATATACCAGTTGTCTCAAAGTCGAGTGAACAACTTCGCGCAAGCTATAGGACTAATCTGAGGTTCTCTGCAAAGGAACTTCTTTAGTGGCCATACTGTTTGTGACATCCTGGATTTTATAGTTCTGCTTTCAATTAAATTAATCGGGCTTTTCATCGACGTGCTTATAGTGTTATTCTCAAAACTGATCACTCCTAAGATAACTAGACTATATAGGGAAGTCATTAAAGAATTTTAATGCAATAGACTTGAGGATTCGACTAGTACTCGATTACTCGACCGTACTCATCTGCAGAGATCATTACGGCACAGTTAAAAATCGCTTAGAGATCAGAGATATGTTGGTTCGACGAAGTTATGTGGCTAAATATGTGTGATTCCACTAAATTGCGAAATTCTCGTCGATCAGCACTAAACTGATTTTCTGTTGTTTTGGTACCCTATGTCCGTAGTTAAACCCTTGAGATTTTCATGACAACCGAAAGTTGTCAATGTGTCTAATAGGTTTATTATGGCTCGAAGAAAATCGATCATGGGTCATTTGTACTAAAAATTTATGAAAGCTACCCGGTAGCTTAGGTTACGTTAAAAAAACGCGTTAGAGTGAAATTAACAGCGAATTTGAATCCGATTTTAGAAATTGAAAGTTTTGTCATGTCACAAGTCATTCTAGGAATGTCGACTCGCCTTCTGAAGATTTTTTCTGCAAACCGAGACTTTTTGGGAAAAAGTTGTCGTAGGGCCCTTTTTGTTCAGAAAAGTCCGAGGGCCGTTTTTAATTGTGAAATTGGGATGTGAGATGGTTCAATTGGTGAGGAAAAATATCAATTTAATTATTGACTCGATAATTGAATTTATGGAAGCCAAATTGGATGGATTCAAGTGGAACTAAGGTCCGAATGAGGGAGTTTACGTGCAAATTCGTATGCCCCCTCACCCATGACTTTTTGGACCCTTTCCTTAGCTTGTTGAGGAAGCTTGAGAATGGGAAAGGGAGTGGAATCTAGCTTGGGTGTGGTGGAGCCCTCAAGGGACAATTTGAGAGGAAAAAAAAGGCCAAGTGGTCCCCCTTGCTCCCTCATCCCCTCCTGCTGCCGTCGACGCATCTTCTCCATCCCCTATTGCTATCCGCGCCCCAGCAAGCCAAAGATAGCAGCTTAGCCTCCATCGCAGCTGCATGCCAAAGCCAAGAGCCTCCGCCGTTCGCCGTTGCGCCTTGGAGTCACACCACTGCCGCACGAGCCTTAGCCGTTCGCGGCCATCGTCCTAGCTAACTCACGTGTCCAGTAGTGGCTTGCCGTCCAGCAAGCCACCGTCGAAGTCCCTACCACCACCGTGAGCCACTGTCTTCACCCGTCCAAGCCACGGCAGCCCCACCGTGTTGTTTCTTCCTCAACCATCCCTTCTCGGCCCCAAGGTCAGCCCCGCATAAAAGCTGAGTTCAATGGGTTTCCAGCAGCTATTTTGGCCCATTTTGGCTCACTTTCGGACCTTAAAAGTTGGTCCCGCTTTGGAGTTTTTTGCTCCTCGCTGCGTCCCCATCAGTTTGATCCGAGCGGATCATCAAACAAGTGAGTTTAACTTACTAATCCTTGCTTAGTAGGTTAATAACGTTTAATAGTTGATTAATTTAGGTTAAGTAGGGATTATATGATTAGTTAGATTAGATTAGTGATTTAATTAGCTGATATTGCATGTTAGGTGGTTAGAGTAGTGTAGTTAGAGCCTAAACAAGCTCTAATATTTATCTAGAGTGGTTCGAGAATTTTCCAGATCCGTCTCGGCTTTCAATGAGGCTTTACAGGCCTAAGTTTGCATTTTTGCTATTTATTGGCATTTATTTATTATTTTCTGTAATTATTTAATTATTTAATTATTTTTTGGAAATTATACCGGTATAGCTGGTGATCGAAATTTCGTGCTGATTGCATTGGTATAATCTGTTTGCTTAATTAAGCTCTAATTCGTGCTAATTGAGGGTGATATGTGGTTAGGGGTATTTATCCCAAAATTAATTAATTTTTGTAATTAATTAGAAAATCATCGGTCGTTAGTTAACAGAGCGAAAAATTTTTCTATGGGCTGTTGAAACTGGTGGGATGTTCTAAAGTGAAAATATTGTATTTTGGCTAAGGTCGATCATGTACCCACACATGGCTATTTTTATCGGGTATGATAAAAATGATGAATTGGTTATATGGTTGTGGTGGTATACTATATCAACTTACAAGTGGTATGTTAGTTTAGATTGTAGGCAAGATACTGGTATACTATATCATCTTATGGACTTTGATATATTAGCTTAACGTGAGCAGTATACCTTATTAGCTTAGAGTGAGCAATATATTTATCAGGTTAGCGTGAGCAATGTGATTATCAACTTCGAGTGAGCAATATTATGATCAGTTTAGAGTGAGCAGTATTAATATACTATATTTGTCATGCCTTGACCCTTGAGCGTGCGCCCATCCCTCGGTGGTCGATAAATATGCGATGTCCCATGATGCATCGCTAACCTATTCATTTTTAATATGCATGCGGAAGCAAAACAAATCCCCTAACAACCAAAAGCTTGGGATAGGAAAGTAGACAACAATTCACAACCAAACCAAGCCTTTTATAAACACACAAGTTTATATATAATACAAGGCTGTCTATAAAAGACCGGCTCAACAAAAAGGGGGACTATCCTAAGACCAACTAGTCAGACATGTTCATTGATTCTTCAATCTCCACCTTCCCAGACTCCGAGGCTTCGGGTCCTTCACGACCGCCATTTATGGACCTGAAAATGTTGAGCCCACAACGAGATGAGACAATGTCTTAGCAAGTTCACCCCCTAAACTTCGACTAAGAATGAAATACGCTTTAAGGGCTACCTAAGCACAAGCACAAGTTAGAGGACTTATCTTTACCTTTGATCCTTCTTGCAAGTTAGTACAATTGATATAGTATCATCCAATCATTTCAATTCAATTCAACCATCAATCAATCGACTCATTTGACTCCACAACATTGATACCATCCATAACTCTATCGATTCGAACAATGCTCTTCTAAACTGAAATAGATAGTCTAGCTTACCGAAGCTGATGTCTAAATTTGCTCACTGAAGTTGCTAGATCAATTGTTGCTTACCGAAACTGCTAAATAATATTTGCTCGCCGAAGCTGTTAGATGACATTTGTTTACTGAAGCTGGTTGAAAACTATGATGCTCGCCGAAGCTGATATTTATAGTGCTCACCGAAGCTGCTAATGTATTATTGCTCATCGAAACTGCTATAGACCTATATTGCTCACCTAAGCTGATTTGGTACTTAAAGACCACTTTCGATGTCCACACTCAACACCTGGTATTTTCTGATTAAAATACCTATATTTCACAACCATCACTCAATTTCACAAACATAACAATCAATTGAATAAACTAACCACACTGCTGCGATTAGTGCAAAATTCTAACAAACGGCTCTCTCAAATAATTTCCAGAATTAATAATTAATAATTAAATTAATTCCAAAAAATAATTTAATTTAAATAAATAAATAATTAAATGCAATAATTATTTAAAAGTCTAAATAAGATTACATTAATCCAATTACATAATTAGACTGATTAATCCATCCATTAATCTAATCATGCACATAATCTAATCAACGTTTAATTAAATTAATCTAACCACCTAAACATACTTAGCATAATCTAAACACTCTATAAGCATAATTAACTCTCTAAGCAGAGTTTAGTTAATAAACTCACTGGATTAACGATGTGACATCTTGATTTTCAAGTTCCGATTTCAATCGGATAAGTTGGGCTTTTCATCGATGCGACTATAGTGCTTTTCTCGGAGTTGGCCACTCACGAGATGACTAGACCATCTGGCGAAGTCATTAAGAGATTTTAAGGAAAATAAACTTGAGAATTCGATCAAGAATCAGCTGCTCGACCGTGCTCATTTGTCGAGATCATTATGGCGTAGTTAAAAATCAATTAAAGATCAGAGATAAGTCGGTCCAACTGAGATGAGTGGTTAAACGTGGGTGATTCCACTAAATTGCAAAATTCTCATCGATCGACACTAAACTGATTTTTCTATCATTTTGGTACCTTGTGTCCGTATTTGAATCCTTGAGATTTTCACGACAACCGAGAGTCGCCAATGTGTCGAGTGGGTTTATTATGGCTCGAAAAAAATTGACCACGGATCATTTGCTCTAAAAAGTTCTGAAAGCTATCCGATAGCCATTTGATAGCCTAGGTCGCGCTAAAAACGCGTCGGAGTGAAATTAACCACGAATTTGAATTTGATTTCAGAAATTAAAGGTTCTGTTATATTACAATAAATTTTAGGAATGTCGACTTGGTCTCAGAAGATTTTTTTGCAACATGAGAATTTTAGGAAAAGGTCGTCCTAGAGTCATTTTTGTTCAAAAAATGCTGGGGACCATTTTTGATCGTATATTTGGGATGCAAGATGGTTCAATCGGTGAGGAAAAAGACCAATTTGTTTATTGACTTAATAATGGGACTTATTGAGGCCAAATTGAATTGGTTAAAGCTAGAACAAGTGTCCATTTGATGCCAAAACTCATCAAATTCGTAACCCCCCATTCCCTTATGGTTTTGGACCATCTCAAGAATTGTGGGATGAGCCTTGGTGGAGGAATTGCAACCAAGGAAGCCATACTTGGCCATGGATGAGTCAAAGGGACAAGATGCAAGAAAAACAAGGCAAAAGGGACCCCCCATCCTTGACCAGCTACTTCTTCTTCCTCTTAGCCCCTCTTTTCTCCATTGCTGTGGCCTTGAGAAAATTGGAGAGAACTAGAGGAAGCCAGCTAAGCCAGCTCCACCATCGCACACTTGCCGGACCATTTTCCCTCTCTGTTTTCACTTATGCCGATTTCTACTTTAGCTGACCTTTCGCCAAAGATCTGTGTTGAAAGTGGTCTTCCCGGACGAATTAGCCAACGGTCCACCCATCACCATGACCAGCACATTCAGACCATTCCAAAGAGTCCAACCTTGCCTTGAACGGAGCTGCTGGCCGTCTTGTACGCCAGTGCGAAGGAACCGGTCGCCGGTTCGTCAATCCACCTGCTGGTCCGCCTGTTTCACGTTTTACTTCATTTTTCTCCCATTCCAGCCCTTCCTTTGGCCATCCCAACCTCCAACAAGACCCCCAAGACCCCCGGGAGCCACTGGTTGTCGACTACCCACTCAGCGAAGCTTCGATCAGCCCGTTTCCTCACCGTTCAGCCCTTGATTCTCCTATGTCCAGCAAGTAGAAGCAGAAGCCGAACTAGCCTTTGGTTTCTCTCTTTTGCAGCTCAAAACAAAGGTGAAGTGCAGTGGGTTTCTAGTAGCTTCTAGGCCCGTTTTGAGGTGGTTCCAGGCCTTAAAAGTGTGGCCTGCTTTGTAGAAAGTAGGTCCTTGTTGCGTTCCTGACGTTTTGCATTGACCCGCTCGTCGAACAAGTGAGTTTTACTCACTATTCCCTATTTAGTACGCTAACGATGCTTAGGGATTGATTATATTTAATTAAGTATAATTAGGTGGACAAATTATGGTATAGTAATTATATTAGTGTCTTATCAATGTATGTTAGGCAAATGGTTAGTGACATTAGCAAGTAGACTCGTCTTATCAATGTATATTAGGCATTATAGGCCTAAATTGGATTTATTGCATTTATTTAATATTTTCCCGTAATTATTTAATTAATTATTTACTTTCTGAAAATTAGGCTAGGATAGCTGACAACCAGAATTTTATGCCGATTATTGTGGTGCAGTCCATTTATTTATTTGAGCGATGATTTGTGTTGAATTGAATTAATTATGATTTTAGGAGGATTTTATTCCTATATTAATTAATTTTGGTAATTAATGGGAAAATTACCGGGTATCGGTTTACAGCGCCATAACTATGTTATGGATTATTAAAACTAGTGGGATGTTTAAAAATGTGAAATTACTATATTTTGGCTAAGGCCAACCGTATACCCACACATGATCATTTTTAACGGGTACTCTTAACCTGAGGAAAATAGGCCAAGATAATGTGTTAATTGAGGAATCAAGTTGGGAAGTGTAATGTTGTTGGTTATAGGTGAATAATTGTTTGATGATGTGGGTTAGATAAAGATTACCACCGAATTTGAAATCAATTGTGTCTCTGAGCCATAATTCAGCATTACAACATAATCTTGGTTATGTCATTGAGCCGTAGTTCAGCATTACCACATAATCTAGGTTGTGTCATTGAGCCGTAGTTCAGTGTTACCACCTAATTTAGGTTGTGCACGCTGAGCTGTAATTCAGCATTACCACTGAATTTGGAATCGATTGTACCTGCTGAGCCGTAATTCAGCATTAACTGCCGAAGAATTAGCAAGCCGTGCCTATTGAGCGGTAATTCATCATTATCACCAAAGTTTTAGTAGGCCGTGCTCGCTGAGCTGTAATTCAGCGTTGGGGTTGAGTTTTTGAGATGACCGTGTAGGCCATGCTTGCTGAGTCATAATTCAGCATTGAATTTGAGTAATTGAGATGACCGGGGAATGGTATGATTGACATATAATCGACAAGGTCGATTGATCGATAAGTCGATTTGAGTGAATAATTTGATGTGTTGATGTGACTTGATGAAATTATGAATTGTGTTGAACTGCAGAGAGGAACTGAGGCCAAGGTAAGTCCTCTGACGTTTGTTTGTGCTTAGGCAGCCCTTAAGGCGTATTAGTTCTTAATCGGGTCTTAGTGGGATATAACTTGTTGAGATATTGTCTCACTGGTTATTGTATAATCATTTTCAGGTCCCTAGTTGATATCGATGGAGGACTCGAGGCCCAAAGTTAGAAGGTGAAGTCGAAGAATTGGCGTCCTTGTCTAACCAACTAGTCATTAGACAATTCTATTTTGATGAAAGGTGATTCCCTTTTTGTAGGCTTCTGTGTATAAACATGTGTGTTTATAAATGGTCTTTTGTAAAAAAAAAAAAATTGGTAATATTTTCCTATTCCATTGTTTTATTATCTGTGGATTTTATTATGCTTATGCATGCGTATATTAAATGAATGGGTCGGCGATATGTCCTGTGACGTCGCTATTAATCGACCCGGATCGGGGTGTCACAAATGAGCCGGTGAGTCCATGGTGATGGCGGTGCGATGGCGGCCAATAAACTCCGAAATGGCGACGCCAAACGGAGACCAGGCCGAGCCAAAAACGGCCACAAGCTGGTTGGATTTTGCTGGTGAATGCCTTCAGCTCGACGACCTGGCTCCGTGGGGATGCTGGGCTGCTTCGGTTTTCTACTGGACGTTGTGGATGAAGGGAAGAAATCGGTGGAGTTTATGGGCTGACGTGTGGGCTGTTTGGTGAGTGGGCTTCGGTCAATCTTCGGTGGTTGACTCGTGAAGTGGCTGCAGTCTCGGTGGATGAAGGGACGCGCGGCAAGGGGAACACGAAGAAGTGGGGATGGCAGTAGGCGGCTCGGTGGAAGAGCAGGGGTCAATGTGAAGTTTGCTGGGGGGAGAGGTTTGACTCGGTGGGGGCTTCGTTCGGTGGGGACAACTGCGGTGGCAGATGACACGCAGCTGCGAGGAAGGAAATGGACTAATTGGGACCGTCGATGGGAGACGTGAGGCGAAGGAGGAAAGCGTTGAAGTAGCAGCTGGTCTTCGGCTTCGGCTAGATTTCTTTGAAGGAAAAAGGAAAGCAGGCAGAAGCGGTGAAGGGAGAAGACAGCTTGTAAGCGTGCTGAAGAAGTCGGATGAGAGGGAGACCAAGTCAAAATAAATATCTTATTTCATCATTATCTTGGTCCCCATCAAGCCCACATGCATATCCCCTTGTTCCCTATTACTTTCTAGCATAATAACTCACAATTGAACCAAATTGAAGCCAAAATTCCAGCCATCAAATTAGCATCCAAATTCCATTAATTTTGGGCTTCCAATTCTTCATCAAATTCCCCAAATTTGATGTCCAAATTTGATGTGGAAAAGACCCACATAATTTCTACAATTTCCTTTTGCCAAGTAGCTTCGCTTGCAAGTAAAAAAATCCCTTCAATTCTACCAATCCGAATTTCTGTACGTTTTCCGAATCGTTCGTATCGATTTTTCGTAAAAATCCAGAATTCTCCGAAAATTCTTCGAAGGATGAGTTGACGTTCCTAAAATAAATTGTGACATAACATAATTTTTTCAATTTCTGAAATCGGGTTTAAATTTGCGGTTAATTTCAGTCTGACATGATTTTAACATGACTTAACTTATCATGTAGCTTTTAGAAATTTTTAGTGCAATTGACTTGTGATTGATTTATCTCGAGTCACAATGTACATCTTCAACCTATTGGTGGCTTTCGGTTATTGTGAAAATCTCAAGATTTCAATTACGGGCACAGGACACCAAAACGACAGAAAAATTAGTCTAGTGCCGATCGACGAGAATTTTGCAATCTGGTGGAATCACCCATACTTAATCACACACCTTAGTCGAATCGACCTATATCCGGTCTCTGATAGATTTTCGACTGTGCCGTAATGACCCTTGTAGATTAGCATGGTTGAGTAGTCGATTTCTAGTTGAATTTTTAAGTTTATTGTGTTGAAATCCCTTAATGATTTCCCCAAATGGGTTAGTTATCTCATGAGTATTCAGCTCAAAGAATAACACTATAGGCGCATCGATGAAAAGCCCAATTAGTTCAATTGAAAACAGAACTGAAATTTTTAGGATGTCACAATATCAGCTTGCGGATGATATGTCAGCTTAGATTGAGAGCAGTATACTATTTATGAGCTTAGCGCGAGCTATATTATCTACTACCAGCTTAGAGGAAGTAGTCCTGACTGAACGGACTTATTAGATAGTATTGATTAGACCGACCAAGAGATGATCGTGATAACATGTAATCGATTGAGTCGATCCGATGGTTTGGTTGAAGTGATTGAATGATTGTTTGAATTGTACTGATCTGTAGGAAGGAATAGAGGCAAAGGTAAGTCCTCTGATCTATGATTGTGCTTAGGCAGTCCTCATGGCGTAATTTCTTCCTAGTTGGGTCTTAGGGGGTAGAACTCGCTGAGACATCGTCTCACCCTGTTGTGGGATCACATTTTAGGTTTTTAAATGGCAGCTCCTGAGTTTTTTTGGACGACTTAAGAATGTTACAGAGCAAACATCTTACATTCCGTATCATGGAAGCCATAAGGGCTGGACTTATGAGCTAGTGAGGTTCATAATCTGGGTTGATGCAGATCTCACCTACAAGGTGCCCCATCGATACAGGTCATGGTATCGCCAGGCTCAAGATGGCCAGAGAGAGGGTCACGTATCAGAGTTTGAGATTCTTCTGTACATTTTAGAGGTTGCTTTTGGAAAGGGTATAGCAGATCCTCCCAAAGGTTCAGTAGTAGATGCGGTGGACCCGGCCCTCGAAGTTCCAAAGTCCTCGGTGCAGTCTGCTGAAGGCTCCGATTGGAATGTGGAGGAAGGGGAAATCGAAGATGACGGGGAGGATGAGATACCTGTAGTGTTGTGAAACCCCACCCCTATTGTTAGACTTGTTTTCTTGGACTGGCTTGTATTATGTATGACATGACTTAGTTTGTTATGTGTGTAAATATATATAAGTGTGGCTATTGTTTTCAATTCGAAAATTTATAGTCCTACTTTTCTAGTCCATTGTATTATTGTCCGGGGATTATTTTATCTGCTTCCACATGCGTATTAAATCGAATGGGTCGACGATGCGTCCTGGGACGTCACTATTGATCAACCAAGGAGGGATGGGCATGCGCTCGGAGGATTAGGGCGTGACACTGTTATCTTAATGGTACACATTTGATCACTCCCTTTGCTTAGCAGCAACGGGGTTTCTTTTAGATTAGGGTTAGTATCTCACAGAATTTCTCCTGGCCATTGCCGTTGCATTTCTGCATTGATCATTTGTCTATCTTTTAAGTAAAGGAAAATTCTCTCACATGATCTGCTCTTCTGGGATTCTGGAAGAGTTCGATTCCCTCAAGAGACCGCTTGACGAATCCTGTGTGTAGCTGGTAGCAGAGTACACAATCAAGTCAAATTATACTCCCTCTAATGACTGGAATGTGGCATGAGGAGATTGAAATAGTTATCTCGATGATGAGGAAAAGTGACTGGCCTTGTCATATGAGATGCTCTTGTTGCTCCAGGCAAGTTTAGCCCAGTTATTGATCATGGCCTTCTTCTTGCATTTGGCATTACTCAAACAACTGATTTCCTTTTTTTTTTCTTTAGCTTGATGACCAAAGGGGAGCCTTGTCATTCCCCTGCCTGCTCGTTTAATTTCTTTGCCATTATGTTGTGTAAATAAGACTCATGCGCGAAGCTTGCCACTAGAGTAGTTCTTTCGAGAGGTCGACCCATTTGGGTCGGGCCATATTGAGTTAGCTTTTTTTGCGGGCCGGGGGCGCCGTTGGATATTGCTCTTTTCTTATTTGATGTTCAGATTTCAGAAAACTAAACCACTTCGACAACCATTACTGTTCATATATCATTCTGCTTTTACCAAGTAAAGTGAGTCTGATTTGCTGAGTGTCTACTTAAGGTTCAGCATTATTCTATGTGCGATATCCTTTACTCACTGGTCTTGAAGCAGTTGTCTTTAGCTATGCGATCAACTTTGCCAAAATGACAGCATTGATCTGAGGTTCTCTGCAAAAGGTTTTCTTTTAGTAGCCAAATCAAAATTGAACTATCAACGACGGCGCGGATGATACCATCATCATTATTGTGCACATCTGATCATTTCCTCTTTTAGTAGCTATATGGTTTCTTTTACATTACCGTTAGTAGCTCACAAAAATTCATCCTCCCTATTGCTGTTGCATTTCGGCATTGATCATTTGTTTATCTTTTAAGTAAAAGCAAATTCTCTCACACAATCTGCTCTTCTGGGATTCTGGAAGAGTACAATTCTCTCAAGAGAATGCTTGGCGACAATTCATTGTCCTGTGTGTAGTTGGCAGCAGAGTACACAACCAAGTCAAATTATGCTAACACTAATTATTAGAATGTAATATAAGTAGATTGATATAGTTCTCTTGATGACGATCAAGATTGAGTGGCCTCATCATATGAGATGGTCTTATGGTTCCAATTAAGTTTAGCCAAGTCATGTTTGGTGGGTTGCTGTAGTTACATGAAGCTGCAATGAGAAATCAATGCAGTGTTTTTGTTCAAATATTGCTGAATAATGTCCTTGGAACGAGCTACTAGTTTGTTTTCGTTCTAATTTTATGTAACTGTGGAAGTCAATTGTTTTGCAATAGAAATCAATGCAGTGTTTATGTATGCTTTCTGGAAGCATGACAAGTAAAATCAGCCTCTTTGGAAGATTTCCTTTCCTTATATTGGGACCATCCTAGATCAAGTGCTCCCTCAGTATCAGTCCATTCTTGCTGGACCAACAGATGGTACTAGTAACAAAGAGACCAGCCGTAGATGAGGGAAGATAGTGTTATGCAAGGCACGAACGTGTAGATTTCTTTGTTGTAATTACAAGAGATTATGCAGGTCCGTTTCAAATTCATTCAGGTTTTTTCTTTAGTATCATCTCTTCACCAGACCCCCTTCTTATGGGGTCTGGGTTTACTAGACTTGACCGTCTTAAATAAAACAAGACTGGACTTTATTGCAGGAGAAAATAAAGCATCTGAAAAGATCAATTTCATGATTTCATCATAAATTCCATAAAAAAACAACACAATTTATTAAACTCATTGCTGAATTAAACAACAATCCATTGCTTAATTATGTCTTTATTTGGTTTGTTGATCTGAAGGGTGACAGTACATATCGACTGCAGGAAGGTACTTAAGGCAAGATCTGTTCTTAAGCCATTTGTTCCATATAATTGAAATGGTAGGACACTTCTTTATGGTACGATCCATGGCATGCCCATGGTGTTTTGCTAAATTTTTACCTCCATGAGTCATGTATGATGCAGCTTTGGGACCCAATTCTTTGGTTGCCTCTGTTATCAATGGAGAGGATTGGTCAAGGGCCTCCTGCAACGTCGGATTTGTTTAGTCCAGATTCATGCAGCCTTAGTGGGACTCTCTCTTCTTGCAATTCTGTGGATAGAGTTGTTTCCGGAGAAATTTTTCTCGTTAATTTACTCAGATTGATGCCTGGGTTAAGAATTGGCACGAGAAAAGAAGCAAAAGATGGTCTGCCATAGGATTATCTGGTTCAATCCAAACCCTGCCGAAATTTGATTTCAATATGCGGCTTGTTACATTCAATAGGCTACAAGCATTTGAAAGAATGAGTTAGTGGACTTCAATTGATGATAAGTGCGTCTTCTGTTCCTCTTTTCCTATATCTAGGAACCATCTATTTTTCGAATATGCTTGCTCTAAGGCTGTATGGACTATGGAATCGTCTTCTGGAGCTGATGGGATTCAACAGGAATGTCGGTGCATGAGACTTGGAGTTTGAATGGGTACTTCTAACTGCTATGCGGTAATCTTTGCTTAAAGTTGTGCTAAATGGGGTACTTAATCCAGGGCGAAGCAAAGTTGCTCCCCTTCCAAGCACGCATATGTCTTGGCAGTAATTAGGGGCAAAAAAAAGTCAAAACTACCGTAGGATTTTAACATAGATTGAGATGGATCTTGATTCAACTCCCAACCCGCAAGGCAAGTTGAACTCGTCTTGCCAGAGATGATGGGAGGAGAAGTTGGAAGTCTATGTGAGCCCACCGACAGACGTTTCAAAGAAGACTTTTCGTGCTCCCCCCACCAATGAACTCACTTGTATGCTAGACTGCAAAACAGGGTGGCACCAACTCCTCGTTCGCCCAAGCAATTACAGAGGCCTTTCCATAGGGACTTCATGCAGGTCTTTGATAAGTTGTGTGGTCAATTTGGAGACATTTTGATTTCGTCTTTGAAATTGAAGCTAGCCTAGACTCTGTGGTGGAAGGAAAAAGAAAGCTCCCAAAAATGACGATAAAGATTTCGAGGTTATAATGGACTTCAATTGATGATGAGTGCGTCTTATGTTCCTCTTTTCCTGAATCTAGGAACCATCTATTCTTCGAATATGCTTGCTCTAAGGCTGTATGGACTATGGGATCATCTTCTGGAGCTGATGGGATTCAACAGGAATGTCGGTGCATGAGATTTGGAGTTTGAATGGGTACTTCTAACTACTATGGGGTAATCTTTACTTAAAGTTGTGCTAAATGGGGTACTTAATCCAGGGCGAAGCAAAGTTGCTCCCCTTGCAAGTACGCACATGTCTTGGTAGTAATTAGGGGCAAAAAAAAAAAGTCAAAAACACCGTAGGACTCTAACATAGATCGAGATGGATCTCGATTCAACTCCCAACCCGCAAGGCAAGTTGAACTCGTCTTGCCGGAGATGATGGGAGGAGAAGTTGGAAGTCTATGTAAGCCCACCGACAGACTTTTCAGAGAAGACTTTTCATGCTGGAAGTTTACATATGTTGAATCTCTCCCCCCCACCACCAATGAACTCACCTGTATTTGCTAGACTGCAAAACAGGGTGGCACCAAGTCCTCCGTCTCCCAAGCAATTACAGAGGCCTTTCCATAGGGACTTCATGCAGGTCTTTGATAAGTTGTGTGGTCAATTTGGAGACATTTTGATTTCGTCTTTGAAATTGAAGCTAGCCTGGACTCTGTGATGGAAGGAAAAAGAAAGCTCCCAAAAATGACGATAAAGATTTTGAGGTTATAATGTGAGGCAATGTCACGACTGCTAATCCTAATCTTTGGTGAGTGTTGATCTTAATTATACGGTTGAGTTGACCGGGAATGTAATATATGGGCTTTAAAGTAAGGAAATAAAATAAAAGAAGAGAAAAAGAAAAGGTTGAAAAGTCAAAAAAGGGAGGCTGAAGGAAAGTGGAAGAAGTTTCGGCTGGGCTTTAAAAAGAGAGAAAGAGGGAGAGAAAGAGAAGAGCAGCGAGCAGAAACAGGGGAAGACGCGAAACGGGCGAGGAGAGAAAGAAGAGAAAGGAAAAAAAAAAAAAAGGAAAAGAGGAAAAATTTTGGCGCGCTCATGACCCAGACGCCTCATCAAGCCGACTCAAATGTGTTTTGCAAGGCTGGTAAGAAATTGAAGCCTTTAATCACTTGCTTGAAGCGATTGCCGCAATTAGGGCTCGAAATTCGGAATTCTTGGGTATTTGTGTGGCGAAGCCCAATTTTTGAGTCGTTAAGCTGTAAACTTTTTTAAAAATGGTACTTTGGGATGTTGTGAAGTTATAGCATCTTTCGGATCGTGATTTGAGCTTACGGTTTGTTCGGAACGGAATTTTGAAGTTGGAGGCGCAATCTGGCACTGTAGCGAACAGTGGCTTCAAGTCTATTTTTTTTGTTATTTCCGGTACTGTTCTGGGGCGGCTGAGTTCAGGTTGTTGTTGTACGTTAAGAGAGCTTTCTAAAGACTATAAGATGGCTTGAAACGGAATTTTGTGGAGGGATTTATGGCGTGACGAAGTTGGCGCATGGGCCGCGCCTAGCTGAAAATGATGGGTTTATGCTAAATTGTGAGTTTTTGGGGCGTGTAGGTGTCGTTTATCGACTAATAGGCCTAGTATAGGCGAGTCGTTATAAGAATATCATTTTTACTCGGCTTTTTGATATTTTCCCGTTAATTGTTAGGAATCCGAATGCGTCGGTTCGTGTGAGCGTCGTATTTGATTTTTGGCTTTCTCCAGGTGAGTGACACTATTTCTTCTTTGTATTTTAAACTCATGTTTTGAGAAACATGGTGGATTACATACTCTATGAGTTGATAAAAAGCATGTTTTGTTGCATAAAACAGGATCGAGCTATTACTGACATTTTTATTGTTCGAAAGGAATTATATTTTGCCGTTGATTTGAATGGTTGTGTGAAAAAGAGATTTGTGAAAATCTTTGTGAAAGAATCTTGAAATGTTGTAGAAAATGCTTTGATATTTATATATATCAAAATTTGGAGTTGTGGTATGATTCTCTTTCTGATATTGAATTACTGGATATTGTAATTGGTGATTGGTGCTCAATGTCGCTGTGGACCCTGAGGGGTGTGGGTATGCGCATACTATTCTAGGATATCCTTGTGGGCCGAGCCACCGGCTAATAATATGTGGAGACCTTGCCAAGGGGGGAATCTTGGTCGTCTTGTCACGGGCGTTACGCGTGACCATGGCTAGACATTTGAGCATGAATTGGTCAATGGAGTGAACTATTGACGTATGATTTGAGTTTGGTCGGTGGAGTGGACCATCGATATGAGTTGATGAGATTAATCAATGGAATAGACCATTGATACATGTTTTACGAGATTGACTAATGGACTCGACCATTGGTATTTTCGGTATTCGAGTTATGATTTGATATTAGTATTTTAAAATGTGCATAGTGATTTCTCGGTCCGCTTAGAAGAAATGTGTTACTCACTGAGCCGTGGTAGCTCACTCCTCTCATCTACTTGTTTTTCAAGTTCTTCAGCGAGTCGCGAGTAGGTGTGAGCGTTCGCTCGGGGAGGACTTTTGTTGTGAAACTTTTTGGTATGGCTTATGCATAGTTCATAAGTTTATAAGTTAGTTTTTGTAGAATGTTTATGTTTTGATTTTTGTGGTTATAGATATACTCTGATATAGATATTGTAACCAAGTGCCCCTTTTTGTCAAATATATATATGTGGATGTATATGTGTTGATATTGGGTTGAATTTTGGTTACGTTGAGGCTGCGTCCTTTGGAAAAAGGGCGGCCGTGTCATGCCCTTCTTCTTGAGAATCGGGGTGTGACATTTGTTGGTATCAGAGCTTAGGTTTTGATTTGCTGGGTAGATATGGGACGATGTGAGATTGTGTGATAGATTTTTTTAACGCGTTAGCCTTTTAGATATTGAGTTGTAGCTCCGTTCTTGGATTCAGGTGATCATGCGTGACTCGGAGACACTTGCTTCGCTTCGTAGAAATAGTAAAGGCAAGCAAGTTGTCGCCCCTGATGCTAGGGACACGCCTCAAGCTTCTCGAGGTGCATCTCTAAGGAGGAGACGGGAGGATCGGCGTGATGAAAGTCCTAACTCGCATGAAGTCAGGGAAGTTAACCAACGGTCGTTTCCCCCGAGTGACTTTGAGCAAGCCATGATTCATTGGTATCGTCAGGCAAAGGAATTAAGTGGAGATGGAGCAACTGGCTCATACACCTTTGCGCAATTTAGAAAGGCGAAACCACCCACTTATGATGGGAAAGCTGATCCTCTTGCAGCTGAGCAGTGGACTAGAAAGATTGAAGGGATCTTTGAAGCTGAAGGTGTTCCCGAAGATAATAAGGTTATTTTTGCTTCTCGATACTTAGAAGGCGAGGCAGAGCATTGGTGGGAGGGAATGAGGCCAGCTCTTGGAGATAGAGGGGTGCTATAGCTTGGGAGGACTTTAAGCAGGCTTTCAATGCCCAATTCTTCCCAATGTCATTTCAGACAAAAATGAAGAGTGATTTTATACACATATCTCAAGGCGACTCCACGGTTTTGGAGTATGCAGCCCGCTTTAATCAGATGAGTAGAGTTGCTGAGCAATATGTATCTAATGAGCAAGATAAAGCTGATCACTTTCAGAGGGGGCTCCGGTATGAAATTGGTTCGGCACTCACACCTCTAGCATTGACATCTTATAAAGACGTGCTGGAACGAGCGATCAGAGTAGAACAAAAGATTCGGGAGCGAGATGTGCAAGGCATACCTCAGCATAAGAAGTTGAGATTCACTGACTATCAGGATAGCGGCGCCGGTGGCAGCGGGAAGAGGAAAGTTTTTAATCAGCCAGGAAAGCCCAGAATTTAGAATAATCTAGGCCCTTGTACTACATGTGGGAAACGACATAGCGGTCCTTGTTACCGCAAGAGAGGAGCATGTTTCACTTGTGGAAAAATGGGACATATGGCACGTGATTGTCCAACACAGAAGAATGCCCCTGGAGATAGTAGAGTATGTTTTGTATGTGGACAACCTGGACATCGAGCCTATATTTGTTCTATGAGGAAGACCACACCTCCAGTTGATAAGCCATAAGAAGGCCAGCAAAGGCAAAGGATGACTGGGAAATTTTTTACGATGACAGGAGAGGATGCGGCGGCTTCTAATATAGTTGTTGCAGGTAATATTTCTATTGCCTCACAACTTGCTTATGCATTGTTTGATCCTAGTGCCACGCATTCCTTTACTTCCATTGACTTTGCAAGGAGACTTGATATGTTGCCTGAGCTTCTAAATTATGAATTGTGTATCGATACTCCCACTGGTGATTTCTTGATTGCTAATCGTGTGTTCAAGAATTGTTTGTTGCGAATTGATGATATACCATTGCTTGTGGATTTGGTGGAGTTAGATATACGAGATTTCGATATTATTCTAGGGATGGATTGGTTATCAAAATATCATGCCACTGTTGATTGTTATTCAAAGAAAGTTATTTTTCGACCTCCAAATCAACCAGAATTTTCTTTCTTGGGGAGTTATAAAGGCACTTTTCCAAGGGTAATTTCAGCTATGCGAGCAAGAAAGCTTTTGAGAAAGGGTTGTTACGGTTATTTGGCTTGTGTAAAAGATACAAGTAAGGAGCCGGTAAAGCTAGAAAATGTTCATGTTGTCAGAGAATTTCCTGATGTATTTCCTGAAGATTTGCCTGGCTTACCTCCTGATAGAGAGATAGAGTTTTGCATCGATTTAATGCCTAGTACAACACCCATCTCTAAGACCCCATATCGGATGGCACCTTCTGAATTGAGTGAATTGAAGACTCAATTGCAAGAGCTTTTGGATAAGGGTTTTATTAGGCCTAGTGTATTGCCTTGGGGAGCTCCTATTCTATTTGTGAAGAAGAAAGACGGTAGTATGCGACTTTGCATAGATTATCGAGAACTTAACAAGGTGACGATCAAAAATAAATATCCTTTACCTCGGATTGATGATTTAATTGATCAACTTCAAGGGGCTCAAGTATTTTCTAAGATCGACCTTCGTTCTGGGTATCATCAGTTGAAGATAAAAGTTGATGATGTACCAAAGACCGCTTTCAGAACAAGGTATGGGCATTATGAATTCCTTGTCATGCCTTTTGGGTTGACGAATGCACCTGCGGCTTTCATGGATTTGATGAACAGGGTATTCAGGCAATTTCTTGACAGATTTATTGTGGTATTCATTGATGATATTTTGGTGTATTCGAGGAGTTTGGGAGAACATGAACAACACTTGAGAGTTGTTTTACAAACTTTGCGTGAAAAGAAGTTGTATGCTAAATTTAGTAAGTGCGCCTTCTGGCTTGATCATATAGAATTCTTGGGTCATGTAATATCAAAGGATGGTATCTCAGTTGATTCAAAGAAAGTTGAAGCAGTTGTTCAATGGAATCGCCCTACCAATGTCACAGAGGTGAGAAGTTTTCTTGGGTTAGCAGGTTATTACAGGAGATTTATAGATGGATTTTCTAAAATTGCCAGTCCACTTACTCGCCTAACTCAGAAGGGAGTTAAATTTGTATGGTCAGATCAATGTGAATGCAGTTTCCAAGAGTTGAAGAGGCGATTGGTGTCAGCTCCTATATTGACTTTGCCTTCAGGAACTGATGGCTTTACAATTTATTGCGATGCATCTAAGGAAGGTTTAGGTTGTGTTCTTATGCAGGATGGTAAAGTTGTGGCATATGCCTCTAGACAGTTGAAGACTCATGAGAAGAACTATCCTACTCACGATCTAGAGTTGGCGGCGGTTGTGTTTGCATTAAAAATATGGCGGCACTACTTGTATGGTGAAAAATGTGAAGTCTTTACCGATCACAAGAGTTTGAAATATATTTTTACTCAGAAAGAACTTAACATGAGGCAGAGGAGATGGCTAGAACTTCTGAAGGATTATGATTTATCCATCAATTACCATCCAGGTAAAGCTAATGTGGTAGCCGATGCCTTGAGTCGCAAATCCTCTGGAAATATGGCAGCATTGCTCACTTCTCAAAAGCCTATTCTTGAAGATATGAGAAAGTTGGACCTGGAGGTTTTGGTCCATCGGCTTGGTGTTCAATTGGCTAATCTTCGAGTACAACCGACATTGATTGACAAAATCAAGGCTAAACAAAATGAAGATCCTCAATTGGAGAAGATTAAAGAAGGTGTAGAAGCTAGGAAACAAGATGACTTTAGTATCCATGTAGATGGGTCATTGAGATTTCGTGGTCGATTATGTGTTCCCAATGATTCAGAATTGAAAAAGGAGATACTACAAGAAGCTCATAGCACTAGATTCTCGATTCATCCAGGAAGCACCAAGATGTACATGGATTTGAGAGGAAATTTTTGGTGGATCAATATGAAGAAAGATATTGTGAAGTTTGTCGACCAATGTCTAATTTGCCAGCAAGTGAAAGTTGAGCATCAGAAACCAGGTGGTCAGCTACACCCACTTGAAGTACCTAAATGGAAGTGGGAGCATATTACCATGGATTTCATCGTCGGCTTACCGAGGACGCCTAGTGGTAAGAATGACATATGGGTGATTGTAGATCGATTGACTAAATCTGCACACTTTTTGTCTTATCGATTTGGTCTTTCACTTGAAGACATGGCAAAGCGATACGTCAATGAGATAGTGAGACTTCATGGAGTTCCAATGAGTATTGTTTCCGATAGAGATCCCAAGTTTGTGTCCAACTTTTGGAAGAGTTTACAAGGGGCGTTAGGTACTCAACTCAACTTTAGCACAGCTTTTCATCCACAAACGGATGGCCAGTCAGAAAGAACTATTCAGACATTAGAGGATATGCTACGATCATGCGTTATTGACTTTGGTGGTTCGTGGGATGAACATTTACACTTGGCAGAGTTTTCTTATAATAACAGCTATCATTCTAGTATTAAAATGGCTCCTTTTGAAGCTTTGTATGGACGTAAATGTAGAACTCCTATTTGCTGGGATGATGTTGGTGAGAAAAGATTAACCGGCCCTGAATTCATACAACAATCAGAAGAGAAAATCAGACTCATTCGAGAGCGTTTGAAAACAGCTCAAAGTCGTCAGAAAAGTTATGCAGACCTTAAGAGGCGTAAAGTAGAATTTAATGTAGGAGATCATGTGTTCTTGAAAGTTTCTCCTATGAAGGGCGTCATGAGATTTGGCACGCGTGGTAAATTAAGCCCAAGGTACGTGGGACCATTTTTGATATTAGAAAAGATTGGTGAAGTTGCTTATAAGCTAGCTTTACCTCCAGCATTATCCGGAGTCCATAATGTGTTCCATGTATCCTTATTTCGGAAATATGTGCCAAATCCTGATCACGTATTGGATTTTACACCATTGAAGTTGAGAGAAAACTTAACATATGAAGACCAGCCCATTCGTATTATCGATAAGAAGGATCAAGTGTTGCGACGACGCACTATTCCTTATGTGAAGATCCAATGGCAGAATCACAGAGAGAGAGAGGCCACTTGGGAACTCGAGGAAGAGACAAGGCACAAATACCCTCACTTGTTTCACGAATGAGGTGCCTGTAAATTTCGAGGACGAATTTTTTTTTTAGGAGGGGAGAATGTAATATATGGGCTTTAAAGTAAGGAAATAAAATAAAAGAAGAGAAAAAGAAAAGGTTGAAAAGTCAAAAAAGGGAGGCTGAAGGAAAGTGGAAGAAGCTTCGGCTGGGCTTTAAAAAGAGAGAAAGATGGAGAGAAAGAGAAGAGCAGCGAGCAGAAACAGGGGAAGACGCGAAATGGGCGAGGAGAGAAAGAAGAGAAAGGAAAAAAAAAAAAGGAAAAGAGGAAAAATTTTGGCGTGCTCGTGACCCGGACGCCTCATCAAGCCGACTCAAATGTGTTTTGCAAGGCCGGTAAGAAATTGAAGCCTTTAATCACTTGCTTGAAGCGATTGCCGCAATTAGGGCTCGAAATTCGGAATTCTTGGGTATTTGTGTGGCGAAGCCCAATTTTTGAGTCGTTAAGCTGTAAATTTTTTTAGAAATGGTACTTTGGGATGTTGTGAAGTTATAGCATCTTTCGGATCGTGATTTGAGCTTACGGTTTGTTCGGAACGGAATTTTGAAGTTGGAGGCGCAATCTGGCACTGTAGCGAACAGTGGCTTCAAGTCTATTTTTTTGTTATTTCCGGTACTGTTTTGGGGCGGCTGAGTTCAGGTTGTTGTTGTACGTTAAGAGAGCTTTCTAAAGACTATAAGACGGCTTGAAACGGAATTTTGTGGAGGGATTTATGGCGTGACGAAGTTGGCGCATGAGCCGCGCCTAGCTGAAAATGATGGGTTTATGCTAAATTGTGAGCTTTTGGGGCGCGTAGGTGTCGTTTATCGACTAATAGGCCTAGTATAGGCGAGTCGTTATAAGAATATCATTTTTACTTGGCTTTTTGATATTTTCCCGTTAATTGTTAGGAATCCGAATGCGTCGGTTCGTGTGAGCGTTGTATTTGATTTTTGGCTTTCTCCAGGTGAGTGACACTATTTCTTCTTTGTATTTTAAACTCATGTTTTGAGAAACATGGTGGATTAAATACTCTATGAGTTGATAAAAAGCATGTTTTGTTGCATAAAACAGGATCGAGCTATTACTGACATTTTTATTGTTCGAAAGGAATTATATTTTGACGTTGATTTGAATGGTTGTGTGAAAAAGGGATTTGTGAAAATCTTTGTGAAAGAATCTTGAAATGTTGTAGAAAATGCTTTGATATTTATATATATCAAAATTTGGAGTTGTGGTATGATTCTCTTTCTGATATTGAATTACTGGATATTGTAATTGGTGATTGGTGCTCAATGTCGCTGTGGACCCTGAGGGGTGTGGGTATGCGCATACTATTGTAGGATATCCTTATGGGCCGAGCCACCGGCTAATAATATGTGGAGACCTTGCCAAGGGGGGAATCTTGGTCGTCTTGTCACGGGCGTTACGCGTGACCATGGCTAGACATTTGAGCATGAATTGGTCAATGGAGTGAACCATTGACGTATGATTTGAGTTTGGTCGGTGGAGTGGACCATCGATATGAGTTGATGAGATTAATCAATGGAATAGACCATTGATACATGTTTTACGAGATTGACTAATGGACTCGACCATTGATATTTTCGGTATTCGAGTTATGATTTGATATTAGTATTTTAAAATGTGCATAGTAATTTCTCGATCCGCTTAGAAGAAATGTGTTACTCACTGAGCCGTGGTAGCTCACTCCTCTCATCTACTTGTTTTTCAGGTTCTTCAGCGAGTCGCGAGTAGGTGTGAGCGTTCGCTCGGGGAGGACTTTTGTTGTGAAACTTTTTGGTATGGCTTATGCATAGTTCATAAGTTTATAAGTTAGTTTTTGTAGAAGGTTTATGTTTTGATGTTTGTGGTTATAGATATACTCTGATATAGATATTGTAACCAAGTGCCCCTTTTTGTCAAATATATATATGTGGATGTATATATGTTGATATTGGGTTGAATTTTGGTTACGTTGAGGCTGCGTCCTTTGGAAAAAGGGCGGCCGTGTCATGCCCTTCTTCTTGAGAATCGGGGTGTGACAGGGAAGGTGACTGCCACCCCCGCAGGGCTGATGCTTGGGTTAGGAATTGGCACGAACAATGAAGCAAAAGATGATCTGGCATAGGATTATCTGGTTTAATCCAAGCCTGCCAAAATTTGATAGCATTGTGTGGCTTGTTATATTCAATATAGGCTGCAAAAATTTGATAGATTTCAATTGATGATAAATGTGTCGTGTCTTCCTCTATTCCTAAATCTAGGAACCATCTACTCTTCGAATGTGCTTTCTCGAAGGCTGTATGGACCATGGAATCATCTTCTCATGCCGACGGGATTTCATAGGAAAGTTGGTGCATGAGAGAGTTTGTTATGGGACAATCTCTGCTTAAAACTCTACTGAATGAGGTACGAGATCCAAGGCAATGCTAGTTGCTCCCCTTGCAAACGCGCTTATGTCGGGCACTAATTTGAGGGGAAAAAGTCAAAAACACCGAAGGACTTTAAAATAGATCGAGATCGATCTTGATTCGACTCCAACCCCCAAGGCAAGTTGAAGTCGTCTAGCCGGAGACGATGGGAGGAAAAGTTGGAAGTCTAAGTGAGCCCACCAATAGACTTTTCAGAGAAGACTTTTCGTGCTGGAAGTCTACACATGTTGAATTCCTTCCCCCGGCCACCAATTAACTCACTCGTATGCTAGACTGCAAAACAAGGTGGCGCCAAATCCTCGGTCTCCCAAGCAATTACACAGGACTTTCCATAGGGACTTTCCAACGCCAGTCTACAGGAGATTTGTATTGATTACTTCACACTTGAGAAGGGTTATATAAATTGAAGAGCTCTCCACCACCAATAAACTCGCTCACTGATTTGCAAAATGGGGTGGCATCAAATTCTCATCCTCCTATGTTTCCTCTTTTTCTTACATTCCTCCCTTCCCTTTGAATCCTCCCTTTGCCATCCTGACCAGCGTGATGCCTTGCTCCATTTTATAAATTCCTTCTTACTTGATAACAAGGTGTCAAACTCTTGTGATACGCTTTACCCAACAACAAGCTCATGGAACAAGGATGTGGACCACTGCTCGTGGGGCGGTGTCACTTGCGATGATGTTGGTAATGTCATTAGTGTCAATCTTACTTGCGTGTGCCCTTTTGGCACTCTCAATTCCCAGAGCTCCCTCCTTCTCCCACAGCTTGAAGTGTTGGTTTTGCCTTCTTGCAACTTGACCGAGTTCCCTCTTTCTTGAATTCATCTAAAAGATTATATTCCTTAAACCTCTCTTCCAATAGGATTCGTGGGGAAATTCCGGGGTGGTTTTGGGAAATTAGTACATTGGCACATTTAGATCTTTCTAATAACCTTTTGAATGGAAGTATACAACAATTGCATCAGATGCAATTGTTGGATATTGACCTTCAGAACAATTCATTCCAAGGTCCACTCCCAATCCCCTCAAGTTCTACTTCTTACTTAGATGCTTCCAACAATGGCTTCAATGGTGAGATCCCCTTCTCCATTTGTCAATCAAGGTCACTCAAGGTTTTAAATTTGTCTAACAATAATCTCTCTGGGAATATACCACCATGTTTTGATTGTTTACTCTATCTCTCGATTCTAGACTTGAGTAGAAACAAATTACAAGGGCCATTACCACGTTCCCTAGTCCCCTTTAACTTAAAATCACTAGTTCTCGGTCAGAACGAGTTTAGTGATATCTTCCCGCATTGGCTGGAAGGATCGCAACTATTTGCCCTTGATTTGCAATCCAACAAATTTCATGGTAGGATCAACCTCACTACCTTTGAACTCTTCTTCCCTGCTCTTGAATCTTTAATTATTTCCAACAACAATTTTGCTGGATAGTGGCCTATAGGAGTTTTCTTGAACACCTCATTGGTTGTAATTGATTTGTCTAACAACAATTTTGGAGGGTCAATTCCACTTCCATCTCCCATGACATCATATTATTCTATTGCAAGTAATAAGATCATAGGAAAGATCCCTTCTTGGATATGCAATGCCAGTGAGCTCGAGGTGATTGACTTGTCTAACAACAGCTTAACAGGTAGCTTACCTCGGTGCTTAATAAATTTTAGCACCGATTTGTCAATTTTGAATTTGCGAAGGAATCACCTCGAGGGCACAATTCCCCAATTATTTTCTTCGAGAAATAGCTTGGCGACTCTTGACTTGAGTAGAAATAGGTTTGAAGGTACATTGCCCCAATCCCTTGTCAAATGTAAATATCTAGAAGTTTTAGATCTTAGCAACAATAAAATAGAGGATGCATTCCCAAAATGGTTGGGAACACTCCCAGATCTTAAAGTTCTTGTTTTGAGTTCCAACAATTTTAAGGGTTCTTTGGATATTCCTTGGGGAGCTCACCTTTTTTCCAATTTACACATTTTGGACCTCTCTAGCAACAATTTTGGTGGTTCTTTGCCAGCCGACATGATAATGAACTTGGAAGCCATGAAAAATAGCGAGATTAGCTCTGACACCTCATTGTATATGACACAGTCATTTCAAAATGCGTCATATGAAAATTCTGTGACTGTGACCTTAAAGGGCCAAAAGATTGAGCTAATGAAGATCTTAACTATCTATACAATCATTGACTTGTCGAACAACTCTTTCGAAGGGGATATCCCAGAAGTTATTGGACATCTTCACTCTCTCATCGGGCTCAACCTTTCTCATAATCACCTTGCCGGTTCCATTCCACTGTCCCTAGGGAACTTGACTAAACTTGGATGATTTGATCTTTCTTCGAACAAGCTTAGTGGGGAAATTCCTAGAAATTTGGGAGATTTGGCATCCCTTGGGTACCTAAACCTCTCCAAGAATCAATTGACCGGTCGAATTCCTCAAGACAGACACTTGGACACATTTTCAAATGACTCATTTAGTGGGAATCCAAACTTATGTGGACTTCCATTGTCAAAAGCATGCCCTGGAGATGTTCAATCTCCTCCACCATCGTCCTCCTCAAATTTCGATCGCTCAGGTGATGAGAGTTGGTTCACACAAAAAGCTATGTGGATTGCTTATGCATCTGGAATTGTAATTGGAATTTCCATATCATACATTTCATTTGAAATAGGAAGACCCAAATGGCTGGCACAAGGTGTGAGAAAGTTGGAGAAAAGAGCAGCTCAGTGGATGGAGAAGCCAAAGAAGAAGGGCATCAGATTTCATTGACAAAGACATTGTTTGAGGAATTGTCTCTTTAAACTATACAATGTTGATTCAGTGAATAAAGATATCCCCAGATCACCTTGAAATGTCATGAGCAAGAAGGCTTGTTTTATAGTGTCTTGTTTCGTGGTGCAATTGTATGTCAGTTAAATTGAGAATATGGATAATGAGATGTGTCGAACACACAACCTAGAGAGAGAACGAAACAAGTTCCATTAACCATTACAGATATTTTCTCCATCTTCTCGTGGGTAGCTTTTATTTATGGATAATGAGATATGTCAAACACACAACTTAAAGGGAGGGAGGGAGGGAGAGAGAACGAAGCAAGTCCCATTAACCATTACAGATAATTTTTCCATCTTCTCGTGGGTAGCTTTTATTTATTCATGAAGAATTGAAAGTGAAGATTGGCCTTAATCCGTTCAGCCAAAGTTGTTTATAAAATAAACTACTGCAAAGATATATCATAATAAATCAATGCTAGAATTTTTGAAGTTGCAGGTCAGTAGTATGTCGTGGACAAGAAGCTATTATAGATGGTCTTTGATAAAGAACATAATTTAAATGTGGAATCGAAGATTGTTCAGCGAAATTTTAAAAGTATCTTCAAGTTTCAAACAATTTAACAAAAAAATAAAATAAAAGAAGGCGCCCTTCCCAATAATCAATTTTCAAATTCAAAGTAATTTGTCTAACATATAGTCATGGCAAAATTCATGCATGTCTTTATTAATGGTCACATTCGGTCCATCGATCGTCTCGTAGGTAAAAGATGTAATCATAGACTTGATTAATATGGCTTCCTTGCCGTGTTTCATGTAGCAAGATTGAATGATGACGTAAAAAATTCATCAGCAAGATCCTAATTATTATATCAGCCTGTCAATGCCACTTTAATTCGATGCCCTGAAATCAACTCGAGTGTCTCTTGTGTATTGAGTCAAGGAATAAAACGCCATAGCACGAGAGACTGACACCCCAAAAATTTTAAATCAAGTAACCTGATTTATGACTCCAATAACAAGTAAACTATGAATTCCAAGAGTTATTGAACATTTTCACTCTCTCATAGTGCTCAACCTTTTTCGTAACTACCTTATAGGTTCCATCCCTCTAACTCTAGGAAACTTGACTAATCTTGAATGACTTGATCTTTCTTCAAACAAGCTTAGTGGGGGAATTACTAGAAAATTGGGAGATTTGACATTCCTAGGATACTTAAACCTCTCAAAGAACCAACTCATTGGTCAAATTCCTCAAGACAAGCAATTAAGCACATTTTTAAGTGACTACTTTAGTGGGAATCTAGGCTTATGTGGACCTCCGTTGCCAAAAGCATGCCATGACGAGGCTCGACCTCTTCAATCATCGCCCTTGTCACTTTTGACCGCGAAGGGCCTAAGACTTGATTCAAACAGAAAGTAGAGTGAATAGGTTATTGGGATTTCCATATCGTACATTGCATTTGAAACGGGAAGGCCCAAATGGCTTGCGTAAGGTGTGAAAATGTTGGAGAAAAGAGCAATCAAGTGGATGGAGAAGCCAAAACAGAAGGCCGTCAAATTTCAAGACATTGAAATTGTTTGAGGAGTTGTCACCTTAAACTGCACAATCTAGATTCACTGTATAAAGATGTCAGCATACCAATTTGCAATGTCAAATTCCTTTTAGTGTGAGAATTTTCTTCAAATGTCTTCTCTTATTATCCTTTGGTGCAACTATATATTAATTGAGTAGATGAATAATGAGATTTGGGAAGCAAACATCTTTAAAAAGTTAAAGTGGAAAACAAAAAATTAGCAAGTGCCATCAACCTATAAATATCTTTTCCAACTTCCCATCTATGTAGCTTTTATTTGTCCATGAAAAATAAGAAACGAAAAATTAACTCATTCAGTGGGCATCAGCCCTTGACCTGACTAGGCGAGGACCGACGACCCTCATCAAATCTGGGGGAGTGCCGCAACCCTCACTCCAGATATGGGCAAGGGCTTGCACCCTTGCTACCAGTTAGCCAGGGTCATGGCCGACCCTCCTCGCACCATCACCAGCCCTTCCTAGTAGACTATAATCTTCTTTTTCCTCTTTTTTTTTTTTTTTTAAGAAAATAGTTTTAAATTGAATTGAATTAATATTTATATCAAATTCATATTCGAGATAAAATGTCGTCGTATGCAAAATGACATCGTTTTCGGCTTATCTAGCCATGTTAGCGCGCAAAACGACGTCGTTTTGTACCTGTCTTGGTGGAAAAATATCACGTCAATATTTTGGCTTGATTTTCTCATCATTGGCACTTAACTGATTCATTTTTTTTTTCTAATTTTGGCACTTAAGTGTATCTTTCTGAACTTTTGGTACTTAAATGTCACCTGTGCCAAGTTTTGGTATTGTAGGTATCCGCATCTCCTTAAGCATTGTATTTGTAAATGGTCTACTTGGTGGAAGTGGAATTTACATGTAACTGGTGCAGATCCCTCGTGTGAGATTCAGTGCGATTTCCTTGGGAATATACTCATATTTGGGAGCAAAGCAGGCCTTTGAACTCAAACTAAATGAATACATGAATAAACTAGCACAAATGTCTTGTCCACCGTCTCGGCCGGCTTGGATCACCATCGAGTGACTCAATTATTGGGACCGAGTCATAATTTTGCGTGAGTATATCGATGTAGCTTAAACGATTTTAAACCCTCTCAACTGAACTTTTTCACCAAAAGAATTAGAAAGATAAAATGAAAAAAGTTCGATTTGATCGACTTCGCATTCTCGAACTTCAACTTCTCTTTAGCATCTCCAACGGCTGCTCTTGTGCGAATGAAAATGATAAATTAGCGAACTTGTTTATCTTCAAATAAAAAAAAATAAAAAAAAAAATTACAGAACTTGGATATAAGTACAAGAGTATTGGGCCTGTAGGGGTTGGTCCTGCAATCATTCCATATTTGCGGAAAAGGTCCACGTGATCCCAATGCCTAACTAGTGACTGGAATTTTAGCATCGGAGTGGGTTTATTTGACATACCGGATGATATGTTGAAATAAGTAATGAACTAATAATTATATATAGGCATTGTGCATAGGACTTAGGAGCCTAATAATATCCAAAGTTCTAAAATGCATTGTACACACATGCGAAAGCATATGAACGTACATCATTAAAAATGATATCACCAGGAATAATAACTCATGATTTTATTTTATTTTTTTTCACTTAAAGCCATCTCAAAGTAACATTTATTAAGCAATGATCCAACATTAATATTATTTTTTTTGTTTAAAAAAGAATTATACTTTTATCCCTTACTATTTGAATCTTTGACTCAACTTGCGCTCATGCGGTTAAGGTGTTATAAAGTCAAAGACTCAAACGAATATTTGTCCGTATGCATGGCGTGCTCTTATGGCATGGAATCGGTTATTATTAATTACATGAGAGATAGACAAAACAAATGTCTTTCTTAAGAAAACTGGCCATTTTCGAGTTTTTACTTCTCTTTTAGGTTGTTCTTCAATTTGCACCACACATTACCTTGTGTTAGAAATTTCTCACATTATTTTACAATGGATTTATATGGTTTCCCTCTATTTATTAGTTTAAGCTTTTAATTTAACATTTTAATATGGTATTAGAGTCAAGTTCTGCCTGTCTCTCTTGTGTGTGCGCCCATGCCCATTAATTAAATTCCACGGCCACTTTTAATCCCACTTGCACTTTGGTTTTGGGTTGGATGTTCGTATACCTCCTAAAGACAACAAAGATTTAGGTGAGAGCATGTGAAGAAACTGACAGACTTTTAAAAACCAAAAAATCCTCTGATACTAAATAATCACTACGTCCTTGGAATGAATTACTAATTTGTTTTCTTGCATTGCTCGATCTCATTGTACGTGAATGTGGACATCAATTGTTTTGGAATAGAAAGCAGTGCAGTGTTTTGATATGCTTTCCGGAAGAATCACAAATAAAATCAAAGTCTTTGGAAGTTTTCATTTGTTCATATTTGTTGACGCCTAAATTTTTATTGTGCCATTTAGTCTTTATTACATAAAAAAAAAAATAGGAACCATACTCGTACCAAAATAAAAATATCAATATGGCACGCTCTTGCAACAAAGGAAGAGGAAGGAGAGACAATATTCAGTGGTTGTCAATGGCCAGTCAATTGTTGACGTGACGTGTTTTTTTTTTTTTTTTCACTTAAGCCCATTACAAATCAACAAGTGTAAGCTAAGATGTATTAGAAAAAAAAACTGATTTTTCTCTTCTTCCTCCTTTCTTTGCCAATCCGGTTGTCTTTCATGGCCGTCGGTGCTTCCTCCTCCATCATGGAGCACCACCCCGTTCAGCCAGCATCCCCACTACTTCCGGCGTCACGTGCAATCGAACGAAGCTACCCCTTCGTCATGCTCACGGTGCATGAGCTAGTTGTCCTGCTCTTAGTGGGCCGAATGCCCATTGTTCTACTGCTAGAGGAAAATGCTCTCCAAGCTGTTGTCCTACAACATTGCCCAAGCTCTGCTATCCAGGTAATCCAACAAAGTTGCCAAAGCTGATATGAACAGATGGTTCAAAATCACCGTCAAAATTGATATTATTTAAGACTCACAATGCTAGGTCTTCATCAACTGCATCATCTACATCAGCTACTTGAGCTGCATCAGTTACATCAATCGCTACAATAACTACTTGAGCTGCATCAGTTGCATCAGCTACATCAGCTACATCAGCTACTTGAGCCGCATCAGCTACATCAGCTACTTCAGCCGCATTAGCTGCATGAGCTGCTTGAGCAGCATGAGTTGCATGAGATGGATGAGCAACTTGAAGTGCATGAACTTCATGAGCTGCATTAGCTTGAGCTCCATGAGCTGCATCACCTCCTTGAGTTGATGTTAATCCACTATCCCGAATAAAGCTCGAAAGTCATCCCTTTTCTAGGCACTAATTTCTGTGCAAACTACGATGCCACATGGCCTATTGAGAGTCCGGAAAAATGTTTTTTGATCCTCAGAATGCTTGAGTCGACACCTGTGAAAAATCTAAAATAATGAGGACATTGCCAAAAAACTCCCCAGTCAATTGCATGAGTCCACACCTGATGCCTTCCATTTGTCGGCAAAATCTCGGCCTTGTTAAATATGTCTCGAGTTTGAACCCAATGCAAAATTCCGAATATTCCGAATTGGAAATTTTGCGGATATTCAGAATTGGCCTAAAATAGGAAAGTCCAAATGTTAACTTGGACTTGGATTTATTTAAAAATACATAAATATATTTTCACCTGAAGTCAGCAAGATAAAACTCGTGAAGCTCCGAATCCTTCTTTGGCGTGAAGTTCCTCTGCGTGAAGATTGAAAGGTGGTGGGCCCAAGGTCAAAGGTTGACCTTGGGCACACATGCGTATATATACGAACAGGATTACTTTCTTCTTTTGTGGGCGTGCGTGGGACGGCTGAATAAAACCCTACGTAGAAGTCGTACAAGGCAGCCGCGAAAGAGGTCTTCTTCTAGGGGCGTTGCTGTTCCACCCGTACGAGAGAAAAGGAGGAGCTGCATATCTTCAAGCTGAAGCGCGGTCAAGAAAAGGAGTTCTTTTTCAGCGTTTGTTTTTTAGCTTGTGTGATAATTTTGTGCCGTGACTTGGGTTTGGATTAAATTGGGGTTTGGGAAACACCGAGAGAGTGTTTGAGTGACTTGAGTGTGTAATCTCCTTTTATCGCTTGATCTATAGTGAAATTCGCTGCTGCTCTCCCCGTGGACGTAGGTCTTTACGACTGAACCACGTAAATCCGGTGTCTGATTTATTTTCTTCTTCAGTCTATATTTTGTTCGATCGCTCGCCCTATCTCAACAAGTGGTATCAGAGCCAGGCTTGACTAAGTTGAAGCGAATCGATGGCGACAGAAGAATTAAAAGTGAAAATCAACAGATTTGATGGGAAGGATTTTAGTTTCTGGAAGATGCAGATTGAAGATTATCTTTACCAGATGAATCTGCACTTGCCTTTATTTGGGGAGAAACCAGAGACGATGAAGCAAGCCGATTGGGATTTGCTGGATAGACGAGCTATGGGTGTTATTCGGCTGACGTTGGCTCATAACGTCGCGTTTAACATCCTGAAGGAGAAGACCACTGCTGATTTGATGCAAGCCCTGTCGAATATGTACGAGAAGCCCTCTGCGATCAACAAGGTCTGTTTGATGCGACGTCTGTTTAATTTGAAGATGAAAGAAGGTGCATCAGTTGCAGATCATATCAATGAATTCAATGTGATTGTTAGTCAATTGAGTTCAGTTGAGATTGATTTTGAAGATGAGGTACGTGCTTTGATTCTATTATCCTCATTGCCTGATAGTTGGAATACTACCGTTACTGCTGTTAGTAATTCCTCTGGGTCAACAAGTTTGACGTTTGATGGGGTTCGAGATTTGATTCTGAGCGAGGACATTCGTAGAAGAGAATCTGGCGAATCTGTATCTACTGCTCTAGTAGGTGAAAATAGAGGAAGAGCTGTAACACATGTGGGTAATGGTAGTACTAATATGAACAGACGTAGTCAATCTAGGACTGCTAATGTTGTCTGTTGGAGCTGTGGCAAGAGGGGGCATCTTAGAAGGGATTGCCTTAAGCTGAAGAATGAGAAGGGTAAGGGAATTATGGTTGATTCTACAGATAATGTTGCAGCTGTAGCAGATAATGCTGATTATGTCTTGTCTGTCACTGATTATTCATCATTTGATGGCTGGATTATGGATTCTGGTTGTTCTTTTCATGTCACACCAAATAGAAACTGGTTTATCACTTATCAGTGCATGGGTAGTGATAAAGTCCAGTTAGGGAACAACGCTGAGTGCGATGTTGTGGGTGTTGGTGATGTTAAAATCAGAATGCATGATGGTATCATGAGGACATTGACTGGAGTGAGGCATGTTCCAGAATTGAAAAAGAACTTAATTTCCTTGGGTGCCTTAGATTCAGCTGGTTGCAGGTATTCTTCAAAAGGTGGAGTTCTGAAGGTTGTTCGAGGTGCCTTGGTGATAATGAAAGGAATCAAGCATGATGGCCTATATAAACTTCAAGGTGAGATAGTGATAAATTTCGCTGCAGAGACGTCGGATGCATCTGTTCGAGAGTCTACTGGCTGCTCGAGGAAGACCTGGGTGTTTGTGCCAAGGCACAAGTTTAATGCTGATGTCAGGATCTTGCAGTCAAAAGCTTTGATCGAGACGGAGACTGGTAAGTCGATCAAGCATGTGCGGACTGACAATAGCATGGAGTTCTGCTCGGAGTTGACAAATAAATTTTGCATGAAAGAGAGCACAGTGAAACACTGCACTAGTGCTAGTAAATCACAACAATTTGCAGAATTGGTGAGCAGAACATTACTAGAGACGGCCCAGAAAATTATCTCTAGTGTTGGTATTGCTAGGAGAATCCTAGCTGGTGTGCTAAGTACGGTAAGCTACCTGGTGAATAGATCCCCATCAACTGCTATTGAATGGCAGACTCCTGAAGAAGTGTTGTCAGGTAACGTTGCTGATTATTCTATTATTAGAATGTTTGGTTGCCCGTGTTATTTTCGAGTAAGTGATGGTAAGCTTGATTGGAGGGCAAGGTGCATATTCCATGGCTATGCACAAGGTGAGCGAGGTGATCAGTTGTGGTGCTCGGATATAAATTCACCTATTAATAGCAGAGAAGTTACCCTTGACAAGTCTCAAATACTTCTAGCTAGGAGTGATTATAGTAGTGTTAATACGGATCTGAACGGTGTTCAGCTTGAGGTGGAGTTGCAACCAGAAACTCCTGAGGTAGCGAGTACATGTACTAGCAAAGTAATTGACACAGATGGTGCTTGTAGCGAGGTGGAGCCTATAGAGCCAATGGTTGCTGTAACTGCTGAAATTAACAAGGTTCGTTTTCGATCTCCTGATAGATATGGATGCAATAATGGTTTTACTTTATCTGCGGTTGAGGAGGTCGTGTCAGAAAATCTTTGCGGAGCAATTAAATGTGCATGTGGAGTTGGTATTCTGATGAGGTCCTCAATTATGGCGAAGTTCAAGCGAAGCTTAGACTTGAATAATATCTGTGGCGGTTGAGCCTATCGAGGGCTATGGGAAAGTAGCAGCAAAATTTGAATTTTTACGAAGCGATTGTAATTTGGCTCAAACGTCGAGCCAAGATGGAGATTGTTAAATATGTCTCGAGTTTGAGCCCAATGCGAAATTCCGAATATTCCGAATTGGAAATTTTGCGGATATTCAGAATTGGCCTAAAATAGGAAAGTCCAAATGTTAACTTGGACTTGGATTTATTTAAATATACATAAATATATTTTCACCTGAAGTCAGCAAGATAAAACTCGTGAAGCTCCGAATCCTTCTTTGGCGTGAAGTTCCCCTGCGTGAAGATTGAAAGGTGGTGGGCCCAAGGTCAAAGGTTGACCTTGGGCACACATGCGTATATATACGAACAGGATTACTTTCTTCTTTTGTGGGCGTGCGTGGGACGGCTGAATAAAACCCTACGTAGAAGTCGTACAAGGCAGCCGCGAAAGAGGTCTTCTTCTAGGGGCGTTGCTGTTCCACCCGTACGAGAGAAAAGGAGGAGCTGCATATCTTCAAGCTGAAGCGCGGTCAAGAAAAGGAGTTCTTTTTCAGCGTTTGTTTTTTAGCTTGTGTGATAATTTTGTGCCGTGACTTGGGTTTGGATTAAATTGGGGTTTGGGAAACACCGAGAGAGTGTTTGAGTGACTTGAGTGTGTAATCTCCTTTTATCGCTTGATCTATAGTGAAATTCGCTGCTGCTCTCCCCGTGGACGTAGGTCTTTACGACTGAACCACGTAAATCCGGTGTCTGATTTATTTTCTTCTTCAGTCTATATTTTGTTCGATCGCTCGCCCTATCTCAACACGCCTAACAGCAGTAAAAGAAAACATACTCAAAAGATGTAAATTTGCACCGCTGAGCCCAGTTTGAAGGTGGCCTAGGACTCTTAGGCCTCGGCCAAGATCCACACATAAATTTTAATTGAAAAATCAATATCTTTTTTCGTATTCTGGTTCTACATTGCACCTCCATTTGCCAACACCACCAATCACCACCAGACCGCCACCACTGTTGAGCCTCTGTTTGAGCCACGAGCGTCACGTTCTTGACGCTATCGCGCCGCTGTCGACATGAGCTCGCTGTTGCCCGAAACTTGTGAGTTAACCTCTTAATCGTGGATTAGCGTGTTAATTACGTTTAGGGGTATATTAGTTTAATATTAATGGCAATTAGTATTTGTTAATTTTAGTTTAGTCTAAATTGCGATTAAGGATGGTATAGATTAAATTTAAGTGCAATTAGTTTAAGTAATTACGATTATATTAATTAACCGTGGTTAGATTAATTAATTGAGTTTAGTTTAATTAATAGTGATTTATTTAATTAATTGTAATTCATTTATTTAATCGTTATTTATTTAATTAATTGTAATTTATTTTAGTTAACGTCGATCAATTTTTAATTAATTATACATTGGCGAGTTAATCAAGTTTAGTTTAATTAATTACAATTAGACTAATTAATCGTAATTAGCATAATTAATCGCGATTAGCTTAATTAATGATGAATTAGCCGTTAAGTAGAATTTCATACTTGTTTCTCTCAATGAGATTGTGCGCAATTCCAGCTGTTTGCACGTGTGATGCTATGCTATTGATAGTTCAATTATAAATTTTTATTTACTATTTTCAAATGAAGTTTTATGAGTAAGAAAATAGCAAATTATGAGGTGTCAAGTTTGGACGCTGAATTTTACGTGCAAAATAAAACGATGAGATTTTAAAATAAAAGCATGTGAAGTTTGATGTGTTGATTTCAAATATGTGACCACGTACGAATATTTTACCGAGATTTTTAAGTATGAAAATTGTCAAAGTTGATTATTTGAAAACGAACTCTTTTGTTCTTGGCTAATTAATGGCAATAAGAATCGGCTTGATTGTTGATGTGCTTAAGTGGTCATTAAATCGAACCCATCGGCCAATGGGAGTTTGGGAGCAATACTTGAATTTTATCAGATGCTCAGTGAGGATTCGGATGCTGAGTCGCGATTGAGGTCGAACCAATGCTCTTTTATGGAATGCCATATATGGAGTAGTTATAGACAATACCGTGCCAAATGGGTCCGGACGATGCCTAGTCATGCTGGAAGACGCCGAATGTTCCTTGTTCTGCTCCTATTGGAGCATGCTCTCCAAGTTGTTGTCCAACAACATTACCCAAGCCCTGCTATCTAGGTAATTTAATAAAATTGCCGAAGATGATATGAACAGCTAGTTCAAAATCACCATCGAAGTTGATATTATTTAAGACCCACAATGTTGGGTCTTCATCAGCTGCATCATATACATCAACTACTTGAGCAACATTAGCTGCATCAACTACATCAGCTACTTGAGCTGCATCAGCTACATTAGCTATTTGAGCCGCATGCTTGAGGTGCATGAGCTCCATGAGCTGCATAACCTCATTGAGCTACATGTTCATCCATTATCTTGAATAAAGCTCGAAAGTCATCCATTTTTTAGGCACTGATTTTTGTGCAAACTACAATTCCACATGGCCTATTCAGGAGTCCGGAAAAACGTTTTTTGATCCTTGGAATGCTTAAGTCGACACCTGTGAAAAATCTAAAATAATGAGGACATTGCCAAAGAACTCCCCAGTCAATTACGTGAGTCCACACCTGATGCCTTGCATTTGCTGGTGCCATCTTCGCCTAACAGCAGTAAAAGAAAACATACTTAAAAGATGTAAATTTGTGCCGTTGAGCCCAGTCCCAAGGTGGCCTCAGACTCTTGGGCCTTGGCCAAGATCCACACATAAATTTCAATTGAAAAATCAATATCTTTTTTCGTATTCTAGTTCTACATCGCACCTCCGTTTGCCAACACCACCAATCACCACCGAACCGCCACCGCCGTTGTGCATCCATTCGAGCTGCGAACATCACATTCTTGATGCTATCACGCGTCCGTCACCGCCATCATGTTCTCGACGCCGTCACCGTTCATCGTTGCCAGAAACCCATGAGTTAATCTCCTAATTGTAAACTAGGGTGTTAATTATTTTTAGGGGGTAGATTAGTTTAATATTAATAGCGGTTAGTATTTGTTAATTTTAGTTTAGCCTTAATTGTGATTAAGGATGTTTTAGATTAAATTTAAGTTTGATTATTTTAAGTAATTACAATTATATTAAGTAATCATGGTTATATTAATTAATTGAGTATAGCTTAATTAATCGTGATTTATTTAGTTAATCGTGATTTATTTATTTAATCGTAATTATTTTAGTTAACAGCAATTACTTTTTAATTAATTATACGTTGGCAAATTAATCGAGTTTAGTTTAATTAATTATAATTAGATTAATTAATCTTAATTATCATAATTAATTGCGATTAGCTTAATTAATGATGAATTAGCCATTAAGTGGAATTTTATACTCGTTTCTCTAGATGAGATTGTGCGTAATTCCGGCTATTTGTGTGTGTGATGCTATACTATTGATTGCTTAATTATAGATTTTTATTTACTATTTTTAAATGAGGTTTTATGAGCAAGAAAATAGCAAAATATGAGGTGTCAGGTTTGGACGCCATACTAAATAAAACAATGGGGTTTTAAAATAAAAGTGTGCGAAGTTTGATGAGTGTTAACGTGCTTAAGTAGTCATTTAATCGATCCCATCAGCCAACGGGAGTTTGGGAGCGATGCTCGATTTTTATTGGATGCCCAGCGGGGATGTGGATGTCGAGTCACGGTTGAGGCCGGACTGATACTCCTTTATGGAATGCCGTCTAAATTGGGATTCTAGAAGTTGCCATGCCAAATGGGGCAAGACAATGCCCAGTCATGCTGAAAGACTGCTGAATACATGAGCTGGTTGTTCTGCTCCTAGTGGGTCGAATGTTCCTTGTTCTGCTTCTACTAGAGCATGCTCTCCAAGTTATTCCTACTGTCCAGGTAATCTAATAAAATTGCCAAAGTTGATATGAACAGTTGGTTCAAAATCACCATCGAAATTCATATTATTTAAGACCCACAATGCTGGGTCTTCATCAGCTGCATCATCTACATCAGTTACTTGAGCTGCGTCAACTACATCAGTTACATCAGCCACTACATCAGCTACTTGAGCTACATAATGTCACGCCCCGAACCTCGAGCACGTCAACATCCCACCATGGTCATTCAAATGCGACATTCCCAGGTAGTGTCGCCGACCCCATTGGTTTATTATTGCGCAAGCGGAACGTACTATAAAACCCCTGACAATAAAACACGGGATAGAAAAGCAGGAAACAATTTCACAACCAATCACTTACACAAATCAACGGAGTTACAGACGAAGGCCTACAACCAAAAGTCTACAAAAGACCGGCTCTTAAAAATGAGCTATCCTACGACCTACAAGTCGAACACATTCTCCAATCTTATGACTTCACCTCTGCAACTCATCAAGGCCAACCAAAGCTATCTGGCCGCTCCGTTCACCAGGGACCTGAAATTTTAATCCCACAACCGAGATGAGACGATGTTTCAGCAAGTTCAACCCCCTAAACCCTTATTAGAAAGAAAATACGCCCCGAGTGGCCTAGCCACATCACACAAAAGACTTACCTCGCCTCAGCCTTCATCGGCAGGTTAGCACAATTTATATAATTCAATCACGTACAATGTTGATAACCAAACAACCATGGCACAATCACATTATCAAAACAATTCAACCACTTGGATCGTCTCAGCGATCAATCGACTCGGCCGATTACATGTCATTCTAGCAAATCGATCATTGCTATCAATTATGGCCCCACTCAGGAAAATTAGAATCAGTGGCATCACGGCCCCACTCGGCGCGACCTTTATCAGGTGGCAATTCACGGCCCCACTGGGCGCGACCTTTATTAGGTGGCAATTCACGGCCCCACTGGGCGCGACCTTTATCAGGTGGCATATCATGGCCCCATTGGGCGCAACCTCTAATAGGTGGCATATCACGGCCCCACTGGGCGCGACCTCTATCAGGTGGCATATCACGGCCAATCGCCCATCAATTTCCACACTTAGAATTTTATAAAGAATCCATATTTATCACAATCAACACTCAATTCGCCACATCCATTCATCAAATTCAAATTCTAAATGCACAACAGCGATCAGCACGAAATTCTGAGCAAATAAGGTCCCGATGAAAACTTTCGGAATTTAATAGATAATTAAATTTATTCCGAAAATTAATTAAATGATAATATCCATAGTTTTCGAAATCCACACTCAATTTATAATATCCAATCATCAATTTCAAAATCCGAATATACCGTAGCGACCGGCACGAAATTCTGAGCAACCGGGGTCAAAAATAATTTTTCTGATTTTTTTTATAAATAATAATATTTTAATAATTTCGGATTATAATATAATATAATATTTTCCAGAATTTCGAAGCACTTAAATAATTCAAAACTAAAATCATTTTGTGTCACATCAAGGCTTAACTTTAAATAACTTCTTTTAACCTTTAATTTAAACACACTTTAACATAAACCAACATCTTAATCTAATTTATAATTAAATGCACTAATCCACACACCTAAACTTACTTAATTTAAACTAAGCACACTTAGGGCATCATTAACACTCTAATCAAGATTTAGTGAGTTAAACTCACCGGATTAGCGAGCCGAGCGGACCAAAACGACGGGGAGGACGCGAGGATCGACTTTCCTCAAAGCGGGCCGAGCATCCGGGCTCGGGAAGGCGGCCAAAACGAGCCAACATGGGCTGCCATACCCATTTTCTGCAGCTTCTGATCATGGGCGGAGGGCTGATCCGAGCCTAATCGGGCGGAGGAACGGCGAGGGAGAGGGGCGGTAGCTCGGGCGGGCAAGGCAGCAGCTCCGGCGGGACTCCCGGCGACCTTAGCGACGGCGACGACGGCTGGACGGAGGGGAAGGAGCTCGGGACCGGGCGAGCAGGGCGGAGCAGCGCGCGGCGGCTGTCCAGCGAGGCGACACGCGGGCGAGCGAGCTTCACGCACAGACGACGGCGGCGGCGGCGAGCTCCGGCGACGAGTGGAGCTGTTGGCTTCAACTGGTCTTCGGGTTGCTGGTTCGAGGTTCTCAGATTTGCTGGGGACGCGGGCTGAGGCGGAGCGGGGAGACGAGCTGACCGGCAAGCGGGCGCGGGCGCGGGCGGCGCGAGGCGGCGGCGACGAGCGGACGGGCGAAGGCGTGAGGTCCGGCGGCTTCTTCGGCTCCTCTGGTCTGCTCAGTTCTGTCCAGCAGCAAGAGGAAATCGGGAGAGAGAGGGAGCCAACGAGAGGGAGGAGAGAGAAGGGAGGGGGCCCTTTTATTTTTCTTTTTCTTTTCCTTTAATCCACAAAAAGGCCCACCATGACCTCATGCATGACATCACACTCCACTATCTCCCACAACCTTATTCCAATAGGTTCACTTGCAATTTCCGCCGAGGTCCAATTCTTTGTACAATAACTTCTTCAATTTCACTCAATTCTCTCCTAATTGAATCAAATTGAAATCCATAAAATTAATCCAATGTCACCACACTTCAATTAACATCTTCACTTGTTCATAGAACCAACTTAAGTCCTAATAGCAATACCAAAAGCGGGTCTACTAATTTCTCGGGTCAAATTAGCCATTCTTTGATTATTTTGCTAAAAACTCAGCTTACATGAAAAATCTTCCAAAGATTAGTCAATATTGCTAAAATGATTTGTGACACACCCAGACTTCCAATTTCTGAATTTGATCTCAATTTCACGGTTAATTTCACTTTGGCACGATACTAGCGCGGCCCAACCTATCAGGTAGCCTTTAGAAATTTTCATGCATTTGACCTGTGGTTGATCATCTCAAGCCACAACGTACATCTTTGAAACATTTGCGACTTTCGGTTGTCGAGGAAATCTCAAGGTTTCAAATAAGAACACAGGGTACCCAATCGACAGAAAAGTCGGTCCAGTGCCGATCGACAAGAATTGTGCGATCTGGTGGAATCACTCACACCTGATCACATGCCTCTGTCGAGTCGATCTATCTCCGATCTCTAATCGATTTTAATTGTGCCGTAATGACCCTTGCAGATTAACTCGGTCAAAAGATCGCTTCCTAGTCAAATTCTCGAGTCTGATGCATTAGAAACTCTTAACAGCTTCACCCGATAGACTAGTTTCCACATGAGTGGCCGACTCAAGGAAAAGAACTATATGCGTGCCAACGAAATGCCCGTCTCAATTTATTGAAAATAGAATTGGAAAATCGGAATGTCACACATAAGCTATATTAGCTACTAAAGCCGCATGAGTTGGATGAGCAGCTTGAGGTGCATGAGCTCCTATATCAGCTTGAGCTCCATGAGCCGCATCATTTGATTGAGCTACATGTTCATCCACTATTCCGAATAAAGCTTGAAATTACGATGCCACGTGGTCTATTCGGGAGTCCGGAAAAATATTTTTGGATCCTCAGAATGCTTGAGTCGACGACTATGAAAAAGCTAAAACAATGAGGACATTGCCAAAGAACTCTCTAGTCAATTAAATGAGTCCACACCTGATGCTGTACATTCGCTGACGACATCTTCGCCTAATAGTAGTAAAAGAAAACATACTTAAAAGATGTAAATTTGCGCCGCTAAGCCCAATCCAAAGATGGCCTGAGACTCTTGGGTCTCGGCCAATATCCATACATAAATTTCAATTGAAAAATTAATATCTTTTTCTTATTTTGGTTTTACACTGCACTTTGGTCGGCCGACACCACCAATCACCACCGGACCGCCACCACCATCATGCCTTCGTTTGAGCCACAAGCGTCACATTATCAATGCCATCGTGCCGCCGTCATCACGAGCTTGCCGTCGCTAGAAACCCGTGAGTTAACCTCCTAATCATGGATTAGAGTGTTAATTAGGTTTAGGCGGTAGATTAGTTTAATATTAATGGTGATTAGTATTTGTTATTTTAGTTTAGCTTTAATTGCAGATTAAATTTAAGTGCGATTATTTTAAGTAATTACAATTATATTAATTAATCATGGTTAGATTAATTAATTTAATATATTTTAATTAATCGTGATTTATTTAATTAATCGTAATTATTTTAGTTAACGTTGATTAATTTTTAATTAATTATACATTGGCGAATTAATCAAGTTTAGTTTAATTAATAACAATTAGACTAATTAATCGTGATTAGCTTAATTAATGATGGATTAGCCGTTAAGTAGAATTTTATGCTTGTTTCTCTAGATGAGATTGTGCGCAACTCTTGCGCGTGTGATGCTATGCTATTGATTGTTCAATTATAAATTTTTATTTACTATTTTCAAATGAGGTTTTATGAGCAAGAAAATAGCAAATTATGATGTGTCGGGTTTGGACGCCGGATTTTACGTGCAAAATAAAACAATGAGATTTTAAAATAGAAGCGTGCAAAGTTTGATGGGTTGATTTCAAATATGTGACCACGTATGAATATTTTATCGGGATTTTTTAGTATGAAAATTGTCAAAGTTGATTATTTGAAAACGAACTCTTTTGTTCTTGGCTAATTAATGGCAATAAGAATCGACTTGATTGTTGATGTGCTTAAGTGGTCATTTAATCAAACCGTCACCAAATGAGAGTTTGGAGGCGATGCCCAATTTTTATCAAATGCCCGGCAGGGATTCGGATGCTAAGTCGTGATTGAGACCGAACTGATACTCCTTTATGGAATGCCATCTAGACGGGGGTTCTAGACGACAATGCCATGTCAGATGGGGCGGGACGATGCCCAGTCATGCTGGAAGACCATCAAATCCATGAGCTAGTTGTTCTGCTCCTAATGGCCGCATGCTCCTTGTTCTGCTCTTTGTGGAGCATGCTCTCCAGGTTATTGTCTTACAACATTTCCCAAGCCCTACTGTCCTGGTAATCCAATAAAATTGTCAAAGTTGATATGAACAGCTGGTTCAAAATAACCGTCGAAGTTGATATTATTAAAGACCCACAATGCTGGGTCTTCATCAGCTGCATCATGTACATCAGTTAATTCAGTTGCGTCAGCCAGATCAGCCGCTACATTAGCTACTTGAGTTACTTGAGCCGCATGAGCTGGATGAGCAGCTTGAGATGCATGAGCTCCATGAGCTGTATTAGCTTGAGGTCCATGAGTTGCATCACCTTCTTGAGCTACGTGTTCATCCACTATCGTGAATAAAGCTCGAAAGTCATCCATTTTCCCGTGCACCGATTTTTATGCAAACTACGATGCCACATGGCCTATTTGGGAGTTCAGACAAATATTTTTTAATTCTTGGAATGCTTGAGTCGATAATTGTGAAAAATCTAATTGCCAAAGAACTCTCTAGTCAATTACGTTAGTCCACACCTAATGCCTCCCATTTGCTAGCGCCATTTCCGCCTAATAACAATAAATGAAAACATATTTAGAAGATGTAAATTTGCGTCGCCGAGACTAGTCTGAAGATGGCTTGTGACTCTTAGGCCTCGGCTAATAGTCACATATTCAATTGAAAAAATCAATATCTTTTTTCCTATTCTGGGTCTACACTGCACCTCCATCGGCCAACACCACCAATCACCGCCGGACTACCGTCACCATTAGCAGCGGCTGACACCATTAAAACATAAAGTAAGAAAATTAAATTCATACCTGAAAGGCGCTCTCTCTATTTTCTCTGCCCTAAATTGCTCCTCTCCAGCCCTTAATCTCCCTCGCTCTCTATTTTCTCAGCCCCACATTTCTCCTCTGTAGCGTGCCCTAAAATCTCCCCGGCTGGTCTCGTTTTCTCTGTTTTCTCTGCCCTACATTGCTCTCCTTGTGTAGTTGCGTGCTCTAAACTTCTAGAGCCAAAGTTGTTAGGCAAGAGAATTTGCTCCGCTCCTTTTACGTAAGACGGCGTACCCTAAAATCCTTTGCTTTCATACCCTAAAATTCTTTGTGCCTCTCCTTTCGCAAAACACGGCGTGTTCTAAAAATCCTTTACTCCTCTCCTTCAGGAAACACGGCGTATCCTAAAAGAGGTTTTTCTTTTTTTCTTTTTTTTGGAAATGCCCTAAAAGAGGCTCAACAAGCAATTTTCTCTAGCTCTAAGACACATTTCGATCCCTTATTGGAAGCAAGCAAAACAAATCCTTACCCTAGCCTTAGGATGCGTTTTGATCCCTTATTGGTTCACAACCCCCAAAAACCCAAAAATCCTATTCAAATTTTTCTATTCTCTCGCATTCGAAGTCAATGTACGCAATAGACCAAAAAAAGAGTCAATGTGAGCAAAAATATTTTTGTGCGCTGCTACATGTATTGTTGATGATAAGGGGAGAAAAACTTACTACAATTAGAAAAAAAAAAATGTCGGTCCATAAAGAAAGGAAATAACGGCAATTTCGGATCAATAGAAAGGCAAAAAAGGAAAGATTTAGAATGAAGAGACCCGTCGTTTTTTTTTTTTTTATTGTTGTTGGGCACAAATAATAACCATTTTATTCTAAAAATCAATTTTTGGCCAGAAATTTATTTACCTAATCCTATTTTATGTATGAGTTTTTGAGCAAAAATACATGTTTGATAATAACACAAAATTTTCGTTCTCGAAATGGAAATTCATTTGATAACGATACAAAATTCCTCCCACCTGGATGGTGAGAGGTAACCGATAGCGGCAGGTGGTGGACAATTGATGGCGGCAGTCGGCAGATGGCAAGCGGTGGGTGGACGGTGACGACTAGCAAGCGGCGAGCAACAGGTGGACAGTCGACTATTGGAGCTCTAATAGCAAATTGAGAATAATAATATACGGAATATCAGTATCAAATATGTGCATAGAATACATTAGCTTATTTATAGGATTTATCATATAAATATTCTAAAATAATATATTAATCGAGTTATGCATAAAGTGAGATACACGTGTGTTATATGTGCAATATACGCTTAATATACATGCAAAAAAAAAAAAGAGTAGCTTTAAAAATTTCCCTATGATAATTTATTTTTTTCGATATTTTAATTACTCCATTGATTATGTGTATTTCTCAAAATCACCTCCTTGACCTGTATGTTCATCCATTATCTCGAATAAAGCTCGAAAGTCATCCCTTCCCTAGGCACTTATTTCTGTGCAAACTACTACGCCACATGGCCTATTCAAGAGTTCGGAAAAATGTTTTTCAATCCTCGGAATGCTTGAGTCGACAATTGTGAAAAGTCTAAAATAATGAGGACACTGCTAAAGAACTCCCCAATCAATTACGTGAGTCCACATCTGACGCCTCTCATTTGCCAGTGCCATCTCCGCGTAACAGCAATAAAAGAAAACATACTTAAAAGATGTAAATTTGTGCCGCTGAGTCCAATCCAAAGGTGGCCTGGGACTCTTGCGCCTCGGCCAAGATCCACTCATAAATTTCAATTAAAAAATCAATATCTTTTTTCATATTTTGGTTCTACACCTCCATCAGCCGACACCACCGAACACCGCCGGACTACCGTCACCATTGGCGGCGACTGACACCATTAAAACATAAAATAAAAAAATTAAGTCATACCTGAAAGGCGCTCTCTCTATTTTCTCTGCCCTAAATTGCTCCCCTCGAGCCCTTAATCTCCCTCGCTCTCTGTTTTCTCAGCCCCACATTGCTCCTCTGTAGCGTGCCCTAAAATCTCCCTGTCTGGTCTCGTTTTCTCTGTTTTCTCTGCCCTACATTGCTCTCCTTGTGTAGTTGCGTGCCCTAAACTTCTGGTGCCAAAGTTGTTAGGCAAGAGAATTTGCTCCGCTCCTTTCGCGTAAGACGGCCTGCCCTAAAATTCTTTGCGTCTCTCCTTTCGTAAAACACGGCTTGTCCTAAAAAGTCAGTGTGAGTGAAAATATTTTTGTGCACTGCTACATATATTGGTGATGATAAGGGGAGAAAAACTGACTACGATTAGAAAAAAAATATAAAATGTCGATCCATAAAGAAAGGAAATAACGGCAATTTCAAATCAATAGAAAGGAAAAAAAAAAGGAAAGATTTAGAAGAAAGAGACCCGTCGTTTTTTTATTGTCGTTGAGCATAAATACTAACCATTTTAATTTAAAAATCAATTTTTGGCCAGAAATTTATTTACCTAATCCTATTTCTTGTACGAGTTTCTGAGCAAAAATACGTGTTTAATAACAAAACAAAATTTATGTTCTCGAAATGGAAATTCATTTGATAACGATATAAAATTCCTCCCTCCTCAGCGGCAAGAGGTAGCCAATAGCGGCAAGTGGCAGACAGTTGATGGCGGCGATCGGCAGATGGTGAGTGGTGGGTGGATGGTGACGACTAGCAAGCGGTGAGCAACAGATGGAAAGTCGACTATTGGAGCTCTGATAGCAAATTGAGAATAATAATATACAGAGTATCGGTATATAATACATATATATATATATATATATATAAATGAAGAACATTAGCTTATTTATAGGATTTATCATATAAATATTCTAAAATAATATATTAATCGAGTTATGCATAAAGTGAGATACACATGCAATATACGTGCAATATAAGCTTAATGTACATGCAAAAAAAAAGAAAAAGAGTAGCTTCTCTTGTTAGAGATAAATAAAAATTTCTAAAAGTTACCCAGTAGCCTAGGTCACGTTAAAAACGCGTCAAATGGAAATTAATCGTGAATTTGAACCCGATTTCAGAAATTGAAAGTTCTGTAGTGTCACAAGTAATTTTAGAAACGTCGACTCATTCTCCGAAGATATTTCAAAGATTCCGAGATTTTTGCGGAAAATTGTTTCGGATGTTGCAAAAAATTAGCGGAAATTCATATGGGCCAAATTAAAGAAAATTTGGACTTCTAAGCCGAGCTTTTGGATGTTAGGGACTTATATAAAATTGTTTGGGATTTTTATTCATCGAAATTGGACCTCAATTCAGGAAATTGAGTGAGGAAATTGAAGATCAAAAATGGAAATTCGGAGCTATGAAAGGAGGCTGCATTTTTGGCATCAAAAGTGGGTTATTTGTGATTAATTGAGCAAGAAAGAATTATGGGGAACATTAGAGATATTTATGAAGACTAAAGGGGGAACCAAACATTAATGCATTGGATAAAAGGTGTTGACTTACCCCTCCTTTATTGAATCTTCTTCAGCACGTTTAGACGCCAGCTGCTTCCCTTCGTGCGCCCGAGCTTCTTCTTCTCTCTTGCTCGAACTCACCGTCTGCTTCAATTTTTCTTTTCGTTTCCCTCGCAGCTTCATTTCCCTCAATTTCTCTCCCTCTCAGCCCACCGGGTTCTTTTTTTTCAAGCGGGCCACCATCTTTGACCGAAGACCCTCCATCTTGCTGCCGCGCGTTCCCTGCTCCACGCGTCCAAGCAGCGACTGAAACTGCCGCCCCCACGTCCGCGCGTCCTTCAGCTCTCACGCCCCACGATCTATCTTCAATTTGTTGACTGAGCAGCATCCACAAAGCCACCGGTTCTCCTCTCCACGCGGCAAGAAATTCAGCGGCCCGTGTTATCCGCTCACGGAACCAGTCAACACCGAGCTGCTTATTTGACTCCAATTCAAGCGGCCATCTCCACGGTTCTTCGTCCGCCAGCAGCTGCTTCCCTGAAGTGCGAACAATCCACGATCCAGCCCTGCAGCATTGTGCGAAGCCGGCAACTGCTTCGTCCGTTTCTTCTCCTGCGCGTGCGTCTTCGGCCCAGCTTGCAATTTGCTCGGCCCAACTCTGCAGCAACGCACAAGACCAGCGTCTTCAGTCACTCGGGCCTTGTTGCTTCTCTCGCCAGGCCCAGCGAATTCAGCTCCGAAGCCCAGCGTCCAAGCCTCCTCCTTTGGGCTTTCTTGTTCAGCCTGTCAAGTCCAACAAGCCCAGTTTTTTAGGCCCAATTCCCGCAAGTCCTCTGAGGCCCGCTCGTTTCAACCCACATATCTTCCAAGAAGCAGCACATCAATTAAGTTCTTGGGCCCGCGAAGCAAGTCAGCCCAAGCTCAGGTCCAAGTTCGGCCCAAGCCTAGCTTTTGTTGTGGGCTTGCAAGGCTTGTAGGCCCGGCCCAAGTGTCCGCTGACACCACCGAAAATTTGGATTTCGGCCACCATTGCAGTGTTCCGATCTCCGCTTTTAATCAAGTGAGTTTTGCTCACTAATCCCTTATTAGTTGGTTAATGATGCTTTGAGGTTGATTAGATTTAATTAAATGCAATTAGGTGGTTAGATTAGATTAAAATAATTAAATTAGGGATTTACCTATACATGTTAGGCAAATGGTTAGTGTACTTAGCAAATAGATATACTCTGTTATTTATTGAACGAGTCTCAGTAATTTTCCGGGCTCGTCTCGGCTTCCAATTAGGCATTATGGGCCTAAATTGAATTTATTGCATTTATTTAATAATTTTCGGAATTATTTAATTAATTAATTATTTTCCAAAAAAGTAGACCGAGATAGTCGAGGACCGGAATTTTATGCTGATTATTGTGGTGCGGTCTATTTATTTGAGTGAGCTTTATTTGGTGTTGAATTGATTTAAAGATGACTTTAGGATTTTATTCCTAAATTGATTCATTTTTGGTAATTAAGGGGAACATTACCGGGTGTCGGTTTACAGCACCAAAAATATGTTATGGGCTATTGAAACTAGTGGAATGTTCAAAAAGGTGAAATTATGATATTTTGATTAAGGCCGATCGTGTCCCCACATAAGGTCATTTTATCAAGAATGATAAAAAGAGAGAATTGATTGAATGGTAGGGATAGTATACTATGTCAGCCTACGGGCGACATGTCAGCTTAGCAAGAGCAGTATACCGATATACTCTATCAGCCTATGGGTGATATGTCAGCTTAGCGAGAGCAGTATACTCAATCAGCTTAGCGAGAGCAATATGATTGGCTTAGAGAGAGCATTATTAGTGTACTATATCAGCCTACGAGCGATATGTCGGCTTAGCGAGAGCAATACATTATTTATTAGCTTAGTGCGAGCTATACTATCTATATATCAACTTAGAGTGAGCAGTTCTGGACTATGGTAGGACTTATAGATAGTATTGAATGTATCGACCAGGGGAAGGTCATTGTGACATATAATCGACTAAGTCGATTGATCGATAATTCGATCTGATTGGGTGATGTGATGTGATCGTGTATATTTCATATATATATTGACTTGTAGGAAGGAACTGAGACCAAGATAAGTCATCTGTCTCATGTTGTGCTTAGGTAGCCTTTAAATTATATTAACTTCCTAATCGAGTCTTAGGGAGTAGAACTTAGTGAGACGTAGTCTCACTGGTTATTGAATAACCATTTTTAGGTCCTTAGATGGCTGTGGTGAAGGACCGGAGGCCCGAAGTGTAGAAGGTGAAGCCTGAAGAAATGACGGTCTTGTCTGACTAGCTAATCATAGGACAAGTCTCTTTTGATGAAAATTGATTCATTTCTGCAGACTTCATTTTAGGAACTTGTGGTTTAAAACCTGACTTTACAATTCGCTTTGTATATATTTGCACTATAGTTTGCAATGTATATAAAGGTGGTTGTTTTTAAAGTGAAAATTTGGAATCCTACTTTCCTATCCCATTGTTTTATTGTCTGGGGATTTTTATCTGCTTCCGCATGTGTATATAAAAGAAAGGGTCAACAATACATCCTGGGACGTCGTTATTAATCGACCAAGGTGAAGGATAGGTGCGTGCCCGAGGATCGGGGCGTGACAGATATGGTTGAGGAAATGTGCTGGTGAAATCCTTAACAAAAACGATTCTGAAATAAGTCCATCGTGACCTTTTATGTGATGAATTGGCATATACTAGGTTTAGTGTTTCCTAGTAGTCAAAATTCATAGTTGAGTTCGGATTTTCTTAGATTTTCATGAGCTCCATGAATGTTAGGGCCTTTCAAGGCATTGCAAAGAAAAGAGGAGTAAAGGCACGCAGTTGCCTATTGAATCAAAGTTGGATACAACCTCGATGAGATTAGAGGCACAAATGTGACAGAGGATTGGAGACCCTTCTCTAGCCCTTTAACAGTTGTAGTTGATAAGGAACTCATTCTAGGGCAACTCTGACGAATAATGCCCTCTCATGTTATTGTGGAACTGCCAATAGCAGGACTTCTACTAAAGTGGAAGAATTTTGAAACTTTGAGTTAACATCTTTGGCTGATTAAGCTAGAGCTGTCATTTCAATAAAAGCTCTAAGTTCTCAAACTTTAAATGGTGCGCACAGAACGTTAGGACGCTTCAACTATTACCTTTAGTGGTGCGCACAGAAGTTCAAAATTTGATCCTAAAGCACATTTAGCTGCCAATTTTTGCTTCTTTTCACTTATGGTATTAATTGATTTGCAAGAAATCAAGTTTGTTAATTGGTTCGCTAGTAACGGTACATTTAGAATGGGGCGAATTTCCACAAGCTTTGTAATTCTTTCTGATTTACAACACAACTCCTTCCGGACTTTTTCTTTTGACAAAAACAGTAAAAAGGAAGCCAGTATAATAATCAAGTATCACATTTGAACTCGACATCATTATTTCCATGAGCCACAAAAATTTCTCTGTCTAGGTAATCAAAATTTGCTATGTTACGAGATTTTATTCTCTGTGATATTTTGGGTATGACAGGAGGAAATTGAGAAGAAAATGGCAACATAACAATGTGATCAGGGACAATATTTGATGTTGTTGCTAGCACGGCCATCAATCAGCTCTCACAAGAGCTGAATATCAAAATACCAGAGGTATATCGTCGCTTTAGTCCTGAGATCTGTACTCCAGATTTTCATTGCTTATATCTGCCTCTTGAGCTTTGGTTTCCTTTTCCGTTTATCTCTGCTTGAAGTAAAACTATCTTTTCGAACACAGCATGGGATTTAGAGTTTGAATGGCTACTTCGAACTGCTAAGGGGAAATCTCTGCTTAAAACTGTGCTAAAGCATGCTTGGGATGGGGCTATCCATCATTTTGGAGGAAGAGGAATGATGTGTTGCGAGATCGTGTTGTTCCTCAGATTGTTCAATTTATCGAGTTGTTTTCTCTGTCATTCAAACTGTGTTGCAGGAAAATATATCGTTCTTGACTGATGCAGATAAAGCTTTGTGTTCTAGATGGGGCATTGAGCAATAGTGGACATGAGCAAGTTTGATTTTGGGCTTGGGAGACATTTCGTGATTTTTTTTTAGGCCCGTGAGTATTGATTTGTGTCACGTTGACCAACTTGTAAGTGTTTGGTTCCATTGTTGTGATATCGGGCTTGGATTTGAGCTTGGTCCACCCAGCTTACCACATAGGTTGAGCAATGGACGGATTAACAAAAATGTTTATCTGGACTAAACAAAACCGAAAAATCAATGACGTGAGGATTCTAGACATGCTAATCCTCCACTGATCTTGATAATCTTAATTTATAAACCATCATGTACATATGATTAACTTTCATATACTGCTTATGTTTGCCCTGATAAATGGAAAGAAAAATAACGGGTCAAAAAACTGGAAGGATAATAAAGAAAGAACCTAACTTGAGAAAAAGCTATTTGATTGGATTTGTCTTTGCCCCATACGTGGAGATCTATTATCATTGAACTTAACTTTTAGTTAACGTTAAATAACCCGACCACGATGGGCAATGATTGCGGCGGAAAGTAAAAATGTCCTCAATCTCTTCCACAAACTTAACCACATTAGTTAAGTTGGGTAATTGTTACGAGGATACTAATCTATGAAGAAAAGCAGTTATTATTTGATGATTATAGAAATATTCGAAGATAAAGAGAGGACTATTGCACTTATTGTGAATTATAATTAATTGAGTGGTCAAAGGATTCCATAAGTCCAATTATCATTGGAAGAAGAAAACTAATAAATAAATAATAATGCTATCCTGGCTGATGGTCGTGTACGTTCCACGACGTGCGACGGACGTCAACCGCGAAGAACCACGTTTGCATGGGGAGACGACTTGCACATGGATGAAGCAAAAAGCAGAACCACGACCTCCTGAGGGCATGTAAGAATGCCCATTCTCTTTTTCTAAAGCCACTTTCCTTTCCCCCACGATAAGATAAAGTGTTCGACAATACTTTTACCATGAGAAAACAGACTTTTGACGAAGAATATGAGAGCGTGGTCATCAAGAGTTGGTTCACGTTGGGAAAATGATGATGATCTGATTCTTGCTTTTCACATTCCACCAAGTCCAGCAAAACTGAGTTCACACGACAATCATTAATTTAAAAAAAATTAGGATGCTAATTCAATTGCCAGAGATTCCTTCAATTCTGTCAAAAATCAGATATTTTGGCTTCCATGTTTTCATTTTACAAGATGTTTGTTGTTTTTAATTCGTGGATGATGGACGGCTTGCGACCATTATGCAGATTAGTCCAAACCTGCAATTCTTGCAAAATCTCCTATAATTATGCCTATGCGAAGGAGCTAAAGTGGTTATAGTGGACATCTCATAACACAATATAAATCCCTATATAAGTTGAATCCCTATCCCCACCGCCAATAAACTCACATGTATTCTCAAGTGCGAAATGGGGTGGCATCAAATCCTCGCCCCCCAAAATAATTCAGCAGGCCTTTCCACAGGCACTTTCTGCAGGTCTGTGATAAGTTATGCAGCCAATTCGAGATATTTTAATTTTGCCTTAAAATTGAAGCTAGACTAGACTCTGGTGAAAGTAAAAAGAAAACTCCCGGAAATCACGAAAATGATTCCCAGGTTATAATGCAAGGTGATTCCTTAATTGCTAAGCCTAATCTTTGGTGATTGTTGATCTCGATTGTATGCTTGGGTTGACGGGGAAGGGGGGACTAGCACCAGTTGGGGCCACTTGGTTTCTGATTTAACTTCTATCAAATATATATCATCATTTATGAAATCATCGTATACAAATGTTTATATCTTACCCGCAGAGTTAGATAGGTTCTAAAGCCTCCATTGAATTCTTTCATCATTAGAGAGTTGTTGTTTAACATTCGTTTGCCAAATACTAGTGGTCATATGAGGGTATTTGACTTGCTAATTATGCATATTAATAACTTAGTAGTCAAGTGAATTTATGTTGTGTGCCTTTAGGAGTATGCAATAATCACTTCAACTTTGAACTCAACTAATTAAAACTAAAATATATCTGGAAGAGGTGTAGATGTGCTTTATTGTAACTATGGTTTAAAGTATTACAATTTGTTTATTTGGTAATACGTATTTTAAAATTACATCTTAAAATTTTGTGTGGCGGTTTTTTTAAAAGTTGTTGTAAGTTAGTGTAACAGTTAAATATTTGACATACACTTTTTCAAACTTAAACTGGCCCCACTTAAAAACACGAGTTTCCATGTAGTTTCTGCGTAATTTTGTTATCCACATATAGACAGAGTAGATACAATATTTCGTCAAAGCCATATGAGTTTCATGGTTTTCGAGACTTGACTTCGCGGAAAGAAGGCCTATGTCGGGTCGCCGATTAGATTAATCATGAATACCATATCGTCTATTGAGCAGAAAAAAAAAATCCATCATCTTAACGTCCCAGACCAAATTCTCCCGTGCTCTCATATCCTTGTAAGTGGAGCGTTATGACATCAGAGTAAAGAGTGACTGATGAAGAATGAATGATGCACATAACTCATAAAAATGGCATCAGAACATTTGTTTTTGGGATTTTAAGATAGAAAGGTTAATTCTAAGGAGCTCTGAATGTGGGGTTAGCTTCCCGTACGTGAACTAATCAGGAGTTGATGCCGCTTTATTGATAAGGCCATTACAGGCTGAAACTAGTGGTTCTACTTAAATGTTATATGTGTCTCACTCAAGAAACCGATTACCCAACCAAAAATGGGCGTAATATAATCCGATACAAGGATGCGACTCGCTATATTGTTCTTATGAATAATTATAAAAGGAAAGCTGGTTTGGTATTCTCGGCTTATCAGGCGTACACAAGTTATTCCATGACAAAGAATCAATCAACCCCCGACCCAAAGGTTATTCTGGGATGCTGTGACTAGTTGAACAGATTTCATTCGTTTAAGAAGTTATTGACATATATAGGCATAGTCTTTGATGGAAGACTTACATTGGAAATCTATAAGCTTGATCCCTATCCCCACCGCAATAAGCGGCCTTAAAATTGAAGCTAAACTAGACTTTGTGGAGGAAGGGAAAAGAAACCTCCCGGAAATTACGACAAAGACGTCTGTCTTTTCTAGTACACCCTGTGTATTTTCTTTTCCCTTGCTAGAGAAGACTATTGCCGATAACGTTGCACTTCAGAAGAGCTGTATAAATTAAAGCACTCTCCCCACCAATTAACAAACTTGCATGCAAAGTTGAAAAATGGGGTGGCATCAAATCCTTGGCCTCCTTTGTTTTCACTTTTTCTTACATTCCCCCCTTCTCTTTGCCTCGCTCCTTTGCCCTCTTGATCAGCGCGATGCCTTGCTCAATTTTAAGAATTCCTTCACACTTGATAGCAAGTCATCACGCACTTGTGAAGAGGATTACCATGTCACTTCTTATCCAAAGACAAACTCATGGAACAAGGATGTAAATTGCTGCTTGTGGGATGGTGTCACATGCGACGGTGTCACTGGTAACATCATCAGTCTTCATCTTACTTGCAGTTGGCTTTATGGTACTCTCCATTCCAATAGCTCCATTTTTCTCCTTCACCATCTTCGGAGCCTTAACCTTTTTGGTAACGACTTTGATGATTCACCCCTTTTGCCTAACCTGACTATATTTGTAAAAATAACTCATCTAAACCTCTCTCGTTCACAATTCCGTGGTACCATTCCTAGTGAAATCTCTCGCCTCTCCAAGCTGGTGACACTTGATCTCTCATTCTGTCCTCTTCAGTTGGAAAATTCAATCTTCATGATGCTTGTTCAGAATCTAACATCACTTAGAAAGCTTGCTCTACATAGTGTAGGCATGTCCATAATTTCACCACGGTCCTTTGCGAATTTTTCTTCTTTGACACATTTAAGTGTTTGTGATTGTTACTTAGGCGGGATAGTTCCAAATACTTTTTTTGAATTATCAAGGCTTACACATCTCGATATGAGTTACAATTTTGGCTTATCTGGGATTCTTCCTAAATCTAATTGGACCGGTCCTCTTGAGTCCTTGTCACTCGCGTATACAAACTTTTTAGGAGAAATACCCGAATCAATTGGTAATGCGAAGAATTTAACATTTTTAGATCTCGCTAGTTGCTATTTCACAGGACTCATCCCCTCGTCACTAGGGAATCTCAAGCAACTCCAACTCTTAGACCTCTCGTATAATAGGATTAGTGGGGAGATCCCAAAATGGTTTTGGGAATTAAGTCAAGATACATTGGAACATTTAGATCTTTCTCAAAACCTTCTGGAGGGAGATATACCACAATTACATTGGAAGCGATTGTCGTATATCGGGCTTCGAAACAATTCATTCCAAGGATCACTCCCAATACCTTCACCTTCCACTTCTTACTTTCGTGCTGATCATAATGGTTTCACTGGTGAGATCCACTCTTCAATTTGTCAGTTGAGTTCACTCTTAACATTGAATTTGCATAACAATAAACTCTTTGGAAATGTACCACCATGTTTTGGTAATATAACCAATCTTGTGGATTTGGACTTGAGCAGCAACAACTTGCAAGGGCCATTACCACGCTCCCTAGTCAAATATGTGAACTTATCATGGCTAAATCTCAGTCACAACGAGTTCAGTGGTACCTTCCCACATTGGCTGGAAGTATCAAATTTGCAGAGCTTTGATTTGCAATCCAACAAATTTCATGGTAGGATCAACATCACTACCCTTGCACTCTCCTTTCCTAGTCTTGGTCACTTATCTATTTCCGGCAACCATTTTACTAGTTTGTGGCCTACGGAGGATTTCTCAAACACCTCATTGTACATAATAGACTTGTCCAACAATAATTTTGGAGGCCCAATTCCACTTCCATCTCCTATCACATATTATTATTCTATTGCAAGTAATAATGTAATGGGAATGATCCCTTCATTGTTCTGCAATGCCACCGTCCTCAAGATCATCATCTTGTCTAATAACGACTTGACAGGTAGCTTGCCTTGGTGCTTTACAAATTTAAGCACCCCTTTGTCAATTTTGAACTTGCAAAAGAATCACCTTGAGGGCACAATTCCTCAATTATTTCCAAATATGTTGATGACTCTTGACTTGAGTCAAAATCGATTTGAAGGCGCATTGCCCCGATCCCTTGTCAAATGTAAAGATCTGGAAGTTTTGGATCTCAGTCATAATTGGATAGAGGATACATTTCCGACATGGTTGGGAACACTCCAAGAACTAAAAGTTCTTGTTTTGAGGTCAAACAGATTTAGGAATCTTTTGAATATTCCTAAGGGAACTCACCTCTTTCCCAAGTTACACATTTTGGACCTCTCCAACAACAACTTTGACGGTCCCTTGCCAACCAACTTGATTGTGAACCTTCAAGCCATGATGGATAGTGAAAATGGGCAAGAAAAATCAGTGTATATGACCTCACCATTGCCTATGACCTCATCATTTTATGAGAATTCCATTACCGTGACCATAAAAGGGCAAGAGTTTGAGCTAGTGAAGATCTTGACTATTTTCACAACCATTGACTTGTCATGCAACTCTTTCCAAGGGGATATCCCAGGAGTCATTGGACGTCTTCACTCTCTCATAGGGCTCAACCTTTCTCATAATCACCTTATAGGTTCCATCCCTCTTACTCTAGGGAACTTGACTAATCTTGAATGGCTTGATCTTTCTTCAAACAAGCTCAATGGAGGAATTCCTAGAAAATTGGGAGATTTGACATTCCTTGGGTGCTTAAACCTCTCAAAGAACCAACTCACTGGTCAAATTCCTCAAGACAAGCAATTGAGTACATTTTCAAGCGGCTCGTTTGATGGGAATCCAAGCTTATGTGGAACTCCATTGCCAAAAGCATGCCCTAGCGATGCTCAACCTCCTCAACCATTGCCCTTGCCAACTTTCGACCGCCAGGGGCATGTGGGTTGGTTTAAAGCAATATGGATAGGTTATGCATCCGGCATTGTAATCGGGATTTCCATATCATACATTGCATTTGAAACGGGAAGGCCCAAATGGCTCTTGCGAGTTGTGAGAATGCTGGAGAGAAGTGCAGTGGAGTGGATAGAGGAGCTAAAGCGGAAGGCCATCAAATTTCATGGACAATGAAATTGTTGAAGAAGTTGTGTCTTTAAACTGCACAACGTAGATAACCTATATAAAGATGTCATAAGAGCAATTGGCAATGTCATTTTCCTTATAGAGGCTTGTTTCTAATGCCGTCTTTTATCATTTTTTGGTGCAAATATTTATGTTTAATTGAGATGATTAATACTGGGATATGTTAAACAGACAGCTTTAAAAAAAAATGAAGCAAAAAATAGAAAAATAGCAAGTTTCTTTAACCTTTCCAAATGTCTTTTCCATCTTCCCATCTGCGCAACTTTTATATGTCCATGAAGAATAAGAAGTGAAGAATAGACCCATTTAGCCAAAGTTGTTAATAAATTAATCTGCCAATGAAATAATGTCCTTAGGAGTAAATGCTAAAATCTTTAAAGCTGCAGGTCAGTAGTAAATTGTGGACTGTAAGCTATTATACATGAACTCCAACAGTAACTGGCGCAGATCCCTCATGTAAGATTCAGTGCTAATACCACGGGAATATACATATATTTGGGAGCAAGGTAGGTCTTTGAACTCAAACTGAATGAATAACATCAATAAACTAGCACAAATGTCTAGTTCTCTAGGCCGAGTTGGGTCACTGTTCGATAACTTAATTTTTGGAGATGAAGTCCTAGTTCTGCATGGGGATATTGATAATGGGGTTGTCAACGATTTTGTTCAGTTCGGATTTCCATGATACTGGAACCAAGCCGAACAGAACTGAAATGAAAATGTGCTTGACCCAACTCAAACGAAGACCCGAACCGTGTGTAGCCCAAGTAAAAAATATAGCCTTATCAAGTTTAAGGCATCCCTCAACTCACCATTTCACCAGAAGAAGTAGAAAGATAATAATTCGGAAAAGTTTTGATTTGATAGCCTTCTCATTATCGAACTCCAACATTTCTCAAGCATCTCTGACGGCGACTGTTGTGCGAACGGAAATGATACATTACAGAACTTGTTTACCTCGAAACCGAAAATGAAAAGGAAAATTATTGCAGAACTTTGATATGGAAGTAAAAGAGTACTAGGCCAGTAGCCGGTTGGCCCTGCAATTATTCCAAACGGCCCACAACTGGCGGAAAACGTCCATATGTGCCTCGATGAAAAACTGGCCCTAAACGAGTGACTGGAATTGTTTTTGATATATCGTTTGATATGTTGGAACAAGTAGTGATAACAATTTTGGCGGCAGATAAGCCTAGTAATCTTCAAAGTTCTAAATTGAATATTTCGAGGATATTGTCTTCGTTTTGGACGGAATTACAAAAGAAGAGAAGTTATGATCAATGGCAACCCAAGTTTTGGAATTAAACCAATTGAGACCAAACAGCAATTATCGACCGAAATTGTCCCGCATTACTTGTTTCTGTCATCATCCTATCTGATTTATATACTTCCGTTGACCAAATAATGCTTTATAAACTTTAAATAGGACATTAATATCGGGTCACTCATATGCATTCTTCATCATTCTATATTAAAAAATAAAATAAAAGATGCTAACATAAAGATACACGGTCAGACTAAACCAAATCCTACCTCTGTTTTTATTGATATGACTTGCAAGGAAGGAGGGGATGGTCTATCTTGGCGCCTTACTTGTCTTCATGCCCCTGCAGTCCATCACTTTCGTCAGCAGGTTTGGCATGATCTCATCCAGATAAGTCTTGCCAATGTTCTTCCTTGGGTTTGTATTGGCGACTTTAATGAGATCCTTTACCACTGGGAGAAGCAGGGGGGACGAGCAGTAGATTTTAATAGATTGGCCTCTTTCCAAGAAGTTGTGAATGACTATGGGTTAATGCACATGGAAGCGAAGGGCTGCGCCTTTACTTGGACCAATAATCGTCAGGGGCCTGCTTTTATTAAGGAATGTCTTGACCGAGCTCTGTGTTCTATGGAGTGGCGTCTACTTTTTCCTGGGGCCGAAGTTTCTGCTCTCCCAGCAATAGCATTGGATCATAGTCCGCTCATTCTCAACACTATGTCCACTCGCACTAACACACAACGCCACTTTATGTATGAAGCATACTGGAACCAAGATGTAGAGTGTCGGGACATAATCAGCTCCTCTTGGAATTCTTATCATCTCAAGAATGCATCAATCAAGTTAAAGATCCAAGCTGTCTCTGGAGCTCTCACAAGGTGGAGCCGCACTAAATTTCTACATAATCGTAACCACGCGCACAATTTACAACAACAATTACAGCAGCTTCTTAATCGTCCTCATGGTTTGTATGACCATTCAACAGCTAAGGCTTTAAAAGAAGAGTTACAACTGGTGTGGAGTCGTGAAGAACAGTAGTGGGCTATGAGATCTAGACTTAATTAGCTGCAATGGGGGGATAAAAATACCAAGTTTTTTCATGCTACTACTATTCAAAGGCGTCAGCAGAATAAAATTACTATGCTTCAAAACGATAATCATTTTTGGGTACGAGACCCTACAACATTGCAAGAGATGGCCACCACTTACTTTTCAAAATTATATACCTCCGCTGGTCACCGCAATTATGAACCTATCTTGTCCCAATGCCATACCATAGTGACACATGAGATGAATCAGTGGTTAACTGCAGCTGTAACTATTGAAGAAGTCCATCAAGCTACATTTCAACTAGGGGCCACCAAAGCTCCGGGTCCGGACGGTCTTAATGGTCTATTCTACCAGACGCACTGGGATATTATCAAAACTGATATCTTTAGAGAAGTAAGTCATTTCTTTACTTCTGGTACCATGCCTTTATCAATAAATCGGACACTGATTTCTTTAATTCCCAAAGTTCCCCACCCTGAACGCCTTGACCAATATCGCCCTATCAGCTTGTGCAATTATGTGTATAAAATTATCTCAAAGGTCATAGCCAATCATTTGAAACCTCTGCTACCAGTTCTCATTTCAGAAGAACAGTCTGCTTTTGTTGGGGGTCGACAGATACAGGATAACATTTTACTAGTCCAGGAAGTTCTTCACAAACTTAGGATCTCACGAGGGAAGCGCCGCTTTCGGGCCATTCTTAAAGTTGATATGATGAAGGCATATGATAGGGTTGAATGGGATTTCCTCAAAGACTATCTTCTTAAATTGGGATTTCATCCTATGTGGGTGCAGTGGACAATGTAGTGTATTACAACCCAATCTTCTTGTGTGAAATTCAATGGACAGCACCTACAATATTTTCATCCTTCTAGAGGTCTTCGACAGGGCGATCCCCTTTCCCCATATCTTTTTATATTGATGGCCAACCTTTTATCAGTTTTAATTCACAATGCCATCAGTACGGAAACTCTCAAAGGCATTAGACTCAACACATGGTGTCCTTTGTTGTCCCATTTGTTCTTTGCAGATGATGCTATCTTTTTTCTTGATGGCACTATTCGAGAATGTCATAATTTATCTAATATCTTACATCAATATTGTGTAGCTACAGGGCAAGCCATTAATTGTAATAAATCCGGCCTTTTTTTCGGGAACGCCTGTCCTGCTACTTTACAGCATAACATGGCTAGTGAATTACGTGTTCCTATCTTGTAGCAGTCTGGGAAATATTTGGGGATACCTTCTGATTGGGGGTGTTCCAAAAGGGATATGTTCTCTTGGGTAATGGGGAGAGTAAATAAGAAGTTGGAAGGGTGGAAAGAATCGCTATTATCAAAAGGAGGGAAGGAGGTCCTTCTTAAAACTGTTGTACAGGCTATTCCTCAGTACGCCATGTCCATCTTTAAGCTCCCACTCTCTATTTGCCGCTCGATTGAGAAACGGATTGCCAGGTTTTGGTGGCAGACGGATAAAAATAGATCTGCCATTCATTGGAGGAGTTGGGAAGTCCTGACAAAACGAAAGGAAGAGAGCGGCTTGGGATTTCGAGATCTCTTGAGTTTTAATAAAGCCATGTTGGGCAAACAAGCTTGGCGTCTATTTACTAACCATTCCTCGCTATGGAGTAAGGTTTTTAAGGGTATCTACTTCCACTCCAGATCATTTTATAATGCTGAACGAGGAGCTCACCCATCTTGGGGATGGCAGAGTATCTTAACGGGCCGAGACGCCATCCTACCCAACATACGTTGGTCGGTAGGTGATGGCCGATCAATCAATATTCGTCATGATCGATGGCTTCCCATGGGTGTATTAGGAGGACCATCGCTACACGAGGAACCCCAATTTGTTGCTGACCTTATTGATCAACATTCTGGTACTTGGAATGTCCATCTACTGACCAATTTTTTCGATCAACAGATAAGAGACCATATTACATCCATCCCTATCAGACCCCATTGTGCTCAAGATCAACTAATGTGGACTGCAACCACAGATGGCTCTTTCACAGTTAAGTCTACTTATCACACTATTCAAGCATTAACAGTATTTCAACCCCCTCTTTCGACCCCCACCTCTTATCAGAATCCACGTTGGCTGTGGCGCAAACTATGGAAATTGCAATCCCCCCCCCCCCCAAAAAATTAGGACCTTTATGTGGTCCATTTGTCAGAATGCCCTAGCAACCAGAGTTAATTTATATCACAGACATGTCATTCCTACTCCTATTTGCATGCTTTGCAATCAGAATTCACCCGAGACTCTTGAACATATTTTTCTGCTATGTCCCTGGGTAACAGAGGTATGGTCTCATCCCCTTTTGCATGTACATATTACTCCCACAGCAGTACAAAGAATAGACAAATGGATTATAGAGCAAGTCCAAAGCAAACATAACTCACCTGGTTTGGAGATCCTCGCATCTGTGTTGTGGCAGATTTGGCGAGCTCGTAATGGTTTCATTTTCCGAAACCAGCAGCTTCAACCTTCTCTCGTGGCCGAGGCAGCGCTTGCTGGGAATCACGCCGCTCATCTTGTTGCCTTCTCCTTCACCAGTAAAGGTCGATCGCTCCTTCTTGGGGAAACCCTTTGGAAACCACCTGATCCGGGCACCCTGAAAGTAAACATAGATGGATCACACCAACCAGGATCTACAGAGGGTAGTATGGGTTGCATATGCCGAGATCATCTTGGTCGACTCACTGATGCTTTCTCCTCGCATTTTGCCGCGTCTTCGGCTTTACAGGCGGAAATTCAAGCTCTTACTTTGACACTCCACCGTCTGATACGCCAAGGCTTCACTAAGGCTCGCCTTCTCCTTGAATCTAATAGGCTGGTTTTAGTTGAAACTCTTAATCACCGGAGGAAGCCACCATGGGATGCCCGATCTCTGTTCGAAGAAGCTGCAGCGCTGTTGTCCCTCTTCTCTAACCTAACTCTCTGTCACTGTCAACAAGAGGCAAATGTTGCCGCTGATTGGGCTTCAAAGGCCTATAATCGGTCTTCTGTTTTCCAAAGTTGGACTTTATTTCCTCCTCCTCAGTTACTAGATCTCATATGTGCCGATGCTTTAGCAGCTGGCTGTAATGGATGTTGATTATATATCTAGTTTCTTTTCCGACCAAAAAAAAAAAAAAGACTAAACCAAATCCGTCATAGATGTCAGAATTTTTCTTTCTTGAACATTCAACAACCAAATCAATGCCCATCTAGGATTGTTCAATTGACAAAAATTAATTTTATTCTCTTGATTTTCTCTAGCGGTGTCTTTTCAGGGCAATGTACATGAATTCGCTGGCTACAATCGAGAAAATGAGAAACGGATCGCGTAACATTAAACATCAGAAAAAAGAATATCTAAAGTGCCAAAGCATAGTATAGGGAGACATTTAAATGTCAAAAGTTATGAAAATGACACTTAAATGCCATTTTTTTTTTAAATGAGACACTTGAGCACTAAGTCCAACAAACCCCACTAGAAATCCTACATGGTAATTTTTTGTTAATATTACTCACCTACGTGGCTCGCCGAATAATTAAGTCAACAACGGAGAACCAAAACGATGTCATTTTTTTTATAAAAAAATTAATATAAATATTAATTAAATTAAAATTTTTAATTAAAAAAAAAAAGATGAGGCAGAAGGCAAGGGCCCTCCCCATTGTCGCCAAGAAGAGTTGGTGACGGTGAGGGAAGGGTTGATTGAGGTTGTTGGGCCTTGGCCAACCGACAAGGGCTTGCGATCCTTCACCTAAATCTGGGGTTGCCCCAACTGACAGCGGCCCTTGGCTCGACGAGGGTTGGCAAGGATTTGGGGGAGAGTTGCGACCCTGGCCCCAAATTTGGGCGAGGGCTCAGAGGCCCTTGCTAACGATCACCGAGCCCTTGCTAACAATCACCAAGCCCTAGCCCTAGGGCCTAGCAACCCCAGCCGACCCTTCTCCCACCATCACTAGCCCTTACCGACGATGGTGGGGAGGCGGCGGAGAGGGTTGAGCCCTCACCGTTTGCAATCTCCATCTTTTTTTTTAAAGAAAAAAATTAGTTTTAAATTTAATTTAATTGATCAAGACATCCTTGTTTAGACATGTCAGTATGCAAAATTGAAATTGATCAAGACATCCTTGTTGGAAAGATGCTAAAGCCTAGTAAAAGTAAAATTTGATTGGGAAGTTCTACGTTATTGGTTGGGATAGTTTAAGAGAGCATGTTAAATGCTTTTTACGTTTTCTTTTTGTTGTCTTTTCTGTTTTACCTCATCTAGTATTTCTATTTTCACTTTCAAGTCCTCTTTTACTTTTTAAATCAATCACTATTCTTCATGACTACTTTTCATGGACTTTGCATTCCCAATTGCATATATGAACTTATTAAATTCTTTTCTGTTTAATTTGATTAAGTTGGGTTGGCCAGAGAAGTCTCTAATTTCTCTAGATTGTTTACATTCTCTCTTTAATTTGATTAGGTTTTATTATTCAAAGAAGTCTCTAATCCCCTTAAATTGTTTTTGGAAGGGAAAAAGAAATGAGGGGTGCTATAAGAACCTTGTGAAATCTATGAGGGCTGACCTTTTTTTTTTTTTTTGTTAAGAATAAACGATATATTAAGGCGTAAGATAATTACAACCGCTTGCAACAGCGTCCGCATACACAAGATCCAAAAGCATGAAAGGGGGAAAGATATTCCAGTTTCGGGCTTGATCATGACGACCATGGGCCTTCGCGGCCCAGTCAGCCACTGAGTTGGCCTCCCTCCTGCAGTATCTTAGACGCAAGTTAAGGTACGAAAGAAGTAGTCACTTGACCTCTTCGAAGAGAGGTCTGTCCTACCATGGCGGCGGTTTATTCCGGTTCAAGATATCCAGCATGATCCAGCAATCCGACTCAATTTCCAGGCGAGCTGTATGGAGTCCCGTCTTCAGCAGGTGGTGAAGGGTAAAAGTGAGCGCTAGCAGCTCAGATTGAAGCGCCGAGGTCGCCAGAAATTCTGCATAATACACATCGGTAAGTCTGCCCTGGTAATCCCTACTGATGCACGCCATTAATCCCTTGTGACTTCCCTGTTGGTAAGCCCCATCTATATTACATTTTAGGGTGCCACGATTCGGGGGTCGCCATAGAGATTCCGAGTACAGATCAGTGGATTGTTGTTTCCTCCGTCTGGGGTTAGATCGATCGTAGCTGCAAGTTTGTGCTTGAGCATCCGAAACAACAAGATGGGGCGTCGGCTTTTGGTGCTTGAAAATGAAATTATTCCGGCCCCGCCAAATCTGCCATAAGACATGCACAATTAGCTCTATCCCAGGTACTGAACGCTGACTTCTGACTTGAGTGGTGATCCAATCTGTGATACTGTTAACTGGTGTTGTGAAATTGAGTGCGCTTAAATCAGCATGCTTCCATACCTCCTTTGTCCATGAACAAGAGAAAAACAGGTGCTCAATGGTTTCTTGAGTTTGTAGATCGCATAGGTCACAGGTAGGGTCGGAAGTAATATGACGTCTAAACAGATTAGCTTTTGACGCGAGTGCATTGTGGAAAACTGACCATAAGAACATTCTGATTTTAGGCTCTGTGCGCATCGTCCATATTCTTGTCCAAATTTGCCTATCATGTCTGTAGGTTGTTGAGGCTGTATTGGCGGACTGGTTGAGTTCTGTAGAGATGAGGGATTGATAATTACTCTTTACTGAATGAAGACCATCCTTTGTTGCTACCCAGATTAACTAGTCAGAAGCAAAGAGTGGTCTAATAGGTATCTTGATAACCTCACTGGCTATAGAGTCATCATAATGCTGCTGAATAAGGGAAAAATTCCAGGAATGGTGGTGAGGGTCAATAAGATCAGCCACCAATTCTGGTTCATCTCGAGCAAGAGGCCCTGGGATTGGCCCAATAGGTAACCAACAATCCTGTCGAATACGGATACGTGTACCATCACCAACAGACCATCTCAAATTCGGTAGAATGGAATCTCTTCCAGTAAGTAGACTTCTCCAGCCCCAAGAGGGTCTATACCCCATTTCAGCTTGTAGAAAGGACTGAGTAGGAAAATAAATGCCCTTAAATAGTTGACCCCATAAGGATAATGGACTGTGAACTAATTTCCAGGCTTGCTTGCCAGCAAAGCTTTATTGAAAACCATCAAGTCACGAAAACCCAGACCTCCACTATGTTTACTAAGCTTTAGTGCATCCCATTTCTGCCAATGCACCCCTCGTCTACTCACATCATTCCTCCATCAGAAATGAGATATACGTTGTTCTAGTCCCTTGCAAATAGAGTTAGGAAGCTTAAAAACAGACATAGCATACTGGGGAATAGCCTGCACTACCGACTTAAGAAGGACTTCTTTTCCCCCTTTAGATAACAGACGTTCTTTCCATCCTACCAATTTTGCAGATACCCTTGCCAAAATCCAAGAGAACATTTCTCGCTTCGATCTTCCCCAATCAGAGGGTATACCCAAGTATTTACCGAAACGTTGTAGAACGGGAATTCTGAATTCTCTTGCCAAGTTATCCTGCAAACTCATCGGACAATATTTACTGCATATCATACCCGATTTGTTCCTGTTAATAGTTTGTCCGGTAGCTAGACAATATTGATTCAGAATATTGGACATGTTCTGACATTCAGTGATTGTGCCTTCCAGAAAAAATACTAAATCATCGGCGAAAAGTAAGTGTGATAGAGTAGGACATGATCTGGCAAGCTTTATTCCTTTAAGATGTCCACTATTAACTGCTTGGGTGATCAAAGTGGAAAGAACATTTGCGACTAGTACAAAAATGTAAGGAGATAGAGGGTCACCTTGACGAAGTCCTCGTGAAGGTTGAATGTAAGGTAGTAGGTCACCATTAAAGCGTACACTGAGAGATGTTGTGGTTACACATTGCATGACCCATAATACCTATCGAGGATGAAAACCCAACTTAAGCAAGTAGTCATTCAAAAAATCCCACTCCACTCAATCATACGCCTTATGCATGTCTGTCTTAACTAAGACTTTATGCCTTCACTTCCATTTTCTTGCTTTAAACTGATGCATTACTTCCTGGAGTATTAAAACATTGTCTTGAATATGTCGACCACTAACAAAAGTAGCTTGTTCCTTAGCAATGAGATTCGGTAGCCATGGTTTCAGTCGATTTGCAAGAACTTTTGAAATTATTTTATAAGCATAGTTACATAGACTGATTGGCCTATACTGCTCTAGACTTTGAGGGTGATTGGTCTTGGGAATCAAAGCAATAATGGTTCGATTAAGCTTTCTGGGTAAGGTACCTGAAATAAAGAAATCATCCACTAACCTTAAAAGATCATACTTAACGATGTCCCAATGGGTCTGGTAGAAAAGTCCGCTCAATCCGTCTGGGCCTGGAGCTTGAGAAATTCCCAACTGGAAAGTTGCCTTATGCACCTCTTCCATAGTGACTGAGGCAGATAAATGGGTATTCATTTCTAATGTAACAACTGAAGGGCATTGGTCCAAAACAGGGCCATAGTCCCGAGCTCTCTCTGAAGTATATAACCGTGAGAAAAAAGAAGTCGTCATTTCCCTTAAAGTTTGAGGATCTCGTACCCATTCATCATTGGCATCTTGTAGCATTATGATCCGATTTCTCTGGCGTCTTTGGATGGTGGAAGCGTGGAAAAATTTCTAATTCTTATCCCCCCAGCGCAACCAGTTGATTCTAGACCGCATGGCCCAGAATTGCTCCTCTTGTTGCCATAGATTTCGTATTTCGTCCCGAATAGTAGATGCAGCCTCTGTTTCACTGGAGTTATGAGATGGATTGTTGGTGAGGTCGGTTAGCTATTGGTGTAATACATTGATTCGTAGATGACCATGCTGAAATTTCGCACGACTCCATGCCTGTAAAGCCCTCGTTACAACCTGAATCTTGTGATCGAAAAAAGACTGATGATACCTGCTTGAATTCCAAGTTCTAGTTATAATATCCTGACATTCGGGATCCCTATTCCAATATGCTTCATAAACAAATTGTCTGCTTCTCTTGCCAGGCTGCCCTAGTGTATTTAAAAGGAGGGGGCTATGATCAGAGCCCACTGCCGGCAATGCCAATACCTCAGCCTCAAGATATAAAACTCGCCAGTCGGAAGTGCACAGGATCCGGTCAATTCGTTCTTTGATCAGCTCATCACCCACTCTTTTATTCGTCCAAGTAAACCGACAACCTTTACTCTCCACTTCCATTAAAGAACAGTCATTAATAAAAGACTGAAAAGAAGAGAGTCGAAAAGGAGCAACGGGCCTCCTGCCTACCTTTTCCATGGGTATAGTATGTCATTAAAATCTCCTGCACAAATCCAAGGCCAAGTATTGGAAATGCTAATCAGCCTCATCTCTTGCCATAATAACTGTCGCTTGTGATAGGAATAGGGTGCGTGAACACAGGTAATGCGCATAGTTTTATCCACACTCAAGTCACTGCACAGCATGTCAATATAATCATCCGAATAATGTAGGATATCTATAGATAAGTTATCCTGCCGGAGGAGCGCTAGACCACCTTTCAGACCATCAGGGTTACAAACAAAAAGCTGCTGAAATCTTAAACGACGTTGCAAATTGGTGAGAACCGGTTCAAAATTCTTGGTTTCCATGAGAAAAACCAAGTCGGGCTTATCCTTGGCCACTAAGGCCTTAAGAGCTTGAACTGTCAAGGGATTGCCCAGCCCCTGACAGTTCCAACAGAGTAGTTTCATTTGTTTTTGGGTGGCTGTTGAGGGCCATGAGGGCTGACCTTTTGGAAGCGCAAATATTGGACAAAAATAAGATGGGCGTAGGTGTCAATAAGCGAATTGGCCACAGTTCAAGTTTTTCTAAGCTTTCTCAAAATGCACCACAATATGTATATACATTTCTCATGAATAGTCATGCGGTTCACAATGATATTGGGTATGAGTGCGAGAAAGGTCCTTGGGGATCAATTGCTCGACAACTATAGAAAAACCCCTCTCCCACTCCCTTTCTCGACTGCTTTTGGGTCCTCTGGAGCCACTTTGCAAGTGACTAACAAAGAATATTTCTTCCTTTAGACTATGAAGCCGTAGAGGATACCGTTGAGGATGAATCGTCTTCTTGATGGCAGTGAACGTCAACCTTATCGCCATTGCTACATCCTGCTCGATTGATGTTTAAAGTACCCCTGAACCGTGTAATGACATATACTTACTCTAAGTATAATTTACCGTGGGAGGTGCTACACTCGACACAGAGCGCATTATGCTAGCTTAATGGCATCCACAATTTTGACCGTCTTAGAAATCAACTGAGTAGCCAACTTGTAATTAATGCTCTGGAGAAAGTTTTTGTGCAGAAACCCATTCTTGTCCTCTGGTTTTAGTAGGGAAATTTAGCACTTAAATTCAGAACACATAGGACGACACCGGACGATATCAAATAAACATGGGGACGTCTTGGCACGATGAGGTTTGTACCTGTTTCTGGCTGAGGAAAGCATCTAATGGGCCCTTATAAGTTTATGGACAGATGGTATCTATGGAAAAAGTTTGATCAAAAGACTTGACGTTTTCAAGAGTCCCACGAGACCCGGCTTCATTCAGTTGAGTCTTGAAAATTTAGTGCATGATAGTGTTAACCATTGGTGCGATCTCCCCATGTGCGTATTTCCAGCATGTGTAACAAAGGTAGAAGTAGACTTAGCCCCACAGAATGAGAACGATCAGAAATTCTCGTTTCTTCTGTTATTTTTGCTCTGGTGAGCACCATGGTAAGCGGGGATTAGCTTGTGGAATAAGAGCATAGGACCTGGTAAATTGATTTTGTTTCCAAAACATAATATGTAAGTGCAACTTTCATGCTTGAGACAAAAAGGTGTGAGGAGCTAAATTGACAAACAGAGCATCCGAAGGATGATCTCCCACTTTGTCACCGAAAAAGTAGAATTGTCTCGGGGATTGCATGATTTCCCTATCTCCACGAAGAGTCAATACTTCAAGTCATTCATAAGGATCTGAAAACAAGCAATGTACTTTCTGGGCGCTATTCTAAATCTTAAAATCTCAGACTTGGGATGGGCAACGAGAAAGAAGCAAAGAAGCAGAAAGGACAAGTACAAATAATGATGCTTAGAAAGCCTGCAGCTTGTTTCTTAGAAGCTCACCGGTCAACTTTAGGACAGTTTCGAGACATGATTGTTCAATAGTGGCTATGCCACCGGCACATGCCTTTGATGATTTAGAGTGAACTCTGATGAATGTGGATCTGGATAGCTTTTGGTAGAGATAGTGGTAAAAGGAATATAGGAGGTTTAATAAAAGTCATCACCATAACCATTTTGGACATTCAAGTAGCAGAATACAATTGTAATGTACTTTCAGCTGATATGTAAGTTTCTTTGATTTTGTTAACCTCTGGGGATTTATTCTCAAGCTATAGCTTCTGCTGCTGATTTTGAGCTGAATGGGATGGGATTAAACGCGAATAGAGGAGAAAGAACAGTTGAGGAAAATTTGGAAACTTCGAATCTCGATGGGAAATATCCTTGTTTGTAATAAAAAAAAAAAAAATAGACTAGCCGAGATTCATTCAGACATAGCTTTATATGAAGACTGTACTATACGAATAACATTGTTCTTTCTTTATTGGAAATCCCAAAATTTGCATTATCCAAAGACAAACTTAACCAGCACTCTTGAAGTCAGACAAATGAGCAAGACGTCAGTATATTCGTAGCATTCGATATCACTTGCAACAAATCCAATTGTATGAAAGCACATCACGCATTGGATTCCAGAGAAAATATAGACTGGAGTGATAGTAGGACATGTTCAACAACCTTGGAACCATCCAGGTCAAACTGAAATTGTATACTTCTACATCACAAGAAGGTGGATGTTAGTCGTAGAAAAAAATTACGCAGAGATTCTTGCTCTGACTTTTGTTTCGTCTAGACCAGGAGAGATTTTAAATTAGTTGACACATAACTCATTTTGATGTACACGCCACTGTTGTTAATGGCAATCTTCTTGATCTTGCGGCAACCTGCAATCTGGACTTCATCTGACACTTCTGCCTTCCCTGACCTGAAACAAAAATGGATTTAATTATGAGAAGCACAAAAGATCGGTTGAGCTCTACAATCACATGTAAAAAACTCCTTTTGCCACTGCATCTATTGTTTTATTATCTTTGTGTCATTATTGGGTTGTCATTTGGAGCTAATACTTTGAGTTCATAGCAGTCTATAAAAGATGGAGAGACGTTGATCTCTTCAGGCCAAAGATTTGAGCTTGGCTTCTTCTGTCCTGGAAGCTCCAAGAACAGGTACTTGGGCATTAAAACAAGATCACTCCTCGGACAGTTGCTTGGATTGCTAATCGAGACAACCAACTGATTCAAATGTTGTTCTAACATTCAGCCATAAAGGAAATCTAGTTCTTCTTCACTGAAAAATGTCACTACAAGTGTCATAACTTACATGCGGCACTCACATGAAAGCCATACATATATACATATATATATATATATATATATATATTTGCGATCACTTTGATGCCATAACTTTCATATGACGTTTACTTAATTGTCATAACTTTTTTTTTTTCCGATCAATTGGATGCCATATAATTTTTCAATCAATCACTTCATAACTTTTTAAAAACATTCACCATAAGTGCAATTCCATGTCAAATTTGTGACTCTTGGGTTAACATGTTTTAAAAGTTATGGCACTTAAATAAGTTATGACACCTGTGGTTATCTTATTCCTCTTCTCAACTAATCAAATGATGTCATTGGGTCTTCAATTTGATCCAGGTTTCTAACGAATCTAGTTTATCATCTCAAATTCGGATGGTACCTATTCATGGCAAAGCTTTGATTACCCATTGGACATGGTCTTAGTAGGTTTGGAATTGGGGTCGAACTTGAAACCAGATATGAATGATATCTACCACCTAGAAAAGTGTGGATGTCCTTACCCCTGGTCACTGCCCCTTCAAATTAACCACTCGGGGATTGCCACTGTCATGCCCCGATCCTTGAACGCGTGCCCGCGTCTCACTTGGTTGATTAATAGTGACGTCACAGGACGTATCGCCGACCCTTCTTATTTTAATACACATGCGAAAGCATATAATTATCCTCAGACAATAAAACAATGGGATAGGAAAGTATGACTAAATTCCAAAATTTAATAAATAACCACACTTATATACATTTTAAACTAGTGCACATATATATAAAGTAGGCTACCAAGTCATGCTCAACTTAAACAAGTCTAGGAACAAGATCTACAAGTAGGGGTGGGGTTCTACAAGCTATGAGTCCTCATCCACCTCCTTGTCATCTTCCTCGCCATCTTCCTCGCTCCAACTGGAGCTTTCACTAAACTATACAGGACTTCCAAGGTCTTCAAAATTCAATTCTAATGCATCTACGATAGGGCCCGGAGGGGGATTTGCATTGCCTTTCTCAAAGGAAGCCTCCAGAACACATAGAGGTATCTTAGACTCCGGCAAGGAAACCTCTCTCTGGCCATCTTGAGCCTGGCAATACCACGATCTATATCGATAGGGCACCTTGTGGGTGAAACCCACATTGACCCAAACTATAGATCTCACCAGCTCATAGGTCCAAACCCTAGGGCACCCATAAAACAGAAAGTAAGAGGTCTGCTCTGTGATCTTCTTAGGTCGACCCAAAAATTCAGGAGGGGCCATCTATGAACCTAAAATAGTTATTCAATAACCAATGAAACAACGTCTTAGCAAATTCTACCCCCTAAGACTCAATTAGTAAACCAATATGCTATCTAGGTTGCCTATGCACACACGGGTCAAAGGATTTTACCTTGGCCTCAGATTCCACCCGCAAATCAGCACATTTCAATAGGCACCTAACGATCACAACAGATCGATACATTAATCAAATCGACCTAGTTGATTATATATCAATCGGACCATTCACCGGTCATTCACATTCAATCAATCAATTTACAACATCAGATCAAAGCAATGATCAACCAACCTAGTCGATTACATGTCAGTCGGATCATCTCTAGGTCATTTCACTCCTCACTATATAACCTCCAATAGTACACTTAGTCACAGAGCCACATTAATGCTCTCGAGCATCGTTTTCGCCAAGGTGACATATATAATAGATAGTTACGTGTGTTCTTTAAGGCGCCGTTTTCACCAGTGATATCCCAATCACCGAACCACGTATGTCGGTAAATCACGTATATTCTCTCTCTCTGGCGCCGTTTTCGCCAACGTGATACATATAATAGACAGTTACGTGAGTTCTTTAAGGCATCATTTTCGCTAGTGATATCCCAATCATCGAACTACGTATGTCCATAAATCATGTCTATTCTTTTTCTCTGGCGCCATTTTCACCAACACGATGCATATAATAGACAGTTACGTGCGTTATTTAAGGCATCGTTTTTGCTAGTGATATCCTTAATCACCGAACCACGTATGCCTATAATGATGTATGTAATAGACCGTTACGTTCGTTCTTTAATACGCTGTTTTCGCCAGTGATATCCTTAATCACCGAATCACGTAGGTCCATAACATCATACCTGATTGGTCTTAATTACCAAGAGTATTTCCATTTCACTCTCACAATTCTCTCTACTTTAGCCCATCAAAGCATTATTGGTGCTAAATAATTATACTCGGCCATCTACCAATCAATTACTCAAATTCAACTCAATTTCAATCAATTTAGGAATAATTTCTCAAATGGCACAATCAATTCAATTCAACACAACGTAGAGCTCAAATAAATAAATGGACTGCACCACGATATCACAGCCTAATTTCCAAATAATAAATAATAAATTAACTAATTTTGAAAATTAATAAATAAATAGAATAAATCCAATTTAGGCCCTTAATGCCTAATTGGAGCCTGAGACGGCCGAGAAAAATCTCGAGAAACATTCAATATATAATAGTACGTGTCTACTAGCTAATTTCACAATCCAATTGCCTAACATGCATCACAATTAATTAAGAATCACTAATCTACTCTAATCTAACCACCTAATCTTACTTAATTAACACTAACCAATCATTAAGCATCATTAGCAAACTAAGCAAGGATTAGTGAGCTAAACTCACCCGTATTACAATCCGCTCGGATTGAAACGTCCGGAACGTCGCGGGGGGCGTTTTTCTCCAAAGCGGGCCTCGGGTTCAGGACTTGGAACCACCTCAAAATGGCCTTCAAAACCTGCTAGAAACCCACTAAATTCTGGTTTGATTGAGCTACAAAACAGAAGCAAACAAGCTGAAACAAGCGGCAAAGACCAGTAGAGACTTCAATAGTTTGAAAGGGCGGTCTATGGCGGTAGAACAGCCTCCGACGGACTTCCACAGCCCCTCACGGCTGCTGGACAGTCCCTCAAATACACGAACATGAGCAGGAACGATGTGGCTGGACGACATGAGGAAGGCAGGGGCACAGGTGGTGCTCGCGCGGGCGGTGGCACGCTAAACGACGACAGCGAGCCGGCATGAGGCGTGTGGCTCCTTCTCCGGCTTCTGCTGGTTTCGCACAAAGCCAAGGGAGAGGAGAGAGAGATGGATGACTAAGAGAGGGTAAAGGAGAGAGATGAGGTAGAGATGAGAGATGAGGGCCCCCTTTGGCCAAGTTTTCCACAAAAATATCTTCAAGAAGCAACCTAGGCCAAGTGTTTGCTCCATGGCTGGTATTCCTCCACCAAAACACTTCTAGAAGGTAAGTTGAAGAGGTCCAAAAGTGGTGGTGGATGGGGGCTACGAATTTGTCTCAATCTCCCCTCAATTGGATACTTGATGCAATACAATTTAACCTCAATTGGCCTCCATAAAATCAATTGATACCTCATTGATCACCTTAGCAATTTTCCTCACCCATATATCCATCATACTTCCTAAATTTGAAATCAAAAACACTCCCCGGCCTTTTCTGCACAAAACGGTCATAGACTGATTCGTTGCTCCTAGAATTTATTGTGATATGACAGAATCTTCAATTTCTGAAATCGGATTTGAATTGGTGGTTAATTTCCATTTGGCACGTTTTTAGCGTGACCTAAACTACCGAGTAGTTTTCAAAACTTTTTAGGGCAAATGACCTGTGGTCGATTTTCTTTGAGCCACTATGAACCCACTTGACTCCTTGACAACTCTTGATTGTCGTGAAAATCTTGAGGATTCAATTACGGACGCAGGGTACCAAAACGACAGTAAAATCATATTAGTACCAGTCAACAAGAATTTTACAATTTAGTAGAGTCACCCACGATCGGCCACACATCTCAGTCAAATAGATCTATCTCTGATCTCAAATTGATTTTATACTGTGCCATAATGGCTTCTAAAGATGAACACGGTTGAGAAGTCGATTCCTAGTCGAATTCTCAAGTCTATTGCCTTAAAATTCCTCAATGGCTTCACTGGATAGTCTAGTTATCTCGAGAGTGATCGGCTCTGAGAATAGCCCTATAGACGCATCAAAAAAATGCTTGATTAATTAAGTGGAAAAGAGGGTTGAAAATCTAGGATGTCACAACTCTTCCCCTCTTATAAAAATTTTGTTCTCAAAATTTAAATCTTTACCAATCATTAAACAAAAAAGTAGGGGTACTGTCGTCTCATCTAGTCTCACTTTTCCCGGTTGCTTCTTTAGTCCCGTGGTGTTGTTAGACCACTTTGACCAAGGGGACTATCTTGGTTCACCAAATCCAATCTTTTTGATTACGAACTAAATCGAGCTTTCCACGTACGACACTCTATCGTCCACATCTAATTATTCAAGATTTAGCACGTGGGTTGGGTCAGGTTCATATGTCCTCAACCTCGACACGTGAAAGACGTCATGCACTTGTGCCTACCTCGGCAACAACACAAGACGATATGTTAGGATCTCGATTCTTTTCAGAATCTCAAAGGAACCTACATACCTCAGTTTCAATTCTTCCCCTCCTTGCTGAAGCACAAGGTATCCCTCATTGGTGACACCTTCAGAAAGATGTAATTACCAATTTGAAACTCTTAGGGTCTTCAATGCTCAACGATTCAATTATTCTGGCGATTCTGAGTGGTCTATACTCTGGCACTGATACGGCATCCACTAACTGCTAGACCAACTCTAGGCCTGTAATCTTTCTTTCTCTGGCTTTATCTCCGCAACTAAAGTTCTGCACACTCTGCTATGCAAGCTTCAATAGGAACCATTTGATCTAGATTTGATATAGATTTGTCACTAACACTCCATGTAGACGAACTATCTGGCGCACATACAACTTTGCATGTCTGTCTAAGCCCAGATCCTTTTGTACTACCAAGAAGTGAGCCGACTTCATCAATCTATTGACCACAACCCCAAATGCAGTTATTACCCTTCTAACTCATCGATAAGCCTGTCGCAAAATCTAATGTGACTTACAACCATTCCCACTCGGGGGTCTCGAGAGGTTGTAAAAGTCTTCTCGGTTTGCACTATTGAACTTCCACTAACTAACTCGTCTGACACTTGTAATCTATCTGGTGACATCTATCTTTATAGCGGTCTACCAATCGGGCTGGCGCCGATTCCAACCTACTTTGTACTGTCGGGTCAAATACTGCAATACTATAGTGAAATTCCTAACAAGGTCTTCTCATCAAGTTCCATACTGATTGACATCTATCATCACCCACAATATTTCGACGTTCCATCTTCCGAAATTTGAAAGTCAATCTTTCCCTTACCGGTATCCTCTTGCAGGATTTTCTGAACATCCCGATCTGTCAACTAAAACGTCTTACTCCTAAACTGGACTTCCGATTCAATTCTGAGGGTGGCCATAAAATTCGAAAGGTGGCCTATCCAAATTTGAAAATCAAATCTCAAGCTCTCTTGAGTATATTCCACTTTTTGATCACCATCTGTGCAACTGAAGATCTCTGACTTAGTGCATTTACAATTTAATTCGTCTTTCCAGGGTGATATAGGACGTCACGATCACAATTCTTCCAAAATTCTAGCTCATAACACTGTCTTACATTCAACTCCTTCTAAGGGAATAAAAATGTTACGCTCCGATCCTCAAGCACGCACACATCACTTACCTTGGTCGATTTTAAATGCAACATCCCAAGACTATGTATCATCGACCCTTTCATTTTAAATAAGCACATACGAAAGCAATTACAAATCCCCAGACAATAAAACAATGTGATAGAAAAGCGGGCCATATTTTTCATACTGAAAATTCATAACCACACTTTTATACAAGCACCCCATAATATTCTACAATACTATTAACATAGGTCAGGTCTAACGCCTATCTACATATAAACAAGGTCTGACAAAACAGGATAGGATCTCATTCCTCATACGGGTCGTACTCGAGATCATCATCCCAATCATCCCCAGTCTCCTCAGAATCAATCTCATCCTCTTCAAGTACTTCATCTTCTGCTGGCTCATCGACAAGACTATCCAACAGGTAATTCTCCTCCGATCCCTCCTCCTTTGGCTCCTCTTCTTTAGGTTCCTCCCACTCCCGGTCCTTCTCTTGCTCAATGATCTCCCCTTCTTCCTCACTCCAGTTGGCACCCTCAGCTAAGTAGACTGATGACTCAAGATCACCTTTAAGCTTGGGATCCTTAGCATCCACTACCGACCCATCCTTAGGGTCTACTGTCCCCAGCCCAAATGCTGCCTCAAGGACGTATAAAGGCACATCTCCTTCCGGGATGGGACCCTCTTGTCGCCCATCGTGGTAGTGACGATACCACGATTGATACTCGTGGGGCACTTGAGCATTATAACCCACATCAACCCAAACCTTAGACTCTATTAGCATGTACTCTAGTCCCTCAGGGTGGTGGTCTATAGGAAAGTGGTATGCTTCTTTGGTAACTTCTTGAGGGATGCCAAAATGCCTAGGAGGACGAGGAGGTGGAGGTGTTGCCATCTAGAGACCTGAAATGGTTATACAATAACCATTGAGACCATGTCTCAGCAAATTCTACCCCCCAATACTCAATTAGTAAACCAATACATGATCGGGTTGCCTAAACACAACACGAGTCAAAGGACTTACATTGACCTCAGTCCAAACCTGCAATTCAAGGTTATACATAGATGTCCCACATATAACATCAATTAATCAGCCAATTCACGACATCAAATCAAATCATTGATCAATCGACCTAGTCGATTACATATCGGCCGGACAAATTCTAGATCATTTCACTCCTCACTATATAACCTTCAATTGTACACTCAATAATAGAGCTACAGTAATGCTCTCAAGCATCGTTTTCGCCAAGGTGATGTACAATAACCACTTTACATGTATGCTCTCGGGCGTCTTTTTCGCCAGGGTGATATATTAATCATAGAGCTAACATAAACAATTTACTATGCTCTCGGGCATCTTTTTCACCAAAGTGATATGTTAATCACAAAGCTAACATAATCAATTCACTAAGCTCTCGGGCATCTTCTTTGCCAATGCGATATGTTAATCACAGAGCCACGTGCTATATAATTCTTCTCCAACTCGATAATACCCGATATTATCATATCTAATTGGTCTTAGCCAAGAGTATATTTAAATCATTCTCACGACTTTCTCCACCTTATAGCCCATCAAAGCATTACTGGCGCTATATACTCATACTTGGCCATCTACCAATCAAACACTCAATTTCCATTCAATTTAGAATAAATTCTTGAAATATCACAAACAATTCAATTCAGCACAACGTAGAGCTCAATTAAATAAACGGACTGCATCATGACAATCAGCATAAAATTTCGATCGTCGCCTATTCCAGCCTTATTTTCGAAAAATTAATAAATAATTTCAAATTTTAATAATTAAATACTAAAAATTCAATTTAGGCTCGTAATGCCTAATTGAAGCCCGAGACGGGTCGGAAAAAATCTCGAGATGCATTCAATAAATAATATAGGCTATCCATTATCTAATTACACTAATCAAATGCCTAACATGCATCATCATTAACTAATAATCACTAATCAACTCTAATCTAACCACCTAATCCTACTTAATTAACACTAATCAACCCTTAAGCATAATTAGCAAACTAAGAAAGCATTAGTGAGCAAAACTCACCAGAATAACGCACAAGTCAAATCAATCCGACGGGAACGGCACGGGGAGCGATTAACTCCAAAGTAGGCCTAGGAACTGAGGCCCAGAACACTCCAAAAGCGGGCCTAGAAGTGGCTGGAAACCCACTTCAAAACCTACTGGTATTGGCTGCAAAACAGGAGGAATCAACTCGGTTTGGTGCGGGGAAGCTCGGTAATGAAAGATTGGACCAAACCGAGCCTTGGTAGAGCTTTACCGGCGAAGAAACAACCATCAACAGCCTCGGCTAGGCTTCCATAGACGGGAGACAGTAGCTAGGCGAGAGAGAGAGGTGGCCAAAAGGCGACGGCGTGCGGCAAGGCACGGCCAGGCAGGCGCACGCGAGTGGGGAGGGCAATCAACGGCGATGGTTGTGGCTGGCGGCAATGAGCTATTGCTATTCTCTCCTCCTTGATGGCTGGTTCGAAAATGAGAGGGGAGAGGAGGGGATGGCCAGCCAAGTGAGGTGAGAGAGAGGATATAGATAAGTGAGAGATAGGGGCTCCACTGAGCTTGATATTTCCACCAAAATATCCCCCAAAACCATCCCTGGCTAAGTAAAATCCCTTGGTCTCCATTGAACCACCCAAGCACTCCCCACAACCTTTGAAGTAGTCCATATTCGCTAGGCATGAGGGGGTTACGAATTTTGAGAGGGATGGCTTCAATTCAACACTCGATTCTCCTCAATCGGCTCTCATAAAATCAATTGATGTCTCATTTATCAAATTGATAATTTTCTTCACCCAAGAGTCCATCAAGCTTCTCAAATTTGCATCCGAAAATAATCCCCAGCTTCCATTGCACAAAAACGATCCGGCGACGACTTTTTCCCCGAAAGTCTCGATTGTCAAAAAAATCTTTTGAAACTAAGTCGATACTCCTATAATTTATTATGATATGGCAGAAACTTCAATTTTTGAAATCAAACTTGAATTAGCGTAACCTAGACTATCGGGTAGTTTTCAGAACTTTTTAGGGCAAACAACCCGTTTTCGATTTTCTTCGAGCCACTACGAACCCACTCGACTCAGTGGTGACTCTCGATTGTCGGGAAAGTCTCGAGCAGTCAACTATGGACACAGGGTACCAAAACGATAGTAAAATTAGATTAGTGTCGGTCGACGAGAATTTTTCAATTTAGTGAAGTCACCCAAGATCGACCACATATCTCAATCGAACAGACATATCTTTGATCTCAAATCGATTTTTAACTGTGCTGTAATGGCCTCTAAAGATAAGCACGGTCAAGAAGTCAATTCTTGGTTGAATTCTCAAGTCTATTTGCCTTAAAGTCTTTAATGGCTTCCCCAATTAGTCTAGTTATCTCTAGAATGATCAGTTCTGAGAACAGCCCTATAAGTGCGTCAATGAAATGTCCAATTAATTCAGTAGAAAACAGTATTGAGAATTTAGGATGTCAACACTCTTCCCCTCTTATAAAAATTTTGTCTTCGAAATTTGAACCATTACAAAACTTGATCAAAATGGTGGGGGTACAATTCTCTCATCAACTCTTTAGTCTCCTATGTTGCTCATTCAGTATCGTGGTGTTGCCAGACCACTTTGACCAACGGGATAGTCTTTGTACACAGAACTTGCTCCTTACGATCCACAATCTGAACCGAGCTTTTAACATATGACACACGGTCATCCATGTCCAATTCCTCGAAATTGAGCACATGAGTCGGGTTAGGCTCATACTTCCTTAACATTGACACGTGAAAGACATCATGCACTTGCGTCAATCTTGGAGGCAACGCAAGACGATACGCAAGGTTCCCCATTCTCTCAAGAATCTCGAACGGACTTATGTACCTCAAACTCAGTTTGCATTTCTTACCAAAGCGCGAAGTTCCCCTCATTGGTGACACTTTTAGAAAAACGTGATCACCAACTTGGAATTCCAAAGACCTTCGACGTTTATTTGTGTGGCTTTTTTGCATGCTCTGAGCAGTTTTTAGTCTATTTCTGATCATTATCACAGCTTCTACTAACTGTTGGACCAACTCTGGGCTTATAATCTTTCTTTCTCCAACTTCATCCCAACACATTGGCGTTCTACACACTCTACCATACAATGCTTTAAAAGGAGCCATCTTGATGCTTTGTTGATAACTATTGTTGTATGCAAACTCCACTAGGTGAAGTTAATCTTTCCAACTTCCCTTGAAGTCTATTACACAAGTTCTCAACATGTCCACGAGGGTCTGAATTGTCCTCTCAGACTGGCCATTCATCTGAGGATGATACGCCGTACTGTACTGAAGCTTTGTACCTAGTGCACTTTGCAAGCTTTTCTAAAAAGTAGCAATAAACCTCAGGTCTCTATATGATGTTATCATAACCGGCACTCCATGCATTCGAACTACTTGATGCACGTACAGGTCTGTGTGTCTATCCAGACTGAGGTTCTTTTGAACTGCAATGAAGTAAGACGACTTTGTCAGCCTGTCGACTACCACCCAAATCGAATCATTTTCTCTTTGACTCCTCGGTAGTCCAGTCACGAAGTTCATTGTGATATGTTCCATTTCCATTCTAGAATCGCGAGAGGTTGTAACAGTCCTCCCGGCTTGCAATGCTGGGCTTTTACTTGCTAACAGGTCAAACATTTGGCGACATGCTTGGCGATATCCGCCTTCATACCTAACCACCAATAATGTTGATGTAGATTCTAATACATCTTAGTGCTTCCAAGATGATAACTGCTACGATGCGCTTTAGATAAAATATCTTCTTTAAGCTCCATATCATCAGGTATAACCAAACATCCTCAGAACCTTAGTGTTCTATTATCAGAAATCTGAAAATCAACCTTTCTTTTCTCAGTGTCCTCTTAAGAATTTTCTGCACATCAGGGTCTATTGGCTGGAGTGTCTTAATTATGACCTGAACGTCTGGTTCAATTCTAAGGGTGGCCATAAGACTTGAAAGGTGGCCTACCTCAAACTTGAATACCGAATCTCGAGCTCTCTCGATTAAGTTCCAATCCTTAATCAATATATGAGCAACTAAAGACTTTCGACTCAAAGCATCGGTGACTTTATTCGCTTTCCTGGGTGATATGGAATATTACAGTCATAATCCTTCAGCAACTCCATCCATTGGCGCTGTCTCATGTTCAACTCCTTCTGAGAGAACAGGTACTTGAGATTCTGATGGTTTGTGAAGATCTGGAATCTTTCACCATACAAATAATGTCTCCAAATCTTCAGCGCAAATATGATAGCCACGAGTTCTAAGTCATGTGTCGGGTAGTTTAGTTCATGAGGCCTCAACTGACGGGAGGCGTATGCAACAACTCTACCATGTTGCATCAATACGCAACCCAAACTTATAAGTGACGCATCACTATAGATCTCGAATCCTCCAAGACCATATAGAATCGTCAGTACAGGTGCGGTAGTTAGCTTTTCTTTAAACTCTTGGAAACTATGCTCGTACTTGTCTGTCCATACAAATTTCTCTTCTTTCTTTGTAAGCTTTGTCAAAGGTGATGCTAACGAGCAGAAACCTTTCACAAACCGTCTGTAATAACCTGTCAAACCTAGAAAACTTTTAATTTATGTCACTGTAGTCGGTCTTCACCACTTGATCACGGCTTCCATCTTGCTCGAGTCCACGGAGATTCCTTCTCCGAGAATCACATGACCTAAGAACGTAACACGAGTCAACCAAAACTCGCATTTGCTAAACTTAACAGACAACTAATGTGTCCTTAAAGTCTGGAGCACTAATCTCAGATGATTCTTGTGCTCTTCATCACTTCTTGAATAGACCAAGATATCATCAATGAACACGATCACAAACTGATCCAAATATTCCTTGAACACCTTGTTCATCAAATCCATGAAGGCAGCTAGAGCATTCATCAACCCGAACGGTTGACTTAGGAAATGCTGACTTAGGAATGTCCTCATTCCTAATCCTCATTTGATGAGATCCCATCCTCAAGTCAATTTTTTTAGAATATTGACGCTCCTTGCAATTGATCGAATAGGTCATCGATCCTCGGGAGTGGGTATTTATTTTTTATCGTTACCTAATTGGGCTGTCGATAGTCGATACACAGACGCAATAAACCATCTTTCTTCTTGATAAACAGAACCGGTGCTCCCCAAGGTGATGTACTAGGACAAATAAATCATTTATGTAATAATTCTTGCATCTGCACCTTCAGTTCTTTCTACTTAGATAACGCCATCCAATAAGGTGCCTTTGAGATCGGTTCTGACCCCAGGGCTAGCTCAATCACAAACTCTATCTCTCTTTCTAACGGTAACCCTAGCAGTTCTTTTGGAAAGACATCTGGGAACTCCTGTACCACTAAAATGTCCTCCACTTTCATTTCTACAATTGTCGTATCCACGACAGTTGTCAGGTAACCTTGACAACCCCCGTCTAATAAACGAGTTGCCTCTAGTGACGAGATCAATGTAATTGAGGGTCCTCCTTGATTCCCGACAAACTCGAAGCTCTTAACCCTTAACGGGTCAAACTGAATCGCTTTACAATAGCAATCCATTTTAGCTCGTTCCTTGATGAGCTAATCTATACCAATTATTAAATCGAAATCATACATGGCTATGACTCACGGATCAATTTCCCCCACTCGCTCACCAATCTCTAACTTACACCCCGAACATCCTAAAGTAGCAATAACTTTATCCTTCAAGGGTGTAGATATGCAAATTGTCAACTCTAATAATATAGGACTCAACCCTTACAACTTAACATATTACTCGGCAATAAAGGAATGGGTTGCTCCCAAATCAAACAAAGCATAAGCAGGTTGGTCATTGAGCGAAACCATACCTGTGATCACGTCAAGCGCAGCTTTTGCCTAAACTTGTGTAATTGCATATACGGTGCCCTGAACTGGAGGCCTCGACTGTCCTCCCTGTGGCGCATTCTAAGGCGCATACCCTCTTATCTGTCTCATCGACGGTGGCGACGGTAACTAAGGTTGCCCTCTTTGCTTCCTCGAACAATTCCTTGTGATGTGACCCTGTTGGCCACATTCAAGACATGGTCCTGTCCTAGCGGGGCACGTAGCTAACCCGTGTTGCCTTCTACACAAGCGACATGAATCAATCTTGCCGAACATTGGCCTACTGAATCCATTCCTCTTAAAGGGTGGAGCATGGGATTTACCTCAATGCATGGGTCTTTTCCCAGGCGAATCCCTTCTCAATGGGAGCTAAATCTCGATCTAAATGAGGCAACTTGTTCAATCAATCCTCGCTCTATCATCTGAGCTCGACAATAGACCTCTCTGAAATCCTTCAAGTCAAATGGTAGCAGAGGTTGTTTCAATTCAATATGAAGACTACTTTTGAATTTCCAAGCTTTCTCTTCAAGGTCTTTTATCAATATAGGAGCATACCATGACAGTTCTGCAAACTTGACCCCATATTGGTCAACTGTCATGCTCCCCTGGCGAAGATGATGGAACTCCTCTACCTTTTGTTCCCGAGCAGTACGTGAGAAGTATTGCTCATTAAAAGCTCCAAGGAAGGTGTTCCACACTTGGGCCACGCCTTCTGAGAACACAGTGTCCTTGGCAACTTTCCACTAAATGTTAGTGTTACCTTGAAGTTGGTACACAGCCAATGCCACCTTTTTCTCTTCATTGCACATCAAAAGTGCAAATGCCTCAGGGTCTCCGGTACCAACGAACCTCGGCGGTTTTAGCTTCAAAAATTGTTACACTAACTGGTGGATTGGCCTCCCAGCGGCCATAACTCTTGCCAGAATTTCAGCAGGGGCGACGGCAGGTGCAGCAGCAGGTGCTGCAGCAGCAACAACTTGAGCTGCGGCAGCAACAACTTGAGCTGCGGCTTGGTTCTATGCTTGCTAATCTATATGATTCCCCATTACTTCCAAAATTCGCATGATCCCATCTATCCTGAGATCAACAGGGACTTCTACCCTAGCACCAACAGGAGGTGCTGCCACTCCAGCATCTAAAACAGGTTGAACCATTCCACTCGCGCTAGCTTATGCTGGTGCTCGACCACGGCCTCCTCGGGTTCTGACTCAGGTCAGTGCTCTACTCCGAACTATAGCCCTACTGGTCCTCTTTGCAGGAGTTCTCGGCTCCTCGTTACTCATGGCTCAGCTTTACAAATTGATACCTGCTTCCAATTCCACAACGAATTAGAAATAGAGTGACCCAAACAACAAACAATTTTAGCACTCAACTACCATAGACATGCACCGGTTGCAAATTTAAAGGCCTTTCATACCATCTATCCTATGGTCAATGCTCATTCTCACTCCAACTTCTAAACTTCGCTCCGATACCACTTAAACCAGATGTCACGCCCTGATCCTCAGACACACGTCCATCACTTACCTTGGTTGATTTTAATGCGATATCCCACAACTATGTATTGCCGACCCTTTCATTTTAAATAAGCACATGCGAAAGCAATTACAATTCCCCAAACAATAAAACAATGAGATAGAAAAGCTAGTCATATTTTTCATACTGAAAATTCATAACCAGACTTTTATAGAAGCATCTCATAGTATTCTACAATACTATTAACATAGGTTGGGTTTAACGCCTATCCACATATAAACAAGGTCTGACAAAACAGGATGAGATCTCAGTCCTCATCCAAGTCATACTCGGGATCATCATCCCGATCATCCTCAATCTCCTCAGAATCAATCACATCTTCTTCAGATTCTTCATCTTATGCTCGCTCATCGACAGGACTGTTCAACAGGTAATTCTCCTCCGATCCCTCCTCTAGCTCCTCTTCTTCAGGTTCCTCCCACTCCTGGTCCTCCTCCTACTCGATGATCTTCCCTTCTTCCTCACTCCAGTTGCCACCCTCAATTGAGTAGACTGATGACTCAGGATCGCCTTCAAGCTTGGGATCCTTAGCATCCACCACCGACCCATCCTTAGGGTCTATTGTCCCTAGCCCAAATGCTGCCTTAAGGATATATAAAGGCACATCTCTTTTCGGGATAGGACCCTCTTGCTGCCCATCGTGGTAGTGACGATACCACGATCGATACTCGTGGGGCACCAAGGCATTATAACCCACATCAACCCAAACCTTAGTCTTTATGTACTCTAGTCCCTCAGGGTGGTGGTCTATAGGAAAATGGTATGCTTCTTCGGTAACTTCTTGAGGGATGCCAAAATGCCTAGGAGGACAAGAAGGTTGAGGTGTTGTCATCTAGGGACCTGAAATGGTTATACAATAACCATTAAGACCACGTCTCAATAAGTTCTACCTCCTAAGACTCGATTAGTAAACCAATACACCATTGGGTTGCCTAAATACAGCACGAGTCAAAGAACTTACCTTGGCCTCAGTCCCAACTTGCAATTCAAGGTTACACATAGATGTCCCACATATAACGTCAATCAATCATCCAATTCACGACATCAAATCAAATCATTGATTAATCAACCGAGTCAATTACATGTCAGTCGGACCATTTCTAGATCATTTCACTCCTCACTATATAACCTTCAACTATACACTCAGTCACAGAGCTATAGTAATGCTCTCGGGTGTCGTTTTCGCTAAGGTGACATACAATAAGCCCTTTTATGTGCATGCTCTCGGGCGTCTTTTTCGCTAGGGTGATATATTAATCATAGAGCTAACATAAACAATTTACTATGCTCTCGAGCATCCTTTACACCAAGGTGATATGTTAATCATAAAGCTAACATAATCAATTCACCGGATAAGTACACTATCAGTGCCAAAACTTATGTACGGCACTCACTTTGGTGCCAAAAGTTTCTGTCAGATTACTTAAGTGCCAAATCGAAGGAAAAACTATTACTTTGGTGCCACCGGCGAAAAATTCCTGCCAAAATGATTAGATGGCTTTTAAAAAAAAATCAAAAGGGCCTTTAAACAATGTCGTTTTCGGTCCTCCTTAAGAAAACGATGTCGTTTTTTGTCTTACATGGATGGTCTCAAGGAAATGACGTTGTTTAGCTCACATGGGGATTGAAATTAGGGTTTCTGCCACTCGGCCACCGTCGTTCGCCCGCCGTCACTCCGTCACCGTCGCTCAGCCACCGTCCCTCAACCATCGTCGCTCAGCCATAATTGTAGTTGCTTGACTAAGTGAGCAAGGAGAGATTGAGATTATTGCTCGAGTAATAAGTGGTAGGAAAAATTGGAGGCGAGGGCAAAGGAGGAGGAAGAAGATGGGTCGAAGGTGCCGCTAGTGCGCTGCTGCTACTGCTGGTGTGTTGCTGATGTTGTTGTCGGTGCGCTGCCGATGCTGCTGCTAGTGCCGTGCTGGTGCCGTTGCTGGTGTGGGTCTTCGAGGAAGAAGAAGATGAAGACGAGCTTTCCCTCTCTCTCAATTTAGGGATTAGGGTTTCTAAGTTGGGGGAAAGATGCCAAACGGCATCGTTTTGGTGTTTGGATGCTGACTCAACTCTCTGACGAGCCACGTCGGCTTCAAAAATTAATAAAAAAAAAAAGGCCACGTCGAATTTCCGACCAATTTGATCGGCGTTGGCATTGAAATGATCATTTTTCAAAATTTTTGACACTTAAGTGATCCGACAGAAACCTTTGGTATCAAAGTAAGCGTCGTACATAACTTTTGGCACTAATAGTGTACTTATCCCGTCAATTCACTATGCTCTCAGACGTCTTTTTCGCCAATGTGATATGTTAATCACAGAGCCACGTGCTATATAATTCTTCTCAAACTCGATAATACTCGATATTATCGTACCTGATTGGTCTTAGCCAAGAGTATATTTAATTCATTCTCACGACTTTCTCCACTTTATAGCCCATCAAAGCATTACTGGCGCTATATATTCATACTCGGCCATCTACTAGTCAATCACTCAATTTCCATTCAATTTAGAATAAATTCTTAAAATATCACAAACAATTCAATTCAGCACAACTTAGAGCTCTAATAAATAAACGGACTGCACCACGACAATTAGCATAAAATTTCGGTTGTTGGCTATTCCAGCCTTATTTTCGAAAATAATTTCAATTAAGCCCTTAAATGAACTCCGAAAATTCTGAGATTTTAATATGTTATAGTTGAGACCTAGAGGTAAAAGTCCCATGAAGAAATTGAAGTCTAATTCCTTCTGGATTAAAAGTTATAATTTTTATGACTCTCTCTAACTCTCGATTCACTGTCCAGATTCATCATCTTCAAAGAAAATCGTTTTCCCTGACCAATACTTGTCCGTTTATTCTCAAATTTTAGTATGTTTCTCCTCAAGATGTTGCTTACAACTCTTATCAAAGACACGAGATCAAATTCGGACTGTATACTTGCACAAAATTCACAGAATCACAATAGATCAACATAACAGTTTCCAGATCTAGTAACTTTGAAGAAAAATGGTTTCACCAACTAATACTTGTTCGTTTCCTTTCAAATTTTAATATGTTACTCTCCAAGAAGTCCTCTACAACTTTCATCAAGAAGTCAAAGTGAGATTCCAACTAGAACATCGCATGCAGCTCACGAAATCACCAAAGGTCGGACTATTTTTCCAGAAAACAAAATACTAGACTAAGGAACTACTCCCATAACTTCGAAAATCCTCACCTCCACCACCTTTGAAATTCACCATACAGCACAACAATTACAGCAAGCAAAGTGTAGATCAAAGGACTCACCTCAAATCCAAAGAAAGTCATAGCAAACACAACGGCAGGGCAAGGTGGGCTCGACGACGGCAACTAGGCGGACTCACAGACAACAGGTCTTCTTCTTTCCTTCCTCTCTCGCACGCTTGTCGGTCTCCCTCTCTCTCACGTGATGTCTCTCTCTCTCTCTCGGTACTCCTTGCTCACTCTACCCCCTCTCCCTCCCTTTTCTTCCCTTCAACAATGACTAGCAATCATTAGATTGCATGCAATTGCCACTTGGCTCTAGGGGATGGACACTTGGTAAGCTCCTCTTGCCACTTGTGGATTTTCATGCAGGTTGATGGCCTCAATGGGCCGGCCTCTCCCTCCTTCGGTCGATAGCAACACTTTGGGCTTCGTGGGCCAGGCCTTAGGGGCCGAACAGTGGGGGGTTTTTGGTGGGCTGGTTTTGGGCTTTAAGAAAAATCAGCCCATTCCTTCTCTAATTTTTCCTATTTAATCTCCACCTAATTATATACCTAATTACAAATTCTCATGGCCATAATATTTTGTAACATAAATTAATAAAATCAACCTATAAAGCGCACGACCAAAAATAGAATTTTTCCATCAAATAATTGACCATTGAAATTCTCAGCCCTAATCTATTGTAAATTATTAGACCAATGACCATAACATAGTCCGATGGCGCTTCCATCACCTATCCATGGTTCATAGCATATCCAAGAGTTGTCATGAAGTTTTAGGATGCCACAATTATTCCCTCCTTGGAGAATTTCGTCCTCGAAATTAGACATTTCCTATGTCTCTTTAAACAAGTGAGGGTACTTTTCCCTCATTTCATTTTCACTCTCCCATGTGGCTTCCTCCACATCATGATGTCGCCATAATATCTTAACCAATGGAATTTTCTCCGTCCTAAGAATTTGCTCCTTTCGATCCAACACTTGCACAAGCTCTTCAATGTACCTCACTTTCTCATCCACTTTGATGGCTTCATGATCGAGTATGTGACCAAGATCCGGATGATACTTTCTCAGCATCGATACATGGAATACATCATGCAAATTTCCCAATTTAGGAGGCAGCGCCAAACGATAAGCTACGTCTCCTATTCTTTCAAGTATCTTAAAAGGTCCAACAAATCTAGGGCTCAGCTTACCCTTCATTCCAAATCAAGATATTCCTTTCATAGGGGATACTTTAAGGAACACATGATATCCCACATTAAACTCTAACGGTCTCCTACGCTTATCTAAGTAGTCTTTCTACCTACTCTGGCCTGTTTTAAGTCTTTTCCTAATAATTTCAACAGCCTCAGTAGTAATTTGTACCAATTCAGGTCCTATCAATTTCCTTTCACCTACTTCATTCCAACAAACAAGAGTCATGCATCTTCTTCCATATAATGCTTCATATGGAGCCATGCCCATACTTTTCTGAAAACTATTGTTATAGGCGAACTCTATCAAGTGCAATTTTTCATCCCAACTCACCTTAAAATCAATAATACAAGCTCTCAGCATATCTTCCAAAATTTGGATCACTCTTTCTATTTGTCCATTTGTTTGAGGATGAAAAGCGGTACTAAATTGAAGCTTTGTCCCTAAAGCATTTTGGAGACTCCGCCAAAAATTTGAAGTAAACATAAAGTCTCGATCAGAGGTGATCGTTACAGGAATACCATGTAAGCATATCACTTGGCTCACATATATCTCAGCAAGTTTATCCATCGAGTAGTCTACGCAAACCACTAGGAAATGAGCAGACTTAGTCAAACGATCTACTATTACCCAAATAGAGTCGTGACCGCTTGATGTCCTTGGCAGTCCTTGCACAAAGTCCATCGTCACATGCTCCCATTTCCACTCTGGTACGTTCAATGGTCTCAATAGTCCTGCGGATTTGCGGTGTTCCGCTTTCACTTGCTGGCATGTTAAACATTGAGAAACATGTTTAGCTACATCCTTCTTCATGCCATCCTACAAAAATTGCTGGCGTAAATTTCTATACGTTTTTGTACTCCTCGAATGAATACTATAATCACTCATATGTGCTTCTAATAGAATTTCCCTTCTCACTTCTTCATTATCAGGAACACAGAGCCATCCTTGGCATCTTACTACTCCATCCTTAGAGACTTGAAACTCTCGTCTTTTCCCTAAAGACACAACATCTCGTATCTTCAAAATCTCCGGGTCAGATTTTTGTAGAATCTTAACTTTCTGAATAATTTCGAGCTCAATCCTTAATGCAGTGAGCATACCAGTAAGGTGGTCTATTTCCAACTTGAAATCTGAATCCACAATTGACTTTAACAGATTCCACTCTGTTATTCTTAGACTAGACATGTCCATAGCCGACTTCAACTAAGGGCATCTACCACCTTATTTGCTTTTCTTGGATGGTATCGTATTTCGCAATCATAATCTTTTAATAATTCCATCCACCGTCTTTGTCTATCATGTTCAACTCTTTTTGCGAAAATAAATACTTCAAACTTTTATGATTTGTATAGATTTCAAACTTCTCTCCATACAGATAATGTCTCCATATTTTCAAAGCAAACACTATAGATGCCAATTCCAAATCATGGGTTGGGTAATTTAACTCATGAGGTTTCAACTGCCTCGATGCATAGGCTATGACATTGCCATGTTGCATCAGAACACATCCCAGTCCTTTATGAGATGCATCACTATACACCGTGAATCCTTCAGACCCAGATGATACAGTTAGAATTAGGGCTATAGTTAACTTCCTTTTAAGCTCCTGAAAACTCATTTCACATTCTCCACTCCATTCAAATCTCACATTCTTTCGAGTCAATTTCGTTAAAAGGCCTGCCAATTGTGAAAATCCTTCGATAAACCTTCTATAATAGCTAGCCAAACCTAAGAAACTTTGTATCTCAGTCAGCGTTGTCAGTCTCAGCCAATTCACTACCATCTCAACCTTTGCAAGATCTATTGTAATTCCATTACCCGACACCACATGCCCTAAAAATATTATCTGGTCTAGCCAGTATTCACACTTACTAAATTTGACGAATAACTTATTATCTCTTAGCATTTGCAATGCTATCCTTAGGTGTCATTCATGCTCTTCAAGTCCTTTAGAATATATCAGGATATCATCAATGAAGACAATTACAAACTGATCTAGATGAGGCTTAAATATCCTATTCATTAAATCCATGAATGCGGCTAGTGCATTCGTTAATCCAAAAGGCATAACTAAGAACTCATAATGTCCATAACGAATCCTAAATGCAGTCTTAGGAATGTCTTGTCACTCCCCGATCCTCGGGGACGCACACATCCTTCTCCTAGGTCGATTTTAATATGCGATACCCCAAGACTATGTATCGTCAACCCTTTCATTTATTAAGCACATGCGGAAGCAGTTATAAATCCCCAAACAATCAATCGATGGGATAGAAAAGCAAGGCCATATTTTTCATACTGAAACTTATAACCAAACTTTTATACAAAACACAAACCAAAATGCTTCACAACTTTTTAATCTATCTCTATTCACATCAAAATGGAGATCTCAAAAGAAGATGGAATTTCAGTCCATCCGGATTGTACTCAAGATCCCTCTCAGGATTATCTTCTTCTTCCAAAAATCCTTCTCCTCAGGTTTCACCTCCGAGTTCTCCTTCTTAGACTCCTCCTCCTTAGCTCCTCATCGTGGTCCTGAAATGTTTTCCCCAAACTGGGATGAGACTACGTCTCAGCAAGTTCTACCCCACTAAGGCCCGATTAGTAAACCATTATACTATAGGCTACCTAAACACGCACAGGGCAAAGGACTTACCTTGGCCTCAAATCCCACCTGCAAATCAGTACAATTCACAATAGGCACCCATTTACTCCAAACAAATCGAACCAGTCGATTATATGTCACACAAATCATTCTCCATTGAGGAGTATCTAAAAGCTAGGCCACATGCATTCTCTAGGACGACATCCCAAGTCTCCAAGCCACGTGCCTCGAACCTTGGGCCCACATGCATTCTCTAAGGCGACCTCTTCGCCAAGGTGGTACATCAAGTCACCGAGCCACATGCTCTTTTAGATGCTATTTTCGAATACTGGACCCACGTGCATTCTCTAAGGCACTCATTCGCCAAGGTAACGTATCAAATCACCGAGCCACGTGTCCTTTTTATGATGCCCGGGCCCATGTGCCTTCTCTCAGGTGTTATCTCACCAAAGTAATGCATCAATTCACCGAGCCACGTGCCCTTTTAGATGCCAAACTCTGTCACCGAGCCACGTGCATTCTCTAGGAAGACCTACCAAGTCTCCGAGCCACATGCATTCTCTCAGGCGACCTCTTCGCCAATATGACATATTCAACCACTGAACTCACGTGCATTCTCTATGTGATATTCCAATTCACCGAGCCCACGTATTTTCTTTCAGGTGATAACCAATACCCAATGATTTCTCAATCAAATAATTAACAATCAACTCAATATGAATAACTCCTAAAAATTTCATAATTAAATCAATTCCAATAAATTTAGGGTAGATCCCTAAAATATCACAATTTATTTAATTCCATGCAACGTAGAGCTCAATTAAATAAACGGACTACACCACGACAATCAACACGAGATTTCGGTCGTCAGCCATCTCAACCTTAATTTCCGAAAAATAATTAATTAATTAATTAATTTCGAAAATTAAATAATTAATATTAAAAATTCAATTTAGCTCAAAATAAAGCCCGATTAAATAAACGGACTTCACCACAATCACCAGCATAAAATTCCGGTCACAGGCCATCCTAGTTGAATTTTCGGAAAATAATTAATTAATTAATTTAATTCCGAAAATTAATATTTAAATACCAAAAATTGCACTTAGGCCCGAATTGTCAAATTGAAGCCCAATAAAGGGTCGGAAAATCCCGAGCTACCCTCAATAAATAGTAGACCATATCTACTTGCCAATTACACATTCAATTTGTCTAATTTGCATCACAATTAACTAATAATCACTAATCTATTCTGATCTAACCACCTAATTGCATTTAATTAAACCTAACCAACCCCTAAGCACAATTAGCAAACTAAGCAGGGATTAGTGAGATTACTCACCGGAATCGCATGCAAATCGGATCAATCCAACGGGGGCGACGCGAGGAACAATACTTCCCAAAGCACGGCTCGAGTTCGGGGCCCGAAAACGGCCCAAAACAAGTCCGAAGGGGGCTAGAAATCCACTCAGCGAGGTTGCTTTCCGAGCTAAAAAGAGATACAAAACAACCACAAACCACTTCCACAAGGGCGGCAAGGCGTGGGGGAAGGCCGGTGGAGGTCCGGCAAGGTCAAACGGCGGCCGAAGGTGGCCGGACGAGGAACAAGGGCTGAGCAGAGGCTGAACAAGGGCTGGATCGCGCGGGGGAGGGATGGTAGCGAGCGACAGACGCGCGAGGGTGCGCGGACGGCGGAACGGCGGCGAGCGGTGGGCGTGCAGGTAGTGGTGCGAGTCTTCAAGCGAGCTGCTGTTCTTCTTTGCTGGTTTTGGGCTGGTTCGCACAAAGAAGAAGGAAGAAGAAGAAGTCGGTTACGAGGGAGAGTGGGGGAGAAGAGAGAGGAGAGAGAAGAAGAGATAAGAGAATTTGACTAGTCAAAAGTAAAAAGAAGAGAGAGAGAAGAGAAGCCAATTTCACATTGGCAAGGCAAGTGTTCGGTGGGGGGGGGGGGGGGGGGGGGTGGGAATCGCACGAGGGGGAGGGGAGAGGAGAGAGGAGAAAGAGAAAAAAGAGAGAAAAGAAGAGAGAGGGAGAAAGAGAAAAATAAAATAATACCATCAATCTTATTTTATTTCTTTTTCTCTTTCCCTTTCTATTTTCTTTTGGTCTTCGATTTTTCCTCCGATAATTTCTTTCTTGAAATTTCGGACTCGTTAATAAATTGACGAACGATGAGACAAGGTCCTAAAAAAAAGAATTATGACACGCTTAAAATTCGATTCCCGAAATCGAGTTCAATTTCGTGGTTAAAAATCGATCATACGTGATTTTAGCCCAATCCAACTAATTATGTAGCTTTTAGGGATTTTACTGCAGATACATCTCTTAACGGCTTCATCCAATAGGTTAGTTAACTCGTGAGTGATTAGCTCAGAGAAAAATGGCCATAGGCATGTCAACGAAATGCCCATTTCACTTTATCGAAACGGGGTCGAATTTCAGGATGTCACATGTCTTCTTTCTTTATCCTTAACTGATGGTATCCTAACCTTAAGTCAATTTTAGAAAAGACTGAACTTCCTTGCAACTAGTCAAATAAATCATCAATTCTAGGCAAGGGATACTTATTCTTTACAGTCACTTGGTTCAGCCATCTATAGTCAATACATAGACGCATCGACCCGTCCTTCTTTTTCACAAATAGAACTGGTGTACCCCAAGGTGAAGTACTTAGCCTAATAAATCCCTTATCAAGCAGCACTTGTAGTTGCACCTTCAATTCCTTCAGCTCCACCAAGGCCATTCTATACGGGGCTCTCAATATTGGTCATGTTTTAGGCATTAGTTCAATTTCAAATTCAATCTCTCGTTCCGATGGTAATCCAGGCAACTCCTCAGGAAACACATCCTGAAATTCCCTAACTATTCGAATCTCATCGATTTTAGCCTCTCCCTTAGTAAGATCTCTTACTACTGCTAGGTATCCTTGACATCCTTCGTCAAGTAGTTCACAAGCTTCTACCATTGAGATGATGGCTATAGAGGAGTTTGTCTGACCTCCAAAGGATTCAAAACTAGATTGATCAAGTAACATGAACTGGATCACTTTCCTATAGCAATCCACCTTAGCCCTATACTTATGGAGTCAGTCCATTCCTATGATAACATCAAAGTCATACATAGCCATCACAACCAGATCTATTTCCATACCCCGCTCTTCTATAGTTATCTTACATTTTGCACACATCATTGTAGATAACACCATATTCTTTAAAAGTGTGGAAACATAAAGAGGCGTCTCAAGGGGCGTAGTTTCTATCTTACTCAATTGCCTATATCTTTCAAATATAAATGAATGCGTAGCACCCGTGTCAAACAATGCATATGTCTTCTTGCCATTTATGAAAACCGTACCTGAGATAACATTTTTGGAAGCTTCCGCTTCCTCTTAGGTGACCGCATACACCCTTCCTTGTGCTGGTGGCCTCTGTGGATTCCTTGGTAGGTTTGGTCTAACAGCACTTTGTTGCATCTGTCGCACCGAGCCGACACTCAACTACGACCTCTCCTGTGGACAATCTCTCTTGAGGTGACCTACCCGTCCACAATCATAGCATTTCAACCGTCCATTACAAGGTCCTAGGCCATGTTGCCCATCACTTCTTCGACAAACATCATGCTGATAGGGTGCTTTCCCAATATTCAGGCCATCCCTAGCTTTTCCAAAATTTAAAAATTACTCTTTTTCTTAGAATCCCAAGTCTGAACTTGACTAGGATAAGGTCTCTTACCCCGTATGATATCACTAAAAGGTCAACTGTCTCTTAGACTCTGACTGCTCTCTCACCAGTTTCTGCTCTACCAACTGTGCCCTTTCATAAATCTCATTGTATTCTCTTAGACTCTAACTGCTCTCTCACTAGTTTCTACTCTACCAACTGTGCCCTTTCATAAATCTCATTGTAATATCTTATATTCAGAGGCACTAGTTGTTTCCTAATATCAGTCCTCAACCCTTTCAAAATCTCTTAGTTTTTTCCTCACGGTCCTCAATCAGCCTGGGAACATACCTAAACAATTTAGAAAATTTTGCCTTATACTGATCTATTGTCAGCTCCCTTTGTTCCAACTGAACAAATTCAATGATCTTTTTATCCTTGGCATAATCAGAAAAATGCTTCCTATTGAAAGCTCTAACAAACTCATCCCAATTTATATCAGTACCTGGTGGAAAGATCGTATCTCTTGAAGCTCTCTACCAAAACTTTGTATTTCCCTCTACCTAATACCCTGCCAAAGTTATTTTCTCAGCATCATTGCAGTCCAACAACCTGAAAATTCACTCCATCCCATCAATCCATTGTTCCGCCTCCTCAAGACTTCTTGTTCCACTAAACTTAGGTGGCTTCAGCTTTAGAAATTGCTCCACCAGTCCTTGAAGGTGGCGTTCCACTCTGGGTTGTTGCTGCGCTTGTCTTTCCATCAGATTTCCAATATTGACCAATGCCTGCAGGATGTCTTCCATTTGGGGTTCAACCCTTGCAGCAAAGGCTTCAGCCCTCGATAGATGAGCACTTCCAGCTTGCAACGTGATTTTCCTGCAATTTCCAAGCATTTGCCTTAAGAATAATCTATGGCTCAATGTCTCCATTTAAAAGCAACTACAACTATATATAAGTAACATAAACATGTTACTGGCACCTAAAAGCAGCTCATAATAAACTACTAGGGATCTACGAGTAAATACCCATCACCCATTGTTCAAAGCTAGTCAACTATCCTAGTTAGTATCTACGGTGTGCATTGTCATAATATTCCTCAATTTCCAAATGAGACTCTTTATCACTCCACCTATAACCATTGCTCTGATACCATAAAAACACGTTGTGGCACCCCTCGACACGGCCTCCGATCCGCTAGGCTCGCCACGGCTCGCTCACCTATCACTTGTCCTAACAACATATCACTCTGATACCATTTGAATTATAATGGGTCCATAAATCATGGGGGTTCATATCATCTCAATCGGTCCCAGCGCAGTTCATATAACGGAAGCATACTCGACATCTCCCTAACCCGAACACAACTAAATAATACAATGCAATGCACACCAACTACACTTTTCATATATATATATAAGCTAATGCCAAACCACTTTTATTTACATACTTTGATGGATATCACGAGTCGGTACAACAAAAGGCCAAGACTTTAACTAAGCTCGGCTATAACCCAAAAGAACCTGAATATATCAAACATATACATCAATCCATCATCCCAGTGTCGGCCATCCAAAAAGTGTCAACCTCCACCAGTCACACGCTCCTATCACACCCAGCCCGGTGCATCGGCCGATGGCGGCGACAGCATCCCCATCATCCTCCCATCTCGACGCACATGGACGGACAGGAACTCCTGGACTACGGGGCCATCAGGTAGGCCCACATCATACATAACCAAAACACAAATGCGAATAAACACCAGACCATGAACACCAACGTAGGGGTGCTCCGAGCACTCGACCTCAACATCATATGGTAAGCCATAAAATGCACCACCCGTGACAGGTGATAGAGGCATCTCTCAATCTCAAATGTTAGTCCCCAAAAGGGGTGAGTACAACCACTCAACAGTAAAGATCCATCAAACTACACAATGCATCAAGCAAGACAACCACAGTTTCTTGTGAAATGCACATATCATTCATGTAATCATGCTTGCATTTCCATGAGATTCATTCATCAAAGCAATTCATGTTCCATGCCATATACACATACATGCGCATGATTCATACCATCCATACCATCATGTATCTATCCCCATGAGATCCATTCAATACCATCATGATCATATTCTCAATGCCATATAATATCGACTCAATTTCATAGACATTTATATCTCATGCCATAGGCACACACACATGTGCATGATTCAATTTCTATTTTAACTTTCAAAAGGATCCATTCATCATTTTTTTTCTTCATGGGAACAGTGTTTGCATCCCTCATATATCGCTCACACCCAATCTTGGCATCACGAGGAACCTCCGGCACACACTTCCGGGCATCCCGCACCCCAACTGGCATCGCGAGGCCATCTAGCACACACCTCCGGGCATCCGGTACACACCTCTGGGCATCTTGAAACTCCCGAGGACATCAGACACACACCTCCGGGCATCTGGCACACACACTCCGAGCATCTCGACACTCCCAGGGCATTGTCGGCTCACACTTCCGACAATATTATCATCATCACAATTGCATATTCCCATATATATATATATATATATATCTCATTTTCAATTTAACATTTGATGCAACAATGTCAGAGGTCTAAACCAACCTTTTTGATGTCATATGATATGCCAAATGTCACCATATATGCAGTACACATGACACCCATGATATTACATTTCATAAAGCAATTCATTGGTTTTTGAAAACAGAATACACCTCTTTAGTAAAAATTCTTGGAAAATTAGTAACCAATATCAATAAATTCTGAAAATTTAGCATTATGTAAACAAGACCTAGATAAAGATATTTCATGAAGAACACCATGCCAAGAAAGTTTCACATCAATCACATAGGTCCATACATCACAACAATAGAATTTCCAACACCACTTTTGCATAGTTTCGAAAATAATTTCAATTGAGCCCTTAAATGAACTCCGAAAATTCTGAGATTTTAATATATTATATTTGAGACCTAGAGGTAAAAGTCCCCTGAAGAAATTGAAGCCTAATTCCTTCTGGATTAAAAGCTATAATTTTTATGACTCTCCCTAACTCTCGGTTCACTGTCAAGATTCATCCTCTTCAAAGAAAATCGTTTTCCCCGATCAATACTTGTCTGTTTATTCTCAAATTTTAGTATGTTGCTCCTCAAGATGTTACCTACAACTCTTATCTAGGACACGAGATCAAATTCGGACTGTATACTTGCACAAAATTCACAGAATCACAATAGATCAACATAATAGTTTCCAGATCTAGTAACTTTGAAGAAAAATGGTTTCACCAACTAATACTTGTTTGTTTCCTTTCAAAATTTGATATGTTATTCTCCAAGAAGTCCTCTACAGCTTTCATCAAGAAGTCAAAGTGAGATTCCAACTAGAACATCGCATGCAGCTCACGAAATCACCAAAGGTCGGACTATTTTTCCAAAAAACAGAATACTAGACTAAGGAACTACTCTCATAACTTCGAAAATCCTCACCTCCACCGCCTCCGAAATTCACCATAGAGCACACACAATTACAGCAAGCAAAGTGTAGATCAAAGGACTCTACTTGCCTCAAATCCAAAGAAAGTCACAGCAAACACAACAGCGGGGCAAGGCGGGCTCGACGACGGCAGCTAGGCGGACTCACGGCGGCAATAGGTCTTCTTCTTCCCTTCCCCTCTCGCATGCTCACTCGGTCTCGCGCGACGTCTCTCTCTCTCTCTCTCTCTCTCTCTCTCTCTCTCTCTCTCTCTCTCTCTCGGTACTCCTTGCTCACTCAGCCCCCTCTCCCTCTGTTTTCTTCCCTTCAACAGTGATTAGCAATCATTAGATTGCATGCAATTGGCACTTGGCTCTAGGGGATGGACACTTTGTAAGCTCCTCTTGCCACTTGTGGATTTTCATGCAGGTTGATGGGCTCGATGGGCCGACCTCTCCCTCCTTTGGTCGACAGCAGCCCTTTGGGCTTCGTGGACCAGGCCTTAGTGGCCGAATGGTGGGGGGTTTTTGGGGGGCAGGTTTTGGGCGTTAAGAAAAATCAGCCCACTCCTTCTCTAATTTTTTCCTATTTAACTCCTCCTAATTATATACATAATTAAAAATTCTTATGGCCATAATATTTTGTAACATAAATTAATAAAATCAACCTTTAAAGCGCACGGCCAAGAATAGAATTTTCCCATCAAATAATTGAGCATTGAAATGCTCTGCCTTAATCTATTGTAATTTATTAGACCAATGACCATAACCAATGGCGCTTCCATCACATATCCATGGTTCATAGCATATCTAGGGTTTGTCATGAAGTTTTAGGATGCCACAACGGAACACTCCAAAAGCGGGCCTAGAAGTGGCTGGAAACCCACTTCAAAACCTGCTAGTCTTGGCTGCAAAACAAGTGGAATCAACTCGATTTGGTGCGGGGAGCTCGGGAATGAAAGATTTGACCAAACTGAGCCTTGGTGGAGCTTTACCGGCGAAGAAACAACCACCAACAACCTTAGCTAGGCTTCCACAGACCAGAGAGACAGCAACTAGGTGAGAGAGAGAGGCAGCCAAAGGGCGACGACGTGCAGCAAGACATGGCCAAGCAGGCGCGCGCGAGATGGGAGGGCGACCGACGGTAGTGACTACGGCTGGCAGTGACGAGCTGTTGCTGTTCTCTCCTCCTTGCTAACTAGTTCAAAAATGAGAGGGGAGAGGAGGGGGATGGCCGGCCAAGTGAGGTGAGAGAGAGGATATAGATAAGTGAGAGATGGGGGCTCTACCGAGCTTGATATTTCCACCAAAATATCCCCCAAAACCATCCTTGGCCTCCATTGAACCACCCAAGCACCCCCCCCCCCACAACCTTTGAAGTAGTCCATTTTGGCTAGGCATGAGGGGGTTACAAATTTTGAGAGGGATGGCTTCAATTCAACACTCAACACTTGATTCTCCTCAATCGGCTCTCATAATATCAATTGATGTCTCATTTATCATATTGATAATTTTCTTCACCTAAGGATCCATTAAGCTTCTCAAATTTGCATCTGAAAATAATCCCCAGCTTCCATTGCACAAAAACGATTTAGCGACGACTTTTTCCCAAAAAGTCTCGGCTGTTAGAAAAATCTTCTGAAACTGAGTCGATACTCTTATAATTTATTGCGACATGACAGAAACTTCAATTTCTAAAATCAGACAATTGGCAGTTAATTTCCATTCGGCGCATTTTTAGCGTGACTTAGACTATTGGGTAGTTTTCAGAACTTTTTAGAGCAAATGACCTATGGTCGATTTTTTTTCAAGCCACTATGAACCCACTCAACTCAATGGCAACTCTCAATTGTCGAGAAAGTCTCGAGGACTCAATTATAGACACATGGTACCAAAACGATAGTAAAATTAGATTAGTGTCAGTCGACGAGAATTTCCAATTTAGTGGAGTCACCCACGATCGGCCACATATCTCAGTCTAATAGACATATCTCTGATCTCAAATCAATTTTTAACTGTGCCGTAACGGCCTCTAAAGATAAGCACAGTCGAGAAGTCAATTCTTGGTCGATTCTCAAGTCTATTTGCTTTAAAGTCCTTAATAGCTTCCCTAGTTAATCTAGTTATCTTTAGAATGATCAGTTCTGAGAGCAGCCTTATAGACACGTCAATGAAATGTCCGATTAATTCAGTAGAAAACAGCATCGAGAATTCAGGATGTCACAAAAAACTTTGAGACTTTAGTGTCCAACGAAGATCTGGAGTCTTTCTCCACACAAGTAACATCTTCAAATTTTCAGAGCAAAAATTATTGCTACAAGTTCCAAGTTATGCGCCAGGTAACTCAACTCATGGGATATCGACTAATGGGACATGTATGTAACACTCTACCACGTTACATTAACACGTAACCCAATCCTCTAAGCGACGCATCACTATAAATTTTGCATCCTCTAGAACCATGAGAAATGATCAATACAAGTGTGGTAGTCAACTTCTACTTAAACTTTTGGGAATTTTCCTCACACTCGTCTGTCCATATGAACTTCTCTCCTTTCTTTAGGAGTCAAGCTAATAGTGACAATGATGATGAGATTCCTTCTATGAACCTCTTGTAGTGACTTGTCCAACTCAAACGGTTTCTGATCTCTAATACTGCTATCAGTCTTGGTCCACTGATAACTGGTTCGATCTTGACCGGGTTCATGGAGATTCCTTCACCATTCTCGAACGTCTCTTGTGCTCCTTAGCATTCCTTGAATACACCGGAATATCATTACACAATACGATCACAACTGATCTAGACATTCTTTGAACACTCGATTTGTCAAATCCATGACAGCAGTTGGAACATTCGTCAAGTCAAATGGCTTTACATTATTCTCACAAGGGCCAAATCAAGTACGAAAAGCTGTCTTCGGTATAACCTCCTTCCTAGTTCTCAACTGACGATAACATGTCCTCAAGTCGATCCTTAAAGACATCAACACCCTTTATAACCAGTCACCCAATTCGTCAATCTTTGACAATGAACACTTGTTCTTGATCGTCACTTGGTTGAATCGACTATAGTCAATGTATAATTGCAACAAACCATCTTTCTTTCTTTCTCACTAAGGAGACTAATGTTTTCCCCAAGGCAATTCACCGATATGCATGAATCCCTCAGTCATCAATCCCCGCATATGTACCATTGGTTCTATCAATTCAGACAACAGCAACTGGTAAGAAGCCTTAGAGAGTGGCTTCGTCCCCGTTGTTATCTCGATCATAAGTTCTATCTCTTTTTCCTGACAACAGGCCCGACAATTCCTTTTTGGCAACATATCTAGAAATTCTTGGACTACTGAGATGTCCTCAACCTTCAGTTCTCCAATCTATCCTACCTATGACAATCGCCACATAACCTTGGCAACCTCAGTCTAACAAACAAGTTGACTTCAGCCAATGAGATTAATGAAAGCAAGATTCCTTTCAACTTCCAACAACCTCGACACTTTCGCATGCTATTGGACTAAGCTGGATTACTCCATGACCATAATTCATTACCACAAAACGCTCAATGAGCCCATTCTACTCATGTGGCATCCAAATTATATCTTGACAACTAGTCAAACCCGACTATAGCTAGCATTTCCCCTATTCTCCACTTTATTTCATCTAACTGAAATTCTATAAACGCAGTCCAAGGCTTTGCTGCACTGCTCTAATAAAATATCCCTGTGAACATTTTTTTTCTTCCGATTGGGGCAGGGTCAGTTCCATTCTTGTTCCTTTCGCCATCCTAGTGGCATCCTAGCTACAGTAGCGGTGTCTATGTTACCTTAGACTTTCACTGGCAGTCCCTCACCTGATGGCCATGCTAGTCATCATCACAGCATGTTCTAGTCATACCCGAACACTGGATTTATCTACACTTCCTTCCATACATTTGGCACCCATCTGGTAAGTCTTCTATCTCCTGTCAAGTGATAGCACACACTCTTTCTGGTTGTCCCATCGATCTGCTAGGACCACTCCTGACCATATAACCCTGTTAACTACACTCCAAACAATTTCTTGTCCTAAGAAGGACATAAGATCGATCTCCGTCAACACGCCCGGAAATGACATGATCCATTTGACTCAATATCGACCTAACTGCCCCACCCTTCCTATTGGGTGGAATAGAATACTCTTCTCTCGACATCGGTCTTTTCCTTGATCGATTTCCATTTCTACCTGAACTAGATCTGTACCTCGACTCGGATGCAACGACTCGCTCCTAGATCATATCTCCACACTGGACCTCAGCAGGTGTGGCAACAACGGCGGTTACGGCACTAACGGCGGCTCGGTTCTAAGCTTGCTGGCTCAACCAATTCTAAGGACACTAGCACCTGAACGATCCCATCGAACCTAGGATCACTCGATGCTGCTACACTAGTACCGGCCTACAATGATATTCTTACACTCACGGTGGCCTACGCCAATGCTCTGCCACGACTGCCTCGGGCACCGATCCATGTCGATATTCCACCCCGAGTCACAGAGGTTACCGTCCTCTTACTAGGAGTCCTCGGCTCATGATCTCTCAAGGTTTAGCCTTTACACTGAAACTCGTCTTCCAAATCCACACTGGATTAGAAGATGAGTCATCCACACACGACAACTAATTTTATCACACAACTACCATTGACATGCACCGGCATGAATTTTAAAGGCCTTTCCTACCAACTATCCCATGGTCATCGCACCTTGTCACTCCAATTCTTAAGCTCTGCTCTGATACCACTTAAACGGGATGTAACGCCCCGATCCTTGAACACTTGCCCGTCTCTCACCTAGTCAATTAATAGCAACGTCCCAAGATGCATCGCCGACCCTTCTTGTTTTAATACGCATGCGAAAGCATATAATAATCCCTAGACAATAAAACAATGGGATAGGAAAGTATGACTAGATTCCAAACTTTCAAAAATAACCACACTTATATACATTGCAAACTAGTGCACATATGTATAAAGCAGGGTACCAAGTCATGCTCAACTTAAACAAGTCCAGGAACAAGATCTACAAGTAAGGGTGGGGTTCTACAAGCTACGAGTCCTCATCCACCTTCTCGTCATCTTCCTCGTCATCCTCCTCACCATCTTCCTTGCTCCAACTGGAGCTTTCAGCAAACTGCACCGAACTTCCGAGGTCTTCAAAATTCAGTTCTGATGCATCTACGGCAGGGCCCGGAGAGGGATCTGCATTGCCTTTCCCAAAGGCAGCCTCAAGAACACACAGAAGTATCTCAGACTCCGGCAGGTGACCCTCTCTTTGGCCATCTTAAGCCTGGCGGTACCATGATCTATATCGATGGGACACCTTGTGGGTGAAACCCACATCAACCCAAACTATAAACCTCACCAGCTCATATGTCCAGCCCCTAGGGCACCCACAAAACGGAAAGTAAGAGATCTGCTCTGTGATCTTCTTAAGTCGACCCAAAAGTTCAGGAGGGGCCATTTATGGACCTAAAATGGTTATTCAATAATCAATGAGACAACGTCTCAGTAAGTTCTACCCCTTAAGACTCGATTAGTAAACCAATACGCTATCCAGGCTGCCTATGCACACTCGGGTTAGAGGACTTACCTTAGCCTCAGATTTCACCTGCAAATCAGCACAGTTCAATATGCACCCAACAATCACAACAGATCGGCCCATTGATCAAATCGACATAGTCGATTACATGTCAATCTAACCATTCACCGGTCATTCACATTCAATCAATTAATTGACAACATCATATCAAAGCAATGAACAATCGATCTAGTCGATTACATGTCAGTCAAACCATCTCTAGGTCATTTCACTCCTCACTATATAACCTCCAATAGTACACTTAGTCACAGAGCCACATTAATGCTCTCGGGTGTCGTTTTCGCCAAGGTGACATATATAATAGATAGTTACATGTGTTCTTTAAGGCGCCGTTTTCGCTAGTGATATCTCAATCACCAAACCACGTATGTCGGTAAATCACGTATATTCTTTCTCTCTGGCGCCATTTTCGCCAACGTGATACATATAATAGACAGTTATGTGAGTTCTTTAAGGCGTCATTTTCGCCAGAGATATCTCAATCACTGAATCACGTATGTCTTAACTCACATCTATTTTTTTTCTCTGGTGCCATTTTTCGCCAGTGATATCCTTAATCACCAAATCACGTAGGTCCATAACATTATACCCGATTGGTCTTATTCAAGAGTATTTCCATTTCACTCTCACAATTCTCTCTACTTTAGCCCATCAAAGCATTATTGGCACTATAATTATACTCAGCCATCTACCAATCAATTACTCAAATTCAACTCAATTTCAATCAATTTAAGAATAATTCTTCAAATGGAACAATCAATTCAATTCAACACAATGTAGAGCTCAAATCAATAAATAGACTGCACCATGACAATCAGCACAAAATTTCAGTTGTCGGCTATCCTAGCCTAATTTCCAAAAAATAACTAATAAATTAAATAATTTTGAAAATTAATAAATAAATACAATAAATCTAATTTAGGCCCATAATGCCTAATTGAAGCCCAAGACGGGTCGAGAAAAATCTTGAGAAACATTCAATAAATAATAGTACATGTCTACTTGCTAATTTCACAATCCAATTGCCTAACATGCATCACAATTAATTAATAATCACTAATCTACTCTAATCTAACCACCTAATCTTACTTAATTAACATTAATCAATCCTTAAGCATCATTAGCAAATTAAGTAAGGATTAGTGAGCTAAACTCACCCTTTTAAAATCCGCTTGGATTGAAACGTCAAGAACGTTGCAGGGGACGTTTTTCTGCATAGCAGGTCTCAAGTTCGGGACTTGGAACCACCTCAAAACGGCCTTCAAAATCTACTGGAAACCCATTAAATTCTGGTCTGATTGAGCTACAAAAATAGAAGCAAACAAGCTGAGACGGGCGGCAAAGACCGATGGAGACTTCGGTAGTTTGAAAAGGCGGTCTATGGCGGTAGAACGGCCTCCAGTGGACTTCCACAGCCCCTCATGGCTGCTGGACAGTCCCTCAAATACACGAACATGAGCTGGAACGATGTGGCTGGACGGCGTGAGGAAGGGGGGCACGGGTGGTGCTCGCACGAGTGGTGGCATGCTAAACGGTGACGGCGAGGCAGCATGAGGTGTGTGGCTCCTTCTCTAGCTTTTGCTAGTTTCACACAAGGCCAAGGGAGAGGAGAGAGAGATGGACAGCTAAGAGAGGGTAAAGGAGAGAGATTAGGGCCCCCTTTGGCCAAGTTTTCCTCAAAAATATCTTCAAGAAGCAACCTAGGCCAAATGTTTGCTCCATGGCTGGTATTCCTCCACCAAAACACTTCTAGAAGGTAAGTTGAAGAGGTCCAAAAGTGGTGGTGGATGGGGGCTACGAATTTGTCTCAATCTCCCCTCAATTGGACAGTTGATGCAATACAATTCAACCTCAATTGGCCTTCATAAAATCAATCGATACCTCATTGATCACCTTAGCAATTTTCCTCACCCATATATCCATCATGCTTCCTAAATTTGAAATCAAAAACACTCTCCGACCTTTCTGCACAAAACGGTCATAAACCGACTTTTTCCCAAAAATTCTCGATTGTCAGAAAAATCTTCTGAGACTAAGTCGTTGCTCCTAGAATTTATTGTGACATAATAGAATCTTCAATTTCTGAAATCGGACTTAAATTAGTGGTTAATTTCCATTTGGCACGTTTTTAACGTGACCTAGACTACTGGGTAGTTTTCAGAAATTTTTAGGGCAAATGACCCGTGGTCAATTTTCTTCAAGCCACTATGAACCCACTCGACTTATTGACGACTCTCGATTGTCGTGAAAATCTTGAGGATTCAATTACGGACGTAGGGTACCAAAACGACAATAAAATCATATTAGTACCAATCGACAATAATTTTCCAATTTAAGGGAGTCACCCACGATCAGCCCCACATCTCAATCGAACAGACTTATCTTTAATCTCAAATTAATTTAATATTGTGCCGTAATTGCCTCTAAAGATGAACACGGTCAAGAAGTCGATTCCTGGTTGAATTCTCAAGTCTATTACCTTAAAATTCCTTAATGACTTCCCTGGATAATCTAGTTATCTCGAAAGTGATCGGCTCTAAGAATAACCCTATAGACGCATCAATGAAATCCCGATTACTTCAGTAAAAAAGAGGGTTGAAAATCTGGGATGTCACAGCCACAACTTTTGTATGTTCATAAGGTATCACAATGAAGTCAGAACTATTGGATTAGCCTTCATTAGATTCACTTTTTGAGAGGACCCTCAAGTGATTGGGAGGCTACTCATGACAATTGAAATGCGTTTCTCCGGGTTAATCTCTAGAGTTATTTGAGCAAGAGTTGGTTTTATAGACAAAAATGTTACCACTTGTGATCGAGAAGGTCATGGAATTGAGTTGTGGAAACATTCTTGCAGTAATGCTAGGAAAAGGTTGCATGTGATAGAATCGTCCCTTGATTGTTGCATAAGGGGAGTCTCATGCAATGAGTCACCCGCATTGAATGTGTTGGAGGCGTGGCATGTAAGTACTATTGGAAATACCATGCTTGCACACCACCGCTAGAAAGAGTGATTCTTCTTTGGGAAGTGATCAATGTTGTTCATGTCAGTGTCTCTCAACAGACCATTGGGTTTTGGGAATCCCGTTGTTCATTATAGTTGCGTGGTGGATCTCCTTAGCTATGTGGGTCATTTAGAAGAGGCTCATAATTGATCAACCTTTGTTGGATTCTTGATTGTTAACTTATCCTTTACTAGAATTTATTGGAACCAATATGACTGAAATTATTGAAACTAAGAAGTATATAACTTTCATTTTTAAATGAAAGATTTGGTTGATAGATACTGTCTTGGATAATAAAGTTAAAAAACATAGTGGAGTGGGAGTTATTCTTTGAGTCAATGTGATTATGTTGAGAAAATATTAAATAAATTTCAACATCTTGGTTTCAAGGAAATAAGTATTCCATTTGATTCAAGTATTAAATTAAATTATAATACTAGTAGAGTAGTAGCACAACTTGAATATGCGAATACTTTAGGGTATTTAATGTATGTGATGCATTATATCAAACCTGATACTTATTATATGTGCAAGTTGAGTAGATATACTAGTAATCCAAGTATAAAACACTACAAAGTTATTGCCGTAATTTTTTGTTATCTTAAGAGAACTAAAAATTTAGAATTGTTCTATGATAATTATTTGGCTATATTAGAAGAATACACCGATGCTAATTGGATTACAGGCGTAGGTGATAAACATTCCACTTCTGGATGGATTTTCATACTTGGTGGAGGTGCTGTATCATGGGCGAATAAGACACGGACATGCATAACTCACTCGACGATGGAATCTAAATTTGTTGTTTAGCAACAACTGGGAAAGAGGTTGAGTGCATTAAGAATTTGTTGTTGAATATCAAATTATGGTCTAGTCATATCCCTTCTATTTCTATCCATTGTGATAGTTAAACTATTTTGGTAAGAGCTTATAATAGCACTTATTATGGTAAGTCTAGATATATCAGTTTAAGACATGAGTACGTTAGATAATTAATTAAACACGGTACCATAATAATTGTCTATGTGAGGTCAAGCAATAATTTAGCTGATCCTTTAACAAAGGTTTTATCAAGAGATAATAGTAAATATGACCTCACAAGAAATGGGGTTAAAAGCCTCTAATTAAAATCATTAGCAATTGCAACCCGACCTTTTTTCTAGAATATTACTAGTTACAAGTTTTAATGGGTAAAAATAAGTTCCTAAAAGTGATTGTACATAGTAACATTAGCATTGATATAAGAAGTTAATATTATCTATTATAGTTTGTAAGCGGAATTGAATTCTTAATGAAGTATAGAACAAATAAGTAATATGTTATTAGTAATAAAAACACATGGTAAATGTGACATCCTAATTTTTAAGTTCTGTTTTTGATTGAATAAGTTGTGATTTTCTTCAACGCGCATATAGTTCTTTTCTCTGAATTGGCCACTCACGAGATAATTGGCCTATCAAGTGAAGCCGTTAAGGAATTTTAATGCAATAGCCTTGAGAATTCGACTAGGAATCGACTGCTCGACCGTGCTAATCTGCAATGGTCATTACGGCATTGTCAAAATCGACCAAAGATCAGGGATAGGTCAATTCAATTGAGATATGTGATCAAAGTATGGGTGATTCCATCTGATTGCAAAATTCTCGTCAATCAACACTAGACGGATTTTTCTGTCATTTTTTGTACCCTGTACCCGTAATTGAAACCTTGAGATTTTCACAACAACCAAAAATCGCCAATGTGTCGAAGATGTACCTTGTGACTTGAGATAAATCGATCACGGGTCAATTGCACCAAAAATTCCTAAAAGCTATCCAGTAGGTTAGGTCACGTTAAAATCACGTCAGATTAAAAATAACCGCGAATTTGAACCTGATTTTAGAAATTCAAAGTTCTGTCATGTCTTGATTTATTTTAGGAATGTCGACTCATCCTTCGAAAAAATTTCAGCTAGTTCGGGATTTTTACGAAAAATTGTTTCGGATAATTTGGAAAATAACAGAAATTCGGATGAGCCAAATCGAAGGGATTTTTGGCCTCCTTACTGAGCTATTTGGCGAAGGGGACTTGCAGAAATTTTGTGGACTTCTTCTTCATCAAATTTGGACCTCAATTTGGAGAGATTGGAGACGAAATTTGAGTCCAAATTAGTGAAATTCGGAGCTTAGGTTGAGGGCTGCAACTTTGGCACCAAAAATTGATTATTTGGATATTTACTTTGCAAGAAAGAATTAGGGGACAAAGCAAACAATTAAGTGGATAATTTGTGGACCTTGCCCCCCTTTTTTCCAATCTTCTTGATCAAGCAAAGCCAGTGGCCCTCCCGTCACTGTCTCTCTCCTTTACCACCTCTGTCCCTATCTCATGTCCTTTGAAGAATCGTGCAGCTCCTTCGGTCTTCTGCTCTTGCTTTGCTTTCATTTTTCCTTCGAATCTGCAGCTACTCCACCACTTCGTGTCTCCCCAGAAACCAAGTGAAATCCAGTTGCTTCCTTCCTTCGCCCGTTCCTGCCCACACGCCACTACCAAAGCTTTCTTCCCTACCGAATTGCTTCAATTTAGCTACCATTCGTTCACTCCTCCAGCGAAGTCTTCACCCTGCTCGGTCAACCATCAGCACACCGACCCAAAATCCACTGATTCCCCAGCTTTAGCCCACGCGTCCTCAGCATCGTTTCCTTTGGTCGTCACCCCAGCAGCTCCCACCGATTCTTCTCTCCAGTCGAAGCCCAGCTCATCCGCACGCCAACGCCCGTCTCTCCCTCCCATCGCACGTTCTTTTGGCCCATTTCTGCTCCAGCATCTCCAGCAAAGTTAGCCTGTCAATTGAAGTTAGGCCTAACCCCTTTCCAGCCTGCGCATCTCGACCCACTCGAAGCCGCAAACTTCAGCCTCGTCAAGCTCAGTCCAGCTCATGAACTTCAACCCAGTAGCCCGCTTTTCAGCCCAACTTTCGAGCCTAGCAGTTGTTGTGGGCTTGCAAGGCTTGTTTGGCCCAGCCCAAGCTCCCCACAGCGTCGCCGTAGGCCCAAGTTTTGGCCACCGTCACGGCGAATCGGTTTTCGCGCTAAACTAGTGACTTTATGCACTAAACTCTACTTAGTAGGCTAATGACGTTTAAGGGATGTTTAGTTTAATTTAATTAGGGATTATGTGGTTAGTTAAATTAGATTAGTGATTTAATTAGTTAATTATGCATGTTAGGTAGTTAGAGTAGCATAATTAGAGACTAGATAAGTTATATTATTTATCTAGATAGGTTTAGGAATTTTCTGGACCCATTTCGGTAATTAGGCATTTCCAGCCTAAATTAGTATTTTTAGAATTTAAATTGAATTATTTAATTATTTTTGGTAATTATTTAAATATTAAATATTTTCTGAAAATTAGACTGGGATTGACGATGACCGGAATTTCGTGCTAATTGCAATGGTGTGATTAATTTCTGCAATTGAGTGTTAAATTGTGTAAATTGAGTGCTAATTGGAATTTTGAGTATTTAATTCCAAAATTTGTGAATTTTAGTATTTATTCATAAAATCATGGGTGTCGAATTTTGACATCGAAAATGGTTTTATATAATATATAAAACAGTGGGATTTTAAATTTGAGGATATCAGTTTTTCTAGTTCGAATTGACCGTGTACCCACACACGACTATTTTACCGTGTGTTTCTAATACGAAGAAAACATGCCAAGTTCACCATTTTAATTGAAGTATTTGAGTGCAATGTATGGTATCCTAGGCCGAGATTGAATGGTCATGTGTTGGTTAAGAGAACCCGTCCCAGGCTATTAAGCTGGACATTACCCTATATGGGATACCCACTCAGTGGGACTTGGGTCACGGTAAATTCTGGACCTATGCTTCTTCTGGAAAGTCGTCTATTAAGAGACGTCGCCGTACTCAATGGTGGTGAGATGAAGCCTGGCAATGCCAAAAGACCACCAAACAGAAAGTAGGTCGCGCCATATGCCGAGATCAAAACTAGGAACGCATATTTAATTGAGTTACATATGTCGGATTATGGGACAAAATTGTGTGGCACAATATGGGACGTGTCATAATGATTTGGCCCTATAATCATGACTTTTGTGCTTGTTTGGAATTTGAGTGTGGAGTTCCATTTAGTTGAGCTTGAATTGATGCTCATGTTTTTGTGGCTGTTTATGATACGAATTGTGCTAATCTGTAGGGTGGATCTGAGATTAGGTAAGTCTCTATGGTTGTGTGGTTAGGATGCCTCTAGGTATATTACCCTCCTAATTGGGGTTTAGAGTGTAAACTCGCTGAGATTTATATCTCACCCCGTCATGGGCTCAATTTTCAAGGCCATAGAGCGAAGGACCTAGAGCCGAGCTGGGGGAATCTGAAGTGTGGTTAGATAAGACAGTTTCTTTTTTAGAGCTGGTCTTTTGAAGTCTTTCGGTTATAGATTTTTGTATATAACTCAGTATGTTTATAAAAGCATGTTTTATTAGTGAATCTATTATCTTGCTTTTTTATCCCGAGATGGTTATTATTAGGGGATTTGTTATTCGCTTCCACATATGAAATAAAATAAAACGGGTTGGCGACTCGTCCTGGGAAGTCGCATTTGTATCGACCATTGAGGGATGGGCATGCGCTCAAGGATTGGGGTGTCACATCCCAGTTTAATGGGGCGTGACAGTAAATACTTCACCTATATGAGTTCAGAAGTGGTGCCACTTCTTACAAAAGTTAAAATTGTATTTTAGAGAGCTCATGAAATAGGTACGAGTACAAGGCCATAATAATGCTAAGTAAAACAGAAATTCTTGCTAAGACAAGAAGTTAGCATATATGTGGTATGTCCGATTCTATTATTTGAAGAACAAGTTTAAAGCCGAGCCATTTGTTACTTTGATAGAATTTTAAATAAAGATTTAACTCGAAAGAGACCTTATATATATATATATATATATATATATATATATATATATTAATCTCATGGAAATTTTGACTATATATCTTTAACGTTTTATTTTGTATTTTGTTTTACAAACAAAGTGGAGGATTGTTGGTAGTCTGCTTTGTCCCATATGTGAGTGCGCACATAGATGAGATTTGGCACAAATAAACGATCATTAGTTTTTATTTATTAAAAAAATCTGATTTACTATTAAAAAAATAAACCATAGCATCCTATTAAAACAGTGCGACTGTTCACAAAAAAAGTTACAGTTACTTTTTTTATTTATTTAGTTCCGAATTTTTCATATGTTTTTTTCATCTTAACCTTAGAGAATGTACCCATTCATTTTGGGGTTGCCTCCATTCAAAAAACAGATATAAGTACGTTAGTTTTGGGATCAATTTTGATAGTCTTCTCAAAAAAAAATTTCCCAAAAATTATAGCCATCGTTTCCAATTGTTTCCCTTAAGAGACATTAGATAAATACTAGAATTGTTATCTGATATTCTCAATCAAAACTTTATTGTATCCTAGAAGAATTTTGTCAATGACCATTAGTAATATTATGGGGCAAATAATTCCTTAAATAAAGTAACACCTCAAAATCTAACTTCACTATTCTTTGCGGGCATTCATCATATTTCCCAATACTACCACCTCATTGATCCGAAACTCATCTGAGACAGCCCATTGTTGATCTCAATTATGTTGTGTGCTTTATTCAACTGGTAAGATTAAGATTGTTTGGGACGTATTCACAGGTTAAAGTTGATCTAACCCATCATCGGTTCACTAAGTCCAACTACAGTAGAAAAGAAGGTCGTGAACTTGGCAGGGTTAAATCTCACAGTTTGTTCGAGTTCGTCGAAGTAGTATAATGGGGTCAACTTGAAGTCAAACTGTTGGTATTGATATTGGGTCTACTTCCTGCCATATCATGTTATGAGTTACATAAATTAGTTTTTTGGATAATTGGAAACCTTCTCCTTTTTTTGAGTGTACGATCACTTGCGAGTTTTGGTTGATATCGGTGCACCTTGATCATTCTCGACTATCCTTGACCCTCGCTACCGAGAGCCCATCTTTGGACACACCACCGTGACAACCAGCTAAGTCGCGTGGCTCCCAGTTGCAACCCGTGACCCTCCTGCTGTGCCGAGAGCCAACCGCAAGCGCAATTGCGGCCAGCCTTACCGTGAATTGCCTGCCGTTGTCAACCTCACCGTCGAGCCCCCATTCGTTGAGATTTGTGATCCGCAATTCCAATTCCGTCGAGTTCGAATTTGGAAACGTCATCCATGCGATATTTCGAATTGGGTAAGTATGTTATTCGATTTGCTTTTCGAATATTTGGTTGCCTATTTTGTTGATTTCTACTATCTTTGATCGAGTGTGCAATCTCTACAAATAGTAAAATATCATCCCAAGTTATGAAACTATCCTAACTTAACAACGTGCTTGGTTGACAATCCGACCTCTAATTACGAGATACAATAACCAGCGATATAGAAAATCTTCCATCCTATCCAGAACCACTTAGATACAATCGGGTTTCTAAATTTAAATGGAAAATCTCCCACCAATATTCTTAACTAGTTGAATATGATCGATAGTTTATTAAATTTCCAAATTTAAATAAATAAGATAAGTTTTGTGGATTGCGTGGATGTTATCTAACTGAATGGTTATCTTTTACTTGATTATTTCCATAAAAAAACTTTAAAAAAATTCCAAAAAGATTAGGTGGAAATTTTGAATTGATTTTTGTTAATGATATTGCCTATTTTAGGTAGATTGCATGTTTAAATTAAGCAATTTATTATTCTGAATTTTCTTTTAAAAAAAAGTACCAAAAACATTGCCTAAAATAGATTAGCTTTCCTTTATTTAATTTAGGTTGCAAGTACAAATAATGGTATTTTTAATTACAAAATTTAACTAAAAAAATAAAATATATCATTTGCATAGAATTAGGGTCATTAACTATACGTTATTTAGTAATTGCATGTTTAGAATCATTAAAATAAAATGTGTGACATGTCAAAATAGTTGAATTAATTATTACTTGTCATTAAAGTTAAATCATTTAATTAAAATTGCATGACATATAATTTGCGTGTTATATTTATTTGAATTAAAAGTTGCATGTCATTTTAGTATAGAAATACTTTATACGTCATTTGATTGCATTACCTATATTGCATGTAATTTAGATTTCATTTAAATAAGTGAAGACCCTAAAAAATATTGAGTGAATTGCTTGTTAGTTAGAAATCATATTTAAGTTGTTGATGTGATTTTTTAACTAATAGCGTAGATGCTTTCGTTGCTCTGAGTTAGATACTTTTTCTCTGTAATTTATTTGTTGCTCGATCACTTCACATGTTAGAAAGTAATAAAATGAATCCGAATTACCTACTAAGTGTTTTTTTTCAAAAAAAAGTACCAAAATGGTATTAGAGAGATCTAGTGTAACTAAGTTTTTATACCCAAAATCTCATGTTTGCAGGAATAAAGTAAATCTCACATTACTTTACTTGGGATTCTAATCAATCCACCGTAAACTAATTAGTAACAACTCCTTATTAAAAATCATCTATGTTAAAACTTGAATCTTAAGTCGGAATTAGTATGGACTTGCGAAAACCCAAGTTAAGTTTAGGCTTAATAATCCATTAGCCGAACCTAGATGCCTACCTTATCAAAGGTAGATCATGACAATAATGTGTTGTTGGTTCATGAGATTGTTCTTAACTATCATTAATAGGATTATCTCCAAGCTGTGCTTTGAAAGCTGATATTATGAAATCATTTCGCTCATAACCGGAAAATTATTATTAGTACTTTCCATGCTATTGAGGGAAATATTAAAGGACTTGTGCCTTAAAAATCTTGATGGAATTCGCGCAGGCCAGTGCTGATGCTGCTCTATCCTCTGTAAAATACTAAGTTCTTTTCTTTCCATAATGTTCATTATGTAGGTCACTTAATTGAATTAAGCAGGGGAGACTGAGGCTAATGCTGGTGTGTTTTCCTTGGGGAGGTATGCCTCGGTGATGGCCATAGAGAGCATGTCCAAGATAGATGATGAGCAGCGGCTGGCTTACTAGTGGAGGTTGTCACCTACCACTCAAGAAGAGGCTGGATGATTGCTCAATGGATTATCCACATGATGAATCATCCTCATCATTATGATAGCCATATAATATGATGTGAAGCGTATCTTCGTTGCGTGGCTCGTCCTCCATCAGTTCAATGGCATGGCTTTTCTATACGAGACATATGCAGGAGCACATCCTCCAGAGGCACCCCAACTCCTCCTCAACCTCCTCCCCCAATGGCAAGGACAAGGTCGTTGACTTCGTCACCCCCAAGAAAGTAAAGTTTTAGCATCATGGCCTTAGCCTCTTTCCCCCCTTTCTACATTCATAATTTCATAAATTAGCTTCACTTAGCAAAGTGTGCAACTTTGCCTTGGCTGGGGCTCCACCTGTCATTGCAAGGGTACTCAAAGTCTGTATATAGTCATTTATAAGATAAACCTTTTTAAATATATCAAATGTATTGGGTAAGCAGAAAAGTTGAAAAGAAAATTGTTTACATTCTCAATTTTTGGACGAATGGAAGCTGTTGTCTACATATTGCATAGGTGTCATCTTGAAATCATCTGTGTTCGTTGACAATCTGTTAACTCGGCTTGCGGGAACATTTAGCATTTTACCATCGTGAGGATCGTGATAATTGTATTTCCCTATAATAAATATTGAAACTCCAATATTCAAATTGAGCAATCAAAAAATAATTAGTTTTTTCGATACATCTTTAGTAACTTTTCATATAGAAAATTAAGTTTCCATATAGACTAAGAAGTACGTTTGCAATAATTGTTAGTAACTTTCTGGATTAAGAAAGTAAGTTTTCCTGTATAAAATATTAGTAATTTCATGACTTAAAAAGAATTTAAAAATCTATGCAAAATTAGTTAGCAGCCTTGGAACATCTCTAGTAATTTGGGATATGTTCTACCAAATAACTCTTCCCATGTTGATTTGTGATTTCGAAATTGCATATGTAAGGTTCTTCCTTTCTTAATTTTCGCAAGGAGTGGGCCTTTTGAAAAAAAAAAAAAAAAAACTTATGAGCAATCTGTCAGATATAAGTAAAGTCCCTAAGTGGTCAGTCATTTGGGAACACCGGATGGAATTTTCGTAAAATCAATTTCCATAAATTTTCCACCCAAAGAAATCGACTGTTTAATCGGCCAACGTGGTATAACACTTGCTATAAAAGTTAGGAAAAAAAATGACTATCATCGACGTCTCGATGTCGGGTTGTGCTTGCTCTTTCGGGGTATGAAAAGCCAAAAAAGATTCGCAGAAAGAAACAATCAATCTCAATACAAAGACGAAGAAAGAGAGATTGGGAAGAATCGGAAGAGTTGCGAGGAGGGAGAGAGGGGGTGGGAGGGAGGTAGGGAGAGAAAGAAAGGTGAATCCTAGTTAGTCATATCGAGGGTTCTGTATTTTCCTTCACTAGCCCGGAGGCTCAAGGAGGTAGGTCTCTTCGTGAAAGCCTGATGTTGTCGCGCTCTTTCGTTGCTTTTTCGGGTCTAGTCTTTCTTGAAGTAACTAGGGACAAAACATCGGGGGAATCGAGACAGCTTCTACATATTTTCACTTAGGGGTGGTAATTCCAAAATTGGTGGCAAATAAATTCAGTGCACTGTGCGCGTTTAACGTTGAACTAGTGAAAGAGAAGTACAATTCATAGTTGAATCAGCATTTAAAACTGCATCAAAATCAAATTGTTACGACGACAAATCTAAACCTAAAAACCTTACATCAAATCTTGAATCCACATGAGATGCAGCTGCGGAAAACCTCCTCTCTAGTCTTCTTGTGAAACTGACCTATGTTTTTTTTTTTTTTTTGGTCAGGAAAGGAAATATTATATTACGAAAGAACCGTATTACAACAGCCCACAGCTTGGGCATCCGCGTACAAAAGGTCCGAAAGAAGGGGAGGGAGTGATGAGGCCCAGTTCAGAGACAGTGTACCATGAGAACGGGCCTTAGCAGCCCAATCAGCCACCCAATTTGCTTCACGCCGACAATGACGAATCGTTAGGGCAGCGAAGAGAGAAATTCTGGCCACCGCTTCTGCAAGTAAAGGGCGCATCTCCCAGGGTGTCGAGGATGGATTATGCACTGCATCAATCAACGTTAGACAGTCAGATTCAAGCACGAGTCATTGATGATGTTTTCCATTCTGCAGCAGGTAGTCAAGAGTGTGCAGGAGCGCCTGGATCTCGCTGTGCAGAGCTGAGTTTGTTTTGTAATCACAGGTAAAGCCATGGAGGAAAATACCGGTATGATCTCTGAAGATACATGCCATAGCACCTTGTGATGTTGTCTGTTGGTATGCGCCATCAATATTGAGTTTGATTTCACCAGGATACGGAGGTCGCCACAGGCGATCTAGTGGGGAAGAAACTCGGTCTGTACACAGCAACGGTTGGGATGAGAGCGCAGAGATCCGCACTTGAGCTAGGGCCTCCTCAACGACCAGCAAGGGATTTGGCCGCTTGTGTCGAAAAATAAAACCATTGTGAGCTTTCCAGATCTGCCATAACAGAGCAGTGATGAGATCTATAGAAGGTAAGCGATCCCTACTTTCAATCTGTGTTGTGAGCCACTCATCCATTCGCTTGACTGATCGTGGGATAATGGGAATGCAAATCTGGGGATGTGACCAAACTCATCGTGTCCATGTACACAAAAGCAACAGATGTTCTGTAGTTTCTGGTGTATTGTGATTGCAGATAGGGCATGTCGGGGCGTCAGAAATGTGTCTCTGATATAGATTATCTCTGGTAGCTAGTGCATTCTGACAAACTGACCAAAGGAAAGGGTGAATTTTGGGGGGTAATTTAACTTTCCAAATAGTTTTCCATAGAGTCGAAGGAGGGTGATATGATGCCGATGCTTGAGTATGAGGCATACTGTTCTGAAATTGCCATATAGCATGATAGGCACTTTTGACTGTGTAGGCACCATTCTGAGTTTTGGTCCATATAACACAATCAGTAGCATAGCTAGGACGCACCTGTATAGAGAGAATCTCTTCCACTAAGGGGGCATCAAAGTGCTGAGTAAGAAGGGAAATGTTCCAGGTGGTGTTATCTGAAATAAATAAGTCCGCGACCATTTTGGGAGCCTCACGAGCGACAGGACCTCCAATAACCCCACTCGGCAGCCAACAGTCTTCCCAAATGTTAATAGAATGGCCATTACTAACTGACCATAGTAAGTGAGGTATAATAGCATCCCTTCCAAGAAAAATACTCCTCCACCCCCAAGATGGTTTCGAGCCTAGGTCAGCATGCATAAAGTCTCGAGCATGAAAATACAGACCTTTAAAAAGGTTGCTCCAGAGAGAGTTTGGATGTTGAAGTAGCCGTCAAGCTTGCTTACCAAGCATGGCCTTATTAAAATCTAGCAAATCACGAAAGCCAATACCCCCACTTTGCTTGCTGGTTTTAAGAGTGTCCCAATTCTTCCAATGGATACCTGATTTCTTGTCATCAGTTTGCCACCAAAATCTAGCAATTTTCTTCTCTATGGATTTACAAATAGATACAGGTATCTTGAAAATTGACATGGCGTACTGAGGAATTGCCTGCACGACAGCCTTTAGTAAAATTTCCTTTCCACCCTTAGAGATCAAATTCTCTTTCCACCCGTCTAATTTGGCATTTACTTTTCCTAATAGCCAAGCAAACATTTCTCTCTTAGATTTTCCCCAGTCAGACGGTATACCAACATATTTACCTGCCTTATCTAGCATAGGTATGTGGAGTTCCCGAGCAAGATTGTCCTTAAGGGCAATAGGGCAATCCTTATTGAATAAAATTCCTGACTTATTTCGATTGACTGTTTGGCCAGTAGCATAGCAATACTGATTGATGAGGTTAGCCAAATTCTGACATTCAAGTAAGGTACCATCTAAAAAGAAGATAGCATCATCCGCAAAGAAGAGGTGAGATAAAGTGGGACACCACCTGTTCAACTTGATGCCTTTGAGAAGCCCAATGGTAATTGCTTGATTCATAAGATGAGATAAAACATTGGCCAATAATATGAATAGATAGGGTGAAAGAGGATCGCCTTGGCGAATACCTCTGGATGGTGCGAAAGACTGAAGTAGTTCACCATTAAACTTAACACTAAAGGAGACCGTCGTGATAAACTGCATAACCCAATGTACCCATGTAGTGTGAAAGCCAATCTTGAGGAGATAATCTCACAGAAAATCCCACTCAACCCGGTCATACGCTTTCTGCAGATCCATTTTTAAAACTGCTTGAAATTTCGTCTTGCATTTTCTGATATTGATCTAATGAAGCACCTCATGCACTATTAAGATGTTGTCTTGTATTTGGCGGCCACTAACAAAAGCATTTTGTTTCTTTGATATGAGGTCAGACAAGTAGGGCTTTAGGCAATTCACTAGCACCTTAGAGATGATTTTATAAACATAATTACAGAGGCTAATTGGACGATATTGATCAAGCCGTTCAGGATGAGGGACCTTAGGAATGAGAGAAATTATAGTCCGATTTAGGAGAGGTGGCATGACTCCAGATAAAAAGAACTGTTGCACAAAAGATAGGAGGTCATCCTGAATAATATCCCAATGAGTCTGGAAAAATAATCCGTTTAAACCATCAAGACCGGGTGCTTTAGTAGCTCACAACTAGAAAGTAGCATCTCGGATTTCCTCCTTAGTGACCGGTTCGATTAGAGATAAGTTCATTTCCTCCGTGATCATACAAGGACATTGATTCAAGACAGGGCCATAATCTCGATTCCCCACGGACTGATATAGATTAGAAAAGTAATATGTAGTCATCTGTTGTAACATCTAAAGATCACGTACCCAAACTTGATTGTCATCTTGCAGCATACTAATCCTGTGACGTTGTCGCCGTTGAATAGTAGTGGCATGAAAAAACCGAGTGTTCCTATCCCCCCATTTCAGCCACTTTATGCGAGATCTCATAGCCCAATATTGTTCTTCTTGCTGCCATAATGTCTGTATTTCTTGTTTCTGGGAAGAGACTTGTGGCTGATCATAATGATGGTGTGGTTGATTCACATGTTGCTGAAGCTATTGATATAATACTGCAAGTTGTTGGTGACCCTTGGAGAATTTGTGTCTACTCCATTGAGCTAGTGCCGAGGAGACCAACTTCGGTTTAGAAGTAAAGGAGGTTGGCTGATGTTGGGAACGCCAAGACCGAATGATAATGTCTCTACATTCCGAGTCCTGAATCTAGAAGGCTTCAAAGACAAAAGGCCGTGTCCGACGATGATTTACTCCAGCCGTGATCAAGAGTAAGGGACTATGGTCTGATCCCACAGCTAGTAAAGCAAAAACTTCGGCCTTGGTATAGGCAAGACGCCAGTCCAAAGTGCAGACAGCCCTATCTAATCTTTCCTTAACAAAATCAGCACCCGCCCTATGATTCATCCAGGTAAAAGAACATCCCTTACTTTCAATATCCATAAGGGAACAATCATGCAAGACATCCCTAAAATATTGCATCCGTTATGAATTAGCCAAATGCTTACCAACTTTTTCCCAATGATAGAGAATGTCATTGAAATCCCCGATACATAGCCATGGCAGATTGTCGGAAGCACAGATGAGACGTAATGTTGTCCATAACTGAAGGCATTGCTATAAAGTGCCTGGTGCATGAAGACGGGTTAGTCTCATCCTTACACCAGTAGATAGCTCAGTACAGAAAACGTCAAAATAGTCAGAGGACGAGGTGGCCAAGGTAATGTCTAGCTGGTCATTCCAAAAAAGAGCAAGGCCACCAGCTAAACCTGTAGGATTAATAATAAGAGAGCTAGAGAACTTCAGCTGCTTTTGAAGACGAAGAAGAAAAAACTGCTGATTCTTGGTTTCCATCAAAAAAATACCATCGGGCCTCTCCTTAGCCACGAGGGCTTTAAGGGACCGAACTGTCAGGGGGTTGCCCAACCCCTGACAATTCCAACTCAAAAACTTCATTTGTCCAATGGTGGCTTTTTTGGCCAAGCCACCAGGGCCCATTTTCCAGCTTCATCAGGTTCAAAGATTGGAGTATCCATCAGTTGAGTTTCGTCTATGGGGTCATACTGATGGATACGCGATTCATAGGGGCAATACCGCTTTAATTTTTTTGAATTGCCTGCTTTAATATGCAGCTTACTGTGCTTCTGTCGCTTGTTGTTGGAAGAGGCCACTCCTTGGTCTTGAAAGTGTTGTACAGGTGCAACGGCTATGACTGGCACTGTTAAGGTGATATGGTGTCCTGACTGAGCTACAGGGGGTAGCTGTGGTCCTGACTGAGGTGCATGAGGTTGTTGCTGAACAAAAGTGGGATTGTTAGTGCAAATAAGGTCATTGTTCTGTTGAGGTAATGTGCGGTCTATTTCATTAGTTGGACACTGAACTGGTTCTAACAGAGGTGCTGGTAGGGGAGTCTTAGGTATAACTTCGTCGGGTGAATCAGATTTGTATTGAGATTCATAAAAAGTTTTCCAATATGAGCTGTGCTCCCTCACTTCAGCTCGTAACCATTGTCCATATGCCATTTTGTCTCTTCCGTCCATTTTCGCATCAGTAAAAGGAATGTCTTTGCAGTAAGATGCGTAGTGGCCAAGAATACCATGGGAATAACAAAAGTGTGACAAGCGCTCATACCGAAAGTCCAGCCACAAGACTTTACCACTAATTCTGATAAGCTGACCCATCTTTAAAGGTTGCTGCAGGTTAAGTTCAACCCGAGCTCACCCAGCCCACAGAGAGGTGCCTTCCTTATTCTCAGTCTGGACCTCAAGAACTTTACCTATAGTACTAACTGCCTTCTCAATTAAATGTGCAGAACACCATTCCAAAGGCAAACCAAAGACTTGCACCCAGAAAGCGCAAGTAGAGAAATCGTAACAATACAGCGGAGTATTGGGAATCCAAGATTTAAAATTCACTAAGTGACCAGAGAAATGCCACAGACCATTGTCCAAAACTCTCTGTTTATCAGAGGCAGAGTGAAATTTAGCAACATAGATACTAGCTTCCCGTTCAGTGATTTCAACCTGTTCTGTTTTCCAAACACGCTGCAAAGTACTTTGAAAGGCTGGAAGATTAACTGAAGGAGTAGATAAGATTTGACCTACCAGCATCAATTTACATTCTTCAATTTTCTCCGCAGGTAGTGAATCATCCCAATTGTCTATGCTGTGCTCCGGCCAGAGACGACCCAAACGAGAACATAGGGCAGCCAGCCGATTTTCTTCCTCCGGGTCAGGATCAGCCATAAGAGTAGATAACACAAGACGGCGGCAAAATGGGTGGCACGCGGAAGAGTGGGTTCACGGCAATGGGTGTGCATGCAACAAGATCTAAGCGGATGAAGCGACGACTGTGGGAAATGAGTGAATTGGCAAAGAAACAGGGCATAATACGAACTCAATTACCGAAAAGGAAGGAAGAAGAAACAAATTGGAAGAGGCCCATTCTTCAGCAGGGACAATTCCGTTGCACCGAACAACGAACCAAGTGTTGAAGACAAAACAAACGGGTATGAGAAGTACGGATGAAGAAAAGTGAGGTGAGGGTTTGCGAGGTGAAAAGAAACTACCATAAGGGTAGATGAAAACTCTACATAGTCGAGAGAAGAAGCTCCGTTTTTTTAATGGGGTGTATTTTGATGAATTCATCCGTGAAGCCCATTTGATCAGCAGTTAATTACTATATCTTCCAGGTAATTTCTTTTGGGATCATGTTATTCAGGTAATTAACCAAATGAGGAAGAGGTCAGGGAACAGGAAGGTTTCACATTCCACTACTTCGATACTTTACCAATGTTCTAACCATCCCATTAAATAAGTTGAAGATTCATTAAACCGTGAAACCTTACTTTGCCGTGATGTGATGTGTTTCCGATGCTAATAAAAAAATATTAATTGAATGATTAAGTATTCCTTCAGTTGTTGGAACATATCATCATGTATGAGAGATGGCCGATGGGTTCAAGCCATGACATTGGTACTACAATGTAAGCTTCTGTTTATTGAGGGTTCGAATCCCTCTCTTTATGTGCCTTGAAGTAATTTACCATTGTTACTAACCACGATATATCAAATAAAAGCGCATACCTTAATTCCAAAAGTAAAAAATTTCTTTGATATGCATGCGCTATTTCCAAGTCTCCACTAAAAAATTCGGTTTGAGGAAATAAAATAACCTCACGCAATTAGTTGTCCTTGAATTAGTCCTTTATAGGTTAGTGGTAATTAATGGATAAAAACTTATGTTTGTATTTAATTGAGGAAATGATTTGCGATCGGTAGGCTTAGGTGAACCCTAGTCAAGCGTAAGTGTCATCTTGCAAGAGAAATCATTCGTATTCCCCCGGCCATCTGTTAACTTGCATTGCGGGAACATTTAGCATTTCACCAATGGCAAGGGTCATGATAATTGTCCTTCCCTATAATAAATATCGGAATTCCAATATCCAAATTAACGATCATGAGATAAATTAGTCTTTTTTTGTCCGTCTTTAGTAATTTTTCATATAGAAAAGTAAGTTTCCATACGGGCTAAGAAGTAAATTTGCAAATGTAAGTTTCATCCTTTCGGGGAATAGTAATTCTGGCAAGGAGTTGGCAACTTTTCTTCTTTAACTTAAGAGTAATCTGCAGATACCAGTAAAGTTCTTAAATAATCAACGAAACACCGATGGTCTTCTACATGGAATCAATTTGCGGAATTTTTTAACGCAAATAAATTTGTTTTTCACCACTGCCCGCGGTGGCGCAGCTGGCTTCGAGCCCTCTCCCCCTCACGAAGGAGAGGAGTTCGAATCTCAGAAACGTCGCATTCGAGCGACTCAAACGCGGCTGGGTCTGTGGTAATGGCTCAGTCCACCCGAGTTTACGTCTAGGCTGCCGGCTGACGGCGGTTCCAGGTCATCAAAAAAATAAATAAATAAATAAATAAATTTGTTTTTCTTTTTTCGCGGTGGGTCTATCAACGTAAATAAATTGATTTCTCAAGAATCTAACTGAATATTTGCGCATCAGCTGGTTACATGATCCAACGATGGTCTGTGCTTGTTTGAAACGAACGGTGCAGATGTGCCGAGCGTGACAATCAAGGGGTGCACTCTCGGTTTCTAGGGGTTTTTCTATACTTTTTTGGGGTTCCTTCCTTCTCTCGTCTTTCCTATTCCTTCTTTCATCTCGCCGTGTCACGCCGCTCCAATTTCCAAGTGAACGAGGTCGAGATCGAGGGAGAACTCGAGCGGGCAGTTGAAGCCGGGCCATGGACACTTTGCCGTGACCGGAGTCAAGGGTGCGTAATCAGGGGCTGAAGGACCCAATCGGTCTCTCCCTGCTTTAACCAGCATGCCGCGCTCACCAAATGCCAAACGGGGATAACCCAATACAGGGGTTCCACATGGTATGCGTGCATCTCTGAATTTGCCGTACGTTGAAGCTCGTGCAGGCCGCTTTATTTGTCTTGCTCTAATCTTCACCTAAGAAAAGGAATATAGGCAGGATGCTCAGATTTTTAATGGTTATAGAGAAACAGAAAATAGTCAGGAATTAATAACAAAAGAGGAGTTTTAGAGTCGGTCATTGCTGATCACTAGGTCTTTAAAAAGGATTAGACAAATGTTTTGAAGTGTGGCACTCAAATCTTGAAAAGCCATGCTCTCCCTATCCCCTGTGATCTCCTACATGAGCATTGGCTTATATATGCTTAAGTTATTTATCAAAGATAATTCCCATGACTTTTAATTTTAGATCAATCTTTTTTTCCAATGGAGAGCTCATGATATGGGGTGGCCAATATTTCACTATTATGACGTGAATGCCTACATAACATATTAATTATCATATGGAATGTTCTATATAATATTTTTGTTCCAAAAAATGAATACAAACTTACAATTTTTTTTATTTCTATGAGTGTAACATTCCTATAAAGTATATCTAAGTACTAATAGTGAATTTTCACTTATACTGGAGTTTAGGTGTGGGAACGCATGTTGCACTGGCTAAGAGTCAATCGGGTAACCGTAGGCTTGCCGACACAAATATGACTTCTCTCAAAAGAAAGCTGGAAGAACTCATCAGCAGTCACCAAGCGGACATGAACAAGCTAAAGTCGAAGTGGAGGAGGATAGAAGAAGAATATTGGAGTGTAGTGCAGGCAATCAGAGAAGGAATATCTTTTCTACCGGAGAAAATAGCAGAGGTGGAAGGGTTGAGCAAAGAAGTTGAACAGAGTCTTTCTGTTCCAAGAAGATTTCAGCAAGAAGCGATGGTTAGATATAGCAAAACATGTCCCTCGGTGACAGTAGAAGAATTAGTAGGCAAAGAAACTCTGCAGAAGGCGAATGAGATTGTTTCCTTTATAATGCAGAACAAGGTTTATATAATTGGTGTTTATGGTATGAGTGGAGTGGGCAAGACGGCTGGTTTGAGGCATGTCTACAATAGACTACTTGAGTATCTTGTGTTGGATGTATTCTGGGTTGCTGTACCTTAGGATTTTAGTGTTTATACGCTACAAGAAGCAATTGCCAATGCGGTTGGAGTAGCCAATCTTTCAAATGAGAAGGACATGAAGAGAAGGGCAGGTCTATTGTATGGACATCTAAAAGTGAAGAAGGGAACCATTTTAATTTTAGATGGCCTTTGGATGCACTTTGAAGTTAAGGATGTGGGTCTTCCGATTGAAACTGGCAGATTAAAGTTGGTAATGACAACTCAATCATCAAATGTGTGTCGTTTGATGCTCTGTCAAAAGCAAATCAAGATAGAGCTTCTTAATATGGAAGATTCTTGGAGGTTATTTTCAAAGACGCTTTGCTTTGCGGGAGAACTCCCTCAGGAAGTTGAACAAATTGCAAGGTCTCTTCTTGATAGGTGTTATGGTTTGCCACTTGGGATCATTGAAATTGCAACTCGCATGAGAGGAGTAGAGAAAGTGCATGATTGGAGACGCATGTTGGGAAATTTAGAAGACTCCAAGATGGAGCTTGACGTGTTCAAGAGACTGCAACTCAGTTACTTGAACTTGGGTAATGAACAAGTACAACAGTGTTTCCTGCATTTAATATTTTGTTTTGGAAAGTTCCTTTACAGAGTTGACGAAACGAGTTGGATAGAGTCTTTCATAGATGAGGGTTTGTTAGGTGGAATTGCCACCAGGCATGGACTATATGATCAAGGTAACAATATATTGAAAAAAATAGAAGGGGCCGGCCTATTGGGTCCAATAAAAGGATATCGATATCTTCACCCATTGATATGGGACGTGGCATTGCAAATAGTGCTGAGCACAACTCACATGGTCAAGGACAATATGGCGTTGAAAGAGATACCGGAGGAAGTATTCTGGACCAATCGTCTAGAGAAAGTCTTTTTACAATGCAACGAAATAGAAGAAATCCCATACGGCATATCACCAAATTGCCCTAAACTGTCAAGGCTGTCTTTGTGTGGCAATTTCACCTTAAGAGTCATCCATGAATCTTTCTTCAAACATCTAAAGGGGCTGACGACTCTAGATCTCAGCTACACCGAAATCACAGAATTACCGGACTCCATCTCTCAGTTGGAAAGCTTGGAAGCACTATTACTGCAAGGTTGTTACTCATTACGTTTTATTCCTTACGTAGGAAAGTTAAGATCCCTAAGAAAGTTGGACCTCCAAGAGTGTGCAATTCTTGAAGAAGTGCCAGAGGGCATGGAGATGCTGGAAAACTTGAGGTACCTCGCCCTAGATGGCACAGACATCAAGACATTACCGGAGGGAGTGTTAGGGAAGCTGGTGAACTTGCAATATCTTGCCATTGAAAAGCTGAGGGCAGGAGAAGAGGTAAAATTAGCGAAGGTGGAGGAGCTTCGTTGCTCTGTTTCCAATGTGGAAACATTCAATGCATGTGTGGGGTCTCTCGAGCGAAATAGTTCCCAACGGTACAGGCTCGTGATGGGTGCACAAAGCGGTAAGGTCCTTTGGTGTGCACAAAGCGGTAGGGTCCTTTGTTGTGGGAGTGAGACTGAGAGGTCTTTACTGATTGATAGTTGCGACTATATCGCTGCGAATGTAGATGGAACAAGCGGTGATGGTTGCGCACTGCTTCCGGAAAGTGTGCAATCGTTGGCATTGTCCGGGTGTAATAAAATGAAGAGAGCGATGGAATGGGAGTGGCTGACTACTCGCCTCCCAATTCTGGAGGAGATGATAACAACTAGTTGTGAGAAATTAGAGGAGATAATACATGGGCCATTACCAAGCGGAGCCACTTGTCGCCTTACATATATTGGAGCAGTTGGATGCAACAACATGAAAAGGTCCTGCTGACGCAAGACATGGTGCTCCACCTCCCTTTCCTCGAAGAGATATTCATTAAAGACTGCAAGGGCATGGAGGTGCTAATGGGCACTGTTGCCAAAATGACGCACTTTTCCTTCCCGAAGTTAATGAAGCTTCATCTATGTAATCTTCCAGAACTGAAGAGCATATGTGATGGGACCACGAGATGCAATTCCCTCCAGCAGATTTCTATAGAAAATTGTCCAAAACTAAAGAGGATTCCTCTGCAGCTGCCTCTGCTTGACAATGGGCTCCCTTCTTCTCCCCCTTCTCTTCGAGAGATTCAGATAAATCGACAGACGTGGGAGTCGCTAGAGTGGGATCATCCCCTTGCCCGTTCTTCGCTTGAACACTTCATCAAGTTTCTTGGTAAGTCACCCACACATTTTACTTCTTTTATCCTTTCCATCTCCCTTGATCCCTTCTAAGGATCGGTTCTCCTGCAGTATGGGGAGTTCATTTTTTTCCTAAACTTTTATAGCAAGTGTTATACCACATAACTGCTTAGAAACTAGCAATTAGGCCCGTGCTACACGCTGATAAATGAATTCTATTACAGCTTAAAAGTGCAGCATAATATTCATGTTATTATTAGACTAGTTGTTTCGATGATGTTCAAAAAAATATATATTAAAAAATTCTCCCTTAACTTTGAATGAATAACAATGGCAATAGTCCTTTCTCCTTTCTTCTTTTTTTTTCTTTTTGGGCCAAGGCATTCGTTTTATATTTAAAAGATGTTTTTCACGTCGATTTTCCAAAAAAAGCCATTCTGAGTATACAAAATTTTGCATATGCTGATATGCAAATCCCTCTGTTATAAGTGATCAGTTTTTGTGGTCACAAAATGATAACGACATAGAGATAACAAATAATTAGTGGCTGCAGAATTCTCATACAAAAAACTGAAATTGATCATGACATCCTCGTTGGAAAGATGCTAAAGCCTAGTAAAAGTAAAATTTGACTGGGAAGTTCTACTTTATTGGTTGGGATAGTTTAAGAGAGCATGTTAAATGCTTTTTACATCTTCTTTTTGTCGTATTTTCTGTTTTACCTCATTCAGTTCTATTTTCATTTTGAAGTCCTCTTTTATTTTTTAAATTGATCACTATTCTTCATGAATACTTTTCATGGACTTTGTATTTCCGATTGCATATTTGAACTTATTGAATTTCTTTCTGTTTAATTTGATTAAGTTCAGTTGGCCGGAGAAGTCTCTAATTTCTTTAGATTATTTACATTCTCTCTTTAATTTGATTAGGTTTTATTATTCAAAGAACTCTCTGATCCCTTTAAATTGTTTTTGGAAGAGAAAAAGATAGGGGTTAGCTATACCTAGAACCTTATGAGATCTATGAGGGCTGATTCTTTTGGAAGCACAAAATGTTGGACAGAAATAAGATGGGCGTAGGTGTCGACGAGCGAATTGACCATAGTTCAAGTTTTTCCAAGCTCTCTCAAATTGCATCACAATCTGCATATAGATTTCTCATGAATAGTCATGCGGTACACAATGATAGTGTATGACTACGAGAAAGGTCCTTGGGGATCAATTGCTCGCCACCTATAGAAAAACCCCTCTCCCACTCCCTTTCTCAACTGCTTTTGGGTCTTTTGGATCCACGTTGCAAGTGACTAACAAATAATATTTCTGTCCCCAGACTGACGAAGCCGTAGAGGATCCCGTTGAGGATGAATCTGTCTTATTGACGGCAGTGGACATCAACCTTATCGCCATTGCTACATCATTCTGCTCGATTGATGTTTAAAGTACCTCTGAATCGTGTGATGACATATGCTTAATTTATGCCTTCTTTTTATAATCTATGATAACTACGTCTTGTTTCTGGATCTCTTGGTTTGTATTATTCCTTATTTCTACCTCGTTAAAATTTTCTCTTTCCATCTCCTCCCCCCCCCCCCCCCCCCAACCGAATCGTGTAAAGAACTAATCTGGATATGAATTTGATGATCCACCTGGAGTAAGTATAATTTACTGGGGGAAATGCTCTTGGTTTGGAGCAGACTAGTGGCTATTTCACTCGACACAGAGCGCATGATGCTAGCTTTAATGGCATCCGCAATTTTGACAGTCTTAGAAATCAACTGAGCAGCCAACTTGTAATTAACGCTCTTGAGAAGGTTTTCGTGCAGAAACTCATCCGAGCACTTCAATTCAGGCCACATAGGATGACACCTGACCATATCAAATAAACACGGACGTCTTGGCATCATGGGTTTGTACCTCTCCCTGGCTGAGGAAAGTATCTAATGGGCCCTTATATGTTTATGGACCGATGGTATCTACGGCAAATGTTTGATCAAAAGATGACGTTTTCGAGCGTCCCACTAGACCCGACTTCATTCAGTTGAGTCTTGAATATTTAGTGCATGATAGTGTTAACCATTGGCGCGATCCCCCCATGTGCGTATTTCCAGCGTGTGCAACAAAGGCAGAAGCAGACTGAGCCTCACAGAATGATTAGAAATTCTCATTTCGTCTGTTATTGTTGCTGTGGTGAACACAATGGTAACCGGGGATTAGCTTGTGGAATAAGAGCAAAGGGCCTGGTAAATTGATTTTGTTTCCAAGACATAATTTGGGGAAAAGTACTAAAAAATCATAAACCTATTGCATTGGTACCAATTTAGTCTAAACTTTTAAATTAGACTAATTTAGTCCTAAAAATTTTAAAATTGGTACCAATTCAGTCCATCCGACCAATTTTGGCCGGCTAGCACTGACGTAGACATTGGGCAGACGCTAATGTGGCAATTTTTATGATTTTCTTATTATTTTTTAAAAATTTTATTATTTTTTTCTTTTTTTTCTTTTTTCAAATTTTTCCTTTTCTTTCACCGGAGGCTCGCCGGCCACCACTGGAAAAGAAAATGAAAAAAAAATTAATAAAAAAATTCGAAATTTTTTTTTAAAAAATCATAAAAATTGCCACGTCAACGCCAGCTGGCCAAAATTGGCCAGATGATACCAATATTAAAATGTTTATGACTAAATTAATCCAATTGAACATTTTATGATTAAATTGGTACAAATGTAATAGGTTTAAAACTTTTTTTGTACTTTTCCCCATAATTTGTATGCACGAAACTTCCATGCTTGAGAGAAAAAAGGTGTGAGGAGCTAAAGTGACCAACAGATTATCCGGAGGATGAGCTCCTACTCTGTCACTGAATTAGTGAAATTGTCTCCGGAATTACACGCTTTTCCCCATCTCCACAAAGAGTCAACACTTAAAAGTCATTCACAAGGACCTGAAAACAAGCAATGGACTTGCTAGGCGCGGAAAGAAGCAGAAAGGACAGTTACAAATAATAATACAAAATCTGCAGAAAGGATAAGCACACTGGTCAACTTTAGGACAGATTCGAGACGTGATTGCTCGATAGTGGCTATGCCACCAGCACCTGCCTTTGATGATTTAGAGTGAAATCTGACGAATGTGGATCTGGATTGTTTTTGTCAGAGAGAGATAGTGGTAAAAGGAATATAGGATTTTTAATCGAAGTCATCACCGTAACCATTTTGGACATTCAAGGAGCAGAATATAATAGTGATGTTCCTTCTTCTGATACGTCAGATTCTTTAATTTTGTTAACCTCTGGGGATTCATTCTCAAGCTATAGCTTCTGGTGCTGATTTTGAGGTGAATGGGACGGGATTAAATGCGAATATAGGAGAAAGAACAGACAAAAATATGGAAACTTCGAATCTGGAAGGAGAATAACCTTGTTCGTAATTATATATATAAAGACTAGCTAGGATTCATTTAGACATGGCTTTTAGGGATATATGCAAGTTCTAAAACTTGTCACGAAGATGCAATTGAATCCTAAAATTTACAAAAAGTGCAAATTAGTTCAATCGAGTTATTACGTTAATATTGTTAACTTGGGAAAAAGTGTTAAAAAAGTCTTAAACCTTTTGTATTTGTGTCAATTTAGTCATAAACCTTTTTTTTTGCCAAGTTAGTCCTAAACATTTTTACTTAGTGCCGATTCAATCATTTCCGACCAATTTTGGCCGGATTTTGCTGACTGAATGCCGGTCGGCTGACGTGGCATGATTAATGCTGACGTTGAAAACTTTTAATAATACTTTAATATTTTTGAATATTTTCTTTTTCTTTTTCTTTTTCTTTTTCTTTTTCTTTTTCTTTTTTTCTTTTTTCCCTCCCCTCCTCCTGCTCCTCGCCAGCCCGGCACTAGGTCTCCCTCACGGCATGGGTGATGCTGGCCCGGCAAGGCTCGACCCTCTCCAAATTCAGCGAGGGCAAGCCTCGCAACCACTAGTGAGGTTGCCGGCGAGGTCTGACAAGGTCGACCTCGCCGACCGTCACCTCTGGCCGATCGCCGACGTCTGGCGACCGGCTGGAGGAGGGGAGGAAAAAATAAAAATAAAAATAAAAATAAAAATAAAAATAAAAATAAAAATATTATTAAAATATTATTAAAAATTATCTATGTCAACACCGATCATGCCACATCAGCCAACCCTCGTCCAATCAGCAAAATCCAACCAAAATTGACCGGAAAGGATTGAATCGGCACTAGGTAAAAATGTTTAGGACTAAATTGGCACAAATACAAAAGGTTTATGACTTTTTTAACACTTTTCCCCGTTAACTTGTCTAATGAAAAATGCAAATGTGGCATTTTTAAATTAATTTCCCTCTCCTATATGGCACTTTTTAATTTTTTTATCCAAAGCTTATTTAGATTAGATTTTAAAAATTTTAATTTTATTAAAAAAAAAACAAAACTGAATAAGTAGGGACTTGATAGGGCAAATCCGTGCCGATGGGCACAGTTATTGCCGCCACTACCACCCATCACTGAAGGGACCGACGACCTTCGCTAGTCCTGGGCAAGGGTGGTTGTCTCTTGCCAATAGGTGAGGGTTGATGACCCTCACTGGGCCCAAGCAAGGGCCCCTAGATCTAGGCAACATTAATGCTCGCTCAAGCGTAATGAGCATCATTTGCCCTAGCTTGGGGCTGCTGGGACCTCACCCAAGACTAGCAAGGCTCATCGACCCCAGGCTACAGTTGACGTCACGTATCACCAGCTATCTCCTACAACTGGTGAGGCGTCGCCTAAGCCTAGGGAGGGTTGCCAACCCTCAGCTGGGGCTGGCGAGGGCTAACCAACCTCCGCCAACACCTTTGGCGATGGTTGGTGGCAGCAGCAATGGCAGTCCACGGACAAGGCCTTGCTCTACCCTAGTTCTTCTTCTTTTCTTTTTTTCTTTTTTTGCTTTTTAATTTTTCTTTTTTAAATAAAATTTTAACTTTTAATTCTTTTAATCTAATTTAATGGATAAAAAATCATAAATATGCCACATAAGATAAAGAAATTAATTTTAAAATGCAACGTCAACATTTTCTATTAGATAAGTTAATAGTATTAACGAAAAAACATAATTGAGCTAATTTGACAAATTTTAAGACTTAATAGCACTTTTTATAAGTTTTAAGAATTAATAGCACTTTTTATAAGTTTTAAAACTTAATTACACTTTCGCAACAAGTTTTAGGACTTGTAGTACACATGTGACTAGCTTTTACATGAAAACGGTACTATACGAATGACATTGTTCTTTCTTTCTTGGAAATCATAGTAATAGTTATTCCAAAATTTCAACTGTCCAAAGACAAACTTAACCAGCTCACATGAAGTCAGACAAATGAGCAAGACATCAGTTCATTTGCAGCATTCAATATCGCTTGCAACAAATCCAATTGTATGAAAGCGCATCATGCATTAGATTCCGAGAAAATATAGAATGGAGCGATAGTAGGACATGTTCAACAACCTTGGAAGGTCAAACTGAAATTGTATACTTTGACTGCTACGTCAAAAGTAGGTGGATGTTAGTCGTAGAAAAAAAATTATGCAGAAATTCATGCTCTGACTTTAATTTCGTCCGGATCAGGAGAAATTTTAAATTAATTGACACATAACTCATCTTAATGTACATGCCACTGCTCATAATGGCAATCTTCTTGACCTTGCGGCAACCTGCAAGGTGGACTTCATCTGACCCTACTGCCTTCCATGACCTGAAGCAAAAATGGATTTAATTATGAGGAGCACAAAAGATCGGCTGAAGTCTTCAATCAAATGCAAAAAACTCCTTTTGCCACTTGCTTTTATTGTTTCATCATTTCTGTGTCATTGTTAGGTCGTCATTTGGAGCTAGTACTTTGAGTTCAGACCAGTCTATAAAAGATGGAGAGATATTGGTCATTTCAGGCCAAAGATTTGACCTTGGCTTCTTCTCTCGTGGAAGCTCCAAGAACATGTACTTGGGCATTAAAATAAGATCACTCCTCACACAATTGTTTGGATTGCTTGCTAATAGAGACAACCAACTAATTGATTCAAATGGTGTTCTAACATTCGGCCATGGCAGGAATCTAGTTCTTCTCAACAGGAAAAAGTCACTACAAGTTTTATAACTTACGTACAACGCTCACATGAAAATCATAAGTTTTTTTTTTTTTATCAATTGGGTTTCATAAATTTCATACAGCGCTAATTTGATTGTCATAACTTTCTTTTTATTAGTTGAATGCCATATAATTTTTCAATAGATCATCACTTCATACTTTTAAAAACGTTCACCACAAGTGCCATGCCATGTCAAATTTCTAACACTATAATGAACATTTTTTAAAAGTTATGGCATTTAAATTAGCACTGTACAAAAGTTTGGTACTTATCGTGATCTCATGCTTCCTCTCAACTAATCAAATGATATCATTGGGTCTTCAAATTGATCCAGGTTTCTAAAAAATCCAGTTTATCAGCTCAAATTCTGATGGTGCCTACTCTTGCCAAAGCTTTGAATACCCATCTGACAAGGTCTTACTAGGTATGGAATTGGGCTCGAGCTTGAAACCGGATTTGAATGGTATCCACCAGCTGGAAAAGTGTGGATGTCCCTACCCTGGTCACGGCCCCTTCAGATAAACCACTCGGATTGCCACTATTTGAAGTGTTCGACAACGAGTTCATCGAAACATATTGCAACCTGGAAAAGGAGTGGGATCCAGTTTGACGGTCTCTCTGTCCCAGTGGATCCCACTGTAAGGCAAACGGCGGTTTACAACCAGACGGATGTCTATGCCGCGTATGAAATCCTCACCAGAACACCAATGAATGCGTCTGGTTTGGTGCAATGTTTGTGTGGAAGAAGGGAAGCGTTAGTTAGTCTATCATGCAATTGCTTCCTACTGATCCCATGACAAAAGTAACAGATATTCAAGATGCAAGTACCTGCAAGGTTTCGTCCCAAAGCCACCAAAAGCGTCACAAATGCTTAATTGGACCAGTGGTTTCTTGGGAAAATTTTTCCCATATTGTACTATAGGAGAAGCACTTTCCAAACTCTCTGACTCTAAACTAACAGATCTGATCAACCATCAGCTGGACACTAGCATAAGCCTTGAGAAATGCAGGGTTCAGTGCTTACAGAATTTTTCCTGTACAGCTTGTGCTAATCAATGTATATATTAGTTATTGGATCAAAAGCTGAGCTTTTATGGGGCTGAATAACTGCATATCACCAGTGGCGCTTCTCATTGCATGGTAAGGGCGTTTTGACATGATCACTGGAATTGAACAAGGTCTTCTTTACCTCCACGAAGATTCAAAACTTCCAAGTCATTCACAAAGACCTTAAGAACGGCGGCAACATCTTATTGAATGCCAACTTAAACCCATAAATTTCCGACTTTACTGGCAAGAATTTTGTGGAAGTGAAGAAACAGACGCAAGAACTAGAAGGATCATCGGCACTTAGTAAATGCTCGTCTCACTTCATGACCTCCAAAGTTCATGAATTCTGAAACATCGGGAGAATTGAGACATGATTTGCTTGATGCAGTGGCTATAAGTCCCTTAGACCATGCCTTAGATGGAAAATTCTTGACGAAATCCAATGTACTTTGTAGTGCTCTCGTTAGAAATGGATAGTGGCAAAAGCAATAGGGGATTCTGCCATCCAAGTCGCTTTCACAACGTTCTCGGACATGTAATGCTGTTTCTTCTCATACTTAATTCCTTTGATGTTCAAATGATTGCAGATTTACATACTGCCTTCTAATCACTCATCATGTTCGGCGACCTACCAACTCAGGTCGCTCTTTCCTAGGCATGGTTGCTGTGGAAAGAAGGCACTGCCTTGGGAACTTAAGGTTGATTCTTTAGGGAACTCTCCATCGAACCTCCAGTAGAGAGATGACATGTCGGTCAGTTGTTCGTCCAAAAATTTCCTGGAGAAGCCAACGGTGCGATCAATGGTCTTCATGTTGGCAAATGAAGAAGCAACCTTGCCACGGCCTAAACAACCCGATTTCTTCATTGAAGGAAGTCCAACAAACTTGGTTGCGGCTTCACTGGGAAAGCTCTTAACAAATAGAGTGATTGCACATCACGCTGCTAGAATGTCAATACACACACCGTTCATTTGGAATTGTTCGTCTCCGGGGATGTATTTCCCTCAACTCCTGTGGTATATTTTGGAAAATTTATTAAAAAAAAAAAGACCTAAACATATTGTACTTATGCCAATTCAATCCTAAGTCTTCTAATTTTGCCAATTTAGTCCAAAAATTTTGTCAATTTGTCAATGTAGTCCGACCATTTCAAATTTTGGGTGGAAATTAATGACATAAATGCCAGCCATTTGACATGGTATAACTAACATTAAGATGGAAAAAATTTTAATTTGAATTTTTCTGAATTTTTAATTGTTTTCTCTTTCCATTGCTTTCGTTTCTTTTTCATTTTTCAGGGCCAATGGGGGGCCACAAGTAACCCCAGCTAGCCACTGGGTGAGGGCCTGTGAACCCTCGCACGAGGGTGGCAAGCCCTCACCGGCCACTAAGTAAAGGCTTATGATTTTTTTGGTAATTTTTTTATATATTTTTCACAAAATGTGATAATATAAAATGTGAATCCTTGAAAGAACACCGAAGCAAAGTAATTTATGCAGACAAAGCATTACGTAAAAACCGCGACCTGGGGATGACATTATTGAGTCTTCCTTGGAAATCATAGATGTAAGCCGGATGATTTGCGCCTCAAAAACCTATTTAACTAGAGAAAAAGTGGAAGCCTGGCCTATGAGCTAGATGTCAATGATTCGTAGCATCAAGCCATTTCGACTTAATGAAATGGAGACCGGAATGATCATACGACATGATCGACAAACTTAAAATCTTCAAGGTCAAACTAAAATATGCGTCCTTACATGGTTGTAGTTAAGTTCTGTTAAAATCTCCAATATTCAATTAGATTAGACAGGTTTGATAGGACTGATTCATTTAGACTTAAAAGATTTTAATTAATTCAAAACCCAGCGTGAATATTTAGTGAAGAAGGGATCACCTGATTGGTTCAATGTAAAAAAACATGACAGAAATTTAAAATCTTCTCATTTATGTGAGTAAAATATTCTAATAATTTAATATTGCTTAGTTGTCTATATTAGGGATGAGCATTGTCTATGTTGAGCCGATCTAGCACCTAACCAAGGATCAACCTACACAGTGCTACTCCACAATTTTTAGGACAAAGAATCGACTCTGTTGAGCTCAGGACCGATGACTGGACCGACCCTACAGGTTCGGTCTTATTCCAAGGTCAAATCAAGACCAATCGAATATTTTTTTTGTTTCATATTTTTTTATCTTCTAAAATATTTTTCAAATTACATATCAACTTTCGTTGATTTATTAATCCACCATAATTACAACAGTAACTTGATTTATGACTCCAATAACAAGTAGACTATGTATTCTATCACCAAGCTAACGCTCGCCTAGAGCCCCCCGCAATGTGCAGAAGCAAAACATAGAACTACCCTCCATTTCTCTCTCTCTTTCCATACAGTAGTCAGACTCCCTTTCTCAACAGAAAAAGCATTTGATCCTGTGTAGAGTGATGCATTTGTCACGGATCTGTCAATTACGATCGATCAAACACCGTGTGGCCTTAGGATTTTTTTTATCCTACGTCAACCTTTTTACGCACACGTATGAACACAAGGGTCGGATGCACAAATGAACGAATGTATTTGCTTGTGAGCGAGCTTAGTACAAGGAGGGGGAGGGATCCCTCTTTATACAAGCGCGGGATTCCTCTCATCCGTTGATCTTCCCTCCGATCTAACCGTTGCGTTTGAATACAAGCCATCATTACAAGTCTATACACTAGGCCACTCAATGGCTAGGCCTTGGAAAGCCCATGGACGTGTGTCAGAAGCAAGATTAGAATCAATAGGGCCGCTTGACACGAAGCAGCTGAATGGTCACAGGCTTTTGTCCGTATTGCACATGGGCCAATCGTGAGTTGATCATGGGTTGTTCATGAAATGGTTGTAGGCCACTTGTGGGCTGCCCATCGTGCGTGACACAACCCCCCTCGGATCGGTCTTGGATCATACTCTGTCCGTGGGCCGCGTCACATTGCTGCACGTTAGCAACTCACTTACTCTTAAAATTGACTCCCGTCGATACTGCAATCCCTGGGAAAGTGGAAGAATGACAAGAATTGTTGCTCATGGGGCATTCTGAACTGCAGTGCTGTGGAGGGTAATGCATCCCGTGATTTGTTTCGTCACGCCTCCTCCAAACGAGGTTCCCGCATCTGCCACTTAATTCATTGATCATCACAGACTTGTTGTTTGAAGTTCGTATGCCAAATCCGAGAGGGATATACTTGTGGAGTTTACTTGACAATTCTATAAAGAGAGACCAATAGCAACTACTCAATCCGGTGGATTTCCTATGGGCTTTGTAATTCTTTCCGGTGATGGCACATTCAAAATGTGGTGAATTCCCCACAGGCTTTGTAATTCTTTCTGGTTCAAAATAGAACTCGTTCCTGCACTTCTTTTTCTCAACGAAGACAATAAAAAGAAGCCAGTATAATAATCAAGTTTGTTAAATATTTGTGAACTTCAGGAAAGTGACAAATATGAGGTTCTCTACAAAGGAACTTCTTTTAGTGGCCGACCCAAAATTGATGACTGTCAATCACGATGCCAATGGTACTATCATCATTATTGTTAATACATGTCTCGAGTTTGAGCCCTAAAAAGAAACTTTCATAATTTAAGTAGGTTTCATATTTTGAATAGATTTCCTAGTTGAAGAAGGTTTCCTGTTTTGGATCCACTTATTGATGTTCTTTGTGAAGAGCATTAAGAAGAGCTTATGCTTGTAAATTACATGTCAAGTGTTTGAATTCATGAAAATCTTGTGTTAAGATTTTGTAAATTCCTTTTGAAATTAAGAGATTATTTTGTGAGGAATTGTGGGGCTAAATACTTTGTGAGCTATTTGGTGTAATTGGGGCTGGGAATTACAGAGCTAAATTACATCTCAAGTGTTTACATGCCCTAGGCAATTCTCAATTCCCTCCACCATTGTCGTCATCAACTTTCGATCGAATAGGGCAAGAAGATGTGTTCAAGCGGAAATGGGAACTTCTGCATTTGTTCCGTCGTTTATGTCCCAAAATGCACCGCGTCTCCATCTTCCCTCCACTGGAGCATTGCTCCTTCTTCACCGTTATCTTCTTTTTCTTGCATTTTGCATTACTCATAAATAAATTAATAAAAACCTGATTTCTGTATTTCCTTTCGCTTAATGACCAAATGGAGCCTTGTCATTCCTCTGCTTTCGTTTAATTCTCTGTCATTCTGATCGAGTAAACAAAGACTCACGCACAGAGCTTGCCACTTGAGTGATTCTTTTGAGGGCTTGACCCATTTGGGTTGGGCCATAGGGATGCTAACTTTTTTTTTTTTTGGGGGGGGGGGGGGGGGCATCGGTCTCTGCTTAATTGACATTCTGATCTCAGTCAGAAAACTAAACCTGTTCTTGCTTAGACTCAAGATTATACATAAATGGAGGCGACGACCATTGCTAAATATCCTTCCGCTTCTACCAAGAACAGTGATCATGATTTGCTGAGTGCCTATTTCAGGTTCAGATATACATTATGTGCGACACCCTTTACTAATTGGTCTTGAAACAGAATGTCTCAAAGTTTTGTGAACAATTTTGGCGAACATGACTGAAATATCTGATGTAAAGGAACTTCTTTTACTGGCCAAAGCAAAAATTAGTGATCAGATGACAGTACCATCATCTGATCACTTCCTCTTTTAGCAGCTACATCGTTTCTTTTACATTAGCGTTAAGAGCTCACAAAAATTTGTCCTCGCTGTTGCCATTGCATTTCTGCATTGATCATTTGTTTATCTTTTAAGTAGAAGAAAATGCTCTCACACAATTTACTGTTTCGGATTCTGGAAGAGTGCGATTCTTGTAAGAGAATGCTTGATGACAAGTCATTGTCCTGTGTGCAGTTGGCAGTAGAGTACACAATCAAGTCAATTATACTCGCACTAATAACTAGAATATGGAATGAGTACATTGAAATAGTTCTCTTGATGACAAGGAAAATTGACCGGCCTTGTCATATGAGATGTTCTTGTTGTTCCAATCAAGTTTAGCCCAGTCATGTTTGTTGGGTTGCTATAGTTGCATGAAGCTTCAATGAGCGAACAGACATAGAAGTGGAGCTTAACGCATGTTCAAATATATTGCTGAATAATGTCCTTGTAATGAATCACTTGTTTGTTTTCGTGCATTGTTCGACCTAATTGTTTGTGATTGTGGAAGTCAATTGCTTTGGAATAGAAAGCAATGCAGTGCTTTTATTTGTTTTCAGGAAGCATGACAAGTAAATCAGCCTCTCAGGAAGTTTTCCTTTTCTTTGTATTGGAGCCATCATAGATCAAATGCTCCCTATCAGACTATTGTTGTTGGACCACCAGATCATAATAGTAATCAAGAGACCAGCCATTAATGAGGGAAGACAGTGTTTTGAAGGGCGTGGATAGGAAGATCACTTTGTTGTACTTATTGTGCTGGTCCTTTTTCAAATTCATTCAGGTCTTTCGTTCGTATATCTCTTTAGCAGACATGACCATCTTTAAATAAAGCAAGACTAGACTTTCTGGCAGGAGAAAAGATAGCACCTGAAAAGATCATGTGATGATCACACCATAAATTCCATTAAGAACGAGAAGTTCAATTAAACTCATTGTCCAAATAATACAGCAAATTTAATTAAACCTTTTACTTATAAATATCTCCATTTGGTCTGTTGATTCTAAGGGTGACAGTACATATGCCTGGAGGAAGCTACTCAAGGCAAGATCTGTTCTTAAGCTATATGTTTAATATATCATTGTAATGGGTAGGAAACTTTTTTAGAGTAAGATCATGGCATCCCCATGGTGTTCTGGGAGATGTTTATCCTCCAAGAGTCATGTACGATGCAGCTTTGGGACCAACTTCTTTGGTTGCCTCTGTTATTAATGGAGCTGATTGGCTATGGCCTCCTGCGAGGTCTGATTTGTTAGTCCTGATTCATGCAGCCTTTGTGTGAGACTCTCTCCTTGCAGCTCTTCTGAGGGTAGAGTATTCTTCACTAGAAATTCTTCTGGTCAGTTTACTCAGGTGATGCTTGGGTTAGGAATTGGTGTGAGAAAAGATGGTTTGTCATAGGATTATCTGGTTTATCCAAACCTGCCCAAATTTGATATCATTGTGCTGCTTGTTATAATGAATAAGCTGCAAACATTTGAGACAATGAGTTAGTGGACTTCAATTGATGACAAGTGTGTCTTGGGTTCCTCTTTTCCTGAATCTAGGAACCGTACATACTTCGAATGTGCTTTCTCTAAGGCTGTATGGACTATGAGATCATCTTCTGGAGTTGCTGGGATTTCATTGAAGTGTGGTGCATGAGATTTTGAGTTTGAATGGATACTTCAAACTGCTAAGGGGAAATCTCTGCTTAAAACTGCACTAAAGCTTGCTTGGAATGGGGCTATCTATCACATTTGGAGGGAGAGAAATGATGTGTTGCAAGATGATGTTAGTTCCTCAGATTGTTCAGAGTTATCAAGTGGGTTGTTTTCTCTGTTAGAGTTCGAATTCAAGCTGTGTTGCAGGAAAAGAATATGTTTTGGACTGATGCAGATAAAGTTTTCTGTTCCGGATAGGGCATTGGGCTGTAGTGGACAGAAGAAAGTTTGATTTTGGGCTTTGGAGATTGAAAAACTTCCGAATAAATATCTGACACATGTAAAGTGTGTTGACACATACGCATTGCAACACGATATTACACAGAATGCTAATGGAGGTAAATTTGGATAAACGGTACCGATTTAAAAAAAATCGTGAGACGAAAATTTATTTGGAATAAACACATCTTGAGGTACTAATTTGGGATTTTTATTGGTAGTAACCCAAATTTTAATTGTTGAATAGTTAAATGTTGGTAAGCATTTCATTGTCCTGGAAATTAACCTATCCAATCTTATTCATTAGATCTCTCTAATGAGGTAACCTCTCGAGGATATATCAAAGATGGTGATTTTATCTCCAATTAATTACCAGACCCCTCCCTCTCTCGTGGTCCTGTACTTTGTTGGCCTCATCAAAGGGAATCTCTCAGATGAAGCAGAGTTGAAAATTCAAAACTTGCATAAGACGGAAAGGAAAAAGAAAAATTGGAAATTTTTAGTAATTTTCTCGACAAATTTTCGAAAGTTTAGTAATTTTCTTCGTCTGATTTAGCACCTTCACTGTCGACAATCCTTCCGGAAAGTCTAGTCTTCTTAAGGACTTTGAACAAAAGATCATGTACGACTCATCATCATGCTCTGGAGTTAAAAAAATCTCCCCACTCTCCCTCTAAAGTCGTTCTCCGTCCCTACCCACCATGGACTTTTGCAAAGACATGGAACAAGCACTGCATAGACTTTTTAGTTATTAGACACCGTATGTTTCGAGAAGAATGAAAGATTAAAAAAATATTTTTTTTAAATGATCATTTATATAGTTTACAAATGTAAATGAACGAAAAATATTTTTATCATTCACCAAAATATTTGAACATAAATTATTGTTGAAAGTATTAAATATTAACTAATTATTTCAAGTGATACAAGCGTTCATTTTTATGATAATGTTTCTCGAATCATTCTTTTCAGCAAATCAAACAGAAATTTAATCCACTAAATCAAGCCAATACATTTATAAGAACTTGTGCAACCCATGGTGGACGCCACTAGAAGCATGATTATCATGCAATTCTGCAAGGTTCTATTCATCATATCGCTGATAGACTAAGTTGACATTGAAGTCGTAGGACGTTTATGGCTTTCGAGACTTAGACTTGGAAAGAGGAAAACCTATGTCGGTTCATTATCAAAGATGATAATTTATCTCCAATTAATTATCAGACCTCTCTCTCGTGGTCCTGCACCTTGCTGGCCTTGTCAAAGGGAATCTCTCAGAGGAAGCAAAGTTAAAAATTCTAAACTTGTATTAGACGGGAAGGAAAAAAGTTTGAACTTCTAGTAATTTTCTCTTCAAATTTTTCCGAATTTTAGTAATTTTTTTTTCTGAATTAGCTCCTCTTCACTGTCCACAATTCTATCTGAGAGTCGAGTATCTTAAGAACTTCGAACAAAAGATCGATTATGCATGACTCATCATCGTGCTTTGGAGTTAAAGATTTTCCCACCCTCCCTCCAAGTCGTTGTCCGTCCGTACCCACCATTGACTTCCGCAAAGACTTGGAACAAGTATTGAATAGGCTTATCAGGTGCCCAGTTGCTTAGCGAAAAATGAAAAATTTGAAAAATATTTTCTTAAAAGCGACTGCTTATATAATATATATATAAATGAACGAAAAATATTTAACTATAAAATATTATCAATAATAAAAATATTCTTCATTAACTGATTATTTCAAGTCATATAAGCAATCGTTAAACCATTCAAATTTAACAAAATAAACGGAGTTTTAGTCTACTAAATCAAGCCGATACATTTAAGAACTTGTGCTAGACGCCACGAAAAGCACGACTGTCGTGCAGTTTTAGCAAGTTTCCATTCACCATATGTCGAAGTCATAAGACTTTTATGGCTCTCGAGACGTAGAATTTGGTAAGGAAAGCCTATGTCGGTTTGCCAGTGAGGTTGATCATGAATAACCCTTCGTCTCATTAGCAGAAGAAAAAAAAATCCATCATCCAGGATTTATTCTAGGATGCTGTGTGTAGTTAATTCGTAGAAGAAATTATTGACATATATAGACATAGTTTGAGTTACTTTAGCGCATGTAAAATTGCTAAACAGTTGGAAAATATTAATAGCTGGATGAATAAGCTATTAGCCACGCGAAATACATTATAATTCTATATTGAAAGTTACTAATTGATGAGAAGAAGTTACTAGTTATTTAAATGGTCGAACTTCACTTGGATAACTATACTAGAAATCCTAAAACTTATCGTGAAAATATGATTAAGCTCTAAAACTTTCAAAAAAAGTGCAATTAAGTACTCAAATTTGTCAAATTGGTGCAATTAAGTTATTTTGTTAATATCATCAATTTGGCCAACGAAATATGCTTTTTATTACTATCAACATTGAGAAAAATTCACTATAGATTTGTTGAACATTACCTTGAGTAATTCAAGGTTACTTATTACATAGAAAAAGTAGTGGTGCTACTAACGAGCAACAAAGATTATTTTGAATAATTACCTTCTATTTCGCCGGTTTTGTTTCCCGCAAAAAATCTTTCACCAAATAATGCGCTTTGGTTTTATTAGAAGAGACTCAGGTTCTGTGTTGAATCCGGAAAAATAATGTCAAATGCAAGAATAAATTTTATTCTCAACTTATATATACAACCTTGATAATTGATACTCAAATAACTCAAAGACCAACACCTTCCAAGCACAAATTACACCGGGATTTAATCAACAATGTAATCTGAACACAAGTAGCTCGGTAGCCTACACTTCGGGCTCAAACTATGCCAGATTTTAATATACGACAAAGCTTGTATCAGGCGTATAGTTGGAATTTAATCATCGGCAATATCCATGTATAGGAAACACAATGCTGGAATTTAATCGACGATACTGAACCGAATAAACACACATGCTAGAATCTAATCAACGACGGGAATTTGAAAGCTATAGCTAATAATGCGATAAAATAAGGGAAAAGTAAAGATAGTTGTTGCATTGTTCGGGGGTTCTTCATTAAACAGGTTGTGGTATGTATAGGGCGAGCTCGTAGCCATCAATTGGTTTATTTTCCTTGGGCGCCACTCTTAGCCTTCCCCGCGTTTTCCTTTTCTTCTTAGCAACATTGTTCATGAGTAACTATTTCCTGACCTGTCGACGATGCTCACGCGACTTGCCCATCAAGTAAATAATAGCTTCTCTATTTTTATGCACATTTCGCACAGCAATTATTCTTGCCTGAGCTCTAGTGCTAATTCCACTTAAATTCCAAGTCTGATGCATTGCTCTCATAGCCTGACATGTGGCAGTTAATTACCTTGATGTCGACTCTAGTATACTTGTCCAGAATCCTATCAACACTTAGCTCAAATACCCTTCACAAACACCAGCTGCCCTCAGTACAAACAAAACGGGGCGTATCATTCATATTATTCCCCTTGTGGCCAGCACATGGCAACAAAGGTAATTCTGAGTGTCAACACCTTCTTACTCTAAAATAAAACGAGATCGATCTTGATTCAACTCCCAACCGGGAAGGCAAGTTGAAGTGGCCTTGTGGGAGACGATGGGAGAAGAAGTTCGAAGTCTATGTGAACCCACCAACAGACTTTCCAGAGAAGACTTGTGCTGGAAGTCTATCTAAGTTGATGAATCCCTACCCCCACCTTCACTCCCAAGCCGAAGTGCAAAATGGAGTGGCATCAAATTCTCTGTCTCACAAATAATTACCCGGCCTTTCCACAAGGACTTTATGCTCGGACTAATTGTACGTAAATGTGAACCTCACATGTTTTGGAATAGAAAGCAGTAAAGTGTTTCCATATGCTTTCTGAAAGCATCAAAAATAAAATCAGCCTCTCTAGAAGTTTTTCTTGCTTTATATTGAAACAATGGTATATCAGACGCTTCCTCGGTATCAGAATATTCTTTTTGAACCCTCAGTCGTCATAATAGTAATCAAGAGACCTGCCGTTGATGAGGGAAGAAAGTGATTTGAACGGCACAAACGTGAAGATCACTTTGTCGTGAGTGTAAAAAGATAGGCAGGTCCGTCCTAAATTCGTTCAGGTCTTTCTTTATTATTATTTCTTTTTGCCAGCCATCTTAAAATAAAGCAAGATTAGACTTCATCGAAGGAAAAAAGAAAGCACCTGAAAAGAAGCAAAAGATGGTTTGGCATAGTATATCTCATTTAATCCAAACCTACCGAAATTTGATTTCATTTTGTGGCTTGTTATATTGTACAGGCTTCGAGTTCTTGAAAATTCGTATGTTACATGCCATTTTTTTTACTCACGAGCATCCACTTCGCCAGTCTAGTGTGTATTTAGTTATGATCTTTTAAAATTTAATTGTTTCAACATTTTTTGTAAGGTTTAATACCACGAAAAATCTCAAATTAGTTTGATAAATTTATCCCAAACTTTTTTTTACCACCAAAAATCCAAACCGGTATACCTTTGACAAATTTACTTTGAATCGATACACTTGTGATAAATTTGTCTTATACTAGTTTCTATTAAATTTTATTATCAAATTACTGAGTTAGATGACATGTCCAGTTTGATTTGTTATAGCATTAATCCAATTTAATAGAAAGTATATTTATCACGAATATATCAATTTGAGATTATCGGTAGTCAAAAATTTAGTTTTTGGTAAATTTATTGCAAGTATATCAGTTTGAAGTTTTTCGTGTTCAAAAAATTAGTTTGAGATAAATTCATCATAGATATATCAATTTGGATTTTTTTGTGATATTAACTCTCTTTTAATGAGAGATTGGAGAATTTTGTCCGTGAAAAGTACTTTGTTTACGTCATATACACTCGACACTTTGATCTAACACACAAAACAATTATTTATTATGTATAGCGAACGATGAAGCTGAAATATATCATGCTTTTGCTTGCATGTGGCATTTTTCACTCGAAACAAACATTTCAGAGTAACGAAAAGCATAACGGCAACTCTCATGTGATTGATTTATCACAAGATAATATTTTAGTGATTTTAATTACATTCAAAGTTACAAATGAAAAGGCAAGACCAATTTTTCATCTAAAAAACTGCGATCCTTATTATTTGGTGGATAATTCGAAACATGTGTTCATATCATCAAGAGACTAAGATATACCTATATTACAAAAGGCACACTCTCCTGTCACGATGAGTGAAAAAAATGAAGCTCTTATTCAGAATAACATGCATGGGAAGATTTTCGAAACTTCAAGCCAAAGCCAATGACAAAAATATCTATCTGGACTACACGAAACCAAAATAATCAATGACGTGAGGATTCTAGAAATGCTAATCCTCAATTGATGTTGATTATCTTAATGTATAAACCATCACTTACATAAGATTAACTCTCATATACTGCTCATGTTTGCCCTAATAAATGAAAAGAAAAATGACTAGTCAAAAGATCGGAGGGATGATAAAGAAAGAACCTAACTTGAGAAAGAGTTATTTGATTAAGCTGGGTAACTGTTATGGACATACTAATCTATATAAAAAGGCAATTCTTATTGGATGTGTGTAGAAACATCCATATAGGATGAGAGGACTATCATACTTAATATGAATTATAATTAATCGGAGTGCTTGAAGGATTCCGTAAGTCGGATATATATAGAGAGAGAACAATGCTTGTGTGCTGATGGCAATGGAACTTACACACCATACAACATCCAACAACCACGAAGAACAATGAATGCATGGACCGCTTGCCAATATATCTTGCTTATCAATTATGGAGGAGACTTGACTTTCACTCGGATGGATGAAACGAAAAGCATAACAACGACCCCCGAGGGCATACAATAATGCCCTCTTCACTTTTTCCAAAGCCACTTTCTTTTCCCCTTGATTAAGTTTGTCGAACGATTGATTGAAGTGTGTTTGACCATAATTTTGTCATATAAAAACAGACTTTTTGACTTAAAATATGAGAGGGTGGGTAACCAAGTGTCAGTTTATGTTGGAAATGTGATGATGATCTGATACTTGCATTTCATATTCCACCAAGTCTAGCCCAAATGAGTTCACAAGACAATCATTCTTAAAAAGATTAGTATGCCAATTCAATTGTCACAGTTTCCTTCTAATTCTGCCAAAATCAGGTGTTATGGCTTGCAACCAATCTCCAAATAATCCACACCTGCAATTCTTGCAAAATCTCCTTTAGTTTTGCCAATGCGAATGAGCAAAGTTGGTAATAGGGAATATTTCATTTATATACCTTATGCACGAACTTCCTACTTCATCTCCCAATGTTTAATATTAGACATTACCAATTTATATTAGATTCTACAATGATTTAACTTTGAATAGTATTGATATGAAGTACTCTTTTATTGGACGTGTTTATATCAATTGTTTTTTGAGGGATGTGTCAAATAACTTTTTTAGGCTTTTATTTGCTCTTGTACATGACAAAATCACTGGAGGCTTTCAAATTGTTACGGGTTGTTGATTAGGTAGCCTTTCTTTATAATTAGACTCAGTTTCAATTCAATTTCCTTTTGTGGCTAATTTAATCTTGTAGTTTTAGATTTTCAAATTTAAAAAAGAACAAATCTGAAAGATTGGGATGTTGAACACTACGTATTGATCTTGCATATCAAACGATCATTTCAAATTAATCAAACACTTTACCATTGCTCCATGTGCAATGATTGGGAACTGTATTACATGAAATTATTCGTATGCTGACCAGCAGAGCTTTTAGAATGGCTTACAAATGTTGTGGGCCCACCAACATGCAAGTAAGAAGGGTTATATAAGTTGAAGCACTTTCCATCATCAATAAATTCCCTCGCATGCTGAATTGCAAAATGGGGTGGCATCAAATCCTTGACCTCCTCTGTTTCCTCATTTTATTACATTCCTCCCATGCTTTTGCCTCACCCCTTTGCCCTCCTAACCAGCGTGATTCCTTGCTCCTTTTTAAAAATTCATTCATGATTGTTAGCAAGGCGTTGTACTTTTGTGATTTTTACCAAATGTCATTGTATCCAAAGACAAACTCATGGAACAAGGCCATGGACTGCTGCTCATGGGACAGTGTCACTTGCGCCAATGTCACCGGTAACGTCATCAGTCTCAATCTTCGTTACAGTTGGCTTCGTGGCACCCTCCATTCCAATATTTCCCTCATTCTCCCAAAGCTTGAAGTGTTGCGATTGTCTGGTAATAGAATTGGGATCCCGATGTGGTTTTGGGGCATAAGTGATGCATTGAAACTTTTAGATCTTTCTCATAACCATCTTGTTGGAGGCACACAACAATTGCACCGAATGCAATTGTTGCATGTTGAACTTCAAAACAACTTAGTCCAAGGGCCACTCCCGATCCCTCCACCTTCTACTTCTTACTTTGATGCCTCCAACAATGGTTTCACCGGTGAGATTTCCCCTTCAATTTGTGAGTTGAGTTCACTTCGTGTTTTAAATTTGTCTAACAATAATCTCTCTGGGAATATGCCACAATGTTTTGATAGTATGACCAATCTCTCATACCTAAACTTGAGTAGAAATAACTTCCAAGGGCCACTCCCGATCCTTCCACCTTCTACTTCTTACTTTTTAGCCTCCTCCAATGGTTTCACGGGTGAAATTCCATTGTCGATTTGCCAATTGAAATCACTCCGTATCTTAGATTTGTCTATCAATAATCTCTCTGGCAATATACCACCATGTCTTGGTAGCATGACCAATCTCTCGCGCCTAAGCTTGAGCTTAAATAAATTTCAAGGGCCACTCCCAATCCCTCCACCTTCTACTTCTTCCTTTTCAGTCTCCTCCAATGGTTTCACTAGTGAAATTTCCTTGTCGATTTGCCAATTGAAATCACTCCGTATCTTAGATTTGTCTATCAATAATCTCTATGGCAATTTACCACCATGTCTTGGTAGTATGACCAATCTCTTGCACCTAGGCTTGAGCTCAAATAAATTCCAAGGGCCACTCCCGATCCCTCCACCTTCTACTTCTTACTTTTTAGCCGCCATCAATGATTTCACCGGTGAAATTCCCTCATTGATTTGCCAATTGAAATCACTCCATACTTTACTTTTGCCCCACAATAATCTCTCTGGCAATATACCACCATGTCTTGGTAGTATGACCAATCTCTCGCACCTAGGCTTGGACTCAAATAATCCAAGGGCCACTTCCGATCCCTCCACCTTCTATTTCTTACTTTTTAGCCTCCTTCAATGGTTTCACTAGTGAAATTCCCTTGTCGATTTGCCAATTGAAGTTACTCCGTGTCTTATGGTTGTCTAACAATAATCTCTCTAGTAATATACCACCATGTCTTGGTAGTATGACCAATTTGTTGGAGCTAGCCTTGAGCTCAAAGAGATTCCAAGGGCCACTCCCGATCCCTCCTTTTACTTATTACTTTAATGCCTCCGACAATGGTTTCATCGGTGAGAACCCCCCTTCAATTTGCCAGTTGAGTTCACTGGAGATATTAGAGTTGTCAAACAATAGTCTCTTTGCGAATCTACCACCATGTTTTAGTAATATGACCAATCTCTCGGTCCTAGACTTGAGCAGCAATTATTTTACAGGACAATTTGCCCACACATATTTTCTTAAACAAATCATTGGATGTAATAGATTTGTCCAACAACATGATTAGAGGGCTAATTCCACTTCCATCTCCCATCACATTTTATTATGACATTGCAAGGAATAATATTACGGGAAAGATAACTCCTTTGATATACAATGCTACCGGGCTAAAGGTCATTGACTTGTCAAACAACGGCTTAACAAGTAGATTGCCTAGGTGTTTAACAGATTTTAGCACCAAACTGTTGGTTTTGAACTTGCGAAAAAATCACCTTGAGGGCACAATTCCTCAATCATTTTCTTCGAGAAGTAATTTAGCAACTCTTAACTTGAGTCGAAATTGGTTTGAAGGCACATTGCCCCGATCCCTCGTCGAATGTAAACATCTTGAAGTTCTAGATCTCAGTAACAATCAAATTGAGGATACGTTCCCGAGTTGGTTGGGAAAATTTCCAAAACTGAAAGTTCTCAGTTTGAGGTCAAACGATTTTAAGGATCTTTTGAATATTCTTAGGGGAGCTCACCTCTTTTCCAATTTACACATTTTGGACCTATCGAACAACAACTTTCGTGGTCCTTTGCCAACCAACCTATTGATGAACCTTAAAGCCATGATGGATGGGCAAAATGGGGAAGACAAATCATTGTATATGACAAGGCAATCATATGAAAATTCTATCACACTAACCATGAAAGGGTTGGAGATTGAGTTAGTGAAAATCTTGACCATCTTGACAATCGTCGATTTGTCGCATAATTCTTTCCATGGAGACATTCCCGAAGTGTTTGGACATCTTCACTCTTTCATAAGGCTCAACCTTTCACACAATTGCCTTACAGGTTCCATCCCTCTGACTCTAGGGAATTTGACTGATCTTGAATGGCTCGATCTATCTTCAAACAAGCTCAATGGGGGGATTCCTAGAAAATTGGGAGATTTGTCATTCCTTGGCAGCTTGAATCTCTCGAAGAACCAACTCACTGGATGCATACCTCAAGACACGCAATTGAGCACATTTTCAAGTGACTCATTCAGTGGGAATACAGGCTTATGTGGAACTCCATTGCCGAAAGCATGCCCTAGCAATGCTCAACCTCCTCAACCATCACCGTCGTCTACTTTTGACTACAAAAGGCATGAGAGTTGATTCAAACAAAAAACAGTGTGGATAGGTTATGCATCTAGAATCGCAATTGGAATTTCCATAGCATACATTGCATTTGAAATAGGAAGGCCCAAATGGCTTGCGTGAGGTGTGAAAATGCTAGAGAGAAGAGCAACCAAGTGGATGGAGAGACCAAAGTGGAAGGCCATCAAATTTCATGGACAATGAAATTGTTTGACGAGTTATCTCTTTGATCGCAAGGTAGATTCATTAAATAAAAATGTCTTGAAACCAATTTGAAATATCATTTTCCTTATAGAGGCTTGTTTTCAATGTCTTCTCTTATTGTTTCTTGTTGCAACTATATCTATCTAATTGACAAGATAAATAATGAGATCTGTCAAGCACACAACTTTAAAAAATGAAGGGAAAAACAGAAAAATAGCAAGTGTCATTAACCTTATAGATATATTTTCCTTGGTGTGCGTAGATTTTATTTATCCACGCAGAATTAGATGTGAAGAATTAACCCATTCAGCCAAAGTAGCTAATAACTTAATGTGCCAAGGAAAAGTATCCTGAAGAATCAACACTAAAATCTTTGAAGTTGCAGATGAATAGTAGGTTGTGAACTGTAAGCTACTGTACATCATCTTTGATACTAAACATAAGTCAAAGTTGAACAGAAAAATGTTCAGTGATATATTCAGAGTATGTTCAAATTTCAAATAATTTGACTAAAAACTAATAAAGGAGAGTGCCGTCTCTGGTAAGGCTGCAAGAGATTGCCTCATACGTAAGTGGGGTGTTTGTCAATGGTCTGCTTTGAATTCAATCGTGAACTGGTGCAAATCCCTCATGTAAGATTTAGCGCCATTGCCTTGGAAAAACACATTTTTTAGAGCAAAGCAAGTCTTTGAACTTAAACTGGGTCCGTTCGTTTCACGGAAAATGACTTCCTGGAAAATGTTTTCCAAATTTTCCGGTGTTCGTTTCACGGAAAATAAACTACTCAAGGAAAATGTTTTCCATCATTAAGAAAAACAACCTTCAAAGATAAGGAAAATGTTTTCCACTTTTCAGAAGTGGAAAACATTTTCCATAACTTCTTCTTCTTTTCATTAACACATTTTTGTTTTATTTTTATGCTTTCTTTTCTTCTTTTTTTCTTTTCTTTCTTTCCTTTTCAGCTTTCTTCCTTAGCCTTGGCCGGTCGCCGGCCATGACAGCAACCAGCGATCGACTGCGGCTGCGAGCCAACGACCGACTGCGGCCGCAAGTCAGCTCGAGCCTCGCCCTAGGCAAGCGAGGCTTCGCCTAGCCCAATCTGGCGAAGCCGAGCTCGGGCCTCCCCAGATCGGGCGAGGCAAAGCTCTCGCTGCCCTGGGGCGGAGCTCGGGCCTCGCCAGAGGTTCACCGAGCTCTGGCAAGTCACGAGCTCGCCGAATCTGGCGGCGGAGCTCAGGCTCCCGATCCAAGCGAGCCCGCCGACCATGAGCTCTGACGCGGAGAGGAGGGAGGGAGAGAGAGGGGTAGGTGCAACCGCAAAAGACGGAGGATCAACCACCACAACATGGAAACCGACCGACTCCCCACCGGCGGGCGGCCATCTCGCCGATGAACCCGATCGCCGATCCCCCAAGTCAACCCCCGAGGCCGGACAGAGGAAGAAAGGGAGGCAGGGAGACGGTGATTGGGGGAAAACGAAAAGCGCCCTACGCAACGACCGCCGCCAATCAATGCGAGGAAGTCTTCGCCGCCGCCGTCAACGCCGCCGCCGCCGCGAGCCGGCGGATTGTCGTGGATTGAGAATCGCCGGCGGAGGAAGGAGGAGGTAGAAGGAGGAGGAAGGAGGAAGGAAAATAAAAAGGAAAAAAGAGAAAGAAAAAGAAAGAATAAAGAATAAAAATTTCTATTTTTTTAAAATACAAATAATTAAAAATTCATTTTAAAAAAATATAAAAATAAAACTATTTTTTTGGTCAATTAAAAATAATAAAATTCAATTTTTGATCATTTTTCTCAAATAATTAAATTAGCTAATGAATGGTGGAAAATATTTTCCACTCAAAGTTTTGGTTTTGGCCTAACATTGGAAAATAGAGTCATTTTCCTAGAAAATGACTTCCCGGAAAATATTTTCTGGAAATATGATATTTTCCGCAAAACGAATGGACCAATAACACAAATAAAGTAGCATAGTGTCTGGTCCACCGTTCCTTGCCTGGCGTTGCTTGGGTCATCGTCCAATGACTTAATTTTTGGGACCAATTTTTAGGTCCACTTGTGGGGATATCTATATAGCTTAACGAGTTTAGCCCCTCCCTCATTTGATCGGTTTCTCATTATCAAACTTCAACTTTTCTTCTTGAGCATCTCTAACGACTGACTCTTGTGAAAATGAAAGTAATATATTAGCGAACTTGGTTACCCCGAAAAAAAAAAAAAAAGATAGAAACGAAAAAGGAAATTATTGCGGAACTTGGATGTGGAAGTACAAGAATATTAGGCCCAGTAGGCGGTTGGTCCTGCAATCATTCCAGATGGCCCATAACTGGCCGAGAAGGTCCAAATGTACCACAATGTAACACTGGGCCTAACTAGTGAACGGAATTATAGCATCAAAGTAGATTTTTTTATATATCGTATGTTACGTGTTAGAATAAGTAGTGATAACATTTTGGCCGTAGAGCAGCCTAATAATCTTCAAAGTTCTTAATTGAAAATATTCGAGGATATTGTCTTCATTTTGGATGGAACCACAAAAGGAGAGAGAAGTTAAGATCGTCGGAGGCCAAAGTTTTGGAATTTAACTAATTGAGATTAAATAGTAATTATCGATTGACATTGTCGCACATCACTTGTTTTGGCTGGTTACCCTATTTGCTTTATATACTTTCATTGACCAAATTTTTTTTTTATAATCGTTAATTCAGACATTTATATTGGGTTAGACATATGCATTTTCAACCGATTTGCTTTAAAAAAAAAAAAGATGCTAAATTAAGGGTAAATGGTGAGATTAAACCAACTCCATTCTAGGATTGTCAGAATTTTTCTTTCTTGAGCATTAAACACCCAAATCAATGCCCATCTAGGATTGTTCGATTGATAAAATCAATTGTATTCTCTTAATTTTATCTGGCGGTGTATTTTCAGGGCAATGTTCATGAATTCGCTGGCTACAGTCGGGAAAAATGAGAAACAAATTAGGTAACATTAAACATCCGACCAGACATGTCCACGAACGACACCATCATACCCAAAAGAGCATCACCCTTCGCACATTGATCAGTATACGAGACAAAGACATATCGAAACATGTTGACTGCCACCACATGCATGGCAATAATGTGCCTCAACTTGCAGCGCTAGAGATAAATCCAGCACGTGCTCTTCAATAACGAGCTTTAGGTTTTCTGGTCGAAGTTGACGAAATATCTCCCTGCAAAACAAACATTGCTCTTTCCGAATGTCATAGACAGTGTAACATCGAGGACCTTATAATGAATTGTCGCATCTCTCATCCTATTTTGTCTCAATCTCTCCGGATATTATTGTTATTATCAGCTGAAAAAAAAAATATGAGCTTCTGAAATGAAAAAAAAAAAAAAGAATTAATACTTTCATAGCTTATAATGTGAATGTCTGACTCAGCTTGCGCTCCAGCGGATAAGGCATAATAAAGTCAAAAGGACTCGAAAGAAGATTACAATGCATGCATTGCGTGTCCTTGTGGCATGGAATTAATAATGAGTAAACTGTATGACAGATTGACAAAATAAATGCCTTCTCGTCGACTACACCTGGTCCTTTGCTTTCTCTTCTGACCTTTTTCGAGTTTTTACTCCCCTTTTGGGGGTTGTTCTTCAGCTGGCACCATATGTTGCCTCGAAAGACAGCAATGATTTTAGGTGAGAACATGTGAAGAAACTAAATAATCACTGTTCAGGTTCCTAAATTCTCGCTAAAGATGGACTCCAGTTGGATACAGTGACTTTAGTAAAGATACTTTAACCAATCCTTGCATGGTTCCCACCCATAACAAATGGCATGCAATCATGCCTCCGTTGAAGTAATCTATTTTTGGGCATTAAATAACTCCTAATTGCGTGGAGTTAATCATGGGAATCAAGCACCGAATCCTCATTTTTTCTTTTCTTTTTTTTTTTTTGGAAGAAATCTATTATCTCTTTAACCGGATCTTTTACTTAGTTCTTGTCTCTGCAGCAGCATAATCTGCAGGAAAAAAAAAAAAACCCATATGCATCTAGTGATGCTAAAGAAATATGCGCCCCAGCCTGACCCATCATTACTTCGTCGTTTATTTTCTTCTCCCTCCTTTCCTTTTCATGCGTCCCTTTGCTTGAGTCTGTCATACGTTGACATGTTGTCTCTCTCTGAAACCTCTAGATATTTTGTTGACTTGCAATATTTCAAAATACGGAAAGCTTGTCTTATCTTTGTGCCTAAAACGACGCATGCAGATGGTTGAACTCAATCATCTCGGATTCTGCAATAATTGATGCAATAACAGTAAAACAGATTGAAGAGAAGAAAGAAGAGGAAACGTTCCAGCTTGCTTATATTACGGCAACCTTAATTACTGTCCTAGTCATAAAGACCAAATCAGCAAAACAAGGGCAACGACTATAGATACAAATCAGTGGATAGGGTTATGGCCCACCAACAGCTATATTTTTCCTAATCCTTTGGGTATTTATAGACTATAAGATAAGATTTGAAGACAATGACACCCCAGATAAATAAGCTGTGCAATCTCAACAAACATCAATTCTTTCTATGTATGTATATGTACATATGTATATGTATATATATGTATATATATATATATATATATATAAAACATTGTCCAACACTTTCAAAAGCATCCGAGTTTAACATATATAATAAATAAATAAATAAAATTAATCTAAAGAAGCATGAGATTTCTTCTTGTTGAAGTGATTTAAAATAATGATTGAGACCATCCACACAAACTTTTTACTATGGGCCCATAAGGACCACTTGTGATAAAATTAATATGCTTATCATCTTCACGGCAGGTGATAGCAATCATTATCAAGTCAATTCAATTAGGGTCCCCAGGAATTTGACAAAGATCTATTGAGGCAACTTAGAAAGCTGAGCAACACTCTTAAAAAGAAATGTGTGCAATAGTAACATTACCCATCACTGTCATGCATGTCCTGAATCAATCATTAAAGCCAATATCGGGCTATAAAATCATTCCCACACTAAATTTATCTCCAATAGCAAGATCTTTATTCATTATTAGATCACTCAGAATCTTGATTTATTGTTGTATAAGAGCTTAAACGCTCGGATTTTGACCTTTAGTATATAAACACTACTAGGTTCACCTCATCACACGTACCTCACATTTCATTCCCTGTGAACATCGTAATGGTCAAGAATCACTAATAAAGAAAATGGTTAAGATTCAATCGAGATAGACGATGACTTCTTGTTCTCTCTCTTCTTCTTCTTTCTTTTTTTTTCTTTTTTTTTGTTTTTTCTTGCTTTTTAATTCATTACAAAGGTGTTATGATAACTAAAAACAGAAAGACCGCTTCTCTCTCTCATTCAAATCAAAAAATGTTACGTATAAATCAACTTAAATGCCTTCAAATGACTCAATAAAGAGGTCTTCCCTTACTTGTTGACCGGCGAGTAGTGAGAAAACGCCTTTTTCGGCGAATGAACCGGTCAGCTTCTTCATTAGTATAGCCACTAGACATTTCCCCAAATGACCCCCCAATTACATCTTCAAATTATCAGCGCACCCTCGCTTTGGTTTGCAAGTCCTGAGCTGACTTTTAGCAGTGAAAAAAATCAGCGAAAAAGATGGGTTTGGTTGAGGTCTTGACCAATTCTGTCATCAAAATACCTGACTCTCACTTGCTGCACTTCACTATTTTTTTTTTATTTTATTTGTTTTTAGCTTTATTTTCCATGAAAATCTTTGTTGTAGTTCTTCAAAATTCATTATTGAGCGGACCCCCCCCCCCCCTGCACAGGGCAAGGGAAAAAAATTGAAGCGATGCCAATTTGCCAATGGGGACTTCTTATCCAAGACAACAAATGGGAAGGCGGTCAAAATAATATCATCAAATGCAGCAAAATGATTTAAACTTCAAAGTTACATATCTTTTCATTTGGAAAGAGAAAGTTGCAAAGTGAAAATTATAATGACGTACAGCGTTTTTGTTATCCGATGTATAGATTAAATGAATAATTATTTTTGTCTGCATGCTCCCAAGGAGCATGTTCTCGATAAGGTCATATAAGGCCTTGAGATATGTGTTTTGTGTGCCTCTCTTTGAATCTCTAAGAAAGATCCAACGGTCCATGTTCACAGAAGCAAGAAAATTGATCCATGTATGTGCCACCTAAAAGATGCATTTGGCGGACATGTGTCCTTCAAACTCCAGTTCTAGCTCATTTTCGAAATTTTTAATTTTTTTAATAATCTCATACTAACTCATTTCTTTAATTCTAAGACTTGAAAAGGGTAATCGAGTAAAACATTCAGTTGAGGTTGTTTGGTTCGAGTACGAAAAATGTTGCTGAAAAATAGCTTAGTTCGTTTCCTGTGATTTAGCTGTAATTCTTTCTTTTCTCTTTTTTGAAGGTGGTCTAGAAGCTGGGTATATATATCGTGTCAGAGTGTGTCAAGTTGCTAGTAAGTCATGCTGATATTTATTGCTTTCATCCATCAAAAGCCCATATTGCAGAGTTGTTTCATATATTAATACAGCCAAAAAGGTTTCTTTATTACTTTTTTCCCCGTCACTGAAGACAGTGTCAGTATGTGTTTCTTTAATCTCTGTGTCAGGTTGGATTAAGATGATGTCCTTTTCCCAGATAAAGCTATGAGGGAGAGACCGAGACAGAGAGAGTGAAACATGGAGTTCTTGGAGATGCTTCTCCTCTTCCTTTGTCTCCTGATTCTGAAAAGAAATGATATGGTACGCTTTATGGATCTGTATTCCCTTTCTGCTACTCATTCGCCCCAACCTCACGACTTATTTTTGCTGAATGTTTCTCTGCAGTGGCTTCTTGTGATTGCTTATTGAAATGGCTAAACACGCTTCTCTCTTTGTTAGGAATAAACTTCATGAAGACCCGTATATTTGGGATTTTCTTTTTAACTTCATCCTTTTCTGGGTTTCTCTTGAAATTCATTTTTATTAGTCCATTTAGCTTTGAAAGTGATTGTATTTGGGTTCTTTCAGGGAACAGAAAATGTTGGATTTCAAACTTTTGGGGGTGTCTGTCGAGTGTTTATTACTCTCCTCTGCTCCTTTACTTTCTCTGTGTTTCTATTCTTCTCTTGATGTCTGTATTTATCGGCGTGCTGCCTATAGTCAGAGGCACGGTGTGTGAGATTTGGGGAAAGAAGATACTATATGATTGTTTAATTGAATGTTTTGGAGAGATAGCTGTTCTTTCTATATATATGACTTAACATTCTGAATAGTACTATGTAGTTGTATCCCAGATTTGTAAAGAGCCCCATTTCGGGGTCTGCTGGTGCTCTGGCAATCTATTGTGTCCTTTCTAGGGTTGCATCCATACTTCAATGTTTTTATAATGTTTTTCCATTTTTGGCTGGGGAATAAATGTGTCGATTACATTGGCACTGAGCTTGGCTTCAATGAAATGATCTTTTTAAGCTTTTCTGGTGTGATGAGTCTTATATTCTCATCTTTACAGGATTCTTTCATCTAGAGTGTAAAATGCCCTTTTTCACTTCTGTCCAAATCCGCCAACAAATTTGGTCCATAATTGGCTAGATCTGCAACCATCTTCTTCTTGAGGCTGCGTGCTGACTTTTGATATGCTAATATTGCTTCTTTCCTTAACCTATTAGATTTTTTGGTTAAGTACTTCTCTGCTGCCATGCCATGTAGCCTGATTTTATGCACTGCATTTTATGTGAGTAATCTTTATGTACATTTAGTTTCTACTTTTCTGTAGTTTTAAAATTACCTAATATGACATGACACATTTTTTATTTCTCCGTTTGGCAGTAAATAGATATAAGGTGTCGATGCAAGATGGATTTTCAGGAGTCTACTAGGATTGTTTTCGATAGGGTCCAGAAGCTAGAGCCGGAGAATGTGAGGAAGATCATAGGCTATCTCCTCATACAAGACCAGTGCGACAAAGAGATGATCAGGTTAGCTTTGGGCCCGGACAAGTTAATTCAGGATATCATACACAAAGCTAAAACCGAACTCCAGCAGTTGGCGCTTACATCATCATCTCCCCCCATATCACCATCCATGAACCAAGTGCCGTCGGAGCATCCGATGCATCTCTTGCCTCTAAATCCCGTGGCTTTTCAGCATGTACCATCAGCCTTCAGGGTTCCATCTCCTTACTGGGGTCGACAGGTGGTAACCAAGCATCAATCAGATTATATGCCGTTGGGGTATCCAGACTCGATCTCTGAAGTCCCAAACGAGGCACGCTTCCTGGGTTTCGACGAACCAATGGAGCAACTCAACCTAGGGCTCACAGAGTTCTCGAATGAATGCTACTTTGAAGATACTGCATTAGGCAATTTTAGCGCAAGACCAAGCCATCATCATCATATGAGCATGCCTGAATTCCCAGTTAAGACTTGCCACTACTTCAACAAGGGCTATTGCAAGCACGGGAACAACTGTAGGTATTTACACGAGCAAGTTTTTCTGGACGGCTTCTTCACTTCAAGGGCAAACGATGAGGACCAAGTTTTCTCATCAGGGTCACTCGAGAAGTTAGAGCTGGAAATTATCGAGATACTGAAATCGAGGAGAGGGAATCCTCTTTCAATTGCTTCTTTGCCTATGATATACTACGAGAAGTACGGCAAAGTTCTTCAGGCAGAAGGGTATCTTACTGAGAGCCAGAGACACGGTAAAGCTGGTCATAGTTTGACCAGACTTCTTTCCAGACTGGGCAGTATTTGCCTGATTGACAGGTGCATTTCTTTGTTCTGTTTACGCTGCATGCGTTGCCTAATTTCTTAGCTGTAACGGGTTTGCTAGTTGGTTAATTTTGTTCTTACGGAATATGTCTCTCTGTGCACACTCTGATGCACTTTGGGATTGAGTTGCAGACCTCATGGGCAGCATGCTGTAATTTTAGCTGAAGATGCAGCCAAGTTTATGGAATCTCGGAATGAGAAAGGCGACCCTGGTCTAGTCCACAGTAAATCACGGCAGATATATCTAACATTTCCTGCGGAGAGCTCGTTTACTGAAGAAGACGTTTCCAACTACTTCAAGTAATTTGATTTTCTACAAGACTCAAATGCTCTTTCTAAGCATAATGTCTTCACAATTTTCATGATTTTCTTTTCCTCCCATGCCTTCTTGGGTAGCACTTTTGGGCCAGTTGAAGACGTGAGGATCCCCTGCCAGCACAAGCGAATGTTTGGGTTCGTAACATTTGTCAATTCAGATACCGTGCAAATGATTTTGGCAAAAGGAAATCCTCATTTTGTTTGTGGGGCTCGTGTTCTTGTAAAACCATACAAAGAAAAGTCGAAGCTCATTGACAGGTAAATGAACACAAGTTTTCTGTGTTTCGAGCACAAGGGAAGTTCATGTATGGATTTAAGCCCACTTTATATTTTGATGACCTTATTTTGGCCATTCCACATATAAACTTAACTTGATAAAAGCGAATATTCATGTGGTTGTACTTTCAACATTTGCATGTTCACCAACATTGTTCTTATGCGTTCGTGCAGGAAATACCATGAAGGTTATGAGTCTCCATTTCATCACATGTCACATTACTCTGCCATGGATTCCAGGCTTCACTCAAGTAAGCAGTAGTAATTGTTTATCCTCCTCCTGGACCTCTGCAATGCGTATGTTGGGTCTCTCCATGGAGCAGTGTTTGTAATCTAATTATTTATCCATCTCATAGTGGCAAGAGGATGTAGAGGCTCGAAATTCCTCCAGAGCCAGATTATGGAAGACAATGACCAGGTTCTTGAATTTGAAAGGATGCGACTGGCCAAGTTGCAATTAGCAAGTAAAACTCCAGGGAATCAGGCTTACATCGTCGACTCGATTGATAGGTTTAAAATCTCAGAAGGTGACAATTAGACTAAATTCCTTTTCTGTGTTATTATGTTTCTCTTCTATTCATGGCTCGTGTTCTTGTAGATCGGTTGGACATTTCATCAACAGAGTGTCTCCATTATTTGATGGATGTTCTGAATAATGGCTCCATAGTAGGCGACAAAAGTAGGCCTTCAGAAACCAATTACGATTACGATCAGGACAGGTACACTTCGAATCCACGATCCTGGTCTTATCACAAAACCACTCAATACGCATCTAAGTCCCTGTCACTGTGGATTAATCAAGGTGCAGTCACCATTGTGATCAAATCATCACCGTTTATTCCTTTTTTCTGGTTCATGGTCTTCTTTTCATGGTGTTGATTCATTTGCAGTCAAGGACTTCATCTCCCGGAGAGTCCATTCGCCGCTCATATTGCAAATAGCATCTCGACACTGATTTAGGATTCATCCTGCATCTGGACAGGACAAGCCATAGGATACTGATTAGACGCACATGAACGATTCTCTTGTACATAGCCTCGTAGTTTACTGGCTCATGGAGTACATAAGAAGCAACGAAAAGATTAGCCCTGTTCTTGGGTTGAAGCAGCAGCAGGGAATACATAGAAGTACTATACCGAAGGTTGAGGAAGTTTTTCTTTTTCTTCAGTCTGTTCACTGAGAATAAGTGTTTATGTCGCCGTAAGAGACAATACAAAGGGTTTTTTTTTTTTTTTTTTGTGGAAAAAGAATGAATGTTGAGTAAAATTTGTCATCATTGACAAATAACAAGAAATTTGACGAATTATGCACCTTATTATTATAGTAGTTTATATAAATTTAACAGCCTACTCTAAAACTTTTTTATTTAAGTGTTTTGTTTTATAATTATGTTATATTCCGTCTTTTTTTACATTTAGTAAGTGGCTATCCTTCAGCGGTCAAAAATAAAGTACTGGCAACTAGTTTGCTAGTTGTTATTTCCCTTTTAATAGGTATTTTTCCTCAATTTATCTACTTCTATTCATTTGTAAACGCGGTGATATTGGTATCTGAAGTTCACTACTTATAGAAAGATTTTATACGTAGTCACTGTTAGACAGCACCATGTGAAACAATACAACTATTATCTCTAAAAGGATGAGAAAAACAAAGTGGATAGCATATTGAAAGATGAACTCGTTTTAATCCAAAGTTTTGACTCAAAACTAAACTTCCTACACGAGTGCCTTTATCTTACTTCAATAAAAATGAAATAGCATGGGAGTTTTGGCCATTTGCAGGACATATAGGAGAGGATTTTTGTTAGGCCCATTATCGGTATAAAGAATTTTTTACACATTGCCTTTTGAAGGGCGGAAATATTTGCTTGCAGATAGTTGTGCAATCAAATCATCAACCATTCAGTGGTGAATGTATGACATACTTGGCAATGGATGTAATGACATTCTTCCCCTTACATGGCAAAGTGTCAATATATTATTAACGACAAAAAAGTTTATTAAGAGATTCATTATGACATCCACGGTGAAACTTTCCCATTAGAATCCTGGGGAATGAAAAGGAAAATAGGTTATAGTTGAGTACTTACTGTATAAGCTAAACGTGGATTGCCCTGCTCTGATTTTTTTGGGTAACGACTGCCCTTTTTACTTTCACCTGAAGAAGAGCAAAGAACAAACAAACAGATGTTTCTACAGTGAAGGGCATATGCCAGACTACGTTCTGCAATGAAGATGTGGATCGACAGCGTTCCGTAAGAAATGCAAAGAGCCACTTACCTGAAAACTCCATAACAAAAGGTTCGGCAAGGCAATACATACATATATATATATATATGGATGTGAAATTATTTAATATGTAGTATAATAATTCAAGAGTGATAATAATAGTAAATAAGAAACGAATTACGTGAAGAAACAAAATATAGATGAAGATTAAGCTAATTACAATTTCAATCATAAAAAGATATAAAACATAATTACAATGTAATCTCACACAGGAGCGATAGTTCACACTCGAGTAGAGATCCCACTAATATGCATAAACAGTAATAACAATGTGATCTCATATAGGAGTGGTAATTAACACTCAAGCAGAGATCCCACTTATATGCATCATAAAAGAAAATGTGACAAAATGTGACATTCTACAAGGGCAGTAGTCCGCTCACGAATAGAGATCTCACTTAAAATAATATGAAGTGATAATGCCGACCAAAACTTTATTGGTTATATTATTGAGTGATAAGAAAAACTTACAGATAGCTTATACAAGTGATTGAAAATGATTACAAGTGATCAAAGATATGTTTACAAGTAATTGGGAGTGATTAAAAGTGATCGAAGAAATGTTTATATGAAAGTGAAAGGATGTAATCAAATGAGGCTTTTAGGACACAGACAGGCAAGAACACAAGAACGCAAGTAAGCTGAAGGCAAATCATGCCCCCTTCTTCTTCTGCGCTCCCTTTTATAACCAAGGCTTGGATGATTTTTTTTTATTTTTTATTTTTTTTGGCTTTGGGACGAATTCTATAGCAGCATCTCCAGTCCCATTCTACAGTAGCATCTCCAGTCCCATTCTACCCGCTTATTCAAGAAAGTCTTTTGAAGAATAATCATCATTTGTGGCAACCATGATGTTACTAAGTTGGGTAAAGAGTCTCCTCATTTATGGAGAGTTCATTTAATCTTTTGTTTATTGGGCTATGTTTAAAAATATGCCCTATTTTCCCACAACTGTGACATTTAATGTCTTTGTTAATTTTATTTCTGGGTCTTTGTTTGGGCTTATCTTATTTATTGGTCTGTGATTTATTTTTGTAACAAATTTTCGGTTTTCTTTTTTCAAGAGGACAATTTCCTTTACACTTTGGTTTTAAAGAAGTGTACGAAGGATTATATTGTGCACAAAAATCTACTAAATCTTAAGTGCCTAGTAATTATTCTTTCTTTAATTTTTTATATAATTTTATTGAATCACACATTTGAGTTCCTCGTTTATAAGTACAAGAAATTAATTCTCCATATGACAATAAGTGATAAGGAATTTGACCATCATATTCTTCTCTTATTTTATTTCGAACCTAATCTCCTATCAGATGAGGTAAGCAAGCTAAGAATTTTTTCTTTCAAAAGGGTTGGTCACAGTCTTGTCTAACCAAAACCTTTTGCAAGAAAAGATCATTTTATTCTTGAAATTTCTCTAAAGATTTGCATTTCATGTTTGAAAGAATATCCTGATTTATGTCTCTTAAATGGGAATGATCCCCTATGAAATATTGTGATATATAATAGATGAGAGTACAAATAGCATTTTGAATAGCTCTCCCATTGATATCTTCAGTATGCTATCCATATTCATCTATTTTATATGCATTTAAGATTTGAGTTCTTTGTTCATTGGTAAGATAATTGTTCCATCAACCTTTTAATTGTCCTGCAAATCTAGCTACTAAAAGGTTAGTAACAGCATAATCAAAAATTTCTTGTTGAGTTTTATAAGCATTTGCTATCATAACCATTTGATTTAGAATATTAATAGTATTATTTTCTAAGACACCATCTATATTTCATTTATAAATGACATCAGGAGAATACTTATTTTGAAGCCTTTTGTGATGATTCTTTGAGAATAATCAGGAGGAGTGGTCCTTTTTTTCGGTCAGTGGAGGAGTGGTCCTTTGATAGTAAAGTTTTTGGGGGGTTTTTCCATAAAAGTCTATTTATTTCAAGAATTGATTCCTTTCAGAGTCTTCATTGGATTTTTCAAGAACATTTAGTTGGTTAGGAGTATTATTGATAACTATACCTCTTATCCTATAAGTTTCTTCTATTGGAGGAGGTCCTTTAACATTAAGAGTGTTCAAGACGGGTATCTTTCCTAAAGACCTCCTTCTATTTTCTAAAGCTTTAACAAATTATGGGCTATAAGCTTTAGGAAATTCAAAAAAATTAAAAATCAGAGGTTTAAGAGTTTCATATTTTGGTAATTGAGTAGAATATAACTGAATGGAAGATTCTATTCGATTTAAATGATTGCCAATAGTGTGGAGATGTTGGTTGGTGTAATTATTTTATTGCATTATCTTTGAAGTTTGGGGATCATCATTATGAGCTACCATTCGGAAAGGAGTAGCAATGATTTCACTATCCCTATGCTGGATACTAATTTTTCTCAAAGGAGGATGATTAGATTCTATAGTTTGGTTATTACCGAGTTGTCATTTATAAGCATGATCTAAAACATAAATTTCTTTAGGTTGGAGAAAATATTTTTCAAACCAGTTAAAAAAAATATATAGGTTCCATATTCATAGAGAAAATCATAATATTTTTCTTTAATTTATTTGGCTTGTTTATGGAAAGTATTAAAAAAACGATCATCTGATTTCTTTGTTTTCTTCCGAATTAAATTCTTTATTTAAAAACTCACAGTTAGGTTCAAATTCTTTTTCAAGAACAAGAACCTTGAGATCTACTATTTGTAAATAAGTAGGAGAGTGACGAGGAGAGTCTAAGTTATCAAAATTTTGTTCATTTTGGTCTTGTTGATAAATAGGCCTAGGAATTCCATATCAGTAATCAAGACCACTAATACTGGGATTATTGGGTTGACTAGAAGTTGCAATTCCATCATGATTTATTTTTATTTTTCTTGGTAGAAGAGTAATTATAGGAGAGAGGTTTATATGGAGATCAACTGATCTCCTAGAGGAATAGTAAGGGATAGACTTTATATCAAATTATCTTCTTGGGAATTGAATAGTTATTTTTCCTTCAGAATGTTGAACTATATTTGTTGGTTCACTATTACAAACAGCCTTTGGAGGAGTTTGGTCTTCTAACTCCCATTGTTCGGGTAAAACAATATCATTCCAATTTATAGATCTAGAAATAATAGTATTGGCTCTGGTAATATCGGTTTGGAGCAAAAGAGTTTCTCCTTTTGGACTATGTTTAAAAGCATTTATCCTAAAACATAAAATCATGGCTCTATAGTGAACTCTATAGACAAGAGCTAAGGGAGTTGATCCTTCGGCTATTTTGTAATTATGTGTTTTGACTTGAAGAGTTAGAGATTTAATAATATTTGGAATTGTGAGTGATATAGAAGAATTTGGATAACAATCAAAATGAATTGAGCCATTACGATGACTTGTTTCAAATGTTCCTAAAAGGGAATTTTCAAAATTTAGTAATTTTGCATCACACAATGCTAGCAAATTGGAAGCATTTAAGGCTTCTTTGGTAAGAGGCTTAATACCTACTTGTACTAACCCTATGTGAATATAATTATATTTTTGCATATGTTTATTAAGAGAGTTTTGATTTAATAATCTAATTGTTTCAAAGGATTTAGAAAGGGGAAATCTCTTTCTTCGGTTGTGATTATGTAATCTGATTTTCAAAAATCTAAACTTTGATTGTTTATAAATTTGATCAAGTTGAACTTTGGAATTTTACAATCTTCTATAGATTTATTGAAATCTTATATGTTTATTTCTTCCCTATATATAGGACCTTAATCTAAAGGCATATTTGATACATAATTAGAGAAATATATTGATCTTCTCAATAAATTCATTTTAATAAGTTTGTTTTCACACTTCCTAGGCTACCAACCAGTGCTGACCAACGGACTTACTACCCCACAAGATTTTACTACCTAAACTACTACTAGTTTGATACGCCTCACCTAAGGAAGGTTCTAGGCATACTGGACAAACCTATTAAAAAGATATTAAGTTAATCAATATATCTCCCCCTGGCTTTGATACCACATAGCCCTCAAGATATGAAGTACTATATAAAGGATACAAAATAACGTAAAGTGAAATGGAATGCCACACTCGTCGAACTTGATGTTTGCCATCAAAAGCCATATTCTCGTTCTTCCGACTTCTTCAAAAGGATAAAATGGAATGCCATTTTAGGGAAATGCCATGTTTATGTTGCCATCTGGACATGCATATTTGGAAAAAAGTACTCAAAAGATCCTTAGTTATATTGATATAAATTCAATACTAAAAATTTCAATTAGATCAATTTAATTCTAAACCTACATAATGACTAAAGTTAACTTTGGTTGGTTAATTTGATCGTTAGTTAATTGGTAAAAATATATGTACTTGATGCCCTGCCACTAGAAATCATCGACGTAGACATCAACATTCTTATGTGGCACAGCCTACATAACACAATCAATGACGTTAATATTTTAAAATATATATATATATTTCTTTTTTTTATTTTTTCTTTTTTTTTTCTTTTTGACAAGGCCACAAAGGCTTAGATCTAGTGAGCGGCTCAACCCGCACGTGCCAAAATGAAGGAAAAAAAAAAGTAAAGAAAAGGAAAAATATATATATTTAAATGTTATTAAAAATGTCCATGTCAACGTCAATCATATCACATCAAATAATCAATATCCACATCACTGATTTTCGACCTAAATTGCTCAAATGGATTGAATTAATATCAATAAATTGATCTAATTGAAACATTTAGAATTAAATTGATATCAATATAATAATGGTTAGTATCCTAAAAAACGTCAAACTGGTTCACAAGTGACAAATTTGCCCCAAACTATATTTTTTACCATGAAAAACCCCAAATCGATATACCTGTGACAAATTTACTCCAACTGATCATAAAAAAAAATCCTAAATTTGTACATTTATAACAAATTTACCCCAAACTAATTTATTCGACTGTAAAAAACCCCGAACTGGTAAATTTGTGACAAATATACCCTCCGCTAAATTGGATTAATACCACAAAAAAATCACAAAAATTGTAAACTATGACAAATGAAGCGTAAAATCCCAAATTGATATACTGGTCAACTATCACATGTCATTTAAATTAATAATTTGATGGTAAAATTTAACGAAAACTAACAAAGGGTAAATTTGTCACAAGTATACTAATATAGGAAAAATTTGTCAAAGGTATACCAGTTTAGGATTTTTGGTGGTAAAAAAATAGTTTGGGATAAATTTGTCACAAATGTACCAGTTTGGGGTATTTCAGGATATTAACCCATATAATAAATTAAAAAAATTCTAATACTTTTCCCTACATGTGGTGCAAAAAGCCAGAAAGTGCGAATGATGTATTCTGAGCATGCCTCTTCCGTGTAAGGGTGAGGTAATGGTGAGGTGACAAAACTAACTAGGCAAGAAAATATGAATAAGTTGACAGTTATTTTTCAAAAAAGAAAAGATGCAAAAATACATGATGCTTAAAAAGATGAAGAGGGGCGGGCATGGCGGAGACGTCCCAACCAAACATTCTAATTCGTGGAATTTGGCAACGGCGACAGACTTTTGAGCAATGACCGAAAATAGCCCTCTTGTTGTGGATACAAATGTCAGTTTAACATTATTATTTTTAGACATGGAAACAGCAGCTTTTAAAATATTATTTTTAGCATCAGGATTAAAAATTATAGTTATTACACAGTTTGAAGTTTATATCTTTAAACTGTCGAGAAATCTCAATCTGTTCGTCATTCCTCAACTAAATTCCGCAAAGAACATAAAACAGAAGCCATATATTCGTTCACGCCAAAGCCGCCAAGCAGCCATTACAAGATGGTGTTGGAAGATATGCCGAAGATATGCACAGATTGTGATGGATATATTTTCGGAATTGTAATTGATTACTTTTGTATCAATCTAGGATTAGATCTGATATACTTTCCTTTTATTAAACATCCTCTGTACATTATTTAATCCTCTTTGTACATTGGAACAATCAATGAAGTGCACAGAATACATTGCTCTCTATTCTCTCTATTCTACTTGTTTTCACTCTGTTTTCTGACATGGTATCAGAGCCGTGTTCCTTCTGACTTCCGCACTTCTTGATTGCCCTCCGGACGTTTCTTGTCTTGGTTGTTGTAGGAACACTAAACCTGCACAACAAGATTAGCACTCCGGTGTAGGAATCAGTATTTAAGCACTTCAAAATCATAAATATTTCCTTACCGTTTTCTGCTTTCTTTCCAACATCATGGTTAAGGAAGATTCATCAATTTCTGAAGGAAAAACTCCAGAAGAGTCGTCTGTGCAACAAGAACAGCCGAACCAAGGCCAACCCACTTCGGGACAACCGATCGCAGCTCAGCATGCTTCAGGGCAATCCGTCCAGTGGCTCCCTATTCAGATGCCACCCGGCCCATGGATCTACGGGCCCACTCAACCAAATCCATGGTCGATGGGTCAAGGCGTCGGAGAGCCGGTTCAACCCGGTGGAGGCCCATCAACCGCCACTGGGCCAAACTCAACGAATACGGATTATTTTCAACCGGGTATTTCGGGTCCGGGGCCAAATCCCTACCCGGTTCCACAACCCGGTTTCTTGCCGTACCCGTTTGTCGCCGCCAGCGGTCGACCGAAGCCTGGTGACCCGCTCTACACGACGACGAGCGACGGACCGGAGCTACGACTCATCACGCAACAACTATCAGGCCCCGACAACTACTCAAGCTGGTCGGTGGAGTTCCGGCGGGCCTTGGTTACGAAAGACAAAGAAGTTTTTATTGATGGTACTTTACCGATCCCTTCGGATGAACGCATGGCGCGACTATGGAGGAAGTGCAATCAGTTAGTCCGAACATGGATCGGGAACTGCATTACCTCTGAAGTGGCTGCCGGACTCCCGCCGACGGAAGATTCGAGAAAAATGTGGGACAATATTAAGGAGATGTATGGAAAATTAGATAGGGTTAAGATTTTTACCTTGACCCAACAACTCTCGGATCTAAAACAAGGCAACATGAGCATCGCCGCGGTTTACAACAAGCTCTCCGCCTTGTGGAACGAATTGGAGGCCGTCGAGGAGAAGTTAGAGGGCCCAGATCTTACCTTGCAGCAATACCGCGCCATTCGAGAGAGGGAAAAAATTACCAGGTTCTTGCTGATCTTGAACGAGTCTTACCAGAGTTTCCGGTCTCAAATTTTGGTGATGGAACCCATGCCGACTCTTGGCCGGATCTATCAGCTTGCCGTCCAAGAAGAAAGCCAGCGTTTTGTTGGCTCCGATCTGCACAAATCCGGCGACGGGATGGCACTCGCAGCTCATGCGAGTCACGGAGGAGCCGTGACCAGAGAATGTGAAGGAGGAGGATGGGCGCCGCAAATCTGGTTTGCAGGAGCAAACCCTAAGTCTTTCAAGAAAGGAACGAACGGCCAGGATCTAATCGTTCGATCCGACGGTTCACGTGGACTCAACCCTTCCGCTCGATCGGACGGCTCACGCGGATTCTCTCCAGCTCGATCGGACGGCTCACAGCGTTTCTTTTCCACGCATGGATCCAACGGCCCACAGCGCTCCTTTTCCGCGCATGGATCCAACGGCTCAAATGAGGCCGCGATGGCTTCGACTTTTAAACCATCCAACGGATCATATTTTGCCACGTCATCAAAGAACAATGGGCAAAATTTTAAAGGAAAAGGTAAGTTATATTGCGATTATTGCAAACGTCCACATCATACCATAGATAATTGCTGGAAATTGCATGGTAAACCTGGAGAAAAAGGAAAAAGGGATTTTCCGACAGCTTTACAGGTGACAGGGCAGCATACTGATAGATCAAATCAATCAATTACTCATGATCAGTATCAAGAGATTATGCAGGCTCTTAGGAAGTTGGATGTTTTTGAGAGCACCGGGAATTTTACAGGTACTTCTTATTGTTTGTTGAATTCAATTTCAAGGACTGCTTGGATAGTTGATTCAGGTGCTAGTGACCACATTATCTGCAATGAAAGGTTCTTTTCACAATCAAAAAAATTAGATTTTCCTATCTCAGTCCAACTTCCAAATGGAAATGCTACCTATGTCACGATGATTGGCACAGTAATCCTTAGTCCTCTTATCACACTTCAGAATGTCTTTTATGTTCCAGAATTTCATTTCAATCTCATATCAGTTTCTCGAGCTTGTAAGGAAAACTCATGTCGTGTCCTATTCAATCATGATCATTGTCTGTTTCAGGCCCTTTCGACTGGCAAACTGATGGGCTCGGGTAGAATTTCGCAAGGGCTATATTTTTGGACAAGTTTCTCCAGTAATTTCGATTCATCTTGTATTGGATTGAATAAAAAATCATTGTGTAATATTACTACCAATGATAAGCTTTTCCTTAATCATCAACGACTGGGTCATTCTGCTGCTTTCCCTTACCCTCAATGTTCAATTTGTCCTTTGGCAAAACAAGCTCGTATGCCTTTTGATAATAGCAAATCTCGTGCAAAAGCCCCTTTTTCATTAATCCACGCTGATGTCTGGGGGCCCTATCACACACCCAATCGTGATGGTTCTCGTTTCTTTTTAACACTTGTGGATGACTTTTCTCGTGCCACATGGATATTTCTGATGCAATCAAAAGGTCAAGTTCTTTCTCACATAAGAACTTTTTTCTCCCTTTCCAAAAATCAATTTGGAAAATCAATTCAACGTATTCGTACTGACAATGGAAGAGAATTCTTCAATAGTGAATGTGCATTCTTTTTTTCTTCAAACGGAATTTTGCATGAGAATTCTTGCACATATACCCCACAGCAAAATGGTATTGTCGAGCGTAAACACCGTCATCTTTTAGAGGTAGCTCGTGCTCTTAAATTCCAAGCTTCCATTCCTGAGACATTTTGGGGAGATTGTGTGGTCACTGCAGCTTATCTGATAAATCGAATGCCAAGTCGCATTCTCAACAAGAAGACACCTTTTGAGATGCTATATGGAAAGAAACCAGAACTTCAACACTTGAGAGTTTTTGGTTGTTTGTGTTATGTGACTACAGTGGGGCCACGAGATAAGTTGAGTCCACGAGCCAGGCAATGTATATTTATGGGATATCCGACTCTCACAAAGGGATATCGGGTTTTTGATAAGTCGACTGGGGAATTCTTTGTTAGCAGGGATGTTGTTTTCCATGAGACTATTTTTCCTTTTGGTGACAATTTATCTTTACATGATGAGTCTGACAAGGGCGTGCATAATCATCGTTTTTTATCTGAAGAGGATATATCTCCTGGACAATCATACATCATTGCACCTTCATCACAACCACAAGGTATAATTTCCTCTCCAACAGTAGCTGTGGATACTTCAGCTACACTGAACGAGGAGGAGCATAATCCTTCATCAACAGCAGCATCTCTAGTGTCAGATGAAGAAACACAAGTGTCTTCGCAACCAACACCACAGGATAATCCGCCACGGCGTTCTGGACGTGCTACGCGTCCGCCCACATGGACAAAGGACTATGTTTGTGCAACTTCAAGTTCTCAAGGTACTCGTTACCCTATCTCCTCATATGTCTCCTTTCATCAGTTATCCTCGGATCATATGTGCTGTGTTAGTCGTATGTCTGAGGAAACAGAGCCGTCAAATTATAGTGAGGCAGTTAATGATCCACGATGGCAAAAAGCTATGGAGACAGAATTGCATGCATTAATGGAAAATCATACATGGGACATTGTTCCTTTACCGTCTCATCGAAAACCGATTGGTTGCAAGTGGGTATACAAGATTAAATATAAAGCCGATGGATCTGTTGAAAGATATAAGGCACGGTTAGTAGCCAAAGGCTTCACTCAACGAGAAGGTTTCGATTATCATGAAACATTTTCTCCGGTAGCAAAAGATGTTACAGTTCGCACTTTCTTGGCCATTGCTGCTTTTCGTGATTGGTCATTGCACCAAATGGATGTTCACAATGCCTTTCTCCATGGTGACTTGGATGAGGAAATTTATATGGACATTCCACCGGGATTACGGAGACAGGGGGAGTCTAAGGTATGTCGTCTCCGCAAATCCTTATATGGTCTCAAGCAGGCTTCTAGACAGTGGTATGCCAAGTTTACGAACGCACTTATGGGAGCAGGATTCAAACAGTCCAGACATGATTACGCCTTATTCACATGGACAAAAGGTATGTCATCTATCTATTTGATGATATATGTTGATGACATACTTATTATGGGAAATGATGAATCTGCTGTGACAAGTCTCAAGAAATATTTGCATGCCGCTTTCCATATTAAAGATTTGGGACCACCCAAATACTTTCTTGGCATTGAGATAGCTCGTTCAAAGCAAGGAATCTCACTTAGTCAACGGAAATTTGTGTTAGAAATTATATCTGAAGCAGGTTTATCAGGATGTAAACCAGCAGTTATTCCTATTGAGCAGAATGTTAAATTAACTACTGCTGATTATGATGCGAGTCTACAATCTACTGAGGATGATTTGTTGCTCAAAGACCCATTAAGCTATCAGAGACTGGTTGGGAAACTTATTTATCTCACTATGACTAGACCAGATATATGTTATGCGGTTCAAACGCTAAGTCAGTTCATGCATAGCCCCAAACAGTCTCATATGAATGCCGCATTAAAAGTTGTGAAATATTTGAAGAATTGCCCAGGACTTGGGATTCTTCTTTCTCGTGATTGCAACATGGAAATGACGGCTTACTGTGATGCCGATTATGCGACTTGCCCTATGAGTCGAAGATCTATCACTGGTTTCTGCATCAAACTTGGAGAATCGTTACTTTCATGGAAAACAAAGAAACAGTCCACTGTCTCTCTGTCATCAGCTGAAGCTGAGTATCGATCCATGGCCAAGACCGTATGTGAGGTAGTTTGGTTAAGAGGCTTACTTTTGGATCTCGGAGTACAAGTCAAGGCATCAACCTTACTGTTCTGTGATAATGATTCTGCACTTAAACTCGCGGCGAATCCAATAGTACATGAAAGAACAAAACACATAGAGGTTGATTGTCACTTTACTAGAGAGAAGATTCAAGAAGGGATAATCAAAACAAGAGGAATTGGGACTACCGAACAACCTGCAGATATATTCACCAAGCCTTTATGTCAAAGGCAACATGCATATCTCCTAAGCAAGCTAGGTGTCTTAGACATATACAAGCCACCAGCTTGAGGGGGAGTGTTGGAAGATATGCCGAAGATATGCACAGATTGTGATGGATATATTTTCGGAATTGTAATTGATTACTTTTGTATCAATCTAGGATTAGATCTGATATACTTTCCTTTTATTAAACATCCTCTGTACATTATTTAATCCTCTTTGTACATTGGAACAATCAATGAAGTGCACAGAATACATTGCTCTCTATTCTCTCTATTCTACTTGTTTTCACTCTGTTTTCTGACAGATGGAGCCTTCTACTAAAGTTTGCACTCGTATGAATCTGTCTTAACTCAAAAGTGAAAGAGCAGAAAAATTCCAGGCAAAGTCGAATAAGAGCAACTCTAGGAGGGAGGGAGGGAAGGAGGCGGCGGCAAACACTTTATAACGATGCATACACCCCAAAAAGGAAATCTTCTGCAGATCTCCACATGGAAAAATACAGGCAAGGTAGAGTACTTGTGATAGGAACCAACAATACGGATAAGGTTTGCTATGGGCCCTCATGCAATGATTCTTTACAATGACCACGCCTCCATCATTAACTAGAAGAATATCTCAGTTTTTGTTGGGAAGCAGGAATGTGCTGGAATATATATATATGAATAAAACCATGGTCATCAGCCTGCAGAGTTCTCTTGCAACAATACATATTCCTGGCTGCAAGAATCAGACAAGAAGCAGTTGAACTATAGGCATTGACAACCCAAAAAAGCATTTGGAGCAGTATAGCATGATCCAGACAAGAATTCAATCTCCAAACAGATGAAATAATCTTGCAAGTTTACCACTGCTGTTTCTAAGATTTAGCTAAAGGATCAAGAATAATAAATTGCTAAGAATTCACACGTCATGTTGCAAGTTTACAACAGTTGTTTCTAAAATTCAGCTAAAAGATCAAGAATATTAAATTGCTAAGAATTTATGCTATACAAGCCACATAAAACAGATGTTCATGATCCAGAGAAGACAGCAGCAGTTACAGACATCGAATACAACGACAGAGAAGACGCATGATAAAACAGCCAAAAGATCACAACAGCTGCTTCAACTACGTGGACAAAGGATGGCGATATGTGCAGATTTGACAAGGTAACTCACACAATACAAGCCACAAAATAGTCGGGCATTGATCGATGACCTACTTGCTGTTACTGAACTAAATGGTGTCCTTTCCAATAATTCATAATATCATTGATATTCAACGGGGTTCTCCTGCAAATGCATAATCCTTGTAATGAGAACATAACTAGAAAAGAATACGAATCACCTGAGAGGCCACGATGATCCTAACAATAATTAAAAAGGTATTAATTTCTGTCAAGTTGCCAACATTTAGAAACGTCTTATTTGTGCTTCCAAGATCCATCAAAAGAGGCCTGCAATGTGCTACAAAAGGAAAAAATTAGTTCATGATTCAAATAATAGTAATTTTACATTACTACAAGCAATTATGAATAATACTATTCTAGTCTTATGAATAATACTATTCTAGTCTAACCTTGTGTGCTTTGATTATCTGCCATCAGGTTGCTCCTTCTCTATTTGCCTGAGAAAAAATGGAATAAGCATTATTCTATACTCCAAACTCGACCATGACATATAGAATATAAATAATATTTCTGACCTATAAAATGCTTATATTTCTAATATTATTCACTAGACTATACCTAAATTGAATGACAGCATGTTGCTTGCTACAAAATGGGTGGTCTATGGGAAAATCCGTGATATCTCCGACAAGGTTGCAGCTTCGACGGTGAATGTAAAGAGGCTCTGTTCCAGTACATTCATGTAAGCAGACCATGGTAATGCCAATACATTCAGCAATAAATCAAAGTTTGGTTTATTCCAAATTGATAAATTACTTTATGGATGTGTGACAGAAGAACAACCCAAATATTTCAGGAAATCTTTATATTGTGATTGGTCATCAATTTCAAACGGACAATAGGCCAGTTGTTCACAAGTAGCATTAAAATTAGCAGACACAAGTAGCATCACTTGCAAGTGACTAGCAAAGGAACTGTGAAGAGAAGTAAAGAGAAAATTGCTCTATTGTCAGGGAAAACAAATTTTTGCAACCCTAATGACACAAAACATGCAATGTATTAAAATAATGGTCAATAACGGCCAATAACATAAGGTAAAAAAAAAGCTGCAAATGAAAAGCTGAAAGACATTACAGACAGATGACACGGTTGTCAAGGAAAACAAAACTTCTTGTCAATGAGGAGTTGTACTTTCGGCTGGAAGCTGGAAGCTAGAAGAGAGTTCGCTCAAAGGGTTGACACTAGCCCAGCAGAACTTTGACAGTAAGCTTGCTCTGGATGCATAGATCGAGTCTCTATGAATAGCGAACCCCCCACATCATCAGTCCACAGTCTACAATGACAAGCACAGAGCAGTTTCCCCAATTATATTTTAGAAAGTAAATATTCTTGCAAAGATCAAATCTATTGATAATCTTAGACCACACCAATGGCATAATGAGAAGCAGCATAAAGATGCAACATAATGTTGACTTCTTTTTTTGTTTTTTGGTCATAATAATGTTGACTTCACTACCATCGAACTAATATTCAAGGCATCCCCTGAATTCTCATTTTTGTTCAACGATGTACCTGTGGCTGATCCAAACACATTATAGAAGACTGAATACCTTTCATACAGCATTGAGAAACATATCACTGAGCGTTCATAGTGTGGTTCTGTTTATTGGGGTGTGTGTGTGTTTAGTGTGGTTAAAGGTCTTAAAGAAATCAGGTCACTGAATGCATATAAGAACAAACGCCTGTATATTTTAACTGAAGATCAGAAGAAATAACTAAAGAAGGAATACCGCAATAAAGATGGGATGACTGGTGACATCACATGTCCATTCAATAAAGCTATAAATGTCACAGAGATGGAAGACAGCTTTTAGTAGCAAAGAACTGTTGTCCATTCAATAGAAAAAACTAGAAACCTTTCATACAACATTAAGACACATATGATAAGCATTTCATTTTGGGGTTCTTTTTACTTGGGGTACGTGTTTCAGTGTGGTTAAAAGGCTTAAAAGAAATCGGCTTACTGAATAAAGGATAGGAAAACTAATGCAAAGATTACATATTGCATTTTTCAACCAAAAATCATAAGAAATAACTAATGAAGGAATACCACAATAAAGATGGGACGATTGGTGATATCACATTTCCAATTCAACTATAAATGTCACAGAGATGCAAAACAGCTCTTTTAGTAGCAAAAAAGATTTGGCTTTTACTTCATATAGAGATTAAAAGCCAATTGCCAACTAAAAGAGCACCAAATGGCCAAATAAGCACATAGACCATCAGTGTACTAACAAGTCAATATAAAGAAAACAGCTAGTTTCCACCAATGTATAAAATAAAATACAGAGTCTTGAAAAGCCAGAACAAAGCCAATATCATAAGAATGTCTAGAAGATTACCATTAAGCACTTTCCCAGTCTTGAAAACATAAAGTCTCCATCTCATATCAGGTTTACGAGCCTTGGGCAGTTCATTAAAAAGTAGTGTCACACCTGCAAAGATGACCTCAACCTTCAAAACTGGAAGAGTATAAAAAGTAGTGGCACTCTGCAAAGCATCTGAAAAAAATTTCATGAAGCCTGCACCATGAATGTCAATTGGAACAAACTCCACATTGACAGATTGTCAATGCACATTCTCACTAATTACTACAAGAGTACGTATACAATGCATAAGGAACACAATCATTTAGACACATGCAACCAAAGGGACCTCCTGAGCACCATCTTGTCATTATGCAGCTTCAGAAATGCAAAAAATGTTACGTGAATTTATATTAAGGGAAAAGAAAATGTACGACAACATGTATGATCTATGAGGGGATAACAAACTTTAACAGAGTTATCTCCCATCTGTGCATTTGAAATTTAATAAGGCCCATCAGAACCAAGAAAGGGAGACAATAAACCATGAGGTGAAATAAACCTTGAAATGAATCTCACCTCTCACTTTGAATCAGCAGCGAGCTTTCCAGATAGCTCAAATGAAGGATTTTCCTGCAAATGAGAATATGAGACTAAAATCATATACATGTATACCAGAGCGCCAAATCAAGCAACTTTAAAGAACAAATGGCAATAGAAGAAGTAGAATTGTCACGTTATACTATTACTTGTTATAAACCCTCAAGATTCAAAAGTTATTTATAAAATAAATCATGCTAGAAGACCTGGAAAATAAATAGTATCAACTTAGCAGCCTCCATCTTTGCCACTGAGTCAATTTCACGATCCCTGCAATGCAAAGACACGCTATCAATATTAACAGCAAAAACATCATGAGTTAAAATAACAATTTTGAAGTCCAAGGATAAAACCTTTTATGCATGAATGAATCTTCAAGTACATATCCACATAAAAAAGTAAAATGTTAACCAAGAAAATGATCTATCAAATTTCTCAAATGAATGAAGATTTTGCTGTTGTGTGCTTGAGTATCTAGAAGCTCCCCTGAAAACCACAAATAAGGAGTTTCCACTTCCCAGCTTAAAGTTAAGGATATACAAATATATAAGTCTAAACTACAAGAAAATAGTATATCATGTTCTGCAATAATTATGGACTTAGCATTTACATTTATTAGCAGTATTAATCTTAGAAAATAATCTGCGTCAGAACTGCAGCTCATAGTCCTCATAGCGCATCTAATGGGTGTGATCAAAATTAACTTACCTAAAAGAGCTTTGTTTATTCTGAAAAAATGCAAACCATCACACTTTTTTCAAGGGGAAAACACATTTAAAAATAGTTCATGATCTTTACTTAATGTTTCTGAGACTAAAGGATGCTATGTTGGCTTATCCAAGATATGTGATGATAAAACTGATAGGCAAAACAATTATCTTTTCAGTCATCAACTTATCTCTTCTGCACATGACTCATCTTTCTACACATGCCCAGAGGAAAAAACTATAGAATAAATAGAAGTGTGTACTGCAGCACACACATCAAACCACTGCTTCCATAAGAAGGATGATGCGTGAATCCTTCATATGTGTCTAGTAGATCAATAGAAATTAAACATTAGAGCGAAATCTTATGGTAAGTCATCACTAACAAACATCTGATTTTTGACAGCAGCTTATCTTTCATTTGACACCCGAAAGACAAAAAGGAACTGCAATCTCAGGATCTGTGAAACATCAAATCAGAGGATAGAGGCAACTGTAAACAGATTCACTTTCTGAGGAAAGACCACTACAATTATCCTTCTTTGCATGGTGACAATGACCAAAATGAGTCTCGAAAGCAATGTGCTACTGCCACACTCATTGAATCTTTCTAGAGCATTCTATTCAAATATGACATAAGGACATAAGGATATAAAGTAAACTGAAAATGTAAGGTAGCTAGTAAGACAATGGGATATAAGTCGAGTGCAATTACGAGTTCTCACTACACAATTCTCTGCAAAACACTGATTAGACGGCGAATGTCCACCTGCAGCCTTCAATAGACGGGTTTACCCTTTGGAAATTTAGGATAAATAAAGCTATGTTCATTCCACAGCCATAAAGCCGGCTAGGCATTCTACATTATTAGTTTTCCTTGTATTCACCCCAAGGTCAGAAGCTTATCAGAGGCCAAATCCTTCTTTAAGTTTTTTTTTTTTTTTTTTGGCGCAATGGAATTAATATGACAAATTCATTCTCTATTTCTTTCAGATGTCCCAGGATCGGATAATCACAGGAAAATAACAGAAATTACACAAAAATCCATTGCATCCACAGGAAAAAATTCATAGGATATGGATATCACCAGACACCTCGTCACATCCTCTGGCATCTGCAGTTAGCCGAGGTGAGAGAGATCGATGCCTGGTCCACCGTGCATGTCTTGATCTAGAGGACTTCGCCATTGGTATCATCTCTCGGACCTTTTCTCTCTCCTATGGCCCCCAACTTCCCTATCAAAGCTCCTTTCCCGGCGCCCACCCCTTGTCATGTCTCTCGCCGCCGCCATTCCTGTCATGCTCTTTGCCTAGTCAATTAATTTCTCAGAGTCCTGATCACTCTGAGATCTCCGCTTAAGTGAACTCAACTGTACAAAAACACGAACTACTTAAATTCCATGTTACAAACATGGAAAATCGAGACACGAGAACGATAACTTCCAATGTCGTCGAATTGCATCCAAATTATAAACAAAAAGAACTGAGCTTTACATTGTGTTTTTTTTTTTTTTCCTTTCATAATTCAAATCCCAAGAATAACAAAGCTCAACAAAGGGGTTCGGCATTGGAAACGTGCAAGCATTGCACAACTTAAAAGACGATAACTTTAATTTCCCATCGATGGCACCATTTTACCCGAAAAGCCGCCAGAGATGATCGAGAGTGGAGATGGTGAAGGTGGCAGAGGGTGAGCTTTCTCAATCAGCGCATTACTGATTGCTAGGTCTTGTTTAGTTACTTTTTTTTTTTTTTTTTTTGGCCCTTTCCCACCATCTCCTTTCAGTGAAAATGATTATTCGGTTAAAAATCATGGTTCCCTTATCTCATAATGCCAAGATGATGTAGAGGCTCAATTTTCTGGTTAAAGCCATGGTTCCCTATGGTTATTCTCAAGGTCGTCCAGATGATGTATAGAGGCTCAAAATTCCATATTATGGAACCAAGTTCATGACCAGGTTCTTGAATTTGAAAGGATGCGAAGTTGCAATTCACAAGAAAGCCTTCAGGGAATTGGGCTTACTGGTTGACTCGATTGATAGATTAAAAATCTTAGAAGGTGACAATTTGCGTAAATTCTTTTCTGTGTTGTTTCTCTTCTAATCATGCCTCATGTCTTGTAGATCGGTTGGACGTTTCGTCGACAAAGTGTCTCCATTATCTGATGAATGTTCAGAATAATGGCTCCATAGTAAAAGTAGGCCTTAAGAAGTCGATTACGATCAGATAGGTACACTTCGAATCCACATTCTGACAAGTACACTAAAATCCAAGATCACAAAAATAGCTTCTCCAAATATGCTCATGATTATTCAGCTGGCATTACAACATAGCATGGTGAAGGCAAGCACTCGTATCCTGGTCTAGTAAGCGCATTCATATAAAAGACTATCCAGCCCCCTTTTAGTATTGTACATATTTCCACGGCACAGCACAAATGCTTAAGCAAACGCTGGCAGGAAACATTTGTTAGAAGTTCCTTTGTTGGACAAGTCAAGTAAGTTTGCATTATAATTATGACTGCATCACTAGAATCAATGCATGCTATTCACTGTATTGAATAGCGGAACATGTATGAAGGCTTTTAGATCTGCTCAAATGTCTACTTCCACACACGAGTATTTCTGGCCCGTATAAAACTCAACAAAGAAGCATCGATAGTCAAAGAGTTTTAGTATTTCTAGCCCAAGTATAATACTCAGCACAAAAGCATCGATGGTCAAAGAGTTCCGTGGAAAAAGGTACAATACTAAAACGGGAGTAAATAGACCTTTAAATCAAAAATGTGCTTACTAGACTAGGATACAACCGGATAATCATGACCATATTTGTAGGAATTCATCTCTCGAAAAGCCTATACGAGAGCCTATTCACCGCTCGTGTGCAAAATGTTAATAATTTTTTAGTGACAAAAAGATTCACTATGGCATTCACAAGATAGTCAATAATTTTTTAGTGACAAAAAGTTCATAAAGAGATTCGCTATGGCATTCACAATGAAACTTTCTCATTAGATTCTAGGGAATGAAAGAAAAATGAATCAAGCTTGTTTTCAACACAAGATCAACCGTTCCCTCACCCAAATCGTAAAGAGAGTTTTAGAAAAAGGAGCTCTAGGAGAGAATGCTTTGTATTGTTGAGTTACAGTTACAAATTAAAGGCAATGCACCCTATTTATGTAAGAGATTCTCTCATTTCATCCATTGATCGACTCTAGATCTAATGGACGAGATTGCATCTCCCAATCTAATAACTTATCACATTTATGCTCCATTCGTTTCGCGGAAAACAACTTCCAGAAAAATATTTTCCGAAATTTCCGGTGTTCGGGTGGGCGAAAATACACGGTCAAAGAAAATATTTTCCGGTGAACGGAAAATCCCCTCTGACATTGTGGAAAATGATTTCCTCTTTTCAAAAGAGGAAATCATTTTCCTGGCCTCTTTGCACTCTCTCTCTCTCTTGCTCTCCCTACTGCAATGGCTTCGACGACGTCCTTCTCCAGGATCAGCCTCCGCCCTCCCCGGCCGCTCCTGCTCTGGCCGGGGTGCTGCCGCCGCCGCCACCGCGCTCCGCTTCCCCAGCGGCTCGAAGCCGCTCGGGAGGATCCGGTTCAAGAGGGAGCACCGCCGCGCTCCACTTCCTCGGCAGCTCGAAGCCGCTCAGGAGGATCCGACTCAAGAGGGAGCAGCGTGGCGGCGCCAAGAGGCTCGCGGGGAGGTTGCCATCCAGGCCGCTCGTCGTGTGGTGCGAGGCTTCCGGTGGACGAGTGATTGCCCCCAATTCCTTTCCTTGGGATTTTTTTTAGCGCTCCGCGTGCTTGCTCGTGTGTTCGTTCATTGCTCTGTTTTGGGGATTTGGTTATGCTTGTTTGGAGTGATGCAATAAGGTTGCGGATCTGGCGGCGGAGCTCACGGCTCGCTGGATCTAGCGACAGAGCTCGAGCTTCCAATCCAGGCGAGCTCGAGCTCTGCCTCCAGATTCGGCGAGCTTGGGTGAGATCTGTTGAGCCTCGAGCTTGTCGGATCTGGCCACCGGGTCTTGGTCGGCCGCTAGGCAGCCGGCCATCATTAGGAAAGAGGCGGCGGCGGCGGAAGGAGGAGGAAGGAGGCGACGGCGGAGGAAGGAGGAGGAAGGAAAAGAAAAAGAAATAATAAATAATAAAAATTTCGATTTTTAAAAATATAAATAATTAAAAAATCATTTTTAAAAAATATAAATAAATAAAATAAATTTTTTGGTCAATTAAAAATATTAAAATTCAATTTTTGATAATTTTTCCGAAACATTAAATGAGCTAACGAACGGTGAAAAATATTTTTCACTCAAATTTTAGATTTTGGCCGAACATCGAAAAATAGTCATTTTCCTGGAAAATAACTTCCAGAAAAATGTTTTCCGGAAACATGATATTTTCCGCGAAAGGAAGAGACCCTTAAATTGAGAATGCTCAAGAAATCAGCATAATTACCGCCTTGCCCGTCCCTGAGAATGTTCCAAAAACATTAGACAACTTTGGACAGTCTTCTTCAATCAAGCACACTCCCTCTCCCTCAATCATGGGAACCTTGAGACCGTGACACTTGAGCAAAGGTGGATTGCGCTACTCTTACTTCTAGGGTAATGACTACTCTTTTTACTTTCACCAGATGAAGAACGAAGAACAGAACGAAGAACAAACGAACGAACAGACGTTTCAACAGTAAAGGGCGTATGCCGAACTGCATTCTGCAATGAAGATGTGGATCGAAGGCGTTCTTTAAGAAATGCAGAGAGCCACTTACCTGGAAACTCCATAACAAAAGGTTTAGTGAAGCAATACATATATTGGCCAGTACACAAATAATCAGAGTGATTTCTTCTATGAAGGATTTGCAACTATGTTAGTATCGCCTTCAGTGCGCATTTCAATCTCAAACAAGTTACATTAATAACGAAAACCTCAACAGTAAAGGCAACTTACAAACCAGTGCATACTTTTGGTAATCAACTTCCACATGGATATTCTTGTTGAGACCCTTGACTTACTGTACAATTGAAGTCAAAGTAGTAAACCTGTAATGCACATATTTTTACATAAAACATTGTATCTTGAAGAAGTCAATGGATGCTAGCTCTTAATTTGGCAGCCATAATCAACATTACCCGCTTGATTAGTTTCAATTCTGTACCTTTACTTTTATCTTTGCTGTCACAAGAGAACTCTGAGCATCTTATACAGCTAGTAACGGAAATAAAAAGCTCAGTCACGGACCAGTCAGTATTCTTCCCATGTTCTGCAGAAATTCTGTGGACTTGCTATGTCCCTCAGTCAGATTTTCTCTATATCCAAACTGATTAATGCCCCCATTCAAAAAACCATGATATGCTGTAACTGGAGTAGCTTGAACTGCATCTAAAGCGGAACTGGCATAGTGGATTCGACTTTGGACAGGGTTTGGCCGGAGGATCTGCTGCTTCTCAGCTGATGCCATTTCTGATGCCGCACTTCTTCCCACACCAAGATCTAGGCTCACTGTTTCACCTTCTGATCTTGTTCTTGGCAGTCCACTTAGAGCGGAGGGAGCTGCAGTGTCATGGCTGCTAGATTTTGCAGTGGGAACATCATGATTGTGTTTTCCCTCATAAGTAGTAATAACAGCTTTTGGATCATGAGAGGCCCTCTCCACATGCTTCCTCACAGGGCATCCAGCATTTGTGCACTTGTAGTAACTCCTGCACAAAACCAGCATGACATTTAAGGATCGAAAGCAATTCAAAGCCATCAAATTCTAATGCAGTTCTCCTTATCATATCCTCTCTCAAAATAAAATCATGATAACCATAGTCAGCAATATCTTTCAATGTTAGCGAGCTTGGTAGCTGGTTGCATCTCAGTTGATCACTCTTATTATGACAAGGAAGAGGTAGCAATATCGTTTGCCGGTAGCAACTTGCAACACCTAATTAAAAGCATAAAGTAATTACTACTTACTCACACAAAGGTGAACCTCTTGACCTTTTGCAGTATAGAATGATAAAATTCAGTATATGTAAACTGGGATATTAATGTTTCTTTTCATGTCTCAATATGCTGAATGGAACACTGAAATCAGGTTTTAAAGCTTATGAAGATAGGTCTGCAACGAAATTGTGAAACTAAACTGTCAATTAAGATAACTGAAATAGGTGAAGCCAAGGTCAAAAATTTTCTGGCAACTAAAAAGGAATGCAGACACAATAGATGACCCTGATTAAACACATCTACCACTCTGTGCAGCTTACCTTATCTACAAGACAATCTTATTTTTTGGGGGGAATTCCTAATAGAGAAAGTATGAGGAAGTTAGTCCTTACATATGTATTACATTGATTTAAGTTGGAAGGTTTCTCAACCGGCAAGCTTGCTTACAATGAATTACTCTTGATGTGTATTTGAAACTATAGGAGCAATCCTAACTGACAAATCTGAAAACACAGGTTTGCAAACTTAATAACTAAGCATTTGCACTATCATTTATTGCCAAATGATTATTGATCATACACAAATTTCAGACAAGTTTTTGAGACATTTAACCATGTGACCGTAGTTTTTGCAAAACATTTGCTCTTCAATCAGCTAGTCAGCCCCCCATCCCATTAGTTACATGAATAAACAGCTTCTCCGCATATGCTCATGATTATTTTGTTGGCGTTACAACATAACAAAGTGAATACAATCACTTGTATTGATCTAGTAAGCACATTCTTGATATAAAAGTCTATCCAGTCACCTTTTAGTATTGTACATATTTCCATAGCATTGCACAACTGACGCTTAAGCACATGCTGGCAGGAAACTCTTTTATCGAACAAATCATGTAAAGTAAGTTTGCATTATAAAACACAAATAGTAGCTACATCACTAGAATCAATGCAAGCTAGGAGCATTTCTGGCCCAGGTATAAAACTCAGCAACGAAGCATCAATAGTCAATGAGTTCCATTGCAGAGAAGCTCCATGACATAAGTTAACTCAGTGCAAATAACGAAGGTCAAAGGCAGAACAGTAGAACACTTTGCAAGTCAACCATTGCAGCAAAAGAGTACCTTGGATTAGGATTGCCTCTGACTACTTTCTGCCCGTATTTGCGCCAGCGATAGCCATCATCCAGTATGTCAACCTCACTAAGAGTTTGAACGACAACCCGCGGTTCTCTTATTGGCTTAACCACCGGAGCAACATCTTCCCCACCAATATCCAGCCTCCTACATCCATGTTAATAAAGGTTTCAATTAAAACAAAGAGTTCATTAAAAAAAAAAAAATGCACTCAGTTTCTCTTATTGTTAAACCCCCAAACCTTCTCTTTAAGAATGGATCATCATCATCACCATCATCAACTTCATTTTGGATCCTATTTGATAGTGAAGCTGCTCCCTCAATAGTTTCGTCATTCTCAGCAACAGGAGATAGTTCAGGAGTACCATCAGTCTCAACATTATAAGATGTCTCGCCATATACGGTTGATGTGCTCTCCACTGTATGGAAATGTTCAATAATATTATTTTCCCAATACATCGGCATAAACTAGAATCAATAGAATAGATCCCATACCTGCAGGTATAAATGAAAACCTATCAGATCTTTCTTCTTGGATTGGCATGGTCGCTCCTCCAGTAAAGCGGCGGCTTGGTTGTGGTTTAGGGTGATCATGAGTTCCTTTGTAGATAATCTCTGTAATATGTCCATCAGGAGCACGTTCAAAAAGCTTTTTCACCTCACAATTAGGATAGGTACATTTGTAATAGCTGCGTGGAAATTCACAGCCCTTAACATGCTTCTGTCCATATTTTCTCCAGTTATATCCATCGTCAGAGAGTCTCTCAGTCATGACGGAAGGGCCATTCCCTTTATTATCCAGTTGTGTCACCTGCATCACATTATTGGGCTGCTCTTTCCTACCTAACAATCCATCAGGATCAGCTTCAGCAAGTGGACTAGCCCCTGAGCTAACCGCTTGAGTGGGTACCGATAGACACAATTCCTTCGATGAGACAGCCAAGTCACTCTGAACTGAAGACAGTGATGCAAATGGTTGAGAATGACGTTGACCTGAAACTTTCACAGCCTGTTCACTTCCTTGGTGCTTTGCCTCTGTGGGGACCTTGAGAAGCAACCACCATCAGCCAATTATCCCAAACTCCCAAGCATTAAGGCAATTTCTTAGATACATTATCAATCAAATTGACAATATAACATCATGAACTGAGTCTTCATCTAGCTATCATACTTCCTTTAAGTAATTTCATAAGAACACAAAAACATCATAAATTGATATAGAAGTCAAGGACGCCACATAATGTAAAGCAAGTAATGGGAATCACAAAATCACCATTTTGGGCTTCTTCTGTGTACACGTCTCATCCATCAACCAAACATCATAATTAACGAGAAAAAAATTAGAATGATTCACTTTCACATAATTTGATCTACCAGAAAATGTGAGTAACTTGGTCTTACCAAGCTTGATGTAGCTAGAGGTTTGAATTCAAAAATTCCAGATCTGCCTTCATCAAAGTCAGGACAGCCAGAATTGGCAAGTCTTGTGTCCGAATTTGAACCAATCAAGCCATTCATCATATGAGGCTTAATCAGAGAACCAGTAGTTGGTGAGGGCTCCACCTGCAAACGAAGGATGAGAAGATATAACAGAGTAAGAGGCTACATATTAGATAAGTTTGTACCAGTAGGCCTATAAAAAGAACAAGTTCACATTAGGAAACTGTAAAATTTAATGTTGGTATGATCGAAAAGGCATCTCAAAGAAACAGGATTTGCAGCTTGACTATCGCTGCAAGCCTGCAAGCTAACAACGTCATACACAAACATACCAAGAACAAAACCACACTAAATGTCAATATATATTACAAAACGTGACAAAAACAGAGCAGAAACTGCTATTCACCAATAGTATCAAACTCTATGTGCATGGCTTGATTGATGAAAAGAAAGAAATGCTTCCTAAGTTAAGCAAGTTTAGCATACACATACCATACTCACAGCAATATCCCAAATTTTTAAATCGTCAAATAACTCTACCAGGAAAACCTTCTCCAACAACACAAGTTGATTTAATCATGCTCAGATTCCATTTCATAATGGATGTTCAATTCCATTGCATAATGGATGTTCAATGAATGTCAACAAAGTCTGGGTCACTGCAAAAGGCACTTCCTTTCTGGTTTCCTTCCCACTCTACCCAAATAAAAAAACAGGTTGATTCACTCTTGAGGATGCATTTATTCTCTATTCTACACCAGTTGATGGAAAAGGTGCTAGCTGACAAATTGACATTGTTAAACAAGGACTTAGGAAAACGTCCAATCACCCAATTAAAAGGAAGATTCACCATGCGAAAAAACCACACTGCCATTAAAAGAGGAAATTTTCAGTTTGATGAAAAGGCGGATTCCAAAAGCTCAACCCCATATTATGACATTGGGCAGCATAAAGGAGTCACCACAGAGCACACTAAGAGCCAGCATCAGAATATGATGTCCCATCTCGACCATATATAAAAATCGTACCTTTAGATATTTACTACTGATCACGGACACAGATAACCACTCGTAAGACTTAACAAACCAAAACAGTGAAAGAGCGCACTGATATTTTTCGACAAGAGCATCGTAACGTCAATCAGCAACAACGCAACCTCATATGTTCCCTAAACTTTCCCAAGCGACGCAGTTGTGATGCAACATGTCACAAACCAAAACCTAAGAGACATACGCGCATCACTTTCCACCCGAGATTTCGTAACTGGTGGCAACAAAAGTGAATCTGAAATCGACCGGGACTCTTACTTTCCACCCGATATCTCGTAACTGGTGGCAACAAAAGTGAATCTGAAATTGGCCGGGACTCTTACTTCCCTTCAAGTCAAAAATCAGTAGAAATTCTCGACGACCCGTAGTTTCCGACAAATTGCAGAGCGTGAGGGGATATCCCAGCTCAAGGTTAATCATCGGTGAACCGGCATCTATCGCCTAATTCCACACACCAAAATCCCGATTCCCCTAGATCAAACCGTCGAGAGCAACAAAGCAACAGAGCACCGCACGCTCGAATCCGATCCAGAAAACAGGAGGAGGAGGGAGGAAAAAAGCGCAAAGCGAGAAATGACCTTGACGTTGGAGAGGAGGACGGGGGACTCGAGGAAGGAGGTCGGGCTGAGCCCCGGCGGGATCGTGATGCAGGCGGACCTGGAGATCGGCAGCTTCGCCGGGGACAGGAGCTTGTACCTGGCGCCCCCCCCGCCGCCGCCGCCGGCCAGAGGCCCGGCATCGGAGTCCGAGAAGGGGCCGCCGGGGCTGGGATCGGCGGCGCTGCGGAACTGGAACTCGTGCGGTTCGAAGTCGGGAGCGGGAGGAGACCCCATCCGTTGGATTTTTAGAGCGAGAGAGAGAGGGGGGGAAAAGGAGAGAGAGGGGGAGAGTCAAAGGCGTTGAGAAGCTTCTCCTTCGCTTCGAGTGGGGAGGGGCAGACGGGAGGAAGAGGGGAAGGGGGAGGGGTATTTCGGTCAAACAGGCCTCGTCTCCATGACTCGAGTCCCGCAGTCTAATACCTCCGGAGCTTCTTCCCCACAAAGGAAAACAGGGAGGGGGAGATGGGGAGGGAGAGGGCTTGACTTGTTGGGGTTGGATTTGTCGCGAGTGGATCGTGATTGGGCCCGGAAGTCCTATTATCTTCTTTTCTTTTCTTTTCTTTTCTTTTTTGCGATTTTTTTTTAATTTATTGATTTTGATAAGAAATAAATGAATAAATAAATGAGAATTTGGTTCTGTTCCGCGATTGGTTAAGCAATGCTTGAAAGGCAACGGTTGCTTGCTTGCCTCCCCCGGCGGGCTGCATCACTCGTGACTACGATGGGTCTTTGGTCGCCGTCTGGACCCGTCGAGACAGGAGGTACATCCCCCAAAGTGCAACTTTGCACAGGAAATATGGTGATTTTCGCGAATTTTATTCATTCATGTACTATATAAAAACTACTCATTACGAAATCATGACTAACTCAAATATGATCTTATTTTTCCAGTTAAGAATTCCCTGTGAAATGATTCTATAATTTCCCGTTTGGGTCAGGAAACTCGCGAGTCAATAGCACATTTGAAAAGATATGAACAAGATAGTAAAACGATATTATTAGATTAAGAATTCCTCTTAGGGTGACCCCACCTTTACCACCGCACGCTTAAAAAGTGACATAGAAAAGAATGTTATGTATGGGATCTAGGAGTCTATCGACATTGTAGGGGGGCTAACACATCTTAAAAATGACCGTCGCCGCTTACAATTTGCCCACCACATCTAAAAAAATTCTTGCAATATTGACTCGCGGATCTCTGGAGACTTCGCACTATGCATTAATTGATCATCTTCTCAATTGAGAACAAAATTGATCGTAAAATCATTTCCTATCCCTCCCCCAAAAAGTCATGGATCTGATGGCTTTTGCTACCTTGAAAATTGGCACAACGTGAAAGACCGAGAAAAAGAGGGGCGCACACGGGCCGCATTGTCAATAATGAGTTTTGTTTCCTTTCGTCGGCTCTTTTTGGTCACTGGAGCGATTCCAAAGTCGCTGTCCCCATCATTACAATGCCATCGCGGGAATGGCAAACAGAATCGCACCAGCCAACAATCGTCAATTATGTCATAATCAGCAAAATCGGCGTATAAATAAATTGGTGGACAATGCATCAAAAAGACAATATTCTCCTCTATCTTTCCCCAAGTAAAGTTGAAGCAAATCATGATTTCTTTCAGAAGTTGCCCAGATTCAGTTCATCGAGAAAGAAAAAGATGTCCCGGCGAGACTGTATCAAAGTAGCTTTTGCGATCATGTCTGCAAACATTTAAAGAGAAAACAGAAGGACACAGCGAAGCATTGAATTCCCGTCAATTCACACTATGCATTTTCAAACTAGTCGTAGTCGGATGACAAATGGTGTTTCCCAGAAGACAGAACAGTGAAGAAACAATAACCTGGCCAAGACATCGCCTTCATCCCGCGACTGGCAAGCTTGCACCGTAATAAAGAGCAAGAAAGACTACCGAACAGTTTCATAAGGGGAAAAAAAGAGAGAGAGATAAGATTCTCAAAACCTGAGCAATACCATACTCCAGTGTTGCAATTGAAATAAAATTACTGTCCAATATCAGAAGCATGGCAGAGGCTGAAATGAAATGAAACACGCAGAGCCTTATGCATGCATTAAGTTCCAAAGCGCCACCTATAAATCTTGTGTACTAGAACGTTAGTACACCCAGTGTCTCAAGTCAAACTGGAAGAGATCATTTAGTATAGCTAAAGAAGAAACACCTCAACCTCTCCACATGAATCTGGACTGCAGATATAGCTGTCGAAATCTTGAGCAAGAGGATTTATTTTTTGATACGTATCCACTCTGGAAGAAAAACCAAAAGAGAATAGAGAAAAAACTACCGAGGAAAGGAAGAAAAGCAAACACCAACAAAATTGACAAACAACACATACAGAAAGGGACCACAAAAAGACTAGCAAATATTTATACTAGCGACAGTCCTATCATAACACAGGCACAACTGCTAATGAAAGCAAAGAGAGCAAAACACTCTCCAGGTTTCATTTGTTTTTATGCTGAAGTCAGGAATAATAAATTGATCATGCAGGTACAGAATCCCATAAAATAGAAACATAAACCACAAAAGAAAGCTTGTTCTAAGGATTGAGTAAAGTTACAAGTAGCAACTCATGCAGTGAAGGTGACTGAATACATCTGTTAATGAACTAGCCCCTTTAAAGGTTTGCCCATTGTAAATCTGCATTAACCTGAGGCATGGTGTGGGCATCCCTCATAATGGCCCAAAAGCGATGATTGGACGAAAAAGCATCGTTCAATTTCAAGATATTAATAAAAGAAGGATGCACATTGGAAGGATGTAATCCTGTAACACATTATGTTCAGCCTAGGGAAAAAATGCAGAACCCAATACTAATAGAAAGAAAGACAATTATATACTTCTTCTGTGTTACTTGCTCAATGCTGAAAAAGAATAAGAACAAGCTGATTTAAATCAATCATCACTAAAAACTTCTCTGAGAGATCAAATAATGACAGTATTCACGCCCAGGTGTGAAGATAATATCTACTTGTGCACAACAAAAGCAATTGCAAGAGTCAGGCATATTTTTGTATGACCAGCACTGCCCGTTTGGGAAATGCTAAATACAGTGCACAGAGAGAGAGAGAGAGAGAGAGAGAGAGAGAGAGAGACCTAAAAACTACCGAGCATAGTAGGATGGAAAGTATTGAGAAGAGACACCCGGCCCAGCATAGGAAGTTGACCTATCATAATGGATAGTAGGCATCTGTGATTCCGATGGATACAAATAAGGCCGTGCAGGGCTTGGATCACCTGGGAAACCCATAGGGGCACCAGCCAAACTGTATAACCCATTGGATGACCCCGCATAAGGGGCCATTGTTGGGTTATTTCCCCCCAAACCATAAATTCCAGCAGACGTGCTCAGGTATGAGAGGGGTCCTACAGAAGACGTCTGTGGATGAGATTGCTGGAAGGTGGCCACCGCCGAGGTGGGACCGGCAATATTCGTAGAGGCTGCAATAGAACCAACACGTGCACTAGGCCTTGGTCGCTTTTTCCCACTAAATTGCGGCTTTACCTTTTGCTTTTGCGGCTGCTGCTGAGGCTGAGTAGCAGTAGCCACCGCAGGGATTTTGTCTGCCTTCAGCTTCTCTAGTAGCTGAATACGTCTTTCAAGGGTTGCTTGAAACTCGGAGTCAAGTTTGCGCTCTTCCATGACCTTAACTACAGACTTCAATGCAATTATTTCCTGGGCCATGGCTGCGTTCTGCATTATTTAGATAAATATGAGGGCCGGTGGCTACTATCCAAGGGGTTCCGGTAATGAGAAAATAAATGTACCTGTGACTTGCGAGAATTGTTTCCGTCCTTGGAAACTTTCCTAGCAAGCTTCTTAGACTCCTTTACAAAATTTTTCAAAATGGGAACAGGTGGGAACTTCTCAGTCAGCCCAAAGTCAAAAATGAATTTGACTGCCTGTGTGTATTTTCTCTTGTTTATAAGTTTTTCGATGAGATCTACAGAATTTCATTAAAACAAAAGCATTAGTGTCTATTAGATACCGAAAGAAACATAGCTCACTCTGAGAACCTCACTTATAAGAGAATCTCACGTGGATATGAAGGAAACAAAACCCAAAACCCAAGAAAAGGTGCCTCTACCCAGAGGCCCACTATGGCAAGGACATAAATTCCTTAACGCAACACAAATGGTAGCCGCTACAAAGAACCTGCATGTACAAATGGATAAATACATGCTCATGGATGTATCTGTGTATGAGTGTGAATTGTACAAACTAGGAATTTGTTAAAGAATTCCATCAAGGCACTTGTTAAACAACCAAATAAGGAAAATTCTCAACATTCAATGTTCTGACTTCTCTTATGTTATGTGCAGTCCATGCTATAAAAATCAAATCACTCCTTATAACGTATGCTTAACAAGTACTCAGAGGGTACTCATCAATATAACCCTGCAAAATAAATCAGCTATTGCTTTAACTCAGATAATATTGTACGAACTAAATGTCTGCAGATCAAGAAACAAATCAAACTGCATTCTGCCGATGCTCCAAAACAACTTTGTAGAAAGTATGTTGCATCTTCTCCTTCCACCAAAATGGAATGGAGCTTTACCATATGAATTATTTTTATTGAATTCATTCTTCTAGTAAATCCTCCTCAAGTTCCTCCCTTGTATCATATTCGCATTTTGCTTCCTACCTTGCTGTCTTATTAACTAGTGTTTCTCAGATTTGGATGGGTTGTAAAAATTCGAGTGAAAAAGACACTTGAAGCCCCCTTCTGCTTAAAGAAAATCAAGGCTATCACAGTTCCACTTCAGGCATCCTTGATCACATTAGCACGATTGAAAAATCACATGCACTCTAAATTCTGTGCAGCGGCACAATTTTGATGTAAAATTTAAGCAGCACATTAGTAATAATTAGACAAAGCTGTCCTTTTCAATTTCTAAAAAGGTGCCATGATACCGTCATTTTAACCAAGACTCCTATTTCCACAACAAATATTCTATCTCGTCTTCTTAAACACTCGGCGCGCTACCTGATGATTGTTTGTGATCTCTCAAACATAATTGCTAACACAAGCTCATTTATGGTGCATTCACTTATGGACATGCAGTACAGCTCACATGATAGATAACCGATAAAAGAACAAATTGCTGCCAGGCCAATCTTCACATTACCTGCCCGATTTCTATAGTTGCCATCACCGCCTTACAATTTTTTTATCAACATTAAAAAATCAATTTCCAGATCATATTTTGGCAAAAACATAACGTACATGCCTCAAATGAAGATGAAATTATGAATATAAATGAAAAGCACGCAACATCACTCCCCAAAATTAGTTAACGGCCATATCGCATAGCCATAACAAACTAACAAGAAATCCACTACACAAGTAAAACTAGAACATGAACCAGCTCACCTGGAACTTTATCTTCCAACCCCAAGGCCCGACACAAGTCTCTCGATTGAGCAAAATGTGCAATAATGACACAGTAGTCAACGAGCTCATCCACACTGAATTCAGACATCAATCCATAAGCGGCCACCAAATCCAGCAAACCCAAAACTTGCATCGGGTGTCGAGGACCCTCTGGGTTCACCTTCCCCTTCCAATCCAACGCCACCTTCTTCGAGCTCTCGCGCACCTTGTCGCTCAAACTCAGGCGAACTCTCATCAGCACTTCCAGAAGAAACACGCAGTTCCTCCTAACAACCATCAACTCCCGCTCCGTAACGCGATCACCATAGAACCCTTCCATCGCATCCAGAACTAACTTCCCAGGATCAGGAGCCAAACCTAACGCCCCGGAAAGCTCAGCACGCAATTGGTCACGCTCTACGTGGTGTCCCGCTATGTAATTCCTCAACCCTAAGCCGTCCATGTTCGAGCACAGTACCTTCAACTCGGGCCGCGGTTCGACGGCGCATTGGCTCGGGGGACCGGACGACGACGGAGGAGGTTCGTTACCTTCCTCCGCACCGCCGGGCGAGGGTATCGGTTCAGCCTGCATCGCCGCCGATTCCGTCGGGACGGGGGCCTGCGGGTCGGGTCGGGCATCCGGCGGCGCCGCTTCCTCCTCCGGCTCCTGCGGCGGTTGCTGCTGCTGCTGCTGCTGTCGTGGCCGATGAGCGGACTCGAGCGACTCGAGGAGGTCGAACTTCCGGGCGATGGAGGCCTCGGCGGGGGCGAAGTGAGAGTCGATGTCGGACCAGGAGAGGGAGAAGGAAGAGAGGAGGGAGGACTGGGCCCGGAGGTCGTCGAAGGCCCTCTTGAGGCTCTCCTTCTTGGAGCCTATGAGCTTGATCGCGTCGGCGATCGTCTCCAGCGTCGCCATGGTTTCGGGGAGAGGATCGCAGAGGAGAGAAACCCTAATTGAAAGAGAGAGAGGGAGGGACGGAGGGAGACGAAGCGGGAAGAAGCGAGAGCAGGCGGTTTCCCGACGAAGGACGGAGCGGAGCGCGATGAAGCAATACCCAATGAAGAAAATCGAAGGAGAAGAGAGAGAAACTGCAAATTGGCCCAAACGGGAAAAAATAAAAAAAACAAAAAGTACTTTTGACAATTTCTTTCTTTTACTTTTTTTTTTTGAATAAAAGTCACAAAAAATCTCAAATTTTTGACACGTTTATTCCGATAAAAACCTCCAAATTTATATCATGTGACGTTTTTATCCTAAACTTATACGGTAAAAACTATTTATCAATTGTGTCCTCTATCCTATAGTCTATCTTTCAATCCTTGAATTGTCGAGCTTTTTAGTAGGGGCATTGACTTCAATCTTGTCTACACATAAAATCTTGATTTTAGGGTTCTCAAAAGCAAAAGACTATTAACCATAGATGTAAGTAGGTCTATTTCACAATTTATAATGACCTTTACTTTCATTTGTCGATTATAATACGTATCTATTCTATAAATTAAACATTTGTAATGTCTCATTTTATGCAGTTGAAATATCATTTTTAATTATTTTTTGTGAGATCAAAAGTGCTGAGCTTTTTTTCGACGACACCAAAAAAAACTCTACATCTTTACCTTTGTAATATATTTACTCCAAAATTTGTGTCATGGAAAAAATTTGAAAAATTTGGATAAATATAGAATTTTTGGGTCACAAAAAAAAAATATTGAGGTAACATGTTAGTTTAAACAAAGTTTTGAGTTTTTGGTATCAAAAAAATAATATAGGGTAAATGTCACCCTAGGCAAAATTTAGAATTTTATTTGACTTTTTCCCTTTTTTTTCTGAATACTTTTGATTTTGAAAAATTAACGTCCTCAATTTTACAAATTTCAGGCAATTTGATTTTATACATTCTTTCAATTCAAAAGCAATCTACTCTTTGATCCGGACAAATGTCCATTCACACGACAGGAGGCGAGGTGGGTATCATCGAAGGAAAATTCGAACATAATTACAACAAGATACGCTCGGGTCATACATGGACAGGGGACACCCATACACACACTCTCCCTTTCTCTCGTATGTATGTGACACAAGATTGCAAGTACGATTGTAACTCATTAATTTACCAATGATTAGTTATCACAATTAATTTTCACCTCGGATTATACGCTAATTCACCTTAAAATGATCAATTTTTTTGTTACGCATGAGCAAAAACATTTTATAATATGTATATATATAGTTTAACAAGAGAGACAAATGAGTCAAATTGTTGAAGTGGCAAGCATATTCGTGCCCTACGCTTTAAGCCTCTGAGTTCGAATTCACTATGTTTGCGCTTTCTTTTGTAAACACCTCCAAGAGTACACATATGCATGTTTGTTTAGGACGAGAGATCCACCATACAATATAGAGATTAAGCGGGTACTCAAAAAAAAAACTCAAGTAGTATAGAGAGAGAAGTGCATTAAAGTGTGATCACTAATGTTCAAGTAACAGATAGGCCTCCACTAGTTCTAGGACCTTAGAACAATCCTTTTTTTTTTCAAATAGAAGTGCATAATAGCACGTTTGCAAACTAATTTACCACACCTTATCATAGAAATAAAAGATATGACTATGTCCCATGAAGGTAACAACACAAACAGGAACAAAGGAGCATGTAATCTGATGTACAGAGGTCAGAAAGCTTTCATGAACTATGACTGTAACCTCAACAAAAGGCCTCCTGCTGGAAGTTACCTGCAGATGTTTCTCATGCTTATCCTTGTCTCTATGCAGTCATCAGAATTAAATGCGTGATGGACCTCGCCGCGCCTACATGTACTCATCAGCTTACTGGTTAAAGAGACCTCACATCGCTAGACACTTGTTTTGCAATCGATCCATCCGTCCTCGCGCCTCGTGCATTACAATCCCATACCCTCGACAGTAAATTGTCAGACTTCTGTGAGTAAAACAACATCCGACAGCTAGTAGAAACAAATGGTGACAAAGCAAAATGTGAATTAGCAGAAATGAATGGCCCGGGAGCTGTCATTGAATTGTTTTGTTTTATTTTGTTTTATATGTTGGTTGCTGCCGTCTCTCAAATCATCTCACCTTAAAACAAGCAAACTGGTGACTTCCGAACAAGACTAGTACATGATTGTTCAGGCTCATGGAGATCACCACCGGAATAATCTGGTTCCTAGATTAAACTGAATACAAACGCAAATAGGTCCGAATCACAGTTGCCGCATCTCATAGAAACATCCCCGCCATAACTTGCATCTTTTAGGTGTTAACGAAATTCCTCGAATCTTGTTACATTGTTCCCCTCAAAGAGATGAGCATTGCCAGGACAGAACTTTGGAAATAGCGAATTGGGGAGCGTATTTATCAGAGCGACAGACATAAGAATGTTCACATGCCTGTCTGATATGCTTATAACTTTCTGTCTCTCCCTAAATTGCCAAGAACAAAGACCATTCCTTGCTGCATATTCGTTGTGCTTCTGATGAGCGAGCCAAAGACAGAAGTTGCAGAGTCATGCAGAACTCAGGAGGGTTTGCATATTTGTTATTTTCTCAGCAATTGAGAAGGATTGTCACTGTTTTCCTGTTGGTCATAACCATCACGAAAGGTGAGTTAGCGGAAACCAAATCTTTCTTAGATTTCATCAGATCAGTCGATCCCAAAAATGCCACCGGATTTGCCCGGGACGTGTCCCTGCTGTGTCCTTGTTTGGCCAATTGGAAAGGCATAAAATGCGACTTGGAAGATGGCAGGATCACCGAAATTAGGCTTGAACATTTGAGCCTCAAAGGGAAAATAGACGCCGAGCCTCTATGTGAACTGCCAAACTTGCGATACCTAAGCTTAGCCAATAATCTCATACGTGGTAATATTCCGGATTCAATTGAAAACTGCACAAGTCTGGTCACTTTAAATCTGAGCGGCAACCTCCTGAGTGGAAGAGTACCAGTTGCTCTCAGAAAGCTGAAACTCCTTAGCACAGTAGACATATCCAACAATAACTTTTCAGTGATTGCACCAAGCAGGCCAAAGTTCATCCCCACTGAGCATAAACGTTTGGATTCGCATCATAAACAGATCTATGTCCTTAAATCAAGGAAATTATCCAACACCGAGAGCCCAGAACCCAGTGGTCATGATTCTGCGTGGTTCAATCAGTGGGGCTGGTGCCTGCCGTTGGTATTTGGTGTCGGGCTTTTCTTCCTACTAACATGGTTTGTTGGCAAGAAGGCAGCCAAATTGGCTGAAGAGAAGGCGACCTTGAAGGCACTAAGCACCTCCCCTCTCAAAGTTCTCCCCCTGAAGCCGCCAGTCGAAGAAATCAAGCCCGAGGAAGGACGATCAGAGCTCGTCTTTTTCGTCGAGGAGCATGAAGCCTTTAAGCTTGATGACCTCCTTGAGGCGGCAGCAGACCTCCAGAGCCAGAGGTTCTGCAGCAGCCTCTACAAGGTTGTGCTGAAGAACAACATCACTTATGCAGTCAAGAGATTGAAGAAGCCGCGGGTGTCATTCGAGGATTTTGGCAAGACGATGAGGCAAGTCGGGAACATGAAACATCCTAATATTCTTCCTCTAGTTGGGTTCCACTCAACCAACGAAGACAAGCTTCTGATATACAAGTATCAGAGTAATGGAAGCTTGCTAAATCTATGTGAAGGCAAGTGCTCCTATTTTGTAACCTCAATGCCAAGACCTGACATCACTAGTTATTTTTACATGATCTAAGGACTTAAAAAGCATTATTTCTGTTTATAGTTCGATCTTTTGCGTTCCATGCAGATTACATCGCAGGTAAGAGGGATTTTCCATGGAAACTACGCCTCTACATAGCCGGTGGCATCGCAAGAGGCTTGGGTTTCATATATGAGAGGACTATGGGGAGGGAGATCATTCCTCATGGGAATCTCAAGCTCTCAAACATTTTGTTAGGCGATTCTCTGGAGGCGCTCATAAGCGAATACGGCGTTTCGAAGTTCTTCGACCCCAAGGGAGCTTGCATCCTTGCGTCTAATGGCTATGTGGCGCCGGAAAAATGCTTCTCGGAGCAGGCAGATGTTTATAGCTTTGGTGTGATTATGCTTGAATTACTAACAGGCAAGACCGTCGAGACAACCAGAGTAAATCTTCCAAAATGGGTCAAGTCCATGGTTAGAGAGGAATGGACGGGGGAAGTCTTTGATAAGGAGGTCAGCACAGCCGCGAAGCAATGGGCTTTTCCATTGCTGAACATTTCTCTGAGGTGCGTGGCCGACGCTCCTGACAAGAGACCATCTGTCGCAGAAGTTATAGAGAAGATAGAAGAGGTGATCAATGCGGATCGAAACCTTCTGGTCTCAGCTTCGCCAATGCCCTGCGCCGAGAGTAACTATAAAGATTGCTGTTTCCTACATTCTGTTATACCGGAGACATGGGATACCCCGGGATCAAATTACTGAATTGATCCCGCCGACACGCTTTCCATCTGCTGTTTTCATCAGATTCATGGGAAGAGGCATGTCATCATGCAGAAAAACATTTCTCCGTGTCCACGCGTCTCTTGTTAGTTAAGTCTAAGCAGTACGGCAAATTTCTTCAGATTATAGTCCAATTAGTATGTCTGTTTACCATCTGTATTGGTGAGTGCACTTGAGTTTGTACGCATGCCTTTTATGCACAGGTGACAAACGAGTTAAAAACAGATTCGAATCAAGAAGTTTGCTGCTTTTGGTTGATCTATTATGTTCTTCATATTTTCCCAAATCTTCAATTCAATCAGATAAAATAACCAGCTCAAGTTTTGAAGCTTCATTGGCAATTTGGTATGCACTTCAGATGACACGTGATTAACTTCAACTTCAATCCCAACTACTGTGCTTCCAACCGAAATATGCTGACCAGATCATGTGCTTTGAAGAAGAGCATCACTCGAGTCCTGCCTGCGCTGCGAATTGCATCCTTCAGGGAAGCTGCTTGGTAGCTTGGGCATTTGACCATCCGTAAATACAAAGCTGTGATGATCAATAAGATAGAGAATATGCTACTCTCCACCATCCAGGAAAGAAAGTCTTTTTGTACAAGTTTCGGGCACGTCAACGACGAGACAATTCCCACAGTTGGTTAGATCATCTAATACCAAAAACAAATTTTAGAGATCGGTAATTGACACGTGATGATATATTGTATCGAGTTCTATAATGTATGTAGAAACATTTCAGTGACAAGATGGCGAGAATCGGCGGAGGAAATTTCATGCGGTTGTACTCTATTAACGAATCAAAGTTTCAGAGAAATTAAAATATGAAAGCCTTATCTCATGACTGATAGGTACGAGGTCAGTGCTGAGAAGTTTCATTAGCTGAAATGACATCATTGTCTAGGAAGCAACCTTCTCTACAGCCTTCCACTAGGCCTAGAATGATCTAACTCCCTTGCAATCCTAAAACATCTAAATCAGATCAAACAAACACGTCTCTATCCTGGGGTTGTCAACTTGTGCCCTCCTCCACATGACAGCAAAACAATAGTTCCCAACTCGAGGAAATTTGAAGCTTGCCATGGCCAATTAGACAAAATTTGAACGATTCACTGGGGAAAAGTACTGTTGGACCCCAGGGGGCGGGCGAAGGCACGTCACCCCTGTGCCACTTGATGCTTGGTGTAATTTATCAAATACATGCTCCGCCACTGCTGGGTAAAAGGCAAGACCAAAAACTGAGTTGCAATTTCTCTGTTTTTAGCACTGAAAAGGAGAGGGAGAGAGGGAGGGAGGGAGAGAGAGAAAGGGATTTCAATATTGTTTCTTGAATATGATATCTCATTGTCAACTCAAGGAGATGAGGAATATCTATTGGGCCAACCACCGAAGATGTGATCTCTCAGATCTTAAAAATCCTGGAGAGAAGGCGATAATGGTACAAGACCCAGTTCCCTTGCAATAGAAGTCTGACCAACTACGGGGAGATGAGGTGAGGTTTCTTAATCTGGTTCATCGGATGCTTCACTGCCAAACCAATTCCATTGGAACTCTCAGCTTTTCTAGCCTGCAAATGTCCTTTTAGTCAATTAATAATCTGCCAATTTTGGGGAGTCAACATCTGGGAATCATCTTGGATGTTGATGCAGAAAAAAAAAATTCCAATCCCAAGTTCCTCTTTTGAATATATCATCAGCATCACTTGTCAATTCTTTCTTTCATAATAACTAGCTTTTTTTACTTGCATTTGAAACAAAAATGAAGAGCTAACGATCCTCCCATAATGTCAAACGCGACAATCCACCTCTTTGAGGAACCAGTTAACCAACATTCATCGCCTTAATTTTCTTGATCTGCTCTTTGGTATCAAATTGTTGTCTTTTTAGTTGAATTTTGGCTAATGTTCTGGCCTATGTAAAGGGGCCTTTTATTCTTTTTCTTTTCTTTTTCTTAGGTGTAATCACCAAAAATGATCCTCATATGAGAATCTACCCAAAAAAAAAGAAAAGAAAAGAAGGGTTTCATATTCTTTTCTCACAGGTACGCATCAGCATGTCCTCTCCTCATATAATATGTGAAAGGACACCTCAGAAGTAGCTCAGACGACCTAGATCCAAGCCACGCCTAGTCAATTTTCACAAACAAATTTAACAATTCATCGTTGGAGAAAGCAAGGCCGAATAGCCCTTAATAAATCAAGGTCGTTTGTTCTCTTGCGCCAACTGAGTTGGCCCAAAAAATTAAAAAAAAAAATAAAAAGGAAATTTGAGTTAGCAAATACCAATTTTGTTGTTGCCATCACCCACGTTGACGAAGAAATTGCTAGCTTTATCAGCTGCAACTTTGGTTTCTCTCGAGGTTTGCAAGTGGCCCATGCTATAACAAATACGAAAATAACATTGTCCTCCAATCTAACAATTATTCGTCCTAGAGACGTGGGCCACGGCTACAAAAAATTTAATTAATTAGATGCCATAGTTGCCAACTTTCACTCTTATGTGGAGTTTGGTTCCGGTAGGCGTCTATTGGCAACAATGTAGCTGGTGCAACTCATCCACGATGACTAATTACCAACCCATTTCGAATAACCTAGGTCAAATTTTTTTTTTAAAGGAAAACTATTGTCAAACTAATTGTTAATTCATGTTTTGATTGGTTGGTTGATGATTTTCTTGATTCTTGCCCATGTAACAGCTGATCTTTCTTTGAATTCCAATAATCCGGCATCAATTATTGTGATAACGAAGCATCTACTAGGGATTTGGAATTTAGTCCAAGTTCTATTATTGCACCTCATTAATTGGCGATCATCATACTAATACAGTCGATCAAATTCCACATGGTCAGCTCAAGAGTCTTCGCAAAGTGGGAATAATCCTTTTATTATCTAGCGATGTAAGTATTGATAATATATCGAAATTCTTAATCCGTGACATAACAATTAGAGAAATTCAGGCTACATTAAAAATGGGTTTTCATTCGAAATTCAGGGAAAGCATTTTTTGCGCACATTGGAAGGGGCAAAAAGAAAAGAAAAATGAATCTAGTCATATGAAGTGGGTCGCCTATCTTGAGCTGTATCAGATTGAGGACAGGGCTGATGTTTGCTCCTTACAGGTTCACCACTGAAAAAGCAAACATCATTGTGCTGGAGTTTTACGTGCTCGCCACTAAAACGGACCATCACTATTCTTCTCAATTTTCTCGAAATTCTTTTTCGGACATAATTCCAAGTTGTTTATTGTCAGTGCAGAGTTGGTTTTTTGGGTCGTACAGAAGAGAGATAAATTTAAGAGTCCAGAAATAGTTCACCACCTTGAAAGTTAGGCTAAAACGAAAAGGCAGGGGAGGAGAATAGGTGTCCTTTTCAATAGCGCTCATGCACTCTCTCCGCGTGGGATTGATTGATACTAGGATAGATAGATAGATACATGAATTTCGTAGAATCCAGGTTTTTCTTCCAAATTTCGAGGAGGAATTGCCCAATTTGTCTAATTTTATCCCATCATCCAATTTATTCCGCCTTGTATTTCTCGGTCGTTTGATTTTTAATTTTTTTAAGAAAAAGAAAATGCCAGTGTTTTATATGTTAAAATAAGCAATAAACGTAAACATCGTCGGCCATTTCTCATCTCTCTTAAGAATCCTCCGAATGTTCTTGCGCCAGAAGATTGCCAGCTCCCTCCCTCTCTCTCTCTCTTTCTCTCTGTCCCCCTCTCTCTCTCTCTTCCTCTCTCTCTCTGCAAAACAAAAAATTGCATTTTTATATTCAAAGGAGGAGAGAGTGGAATGACCAAGAAAGATAAAAGGAAGAACATCAGAGATAGAGAGAGAGATAGAGAGAGAAAATGAGCTCTTGCTCTGTTTTCATTACCGTGTGTTATCTTGTTTAGATCTTAGTTTCTTGCCCAATTCGTCAACTGGGTCCACACACGATGGTAAATTCACTCATTTATCTTCTTGCCCACTCAATCTTCACGTTCATATAAAGCCTGTCTCTGTTGAGTTTTGCTGGGTTTCTGATCCATCCGAATTCCATCTTTAAATTTCACACCTTTGGTTTTAGCAGGAAGCCTCTGTTCTCTTGTGATTGCGGATGAAGATCTGATGCTTCAACACTGAATTCAAGGTCTATCCATCCACTTCCCACCACCAACTGGAGCAACCAATCTGATTCCGTCTGAAAACTTTCAGAATTTCTCGGGTAAGTCTTTGTTGTTTGATTGCCATTTCCTGCATTTGAATCTGCCAGTCTAATTTTGTCAACAGATATGATGTACACATGATGTCTAGTTCATCGCACTGAATTATGGAATTTAGTGGGGTAAAGGGTTGAGGATGAATGTTCTCTTTCTGAATTATCTCATTCTGCAAGTGAGATTGTCGATTGATGACGTGATATGCAATACTTGATCATCAGAAAAGATGGAGTCAGATCTTGGGAAGCTCTTCATTGGTGGGATTTCATGGGACACGGATGAAGAACGCCTTAAAGAATACTTTGGAAGTTACGGTGAGGTGGTGGAGGCTATGATCATGAGAGATCGTGCAACCGGCCGAGCTCGTGGATTCGGTTTCGTGGTCTTTGCGGATCCCGCTGTTGCTGAAAGAGTGACCAGGGATAAGCACTTGATTGACGGTCGCTCGGTAAGTTGATTGAAGCACTTGAGTCTAGGTGCATTGTGGAATAAGATCAAAATTCTGCTAATCAGGCTCCTATACACTTGAAATTCTTAGATCAGGTCTGTGAATTTAGAGGGCATGCATCTTTTCCTCCTCCATATGCAGTGTTCAGACCAAATTTTACAGCATTGTCTGTTCAGTCCAAGTTTGCAGGGCAAAGGAAAAGGGAAATTCTGACAAGTAGTTTGGCTTTTAAATTCTTGATCTCAGGTTGAAGCAAAGAAAGCTGTTCCTAGAGAGGATCAGCAACTTCTAAATAGGAGTTCAGCCAGCATGAATGGATCTCTGAGTCCTGGACGTACCAAAAAAATCTTTGTAGGTGGTTTACCATCTACAATCACAGAGAGTGACTTCAAGAAGTACTTTGATCAGTTCGGTAATATTATTGATGTTGTAGTCATGTATGACCACAATACCCAAAGACCCAGAGGTTTTGGTTTCATCACTTATGATTCGGAGGATGCAGTGGAACGGGTTCTGTACCGGACCTTCCATGATTTAAATGGGAAAATGGTCGAGGTAAAGAGGGCAGTTCCCAAAGAGCTCTCTCCAGGGCCCATGCGCAGCCCTCTGATGGGATATAACTATGGCGTGAACAGGGTCAATGACCTACTTAATGGCTATGCTCAAGGGTATTCTTTCAATAGGTTCAATCCTATTGTCACAGCTCGAGGAGGGTTTCCTCCATTTGGTGCTTCAGGTCATGGAATCAGCATGAATCTGGATCCTGTCTTAAACCCGAATTTAGGTGGTGGTTCCAACCTTGGCAATGGCTCAGGATTTGGGCGGACGTTTAGGCCATACTACATTGGCAATGTAAGCAGGTTTGATAATCCCATTGGCAATAACACGGATGGTCAAATAAGTGGTTCTGTTTTAAGTCCCAGAAGTCGTGCTGTATGGGGAAATGGTGGCCTAAATAGTGCATTTAATCCAATAAATTTGGGTACTCCATTGGGCCGTGGAAGTGGAAGCTATGGAGTTTCAATTGGGCAGGCAGGAACCGACTGGGACCCCTCTTGTTTTTCAGCTCAAGGCCGGAATTTCAGTCATGGGAATGGAAATGACAGCTATGGGCTGGAAGGAGAAGGAGATTTAAGAAACAATGGCAACAGTAGGGCCTCGGCATCATCATTTGCTGCCTCGACCAGCAATTTTGAGGATAGCTATAGAGACATGTATTATAGCGGCTCAACTTGGAGATCTGCCAATCCTGAGCTAGATGGCTCTGGGTCCTTTGGTTTTGGTATTACCGATCTGGCTTCAGATGTCACAGCTAAAAGTTCGGAAGGTTATGGAAGTTACAGCAACACTAGTAGACAGCCTAATAGAGGTACAGTTTTCTCTGGATAATATTTTCTTACTCAGCTTACCCGCATGAAGTACTAGGACTCAGACAACACATTAACAACATGAAGTAAGTGAATTTTGGTTGGATGTTGGATGAGGTTTTCTTGTTATCAGGAGTTAATACCCATTTGTTTAAGGTAGAATCAACCTGATGTGCAACTGGGACATGCTACATTTGAGATTACCTTTCTTGTTCCTTCTAGGATGAAGCTTACATCACAGAGTAACAGTTTTTGAACTAACACCGTGGACCTTCATTAGTTTCTAGAATCACTTGCCAAGGTTCCGCTAATGGAGAAGAATTTTGCAAAAGCAACTTTTAGGTTCAGCCTAAAGTAATGCTAAAACTTTTTGGCAGAAAACCCAGCATCCAGTATCACATTATAATCATGTGGCCTATTAGGTGTCAGTGATTTGAGTGCTTCCTTGAAAGTTTACATTTCTTTGGGTTTTCTAGAAACATGATGAGTTTTATGTTTTGCATGTGATCATCTCCGATGATCTAAATGCGAGAATGTTCATCAAGATATCCTAATTGCTGGACTTGATTTGTGTTTTTCATGCTTTGTAATTCCAAAAGCAGTTCAGGTTGAACATGTGCTACAAGATAAAGTAAGTCTCATCACAGTGGCTCAAAATGGGATCTCTTCTTTTTGCTAAACCTAGGCTCTCCTATCATAGATGCACTGATATATATTTAATCTGCTGGTGGCTGCAATAGGACTAGCACTTTCTTCTTAGAATCGTCCCCTATTCACTAACCCCATGAGATCGTTAGTCCAAATTTTGCATGACTAGCAAGTGTACAATTAAAGAGTGGCCAGACTGTGTTTTCATGTAAAATTACTGTAATAATCTGGAACATCTGCTAAAATAACTAACTCTAAAGTCCTACAAATACGTGGACTAAGATCCTTTCAACTGGTCCTTTGTCCAATGATTATTCTTGCATTTCTTCATAACTGTAAATTGATTTTGAAGAGATAGAACCTCCATTTGAACATCATTTTTAACCACTATCTGCAGAAATTTACCGTCTTTAAAGCATCAAATAAAATGTGCTCTCTCTCTCTCTCTCTCTCTCTCTATCTGAAGCTTTTTTTTTCCTCAGTTTGTTTAAGAACATTCTTTTTATCTGCAAAGTTTAATAACATAATCAGATTGGTTAGTTTCTTGACAAAAGCTTATCTTGTTTTAATTCATGCCTCAGGAATTGCTGCTTAGGAGAATCTTTTTTTGCAAATTCACAGGGTAGTCTTAGGCGAAGATAAGGTCAAAGATTGCATTTCATCCTCCAGTATGTTCATATCTCAGCTTACAAGGATGTCGAACTTATAGTCAAGTGGAGTACAATTTCAAGCTCACATGTCCAGGGAGATTATTTTAAGGGATCTTTTTGGAGGTCTAATAAGTGATTTTTGCCCCTACATTAGGCCTCAAATCCCTTCAACAGCAACTCATTGAGAGGTAAATCAAATTGCAGAAGTTATACTCAAGGAGATTGGATTAGAAATCAGTGCGTCTCTTGGAAGACAAACCAGTTATAGAGGATAAAATTTAAAAATACCAAGTTGGATCTTTCTTTTGTTTTGTTCTTTTTTTTTTGGCAATATCACTGTGATACCAGGCAATTAGCTGCTAATTGCCTGCTCTAATTTTTCTTCAGGAGTATGTTTTCCCTGTGATAGATTGTATGTGAGGTCTGGTTTGATTTGCTAGTGTGGAACAATGAGGGTACCCCTACAATCCTCATTAAATAAGCTACTCGATACTCAATTCGGTTATCAAACTGTCTATTAATGAAAAAAAGTACACTTAGATTGGTTTTCCAATTACCATACTCTTCTCTTAGACTCGTCATGTTCTTCTTACCATCTTACTGCTAATTCCAATTTCCCTTGCTTGTGAATTTTAATTTTTTTTCCTAGTTAATAATTGTTGCAACACTCTGTATCCTAGAAATTTCCTATTGCAGTCTGCTTGTTCTGTGGTTTGTGAAGCCTTCGAGTTAGGTACCACCACCATCTGCATCCATCCGCAGATTGCAGCGTACATTTAAAGAAACACCATGCTCAAGCTTAATCTTTTTTCTTTCAAAATCATCCTGTATTCAATAGGCATGGTTTTTCCAAATTAGGGGCCGAGATAGCAAATCGGGAAGACAAGAAGTTAGTCGTGGGTCATAGTCGGCCAATGGATTTCAGGTTTCTGATCACTTATCCATTACCGATCTTGCCAAGGAAAGGATATGGTTTGGCCACCCTTGCAAGTTTCTTTCTTGGTATGCATAAGATTCCAGGGTCCTATCGTTTTCTCGTTTCATTGTCAAACATTGACTCATATTCCATTTAAATTGTCCTCTCTCTCTCTCTCTCTCTCCTCCCCCACCCCCACCCAGAGGACGAAGGGAAGTATCTATCCATCAAATCGTCATTACCTTTCTTTTTTTAGGCATGGAACTCGTCTTTAATTTCACTTCTCTCGCTAAATTCAAGTTTGTTTTGATTAGGTCAGTAGGACTTTGCGTCTCAATGAAGTCGCAGACCACATTTTCTATTTTGTCAGAACAGACTACTTTAGTCGCATTAAGAACTGTCGCCTTCCTCACAAATGGTACCTACCTGATAAGACCTTACATGAATATGTTTTGATTCGAAGACCAAACTCTAGTTTGAATGGTTCCCACAGAACCTGCTCCCTGTCTTAGCCTTTGATCATGACTGCTTTTTGGCAATCTGATGACAATGGCATGGCATCAGGTAAAGGCTTACAACTGAAATCCACGACAAGGTCGATTCTTTTTTAACCTTGTCATTGGTAGGAGATATAGATGCCACAACTTATTTATAGTTCTCCTTTTTACTTTTTGTACTGTTGATAGTTCATGTTTCTAAAGAAGGGAAGGGTATCGTGGAAACATTGAAAACTGCACTTCGGCCAAAAAGTTCTTCCAGAATCTAAATCTTCGCCGTGAATTCTGACTGAGTTAGCTTCTCTCAGTGCCTGCCAACTACTAAAGATGATTTACAATAAGAATGATTATCTCCTTCACTGTCTCCAAGACTCCAAAAGGAACAAAACAGGTCACTATCGCAGGAGATGAACTGTTTACCTTTTCTTTTCCCCCGTTCAAAAATCGCAGGAAACAGAATAGGCAAATCAAATGCCATAGATTGCGGTAACATCAGGAATGGGCCCCGGCACCTAGGTAATCTTTTCGGTCGGATTCGGCCCATTACGGACCGCGTAATCTCAGCCGTTCGATGACGTAGGACCAGTAAAGCAACGGGTGGGATTAGCCCGGACCATCACGAATTAAGGGTCTGTCTAAGGACTGTCACATGGGCCAGTTGCTTGGGGCTTGGGAGCATTAAAGTACTCCAGACTACTATTCAAGTTTTGTTTTTCTGCTGTCAAGATAGATCTTTGTAGACCGAGGGGAGAGAGAGAGAGAGAGAGAGAGAGAGAGAGTATTAGCATCATTGGTGTCCACCAGAGACGCACTGCTTTATAGGATTCCCTCCTGCTTTTGCACATACGAAAAGGAGGACGGGTAAAGCTTGTGTAGACGGGCCAAAAAGGTCAAAAAGTTGTAAATTTTTCAGAAACGTGTCCAGATTTTAGTTCATCATGCCAACATGACCCAACCACATCGATCACTTTGTTCAGCAGCGCAGCTAAGAACTCCACGACCACATTTCTTGAATTAGCAAGTCACCCACTAATCAATTGGTTCAGAAATTTGAATGGATGACCAGAAACAGTTACAAGATCTAAATGACATAAATGAGCCAAAACCAAGAGACTGTATAGGTTGAGAAGAAGTGGAATTTAAAGAATCCTTTCAATTTGCGAATTTGCGACAGCAGTTGACACAATAGAATAACTTCAAAGAGAAGTAAGGGATAAAGCACGAGTGAAGCAAGAACGCGTAGCAAGAAGCTCGGTGAACCCTTTTATTGTTCATGGACAAAACCAGAAAGCAAAGCAGGATCCACACTAAACAGTACCCGGCCATCAACCTCGGGAACTCACGAGTGTCCTTCGACTGATCGGCTGATGAAACCAGAGGGTGATTTCTTGAGCAGACAAGCGATTCCTCTGTAGCGAGAGCATAGCAATGGCGTCCGACGAGGGACTCGGAGATCTGCAATGTGTTGTACAAGCGATAGCATCTGAAGGCCTCGTTTTGCACAGCATTTCCTTCGACCTCTCACAGCCCAAGTCTGGTTGTTTTCAGGAAACGGAAAGTTCCTTGAATGTGAACATCAGCAAGGACAACCTCCAGTACTTCTCCCACCTCCTTACAGCTATAGGAACATCCAAGAATGCTCACTCATCCTTGAGAAACCTCGAGTTCCGCGGTGTCAGTTGGGAACTGCAGCTGGTAAAAGCCTTGGGAGGGCTCATCGAGCATAGCTCGAGCATCAAGGAAGTTGTGTTCCGGAGGAACAGATTCAGTGTGGATTGTTTGGCGCAGTTGTCCGAATTTCTGAAGGATAATAAAGTGATTAGAGAAATAAATTTCTGCGAATCTGGTCTCAGGGCGGTAGGAGCGGGGCTTCTAGCGTCCGCGCTCAAGTACAATGACAGTTTGGAAGGGTTGCAAATATGGGAAGACTCGATCGGCTCAAAAGGTGCAGAGGAACTCTCGAAGATGATCGAAGTGAACTCCACACTAAAGCTGCTGACGATTTTCGACTCGAACTCCATAACAGCGACACCCTTGATTTCAGCAGTATTGGCAAGAAATAGGACCATGGAAGTTCACATTTGGAGTGGAGGTAAAGGAGAAAGTAGTTCTAAGGTGGTGGAGTTTGTGCCTGAGAACAGCACGTTGCGGATATATCGGCTCGATCTCTCAGGAACTTGCAGGGTTGCATGTGCTCTAGGTATGAATTTGACAGTCAAAGCACTTGACCTGACCGGGGTCCGACTGAAATCACGGTGGGCGAAAGAGTTCCGGTGGGTCCTGGAGCAGAACCAGACTCTTCAAGAGGTAAACTTGTCAAAAACTTGCCTCAAGGACAAAGGAGTTGTTTATGTTGCGGCTGGACTCTTCAAAAACCAGAGATTGCATAGCTTGTATCTCGATGGGAATTGGTTTGGGGGTGTTGCTATTGAACATTTACTTTGTCCGTTGAGTAGGTTCTCTGCTCTTCAGATACAAGCTAACATAACCTTAAAGTCCGTGGCTTTTGGTGGTGAAAAAACCAAAATTGGAAGGGACGGATTGGCAGCCATTTTGCAGATGCTAACAAGCAACGAAAGTTTGACACATCTTGGTATTTATGACGACGGGAGTTTGAGACCAGAAGACTTCATCAAAATCTTTCAAAGCTTAGAAAAAAATGCTACGTTAAGATACCTCTCATTGAAAGGTTGCAAAGGTGTAAAGGGGGAGCCGGTGTTGCAGGCAATAATGGAAACCTTGCAAATCAATCCGTGGATCGAGAATATCGATCTAGTCGGCACTCCACTGCACAACGCAGGGAAAACAAATGGGATAAACCAAAGACTGGGCCAGAGCGAGAGGACTGAACCAGAAGTCGACTTGATGAAGGACATGCCACTTGTGATGCCCAGGACATGTAGAGTCTTCCTGTGTGGGCAGGAATGTGCAGGTAATGTTCCAAATCCAAATTGCACTCGAATCATTGACGTCGTGAGAGCTTAATCTAATAGCATCATCTATATTATGTGAATGCTCAGTAATGGAAAGTGCCTCTATTAAATTAATTGGCAGGTAAAACCACGCTGTGTCATTCCATATCACAAAATTTCTCTTCCTCGCGGCTTCCCTACATTGATCAGGTCAAGACTCTAGTAAATCCAGTTGAGCAAGCGGTCAGACCAGCTGGAATGAAGATCAAGACTTTCAAGGATGAAGAGACAAAGATTTCCATATGGAACCTTGCGGGTCAGCACGAGTTCTATTCCCTCCATGACCTCATGTTTCCAGGGCAGGGAAGCGCATCGTTCTTCCTTATTATCTCGAGTTTGTTCAGAAAATCAAACAACAGAGAACCAAAGACACCAGCAGAGGTGGAGGAAGACATCCAATACTGGCTTAGATTCATAGTTTCCAATTCCGGCAGAGCAGCACAGCAATGCATGCTGCCCTATGTGACAGTAGTTCTCACGCATTATGATAAAATCAATCAGGCATCTGAAAATGTGCAGCACATAGGGAACTCAATTCAGAGGGTAAGAGATAAGTTCCAGGGGTACGTAGACTTTTACCCTACTGTATTCACAGTCGATGCAAGATCCTCTGCATCTGTTAGTAACCTGACCCATCACCTTCGAAGGACTAGTAAGACAATCCTTGAAAGAGTCCCTAGGGTGTACCAGCTCTGCAATGACATGGTGCAAATTCTGTCAGACTGGAGAGCAGAACACTACGGAAGACCCGCGATGAAGTGGAAGGAATTCAGTGAGCTGTGTCAAATTAAGGTTCCATGTTTAAGAGTTCGTTCAAGGCATGATAACAAAGAGAAGGTGGAGACCCGGAGGCGTACTGTGGCTTCATGCCTTCACGACATAGGCGAAGTTATCTACTTTAATGATTTGGGATTCCTGATATTAGATTGTGAGTGGTTTTGCAGTGAAGTGCTTGGCCAACTGGTGAGATTAGAAGTCAGAAGGCACGGGTCATCAGACAGTAACGGCTTCATTGGCAGAAAAGAACTGGAGAAGATTCTCAGAGGAAGCCTACAGAGCCACATTCCTGGAATGGGTTCAAAAGTATTTGAGAACTTGGACGCAAGTGACCTTATAAGCATGATGCTGAAATTAGAGCTATGTTATGAACAAGACCCGTCAAATCCAAATTCTCCACTGCTTATCCCCTCGATCCTTGAAGAAGGCAGAGGAAAGCCACAGAGGTGGCTATTAAGCACACCCGACTGCCTATATGCAGGACGGCATCTCGAGTGTGATGATTCAAGTCACATGTTTCTTACGCCAGGCTTCTTCCCCCGTTTACAGGTAACTTTTATCTTTGATCTTCTCTTCCCCTCCCTAGTCTCAGGGGAAACATCAATTAGGTTTCACCACAGTTTTTGGAGGGTGATGTGAGCAAATCATTACCACTGTAGGTTGTGGTTAGAACCTATTTACTAGTATATAGATCTCAAAACACCCATGGTCCTGGTCAACATGATAGAGATGAATCGAATTGATTAGGCCCAATTATGCTTGATTGGCTCACACCCCGCTCAAAAGCCCAAACTTCCCAGAACCTGAATCAGTCGTATAATCACAACTAACATCAACGTATACAGGAAGCATTAATGAGAACGTCATGCTGGCCAAAAAGGAAAGAGAACTTGCTACTAAGCATACAAAACTATTTCCTTGTTTCAGACTCATAATAATTTCTGCTTCCGCGTGAACTCAGGTACACCTCCACAACAAGATTATGGCACTGAAGAACCAACATGGAGCAACTTACAGTCTTGAGAAGTACCTCATCGTCATAAACATCAATGGCATGTATATCAGGGTGGAACTTGGAGGACAACTAGGATATTACATTGACGTGCTGGCATGCTCCACTAAGAATCTGACAGAAACACTCCGACTCATACAGCAGCTCATTATTCCGGCTATACAAAGCTTCTGCCATGGTGTCAACTTGACCGAAAACATCATGCGTCCAGAATGCGTGCAAAGTCTAACACCTCCTAGATACCGGAAATTTCAGTTTGTCTCTCTGCAACAATTGAAGCAAGCACTCCTCTCAGTTCCTGCAGAGAGCATGTACGATTATCAGCACACATGGTGTCCAGTCTCAGAGTCTGGAAGACCTGTGCTTGAAGCTGGCTTTGATTTTGCACGGGACCTCTTATCAGATGATGACTTCCGTGAGGTGCTGCACCGTAGGTATCACGACCTTTACAACCTTGCAAATGAACTGCAAGTTCCAAATGAAAACAACCCAGATGGACCAGAAAGCTCCATATCGACAACTGAGGAACAGGACTGTAGAGTTGAGCCGACATTTGGTGGTATTGCCAAGGGAGTTGAAGTAGTCCTGCAGAGACTGAAGATCATTGAGCAGGAAATCAGAGATCTGAAACAAGAGATCCAAGGGCTCAGATACTATGAGCACAGACTCCTCCTTCAGCTTCACCACAAAGTAAACTATCTAGTCAACTATAATGTCCTAGTAGAAGAAAGGAAAGTGCCCAACATGTTCTATTTTGTCAGAACAGAGAACTACTCAAGGAGGTTGGTCACCAATATGATATCAGGCATGACAGCACTTCGGCTACACATGCTATGTGAATACCGCAGAGAAATGCATGTGGTTGAAGACCAGATGGGATGTGAAATGATGCACATCGATAACAGGGCAGTACAATGCTTGGCTCCGTACATGACAAAATTCATGAAATTAATCACATTTGCACTTAAGATCGGAGCCCATCTAGCTGCTGGGATGGGAGAGATGATCCCCGACTTGAGCAGGGAAGTCGCTCATCTAGCCGATTCTTCCCTCATGTGCGGAGCAGCAGGAGCAGTTGCCGCAGGAGCTCTTGGAGCTGCTGCAAGATCTAGAAGTAGAGCCACTGACCGTTCGAGGGACATTCAGCAAGATCTACGAGCAGCACAACAATGGGTGGTGGATTTCCTGAGGGAACGCAGGTGTGCAACTGGTAAAGATATTGCAGAGAAGTTTGGACTGTATAGGATCCGATACAGAGATGACGGGCAGATTGCGTGGGTCTGTCGGAGGCATATGTACACCAGAGCAAGTGAAATAATGGAAGTACCGATCTGATGAAGCCAAGACCTCCAAAAAGAGCGTTGTACTTGTCTATGTAATTCATGTATTTCGTCTCATAAAAGACAAGGTTAATAGTACCCGATTATGTTACTTATAATAGATTAACGCATCGGTGCAGTTCAGACTTGTAAAAGCCTTTTGGTTAGGACGATCAATCGAACCATTAAAACATTAAGTGATCTGAAATTTCTCTGTTAACTGCAATTCGATGGCAAGAGAGATGAGTGCCCCACAGATATAGCGACCCACTTATTGCGGATGATTAGACTCACACATTATCATGATGAATATCATGATGCTTTCAACACAATATCCCCTTTGACACTATGATGAAGAAGCAACAGGTCTCTTGATCACACTCGTTTTTGGATAAAGTCAAAAGGGAGAGAAGTTTGGTGATAATTAGCTAGTGGAAGTAGACAGGAAAGTTAACAAGAAAAGATTCTTATACATGGACATCGTTGACAACATCAAAGTAGTTTGCTAAAAAAGTACATGTCATGATCTCCATCCTAAATCATCTTGACATACAAAGGGAAATGCCACACTAAATCATGAGTTATTCCAGTTCACTATCAGCATCAGTCCTCACTCTAAAGTCTGTCACCTGTGTCACTCCATCTCAGCTTTTACTGGAACAATAGCTCAGAAGAAGGCTCTACTCCCATAGAACACGCGGGAACCATTGCTCTTTGATGACGGCAGGTTCTGATCAGGAGTCGTCGAACTTGCTGGGCTGTTTTCCTCACTCTCAATGTCCATAGGAAGCTTCATCTTAGCCAAGGACTCAGTAAACTGCTGCATGCTTTTCATGTACATGTCCACAAAATCCTGCTGCACCACTTTCTGCTCCGGTTCCATGTTTACTGTGACCAGAGGTTTTGCTGAAGAATCGCTCGATCCACCAACGGAGGAAGCACTGTCACGATCATCGCTGTGCACGCTCTGATCTTTTGGGGTTGAAACATGCTGCTCTTTTGAAGGCTTCGAATTTTCTTCCTGACTTGGATACTTTGAAGCTACTGGGGCATCTGAGGACTGGGAGCTCGCAGGAACTGAAGGAGAAGATACCCCATTAGTTGAGACACTGCTTGGGGGCGAATCACGGACTGGATGCAGGACCGACTGAACCGTAGCTGTTGAGATGCTTTCTACTGCATGAACACCCAATTCTGAACTCAGCTCATTCTCATCTGAAACAACCAAGCTCTCAGAGTTCTGAGAGTCCAGGCTGTCACATGAGATGCCAAAGTACTCGGAAACCATCATTTGATTCTCATTGACAATCTTTGGGTCTGGAAACTCGATCTTATCGAGCTCACATGGGTCCGATTCGGCTACTTGTGATTCTTGGACAGGTGCCTCAGTGGACAAAACAGTGGGTGGAGCCGGAATAGCCATCACTTCAGGTGAAGCCCCAGTATAAGAGAGTGACAAATGAACGAACCCTGCAGGGGAATGAAAGAGATCAGTTGAAGAGAGAGAGAACTCCTTATCCAACTGGCCATTCTTGAGGATGACTTCGGACAATGGCACCAGAGCAAAACCCAGCAACTGATCCTCCAGATAATTCTTCACCCTGCTCAGCATCCAAATTTCACACTTGAGGGAACACTCCAGTGTCCGTACATTGAGCCGAAGATTATCGTTGAAGACTGGATTTTGGCCACCGCCATTAATGGTTTTGGTAGACACAGCAAGCTCAGGATCGCTGGTCAAGCAAACCTTAGCATAAACATCTTGCTTGTGGTATATGCAGATGTTATGGATGTCCCTCGCCCGATGCACGAAAACCTCGAGGGAGCCGACGAAGCTCTCCAAGTTACCACCGGCAGCTTCCTTCCTGTTGGCATCAATGCCCTTGGTGAAACAGCCAGAGTTCAGGACAAAGAAGTCCGGCTGCTGTTTCTCGACCTCAACAACAGAGCTCTTATATGCCGAAACAACAGACTGAGGCGAGTCCATCCTAGACCGAGCAACGAAACCTGCGGGGCAAGCACGAAATAAACGCCAAACATCAGGCAACCGTGCCAATAATTCCTGACTCAAAACATAACCCACCACTTGCACTAGTGGACTTAACTCAAAGAGGTCAAAAGCCCAGAAATCAAGCAGAAAACAGAGACGAATTGCGATGAGCTCTACTGGGACAAGCACAAGATTACCTGACGAAGAACTACTTCAACGCTGACTTGAAGAAAGAAACTTGAGACCGAAAGCTAGAACCGTTCCTCTGGCAAAAGAAGAAAACAAAACAAAAAAATCAAACTTGAAATCAGCGCACTTAAGACTTGCCCTGTAACTGGCCCCAAATCCCAGAAGCTCCAAACCAAGCACCAACCCCGCAATCAAGTTCAACCCTCTGACCGAAACGGTCTCCGAGCTGAAATAAGCACGACCCGAAGCTAGAAGACAAAAGAGTTCACGCAGCTACTACATCCTCGGGATCGGTGAAATCAAGAATTCCACTAAACCCTAAGTCCACGGACAATCGCAATTCGGATGCAGTACAAGCCCTACCCTCAATTATTTAGAGCGAACCCAAAAACCCCCCGACTCTAAAGCATCCAAAGGTACACAGAGGCAGGAACAGATACCGATAAAGCAACCGACTTTATCGACCCCCACAGCACAATCAAGAAAGAATCCGAAGTGGTAAAACAGGGGAAAGCCAATCAAAAGCACTGCACACGCAAGATTTTGTCCCGGAACAGCGCGCAGACAGACCCACCCAAATTCTGCCGGAAATCCTATCAGACCAACGCGAACTCACTCGAAAACATTAAAAAAAAAAAAAAAAAAAAAGGAGCAACAGAACAGCTTCCAGAGCAAGAACCGAAATGGGTAAAAAAAAAAAATTCTCCACTTGCCTCGAGCTCCGAAGTCCCAAACCAATCCCCAAGATCCGCCCAGACCCAGTTCTTGAATCGAGGGTCGAGCTTCCTCTGAACCAAACCCAGTGAACTATCTTACGTACGACCTCCCCTTCGTGCAAGTAAACGACACTGTCGCTGCTGTTGAAGGAAGAATTCAGACGGCCGAGGAGGTTGAAGATTGTCGGGAGGCTTCGAGTACGTGTGGACAGTAGTGGGCAGTAGTACATATATTAATTTATATAGAAATACCAACAGACGAAAGAGTTAAAAAAATATTATATAGAAATAGTTAATGATTGACTAAATTTAATCAAAATCTTGGGTTAAAGAAATGATATTGAGCGGATTTATTGGACGGGCTGTGTGACCTCGCGAGTCCGCCGGGGTCGGTTCCGGAGGGGGACAACAAATGGGGTGCGAGATGAGTGGGGCGTCCGTGGCGGGAGGTGGGGACAGAGATTTCGCCCCCGGGTCGACTCACTGTTCCGACTCGGCTGACTCGTTTCACCATGACTCGTGATTCAGGCCGGGTCATTCGATGTTGATCATACGCGGTGAGGCCATCCAAATGAGGAACCATCCAGATCACATCGAATCGAACTGGCCGATTTGATCCGTTTTCCAAAGGGATCGATCCAACTTTCTGCTCCAAAGAGGAACGGGACCTAATCAGACGGACTCTTTTTAAAAAAAAAGTATATTTTAAAATTTTTTAAAAATAGTAATAACTACAGTATTTGTTAATATTTTTAATTTTTTGCAAAGTGATCAATTCCATGAGTAAGGACTGGATTGATAACTGAGTGACCCGTCCAGTCCAGTCCAGTCATTGATTCCAAAAAATGGAGTGGGGAACCGATCGCCCCTAGTTCATTAGTGGCATCGCCGGGATTTGAACTGCCTTGCCAAGTTCAAGAAATGTTTTCTGCCCAAGTTGATAGAAATGTTTGCGCCTCTAGCAAAACAGCGTGTCTAATCTTTCACAGAAAAAGTAATTGTTTGCAAACCACCTTATTAATTATAAGTCAGATTATGAATACTACTAATAATAATTATGTAATTGACGTAGGATTGCATGGTAGTTAAAAATGAAAATCTATTTGAGATACGACCTTACCACACCTATAAAAAGAAAAATGATTGGTAAATCTCGTCAAGAAGAAAAAGTCATGCATCAAGTTCATTACTTACCTCACTACAAGATAAAATCAAATTTATCTAAAGGTGTCGTGTTATACACGTAAACATGAACTTGATTGAATAACGTAGACAAAAATATAGATAAGTAAATGTGCAAGACCCCCAAATAAAAAAGTGCAATGCACAGCTAAACAAGCGTGTCACAAAATAAGTACGTTTCATCAATGTTGTGTGTAAATTAAATTGAATAGTATGACTCTCCACAAGATAATAACATGACATTGATAAGAACCGCGACTCCTTTCGCTTATCTTTTTTTTTGTTCCCCTTGAAAATTTTGGCTTATTTAGCTAATGTATCATTTGTCGGTGTTTTCAAGACTTCCGATCTTTGTTCGAGGGCATTTAAATTCATGCCGACTTTGAAAATTCGAACCAATTTTTGGTGGGTACATCAAACTCGGGATGTGGCCTACCAATTATCACCATCATGACCGAGCAACATCGTGTGACCAGTGTAAAGGATCACGTATCTTCTTAGAAAAAAAAAAGGCAAAACATGCGACCTATGCTTCTCGATCATGGACGTCCCACATTTTGACCGTTACCCCCCATGGGACTGCCCAAGTAAACCCGCTGTCTTTCTAGATTTGACAACCCCTCCGTCTGGCTTTCGATGGATCCGATGCAGTAGGGGGACCGTCCACCTGCAACTGCATCATCTCACGAGTCCGAACATCCTTGATGCCCTAGTTCTCTTCTTACCATACGAACTCCATGAAAGTTCGCTTGGAACTAAAGTTCACCTGCTATGGAGCGACCAGGATACAAAAAACCCACACAAGACGAACGACCAACATTACGTCCGACGCCGGAATGCCCTGACATGGGCCAAGCACCTACATTTCACCAATCATGCCGCCACTCACTATCGGGTGGATGTAGACGTCTCAGCTTTATTGTAAGAGGGGAACTGTGGAGGGTCTTACATCAAGCGAGCGATCGTACCAGGGGGTTTGCAGAGAGCATAACATGGCGGATGCAGGGGAATTATTTCTTTATCACTGCTGCAAATGTCCAGCACCGCAATCAGAGAGAGAGAGAGAGAGAGAGGAGCAACAGGTTCGAATGATGAGAGCACGGTCATGTATTATAAGTTTTCCAAAAGGACAAAACGTCTGTGTGGTTCCCGACCTCACATTCGTGGCACTATCTCCTTCCCTCTCTGTTTCTCTCTCTCTCTCTACAATCATGCTTCAAGGAAAAGGGACAGTGAAATTGCATATATGCTGGATCAATCAAACGACCCATTCAGGCGGGCACGACACATGAGAAATCCCTTACTTTAGTTAGCAAAACAAACCCCACTAGAGATTTGAAAAGCGCTTCCCTTTTCCGATGGGGTCTAATGAGTGCCTTTTTCCCCATCTAATTTATTTGTCCTCTTCCTTTACTCCACAAGGCGCTGTCGCTCCATGATTCAAACTTCAAAAAAAGGGTTCAATTCCGGAGGCAGAATTAGTGCCTAATCAAATGGTGGGTCCTTCTCTAACTCCCCCCATCTTATGCTTGTGCCTGTGCTCTCTCCGAAATTCAATTCATGTGGGAGGAGAAGGGGGGGTTGGATCGATCTTTCGGCCTCTTTAATTGCGCTTTGAAAACTTTAGAATCCATCCAATTTAGACTTTTGAGGGGGGGGAGGTGGCAGGATGGGGGGCCGCCCTATGAGCAAGTTGTCATGATTTTTTTGCCCTTTCTCATTTCTCAAGGGGGACATTTGGCTCAAGGGCCTGGATTCCCATGATAGAGCAAGAAACGATGGGGCCTTTTTTTTCCTTGTTTGGTCCGTTTTTTCTCTTTTATTATTTATTTACCCTGTTCTTGACTTTTTGGTGATTGAAAGGGATTGATGGGACTCGTGCTCTCCCCCGCTTTTAACCCTTTTCTAACCTTTTTCTTTTTCATAAATAAAAAATAAAAAATAAACCATCGGAAAACATAAAAGAACATGTGATGGAAGAGACGCCGTTGGCGAAATTCTTATCGCTACTTTAACAAGGTATCGCTTTTCCTAACGTGAGCTACATTTGCCGCAATTGACGCATTGAAGACTGCATGAGATGAGATGTTGTTACTGAGTCTCATTGGTTCATTTGCCGTTGCCGGCTTCGATGCTCTCAATAAAGAATGATTAGCCAAATAAAAAAGAACTCTATCAAGAGACCCGTTATATTTTTTCTTGGTTGAAAGAGACTTGTTTTGTTCAAAGTTTACTATTTGCTCTTTTTAAGGTATCGTTAGGCCATGACGAGACTAATATGACCATGTAATAATTGGTAGAGATAAAGGGAGTGGTTTGGTGCAACTATTCCTCCTTTGTATTGGGCGGCTTGATAAAGAGGGTTGGCAAATTCGGACTCTTATTGAAATCAATTTAAGAAAACATTGATAGGCGATAAAAAGTACATAGGACAAGATGTCGTAAAGTATGGAAAACCCTCTCTTTTTCCTTAAAGAAAAATCAATCCAACGGGTATCTTTGACATTTAATACGTCTTACCCACAAAACATCACACTCTTCCCACTAAAGGGACATTAAAAATGTAGTAACAAACAAATTACAGATCACCCTGGTTCCCTTGCTAGGAAAAAAAATCATTTTGGCAGACATTAGATTAGTCTGCAGAGATTGCTCTCTAGAAGGAGGGCATGTCAATGGTCTTGCGTTGTAAGATAAAAGGGTCACTCGCAAGTGGCCACATCTTGGACTCTGTCCAACATGGCTTGACTAGCGAGGGTTTTCGCATTAGGAGCCTACTAGAAGATCAAATGATGCCCGTGATTTTGCGTGGTTTTTTAAGCGATTTGCTTGACTTTCTGCGTGCAATCCACTGTGGAAAAGTATCTGTTTTTTCTTTGTTTAGGTTGTCGCTGTTACAGTGATGTGCCAAGTTAGGTGCTCTTCGTTCAAATGACAAAAAGTTAATTGTCGACTTTTTTTTCTCGAAATCCGAGAGAGGCTCACTTTTTTTCTGGTCGGCGCTGGCGCTGTCGCGCCTGCCCTTCTAGAATATGGGGCAAGCCCATTTCAAATGTGAACACGCTTAGTCAAGGACGTTGGCCCAAATGAAGCTCCAACATGTCCTTTGCCCATGTTGAGTCCCCTTCTTGGTTCATGAGGAGGCACTGTCTATACGCACTTTAGCTGAGCCTTGTAACTTTATCTTTTGGGCAGCAAAGGTGTGAACTACATTGAACACAATCCGTCACTAAAACCAATTTCTGATTCCAACACGACATAGGTACATTTCTAAGTAAAGTTCAACCATGAATACACACACACACACACACATATATATATGAACTTCATTAAACACAATCCATCACTGGAACCAAGCTCTGATTCCAACATGACACAGATATTCTAAGTAAATTTCAATCATAAATATATATACAAATATATATTTTATAATTTCTCATTGGATTAGTTGATTTTGGACTATGAATTTATTATGGCCATTGGATGAGATGCCCTTAATAGAGCCTCTTATAGTTCTATTAGATCCAAAACAAGATAGGGGACGTGACCTCTATCTCAGCCTAACGAATGTTTGTCATTTGACTACAATAAGACAACATGACCACTGCTCTAATGTGACAACCTAGTTTGATCAAGGCAGGGAGTGTTCACCGGGCATAGAGGGTCTCGACAAAGAGCAGCTCCTAATGAGCCTCTAAGATGGTGAACGGAATGGGAATGAATTGAAATGCATACCAAACAATGGGAAAGCATTCCCAAGATATATGTGTGAAATTGGATTTTTTCACAAGGGATGTCTTTTGACGTAACAACATCATTTAACAATAGAACTCCAATGTTAGGTATACTCAAGTAAGAGCACTACCCAAGTGACCTCTTGTGAAAGTGCTCACCTACATGACAAAGGTAAAACCATGGGCTCAATATTGCATGAGCCAAGACGAATGATATCTTGAATGAGTTAATTTAGGATGCGTTTGGCAATTGGTTAAATAGTAATTGATTCTATTATTTTGTTCTTAAGAACAGATTTGGAATAAAAATCCGTTTAGTAAATTTTTTGTTTTTGAAAACAAAAATCTGTTTATTGTTCTCTAGAATAAATTTGAAATTGAATCAAGAACTAAAAAAAAGTTGGTTCTTTGTTTTTTAGAACAATTCCAAAATTAAGCCCAAGCCTTTTTTTCTTTTTTTTCCTTCTCTTTTGCTTCTCTCTTCTTTTCTTTTCTTCTTCCCTGAACGAGTCACCAGCTGTCGCTGCCACCATCGATGGTGGCCAGTGGCCAACCACAAAGAAGGAGGAAAAAGAAGAGAAAATGAAAAAGAAAAAAGAGAAAAAAAAGAAAAATATAATAGACATATTAAAAAAATCAAAAGAAAAAAAAATAAGAGTCATACCAAACGCATTTCTATTTCGAGAATAAAAAATTTAGGTGGTTATCAAACACCTTCAAATGCTCATAAATTATTTCTATGAACAAAATCAAAGAGAATCATATTTGAGTGGAAATTATTCCAAGAAATAAATAGTTACTAAACGTACCCTCAGTGGTCTCGCAAAGAGTAAGACTCCTTTGGTAGGCATGTGGTTTGGAAACGAACCACATGGAAACTTATGAGTCTATGAAGAGTGTTCGTCAAGGCCTTAGGGCCCAAACTAAAAGCAGCCCCTAGTAGGTTTCTAGAAAGGCGAAGAGGTTGGGAACACACCTAATTGTGCATTGAACAGAGGGAGAGCATTTTTGGGATATATATGTGAAATTGAAATTAACTCACAGGAGACGCATTAGGTGAGAGATTAATAGGATGAGTGACCTACCGGGAAAGTACCCACCTATATGCTAAGGATAAAACCATGAGAGTTGGTATAGGATTGGCCAAAGTGGATAATACCTCAAGTAAGTTAATCTAAGAGTGTCAATGAAACGTATACCTTAATATCTAACACAAGACTAACACATTATAAATTAACAAATGATATCACAATGTCTTATAAACTTTGCGCCAAAAAAGATCATAATCTAAACTCAATGCCAACAAATGTTACACCCCAACTCCTAAAAATATAGGATAAATGACAAGACTGTCTCCCATCCAAAAAATACAGCATGAAATATAACCAATACTAAACAATTATCAAATTACATATCTCTATTTGTACATATCATTGGACAGTAATTTGGTCATAGGATAAGAGTCGTACCAAACGCATTTCTATTTCGAGAATAAAAAATTTAGGTGGTTATCAAACACCTTCAAATGCTCATAAATTATTTCTATGAACAAAATCAAAGAGAATCATATTTGAGTGGAAATTATTCCAGGAAATAAATAGTTACTAAACGTACCCTCAGTGGTCTTGCAAAGAGTAAGACTCCTTTGGTAGGCATGTGGTTTGGAAACGAACCACATGGAAACTTATGAGTCTATGAAGAGTGTTCGTCAAGGCCTTAGGGCCCAAACTAAAAGCAGCCCCTAGTAGGTTTCTAGAAAGGCGAAGAGGTTGGGAACACACCTAATTGTGCATTGAACAGAGGGAGAGCATTTTTGGGATATATATGTGAAATTGAAATTAACTCACAGGAGACGCATTAGGTGAGAGATTAATAGGATGAGTGACCTACCGGGAAAGTGTCCACCTATATGCTAAGGATAAAACCATGAGAGTTGGTATAGGATTGGCCAAAGTGGATAATACCTCAAGTAAGTTAATCTAAGAGTGTCAATGAAACGTATACCTTAATATCTAACACAAGACTAACACATTATAAATTAACAAATGATATCACAATGTCTTATAAACTTTGCGCCAAAAAAGATCATAATCTAAACTCAATGCCAACAAATGTTACACCCCAACTCCTAAAAGTATAGGATAAATGACAAGACTGTCTCCCATCCAAAAAATACAGCATGGTATAACCAGTACTAAACAATTATCAAATTACATATCTCTATTTGTACATATCATTGGACAGTAATTTGGTCATAGGATAAGAGTTTCAATATTCTATCAAAATGTATCTATGCATATTTCTAGTTCAACTAGAGCCAACAACTATTCAACTAGAGTTTCAATATATATATCTTAACTTATACTTGAAATGCAACTATAAAAAAATTTCCCATTATTATCGCTCCCGTGCTACACTATGCATATTTAAAGAAATACCAGAAACTCAGTATATGTACCAAACAAAAAATATTAAAACAAACATTAATTGACCATTCCATTAATAAATCTATATCAAGTTACACATCAACCATTCTTTCATTGATCAATCTACTAGTCAATATTCAATTATTGCCATGTTTAACGGCCTATGATAGATTTGACCAAGATTTCCCCTTAGCTAAGTCTCCACATGTATGAGTTGGTGGTTCAGCCTAGAAGGACGTCCTAAAAACAATATGCATATGTACAACCCCTCGGTAGGTTCTGAATATAGCGACAATGAGCATCAAACCACCGAAACCATCCTCTCATGACTCGCATATCAAATCCAAAATCATCTCATAAATCACAAGACATTTCACAAAATAAAACTTATATCCTTTGGCAATTAAATTTATCAACTTGAATTCATTTCGTCAACCAGTACTTACAAACTTTTGCAATTCTTTTCACAGCATTTCCCAAACATTCACAAATTGTCAACTCAAATTATTTTAATGGTTATTTAGTCATTCAAATAACCAAAAAGGTAACAAATATCCGATCTAGTTTTCATACAATGAAGTATACAATTAACACTACTTTTCTTTTAACTAAATCATCTTGTGCATATAATAAATCTAATCCTTATTACTTTCAAAGTATAATTTTATATATTTTTTTAAAAAAAAGATAAACACCACTCACCTAGGGTTGAAAAACCAAACAACAGCTTCTACTTAAGTTACGCTACAAAACAAAGTACGGCTTGTCAAGATTACAAAGCATGCATGTGACGAATATATAATGAAGTATGCGATTAACACTACTTATCTTTTAACCAAATCATCTGGTGCATATAGTATATCTAATCCTTATTACTTTCGAAATATAATTATATAATTAAAAAAAAAAGATAACCACCACTCACCTAGGGTTGAAAAACCAAACAAAGGATTCTACTTGAGCTGCGCTACAAACAAAGTTAATATGACTTGTCAAACTTACAAAGTATGCGTGTGACAAATATATAAGGAAGTATGTGATTAACATTACTTTTCTTTTAACGAAATCATCTTATGCATATAATATATATAATCCTTATTACTTTGGAAATAGAATTTTATAATTTTTTTAAAAAAAGATAAGCACCAATCACCTAGGGTTAAAAAACTAAACAACAAATTCTACTCGAGCCGCGCTACAAAACAAAGTTAATATGACTTGTCAAGACTTCTAGAGCGTGCATGTGATGAATATACAACAAAGTATGCGATTAACACTACTTTTCTTTTGACCAAATCATCTTGTGCATATAATATATCTAATCCTTATTACCTTCAAAATATAATTTTATAATCATTTTTAAAAAAGATAAGCACCACTCACCGAGGGTTGAAAAACCAAACAACAAATTCTACTTGAGTCGTGCTACAAACAAAGCCAATATGACTCGTTCAAGACTTACAAAGCGTGCATGTGACGAATATACAACGAAGTATGCGATTAACATTACTTTTCTTTTAACTAAATTATCTTGTGCATTTAATCATATGTATAATCCTCATTACCTTTGAAATATTAAAAAGATAACCACCACTCACCTAGGGTTAAAAACCAAATAATAGATTATACTCAAGCCACACTATAAAATAAAGTTAATATGACTTGTCAAGACTAACAAAACGTGCATGTGTCACATCTCATTCCTCTCTTTTATTTATTTATGTATTTCTGGTCGCCGACTCTTCTTTCTCCCTTTAATTAATTCTCTCGTCCTCCGTCGTCCATCCTATCGTTTTCCTCACGCTTGATATACATTATATGTAGAGAGAACCGAATGAGGGGAGACCCTCAAGTCCGGTTTGGAAGGCGCAACTCAAGGCTTTGTTGCTGACAATTAATCCCTCAAAGCAATGCAAGCACTCAAAAGCACGCCATAGCATATATATGTCCAGTCGACAAACTTTAGGAATGCTAAATCCACATAGAAATCCTTAGTCACGCGACATATATGATGTGTCCACTTGCCAATGTTTTGGAATGCAAATTGGGAACGTGGCTTATCGCATGCATATAGCAAGCTATCTTATTAATCTTTTATTTTTCCTACTCTATCCTTTTTAATAGGGTTAATACCTTAAAAAACCCCAAACTGGTACACTTGTAACAAATTTACCCTTTATTAGTTTTTGTTAAATTTTATTGTCAAATTATTAAGTTAAATGAGATGTGATGGTTGAATGGTATATCAATTTAGGATTTTACGTTCTGTTTATCACAGTTTATAATTTTTGTGATTTTTTTTTGTGGTATTAATCCAATTTAGTAGAGGGTATATTTGTTACAAATTTATCAGTTTGAAATTTTTTGCGGTCAAATAAATTAATTTGGGATAAATTTGTCATAAATATATCAGTTTATAGTTTTTTTATGATCAGTCAGAGTAAATTTGTCATAGGTGTACAAGTTTAGGGTTTTTCATGGTCAAAAAATAATTTAGGGTAAATTTGTCATAAGTATACTAGTTTAAGATTTTTTAGGGTATTAACCCTTTTAAGTAAGCCTAATTATTAGGCAAACCGGCCTATCAGCATGGGCTTTTCTTCACTTGTCATTCGACGTTGGCCCATCAAGTCTCATTCATCACGTTGGGCTTACACGAGCCTAAGCAGGCCCGTGAAGAGCGGCCCATTATCGCCAGCGCAAGACGAAGCAGGCCTGGACTCAAATGAAATCTCTGCCCGCGCGGGACGAGCAGCGCGACCGAGGGCACTATCGTAACTTCGGGAGCTAGGGTTTTGGTGTAAAAGCGAAGCTCGCCTCAGCCGACTGGTCTCTCTCTTCCAGCCCCTGCTCGCAGAAACCCTAGCTTCTCCGCAGGCGTTCGGAACTGTGCGAGGACAGAGGCCTAGGGCTCGCGACCTGCAATCATGGGTAACTCTAATCTCCTCCTCTGCGGCGGGGTTTCCCGTCTCCTTCTGTGCATGATGGGAGATTCGGTGTTTCTTTGGCAGGTATCTCTCGTGATTCGATGCACAAGAGGCGCGCCACCGGTGGCAAGAAGAAGGCGTGGAGGAAGAAGAGAAAGTAAGGATCTTCATTCTGTCGTTTCAGCTTTTGCTGCGACGAATTTTCGTGTGCGAAGATCCGTGCTTGTTCTGCTTGGATGCTGTTGATTATGTTCGGGGGGGTTTTGGTGTTTAGATTATGTGAAGGATGATGCGGTTAAACTTATGTGGGGACGGTCTTAGGAAGATGTATTTGATGCAGTATCTGTTATCGGACCAGTTAGGAAATGCTCCGGTGTGTATGATTGATGGGTCGGTTTGATTTTCCTGATTTTAGCTAAGCTTCCCTCTGGATCCCCATTATCTGCGGAGTAGCCGCAGTTTAGATTAAATGGCCAGACTTGGATCCTTTGGTGAGATTGTGTGGAAATTGAGAGAATTTTGATTTCATTCTGTTCAGTCGAGATCATTTAGATGAGGGTGTGAGAACTGATTCGACTATTTTTAGTCTTGTTAAGCGGCATTTGGTCGATAAGTAAGGATGGACATTAGTTCTTAATTTACTTTTGTTGCCCTTTCAAAAGTTGTTTCATTGCTCGAATTGATTGAATATTAATTGGGACTCAAAATACTTTTCAATCCAGATTGGTCCAATATTAGATGTAATTAACGATTTAAAAAACGGCTTTTGCCTGTAGGTATGAGCTTGGAAGGCAACCTGCCAACACTAAGCTGTCGAGCAACAAGACTGTGAGGAGGATTAGAGTTAGGGGTGGCAATGTGAAGTGGCGTGCTCTGAGGCTTGACACCGGAAATTACTCATGGGGAAGTGAGGCAGTGACCAGGAAGACTAGGATTCTTGATGTGGTGTACAACGCATCCAACAATGAGCTGGTCCGTACCCAGACTCTGGTGAAGAGTGCAATAGTCCAGGTTGATGCAGCACCATTCAAGCAGTGGTATCTCCAGCACTATGGTGTCGATATTGGCCGCAAGAAGAAAAATCAAGCTTCTGCCAAGAAAGAAGGAGAGGTGAGGAATTTAAACTTGCTCTCTCTATGTTATAGAGTTTCTTGTTAAATTACTATCATGGTTGCTGTTTGTTGTACAAGGTTTGATGTCTTGGCCAGTCTCAATTTTTTCTTCAATTGAAGGGGCTTGTTCTTTTCTCAAGACTAGAAACGCTGCAATTTGGGTTCTTAATGATTTCCATGAAAGAGGGTGTCGGCACTAACAAGTTGCTAAAAGAATTGTTAGAGCTTTTCCTGGATTTTTTGGACTTCCTATGTTTACTTCATATTGTTGTTTGTAAAATTAATCTTTGAAAGATGCATGCACAATGACATGTAGTATGTAAACTATGAGTGAAGTAGGTTGTAGGGTTAAATTCCTTGCATTCATGGACTGTAATAGCATTTTTTAATTTGACAGTTAGGACAGCCAGAAAAATACATGGATATGTTAGACAAAAACTTGTGTTTGAATGCTTAAAAGACTTCTGCTTGTTGCCCATTTTGTCATTTTAGCATAGGAAGTAAACTATAAATTTAATGATGCCATTGCCTTCTGGTAGCACTTCTTCCTTTTTATAACTTTTTTTTCCCTATTTACTTGTTATAGGAGGCTGAAGCTCCTGCTGAGGAGGTGAAGAAGAGCAGCCACGTATTGAGAAAGCTTGAGAAACGCCAAACTGAACGCAAGCTTGATCAACATATTGAGGAGCAATTCAGCAGTGGCCGTTTGTTAGCATCCATCTCATCCCGACCGGGTCAGTGCGGCCGTGCTGATGGGTAAGTGTCCTTAGTGCCTTCTTTTTACTCCTTATGAAGATTGGAGGCAAGTTTCACTTTCTTTGAAGTGATGGTAGTCCTTGCTGTGCGGATAGATTTATGATTGGATCTTTTTTAGGACTTTGTTTAGATCATTTTACTTGAAATTGCTAGGTATCATGTTCTTTTCTTCTGGGCAGATATATCTTGGAGGGTAAGGAGCTGGAATTCTACATGAAGAAGATTCAGAGGAAGAAGGGCAAGGGAGCTGCCGCATAAATTTTTGTTTCTGCAATACAGAGGACCTAAATCTTGCATGTCTTTTTATTCCCCTAAACATTAGTTTTAGTTTATATTTTAAGTGTTTGCATCAAATTGAGGTTGTCATCTTTTTATTCCCTTGACATGAAACAGTTATTAGTGTATTTGTCTTGATCAAGTCATCTTTCTTTTCTAATCAGTGATGGTTTGGATCTTATGCGTCTAAATTATGCCTATGGCCAACTCTTTCACGCATGTTGTTAGTGTGAGCAGTAGAGTTAAGGTTTGCCTGTGGCTTTTCTGATCGAAGTCTTCTCTGAGTGACTTTTCAACCACTGCAATTTATGCTCTAGGATTAGAAGGGTCATAATGGGTTATAGAATTACTTTTTAACCGTATTATAGGCTTATTTTTTAATCTATATACGATGTGCTAAATTGTTATGAATTAATTTTATTCAACAATAGTCGTGAATGGATTTAAACATATAAATGGATTTAACTAACCTAAAGTCAAGTTCAGTTCACTCTTCATATTCTAGTACTTATTTGATCTCATTCATTATGCGTGGATGATCAGATTTCATTGATATAGAGCCAGTTATGAGCACGGCACTTTAACCATTTAACCATCCACGAGTTTTCTTAAATTCAATTAAAATATCGAAGTATCTTAGTAATATGAGTTGATGACATAAAAAAAAAAAAAAAATGGTAACTTGGGTTGGATCAGGCCGATATGTTCGCATTGTATGAAAATAGATCAAAACAGGCTAAATGAGTATTTGGATGACCTTTTTTTACCCGATCCAAGGAATCAACCCAATGCTTCCCCTGCTTGTCGGCCAATGGCCGTATTTGCTTCGTTCTTTCAGTAATGGATGTGAAACTTTCCTAGTTTATCGTAGCTCGCTCGTGTCAGACTTGAAACAATTCTGGAAGTCGACTTCTCCCCTTCATATCTCTTTTCACCGTTCCATGGGATTGGTGCAAAAATGTACAGAAATGATGAGGACGCTCAGCATCAGGCGAGCGAAGTACGAAGAGAAAAATCGCAGAATCTAATCTATATGAATCAGCACCAGACATTGCATAGGGCATCTATAATAACGATTTCAATTGTGCATTTCTCATGTAAAAACCAGATTCCTTCTAACTTGGCAGTAGAATTGTCGACTCTGGAACTGCGCAACCATATCCTCATGAACAAAAATGAAAAGCGAAAGAACTTGATTCAGACAATTCATCTGACTATACAATACCTGCTCAAGCAGTGTATCAAGCTTCAGACCCCAAAAAAAAGAAAAGAAAAAGTGTATGAAGCCTGCTCAAGAACGTACGTGAATTCCAAAGAGCCTAGTCAACAAGTTCAAGGAACACAAGAATTATCTATCTGAAAGAATAAAGTTTAAATAACATTTCTTTTTCGCTACAACTATCCATCCTTCCCCTTCATTCGATGGTCAACTAAAACTCAATACCAGTAATTTCAGTATCTAAACCGGGGGGAAGCCCCACCCGCCTTTGAGCAACTTCTTCGATCTCCCTCATTGCTTTAAAAATCAGATAAAAAGATGGTAAAGTTAAATTACTGTAACAACCTTTTCCGTATGAGAACAATGTACCTCTTCTATGAACAACAGCAACAGCATCGCATGGGGAAAGCACTCTTCCCCTCCAAGGTGACATCCTTTTACTCTCATCAATAACCTTGAAATTTCAGCATCCTAGGCTTTTCAATATGCTACTAAGCTCATTAATGACCACAGGCGGGTCGGCACGTGATCCTGCGAGATTGATGGCATGGTACTTTAAGCCCTTCCACTTTGAAATTCGTTCAAAATGAGGACGCCTATATTGGCTGCTAATAATCTCAAGAATTACTGTTTTTGACGTTGCTGAAACTATGTGAGTTAGACCTGCGCCGTGAGCTCCAATAATAACTGAGGCATCTTGAATGGCTTGCACTTGATCCTTCATGGGCATGTGTGCAAATAAACCATTCACAAGATTTACTTTGCATTTTAAATGGCTGGAGGCCCAGCTCTTCAAAGCATCGAAGATTTCTTGCTCATTGCTAAGCCTAGACTCAGGTTTGCCACTGTGTCGAGGGTGGGCTAAATAGTCTTCACGACGAACAAACAGCACATTATGACCAGAGACACCCTTTTCAGGATGATGTCTGTTCACTGAGAAACCGAAAGCTGATCTAATCATTTCTCCAAACTCAGAAAGACGAGCAGTCTTACTGTCATCGGGGTTCCGCCATAAATCATGTGCAGATGTCCCCTCACAGTTTATAGGCTGACTGAGTCCCTTGAACATTGCATTCTCATATCCCAAAGGCGACATAATGGCATGGCGGAAGCAAACTGACCCTTGAAAACTTTTAGCATATGCAACACTTGAAAACAGTGCCTTCCATGTTTCTTCCATGGGTGACTGAAAATAGAAATATAAGTTACATACAGTGAGAAATAGTAAAGTATGTTAATACCATGTAATTCTGAATGTGGAACAAACTCGGTGGAAATACAGTTGCGGAGACGCAAAGCTACAAAATTACTTAACGATGTTGCTATACATGACCACACTTAATGAACAAGCTCTGAAGAAACTAGAAAGAGGCCTTAACAGAAGATATTAAACCAAAAACTGCCATTGAATATACAAAACACAACGCCCAAAAAGGAAATTTGAGGTTGATATGTTTTTTCCCCTAAAATTCATGCTAATATTGGTAAAAGAGAACACCTAGAAGACACTCTGCAACTAGTAACTGAGAATGCATGTCATTGCAGAGGTGCAGTTCCGAAATCAAAGTGCTATGTAGAGATAAAGTTGAGTTGACAGGTCAGTACTATGAATAGGCATCAGATCTATCCAGTAAATGGTAAGTACAGAGTCTTCATGATTAATTATTCTAATGAGATACATATCCACACTAGAGGTATAATTCTTACGGGTACCCAGACAAGGAGAAGAAAAGGCATAGATGCACCAGAAGAGGATGAAATGAGAGAATGAGAGAACAGATCTGGTGGAGGGGAAAAGGAAATATAATGCTCACAGGGAAAGGTTTGCTATTGGAAATCTTAGTTGGGGATAAATTAGGACGAGGAGAAATATTCATGGCGAAAGATTGAATGAAGAGGAGAACAATGCATGATGCTCGGGGAACCTGAACAAAAACAAATTGAAATTTGCTTGTCAAGTCATGATGCTTATTGTTCTGTGCAGTAGAGATGCATGCAAGCTTGCCATAAGAGCCTAAGCATGCTTAATTGAGCCCCAGAGAACATTTACAACATAAACTTGCTTTGAAATGGTAAAGAAAGGATCCATATAGCTAGGCCCTTTACCATTACCACCAATGTGTTGCTGTGATCATAAACAAATGTTTTGGCAATTGGTAAAAAAGAAAACATCTGGGAAAAAGATATGAGAATCTCATCATTTAGCAAAAATTACACGATCTAGATAATACGCTAGCACATGTAGGTGAAATAAAATCCATTGTTATATTATCAATGTGTTGAATATTCTCAAGGAGTCACAGCAATTTTCAGAATTAACACTTGAAATTAGCCTGTCAGAAAACATTTATCTAGTCAATTATTGTTAAGGAAACCTCAAGGTTTCCAAATCCTCACAGCAGACTCCTATAGGTTTGTTAAGGCATGGGACCAAATCAAGATAGTTCCTGCTTCTGCTCTTTTACGTGCTACAAAAGTTCTTGTCAAAAGCTAAAGTGTTAGGAACAGTACCCACAGTTTTGTAAGTATAGTTCTCAACACCCTCAATATCAGCTACACTTTATCCAGTAGGCGGATATAGCCACATTGATGAGGATAAGCACAATCACTGAAAATAGGAGCACAATGACCTAACTAAGAGGGATACGAAATGAAATCATGAGAGAAGCACTAGACCTTGTAAAACACCCATTTTACCAAAAGTCCAAACCATCAAAGAATTTGCACAAAACGCACATCAAGCATACTCCTCAAAAGGGGATACAAGTATTAAATTTACCATGAAACATTAACGATGGTGAGAAAGATTGAGTTTCTATGATAACTAAGTATTCTCTCTAAATTCAAAAGGCTATTACAGATATTTGACCAAAGATAGTTTTGGTAACTTTGTTCAATCTATCATATATCAAAAACCAATTGTTGAAAGAAACACGAGCCTAAAATCCTTTACTCTCATCCTGTTACAATTCCTAAACAAAGTTAACAAAGGTCCTTTCCACTTATACTGAAGCTGATATTCTGTGTTTCGGGCTAATTCTTACAGCCAAACCCCAATTAGTCATGCAAAGAATGATGCCAACATGTAGATCTAATTTCCACTTTATCTAAAAACTGTGGTACCACCTAAAAACGTGTGGTATGCACCCATTAAGCCATAAACAGGAAGAGAACAGATGATTTTCATACCCCCTCAAGACTATCCTACACATGCAGAAATCATAAGCACTAAAGAATGAATTCGAAGAACAAACCATCCTTCTCATACCGTGCAATGGCCGTCTACAAAAATGACATGAGGTCGGAACGGTAATTCAGTGACCCTAGAGGAAACGTATGCATTGTACCAATCAGTAACCGTGTGGAATAAGTTTGCGTATTCATAGCGGGTGATAAGAAGTGTTGGCTCCTCGATCCACTGCAATCAAGAGAGATAATGTTAAATGAAATGACAAGAAGAGAAAACAGAAAGGAGAGAGTAGAAACAGTCCACATAAAAAGAATGACAAACGGATAATGGGAAAAAACCACCTGTCCAACCAGATTAGTCTAGACTATAGATCCTAAAAACTTTTGTTCTCATCTTTCCCAGAATCTAGGGAATACATAATCAGCTGTGAGCAATTTCAATTGGCCAGAATTTCCAGCTTCGCAATAACCGTTGGTTCTGCGAGGCCATTATCAATTATGAAAGGAAAGAGCTACCACGAAAAACCACCTGTCCGACTGAATTTACCTAGAATCTAGATCTTTCCATTCTATGCGGTTGCCATCATTCCCAGAATCTAGGAGATAAACTAAACACTTGTTAGTTACTCAGCTTTTCATTATCACTGGTCCCCTAAGTGCAATAGCATTCAATTAACTACATATCTGAAAATGCATAGCAATTGTATTGCGCTCTCCCGACAAATGACATAATTTTGGAGCTCCATAACCATTGATCGTTATCACATCCTACTCTGCCATATAATTGTATAATTGCACAATGCCAAATTCCCATAACCACCAGTAAATTGCTGAATAAATTGGATTCTAACCAACATCACTAGAACAGAAACCATGACAAACGGATCGATCGAAAGCATAACCTGATCGCACTGCAACTCTCCTGGTTTGACAACACGAATCGACCCGATCAAGTTACGAATTGGATGCCGCCTACCCCGGTCCACGTAATTATCCAAGAACTCGTCGCTCACGAGACTCTTCCCTCTCCTAAACCCCAGCTCCCCGCCGCCCCCTCCCTCGGCGATCTGGAAGGCGCCGTCCTCGAACACCGGCATCTCCTCCTCCTCGCTCCGCCCCATCACGTCCTCCACCCTCTCCCCTCCCGCCGCCATCCCGATCCTCTCCGGCGACATCCTCAGCTGCCCTCCCTCGCAGACGGAGCTCTCGAGCGTCTCGCTGCGGAAGCACCGGAACCATCCCCCTCCCCCGCCCCCGCCGTCGACTACGGAGAGGAGGTCGAGGCGGCGGGTGAAGCCGTTGCCGAAGAAGGCCTCGCAGGAGTGGGGCCGGACGCTAGGGTTCAGGGACCAGGGGAGGTAGGAGGGGAGGATCGGCCATCGCTTCAGAGAATCGAAGCCGCCGTCGCGGCGGCGCTGCTGCTGCTGCTGCAGCTGCTCGGTGAGGTCGGGGAAGAAGACGGCGGGATCGTCCTTGCGGATCCGCGACGAAGAAGCGGCGTCGTGCTGCGGCGGCGTCGGGGAAGAAGGGCGGAAGTAGAGGTAGAGGGAGAGGGTGTTGAGGAAGAAGAGGGCGACCACCACTTTCAGCAGATTGTAGCTTCTTCCAGTCATGGCTTCTCCCTCTCCCTATGCGGAGCTTACGTGAATTCGATGGAAATGGTGGCGACGGGGTGTCGAAAGGAAGGGGCGAGTTCAGTTGGGTTGACTACAAATATTTTCTCGAAAGCTTGGTCGTGTCGTGTCTTTGGTTAGAGCGATTCCTTCATTGCGTGTTCCTCGCGGGTGTTCTTTTTCTCTTTCTCGATTTGAGGAATTTTTGTTTTCTGTCCTTCCAAGTTTCGTTTTATTTTCCTGCTAAGGATTAAAAAATGTGCTTTCGAATCCGGAGGAAATTACTTGAATTATACAAAATGTGATTAGTCTCTTTGATCGTAAGCTCTTTTTTTTTTTTGTGAATTAATGTAATTGTAAGTTATTCCGTGTATAACTGTTGTTATTTTGTATGGACAACATTTCTAGATTTTACTTGAGAAAATTAAAAGAATCTCATTAAATTAATGATAAAGAGTCTTCATACAAGCAAAAATCAATAAGGCATCTCTATTTCAAAATTAAAATATAATAAACCGTCGCTACAGATATAAATTTTCTAAAAATCATAAATGAATCACCACAAATTTCGAATCAATGTATAATTTTAAGAAGAAACTTGATTTTTTTTTCTCTATGCCTCCAAAGAAAAGGCTCCAATTGATTCTCGATTCTTGTTTCAATGGTAAGTTAGCTAAAAGTCCGATCTCCTCCAATGCCTTGCCTTCTCGAACCCATTGATACAGTTTTCGAAATCATATATCGTCCTGTCAATCTCTTCTTGAGTGTTCATCACGAACGGCCCGAGCTGTGCCACGGGCTCGCCCAACGGCTCGCCTCCGACCAAGATGAACCTCAAGGGCTTGGCGGATTTGTTCCACACCTCGACCCCGTCTCCGTGGCCGAGGAGGAGGAGGTGGTGGGCGGTCACGGGCGAGGATTTCGAGATCCCGAAGACGCCCTCGCCCTCAAGGACGTAGACGAAGGCGTTCCACGAGGTGGGTATTGGCTGCTGCAGGTGAGCCCCTGGCTTGAGGGTGAAGTCCAAGTACATGGTGGGCGTTCTTGTGTAGACAGGGGATTTGGCTCCTAAAGCCTCTCCTGCTATGACTTTCACTTTGATCCCATCTACTGCAGCTTCTGCAATGTCTTTGCCTGATATTTCTTGGTACTTCGGTTCAGTCCTGCCATAAAAAAACCAGAGGGGGGAATCATTTTACTGTTAATGATAACTACTGGTGTTAACCCCGTCAGCAATAAAGGCGATGCTTGATGAATGAAAAGCTTAGCTATCTAGACAAGATTTTTCCTACTTGGCAGACCACCATTAAGACTACAGGAGGAGAAAATTGCTGCTGCAAACCTAGACTGAACTCACATTTTGTGTTTGGAGGAGAGGTTGACCCAGAGCTGTAACCCTTTTTGAGTTCCTTGACTTGCAGGCATCTCGGAATGGACAATCCCCCTCCCCGCGGTCATCCATTGTAGATCACCGGGTCCTATTGTCCCTTTGTGTCCTTCGAAATCTTCATGTGTCACGGATCCCTGATACATTAACATCATTATTATCAATACTTTTTACTTTTTAAGTATAACACTCAAAGTAATATTTAAAATTAGTTTTCGTGAGTTAAAATAAATTATCATTATTTGAAAAAGAGAAATTTTTTTTATGATTGGACCCATATGGGTGACCACTGGTAGGAGAAATGATGCATCTCATCATTATCATTAATTACAATGGGATCCGAATTCCCACACTAATGGCCCATGTAGGTACACTAAATGATGAGCGGTGGAGATTAGGCAATTCCCTAACATGAAACACAAAGTACAAACACATGCTGGGCGAAGGACAAGACAAATAGATGCAAACTAGTTTTTTGGTCGTTTTAACACTTCCCGCGGCTCCCTCTGGGCTTTTAAGTGCATATGGTCGGTCAAACCTTGGACAAGAAAAAAGCTGTTGCCTTGCGTCTGTGAGGCGTGGCCTTTTGCATGCTCACCTAAAGTGGTTCCTTGCCGGCCACGCCCGCAAGCCATCGGTTTCACCGGTTTTGATGAAGTCATTCTTATTGGCTGATTCTCCTCCATGAGATAAGCAGGAACTCAATATGAAAACAACCTCATTGAAGACTTTTCTAGTTTTGCTCACTTCCTTCTAACAAACGTGATTCAACTCTCACTTTTATTGGATTTTAAATGGACTTTTCATGCTTTTTACCAACTCAGGAATAGATTTATTGGACTTATAGGAGAGTCGAGAGTCGTCGAAATTGAACAAAACTTTCGTACCTGTAACATGTAGGTGACGGTCTCGAATCCTGTTCACAGAAAGCAAAAGAATCAAAACAGAGTCCATGAAATATGTCTACACTTATAATCCGCTCATATTGCTCCGTTTTCTTTTCAAGCATTCACCAAATCGCAAATCCATGATTCAAGAAGCCCAAGAAACACGAACCTCTGTGCGGATGGTCTGGAAATCCAGCAGGAGCAGTCACTGCAGACCAGAAAACCGGAAGAAATTAGAAAAGTAAAGAATTTGGAATTCTTATCCAGCATTGATCACAATTTTTGATTGAGTATAAGCAGAAGAACAAAAGAACAGAGAGAGAATATAGACACCCCACCTGAAAATTCATCCAAGACAAGGAAAGGGTCGAAATATCTCAGCTCAAACCTGGAAACGCAAGACACCCTTTTAGCCAAACCGTTCGGATTCGCGTCACGAAGACGAAAGAAAATGAAGATCGAGAAGGATCGATTCCCATCTCTCCTTACCGGCCAATGCTTCTCCTGACGATGGCCCCGACGCCCTCGTGTTGAGGCCTGGCCAGGAACTTCCTGGCCACCAACCGCGGCTCACTGATCTCGCAAGAGACTTCTCTCTCCGTCATCTTCTTCTTCTCCTCTTGATTCGGCTCGACCCTTCGGTGCAAGTGCTCTGTATTGGCGCCTGTGCTTGTGCTCGTGATAGAATTTTTGCTTTTGGTGAAGAAAAAGCTGGAGGCACTGGAGGGTATTTATAGGGAGGATTTGAAAAGAAAGGAGAAGGTTGGGACTGGTACAGTGACAGGTGTTCTTCTTCCTGAAACGGGGAAGGTCAAAGGGAAGCGTTCGGCTCGGCTGGCCGAGCGGGCCCCCACGGTGCTCGAGTTCGATCTCTCTCTCGCCGTGTATTAATTTTTGTGGATTTTAATGCCATGCAAGGAGTGGCGTCAGCATATCGTGGACGTGATGTCGGGGGGCGAGGGCTCTCGATCTGGACCGTCGGTTCGAGTCGCTACGTCGGGATTCGATCCGTGACGAGCGGATGTCGTCGATGATGCGCTGGTCGCGTACAGAGTGGCCGGTGGGGCCCGCCGATTTCCATATTGTAAAGTGTTCTCCTCTCTTGTGGTATTCGCGGGATGTTCCATTTTTCCGGATCGTTAGCGGCGGGGCGTGACATTAAATTTTTCATTTTGCGAAAAAAATTAAATTTTGGGGACCAAAATATCCGGCGGTCTTTTTCTCCCATTTATACCACCCACCAAATGCTTTATTTGCAGCTTTGAAAATAAATGTTGCGGCTTATATAATGTGTTTGAAAAACACCCCGCTGCTTCAAAGTTCAACAATACAACAATTTATAGCGGTGTTTAGAAAATTATCTCACCTAGTTTTGAATTGCTAGAAATTTTAAATATATGTTGTCAAGCATTAGATTTCATAGCATAGTTACAGTTGAGCTAATAGCTTCTTAGGGCACGCATAACAAATTTTCTAAAACAAAAATCAATTTATGGCCAAATTTTGATTTTTTAATTTCTATTCCCAAAATAAGTTTCTAAGTACGTGTTTAATAAAAATTAAAAATATATGTTTTTACAATAGAAATTTGTTTGATAACAAAATAAAATTTCAATTTCTAAGAGGGCAGCGACCAGTGACTGGCGATTGGCGTATGGCATCCATCTGGCGGTGGGCGGCTGGCAACCGGCGTCCGACAGTGGGCGGCCGACGACCGACAATGGGTGGCCCACATCCTATGAGCGATGGGTGAGCAACAGGCGACAATGAGAGTAAACAATAAAAAGAGTCTTTATTTCTCATTTTTATTCTAGAAATAGAAAAACTAAAAATTTTAGTTATTAATTTCTACTCCAAATCTATTTTTGAAATTGAAATTTGTTCCGGAATAGAAAAATAAAATTGCACTACCAAACGGATTTCTGTTTCTAACGTATTTTGGGGACTAGAAAAATAAAGAAATAGAAAAACGGAAATTTTGTCAAACTTGCCCTTAGTCAAACTAAAACTTGAAGTTGACCAATTGGGATAGCTCACCGGTTTTGTTAGGTTATTAATTGGTGTAGTGACATTGTTCATAGTTTAGCATTTTTCTAACCATAACTTTGACCCGTCACTTTTTAGATATTGAGTAAAAGAAAGTACCAAAAAGTTTTGGACCTATTTTATTAGTGCTAATTTAGTTATAAACATTTTAATTTGGATGATTTAATCATAAAAATTTTCATGTCAATTGAGTTTATCTAGTTAATTTGAGTTATCAATTAATGACGTCCACCTTTCGTGTTGACATTTTTATAATATTTTAATTTTTATATATTTTTATATATTCTTTATTTTTTTTCCTTTCATTTTGGCTGGGATGGTTGGCAAAGGTCACAACTCTAGCCCAAGTCCTAGGCAAGAGCAACAACCCTTAGCAACCAAAATGAAAGGAAAAATAAATAAAAATTCATTTTTTATTGTAAAAATTGTTTACATTAGTATCAATTGTGTCACGTAAGAAGACTAACATTCACGTCAGTGGTTATGGTCAATATTGGCTGAAAAGAACTCAATTAGCTTAATACAATTGAAATATTTAGGACTGAATTAATATAAATACAATGAGTTTTAGATTTTTTTTCCCTTACTTTCATCATTTTGAGCATAACACTGACAATTTTCTTTTTTAAAGAGTATAAAAGAAATTAATATAACTTTCGGAAAAACTTTGAAAATTTACATATATCCTGCATTTCAACATTTTAATATTTTGAAAAAGTTTCAGGTTTTCCGTGTACACTAAAGCCGAAGCATGCGCCCCGCAAATTTTGTGGAGGAAAACAGAACATGAGTCAGTTCATAAACGCCTTATTTGCTACTTTCCGAAATCCACTCAAAAGTTTAGACTTCTTTTTAGTGCAAAATATCTGAAACTCAGTTCGATATACAAATAATAATATGCCTAATCATATACAAATTTGCTGTAATCCTTTGAAATTTAAAATATCATCTTTCGATTTGCAAATTTTAGAGGGACAGTCTTGAGTAGAAAAAATTAGTGATTCTTTATGTACTCGAGATTGGCGTAGTATTTCATCATGCAATTCTAGAACTAGATTAGATCCTGGGCTCCAATTCTAGAACTACATCAAATTTTTGACAAATAAGTTGAGTTGAGTAAAATTGAACTTATTAAACAGATTTTTTAAAAGAAGGTAAGTGAAAATTTTACTGATATGTATAAATAAATAAATAAATAAATCATACAAATTTGGCTCCTCAAGATATCTGAAACTCAGTTCGATATACAAATAATAATATGCCTAATCATATACAAATTTGCTGTAATCCTTTGAAATTTAAAATATCATCTTTCGATTTGCAAATTTTAGAGGGACAGTCTTGAGTAGAAAAAATTAGTGATTCTTTACGTACTCGAGATTGGCGTAGTATTTCATCATGCAATTCTAGAACTAGATTAGATCCTAGGCTCCAATTCTAGAACTACATCAAATTTTTGACAAATAAGTTGAGTTGAGTAAAATTGAACTTATTAAACAGATTTTTTAAAAGAAGGTAAGTGAAAATTTTACTGATATGTATAAATAAATAAATAAATAAATCATACAAATTTGGCTCCTCAAGATATGTCTACGGATGGGCATAGGATATGAGACCTCGACCCAACTGAGGTGGTTTTTCTTTATGAGAGACAATTAGCCAGCAAAATTGTGGGAAATGAGATGCGGATTTTGGCAGAGCGGGGCTGTAATAGGCTTGCCCCACTCTGTCTATACGTTTTATGATTTTCCGATCTATAAACACGAAACTTTTTCTTTATAAAAAGACAAACTTAATTGGACATTTTTAAGGTTCCATTTGTTTCTCAAAAAATAAATAATTTGTAAAAAAAATTTCTAATTATATCCCTTCAAATAATTAATTGATAAGAAATATTTTCATTATCAATAGCAATTAATGTCTAAATATTTCATAAATAATGAAAATGTTATTTATTTATTCAATTTCATAAACAATATAAATGATTATATGAAGAAAAATATTTTTTTAATTATTCGTTAATTGGAGCCTAAGCACTTTTTTTTTTTTAATTGGTTGGTTTTTAGGAATTCAATTCCTCCGTTCATCCTGCCTATATCTGGTCCTTGTCCAAAAAGTAAAAATAAAAAATCCTGCACATATCTGGTCAACCGATCAAGGACGTCACGTCGCCGTTATGCGTGCGGTCATCCTCACGACTCCTAAGCCTCGTATATCCTCGTTGACCTTGTAGTCCCCATTTTAACGCTGCTTTGTTCGAGCACGTAATTTGATTCAAAGTCGAACACGTTAAACAGCAGTGACATCCAAGCGTCGTCCGCCGCATGTCCTCCTCCTCCTCCTCCTCCTCCTCCTTCACCGACTCGACAACATGAATTACGACGAAAGCGACCTAATTTCATGTCGATAGCCGTTTGGAATCTAACTGCCTTAACTAAGGATCATGTCATATAATCCAAAATCCAATACATCACATTTGATGATGTTTTCAACACCTTACAAGATGTCAAATTGGACGGAGTAATAAAATCGAGTCGAATCGACTAAAGCTAAATTGGATTTACTGTGCACACCTTATCCATAGAATATATACACACACATATATATGGCCAATATAAAACTTGATGACCTTAGATGAGGAATTGTATGATTTATTTACCCAAATGCAATGTTTTCAAGATCATAACAAAGATTATATTAGATGGTTGAGCAATGAAATTTGATTAAGTCAACTAAATAGAATGGAGTTGCAAAAAAAAAAAAAAATCCCAAAAAAGGAAGCTCAACTTTAGATTGATCAAATGGGTGAGTTGGGATTGGGTTGAGTTGAAAATTATTTGACCCAAATTGATCAATTTAATTCACTGGATAATACAAATCTAGCATCAATCGCTAAAAAGCCTACATATTTATCCAAAATTAGGAAACTCATACCCAAGTTGAATAAGAACATGGAACGAGCAAACTATGAAATTAAATAATAATAAGAGAGAGTTATAGATGTAGATTAGATTCATTTAATACCTATATTATTTTGAGTTTTACAGTTTTGATTTACTCATAACTTATTTACAACTTAATATGATTAATTTATGCAATAATTCATTTAATCAGATATGAATTAAGAAATAAATTTAATAATCCATTTTGGCACGTACCTGTTGGCAACGTAATTTCCCGGATACGACTTTCCAAATAATGCACGCATGCGTCAGACTCACGTGATTCGGATGGACTGCATATGGTAAGAGGAGAGCTATCAATTGGGTCCCACGAACTCCGAACCCCTAGTGGGCCCCTATAGACAGCGTTAACTAGAGGCAACATGGGAGTCCAGTGACGTCACTGCTGGAGAAGCATGACGAACGAGAGACTCGTTCCGAAATCAAAGTGAATGTAGAGATAAAGTTGAATTGACAGGTCAGTACTGTGAATAGGCATCAGATTTATCCAGCGAATGGTAAGTACAGAGTCTTCATGATTAATTATTCTAATGAGATACATATCCACACTAGAGTAGAATTCTTATGGGTGCCCAGACAAGGAGAAGAAAAGGCATAGATGCACCAGAAGAGGATGAAATAAGAGAATGAGAGAACAGATCAGGTGGAGGGGAAAAGGAAATATAATGTTCACAGGGTAAGGTTTGCCATTGGAAATCTTAGTTGGGGATAAATTAGGACGAGGAGAAATATTCGTGGTGCAAGATTGAATGAAGAGGAGAACAATGCACGACGATTGGGGAACCTGAACGAAAACAAATTGATATTTGCTTGTCAAGTCGTGATGCTTATTGTTCTGTGCAGTGGAGATGCATGCAAGCTTGCCATTAAGAGCCTAAGCATGCTTAATTGAGCCCCAGAGAACATTTACAACATAAACTTGCTTTGAAATGGTAAAGAAAGGATCCATATAGCTAGGCCCTTTACCATTACCACCAATGTGTTGCTGTGATCATAAACAAATGTTTTGGCAAATTGGTAAAAAAGAAAACATCTGGGAAAAAGATAATAGAACCGCATCATTTAGCAAAAATTACATGATCTAGATAATACGTTAGCACGTGTAGGTGAAATAAAATCCATTGTTATATTATCAATGTGTTGAATATTCTCAAGGAGTCACAGCAATTTTCAGAAATAACACTTGAAATTAGACCGTCAGAAAACCTTTTCTAGTCAATTATTTTTTAGGAAACCTCAAGGCTTCCAAATCCTCACGGCAGACTCCTATAAGTTTTTTAAGGCATGGGACCAAATCAAGATAGTTCCTGCTTCTGCTCTTTTACGTGCTACACAAGTTCTCGTCCAAAGCTAAAGTGTTAGGAACAATACCCACAATTTTGTAAGTATAGTTCTCAACAACCTCAATATTAGCTACACTTTATCCAGTAGGTGGTAGGGGTGTGCATGATCCGGGTGAGCAGTTCCCGACCTAGAACTGGGAATCACCCGTTAAAAACCGATTCCAAAAAATTAGAATTGAAAACCACCCGCTAGTTGCATGGATCCACCCGAGAACCAGGTCGTCGGTTCGGTCTGGTTCCTAGTTGGATTCATAGAACCGGTCCAACCTTCGTGCCTTCCTCTTTCCACCCTCCTCACATCTACTTATTCTGGCTCTTTAGACCATGGTAGCTTTATTCTCCTCAAGTACTAGCGCCGTGGCAACGGCAGTCGCAACCCTCGCGCCGCTTCCGTCCCGACCACCGCCGCCATCTTTGCCACTACCTCCGCCGTCTCTCGGTCCTAACAATGAGGAGGTAACGGGGATGATGAGTCATTCTTAGACCTGGAGTTCGCCCATGTCCCCAAAAATGAGGATGATGGGGGAGGCCTAAGGAGGGGGAGGAGGAAAAGGAGAGGTAGAAGTGGGACGAACCCAACAACAAAGAGGACAATAGTGATAGTAAATGTGGAGGTGGCGACAAAGATGGCGACGACATGGAGAGAGAGTTCAAGTTTGAGGTGGAGAAAGAGAATCAACTCACTATTTCGCTGAGTTCAGAGTAGGAATCAAAGGGAGATGAGTAAATCCAAAGGTGAATTGGAGAAGAAAAGGGAGATTGGGGAGATTTTGAACTAAGACAGACGAGATAGAGTAGGAGAGTAGTGAATTGAGACAAGATGGTGATTGGCGCTCTAAATTTTAGATTTGTTAATTTCAATTTTTTTTTTAAATATTACAAATCAATATATTATTATAAAATAATCGCTCTGGTTCAGGTGGGCAGATCCGCCCATGGAATTGGGAACCGGACCGGTACCTACCAGTTCCCATAAATTGGAACTAGGAACTGGACCGGTTCCCTTAAGAACCACCGGTTTCGGGCGGTTCCGATCCAATTCTGGACGGGTCCCGGTTCTTTTGCACACCCCTAGTAGGCGGATATAGCCACATTGATGAGGATAAGCACAATTATTGAAAATAGGAGCACAATGACCTAACTAAGAGGGATACGAAATAAAATCACGAGAGAAGCACTAGACTTTGTAAAACACCCATTTTACCAAAAGTCCAAACTATCAAAGAATTTGCACAAAATGCATATCAAGCATACTCCTCAAAAGGGGATACGAGAGTTAAATTTACCATGAAACATTAATGATGGTGAGAAAGATTGAGTTTCTTTGATAACTAAGTATTCTCTCTGAATTCAAAAGGCTATTACAGATATTTGATCAAACATAGTTTTGGTGACTTCGTTCAATCTATATCCTATATCAAAAACCAATTGTTGAAAGAAACATGAGTCTAAAATCCTTTACTGTCATCCTGCCACAATTCCCAAACAAAGTTAAGAAAGGTCCTTTCCACTTGTACTGAAACTGATATTCTGTGTTTCAGGCTAATTCTTACAGCCAAACCCCAATTAGTCATGCCAAGAATGATGCCAACATGTAGATCCAATTTCCACTTTAACTAAAAACTGTGGTACCACCTAAAAACTTGTAGTATGCACCCATTAAGCCATAAACGGGAAGAGAACAAATGATTTTCATACCCCCTCAAGACTATCCTACACATGCAGAAATCATAAGCACTAAAGAATGAATTCGAAGACCAAACCATCCTTCTCACACCGTGCAATGGCCATCTACAAAGATGACATGAGGTCGGAACGGTAATTCAGTGACCCTAGAGGAAACATATGCATTGTACCAATCAGTAACCGTGTAGAATAAGTTTGCGTATTCATAGCGGGTGATAAGAAGTGTTGGCTCCTCAATCCACTGCAATCAAGAGAGATAATGTTAGAGAGATATAAAATGAAATGACGAGCAGATATAAAAGAGAGAAGAAAGTAGAAACAGTCCAGATAAAAAGAAAAACAAACAGCTAACGGGAAAAAACCACCTGTCCAACCAGATTAGTCTAGACTATAGATCCTAAAAACTTTTGTTCTCGTCTTTCCCAGAATCTAGGGAATACATAAGCAGCCGTGAGCAATTTCAGTTTGGCCAGAATTTCCAGCTTTGCAATAACCGTTGGTTCTGCGAGGCCATTATCGATTACGAAAGGAAAGAGCTACAACAAAAAACCACCTGTCCAACTGAATTTACCCAGAATCTAGCTCTCTCCATTCTATGCAGTTGCCATCATTCCCAGAATCTAGGAGATAAACTAATCACTTGTTAGCTACTCAGCTATTCATTATCACTGGTCCCCTAACTGTAATAGCATTCAATTAACGACATATCTGAAAATGCATAGCAACCATATTGCGCTCCCCCGACAAATGACATAATTTTGGAAGAAGAGGGCGACCACCACTTTCAGCAGATTGTAACTTCTTGCATTCATGGCTTCTCCTTCTCCCTCTCTCTATTTCGAGCTTACGTGAATTCGATGGAAATGGCGGCGACGGAAATGGCGACGGAGCGTCGAAAGGGAGAAGCGAGTTCTGTTGGGTTGACCAGAAAGCTTGGTCGTGTCGTGTCTTTGGTTAGAGCGATTCCTTCCTTCCGTGTTCCTCGCGGGTGTTCTTTTTCTCTTTCTCGATTTAAGGAATTTTCGTTTTCTGTCTTTCCAAGTTTCGTTTTATTTTCCTGCTAAGTATTAAAAAAATGTGCTTTCGAATCCGGAGGAAATTACTTGAATTATACAAAATGTGATTAGTATCTTTGATCATAAGCCTCTTTTTTTTTTTTTTTGGTGGATTAATGTAATTGTAAGTGATTCCATACATCACTGTTGCTATCTTGTATGGATAGCATTTCTGAATTTTACTTACGAAAATCAAAGGATTCTCATTAAATTGACAATAAAGATTCTTCATACATGCAAAGATCAATGAAGCATCTCTATTCCAAAATTAAAATATAATAAATCATTGCTACGGATACAAATTTTTTAAGAACTACAAATGAATTACCACAAATTTCGAATCAATATACAATTCTAAGAAGGAACTTGATTTTTTTTTTCTCTATGCCTCCAAAGAAAAGGCTCCAATTGGTTCTCGATTCTTGTTTCACAAGTTAGCTAAAAGTCTGATCTCCTCCAATGCCTTGCCTTCTCAAAACCATTGATACAGTTTTCGAAATCATATATCGTCCTGTCAATCTCTTCTTGAGTGTTCATCACGAACGGCCCAAGCTGCGCCACGGGCTCGCCCAACGGCTCGCCTCCGACCAAGATGAACCTCAAGGACTTGGCGGATTTGTTCCACACCTCGATCCCGTCTCCTTGGCCGAGGAGTAGGAGGTGGTGGGCAGTGACGGGCGAGGATTTCGAGACCCCGAAGACCCCCTCGCCCTCGAGGATGTAGATGAAGGCGTTCCACGAGGCGGGTATCGGCTGCTGCAGGTGAGCCCCTGGTTTGAGGGTGAAGTCCAAGTACATGGTGGGTGTTCTTGTGTAGACAGGGGATTTGGCTCCTAAAGCCTCTCCTGCTATGACTTTCACTTTGATCCCATCTACTGCAGCTTCTGCAATGTCTTTGCCTGATATTTCTTGGTACTTCGGTTCAGTCCTGCCATAGAAAAACCAGAGGTGGGAATCATTCTACTGTTAATGATAACTACTCGTGTTAACCACATCAGCAATAAAGGCGATGCTTGATGAATGAAAAGCTTAGCTATCTAGACAAGATTTTTCCTACTTGGCAGACCACCATTAAGACTACAGGAGGAGAAAATTGCTGCTGCAAACCTAGACTGAACTCACATTTTGTGTTTGGAGGAGAGGTTGACCCAGAGCTGTAACCCTTTTTGAGTTCCTTGACTTGCAGGCATCTCGGAATGGACAATTCCCCTCCCCGCGGTCATCCATTGTAGATCACCGGGTCCTATTGTCCCTTTGTGCCCTTCGAAATCTTCATGTGTCACGGATCCCTGATACATCAACATCATTATTATTAGTATTTTTCACTTTTTAAGTATAACAATCAAAATAATATTTAAAATTAGTTTTTGGGAGTGAAAATAAATTATCATTATTTGACAAAAGAAATTTCTTTTATGATTGGACCCATATGGGTGACCACTGGTAGGAGAAATGATGCATCTCATCATTATCATTAATTACAATGGGATCCGAATTCCCACACTAATGGCCCATGTAGGTACTCTAAATGATGAGCGGTGGAGATTAGGCAATTCCCTAACATGAAACACAAAGTACAAACACATGCTGGGCGAAGGACAAGACAAATAGATGCAAACTAGTTTTTTGGTCGTTTTAACACTTCCCGCGGCTCCCTCTGGGCTTTTAAGTGCATATGGTCGGTCAAACCTTGGACAAGAAAAAAGCTGTTGCCTTGCGTCTGTGAGGCGTGGCCTTTTGCATGCTCACCTAAAGTGGTTCCTTGCCGGCCACGCCCGCAAGCCATGAATACTGGAAATTTCCATCTATCGGTTTCACCGGTTTTGATGAAGTCATTCTTATTGGCTGATTCTCCTCCATGAGATAAGCCGGAACCCAATATGAAAACAACCTCATTGAAGACTTTTCTAGTTTTGCTCACTTCCTTCTAACAAACGTGATTAAACTCTCACTTTTATTGGTTTTTAAATGGACTTTTCATGCTTTTTACCAACTCAGGAATAGATTTATTGGACTTATAGGAGAGTCGAGAGTCGTCGAAATTGAACAAAACTTTCGTACCTGTAACATGTAGGTGACGGTCTCGAATCCTGTTCAGAGAAAGCAAAAGAATCAAAACAGAGTCCATGAAATATGTCTACACTTATAATCCGCTCATATTGCTCCGTTTTCTTTTCAAGCATTCACCAAATCGCAGATCCATGATTCAAGAAGCCCAAGAAACACGAACCTCTGTGCGGATGGTCTGGAAATCCAGCAGGAGCAGTCACTGCAGACCAGAAAACCGGAAGAAATTAGAAAAGTAAAGAATTTGGAATTCTTATCCAGCATTGATCACAATTTTTGATTGAGTATAAGCAGAAGAACAAAAGAACAGAGAGAGAATATAGACACCCCACCTGAAAATTCATCCAAGACAAGGAAAGGGTCGAAATATCTCAGCTCAAACCTGGAAACGCAAGACACCCTTTTAGCCAAACCGTTCGGATTCGCGTCACGAAGACGAAAGAAAATGAAGATCGAGAAGGATCGATTCCCATCTCTCCTTACCGGCCAATGCTTCTCCTGACGATGGCCCCGACGCCCTCGTGTTGAGGCCTGGCCAGGAACTTCCTGGCCACCAACCGCGGCTCGCTGATCTCGCGAGAAACTTCTCTCTCCGTCATCTTCTTCTTCTTCTCTTGATTCGGCTCGATCTTTCGGTGCAAGTGCTCTGTATTCGCGCCTGTGCTTGTGCTGGTGATCGAATTTTTGCTTTTGGTGAAGAAAAAGCTGGAGGCACCGGAGGGTATTTATAGGGAGGATTTGAAAAGAAAGGAGAAGGTTGGGACTGGTACAGTGACAGGTGTTCTTCTTCCTGAAACGGGGAAGGTCAAAGGGAAGCGTTCGGCTGGCCGAGCGGGCCCCCACCGTGCTCGAGTTCGATCTCTCTCTCCGTGTGTATTAATTTTTTGTGGATTTTAATGCCATGCAAGGAGTGACGTCAGCATATCGTGGACGTGATGTCGGGGGGCGAGGGCTCTCGATCTGGACCGTCGGTTCGAGTCGCTACGTCGGGATTCGATCCGTGACGAGCGGATGTCGTCGATGATGCGCTGGTCGCGTACAGAGTGGCCGGTGGGGCCCGCCGATTTCCATATTGTAAAGTGTTCTTCTCTCTTGTGGTATACGTGGGCTGTTCCAGTTTTCCGGATCGTTAGCGGCGGGCCGTGACATTAAAGTTTTCATTTTTCGAAAAAAAAATAAAATTTCGGGGACCAAAATATCCGGCGGTCTTTTTCTCCCATTTATACCACCCACCAAATGCTTTATTTGTTTCGACCAAAAAAAAAGAATTATTTATTTGCAGCTTTAAATAAATATCGCGGCTTATATAGCGTGTTTGAAAAACACCCCGCTGCTTCAAAGTTCAACGATACAACAATTTATAGCAGTGTTCAGAAAATTATCTCACCTAGTTTTGAATTGCTAGAAATTTTAAACATATGTTGTCAAACATTAGAAAGCACAAGATTTCATAGCATAGTTATAGTTGAGCTAATAGCTTATTAGGGTGCGCATGACAAATTTTCTAAATCATAAATCAATTTATGGCCAAAAATTGATTTTTTAATTTATATTCCCAAAATAAGTTGCTAAGTACGTATTTAATAATAATTTAAAATTTATGTTTCTATAATAGAAATTCGTTTGATAACAAAATAAAATTTCTATTTCTAAGAGGGCGGCGACCGGTGACTGGCAATCGGCTTACGGCATCCATCTAGCGGTGGGCGGCTAGCAATCGGCGTCCGGCAATGGGTGGCCAACGGTCGGCAACTGACGACGGGTGGCCTAAATCCTATGAGCGATGGGTGAGCAACATACGATAGCGAAAGTGAACAATAAAAAGAGTATTCATTTCTCATTTTCATTCCATAGATAGAAAAGCTAAAAATTTTAGTTATTAATTTCTACTCTAAATCTATTTTTAAAATTGAAATCTGTCCCGGAATAAAAAAATAAAATTATGTTACCGAACAGATTTCTATTATTAACGTATTTCGGGGAATAGAAAAATAAAGAAATAGAAAAACGGAAATTTTGTCATACGTGTCCTTAGTCAAACTGAAACTTGAAGTTGACCAATTGGGATAGCTCGCCAGTTTTGTTAGGTTATTAATTGGTGTAGTGACATTGTTCATAGTTTAGCATTTTTCTAACCATAACTTTGACCCGTTGCTTTTTAGATATTGAATAGAAGAAAGTACAAAAAAGTTTTGGACCTTTTTTTATTAGTGCTAATCTAGTTATAAACATTTTAATTTGGTTGATTTAATCATAAAATCTTTCATGTCAATTGAATCTATCTAGTTAATTTGAATTATAAATTAATGACGATTGTCTCTGATGTTGACATTTTTTTAATAATATTTTAATTTATATATATTCTTTATTTTTTTCCTTTCATTTTGGCCGGGATGGTTGACAAGCCCTCGTTAGTTGTCGGCAAAGGTCACAACTCTAGCCCAAGTCCTAGGCAAGAGGGACAACCTTTGGCAACCAAAATGAAAGGAAAAAAAAGGAAAAATTCATTAAATTTCATTTTTTATTGTAAAAATTATATATATTAGTGTCAATCGTGTCACATAAGAAGACTAACATTCACGTTAGTGGTTATGATCAATATTGGCTGAAAAGAACTCAATTAACTTAATACAATCGAAAGATTTATGATTAAATTAATATAAATGCAATAGGTTTGAGATTTTTTTTCCTTACTTTCATCATTTTGAGCGTAACACTGACCAAAAAAAAAAGAGTATAACAGAAATTAATATAAATTTCGGAAAAACTTTGTAAATTTACATATATCCTGCATTTCAACATTTTAATATTTTGAAAAAGTTTCAGGTTTTCCGTGTACGGATGCGCCCCGCAAATTTTGTGGAGGAAAACAGAACACGAGTCAGTCCATAAACGCCTTATTTGCTACTTTCCGAAATCCACTCAAAAGTTTAGACTTCTTTTTAGTGCAAAATATCTGAAACTCAGTTCGAAATACAAATAATAATATGCATAATCATATACAAATTTGCTGTAATCCTTTGAAATTTAAAATATCATCTTTCGATTTGCAAATTTTAGAGGGACAATCTTGAGTAGAAAAAATTAGTAATTCGTTACGTACTCGAGATTGGCGTAATATTTCATCACGCAATTCTAGAACTAGATTAGATCCTGGGCTCCAATTCTAGAACTACATCAAATTTTTGACAAATAAGTCGAGTTTAGTAAAATTGAACTTATTAAACAGATTTTTTTTTTTAAAAAAAGGTAAGTGAAAATTTTACAGGTATAAATAAATAAATAAATAAATAAATCATACAATTTTGGCTCCTAGATATATGTCTACGGATGGGCATGGGATGCGAGGCCTCGACCCAACTGAGGTGGTTTTTCTTTACAAGAGACAATTAGCCAGGAAAATTGTGGGAAATGGGATGCGGATTTTGGCAGAGCGGAGCTGTAATAGGCTTGCCCCACTCTCTCTGTACGTTTTACGATTTTCCGATCTATAAACATGAAACTTTTTCTTTATAAAACGACATGCTAATTGGACATTTTTAAGGTTTCATTTGCGAAAAATGAATAATTTGTAAAATAATTTTCTAATTATATCCCTTCAAATAATTAATTGATAAGAAATATTTAGACATTAATTGCGTGAATAATGATAATATTATTTATTTATTCAATTTCAAAAAAAATATAAATAATTAGATGAGGAAAATATTTTTTAAATCATTGGTTCTTCACGGAAAAAAAAATGGATCCTAAGCACTTTTTTTTTATTGGTTGGTCCTTAGGAATTCAATTCATCCGTTCATCCTGCCCAACGCCCATATCTGGTCAACCAATCAAGGAAGTCACGTCGGCGTTACGCGTGCGGTCATCCTCACGACTCCTAAGCCTCGTATTTCCTCGTTGACCTTGTAGTCCCCATTTTTAACGCTGCTTTATTCGACCACGTAATTTGATTCAAAGTCGAACACGTTAAAGAGCAGTGACATCGAAATATCGTCCGCCGCATGTCACCCTCCTCCTCCTCCTCCTTCACCGACTCAACAACGTGAATTACGACGGGAGCGACCTAATTTCGAGTCGATAGCCGTTTGGAATCTAGCTGCCTTAACTAAAGATCTTATCATATAATCCAAAATCCAACACGTCACATTTGATGATGTTTTCAACACCTTACAAGTTGTCAAATCGGACGGAGTAATAAAATCGAGTCGAATTGACTAAGGCTAAATTGGATTTATCATGCATGCCTTATCCGTAGAAAAAAAAATATATATATATATATGTATATATATGGTTAATATAAAACTCAATGACCCTATATGGAGACTTGTATGCTTTGTTTTACCCAAATGCAATGTTTTGAAGATCATAATAGAGATTATATTAGATGGTCAAGCAATGAAATTTGATTGAGTCAACTAAATAGAATAACCACTGGAATTCGCCATAGTAGCCACTCTTCCAACATGAAAGGGAGAGGTGAGGGGTTCAAATCCCCACATTCTCAGGGGAATGTGATGAGAACGCGTAAGTTTCATGAGTGGGTTTCGACTCCCATGCCCTGCAAGAGGTAGGACAAAAGTCTGAGAGTGAGTGTAATGTAGAAATAAAGTAGGACTGACAAAAAAAAAAACTAAATAGAATAGAGTTGCCAAAAAAAAAAAGCCCAAGAAAGGAAGTTCGACTTTACACCAATCAAACGGGTGGATTGTGATTGGATTGAGTTAAAAATGATTCAATCCAAGTTGATCAATTTAATTCATTGGGTAATACAAGTTTAGCATCAATTGCTAAAACACCTCCACATTTATCCTAAATTATGATACTCATCTAAATTGAATAAGAACATGGAGCAAGTGAACTGTATGATTAAATTATGACAATAAAGAGTTATAGATATAGGTTGAATCTATTTGATATTTATATTATTTTGAGTTTTATATTTTTAAATTATTTATAACTTATTTCATGAATATGATTAATTTATATAATAATTCATTAATCAGATATGAATTAAGAAATAAATTTAATAATCCATTTAGGCACACATACTCGTTGCTGTTGGCAGCGTAATTTCCCGGGTCCGGCTTTCCAAATAATGCACGCATGCGTCAGACTCACGTGATTCAGATGTACTGCAAATGGTGAGGGGAGAGCTATCAATTGGGTCCCACAAACTCCCGAACCCCCGAGTGGGCCCCAACAGACAACGTTAACGAGGGGCAACATGGGAGTCCTGTGACGTCACTGCTGGAGAAGCATGACGAACGAAAGGCTCGTCCCCGGTCGGGGCCTCCCCCACGTCACCGGATCATCACCATCCCGTCACGCCGGGCGGGGTCAAAAGTCCGGAGCCCCTCGGATTTAAAGTCCCCAATCGCTTTCGTCGCCGTCGCCCACAAGCAAAAGCGGAATAGCGGATCACAGCTTTTGCCAATTTCCAACGTTTTTTCTCAACGGTTTCGTATGACAAAGGGAAGAACGTTGGAAGTTGCACGTCTTCGTTTGTCTTCGGTCGTTGGAAACCACAGGAGGACGTCACATTTGCGTTGCTTTCCTGTCACTCCCTTCGGCCCCATTCATTTCAGTGATTTCACCCCAAAACCTACGTAAACACACGCTTAGCAAAGGAAAATCTCAAGTGCAGCCCGGGATCACCGACGGGGTCTCGTATGCAAGCGTCGGGGTTGCGTAATATTTTGGAAAGTGATTTGTAATTTTTGAGATCTGACATTGGCTATAAAAGAATTACCGTTGACTTGTTTTTTCTAAGGTATCTAGATATTGAAAAATTAGAAAAATATTTATTGATAGTGAATCATTCTCGGCGAATGAATCTTTAATCATGCATTTGTTGTCGTATGCTAATGAGTGAAGGTATTGTGAACATTAATGGAATATACTTAGGCTAAAGCTTCCATCCCCAGAAGAGAAGACAACATTTGGTCCCTCACACACTAGTCAATCACACCTGTTGATTATGTGAATATCGCCTGAGAAAATTCAATGATTGTTGATCGCATGTGATCCATAATGCATCACAGGCTTGGAAGAATATTATATTTCTTCACCAATGTGATAGCTGATAAAAGTACATGTACAATCATAATAAGCACATGAGGCTGCATTTTAATACAAAATTCATATGGTGCAAGCTGGCAGAGATGATTGAGCTCAGTTTGCCATGCCGCATGGACCCAGTTCCTTTTTGAAAAAAGAAAAAAGAAAAATTAAGAAAGACATTGAGTAACCGAGGAAGGTTCACGGACACTCATTGCCTTGAGGTCTAAGTCAAAGGAAATTACTGGAAAGCTCCCAAGTTGCTTTATTGGATTAGGTGAAAAAGTCACCTTTTTCTCTGTCTTCGATTGAAGAAAGCGTGCTTTTTTATCCAAGCTTTTGATTCGTGAATCACAAATATTTGACACATTTTGTGCATGATTCCCATGCTTGCGAATCGAGCCACCAATCAAAAAACTGGTTAGAGAAAATTTTCTCCAACTGGAGATGGAAGAAAACACGACTTATCAAAAGTGCATTAAGGTATGCAATTCATGATAATGGTCAGCAACTCTTTTATGTTTTAGGGTGACAAATCCATGATGCTGGTCAACTACTCCTTTAAATCGGGTTGAGCATGCTTTCATTGCCTTAAAAATTGCCGTTGATTTGGTGGTCCACGTTAGAGCTATCAAATGGTCAAGTTTAAATTGACCTATTTATTTAATAACATTTACTTGATCCTTACTCAATTCAATTCATATTACTAAAATGCATCCATTTTTAATCCAACTAACGAAAACCTATATCCACCTAATTGACCAACTTTAAGTTCTTCTTGTGTATATATAATTTGGATCGAACACATTCATATCTAATCTAACCCATGAAAACCCGTATCTGCCTAATAACCCACTTTAAGCTCTTCATATGTATATGTTGTTTAGATAAAATTGATGTTTCGATTATGAGATGCTAAAGAGTTGACTTTTAATATTGTATAGAATTTTTAATATTTGTATTGACACGTAAGGAAAATGAGAAAGTTAGTAATTGGCAGAGAATTTATAAAATCATAGCAATAATCATTGTGAAGGAATTGAAATTTCAATTAGTTGAAATGAAAGGTATTGATTAAGATGATTTATATTGACTATGGATTGCACCGACAAGAATTAAGATAGGAATATTATGTAAACATAGCAATGCCAAATCAACCAAGGAAAGTACTCCAATAGCTAACAAACAAAACTTGCAAGATTTATAAATTTGTGGGGGAGGGGGAGAGGAAGTTGTCTTGAAATAATCAATAAGGGTGAAGTCAAGTCAAGCTCATTTTGTGGGCTCACAAACATTTCATTCAACTTGTAACAGTTCAAGAAAGTCCGCTATCTTTCTAAGAGGGCGAAGCGAGTGTTATAGAGAGGGCTAAGTTTTAGTAAATTGAAAACCCATTTAACATCATTTTTTTTTTTTGGGTTTTTTCAATGAACCCCATTTTATAAATATAATTAACACATCTAATAATTCAGCCCATTAAATACTATTTAGGAAATAGGTCTATTACCCATTATGATAGGTCTAGTCGATGTATGCCTCATCAAGCAAATGGTTTGCCAATGTCCTCGATGCATTGAGCTTGGATCTAAGCAAGAATTTTCCCTTGTTCAGGACAATCACGTCACCTTATTGCGGAATTGTTGTGTCGTAGCGCGTTGTTACTCCCGCCGTTCATCCATATAATCTGGAACTCGGCCACTTCAGTAGCCAAGCATTCATCAAACAACATCGTCGAAACTCAAGAGTGCGATGCCCCTATTGGAGTTCGCAATAGAGATGCAGCTTGGCCAAGCATTCAACTGCAGGTGGGCCTTGAGCTAGAGTCCAGGCCCAACGTAGTAGACGGCGAGAGGCCCATGGGCCCAAAAGGAATCCACCTTCGTCCGCCCGGATTTTCCTTCTCGGCGCGCGTGTCGTCTTCCTCGTCTTCCTCCTCCTTCGGCTCGTCGCTCGCGCGGGGTTTTGCAGTCGCTAAAACCCTACTCTCAACCGGAGCAAGGAAAGGGGCTGTGAAGCGACGAGGTTCCGAGGCGAGGGACGCTGTAGCGAAGCTCGAAGTCTTCGTCAAACCCTTCTCGCGGGGTTGAACCACTTCAGGAGCGGCGAACTAGGGACCGGTCGGAAGTTAGGAGTCGAGCGGCTTGGCCTCTTACGGTGAGTAACCCCAGCAACAACAGCCTGCATTCGCTAGTTTGAAATTATCGTCGTGCTGTAGAGTTGTTAATTGGCCAGAACATGCGAGTGACTGTCGGATAGGAGATGATGATGCTTGCTTATTGTCGGATTGATGTGCGCGCTTGCTTTTACGGTTGTTGCTCTGAATCCTCGCAGTGCTCTCATTTCTCGTGCTCTTTTCTGCCCTAGCTTGAAATCTTTCATTTCCTACGTGTTAATGTAGGAGTAGTTAAACGTGGTATTAACCATTTAGGACGTACGTGACTTTGTTGGGTGCTGTAAGATCAGAGGGTTTAAGTTCCTCGTACTTTACAGGTTAACCGGCTCTTCTAGCGGTGGGTGTAAGATTAGTTTTTGATAGCTTTTCTTGTCTGGGTCTGTTGGTTTTTCCTTCTATCGGTGAGGATCCAGTTAGATTTCTCATTGGTGTTGTGTCTGTTGGAGTTGTTCTAGGAAATGTCTGCTGAGGCGAAATTAAGGGTGAAGCTAAAGAAGAAGCTTAAACCTGCCATTCGGAATCCAAAGAAGCTTGGAGAAGGAAATGTTGTTGCTGGGAATCAATCTTCTCGAGAGGACAATAAAGTTTTCAAGAGAGGGAAGGAATTGAGGAGGGATCGGAAATCGAATTCGAGCATGGTAAGTGAAATTAGACTTGCAACTTCTGACAGGAGAAAGAAGCGGATTTATGCTGGAAGGGACAAGGATGGGGAGGAAACGTCCCAGGATCATAGAGAGCCAGGAGAGATGAAGTCTTCATTCAGAAAAGGACAGAAGCAGTTAGAACGCAACTCTGTTTTAGGAAAAGGCAGTAAAGTATCACATCGCACCATGTGGGCTTCTGGCGGAGCAAATGATGCGCTTTCCGACGGTCTGGATTCTTCCTCGAAGTTCAAGAGGAAAGGGAAAAAAGTTGAAGTTTCCAGCACAAATCTGAAAACCAAGATGAAGGAGGCGGGGAAGAAGAATGATGCTGGTGGAACTGATTTGTCGAGGAAGCATATGAAGGGCAAATTGGAGGCAGGCAAGCGTTTGAGCCTGCTTCAGAACAAGTGTATGGACCCTTCTCTTCCAAAACTTGTTATGAAAAGGGCATCAAGAAAAGTAGGCAATGATGATAATCCTGTTGTAAAAGAAGATCAGCCCAAGAAGAGGAAGCGTATATGCCTAGATCCATATGACACTTCGAATAAGCGGCTAGATGACACCATACTCATTGAGGGTAAGCATATAGTCTGTGTTCCTTTTTTCTTCTTAAATATATTGTTTTCCCAGATGAATGTTAAAAGAATGTTGCTTGTCCATGTGAATGCACATATTTGTTTGAGGGCTGAGTCTGGGGTTTGTGAGATACTAGGCTATAATTGCAAAGTCTTTGCTTTCTAGTATAAAGAGTGAAATTTTACCATAGGATGATAGGATTGTCCAAGTGTATAGATATTTCATGCACGTGAAAGTATTCTTTCAGTTGTCAATGTTCTGTGGAAGTTGGATCTTTGTAGTTATACATAACCATTGGTTGCTCGTAAGAAATTTCTCTAGGCTTCTTGTCTCATTAATTCGGCTTCAGGCACCCTCTGTTTTGGCTATTCCTTTAGCTAAAGCCAATAGAATCACATTGCACTGCATTTTATTTTTTCCGATAAAGAATGAATTGAATCTGAAGATTCTCAGCCTTCAGATTTTGGATCTATTTGAGACATATCTTATTGCGAAACACCGAACAATGCAATGCCTATTATGAACAGGCAACGTGAAGCTACCATTATTGCTTGTCTTTTTCTTTGTTTGATTTTTTTTTTTTTAATTTCTGCAAAGGGATTATGTTTACCATATTTAGGTTGCTTGGTAGTTAATGGATGTTGAGAAGACTATTTATTATCTTATTTTTGAAATCATAATTAAAAGCTCAGTGCTGATGCCTGTGTTTTATTGTTAAGCTGTTGCTTTGGCTTTGTTTTCCCCTTTAAAAACTTATGCCTGTAAAAATGCATATTTCATTTTTTACCATTCCTTTTTGTGCTTTCCAGAAAATACCAAAGAGAGCAAAGGCCCTGAAAAGAATGTTGAGATGTCGAAGAATGCCCAGTTCCATGCAATACAGCCTTGCCCCTCTATCCTTTCCTTTGTTGAGGATAATGTACTTGATTATAGCAAAACTCCTTCCCTTTTCATTTGCAATTTTGCACTTGAATGTTTCTTTCCTGATGCATGGACCAACTTTGCGTATCCTGTTAACAGCTGCTTGGGCGTAGACGAACGATTGAGCTTCGGAGGGCCGGCTACAACGTGGATCTTTCTGCCCCTTTGGACAACATACCCTTCTCAACGAGTTCTGAAAGAGAGAGGATTGAAGAAAATGTAAGTTTGCATATGTAGTTATATATATAACTATATGTCAGTCTCCAAAATGCGCTAAACGTTTACATAATGGCGCCTGAATTTTCATGTGCTGCATTAAAGATTCATAGCATTGCTGACCATAATTACAGGTGTTCAGGAACAAATTAAGCTTTTTTGCTGCTGCAAATGTCTCATCATCATTTCCAAGCCCAGAGCTTCCAGAGATTGCATTTGCAGGTAAATTGTCAGCTCTCATCCTCTCAGTGTTCTTGATTAAACACCACCCTTTGAGGTGTACATTTGTTTCCTCACTGCATTCGACTGTCTTCTGTCACTCTCGCACAATTATATTGGAATGTTGTATACAAACAATTTTTCTTTGCTTGGATGTGATTGTGTCATAACATGTTGCATAGGCAACTTTCCTAGTGGACCGGTTGTCTTCATCCGGTAAATGTACTCTTTGGAATCTGGATAAGTTAGACTTCTGGGTCCAAACTTTCTCATATAATGATGGTCCTTTTGAAGCTCACCATGTGTTTTTTTAATTAATCTATTGAACCTTGTCTTGCTTGGTTGTAGACAGTTTGCACTCTTTGTAAATTCCGTGTTGCTCTTATATTGTTTGGATTGTTAATATGATTTGTTTTCCACGGTAGGTTGAAAGACATTTGATGTCTAGAAATAATGAATTTATTTCCTTCTAGTCCAATAATGTCATCCAATTAGTTCTTGTGAAATGTGTTGCTTCCTTCTGATAGGAAGGTCAAATGTTGGAAAATCGTCACTATTAAATTCACTCACCAGACAATGGGGTGTTGTTAGGACGTCAGATAAGCCTGGACTTACTCAGGTTTCATCATTCTCTCTGAACTTGCAAGTTAATTAGTTGGGATACTTCTTCCTTTGTCGACAATCTTGATTCCTTTGCAGACGATTAATTTCTTCAACCTAGGATCCAAGCTCTGCTTGGTAGATTTGCCTGGATATGGCTTTGCTTATGCAAAAGAAGAAGTCAAAGATGCTTGGGAGGAGCTTGTAAGTAATGCAAATTGACTTTCAGCCTCAGCGATATAGCTTCAAACTATTTTACCTATATGTGTCCATTATTAAACTAATAGTAGGAGCAGCATGCTATTGTATGGTTCAAGTGTTGATAGGTTGTTTGAGTGTATATTAGTAATATACTGTTGTTTGCAGGAAGCATGATGTAGTAAATGGGGATTTTACACTGAAATTAATGGTCAATAAGCCAAAACTGAATGAATCAGCTAGGTCGAGCTTTGATGATACTTTAAGATCTCGAGCAAATACCAAGTCCTCAAAATTAGAGAAATAGGATGTGTGAGACAAGTTTGAAATTATTATTTGACTGATTCATCATTTGATGCCCCCTTTAGTTAATATCTGTTTCGAAGTGCACTAATTTTAAATACCTGAGCAGTTGTGGTTTACCTCCACCTGTTTCATAGGTTGAAATAGAAAATTACGTGGAACTTTAATTCTCCATCTGGTTAGTATAGAAGAAGATTTCTTATTGAAGTTGATCATCACATCTGCCATTGTTTCAAGAGGAACTGTGGAAGGGATATGTGGGATAAGGGCCATTATAGGTTTCATCTGAATTGTAATGAGACATGGTTTCCATGTAATGTCAATTTGTATGAGTCCTCATTCATGTTTTAGAATTTAAATTTGTTCTTATGCAAGTCCACACTAAATTATTGTCATTAATCTGCAAAATGTTTTTGATATTTATGTGGCAATCACCGGTCGCTTTGTTGCAATTTCTAGGTAAAGGAATATGTCTCCACAAGAATCGGCTTGAACCGAGTTTGTTTACTTATTGATACAAAATGGGGTATGAAACCGAGGGATCGTGAGCTCGTTGATTTGATGGAAAGGCATGTGTCATCCTCTGTTTTTGGATGTCATCTAGTTTTCTACATTGCCTGGTGTGGTTTTTCTACACTGACATGTTCCAGTCTTTTACAGTTTCTTTCTTGTTGTCACATCTATTGCCATGTCTTCATGATGATAAAATCACTAGTGTGCATAAGTTTCTTGTGCTATATGATTTCATTGAGCAGTGAAGTCTCTCGTAACTGTGGCAAGACACTACTGTGAGTTGACTTATACTTACACTGCCTGAGTTGCTTGTCACCTGCATCTAAACTGCTTTTCCATGTCCACCTCATACTTAGAGAATCAATTGGTGGTGAGAAATATTATGCACATGCTGAGGTTAATAAGAATTCTTGTTTGTTTGTAGATCTCAAACTAAATATCAGATTGTTCTAACCAAGACAGATCTGGTGTTTCCAGTTGATGTGGCACGCCGTGCGATGCAAATTGAAGAGGTTATTAATGTACAAATTTTCATCAGCTTTTACTTTACGCCAGATATATCCTGTGAAACCTAATATTTTTAATGCCTCTAATATGCAGAGTCTGAGCTCAAACAAGTCCATCATTCAACCTGTGGTATGAAATACCCATGTGATTGGGAATAGAATTTGTCAGTGATGTCTTTCGACTGAGAAGTGATTATTTCTCCTTGCTTCCACTTCAGATGATGGTGAGCTCAAAGTCTGGAGCTGGTATAAGTACTCTAAGAACTGTGCTTGCCAAGATTGCTCGATTTGCCAAAGCATAGTATTGATTGAGGTAACTGTTATCCTTGGATGACTGTAAATAACTTGCATGTGGTTAGTATTTAGTCTTAGGAGTAAAAGTCTATCATGGTTTGTGGTATAGTTATATTAGTAAAATCTTGACGCAGGTCTTGCAATTAATTGTTGAATACCTTGGCATCTAGCTACTTTTATCTGAGTCCACTGATTATCACGTTGGTGATCTGATTATGTTTTGGTTTTGTCTTTGAACCAGCTCAAATGTTGCCTGCAGCAAACCAGGGAAAGAAGTTGGGTAGTGCTGTGTGTTATTGTCTCTAGGTCAGTTTTCATCTATGTCATAGGCTTGGCCAACTATTGATGCTGGGTTCTGGGCCTTAAATGGGGTTGGCATTTCTTCCCTTTCCCTTTCTTTTAAGGGCTGTATGGAAAGTTGGAATTTGGACGTGCAGTTACATCTTCACCCAGATTGGCGCAATGGTAGCAAGAGGGCTCGGCCTCCTCTGCTGGAGCAGCAGACCTATTTGAAGATTGCAAAAGGGACAGAGCTCCCTACTTGCGCATTTGGTAAGGCTGTATTTGGCAGCCAAATCATCTTCGCCATGTGCAAGTACTGCAGGAATTGGTACTGGGAGTGATTTCTTTGGGTTTTTGGTGAAGTCCATTTCTGTTTTAGTTTCAACCGGTGACAAGAAAATCTTCACCCAGGAATTCAAAGTTGTTGACCTTTGTGGTTTAAAGAAACTTGTAGAGGCTGTATTTTGTGAGCAGGCAGTAGTAAAGTAAAAAGCACGATTCAGTTTATATCAAAGTCATGATGGTGAATTCCTATATATATTTTTTCTGGCAGCTGACATGAGAATATTTAGTATACTGCATCTTAAAGCTGCTCATCACTACTTCATGTGAACAGATTATGACAAAGATTGTCTTCTTGATATTTAGCAATACTGCAGCATTTTGTTGTTGGGGGATGTATGGATTATAAGGATCAATGTGCTTAATAGTTTATAGTTTTGCACAAGTAGACAGGTATGCATATTTTGTGCAAGGTTCGTTCATATCTTAGATTAGCTTTCCATCTCAGTTGCTTGTGAAAATCTGGGCCCGAAGATCATGTTGTGTCCAATTTTAGTACAACCGCAAGGTTGGCATCCTTTTAATTAATGATGTGCGGGAGCAGTACCCAGTCAATGTCCTTCAGAATTTTGGATTACAAAGAGTCTGAATGATAAGTCTGAATTAAAAAAAATAGGGAAATTACAAGGTAGGTGACTTCAGTACATTTGGCAAATTGTGTGACTCGTATATGTTCCAAATGCTAGTTTATAACTTCAAAGAGGATCTTCATATTTTCTATTCCTACTCTTTGGCTGATGTTGTGATGTTGTTAGAGGACTGTAACAGATGATATATTCTTTTGGGAGTGGCCTTTAGAAGGCACTTTGGACACTCAAAGCCCCTTGGGGCAAATAGAGTGTTTGGTGAAGTTTTTTTTAACCCCATTTGGGAAATGTGAGCCTTCTTGGCATGCTGAGTTGAGGGGAGTTAATAAAAAAAATTTTCTTCCCAATTTATTCTTGTTAATTTTTCATTTTTCCGATTTTGCCCTTGATGACTATTCATCTTCTTCTTGTCCAATTTGGCATGGTTGTGAGCGATCATTGGCGAAGGGCAAGTGGTCAGCGATGAAGGGTAGGCGGTTGGGGGTCACCTTGGCAATGGTCGTGCGACCCGCTATGCCATGACCTTCACGTGGAGGTCGCTGGGGCTGTGCGACCCTTGTCGGACTGCATACCCTTTGCCGAACCGCTTGCTCTTTGCCGACGACTGCCTATCCTTGACCAACCAACTCTTCTTTTTTTCTTCTTTTTTCTAATAAGAAAAGTCTTTTGCAAATATAATTTTTCAAAATACTATATTGCTCGAAGATACTTTACAATTAACTTTTACATACAATTTATCAAATACAATTTTTAAAGAAGTGGTTGAAGAAAGGGCTAGCCCCTGTGAGCAGCGGGAGCACGAAATCGATGAGGTTATGCTGGTCCGATCCCTGTCCTCTATGGACTCCAACATCAAGGCCGCCGAGGCTTTGCTTGAGAAGACCAACAAACTGGTTGGAGATCAGTTGGTCCTTTTCCAGCGTGTGGAGCAAGAGAGAGACGCACTCGAGACGGCGATAGATAAGTTGCAAAAGCCCAATGAGTGCGCCAAGAAAGCCAACAACCACTTGGAGATGCGGTAGCGCCACTTTGTGGTTGCCTTTCGGCAGCACCTTGGCTTGAGCAGGCTGGACTAGAGGCGAGGCCAGGAGCGTGCAGGAGTAGGAAGGAAGGAAGAGAAGGAAGGAAGAGAAGGAAGGAAGGAAGCAAGAAAGAAGGAGAGAGAGCAAGCATAGAGAGAGAAATAAAAAAGAAAAAAAGATGGGAGGGGGGAGAGAGATGAATGTAAAAAAAATGAAAATAAATAAAAAGGAGAAGTTTTAGAAATTCTCTAGCATTTTATTTTTCTTCGATTTCTCTTATATCCCACATAGTCGGCTAGTATTCTTCGGGAACTTCTCATTAATCGATCACTGAAACTCTTTTCCATCCAACTCCATTAATTGATATGCATTTCCAATAAGAACATCACTAACCAAGTATGGGCCTTCCCCGGTTGATGACCACTTATCAAATTTTTAATTATCAGTATTATGGGTAAAGTGGTCTTCCAAACGAAATCGCTAATGTTGAAATACTTTAGCTTCACACGCTTATTGTATGCTCTAGCAACCCTTCGCTTTTCTTCTCCAATGCTGAGGCTCTACTATCACCAAGGTCGTTGACATTGGCATACATTAACTTGTCATACTCTTCCTTCGATAAATTATCATGTAATTTCACTCGAAGTGACAGCACTGAAATTTCAAATGGGAGGACGACTTCTTGTCCATATGTTAGTGTATATGGGCTCACCCCAATACTTGATTTTTTTTGACATTCGGTATGCCCATAGCACTGTTGATAATAGGGAGTCCCATTCTCATGGGTTTTCCTCCAGGTGCTTCTTAATAAGATTAATGATAATATGGTTAGAACCCTCGGCTTAACCATTAGCCTAGCATAATAAGATGTCGAATGAACCAATCCGATGCTTCTAAATTTCAAAAAATCCTAACATCTCTTGCCCTATTAACACTGTCCCTTGGTTAATCATTATAGACTCAAGAATCCCAAATTGATGAATAATCTGTTCTTCGATGAACTCCCTCAAGTCAAGACTTTCTGTGTTATATTCTTATAGGAAGCCACTTCCACCTACTTCATGAAGTAATCAATTGCACTAGGATGAAATTATGCTTCTTCGATGAAGGGGGTAGATTTTAGCCATTATATCCATTGCCTAACTTCGAAATGGCCATGGTTTAATAATGGGTTTCATTATTGCAGTTGGTATATGTTGGAGCGGACTATGTTTTTGTTAGAGCTTGCAACCTTTAGCATAATTGATATAATCCTTCGTAATAGTCGGCTAGAAGTAACCATGTTGACGCAATAACCATTTCAGTTTTATCCCGGCATAGTGTGCACCACAAATTTCTTCATGTACTTTGGCCATTAAAAGTATCGGTCCTTGCCTTCCTAGACATCTTTGTAAGAGTTTTCTTTATGTTGGCTGCATTAATTGAGATTGTAATTACCGTTTTACGGGGTTGGTCTAATAAGGTAAGGCATAAGGTTTTCTTAATGGTAGAATATGGGCCTAGCATTGTGTGGGCTGAGTTGGGCCCGGCTTATGATGAGAGGGCCTGTCCATAACTCTATAAATAGTGCTAAGGTCCATTCTCTAGCCTTCATTCTTCCAAAAACTCTCTTTCACCTCACATAAGGCAAGCTGTGAGTGGCGGGCTCATTGAGCTAGGAATCGAGGGTCATAGAGGAGAAGAACTTGAGCATTGGCTCATCGTTTAAGCGTTGGATCGTCGTCATTCCGCATAAAGAATGATGGATTCCATATCAGGTATGCAAAACTTTGTATTCTCCTCCTACATGTTTAGTTTTCCAGCTACGTCGATCTTGGGAAGCCACTTCAGTGGCCAACATTTGGTATCAGAGCCTCATAGCCTAGAACCCGAACTGTTGCTTTTGGCCCATTTTCAGAAATTTCATCCATTGAAACTTGGTTTCGATTGTGTATTTGGATTTGTCTTGTTGAGTCGAGCGTTTCGGTGGGTGACACGCCTCTGGTGGAGGCCAAATGCGCCGGCGATGAGAATCTCGGATTTCACCTACCCTTGGAATGTTTCACCCGTTTTCGTGAATTCTGGTTCGATGAAAGTGAATTTTGATTGTATAAATCATTTCTACTCTTCCATATGAGCATTTTGGTGGGTAGAACATCGTCAGACGATGCCAAAATAAGCCTCACGTGCCACCACGCGCCTAGGCGGTGCTGGGAGTTGGCGACACGTGCCGCCGTGCAGCCTCACGCGCGCTCATGCATGTCGACGTGTGGACTGCCTTAGCAGTGATGAGGTCATTGCACACGCGCTCATGTGCGCCGACGTGTGGACCACCTTAGCGGTGATGACATCATCTGTGCCGTCATCCCATCAACTTCACCACCGCCATGGACAGATGTTCGATGATGATGTCACGTAAGCTGCCTTACGTGCGACCGCCACGTGGCATGTGACGTCACTGATGACGTCACCACAGACCCAACCTGGTGTTGACTGGGTCGACCCGACGCGGGCGGATCGGTTTGACCTGACCCGATTCAACTGGGCGACCGGACTCGGGTTGACACTGTTGACTCGACCCGGGTTGATCGGTTGACCTGACTTGGTGGGCGGTTGATCGGTCGAACCCGTAGCCGGTCGAGTTGTTGACCTGTTTGACTGTTAGCCGGTCAGACTAGTAAAACTGGCTTTCGGATTCGATCAGGATGCCAGTGCGTGCCGCTCACGTGTCGCACACTCTAGCGGTGCATGTGATGTCCATTTGGCGAGTGGTTAATATGGGTGTGTTCATATGTGAATTTCCTATCTTGTGGTGTATTTATTTGCATTGTTTGATGCCTTTAAGGATATGAAATTGTGTGTGAAATCATAAAGACGTGAATTTTGATGAAAATTTTAGAATATTTTTGCATGGTTTGGGAAATACAATTGCATGCTTATGATTATATCATCACTTATGGAACATGTATAATGTTTAGAATGTATTAATGGATGGAGCAATGCAATTAGCACGACTTATGATTTTAGTGACAAACAGCCTCCGTCATCAAGTCTAAAATCACATGTGAAAGGTGAATGTGAGTCATAAAGTTATATCCTTGATATGAGAGAATTTCGATGATTCAGTTGGGTTGTGACCGCCAAAGTGGCACACTTGATTGGATTTGAGAAACGTTGGTCTCGTATTCTAATAGGATATCTCCTATTATGATGCGTGGTTATGCTCCCAAAGGAGGTAATTGTGTGTTAGTTCATGGAGGGATGCATGTACGGCCATATGGTTGAGGAGTGACCGACCCTAATGGTTCAAACACGAAAGCGTGGTGAATTTGCGAAAGGTCAGAATATATTCTCATGACCGCTGTCATGTGGAGAGTATGCAATTGCATCTCATGCATTTTGCCCAAAAGTGTTTTTATGATGATGCGTGTAACTCTCAGAATGTGTACTTGTAAGGTTTTCAAGTTACACAGTACTCACATGGTGCCAATTACATATGCTACTTGTTATTAAGTTACATTATCAGTAATGGCAACTCCATTGTGATTGAGGTTCCTATTAGTCAAATTTTAAGTAATGAAGAGGATTTTCTATCACAGATGGATGCTGGTAAATGTTTATATTACTCTTGCTTTGAATAAGCTGAGAATCTCACTGTTAGTTTTATGTATTAGAATGTATTCCTTGATGCTTGGGAAATGGCAATTGAATTTGTCCATCATCCATGAGACGTTTCATTTGGAAACACTTGAAAGTCATTTATCAGCTGACTACACTATTAATAGGATGATGAAAGCCTTGGTGACTTGAAATTTTGTCTTATTTGTTACTGAGATTGGTATAAATGTAAGGACTCTTCAACATAAGGTGTGACGGTTCTAATGAGGTTAAGGATTACGTCCTAAGGATAGTAGATTTAAAGTTCAGAATCATACTCATAAGGGAATTCATAAAACTTCCGGTCATTTTGATAATCTGATCTCAAGATATAATACCTTTTGAGGGAAATGGTGTCATTTACCACTCTTGTAGAAAGAAATGACACATAAAGACATTATAATGATGTAAAACTTGGTTGTCTAAGCGTGAGTCTATAGTTAATAATTCATTGACATTTATTTATGAATTCAATTCCTATCGAAGGCCTCATCCGGTTCTTGGTGGCTAGATAACGGTGTAACAAATTATGTTGTTTACCATAAAGGAATTCATAAATCTAAGGAAGTCAAATCAGAATGAATCATAACTCATTGCGGGAAACCACGTTTAACGTCGTTTTAGTGGGAGATGTTGTTTTGACTATGAATACTGCTTTGCATTTGATATTGAAAAATAATTTTATGCACTTTTCTTTAGACGAAACCTAGTTTCCGTATCATGTTTGGAAGTGTACGGCTATTCTTTTGAAGTAAAGAACAATGTTATTTCTATGTTTTCCAAGTCAAATAAAGTTAGGTACTGCAATGTGTCAAATGAATTGTACTGATTGTGTTCATCTCCCAAGGATATGTATGTCGTTTAACAATTGAAAAGGTTGTTTCCAATAGAGATTTACATGAAGAACAGTCTTATGCATTGTAGCATGCATGTCTTGATTATATGTCTAGAAAAGAGTAGAAAGACTGATAATATTGATATTTTGTCTACTCTTAAATGTTGCCTAAAGACTTTAGTAGACTATTGTAGAAGTAAGATGATTAAGATAAAGAAAAAAACTGCAGTCTGAAGTCCTAACTTGTTAGAGGTCATTGACATTGATATTAGTGACCATATATGATAAAGTTGTATAGAAATATTGACGATTATATCCTTTTGGTTAAAGAAAAGTCCGAATCTTTGGATATATTCAAGTTCTTTCGGACTAAAGTCAAGACACAGTTGGGATGAGTCTTAAAGAATGTCAGATATGACCACATTGGTGAGTATTTTGACAAATATGACAATGTTGGATAGCTTAAAGGGCCATTTGTTAAATACTTTGAAGACTCTGGGATAGTAACTTAGTTTACTATACCCAAAAGGCTTGGAAGAAATTGGTGTGGCCTAAAGGCGTAATTCCACCATGATGGACATGACAATAAGTATGATTACTAGGACTAATTTATCAGGTTTTCTCTGAGACGAAACAGCCCAATATGCATTAAATCGTATCACTACAAAAGGTGTTCCATTAGCTCCATTTTGAGTTGTGGATTAGACGTAAACTTGACTCGAATTATTTTAAGATTTGGAGCGTCCTATAGAAGTTTGGTTATATAATCCAACATTAAATAAGTTGGAATCCAGAACCACTCGGTATCTTACCCATATCATTTGAAGGGATATCAGGTTTTCAGATCCCAATGGAGGTGCAAGAGTTATGGAATCACATATAGGAAGTCTCGAGAGTTCGACAAAAATGCAGAGGATATTTGCTCTTAGACTATTAAGGTAATGGTATGGTGGGGACCATTGTGTCTTTGTCTTTCCCTATACAGACAATTGTGGAGTCTTTCACACCACATATTAAGCTTGTGAGGTTCAGGATATTGTTATTGATACGATTCCTGATGAAGTTTCTCAAGCCTCTCAAGTGCAAGATAAAATTATAGCAGCTCCACTCAAGAGATCTGTTACGGAAAGATGTTTAGTTATTCCACCGTACTATATAGTCTATCTATAAGAACATGATTACGATATCTACCACGTGGTCGATCTAATGACTTGTTTATGTAAATGCTGTTTCTTGTCCTCAGTTTGATCTGTGGTTAGACATAATGAAAAGACGAGAGGCAATTTATAAAACGTGATAGTGTTTGGGAGCCTACTGAATTGGTTGAGGGTCACAAGCTTATCCGCTGCAAATGGGTGTATGAGACTAAGAGAAATTTCGAGGGAAACATTGAGAAGTTTAAACTCAAATTACTAATAAAAGGTTTCACTTAGAGAGAAGTTTAGTCTTTTCTAAAGACTATTTCAGAGTGAATATTGTATTACTGTCTCATTTTTATATAGAGTTACATTAGATAAATGATTCTAACTGTGTTTCTCAATGAATACCTTGATAAAGAAGTCTATGTGGTATAACCCAAAGGTTTTGTAGCGGATGATTCAGGTAAGCTTGTGTGTAAACTAAAAACCCTAATTTATGGCCTTAAGAGAGTTTGTAGATCAGAAGATGCTTGAAGTTTTATAGTGTTATCACTTCATTCAATTTTGCTAAGAATATAGTACATCAATGTATATATTGTAAGGTTAGTGGGAGAAAATTTAGTTTTCTCATATTCCATGTAAGTGATAACTTGCTTGCGATAGCAATATTAGATTACTGCATAAGATAATATAAATTTTGTCGATGGATTTTAACTTGAAAGACCCTAGTTAAGTACTTTTTGTCTTACCCTAGTTAAGTACTTTTTGTCTTTGGCATTGAGATCTATAGAGATCATTCTTGGCGCATATTAGATTTATCTTATATTGCATATGTTGATTGTATTTTGAAAATATTCAATAAGCCAGGAGTTGCTGTTGTTGTTAGGGTAGATAGATTGAATATCCGGCATTGTCTTTGTTCAAATTTTCGGGAAAATCCAAATAAAGGATACACTTTATGCTAGTGCATTTATAAGTGTCATACATGTTTATGTCTGCACTAGACTATATGTTACTTTTGCAGCAAAACTTTTAGGCAGATATCAGTCAAGTCTAAGACATGATCACTGGATTGTTGCCAATGAGGTTTTGAGACACTAAAAATGATAAGAAATTATATACTAACAAATATGTTTAGGATCTAGAGCTAGTAGGGTATTCAAATGCAGATTTTACTAGCTATAAGGATAACAAGAAGTTGATAACATAATATATCTTTATATTAGTAGAAGGTGCAATGTTATGACAAAGTGATAAACATAAATCTATGTATCCTTTACCATATAAACAGAGTTTATAGCATATGCCTTTTAGCTGTTACTCATAATATTTGACTTCAGAACCTCATTAAAGAGTTGATCATATTTGATATTATGAATAGACCCTTATGGTTGCATCGAGACAGTAACTCTTCAGTGTTGCTTGTCAACAACAATAAGGGTCTCGAGGGGTCTAGATATATGACGGTCAGGTTTTTGATCATAATGAAATGATACAGAATGGTGACACTACAGTAAAGCATATTTCCACAGATGATGTGATTGTAGATCCACCAATTAAAGATTTTCGCCTTTTGTACTTGAACGACGTGTCGTGAACATGGGCTAAGGAGCATCATTGGATGCTGTTGTTTAGTGGGAGCTGTTTTGATTTTGCTCTAATAAAGCTTGTATATGTTGCACATTTAATAAAGTGTTCATGAATGTGTGGTCACCATATTGAGTTGATTATATATAATGAAAATCTCAAGGTATTGTGTAAGCCTTGAGTGAAAGCTGGGGGCATCTAGTTATCAGCCTTAAACATATGTCTTGATTACATATAAAGAAAGGTTAACCTTAAATATAAGACATATGTGGGTTCATTAGAACTATAAGGATATTTTCTAGTGGTACATTCGGTTTTTTGTGACACTTAAGGTAAGAGAATAGTGATCGACAAGGGGGAAAACACATAAGGTATTTCTCTTTATGAGGTGTTATCCGTTTGCCACACAACCATATTGAATCTATATCAATAAAGTTGAAAGCATTCGTGACCATGGAAGGTTCTGTATAAATACATGCAGTTACTGCCATGATTCGATGTTGGAGATTTTATTGGATATAATTGACTATTAAGAATTGCCACTAGACCAACATAAAGGTGCGCACATAAAGTACAGTCTCAATTAATATAGCCATAGTGGGAGAATGTAAGAGTTTTCCTTATGTGGGCTATATTAATTGAGATTGTAATTATTGTTTTATGGGGTTGGTCTAATAAGGTAAGGCATAAAGTTTTCTTAATGGTCGATTATGGGCATGGCATTGTGTGGGCTAAGTTGGCCCCGGCCCATGATGAGAGGGCTCATCCATAACTCTATAAATAGCGCTAAGGTCTCTCCTCTAACTCTCATTCTTCCAAAAGCTCTCTCTCACCTCACATAAGGTAGACTGTGAGTGGCGGTCTCATTGAGCTAGGAACTGAGGGTCATAGAGGAGAAGAACCTGAGCGTCAGCTCATTGTTTGAGCATTGCATCATCGTCATTCCACATAAAGAACGATGGATTCCAAATTAGGTACGCAAACCTTTGTATTCTCCTCCTACATGTTCGGTTTTCTAGCTACGTTGATCAAGGGAAGCCGCTTCGGCGGCCAACAATTTTAGCTGTAATGCATCCACTATCCTTTGATACAACTCGTCACCAACTTGGTGTTATGAGAGGAGTTATCTAATCCTGTTCATCTTGACTTTTGACCAAACAACTTGGTGCTATAATTACTCTATTGTTTATCAAAGGTAAAACTTTTAACCGCATAATAATGTTTTGCGAGCTCCTTTGACATTTATAATCGGATGCCATTTGAGCTAATTCATTGGTTTCTTAATTTTCATTTCTCTTGAAGTGAACTAATTCACATTCAGGGAAATTGCTCAATAACTTTTTTTGTTAAGACATGGTATGATATTATATTTTCATTTAAGCACTAATACTCCCTGGTCGATTGCTTTATAACCAATTGTGAATCTCCTTTGATTCTTACAAATTGGACTTATATCGATTAAGATATTTATTGACACCTAAATTTCGCCACTTCATTTAGGATTTAATCGTGTACAAGATTAGGAATTAGTCGCAAAAAAAAAAAACCAAAAAAAAATAATTAATTAAAAAAAACGAAAACGAGAGAGGCCATTCTCTCTTTCTTTTTTCCCCACGCTCAGGCCCTTGCGTGGCCCATCTTCTTTTCTCCCTTGCGTGGCCCACGCACAGCCCATCTTCCTTTTCTTTCTCCTCGGCTCGGCTTGGCTTGTGCCCAGCTTTCTTCCCCCCTCCTGCTGGTCTTTGCTGAAAAAGACCTGCAAGAACAGAAAAAACAGAGTAGTAGAAGCTGCAGCAGCACAGCGAGAGCAGGAAGATCGAGGTTCGGCATGATTCGCGGGTCGGGGAGCAGGCCGGGTGACGGGCTGGCGAGGCAAAGAACCAGACACACCGACCGTTGATCTTGAAGAGCTCGGTAAAAAAAAAAAAAGAGGAGGGCAAAGACAGAAAACACGGGCTGGAGCGAGAGAAAAGAGACAAAGACCAGAAAGGAGAGCATTGGGCACACAGAGGGAGAAAACCAAAAAACGGGGAACGGGAGAAGGAGAAAAAGGGGAGTTCGAACAAGAGAGAGGGAATCAGAACAAGGAGGACAGCTCGAGGGAACAGCTAGCTGTTGCCGGAGGCCCATCCGCCCGCCGTTGTCCACCGCAACTCTTTTCTCGGACGAGCTCAGCAAAAGAGCTCCACAAAGGACAGCACACCAGAGCACAGGGAGAGAGTGAGCGAGAGAGAGCGAGCTCGAGTTAGTGGTTGGCCGTCGCCGGAGGTTCGTTCTTCAGCTGCCGTCCGTTGCAGCCTTCCCCTCGAACCAGGTAGGTTTTTTTTCGACCGTGCATCCCTTGTTTTCGGAAGACGACGGGCCGGAGCTTGCGTCGACTAGTTCGCACAAGTTTCAGTCCAAGCCGGTCCTCCTTGAAAGCTGATAGTTGTTCTAGATGCGTCGTTAGGGGTTTAGATTTGTGCTCGTGTCCGTATCAAGTCGAAAATCCCCCGCCTCAATAGCGTACACCAAGTGCTTGTGAAAATGTCCCGCAAAGGACCGGAAGCTAGTTCATGTTTTAAATGGGGATCGATCTGTGTTTGCGTTCATGCCCGTTGAATCATGTTTTCTCTTTGTATGCACATTGCGTTTTGGAGTGGCTTTCGCGAAATAATTGTGTATCATCGAGAGAGTGAGAGTTTTCGTCGTTTCGATGTTTGGATTAATGGTCGCCGGAGTAGGCGGCCGGCAGTGGCTGACGCCAATACGACTGGTGGATGGTGTCGGTGACGACGTTTTTGGGAGATGGTGTGTCGGGTCTTGCTGCTTCGGTGAAGATTTGGTTGCCGGTGAAGAAGGGGTTCGGGTGGTGGCGTCGGGGAAGAAGAAGATGCACGAAGAAGAAAGCACGCGGAGGAGAAGACCAAAAGGAAAAAAAAAATAAAAGAAAAAACAAAAGAAAAAGCAAGAGAAGTAAAAGTGCAGCAAAAAGTAAAAAAAAAGAAAAAAAGAAAAGGAAAGCAAATGTTGGCTTGTGCAGAGGAGTCGTCGAAAGTGGAAGTGCAGTAGAAAAGACAAAATAGGGAAAAGACAAAAAAATAATTAAAAAATTTAATTAAAAATATATTTTTTAAAAGCAAAAAAGTAGTTTAAAAAAAAAAAAAAGGTTTTGCCTTTTTAGAGTAAGTTCAAGTCGTCGGATCGGGCTAGTAGGTTTGATCAGGTTTATCCGGTCTGAACCTGTTTTCTCGAATATAATAATATTAAATATTAAAAATATATAAAAAATTTCAAAATTAAAAAAATTTCAAAAAATAAAAAACCAAAAATAATAAAAATTCAAAAAATTCAAAAAATTCCGAAAATTAAAAAACCCAAAAACTTTTAAAAAAATTCGACTTTCTAAAAAAAATTACAAATTAAAAATTGCAAAAATCCAATTTTTTTGGAAAATTCTAAAATTCCTTTTTTTTAAAAAGAAAAATCTAAAAAAAAAATTTCCTCGAAAAGGTTGAAATTAATCTTTGGAGTAATTTTCTCCTAAAAATAGGAAACCTTTCAATTCGGAATTATATCTAAGTTTGATTAAGCCTTTAGGGCTTTATCTTAAGGTTTCAATTATCCTTAGGGACAAATGCCTTTTGAATGCACAATATTGATATGTTGATTTTGGCTTCTCTTTAATCTAGTTAGGATTAATATTTATCTTTTCTTTGATGTTAAATTTGTGCTCTTTCGTGCAATTTATTTAATTGCTTTCCTTGGTTGTTGATTGTCATTTTAATGATTGTGCACCCGTATGATCACCTCACATGTTAATGGGTAAAATCAATCCAAATTGCCTGATAAAAATATTGTCTTTTAAAATGAATAAGATTAGGTACCGAAAGGGCACTAATTGACCAATTAGTGTAATCAAGTCTCCGACCCTAGATTCTCTGGTTGCGTAGGAAGTGAGGTACACTTCCATGTCTCACTTGGTTTCTAGCCGACTCAAATTGGCTAGTGGCGATTCCTTTTGTGCACAATTCCTTAAGAATATCCAAACGTCACGTGTGGTATGGGCTTGGGAGAGCCCATACCTAATCATGGGCCTTAGGCTCGTCCTTTAGGCAATACCCCTAAACTTGTTCCCTCCTCCCGAGGGTAGGTCATGAAAATATTGAGACCAACAATCAAAGCCTCATATTTTGCTTGATTGTTCATACACAAAAAGTCAAGTTTAAACACGTATTAAGTTTTCTGACCTTATGGAGACACGATCATAATTCTGGCGCTTGATGACTTGTATGTGCTTGATCCATCAAAATATAGAACCCACAATAGTACTCGAATGCAGTTTTCATCCTCTTCATTCTTTAAAGTAGGTGAGTATTCCGCAATGAACTCTGCTATTGCCTGCCCTTTTATTGCTTTGAGTGGCACATATATTAAATTGATCTCATATAAGGCAAACGCCCATTTAGCTACCCAGCCTCTTATAATTGGCCTAGTTAGCAAATGCTTAATCACATTCATCTTGCAAATTACATGTACTATAGTTAGCAACAAATAATGATGTCATTTTGTCCATGTGTAGTATAATGACAAGCACAACTTCTCATTGGGAGTATTGTTGAAGAAAACTTCCTTATTTGTTTTAAAGTTGACAAAACATTTCCATTAGTCTAATCTGAAGACTTGTGGACTCTATCGTCAAAGTTTGAAGATCTCAAGACTTAAAGTCTACCCTCACTGATAGGTTTCAGACGGACTTATCCAGATGCGAGTATATCTTTAAGGATTTGGTTTGTAAGGTTGAAGAAGATCTCACGGCTGGAGATAGCATCTCGTGATCAATTATTCTTATTGAAATCAATTTGAATAATTAGATCTGTTGATTGGTGAAGTATACTTGGAAGGTTATACTTATGGAAACCTAGATCCTGATTGTATGGACGAGCAGGATTGGTGGGCTATCATCACATTCCTTAAATAACCCGAGATCTCCTTAATTGATTATGTTCAATGGGTAGATTGGAAGAACTCATTTGGAAGGTGCTAACGGTTATAAAGGCATTGAGGAGTATATAAGGATGACACTCAAGTTATTTGAGTGTATGCGTGAAAGAATAATTCCAAAGTCTAAAGCTTTTAGTTCTTTGCTATTTCAATTGCTGAGCTTAAGTTGTACTTAAAAGAGAGATTAAATACTTATGAGACCTTGAGGAAGTGTGGTAAAGTTTCTACATTATGGAATCAAGGACGTGAGGCTGTAAAATCTCTTTTTGTTTTTAGTGAAATCTAGCCAGTGGGCTGTCATTGGGGGAGAGTGGACGTAGGCTTGGTCTAAGCCGAACCACTATAAACTTTGTGTTTCAATTCTCTTTCCCTAAACTTTTTACTTTAATTCGTAGTCTTATATAACTGTTTATAGTCTTTTACAACTTCAATCTATTATCCTCAAAAGACGAATTAATTTGTTAAATCTTGCAAAAACTTCTTTAACACCTATTCACTTCCCTTTAGGTGTTCTTACTAGCTCTATCAATTGGTATAAGAGCCTGTATACTCATTTAATTGAAGTGTTTTTACTTCTGAGTTAAAGATCTATGGCTAGTATGTTGGCTCCAGGTTTGGTTGAAAGCCAGAGTAACACCAGACCTCTTTATTTTGATGGAAATGAATATAGCGTATGGAAAAACAAGATGAAGGCATTCCTAAGATCGAAAGATCCTATGAAATGGGATGTGGTAGAAAAAGGAATCATTTCTAAAGTTGCATGAGTTTCAGAAAGAGGAAAATAAGTTGCAGATGCTAGTGAGATGACTCAAGAAGAAATATCCAAGAGACAACCTCTTGATGCTAAAGCAATTTACTCTTTATATTGTGCTTTATCTCCTACTGAGTATAACAGAATTTCTTCTTGTGAAACAGCCAAAGAAGTTTGGGATAGACTGCACATTACCTATGAAGGAACTGATTGAGTGAATAAAACAAAGATCAATATTCTACTCGGACAGTATGAAGCTTTCAAGATGAAGCCATGAGAATGTATTTTACTAAAATTGTAAATGGTCTAGAGTATTAGGGACAGCCAATCTCAGGACCAATGAAGGTTAACAAATTGTTGCGTGGACTCTCCAAAGAATGGAATCACGTGAAGACTTTAATAAGGGAAACTCAAAGGATCGTGCCACTTTTGGTAAATGAACTGGTTGGCACACTTCAGTCTTATGAAGTGGAGCAAATCAACAAGGAAGAAGATCCTAAAGATAAGAAATCAATTTCTTTAAAGTCTAATGATGATTCTGATGTTATAGACTCTGAAAATGATATGGATGATGAAGAGCTAGCATTTATGATAAGAAGGTTCAGGAAACTGAACAAAAAGGGAAGAAGATTTAATTGGAAGAAACAAAGCACTCAAAAGTTTCAAAATAAATCAACTGAGGATGATGAAGCCAACAAAAATGTAATCTGTTTTGAATGCAAGAAAAAGAGACACATCAGACCCAATTGTCCTCTGTTGAAGAAAAAGAAGGGAAAAACTGAGAAATACAGAAAGGCTCTCAAAGTAGAGACATGGAGTGATACTGAATGCGAAGAAAGTGATGAATATTATGCCAATATATGTCTAATGGAAAAATCAGAATCAAGCTCAGACTCTGAGATAGATTTAGACTCAAACTCAGATAGCGAAATCGAGGTAAGCAATTTAAAAATTCTTACTAAAGTTTCGAAATTTATTGATGAACTTTGTCTTAGTCTCGAAACCTCTCTTAAAATGATTTCCGAGCTAAAAAAGGAGAATTCTACACTTAAACAACAGGAAAATTCTTGGAAAGAAAAGTTTGAAAATTTAGACAAAACTTTTGTTGTTTTAAAAGAAAATGCAGACTTTCTTTCAAAAGAAAATACATTTTTGAAAAAGGACATTTCAAATATTTCAAAAATGTTTTCAATAGGATATGAAAAGTTGGAAAAGATTCTTTTAATACAAAAACCTTATTTCAACAAATCAGGCTTGTAAATGACTTCTGAAACTATTCGTTTAATTAATTTACCAAAAGTAAAGGAAAGAATCAAACAAAGACTTACAAAAACTTTTTATATAAATCATTTTTAAAAAGTCTTTGTAAAACCTGTTGGCCGAAATGCTCTCAAATGTTCAAAGTGCAATAGCTCAGAACACTTTGAGAAAAAATATCCTATGGTTTGGAGACCTATTAAGAAGGAATGTGCAAAGACTGTATATTGCACTAACTCCCTTGGACCCAAGAAAATGTGGATACCATAGAAAGCTTGAGTTTCTTTTTTAATTGCAGGTCACTATCAAGAAACATGTTAAATGGTATTTGGATAGTGACTGTTCGAGACATATGACTGGAGATTCAAGTTGTTACATAAAACTTGTTCAAATAAATGGTGGAAAAGTCTCTTTTGGTGGAAATATCAAATGAAGAATTGTTGGGTGTGGAACTGTAAAGATTGGAAGTCTCACAATCAACAATGTCTCCTTGGTGGAAGGACTAAATTACAATCTACTCAGCATTAGCCAACTGTGCGACATTGGATTCAAAATCAATTTTCAAGAAGGAATATGTTTAGGAACTAGTAAAGATCTTTCTCAATCTTTTATTGGATGAAGAAATGGGAACATTTATCTTCTAGATATAAAACCAGAAAGGTCTCAATGTCTAATATCAATTCAAGATGAAGCGAATCTTTGGTATTGAAAGCTTGGCCATGTTAACATGAAGCAAATTGCCAAGATCTCTTCCAAGAAACTTGTTTGTGGATTGCCTAACTTGAAGTATAAAAAATCCGACTTATGCACACCATGTGTGTTAGGAAAACATGCTAGAAGTTCTTTTCAACCAATAAATCAAGTTTCTACTAATCGTGTTTTGCAACTTCTGCATATGGATCTCTTTGGACCAACCAGAACTTAAAGCATTGGTGAAAAGAGATATTGCCTAGTAATTGTGGATGATTATTCTTGATTTACTTGGGTTTACTTTTTGGCAAGTAAGTCTGAAACCTTTTCTCACTTTTCAAAATTTGCTAAGAAAGTTCAGGATGAGAAATGATATGTTATTTCAAGCATACGGATAGACCATGGAGGTGAGTTTGAAAATCAAGACTTTGCTAAATTCTGTGATGAATTTGGTTTTTAGCATGTTTTCTCCTCTCCATACACTTCAAAACAAAATGGAGTTGTGGAAAGAAAGAATAGATCTTTGCAAGAAATGGCAAGAACTCTTTTAATAAAAAGTAATATTTCTTCTCGTTTTTGGGTTGAAGCAGTTTCTACAGCTTGCTATATTATTAACAGAATATTCTTAAGGCCTATTATGGAGAAAACTCCCTATGAGTTATTCAAAGGAAAGAAGCCAATTGTTTCTTATTTTCATGTGTTTGGTTGCAAATGTTTTGTCTTGAAAAATGCAAATGATTGAACTGGTAAGTTTGAAGAGAAATGAGAAGAAGGAATTTTCCTTGGCTACTCAACATCAAGCAAAGCCTACAGAGTATTCAATGGCTACATTTGGTTCAGCATTTGCCAGGGGCTTTGAGTCCAATACAAATGCTGAAAACTTAAAGCTACTTGGGGAAATACAATTGTGTTTGGTAAATAATTTCAACATTCGCTGGAATGCTAAAAGTCCAAAGCTAGTCTCTACTAGCGTCCGGCGAGCTCGTCTGGCAAGCTTGTTGGATCTTGCCTTGGCCTGGTGAGCCTCTGGAGAGCTCGCCGGACCGGCGGACAGCGACCGGCGACCGGCGACTGGCGGACGGTGGCGGCGGGTGGTGGTAGACGGCAATCGCGGGATGTCGGAAGGGAAGAGAGACTTTCATTGTTTTGATTCTTTTTTTGATTCTCGGACAAAGAATCATTTATATTATTTTTTATTCTCAATTCTCTTCCCAATCTGTTCCCGGGAACAAATTTGTTCTCGGGAACAAAAATTTTGCCAAACGCGATTCTTTTCCCAAACTGATTCTGGGAACAAAAAATCAGAATCAGGCACTGTTTAGCACGTTGCCAAACAGGCCCTTAGTGTGTGGAAGAATCTATGAATGTTAAATTTCAAGACTCTTTGCAGAATCAACTGATTTAGACTCAACTTGAAGAATCTGAACCTGCTCCAGACCTTATGAAGTCTACCTCCCCTGAAGTGGCTCAGACTTCTGAAGAACGTCAACGAACGGAAGATGAAGAATCAACTAAAGTAGAGGATTATCAAACTGTCAGACCAACCGGCAATTGGAAGCACAAGTCTAGTCATCCCAAAGAACTCATCATTGGTGATATTGATGAAGTGATTCGCACCAAATCCAGAAAGCAAGAAGAGTCTAGCGTTGTGACACTTATTTCTGAAATAGAACCCAAAAGCATAGAAGAAGATTTAACTGATGAAAGCTGGATTGAAGCAATGCAAGAAAAACTCAGACAGTTTAGCATTAACGATGTATGCGAATTAACTCTTAAACCAAAAGCTAAATCCATCATTGGAGCTAAATGGGTTTTCAGGAACAAGATGGACGAAGAAGGAAAAGTGGTCAAGAACAAAGCAAGACTTGTGGCCAAAGGATATACGCAAGAAAAAGGGATATACTATGATGAGACCTACGCATCAATAGCAAGGTTAGAAGCAATTAGATTATTACTTGCTTTTGTCTGTTATAAAAATTTCAGGTTATTTCAAATGGACGTCAAAAGTGCATTCCTAAATGGATTTATTTAATAAGAAGTCTATGTGAAACAATCTCTCGGATTTGAAGACCCAAAGAGACCAGACTCAGTATTCAGACTGAAAGAGACTCTATATAGATTAAAGCAAGCACCTCGAGCATGGTATGACAAGTTAAGTAAATTTTTAATTCAAAATGGTTTTGTCAAAGGAAAAGTGGATACTACCTTGTTTATTAAAAGAGAAGGTAAAAACTTTATACTTGTTCAAATCTATGTTGATGATATTATATTTGGATCATCTAACGAAAACCTGTGCAAGAAGTTTTCTAAGTTTATGCAGGATGAATTTCAGATAAGCGTGATGGGTGAACTATCATTCTTTCTCGGATTACAAGTGAAACAATTGAAGGAATGAATTTTCATTCACCAAGAAAAATATGTAAAAGAACTTGTTAAAAAGTTCGAATTGGAGAATTGTAAAAAGATTGAGATACCGATGTCAAGTTCTTCGAAGTTATACAAAGATGAAGGAGGAAAGAAAGTTGACCAGAATCTTTACAAGAGTATTATTGGTTCACTTCTTTATCTTACTGCTTCTAGACCTGATATTTTGTTTAGTGTTTGCATTTGTGCTAGATTTCAATCTGATCCCAAAGAATCTCCTATAAATGTTGCAAAACGCATCATCAAATACATTACAACTATCTCAAAGTTAGGTCTATGGTATCCTAAAGAATGAGACTTTACTCTCCTTGGATATTCAGACGCAAATTTAGCAGGTTGCAGAGTTGATAGAAAGAGTACTTTCGGTACTTGTCAATTGTTGGGAAACAGGACAGTATCATTATTCTCAAGGAAGCAAAGTACTGTAACTCTTTCAACAACAGAAGCAGAGCATGTGGCCCTTGGAAGTTGATGTTCTCAAATTTTATGGATAAAACAACAACTGAGAGACTTTGGAATCGAAGACTCATGCACCGAGATCAAATGTGACAACACCAGCATAATTAATCTCACAAAGAATCCAATTTTTAATTCAAGAGCAAAGTACATAGAGATCCGACATCACTTTATTAGAGATCATGTTCAAAATGGAGAAGTTATGATTCAATTCATTGATTCAAAGAACCAATTGGTGGACATATTTACAAAGCCACTAGAGAAAAGCCTATTTGAGTCTATTCGTACCAGATTGAACATCACATCTTTTATCCAATAAAGTTTGAAGGTGCTCAAACTCAAAGGTAAAGTCTGAAGATATTCAGACTCAGAAGACCAAGAGTTACGACTGTAAGTTATTTCAGTACTAGCAATTCAATTTTTGGTTAAAGACTTGAGAATGTACGGTTACTTTTTAATCACTAATTGATTGAAATTATCTTTCCAAGTTTTTTGAATTTATAGCATTTTCAAAAAGGTAGTTATTCTTTTTTCGAAAATGCATTTTTATTTTTTCCTTTATGACGATTCGTTTATCTCGCTTCATTTGCTTTATATACTGTTGAAATCCGTCTTCTTCATTTTCACTTTCAAACCCTAAAATACTAAACTCCCACTTGCTTTCACTTTCACTTTTGTTTAATCCAAAAAGTTTTCACCTTTTTGAGCAAGTTTGATAATTTCTCCGTTGAAGAGACAATGTCTTCAAGAAAGTCTTCGAGAATCGCAAGCAGGGGACCACGACACATGCCTAAGGGTCCTACGTATTTCGATTTGACCAAGGAAGAAGATTCTTCTCCACCACAGCGACCAAGTCAGCAACAACTTTCTCAGCAGCATCAGTCTCTTCCTCCTACTCAACCAGAAGAAGAAATTTTGGAAGAAGTTGAACCCTTAAGAATGCTAACTCCTAAGGTTGCTTTCAAGCTTTATTCTAGTTTGAAAAGAGAAGGAACTGCTATGTCTTTAATCGATGAATATCTGAGAGAGAGAGAGGCTACAAAAATGAAACTCTGTTTTTGCGCAACATGGAGAAGATGGGTATTGCAGAAAAAGGATCGACTGAAAAAGCTTTTGCTAATTTTCCTAGTGACCCGCTTTATGGCACGCTTAATCAGCCAGAAGGATAGGACGATGACGAATGAATGTTCTCACATTTTCAGCCTAGAACAGGAGCAGCTGCAAATGTTGTTGGTGATGGATCGAGTCTATTCAGATCGAAAAATCACAAGAGGGTTTATTTGAGTGTAATGAAGAGAGGGGTTATGAACCCTAGGAGCGTTGATTTTGATTTTCTCGACTCCGTGCATGTAAATCTAAGAGAAAAGTTTGCAGTTCTTCAATTGGAGTGCTTTTGTTCTGAATCTACTGCTGCTTATCCAAAACTCATAGCCTACTTTTATTCGAATTTATCCTTTGTGGATACAAACAGTTTCTATTTCATAGTAAGGGATAATGAGTTTTTGGTGGATATGGACACTTTAGCTGACATGATTGGGATGAAAAGAGCGAGTTTCCAACCAATTAGTGTGTTTGTTGCTCACGCTACTCTATCATTGGTGAAAGACAGGTTTGCTGAAGGCAAGATCTCCTACTCTAGGATGAATGCCTCCAACATCTTGCTGCATAAAATCATGATCAATTGCATCCGTCCTAAATCGGCAGCCAAGACCGATGTGTCTCGGTCTGAAGCAAAATTGATGTATGCCATCAATGTTTGATACAAATTCTCTCTGCCTCATACCATCCTGTTTCACATGTATAGGACAATGGTGAAAGATAAGGGACAATTCCCTTATTCTTCTCTTATCACGCGCCTTTTTAGGCATTTCAAAATTCACATTCCTGCACTTCTGTGTTTGACAAGCATCACCTCAATGGTGATTGGATTCAAAATGGTCACCAAGATACGTCTGAAAGAACTCAATAAGGTGTTAGAGCGCATGAAGGAGAAGTCTCCAGTTAAGGCAAAACAGGACTCTGCAACGTTCAAAAGGAAAGGCAAGGAGCCCATGGATGCTCCAGCAAAGAAGAAGAGAACTCTCATCTTGCAGGATGAAGATGATGAGGATGAGATGACTTTTTCCACCTTAAGGAACTTGAAGAGTTTTATCAGCTTTCGCGAGACTAGAGAAGAGATGAAGAAAGAAGAGAAGAAGAAGAAGAAGAAGAGGCTCGAGATGACTCTCTTGAGCCTACATTGGCTGTATCCTTGTCAAGCAACTCTGAAAAGACAAGGAGTGGAACTGCTGATGAGTAAGCAAAAGAAAAACATCACTCTCTTGCTGAAGCAGAATAGGAAGAAGAATCCATTTCTCCTCCTAAAGGCACACAAACAGGGGGAGTGGCGGACAAACGAGGTATTTCTTCGCCTATTCTCACTAGAGATGTTAGTCGATCTGTAGCAAATCCAGAGGATGTGTATGCCTCCCACCATCCGAAACTTGAATTTGAGGCATTCGCTCCAAGTCATAGTAGACAAATTGCTGAAGATCCATCCATTGTCAAGACTCCAGCAACAGATTCGGCTGGACCGAGTGCTGCTCTAACCCATTTAGTGGACTTTTCAGCATAATGGATGTTTTGATGAATTTAAAGAAGGGTCAGTATGGTTTGAACTATGAGATAAAGGATCTCAAAAAGGCTTTCTTGGCTACTTCAGTTTCTTTGCAAGAACAGTTACTTACCCTGAAGACTCAAGTGCAAGATCATGTGAAGGGTGAAGATTTCCAACAATTGAAGGAGACCATTGGGAAGGTTGAGAAGACATTGAATTCCATGGGAGAATTCTAGCTTGTTCGCCCGCCCAAACGGCCTTGACTCTCTCTATTTTCAAGCAACTCTTTTTATTTGTTCTCCACTTTTTGCTGTTGACAAAAAATGGGGAGAAGTTTGATGCAGATTTGACTTTGGTTTGGATTCTTGGGATTTTTTGGACTTATCTTTTGTTTGGTTGTGGATTGGACTGACTGTTTGATTTGATCTTTTGATGCTTGCAGTAACTTAGGCCATGATAATGATTATGGAAAGGATAGTTGTTTTTGCAGGACTAACATGGTTTATGTGGTTGCAGAATCGTTATCCATATCCTAATCTACTTATCTTTTATGAGGTATCTTGTTTTGCTTAAGTGTTGTTTTGCAGGAGAAAAGTGTTCAAATCTGCGGGAAAGTTTTGTCATTATCAAAAAGGGGTAGATTGTTGGAGAAAACTTCCTTATTTGTTTTGAAGTTGACAAAACATTTCTATCAGTCTAGTTTGAAGACTTGTAGACTCTATCGTCAAAGTCTGAAGACCTCCAGACTCAAGATTTAAAGTCTACCCTCACTAATAGTTTCCAGACCGACGAAGAGAAGACTTATCTAGACGCGAGTATATCTTTAAGGATTTGGTTCATAAGATTAAAGAAGATCTCACGGTTGGAGATGACATCTCGTGATCAATTATTCTTATTGAAATCAATTTGAATAATTAGATCTGTTGATTGGTGAAGTATACTTGGAAGGTTCTACTTATGGAAATCTAGATCCTAATTGTATGGGTGAGCAGGATTAGTGGGCTATCATCACATTCCTTAAATAACTCGAGATCTCCTTAATTGATTTTGTCCAACGGGTAGATTGGAAAAACTCATTTGGAAGGTGCCAACGGTTATAAAGGCATGAATGAGTATAAAAGGAAGACACTCAAGTTATTCGAGCGAGTTCGTGAAAGAATAATTCCAAAGTCTGAAGCTCTTAGTTCTTTGCTATTTCAATTGCTGAGCTTAAGTTGTATTTAAAAGAGAGATTAAATACTTGTGAGACCTTGAGGAAGTGTGGTAGAGTTTCTACATTATGGAATCAAGGACGTGAGACTGTAAAATCTCTTTTCGTTCTTAGTGAAATCCAACTAGTGGGCTGTCATTGGGGGAGAGTGGACGTAGCCTTGGTTTAAGTCGAACTACTATAAACTTTGTGTTTCAATTCTCTTTCCCTAAACTCTTTACTTTAATTCGTAGTCTTATATAACTGTTTATAGTCTTTTACATCTTCAGTCTATTATTCTCAAAAAACGAATTAATTTGTTAAGTCTTGCAAAAACTTCTTTAACACCTATTCACCCCCTTCTAGGTGTTCTTATTAGCCCTATCAAGTATATCTTGTTTCAACATCATTCAGCATTCTACTTAGATAGTAAACTGCATGCTCTTTTCTCTCATCATTTTCTTGTGCTAGCATGCTTCCAATTATAGTATTGGTCACCAATAGATATAGTTTCAACAGCCTACCTGCTTTAGGTGGCATCAAAACTGGTGGCTTGATTAGATATTCCTTTATTTGGTAGAAATGATGTTGATGCTTATCTTCCTAAGTGAATTCCTCCTAGTTCTTCAATTTAAGTAATAGGGAAAAGATTTCGATCTTCCTTGACAAGTTAGCTATAAAATGATGCAAGAAATTTATTTTCCCGAGTATCATTTGGAGCTGCTTCTTGTTAGTGGGTGGTGGCAATTCTAGAATTGTTTTTGCTTTATTTCTATCTATTTCTATTCCTCTTCGGTGAACTAGAAAGCCTAAAAAATTGCTAGCCTTTATACCGAAAGCACATTTTAATGGGTTCATTTTCAACTTAAATTTCTGCATCCTAATTGATATAGCTAGTATAAGCACCTAGAGGGGGGTGAATAGATGTAAAAATAATTTCTCGAGATATGAAAGCAATACTAGGCAAACAAAAGAAATGAAGCTCTCCTTTAGTTAACAAAACGAACTATGATCAAAGTAAAGCAGAGGGTAGGGAAGAGAAAATTGAACACAAGGTTTATAGTGGTTTGGCTTATTTCAAGCCTACGTCTACTCTTCTGGACTGACAGCTCACCGGCTGGATTTCACTATGAACAAAAGAGATGTTACAGCAATGCTTTCCCTTGATTCCACAGTGTAGATACTCTACCACACTTCCTCAAGGTATCTCAAAATATAGACTTTCTTTTGCGTACAAGATTTTGCTCAATAAATGAATTGACTAAGAATCAAATAGCTTCAGACTTTGGAATTCTTCTATTGTGCACCACCTCAAACAACTGGAACGTCTTCCTTTTATACTCCTTTGTGCCATCATATCCGTTGGCACTTACCAAAGGAATTCTTCCAATCTTCCCGTTGGACAAAATCAATTAGGAAGATTATTCGAGCTATTAAAGGAACATGTCGATAGCCCATCAATCTTGCTTGCCCATGCAATCAGGATCTTGGTTTTCCATAAGTAGAACCTTCCAAGAATACTTCGCCAATCATTGGATCCTTAATTAATCTTGATTCGAATAAAGGAATCCGTTATGTCATATCTAGCTAAGAGATCTTCTCCAGTCGATTAGGCCAAATCCTTAATGAAGCACTCGGTTCTAGATAGCCTTTCTTCAACAGATTAGAAACTGCTAATGAGAATAGACTTTGAGTCTTGAGTCTGGTAGTTCGGAGGTCTTCAAACTTTAATAGTAGAGTCTGCAAATCTTTAGACTAGACTAATAGAAACGTTTTGTCAGCTTCAAAATATTCCAGAAAGATTTCTCCAACAATCTCCCCTTTTTTGATGGTGACAAAACTTTCCTGCAGATCTGAATAACTTTGACCTGCAAAACATTACTCAAGCAAATATGGATATCTCATAAAGATTAATGGCTTAATGATAACACTAGAATCTGTAACCACAGAAAATAGGTTAGTTTTGCATGAGAGCAAAGCCATTCATAAGATATCAATAGTTCTTAATATAAGTAGCAGTCAAATCCAAATCCACATTCAGTCAGTCCATATCCTGACACAGACACACAAGTCAAACATCAAAACAAACTAAAAATTCAACAAGTTTAAGTTCAAAGTTAAAGATTTCAAATCTCGCATCTCTCCCCCTTTTTGTCATCATAAAAAAGGTTGAGATGGGAGTAGAATGGAGTCAAGTTTGCTTGGGAACGCGAACAAGCTGGAAATCTCCCATTGATTAGATGATGCCTTCCAGCTTTTTCAAATCTTCCTTCAATTGAGCCACCTCTTCACTCTTAGCATTTGCTTGATTCTGAAGAGCAAGGGCTTGGATCTGATCATTCAAAAAAACTGAAGAAGTTTGTCCTACATTCTGCAAGTTCTGGACTTCGCATCCTAGAGCATATATCTGACCTCGCATTTCCAAGAGAACATCAAGAATTTTGCGAAAATCTGCTGAGTTATCGGTCTGCATACTGGCTTTAGCACAATCAGATGGAGTAAAGGCAGATGATGGTACATCAGCATAGTTACGCAGATTTGGTGATGAAACATCATGTCCCTCCTCAGGAAATTGTGAGGCATGAATGTCCTCTGGATCTGCTGGAGAGCGGCTGACTCCTTCACAGTTTTCCACTATCTCCCCCTGTTTCCATGCCTTCAGGTAGAGAAGAGTGTTCCTCATGCTCTCCTTCCTCTTGATTTCCTCTTTCTTCTTCTTCTTCTTCTTCAAACCTTTCTTCCTCTGCATCTCTTTCTTTAGCTTCTCTCTCCTCTTCTTCTTTCTCCTCTGCTTCTTGCTCTTCTGCTTCTGTCTCTTCTTCTTCTTTCTCCTGTCGTTCCATTGATTCTGGAACAGAACGACTCAGGTTCTTCAATGCCATAGCAGAAATGGTGATGTCATCCTCATCATCTTCATCCTTAATGATGAGAGCTCTTCTCTTTTTGGATGGAGTAACCATGGGCTCCTTCCCTTTTCTTTTTGCTGTAGAAGAGACTTGATGAGTTTTGACAGGGGTTTTCTCCTTAAATTTCTCCAATGCCTTGTTGAGTTCTTTCAGACGCATTTTGGACACCATTTTCAGTCCCACCACCATGTTGTCACACAATCTAACATAGAGAATTTGTGGAGGCTGAATATTCAAATGTCTGAATATCTTTAACACGAGACCTGGATAAGGAAGTTGGCCCTTGTCCTTCACCACTGCTCTATACATGTGGAACAGAATAGTGTGAGGAAGAGAAAACTTTTTCCTAGCATTGATGGCGTACATCAGCTTTGCCTCTGAGTTTGAAACATTAGTCTTGGAAGTTGATTTCGGTCTGAGGCAATTGATCACAATCTTGTGAAGCAGAATGTTGAACGCACACATCCTTGAGTAGGAAATCCTTCCCTCTGTCCTTCTGTCCTTAACAAGTTCCAATGTGGCACGAGCTATAGAGACACTGATGGGTTGATATCTCCCTTTCTCAACCCCAATCACATCCGCTAGCATATCCATATCCACCACAAAGTTATGATCTCGGACACTGAAAGAGATTCTATTCGCATCCAAGAAACTAAGATTTGAATAGAAGTATGCAATTAATTGAGCATAGGCTTCTGTGGTGTCAGAACAAAACTGGTCAAGTTGAAGAAAACTGAACTTTTCCCTCAAATTGACATTCACAGCATCAAGGAAATCAAAATCCACACTCCTAGGGTTTATCAACCCACGCTTCACCAATTTGGAGTATAGATCCTTCGGTTCCTTCGATTTAAACAACTCTGTCTTTTTTCCTCGGATTTTTGCCGCAACACCAATTCTCGGTTGAAATTGGCTGTACAATTTGTCATCATTATTCCTATCTATCAGATTAAATCCCCCAACACGCGGATCACTTGGGATATTTGCAAGGGTTTCCTCTGCCAACTCCTTAGGAGCAATTCCCAAACGCTCCATTTTTCGCAAAAAAGATGTACTCATTCCCATATCCCTTGTCCTTAAGAAACTCATCGATGTAGTTCAATGGAGTGCCAATCCTCTTTAAAGCACGGTAAAGCTTATAAATAAAAGAGGGCCTTTGAATTCTTACAGGATCCGCGTCTTCAACAATTTCTTCCTCTTGTTGATGACTAGCACCCTATGGACTAGTTGGTGGAGAATGACGCTGCTGAAAATGTTGTGGGCTCTGCTGCTGACTTGGTGACTCCTCTTCCTCGGTGAGATCAAAGTGAGTAGGCCCCTCACTCATTCGCCGTGGTCCACTGCTTGCGATTCTCGAAGACTTTCTTGAAGACGACATCTTTCTCAGTCTTTGAAAGATTCCTTGCTTGACTTTCCCAAGAAAGATGACAACTTTTTCGAATATTAAACAAGGGAGGAAGACAGGAATGGAAGATCGATGCTTTTTAGGGTTTTGGAGTTAAGTGAAGAGGAACCGACTGTATATAGCTTAGTCGAAACGGGGGAATGCAAAACGTCATAAAGGAAAGTGAAAAAATGCCTCTTAAAAATAACTGCCTTTTTCAAAAATAGATAACTGCCTTTTTAAAAGAAAAATTAACTCTTTTTGAAAAGGAAAAATTGCACTTTTCACGGAAATTGAAGATAGCATAAATAGATAAATGATCGTACCTTTACGAGATTTAATATAAGAGAAAATAAAATAACTTACAGTCAATAACCAAGATTGTCTGAGTCTAAGAGTCTCTAGACTTTAACTTCTTCAAGCTTCAGGATGTTGAGTCTGGAGCGGATGATTTCAAATTGATTTTTCTCCAAAGGCTTTGTGAATATATCCGGCAGTTGGTTCTTTGAGTCAACAAACTGAATCGAAACTTTTCCATTTTGAACATGATCTCTAATGAAGTGATGTCGAATCTCTATATGCTTTGCTCTTGAGTGAAGAATTGGATTTTTGGTAAGATTGATTGCATTGGTGTTGTCACAGTTAATCTCCGTGCATGAATCTTCAATTCCAAAGTCTCTTAGCTGTTGTTTTATCCACAGAATTTGTGAACAACAACTTCCGAGAGCTACATACTCTGCCTCTACTGTAGAAAGAGCTACTGTATTTTGCTTCATTGAAAACCAAGACATTGTCCTGCTTTCAAGTAACTGACAGGTACCCGAGGTGCTCTTTCTATCAACTCTGCAATCGGCTAGATCTGCGTCTGAGTATCCAAGAAGAGTAAAGTCTCACTTTTTAGGATACCAAAGGCCGATGCTTGAAGTTGAAATAATGTATTTGATAATACGCTTTGCAACACTTAGATGAGATTCTTAAGGGTCTGCTTGAAATCTAGCACAAATGTAAACACTAAACAAAATGTCAGATCTAGAAGCAGTAAAATAAAGAAATGAACCGATGATACTCCTGTATAGCTTCTGGTTAACTTTCTTTCCTCCTTCATCTTTGTCTATCTTCAAGGAACTTGACATTGGTATATCAGTCTTTTTGTAATTTTCCAGTCCAAACTTTTTGACAAGATCATTAGCATGTTTTTCTTGATGAATAAAAGTCCATTCCTTCAATTGTTTCACTTGAAGTCCAAGAAAGCAGGTTAGTTCACCCATCATGCTCATTTCAAATTCATCATGCATAGACTTAGAGAATTTCTTGCACAAACTTTCATTAGAGGATCCAAAAATAATATCATCAACATATATTTGAACAAGCAGAAAACTTTTGCTTTCTCTTTTGATAAATAGAGTAGTATCAACTTTACCTTTTACAAAGCCATATTGAATTAAAAACTTACTCAGCCTGTCATATCAAGCTCGAGGTGCTTGTTTTAAACCATACAAGGCTTTTTTTTTTTTTTCAGTCTGAATATTGAGTCTGGCTTCTATGGGTCTTCAAACCCAGGTGGTTGTTCCACATAGACTTCCTCATGGATAAATCCATTCAGAAAAGCACTTTTGACGTCCATTTGGAATAACCTGAAATTCTTATAACAAGCAAAAGTAAGTAATAATCAAATTGCTTCTAACCTTGCTACTGGTGCATAAGTCTCGTCATAGTCTATCCCTTCTTCTTGCGTATATCCCTTGGCCATGAGTCTTGCTTTGTTTCTTACGACTTTTCCTTTTTCGTTCATCTTGTTCCTGAAAACCCATTTAGCTCTAATAATAGATTTACCTTTTGGTTTAGGAGTCAACTCCCTAACATCATTAATACTAAATTGTCTGAGTTCTTCTTGCATAGCTTCAATCCAGCTTTCATCAAATAAAGCTTCTTCTATGCTTTTCGGTTCTATTTTAGAAGTAAGAGCCACAACACTAGACTCTTCGTGCCTTTTGGATCTTGTGTGAATTCCTTCATTAATGTCGCCAATAATGAGATCTTTAGGATGATTTGACTTATGCTTCCAGTTACTGGTTGTTTTGTCAGGTTGATGATCACTTCCTTCATTTGAATCTTCAATAACCATTTGTTGCTGGTCTTTCAGAGTCTGAGCTGTTTCTTGAGATTTAGACTTTGTAGAGTCTGGAGCAGGTTCAGATTCTTCAAGATGAGTCTGAACAGATTCATTTTGCATAGAATCCTGGAATTTGACATTCATTGATTCCTCCACAGATTGACTCTTCTTGTTATAGACTCTGTAGGCTTTGCTTGAGGTAGAATATCCAAGGAAGATGCTTTCGTCTGATTTTTCTTCAAACTTACCAACTCTATCATTTGCATTTTTCAATATAAAGCATTTGCATTCGAACACATGAAAATATGAAACAATAGGCTTCTTTCCTTTGAATAACTCATAGGGGGTTTTTTCCAGAATAGGCCTTAGAAAAACTCTATTGATAATGTAACATGCTGTTGAAACTACTTCAGCCCAAAATCGTGAAGAGATGTTACTTTCAATTAAAAGAGTTCTAGCCATTTCTTGAAGCGATCTATTCTTTCTTTCCACAACTCCATTTTGCTCTGGAGTATATGGAGAGGAGAACACATGTTGAAAACCAGATTCATCACAGAATTTTGTAAAATCTTGATTTTCAAATTCACCTCCACGGTCTGTTCTTATACTTGAGATAACATACCATTTTTCATTTTGAACATTTTTAGGAAACTTTTCAAAGTAAGAGAAGGTTTCAGACTTACTTGCCAGGAAATATACCCAAGTAAATTGTGAGTAGTTATCCACAATTACTAGGCAATATTTCTTACCTCCAATGCTCTGAGTTCTGGTTGGTCCAAAGATATCCATATGTAGAAGTTGCAGTACATGATTAATGGAAACTTGATTTATTGGTTTAAAGGAATTTCTTACATGCTTTCCCAATACGCATGGTGTACATAGATCAGACTTTTGGTATGATAATTTGGGTAGACCACAAACAAGCTTATTTGCTGAATTTTGGCTATTTACTTCATATTGATGTGCCCAAGCTTTCTGTGCCATAAGCTCGCTTCATCTTGAATTGAGATTAGACATTGCGATTCATCTGGTTTCACATCCAAGAGGTAGATATTTCCATGTCTTCGGCCCATGAATGACTGAGTAGAATCTTTACTGGTTTATGAACATATTCCCTCTTGAAAGTTGATTTTGAAACTAGTATCACACAACTGACTGATACTGAGCAGATTGTAGTTGGGTCCTTCCACTAGGGAAACATTGCTTATTGTGAGATTTCCAATCTTTATAGTTCCAAATCTCACAATTCTTCCTTTGCTATTTCCTCCAAATGAGACTTTTCCACCATTTACTTGAACGAGCTTTATGAAGCAATTTGAATCTTCTGTCATATGTCTTGAGCATCCACTATCCAGATACCAATTTACCTTTTTCTTGATAGTGACCTCAAATTCACTGTCTGAATCTGAGTTTGTCTCAGAGTTTGAATCTGAATCCAATTGTGCCATCAGACATATATTGGCATAATTATCATCAGTTTCTTCACACTCTGTATCACTCTAGGTTTCTACTTTAAGAGCCTTTTGATACTTTTCAGCTTTTCCTTTCTTCTTTCTCAGAAGAGGACAGTTGGGTCTGATGTGTCCATTTTTCTTACATTCAAAGCATACTACATCTTTGTTTGATTCATCATCATCAACAGACTTGGTTTGTTGCTTTTGAAAACTCTGTTTCTTTGGATTGAATCTTCTTCCTTTTCTATTCAGCTTTCTGAATCTTCTTATCATGTGAGCAAGCTCCTCATCGTTCATATCGTCTTCAGAATCTATGACATTATAATCATCATTGGATTTTAATGCAATGGATTTCTTATCTTTAGGATCTTCATCTTTATTGATTCGTTCCACTTCATAAGACTGAAGGGTTCCAACCAACTCATCGACAGATAGTGGCATGATTCTTTGTGTCTCTCTTATTGAGGTCTTTATATGATTCCAATCCTTGGAGAGTCCACGCAGTAGCTTGTCTACCTTCATGGGATCAGAAATTGGTTGACCTTGATTTTCAAGACCATTCACGATTTTTATAAAACGACTAAACATGTCAGTTATAGATTCTCCTGATTTTATTTTGAAGGCTTCATATTGACCGAGGAGAATGTTGATTCTGGTCTCTTTCACTCGATCAGTTCCTTCATAGGTGATATGTAATCTATCCCAGACTTCTTTTGCTGTAACACAAGAAGATATTTTGTTATATTCAGTAGGTGACAAAGCACAATATAAAGAATAAATTGCTTTTGCATCAAGAGCTTGTCTCTTGATTATCTCTTCCTAAGTCATTTCACTTGACTCAACAGTTTCTTTTCCTCTCTCTAAGACAAATGCAGCTTTAGGAGTGATTCCTTTTTTCTACAACGTCCCATTCCAGAGGATCCTTTGATCATAGGAACGCTTTCATCTTGTTTTTCTAGATGTTGTAATCCTTTCCATCAAAGTAAGGTGGTCTGGTATTGCTTTGCCCTTCCACCAGCCCTGGAGCTAGCATACTAGCCATGGATCTTTAATTCTGAAGTAAAACACTTCAAATAAAGTGAGTACACAGGCTCTGATACCAATTGATATAGCTAGTATAAGCACCTAGAGGGGGGGTGAATAGATGTAAAAACAATTTCTCGAGATATGAAAGCAATACTAGGCAAACAAAAGAAAGGAAGCTCTCCTTTAGTTAACAAAACGAACTATGATCAAAGTAAAGCAGAGAGTAGGGAAGAGAAAATTGCAAAGTTTATAGTGGTTCGGTTTATTCCAAACCTACGTCCACTCTTCTGCACTGACAGCTCATCGGCTGGATTTCACTATGAACAAAAAAGATGTTACAGCAATGCTTTCTCTTGATTCCACAGTGTAGATACTCTACCACACTTCCTCAAGGTATCTCAAAATATAGACTCTCTTTTACGTACAAGATTTTGCTCAATAAATGAATTGACTAAGAATCAAAGAGCTTCAGACTTTGGAATTCTTCTATTGTGCACCACCTCGAACAACTGGAATGTCTTCCTTTTATACTCCTTTGTTCCATCATACCCGTTGGCACTTACCAAAGGAATTCTTCCAATCTTCCCGTTGGACAGAATCAATTAGGAAGATCATTCGAGCTATTAAAGGAACATGTCGATAGTCCATCAATCCTGCTCGCCCATACAATCAGGATCTTGGTTTCCATAAGTAGAACCTTCCAAGAATACTTCGCCAATCATCGGATCCTTAATCAATCTTGATTCAAATAAAGGAATCCGTTATGTCATATCCAGCTAAGAGATCTTTTCCAGTCGATAAGGTCAAATCTTTAATGAAGCACTCAGTTCTGGATAGCCTTTCTTCAACGGATTAGAAACTGCCAATGAGAATAGACTTTGAGTCTTGAGTCTGGTAGTCCGGAGGTCTTCAGACTTTAATAGTAGAGTCTGCAAATCTTCAGACTAGACTGATAGAAACGTTTTGTCAGCTTCAAAATATTCTAGAAAGATATCTCCAACACTAATAAAGCCCCATTCCACGTAATCTAAATGACGTACCTGGTTTGATTTGATGATGATATAATCTATGTAGACCTCCATGAAGTCACCAATCATGTTGTTGAAGATAAAATTCATGGCCGTTTGGTATGTAGCTTCGGCGTTCTTTAAACCGAAATGTATTACTAGCCATTCGAACGTACTGATCGCTCCTAGACCCCTAAATGTTATTTTATGAATGTCTTCTTCCACTATAAGTATTTAATTACACCCGGAATAGTCGTCCATTAGTGACATAATTTCATTGTTAGATGTGGAATTGACTAACATGTCAGCCGTTGGTATTTAGTACTCATCTTTTGGCATTGCAGCATTTAAGTCACGTAATTCAATACATACTCTTAGCTTTCCATTTTTCTTCTTAACCAAGACCACATTCGAAAGCCATTTAGTATACCACGTAGTTCTTATAAAGCTCGCATATAATAGGTGCTTGACTTCTTCCTTAATCTTTTGTATAACCTCTCGAGCGAAACACCTCAGGGTTTGCTTATGCAACCTAAATCCTTTCTTAATTGGCAATCAATGCTCCACTGTGTCTCTTCCCAGGATTGGCATTTCATGATAGTCCCAAGCGAAGCGATCTTTGTATTTTCGTAATACATTTATTAATCGGGCTTTGAACTCATCATCAAGCAACCTACTTACATAGATGGGATGAGAATGGAATTCATTTCCGAGGTTAATTTCTTCCAATGGGTTTTGGGTTTGCATCACTTTATCATTCTTTTTAATTGGTGATTCATCGAAATCCAAAATGCCGTTAATAGCGTCTATTAGCTGTTCGGCTTGTTTGGCCTAGTAGGGAATGTAACTTATAATGAGGTCTTCCCATGATATAAGGTTCTCCATGAATAACCTTATCTAGACGTCCTGCCAGTTCCTTTTTGGGGACCCATTCAACACTTCCCTTATTGAAATGGTAGAACACAATGCAACTAGAATCAATCTCTGGGGGCCTGTAAACACATGTGCTATCATTTGATGCCCCCTGGCAAACCTTTGTCATGTTTGATGCTTGTGCCCATGTAACACTTAACTTGGCATTGGCCTTGACATACTCAACTTTATCTCCATTCCAGAAGGCGAGCGTTTGGTGTAATGTCGATGGCGCACATTGATTTCCATAGAATCAATTGTTTTTCCAATAATAGGTTATATGACTCATCAGCATCAACGACACAGAAGGAAGTTCTCGAAGTTTTAGATCCCACAATTAGACTGGCAACGAATATGCCTTTGACTTCGGTAACTTCTCCATTAAAGTCCAAAAGTTGAATATTCGATGGGATTATTTACTCATCTTTTCTGCCTAGCTTCCTCAAGAACCTATATGGGATAAGGTTTAAAGTTGATCCTCCATCAACTAATACTCTGGTAACTGGGCGACCATTTACTTTGACACTAATACTCAAAGCCCTCAGGTGATTAGAGAGGTTCTCAGGAGGTTTCTTAAACTCCTTACTTCTTCGTTGTCATAGGAAAATTGTGTTCCTTCCTTTTCATGAACTAGATCCTCCTCAACCATGCTAGGGATAATCTAGTCCATTCTGAATTCATTAGGTAACCTGACCTGAACCATATATGAACTTAAAGGAGAGACTGAATTGGACAACGACCTAGGCATACGTTCTTTGTCTTCATCCCTTGCCTGTGTAGTCATTCTGTCTCTTCCTAACTCTATCGTTACTCTATTTGTGTCTGGCTTCCTTTTCCAAACAAGGTTTTTGGTTTTATAGGGCTTTGGTTTGTGGGTCGCAATTAGTGTTGGCTTAACCTAGGTAATATGGATTTGATTAATTTGCTGCTACAATTGACACCTTCTTCTTTTTCTCTAGACCCTTATTTTATGGGTTCATATTATAGTATCACTTTGGACCTCCTAGATTTGTACCATTCACCCTCTGGTGGATTATGGGGGCACCTTTAGAGTCCTTCAATGATGTGATTGTGACACACGGTTATATTCTCTGGCATCATCATGAAATTAATTTCTCCAGCCAGAAAGGATGACCTTATGGGGATAGGAGGGAGGAAGTATGTAATTCATATAATAGTTAAACTTTCCATTAGGTTGACCTAATGTGTCTATTGTAAGATCTTTTTCATCATACTTTTGTTTGAATGATTTACAGGGCTTTTGACGAGGGGAAAGATCTCCTACAAGAACCACTTCATTCTAGTGAAGTGCATCATAGTATGGTCTAGAAGTCCTTGTACTTTGATACTCGCCAACAGTACGATCCCTTGACGGGTTCTCACGCCCTTTCTAATATGGAGGATTAACAACAATTATCTATCTACAATGAGTGCAAATATGCGGCGATCTATACCTCCTACTTCGAGATCTTATCAAAACCATACCAGTCATCATTGGGAAAGGGTCTATGTCCACCTACATTGGGGACTTCACTTTGTCATTAGCAAACTTTGTTTTTCCTTGTCGAATTCCTTCCTGGATATTCTTCTTTAGGATTGCACAATCAGAAGAGTTACGGCTCCATGAATGATGCCATTTACAATGCTTCTTTCCCACTAATTCTTTCTTAAAGGGAATATTCTATCATTATGTTAGTTTTATTGGACCGTCCACTAGTTATAGATCAAAGATTTCTTCGGCCTTACTAATATTGAAGGAGGAGCAAATCGATTCTTTAGATTTAGCCATGATGCTTGATTTTTCTTTTGTTTTAGTCGGCTTCAATGCCAAGCATATGCGTGGCTTTTTAATGACCATCTTGACAACAGCTACTTCCGCTAGCTCCACTTGTTCTTCATCGGATTCGTTTGTCGCAACAAAGCTAACATCTCCTCTTTGACCCTATCTTTTGTCCTTTTCTTGAAGTAAGCTTTTATGTTTGATTGCTAAGGTGGACAATTGAGATAAGTTTGAATAATGATGGTCTACCATTCTTTCTCGGATTTCGAACTTCAGACCATTAAAGGGTAAATCTACAAATGTTTTCTAAGGCAAAGGAACCAAGCATTTGTTCTTAGCTCTTTTATATCTTGATATGAATTGATCGACCGTTTCAATGCCATTTGTCTCATAGTCGACAAATCAGCAACTGATAAGTTTGGGACAGCTCGCTGGAATTGAGTATGGAAAAGTCATTCCATTTGCTCCCATGAGAAAATCGAATTAGCCGCTAGTGCCATAAACCATGTGAAGGCTGTCTTCAATAGTGAAAGTGGAAACAAGCGCAGCTTCCAATGATCACCACGAGTAGCATCACCATAGTGGGCTAAGAAATAGGTAATGTATTAAAAAGTTGATTGGTCATCTTCTTCAGTGAACAACATGAATTCTAGCGTCTTGAAACCTCGAAGGTATGGAACTGTGTCCATAGAATTTGAATAAGGCTTTCGGTAGACATTTCCTATATGACCAGGATCACCAATATAATTCATTATGGCAGGTTCGACAACCATTTCGTTGTGTGCTGGAATGGCCATAGGTAATCTTGCTACCTGTTAGGCGTCATAATTAGGATGTAACATCAGATTCATGTTCTGTTTTGAAAGCTGATACGCTAAATGTTATGGAACTTGATACACAAGCTGTTGTGAAGCCTGATACACAGGTTGCTGCAAGGCCTGATATACAAGTTACTGTGGAGTTTGGTATACAAGTTGCTGTGGAACTTGGTATACTAGCTATTGCAGAACTTGATACACTTGAGGGATATTCTGGTTAGCTAATGGATTGTTTGCTTGTGATTTAGGATGTATTGGTTGAAAGTCCTAGTTGAGGATATGTGGATTGGCATTTGGGAGCATTGGTTGAAAAGTTTGGTCTTGCCTCTAGTTAAAGGCACTGGTTCTTGGCCTCTAACCGAAGCTAACACTGTTCTTTGGTTGTCGACAGCTACATGTATAGGTGGTGCATTAGGTTGAACTGTAGACATAACACTAGGGATACTCATAGCATGCTGGGCATTTTCATTAACAGAAAATGGTGTATCTTGACGAGGTTGCTGCCCAGTTATGCCGTTAGGATCAAAGGTTCCTTGGGGATTAAACCCACTGTTTTGGGTTGTCGAAATCATTTTTCTCATTTGCAGGATCCTTATGGGTGCTAAGGAACCGTACCTTGTCATTGTGGGAACATTCCCATTTTGGGGTTGGGCGAAGCCAATTGGAAACCCATGTTGCCCTTGCACACATTCGTGATAAGTAGTGATTATCAACAGTCTCACCACACCAGTCATCCGTCTCATCATGTAATCAGCGAAGTCATTCTAAGTTTCTTCGATGGCTTGCCTCATTGACGAGAGCATGATAAGGATCCTTTCCACTGATCTTCTTAGTTCTTCCACCTATTGCCTTTGGATATCTGCATTCTCACCTTAAGTCTGATTTAAGGCAGGCTACACAGATGATGACTCTGCACGTGGGATATCCTCCATCAATGGCAAGGGTTTGTTTGTGGCTCCATCTATATTGTTGTGACTTCTTGTGTATAGCATATCATATTCTTTGACTAACACCTTAGCACCGAGCGTGCCAAAAAGATGTTTCGTTGATTTTGCATCCTGCAATGAAATATCTTTCATCAAGTATTATATTTCGATTTTTATTACAGGAGACTTAGGTTCTGTATTAGCTTAGGATAGAGATGGCCAAATGCGAACAAGACTGTACACTTTATAGTTTCGAATTCAAAGAAGTTGTTGACTTAGCACGAGTTTAATATCAATGATAATCAATGCTGGAACCTAACCAATGATATTAAAAATAGTGAAAACTCATAAAAAATTAAAGTAGTTTATACAATGTTGAAGATGCTTTGACAACACTTGATATTAACAAGACGCCTAGAAGCACCGCTCTCTACTAAGTTTGAGGAAACAACATTGGAATCTAATTAAGGACACTGGACAATGAGGACAACACCTAGTGTACACTGCTCTTAGATGGATATGAGGACACAACATCAGAATCTAATTGACAACATTAAACAATGATAATAACACCCAGCACACACTGCTCCCAGATGTGTATGAGGATACAACATCGGAATCCAATCGATGACACTAATAGGTTAGCATTGAAATCTAATTAACAACACTAACTAGGATATAGATATTTGCTGGAATTGAATCTACAATGGGAATCTTAAGCTATAACTAGGCTAAACTAAATAATGATAAAAACAAGATAAAAGTCATTTTGTGTGTTGTTCAGGGGGCTTCTTTGTTGGACTGTCTGTGGTATTTATAGGCCAATCTAGTAATTGGCAATGGCAGTTACTTCTTCCTCAAAAGTGGCTCCATGTTCTATGTTGAATTGCCTTATCCACATCTAGTTTTTGGCTTATTCGGCAACATTCTTGTGGCTTGTTCAGCAAGGATTAACTGTTCTTCTTGAGTTTGGCGCCTTTTTAACCGTTTCCGCTTATTACCACCATCAATGTTGTGTCTTCATCGGTAACCCTTGGCTTTGATACATGGCAACCAACTGCTTCATTTTTGAATTAGGTCTTTACTTGTATTTCTATTGAAATTCTGTCCAAGGTTTCTCAAAGTCCTTGACTATCCTTTATTTTACAACCACTTATGGGCTGCGCCCATGTAGATTATGGCCCGTATACGACCATCGAGGGTGATTTTAGAATTTCAGTCCCTCGTGACCAACACATGCTTGTAGGGGTTTTTGGGTGTCAACACTGGGATTCGGGTTTAGAGGGTTGAATTAATGGTGTTCGCACCGTTCGCTATTATGAGCTCCTTCGTTGGTCGTAGCTCTGCCGAGGGGATGACTGTTTTGACTGCTGTCACTTCGGCGGCCGCGACGCTGTGGTGGTTGTATGGGCGATTTCGTTTTGCTATGGCTAAGGCACAGAGAGCGGATGGTTTGATGCTCGTGGTCTGGCTGTGGTCTTTGATCAATTATTCAAATCGTGTCGATCTGTGATGGGTTTACTTTTGCCCGAAAACAAATCCCACCTTTTTTGCTTCAAAAACATCCCTTACTTTAGAAAAAGTGCCATTAATCGTCCCTATTTAAGTCTGGCAATGGAATTTGCCGACCAGGCGTCAAACTATTTTTTGGCATGGATTTTTGTTTCCTTTTGTTTGGCGATGTGTATTGTTTTTTCTTTTTTCAAATGTTGACCACCTAAATCAAAAACTCACAAAAATTAACAACCATAGCAATGCAAAAACTAAGGAAAATTCCCAAAAATGCCCTGAAGTGTCCCCATTTTCTCAAATAAAGGCTTAAAGTAAACATTATTTCAAATAAGGGTCTGAAGTGGCATTGATTGTTTCAAATAAGGGCCTGGAGTAGTCATGGTTATTTCAAATAAGAGCCTGACTTCACCTCCGACCAGTCAAGGCCGTTTTTGTCCAAATTTTCTTTTCTAGCATTGGTTGATGAGGGCCTGTAAGGACTCGCTGGCAGTGGGCAAGGGCTTGTAGGTCCTCGCTGGCTACTAGCAAGGGTAGTCAAGCCCTCGTGGATGGCTGTGAGGGGTAGCCTCCCCCAAGGTGAGGGTTGCCTTGCCAAGGCAAGGCCGCCCCTCTCCTGTGGCGAGCGTAGGTGGCCCTCACTGAATTGGGCAAGGGCAACCCTCGCCCAACCCTTTGTAGGTAGCATTAGTGGTCGGCTGGCCACTAGCGAAGAGGAAGAAGTACTAGAAAAAAAGGAAAAAAAAGGAAAATGATAAATGACAAATATATCCTTGATTGCTGCGAAGTCAGGCCATTATTTGAAATAAGCATAACCACTTCAGACTCTTACTTGAAACAAAATTCATTTCAAGCCTTTATTTGAGAAAGTGATGGTACTTCGGACTCTTATTTGAAATACGATCTACTTTGAACGCTTATTTGAGAAAATGAGAGTACTTCAAGCCATTTTTTGGAATTTTCCCCAAAAACTATGATTAGTGTTAAATTATGTCTCGAGTTTGAGCGTTTGCAAAAACACGATTCGCTTGGATAAAAAAAAGGGGGAGCTATCACCGTGGTAAGAATATACGAATTTCCTATGCGCAAGCTTGCCGAAATTCTTATCCACGGTGGGGCCCAAACACACAATATTCCAGGATTTCTTTTAGTGGATGAAGTCCCCTGCTCGCGAAGTCCTCTGCACGTGTAAGAAAGGTGGGGCCCAAGGTCAAACCTTTGACCTTGGGCACACACACACATGTTTAGCGTCAAAGAAAGAAGCTAAAATCGTGGTGGGCCTAGGTCAAAGTTTGACCTGGGCCCACGTATAAAAGCATAATTTGCAGGTCTTCTTTCCCTTTGACGAAAGGAAAGCCACTAAAGCCTACGTAGAAGAAAGCTGCGTTCACGCTGCACGTCTGCCGAAGACGAGCTGCACAAAAGAAAGAAAAGGAAGCTTGAGATCTTTTCTTTTTGGTGTACAACTTGAACGCATGATATTTTTGTACTGTGAGTTTATATCCAAATGAGTTTTTTATTTTTATTTTTATTTATAAACACTGTGGATTTTGGGTTAAAACTAGGTATGGGAAACACTCGAGCGTGTGAGCGATTGTAAAGTTTGATTCTCCGATTATAGTAGATTATTTGATGTTGGCTCTCCCCGTGGATGTAGGTACTGATACTCAAATCGAACCACGTAAATTTCTCGTGTCCTTATTTTTCTCGTTTATTTCTTCGGCGATTTTGCGTTGATGCGTATTATATCCCAACAATTGGTATCAGAGCTTGGTTGGGATCGGATTTCTTGATTGTGATTTGGAGCTTTGGCTTGTCTGATTATTATCTGGTAATTACGTTATTGCAATTATGTCTGAGAGGAAATCTGAAATTGAGCTGTTTAACGGGAGCAACAACTTTGTGTTCTGGAGCATCAAGATGCGGGCATTATTGACAACACAAGGTTTGGCCAAGGCACTGGATGGTGAAGATGAGTTGCTAATTATAATGAAAGCCTCCGAGATGGTAGAGCTAATGGAAAAAGCAAAGAGTACAATCTTGTTAAATTTGTCGGATGAAGTTTTAATAGAGGTTGCTAAGGAGAAGGATGCCGCAGCATTATGGGCAAAACTTCAAGCACTCTATGTGAAGAAAGGTTTGAACAATCGCTTGTACATGTTAAAGAAGATGTTTCAATTTAGATATACTGAAGGTACGTCTATTAGAACCCACCTAGATGAATTTAATAAACTCATGATGGATCTGAAGAATGTCGGTAAGATACTTGATGATGAAGAACATGGCATAATGTTTTGGCCTCTTTATTAGGGTCATGAGAGCACTTTACTGGTTCACTGTTGTAGGGGCGTACTACAATTACCTCAGAAGAGGTAAAGTCTGATTTATTCTTTAAAGAGTGGCAGAGAAAGTTGCGAGATGACGGTTTGATGCAAGGAGTAGTGCAAGCACTAACGATTCGGGGTAGAGAATAACATCGAGGGCCTACTAGTAGCAGAGGTAAAAGTAGATCGAAATCATGCCATAGAAAGTCCAAGGGACGCGTGAAGTGCTTTGAGTGTCACGAGGAGGGGCACATCAGGAGAGATTGTCCAAAGCGAAGGAATAAAGTTGATAGGTATAATGCCACAAGTAGTGTGGCAAACGTTGCTGAGGGGAGCACTAGTGATGCATAAGCTATTTTATGTGTGACTGCTATTTCGTCAGGAGACGAATAAGTGCTAGATTCGGGGTGTTCTTATCATATGACGCCTCATAAGAACTGGTTTACTACTTACCGGGCTGTAGATGGTGGTAGGGTTCTTTTGGGGAATAATGCAGTTTGTAAGGCTGTAGGGATAAGGACAATTCGGATCCAGATGAACGATGGGGTGGTGCGCACATTAACAGATGTGAGGCATGTACTAGAGCTCAAGAAGAATCTTATGTCTCTAGGGATACTCGATGACATCGGGTGTAGGTACACTGCTAAAGGTGGAGTATTGAAGATCTCTTGAGGTGCCATGACAATGATGAAGGGGAAGAAAGGAGTTTGGGACACCTGGAGTGCCAAAACTTGGCACGAAGGGACACTTAAGTGCTAAAACTTCGGAAATGTACACTTAATTGCTAGTTTCGGAGTAAAGTGGAACACTTAAGTGCCACTCGGACCAAAATTCGGCCAAATTGCTGACGTGGCAATTTTCCGACAAGTTAGGTGCAAAACGGCGTCGTTTTGCTCGCTGATGTGGAGAGAAAATGCAAAACCGACGTTTTATCTCTGATGTGTAAATAATCAATATAAAAATTAATTAAATTAAATTTAAACTTAATTTTATTTAAAATATTCTAAAAAATAAAAAAAACTTAAAATTAATAAACCTAAAATTGAAAATCCTAAAAATTAAAAAAACTTAAAATTGAAAAACCTAAAAAATAAAAAAACTTTTAACTAAAAAACTTAAAATTGAAAAACCTAAAAAAATAAAAAACTTAAAATTGAAAAACCTAAATATTTAAAACTTAAAAATTAAAAAAATTAAAATTAAAAAAACTAAATAATTAAAAACTTAAAATTAAAAAACCTAAAAAAATTATAATTAAAAAACCTAAAATTTAAAAATTAAAATTAAAAAACCTAAAATTAAAAAATAAAAAAAAAATAAAAAAGCGTGGTGGGGACTTAAGGGGGCAGCTGAGGGCTGAGCCCTCGTCGCCGCCGCCGCCGGGAAGGGCCGGCAATGGAGGGGGGAGGGTCGGCTGGGGTTGTCGGCCCCCGGTTGATCGGTGGAGAGGGCCGCGAGCCCTCACCGGATCGCGGTGAGGGCTGCAACCCTCGCCCCAGATCTAGGCGAGGTGTCGCGGGCCCTCGCCGCCGGTTGGCCTGCATCGCCGGCCCCTGGCTAGGGCTCGAATACCCCGGTCAATGCTCCCCCCACCGTCGCCGGCCTTTCCTGGCAACGGTGGGGAGGTGGCGAGGGCTCGCAAGCCTTTGCCTAGATCTAGGGCAAGGGTCGCGGCCCTCGCTGCGATCCGACGAGGGCTCGAGGCCCTCGCCGCCAGTCGGCCAGGGGCTAGCGACCCTAGCCGACCCTCCCCTATTTGTTGCCGGCCCTTTCCGGCGACGGCGGCGAGGGCTCAGCCCTCAGCCGCCCCCTCTGGCTCCCCCCCCCTTTTTTATTTTATTTTTAGGTTTTTGAATTTTAGGCTTTTAAATTATAAGTTTTTTTTTTTAGGTTTTTTAATTTTAAGTTTTTTAATTTTTTAGGCTTTTCAATTTTAAATTTTAAATTTTTTAAGTTTTTTAATTTTAAGTTTTTTAATTTTAAGTTTTTTAATTTTAAGTTTTTAATTTTTTATGTTTTTATATTATATGTTTTTTTTTATTTTTTAGGTTTTTCAATTTTAAGTTTTTTTAGGTTTTTTAATTTTAATTTTTTTTATTTTTTAGAATATTTTAAATAAAATTAAGTTTAAATTAAATTTAATTAATTTTTATATTAATTATTTACACATCACACACAAAACGACATTGTTTTTGCATTTTCTCGCCACGTTAGAAAGCAAAATGACACCGTTTTGCACCCAACTCGCCGGAAAATTGCCACGTCAGCAATTTGGTTGGATTTTGACCGGAGTGGCACTTAAGTGTTCCACTTTACTCCGAAACTGGCACTTAAGTGTACATTTCCGAAGTTTTGGCACTTAAGTGTCCCTCCGTGCCAAGTTTTGGCTCTTGGGTTGTTCTTCTGCCAAGAAGAAAGTGAATACTCTTTATCATTTACTGGGAGAGACCGTGACTGGAATCACTGCAGTTTCATTAGGTGAGGCAGATTTTAACTTGACTCAATTATGGCATATACGTTTGGGGCACATGAGTGAGGCATGTATGACGATGCTAAGTGAAAAAGGGTTGTCGAAAGGTCAAAAGACAGGGAAGCTGGACTTATATGAGCACTGCATCTATAGGAAGCAGCACCGACTCAAGTTTACTATACCTATTCATTTGACCAAACGATAAGTTAAATATATTTATTCAGATGTTTGGGGCCCATCTTCGGTTCCTTCGAAAGGAGGTACTCGATATATGTTGACATTTATTGACGATTATTTGAGGAAGGTATGGCTATACTTTCTGAAGCACAAATATGAAGTGTTTGATTGGTACAAGAAATTTAAGGCATTAATTGAGAAGCAGTCATATAAACAAATCAAGTGCCTGAGAACCGATAATGACATAGAGTTCTGTGGTAAAGATTTTACCGAGTTCTGCGAGAAAGAAGGTATTGTGAGACACCGCATAGTACCCGGGACACCACAGCAGAATGGTGTGGCAGAACAGAAGAATAGAACTTTGCTTGAGCGAGCTCGATGCATGCTTTCGCATGCAGGACTTGGTAAGGAATTTTGGGCTGAAGTAGTGAATATGGCATGTTACCTGGTTAATTGATCTCCATCATCTGTTATCGAGTGGAAGGCTCCTGAGGAAGTATGGTTGGGGAAACTTGTTGATTATTCCGGATTATATATATTCGGATGTCCTGCGTATGCTCATGCAAGTGATGGTAAGCTTGAGCCGAAGGCGAAGAAGTGCATATTTCTGAGTTATGCACATGAGGTAAAAGGTTACCGGCTATGGTGCACTAATTCCAGATCACCCGATTTTCTAATCAGCAAAGATATGATCTTCGACGAGACTGCAATGCTTCAACGGAGGAGTTTTGAGATACAACCAGCAAAGGAGACAGATCATGGTGTCATCAGTGAGGTGAAGCTTTAGGTGGAGACTCCGGAGACCTCGAAGGTAATAGAAGTTGAGACTGCAGATGATGTTGTAGTTCCTAAAGTTGGTGATAATGAACAATCAGCACAACCGCAGCACACTATAGCCGTAGATAGATAGAGAAGACAAATTAAATCACCAGTACGTTATGGTTATACATATATTGTTTATGCATTGACTGTAGGTTATGAGGTGGAGACAGGTGATCCTTCGTCTTACTCTGAGGAGATGGCTAGTTCGGAGTCGTTGTAGTGGCTAGGGGCTATGAGTGAAGAGATGGAATCATTCCATCAAAATCAGACATGGGAGCTGGTCAAAGTACCCAAGAGCCAAAAGATTATCGGAAGTAAATGGGTCTTCAAATAGAAATAGGGCATTCCAGGTGTCGAGGCAGCGAGGTATAAGGCGGGACTTGTGGCGAAGGGATATACACAATGTGAGGGCATTGACTACAATAAGGTGTTCTCTCCTATGGTAAGACATACTTCTATTCGTGTTTTACTTGTCTTAGTTGCTTTGTAGGATCTCGAGTTAGAGCAACTAGTTATGAAAACTGCGTTTCTTCACGGTGAGTTGGAGGAACATATTTACATGAAGCAATTAGAGAGATTTGCTATTCCAGATAAGGAAGATCATGTTTGCTTGTTAAAGAAATCTTTGTATGGGCTGAAATAGTCTCCTACGCAGTGGTATAAACGTTTTGATGCTTTCATGGCTAATCAAGACTATTCGAAAAGTCAAATGGATAGCTGCGTTTACTATAGGAGATTGGAGAGTGGTTCTTTGATTTATCTACTCTTATATGTTGATGATATGCTGATAGCAGCTAAGAATATGTTTGATATTGATATGCTGAAGAGGCAGTTAAATGCTGAATTTGAGATGAAAGATTTAGGTACTGCAAAGAAAATATTGGGTATGGAGATTTTGCGTAACAGGACTGCAGGAGTTTTATGTTTATCTCAGAAGAAATATATTGAGAAGATTGTGACACATTTTAATATGCAATCGACAAAATCTGTAAGTACACTTCTAGCGAAGCATTTTAAACTTTCAGATAAATTATTACTGCAAACTGAGGAGGAGGAGGAGGAGCATAGGTGTGAAATCCTAGTTTTTAGGTTTTGATTTCGATTGGATGAGTTGAGCCTTTCATTAACATGACTATAGTATTTTTCTCTAAGATGGCCACTATCACGTCCTGAACCAAGTACGCGAACATCCCACCATGGTCATGCAAAAGCGAGGTTCCTAGGCATGTTGCCGACCCATTCTTTTTAATCGCACGTGCCGAAAGTGTAATGAAACCATTGACAAATATATACGGGATAGGAAAGTAGGAACCAAACTCATTCACAATCATACTTTCATATATATACATACACACTAGAGTATATGTACACCAAAAGCCAGTCTACAAAAAAGATCGGTCCACTAAAAAGGAACGGTCCTATGACTACTAGTCAGACTCGTTCGCCGATTCTTTAGACTCCACCTCCATAGACCCTCGGGCTTCATCCTCCACAACTACCATCTACGGACTTGAAAATGGTTATTCAATAACTAGTGAGACAACATCTCAGCAAGTTCGTCCCCTAAACCCTATTAGAAAGGAAATACACCCTAGGATGGCCTAGCCACATCATCACAACAAATAGACTCACCTTTGCCTCAATTCCTTCCTGCAGGTTAGTACAGTTCATAACACTCGATCACATGCAGTAATACAATCTTAAACAATTAGAACGCAATCACTTTCACATATCAAACTACTACAGGAGTCCTAATTATAAGACTAAATCGTTATGATACGTCTCATATCGTGCCACATAATTCCGTCCCATAATCCGATTCATCAGCAACACTCAGCATGCGTTTCAATTGTTATTCACTGCCACATACGGGCATAGCCTACTCACATTTCGGCTATTTACTGGCCTTTAGCCAGGCATCGTCTCCCCATCGCGGAGCACGGCGTCGTCACCACTTGACGGCGTTCCCAAAGGAGCATGGGCCAGAATCTACCGCGACCCGTATCCGTTGTATGGGGCATCCCATATAGGGGCATATCCAGCTCAACAGCTTAGGACGGTTTCCTCTTAACCAACACACGACAACTCAAGGTCGGCCTAGGATACCATGCATTTCACCCAAATGCCTCGATTTAAAATAATAATCATGGCTTCTTTTCTTTGTATTAAAAACATCCGAGAAAGTAGTCGTGCGTGGACACACATCAATTCGAACCAGAAAATTGATACTTTCATTTTTCAAATCCCACTGGTTGATATAATACTTAAAATTCATTTTCAATGTCAAAACTCGACACCTGGGATTTTCTTGATAAAATCCATACTTTTCACAATCAGCACCCAATTTGCAATATCTAACAATCAATTGCATAATCTAAATACATCACAGCAGTCAGCACAGAATTCTATCGACTGACTATCTCGGAATTATTTTCGGAAAATAATAAATAATTAATTATATTCCGAAAAATAAATAAATAATAATATTTTATTAATTAAATATAAAATATATTTTTATTATATAAATAAATAAATTCGAAATAATTAAATAATCTAAAATAATTAATTAAGGCCAAATCAAGATTACACTAATTTAAACATATAATTAGCCCTAATTAATTATCAACTAAACTAATCCAACTACTTAATCTAATTAGCTTACACTAAGCTAATATATCCACCTAAACTTCACTTAACTTAATCTAAACATCCCTTAAGCATGATTAACCTCTCTAAGCGAGGTTTAGAGGATAAACTCATCCGATTAACGAATCGAATGGACCAAAGCGACGGGGACGCCGCCGGGAACAACATTCCTCAAAGCGGGCCAAGCTTCAGGGGTCAGGAAGCCAGCCAAAACGGGCCAAAACTCCGCTGCGATACCCACAAAACCAGTTGTCGTTTGGGGCCTAGAAGGAGTAGATCCGGTGCCGGTTTGGGGCGAGCAAGGGCGGCAAGGACTAGGCGGAGCTCTGACGGCGACTGGCAGTGGCTTTGGTAGCCTTGGCGATGGCGAGCAGTGGCTGGACGATGGCTTGGATGGTCGGATGAAGGTGGGATGTGCACGGCTTGCGGTTGGAGCAACGAGCTAGCGAGCGGAGCAGCTTGTGTGCGGACGAGCGGCGACGGTGACCTCGGCTGCTTTGGGGATCGAACAGCGGTGGTGCGACTTCGACGGTTGCTGGCCAAGTTAAACGACGTCGGGTGGTGTTGGGCGAGTGAGGATGCATGGCGGAGCGGCGAGCTGGCGAGGCATGCGCGGACGAGCAGCGACAGTGGCGACGAGCAGCTCTGGCGACGAGCGAGCAGGCGACCGAGTAGGCAATTAGGCGTCGCGCGAAGGGGGTCGGACGAGCTGGTTTTTGCTCAGTCTTCTCTCTCCTCTCCCATCGGTTCCCAAGGAAGAGAACGATGAAGAAGATGATGTTGATAGGTGCTTTTTGGGGGCAATTGTGCACCCTACACTTGTCCAAATCTCCTCAACTTAGGCCCCACCATGACCTCATGTGACATCACTTCCCACTCACTCAAATCTTCCACAACAATCCTCCAATGGATCTATTTTGCTTAGTCCACCATGGCATACGAATTTCCTATATTTGTACACCAAATTTCTTTGAATTTCATTCAATTATCTTTTAATTGAACCAAATTAAAGTCTATAAAATTAATCCAATGTCACCACACTTTAATTCACATCTTTACTTGACCATAGAACCATCTTGAGTCCTAAAAGTACGACCAAAAGCAAGCCTACTAATTTTCTGAATCAAATTAACCATACTTTGATTATTTGCCGAAAAACTCGGTTTGCATGAAAAATCTTCCGAAAATGAGTTGTCGTTCATAAAATGATTTGTGACACAACATAACTCTCAATTTCTGAATTCAGGTTTGTTTTCATGGTTAATTTCAATTCAGCGTGAATTTAGTGCTGACTAATCTACTAGGTAGCTTTTAGGAAATTTTTTTGCATTTGACTTGTGGTTGATTATTCTCAAGCCACAAAGTACATCTTCAAAACATTGGTGACTCTCGATTGTCGTAGAAATCTCAATGTTTCAAATATGAACACAGGATACCAAAACGACAGAAGAATCGGTCTAGTGCCGATCGACAATAATTGTGCAATTAGGTGGAATCACCCACACTTAATCACATACCTTTGTCGAGTTAACCTATCACCGAACTTCTAATCGATCTTACTGTGTTGTAATGATCTCTTGCATATTTGCACGGTCGAGCAATTGTTTCCTGGTCGAATTCTCAAGTCTAATGCGTTAAAATCCTTTAACGACTTCACCTGATAGACTAGTTATCCCATGAGTGATCAGTTCAAGGAAAAGAACTATAAGCACGTTAATGAAATGCCCAACTATTTCGATCAAAATCAGAACCTGAAATTCAGGATGTCACAACCACTCATGAGATAACTGACTTATCAGGTGAAGCCGTTAAGGAATTCTAATTCAATAGACTTGAGAATTCGACTAGGAATCGACTACTCGACCGTGCTAGTCTGCAAAGGTCATTACGGCACAGTTAAAAATCGATTAGAGATCAGAGATAGGTCGGTTTGATTGAGATGTGTGGCTAAACGTGAGTGACTCCACTAAATTGGAAAATTCTCATCAATCGGCACTAGACCGATTTTTTCTATCATTTTGGTACCCTGTGTTCGTATTTGAATCATCGAGATTTTTACGACCACCGAGAGTCGCCAGTGTGTTGGATGGGTTCATTGTGGTTCAAAGAAAATCGACCACGGATCAATTGTACCAAAAATTCCTAAAAGCTATCCGGTAGGTAAGGTCACGCTAAAAGTGCGTTTGGTTAAAAATAACCGCAAATTTAAATTCGATTTCGGAAATTGAAAGTCCTGTCATGTCATGAGTCAGTCTAAGAACATCGACTCACCTTTTGAGGAAATTCTAGAGAGTTCGGGATTTTTCGAGAAATCGAGATGGACGATTTAGAAATACGTTTTGGCCAATTTGAAGAGACTTTTGGCATTTGGTGTAAGTGAATTGGTGAATGGAAGTTGTTTGGGCTTTTTTTGCGTTCGAATTAGACCTCAACCGGATTTGTTTGTTCAGAAAATCGGATGCCAAGAAAAATGAAATAAAAGTCGATTTCGAAGAAAATTCGTGGGACCGTCTTATTTTGGCTTTCAGCGGGACTTCAAATTGGACAAGTGGGTATAGAATTTGGCCTGGCTTGACCAATTGAAATTGTTGTGTGGAAGTTGAACAAAACTATAACTTGGTTTTGTTTTGTTTTCTCCTTCTTTTCCTTTGGACCCACGCCCCACCTCACGCACGCTTTCTCTCTCTCTCTCTCTCCACGTTTTTCTTTTCCTCCACACCCGCACTCGTCCCCTCTCTCTCTGCCGTGTTCCTCTTTGTTTCCCATTTCATTGACTTGGTCAATTATCTCTCACCATTTCACACGTTTTCTCCATGGCCCACCACCTGCCGACACCCCCCTTCCTTTATCCCTTCTCTTCTTAATTTTCTGCTTTGGTTATTTCCTTATGTTCGGTCAAAGGACCAGCGGTCCACGACCTCTCTCTCTCGTCCCTCTTTTGTTTCTTCTTCACGGACTTCTCTCTCTCTCACCGAGGCTTGCTACTTCGATGGTCTCATTTCATTGCTGCCCCATCGAAGACAGCAACTTAGCCCACGCATCAACCCGTCTACCCATCTTCAACGTTGCGTCTTCATGCTTCGGTAAAACCAGCGAAACCGAAGCTGCATCTTCAGCTATTTCGTTGACCCAGCAGACCTTTGTTTCTTCCTCCACCGACGAGTCCAACGAAGCCAGGTACTCCCACCTTTGTCCATCGCAAAGCCTCTCCCATCTTCAGCCACAAAGCCAGCCTGTATCTCCATCGAGTCCATCAGGGAACGGCCATCTTTTGGCCACCGATCAGCCGCACTGAAGCCGCAACTCAGCTTAGCCCCCTTTGAATTAGAACTGGGCAACAAACGCGAAGCCTTGTGTGGCCGATTTTGGCCCCGGTTGGCGGACCCGCTTTGAAAAGGATCGAGCTTCGTCGCGTGCTCGTCAATTTGATCTGAGCGGATCTTTGATCAAGTAAGTCTTGCTCACTAATCCCTTCTTAGTTTGCTAATGATTCTTAAGGGTTGATTAGATTTAATTAAGTGCAATAAGGTGGTTATATTAGTTTAGAGTAATTTAATTAGTGACTTAATGATGCATGTTAGGTGTTTAGTTCATGCAATTAGCAAATAGAGATGTACTTCTATTTATTAAATGCATCTCGGGATTTTTCCCGATCCGTTCTGGCGTCCAATTAGGCATTACGGGCCTAAATTGGATTTTTAGTATTTATTTATTAATTTTCGAAATTAATTTAATTAATTCATTATTTTTCGGAAATTATGCTGGGATAGCCGACAATCGAAATTTTATGCCGATTGTTATGGTGCAGTCCGTTTATTTATTTGAGCTCTACGTTGTGTTGAATTGAGTTGATTGTGCAATTTGATGAATTATTCATAAATTGATTGAAATTGAGTAATTGATTGGTAAATGGCCGAGTATGATTATTTAGTGCCAATAATGCTTTAATGGGCTATTAAGTGGAGAAGATTATGAAAGTGAACTGAATATACTATTGGCTAAGACCAATCGGGTACGTTAATATCGGGTATGGTAAAGATGGGAAAGAGACAGTTAGTGCATGGCTCTGTGATTAAATATATCACCTCGGCGAAAACGGCGCCCTAGAAAAGACACGTGGCTCAGCGATTAGTACATTACGTTGGTGAATATGGCGCCTTAGAGAAAGCACGTGGGTTCGGTGATTAAGTATGGCATATTGAAAGGGCACGTGCGCTTGATGATTTGATGCATCACCTTGGTGAATTTGGCGTCTTAGAGAATGCGCGTGGGCCCAATGTTTGAGTACGGCATCTTGAAAGGGGCATGTGGGCTCAATGATTTGATGCATCATCTTGGCGAATTTGCTGCCTTAGAGAATGCACGTGAACCCAATGATTAAGTATGTCATCTTGGCGAATAGGTTGCCTTAAAGAATGCATGTGGGCTCGGAGACTTGGTAGGTCATCCTGGAGAATACACGTGGGCTTGATGACTAGATATCCCATCTTGGAAAACGTACGTGGGCTTGTTTAGTAGATATGTCGTTTTGGAAAAGGCACGTGGGCTTGGAGACTTGGTACGTCGTCCTGGAGAATGCATGTGGGCTCGACGACTAGATATTCCATCGTGGGGAATGTATGATATTGAGTGAAATGACCAATAAACGGTCCGATTGACATGTAATCGACTAGGTCGATTGATCGAGATATCGATCTGTGATTGCTTGGGTGCTTTTTGAACTGTACTAATATGCAAGTGGAATCTGAGGTCAAGGTAAGTCCTCTGACCCGTGTGTGCATAAGTAGCTCGTATGGCGTATTGGTTTACTAATCGGTTCTTAGGGAGTAAAACTTGCTGAGACGTAGTCTCATCCCCATTGTGGGACAACATTTCAGGACCCTGAAGATGAACCTGAAGAGGAGCCGGAGGAGGATCTCGAGGATGATCCAGAGTAGGACCCAGATGAGGATTGAAACCCCCACCTTGTTTTGCAATCCCAATGGATGAACTAATAGGTGATAGATCAGACTTTTGTGAATAGTATTGTAATATATGTATTATGAGGTTTGCTTGTATAAAAGTGTGGTTATGGTTTTTCAGTTTTGAAAAATATAGCCCTACTTTTCTATCCTATATTTTTATTTTCTGGGGATTGTTTATATGCTTCCGCATGCATATTAAAATGAAAGGGTTGGTGATGTGTCATGGGATGTTGATATTAAATCAACCAAGGTGAGGGATGGGTGCGTGCCCGATGATCGGGGCGTGACATCCCCTTTTTGTGGTATCAGAGCAGGTTAATAGTTGGAGTGATAAGGTGCGATGAGTCATGGGATAGTTAGTAGGAAGAACTTTTAATTCATGCTGGTGCATGTTTGTGGTAGCTGATTGGTAGAATTGTTTGTGGATGTGGATCACTCAAATTCTAATACGATATTGGAATTAGAAAACATGTTTCTATAAAGAGCTTGTAGTATGAGTGATCAGGAGCTAAGAACTCCTAGTAAGAGGACGATAGCTTCTATGACTCGGGAAAGAACGCCGACGAGGATCGGTGCCCGAGGTGGTTGTGGCAGAGTGTTGGCTTAGGCCAGCGCGAGTGTAAAAGTACCGCAATAGGTTTGTACTAAGAGTGTAGCAGCATCGAGTGATCCTACGTCTAGCAGGATCGTTCAGGCCCAACTTCTCCCAAAGAGTTTGTTGAGCCAATAAGCTCAGGATCAAGCTGCTGTTGCTGCCACTCCTGCCGAGGTCCAACTTGGATTTGTGATTGAGAAGCAAGCTACCACATCTGGGCAAGGTTTAGTAAGATAAAGATGGAAACCAGTTTGGAAAGGAGTCTATGACTAGAAAAAGATATGCTATTCCGCCCATCAAGAAAGATGGGTTAGGCAAGTCCACGTCGAATCAGAATGTTGTGTGTCGTGGAAGACGACATGAATTAGCTCTGTGCCATGTTAGGACAGGTGGTTGTTCTGATTATGACCTACAGGGTCACTTGGCAAGTGATTGTTCTCGAAGGTTAGTGGGATCATAGGAGCAGTTGCCGTCATCACTGATGAGATTGTAAGTGTCATCACCGTTGATAAGATAAGATCAGCGAATGCGTGCCGTAGAAAATACCATAGTAGTTTTTGGAACAGGCTTCCAATACAAGAAAGAGTGCATGCTGTCATCTGACAGGAAATAGAGGACTCACCAAGTGAGTGCCAAAAGTATGGAAGGAATGCATAATTTAATCCTATGCTTGAGTATAACTGGAGCGTACTTTGATGGTGGTCAGCATGGCCATCAGGTGAGGGATTGTCAGTTAGAGTTCAGGAAGAACACCAACGTTGCTATCGCAGATAGGTTGCCACTAGGATGGCGAAAGGGACAAGAATGGAACCGACCATACACTGATCAGAGAAATAATGCATTGAAGAAATTTTTATCAGAGTAGTGCTTCAGAGTTTCGGGGATTAAATTGTGAAATTTTAGCTTGTGTGTTAAGATTGTAAGAGAAGAACCATTGAGTAGAGTTGTACTTGATTGGCTGTTGGAGTACAACTATATCGCCAAGTGTGGAAGGAATTAGCTCCCGGAGCATCTTGTGGTGACAAATTGGTATGGTGGAGTAACCTAGCTTATTCTGGGAGCATGTAGAAGTGCCAAGTTTTATTGAGAGTTGAGAAGGGTCCTCGACTTCCTTAATCTCATCACATGAGGCAACCCGTTTGTTAGACGGGGATTGCCAAGATGGCTTGACAGTTGTCATAGATAAGACATATTGAAGAGCTGAAGATTGAGGATATCTCAATATATTAAGAATTCCTAGATGTGTTGTTGCAAGAATTGTCAGGCCGTCGTCAGAAAAAGAGATAGAAATTGCGATTGAGCCAACACCCAGAACAAGGCCTTTCTAAGGCTTCTTACCAGTTGTCGTTGTTTGAATTGATAAAACCGAAGGTGCATATGTGAGGATTACTGAATAAGGAATTATGTATGTCAGTGCATTGTTTGGGAAGCACTAGTTTCATTTGTGAGAGAAAGAAAGATGGTTCATTATAATTATGCATCGACCATCATCAACGTAATCAAGTGACGAACAAGGACAAGTATTTATGGCTGAAGATCAACGACTTGTGTGACTAGTTACAAAGAGTGTTGATAATTTTAAAGGTTGACTTGAGAACAGGGCACCATTAGTTGGGCATCAGAAAGAAAGACGTATTGAATTCAATATTTAGTACTCGAGATAGTCTTTACGAGAGTATTGTAAGGCCGTTTGGTCTGGTAACACCCCAACTGCTATTATGGATTTGATGAACGGAGTAATTGAGGAATACCTAGATTAGTTCATGATCATGTTCATCAATGTTATTCTAATGTGTATTCGAGGAGTGCTGAGGAGCATGAGAGTTGTCTGAGGATGGTACTTTAGACCCTAAGGACTCATGGATTGGACACTAAGTTAGCAAATGCGAGTTTTGGTTGACTTGTGTTGCGTTCTTAAGTCACGGGATTTCAAGTGAGGGAATCTCTGTGGACTAGCCAAGATCGAAACGGTTGTTAGTGGACCAAGACAGACAGACAATGTCAGAGATCAAAAACCGTGTGGATTGGACAGATTACTATAGAGGACTTGTGGAAGAAGCTTCAGCATCAGTACCGCCATTGACTCGACTCCTGAAGAAAGAAGAAAAGTTCGGGTGGACAAACAAGTGTGAGCGTAGTTTCCAAAAGCTTAAACAGAAGTTGACTACCGCACCTGTACTGACCATTCCATTTTGTCCTGGAAGGCACGAGATTTATAGTGATGTGTCGTGTAGTGGACTGGGTGTGTGCTGATGCAACATAATAAGATTGTTGTATATGCGTTTTGTCAGTTGAGACCTCATGAGTTGAATTACCAACGCATGACTTGGGACTTGCAGCATTAATTTTTTGCTCTAAAGATTTAGAGATATCATTGGTATGAAGAAAGATTCCAAATCTTTTTTGACTATAAAAGCCTCAAGTGTTTATTCTCTCAGAAAGAGTTGGATATGAGACGGTGTCATGAATCAGAACCTTGGCAGGACTAGGATGGTGATATCTGGTATCACCCTAGAAGAATGAAAGAAGTCATTGAGGTGTTGAGTTGAGAGTCTTCAATTGTATTTAGGCTGGTTAAAGTATAGACTATACTTGAAAAGGGTTTTGATTTTCAAATTTGAGGTAGGCTACCTTTTGAATTTATGGCCGCCCTTAAAATTGAACCGAATATTCATGTTAAAATCAGACACTTCAGTTGACAGACCAGGATGTTCAGAAGATCCTATAAGAGGATACTGATACGAAAGAGACTAACTTTCAGATTTCTGAGGATGGAACACTCAAGTTCCGCAGTGATTGGGTGTACTTGGTGATGTAGCACTCAGGTAAGAGACATCGTCTAAAATTCACTGTAGCAGTTGTAGTATTTGATTAGACAATTCAAAGTAGGTTAGAATCGACATCAGATCTGTTGGTAGACCACTATGAAGATAGATATCGCCAAACATGTTGTGAGTGTTGGATGTATCAGTAAGTGAGAATTCGATAATGTAAGCCGGGAAAGCTTTTACAAGCACTCGGGAGTTCCAAGTGAGAATAGAAGTATATCATGATAGAATGTTGTGACAGGCTTACTAAAGAGTCGAGAAATACCGATTCCATTTGGAGTTGTGGTCAATAGATGGATGGAGCCAACTCACTTCAGTACAGTATGAAAATAACACGATTTGAATGGGTATATCGAAGCATGTATGTATTAGATAATTCATCTGCATAGAATGCCAGGGATGGATTATATGTCAGATCTAGACTAGAGGTTTTCAGTTTTGGCAAAACTTTCAGATGGTTCTTATAGAAGCTTACATAGCAATGTGTACATAATTTTAGTGATAAGAAGAAAGGGAAGTGAAGAAAAAAAAAATCACAGGCCAGGGTCAGCCCATTAATCAGTGATTGCAATTGCCACGATTAGTGTCAGAGTAAAGACCGCACGGAACCGCCAGAAAAATTGAATTGTTGAGCAATGAAGACCCTTAGAGTTCCGAATTGGTCGTTTTATCTTTTTGAAGGTGCCACCAATGAGGAATACCTTGCACTTTAGCAATGAGGGAAAGCTGAGACCGAGGTGCATAGGTTCCTTAGGGATTCTATAGAAAGAATCAAGATCTTAACGTATCATCTTGCATTATCGCCAAAGTAGGCGTAAGTGCATGACATCTTTCACGTGTCGATGTTGAGGACATATGAGCATGACTCGACCCACGTGCTAAATCTTAAAGAATTAGGTGTGGACGACACAGTGTCATACGTGAGAAGTCGGTTCAGTTGTTGGTTCAAAAAGAGCAGATTCTGTGTACCAAGAGGGTCTCCTTGGTCAAAGTGGTCAGACAACACCACAAGACTGAAAAAACGTGGAAAAGTGAGACTTGATGAGACAACAGCACCCCCGCCTTTTTATTTAAGGATTGGTAAATATTTAAATTTCAAGAACAAAATTTTTATAAGAGGGGAAGAGTTGTAACATCCTGATTTTCAGGTTCTGATTTCGATTGGATAAGTCGGGCCTTTCATCAATGTGATTATAGTGTTTTTCTCTGAGATGGCCACTCATGAGATAACTGACTTATCATGTGAAGCCATTAAAGAATTCTAATGCAATAAACTTGAGAATTCGATTAGGAATCGACTACTTGACCATGCTAGTCTGCAAGGGTCATTACGACATAGTTAAAAATCGATTAGAGATTAGAGATATGTCGGTTCGACTGAGACGTGTGGCTAAACGTGGGTGACTCCACTAAATTGAAAAATTCTCGTCGACCGGCAGTAGACTGATTTTTCTATCGTTTTTGTACCCTGTGTCCATATTTGAATTCTCAAGATTTTCACGACCACCGAGAGTCGCCAGTGTGTTGGATGGGTTCGAAGAAAATCGACCATGGGTCAATTGTACCAAAATTTCCTAAAAGCTATATGGTAGGTAAGGTCACGCTAAAAGCGCGTTTGGTTGAAAATAACCGTGAATTTTCAAGATTTTCACAACCACTGAGAGTCGTCAGTGTGTCGGATGGGTTCGAAGAAAATCGACCATGGGTCAATTGTACCAAAAATTCCTAAAAGCTATCCGGTAGGTAAGGTCACGCTAAAAGCGCGTTTGGTTGAAAATAACCGCGAATGTGAATTCGATTTTAGAAATTGAAATTCTTGTCGTGTCATGAGTCAATCTAAGAACGTCGACTCACCTTTTGAGGAAATTCTGGAGAGTTTGGGATATTTCGGGAAATCGAGATGGATGATTTGGAAAATGAACGGAAATACGGATTGGTCAATTTGAAGAGATTTTTGGCATCTGGTGTAAGTGAATCGATGAATGGAAGTTGTTTGGGCTTTTTCTGCGTTTGAATTAGACCTCCACCGGATTTGTTTATTCAGAAAATCGGATGCCAATAAAAATGAAATAAAAGTCGGTTTCGAAGAAAATTCGTGGGATTGAAGGACCGTCTTATTTTGGCTTTCAGTGGGACTTCAAATTGAACAAGTGGGTATAGAATTTGGCCTCACGCACGCTTTCTCTCTCTCTCCACGTTTTTCTTTTCCCCCACACCCGCACGCGTCCCCTCTCTCTCAGCCCCACCCCACAAATTCCTTTTCTCTCTCTCCGTCGAAGACTCATGCACGAACCAACCCCCCCCCCCCCCCCCCCCCCCCCCCGGCCGCCCCGCGGCCCCGCGGGACCCCAACCCCAACCCCAAACCGACAATTCTCTGCTGTGTTCCTCTTTGTTTCCCATTTCATTGACTTGGTCAATTATCTCTCACCATTTCACACGTTTTCTCCATGGCCCACCACCTGCCGACACCCCCTTCCTTTATCCCTTCTCTTCTTGATTTTCTGCTTTGGTTATTTCCTTATGTTCGGTCAAAGGACCAGCAGTCCACGACCTCTCTCTCTCGTCCCTCTTTTGTTTCTTCTTCACGGACTTCTCTCTCTCTCACCGAGGATTGCTACTTCGATGGTCTCATTTCATTACTGCCCCACCGAAGACAGCAACCCAGCCCACGCATCAACCCGTCTACCCATCTTCAACGTTGCGTCTTCATGCTTCGGTAAAACCAGCGAAACCGAAGCTGCATCTACAGCTATTTCGTTGACCCAGCAGACCTTTGTTTCTTCCTCCACCGACGAGTCCAACGAAGCCAGGTACTCCCACCTTTGTCCATCGCAAAGCCTCTCCCATCTTCAGCCACAAAGCCAGCCTGTATCTCCACCGAGTCCATCGTGGAACAGCCACCGTTTGGCCACCGATCAGCCGTGCCGAAGCCGCAACTCAGCTCAGCCCCCTTTGAATCAGAACCGGGCAACAAATGCGAAGCCTTGTGTGGCCGATTTCGGCCCAGTTTTTGCCCCGGTTGGCGGACCCGCTTTGAAAAGGACCGAGCTTCGTCACGTGCTCGTCAATTTGATCCAAGCGGATCTTTGATCAAATGAGTTTTGCTCACTAATCCCTCCTTAGTTTCTAATGATGCTTAATGGTTGGTTAGATTTAATTAAGTGCAATTAGGTGGTTATATTAGTTTAGAGTAATTTAATTAGTGACTTAATGATGCATGTTAGGTGTTTGGTTCGTGTAATTAGCAAGTAGAGATGCACTTCTATTTATTGAATGCATTTCGGGATTTTTCTCGATCTGTTTTGGCGTCCAATTAGGCATTATGGGCCTAAATTGGATTTTTAGTATTTTTTTATTAATTTTCAAAATTAATTTAATTAATTCATTATTTTTTGGACATTAGGTTGGGATAGCCAACGACCGAAATTTTATGCCGATTGTCGTGGTGCGGTCCGTTTATTTATTTGAGCTCTACGTTGTGTTGAATTGAGTTGATTGTGCAATTTAATGAATTGTTCCTAAATTGATTGGTAAATGGCCGAGTATGATTATGTGGAGAAGATTATGAGAGTGAACTGAATATACTCTTGGTTAAAACCAATTGGGTACGTTAATATCGGGTATGGTAAAGATGGGAAAAAGATAGTTAGTGCGTGGCTCTATGATTAAAGATATCACCCCGGCGAAAACGGCGCCCTAGAAAAGACACGTGGCTCGGCAATTAGTACATCACCTTGGCGAATATGGGGCCTTAGAAAAGGCGTGTGGGCTTGGTAAATTGATCTATCACTTGGAAGAATGCACGTGGGCATGGTGATTAAGTATGGCATCTCGAAGGGGCATGTGGGCTCGGTGATTTGATGCATCACCTTGGTGAATTTGGCGCCTTAGAGAATGCGTGTGGGCCCCATGTTTGAGTATGGCATCTTTAAAGGGGCACATGGGCTCGGTGATTTGATGTATCACCTTGGCGAATTTGGTGCCTTAAAGAATGCACATGAGCCCAATGATTAAGTATGTCATCTTGGCAAATATGTCGTCTTAGAGAATGCACGTGGGCTAGGAGACTTGGTAGGTCATCTTGAAGAATGCACATGGGCTCGATGACTAGATATCCCATCTTGGAAAACGTACATGGGCGTGTTGAGTAGGTACATCGTTTTGGAAAAGGCATGTGGGCTTGGAGACTTGGTACGTCGTCCTAGAGAATGCATGTGGGCTCGACGACTAGATATACCATCGTGGGGGAATGTATGGTATTGAGTGAAATGACTGATGAACGATCTGATTGACATGTAATCGACTAGGTCGATTGATCGAGATATTGATCTGTGATTGCTTGGGTGCCTTTTGAACTGTACTAATATGTAGGTGAAATCTTAAGCCAAGGTAAGTCCTCTGATCCGTGTGTGCATAGGCAGCTTGTATGGCGTATTGGTTTACTAATTGGGTCTTAGGGAGTAGAACTTGCTAAGATGTAATCTCATTCCAGTTGTGGGACAAAATTTCAGGACCCTAAAGATGAACCTGAAGAGGAGCCGGGGGAGGATCCTGAGGATGATCTAGAGTAGGACCCAGATGAGGATTGAAACCCCCACCCTGTTTTGCAAACCAAATGAATGAACTGATAAGTGATAGATCAGACTTTTGTGAATAGTATTATAATATATGTACTATGAGGTTTACTTGTATAAAAGTGTGGTTGTGATTTTTTAGTTATGAAAAATATAGCTCTACTTTTTTATCCCATTGTTTTGTTGTCTGGAAATTGTTTATATGCTTCCGCATGTGTATTAAAATGAAAGAGTCGGCGATGCGTCCTGGGATGTCGTTATTAAATCGACCAAGGTGAGGGATGGGTGCGTGCCTGAGGATCGGGGCATGACAATATGTCCCGTGTTCCTTATTCTAGTGCCGTGGATAGTATTATGTATATTATGGTGTGCATTAGGCTTGATATTTCACAAGCTGTGAGCGTGGTTTGTCATTATATGAAACGTCTTGGTGAAGCTTATTGAGAAGCTGTGAAGTGAATTCTCAAATATTTGAAAGGGACAACAGACGTGAATATAGTGTACCGGAGGGACGGCAATGGTAGTGAGACCATTGGTTTTATGGATTCGGATCACACCGGTGATTTGGATGATTGCAAATCTTTAGTAGGGTACGCGTTTACACTAGCGGGTGGTGCAGTTAGTTGGAAGGCATCCTTATAGGATCACATTTCCTTGTCTTCGACTGAGGCAAAGTACATGGCACTAACCTTTGTAGTGAAGGAGGCGATATGGTTACAAAGTTTGCTCTCGGATTTTGGGTTAGAACAGAAAAGTATGGATACACACTGTAATAACCAAGGTGCGATGTATTTGGTGTATAATCCAATGTATCACAAGCAAACGAAGCATATCAACATCAGATACCACTTCATCCGAGATGTCTTAGTTAAGGATAATGTTATTGTTAAAAGATTGCTACAGCAGATAACTTGGCAGACATGATGACTAAGTTTATTCCTTTAGCGAAGCTCAAGCGGCGTCTGTGGAGAGTGAGCGCCCGACAGGCGTTGGGAGAGCAGCATGGATGATGAGCACTATAACTTGGCTTTAAACATCGAGCTAATGTGGAGAATTGTTAAATTATGTCTCAAGTTTGAGCTTTTACAAAAACGCGATTCGCTTGGATAAAAAAAAAAGGAGGGGGGGGGGCTATCATCATGGTAAGAATATACGAATTTCCTCTGCGGAAGCTTGCTGAAATTCTTATTCACGGTGGGCCCAAACACACAATATTCCAAGATTTCTTTTAGCTGATGAAGTCCCCTGCACGTGAAGTCCTCTGAATGCGTAAGAAAGGTGGGGCCCAAGGTCAAACCTTTGACCTTAAACACACACGCACACGTTCAGCGTCGAAGAAGAAGCCAAAATCGTGGTAGGCCTAGGTCAAAGTTTGACTTGGGCACACGTATAAAAGCAGAAATTGAAGGTCTTCTTTCCCTCTTCCGAAAAGAAAGCCGCCAAAGCCTACCTAGAAGAAAGTTGCGTTCACACCGCACGTCCGTAGAAGAGGAGCTGCACGAAGGAAAGAAAAGGAAGCTTGAGATCTTTTCTTTTTGGCATACGACTTGAATGCATGGTATTTTTGTGCCGTGAGTTTATATTCAAGTGAGTTGTTTATTTATAAACACTTTGAATTTGAGATTAAATTTAGGTGTGGGAAACACTCGAATGTGTGAGTGATTGTAAACCTTGATTCTCCGATTATAGTGAATTATTTGCTGCTAGCTCTCCCCGTGGACATAGGTGCAGATACTCAAACCGAATTACGTAAATTTCTGGTGTCCTTACTTTTCGCGTTTATTTTTCTGGCGATTTTGCGTTGACGTAAATTACAAAATCCTGTTATTTCTACGTAATATATCCCAAGAATTAGCGCCCCCTCACAACCATTAAGAGTAGCCATGGTTGCTGGCATAAACCTCGAGTGGCATGGACTCAAATTTTGTGGCTCGAAAAGATTGCGCAACCTAAAGATCTAATTAAAAGTAAAGTTGCCATATAATAGCCACAAGCTCACATTCAGCAGCCTCGGTCATGAGCTTGAGTAGCCATGGCATCAAAAAGCTTGAGCTTAAGTGTCCTTGGTGGCCGTGAGCTTAGTGCTTGAGCTCTATGGCCGTCCTAATGGACCGCATATCTCTATCTCTCTATTTGATATATATATACACATTAATGTTTGCTTGACATAGCTTCAATATAGTGTGTTCCTGTAAATTGAGCTAGTCGTAGCATGACATGCATATAATTGTGTTCGTGTTCAACAGCCTATGTTAGCAAAATTTGACTATCGAAAGAAAAATTATAACCTAAGGAATGCTCAACATTTTTTAAAAAGTAGAGGAACGCTTTTGAAAGAAAATGGTGGGATGATAATTTTAATTTTCAGGTAAACATAAAAAACCAATCAGGACATCACTAATTTCTTTTTTTTTCTTTTTTTGGCCAATGCTAGCTTTTGCTAGCCCTTCAAGCCTAAGGGGTAAGGATCGAGCATCGCACCTCTCCTGTCAAAATGGGACAATAGCTAATTAGGCAAAGTTTAAGCCGACCGATATGAACTCATCTTAGTTCTACTTTTCTATGGAGATATTCTTTTCATATAAGCATCATCGATCTCATTACATAAAACTAAAATATGCAAAGCAAAGCTTTATATCTTGACATATTCTGAGTAAATTCACAAGACAAACAGTGATGGTGTTGGTGTAAAAGGGAATGCATTACAAATGGAGCGAAATCTGGACGAGAAAGGGACATGACCTGCCATCCTCATCCCCATCCCAACATATACCAAAACCAACCTACTAATTTACCAAAGTCGAAGGTCAGATAAAAGCCATCATGACTACTTAGCCACGGTGAGGGGGTGGGTAGGTCGAAATACTAGTTTCTGTCTTAAGCATCACGACGCACCGAAAAACCCTGACAAATCCCCCTCAAATTCACCGCACTCCCATGCCATCTCCGGGAATCGTAGCCACACAACGCCGCCCCCTCCTTTCCCCCCTCTCTCTCTCTCTTCTTCTTCTTCTTCTTCTTCTTCTTCTTCTTCTTCTTCTTGGCTTTAGATGGAAAGCTGCGGGACGATAAGGTGTGCACAGCACGCGACAGGGTTGGGGAGGTTCGGGTCGGTCAGATCTTTTAATTCTTTAATCCTTTTCTATTTTTTCCAAAAATAAAAAAAATTAAAGGGAAAATGATTTCCCATTTGGGAAAAAGGGGGAAGAGGAGGATCCACATCAGGGCATTTCGGCTATGATTTGTCGCATCGAGTGGTGGTGGGTTTTTGCCTTTAGGGGCCAGCTGTTCCCCTATCGGGCCCAGCACAACCCTCCCCTCCCCTTCCTCATCCCCTCCATCATTGTACTTATCTCCCATCGCAACAAAAGACGGTTCGTATTCATTTATATTTATTTGAGAATTTTAATAAATAATTTTAAAATTACTAATTCACCTGCGGTCCACAACGTAAAAACTAATCTTCCATTGAATGTTACAGTATTTTCGAATTGGGGATTGCATTGAAAGTTCTCGTCTGGGAGTAATTGCTGCAAATTATAATTTTGGTTCTCTCGGTTATCTTAAGTTTTCGTACACAAAAATCATTATGTGAGCACTTGGCCTTGAAATATAAGCTAAGTTGATCAAAAATCACTCCATTAGATCGAACATGCACGTCAAGTGAAACGAAATTTGCAAGAGAAATTTCAACACCACTTATGTACTAAGATACTTTGTAATAAGACAAAAGATGCAAGCAAAGTAAGAGATTTCCAAATTTATAAAGAAAAGAAAAGAAAAGCCGAGAGTAAAGTAATGCCTCAGAGCGGACTGGCTGGAAGACCCAACTTGCACATGGACCGACCTCAGCAAGAGGCCTACGTTCAAAGAAGGCATGAGAAGAAAGAAGATTCATGGTAATTGGTTTTCACTCATAACGAGCATGGGTGAAGATGTTTCCATAAGTTTATTGTTTTGAAGACCAAGGTTTAGCATAAATTTACGCCATGGAGATCGATGAATTCTGCTAAACTTCGACTATTCATATAACTTTATATATTTATGTGACCCACCACTCGTATAATTATCCTAAGTTGATTTAATGAAACATAATGTTAACCACGTTCCACCCAAAGATTTATTCTTTGAATAGAAAAGACAGTAGATGCTATACACAAATTTCAGCGTTGATTCTTCGGAACAAAATTCTTCGACATATTAATCTATTAATGACTTCGATTGAATGAGTTAAGCCAGTCTTGACTTCCGATTCTTCATGGATAACAAAAGTTGCACACATGGGAAGATGGAAAAGATATCTGTAGAGGTTAATGGCACTTGCTTCATTTTTTTTTTTTTTTTTGCTTCTTCATTATTTGTAGCCGCGTGCTTGATAGATCATATTAGTCATCTTCTCAATTCAACTGATATACAATTGCACCAAGAATATGGAGAGTAGACATTAGAAACAAGCCTTCATAAAAGAAATGATATTTCATGTGTCTCGATGACATCTTCATTATTTGAATTTACAAAGCTAGTTTACAAAGACGACTCCTCAAACAATTTCATTGTCCATGACATTCAATGGCCTTACCCTTTGGCTTCTTCATTCATTTGGCTGCTCTTCTCTCCAGCATTCTCACACCTCGCATGAGCCATTTGGGCCTTCCGGTTTCAAATGCAATGTATGCTATTGAAATCCCAATTACGATTCCCGACGCATAACCTATCCATATTGTTTTTTGTTTGAGCCAACTCTCATGCTCTTCTTGGTTAAAAGTTGATGAGGACGATGGCAGAGGAGTTTGCACATCACCAGGGCATGCTTTTGTCAATGGAGTTCCACAAAGACCTGGATTCCCATTAAACGAGTCACTTGAGAATGTGCTCAATTGCTTATCTTGTGGAATTCGACCAGTGAGGTAGTTCTTCGAGAGGTTTAAGTACCCAAGGGATGCCAAATCTCCCAATTTTTTGGAAATTACCCCACTAAGATTGTTCGAAGATAGATCAAGCCATCCAAGATTGGTCAAGTTCCCTAGAGTTAGAGGGATGGAACCTGTGAGATAGTTATGAGAAAGGTTGAGCCCTACGAGAGAGTGAAGCTGTCCAATACATTTGGGGATATTCCCTTGGAAAGAGTTGTGTGACAAGTCAATAAGTGTGAGGAAGGTGAAGATCTTCACTAGCCAAATCTCTTGCCCTTTCATGGTCAAGGTCACAGAATTTTCATATGATCTCGATCTGGAACTCTGTCCCAAAATATCCCGTGTCATATATAATGATTTGTCTTGCCCATTTTCGCCATTCATCATGGCTTTAAGGCTCATTATCAAGTTGGTTGGCAAAGGACCGCTAAAGTTGTTATTGGAGAGGTCCAAAATGTGTAACTTAGGAAAGATGTGACCTCTCATGGGCAAAAGGCCCTTCAAATTGTTGGACCTCAAAATAAGAATTTTTAGCTCCGGGAATGTTCCCAACCACCTTGGAAATGTATCTTCTATCTGATTTTCACTGAGATCCAAAACTTCCAGGTGCCTACATTTAACAAGTGACGGAGGCAGCGTGCCTTCAAATTGATTCTGACTCAAGTCAAGAGTCATCAAGCCACTTCTCAAAGAAAACGATTGAGGAATTATGCCCTCAAGGTAATTCATTCGCAAGTTCAAAATTGACAAACTGGTGCCAAAATTTGTTAAACACAGAGGCAGGCTACCTGTTAAGGTGTTGTTGGACAAGTCAATGATCTCAAGCTTGGTGAAATTGCATATCAAAGAGGGGATCTTTCCTGTCATCTTATTAGATGCAATGGAATAATAGAATGTAACAGGAGATGGAACTGGAATTGGCCCTCGAAACTTGTTGTTGGACAAATCTAGTATATACAATGAGGTGTTTGAGAAAAACTCTGTGGGCCACCGTCCAGTGAAATTGTTGTTGGAAAGAGACAAACTTCGAAGAGTAGGGAAGGAGAGTCCAAAAACAGTAAAATTGATCTCACCATGAAATTTGTTCGATTGCAAATCAAGGTCATACAAGTGCGGTACTTTCAACCAATATGGAAAAATATCACTGAAATCATTGTGACCGAGAGCTAGTGTTGATAAGTTCACACATCTGACTAGGGAGTGTGGTAATGGTCCTTGTAATGTGTTGTTGCTCAAGTCTAGAGAACGGAGATTGGTTATATTACCAAAACATGATGGCATATTCCCAGAGATATTATTGTCGGACAGATATAAATGTTGGAGTGAACTCAATTGGCAAATTGAAAAGGGCATATCACCCGTGAAAGCATTCTCGGAGGCATCAAAAGCATAAGTAGAAGGCGGCAGAATGGGGAGTGCTCCATGGAATGAGTTGCCCCAAATGTAAATATACCGCAAGCTCTTCCCATGCAAATGTTGTATACCTCCCTCCAGAAGGTTACCAGAAAGATCCAATGCTTCTAAAGTATCATGGCTTATTCCAAATAACCCCATCGGGATCTCCCCACTAATCCTATTGAAAGAGAGGTCTAAGTATGTTAATCTTTTCAATGAATTCAAGAAATACGGAAACTTGGTCAAGCTGCAATTAGACAACCTCAATATTTCAAGCTTCGGGAACGTATACTTGAGTGTATCAGAGGTTAGATTTAGTTTGAGGTGAGAAACACTAAGCTTTCGGAGATTTTTAAGCTTTGTAAATAATTCAAATTCTACAACCCCACTAAACCTATTCCCTTCAATCCACAAAACTTGGAGTTGGTTGAGATTCCACATTGACAAGGGGATGTGTCCTGTGTAGCTAAGACCTAAAACTGTTAAATTCTTCATATTACCAATTGAATCAGGTATTTCTCCCAAAAAGCTTGTATATAGGAGATACAAAGACTCAAGAGGACTAGTCCAATTGGATTTGGGAAGAATCCTAGACAAGTTATAATTGTAACTTATATCGAGAGTAGTGAGGCTTGGTAATTGAAAAACAGTACCTGGAAATATCCCCTCTAAGGAACAAAAGCTAACGCTTAGGTATGTCAAAAAAGAAGACAAATTCGCAAAGGACTTTGGGGAAATTGTGGACATGTTTACTTCATCAAGAACAAGCTTTCTCAATGTTGTTAGATTTTGAACAAGCATTGTGAAAATTGAATTTTCCAATTCGAGAAAACGGTATGAGTATGTATTGAAAATATAATTGTTAGAGAGATCAAGTGACACCAACTCAGAGAGGTGAGAGATTTCACTGGGAATGACACCCGCAAAGTATGAACCAGAGAGATTTAGATGAGTCAATTTTGCAAATGCACTCAGCTTAGGCGAAATGTGTGAACCAACAAAGTTATTACCAAAAAGATTGAGGCTCTGAAGATGGCGAAGGAGAAATAGGGAGCTATTGGACTGGAGAGGGCCAAGAAGCCAACTGCAAGTAAGATCGAGACTGATAATGTTATTGGTGACGTCATCGCAAGTGACCCCGTCCCAGGAGCAGCAATCCACGTTCTTATTCCATGAGCTTGTCTTTGGATAACATGTGACGTGGTCATCCCAATCACAAAAGTCCGATGCCTCCTTATCAAGCACAAAGGAATTCTTAAAATGTAGCAAGGCATCGTGTTGGTCAAGAGGGCAAAGGGATGAAGCAAATTGAAGGGAGGAATGTAAGAAAAAGTTGAAACAGAGGAGGCGGAAGATCTTATGCCACCTCATTCTGCAATTTAGCATGTTGGTGAGTTTATTGGGGGTGGAGGAGAGTGCTTCCATTTATATAGCCTTTCTAAAGTATGAAGTGATCACGTGAGCCTTCTCTTAAAAGTTGAAGTCAAAGTCTTCTTAAAATGATGGGATGGTGGAATTTCCATGGGAAAGAGCCTTGGTGGGGTCAATTGAGCGTGGACAATTATTAGTGCCATAGAATTTTCAATGGAAAACTCTTCTTGAAAATTAATCTTTCTGCTATGTGCCGGCAATTAATTTAAAAGAAATGCTTGTCAAGTATTTTACTGCAATAATTACAAGAAAAAGGAAAGAAAAGACGTGGTCTGGTAGAAATCAAAGTCCTCATGAAACGACATTACTAGGGTCACATATTTGGCGCTTTTTTTTTTTCATTTTGGCTGGGTTAGGTGGTTGTGAAGAAACTTTTAGTGCCATAAAATTTCCAAGGGAAAATTTTCTCGAAACATCCTCTTGTGCGTGATGTTGTGCCACATGCACAAACTCCATGTCACGGCACTAACAACTTTGTTTGACAACTAACGAATTTGAGTTTCCTATATTCTTTGATCGCAATTTTTGTTGGTAGTTGTAAATGAGCTAAAGAACAACAAAAGCATATTCTTTATATTTCATTTGTTAGTAGAGAGAATTAAGGTGATTGTAACGTCGATTCAGCTGTTAAAAACACATATAAAAATTCATAACTTGGTTATCAAATTTTAATAATTCTCTATGACAAAGCTCTTAAGCTTTTAATAGGATTATTAGAACACTTTCATTATGACAAAATTACAACTTTCAATCTGTCAAAATCTTTTCTCTTCTTCATGTGATTGGTTTCTTACATGACTTACGGTTCGTTTGGTTCAACTTTCTCAAAAGGTTTTCAGCCTTCATAACCCCTTGGGAAAATATTGGAATGTTTGGCAAGCCTTTTGAAGTAACATTTGTGGAATGCCAAAACTAGAGTTAAATAATTTTTTTTCCAAAGCTATCCACACCAATTCTTAAGTTTTTTCAATTTGCCTCTCATTCTTATTGTTCATCTTCTTTAAGAAGGCGGCCGGTGAGGCCGTGCGATCCTCAAGATGGTCACTTGAGGCTGCATGGTTGCCCGAGCGACAGTCACCTAGGTTGCGCGAACTCAAACTTCGTCGCTTGGGGTTTTGCGACCCTAGGCCTCTTGTGACGGTGGCCCTTGCCCGGGTCACGTGACCCTGGTGACCCTTGCCCGGGTCACGTGACCCTCACTAAGGGTCACCTATGGTTATGTGTCCTCAACCGCCAACTCTAGATGTAACTTTTTGGCAACCCGAACCCTTCGTCAAAGTGAGTGAAAGGTTTGATTTCTTTTTAATAAAAAAATAACTATCAAAATTCTTTGAGTATTTTTTTTTACCAAATACTACTTCCCCAAAAGTTGTTTTGCAAATGAGTTTTTACTAAACGCAATTTGCATTTCCCAAAGGATTTAAGCCTTCAACATTTGATTGCATCCAAAATTCATTACTAAAATCGAACCAAACCCGCCCTTAATATGCTTGTTATACTAGGTGGTTAGATTATTGTAAGTTGTTTTTAACATGTAATAAAAGGTCTTAGAGGATGTCGGGCACTAAATTCAACATATACTTTTTGGTTATGTAAACATAAGATTTGGCTCATTTTCCCTATAATTGATGGAAAAGATGCTTGTCTTTGGATTGAACATGACACAGTCATTCTAATCACAAGAGTCTGATGCCATGCTATCAAGCACGGAGGAATTTTTAAAATGTAGCAAGACTTCGCGTTGGTTAGGAGAGCAAAGGGGTGAAGGAAAGCGAATGAAGGAATGAAAGAACAAGTAGAAACAAAGGAAGTGGAGGAATTGATGACTTCATATTTTGCAATTTAGCATGCGAGTGAGTTTATTGATGGGGAAGGGTGCTTCCACTTATTATAAAGCCCCTATGTATCATGAAGTGATCAACACAGGTCTTCTCTAGAAGTTCAAAGTCTTCTTACAATGGCATTATTGGGACACATAATTTCCATGATGGTGGCCTCTTGCGTGTGGAAAATTGGACACAGAATTTCTATGGTGGTGATCTCTTGCGTGTGGAAAATTGGACACAGAATTTCTATGGTGGTGATCTCTTGCGTGTGGAAAATTGGACACAGAATTTCTATGGTGGTGATCTCTTGCGTGTGGAAAATTGGACACAGAATTTCTATGGTGGTGATCTCTTGCGTGTGGAAAATTGGACACAGAATTTCTATGGTGGTGATCTCTTGCGTGTGGAAAATTCTTAATGCCATAGAAATTTCCATGGAAAAATCTTCTTGAAACATCTCGTGTGCGCAATATCTTGCCACTTGTCCAACACCCCATGTCACGGCACTCACAGCTTTACTTGATAGTTGACAAATTTTGTCGTGCCCCAAACCCCAAGCATGCACACATCCCTTAGCAGTCGATTAAGAATGCGACATCCCAAGATGCGTCGCCAACTCTTTCTTTTTATCTTTCAATTAAGCACATGCGGAAGCGAATTAAATAAACACCCACACAACCATCAAACACAGGGATAGTAAAAACATGCTAACGCTTTTTTCACAATACACTTTATATACATACCAAGTTAGCCTAGGAGTTCATAATTACAAGTCTATCTAAAAAAGAAACCCCTAAGCAACCTATGTCCCGAATCCCTCCAACTCGGGCTTGGGATCCTCCACAACACCGTTCGGTATCTCCAGACTAAGGACCTGAAAAAGGGGTAATCACGACGGGGTGAGATAAATCTTAGTGAGTCAAAACCCTAAACCCCGATTAGGACGTAAATTTGCCTCGAAGGCGATCCTAAGCACACACCATACAAGACTCACCTCACCTCAGCGCGTGCTTGCACATTAGCTCATCACACATGCCAATATCAACGCAACAAGCGTAATTTAATAACCGGAACACATCATTTCAATCACATGGGTCCCGATTATAAGATAAAATAGTTATGATATGTCTCATACCGTGTCACACAATTTTGTCTCATAATCAGGCGCAACTATAATAACCACTCAGGCGTGTTCCAATTATTATGACACATCGGCCATGGCCAACTCAACAGTTGGCGGTCATTCGGCATAACCGGGCGTTGTCCCGCTCTGTCGGGCATGTCAACGTCTACGCCTAGATGTCATTCCATAAAGGAGCATTGGCTTAGCCTCCACTGTGACCGACATCCGTTGACGTGGGGCATCTGAACTTAATCAGGCATCGCCTCCCCAACTCTCGTCAGGTGACGGGTTCTGATAGGGACCACACATGCACACGTACTTGGCCACGAACACCGTGCTTTGCATTTAAATACCTCGTATTCAAATAATGAACTTGGCCACTGTGGCATCCTGGAATTTCATAAAAATCCCAAAATATGCCATGAACTATGGATAGGCGATAGAAGTACCGCTATTGTATTTTGTAGCCTCCTAGTCCATGAGTTGCAATGAGATGTATGGCCAAGTCTTTAATGGATGAATTTTGGGAAATGAAGTTTTATCTTTGGCCATGTGTGTGTGATAAATTGAAACTTACGGAATTATAATTTCAAGTGTATAGTTATTTTAATTTGTAATTTAGTACTTCAATTTAATAGGAATTTAAGTAATTTTAAAAGGGTTGATCTTAGGCTAATTAAGCTTGGGTCTTAGGCCCAAGATGGATGGGCCTAAGATGGGCCAAGCTGGCTGGCCCAATAGAAGCCCACGGAGGGGCTGTCGCCGGCCCAAGTGAGGCCTAAGAAGGGAGAGTGGCCGGCCCATTGCATGGGCCTTGCCAAGTGGCAAGAAGAGCTTGCATGCGTTGGCCATTGGAGTGGCAAGTAATCATTGCCAATGATGGAGGTTTGGGGGAATAAAAGGAAGAGGAGAAGAGAGAGTGGCTGGTTGGTGGTATTCGGCCAAGTGAGAAAGAGAGAGAGAGAGGGTTGCAAGAGAGAGAGAAGGGCGCCGAGAGGAGAGGAACTGAGGAGGAGGAGGAGCCGTCGCCGCCCGGTTGCCGCCCGTTTGCCGCCGTGTGCTCGTCGCTAGCTCGGTTTAGAGGCAAGTTAGGATCCTCTTACTGCTCTTGCATATGTGTGTTGCATGTATGTTTGGAGTAGTGTCGAATTTTGGGTGATTAGGAGGGAGAAACCGAAGCTAGAATGACTTGTTCTTGAGTGATGTTGCTGTTTTCGCATGAACCGCCTGAGCCAGAATCTTGTGAGAGCTTGCATGCATATTTTGAGTTCGATTTTGACTTTTATTCCTTCATGAAAGTTGTAGCCAACATACTAAAATACAACACACTAAAATTTGGTGCACAATGATGGAGATTTAAGGGGTCAAACTCTCATCCTACGGAGACACTAGATCTGGAACTGTTTTGCTGACCTTGTGGTAGATTTGTGGTTGCATGTTGATTTTTATCAAGAATCTCTCTTCAAATTCTTCATGAAACTTGCAGGGAACATCTTAAAGACTAACATACTCAAATTTTAAGTAAAATGAACAATTTTAGCCTAGTGAATGGACTGACTCTTGAAGACGGTAAATCTGGAGATGCGGTACTGGACACCCGAGACTTCATGGACATATATGGTGACTGTTCTTTAAAAATTTGACTTAGATCCCTTCACGAAAGTTGTAGGGGATCACTTGAAGTAAAAAATATCCAAATTTTAGAGGAAAATAAGAAGAATAATTGGGTAAAAACTCGGTATTTCATAGATGACTACACTAGACGTTTCGGTATGAGAACCAGAAGCTTCGGATGACTATAGGAAATTATCTAAAATGAATCTGGCCTAGAAGTATTCATGAAAAATCTACTTTAATATCTTAAATATAAAATGGTAAAATTTCATAATTTTCGAAGGTCGTTCGGGTATTTTAATCGAATTATTTCAAAAACTGCACATTCTGTTTTTATCCGAAATTGCATGCTGTATTTGTGTGAATTATAATTTTTGTGTGGAACCCTATTGGCTATGTGTTTTTCATGAAATCATTATCTTATTGTCTTGTTTATCACATGCCTTAATTTCATGATTTTTGGGAATCATATGGATATTTAATTTAAATATTTTCAAAAATGGTATAAGCTGGAATTTAAATAAATTTCAAAAAGGGCATGATAAATGGACTATTTTAAATTGTACGAATTCCATAAACTTTATTTTTATGAATGATTGTGTCTTGCTGCATGTATGATGATGACTGATGATGCATGTATAGATCAAAGGATGAAAGTGATTTTGTTTGCCATTACATCATGTGCCATGCTGAGTTGAGACCTAAATTGGTAAACATGATCAATGATAAATGAGGAAACTGTTTGTGGTGGATGATAATGCCCTGGGAGTATCAGAATGCCTGGGATGGGGGGTGCCGGATGCCTGGAATGTATAGAGATACATGGCCGGATGGCCTCGGGAGTTTCGAGATGCCCGGAATGGTTGGGTGTCGGAAGCCTTGGAGGTTTTTGCCTGAGGGGATGTCTCGTGATGTTAGTTGGGATGCGAGATGCCCGGAATGTGGGAGTGCCGGACGCTCAGTGGCCTTAAATGGCTGAATGCCGGAGGTTTTTCTCACGATGCCAGGATGGGTGCGAGTGTAAAGTATGGGATGAAATTGATGATCCCGAGAAAGAGTGATGTGGTGATCGAATTGAAAGTTAAAAGTGGAAATTGAATCATGCATATATGACATGATATGATGATGATCACCTATGGCATGATGATATGCATATATGACATGATATGATGATAATCACCTATGGCCTGATGATATGCATATATGATATGATTGTGATTAAGATGTATGATGGAATATATATGGCTTCAAGGTAAGTATGCTTGGATGCATGAGTGACATGTATGATGTTATGATTGTATTGTATGATGCATTGAGTGGTTATTGGATTTATTTACCGACTGAGTGGTTGTACTCACCCCTTCGGGGGCCAACATTTTAGATTAGCAGGATGCCGCTTCCTGCTGTCACGCGGGGCGTATTTTATAGCCTTCCTTCAGATGTAGAGGTCGAGTGTGTGGAGATCGACTGTCCCACCATTCCTAGACTGACTTTTATTTGAGTGCATGCCTTAGTGATGTACGACGTGGGCCTAGCTGGGAGCCCTGTCATTCAGGAGTTTATATCCGTCCACGTTCGTCGAGATGGAGCAATGCGTGGGATGTTGCCGCCGCCACCGCCTAATGCACCGAGATGGGTGTGAGGGCCCGTGCGTGAGAAGTAGGAGCTGCAACTTTTTGGGATGTTAGTCGACACTAGCTGATGGGAGATATTGCACGATAGACATAGTGGGTCGAGTGTTTCTTTTTGGGGTTGTGGCCGAGTGTAGTTAAAAATCTTGGCCTTTCTTTTGTTGTACCGACCCAAGAAAAATCCATCATGAAAATATGTAAATAAAAGTGTTTGGGCTTTATCTTTTCTGATGATGTTTAGTGGTGTGCAATTGTATCATGGTTGTTGGAGGGAGAGATGGCGAAATTGAATTTTGCTTCCGCTAATGAGTCGTGCTGGGACCGTTTTCAAAAAAAAAAAATGTCTATGAATTACGACGCTTCTTTTAAGAGATGTGGCTAGTGTTCCATTAGGTGTAACGTTAGGTGCTTGTGGCGACCCTAGGTGGTTTGGGGTATCATAGCCACTTTTCTTCGTATTAAAAAATCTCGTTAAAATAACCGTACGTGGTCACGTATTTAAATCGAACCATTAAACATGGTACACTCCCATTTCAAAATTCCACGATTTTATATAGTACATAAAAATTTGGCGTAAAAAATCGACACCCAGTATTTTTCTAATTAAATACCCATAAAATCAAATTTTGTAACAATAATCAATAATTACCACCAACCAATCAATTGCACTTATAAGCCATCAAATTCACATAGAAATTCAACCACGGGAATAAGCATAAAATTTCACTAAACCTTCAATTTGTCACAATTTACGCTAATTACGATTAATTAAATAAATTACGATTAATGAAGTAAATCCAACTTAATTAATCTAACCATGATTAATTAAACTAACCATGGTTAACTAATCTAACCTAAGGTAGCATAGCCTAACTAAACTAACCACCTAACCAAACTAACGTAACTAAACTAACCAACATAACTAATCTAGTTACACTAACTAGGATTAACCACTAATCCTAATTAATACTAATCTAACCTCCTAAGCACAATTAAATCTCTAATCAAGGATTAGGGAGTTAACTCACCGAATTAGGACGGTGACAACGGTGCAATAGCGGTGAAGACTCGAGACTACCGCGTCTCCAACGGAGTTCAAACGGCAGCTGAAAAAGCCCTATAAGGCTCAGCCAAGGGCTAGAAGTTCAGTTTTGTTTGAGGGGGCTGAGGTGGACGGTGGCTGGTGGACGGATAGGCTAGGGGCGAGCTGATTGTAGCGGTTGCAGGCGGTTTGGTTGCTTGTCGGAGCTGGGCTAAGGGTGCTCGGAGCTGGGCAGCTCGATTGAGCTGAGGCGGACAGTCAGGGGACGGGCGATTGTTATCGTTGGGCTGGCGGGTGGACGGTGAGGGCGGGTGATACTGGCATGTGAGGACAACAAGTGGTTGGACGACTGGTCGGTTCTGTGTTGGCGTTGATGGCTAGTGGAGCTGGGTTGAAGATGGTTGGCTAGGGGAAGGAGTTGGTTTAGCGGGGAATGAAAATGGAGAAGGGGAATGAACGTTAGGAAAAGAAGATGGGAAGTGGGCGGCTGAAGTAGGAGGGGGAAGTGGGCATATGGGGGGAAAAGGAAGAGGAATGGAAGTCAAATTGGTAGCCAATTAGAAGCCAAGGGATATATCTAAATGATGATTAAAATGCTCCAAAGTCTTCAGCCCTTGAAGTCAATTGGCCCTCCAATGAGAATTTAGTTCTCATTTTACAAAAAATAAACCATTTTGGCAGCCAATTAAGTCCTTTAATCTGCCCATCCGAATTTCATTTTATTTCTGTTGTCCGAAATTGATTTTTTTGCAAAATTCCGGACTCGACGAAAATTCTCCGAAAGATGAGATGACATCTTAAAAATGAATCGTGACACACTCGAACGTTCGATCCCCGCAAACGAATTCAATTTCATGGTTAAAATCGACCGAACGCGATTTTATTACAAAAGAGCCTATTGGATAGCCTTTAGGGATTTTTGTGCGTTTGACCTGTGGTCGATAATTTTCGATCCACATTTGTGCATCTCCAACTCATAGATGACTCTCGGTTGTCGTAAAAATCTCAAGGTTTCAATTTTGTGTCTCGAGTATAATATTGATAGAAAATCAATTTACTGGCGTTCGACGTGAATTTCGCAATCACGTGGAACCACCAGCGATTCAATTACGCAATTTCATTGAATCGACTTATATCTGTTCGCTAATTGATTATAACGGTGTCGTATTGACCCTTGCCGATTATTACGGTCAAGCGATTGATTTCCGATCAAATTCTCTAGTCTGTCAAGTTTATATCCCTTAACAGCTTCACCTAATAGATTAATTAACTCGTGAGGGGCTAGCTTAGAGCAAAATGACCATCGGCATGTCGATGAAACAACCATTTCACATATCCGAATCGAGGTCGAATTTCAGAATGTCACAAATTTGACCTTTTAAAATTCTTTAATTGCAGTTTTTGCCAAAATTTGGAAATGAGCTAAAAGTAATACGCTTTGCTGATACCTCACAAAAAGGTATTACCTAATGAGAATGCTCCCTTTTGCAAACCCAATCTTATTTGCCTGTAAAGAGACATGGGGTGGTTTTTTAATCGATAATTAGTAATTTCTTATGACAAAGTCAGTAAGCTTCTTATAGGATTACTAGGAAATCTTCATTACCATGATATTATAGCTTTCTAAACCTGTCAAAATCCTATTTACATGACCTACTATGCCCATTATACTAGGCGCGCGGATTCATGCAAATGGATCAACTCGAAAAAAAATTAAGTTAATAGGGGCATTTTATAGATCAAGAATTTATGTAAAGTGGGCTATCTTGTTATCAACGTACATTTTTTACTTGCTTTGTCTTCTATTATTAAAAAGAAGGGGAGAAGCTGGGATCTGAGACCACTCTTGGATAAAAATTTCAGGGAAGGTGTTTGGTGCCTAATTATTTTAAAGGTTTGAGACACGATGAATGTCCATCTAGCTTTATCCATGGCCGGGGCTTGATGATTAAGCATTGTGCTTGATGGCTGTGTCAATGCTATTAATCAAAGAAATCATCCTTCTACGTGATGCTGTTGACTTTAATAGGGTATATATATTAAGATCTTATAAGTATTACTTTCGCCAGAGCCGATATGTCCATTGAAGGTGGCAGGAGTCTGACGTGGAAAATTTGTACGTAACGATTGTATTGAAAAATTTTGCTGCTCGAGATGTAGTTACGGTCTTTGATTAATGATAGTTTGCGACCGCAACAGATCTTTTTCACGTTTGATTCTTGCCCACTTCGTTAAACACAAGAGCTCCAAGTAACCAAATTTAGAGTCAGAAAAATTTAATTGGAAAAGCCATATAAATTAGATGAGTTGATTAGACAAATTAAAGGTCCATAGACTTTGTATGGCCCATATAGGCAAGGTACACTATTTCTATTTTTTTGGGTCATCGAAGTGTGTTACATGACAACATATCTAATTATTATCTCAATTCCACTCTTCACTTTTCAAATTGTGTAGATTTCTAGGGGGCTTACTTTATAAACATCAAAATGGGATGAAAAAGTGCTGCGAGAAACTCCATCTACTTTAGTAGAGAGAAGACATTAATTTTCGAGTAAAAGCACCAACGGTGCGACATTCTCCCCTTTTTTTTCTTGCCATGCGCGCCACCCCCCCCCCCCCCCCCCCCAAAAACAACAATCATCAGATCTCATGGGTAGGGACCAAACTCCCTATCTCCTCCATCCAAATTCAATGGGTAATTAAGAACGCAGAGACGATATGAACTTATTAAGATTTAAATTCGTTTCATAAGATTATCATCGATATCGTTGCACGAGTGATTTATGTAAAGCTAATTATCTTCACATATTCTTAATTAATTCACGAGATCACGTATAATTGTGTGAAGGAAAACTTTTTCCATCGGAAAATAAATTATACATAAATCAATACCAACTAGGGGTGTGTAGCCCGGACTGGACCAAACCGGCCGGTTTTGGGCGGTTCCCATGGTCGGTGGTCCGATTTTTAGTTCCAAATTGTGGAGCCGATGGTCGGTCGGTCCGGTTCCTGGTTCCAAGGTGGGAACCAGACCCACCAGACCGAACCAATTTTTTATATATATAATTTAAATAAATATAATATATAATATATAGACATTATAACTTATTACAACCGAAATTGCAATTGAGGTAGCAACCTCTTATGTGACCAAGAGATCATTAAAACTCTTTTTGTTACTCTTTTATTTATAGAGAAAATCTACTTGTTAGTTTCTTCTTCTACTCGATGTGGGACTAAGGCTCCAAGAGACCCACAAAGCACTTCAAGCCTCTAAGAGTCCCACATCGACTAAACATTCAAAAAACAGAAGATAGATTGTCTATAAAACCTACGCCAAGCACAACCTCTAGCCAAATTGTTCATGGCCTTTGTGGTTAAGTGTGAAACATACAAAGTGTGATTAATATTCACACAAGTGGAGTTTGAATAATTTGAACGTGAAAACATGTGATTAAATTTGTTGAATCGCCCGAGAACCAAATTGGGTTGATCGAGCCAGTTTGAAGCACAGTCACTCTTTAGTGCCAAAAAAAAAGGTGACAATTTTGTTGGAACGGACCTGACCAGATCTGAACCGATGGTCTGGTCCAATTTCCAGTCCTAGGACCAAAAGGTCCGATCCATGGTTCCTTGCTCCCGGTCCGGTTCTCGGTTCCAATTTGAACTGGGAACCGATCCCCCTAATACCAACATGGGAAAAAGAAGGGATTGGGTGCTTTTTCTCCCGTGATTCGTCTCCTCGAGTGGTGGTTTTTCTTTGAGGGCCAGCTGTCCCTCGCCTTATCTTCTCTCCAAGACCTTAAAACTTCGGTTCGTTTTCGTTTTACTAAGCATTTTTAATCAATAATTTTTAAATTACTAATAAACCACGGTGCTCATTATGAAAAATAAGTCGCTCACTTAAACATTGTTGGAACCAAAAGAATGACAATAAACTTTGGAAACTTGGAATAAAAACACTAGAAATTTGAGGGAGAAATTTGTATTGAGAATGCTTTCTCTTATTTGTGTCTTCGTGGACTATGGCTTGTAGCTTGATTTACAACTTACGACTCCATCCTTTTATATAGGAATTGAAGTTTACAAACGCCAATGATTACATAACAACCCACAAATTTAATGATTGAAACAAAATGGCCTCATACATGTAATACAATCAAAATGCATAATAAAGTAACAGAAGTCTTCAATAACTTCCATTCTTCATATCCATGTAGCCTACCATGAAGTTTTTATGGCTCCTTCAATGCTTGTAGGTTTCTCATCTAGCAACCGTCATTCGATAATCAATTTTTTTTTTTTTAATTTCTACAGCCTCCCTTAAAATTGATTTTGGAATTCAACAACTCCAAGCATCATCTTCAATTTTTCAAACAAATCTGCCTTCAATGGTTTAGTCAAAATATCTGCAATATGATCTTTCGATTTGCAGAAGTTAAGCTCAATTTCACCATCTTTGACTTGCTCGCGAATATAGTGATACTTGATATCGATGTGTTTGCTCCTGCCATGAAAAATAGGATTCTTGGCCAAAGCCATAGCCGATTTGTTATCACACATTATTTTCATAGGACTTGCCTGTTTATGCATCAATTCACATAGCATCCTATGAAGCCATATTGCTTGACATGCCGCCGAAGCTAACGCTATGTATTCTGCTGCAGCAGTTGAGAGTGCAACAACTTGTTTTTTCGAGGACCAAAAAATTACTCCTGATCCAAGAGAAAAAATATATCCAGAAGTACTCTTCCGAGTCTTGGTATCACCTGCCCAATCACTGTCTGTGTATCCCACCAAACTGAAATTGTCAGTATGAGACTATAAAATCCCATGATCACGAGTTCCACTGACATACCGTATAATTCTTTTTGCTACTTGCAAATGTGATTGGTATGGTTTCTCCATAAATCGACTAATAATTCCCACACCATAAGTAATATCTGGCCTTGTAGAAGCCAAATATCTTAAACTGCCAACAATGCTTTTGAAATAAGTGGGGTTCACTGCTTCACCGGTTCCTTCTTTATTCAACTACAACTGTTATGCTATAGGAGTTCGTATTGGTTTGAGCAATTCCATCTTGAATCACTTTAGAATATCATTAGCATATTTCTGCTATGAAATAAATATGCCATCATTTGTCTGCTTCACTTCAAGGCCTAGAAAATAGGACATTAATCCTAAATCTGTCATCTCGAAATGACTAGTCATAGCCTCCCTGAATTCAGCAAACATCTCTTCACAACTCCCTGTAAATATCAAATCATCAACATAAATTATGTCATCGTTAGTGTTTGACTTGATATACAGTGTAGGCTCATATGGGCATTTTCGAAAACCATGCTCTAACAGGTACGTGTCAATTCTTGTGTACCATGCTTGAGGTGCCTGTTTTAGCCCATATAATGCTTTCTTTTGTTTATAAACTTGATTTTCATGCCCTTTCTTCTCATAACCCTGTAGTTGCTCCACGTAGACTTCCTCTTCAAGAGCACCATTAAGAAACGCTAATTTTAGATCCATTTGGTGGATCTTCCAATGATTTTGAGCTGCGAGTGCTAAAATCATCTGAATGGTATCCATTTGAGCCACAGGTGCAAATACTTCAAAATAATCAATACCTGGCTTTTGCTTGTAGCCTTTTACGACTAGCCTAGCTTTATATCGGTCCACCTAACCGTTTGGCTTGTACTTCGTCTTGTACACCCACTTGACACCAATGGGCTTCTTATCGGGTGGTAGAGAAGTTAGCTCCCACGTGTCATTCTTTTCAATGGAGCGGATTTCTTCATCCATTGCTTGATCCACTTCTCATCTATTGCTGCATCATCATAGGATATGGGGTCACATTCTGCAAATAAACAAAAATTTATCATAGTTTCATCAGTGATTTCTTCATTTTCACTATCATCATCTCTTGTGATTACATAATCCTTGAATCTTGATGGCGTCTCCTGCAATCGCTGTGAACGACGTATCGTGGTTCTGAAACTACTCTTGGAGAAGAAATTGAACTGCTAGGCAAAATTGATGGATCTTCAGTGGAAGATTTTTCTATCTCTCTCCCCAATGATTCATCTTCAATGGTAATGCTTTTCTGGTCAATCTTTTGGTTCCAGTCCCAGGCTTCATCTTCAAGAAACTAGACATCCCTATTGATGATAACTTTCTTAGTGACTGGATTATATAGCTTATAACCCTTAGTCATGTCACTATAGCCGATGAAGATGCACTTTTGGCTTTTGTCATCCAATTTTTTCCTCCATTCGTCTGGTATATGGGGATATGCTACAAACCTAAATACTCATAGGAACGAAACATCTGGCTTGTTGCCGCTCCAAGCCTCTTTCGGTGTTCTTCCAAAAACACTCCTTGTTGGACACCTGTTTAGCAGAAATACAGTACATGCAACGGCTTTTGCCCAAAACTTCTTGGGCAAATTTTTAGCCTTTAGCATACTTCTTGCCATTTCAAATATTGTCATATTCTTTCTTTCCGCTATACCATTTTGTTGTGGAGTATAGCTGACAGTCAATTGACGTTTCACTCCATGAATTTTACAGTATTTATCAAATTCATTCGAAGTGAATTCTCCCCCTCTATCTGATCTCAACATCTTCAAAGTAAAGCCACTGTACTTTTCAACATAGACTTTAAATTCTTTAAACTTCGAAAAAGCTTCAGATTTTTCTCTAAGAAAATATACCGATGTTTTTCTAGCAAAATCATCCACAAAAATTAATGTATACCTTTTTTGTGTGAATGATTCCACCTCAATAGGGCCACATATGTCTGTATGTACCAACTCCAAAGGTTGTTTTGCTCTTCTGGCTTTTCCAACTGGAAAGGATTCTCGATGCTGTTTTCCAACAAGACATCCTTCGCATGGGCGATCTGGAATGTCAATCAAAGGCATGCCGGTCACCATATTTTTCTGGACCAGTAATTTTAGTCCACGAAAATTTAAATGACCAAATCGAAGATGCCACAACCAGTTGCTATCTTTCGTCATCGCTCGAAAGTTCAAAAGATTATTTTTCTGAAGAGTAAGAGGGAACATCCGGTTCTTTGTCATCTGCACTGTCGTGATCAATTTATTGTTTACACCCATAATAGTGCAAACTCCATTTTTAATATGGACTTTGTGGCCTCTTTTGGAAAGTTGCCCAACACTTAATAAGTTCCAGCAAAGTCCTGGCACAAAATAAACATTTGCAACAGTAACATTAGTACCATCTTTTGAGTTAATATTAACATCACCTTTCCCCATTACAAGAACTTTGGATTTGTTCCCAAAATTAACTTCACCGCGAACCGTCTCGTCCAGGTGTGAGAATAACTCCTTTCGGCCAGTCATATGATTACTGCATCCAGTATCAAGGTACCAAAGGTTGATGTCCATGATGCTTGAGTCATCCTTCTTGCATGCTAGCACAACGTTTTCCTCAACATTAATGGTATGCGCCTGTTCTGCCTGCTCGTACGCCACCTTTGCTTGACATTCGGATTTGTAATGTCCGAATTTGTTACACCTAAAACACTTGACCTTTGATTTGTCACGTGTTTTATATTTTCCGATGGAATTGAAATTTCCACGTCCCTGTCCTCGACCACCTCCACGACCTCGGCTAGCTTGATGACCTCCTTGACTTGATTGAGCAACCTGACTTTCCATTTCTAGCTCTGATACCAAATGTTGGAACCAAAAGAATGACAACAAACTTTGGAAACTTGGAATAAAAACACTAGAAATTTGAGGGAGAAATTTGTATTGAGAATGCTTTCTCTTATTTGTGTCTTCGTGGACTATGGCTTGTAGCTTGATTTACAACTCACGACTTCATCCCTTTATATAAGAATTGAAGTTTACAAACGCCAACAATTACATAACAACCCACAAATTTAATGATTGAAACAAAACAGCCTCATACATGTAATACAATCAAAACGCATAATAAAGTAACAGAAGTCTTCAATAACTTCCATTCTTCAAATCCATGTAGCCTACCATAAAGTTTTTATGGCTCCTTCAATGCTTGTAGGTTTCTCATCTAGCAACCGTCATCCAATAATCAATTTTTTTTTTTATTTCAAGTTACGGCATTTTCGAATGTAGTTACTTCATCAAAAACTTGTTCGTTAAAAATTCAGTGGCGAAAGTAAAGAACACGTCAACAGTTAAAATATTGCACTAAATTTAAAAAATATAAGCACATTATATGTAAATTCACGTGTCAATTATTAGTGAGGTGTGAATATTTTAGGGATTTCGGATTTAACAAAAGTTGAAGCATGTTTACTACAATATTTTCATAATGTGGGAGTCACATTTTCGGTTCTCTTCATAATCCTAGGTTTTCATGTGCAAAGAACATTAAATGAACATCAACCTAAAGATTAAGGTAAGCTAATTGGAATTACTCCATCAGATTAAATGCACACAGACGTATGAGCTGAAACCAAATTTGCAAGAGAAATTCCACAAGTTACTTCCATAGTAAGATACCATACACGTGATTAAAATAAGAGACCGTCCAAATTAAAAAGGAAAAAAGAAGAAAAAAAAGAGGATCCCACAATTAAAAATAAATTATAGAGCGAGGATGGGCCAGGCTCAGCAAGAGGCCTATTGGAGAAAGAAGGCATGCAAAAAAAAAAAAAAACTTTTGGCAATGGACTTCACTCATAAAGAAGAGGCCGGTTAAAGATGGTTCTGAAGTTGACTGTTTTGTGGACCAAGGTTCGGTAGAAACGTTACCATATCGAAATCGACGAATGACTACTAACATAACTTCACACATTGATGCGACCAATCGATCATATATACGTCCTAAGTTAATATGATAAAACATACAATTAAGGATGATTCTATCTAAATATCTTTGTCTGAGACTAGGTTCCATTACATAGATGTGTTGAAGAGAGCTTATACAGCTCAAGGTTTCAGTCAAGCCCAAAAAGCAGGTCACGTGTCAATGTCACGGGGCCGAATGGTTTTGGGCCTCTGAGATGAGTTCTCGGATGCATACAGCTAAGATTCACATCCCTGCAGATCAAGCCTAACAAGTCAGATCAGAGTCCAAAGGAAGCATTCTTTGTAATCTTCTATGAGTAACGATGATGCTATCATGATAATTCTTGGCGTAAAACTGAATTTTGAATGTTAAATGCATGAGGGTGGCAAATAAACGGCGTCGATCAATTTGGCTGGGTAGGAACTTGGATTCACCTCGAACTGTTGCCCCATTTGAGAGCCTATTTTGCTCATTTTCTCCGTCGATCAATTTGGCTGGGTAGCAGATGCTGGCTCTTAACCTTTGCCATCTCTAGAGATGAATCCAGTCCCCTGGACATGGATCTTGTTGCGGAAACCCCTGGCTTACGCTCTATGGTCATTTATTTGCCGCCTTATTCATTGTCGAAATCCGAGCCACCATAGACGCTAGCAAGTTGCAAAACTTGGAGCAGCTAATGTTTCGTATGCTGCAAGCTACAAAGCCTATACTCGTTCCTGTTATGCTGTTTTGGGCCTTTTCGCTCTTGCCTATATGCCTGTAATCCATCCTTTTCCCCCCAAGGAAAGAACCCCCATAATCGCAGTTTAAACCCTTGTCTGCACTTGCATAGACGCACAAACCATAACAACACATACTGTCTCTAGTTTATGAACCATGTACATACGTATGAATACACACGTACAGGATTCTCGAATCACGGTATGACAATTTTGGCATAAATTTCAGTAAAAATAGTCCGACTGTAAGATTTGCATGCAAAGGGCCAGGCTGAACCCTTCCGACGGTGTTCTCTCTTTTCTCCCTTCTTTGGAGTGATTCATTCTTTTTGTCTTTGGTGGGATGAGATGAAGCAATCTCACTGAACACACATTATTTTCCATGTTTTATACTTGTTCCCTCAATTACCAACTGTTTCTAGAAGCCAAAAAAACGCAGATCTCCTTTCAAAACTTATTAATTTAACTCCCAGAGTCATGCATTAGAGCGAGAGCAAACTTAATAATTTAACCCCCGACTGTTTCTAGAAGCAAAAGAAGACCGACAGCAAAGTAACGCATTAGAGCGAACTGGCTGGAAGGCCCAACTTGCGGATGGACCGGGCTCAGCAAGAGGCCTATGTTAAAAGGAGGCATGAGAAGAAAATTCGTGGTAATTGATTTTGTCATAAAGAGCATGGCTTAAGATGTTCCTGAAAAATCATTGTTTTGAGGACCAACTTACACTATGGAGATCGATAAATTCTGCTAAACTTCGACTATTCATATAACTTCGTATATTGACGTGACCCACCACTCGTACAAATGCCTCAAGTTGATTTAATGAAACATTATATTAAGCACGGTTCACCCAAAGATCTATTCTTGAATAGAAAAAACAGTAGATTCTATACACAGATTCCAGTGCTAATTCTTCAGAACATAATTCTGCGGCAGATTAATCTATTGAATGAGTTAAGCCCAGTCTTCACATCTAATTCTTCACGGACAAATAAAAGTTACACACACAAGAAGATGGAAAAGACATCAGAAGAGGTTGGTGGCACTTGCTTCATCTTTTCCTTTTGTTTTTTTTATTCATCTTTATTTAAAGCCATGTGCTCGACAGATCATGTTATTCATCTTCTCAATTCAACCGATATACAATTGCACCGAGAAACAAGAAGGGCAAACATTAGAAACAATCCTTTGAAGGAAAATGACATTTCAAATTGGTATGGCAACATCTTTATTAACTGAATTTACAATACGAATTTATAAAGACAACTCCTCACACAATTTCATTCTCCATGAAATTTGATGGCCTTACCTTTTGGCTTCTCCATCCACTCGACAGCTTTTCTCTCTTGCATTATTACACATCACATAGGCCATTTTGGCCTCCCTATTTCAAATGCAATATATGCTATCGAAATCCCAATTACGGTTTTTAATGTATAACCTATCCACACTATTTTTTGTTTGAACCAAATCTTGTGCTCTTCATGATTGAGAGTTGATGAGGATGATGGTGGAGGAGGTTGTGCATTGCCAAGGCATGCTTTTAGAATTGGAGTTCCACATAGAACTAGATTTCCACTAAAGGAGTCGCTTGAAAACGTGTCTAATTGCTTATCTTGAGGAATTTGACCCATGAGTTGATTCTTTGAGAGGTTTAAGTATCCAAGGGATGCCAAATCTCCCTATTTTCTAGGAATTACCCCACTAAACTTGTTTGAAGAAAGATCAAGCCATTCAGGATTAGTTAAGTTCCCTAGAGTTGAAGGGATGGAAACTGTAAAATGGTTATAAGAAAGGTTGAGCCCTATAAGAGAGTTAAGATTTCCTATAACTTCAGAGATATTCCCTCGGAAAGAGTTGTACGACGAATCAATGATTGTGAGGAAAGTTAGGATCTTCACTAGCTCAATCTCTTGCCCTTTCATGGTCATGGTCACGGAGTTTTCATATGACCTTAATTGGATACTCCATTCCCAAGATACCTTATCACATATAATGATTCATCTTGCCCATTTTTGCCATTTTTCATGGCTTTAAGGTTCATTATGAAGTTGCCTGGCAAAGGACCGCTAAAGTTGTTGTTGGAGAGATCCAAAATGCATAACTTGGGAAAGAGATGTGCTACCCTGGGAATATTCAAAATATCCTTCAAATTGTTGGACTTCAAAACAAGAACTTTTACTTCTAGAAGTGTTCCTAACCATCTTGGGAATGTATCCTCTATTTGATTGTCATTGAGATCAAGAACTTCCATATATCTACATTTGACAAGTGACCTGGGCAATATGCCTTCAAATTGATTTCGACTCAAGTCAAGAGTCATCAAGTTACTTTTCAAAGAAAACAATTGAGGAATTGTGCCCTCAAGGTAGTTCATTCACAAGTTCAAAACTAACAGACCGGTGCTAAAATCTATCAAGCACCGAGGCATGTTGCCTATTAAGCTATTGTTGGACAACTCGATGATCTCGAGCTTGATAAAATTGCATATCAAAAAGGGGATTTTTCCCGTCATCTTACTACCTGCAATAGCATAATAAAATTTGATAGGAGATGAAAGCGGAATTGACCCTCCAAACTTGTTGTTGGATAGCTCTATAATAGCCAATAAGGTATTTGAGAACACCTCTATGGGCCACCGTCCAATGAAATTGTAATCTGAAATAGATAAAGTTTGAAGAGTAAGGGAGGAGAGCCCAAAGGCAGCAAGGTTAATCTTACCATGAAATTTGTTTGATCGCAAATTAAGGTTATAAATTTGCGATGCTTCCAACCAATGTGGGAAGATATCATTGAACTCGTTGTGATCAAGAACTAGCATCGATAAGTACAAGCATTTGGCTAGGGAGCACGGTAATGGTCCTTGTAATTTATTACGCCTCAAGTCTAAACATTTGAGATTGGTTATATTACCAAAACATGATGGTATATTCCCAGAGATATTATTGTGAGACAAATATACAAGTTGAAGTGAACTCAACCGGCAAATGGAAATGGGGATCTCACTCGTGAACGATTGTTCTGGGCAAAAAACTATAAGTTGAAGATGGAAGGATCAGAATTGATCCTTGTAATGAGTTATTCTTAAGGTGAATAGATGACAATCTATTCTCGTGCAATTGTTGTATGCCTCCCTCCGAAAGGTTATGAGAAAGACCAAAGTTTCCATCATGGCTTACTCCCCAAAACCACATCAGGATCTCCCCACTAATTCTATTAGAAGAAAGGTCTAAGTATCTTAATCTTTTTAATGAATTCAAGAAATGGGGAAACTTGGTCAAGTTGCAAGAAGGCAACCGCAACACTTCAAGTTTTGGAAATGTATACTTTACGGTATTGTAGATTAGATTTAGTTCTTGAGAAACCAAAAGCTCTCAAAGATTTTAAAGCTTTGTAAATATTTCAAACTACAACATTACCAAAGCTATTCTCAACAATATATAGAACTTGGAGTTGCTTGAGATCTGCCAATGATGATGGGATGTGTTCTGTGAATTTGCAAATTTGAAGATTTAAAAATGTTAAACTCTTCAAGGTACCAATTGAATTAGGTATTTCTCCCAAAAAGCTCGTATACTGGAGAGACAAAGAATCAACATAACTGGTCCAATTGGATTTGGGAAGAATCCCAGACATGTCAACGTTGTTACTTACATCAAGAGTAATAAGGCTTGGTAATCGAAAAATAGTGTCCAGAGACATCCCCCCTAAGGAACTACCAACAGTGCTCGAATATGTCAAAGGAGAAGACCAATTCGCAAAGGACTTTGGTGAAACCATGGACATGTCTACTTGATCAGGAACAAGCTTTCTCAATGCTGTTAAATTTTGAACAAGGATTGTGAAGATTGAATTTTCCAACCTAAGAGAAGGAAACGAGTATGTGTTGAAAATATAATTGTTAGAGAGATCAAGTTTGACTAGCTTGGAGAGGCAAGAGATTTCATTGGGAATAAAACCCAAAAAAAAAAAAATGAATTAGAAAGATCCAAATGAATCGATGTTGCAAAAGCACTCAGACTAGGCGAAATATGTGAGCCAGCAAAGTTATTACTGGAAAGTTTGAGGCTCCAAGATGATGAATGATAAGAAGGGAGCTATTGGACTGAAGAGTGCCATGAAGCCAACTGTAAGTTAGATCGAGCCCGATGACATTGCCGGTGACACCGTCCCACGAGTAGCAATCCACGCCCTTATTCCATGAGTTTGTTTTTGGATAAGATGTGACACGGTCATCCTCATCACATGAGTCCGATGCCTCCCTATCAAGTACGAAGGAATTCTTAGGCATTGCGTTGGTCAACAGGGCAAAGGGGTGACAGAATGTGAAGGGAGGAATCTGATACCAACCCATTATTTGACTAAGCATGTGAGTGAGTTTATTAGCGGTGGAGGATGCATCCACTTATAAAGCCCTCCTGTATTGTGAAGTGATTAACACGAGTCTTCTTTAGAAGATAGAAGTCAAAAGTCTTCTTAGAATAAGATTATGGGGTAACAAAATTTCCATGGCAGGTCACTTTGGCGTGGAGGATTCTCAGTGCCACGGAAATATACATGGAAAAATCTTATGGAAACGTCCCTATGTGTGCGATGTCTTGCCGCGTGTACAATACCCCATTTTCATGGTGCTAACATATTTGATAATTGATAAATTTGACTGTTCTGAATCTTTAATTGCATCTTCTATTACTATATGTAAATGAGGTAAAAGGAATAACGCTTTGTCGATGCCTCACGATAGAGCTCCGATTTGCAAGTTAAATCTCATTTGTCAGTAAAGAGACTTTGGGAGGTTTCCAATTGATAATTAGTAATTCCTTATGATAAAGCTAGTAAGCTTTTTAGAGGATTACTAAGAAACTTTCATTACGATAAGATAATGACTTTCAAACTCGTTGAATTCTTCAGTTCTTCACACGATTAGTTACTTACACGACCTAATAGGCTCGTTATACTAGGTGTTTGGATTATTGAGCATTTAAAATTCGATTATTTCAACACAAAGTGCGGCATATTTTCCCCGTATATGATGAAGAAACGTGCCAAAACAATGGACTCAAAAAATAATTAAGTTAATGGGGGGTTATTGCATAGGTCGGGAATTTACGCGAAGTGCGCTATGTCTCGAAGTACATCTTTCATTTGCTTTACCTTTTTCTTTTTTTCTTTTTTTGTAACGATAAAGTGAGAAGAAGCTTGGATCCGAGTGCTTTCTTCGATAAAAGTTTCGCAGGGAATTCATTTGGTAACTCTTTTTTAGTCAATCATGATCTGGGGAGTATACGATATTCTGCGACCCTCTGTTGAGTTGGAATTGGCTGCATTGATTTCGTCGAAAACAATTTTCATGAAAATATTTTTTGAATTTTTCGACGTTCGTTTTACAAAAAAAAATGAATGATTAGTGTAAACATTTTAATATTTTTCATAAAAGGAAAACAATATTCTAAAATAGGAAAAAATATTTTTCACTTTTCACATAAGGGAAACGTTCTCTTCACTCATTCTCTTATCTCACACCCATACCACTCCCCATTCTTTTCTTTTTTTAATTCATTTCTTTCTTTCTTTCTTTTTGCTTTTCTTCTTTCTCGGCCGATCGCCAGCCATAGCAACAATTGGTGAGTGCAAGCCTTGCCATAGGCTCGAGCTCGTTGATCTGATGAGCCTCAAGCTCAATGGCCTCAAGCCTTGCTAGATCGGTGAGCTCCAGCTCACCTTTAGCTAGTTGCTGGCCTTCGTCATGGCTAGCAACCGATTGAAGAAGAAGAAGGAAAAAAAATAAAAGGAAAAAATAAAAAGAAAAAATAAAAATTGTTGGAAATATGATTTGATAACTTAGGAAATTCCAATCTTGAGTATCAATGATTGATTCATTTAATCAGTAATTGACTTGGTAAAATAGGAATCAGAATCGATGTATATTTTCATTTATTTCTTTCCTGTCTTACACATTACCCTTGTATTACAAATAGAGTAGTGAACATGTAAAACAGAATATACAGAAATATAGAGTTGCAGTTTTCCTCTCCACTTTATTTCAATTTCTATCATGGTATCAGAGCACTCTATTCTAGCCTAAGCTTCCGCATCTCCAAATTGCCTTTCGGTTCCTTTCCGGTTTGCTATTGGACGTCAACTATGCAAAACAAACCAGCCACCGAATAGGAATGTTCTCTACCGTGCTCAGAAAAACTTTGATAAAATCATCCAATGGAGGAAATCCTCAACTCACCCCAGCAAGTCTCAAATCCAACACCAATCGAGGTTCCACAACCTGGTTTCCTGCCCTACGCATTTCCAGTCAACGACGGCCGTCCCGAGCCTAGAGATCCCCTTCACACATCACCGGCTAACGGACCGGAGCTCCAACTCATCAACATGCAGCTCACCGGATAGGACAACTACAACGCCTGGGCTCAAGACCTTCGACAAGCACTTGTAACGAAGGACAAGGATGGTTTCCTTGACGGCACCGTCCCTTATCCGACCGACGAATGACCGTAATGTTTTTGGAAAAAATGTAACCAATTAGTTCGTACCTGGATCAGGAATTGTCTCGCTCCGGATGTTGTGGTTGGGCTAACACCGACCAAGGACTCAAAGACCTTTTAGGCAAACATCCCAGAGATGTATGGGTGTCTTGATCCGGTGAAGCTCTTTACTATCACCCAAGCTACTCGGAATTGAAGCAAGGCAATCAATTAGTCACAACTTGCTTCAATTGGCTCTTGACTCTTTGGAATGAGTTCGAGGCGGCCAAGGAACGTCTCGAGGGTCTCGAAGCCATGCTGCAACAGTACCAAAAAATCAAGGAATGGGAGAAAGTGACTCGGTTTCTACTTATCTTAAACGACACGTACTCAACTTTTTGATCGCAGATCTTGACGATGGACCCATTGCCTTCGCTCAGCCGGATCTACCAACTAGCAATCCAAGAGGAAAGCTAGTAGCAAGCCGCGACCGAGCACGGTAGAGCCAGTGAAGGAGTCGCCCTTGCTGCCCTCCAAACCAGCTTCCGATCTAGAGAGATGCTGTATGGAGTCCATGGGAGTCGTGGGATGGTAGGAGGAGTCGAGGGTTTCGGGCAAGGAGGGGGCGGACGTTTTGGGACTACAACTGGGGTAAGTGGAAACCCTATTATGAACGGCTGGGATGGAAGCAAATTGGACGGCTATGGTTTGATCCGCCCATTAGAATCCAACGGTCCACATCAGAGGAGATTGAATGGCCCTTATTTGCTCGACAGCCCAACTGAATCAAACGGCCCTTATTCGGCCACAACAGCACCCACATATAGGGTATTCGGAGGCTCACGAAATGCCATGTCATCTACCAAAAATACTAGGCAAAATTCAAAAATTAAGGGTAAATACCGTGAATATTGTAAACATCCTCATCATACTATTGATGGGTGCTGGAAATTACATGGAAAGCCAGATGATAAGAAGGAAAAAGAAATTGCTGCTTACCAAGTTTCGGCACGAAGGATTGATGGGGCAAATCAGATAATTACCCAAGATCAGTATCAGAATATAATGAAGGCATTAAATCAGCTGGCAACAAATGATAAGGCTACGAATTTCTCAGGCACTTCTTTATACAAGAAAAATTCAATATCAGTTGATGCATGGATAATTGATTTAGGTGCCAGTGATCACATAGTTTGCAATGAATGGTTATTTTCTAGTATTCAAAAGAGGCCACATTCTTCAGTATCTGTATGCCTCCCCAATGGAAATACCACTCATGTTACCAAAATTGGTACTGTCCAAATTAGTACAGATATTATTCTAAAAAATGTCCTATTCATTCCTGATTTTGAGTTCAATCTCTTATCAGTCTCAAAAGCTTGTGAGGATAATTCTTGTCGTGTTATATTCAATCCCAATGATTATTTCTTTCAGGACCTTTTGACTAGCAAACTAATGGGCTTGGGTAGTGTTGTAGAAGGGCTATATTTTTGGATTGATCCTCAAAGGAACTTTGAACTATTTAATAAAAGCATTTCTTGTAATGCCATTGCTAGTAATAAAAATCTTATTTTTCATCAATGCTTGGGTCATAATGCGAGATTCCCTTATCCTAAATGTCTAATCTACCCATTGGCAAAACAGTCTTGGACACATTTTCCAGTTAGCACATCTAGATCCACCAGTGCTTTTTCCTTACTTCATATGGATATTTGTGGACCTTACGACACTCCACATCGTGATGGGTCTCAATTTTTCTTGACCATTGTTGATGACTATACTCGAGCTACTTGGGTTTTCCTTATGCAATCCAAAAGTCAGAATTTTTCAACACTGCCAAAGTTTCTATCTCTCATTGAAAATCAATTCGACAAACTTGTCCAAAAGATTTGCACTGATAATGGACGTGAGTTCTTTTTTGCAAAATGTGACTCTTTCTTGTCTTCTCGAGGAATTTTACATGAGAGTTCATGCAATTATTGTGATGTCCCAGGTTTTTTATCAGGTCTTCTATTGAATAAATCGGGCATTTCATTGATGTGCCTATAGGGCTATTCTCAGAGCTGATCACTCTCGAGATAACTAGGCTATCTGGGGAAGCTATTAAAAACTTTAAGGCAAATAGACTTGAGAATTCGACCAGGAATTGGCTTCTCGACCATGCTTATCTTTAGAGGCCATTACAACACAGTTAAAAATCGAATTGAGATCAAAGATAGGTATGTTCGACTGAGATATGTGGCCAATCGTGGGTGACTCCACTAAATTGGAAAATTCTCGTCGACCGGCATTAGTTTGATTTCTCTATCGTTTTGATACCTTGTGTCCATAATTGAATCATCGAGATTTTCACAACAATCGAAGTCGCCAATGTGTCGAGTGGGTTCATAGTGGCTCAAAAAAAATCGACCATGGGTCATTTGCCCTAAAAAGTACTGAAAACTACTTAGTAGTTTAGGTTACACTAAAAATGCGCTGAATGGAAATTAACCACCAATTCAAGTCTAATTTCAGAAATTGAAAATCCTGTCATGTCACAATGAATTCTAAGAACGTCGACTCAATCTCAGAAGATTTTTCTGACAACCGAGACTTTTTGGGAAAAAGTCATCGCAGGATCGTTTTTGTGCAGAAAAAGCCGAGGATTATTTTTTATGGCAAAATTTGAAAGCATGATTGATGTATGGGTGAGGAAAAATGCCAAGATAGTTGATGGATGACCAATTGTATTTATTGAAGCCATTTGAGATTTAATCAAGTGAGGAATGGTGTCCAATTGAGAGAGATGAGTGCCAATTTCGTAGCTCCCCCATACCCTAGCATTTTTAGACCATTTGAGAGGCTGTTGGGCATGCATGGGTGGCTCAATGACAGCCATGGATTGCTGGCTTCTTGGACGAGGCTTGGGAGACAAAAATGTGGAAAAGCTTGGCCAAGGGACCCTCCATCTCTCCCTCATCCTTATCTCTCTCTCTCCTCTCCCTCAACTGGACCAACACCTCATTCCCCCTCTCCCTCAGCTTGCTCGACACCAGCAACCAGCAGGAGAAGCCGGAGTTGCCGTCACCGTCGCACGCCGCCCACACTGCTGCCATTTCGTGTGCCACCACCTGTGCGTGCACCACCCGCGCACACCGCGCCTTGCCGCCTCCCTCACACCTCCCAGCTACTGTTCCAGGTCTGTTGCAGCTCACCCAAGGCTGTCCCGAGCCTGTTCGACCCCCGTGAGTCCTTTTTTAGGCCCAGTTTGGCCTATTCTATCTTTCCCGAGCAATTCCCGCCTAAACTAAGCTGTTTTCCACTCATTTCCAGCCAAGATCAGCAAGCTTTGTTGTGGGTATTTTAGCACCTTTGGAGCCCATTTTGAGGTGTTTGTGGACCCCGAACCCTAGGCCTGCTTTGGAGTAAAACGTCCCTTGCGACGTTCCCAACATTTCAATCCGAGCGGATTGTTAAACAGGTGAGTTTAGCTCACTAATCCTTGCTTAGTTTGCTAATGATGCTTAAGGGTTGATTAGTATTAATTAAGTATGATTAGGTGGTTGGATTAGTTTAGAACAATTAAATTAACGACTTAATGATGCATGTTAGGCGGTTAGACCTAGTCATTAGCAAGTAGAGAGCTTATAGTATTTATTGAACGAACCTCAGGATTTTTCCCGGTTTGTCTTAGCTTTCAATTAGGCATTATGGGCCTAAATTGGATTTATGGTAATTATTTAATAATTTTTGAAATTAATTAATTAATTATTTTTCGAAAATTAGGCAGGGATAGCCGACGACTAGAATTTTATGCCGATTATTGTGGTACGGTCCGTTTATTTAATTGAGTTTTATTTTGTACTGAAATGAATTAATTGTGATTATAATATTATTTTCCTGAATTAATTAATTTGGATAATTAATTGGAAAATAACCGAGTGTCGGTTGACAACACCAAAAATGTTTTGGCGGACTATAGATAATGGTGGGATTTGTGGAAAGGAAATCATAATATTTTGGCTAAGGCCAACCGTGTGCCCACGCACGTGTACTTTTGTCAGAAATGAATAAAAGGGCAATTTGATTGTACGTTCAAAGTATCTTGTTATACAATACTAGCTCGGTGACTCTATATGTCATTTTGAAGAATGAACGGTATGCAATACTGGCTCGGTGACTCTATATGTCATTTTGAAGAATGAATGGTATATAATGTCGGCTCGATGACCTTATAGGTCATTTTGTAGAATGGATGACATGCCATAACAGCTCGATGACTCAACATGTCATTTTGGAGAATGGACGTTATGATGAATATACTCGGTGACTTATTATGTCATTTTGAAGAATGAATCTTATAAAATATTGGCTCGATGACCCTATAAGTCATTTGGAGAATGGACAGTATTGATTGAAATGACCAACAATGGTTTGTTTGACATGTAATCGACTAGGTCGATTGATCAATGTATCGATCTGTGATATTATGATTGGGTGTCTATTTGAACTGTGCTAATATGCAGATGGAATCTGAGGAAAAGGTAAGCCTTCCAACCCGTGTGTGCATAGGCAGCCTATAGTGTATTGGTTTACTAATCGAGTTTTAGGGGGTAGAACTCGCTGAGACGTTGTCTCAATGGTTATTGTATAATCATCTCAGGTCCTTAGATAGCAGCGCCTCCACCTCCTCGTCCTCCTATGCATTTTGGCATTCCCGAAGAGATCTCAAAAGTAGCATACCACTTCCATATCCATAACCACCTCGAAGGATTGGAGTACGTACTGGTTAATTCGACCATCTGTGTTGACGTGGGTAATGACGCCTTCAGACCCCATGAGTATCGATCGTGGTATTGTCACTACCATGATAGGCGAAGAGAAGGTCCCATGCTAGAAGGCGATGTGCCTATGTTCGTTCTGGAAGAAGCATTCGGGAAGGGGACGGCTGATCATAAAGATGGGTCAGTGGTGGATGCACAAGACCCTAAGCTCGAGAGTGACCATGACTCTCAAGAACTGTCAGCAGTAGCCTCCAACTGGAGCGTGCTAGAGGAAGAAGTCGATGAAGAAGAGGTGTACCCCGAAGAGAACTGGGAGGAGGAACTTAAGGAGGAAGAACTGGAGGAGGATTACCTGTTGGATGAATCTGATGAGGAGCCAGATGAAGAAGATGAGGAGGATGACCTCGAGGGGAATCCTGAGTACGACCCGGATGTATAGTATATCAAACTTGTGAATAGTATTGTATTATACTATATAGTTTGCTTGTGTAAAAGTGTGGTTGTGGTTTTCAGATGTGAAAAATATAGTCCTACTTTTCTATCACATTGTTTTATTGTCTAGGGATTATCTTATGCTTCCACATGCGTATTAAAATAAAAGGGTCGGCAATGCGTCCTGGGATGTCGCTATTAATTGACCAGGTGAGGGATGGGCACGTGTTCGAGGATCGGGGCATGACAATTATACACCCCAAGAAAATGGGATTGTCGAAAGAAAACATCGCCACCTCTTAGAGGTAGCTCGAGCCCTAAAATATCAAGGTTCCATACTTGAAGATTTTTGGGGTGATTGTGTAGTCACGGTAGCTTATTTGATTAATCACATGCCAACTAGAATTCTTAATGGACGGACTCCTTTTGAGTTGCTTTATGGAAAGCAAACAATAATTGATCATCTTCAAGTTTTCGGATGTTTGTGTTATGCAGCGAATCTGGCCACCAAAGTAAAATGGATCCTCGTGCCATTTGGTGTGTTTTTATGGGATACCCTCCACTACAAAAAGGCTACCACGTCATGGAGATCTCTACAGGGCATTTTTTTTTATAAGCAGGGATGTTATTTTCCACGAAGATATTTTTCCCTTTCAAGAAACTACGTCGATGTCTTCAACTTCAGAGTTAGATCATCTAAGAGTGCTAGTATGAACACCTAGAGGGGGTGAATAGGTGTTTAAAATAAACCTTGGCAAATATATGCGGAATAAAATAAACTTCAAGTAAAATAAAGGAGTTAAGGAAGAGAATAAGAACACAATGTTTATAGTGGTTCGGCTTAATCCAAGCCTACGTCCACTCTCCCATGCTAACAGCCTTCTTGGCTGGATTTTACTATGCAATCAACAAGAGATTACAACTTTGAGTGCAAACACTTAGTAGTAGATCACACTATCTCACTCAGTCACTCTTTTGGTATTTCTCTCACGATCACAAACGTTTAAGCTCTCCAAAGACAAGTGTATGAACAAAGATCGCTCCGACTTTGGAATTATAAATTCTACGCTCTATCTCTTACTTGCTCATCGGTCCTTCATCTCCTTAAATACTCCTCCACTTCCAAACTAGCTGATGGACAGCATCCTGGAGAATCATCTTCCAATATACCCATTGGACAGCTTTGTATCTAGAAGATTTGGAAGCCATTAAGTGACAAAGGTAGAATCCCAAAATGATTCCGATCGCCCATACAAACGGAATCTTGGTTTCCATAAGTAAAGCTTCTTCATATAGAAAGATCTTGTCTTCAAGATCCAATCGTCAATCAAATAGATTGAATCAATCAAATCAATCTTGATGTGAAATCCAAACCAGATCACTAGCCGTTATATGATTGGGCTTGAGTTACATTCTGTTGAGTCTGGATGTAAAGTCTGAGAGCCATAGACTTTACAATCTGAGTCTGAGTGTGATAGACTTTGCAATCTGAGTCTGAACATATTCTGCTTCTGAACAGATTTAGCTTTAAGGTCTGTACCCAGTTCAGCTTCAGCATAGAGTCTGTCTTCTGGTTCATCATTCACGTTCAGTCTAGAATTAGTCAGAGTGAGCAGACTTCTGATGTAGAATAGACTTTGACACTAAAGTCTGGCAGTCTTCAGACTTTGAGTCTTGAGTCTAGCGGTCTTCAGACTTTGACACAGAAGTCTAGAAATCTTCATAATATACTTTGGACATATGTTACGTTCAGTCTTCTGGCCGTCTTCTGACTTTGATAATATCCTCTACATTTTCTATCATCTGCATGGTCTATTACTCAACCATCAAACATGTTAGTAGCCTTTGCTTTATTTTGTCATCTTCAAAACATCATAAGGGATTTCCCTAACATCATCCACCTTTCTTATCAGAAGAAGATCTCAATGTTCAGCATTAGTATGTATTTATTGCACCGGAACAACATATGGTGGTAATGACAGATGATTCAAATTGAGCCATCGACTCACCAGCTTCTTCACTTGAGAGAGATCCTTTATCAAATTCTTCAGCAATTTGTTCGCCAATGATTCACCAGAGTCCATCTCCTGTATTATCAGAGGAAACTAGAATTGAGCAACCTCGACGTTCTGGACGTCACACTCGACCTCCTACATGGACAAAAGATTATATATGTCCTACATTGAATTGTCCAGGTATGCAGTACCCAATATCATCTTATGTTTCATTTAGTAGACTTTCATCAAAACACATGTGCTGCATTAGTAGAATTTCTAAAGAACAGGAATCGTCATCGTACTCCGAGGTAGCGCATGATCCTAAATGGAAACATGCTATGGAAGCCAAACTCAAGTCTCTCAATGAAAATCACACTTGGGACATTGTTCCATTACCGGCGGGACGAAAACCTATTGGCTGCAAATGGGTTTATAAAATCAATTAAGGCAGATGGATCTATTGAGTGATACAAGGCCCGTTTAGTTGCGAACGGGTTCACGCAATAAGAAGGCTTTGATTATCATGAAACATTCTCTCCTGTGGTCAAAGAAGTCACCGTTCGCTCTTTCTTATCCATTGCTGCTTTCCGCAATTGGCCGTTACATCAAATAGATGTTCATAATGATTTCTTACATGGAGATCTGGATGAAGAGATTTACATGGAGCTTCCACAGGGATTATGCAGACAGAGGGAGTCTCATGTGTGTCGTCTCCGCAAATCCCTATATGGACTCAAACAGGCTTCTAGGCAATGGTATGCCAAGTTCACTGCTGCTCTAACCAACACAGGTTTTCAGCATTCCAAACACGATTATGCCTTGTCCACATGAACCGAAGGTACTTCATCAATTTACCTTTTAATATATGTAGATGACATTCTTATCATGGGGAATAATGAACTGGCCATTGCAAAATTCAAAAACTATATGCATTCCACTTTCCATATCAAAGACTTGGGATCTCCTAAGTATTTTCTCGGTACTGAGATAGCTCGGTCTGACAAAGGAATATCTCTCAGTCAAAAAAAGTTCATTCTGGAAATAGTCTCTGAAGCAAGATTGTCAGAATGCAAACCGGTAGTTATCCCGATTGAGCAAAATGCAAAGTTAACGACACATGAGTATGATTCGAGCTCATCTTCTTCCATTGAGGATTCACTACTTGAAGATCCATCAGTATATCAATGACTTGTTGGAAAACTAATTTATCTCACGATGACAAGACTAGATATATGTTATTCTATACAAATACTTAGTCAATTCATGCACAAGCCAACGCAGTCCCACATGAATGCAGCCTTGAAAGTATTGAAATACTTGAAGGGATGCCCGGGACTTGGGATTTTTCTATCTCGAGATTGCGACATGGAAATGATGGCGTATTGTGATATGAACTATGCCACTTGTCCGATGACAAGAAGGTCCATCACTAGTTTTTGTATCAAATTTGGAAAATCTCTTATCTCGTGGAAAATAAAGAAGTAGTCAACCGTATCATTATCATCAGCAGAATCAGAATATCGGGTTATGGCAAAGACTGTTTGCAAAATAATCTGGATGTTGCAATGATGTTGCACTCAAGTTTGGTCCCAGTAAATTATTTTGTGACAATGATGTTGCACTCAAGTTAGCAACCAATCCAGTGTTTCATGAGAGGACTAAGCATATATAGGTCGATTGTCATTTCACTCGAAACAAGATTGAAGAAGGGATTATCACAACGAGAGGAATAGGAACTGTAGAGCAACCTGCAGACATTTTTACCAAGTCATTATGCCAAAGACAACATGCATATCTATTGAGCAAGCTTGGTGTCCTCGATATATATAGGTCATCGGCTTGAGGGAGAGTGTTGGAAATATAATTTGATAACTTAGGAAATTCCGATCCTGAGTATCAATGATTGATTCATTTAATCAGTAATTGACTTGGTAAAATAGGAATTAGAATCGATGTATATTTTCATTTATTTATTTCATGTCTTACACATTACCCTTGTATTACAAATAGAGTAGTGAACATGTAAAACAGAATATACAGAAATACAGAGTTGCAGTTTTCCTCTCCACTTTATTTCAATTTCTGTCAAAAATTAAAAATTGATTTTTTAAGAAAAATGAAGTAATAAATTTTTTTATTAAGATGAGAACACGGAGGAAATTCGAATTGGATTTTCCATACCGAATGGTGGAAAATATTCTGTAATTTATTTTCAAGTTTCAGCGAATGTCGGAAAATATTATCATTTTACAAAAACATCACATTTTTCGTGAAACAAATAAATTCTTAATCATTTTAAAGGTTGGAGACACGGTGGTAGCTTTGTGAACTTTGTGCCCCTTTAGCTTTATTTATGACCGGAATTGGATGATTTAAGTATTGCATTCGATGATTTTCCGACCAAGAAATAATCCTTCTATGTGATGCTATTGCTTTAATAGGTATGAGAAGAAAATGCTATAATCATCGTCTTTGTGTGAGAAGTTCTTACAAGTATTAATTTCACCGGAGCCGATTTGTCTATTGAAGCTGGCAAGAAGCTGACAAGAAAAGCTTGAGCGTAACGATTGTGTTGGAAAATTTTGTTGCAAGCGGCCTAGTTGCGGTCTTTGATCAGTTGATAGCTCACGCTGGCCAAAGATATTTTGCATGTCGTACTCTTGCATACTTCGTTGAACGCATGAGCTCCAGTTAACCAAATTTAGAGTGAGAAAGATTTAATTAGGAAAGCCATATAGATTTAATGACTTAATTAGACAAATTAAAGGTCAAAGGCTTTGCATGGCCCCAATAGGCAAAATACAGTATTTCTATTTTATTTTATTTTTTGGTCTTCAAGGTTTGCTGCTTGACAACACATCGAATTAAATAATCTCAATTCCACTATTTTCACTTTTCAATTCATGTAATTTTTCTTTTATAGGTTTACTTAACACACATCTAAATGGGATGGAAAAAGTGCCATTAAAGCGTGTAGAATACCATTGGTCCCTCTAGTTTTGCCCGAAAGCCAAAACCGTGCATGTTTTTTTTTTTTTTTTTTGCCATGCAGGTCGGCCCAATCCTCAAATCTCAAAGGTAGGGACTCCCTACTTCCTCCGTCCGAATCTAATGGGCAAGGTCAAGCTCAATCAACCTGATATGAACTTTTCTTAGATCAAAATCTGTTTCATAAAATCATCATTGACCCTGTTGGGCGAGTGAAATACATAAAGTAAGCTAACTACCTTTGCATATTCCAAACAATTTCACGAGATCAAGTACAATTACGTAAAAGAAAATCGATTCCAATATGGGAAAAGGAAGGCATTCCATTGCATTTCTGCAGGGACTTATTTCCTCGAATGGGGGTTTTGCTTTGAGGGCCAGCTGTTCCTCCGATTGCGCCTTCCTTATCCTCCCTCCATCATTGTCTCCGATTTAACGAAATCGGTTCATTTTCTTTTGATTAATCATTTTTAATCAATAATTTTAAATTACTAAACTCAGCGATGCCCATTATGAAAAACTAGTCGCTCTCTTAAACATTATAATATTTCCGCAATGCGAGCTCTGCAACAGCCTGCGACCGTGTACCGCGAGTCGGACTAAGCGAACAGGTGCTGGGACTGCAATTCCAGAGTCCACGTTGAACATCCTTGCCACCAAGCACTCGAGGAATCTCCTTTGCCGCTCGTGCCAGAGCCCCATGCCATGGAACGCGTCGAGGCTGACGCTCATGCGGACAGTACACGTCCACTTCGGACCTGCGAAGAATAGGAAGCCCATCTCCAATTTTGCCTCCATCCTTCCACTCACTCTACTCCCGATCGGCGATCGCAATTCCTCGCTTCGTGATCGTCACCATTTTCTTCTTCTTCATTTTCGTATTCATATTCGCCGTCCCATGTTGATGAGGTGCTCCAAGAGGAACCGCAGCCGTTGAATTTTGGTGGTAGTCCAAGAACTGGGTCGAGCTGCCTGGGATTTAGGTTTAGAGGGTTGATATTACAGTTTTTGGTATTATGAAATTTTGTGGTAGTCCAAAGGCAGTGAGGTTGATCCTACCATGAAATTTGTTTAATTACAAATTAAGGTTATATAGTTATGCTTCCAGCTAATGTGGGAAAATATCACTGAGCTCGTTGTGACCGGGAACTAGCATAAAAAAGTTCACGCATTTGACTAAGGAGTGTAGTAATGGTCCTTGTAATTTATTACTCCTCAAGTCTAGATGCTCAAGATTGGTTCTAATACCAAAACATGGCGGTATATTCCCAAAAAGATTATTGTGAGACAAATATACAAGTCGAAGTGAACTCAACTGGCAAATGGATGAGGGGATCTCACCAGTGAAACGATTGTTTTGGGAAAAAAACCTAGAAGTTGAAGATGGAAGGATCGAAATTGATCCTTGGAATGAGTTACTCTTAAGGCAAATAGATGACAATCTCTTCCAGTGCAATTGTTGTATGCCTCCCTCCAAAAGGTCATAAGAAAGATCCGAAGTTTCCAATGTATTATGGCTTACTCCCCAAAACCACCTCGTGATCTCCCCACCAATTCTATTTGAAGAGAGGTCTAAGTATCTTAATCTTTTTAATGAATTCAAGAAATAGGGAAACTTGGCCAAGTTGCAAGAAGGCAACCGCAACACTTCAAGTTTCAAGAATGTATATGTCAGTGTGTTATAGATTAGATTTAGTTCTTGAGAAACCCCAAGCTCTCAAAGATTTTTAAGCTTTGTAAATATTTCAAACTCTACAACCTTACCAAAGCTATTCCCTGCAATATATAGAACTTGGAGTTGCTTGAGATCTGCCAATGATGATGGGATGTATCCTGTGAATTCGAAGATTTAAAAATGTTAAACTCTTCAAGGTGCCAACTAAGTTGGGTATTTCTCCCGAAAAGCTTGTATATTGGAGAGACAAAGAGTCAAGAGGACTAGTCCAATTGAAGTTGGAAAGAATCCCAGACATGTCAAAATTGTTACTTATATTAAGAGTAATAAGGCTCAGTAATTGAAAAAGAGCATTCAGAAATATCCCCCCTAAGGACTCATATATGTCAAAGAAAAAGACAAATTCACAAAGGACTTTGGTGAAACCATGGACATGTCTACTTGATCAAGAACAAGCTTTCTCAATGCTGTTAAATTCTAAACAAGCATTGTGAAGATCGAATTTTCCAACTTGAGAGAAAGGAACAAGTATGTGTTGAAAATAGATACTTGGATCCCTACACTCAAATGTCAAAAGTTAAGAAAGTGACATTTAAATGCAAAATCAGAGCAAAATGAATCAATTAAGTGCCAACAGCAAGAAAATTTGGCCAAAACGCTGATGTGGCGATTTTCCGACGAAACAAGTACAAAACGACGTCGTTTTGTACATTGATGTGGTTAGACAAGTGCAAAAACGACGTTATTTTGCTAACATGGCTAGATAATTAATATAAATATTAATTAAATTAATTAAAAACTCAATTTAATAATAAAAAATTTAAAAAGAAAAAAGAAGATGAAGATTGAAGGCAGCAAGGGCTGAGCCCTCACCTTCTGCCTCCTCCTCCTCCTCCTTTTTTTTCATATAAATATTTTTAATTTAATTAATATTTATATTAAAATTTAAAAAAAAAACAAAACAAAACAAAACAAAACGTTGTTTTGGTTCTTTGTTGCTGACTCAGTTCTTTGGCATGCCACGTAAGCGAGCTATATTATCAAAAAATTGCCACATAGGATTTTCGGCCATCTTCACTGGACTTGGCACTCAAGTGTCATATTTTTCCAAAAAAAATGTCACTTAAGTGCCACTTTTATAACTTTTGACACTTAAATGTCTCTCTATATCAAGTTTTGGCATTCAAGTGCTCTTTTGCTGTTAAAAATATATTTATTAGGGAGATCAATTTCGACTAGCTTGGAGAGGCGAGAGATTTCATTGGGAATGAAACTCGAAAATAGTGAATTAGAGAGATGTAGATGAGTCAATGTTGCAAAAGCGCTCAGATTAGGCGAAATATGTGAGCCAGCAAAGTTATTACTAGAAAGTTTGAGGCTCCAAAGATGAAGAAAGAAAAGAAGGGAGCTATTGAATTGAAGAGTGCCACAAAGCCAACTGCAAGTTAGATCGAGACTGATGACATTGCTAGTGAACATCGTCACAAGTGACGCCATCCCACGAGCAGCAATCCACGCCCTTATTCCATGAGTTAGTCTTTAGATAAGATGCGACACAGTCATCCTCATCATATGAATCCAATATCTCCCTATCAAGTACCAAGGAATACTTATTATGGAGCAAGCCATCGCGTTAGTCAGGAGAGCAAAGGGGTGAGGCAAAGCGAAGGGAGGAATATAAGAAAAGGTAAAAATAGAGGAGGTCAAGGATTTGATACTACCCCATTATGTGATTTAGCATGTGAGTGTGTTTACTGGCGGTGGAGGATGCATCCACTTATAAAGGCCTCCCGTATTGTGAAGTAATTAACACCTGTTTATATGGTCACAAAATTTCCATGGTGGTGGTCACTTGGGTGTGGAAGATTCTTAGTGCCAGAGAAATATACGTGGAAAAATCTTCTGGAAACGTCTTGTGATCGTGATGTCTTGCTGTGTGTACAACACCCCATTTTCAAGGTGCCAACTTATTTGACAATCAATAAATTTGACTGTACTAAATTCTTTAATTGCATTTTCTATCGGCACTTGAAAATGAGGTAAAAGGAGTAACGTTTTGTTGATGCCTCACGGCAGAGCTTCAATTTGCAAGTCAAATCTCATTTACTAGTAAGGAGTTTTAGGGATGTTTCCGATCAAAATTAGTAATTCCTTATGATAATGCTGGTAAGCTTTTGATAGGATTATTAGGAAACCTTCGTTGCAATAAGATAATAACTTTCAAACCCGTCGAAATCTTTTCACTTCTTTACACGATTAGTTACTTTTATGACCTAATATGCTCGTTATACTAGGTGTTAAGATTATTGTAAATTTTTGTTAACCTGAATATAATAAGGTTTTGAGAGGGTGTTGGGCACTAAATTGACCATTTAAAATTCGAATATGTCAACACAAAATGCGGCATATTTTCCTCTATACGATGGAAAAAAGTGCCAAAACAATGGACTCAAAAAATAATTAAGTTAATGGGGGCCATTTCATAGGTCGGGAATCTACGTAAGTGCGCTATCTCTGGAAGTACATCTTTTATTTGCTTTACTCTTCTTCTTTTTTAACGATAAAATGAGAAGAGGCTTGTGTCACGATCGGTTGTTTTCGATTGATCACGCCCCCGTGCAACCTTAGCGTTCACACACACACACACACACACACACACACACACACACACACACACAAAAGGGTCTTATCAGCAAGGAGCAAGTGTATTTTCTTATGAATGAGCTGAACACAATGAGGGGGAGGGACTCCTATTTATACAAGTTCAGGTCTTATCTCATCCGTTGATCGTCCCTCTGATCCAACAGTCGTGTTTGAACACGTATAATCATTACAAGTCTGCACACTAGGCCATGCAATGGCTAGGCCTTGGGAAAGCCCATGAGGCATGTCAGAAGCCAGGGCACGCTACCTGACATGAGCAGGTGGGCAGGTCACGGGTTGCACATGGGCCAACCAAGCATTGATCATGGGTCGTGCACGGGCTTTTGTCCGTATTGCACATGGGCTGATCGTGTGCCGATTGTGGATCGTTCGTGGGCTGCTCATGGACAAGCCCTTGTGTGTGACATGGTCTCATCACGGACGGTCTTGGATCATGCTTTGTCCATGGGCCATGTCAATCTCCTCACCTAACCAGGCGACGCCCTCGTTGCGTCTGTGGCATGGAAGGCATCAATGTGTTTCTTGAACTACCACAAAGCCTTGACGGTTCTCAACTCGCTTCACTCTCGGTTAGGCCCTTCCATCGGACGAGGTATTCCTTCTTTGGCGCGTAGTATCTCTTTCATATGACGCGGTCCAGCATGATGCATTCAACATCCCGGTCATAGGAGGTTTTCGCTCCAAGGGGCGCCCATTGTGACTCACCTCAATCTGGGTCGTCCTTGTCTACATGGAAAGGTTTTAGCATACTCGCATGGATCACGGGGTATACCTTGAGCTCGGCTGACAAGTCCAGCTTGTATGCTACCTTCCCGATCCGCTGCAACACTTGGAAGGGGCCTTCATAGCGACGGATCAGCCCTTTGTGCATGTCACGGTATCGAAGGACCAAGTGCATCTTAGCCAACACTAAGTCTTCGACCTGAAACTCCACATGTTGTCGCTTCTTGTCAGCCTACTTCTTCGTGCGCTTTGCGGCCTTATGTAGGCACGCTCACGCCAAGTCTGCATGTTCATCCCACTCCTTAGCGAACTTGTACGTGGAGGGACTACTCCCTCAATATCCCAAGGCAATTACGCTTGGTGTAAGCGGCTGTTACCCGATTACGATCTTAAACAGGCTTTGATTCGTGGATTCACTCTGCTGCAAGTTATAGGAGAATTGGGCCACATCGATCAGCCATGCCCAGTTCACTTGCGTGTTGTTCATGTAGTGCCAGAGGTAGATTTCTAATAACACATTCACCCTCTCTATCTGCACGTCGGTTTGGGGATGCAAGCTTGTGGAGAAATTGAGGTTCATCCCTAGCAACTTGAAGAGCTCGGTCCAGAATCTCCCGATGAATCCACGATCGCTCACGATCGTGCGTGGAACACTCCAATATTTGACAACGTGCTTGAGAAATAGTTGGCTGCTTCCCCGACTATGCATTCCTTCATGGCTGGCACAAACGTCGCATACTTGGAGAAGCGATCCACAACGAACACGAGAGTTTGACACCCTTTGGATTTCGGCAAGTTCATGATGAAGTCCATGGAGATGCTCTCCCATAGACGCTCCGGGATAAGCAATGGTTCAAGGAGCCCTACCAATGATCGTTGCTCTATTTTGTCTTGCTGGCACACAAGACATGTCCACACGTAGGCTTCAATGTCGTCCCGTATGTGTGGCCAGTAATATTGATCCTTGACGAGTGCCATAGTGCGGTAGATTCCTGGATGACCTGCCCATTTGGAATAGTGGCTGTGACGCCCAATTTCTTGTTTCGCTTCTCATTAGTTAGATTAAGCATATTTGAAACTAAATTTATAATAATAATAATAATAATAATAATAATAATAATAATAATAATAATAATAATAATAATAATAATAATCCAGCCATGACCCACTTCGTACGTGAGAGTGGGGGGGATTATTTGTGAAAAGAAAATTTTTCTTCTTACCCCACGTTGCAGCCAAGTGGTGCTAAGAAAAAAGGGGGAGGCGACACTTATATCTTTTCTTTCTTTTTATTTTCTCTTTCAATCCTTCTCCTTCCTTGAACCACTCGACATCCCCCCAACAGCTCATGAACAAACCTACGTTTTCTCCTTCTCCTCTTAGCTGAGACACCCATTTCTCCTCTTCTCTAATTTTTGCTTTGTTCCGCCAAAACCCAACCTGATCTTTGCCCTTCTTCGCCCCGTGCCTCCGTCTAGCAGTGGAATCGTCACTGCTCTATCCTGTTCAGAGCTGCCGCCGCAGGCCGCGAAGCCCCCAGTTCACCGGACGCCTCCTCCCTCTTCCGCCGATGAAGGATCTAGGAAAGTGGAGCTATCTTCATGGTCTCGAGTTCATGGGTTTGCCCCCACCTTGTGTTGCATGTTAATTTAAGGTTGGGTGGCTGCGTTGGGGTGCATGGGACGACTGAAACGTTGGAATTTGGGGTAGGATAGGTTCTAATTTTGGGTTGCCGTGGCTAGTAGGTGGTGGATATCACGTTCCACCCGGTCGACGACCCACCAACTCATAGTTTCCTTCCCTCTCTCTTTCATTTCTCTCTTTTTCTCCTCGGCTTGAACAGAACGGAGCCTTGATGATTCTGTTTTGGGCTCGTTTGGGTTGGTAACGGGATTGGATGGGTGCTCGGTGACTTGCATGTGAGTCTTGTGGATGGTATGGTGTAGGTCGGGGCGAGAGAGAAGCCGTGGTCCATCGTTGTTGGGCAAGAAAGGCGGATGAGCTACGAAACAGGCTTGCATATTGACTTAGGAAGGTCGAGAGTTCAATTGTGGCTTTGAATGGATTTTTCGAGTTGTTTGCGATGAATTGCTAGTGGTCAATGCTCGTTTAGGTGTTATACATATGTGGTCAAGGCTCAAATGGGGGTTTGCGAGAGGACTAATTAGCTAGGAATAGCTGAGCGTAGATGCTAGAGTCCATGGTTGGTCTGTTCAGGAAGAAAAGCTCGCTGAGGTTGCTGGTTTGCCAATTTTCCGTCATCAAATGTATTAAGAATTGGATGAACTTATTTTTTGGAAAGTTGTGCAATACATTCTGATCTATGACATATATTTAATTGAGATTTTTATGAGTTAAAATGATACACATGAAGACTTTATTTTATATTGTTAGTGAGCTGTTCAGTACTATGAAATCACGACCTCAGTGTGCTTTTGAATTTCTATAAAATTATTGAGTTATAATATGGATTTTCTTCCTTCGTGAAAGTAGTAAGAGACATGTAGGTGCAAAACAAATCAAAATTTCAAGTAATTTTACTAAGTTTCGAACTTCAAAATGGGCTAAACCTCTCGGTTGTTAGTTCTGTTCGGCGGAAGGAATTTTGAGCTTTATGGATCACATTGCTGCTCTCTTTACAGAAGAAAACGGACTTGGTTTCCTTCACAAAAAGTGTTCATTTAAGGCCTTACTATCACATATTAAAACTTGAGATTTTTCTGTGATGGTTTACTATGGTTTTGGCTCTAAACACTGAGACTAGTTGCTTTCGCCTAGTTCTGTCCATGTTAGTAGATTCTAAGTTTTTTGCAAAAAAAGGTTGGACTCTTACTTTGTCACCTCTAATGAGGGTTCTTATATACCTTGTAGTATTTAATAATGTATGTTTAGACCTTGGTGTAATTGTTAGCATATTGGAGTTGTTGGTGCTGCAACAAGGCGGAATTATGAATGTGTGTAGTTGGCTAAGGAGCCAATGTGAAACCGCGGGTGTCGGGATGCCTGGAGAGGGGTGACGAGAAGTAATGGTATTCTCTCAAGAGGACTGAGAAGGGTTGAATAACTTCTTAGGGGACCTCGTGATGCCAGGTTGGGTGCAAGGGGTACAAGGTGGAGTGTCGTCTTCCCCTGGGTGATTGCGAACCTTGTGACGCTAGGTTGGGTGCGAGGGGTACAGGGTGGAGTGTCATCTTCCCTTGGGTGATTGTGAACCTCATGACGCTAGGTTGGGTGCGAGGATACAAGGTGGAGTATCGTCTTCCCCTGGGTGATTGTTGCAGCTAGGCTTCCATAGATTCTGCAAATTGATAGTTTGTTTACCTATTTGTCTTGCTATTGGCCAACTCCAAGTTAAGACTAACCGCCCACTTGCTGAGTTTTTATTTTAAAAACTCACACTTATTTATTGTGTCTTTTCTTCAAAGTAGAAGGTGACCAAGGAGCGCTCGACGTGTGGGAGAGTTTTTTTTTTTTTTTTGTTCTGATAGTATGTACATACACGACAGGAGACGGGATATTTAGTGTTTGTTGCTCTTAGTATATTTTTGTAGAAATCCCCCTCTTTAGCCTCATCTCCCGATGTGTACGGAAACAAAGTTTTTGGTAAATATAGTTGAGTGCAGTTCAGTTTCTTATGACTCAACTTAGAATGAAAATTATTTTATGATTTGAAATTAATATCCCCCCTAATTTATAAAGCCATTCATGTGACTTGATTTGAGATTTACGGTGCCACAGTGGCACTCATGCATCACCTCCTTCCTGAGTTTCCCATAGAACAGCACATACAATCGCCGTCCCTTGGTGTAAAGGAAATCATCCTCACACAAAAATTGCCTCATCCTGCCCTCTTGGGCGTATCGAAGGAGGGCCTGGGCTGTTCGGTCGTGTTTTAGTCCCTCTTTGATATGATTGACCCATGGATAGTTGAGTCGGCTCATCATGTTGGCCAACTCCAGCTTTCTACTTAAGGCATCGGCCATGGAATTAGATTTCCGGGGCTTGTATTCCAGCACATAATCGAATTTGGCCAGGAAGTCTTGCCACCAAGCTTGTTTCGAGCTAAGCTTTTTCAAGGTTGGAAGTAGCCCGTGGCCACATTGACGGTCCTCACGACAAACTACGATCCCAAAAGATAATGCCTCCACGTACGAAGACAATGTACCACCGCGGTCATTTTCTTCTCTTAGACCGTGTATCATCGCTCGATGTCGTTCAATTTTCGAGACTCAAAGGCAACCGAATGCACCTCTTACATCAAGACACCACCAATAGCAAAATCAGAGGCATTAGTTTCTACCTCGTATGGCTTGGTGTGGTCGGGCAGCATGAGCACCGGTTCTTCGGTCATGGCCCACTTCAACCGATCGAATGCCTCTTGACACCGATCTGTCCATTCGCACGGCCTTTCTTTCTTCAACATGTTCGTGAGTGGCATGGTAAGGCTCGAGTATCCCCGAATGAAGCGTCGATAGTAATTCGTGAGACCTAGGAAGGATCTCAATTCTATCATCTTGATCGGTGGCTCCCATTCAACGATGGCATGGATCTTGGTCGTGTCCATTCGCACTCGTCTGCCCCCAATGATGTCCCCAAGGAAATGAACTTTTTGTGCGAAAGCACATTTCTCGCGTTCCACGTATAAGTCATTTTCTCGAAGAATCTGGAAAACTCGTCTCAAATGCTCGACGTGCTCCTCGAGTGTCCGACTATACATGACGATGTCATCAAGGTAAACCACAATGAATTGATCAAGGAATGGATTGAGTACCTTGTTCATGAGTGTGAGAATGTAGCCAACGCATTGGTCAAGTCGAAAGACATGACGAGGAACTCATACGATCCATAGTGGGTCATGCACGCGGTTTTCGGCTCATCCCCTTCAGCAATCCTAACTTGGTAGTATCCCAATCGAATATCAAGCTTGGAGAACCATTGGGCTTTCCCAGGCTGATCAAACAAGTCTGTCATAAGAGGGATTAAGTACTTGTTCTTGACAGTGAGCTTGTTCAATGCTCAATAGTCTATGCACATACGAAGATATTCGTCATTTTTCTTTTGGAACAAAATCGAAGCACTGAATAGGGTCTTGGACAGCTGAATATACCTCGCATCAAACAATTATTTGAGTTGTTTCCTCACCTCTTCCAACTTAGGTGAGGCCATGCGATAGGGTGCCATGGCCGGTGGTCGAGCATCGGGCAAGAGCTCGATCCAGTGATCCACTTCTCTCCGATGAGGTAGCTTCTTGGGCAGCTCGAGTGGCATCACATCTTGGAAGGCATCAAGGACTTGGGATACCTCCTCTAGTGCCTCACTTTCTTCCATGCCCTCCTCTTTCAACGCTGCCAAGAAGGTCACCTCGCCCTTCCTTAACCCCTTCGTTAGTTGCATGGCCGATAGCATCTTTCTATCGCATCCTGACTCATGGTAGATCGGGACCATGCACTGGCACCACTTATCTAGGATGCAAATACAATCCACAAAGGGCATAACACCCATATTGATCCAATTAAGGAATCTTAAACCAAATATGAAATCATAGTCGTCAAAGGGGATTACCTCCATGTCCTCTTTACTAGTCCATGGACCGAGGTGAAGCTCTACGTCCCTAGCCACGCTGCTAGTCGGGACTTCCCTGGAGTTCACTGTTTTAAGCCAACCAGCTTTTCTAGTCTCAACCGGAAAGTTCAACTTCTTCACGACCTCTTTGGATATGAAGAGGTCAAATGCCCTGGTATCCACAAGCGCACTCATCGTGGTACCACCGATCTTCACATCCATAAACATCATCCCTTTAGGTTCCTTGGCTTTCTTGGTCTTGATCAACCCAAGGATCCGCAGCGATCCCAGCTGCACCTCCTCTCGCGATTCATCCTCCTTGCACAAGGCTGCCAACTTTCCTCTTTTTGGACAATCACAAAAGAAGCATTTGTAGGTGGGTACCTTACGATGGTATCCTCCATTGCTTGACTCTAGAAGGGACCAATGGTGGTTTGCCTCTTCTCGAATGGTTGCACTAGCTCCAATCTCCCCCACTATTGGCCTTTTCTCTCGGACGAGAGTCTGGCTTAGCCGAGGACGACGGTTTGTATTCCATGAGGGATTCAGCCACATAAGTAGTCGTTGTGAGATCCGTTGCATGGCACCGTTTAAGCTCTTGCTTGACCCATGGTTTTAGTCCACTCATGAACTAATGGAATGCCTCCATCTTGGTCATGGACAAAATTTGAAGCAACAGCTTCTAAAATTGCTTCACGTAGTCGCGAGCTCTGCCCTTTTGCTCTAGATGCTTGAGTTCGTCGCAAGCTTCTTCCTCCGCGTATGCGGGATGGTAGTTCCGTCGAAATTCCTCGACAAACCAAGCCATGTCATGATAAAGTCGACACACTTATCATCCGACCGATGATGCCACCACAACAAAATGTTATTAACTAAATACATTGATGCAGTGTTTACTTGAGTCATTGATCCCCATGGCCTGGAAGTATCGTTCCATGTACCAAAGAAAGTTGTCCACATCCTTGGCCACCCGTGAGCCCTTGAACTCTCTTGGTTTAGGGGCTTCGTGGTGACCACCCCGTTCATGCGTGCAGCTTCAAGCTTGGCGAGCTTGCTTTTTAGCTCAGCCATCTCCGCGCGCATGGCCACCATTGCGGCCTCACAGGTCTCGTCCCATTGCTGTAGCTCGTGTGTGAGGGATCCCGGCACCTCAACACGGAGCTCTCCCATGCCGGCCTTGAGTTCTTGCACTTCGGCCAAGAACTTCTCCCTATTGGCTTCCTCTCCTTCGACGGCAGTCTAGTTCAGGTCGTCCACCATCGCCTAAACATCCGTGACGATCTCCTCTAGGACCATCATTCAATTCTCCAAATCCCCCTTTAGATCCCTCAAGTTTGAGACAGCACGATTTTTCTTCAATAGGGTGGTCTTCTCAGCTGGACACCCACGATCTTCTCGGTCGTCGCCTTGAACGACCGAGACATCAGCACGAGGATTAGCCATTGCACTTGGAATGAAAGCTCTGATACCACTTGTCATGGGTCGGTTGTTTCTGATCAATCACGCCTCCATGTGGCCTTAGGATTGTCGATCCCAAGTTAGCCTCACACACACATGCACAAACACAAGAGTCTTATGAGCAAGGAGCGAGTGTACTTCCTTATGAATGAGCTGAACACAATGAAGGGGAGGAACCCCTATTTATACAAATTTGGGTCTTATCTCGTCTGTTGATCATTCCTCCGATCCAGCGGCTATGTTTGAACACGTATCATCATTACAAGTCTGCACACTAGGCCACTCAATGGCTAGGCCTTGGGAAAGCCCATGAGGCGTGTCAGAAGCAAGGGCATGCCGCTTGACATGAGTAGGTGGGCAGGTCACGGGTTGCACATGGGCCGACTGAGCATTGATCATGGGTCATGCAAGGGCTTTTGTCCGTATTGCGCATGGGCTGATCGTGCGCTGATTATGGATCATTCGTGGGCTACTTGTAGACAAGCCCTTGTGTGTGACATGGCCTCATCACGGACAGTCTTGGATCATGCTTCGTCCATGGGCCGTGTCACTTGGATATGAGTGCTCTCTTCGATAAAAGTTTTGCAGGGAAGTTATTTGGTGCCTCTTTTTTAGTCAATCATGTTCTATGGAGCATACGATATTCTGCCACCATTTGTTGAGTTGGAATAGAGCATGATTCTTAGGCTGCGTTCATTTCACGTAAAACAATTTTCAAAAAAAAAATTTTGGAATTTTTCGGCATTCGTTTTATGAAAAATGAATTGATTGGTGTAAACATTTGTCATAAAGGAAAACAATCTTCTAAACTAGAGAAAAATATATTTCAGTTTTCAAATAAGGGAAAACACTTTCTTCATTCATTCTCTTTTATCTCTCACCCCTACCACTCCCCATTCTTTCTTCTTCTTCTTTAAAAAAAATCAATATTTATATATTTTCTTTCTTTCTTTCTTTTTGCTTTTCTTCTTTTTCGATCGGTTACTAGCCACAACAATAGCTAGCAAGCTCAAGCTCGCTGCTTGCCAACTTGGCAAGTGTGAACATTGGGCTCTAGGCTTGCCAACCTCGTCAATCTAGTGAGCCTCAAGCTTGCCGACCTCAGGCCTCGTTGGATTGGTGAGCTCCAGCTCACCTTTGGCTGGTCACTGGCCTTTATTGTGGCCGGCGATTGATTGAAGAAGAAGAAGGACAAGAAAAATTAAAATTAAAAAATCAATTTTTTAGAAAAATAAAAAAATTATTAAAATGCGTGCATGGAGGAATATCGAATTGAATTTTCTATACCGAATGGTAGAAAATATTTTTTAGTTCATTTTTAGATTTTAGTTGAATGTCGGAAAATATTATCATTTTGCAAAAACATCACATTTTCCGTGAAACAAACGGAACTTTAATCATTTTAAAGGTTGGAGGCACGATGATAACTTTGTGAACTCTGTGCTCCTTTAGCTTTATTTATGACCGGAATTGGATGATTAAGTATTGCGTTCGATGGTTTTGTGACCAGGAAATAATCCTTCTATGTGATGCTATAATAGGTATGAGAAGAAAATGCTGTAATCATCGTCTTTGTGTGAGATGTTCTTACAAGTATTAATTTCACTGGAGCTGATTTGTCTATCGAAGCTGGCAAGAAAAGCATGAGCATAACGATTGTTTTGGAAAATTTTGTTGCTGGTGGTCTTGTTGCGGTCTTTCATCAATTGAGAGCTCGCAATGGCCAAAGATCTTTTCCATGTCGAACTTGCCCACTACATTGAACCCAAGAGCTCCAGTTAACCAAATTTAGAGTCAGAAAGACTTAACTAGAAAAGTCACATAGATTTAATGAGACAAATTTAAAAAAAAAAAAAAAAAAAAAGCTTTGTATGGCCTTGATAGGCAAAATACACTATTTCTATTATTTTCTTTGGTCATCAAGGTTTGCTACTTGACAACAGGTCGAATTAAATAATCTCAATTCCACTATTTTTATTTTTCAATTTTTGTAATTTTTTATGGGTTTACTTAACACGCATCAAAGTGGGACGAAAAAGTGCCATTAGAACATGTAGAATACCATTGTTCCCTCTAGATTTTCCCGAAAGCCAAAATCATGCATCTAGTTTTGGACCTTATAAAAAATGTAGAGAGAAGATATTAATTTTCTCGTAAAAGCACCAACAGCGACATTCTCCTTTTGGTTTTTGCCTTGTGCGGTAGGGACTCCCTACTTCCTTGGTCTGAATCGAATGGGTAATCAATAACGTCAAGCTTAATCAACCTGATATGAACTTATCTTAGATCAAAATCCATTTCATAAAAGCATCATCGATGACGAATGAAATATATAAAGTAAGCTAACTGCATTAGCATATGCCGAACAAATTCACGAGATCAAGTACAATTGCGTAAAAGGAAATCAATTCCAATATGGGAAAGGAAGGCATTCCCATTGCATTTCTGTAGGGATTTATCGCCTCGAATGGTGGTTTTGCTTTGAGGGCCAGCTGTTCCTCCGATTACGCTTTCCTTATCCTCCCTCCATCATTGTCTCCAATTTAATGAAATCGGTTCATTTTCTTTTCATTAATCATTTTTAATCACTAATTTTAAATTACTAAACTCAGCGATGCCCATTATGAAAACTTAGTCGCTCTCTTAAACATTATGGTGTTTTCGCAATGCGAGGTCTGCAACAGCCTCGCGACCACGTACCGCGAGTTGAACTAAGCGAACCTGTGCTGGGATTGCAATTCCAGAGTCCACGGCGTGAACATCCTTGCCACCAAGCACTCGAGGAATCTCCTCTGCTGCTCGTGCCAGAGCCCCATGCCATGGAACGCGTCGAGGCTGAGGCTCGCGCCGACATTGCACGTCCGCTTCGGACCTGCGAAGAATAGGAAAGCCCATCTCCAGTTTTGCCTCCATCCTTCCACTCATCCCGATCGGCGATCGCAATTCCTCACTTCGTTATCTTCACCATCCTCTTCTTCTTCATTTTCGTCTTCATATTCACCGTCCCATGCTGATGAGGTGCTCCAAGGGGCACCGCAGCCATTGAATTCGGTTCTAGTCCAAGAACTGGGTCGAGCTTGCTGGGATTCAGGTTTAGAGGGTCGAATTAATAGTTTTCGGAATTATGAACTCCTTTGTTAGTCGTAGCTCCGCGAGGGGATGATTGTTCTGGTCGTGTGTCACTTTGGCGGCGCCGATGTCGTGGTAGTTGCATGTGCGATTTCGTTTGCTATGGCTAAGGCACGGAGAAAGTGGATGGTTTGATGCTCGTGGTCTAACTGCGATCTTTGATCAATCGTTCAAATCGTGCGGATCTATGATTGGTTTACTTTTGCCCGAAAGCAAAGTCAGTCCACATTTTTTTGCTTTGAAACCATCCCTTACTTTAGAAAAAGTGCCATCAATCGTCCTTATTTAGGTCCAGTGACGGAATTTGCCGAACTGGCGTTGAACTATTTTCTCGTGTGGATTTTTGTTTCATTTTATTTGTCGATGTGTATTTTTTAAATTTTTTTCAAATGTCGACTCCCTCTCCCTACCCTACAAATTCTCCTTCCTTATATTATACTAAATCAAAAACTCACAAAAATTAACAACCACAGCGATACCAAATCTATGACTAGTACCCCCTCAGAACTATCATTTGAGTGGCCATGGCCGCAAGCCCGAAGCTCTAATGGGCATGGCCTCAAATTTCATGGCTCGAAAAGATCTTGCAACCATGACATCTAGCTGAAAGTCAAGTTGCCATGGCTGCCGCAAGCTAACATCGAGCGGCCACAGTCATGAGCTTAACTAGCCATGGCATCAGAAAGCTTGAAACGTCCCTAGTGGCTGTGAGCTTAGAGCTTGAGCTCTATGGCCGTCTTAATGGACCCACATCTCTCTCTCTCTCTCTCTCTCTCTCTCTCTCTCTCTCTCTCTCTCTCTTATGTCGCTTGATGTGACTCCAATGTAACGTGTTCTTATATATTGAGCAAGTCATAGCACGACATGCATATAATTGCATTTGTGTCACTCATTGAACAACCTATGTTAGTAAAACTTGACCATCAAAAGAAAAATTATAACCTAAGGAACAAAGTTAGAGGAATGCTTTTAAAAAAAAGGGGGAATGATGATTTTAATTTATGGATAAACATAACAAGACCTATATATATATATATATATAAGCTTTTGTTAGCAGGCCCCATCTTTGAAGCCTAAGAGGTGGGGATCGAACACCACACCTCTCCCATCCAAATGGAATAGTAGCTCATTAAGCGAAGCTTAAGTCGACCGATGTGAACTCATCTCGGTTCTACTTTTGCTGTGGATATATTATTTTCATAAAAGCATCATCGTTCTCATTACACAAAACTAAAACATGCAAAGCAAAGCTATATATCTCGACACATTTTGATTAAATACATGAGACAAACAGCGATAAAGGTGGTGCAAAAGAGAAAGCATTGCAAATGGAGCGAAATTTGGACATGAAAGGGACGTGACGTGCCATCCTCATCCCCATCCCAACGTCACTAAAACCAGGCTACTAATTCACCAAATCTGAAAGTCAGATAAAAGCCATTATGACTACTTATCCGGTCTTGAGCATCGCGGCGCACTTAAAAACACTAACAAATCCCCCACGAAGTCGTGAACCTCCCACAGCATCTCCGGGAATCGCAACCACACAATACCGCCCCCTTCCCTTCCTTTCTTTCTCTCTTTTTCTTTTTTCTTCTTCTTTTTCTTGGCTTTTGATGGAGAACCGCAGGACGATAAGGCGTACACAACACGCAACAGCGTTGGGGAGGTTCGGGTCGGTCAGATCTTTTAATTCTTTAATTCTTTAGTTTTCCAGAAATTGAAAAGATAAAAGGGAAAACGATTTTCAATATGAGAAAAGGGGAGGAAGAGGAGGGAGGATCCACACTAGTGCAATTCCAATTCGGTCATGATTTATCGCATCGAGTGGTGGTGGGTTTTTGCCTTTAGGGGGCTAGCTGTCCCTCCCCCTATCAGGCCCAGCGCCACCCTCCCCTCCCCTTCCTCATTCCCTCCATCATTGTATTTGTCTCCCATCGCAATAAAAGGCGGTTCATATTCATTTATATTTATTTAAGCAATTTCAGTAAATAATTTTTAAAAGTACTAATTCACTTACGATCCACAACATTATAATTGCCAAATATCTCTCTGTTAAACATTACAATATCTTCGAATTGGGGATCGCATTGAAAATTCTCGTACAGGAGTAATTGCCAAATTATAATTTTGGTTCTCTTGATCATCTTAAGTTTTTTTTTTTTTTTTTTTGGTACAGTCTCGATCATCTTAAGTTTTTGTGTGTAAAAATCATTATGTGAGCACTTGGCCTTAAAATATAAGCTAAGTTGACCAAAAATCACTCCATTGGATTGAATGTGCACGTCAAGTCTTCGGGCCCAAAATGAAATTTGCAAGAGAAATTTCAACACCGCTTATGTACTAAGATACTCTGTACTAAGACAAAAAAATGCGAGCAAATTAAGAGACTTCTCAAATTAAAATATGTATGTATGTATGTATGTATGTATGTATGTATAGACACACATGGTCCCGCCATTAAAAAAATTTAAAGAAAAGGCGAGAGCAAAATAATGCCTTAGAGCGAACTGGCTGGAAGACCCAACTTGCACGTGGATCGGGCTCAACAAGAGGCCCACATTCAAAGAAGACATGAGAAGAAAGAAGATTCATGATAATTGGTCCACTTATAAAAAGTGAAAGAAATACACCCCAAGTGCCAAAACTTTGCATGAAATGATACCTAAGTGCCAAAAGTTAGAAAAATCATATTTAAGTACTACTTTTTTTTAAAAGTGGGACACTTAAGTGTCATCTCCGGCGAATTCTACCGAAAATCCTACGTGGCAATTTTTTTATTATTTTTCTTGCCTATATGGCTCACCGGAGAGTTGACTTAGCATAAAAGCAAAAACAACGTCGTTTTGGCCTGTATTTGAATTTTAATATAAAAATTAATTAAATTAAATTATAAAAAAATTATAAATAAGAAAAAAGAAAAAAAAAAGGAGGAACGAGGAAGAAGGCGATTGAGGGCTAAGCCCTTGCCGCCACTAAGGGTCAACAGCAGGGAGGCGACGGCGACAAGGGTTTTAAATTTAATTTAATTAATTTTTATATTAATTATTTTCCATGTCAGAAGTAAAACGACATTGTTTTTGCATTTTTCTAGCCATGTCAGCGTGTAAAATGATGTCATTTTGCACTTACCTCGCCAAAAAATCGCCATGTCAGCATTTTGATCGGATTTTCTCGCTGTTGGCACTTAAGTGATCAATTTTGCTCTAATTTACTTTCTTAACTTTCGGTACTTAAGTGTCCCTCTGTGCCAAATTTTGGCACTTCGGGTGTCTAGCATTCTATAAAAAGCATAGCCAAAAATGTTTCCATAAGTTTATTGTTTTGAAGGCCAAGGTTTTGCATAAACTTACGCCATGGAGATCGATGAATTCTACTAACCTTCGACTATTCATGTAACTTCATATATTGATGTGACCCACCACTCGTACAAATATTCTAAGTTGATTTAATAAAACATAATATTAACTAGGTTCCACCCAAAGATTTATTTTTTGAATAGAAAAAACAGTAGATGCTATACACATATTTCAGTGTTGATTCTTCGGAACAAAATTCTTTGACAGATTAATCTATCAATGACTTTGGTTGAACGAGTTAAGCCAGTCTTCACTTCCTATTCTTCGTGGATAATAAAATTTGCACACATGGAAGATGGAAAAGATATTTATAGAGGTTAATGACACTTGCTTCATTTTCTACTTTTGTTTTTTTGCTTCTTCTTATTTGAAGCCACGTGCTTGACAAGTCATATTAGTCATCTTCTTAATTCGACCAATATACAATTGCACCAAGAAATATGGAGGGAAGACATTAGAAACAAGCCTTTATAAAAGAATGACATTTCAAGCTGTCTCGGTGACATATTTATTAACTGAATTTACAAAACTAGTTTACAGAGACAACTCCTCAAACAATTTCATTGTCAATGAAATTTGATGGCCTTACCCTTTGGCTTCTAATTCCACTCGGTTGCTCTTCTCTCTAGCATTGTCATGCCTCGCATGAGCCATTTGGGCCTTCAAGTTTCAAATGCAATGTATGCTATCAAAATCCCAATTACGATTCTTGATGCATAACCTATCCACATTGGTTTTTGTTTGAGCCAACTCTCATGCTCTTCTTGGTCAAAAGTTGATGAGGACGATGGCAGAGGAGTTTGCACATCACTAGGGCATGCTTTTGGCAATGGAGTTCCACAAAGACCTAGATTCCCATTAAGCGATACCTTGAAAATATGCTTAATTGCTTATCTTGTGGAATTTGATCGGTGAGTTGGTTCTTCGAGAGGCTTAAACACCCAAGTGATGCCAAGTCTCCCAATTTTCTAGGAATTGCCCCCAATAAGCTTTTTGGAAGATGGATCAAGCCATCCAAGATTGGCCAAGTACCCTAGAGTCAAAGTGATGGAACTGTGAGATAGTTATGAGAAAGGTTGAGCCTGATGAGAAAGTGAAGCTGTCCAATAAATTCGGGGATATTCCCTTGGAAAGAGTAGTGTGACAAGTCAATAAGTGTGAGGAATGTGAAGATCCTCACTAGCCAAATCTCTTGCCCTTTCATGGTCAAGGTCACGGAATTTTCATATTATCTCAATTCTGAACTCTATCCCCAAATATCCCATGTCATGTATAATGATTTGTCTTGCCTATTTTTGCCATTCATCACGGCTTTAAGGCTCATTATCATGTTGGTTGGCAAAGGCCCACTAAATTCATTGTTAGAGAGGTCCAAAATGTGTAACTTGGGAAAGAGGTGACCTCCCGTGGATACATTCAAATGGCCCTTCGAATTGTTGGGCCTTAAAACAAGAACTTTTAGCTCCGGGAGTCTTCTCAACCATCTTGGAAATGTATCCTCTATTTGATTGTCACTGAGATCCAAAACTTCTAGGTGTCTACTTTTAACAAGTGACCGAGGCAATGTGCCTTCAAACTGATTTCGACTCAAGTCAAGAGTCAGCAAGCCACTTCTTAAAGAAAACGATTGAGGAATTATGCCCTTGAGCAAATTCATTCGCAAGTTCAAAACTGACAAATTGATGCCAAAATTTGTTAAACACTTAAGGCGTTATTGGACAAGTCAATGATCTCGAGCTTGGTGAAATTGCATATCAAAGAAGGGATCTTTCATGTCATCTTATTAGATGCAATGGAATAATAGAATGCGACAGGAGATGGAACTGGAATTTGCCCTCTAACCTTGTTGTTGGACAAATCTAGTGTATATAATGAGGTATTTGAGAAAATCTCTATGGGCCTACATCCAGTGAAATTGTTGTTGGAAATAGATAAACTTCGAAGAGTAGGGAAGGAGAGTCCAAACGCAATAAAGTTGATATTACCATGAAATTTGTTCGATTGCAAATCAAGGTCATACAGGTGCGGTGCTTTCAACCAATACGGAAAAATATCACTAAACTTGTTGTGACCGAGAGCTAGCATTGATAAGGTCGCACATCTAACAAGGGAGCGCGGTATTGGTCCTTGTAATTTGTTGTTACTCAAATCTAGAGCAAGGAGATTGGTTATATTACCTAACATGATGGCATTTTCCCAGAGAAATTATTATTAAACAAATATAATGCTCGGAGTGAACTTAATTGGTAAATTAAAAAGGAGATATCACCAATGAAAGCATTCTCCGAGGCATTAAAAGCATAAGTAGAAGGCAGCGGAATGGGGAGTGCTCCATGGAATGAGTTGTTCCCAATGTAAATATACCACAAGCTCTTCCTGTGCAACTGTTGTATACCTCCCTCTAGAAGGTTACTAGAAAGATCCAATGTTTCCAATGTATCACAGCTTATTCCCCAAAACCACATTGGGATCTCCCCACTAATCCTATTGAAAGAGAGGCCTAAGTGTGTTGATCTTTTCAATGAATTCAAGAAATAGGGAAATTTGGTCAAGTTGCAAGAGGCAACCCCAACATTTCAAGCTTCGGGAACGTATACTTGAGTGTATCGTAGGTTAGATTTAATTCGAGAGAAACAATAAGCTCTCAGTCAACAGACTTTACATTTTTCCAAAAACTTCCCTAAAAGCTTTCCCGAACGCACTCTCTGTGTTGATCGGGGATGAGCTAGATTAAGTGGATGTTGCGAAGAGCAGAACTTTACAAGCAAGAGAAAGGATTTTGTTTGCCATAGGAGGCACCTTCTGCATTTTCACAAACTGATGATGTTCTTCCTCCATCTCTTCCATCATACTCCAAGTTGATGTCTCGAAGTTCGATGCCTGTGCATGGAGCAGCTGGGCTGCAATTAATATTTACTGCGACTAACGAACTTGAAGTGCCTCTGATGTTTCTGAACCTAACCTCACTGATTTTAACTCGTGAGGACTTCAGGAAGGACGCCAGGAATGAACATTGTCAGTATCTTGTGTTTTCATGTTCCGGCAAGTATGATAACTGAGTCTCATACAACGAATTAATTGAAACTGTTACATTAGCAGATTAGCAGAGTATGTATGCTTTTCCCGTGTTGAGAACTTATAGCAACTTCATATTCACACCATTCTAGGAGGTAGGTAATCACCAGATGATATTTTTCTTCCCCTTTTAAAAAGGTAAGGTAAAATGATCCCTGGACGTCATAACATGTAGAGTCCACGTGTGTATGCGTGTGCAGCCATGACCGTGATTTTCATGTAAATACTTCCATGAATCTTTTCCTTCTATTCTCCCATTTGGTGTATCGCATGACGGTGATCTTATAGTAGGTGCAAAATGTCGTGCATGCTGCCAAAGAGAATGGATACCTGGGGGCTACATGTTTTTGAAGGGCAGTATTGCTGATCAATGATTATAGGATTGCCAGCATTTTTGACGATGATGTCTTGAAAGGTGATGTCTGTAACAACGCCTTGGTATGAGGGAGCCCTTGTTTTGATGCGCAAGGCATTCATAGTGCCTGTGAAGGTGCTGCTCCCTAAGAACACCTTAGCGACCTGCGGTTCATTTGGCACACCTCCGAGGCTCCCAATGCTTACTCCATGCCCGGGGCCCAAGCAATACTTGTCATGTTTATGTTTTCGCTCCCAGGCCCTAGACATATGCAGTCTTCTCCGGTGGCTATGCCCGAATCTCCGATGAAAATGTTGCTGGAGAGAGGCATGTGGATTCCATCAGTATTTGGGCTGTCCTTAGGAGCTGTTATGGTAACGTGCTCGAAGGTCACGTCTCTGCAGGAGAAAAGACTGAAGTGGAAGTTCTTGCTGTTGAGCGATGTCACGTGGTGAATCCACGCGTTCGTTACGAAATCAAATCTCATTGTCTGGTGAAAATAGACGCACAGTGGAAGAAATTCACACACAACATTAGTGCTTTTAACTAGGCTTCCAAAATCTGTGAAATGGGTATTCTCAACTTAAGGAAAGCTGTAAAAAATTAGGGAAGGGAAAGAAAGAAAAGAAACATACCACAGGGAGGGCCTTGCAATTGTGGTCTTTGCTGCAGTCATTATACGGCCAAGAAGCAGCTCCTTGGCCATCAAGCAATCCTCCTCCGGTAATCTGTCAGCTTGTCAATGTACCTGAATGAAATCCAATGGTCGACACCGAGTTGAGGGCTATTAAAAGCCTTCAGAGCCCCTTTGATCTGAAATTCTATCGCACCATTGCAGGGACCCGTGAGCACCACCGGAGCTGACAGGTAAGTTCCGCTTGGGATTATGATGACACTAGTCCCTTTGGAGTGACAAGCTCCATTCCATGCATCAAATAAAGCCTACAAAAATCATATGCTTAGTATCTTACATTCTGTGGAAGCAAAAGGACCTGCAAAGATTCGTGCAGTGACAAGTGAAATGTAAATGGTGTCGAATTACTTTTTTACTGTCAGTCTTTCCATCACCAACTGCTCCAAAATCTTTGATATTGAAGACATATTGTGCTTGCGCTTGATTCTTAGCGAGTGCCAAGAAAAGCATGAGCATTAGCAAGCTCATGATTAGACAGGTCATTCTCCAACTCATGAGCAACAGCAGGGATATCAATACGAGGAAGAGATGTATAATTTTTGTGTATACCATTTTAAAAAGTACATGAGGTTTTTATAGGCTTCATAAGATGACTAGTAAGGCAATAAGATATCACAACAAGACACATAAGGAAAACAGAGAGGCTTTTGCTATCTCACGTCTCTAACAGTCAGCAACACGAGGACTGGCTTTGGTTTTCTTATTTGGTACTTTTCAGTTTGAGGAACATAGAGAAATCCAACTGTATGCCTAAAGGCTGCATTGAAAATTAAATTTTGGATAAGAACAATATCAGTTTAGCCATATCATTGCCACGTAAGATAAAGAAAATAATAAAAGAACAACGCTAACATTTTCCATTAGTCAAGTAGGATGAAATTGATAAAGAGACTCGATTACACTAATTTGATATGTTCTAAGACTTGGTTGTATTTATTGTGAATTTTAGTAATAAGGTAACTAGTAAGGTAACAAAATGTTACAATAAATTATAACGGAGGCATAAAAGGAAAATGAAGAATCTCCAGCGTATCTCTTGTTTCTAACAAGCAGCAACTTTATGACTGAATTTGGTTCTCTTATTCTGTACTTTCCAGTTTGAGAGACATGAAGAAATTCAACTGTCTGCCGTAAGCCCGTAAGTAATATATTGTGGAAATGGAGATGAAACAATCACATGCATGCTTCAAAATCTCACATGCATATGCTGATTGGAAAAATTATCCAGTTCAATTATAAACTTTCCAATTGTGTCAATTAAGTTATAAATATTTTTAAATTTTATCAATTGAGTCTATCTGATTAATTTTAACAAAAAATTATTGATGTGGGCGTGCTAATGTGGATAATTTTTTTATAATTTTTTTATTTTATTATTTTTTTCTTTCGTTTTTTTTTTTTTATGTCAAGTTTGGTGAGGCCTAGCCGACCCTTACTGACTAGGACGGTTGGTTGGCAATTCTTGCCAAGCTTGGAAAAAAAGGGAAACAAAGGAAGGAAAAAAGAAAAGAAACTTCATAAAATTTTTAGAAAAAAATATGCAAACTCTATATGCCAGTGTTGATTGTGCCACATAAAATCATCGGTGTCTACATTAGCAATTTTTCATTTAAAATTGGAAGAATGGACTCAATTGATCAAATATACAAATGTTTAATATTCAATTGGTAAAATTAAAAGATTTATAATTAAATTGGCAAAAATGTAATAGGTTTAAGACTTTTAAACAATTTTCCTACATTGATTTACATCAATATTGATGCAAAGTAATTGCTGTTGGGAGCACATAGCATAAATCTAATACATTCTTCTAGGGAGATTGTCAAGAGGGAGCATAAGTCGGAGTCTATTAATCCAGTTGGACCCACATTTACTCAAAAGTTTAAGCCAATGAGTTATGAGCTAATTAAGATGTAATAATTGATTTACACCACATCAATTCTTTGATGTGAGACTTCTCTACCATAACTTACTCACACGCGCATTCTAACAATTTTCCTCTCATGTGTGAGCTGAGTGTTAAGCTTACTTCACCCTTACGTGTGAGCTCAATGTTAATCTTACTCTCCCTTAATTCAAGTATCCTTTTGCATTAACTTATGGGCCCGTGTTGCTATAACATAATACTCACCTGCCCAGAAATCACAGCCATGTTGGAGCTTATAAGTTTGAAAGAGAAGAAGCGGTTGCTTGAAGTATTACACTAAGAGACGTCAAGTTTGAAACGCTCAACAGTGTTATCTCCAGCGAAAGGGAATCCTAGAGTTTTTATATGCAAGTTATTGGGCTCCAACCCATATGGACCTAAATAATCGTGCTTTCAGCTATTGGGCTGGTATGTGAACATATTTATTTTTGGACTATATTAACAATATATCCAACAAACCATTGGCTCTGATACCATTTGTTAGGAATGCACAGTAAAAGTCCAATACATTCACTTGGGGAGATTGTCAACATCCTAACAATCGCATGAAAGGTTGTAATGAATGCTTGGAACAACCATATTCATCTTAACCAAACAGGTGATCTATTTTCCTAATCGAAGTTGATTTTCCTCATCTTAAATTTCATTTGTTTCGTAAAAAATATAACATTTTTAGAAAATATTTTCTAGGAAATCATTTTTCAAGAAAATGATAATATTTTCCAGTATTTGATTGAAACCTAAAAATGAAGTGTACAATATTTTTTGCCATTTGATAAGGAAAATCCAATTAAATTTTCCTAAATAGTCATATACTATTCAAATGTTAGTGACTTGCACCTGGATAGTTAAGAATTTGGATACAGGCACTAGAGTTTCGAGTCCAACCTCGATGGACCTTGACCTAGGCACCAAAGACCTATGCATGGGCAGTAATCTTGGGTCCCCAAAAGTGAAGCTCAAGGACTCGATGCCCAAGCCCGACTCCCTAGTGTCTTGACTCGTGTCCAAAGAGGCTGGGCTCGAGGAATCAATTTTTGTACCTAAATCCTTGACACTCGAACCCGAGTCAATAAAGGCTAGGCACAGGACCTTAGCACTTGTACTTGGGTCCATCAAGGTCGGGCTCGGCACCCTAATGCCAATGCGCATGTCATTGGCGCTTGACCTAAATAATCTAGTCTCGGGTACCAAGGACCTAGTCCCCAATGTTAGAGACTCGGGCACGGATGTTAGAGTCCTAGGTCTCGACTTCAGTGGACCCGGGCTCAAGCACTAGGAACTTGTCGATCATTCCTCCCAGCTTATAGTCAATTTGGCAATTTATATATGATCAATGAAGGTTTTTAGCATGTGTTAAGCAATTGCATTGAAATGTGGACTGACCTCATCCTCCTTGCAATCGCCATTGGAAACACACATCGAGATTTGAGTGGAGGAATTCGTCGTTAAAACCCGGAAATTGTAATTGAATTTTAAAGTTAGAAATTTTTTTCTTAGAAATGTTTTTCCCTTTGCATTTTTAGTTTCACTACTAAACGAGGTAAAAACAACCATTTTCTTCCTCGAAAGTAATTTTCAAAGAAGACATTTCCCCTTGTATGTACGATCAAATAATTGCTTAAATCTTTCCTAGATTCTATTTACAATTGAATTCTCCCTCATCATACAATGTTACAAATTCCCAAAAATAAACTCAAATAACACTCCTCTTTCTTTATTAATTTGCTTTTTCCATTTTTGGACACACCCATAAAAAGTGCTCCTCAAGGCTAAATTCCATTCATGATCGATCAAATTTAGTACACTTTGTAATAAAAGTCATTCAGCTTAGGTTCCACCTTTGTATATTCAAAATCGCTATTGTTTACAATAAATTTGTCCCATGTTAGCATATCACATAGGACGGCCGGTGATAACTAAATGCTAAGTCAACAATTTCTAATGGCAATTAGCTAGAAGATTACATTGAAATTTGGTGTAAATTTTGAAGACTACATGGGAAAAACTAAAAGTTCAAAAACCGAATATGCATTCACACAATAAAGTTGTTCATGTTAGCATATCACATAGGATGGCCGGTGATAACTGAACGCTAAGTCAACGATTTCTAATGGCAATTAGCCAAAAGATTACATTGAAATTTGGTGTAAATGTTGAAGACTACATGGGAAAAATTAAAAAGTTCAAAAACCGAATATGCATTCGCACAATAAATTTAGAACTGATTTGGCAATTACCCTTTTTGGAAGATTATATTAAAATTTGGTGTAGATGCTTAAGATGATTAAATTAGTTTGTGCAATATACTTGACATTTAGCCACGAATTTGCGGCGAAAAAATGACAGCCATGGATAGTAATTTCGTGTTATAAATGACCTGATTTTTGGCTACGAAATAATATGCGTGGCCAATTCATTCTCCTGGTCGGTATGTCTCATATTTAATAATCACGAAGATATTGTTAGTCGTTAGAAATAACAACTATTGCCACGAAAATGTTTTCGAGACAAAAAAAATTAAATCTTTTGTCACGAAAAGCTTTATTGTGGCCACATGTCAGCCACAGCAGATAAGATTTTTAGCTGTGAAAAAATTTCGTGGCCAAAGGTTTGACCTTCTGGCTAAAAATGATATTTATTGCCAGAAAAATACAATGACTGTTGTAAAATATTATGTTGTGAATATATAATAGAGAAGAGATTGAGAAGAGAAAGCGAGTGAACACCAGAAATAGTAGAGAAAGCAAGATGAGAGAACATTATTTCTAGTATCTCACTGTCGTGTTTATGTATTATTGTGTTTTGTACATCAAAACTAAACTCCTATTTATAGGAGAATAAGAATGTACTTATCATTAATATCAATATATTGAATTATACATGTACAGGATAAGGGAGACGAACGTTCATTGTATAAGGAGATGTACTTAGAACATTTGATACAAATGTACCATAATAAGTACATTGGATAAGATGAATATAATGAATATTCATTCATGGATTTCATAACACTCTCCCTTGAATATTCATTGTATTCATTATGAATGTGCATCGAATGATACTGCCTCATTAAAAACCTTAAGCCGGAAAAACCCAGTGGGATAAAAACCGGACAAAAGGGAAAAAGAGTGCAGAGCGCAAAAGTTATGATCTCCCCCTTTTGTGGATGCATTAATTGCCTCGTTAAAAACTTATGCCGGAAAAACCCTATGGGAAAAAACCGGACATAAAAAAAAAAAAAAAGAGTGCAATGCACATATAGCCACTCTTGGGGCTAATCATTATTGCATCTTGTGAACTAGCCGCATATCAATGATGCAATGCATAGTTCATAATATCTCCCCCCTCAATAGAGCCATATAGCCACTTCTGGGGCTAATCAATCTTACATCTTATGAACTCACCTCATACCAATGCCATGTACTAATTTCTCAAAAGTTGATGTTGGCAATGATTTGGTAATAAGATCTGCAAGATTATTTATGGATCGAATTTGTTTAACATCAATTTGTCGACTTTCTTGGAGTTCATGAGTATAGAAAAATTTCGGCGAGATATGCTTGGTTCTATCACCTTTGATATATCCTTCCCTGACTTGTGCAACACAAGCAGCATTATCTTCATAAATCATAGTGGGAGAATTTGTAACCATTATTAAGCAACAAGAATTATGAATATGTGTTATAACGGATCTTAACCAAACACACTCTCATCCAGCTTCATATAAAGCAATAATCTCAGAGTGGTTAGAAGATGTAGCTACTAGCGATTGCTTCGTAGAACGCCAAGAAATAGCGGTGCCGTTATAACAAAATAAATACCCGGTTTGAGACTGAGCCTTATGTGGATCGGATCTATATCTAGTGTCAACATATCCAACTAAACTAGAGTTAGTGGAATCCTTGGAATAATATAATCCCAAATCTATGGTTCCTCGGAGATAATGGAAAATATGTTTAACTCCATTCCAATGTCTCCGAGTTGGCTCAGAACTAAAACGTGCCAATAAATTTACCGCAAAAGCAATATCTGGTCTCGTACACTGTGCCAAGTACATCAAAGTCCCAATTGCATTGAGATATGGTACTTCAGGACCAAGTATCTCTTCATCAGATTCTCTAGGATGAAATGGGTCCTTTTGGGGATCTAGAGACCTTACAACCATAGGGGTGCTCAATGAGTGAGCTTTGTTCATGTTGAAACGTTTAAGTAATCTTTCAACATATGCTGATTGATGGAAGATTATTCCATTTGCATTATGCTCAAGCTCTAGACCAAGACAAAGTTTGGTTTTACCCAAATCTTTAACTTCAAACTCCCTTTTCAAATATTTAGCAGTTTCAGCTAACTCTTCTGGAGTTCCAATTAAATTTATATCGTCGACATAAACTGCTACAATGGCAAATCCGGTTTCTGATTTCTTAATAAACACGCATGGACAGATAGGATCATTCTTGTACCTTTCCTTAATTAGGTACTCACCTAGGCGTTGATACCACATACGACTGGATTGCTTTAACCAATACAAGGATCTTTGCAATTTTATTGAGAATAAATTGCGGGAAGTGCATGCTTCAGGCATTTTGAATCCCTCGGGAATTTTCATATAAATATCAAAGTCTAAGAGCCATATAAATATGCCGTCACAACATCCATAAGACGCATTTTCAATCTTTCAAAGATTACTAGGCTAATGAGAAAACAAAATGTAATCATTTCCATCACAGGTGAATACGTCTCATTCTAATCAATCCCAAGTCTCTGAGAGAATCCTTGGGCAACGAGTCGGGCTTTATACCTAACAACCTCGTTTTTCTCATTTCGCTTTCAGATAAATACCCATTGCCAATGCGGGGAATGATTTTAATACGTTTAATCAAGGATTCTGCCAATCCATTTTGAGTATGAACATATGCAACCGGGTGCTCAACCTCGATTCCGAGTGAAGCACAATATGTATCAAAAATCTTTGATGTAAATTCACCAGCATTATCCATCCTCATGCTCTTAATTGGATAATCAAGGAATTGTGCCCGGAGCTTTATAATATACGCAAGTAAACGTGCAAATGTGACATTGCGCGTAGAGAATAGGCAAACATGGGACCATCTATAGGATGCGTCCACTAATATCATAAAATATTGAAATGGTCCACTTGGTGGTTGTATTGGTCCATAAATATCACCCTGAATTCTTTGCAAGAATAAAAGAGATTCAAAATCAACATTTGTCATAGAAGGTTTGATAATGAGCTTTCCTTGTGAGCAAGCCTCACAATTATAATCTTTGGACAACAATACTTTTATATCCTTTAAAGGGTGCCCTTTTGTATTTTGAATTATCCTACGCATCATTGAAGCGCCAGGATGACCAAGGCGATCATACCACAGTCTAAACTGATCATGGCTTACCAATCTCCTGGATGTTGTGGCGTAGATTTCAATAGCCTTAATCATGACACAATACAAACCCATATAAGAAGCTTCTAGCTTCTCATGGATGGTCTTCAAGCCCATCTTATAAGAGGAAATGCCAATATATTCCTTATCTTGCTCATAAATAGTCTCAATATGGTACCCATTACGGCGTACATCTTTAAAATTGAGCAGATTCATTTTTGATCGAATGCTTAGAAACGCATTCTCAATATGCAGGATTGTGCCATTTGGCAAAATAATTGTAGCATTCCCAAAACCATCAATAATCGGAACATGACCTAATATTGTATGGATTTGTGCCTTACGCAATGTCATACTCGAGAAAAAGTGTCTACTACAAAATATAGTATGTGTTGTTGCACTATCAAGCAAACAAACATCTTCCTTTTTCTCGGTATTTTCCATTTGCATTTATATTAACAACTTCATGTGTCAAGTATCATAAAAGTTGCATATTAGTTATATAGTCGAATAAAATTTCAAAAATAAATATTATATAAGGTTCATAAGCATTTCATAAAGAACAATAAAAAATAATACATTTAAAGCAAAACAACATAAAATTCAAAGTTCAAATTATCATCCACTAATCTGATTTATCAAAATAATCAGAGGTGCTCAAAGAAATCAGAGACATCCAATGATGCATTTGCTACTTCAAGAGCAAGAGGAGTCTCATCAACAGAGATATTGTTGGCCTTAACAGTGGTTATGGTAGTAGGATTGATTTCAATGGCATGAGATTCACCATGCTTGCCCATATTCTTTAAAGATGCCTGGTATAGGTCAACAAAATATTTTGGCGTACGACAGGTACGTGACCAGTGCCCAGTCATGCCACAGCGACGACAAATACTTTCATTAATCACCTTCTTTGACTTCTTTTCTTTGCCATGATTCAGGCCAAAGTTTGATTTCCTATGGCAGTTAAATTTATTGCCATCCCTTCTAGGATTATGTTATTGCCTGCGCTTATAGCCCTTAAAATGGCCAGTATTTTTCTCAAAGTTAGCATGTGCTTTCAGGCAATGCTTTTGAGCCGGCAGGTCTAAGATCATGATTTTTGAGCAGCAATTCATTAGTTTGCTCGGTAGTAAGAAGCACAGAAATTAATTCAGAGTATGTTGCAAACTGACGCTGCCGGTATTGCTATTGCAATACAATATTTGAAGCATGGAAGGTGGAGAAAGTTTTCTCTAACAATTTCGCATCAGCAAGTTTGATACCACATAACTTAAGCCGAGAAACCATATCAAATAAAGCAGAATTATAGTCAGACACTGATTTAAAATCTTGCAGTCTGAGATTTTGCCAATCATATTGTGCTTGAGGGAGGATAACAGTTTTGGTATGATCATACCTATTCTTCAACCTCCTCCACAAGATATGGGAGTCTCAAATGGATAAATATTGAGTCTGCAGGCTCTAATGCAAATGACGGCGAATAAAAATCAGCGCATTTGCTTTATCCCTTTCATTTGAGGTTCCATCATCTGTAATTGTATTAGCGAGACCTTGTCCTTGGAGGTGCATTTCCATGTCAAGGCACCAGGATAAATAATTCTTTCCACTCACTTCTAGGATGTGGAATTTGGGCTTTTCAATATTTGCCATAATCCTTGCAAAAATAAATCCTTAAATTAATTAAAAGGATTTCCAAATATCCACCGCTACTTCAGGAGCAGAAAGATACTTTTAGATTTGGAATATGGCTTCGGGCCAAGAAAAATAAAAATGAAGAGTTGATAGAAGAAGATGAAATATAAGTTGATTAATAAAAATAATACCCACCTTGCAAAACTTACTTACTCAGTCGGTAGATCCTCGTGCTGATAATGTGTTGTAAAATATTGTGTTGCGAATATATAATAGAAAAGAAATTGAGAAGAGAAAGCAAGTGAACACCAAAAATAGTAGAGAAAGCAAGATGAGAGAGCTTTAATTCTAGTATCTCACTGTCGTGTTTCTGTATTGTTGTGTTTTGTACATCAAAATCAAACACCTATTTATAGGAGAATAAGAATGTACTTATCATTAATATCAATGTATCGAATAATACATGTACAAGATAAGGGAGACGAACGTTCATTGTATAGGGAGATATACTTAGAATATTTGATACAAATGTACCATAATAAGTACATTAGATAAGATAAATATAATGAATATTCATTCATGTATTCTATTCATTAATGTATTTCATAACAACGACAATTTATTATGGAGTTTTTTTTTTTGGTTGAAAATTTGATTATGAAGTTAACGATACAGATGAAGATTGAACTTTGGTTTATGTATAATGTGCTTCTCAAATTTTATCCTAATGTGCAATATAGTCTCTGAATTTTTAATTTGTTCATTATGGTCACTGGACTTGTGGTGTATGTTCAATTCAGCACTGGACTATGTTCAATGTAATCATTTCATTATTTTAAGTTTAAGGATAACATTAAAAATTTTCATATAGTTCAAGAATTGAAATAAATATAAATATATATATATATATATATATATATATATAAAATTTAGAGATTACATTATAAATTGAATAAATTCAAAAATCACAATAAAAAAAATTAAAGGTACATTAGTTAAAACACATTGTGATCTTTAGCAACGAAAGTGGGTTCGTGGCTTAAGAGCTATCCTATTGCCACGAAAAAAACATGCTTCGTTATAACGCTTCTCTCTCCCTCTGTTCTAATCGCGTTTTGTTTGGTCGTTGGAGTGGAAGTGAAAAGATGGTATGATGTTGCGAGAGCTTGCTTGTGACCTCACGAACGACCACTCGCAGGTGGTGCAGATCACGACGTTGGTGGCGGTCCTATGCCTCTGCTTGGTCATCGGCCACTTGCTCGAGGATAACAACCGATGGGTGAACGAGTCCATCACCACCATTTTGATTCTAGTCTACTCTCTCCCTCCATGATTATGAACTTAATCGGTCAGAGTATGCTTGAAATCGACTCACTCTATGCCTTTTGATTTGACGCTCGACGTGGTAGTCAGTGGAGCTGGCTCCGTGAGAGAGTGATAGAGATTGCGTGAAGATGCAGGTAACTGTTGCCACTCATGCGGTTGCTTAACACGAAGCATTTGATCACAACTAAGCTAAATGTCAGATTGTTCTAACCAAGACAGATCTGAGGAAGATTATGCACATACTGAGGTTTAAAAAAAAAAATTGGCGTTTTTGTAGGTCTCAAACTAAAGATCAGGTTGTTCTAACCAAGACAGATCTGGTGTTTCCAGTTGATGGGGTTCACTGTGCAACACAAATTGAAGAGGTCATTGATGCAAAGTAATCATCAGCTTTTACTTTTAAGCCAGATATATCCTGTGAGACCTAATGTCTTTTGATGCTTATAAATCGTGTAGAGTCTGAGTTTAAACAAGTCTATCATTCAACCTGTGGCATGAAATACCATGTCACCTAGAATAGAATTAGTCAGTGATGTCTTTCCGACTGAGAACTGATTATTTCTCCTTGTTTTCATTTCGGATGTTGGTGAACTCAAAATCTGGAGAACTATAAGAACTGTGCTTGCTAAGATAGGGGTGAGCATGGTCTGGGTTGGGCTGGTTAACCTCATAACCCTAGGACCAACCCGCACAGTACTAATCATCAATTTTTTGGACCGATAACCGATCCTATTGAGCTTGGGACTGAGGACCGGACCGACCCAATGGGTACAATCCAATTCTAGGGTCAACTCAAGACCAACTGATAATTTTTTATTTCATTTTTTGTACTCCTTAAAAAAGTTATTGAGGATTGGACTGACCCAATGAGTTCGATCATGTTTCAAAGTCAACCTAAGACTAACTAATAATTTTGTATTTCATTTTTTGTACTCCTTAAAATGGCAATCGAGGACTGTACCGACCCAATAAGTTCGATAATGAGCTAGATCAGCTAAGAAAGACGAGCGGTGAGAGTTAAGTGGGGTGAGCATCAAACAGAATGAGTATCGAATGTCGAGCAAAGAACAACAAGCCAAGCGAGCATCGTGCAACGAGTGGCACAAGTGACCTAAAGTGAGCGAGGCGAGTGTAGAGTAGCGAGCGGAGAACTTATTTATTTTTATATTTTTTAGCAAATCCAAAACTAAGAGGACAAATAAAACAAAAGAGAACGAATACTAGAGGAGGATAGCATAATGTGCCTTTTTGGATATCGTAAGGACTCCTCACAAAAACATTTTCCTCTTTCGTATATTATGACTATTAATGCTATAAAAGACATTTAAAACCTAAGTTATTAAAGAACAATATAAAATTATTTGAACTCCTTATTAAAGAGCTATTTAATGTTGTTGATGCCGTTTATTTTAAGGTTTTCTCTATATAAAAAAATTATAAATAATATATTAGATATATATAGTCAAGGTTAGTCCGAGTTGGACTGACCCGGAACTCTCAGGACCGAAGACCGACCCGCACAGTGCTGGTCCAGGAATTCTATGACCAATAACTGACTCGGTCTCTTTGGAAACAGGACCAGAACTGGTAGGGTTGGGCCGCTCCAAGGTCGGTCCAGGTTTGACCCTGAACCGATGGTCACCCCTACTAAGATTGCTCGATTTGCCAAAGCTTAGTATTGACTGAAGTAACTTCTATCCTTGGCTGTAAATCACCTGCATGTGGTCATTATTAGTCCTAGTAAAGTCCTGATGCAGGTATTAATTAAATGTTGAATCCCTTGGCATCTTAGCTACTTTTATCTGATTCCATTTATTAGCTTGTTGGCCATCTGATTATATTTTGTTTTTGTCTTTTAACCAGCTCAAATTTTGTCTGTAGCAAACCAGGGAAAAAACTTGGCGTGCTGTGTGTTATTGTTTCTAGGTCAGTTTTCCCTATGTCATCGGCTTCGCCAACTGGTGTTGCTGGCTGCCGGGCCTTAAGGTCAATTGGATTTTCTTCCCTTTTTAAGGGCTAAATGAATAGTTGGGATTTGGATGAACAGTTATATCTTCACCCAGATTGGCGCAATGGTAGCAAGAGGACTTCGGCTCCTCTGCTGGAGCGCCTGACATATTTCCAGATTGCGAAAGGGAGGGAGCCCCCTACTCGCAAGCTGGGTTAGGCTTTGGCAGCCAAATCATCTCTGCCATCTGCCGGGTACTGCAGTAATCAGTACTAAGAGTGATTTCTTCGGGTTTTTCATGAAGTTCAATTCTGTTTTAATTTTCAACTGATGACAAGAAAATCTTCACCCAGGAATTTGAAGTTGTTGACTTTGTAAATTATAGAATCTTGCAGAGGCTGTAACTTTTTGTGAGCAGCAGTAAAGTAAAAGGCACGGTTCAGTTTTTATCAAAAAATCACAATAGTGAATTTCTATATTTTTTGCCCTCAATCCTGTTGGAAATGGTGATCCATTTTTTAGAAATTCCTAGAGTTACTAAACTACGATCTAGAATTCCCCAGATGAAGTTCTTGGTAGCTAAAAATTGTGGCTGGAAAATGTCCAGCATGTAATAAGCAAATAATCTCTGAACAATTTCACCAAAAAAAAAAATTCTCTGAACAAGTCAGAGATATGGTGGTGGCTGCAAGATGAAACCTACGTGGACAGCACTCAACATAATTCAAAATACTCTAAGGCGGTTGTACTTAGTCAGTGGAAAGGCCTATAAAAGGCCATAGCTCATTCATGTAAATGTGTGTGGGGAGTTGAAGAGTAAACCCCTTAACATTGTAGTCCTCCACCAATGCCACAAATACTCCTCCTAGAATTATATTGTTAAAACAATTTTGTTCAACTAATAAAACTATCTTTTCTTGTCCCTTATCCATTCTCTATCAACTATACCAATGTATATTCCACACATACACTTGCACATATCAAAACACAAACTATCATCGATACTAAAAATCATGCTTCGTGCCCTTTCAAATTTTCAACAAATCCAAATAGCATCTGACATGAAATAATTATCTAGTATAGTGCATTTTAACACTGCTTGTCAATACCATATAAAAAGATTATGACAACGATCGTCTTCTTCTTGATATTAAGCGTTGCTCCAGCATTTTGTTCTTGGGGGATGTACAGATTGTAAGGATCAATGTGCTCAATTGTTTCCGTTGCGTTTTCAAACTTTGCACAAGAGACAAGCGTGGATGGTTTGCGCGAGGCTTGTCCGGTTCATAAAATTTGCTTTCCATATCAGGTACTTGTGAATATCTAAGCCCAAAGATCACGTTCTGTCCATTTCTAATACAACCACAAGACCGGCACCTTTATATATAATGATGTGCCAGAGCAATGCACAGTCGATGTCCGTTGGGAGGTTTGGATTACAAAGAACTTGAATCTTAAATGCTTTCATCACTTAAGTCTTGTTTTCTTCCCTTCAGAATGAGACGTCAGAATGAAAAAGGAAAAGAAGAAATTACAAGGCTGAGTTCCTTTCGGCAACTTATTTTACTCGTTTTTGATCCAATGGCTAATTCGGACCATTACAAGGGGATTGAAATTTCTACATTCCTACTCTTTGGCTGGTGTTATCACGTCGCGAAGAGTAGATTACAAGCATGAGGGAGGCTTTTGTTTGCCGTGAGAGGTACCTTGCGCATTTTTGCAATCGGATGATGCCTTTCCACCTCTTCCATCATACTCCAAGTCGATGTCTCTAAGTTCGATGCCTGTGCATGGAACAGCTGGGCTGCAATTAATATTAACTGCAACTAACGAACTTGTAGTGCCGCGGATGTTTCTGAACCCAACGTCACTGATCTTAACTTTTGAGGCCTTCAGGAAGGAGGGCAAGAATGAACATGGTCAGTATCTTGTGTTGTCACGTTCCCGTAAGTATGATAAACGACAGTGTCATATAATAAAATAAATTGGAACTGTTCTATTAGCAGAGTAGCAGAGAAAATCTATGCTTTTTCCCGTCTTGAGAATATATAGCAACTTCATATTCAAACCATCTAGCAGGTATATAAATCACCAGATGAAGTTTTCCTTCCCCCTTTAAAAAGGTATAGTAAAATCATGCCCGGACGTGATAACATGTAGAGTCCGCGTGTGTATGTGCATGTGACCATGACCGTGATTTTCATGTAAATACTTCCATGACTCTTTTCCTTCTATTCTCCTCTTTGTCGATTGCATGAAGTTGATCTTCTAGTAGGTGCGAAATGCGGTGCATGTTGCCAAAGAGAACGGATACCTGGTGTTGACATTTTTTTGATGGGCAGTACTGCTGATCAATGATTATAGGATTGCCAGCATTTTTGACGATGATGTCTTGAAAGGTGATGTCTTGAACAACGCCTTGGTATGAGGGAGCCCGCGTTTTGATCCTCATGCCATTCTGTGCGTCCGTGAAGGTGCAGTTCCTAACAAAAACCGTAGTTACAGGCGGTTCATTTGGCTTACCCCCGAGGCTCCCGACACTGATTCCATGCCCGGGCCCGCAAGCAATGCCCGTCACATTTATGTTTTTGCTGCCAGGCCCAAGAGATATGCAGTCATCTCCGGTAGATATGACCGAGTCCCTGACGAAAATGTTGCTGGAGCGAGCCATGTGGATTCCATCGGTATTCGGACTGTCCTCAGGAGCTGTAATGGTGACATGATCAAAGGTGATGTCTTTGCAGGAGAAAAGATTGAAGTGGAAGTTCTTGCTGTTGAGAGATGTCACATGGCGAATCCATGCTTTCGTCACGAAATCAAGCCTCATTGTCTGGTGAAATAGACGCACAGCGGAAGAAAATCACACAAAACGTTAGTGATTTTAACTTGGCTTCTACATCTATGAAATGGGTTTCCTCTACTTAAGAAAGCTGTAAAAAATAAGGGAAGGAAAAGAAAGAAGAGAAACATGCCACTGGGAGAGACTTGCAATTGGGGTTTTTGCGGCAGTCATTATACGGCCAAGAAGCAGCTCCTTGGCCATCAAGCACTCCTCCGGTAATCCTCAGCCTATCAATGAACCTGAATGTAATCCAATGGTCGATACCGAGTTGAGGGCTATTAGAAGCTCTCAGAGCCCCTTTGATCTGAAATTCTATCGGGCCATTGCAGGGACCCACGAGCCGCACTGGACCCAACAGGTAAGTTCCGCTTGGGATTAAGATGATACTGGTCCCTTGCGAGTGACAAGCTCTATTCCATGCATTGGATAAAGCCTACAAAAATCATATGCTTATATCTTGCATTATGAGGCCATGCTAAGAACCATGCAGTGACTATGAAATGTAAATGGTGTTAAATTGTCGAAAAAAAAGAATGGTGTTAAGTTACTTTGCTGTTGTCAGTCTTCCCATCACCGACTGCTCCAAATTTTTTGATATCGAAGATACGTGCTTGTGCTTGATTGCTAGCGAGTGCCAACATAAGTATTAACAAGCTCACGGTTGGAAAAGTAAATCTCCACTCCATTTCTTCCTGCTTGTCACTTCTGAACTGTGTGTCCGTTGTGATTCTGAGAGAAGAAATGTCCTGATATTTATACAAGTGTTTTTTGTGTCGAAAATGGCAGCAACATTACTGTGCTTCTGTTTCTTCTTCCTTTGCACTTTCCAGTTTGAGGAACATAGTAATCCGATCGTCTGCCTAAAGTGGCCTGTATAATTAATATATTGTGAAAATGGATTATCTGAAGTTATTGAGTTGATTCCTGTTTCCTTGTGCTAAACAACCATTTTTGTCTCAACGAATCTGGCATCCTTAAGCTTTCCCATTACTGAATTTCTTTCTTGCTGACATATCTCCTCTTTAGTTACCAAAGCAATCTAATTACAAGGAGTAATGGATTATCTGAAGGTCATCTAGGAATCTGATTGTGTCCTTAAATGGATCTGTAATCAATGGATGTGTTCAATGGACGTAAACAGTCATATGGAAGCTCGAGAAGTCGTGTACTCCTGCTGGTTTATGACAGTAATGTTAATGATTAATTCGTCTAGTGCTAATGAGCCATTAGGTGAGCATAATTCCCTCACACTTAAACCGTCAAACGGGTGGTCGGGTCGGATTTAGGTTGGATCGAAAATGGTTTGACTCGAATTGATCAATTTAACTCATTTTGACTCATTTTTATACAATACACATTTAGTGACTTGTGTCTAATCTGACCCATTTACTAAAATAATTTCATATTAAATACAACCTATGAGAATCTATATCCACCTATTAACCCACTTTAAACTTTTATGTGTATATGGGCAGCAAAACAGTGAAAGTGCTAAAATTTGGCATGGAGATACTTAAGCGCTAAAAAAGTTATGAAATGTACATTTAAGTAGTGAAAGTGCTCAAACTTGGCATGGGGATACTTAAGCACTAAAAAAGTTATGAAATGTACATTTAAGTGTTTTTTTTTTTTTAAATTGGGACACCTGGGTATCAAGTCCAGCAATCTTAACTAGAAATACTACGTGATAATTTTTTGTTAATTTAACTTGCTTACATGACTTGCCAGAGAGCTCGAGAAGTCGCGTACTTGACTGCTAAATCATCTTCGCCATCTGCGAGTACCACAGGAATTAGTGCCAGGAGTGATATCTTTTGGTTTTTCGTGAAGTGCATTTCGATTTTAGTTTTCAACCAATGACAAGAAAATCTTCGCCCAGGAATTCAACGTTGTTAACCTTTGTGTTTTATAGAAACTTGCAGAGGCTGCAAATTTTGTGAGCGGTAGTAAAGTAAAAGTCACGATTCAGTTTATATCAAATTCATAATGCGAATATATATATATATATATATATATATATATATATATATATATATCTGTGTGTGTGTATGAATTATACCGCATCGTCTTCTTCTGGATATTTAGGCTGCTTTTGGTAAAAAGTATTTCTGTTCCCTGGAACAAAAATTTCTATTTTTTTTTTCCGAGGAACAAAAAAAAAACAGAAATGTGTTTGATAAAAATTTTGTTATCGGCAACAAATTTGGAATAAAAATAAGAAATAGAAGTTGCTTATTGTTCTCGGGAACAATTCCGAGAAACAATTTTTCTCTCTCCTCTCTTTCTTCTTTTCTTCTTCTTCTTCTTCTTCCTTTTGGCCAGTCGTCGGCCCTTGGCCATGGCCATCCTCGCCAAAGCGTTGCCGGCCCCAGAGATGCCGAGCCACGGCAAGGCTTGGCCTTGCTTGGGTTGGGCGAGGTTGACTTTGCCCAAATTTGGCGAGGCCGAGCCTCGCCGGTGGCCTCAGTGGCCAGGCGAGCCTCATTGGAGCTCGCCCAACCAGTCATCGGCCGACGCTATGGCCAGCGACCAGCCACAAAGAGAAAAGAAAGAAAAAAAAATATAATAACAATATTGAAATTTTTAAAAAAATAACAAAATTATACAAGTTTATTAAACGCGTTTCTATTCCTGAATTTTTTTGCAGTTATCAAATGCGTTCTTATATTCAGAAATTGTTCCTGAAAAATAAAAATAAAATATATTTATGTTCAAAAATTATTTTCCGGAACAGAAACCTTACCAAACACGCCATTAGCAGCATTTTGTTTCCACAGGGAGATAGGTACACATGGTTTGCGTAAGCCTCGTCCATTTCATAAATTCACTTTCCATCTCACTTGCTTGTGAAAATCTGAGCCCGAAGATCGTGTCGTGTCCAGTTTTAATTCAAACTCAAGGTTGGCACCTTTTCATCTAATGATGTGCGAGAGCATTACAAAGTGGATGTCCTTTGGAAGTTTTGATTACAAAGAATCTGAATCTTCAATGCGTTCGTCATGTAAGTCTTATTTTTTTCTTCTCATGATGAGAAATCATAATTACAAAAATTAGGGAAATTGCAATACAGGTAACTTCAGTACATTCGGCAGAATGATACAAAGGCCATCTACTCTTTGGCTGATGCTGTGAATTTGATCAGAGGACTGTAACAGATGATTGATTCTGTGCCGATCCAGGGATGAGCTAGATAAAATGGAGCTTGCGGAGAGTAGAACTTTTCCAGCACGAGGGAGGATTTTGTGTGCCATAAGCGGTACCTTGCGCATTTTCACAAACTGATGATGCTTTTTCATCATTTCCATCACTTCCATCATACTTTAAGTCAATGTCTCTAAGTTCGATGCCTGTGCATGGAACAGCGGGGCTGCAGTTAATATTAATTGCAACTGACGAACTTGAAGTGCCTCTGATGTTGCTGAACTTAACGTTGCTGATCTTTACTTGTGAGGACTTCAGGAAGGATGACAAGAATGAACATGGTCAGTATCTTGTGTTGTCATGTTCGTGAGTATAATAACCGAAACTGTCATATAATGAATTAACTCGGAACTGTTCTATTAGCAGATCAGCAGAGAAAAGTATGCTTTTTCCCGTTTTGAGAACTTATAGCAACTTCATTTTCACACCATTCTAGCAGGTATGGTAATGACCAGATGAAGTTTTTCTTGCCCTTTTAAAAAGGTAGAGTAAAATGATGCCTGGACGTGATAACATGTAGAGTCCGTGTGTGTATGTGTGTGTGAGACCATGACCGTGGTTTTCGTGTAAATACTTCCATGAATCTTTTCCCTCTATTCTCCCGTTTGGTGTATCGCATGAAGGTGATCTTCTAGTAGGTGCAAAATGTCGTGCATGTTGCCAAAGAGAACGGATACCTGGGAGCTACATGTTTTTGATGGGCAGTATTGCTGTTCAATGATTATAGGATTGTCAGCATTTTTGACGTTAATGTCTTGAAAGGTGATGTCTTTAACAGCGCCTTGGAATGAGGGAGACCTCGTTTTGATCCGCAAGGCATTCGTAGTGCCTTTGAAGGTGCTGCTCCCTAAGAACACCTTAGCCACGGCCGGTTCATTTGGCGTACCTCCAAGGCTCCCGATACTAATACCGTGCCCAGGCCCGCAAGTAATGCCTGTCATGTTTATGTTTTTGCTTCCAGGCCCTAGGGATATGCAGTCGTCTCCGGTGCCTATGTCCGAATCTCTGATGAAAACGTTGCTGGAGAAAGCCATGTGGATTCCATCAGTATTCGGGCTTTCGTCCGGAGCTTTTATGGTAACGCGCTCAAAGGTGATGTTTTTGCAGGAGAAAATATTGAAGTGGAAGTTCTTGCTGTTGAGAGATGTCACATCGTGAATCCGTGCGTCCGACACGAAATCAAGTCTCATGGTCTGGTGAAAATAGACGCACAGTGGGAGAAAATCACACACAACGTCAGTGCTTTTTAACTTGGCTTCCAAATCTATGAAATGGGTTTTCTCTACTTAAGAAAGCTGTAAAAAAAGAGGGAAGGAAAAGAAAGAAAAGAAACATACCACTGGAAGTGCCTGGCAATTGGGGTTTTTCTTGCAGTCGTTAGACGGCCAAGCAGCAGCTCCTTGGCCATCAAGCACTCCTCCTCCGGTAATCGTCAGATCCTCAATGTACCTGAATGTAATCCAATGATCGATACCGAGTTGAGGGCTATTAAAAGCCTTCAGATCCCCTTTGATTTGAAATTCTATTGCGCCATTGCAAGGACCCGCGAGCCGCACTGGACCCAGCAGATAAGTGCCGCTTGGGATTAAAACGACAGCGGTCCCTCGCGAGTTACAAGCTTTCCTCCACGCATCGGATAAAGCCTACAAAAATCATACGCTCCGTGTCTTACATTACGTGAAAGCAAAAGGGCACGCAAAGACGAACGAAATGTAAATGGTGTTAAATTACTTTGCTACCGTCAGTATTTCCATCATCAACTGCTCCGAAATCTTTGATATTGAAGACATGTCGTGCTTGTGCTTGATTCTTAGCGAGCGACGACATAAGCATGAGCATAAGCAAGCTCGCGGTTGGAATGGTCAATCTCCATTCCATTTCTGCTTTTCCCTTTTTTTTACTGTGCGTCGGTTGCGACTGTGACTGAAGAAATGTTTCTCACTGATATGAATAAGAAACAATAAAAAGTATATCAGATTTTTTATAAGCTTTACAAGATGACTAGTAAGGTAACAAGATCTTCGAGATTCTTCCATGTCTCTTACAAGTAGCAACATGATGACTGGATAAGGTTCTTTGATTTTGTGCCTTTTGCAGCCTGAGGAAAGTAGAGAAATCCGCTTCCCTGCCAGTATAATTAATGTGTTGTGGAAAATGATGCTGAGACATTTACCGGCAAGCTTGAAAATAGGGTGTGAAGATATTGTGACAGGAATCACTCCTGTTTCCTTTTCTGAAAGGATCATATTTGTCGCACGAATTCCTCAAGTGTCATTTGGTTGTCGAGATTCGATTGAAATATGATAGGAGAAAGGGGATTTGATATCCTCTAACCATTCTCCGGATTGTAGAAATATCCAATCCAATATTTGATTCAACCTTAGGAAGATTTTGAAATTTTTGAAAATCTAGAACTTAAGATAGGACCAAAAGTCTCTTAAAATCATTCTTTTTCTAAAAATCTTTAAAAATCTCATCTCCAACGATCTCCTTATGTACATAACGACTCAAACCCTCTCAACCACTATCATCAATAAGCAATCTCTAGGATATCGACCTCGGGAGCTTGACGACTTTCAATAGACAATATACAAAATTTTGAACCTCTCCAATATTTCATCAAACACTTGATCAACGCCTTAGTTCAGAGTTGACCAAGAAAGAGATCATGGAACAATGGTTGAAATGGGATTAAAAAATTCTCCCATTTTCATCCATTAAATAATAGTTAATTACTTGAAAAGTCTATTTTAAATTTTCAAATTGCAAAAATTTAGTTGTCAAAATATAATTTGGAGTTATTAAATAGTAAAATAATAAAAATTCATAAATTGAAGCACTGCTCCTAAAGGGCAAGTCAGATTCCTTTCCTAATTTTAATTATTAGATCTTTTTCAATTGATTCTTTATCACATTGTGATATTTTCCAGCGTTGGATGGACACATTCGGAAACAATGAGATGTTGACAAAAATATCAAAGATGGGCATTCCTTATTATTATTTTACAACGTGCCAATAGTTCCTTGATTTTGGCTAAGTGATTGTTTTTAAATCACAGTTGAAAATTGTCCAAAAAAAATCTCAAACCTGTTGTATGATAACTAACTCACTTATGAACCTTTTTTAGTTGTGCCGAATTAATTGTAAACCTTATGACAACTTGTCAATTTAGTCATAAACATTTTGATCATTTGTCAGTTTAGTCCTAAACCTTCTAATGATTTGCTAATCTAGTCTTTTTGACCAATTTTGACTAGAATTTGGTAATGTGGTAGTTCAATCAACGATGGTTTTAGATGATACGATCTTTGTGCATAAATAATTTTTTAAAATTTTATGATTTCTCCTTTCTTCTCTTTACTTTGTCTTTTTTATTTTCTCTTTTACCCTTTACCGAGTCTCGTTGATGGCGGAAAAAGAAAAAAGAATATGGAAAAAGGAAAAAAAGAAAGAGGAAATAAAAGGAAAGGAAAAAATTCATAAATTTACAAAAAAAAAATTATAAATATTACTGACGTTAGCACCAATTATATCACATAGGACAGTTGCCAATGATTTCCAATCAAAATTAGCTAAAATAATTAAATTAGTAAATCATTTAAATGTTTAGGACTAAATTGACAAGTTGTTGAGATATTTATGACTTAGAGAGCATAATTAAAAAGGCTTATGACTAAATTGACCGTCATATAATAAGATTTTTTAGATTATTTTCCTATGAAAAAAGTGAGTATTGGATGAAAATTGTAGACAATTCTTAGTGGGATCCACACCACTCTCCACGTGTTCTGGTCATATAAGCATATTTGAGTTTTGTTTCTTCATAAGGAAAAGATAAGTATTCAATTTCAAACTTATTTTGAATTTGCTGAAACCTTGTCAATACATGCCGGTTTGCGATTGTTACAGCCCTGATTTGATGTGAATTGCTCATTAGTTTTATGCTATCCCATTGAAAAAAGCATGTGTAGTGATATAATAATCTGTTACGGTGAATTTCATGTTCTCTTGGGAAAGAAATTATGTCATGAATGAATCAAATTCTATTGGAAATCAATCCATGTATGATGACCATGTCTAGATCTCCCCGATTTGATGTACATTTAGTTCCAACTTGAGGCTAGTTTGGTTATGGGATTAGGGATGAGCATTGTTTAGGTGGCGATTCCCACCTTGGAGCCATGAACCACACACTAAGGATCGATTCCAAAAAATTGAAATCGGGAACCACCCGTTAGTCCTATGGATCCAGTCGAAAACCAAACCGCCAATCTAATCCAATTCCCAGGTGGGTTCATGGAAGCGGTCCCATCAAGCTTGGCACATTCACTACAACATTTTTCGATAAACCAAAGTAAAGCAAAAAACAGATAACTTCCTTATTCTTAATTGCAAAAATAGTAAAAGAATTGAAGAAATATTAAAAGTTGAGAGTTGACATTGTGAGTTGATGGGTGTTGAGATTGAAAGTCAAGCCGCGAGTGAGAGATAGAGAGATGACTCATGCGAGGTGAGAATAAGACAAGACAAACACTCAATTAATGAGTATTAAACTTCATATTAGGGATTTTAGGGTTTTCATTTTTCTTAAATTTTTTTGGTCAGAAATTTTTCTTAAAAATTAAATATATATTTATATATTATAGGTTGGGTTCGGGTGGGTGGGTGAGTGATTTCACATTTAGAATTAAGAATCAGACCGGTACCTACTAGTTCCAATTATTGAAATAAAAAACCGAACCGGCTTTCTTAGGAACCATTGGTTTTAGTCAAGTACAGTCTGGTCCCGTTCTGGGCGGTTCCCAATTCTTTTGCATACCCCTATAGGAGATCATATATGTTCATGCTATGAAAGTATTATAGTGAATCTCGTGCCAATTTGCTAGAATTATAGTCATAAACAAACTTGAATATGCCAGAATACAAGTATTACATACTGACCGTGGTTGCTTTGTTTAATTCGGTACCAATTTGGTCTTGGATTGATGTTACTTAATCAAGCAGGATCGTATGCGTTTGCAGGAAGATAGGGCTTCAATGTCATGTGAATTGGTCATCAAACGATCACGATTTGCGGTCTTCTATGCTCCGTTACAGTTCTGAACGTGTGCTGGAATATGTGGAATAGGCAAGAATTAGATGGATGTTGTCTTAGTTTGGTTGGTTGCCTTTTTTATTGCCCGTGGATGAGTGATATGCGCGTGCATGATTAAATGAGTCTTGGCCTGATAAATGATTTAGAGCACTCTCATATTAATTGAAGTTTAATTACATGATTCTTGCAATTCCAAAGCAAACCCTCTACTAGTACCCATATTCTAAAGGTGATCTGGTAGATAGCCAAGTCTAGGGAAATCTCTCAACAAAGCCGGTCAATGAGGCCCCTCGAAATATTGCATGGACGACACTTGCCAACAAAATACCAATATTCTCTCCCTCACCTTCAACGCTCACCATTCAACGCTTACTTAGAAGAGCTACTGCTTAGATCTAATTGATCCTTCAAGTGCGTTTGTGCCAACATAGTGCGCACAATACCAATCGCAACCTACTCGTTTCATAGATGTGCACTTATGAGATAATGGCGTGTGCAAATTAAGAGTGATTTCGGAACCAAAAAAATAAATAAAATAAATAAAAAAATATAATAATAATAATAATAATAATAATAATAATAATAATAATAATAATAATAATAATAATAATAATAATAATAATAATAATAATAATAATAATAATAATAATAATAATAATAATAATAATAATAATAATAATAATAATAATAATAATAATAATAATAATAATAATAATAATAATAATAATAATAATAATAATAATAATAATAATAATAATAATAATAATAATAATAATAATAATAATAATAATAATAATAATAATAATAATAATAATAATAATAATAATAATAGAAGTGGTTGGTTCTAGGAATAGTTGATTCTCATCTTGAGATTTGAAATTAGACCGGAAAAGATTGGTTGTCAGTTTGTGGAGTTTGTGGAATCAGTAACGAGTCCGCTGTGTTCTAGAAATTGGCAAATTCTTTTTTTCTTTTGGCTTCTTTTATTCTATATAAGTAGGAGTTTCTCAAAGTTACAAGGAAAATCTAATGCACCATTTAGAGTTTATTTTAGAATAAAGAAATTAGAAATCTTAGGCGGCCCAGTTCCCAGGTTCCCAATTTTTAGAATTGAGGACTGGACCGGTCCTCTAGAAAACCATCCCGAACCGACTTGCTCCATATAGTCCGGTCCGGTCCGACTGTCGGGTTAAACCTAGACCGATGCGCACACTGGGGAACGTGTTGGATAGAATCGGAAAGAGTGTCCCTCGGTTTCCGTTTTCGTAGTCTGAAGCGAGATGCGTCCGACACGTGTGATGTCGCAGCGCCGTCTTCCTCACGTGTCAAGCCCGCCTGCAAACACTCGGCATTAAACTCACTTTTCCCGGCAAACTAAAACACACGCACTCTCTCTCTTTCTCTCTGATGCCTCGCGTTCTGTTTGCGCCGGAGTGAAAGCGAGAAGACGATGACGATGGCGATGACGTTGCGGGAACTCGCCGCCAACCTCGGGACCGAGCACGCGCAGGTGGTGCCGATCACGGTGTTCGTCGCCGTCCTCTGCCTCTGCCTGGTCGTCGGCCACTTGCTCGAGGAGAACCGATGGGTGAACGAGTCCATCACCGCCATCTTGATCGTACCGCCACCCTCTCTCTCTCTCTCTCTCTCTCTCTCTCTGGTTGAGATCGACACCGGCGCTGCCTTCTTGGTTCGACGTTTCGCGTGGTGGTTAGCGGAGCTGGCTCTTTGCTACCGTTTCCTTCTGGCCGTTTCGTGAAAATCTGAGCTGAAAGTAACGTTAGACTATCGCTCCTTGAAGACGATAGTGCTTTGTCGATCATAGTAGGAGCTGCTGCTGCTTCTGACAGTGGCTCGAACATGAAGCATTTGGCCATAGTTTTGATAGCTTTCGAGTCGTGAGATAATTATCGCTATTTCTTTTGTACAACAGGCCAGAGCAGTTTGTTTCTTTCTGACCGACCATTAGAAAATCATGCTAGATGAACGCCGTTCTATGTGGTTCAAAGTAGTAGTTTGATGTAGTTAGGTTGCAGATGTACATGAATGTCATCAACTATAACCGAGTAGGAAATCACTCGTAAAACTGCATTTAGAGAAATGGTACTTGTGCTACACTCTGGCTCCAGGGAAAAGAAATGATGGCTGGAAATCGTTATTTTAGTTCGATTTTGCGTTTTCTTGTTGTGTTCATTATATCAGATTTTGTTACATAAGTGCGGAAGTGCAAATTAACTGAGTACAATTTTGCTAATCAAGAAAATCTTTTCTTACTGGGGTAAAGAATCATCGTCTGAAGAATAGCATAATAATTTACAGAATTCGTGCATAGCATGTGTTTATTGCTCCTACACATTTGCAGCACTACTAATATCTGATGTAATGGGATATGCTTCATTTCTTTAATTACTAGTTGACTTGGCATTCCGAAAGTATCAAAACATGAAGCAGTAGAGCTACATATTGAATCTCTTTCAATTGTGCAGAACTCTGGAGTGATGCTAATCTGCTAGTATCGCTTTTGCACAGGGTTGTCTTAGCGGAACTATTATCTTGGTCCTGAGCAAGGGAAAAAATTCTCACATTCTGACGTTCAACGAAGAATTGTTCTTCATATATCTCCTTCCACCTATAATATTCAATGCTGGGTGAAAATGGCTTTCTCATGAACTATTTTGAAACGTCTTCAATGGATTTGTCATCTGTGAGACAAGTGGCTGAATAGATTTGCTTACTTTCAGATTTCAGGTCAAGAAGAAACAGTTCTTCCAAAATTTCTTCACCATAATGCTCTTTGGGGTGGTTGGCGTATTTATTTCAACCTTCATAATAACAGTTGGTATATCACTTAGCAATTCTTTGTCGATTCTTTGAACTGTCTACTTACAGTAATCTTCTTCATTGAAAGTCCCATTTTCTGATATCAGTCTAAGTTTTGATCTTCTTTACTATTGGCTTAGGCAGCTGGTGGCTTTTCCCCAGGTTAAATTTCATTGGTCTGACAGCTCGGGACTACCTTGGTGAGGTTGTTGTCTTCGTTTGTCTAACCCTAAAATAATATCCGTTTCATCAGATTTTTAACAGCTTGCTGCAATGTCTTTGTTAACATTAGTGGTTGGGACAATATTTTCATCAACAGATACAGTGTGCACACTCCAGGTTGGTTTATGATGTTTCTCTATCTTCTTTCCTCTATTGTCTGAAGACTTCCTATTGTATTATTCAAATGTGTAGGTTCTCCATCAAGATGAGACTCCTCTGCTGTATAGCCTAGTCTTCGGAGAAGGAGTAGTGAATGATGCAACATCAGTGGTTCTTTTTAATGCAGTGCAGAAGCTCGATGTTACCAGACTTGACAGCAAGAGTGCCCTTCATATAATTGGAGACTTTCTTTACTTATTTTCCACCAGTACTGGTTTAGGGGTTATTGTAAGTATAAGATAAGCTGCACGCATTATGTTAAATTAGAACCAACTGATTTGTGGCTTTATGTGTCTATAGTGCACGTGTTACATGATTGCTTGATGTGTAATGAGCCACTGGCATTGATTTGATTCTGATACAGTGTGAATCGCGGTAGTAAAACTTTGGCTAAACCCTAAACCCTAAATAGAAGTAAAACCTTGGATATACCTGAATACATGCTATGAGTGGTATAAATCGAATAGATACACCATGCGAGATTGTGCTACTTCATGGTGTGGCTTCAGTCCAAATGCCCTGCATGTATTAAGAACAAGATCAGATTGATCTTTGAACCGATGGTGAGTGATATAATACTGCAATCTTGTGAAGCCCCCAGTTGGATGCTTCCAACGAACCTCAAGTGACAGGTTCCTATCTATGTAAAAGATCATTTTGGATCTCCTTGTTTATGTTGACATTGACACTTTCTTTTTTTTCTTTTTTTTTTGGTGATCATTGGAAACTGACACTAATGCGGTGCCTTAAAATAAAATATCCTCCTCAAGTCTCTTTTGACTTGTCTTCTTGTATGATACAATTGCTTACATTTTATGCAGGCTGGACTTCTGACGTCATTTTGCCTCAAAATGTTATACTTCGGAAGGTAAGCTCTTCTAAACTGCAAAGATATTTGTTTGCTGCAGAGGACACCCCAAAGATGGTGTTGGTGCTAGATCTTTTAGACTACTGGCTGTTGAGTCTACAGACTTCGCCATGAGTAAGAAACTAGTTTCTAAGCCTTTGTTTATCTTTTCTGGGTATTTACCTTCAGACATTCAAGTGTGAGGGAAATTGCATTGATGGTCCTGATGGCATATCTTTCTTACATGTTAGCTGAGGTACGTATTCTGGAAGACATCATTAGCTTCTAGTCTAGCCACAAATGAGTCAATTCTTAACATCTGAGATGATCCTTGCTCTCTGTACAGCTTTTGGAGTTAAGTGGGATTCTGACTGTTTTCTTTTGTGGCATTCTCATGTCACACTATGCATGGCATAATGTGACTGAGAGCTCAAGAATTACAACCAGGCATGTAGAATGGTGATGTTAAGATCATTCTTCAGTATCAACCTTGGATAAGACTGACACTTCAATGCTGTAAAATAACTTTCTGTAGGCATGTGTTTGCAATGATGTCCTTTGTTGCTGAAACATTTATATTCCTCTATGTGGGAATGGATGCTCTTGACATCGAGAAGTGGAAGATGACAAAGTTGAGGTACTAATTTTCAGCCTGCAGTTAGTTGCTATGGAGAATAAGTCAGACTTGAACTGGTGGTCATTGCTTGTGAGCTGTCTGGATGCCTTCCTTCATTTTCTTTTATCCCTGATCCCTTTCATCACTCTACGAGCTGAAATTTTGGGGCATCACTTGAAAAGAGCAAAAATGCTAAAGTTAACACAATTTGCTTCTCATAATATATAATGCATATCTTAAATCTTAAAGAAGACAGTTAAGCACTCTATTAATGAGAACGTCAATTTTCTATTGCCAATCTTGCAATCTTGTCTTAACCTTCCTTCTAGCTGTATCGGCCAAAAATGGCACACCCTGTGTGACTTTTCCCTAAAGTAACCGTATTATCTAGAGAAGTTGAAGAGAAGCCATGAACTGGAAGGATCTGTTGTTTTTGGTGGTTGCCTGCTGTCTTTTGGTCTGCTATTACTGGTCCACATGGGACTATGCCTAGCCTTATGCTTGTGGCTCATGAAGGAGCCATCGGACATAGCAAAGCACCAAGGATAATTTTTGTTCAAGAGTCTATGCCTGCTATTTCTGTTTCAGATGTTGTCTTGATTGTATCAACTCATAGTGGCCCTACAAATGCACAGTTAGTTGCAACATCCAGATTTTATTCAAGTTACAAGGGAGACAAGCAGTTACAGTGTCATTTTTTGGCAAATCTCTGCTCCTTCCAACTTTTTCTCTGTTGCAGTTTAGGGACTTCACTAGGCATCTACGGGACCTTACTTATGCTTATATTGGTCGGCCGTGCTGCATTTGTGTTCCCTCTGTCAGTTATTTCCAACTACATGAATAGACGTGCTGAGAGGTCATCAGTGATTACCCTCAACCATCAGGTTAACATTTTCCTGGTTTTTCGTTCCATTTAATGTGCTATGAAGCAGAGCATTTCATGTTTCCCCATCAGTAAACTTGCTATCTTTACTAGGTAGTAATTTGGTGGGCCGGACTGATGAGAGGGGCAGTTTCCATTGCTCTGGCTTTTAAACAGGTGCGTTGCACATTCAGCTAGAAATTTTAGAGTCCAAGGTAACTACATGTAAGTTACAGATATTCGCTTGCTTGGATAATCTTAAACTAATGAGCCACTTCTCTTTGTTTGCATTCCAAGTTCACATATTCTGGAGTCACAAGTGATCCTGTCAATGCCACGATGGTTACTAACACGATAATCGTCGTCCTCTTTAGTACATTGGTATGGTCTGTCAATGGTCTTTACCTGGAATTAATTCCCATAGCTTTGAGCTCCACCCACGCACCTCTTTTCCCCTTTACGGGTTGCATTCTATGAATTTTAATGAGCAGCCCGATTGAACTGATGGTGAGTGCAGGTGTTTGGGTTTCTGACAAAGCCACTGATTTATTGTCTGCTACCGCATAGCACAGCCAACGGTCAGCAACCTCGAGAAGCAAAAATGCCGAAAGAGGATATGACCGTGCCAATGCTATCCATGGAAGAGTCTGCTGCCACCAACATCCTTCGTGCGAAGGACAGTTTGTCAATGTTGATAGAGAGGCCAGTGCACACTATACATTCCTACTGGAGGAAGTTCGATGATGCTTACATGAGACCTATATTCGGCGGGCCATGCCGCAACAACTCTGTGTGTTAGTTACTGAAGAGGACTGGCTAACCATACCGGTTTCGGGTGTTTGAGCACTGACGCAAGTAGTATGACTTTCCGTCCCCAGATTATGCACAAGTCATGCATATGTCAAAGCGTACCCATTTCGGCTGTTCAAGGTCGCTTCTAGGTGTCCGGACTCGAGGGGAAAGCAGCTGGTAGACAGAGATGCGCGCTCAAAGAATCTCGAATTCCTCTCTTTTGGTGAACACCTATAAGGAACATGTCTATGACGAATTTTCCTTGTGTTTTGGCCAAACTTGTCGGACGTGCATCTGTCTGGTTTTTCTTCTTCTTTTTTTTCCTTTTTTTGGTGCTGTTGCCATCGGTTACCAATCATGTAAATCGGCAACATTTACAGGTTGAAGATCGAAATCGCACGTTGTGCATGAAATCGTCATGCAAGATGGTTAGAACAAGTATCTCGCAACAGGTTGAGCAAAGGATCTTATAATTAGCAAAACGCACAAAACATGTACGTGTTTTGTCAAACGGCAATCATGGCTCTCTTTCGACCAGAAGAGAAGGAGCTTCATTGAGGGGCCCGCGTTAATATTAACCGGTCTGGTTCTAGAAATTGTGCCATATCCATCCTCGTGGACCATGTGATCATCCATGACGAAGGTATTGGGTACCGGGCATGTCCATCACCGGTCAAAAGAGGCTTCCGAAACTCGACATGGAACTCTTAAGCAGCTAAGACCGAGACCTGGAGTAGCTCTGTGGATAGACTAGATTGCACAGAAAACATTTCATACTTGCAAACGAAAATGTCAAAGTTCTACACATTCATGTTTCTCCGATTGTACTTTACAGGGGTTAGAATTTCCCAAGGATAGGTCTAACCTAAAATACCATGTCAGGAAAGCAGAGACTACGATTACTGTGCCGTTTCAGACAAAAGATTTTCATCCTGTACAAAGGTAGAGAGATTACTAAACTGAAATTGTCCCCTAAAAACACTGATTGCAGAAATCCATAAAAACTACTTCAGCAAGTCCGGCAACCAAGGCACCCCTGCAAGCAGCACAAGATACAAAATACAGTCAAATGTAAGGCAGGCTTTAACCGAGGTAGAACATATCAGCACACATGGAAAAACCAAGTTTAGCAATATGCAAATCAAGAGGCGAGGCTAAGTGTTTCTTATTCATGTCAACTGCACACTGAAAAGGAGATGAAAAGAGAAACAAAACAATTAATGAGGCAACTCTGACGACCAATGATCCCTAGAGCTAACATTGAGCAATGACAGTACTGGCTTAATAGGACTGGAGTTGCCATATCTATAACGGCATGAAAAACTAGAACATCTAGAAACGCATACAAGACTGTAAATTGGAAAATGTACTAATATAAAGAGATTCAATAAAAAACACAACCAACAAAGGAACCGGAAGAAACCAGACAGGAAGGGGAGCAATGTCATCAAAACTCTCTCAGATCATATACCCTTGAGGAATCATATATGCTGTTTTAGACTAATTAGAACGGTATGACTCAAAAAGAGTACTAAAAAACAAACTCATACAATCTTGCATTTCTTTTTTCAAGAATATTGAAAATACAAAGACCTGGGAACCAACAGCCAGCAACACCTGTGCTAAGATCTTCTGAGAAAGCACTAAATATAATTCATTTAGAACAGAAATCACAGAGATCCATCTCAGATTACTAACCAGCCAACACATTCAACTATGATCTTCTGATCAGGTGTCGCTGTGCCAAAACTTCAGGTATTCCAAGGGCTTGAATTCTTTCACATCCAAAAATCTCTTGAAGCTTTGCATCACAGAGAATCACCATCGAGTTTCGAGGATCCTGAAATGTATATGAAGCCAAAACAAAGTCAACACTATCACTTTGCTGTGACTTTTCACTTGGACTCTTCACTAGTTTGGCAAAAATAATGTGGCCAAACAGAAAGCATCTAGTACAGCATGATGTTTTTGAAAGGCAGGTGCACAAGGATGAGAGAAGCTGAGGCACAGAACTCAAGACCTCTTGGGTCTTGAGTTGGCTCCTCTTAAGAGTAATAATGGTAATACATTGCATGCATCAATGTGCAGACATAATGGATACACTCTCTGTCACTAAAATTTCAGCTTTAAACTGGCAGAGTGAAATTTAACATGCCACACCAAATATTTTAAATGACTTTGTTCTATTGCACCAAGTCTTTGACTTCGAGTAAAATGAGTTCACTAACTTGCCCCCGGAACATGGTCCTCCTACAAGACCTCTAGGAGGCATCATTAGCTTTCTATCAGATTGATCCTGGTAAAATTCTGCAGACAGCTTTTAACCAATGTAGCAATCAACTTAGTAAAGCAATTCATGATAAAGAAATCGAAGGGTCACAGATCAACACAAAATCATTGAAGCTCAACGAATTGAAACAGTTATGTATCAATCTCCCAAACCATCCTTCAGAATCCTCGATATGAAAGAAGTGCTAAGCATGAGCAATGCTTCCAATAACTCAGTCACAGCTACTACCTGCAGCTGGTTGACATTTATGTACTCCCAAATCCGTCTGGTGATTTCTGACTGAAGCATCTCTGGCTCGCTAACCCCAAAAAAGTTTGCCAGTTCTTCAGATATTTTGACTGATGGACCAGTTTCAGTACTGCTCCTGACTCCAGAATCAGGTTCTACCTTGAGCTTCTTTGACTCTGATGCTTCTAAAGAAAACATAGCAGGAAATCATTCACCATAAAGTTAAGTTTAACACATATTCATTTGCAAAAAGAGGTTGCTTGGACACTATACGTACTAGTAGGTTCCATAGAGCTGATGTGCTTAGCTAGTAATTTGTTCATCTTGAACATGTCAGTGCAATCTGTTTCGAACACCAAACGCAGCTCATCATTGCAAATTATCTTTCTCTTGTTATTTGGGTCTTGGAGATTGTTCTTCCTAATATATGCCCATAGTTGCCTCACGATCTACGTACAAAAGTTAAGAGATTCTTCCTCAATATGTAAGCGAATAGTGAGAATCCAGACAATTCAGATTTAAAGCCATGATAGGACTTGGAACCTCAGTTCTAGGCATTGCTGGCTGACCGACAATGGCCTGAAGCTCTGGAGAAACATTGCAGAGTTTGTTTAGTCCCCCAGGGCCACCTCTTCTTTTGCCTTTAGCCGGAGCGCTGCAATTATAAAAGCCAAATGTATCATCGAAGCATTTAGCTCTACCAAAACTTGATTGATAAAGCATTTATATATGTCAACAAAGAGAAACGTTGATGAAGCACAACAAAAAGAAGCAAGCGGACAAATAGACCCAACACAGATAGAAACGAGTTGGACAAAGTAACTTCTAATGCCTCAACCTCAGCAGTTATATGAATATAGCACTAGCAGGCCCTTCTCAAACCAGTAAAAAGAATAACCCCGAGAAGGTACTCTGCCAGAAAAATCATTTAAAATGCTGTGTAATGTTAGGCCAGGAATTGATGGCCAATGGAAACAATTACCCACTGCTTCAACAACTAACACGTACACTCTGCCATCTTATGCAGCAATTCAGCAGCCATCTAGCAAAACGTTTGTCCCAGAACCAATTCCTCTTGTCAAAACAAACTTTCATTTCAACAGACATTTCCGACTGTTCATATCTTTTTCGACCTGAAGCGTTAATGCCGAGCACTGTCTTGATAATAGCATAACCCATCTCAACAACATGAACCGAAAACTTCGTTCTATTACACCCACAGTAACCTTAATCAACCATCCTCGAGCCTATTTTCCCTTTTCCATCTCCCAAAATTCAAAGTACCCAACAGTCTTATCTTTATCCCCAATCTTCTCAGCCACCTGCCACAAACCAACCCCAGACAGACCCATTAGCCCTCACACGAAAATACCCGCAAAGAACAAAACCAGAGCCTGCTTTACCCTTCTTCTCCACCTCACGAGCACAAACCCATTAATAACTCCCTAAAGGGCGAACCAATAGAAAACAATTTCTCATAAAAATCGCACCTTTCGCTCCCTCAGGCACCGACAAGCCACTAACAAGCACAGAAAGCCCCAAAATCGACCAGAAATCGACGCAAAGATCGCACCTTTCCTTGGCCGGAAGGGAGACCGGCTGGACCTGGTGCACATGGGGATGGTGCTGGGCATGGAGATCGGGGCGGACGGGCGGGAAGGAGTGGAAGGCAGAGGGGGAGGGGTGGAAATTGGCGGGTGGCTGCTGCTGCTGCTGCTGCTGCTGCTGCTGCGGGTGCTGCGGCTGCGGGTGGTGGTGGTGGTGGTGGTGGGGGAGGACCACGTGCGGCGGCTGCGGCTGCTGCTGCGGCGGGGGAGGGGCGGAGGAGGACTGGAAGAGGAACTGGATCTGGGCGCGGATGAAGTCGACCTTGTGGGAGAGGTCGACGCCGAGCTTGGACTGGAGCTGCTGGACGACGTCGCCGAAGGAGGTGAGGGGAGGGCCGTTGGGCTTGGCGGTGGCGCCGGAGCTGGAGCTGGAGGAGGAGGAGGAGGAGGAGGAGGAGCCCCTGAGGAGGGACTGGAGAGCCTGCGATATCTCTTGGTCTGTGGCCATCTCACTGTGCCCCTTCGACCATCAATTTTAACGATTCAAAAAAAAAATTCCCCTCTCTCTCTCTCTACACACGACTTCCTCTCTCTCTCTCTCTATCTCTACCTCTCTCTCTCTCTCTCTCTCTACCTCTCTGTAACTCTGTCTCTCTCTCTCTCTCTCGACCTATTAGTTCTGTACCTCTCTCTCTCTCTTTCTCTCTCCCCCACGCTGTTCTTGTGAAATGACGAGAACGGCCCCCGGGAGAGACTCTCCAGTGACCGGCCCTGGACGCGAGGAAAGTTAAGGCCCAATTATTGGTCGCCGCGTGTACCACTCGTCCGTGACGGGGACGAGTAATTCGATTGAAACGACAGGCGCATAACTCCGAATCCGTAATTTGCTTGTATGGGTGATGCGCCCGCGACTCCCTTCCATTTGTGATGAAAACTCTCCTATTTTTCCTCTCGATATTTCACTTTCACTTTCTTACTCGCATGTTCTTGGCTCGACACGTCGTTGTTTTCTTCTTCTTCTTTTTCATCTTGCTCGATCGAATATGTTAATTTACAGAATGAAAATCAATATGTGTGACAAATTTTACCTCTGTAAACTAACTTATATCTTTGTAGAAAAAGACTATCATTTATAGTTGCACTATAGCTAGAGTATTCGAATTATGATTTTTTAAGGATGTGGAGGACATTAGGTTGGACTCTTGATTTGTTAGTTAGGACATTATAAATCTTAAGAGTTTCAACTACACATGGATTCATATAAACCACACGAATCTAGAACAAACCCATGACTATAATAAAGTGAATAAACATACATGGCAAATATTAAATGGGTGTTATTTACAGGCCCTCACTCTTTTTAAGGAATTAGTTGTGCATAACACAATGGTAATTAGTATATTTAAAATTGTAGAATTTCTTCACTAGTTGCTTGAGCAGTGCAGTCATTAACAAAATTCATCATGAATAGTGGACAAATCGAATGTATATGATAGATGGTATATAACCGTCGACAAAATGATAATTTAGAAAAATTGATATAAATGCCATTTATTTTGTCAATCTCTCGTAAATTTTGAATCTAACTATCTTATCCAATTGAAACTTATTTTGTCAAACTACAAATTGTAATTATTTTCATTATCTCTTTCATTTTATGTGTCCTTATAACTAGCTTTGAGAATTAAACTCAACACTCCTCCTCAAAATGTTTACCATCTTATTATGTACGTCAAAATTTGCAAATTAGGCAAATGAGATTAAATTAACATTTGCATCACTAAACAAAAAAGGGAATCTCATACCATATTTAGGTTCCGTTTATTTTGCGGAAAATAATTTATGGGAAAATGTTTTCCAAATTTTCTGGCATATGTTTCACAGAAAATAAATTTCTTTGGGGAAATGTTTTTCATGAAAGGAAAAAAAATCTTCTAAATTAAGGAAAAATATTTTTCCTTTTTTAAAATTGGAAAACATTTTCCTCACTTAATTTGTATTATCTCACACCTCTACAAATCCTTACTTTCTCCTCTCCTTTCTTTTTTTGTTTGAATTATTTTTCAATTTTCTTTTTCTTTTTTAATTTGAATTATTTTTAATTTCTTTAATTACTTTTCTTTTCTTTTTTATTTTTCTTTTATTTGTTTCCAACATGGGATCGGGTAATATGTGTTATATTTTCAAAGGTGTTTGGTGTAGGAATGTTCGATTGTTTTCTCCCATTTTAAGCCATGTCTTGAGAGATGTTAAGCCTTTCGGCTTTGGTGGTGTATTTGAGGGGGTTCGGCAGCGGCTTTGCCTTTGCCTTTGCCTTTGCCTTTGTCTTTGTCTTTTTTGGATCTTGGTATATTGGTATTTCCTGTAAAAATTCTCTTGTGAGAAAATCAGGTAATGAATTTGAAGAACCACTTTCTTGGCTAGTCGTTGGCTGTTGCTAGGCGAACCTCGAGCTTGTTGATCTTAAGCTCGCGCTCTACACTATTTTTTTTTTTTTTTGTGATCTGGGAATTGTTGTGCAGCCGGCAGTTGACGATGTAAACCTAGGACGGTATTGAAAGACCCACCTCCCACGAAATTGCAAGTAAGGCGCGCAATGCGCACACCTAGGCTCAAACCTGCCCCCTTCCACAGTTAGAGGGGGAAAGGCCCAAGCCAGTGCACTCTACACTAGTGCTTATCATTTTTTTTATATATTATACCATGCAGTTGTACATTACTCATGCAAATAGGCTCTATTGTTTTGCTTCTTTTTTCTTTCAAAAGGCGCAAGAGAAGAACATGCCATTCAATTGGAAGATTCTCATGAGGGCTATACATGCTTTGCTTCTTTTCTCTTTTGCTTCTTTTTAAAATCCATATGGACATTTTTTAGAGTAGATGATAAGGAAATAAAGATATAAAGTAATTTTATTTGGTAAAGGCAAGTTCATATTTGATAGATTTATAGGTTGGTAAGTAATGCATGTTTAAGTGATAAAGTCTTAGAAAATATTTTTTTTACTGAATATGGGAAAATATTTTTCGAAATATTTTCAGGTTTTAATCAAATACCATAAAATATTATTATTTTACTGGAAAATGACTTATGAAAAAATATTTTTTCTGAAATGTCCCATTTTTTGCGAAAAGAATGGACCTTAAGCTCCTAAAAAAGGATCTTCGAAATTAATTCAATTTGACTCTTGAGAGTTCGATGAGATATTTATAAGATCGTGAGGCCTACTCTATAAACTAGGCTTTATTTTCATGAATAATAAAAGAAGAAAATCTCTGTTGGGTCGCCATCATTAAAATACGCGCGCGTGAACAGGACTCGCTAGAGCGGAGAATGGGCGAGGAGAGACTCGGGTCCTCAGGCGTCGTGCGCACATGACATGAGGAGTAATGGAATGACGTGACGAGGAGGGATGGTCGGTTATCAGGTGTCCGCTAGCGAAGGGCCTTCTTCATTTCTTGATGCTCTCAACGAGCGCATGGTAATGAAAACCACGATCTGGATCCGACGTGGCACCGAATGAAGGTGGAGAAGGCTGATTCCATGTCTATTGAAAATAAATTTAGGCCCTACATAATAATGTTATTTTTTATTATTTATGAACAATTTTCTTTTCCTGAGAATTAAAAAAAACAAAAACACATTTATTTGCGTTTTTGTTCAAAATCTGTTTTTTTTTTTTCACGGAACAAAATTGGAACGGAAATGAGAAACAAAAAAAAAGCTATTTTTTTGTTCCAGAAATACTTTTGAAGTACATTTTTTCTCTCTCTTATCTTTTCTTCTTTTTTTTTCTTTGGCTGGTTCCCGGCCTCGGCCATGGCCGTCGAGGGTCGGTGACCTCGCCAGAGCATCGCCGAGGGTCGGCGACCCTTGGCCTTGCCGAAACTGGGCAAGGCTCGGCCTCGTTGGATCTGGGCAAGCCCGAGCTCGCCTCACCGTGGCTGGGCGAGGTTGTCGGCCCCTGTCGGCTAGTCGCCGGAGGTTGGCAATCGACCAAAAGAAGAAAAAAAGAAAAAAGAAAGGAAAAAAAGGAAAAATAAAATAAAAAATATTAAAAAATTAAAAGAAACAAAAAAGGAATATAAATTTACCAAACGTGTTTCTATTCATTTTTTTATTCCTGGAACAAGTTTACCAAATGCGTCTTTCTGGTCAAAAATTGTTTTTCGGAATAGAAATAATTTTTTCTATTTCTGTTCCGGGGAACAATTTTTGAACAAAAACGTTACCAAACGCGCCTTTAGTGTTTGTTTACCGGAAGGAATCGGGAATAATTGGCGAGAAATGTTTTTTACGAATTGAAAAAAAAATGAAATCAAGGAAAATGATTTTCATAAAAAGAAATCACTTTTTCCATGTTACCAAATAAATAAAAATTAACAATTTTTCTTGAAAAAGTTTTGAAGCAATATCATAAAAAACTTCAAATGGATATACTGTAACAAATTTATCATAACTTTATTTTTTAATAATATATACTTTTAAAGCAATATACTTATGATAAATTTATCTTAAACTAATTTTTTGATTACAAAAAACACTTAATTTATATATTTGTGACAAATTTATTATCTATTTTTTTTGTTAAATTGAATTAATATCACCAAAAATCACAAATTAACATATATATCACAAGTTTGCATATTCATCAATTTTCACGTGTCATTAAACTTAGTAATTTGATGGAAAAATTTAACGAAAACTAATAGAAGGTAAATTTGTCACAAGTACACAATTTAATATATTAATTTAAGCTAAATTTATCACAGATGTACCAATTTGAATTTTTTCGTTATATTATTCCAAATATTTTTTTTATCACGAAATTTTCAGTAAAACAAACACAAACACAATTGAATTGTTGTAAAACAAGAAGAAATGGTAAATTACGAGATTAGAGGATATTGACATTGACCGTTTTAAATTATCCTTTTGTTCGTTGTTTATTAATTACCAGAATTAATCAGGTTACCCATCATTTGATATTTGCCATATCGATTCGCTTTATAGCAGGCGGGAGTTTTATTGGATATCTTTTTGGCAAATTTTTCAGGTTGAAGGATACTTCGAAGTTGCCTTACACTGTTGAGACATGTTATAGACATTCGTGAAGTCTCATTTAATGTGGGCTTTGAAATATAGATTTTACTAGTGGAAGTAATATACTTTTTGTGAATTGTATATCTTTTTTGTTGTCAAAGGGTTTCAACAATTTTTTCCTCTACTTTCAAAGTTATGATTAACAAGTGTCTTCATACTAACTTTTCCACAAAATAATGTTAACAAGGATGATGATGTTTACTGAACATGGCATAACCGATATTCAAAGTATTACATATATCACAAGAATAATTAGTGTATCAAACAACAAAAATTGTATTTATGTGTGTGTGCATCTCGCACGTGTGCATTTGTGAAACCCCACCACATCGCAAGAATATCTTTGTAAATTAATACCCTAAATAAATTTAGAATTTTCTATTAATTTACCGTGTCATTCCATCCTATCATACATCACCATCATACTTTCTGTGTCTTGTTTATCTAATATTTTTTGACAAATTGTCAAATAAAAAAAAATAACGTATGAGTTCAAAGCCCACCGCCAAAAAGTGATTCCACGAAAAATTCAAAGGGAAAGGACTTTATAAAGTACAGTCTAAGTTCACATTTTTCCGATTAATACGCAAAAGTCGGTCGAAATTGGTCCGCGACTATTGTCATCGAGAAACCCACGTTAGCCGTACAAATCCCGATCGATTTTTCCAATAATAATAAATTCTCCTTTCGGTCCGATCCGCGGCTCGTCTTGTCCGAGCGCCATGAATGAGCTGACCGACCGGTCGGTAAATAAGACAGAGGAACCAAACCAAAGCAGGGTGTGTCGACTTGTAAAGGCGGCACACGTAAGATCGGACGAGTTGTTTCACGGGCGGCGCGAGTACTGTCCGCATCCACACTCGCGAGTGGCGCCAACCGCCCCCGCCCCCTCGTTGGATTTTGAGCGACAGTTCGGTCCTCGCTGGCCTCAAGGTCCTTAGCGCGTCTCTCGCCCAGCCGTCCTCGTTCTCTCTCTCTCTCTCTCCATATCTCGCGTCACTTTGCTCCCTCTCGAAGGCAACATCGAATGCTCTCCATCTCCTTCTTCTTCTTCTTCTTCGCTTTCTCTCCTGTTTTTGTGCGTGGCTTGTCAGCAAGGCTTCGAGGAAGTTGACTGACGTCGCGCCGTCTAGGCTTCCACGGGAGTGTCCGGTTTCTCGGAGGTGCGACTTGCATTTGGTCTTTTTACTGTGTTCTCGCCTTCGATCTCTTGCTCGCGATCGGTGCATGCTGCATCTGTAAGTTTTTTGTTTTTTCCCTTTTTTTTTTGGGGGCTTCCTTCTTCGACGCCGCTCCCGATTCTCATTGCCGCGAGCTTCCGTTTGCTCCGTGATCCGCGTCGTCGTCGTCGTGTTCGAGTTCTGATCCTTTTCTTCTTCGCTCGCAATTTGATCTTGCGTCGGTTGTTCTGGTCATTTGAACTTTGCCTGTCAATGCGGTCGGTTCTCGATGAACGGGGCGATTCAACAGTGTTCGGCTGCTTCTGAGTTCCTGAATTTCGCTTGTGTCGCGATGCCACAGCGATGATCTTCGGCTGCTTCAGCTCCGTTTGATTCGTTTGGATTGTGTACTGGAACATGTATTCGTACGGTCGATTGTTTGAAAAGAATGAAAAGAACAATTCCAGGAGATTTGCATGTTTTGGCATGACTTGATGATGCGAGCTTCCTCGATCATCGGGTGAAAACAGAGTTGTTTTTCCATGTATTTATGCTCCAGAGCGTGTCTCGATTGGTTTGGCTTTTGTTTTAGTGGAAACGCTGAATACTGCATTGATTCTGATTGTTTAGAAGTCATTTGAGTCATGTTTGAATCACAAGTTTATACGACATTATAATCTGGATCTTCGAAACTTTGTGCTTTCAGGTTTTTGGTTGCCTATTCTACTTCGAAACTCTGCTTTGGCCTTCTCCTTGTAGTGTCTGGTGACACTGAAATTACGAAGTTATTTAGACTTCTCCACGTGAACTACGGTGGATATGTCAAGCTTTATTGGTGTTCTCGTGTCTGATCCATGGCTACAGAGCCAATTCACTCAGGTTGAGCTCCGTAGCCTAAAGACGAAAGTAAGTTTTCATGGCTTATTGTGTATTGCTCCGATTCTTCTGCTAAGATCTGACAGATCGCACTGAAGCTAATGATGGATTCCAATTTGTAGTTCACCTCAATAAAGAACCAAAATGGCAAAGTCACTGTTAAAGATTTGCCATCTCTGTTGGTGAAGTTGAAAGCTTTTAGTGAAACCTTCTCCGAGGAGGAGATTGGGGTAATATTGGCCGAGTCGAAGTCTGGCATGAGCAAAGAGATCGATTTTGAAGAATTTCTCAGGGTGAGTCAATGTTCATCTTCTTCTGCATTCTTCTCTTTGTCTGTCCTTGTGCTGTATTCATCCCCAATTTGAAGTGTAGAAACCAAGGTTTATATATGTGAAATGTTCTGGGAGGGACTTCAAAAATGAATGCTCTGGGAGTGTAAAAAATCTACCAAAGAGGTTGTAGATCTGAAATAGTCATCTGCAGAGTATAAATGATGGAGCCTATTTATGATTTACACCCTTGCATTCAAATTAAATTGTTTTACTGCTGCAATTCCTTCCTCAAGATGACATCTATTAATTGCACAAATTCCACAGATCTATGTGAGTTTGCATGCTGAAGCTGCATCTAATAGGGGAAGTTCAAAGAACTCTTCTTCATTTCTCAAGGCTACCACAACCACCCTCCTCCACACGATCAGTGGATCAGAAAAGGCATCTTATGTTGCTCACATAAACAGCTATCTCCGTGATGACCCATTTCTGAAGCAATTCCTTCCAATAGATCCAGCGACAAACGATTTGTTTAATCTTGCTAGAGATGGAGTTCTTCTGTGGTAAGCAGGCGTTGCCATTTTTTTTGCTTCTTTGTCATCTTATGCTGGTATCATAGCTCAAGTTTTGATATGCATTTTGGCCTGATCCAGCAAGCTCATCAATGTTGCTGTGCCCGGGACAATTGATGAGCGAGCTATCAATACCAAGCGAGTGCTCAATCCATGGGAGAGGAATGAGAACCATACTCTGTGTCTCAACTCAGCAAAGGCAATTGGTTGTACTGTGGTCAATATAGGCACGCAAGACTTGGTTGAAGGAAGGGTGAGAATGTGTCATCAGTCTTTTTGTTTGTTCTTCAGTGACTATGATTGATGTTTCCATAGTCTTAATTAAACCCTTTCAAAATTTGTGCAGCCACATCTGGTGCTTGGTTTGATTTCTCAGATTATAAAGGTAAAAGCCAAAGCTTCTTGCACATGTGGATATTTTTGAACTCTTAAACAATTGGATACTTTGACACCAGCACTTCCATCACAACCTCATCTCAGTACAGAATGTTGCACATTGGTTATCTCTTTAATGTTACTTGTCCTGATATCAGATTAATGTGGCAATTTTAGATTCAATTGTTAGCTGATCTCAACCTCAAGAAGACACCTCAGCTTGTGGAATTGGTAGATGATAGCAAGGTATAACGGCTTATATTTAGTGCTAATATTGAGGCCAATTTTATCTTTTTTCGTTTTTTTTTTTTGGTAAAGAATTTTATCTTTTTTCGTTTATCTATTTAAAGTGAAAATAATCCATCAATTTTTTTTAAATTTTATTATTATTATTATTATTATTATTATTATTATTATTATTATTATTATTATTATTATTATTATTTATTTGGTGCTGCAGGATGTTGAGGAGCTCATGGGTCTAGCCCCTGAGAAGGTTTTATTGAAATGGATGAACTTTCATCTCAAGAAAGCAGGCTACAAGAAAACTGTTTTGAATTTCTCTTCTGATGTAAAGGTAATCTCAAGAAGGATTATTATTTTACTTGATTTTGCAGGCTGGAGTTAGTGAAATATTCATTTTAATGAGTCGGTTCAATGTTAGAAAGGACTGGTTACTAGTTTAGTGCAAAACCAAGAAGTTGTCTTCTAGTATTATTTAGTATGACTATGCCTCTCTCGAGAATGTTGCACATGTTTACAGCGATATCCATGGTTCCGCCTTGGATTGTAGTTTAGAGATTAATTCATGCTGCTCTTCCTTTCCTCCCTATAGGGAACTATTGCAGCACAACTTATCTCCCACAGAAGTTATCCACATTTGCTTGCAATTCCATTATACTTTCTGGTTTGTTATATGGATAATTTCAAGCTTGAACTTGTTGTGCCATTTATATGCAGGATGGAGAGGCGTATGCATATCTACTGAATGTTCTTGCTCCAGAGCACTGCAGTCCAGCCACACTAGATGCAAAAGATCCAAATGAGAGGGCAAAATTGATACTTGATCATGCTGAGAAAATGGACTGCAAAAGATACTTAACCCCAAAAGATATTGTTGAGGGCTCATCAAATTTAAATCTTGCGTTTGTTGCACAAATATTTCATCAAAGGTACAAATTTGAAGAGCTGTACGTTGTGCTGAGTATTTTTTTTTTGGACATCTTGTTTTGAGTACTACTTGTTGCTGTCTTTATTACTTCTCATTTCTAAAAAATTGGTGTTAAGCTTGTGTGAGAGACCTTCAGGATGAAGATAATATCTTCCGGATGAAGTTTCGTCTCTCTGAGTATTGTACACCCATATTCTTATTCCCCTGCTTTATCAAAAGTGAGAAGTGGGTTTTTTAAATGTACTCTGTCATTGTAGACAGGGTAGAACCTGAAATTGACAATGTGCCTTCTCTTCAATTCACAAAAAATCAAATTTTTGGTTGTCTGATTATTAATGGAGATGCTTTTTCATATCAAATAGGAGTAGCCTGCTGTTATTTTTGGTGAACATACTTTGGCTACACAAACAATATAAAAGCCGAAGGTATAAGCTTATAACCTAGGACCGATATTATGGTGCATCGTGCCTTTCAGAAAAGTATGAATTGACATGTGTTGGATCAAGAATGTTCCTAACGTCCGCAGGAATTAATTTACAATTATGTAGGCATTAAGCTCTGCTTTTTGTTAGTATGGCTCCTCTTCCCTTGTGCTTGAAAAATTCAATTTACTTGTACCCTGTCTTTGCTTGCCTTAGCAGGATAAGGTTACTTTTAATTGTTACTTTTTTGTTCTCCTTTACTGTATGTAAATCTCATGTTGACTAAGAGAATTTAATGTGATTACTTTTGTAGAAATGGCCTGTCTACAGACAGCAAAAGTGTTACATATGCAGAGATGATGACTGATGATATTCAGACATCAAGAGAGGAAAGATGCTTCCGCCTCTGGATTAATAGTCTGGGTATTGTTAGCTATGTCAACAATGTCTTTGAGGATGTCAGAAATGGGTAAATATTTGTTCCTGTGTCACCTTCATCTTATCTACCACTGTTTTCTTTTCTAATTGTCCTGATGCTAGTTTTCAGTTGAATAATACGAGATTCACCCTACCATAGGATGAATTTTTCCTGAAATTCTTTAGAGCTTTTCTTTTTCGTTATCCTTTTTTTCTCAAAAGCAAGCCTGAACTTTTTGTGTGCGTTCATGTCTCCAGGCCTAAAGGTAAGAAAGATAAGAACAAGTACCTCTTCCAAATTAGCGTGACTGAAATTTTAGACGTATGCAGATGCGTACTTCTGGAAGTGCTCGACAAGGTCTCTCCTGGGTCAGTTAACTGGAAGCAGGCATCAAAACCTCCAATCAAGATGCCTTTCAGAAAAGTAGAGAACTGCAATCAAGTAATTAGGATTGGAAAGCAGTTGAAGTTCTCTCTGGTGAATGTAGCTGGCAATGACTTTGTTCAGGGAAATAAGAAGCTTATACTCGGTAATTTTCTGATTTCTAAGAATCTTTGTCAGTTAAATTCAAGAGTTTTCTGATACAGGATCATCATTTGGTCCCACGTTCATTGTTTCCCTTATTCAAAGTAATGAGATGAAATAATTCAATCATGGTTGTAATTAGGCATTGCACGATCCAATTTTGGTTTTCATGTAAGTCAACTTGCTACTTTTTCGTGTGTTCAAAAATTAAACCATTGAGGCAATATTCAGTTCTTCGGTTTTCAGATTATTAAGAAAGCAACATTATTTGATCCACTGGAAATTTCACTTTAGTAACTTTTCAAGTAAATTTTGATTTGAGGTTGATTATGGCCTCAAAGTTCAGACAATTTTGTTAGGACCTAGGATGTCATGCTCTGTAGTATTGCTAGTACCCTTTCCCTGAATTTAATCAGCGGAAGATTTAGGAAACAATTACGGAGCGGTTGATCTAATTGTGGTTTGGTAAGACCGTAGATGCAATATTTGATGTCCGCAATTGCTTTTGATGATACTTATCATGGGGTTACAAAGTGTTAGTCCTTATACAAGAAGCTCAAGTTTGTATGCATCTTTTTCAGCTTTCCTGTGGCAGTTGATGAGATTTAGCATGCTTCAACTTTTAAAGAACTTGAGATTCCACTCCCATGGAAAGGAGATCACAGATGCCGATATCCTGAATTGGGCAAATGAGAAAGTCAAGAGCACGGGAAGAACTTCTCAGATAGAGAGCTTCAAGGTCATTTTTGAGGCAGAACTTTTCAGCCCTTTATAATTGGAATTCTTATTTATATCTGCTAATGGTATGTGAAACCTTTGATTCAGGATAAGAGTTTATCTAATGGAATATTCTTCCTCGAGCTTTTGAGTTCAGTGGAACCAAGGGTGGTCAATTGGAATCTTGTAACAAAAGGCGAAAGTGGTAAGATTTTGATAGTGCGATGATGGCTGCACCTAATTTTCTTTGACAGCTCATAGGCATGCTCAATTATAGTTCTCGCTTTCAAAATTCTGCGAAGATACTGATTTGAAATAACGGGTACCTGTGGTCGGTGAATTTACAGTGGAAGAAAAGAAGTTGAATGCAACATATATAATCAGTGTCGCAAGAAAGCTTGGCTGTTCCATCTTCTTGCTACCTGAGGACATCATGGAGGTAAGAATGCAAAGTCATCAACTATTTACTCTGTTAGGAGAATCTGTTTTAAGGCTTGAGGAAATTGGCATTGCCATTTCTTCCGAAATCATTTCATTTTGTTTGGGTCTAAGAGATAACACCGTGATAAGCTAGCATTGACATTGTTGATGATTAGGTTCACTTAACTGCATGGGCAAAAGGACTAACTTTTCGATCTTTTAGCTTACATGAGGTGCAGATGTAGAAGTCTTGTAGTGTGCTCCTTTGTGAATCCAATTAATACATTTTATGGGTGGGGCAGGTAAACCAGAAGATGATGCTCACTCTAGCAGCCAGCATCATGTACTGGAGTCTGCAACAGCCCGTGGGGGACTCGGAGTCATGTCCCAGCCCTGCCGAGTCAACCATCACCGTCGCTACTCCTGATGCCTCCCCAGCACCATCCATAAACGAGGAGGACGAGAACTCCTCCTTGAGCGGTGAAGTGTCAAACACGACCATTGACGATTATGTCTCCGATACAACGACAGTCTCCTCCCAACTTGACAACGAGGAGACTCCTGCGTCTGAATGACCAATGAGCAGATGTAGGATATAGGATCATCAATATCTACAGGTCACCGAGGGAGGAGTCCCTGTCTTTCCTTTCAGCTTCAAACTTGAATCGCGACCAACATCCCTCTCAGACATCATTTTGTCAGTCGGAGAAGAGAACGCAGGAGAAATACAATCGGCAAAAGAGGCGGTCGGAAAAATTGATGAAGCAAATGAATGATGTGCATTCGTTGAACCGCCCGAAAGGTGTATATTTCAGTTTGTCGATTTTGTTGTTGTAGTTCTTTTTTCCTTTCTCTTTTCTGATGTGGTCTAAACATGCATCAGGCCATGCTCTCCATGGTTATTACGAAAAAAGTGGTTTCGGCACATCGTGTAATTTATATGTCCGTCGCCCCACCAATTTGCTTTCCCCCTGGGGATGGTAAAATCCGCTCTGCTGCCATCACAGCATGCTTCTGGATCAGAGTTTCCCTGGCCTACGACCTTCCTGCAGTTTGTACGACTCTTCACCGAATGCGTCGATTTGAAACTTCCAATACGATTCAATCGTTTTCAGGTGATCGAATTTCCATCATTTTATTTCATCCGATCGAATTTCCATCATTTTATTTCATCCAAATGAGATCGTAAATGAGAGGAGTTATGGCTTTCGGCATTTTATAAGTTTGACAGTAACGAGTGATATGGTTCCTGATCAGTTTTTTTTTTAATTGACAAATGCACTAGACATATTAAAATTTATCACGAAAATATAATCAAAGTACTAAAATTTCAAAGCTTCGTAAGTTGTCTGAATTAACGGAATGGAAAGCATATTAAATTTGGAGAATGAGCATGGTAATTAAAGAACGCCACCGCCTGTACGTGCTTTGTAATTGACCGACTTGGTGGGCCCACGGTTTGGTGAGCACAATGTTGAGGAGGTTTCGCCGGAGAGATCATAAAGAAGGAATTCCGTATGAAAACGAAAGGATCAAACTTGTCATGAGTCGTAACGGCTAGAGCTCTATGCGCTGAAATTGACAAGGTTTATACATTTTTTGGGGGGAAAAGCCACTGAAACTCCCAAATTTTATCTAAAGTGATAAATTTACCCTAAACTTTGTTTGTGACATGAAAAATCATAATTTACTAATCGTGACACATTTACCCAAATTTCTTTTTGGGACACAAAAAATCCTAAACTTGTATTTATGTGACACATTTACCCTAAATTATAAGCTGTTTTCGTCTTTTACTTTTTAATTTTTTTTTCTTCTCTCTTCCCTCCAAAAGAAGCCGAACTTAGGTAAGGGCTGCCCTCGCTTGGGCTGGCTAGGGCGACCCTTGCCGGCGTCAGGCAAGGGCAGCCCTCGCTAGATTCAGCGAGGGCAACACCTAGGTGAGGGCCGCGCTCGCCTGAGTCCAGCTTCCCTCCACCATGGCGGAGGGAAGAAAAAAGAAGAAAAAAGGAAAAGAAAAAAGAAAAATAGAAGAAGTAAGATGAAAATGCCATTAGTAGGATAAATGTGTCATAGTTAGCAAAATTTGGGGTTTGTCATGTCACAAATAAAGTTTGAGATAAATTTGCCACTTTGGACAAAATTGGGAGTTTTTGGTGGCTTTTTCCCATTTTTTTTGGCACATTGGAATTCATTTGGTAATGCTTTTGTTTTGAGGAATAATTTATTTTCAAAAATATTCTTTTTCTATTTCTATTCTCCGGAATAATTTCTCAATAAAATAACGTATTTAGTAACTACATAAAATTTCTATTCTTGAAATGGTAACAGAATAAAAATGTGTTTGGTACATTCACAAAATTTATTATAATGTATAATTTCTTTTAATTTTTTTCTTATTCTTCCTTATGGCCGCTGCCAATGACCACTAACAATGCTGCCCATTGCTTGTCACCACCGGTCGCCGTTAATCTACGATTGATTGTGGCTAGTGGTGAGTTGCAGTAGTTGTGGGTGGCGGGTGGTGTCATTGGCGGTGACAACGTTTGGCAACGACAGTAATAGGTCAATGCTGGCAGGCGACGACGGTTGGCCGGCGACGTGCGACAAAAGGGGGTGGTAGCTGACAAAGAAGAAGAAAAGAAAAAAAAAGAAAAAAAAACAGATAAAATAACTTATTTCTAGAAATTGTTTTCGAGAACAAGAAATTACTTTTTTTCTACTTCTTGTTTCTGTTCCAAACCTATTCCCTGACCACTTTTCTATTCTAGGAAATAAAAAAATTAATTGACGTTATGAAATAGATTGCTATTCTTTTTTTGTTCTGGGGAACAAACATAACAAAAAAATAGAAATTGAAAAAAACAGAAACGTTACCAAATAAGGCCTTGATGGTTAGATGGGATAAGAATTAACGGCAATTGCCAACTAGAAAATGATATATTGTATCCCGCAACAATGTGCTCCATCACTAATTGCAAAAAAAAAAAATTATCAAAATAGTTCTAAACTTATTGCAATTTTTGTCAATTCAGTTTTAAACATTTTGCATTTGTGTCAATGCAATATATCTTATCAATTTTGGTTACCGAGTGCTAATGTCAACGCTAGTTGACAACAGCTATCCAGTCAACGTTGATGTGTTAATTTTTAATGTTTCCCTTATTTTTTTTTGATTTTTTTCTCTCTATTTTTTTTGGTTTTTGGTTTTTTCTTTTCTTCTTCCGCTAGCTAGTCGCCAGAGGCTAGCATCGGTGAGGTCGACCTCATGATGCTAGCTGATGTCTCACCTAGCCAAATTTGGGCAAGCTCGACCTTGCCTAGTGACAACGAGGCGAGCCTTCACCATTGTCCTTGCTATCATGGTGCTGGCCCAGGTCTCGCCTAGCTAGATCTGGGTGAGGGCAAGCCTTGCCATGGCTAGGCAAGCTTGACCAGCCCTCGCCCTCGCCGTTGTGGAGCTTGCCAAGCTAGATTTGAGCGAGCTCAACCTTGCCCTTGCAACCCCCTAACCCAATGGATGATGAGGTTGACTTTGCCGGCCCTAGTCTTTGGACCAGCCAAAAGAAAAAGAAAAGAGAAAAAGAGAAAATTAAGAAATTGATACATCATCCCGATCAATCTTGATTGATTAAATTGATATAAATACTAAAAGTTTAAGATTGAATTGATAAAGAAAATATTTAAGATTGAATCGGAAATATTGCAATAAAAAACTTGATGATGACTTGAGTAGAAAATGTGATGAAGTCCGCTACGTGTTCCTTTCAGAATTGGCGTGCCGTTGTTAGTCAATCTGGCGAAGTCTCTCTTTGGTCAATAAACACGGGTTTCCTCACGCTGGTCAAGGAGGAATTGGTGGTGACTAGGTAGTTTAATATTGTGCAGCAAGCAGCTTAGCTCCGCCACCATCGGAGCTCAACTTTACTCCTTGTTTTAATTTGACTGTCTGATTCACATAATTTACGCACGGACATAACCGTGGGATTAATTTATACCGAGACCTATAGAATGTTATACCATGTTTGGCGGAATGAAATGGAACGAAGAAAAATAAAACGAAGGTTAGGAAGGAATGAAATAGAAGAGGCATTATAATTCTTGTAGTTGCTTGATACAATAGAATAAGGTAAAAGGTATTTGTCGATTTCTTTTTTTGGGTTAAAAAAATTGAAATGAAAGGAAATGGTATCGAAATGTCTAAAATGTCTCAAAAATGTAATATATGTGGAAGAAAATAAGGGAAGCACTTAAATAACAATTTTTCATCCTAATTCAATTATTGGATACCCATGGTCGAAATTATGAGAACTGCTTCCAATTTTTCAGTGCCAATATTTTCTCAGTTGTTAGGCCCAACCGGACCACTTTCCCTTCACGTGGCTAGGACTTCTAGTGCCTGATTGAAAGAAGCAAATCAAGAACGGATTTGCCGATTCATGCCCCCCATGGACAGACATCATCAAGTTTTTTATGGTCGAAAGACACCATCAAGTTAAGACGCACGATCCTTTAAGGACAGAGCGAGGGAGAGCTCTATCAGAGGAGAGATAAGGGAAATGGAAGAGGAAGCACGGAACTTCATCAGCGTGTGGCTCACGGTCCTCGCGTGCGTGTGCTACTGCTACTTCGTGTCCTCCAGCCTCCCGCCGGGCAAGCTCCGGCTCTTCTCTCTCCTCCCCGTCTTCTCCCTCTTCGCCGCCCTCCCTCTCCGGCTCTCCACTGTCCTCCCCAACGGCGTCACCTCCTTCTTCGTCACCTGGCTCGCCTCCTTCAAGCTCCTCCTCTTCTCCTTCGGCAAGGGCCCCCTCTCCTCCAGTCCCGGTTCCCATCCCGACCCATCGAAGTCCCTCTTCCTCTTCATACTCTTCACGTGCTTCCCCATCAAAATCAGGCAAGCGCAAGACTACCCATCTCCCCAAACCCCCAAATTGCCCCTCAATTTGCCCTCAAAACTGCTCCTTTTCGGGATCTCAATCCTTGTGTACGACCACCAGGACAAGCTGCTACTGCAGGTTGGGCATGTTTATTCGGTTTCCTGTGTCGAAGTCGAATAAGAATCGATGTCGATGTTGATGTCTATTCATGTTACTGCAAGAGCTTGTTTATTTTCACGGCTTCCTGTCATTTTCGAATTAGTTGCTATTGACTTTATTCTATTCGTGTCGAAATCGGGGAACTGTGCTTGTAGGGGCATCCGAAGCTGGTTCTGCTTCTCTATTCGTGCATGCTTTATCTCTACGTCGACATGATCATGGGGCTGAGCAACGCCGCCGCGCACGCCGTCCTCGGCGTCGAGCTTCAGATGCCCTCCGACGAGCCCTACCTGTCTACGTCACTCCAAGATTTCTGGGGCAGGAGGTGGAACCTCACCGTGACCAACGCCCTGCGGCACACCGTGTACAAGCCCCTGAAGTCGTTCCTCGAACCGCGCTTGCGGGCCGCGTGGGCGGCGGCGGCGGCTGCGGTCATGGCGGCGTTCCTCGTGTCCGGGCTGATGCACGAGCTGCTGTACTACTACATGACACGCGCGAGGCCCACGTGGGAGGTGACGGAGTTCTTCGTGCTGCAGGGGTTGTGCGTGGTGGTGGAGGTGGCGGCGAAGGCGGCGGTGGGGGAGAGGTGGAGGCTGAGCAGGGCGGTGTCGACGCCGCTGACGGTGGGGTTCGTGGCGGCGACCGCCATGTGGCTGTTCTTCCCGCAGCTGATCAGGAACGGTGCAGACGAGAGGGCCATTAAAGAGTGCAGGGCTTTGGTGGAGCGGCTGACGCCCAACTTCTGACACGCGGTACGAGGCATTCGGGGTAAATTTAATGTGGACAACGTTGTTCTTACGAAATCGGTTAGTCACATTTCAAGAATTTTCAAAGCTAACACTGGTTCCTCAATTACTGGGAAAAAAAATTGACATTGGTCTTTAAGAAAACACAATCTTTTATCTATGTATATGTTTTTCACAATGTAATTGATTATGTTTGACTTTCACTACATCCGCATTCAATAAATCGATATAAAAATTAACCTAGATAATTGCTCATCATAATCTTTTTTGATACTCATTATTCCATTGATCAGGATAATGATTGCGGTCCTTTATTCCCAATGATGCTTTTCTTTTGTCTATTGGTTGCGCAATTAGACCTAGCTAGAAGATTATATAGTTGTCTTAATGTGGTGTAGCATTGTTATCATATGTATAGAAATATGATTTGCTCTTCCATCGATGCAAATTCCGACTCTCACTAATAAAAAAAATTGGCCTTTGAAACTTGATAAAATTAGGCTATGTTTGATAACCATCCAAATATGGTTAAATTCTGATTCTTTGTTCCCGGAATCAGTTTAGGAATAAAATCGCGTTTGATAAAATTTTTGTTCCCGGAAATAGATTGGGAGTAGAATAAAAAAAAAAATGATTCTTGTTCCAGAATCAGAAAAAAAGAATGAAAGTTAACTATTCTTCTCTTTTCTTCTTCTTCTTCAATCGTGCACCACCATCCACCCCCATCCACCACCGTCCACTGCCATCCGCTGCCGCTACCGTCGGCGGTCGCTAGCAATTGGTTCGGCGAGCTCGCCAGAGGCAAGCCTCCTTGGGGCTAGGCAAGCCTCCCGATGCCTAGCCCCACTAGTGGCCAGGTGAGCCTCATCCAACCCTGATGAGGCTCGCCCAGCCCCGCCGGTGGCCAGGCCACCAGTTTGGTGGGGCTGAGCCTCGGCAGGGCTGGGCGAGCCTCGCCTAGCTGTCGGCGGGGCTCATTCAACGAGGGCTGGCCTCGCTGAGGGTTGACGATGCTCCGGTGAGGTCGTTGGGCCTTGTCTGGCTTGTCGCCGGACCGGCGACTGGCCTGAAAAAAAAGAAGAAGAATAGGAGAAAAAAAGAAAAGGAAAAAAGGAAAAAAAAGAAAAGAAAAAATTATAAAAATTATTTAAATATTAAAAGAAATTAATTTGGAACAGAATCAATGAGTACAATACTAAACGTAATTCTATTATAGAATCAGAAATTTTGGATAGTTACCAAACGGCTTAAAATGCTTAGAATTAGTTCCCGGAAACAAAATAAAAAAAAAATCATTTCTGATCATAATCTACTTCCGGGATCAGAATCGTTACCAAACGCGCCCTTACTTTCCTACCGTCATGAGTTTTCGGACAACTATTTCAGCCCATTTTGTCGGGAGATTTTATCACCATTCTTTGAAATAATGTTATACTAGGATCAATCTACTATAGCATGAAGGCATCAAGTCCTTATGCTTAGAATCGTCGGATCATCACAATTAAATTTCAGCCATTGATCACCAACAGTTGAGGCAGAACCTTTCAGCCCTTTATTAATGGAATTCTTATTTATATCTGCTAATGGTATGCGAAACCTTTAATTCAGGATAAGAGTTTATCTAATGGAATATTCTTCCTCGAGCTTTTGAGTTCAGTGGAACCAAGGGTGGTCAATTGGAATCTTGTAACAAAAGGCGAAAGTGGTAAGATTTTGATAGTGCGATGATGGCTGCACCTAATTTTCTTTGACAGCTCATTGGCATGCTCAATTATAGTTCTCGCTTTCAAAATTCTGCGAAGATACTGATTTAAAATAACGGGTACCTGTGGTCGGTGAATTTACAGTGGAAGAAAAGAAGTTGAATGCAACATATATAATCAGTGTCGCAAGAAAGCTTGGCTGTTCCATCTTCTTGCTACCTGAGGACATCATGGAGGTAAGAATGCAAAGTCATCAACTATTTACTCTGTTAGGAGAATCTGTTTTAAGGCTTGAGGAAATTGGCATTGCCATTTCTTCCGAAATCATTTCATTTTGTTTGGGTCTAAGAGATAACACCGTGATAAGCTAGCATTGACATTGTTGATGATTAGGTTCACTTAACTGCATGGGCAAAAGGACTAACTTTTCGATCTTTTAGCTTACATGAGGTGCAGATGTAGAAGTCTTGTAGTGTGCTCCTTTGAGAATCCAATTAATACATTTTATGGGTGGGGCAGGTAAACCAGAAGATGATGCTCACTCTAGCAGCCAGCATCATGTACTGGAGTCTGCAACAGCCCGTGGGGGACTCGGAGTCATGTCCCAGCCCTGCCGAGTCAACCATCACCGTCGCTACTCCTGATGCCTCCCCAGCACCATCCATAAACGAGGAGGACGAGAACTCCTCCTTGAGCGGTGAAGTGTCAAACACGACCATTGACGATTATGTCTCCGATACAACGACAGTCTCCTCCCAACTTGACAACGAGGAGACTCCTGCGTGTGAATGACCAATGAGCAGATGTAGGATATAGGATCATCAATATCTACAGGTCACTGAGGGAGGAGTCCCTGTCTTTCCTTTCAGCTTCAAACTTGAATCGCGACCAACATCCCTCTCAGACATCATTTTGTCAGTCGGAGAAGAGAACGCAGGAGAAATACAATCGGCAAAAGAGGCGGTCGGAAAAATTGATGAAGCAAATGAATGATGTGCATTCGTCGAACCGCCCGAAAGGTGTATATTTCAGTTTGTCAATTTTGTTGTTGTAGTTCTTTTTTCCTTTTTCTTTTCTGATGTGGTCTAAACATGCATCAGGCCATGCTCTCCATGGTTATTACGAAAAAAGTGGTTTCGGCGCGTCGTGTCATTTATATGTCCGTCGCCCACCAATTTGCTTTCCCCTCGGGGATGGTAAAATCCGCTCTGCTGCCGTCACAGCATGCTTCTGGATCAGAGTTTCCCTGGCCTACGACCTTCCTGCAGTTTGTACGACTCTTCACCGAATGCGTCGATTTGAAACTTCCAATACGATTCAATCGTTTTCAGGCGATCGAATTTCCATCATTTTATTTCATCCAAATGAGATCGTAAATGAGAAGAGTTATGGCTTTCAGCATTTTATAAGTTTGACAGTAAGGAGTGCCTGAGTGATATGGTTCTTGATCAGTTTTTTCTTTAAGTAACAAATGCACTAAACATATTAAAATTTATTACGAAAATATAATCAAAGTCCTAAAATTTCAAAGCTTCGTAAGTTGTCTGAATTAACGGAATGGAAAGCATATTAAATTTGGAGAATGAGCATGGTAATTAAAGAACGCCACCGCCTGTACGTGCTTTGTAATTGACCGACTTGGTGGGCCTACGGTTTGGTGAGCACAATGTTGAGGAGGTTTCGCTGGAGAGATCATAAAGAAGGAATTCCGTATGAAAACGAAAGGATCAAACTTGTCCTGATCTTTCGACCAAAAAAAAAAAAAAAACTTGTCCTGATCTTACCCTTGGTTTTCGCTTTAGGATTCTCTCGTATAATGTCATGAGTCGTGACGGCTAGAGTTATATGCACTGAAATTGATGAGGTTTATATATTTTTTTTAGCACATTAAGATCTGGTAATATTTCTATTTTGGAAAATAATTTATTTTCAAAAATAATTTTTTTCTATTTCTATTTCCCAAAATAATTTCTCAATAAAAGAACGTGTTTAATAATTATACAAAATTTTTATTCTCGGAATAAAAAAAGAATAAGAATGTGTTTAGTACAATCCACAAAATTTATTATAATGTAGAATTTTTTTTTTAAAATTTTTTTTCTTATTATTCCTTACGGCCATTACCAATAACTACCAACAACATTGCTCGCCACTCATCGCCATTGACCACCTTCGATTTGTAGTTGATCGCGGCGATCGGTGGCAACGGGTGGTGGGTGGTGGTGGTAGGCAATGGGTTGCAGCAGACGATGTCGCCGGCGGTCATCAACAGCAGGGGTTAGTGGTGGTGGCAATTAGCCAATCGCCAAATGGCGGCATCAACGATCATCGATGGCAACGGCGTTTGGTGACAGTGGCAATCGACCGACGACGATGGGTGATGACGATTGATCAATGGCAGGCAACAAAGGGAGGTGGCGGCCGGCAAAGAAAAAAAAAGTAGAAAAGAAAAGATAAAATAATTTATTTCTAGAAATTATTTCCAAGAACAAGAAACTGCATTTTTCTACTTCTTGTTTATGTTACAAACCTATTTCTTAGCAATTTTTCTATTCCGGGGAATAAAAAAAATTAATGAACGTTACCAAACGGCATTCTATTCTTTTTTTGTTCCAGAAACAAAAGAATATAAATTGGGAGAAACAGAAACATTACCAAACAGACCTTTGATAGTTGGATGGGATAAGAACAAACATCAATACGCCAATTTGCCAACTATAAAATGATATAGTGTATCCTGCAACAATGTGCTCCATCATTAATTGTAAAAAAGAAAATTAGCAAAATAGTTATAAATTTGTTGCAATTTTTTCAATTTAATCATAAACTTTTTTTTTTGGGTCAATTCAATTCTAAACAATTTGCATTTGTGCCAATTCAATCTATCCTATTAATTTTGGTCAGCGGATGCTAATGTGGACACGGGGCGGCAACAACTATTCAATCAACCTTGACGTGTCGATTTTTAATATGTTTTTATTTTTTATTTTTTTCTCTCTATTTTTTTTCTCTTTTCTTCTTCCACTAGCCCATTGCCAGAGGCTAGGGCCGGTGAGGTTAACCTCCCGGCGCTAGCTAAGGTCTCGCTTAGACAGATCTTGGCAAGCTTGACCTTGCCTAGCGATAACGAGGCTAGTCCTCACCCTTGCACTTGTTGTCATGGTGTTGGCTAAGGTCTTGCCCAGATTTGGGTGAGGGTGAGCCTTGCCATGGCTAGGCAAGCTTGATTAGCCCTAGCTCTTGCCATTGTGGAGCTTGCCAAGCCAGATTTGAGGGAGCTCAACTTTGCCCTCGCCAGCCCTTAACTTGATGGTTGACAAGGTTAACCTTGCTGGCCCTAGCCTTTGGACAGGCTAGAAGAAGAAGAAAAGAGAAAACAACTAAATAAATTAAAAAATCGATACATTAGTACCGATCAATTCTGATTGATTAAATTGATATAAATGCTAAAAGTTTAAGGTATATTTGATAAAGAAAAATTGAAGCATCGAATTGAAAAAATTACAATAGAAAACTTTATGATGACTTGAGTAGAAAATGTGATATGGTGGGCAATGTGTCCTTTTCATAATTGGCGTGCCGTCCGAGAAAATATTAGGTACATCTAATTTGTCAGCATGGCAAATAAGAAGAGCATGGAGAACGCGACACGTGTCATGTGTGGGCCCTGATTGCCCGGCATACTCTTCTCTCTCCTCACTGCACGCTCTCTCTCCATTCTACCTCACTGTACAATCTCTCCTCTCTCTCTCTCTCTCTCTCTCTCTCTCTCTCTCTCTCTCTCTCTCTCTCTCTCTCTCTCTCCTACCTCCTCTGCACTCTCTCTGTCTCTCCACTCTCTTCTCTCTCCCTCGCACCCTCTCTCGCCCGAGTCTCTCTCCGCCGTAATCGAAGCTGCATGTACACCTCCCTCTCTCCCCCAAAAACAACTCCACCATCATCTAGCAAACAAAAAGAGACAAACAAAAACAATCATCTCTATTCCTATCTGAAACTCGGTTGATTTTTCGTTTCGATTCCAATCGCCGGTTTCTTCTTCTTCTTCTTCTTCTTCTTTTTTTTTTTTTTTTTTAATGTAGGTTTCTATGCGTTTTTGATTCGACTCATTTTAGGCCAGTTCTATCTTCACTGGCGCTAGGAATCGGGGCTTTCGTCCTTGCTGCCAACGCTCACCCCTTTGGTAGCCGAGGCAGCGATGGCTGCTAATGAGGCAGCAGTGAGGGCCTTGTAGTGGCACCGCTTGTGCCCGCCGAGAGTTTGGTTGGTGGAGAAGCTCTTGTGGTAGATCGCTGGAGGAGGTGGTTGCTACGGAGGTCTAGGAGGTCGGTTGTTGGTCTGTGTCGGCGAAGAGAAAGTGTGCTGGGGAGAGAGAGCGTGTAAGGAGGTAGAAGAGAGAGACGAGAGGAGAGAGAAGAGAGAGCAGAGAGAACGTGCAAGGAGGCAGAAGAGAGAGAGTGCAGCGAGTAGGGGTGTGCAAAAGAACTGAGACCCGCTCGGACCGCCCGGTTCTTAAGAGAACCGGTTCGGTTCCCAATTCCATTTTATGGGAACCGGTGGATACCGGTCCAATTCTTGGTTCCATGGGCGGATCCGCCCACCCACCCACCCGGACCGAACCGGTTATATTATAATAATATATTAATTTTTAATATTAAAAAAATTCGAAATTAGCAAATATAAAATTTAGGCGTCCAATCACCTTTACCAAAAAAAATTTAGGCCTCCAATCACCATCTTGTCTCAATTCACTACTCCCCTACTCCATCTCGTCTCTCTCAGTGCAAAATCACCCCGAGCTCCCTCTTCCTCTCCGATTTATCCCCAGATCTATTCATCTCCCTTTGAGTTATAGTCCGAACTCGATGAAATAGTGAGTTAATTCTCTTTTCCTCTCTTGAGCTTGAACTCTCTTTCCACGTCGTTGCTACCTCCACATTCATTGTCACTATCATCCCCTTTGTTGTTGGGCTTGCCCCGCTTCTACCTCCCCTCTTCCTCCTCCCCCTCCTCAGGCTTCGCCCCATCATTCTCAACTTTAGGAATGGGCAAACTCTAGGTCTAAGAACGGCTCATCGTCCCTATTGTCCTCCTCATTGTCGGTCTCATAGGAGGAGTGGGAGACGACGGAGGTGGTGGCCAAGACGGAAGCGAAGCGAGGGTTGCAACTGGTTGAAGGCGAAAGGGGGAGGGCGTGGAGGTTGGATCGGTTCTATGGATCCACCCGAGAACCGGACTGGAGAATTGGACCGGACAGGTGGTCGGGTTCTCGGGTGGATCCATGCAACTAGTGGGCGGTTTTCGGTTCCAATTTTTTGGAATCGGTTTTTAGCGGGAACTGCCCGCCCAGACTGTGCACACTCCTAGCAGCGAGGGGAGAGAGAGGACAAAAAAAAAGAGAAGAGATAACCTGACAACTTGGGCCCACATGCGACATGTTTCGTGTTCTCCATGCTCTTCTTATTTGCCACGCTGACAAATTAGACGTACCCAATATTTTCTCGCGCGATTGTTAGTCAATCTGGCGAAGTCTCTTTTTTTCTTTTTCTTTTTTTGTAAAGTTTCTTTGGTCAATAAAGACGGCTTCTTCACGTTGGCCAAGGAGGAATTGGTGGTAATTAGCTCCACCACCATCGGAGCTCAACTTTACTCCTTGTTCTGATTTGACTGTCTAACTCACATAATTTATGCCCGGACATAACCGTGGGATTAATTTATACCAAGACCTGTCTAATGGTATACCACGTTTGGTGCAATGAAATGGAATGGGGAAAAATAAAATGAAGTTCAGGAAGGAATGGAATAGAAGAGGCATTATAATTTTCGTAGTTGCTTGTTATGATGGATAAGGTAAAAGGAATTTGTCGATTCCTTTTTTTGGGTTGAAAAAAATTGAAATGGAAGGGAACGGTATCAAAATGTCTAAAATATCTCAAAAATGTAATATATGAGGGAGAAATAAGGGAAGCGCTTAAAGTAATTGTTGTGATGATGTTATTATTAGCAAGGTCATTTTCATGGATGGAGCCTTGAAGTGGGCATTTTTCCTCTTATTTGGTGGAATGCTCGTGTTATGCGAGGTTATGCTCAGGGTCAAAGAGGTTAGCTTGCGATATACGAAACAACAATAGACAGCAAATAAAAATGACATATCAAGAAAACAGTCGCCAATAAATGAGCAATATAGATCGGCCTTAGTAGCAGGATTCTTCGTAAGTACTTATGGATAGAGAAAGTAGCAGTAGGATGGATGATCACTTATGTCATCTAAACTTAGAATTTTCAAGTCTTGGTTAGCTGTCAACACATTGATTATGTCTCCTCTCTCCTTCAATTGGGTAGAGTTGCATATAAACTTTCCTCTTATTTTATGATAATAACAATTCATGTTTTGAAGTTAATTACTTTATGGCTTTCTTAATACTATTGTTATGAATATGCATTATAAATCTTTTAGAAGAAATAATAGGGGAAATGTAATTACGCTCAAAATAAATATTCATATTGAAATGATTTCGTTCTATCGAACACAATCTCATTTGAACAACATGAGACAAAACACGAATTGTAGAAAGACAAATTCGAATACAATATAACACGGTACACAATTTCATATATTAATAAGAATTAATGTATATAACAATTTTTCATCCTAATTCAATTATTCAATACTGGTGGAGGAAATTATGAGAATTGCTTCCACTTATTGAATGCCAATATTTTCTCACCAGTTAGGTCCAACCGTACCACTTTCCCTTCACGTGGCTAGTAGTTCTAGTGCTTAATGAAAAGACGCAAATCAAGAACGGCTTTCCCTATTCATCCCCCATAGACAGACATCATCAGTTTTTTATGGTCGAAAGACATCATCAAGTTAAGACGCACGATACTTTAAGGAAAGAGACGGGGAGCGCCTAGCAGAAGAGAGATAGGGAAAATGGAAGAGGAAGCACGGAACTTCATCAACGTGTGGCTCACGATCCTCGCGTGCGTGTGCTACTGCTACTTCGTCTCCTCCAGCCTCCCGCCGGGCAAGCTCCGGCTCTTCTCTCTCCTCCCCGTCTTCTCCCTCTTCGCCGTCCTCCCCCTCCGGCTCTCCACTGTCCTCCCCAACGGCGTCACCTCCTTCTTCGTCACCTGGCTCGCCTCCTTCAAGCTCCTCCTCTTCTCCTTCGGCAAGGGCCCCCTTTCCTCCAGTCCCGGTTCCCATCCCGACCCATCGAAGTCCCTCTTCCTCTTCATACTCTTCACGTGCTTCCCCATCAAAATCAGGCAAGCGCAAGACTACCCATCTCCCCAAGCCCCCAAATTGCCCCTCAATTTGCCCTCAAAACTGCTCCTTTGCGGGATCTCACTCCTTGTGTACGATCACCAGGACAAGCTGCTATTGCAGGTTGGGCATGTTTATTCAGTTTCCTGTGTCGAATTCGAATAAGAATTGAGGTCGATGTTGATGTCTATTCATTTTACTGCGAGAGTTTGTTTATTTTCACGGGTTCCTGTCATTTTCGAATTAGTTGCTATTGACTTCATTTCATTCGTGTTGGAATCGGGGAACTGTGCTTGTAGGGGCACCCGAAGCTGGTCCTGCTTCTCTATTCGTGCATGCTTTATCTCTACCTCGACATGATCGTGGGGCTGAGCAACGCGGCCGCGCGCGCCGTCCTCGGCGTCGAGCTTCAGATGCCCTCCGACGAGCCCTACCTTTCCACGTCGCTCCAAGATTTCTGGGGCCGGAGGTGGAACCTCACCGTGACCAACGCCCTGCGGCACACCGTGTACAAGCCCCTGAAGTCGTTCCTCGAACCGCGCTTGCGGGCCGCGTGCGCGGCGGCGGCGGCGGCAGTCATGGCGGCGTTCCTCGTGTCCGGGCTGATGCACGAGCTGCTGTACTACTACGTGACACGTGCGAGGCCTACTTGGGAGGTGACGGGGTTCTTCGTGCTGCAGGGGGCGTGCGTGGTGGTGGAGGGGGCGGCGAAGGCGGCGGTGGGGGATAGGTGGAGGCTGAGCAGGGCGGTGTCGACGCCGCTGACGGTGGGGTTCGTGGCGGCGACCGCCATGTGGCTGTTCTTCCCGCAGCTGATCAGGAACGGGGCGGACGCGAGGGCCATTAAAGAGTGCAAGGCTTTCGTGGAGGGGCTGAGGCCCAAGTTCTGACACGCGGTACGAGGCATTTGGGGTAAATTTAATGTGCACAACGTTGTTCTTACGAAATCGGTTAATCACATTTCAAAACTTTTCAAAGCTAACATTGGGTACTCAATTACTCGGGAAAAAAATTGACATTGGTCTTTAAGAAAACACAATCTTTCGTCTATATATGTTTTTCACAATGTAATTGATTATGTCTGACTTTCATTACATCCGCATTCAATGAATCAATACAAAAATTAACCCAAATAAGTGCTCATCGTAATCTTTTTTGATACTCATTATTCTATTGATCAGGATAATGATTGCGGTCCTTTATTCCCAATGATGCTTTTCTTTTGTCTATTGGTCATGCAATTAGACCTACCTGGAAGATTATATATTTGTCTTAATGTGGTGTAGCATTGTTATCATATGTATAGAAATATGATTTGCTCTTTAACCGATGCAAATTCCGACTCTCACTAATAAAAAAATTGGCCTTTGAAACTTGATAAAATTACATTCCTACTGTCATGAGTTTTTAGACAACTATTTCAGCCCACTTTGTTAGGAGATTTTATCACCATTCTTTGAAATAATGTTATACTAGGATCAGTCTACTATAACATGAAGGCATCAAGTCCTTATGCTTAGAATTGTCAGATCATCACAATTAAATTTCAGCCATTGATCACCAACGGTTGAGAGTCATTATTGGTGATGCCTCACAGCAAAATAGCCCAGTTCATATAACTAGGTTGTCAAGAAATTTGTCGAACTAGAATTTAGGTTCAGAGAATTTTTATGCTCCATGGTAGATGCTCATTCCTTTAGAGCGACGCAAAATTGAATAAAAAGTGAGGACGTGATTACAAACAGCTTAAGTTAGGGGACTGCACAAATAAAATCAAATTTGAGGACTCAATAGCAAAAAGAGTGCAAGTTGAAAACGATCCAAAAGTGGTACTCTTTTGGGGAAAACTCTATCTCAACTTTATTCGCTATGTCGTCCTGCATATGTCCCTTTATTCTTCCACTTTCTTTTTTTGATCGAATATTTCCCTCACTTTAGAGTCCTCCAATTTGCACTTTAATTATTGTTAACAGATTTCGATTGGGCCAAAATGCCACTACTTTTTAAAAAGTGCCAAACGTACTTTCTAAGCCCACCTCGATCTTCGTTTATTGAGAGAAGGTAACATACGGCACAGTATTCAATGATTAGGCAGCATGACGTCATAAGCTAACTTTAGCATTAATTTTTTTTTTTCAAATCCAATAAAAATTGATACTTGTTCATGACGTGGCACATAAATAAAATAATCTTTGGGATATGTGCAACACAAGTCCTAAAACTTACAAGGAAAGTGCAATTGAGTCCTAAAACTTACAAAAAGTGCAATCGAATCCTAAAACTTGTCAAATTGGTTCAATTAAGTCCTAAAGTTAACACCGTCAAACTCAGTAATGGAAAATGCTGACGTGGCGCTAACGTGACATTTTAAATGACTTTTCTTATACACGTGGCATTTAACATTATTTTTTATTCTTGTTTAAATTAGATTTAAAAACAGAAAAGAAAAAGATAAATTTATTTCAAAAAACAAAACCGTGCAAAAAAAAATAAAAAGGTACCGCTGGTGCTTCTGCCGCCGCCCATCGCCGGAGTGGCCGGCGACGGTCGCCGGCCCTGGGCGGGGTGGCCTGCCCTCGCCGGCCCCAGGCGAGGGCCAGCCACCCCCGCCAGGTCGGGCGAGGACGCTCAGATTTGGGCACGCCGGCCCAGATCTGGGGTCGGCGATTCTCGCCTAGATCTGGGCGTCCCCAACGCTGGATCAGGTGGAGTCGTCGGTGGCGGCTGGGCGACGACGGTAGTTCGATGCAGCGATGGCGTCAGGGGGGTCAGCGGTAGGACGTCGGGGAACGGTGGTAGCCCAGCACAACAAAGGGTCACGGCTGGTTTGCTGGGGACGGCATCGGGGTTACGGTGGCACAGCTCGGCAGCAGTGCGGTGCAGCGACGACGACGGAACCCCTGCCCTTCGGAACCCACTCACTTAGATCTGGACAGCGTCGCGGCACGGCTTCGAGAGTGCGATGGAGCTGAATTGAAACGCCTAGATCTGGGCGAGCATCGCCGACCCCAGGTGAGGGCCGGTGAGGCCTCCCGCAGGGCCGGCGAGGGTCGCCGGCCCCCCGTGAGGGCCGGTGTGCCCAGATCTGGGCGTCCTTGCCCGACTTGGCGGGGGTGGTCGGGCCTCGCCTGGGGCCGGTGAGGCCTCGCTCGGCCTCGCCCAGGGCTGGCGACCGTTGTCGGCCCCTCCGGCGAGGGGCGGCGGCTGCGGCAGAAATGCCCGCCGGTGACATTTTCTTTATTTTTTTAACAGTTTTGTTTTTTAAATAAATTTTAGTTTTTCATTTTTAGTTTTTAAATCTAATTTTTAAAAATTTTGAATAAAAAATAATTTAAAAAAGCCACATGGAAAATATAAATTTATTTAAAATATGACGTCAGCGCCACGTCAGTATTTTCCGTTAGTAAATCTGACGGTGTTAACTTTAGGACTTAATTGAATCAGTTTGACAAGTTTTAAGACTCGATTGCACTTTTTATAAGTTTTAGGACTCAATTGCACTTTTCTTGTAAGTTTTAGGACTTGTGTTGCACATATCCCATAATCTTTCTCCGGTCGCAACAGCGTGGGAATCTTTCTCCCTTACTTTGCCCTGTTCTGTTCCAGCAAATGGACGAACTGCAACAAAGTGAGTGGCTTGGCCATGGACGGCAACGACTGCGAGCCACGACAATAACGAAGGGATGGCTCGGCCATGGACGTGCAGTAGCGGTCGGCTTGGATGCAGTGCCGGCGACTCTGCTGGTGACTTCGATGGAGAAAGTGGCCGTGGATGGAGAATGAAGAAGAGAGCAAAAAAGAAGGGCTGGTTTTTAGTTCTTTTATTTGTTTGCCACGTCATAGATGTGTCAATTATTCATTGGATTTCAATACAATAATGCATGCCACATCAGCTTATGACGCGATTTTAACTAACCACCGAATAATTTCTAGCAATATATCAAAAATTGTAGAAATAACTTAGAGTGTGTTTGATTGGATTTCTAGGGAAAGTTTTGGGAAAATACAAAGGATTTTAAGCTAAAAAAAATTTTCAAAAATGAAAATTATGTTTGTTAAATTGTAATCTAGAAATCCATTGTGAAGTACTTTTGAGTAAAATAATAATTGGATAAGGATTTTAATTATTTAGAAAAAGAAAAAAAAAACAATTGGCCCTTTGCCAACTAAAGGCAGGCCATCGCCGATAATCCATATCTATTGTTGATAACCGTCGTCTAAGGTTGCAAGACCTCAGATAGCCCTTGGAGTTGGTGAGGGCCACTTCGGGTCAAGTGACCCTAGCGCAGGTCATGTGCTACTAGGGATCATGTGACCTATGTAACCCCTTACAATTTCGAAGGTCACTCGAACCCGACGAGAACCAGCTAGGTCATGTGACCTTCAGAGCTTTAACAACCTGCATAACCCTTTACAGCTTCGAAGGTCACTTGAATCCAACAAGGGCCAGTTGGGTCTTGTGACCTACGTAACCCCTTATAGCTTCAAAGGTCACTCCAACTCGATGAGGGCTAGCTAGTTCACGTGACCCTTGCTAGGGGTCGCTTGACCCCAACAAGGGCTAGTTGGGTTTCTCGACTCCAAGTAGCCCCTTGCCGGGGTCACGCGACCACTGAGGGCTGTCTGCTGTCTAGATCAGGCGACCTCGTCCAGACTCGTGAGGGTCGTGCAACCTAGACGATACTCGCCTACATGGTTGCTTGGGTTGCTGCGACCCCGCCGGCCTCTCTTTAGTTTGTTGTTGGCCTCTTGTAGCCACATGCAACCACACCGATTGACCCCAATGGAGAAAAAGATGAACAAGCACAAACAAGGGTAAAACTGGAAAAAAAAAGATTATTGTGGATAGTTTTGGAAGAATTTTTTTTTCAAACCCTAGGCTTCTTGCATGCCGAGAAGGCTGACTTTTCCTCAAGGTGGGTGCCAAGAATTTTACCAAACACCCAATATTTGATCCAAAGAGCTTTGGATGCCTAAAGTCCCTTCCCAAAGTCTTTTCTAGACTCAACCTTAATAACTAGCCCCACACAAGTTATAAAACCGGGTCCTTTGCGCATGGTCTTGTATGCCGAGACTCAGACGTTCCGGCCGTTCAATAGGACCGAGGCATCGTGCGACCTTTCTGCCTAATGAACGAATAGATTAACACAATCTTGTTTGACGTTGCTTGAGGCGGGATTAAGGTCGACGGGTAGCACGCAGTCACGGGGGTTATAAACCTGCACCTGGCCAATTTCCCCGTCCCTGCGAACGAGCACCAGGAGATCCTGGAAGACACTCGAGTCGCAACTGGACCGAACAATGTCGATTTGAGCCGGATCATGCATTTTCGCGTCGCTGTCTTTGCATTCGTTTGAAGACCTGTCAAGCAGTATCACTTCTCCGGCGAGATGGTTGGATGAGCCGACGGAGATGCTTACGTTTGGTGAGTCAAAGAGGACGTATGTTGGATCAAACTGGAGGAATTTGAAGACGGTTCTTCGTTTGTTCGAATGCCTTTCAAGCACGTCTTCCGTAGGGAGTGTATGGCTGAGTGCTTCAAGAGGAGAAACTTACTACTTATGTCCACTTCGCCGCTCCGAAGCTATGCATACTTATTAGCTAATTAATTCTATTTGTTTATCCCCTACATTCACAGTTAATAGGGAAAATGATAATGATAAGCGCCTTTGAACCAAGTACAGATGTACATTTCTTGTATAATAATTTCGTTGCAAGCCAGACTTTTTCACTCTTTTTGCTCATTCCTTCTACTGATTACACGTTCGCATCTTCGAGAAGTACTATAATTCCGCAAGATGTTTCAAATATATGCCTTTTTCCATAGAATGCATATCCATCGGCCATCAGTACATGAAGTATCAATAAATACTAAACAGGGGCAATATCATCTTCCTTGACGTATAGAGAGCTCGGAGCTTTATTAGTCACACACTTTCCCTTACACACTGTACTAGCTAGGAGGTGCAACATATGGCACTTCAGTAGTTTTCTAGTTATTTCAGGGTATTTTAATTTCTTCTTTCTGTTGGCCGTCGTGACAATGCTACTTCCCATGATCACCGGGGCTGCCATGGCTGCCATGCCCAGGGTTGTGGTCATCATCGTTGTCGTCGTCATCGTCGTCGTGATAGACATGAGCACTGCGGCTGTACCCCTTCCCAAGCCTACCGTGGCCTTTCCCAAGCCCATATTCCTTCATGCTCTCTTACATGCGCACAAAATTCAACAGATTATAATGAAGTATGTTGACAGAGAAGATAGATGAAGTAGAGTGGAAACTTACGAGATGAATTAGTCTCCTCGACAAGCTCGCGAGCTGCAGCCTCGTAAGAGGAGACGAGAAGAAGCATGGCGAAGACAAGGCCACAGAGCACAAAAACCCTAGAGGAAGCCATTTCTCAGTGCACCTGAAGGCAGTGAAACAAAGAACTCGAGTTTACTCTAAGTGATGAATATGAGAATGGTAAAGTCACCTTATATTTATAGCCTCAGAAGCGTAGAGAAAGGAACTTGCTGGCGGACCAAGCAAAACGAGCGTAGCCTGTTAGATCTTACCTATAGTAAGAGGATTGTCTTCTTATACATTAAACATAGTTTGGATTTATCTAACAACTTGGCAAGTGACAGCCTTAGACTGCAAAAAAATTCTGGCGAGATGGTTTCGTATGGTCATATAAAAGGTCATGGATACTAATGGTTCCAAGGTTATTAGGATGCATTCACGGATCTTGACATTGGCACATTTCGAGAAACGACAAGTTCAACGTTTAGTCCCGAAATTTTCTTATTTCAGCATCCAGAATGAGATCGACTCAAGTTGTTCAAGTAAGCTTGAGTGGGAAAATTGAACCTTGTGGGATGTGATCAATCCTAAATCGGTTAAAAGTTTAGGTCACTTACCGCTCTACAGTTTACCACATTTGTGCAAGGCATTGTATAGGCAGACATGTAGAAACGCGCAATCTTTTTTTTAACATGCATGGATGAAGAACAAAATTTTCATTGCTAGAACTTCTTGAAGGGTTCTAACTATTATTTTGTTATCAATCTCACAGAGATAACGGATTACTATAAATCAATTTCAGACATGCATACTTATAACGTTACAAGTATTGTCGTTTTGGTGCTATTGAGGGTTGTTAATTGAGCCACGGTGACACATATCTTTTCAGATGACCCAGCAAACATGAACACACATTGGACGCGCGCAAGAAATCAAAAGTCGAAACATTAAGCAAAATTGTCTTTTTTCTAAATAATTGGCTCATTAAATAAATAAATAAAGTTGGTAAAACTGCCCGATCCAAGGAAATTGCATATGGAGAAAGATAATTTTCCTCCTAATCTAAACCCAAACGAAAGCAAAAGTGAGGCTGAGAAATCTCGACCAGCCATTGGTGAAGTCCTGCTAAAATGGTAAGCCAGCTTGCCTATTGGAAAGTAGATACAGGTCCTTAAGACACTTCAATGGACATGTGAAGCTGGAGCTTTATACGCTCACTTGCTCAGGTGAGCCAGTGGGAATATCATCTTCGTCGATGCATAAAGCTGGAAGCTTCGGTTTATTGATCACTCACGCACATTCCATATACAACGCACAGGAGTACGTACTAGGAGCAGCAACTTAAAATTCAGTAGATTTCTAATTACATTCCCGCTGTCTTCACTTCCTTCTATGGGTTGCCTGTGTAGCCAGGCAATTTCCCATGCGCCGTGGCCGTCGCCATGGTCATGGTCGTGCTCATGATTGTCATCGGGTTCATGGTACTATATGTACTATATCTCATTAGTATATCATCTGTATATCTACTATATAACATTTTTGTTAGAGGTTTATTTGTCAAAACAAGTTAAGTGCGTTTTCCTTGTCTCACGTAGGAAAAGTGGGAGGAAGTGAGCCAATTTATAAGTATGGTGTTTCCTTGTGTATCTCAAGGAATGATTGGGTGGAGCTAGGCCCCACCTTACCCGTGTGCGGGTGCGCGATTATTTGGCATACTGCGGTTTAATTAACACTAATCCTTTTGTTATTGTTGACACCTAATTTAAATTTAGAAAATAGAAATAGAAAATAATCTTTGATTAGAGGGAAATTAAAAAAAAATTAAATTAAAAAACTCAACAGCCAAATGTTTTGGAGCCACTTTGTTGTTGAGGAGTTGAGTGAGCATGTGCAAGTATATCGGAAAATCTTCATCTCCAAAAAAACAAACTCAAGTCTTTCTCTATAAATAAAGAGTACGAAGCCTTGAATGGTGGGGGGACTTCTCTTCGGCTTTCGTCGAAGGAAAAAATAGAAAAGTGGAAAAGAGAGAAAAAGGAAGGAAAGCTTCGATTTTTTGGGGAAAGGGAAAGTGTACAGGGGGCAGAGAGGGAGGTGACGTGAGAAAGATAGGTGAGAAGAGAGAGAAAACCAAAGAAAAGAAAAGCAAAGGGAAAGCAGAAGTGGAAGAAGAACTAGTCTTCTTCTTCCGCCACTCGATCTCCTACGAGCAACGACTTCCCTCCACACTCGCCTCTGGCTTATGTTCTCCCTCTGACGACCCGCTTCTGCACCGACGCCCCCCAGTCGTCGGTTCCCTGCTCTGTCTCACCGCATTAGCATCACCCGGCTTCACCAAAGATTTGCTCTTTGCTCCACCTGTAGCCGCACTACCGTCCGGAGCCCGACGACCGCCTCGACGCCGACGCTTCTACTTCGCTTTCACTGGCAGCGCTTGACGACCTGCGCCGCCTCTACTCCACTCGACGCCGCGAGCAGCGACCTGCTTGTTTCCACTTGCAGCGTCGCTCGAATGTCGCCGCCGCTTGCGCCTGCGCCTCTGCCTGACGATCGCACCAGTAGCCCGTGCTGCTCCGTCTTCGCTTTGTGCCTGACGCCCCTGCAGAACCTCCGTCCGCGACCGCCCGGTGCTCGACGCCCGCCTCCGCACAGCTCTCTGCTCTGCACCTTTGCTCGAGCCCAAACCAGTCACTGATTTCTCTTCCCTGTAGCTCTGAATTGCCGGATCTCGCCGGAGCTCCACACCTCCGCAACCTCCGATCGTTGGTGATGCCACCGTTACAGCCACTGCACCTCACTGGAGCCGGTGACCAGCCGCACGTGCACAAGCTGTGCTTGGGAAGAAAAAGAAGAAAGGAAAAAACAAAAGAAAAAGAAAATAAATTAGGTAGTTTTATTTTCTTTTTACTTTAATTTGTTTTTTTTTAAGTTTAGTTATTTAAATTGGAACCTCATGAATCTTGTAGGCATTATCCGCTAGGATTTTGTCCGGAATTAATGTAATTATTAATTTAATCCAAGAGACATCGGATTATTTTTTTAATTATATTAATTCTTGGACTTTTGGTAGAATTTTAATTATTAATTTGATCCGTAAGACTTCGGATCGAATTTTTAATTATTTTGATCTCTTTGTCATGATAATTAGGGTTATGATAATCGTTAATTTGATCTGTGAGATAACAGGTTATTTTTTCAATTATTTTAATCATTTATTTTGTTGATGGCTTAGATTTAATATTTATTTAATAATTACTTATTTTTTTAAAAACTAAACAAATCAAAATCTTGCATTAGAGCATGTAGGTTTATTTAAGGGAAAATTTCAGTTAATGGCCTAAAGTGGAACCATTTTCTCAAAAAAAGGACAAAAAATGGACATTGTCTCAAATAAGAACCTGAAGTGACCAACTTAGTTTCAAATAAGGGCCTCATCTTAAAAGCCAACCAAATCTTATTTGCATCTAAGGGTATTTTCATCTAAAGACTTTTTTCTCCTTCTTTTCTTAATTTATTTTCTCCTTCTCTTTCTTTTCTTCATCATCATCGAGCCTTCACCTTTTTCACTCTTTAGATCGCGTTCTCCAAAGTCCATCTCTATATTCCTTGCCAAATTAGCCATCAACGCCCTCAACCTCATTTGTCATTGCCCTCAACAGCAATTCCAGTACCTTTGTTGAAAGATAGAGGTCAATCTAAGCCCTAGATCGAGCACGAGTGGACCAAGATGTGACGCTCAGCTCGATTCGATCCCCACATCTTTTGGTCGTGATTAAGCATGAAGCATGATGAGATGTAAGCCATTAGCTTGCTACCCTCGTTGTTGTCGATGCTTGAATTCAAATCGGTGCTCACGCAAGCTATGATCAATCTTAGCGAGGAGAAGCCAAATTGAAGTGCCTAAGCCAAATTTATTAGAGGTTTTTGAGGAATCTCTGTGATACTCATGTGCATTGATTTGTTCAGTGAAATACATGGTTTTGGGAATTTTTGAGTAATTTTGCCCTTTTTTCATCTTGTTATTCTCTCTCAAATCTCTGTAGATAATATTTTAGAGTTAGAGAGGCAAATTTGTTTGAACATGTGTAGACCAGAGTCATTCGTTTTTTAGATTGAGTGCTGTCTGATTCGAATCACCACCAAAAGCGAGTATCTTCAATCACGGGTTAGAATGATTTAGTAGCCTTTGAAAATAACTAGCATGCACGAGACAATTGGACCCTCTCAAGAAGCCACATATTTTACCTCAATGCAAGCTACGTCTATGAATGTTATGAATAATCCAACCCGGACCCAATAAACCATTCCCAAGAAGCTACGAGTGAAAGTTATCGTGGCATAGAAAATTTCATTGGTGGGGAGAGCATGAAACTGTTACTTTAATTGCCATAATAAGTTTTTACAAGCAAATTGAAAAACAAAACCCACTTATGGATATTTCTTAATTCTTAAGTTCATTATCGTCATCGGAGAAGGTGAGTGGTAGCGAATAACTTATAAACCGGCTCATGCTGAAATCAATGAGTTCTTGGGTGAGGATGCAAAATTGCATAATCTAGAGCATGCGCTTTGAAGTTTGCTGATGGGGAGGCTACAGAACTGAAGCACGCAATTTGCAGTTTTGCAAAACTACATAACTTCTCAAATGTCTTTTTGTTTTCTTCTTTTCCTAAATTGTTCAAATTGCTTTGCACCTATGCAAGCTCGTGCGTCAGGAGTCTGATGCATTTGTCAAGAAGGAGGTGAGCAAGATGAAAAAAGAAAGAAAAGAAAAACAAAAAAGGAAAAAGAAAAAGTCTTTAGACGAAAATACCCCTAGCTGCAAATAAGATTTGACTGACTTTCAATTTGAAACCCTTATTTGAGACTAAATCATTCACTTCGGGCTCTTATTTGATACAATGTCCACTTTAGGCCATTTTTTGAGAAAATGGTTCCACTTCGGGCCCTTAATTGAAAATTTCCCTTTATTTAATTAGAATTTGTTTATTAGTAAAATTTTATCATATCTAGAATTTAGGTACTTAGGTCCATACACATTTCATATTTAAGGCAGCGCATTTTGATTTTTAAGATTCATATAGAATTATGATAATTTTCCTTTAATAAAAATTAAAACAAAAAAGAAGAAAAGAAATGTTATTTAGGTTATATAGATTTCATAATGTGCACACCATATGTTGCGCTTTAATTAGTGGGTCGTAGGTTAATACTTTAATACTCCCGTCGTGTAGTTGTTTTTAATTAAAAAAAAAGCCAAAGATTAGTATTGCATCATTATGTTATTTTTAAGAATTATTAAGTCATATTAAAAAAAAGAAGAAAACACAAAAGTCATTTATTTGGTTAGTTAATAGGTTTGTTCATAATTAATCCTATTTCATGTCATCATTGTTAGTGTAGGTTGTATATGTGTAATAAAAAAAATCATTAAAAAATCATAAAAAGAACATGCATATAGAATTACCACGTCATACATTTCATATCATACATCATATGCATATTTAGGGTTATGTAAATTAGATTACATACATATTGTAATGATTTGAATTATGCCACATGAATTACATCTCATATGTCATTAAAGTAAAACTCATGCATATCAAATTTAAATTAAGATTGCATATAATTAACATTTTTAAAAGAAAAAGAAAAATTAGGTGTCATGTCATTTAGAAATCATGTTTAAGGCATGCATTTTTATTAGCATTTTTTATTGAATGTTATTTTATTGATTGTGCACTCGCATGATCACCATTTGCATGTTAGTAGCTTAAGTTTAAATTAATCAACATTGCCTGCAAAATATTTTTAAAATTAAAATAAAAAGGTACTGAAAGGGCGTTAGACTAATTTAGCGTAACCATGTCCCCGGACTTATTGAATCTCTAGTTCACAAAAGTAAAGTATTCTCCCATACTTTACTTGGGTTTCTAACCAACCCTAATTGGTTAGTGGCGGCTCCAAATTGAGTATAATTGTGTATTTAAATAGATTAATTTCTTAACATCAAGTCGCAATTGGTAGGACTTGGGAGGGTCCGTGCCAAGTCTTCGAACTTAGTAATCTATTAATCCTTTCGAATAATTCATCTTCAAAAAAATTCGGGAAGGTTGCGACAGTTATTTATTATTATTTATTATTAAAATAAATTCAAAGGTTGCCTTTTGTTTTTGAGAATTTTCGGAAATAAATATAAAAAATGAAAATACGAAATTTTATTTATTTTAAAAAAAATATTATTCTGAATATTTTTTGTGTCTTTTCAAGACAACCTTTGGAAAAATTATTTATTCGGTTTGCAGCTTTTCCTGAAGGGTTGCAATTGTTCGGTTTTCGATTTCTTCCGGAGGGTTGCATTTGTTTATCCAAACAATTTTCTAAAGGACGTGTTTGTTCATACTTTTTGGAAATTTTTTCACGAAGAGTTGCATGTGTTTTAAGATTGTTATATATACACTTGTCATTTTTCAAAAGAAATAGAGTGATAATTTTTCCGAACCTTCCTTCAAAAAAACTGCAGCCAATTTCGATTATTTCCTAGAGAGATCTTGGAAAAATACTAGAATTGCTATCTAGTATTCTCATTTGAGACTTTGTTGTATCCTAGAGGATTTTTGCCGGTGACCATTAGCAATTTTGTGGGGCAAATAAATCCTTAAAAAAAAGTGATATCACGCCTCAAAATCCGACTTCAGTACTCTGAATATCTGTCTTTTTTGTTCTACTCAGTTCGAAGCCATATTTTCCCAACAATTTTCTCCTACCAGAGATCAGAACCATCACATATGTGATGGGATTCAAAATTCCACTGCCAAGTTTCTGTCAAATCATTTCATTCGAATGAGATAATATTTACGTGCCCAGATTTCCCTGTCTATCACGGGCTTCTCATCGTAAGAATGACAAGAGATGATTAATTCATAAGAAACATTAGTAGGGAAGTCCGGGGGAAGCGATATCAACGAGATGAATGAGTTGCCTCGGCAAGTTTGCAAGCTGAGATCATAAGAAGCACCGCAACGAGGAGGCTGCAGAGCACAAAAACCCCAGTGGAAGCCATTTCTCAGTTAAATTGAAGCAAAGACTGAGTTTGCTAGCGGTGGAAAATTTTCATTAGATCCAGGAAAATATTGGATTTCACTTCTACGTAACCACGCCCTTTCAATATAAATGTGAAGACTTGAGTACACTTTAAAACTTGTGAAATAATATAGTATTCCTAAATATCAACAACTGGGCATACACAGTAAGACCTCATCTTCCTAACTTTTCTTTGAATTCTTCTTATTGATGAGTTATAAATATGGACATCACCCACATTTATTTAAAGTTAATTTTTCATGTGACAGATGTCCAATTGATTAAATAAAAATTAATTTCTCAAATAAGAGATCTTATATATAATAAAAATCATTATTGTTATATAGGGGTTAAACATCACATTCCGTGTACAAAAATATCATAACAATCCATCCTTCTAGAACGTATCAATCATACGTGTTCTTTTTAATCAGGAGGAATTAATGCATAGTCTTCAATTATTCTTGATAGTAAATTATGGCAAATTAAAACAACATAAGCAATATAAGTATTCCAAAGTCAAATATTGTAGATGTAAGTCTAGCAAGAAACTTTCAGCGACAGGGTTTTTGACGATCGCGATCAATAAAATAGCCTCCAAGATTAGGTAGTGACGTGCCGTCGTAAGAAAAGTTGACGCTTGGTCCATATATAATCTTATCTTAGCTTCGAGATTTAGATCTAACATGAAGTTCATATAAATCAGCCTCAGTGGGGAACTTGAGAGGGATGTGGCAAATCGGTTTAGATAAGGTTATATATGGACCGAGCGTCAACTTTTCTATCGCTTTCCTCTGCACCTCATCCATGTAAACACACATACAAATATGAGTACGTGAAGGGCTCTAGAAGTTCTTCATGAATACAGATGTATGATAACCTACATACTAATTATATGATATCCCTCAGAAATAATTTACCATATACACAATAGTTCAATGAATTTGATCATAAATTATAGTTGATTCTTCAACACGTGCTATCTAATAACAGCCTTAGCAAAAACAATTACCAGAATATATTATATGCACATATATATCTTGTATCATTTGCTTATAACTTGATATTTTTTAAATGATTGCGTAGTTCAAGGTACACGATGTCCGTAAGGAATTCGTGTACCTTGAACTACGCAACAGTTCATTGTTGAAAGATGGTCTCATCGCTTTTACGTTTTTGTCACTTCATCCGCAGTGATTGGAGCAATTCCTTTTATGCTCAGATTGTTATCACACGAAACATATACATACAACTATACAAGTAAAAGCACCTTGGAGTCTGGATAAAGTTATACGACTTGACTCAGTAAAATTAACTTCCTTTATTATTAGAGGATAAGGTAAAGACCTTGCAAAATGGCAATCTAAAATTAATTACGTTGAAAGCAACACGCAGATATCAACAAATTCAAGATTTTACATTCAAAAGTGAGTGTTTTTTGTCGAAAAAATTATTGGCTTAATATCAACATTAGCTGTACAATCCTTGCCTTGCTGTTTCTCACATCCTACTTTTACTTTCTCAGAAAAAAGAAAAGAAAGAAAGAGTACGCAATAAGAGATAATGACAGAAGGATATAGGTTGAGTAGAAATGCATTTCCGCACTGGGTTTCATTTCTAAACTACAACTTCATTTCGATTGGAGACACACGTGATAGACTGAGTAGACAAGAAGATTGGAGACACACGGGATAGACTGAGTAGACAAGAAGACTTTTGCACCGTAATGTCCTTTTCGGGTTCTATATTGTTGCAAAAGCCCACTATGTGGGACATTTACTTTTGAATTAAAAAATTTGCGACAGGCAATCTGCAAAGAGCCATATTTTCTTGCATCTTTGATCGAAGGAAAGTTTCTTCATTCATACCTTTGACTAGTGTATCGCACCTTACAAGTCATGATATTATAAATATTATCACCACATAAAAAAATAAACGAGAGCACCAGTCAGAAGTTCAGTTGAAGGAATTTTCCTGAAACCAGGGTTGGGGAAAAACATGGGCTATTTGCAAATCCGGATGAATGATGCTTGATGCAACGGTGACGTGAAATACTTTCACACGTTCCGGTTGTTGATTTTCCAGTTGGTTATTCATAAAATAATGGAAACCTGAGTAGACGTTCCTCCGCAGTCACCATGTCCAAAGTTGAAACAGGTGCATAATCATTCTAAGAGCACAATACGTACCCGCTAGTATTTATTGAATTAAAACATAACCATGCGTGCGTGCATAAATTGCACTTACTTCGGGAGTCCTCATGTCTAATATACGTTCTCATACCCTGAGCTGAATCCGACGTCTCCAATAAGAAAAAGATGGGAAACTCGAGAAATAGCACTTGCTATACCGAGCTAAGGGATATAATTTGTTGCCAATTAAAGTGGGTTTTATTCATCCACATGCAAACATCAGTGGACATTTGAGACGACTCGTACTTGAAATCACCAAAAGAACAATCTGAAACGCAACAAAGCTGCTCATGACAGTGGAGAAACCATTTTATTCAACCATCATTGCAGAAGCTTTTAAGCTTCTACGAGTTACATGGCATACATTCTCCTACATTCCCAGCAGGATGATGGACCCAACTGAGTCCATTATCTAGTTCTTGACATCTTCGGTTTCTTCCGAAGGGTGACCACCATGATGACCACCGTGGCCGTGACCGCCGTGGCCGTGACCCCCGTGACCGTGACCGCCGTGGCCGTGACCGCCGTGGCCCTTTTCATAGCCACCTTCATACCCCTTTCCACCGTGGCCGTGTTCACCATATCCTTGGCCGTAGTTAGCCTCTTTCACGCTCTCCTCTGAAATATAAACGCATAGTATGTGATCATATCCGAGTCCACTAACAGATAACATGTAATCTAACTTACTGTGTATGAATACGTAGAGTAGTAAGTTAAGATCAACTATTGAAACTGCTATCGTTTTCTTGACTTCTTTATGATGTACATCACATCTTGATATTCTACAACACACCTTTCTCAAAATTCATAAATTAATTAATCTATCATGAACAACAGAAGCTAACAAGACATTGACGGAACCCTCATAATCAAGTTTGCAATTCGTTTCGTCTATCGCCTCGATAAAAACATTTCTACAAATAATTTTCCATGATTATTTGTCTGTCTGCCTTTAACAGACACGAGTGCTTGCACGACGGACAATCACACGGAAACATATATACACGTCAAAAGTGAGAATGCGTTTCCCATCAAACTGAAGAGAACTAGATAAGTAAATTGGGGGAAGACTTCATTGTCGAGAGCACTCACGTGACTGAGTCTCCTCAGCAAGGTCACGAGCCGAGACCTGCGCGGCCATGAGAACGAGAACGGCCAGAAGCAGGCCGCACAGGAGGAAAACCCTGGAGGAAGCCATTTTCATCGCTCAAGGCTAGCGGATCACCAGAGAAATTTGAAGGAAGACTACCCAAGTGAGTGCGTGGCTCAACTCCGAACTGGGGCGCCCTATTTATAGGGTGGGAAGTGGGAGTACAGACGAGGGGGTATGAGCTGTAGCGGGACCCACATGATTTGTACGGTTGTGATTTGCTTAAATCCGGAGGAGATACGGCCAAAAGGCTTCCCGTGCAAGAGTCAAAGATTAGATTGAGTGGTGGGAGCCGCTCGTGATATTTGTTTAAGTGCCGTGGCGAGTTGAAGTTGAAGAGTTTTTCGAGATCAGTAGTGTCTGGGTGACTGGGTCTCTTGCTACGAGGCATTAGTCATAATCTAGGGGGGAAAAAATTCAAAGATGCGGCACATGGAGTCAGTATATACTTTGTGCCCTCTCTACTGCACCCCAACTGCTCACACTTGACTAATTGCGAAAGCTTCTTTTCCTGCCAAAATATAATCGAGAGCTTGTGAAAGGGTCGAAAAGAAGATGAACAAAAAGTTGATAGAGTCACAAACTAATTGAACACGCAACATTACTAAATATCGTAGCGATGAGATGTTACCCCTTTTCACTTGAATTATCGACGTGGTAGCGGATTGAAATATTATATTCAAGGCTGGTTCGATTGTGTATCTTTGTGCATGCTGTATCCCACATTAATTGCGCTTTGAGCGGTTAGGTATGGAAGGCATAAAGAGAACCAAATGCCTACGTCCTTCCTCACGTCACCCGTTGTCCTACAAGGGACGGGCTTTGCACCAACACGTTGGATCCTCAATCTACCTCAACCACAAGTACCGGTTGCAAACGTTCGTCTTATTTTCCATGCACTGCACGATTTTCTCTCTCACTAGATATTAAATTGCCGACACAAAAGTTTGAATAATTGAATAGAGATTTTTGAGAGAGCTGGACCTATGTTGAATCCACAAGACAAAAGAATATGAGTACCCATTCATTTTTTTAAAGTGAATGATTGATTTTGTCCATTATGTTATAATGATATAAAATCTATATTAGTGGCATTTCATTTGTAAATAATGATATCATGGTCTCATGATTTTGCCACCATCCATATGTTACCATTGATGGATGTCCCTAAATAGATGTAGCTTACATATCTTATGTGGTTCGGTCTCCAAGTGGGACTTTGCATCTCGAGAAAAGACTTTACCTCAAAAATTTTCACCTAATGAAAATATTGTTTGGTAATCAATGTAAAATATACTTTTAAAAGCAACTTTGGACTGACAAGCCCTATCTTCTGGAGATCTTCTCTTCCAAACCCCAACCCCCTTAAATTCATTACAACCGTTGCCACCACTCACTGGCGGCCACACCACCATCTAGACCAGACCGAGACCTCCCCTCATCCGCCAAGAAAAATATTGGATGGTCTCGGAGCGCCAGGTCATCGTGCGCCCCAACCAATGAGAAAGTGACGCTTGGCTCCACGTGAGCACGAGTGGTCCCACTGGTTTTTCTGCACAAAATATATATTTTTCCTTTTCTATTTAAAAATTTACTGTCATCCATAGACTTGTTGCTCCTTTTTTCTCTCTTATCTTTTTTGGAGTAGGCCTGCATGCATTAATGGCGCTTTTATTGGACGCAAATTGTGCAATCCCAAGATCTCCATAACCAGAACAAGAATGTAATTGAGTAGAAAGATTAACGCACCTGTTTTGGATCCATCGAACATAAAGCGGAAGCAGGAAAAAGTATTACCCACATATATCAAGGGGATCCACGCATCAAGTCATTCTCCTCTATCGCCCTCCGTATCACTGGCTCAATGAGGCGGCCCCCCTCACGTGCATCGTTAGGTAAACACCCCTTAGGTGAGGATACATGTGAGAATTAGGGTTAGAGGAGAGACTTGAGCACTATTTATAGAGTTTCCAGCCAGTCCCTCTCATCACAGGCCAAGCTCAACTCGGCCCACACTAGCTAGCCCATATTAGACTAATTAAGAAACCTTCTATCTCACTTTAGACCAACCCTATTTTACGGTAACCGTAAAAACAGTAAATTACAATATCAATTAATTTAGTTCACATTAGGAAAAACTCTTACATTCTCCCACTTGGACTATATTAATTGAAATCGTACCGTATGTGCGCACATTTGGTCTAGAGATAATTCTTAATAGTCAATCCTATCCCATAAAGTCTTAAACACCGAATCATGGCGGTAACTGCATGTATACACACAGAGCCTTCCATGGTCACGAATGTTCTCAACTTTATTGATATGGATTCAATATGGTAGTGTGTCAAATGGATAGCGTCTCTCATAGAGAGATCCTATTTGTCAGTCACCATTCTCTTCCCTTAGGTGTCACAAAAACTTGTGCTATAAGAGAATGCTTTATGGTTCCAATGAACCCACATGTCTTGTCCTTATGGTTAATATTTCTTTACGTATCACAAGACATATGCACAAGGCTAATAATCGGATGCCTGGATGCCCCTAGCCTTCACTCAAGGTTTATACAATCCCTTGAGACTTTATCAATATGTATTCAACATAATAACAATACATTCAAAAGGTTTTATTTAATGCAAAATTTGATACATATCAAACTGTTACAAAGTGTAACGAACACAGATGAAACATTTATCAGAGTAAAGCCAAAGTAGCTCCCACTAAACAACAATATCCGAAGATACTCCTAGATCCATACTAATGACATGTCATTCAACTACACATAGGCGTAGGCCTTTAGTTAGTGGATCTGCAATCACATCATCTGTGAAAATATATTATATTAAAACATCACATTTCTGTACTATTTGCATTTGGTCAAAAATTTTGACCACCATATATTTAAACCCATTGAGACCTCTGTAGTAAATAAATAATACTACAAATTTGTTATCTCAATACAACTGTATGGATCTATCCATAAAGTTAAAACGGTCAACTCCGTCATGAGATTCTAGAGCATAATAGCCCAAGTAACAGTATAAAAGAATGTTACTAACACTGCTTACATAGTAGAAGATGACATAAAATTTTATTTACTGCACTTACTACTAACATAAATATGTATTATGTTATTGATTGCATGTCATCTGAACAGCCAGCAAAGTTTACATTTAAATACCCTACTAACTGTAAGAATCGAACATGTCTATAAATTAGCATATAATCTCTTGTCTTCTTAAGTACCTTTAAATCTTCTTGGCAGCAACCCAGTGATCGCGTCTTGGATTTGATTAATATCTGCCTAGAAGTCCCGTCACAAAGACAACATTTAGTTTAGTGCAAATTCGAGCATACATTATACTTTTAAGTGCATTGACACAAGGTACACCATTTAATTAGATTTTCTCAATATCTAAATAAGGACAATGCGATAGATTTAGTCCATCACCCTTAACAACATGAGCAATTCCTGGCTTGCAATGATGTATATTGAATATTTCCAATATACAATCAGCAAATGTCCTCCGAGAAAATCTAATATAATATGGTAAAAACAATCCTTACAAACCTCAGTACAAAGGATATAAGATGTCTCAAGGTCACAACTTGTAAGCAAAACATCATGTACATAAAGTATGAGGAAAAATAAATTTCCTCCCACTGACTTTGCGGTATATTGAATTACTTGTTCTCAATTGAACAAAATAATAACGCTATGAAACTTTAATAATATTGTTTGGAAACTTGCTTAAAATCATGAATTAGAACTTTTCAGTCTACATACAAGTTTACTTAAATCTGCTGCAAAATCATCCAATTGCACTATATAGATTTTGTATTTATTTGGCGTAACTCCATATCAAAATAAATTATTAATGCCACATTCACTATGAAAGAATCATTTAAAAATACTAGAAAGAAATATTTATTTATTCACTATAAACAATCCACCCTCCTTTCAGAGTGAAAACTTTAGTTACCTATTTGGCTTTAAATTCCTCAATCTTTCTTTGAAATTCTTTTAATTTTGTACGCCAATTTGCAACTAATGAACTTGTAATCTTTAGGCAAGTAAGTTAGTTTCCAAACACTATGATGTTTCATAGATTGTATATCGCCTTTTATGGCATCTAATCACATACTTAATTGAGAATAAGAAACGACATTTATAAATATATCATTACATTAACCATATAGTGGATATTGTAATCATGCTCTCACAAATAGACTATATAGTCTGATGGTATAACTGATCGTCTTTCCTTAACAAATCTCCTTAATAAAGCTGCAATCACTTCATTCTGCACTTGAGAGGTTTAAGAAATTTCATTATAAACTATATCAAGAATAGTACCTTAAACCTCAGCAAGTTTAGTCTATGGTACAGGAGATTCCACAATTGTTTATATAGGCAAAGACAAAGATACAGTAACATCCATCATACTATTATCTTTAATAGTCTAAGAGCAGCTATCCTCGTCAAACTGTAGAAACTTTATAGTATATGATACCATAATTCTTGTATCTTCTTTAGGGTCTTAAAATCAATACCCTTTTAAACAATCTAGGTAAGATACAAAATAATTCCAAGTGAACCTAAATTCTAACGCATCTAATATTGGATTAGATAATCTCACTTCTACATAACACTTCTAAATTTAATATGATTCAAATAATCTATGTCCAGTGTATAACTCAAAAGAAGTTTATGAAACAACTTTGATAAGAGACACCTTTTGTATGTGAAAAAAAAAACTGCTTTCATAATATTAGCCCACAAAAAATCAGATAAATTAGTCTTACTAATCATACTCATCACCATGTTGAACATGGTGCATTTATGCCTTTCGGCCAAATCTTTTTGTCAGGATTTTCAGGTATAGTAATTAAATTACCACCCCAGAATTTACCAAGTATTTGACAAATGACCCTTTAAGCAATTTAGTATTGTCATATTTGCCAAAATACTTACCGCTACTATTAGGCCGGACAACCTTCAAGACTAATTTGAACCAGTTTATTCTTTATCTCAATCAATTTCTTTAAATAGAAAACTTTCGGAAACAACCTTTTAACCATATACGAGATGTATATGTCATTAGGATTTATACACAATCTTTGCATATGTGTCCTAATTTCAATATCAGACAAGACATAATTTCAAGCAATTAAGGCTTCCATCATCTTATAGCAGTGCAGTCCGCAGGCAAACCTCTTTTCAAGTGTTCTAGAATGGAATGCTTCATGGACAGTAAGCAAATTCAATTGCTTATTTCTCAAGCAACAAATCATATGTCCATAACTTCAAATTTGAAGCAGTAAAAACCTCAATAATAATGGAGTTATTAATCACGGAAAAGGTGACTGAAAACCAAGCAATATATATAATTAGCATCATGTGAGTACTGTGTAACTTGACGTACAAGTACACATCCAGAGAGTTACATGCATAATCATATAATCACCTTTGGGCAGAATACATGACATGCAGTTGTATACTCCCCACATGATAAGGGTTATGAGAATATATTCCAATCTTCGTGAATTCATCACCTTTGGGCATATGAATCATTAGGATCGATCACTCCTCCACCACACTATCATGTATCCCTCCATGAACCAATACACAATCACCTCCTTTGGGAGTATGACCATGCATTAGATTAGGAGACATCTCAATCATCATACGAGACTGAAATTTCTTAAACCCAATCAAGTGTGCCACTTTGGCGGTCACTACTCAATTGAATCATTGAAATTCTCTCATATCGGGGATATAAACTTTACTCCTCACATACACCATATACATGTGATTTTAACTTTAGTGATAGGGGCATCATATCACCAAAATCACATATCATGCTAATTACATTACTTTATAACAAATTAATCATATATATATATATATATATATATATATATATATATATATAGTGAACCTGAAAGACAAATTCCAATGAGATCACTGATTATAGTAACACAAGAGAATTCTCATAGAAGCAAGTTTCTTGTGCACCCCGATTATTGACTACTAAAACAACATTAAAAGAATGCCGATCCAAAGGATCTCTCACATGTTAACATCAATAGCAATACAGGGTACTCCAGATTGATAAGCTTGATAACTAATCAACTATTGCTCATGAGCTTCATACGGCAAAACATGACTCTAAGGCCAACTACTGATTTATTAAAAAATTTTAGGTAACAAATACCATTACTTCAACCAGTGGCCTATTCATTGAGTCAAACCAGATAACCAAATATCTAAAATTTAACAGTAGATACTATTGCTCTGCGTAAATATTGCCATACTCCTTTACCATAAAAATATTCAACTTAAAAGACATTAACAAGTGACCAGATGAGTTCATGTACAATATGCAGTAATTTAATTGACATGCATTATCCACATACAGCAGATATGTTAATCAGTACAATCAATTTGGTCACGAGTTCTTAAGACGTCGATCATTCAAAGATTACCAGCGTGTAAAAGAGTATGCATGAGCAATAAAAATTTCATGACTTTTACTGTTTCTCATTATCTCAAGATATATTCAATTACTATCTCATAATGATTGAATCTCATTAAGCCAGTTTCAGTTCACAATAAAGTTTGATTTTTATTGATGAATCACACCTTTATAATGATTATGTGATAATATACCTATAACCCAACACTTATATTTCCAAAATCATAGAAAATATAAGAAAAATAAGCAAAAATACACATATTTAGGGTTCTGTATATATTTTCACATCCATAAAATCATCAAACATATAAAATAAATATACCACGAGATAGGAAATCACCGTACAAGTCCAACGCCGCCAGCCACGCGCCGAACGGAGCCTCCACGCGCTCGCACGCGCCGCCTGAGTGCGCGACGCGTGGAGCACACGCGCAGGAGGCGCGTGGCAGCGCGTTGGGGCGCGTGCGACCTCCTCCAGCAATGCGCCGATGGTTTTCTTCGTCTCGTCGAGCCCAGTCCGAATATATAATTTAAGTTAATTTTTATTGAACGAAAAGTCTTGAAAATGGCAAATTAGGGCAAGATCCGCACTAATTAGGGCTAATTCGTATAAATTAGGGCAAAATCAATTGCGTTTAAATTCTAAGGTTATGGAGGCTCTGATACTACATGTTGGACGCAAATTGCGCAATCTCAAGATCTCCATAATCAGAACAAGAACGTAATTGAGTAGAAAGATTAACGCACATGTTTTGGGATCCATCGAACATAAAGCGGAAGCAGGAAAAAGGATTACCCACATATATCAAGGGGATCCACGCATCAAGTCCTTATCCTCTATTGCCCTCCGTATCACTAGCTCAATGAGGCGGCCCCCCTCACGTGCAGCGTTAGGTAAACGCCCCTTAGGTGAGGATACATGTGAGAATTAGGGTTAGAGGAGAGACTTGAGCACTATTTATAGAGTTTCCAGCCAGTCCCTCTCATTACGGGCTAGGCTCAACTCGGCCCACACTAGCCAGCCCATATTAGACTAATTAAGAAACCTTCTATCTCACTTTAGACCAACCCTGTTTTACGGTAATCGTAAAAACAGTAAATTACAATATCAATTAATTTAGTTCACATTAGGAAAAACTCTTACAGCTTTCTCTCTCCTCCTTTATGAAGAACGAATGGCCTTACGCTACAGCTTCCCTTCCCTCCTTTCTTTCCTTCTCAATTCAAAATTTTGGGTGAGAATTCACTCTCTACGTTGCGTTGCTTCTTCAGCTTGTTCCGGGGTTGGGTCATCTCTGCTCTCTGGCCCAAAGCACGTTGCTCCTCCGCCTTGCTCCGACGCTCACTCATCTTCGCTCTCTGCCCCAAAGCTCATTGCTTCTTCGGCCTACGTCGTTGTGTTCCTTCTCCGCCTTGCTCCGGTGTGGTTTCCGAGTGCAAGACGGTGAAGAATGTTCTTGCTGTAAGTCGCAGACTCCAAGCGACAAAAAGTTGCAGCTCTCTCCGATTTGGCTTCGGATTTGCTACGTTCGTGGCTCGTAACAGTGAGTGTTTTTTTTTTTCTATTTTTTTTTGTTGGTATAACAGAGAGTTGATTTGGCGAATGCTTGCTGTGACTGGCTGCGCAAGCTGCTGGTGAAGAAGATGGAGGGGTGGACCGGCATGTGTAGCAACGGAGGTGGAGAGAGCGAGTGGAGGAAGGTGATGGAGGCGTCGTGCGGAAAGATGGACGAGGAGGTTAGAGGGAATGGGGTGGACGTGTCGATGAGGCTGGCAAGGTCGACGGCGATGGTGGCGATGGTGGGGAAGGAGGTGGCGATTTGAAACTTCCAATACGATTCAATCATTTTCAGGCAATCGAATTTCTATCATTTCATTTCATCCAAATGAGATCAAGAGTTATGGCTTTCGGCAATTTGTAAGTTTTTTTTTTTTTTTTTGGTCAGTACTATTTCATTCCTACTCTACACTCATTCTCAGACTTTTGCCCTGCCTTGTGCAGGGCGTGGGAGTCGAAATTCACTCTTGAAACCTACACGTCCCCACCCCATCCTCTTATGAGAAGGTGGGATTTGAACCCCTCATCTCCCTCTTCCATGATGGAATGGTGGCCACTGGGGCGAATCTTAGTGGTTAGCAATTTGTAAGTTTGACAGTAAAGAGTGCCTAGTGATGTGGTTCTTGATCAGTTTTTTTTTAAGTGACAAATGCACTAGACGTATTAAAATTTATCACAAAAATATAATAAAGTCTTAAAATTTCTAAGATTTAATGGAGTTTTAAAATTTATCACAAAAATATAATCAAATCCTAAAATTTCAAATTTTTAATTGAGTACTAAAATTTTAAAGCTTTGTAAGTTGTCTAATTAACGGAATGGAAAGCATGTTAAATTTGGAGGATGAGCATAGTAATTGAAGAACGCCACCGCTTGTACGCGCTTCGTAATTGACCGACTTGGTGGGCATACGGTTTGCTGAGCACGATGTTGAGGAGGTTTCGCTGGATAGATCTTAAGGAAGGAATTCCGCATGAACACGATAGGATCAAACTTGTCTTGATCTTACTTTTGGTTTTTGCTTAAGGATTCTCTCGTATAATGTCATGAGTCGTAACGGCGAGAGTTATATGCGGTGAAATTGACGGAGGTTTATACATTCTTTTGGCATGTTGAGATTCATTTGGTAATGTTTGTATTTCGAAAAATAATTTTTTTTTCAAAAATAATCTTTTTCAATTTCTATTCATTGGAATAATTTTTGAATAAAAAAAGACGTTTAGTAACTACACAAAAATTCTATTCTCAGAATAGTAAAAGAATAGGAATATATTTGGTACAATTCACAACATTTATTATAATGTAGAATTTCTTTTCCTTGGGATTCATTTAATAACGCCTCTATTTCGAGAAACAATTTCTTTTTAAAAATAGTCTTTTTTCTATTTCTATTCCCCTAAATAACTTCTCAATAAAAGAACGCGTTTAGTAACTATACAAAATATCTATTATCGGAATGGTAAAATAATATGAATATGTTTGGTACAATTCACAAAATTTATTATAATGTATAATTTCTCTTAATTTTTTCCATATTCTTCCTTACGGCCCATTGCTGATGACCACCAATGGCACCGCCCGCCACTCGTCACCATCGGTCGCCATGGATCTATAGTAAACCGCGGTTGTTGGTGGCAGTGAACAGTGGGCAGTGGTAATCAGTGGCGGCAGGCGGTGTCGTTGGTGGTCATCCATGGTGGGGGTGGTCGATGGCAGTGACATCGACATCGACAATCATTGGCGACGACAACGTTTGGCAACGATAACAGTAGGTCAACAATGGTGGGCAACGATGGTTGGTCAGCGGTAGGTGACAGACGATAGAGGGGGTGGTAGTCAATAAAGAAGAAAAGAAAAAAAAAAGAAAAAAGAAAAAAGAAAATAACTTATTTCTATAAATTATTTTCGAGAATAAGAAATTACTTTTTTCTACTTTTTGTTTTTATTCAAAATCTATTCCTCAACCACTTTTCTATTTCAAGGATTAAAAAAATTAATGATGTTACGAAACGGATTTTTTTTTTTTTTTGTTCTAAGGAACAGAAGAATAGAAATTATGAAAATAGAAACGTTACCAAATAAGGTCTCGATGGTTAGATGGGATAAGAACAAACGACAATATGCCAATTTGCCAACTAGAAAATGATATATTGTATCTTCCAGCAATGTGCTCCATCACTAATTGTAAAAAAGAAAATTATCAAAACAATTCTAAACTTATTGCAATTTTTTCAATTTAATAATAATTTTTTTTTGTCAATTCAATTTTAAATATTTTGCATTTGTGCTAATTCAATCTATCCTATCAATTTTGGTAAATGGGTGCTAATATGGATGCTAGTCGACAATGGCTATTTAGTCAATGCTGATGTGTCAATTTTTAATATATTTTTATTATTATTTGTTTCTCTCTATTTCTTTTTCTCTTTTCTTCTTCCGTTGGCCAGTAGCTAGAGGCTAGGGCTAGTGAGGTCGACCTCACGATGCTAGCCAAGGTCTCGCCTAGCCAAATTTGGGCAATCTTGACCTTGCCTAGCGATAATGAGGCTAGCCTTTACCTTTTGCCCTTGCTGTTGTGGTGTTGGCCAAGGTCTCGCCCAACTAGATTTGGGTGAGGACAAGCCTCGCCATGGTTGGCCAAGGCTCGGCCTCACCAGCGGCCAGGTTGACCTCGCTTGGGTTGGGTGAGGCCCACCTGGCCACTGGCAAGGCTTGCCCAACCCCGCTGAGGCTTGGCCTCGTTGGTGGCTAGGCGAGCCTCGCTTAGCCACCGGCTCACCTGGCCATCGGCGAGGCTTGCCCAGCCTTGGCCACTAGCGGGGTTGGGTGTTGCGAGGCAAGCCTAGCTCCGGCGAGGCTGGGCGAGCCTCGCCGGGGCCAAGCGGGCCTTGCCCAACCATCGACAAGTTCGCCAGACCGATTCCAACGACTGGCAGCAGCGTATGGTGGGGGACGGCGGCGGACAGTGGCGACGGGATGACGGTCGATGGTGGCGGGACGACGGTCGATGAAGAAGAAGAAAAGAGAAGAAGAGAGAATATAAGAATAAAACGAGTTGGTTTTGATTCTTTGATTTATTTCTGGAACAAGAATCAACTTTTTTTTTTTTTAATTCTTGATTCTGTGCCAAATCTACTTTCGGGAACAAAAAAATAGAAATTTGTTTCCAGGAACAAAAAATTTACCAAACACGATTTTATTCAAAAAAAATCCCCAAAAACAAAAAATCATAATCGAGTACTATTTGGATGATTACCAAGCAGTCCCTTAGTAGTTTAGTATTGTGCAGCAAGCGGCTTTGATGCGTCACCATCAAAGCTCAACTTTAGTCCTTGTTCTGATTTGACTGTCTGACTCAGATGATTTATGCCCGGACATAACCGTGGGATTAATTTATACCAAGGCCAGTCGAATGTTATACCACGTTTGGCGCAATGAAATATAACGGGAAAAAATAAAACGAAGTTGAGGAAGGAATGAAATAGAAGAAGCATTATAATTCTTGTAGTTGCTTGTTACGATGGAATAAGGTAAAAGGAATTTGTCGATTCCTTTTTTTGGGTTGAAAAAATTGAAATGGTATCGAAATGTCTAAAATATCTCAAAAATGTAATATATGAGGAAGAAAATAAGGGAAGCGCTCAAAGTAATTGTTGTGATGATGTTATTATTATCAAGGTCATTTTCATGGGTGGAGCCTTGAAGTGGGCATTTTTCCTCCTTATTTGGTGGAATGCTCATGTTATGCAAGGAGGTTATGCTCAGGGTCAAAGAGGTTAGCTTTCGATATACGAAACAACAATAGACAGCAAATAAAAATGACATATCAAGAAAACAGTCGCCAATAAATGAGCAATATAGATCGGCCTTAGTAGCAGGATTGTTCGTAAGTACTTATGGATAGAGAAAGCAGCAGTAGGATGGATGATCACTTATGTCATCTAAACTTAGAATTTTCAAGTCTTGGTTAGCTGTCAACACATTCGATTATGTCTCCTCTCTCCTTCAATTGGGTTGAGTTGCATATAAAGTTTACTCTTATTTTATGATAATAACAATTCATGTTTCGAAGTTAATTACTGTATGGCTTTCTTAATACTACTGTTATGAATATGCATTCTAAATCTTTCAGAAGAAATAATAGGGGAAATGTAATGACGCTCGAAATAAATATTCATATTGGAATAATTTTGTTCTATCGAACACATTCTCATTTGAACAACATGAGACAAAACACGAATTGTAGAAAGACAAATCCGAATACAATATAACGCGGTACACAATTTCATATATTAATAAGAATTAACATATATAACAATTTTTCATCCTAATTCAATTATTCAATATTGGTGGAGGAAATTACAAGAATTGCTTACAATTATTGAATGCCAATATTTTCTCACCAGTTAGGCCCAACCGTACCACTTTCCCTTCACGTGGCTAGTACTTCTAGTTCTTAATGAAAAGACGGAAATCAAGAACGGATTTGCCTATTCATCCCGCATAGACAGACATCATCAAGTTTTTTATGGTCGAAAGACATCATCAAGTTAAGACGCACGATACCTTAAGGAAAGAGACGGGGAGCGCCTAGCAGAAGAGAGATAGGGAAAATGGAAGAGGAAGCATGGAACTTCATCAACGTGTGGCTCATAGTCCTCTCGTGCGTGTGCTACTGCTACTTCGTCTCCTCTAGCCTCCCGCCGGGCAAGCTTCGGCTCTTCTCTCTCCTCCCCATCTTCTCCCTCTTCGCCGCGCTCCCCCTCCAGCTCTCCACTGTCCTCCCCACCGGCATCACCTCCTTCTTCATCACCTGGCTCGCCTCCTTCAAGCTCCTCCTCTTCTCCTTCAGCAAGGGCCCCCTCTCCTCCAGTCTCGATTCCCATCCCAACCCATCGAAGTCCCTCTTCCTCTTCATACTCTTCACATGCTTCCCTATCAAAATTAGGCAAGCGCAAGACTACCCCGTTAGATGTAAATCGCGCAATCCCAAGATCTCCATAACCAGAACAAAAATGTGCATAATTGAGTAAAAATATTAATGTACCTATTTTGGGATCCATCGTTCTTAAAGCGGAAGTGAAAACATAATGTTCCATGCACAAGTCATTATCCTCTATTGTCTTCCATATCACTAGTTTAATGAGGCAGTCCCCTCACATTTAGCGTTAGGTAAACACTCCTTAGGTGATGATACATATGAGAATTAGAGTTAGAGGAGAGACTTGATCACTATTTATAGAGTTTCTAGCCAAACCTCCTCATTACGGGCCAGGCTCAACTCGGCCACACTAGCTAGCCCCATATTAGACTAATTAAGAAACATTTTATCTCACCTTAGACCAACCCTGTTTTACGATAACTGTAAAAATAATAAATTATAATATCAATTAATGTAGTCCACATTAGGAGAACTCTTACATTTTCCCACTTGGACTATATTAATTGAAATCGTATTGTATATGCGTACATTTGGTCTAGAGATAATTCTTAATAGTCAATCATATCCCATAAAGTCTTAAACACTGAATCATTGCGGTAATTGCATATATATACACAAAGCCTTCTATGGTCACGAGTGCTCTCAACTTTATTGATATTGATTTAATATGGTAGTGTGTCAAATGGATAACATCTTTCATAGAGAGATCCCATTTGTTAGTCACCATTCTCTTATTTTAGGCATTACAAAAAAACTTGTGGCAATAGAGAATGTTTTTATAGTTACAATGAACCCATATGTCTTATCCTTACGGTTAACATTTCTTTACGTATCACAAGACATATGCACAAGGCTAATAACCGAATGCCCCCAGTCTTCACTCAAGATTTATATAGTACCTTGAAATTTTATAAATATGTATTCAATATAATAACAACATATTCAAAATTATTTTATTGAATGCAAAAGTTGATATATATCAAACCATTACAAAGTGTAACGAACATAGATGAAACATTTATCAGAATAAAGCCAAAATAACTCCCACTAAAACAACAGCATCTCACGATGCTCCTAGGCCCATACTAATGACATGTCACTCAAATACACATGAGTGTAGGCCTTTAGTTAGTGGATCTATAATCACATAATTTGTAGAAATATATTATATTATAACATCACATTTTTTTACCGTTTCTTTATGATAAAAAATTTTGACCGCCATATATTTAGACCCATTGAGACCTCTATAGTAAATAAATAATACTACAAATTTATTGTCTCAATACAACCATATGAGTCTATCCATAAAGTTAAATACAATCAACTCCTTCATGAGCTTTCGGAGCTTAATGGCCCAAGTAACAACCTAAAAGAATATTACAAACTCTGTTTACATAGTAGAATATGACATAGAACTTTATTTACTACACTTATTGTTAACATAAATATATATTATGTTATTGATCACATATCATCTTAACAACCGACAAAATTTACATCTGAATACCCTAATAGCTGTAAGAATTGAACATGTTTGTAAATCAGCATATAATCTCTTGTCTTATTTAAGTACCTTAAAATCTTCTTGTTAGTCCTGAATTTCACTGATACTTGCCTAGAAGTCCCATCGCAAAGACGATGTTTAGTCTAGTGCAAATTTGAGCATATATTATACTTTCAAGTGTATTGACATAACGTATACCATTTAACTAGATTTTCTCAATATCTAAATAAGGACAATATAATTGATTCAGTCCATCACCCTTAACGAAGGAACAATTCCTAGCTTGCAATGATGTATATTAAATATTTCCAAAATACAATCAACAAATGTCCTTTGAGATAAATCTAATAAAATCCAATATTTATATGGCGAGAACAATTCTTACGAACCTCAGTAGAAAAGACAAAATATGCCTCAAGGTCACTACTTGTAAACAAAATATCATGTATATAGAGTATGAGAAAAATAAATTTCATCCCACTGACCTTGCAATATATTGAATTACTTTATTCCCAGTTAAACAAAATAACAACATTATGGAACTTTTAATAATATTTTCTTGAAATTTTCTTAAGACTATGAATAAGACTTTTCAGTCTATACACAAGTTTACTTGAATTTGCTGCAAAATCTTCCAGTTGCATTATATAGATTTTGTATCTATTTGACGTAACTTCATATCAAAAAGAGCTATTAATGCCATGTTCACTTTGAAAGAATCTTTAAAAAATATTAGAAAAGAATAATTATTTCTTCACTATTAACTATCCATTCATCTTTCAGAGTGAAAACATTAGTTACCATTTTGGCTTTAAATTTCATAATCTTTCTTTGGAATCCTTTTAGTTTTGTATACCAATTTGCAACTAATGAGCTTGTGATCTTTAGGCAAGTTAGTATGTTTCCAAACATTATGATGTTTCATAGATTGTATATTGTCATTTATGGCATCTAATTACATACTTGATTGAGGATAAGAAACAAATTTATTTATGTTGCTAAATCAACCATGTAGTGGATATTGTAGTCATGCTCTCACAAATAGACTATATAATCTATCGAAATAATTGATTATCTTTTTCTAACAAATCTCCTGAGTAAAGCTACAACCACTTCATTCTATACTTGAGAGGTTTAAAAAAAAATTCATCATAAATTATATAAAAAATAGTACCTTAAATCTCAACAAGTTTAGTCTATGGTACATGAGATTCCATAATTATCTGTATCACAATTATTTGTATAGGCAAAGACAAAGACATAGTGTTTTTTCATCGTACTATTATCCTTAATAGTCTGAGAGCAGCTATCCTTTACAATTACGTCGAACTGTAGAAACTTTACAGTAAGTGATTCCATAATACTTGTACCTTCTTTAGGGTCATAAAATTGATATCCATTTTAACAATCTGGGTAAGATACAAAATAATTCTGAGTGGATCTAAATTCCAATGACATGACACCTCTAAATTTCATATGATTCAAGTAATTTATGTTTAGTTTATAACTCAAAAGAAGTTTATGAAACGACTTTTGTATGTGAAAATATTGCTTTCAAAATATCAACCCATAGAAGACTGGATAAATTAGTCTTATTAATCATACTTATCACTATGTTTAATATGGTGCATATGCCTTTCGGCCAAATCTTTTTGTCAGGATTTTCAAGCTTAGTAATTAAGTTACCACCCTAGAATCTACCAAATATTTGACAAATGATCCTTTAAATTATTTTGCATTATTATACTTGCCAAAATACTCACAACCACTATTAAGCCTAACAACCTTTTAAGACTAATTGTAATTATTTTATTCTTTATCTCGATAATTTTACTTTCACAATAATCTATAGAAGTCTATAAATAATCGTTAAAAGTAGATAGAATATCAACATCTTCAACTTTTCTACTATTTCTTTAGACATGTGTGAGATTATTCCTTAAATAGAAAATTTTCGGAAACAACCTTTTTAACCATATACGAGATCTATATGTCATTAGGACTTAAACATAATCTTTGTAAATGTGTCATAAATTCGATATTAGACAAGATATAATTACGAGCCACTAAAGCTTTCATCATCTTATAGCAGTGCAGTTCACAGGCAAACTACATTTTAAGTTTCTTGAATGGAACGCTTCATGAACAGTAAGCAAATTTTATTGCTCTTTTCCCAAGCAGCAAATTATATGTCCACTACTTAAAATTTGAAGTAGTAAAAATCTTAATAATAATGGAGTTATTAATTACATAAAAGGTGACTGAAAAAACAAGTAATGTATATAATTAGCATCATGTGAGTACCGTGTAACTTGATGTATAAGTACACATCTAGAGAGTTACATGCATAATCATATAATCACCTTTGGGTAGAATACATGATATGCAGTTGTACACTCCCCACATGATATCGGTTATGAGAATATATTCTAATCTTTGTGAATTCACCACCTTTGGGTGTATGAACCACAAGAATCAGTCACTCCTCCACCACACCATCATGCATCCCTCCGTGAACTAATACACAATCACCTCATTTGGGAGTGTGATCATGCTTTTAATCAGGAGACATTTCAATTATTATATGAGACCGATATTTCTCAAACCCAATCAAGCGTGCCACTTTGGCGGTCACTACTCAATTGAATCCTTGAAACTCTCTCATACCAGGGATATAAACTTTATTTCTTACATACACCATATACATGTGATTTTAATTTTAATGATATGAGCAGCATATCACTAAAATCCCATATGATGCTAATTACATTACCTTATTCATTAATAAAAATTAATCATATATATAACCCGAAAGACAGACTCCAATGAGATCACCAATTACAGCAACACAAGAAACTTCTCATAACATAGAAGCAAGCATCTCTTGTGCACCCCGATTATAGACTACCAGAACAACATAAAGAATGCTGATCTAGAGAATCTATCAAAAGTTAACATTAATAGCAATATAGGGTACCACAGATCGACAAGCCTAACAATTGATCAACTATTGCTTGTGAGTTTCATAAGGCAAAAAATGAATCCAAGGCCAACAATTGATTTATTAGCCAATTTTTTTTAAAGTAACAAATTATCATTGTAATCAACTAGTGGCCTATTAATTAAATCAAACTAGAGAACCAAATATCTAAACCTTTAACAATAGATATTATTGCTCTCTGTAAATGTTATCATACTCTTAATCAATAAAAAATATTCAACTTAATGGAGATTAACCAATAACCATATGAGTTTAGATACAATATGTAATGACTTAATTGATATGCAATACCCACATTCAGCAGATGTGTTAATTAATACAATCAGTAAGGTCACAGGCTCTTAAGACGTCCATCATTAAAAGGTTATCAACATGTAAAGGAGTATGCATGAGTAACTAAAAGTTTCATAACCTTTTACCGTTTCTCATTACTTCAATACATAATTCAATTACTATCCCATAATGGTTGTATTTCATTAAGCCAGCTTCAGTTCACAATAAAGTTTAATTTTTTTTAATGAATCACACCATTATAATGTTTATGTGATAGCATACCTGTAACCCAACACTTGTATTTCCAAAATAACAGAAAATACAAGAAAAATACGCAAAAATACACGTATTTAGGGCTTTGTATGTATTTTAACATCCATAAAATCATCAAACATATAAAATAAATACATCACAAGATAGAGAATGAACATATGAATCGAACGCCGCTAGCCATGCGTCCATTCGATGCTCCACGCGCCTGCATGCACCGCCTAAGTGCATGGCGCATGGAGCCCATGAGCAGGCGTATCTTAACTGGTCAAAATCGGTCCAACTGGTAGAGGTTCGATCGGTTCCCGATTCGACTGGTTGACCGGTTCGGTCAACTGTTGACCGGGTCAGGTCAGGTCAACAAGTTGGGTTGGGTCGGGTTGGCCGCTAATTGGGTCCGATTGCTAACGTCACTATGGTGTCAGCATACACACGTGTCGCACGTGCAAGCCACGCCCCGCGCGTGAGGGCGCGTGACCGCACGTGGGGCACGTCTCCTACACCCTGACGGCTCGTGGCCGCGTGTGAGGGCACGTGCGAAATCCTCCGGCGATGCACCGTCCACAGATTTGCTCGTCTCGTCGAGCTCAGTCTAAATTTATGATTTAATTTTATTTTTATTGAACAAAAAATCACGAAAATCACAAAGTAAGGCAAAAATTTTATGCGTTTGAGTTCTAGGATTATGGTTGTTCTGATATTACATGTTGGATGCAAATTACACAATCCCAAGATCTCTATAACCAAAACAAGAACATGCATAATTGAGTAGAAAGAATTAACGCACCTGTTTTGGGATCCATCATTCTTGAACTGGAAGCGGAAACACAATATTCCAAGCGCAAGTCATTCTCCTCTATTGCCCTCCGTATCATTGGTTCAATGAGGCGGCCCCCTCACGTTTAGCGTTAGGTAAATGCTCCTTAGGTGATGATACATTTGAGAATTATGGTTAGAGAAGAGACTTGAGCACTATTCATAGAGTTTCCAGTCAGGCCTCCTCATTACGGGCTAGGCTCAACTTGGCCCACACTAGACAGCCCCATATTATACTAATTAAGAAATCTTCTATCTCACTTTAGACCAACCATGTTTTACGGTAATTGTAAAAAAAGTAAATTATAATATCAATTAATGTAGTCCACATTATGAAAACTCTTACATACCCATCATCTCCAAACCCCCAAATTGCCCCTCAATTTGCCCTCAAAACTGCTCCTTTGCGAGATCTCAATCCTTGTGTACGATCACCAGGACAAGCTGCTATTGCAAGTTGGGCATGTTTATTCGGTTTCCTATGTCGAATTCGAATAAGAATTGAGGTCGATGTTGATGTCTATTCATGTTACTGCGAGAGTTTGTTTATTTTCACGGGTTCCTGTTATTTTCAAATTAGTTGCAATTGACTTCATTTCATTTGTGTTGGAATCAGGGAACTGTGCTTGTAGGGGCACCCGAAGCGGGTCCTGCTTCTCTATCCGTGCATGCTTTATCTCTACATCGACATGATCGTGGGGCTGAGCAATGCTGCCGTGCGCCGTCCTCGGCGTCAAGCTTCAGATGCCCTCCGACGAGCCCTCCCTTTCCACATCGTTCCAAGATTTCTGGGGCCGGAGGTGAAACCTCACCGTGACCAACGCCCTGTGGCACACCGTGTACAAGCCCCTGAAGTCGTTCCTCAAACCGCACTTGCAGGCCGCGTGGGCGACGGCGGCTGTGGTCATGGCGGCGTTCCTCGTGTCCAGGCTGATGCACGAGCTGCTGTACTATGACGTGACACGTGCGAGGCCTACTTGGGAGGTGACGGGGTTCTTCGTGCTGCACGGGGCATGTGTGGTGGTGGAGGTGGCGGCGAAGGCGGCGATGGGGAGAGGTGGAGGCTGAGCAGGGCGGTGTTGACGCCGCTGATGGTGGGGTTCATGGCGGCGACTGCCATGTGGCTGTTCTTCCCGCAGCTGATCAGGAACGGGGCGGACGCGAGAGCCATTAAAGAGTGCAAGGCTTTCGTGGAGGGCCTGAGGCCCAAGTTCTGACACGCGGTACGAGGCATTTGGGGTAAATTTAATGTGCACAACGTTGTTCTTACGAAATCGGTTAATCACATTTCAAAAAATTTCAAAGCTAACATTGGGTCCTCAATTACTGGGAAAAAAAAGTGACATTGGTCTTTAAGAAAACACAATCTTTAGTCTATGCATATGCTTCTCATAATGTAATTAATTATGTATGACTTTCACTACATTCACATTCAATGAATCGATACAAAAATTAACCCAAATAGTTGCTCATCATAATCTTTTTTGTTACTCATTATTCTATTGGTCAGGATAATGAATGCGGTCCTTCATTCCCAATGATGCTTTTCTTTTGTCTATTGGTCGTGCAATTAGACCTACTTGGAAGATTGTATAATTGTCTTAATGTGGTGCGGCATTGTTATCATATGTATAGAAATACAATTTGCTCTTCAACCATGTAAATTCCAACTCTCACTAATAAAAAAATTGCCCTTTGAAGCTCGATAAAATTACATTCCTACTGTCATGAGTTTTTGGACAACCTATTTGCTCCATTTTGTCGGAGATTGTATTGTTACTCTTTCAAATAATGTTATACTAGGATCAGTCTACTATAACATGAAGACATCAAGTTCTTATGCTTAGAATCGTCGGATCATCACAATTAAGTTTCAGCCACTGATCATTAACGGTTGAGAGCCATTATTGGGGATGCCTCACAGCATAATAGCCTAGTTCATATAACTAGGTTGCCAAGAAATTTGTTGAACTAGAATTTAGGTTCAGAGAATGTTTATGCTCCATGGTAGATGCTCATTCCTTTAGAGCGATGCAAAATTGAATAAAAAGTGAGGACGTAATTACAAACAGCTTAAGTTAGGGGACTGCGCAAATAAAATCAAATTTGAGGACTAAATAGAAAAAAGAGTGCAAGTTGCAACGATCCAAAAGTGGTACTCTTTCGGGGAAAACTCCATCTCAACTTTATATGTCCCTTTATTCTTCCTCTTTTTTGTGTTTTGTTTTTTTGTTTTTATCTTATATTTCCCTCACTTTAGAGTCCTCCAATTTGCACTTTAATTTTCGTTAACAGATTTCGATTGGGCCAAAATGCCACTACTCTTTAAAAAGTGCCAAACGTACTTTCTAAGCCCACCTCGATCTTCTTTTATTGAGAGAAGGTAACATACGGCACAGTATTCAATGGTTAGGCAGCATGACATCATAAGCTAACTTTAGCATTAATTTTTTTTTCAAATCCAATAAAAATTGATACTTGTTCATGACGTGGCACATAAATGAAAAAATCTTTCTCTGGTCGCAACAGTGGGGGAATCTCTCTTTCTTTGCCCTGTTCTGTTGCAGCAAATGGACGAGCCGCAACAAGGTGAGTGGCTTGGCCATGGACGGCAACGACTGCGAGCCACCGCAATGACGAAGGGATGGCTCGGCCATGGATGTGCGGTAGTGGTCGGCTTGGATGCAGTGCCGGCGACTCTGCTGGTGACTCTGATGGAGGGAGTGGCCGTGGATGGAGAATGAAGAGGAGACCAAAAGAGAAGGGCTGGTTTTTAGTTCTTTTATTTGTTTGCCACGTCATAGACATGTCAATTATTCATTGGATTTCAGTACAAAAATGCATGCCACATCAGCTTATGATGCGATTTTAACTAATCACCGAATAATTTCTAGCAATATATAAAAAATTATAGAAATAGCTTAGAGTGCGTTTGATTGGATTTCTGGGGAAAGTTTTGGAAAAATGCAAAAGATTTTAAGTTAGAAAAAATTTCAAAAATGAAAATTATGTTTGTTAAATTATAATCTAAAAATCCATTGTGAAGTACTTTTGAGTAAAATAGTATTTGAATAAGAATTTTAATTATTTAAGAAAAGAAAAAATAATTGGCCCTTTGCTGACTAAGGGCAGACCATCGCCGACTAAGGGCAGACCATCGCCGATAATCCAGATCTATTGTTGATAATCGTCGTCTAAGGTCACAATACCTCATACAGCCTCTGGAGACTATTGGCAAGAGCCACTTCGGGTCGAGTGACCCTAGCGCGGGTCATGTGCTACTAGGGGTCATGTGACCTTCGTAACCCCTTACAACTCTGAAGGTCACTCGAACCCAATGAGGGCCAGCTAGGTCATGCAACCTTTAGAGCCGTAACAACCTGCATAACCCGTTACAGCTCGAAAGGTCACTCGAATCCAACGAGGGCCAGTTGGGTCTTGTGACCTACATAACCCCTTACAGCTTTGAAGGTCACTCCAACTTGACAAAGCTAGTTGGTTCACACGACCCTCGCTAAGGGTTGCTTGATCCCAACAAGGGCTAGTTGGGTTTCTCGACCCCAAGTAGCCCCTTGCCGGGGTCACGCGACCACCGAGGGTTGTCCGCCGTCTAGATTAGGCGACCTCATCAAACCTCGTGTGGGTCGTGCAACCTAGATGATACTTGCCTACACGGTCACTTGGGTTGTTGCGACCCTACCGGCCTCTCTTTAGCTTGTTGTTGGCCTCTTGTAGCCACATGCAACCACACTGACTGACCCCAATGGAGAAAAAAGATGAACAATCACAAATAAGGGTAAGGATAGTTTTGGAAGATTTTTTTTTTCTTTTAACAAACCCTAGGCTTCTTGCATGCCGATAAGGCTGACTTTTCCTCAAGGTGGGTGCCAAGAATTTTACCAAACACCCAATATTTGATCCAAAGAGCTTTGGATGCCTAAAGTCCCTTCCCAATGTCTTTTTCTAGATGCAACCTTAATAACTAGCCCCACACAAGTTATAAAACCGGGTCCTTTGCGCATGGTCTTGTATGCCGAGACGCAGACGTTCCGGCCGTTCAATAGCGAGGCATCGTGCGATCTTTCTGCCTAATGAACGAATAGATTAACACAATCTTGTTTGACGTTGCTTGAGGCGGGATTAAGGTCGACGGGTAGCATGCAGTCGCGGGGGTTATAAACCTGCACCTGGCCAATTTCCCCGTCCCTGCGGACGAGCACCAGGAGATCCTGGAAGACACTCGAGTTGCCATTGGACCGAACAATGTCGATTTGAGCCGGATCGTGCATTTTCGCGTCGCTGTCTTTGCATTCGTTTGAAGACCTGTCAAGCAGTATCACTTCTCCGGCGAGATGGTTGGATGAGCCGACGGAGATGCTTACGTTTGGTGAGTCAAAGAGGACGTATGTTCGATCAAACTGGAGGAATTTGAAGACGGTTCTTCGTTTGTTCGAATGCCTTTCAAGCACGTCTTCCGTAGGGAGTGTATGGCTGAGTGCTTCAAGAGGAGAAACTTACTACTTATGTCCACTTCGCCGCTCCGAAGCTATGCATACTTATTAGCTAATTAATTCTATTTGTTTATCCCCTACATTCACAGTTAATAGGGAAAATGATAATGATAAGCGCCTTTGAACCAAGTACAGATGTACATTCTTGTATAATAATTTCGTTGCAAGCCAGACTTTTTCACTCTTTTTGCTCATTCCTTTTACTGATTACACGTTCGCATCTTCGAGAAGTACTATGATTCCGCAAGATGTTTCAAATATATGCCATTTTCCATAGAATGCATATCCATCGGCCATCAGTACATGAAGTATCAGCAAATACTAAACAGGGGCAATATCATCTTCCTTGACGTATAGAGAGCTCGGAGCTTTATTAGTCACACACTTTCCCTTACACACTGTACTAGCTAGGAGGTGCAACATATGGCACTTCAGTAGTTTTCTAGTTATTTCAGGGTATATTAATTTCTTCTTTCTGTTGGCCATTGTGACAATGCTTCTTCCCATGATCACTGGGGCCACCATGGCTGCCATGCCCATGGTGAGATAGCTAGTATAAGCACCTAGAGGGGGGGTGAATAGGTGCACAAATAATTTCTCGAAATACGGAAGCGATTCTAGGCAAACGATAGAAAGGAAGTTCTATTTTGATAATAAAATACGATCAAAGTAAAGTAAAGAATAGGGAAGAGAAAATTGAACACAAGGTTTATAGTGGTTTGGCTTATTCCAAGCCTACGTCCACTCTTCCGCACTGACAGCCCACCGGCTGGATTTCACTATGAACAAAAGAGAAGTTATAGCACAGCTTTTCCTTGATTCCACAGTGTAGATATTCTACCACACTTCCTTAAGGTTTCTCACGAATATAGACTCTCTTTTGTTTATAAGATTTCGCTTAACAAATGAATTGACTAAGAACAAGGAGCTTCAGATTTTGGAATTCTTCTATCGTGCACACTTTTGAACAACTAGAACGTCTTCCTTATATACTCTTTCATGCCATCATACCCGTTGGCACTTACCAAAGGAATTTCTCCAATCTACCCGTTGGACGGAATCAATTAGGAAGATCATTCGAGCTATTAAAGGAACATGTCGATAGCCCATCAATCATGTTCGTCCATACAATCAGGATCTCCGTTTCCATAAGTAGAATCTTCCAAGTATACTTTGCCAATCATCAGATCCTTAATCTTCGAATCAATTATGATCAAATAAAGGATTCTGTCATGTCATATCCAGCCAAGAGATCCTCTCCAGTCGATAAGGTCACATCCTTAATGAAACATCCAGTTCTGGATAGTATTTTTTCAACGGATTAGAAATTGTCAATGAGGATAGACTTTGAGTCTTGAGTCTGGCTGTCTGGAGGTCTTCAGACTTTAAATAGCAGAGTCTGCAAGCTTTCAGACTAGACTGATGGAAACGTATTGTCATCTTCAAAAGACTTCAAGAGGATTTCTCCAACAATCTCCCCCTTTTTGATGGTGACAAAACTTTCCTACAGATTTGGAAAACTTTGACCTGCAAAACATTTCTCAAACACATATGCATATCTTATAGAGATAAATGGCTAGATGAATAACACTAGAATCTGCTACTACAGAAAATATGTTAGTCTAGTATGCAATAAAGCAATCCATAAGATATCAATAGTAGTTAATAATAAGCAATCAAATCCAAATCCCAAATTTATTCCACATCCAGACACATAAGTCAATTCAAAACAAACCACAAACCAAACAAGCCAAAAGCTCAACAAATTTAAGTTCAAAGTTTTTCAAATCTCGCAACTCTCCCCCTTTTTGTCAGCATAAAAAAAAAGGTTGAGATGAAAATGGAGTGGAGTCAAGAATGCTTGGGAACACGAACAAACTGGAAATCTCCCATTGACTGAACGATGCCTTCCAGCCTTTTCAAGTCTTCCTTTAGTTGTGCAACATCCTCACCCTTAGCATTAGCCTGAATTTGAAGAGAAAGGGCTTGGATATGATCATTCAATGAACCCGAAGAAGCTTGACATGCATTCTGCAAGTTCTGAACTTCGCATCCCAATGCATATATCTGACCTTGCATCTCCAAGAGAATATCCATAACTCTGCGAAAATCTGCTAAATTATCGGTTTACGTACTGGCGTCGGCACGATCAGATGGAGTAAATGCAGACGATGGTAGATTATCATAATCACGCAGATTTGGCGATGAAACATCATGGCCTTCCTCAGGAAATTGAGAGGCATAAATGTCCTTTGGATCTGCTGGAGATCGACTGACTCCTCACTGGTAGCAGGATATAAGGACATTCCTCTTTTCTCTTGGTCTCCCCCTGTTTCCATGCCTTCAGGTGGAGAAGAGTGCTCCTCATGTTCTCCTTCTTCTTGATCTCTTTTCTCTTCTTCTTCTTTTTCAACTCGCTCTTTCTCAGCATCTCTTTCTTCTTCTTCTTCTTCTTCTTCTTCCTCCGTTTCTTTTTCCTCTGCTTCTTTCTCTTCTCTTTCTTTTGTCCGCTGTTCTGAGTCTTTCTCTGGAACATAACGACTCAGATTCTTCAATGCCATTGCAGAAATAGTGATGTTTTCCTCATCATCTTCATCCTCAACGATGAGAGCTCTTCTTCTCTTGGATGGAGCATTCATGGGCTCCTTCCCTTTTCTTTTTGTTGCAGAAGAGATTTGATGAGTTTTGACTGGAGTCTTCTCCTTGAATTTCTCTAACGCCTTGCTTAGTTCCTTCAGAAGCATCTTAGTCACCATTTTCAGTCCTACCACCATATGATCACACGATCGAGCACAAAGAATTTGCGGAGGCTGAATGTTAAGATGTCTGAATAACTTCGTCACAAGACCTGGATAAGGAAGTTTACCTCTGTCCTTCATCACTGCCCTATACATGTGGAACATAATAGTGTGAGGAAGTGAAAACCTTTTCCCAAAGATGATGGCATACATCAACTTTGCCTTTAAACTTGAAACATCAGTCTTGGAAGTTGATTTTGGTCTGAGGCAATTGATCACAATCTTGTGAAGCAAGATATTGAATGCACTCATCATTGAGTAGGAAATCTTTTCCTTTGTTCTCCTGTCCTTAACAAGTTCCAATGTAGCATGAGCAATAGAAACTTTGATCCGTTGATATCTTCCTCTCTCAACTCCTAACACATCTGCTAGCATATCCATATCCACTACAAAGTCTTGATCTTTGATACTGAAAGAGAATCTATTCGCATCCAAGAAACTAAGATTTGAATAGAAATATGCAGTTAGTTGAGGATAGGCCTCTGTGGTGTCAGAGCATAATTTTTCAAGTTGAAGATGACCGAACTTTTCCCTCAAGTTCACATTCATAGCATCCAGAAAATCAAAATCCACACTCCTAAGGTTTATCACCCCACGCTTCAGCAGTTTTGAGTATAGATCATTCTGTTCCTTCGATCTAAACAACTCTCCCCTTTTTCCTCGATTTTCTACTGCAACACCCATTCTCGGTTGAAATTGGCTGTATAATTTGTCATCATCATTCCCATCTATCGGATTAAATCCCCAATCACGAGGATCACTTGGGATATTCGCAAGGGTTTCTTCTGCCACCCCTTTACGAGCAATTCCCAAACTTTCCATTTTTCGCAAAAGGATATATTCATTTCCATATTCTTTGTCCTTAAGAAAATCATCGACATAGTTCAATGGAGTACCAATCCCTTTTAAAGCACGATACAGCTTATAAATAAAAGAGGGCCTTTGAACTCTTACATGATCTGCATCTTCAATGATTTCTTCCTTTTGTTGATGATCAACATCTTGAGGACTAGATGGAGGAGAATGACGCTGCTGAGAATGTTGTGGGCTCTGCTGCTGATTTGGAGACACTTCTTCTTCTTCAGTGAGATCGAAGTGTGTAGGCCCCTCACTCATTCGCCGTGGTCCCCTGCTTGCGATCCTCGAAGACTTTCTTGAAGACGACATCTTTCTTAGTCTTTGAAAGATTCCTTGCTTGACTTTCCCAAGAAAGATGACAACTTTTTCAAAGATTAAATAAGAGAGGAAAACAAGAATGGAAGATTGGTGCTTTTTAGGGTTTTGGAGTTAAGCGAAGAGAAACCGACTGTATATAAGACAGTTGAAAGGAGGAGATATCAAACGTCGTAATGGAAAGTGAAAAGATGCCTTTTAAAAAATAACTACCTTTTTCGAAAAATTGTCATTGCAAAATAACTCCTTTTTCAAAAGGAAACATTGCAATAATCTTGTCAATTAAAGATAGCGGTTGAGATAACAATAATCAAACACGGTTGATGAACGTACCTTTTCAAGATGAGATTAGAGAGAGAATAACTTACAGTCAAAGTCTTGCAGTCAAAGTATTATTTGACTGAGTCTGAGAGTCTCTAGACTTTAACTTCTTCAAACCTCAAAATGTTGAGTCCGAAACAGATAATTTCAAATTGATTTTTCTCCAAAGGTTTTATAAATATATCCGCCAGTTGGTTCTTTGAGTCAACAAACTGAATCATAATTTCTCCATTTTGAACATGATCTCTAATGAAGTGATGTCGAATCTCTATATGCTTTGCTCTTGAGTGAAGAATTGGATTTTTGGTGAGATTGATTGCGCTGGTGTTGTCACATTTAATCTCCGTGCATGAATCTTCAATTCCAAAGTCTCTTAGCTGTTGTTTTATCCATAGAATTTGTGAACAACAACTTCCGAGAGCTACATATTCTGCTTCTACTGTAGAGAGAGCTATTGTACTTTGCTTCCTTAAAAACCAAGATACTGTCCTGCCTCCAAGTAGTTGATAGGTACCTGAGGTGCTTTTTCTATCAACTCTGCATCCGGTTAAGTCTGCGTCTGAGTATCCAAGAAGAGTAAAGTCTCCCCTTTTAGGATACCAGAGACCAAAGCTTGAAGTTGATGCAATATATTTGATAATACGCTTTGCATCATTTAAATCTGGCACAAATGTAAACACTAAACAAAATGTCAGGTCTAGAAGTAGTAAAATAAAGAAGTGAACCGATGATACTCCTGTATAACTTTTGGTCGACTTTCTTTCCTCTTTCATCTTTGTCTATCTTCAAGGAACTTGACATTGATATATCGGCCTTTTTGCAATTGTCCAGTCCAAACTTTTAAACAATATCATTAACATATTTTTCTTGATGAATAAAAGTTCATTCCTTCAGTTGTTTCACTTGAAGTCCAAGAAAGAAGGTTAACTCACCCATCATGCTCATTTCAAATTCATCCTGCATAGTTTTAGAAAATTTCTTGCACAGACTTTCATTAGAGGATCCAAAAATAATATCTTCGACATATATTTGAACAAGTAGAAAAATCTTGCTTTTTCTTTTAATAAAGAGTAGTGTCTACTTTACCTTTAACAAAACCATTTTCAATTAAAAACTTATTTAGTCTGTCGTACCAAGCTCGAGGTGCTTGTTTTAAGCCGTATAAAGCCTTTTTGAGTCTGAATACTGAGTTTGGTTTCCTTGGGTCTTCAAACCCAGGTGGTTGTTCCACATAGACTTCATCATGGATGAATCCGTTTAGGAAGGCACTTTTGACATCCATTTGGAATAACCTGAAATTCTTATAACAAGCAAAAACAAGTAATAATCGAATTGCTTCTAACTTTGCTACTAGTGCGTAAGTCTCGTCATAGTCTATCCATTCTTCTTGTGTGTATCTCTTGGCCACGAGTCTTGCCTTATTTCTTATGACTTTTCATTTCTCGTTCATCTTGTTCTTGAAAACCCATTTAGCTCCAATAATAGACTTACCTTTCCGTTTAGGAGTCAATTCCCAGACATCATTAATACTGAATTGCCTGAGCTCTTTTTGCATAGCTTCAATCCAGCTTTCATCAGATAAAGCTTCTTCTATGCTTTTGGGTTCTATTTCAGAAATAAGAGCCACAACACTAGACTCTTCGCGCCTTTTGGATCTTGTGCGAATTCCTTCATTGATGTCGCCAATAATAAGATCTTTGGGATGACTGGACTTATTTTTCTAGTTGCTGGTTAATTTGTTAGATTGATGGTCACTTCCTTCACTTGAATCTTCAACAGTCACTTGTTGATAGTCCTTCAAAGTCTGAGCTATTTCCTAAGATTTAGATTTTGTAGAGTCTAGAGCAGGTTTAGATTCTTCAAGATGAGTCTTAATGGATTCATTTTGCATAGAATCTTGGAATTTAACATTCATTGATTCTTCCACTGTTTGAGTCTTCTTGTTGTAGACTATGTACTCTTTGCTTGTGGTTGAATATCCAAGGAAGATGCATTCATCTGACTTTTCTTCAAACTTACCAACTCGATCATTTGCATTTTTCAGTATAAAACATTTGCATCCAAATACATGAAAATATGAAACAATAGGCTTCTTTTCTTTTAATAGTTCATAGGGTTTTTTTTTTTTTCATAATAGGCCTTAGAAAAACTCTATTTATAATGTAACATGTTGTTGAAACTGATTCAACCCAAAATCGTGAAGAGATGTTACTTTCAATTAAAAGAGTTTTAACCATTTCTTGAAGTGATCTATTCTTTCTTTCCACAACTCCATTTTGCTCTGGAGTATATGGAGAGGAGAATACATGCTGAAAACCAGATTCATCACAAAATTTTGTAAAATCATGATTTTCAAATTCACCTCCATGATCTGTTCTTATACTCGAGATAACATACCCTTTTTCATTTTGAACATTTTTAGCAAACTTTTCAAAGTAAGAGAAAGCTTCAGACTTACTTGCCAAGAAATATACCCAAGTAAATCGTAAGTAGTCATCCACAATTACTAGGCAGTATTTCTTACCTCCAATGCTTTGTGTTCTGGTTGGTCCAAAAAGATCCATATGCAGAAGCTGCAGTACACGGTTAGTGGAAACTTGATTTATTGGTTTAAAGGAATTTCTTACCTGTTTTCCCAATATACATGGTGTACATAGATCAGACTTTTGGTATGATAAATTGGGTAGACCACGAACAAGCTTCTTTGACGAAATTTTGGCTATCTTTTTCATATTGATATGCCTTAGCTTTCTGTGCCATAAGTTTGCTTCGTCTTGGATTGAGATTAGACATTGCGATTCATCTAGTTTCACATCCAAGAGGTAGATATTTCCATGTCTTCGACCCATGAATGACTGAGTAGAATCTTTACTAATTCCCGAACATATTCCCTCTTGAAAGTTGATTTTAAAACCAGTATCACATAGTTGACTAATACTGAGCAAATTGTAATTAAGTCATTCCACTAAGGAAACATTGCTGATTGTGAGGTTTCCAATCTTTATAGTTCCAAATCCCACAATTTTTCCTTTGCTGTTTCCTCCAAAAGAGACTTTTCCACCATTTACTCGAACAAGCTTTATGAAGTAATTTGAGTCTCCTATCATGTGTCTTGAGCATCCACTATTCAGATACTATTTTACATTTTTCTTGATAGTGACCTGCATTTAAAAAAGAAACTCAAACTTTCTTTGGTACCCATATTTTCTTGGGTCCAATGGTGTTAGTATGATATGCGGTTTTTGCCCATACCTTTTTAACAGGTTTCCAAATCATAGGACATTCTTTTTCAAAATGATCGCACTTTGAGCATCTGAGAGCATTGCAACCTACTGGTTTTACAAAGATCATTTTAAAATGATTTTTGTAAGCATCTCTTATGGGTCTTTGTTTGATTCTTTCCTTCACTTTAGGAAAATCAATTAAAGGAATGGTTTCAGTAGTCATTCCCAAACCAGATTTATTGAAATAAGGTCTTTGAACAGAGAGAATTTTTTCCAGTTTCTCAGATCCTATAGAAAATCTTTTGAAAATATTTGAGATATCACTTTTCAAGAATGCATTTTCTTTTAAAAGATTATCTTCACTTTCTTTAAGAGAAGAAACATTCTTGTCTAAACATTTCACTTTCTCTTTCAAAATATTTTCCTATTGTTTTAGAGCAAAAATTTCCTTCTTGAGGTTGGAAATTCTTTTAAGAGAAGTCTTAAGACTAAAACATAATTCATCAATGTATTTTGAAACTTTAATAGGGACTTTGAAGTTACTTACCTCAAATTCGCTTTCTAAATTTGAATCTGTCTCGGAATTTGAATCTGAATCTGATTGTGCCATCAGACATATATTGGCATAATCATCATCACTTTCTTCACACTTTGTATCACTCCAGGTTTAAGCTTTAAGAGACTTTCGATACTTTTCAGTTTTTCCTTTCTTCTTCCTCGGAAGAGGATAGTTGGGTCTGATGTGTCCATTTTTCTTACATTCAAAGCAGACTACATGTTTGTTTGATTCATCATCCTCAACAGACTTAGTCTGTTGGTTTTGAAAACTTTGTTTCTTTGGATTGAATCTTCTTCCTTTTCTGTTTAGCTTTCTGAATTTTCTTATCAATAGAGTAGGTTCCTCATCATCCATATCGTCTTCAGAATCTGTAACATCAGAATCATCATTAGATTTTAATGCAATGTATTTCTTACCTTTAGGGTCTTCGTCTTCATTGATTCGTTCCACTTCATAAGATTGAAGAGTCCCAACCAACTCATCAACAGATAGTGGCATGATTCTTTGGGTCTCTCTGATTAAGGTCTTTATGTGATTCCAATCCTTGGAGAGTCCACGCAGTAGCTTGTTTATCTTCGTGGGATCAGAAATTGGGTTGACCTTGATTTTCAAGACCATTCACGATTTTTGTAAAATGACTAAACATATCAGTTATAGATTCTCCTGATTTCATTTTGAAGGCTTCATATTGACCGAGGAGAATGTTGATTCTAGTCTCTTTCACTCGATCGGTTCCTTCATAGGTAATATGTAATCTATTCCAGACTTCCTTAGCTGTAACACAAGAAGATATTATGTTATATTCAGTAGGAGATAAAACAAAATATAAAGAATAAATTGCTTTTGCATTAAGAGCTTGTCTCTTGATTATCTCTTCCTGAGTCATTTCGCTAGACTCAACAGTATCTTTTCCTCTTTTTGAGACAGGTGCAGCTTTAGGAATGATTCCTTTTTCTACAACGTCCCATTCCAAAGGATCCTTTGATCTTAGGAACGCTTTCATCTTGTTTTTCCATATGTTGTAATCATTTCCATCAAAGTAAGGTGGTCTGGTATTGCTTTGCCCTTCTACTAGCCCTGGAGCCAGGCATACTAGTCATGGATCTTTAACTCTGAAGTAAAACACTTCAAACAAAGTGAGTACACAGGCTCTGATACCAATTGAGATAGCTAGTATAAGCACATAGAGGGGGGTGAATAGGTGCACAAATAATTTCTCGAAATACGGAAGTGATTCTAGGCAAACGATAGAAAGAAAGTTCTCTTTTGATTAATAAAATATGATCAAAGTAAAGTAAAGAATAGGGAAGAGAAAATTGAACACAAGGTTTATAGTGGTTCGGCTTATTCCAAGCCTACGTCCACTCTTCCGCACTGACAGCCCACTGGCTGGATTTCACTATGAACAAAAAAGAAGTTACAGCACAGCTTTTCCTTGATTCCACAGTGTAGATGTTTTACCACACTTCCTCAAGGTTTCTCACGAATATAGACTCTCTTTTGTTTACAAGATTTCGCTCAACAAATGAATTGACTAAGAACAAGGAGCTTCAGACTTTGGAATTCTTCTATCGTGCACACTCTCGAACAACTGGAACGTCTTCCTTATATACTCCTTCATGCCATCATACCCGTTGGCACTTACCAAAGGAATTTCTCCAATCTACCCGTTGGACGGAATCAATTAGGAAGATCATTCGAGTTATTAAAGGAACATGTCGATAGCCCATCAATCCTGTTCGCCCATATAATCAGGATCTCGGTTTCCATAAGTAGAACATTCCAAGTATACTTTGCCAATCATCGGATCCTTAATCTTCGAATCAATTATGATCAAATAAAGGATTATGTCATGTCATATCTAGCCAAGAGATCCTCTCCAGTCGATAAGGTCACATCCTTAATGAAACATCCAGTTCTGGATAGCCTTTCTTCAACGGATTAGAAACTGTCAATGAGGATAGACTTTGAGTCTTGAGTCTGGCTATCCGGAGATCTTCAGACTTTAAATAGCAGAGTCTGCAAGCCTTCAAACTAGACTGATAGAAACGTTTTGTCAACTTCAAAACACTTCGAGAGGATTTCTCCAACACATGGTTGTGGTCATCATTGTCATCATCGTCGTCATCGTCATCATGATCATGCTCATCATCGTTGCAATGGACACAAGCACTACAGCTGTACCCCTTCCCAAGACTACCGTGGCCTTTCCCAAGCCCATATTCCTTCATGCTCTCTTACATGCACACAAAAATTCAACATATTATATATATGAAGTATGTATACAGAGAAGATCGATGAAGTAGAGTGGAAACTTACGAGATGAATTAGTCTCCTCGACAAGCTCGCAAGCTGTGGCCTCATAAGAGGAGATGAGAAGAAGCATGGCGAAGACAAGGCCACAGAGCACAAAAACCCTAGAGGAAGCCATTCCTCAGTGCACCTGAAGGCAGTGAAACAAAGAACTCGAGTTTGCTCTAAGTGATGAATATGAGAATCGAACTTGCATGGTAAGGTCACCTTACATATATGGCCTCAGAAGCGTAGAGAAAGGAACTTGCTGGCGGACCAAGCAAAACTAGTGTAGGAGGTTGGGACACCTGGAGTGCCATAATTTGGCACGGAGGGACATTTAAGTGCCATAATTTTAAAATGGGACACTTAAGTGCCAATATCGGGGTAAAATGGGACACTTAAGTGCCATTTCGGTGAAAATCCGGCCAAATGGCTGACGTGGCAATTTTCCGGCGAGTTTGGTCCAAAACGGCGTCGTTTTGCACGCTGACACGGCGGAGAAAACGCAAAAACGACGCCGTTTCGTGTCTACGTGTAAATAATAATGTATAAATTAATTAAATTAGACTTAAAATATTCAAGAAAAAATTTTAAAAATAAGAAAAATTTTAAAAATTAAGATAATTTTAAAAATTAAGAAAAATTAAAAATTAAAAAAGGGGGGGGGGGGGGGAGGTCGAATGGGGCGTCTCCTTTGCTGCTGCCGCCTCCCCGCCGTCGCCGGGAAAGGCCGGCGACGAGGGGGGAGGGTCGGCCGGGGTCGCCGGCCCCCAGCCGACCGATGGCAAGGGTTGCGAGCCCTCGCCCGATCGCGGCGAGGGCCGCGACCCTCGCCCCAGATCTGGGAGAGGGCTCGCAGGCCCTCGCGAACCCCTGGCCAGGGCCCGGCGACCCCGGCCGACCCTCCCCACTCTGTCGCCGGCCCTTCCCGGCGGCGGCAGGGAGGCGGCGAAGGCCCGCGAGCCCTCACCCTAAATCTAGGCGCGGGCCGCGTCCCTCGCCTAGATCCGGCGAGGGCTCGCGGGCCTTCGCCGCCTCCTTGTCGCCGATGGGAAGGGCCGGCGACGGAGTGGGGAGGGTCGGCCGGGGTCGCCAGGCCCTAGCTAGGGGCTGGCGAGGCCGGCTGACCGGCGGCGAGGGCTCGCAGCCCTCACCATCGATCGGCCGGGGGCCGGCGACCTCGGTCGACCCTCCCCCCTCCATCGCCGGCCCTTCCTGGCGACGGTGGGGAGGTGGCGGCGGCGAGGGAGCCGCCCCGTACGACCACCCCCCCTTTTTCTTAATTTTTAAATTTTTAAATTTCTTAATTTTTAAAAAATTTTAAAATTTTCTCAATTTTTTAAAATTTTTAAAATTTACTTTTTTTTTTAAATTTTTTTTGAATATTTTAAATTTAATTTAATTATTTTTATATTATTATTTATACGTAGCCATGAAACGGCGTCGTTTTTGCATTTTCTCCGCCACGTTAGCGTGCAAAATGACGTCGTTTTGGACCAAGCTCGCCGGAAAGTCGCCACGTAAGCCATTTAGCCGGTTCTTCGCCGGAGTGGCACTTAAGTGTCCTATTTAACTTCAAAACTGTCACTCAAGTATACCATTTTAAAGTTATGGCACTTAAGTGTCCCTCGGTGCCAAGTTATGGCACTTGGGTTGTACTTCTGCCCTAGCGTAGCATGTTAGATCTTACCTAGAGTAAAAGGACTGTCTTCTTATGCATGAAACATAGTTTGGATTTATCTAACAACTTGGCAAGTGACAGCCTTAGACTGCAAAAAATTCTGGCGAGATGGTTTCGTATGGTCATATGAAAGGTCGTGGATACTAATGGTTCCAAGGTTATTAGGATGCATTCGCGGATCTTGACATTGGCACATTACGAGAAACGACAAGTTCAACGTTTAGTCCCAAAATTTTATTATTTCAGCATCCAGAATGAGATCGACTCAAGTTGTTCAAGTAACCTTGAAAGGGAAGATTGAACCTTGTGGGATGTGATCAATCCTAAATCGGTTAAAAGTTTAGGTCACCTACCGCTCTACAGTTTTACCACATTGGTGCAAGGCATTGTATAGGCGGACATGTAGAAACGCGCAATCTTTTTTTTAACATGCATGGATGAAGAACAAAATTTTCATTGCTAGAACTTCTTGAAGGGTTCTAACTATTATTTTGTTATCAATCTCACAGCGATTACGGATTACTGTAAATCAATTTCAGACATGCATACTTACAACGTCACAAGTATTGTTGTTTTGGTGCTATTGAGGGTTGTTAATTGAGCCACGGTAACACATATCTTTTCAGATGACCAGCAAACATAAGCACACATTGTACGCGCGCAAGAAATCAAAAGTCGAAACATTAAGCAAAATTGTCTTTTTTCTAAATAATTGGTTCATTAAAAAAAAAAAAACAGTTGGTAAAACTACCCGATCCAATGAAATTGCATATGGAGAAAGATAATTTTCCTCCTAATCTAAGCCCAAACGAAAGCAAAAGTGAGGCTGAGAAATCTCGACCAGCCATTGGTGAAGTCCTGCTAAAATGGTAAGCCAGCTTGTCTATTGGAAAGTAGATACAGGTCCTTAAGACACTTCAATGGACGTGCGAAGCTGGAGCTTTATACGCTCACTTGCTCAGGTGAGCCAGTGGGAATATCATCTTCGTCGACGCATAAAGCTGGAAGCTTCGGTTGATTGGTCACTCACACATTCCATATACAACGCACAGGAGTACGTACTAGGAGCAGCAACTTAAAATTCAGTAGATATCTAATTACATTCCCGCTGTCTTCACTTCCTTCTATGGGTTGCCTGTGTAGCCAGGCTATTTCCCATGCGCTGTGGCCGTGGCCATGGTTATAATTATGGTTAATGGATCAACGAAAGCCAATAAATTAAGATACGTTTTTTTGGGATAAATATACTAATGGTGCCATAAGTTGTGTACGGCGCTCACATTGGTGCCAAAAGTTTCCACCAAATTACTTAAGTGCCAAATCAGAGAAAAAACGATCACTTTGATGCCACCGGCGAGAAATTTTAGCCAAAATGATTACGTAGCTTTATATTTAAAAAAAATCGATAAACCCTTTAAACGACGTCGTTTTCTGTCATATTTAAGAAAATGACGTCGTTTTTGAGATAGCTAGTATAATCACCTAGAGGGGGGTGAATAGGTGCACAAACAAATTTTCGAGAAATGGAAGCGATTTTAGGCAATCGATAGAAAAGAAAATACGATCAAAGTAAAGTAAAGGTTAGGGAAGAGAGAATTGAACACAAGATTTATAGTGGTTCGGCTTATTCCAAGCCTACGTCCACTCTTCTGCACTGACAGCCCACCGGCTGGATTTCACTATGAACAAAAGAGAAGTTACAGCACAGTTTTTCCTTGATTTCACAGTGTAGATGTTCTACCACACTTCATCAAGGTTCTCACGAATATAGACTCTCTTTTGTTTACACGATTTTGCTCAACAAATGAATTGACTAGGAACAAGGAGCTTCAGACTTTGGAATTCTTCTATCGTGCACACCTTCGAACAACTAAAATGTCTTCCTTATATACTCCTTCATGCCATCATACCCGTTGGCACTTACCAAAAGAATTCCTCCAATCTACCCGTTGGACGGAATCAATTAGGAAGATCATTCGAGCTATTAAAGGAACATGTCGATAGCCCATCAATCATGTTCGTCCATACAATCAGGATCTCGGTTTCCATAAGTAGAACCTTCCAAGTATACTTCGCCAATCATCGGATCCTTAATCTTTGAATCAATTATGATCAAACAAAGAATTCCGTTATGTTATATCCAGCCAAGAGATCTTCTCCAGTCGATAAGGCCTCATCCTTAATAAAACATCTAGTTCTGGATAGCCTTTCTTCAATGGATTAGAAATTGTCAATGAGGATAGACTTTGAGTCTTGAGTCTGGCTGTCCGGAGGTCTTCAGACTTTAAATAGCAAAGTCTGCAAGCCTTCAGACTAGACTGATGGAAACATTTTGTCAAATTCAAAACACTTCAAGAGGAATTTCTCCAACAATGTCCCCCTTTTTAATGGTGACAAAACTTTCCTGCAGATTTGGAAAACTTTGACCTTCAAAACATTTCTCAAACAAATATGCATATCTTATAGATAAATGGCTAAATGAATAACACTAGAATCTGCAACCACAGAAAATAGGTTATTCCAGTATGCAATAAAGCCATCCATAGGACATCAATAGTAGTTAATAATAATCAGTCAAATCCAAATCCCAGATTTAGTCCACATCCAGACACAAGTCAAGTCAAAACAAACCACAAACCAAACAAGCCAAAAGTTCGACAAATTTAAGTTCAACTTTAAGTTCAAAGTTTTTCAAGACTCGCAACTCTCCCTCTTTTTTGTCAGCATAAAAAGATTGAGATGAAAATGAAGTCAATGATTCTTGGGAACACGAACAAGCTGGAAATATCCCATCGACTGAACGATGCCTTCTAGCCTTTTAAAGTCTTCCTTCAACTGAGCAACATCCTCACCCTTAGCATTAGCCTGAATCTGAAGAGAAATGGCTTGAATTTGATCATTTAATGAACCCGAAGAGACTTGACCTGCATTCTGCAAGTTCTGAACTTCACATCCCAATGCATATATCTGACCTTGCATCTCCAAGAGAATATTCATCACTCTGCGAAAGTCTGCTGAATTTTCGATCTGCGTACTGGCATTAGTATGATCTGATGGAGTAAATGCAGACGATGGTAGATCAGCATAATCACGCAGATTTGGCGAAGAAACCTCATGACCTTCCTCAGGAAACTGAGAGGCAAAAACTTCCTATGGATCTGCTGGGGATCGACTGACTCCCTCACTGGTTGCAGGATTTGAGGTCATTCCTCTTTTCTCTTGGTCTCCCCCTGTGTCCATGCCTTCAGGTGGAGAGTGCTCCTCATGTTCTCCTTCTTCTTGATCTCTTTTCTCTTCTTCTTCTTCTTTTTCAACTCTCTCTTGCTCAGCATCTCTTTCTTCTTCTTCTCCTCTTTCCTCCGTTTCTTTTTCCTCTGCTTCTTTCTCTGTTCTTTCTTCTGTCTGTTGTTCTGACTCTTTCTTTGGAACAGATCGACTGAGATTCTTCAAAGCATAAATAGTGATGTTTTCCTCATCATCTTTATCCTTAACGAGGAGAGCTCTTCTTCTCTTAAATGGAGCATCCATGGGCTCCTTCCCTTTCCTTTTTCTTGCAGAAGAGAATTGATGAGATATGACTGGAGTCTTCTCCTTAAATTTCTCCAATGCCTTGCTTAGTTCCTTCAGACGCATCTCGGTCTCCATTTTCAGTCCTACCACCATATGATCGCACGATCGAGCACAAATAATTTGCGGAAGCTGTATGTTCAGATGTCTGAATAACTTCGTCACAAGACCTAGATAAGGAAGTTGTCCTCTATCCTTCATCATAGCTCTATACATGTGGAACATAACAGTGTGAGGAAGAGAAAACCTTTTCCCAGTGATGATAGCATACATTAGCTTTGCCTCTGAACTTGAGACATCAGTCTTGGAAGTTGATTTCGGTCTGAGGCAATTGATTACAATTTTGTGCAGCAAGATGTTAAATGCACTCATCCTTGAATAGGAAATCTTTCCCTTTGTTCTTCTATCCTTAACAAGTTCCAGAGTAGTACGAGCAATAGAAACTTTGATCCGTTGATACCTTCCTCTCTCAACTCCTAACACATCTACCAGCATATCCATATCCAGAACAAAGTCTTGATCTTTGACACTAAAGGAGAATCTATTCGCATCTAAGAAACTAAGATTTGAATAGAAATATGCAGTTAGTTGAGGATAGGCCTCTGTGGAGTCAGAGCAAAATTTCTCAAGTTGAAGATGACCAAATTTTTCCCTCAAGTTCATATTTACAGCATCCAGAAAGTCAAAATCCACACTCCTAGGGTTTATCACCCCACGCTTCAGCAATTTTGAGTATAGATCCATCTGTTCCTTCGATCTAAACAACTCTCCCCTTTTTCCTCGATTTTCCGCCGCAATTCCCATTCTTGACTGAAATTCGCTGTATAATTTGTCATCATCATTTCCATCCACTGGATTAACTCCCCAATCACGAGGGTCACTTGGGATATTCGCAAGGGATTCTTCTGCCACACCTTTTCGAGCAATTCCCAAACTTTCCATTTTTCGCAAAAAGATATATTCATTTCCATATTCTTTGTCCTTAAGAAAATCATCCACATAGTTCAATGGAGTACCAGTCCCTTTTAAAGCACGATACAACTTATAAATAAAAGAGGGCCTTTGAACTCTTACAGGGTCTGCATCTTCAATGATTTCTTCATTTTGATGATGATCAACATCTTGAGGACTAGATGGAGGAGAATGACGCTGTTGAGAATGTTGTGGGCTCTACTGCTGATTTGGAGACACTTCTTCTTCAGTGAGATCGAAGTGCGTAGGCCCCTCACTCATTCACCGTGGTCCCCTGCTTGCGATCCTTGATGACTTTCTTGAAGACGACATCTTTATTAGTCTTTGAAAGATTCCTTGCTTGACTTTCCCAGGAAAGATGACAACTTTTTCGAAGATTAAACAAGAGAAGAAAACAGGAATGGAAGATTGGTGCTTTTTAGGGTTTTGGAGTTAAGCGAGGAGAAAACGACTGTATATAAGACAGTCGTAAGGAGAGGATACCAACCGTCGTAATGGTAAGTGAAAAGATGCATTTAAAAAAAAACTGCCTTTTTCGAAAAATGGTCACATCAAAATAACTTCTTTTTTATAAAAGAAACGATGTAATAATTTCGTCAATTAAAGATAGCGATTGAGATAACATATTCTGCTTCTACTGTAGAGAGAGCTACTGTACTTTGCTTTCTTGAAAACCAAGACACTGTCCTGCCTCCAACTAGTTGACAGGTACCTGAGGTGCTCTTTCTATCAACTCTGCATCCGGTTAAGTCTGCGTCTGAGTACCCAAGAAGAGTAAAGTCTCCCCTTTTAGGATACCAGAGACCAAAGCTTGAAGTTGATGCAATATATTTGATAATACACTTTGCAGCATTTAAATGTGATTCTTTAAGGTCTGCTTGAAATCTAGCACAAATGCAAACACTAAACCACTAAACAAAATATCAGGTCTAGAAGCAGTAAGATAAAGAAGTGAACCGATGATACTCCTGTATAACTTTTGGTCGACTTTCTTCCCTCCTTCATCTTTATCTATCTTCACGGAGCTTGACATTGGTATATCAGCCTTTTTGTAATTGTCCAGTCCAAACTTCTTCACAATATCATTAGCATATTTTTCTTGATGAATAAAAGTTCTTTCATTCAATTGTTTTACTTGAAGTCCAAGAAAGAAGGTTAACTCACCCATCATGCTCATTTCAAATTCATCCTGCACAGTCTTAGCGAATTTCTTGCATAGACTTTCATTAGAGGATCCAAAAATAATGTCATCGACATATATTTGAACAAGTAGAAAATTCTTGCTTTCTGTTTTAATGAAAAGAGTAGTGTCTACTTTACCTTTAACAAATCCATTTTCAATTAAAAACTTACTCAGTCTGTCGTACCAAGCTCAAGGAGCTTGTTTCAAGCCGTATAAAGCATTTTTGAGTCTGAATACTGAGTCCGGTTTCCTTGGGTCTTCAAACCCAGGAGGTTGTTCCACATAGACTTCCTCTTGGATGAATCCATTTAGGAAGGCACTTTTGACATCCATTTGGAATAACCTGAAATTCTTATAACAAGCAAAAGCAAGTAATAATCGAATTGCTTCTAACCTTGCTACTGGTGCGTAAGTCTCGTCATAGTCTATCCCTTCTTCTTCTGTATATCCCTTGGCCACGAGTCTTACCTTGTTTCTTATGACTTTTCCTTTCTCGTTCATCTTGTTCCTGAAAACCCATTTAACTCCAATAACAGACTTACCTTTCCGTTTAGGAGTCAATTCCCAGACATTATTAATACTGAATTGCCTGAGCTCTTCTTGCATAGCTTCAATCCAGCTTTCATCAGATAAAGCTTCTTTTATGCTTTTGGGTTCTATTTCAGAAATAAGAGCCACAGCACTAGACTTTTCGCGCCTTTTGGATCTTGTGCGAATTCCTTCATTGATGTCGCCAATAATAAGATCTTTGGGATGACTGGACTTATGTTTTCAGTTGCTGGTTAATTTGTCAGATTGATGGTCACTTCCTTCACTTGAATCTTCAATAGTCACTTGTTGCTAGTCCTTCAAAGTCTGAGCTATTTTAGACTTTGTAGAGTCTGGAGCAGGTTCAGATTCTTCAAGATGAGTCTAAATGGATTCATTTTGCATAGAATCTTGGAACTTAACATTCATTGATTCTTCCACTGTTTGAGTCTTCTTGTTGTAGACTCTGTACGCTTTGCTTGTGGTTGAATATCCAAGGAAGTTGCTTTCATCTGACTTTTCTTCAAACTTACCAACTCGATCATTTGCATTTTTCAGTATAAAACATTTGCATCCAAATACATGAAAATATGAAACAATAGGCTTCTTTTCTTTTAATAGTTCATAAGGGGGTTTTTTCTAAAATAGGCATTAGAAAAACTCTATTTATTATGTAACATGCTATAGAAAATGCTTTAGCCCAAAAACGTGAAGAGATGTTACTTTCAATTAAAAGAGTTCTAGCCATTTCTTGAAGAGATCTATTCTTTCTTTCCACAACTCCATTTTGCTCTGGAGTATATGGAGAGGAGAATTCTTTGCTGAAAACCAGATTCATCACAGAATTTTGTAAAATCATGATTTTCAAACTCACCTCCATGATCTGTTCTTATACTCGAGATAACATACCCTTTTTCATTTTGAACCTTTTTAGCAAACTTTTCAAGGTAAGAGAAGGTTTTAGACTTACTTGCCAAGAAATATACCCAAGTGAATCGTGAGTAATCATCCACAATTACCAGGCAGTATTTCTTACCTCCAATGCTCTGCGTTCTGGTTGGTCCAAAAAGATCTACATGTAGAAGCTGCAGTATACGGTTAGTGGAAACTTGATTTATTGGCTTAAAGGAATTTCTTACCTGTTTTCCCAATATACATGGTGTACATAGATTAGACTTTTGATACGATAAATTAGGTAGACCACGAACAAGCTTCTTTGCTGAGATTTTGGCTATTTGCTTCATATTGACGTGCCCAAGCTTTCTGTGCCATAAGTTTGCTTCGTCTTGGATTGAGATTAGACAATGTGATTCATCTGGTTTCACATCCAAGAGGTAGATATTTCCATGTCTTCGACTCATGAATGACAGAGTAGAATCTTTACTAATTCCAGAACATATTCCTTCTTGAAAGTTGATTTTGAAACCAGTATCACATAGCTGACTAATACTGAGCAAATTGTAATTGAGCCATTCCACTAAGGAAACATTGCTGATTTTGAGATTTCCAATTTTTACAGTTCCAAATCCCACAATTTTTCCTTTGTTGTTTCCTCCAAAAGGAACTTTTCCACCATTTACTCGAACAAGCTTTATGAAGTAATTTGAGTCTTCTGTCATGTGTCTTGAGCATCCACTATCTAGATACCATTTTGCCTTTTTCTTGATAGTGACCTGCATTTAAAAAAGAAACTCAGTCCTTCTTTGGTACCCATATTTTCTTGGGTCCATTGGTGTTAGTATGATATTCGGTTTTTGCCCATACCTTTTTAACAGGTTTCCAAATCATAGGACATTCTTTTTCAAAATGATCTGCATTATTGCACTTTGAGCATCTGAGAGCATTGCAACGTACTGGTTTTACAAAGATTCTTTTAAAATGATTTTTGTAAGCATCTCTTGTGGGTCTTTGTTTGATTCTTTCCTTCACCTTAGGAAAATCAATTAAAAGAATGGTTTCATCAGTTATTCCCAAACCAAATTTATTAAAATAAGGTCTTTGAACAGAAAGAATTTTTTCTAGTTTCTCAGATCCTATAGAAAATCCTTTGGAAATATTTTGAGATATCTCTTTTCAAGAATGCATTTTCTTTTAACAAATTATATTCACTTTCTTTAAGAGAAGAAACTTTTCACTTTTTCTTTCAAAATATTTTCCTGTTGTTTTAGAGCAAAATTTTCTTTCTTGAGTTCGGAAATTCTTTTAAGAGAAGTCTTAAGACTGAAACACAATTCATCAATATACTTTGAAACCTTAATAGGGATTTTGAAGTTACTTACCTCAAATTCGCTTTCTGAGCCTGAATCTGTCTCGGAATTTGAATCTGAATCCGATTGTTCCATCAGACATATATTGGCATAATCATCATCACTTTCTTCACACTCTATATCACTCCATGTTTCAGCTTTAAGAGCTTTTCGGTACTTTTCAGTTTTTCCTTTCTTCTTCCTCAAAAGAGGACAATTGGATCTGATGTGTCCCCTTTTCTTACATTCAAAGCAGACTACATCTTTGTTTGATTCATTACCTTCAACAGACTTAGTATGTTGCTTTTGAAAACTTTGTTTATTTGGATTGAATCTTCTTCCTTTTCTGTTCAGCTTTTTGAATCTTCTTATCATGAGAGCAAGTTCCTCATCATCCATATCGTCTTCAGAATCTGTAACATCATGATCATCATTAGATTTTAATGCAATGGATTTCTTACCTTTAGGGTCTTCGTCTTCATTGATTCGTTCCACTTCATAAGACTGAAGAGTCCCAACCAACTCATCAATAGATAGAGGCATGATTCTTTGGGTCTCTCTGATTGAGGTCTTTATGTGATTCCAATCCTTAGAGAGTCCACGCAGTAGCTTGTTTACTTTCATGGGATCAGAAATTGGTTGACCTTGATTTTCAAGATCGTTCACAATATCTGTAAAACGACTAAACATATCAGTTATAGATTCTCCTGGTTTCATTTTGAAGGCTTCATATTGACCGAGGAGAATGTTGATTCTGGTCTCTTTCACTCGATCGGTTCCTTCATAGGTAATATGTAATCTATCCCAAACTTCTTTAGCTGTAACACAAGAAGATATTATGTTATATTCAGTAGGGGATAAAGCACAATATAAAGAATAAATTGCTTTTGCATTAAGAGCTTGTCTCTTGATTTTCTCTTCCTAAGTCATTTCGCTAGACTCAACAGCATATTTTCCTCTTTCTGAGACAGATGCAGCTTTAAGGATGATTCCTTTTTCTACAACCTCCCATTCCAGAGGATCCTTTGATCTTAGGAATGCTTTCATCTTGTTTTTCCATATGTTGTAATCCTTTCCATCAAAGTAAGGTGGTCTGGTATTGCTTTGCCCTTCTACTAGCCCTGGAGCCAACATACTAGCCATGGATCTTTAACTCTGAAGTAAAACACTTCAAACAAAGTGAGTCAAAGGCTCTGATACCAATTGAGATAGCTAGTATAATCACTTAGAGGGGGTGAATAGGTGCACAAACAAATTTTCGAGATACGGAAGCGATTTTAGGCAATCGATAGAAAAGAAAATACGATCAAAGTAAAGTAAAGGTTAGGGAAGAGAGAAATGAACACAAGATTTATAGTGGTTCGGCTTATTCCAAGCCTACGTCCACTCTTCCGCACTGACAGCCCACCGGCTGGATTTCACTATGAACAAAAGAGAAGTTACAGCACAGCTTTTCCTTGATTTCACAGTGTAGATATTCTACCACACTTTCTCAAGGTTTCTCATGAATATAGACTCTCTTTTGTTTACACGATTTTGCTCAACAAATGAATTGACTAGGAACAAGGAGTTTTAGACTTTGGAATTCTTCTATCGTGCACACCTTCGAACAACTAGAACGTCTTCCTTATATACTCCTTCATGCCATCATACCCGTTGGCACTTACCAAAGGAATTCCTCTAATCTACCAGTTGGACGGAATCAATTAGGAAGATCATTCGAGCTATTAAAGGAACATGTCGATAGCCCATCAATCATGTTCGCCCATACAATCAGGATCTCGGTTTCCATAAGTAGAACCTTCCAAGTATACTTCGCCAATCATCGGATCCTTAATCTTCGAATCAATTATGATCAAACAAAGAATTCCGTTATGTTATATCCAGTCAAGAGATCTTCTCTAGTCGATAAGGCCTTATCCTTAATGAAACATCCAGTTCTGGATAGCCTTTCTTCAACGGATTAGAAACTATCAATGAGGATAGACTTTGAGTCTTGAGTCTGGCTGTCCGGAGTTCTTTAGACTTTAAATAGCAGAGTCTGCAAGCCTTCAGACTAGACTGATGGAAACGTTTTGTCAACTTCAAAACACTTCAAGAGGAATTTCTCCAACAATTTTGCCATCCTATGTGGATGGCTTAGGAAAAATGACGCCGTATAGCTCATTTGTGATTGAAATTAGGGTTTTTTTTTGTTCATCTTTGCCGACCTAGCTTGCTTGACTACCATGCTCGGCCACCATCTCTTGGCCACCGTGGTCAGCCGCCATCGCTCAGCCAAGAAGTGATGGGAAAATAGGAGGCGAGGGCGGAGGAGGAGGAAGAAGGGGGGTTGAAGGTGCACAAAGAGAGAGAGAGAGAGAGAGAGAGAGAGAGAGAGAGAGAGAGAGAGAGAGAGAGAGAGAGAGAGAAGACGAGGAGTGCGAGGGAAACAAGGAGGGCACAGATGAAGATGGTGGATTGGGCTCTGTTCAGAGATGGTTGGTGCTAGTGTTGTTCTTCGGGGAAGAAGATGCCGCCGCCATGGCTCCTCTCTCTCTCTGCTGGTGTTGTTCTTCAGGGAAGAAGACGACACCGCCATGGCTTCTCTCTCTCTCTCTCTCTGCCAGTGTTGTTCTTCGGGGAAGAAGACAATGCTGCCATGGCTTCTCTCTGTCTGCTGGTGTTGTTCTTTGGGGAAGAAGACAACGCCACCATGGCCTCTCTCTCTCTCTCTCTCTCTCTCTCTCTCTCTATTTGGGGATTTAGGGTTTCAACTTAGGATTTAAGATGCCAAATGACGTCGTTTGGTGGTTTACACGCTGACTGGACTCTCCAGCGAGCCACATCAGTATAAGAAATTAACAAATAAAAAAGGCCACATCGGATTTCCAGCCGATCAGATCGACGTTGGCACCAAAGTGAGCGTTTTTCAAAATTTTTGGCACTTAAGTGATCCGATGGAAACTTTTTGTACCAAAGTGAGCGTCGTACACAACTTATGGCACCATTAGTGTACTTATCCTTACGTTTTTTCTATTCACGTATCTTTTTTTGAATTCATGAATTTCCTAGATTCATGTATCTTTTAGTTCATATATTTATTAAATTCACGAATCTCTTGAATTCATGTGTCTTTGGATTTATGAATCTCTTGGATTCGTGTATCTCTTAATTCATGAGTTTCGTGATTACATACGTTTATTTAATTCATGTATCTCTTCTATACATAAACTAAAAAGATCTATAAATAGATAGGATCATAGAGCTTCTTGATGGTTTTTTGGATTTTTGGTTTTTCCATCTCGATTCTAAAAGAACTTTGATGTACTTTTCTACTCTTCCGTTTTTTTATGGGTGTATTGGTTCAATTGAACGATTCGACTGAGTCCTATTTGCTTAGTGCTAATCCAAACAGGTTCGAGGTGTTGTATCTTGGGAGGCATAGTTCATGAATTTGCGAAGCACCATTAGTAGGAATTAATCGCCTTAAGGAGATTCAGATATTCGTACCTCACCTCTAATTTTATGTTATTTTTCAGTGATATCTTATTTTCTTCTTCTCCAAGATTGGTAAAAGGAAGGATATTATAAAGTTGTTATCATATTCTTTACATTGATGTTCTGATTATAACAAACAATTTGTGTTTTCTTTTGATATAATTTTCAACAATCTTAAGGCGATTATATCACTCACTGTTTGTTGTTCTTGTTAGATTATCGAGATGAGTGAAAACAATCAAGTGCCATTCAATGTTCATAATGTTTTAGGAGACGTTCCTATGGTCGATTCGACCGTTGCTATGGAAGATATTCAACCCTCAGGGTCTGAATTTGTAGCAATTATATGCTACGGGTCCTTGGGCTAACACCAATTTTGGTGGTGCGGGTACAAGTCATACGACTGGTATGCCTGGGACTATTTTTTAGAACAGTATAGGCCAAATGGCTTTTGGCTTCATTTCTAGAGGGATAGTTTCAACGAACCTTGCCTACTGTGATGGCAACACCTTCAGTTATAGCTAAATAGAGATTGTCTACTGTGGTGATGTCCGAAGCATCTCTAACGTCGAACACTAATGGCTGGTGGCTATATACAAGTGCCACAAATCACATTTGTATAGATAAACACATGTTCTCATCTTATAAGAAGGCTAAAGAAGATGAAAAGCTTTATATGGCTAACTCTGCATTAGCAAAAATTGTCGGAAGAGGAAAGGTGATCTTGAAGTTTACATTTGGCAAGGAGGTTGCCTTGCTGAATGCATTGCATGTACTAGAGATTCGGAAAAACCTAATTTCTGGCCCCATACTTGTCAAGAAATGTTTCAAAGTTGTATTTGAATCTAACAAGTTTGCACTTTTGAAAGGAATGATGTATGTGGGGAAATGGTACTTGTGTAATGACCCGTTTAAAGCCAATGTGGATGTCATTAATGTAAATCGAATTATATGTACCCAAAGATTATTAATAAAGAAAAGTCTTCGTTTTACACTGTTATGTCTCCTTATCTATGGCATGGTAGATTATGACATGTCAACTATGGTACAATGAAGAGAATAACAAATTTGGGGTTAATTCCAAGATTTGAGTTGGATGCCCGTTACAAGTGTGAGACTTGTGTTGAGGCCAAGTTTGCCAAGAAACCTTTCAAATCCATTGAAAGAACAAGTGAACCTCTACAATTAATTCATAGTGATCTATGTGATTTAAAGTTTGTAGAAAGTAGAGGTGGAAAGAAGTACTTCATCACATTTGTGGATGATTGTACTAGATTTTGCTATGTTCATTTACTAACTAGCAAAGATGAGACTATGAGCATGTTTGTCAAGTATAAAAATGAAGTTGAAAACCAACTTGATAAATGAATCAAAGTGCTTAGGTCTGATAAAGGAGGAGAATACAGTTCAATTAATTTCAAAGAGTTTTGTGCTCGTTTTGGAATAAATCTCCAAATAACTACACCTTATACTCCACAACAAAATGGAGTTGCTGAACGATTGAATAGGACACTAAAGGATATGGCTAACGCCATGCTTTTGAGTTTAAATTTACCTCAGAACTTGTGGGGGGGGGGGAGGCAGTTTTAACTGCAAATTATATTCTTAATAAAATACCCCACAAAAAGACAGGTAAAACTCCATACGAGTTATGGAATGAAAAGTTACCATTATACAATTTTCTAAAAGTGTGGGGGTGCATAATGTGATTTATAACGGTAAGTCTAGACACATTTGTTGTAGGCACAATACCATAAAGCAGTTGCTCTCAAATGAAATCATTTCTTTAGACTTTATAAAGTCAAAAGAAAATATTGCGGATCTGCTGACAAAAGGTTTGTTAAAAGAGCAGATAAACTACGCATCGAGGGAAATGGGTTTAAGAGCCTTAATCCAATAAAGAGATTCCAGGGTAAAAACCTAACTTATGCGATTGGAGATCCCATGGTCTAGATTCAATAGGACAACGCAAATTTTGAAAACTCCAGTGTAAGCACCGTCTCTCATTCCTATGATGCAACAGTGCTTTCCTATAGCGTTATTAAGGGTACGCTATGCGTTTAATAATTCCTATAACTTGGAATGTAACATCCAAGTGGAATATGGTAGGATATCTTTAATAGAAATGCACCTATATGCGTAGAGCTGGCTAACTCTATAAAAATCTTTAAAGGTTAGATTTTCTAAAACACGCATGAATCCCGAGAGGTTCAGGGCCAAAAGAACGAACACAACCGAGAACCAATCTTGAATTGGAAATACTCTGTGTGAGGTTTATTGTTTAAGCTTACACAAACAACTGGTGATTCAAGGCTTAATCCATCAACCAGTTAAGTAAGTCTGATAGGCTTTCACTAAAGAAGGTTCAAAACAAAAGCTAGCTATCTTGATGCGGTGTATTTCAACAGGCATGCTCAGATTCCTTCGAGTAAAAAATGTTTTGTTGATCCATTAATGTGGGAGATTGTTATAATTATGGTTGTAATTATTGTTAATGGATTAACGAAAGCCAATAAATTAAGATACGTTTTTTCTATTCACGTATCTCTTTTTGAATTCATAAATTTCCTAGATTCATGTATCTTTTAGTTCAAGTATTTATTAAGTTCACGAATCTCTTGAATTCATGTGTCTTTGGATTCATAAATCTCTTGGATTCATGTATCTCTTGATTCATGAATTTTGTGGATACATACGTCTATTTAATTCATGTATCTCTTCTGTACATGAACTAAAAAGCTCTATAAATAGATAGGATTATAGAGCTTCTTGATGGTTTTTTGGGTTTTTGGTTTTTTCGACTCGATTCCAAAAGAGCTTTGATATACTTTTCTACTCTTCCGTTTTTTCTGGGTGTGCTGGTTCACTTGAATGGTTCGATTGAGTCCTGTTTGCATAGTGCTAATCCAAACAGGTTCAAGGTGTTGTATCTTAGGAGGCATGGTTCGTGAATCTGCGAAGCACCATTAGTAGGAACTAATCGCCTTAAGGAGATTCAAATATCCGTACCTCACATCCAATTTTATGTTATTTCTTAGTGATATCTTATTTTCTTCTTCTCCAAGATTGATAAAAGGAAGGATATTATAAAGTTGTTATCATCTTCTTTACATTGACGTCCTGATTACAACAAACAGTTTGATTTCTCTGGATTAATTTTGTTAAATTTATGACTCGAGTTTGAGATTAACTGGACCTTTGAAGTTTCACAAAAGAGGAAATATATATAAGGGTAGCAAAGTTTTTCTTCTTGTCGCTGAGGAAGCCGAAGAAGCCAAAGACGTTAGCTGAGAGGGGCCCAACACAATACCTTCTACAGATGAAGCCTCTGCACGTGAATATCTAAAAGAAAAGTGGGGCCCAAACACACACACACACACACACACACACACACACACACACACACACACGTTCAGCATGAAGCCAAAGCAAGGAATGGTGGTGGACCTAGGTCAAACTTTGACCTGGGGACACATATAAAACAAATATAATTTCCTTCCAAGAGAGTGTGTGTCGAGCAGCCGAAGACCTACGTAAAAGGAGAAGCCGCACGCCACCCAAGCATTGTTGTTGATCGAAGTGCCGTTCTTATTTTGAGTGCCATGGTTTTCTTTGTTTGTGAGAGACATTCATAGGTGCTGGGTGCTTGGCTTTGAGTCTTCGTGTTTTTTCATGCGACAAAGCTTATTCGTGATTTACATCCAAGAAAGATTTGTGTATTGGGTGTAATTGGGGTTTGGGAAACACCGAGAGAGTGTTTGAGTGATTTGAGTGTGTAATTTCCTTGTATCGCTTGATCTATAGTGAAATTCATTGCTGCTCTCCTCGTGGACGTAGGTCTTTACGATTGAACCACGTAAATCTGTATTCAATTTATTTTCTTTTTTGTCTATATTATTGTTCAATTGCTCGCCTTATCGCAACAATTGGTATTAAAGCCTAGCTTGGCTAAGTTGAAGCAAATCGATGGCGACAAAAGAAGTAAAAGTGAGAATCGATAGATTTGATGGGAAGGATTTTAGTTTCTGGAAGATGCAGAATGAAGATTATCTTTACCAAATGAAATTGCACTTGCCCTTATCTGGGGAGAAACTAAAGACGATAAAGCAAGCTGATTAGGATTTGTTGGATAGACGGACTATGGGTGTTATTTGGCTGACATTGGCTCGTAATGTCACGTTTAACATCTTGAAGGAGAAGACCACTGTTGATAGCAAGCCCTATCGGATATGTATGAGAAGCTCTCTATGATTAACAAGGTCTATTTGATGCGACGTCTATTTAATTTGAAAATGAGAGAAAGTGCATCAGTTGCAGATCATATCAATGAATTCAATGTGATTGTTAGTTAATTGAGTTCAGTTGAGATTGATTTTGAAGATGACATGCGTGCTTTGATTATATTATCCTCATTGCTTGATAGTTGAAATACTATTGTTACCGCTGTTAGTAATTCTTCTGGGTTAACAAGTTTGACGTTTGATGGGGTTCGAGATTTAATTCTGAGCGAGGATATTCGTAGAAGAGAATCTGGCGTATATGTATCTACTACTTTAATAGGTGAAAATAGAGGAAGATCTATAACACGTGTGGGTAAGAGTAGTACTAATATAAACAGACGTAGTCAATCTAGGACTGCTAATGTTGTTTGTTGGAGCTGTGGCAAGATGGGGTATCTTAGAAGGGATTGCCTTAAGTTGAAAAATGAGAAAGGTAAGGAAATTATAGTTGATTCTGCAGATAATGTTGCAGCTGTAGCAGATAGTGTCGATTATGTCTTATCTATCACTAATGATTCATCGCTTGATTGATGGATTTTGGACTTTGGTTGTTCTTTTCATGTCACACCAAATAGAAACTGGTTTATCACTTATCAGTGCATGGGTAGTGGTAAAGTTCAATTAGGGAACAACGCTGAGTGCGATGTTGTGGGTGTTGGTGCTGTTAAAATCAGAATGCATTATGACATTGTGAGGACATTGACTGGAGTAAAACACGTTCCAGAATTGAAAAAGAACTTCATTTCCTTAGGTGCCTTAGATTCAGCTGGTTGTAGGTATTCTTCAAAAGGTGGAGTTCTGAAGGTTGTTCGAAGTGCCTTGGTGATAATGAAAGGAATCAAGCACGGAGGCCTGTATAAACTTCAAGATAAGACAATGATAGATTTCGCCTCGGAGACGTCAGATGCATCTGTTTGAGAGTCTATTAACTACTCGAAGAAGATCTGGGTGTTTGTGCCAATGCACAAGTTTGATGCTAGTGTTAGGATCTCGCGGTTGATAACTTTGATCGAAACGGAGATTGGTAAGTTGATCAAGCATGTGCGGACTAACAATAGCATAAAGTTATGCTCGAAGCTGACCAATAAATTTTACATGAAAGAGAGCATAGTGAAACGCTGCACTAGTGCCGGTAAATCACAACAATTTGTAGAATTGATGAGTAAAACATTACTAGAGACGGCCCGAAAAATTATCTCTAGTGTTGGTATTACTAGGAGAATCTTAGCTGATGTGCTTAGTATGGTAAGGTGCCTGGTGAATAGATCCCCATCAACTGCTATTGAATGGCAGACTCCTGAAAAAGTGTGGCCAAGTAACGTTGCTTGTTATTCTATTATTAGAATGTTTGGTCGCCTGTGTTATTTTTCGAGTGGTGATGGTAAGCTTGATTGGAGGGCAATGTGCATATTCCATGACTATACACAAGGTGAGCAGGGTGATCGATTGTGGTGCCCAGATATAAATTCACATGTTGACAACAAAGAAGTTACATTTGATGAATCTCAAGTACTTCTGACTAGGAGTGCTTGTAATAGTGTTCAAACGGATCTGAACGGTGTTCAGCTTGAGGTGGAGTTGCGACCAGAAACTCCTAAGGTAGCGAGTACAAGTACTAGCAAAGTAATCGACATAGATGATGCTCATAGCAAGGTGGAACCTATAGAGCTAATGGTTGTTGTAACTGCTGAAATTAACAAGGTATATATTCGATCTCCTGATAAATATGAATGCAATAATGGTTTTGTTTTATTTGCGGTTAAGGAGGTTGTGTCGGAAAATCCCTGCGGAGTAGTTAAAGGTGCATGTGGAATTGGTATGCTGATGAGGTCCTCAATTATGGCTAAGTTCAAGTGAGGCTTGGACTTGAATAATATCTGTGGCGGTTGAACCCATCGAGGGCTATGGAAAAGTAGCGGCAGAATTTGAACTTTTTGCGAAGCGATTACAATTTGGCTCAAACGTCAAGTCAAGGTGGAAATTGTTAAATTTATGACTCGAGTTTGAGATTCACTGGACCTTTGAAGTTGCACAAAAGAGGAAATATATTTATAAAAGGGCAGCAAAGTTTTTCTTCTTGTCGAAGAGGAGGCTGAAGAAGCCAAAGACATTAGCTTCGTGGGCCCCAACACAATACCTTCTATGGATGAAGCCTCTACACATGAATATCTAAAAGAAAAGTGGGGCCCAAACACACACACACGTTCAGCGTGAAGCCGAAGCAAGGAATGGTGGTGGGCCCAGGTCAAACTTTGACCTGGGCACACATATAAAACATATATAATTTCCTTTCGAGAGAGTGTGTGTCGAGTGGCCGAAGACCTACGTAAAAGGAGAAGCCGCACGCCACTGAAGCATTGTTATTGATCGAAGCGCCATTCTTATTTTGAGTGCCATGGTTTTCTTTATTTGTGAGAGACATTCATAGGTGCTGAGTGCTTGGCTTTGAGTCTTCGTGTTTTTTCGTGCGACAAAGCTTATTCGTGATTTACATCCAAGAAAGATTTGTGTATTGGATGTAATTGGGGTTTGAGAAACACCGAGAGAGTGTTTGAGTAACTTAAGCGTATAATCTCATTGTATCGCTTGATCTATAGTGAAAATCGTTGCTTTTCTCCTAGTGGACGTAGGTCTTTACAACTGAACCACGTAAATATGGTATCCGATTTATTTTCTTTTCTGTCTATATTATTATTCGATCGCTCGCCTTATCGCAACAAATTTCCAACATGCTCATGATTGTCATCGGGTTCATGGTACTATATGTACTATATCTCATCAGTACATCATCTACATATGTACTATATGACATTTTCTCCTAGTAGAGATCAGAACTATCACATATGTGATGGGATTCAAGATTTCACTGCCAAGTTTCTGTCAAATCATTTCATTCGAATGAGATAATATTTACGTGCCCGGATTTCCCTGACTATCACGAGCTTCTCATCGTAAGAATGACGAGAGATGATTAATTCATAAGAAACATTAGTAGGGAGTGCCATTTGATCATACATACGAACCATGTAGAGAAGTCCGGGGGAAGCGATATCAACGAGATGAATGAGTTGCCTCAGCAAGTTTGCAAGCTAAGATCTGAGTTTGCTCGTGATGAAGAATGATTTGCACAAAGTCGCACCTTCGTTATAGACTCCAAAGAGCTCATAGTGGGACAGGGTATAAACATGTGCGTGCTAGCAGTGGAAAATTTTTATTAGATCCAGGAAAATATTGGATTTCACTGCTACGTAACCATGCCGTTTCAATAATATAAATGTGAAGACTTGAGTACACTTTAAAACTTGTGAAATAATATAGTATTCCTAAAGATCAACAACTGGGCATACACAGTAAGACCTCATCTTCCTAACTTTGAATTCTTCTTATGGATGAGTTATAAATATGGACATCACCCACATTTATTTAAAGTTAAGTTTTCATGTGAGAGATGTCCAATTAGTTAAATAAGAATTAATTTCTCAAATAAGAGATCTTATATATAATAAAAATCATTATTGTTAAATAGGGGTTAAACATCACATTCCGTAGACAAAAATATCATAACAATCCATCCTTTCGGAACGTATCAATGATACGTGTTCTTTCTAATCAGGAGGAATTAATGCATATTCTTCAATTATTCTTCATATTAAATTATGGCAAACCAAAACAACATAAGAGATATAAGTATTCCAAAGTTAAATATATGATGTAAGTCCAGCAAGAAACTTTCAGCGACAGGGTTTTTGACAATCACGATCAATGAAATGGCCTCCAAGGTTAGGTAGTGACGTGCCTCCAATTAGTTAAACAATAATTAATTTCTCAAACAAGAGATCTTATATATAATAAAAATCATTATTGTTATATAGGGGTTAAACATCACATTCTGTAGACAAAAATATCATAACAATCCATCCTTTCGGAACGTATCAATAATACGTGTTCTTTCTAATCAGGAGGAATTAATGCATATTCTTCAATTATTCTTCATATTAAATTATGGCAAACCATTTGCTCAAAAAAAAAATTATGGCAAACCAAAACAACAGAAGACATATAAGTATTCCAAAGTCAAATATATGATGTAAGTCCAGCAAGAAACTTTCAGCGACAGGGTTTTTGACGATCACGATCAATAAAATGGCCTCCAAGATTAGGTAGTGACGTGCCTCCAATTAGTTAAACAAGAATTAATTTCTCAAATAAGAGATCATATATATATATATAATAAAAATCATTATTGTTATATAGGGGTTAAACATCACATTCCGTAAACAAAAATATCATAACAATCCATCCTTTCGGAACGTATCAATGATACATGTTCTTTCTAATCAGGAGGAACTAATGCATATTCTTCAATTATTCTTCATATTAAATTATGGCAAACCAAAACAACATAGGAGATATAAGTAATCCAAAGTCAAATATGATGTAAGTCCAGCATGAAACTTTCAGCGACAGGGTTTTTGACGATCGCGATCAATAAAATGGCCTCCAAGATTAGGTAGTGACGTGCCGTCGTAAGAAAAGTTGACGTTTGGTTCGGATATAACCTTATCTTAGCTTCGAGATTTAGATCAACATTAAGGTGTGTTTGTTTCACGGAATACATTTTCGGGGAAAACATTTTCCTCATTTTCTGGCGTTTGGTTCACTCAGGAAAATGAGTAAACGGAAAACGTTTTCCTAATCAACAGAAAACGTTTTCCTAACAAAGCTTAAGTTCAGTTGAAGGAATTTTCCTGAAACCAGGGTTGGGGAAAAACATGGGCTATTTGCAAATCCGGATGAATGATGCTTGATGCAACGGTGACGTGAAGACGTGCGGACCCCTCAAGTGCCTTAACTTTGCCCAAAGGGACACTTAAGTGCCATAACTTACGAAAGGTACACTTAAGTGCCAAAATCAGAGTAAAAAAGATCACTTGAGTGCCAATCCGGCCAAAATCCGGCCAAAACGCCAACGTGGCGTTTTTCCGGCGAAGCGCGGCCAAAACGGCGCCGTTTTGCACGTTGACGTGGCCAAAACGGTGTCGTTTCGACTGACGTGGAACAAAATAAATAAATAAATAATTTAATTTAATTTAAAATTAAATTTAGTTAAAATATTTTAAAAAATAATATTTAAAAATTTTAAAAACTTTAAAAAAATTAAAAAAAAATAAAAAATAAAAAAAAAAGAACAGGGGGAGGCTGCTGAGGGATCAGCCCTCAACCGCCGCCGCCGCCGCCCCGCCGCCGCCGGGAAGAGCCGGCGACGGCGAGGGCTCGCGAGCCCTCGCCGCTGGATCTGGGCGAGGGCCGCGAGCCCTCGCCGCTAGATCTGGGGGGGGCACGCGGCCCTCGCCCGGCCGGGCCAAGGCCGCCGCCCGCTGGGGCGACCCCCGGCGGGCGGAGGCCCTTGGCCCCGCCGGGCGAGGGCCCCCGACCCTCGCCGGATCTGGGCGAGGGTTGCGACCCTCGCCCCAGATCGGGGCGAGGGCTCGCGAGCCCTCGCCGCCGGTCGGCCGGGGTCGCCGGCCCCTGGCCAGGGCCCGGCGACCCCGGCCGACCCTCCCCCCCGCCGTCGCCGGCCCTTCCCGGCGGCGGCGGGGCGGCGGCGGCGGCGGCTGAGGGCTGATCCCTCAGCCGCCTCCCCCCATTCCCTTTTTTTTTTTAAAAATTTTTTAAAAATATTTTTAAAGGTTTTTAAAGTTTTTTAAAATATTTTAAATAAATTTAATTTTAAAATTATTATTTTTAAATATTTTAATTAAATTTAATTTTAAAATTAATTAAATTAATTTTTTAATTTTCTTTTTGCCACATCGGCCCAAAACGACGCCGTTTTGGCCACGTCAGCGTGCAAAACGGCGTCGTTTTGGGCGCGCTTCACCGGAAATACGCCACGTTGGCGTTTTGGCCGGACTTTGGCCGGAGTGGCACTCAAGTGATCCGTTTTTTTTCGAATTTGGCACTTAAGTGTACCTTTCGTAAGTTATGGCACTTAAGTGTCCCTTTGGCCAAAGTTATGGCACTTGAAGCGTTCTTTTGCCGTGACGTGAAATACTTTCACATGTTCCGGTTGTTGATTTTCCAGTTGGTTATTCATAAAATAATGGAAACCTGAGTAGGCGTTCCTCCGCGGTCACCATGTCCAAAGTTGAAACAGGTGCATAATCATTCTAAGAGCACAATACTGTACCCGCTAGTTTTTATTGAATTAAAACATAACCATGCGTGCTTGCATAACTTGCACTTACTTTGGGAGTCCTCATGTCTAATATACGTTCTCATACCCTGAGCTGAATCCGACGTCTCCAATAAGAAAAAGATGGGAAACTCGAGAAATAGCACTTGCTATACAGAGCTAGGGGATAGAATTTGTCGCAAATTAAAGTGGGTTTTATTCATTCACATGCAAACATCAGTAGACATTTGAGACGACTCGTACTTGAAATGACCAAAAGAACCATCTGAAACGCAACAAAGCTGCAGTGGAGAAACCATTTTATTCAACCATTATTGCAGAAGCTTTTAAGCTTCTATGAGTTACATGGCATATATTCTCCTACATTCCCCTACATTCCCAGCAGGATGATGGACCCAACTGAGTCCATTATCTAGTTCTTGACATCTTCGGTTTCTTACGGAGGGTGACCACCATGATGACCACCGTAGCCGTGACCGTCATGGTCGCCGTAGCCGTGACCGTCATGACCGTCATGGTCGCCGTAGCCGTGACCGTCATGGTTGCCGTAGCCGTGACCGTCATGGTCGCCGTAGCCATGACCGTGGCCGTGTTCCCCATATCCTTGGCCGTAGTTAGCCTCTTTCACGCTCTCCTCTGAAATATAAACGCAGAGTATGTGATCATATCCGAGTCCACTAACAGATAACATGTAATCTAACTTACTTTGTATGAATACGTAGAGTAGTAAGTTAAAATGCAACTATTGAAACTGATACCGTTTTGTTGACCTCTTTATGACCTCTTTATGATGTACGTCACATTTTGATATTCTATAACATACCTTTCTCAAAATTCATAAATTAATTAATCTACTGTGAACAACGGAAGCTAACAAGACATTGACGGAACCCTCATAATCAAGTTTGCAATTCATTTCGTCTATCGCCTCGATAAAAACATTTCTACAAATAATTGTGTATATTGGCTTTCTCTATTTATTTATATTTGCCTTTACCAAAAAAAAAAAAACATTTCTACAAATAATTTTCCATGATTATTTGTCTGTCTGCCTTTAACAAACACGAGTGCTTGCACGACGGACAATCACACGGAAACATATATACACGTCAAAAGTGAGAATGCGTTTCCCATCAAACTGAAGAGAATTAGATAAGTAAATTGAGGGAAGACTTCATTGTCGAGAGCACTCACGTGACTGAGTCTCCTCAGCAAGGTCATAAGCCGAGACCTGCGCGGTCATGAGAAGGAGAACGGCCAGAAGCAGGCCGCACAGGAGGAAAACCCTGGAGGAAGCCATTTTCATCGCTCAAGGCTAGCGGATCACCAGAGAAATCTCAAGGAAGACTACCCAAGTGAGCGCGTGGCTCAACTGCGAACTGGGGCGCCCTATTTATAGGGTGGGAAGTGGGAGTACAGACGAGGGGGTATGAGCTGTGGCGGGACCCACACGATTTGTACGGTTGTAATTTGCTTAAATCGGGAGGAGATGCGGCCCAAAGGCTTTCCGTCCAAGAGTCAAAGATAAGATTAAGGGTGCGTTTAAATGGGCATTTAGAAAGCCCCTTCAGCCCCTTCAGCCCTTTTACCTCAAGTTGAAATGTTTAGTAATCATTCTCTAAGGGGCTTTCAAGTGAAAGTCGACCCTTGGGAATGCTGAAAACTCAAGCCTAGTGGAGACTAGCCTTGAGCTTTCAGTATTTTCGAAATGCTGAAGGCCTCATTTAATGAAAATGGTAAGTTGTCTATTTTGCCCTTAAAACATTATGAAAAAAACCACTTTTGCCCATTTTAAAAACCAAAAGAATCCTAGATCTCGTTTCTCTTCCCACCCTTCCATTGCTCTACACCCTCCGCTCTCTCCCTCGTGACGACCGCTTCTCGCTCAACTACCGCTCGATTGCACTTTTCCTTTGCTTGTCCTCTGCAAGTTCGTCTCTCCTCTCTCCCCCTTGCTCCCGAAACCCGATGTTCCCAGTGAGGAAGGGGGGAGTCGGTGGTCTTGGACTGCGGCCGGTGGAGGAGCTCCTGCGGATACTGCAAATCGCCGAGTGGGTCCAGCGTTTCTCACGGTCCGTACGTGTCACGCCCCGAACCCCGAGCGCGCACACATCCCACTACGGTCGATCAAAAATGCGACATCCCAGGAAGTGTTGCTGACCCCATTGATTTGTTATTGCGCAAGCGGAACGTATTATAAAACCCCTGACAATAAAATACGGGATAGAAAAGCAGGAAGCAAAACCACAACATAACACTTCAATAATTCAACAGAATTACAAACAGAGGTCTACGGCCAAAAGTCTACAAAAGACCGGCTCTTAAAAAGGAATTGTCCTACGACCTACAAGTCGGACACGTTCTCCAGTCTTATGACTTCACCTCTGCAACTCCTCAAAGCCAACCAAAGCTATCTGGTCGCTCCGTCCACCAGGGACCTGAAATTTTAATCCCACAACCGGGATGAGACGATGTCTCAGCAAGTTCAACCCCCTAAACCCCTATTAGAAAGAAAATACGCCCCGGGTGGCCTAGCCACATCACACAAAACACTTACCTCGCCTCAGCCTTCATCTGCAGGTTAGCACAATTTATATAATTCAACCACGTACAATTATGATAACCAAACAACCATGGCACAATCACATTATCAAGACAATTCAACCACTTGGATCGTCTCAGCGATCAATCGACTCGGCCGATTACATGTCATTCTAGCAAATCAATCATTGCTCTCAACTACGGCCCTACTAGGCGAATTTGAATCAGTGGCATCACGGCCCCACTTGGCGCGACCTTTATCAGGTGGCAATTCACGGCCTCATCAGGCACGACCTCTAATAAGTGGTTTATCACGGCCTCACTGGGCACGACCTCTCATAGGTGGTTTATCACGGCCTCACTGGGCACAACCTCTCATAGGTGGTTTATCACGGCCTCACTGGGCACGACCTCTCATAGGTGGTTTATCACGGCCTCACTGGGCACGACCTCTAATAGGTGGTATTTCACGGCCTCATCGGGCACGACCTTTCCTAGGTGGTACATCACGGCCTCATTGGGCACGACCTCTAATAGGTGGTCAATCACAGCCAATCTCCCATCAATTTCTACACTTAGGATTTCATAAAGAATCCCTATAAATCGCAATCACACTCAATTTGCCACAATCAATCATCAAATTCAAATTCTAAATATACAGCAGCGATCAGCACGAAATTCTGAGAATTTAGGGTCCCAAAATAATTTTTCGGAATTTATTAAATAATTAAATTTATTCCGAAAATTAATATAATAATAATATCCATATTTTTCATGATTTACGCTCAATTTATAATATCCAATCATCGATTTCAAAATCCGACTACACAACAACGACCGGCACGAAATTTTGAGAATTTAAGGTCTCGACAAAATTTTCGGAATTTAATAAATAATTTAATTTATTCCGAAAATAATTAAATAATAATATTTTAATAATTTCGAATATTAAAATATTATTTAATTATTCAATAATTTCGAGATATTTAAATAAATCAAAAGTAAATTCCTTTATGTCACATCAAGGTTTATACTAATATAAACACTCACTTAACCTTAAATTAAACACAATTTAAGTTAATCAAACACCTTAATATAATCTACACTTAAATAAATTAAACTAATCACCTAATAACACTTAACATAAACTAAGCACACCTAAAGCATCATTAGCCCTCTAAGCGAGGTTTAGTGAGTTAAACTCACCGGATTAGCGAGCCGAGCGGACCAAAACGACGGGGACGCCGAGGAGAACAACTTTCCTCAAGGCGGGCCGAGCATCCGGGCTCGGGAAGGCGGCCAAAACGGGCCAAACGTGGGCCGCCATACCCATTTTCTGGGTTGCTGATCGGGGCCGAGAGGGAGCAGATCCGGCGCCGGTTCGGGTCGGAAAGGGCGGAGGAGGACCGGCGGCAGCTCGTGTGGGCTCCGGCGGGCTGAGGCGGGGGTGTACGGCGGTGGAGGGAGCTCCGGCAGCTCTTGGAATGAGCGAACAGGGGCAGACGGAGGAGGCTGGGCGTCGGCTAGGTGTGGGCGAACGAGGAGCAGCGGCTGAGTGGGGCGGTGGACGGCGGCGACGGCAGCGACGAGCGGGCGGCGAACGGCTGTCCGACTGGGCTGCAGCTAGCTTCGACGCCTTCTCAGATCTGCTGGGCGTTGAGCAGCCACCAGAGAAGGAGAAGAGAGGGCGACGGGTAGGCGAGCTGACCGGCAAGCGGGTGCGGGCGGCGCGAGGCGGTGGCGATGAGCAGACGGGCGAAGGCGTGAGGTCCGGCGGCTTCTCTGGCTTCGCTGGTTGCTGGGTTCCGTCCAACAGCAAGAAGAAATCGGGGGAGAGGGAGCCGGCGAGAGGGAGGAAGAAGAGAGGGAGGAGAGAGAAGGGGGGCTCTTTTCTTTTCATTTTCCTTTTCTTTAATCCCACAAAATGGCCCACCATGACATTATCCATGATGTCATACTCCACTCACTCAAAACTCCCACAACCTTATTCCAATGGGTTCACTTGAAATTTTCGCCGGGGTCCAATTCTTTGTACAACAACTTCTTCAATTTCACTCGATTCTCTTCCAATTGAATTAAATTGAAGCCCATAAAATTAATCCAATGTCACCACACTTCAATTCACATCTTCACTTGTCTATATAATCAACTTAAATCCCAAAAGCGCGACCAAAAGCGGCCTACTAATTTCTCGAGCTAAAATAGCCATTCTCTGATTATTTTGCTGAAAAACTCGGCTTGCATGAAAAATCTTCCGAAGGTTAATCAATGTTCCTAAAATGATTTGTGACACACCCAGACTTCCAATTTCTAAATTCGATCTCAATTCCACGGTTAATTTCACTTTGACACGATACTAGCACGGCCCAACCTACCGGGTAGCCTTTAGAAATTTTCATGCATTCGACCTATGGTTGATCATCTCAAGCCACAATGTACATCTTTGAAACATTGACACTTTCGGTTGTCGGGGTAATCTCAAGGTTTCAAATACGAACACAGGGTACCCAATCGATAGAAAAGGTCGGTCCAGTGTCGATCGACAAGAATTGTGCGATCTGGTGGAATCACCCACACCTGATCACATGCCTCTGTCGAGTCGACCTATCTCCGATCTCTAATCGATTTTAATTGTGCCGTAATGACCCTTGCATATTAACTCGGTCGAAAGATCGCTTCCTGGTCAAATTCTCGAGTCTGATGCATTAGAAACTCTTAACAGCTTCACCCGATAGACTAGTTTCCACATGAGTGGCCGACTCAAGGAAAAGAACTATATGCGTGCCAACGAAATGCCCGTCTCAATTTATTGAAAATAGAATTGGAAAATCGGGATGTCACAGTACGATTTCTCCTTCATTTCTTGTGGTTTCCCTCCCCTCCCCTATCGTTGAGTGCGGTTTTTTGCCCGGGCTTCGGTGGCTTGAGACTGAAGATGCCATGCTTCGGGTTTGCCTGTTTCCGGCTTTAGCCGTTTGTCATGACGTTCACAGTTGCTGGAATTGTTGATTCGCGTTTAGTCTCTAGTTCCAATCTGATGCTTCGTTGCGTGCGTCGGCTTGCGCTAATGATTTTTTCCCGTTTCAAGTTGTTTGTTTTTTAACTCGCTACTCATCATGTGTTCATTGAAATGGCCGAACCAAGTTAGCGTATAGTTTCATTCCGTTTCTGGGTTTATTGTTTGCTTGGAGTTTTATGTTTCAATGCCAAGTGAGAGCTATTATACTAGAGCAAAGATCACGTTTGCCGATCACTCGTGAAATGTACAAGTTGTAGGCACTGCAACAGTGTTTTGTCTCTTCATGTAATTGATGGATTTAGGTTGAATTCTACTGAAATGTATTAGCATTTGGACATTGACCCGAGGGGGTCCTTGAGGAGATTTCCTATGCGGTAGCTCTCTTAGCATTTAGGGGAAGTTAAGTTGTACTTGTTAAGGTTGTATTAAGGTCTACATGTTTAATTCAATTCTGAATGCAAGAAGAAAAGAACTTTCGAGTCTGTAGATGAGTAGGATGGTCTATGTGAGGTGTCCGTGGGAAATATACTGAATTGTAGAGTTTAGAACAGTACTTTTCAGGTCTGGTGTTGCGATCATCAGCAATGTGAAAGTTAATTTTTTTTTCCTTGTTGTTGTGAGACAGTTGAACGGGGACTGTTGGAGCTTAGAAAACTGGGCATAGAGCACCAACTTTGGGAAGCGTCTCGCAAAGAAATTGGCAATGCCTCTTCTCTCTCGGCAGGCAACCACAACCATGGGACAGACTCAGATATCTCTCATGAGTAATGTCATGGGTACTTATGATCCACTCGTCAATTAGTTTTTTATTTGTTGTTGATTTATAGTTCTTTCGAGTTCAGCTTTCTTTTGTTTATATTGCTTCGCCACATGAAGTGCCATTCTTATGTAACTGCAAGATATTCGAATTTTGTAATGTCTAGAGCTGTGAGAACTGTACAATACCGACAGAGAATTCATTGTGAGATGTGAAAGCTTTCTTTGGAGGCTGTTGGGTTCTGCATCGTTGATTTAAATAAAAGTATTTTGTCCTTCATTATTGCATATATGGTTGAACTTGTAAAAGTGAAGAGCTTGAGGAGGGTCTTCCCGGATCTCATGATCAGACTAGCCTTGCCTGTGGTAGTTAGTGCGCATTGGCAGTACTCCCTGCTTTTCTCACTTGCAGAGGGAGCTTGGCTTGGGTAATCTGGCCTGGATATAGAGAATTGCAGGGTTGTTCTATCTTTCAAGTCACAATGACTGAGCTACCGCTGGTAATTGACCCGCCCCTTCCCATAGTAGTCATCATAATATCTTTTGTATCGAGGCATGAAAAACTAATATCGAATTTAGCTTTCTGAGTTACGATAGGGTGACCCACCATTTAAGAATCCGACTTTCGTGACAAGGTTATATCATTACGTAGCTATTACAATATCTGGAATCTCACAATGTAACAGCAACATGAGCAAGTGGAGGAAAGCAATTCACGTTAGGCTGGTTAACACCAAAGAAAGAACGCACTTTAAGAAAGTTGGCTTATTAAACTTGATGGGCGACATGAACTATTATCATCCCTGAGCAGTGCATTTGAATTTGCATAACACAGACAAAAACTATACTAAGTTATTCATATACAAAGCAAGTGAAAATTGTGATAGCACTAATGATTTTGCACAATTATATACGAAGAAATGCCTTGAATGATGCACATTTTACTAGAGTGGTTTGGATCCCGATTTATATACAACGGATTCTGATGATATAAGTGAGGAGGGTAATAATTCAAATGATAATGTAACATCTGATATGGCACGTTTATATGATCAATAACTATGAATTTATGAAATAATTAATGATATTTGTAATTTTTAAGGATAATATCCTTCTTTCCTCAAAGCATATGTTATCATGTTTTTATTGTAATGAAAGTATTCTTCTTGTAATTAAGAAAGAGAGCACGTAAATTTTTTCCATTTGATTTTTTTAGCAAAAAAAGAAATTTTAATTTTAATAAAATTATTTACACAACATCTTTAACATTGTTGTCAAATATAAATTAAAAAAGTTACAAACATTTTTTAATTTTAAAAAAATAAAAATATTTAGATTAATCACCAAATGGGCTTTACAAATGTGTTTTCTACTAAATAGCATTTATCTCAAAGTTGTTTTTCAAAGCAAAATTTATCAAATAGTCTTTGCATTTCCTCCAAAGCCTTTTAGGCTAAGGCCCTGTTTGGCAACCATCCAAACAGTGCCCGATTCTGATTTTTTGTTCTCAGAATCAGTTTGGGAACAGAATCGCGTTTGGTAAATTTTTTATCCAAAACTGATTCTGGGAACAAATTTACTCCCAGAATCGGTTTTGGACAAGAATTCAGAATCAGAAAAAATATGATTCTCCGTCCGAGAATCAAAAAAGAGAATCAAAAGTGCCGAATAAAAAAAAAATTATTTCTATATTTTATTTTTATTTCTTCCTAGTATGAAATATATATTTGTTGTATATAGAATACATATTTAATTTTATGTTATAATTTAGTATTTTTATTTATTACATATTGTAGGGATATTAGTATAGTTTATACTATGGTTTATTATTTACTATATAATAAAAATTGATTAGTTAATATTTTTATTACTTAGTATAAAAATATAATTAATCAGTGAATGGTTTATGAAAATTCAATATCAAATTTATTTTAATCTAAAAAGGTAATTAAAAAAGAATTGGAATAGAAATTTTATATAGTTACCAAACGCGTTTCTATTATTTTTCTATTCCAGAATCAGAAATTTTATTTGTTACCAAACGCGTTTTTTTACTCAGAATCAGTTCCCGGGAACAGAATCAGAAATAATCATTTCTGGTCAGAATTAGTTCCCGGGAACAGAATCGTTACTAAACGTGCCATAAACTGCTGTGCATTTTCTCAGTGAGCTTTCCAAATGCCGAACCAAACGCACCCATTATTTAAGTGCCGTGGTGAGTGGAAGCTAACGAATCATCACACGAGTTCTTCGAGGTCAGTAATGTCCGGATCTCTTGCTACGTGGCATTAGTCACAATCTAGGGGGGAAAAATTCAACGATGCGGCACATGGAGTCATTATATATTCTGTGCCCTCTCTATTGCACCCCAACTGCTCACGCTTGACTGATTCCGATAGCTTCTTTTCCTGCCAAAATATAAAGGAGAGCTTGTGAAAGGTCGAAAAGAACATTAACAAAAATTTGATGGAGTCACGAACTAATTGAACACGCAACATCACTAAATATCGTAGCGATAAGATGTTACCCCTTTTCACTTGAATTATCAACGTGGTAGTGGATTGAAATATTATATTCAAGGCTGGTTCGTCTGTGTATCTTTGTGCATGCTGTATCTCACATTAATTGCGGTTTGAGCGGTTAGGTATGGAAGGCATAAAGAGAACCAAATGCCTACGTCCTTCCTCACGTCACCCGTCGTCCTACAAGGGACGGGCTTTGCACCAACACGTTGGATCCTCAATCTACCTCAACCACAAGTACCGGTTGCAGACGTTCGTCTTATTTTTCCATGCACTGCACGATTCTCTCTCTCACTAGATATTAAATTGCCGACACAAAAGTTTGAATAATTGAATAGAGATTTTTGAGAGAGCTGGACGTATGTTGAATCCACAAGACAAAAGAATATGAGTGCCCATTCATTTTTTTTAAAGTGAATAATTGATTTTGTCCATCATGTTATAATGATATAAAATCTATATTATTGGCATTTCATTTGTGAATAATGATATCGTGGTCTCATGATTTTGCCTCCATCCATATGTTACCATTGATGGATGTCCCTAAATAGATGTAGCTTACATATCTGATGTGGTTCGGTCTCTAAGTGGGACTTTGCATCTCGAGAAAAGACTTTACCTCCAAAAATTTCCACCTGATGAAAATATTGTTTGGTAATCAATGTAAAATATACTTTTAAAAGCAACTTTGGACTGACAAGCCCTATCTTCTCTCCCAAACCCCAACCCCCTTAAATTCATTACAACCATTGCCACCACTCACCGGCAGCCACACCACTACCCAGACCAGACCGAGACCTCCCCTTGTCCACTGAGAAAATATTGGATGGTCTTGGAGCGTCAGGTCACCATGGACCCCAACCAATGAGAAAGTGACGCGTGGCTCCATGCGAGCACGAGCGGCCCCACTGATTTTTTCTGCACAAAATATATTATTTTCCCTTTTCTATTTAAAAATTTACTGTCATCATAGACTTGTTGCTGCTTTTTTCTCTCTTTATCTTTTTTTGGAGTAGGCTTGCACGCATTAATGGCGCTTTCTCTCTCCTCCTTTCTGAAGAACGAATGGCCTTACGCTACAGCTTCCCTTCCCTCCTTTCTTTCCTTCTCAATTCAAAATTTTGGGTGAGAATTCACTCTCTACGTTGCGTTGCTTCTCCGGCTTGTTCCGGGGTTGGGTCATCTTTGCTCTCTGGCCCAAAGCACGTTGCTCCTCCGACGCTCACTCATCTTCGCTCTCTGCCCCAAAGCTCGTTGCTTCTTCGGCCTACGTCGTTGTGTTCTTTCTCCACCTTGCTCCGGTGTGGTTTCCAAGCGCAAGACGGTGAGGAATGTTCTTACTGTAAGTAGCAGACTCCAAGCTACAAGAAGTTGCAGCTCTCTCTGATTTGGCTTCGGATTTGCTACGTTCGTGGCTTGTAACGGTGAGTGTTTTTTTTTTTTTTTTTTGGTTGGTATAACAGTGAGTTGATTTGGCGAATGCTTGCTGTGACCGGCTGCACAAGCTGCTGGTGAAGAAGATGGAGGGGTGGACCGGCATGTGTAGCGACGAAGGTGGAGAGAGCAAGTGGAGGAAGGTGATGGAGGCGTCGTGCGGAAAGATGGACGAGGAGGTTGGAGGGAATGGGGGGGACGTGTCGATGAGGATGGCAAGGTCGACGGCGGTGGTGGCGGTGGTGGGGAAGGAGGTGGCGATTTGAAACTTCCAATACGATTTAATCGTTTTCAGGCAATCGAATTTCTATCATTTCATTTCATCCAAATGAGATCATAAATGAGGAGAGTTATGGCTTTCGGCATTTTGTAAGTTTGACAATAAAGAGTGCCATAGTGATATGGTTCCTGATTAGTTTTTTTTTTTTAAGTGACAAATGCACTAGACGTATTAAAATTTATCACAAAAATATAATAAAGTCTTAGAATTTCTAAGATTTAATGGAGTTTTAAAATTTATTACAAAAATATAATAAAGTCATAAAATTCAAAGTTTTAATCGAGTCCTAAAATTTCAAAGCTTTTGTAAGTTGTCTAATTAACGGAATGGAAAGCATATTAAATTTGGAGGATGAGCATAGTAATTGAAGGACGCCACCGCCTATACGCGCTTCGTAATTGACCGACTTGGTGGGCATACGGTTTGCTGAGCACGATGTTGAGGAGGTTTCGCTGGATAGATCTTAAGGAAGGAATTCCGCATGAACACGATAGGATCAAACTTGTCCTTATCTTACCCTTGGTTTTCGCTTAAGGATTCTCTCATATAACAGTCGTAACGGCGAGAGTTATATGCGGTGAAATTGACGAGGTTTATACATTTTTTTGGCATGTTGAGATTCATTTGGTAACGTTTTTATTTCGAAAAATATTTTTTTTTTCAAAAATAATCTTTTTTCAATTTCTATTCATTGGAATAATTTTTCAATAAAAAAAACGTTTAGTAACTACACAAAAATTCTTTTCTCAGAATAGTAAAAGAATAGGAATATATTCGGTACAATTCACAAAATTTATTATAATGTAGAATTTCTTTTCCTTGGGATTCATTTAATAACACCTCTATTTCGGGAAACAGTTTCTTTTCAAAAATAGTCTTTTTTCTATTTCTATTCCCCTAAATAACTTCTCAATAAAAGAACATGTTTAGTAACTATACAAAATATCTATTATCGGAATGGTAAAATAATACGAATATGTTTGGTACAATTCACAAAATTTATTATAATGTATAATTTCTCTTAATTTTTTCCCTATTCTTCCTTACGGCCATTGCCAATGACCACCAATGACGCCGCCCGCCACTCGTCACCATCGGTCGCCGCGGATCTATAGTCAACCGCGGTTGTTGGTGGCAGTGAACAGCGGGCAGCGGTAATCAGTGGCGGCAGGCGGCGTCGTTGGTGGTCATCCATGGTGGGGGTGGTCGGCAGCAGCGACATCGACAATCATTGGCGGCGACAACGTTTGGCAACAATAGTAGTAGATCAACAATGGTGGGCAACGATGGTTGGTCAACGGTAAGAGACAGACGATAGAAGGGGGTGGCAATCAATAAAGAAGAAAAGAAAAAAGGAAAAAAGAAAATAAATTATTTCTATAAATTATTTTCGAGAATAAGAAATTACTTTTTTCTATTTTTTGTTTTTATTCAAAATCTATTCCTCAACCACTTTTCTATTTCAAGGATTAAAAAAATTAATGATGTTACGAAACGGATTTTTATATTTTTTTGTTCTAAGGAACAGAAGAGTAGAAATTATGAAAATAAAAACGTTACCAAATAGGGTCTTGATGGTTAGATGGGATAAGAACAAACGACAATATGCCAATTTGCCAACTAGAAAATGATATATTGTATCTTGCAGCAATGTGCTCCATCACTAATTGTAAAAAAGAAAATTATCAAAACAATTCTAAACTTATTGCAATTTTTTCAAATTAATAATAAACTTTTTTTTTGTCAATTCAATTTTAAATATTTTGCATTTGTGCTAATTCAATCTATCCTATCAATTTTGGTAAACGGTGCTAATATGGATGCTAGTCAACAATGGCTATTTAGTCAACGCTAATGTGTCAATTTTTAATATATTTTTATGTTTATTTTTATTTGTTTCTCTCTATTTCTTTTTCTCTTTTCTTCTTCCGTTGGCTAGTAGCTAGAAGCTAGGGCTAGTGAGGTCGACCTCACGATGCCAGCCAAGGTCTCGCCTAGCCAAATTTGGGCAATCTCGACCTTGCCTAGCGATAATGAGGCTAGCCTTTTCCTTTTGCCCTTGCTGTTGTGGTGCTAGCCAAGGTCTCGCCCAACTAGATTTGGGTGAGGATGAGCCTCGCCATGGTTGGCCAAGGCTCGGCCTCACCAACAACTAGGTTGACCTCGCTTGGGCTGGGCGAGGCTGGGCGAGGCCCACCTGGCCACTGGCGAGGCTTGCCCAGCCCCGCCGAGGCTTGGCCTCGTTGGTGGCTAGGCGAGCCCCGCCTGGCCACCAGCTCACCTGGCCACTGGCGAGTCTTGCCCAGCCTCGGCCACTAGCGGGGCTAGGTGTTGCGAGGCAAGCCTAGCTCCGGCGAGGCTGGGCAAGCCTCGCCGGGGCCAAGCAGGCCTTGCCTAGCCATCGACGAGTTCGCTGGACCGATTCCAGCGACCGGCAGCGGCGTATGGTGGGGGACGGCGGCAGATGGTGGCAGCGGGATGACAGTCGATGGCAGCAGGACAGCGGTCGATGAAGAAGAAGAAAAGAGAAGAAGAGAGAATATAAGAATAAAACGAGTTGGTTTTGATTATTTGATTTGTTTCCGGAACAAGAATCAACTTTTTTTTTTTATTCTTGATTCTGTGCCAAATCTACTTTCGGGAACAAAAATAATAGAAATTTGTTTCCGGGAACAAAAAATTTACCAAACGCGATTTTGTTCAAAAACTATTCCTGAAAACAAAAAATCATAATCGGGTACTATTTGGATGATTACCAAACAGCCCCTGAGTAGTTTAGTGTTGTGCAGCAAGCGGCTTTGATGCGTCACCATCAAAGCTCAACTTTAGTCCTTGTTCTGATTTGACTGTCTGACTCAGATGATTTATGCCCGGACATAACCATGGGATTAATTTATACCAAGGCCAGTCGAATGTTATACCACGTTTGGCGCAATGAAATAGAACGGGAAAAAATAAAACGAAGTTGAGGAAGGAATGGAATAGAAGAAGCATTATAATTCTTGTAGTTGCTTGTTACGATGGAATAAGGTAAAAGGAATTTGTCGATTCCTTTTTTTGGGTTGAAAAAAATTGAAATGGTATCGAAATGTCTAAAATATCTCAAAAATGTAATATATGAGGAAGAAAATAAGGAAAGCGCTCAAAGTAATTGTTGTGATGATGTTATTATTATCAAGGTCATTTTCATGGGTGGAGCCTTGAAGTGGGCATTTTTCCTCCTTATTTGGTGGAATGCTCATGTTATGCAAGGAGGTTATGCTCAGGGTCAAAGAGGTTAGCTTGCGATATACGAAACAACAATAGACAGCAAATAAAAATGACATATCAAGAAAACAGTCGCCAATAAATGAGCAATATAGATCGGCCTTCGTAGCAGGATTGTTCGTAAGTACTTATGGATAGAGAAAGTAGCAGTAGGATGGATGATCACTTATGTCATCTAAACTTAGAATTTTCAAGTCTTGGTTAGCTGTCAACACATTCGATTATGTCTCCTCTCTCCTTCAATTGGGTTGAGTTGCATATAAAGTTTACTCTTATTTTATGATAATAACAATTCATGTTTCGAAGTTAATTACTGTATGGCTTTCTTAATACTACTGTTATGAATATGCATTCTAAATCTTTCAGAAGAAATAATAGGGGAAATGTAATTACGCTCGAAATAAATATTCATATTGGAATAATTTTGTTCTATCGAACACCATCTCATTTGAACAACACGAGACAAAACAGGAATTGTAGAAAGACAAATCCGAATACAATATAACGCGGTACACTATTTCATATATTAATAAGAATTAATGTATATAACAATTTTTCATCCTAATTCAATTATTCAATATTGGTGGAGGAAATTACAAGAATTGCTTACAATTATTGAATGCCAATATTTTCTCACCAGTTAGGCCCAACCGTACCACTTTCCCTTCACGTGGCCAGTACTTCTAGTTCTTAATGAAAGGACGGAAACCAAGAACGGATTTGCCTATTCATCCCGCATAGACAGACATCATCAAGTTTTTTATGGTCGAAAGACATCATCAAGTTAAGACGCATGATACCTTAAGGAAAGAGACGGGGAGCGCCTAGCAGAAGAGATAGGGAAAATGGAAGAGGAAGCACGGAACTTCATCAACGTGTGGCTCACGGTCCTCTCGTGCGTGTGCTACTGCTACTTCGTCTCCTCTAGCCTCCCGCCGGGCAAGCTTCGGCTCTTCTCTCTCCTCCCCATCTTCTCCCTCTTCGCCGCGCTCCCCCTCCAGCTCTCTACTGTCCTCCCCACCGGCCTCCTTCTTCATCACCTGGCTCGCCTCCTTCAAGCTCCTCCTCTTCTCCTTCGGCAAGGGGCCCCTCTCCTCTAGTCTCGATTCCCATCCCGACCCATCGAAGTCCCTCTTCCTCTTCATACTCTTCACATGCTTCCCTATCAAAATCAGGCAGGCGCAAGACTACCCTGTTAGATGCAAATTGCGCAATCCCAAGATCTCCATAACCAAAACAAGAATGTGCATAATTGAGTAAAAAGATTAATGTACCTATTTTGGGATCCATCGTTCTTGAAGCGGAAGTGGAAACACAATGTTCCACGCGCAAGTCATTATCCTCTATTGCCCTCCATATCACTGGCTTAATGAGGCGGTCCCCTCACGTTTAACGTTAGGTAAACACTCCTTAGGTAATGATACATATGAGAATTAGGGTTAGAGGAGAGATTTGATCACTATTTATAGAGTTTCCAGCCAGGCCCCCTCATTACAGGCCAGGCTCAACTCGGCCCACACTAGCCAGCCCCATATTAGACTAATTAAGAAACATTTTATCTCACCTTAGACCAATCCTGTTTTACGGTAACCATAAAAGCAATAAATTATAATATCAATTAATGTAGTCCACATTAGGAGAACTCTTACATCCTCCCACTTGGATGATATTAATTGAAATCGTACTGTATATGCGCACATTTGGTCTAGAGATAATTCTTAATAGTCAATCATATCCCATAAAGTCTTAAACACTGAATCATTGCAGTAATTGCATGTATACACACAAAGCCTTCCATGGTCACAAGTGCTCTCAACTTTATTGATATTGATTTAATATGGTAGTGTGTCAAATGGATAACATCTCTCATAGAGAGATCCCATTTGTCAGTCACCATTCTCTTACTTTAGGCGTCACAAAAAAACTTGTGGCACTAGAGAATGTTTTTATAGTTACAATGAACCCATATGTCTTATTCTTACGGTTAACATTTCTTTATGTATCATAAGACATATGCACAAGGCGGCAGAAGTACACTACAAGTGCCATAACTTGGCACGCCGGGACACTTAAGTGCCATAACTTCAAAACGGTACACTTAAGTGCCACTTTTTTTTTCGAGTGGGACACTTAAGTGCCACCTCCGGCGACCCTTGCCGGAAATCCTACGTGGCAATATTTTATTATTTTTTTTTGCCTACGTGGCTCGCCGGAGCTCCAAATCAGCATAAAAATTTAAAAAAAATTTAAAAAAATTAAAATTTTTAATTTTAAAAAATTTTAAAACTTTTTTTAAAAAAAGAAAATTTTAAAAATTTTAATTTTAAAAAATTAAAAAATTTTAAAAAATAAGAAAATTTTAAAAATTTTAATTTTAAAAAATTAAAAAATTTTAAAAAATAAGAAAATTTTAAAAATTTTAAATTTAAAAAATTTAAAAAAAATTAAAAAAAGAAAATTTTAAAAATTTTAAATTTAAAAAATTTTAAAAATTAAAAAAAAGAAGAAAATTTTAAAAATTTTTATTTTAAAAATTAAAAAAAATTAATTTTTTTAAAAAAATTAAAAAAAAATTAAGAAAATAATAAAATTTAAAAAATTTTAATTTTAAAAAATTTTAAAAATTTTAAAAATAATAATAAGAAAATTTAAAAAATTAAAAAATTAAAAAAAGGGGGGGGGGGAGGCGGCGGCGGCGGAGGTGGCGGTGGTGAGGGAGCCGGCGGTGGCGGCAAGGGAGCCGCCCCGTTCGGCCTCCCACTCCCCACTTTTTTATAATTTTTTATAATTTTAATTTTTTTAAAAAAATTTTCTTAATTTTTAAAAAATTTTAAAATTTCTTAAATTAAAAAAAATTAAAATTTTCTTAATTTAAAAAAAATTAAATTTTCTTAATTTTTTTAAATTTTTTTTAAATTTTCTTAATTTTTAAAATTTTCTTAATTTTTAAAATTTTTAAAATTTTTAAAATTTTTAAAATTTTTTAAAATTTTTAAAATTTTCTTAATTTTTTTAATTTTTTTAATTTTTCTTATTTTTAAAAATTTTAAAAATTTTAACATTTTTAAAATTTTTCTTAATTTTTTAAATTTTTTAAATTTTCTTAATTTTTAAATTTTTTCTTAATTTTTAAAAAAAATTTAAATTTTTCTTATTTTTTTTAAATTTTTTGAATATTTTAAATCTAATTTAATTAATTTATATACTATTATTTACACGTAGACGTGAAACGGCGTCGTTTTTGCATTTTCTCCGCCACGTCAGCGTGCAAAACGACGCCGTTTGGGACCGAGCTCGCCGGAAAGTCGCCACGTCAGCTATTTGGCCGGATTTTCGCCGGAGTGGCACTTAAGTGTCCCATTTTACTCCGATGATGGCACTTAAGTGTACCATTTTAAAGTTATGGCACTTAAGTGTCCCGGCGTGCCAAGTTATGGCACTCCAGGTGTCCCGCACTCGCACAAGGCTAATAACCGAATGCCCCTAGTCTTCACTCAAGATTTATATAGTACCTTGAAACTTTATAAATATGTATTCAATATAATAACAACATATTCAAAAATATTTTATTGAATGCAAAAGTTGATACATATCAAACCGTTACAAAGTGTAACGAACACAGATGAAACATTTATCAAAGTAAAGCCAAAATAACTCCCACTAAAACAACAGCATCTCACGATGCTCCTAGGCCCATGCTAATGACATGTCGCTCAAATACACATGAGTGTAGGCCTTTAGTTAGTGGATCTATAATCACATCATTTGTAGAAATATATTATATTATAACATCACATTTTTGTACCGTTTCTTTATAATAAAAATTTTGACCACCATATATTTAGACCCATTGAGACCTCTATAGTAAATAAATAATACTACAAATTTATTGTCTCAATACAACCATATGGGTCTATCTATAAAATTAAAAATAGTCAACTCCTTCATGAGCTTTCGGAGCCTAATGGCCCAAGTAACAACCTAAAAGAATATTACAAACTCTGTTTACATAGTAGAAGATGATATAAAACTTTATTTACTACACTTATTGTTAACATAAATATATATTCTGTTATTGATCACATATCATCTTAACAACCGACAAAATTTACATCTGAATACCCTACTAGCTGTAAGAATTGAACATGTTTGTAAATCAGCATATAATCTCTTGTCTTATTTAAGTACCTTAAAATCTTCTTGGCAGTCCTGAATTTAACTACTACCTGCCTAGAAGTCCCATCGCAAAGACGATATTTAGTCTAGTGCAAATTTGAGCATATATTATACTTTCAAGTGTATTGACATAACGTACACCATTTAACTAGATTTTCTCAATATCTAAATAAGGACAATATAATTGATTCAGTCCATCACCCTTAATGAAGGAACAATTCCTAGCTTGCAATGATATATATTAAATATTTCCAAAATACAATCAACAAATGTCCTCTGAGATAAATATAATAAAATCCAATATTTATATGGCGAGAACAATTCTGACGAACCTCAGTAGAAAAGACAAAATATGCCTCAAGGTCACTACTTGTAAACAAAATATCATGTATATAGAGTATGAGAAAAATAAATTTCATCCCACTGACTTTGCAATATATTGAATTACTTTATTTCCAATTAAACAAAATAACAACATTATGAAACTTTTAATAATATTGTTTGGAAATTTTCTTAAGACTATAAATAAGACTTTTCAGTCTATACACAAGTTTACTTGAATCTGCTGCAAAATCTTTCGGTTGCACTATATAGATTTTGTATCTATTTGACATAACTCCATATCAAAAAGAGCTATTAATGCCACCTTCACTCTGAAAGAATCTTTAAAAAATATTAGAAAAGAATAATTATTTCTTCACTATTAACTATCCATTCATCTTTCAGAGTGAAAACATTAGTTACCATTTTGGCTTTAAATTTCATAATCTTTCTTTGGAATCCTTTTAGTTTTGTACACCAATTTGCAACTAATGAACTTGTGATCTTTAGGCAAGTTAGTATGTTTCCAAACATTATGATGTTTCATAGATTGTATATCGTCATTTATGGCATCTAATCGCATACTTGATTGAGGATAAGAAACAAAATTTATTTGTATTACTAAATCAACTATGTAGTGGATATTGTAGTCATGCTCTCACAAATAGACTATATAATCTATCGAAATAACTAATCATCTTTTCCTAACAAATCTCCTGAGTAAAGTTACAACCACTTCATTCTATACTTGAGAGGTTTAAAAAAAATTCATCATAAATTATATAAAAAATAATAGTACCTTAAACCTCAACAAGTTTAGTCTATGGTACAACAGATTCCATAATTGTCTGTACCACAATTATCTGTATAGGTAAAAACAAAGACATAGTGATTCTTCATCGTACTATTATTCTTAGTAGTCTGAGAGCAGCTATCCTTTACAATTACGTCGAACTGTAGAAACTTTACAGTAAGAGATTCCATAATACTTGTACCTTCTTTAGGGTCATAACATTGATATCCATTTTAACAATCTGGGTAAGATACAAAATAATTATGAGTGGATCTAAATTCCAATGACATGACACCTCTAAATTTCATATGATTCAAGTAATTTATGTCTAGTCTATAATTCAAAAGAAGTTTATGAAACAACTTTTGTATGTGAAAAGGTTGCTTTCAAAATATTAGCCCATAGAAGACTAGATAAATTAGTCTTATTAATCATACTCATCACCATGTTTAATATGGTGCATATGCCTTTCGGCCAAATCTTTTTGTCAGGATTTTCAAGCATAGTAATTAAGTTACCACCATAGAATCTACTAAATATTTGACAAATGATCCTTTAAGCTATTTCGCATTGTTATACTTGCCAAAATACTCACAGTCACTATTAAGCTTGACAACCTTTTAAGACTAATTGTAATTATTTTATTCTTTATCTCGATAATTTTACTTTCACAATAATCTATAGAAGTCTATAAATAACTGTTAAAAGTAGATAGAATATCAACATTTTCAACTTTTCTACTATTTCTTTAGACATGTGTGAGATTATTCCTTAAATAGAAAATTTTCGGAAACAACCTTTTTAACCATATACAAGATGTATATGTCATTAGGACTAAAACATAATCTTTGTAAATGTGTCATAAATTCGATATTAGACAAGACATAATTACAAGCCAATAAGGTTTTCATCATCTTATATCAGTGCAGTTCACAGGCAAACTACATTTTAAGTTTCTTGAATTGAACGCTTCATGGACAGTAAGCAAATTTTATTGTTCTTTTCCCAAGCAGCAAATTATATATCCACTACTTAAAATTTGAAGTAGTAAAAATCTTAATAATAATGGAGTTATTAATTACATAAAAGGTGACTGAAAAAACAAGTAATGTATATAATTAGCATCATGTGAGTAACGTGTAACTTGATGTATAAGTACACATCTAGAGAGTTACATGCATAATCATATAATCACCTTTGGGTAGAATACATGACATGCAGTTGTACACTCCCAACATGATAGCGGTTATGAGAATATATTCTAATCTTTGTGAATTCATCACCTTTGGGCATATGAACCACAAGAATCAGTTTACCCTTTACCAAAAAAAAAAAAAAAAAAAAAACCACAAGAATCAGTCACTCCTCCACCACACCATCATGCATCCTTCCGTGAACTAATACACAATCACCTCATTTGGGAGTATGACCATGCATTTAATCAGGAGACATTTTAATTATTATATGAGACCGATATTTCTCAAACCCAATCAAGCGTACCACTTTGTCGGTCACTACTCAATTGAATCCTTGAAACTCTCTCATACTAGGGATATAAACTTTATTTCTCACATAAACCATATACATGTGATTTTAATTTTAATCATATGAGCAGCATATCACTGAAATCCCATGTGATGCTAATTACACTACTTTATTCATTAATAAAAATTAATCATATATATAACTTGAAAGACAGACCCCAATGAGATCACCAATTACATCAACACAAGAAACTTCTCATAACATAGAAGTAAGCATCTCTTGTGCACCCCGATTATAGATTACCAGAACAACATAAAAAGAATGTTGATCCAGAGAATCTATCAAAAGTTAATATCAATAGCAATATAGGGTACCACAGATCGACAAGCCTAACAACTGATCAACTATTGCTTATGAGTTTCATAAAGCAAAAAATGAATCTTGTTTGACGTTGCTTGAGGCGGGATTAAGGTCGACGGGTAGCACGCAGTCGCGGGGGTTATAAACCTGCACCTCGCCAATTTCCCCGTCCCTGCGGACGAGCACCAGGAGATCCTGGAAGACACTCGAGTTGCCACTGGACCGAACAATGTCAATTTGAGCCGGATCGTGCATTTTCGCGTCGCTGTCTTTGCATTCGTTTGAAGACCTGTCAAGCAGTATCACTTCTCCGGCGAGATGGTTGGATGAGCCGACGGAGATGCTTACGTTTGGTGAGTCAAAGAGGACGTATGTTCGATCAAACTGGAGGAATTTGAAGACGGTTCTTCGTTTGTTCGAATGCCTTTCAAGCACGTCTTCCGTAGGGAGTGTATGGCTGAGTGCTTCAAGAGGAGAAACTTACTACTTATGTCCACTTCGCCCTCCGAAGCTATGCATACTTATTAGCTAATTAATTCTATTTGTTTATCCCCTACATTCACAGTTAATAGGGAAAATGATAATGATACGCACCTTTGAACCAAGTACAGATGTACATTTCTTGTATTATAATTTCGTTGCAAGCCAGACTTTTTCACTCTTTTTGCTCATTCCTTTTACTGATTACACGTACGCATCTTCGAGAAGTACTATGATTCCGCAAGATGTTTCAAATATATGCCTTTTTCCATAGAATGCATATCCATCGGCCATCAGTACATGAAGTATCAATAAATACTAAACAGGGGCAATATCATCTTCCTTGACGTATAGAGAGCTCGGAGCTTTATTAGTCACACACTTTCCCTTACACACTGTACTAGCTAGGAGGAGCAACATATGGCACTTCAGTAGTTTTCTAGTTATTTCAGGGTCTATTAATTTCTTCTTTCTGTTGGCCATCGTGACAATGCTTCTTCCCATGATCACTGGGGCCACCATGGTTGCCATGCCCATGGTTGTGGTCATCATCATCGTCGTCGTCGTCGTCGTCATTGTCATCGTCATGATCATGCTCATCATCGTTGCGATGGACACAAGCACTGCAGCTGTACCCCTTCCCAAGACTACCGTGGCCTTTCCCAAGCCCATATTCCTTCATGCTCTCTTACATGCACACAAAAATTCAACTGATTATATATATAAGTATGTATACAGAGAAGATAGATGAAGTAGAGTGGAAACTTACGAGATGAATTAGTCTCCTCGACAAGCTCGCGAGCTGCGGCCTCGTAAGAGGAGACGAGAAGAAGCATGGCGAAGACAAGGCCACAGAGCACAAAAACCCTAGAGGAAGCCATTCCTCAGTGCACCTGAAGGCAGTGAAACAAAGAACTCGAGTTTGCTCTAAGTGATGAATATGAGAATCGAACTTGCATGGTAAGGTCACCTTACATATATGGCCTCAGAAGCGTAGAGAAAGGAACTTGCTGGCGGACCAAGCAAAACTAGCGAAGCGTGTTAGATCTTACCTATAGTAAGAGGATTGTCTTCTTATACATTAAACATAGTTTGGATTTATCTAAAAACTTGGCAAGTGACAGCCTTAGACTGCAAAAAAATTCTGGCGAGATGGCTTCGTATGGTCATATAAAAGGTCGTGGATACTAATGGTTCCAAGGTTAATAGGATGCATTCGCGGATCTTAACATTGGCACATTACGAGAAACGACAAGTTCAACGTTTAATCCCAAAATTTTATTATTTCAGCATCCAGAAAGATCGACTCAAGTTGTTCAAGTAACCTTGAAAGGGAAGATTGAACCTTGTGGGATGTGATCAATCCTAAATCGGTTAAAAGTTTAGGTCACCTACCGCTCTACAGTTTTACCACATTGGTGCAAGGCATTGTATAGGCGGACATGTAGAAACGCGCAATCTTTTTTTTAACATGCATGGATGCAGAACAAAATTTTCATTGCTAGAACTTCTTGAAGGGTTCTAACTATTATTTTGTTATCAATCTCACAGCGATAACGGATTACTGTAAATCAATTTCAGACATGCATACTTACAACGTCACAAGTATTGTTGTTTTGGTGCTATTGAGGGTTGTTAATTGAGCCACGGTAACACATATCTTTTCAGATGACCAGCAAACATGAGCACACATTGTACGCGCGCAAGAAATCAAAAGTCGAAACATTAGGCAAAATTGTCTTTTTTTCTAAATAATTGGTTCATTAAAAAAAAAACAGTTGGTAAAACTACCCGATCCAATGAAATTGCATATGGAGAAAGATAATTTTCCTCCTAATCTAAGCCCAAACGAAAGCAAAAGTGAGGCTGAGAAATCTCGACCAGCCATTGGTGAAGTCCTGCTAAAATGGTAAGCCAGCTTGCCTATTGGAAAGTAGATACAGGTCCTTAAGACACTTCAATGGACATGCGAAGCTGGAGCTTTATACGCTCACTTGCTCAGGTTAGCCAGTGGGAATATCATCTTCGTCGACGCATAAAGCTGGAAGCTTCGGTTTATTGGTCACTCACACATTCCATATACAACGCACAGGAGTACGTACTAGGAGCAGCAACTTAAAATTCAGTAGATGTCTAATTACATTCCCGCTGTCTTCACTTCCTTCTATGGGTTACCTGTGTAGCTAGGCTATTTCCCATGCGCCATGGCCGTGGCCATGGTTATAATTATGGTTAATGGATCAATGAAAGCCAATAAATTAAAATACGTTTTTTAGGATAAATACACTAATGGTGCCATAAGTTATATATGGCGCTCACTTTGGTGCCAAAAGTTTCCGCCAGATTACTTAAGTGCCAAAAGTTTCCGCCAGATTACTTAAGTGCCAAATCACAGAAAAAAAAACGATCACTTTGATGCCGCTGGCGAGAAATTCTAACCAAAATGATTACGTAGCTTTATGTTTAAAAAAAATCGATAAACCCTTTAAATGACGTCGTTTTCTGTCATACTTAAGAAAATGACATCGTTTTGCCCTCCTATGTGGATGGCTTAGGAAAAATGACGCCGTATAGCTCATTTGTAATCGAAATTAGGGTTTTTTTTTTTTGTTCATCATCGCTGACCTAGCTTGCTCGGCCACCATCTCTTGGCCACCGTGGTCAGCCACCATCGCTCAGCCAAGAAGTGATGGGAAAATAGGAGGCGAGGGCGGAGGAGGAGGAAGAAGGGGGGTTGAAGTGCAGAGAGAGAGAGAGACAGAGAGAGACAGAGAGAAGACGAGGAGTGCGAGGGAAACAAGGAGGGTGTAGATGAAGATGGTGAATTGGGCTTTGTTCAGAGAGTGGTTGGTGCTAGTGTTGTTCTTCGGGGAAGAAGATGCCACCGCCATGGCTTCTCTCTCTCTCTGCTGGTGTTGTTCTTCAGGGAAGAAGACGACACCGCCATGGCTTCTCTCTCTCTGCTGGTGTTGTTCTTCGGGGAAGAAGACAATGCCACCATGGCCTCTCTCTCTCTCTCTCTCTCTCTCTCTCTCTCTCTCTCTCTCTCTCTCTCTCTCTCTCTCTCTCTCTCTCTCTCTCGATTTGGGGATTTAGGGTTTCAACTTAGGATTTAAGACGCCAAACGACGTCGTTTTGTGGTTTACATGCTAACTGAATTCTCCGGCGAGCCACATAAGTATAAGAAATTAATAAATAAATAAAAAAGACTACGTCGGATTTCCAACCGATCCGATCGGCGTTGGCACCAAAGTGAGCGTTTTTCAAATTTTTTGGCACTTAAGTGATCCGACATAAACTTTTAGTACCAAAGTGAGCGCCATACACAACTTATGGCACCATCAGTGTACTTATCCTTACGTTTTTTCTATTCACGTATCTTTTTTTGAATTCATGAATTTCCTAGATTTATGTATATTTTAGTTCATATATTTATTAAGTTCACGAATCTCTTGAATTCATGTGTCTTTGGATTTGTGAATCTCTTGGATTCGTGTATCTCTTGATTCATGAATTTCATGAATACATACGTTTATTTAATTCATGTATTTCTTCTATACATAAACTAAAAAGCTCTATAAATAGATAGGATCATAGAGCTTCTTGATGGTTTTTTGGATTTTTGGTTTTTCCAACTCGATTCTAAAAGAACTTTGATATACTTTTCTACTCTTCCGTTTTTTTATGGGTGTACTGGTTCAATTGAATGATTTGACTGAGTCTTGTTTGCATAGTGTTAATCCAAACAAGTTCGAGGTGTTGTATCTTGGGAGGCATAGTTCATGAATTTGCGAAGCACCATTAGTAGAAACTAATCGCCTTAAGGAGATTCGGAAATCCGTACCTCACCTCTAATTTTATGTTATTTTTCAGTGATATCTTATTTTCTTCTTCTCCAAGATTGGTAAAAGGAAGGATATTATAAAGTTGTTATCATCTTCTTTACATTGGTGTTCTGATTATAACAAACAGTTTGTGTTTTCTTTGGATATAATTTCCAACAATCTTAAGGCGATTATATCACTCACTGTTTGTTGTTCTTGTTAGATTATTGAGATGATTGAAAACAATCAAGTGCCATTCAATGTTCATAATGTTTTAGGAGACGTTCCTATGGTCGATTCGACCGTTGCTATGGAAGATATGGTCGATTCGACCGTTGCTATGGAAGATATGGTCGATTCGACCGTTGCTATGGAAGATACTCAACCCTCAGGGTTTGAATTTGTAGTAGTTATATGCTACGGGTCCTTGGGCTAACACCAATTTTGGTGATGCGCGTACAAGTCATATGACTGGTATGCCTGGGACTGTTTTTTTAGAACAGTACAGGCCAAATGGCTTTTGGCTTCATTTCTAGAGGGATAGTTCAACGAACTTTGCCTACTATGATGGCAACACCTTCAGTTACAGCTAAATAGAGATTGTCTACTGTGGTGATGTTCAAAGCATCTCTAATGTCGAACACTAATGGCTAGTGGCTAGATACAGGTGCCATAAATCACATTTGTATAGATAAACACATGTTCTCATCTTATAAGAAGGCTAAAGAAGATGAAAAGCTTTATATGGCTAACTCTGCATCAGCAAAAATTGTCGAAAGAGGAAAGGTGATCCTGAAGTTTACATTTGGCAAGGAGGTCGCCTTGCTGAATGTGTTGCATGTACTAGAGATTCAGAAAAACCTAATTTCTGGCCCCATACTTGTCAAAAAAATGTTTCAAAGTTGTATTTGAATCTGATAAGTTTGTACTTTTGAAAGAAAGGATGTATGTGGAGAAATGGTACTTGTGTAATGACCTGTTTAAAGCCAATGCGGCTGTCATTGATGTAAATCGAATTATATGTACCCAAAGACTATTAATAAAGAAAAGTCTTCATTTTACACTGTTGTGTTTCCTTATCTATGGCATGGTAGATTAGGAAATGTAAACTATGGTACAATAAAGAGAATAACAAACTTGGGGTTAATTCCAAGATTTGAGTTGGATGCCCATTACAAGTGTGAAACTTGTGTTGAGGCCAAGTTTGCCAAGAAACCTTTCAAATCCATTGAAAGAACAAGTGAACCTCTACAATTAATTCATAGTGATCTATGTGATTTAAAGTTTGCAGAAAGTAGAGGTGAAAAGAAGTATTTCATCACATTTGTGGATGATTGTACTAGATTTTGCTATGTTCATTTACTAACTAGCAAAGATGAGACTATGAGCATGTTTGTCAAGTATAAAAATGAAGTTGAAAACCAACTTGATAAATGAATCAAAGTGCTTAGGTCTGATAGAGGAGGAGGATACAGTTCAATTAATTTCAAATAGTTTTGTGCTCGTTTTGGAATAATTCTCCAAATAACTACACCTTATACTCCACAACAAAATAGAGTTGCTGAACGATTGAATAGGACACTAAAAGATATGGCTAACGCCATGCTTTTAAGTTTAAATTTACCTCAGAACTTGTGGGGGGGAGGCAGTTATAACTGCAAGTTATATTCTTAATAAAATACCCCATAAAAAGACAGGTAAAACTCCAAACGAGTTATGGAATGAAAAGTTACCATTCTACAATTTTCTAAAAGTGTGAGGGTGCATAATGTGATTTATAACGGTAAGTCTAGACACATTTGTTGTAGGCACAATACCATAAAGCAGTTGCTCTCAAATGAAATCATTTCTTTAGACTTTATAAAGTCAAAAGAAAATATTGCGGATCCGCTGACAAGAGGTTTGTTAAAAGAGCAGATAAACTACGCATCGAGGGAAATGGGTTTAAGAGCCTTAACCCAATAAAGAGATTCCAGGGTGGAAACCTAACCTATGCGATTGGAGATCCCATGGTCTAGATTCAAGAGGACAACGCAAGTTTTGGAAACTCCAGTGTAAGCACTGTCTCTCATTCCTATGATGCAACAGTGCTTTCCTACAGCGTTATTAAGGGTACGCTATGCGTTTAATAATTCCTATTACTTGGAATGTAACATCCAAGTGGAATATGGTAGGATATCTTTAATAGGAATGCACCTATATGTGTAGAGCTGGCTGACTTTATAAAAATCTTTAAAGGTTAGATTTTCTAAAACACGCATGAATCCCGAGAGGTTCAGGGCCAAAAGAACGAACACAACCGAGAACCAATATTGAATTGGAAATATTTTGTGTGAGGTTTATTGTCTAAGCTTACACAAACAACTGGTGATTCAAGGCTTAATCCATCAACCAGTTAAGTAAGTCTGATAGGCTTTCACTAAAGAAGGTTCAAAGTGAAAGCTACCTATCTTGATGCGGTGTATTTCAACAGGCATGCTCAGATTTCTTCGAGTCAAAAATGTTTTGTTGATCCATTAATGTGGGGGATTGTTATAATTATGGTTATAATTATGGTTAATGGATCAATGAAAGCCAATAAATTAAGATACATTTTTTCTATTCACGTATCTCTTTTTGAATTCATGAATTTCCTAGATTCATGTATCTTTTAGTTCATGTATTTATTAAGTTCACGAATCTCTTGAATTCATGTGTTTTTGGATTCATGAATCTCTTGGATTGGTGTATCTCTTGATTCATGAATTTTGTGGATACATACGTCTATTTAATTCATGTATCTCTTCTGTACATGAACTAAAAAGCTCTATAGATAGATAGGATCATAGAGCTTCTTGATGGTTTTTTGGGTTTTTGGTTTTTTCGACTCGATTCCAAAAGAGCTTTGATATACTTTTCTACTTGTCCATTTTTTTCTGGGTGTCCTAGTTCACTTGAACGGTTCGATTGAGTCCTGTTTGCATAGTGCTAATCCAAACAGGCTCAAGGTGTTGTATCTTAGGAGGCATGGTTCGTGAATCTGCGAAGCACTATTAGTAGGAACTAATCGCCTTAATGAGATTTGAATATCCGTACCTCACATCCAATTTTATGTTATTTTTTAGTGATATCTTATTTTCTTCTTCTCCAAGATTGATAAAAGGAAGGATATTATAAATTTGTTATCATCTTATTTACATTGACGTCCTGATTACAACAAACATTTTGATTTCTCTGGATTAATTTTGTTAAATTTATGACTCGAGTTTGAGATTAACTGGACCTTTGAAGTTGCGCAAAAGAGTATATATATATATATATAAGGGCAGCAAAGTTTTTCTTCTTGTCGCAGAGGAAGCCGAAGAAGCCAAGGACATTAGCTTCGTGGGGCCCAACACAATACCTTCTACAGATGAAGCCTCTGCACGTGAATATCTAAAAGAAAAGTGGGGCACACACACACACACACACACACACACACACACACACACACACACACACACACACACACACACACACACACACACACGTTCAGCATGAAGCCGAAGCGAGGAATGGTGGTGGACCTAGGTCAAACTTTGACCTGGGCACACATATAAAACATATATAATTTCCTTCCAAGAGAGTGTGTGTCGAGCGGCCGAAGACCTACGTAAAAGGAGAAGCCGCACGCCACCAAAGCATTGTTGTTGATCGAAGTGTCGTTCTTATTTTGAGTGCCACGGTTTTCTTTGTTTGTGAGAGACATTCATAGGTGCTGGGTGCTTGGCTTTGACTCTTCATGTTTTTTCGTGTGACAAAGCTTATTCGTAATTTACATCCAAGAAAGATTTGTGTATTGGGTGTAATTGGGGTTTGAGAAATACCGAGAGAGTGTTTGAATGACTTGAGTGTGTAATCTCCTTGTATCGCTTGATCTATAGTGAAATTTGCTACTACTCTCCCCGTGGATGTAGGTCTTTATGATTGAACCACGTAAATCTGGTGTTCGATTTTTTTTTTTTTTGTATATATTATTGTTCGATCACTCGCCTTATCGCAACAATTGGTATCAAAGCCTGGTTGGCTAAGTTGAAGTGAATCGATGGTGATAAAAGAAGTAAAAGTGAGAATCGACAGATTTGATGGGAAGGATTTTAGTTTCTGGAAGATGCAGACTGAAGATTATCTTTACCAGATGAAACTGCACTTACCCTTATCTGGGGAGAAACCAAAGACGATGAAGCAAGCTAATTAGGATTTGCTAGATAGACGAACTATGGGTGTTATTCAGCTGACATTGGCTCGTAATGTCGCGTTTAACATCTTGAAGGAGAAGACCATTGTTGATAACAAGCCCTATCGGATATGTACGAGAAGCTCTCTATGATTAACCAGGTCTATTTGATGTGACGTCTGTTTAATTTGAAAATGAGAGAAGGTGCATTAGTTGCAGATCATATCAATGAATTCAATGTGATTGTTAGTCCATTGAGTTCAGTTGAGATTGATTTTGAAGATGAGATACGTGCTTTGATTATGTTATCCTCATTGCTTGATAGTTGAAATACTATTGTTACTGCCGTTAGTAATTCTTCTGGGTCAACAAGTTTGACGTTTGATGGGGTTCAAGATTTAAATCTGAATGAGGATATTCGTAAAAGAGAATTTGTCGAATCTGTATCTACTACTTTAATAGGTGAAAATAAAGGAAGATCTATAACACGTGTGGGTAAGAGTAGTACTAATATGAATAGATGTAGTCAATCTAGGACTGCTAATGTTGTCTGTTGGAGCTGTAGCAAGAGGGGATATCTTAGAAGGGATTGCCTTAAGTTGAAGAATGAGAAATGTAAGGAAATTATAGTTGATTCTGCAGATAATGTTGCAGCTGTAGCAGATAGTGCCGATTATGTCTTATCTATCACTAATTATTCATCACTTGATTGATGGATTTTGGATTCTAGTTGTTCTTTTCATGTCACACCAAATAGAAACTAGTTTATCACTTATCAGTGCATAGGTAGTGGTAAAGTTCAATTAGGGAACAACACTGAGTGCGATGTTGTGGGTGTTGGTGCTGTTAAAATCAGAATGCATGATGGCATTGTGAGGACATTGACTGGAGTAAAACACGTTCCAGAATTGAAAAAGAACTTAATTTCATTGGGTGCCCTAAATTCAGCTGGTTGCAAGTATTCTTCAAAAGGTGGAGTTCTAAAGATTGTTCGAAGTGCCTTGGTGATAATGAAAGGAATCAAGCACGGAGGCCTGTATAAACTTCAAGGCAAGACAATGACAGATTTCGCCTCGGAGACATCGGATGCATCTGTTCGAGAGTCTATTAACTGCTCGAAGAGGATCTGATGTTTGTGCCAATGCACAAGTTTGATGCTGGTGTCAAGATCTCGCGGTTGAGAGCTTTGATCGAAACAGAGATTGGTAAGTCGATCAAGTATGTGCGGACTAACAATAGCATGAAGTTCTGCTTGAAGTTGACCAATAAATTTTACATGAAAGAGAGCATACTGAAAAACTGCACTAGTGCCGGTAAATCACAACAATTTGTAGAATCGATGAGTAAAACATTACTAGAGACAGCCTGAAAAATTATTTCTAGTGCTGGTATTATTAGGAGAATCTTAGCTAATGTGCTTAGTACGGTAAGCTGCCTGGTGAATAGATCCTCATCAACTGCTATTGAATGACAGACTCCTGAAAAAAGTGTGGCCAGGTAACATTACTTGTTATTCTATTATTAGAATGTTTGGTTGCCCGTGTTATTTTCGAGTGATGATGGTAAGCTTGATTGGAGGGCAAGGTGCATATTCCATGGCTATGCACAAGGTGAGCGGGGCGAGAGATTGTGGTGCCCAGATATAAATTCACATGTTGACAACAAAGAAGTTACATTTGATGAATCTCAAGTACTTCTTACTAGGAGTGATTGTAGCAGTGTTCAAACGGATCTGAACGGTGTTCAGCTTGAGGTGGAGTTGCGACCAGAAACTCCTAAGGTAGCGAGTACAAGTACTAGCAAAATAATCAACATAGATGATGCTCATAGCAAAGTGGAACCTATAGAGCTAATGGTTGCTGTAACAGCTTAAATTAACAAGGTACATATTCGATCTCCTGATAAATATGGATGCAATAATGGTTTTGCTTTATCTGCGGTTAAGGAGGTTGCGTCGAAAAATCCCTGCGGAGTAGTTAAAGGTGCATGTGGAATTGGTATGTTGATGAGGTCCTCAATTATGGCGAAGTTCAAGCGAGGCTTGGACTTGAATAATATCTGTGGCGGTTAAACCCATTGAGGGCTATGGAAAAGTAGCGGCAGAATTTGAACTTTTTGCGAAGCGATTGCAATTTGGCTCAAACATCAAGTCAAGGTGGAGATTGTTAAATTTATGACTCGAGTTTGAGATTCACTAGACCTTTGAAGTTGCACAAAAGAGGAAATATATATATATATAAGGGCAGCAAAGTTTTTCTTCTTGTCGCAGAGGAGGCAGAAGAAGCCAAAGACGTTAGCTTCGTGGGGCCCAACACAATACCTTCTATGGATGAAGCCTCTACACATGAATATCTAAAAGAAAAGTGGGCCCAAACACACACACACGTTTAGCGTGAAGCCGAAGCAAGGAATGGTGGTGGGCCCAGGTCAAACTTTGACCTGGGCACACATATAAAACAGATATAATTTCCTTTCGAGAGGTGTGTGTCGAGCGGCCGAAGACCTACGTAAAAGGAGAAGCTGCACACCACTGAAGCATTGTTATTGATCGAAGCGCCGTTCTTATTTTGAGTGCCATGGTTTTCTTTGTTTGTGAGAGACATTCATAGGTGCTGGGTGCTTGGCTTTGAGTTTTCGTGTTTTTTCGTGCGACAAAGCTTATTCGTGATTTACATCCAAGAAAGATTTGTGTATTGGATGTAATTGGGGTTTGAGAAACACCGAGAAAGTGTTTGAGTAACTTGAGTGTAGAATCTCCTTGTATCGCTTGATCTATAGTGAAACTTGTTGCTTTTCTCCCAGTAGACGTAGGTCTTTACAACTAAACCGCGTAAATATGGTGTCTAATTTATTTTCTTTTCTGTCTATATTATTATTTGATTGCTCGCCTTATCGCAACAAATTTCCAACTTGCTCATGATTGTCATCGGGTTCATGGTACTATATGTACTATATCTCATCAGTACATCATCTACATATGTACTATATGACGTTTTCTCCTAGTAGAGATCAGAACTATCACATATGTGATGGGATTCAAAATTTCACTGCCAAGTTTCTGTCAAATCATTTCATTCGAATGAGATAATATTTACGTGCCCGGATTTCCCTGACTATCACGAGCTTCTCATCATAAGAATGACGAGAGATGATTAATTCATAAGAAACATTAGTAGGGAGTGCCATTTGATCATACATACGAACCATGTAGAGAAGTCCGGGGGAAGCGATATCAACGAGATGAATGAGTTGCCTCGGCAAGTTTGCAAGCTAAGATCTAAGTTTGCTCGTGATGAAGAATGATTTGCACAAAGTTGCACCTTCGTTACAGACTCCAAAGAGCTCGTGGTGGGACGGGGTATATGTTGACACCTAATTTTGGAAAAATAAAATTGCATTTTAAAAAGAGAAAAAATAAAAATGGGGAAGATTGATTTGATTGATTATGCATGGAAGTTTAAAATTCTGATGAGTATTCAAATTTTGTTAAATGCAGAAACAATTTTAAAATCAAGTGAACAAAGGGCAAGGATTTTGATAAAATGGAAGGAATCGGCGAAAAATCGAGCTGATTGTGATATCATGCTCCGATTTGCATTCTTAATTTAATGCAACAGAAGATGGAAGTTTGAAATTTACCATAGAAAGTGGCCGTGCGAAACCATTATAAAAAGGAGTTGACCTGCACAAGGTTTTGGGGGGGGGGGGGGCATTCGAAAAGTTCAGAGCAAAAAGAATTCGTGCGGAAACCAAAAAAAATCGAAAAGAAGAATTCATGCAAGAGAGAGAGTAAAAAAAAAGAGAGGAGAAGAAGCCTTCGTCCATCTTCAATCAACAGAAAAAGGCCATTTTCTCTTTTCTTGTCCTGACAAGTTGTAGAGAAAAGGAAAAAGTCAGCAAAGAAAAGGGAAAATTCGGCAAAAGTGAGAGGACGTGCGACTAGGGGTGATCGGTTCCCGGTTCCTTACAGGTTCCGCTTGGAACCTGGAACCTACCCTCGGGTACAGGTTCCTCATTTTTTGGAACCTGGAACCTACCCGTCAGAACCAAGAACCTAGAACCTACCCTGTCATAGGTTCCGGGGTCGGTTCCAGGTTCCAATAGGTTCCAACGAGTTTTTTTTTTTTTCATTTTTAGTTTAAAAAAATGGAAGACTCGTGAAAGACTCAACAGCAAGAATAGGAACTGCCGAATTATGCTAACGTGAAAATTTATTGAACAGAGGATAAGTCATGTGGAAATAGCATGTTGATTAATCAGAACAAGTTTAGTACAATGTGTGAGAGGTTATACACCAGAAAAGAGCTCATATGAACAGAGGAATAGCCTTCTCAACATTTACATGATTACCTGTCATCCATCCTTGTCTGAGCTTCAATATAAGACAGAGCTGCACATGATTTAATAATGCTTTTTGTATATCTTGTGGATATTATATCTGCTTCAGGTGTCATTTCCTGAAAATGGGCAGTAAATAAGATTGTTCTCCTTTCATGGGAAGATCAATCAATATATTGGTATACACAGGGCCGACAATTCATGATTAGTAAGCACATGAGCTATCATTTAGTGTAGTCTGGTGATGGCGGCTAATGGACATGCAATCCTCTTTACCAAAAAGAGCACAGCAAATGACGAAGATAGAACAAGAAACATACCCAGATAACAGAAAAAGCCAGTCTCTCCACATCTACCCGAAGTGAACATATATCTGCAACATAAATTCACATGTTAAGTTTGATATAGGCAGGACCATGGATTAACCACAATCAATCTTTTCTCTGATGTTAAAGAGACATTTTACAGCTCTAAATGTCATATTACCTTCTGTCAAAGGCTTTGGAAGCTTGTCAATGCGGCGCTCAACAAGGTAAACAGAAGTGCCCCTTTGCATAGCCTCATCATCGAGTGGTGTGGAAGGGTGCAAAAAATTTGTCACGTCAGCAATATCTAGGTGACTAACATTAAAGAAAAATTCCTGGCTAAGTCTTCAAAAACCAAAAATTCAAATTGTTGAAATTGTGGGCCCTTGAACTCTTTACTCCTTAGTATGTGAATGCCAGGGTACCTTAGTGCGGAACAAAATTGACTTGGACCCCATCAACATGGAGTCAAATCGAACCATGCTCGAAAAATTGATAGACTAGATAAAGCTTGTAAATCAAGTTGCTGAGAGTTTGTCAGAGATTTTGGAGATCAAGTTCAGAAATTTGAGGGGAAAATATGTGCAGAAACAAAAGGCATAGGAATTAACTCTACCCAGCTCAAGGAAGGACCAAAAGAGGAAATTAGGAACGACAAAAGCAGCTAAAAGTAACTTGGCCCAAGAAAGCCTCACTCACTAGAATCAACAAAACATTTCTGCCAGACAATGCCACGGCAAGAAGGTAATGCAAAAGGACTCAATAAAAAGAAAGGCATCCTTGTCAAGGCAAGACCGCCTCAGAAGATGGTGGCACTTACTACAAAGTGAAGGAAAAAATTAATAAATACTCCTTGAATATGCTCGATAACAAACAGGGTGCACCAGAGAAGTTATTATCAGAACATATACTCACAGGATAAGTAGAAGTTTCATAAGCAGCTAGTCAAGATTAAAGAAAATAAAAATCCACAGAAGGATTGGGAAGAAACGGAACCGAACCAGATGAGGCTCTATATCCATTAATTTAAGTATTCTAACATGACATAAACTTCAACTTCTGTTTACCTGAATACAGGCCATGAACTTTCCTATGCAAACGACTCTAGAAAAACCATTATGGCAGGATTAATCTTAAGTCACAACCATGTTAAATCTAAATATGAAGCCCTGGGAAAGCCCAACTAAGGATACGAACTCCAACTTCAAAATTTCCATTGGAAAGGGCTGTATAGTGTAGGGCATCATCAATATCCTTGCATCCTGCCCAAAGCAGAAGCATACATTAAACATTAAAGAGTAGAATACTGCCAACTAAGTAAGGGAGTTGCTTGTTGAGCTTAATCTTCTCTTGATTCTCCTTTATATTCTCCTTATACGACTCCAGCTCCAGATTCGTCCTCTGCATCTCCTCCTACCATCACAAAACAGAAAAACAAACGAAATCCCATCAAAACCCCCATCAATGCACGGACCCCAAATTAAGATTCAAAAGAAACCCTCGCGCACGAGCCGAAGCACAGAAGCCCCCAACAACAAGTAAACCCGCGCCACGAGCCCTAGCAAATCCAACCAAAGCCATCGACGTCCAAAGAGAGGGACAGACCTTGAGGATGAGAATCTCGTTGTCGAGAAGGCGAATGCCAGCCCAAGCTTCAAAGCCCCGCGCTTTCGAATCAAGCAAAGAGAATACAACACAAATGCTCAAGAGCTTAAAAAGAACGATGCAGAGAGAGAGAGAGAGAGAGCTTACGGTCTTTGCCACCGCGAACGCTGCCTCTGGTGGGATGATACATGGTTCCACGCGAGGTCCTCCGAGCCAACGAAGATGGGGATGCGGTCGTCTTCTTCGCCAGCTTCTTGTAGACAAGCTTTACCTGGAGATGTAGGTCTTGCCGGAGAGGAACTCGTCGAAGGACTTGAGGCCCGACTCCGTGTGGAGATTCGTCGAGGAACTCGTCGAGGGCGAGCACGGAGCATAGTGAGCAACGTCGGGCAGAGATAGAGAGGAAGTGCGAAGTGAAAGTGGGAACTGAGACTAGGGTAAATTAATTTGGGGCTTAACCTAACAGGTTCCGGGTTCGGGCAGAGGTGGTGACGGTTCGGAGCAACAACGGCCCGAATGGTTGAGCAAGCGGCAGCAAGAGGTGGTGACAGTGGCTTGGGGACGGCGGCGCGGACGGCAAGACAGCTTGTCGGGCTTAATGGTGAGACGGCTTGTCGGACGAGCAATGGGTGGTGGGGGTTTGGTGGCCAAGAGGTGGTGGTGAGTAGGGCGTGGGGCGGCAGTGTGGTGGTGGGTGAAGCAGCAACCGGCGAGAGGAAGGAAGAAGAAGAAGAAGAAGAAGAAGAAGAGGTGGGAGGGTTCGGCTGAGAGAGGAGGAAAGAGGAGAGAGAGAGAGAGGGGAAAAGAAAAAAGTGGGGGGCAGGAAGTGACGTGAGGAGGAAAAAGGGAAGAAAAGAGAGAGAGAAAAAGAAAGGGAAAGGGGGGAAAATTGAAGGGGGGGAAATTCGCGCGGAAGGGATTAGGGTTTTTTATTTTTTAACTTTGCCAGTTCCGGTTCCTCAGGTTCCGGTTCCTATGGGAACCGGAACCGGAACCGGTCCCCTTAGAACCAGGAACCGAACCGGAACCTCCTCCGATTCGGTTCCGGTTCCCGGTTCTACCCGGAACCACGCTCACCCCTACGTGCGACAGGTGAGTGAGAGAAAAGAGAGAGAAAAACAGAAACAAAAAAAAAAAAAAAAAAAAAAGGAAAAGCTTCTTCTTCCTCATGCAGCACCCCCTGCTCGCCGAACCGGCGGCTGTTCGCCGGCCACCGCGTCTCTGCCACCGCCACCAACGTCTGCAATTGCTCCTCGCCACTCCGCTCACCCATCGTTGCACCAAGCCGACGTCTGCAACTCCACAGCTGCACCCCTAGCCTGCAGACCGACGCCGGAACGCCCGCCATCCACTACCGCCGAAGTTCCCCCCTCGCCTGCGAAGCCTCCACTCAATCCGCGGCCTGCCTCTCCGCCGCATTGCTCGCCTGCGCTAACGCCCACCGCTGGATTTTCCACCGCAGCAACCTGCACTAGCGCCCGTCACCGATTTGCAGAGCCCGAGCTCCTTGTGACAGCCCGACCCGAGCGCCTCAACGCCGCCTCCGCTGTCGGTCTTGCAATCCATAACGCCCGCATTTGTAGCTCCATCGCCGCGCCTTTGCACCTGCGACCTGGTGCTGCCCAGCCTGACGTCAGAGCTCCGAAGCCTGCCACTTCTGACCTCGCCGCACCACCGTGTTGCTCGCCTCAACCCAACACCCGATGCCTTCGCCGCCCGTCTCCGTTCACCGGACGCCGCGCCTGCACATCCGACGTCGTGCCTCCAAAGCCCGAGGCCTACTCCGCTCCACCGTCCGTGACACCGCCGCAACCGAGCAACACCACCAGAGCCCGACGCCACGCCTCAGCGACTCGCGACTCAGTGACTAGACGCTGCCTTGCCCGCTGCTCACCCACGCCGGTACGCGACCCACCTCCACTAGTTTCTGCCAGCCTCTGCCCGGTAGCACCGATGCCACCACTGCACCCACTCGCCCATTGACGCTACTGGTATGCTCACCAATCACGTTGCCTCTTCCCTGTTTTAGGTGGCTTATTTTTACTTTTTTTATTTTTCATGTTATTTTTCTATTTATTTTGTTTGATAGCATTTTTTTTAGTTTAGCTATTTAAGTTGTAATATCGGATGTTAGTCTTTGTGAGTTTTGTAGGCATTATCCGTAGGGATTTTGTCCGAAATTAATATAATTATTAATTTGATCCAAGAGACATCGGATCATTTTTCTAATTATTTTTAATTTTTGGGCTTTTTGGTAGAATCTCAATTGTTAAATCATAATAATTATTTAATTTGGTCCATAAGACTTCGGACTAGATTTTTTTAATTATTTTGAGTTGTTGTGATGATTAGGGTTAGAATAATTGTTAATTTAACCTGTGAGATGACAGGTTATTTTTTCAATTATTTTGATCCTTTATTTAGTAATCATATTGATTGTTTAGATTTAACCCTAATTTAACAATTATTCAGCTTAAAAAAAACTAAAAAGAAACTAAAAAATCAAAATATTCAAAAAATTGCATGAGCATATAGGACATTAGGGTTTAATATAATAGACACGTAGGTATAATTAATCAAATTTTTAGGATTATATTTCTATGATTGCATTTTTAGATCATATTTTTAGGACTGCATTTTTATATATTTTTTTAAAAAGAAAGGTTAGGATTAGACTTAAATAGCCTTTTTAGAGTCTTAATTAGCACATTTTCATATTCTCATCCTTTTCCTAAAACAAAAAAATAAAAAATAGTTTTTCTAAGACAGGATAGGGTTTAAGTCAAATTGATCCCTAGAACGAATTAGAAAATTATCCCTTCTTAGATTAATTAGGATCTTTATAAATTCTGAATTTCAATAATAAAAAAATACAAAAATACTAGATGCATGTTAACTAGTTTGCATAATAGAATCATTTAATCAGATTTTGTTCATTAGTAAAATTAGGTCATGAGGTGCATGTTAATTAATTTACGTAATAGACCCATTTAATAGGATTAAGTCATTTAGTTTAAAAATGCATTTTTATAAAAGAACTCCAAATTTTAAGAAAATCTAAAAAAAAATGATTGCTTGCTTTGTGTGATGCAATTTATTTATTTGAATGTTTTAAATAATGGATGAGCACCCGTGTGGTCACCACATTTGCATGATAGTAATTTAGGTTAAAATAAATTAGCTGCTTGCAAAAACATTTTGAAAAAATAAAAAGAAATGGTACCGAAAGGGCATTAGAAAATTCTAATGTAACCAAGTCCCCGTACCCTTAGTCTCTGGTTCATAGGAGTAAAATAAATCTTTTTATTTTACTTAGGTGTCTAATCGACCTACCATAAACCGATTAGTGGCGACTCCTAGTTAATAATCTTGCATATTTAAAAATTTGGATTTAAGTTGCGAATTGGTATGGGCTTGGGAGAGCTCAAGCTAAGTTTAAAAGCTTAGCAATCCATTAACCTAGTTTTAGGTGGTGCACCGAAAAAATAGGTCGCGACAGTATAAACATGTGCGTGCTAGCAGTGGAAAATTTTTATTAGATCCAGGAAAGTATTGGATTTCACTTCTACGTAACCACGCCGTTTCAATAATATAAATGTGAAGACTTGAGTACACTTTAAAACTTGTGAAATAATATAGTATTCCTAAAGATCAACAACTGGGCATACACAGTAAGACCTCATCTTCCTAACTTTGAATTCTTCTTATGGATGAGTTATAAATATGGACATCACCCACATTTATTTAAAGTTAAGTTTTCATGTGAGAGATGTCCAATTAGTTAAACAAGAATTAATTTCTCAAATAAGAGATCTTATATATAATAAAAATCATTATTGTTATATAGGGGTTAAACATCACGTTCCGTAGACAAAAATATCATAACAATCCATCCTTTCGGAACGTATCAATGATACCTGTTCTTTCTAATCAGGAGGAATTAATGCATATTCTTCAATTATTCTTCATATTAAATTATGGCAAACCAAAACAACATAAGAGATATAAGTATTCCAAAGTCAAATATATGATGTAAGTCCAGCAAGAAACTTTCAGCGACAGGGTTTTTGACAATCACGATCAATGAAATGGCCTCCAAGGTTAGGTAGTGACGTGCCTCCAATTAGTTAAACAAGAATTAATTTCTCAAAAAAGAGATCTTATATATAATAAAAATCATTATTGTTATATAGGGGTTAAACATCACATTCTGTAGACAAAAATATCATAACAATCCATCCTTTCGGAACGTATCAATGATACCTGTTCTTTCTAATCAGGAGGAATTAATGCATATTCTTCAATTATTCTTCATATTAAATTATGACAAACCATTTGCTAAAAAAAAAAAAATTATAGCAAACCAAAACAACAGAAGACATATAAGTATTCCAAAGTCAAATATATGATGTAAGTCCAGCAAGAAACTTTCAGCGACAGGGTTTTTGACGATCACGATCAATAAAATGGCCTCCAAGATTAGGTAGTGACGTGCCTCCAATTAGTTAAACAAGAATTAATTTCTCAAATAAGAGATCTTATATATAATAAAAATCATTATTGTTATATAGGGGTTAAACATCACATTCCGTAGACAAAAATATCATAACAATCCATCCTTTCAGAACGTATCAATGATACGTGTTCTTTCTAATCAGGAGGAATTAATGCATATTCTTCAATTATTCTTCATATTAAATTATGGCAAACCAAAACAACATAAGAGATATAAGTATTCCAAAGTCAAATATATGATGTAAGTCCAGCAAGAAACTTTCAGCGACAGGGTTTTTGACGATCGCGATCAATAAAATGGCCTCCAAGATTAGGTAGTGACGTGCCGTCGTAAGAAAAGTTGACGCTTGGTCCATATATAACCTTATCTTAGCTTCGAGATTTAGATCAACATGAAGTTCATATAAGTCAGCCTCGGTGGGGAACCTGAGAGGGATGTGGCAAATCGGTTTAGGTTTAGGTCATCTATCGCTTTCCTCTGCACCTCATCTCCATAAACACACATGCAAATATGAGTACGTGAAGGGCTCTAGATGTTCTTCATGAATACAGACGTATGATAACCTAAATAGTAATTATATGATATCCCTCCGGAATAATTTATGATATACGCGATAGTGCAATGAATTTGATATACATTATAGTTGATTCTTGAACATGTGCTATCTAATGACAGCCTTAGCAAAAACAATTACCAGAATATATTATATGCACATATATATCTTGTATCAGTTGCATATAACTTGATTTATTTAAATGATTGCGTAGTTCAAGGTACACGATGTCCCTAAGGAATTGTCTTATCTTACGCAACAGTTCATTGTTGAAAGATGGTCTCATCGCTTTTACGTTTTTGTCAGTTCATCCGCAGTGATTGGAGCAATTCTTTTTATGCTCTGATTGGTATCACACAAAACATGTACATAAAACTATACAAGTAAAAGCACCTTGGAGTCTGTGGATAAAGTTATACGACTTGACTCAGTAAAATTAGAAGTTATACGACTTGACTCAGTAAAATTGACTTCCTTTATTATTAGAGGATAAGGTACAGACCTTGCAAAATGGCAATCTAAAATTAATTACGTTGAAAGCAACACGCAGATATCAACAAATTCAAGATTTTACATTCAAAAGTGAGTGTTTTTTGTCCAAAAAAAAATTATTAGCTTAATATCAACATTAGCTGTACAATCCTTGCCTTGCTGTTTCTCACATCCTATTTTTACTTTCTCAGAAAAAAGAAAAGAAAGAAAGAGTACGCAATGAGAGATAATGACAGAAGGATATAGGTTGAGTAGAAATGCATTTCCGCACCGGGTTTCATTTCGATTAGAGACACACGTGATAGACTGAGTAGACAAGAAGACCTTTGCACCGTAATGTCCTTTTCGGGTTCTATATTGTTGCAAAAGCCCACTATATGGGACATTTACTTTTGAATTAAAAAATTTGCGACAGGCAATCTGCAAAGAACCATATTTTCTTGCATCGTTGATCGAAGGAAAGTTTCTTCATTCATACCTTTGACTAGTGTATCGCACCTTACAAGTCATGATATTATAAATATTATCACCACATAAAAATAAAATAAACGAGAGCACCAGTCAGAAGTTCAGTTGAAGGAATTTTCCTGAAACCAGGGTTGGGGAAAAACATGGGCTATTTGCAAATCCGGATGAATGATGCTTGATGCAACGGTGACGTGAAATACTTTCACATGTTCCGGTTGTTGATTTTCCAGTTGGTTATTCATAAAATAATGGAAGCCTGAGTAGACGTTCCTCCGCGGTCACCATGTCCAAAGTTGAAACAGGTGCATAATCATTCTAAGAGCACAATACTGTACCCGCTAGTTTTTATTGAATTAAAACATAAACATGCGTGCTTGCATAACTTGCACTTACTTTGGGAGTCCTCATGTCTAATATACGTTCTCATACCCGTAGCTGAATCCGACGTCTCCAATAAGAAAAAGATGGGAAACTCGAGAAATAGCACTTGCTATACCGAGCTAAGGGATAGAATTTGTTGCCAATTAAAGTGGGTTTTATTCATTCACATGCAAACATCAGTGGATATTAGAGACGACTCGTACTTGAAATCACCAAAAGAACCATCTGAAACGCAACAAAGCTGCTCATGACAGTGGAGAAACCATTTTATTCAACCATTATTGCAGAAGCTTTTAAGCTTCTATGAGTTACATGGCATATATTCTCCTACATTCCCCTATATTCCCAGCAGGATGATGGACCCAACTGAGTCCATTATCTAGTTCTTGACATCTTCGGTTTCTTACGGAGGGTGACCACCATGATGACCACCGTGGCCGTGACCGCCGTGGCCGCCGTGGCCGTGCTCGCCGTGACCCTTTTCATAGCCACCTTCATACCCCTTTCCACCGTGACCGTGTTCACCATATCCTTGGCCATAGTTAGCCTTTTTCACGCTCTCCTCTGAAATATAAACGCAGAGTATGTGATCATATCCGAGTCCACTAACAGATAACATGTAATCTAACTTACTTTGTACGAATACGTAAAGTAGTAAGTTAAGATGCAACTATTGAAACTGCTACCGTTTTGTTGACCTCTTTATGACCTCTTTATGATGTACGTCACATCTTGATATTCTACAACATACCTTTCTCAAAATTCATAAATTAATTAATCTACTGTGAACAACGGAAGCTAACAAGACATTGACGGAACCCTCATAATCAAGTTTGCAATTCATTTCGTCTATCGCCTCGATAAAAACATTTCTACAAATAATTGTGTATATTGGCTTTCTCTATTTATTTATATTTGCCTTTACCAAAAAAACAAAAAAACATTTCTACAAATAATTTTCCATGATTATTTGTCTGTCTGCCTTTAACAAACACGAGTGCTTGCACGACGGACAATCACACGGAAACATATATACACGTCAAAAGTGAGAATGCGTTTCCCATCAAACTGAAGAGAATTAGATAAGTAAATTGAGGGAAGACTTCATTGTCGAGAGCACTCACGTGACTGAGTCTCCTCAGCAAGGTCATAAGCCGAGACCTGCGCGGTCATGAGAAGGAGAACGGCCAGAAGCAGGCCGCACAGGAGGAAAACCCTGGAGGAAGCCATTTTCATCGCTCAAGGCTAGCGGATCACCAGAGAAATCTCAAGGAAGACTACCCAAGTGAGCGCGTGGCTCAACTGCGAACTGGGGCGCCCTATTTATAGGGTGGGAAGTGGGAGTACAGACGAGGGGGTATGAGCTGTGGCGGGACCCACACGATTTGTACGGTTGTGATTTGCTTAAATCGGGAGGAGATGCGGCCCAAAGGCTTTCCGTCCAAGAGTCAAAGATAAGATTAAGGGTGCGTTTGAATGGGCATTTAGGGCAAAAGAACGCTTCAAGTGCCATAACTTTGCCCAAATGGACACTTAAGTGCCATAACTTACGAAAAGTACACTTAAGTGCCAAATTTTAAGAAAAGTGAGACACCTGAGTGCCATCTCCGGCGAAGCTGGCCGGAAATCATACGTGGCATTGAAATATTAATATCTCTCGCCAATGTGTCTCACCGGAGAGCTGAGTCAGCTCGAATTAACCCCAAACGACGTCGTTCCGGGTGTTCGCCCAAAATAGACCCCTTATTTCAGCGAAAACGCCATCGTCTTCCCCATTTGCCCTAAATCTAAAACCCTAAATCGGGCAAAATGCTATTGAAGCGCTGGAGCCCTAATCCTGCACCCTAATTCGATTTGCCCCAAATTCTACCACCGAATATTGGAAATGGAGAGCAAGACTTTCAGCAGTGGCTCAAATTTCTCTCGCCAAAGCGAAGGAGAAGGCGAGCATTTCTGTTTCTGTGGGTTACCAAGTCCAAGAAGAACATGGTGGACTCGAACGAATCCCGGGAGAAGATTCTATGGATGTGTCCGATACAGAGAAGGCTCGAAGTGCAAATACTTCAAATGGGTCGATACGAAATTCTCTCACCGAGCCACAGAGGTAATATTGGACCTACTTGATGGATGTCATCAACCTCCATCTACGCTTGTGGACGACTTGGACGATGTTGACTCAATGCAAGCTCAAGCTCAAGCATCTTCTGTCAACCATTTGAAGAACGAAGTTTCAAAAATGAAAAATGAACGGAAGTGTTACCAAGCGTTTATTGTGTTGTTGTTTCTTTGTCTATCCTACTTTATGATGAAATGTAAAGGACTGGAAGATGAGAAGAAGTTTCTTCAACTGCCATAGTTGTAAATGTGTCGGGAAATGTACTTGTTTTGAATGAATGAATGAATGATTTCAACAATTTTTGCTTATTCTCAAATATAAATCAGTGATGATGGAATGTATATTAGGTCGATGTGTTGTGGTGACTATTTTTACTTGAATGGAATGTAAATCAGCAGCAAATGTGTAAACCAGCAGCTTCTCTGTTTTGCTGCAAACCACCATATACATAGAACAGACACGAGTGATTACTGGAGTACTATAAGTTGTATCTAGTGATCACTTAAGTGCAAGTCGTGATAGACAAAGAGTCATTTAAGTATCAAGTTATTATTAAAAAGGATCACTTGAGTGTCACTTGTTGTTAAAAGTGAATACTTAAATGCTAGGTTTTTTAGAATGTGATCAGTTAAGTGGCCTTTTTTTTTGTACACATCGGCTACTACCAGCCACCACCACCGCTCACCACTGGCCACCATCTCCAGCCATCATCACCACCAGGCATCCCAAGCATCCATTTGAGCCACCAGCCACCACTATGCTGGTGGTATGTTGCTACATAAGTTGCAAGTGTAAGGTGTCTTACACCAGCTTGCACCAGCACTACCTGGTGCAAGCTGTGCATATTGCACATACATCTTGCACCAGGTGCAGCAAAAACCTCCAACCCAACCCACCACCACCAGGCTTTTCACCACCAGCCACCACCAACCACACGAGCACCCCAGTCACCACAACATATCCACCACCAGAAGTAGCAATAAGTAAAGGAAAAAACAAAATCAAAAAAGAACAAAGAAAAAGGCATGCCAAAAATGATAAGCAACAATGGTTGTTCCATTGATTTTGAACATCTGTCTCACAAACTCAATGACTGAAGTCTCACAAACTTAACTAACTCAACGACAAACTATTATAAAAAAAAAAAAAAAAACATCCACAGATGTTTACAACTGACTCCTCAGCCCAATAAACCATATCACATCCCATTTCATCAATTAATATGCACAATGCCTCCTGTTCGTGCTCGTTTTGATGGACTTCGCACTTGATTCATAATCCTTGCACTTTTTCTAACTGGACGTGAGACTTCTTCTTCAGCTGTCTTGGGATGCGTTGAGTCTGATGGAGCTGCAATTGTCCTAGGTTGAACTGATTCAGAAGGAGCTGCAACTGTTGTAGGCTGAACTGATTCGGATGGACCTGCAACTGGGTTCTTCTCACTCTTCTTTCTTGTTGGCGCAGGCAATGTCTTCTTCTTTGTTGGCGCAGCCATTGATTCTTGAGTTCGACCTTGAGAGATAAGAACCTCTGAACTTCTCCCAGGCTTCAAAAAGAAAACTCAATTATCAACAAAAGTTTGCACTATAAATTAAATTAAATGCAGCTTATAAAACTTACATTAAGAATAACTGTTCCATATTGGTCATCTATATAAAGGCCATAACCATATTGTTTAAGCCTCTTCCCAAGAGCCCCTCTTGTTCGAAGGGGAGCGTCACTTTCAGGTACTTGTGATTGGTTGCCTCTTCTTCTCGCATGTGATTTCTTCGGCTCTTATGGCTGTTCAGCTACAGAAGGGACTTCTTTGGCCAATTCTTCAGCTAGGCGTCTTGTAGATGGCCTTCTTATAGGTGGCTCTTGATTTGGCTTTGGCTTTCTTCTGGTTGTTTTTCTAGTTACGCCTTCAGCTTCAGTGACACCTTCGGTAGGCTTTGGTGGTGGCCCTTGTGATGACCCTTCTAGTGGCCTTTGTGATGACCTTAGTGATGGATCTTGTGGTGGCCCTTTAGTTAGGCCCTGTATTAGCAGCTGAGCTCTAGCTTGTCTTCTTCGAACCTGAGAAAAAGGCAAAGGACATCATAAATATAACATCAGGCCATATTAGAACATAAATGAAAAGTAAACTCAAATCATTTAACTGACCGGGTATTTTTTTTCTTTGTTGCTGCTGAAGAACAGTCGACTTAACTGGCCCTCCAGTTGTTTTAGCCAATCTTGCAGCTGGTTGTCTTCCACCTTCGGTTCTTTGAACAGGCCCTTCATTTTCAGGTATAGCAGGGGCTTCGGCCAATTCTTCACGTGCCACCGTGACCTGACAAAGACAAAAACATTACATACATGTCACTTATATCTATGTACATATTCATAACAAACCATAAAGCAACATAAACATAATTGTCATGACTTACTGGGTTTATTGTCGTCGACTGAAGAACAGTCGACTCACTTCGCCTTTCTGTTTCTCCTTCTCCAACTGTCCCTTCACTAGGCCCTTCGGCTGGCCTCAATTGTTCATGCTGCTTCTTTAATTGACAACCCTTAATATTGTGCCATGCTATGTGGCAAAAAGAGCACTTTATCAGTACACCCATCCTATTCATCCTACGGTGACATGAGTCCTCTCCCTCCGTCATTTTTCTTTTTTTCTTTGGTCTTCCCATTCTCTTCTTTAGTGGCAAAGGTTGAGGTGCTTCGCGATCTGTTGGCTCCCAGAACTTGCTACTTCTAATTGGCTGCAACATGAATTGATACGAAGCAAGATATTTCGATTTCTTGTACCAATCATCAAGGTAGTCTTCTGTGTTGTGGCCCTTCAATTGAATTGCACATATGGCATGTGCACAAGGAATTCCACTAAGTTGCCATGCTCTACATGAACACTTCATCGTACCTAAATGGACAACATACTTATCGGAACCCTTCATTATCTCATATCCTTCATTCCCATTCCAAATGGGATGACAATACCTACTTGCAACCAAGTTGTCATCCAATTTCTTAGCAATCCTAGGACCATATTGCTTAGTGCACTTTGCAGTATCATCTCTTTGTCTGTGCAGCCGAGTCATGACCAAAAGCCGTATGTCTTCAAGCATCGAGATAATTGGTTTACATCTAGCATCTATTATCCTCACATTGAATGCTTCACAGATGTTGTTATCAATGTTATCGCACTTGATTTCCTCGCTGAAGAACGCCCTACACCAATGCTTCAGGTCTGTTTGGAACAGTGCATCATAACCATCCTTTGTCAATTGAAGCATCTTTTCTTTAGCCGTCCTAAAGTCGGCCATATTCGTGCTCTTTGCTAGCTGCCAAAATTGCGACTGCAATTTGTCCCCTTTATAGGTCTTTGCCTAATTTGCGTATATGTGTCGCGCACACATTCGATGTTCAGCATAAGGCAACAGCTCAGCTATTGCTGGAACAAGTCCCTGCAATAATTGAAAATATAAAAAAAAAAAATATAAGCAAATGACATGTTGATATCGAAAAACAAACAAGTATGTTAATATTTTAAAAAGCAAACATTACCTTTTGTTGGTCGCTCATGAATGCCCACCCTGCCCCATTTGTTATCTCCAAATCAGTCATCAAATTTTTTAGAAACTAGGACCAATTGTCCTTGTTCTCTACCTTCACAACAGCCCAAGCCAGGGGAAACATTTGGTTGTTTGCATCTCTTCCAATTGCGGCCAGCAATTCTCCCTTGCACAAGCCCTTCAAAAAACACCCGTCCAATCCTATAATCCGTCTACAGCCAGATAAAAAACCTCGTTTGCATGCATCAAAACAAACATAGAATTTATCGAACTTCATCCCAATATCAGGAAGTGGTCTCTCCACGACCTCGAGATACACTCTACTTCCAGGATTTTGCAACCTACACTCCCAAGCATAGTCCCACAACTGTCCATATTCATCGCTGTACTGACCAATGAGTATCTTCATCACCTTTTGCTTCGATCTTTTACATTGATTCCTAGATATATTGATGCCTACCTGCTCCTTCACCAGCATCCTAAACTGAGTAGTATTCATCTGAGGCATCAGCTTAATCAATTCAAAGAATTGCTTCGATAACCATGCACTTGTTACCCTTTTATTCTCAAAATTAATTGAACAAGTATGTTCCTCTTGGTAGGCTCTAATATGGAAAGATCCAGTTTTCTTAACAAATGCGCCATAGATCTTCCATGGACAATTTTGCTGCGAACACCTAGCTCTTACAAAGGTCTTAGTGTTTCTAATGAAGTCAATGTTCCTTTGTGCAGCAATAGAGATCTTCAGTATAGCTTTCCTAAATTGTTTAGCATCATGAAATTTCATGCCTACCGACAAAGTGGGAGAGGCAACGGATGGATCATAAGAAGGAAACTTACTTTTCCTTTTCCTTCTATGCACAGGTCCTTCATCTTCTTCAAGCTCATCCTGGGAAGTAGCATTCTCGACGCTTTCTTCATAGTCAGTCTCCTCACCAGCAGCACTAGCATCTGTAGGGCCTTCGGGTCTGTTTGAAACTTCCTCAGCTACTTGCAAAGCTACAAACTTAGCTGTTAAAAAATCCATTCGCTGTATTCTTGACTGTACAAGCTCCTCGTCGTCGTCATCGCTTATAAAATTTTCAGCAGGCAACCCTCCATCATCATCATCAGTTGATTCAGCTACTTCCCAATCTAATCCAGAGATTGTGACATCACCTATGTCATCATCACTTTGGTGAACTACATCTGCGCTTCTCTCATGTCCATCATATCTATCCTGCCCTCCTTCGACCCTAACGTCAGTACTACCTTGAATACCATCTCCTTCTTGTCTTACTCCGACGCTCTCTCCATCATCATCTTCATCCTCACTTTCACTATTGTACTCAACAAATATTTTTACCTCTTCACCATGAAGATAATGGTATAGAACATCCCTAAGACCATTATCATCTTCTAAGCATCTCAAACCCTCTCTTAAGTCTTTCCCAGGGATACAATACAGCAGCTTCTGAACTTTACAAGGCAAATAAGTATTTATATCCCTAAGAAATCCTATATAAGATGCCTTCTTTATATCCACAAAGATGGTGCCCTCATTTCCACCCTCATACTCCCACTCATCCTCCCCAATCACAAATTCCCCATTGTAGCAAACTATAACAGCGACATAATCCTTCTCATGCGCCATTACTGCACCAAGAACAAGAAAAATAATCATTAGTTTTTGGGACCACTAGACAATTGCACATGGGAGTCCCCCCACTCTCATGGACTTTAGTAAATAGAGGTCCCCACACTGACAATATGCCCCTACATGACAGCCAAAAAAGCCAAAAAAGAGGTCGGCACTTTAATTATTTGTCTTCCCTTCCCTTAAAATATTAACCAAAAACAGAGGTCCCCACACAGCAATCACAGCCCAAGCATGTCTACTGCACTAAATGTGCGATGTGAGAGAATGTACATTCACTTAACCAAATCAAAGCATAGCATACTCTGACATCAACTGAATCAAATCACAACAGGATTATGTTCTTATTCAGGATTTTTGATTGATAAACATACCCTATACAGCAATCACAGCAGGGTTTTGGATTTATAAATATACCCTATACAGCAATCACAACAAGGTGGTTCAAGGACATACCCTATACAGCCTCACAAACAGGGTGGTTCAAGGACATACCCTATATACTCTCACAAGCAGGGTGGTTCAAGAACTTAGTTTTTTTCTCAGAATGGCATTAGTCACGTGCTTTACTAGGATGCTCTTAAGGAGATGCATAGACAGTTAACAATCACATACTCTGACAGTTGGCTTGAAAGACAAATTCACCAAAATAATGAGAAATCTGGTCTCTTTGTGTAATGTCAGCAAGTTTCAGTTGAAGTATATCAACACAAATTCCATCGGAGCTGTAATAAAATAATTGAGCCCTAATTAAATAATCGAGTGGAGCCCTAATTAAATAATCGAGCCATAATTTCATCACAGCGGAGGGGGAGAAGGGGCTAAACCTGGATGATCGACAATTGTGAGCGGTGACGACGACCAAGGATGGTGAGCAGTGAGCGGCGACGACGACCAACTATGGCGACTGACGACAGCCACCGATGACCAGCTTTAGGCGTGAACGGCGTCGGAGAGAAAGGCCTGTGATCTACTATGAACGCGGACGGCGAGGAACTGCGTTTAGGTCAGCCAACCCTAATTAAATAATCGAGCGAGCCCTAATTAAATAATCGAGCCCTAATTAAATAATCGAGCCCTAATTTCATCACAGGGGAGGGGGAGAAGGGTTCGAACCTGGACGAGTGACGATGGTGAGCGGTGACGATGACCAACGATGGTAAGCGGTGAGCGGCAACGGCGACCAACAGCGGCAACTGACGACGGCGATCGATGACCAGCTCTGGGCGTGAACGGCGACGGAGAGAAGGGCCTGAGATTAACTGTCAACGCGGATGGGGAGGAACAGCGATTAGGTCATCGCACAATGTGGATGGACGACGTCGTTTTTGTCGCCCACGTCGGCTTTTTTTTTAAAAAAAAAACATTTGCCACATCAGTAAATGAAGTCGCCGAAAATCGCCGGAAAATGCCACGTATGCAATTTGGCCGTATTTTGGGCGGATTGGCACTCAAGTGATCCCTTTTGCTCCAATTTTGGCACTTAAGTGTATCTTTCGTAAGTTATGGCACTTAAGTGTCCCTTTGGGCAAAGTTAAGGCACTTGAGGGGTCCGCACGTCGGGCATTTAGAAATCCCCTTCAGCCCTTTTACCTCAAGTTGAAATGTTTAGCAATCATTCTCTAAGGGGCTTTCAAGTGAAAGTCGACCCTTGGGAATGCTGAAAACTCAAGGCTATTGGAGACTAGCCTTGAGCTTTCAGTATTTTCGAAATGCTGAAGGCCTCATTTAATGAAAATGGTAAGTTGTCTATCTTGCCCTTAAAACATTATGAAAAAAACCACTTTTGCCCATTTTAAAAACCAAAAGAATCCTAGATCCCGTTTCTCTTCCCACCCTTCCATTGCTCTACACCCTTCGCTCTCTCCCTCGTGACGACCGCTTCTCGCTCGACTACCGCTCGATTGCACTTTTCCTTTGCTCGTCCTCTGCAAGTTCGTCTCTCCTCTCTCCCCCTCACTCCAGAAACCCGATGTTCCCAGTGAGGAAGGGGGGAGTCGGTGGTCTTGGACTGCAGCCGGTGGAGGAGCTCCTGCGGGTACTGCAAATCGCCGAGTGGGTCCAGCATTTCTCACGGTCCGTACGATTTCTCCTTCATTTCTTGTGGTTTCCCTCCCCTCCCCTGTCGTTGAGTGCGGTTTTTTGCCCGGGCTTCGGTGGCTTGAGACTGAAGATGCCATGCTTCGGGTTTGCCTGTTTCCGGCTTTAGCCGTTTGTCATGACGTTCACAGTTGCTGGAATTGCTGATTCGCGTTTAGTCTCTAGTTCCAATCTGATGCTTCGTTGCGTGCGTCAGCTTGCGCTAATGATTTTTTCCCGTTTCAAGTTATTTGTTTTTTAACTCGCTACTCATCATGTGTTCGTTGAAATGGCCGAACCAAGTTAGCGTATAGTTTCATTCCGTTTATGGGTTTATTGTTTGCTTGGAGTTTTATGTTTCAATGCCAAGTGAGAGCTATTATACTAGAGCAAAGATCACGTTTGCCGATCACTCGTGAAATGTACGAGTTGTAGGCACTGCAACAGTGTTTTGTCTCTTCATGTAATTGATGGATTTAGGTTGAATTCTACTGAAATGTATTAGCATTTGGACATTGACCCGAGGGGGTCCTTGAGGAGATTTCATATGCGGTAGCTCTCTTAGCATTTAGGGGAAGTTAAGTTGTACTTGTTAAGGTTGTATTAAGGTCTACATGTTTAATTCAATTCTGAATGCAAGAAGAAAAGAACTTTCGAGTCTGTAGATGAGTAGGATGGTCTATGTGAGGTGTCCGTGGGAAATATACTGAATTGTAGAGTTTAGAAAAGTACTTTTCAGGTCTGGTGTTGCGATCATCAGCAATGTGAAAGTTAATTTTTTTTCCTTGTTGTGAGACAGTTGAACGGGGACTGTTGGAGCTTAGAAAACTGGGCATAGAGCACCAACTTTGGGAAGCATCTCGCAAAGAAATTGGCAATCCCTCTTCTCTCTCGGCAGGCAACCACAACCATGGATCAGACTCAGATATCTCTCATGAGTAATGTCATGGGTACTTATGATCCACTCGTCAATTAGTTTTTCATTTGTTGTTGATTTATAGTTCTTTCGAGTTCAGCTTTCTTTTGTTTATATTGCTTCGCCACATGAAGTGCCATTCTTATGTAACTGCAAGATATTCGAATTTTGTAATGTCTAGAGCTGTGAGAACTGTACAATACCGACAGAGAATTCATTGTGAGATGTGAAAGCTTTCTTTGGAGGCTGTTGGGTTCTGCATCGTTGATTTAAATAAAAGTATTTTGTCCTTCATTATTGCATATATGGTTGAACTTGTAAAAGTGAAGAGCTTGAGGAGGGTCTTCCCGGATCTCATGATCAGACTAGCCTTGCCCGTGGTAGTTAGTGCGCATTGGCAGTACTCTCTGCTTTTCTCACTTGCAGAGGGAGCTTGGCTTGGGTGATCTGGCCTGGATATAGAGAATTGCAGGGTTGTTCTATCTTTCAAGTCACAATGACTGAGCTACCGCTGGTAATTGACCCGCCCCCCCCCCCCCCCCATAGTAGTCAGCATCCTATCTTTTGTATCGAGGCATGAAAAACTAATATCGAATTTAGCTTTCTGAGTTACGATAGGGTGACCCACCATTTAAGAATCCGACTTTCGTGACAAGGTTATATCATTACGTAGCTATTACAATATCTGGAATCTCACAATGTAACAGCAACATGAGCAAGTGGAGGAAAGCAATTCACGTTAGGCTGGTTAACACCAAAGAAAGAACGCACTTTAAGAAAGTTGGCTTATTAAACTTAATGGACGACATGAACTATTATTATCCCTGAGCAGTATATTTGAATTTGCATAACACAAACAAAAACTATGTTAAGTTATTCATATACAAAGCAAGTGAAAATTGTGATAGCACCAATGATTTTACACAATTATATACGAAGAAATGCCTTGAATGATGTACATTTTACTATAGTGGATTTGGATCCCGATTTATATACGACGGATTCTGACGATATAAGTGAGGAGGGTAATATTTCAAATGATAATGTAACATCTAATATGGCACGTTTATATGATCAAATAACTATGAATTTAGGAAATAATTAATGATATTTGTAATTTTTAAGGATAATGTCATTCTTTCCTCAAAGCATATGTTACCATGTTTTTATTGTAATGAAAGTATTCTTCTTGTAATTGAGAAAGAGAACACGTAAATTTTTTCATTTGATTTTTTTAGCAAAAAAAGAAATTTTAATTTTAATAAAATTATTTACACAACATCTTTAACATTGTTGTCAAATATAAATTAAAAAAGTTACAAACATTTTTTTAATTTAAAAAATATATATTTAGATTAATCACCAAATGGGCTTTACAAATGTGATTTCTATCAAATAGCATTTCTCTCAAAGTTGCTTTTCAAAGCAAAATTTACCAAACAGTCTTTACATTTCCTCCAAAGCCTTTTAAATTAAACTGCTTTGCATTTTCTCAATGAGCTTTCCAAATGTCGAACCAAATGCACCCATTGTTTAAGTGCCGTGGCAAGTGGAAGCTAACGATTTGTCACACGAGTTCTTCAAGGTCAGTAATGTCTGGATCTCTTGCTACGTGGCATTAGTCACAATCTGGGGAGGGAATTCAACGATGCGGCACATGGAGTCATTATATATTCTGTGCCCTCTCTATTGCACCCCAACTGCTCACCCTTGACTGATTCCGATAGCTTCTTTTCCTGCCAAAATATAATGGAGAGCTTGTGAAACGTCGAAAAGAACATTAACAAAAGTTTGATGGAGTCACGAACTAATTGAACACGCAACATCACTAAATATCGTAGCGAGAAGATGTTACCCCTTTTCACTCGAATTATCAACGTGGTAGTGGATTGAAATATTATATTCAAGGCCGGTTCGTCTGTGTATCTTTGTGCATGCTGTATCTCACATTAATTGCGCTTTGATCGGTTAGGTATGGAAGGCACAAAGAGAACCAAATGCCTACGTCCTTCCTCACGCCACCCGTTGTCCTACAAGGGACGGGATTTGCACCAACACCTTGGATCCTCAATCTACCTCAACCACAATTACCGGTTGCAGACGTTCGTCTTATTTTTCCATGCACTGCACGATTCTCTCTCTCACTAGATATTAAATTGCCGACACAAAAGTTTGAATAATTGAATAGAGATTTTTGAGAGAGCTGGACCTATGTTGAATCCACAAGACAAAAGAATATGAGTGCCCATTCATTTTTTTAAAGTGAATGATTGATTTTGTCCATCATGATATAAAATCTATATTATTGGCATTTCATTTGTGAATAATGATATCGTGGTCTCATGATTTTGCCTCCATCCATATGTTACCATTGATGGATGTCCCTAAATAGATGTAGCTTACATATCTGATGTGGTTCGGTCTTTAAGTGGGACTTTGCATCTCGAGAAAAGACTTTACTTCCAAAAATTTCCGCCTAATGAAAATATTGTTTGGTAATCAATGTAAAACATACTTTTTGTTGGGATTTATCGGATTCCCAAAAACCGGATTTGACACTAAATTGAACCCCTAAAACGAATGCGGAAGACAAGCCCGGGAAATTCACATGTATCACCGATCCTAAAGCACACCACGGAATTGAGCGTACCTTGTTAGCCACATATTAAACACCGACGCCGATAAGAGGAAGAGAAACCGATCATGTTCGATCCGATGACGTCAATTGGCCTTAAAGGGAAAATGGCTTCGCCTCTTGCACACTGTTTTTCTTTTGGAGGGAGAGAGGGAGAGGAACGTACGTTATGCCAAAAGGTGTGTCCCTCCCTCTCTCTTTCTCATTTTATACGTCCCTCCAACAGAAAGGAACGTACCCCTTCATCCATGGGCCCTAATCTTGTGGGCCGGGTTTTAAGAACAAACATGGGCGGACGGGCCAACTTAGGCCCATCACATAAAACCATCATCTCCCACTCGCACATGGTGGGCTGAACAGGATTCTCTTTACCTCTCTTCAACATTCATACCGGTGAATAATCCGTGCAACCAGCATACTTTGAGAGCTCGTTGCCATATATCTGTTAAGAATATATAGCAACTCATAATGGGCATCACACTCTGAGTAGATTTAGTATGCAGTACCCTAAATCGATCGATCATATTTATATCTCTCTTGATCTCTTTTAAACAATGATATATATATATATATATATTCACAATTATAATTATCCTAAAGATAGTCATAATTTGTTAACCAATGAATATAAAAGTACAATGTGATTCTCCAAATTTGATCTTCCTCTTCCTTTCAAACTCTCAATTTCAGTTCAGCTTGCTTTTCTAGAAATGTCCCATTAGATCGAATCAACTCATGACCATTGGCAACATCCTAAGATAGCAAACACTAAATAGAAATCTTGAGAATAAGTAAAAGTCATGAGGGCACTAAAATTGAGGAACTCTTTTCCTCAAGAGTCTCACACAACATAAAAGTTGAGATCAAAACTTTTGCCACTCTTATTGGTCATTTCATGCATACGTAGTATAAAATACGTATTACGGTATTAACTCATTTCCCATGGAGTGTATGTCTACACCTTCAATATCGTACAAATGATAGTTCAGACATACCCAAAGTCTAACTTGAGTTCACATATCTACTCATTCACAAAATTCATCAGAACTCACATCTAGCATCATAGACAGATAAAGTAAAATTTGTGGTTTATTTTACTTTCGGATATAGTAAGTATTATGTCCTCATCTTAACACTCAGTTAAGGCGACATACGTATTTTAAGCTTGAACTCTCGATTATCACCTAGATAATAAGCTTGAAAAATAGTCTCATCTCTATTTATCACACAGTAAATAGAGGCGATTACCCGTGTGAGTGAGCTAATCTTATATATGTCCGACATATTTTCTCAACTTAAAGTAATGCACTGAGCATTAAGATGCATAAAGATCAAACAAAGATTCATAGACATTAATGATGAAAAACACAAATTCATCAAATGTGAACACTTCAGGGAAATTACAATCCAATATATCAGACTCTACGCAATCCTAGAGATTTCATATGGCCACAAAACACATCTCTAGGTATTGGCTTTGTCATAGGATATGCTAACATTCTATGCGTAATATGTACTGTAAGTTCACATCTTTTCGTGCAATCATATATTTGACAAAATTATACTCGGTATCTATATGTTTGGTCTTGTAATAATATTTTGGATCTTTGGTGTACGCTTTTGCTGCTTGGCTATCACAGTTAACCAACAATGAATCTACAGCACTTCCAATAGCACCTAAATGATCCAATAATCTCTTAAGTCAAACATCTTCTTATATTGCCGTTGATAATGCCACGAACTCAGTTTCCATCCTAGATAAGGCTATACACTTTTGTTTCTTACTGCTCCAACATATGGTGCCATTATTCGGTAAGAAAACAAAGCTAGAAGTAGATTTCCTTTCATATAAATCCCCTCCATAATCAACATTAGAATAGCCTTAGAGTCGCAGATCTTTTCCATAATAACTCAGCGTATAATCAGCAGTTCCCTTTAGATACTTTAGTATTCTCTTAACGACTTTCCAATGTGTTGGACCTGGGTTAAATTGGTATCTACTCACCATTCTAACTGCAAAACATATGTCAGGTCTTGTACATATCATAGCGTACATTAAGCTCCCAACAGCACTAGTATAAGGAACATGTTCATTTGTTTCTTCTCTTGTGGAATCCTTGGACACGATCTGTGGCTCAATCATTCACCTTTTACAATATGAGTGTCTATGGGTTTACAATTTTGCATATGAAATCGTTCAAGAGACTTATTTATATATGTTTTTTGCGAAAAAGATAACGATATCTTCGAACGACCTCTTGAAATCTTAATTCCAAGAATGTATGCAGCCTTACCCACATCCTTCATCTCAAAGTTGGAAGACAACCAACTCTTGACAGTATTAACAAACTCCATATTGCTTCCGGCAATTAATATATCATCAACATATAATGATATGATCACAAATTGATCTTTGGATCTTCTGATATATACACAATGATCCTTATCTATCATTGTAAAATCATATGCCATTATGGCATTATGAAAACGTATATACCATTGTCTTTGACGACTACTTAAGGCCATATATCGACCTCAAAAGTCGACATACATTTTCTTCTTGGTCTTTCACTATGAAACCAGCAGGTTGTTCCATATATATTTCTTCCTCTAATTTTCCATTGAGGAAATCAGTCTTTACATCCATTTGATGTAACTCAAAATCCATACTAACCACTATTGTCAAAATAATGTGAATCGAGGCAAATCACACTACAGGAGAAAATGTTTCTTCATAATCAATTATTTCCTGTTGATTATACCCCTTCGCCACAAGGCGAGCCTTATGCCTTTCTATCGAGCCATCGGCCTTTCGCTTTATTTTGAGAACCCACTTGTTCCCAATAGCTTTGCGTCCTTTTGGAAGATTAACCAGTTCCTAAACTTGGTTTGACTTCATTGACTCCATTTCCTCTTCCATTGCATGAATCCATTTTTTCTTACTAGGGCAATTTAGAGCCTCATTAATATTTATTGGCTCATCCTCATCTTATGGAGCAATCATAAAAGTGGCGACTTGTTCGCCATATGGGAGATTGTACACTTTGCACATCATTCCCCATTATGCTGCCACGAGGATTAGATAATGATGGCGTCGTCTCATCATGTGGTCGCAATTGAAAGTGAGTTGAATTCAATTCATCACTTCTCATATTACTCCCACTTGGACGAACTCCACTAATATCATTATCTTGATCCAATGTTTCAAATAGGGAGTAATTTACCCCTATTTCGCCCTTCTTAGGAAATTCATCCTCTAAGAATGTAACATCCCGTGTTCAAATTCAGTTATACTCCCACTTTCCTGCTCACCTATGAACACATACCTGTTGGGATCTATCGGATTCCCAAAAATCGGATTCGACACTAAATCGAACCCTTAAAACGAATGCGAAAGACAAGCCTGGGAAATTCACATGTATCACCGATCCTAAAGCACACCACGGAATCGAGCGTACCTTGTTAGCCACAGATTAAACACCGACGCCGATAAGAGGAAGAGAAACCGATCATGTTCGATCCGATGATGTCAATTGGCCTTGAAGGGAAGACGACGTCGCCTCTTGCGCACTGTTTTTCTTTTGGAGGGAGAGAGGGAGATGAACATACGTTATGCCAAAAGGTGTGTTCCTCCCTCTCTCTTTCTCCTTTTATACGTCCCTCCAACAGAAAAGAACGTACCCCTTCATCCATGGGCCCTAATCTTATGGGCCAGACTTTTAGGCCCAGCATAGGTGGACGGGCCAACTTAGACCCATCACATAAAACCATCACTTTTAAAAGCAACTTTGGACTGACAAGCCCTATCTTCTCTCCCAAACCCCAACCCCCTTAAATTCATTACAACCGTTGCCACCACTCACCAGCAGCCACACCACTATCCAAACCAAACCAAGACCTCCCCTTGTCCACTAAGAAAATATTGGATGGTCTCGGAGCGCCAGGTGACCGTGCACCCCAACCAATGAGAAAGTAACTCGTGGCTCCACGTGAGCACGAGCAGCCCCACTGATTTTTCTGGACAAAATATATTATTTTCCCTTTTCTATTTAAAAATTTACTGTCATCGTTAGACTTGTTGCTGCTTTTTTCTCTCTTTATCTTTTTTTGGAGTAGGCCTGCACGCATTAATGGCGCTTTCTCTCTCCTCCTTTCTAAAGAACGAATGGCCTTACGCTACAGCTTCCCTTCCCTCCTTTCTTTCCTTCTCAATTCAAAATTTTGGGTGAGAATTCACTCTCTACGTTGCGTTGCTTCTCTAGCTTGTTCCGGGGTTGGGTCATCTTTGCTCTCTGGCCCAAAGCATGTTGCTCCTCCGCCTTGCTCCGACGCTCACTCATCTTCGCTCTCTGCCCCAAAGCTCATTGCTTCTTCGGCCTACGTCGTTGTGTTCTTTCTCTGCCTTGCTCCGGTGTGGTTTCCAATTGCAAGACGGTGAGGAATGTTCTTGTTGTAAGTCGCAGACTCCAAGCTACAAGAAGTTGCAGCTCTCTCTGATTTGGCTTCGGATTTGCTACGTTCGTGGCTCGTAACGGTGAGTGTTTTTTTTTTTTTTGGTATAACAATGAGTTGATTTGGCGAATGCTTGCTGTGACCGGCTGCACAAGCTGTTGGTGAAGAAGATGGAGGGGTGGACCGGCATGTGTAGCGACGAAGGTGGAATGAGCGAGTGGAGGAAGGTGATGGAGGCGTTGTGCGGAAAGATGGACGAGGAGGTTGGAGGGAAATGGGGGGGGGGACGCGTCGATGAGGATGACAAGGTCGACGGCGGTGGTGGCGGTGGTGGGGAAGGAGGTGGCGATTTGAAACTTCCAATACGATTCAATCGTTTTCAAGCAATCGAATTTCTATCATTTCATTTCATCCAAATGAGATCATAAATGAGGAGAGTTATGGCTTTCGGCATTTTGTAAGTTTGACAGTAAAGAGTGCCTGAGTGATATGTTCCTGATTAGTTTTTTTTTTTAAGTGACAAATGCACTAGACGTATTAAAATTTATCACGAAAATATAATAAAGTCTTAGAATTTCTGAGATTTAATGGAGTTTTAAAATTTATTACAAAAATATAATAAAGTCATAAAATTTCAAAGTTTTAATCGAGTCCTAAAATTTCAAAGCTTTTGTAAGTTGTCTAATTAACGGAATGAAAAGCATATTAAATTTGGAGGATGAGCATAGTAATTGAAGAACGCCACCGCCTATACGCGCTTCGTAATTGACCGACTTGGTGGGCATACGGTTTGCTGAGCACGATGTTGAGGAGGTTTCGCTGGATAGATCTTAAGGAAGGAATTCCGCATGAACACGATAGGATCAAACTTGTCCTTATCTTACCGTTGGTTTTCGCTTAAGGATTCTCTCGTATAATGTCATGAGTCGTAACGGCTAGAGTTATATGCGGTGAAAGGTTTATACATTTTTTTGGCACGTTGAGATTCATTTGGTAACATTTCTGCTTCGAAAAATAATTTTTTTACAAAAATAATCTTTTTCAATTTCTATTCATCGGAATAATTTTTCAATAAAAAAAGACGTTTAGTAACTACACAAAATTTCTATTCTCAAAATAGTAAAAGAATAGGAATATATTCGGTACAATTCACAAAATTTATTATAATGTAGAATTTCTTTTCCTTGGGATTCATTTAGTAACGCTTCTATTTCCGGAAATAATTTCTTTTCAAAAATAGACTTTTTCTATTTCTATTCCCAATTTCTCAATAAAAGAACGCGTTTAGTAACTATACAAAATATCTATTATCGAAATGGTAAAATAATATGAATATGTTTGGTACAATTCACAAAATTGATTATAATATATAATTTCTTTTAATTTTTTCCTTATTATTCCTTACGGCCATTGCCAATGACCACCAATGACGCCGCCCGCCACTCATCACCATCGGTCGCCGTGGATCTGTAGTCAACCGCGGTTGTTGGTGGCAGTGAACAACAGGTAGTAGCAATCGATGGCGGCAAGCGGCAAGCAACATCGTTGGTGGTCATCCATGGTGGGGGTGGTCGGCGGCAGCGACATCGACAATCATTGGTGGCGACAACGTTTGGCAACGATAGCAGTAGGTCAACAATGGTGGGCAATGATGGTTGGTTAGCAGTAGGTGACAAACGATAGAGGGGGGTGGTAGTCAATAAAGAAGAAAATAAAAAAAATAAAAAGAAAATAACTTATTTCTATAAATTATTTTCGAGAATAAGAAATTACTTTTTTCTACTTCTTGTTTTTATTACAAATCTATTCCTCAACTATTTTTCTAGTTCAGGGATCAAAAAAATTAATGACGTTACGAAACGGATTTTTATTTTTATTTTTGTTCTGAGGAACAGAAGAATAGAAATTATGAAAATAGAAACGTTACCAAATAGGGTCTTGATGGTTAGATGGGATAAGAACAAACGACAATATGCCAATTTGCCGACTAGAAAATGATATATTGTATCTTGCAGCAATGTGCTCCATCACTAATTGTAAAAAAGAAAATTATCAAAACAATTATAAACTTATTGCAAATTTTTAATTTAATCATAATTTTTTTTTGTCAATTCAATTTTAAATATTTTGCATTTGTGCTAATTCAATCTATCCTATCAATTTTGGTAAATGGGTGCTAATATGGATGCTAGTCGACAATGGCTATTTAGTCAACGCTGATGTGTCAATTTTTAATATATATTTTTGTTATTTTTTATTTTTTCTCTCTATTTTTTTTTTCTCTTTTCTTCTTCTGTTGGCCAGTAGCTAAAGGTTAGGGCTAGTGAGGTCGACCTCACAATGCTAGCCAAGGTCTCGCCTAGCCAAATTTGGGCAATCTCGACCTTGCCTAGCAATAACGAGGCTAGCCTTACCTTTTGCCCTTGTTGTTGTGGTGCTGGCCAAGGTCTCGCCCAACTAGATTTGAGTGAGGACGAGCCTCGCCATAGTTGGGCAAGCTCGACCAGCCCTCACCCTCGCCGACATGGAGCTTGCCAAGCCATATTTGAGCGAACTAAACCTTGCCCTCGCCACCCCCTAGTCCAACCAATGAGATTGACTTTGCTGGCCTTCGTCTTTGGATCGGTGAGAAGAAGGATAAAAGAGAAAATGAAAATTTAAATAAACTAAAAAATTGAAACGATTGAGTTGACATAAATATTAAATATTTAAAATTGAATTAATAAAGGAATGATTTAGGTTCAAACCGGAAAAAATGCAATAAAAAACTTAATGATGACTTGAGTAGAAAATGTGATGAAGTCAGCAACATGTCCTTTTCGGAATTGGCGTGCCATTGTTAGTCAATATGGCGAAGTCCTTTTTTTTTTTTTAAAGTTTCTTTGGTCAATAAAGATGGCTTCTAAACGCTGGCCAAAGAGGAATTGGTGGTGACTAAGGGCGCGTTTGGTAACGATTTTATTCCCAAGAACATATTGTGATCTAAAATGATTATTTTTTATTTTGTTCCCAAGAACAATTTCTTGGCATTTTAAACTGTTTGGTAACTATTCAAAATTTCTGATTCTGGAATAGAATTGCGTTTGGTACCGTACTCGTTGATTCTGTTCCAAATCAATTTCTTTTAATTTTTAATTTTTTTTACTTTTTATTTTTTTTACTTTTTTTTCCTTTTTCTCCTATTCTTCTTCTTCTTATGGCCGATCGTCGGTTCGGCGATCGGCCAGACACCGGCGATCAGCCAAACGAGGGCCGGCGACCTCACTGGAGCGTCACCGACCCTCGTCGGCCAAGCCTCGCCAATAGTTGGGCAAGGCTCACCCAGCCCTACCAAGGCTTGGCCTCGCTGGTGGCTAGGCGAGCCCCGCCTAGCCATCGGCAAGGCTTGCTCAACCTTGGGCACTAGCGGGGCTGGGCGTTGCGAGGCAAGCCTAGCCCCGGTGAGGCTGGGCAAGCCTCGCTGGGGCCAAACGGGCCTCGGCCAGCCACCGACGAGCTCGCCGGACCGATTCTAGCAACTAGTAGCGGCATACAGTGGGGGACGGTGGTGAAGGATGGCGGTCAATGGCGGCGGGACGGCGGTCGATGAAGAAGAAGAAAAGAGAAGAAGAGAAAATATAAGAATAAAAAGAGTTGGTTTTGATTCTTTGATTTATTTCCGGAACAAGAATCAACTTTTTTTTTTATTATTCTTGATTTTGTGCCAAATCTACATTCGGGAACAAAAAAATAGAAATTTGTTCCCATGAACAAAAAATTTACCAAACGCGATTCTATTCCGAAACTACTCCCGAAAACAAAAAATCAAAATCGGGTACTATTTGGATGATTACCAAACAGCCCCTAAGTAGTTTAATATTGGGTGCCTTTGGGAAGACTTTTGGAGAAAATCCTTGAGAAAATGTAAAGGCCTTTGAGTCAATGGTATTTTTCAAAATGCAAAGTGTGTTTGGTAAATTTATTTGTGAAAATCCATTGTGAAGTATACTTGTGCAAAATAGTATTTGGGTAAATTAAATTTGTAAAATACTTTTATTATTAAAAAAAAAAGGAAAGTTGGTCAGCCAAGGCTTCGGCGGTGACCGCCGGCCAAGGTTTCGTCGATTACCACCAGTCAGGCTTCGCGCCGGCGAAGGGTAGGCGATCCGGCGAGGGTCGCCGCGACCCTCGCCGCTCCGTCGCGCAACCCACCGCGTCGCGAAGGTCACCACGAGGTCGCGGAGGATCTGGGTCGCGACGAGGTCCTAGGTCACCTGGGTCGCCGCGACCTCCGACGACCTCCGTGACCCAAATCTGGGTCGCCTGGGTCGCCGCGACCTCCGGCGACCTCCGCGACCCAAATTTGGGTCGCGGCGAGGTCGTGGGTTGCCGGAGGTCGTGGCGACAGACCTCGCGGCGACCCAGGTGACCTCCGTGACCCAAATCTAGGTTGCAGAGGTCGCCGGAGGTCGCGGCAACTGACCTCGCCGTGACCTAGGCAACCGACGCGACCTAGATCTAAGTCACGCAATTGGTCGGTGACGGTCGCCGGGGTGCTATGACGGTTGCCGGCCTCTCTCCAACCCGTCGCCGACCCATCGCCACCTCGCCTGCTAACATCCGAGAATTCGACGAAGAGGAAGATGAACAGTACATCGAGCCTTCCGAAAATGCCAAAAGCCCAAGGCAGCCTAGGACCTGCCTTGGGCTTTCAACCTTTGGAAGGCCAGCATTTCTTCAAGGTAGGTCTAAAAATTTTTCCCAAACACCCAATATTTGGGCAAATGGGCTTTGGGTACCCAAAGGTACTTGGCAAAGCTGGTGCCAAACGCACCCATTGTGCAACAAGCAGCTTTGATGCGCCACCATCATAGCTCAACTTTAGTCCTTGTTCTAATTTGACTGTCTGACTCAGATGATTTATGCCCGGACATAACCGTGGGATTAATTTATACCAAGGCCAGTCGAATGTTATACCACGTTTGGCGCAATGAAATAGAACGGGAAAAAATAAAACAAAGTTGAGGAAGGAATGGAATAGAAGAAGCATTACAATTCTTGTAGTTGTTTGTTACGATGGAATAAGGTAAAAGGAATTTGTCGATTCTTTTTTTGGGTTGAAAAAAATTGAAATGGAAGGAAATGGTATCGAAATGTCTAAAATATCTCAAAAATGTAATATATGAGGAAGAAAATAAGGGAAGCGCTCAAAGTAATTGTTGTGATGATGTTATTATTATCAAGGTCATTTTCATGGGTGGAGCCTTGAAGTGGGCATTTTTCCTCTTATTTGGTGGAATGCTCATGTTATGCAAGGAGGTTATGCTCAAGGTCAAAGAGGTTAGCTTGCGATATACGAAACAACAATAGACAGCAAATAAAAATGACATATCAAGAAAACAGTCGCCAATAAATGAGCAATATAGATCGGCCTTAGTAGCAGGATTGTTCGTAAGTACTTATGGATAGAGAAAGTAGCAGTAGGGCGGATGATCACTTATGTCATCTAAACTTAGAATTTTCCAGTCTTGGTTAGCTGTCAACACATTCAATTATGTCTCCTCTCCTTCAATTGGGTTGAGTTGCACATAAAGTTTACTCTTATTTTATGATAATAACAATTCATGTTTCGAAGTTAATTACTATATGGCTTTCTTAATACTACCGTTATGAATATGCATTCTAAATCTTTTAGAAGAAATAATAGGGGAAATGTAATTATGCTCGAAATAAATATTCATATTGGAATAAATTTTGTTCTATCGAACACAATCTCATTTGAACAACATGAGACAAAACACGAATTGTAGAAAGACAAATCTGAATACAATATAACACAGTACACAATTTCATATATTAATAAGAATTAATGTATATAACAATTTTTCATCCTAATTCAATTATTCAATATTGGTGGAGGAAATTACGAGAATTGCTTCCAATTATTGAATGCCAATATTTTCTCACCAGTTAGGCCCAACCGTACCACTTTCCCTTCACGTGGCTAGTACTTCTAGTTCTTAATGAAAAGACGCAAACCAAGAACGGATTTGCCTATTTATCCCGCATAGACAGACATCATCAAGTTTCTTATGGTCGAAAGACATCATCAAGTTATGACGCATGATACCTTAAGGAAAGAGACGGGGAGCGCCTAGCAGAAGAGAGATAGGGAAAATGGAAGAGGAAGCACGGAACTTCATCAACGTGTGGCTCACGGTCCTCTCGTGCGTGTGCTACTGCTACTTCGTCTCCTCTAGCCTCCCGCCGGGCAAGCTCCGGCTCTTCTCTCTCCTCCCCATCTTCTCCCTCTATGCCGCGCTCCCCCTCCGGCTCTCCACTGTCCTCTCCACCGGCATCACCTCCTTCTTCATCACCTAGCTCACCTCCTTCAAGCTCCTCCTCTTCTCTTTCGGCAAGGGCCCCCTCTCCTCCAGTCTTGATTCCCATCCCGACCCATCAAAGTCCCTCTTCCTCTTCATACTCTTCACATGCTTCCCTATCAAAATCAAGCAAGCGCAAGACTACCCTATTGGATGCAAATCCCGCAATCCCAAGATCTCCATAACCATAACAAGAATATGCATAATTGAGTAAAAAGATTAGCGTATCTATTTTGGGATCCATCATTCTTGAAGCGGAAGTGGAAACACAATATTCCACGCGCAAGTCATTCTCCTCTATTGCCCTTCATATCATTGGCTCAATGAGGCAGTCCCCTCACATTTAGCGTTAGATAAACACTCCTTAGGTGATGATACATATGAGAATTAGGGTTAGAAAATAGACTTGAGCACTATTTATAGAGTTTCCAGCCAAGCCCCCTCATTACGAACCAGGCTCAACTCGGCTCACACTAACCAGCTCCTAGACTAATTAAGAAACATTTTATCTCACCTTAGACCAACCATGTTTTACGGTAATCGTAAAAACAGTAAATTATAATATCAATTAATGTAGTCCACATTATGAGAACTCTTACATTCTCCCACTTGGACTATATTAATTGAAATCATATTGTATATGCGCACATTTGATCCAGAGATAATTCTTAATAACCAATCATATCCCATAAAGTCTTAAACACTGAATCATTGCGGCAATTGCATGTATACACACAAAGCCTTCCATGATCACGAGTGCTCTCAACTTTATTGATATGGATTCAATATGGTAGTGTGTTAAATGGATAACATCTTCCATAGAGAGATCCCATTTGTCAGTTACCATTCTCTTACCTTAGGCGTCACAAAAAAACTTGTGGCACTCGAGAATGTTTTTATGGTTATAATGAACTCACATATGTCTTGTCCTTACGGTTAATCTTTCTTTATATCTCACAAGACATATGCACAAGACTAATAACCGGATGCCCCTAGCCTTCACTCAAGATTTATATAGTACCTTGAAACTTTATATATATATATATATATATATATATATATATATATATATATATATATATTCAATATAATAACAACACATTCAAAAATATTTTATTGAATGCAAAAGTTAATACATATCAAACCGTCACAAAGTGTAACGAACACAGATGAAACATTTATCAAAGTAAAGCCAAAATAACTCCCACTAAACAACAGCATCTTACGATGCTCTTAAGCCCATGCTAATGGCATGTCGCTCAAATACATATGAGCGTAGGCCTTTAGTTAGTGGATCCATAATCACATCATCTGTAGAAATATGTTATATTATAACGTCACATTTTTGTACCGTTTCTTTATGATAAAAAATTTTGACCGCCATATATTTAGACCCATTGAGATCTCTATAGTAAATAAATAATAATACAAATTTATTGTCTCAATACAACCATATGAGTCTATCTATAAAGTTAAAAACAGTCAACTCCTTCATGAGCTTTCGGAGCCTAATGGCTCAAGTAACAACCTAAAAGAATGTTACAAACTCTGTTTACATAGTAGAAGATGACATAAAACTTTATTTACTGCACTTATTGTTAACATAAATATGTATTCTGTTATTGATCACATATCATCTTAACAACCGACAAAATTTACATCTGCATACCCTACTAGCTGTAAGAATTGAACATGTTTGTAAATCAGCTTATAATCTCTTGTCTTATTTAAGTACCTTAAAATCTTATTGGTAGAATTTAACTGATACCTACCTAGAAGTCTCATCGCAAACACGATATTTAATCTAGTGCAAATTTGAGCATACATTATATTTTCAGGTGCATTAACACAAGGTACACCATTTAACTAGATTTTCTCAATATCTAAATAAGGATAATATAATGGATTCAGTCCATCACCCTAAAAGAATGAACAATTTCCGGCTTGCAATAATGTATATTAAATATTTCCAAAATACAATCAACAAATGTCCTCTGAGATAAATATAATAAAATCCAATATTTATATGGCGAAAACAATGTTTATGGACCTCAATACAAAAGATAAAAAAATGCCTCAAGATCACTACTTGTAAACAAAATATCATGTATATAGAGTATGAGAAAAAAAAAATTCATCCCACTGATCTTGCATTATATTGAATTACTTTATTCCCAATTGAACAAAATAACAATATTATGAAACTTTTAATAATATTGTCTGGAAACTTTCTTAAGACTATGAATAAGACTTTTCAGTCTACACACAAGTTTACTTGAATCTGCTGCAAAATCTTCTAGTTGCACTATATAGATTTTGTATCTATTTGACGTAACTTTATATCAAAAAGAGCTATTAATGTCACGTTCACTCTGAAAGAATCTTTAAAAAATATTAGAAAAAATAATTATTTCTTCACTATTAACTATCCACCCCTCTTTCAGAATGAAAACATTAGTTACCATTTTGGCTTTAAATTTCATAATCTTTCTTTGAAATCATTTTAGTTTTATACGCCAATTTGCAACTAATGAACTTGTGATCTTTAGGCAAGTTAGTAAATTTCCAAACATTATGATATTTCATAGATTGTATATCATCTTTTATGACATCTAATCACATACTTGATTGAAGATAAGAAACAACATTTATTTATGTTGCTAAATCAACCATGTAGTGGATATTGTAGTCATGCTCTCACAAATAGACTATACTATCTATCGAAATAACTTATCATCTTTTCCTAACAAATGTTCTGAGTAAAGCTACAACCACTTCATTCTATACTTGAGAGGTTTAAAAAAAATTCATTATAAATTATATCAAGAATAGTACCTTAAACTTCAACAAGTTTAGTCTATGGTACATGAGATTCTATAAATTTTTTTACCACAATTATATGTATAGGTAAAGACAAAAACATAGTGATTTTTCATCGTACTATTATCCTTAATAGTCTGAGAGCAATTATCCTTTACAATCACATCGAACTGTAGAAACTTTACAGTATGTGATTCCATAATACTTGTACCTTCTTTAGGGTCATAAAATTGATATCCATTTTAACAATCTGGGTAAGATACAAAATAATTCTGAGTGGATCTAAATTCCAATGACATGACACCTCTAAATTTCATATGATTCAAGTAATTTATGTTTAGTCTATAACTCAAAAGAAGTTTATGAAACAACTTTTGTATGTGAAAAGGTTGCTTTCAAAATATCAGCCCATAGAAGACCGGATAAATTAGTCTTACTAGTCATACTCATCACCATATTCAATATGGTGCATTTATGCCTTTAGGCCAAATCTTTTTGTCAAAATTTTCAAGTATAGTAATTAAGTTACCACCCTAGAATTTATCAGATATTTGACAAATGACTCTTTAAGTTATTTCGCATTATTGTACTTGCCAAAATACTCACGGCCACTATTAAACCTGACAACCTTTTTAAGACTAATTGTAATTTTTTATTCTTTACCTCAATAATTTTACTTCCACAAAAATCTATAGAAGTCTATAAATAACCGTTAAAAGTAGACAAAATATCAACATTGTCAACTTTTCTACTCTTTCTTTAGACATGTGTGAGATTATTCCTTAAATAGAAAATTTTCGGAAACAACCTCTTTAACCATATACGAGATGTATATGTCATTAGGACTTAAACATAATCTTTGCAAAGGTGTCCTAAATTCGATATTAGACAAGACATAATTACAAGCCACTAAGACTTCCATCATTTTATAGTAGTGCAATTCACAGGCAAACCACATTTCAAGTTTCCTGAATGGAACGCTTCATAGACAGTAAACAAATTTTATTGTTCTTTTTCCAAGCAACAAATCATATGTCCATTACTTAAAATTTGAAGCAGTAAAAATCTTAATAATAATCGAGTTATTAATTACAGAAAATGTGACTGAAAAAACAAGTAATGTATATAATTAGCATCATGTGAGTACCATGTAACTTGATGTACAAGTATACATCTAGAGAGTTACACGCATAATCATATAATCACCTTTGTACAGAATACATGATATACAATTGTACACTCCCCACATGATAGCGATTATGAGAATATATTCTAATCTTTGTGAATTCATCACATTTGGGAGTATGAACCACAAGAATCAATCACTCCTCCACCACACCATCATGCATTTCTCCGTGAACTAATACACAATCACCTCATTTGGGAGTATGACCATGCATTAAATCAGGAGACATCTCAATTATTATACGAGACCGATATTTCTCAAACCCAATCAAGCGTGCCACTTTGGCGGTCACTACTCAATTAAATCCTTGAAACTCTCTCATACCAAGGATATAAACTTTACTTCTCACATACACCATATACATGTTATTTTAACTTTAATGATATGGACAACATATCACTGAAATCCCATATGATGCTAATTACACTGCCTTATTCATTAATAAAAATTAATCATATATATATTTATATAACCTGAAAGACAGACTCTAATAAGATCACCAATTACAGCAACACAAGAAAATTCTCATAACATAGAAGCAAGCATCTCTTGTGCACCTCAATTATAGATTACTAAAACAATATAAAAAGAATGTTAATCCAGAGAATCTATCAAAAGTTAACATCAATAGCAATATAGGGTACCACAGATCGACAAGCCTAACAACTTATCAACTATTACTTATGAATCCAAGGCCAACAACTGATTTATTAACCAATTTCTTTTTTAAGTAACAAATTATCATTGTAATCAATTAGTGGTCTATTAATTAAGTCAAACCAGAGAACCAAATATCTAAACCTTTAACAATAAATACTATTGCTCTGTGTAAATGTTATCATACTCCTAATCAATTAAAAATAGTCAACTTAATGGACATTAACTAATGACCATATGAGTTTAGATACAATATGTAATAACTTAATTGATATGCAATACCCACATTCAGCAGATGTGTTAATTAGTACAATTAGTTTGGTCACAGGTTTTTAAGACGTCCATCATTCAAAGGTTACCAGCATGTAAATGAGTATGCATAAGTAACCAAAAGTTTCATAGCCTTTTACCATTTCTCATCACTTTTCAATACATAATTCAATTATTATCCCATAATGGTTGTATCTCATTAAGCCAGCTTCAATTCACAATAAAGTTTAATTTTTATTAATGAATTACACCATTATAATGCTTATGTGATAACATACTTGTAACCCAACACTTGTATTTCCAAAATCACATAAAATACAAGAAAATTCACAAAAAGTACACGTATTTAGGGATTTGTATGTATTTTCACATCCATAAAATCATCAAACATATAAAATAAATACACCACAAGATAGAGAATGAACATACGAATCCAATACCGCCAGCCATGTGCCGATCCGATGCTCCACATGCGTGCACGCACCGCCTAAGTGCATAGCGTGTGGAGCCCACGAGTGGGTGTATCTTAACTGGTCAAAACCGATCCAACTAGTAGCAGTCCAACCGGTTCCCGTTCGACTAGTTGACCAGTTTGGTCAACTGTTGACCGAGTCGGGTCGGGTTGGATTGGCCGCCAATCGGGTCCGGTCGCTAATGTCTCTATGGCGTCAGCATACGTGCGTGTGTCGCATGTGCAAGCCGCGCCCCGCACGTGAGGGCATGTGACCGCGTGTGGGGCGCATCTCCAAACCCTGACAGTGCGTGGCCGCACGTGAGGGCGTGTGCGGAGTCCTCCGGCAATGCGCCGCCCACAGATTTGCTTGTCTAGTCGAGCCCAGTCCAAATTTCTGATTTATTTTTATTTTTATTGAACAAAAAATCACGAAAATCACAAATTATGGGAAAAATTTTATGCGTTCGAGTTCTAGGACTATTGTTGCTCCGATACCACATGTTGGATACAAACCACACAATCCCAAGATCTTCATAACCATAACAAAAACATGTATAATTGAGTAGAAAGATTAACGCACCTGTTTTGGGATTCATCATTCTTGAAGTGGAAGCAGAAATACAATATTCCACGCGTAAGTCATTCTCCTCTATTGCCCTCCGTATCATAAGCTCAATGAGGCGGGCCCCTCACGTTTAGCGTTAGGTAAATGCTCATTAGGTCATGATACATGTGAGAATTATGGTTAGAGGAAAGACTTGAGCACTATTTATATAATTTCCAGCCAGGCCCCCTCATTACAGGCCAGGATCAACTCAACCCACACTAGACAGCCTCATATTAGACTAAGTAAGAAATTTTCTATCTTACCTTAGATCAACTATGTTTTACGGTAACTGTAAAAAAAAGTAAATTATAATATCAATTAATGTAATCCACATTAGGAAAATTCTTACATATCCATCTCTCTAAACCCCCAAATTGCCCCTCAATTTGCCCTCAAAACTGCTCCTTTGCGGGATCTCAATCCTTGTGTACAATCACCAGAACAAGCTGCTATTGCAGGTTGGGCATGTTTATTCGGTTTCCTGTGTCGAATTCGAATAAGAATTGAGGTCGATGTTGATGTCTATTCATGTTAATACGAGAGTTTGTTTATTTTCACCGGTTCCTGTTATTTTCGAATTAGTTGCAATTGACTTCATTTCATTCATGTTGGAATTGGGGAACTGTGCTTGTAGGGGCACCCGAAGCGGGTCCTGCTTCTCTATCCGTGCATGCTTTATCTCCACGTCGACATGATCGTGGGGCTGAGCAACGCCGCCGCGCGCCATCCTCGGCGTTGAGCTTCAGATGCCCTCCGACGAGCCCTACCTTTCCACGTAGTTCCAAGATTTCTGGGGCCGGAGGTGGAACCTCACCGTAACCAACACCCTGCGGCACACCGTGTACAAGCCCCTGAAGTCGTTCCTCGAACCACACTTGCGGGCCGCATGGGCGACGGCGGCTGCGGTCATGGCAGCGTTCCTTGTGTCCGGGCTGATGCACGAGCTGCTGTACTATGACGTGACACGTGCGAGGCCTACTTGGGAGGTGACGGGGTTCTTCGTGCTGTAGGGGGCGTGCGTGGTGGTGGAGGTGGCGGCGAAGGAGGCGGTGGGGGAGAGGTGGAGGCTGAGCAGGGCGGTGTTGACGCCGCTGACGGTGGGGTTCATGGCGGCGACCGCCATGTGGCTGTTCTTCCCGCAGCTGATCAGGAACGGGGCGGACGCGAGAGCCATTAAAGAGTGCAAGGCTTTCGTGGAGGGGCTAAGGCCCAAGTTCTGACACGCGGTACGAGGCATTTGGGGTAAATTTAATGCGCACAACGTTGTTCTTACGAAATCGGTTAATCACATTTCAAAAAATTTCAAAGCTAACATTGGGTCCTCAATTACTGGGAAAAAAAATTGACATTGGTCTTTAAGAAAACACAATCTTTAGTCTATGTATATGTTTTTCATAATGTAATTAATTATGTCTGACTTTCACTACATTCGCATTCAATGAATCGATACAAAAATTAACCCAAATAATTGCTCATCATAATTTTTTTTGTTACTCATTATTCTAATGGTCAGGATAATGAATGTGGTCCTTTATTCTCAATGATGCTTTTCTTTTGTCTATTGGTCGTGCAATTAGACCTACCTGGAAGATTATATAATTGTCTTAATGTGGTGCGGCATTGTTATCATATGTACATATAAAAAAAATTTGCTCTTCGACCATGCAAATTCCAGCTCTCACTAATAAAAAAATTGCCCTTTGAAGCTCGATAAAATTACATTGCTACTGTCATGAGTTTTCGGACAACCATTTTGCTCCATTTTGTCGGAGATTGTATCGTTACTCTTTCAAATAATGTTATACTAGGACCAATCTACTATAACATGAAGACATCAAGTTCTTATGCTTAGAATCGTCGGATCATCACAATTAAATTTCAGCCATTGATCATTAACGGTTGAGAGTCATTATTGGAGATGCCTCACAGCATAATAGCCTAGTTCATATAACTAGGTTGTCAAGAAATTTGTTGAACTAGAAGTTAGGTTCAGAGAATGTTTATGCTCCATGGTAGATGCTCATTCCTTTAGAGCGATGCAAAATTGAATAAAAAGTGAGGACGTAATTACAAAAAGCTTAAGTTAGGGGACTGCGCAAATAACATCAAATCTGAGGACTCAATAGAAAAAAGAGTGCAGGTTGCAACGATCCACAAGTGGTACTCTTTTGGGGAAAACTCCATCTCAACTTTATTCCCGTTATCGTCCTGCATATGTCCCTTTATTCTTCCTCTTTTTTTGTTTTTCTTTTATCAAATATCTCCCTCACTTTAGAGTCCTCCAATTTGCACTTTAATTTTCGTTAACAGATTTCGATTGGGCCAAAATGCCACTACTGTTTAAAAAGTGCCAAACGTACTTTCTAAGCCTACCTCGATCTTCTTTTATTGAGAGAAGGTAACATACGGCACAGTATTCAATGGTTAGGCAGCATGACATCATAAGCTAACTTTAGCATTAATTTTTTTTTTCAAATCCAATAAAAATTGATACTTGTTCATGACGTGGCACATAAATGAAAAAATCTTTCTCTGGTCGCAACAGTGGGGGAATCTCTCTTTCTTTGCCCTGTTCTGTTGCAGCAAATGGACGAGCCGCAACAAAGTGAGTAGCTTGGCCATGGACGGCAACGTCTGCGAGCCACCGCAATGACGAAGGGATGGCTCGGCCATGGATGTGCGGTAGTGGTCGGCTTGGATGCAGTGCCGGCGACTCTGCTGGTGACTCTGATGGAGGGAGTGGCCGTGGATGAAGAATGAAGAAGAGACCAAAAAAGAAGGGCTGGTTTTTAATTCTTTTATTTGTTTGCCACGTCATAGACATGTCAATTATTCATTGGATTTCAGTACAAAAATGCATGCCACATCAGCTTATGATGCGATTTTAACTAACCACCGAATAATTTCTAGCAATATATCAAAAATTATAGAAATAGCTTAGAGTGTGTTTGATTGGATTTTTAGGGAAAGTTTTGGGAAAATGCAAAAGATTTTAAGTTAAAAAAGTTTTCAAAAATGAAAATTATGTTTGTTAAATTATAATTTAAAAAATCCATTGTGAAGTACTTTTGAGTAAAATAGTACTTGGATAAGGATTTTAATTATTTAAAAAAAAGAAAAAAAAAATTGGCCCTTTGCCGACTAAGGGTAGGCCATCGCCGAATAAGGGCAAGCCATCGCTGATAATCCAGATCTATTGTCGATAACCGTTGTCTAAGGTTGCAAGACCTCAAACAGCCCCTGGAGACCATTGGCGAGGGCCACTTCGGGTCGAGTGACCCTAGCGCGGGTCATGTGCTACTAGGGGTCATGTGACCTACGTAACCCCTTACAACTTCGAAAGTCACTCGAACCTGACGAGGGCTAGCTGGGTCATGCGACCTTCGTAGCCATAACAACTTGCATAACTCGTTACAGCTCAGAAGGTCACTCGAATCCAACAAGGGCCAGTTGGGTCTTGTGACCTACATAACCCCTTACAACTTCAAAGGTCACTCTAACTCGATGAGGGCTAGCTAGTTCGCGCAACCCTCGCTAGGGGTCACTTGACCGCAACAAGGGCTAGTTGGGTTTCTTAACCCCAAGTAGCCCCTTGCCGAGGTCGTGTGACCACCGAGGGTTGTCTGCCGTCTAGATCAAGCGACCTCATCCAGCCTTGTGAGGGTCGTGCAACCTAGATGATACTCGCCTACACGGTTGCTTGGGTCGCTGCGACTAAGGGTGAGCAATTCCAGGTTCCGGTTCAATTCCGTCTAGAACCTGGAATCTACCCTCGGGTACAGGTTTCTCATTTTTTGAAACCTGAGACCTACCCTCGAATACGAGTTCCTCATTTTTTAGAACCTGGAACCTACCCGTCAGAATCAAGAATCTCAAACCTACCCTGTCACAAGTTCCAGGGTCGGTTCCAGGTTCCTACAGATTTTTTTTTTTTCATTTTTAGATTTGAACTACAATGTATGCACTTTACCAAAAAAAAAAAACTATAACGTACGTGCATACTCTACGATAACTTCCCACATCTTAGCAAACATAGTATATACCAATGCCAACTGCCAAGAATTTGGACATACATAATCAAAACCAATAAGAAGTTTCCAAAGAGGAAAGGAGGGGCTTGAATAACTATAATTATTGTGCCCACATATATCAATATATGTACACTAAAGTTTAAATCGTCACATTTGCCATATGTCATATGTCTTATCAGCTGAGTCAAATGAAAATGATTAAGCAAAATATACTAAGAAGATGAAAAACCAGAAGTGCCAACAAGATGATGAAGCACATGAAAATGATGAAGCAAAATATACTAAGGAGATGAAAAACCAGTTTTGCAACAAGATCTCAAATTTTCATCTACTCCATAGTGTGAACTCTGCAACCTTTCCCTATGATTACTTTGGCATAGCAAATCCCTGCAAAGACATGGATGAAAATCAGTCAAAATCCTAAGTAAAGACACATCAAAAAATCAATATCGATAATACTCCATGAAGCATGTCATTTTGCCCATCTAAAGTCTCCTAAATTCTTTGACAACATAGTTCAAAAATTCAATGTACATAAGAGTAGCCTGCATTAAGATTACGATAAACAAAGTTGCTCATCAATCAACTTCTGCATAGTTAAAGCAACACAAAGCCAACAAAAAACCTTGCTTGACTTCTCAACCGCTAGACCCATTACAGATGTGACACCACCAACTCTAATTATCAACGATAATCTTCGCATTAAGACCAACCATATCTGAAAAAGAAGAAGAAGAAGAAGAAGAGGTTAAATAAAATATTCACTTATCAGATATACAAAAAAAAATACAATATATAAAGATATAAACATTACTTATCCAACTAAAATTGTTCTGCATTCTCGATACACTCTTCAACATCAAGTGGTACACGAACGGCTCGCAACCAATCTTGAGTGCAAATTAAAGCTTCCACTACTTTGGGAGTTAAAGAACTTCGAAAGCCATCAAGCACACGACATAATGTACTAAAAGTTGACTCTAAAGCAATTTTAGTTACAGAAATTGACAAAATATCTCGAGCCATCAAAGAAAGTGATCTTATATTTTGAGCCATTAGTCTTCCACCAAATCAAAATGTCAAGACCAAGATTCTTTTCATTTTTTTCTTGAAGATACTCATCAAACTCGGACTTGTTATTATTGCACCCTTTTTCATTCAAGTATAAAAACATTTTCTTCCAAACTTGGCCGTCATATTTCTTTATTCCTTCATTACCACCCATATCGGTATTGGAATTGGAACTACTACTACTTGCACCCAAATTATGGCCACCAAAATCTTGATCACTTGAAATAAGATAAGATTGTTCATAAAATTCATACAAATGCTCCAATGCATCATTTACCTTGTAACGCATCTCTTTAATTTTCGATTCATCATCATAAATTTGTCCATACAAGAAACTCACATAATTTAACTTGGCTCTAGGATCTAACACAACTGCAATCAACACGATTATATTCACTTTATTCAAGCTTTCATAATATTTGTCAAATTTTTCTTTCATTTTCACACTCATAGCTTGAAGCTTAGGATCCGAAGCATTGACCACATCTTTCAAATATCTATACAAAAGAGCTATCCCTTCAAAATAATCATTTGAAGTAACATATGAAGTCTCATACATCTTATTGGTAGCATTATAGAATACTTTTACAAAATCCGAAAGAATAATAGCATTTTCTCAATCATCATCACTAGGGGTTTCATGATTAAGCTCACTTACAAAAGATAGATCGCGATCTTCCATCCTTTCGAAAGCTTTTCTGAACTTTATGGCGGTGTCTAACATTAGGTAAGTAGAGTTCCATATAGTGGAGACGTCAAGAACTACTAAACCCTTATAAGTGAACTTTTCTCTCTTAATGCAAGATTGAAATCCTTGGGCTCTCATGGAAGAACTCCTTACATACCTAACCACATTTCGAATACATGTAATGGAGTCAAATACCGTAGTCAATCCATCTCTCACAATCAAATTTAATATATGAGCTGTACACCTTATGTGCAAAATACTACCATCTAATATCAACGACCTTTGTTTCGAAAATTTTTCTCTCAAATAGTTAATTACAACACTATTCGAGCTAGCATTATTCACGGTAATTGTGGACACCTTTTTTTTTCTATTTCCCACTCTTCAATGCATTTCTCCACCATTTTCCCAATCTCCTTACCCCTATGACTATGCATCGCCACAAAGTTGATAATTCTTTTATGCAACTTTCAATTTTCATCAATAAAATGTGCAATGAGACACAAATAATTCAGATTTTGATTGGAACTCCATGTATCAGTCGTGAGTGCGATCCTAGAATTAATCTTTCCAAAATAATTCTTCAAAGAAGTTATTTCATATAAAAACAACTTTGCAATCTTTTGGCACTGTGAAATGTAATATATGTTTGAAGAGAGGTTGTAACTCCATAACATTTTCACGAAATCCAACACGTTCAACCAAATAAAAAAGTTTGCTCATTGTCGCGACCAATTTTTTCGGGGGGTGAATCACCTAGGGTTTGGCTAATGGATTGTTAAGCCTAGACTTAACTCGGGCTCTCCCAAGTTCATACCAATTCACGACATAGGTTTGAATTGTTAACATGCAATTGATTTTTAACTAGGAGTCGCCACTAATCTATTTTTGGTGGGTCGATTAGAAACCCTAGTAAAGTAACGGGAGATTTACTTTACTCCTACGAACTAGAGACTAAGGGTATGGGGACTTGGTTACGTTAGATTTCTCTAACGCCCTTTCGGTACCTTTCTTTTTATTTTGAAAAATGTTTGGCAAGCAGCTTGAATTGATTTTAAACTATCTCCCTAACATGTGAGGTGTTCATACAGGTGCGCAAACCACCAATTTAACACCCAAAAAAGCAATTAAATAATGCAAGACTTACCTCCAAAGCTACGAAAGCATCTACAATGTTAAATTAAAATCCATATCAACAACCCTAGATATGGTTTCTAATTAACCAGCAATTACTCAATTTTTGTTTCCTCTTTTTCAATGAAAATATAGTCCATATGCAATGCAATGCTTCTAATCTAATATGAAATGATATGGCATGTCAATATGTCATAAACTATATGAATGAATAAGAATTTTTGTGATTTCTTAATGAACATGCAATAATTAAATATGCAATTTAAATTAACCAAAATGACTTAATTCTAATGACGTGCAATGCAATGCAATGCAATAACGTACAAAATTATTTCAACTAAAATGACAATGCGGCATACAATTTAATATGCGAGCTATATGTCACGCGACATTTATTAAATGACCTAATCTAATGACGAACAATTTCTAATTAGAAATGAACCTAACAATAATCACTAAAATAACATACATTTCATGAACCTAATTCTATATGACATGCAAATGACATTTTTTATTTTTGAAAATGCAATCTATCCTAGAAATTGTAACTAATTTATCCTAAGACAAATTTTATGAAATGCAAAAATGATCTAGCTAGATTAAGATTCTATCTAATTTAAACTAGGGATTAAGTCATATTAAATCCTAATTTAAACTAAGACATTATCTAAATCTAAAATGCAATTTATCTAAAAAGATGATCTAAATTTAAAATGAAACATGCAATTCAAATAAAAAACTAACAACCTAAATGAATGCACTTTCTTTTTTTGTTTTCTTTTCCATCATTCGAAATAAAATTCATATTCTAAATATGCAAGATAATAAAAAAAAACTTAATCCTAATTCAGATTTTTTTAGATTTTTCTTATTTAAAAATTCGAAATAAGATTGCGATTTTAACCCTAAGACTAGGAAATATTCTAAAGCAAATCTAATCCTAACTCAAATATTTTTTGAATTTTTCTTTTACGAAAATAAGATTGACTCAACCAACTTGACACAAGATAAGATTGATATCCAAAAATTGACGAATCATATCTCGCGCATGAGATCGGGTTGGCCAATTTAAATTAAATCGCAAATCGAATCTCGGGCTTGAGATTGGATTGTCGATTTTTGTAAGGGATTGCGAGTCAAATTTCGGGCGCGAAAATCGGACTATCAATCCCTAGCTTGAGGGGCACTTTCATGTTGGAATCTCAATCAAACATTTAAGAGGAACAATTCCACTAAACAAAACTAGATATAAAGGAAAAAAAAAACTATAACTGGATAAGCAATAATAATAAAATAGAAAAAATCTACCTAAATCCCTTTTCCTTTTTTTTTTTTTGTTTTTTCTTCTTTCCTTTCCCACGTGGAACCGTGGGTCTTCGAGGGCAACCGGTTGATCAGTCCGGCAAGAGGAACTCCGGCAAGGGTGAACCGACGACGGCTTCAAGGACAGAGGCGTAGGATCGCTGGGAGGTCGAGCAAAGGCAGAGGCAGCAACGACGGGTTCGGGGCCTGCTGGCATCAAGCGAACCACCGGGTCTGCAGGAGCGACTGGTCACAGACCAGCGCAGAGGTGCGGGCTACAAGGGACGCCGGGCCATCGGACGAGCGTATGGTGGCTCAGGCTCCAGATCTTGAGCGATGCTACAAGCATGGGCGCTGGGTCATGCGGCGGTGGCGTCTGCGGAGCTGCGGTGGGCAGATCTCGGCCTCTAGACAGCAGCTACAACACGAGCTCGCGGGCGATGGAGCGACGGTAGCAAGGCAGCAGCAGGGACTCGGTGAGGGAGATCAGCGCGGCGACGTCAGTGAGGGCGGTGGTGCGCACGCGACGATCAGTCGCTCCGTTGACGAGGTGCGGCGACCGGGTTCGAACTCGAGCAGATATGGGCGGAGGAGGGGCGTTGGTTTTGATTTTCAGCTCCGACAGCAAATCGACGGCTTTGTGGGGAACGAGCGGAGAGGAGCCGGCACCAGCGACCGTCGGGATGGCGTCTGGTTGCAAACTCAGGCATCAAGGGTGAGGAAGACGATGAACAATAAACGTCTCCTCACCCCCTGCCAATTGTACTTTTCTTCTGTTTTTTTATCTTCACTTTTCACTTTGTGTTTTTCTTGGTCGACCAAAAGAAAACTCTAAAAAAGCCCCCCCATACCTTGTACGCATACAGTCTTTTATAGGGGAAGGAATTGGATTTTTTAACTTTTCTTTGAATCAGTATCCACAATATTTTTCGTGAAAATCAACTCATACTGATAAAGATTCGAGATTAAGATGAAATTTTTCTCTAAATCCAAATCTTTCAAAACCAAATCGCAATATTCTTTTATCCATCTGCCCTATCCAAAAAAGATTCACATCTCAGAAAAATTTTAAAATAGTATATTCCTACGAGATAATTTTTAATTATTAAAAAAAAACACGGGCTTGGGCCAACCTGCTCGCTTCGTAGGCCTGATCCATCTAATTCGAACTCATCCGCCACCGGTCCATTAAAATGCAAAAACTCAAATAACAAAATAAATACAACCTAAATCTATATGTTATGCAATTAATAAAATTAACCATTAATTTCCTATGCAATAAATAAATAAACTAAATTGCCAAAATTTGGGTGTCAACACTCATCAAGGATGATGAACTGAGTAAGCATGTGCCTACAACGTTCTTGATTAAATGATCATATCGATAAGATGCTACCAATACTAGAATCTTCTCCTGCCTTGCCAGCCATGTTGACATTACGTGGTGCAAAGAATTTCTGCATCTTATCTATATTACGGTGAAACCTCTTGCATGTGGTCAAGTGCTTCCTCATTGCAGAAGTACCGTTAGCAACGTGGTACTTAAGTATGGACCCACAATGAATGCACTTCACTTGATATATTTTTACATCCTTATCACTGATTCTCGAATAATGATTACAGCATTCGGATGTATATTTCTTATTATGAGGAATGTGAGAACTAGATACCTTATTTGTGGCACTCGAGGTAGAGGGTGCCTCTTCTTCAATTTCATCGCTAGAAAACTCCTATTTCGTAACCGGAGTCATCTCCTCACATCCCTCCACCTCCATTGACGTGTTATCTTGACACATTAATTTCGCACTACACAACAATAATAGAATATAATTAGACATTTCAAAACAGAATGTGAATTGAGTTATAGAATATGTAGGCAGCTACTAAAAACCAAATCAATACACAACTTTCCCCTAAAAAAATGCTCTTAAGTATTGTAGACAATTAGCTTTTACTAAATGATAATAATCTGTGTATTTTCATAGATGATAACTCGTGCGCAAATGACACAAGCTAAAAGGAGTCCAATTTGATCATGCATATATCCATTATGTGGCACATTGTTATCCTTCTCTTATATTACCTCTGCAATTAAGGACCAGTAATCCAGAAAAGCCACCCAAAACAAAGAAGTTAAGCATCTAGATTGCCAAAATTCAAAAACACCGGCTTGCCCGAAACAAAGAATTGATCAAAGCAGTTTCATTGAGCAAATAGTCATAGACCACAGCTTGCATTTCTTTTCTTGTTCCATTAAATTGTGAAGGCAGTGACAACTTTGTTTTATGTAGAAGTACCAGCTTTACTTGAGCAGGTTATAGAAGAAAAATGAACTGAAAATTTCTAATGGGGGGATGAAGCATTCGGATCTAAACCCACAGGATGCTGCCTCTGGTATAATGATGCTATCAGAACTCCATCAATTTGAAATTGTCAACATAATGATATGGTACATTAGAACTCCATCAATTTCCAGCAAAATGATGCTACAAAATACAAATGACAACTCAAAATTTGCTGCCAACAACTTGCTTATCCAGAATTTGAACTCCAAAAATAATGAAATTGACACCAAAGGGACTATAATCACTGAGCAATCTAGTCTTAGAAATTAGGAATCAATCACTCACTCCCTTCACTGGAGTAGAAATGAAATTCATAGCATTTGATGGTATTACCCCGAGATCGTACCCTTGAAGTGAAGTTCCAAAAATCCAATTTCACCGGGCGAGCGGCGTCCGACGCTGAGCAGGGACGTCGGTCAATGGTCTTTGGGGCAACGGCGTCAGGCATCGCAACTGCTGGCATCGGGTCGTCAAAACATAGGTGGAGACAACAGTAGCGGCGTTGTGGGTAAGAATCGGAAACCTAGTGACCAACAGCTATGATCGGACGGCCTAAGGATGGAATCGCAGCAGGAACGGTGGCTTCTGGCGTCTAGTTGCAGCGGTGGTGGAGCAAAAGAGGACCCAACAGCAGGGGCGTCGGCGCTTCTGGCGCGAGCAGGGACGTCGGTCGCTGGTCTTCGGGGCAACGGCGACAGGCATCGCGACTACTCGCATCAAGTCGATGGAGCAGAGGCGGAGATAGCAGCAATGGTGTCATGAGTCAGAATTGAAAACCTAGTGACTAGTAGCTAGGGGTGTGCATGGTCCGGGCGGGCGGTTCCCGACCTAGAACCGGAAACCACCCGCTAAGGACCGGTTCCGAAAAATTAGAATCGGGATCCACTCATTTGTTGCATGGATCCACTTGGGAACTGGACCGTCGGTCCGATCCAGTTCACAGGTGGATCCATGGAGCCGATCTTGACGCGAAGGCGAGCTGTGGCGTCACGGTCACGAGCAAGCGGGCAAAGGGGCTCGTGGCTGCTGGCGCGGTGGTCAGCGCGAAGGCGAGCTATGGCGTCGCGAGTCACAAGGGTTTTAACGTCAGGCGACGAACGAGCTCGATAGATCGAGCTACGTTCGTTCGCCTCGTGCAACTCCAAGCCGAGATCATTAGGAAACCGACCCCATATCGGAAAAGTCGAGAACAAAGGGGAACGAAATCTACCGTGATTTTGATGCGAAAGAGAAGTCGAGGTGGGTCATCGGCTACAGTTCAAGCGTGGTGGTCAACAGCGACTCTCCCTCACACTCTACCCTTACTCGCAGCTCTCAGATCTCACTCGATCTCCCCCTCTCTTTTCAACATCTCACAGATCTCTCTCTCTCTCTCTCTCTCTCTCTCTCTCTCTCTCTCTCACACATCATCTCTACTTGACCCCCCTTCATCGAGCTCCAGGAGGCCTTATTTATAGGCTAAAGGGTCCGGTCGACAGGGGCATTTCCACTGCCGATCCTGGGCACGCCGATCGGCCTCCCTCTTGGCTGAACCGGCGTCTCAGCCTGTCTTCTCCGCGTAGGCCTGCTCGGCATCGAAGGCGTCCGCCAATGTGGCATCCCAGAAATTCAAAGCCGAGCCTTAAGGTGAGTTAAAAATTTTAATTAGGTGATAGAATTTCTTTTGGCTTATGCCTTAGCCAATTTGTCTTTTAATTTGATGATTTGTGTATTTAAATTCATAGATTAATAATTGGCCATGAGATTATAAATTTAAATCTTAATAAACAAAGTATCCCAAGACTTTGGCCAAGATGAAATTTGAATTTAGAAATATTTATAAAAAGGAATTCAAAAAAAAGAAAAAGGAGTTAATTATTGAAATGGGCCTTGGGCCCATTAGCCTAAAGCTTGGTGGGCCAAGCTAGTCGGCCCATTAGGGCCCAAGAAGGGAGCTCGACCAGCCCAAAGGGAGTGGCCGGATGGGCCTAAGCCCAAGCCCATTCAAATTCAAAAATAAAAATTACATGTGGCACAAAGGAGAGCATGCATTGGTTGGACATGAGGTGAATCAATCATTACTAATCATGGGCTTTAAGGGAGTATAAAAGGGGTGAGGAGAGAGAGTGGCCGGACTTCTTGCTCATTTTCGTCCAAAGAGAGAGGTGTGCGAGAGAGAGAGCCCGAGAGGGAGAGAGAGGAGGCGGAGCCGAGAGGGAGGTGCCGCCGTGTGCTCGCCGTTCGACCGCCTTGTCCGACCACCGTACGCCGTCGTTCATTGCCGTTTGCTCATCTTAGAGGCAAGTGGAGTCCATAACTTCCCTTGCATGTTTGTTGTGGTGTTTGCATGTTAGATTATAGGTGTGATTTGTGCGAAAAACCGAGGTAAGAGTTGATATTTTTGCAAACCGTGTGACTGTTCTCGTTCGGTTTGTTGGAGTCAGTAGCTTGTTCGAGTTTGCATGTGGGTTTGGAGTTCGATTTTGGCTTCGTTGTCTTCATGAAATTTGAAGCTAACGTCTTGTACTATGACATACTAAAAATTTGTAGAAAACGATGGAGATTTGAGGGGTCAAACGTTCTATTGTACGGAGACTTTAGATCTGCGAAATTTTCACTGACCTCTTGTTGATTTCTTGATTGCATGTTGATTTCTGTTGGAGATCTCACTTTGTTGTCTTATTGAAAGTTGAAGGTAACACCTTAAGCTACAACATACTCAAATTTTAAGCATAAATAACAAGTATAGCTCGGTGAATCGGTTAGATCTTGAAAATGATGGTTCTGGTGAAGTATTTCGAGACACCCGAGACTTCATGGACTAAAATGGTGACCATAATCTGGTTATTTGGCCTATATCTCTTCATGAAACTTGTAAAGGATACCTTGTTACATAACATACGCAAATTTCAGAAGAAACGAAAGAGAATTGATGGGTGAAAACTAAGAAATTCGGAGGAGTGTGTTCTGGACGTCGCGGTCGTGATTCTAGAAGCTTCGTAGGGTTGTAGAAATTAATCAAAAATTAATTTGGCTTAGAGTTCTAATAAAAAGGGTACGAAAATGTGTTGGCTATCACCCTGTAAAATTTCGTAATTTTTGAAGGCCATATGAGTATTTTAATCAAATTTATTTGGAAACTGTGCAAGTCTGGCCATTATCCGAATATAAGGTGCTATTTTGTGGAAATTGTGAAATTATGAGAAATTCAATTCGGCCACAAATTTTGTATGAAATTGTGATTCTATTTGTTTGCTTAATGATTTTTGAGTATCATGATTTTGGGAAAAATCATAGATATTAAATTTAATATTTATGGAAATAAATAATAATATAATAATATAATAATATAATAATATAATAATATAATAATATAATAATAAAAATAAAATAAAAGAAAATGGATTTTTATTTGGCCATGGATTCAACTTCATTTGTGTGGCACTTGTGTGATGAGGCCTTTGTACATGTATTAAGTGGAAATGCATATGTGATTAAGCTTTGGCATGTGTATGACATGTGAATTGAAATGCATATGTGATTAAGCTTTGGCATGTGTATGACATGTGAATTGAAATGCAAGTGTGATTTGTTTGATGCCATGCCAATTGCCATGTTAAATTGAGATAAAAGGATAAATGTGGATGAGAAAGAGGTTGTGGTGGAGGATGTTGTCTGGTGGCCTGGTGGCGTAATTCCAGAGATTCCCTGGGAGTTTCAGGATGCCCGGAATGTGGGGGGCCGGAAGCCCTGTCGGAGGTTTCTGCCCGAAGGGAATGCCTCGCAATGCCAGGATTTGGGTGCGGGATGCCTGGCTAGAAGGGTAAAGGCTGGAAGCCCTGTCAGAGGTTTCTGCCCGAAGGGAATGCCTCGTGATGCTAGTTGAGATGCGAGATACCCAGAATGTGGGGGGCCGGAAGCCCGGTGGCCATGGGATGGCTGAGTTTGCCGAGAACCCTGTCGGAGGTTTCTGCCCGAAGGGTTGATGATGAGATTGATAATGGAGCCCTGTCGGAGGTTTCTGCCCGAAGGGTTGATGATGAGATTGATGATTTGAGGAATGGGTGATGTGGTGATCAAAATTGAAAGATAAAGATGATAATTAACTCATGACGTGTTGATGCATGACGACCTATGATAATATATGCATGATGATGATGGCATGTGATGTGATATGATGATCACCTATGATAATATATGCATGATGATGATGATATATATGATGTGATGATGCATGATACGCATGATTACAAGGTAGGTGATGCTTGCAACGTGTGATGATATGCATGATGCATTGGAATGTTATTGGATTTCCCTATCTGCTGAGTAGTTGTACTCACCCCTTTTGGGGATAACATTTCAGATTAGAAAGATGTCACTTCCTACCGTCACGCGAGGCACCTTCTATGGTATTCCGTCAGATGTAGAAGTAGAATGTACGGAGATCGACTGCGTCACTATCCCTGGACTGACATTTGTGCGAGTGCGTGTGCTGGTCATGTACGACGTGGGCCTGGCTGAGGGCCCGGTCATCTAGGAGTTTTTGTCTGTTCATGTCCGCCAAGACGGAGTGTTTAGGGGGATGTTGCCGCCGCCACCACCCTATGCACCTGGATGGGTGTGATGGTTGCGTGAAGGATAGAGAGCTGGTGTCATCTTTTTGGGAGTAGCCGCCACTGTTGGATGGGGGGATGTCATGTGATTTTCTTTAGGGGTCGTAGTATCTTTTTGGGATGAGGCCGAGTGTGGTTGAAAATCTTGGTCTCCTTTTGTTGTATTGACCCATGAAAAACCCATCACGATAATATGTAAATAAAAGTGGCATGGTTTATCTTTTAAATTCTGATGATTAGTGGTGTGTATTTGTATCATGGATTGGTAGGGGGATAGATGGTGATGTTTAATTTGCTTCCGCTAAGAGTCGCGTTGGGACCGCTTTTAAAAAAAATGCCTGTGATTAATGACGCTTGTTCAAGTACAAGATGAAAAAGGAAATCAAGTGTAACATCGGCGCTGGTGATGACCTAAGAAGGGCTCAGGGTGTCACAGCCAAGACGTCCCCTCCGTCCGGGTTTCTCACCGGATCTCGCGCTGCCCTGTTCGGCAGCATTGATGGCTCTTGCGAGGCGCCCCCTCCGTCGTCAGTCTACCCTCCTCTCTCTCTACCCTAGGTCATCCTGCATGCCTTTAGTCTTCACCGAGCATGGTGTCCACTGTCCAGCACGAGGAAGGGAGGAAGAAGAAGAGGAGAGGGCCAGACTGCGGAAAAGATGAAAAATGGATTGGGCCAGCCCGCGTGAGGGAAAAGAAGAAAAGAGGGGAAAAGAGGGAAAATAGTCCGATATTGCTAGGGTTTGTTTTAGTATTTTTTTTAATATTAAATATTAATCGGTCTGGTCTGGGTGGGCGGGTGGGCGGATCCGCCCATGGAATTGGGAACCGAACCGGTACCCACCGATTCCCATAAATTGGAACCCGGAACCGGACCGGTTCCCTCATGAACCACCGGTTCCGAGGGTTCCGATCCGGTTTCGGGCGATCCAGGCGGTTCCTGAGTATTTTGCACACCCCTACCAGCAACTACAATCGGACAACCTGAGGACAGAATCGCAGCAGGAACGGTGGCTTCTACCGTCTAGTTGCAACGATGATGGAGTAGAGGAGGACCCAGCAGCAAGGGCGTCGCGACTTCTGGCGCGAGCAGAGGCGGTGGGTCCCGAGCGGAGACGAGCTCCGCTCAAATCTGCCTGCGTCGGGTAGTTGCGTCGAGTAGTTGCGGCGGGCAAGAGTCAGAGCGGCGTTGGTGACAAGCAGAGGCAGAGCACGGCAGCGACGAGCGTCCAGCAGCAAGGGTTCGCATGAGCGACGTCGGCGACTAGCATCCGGCGACGATGGCCTTGAGGGCGAGCGGCATCCGGTGACGAAACTCAAAGCGGCGTTCAATAGCGTGAGTTCTCTCCCATAAATCTGAAAGTTTGGACTTGGGAGCACTGAGCAGGGGAGGGGGGCTCCTTTTTTAACCCTAACTAACCGGTTTCGAAACCGGTTCTGGTTCCGGTTCCATGACCGATTCTAGTTCCAGTTCCAATTCCCAAAAAGAAAGAACCAGGAACCAGAATCTGGAAACCGGAAACCGAACTAGAACTGCGCTCACCTGTAGCTACGACCCCGCCGGCCTCTCTTTAGCTTGTTGTTGGCCTCTTGTAGCCACATGCAACCACACCGATTGACTCCAATGGAGAAAAAGATGAACAAGCACAAACAAGGGTCAAACTGGAAAAAAAAAAAAAAAAACGATCAGCGTGGATAGTTTTGGAAGATTTTTTTTTTCTTTTAACAAACCCTAGGCTTCTTGCATGCCGAGAAGGCTGACTTTTCCTCAAGGTGGGTGTCAAGAATTTTACCAAACATCTAATATTTGATCCGAAGAGCTATGGATGCCTAAAGTCCCTTCCCAAAGTCTTTTCTAGACGCAACCTTAATAACTAGCCCCACACAAGTTATAAAACCGGGTCCTTTGCGCATGGTCTTGTATGCCGAGACTCAGACGTTCCGGCCGTTCAATAGGACCGAGGCATCGTGAGACCTTTCTGCCTAATGAACGAATAGATTAACACAATCTTGTTTGACGTTGCTTGAGGCGGGATTAAGGTCGAGGGGTAGCACGCAGTGACGGGGTTATAAACCTGCACTTGGCCAATTTCCCCGTCCCTGCGGACGAGCACCAGGAGATCCTGGAAGACACTCGAGTTGCCACTAGACCGAACAATGTCGATTTGAGCCGGATCGTGCATTTTCGCGTCGCTGTCTTTGCATTCGTTTGAAGACCTGTCAAGCAGTATTACTTCTCCGGCGAGATGGTTGGATGAGCCGACGGAGATGCTTACGTTTGGTGAGTCAAAGAGGACGTATGTTCGATCAAACTGGAGGAATTTGAAGACGGAGAAACTTAATACTTATGTCCACTTCGCCGCCCCGAAGCTATGCACACTTATTAGCTAATTAATTATATTTGTTTATCCCCTACATTCACAGTTAACACAGTTAATAGGGAAAATGATAATTATAAGCGCCTTTGAACCGAGTACAGATGTACATTTCTTGTATAATAATTTCGTTGCAAGCCAGACTTTTTCACTCTTTTTGCTCATTTCTTTTACTGATTACATGTTCGCATCGTTGGGAAGTACTATGATTCCGCAAGATGTTTCAAATATATGCCTTTTTCAATAGAATGCATATCCATCGGCCATCAGTACATGAAAGTATCTATAAATACTAAACAGGGGCAGTATCATCTTCCTTGACGTATAGAGAGCTCGGAGCTTTATTATTCACACCCTTTCCCTTACATACTGCACTAGCTAGGAGGAGCAACATATGGCACTTCAGTAGTTTTCTAGTTATTTCGGGGTATTTTACTTTCTTCTTTCTGTCGGCCGTCGTGACAATGCTACTTCCCATGATCACTGGGGCCGCCATGGCTGCCATGCCCATGGTTGTGGTCATCGTCGTCATCGTCATCGTCATCATCGTCGTCGTCGTCATCGTCATCGTCATTGTCGTCGTCGTCATCGTCGTCGTCATCGTCATGATCATGGTCGTGGTCGTCACGATGGACACAAGCACTACGGCTGTACCCCTTCCCAAGACTACCGAGGCCTTTCCCGAGCCCATATTCCTTCATGCTCTCTTACATGCGCACAAAAATTCAACAGATTATATGTATATGAAGTATGTATACAGACAAGATAGATGAAGTAGAGTGGAAACTTACGAGATGAATTAGTCTCCTCGACAAGCTCGCGAGCTGCAGCCTCGTAAGAGGAGACAAGAAGAAGCATGGCGAAGACAAGGCCACAGAGCACAAAAATCCTAGAGGAAGCCATTCCTCAGTGCACCTGAAGGCAGTGAAACAAAGAACTCGAGTTTGCTCTAAGTGATGAATATGAGGATCGAACTTGCATGGTAAGGTCACCTTATACATATAGCCTCAGAAGCGTAGAGAAAGGAACTTGCTGGCGGACCAAGCAAAACGAGCGTAGCCTGTTAGATCTTACCAATAGTAAGAGGATTGTCTTCTTATACATTACACATAGTTTGGATTTATCTAACAACACACACAGTTTGGATTTATCTAACAACTTGGCAAGTGACAGCCTTAGACTGCAAAAAAATTCTGGCGAGATGGTTTCGTATGGTCATATAAAAGGTCCTGGATACTAATGGTTCCAAGGTTATTAGGATGCATTCGCGGATCTTGACATTGGCACATTACGAGAAACGACAAATTCAACGTTTAGTCCCGAAATTTTCTTATTTCAGCATCCAAAATGAGATCGACTCAAGTTGTTCAAGTAAGCTTGAGTGGGAAAATTGAACCTTGTGGGATGTGATCAATCCTAAATCGGTTAAAAGTTTAGGTCACCTACCTCTCTACAGTTTACCTCATTTGTGCAAGGCATTGTATAGGCGGACATGTAGAAACGCGCAATCTTTTTTTTAACATGCATGGATGAAGAACAAAATTTTCATTGCTAGAACTTCTTTAAGGGTTCTAACTATTATTTTGTTATCAATCTCACAGCGATAACGGATTACTCTAAATCAATTTCAGACATGCATACTTACAATGTTACAAGTATTGTCGTTTTGGTGCTATTGAGGGTTGTTAATTGAGCCACGGTAACATATATCTTTTCAGATGACCAGCAAACATGAACACACATTGTACGCACGCAAGAAATCAAAAGTCGAAACATTAAGCGAAATTGTCTTTTTTCTAAATAATTGGATGCTATACATTACATATATCAATACATATATCAATTGGTTCATTAAATAAAGAAAAAAAAGTTGGTAAAACTACCCGATCCAATGAAATTGCATATGGAGAAAGATAATTTTCCTCCTAATCTAAGCCCAAACGAAAGCAAAAGTAGAAATCTCGACCAGCCATTAGTGAAGTCCTGCTAAAATGGTAAGGTAGCTTGCCTATTGGAAAATAGATACGAGTACTTAAGACACTTCAATGGACATGTGAAGCTGGAGCTTCATACGCTCACTTGCCCAGGTGAGCCAGTAGGAATATCATCTCCGTCGACGCATAAAGCTGGAAGCTTCGGTTTGTTGGTCACTCACACACATTCCATATACAACGCACAGGAGAATGTACTAGGAGCAGCAACTTAAAATTCAGAAGGTATCTAATTACATTCTCGCTGTCTTTACTTCCTTCTATGGGTTGCCTTTGTAGCCAGGCTATTTCCCATGCGCCATGGCCGTGGCCATGGTCATGGTCGTGCTCATGATTGTTGTCAGGTTCATTGAACTATATGTACTACATCTCATCAGTATATCATCTGCATATGTAATATATGATATTTTTTCCTAGTAAAGATCAGAACTATCACATATGTGATGGGATTCAAAATTCCACTGCCAAGTTTCGGTCAAATCATTTCATTCGAATGAGATAATATTTACGTGCCCGGATTACTTCATAAGAAACATTAGTAGGGAGTGCCATTTGATCATACATACGAACCATGTTGAGAAGTCCGGGGGAAGCAATATCAACGAGATGAATGAGTTGCCTCGGCAAGTTTGCAAGCTGAGATCATAAGAAGCACCGCAACGAGGAGGCTGCAGAGTACAAAAACCCTAGTGGAAGCCATTTCTCAGTTAAATTGAAGCAAAGACTGAGTTTGCTCCTGATGAAGAATGATTTGCACAAAGTCGCACCTTCGTTATAGACTCCAAAGAGCTCGTAGTGGGACAGGGTATAAACATGTGCGTGCTAGCAGTGGAAAATATTTATTAGATCCAGGAAAATATTGGATTTCACTTCTACGTAACCACGCCATTTCAATTATATATATGTGAAGACTTGAGTACGCTTTAAAACTTGTGAAATAATATGGTATTCCTAAAGATCAACAATTGGGCATACACAGTAAGACCTCATCTTCCTAACTTTGAATTCTTCTTATGGATGAGTTATAAATATGGACATCACCCACATTTATTTAAAGTTAAGTTTTCATGTGAGAGATGTCCAATTGGTTAAACAAAAATTAATTTCTCAAATAAGAGATCTTACATATAATAAAAATTATTACTGTTATATAGGGGTTAAGCATCACATTGTGTACAAAAATATCATAACAATCCATCCTTTTGGAACGTATCGATCATACATGTTCTTTCTAATCAGGAGGAATTAATGCATATTCTTCAATTATTCTTCATATTAAATTATGGCAAATCAAAACAACAGAAGAGATATAAGTATTCCAAAGTCAAATATTGTAGATGTAAGTCCAGCAAGAAACTTTCAGCGACAGGGTTTTTGACGATCACGATCAATAAAGTGGCCTCCAAGATTAGATAGTGACGTGCCGTCGTAAAAAAAGTTGACGCTTGGTCCATATATAACCTTATCTTAGCTTCGAGATTTAGATCAACACGAAGTTCATATAAGTCAGCCTCGGTGGGGAACTTGAGAGGGATGTGGCAAATCGGTTTAGATTTAGGTCATCTATCGCTTTCCTCTGCACCTCATCCATGTAAACACACATACAAATATGCGTACGTGAAGGGCTCTAGATGTTCTTCATGAATACAGACGTATGATAACCTAAATACTAATTATATGATATCCCTCAGAAATAAGTTACAATATACGCGATAGTGCAATGAATTTGGTCATACATTATAGTTGATTCTTCAACATGTGCAATCAAATAACAGCCTTAACAAAAACAATTACCTGAATATATTATATTCACATATATATCTTGTATCATTTGCTTATAACTTGATATTTTTTAAATGATTGCATACTCAATCGATAAGTTCAAGGTACACGATGTCCGTAAGGAATTCTCTTATCTTACGCAACAGTTCATTGTTTTAAGATGGTCTCATCGCTTTTACGTTTTTATCACTTCATCCGCAGTGATTGGAGCAATTCTTTTTATGCTTTGATTGGTATCACACGAAACATATACATACAACTATACAAGTAAAGCACCTTGGAGTCTGTGGAGAAAGTTATACGACTTGATTCAGTCAAAATTAACTTCCTTTATTATTAGAGGATAAGGTAAAGACCTTGCAAAATGGCAATCTAAAATTAATTACGTTGAAAGCAACACGCAGATATCAACAATTTGAAGATTTTACATTCAAAAGCGAGTGTTTTTTGTCCAAAAAATTACTGGCTTAATATCAACATTAGACAATCCTTGCCTTGCTATTTCTCACATCCTACTTTTACTTTCTCAGAAAAAAGAAAAGAAAGAAAGAGTACGCAATGAGAGATAATGACAGAAGGATGTAGGTTGAGTAGAAATGCATTTCCGCACCGGGTTTCATTTCGATTAGAGAGACACACGTGATAGACTGAGTAGACAAGAAGACGTTTGCACCGTAATGTCCTTTTCGGGTTCTATATTGTTGCAAAAGCCCACTACATGGGACATTTACTTTTGGATTAAAAAATTTGCGACAGGCAATCTGCAAAGAGCCATATTTTCTTGCATCGTTGATCGAAGGAAAGTTTCTTCATTCAAACCTTTGACTAGTGTATCGCACCTTACAAGTCATGATATTATAAATATTATCACCACATAAAAAAAAAAAAATTAAACGAGAGCACCATTCAGAAGTTCAGTTGAAGGAATTTTCCTGAAACCAGGGTTGGGGAAAAACATGGGCTATTTGCAAATCCGGATGAATGATGCTTGATGCAACGGTGACGTGAAATACTTTCACACGTTCCGGTTGTTGATTTTCCAGTTGGTTATTCATAAAATAATGGAAACCTGAGTAGACGTTCCTCCGCGGTCACCATGTCCAAAGTCGAAACAGGTGCATAATCATTCTAGGAGCACAATACTGTACCCGCTAGTATTTATTGAATTAAAACATAACCATGCGTGCTTGCATAACTTGCACTTACTTTGGGAGTCCTCATGTCTAATATACGTTCTCATACCCTGAGCTGAATCCGACGTCTCCAATAAGAAAAAGATGGGAAACTCGAGAAATAGCACTTGCTATACCGAGCTAAGGGATAGAATTTGTTGCCAATTAAAGTGGGTTTTATTCATTCACATGCAAACATCAGTGGACATTTGAGGCGACTCGTACTTGAAATCACCAAAAGAACCATCTGAAACGCAACAAAGCTGCTCATGACAGTGGAGAAACCATTTTATTCAACCATTATTGCAGAAGCTTTTAAGCTTCTACGAGTTACATGGCATACATTCTCCTACATTCCCAGCAGGATGATGGACCCAACTGAGTCCATTATCTAGTTCTTGACATCTTCGGTTTCTTCTGGAGGGTGACCACCATGATGACCGCCGCCGCCGTGACCACCGTGGCCGCCATGACCACCGTGGCCGCCGTGGCCGCCGTGACCACCTTCATACCCCTTTCCACCTTGGCCATGTTCGCCGTGACCCTTGCCATGGCCGTAGCCAGGTCCATATCCTTGGCCGTAGTTAGCCTCCTTCACGCTCTCCTCTGAAATATAAACGCTATGTGATCATATCCGTGTCCACTAACAAACAACATGTAATCTCGCTTACTGTGTACGTATGCGTAAAGTACTAAGTTAAGATGCAACTATTGAAACTGCTACTATTTCGTTGACCTCTTTATGATGTACATCACATCTTGATATTCTACAGCATACCTTTCTCAGAATTCATAAATTAATTAATCTACCGTGAACAACGGAAGCTCACAAGACGTTGGCAGAACCCTCATAATCAAATTTGGAATTCGCTCTGTCAGCCTTTAACAAACACGAGTGCTCGCACGACGGACAATCACCCGGAAACATTTATACACGTCAAACGTGAGAATGCGATTCCATGTTTCCCATCAAACTGAAGAGAACTAGATAAGTAAATTGAGGGAAGACTTCATTGTCGAGAGCACTCACGTGACTGAGTCTCCTCAGCAAGGTCACGAGCCGAGACCTGCGCGGCCATGAGAACGACAACGGCCAGAAGCAGTCCGCACAGGAGGAAAACCCTGGAGGAAGCCATTTTCATCGCTCAAAGCTAGCGGATCACCAGAGAAATCTCAAGGAAGACTACCCAAGTGAGTGAGTGGCTCAACTGTGAACTGGGGCGCCCGATTTATAGGGTGGGAAGTGGGAGTACAGACGAGGGGGTATGAGCTGTAGCGGGACCTACATGATTTGTACGGTTGTGATTTGCTTAAATCCGGAGGAGATGAGGCCAAAAGGCTTCCCGTCCAAGAGTCAAAGATTAGATTGAGTGGTGGGAGCCGCTCGTGATATTGTTTAAGTGCCGTGGCGAGTGGAAGTTGACGATTCGTCACACAAGTTCTTCGAGATCAGTAATGTCTGGATCTCTTGCTACGAGGCATTAGTCATAATCTAGGGGGGAAAAATTCAAAGATGCGGCACATGGAGTCATTATATACTTTGTGCCCTCTCTACTGCACCCAACTGCTCACACTTGACTAAAAGTTGATGAGAGTCATTATATAATTGCGAAAGCTTCTTTTCCTGCCAAAATATAATGGAGAGCTTGTGAAAGGGTCGAAAAGAAGATGAACAAAAAGTTGATAGAGTCACGAACTAATTGAACACGCAACATCACTAAATATCGTAGCGATAAGATGTTACCCCTTTTCACTTGAATTATCGACGTGGTAGTGGATTGAAATATTATATTCAAGGCTGGTTCGTCTGTGTATCTTTGTGCATGCTGTATCCCACATTAATTGCGCTTTGAGTGGTTAGGTATGGAAGGCATAAAGAGAACCAAATGCCTACGTCCTTCCTCACGTCACCCGTTATCCTACAAGGGAAGGCTTTGCACCCACATGTTGGATCCTCAATCTGCCTCAGCCACAAGTACTGGTTGCAGACGTTCGTCTTTAATTTTCCATGCATCGCACGATTCTCTCTCTCACTAGATATTAAATTGCCGACACAAAGTTTGAATAATTGAATAGAGATTTTTGAGAGAGCTGGACCTATGTTGAATCCACAAGACAAAAGAATATGAGTGCCCATTCATTTTTTTAAGTGAATAATTGATTATGTCCATCATGTTATAAGATATGAAAGTAAATCTATATTATTTGCATTTCATTTGTGAATAACAATATTGTGGTCCCATAGTTTCGCCTCCATCCGTATGTTATTGTTGATAGATGTCCCTAAATAGATGTAGCTTACATATCGGATATGGTTCGGTCTCTAAATGGGGCTTTGCATCTCGAGAAAGGACTTTTACCGCCAAAAATTTCCACCTAATGAAAATATTGTTTGGTAATCAATGTAAAATACAATTTTAAAAGTAACTTTGGACTGACAAGCCCTACCTTCTCTCCCAAACCCCAACCCCCTTAAATTCATTACCACCGTCGCCACCACTCACCGGCGGCCACACCACCATCCAGACCTCCCCTCGTCCGCCGCCACCTCCCTTGCCACCTCCTCAAACCTCTTGTCGCGTGACGTTAGGCAAACCACGCCGTGCGACTCTCGGCGAGCCTAGTCACCTCTTGGCTCCAGCGTCCTGCGACCCTCTTCCTCTCTTCCCTTTGTCTATGGAGCAAGAAAAGTCAAAAAGTGAGGGGTAAAATAGGTTAACTAATATATAATCGAGTGCAAGATTGGCAGAAAAAGGTTCATTACAGCCCTTAAAGTAACATTCCAAAAATGCTAAGCCTAAAACTATGGGGGGCTTGCTTTGAGCTTTGAGTAGTTTCAAAGCTCAATTTTGCACGAAAGGTTGCCGACATTGTGCTACCAAACACCAAAGATTTGCTCAAGGTCCTTTGAATGCCCAAAGTTGCTTGTAAGGCCCAACTCCGGTGTTTTGAAATCCGTCCTTTGCGGATTTAAAAAAGTTAAGTTACTTTTTCTGTTTCCCAAAATTCTGAAATTAAAAAAAAGATCGAGTAGATAACATTGATAAGTTTTAAATCAACATTCTCAATATGTATATGTTTGAAATGTTTTTAGGCATTTGATACTTCATAAAAGTCATATTTCATTAGTTAAAAAAAGATGTAAAGCTTCAATAGTTTATGCCATCATTGTTCTCTAAATTTCTCGAGTGGACAAAGTTCAGAGGCAACATTATATTCCCATCTCCTCTAGTTATGGTGTATCAACAAACTTTATGAAAAAAAGAAAACTTCAAATAATATAAGATTGAGAGAAAACGTTTATGTATATAAACTTATAATATCGTATGTTGAGAACTAAGATCGAAAATTAGGGTTGCTTTCTGATCTTCATTCAAAGCTAGATAATACGATGCTTTGAAGGACGCAGCATGTTACCATTCCCAATTTTTCTTTCTAAGAAGAGGGGAAAGGTTCATTACAAGGCTACAATGACATTGCACACCGGATGCTTTTGAATTTACAAAGACTCGTATCATGTCTAGGTGCACCTCCAGTTTGAGTATAGCCATGTTCCGTTAGGTGTCACTATCATCTCAATTATGGATATATATATAGGTATGCAATCAGTGCAGTCCATTAATTTCACAGGTCACATCCATAACAATTGACATGGAAAATTATAGTAAATTTTTATTATTCAAAGCAATGATGATAGACGTTGATTTTACTGTATTTTTAATATCAATTCCTCAATGTTAAAGAGCCATAACTTTTGACTCAAAAAGAGTTACGGGCACGTTAAGATCAATTCACAAAACTTATCTATAGTGCCATAAGTGGAAGAATCCATTTGTTTCATGAAAAATGAATAATTTCGTAAAAATTATCGTTTGTTTCCCACACAAAAATGAACAAATGAAAGATATTTTTGTCATCCACGAACATATTAAAGCATTGTTGTCGATAATGAATTTTTTCTTTAATTGACTAATTGTTTCAACTTATATAAGTGCTTGTTTTTAGGAGAATATTTTTCAAAGGGGGTCGGTGTCTAAATTTACTAACTGTTCAAGACAATGATAATAAATGTCGATTTTACTTATATTCAATATCAATTCCTCAATATTGTTAAAGAGCCATAACTTTTGGCTCGAGAAGATTAACGAGCATGTTGAGATCGATTTAAAACTTGTTCGGAGTGCCATAAGCGGATGAACCCATTTGACATCGTTTTGGTCTTCAAAATCCATTGTTTTCATGAGTTTGGAACTGGTTTTCTATTTTCAGGTCCATTTTCTTCACTGTCTAAGCATGTTCTTTCTTTTTTCAGCTTGAAATTTCAGTTTTATACCTTTCCTTTCTGCTTACGATTTAGAAATTTCTTGAGCTATTATGATATTTATTCGTCAAAGGAGGGAATACGGTTAATGAATAAGAAGAAATATATACTTAGACTTCATTTAAATTTGTGCCTATGAGAGCACGCGCTTCAAGCGTGTTTTGTGCGAATTATTCAAGCCATGATATGAATACCGCAATGCCATAAACTTATAGAAAAATAGGGCTAATTCCATAAAAAAGCACGAACTTTAGGTGTTGTCCCAAATCTAGCCCGAACTTTATTTTGTCTAAAAAAAGGCACAAACTTTAAGTGTTATCCCAAATCTGGCCCGAATTTTATTTTGTCTAAAAAAAAAAGCACGAACTTTAAGTATTGTCCCAAATCTGGCCCGAAATTTATTTTGTCTAAAAAAATGCACAAATTTTCACTTGTGTCCCAAATCTAGCCATCCATTAACCCTTTATTCCTCAGTCATCCGACATGGCATTTCCACGTCAGCAATAATATCCAACACAGAAAAACAATGTTGCATTCGAGTGTTTGGAGGAAGTGTTAAATTTAAGTTTGCTTTCCAATGAGATGAACTTTACAAATGATTCTCATGGGAAAAATAATTAAGCAGCTTCAATTCTAGGGGATGAGGCACATAGCTAGGGCCATTAGATCAATTAACAATTGGCAAATTGTTTGCAATGTCAAAAGCTGGGTTGAAAGTAGAAGATTACATTGCCCTAAAACGAGATATTAAAAGCGTATGCATCTTGTAGTTAAATAGAGATGTGAAGCCTATTTATAATAGAATTACTCTATTTTGTCTCAAATAAAGTTTGAACCAAATTTGGAACAACACTTAAAGTCCGTGCTTTTTTTTTAGACAAAATAAAGTCCGGGCCAGATTTGGGACAACCCCTAAAGTTCATGCTTTTTTTAGACAAAATAAAGTTCGGGCTAGATTTAGGACAATAGCTAAAGTTCGTGCCTTTTTATAGAATTGGCCCTAGAAAAATAGCTATGGCAAGAACTTCATATATTGATTGGAGGCTGGATCTCAAGAGTTGTTCATAAAGGTGGAATCACCATTTATTCAACAATACACAAGAGCATTAAGCTTTTAGAAGTTGCATGATCCACTACGTTCTTACTGGAAAGGCAAATATATTGGAAAGGCAGCTGTGATATGCTTTTATTTAGGCCATTTACTTAGGAAGTTTTGTGTACATATCTTTTTTTATTGTGTTGTCCTTGTATTTTTGGTAGTTTAGCCTTATTAAGAGATTGTTTGATAGCTGTATCTTCTTGTATATATATTGTGTTTTTATGGCAATGAACGACAGAATTCTTATTTCAAAATTCCTCAGTTCTTTTACATGGTATGAGAGCCATGGCTAATGGGAAAAAAGGTGAGGAGAGTTCTGGAACAGACAAGAAAACCTCTAGCCCTTACACACGGAATTCGGATGACAACCCAAGTAACCTGATTACCCAAGTTCAGTTGAAGGGTGAGAATTATGAAGAATTGGCGTGAGCTATGTGGACTGCATTACGAGCCAAGAAGAAATATGGTTTTATTGATGGATCTGTCAAGCAACCAGCATATGATTCGTTGGAACTTGAAGATTGGTGGACAGTTAATTCCATGTTGGTTTCTTGGGTGTTTAATACCATTGAACCGACACTTCGCTCGACTATCTCTCACATGGAGAACGCGAAAGATCTGTGGGAGGATATCAAACAGAGATTCTCAATTGAGAATGGTCCACGGATGCAACAACTGAGATCAGATTTGGCCAATTGTAGGTAGGATGGTCAACCCATCGTGTCCTATTTCTATAAACTCAAGATCTTGTTGGATGAAATAAATAACTATGAGCAGATACCGGTGTGTGTTTGAACAGGTTGCAGATGAAATTTAACCATTGAATTGGAAAGAAAGCGTGAAGAAGAGAGAGTTCATCAGTTTTTGATGGGCTTAGATGAAGAAGGATATGGAACAGTGTATGCTAATATTTTGAGCACTGAACCTTTGCCTAATATAAATCGTGTCTATGCTATGGTTGTTCAGCAAGAGCAAGTGCGAACTATGACACGAACCAAGGATGAAAGAGGCAATCCCATGAGTTTTGCAATCCAAGCAGGTGGTCAAAATTCAACGGGGGATAAAGATAAAATCCGGTTTTGTTCTAATTGCAACCGAGAGGAACGTGATGCTAAAAGTTGTTTGCAGCTAATAGGATATCCAGAATGGTGGGGTAATAGACCACATGGAACCTCTGCTAGACAAGGTAGTGGTCAAAAGCATAGTAATAGAGGTGGATGCAACAAGGGAGGTGGTGCTTGTGCCAACGTCTCATAGGCAACTTGAGTTGATGGTGGACAAGGAGTTGTGACGGATTCAAATCGAAAGGGTCTTAGTGGATTGAATGATGAGTAGTGGGCAACTTTATTGGGAATGTTAGGTTCTCATCAAAATGATGCCCATGAGAGGCTGACAGGTAAATAGAGTATTTTTCCTTGAATTATTGACACAAGAGCTTCCCACCATATGATAGGAACGTTGGTATTTTTTAGAGAATTGCGTGACATTGTGCCATGCTCAGTCGAGTTACCTAATGGAGAAAATACCATGGCAATGAAAGAAGGACTGTGTTGCTTGGAGGAGACTTGAAATTGCGACGAGCTCTTTTTGTGCCCAATTTGAAATGCAATCTGATTTATGTATCACAACTTCTTAATGATTCAAATTTGGTTATTCAACTCACTAACAAAATAGTACGTGCTATACAGGACCTAAATTCAAGGAATCTGATTGGAGCGGGTGAGCAACGTGATGAGCTTTACTTTCTCAAGGGAGTGACTTCAGTACATGCTTGCACGGTGGTTGATATGGAATCCTTTGAGCTTTGGCATAAAAGAATGGGTCATTCTTCTTTTAAGGTGGTGGAGTTAATTTCAGAAGTTGGCAAAATGGTTAGGAAAACCAATAAAACTTGTGAGGTTTGTTTTAGAGCAAAACAAACAATAGAGATCTTATTTTCTAGTGACAATAAAGCTAAAGATTGTTTTGAATTAATACATTGTGATTTGTGGGGACCTTATAGAGTTCCAGCTTCATGTGGAGCAATTTATTTCTTGACAATTGTTGATGATTACTCTCGTGTTGTGTGGATATATTTGTTGAATGGAAAAAATGAAGTGGCTTGTGTTCTTAGGAAGTTTATTGCGATGGTTAGATGCCAATTCGAGAAAAATGTGAAAATCGTTAGAAGTGATAACGGAAGTGAATTTTTGTGTTTGAAAGAATATTTTGATGAACAAGGGATATTGCATCAGACTTCTTGTGTTGGAACACCTCAACAAAATGGCTGAGTGGAAAGAAAGCATCGTCATATCCTTAATGTTGTAAGAGCTTTGCCTTTCCAATAGTTCTGACATAAAGTAGCGCAACATAGGGGGAGGATCAACTAGAATCCATGCATCATCTAATTCTTGACATCTTCAGCTTCTTCAGGAGGATGACCGCCGTGACCGGGCTTTCCATGACCTCCATGGTCATGACCACCGTGACCGTAGCTGCCATGACCCTTTCCGTGGCCAAAGCTGGGTCCATATCCATGACCGTGGTTAGCCTCCTCCACGCTTTCCTCTACAATGGATTGGGAAACCATTAAGATGCTAATACATCTGTTTTCACTGTACGAAATAAAAAAGGATGGCAATTTCTTGCATAGCTCGTTTAAAAAAAAAAAAAAAGACGACCTTCACGCCTTGCTCTGCACATGCATATAGGAAGTTGATTCCAGTCCTAAGAAATGTAGTTTTTAGATTGTCCTAGATTTGTTCACGAAAATTTAAACTTTACACAATCTAATTTGAACGAAACAAAGTTCAAATTATGACGGAGTTTTTGGACGGTCGTCGTGGTGGATGGACAGGTGTCCAAGTCTCAAGAGTCGATCTTTGGATAGAGAGGTGGGACTCGTGATCACAAAGTTGAAATTACCACATATTTCGTCAGTATTAAGAAAATGTTACACAGATAGTCTCGCCATGCATCATTGATTTGAGAAAATAGCTAATTGGGGTGTAAAGAAATTTTAAATAAATAGTCTCATACACCATTTATTTGGTAGGTTGTTATATTTCTTCAAATCAATGATGTGTCTATTTATGTAAAAAAAAAAATAGAAATAGAAAAAAGTTACGCTAATCATGCATATTCCAGGTTTCCTTTATTTATGTATGTTTGTGACTAGGATTCTTGGAGATTGATTTCTAGTTATTAATCGATAAAGTCGATGGTCACGGGATAGTCCAAAAACCCCAAATTGGATGATAGCCAGAGTGGAAATTTGAAAGAAGCGGCAAATCAGTCCATGATGTGCAATTCAAGATAAAGTGATGCAGCTCTGTAGAATCTCTCTCTTCACCTTAAGTCGAATTATTATTTTTATTATAAATTCATAAAACTCTCTAATCTTTACATTGGGAATAATTATAGACAAAATACATGAATAAATGGATAAGTACTAGAGAACATGGATAAGTAAGATTCACTCATCTTCTCCAACGCTCACGCACTGATGGTCCCCTAACCCTTATCTTTGTGCAAGCTGTGCCTTTCATTAATATGGCAAAACCAACTTAGTCAGCAGCCTCTTAGCATAAAAGATTGCCAAGAGCGACACGTCCCTCCTCACGTCACATTTTCCGCAAGAGTCCTCACGGAGGATAAGATAATGCGCGGCCTACACGATTGACTTTCGACGCCATCTCCTCCTGGCAGAGGCAACACGAAACCTGCAAGGCTGCAAGATGCTGTCTCCGTCTCTCTCTTATTGGTTATGTCGTTTTCTTTGCAGGGTTACGTGTTGTCCCGCCCCACTTCCATGCCCTCGTCCACTTGTCGGTCTCCTAAAACGGACGTCACACAACGAGCCATGCACACAAAGGGTTTCCTGAGTATGCGAGAACTAAATGCATGGGAGAGCTCTTGGGGGGTCTGAAGAGTGCACGAAGAGTCTCACTTGATGCAAAACATTGGATGCCCTAGACTCTTCCGAATTCAATGAATGGAATACTTTTCACGTGCTCCTTGGTTGGTGTTCGGATTCAAAATGGGATATGACGGGGATAATTACAAAAATATTATATATAAGTTGTTCTTTTAAGATATTTTGTAAGAATCGACTCAATTTTAATATATGAATGATATCCATACTCAGTAATTCACCAACAATGGACATTATAGGAAAGTCATTTTCCTCTTTGCCACGGTTATTCACCAACAATGGACATTATATGGTCTATGAGAAATAAGAAGCTTTACACTACTGATTTTGTTTTTAGATACACATACAGCCTTTAGACACGTTCACGAAGCATGCATGAGATTGTATTATTATCAATATGTCAGGTCTAGAGTTCCACAATAATGTCATGGAAATCGTAAAGTAATATTTGGACACTCTTTTTAGTAGGAGATAATTGCGAAGGGATGAGAACCCAAATTATAAAAAGAGAAGGAATGGGTTAGTAGGATGGAAAAAAGGGAAAAAGTATTGGAAAAGTTACAAACCCATTATATTTGTATCAATTTTGTTTTAAATCTTTTGATTTGATGTCAATTCAATCATTTCAGCTAATTTTGGCCGGATACTGCTGACATGGACGTCGACTGGCTTTATGTAATATCACCGGTACTAACACGGACAATTTCTATCTTAATATTTTTGTTGATTTTTTAATTATTTTTCTGATTTTTCTTTGTTTCTTTAATTTTAGGTGTAGAGGTCACGAAAGATCCACTTATTGATGCCCATGTAGAGATCTGACTAGACACGTGGCCCAAAATTTCGTTTCTCCTTCGGCCTTTTACACTTCGACAGCCCAAGGCGTGAGCCCAATTAAAGTTCTCGTGGGCTTCGGTTATGAACCCAAAACGGGCCTAAACCGGTTCGACCCGACTCGTCCGGTTAATACTCGAGCGAAGGCGAATTCCACCATCGCCAATCACGAGTCACGAGCCACGACCACCGATTTTGGGAGTTTGCGACGGCGATCGATTCTCTCTCCATCCTCCTCGCCGGCGGGGGCCACCGGAAGATCCCTAAGGTGCGACCTCGCTCTCGTTTCGTCGTTTCAGTCTTCGATCGCGATTCTCGCTATCTAGAACGTTCGTGTTGATACGTGATTTCGGCGTCTCGGCATGTGATCGGAAACCCTAATCGTGGCTTCAGATTCCGAGTTCGATCGCCGGACTGTGCGCGTTCTCGGCCGTAGGATACGGAGATCGATGGGGTTCTTGGTGACGACGCTGATCTTCGCCGTGATCGGGATCATCGCGTCGCTCTGCACCAGAATCTGCTGCAACCGAGGGCCTTCGACGAATCTGTACGCTCTCTCTGCTCTGGCGTTTTCGCCCTCTTTCCTTGTTCCTGCGCTGGTTCGATAGTGTGGTTTTGCAGATAGAGCAGTCGATGCGTACCGAATTGCAAGTAATCGACTGTTTTGCGTTTGAGGAATTATGACGTTCTAAGTGCTTCTGTTGGTTTCTCGCTGTCGGATATATGCCGCTCAATGGAAGCCCTGTGAATGAAGTGTCCTGGTCATTAGTCAAGTTTGCTTGTGCCTTTGCTCGGTCGCTATTTAAGTAGAATCTCAGTTTTTGTGCTGTTCGGGGCTTTTGTTATATTGTTTTAGGAATGTTAATGGTTAATTATTTCTGAACGGCTCATTAGAACAGATGTTTGCCGCAAACTCGCTTCTGTGAATGTCGATGGTATTTCCATTATGAGGAAAAGGCTGAAGAAGATAATTTCAGAGAAATGAAAGCATGGTGGGAGACTTGAGCATAGAAGTAGGCTTGGCCTTGCGATTTGCATCTGTGAAGAAGAAAACTGTTGTTAACCAGTTGCGATGGGCTATATTTAATAAACAGCTGCCTTGGTGTATTTGATGAAAAATCGTAGTCAGTTTGCAAACCTGAACAGGTTTGAAGGCAGGAGTCATATGAGGAAACTAAAATGAAGAAATGAATCCTGAGAACATGGTCAAATAATGAATCCACTTTCAAAAAATATGATAAAAATCTTGTCTCGTAGAATTTTGTCATGCTTGTTCAGTTGCAAATGAAAGAGTTATGATTACTTAAAAGTTGAATCCCTTGGTTGGGAATAGTGTCTGTTTCCTGCTAGCCGGCAACTATGAATTTGTCTAAGTGACTCTGAATGTGAATGATGCATAATGTATCTGATTCATTTGAACTTCAAAATGTCAAGTGTAACTTTTATGTCTGGATTGTGCGTAAGTTCCTCTTTATGTATATTCATTTGTACATTCCTCAATTTTGCATGTTCAATTATCATTTGCTGATACCTTTGACAGTTTGGCCTTTTGAAGTGGCTGCATTTGTTCAGACAGCTTATATAGTGTTGGATATGTCTCGGTTTATGCCTTGTAATGCTTAATAGTGAGGTGCACCATGTATCATAATAAGTGGAAGAAATTCCATCCCTTCCTTGTGGAGGTCATAGACAAAGGGACACTAGAGTATATAAATAGGCACTAAAAAGACAAGCACTCTATAAAATCAATCACAAAAAGAAGATGAATTCTCTCATATTATGACATATATCAGAACTCTGTGGCAACTCTCTCTTAGCAGAAATGAATAAGATCTGACCATGGTGATTCCTGTAGAAATATTGGTTGTTCTTCTCTTATTACGTGCTAAAGAAAATGTGCACCCTCATGAGATCTGTTCTTGTTCTTTTTTGCATAAACTTAAGTACCATATAGATTTTTTGTCTGCTGAATGAACATGTTCTTGTAATGCAGGTTCTATCTAACGTTGATTATTACAGCAACAGTATGTTGTTGGATGATGTAAGTACTCTTTCTATCGCAATATATCAGCTTAAAGTGTTCGTGAGCATTAATTCCATGTGACTGCTCTCTTGCTAGTCAGCTATTTCACTATCTCATTTCTTGAAAGATATTTTGAATTGTGGAATGTCATGTTAGTTTGAGGGACAATAACTGTAGCATGATTTAATAGATCCCTTTCTAAATCTGTCTGTCTCATAAAAACGGATGTATTGAGATGTATTAATTGTTGGTCACATGAATTGAAGTTACAGTACTGTCCTTCTAAGTAGTTAGGGTGGCGACTACCAGAAAAACAGATCAATAAGTTTTTAATGGGAGCATGGATTACAGTCCATCAAATATGAGTAGAATCTTATTGGCATGCTTACAATTGCATAAGAGATCATGATTGAGAAGTGCTTTCTTTATACTGAAAAGGAAATATAATTTTCTTGTTAGATGATCATCTATGCTATTCACCTTTGACAATTCTGTATGTGGATTCTGTTACTGCCAATTTTACGGCTGATAATATAGAAATCAATCTAGATTAAGGCATGTAGTGGAAAACGCTTTGACTGTAGTTATATTGAGCGGTGATTGTACTATAAGAAATTGCAACTTGACTGCGAATTGCCATTGGAGATGAGCTGTGCTCCAGGAGAAAGGTTTTCGGACCTAGGAAATAATGTCTTAATATTTCCACATTTTCTATCTTATCCTCAATTTGGTCATTTCGTTCTCTCTTCAGGTGGGCAATTGTATATCTCGCTCAAATGAAACCGCTGATTGTCCCTATTCTGAATGAGGGGGAATGAAGCTCTACAAGTATATATACCATCATCGGAGGACCCAGGATTTGATGAGAAGTATCCGATTCCTGGTCGACAGGGACCATTTGGTTATTTGGCTTTTTTGCAGTGTTTGTGTGTGAGCGAGTATTTTCCTTCTTTGTCAGTCCCCATTGATGTATCAGCTTCTTAATTAATCTTGCTAGTCTGTCTCTGTTTCGTCCTAGAAACATGAGGAAATATTTTTTTGCTTTTTTTTTGGTGGGGGGGAGGGGGTTTGGGGTTATAACATTTTAGCATGGTTGGCCCAATCAACGCCAAATATAAACCATACGTACCTTGGGGAAGCCCCAGTGCGCATGGCTATATCGTGGTAACGGGCTAAATGGAGGCCCCAAGTAAAAATCACACGTGCCTTAATGGACCTACAGTAGGGTTGGCCAACTTTTGGGTTTCCAGTAATCAGTCAAGGCCCAAAGTTAACCTCCCGTGGGACAGACATTGGGCCCACTAAATATCCCAATCAAATGGGGAATAAACGTGATTTAATAATGGGCCGGTCCTCCATGAGTGGGTAGCACACTTCACCACCCACAAGTGGGCCTTTAGTACAACTAGACCCGTTTGTAACGTTCCACCGCACAAGGGTCCAACAGTGGGACACGTGGCCTATTTGAGGCCCAAAAGTGTGCCGCCAGAATGGCTTATTGTATGAGTAGACGGATTGATACGTGGTCCTTAATAATGGGCTGTTCCACGAGGGCCCAACATTGCGACACGCGGCCCATTTAGCTTAAAAGTGGGCCGCAAAGATTGGCCTTTGGTACAGTGAGCACAAATGGACTTAAAACGTGGGCCTTGTTAATGGCCCGTCCACTGCATAAGGCCCAATAATGGGCCACGCCTGAGCTCCATATAATGGGCCTTGTCAATGGGCCAATACGCCTAATGGAACCACGTGGCCCATTTACGGGCCCAAGAGTGGGATTGGATGCGCACCTTTGCATGAGCTTCAATGATGGACCGATTTAAGGAAAATGGGCCCGACAATGGACCACTGGGGCCCAAAAGGGGGACCACGTGGGCCTTTAGTATCAATAATGGACCGGTTTACTATAAATGGGCCCAACATTAGACCATTTGGCCCATTTGAGGCCCAATAGACGTCCTAGCAAGTGGCCCTTTATGATTGGGTGTCGGTAGTGTAAAACAAATTGCCGAGAAAACGAACACCTCGGTAAAATGAACACCGGACTTCAAAAGGCCCAGAATAAGGGCCGAATATTGGGCACAACTGTCAATTCACGGCCCATTTCCGGAAGGCCCACTTTCCGGCTAGAGGCCCAGTAAAGGCTTAAAGAACCCCACTCGCGGACACAAACTAGAGCAAACTTCACTTGCTTCGGGCCAATCACAGCTCCACCGCATCCCCCAGTGATAAGGGAAAATGACTGGATCGTCCTTCGGCAGAACAGCAGAGATCACCTTCCGGAATCCAAGGGACGGGACCAGCTCAACGGCTCTTAACATATTACCCTTTCCATAAACTACTAGAAGAACAATGAAAACAGTTTATTGATACAGGCGAACATTAATTTTGCACAAAACATGCGCCATAATGAGATAAACAAGATACACAAGCTTAATCAATCACAAAAAAAAGGACAACTCGGGCTTCGGAGTGAAGCAGAACATGCTTTCGCCGAAATATTCAAACAGCGAGGCGAGCAAGTGTCCAGCATTCACATCCTCTTTCCAAGCCTGGGCTAAGGCGTTTGATGTCTTTGAAGTTGAGCCGCCACCGGGATCCCTTCCTGAGGTGCCTTCACTGGGCAATTGACGCAATACAGAAACACCAGGACCCCCCACTGCCCCTGAAAATCCGCTCCCTACTCCTTGCATGGAATTAGCAGACATGCCACCAATCATTCCCTCTGTGGCTACTCTTTTCAGTGGCGGTTGCTGCCTTAAGTTATCCGAGCTCGCTCTTCGTTTATCTGAGTGCACATATGAAGTACGTTACATGTAAGAAGGCATAAATTAACCGGATCAACAGTTTGATTTCAGGGAACGTAACTGACTAAAAAGATTGCAGCAAGATTATCATACACTTATCTAAGATAGGGGAGAAAAACGAAATATGAACACGAAAAGAAAAAAATTCAAAGATTGTTACATATAAAAGCAGAACTAACAAACACACAGCCGGGCAAGCATGAGTTGGAATTGGTTCTTTAACAAAGATTTATATCAGCCACCATTTTTAGCTAGTGAGAACCATCTGGAAGACAAGATCTCCATTAACAAGCAAGTTATAGTGCCGCTATAGTAAAGACCACGCACACCATTACCCCATCTAGTGAGAGAAAATAATGCTGCTATAAACTATCTATCCAGAAGAAAACACGAGACAGTAACAAAAAACAATTCCATTCTCAGCTGTTGGTGATCAATTTTCTGGACCCAACATATCAGCAGGCAGCACTAGGACCATTGGCAGTTGAATACTAAAGTACTGACATATAACACCATAAGACAAGACAGGCAAATAGTCTCATCATTCCTATTAAGAACATTCAATTTGTAGAGGCCTCAAGGGCTCACAACAAGTTGATGGCTAACAATGCAAAGCATATTAACATTCCAATCATGTGCAGAACTGCTTTATACACGCAATTACAAATCCACAAAATCAGTACTTAATTATCAAACAATGCTAGTGGGAAACTCAATTGACAACATGCAACTACTATAGGGTCTGAGCTCATACTTGATATCGTGACCATCCTTGACGTCGCAACCTTCCCATTGGTCTTCCAAACAGCACGAGTTGGGGGTGAGAGCAAATTGGGGAGCATCTTTAGTCGATTGTACATACAAAGGCCAGCCGCACTCTGAAAGCAACAAGTTTTACACAATTAGACTAATTTGCATACCCATATTCTCTGGCAACACGAGACAAGAAACTGACCAGCAGTGCTCCATAAACACGCCAGGCTTCAAGCCTCTTTATCTCATTTCTTTGATTCTCAGGCAACAATTCTGATGAAAGAAGTTGCAGATAAGGCTCAAGATTTGGTATTATCAGCAGCCGAACCTATGTTGACAAAGATGGCAAATTGATTAAAACCAACACTAACAACTTATTGCAAATGAACAAGACCAAAATTGAACATTGACATCTCCAACAAAAGCCAAAAGTAAGATTCAAGGTAGTTCATAATTTTTGCGATGAAAATCACGATTCATAAAATTACAAGGATTAGGGAAGTTCTAAAGTGAGTAAACTTCAGTCAATTAAGTGGAAGCTATTTCTTATATTTTAAAGCATCTAGTACATAGGCACTACAATCTCTACCAGTGCTGAACGTACCACACTAGGTCCAAGCGCTGCTAATCCTTTGATTGCACCGTAATGCTGCGGCAATGACTTCTTTGGATCGAGGAAAGCATGAACAAGGGTCCGTATGACACGTGGCTGCAGATTATGGTAAACATGCCCGTATCTGCAAAAAATACCCCAGGAAGTGTGATTCGCTGATTCTCATAAGCCAGATAAGCAGCTATAGCACATGTACATGCCTGCATGCAGGTCTGACCCATGAGTGGGCTTTATTCCTCTTCCATCTCATCACAGTTTTCTTTTCATGTTAATTCTCCCAAATATGACCAGCTAAAGGTTAAATAAAAAGTGAATAAAGTATTATGAACATGGGTGACGTAAATTATCTAAATTGCCACAACTTAATGAAAATGCTTCTCCCCTCATCCCTTACGCTTGCACAAGGACCAAATGCCAAGGAACAAGATCAGAGGCAACATAAAAGCTCTCGGCATCATGAAATGAGTGAGGAATAAGTATTTCTAGGTACTCGACATCTTTAAAGAACTCAAAATAAAACATGAAGCAAGAACATGACTACCTTTTACATATTGAAGCAACCAGACTCGCTGACATGTTTCTGAGCTCCCAGTGATTATCACTTAACCGATTACCCAATCTTTTGGTAACAAGACAAGTAATAATAGATGGCATCAATTGGTGCAGCTGGAGAGAGGAGATTTAGAAAGTTGAAGATCAATCAATGACAATATAAAACTTTCACTTCAAACAACTGTGCAGTAAACAACTATAGGGTGCAAGTAGACTGAAACTGTATCCCACATTCAATTTATTGTAAATAGGGCCCTCTAGATAGTCTAGGGGTAGAAGGCAAAGATATAGAGAAAACAAAAGTAGGGATAACTCAAACAGCATATCATATTCATGCTGTTATTTAATTCCGCAATCTCATAACTATAAGGTACAGCTGTCCACTTTACAGGAATACACAGGTTTTTCCACACTCAAAACTGATAAGAGAAAAATAACTTAGATGTCGGCATCGTTCATCGGATACTCATTTCTTTTGTCCATTTAACATCATCATATAACATGAATGTAAGTCCTATCAGAATTAGATTTGAAAAACAGCTGATGTTGTGACTTACATAGGGTTCAATATGAACGTGTGGATTTTGAAGAAGGCTTCCCACAATGCGCACTAGGGCAAAAAGCAAAGAGATCTTGCTCAAATTCCGTGTAACCTAGATAATCAGACAAAGGAACTAAACTAAGAGTAGGCAGTGAATGTCAAAACATTTCGAGAAAATAGTGGTGAAAAGACAACATATAATACAAGAAGAATAAGTAGTACCTCATCAGCAATAAACTGCATAAAATAAGGAGTCAGAGGATGAAGACCCGAGTCAGTGGCCAAGCTTACAAGTGCTTGGTCAAAGAGGACAGAATCCGAATTGCTAATAGTAAGTTTTCTAATTTTCTCAAAGTATAGCTGCACAGCATAAGAAAGAAATGTCTTAGCAAATGATCTTTCTGTTAGGGTTAGGGAAACTAGGGAAAGAATAGCTGCATCAAAGAATCACAATACTTCACCTGAAGCTCCCTAGATAGTACAATCCTAATGGGTAATTTGATGTCAATGGAAATTCCATCTTCCCTGTTTTCGTACTTTTTTCCATCTGATGCCGCTGTAAGTCCTGTAAATGAAAAGGTAAAACCACAATAAGTAACAGAAAATCCTTTGTTATTCATCCAACATATTTCACATAATAAGGATCCAGAGAGGAACAAAGATCCCTTTGAAAATCAGAAAGCAAAGACTTATTTTTGTTTTAATATTAGGTTAATTAAGAAGGTATAGTTCCAGCTGATGCCAAATTTCACAGGATACCTTCAAAAGCAGGGTTTTCTGGAATTGCAGGCTGAACCCCTTCAATCGCTAACCAATGAGCAGAAACTGATGTATCAAGTGGAGCTCTCGGCAAAGGTGCATCAACGATCTTCAAGCTAGAGCTCATTAGAGAACCTATGTGAAGGACTTAAGATGGAAGAATCTATAGCAAAATCAAATATTTCTTACATCTTTGAATTCCACGTCCTTCTCATCTACATAAAACAGGTCATTATGTCCAGCAGCTCTTTTGAATCGCAGTGCATCACTGGAGGCGAATCCGTATATTGGCTAAAACAAGGAAATGGCACACAAGAATGAAGAACTACATTGCAGAGAGAATGCCTGTATGAAATGTGACCGCTGTCACTTGGCACATATATGAAGGGGAAAGTTATAAAGAAAGGCTTCACACAAGAGGTCTTATCAGGTCCTTATTAAGATGAAATTCTTAATGATGGTTGTATTCACATATAATTGCAATAATACCTTGTTCCATGGCAAGATTAACCGCAAATGGAAATAACCTATCCCGCTATCTTCTTATCCAAACAGACAACACTATTTTCCTTTAAGTAATAGCAGTAGCATATGATAATCACCTCCACATTTCTCAATTTAAGAGCGCTGTCCACGTCGTCAACAGTCAGTGCCGTTCTCCTCGAGTGGCGCATGCATTTGATCGCCTCCTGCAACTCCCAAACAGGAAAACCCCCAATTAACAACACATCAAGACAGTGAACTGTTATTCCAACGACAACGCTTCTGCAACATTGATTCACGGATGGAAAAGATAGCTTCCCACCACAAAACCACAACAAAAGCCCCTCATAACCTAGGTAATCACATCCCGTCTTCGACGCAAAGTTTCTGTTTCTACTAGCGCACACCAGCATAGCGATCATCATTTCTCACAGCTATCAAACACCATAAACAAATTATCGCAGTGCGGTAATGGAGTCGAAGAACAAGGCAACGGATTCGGCGACCGTACCTGCATAATCTCTCGGAGGTGGTACTCGACGTCGGACGCGACGGCGACGGCGACATCGGAGGCCAAATTGGGAACGCCGATGGTCTGCGCGAGGACCTCGATGGACTCCTTCGGCACGAACGTGCTCATCTCTCTTCTTCTTCTTCTTCTTCTACTACTCAAGCGAGCGACAGAACCACATCACTCGAGGCCTCCACCGAAGCTTCCTCCGTCAGAACCAGGAAGGAACCGCGGACAACACGTCAAAGCGAAGAAAGGCAACGCGAATCGATCGAGATGCGCCTTCGATCTCTCGAAATCAAGGAAGAGGATCTTCGATTCTAGGGTTTATGCTGCCAGTGCGAGACGAATCGACAGTTGAATTCCGATCCGGGAGGGAACAAGGGGTTGAGGGAGACTCGCGCTGGCAATGAACGGTCTACTATTTGTGGCGTGGGCCCGAAGCGGGAATGGATCAGCTCCTCATGGGCCGGACCCGAATGGAAAGAATCTATCGCTTGGGCCTCCGAATGAAGAGCCCAAGAAAGAAGTATCGACCATCTGCCATCAACTGTATTGAATCCTTATTCCTAGATTTTGGTAGCTGCATCCAACCTATCTTACCTCATATTATCTGTACCTGCCAGATTATTTACTCGATTTCATATAGTAATAGCGCTCGAAAAGTTACGCTTTCTGTGCAAAAGGAAAGATTTCGAGATCATCCGATTTTCTGCAGTATCATCAACCATGTACTACCAGCCACTATTTCAATCAAAACTCAGGAGCAGTTGATCGAAAGAGACGAAAGGAGGCTTTCCTGCAAGGGCCACGACATCCGGTTTCACCTCCTTCAATTCCCCCGTTTTCGCATGCTAAAAGGCATCAGAGGTTAACTCTATCAAGTATGACAAAACCATGCATTCATGCATCGTGCCAGTGCCTGTAAACCAAAATCTTTCCCCTTCAAAAAATTATTTGAAGAGAACATATTGACTACTTTCTTTATCTGGGAAAGAAGAGCTACTCTCATAGGAGAGTTTCTCGCCACGCCCTAAGAATAAAGATGCTACCTAGCCTCTTGGCAGCAATTCCACAAAGTTTGTTGCCCAATAAACACGGCATTGTGAGGAAAAGCTCAACCTCCTGAGTATACGACACGGACTGTCAAGCAATTTCAATGCTACACATGGGGTTCTCTATAGTTGTCCATGGACCAAAAAACCAGTCAACCGAAGTGAAAAACGTTCAGAACTCTGAACTTTACTCATTTACTGAACAGAGCAGATTGGATTCACAATCAGTCCTCACTTACAACCGCCCATTACTTCATACAGTTGCTTCAATTTTCAGGACAAACACAAAGCAAACAGTGGAACACACCCAAAAAAAAACAAAGGAATGTTCACCATGGCCAACTACAAACCACACCGAGGCAAAATTAGACGCTTCTCAGTTGTTTGATTTACAGGAACTTGATCAACAAATATACAGCCACGACCAGAATCACAATTCCGATAACAGACAAAATCATGCACATGCAGGTGCAGCCTCCCTTGGTGCGCTTGTTCAAAATTGCCAGGTTCTTCTGCACTCGCTGTTCTCACAACAAAACAATCAACAAAATGAATATCCTTAAAAAAATTTAGCAAATGAAATGTGCAACACATAAACAGAGACATTCATAAAAGAGACGCACGCTCATTGAGAGAGAAGAAAAGAGTACAGTTCCGTCAGACAATAAAACATCTCAACTTGCAAAAAATGCACTGATGCAATCTTATGTATGAGTATTATAACATCCATTGGACTAGGGCTGCATTGGCAACACTTTGCCAAAGCCCTTTCGGGCTTTGAAGGCCTTGAGCAGATATAAGTACCATTTGACAATTCTTTTGGAGAGCTTCGGGAAGATGGAATTGCATTTCCAAAGCTCTCCAAAGGTCTTTAACCCAAGGTAGGTCTGTGGGTGTTGAGCATTTCCAGAATGCTAATACATTTTTCCTTCTAACTTTGCCCTCACTAAAATTTCAAAATTCCGAAAATGCCCTCATCAAGCTGGCGAGGCTAGATCTGGCAACCGGCAAGCTCAAGTGACATCATTTGGGTCACAGGACCTAAGGTGGCATTGCCTGGGTTCACATGACCCAAGCAACACTGTGTGGGGTTGCCTAGGTTGTAGGAACCCAGGTGACGCCACCTGAGGTTGTGTGACCTCAGGCCAGGCTGACTGATGCCAAGATCTAGCTCACCAACGAAGGTTTGAAGTTTTTTTTAGTTATTTATTTTTTAAAAAAGAGGAAAAGTCCTTTACAGCAGTAGTTTTTTCCAAACAGCATCTAGAACAAAGTTGTTTCCTAGTGCACTTTTAGATTACACTTCATCATACACTATTTGCATTTAGAAAAATCCCTTTCCTTTGCATTTTCCCAAAATCTTTTCTCGAGAGGCTTAACAGATGTGGCCTAAGTATGAAGAAAAGAACCCTATGTATCCTCAAAGTTATCCATTACATTTTTGAACCATGAACTATATCCTTTAAAGCATATAGAAAAGAACCTTAAGTATCCTCAAACATCTACCTCAAAACAATTTGGATATGAAACCTAGGGAAATACATTAGCGCATGCTCTTCAAGGTCAGAACAACATAGAAAGTATAGAACCTCTGGTCTCATCCTTCTTCCGTGTTTCAGAACCCATTTGAGACATTCTTTTCATGAAAGCTCCAACTTCCACACAACTATGAAAAATTCTAAGTTTATTGAGATTCAATCCCCTTCATTGAAACTCTTGGGGATAGCATACCATAGCTAGAAGAAAGGCCACTTATCCCGAGTACTAACCAACTAACTTCACTCAGATTCCAGCTCATAAAAGCTGATATGCATTTGCAAGAAAAAATACCCGAAGACGAGAGTCCGTAACATCCACATGTTGGTCCAAGTTATCCTGTAGATCATAAGAGGCAACTGAATAAACTTCCAACTGGAAAATTTAGTCACGACAATCTATAGATGAGATAATGACAGATAATAAAAATGCAATATACTGTAGACAATACACGTCACATACAATTAGTCTGGTATGCAAGTCAAGTTCCTCGTTCACTGCCAATGCGATATGTTTTGTGCTTACTACTGTCTCCTCCAGTTTCTCAAGACCTTCATCTTGTTCTGTCAAAGGCACACAAAGACAAAGGCTTAATTTTCTCACTGGTGCATAGATGATAGATCAGCAAGAGGAGAAAAACTCTATGTCCAGGACTTCCCATGTGCTAAATTCCAAGGGTAGGGTGGCAAGTGAAAGAGTCCTAGATTAGAAACTTGCCTCTCATTACTTGTCGCTGAAGAACCACGATTCCTTGATTGTCCAATCCTGCAGTCCTGCTCATGGCATCCGCAGGCTTTATCTCTGGCCCAAGCAAGCTATCCCTGGTAGCAGAGTGTGACATTTTCAACGTGGAATCCATCTGGTTCACTCTTGTTCTCAGATTCGAAAGCAAGTCCTTGCGACGATTAATCTCTTTCTCCGTTCTGTGTAAGAAAAGAGGAAGCATTGCCAGAAAATCAGAAAATAGTTGAACTCACAAAAGTAGCAGAGACTACGCCTACTAACACCAGCATTTTGTTTCCTACAGCAGATTTAGGGACCAGAACAACAATTCACGATTTTAGATACGTTTAAATAATTCAAACAGCTAGAAGCTCTTGGCTTCCTTATCAAACCACACAAAGAAGACAAGTGAGAATGTACTCCACTTTCACACATTGTGACAAAAATTCAATCGCCATTTGCAGGGTCCAAAAACTCCCATCCAAGTCGATTAGAAACTTATCTAAAGAAAGTTAGCATGCTTAAAAGGAACATATTAACAGTAAAGAAGCTCAGGTCATTGTAAAGATTTAGCCTGACACGAGAGAGATCTTATGATAAATTAAGACTGCCCATGGATCAATCAAAGTAAAGTTCCATACATATACTTGTACAAATTTATGCTGAAAATTGGCTCCTAGTAGCTCTACACTAGAAACTATGGAAAAAATGATTAAATGCTGAAGCTCATTTTAGCCAGTAACAATTCCAGAAAGATCTTAGTCTATTTGTTGCTAGTCATCATGCCATGAAGAAAGATCAACATACAGAAAGATCATCAGAGCAACAGCATCAACAAACAACTTTGCGATCAGCAAATTCAACAATTCATGGAAGAATATAATCATCAATATACACCATACAATCACCAGAAGATACTTCGATAGAGGTCCAAGAATTCATAATTTCCTTGGAGGCATCAAAGCAACGGCATGAAATGGACTTACATGGGCCTGCTGAAGGGCTTCGTCAAAATGTTCTGTAAGCTGTCGAGTCTAGTGTTCAATATAGTAATTTTTCTCCGTACAGCAGATGCATGACGCATGCTTTCAGGTCCTGATGTGGGCATTGTACCGCGTTCAGCAATCATGCTACTGATCTCCTCAGCCAGTTTTACTGCATCATTATATTCTTTAATCCACGAATCTCCAGAAGAGGCCATCCTCCTAAAGGAAAAAAGGAATGATAAGTTGCAGTTGAGTATAGCGATAAATAATAACTTCTATGACACCATACAAAGGAGTACGACTTCTGTGAAGTGCCCACCAGTATAAATGAATAATGAAAATGAAAGAACACACATGAAAGATGTGGACATGACAGTAAAGTAAAGACTGTAGGCAAATCAATAGCAGTGCTTAAGGAAAGTTACTGGTAAAGATTTTCAATCTGCAGCTTCTTTTTAAAAATCCAGTTTTCAAACCATCAGTTGTCACTAAAACTAGAAAAAAGAGTATAGGGCATCAGCAAAACATATCCCCAGAGAACCTACTTAGATGCTCTTTCAAGCTAAAGGCTGAAAACTGGGGAAGACCCAGATAATCTTTCAGGCAGACCCAAAAACACACACCACTTCACTCAAAAGCCAACAAATGAGAGCGCTATGCAGCATAGCTCACAAAGCTTGGCGTTTGTTATCCCTACCTTTCAATGGGCACAAGAGTGAAAATGCAATATAGAACATCTAAAAGACAAACTCCTGTGCCATTAAAAAGTAGAACCGACAAACGGTGATTGGCTACCTTGAATCAGAGAAGAGGAAAATGATAAAATGGGCAAGCAACAGAGCATAAGGTAAAGTATCCCCGAATCACATTGAACTTAGTATATATTCTCGTATTCAAGCAAGAGAATCCACCAGCGAGTCTCAAGAACAATCTCAAATCTTATAGAATGAACACAGCGAGACGTCACAAGCATCAACGAGAACCATCACGAGGTCTTGGATCATCCGCTGATCCATCACAATGCAGCCACATTCAAACGGCCTCCAATCTTCAACAAGGCTACCATACCCTGGAAAATCCCACACGACATACAGGATTTCCGAAGTATCGCCCCAAGATTCACACTACGACAAGAACCTCAGCTTGCACGTTCAGTTCTTTTCCCCAGCGACGCGCCACGGACCTCTAGCATAAATCGATCGATCCACGTCCCCGCCCAAGAACCGGACTACCAACTCCTCCCGCATTGCACCATCGCACCAACAAGCACTCCCTACCTCATCGAACGACCTAGTATCTAAAAAAGAATTCACCCGGATCGCCGACGAGGAGAGGTACAATCGAGCCGCGGCGCCGACGGAGTGCCTTCCGGTACAAGAATCGAATCGAAGAAGGGAAAGGAACGAACGAAAGAAAGAAGCAATTGAGATAAGGGGAACACCTTTCGACGTCTCTCGATCTCGCCGGCGACGGAGAAGGGGTGAGAGGGGCAATTTGATGGGGGCCGACTTGAAGACGCGATGATCCACAGGCGATCCTAATGGAAGGTGACCGACCGACTGCAGCGATGGCGATCGCTGCCCTTGCTGATGGTGAAGGAGAAGATGATGGAGAAGATGATGGATTTCTTTCTATGGAGAAATTGGGGGAAGGGTGACCTAGGTACAGAGAGACAGAGAGGGGAATTCCAGCGTTTAAATCTTTTTTTTTCCTTTTTTGTTGCTTTTCATTCTTTCAGGATTAGATGAAATAGGGGAGGGGGTAAGATCATGAGTATTATATACCAAAGCCATGCTTCATCATTGATTAAATTTTGGGGAAAATACTAGGTATGAACTTATAGATTCACACGTCATAAGTCTTATAATTTTTTAAAATTCTGGAATAATAATTTAAAATGTGGGAAGAATGTAAAAAATGATTTTAACTCTCGAATAATTTCGAACAAACAAGGCCTAGCAATTGTGCACACTCGATGCAATGCACTAAAATGATCTTGAAGGATTAAGCAAAAATCTTGCCAGAAAAAAAGATTAAACAAATTCACTTTATTGCAAACATTTAATGGGAATAAATCATTGATGCATAATGTAATACAAAGAAGTTATATCTACGTGGAATTGGATTTAATAGTTTCTTAAAAAGATTATTGCCATATATATTATAAAAATGAAACGTATGAAATTAAAATAAAAGTAATAATTTTCACATTTATGCATGGGAACGATATATATAAAATGAGTAGTTGAGAGATGCTGGAAAAATAGTTCAGAATGATACAAATAAAAAAAAAAATCATGAAAATTACCTTCATTATTCTTTAAGCGCCAAATTATGATTCTTTATAGTAAAAACTTATCGACATGAGGCTGCACATCCTCTGTTTTTACATCAACACCAATAATATTGTCCGGGCATGTAGTCGCCTAGACAATGCCGACATGGAAAAGAAAAGTTCATGATCATTTGACAGTTCATGCACTGTGGCCCGCAATGAACCACTTGTTAATTCCAAATAGAAGAATACAACGGAAAACAAAATAAACGAGTGGGCCAATTTGGTTACACAAAAAGGTTTCTAAAAAATAAGAATAATTTTCATTTTTCCTTTTTCTTTTCTGGTCTAACAATTTACCTTTCTTTCCCCATTTTTTTGGTCGATTTTTTTTTCCCATTGAGTAAGTGAGATATGGACCCTTTTCTAGGAATGGAATCATTAAGATATGCCAAATTCCATTAGATTTAGGTAAGTCCTCGCATTTGAGGATTCCTTATCCACCAAGCCCACCATAAAACTTGGAAAACAAAAGAACGAAAAGCAGGGGAAGATTCCATCCCTGTGGATGCGAATCTCACGCTTCCGTCTCCTCTTATCGCTCTCCGCAATCGCCAACCTCACGCCCTGTACACGCAGCCTCGTCTCGCGTTCGCTGTCGTTCCTTACAACATCTGGAGAGACCCCTGCCGATTGTCGTTCGCAATAATGAACAAGATTCCAAAAGACTTCAACCGCTATCTTGCAACTCCCACGGATGTGAGTTCCGCTCCTCTGCATCGACAGATCGCCTGTTCCTTCCTTGCACGCTCTCTTCCTTCTCGCTGTTTTTGACAGACGGGCCACCAGTTGCTTTGAAACTTCTTTGCCCATGTCCTAGATGAGCACGTCATCGATTACCCACGTGCTAAAATCTCCTCTTTTTTCAATCCGTGGCATCTCTTGGAGCTTGAATCTGTAAGAAACATGCGTTGTTCATCGCAGCTCGAGGTTTCATCCCTCTTGTTCTTCTTCTTGTTCGTTGTTCTTCCACTTCTTTTGAGTCCCGCGAGTACCCAGGTCCTTGCTGATGAAGAAGGATTCATTTCTATACTCGTGTCCGACAAGGGTCTTGATTTTGCTAAAGACTTGCTCGTTCACAGAGCGGTCCACTCAATCATCCCGCTTCAGCTGCCACAAATTGAGAGATATGTGAAAATCCCACTTGTGGGCAGGGTTCATGTTGTTCTTTCAAACATCAGTATCGATGGGGTTGAGATAGATTCTTCATACGTCAAGACTGGTGAAGGGGGTATTGTGCTAATAGCTTCCGGCGCTACTGCGAATTTGAGCATGAATTGGCAGTATTCTTATAGTACATGGCTGGTCCCTATACCGATATCTGATGAAGGTAGTGCTTTTGTGCAGGTACCGTAAACTTAAAGATCTCTCATTCTCGCGATTTTCTTGTTGAATTAGTGAAGTATGAGCTTGAAATATATTGGTTCTAGTAAGTCTTCTTTGAGAAGTAGCTGGTCAAATTATTAGTCTTGTTCTGTATGATTCGATGAGTCGCTGGATTATACAGTAGTGACAACTTCGATGGTGCAACTCGTGTATTTGCTTACTGAAAAGAAGGTCTTAACCTTGAACTTTATATTCAAAATAAAAAGGGAAAAGTTCCTTGGTATTCAAATATGATGAAAAGATTGTATTATACCTAGCATTGTGAATATCTGCGATTGTCAGTGATAGCTGCTTGGATGATGGGTGAGCTAAGTTTTTATATGATAGGAAGTGCTAAGTTCATCTCGAAGATTGTATTATACCTAGCATTGTGAATATCTGCGATTGTCAGTGAAAGCTGCTTGGATGATGGGTGAACTAAGTTTTTATGTGATAGGAAGTGCTAAGTTCATCTCGAACTTTGATAATTCTATGCGGTTAGGACTAACTAATGCTTACTGCGTTTCTTCAGTTCTCCTTAAATTTCTCCTGCTTCTCTTTTTCCTAATCTTTAAGAAAGCTTGTCGAAAATATCTCTTCATATTTCTGTATCTTTTATCTCATGGAAGTTTGAAAGATTTGTCAATCTTGTGAAATGGGATGATATTGCTACTTCCTATGAACGTGATGCTTCATTCTCATTAGTATACTCAGTCAATTGCAGCATGACTTTTAAAAGTTCGTGTTATTTTGTTTCTCTGATTCTTAGGCCTTTTTTAATCACAAATATGCTGTGAAAGAATAGTGTTAAGAAGTGCTGCAATTGACAGGTTAAAGATATGGAAGTGGGGCTTACCTTGGACTTGAAGGATCTAGGTGGTACTCTAAAGCTATCTGTCCAAGAATGTGGATGCTATGTGGAAGCCATCTCGATCAAAATTGACGGTGGGTCATCTTGGCTATATCAAGGGTATGCAATCATGTTGAATAAGTTTTTTTCTTTCTGAATTTTCAATATCTAATAATCTATCCGCTGCTACTGGGGTCACTAGCTGATCTTTTTGAGTTATTAATGGAAAAGTGTTAGCATGTCTCTTTCATTGATTTCTCTCCCGGTCATAAAAACTTAAGTGCAGTATTCAATGAACTGAAATCTGTCAAAAGTATTGAAAAGGTTGGGTTTCTCCAAGTCAATCCTGTTTTGCAGTAATTTTTCAGATGATTAAACAGTTATTTGCCTTTGCCAACTCTGTAATTGATTTGATTACAAGTTTGCTTCTGTAAATTACCTATAAAAGCTTTGCTTTGGCAATGCTTTGATGCCTCTCAAAAGGGCCATGGACCTGCCCTTTTTCTGGTTACTGCATGAAACCTGCTACTTACTATGATTTGCTTCTCTAATCTCAGGGTAGTGGGTGCTTTCCAAGGGAAAATAGTGTCAGCAGTTGAGGAAGCCATTCCCCAGAAGATTATAGAAGAAATACTGAAGCTAGATGCCTTACTGCAAGATCTTCCAAACAAAATTCCAGTTGGTGATGTTGCTTCTCTGAATGTTACTTTCATGAGTGATCCAGTGTTGAGTAGTTCTTCCATTGACTTCGAGGTCAATGGGCTATTCACAGCAGAAGACCAGATCTTTGCATCCAAATATCCTCACAGACCTCAAACCACTTCAGTTACCTGCAGTGGTGTAAATGAAATGATAAAGATTTCCTTACATGAAAATGTACTTAATTCAGCATCGCTTGTTTACTTCAATGTAAGTTCCCAATTTGTTTGCTGTATTTCAAGTAGTGAAACTGATTAAAAGCTTTTATATGATTATTTGTATGTTCAGGCTTTTATGAAAAGCTGATCGGTTTTCTTGGTTTACTGGTAATGTGTTACTTTTCTTTTCTTTTGGTCAGGCGGATTATATGCACTGGCTTGTGGACAAGATACCAGATCAAGCTCTACTGAACACTGCTGGATGGAAGTACATCGTGCCTCAATTATACAAGCTGTATCCAAATGACAACATGGACCTTAACATATCTGTAACTGCTCCACCTCTCGTAAAAATTACTAAACAGGGGATTGGTGCTACCATTTACACAGATGTTATCATTAATGTTCTGGATACCGGTGAAGTCATACCAGTTGCCTGCATTTCACTGGTGTGTTGTACAACTCTTGAGATCTATAGCATTCTTGCATCAATTTGTTGTGGTGGTTATGCTTATATATGGAATTCACTAGAGATTAAGTTTGTGTAGGGTCTGAAGGTAGAGCTCGTGAGAGCTAACAGCTGCCATCACATTGACCTAAATTAGACTCTGATCAGCTATTATAAAACTCAGATATTGATGAGCTTATGATTGATTTTGGAGGAAATTGACCTCTTCTGGTGCTCTTTTTCCACCCTTCCTTTTGGCTCAAGTGTTTCCTTGGAAGTGATAAACATTTTGTAACTATGATGATTGAAACCTCCTTGTTGAAACAGGTAATTAATGCTTCGGGTTCGGCACATATACTGCGGAATAATTTGGCTGGGAGCATTAGAGTGGAGCACCTCTCTGCCTTTTTGAAGTGGAGCAATATTGGCAATCTACACATGCTTCTGGTTCAGGTATATTAACTTTAGCTACTATGTTACAAACTGAACTGACAGAGGGATACTACCGCACACCTATCAACAAGTACAGAAGTCTAAAGCTTAACTAGCGTCAGGGTGAAAGTCATGGTGCTTGTGCGGCCATTTATGTGGTTTGAATTGCTTAATGCTATCGGGTGCCAGTACTTCACGTCGCTGTGTGGGCTTGTCCAGTCTCACCTTAGGACCGACATGGCGTCCCGCATAGAAATTGCGACTTTCTTCTTGCATTTGCTCATTTTAATGCCACGGTGAATACAGCATGGTGGGATCTAGAAGTGCCACAAGAAATTACTGATGTTTCCCATTATATGTATTGATTTCTTCTGTTGGTCCAGTGGAGAACTCATTGAAATCACCTGCTACTATGTTCTGTGCAGACGGTTATGTCGACAGTCATCAAAACCGTGGTTGTTCCCTACGTGAACCTACACCTTATGAGTGGATTCCCACTGCCACTTCCTCATGGATTTGCACTTGGGAATGCAAGAATTCGGTACGCTGATTCGGGCATCCTGATCTGCAGCAACGTGAGCTACAAGACGTCTGTTTTGATTTAGTTGTAGCAGCTATTTCTTGAAGCGTGCAAATATGGCCATGTACAGTTGGGAAAATATATGTAAAGATTGGTATAGCCTTGTATAGTAGAAAAAGCCCAAAATTTCCTGTGCAATAAGTCACTAGGTACTTATATTTCCTCATCTCGTCCTTGTATCATGATACATTTTTCGTCTGGAATTCCTCAGATGCTGTATCTTTAAGTTGCTTATGGCATGGGAACGAATCAAAACCTCTCTCTCTCTCTCTCTCTCTGCTTGAAATGGAACGTTTATATTAAAATAGCTACAAAATTTTATGGAATGCGTGTCTCAATATGAATTTTCTTATCAATAGCCTTCGTTGAACCTCGAAGAGGTTTGAAAATAAGAGTTGAAATAGAAAAATTGAATATCGATGGAGAAAAATAACTGATCAATGTGAAGTTAAATTAAATCATACCACACAAAGAGATCTATTGAAATTTATATAATTGCTTAAATGTAGGAAATATTAATGGAATTTGATTAAAGAATTATCATCATAATTGAAATTAAAAAAAATTGAATTAGGCCATTAAATCCACGGTCTTCTAATGATGCTATTAAATTAAATTAAATAACTCCTCGAAGGTCACAGTACATACAATTTGTATAAACTATACAAAAATCCTATGTGACACTCTAAGAAAACACTTCTTTTATTTGTTCTCAAATGAAATAGAGATGGCTATATGTATTACCGTTGAATATACTATAGACTCATAGATTTGAAAAAGATATAGCAGAGACGTATCATTAAAGCCAAAAAAAAATTATACCAATTAAATTTAAGTCGACAATGTAATAGGAGAAAGGAAAGTAAAATGAATACTCAACTTCGCAATTAAGTAAATTATTAATTTTGTTTGAGATGTTGTCTAGGTGATGACTAATTTTACGGAAGAAGCATCACAATCTTCTTTCTTCTTCTTTTTTCTTTTCTTTTTTTTGTGGCAATAAGCGAGGGGTCATTTTATCAATATGCAATCTCTAGTGGCACACTTAGAGAAAACACTTAAAGGAGACTATTGTAATTATATATGGATTATATTGCTTCCACGCATAGAGTCTCCTTTAAGCGTGCCGGGTCTTTATAAATAATTACAACCCTAGATGGCAAACTTAGAGCATATGTAAAAATGTCTTCGGAAAACAAAAAAAAATCAACATCATCAGCGATACTAAACATTATGGACCCGGCAAAAATCGGTGCCTAAGTGAACAAATTTTCATTGTTTCGCTGGATTACCAAGAACGTCGCGAATTAGAGTGCTCTTCGGAGCTATTCAACATGGAAACGTTTGGATTCAACGTCATACATTGCCTCGTATTCAAGCACAGCATCGTGGGTAACGATGTTTTCCATGGCAATTCAACAGACGCATGAATTCAAATCCTCTTTTTTGTGCCTGTCTTCGGGGCTTCAACGTGTTCTTGCACAAGTCCCACGCTTCTCTTGAAACTAGCACGATCGTACGAATGACGACATATGCCAAGTGGCTATTTAGGCTACGATATATGCGAAGTGGCTATTCAGGCTACAATCCTAGCTATCAAAAACTTCTTTTTTTGTCTCGTAGTTTCTATAGCTAGAACCTATACATTAAAGCTGTCCTTGTATTCACTTGCAGGAGCGAACTATTTACTCGACCTTGCCCACGAATCTGGAATCAAACAATAATGAATGGTAAGTGGAAAAGCAGCACAATGTACGCTTGGAAAAAGATACTGTCTTGGACAATTAATACGATGTACCTATAGTGATAGACATAGTTAAGAAATTATGGATCTGTTGTAGTCAATTTACCTAGCAAGGGCAAACCGGACGATCCCTGTGCCCTTCATAAGCCTGCAATGTTGGGCTTCACTTAAAAGCTTGTCTCTTCGGTTCCCATAGATTCAGAAGCTAATCTTGTATAGGTTGAAGTAATTGCTCGATGTTACATACTCTTTATCTTTATATAGGTTGATACAAATAGATTGATGGGTAATTATATATTAAGCTTCTACACCATAAACTCTCCTGTGAGAATCAGTATATATGCAACAAATGAGCTGTAAATATAAATGATTAAATCTCAATTTAGTCGTTTATTGGTAAATAAGTCTCCAAGTAGTTTCGTTTGTTAGGATTTCACAAGCCTTTGATGTTGCCATCCGGCAGTATAGTTCCTCGGAGTTGTTATCCATTTCTAGACCGAAAGATATTCATCTTCGGTCAATACAACATCAAACATTTAAACCTTAAATTTCAATTGTCGGCACGACTGCTCTTCGACACTTTAGACCAAGACAAGGCCTAAAACCAAACCACCACGCCGTTCCTCCAATGGAACAACAATTCAGTGCTTTTTCTTCTTCTTTCGGGGGCAATTGGACCCTCCCCAAATCCAGACATTTCATCTTTTCTCATCAGTCGACAAAATTCTAAAGGACAAGCGCATGATTAGCATCTTCTTTGACCATTCCACCAGATTCTCTCTCTTCCCTCTTTCCTCCCCACCTTTCTTCCGTTCCGACCCTCGCAAATTCAAAAGAAGACCCCCATCCGTCGATATCAAACATTGCCACGCAACGTCAAGGGCCGTAATCATTTCGAAAGAAAAACACGGCACGAAACACCACGATAACCGAAAGAGACTATACCTTCTGGCTTGACTCGATGCGTAACTTTCTTTTTTTAACCCCCCTGCATGGCTAGGGCTAGCAGTCACAGGCAACATAAATAAAAAAAAGCAAAGCGTGCTATGATAGTCTTTGTAGGGGGTGGTTGGTCGTTAAAAGGGCGAAAACAGCCCGGCCTAGGTTCACGTGAACCGGCGACTATCACGGCGTCGTGGACTTCCATGGAAAAAAGGGGCTCTTCAATCGAAAGAAAATCAAAGAGCACAATTCCGGGTCTTTCGAGTTAATTAAAGATGATTTCTAATTTTTATCAACGTGCTCTCTCCGGTCTCTCAATTTGGTCCTTTACTCCACGGCCCTCCCCCTAGCATGTGATGCAATCACTTCCTTTTCACTCTAGAGGTAGGATAACATGATTATATGTGTGAAATTACAAAAAACGATCCTCCTGCTTCTTCTTCTTCTTTTTTGTGCATTCTCGCTGTCACATTAAACTATGTAAGAGAGTGGAGACAATCTCATTTGAGCCAAAGGCCACATCCACACAATGGGTAGAACCATACTCGGTGCGTTCTTGAGGATTAATCAACCCAAAATGCTTAAATATGTTGCATAATAAAAAGGAAGAAAAAGAAGATGTCAACTGAGGTACCGTAAAGTTTCTATTAACTCAGTTACTTGAGCAATCTAAAAACAATATATTTATGCCAATTGATTAACAATGCATGCGTAAATGAAAAATTTCCACAACATGCACTCAATAAGTTTGATGCCGGAAAAGGAATTTAGATTGGAAAGTTAGATAACTAATGATGAATCTTAAAAGAAACTCATTTTATTGGACATAGTAATGGTTGTCATGTGATTGGACAAAAGTGTGTCACACGGGCTGAGCTTATTCGAAAGATAGGTGGCTTTCAACACAAACATCAATCCAACAAAGACTAGGATTCCAATTACTACTTAAAAAGGGGGATTAGGTTTACAAACTGAACTTGATTTCTGGGATGATGACTTGAATCAAGCAATATTTAAAGCATCTCTCTTTGTCTTGGAATATGATCTCTTTCCATTCCCATGATCTCATTATGTCCTCGCGTAAGGACCACCGTTTCCCCTTTAAAAAAAAGGAGTATGATGATGCAAAGAAAAGCTTGCTCACTGTTTGGTTCAAAACGGTTCTAAATGGAAACTTTTTAATCATTTCTTAGACGTAATTTATGTTCAGGTCCAACCACGGAACTTCATTATTAGTGACATAAAGTTCTATATAGTTTTCATTTAATTACTTCGTGAGCGACTTTCGACATGAGTAAAATAGAGGTCAGAAGTGGAAGGAGAAGATGCATTCTTGTATGTCTTAAAAGTCCATCACCTCAATTTTCTTCTTTCTGTTCCGTTACACCGAGGTTTACTTTAACATTGACACTACAATTATTCTTCTTTTGACCTCATTTGTCTCTTAAAGAAAAGCGGTATGCTTATATTTTGTCTTTACACCATTATCAAATTGGGTTCACTCAAGTATGGCTTTTTATTGCATCTATCTCTAAAACTTGACGTCCGATAATCCAGCAGTTTCTCTGTTAAGTAAAGGAACTTGCATCATACGATGCACTCGATAAGATACTTCTTCCACTTGGTCCATTAAGTTAGGTCGATCGCATATGCTAAGAAATAAGGGACGAGGCTCGTCTACCATCGTTGATTTCACCCGTCATCTTTCCCATTCTTTAAATCCCAACACATGTCCATTTCAATATGACAAAGCAAGTTCAAGAGTAACTTGATTCCTCTCCTACACGTTTATCTCTTAATCCTCAGCTGTCCGCCGTTGTCCCCTGCCGTTGTCGTGCCTCCTCAGACCACACATGGACCTCCAGCAGTGACAACACTATGCCGACGGCTTTTGTGCGTGCGTGGCTGCGGCCTATCTAATATTGTTCCATTGCACTCAGGAAAGACCCGCAACATGATGGGCGACTAATCATTCGATGCTGCTCTTCATTTGTCAGGTTGCTGCTTGGCTCGTCTCCGCTTCAGAAGACACCTTGCATACATGCATGACATAATGTCCACAATGAAGCCAAACCCCGCTGTTATATGCTTCTGGTTCCTCTGAAACTCGAGATTTCCTTTTGGGACAACTTTGAGACCTAAACGATAATCGCCCAGCAAAAGTTTTTTCATTCAGATGAAATAATCATAACCAGACAAAACAAAGGACATAGTCCCCTACATATTGTAGTGATTGTCCCTGTACGAAGATACAACAAAAACCCGGCATACTTTTTTGCTTACTGAGTGCTTTGCCCTGCCGAAAAGACAAAAAAGAAATGAAAACATATAGCCGGCATCTTGTTTGATCTAGACTGAACGATTCGTCTTGTTGGAATGGCTTGGTCATTAGGGCACTGTCTACTTTTGGCATCTTTTCAAGACATCAAAAGGCTAATATGTACAAAGTTTTTGATTTTGATATCCTAATATGTTGAATAATAATAATAGTTAGGGATACTTAAATCGATATGTAAAATTGAATAATTCAGTGATGTAGCTGCAGATTATAAAACAAATTATAGTAGACACTCGAATTTTTAATGTTATTGAGTTTCTCTTAATATTTTCAGCTACCCCTAAACCACCCTTTACGGACCTTTGGAGCTTCTTAAGCACGTCCTCAAAGTCTTGCCGTCTTCTAGAAAACATCAAATAAAGATGAAAAGCTTCTTTAGTTTAATTTGCATTACCTTTCTTTTTCTTTTGGTGCATTAAACTTGAGCTTGAATTTAAAAAGAAGATTGCCCAAAAATCCAAGTGTCTTTCTTAATAACCCTAAGTCTATCTCTCTCTCTCTCTCTCTCTCTCTCTCTCTCTCTCTCTCTGTGGGGACAGACATCATTGCTACAGTGTCTCAACATAAATATCAGGCGTCAATCTTGGGCCAGCCTTGTCGCTGCATGTGATCGCCATGTCTGTGTGATTTTGTGTATGCCCACACGGCAACAAAAGCTACTTGCAAAATAAAAAGCCCTTAAAAAAAAGCGATAAATCCATAATCGAAAGCCACTTTTTTTCTCGCCACTTGTTACCTTATAGGTAAAAAGGAGAATATAGTCATCTCATCTTTAGGTGCTTATTACTTCTCTTGTGAGAGTTGACTACTATCACAATTGCAAAAATAAACCCTAATATCCACTCATGCACATTTAAGCGATAACATATGTTTACTAGAAAATACAATGCATAAAAGAAGAGGCAAACGAAAAAACGTAAATATGATATAATATCCGAACAAGCCTATTCGATGTGTGCGTGTATTAAGAAAGCAAATAATGTGTACCACAAGGATAAGGGCAATGACATATGTTTACAAGAAAATACAAATACGTAAAAGAAAAGGCAAACGAAAAAACCCAAATATGGTATAATACCCGGACGAGCCTATTTGCTATGTAGATGTCTTAATAAAGCTAATATGGTGCACCAATAGGATAAGGGCTTATGCTTACACTAACGACTGTTTTTATGTTGTAGTGGTCCAAATCCCCCGATCTATGCTCCTTCCCAATTACTGGGTAAGATTTACTGCGCTGTTAACCTTACAATAGAATTTCACCTTCTTCATTCTCTATTATATATAGTCCACCTCACAAGCCTTTTCTTCCAACTCTTGGGTCTCCTCTTCTCACTTCAACTAACGACATATTTACGAAGAATCACCTTCTTCGTCACGCTCTAGCCATGGACTTCAAGGGAGACAACATCGTCATTTCGAACATCAAGCTCGAGAAGTTGCTCTCCATGAAAGGTGGGAAAGGAGAGAACAGCTACGCTAATAACTCCCAAGCTCAGGTTTGATTTACTTTGCTCATCTTGGTTATCTCCCTCTCCTTCTGTCCCGTTCATCTAAGATGCCCTGTGACTCCATCGTGCGTATACTGGATCTGTCTCAACGGTTTGAGAAAACAAGATTGATCTAGCTCTCTTCTCTCCTTGACAAAGTCAGAGCTTTTGGCGACCGAATTTCATTTGGTCCGAGAGCTAGTCCGATTTTCCTTTTATATAGTGTTCGTCAGGCTTCATTTTGTTTCTCGTAATTTCCTCTAATCCATATGCCCTATATCTATTCATCAAATTCATGTTAATGCTTAAAAGTCTTCATGTAACCTCCAAAAGGAACCAATGGTTTTGATTTCCTGAAAGTTCAGAAAAAAGAAAGAACTCTGAACAAAGGTGTTATCTATCATGCAGGCCATACATGCTCGCTCCATGCTCCACCTCCTTGAAGAAACCCTAGACAGGGTCCAACTCATGACCTCCCCAGAAGTCCCCTTCGCAGTGGTCGACTTGGGTTGCTCTAGCGGCAACAACACCATCTACATCGTCGACGTCATCATCAAGCACATCACCAAGCGCTTTGAAGCCCTCGGGATCGAGCCGCCTGAGTTCTCAGCCTTCTTCTCCGACCTCCCAAGCAACGACTTCAACACTCTCTTCCAACTCCTGCCACCCTTGGCAGCCCAAGGCGCTGGTAGCATGGAGGAGTGCCTCGCCGCCGACCACCACCGCTCCTATTTCGCTGCCGGAGTGCCCGGGTCGTTCCACCGCAGGCTATTCCCAGCGAGATCAGTCGACATGTTCCATTCAGCATTTTCCTTGCATTGGCTCTCTCAGGTGAAGATCTTGTAAATATAATATTCTTAATGAGTTTTATTCTAGGTGAATATGTGCATTAACTGCTATCTATTATGGTGTATTATCGAACATAAATAGACTAACATGAAGCACAAGCTAGGACAATAAAGGATCCAACGAATTTTTAGTTTTAAGCACAAGACTTCGGGAAACATTTTAATTAGCAAAGAAACTATAATAGGAGGGGCCGTTGTAAGCATGGTCATTGATGGCGTGCTCTCCGTAGGGACTAATGTAAGTTTTCTTTTACAATAAAGTGAAAAAGGACAAATTATAAAATTAACGATAAATTGACTTTTTCAACGCTATCATTGAGAATCACAACATTTTGTTGTGACATAGAATAATACGAACTTAGAGACACGAATGCAAACGATGGACTTTAGGTCTGTGTACCCGATGACGTAGCCGATGATCTCGTTTTTCTTAATGGCGAGTAGACTATATGTGCATAACACAAACTCCTTTCTTTGGCCAAAGTACATTAAAATTCGCGACTTTTCATGTAAAAAATTTGAAAAATTGGATGACCGTCAAAGTCATCAGTTTATCACGAGAGATGGCTGTTCGAACAACAAAGGGACTAAAGGGTCATGATGAGAGCTTGGAAATCATCAGCTTTCGAAAAGGATTTCCCTCATGGATTGCACCAAAATGCTACCGACCAAGGCTGACAGTGGAAAGCACTTTTGGACTTTCAGGCTCGAACTCTGGAGCTCAACAGTGGAAAGGCATTTTGCTAATTATGTTTTTCCTGCGTTGGTATTGTCAGCAAAATGATCGTGAACTGACATGCAGTCATAAGTTTGATCGATAAAGTTTCAAATTATTCTCTAGAATCGTGCAATGTGTTGGCCAAGTTTTGGATGATGTTCCGGGTGAAATGCATTCTGCTTGTTTTGCAAACGCCAAAACAAGATATATTTTCATTTTTCATTTCTATGAAGATTGTGAAGAAATGACTGTTTCAATACACAGGTGCCGGAGGCAGTGACGGACAAGAGATCGCCGGCATGCAACAAAGGAAGAGTGTTCATCCACGGTGCGGGTGAGATCACGGCGAATGCATACAAGAAGCAGTTCCAGGCCGATTTGGCGAGCTTCCTGAGATCAAGATCGCAAGAAATGAAGCGGACCGGATCGATGTTCCTCGTCTGCCTGGGCCGGACTTCCGTGGACCCCACCGACCAGGGTGGGGCCGGCCTCCTCTTCGGGACCCACTTCCAAGACGCTTGGGGCGATCTCGTCCAAGAGGTAATTAATCGAAAACATCGCGCGTTCATATCTAAACTCCGTGCTTTCCTTTTCGGGCTTGCGTGTGAACAGTTGCTCGCTCTTTTTTGGACCAAGTTGCTAATGTGGGGGTGCAATGTGCATTGAGTATCTTGACTGCAATAAGGCCATGGCTATTGATTAGGTGTTGCTATTGCATCATGAGACCGTATGATGAAATGTCAGCGGCCATGATTTAGCCCTGTGAATTGTGGGCCATCTGATCTTTTTATCCGTTTGGGGTCTCTGCTTATCAGACGGCCTGCAACATCATATGGGAAAGGCCAGTTTGGCGGGCCACACGACCCCGTTGACCCCCTAATGGAGACATTTTTACGAAAAAGGAGAAGGATAGAACTTTAGCCAAACGACGATGTGATCGATGTGCTGGAACTAGACAAGAAAGTTTCGTTTGGATCAAAGGCGATTATTGTTGTTCAGAAGATGCTACGATGCGAAGGACGAATCGTAGGGAGTCCTTTTTCCTTCGCTAAATTGAGTGCAAGGAAGCATCGAGTATAATCCTTTTCCTGTCCCCCGTGGTAAAAAAAAAGAGGAAAATCTTGTTGATAAAATTTGCATGGTATAAGCCCATGATTAGTGTTCGTGTGCATGTTAAGCTCCGTTTACGTATCGAAGTTTGGTGATTGGTTTTTGCATCCCATTACATGGAACTAACTAGTATGGATATAATTGGCAGGGCCTGATCAGCAGCGAGAAGCGCGACAGCTTCAACATTCCAGTATACGCGCCGAGCATCCAGGACTTCAAGGAAGTAGTCGTGGCCGACGGCTCATTCACAATAGACAAGCTCGAGGTGTTCAAAGGGGGGAGCCCTCTAGTGGTGAGCGAGCCAGATGACGCGTCCGAGGTGGGCCGGGCTTTAGCCACCAGCTGCCGGAGCGTGGCTGGGGTCCTAGTCGATGCTCACATTGGCGAGCACCTCAGCGAGAAGCTGTTCCACCAAGTCGAGCGCCGAGCCACGAGCCACGCCAAGGAACTACTGGAGAAGCTGCAGTTCTTTCACATTGTGGCTTCTCTATCCTTTGCTTAGAGAAACAAACAAGGCTTCTGAAAATTGGGGGAAATTGGGATTTCTTAGTTCGTCTTTTCTGACTTTTCTGTCCCTCTCCTTTGTGTCAAGTACTAACATGTTGCATAGTGGAGTCAAGAGACGAGAAAGCAGCTTTCTTTCCTTCTGCGTGTTTTTGTGTAATCTTTGATCCATACTGTAGTTATCTTCACAAATTATATGTGCGTGTTAGTGTCTCTGTGTTCCCTCTAATTCTATGCCCAGTGAATAGTGGAACACTGATCTTATTTTGGCTTCTTATGTGTAAAATGGTCGGGCCTTTAGTTGTTCCCAACATAGTCTTGGCCAGGATATCATGGTCGCATTGATTGTGTCCGATCTTTGTACGTTGTAGCCTATGTAATGCTTTGGTAACAAACACAAGAAAACGCACAGCGGCTGTTGTCTCGTTCTCATTGTGTCATAACACAAGCCTATAGAAAGTGCTCATTGCAGAGCCGGCACATCAAGAGTGGGGTTCTCTTGAGGTGGTCATTGCATAGGCTGAAAGTTCAAATTCTGTCACCGAGTGATGTTGCTGCTTCAAGCCCTGGCATCATGTCCCTCCACTTCTGGTGAAGCATAGATGATGATTTCGTCCTTCTCTGGCAATCTGAAGCTGACCCTCTTCTTCGTCCTCTCGCTTTGGCTCCGGCTTAAGGAAGAACTAGGGATCACATCGCCCAAATCATCCACTAATTGACCATTGGCTTCCTCGAGTAATTTGTCCTTCGAGAAACTTGAACGCTGATTTGGAGACGATACAATATGGTCTAGCAACGCCGGGTGGACCCTGTTGGAGAAATGCTTGAACAAGTGTGTTTCACTATTCGCCGAGCTTTTCTCCGAGACCGGCGATGACAAGAGCCATTGTTCAAGGGTAGGGTACTGCTCATTGGCATTGTGATCATCTGTATCGATTTCTTTTTCTTGCTCATTTTGCTTCTTGAGTGGATGGAAGGTCCCGCCGCTCCTTTTCCTGCTCAATAAGCACTTTTCCTTCATCAAATTAATGACTGAAGTTGCTAAACCCCCGCCTTTTTCTTCCTCATCATAATCACTTGCCTGTAATCTCTCAGGGCATGATGGTTGCCCAAAGCAAGATTGCCCATTTCCCATCTCTTGATCACAAAATAGAGAGAAATGCGTGAAATGGTATGTGATAACGCATCATTTATTCGGTTGCATTATATCCTGCATTTAAAACGGGTTCATCAAGGAGGGATTGAGAAATATCGGCCTAGTTCTCATCGGTGTGAAAACGTGTTTTGCGAGTGAATTACGGCACGCTAAAAATTTCCATCTTGGGTTGGTTTCATCTTTGATTTCATTAGTAAATATCGATTCTTTGATCTTTTATATAGTTTGTCGGCTATCGGAATTGTACGCATTAACTCATCGAAAGATACAAGGAATTGTTGGGGAAGAGGACAAAAGACACTTGGGCTCATCCACCTCCGAGTCAGAGAAGATCTGCATCGCAATTTCTGGCGACAAACTCAAAGGTCAGCTGAGCACACAAAGTTAATTCCGTGGACGGGCCATTTCATTGAATTGAAGACGAAGAATCGTGCCTTGAGATCACTTAACGAGCACAAGATGGAGATGAGGCCTGAGTTGTCTATTGTCCAGTAGCGTAGCAGCAATTTTGGCCCATTCCGATGTGACAGCTATTATCACCATTTCAGAATCTCAAATCACTCCGAGAACAGCGATTCCGGAGAATGAATCTGTCACACTAAAATTGGCAGTCTTTTATCATTCACATACCGAACCATCGAAAATTTTGGACGGATGTAAGAAAGTACGTGTTCAACAGAAAGAACCGATAAAATGCTGAATTTGAGCTGAAAAGATAATGCTAACTTCCATTGTGGACATATTTGTTACTTTCCTGGATATTCTGTGCATCAGAAAAATAAGAAGACAAAGCATCAATAACCGTTAAAACACACGCTCCAAAATGAGTCAGGGACAAAACACAAGCTCAGGCATAAGTAAAATGCTACTAGTACCCACAATCACGTATTGATGTTTACATGCATAGACTAATTTGTCGGCAGTGCCAACTGAACAAGGACTAATGAATTGTTATGACTAGAATATTGTATCCTGCAAAATGTGACCACAAATGAAAAAATTTAAGATGACATTATACCATTCGCAGCTCTATAACAGAGTCCTCTCGAAGTCACTCGCTAATATTACACATATCACATCCTAGCTAAAGAGATTGGCACGACGATAATAAATATGGTGAACGAGTCTACGAATATCTATGACTAGGGAGATGGTGGAACCGGTTCAGTGCCAGAAACATGCGAAGCAGAATCTTCCTTCGTCATGGCAACATAGTTAGCAGGGGCAGATAGCCTGGCATCCCTTTTTGCATCCTTAGAATTCGACCTGCTACCATTTTGCGGATTCAGAGATAGTCGTCTGCTAGGAGTTCCGTTGGCACCTCCATTTGCACGAGGGCCTACAACCTTCTTTGTCCCGACTGGTCTTGCAGGGCTTGGTTTTGAACCAAAAATCGCCTCTTGTTCTGTGCTCTGCTGCTCATGGTACTTCTTCTGGTCCTATCAAAGTGCAGATTATAGAGTCAAAAAGATTCAGAATGGAATCAAACCTAGCAAACAAGAACAGATGAGCAAATACAGAGCTTGTTTTTTATTGAATACTAAAGCCATGTGTAATGGTTAATCAGCTAAAAGTACATGCATGATCAAGCCATCTTATTTAAGGTGTATTTAAGGTGTAACTTACTCTCAAGCGCCGCTTCTCCTCCTCTCTTTCATGCCTCAGCATGGTATATTCATCAAGCATGGCAAGGAGAGGAACCCCATCATATGTGAATGACATGCCATGATCTTCCTCCCATGCTCTAGTTTTTGCAACCAAGGAATCAACCAAAGCTGCACATAGACAATAATCTCAATATCTGGTTTAAGTGTTAAGTTTTTATTGCTCATGGGGGCTGACAGGCATCAACCTTAAATCCCCCGTGATGGCACATCACATACTTCAATCGTGTACAATGTCAGATTCAAGTCCAGAGGAATCAGTATATTAACTCCATTATGGGGCCAAAATCTAGAAACCCTCAGTGAAATTTGTCATAATCAACTGCACAGCTACTCAATTCACAATGATCAAGGAACAAAAGGAGCAAATCTCATCCTTATTGGGGCAGAGCCAGGAAATTTAGCCAATCAGTTCAGTGGAACAATTATGCGTTGTATTCTCAATGAGTTGGAAATTTTATAAAGTTTTGACTACATGATTTGCATGTAATTGTGCCATACAACAAGAACGATGTAATAAGCATGTAAAATATTACAGGTAAAGTAATCATATATCAAACATAAAAAAACATATTTGCATTGGTAGTATCTCTTATACGAGTAAATCAGAAAGAATGGAGTTCTTTGTTAAAGGAATCAGGGTTAAATGGGTCATCTCTTCAAAAAATTTGAGGTGATATCTTTCTGCTTAGAGAATAACTGAATTTGGTTAAAGAATGCATGAACTTCAGTGGGGTCAATTGCCCCACAGATGAGCATGACCCACCAACCCAGACATCCTAGATTTTCTTTGATTTGGGTAAAAGAGAAAGAGCAGAGTATCTAGGAATCAGCAAGAAAGTCTTGACCAGACTAAATCTAACACGCACACTTTAACATGTAGACATGCACATTAGAGAAAATCATAATATCCATGTGATTGTCATCCAAAGAAGTCATCATGCTGCTTTAAATAAATAGTACCAGGAATTTTGTTGACAAGGATCCGGGCTTTTTCAGCGCGCTTGAGATTTAAGTGTGCACCTCTGCTAGCATTGTACCTGTTATCATCCTGCTCACGAAGGCAATTTTCGTGAATGGAGAATCAAGTAATGAAATCATGGTGCAAATATCTGGAAAGCCACTCTTGGCCAATATTCCCAATCTCAAGTGCTCCTCTTTGTTATAACTCAAGACAGAAGGGCAAATAAAATCCACCCAAGAAACTGATTAAATACAATGAGATTCACTCTCAAAGAAACATAAATTCCTACACGGGCGCATTCCGCAGACATTATCAAGTTTTGAATAGCTAAGAGAAACATTAGAAAGCCAGGCAATCAGATGCAATCACAGTCTACATGATTCAGTTAATTAGCTTTTGTTAACAGCAATGCAAATAAATGACTATCCATGCAATGAGTATGGCTATTGATCTCATCCTAGCAACTACTGGAGATTTTAGAAGGGTATTTTATCAATGGAAAACTCAAGCATGCACATGCTCTGGATAGGTAGAGAGAGTACCCGGCTATAGTCTTCGAGCCAACTCTCCTCTTCACAGGCTGACATCCATTTTTCAACCTTGTCCAATATTTCTTTCCTGCTGAGAGCTTCTTCCCGTGCTTTTACAATCTGATTGTCCAAGTCCGTTATTAATTCAGCAGGCTCGACATTCCCAGACTCTATGAGCGCCATAATTTTTTCTCTAGCGGCCTCAGGATCTATTTCTACGTGTGCACGAGCAAATATTTCTTCAAGCTCAGCTTGTTTCTTAAATGCAATTTCCTGCATCCTGCTAGCTTTAAGCTGATCAAGCCTTTCGACTTCCACCTCGGCCTTAGTCACAGGAATGGGTAATTTTAGCGTGAGTGAGCTAAGACCCATCAATTACTCTAAAGTAAAGATTATATGTACTTGGCAAGAATTTGAAATTTCATATACCTGCTCAATCAGATCCATAGCAAGAGCACCAGGGGCAGTTACTTCATCAACAGAAGCTGAGATGTTGCAGGTCACATGGTCAAACAGTCGACGCTCTTCTTCAGAAGTATCCATGAGATTCCATAGATCTATTAGCTGGGTGGCTAATTCTTGAAGCTGCACAGAGCATAGGCATATTTAAGACTTTGAATTCAATTTATTGGACAAGACAGCACACATGGAATCTCATCAAAACAACGGAAGGAATAACAAGGCACACTACATAACCATTAAGAATTATCCAACACGCATGCATTCATTCTATAGAAGATTGATGTAGGCACATCCTAGATGCATAGAATCTATCAAGAAATAATACTTGAGTTAGAGATGCTATAGACTTTTTATTTACAATGACTAAACATTAACACTTGAGGAAAACCATAGACATTTACTTTCTACCAACAAATGTTTAATTCCTCTTGCAGCTTTTTTACAAGTGTCAGAGGTATCAGAAATCTATGTGTAAACTGACGATAAATGAAGTTCACCCCAAAAGTAATAACCTCCCTTGAGAAGAAAAAATATGCCGTGCGTTTTTCCACCACAACATAGTATTAATGCAAAGTTTCTTTTTTACATTTCATCACCAATTCAATTTTCCTAATCGATTGGCTACACACTGTCAGATGATAATGCTCAATAGTCTAACAATCAAACAAGAAGAGAAGTTAAAAAAAATAAAATAAAAACACATTGAAAAGAAGGTATAGTTACCTTATGCAGCCTCTGCTTCTTATCTTCTTTAAGAGCTAATACTGTCTTAGCCAGCCTGGATAGTGTCTCATTGCTAATGCTTTTCGATTGTGCACTGGCGGATTCATTTAAGCTAGGGTGAACTTCTGTAATTGAACTGAAGAAATCCATCCCCAGGACCGAACATAGATCATGCACAGTGCTCACAAATTCAAGTACTTTGTGCAACCTATCACTCTGCATCATTTAACAGATAAAACCATCAACTTGATGTGACAAGGGGAAAGAGGAACTACAGTTAAGCGATATCTATATTAAAGAATATCTATAAACTACCTCGCTGGAACCAAGCTCTTACCTTCTCCTTTTGAAGTTCTTGGAGTTGGGCTTGATACTCATTTAGCTTCTTCAGTGATAGATCAGCTTCATCAACTTCAGGAGGTTGCTCTGTGAGGCTCAAGTTTCCAGCAATTTCACCACATATCCTCTGAATCTGAGACTGCACATTGGAGAATTCCTTAAGTCTTTCCTCTTTCTGTTTCCAAAGCTGCTCAAGTGCCGGTGCAATCGATGCAAGTTGTTCCTTGATTGTTCCTGAAGCTTTATCAGGCTGCAATACCAAACAAACAATGTAAAGAACTTTAAAACCGCAGGTAATGTCACAAAATAAACGTGTGAAGCAACCAGAAATAACAGCATCTTAGGGCTTCAGTGTAACTGCTTTTTTCTTAACAAGCTTAGAAAGATACTAGCCATGCTACTCACAATTCCAACCACACTTTTCTCTCCAAGAGCTGATATAAGACTGGTGAGCTCGAGTTTGGCATCTGAAAGAGCCTGAAGAAGTTGAGCCCTTGACTTGTCAGCCTGGTCAACATTTCTCTTGTACACATCTAAACATTCCTGCTCTATCTGAAGGAGCAACTTATCCCGTTCCTCATCGCTTTCACCAACTTCATCCCATATTCCCTAAAGCAATTCATCACGTGAGTCTGAGCTTTCTTCTCAGTAGAAAGTAGGAACACAAATGGGCAACAAGGAATCAAAGCCAAAAAGGCGCATCCGTGAAAGGTATAGCACCTGCAGTTTCTGCAACAATGAACCGCAAGTGATTTCCCCGAGAAGAGGGTCCCGACCACTCGCCACCGCCATTCACGTCACTCCCACAATCTAGCTGCGCCACATAGATAGTTAATAAATATCGACTCAAAAAATGTTCTTACATTCTGTAAAATCAATGTAAAAGAAAGAAACACAGATATCCATTTTGCAGGGAAAATTATTCATCAGAACAACATAGGCAGTCTCCGCGAGAGATACAACATAAGAACCGTAACAACCTAGACTCCAGCAAGACTCTTACTTTCTTCTTTTTCCTTTCGTTTCTTTTTTTTTTTTCCGGGCAGACCCATAAGAAGCATGAGAAATCAGATTATAGCTCGTCTCTTATTTTCTGACCACATTTTACCGAGACCCATCTCCTTCTCCTCCTCCTCCAAATTTTAGCAGCAAATCACAGACGATCTCAGCCTCACTTCACTCACCCACCCACATTTACCTCGCAACCCACGCGACGGTTAAACTGAAAACATCACGATCACTCTCTCTCCTCCGTCGACACCAATTCCCACTCCAGTAGTAACTAAACCCTCACGCTCCGGCCAGCTACCGACGAGCAAGCAATCCGAAACCGCTCCCCCCACATTTCACTCGACAGAGCAGAGCCAACGACATGGACCCACTTAGATCTCGCGAGCCGCTGAAGATCAGCACGAAACACGAAAACCAGACGCTGCTGCGAGCAACAGCGAGAGCGAGAGAGAGAGGAGGAGGAGGGAGAAAGCTGCATTCATAACAGAGGAGCGGAAACAGATGGGAATGCCTTACCCAGATCGTCCTCGGAGCTGCGGAATTCACGAGCTTCGTGGCTGCAGATCTGGAAGCGCTCCTGCTTCTCAGCGTCACTGCGAGAGACGCTCTATAGAGAGAGAAAGAATCACTGTTGATGGAGATAGAGTGAAGGAAGGAAACAAAGGACAGAGAGAGAAAGAATCAGAAATAGAGAGAGAGTGTGTGGGGCCCATTTTATTTTTTTGGTCTTGTTTTTCTCTCGTCGCTTTATCGAAACTATTGTTTCGGTATCCTTATCACTAAAGCCCGTGTTTCGCGGGTTAATTACGGACATTGACACTATCCCACCGGGGGTGGGGAGGGTGTGTGAATTGACCGGTCTGTCCCTCCGCTTTGACCCGGAGCCCTTGATGGTTTGACTGGGCGGTCCCCTGCTGCGCCGCTCCTCTCCACTAGCGGTTTTCCCATTTTCCTTCACTTTTCTGCCGCCGTTTTCGTCGTCTTCCCCCGTTTTGTTTTTTTTTTCCTTTTCCCAAGAAAAGGCGTTCAGGTTTTCCATATGTTAATTATTTAGAGCAATTCTATAATGGGACCGCATCAATATTTTACCACGTCTTCTGTCCAGCTTAGAGATTTTAAGCATGTTTATCGTTGCCGTGCAGTGCATGGGGGCAAGCTTAGAGATTTTAAGCTTGTTTATCGTTGCCGTGCAGTGCATGGGGGCAAGCATTTGAATAGTACACGCAGTGCCTGATTTTCTAAGTTGGTTTAGTGCTGATATAAGAAGTGTTGCATGCATATGGATAACATCTATGACCGACTGATTTGAATTAGATTCGATGTGGAGTGGAATGACAGGTCATGTTCGTTCATATGAAAATGTGTGAAAATTAGTCCTAAGTGAGCTATTATCATTTCGATTAAAACTAAGAACATGTCATTTATGTTCTCAAGCTCTTAAAGAAGGTTTGCGAAAATAGAATCGATTATACGTTATCAATTTGATTTGGGTATGTACTAATTCTTCAGCCTTTTTAGCCCAAGAGATAATAAATGCACAGGAGTGAAAGGTTCAATTAAAGGGGGGACAAAGGTAAGGAAGTGCAATTTAATAATTAAGAGATGAGTTGCGTAAATCTTACAAATAGTAGTATATGTTTGCTAAAACTTATACTGAATACCAAGTCATATGGCACCACGACTTTTGCCAACCTCTTGATCTCTCACTACATGAAATTTGTAGAGTAACTACTGATTATTCTAAAAATTTTAAACCGTTAGATAAAAACGTGATTTATTATTTAAATATTATAATACTCTCCATCGCTCTTAATCTAGTCTTTTTGCCTATTCCTCTTATGCTTAATCCAGTCTTTTTGCCTATTTCTTTATGTGAGATTCTGTGGAGTCGTTATTAATTATTCTAAAAACTTAAATTATTAGATGAATGCATGATTTACTTTTGAAATATTCTAATACTCCCTCACGCTTAATTTAGTTTTTTTGTCTTTCTCCTTGTGTGACATACTATTCAAATATTCCAACACTCCTCTGCACACTTAATCAGTAAACTATTAAATGAATATGTGGTTTACTATTTAAAAATTGTAACACTCCCCTCTCATTCTTAGTTTAGTCTCTGCTTATCTCCTTGTGTGAGATTTTATCCCCTTTACGCTTAATATGGTCCTTTTGACTATTTCCTTATTTTGAGATTTTGCAAGGCCATCGCCAATTATTTTAAAAACTTAAACTATTAGATAAATACGTCATTTACTATTTAAATATTCTAACATTCCTCTTCATGCTTAATATAGCCTTTTTGTCTATCTTTTCAATTGAGGGATACTATTTAAATATTCTAACACTCATTCTCACGCTTAGTCCTTAAGTTGTTAGATGAATGCATGATTTACTATTTAAATATTTTAACACTCCACCTCACATTAAGTTTGTTCTTTTTGCCTTATGTGAGATACTATTTTAAGATTTTAATACTCACTATCATATTTTTGTTCTTAAATTGTTAGATGAAGGTGTAGCTTACTATTTAAATATTTTAACACTCCCACTCGCTTTTTTTTTTTTCTTAAAGGAACCACCTCGACCGATAGCCGAAGCATAAACCCCCGAGTGCTACATAAGCGGGAGGACTCACCACCCCGGCAGCACACTTAAGTCACTAAGTAACTTCGCCAGAGCCTTTGCTTCGCAAAGATTTCGAACTCCTCACCTCTCTTGCAAAGGTTCACTGAAGCTTACCTAGCGGAGCCACCACGGCCGGTGGTCACTCCCCCTCACTCTTAATCTAGTCTTTTTGCCTATTTCCTTTTGCAAGATTTTATCCCCGTTACACTTAATATGGTCATTTGTCTATTTTCTTATATGAGATTTTGTGGGGCCAAAAAATTTAAACAATTCGATGAATGCGTGGTTACTATTTAAATATTCTAACACCCCTTCACGTTTAATTTGATATTCTTGTCTATCTCATTGTGCAATATACTATTTAAATAATCCAACACTCACCCTCACTCTTAGTTTTTAAGCTGTTAAATGAATATGTGATTTACTATTTAAATATTCCAACACTCCCTCTCACGTTTAGTTTGATTTTTTTTGTTTATCTATTTATGTGAGATATTATTTAAATATTCCAACACTCCCCCTCACGCTTAATTTGGTCTTTTTGTCTATCTCTTCGTGTGAGTTTTTGTTTCTCTCACGCTTAGTTAAGTCTTTTTGCATATATATTTGTGTGAGATTTTGTGAGATCATCACTAATTATTCTAAAAGTTTAAATAATTAGATGAATGTCTATTTATTATTAAAATATTATAAAACTCTTTATTATGCTTAGTCTGGTTTGGTCTGATTTTTTTGCATATCTCCTTGAGCAAGTTACTATTTAAATATTCCAAGACTCATCCTCACACTTAATCTTTAAGCCATTAAATGAATGCATGATTTAATATTTAAATATTCCAACACACTCTCTCACGCTTAGTCTGATCTTTTTGTCTATCTCTTTATGTGAGATATTATTTAAACATTCCAGCACTCCTCCTCACGTTTAGTTTGGTCTTTTTGCCTATCTCCTCGTGTGAGATTTTGTCTCTCTCACGCTTAATTAGGTCTTTTTGCTCATCTTTTTGTGTGAGATTTTGTGAGGTCACTACTGTTTGTTCTAAAAACTTAAACTATGAATGCATGGTTTATTATTAAAATATTCTAATACTTTCTATTATGATTAGTTTGGTCTAGTTTGATTTTTTTGCTTATCTTATAGTGCGAGATATTATTTAAGTATTCTAACACTCATTCTCACACTTAGTCTTTGAGGTATTAAATAAATGCGTGGTTTACTATTTAAATATTTCAACACTCATTCTCACGTATAGTCTGATCTTTTTCCCTATCTCTTATATGAGATATCATTTAAATAATCCCGCACTCCTCCTCACGCTTAGTTTGGTCTTGTTGCCTATCTCCTCGTGTGAGATTTTGTCTCTCTCATGCTTAGTTAGGTCTTCTTGCTTATCTCTTTGTGTGAGATTTTGTGAGGTCACTACTGATTGTTCTAAAAACTAAAACTGTTAAATGAATGCACGATTTATTATTAAAATATTCTAACACTCTATCACGCTTAGTCCGGTCTTTTTGCTTAGTACTAAGCATGGAAATTTAATTAGGGAAGCAAATAGGGCTTAGAAAGATTCGAACTTGGGATCTCTACTACGGATATCATGTGAGATTTTGTAAGGTCACTGCTGATTGTTCTTAAAGTTTAAGCTATTAGATGAACGAGTAATTTATTATTTAAATATTTTAACATATTGCTGTGAAATTTGCTCTTAGGGGTAATTTCTTCATCATATCGTATCAAACTTGAATAGCTTCTACAATTTCTTGCGTAATCATTCGTCCAAAACTTGATAATCGCAAGGGATCGGGTATGAATAATTAGATTTACTATCACAAAAAACCCCAAATTAGTTTACTCGTGACAAACTTACTTCAAAACTAATTTTTTACCATTAAAAACTTTAAATTTATATATTTCGTGACAAATTTACTCAAAATTAATTTTTTGAAAACAAAAAATTTCATATCGGCACCATACATTGGTTTCCATTAAAATTAATAAGTTGATACATTTGCGATAAATCGAGAGTAAAATTTCAAATTGATACACTAATCAATTATTGCATGTCATTCAATTCAATGCTAAGTAAATTTGTCAATATATATTAGTTTGAGATAAATTTACTATCGATATGATAATTTAGAATTTTTCATAATGTTTAACCCAAATAATGCTCATGAGTGGATGTAAGGAATTTTAAGTAATTCACGGGTTAAGACGCTGTTGCAAGGAAATTACAGTGAAGCGCATGTGACTACGATCGAGGAATCTCGACGGGCAAGGGGAGCCCCCTCGACTTTGCGTGACCGTGCGAGAAAGAGACATGCTAATGACACCTTTCGTGTTCCTTAAATTCCCCTCCTCGAAAAGGGGGACAATTACGTACTTTCGGCTCGGGGGAGGAGGGTCACGTGCGCGTCGACATCGAGGGTGTGCCGAACGAGGAATGGGATCATCATCATCATCAGGCCGTCTTTTCTCTCCTCCCTTCCCCGACGCTACCGGGAAAAGGTCGCGATCATTGCTGAAGCCTGAAGGCGCTATCATGCTCCACATGGGTCTCCACTCCCGTCTCTTTTAATTCGTTCGAAGTTCGAACGCCAAGGCCACATTCGTTCTGAAATTCAAGCGGATTTCAAAAAATTCCGCTGGAGCAGTTTCGATTTTGAAAAATCGACGAGCCCCATGCCCCACGTGCCCCGCCGCTAATGATTGGCTAGCGATTCTTGAGTTTCTTTCTAGCTTGCGATTTGAAATTTCCTAGTCCACGTCCATCATTTTAAAAGTTATTTTAAAAGAAAATATGTGAATTCCAGGAAGAGAACGATAAGGATTTATTGATTTTAAGACGCCGGTTGGTTGGTTGGCTGGTGGGTCATATAATTATTTATTTTTTGGTCGCCTAGGTGCTATTGAAACGTAATAAGGCTGTGCAATCATTTGAGAAAAGGCTGTGTGCTTATCTAATTATGTCAGGTGAGATATCTCGATGGCTTTATTTTAAATAAATTTAAGTTATGAAACCTACATGCGAAGAGAAGGCCAAGCCTAGGTTGAAGTCGAGCTCGATTTGGAGACTAAATAATATTTGACCAACCTTCAAAATGTGTGATGAGACAATCTCGTGAGGTCTCGATTTAGGAATAGAACCCAGTAAATTCTCAACATTGTGTTTTCTAGAATTGCCAAGCGTATTCTTTAGCTGTAATTCCTAAACACGACCATTCATATGTATATCATGGAGATCTGCCGTGAGTTAGCAACAAGAAACTCTCGATTCCGAGGTAGCAATTAAAGTGCTTGAACTCTCAATTCGGTCTCCAATTCGTCAGCTAATTTAGCTAGATGCATGGTACATACAAGTTTTGCCATCCATTGTCTTTTCCGACTTTTTCACCCAGGGGGGACAATGGACATGTACTTCAACGGAAGCAATTATTGCAGCTTCTACCGCCAGAATGGAGTCCAGACAGTTCACTGAAGAACCTCAGCAATTGCCATTGTCGGGGCTTCTTTCGTTCGGACGAACAAGGCCCGCAAGTACATCGCCACAAGACCAACCTCAGAGCGTCGTCGATGAGAGAATCCGGTCAACCATGCGCCTCAAACGCTCTGAATCTGCGCACTGCAAAGCAAAGAAGTCCCTGGAATGGGACTCGATTGGGTTCCTCCGATCCCTAAGTCGATCACAAAGGAGGGAACAAGTCAAGCAAAGTGAGGACCCGATTAAACAACTTTGACCGTATCAAAGTAGAGTTCTATGTCAATTCATACTTACCGATTCGATAAAGAGAAATCTTGATACCATGCAAGACCCATCAAATGAAAGCTATTAAAATGCATAATATTTATGCGATATGGAATGTCCAGCAATCACGAGTTTCAAATATCGAATGAAAGCTATTAAAATGCAATTAACAACACTACGATGTAGAACATGGGAACTTATATTTATATGCATGCCTCATCACTTATTAACTTGGGATTGGCTTAGTATAATTAGATCTTAAGTCTGGACTATGCTAATTAGCTGCTGCTTGCATGGTTGAACACAAGTTAGCTCATGCCCGGTCGATTTGTTCTCGCTTCCTTGTAGATTGAGACGATGGAGGGCCAAGCCCGACGAGGAACCAGAACCTCCATGCCCATTTACTGAAGCGTGGGCCCAATCAGTGTTTCACTGTTCATAAATGTGTTGAACCCAAATCACATGGGTCAAAACCCACAGCTTTACATTCCTTCTGGGGGCTGTGTCTGCGGGTCTATCGTTTGAAGGAAATCTATTTTCAAAAAATTATTTTTCAAATTTTTGACGTTTGGATGACGGAAAACTTGTTATGAAAAATATTTTCCATAAAATAAAAAGAACAATTTTGGATTAGAAAAAATGACTTATGATAGGAAGAAAATCATTTTCTCTAGTCCACCGAACAAATGAAAACTTTAAAATAATTTTCATGAAAAATACTTTCCTTTATCGAAAATTTCAAGTGAAATAATACAACCCATCTCATAAAAAAGAATATGAATAGTTGGGTACTAAACCATGTTATAATCAAATGTTTAAACTTTTAGAGCAATTCATTAAGCCCATGGATGAACAAGAACTTTATCATTTGCATGTCATGGAATCCAACACCAACTAGTTCTTCGCTCTACTTCTTGTGAATTCCTAGAGAGATTGAATTATTATCGAACAAAAAGAATGCAAAAAAAGAAAAGAAAAGAAAAGATAGTATGGCGACATTTGTAAATGAGTCATTTTAGCTTTGTTTGTTTCACAAAAAAGAAAAAGCGTTTTCCAAGAGTATATTTGTTTCATTTTCTGGGTTTCCTATTCAAAGGAAAATTGATATTTTTAATTTAGGAATATTATTTCCCCTTCGAAAAACCGGATCACATTTCTAAAATATGATTTGATGTTGGTGCTTTAATCTAAAATTATATACTTAGAAATCAAAATTCCAACGTTGGTTCCCAAGTCCTCAACATTTAAGACCAAGTTTTCGATGCCCAAACCCCAAACCCCCACACTAAGTCATTGAGGTTGAGCTTGAAACCCTAATGTTGTGGCATTTAAGCCCGAGTTTCTAACACTCAAGCTCTAGTCCTCAGCAATCAAGTCAAGGTCCACGAACATGATGCATGGGTCCTTAGAACTCATGTTTGAGTCCTTAGCTATTGAAACCTCTGTTCATATAATTATTCCAAGTAAAATCAAATTTTTAATTTTTCTAGTTTTTTCCTTCTTCCTTAACTAGTCACCAACAATTGGGCACAAGCGAGAGACAAGCTCACTAGCCTCGAGTGAGGCTCCATCTCACTAAATTCAGTGAGTCGAGCTCGAGCCTCGTCAAAGTTTTGACTTTGAAGGAGGGGAGCTAAGCTACGTCGACGGGGTTTCAAAGCGTAGAGCCAGTTTTCTTCTTGTTCCTCTTCGAGATCCTGTAGATTTGGAGGGAAGATGAAGTGAGGAACCATTGTTATGCGTCGGAGTGGAATTGAGTGTTTTTCTTCTCATTGTTGGTGTTGAGGTGTGTTCGGATCTAGCGCCGATCGGGTTCTTGACCTCAACCTAGTTGAATTTGGCTCGGCTTGGCTTCTGGGCCTTGGGTGAGCTCGTCACTTCCCTGTGATTGGTTGCCAGGTGTTGTTGTGCCCAATGACCGACCGAGAAAGATGAAAAAATAAAACATAAGAAAATAAAAAAAAAATTAAGATTTTAATATTTTGGTAATTTTCCTTATGAAAATCACCATGTTAGACGGTGAAAATGTTTTTTTTTTAGTTCGTTTTTAGGTTTCGGTTAAATATTGGAAAAATATTAACATTTTCCTTTAAACAAATGGAGTCAAGTTTGTAATTTTCCGTACACTATTTTTCTTGCTTTATGTGTAATTAAAGGTATGCTGGTTTTGGGTGTCTCTTGAGGGAATTGCTCCGGTTCTTGGTTCTGAAGAGGAATTTGACTAAATGGGCTCAAAATGTATTAAATTTTCATTTTATTTATCCAACAAGCGTATGAAATATATATTATTTGTAGGAGTAATATTTTTGTTTTTTTGTTTTTTAACTAATAACTTCCCTATGATTAGTAATTTCATCTTCCCAAGATTGGATAGCTAGATTCAGTTTAGTTTCACGGTAGGCAAAGTCGATTTGGCTTTCATATGTTGAGGGCCGACTTGTCCAGTTCGGTTCTCAATTTCAAAATAAAAAACCGACTCACTCTAAAATTGATAACCCTTGTATGTGATAAATATTTTAGATATCAAAATATTTTATATGAAATATATTTAATAAGTGTTCCGAAAGCACCCACTAACAAAATCCGTATTCGCACCACACGGGGGACCAAAAAAAGCTAGGACTGTCAGCATCAACCAACTGATTAAATGCCCGTCACAAACTAACGACGCTTTATAATCATCACTTCTCGCCACTAGATTGAGCGAGCGACCACACCGCACGCACGGGCAAAGAGATTCCTCTCTTCTTCTTTTATTTATTTATTGTTTATATAGCGTCCCGAGCTCCCGGGGGGCCGGAAAAAGGGGCAAATGGAAGGAGCCGGGTCGAGACTGAGCCGCGCCTCGTCCCGGTACGGCCCGACCGCCACCGTCTTCAACGGCCCCGTCCGCAAGTGGAAGAAGCGGTGGGTCCACGTGTCGCCGCCGTCGGCCGCCGCCGCCCCCGCCAGCCACCACAGGAGCCACTTCCAGCCCAACCACCCGGCCTCCAACCTCTTCCTCTGCCGCTGGACCCCCGTCTCCTCCGGCGCCTCCGCGGCCCCCGACGGCGGCGACGGCGGCGGTGGCGGCTCCGGCTCGGCGGAGGAGGCCCCCAGGCGCAAGTATCGCTACACTCCAGTAGGTTTTTCCCTCTCTCTCCCTCTTGGCGACTCTCTGTCGTTTGTACATGCTTGTGTATGTATGGAAGCTGGGGTTTTAGTGTTCTATACTGTGGAAATTTGTCCCCTTCTTGGGGAAAAGTGAAAGAAAGTGAGGTTTTGATTTTCCTTTTGATGGGTTATGGTTGACTTGGTAGGGTTTATCTTGTTTGAGAACTAGGGTTTAAGTGGTGCTTCTTGTGAGTTCAACTCCTGCTTCCAGTCATGGCTTCGTAGCGACCGCTGTTTAAGTCGCGCGTTATCTGGGCACAAGCTTCGTCGACTTCAAATTACTTAGAAACCATAATTTTGGACTGGGTAGAAAGCTTCGAGGTTGTTGCTTCTCGCCCTGCTTTCACTTATGGCTTTGTTAGATTTTTAGTGAATTTCAGGAGGAAAATTGGAAGTAATTTGACTTTGCTATGTGAAAACTTAGGCGTTAAATCAATCGAACGCGAGTTCTGCTCTGACCCTGTTTTAGTTGATATTCGAGCAATGATTTTCAGGTTTAAATTTGTGTACTGGAGTGTGGTCTCGCAGTCTTATCTGTGGAATGGAATTTCGCTTTTGTCTCGAAAGGTTTCGATGGCTTCTTGTTTATGATTTAAAGTAATCGCAATGTGGGTATTTGATCTTATGGTGCTTGTATAGGCTTGAAGGTTTCTTACACATCAAGTTGAGGTTAGGATATAGAGACGTCCTTTATGATAATGGGTATCACTTGTTATGTCAATGTTTAGATTCGCTGTTCTTAGTGAGGCGTAGTTCTCATGCATGTCGATTCAGTATCTTTTCTATCTTCAGTTCCGTAGTTTGCTTAATTTGCCTTTTCTTTATAGATTGCTGTGCTTGAAGATCATACTAAGGCAGCAGCAAGAAAAGCAGAAGAAGGCAAAATAAGTGAAAACTACCCAAGCACTGGTGGGCCTATGGTCGAGAATGACGATATATATGGGAAAAGTGATCATACCGAGGAGGAGGAGAAAGAAATTCAGGTGATGCCCATTAATGAATGTACGGTAAACTGTTGTTTTAGTATCATTTTGAATGTTGCTCTGGGGATGTTAAGTACATCGAGACATCAAAGTCCCGGGAAGTTATCCACTTGTTTAGGGAGAAAAGGTGAAATGACAAGCAAATCATATTTCATTCACATGGAAGTAGGTTCATTTGCTGACAATGATCAGTCGCATAAGTTTTGGGAGTTGAAATTAAATAAGCAACTCTAGTTGCATACATACTTATTTTACCTAAAAATAAAGTGAAGTTACTTCCAGTGAATGAAGGCTGAGAAGGGAATTTGGATCAGAAGGCTACCAGTAACTTGAAAAGTGTAAAAGAAATACACGAATAACACATTTTGTTTTCCTGCTGACTCCTGCATGGTGAAGTTTTAGCTATATGTGTAGAATAAGGCTTCTTTAAAGTGTTGATGCCTGCCTATGAGATAATTTAGAGTGAAAAATCCAGCTATACTTTCTTAACTATGAAGCCAGGAACTGCTTGCCAGCATCCACCATAGAATATAGGATTAGCAGAACTTTGCTCTCGCCTCCAAATAGTGACATTCTTAAAGGTGCGAGGTTGTTAATATGAATAACAATGGATCTGCTCTGCAGAATTTGAGCAAGGGCGGTTTAGACCTGGGTGTGTCTCCAGACGAACCTGAGAATGGTCATGATGACGTCGAGGACAAGAGCGCAACCGTGCTGAAAACAACCACGAGCGGCTTCTGGTCAAGGGGATGAGGCCACTCGATGGGAGCCAGAAAACAGCAACTGAGAAACGGTTGTGCTGTGTTGTATTGGGGTAAGACTGGCAAATGAATTCCCGTCTAGAGAATGACTTGAGTTTGACATTAGGGCATCATGTATCTAGTAGATGTAGCGTAGTCAGTATGTATAAATCCACCGAGGTGATACTCGAGTTGCTCCTGTAAATATTTTGCTGGGCAAATATGTGCTGCTCTCTCTCTCTCTCTCTCTCTCTCTAGGTGTGATATTTGTCATGAGGGGGTATCAATGATCTATTAGTTATGCTTCCATGCTAAGGTGATCTTCACCGGAAGAATTAATCGAGGCGATGTGTAGGCAGAATTGAGAGCATGCTTTGTTTATGCGACAGCTATTTTGCTGCTAGGGAAGCTGGCGGCAGAACGAGTACCAATGCTGTCCGTTGGCCCTAACACATGAATTTTCTATTCTGACAAAAATTGAAGCCAGACCAGAAGAGTATTGAAGAAATGATGGAAATTATGTACCCGACCATGAACCACAGAATCATGAAGAGTTTATTTCACAAGTTTCTCACGAAATCGACGCAGATGTACTAGTGCATTGCACGAGTAAGTTGCGCTTTGTGTGATTCAATCACACAAGCTTCTGATCCGATATAAATGAGAGAGGAGGACGAGTCATTATCTGTTACCTACAGATCGATGACCAACCACCCAGTAAAGCAAAGCTACATTTTACGGTTTCCTTCTTCTCCGTTTGGGTCCATAGACGATTCTTTTCCCAGTAACCTTCAAGACGATACATCACAAGCACACTTGGAACACATCGTAATTTGATTATTGACCGAACAAGGATCAAAACTTTAAGGCATGAAAGTGCCATCATATCCTTGTACATATCCAAAGTGAAATATGTAATCCCACAAGTAAACCGGAAAAGATGAATCGACGTCCTCTGTGCTGTATTCAAGATCATCCTATAAGTTAGTTCTCCTCTAACGATCAGGAGAAAGCTCCAGATATGATGTAATTAAGTGTCTCCACATTGATAAGGGCTCCCTGTTAAACTACAAACCCCAATTGCAGCAGCTTAAGAGCCTTTCTCAGCTGTATTGGCCTCGGTTGCATCATTTTCCACTGCTTGAGTCACACCGACCTCCGCAGGACGAAGAACTCGGTCGTAGAGCATGTAACCAGCCTGCAGCACAGTGCAAGAAAATATTTCAAAATTAAAACAGCAACTTGACAGAGCTGAGTCTCACTTCAGCTTTATCTCCCTCTTTAAAACCAAACCTTCCCAACATGAAAATCTGAATAATTACTTAGGCAACCTAACCAGACACGATAGAAAAGAGCCACATTATACAACAAATACAAGGCTCAAGGCAATGGCAAGTGTCTCCTACATAATCCTAAACTAGAAAACAGTTTACTGCTGCAAAACATGAGGAGAAACCGATTCAGCCCCAACCAAGAACAGGAGAGTCTGTACCTAGATCGAAGCTACCTAGGTGTCAGATATGGACACATTAATGATAATAAGCTAGCTCTGGCCAAAACTATGCCCCTTGAGACAGTTGAAACAACAACCGGGAGGAATTTAAATAATAGCACCATATATGTAGTCATACATAATTCTGCATTTGCTATGATGATTGCATAATCCTTGCCAAAACCACGGTTTAGCTTTGTATTGCAAATTCAGAGAGAATCCATACATCCTAGGCTACATAGGGCCAAACTACAGTCCACCAAAGATGCCAGTGAGAAAATGCAGTGATTATTACTTCAGCATTGACCGATTTAGGCTTGTAACTCACAGTTTATGAACACAGAGGCTTAACGCATTGCAAATTAAACTTGACATAGTCCAGTGGGTTTTCAGTGGGTTTTTAGGTTGTGAGGGTGTTTCTAGGTCAACTCTGAAACCTTTCATGACAAATTTCAGGTTTTTGCTCATTATTCCAGAATTATAGTGAGTATGGAGTGGGGCATCTCATAAGATTAGGAAAGCTAAGAAATGACACCTTATTTGCTGCTATTTTGGGTGAAATAACTGGAACCAGTTCTATAACGCAGTAAAATTATAGTTCAAAAGACATCAGACTTTTTCTTTCATTCAAAACAAACAGACGGGAAAAAGGTCATCTTTTATTTGGCTTTTCAGTCCCTTCTACGAAACTTCTACCTCTCTTCTTTCCCTGTTTCAGCCTGTATGTATGTATGTGAGATGACATGCATTGGGTGGATTTGCGGCAGGAGTAGAAGAGCAGAAAGAAATGCAAAATCCAGGAACAAATCTGAAAATAGTTCTCCAATTAGAAGTCACACTACATATAAAGAGCGAAATGCAATTAAAAATATACCTTTAGCACAACAGCAACAGTGCCTGGGGGCTTAGAACTGTCTGGCATCTGGAATACTGCATTATGCCTATTTGGATCGAACGGCTCATTTGTAGGATCATATTTTTCGACGCCATGTTTCTTAAATACCTGGAAGAAAAGATATGTAAACCTCAGATACACATATAAACCTGAGACTGCTGTGGAAGTAGTACATGTCATGTTGGGTAGTGAAGTTGCCATTTCAGATAAATCACACAGAAGCCTGGAAGATGTGTAGTTGGGGTGCTTTGTGATGAAACCCCTCGCAAAAGAAAGAAAAGCCTACCTCAACAAGCTGCTTCTCCGTCATGTCAACACCTTCTAGAAGTGTTTTTAGGAGAGGCGCTGCTCCGTCACTATCCTTTGCATCAATCTTAGAGAAGCTTTCTTTGACAACTGAGGATGCTCTCCCCAAATTGTCTGCAACGTCCAATAAACTTTTAGCAAAATTCTGCAGACAATTCAAATGAAACTTATTGAGTACTTTTTATGATAAAATAGTGGAACATGAAGTCTATAGCAATGACCATGTATACCATACCTGTACAGCGTATTTCTTGGAATTCTCAGCTTGCCGCCTGGTTCTGTCCATCACATTCTCCATCTCAGCATAACTTCGAAGAACTTTATCTTGCATTTTTTCAATCTCTTTGTGCTTTGACTTCAGAAGTTCTTCCTTCTCTGCCACAAGTTTTGCCAAGTCATCCATAGATAGTTCCTTCTCACTCTCCGATTCTGAATCCGAAAAGGCTGTCCTTTTTGGAGCTTTTCTCCTCGTCTTATTAGCTTCAGGAGCCAACTCTCCAGCACTACTATCTCCTGACTGATTCGAATCTTCAGCATTTCCACTTGCTTTTGTGGCCTCGGAATTTGATACCGTCTCTGTATGCTCAGGAGAAGCAGATGATGAGATTCCATACCGCCGAAACGGAGTAGCATGGAAGGTGAACTGATTTGAGGGCACCACCTGACGGAGCCAAGATTAGATGTGAAACGAACTTGAAAAAAATGTCAGGTAGCTGAAGATTAATGTCACCAAAGGAGAAATCAAACAATTTCGAGGGAATCCTAGAAGACCTATTCTTTCTTTTCTTTTTCTTTTTTTTTACTCCTCTGATAGAACAATATAGAGGACATCGAATGATCGCACGAGGGCACAAACCAGTTGTTGAAACAGATGCTGAGAATGCCATCCATCTAAAGGTACGATCTTTCACCAAACAATCGACACAAGGACAATAACCAAACCTCAGCCGAGACAATTACTACAGTGCTCGACCCCAACTAACAAAATCAAATGCCCAATCCTCAACTCAACGGCGACAGCCTCGAACTCTCTTGATAAGGCACCGCTTGAGCTCAACTGAACAGAGCTTGATTAACATAAAGCACACAAGAAGTCGATCATTCGTTTAGCCTCGCGAGCCGACGGAGTCCCACATCATAACGCGCAAACCCAATAAGGCAATAACCAACAAGTTTGCACTCTAGCCGCTTTATAAACCGCAACTCCAAATCATTTAGAATCCAATCAACCAATCAATCAATCCACGAGGGAGACCGAAATCCTAAAGCGCAACAAACTCACGATAGAATGAAATTGAAGGAACCCACACCAAGAACCGAATACTCGAAGACCGCTGAAGACCGCAGACGCGGACGAGTTCTTGTCGAGTACCTTGCTCGGAGAAACGCACGCAAGCGCGCGGCGCTGATCGGAGACGAGCGGCGAGGGATGCGCCTGGGCCGGAGGAGAAGACAGGAGGGAGGCGGCCCGGCTGGCGCTCCGGGAAGCGCGGGACAGGATCCTCGACAGCAGCATTTCGCCGGCTCCGATCGAAGGACAAAGCTGCGAGCTTTCTGGGGAAGAGACGGCGGGGGGTTTTGAGGGGAGCGAAGGTGCTTGGACAACAAGAAAATTTGGAGGGTTTAAGGAAAATAAAACCAACCGGACATCGTTCGAGTTTTGTTCTTCATGCGAAACGTTGTCGTTCTAATGTGCGTTGTTGTGGAAGGACAAAGAAAAGTAATAGATCGAATAGCCCACTTGGACATCCTAAGCCTAACGCAAGACTCTTAGCTGTGCTTCCGCTAGAAGGCTCCAGAACCTTTTTGTCAATTTTGCATGCATTAGTATAACAAAAGGACTTTTTCCATCAGAACTCGAATTATTATTCGTATTTTTGAGAATTTATGAAAATACAATATCATTATGTCAAATACTATATCTTCTGGAAATTTTTAAGGTTTCCCACCTCAATAAATAAATAAATATATCAATGCGAGTGATAAACTTTTTCAAAAAAGCGGGAAAAAGAAATAGGCAGGATAAGTGACAGATTTCGGTGGAGATGATGTTGAACCTGTTAAATTAAATTAACAAGGAAAGATAGAATTTGCCAATGTATGTAAAAAATGACGGTCTTTAATTATTTTACTTGGCTAACATGAGTTAATACTAAAAAAAACTCCAAATTGATAAAAAAAAATGCCAAATTGATAATTTTTTTTGTGTCTATTCATTGGCTGAACAAGGGCCAAGGAGAATACTTTTCGAATTTGATTAGATGGCCCGTGATTGTTGATGTTCATTACAATGAGAAAGAACTGAGTTTTGGTTTGGCTTGGCTAGTGAAATTAACCAGACAAGATACTAAAACCAAATAAGGGATTCCGTTGCACCCGCAAAGTGGACCAAGGCACTTGGAATTTCGGAACATACATGTACTTGGTTCGATTTCGCTTTCTAATTGGACCTGATAATGAACCCAAATGTAGAATGGGAGACACCAAACTCATTCGGACAAAACTTCAATCCTAAGGAAGGTTTCCCCCGCTTTTTCCAATCCATTTCTTGCATGAATTCAATGCTAATTGCACGATCGAGGGTTGAGTTGATGATCAATCATCCAAGTGAGGTGTCGATCCGTCCCACATGGTATGTCGACATGACATGAGTGGTCAATGGCACGAACTGTTTAGGTTCGGAATCTCGATATCATGGACTAGACTTAGGACCCGGGAAAGAGGAAGAAATGAATGGATCTGCTAATCCACAGACCTCCATATTCCACTTGAGGAAAAGATTCTACACAGAGGCTTCCACTGCTCATGGATAGGCCTTCGGCCTGCTTATGGATTTAATTGACTTTACCTACTTTCTTGTATAAAACTCTTCTTCCCCTTTGGTCACAATAGTAATTGCCTATGGTCAAGCAGCTTCTCCTTTTTCCATTCAAGACTGGAAGCTAAGCAAAGTCACGAAGTTTCAATTTTTACCCTGCTGATCTAGTGAACCTCGAAGAGATTGTGAATCAGAATAACCACAAGATCACAAACATGGCAGAGCTTCATGTTAATATTGGTCTCAGCTTTACTGCAATGCTTCAGGAGAAAAGCTAATCATACTGAAATTGATCAGACATGGCCGAATGAGCAAAACACTGCACGTTACCGGAATGGCATGCGTCAAGTCAATACAGACATAAATCTTGTCTGCACAAAACCGGCCATCCATAGAAAAATTCATGAGAGATCCTCAACCTCTATTGCCAAGTAAGCTGAGTCTTTGGACATCCATCAAGATTATCTACAAACAGAAAGGTGAGCCAGTTGACTTCCTCCTGATGCCAACAATGCTCAGTTACATCACCCAATCAACCTATTAACGAAACTGTCTGCTTTTAAATCAACTCAGATTGTCACCGCAGCCCGTGGAAACAAGATGGATTCACTCTGCTTCACACATGGAGGGTCCATGTCGCTATCACAAACAAGCAATTTGCAGCAAGTGAGCCATCACAAGGACATTGAATACACCAAAGTCATCGCTTCCACTAAAAAAGAAAATTGCTCAGATATATCAATGCATCTACACGCACATTAAAGATCGAATGACATCACTAAATCCCTAGAACCCAGATGGTGCATATGCAATTCATCATATCAGTCAATTCTGGGCACATATTAAGAGTTGATTCTGTAATGCATTCCCGCTTTTCATCTGTTAAACTCAACTTTTATTTGTTTTATCATCCATAAAGCCCTAGATGTTTCCCCACAACTAGACTAGAGAAGTTTCTGACTAATTGCTTCGCTTTTAGCCATTGCCATCATAATTGACTCACATAGCAGGATCCAAGCATAACAAAGATTTGAACCCTGTGCACATCTCAGCTTCATATTTATCTTTTCTTGAAAATCTCAAGTTAAAAGTAGCAGAGACTTAACAAGGAAGTCAATAACGAATACAAGGAGTCTTTGTAGAAACACAGAAATTTCCTCTTCAAAAAGCACGTTTCTTAACGGGGCCATCATATTCAGTCAAGCTAGCTATGAAAACAAGAGTTCCCCCAATTGAGGGAACTTCAGTTTCCAGATGATCAAAATCAAGCCGATTGGAAGATTTAACCACTTCATCATGCATGCATAAATATCACTGACGGAATGAAATGGCAAATGCCCACAGAGGAGGCGATTACACAGGTGATCGATATGGATCTTTACGATAAACCTCGTGGACTCATTTGGGCTCTTTCGGAAAGTGCAGTTTGATCAAGGCTGGAAGCTCAGCGAGTTCAACTTGTGGCTTGCCTAACAATATACTTTTCAACTTCTCGTCACAGTTCACCAGGTTCTTATTGCTAGGATCCTGCTTACAGAAACAAACAACACATATTTCAGATAAGCGATACAGCACAACTCCTGCAAGTGAAGACATAATCAACTCATGCAGGACTTCAGAAACAGATAAAACGACCATCTAACTCAATGAAATTTCACTCAGCAGCACATCCTAGCAGCAATTTCAGCAGAATAATTAACACGTTATGAAGTTTCTCAAAACATTCAAGCAGTGCCAAGAAGCTGCACATCCGATTGGCCACATGCAAATTGCTCGACCCCAGAAAAACATTCACTTGCCCTCAGCCGGACACCAAACCCCATTTGCTCACAAGCAAATAGTTTCGCCCAAGAGAGGAAAAACTATCAAGCATAGCTAAACTTCATCAAGATCAATTCATGGACACTGCTGCCCTAACCAAAACTACCCCCATCGCGGATCACTCGTTTCCAAATACTTCAACGTTCATCAACCAGGTGCCCAAGATAGCGAATTCACTACCACACAAACCCTAGACGAACAGACACGAACCCAATTCCGAACTAACAATTCCCAGCACGAATCGCACGAAAAACCTGAAATACCGAATCAACACTAGCATGTGGTTCGGCTAACGGAGACCGCAACCTACGGGGGGGCGACTGACCTGGAGGTTGTTGGACTTGATGTAGGACCAGACGCGCATGAAGCAGCCGAGGCGGGAGGTTTGGGACTGGCCCACGAAGTCGCGCACGGTCGAGGGCAGGTTCACGAGGTCGATCAGGTTGGCCAGCTTCTTGGGGTTGTCGGCCACGGCCTTCTTCATCCTCTGCGGCAACATTTTCCCCCTTCCTCTGTGACGCGTTTCTTCAGAGCGGAGCCTGTTTTCAGTCGGTCTCCTGCGAGAGACGGCGCGAGTTGTAAAATTAAGTCGGCTCGCGGTCCGGGTCCGTTTTATCATTTTAAATTCTCAAGATTCTACTTTTAATTCACCAAAAATACCTAAAAATCTTCTCTTTTTTTCCTCGTAATACTAAACTTAGGATTTAGATATTCTCGTTTTCAAATTTTAAAGAGAAAATAATTGGTAGAAGTACGTAATAGTTTTTTTTATGGCTTTCATATAGGCTCGCTCTGAATTAGAATGAGAAAGCCATTAAATACAACAGCTCATAGACACCAAATGTGTATACGGTCACGCAAAACTAACTAATGACAAATTAGTTCTTTTTTAAGGATGAAGTTTGGGAGCTGTTCGTACGACGCTCTCGGAAGTTGAGGAGATATTTTTTTTCGGAGATAAAAGCTGAGGGACTTAAGGAAAACCGCAAAAATATCGTGCCAAAACAGACGGGACTTCTCCGGTACAAAGGGCTTACGATTAGAAGAAAGAAATAGGAAAGAGGGGGAAGGAACAAGGATTGTCAATAAGGCAGCAAAATGAGTGGAGCGTGCATGAGAAAGGCCCTCTGTGTAAGAAGAATGATCAATTCTTCACAAATTAGAGTTTCATTCATCAATCTTTACGAAGGAAGACAATGTTATATCTATTTATACAAAGAGAGCGACAGTCAATTCTTCACTCCTTATTTTGGAAGTTGGATAAAAGCAGAAACTTCTGAACACAGCCCATTCTGGAAGGTGTTCTATCATCAAGTGTCATTGACAGCAAATGTAGAAGAAGTTGTTCCCGAAACCCCTGAACAACAAAGACAAACTGAAGTTATGGAAATTGGTCAGCCTATTACTCCCACTATCAATCAGAATTTCCACCAGGGAGGACCTAACCACAGCATCACCAACGAGGGGTATGTGCACAACTTAGGAAAGAGAATACTTATGCTTACCGGGCCGGAGCATCTACCAAATACAGATTTACAGCCAACACATACCTCGGACAGTAGCAAAAAGAAAAAATCTATCCCAACATAAAACCCACTCCTTCAAGAAACAAAGAAAAGGCAGCGTGCAAATTACAATACTCTAGTTCAAAAAGTGCTGGATGAGACGCCACTTCTGGAGACTCCCATTCTAATGACTGAAGAAACGGCAGCATGAGCTGTGGTGGCTAGCTCTAATAAGCCACCAAATAAACCATGAATATACTAAGTTGGAATTGTCAAGGGTTGGGCACACTTTTGACAGTTCGAGAAGCCCAACCCTTGACAGTTCGAGAATTGAGAGCCGTCACGGCTCAATTCAGGCCCTCGTTGATTTTCTTAATGGAAACAAAAAATAAAATAGAACTTGTGCAGAGAGTGAGGAGAAAACTTCAATTTCAGAACTGTTTTGTAGTTGATCTAGTGGGTTTGGCGGGCAGTTTGGCTCTTATGTGGGATGATCAGATTACCATGGAAATAGACTCAATGGATGACAGCTTTGTCAATCTAAAATGTGAAGAGGGAGTCATGGGTAAAAAAATGCGGATTACCTTTGTTCATGCACCATATACATACTCAAAGAGGTTACAACTGTGGGACAGGTTGCGACAGATAAGCTATATTAATACTCTACCTTGGGTGTGCCTAGGAGACTTCAATGAAGTTCTTTTTTATTGGGAAAAAAAGTGGGAAAGAGGATGGTTGAAAATTTCAAAATGACTGCGTTTCGGAATTGCCTGGATGCATGCTCTCTAATGGAGATAGATAGCAAGGGATGTGCGTTTACTTGGTCCAATAACAGGGAAGGACAAGAATATGTGAAAGAACGACTTGATAGAGTAGTGTGTACCATTGAATGGCGGCTGATGTACCCTGAAGCTGAAGTCTTTGCTCTTCCGGCAGTCGGCTCAAACCATAGTCCTATTATCCTGTCTCTTCAATCAAATCAAGGTAGAAGGAAACGAAGATTTAGATTTGTTGTGACCTAAATTTCGGGTGCACCACCTAAAACTAGGTTAATGGATTACTAAGTCTTTAACTTAGCACGGGCTCTCCCAAGCCCATATCAATTCGCGACTTAAGGTTTAAGTTTTAAACATGCAAGAGGTTATTAACTAGGAGTCGCTACTAATCGGTTTATGGTAGGTCGATTAGACACCTAAGTAAAATAACGGGATAATTATTTTACTCCTACGAACCAGAGACTAAGAGTACGGGGACTTGGTTACACTAGAATTTTCTAATGCCCTTTCGGTACCATTTCTTTTTAATTTTCAAAATTTTTTTTTACAGGTAGCTGATTTATTTTAACCTAAATTATCAAAATTTCTAATTAAATGATCCTATTATGCAAACTAGTTAATATGCACCTTTATGACCTAATTTTACTAATAAATAAATTCTAATCAAATGATCCTATTATGCAAACTACTTAATATGCATCTCATATTTTTTTTTGTATTTTTCAGAATTAATAAAAACCCTAATTAAACTATCTAAAAAAGGATAATTTTCTAATTTATTCTAGGGATTAATTTCACTTAAACCCTATCCTATCTTAGAAAACTATTTTTTTTTAAAATGGGATAATTAAAATGTGCGATCATTATTTAAAAATTTAATTCAGGTCAAACCCTAACTTATTTCTAAAAGTGCAACCCTAAAAATGTAATCCTAAGAAAATTCTAATTTACTAAACCTACATGTCTGATTTACTAAACCTATATGCTCATGCAGAATTTTGATTTTTTTGATATGATTTTTTGGTTTTTTTTTTAAAGATAGGTACTTATTGAATAAATATTAAATCTAAACTATAAAAAAAATAAAGGATTACAATAATCGAAAAAATAACATGTTGTCTCATAGGTCAAATTAACGATTATCCTAACCCTTAATTATCACGACAAAGAGATCAAAATAATTAAAAATCTGATTCGAAGTCTTACGGATCAAATTAATAATTATAATGATTTAAAAATTTAAATTCTACCAAAAATCTCAAAAATTAATATAATTAAAAAAATAATCTGATGTCTCTCGGATTAAATTAATAATTACAATAATTCCGGACAAAATCCTAGCGGATAATGCCTACAAAATGCGTAAATATTAACATTCAATATTAAAATTCAAATAATTAAACAAAAAAAATGCTATCAAATAAAATAAACAGAATAATAAGATAAAAATAAATATAGTAAATAAAAAATAAACTAAACTACAAAAATAAAACAAAATAAAATAAAAAAGAACAAAAACTACCTAAGGGGGGGAGTAAACCGACAGTGGACGGTGCTGGGCAGTCGTCGGGGCTCTAGCGGGGAGCGGCTGTAGGTGGACGGCGGCGGGCTTGAGCTCGGGGTAGTGGAGATCGGTGGAGCAAGGGCACGGCGCGGCGTCTGGCAGGGCAGCAGACCGGCGAGGGGTGAACAGCAGCGTCGGGCAGCAGATCTGCTGGACGTCGGGGCAGAGGAGGGTCATGGTGGTGTGGCTGGATCTCGGGCGAAAGGCGCGGCGAAGGGCTTCGTGGATTGCAAGACCGATAGCGGAGGTGGCGTCGAGGCGCTAGGGTCGCGGCTGCCATAGGGAGCTTGGGCTTTGCAAATCGGTGACGGCGTCGGGGCGAGCTTCGCGAGGAGGATGGCGAAGCGGCGGTGGAGTAGAGAGGGCTGGCGTCGCGGTGGTCAGCAGCTCTGTGATGCGAGGGATCGGATCGCGGCTGCTGCGGGCTGCAGCTTTGGCAGCGGATCGGTGGGTTGTAGGGAGCATCGGCGAGGAATGCGCGGCGAGCTTCGCAGGGAGACTGGCGAAGCGGCGATGGCAGAGGCATGATAGCGGCTGGCGGAGGCAGTGTCGGCGTGCTGGACGGCGCAGTCACGCCTGGAGAGATTCGGGAGGCCCCTTTGGGGAAGACGACACTGTAGCGTTTCCTCTTTTCTTTTTTTCTTTTTTTTTTCACGTCACTTCTCTGCTGACTTTTTCAGAACTTTTTTTGACCTTGAATTTTTCTGGAAAACAAAGACAAAAGAACCTTTTTTTTTTTCTTTGAATTTCGAACTCTCACAAAATGAAGGAACCACTCTCACTTTTGCTCTGAAAATTTTTCTGAATTCCCTCCTCTCTAGTTACAAAAAATGAACCTCTTTTTATAGTGATTCTAAACAGCTGTTTTATATGGCATTTCTCGAATTTCCATCTCCTGTCGCATTAAATCAAATCTGTAAATTAGGGCATGATTTCGCAATCAGTTCGATTTTGCTCAGATTTCTTCCAGTTTGCAAAAATTATTCCCTTTTATTCACGTGATTTTTAAATTGCTTCTGCATTTGACAAAATCCGAATATCCATAAGAATCCAATTTTCCCTGCATAATTCAATCAAATCAATTTCCCTTATTTTCAAAAATGCAATTTTATTTTTCCAAAATTAGGTGTTAATAGCTGGCCCTCTTTGAAGGTGAGCTCGTAGAGGTTGCCTTCAAAGACAAATTGAGACCTAATTTTAATTATGCACATGCACTAAATGACTTTTTGTTGGAAAACGAATTCCTTTTTAGAATGCAATTTATATGATGCATGGAAATGCTAATGCAAATGATAAAGGAACTTACCTGAAATTACTTACCTTCGAGGAGGGTAGAGTAACTCAAGATAGATCGGTGTTACTTGTCCAAGACCTGTACCATTCTACGATCGCCTAGAATAGTAACATGGCTTTGCAAAGAGACTGCTTTCCTAGGACCCGTACCATTCTACGGTCGCCCAGTATGGCATTACTTGATTGTGTTTAGGATTCGTACCATTCTACGGTCACCTAAATGAAAAAATGATTTTCCAGGACCCGTACTATTCTACGGTCGCCTGAACTGAGGTTGTCTAGGACCCGTTCCATTCTACGGTTGCTTAAACGGGGATCTATTTTCCAGGACCCGTACCATTCTACAGTCACCTAAACAGGGATCTATTTTCCAAGACCCGTACCATTCTACAGTCGCTTGAACTGAGGTTGTCTAGGACCTGTACCATTATACGGTCGCCTGAATTGAGGTTGTCTAGGACCCGTACCATTCTACGGTCGCCTGATGAATCTGGGAAAAATCTTTAGGGTGCAACTCCATCGAGTGCCAGTGCTTGAAAAGGAATACTTGTACAATGACAAGTATTTAAGATATGGATAGAGATATACTTACCTGGTGACATCTCTATTTCTTGGGGATACGTTTCCTGCAAAACAACAGTTGTAGGAAAGGCAATATGCATTCACAAATATGCTTTAATTCAAATGGGATTCATGCGTGATGATTTTTATCAATCTTACATCGCATAATTTCCATTGGGATATATCTCAAAAGAATATTCCAATTCGAACACATGAGTGTCATGGATGTGTCAAATGAGGGGTCTTTTGGTCTGAAAGGACTTTTCTCTCATCCTTATAAAAAATGGTTGTTTCATCTTGACCTTTGATGCAAGATTTTGGCAATCACTCTATCTCACTGTCGTCATGTCAAACAAGGTTTTGTGCAATCTCGCAAGTGGTACGACCTTACCAATCTGAGAGGTCTTTAATAGGGACCGTAATGTGAGCCTGGTTAATGGCTTAACAAAATGGACTCTTTAAGTCAAGGCTTTTGAAAGAATGAGTGATATTCTGTAATCACCTTTGGGTTTACAAGTCAAGAATCCTGCAAAATGAGAAAGGAATAATCTTGCTCGCACTTCTTCGAGCAATGCTTAAAACATGTGAACCCCTAGGTTAATCCAAGTGCCATAATCTGAAGAGACTTTGCAAGGGACATAACGTAGGCTTGGCTCATAAGTTGAGAAATGAAAGGATCATTAGGCTCAAAAAGTGTTTAGGGGAGGGTCAAATTTGGTGATCATCTTTGACATTTCCACCACTTTCCTTCTCCACTGTCGAGGATTTTTTTATCACAACTCCATTGATTGCAACAACATTTGAGAGTTTTTTTTTTTTTTTGGGTACCTCCTTGTTGGGGATACGACTCAAGTGTTCGATTTTTCTTTTTGGGCATTGGCATTACTTTTACCAGGCACACTGCTTTTTCATGCCCCTATTTTGCACTTATTCTCTTTGGACTTACATAGTATTCTTTTATGAGCATTTTAGACCATGCTACTTGAATGATTGTCTTTCATCTTGCCCCGGTGTGGGGGATGATCACCAACCGGGTTTGACATGAAATGAATTTATAGGCTCAAGTGGGCTATGCAATAGTCAAAAGTGTGTAGGATAACGAAAGAACTGCTCTTCGTCATTCTAAGGCACTTGAATTATTGCGTAAGTTACACTGCAAAAGCGATACCCAAAGATTGATGCAAGTGTGAGCAAAAAGATTCCTACCATTTATTTTAAATTTGCCCCAGTATGGAATGATCCTTGACAGGGGTAATTTTAAAAGAATCTCCATAAGTGAATGGGGCTCAAAGGGGTTGAACAATGGATCACCTGTAGTGTTTGGGATAGAGAAAATAATGCCTCTCATCACCTTGGTTGACGTATCATTTGCGAGATAGCCCTCTTCCTTGCGGGCATGGAATTTCTCACACAACTCACTCGGGGTTAGTGTATGAAACGGTGTATGGAACAAGGCTTGCCTTTCGTCATTCCAAAGTACTCCATTTGACACATTCAATTCATCTCACACAATTCATCAGGGGAAATATGCAAAATTTGCAACAAATTTGAACGATTCAACTCATTGAAGTAATTTACTCATCATAGAAATGCTTGCAGTTCAAAACATGACATGGCAAATTCTATCATGGATAATACTTCTTGACAACATCAGAATTAACTGGAGTGGAACACTCATGACCATGCATTTCTGCCAAGATCAAGGCACATTCAGGAAGTATCTTCTTTACCACATACATGCCACTGTAATTTGGAGCGAACTTGCCCCTAGGCTCCGGAATTGGATTGGACAATTTCCACACCTTCACATGCTATAACACTATCTCTGAAACAAAAAGTAGATGGGCCAAAAAGACAAACAAAGTAAATCAAGTTTTATTTTTTGAAAATTTTTTTGATTTTTTTTTTGAAAAGCATTTGGAAAAGCATTTTTTTGAAACATTTTGACACGAGAAAGCATGATGAAGCCCAGGCCTCAGAATTCTCCTTGGATTTTTCTTTTCTTTTATCAGTTGGATATCATACCGGGCTGGTTTGGTATACCTCATCATGCCCTCAAAACAAAACTTGTAATTTTATTGAAATTCATCAATCAATTACATTTATTGAATGGAAAGATGCAACACTCAATCACTAAAAAAAAGAAACTGAAAACACCTCTCAAAAAACAATGAAAGTTCCCACGCAGGGGAATGTGCAAAAGTAATAAAAGAGTTACTCTTGTGGGCCAAGGCCCATCTCTTCTGAGGGTTCTTCATCAATGGCTCCTATGATGAGATCGTCAAACAAGCTTGTAACTCCTTCCAGTACATCATCGGAGTTCTCCGTCTTCGGGAGTGTCGGCCCTAGGGGTGAGCGGTTCCAGGTTCCGGTTCGGTTCCGTCTGGAACCTGGAACCTACCCTCGGGTACAGGTTCCTCAAAATGAGGAACCTGGAACCTACCTGTGGGAACCGAGAACCTGGAACCTATCCTGTCACAGGTTCCAGGGTTGGTTCCAGGTTCCAACAGGTTTTTTTTTTTTTTTTGTTATTTTCATATTTGAACTATAACATATGTGCATGTTACCCAAAAAAACTATAACGTACGCGCACGTTACCAAAAAAAAAAACTATAACATATGCGCACGTTACCAAAAAAAATATAACGTATGCGCACGTTACCAAAAAAAACTATAATGTACGTGTATACTACACGGTAACTTCCCATTGACATGTTATCTTGATACATTAACTTCGCACTGCACAACAATAATAGAATATAATTAGAAATTTCAAAACAAATAGCAAACTAGAAAGTAGAAATAAAACACCACTAGAACAAGAATGTCTAGAGGTACAAGTTTTGAAAACAATTTCGATTAAACCCTTAAATGAACTCAGAAAATTCTGAAATTTGGACACGTTGTATTTAAGACCTAGAGGTACAAGTTTCATGAAGAAATCGTAGTCCAATTCGTTCTGGATTAAAAGATAAAATCGATTTACTTTTCCTATTCTCTACTTGCACAGTTTTTGAAACATTTTTGGTTAAATAGGCAAATGAACTACAAAAATTACGAAATTTAAATATGTTGTAGGTAAGACATGAAGAGAGATATTTCATGCAGAACACATTTCCAAAAGAACCTCATAAAAAATGATATAGTCCACGCATTGCAACTTACAAGATCCGAACACATCAGATTGCACGGTTTTAGAAACATTTCCGATTAAATACCCAAATGACCTTAAAAAATTATTAAATTCTACTATGTGATAGCCAAGACCATAAGGTAGGTACTTCATGAAAACATCAAAGTCAAATTCGTCCTAGATAATTAAATATGGACGGCTAAAATCTCTGTTCGTAGTACCGTAATTCCAGATCTAACCATCTCCAAAGGACCACGATTTCACCTACCTATTCTTGTTTTTTTTCTCTAAATTTTTTATATGTTGTACCTCAGGATGTCCTTTACAACTTTTGTTAAGAAACTGAAGTGAAATTTCGACAAAAAGGTTGCTTTACAGTCCATGCATTCATCAAGGGTCGGTCCCAAAATCTCCAGATCCAGTCTTTCCAAAGAATAACGATTTCACCCACTTATACTTGTTTGTTTTGTCCCAAATTTGAGTATGTTATACTACAAGAAGTCTTTTATAACTTTCATTTAGAGGCCAAAGCCAAACTTCAACTAGAACATCACATACAAGTCACTAGAACATCCAAGGTCGAGCTTTTTCTGCCCTAAGTAACCGGTTCCGAAACAGGTTCCGATTCCAAAACAGGTTCCGGTTCCAATTCCGGTTCCGGTTCTGGTTCCTAGAAAAAAGGAACCAGAACCGGGAACCGAACCGGACCCTCCTCCAGTTCGGTTTCGGTTCCCGGGTAACCCGAGAACCGCGCTCAGCCCTAGTCGGCCCGTCCATGCCACCCCATCCATCATTCGGCTGCCTCAGGGTGTCCATCATATGCACCTTCAAGCTCTTAATTCGACCGGCATCATGTTCCAAGATAGCATTCACCGTACCCTCATGTTCCAGTAGCGGATTTTTCTGAACGTTCGGTCGAGTAGTTTGAAACAAAAAGGCCTTCATGTCCAAGAGGTTTTGGATCTTACGCTTGAGGGTGAAACATTCATCAGTTGAATGCCCCAGTTCACCGCTATGGTAGTCACACTTCTTCATCGGGTCGTAACCTCGATTGCTTTCGCGGTTAGGACGCTTCGGTTCACTAGAAAGCAAACCTTTCTTTCGGAGAATCGCCAACACCTGAGATGGAGATCCAGAGAGAGGAGAGAACTGCCTTCTATTATTTGCTAGGGCAAATGATTGATGACCAGCAATTTGTTGTTGCCTTTGATCCATTTGGATAGCCGGGGTGCGATTAGTACCTTATGGGCTATAGGTCACATTCACATCCTCAACAACTTCCTTCTCTTTCTTGGTAGAGAATCTTTTAGTAGATGGCTCAGAAAACCATCATTCCCTTATCCCCATCTCAATCTGTTCTCCTAGAGGAATAAACTGATTGAAGCTCTCGGCATAAGTATTGACCATTCGGTTACGGAATTCAAATGGAAGGGTCTTCACAAACAACTTCATCAACTCCTTGTTGGTAGGCTCAGGAGTAATTTGAGCTGCTAGGTTTCTCCATCTCACAGCATATTCTTTAAATGACTCGCTCCTTTTCTTCTCCATCCTCTCAAGATCTTCTCGGGAAGGTGCAATGTCCATGTTGAACTTGTACTGTTTGAGGAACGCATCCGCCACCTCGTTCTAGGTTTCGAGGAGGTTTACGTTCTTCATCACGTACCAGTTTAGTGCGGGCTCGGTCAAACTCGCATGAAACGATTGGATCATGAAGGGCTCATTTTTGACGTGCTGGGCCATACACACATGGTACATCTGCAAATGAGATTTCGGACAAGATGTCCCGTCGTACTTCTCAAATTCTGGCATTTTGAACTTGCTCGGCATTTTGACCTTCTCATAGACCGAGAGGTTGAATGGGAGTGAGCTTTGTGACTCCTGCAGCTGTCTCACTTTCTCCTCTAGCTTTGCAACGCGCTTATCCTGATCTGTCTTGGGAATACTGTCTAGCTTGGCCTTTTCAATAAGGACCATGTCATCTTCTAGCCCGAGCATTTCGTTATCACTTATTTGGGCCATGTTTGCCTGCCTCGGGACTACTATCTCAGGGAGAGCGGGTGGAGGATTTGGATTCACCTGGAGGAATTGAAGTTGAGCTGTTATAAGTTGCATGGAGGCGGATAACTGTTTGAGTTGATCTTCTATAGAGGACATGCGATTGCGCATTTCATTTTGCTCAGCCATTTTAGCTTTTGATCATGTAAAAATAGGCGAACGTGGCAGATCCGTTGTCACCTAAGTTGAATTGGATGAAAATGCATAAGTATGAGGTGCAAATAGCGAATTAATCCATGACAATGATCTATCAACTTTTTTTTTTAATTTATGAAAAGTTCTTACAAGAAGAGAATTTCCTAAAGAGAGCTAGAAAAATAGACACCTTAGTAGGATCAAATTTTCTAAACATGAATTGAAAACAAATTCTCCAAAGTTTTTTATCAAAATGATTCATTGCATGACAATTTCCTTATTTCATCTCTAATTGACAAAGGAATTAAATTAATGCTTGACCTAAATTGTCATGGATAGATTAAAAGCACGACAAAATAAATTGCATGGTATAGGGATAGAAAACTTACTTCACCATGAAAAATCGACAACAACCACATAGACATGCACATGAGATGTGAGGCTCGATTTCTATCTAGATGGCTTAACAAAGTGGAGCTAAGAGGATGATCTGACCGTCGCAGTCTCGCATTAACGTGTCAGGTCCTCCTAACCCCGGCTCAGTCGAATGGAATGTCCAATAGTCATGCAGTCTCGCGGATATGGACAAACACATTCGACACCATGAAAAGACTTTCAGAAAAGAGAAGGCCAACCTCTACATAGCAGTCTCGTTTTGGAGGAAGTATCCTTCTCAACACCATCCTAAAAATCCTATCGCAGCCCAGGTCCGGCCACAGGTTGTGTGTGCAATAGTGTAGTGCTAAAAACAATAAAACATGCACAACAGTTTAAATGCAAACAACACTTCTAATCATGGAAAAATAAATCATTAATCCCACACTCCAACCTGCAAGACAAAGGTTAGCATAGACTACTCCCCTTATACCTCCCATCTGCAAGAACATTTAACACCTTAGAAATGTTAGGGACGTACTTAGGATCCTCGCTGCCAAACAAAAACATTTTAAAAAAGAAAAAGAAAAATTGGCCTAAGTCCACTAAGTGTTTCACACAAGTCCCCAGTGGAGTCGCCAAGCTGTCGTGACCTAAATTTCGAGTGCACCACCTAAAATTAGGTTAATGGATTACTAAGTCTTTAACTTAGCTTGGGCTCTCCCAAGCCCATACCAATTCGCGACTTTAGGTTCAAGTTTTAAACATGCAAGAGGTTATTAACTAGGAGTCGCCACTAATCGGTTTATGGTAGGTCGATTAGACACCTAAGTAAAATAACGGGAGAATTATTTTACTCCTATAAACCAGAGACTAAGAGTACAAGGACTTGGTTATACTAGAATTTTCTAATGCCCTTTCCGTACAATTTCTTTTTAATTTTCAAAAATGTTTTTTACAGGCAGCTGATTTATTTTAACTTAAATTACCAAAATTTCTAATTAAATGATCCTATTATGCAAACTAGTTAATATGCACCTTTATGACCTAATTTTACTAATAAATAAATTCTAATCAAATGATCCTATTATGCAAACTACTTAATATGCATCTCATATTTTTTTTGTATTTTTCAGAATTAATAAAAACCCTAATTAAACTATCTAAAAAAGGATAATTTTCTAATTTATTCTAGGGATTAATTTCACTTAAACCCTATCCTATCTTAGAAAACTATTTTTTTTAAAAAAAATGAGATAATTAAAATGTGCGATCATTATTTAAAAAATTAATTTAGGTCAAACCCTAACTTATTTCTAAAAGTGCAACCCTAAAAATGTAATCCTAAGAAAATTCTAATTTACTAAACCTATATGCTCATGCAGAATTTTGATTTTTTTGATTTTTTGATTTTTTGGTTTTTTTTAAAGATAAGTAATTATTGAATAAATATTAAATCTAAACTATCAACAAAACGAAGGATTACAATAATTGAAAAAATAACATGTTGTCTCACAGGTCAAATTAACAATTATCCTAACCCTTAATTATCACGACAAAGAGATCAAAATAATTAAAAATCTGATCTGAAATCTTATAGATCAAATTAATAATTATAATGATTTAACAATTTAAATTCTACCAAAAAGCCCAAAAATTAATATAATTAAAAAAATAATCCGATGTCTCTCGGATTAAATTAATAATTACAATAATTCCGAACAAAATCCTAGCGGATAATGCCTACAAAATGTGCAAATATTAACATTCAATATTACAATTCAAATAATTAAACTAAAAAAATGCTATCAAATAAAATAAACAGAAAAATAAGATAAAAATAAATATAGTAAAGAAAAAATAAACTAAACTACAAAAATAAAAATAAAATAAAATAAAATAAGAACAAAAACTACTTAAGGGGGGGAGTAAACCGACGGTGGATAGTGCTGGGCAGTCGTCGGGGCTCCGGCGGGGAGCGGCTGCAGGTGGACGGCGGCGGGCTCGAGCTCGGGGCAGCGGAGATCGGTGGAGCAAGGGCACGGCGCGACGTCTGGCGAGGCAGCAGACCGGCGAGGGGGTGAACAGCAGTGTCGTGCAGCAGATCTGCTCGACGTCGGGGCAAAGGAGGGTTGTAGTGGTGTGGCTGGATCTTAGGCAGAAGGTGCGGCAAAGGGCTTCGTGGATTGCAAGATTGATAGCGGAGGTGGCGTCGAGGCACTCGGGTCGTGGTTGCCACAGGGAGCTCGAGCTCTGCAAATCGGTGACAGTGTCGGGGCGAGCTTCGCAGGGAGGATGGTGAAGCGGCAGTGGAGTAGAGAGGGCTGGCATCGTGGTGGTCAGCAGCTCTGTGATGTGAGGGATCGGATCGCGGCTGCAGCTTTGGTAGCGGATCGGCGGGTCGCAGGGAGCGTCAGCAAGGAAGGCACGGCGTCGGGTCGTCACAGCGAGCTTCGCAGGGAGACCGGCGAAGCGGCAGTGGTGGAGGCGTGGTAGCTGCTAGCGGAGGCAGTGCCGGCATGCTGGACAGCGCAGTCACGCCCGGAGCAATCTAGGAGGCCCCATCGGGGAAGATGACACTATAGCGTTTCCTCTTTTCTTTTTTTCTCTTTTTTTTTTTCACGTCACTTCTCTGCTAACTTTTTCAGAACTCTTTTTTGACCTTGACTTTTTCTGGAAAACAAAGACAAAAGAACCTCTTTTTTTTTTTTTTTCTCTCACAAAATGAAGGAACCACTCTCACTTTTGCTCTGAAAATTTTTCTGAATTCCCTCCTCTCTAGTTACGAAAAATGAACCTCTTTTTATAGTGATTCTAAATAGCCGCTTTATATGACATTTCTTGAATTTCCATCTCCTGTCGCATTAAATCAAATCTGTAAATTAGGGCATGATTTCACAATCAGTTCGATCTTGCTCATATTTCTTTCATTTTGCAAAAATTATTCCCCCTTATTCACATGATTTTTAAATTGCTTATGCATTTGATAAAATACGAATATCCATCAGAATTCCAATTTTCCCTGCATAATTCAATCAAATCAATTTCCCCTATTTTAAAAAATGCAATTTTATTTTTCCAAAATTAGGTGTCAACAAGATTTGAGGCTTTTTGGCTTGAAAGTGCAAAATGCAAGTGGTGTTAGAAGCATGGAAATCTAAAAATCAGCACTAAACCAAATTAGTTGGTAAACTACAGGCTATTCAAAAGGAATTATCCAAGTGGAGTAAAAAGAAATTTGTGAATGGCAAGGAGTGAATCAGCCTATTAAAGCAGGAACTAGAAGGACTAACTAATAATAGTTCTGATGTATTTAACAAGGCACTCTTTAAAAGGCTACAAAGTGAAATTGATGAGCTGGGAAGACAAGAGGAAATGTATTGGGGGTTAAGGTCGAGAATTAATTGGTTGAAATGGGGAGATCAGAACACCAAATACTTTCATGAGACAACTATCCAAAGAAGATAGAGAAACAGAATTTCTATGTTGCAAAACACAGAGCATACATGGCTGGTTGAGCAGAATCAGTTGAGAGAGCATACTGTGCAATTCTTCAGGGAGTTATATCAGTCCAATGGACCTCGAAATTTTGAGCCAGTGATAGACCAACTACCTGCAAGAGTAACAGATGACATGAATAGATAATTACTTGCTGAAGTTACGATAGATGAAGTCACAGATGCTGCTTTTCAGTTAGGAGCTACTAAAGCCCCCGGCCCGGATGGTCTTAATGGTCTATTCTACCACCATAATTGGGAAGATATTAAATGGGACATATTCAAGGAGGTGGAGGAATTTATGGCAAATACACATCTATCACCAGCTCTGAATACAACAAACATCTCCCTTATTCCGAAGGTCCCGCACCCTGAAAGATTGGACCAGTATCGTCCAATTAGTTTATGTAATTTTGGCTTTAAGATTATCTCCAAAGTGCTCGCTAATCGTCTCAAACCCCTCCTAACAGAAATTATAGCCCCAGAACAAAGTGCTTTTGTTGGAGGGAGTCAAATCCAAGATAATATATTTATTGTCCAGGAAGTATTGCATCAAATCAGAACCAGGCACTGAAAAAAGAAGTTTCAAGCAGTTCTAAAATTAGATATGAAGAAGGCATATGATCGAGTGGAATGGGATTTCTTGGAGGCGTGCCTTTTAAAAACTGGTTTTGATGAGAAATGGGTGAAATTGGTGATGCTATGTGTTACCACGGTCACATTTAGCGTCATATTTAATGGCGAACCCCTACAGTACTTTCAACCTTCAAGAGGACTCAGGCAAGGGGATCCCTTATCTCCATATCTTTTTATTATTGTAGCAAATGTTATATCCTCTCTGATGAAGCAAGCTGTAGAAAATGGAAGCATTAAAGGAATCAAGCTAAACAGAAATTGCCCTACACTTTCTCACTTATTATTTGCCGATGATTCGATCTTTTTCATGAATGGTACCATCCTAGAATGTCAGAACCTGGCTATGATCTTGAATCAATACTGTCTAGCTGCTGGACAAGAGATTAATTTGAACAAATTGGGCATATTTTTCAGTAAAGGCTGCCCTCAAACATTGAAAGAGAATATGGCAAGGGAATTGAGGGTTCCTATTATTGATAAAACTGGCAAATATCTGGGTATTCCCTCGGACTGGGGAGAGTCCAAAAAATAAATGTTTGCATGGGTACTCGGGAGAATTGGTTCAAAATTAGAAAGCTGGAAGGAGAAGCTATTATCTAAAGTTGGAAAAGAAGTCCTGCTGAAAACAGTGATTGAAGAACTACCTCAATACGCCATGTCAGTATTTAAAATCCCAATATCTGTTTGCAAGACCATTGAACAGAAAATTGCTTTATTTTGATGGAAAACTAATGAAAAGAAAGAAGGCATTCGTTGGAAGATATGAGATTTATTGAAAACTAGGAAAGATAGAGGTGGTATGGGCTTTAGAGATCTTCTCTCTTTTAACATAGCAATGTTAGGGAAACAGGCATGACGATTGGTACAACAACCATCTTCTCTTTGGGGCAGATTATTCAAGGGGTTATACTATCCATACACGGATTTATGGCATGCAACAAATGGAATTTGACCTTCATGGGGATGGAGAAGCCTGGTCCTAGGAAGAGATTCTATAGCACCCAAAGTCATGTGGAAAGTAGGAGATGGATCTCAGATTAAAATCAGGGATGATAAATGGCTGCACAAAGGTATTATTGAGGGTCCAGTACATGCTAATGAACCTTATTTGGTCTCAGAAATCATAGACAGAGCAAGGGAGATGGGATGAAGTTAAAATAGCAGCACACTTTGATGACCAGTTAGTTGAAGAAATTCTGACTATTCCTATAAAGCCCCAAACAGAAACGGATCAACTTGTATGGACCGGCACGCAGGCAGGCAAATATATAATGAAAAGTGCGTATAACTACATCAAGGAGGACAAAGCACACTTTCAGGAGAATCATGCTACAACTTCCTTTCAACCTCCCCCCTCACTCTGGAAAGACATCTGGAATTTGCACATCCCACCCAAGATAAAGATTTTTATGTGGAATTTATGCAACAATGCTCTCCCAACAAGAGATAACCTATATGGAAGGAAAATATTACCTGACCCTATATGCCCATTATGCCACTTTGAGAAGGAAACGGTTGAACATCTATTCTTGCTATGTCTGTGGACAAGACAAATTCGGGATACTGAAATGCAAATAAAAATTTCACGTAAGGGCTTGACAAGGATAGAAGAATGGTTTTGTCAACTCAAAGAGCAAACAACGAACCCTCCAAACCTGCACATGGTGGTTGTCATGTTGTGGAATATATGGAAGGCCAGAAATCAGGCGGTCTTTAGGGGTAGAAAACCAGAGGCGCTAGCTATCATCGACGCAGCACAAGCGCTCCTTAAAAGCTATCATAGATGGAATCCAAGGAAGGGTGGATCCAGAAATGATGGAGAACATGAACCTGAAAATGGAAATATCAGCACAGAAATTAACGAGCCTAATGCAGACCAGAGACAGGGGAAGAGAAAAGCAGGTGAGAAGCAACAACTTATGACTTGTATGCAAGAACACAACGCAGAGGATGGTTTGCGAAATAGGGGAAAGGTGTGGAGAGGAAACCTGAGTTCAAGGTCGGGAAAATGAGTAGAAGGCAGCACAATACGATGGCAAGACAAGAACCCTTGGCCCAGCACCTCTGACCCACGACTCACAAGTGAAAACAGGTGCGAAGCAGAGGAATCAACGAACAGAAGGCAAACTGGAAAGCTGCCACTCCAAATTCGACGGAAGGACACCAGAGAGAACGAGAAATTCATCAGTAGCCTGAATGGAGAGCGCTCCCTTCAAGGATCTGACACCCGAGAAGCTCCATGGTGGAGAACCCATGACGGCGACGGCTCGGAATCTCGAGAAATCCACGCTTCTCAGCTCGGAAACGATATCCACCGCCTTCGTGAAACAGAGAACGAAGCACACAACTTCATGACCAGTGGGCCGAACGGTAACCAGAACAAACGAACCCGACTAGAGAAGAGAGGAAAAAATGGTAGATCTGGAGGAAAAGCCGGCGAGGAGAATGGAGATCGGCACCCAACACTGAGAGAGGAGCAGAGATAGATCTATGGAGTGCTTGAAATCGAAGGATGCGCTGGTGTAAAGGGCAGAGCAAGTAGATCTAAAGATCGAGAAGCTGTTCAACTGAAAACCAGATCTGCAGCTCCAGCAAAAAAACCATCTCAGACATGGATTCCGCCGAAAGAAGGTGCCTTGAAGATAAATATAGATGGAACATTCTTACCTGGTTCGGTGAAGAGCTCTATCGCCTGCATATGCCGCGACTCGAAGGGGAGGATGGTGGGCGGAGAGGCTAAAGAAATCAGGGCTTCCTGCCCCTTAATGGCCGAAACCCTAGCACTTTGGGAAGTCATCAGCTTTTTCTACCCTAAAAGACATGAAATACTTCTTTTTGAGTCGGACGGTTCGCAACTTGTTAAAGCAACGATCAGTTCTCAGCAGTTGAGCTGGGAAGTTCAACCTATTATCAGCAAATGCAAGAAAAAAATGCAGGCCTTTTCCAACTTTAAAATAGCCCATTGCTCTAGAGAGGTCAATTGTGTTGCAGATTGGGTTGCTAAAGCCCACAAAAATAACTATTTATCTATGAATTGGGTTTCATCTCCTCCACAAACTTTATGGGACCTGTTATGTAATGATGCCCCTTTATCGGGCCTCTCATCTTTGATTACTTAATGAAAAGTTTCACTTTCTGACCCAAAAAAAAAAAAAACTATAGTTATCAATTCTTGGATAGGCTGATTCTCATCTTAGAAGCAAGAATTGACTCATTTGATTCCGGACTCAACTGGTAATTGGACCGACTAGCGACATTTCAATGAGAATTCTCTCTATCCCTTCCACGGCCATCAAGCACAATCCATGAAAGACATCTCAATGACTTTCTGGAACAAACGAAATTTCTCATGACAGATTTTCATATGCTTTTTATATTAAATAATATACCCCAAGGATGAGACATGTGTCGTGTGCGGTATATACTTGGGATATTTTCAATTTTTGTTTTTGGGAGTTGATATTAGTGCTTTTTTCTAATCTTCAGCTGCTTTTGAAAAGAAATACCAAATCGAGACTCTGTGCTTGCGTAAAATGCCTCCAATGCATCGCATTAGGGTAACTTGACCAAGACTCGGGCATGCATTAATTGGTTACTTTAATTTATATTAAGTAGTTGTACGGGTTGTTACTGGTACAAAGGGTGGGGCAAAAATAACTTGGAAATATGTCGGTCTTGCATGTATCTCTGCTGGTATTGTTAGTAATGTCTCTGAAATTAAGGGAGGGATTTTCCGTTATTTAAATCCCCCATTATGACCGCTACGAATCAAGAAACGATCGTGAGATTTTGCGGACGAAACAAATGTTAGGCACCCATCGATTGAATATTTTATTGATTGTTGTAGAACTGTGATAAAGATAGAGAGATTGTTTTGATCAAAGGAATGAGATGCCCGAATAGCACTCATTGGCTAGATAAACTAGCGATTTGAGACAAAAATTCAAACTATAGGACATAATATGTAATATTGCAAAAATCGGAGAGCTAATATGCGACAGGACCAAAACTCAGGCAGATTCTGCGCCATCATTCAAATTTTAAATCATTAAGAACTAGATGCATTAAGGGAGTGAAAATCGATCAAATTATTTGACATTTGTTAATGAGTTCACATTGCACGAAAAGGAGTCTTGTATGCATGTTCTTTGGAGCTTCTTTAGTATTCTGTCAAAATCCTGATTCAATTTTTTTCCAGACTCCTTTCAATTCATTATATCGTGGTGTTATAGGTATAAAGTAACAATTAGCCTTATATTCATATTTATCTTCCATCTGGAAAAAAAATCTAAATGGGGTGCTTTGCAAGATTCATTATTTTTTTCATTAATCTTATGAAATTCGAGGTGCAAAACCTCACACGATCAACCGGCTTTGGAGGGTGTCATCGAAATTGTATAACGTGATGTGGTGATAAAGTATCATGCATCTGTTAAATTTCTTGTTCAATAGAAAGGTTATGCTCTGTTTCCAATGGAATCATAAATGATCAACATAAAATTAAGGGTTGAACTTTATTTCTTGAGCATCGCGCGCACTTGAAAAACCCTAACAAATCCCCCACGAATTGGCCATACTCCCACGCCATCTCTGGGAATCGCAGCCACACAAATGCCGCCCCCATCCCTTCCTTCCTTTCCCTCTCTTTTTCCTTCTTTTTTCTTCTTCTTTTTCTCGGCTTTTGATGAAGAACCGCGGGACGACAAGGGGTACGCAGGATGCAACAGTGTTGGGGAGGTTCGGGTCGGTCAGATCTTTTAATTCTTTAATCCTTTTCTATTTTATTTTTCCAGAAATTGAAAAGAGAAAGAGAGAAACGATTTTCCAATATGGGAAAAAGGGGGAAGAGGACGGAGGATCCCCACCAGGGCATTTTGGCCAATGGGGGGTTTTTTTGCCTTTAGGGGGGCCAGCTGTTCCTTCCCCTATCGAGCCCTGCACCACCACCCTCCCCTTCCTCACCTTGTTCTCCGTCATTGTATTTGTCTCCCAACACCATCACTACAAAAAACGGCTCGTATTCATTTATATTTATTGAGCAAATTTAATAAACAAATTTTAAATGACTTAATACACTGGCGGTACACATCATGAAAATTAATCTCTTTGTTAAACATTACGGTATTTTCGAATCGGGGATTAGTTCTTGTGCAAGAGTAGTTGCTGTAAATTATAATTTCAGTTGTCTTGATTATCCTAAGTTTGTGCAGGCAAAAACCATTATGTGAACATTTACCTTGAAATATAAGCTAAGCTGAACACAAATCACTCCATCGGATCGGACGCACATGTCAAAACTACTAGCCCGAAATGAAATTTGCAAGAGAAATTCCAACACCCCTTATATACTAAGATACTTTATACTAAGGCAAGACGTGAGTAAAATAAGAGACTTCCCAAAGAAAAAAGAAGGAAAAAAAGGAAAATATATATGGTCCCACTATAAAATAAGGAAAAAATCCCAAGAGCGAAATAATGCCATAGACCGAACAACGAACTGGATGGAAGGCTTAACTTGTGCATGGACCAAGCTCAGCAAGATGCCTATGTTCAAAGAAGGCATGAGAAGAAAGGAAATTTATGGTAATTAGTTTTTACTCATAAAGAGCATGGCCGAAGATGTTTCTATAAGTTTATTGTTTTGAAGACCAAGGTTTAGGATAAACTTTACACTATGGAGATAGGTGAATTCGGCCGGCCTTCGACTATTCATATAACTTCGTATATTGACATGACCCACCGGTCGTACAAATGTCCCACGTTGATTTAATGAAACATAATATTAAGCATGTTCCACCCAAAGATTTACTCTTTGAATAGAAAAAATAGTTGATCCTATACACAGATTTCAGGGTTGATCCTTCAAGACATAATTCTTCTGCATATGAATCAATTAACGACTTTGATTGAATGAGTGAAAGCTAGTCTTCACTTCTAATTCTTCATGCACATATAAAGTTGCGCACATGGGAAGATGGAAAAGGTTTCCGTAAAGGTTGATGGCACTTGCTTCATTTTTCTTTTCTATTTTTCGCTTCTTCTTTTCTTTAAGTCATGTTCTTGACAAATCATATTATTCAGCTTCTCAATTCAAATGATATACAGTTGCACCAAGAAATATGGAGAGAAGACATTAGAAACAAGCCTTCATAAGGGAAATGACATTTCAAGCTGTCCGGTGATATTTTTATTAACTGAATTTACAATGCTAGTTTACAGAAATGACTCCTCAAACAATATCATTGTCCATGAAATTTGATGGCCTTCCCCTTTGGCTTCTCCATCCACTCGGTTGCTATTCTCTCCAGCATTCCCACCTCCCATAAGCCATTTGGGCCTTCCCATTTCAAATGCAATGTATGCCATCGAAATGCTACTTACGAATCCAAATAGCCTATCCACGCTATTTTTTATTTGAACCAACTCTCATGCCCTTCACCGTCGAAAGCTGATGAGGATGACGGCAGAGGAGACTGAGCATCATCGGGGCATGCTTTTGGCAATGGAGTTCCACATAAGCCTAGTTTCCCACTAAACGAGTCACTTGCAAATGTGCTCAATTGCTTATCTTGTGCAATTCGACTAGTAAGTTGGTTCTTTGAGAGGTTCAACTACCCAAGGGAAGCCAAATTTCCCAATTTTCCAAGAATCACTACACTTACCTAGTTTGAAGATAGATCAAGCCATCCAAGATTAGTGAAGTTCCTTAGAGTCGGTGGGACGGAACTCGTAAGATGCTTCTGAGAAAAGTTGAGTCTTATGAGAGAGTGAAGATGTCCGATAACTTCAAGGATATTCCCTTGGAAAGAGTTGTATGACAAGTCAATAATTGTGAGGAAGGTCAAGATCCTCACTAGCTCAACTTCTAGCCCTTTCATCATCACGGCCACCGAATTTTCGTATGTCCCCGATCCGACAAATCATGTCATATACAATGATGTGTCTTGCACATTGTCGCCATTCATCATGCCTTTAAGGTTCATTATCAAATTGGTTGGCAAAGGGTCGCTAAAGCTGTTGTTGGAGAGGTCTAAAATGTATAACTTGGGAAAGAGGTGAGCTTCCTTGAGAATATCCAAAAGACCCTTCAAATTGTTGGACCTTAAAACGAGAATTTTTAGTTTTGTGAGTGTTTCCAACCATCTTGGAAATGTATCATCTATCTGATTGTGGCTAAGATCTGGAACTTCCAGATATCTACATTCAACGAGCGATTGGGGCAATGTGCCGTCAAATCGATTTCGACTCAAGTCAAGAGTCATCAAGCCACTTCTCAAAGGAAAAAAAAATTGAGGAATTGTACCCTTGAGGTATTTCATTTACAAGTTCAAAACTGATAGGTTGGTGCTAAAATTTGTTAAGCACCAAGGCAAGCTACCTGTTAAGTTATTGTTGGACAAGTCAATGATCTCAAACTCAATGGCATTGCATTTCAAAGAGGGGATCTTTCCGGTTATCTCATTACTTGCAATGGAATAATAATATGTAACAGGAGATGAAAGTGGAATTGGCCCTCCAAACTTGTTGTCGGACAAATCTATAATAGCTAATGAGCTGTTTGAGAAAAACTATGTGGGCCACTATCCAATGAAATTGTTGATGGAAATACATAAACTTTGAAGAGTAAGGAAGGGGAGTCCAAAGGTAGTTAGGTTGATTGTACCATGAAATTTGTTTGATTGCAAATCAAGGTCATATAGTTGCGGTGCTTCCAGCCAATGTGGGAAGACACCATGGAACTTGTTGTGACCAAGAACTAGTGTTGATAAGTTCATGCATTTGACTAGGGAGCGTGGTAATTATCCTTGCACATTATTATTACTTAATTTTAGATTCTCGAGATTAGTTATATTACCAAAACATAATGGAATATTCCCAGAGAAATTATTATTAGACAATTGTAACTCTTGGAGGGAACTACATTGACAAATCAAAGAGGGGATCTCACCGATGAAGCCATTGTTGGAGGCATAAAAGTGTAAAGTAGAAGGTGGAGGAATGAGGAGTGATCCACGAAATGAGTTGTTCTCAAAGTAAATATACAACAATCGCTTCCGGGACAATTGTTGTATACCTCCCTCCATAAGGTTAGAAGAAGGATCTAAAGTTTCCAACGTATCACGGCTTTATTTCCCAAAACCACATTGGGATCTTCCCACTAATCCTATTTAAAGAGAGGCTTAATGATGTTAATCTTTTCAATAAATTCAAGAAATAGGGAAACTTGATCAAGTTGCAAGAAGACAAGCTCAACCTTTCAAGCTTCGAGAATGTATACTTCTATGTATTGTAGATTAGATTTAGTTCCTGAGAAACCATAAGCACACGGAGATTTTTAAGCTTTGTAAAGATCTCAAACTCCATAATCTCACTAAAATTATTAACATATATATATATATATATATATATATATATATATATATATATATAACCTCGAGTTGCTTGAGATCTGCTAATGATGATGGGATGTGTCCTGTGAATTTGCACTCTGAAAGATCTAAAATTGTTAAATTCTTCACGCTACTAATTGAATCGGGTATTTCTCCCAAAAAAGCTCGTACTCTAAAGAGACAAAAACTCAAAAGGACTATTCTAATTGGATTTAGGAAGAATCCCATACAAGTTATCATTGTGATGTATATCGAGAGTAGTGAGGCTTGGTAATCAAAAAATAGTATCCGGAAATATCCCTTGTAAGTGAAAAAAACCAATGCTTAGATATATCAAAGAAGAAGACAAATTTGCAAAGAACTTTGACGAAACCATGGACATGTCTACTGCATCGAAACAAGCTTCCTCAACTTTGTTAGATTTTGAACAAGCATTGTGAAGGTCGAATTTTCCACCCTGAGAGAATAGAACATGTATGTGTCTAAAAAATCATTGTAAGAGAGATCAAGTGACACCAATTGGGAAAGGCCAGAGATTTCACTGGAAACAAAACCCTAAAAGTGTGAATGAGAGAGATTTAAATGTGTCAATTTGGCAAATCTCAGATTAGGTGACATGTGTGAGCCAACAAAGTTATTACCAGAAAGGTTGAGGCTTTGAAGATGCTGAAGGAGAAAGAGGGAGCTAGTGGACTAGAGAGTACTACAAACCCAACTGCAAGTAAGATCGAGACCGATGACGTTATCGATGACATCTTCACAAGTGATATCGTCCCATGAGCAGCAATCCACGCTCTTGTTCCATGAGTTTGTCTTTGGAAAAGATATGACATGGTCATGCACATCACAAAAGTTTGATACTTCCCTATTGAGTTCGAAGAAATTCTTAAAATGGAGCAAGACATCACGTTGGTCAGGAGGGCACTAGGACGAAGCAAATCAAATGGAGGAATGTAAAAAAAAATTGAAATAGAGGAGGTAGAGGATTCGATGCCACTTCATTTTGCAATTTAGGATGCTAGTGAGTTTATTACTGGTGGAGAGAGTGTTCCCACTTATATAGCCCTTTTGTAGTGTGAAGTGATCACATGAACCTTCTTTTAAAGGTCAAAGTCAAAGTCTTCTTAAAATGAAATGATCAAATCATGAAATCTCCATGGGAAAGCTTTGGTTGGGTTAGTTGAGTGTGGAAAATTATTAGTGCCATAGAATTTTCAATGAAAAACTCTTCTTGAAAATTAATCTCTCCGTTACTCGCTAACGATTAATTTAAATGAAATGCTTATCAAGTATTTTACTACTACAATTATGAGAAAAGGGGAAGAAAATACGCAATCCGGTATAAATCAAAATCTTCATGAAATGATATTACTGGGGTTACATATTTGGTATTTTTTTTTTTATTGTCTTGGCCGGGTTTGTTAGGCGTGAAAAAATTAGTGCCATAAAATTTCTAAGTAAAAGTCTTCTTGAAACATTCTTTTGCACATGATGTTGTGCCACATGTATACATTTTTTGTCACAGCACTAACAACTCAATTTGACAACTTGACGAATTTGAGTTTCCTATATTCTTTAATCGCAATTTTCGTTGGTATTTGTAAATGAGCTAAAGAACAACAAAAGCGTATTCTTTATATTTCATTTGCTAGTAGAGAGAATTAGGGAGATTGTAATGTCGATTCATCCATTAACAACACAGATAAAAATTTTGGCTACCAAAATTTACTAATTCTTTACTAAAAGCTCTAAAGCTTTTAGTAGGATTATTAGGAAATTTTTATCGTGATAAAATTATAACTTTCAATCTTGTCAAAAAGATCACGATTGGTTTCTTACATGACTTATGGTGCGTTTGACTCAGCTTTCTCAAAAGATTTTTGGACTCCGTAGCCCCTAGAGGAAATGTTGGGGTATTTGGCAAGCCTTTCAAAGTAACATTTGTAGAATGTTGAAATTAGGGTTAAATAATTTTTCTTCCAAAGCTATCCACACCAATTCTTAAATTTTTTGATTTTGCTCCTCATTGTTATTTTTCATCTTCTTTGCAAGGGTGGTCGGCAAGGTTGTGCAACCCACAAGATGGCCACCTGAGGTTGCGCGATTGCCTAGGCGATGATTGCCCAAGGTCACGAGAACTCAGACCTCGTTGCCTGGGGTCGAGGTCGTGTGACCCTAGGGCTCTTGTGACCTTAGTGGCCCTTGCTTGGGTCATGCGACCCTTATAAGGGGTTGCTTGGGGTCATGCGTCCTTGTCTGCCAATGCTAGATCTAGCTTGCTAGTGGCCCGAACCCTTCATCAGAGCTAGGGAAATGTTTGATTTCTTTTTAATAAAAAAATTACTATCAAAACTTTTTGAGAATTTTTTTTTATCATATACTATTTCACTCAAAGTTGTTTTACAAATGAGTTTTTACCAAACGCAATTTATATTTCCCAAAGGGCTTTGGCTTTCGATGTTTGCATTGTATCCAAAACCATTTTTAAAGTCGAACCAAACCCATCCTTAATGTGCTCATTATACTAGGTGGTTGGATTATTGTAAATCATTTTTAACGTGTAATAAAAAGTCTTAGGAGGTGTCAGGGCACTAAATTGAACATTTACTTTTTGGTTATGTAAATGTCATGGGTCGATCGACTCCGAACGATCACACACCCGTGTGGCCTTAGGATTTGATCCCACGTCAGCCTTATGCACACACACTCGAACATAAGGATTGTATGGAGTAAAGGAGCGAGTATATTTACTTGCGAACAAGCTGAATACAATGAGAGGGGAGGGTCCTCTATTTATACAAGTTCGGATTTCACCCCAATCATTGATCCCCTCTTTGATCCAACAGTGGTATTTGAATCTATACCATCATTACAAGTCTGTACATTAGGCTACTTGATGGCTTTAGGCCTGGGGAAGGCTCGAGGGGTGTGTGTCAGAAGAAATAGTAGGGCCGTCTGACATAGGCAGGTGAACGGTCACCAGCTTGATTCTGACGTTGCGCATGGGTCGGCCTTGCGTCGATCATGGGTTGTTCACAGATTGTTCATGGGCAGCTCATGGGTTGGCCCTTGTATGGACACAGCCCTATTACTTGGACGGTCTTGGATCATGCTCGTCCTTGGGCCGTGTCAATCTCCCCCACCTATTCGGGCGACGCCCTCATTGCGTTCTTGGCATGGAATGCATCAATGTGCTTCTTAAACTGCCACAGAGCCTTTGACAGTTCCTAACTCGCTTCACTCTCTAAGAGGCCCTTCCATTGGACCAAGTACTCTTTCCTTGGTGCATAATATCTTTTCCGTATGACTCGGTTCACCATAATGCATTCGATGTCCCGATCATATGAGATTTTCGCCTCGAGGGGTGCCCGTTGCGATTAGCCTCGGTTTGGGTCCTCTTGATCTGCATGGAAAGGTTTGAGCATACTCACATGGAACACATGGTATATTTTAAGTTTGGCCGGTAAGTCCAGCTTGTATGCAACCTTCCCGATCCGTTGCAACACTCGGCTTTGTAGTGACTGATAAGCCCTTTATGCACATCTCAGCACCGAATGACCAAGTGTAGCTTAGCCTGCATTAGGTCTCCAACTTGGAACTCCACATGCTGTTGCTTTCTATCGGTCCATTTCTTCATGTGTTTTGTGGCTTTATGTAGGCACGCTTGCACCAAGTCCGCTTGTTCACCGCATTCCTTCGCAAACTTATACGTTGACGGATTACTCCCTCAGTAGTCCGAGGAAACCGCACTCGGTGTGAATGGTTGTTGCCTTGTCATGATCTCGAACGGGCTCTAGTTGGTGGACTCAGTCCGCTACAAGTTATACAAGTATTGAGCCACATCAATCAGTCTTGTCCACTTCAGTTGCATGGTATTCACATAGTGCCAGAGGTAGATTTCTATTAGCACATTTACCCTCTTTGTCGGGCTGTCGGTTTGGGGATGCAAGCTCATGGAGAAATTGAGGTTCGATCCCGTCAACTTAAAGAGCTCGGTCCAAAATTGCCTGGTGAATCAAGGATCGCAATCACTTACGATCATGCGTGGTATGCCCTAATACTTGAAACGTGCTTGAGGAATAGCTTGGCCGCCTCCTCAGCTGAACAATCCTTGATTGCTGGCACGAATGTCGTGTATTCGGAGAAACGATCCATGGCAATCATGAGGGTTTGACATCCTTTGGACTTTGGTAGGTTCACGATGAAATCCATGGAGACACTCTTCCATGGACGCTTCGGGATAGGCAACTGCTTAAGGAGCCTTGTCCACGATTGTTGCTTGATCTTGTCATGTTGGCACATAAGGTATGGTCGCACGTAGGCTTTAATGTCGTCCCACATGTGAGGCCAATAATATTTGGTCCTCGACGAGTGCCATGGTGCAGTGGAATCCTGGATGACTCACCCCTTTAGAATCGTGGCACTCGTGCAACACTTCCTTCCTTAGTTTTCCGTGTAGCGGCACATAGAATCGCCGTCCCTTGGTGTAAAGGAGGTCGTCCTCACACTAGAATTGCCTTGTCTTCCCTTCTCGCGCGTGTCAAATGAGCGATTGGGCCGTTTGGTCGTGCTTGAACCTCTCTTTGATACAGTCGATCCAAGGACAATTGGGTCGGCTTACCATATTAGCTAGCTCCATTTTTCGACTCAAGGCATCTGCCATGGACTTAGCCTTCCCCGGCTTATACTCCAACACATAATCAAACTTGGCCAAGAAGTCTTGCCATCGAGCTTGCTTCAAGCCGAGTTTCTTTTGGATTTGGAAGTAGCTCGTGGTCACGTTGTCTATCCTCACGAAGAACCGGGATCCCAAGAGATAATGCTTCCGCGTACGAAGGTAATGCACCACCGCGGCCATCTCTTTTTCTTGGACCATGTATCACCGCTTGATATCGTTTAACTTCCAAGATTTGTAGGCAATCGGATGCCCATCTTGCATGAGGACAACACCAATTGCAAAATCAGAAGCATTTTGATTTCTACCTCATATGGCTTGTCATGGTCGGCCAACACAAGCACTAGCTCTTCGGTTATGGCCCTTTTCAACCAGTTGAACACCTCTTGACACCGATCCATCCACTCTCACAACCTTTCTTTCTTCAACATGTTTGTGAGGGGCACGGTGAGGCTCGAATATCCTCGGATGATACGTTGATAGTAGTTTGTGAGACCAATGAACGATCTCAGCTCCGTCACTTTGGTTGGTGGTTACCATTCAACGATGGCATGGATCTTGGCTGCGTCCATCCGCACTCATCCGCCCTTGACAATGTGCCCAAGGAAGGGAACTTCATTTTGCAGGAAGGCGCACTTCTCGTGCCTCACGTATAGATCATTTTCCCGCAAGACCTGAAAAACTTTGCCTCAAGTGCTCGAAGTGTTATTCGAGTGTCTAGCTATACGCGACAACATTATTAAGGTAGACTACAACGAACCGTTCAAGGAATAGATGTAGTACCTTGTTTATCAAAGTGCAGATTGTGGCTGACGCATTAGTCAAGCCGAATGGCATGATGAGAAGCTCGTATGACCCATTGTGCGTCACACATGCGGTCTTCAGCTCATCCCTTGTGGCAATCCCAATTTAGTAGTAGCCCGATCGAATATTAAGCTTGGTGAATATCGCCCGTCTCCAAGTTGATCGAACAAATTTGCAATGAGAGGGATTGGGTACTTGTTCTTGATGGTGAGTTTGTTCAACTCCCTGTAGTCAATGCACATCCAGAGGCACCCATCGTGCTTCTTTTGAAATAGGACTAGGGCATAGAGTGGAGCTTTGGATGGCCGGATGTAGCCCGCGTCGAGCAACTCCTTGAGTTGTTCCTCAGTTCTTCCAATTCGAGAAGCACCATGCGGTATGAGGCCATGGCGGATGGTCGAGCATCCGGCACAAGCTTGATCCAATGGTCTACTTCCCTTTGAGGCGGCAGCTTCTTAGGCAACTTGGGAGGCATCAGGTCCTTGAACATGTCTAGGACCCGATTCACCTCCTTTAGAACGATGCTCCCCTCACCTTGAGCATCCTCGGCTTTCAAGGTCACTAGGGAGGTCACCTTGCTCTTCCTGGCTCGTTTAGAAAGTTGCATGGCCAATAGCATATTCTTAACGTGTCCTAACTCATGATAGATCGGCACTATGCCATAACATCCGTATTGATCTTATCGAGGAATCCAAGACCTAGCACGAAATCATAATCGTCAAGAGGGATTACCTCGATGTCCTCTTTGCTGGTCCATGGACCAAGGTGGAACTCCATGACTTTAGCCATACTGCTATTCAAGATATCCTTAGAGTTCATTGTTTTGAGCCAATCGGCTCCTCCCTTTCCGACCCCAAGATTCAGTTTCTTTGTGGCCTTTTGGTATATGAAGAAGTCGAATGCCTCGGTATCCACAAGCGCACTCATCATGATACCTCCGATCTTCACATCCACAAATATCATGCCTTTCGGCTCATTCGCCTTCTTGGCTTTGATTGAACCAAGGATCCGTAGTGATCCCAGCCGCGACTCCTCTTGGGCTCGTTTTCCTTACATAGGGCCGCAAGTTTGCCCTTCTTTGGGCAATCTCGGGCTATGTATGGCCTATCGAAGAAGAAGCACTTGTAGGTGCGTGTCTTCCGGTATCCTCCATTGCTTGATTCTAGTTGAGCTCTAAGAGGGACTGATGGTGATTTGCCTCTGTTCGGATGGTTGTATTGGTTTCGATCTCCCTTACCATTGGCCTTTTCTTTTGAAGGGGAGTCTAGTTTCACTGTGGATGGTGGCTTGTAATCCACGATGACTCAGCCATGGATATAGCCGTCGCAAGATTCGTCGCGCGATACTACTTGAACTTTTGCTTGACCCATGGTTTGAGTCCACTCATGAATTGGTGGTATGCCTCCGTCTCGATCATGGTTGGGATTTGGAGCAGCAGCTCTAAGAGTCGCTTCACGTACTCACGAACTCCACCCTTCTACTCAAGGCGCTTGAGTTTGCCGCAAGCTTCTTCCTTCGCATAAGCAGGATAGTAAGTCTGTTGAATTCCTTCACGAACCTAGCCCATGACGTGATAGGGTTACCACTCTTATCATCTGACTTGCAACGCCACCATAGCAACGCGTCATCAACTAAATACATTGCCGCGGTGTTTACCCGAATGGCGTCATTGTGCATCCTCATGGTTTGGAAATACCGCTCCATATACCAAAGGAAGTTATCCACATCCTTCGCCATCCATGAGCTCTTGAATTCTTTCTACTTAGGTGCGTCGGTACGCAGCTGCGCGGTGATTACACTATTCACGTGTGCTATTTCCACTTCCACAAGCTTCTTCTTGAGCTAGGCCAAATCTGCACGCATGGCTGCCATTGCGGATTCCCAAGTCTTGTCCCGTTGCCTCAACTCATGCATCAAGGACCCCAGCACCTTGCTGCGGAGCTCTCCTATGTCGACCTTGAGCTCTTTCATCTCGGCCAAGAGCTCATCCCTTCCGAATTCTGCTCCTTTAACAGTCTGATTCAACTCCTCTACTGTCCCTTGGACATTCGAGACGGTCTTCTCCATGACCAACATTCGGTGCTCCAAGTCACCCACTTGATCCCTTGAACTTGAGGCACCGCGGCTTTTCTTCGACTTGGTGTGAGCCTTCTACTTAGCCCTTCCGTGGTCCTCACGATCCCCGCCTTGAGCGATCGTGACATCGGAATGCTGGTTAGCCATTGCACTTAGAGCAAAGGCTCCGATACCACTTATCACAGGTCGGTCAAGTCCGAACGATCGCACACCCCTGTGTCTTAGGATTTGATCCCAAATCAACCTTATGCTCACATGCTCAAACACAAGGATTGTTTGGAGTAAAGGAGTGAGTATATTTACCTGTGAACAAGTTGAATACAATGAGGGGGGAGGATCCGTTATTTATACAAGTTCAAATCTCACCCTAGCTATTGATCCCCTCTTTGATCTAATGGTGGTATTTGAATCTATACCATCATTACAAGTCTATACATTAGGCTACATGATGGCCCTAGACCTGAGGAGGCCCAAGGGGCGTGTGTCAGAAGAAATGGTAGGGTTGCTTGACATGAGTAGGTGAATGGTCACGGGCTTGATTGCCATGTTGCGCATGGGCCAGCCTTGCATTGATCATGGGTTGTTCACGGATTGTTCATAGGCAGCTTATGGGTTGGCCCTTGTATGGATATGGCCCCATTACTTGGACGGTCTTGGATAAAGCTCGTCCTTGGGTTGTGTAATAAACATAAGATTCGGCACGTTTTCCCCATAAGTGATGGAAAAGATGTTTGTCTTTGGATAAGACATGACATGGTCATTCTAATCACAAGAGTCCGATGCCATGCTATCAAGCACGAAGAGATTTTCAAGATGAAACAAGACATCGCGTTGGTCAGGAGGGCAAAGGAGCGAAGGAAAGCGAAGGAAGGAATGAAAGAACAAGTAGAAACAAAGGAGGCGGAGGAACTGATGCATTTCCATTTTGCAATTTAGCATTTCCACTTATGATAAAGTCCCTTTTGCATTGTGAAATAATCAACACGGGTCTTCTCTATAAGATCAAAGTCAAAGTCTTCTTAAAATGGCATCATTGGGATAAATAATTCCCATGGTGATGGTCTCTTGCATGTGAAAATTTTTAGTGGAATGGAGATTTTCCATGGAAAAATCTTCTTGAAGTGTCTCGTGCACGCGATGTCTTGACATGTGTACAACACCCAATGTCACGGCACTCACAACTTTACTTGGCAATTGACGAATTTGACAGTTTTAAATTTTTTTAATTGCAATTTTTGTCAGTATTTGTAAATGAGCTAAAAATAATACGTTTTGTCGAGAAAGTATTACCTGATTATAGTGCTCCATCTTGCAAGTTGAATGTCATTTGCCAATAAAGAGACTTAGAAAGGTTTCTAATCAATAATTAATAATTCCTTCCGATGATAAAGCCAATAAAATTTTTAAGGATTATGAAGGAAATCTTCATTACAAAGAAATTATGACTTTCAAAACCCGTCGAAATCTTTTTACATCTTCACATGATTAGTGACTTGCATGCTACAATATGCCACTTATACTAGGCGTTCGAATTCATGTAAATTGTCTAAACGTGTATATAATAAGATCTTCGAGGGTGTTGGGATAACTAATTGAACATTTACATATCAATTATGTTAACACAAAATTCGGCATAATTTCCTCATATGTGATGGAAAGGATGCCAAAACAATGGATCGACTCCAAGAACAATTAAGTGAATGGGGCATACTTCGTAAATTGGGAATTTATGTAAATTGGTATATCCCATCGCCGAAGTACATCTTTTATTTGTTTTGCCTTTTTTTTTTAAGATGATAAAATGGGAAGAAGCTCGGATCCGAGAGCTTTCTTTGATAAAAATTTGCAGGGAAGTTGTTTGGTGCCGATTTTTCCATCAATTATGATTTAGGGATTTTACGATAATCTCCGACCCTCGTTGACTTGGAAATAAGCGCGATCCCTACTCATTTTAAAGGCTGGAGACACAATGATTGCCCACAAACTATGTTCGTATAGCTCATGACGGCATCATGTTGGACTCTTGCCCACTTTGATGAACAAATGAGCTCCTGTTAATCAAATTTAGAGTTGGAAACATTTTTTAGGAAAGCTATATAAATTTAAGGGTTAATATTACGAAAAACCTTAAATTGATATGCCTGCAACAAATTTACCCCAAATAACGACCAAAAAAATCCTAAAACGGTATACTTGCGATAAATTTACTCCGAATTAATTTTTTTGACTATCAAAAACCTTAAACTAGTATAATTCTAACAAATATACCCTCCATTAAATTGGATTAATATCACAAAAGATACAAAATTGGTACAACTATGGCAAATGGAGAGTAAAATCTCAAATTGGTACAACAGTCAATTGTCACGTGTCATCCAAATAAGCAATTTGATAATAAAATTTAACTGAAATTAATAGATGGTAAATCTGTCATAAATGTACCAGTTTGGAGTAAATTTGTCAAAGGGGTACCGGTTTTGGATTTTTGATGATAAAAAAACTAATTTGGGATAAATTTGTTATAAGTATACTAATTTGGGATTTCTCTTGATATTACCCCTAAATTATAATGACTTGATTAGACATTTTAAAGGTCTAAGGGCTTTGCATGGCCCTTATAGGCAAGACACACTATTTCTATTTTTCTTATTTTTTTGGACTGTTGAGATGCTCTACTTGACAACACATCAAATTACATTATGTCAATTCCACTCTTCATTTTTCAAATCGTGTAAATTTCTAATGGGTTTACTTTACACCATCAGAAAGGGCCGAAAAAGTGTCATTAGAACATGTAAAATACCATTGGTCCCTCTAATTTTGCTCCAAAAACAACCCTCCATCTACTTATGAAGCTTTAAAAATTGAGGGAAGATAATAATTTTCGAATAAAAGCACCAACGGTGACATTCTTCTTTTGTTTTTTTTTTTTGCTATACAGGCCGGCCCCATCCGCAAACCTCAAAGGGCTTCGTCCAAACCGAATGCGTAATCAACAAAGCCAAGCTTAATTCTTGATATGAACTTATCTTAGATTCAAATCCGTCTCATAAAAATATCATCGATCTCGTTCGAGGAGTGAAATATGTAAAGTAAGCTAACTATCTTCACATATTCCTAAAAAGAAAATGTATTCCATCGGAAAATAGATGATAAATAAATCAATTCCAACATGGGAAAAAGAAGGGATCCAGTGCATGTTTGCCGTGATTTGTCGCCTCGAATGGTTGTTTTACTTTGAGGGCCAGCTGTTCCTCCAATTGGCCCAGGAGCGCCCTCGCCGTCCTTATCCTCCCTCCATCATGGTCTCCGATCTAAAAAAAATTGGGTCATTTTCGTTTTATTAATCATTTTCAATCAATAATTTTTAGAATACTGATAAACTGGCGATGCACATTATGAAAAATTAGTCGCTTTCTTAAATATTACAGTATTTTTGCATCCAGTTACTTAATAACAGGCTAGTCCATTTAAAATTCAAGGGTGAAAGTAAAAATATTGTTCTAACTTAAAAAAATATTAACAGATTATATATAAATCCATGGATCAATAATATATATGTTGTGAAAGTTCTATCGACATCAATGAATTGTACTCATCTTCAACTACAAATATAACTTCGCACATTTATGTGACTGGCCAATTGTATATATGTCGTAAGTTGATTTAATGAAACATAAATTTAAGATGATTCTATCCAAAATATCATTTTAAGAGACTTCGACTACATGATGTTGTTGACTTTAATAGGGGAAATATACTCAATACTCTAATCATGAAAGAAATAGAGGGAAGGAGAGGGAATGGTGGCCGCCACTGTGAATGATGACCACAAGTGCGGTAATTCCCATCTTAGGAGTACCATGGTGACAGTGGTCAATGTTATCTGACAAGCTCAATAATCACTTTGTTTGTTATGTCTCTCCCTTTCTATTTATGATGTATTAGTGCTAGTCATGCCACTAATGCTAGCCGTGCGACCACCTTACCCAGGCCGTGCGACCACCTTACCCAGGCCGTGTGATCTTGCGCGGTAGTTGCTCAACCATTTTAAGGTCGGTCACACAACTGTCACAATGCCCAACCCACGTAAGATCTGATATTTGGTCGTTGAGGCGACCTTTTACCTATTTCTTGTGCTCAATCGCTTTGGACATGAGATCTAGTCTTGAAATCGTCAGTGGCAGCCACATAGGTCTCATGCGAGCGGAGGTGGTCACACCGGGCTTGGGGAGTGATGTGAACACAACTAGGACCCGTGCCTTAGTTTTTCATTTTCTTTTTTTCTTTTTTGTTGAAATCTATAAAGGAAAATTATATTATACATTTAATCAGCTATATCCGTTGTACACTGCTAATTTGAGTAATGTATATGCACATTCATATCATATTGGAACATTTATCAAACTGTACATAGATTATAAGACATCCTATCTCATCCATATCCTATTTGGTTAAAATGTTTAGACATCCAACTATAGCCTTAATACTTTTTAGATTCAATGCCATCTCCACGAGAGGATTATAATATACCCATCAATTACATGAATTTCATGTGAAATTCACATGACCACCCTTGTTAAAAAAAAAAGCCAAAGTTTAATATAGACGAATACTTTAAAAGAATAATATATGGGTAACTGGTATTATCGCATGATTGGCTGGAGGTTTTGCTGTACAAGCATAGACAACACACGGAAGATGGAATTCACTGGTGGAAGTGGAAGCTGTAGCCCTTCTCCTTGCCCCGCGAATCTGTCAAGTTTCTCAACATCCACAACATGGTTTTTTTAAAAGTGATTACAAGGTGTTAAGTGATACCATTCAATAAAAGGGATTCACCTCTAGAGTATTAGTCCTTCCATCTTGCACACTTGCTCCGTATTTGCAATCCGGGATGGAGTATTTTATGCGCCCATAAACCTCAAAATAGCATTGTTCACGAGCTTACAAAATGGGCATTTCATCGTATAGGAACTACTACTTCTCATCTTTTTAATTATCTGCCATCTAAAGTAAAATGAAAAAAAAAATACAATTTTAGTTGAGCATTCTTTACTTTAATATGTTCACATAGGTAGTGACTCTTCTTTGTGATATTCTCATTACTTAGTCGGAATGGGAGGCTTCCTTGGAAAAAAGGGATACTTGCGTTCACATCTCATACTTAAGAAGGCCAATATATATATATATATACTTCTTCTTTTTTAATACAAATAGAACCGGATCACGGGCAATACCGCGGAGAATCAGGTCACGCATCACCGGGGACGAAGCGCGGGATCTATGGGTCGTCTCCCCGACTCAAATGACTCGCTACCCGAGAATCATGCGCTTGCCAAACGCAAGAGGCTCCCAGCCTACCGACACATGTCCGCTCTCCCCGTCCCGAAAGCTGCTGGCTCTGCGGTTTTCTTGACCGGGGAGAGGCCGTTTGGCAGATGGAATTCGTCTTTTTCCCTTCGCTATATTGCGACGGAATCCGGCCCACGCTGCTCCAAAACACGTCTCAAACAAAAACACAAGTTTTCGATATTTCTCGTGGTATATAATAACCCAAAAAATGATAATTTATTCTCGATATGGTAATGGGCCATATTCAGGATGGGGTAGCTGGTTGGCGAGTAAAGCCAGCAATCGGAGGCCGGTCAATTTTAAAATTCACGTGTCAGGATTCTGGCATGGTTTGGGAGGTCGTCTGTTAGACTTTTCGTTTCACGGGACACTTGTTTGGTGCATTTCGTGTCCTTTTCCTTCTCTTTTTTATTTTAATGAGCTCGTAATTTACCGGGTCATAGTTAAAATAGAAATGGTAGAAGAAAGTGAGAAAGTTGTCTTCTTAGTCCCCATCCTTTTCTTTTTACTAGTTTTCGAGGCGTATATAATAAGGAATTCTAGGGTTTGAAGGCGCCAAATCCAACATTTCCTTTGTGATTATGCAAACGTGTGATTCAGCATAATTCTTCACATATGTCATAGGAAGAGATAAAAATACAATTAATCCATGAATGTTGGCCCAATGGACAATTTGATCATTGAATTTGTAATTTATTTAATATGGTCCTTAAACTTTTAATTTGTTTAATGTAATCTTTGAACTTTTGGTACATTTTCAATACAGTCCAATTTTATGAAAATATTCAATATTATCCTTCAATTAATTGAAGATCAGAGACAATATTAAATATTTTCATATAGTTTAGAAACTAAATAGAAAATGTATCAAAAGTTTATAGACTAAAGTTCAAGAATCACATTACACATTAAGATAAAATTCATAGATCATATTGAAAAAATTAAAAGTTCAAAGACCAAATTGCACATTAATTCAAAGTTTAATGACCGTTTGTGTCATTTTCCCTCATAGAAAAAATGCCGAAAATTTGGGTTGACCAAAAATTAATTAAGTTAATGGAGTATTTTTTTTTTTTGGTAAAGAAGTTAATGGAGTATTTCATAGTTGAGAAAATACATAAAGTGGATTATCTCGATATCAAAGTAATCTTTTTATTTGCTTTGGTTTTTTTCTTAATTGAAAAAGGGAAGAAACCTAGATCTGAAACCGCCCTTCAACTGAATTTTGCAGGGAAGGTGTTTGGTGCCGATTTTTGTTGTCAATCATGATTTGGGGACTTCACGATACTATTCTGCGACTCCTTTGTTGAGTTGGAGGATTAGGCGTGATCCTTAATCATTTTAAAGGCTGGACACACGATGATTGCTCATGTAGCTTTTATCCATGACCGGGACTTGGATGATTACGTATTTTGTCGATGGTTTTGCTCTGGCGACGCTTCTGGTGTAAGAATTATTGTGACCTATATTATGTGATTTATTATATGGTTTACTAATTATTAAAATGCTATAAATAATTATTGGTTACGAGAAGGTACAACTCTAATAAAATGAAAGGGTATATTGCTTTGATGGAAGGCACATTTTCAATGAACGTATAAATAGGGTCCAGTCCTCTCTCCACCCACAATGAACAACAATAGCAGAAAGAATTTGGTATTCTCTCCTCCATCAATTGAATACATTAAGGTTTAGTGGGTTAAGGGAGAGAAATGGATTTCTTCTTTTGGTTCAAGATCATTGGGTTTTCTACAACAATCATCATCAAGCGTAGCGCTATGGATAAAGGTATGTCTTCATCTAATTGTGAAAATCATGAAGATCAAATGATCACTGATTTGTTATGTATTTCCGCATTAAGAATTATATGAATATCTATCAGTTGGTATCAGAGCATTTGGTTTATGATCTCATGATTTTTCCGTTTAAAGAAATATTATGATTTATGTTTGATGATTTGTTGAACGATCATGTTCGTATTATTTATTGTTGTTAAAATGTTTTCGGATGATTATGGATAAAGAAAATCCGAATGATGGAACGTTCTTCATGGACGAAAATGGCGAAGAAAAGTTACTGTGCGCGAGTGGAAAATGATGAAAATGGAAAAATTCGGAATTTTGAGGGCAAGTAAGAAACTCGCCGGTTCCGAGTAAAATCCGGCAACCCGCCGCTTGATTTCGGACCCACACCGTCGCACTGCCACGAGGAACATTAGCCATGAGTTTTTCCGGTATATTGGTGTTCGCCGGAGGCTAATCGAGCGGCGGAAGCCGCAGTGGTGGAGGTTATGTGTTCTGAAAATTTTGGTTTGATTTGGGGCCAATTTCTTAATCATTTTCGCTGAAACTTAAACCCATGTGGTTGTGTCAGCATACTCCAGAAAAACCCATTACTTTATTTGTGTCTAGGATGGGCTACCGGAGAAGAAACGGGCGGTGAAACCGCGGCGGAACGGCGAAAAACCGGCGAAAAATCGCGTCAGTGCGCGAGGAAGAAGGCGCGTGGATTCCATGTGCGCGCTGCAGTTGCAGGCGCGTGGAACCCACGCGCCACGCGCGGAATCCACGCGCCACGCACTGTCACGCGCGCGCAAGCGCTGCGCGGGTGGGATCCACGCGCGCGGAGGCTTCCCGCGGGGGATGAAGGCGCATGCTCGGCATGCGCCTGACGTCCCCGCGCTGCCTTTTTACATTTCTGCCCCTATGCCATTTTTAAAATTCCCATTTTGTCCTTCTCGCAATTTATTTATTGTTCTGCCCCTGTTTAATTTATAATTACAATTCTGCCATTGCTGATTATTTACCATTTTGCCCCTGGATATTAAATTTATGGTTCTGCCCTTATGGAATTATGATTTTATGATTTTGCCCTTATGCTTTGATAAATTTTTTGTCCTTGTGTGCAAATTTGGTAAATATTTGTATTTTACAATATTAAAAATTCATATTATGAATGGTTTGTTAGTCACCAAAGTGGCCGAATCTTGAAGTCTTTTGAATTTTTGATATTGTAAATTATTTTATTCAATTACCCATGATTAATTGATGCTATATATGAGATTGATATGTTTTATATCATTATTAGAGTTATGGGTATATTGAAGTTCATTTATTATAAGAACTTAGGGATTAACCCAAAGGTTAATTATTTTCTATAATTCATGAACATGATGGTTGATAATTAATATGACTTGTTTGTATATCCAAAGATAGCAAATAAATTTTAATAAGATATATTTACAATTATCAAATAAAAGTTATTAGCATCATTATGATATATATATATTTGTATATCATAGGATCGCCCGAAGGAGAACTATGATGTACATGTGTTGTTTAGTTTGAATCTGATTAGGTGATATTCTCAAAGCATTAATGTATGAGTATTTTCTTGCACATTTGCAGTATCTGTACCTGTTTCACTCCATTCGCATGCCTCATCTGTTCCCTTATTCAATGGGGTAAATTTTCCTGATTGGAGTGAACAAGTCTAATTTCACTTAGGTGTCCTGGATCTTGATTCAGCGCTTCAAGCTGAGAAACCAGCTGCTATTACTGATGAAAGTAGCGATGATGAAAAGTCTTTCTATAAAGCTTAGGAAAGATCGAACAGACTGAACTTAATGTTTATGCGAATGACAGTTGCAAACAACTTAAAGACTTCTCTTCCCAAGACTAACAATGCTAAGGAATTTATGAAATTTGTGGAAGAGCGTTCTCAAATTGCTGATAAGTCACTTGCTGGTACATTGATGAGCACACTGACCACCATGAAATATGATGGTTCGCGTACCATGCATGAGCATATACTTGAGATGACGAATTTAGCAGCAAAGTTAAGGACTTTGGGAATGAACGTGGATGAGTACTTTTTAGTACAATTTATACTTAATTCCTTGCCTCATGAGCAATATGGGCCATTTCAAATGAATTACAACACTATAAAGGATAAGTAGAATGTAAATGAATTGGTCAGTATGCTAGTTCAAGAGAAAACGATAATAAAGAATCAAAAGGCTCATTCTGTTTATCTCTCAAGTCATCAAGAAGTTCGAAAGAATTTCAAAAGGAAAGGTGGAAGGAGCAAGAAGAAAGGACTGCATGTCCTGAATGACTCTTCAAAGGCTTCTCAAATCCATAAGAAGGAACACAATCTTATTATGTGTCATTTTTGCAACAAAATTGGACACTTGAAGAAAGATTGTTTGAAATGTAAGGCTTGGTTCGAAAAGAAAGGTAAGCCTTGTGCTTTAGTATGTTTTGAATCAAACTTTACTGAAGTTCCTCATAATACTTTGTGGATTGATTCTGGTGCCACCACTCATGTGTCAAATACGTTGCAGGGATTTCTTACGATCCAAACTATAAAGCCAAGTAAAAGTTATGTGATTACGGGGAACAGAAACAAAGCTCCAGTTGAAGGCATTAACACTTATCGTTTGATCTTAGATACTGGGCATTATTTGGATTTGTTTCGAACCCTTTATGTACCTACATTTTCTCGCAATTTAGTTTCTTTACCAAGACTTGATGTGGCGGGATTTTATTGTAAGTTTGGATCTGCATCTTTCAGTCTATTTAAGAGTGATACTCTTATTGGAACTGGAACTTTATGTGATGGTCTCTACAAATTTAGACTTGATAATACTTTTGTTAAGACATTAATGACCTTGCATCATAATATTGGCACTAAACGAAGTTTGGTGAATGAAAATTCTGCTTACTTGTGGCATAAACTGTGACATCCCGATTTTCCTATTCTATTTTCAATAAATTGAGACGGGCATTTCGTTGGCACGCATATAGTTCTTTTCCTTGAGTCGGCCACTCATGTGAAAACTAGTCTATCGGGTGAAGCCGTTAAGAGTTTCTAATGCATCAGACTCGAGAATTTGGCCAGGAAGCGACCTTTCGACCGAGCTAATCTGCAAGGGTCATTACGACACAAATAAAAATCGATTTGAGATCGGATATAGGTCGACTCGACAGAGGCATGTGATCGAGTGTGGGTGATTCCACCGGATCGCACAATTCTTGTCGATCAGCACTGGACCGACTTTTCTATCGATTGGGTACCCTGTGTCCGTATTTGAAACCTTGAGATTACCCCGACAATCGAAAGTCACCAATGTTTCAAAGATGTACATTGTGGCTTGAGATGATCAACCACAGGTCAAATGCATGAAAATTTCTAAAGGCTACCCGGTAGGTTGGGCCGCGCTAGTATCGTGCCAAAGTGAAATTAATCGTGGAATTGAAATCGAATTCAGAAATTGGAAGTCTGGGTGTGTCACAAATCATTTTAGGAACATTGACTAATCTTCGGAAGATTTTTCATGTAATCAGAATTCTTCAGAAATTAAATCAGAGAATGGTTGTTTTGGCTCGAGAAATTAGTAGGCCCGCCTTTGGTCTTGCTTTTGGGACTTAAGTTAGTTCTATGGGCAAGTAAAGATGTGAATTAAAGTGTGGTGACATTGGATTAATTTTATGAACTTCAATTTGATTCAATTGGAAGAGAATCAAGTGGAATTGAAGAAATTGTTGCATAAAGTTTTGGACCCCGGCGGAAAAAGAAAGTGCACCCATTGGAATAAGGTTGTGGGAGCCTTGAGTGAGTGGAGTATGACATCATGGATGATGTCATGGTGGTGGACCATTTTTGGGGATTAAAGAAAAGGAAAAAGAAAAGAAAAGAGCCCCCACTCCTTCTCTCTCCTCCCTCTCTTCTTCCTCTCTCCCGTTGGCTTCTCCTCCATCTTCATTGTGCGAAGACCAGAAAATTGCAGAGAAGAAGGAGCTGCAGCCATGGTCGTCCGCTCCCGCTCGCACGCCGCCGTCGCCGCCGTCGCCGTGTGTCCGCCTCGCGCTGCCCGTGCGCCGCTCGCCGGTCCGCTCGCGTCCGCGCTCGCCCGCGCTTGGCCGGCATCCCGAGCTGCTGTTCAGCTCGTGCGAGAGCTACCGGAGCTCGTCCCCGCCGCCGGAGCTTCGCCTTGCCTCCGCCGCCCTTGGCCGCCTCAACCGGCGCCGGATCCGCCCATTCTCGGCCTCAAACCGCCATGGACAGCAGCCAAGAAAAATGGGTATGCAGCGGGTGTTTGGCCGGTTTTGGCCGTCTTCCCGAGCCCGGATGCTCGGCCCGCTTTGAGGAAAGTTGTTCTCCTCGGCGTCCCCGTCGTTTTGGTCCGCTCGGTTCGCTAATCCGGTGAGTTTAACTCACTAAACCTCGCTTAGAGGGTTAATGATGCTTTAGGTGTGCTTAGTTTATGTTAAGTGTTATTAGGTGGTTAGTTTAATTTATTTAAGTGTAGATTATATTAAGGTGTTTGATTAACTTAAATTGTGTTTAATTTAAGGTTAAGTGAGTGTTTATATTAGTATAAACCTTGATGTGACATAAAGGAATTTACTTTTGATTTATTTAAATATCTCGAAATTATTGAATAATTAAATAATATTTTAATATTCGAAATTATTAAAATATTATTATTTAATTATTTTCGGAATAAATTAAATTATTTATTAAATTCCGAAAATTTTGTCGAGACCTTAAATTCTCAGAATTTCGTGCCGGTCGTTGTTGTGTAGTCGGATTTTGAAATCGATGATTGGATATTATAAATTGAGCGTGGATCATGAAAAATATGGATATTACTATTATTATATTAATTTTCGGAATAAATTTAATTATTTAATAAATTCCGAAAAAATTATTTTGGGACCCTAAATTCTCAGAATTTCGTGCTGATCGCTGCTGTGTATTTAGAATTTGAATTTGATGATTGATTGTGGCAAATTGAGTGTGATTGCAATTTATAGGGATTCTTTATGAAATCCTAAGTGTAGAAATTGATGGGAGATTGGCTATGATTGACCACCTATTAGAGGTCGTGCCCAGTGAGGCCGTGATAAACCACCTTGGAAAGGTCGTGCCCGATGAGGCCATGAAAAACCACCTACAAGAGGTCGTGCCCGATGAGGCCGTGAAATACCACCTATTAGAGGTCGTGCCTAGAGAGGCCGTGATAAACCACCTATGAAAGGTCGTGCCCAGAGAGGCCGTGATAAACCACCTATGAGAGGTCGTGCCCAGAGAGGCCGTGATAAACCACCTATCAGAGGTCGTGCCCAGAGAGGCCGTGATATGCCACCTATTAGAGGTCGCGCCCAATGGGACCGTGAATTGCCACCTGATAAAGGTCGCGCCGAGTGGGGCCGTGATGCCACTGATTTAAATTTGCCGAGTAGGGCCGTAGTTGAGAGCAATGATTGATTTGCTAGAATGACATGTAATCGGCCGGGTCGATTGATCGCTGAGACGATCCAAGTGGTTGAATGGTTTGATAATGTGATTGTGCCATGGTTGTTTGGTTATCATAATTGTACGTGGTTGGATTATATAAATTGTGCTAACCTGCAGATGAAGGCTGAGGCGAGATAAGTTTTCTGTGTGATGTGGCTAGGCCACCCGGGGCGTATTTTCTTTCTAATAGGGGTTTAGGGGTTGAACTTGCTGAGACATCGTCTCATCCCGGTTATGGGATTAAAATTTCAGGTCCCTGGTGGACGGAGCGACCAGATAGCTTTGATTGGCCTTGAGGAGTTGCAGAGGTGAAGTCATAAGGGTTGGAGAGCGTGTCCTGCTAGTAGCCTGTAGGATAGTCCCCCTTTTGTCGAGCTGGTCTATTTTGTAGAAAGTCCAGTGTTGTATTTAAACCCTTTGTGTTTGTAAATGAGTTTGGCATTGTGATTGATTGCCTGCTTTTCTATCCCAAGTTAAATGTTGTCAGGAGATTTGTTTCGCTTCCGCATGCGTAAAGAAATGAATGGGTCGGCGACATATCCTGGGATGTCGCATTTTTGATCGACCGCAATGGGATGTGCGCGCGCTCGGGGTTCGGGGCGTGACATAAACGTTTGGGTCATATATCCAAGGAAAGAATGCAAAGATTAATGAAGAATGAAATTCTTCCAAATTTGGATTTTACTGACATTGGAGTGTGAATCGATTGTATTAAAGGTAAACAAACAAAACACACTAAGAAAGGTGCCACAAGAAGCAAAGAGCTTCTTGAAATTATACATACTGACATATGTGGTCCTTTCGATATTCCATCTTTTGGTAAGGAAAGCTATTTCATAACCTTCATTGATGATTTTTCACGTTATGGTTACATTTATCTATTGCATGATAAGTCTCAATCAGTGAATGCACTTGAAGTGTATATTAAAGAGGTTGAGAGGCAATTGGATAGAAATGTGAAAATAGTAAGATCTGATAGAGGCGGTGAATATTATGGAAAGTATGATGAATCGGGACAATGTCCAGGTCCATTTGCTAAATTCCTTGAAAGATGTGGTATTTGTGCTCAATACACAATGCTAGGTACACCACAACAAAATGGTGTAGCAGAAAGGCGTAATCGTACTTTAATGGAAATGGTTAGGAGTATGATGAGTCATTTATCTTTACCCTTGTCTTTGTGGATGTATGCTTTAAAGACTTCTATGTACTTATTAAACAGGGTTCCCAGTAAGGCAGTTCCAAAGACTCCCTTTGAATTGTGGACAGGAAAGAAACCTAGTTTACGACACCTGCATGTTTAGGGTTGTCAAGCAGAAGTAAGAATTTACAATCCACATGAAAAGAAATTGGATTCAAGAACAGCCAGTGGTTATTTCATTGGTTATGTAGAGAAATCCAAATGGTATAAATTTTATTGTCTTAATCATAGTATAAGAATTGTTGAATCTGGAAATGCTAGGTTCATTGAGAATGGTGACATTAGTGGGAGTGAAAGAATGCGTGATGCTTGCATTCAAGAAGTAAGGGTAGGATTTCATATACCCAAAGCTTCTAAAGTTGTTGTTCCTGATATTATAGTACAATCTAATAATAATCAAGAACAACAAATTAATGAACAAACACTCCATAATGGAGATGTCAACATTGAACCTCCAATAGCTGAGTCACAAGAAATAGCATTAAGAAGATCTCAAAGAGAAAGGAGGTCGGCTATTTCTGATGACTATATGGTTTATCTACAAGAGTCAGAAAATGACTTAGGAATTGGAAATGATCCAGATTCATTTTCCCAAGCCATGGAATGTAAAGATTCTAATGAATGGTTTAATGCCATGGAAGAAGAGTTAAAATCCATGCATCAAAATCAAGTTTGGGATATTGTTGAATTGCCTAAAGGATGTAAGAAGGTCGGATGTAAATGGGTCTTTAAGACCAAGCGCGACTCAAAAGGCAATATTGAATGACATAAAGCCAGACTTGTTGCAAAGGGTTTTACTCAGAAAGAAGGCATTGACTATAAAGAGATATTTTCACCAGTCTCTAAGAAGGACTCACTTAGAATCATTATGACTTTGGTGGCTCATTATGACTTGGAGTTACACCAAATGGATGTAAAAACCGCCTTTCTTAATGGGAATTTAGAGGAAGAGGTTTATATGGACCAACCCGAAGGCTTTTCAGTTAAAGGAAAGGAACACATGGTATGTAAATTAAAAAAGTCAATATATGGACTTAAACAAGCTTCCCGACAATGGTATCTTAAGTTTAACAATACCATAACTTCATTTGAATTTAAGGAAAACACCATTGATCGGTGTATATATATGAAGATTAGTGGGAGCAAGTTTATTTTTCTAGTTCTGTATGTTGATGATATTTTGCTTGCTGCTAATGATCTTGGTTTGTTACATGAAACCAAGAAATTTCTCTCTAAGAATTTTGAAATGAAAGATATGGGAGAGGCAACATATGTGATAGGAATAGAAATATTCCGTGATAGATCGCAAGGGTTATCAGGATTGTCTCAGAAAGCCTACATTGAGAAAATTTTAGAGAGATTTAATATGAGTAAATGTTCAGCAGGAATAGTTCCAATTCAGAAAGGTGATAAATTTAGCCTTATGCAATGTCCGAAAAGTGAATTGGAATGAGAACAAATGAATAATATTCCTTATGCATCTGTTGTGGGGAGCTTAATGTATGCACAAACTTGCACCAGACAGTTTTGCCGTCGGAATGCTGGGCAGGTATCAAAGTAATCCTGGAATGGATCATTGGAAAGCTGCAAAGAAAGTTCTTAGATACTTGCAAGGAACGAAGAATCATATGCTCACTTATAAAAGATCCAATCATCTCGAGGTGATTGGATATTCAGATTCAAACTTAGCCGGATGTGTCGATACAAGAAAATCAACGTTTGGTTACTTGTTTCTTCTGGTTGGAGGGGCAATTTCATGGAAAAGTGCGAAGCAGTCAGTTATTGCTGCATCCACTATGGAAGCTGAATTTGTGGCATGCTTTGAGGCCATAATTCATGGATTATGGTTGCGGAATTTTATTTCAGGGCTTGTGGTTGTCGACAGTATTGCCAAGCCGCTGAAAATTTATTGTGATAACTCTGTAGCAGTTTTCTTCTCTAAGAATGACAAGTATTCTAAGGGTGCTAAGCATATGGAGATCAAATACTTGTCTGTCAAAGAAGAAGTTCAGAAACAAAGAGTGTCAATTGAGCACATTATAACCAATCTTATGATAGCAGATCCCTTAACAAAAGGACTGCCGCCCAAAACATTCAATGAGCATGTTGAAAAGATGGGCGTTATTGGACGTCATTAATGTTTGTATTATGTTTGTATTGAGTTTATATATTTGACACTTTGAGCTCACTTACGTGTTTCTGATATTTCTTGTTTTCTAGTTAGTATACATTATGGAAATAGATGAATGTTAAACAGGATAATTTCTAAAGAAACATTATGGTTGGACTATTACTGTACTTCTCATTTATGGATCATGTTAAGTAAAGTGCTATAGTTGTAGTGTATAGAAGGGACTATGTCGATTAATGACATACAACCGCTATGACTAGCATTAGTTTTCTTTACTTAATTGTGATTATTATGTGATTACCAATTTAATGAAATTTTATAGCATAATCTTATTGTGCACATTACAGTCTTTATTAAACCATGAAAGGAACATCATATGGGCCAAGTGGGAGAATGTAAGAATTATTGTGGCCCATATTATGTGATTTATTATATGGTTTACTAATTATTAAAATGCTATAAATAATTATTGGTTACGAGAAGGTACGACTCTAATAAAATAAAAGGGTATATTGCTTTGATGGAAGGCACATTTTCAATGAACGTATAAATAGAGTCTGGTCCTCTCTCCACCCACAATGAACAACAATAACAGAAAGAATTTGGTATTCTCTCCTCCATCAATTGAATACATTAAGGTTTAGTGGGTTAAGGGAGAGAAATCGGATTTCTTCTTTTGGTTCGAGATCATTGGGTTTTCTACAACAATCATCATCAAGCGTAGCGCTATGGATAAAGGTATGTCTTCATCTAATTGTGAAAATCATGAAGATCAAATGATCACTGATTTGTTATGTATTTCCGCATTAAGAATGATATGAATATCTATCATCTGGACCAAGAAATAATCCTTGTACGTGATGTTATTTGACTTAAATAGGGGAAATACATCAAATGCTCTAATTTCACGCTAAGAGAAAGAAATTGCCTACAATCATCATCTTTGTGTGCGAAGTTCTTACAAGTATTAGTTTCACTTGGTGTCTAAGGTGTAAAGCTTGGGACCAATGACTGTAATGACATTTCGTTACTCGTGGTCTAGTTGCAATCTTTGCTCAATTCAAATTGCGTAGATCTTTGATCGGTGTACCTTACGTGCATTAGAGCAGGTTTTCTTTTTCTTGTATGGAACTTACTGACATGGCCTTAACGCCATTAACTCTTTCTTGGCATGGATTTTGGTTTCCTTTGATCCACCGATGTGGTTTTCTTTGTTCTTTTTCCTAATCTCTCTCCCCCCCCCTTCCCCCTTACATATTGTTCTTTCTTCTTCCTTAAATCCTACTAAATCAAAAACTCACAAGATTTACCAACCACAACAATGAAAACAATTATGAATTGCACCCGTTCATGACCACCAATTAAGTGGGCATGGCCATGAGCTCGAAGCTCTCGAATTTCGTGACTCAAAAAGATATTGCAAACATGACTACATCGAGCTCAAAGTTCAAGTTGCCATGGCTGCCGTTAGCTCAGATCGAGCGGCCATGGTCATGAGCTTGAGTGGCCATGGCATCCGCAAACTTGAGCATGAATGGCTCTAATGGCCATGAGCTTAGAGCTTGAGTTGGCAACTATGAGCATTGCAATAGACTCCCATCTCTCTCAATTTGTATTTTTTCTTATATTGTTGGATGTGGTGCCAATTTGGTACTACATAAATTGAGCAAGTCATAGCACGACAGGTGTATAACTGTGTCTGTGTCAACAGTCTATGTCAGAAAAATTCGACCTTCAAAAGGAAAAGTATAATTCAAGGAATGCTCAATGTTTTGTAAAAAGTAGAGCAAAGTTTTGTGAAAAGAAGAAAAAAACGGTAGTAGATTGAATTTGATATTTGAGCAAAATAATAATCACCGTCCAAATGGGATGGTAACTAATGAGACGAAGCTTAAGTAGATCGATGTGAACTCATTTTAAATTCACTTTTACTGTAAAAATATTCTTTTCATGAAAGCATCATGGATCTTGTTACACAAGAGTAAATTATGCAAAGCAAGCTCGATAAAAGAGAATGCACCGCAAATGGAGCAAAATCTGGACGAGAAAGGGACATGACGTGCCATCCTCATCCCCGCCAGCCCACATATTCACCAAATCAAAACAGTGATAAAAGCCATTATGACTTGGCCATGGCGAGGGGGGGTTGGTCGAAATACCTAGCTTCTTTCTTGAGCATCAAGGCGCACTGGAGAGACCCTAATATATCCCCCACGAATTCGCGAACCTCCCATGCCATCTCCGGGAATCGCAGCCACACAATCGTCCCCTTCCTTCCTCTCTCTCTCTCTCTCTCTCTCTCTCTCTCTCTCTCTCTCTCTCTCCTTCTTTTTCTCGGCTTCTAATGGAGAACCGCAGGATGATAAGGTGTACACAGCATGCAACAGCGTTGGGGAGGTTCGGGTCGGTCAGATCTTTTAATTCTTTAATCCTTTTATATTTTTTTTCCAGAAATTAAAAAGAGAAAGAGAAACGATTTTCCAATATAGGAAAAAAAGGGGAAGAAGAGGGGGATCTAGGCCAGTGCAATGCGGCCACGATTCGTCGCATCAAGTGGTGATGGGTTTTTGCCTTTAGGGGGGCCAGCTGTTCCACTACCCATCTGGCCCAGCACCACCCTCCTCTCCTTCCCTGCCTTATCCCCTTCATCACTGTATTTGTGTCTCCCATCACGACTGAAACGGTTCGTATTCATTTATATTTATTTGAGCAAATTTAATAAACAATAGTTTAAATTACTAATACACTTGCGCTACACTTCATAAAAATTAATCTCTCCATTAAACATTACGGTACTTTTTAATCAAGGATTGCATTGAAAGTTCTTGTGCGGAAGTAGTTGCTGCTAATTATAAATTTGGTTCTCTTGGTTATCTTAAGTTTTTGTGGACAAAAAGCATGATGTGAACATTCAGCCTTGAAATATAAGCTAAGCTGACCACGACTCACTCCATTGGATCGAACGTGCACGTCATCACTACCAACTCGAAATGAAATTTGCAAGAGAAATTCCAACACTGCTTATACACTAAGATACTATATATTAAGATAAAAGATGTGAGCAAAATAAGAGACTTCCCAAATTAAAAAAGAAAAAAAATATGATCGCACCGTAAAATAAAGAAAAAACCCCATAGCGAAGTAATGCCACGGGGCAAACTGGGTGGATGGCCCAACTTTTGGATGGACCGGGCTTAGCAAGAGGCCTATGTTCAAAGAAGGCATGAGAAGAAAGAGAATTCATGATAATTGGTTTTCACTCATAAAGAGCATGGCCGAAGATGTTTCTAAAAATTTATTGTTTTGAAGACCACGGTTTAGCATAAACCCATACTATGGAGATCGATGAATTCTGCTAACCTTCGACTATTCATATTACTTCGTATGTTGACAAGATCCACCACTCGTACAACTATCTCAAGTTGATTTAATGAAACATAACATTAAATATGTTCCACCCAAAGATTTACTCTTTGAATAGAAAAAATAGTTGATCCTATACACAGATTTTAGGGTGTTGATCCTTCAAGACATAATTCTTTGGCATATTAATTAATTAACTGACTTTGGGTGAATGAGTGAAAGGTAGTCTTCACTTCTAATTCTTCATGGATGTTCATTTTCTTCTTTTGTATTTTACTTCTTCTTTATCTAAAGCTGCGTAATTGACGGATCATATTATTCATCTTCTCAATTTGACCGATATGAAATTGTACCAAGAAATATGGAGAAAGGACATTAGAAACAAGCCTTCATAAGGGAAATGACATTTCAAGTTGTCTCAGTGACATCTCTATTAACTAAACTTACATTGCTAGTTTACAAAGACAGATTCCTCAAACAATTTCATTGTCCTTGAAATTTAAAGGCCTTCCCCTTTGGCTTCTCCGTCCACTCAATTGCTCTTCTCTCCAGCATTCTCACACATTGCATGAGCCATTTGGGCCTTCCCGTTTCAAATGCTATGTATGTTATTGAAATCCCAATTACGATTCCCGATGCATAGCCTATCCACACTGTTTTTTGTTTGAACCAATTCTCATGCTCTTCGCGGTCGAAAGTTGATGAGGATGATGGTAGAGGAGACTGTGCATCGCCAGGGCATGCTTTTGGCAATGGAGTTCCACATAAGCCCGGATTCCCACCAAACGAGTCGCTTGAAAATGTGCTCAATTGCTTGTCTTGTGGAATTCGATCGATAAGTTGGTTCTTCGAGAGGTTCAGGTACCCCAGGGAAGCCAAATCTCCCAATTTTCTAGGAATCAACCCACTAAACTTGTTCGAAGAAAGATCAAGCCATCCAAGATTAGCCAAGTTCCCTAGAATCGGTGGGATGGAACCCGTAAGATGGTTATGAGAAAGGTTGAGCCCTACAAGAGAGTGAAGATGTCCAATAACTTCAGGGATGTTCCCTTGGAAAGAGTTGCATGACAAGTCAATAATTGTGAGGAATGTCAAGATCCTCACTAGCTCTACCTCCATCCCTTTCATTATCACGGCCACCGAATTTTCGTATGTGCTTGATCTGACAAATCGTGTCATATACAATGATTTGTTATGCCCATTTTCGCCATTCATCATGCCTTTAAAGTTCATCATCAAGTTAATTGGTAAAGGACCGCTAAAGCTATTGTTGGAGAGGTCCAAAATGTGTAACTTGGGAAAGAGGTGAGCTCCCTTGGGATTATCCAAAAGACCCTTCAAATTGTTGGACCTTAAAACGAGAATCTTTAGTTCTGAGAGTGTTCCCAACCATCTTGGAAATGTATCCTCTATCTGATTGTGACTGAGATCCAGAACTTCCAAGTATCTACATTTGACAAGCGACTTGGGCAATGTGCCTTCAAACCGATTTCGACTCAAGTCAAGAGTAATCAAGCCACTCCTTGAAGAAAAAAATTGAGGAATTGTGCCCTCGAGGTGATTCATTCGCAAGTTCAAAACTGACAGATTTGTGCTAAAATTTGTTAAGCACAAAGGCAAGCTACCTATTAAGCTATTGTTGGACAAGTCAATGATCTCGAGCCAGGTGGCATTGCATATCAAAGAGGGGATCTTTCCAGTTATTTTATTACTTGCAATAGAATAATAATATGTGATAGGAGATGGAAGTGGAATTGGCCCTCCAAACTTGTTGTTGGACAAATCTATAAAAGCTAATGAGGTGTTTAAGAAAGACTTCGTGGGCCATTGCCCACTGAAATTGTTGTTAGAAATAACTAAAACTTCAAGAGTAGGGAATGAGAGTCCAAAAGTAGTGAGGTTGATCCTACCATGAAATTTGTTTGATTGCAAAGAAAGGTAATACAATTGCAATGCTTCTAGCCAATGTGGGAAGATATCACTAAACTCGTTGTGACCGAGATCTAGTGTTGATAAGTTAACGCATTTTACTAGGGAGCGCGGTAATGGTCCTTGTAATTTATTGCTGCTCAAGTTTAGAAACATAAGATTAGTTATGTTACCAAAACATGAGGGAATATTCCTAGAGAAATTATTGTTAGACAAGTCTAAAGTGTAAAGTGAATTGAACTGGCAAATCAATGAGGGGATTTCACCAGTGAAACGATTGTAAGAGGCAACAAAATTATTAGTAGAAGGTGGAGGAATGGGGAGTGGTCCATGGAATGAGTTGTTCTCAATCCTAATATATCGCAAGCTCTTCCAATGCAACTGTGGTATACCTCCCTCTAGAAGGTTACCATAAAGAAACAACTTTTCCAATGTATCATGGCTTATTCCCCAAAACCACATTGGGATCTCCCCGCTAATCCTATTTAAAGAGAGGTCTAAGTATGTTAATCTTTTCAATGAATTCAAGAAATAGGGAAACTTGGTCAAGTTGCAAGAACGTAATCCCAACATTTCAAGCTTCGGGAATGTATACTCGAGTGTTACGTAGATTAGATTTAGTTCTTGAGAAACAAAAAGCTGTCGGAGATCTTTAAGCGTTGTTAATAATTCAAACTCTACAACCCCGCTAAAACTATTCCCGTCAATCCCCAAAAATTGGAGTTGGTTAAGATTCCACATTGACGAGGGGATGTGTCCCGTGAATTTGCAATAACCAAGATCTAGAATTGTTAAATTCTTCATGTTACCAATTGAATCAGGTATTTCTCCCGAAAAGCTTGTACCTAGGAGAGACAAATCCTCAAGAGGATTAGTCCAATTGGATTTGGGAAGAACCCCATACAAGTCATAATTGTTACTTATATCGAGAGTAGTGAGGCTCGGTAATCGAAAAACGGTACTTGGAAATATCCCCACTAAGGAACAAGAACGAATGTTTAGATATGTCAAAGAAGAAGACAAATTCACAAAGTACTTTGGTGAAACCAGGGACATGTCTACTTGATAAAGAACAAGCTTTCTCAATGATGTTAGATTCTGAATAAGCATTGTGAAGATCGAATTTTCTAGACTAATATAATTATATGAGACATCAAGTGACACCAACTTGGAGAGGAGAGAGATTTCACTGGGAATGGTACCCACAAAGAGTGAACGAGAGATATTTAGATGAGTCAGTTTTGCAAATGCACTCAGATTAGGAGAAATATGTGAGCCAGCAAAGTCAATACCAGAAAGGTTAAGGCTCTGAAGATGGCGAAGGAGAAAGAGGGAGCTATTGGACTGGAGAGTACCACGAAGCCAGCTGCAAGTAAGATCGAGACTGATGACGTTACCAATGACACCGTCACAAGCAACACCATCCCACGAGCAGCAATCCACACTCTTGTTCCATGAGCTTGTCTTTGGATAAGACATGACATAGTCGTCACAGGATGCCTCCCTATCAAGCACGAAGGAATTCTTAAAATGGAGCAAGGCATCGCGTTGGTCAGGAGGGCAAAGGGACGAAGCAAATGGAAGGGAGGAATGTAAGAAAAAGTTGAAATAGAGGAGGCAGAGGATCTGATGCCACTTCATTTTGCAATTTAGCATGCTAGTGAGTTTATTGGTGGTGGAGGAGAGTGCTTCAACTTATATAGCCCTTCTGTAGTGTGAAGTGATCACGTGAGCCTTCTCTTAAACGTCAAAGTCAAAGTCTTCCTAAAATGAAATGATCGGCATCATGGAATTTTCATGGAAAAGAGCCTTGGTGGGGTCAATTGAAAATTATTAGTGCCGTATAATATTCAATGCAAAACTCTTCTTGGAAATTAATCTCTCCATTACTTGCCAATGATTAATTTAAAAGAAATGCTTGGCAAGTATTTTACTACTACAATTGAAAAGGGAAAGAATAGACGCGGTTTGGTAGAAATCAAAGTCTTTAAGAAAAGATGCAGTTTTGTCACATATTTGGTATTCTTTTTCTTTTTTTTCCTTTTTTTTTTGTCTTGGCTAGGTTAGCTGCGTGTGAAAAAAATTTTAGTGCCATAAAATTTCCAAGGAAAAGTCTTTTGGAAAGGTTGTTTTGCTCGCGATATCATGCCACGTGTACTAATTTGATGTCACGGCACTGACGACTTGATTTGACAACTTACGAATTTAAGTTTCCTATATTCTATGATCACAATTTTGTTGGTATTTGTAAATGAGCTAAAGAATGACAAAAGCGTATTAGAGAATTAGGCTGATTGTAACGATTCGTCCATTAAAAAACACAGATAAAAATTCATAACATCAAAAATTAATGACTCTAGGACAAAGCTCTTGAGCATTTCACAGAATTATTAGGAAACTTTCATTATGACAAAATAATAAGTTTCAATCTTGTCGAAATCTTTTCACTTCTTCACAACACTGGCTTCTTACATGACTTATGGTGCATTTGGTTAAACTTTTTCAAGGGGCGTTTGGCCTTCAAAGTCCTTTGAGAAAATGTTGGGGTGTTTGGCAAATTAATATTTGCAGAATGCTAAAACTACGGTTAAATAATTTTTTTCCCAAAGTTATCTTCACCTATTCTTTAGTTTTCCAATTTTGCTCCTTGTTATTGTTCATCTTCTTTGCGAGGGCGGCCGGTGAGGTTGTGCGACCCACGAGATGGTTGCCTAAGGTTGCACGACCACCCTTTCTTATTAGCTTTCAGCATTTGTATTGCACCCAAAACCCATTTCTAAAGTTGAATCAAATCCACGCTTAATATGCTTGTTATACTAGGTGGTTGGATTATTGTAAATTTTTTTTAATGTATAATAAAAGGTCTTGTGGATGTTAGGGCACTAAGTTCAACATTTACTTTTTGGTTATGTAAACATAAGATTGGACACATTTTCCCCATCAGTGATGGAAAAAATGCTTGTCTTTGGATGTGACACGACATGGTCATTCTAATCACAAGAGTATCATGCCATGCTATCAAGCATGAAGAAATTTTTAAGATGAAGCAAGACATCGCGTTAGTTAGGAGAGCAAAAGGGTGAAGAAAAGCAAAGGGAGGAATGAAAGAACAAATGGAAATAAAGGAGGCGGGGGAATTGATGCCTTTCCATTTTGCAATTTAGCATTTCCACTTATGATAAAGCCCGTTTTGTATCGTGAAGTAATCAACACAGGTCTTCTTTATAAGGTTAAAGTCAAAGTCTTCTTAAAATGGCATTATTGGGACATATAATTTTCATGATAGTGGTATGTTGCGTGTGGAAAATTTAGTGCCATGGAGATTTTCCATGGAAAAATCTCATTGAAGCGTCTCTTGCGTGTGATGTCTTGACACATGTACAACACCCTATGTCACGTCACTCACAACTCTACTTCACAATCGACAAATTTGGCCGTTTTAAATTCTTTAATTGCGTTTTTTTTTTATATTTGTAAATGACCTAAAAATAATATGGTTTGTTGAGAAAGTATTATCTGATCATAGTGCTCCATTTTACAAGTCAAATCTCATTTGTTAGTAAAGAGATTTAGGAATGTTTCTAATCAATAATTAGTAATTCCTTTTTATCACAAAGCCAGTAAACTTTTTATAGGATTACTAAAAAAAAAGTCTTCATTATAAGGAAATTATAACTTTCAAAACCTGTCAAAATCTTTTCACGTCTTCACATGATTAGTTACTTACATGACCTAATATGCCAATTACACTAGGTATTCGAATTCTTGTAAATTGTTTAAATATGTATATAATAAGATCTTAAAAGGTGTTGGGGGCACCTAATTGAACATTTATGTTTTGATAATGTAAACGCAAAATTCGGCATATTTTCCTTGTATGTGATGGAAAAGGTCCCAAAACAATGGATCAACTCAAAGACCAATTAAGCGAATGGGGCGTATTTCGTAGATCAGGAATTTATGTAATTTGGTCTATCTCGTAGTATGTGTTTTATTTGTTTTGCTTTTTTGAAAAAATGATAAAATGGGAAGCAGCTCAGACCTGAGAGCTCTCTTTGATAAAAAATTGCAAGGAAGTTATTTGGTGTCAATTTTGTTGTCAGTCATGATTTAGGGATTTGACGATATTCTCCAACCTTCATTGACTTGGAAATAGGCATGCTCCTTACTCATTTTAAAGGCTGGAGGCACGATGATTGGCCGTGAACTGTGCTCATATAGCTCACGACGGCAAAAGATCCTTTTCATGTCAGACTCTTGCCCACTTCGTTGAACATTTGAACGCCGGTTAATCAAATTTAACATTGAAAATATTTATTAGAAAAGCTGTATAAATTTAATGACTTGATTAGACAATATGAAGGTCCCAAGGCTTTGCCTAGCTCTTATAGGCAAAAGGTCCCAAGGCTTTGCCTAGACCTTATAGGCAAGGCACACTACTTCTATGTTTTATTTTATTTTGGATGACTGGGATGCCCTTACTTAACAACACATCGAGCTATATTATTTCAATTTCACTCTTTTCACTTTTCAAAACGTGTAAATTTTTAATGTGTTTATTTCACACGTATGAAAATGAGCTGAAATAGTGCAATTAGAACGTGTAAAATACCATCAATTCCTTTAGATTTGCCTCAAAAACAAAACCCTCCGTCTACTTTTGAACCTAAAAGAATAGAGGGAAGATCATAATTTTTGAATTAAGCTCCACCAGCAACATTCTCCTTTTCTTTTTTTCCCATGCGAGCCGGCCCCATCCTCAAATCTCCGAGGTGTGGACTGAGCTCCCTACTTGCTCTGTCCAAATCGAATGGGTAATCAACATGGCCAAGCTTAATCAGTCTAACATGAACTTATTTTCGATCGAAATTCATTTCTTAAAAGCACCATTGATCTTGTTAGACGAGTGAAATACATAACGTAAGCTAACTACCTTGGCATATTCCAAATAAATTCACAAGATCAAGTACAATTGCATAAACAAAAACGTATTCCATTGGAAAATAAATAATAAATAAATCAACTTCAATATGGGAAAAGGAAGGGATCCCGTGTAGTTCATCCGTTATTTGCCTCCTCGAGTGGTGGTTTTGCTTTTGGCCCAGCAGTGCCCTGGCCTTCCTTATTCTCCCTCCATCATGGTCTCCCATCTGGAAAAAAATCGATTCATTTTCGTTTTATTAAGCATTTTCAATCGATAATTTTTGAAAAACTGATAAACTCGCGATGCGCATTATAAAAAAGTATTCGCTCTCTTAAATATCAGTATCTTCACATCTAGTCACTTAATAAAAGAATAGTCCATTTAAAATTCAATGGCGAAAGTAAAAATGTCAAAAGTTAAAATATTGTTCTAACTTTAAAATCATTAACAGATTATATATAAATCCACATGTCAATAACCTGTATGTTGTGAAAGTTCTATCGACATCAATGAATTGTACTCACCTTCGACTACAAATATAACTTCGCACGTTGATGCGACCGGCCGATCGTACATGCGCTGTAAGCTAATTTAATGAAACATAAAGTTAGAGACGGTTCTATCCAAAATATCATTTTAAGAGACTTCGACTACAAATATAACCACTGTCTAGCTTTATCCATGACCGGGACTCTATAAATAAGCTCTATATTCGATCGTTTTGCTTTGACGATGCTTTTAGACCAGGAAATAATCATTCTACGTGATGTTGTTGAGTTTAATAGGGGAAGTATACTCGATACTCTAATTTCCCGCTAAAAGAAGACAATGCAGTGACCGCCGTCTTTGTCTGAGAAGTTCTCACAAGTATTCATTTCAATGGGGTTGAGATGTCCATTAAAGTTGGCAAGAGTCTGACGTGAAAGGCTTACACGTAACGATTGTATCGAAAAATTTTATTGCTTGCGGTCTAATTGCGGTCTTTGATTAATTGATAGATCCGATGGCAAAAGATCATTTTCGTATCGGATTCTTGCCCACTTCATTGAACACGGGAGTTCCAAATAACTAAATTTAGAGTCGAAAAGATTTAATTAGAAAAGGCATATAAGTTAATGACCTCATTAGACAAATTGAAGGGCCACGGGCTTTGCATGGCCCTTCTAGGCAAGACACACTATTTCTGTTCTTTTATTTTTAAGTCATCGAGGTGCCATACTTGACAACACATCGAATTACAAAATCTCAACTCCACTCTTTTCACTTTTCAAATCGCGTAAATTTCTAATGGTTTCCAACCAAAAATATTTTTTAATGGGTTTACTTTACACGCATCAAAACGGGCTGAAAAAGTACCATTATAACATGTAAAATACCGTCAATCTCTCTAGTTTTGCCCAAAAAACAAAACCCTCAATCTACTTTCGAAATAGAGAAGATATTGATTTTCAAGTAAAGTACCAACGGGTGACATTCTCCTTTAGTTTTTATACCAGGCGGTGCCGAACCCGCCATCAAACATCAAAGGTAGGGACCAAACTCCCTATATTTTATTTTTATTTTTTGGATCATCAAGACACACTACTTGACAATACATCGAATTACATTATCTTAATTTCACTTTTTTCACTTTTCAGATTATGTAAATTTCTAATGGATTTACTTAATACACATTAAAACAGGCTAAAAAAGTGCTATTAGAACATGCAAAATACTACCTATCCCTCTAGAATGCAGGTGTGTACCGGTGGGGGAGGGTGCTTCCACTGATAAAGCACATCCGTATTGTGGAGTCTTTTGTAGGAGGTCAAAGTCAAAGTCGTGTTAAATGACATTAATGGGACACAAAATTATTGAGGTGGGTCACTTGGGCATGGAAATTTTTTAGTACCATGCAAATTTCCATGGACAAATTTTCTTGAATTGTATCATGCACGCTATGTCTTATCACGTGCACAACACCCCTTTATTGTGAAGTGGTCAACACGAGGAGGAGGTCAAAATCAAAGTCATCTTAAATGACATTAGTGGGACACAAAATTATTGTGGTGGGTCACTTGGGCGTGGAATATTTTTAGTACCATAAAAATTTCCATGAACAAATTTTCTTGAAATGTATCATGCACGCTATGTCTTATCACATGCACAACACCCCTTTATTGTGAAGTAGTCAACACGAGTAGGAGGTCAAAGTCAAAGTCGTCTTAAATGACATTAGTGGGACACAAAATTATTGTGGTGGGTCACTTGGGCGTGGAATATTTTTAGTACCATAAAAATTTCCATGGACAAATTTTCTTGAAAAGTATCGTGCACGCTATGTCTTATCACGTGCACAACACCCCTTTATCACAACACTCACGACTCTATTTTACAATTGACGAATACGACAATCGTACGTTCTTTAATTGCATTTCTATCGGTATTTGTAAATGGCTAAAAAAATTATGCTTTCTCACGACAAAGTATTTGTCTAATTATAGTGCTCCATTTTGCAAGTCAAATCTCATTTGCCAGTAAAGAGACTTAGTGAGCTATCAACAGTTCACCACGTTCTTGTCGTTAGGATCCTGCTCACAGAAACAAACGACGCATATTTCATATAAACGATACAGCACAACTCATGCAAGTAAAGACATAATCAACTGTTCGCTCAATTAGAGGAGGACCCCAAAAACAGACAAAACGACCACATAACTCGATGAAATTTCACTCAGCAGCACAAACTAGCAGCAATTTCAGCAGAACGATTAACAAGTTATGAAATTTCTCTCTACATTCAAGCAGTGCCAAGAAGCTGCACACCCGATTGGTCACGCGCAAATTGCTCGACCCCAGAAAAACATTCGCTTGCCCGCAGCCGGACACCAATCCCCATTTGCTCACAAGCAAATAGTTCCGTCCACGAGAGGAAAAACTATCAAGCATAGCCAAACTTAATTAAGATCAATTCATGGACACTACTGCCCTAGCCAAAATTACTCCCAACACGGAACACTCATTTCCAAGTACTTCAACGTTCATCATCAGGTGCCCAAGATAGCGAATTCACTATTCCACAAACCCTAGACAAACAGACCCAAACCCAATTCCGAACTGACGATTCACTGCACGAATCCCATGATAAACCCAAGGAACTCGTAGCCAAACACCGAATCAACACTGGCATGCGGTTCGGCTAACAGGGACCACAACCTACGGGAGGGCGACTGACCTGGAGGTTGTTGGACTTACTGCGTTTGGCAACCACTTTGCTAAGGATCTTTAGCCCCCTAAAGGCCTTCGGGCCAAATATTCAGTGTTTGGCAAATTTTTTTTGACTTGCCTTTGCCAAAGGCAAGCCTTCCCAAGGCTGAAAGCCCAAGGCAGGTTGGGGGCTGCCTTGGGCATTCGACCTTCTTGGAAGGCTGAGGGAGAGTAAACTAAAAAAATTTCTTCCACAAATGTCCTCACTAACATTTCGTTTTTCTGGTTTTGTCCTCATGACTATTCATCTTCTTCTTCGTTGAGATTGGCCAACGAAGAAGTTGCACGAAGCTGCCCATGGCCGGTGACGAGCTGGACAGAGGTCGGCAAAAGGCCGGTGCGTCACGGCAACCGTCAGCGGCCAATCGCGTGACCTCGGTGACCCCCTGCGAGTCGCGTTGCCGCGACCGCTGCAACTCCCGGCGACCACCCAGATCCGCGTCGCAACAAGGTCACTCGACCGCTGCAACCCCAACGACGCTACGACCCCCGGTAGATTTGGGTCACCGGAGGTCGCCGCGACCTAGATTTGGGCCACGTGACCTCCGGTAACCCAAATCATGCGATCGGGATCGCGTGATCTGGTGGCGACGATCTGGTTGCGATCGAGGTCGCCGTGACCACGATCTGGGTCGCGGCGACTCTCGCCGGAAGGTCGCACGACTTGCCGTGCTGCGACCTCCGTGCGGATGTGGCCAGGGCCGCTCGATCTGGTCATGGCGACCCTCGCCGACCGCCTGCCCCTAGCCGGACCGCCTGCCTGCCCCTCACCGGACTGCCTGCCCCTCGCCGGCCGTAACCAACCAATTCTCATTTTTTTTCCTTTTTTTTTAATAACAAAAGTCTTTTGCAAAGTTAATTTGTCCAAACACTATTTTGCTCAAATATACTTTATAATGGACTTTCACAAATACGATTTACCAAACACAATTTGCATTTCTAAAAACCCTTTTAGCTCAAAGGCCTTTACATTTTTTCAAGGACTTCCCCCAAAAGTCTTCCCAAACGCACTATGTAGGACTAGACGCGCATGAAGCAGCCGAGGCGGGAGGTCTGGGACTGACCCACGAAGTCATGCACGGTCGAGGGTAGGTTCACGGGGAAAATTGTCCAAAAAGTCCTAAACCTATTGCAATTTTGTTAATTCAGTCCTAAACATTTTAACTTTGCCAATTCAATCCTAAACCTTTTCATTTCTTACTAATTTAGTCCATCCGGCCAATTTTAGCTAGAAAATGCTGACATGGACGCCGACGATGCCACGTAGGACTGCCGGCATTGACATGGATAATTTTTAATAATATTTTAATATTTTTTGAATTATTTTTTTTTGTTTTTCCCTTTTTTTTTTTCTTTCTTTTCTTTTTGGCTTTCTTTGCCTTTTTCGGTGGCCGGCCACCAGCCACAGGCGATGGCCGGCCACCGGCCATAGCCAGCCGGCTAACCTTGCCCACCACAGGCAAGGCTCGGCCGGGCGAGGAGGAGCCTTGGCGAGGGGAGCCCTCGCCCAAGCACGGCCAGGGCAGCCTCGCCGGGCGTCGGCTGGGGGATGGCAATGTTGGGCAAGGCCACCTTGGCCTGGGCAAGGGCCGGCCTCGCCAGATCCGGCTAGGGGAGTCCTCGCCGGGGCTCGCCCTCTCCTAGGCGAGTGTCGGCCTCGCCCAGACCAGATCTGCCGAGGTTGGCCCTCGCCCCTGGTTGGCCAACGCCCAGTGAGGTTGCCCTGGCCTGGGCGAGGGCCGGCCTCGCCAGATCTGGTTTGGGAGAGGCCAACACTCGCCTGGGTGAGGGCGAGCCTCGGTGAGGGCTTCCCTTCTGGCAAGGCTGGCCCTCGCCCAAGCAACCCTTGTCGGGCTGCGGCTGGGCAAAGGCTCCCCTCGCTGGGGCTCCTCCTTGCCTGGCTGAGCCTCGCCTGTGGCGGGCGAGGCTAGTCGACTGGCTATGGCTGGTGGCCGGCCGGCCACCGGAAAAGGTAAAGAAAGCCAAAAAGAAGAAGGAAAAAACAGAATATATATATATATATATATATATATATATATATATTATTAAAAATTATCCATGTTAGCGTCGACGGTCCTACGTGGCACTGCCGGCGTCCATGTCAGCATTTTCCTGCCAAAATTAGCCGGATGGATTGAATCGGCAAGAAGTGAAAATGTTTAGGATTGAATTGGCAAAGTTAAAGGATTTATGACTAAATTGGTAATAGTGCAATAGGTTTAGGACTTTTTGGACAATTTTCCCCAGGTTCACGAGGTCGATCAAGTTGGTCAGCTTCTTGGGGTTGTCGGCGACAGCCTTCTTCATCCTCTGCGGCAACATTTTCCCCCTTCCTCTGCGCCGGCATTTCTTCAGAGCGGAGCCTATTTCGGTTGGTCGCGCTCGCTCCCAGTCCCACGCAGCGAGAGGCGGCGCGAGCAGTGAACTTGAGTCGGCTCGTGGATTGGGTCTGTTTTAGCATTTGAAATTCTCAAAATTCTACCTGTAATTCACCAAAATAACCTAAAGCATCCTTTCTTTTTCTCGTGATTCTAAACGTAGGATTAAAATCATGTCATTTTCAAATATTAAAGAGAAAATAATTATTAGAAGGTATAGTTTTTTATGGTTTTCATATAGGGGCGCCACGAAATAGAGCAGGAAGGCCATTAGATGCAGCGGACACCACGTGTGCATCTACTCGCCCGCTCTAGGCGGCGTCACCCGCAGTCAGCAAGGTGTTGCGATGCTCTGGCCTTCGTGACGAGAGCGAGACGACCCTGGACTAAATCTGGCTGCGAAGGCCATGAGCGAGGGCATCACGACCTCGCTAGCCCTAAGCGAAGCAGCGTTGCCTACAACCATCTAGAGCTAGCGAGGGCCTTCGTAGCCAAGGGCGAGGCGGCCCTCGCCCAATTTGGGCAAGGGTTTCATGGCTGACAAGGGTTGCTAGTGACCCCTGTTAACCCTAAAAAAAGAAAAAAAAAACCAAAAAAAAAGTCAAGAAATATATTTAAAATATGAAAATAATATTAAAAAATTGTCCACATCACATCAACAAAGCCACCTCGGACTATTAGCGACACCACGTCGGACAACCGGTGTCCACCTCGGATTTTCGGACAAAGCAAATCAGAATTGGTATTCAAGTGAGTGATTTTTCAAATTTATGACATTCGAGTGAACGAAAAAAAGTTTTGACACTTAAGTGAGAGCCGTATGAAAGTTTTGGCATTTCTTGTGTTTTTCTCCTCTTTTTTCTCGATAAAAGTCAGGCGACTTAGGGAAAAACCGCAAAAATATCGTGCCAAAACAGAAGGGACTTCTCCGATACAATGGGCTTACAATTAGAACAAAGAAATAGTAGAGGGAAGGAACAAGGATAGTATACGAGGTAGCAAAATGAGTGGAGAGTGTAAGAGAATACCCTCTTTGTAAGAAGAATAATGAATTCCTTACAAATAAGAGTTTCATGTGTCGATCTTCAGGAGGGCGACTTGTCAGTTTTATCTATATAAAGAGAGTGATAACCGATACTCCACCCCTTGAACTAGGAGAGATCGGTTTCGGAGTGAGTCGGTTCTCATCTTGGAAGAGAGAATCGACTTATCTGATCCTAGACCCACTTGGGAATAGAACCGACCAGGAACCGGCAACATTTCAATGAGAAATCTCTCAGTTCCTTCCAAAGCCAGCAAGCACAGTCAGCGAAAGAAATCTCAATGACTTTATGGAACGCCCGACATTTCTCATGGCAGATTTTTATATGCTTTTTATATGAGATAATATACATGAAAGGTAACACATACACAAGCAATTTAACGTGAATCCAGTAAGGTCTTGACTGTAGATTGTAGTGTCACAATTCGGAGTTCCAATGAGGACGACTACTGAACAACAATCAATCCAAACAATAAGCATAAGAATACTTCTCAGATTAGTTCACGCATTTCATTCTGGCATTTTAACACACACACAAGGATCAGTTCGAAAAAGAGATCTAAACGCAACATTGAAGCAATTGTTACGATCCAAGCTCATCACTACAGCATCAAAACAGGTGGAGTCCATTAACAAATCCTAAGTTAAGGAGTATTTCACATGAATCTCAACTGTAAATTCTTAGCCTATACTTGTACAAAGAACGGCCATAAACAGAGCATTGAGTATTTACATTAATTAAATGCGATCACGGTCACGATCGGTAGTTGACCTAGTGAAAAGAGGCAAGAGAAAGAGAGGGAGGCAAGAGTCAAGTCTCGAGATGAGACAGCGAGAGGGAGGCAGCAAGCGGCAAGGAACGTGACTCAGGTGAGAGCCGAGGGATGCGTCGAGCCACCAGGGAGGCATGGGCATGAGGGAGGCTTGAGCGAGAGGCGTCGAGCCACGGGAAGCATGAGTGATGTGTGACCGAGAGCCAGCGAGAGTGAGAGGCATGAGCAGGAAGCATGACCGAGTAGGGAATTAAGATTTCAGATTAATGGATATTAATATTATATATTAATCCGATTCTGGTAATTTTGTCCATGACAAGACCAATATTCGCTGGTTCCAAATTTTAGGAACGGAAACAGACAGATTCCTGCGGAAGTCACCCAAAAACGGCCAATTCGATTAAGTTCTTTTGCTCCCTAGTCAATATTAGAGTAAGAAATTGTCGTGTCCGTTTTATACAAATAAAGCAAAAGCCAGTACTGCAGCCTTGAAATAGCGTAATCTAGTTATATTACTATTAAGTTAAAGGCTATGAAAAGATAATCTCTTGTAGCTAGTCTTTTTAATTCGCTTTCTGAGTTCACACGTGTTGAGAGCTTGCAGGCAGAAGAATAGCTAAAAGCTGTCCGATTCAATGCAATCTCAATCACTACTTGTAAACCTGTGAAAAATGCGAAAGGAGCCCTCATCCCCTCTCTCTCCTCTCCCACTCCACGCCTGGATAGATTTAGGGTGACCTCGGTCTTCAACAGGCAGGCTGCACTCTAGGCGGCGGCTAGGAAGGAGAGAGGGTTGGTCACTTTTGAGCTATGTCCAACAGAAATCAGAATCGTACCCGAGATGCTTAGCTTATTAGTGAAAGGCACTTGGGTTGGGAGTCTGTTTGTTAATACGTATATAAAAGCTTGTTTGTCTCCGAAGGGAAGGCGATTGAGAATTGATAAGAGTAGGGCTCTCTCAACCAAAGGCCCGATTGTCTTGTTATATATATTAGTCCGGTCATAGTTCGGTTCACGCCCGGAATCAGAAACCAGATCGATATTCAAAACCAGTTCAAGAATCAAGAACTGAACCAGTTCAGATCACCCAAAACCAGCTGATTTGGTCAGACTGTTTTGCTCGCCCCTTACTGTATTAGTCTCATATCCGTTTATTCAGATAAAGCGATAGCCTGGACAACAGCCTTGTCCTTTTCCACGACAGCCGCAACAGCATGTTTGCCGCAATGAACCTGATTGTGACGGATGGTTACAAGCTAGGCCTAAAAATGAGATCGCTGGGAAAATGTCCCTGTCGCATAATAGGGGACAATCGAACACAAACATGTCGCTCGATACAACACGTGCGGGAAGTCCATCTAACCTAGAGGCTCGGGTTATCCATGACGGCCTAACTCTCTCAGTTTGTCGATCAGTTTTTACAGCTAACTTGAGTCCCAAGCAAGTACAAGAGCTTCCATCGAACACCCATCCAACATGGGTTTCACCTGAATGGATTCGTCAATCAAGAATAACAAACGCTCAGAAACCCAGAGTTGGAATTCCAGAAATTTAACATTGGACAGTCTCCGGCAGCATGAAATTTGAGTTACCGGGGGACAATCGTCACCCAGTTGAGCTGAACTCACGTAGTAATCAGAAACCCAATATGGATTACAAAATGAATGTGATCGGATGATCATATTCTACATAGGTGGATATTACAGGTCGGAAATAAGAAGGAAAAAAATGAACAGAACGCCTTTACATGCACAACTCTTTATCTCTCTCTCTCTCTCTGGCAAACCCCTTATGCTCAATTTCTCAAGATATGCCGATGGTCTTCCTCTGTGCTGCAACTGGTGCGGCATAAGTTAGTCTTAAACCCAAATGCTCAATTTCTCAAGATATGCCGATGGTCTTTCCAAGCAGCCAAAGCACAAGGGAGAGCTCAATGCCAAATATGGTGTGCAGAGTAGTCCTGTCTAACGTGAATCCGTACACTGTTATCCCCGCCCGGTTATTCTCAAAGTATGTCACTGCCATTATTAGCCAAGGAACTCGGTCAGCAAAATAACTATCCTGTGATCTACGTCAGAAGCATGAATTCCAATGCGAGATGAGATATGCAATGGGGACATTGTGGTCCCTTGGTACCATCACTTATGTTGCTGCCAACTATGTAAATGTGCAAAAACATACAGTTCAACATCAACACGAGTGGAAGGTGAGTCGTTTTGGTACTATTTGTCAAAATTATTACTAGGACATGCTTCCGTTCAAGTTAAGGTTAAGCAATTATTCTTCAAATTAAGGTAAAGGGTTGAAAGGACTTACCAAGGGCTTGTCTTTTCTGGTATGAGATGGTACTATAGGCATACTCTGGGATTAACTTGCTATTGTCCAAGTCATCTTCCTCATCCCCAGCATCACTTTCCGATTCTGTACTTCTTACAGGAAAGACGTGGTCATGGGCAGCCTGAGCCACTGGTGTCTCGCCATCATTTGCCTCGAAAGAATTATCGAGTGTTGCACATATATGCCACTTTGCCGCAAGGCATGTCACGGACTGTGCTTTATGTGTAATCTTGGTCGCACTGCGCAACAAGATGAGGAGCGCGGCAACCAGAGCCATCGAGCAAAGCTGTACAATTACAAATGTTACCCCCACTTAGTATGCTGTTAAAGCTGGAAAGTACTAAAAGAGAGGTGCTCGTGCACAAACATATTTCATTATGTCACAAATTAATAATTTCTGAATTGTAATGAAAATCTGCAAATTGATCTCAGAATTAGAGTTCCTCATGGGCAAGAAAGATGCCAATAAGTTTGTGAAGCCCCTTCTTAATGTTTAGAGTAAATAACTTATAGCCAATTTTTTTACCAAAAAAAAAAAAAGAAACTTACAGCCAATTCTCCCGCACGGTAAATGTTAACATCTGCGGTGGACTTGGTAGTGACAAGCAGAGCGGCAAACTGGCTTCCTGTGACCAAAACCAGAGCCCACAATATGAACGCACGGTACCTATGGCTTATGATCCGAAGGTGTCTCCTGATCCTAAGATGCTCAGATAGGACCGAAGCCACATCTGAGTCCACTTTAAACAACTTTGCAAAGTCTTGCAGTCGCAAGATCTGGAGAGAGCAGATCAGACGGAAGAGTACACACACCAAGAAAATGACCATTGTGCGGTAGAGCCATGAGCAGAGCTCCATGATGCAAGCAACGGTGTCACTCAGGTAAACGTTCCCCAAAAATGGTATTTGAGAGGCTCCTGAGGCATACCACCATATTTTATAAGCACTCTCAGCTGCAAAGCAGGGGAGGACGAATATGGAGAGGATTTTCAATGATCTCTGCATGAACGATGACATGTTTGTACAGCATGTAAGGTAAAACACTATAGCTAGTAAAAATCTAGCATGTCATAACAGTATAGCTAGCAAAAACCTACCATATGACAAATAGCAATCTTTCTTAGACCCCTTTCCTCTTTTTTTTTTTTTAAAAAAAAAAGAAAAAGAAAAGAGAAAACACCTAAAAGTATGATCCTTACTCCAGTCATCACGATAATTCGTGCAAGCGATGGTCCAAGTTTCTATGATGATGAGAGGTCAACTTAATGCTCATACTCATGACACAATCATCAGGTTGTAGCAAAGCATCAATAGTTGAGCTTACAAATCACAGAAAATAGACATTCAATCAAGTCCAGCCAATTATACTTGTAAATTTGATGATCCTGCAAGCCATCATTTATCATATTCTCTCTTCTATCACATTTTATGGTATCCAACCCCAAATTGCTGTTCCATTCATTTTTTGAACTCCATGCATAGAAGACTGCAGTTTTTGTAACTTGAACCAACTATAAGTATGCTCTTCATTCGTCCCTGCTTGTTCAGATGACTTGACATCAATGAATTTCCTCTTGAAGAGTCAAATAAGATCCGCAGATCTATTATAGCTCTTTAATTGGTGGCGCCACATGCTTCTGATATGAATCTGAGACGTAAAAAATGGTGGTGTTATGAGCGCATGCTCCGCTGATTGCCAGGGACGGGAAGAGTTTTAACCTTCTTGGTGGAAAGCTGCCATGGATATTTTGTTCATCTCCAATCATGTATGAGAAGTGTAAGATCCCCGTATTATACAATTACTTATTTGGTCAACCGTTCATCCAAGAATCTGGACCGTCGGACGGTGTGGGCTTCATGTGGATTCCCTGATCTAATGATTTAGGTGCCAGCTCAATTGAGCCAGGCTCATGCAAGAATCAGATCAGATGACACCACACCCGAAAGTCCCTATGCTCCAACATGGTATTGAATGTTTACTCATTATCTCGATAATGTGATGGACAGAACCAGCTTAATCATACCATATCAAGGGGAGTGGTGTCGGCCTGCTTTCTCGACATGTGATCAGCTTGATCTACTCATTTTTCCAGGAGATAACGGGATCTCTTTGCCTATCGTCGATCATCACCTCTCTCTCTCTCTCTCTCTGTGGTGGATCCCTGTCCCCATCAATTCTGTGGTCCTACACCAGTCCAGGTTCACACTACACAACTTTACAGCCACGCATCGAAGGTCGTCGATTAGAATCATGAAAAGGCAGAAACGCTAAAAGCATAACTTCCACGTCAGGACTCGGACCCAGAACCTTCTTATTGCTCATTACCGGTTCATTAGCTAGCCACGCATTCCAGAAGCCACGCGGATCGGAAAACATCAACGACTACCCTCGTTAAAAAAATGAGAGCGAATCCTCTGTCTATTATTAACTAACATTTCCAATGGCAAATCAAGGAAGATTGAAATTGGAAGATTGATCACATGTCACGAATGCAGCATGCAGCTAATCAAGGTAGAAATCGCAACTTTAATGCGACACAAACCGGAAGATCGTCATGACCGTCACGGGCACAGAAATCATCGAGAGAGAGAGAGAGAGAGATGGAGAGAACGTACATTGAGCTGGTCGGTGTAGCCATCCCTCACCGTCTCGCTCTCGTCCCAGAGCTTGTCGAAGAAGAGGAACCTCCGGAGGCCGTACTTCCGCACTAACCGCGACAGGCAGACGAAGGAGAGCGTGGCGAGGCTGCTGAGCGACAGCTGGACGACGCCGTCGAAGGGCCTGGCGTGCTTGGCGTCGCAGCTCGAGCAGGCGAGCAGGAAGTGGGAGGCGGCGGGGACGGCGATCGCGAAGATGAGGAACATGGACCAGGAGAGGCAGGCGGTCCAGGCGTTCGACTGGTCCACGCACATCCACCGGAGGTAGGACCGGAAGCTCTGCAGCTCGTCCTGCGCGTGCGACACGCACCGCGCGAACGTGACGCTCCGGCGGCGGTCGCCGATCAGAGGTTCCTCGCCGCCGCCGGCTTCCATGGCGGGTGGTGACGGCACGGGGGAAGAGGGGAGATCCTCCGAGGAAGCGGGGGCGCGACGGACAAAGTGCAAAATCCTGAGTTTCCTGTTTCTAAACTTCCATCGGGTTGTTTAACTTGTTATATGCGGTGGAGCAAAAGTGTCGGGATTTTTTTTTTTTTCTAATTTTTGCGGATGCAAATATTGTCAATTTTACTTAAGTCATGCAATGCCATGTTAGCATCATTTACTTTACAGTGTCCACAAATTGTGAGGGCATCATGTTAGTATTGTTTACTTTTCAGTGTCTATATAGGTAAATTTTTAATGATGCCGATCGACGAAATATTGACAAAAAATAAACGTGTCACATAAATACAAGTTTGGGATTATTGTCATGAGACACAGTTTTAAGATATTTGATGCCTTTTACCCTATATATTATGCTAATCGAGGTCTAGTAAAACAAATCTATGATAAAATTTCGAACTAGACAAACTCATAGAATCACAACTTATATATCGCAAGGCATGGAAAAATCTTCTGCTTTTGGTATGTTTTTTGAGTACCATGTGCATCAAGCAACATTTATTTGAATTGGACATTTTGTAGTTCGAATGGCACCATTATCAAAACGACCACAATTGAATTGCGTTAGCTGCTTTTTTACACTCTTCTTGATTAATAAGCGACCTCAATGTATATATGACCGGTCTAAACCTTTTTTTTTCTTTAAGAAAAATAGATATATATATATATATATATATATATATATATTTAAACCTTGAGGACATCTATCCTTTTCGTCATTTGTGGGCATAGTAATTTGTCGATAAGCTCAGCCAATGAGAGGAGGGGAGAAATTCGGCATGTCTGTCTACCTCCCGCTTCGCAAGGCTTGGAATCCGCCGGATTCTCTCGTAACTTTACGTTTTCGATTAACCCATCCATTTACAGAGAGAGAGAGAGAAAAAAAAAATCCGAAAGTAGAAAAATAAATAAATAAATAAGATTTCCGATTATTCTAGGATGCGTTTCGGAATTGACACTCAAAATCAAAGTTAAAGAGGACCTCCCCAAATCATCATCGCCGTACGCACCAATCCAGCTGGAGGTGGGCCCACGCATGCAACGTGTACGCTTCGGCCGCCAATCTCGGCCGCCGCCCCCCAATGAGAACGCCACGCGTGGCGCCCCCACGTTGCTCCGGTCGTGGCGGGGATCGAACGACACGTAGGAGGACACGAGAACGATAGAAACAGCCGGGACCGACCAAGACAAAAAGAAAGACACCGCAGAGATCAGAAAGAAGCTCCATTAAACAAGTCAACGTGTGCTGGGTGATCGGCGCAGGTGCAGGTGGCCGCTTGTGAATCGCGGGACGAGGTCGATTAGGTGGGTATTGCATATGGAAAGATTGGATTCTGCTTGGCTCCGATGCATGTGAGTTGTCCACGAGAAAATGATTCGTATGGGCTTTGATTGAGGGGGGAAAGATTAAAATAAATGGGGAGATCTATCGTTCAAAGTTAACCAAATCGTCTTCCCAAGTTTACCTGCGGATGGGTTTGTCTCGCTAGAAAAGATTGCTCTCTAATCAAGCACCCACCTCGCGGTGGGATCAAGAGATTATAGTACAGGTTTCGTAAAACGAAATGCCCCGTCAATGAAGCTACAAATTACTCAATCCCCGCACATTTATACTCGATGCGAAGGGCGAATGAGTAGCACGCTCGAACAATAAAAGTTTAGATGATGTTCAGCGCGGTGAAACCGAAGCTTCAGCATAATGAGAGAGAGAGAGAGAGAGACATGATGTATGACGAATATGAAGTGCGTTGACTAGAAGACTGTGGCTTCATATTGGGCCAGCAGATACAACCTGCGAAGTACGAAACGCGACATTCGTTGCGGTCCAAGAGGGTTCCTCCATTTGCCTCTTCACGACGGGCCGAAAGCCCTCCATTTTCATCGACCGCCCGAACTATTCTGCGTCGCCGGGGAACAAGCCTACCAAGGGAAAATTGAAATTATTTTTATGTATATGTCACTATCAAGTAGCATCAGGTAAAACTTGTTCCTTTTACTCCCCCAATGCGAAAGGAAAAGAAAAAAAAAAGGAAACTTTTTGAAACCTTTAAAAGATTTGCATACATTCAGGTATAATTTTATTCCACAATAGTTGGATATATTTGAAAAAAATTCCAAATAAAAACTTTAAGTTGATTTTGTTCCAAATAAGGATTTGAAGTGTTATTATTTTCTTAAATAAGAGCCTCAAGTGGATTTTATTTTAAATGAGGGTATGAAATGGTCATGTCAATTTTTAAAAAAATAGCCTGACTTTCTAGTTGATTAGGGCATTTTCGTCTTTTGTCTTTTTGATTTTTATTCTCTTTTAACCTTTTCTTCATTTTTTTTCCCTTTCTATTTCTTTTTTCTAGTTATCCCTTTCCTTTTCGCCGGTGGTTGACTACTGGGCATCAACGATGCTTGGAGAGGGTTGGACAAGGCTGGCCCTCACCAGATCTAGGTGAGGGTCGCCTCGCTCGTGGCCAACAAGTGCCACAATGGAGGTGAAAGAAAGAGAAAAAAGAAAATAAAAATTGAAATAATTTTAAAATAAAATTTTCTTTTGACAAAAGTGCCCTCAATCAATTGGAAAAAACTAGTCAACCCGCAACCAATAAAATCAAACCCTCATTCAAAATTGTTATAACCATTCTAAATTTTTATTTGTAACTGACGTGATTACTTCTTATTTGATACAAATCTACTTGAAATTCTTATTTGAAAAAAAAAATGAGGGTATTTCAAGATTTTACTTGAAATTTTCCCGATATATTTTCAATTTTAGCAAGAAAGAAAGACTACTTTTACCTTCTTCTTCTTCTTTTTTTTCCCTAAACAAATCAAATGCATGAGTAATTGCCAATGTTGGCTTAATTTTTTCGGCCGCTCGGAAGAGATAGTCATCTAATAAGCTGGCCTTGATAAGAACATAGGATCCATGATCAATGGATTATTTAAAGTGGTAAGTGTGTTTATTCCTCTCGCTCAAGACTTGAGTACGAATTCGGAATTACCACACTTATACATTCTCTGGAGGACGACCTCGAAAGTCTCATACACCCGTTGATACAAAAGAACGACCGATTTCAAAAAACAGTCCCTAAAACTGATATCATTCACTTGGGCCATAATTTTACATGTCTTTGTTGGCAAACCAATAATTCTAAGCGTGAGGGTTAATTGACGAAGTTCTTTTTTCTTCTCTTTTACCGTTGTACGATAAAAGGGGCATTATTGTTCATAGTCCCTCTAATAGATATTAAAATTGACGTCAGAGGGTGAAGGACCGCCCAATCTCGAGGGGGTAAAATAAAGGGGTTTGAGTAATGCTCTCACACGAGAAAACCCGACCCGCCCAACTCTAGCTCTAGCCCGGCCGGCCACATCCGATCCAGCTAGACGACCAGCTCCAGTCGACATCACAATCGCCTAATACATGATGCATTTCCCAAAGTCTTGCCGGGACTCAAATGGGTGGTCAAAACGTGCCGCCCACCTTCTCTCCCCTACCCCCACGCCAGATGACCTTTCCCTCTCCCAACCAGATGCCACATCATATCACCCATTCAAACCCACTACGCCGACGCCTTCGATCAGCTCGAGGCTCGAAAACCCCAACTCACGCCCCCCCATCAAAACTCGAATCTTCAGCCACCCCCCCTCCTCGCAAAAAGAAGAGAAAGAGAGAAGGGGTCTTGTCCCACTCGAACAAAAGTGGAAGCAACGAATACAATAATACAAGCAGAACAGAATACCCGGACGCACCTTCCCTCCCACCCCCCCTCTCCCCACCCCACACGAAAAAAATAAGGCAAAAGTCGATCCCCCATGCCGAATACGACCCGTTCAGCCGGTTTCCGGGCGGCTTCCCTCGTCCACAATTCAAAGATGGCAACCGAGTGAGCGAATTGATATGACATGCGAGCTGGCACTAACACCCACCACCACTTATTCCTCCTTCGTTCATATGGCACCCCCGGCCTGCCTATCTGACGCGTATGCGAACCGATGCGCGTTGTGAAACCTCTCAACGCGACCCAATTCATGGTTTTAAACTTATTAAGCGCCCGAGTTATGAAACAGGGAGAAAAATAAGAAGACTCTAGAGGGGGCACTTCGGAAGGACGACTAAGAACGAGTATCTTGAAGTTGTGTGCTAAGTTTCGTAAGGGCTATAGAAAGATCGCTAATTCTCAAATCAGCAATTCACCTTTTTCCACCCAGCAATTTTGTGCAGACACTGCATTTTACCTGAAACAGCAATTGCATCCGGGTGGTCAACTCTTGAACGAGTATCTTGAAGTTGTGTGCTAAGTTTCGTAAGGGCTATAGAAAGATTGCTAATTCTCAAATCAGCAATTCACCTTTTTCCGCGCAATTTTGTGCAGACACTGCATTTTACCTGAAACAGCAGTTGCACACAGGTCGTCAACTCTTGATGTCTTAAGGGAACTTTTCGTAGTTTGGATTGGGAACTGCTGTTAGGGGTTTAGGTTACGTTTGAGCGCATTCCATGAATAAAACAAAAATTTGCGGGTCGGCAAGAGCATCCGTCCCCAATCAAAATAGAAATTCAGTCGAAAATAGGCCGGAGACAGCCTCCCAAAAATCTAACTCCAGCTCACGATGAACTTACTAATGGCCAATCCCCCGTGCTCTGGAATGATTTGTCTAACCAAATGCATAATGTGACCGTGCTCGATGAACTTGACCGACTTCCCAACCACGTTCGGTCCGATTTCCCCAACTCTGCTTTCCGACCGAATCTCGATTCCTGAATTCATGTCTCACAACAAAGATCACGCGCATCAAGCCCCGCCCATTTTCAGGCACATCAGCAGAGAGCAACTCGTGCAAGGCAAGGCAGCGCAAGCGAATACAAACGCTTCCAGACTCCCAAAAACATCATAATTTCTTGTTTATGGCATAAGGACATGCTAAGAATCGATCCCGTCAGGTCGCATTTCCAGATCGGAAAACGCATTAAGACCCTCGATCCATGGCGAGCAACAAGAACCCATTTGGCATCGAATGCCCAACAACGCGAACCTCGAATCTATTTCACCTAGCAAACGAAATTTCGCAGAAAAAGTTGGAAACCTGCTGATCCAAGGACAGACCACTGCAACATCAACATCACCTCTGCAGATCTATATGCAGAGATGCCTTCAGGCATCAGCAAGAAGATGTAACAGCATATCCACCATATTCATACCACAGGAATCTCAGTCGATTTTCAAGCAAAAATCGCCCAATAATGTGCATCAAGTTAAAGACTTTTTCTTCTTTCATCTCATCTTTTTCATTCCATTTCCGCAATGAGAATACAAGCAGAATATCGGGAGAGAGGAAAAAAAATAAAAAATAATTCAAGACATGGCTTTTAATATCTCTTTACGGGCCGCCCAACCACTCACAGGCACAACCGCAGATCTTCGCCGTCGAGGTCGACCCCGCCCGACGACGGCGGCAGATTCAGATCGAAAGGCAAAGGACCCCTCCTCCTGAACCACGACGTCGACGAGGACCCCTCCTCGACGCCCCCTCCGCAATCGTCCACCACGGACGACGACGAATCGCAGTCGCTCTGGCAGTCCTCCGGCTCCACCGGCGGCGACCTCCGGTACCTCTTCTCCGGCTGCTGCTGCGGCCCCGCGGCGGCGGCGGACGGCGGGGGCCGAGGCCCGCTGAACGACTCCACGGTGCTGCTCAGGCTGCTGCAGGTCGGCCGCTGCGGGAACGCGCGCCGGCCCTGCTGGGGGTCCTCCCGCGCCGCGGCGTGGCGGCGGATCCGGGCCGGGGCCTGGGCCTGGGCGTCGTCGCGGTCGTAGAGGGAGGCGGGGAAGTTGGTCTTGGCCTTGGAGCCGCGGAACCGGACGGCGGCGAGGTCGTAGGCGCGGGCGGCCTCCTCGGCGGAGGCGAAGGTGCCGAGCCAGACGCGGGCCTTCTTGACGGGGTCGCTGATCTCGGCGGTGTACTTGCCCCACCGCCGCCTCCGCACGCCCCTGTACTTGGGCTCGCCGGCGCCGACCTGTTGCTGCGGCTGCTGCTGCTGTTGTACGTGCCCCTTCGGTGCCGATCCGGCGACTTCCGGGACGTCGTCGGGCGCCGCGGCGGCTCGGCTGGGAATCATGCTGCGGGAGAGAGATGGAGAGAGAAAGGGAGGGTTCGGGCGGATGGATGGATGGATGGGTGGGATTGGAGAGGGAAGAGCAAGACGCGGGCCGGAGATGCTATCGCCTCGTTGCGGAAGCTCCTTGTTACCGCTTCTTCATCTCGGTGAAGAGATGGGAATGGAATTTATGTTGATTTCTTTCGCGTTCTGGGCTTTACGTGTTTTTCGTTTCTTTTGGCCTTTTCTCTGGTTTCGTGGGTGGGGGGTGGTGGTGGAGAGAGAGAGAGAGAGAGAGGAGATGGCTTAAATTTGTTTTCTTTAGGTGGAGAGTTCTTCTTTCTTTTCTTTATTTAAAAAAAAAACATATATTATAATTTTCGATTTCTTTTTTTGGGGGGGGGGAGAGGGGGTGGCTTAAATTTGTTTTCTTTAGGTGGAGGGTTCTTCTTTCTTTTCTTTATTTAAAAAAATATATATTATAATTTTCGATTTTTTTTTGGGGGAGGGGGTTTCTCTGGTTGAGAAATTGGCCCCCTTCTTCTTTTTTTTTTTCTTTTTTTTTTTTGTCGAAATTTGGCCCCCCTCCTTTCGTTGTAATGGAACCGGTCTCCTTCATGGCTCGGTTCTCTTTTCTCTACCGTCGTCCTTAGCTCCTCCCTCGCTTGTCCCCACCAACCTACTCCTCCGACCGCCTTCCTTTTCCTTTCTTCGTTTCTTCCTTTTCTTTAAAAAGAAATTCGTGAAGTTGGTTTTTATTTTATTTTTGTGTTTCCTTTTTCTTTTCGTTCCTATCGCTCCTTTTTGGACGACGCCGAACAGAGCTTCTGAATTTCTTTTTTGGATGATAATGTGGCGGAATCTCTTTTTAGGTTAACAATGACCGAAAAATGGACCTGCAAAAAGAAATTATTTCGAATTCTCGCTCCTTTCCCTTTTATAGAGATCTCTAAAAAGTTTTCCTCATTTCTTCGTCTCTCCCTCTCTCATGAACAAAGCGTTATGATAATATTTCCAAATGCGTGTCTCAATAAACCAATAGATACTATTTGTAGGATTACTATGTTATGATTTGTTCGAATGGGTGTTTTTAACATTCTGCTTTTTTCCCACATATTGCGGGAGCAAAGTAATTTTTGATTTTTGATTTAACATATATTTGCTTGTACAATTATTTGTTTTATAACCTTCATATGATATTTGAAGTATTTGACAAAAACGTAAAACTTTTCTCTCTGCTTTTGAACAGGACACAAATGCACTAACCAAATTCTAATAGTCTTAGAACACCCTTCATTTTGGCATTAAACATACATCAATATATCAAGTATCTATAGCAAAGTTGCTACAAAATAGATAGGTCTCATGAGCAGGATAACAAGGCTGATCCATATAAATCCAAGTAAAGCCGAGGACCATAGTTTAATCGCGGCCTTAATGCCTCTAAACAAAAATAGAAAAAACAAATATAAAAGTGCAATAATTCACTTTACAATTTCGGGTGGTCTAAAGATTGTGAACATAACCATTTATTTTCAATTCGATAACTAAAGCAAGTAATTTCTCTTGTTTTTCATGATCTAAGAATTTTAATATTCTCCATAATTTGATATCTCCCATTCGTCCTATTTATTCAGTCAACTCTTTGGAGCCTAGATCTCTATTAGTGGAAAGAAAGATTATGTGTTTAATTCGAATTTTTTGAAAAGAAATTTAACCCATCATGTTCTTTCTTTTTTTGTTTATGATTTTTTCTAGTGAAGTTAACTAGCTTTGACCGACTCCATTTTCCTCCTTTAAAGATCAGACTTAATCTCTTTAGTTCAAACGAATTAGGGAAGACGGATTAGTGGTGTTTGAGATGGATTTAGGGAATTAAACATCCCTAAGGTTCACTTATGTTTTCGATTCGGAGAAGACGGTCGCGATTTGTAATCCATTTTGCCTCTTTAATGCAAAGGAAAAGAAATAAGGAAAGGAAAAAGGAAAAACAAATTCCTAAATGACGCCAAAAGGTGGGCCCCACAGATCCCTGACTTGCCAACCCACAGACCCCACGTGGGCCCACCATTACAAATTACATAACGCCTCCTTCCCGCCTCTCTCTCTCTCTCCTCTGTCGTGATGATTATTACTTTGAGGAGCATGACGCGTGCAACAAAATTCATATTGACCGCAGTATACGATGAAACCTGTCAAAGCGGACGAATCAGATGAAACCTCCTCTTCTAGTATAAAATATTATGGCAAAATGTCTTTCATGTTTGAATTTATCGAGGTATTCCCAAAAAATCTCGACTCATTTTGAACTTATGGGAATTTATAATTAGTATTCAAATAGTCTCGCAATTCAATCTAAAAAGCGCATTTCAAACTGTAAGTCTTGTTAAGTTTTAAAATACGAGTTATATATTCTCTTAAACTTATTTTGGCATAATCCCCTCTGCGAGTTAGTTAGGCTTTGTTTGGTGAATTGAATATAACGCTATATAGAGATACACTCATTATGGAAATATACTATCTAGGAAAAAGAATAAAGAAAGAAAAACACAAAAGAAAAATCAAGCCAAATCATGGAAGAAAGACGGGGGAGGAGAGGGAATGGTGGCCGCTATTGTGAAAGATGACCACAAGGATGGCAGTTGCTATCTCGAGAGCACCATGGCGACGGTGGTTATTGCTATTTGACAAGATCGGGGATTCCACTAGCCCAGGAGATGTGTAAACAACTCAATCATTTCGCTTGTTCTATCTCTCTCTTATTGTTTGTGATTTGTTGGCGTCGGTTGTGCATCAATGTTACTTGTGTGACCACCTTACCCGGGTCAACGACCTTGCACAATTGTTACTCAACCATGTCAAGGCTAGTCATGCGACGACCACCACAATGCCCAACCAACCTAAGATTTGAGGTTTGGTCATTGAGGCGACCTTTAAACTATTTCTCGTGCTCAATTACTTTAGACATGAGATCTAGTCTTAAAACCAACAGTGGCAACCACACGAGTGTCATGTGAGCAGAAGGGGATCACACCAAGCTTGGGGAGTGATGTGAACACTATTAGAACCCACGCCTTACCTTTTCTTTTCTTGTTGAAATCTCAAAAGGAAATTATATTCTATATTCAATCAATTATATCTATTTACACCACTAATTCGAGTAATATATGTGCACATTCATGTCATACTGGAACATTTACTAAGCTATATATAGGTTATCGGATATCTTATCTCATCTATATCTTATTTGATTAAAATGTCTAGACGATCAAATGTAGCATTATTGCTTTTTTTTTTAAGATTCATTGCCGTCTCCATGAGAGAATTATAATATACCTATCAATTACATGAATTTCACATGGCACTTGACCACCCTTGTTATATCAAAAGCCAAAGTTTCATGTAGACAAGTACTTTAAAATAATAGTAAATGGGTCATTGTTATTGTTGCACGATTCGCTAGAGGTTCGAGCATAGACAACGTGCAGAAGTTGAAATTCACAAGTGGGAGTGGAAGATGCAGCTTTTCTCCTTGTCTCGCGAATATGTCCACTCCCTCAACATCCACAATGTGATTTTTTTTTTTAAATGATTACAAGGCATTAAGTGATACCATTTGATAAAAAGGGTATTTGCCACTACAACATTCGTCCTTTCATCTCGCATACTTGCTCACTATATGCAACTCGAGATGGAGTATTTCATGGGCCTGTGGACCTCAAAATAGCATTGTTCATGAGCTTACAAAATAGGCATTTCATCATAGAAGAACTACATCTCCTTTTCTTTTTAATAAGGGTTAATACCTTGAAAAACCCCAAACTGGTACACTTGTGACAAATTTACCCCAAACTATTTTTTTGACCATGAAAAACCCCAAACTGGTAAACCTGTGACAAATTTACCCCGACTGACTATAAAAAACCATAAACTGGTACATTTATGACAAATTTATCCCAAACTAATTTATTCGACTGCAAAAAACCCTAAACTAGTAAATTTGTGACAAATATACTCTCTGCTAAATTGGATTAATACTACAAAAAAATCACAAAAATTGTAAACTGTGACAAACGGAGCGTAAAATCATAAATTGGTATACCGATTAACCGTCGCGTGTTATTTAACTTAATAATTTGAGAAAAAAATTTAATGAAAACTAACATAGGGTAAATTTGTCACAAGTGTACCAGTTTGGGGTAAATTTGTCAAAGATATACCAGTTTGGGGTTTTTGGTGGTCAAAAAAATAGTTTGGGGTAAATTTGTTATAAGTGTACCAGTTTGGGGTTTTTCAGGGTATTAACCCTTTTAATAAATCTCCTTTTCTTTTTAATAATCTCCCATCTAAAGTAAAAAAGAAAAAAGAAATAAATGCAACGTTAGTTGAGTATTCTTTACTTTAATATGTTCACATAGGTAGTCACCCTTCTTTGTGATATTCTCATTACTTTGTCGGAATAGGAGATTTCCTTTAGAAATAAAGGGGGACTGGCGTTCACATCTCTCACTTAAGAAGACTATATATATATATAATATTTACTCTTTTTTTTTTTCAAATAGAACCGGGTCACCGGCAATCCCGCGGAGAATCAGGTCACGCATTACCGGGGACAAAGCGCGGGATCTATGGGCCGTCTCCCTGACTCAAATGACTCGCCACCCGAGAATCATTTTCTTTCCAAACACAAGAGGCCCCCCGACCCCCCTCCTTAATTCCCAGCCTACCGACACGTGTCCGATCTCCCCGTCCCGAAAGCTGCTGGCTCCGCTGTTTTCTTGACCGGGGAGACACCGGTTGGCAGACGATTTCGTCTTTTTCCCTTCGTTACATCGCGACGGAAGCCTGCCTACGCTGCCCCAGAACACGTCTTGAGCAAACGAATTAAATAAAAAAACACTCTTTTTCGATATTTCCCGCGGTATATAAAAATGATAATTTATTCTCGATATGGTAATGGGCCATATTCAGGATGGGGTAGCTGGTTGGCGAGTAAAGCCAGCAATCGAAGGCCGGTCAATTTTAAAATACACGTGTCAGAATCCTTGCGCGGTTTGGGAGGTCGTGTATTAGACTTTTTCGCTTCACGGGACACTTGTTTGGTGCATTTCGTGTCCTTTTCTTCCTCCTTTTTTTTATTTTATTTTAATGAGCTCGTAATTTATTATGTCGTAGTTAAAATAGAAACGGTAGAGGAAAGCGACAAAGTTGCTTTCTTGGTCCCCTTCCTTTTCTTTTTACTTGTTTTCGAGGTGTATATAGTAAGGTCCTCTAGGATGTGAACGCGCCAAATCGAACATTTCCTTTGTGATTATGCAAACGTGCAGTTCGGCATAATTATTCACATATGTCATAGGTAAAGATAAAAACATAAATAATTTATGAATTTTTGGCCCAATGGCTAATTTTTTTTTTTGGGTGACCAAGGACTCCGCCACATGTCCCTTGTGCCTAAAAGGTTCCTAAGGACCAAACTCTTATACTTCGGGGAAGACAAGTACAACGACCCACCGCCATGGCTCTCCACTTAAATCGCTAGCAACATAAAGTTTCGAACTCTCGACCTAGGGAGGAATTCTCAACCAACTGTTCTATCCACGGATGAGTCCCAATGGATAATTTGGTCATTGAATTTGTAATTTATTTAATGTGGCCCCTAAAATTTATCCTAATGTATAATGCGGTACTTAAATTTTTGATTTGTTTAATGTAGTCTTTGGACTTTTTGGTACATATTCAATGTAGTCCAACTTTATGAAAATATTTAATATTATCATTTATTAATTGAAGATCACAGACAATATTGAATATTTTCATATAGTTTAGGGACTAAATGGAACACGTGTTAAAAGTTTATGGATCAAAATTCAGGGATTACATTACACATTAAAATAAAGTTTATAGACCAAATCGAATAAATTAAAAATTCAGAAATCAAATTGTACATTAATTCAAAATTTATGAGTCATTTGTGCCATTTTCTCGCATAGAAAAAATGCCGAAAATTTGGGTTGACCAAAAATTAAGTAAGTCAATGGGTATTTCGTAGGTCGTAAAAATGCGTAAAGCGAATGATCTCATTATCAAAGTAAATCTTTTTATTTGCTTTGGTTCTTTTCCTAATTGAAAAAGGGAAGAAGCCTAGATCTGAAACCACCCTTTGATTGAGTTTTGCAGGGAAGGTGTCTGGTGCCGATTTTTGTTGTCAGTCATCATTTGGGGACTTCGCGATATTATTCTGCAACCCCTTTCTTGAGTTGGAGGATTAGGCGTGATCCTTAATCATTTTAAAGGCTGGAGACATGATGATTGCTCGTGTAGCTTTTATCCATGACCGGGACCTGGATGATTAAGCATTGTGTTTGATGGTTTTGCTTTGGTGATGCTTTTGGACCAAGAAATAATCCTCGTACGTGATGCTATTTGACTTCAATAGGGGAAATACATCGAATGCTCTAATTTCACGATAAGAGAAAGAAATTGCCTGCAATCATCATCTTTGTGTGCAAAGTTCTTATAAGTATTAATTTCACTTGGAGTCTAACGTGGAAAGCTTGGGACCAATGACTTTAATGAAATATTCTGTTACTCGTGGTCTAATTACAATCTTTGCTCAATTCAAATTACGTAGATCTTTGACTGGCGTACCATAGGTGCATTAGAGCGGGTTTTCTTTTTCTTGTATGGAACTTACGGACATGGCCTTAACGCCATTAACTCTTTCTTGGCATGGATTTAATTTCCTTTGATTTGCCGATGTGGTTTTCTTTTTCTTTTTTCAAATGTCTATCTTGCTTTCTCTCTCCCCTACATATTGTTCTTCTTCTTCCTTAAATCCTACTAAACCAAAAGCTCACAAGATTTTCCAACCACAACAATGAAAAAAATTATAATTTGTACCCCCTCATGACCACCAAATAAGTGGGTATGGGCACAAGCTCGAAGCTCAAGTGGCCATGGTTTTGAATTTCATGACTCAAAAAGATATTGCAAACTTGATTGCATCGAGCTCAAAGTTCAATTGCCATGGCTGCTGTTAGCTTAGATCAAGCGGCCATGGTCACGAGCTTGAGTGGCCAATGCATCCGCAAAATTGAGCATGAGTGGCTCTAATGGCCGCGAGCTTAGAGCTTGAGTTGGCAGCTATGGGCGTTGCAATGGACTCCCATCTCTCTCTCAATTTGTATTTTTTCTTATATTGTTGGATTTTGTGCCAATTTGGTGCAACATAAATTGAGCAAGTCATGGCACGACAGGTGTATAATTGTATTTGTGTCAATAGTCTATGTCTGCAAAGATTGACCTTCAAAAGGAAAAGTATAACTCAAGGAATGCTTGATGTTTTTTAAAAGTAGAGCAACGTTTTGTGAAAACAAGAAAAAAAACAGTAGTAGAATGATTTTGATTTTTGAGCAAAATAATAATGACCGATTGTAACATTACCCATTTTTTTTATTTTTTTATTTGCAAATGCTGGCTTTTGCTCGCCGGCCACTTCCTTCAAGCCTACAGGATAGGGATCGAACATTGCACCTCCCCGTCCAAATGGGATGGTAGCTAATTAGGCGAAGCTTAAGCCGATCGATGTGAACTCATCTTCAATCCACTTTTGCTGTGGAAATATTCTTTTCACGAGAGCATCTCGGATCACGTTACATAAGAATAAATTATGTGAAGTAAGCTCTACATCTTAGACATATTTCGGGTAAGTTCATGAGATAAACAGTGAAGGTGAAGGTATAAAAGAGAATTCATTACAAATGGAGCGAAATCTGGACGAGAAAGCGACGTGACGTGCCATCCTCATCCCCGTCCCAGCAGCACCCAAACCAGCCCACATATTCACCAAATCAAGATAGAGATAAAAGCCATTAGGACTTAGCCACGGTGAGGGGGGTGGGTAGGTTGAAATACCAGTTTCTGTCTTGGGCATCGCGGCGCACTAAAAAACCCTAACAAATCCCCCACGAATTCGCGAACCTCCCCTGCCATCTCCGGGAATCGCAGCCACACGATACCGTCCCCTTCCCCTTCCTTTTTCTCTCTCTTTTTCTTTTTTCTTCTTCTTTTTCTTGGCTTTTGATGGAGAACCGAGGGACGACAAGGTGTACACAGCACGCAACAGCGTTGGGGAGGTTCGGGTCGGTCAGATCTTTCAATTCTTTAATTCTTTATTTTTACAGAAATTAAAAAAAAGATAGAAGAGAGACGATTTTCAATATGAGAAAAAGTTAGAGGAAGAAGAGGAGGATCGACACCAGTGCATTTCGGCCATGATTTGTCGCATCGAGTGGTGGTGGGTTTTTGGCCTTTTGGGGGCCAGCCGTTCCTCCCCCTATCTATCTGGCCCAGCACCACCACCCTCCCCTCCCCTTCCATATCCCCTCCATCATTGTATTTGTCTCCCATCATTCCGAAAAACGGTTCGTATTTATTTAGATTTATTTAATCAAATTTAATAAACAATTTTGAAAATTACTAATACACTTTCGGTGCTTATCGTAAAAACTAATCTCTCCGTTAAACATTATGGTATTTTCGAATCGGGAATCACATTAAAAGTTCTTGTGTGGGAGTAGTTGTTGAAAATTATAATTTCGTTTTTCTTGATTATCTTTAATTTTTTTGGTAAAGTTGATTATCTTTAATTTTCACGTGCAAAAATCATTAAGTGAACATTTGGCCTCAAAATGTATGCTAAGCTGACCACAAGTCCCTCCATCGGACTGAACGTGTGCCTCAAGGCTATGAGCCTAAAACGAAATTTGCAAGAGAAATTCCAACGCCGCTTATATAATAAGATACCATATAGTAGGACAAAAAACGTGAGCAAACTAAGAGACTTTACAAATTAAAACATAAAAGAAAAGAAAAAAATATGGTCCCGCCATATAATAAAGAAAAAATCCCAAGAGCAAAATAATGCCATAGAGCGAATAACGAACTGGGTGGAAGGCCCAACTTGTGGATGGACTGGGCTCAGCAAAAGGCCTATGTTCAAAAAAAGCATCACAAGAAAGAGTATAGCCCAATATGGTCATGATATTAATTGTTTTGAAAACCAAGGTTTAGCCGAAACTTTCACCTATGAGATCGGTGAATTCTCCTAACTTTGACCATTCATATAACTTCGTATATTGACACTCACCACTGGTACAAATGTCCCAAGTTGATTTAATGAAACATAAAATTAAGGACGTTCCACCCAAATATTTACTCTTTGAATAGAAAGAAAAAAAAGGTAGATCCTGTACACATATTTCAGTGTCGATTCTTCAAGGCATAATTCTTAGGCATATTAATATATTAACGGCTTTGATTGAATGAGTTGAGGCAAGTCTTCACTTCTAATTCTTCACGGACAAATAAAAGTTACGCACCCAGGAAGATAGAAATGAGATATGTAAAGGTTAATGATACTTGCTTCATTTTCTTCTTCCATTTTCTGCTTCTACTTTTTATAAAGCCGTGTGCATGACAGATCATATTATTCATCTTCTCCATTCTAACTGATATAAAATTGCACCGAGAAATAAAAAGAGAAGACATTAGAAACAACTCTTCATAAGGGAAATGACATTTCAAGCTGTCCCAGTGACATTTCTATCAACTTAATTTGCAATGCTAGTTTACTAAGACAACTCCTCAAACAATTTCCTTGTCCATAAATTTTGCTGGCCTTTCGCTTTGGCTTCTCTGTCCACTCGACCGCTCTTTTTTCCAGCATCCTCACACCTCGCATGAGCCATTTGGGCCTTCTTGTTTCAAACAATTTCATTGTCCATGAAGATGTTTCTAAAAGTCTATTGTTTTGAAGGCCAAGGCTTAGCATAAACTTACGCTATGGAGATCGATGAATTTTGCTGACCTTCGGCTATTCATATAACTTTGTATATTGACGAGACCCACCACTCATGCAAATGTCCCAAGTTCATAACATTAAGTACGTTCCGTCCAAATATTTACTCTTTGAATAGAAAAAATAGTTGATCCTATACACAAATTTCGAGGTCGATCCTTCAAGACATAATTTTTCGACATATTAGTCAATTAACAATTTTGACTGGATGAGTGAAAGCTAGTCTTCACTTCTAATTCTTCATGGACATATAAAGATATGCACATGGGAAGATGGAAAAAGTATCTGTATAAGTTAATAGCACTTGCTTCAATTTCTTCTTTTGTTTTTTGCTTCTTCTTTATTTAAAGCCGTGTGCTTGACAGATTAAATTATTCATCTGCTTAATTCAAATGATATAAAATTGCACTAAAAATATGGAGAGAAGACATTAGAAACAAGCCTTCATAAGGAAACTGACACTTCAAACTATTTTGGTGACAATGCTAGTTTACTAAGATAACTCCTCAAACGATTTCATTGTCCATGAAATTTGATGGCCTTCCCCTTTAGCTTCTCTATCCACTCGGCTGCTCTTCTCTCTAGCATCTTCACGCCTCTCGTGAGCCATTTGGGCCTTCCCATTTCAAATGCAATCTGTGCTATTGAAATCCCATATTGTTTTTAGTTTGAACCAACTATCATGCCCTTCACGATTGAAAGTTGATGAGGATGATGGCGGACTTAGTGTTGCCAGGGCATGCTTTAATTGCATTTTTGTCGATATTTATAAATGAGCTAAAAAGATTACGCTTTACCAATGCCTCATGGCAAAGTATTTACCTAATGCTAGTGCTCCATTTTGCCAGTAAAGAGACTTAGTGAGCTATCGACAATTAGGATTTTTTTTTTTTGACAAAGCTAGTAAGTTTTCTTATAGGATCACTTATTGTTACAATATTTAAATATTAAATTTTTTATAGGATTACTTATTGTTACAATATTTAAATATTAAACTATGTATTTGTCCGGTAGTTTAAGATTTAATAATAGTTGGCAATAATCCCATGAAACCTAACATGATATTAGAGTAAGAACTCTTGAGTTCAACTCTTTTCAGGCATCTATTTTTTGCTTCTCCAATGAAATATCTTCACATTCGGTACTAGACAAAAAAACTGGATTAAGCATGATGGGGCGTATTATAATATTTTAATATTCTCTTACCCACTTCATTGAACGCACGAGCTCCAATTAACCAAATTTGGAGTCGGAAAGATATAATTAGAAAAGTCATATAAATTTATGTCCTGATTAGACAAAATAAAGGTCCAAGGGCTTTGCATGGTCCTTACAGGCAAAGCACACTATTTCTTTTTTTGGATCATCGAGGTGCGTTATTTGATAACACATCGAATATACTCTTGATTGACTCTTTTCACTTTTCAAATCGTGTAAATTTCTGATGGGCTTAATTTACATGCATCAGAATGGGCTAAAAAGTGCCATTAAAATATGTAAAATACCATTAGTCCCTCTAGTTTTGTTCGGAAAACAAAACCCTCCATCTACTCTTGAACCTAAAAAAAGTAGAGAGAAGATATTTGTTTTCGAGTAAAAGCACCAAAACTTGGCACGGAGGGACACTTATGTGCCAAAAGTTAGGAAAGTGATACTTAAGTGCCAAAATCAGAGTAAAATGGATCACTTAAGTGCCAATCCAGTGAAAATATGGTCAAAATGCTGACGTGGCGATTTTCCGGAGAAATAAGTGCAAAACGGCATCGTTTTGCATAACGTGGTTGGACAATACAAAAACGACGTCGTTTTGGTGTTGACGTGGTAAAAAATAATATAAAAAATAATTAAATTGAATTTTAAACTAATTTTATTTAAATCATTTAAAAAATACAAATATTAAAAAAAAAGGAAGGGGCCCTCAGTTGCTCCTTATTTATTTATTTATTATTATTATTATTTTTAATTTTTTAAATAAATTTAGTTTTAAATTTAAGTTAATTAATTTTTTACCACATCGGCATCAAAAGATGCCGTTTTGCACTTATTTCGCTGGAAAATCGTCATGTCAGCATTTTGGCCGGATTTTCACCGGATTGGCACTTAAGTAATCCATTTTGCTCCGATTTTGGCACTTAAGGGCGCGCATGACAACCATTCTGTTCCAAAAATAGTTTCTGGAATAGAAATAGATTTTTTTATTTCTATTTCTAGAAGAGTTTCTAAGAAAAAATAACCGTTTGATAACGATACAAAATTTCTACTCTAAAAATAGAAATTTGTTTGATAATGACACAAAATTTCTTCCTTTCGGACGGCGGTGGATCGATGATTGGCAGTGATGGACGGTTGGCGACCGGCGGCGACGGCAACCGGTGGCGGCGGCGGCGGCGGCTGGTGATTGGCGGCCGGCGGCGGTGGCGGGGCCGGCGACCGGCGGCGGCGACAGCGAGCGACCGACGGACGGTGGTCGGCAGCGACGGATGAAGGACCGATTGATGAATGATGAGAAGAATTTTTATTTCTGATTTCTATTCTAGAAATAGAGAAGTAGAAAATTTTAGTTTCTGATTTCTATTTCAAACCTATTTCTGAAACAAGAATCTATTTCAGAAATAGAAAAATGAAATAATGTTACCAAATGGATTTCTATTCCAGAAACAGGTCTGGAATAGAAAAATTGTTTCTGGAATAGAAATTCTGGTTTGTCATGCACCCCCTAAGTGTCCCTCCGTGTCAAGTTTTGGCAGGCACTCCTCTTTTTTGCTACAAAATCATGCCTTACTTTAGAAGAAGTGCCATCAATTGACCCAGGGTGAGCTCAAAGCTCGAGTAGGCACGGCCTCAAACTTCATGACTCGAAGAGATCTTGCAGCCATGACATTAAGCTGAAAGTCAATTTGCCATGGCTGCCGCAGGCTCACATGGAGCGACCACAGTCATGAGCTTGAGTAGCCATGGCATAAAAAAGCTTGAGCTTAAATGTCTCTGGTGACCGTAAACTTAGTGCTTAACTTCTATGGCCATCCTAATTGACCCCATCTCTCTCTCTCTGTCTTTGTTTTTTTTATATTTTATTTTATCTTATGTTGCTTGACGTGGCTCCAATTTAGCACAACATACGTATAATTGTGTTTGTATCATTAATCGAACAAACTTATGTTAGCGAAAATTGACCATTGAAAGAAAAATTATAACCTAAAGAATGCTTTACATTTAAAAAGTAGAGAAACGCTTTTTAAAAAAATGTTGGGATGATGATTGTAATTTTCGGGCAAACATAGAAAAACCAATCGTGACATTACCTATTTTATTTATTTATTTTGCTATTGCTAGCTTTTGATGGTGGATCCCACTCTTCAAGCCGAAGAGGTAGGAATTGAACTCCATAGCTCTCCATCCAAAATATGAGATGGTAGGTCATTAGGTAAGGCTCAAGTTGACCAATATGAACTAATTTTAGATTTGGGAAAAAAATTTCACAAGAGCATCATTGGTCTCATTACCCAAAGTAAAATGCGTAAAATAAGCTATAATATATCATGACATATTCCAAGTAAATTTACTAGACAAACAATGATGGTATAAAAAAAATACATTGTAATGGAGCAGAATCTGTATGAGAGAGGGACATGACGTGCCATCCTCATCCCCGTCCCAGCATTCCCAAACCATCCTTGCTAATTCACCAAATACGAAAGTCAGATAAAAGCCATTACGACTTAGCCATGGCGAGTGGGTAGGTTGGTCGAATGCCCAGTTTGTTTCTTGAGCATCGCGGCGCACTTAAAAACCCTAACAAGTCTCCCACAAATTGGCCAACTTCCCACGCCATCTCCGGGAATCGTAGCCACACAATACCGCCCCACTCTCCCCTCCCTTCCTCTCTCTCCCTCCTTTTCCTTCCTTTTCTTGGCTTTTGATGGAGAACCGCGCGACGATAAGGTGTGTACACAGCACATAACAGCGTTGGGGAGGTTCGGGTCGGTCAGATCTTTTAATTCTTTAATTCTTTTCTATTTTTTTTCTAGAAATTAAAAAAGATGAAGAGAAACGATTTCCAATATGGGAAAAATGAAGAGGATCCACCAGTTCAATTCAGCCATGATTTGTTGCATCGAGTGGTGGTGTGTTTTTCACTTTTAGGGGGGCAGCTGTTCCTCCCCGTCTATCGGCCCAGCACCACCACCCTCCCCTTCCTCACCTTATCCCTTCCCCTCTATCATTGTATTTGTCTCCCATCACTACAAAAAAACGGTTCGTATTCATTTATATTTATTTGAGCAATTTTAATAAACATAATTTTTAATTACTACTACACTCGCGCTACACATCGTAAAAATTAATCTCTCTGTTAAATGCTAATTTTTTTTTTCGAATCGGGGATTGCATTGAAAGTTCTTGTGTGGGAGTAGTTGCTGTAAATTATAATTTCGGTTGTCTTGATTATTCTATGTTTTCGTGGGCGAAAATCATGATGTGAACATTCGGCCTCAAAATGTAAAACTAAGTTGATTACAACTCACTCCATTGGATCGAACACACACGTCAAAACTACGACCCGAAATGAAATTTGCAAGAGAAATTCCAACACTGCTTATATACTAAGATACTATATATTAAGATAAAAGATGTGAATAAAATAAGAGATTTTTGGTCACATCATAAAATAAAGAAAAAAACCCATAGAGCGAAGTAATGCCGCAGAGCGAACTAGGTGGAAGGCCCAACTTGCGGATGGACCGGGCTTAGCAATAGTCCTATGTTCAAAGAAGGCATAAGAAGAAATTAAATTCATGATAATTGGTTTTCACTCATAAAGAGCATGGCCGAAGATATTTCTAAAAGTTTATTGTTTTGAAGACCATGGTTTAGCATAAACCCACGCTATGGAAATCGATGAATTCTGCTAACCTTCAATGATTCGTATAACTTCGTATGTTGATGAGACCCACCACTTGTACAATTGTCTCAAGTTGATTTAATGAAACATGACATTAAGTACGTTTCACCCAAAGATTTACTCTTTAAATAGATAAAATAGTTGATCCTATACACAGATTTCAAGGTGGATCCTTCAAGACATAATTCTTCGGCATATTAATTAATTAACTGATTTTGATTGAAAGAGTGAAAGGTAGTCTTCACTTCTACTTCTTCATGGACATATAGAGTTATGCACATGGGAAGATGGAAAACATATCTTAAGAGATAAATGGCACTAGGTTCATTTTCTTCCTTTGTATTTTACTTCTTCTTTATCTAAACCTGCGTGCTTGATAGATCATATTATTCATCTTCTCAATTCAACGATATAAAATTGCACCAAGAAATATGGAGAAAGGACATTAGAAACAAGCCTTCATAAGGGAAATGACATTTCAAGTTGTCCCAGTGACATCTCTATCAACTAAATTTACATTGCTAGTTTACAAAGATAGATTCCTCAAATAATTTCATTGTCCATGAAATTTGATGGCCTTTCACTTTGACTTCTCTATCCACTCGACTGCTCTACTCTCCAGCATCCTCACACCTTGCATGAGCCATTTGGGCCTTCTCGTTTCAAATGCTATGTATGCTATCGAAATCCCAATTACGATTCCCGATGCATAGCCAATCCACACTATTTTCTGTTTCAACCACCTCATATGCCCTTCGCAGTCAAAAGTTAATAAGGACAATGGTGGAGGAGGTTGAGCATTGCCAGGGCATGCTTTTGGCAATGGAGTTCCACATAAGCCTGGATTCCCACTAAAAAAGTTGCTTGAAAATGTACTCAATTGCTTGTCTTGTGGAATTTGACCGGTGAGTTGGTTCTTTGAGAGGTTTAAGTACCCAAGAGATGCCAAATCTCCCAATTTTCGAGGAATCAACCCACTAAACTTGTTCGAAGAAAGATCAAGCCATTCAAGATTAGTCAAGTTCCCTAGAGTCGATGGGATGGAACCCGTAAGATGGTTATGAGAAAGGTTGAACCCTACGAGAAAGTGAAGATGTCCAATAACTTTGTGTCGCGACCAATTTTTCGGGTGTGAACCACCTAAAATTTGGCTAATGGATTATTAAGCCTAAACTTAACTCGGGCTCTCCCAAGCCCATACCAATTTGCGACTTATGTTCAAATTCTTAACATGTAGATGGATTTTATCTATGAGTCGCCACTAATCAGTTTATGATAGGTCGATTAGACACCTAAGTAAAATAAAGGGAGAATTATTTTACTCCTACGAACCAGAGACTATGGGTACGGGGACTTGGTTACACTAGATTTCTCTAATGCCCTTTCGGTACCACTTCTTTTTTAATTTTCAAAAATGTTTTTGCAGGCAGTTCGGATTGATTTTAAACATATTTCCTAACATGTGAGGTGATCATGCGGGTGCGCAATCCACCAATTTAACACCCAGATAAACAATAAATAAACTGTAAAAACTAATAAACTGTAAAAACTTACCTCAAAGCAACGAAAGCATCTGCAATGTTAAGTTAAAAACCACATCAACAACCCTAGATATGGTTTCTAATTATCACACAATTTCTTTTTTTGTTTTCACTTAATTAATGAAAATCATGCAATATGCAATGCGATATTAACTAAATGACCTAATTCTAATGACATGCAATTTCTAATTAAATAGGCCTAGCAAAAATACTAAATGACATGCATCCAGTGAATCTAGCCATAATGACGTGCATATGACATTTTTTCTTTTTCCTAAAAGAAATAATAAAACTAATTTAACCTGACATTTTTTTGTATTTTTCAGGTGAAATGTGAAAATTACCTAATTAGATTAAGATCCTATTTAATTTATATTAGGAATTAGGTTGGGCCAAATCCTAATTTAAACTAAAACATTATCTTAACCAAAATAATCCTAAAATGCAATATATCTAAAAAATACCTAAACTTATAACAATTTAAGAAAAAATATTATCTAGAATTGAACTAAATGCAATTTAGTCCTAATATGCAATGACGTGCAAAATATGCTTTAACACTACATGACAAATATATGATGATTTTTTTTGTTTAATTTTCGAAAATAATAATTGCTGAATAATTAAACATGCAATTCAAATTAAAATCTAGCAACCTAGATGGATTGATTTGATTTTTGTTTTTATTTTTTTATTTTTTTATATTTCTTTTTGAAAATTCATGATAAATAGAATGCTTAACCTAAATATATAGATAACCCTAAAACATGCAATATTCTAGCCCAAACATATTTCAAGATAAATAAAGCAATCGAGACCAAAGAAAATCACACATCGTTCAAATCAAGGGATAATATTTCGCTAGTAAAATCGATAAATTGATCTTAAGCCTTAAAGATGAAAATATCAATTTTAATCCCGCTTAATTAATTATTTCATCTAAAGCCTTATAGATGAAATAAAAAATTTAGGTGCGGTTGCGAATTGAGCGGTATGGTCATAATTTCTAGTTATGCATAGGGAAACATTTCAAATAAAGAAAACAAGATACATTAAATAAAATATAGATAAAATAAATCTGCATAATAAAATAAATTAAATCTACCTAATTTGATTTTTTCTTTTTTTCTCCCAAACCGAACTTGGCAATTGGTTTGGAGTTCTGGCGCGGGAAGTCGCTGGCGAGGAATTCCGGTGAGAAGGCACAGCAGGCGCACCGGCGGCGAACGAGCCAGCAGTGAATAGGGGACTGCAGGCGTGAACGTCGCTTGGAAGGGAAGTTTGAGCAGCGCGCAAGGGCTGCGTCGCGGCTGGGGCGGAGGCGCGGCTACAGGTCAGTCGGAGCAGAGGTAGCGGCGAGCGGCCTCACAGGCGCCGGTGACAGTGCTGGGTTGTTGGTCGCGGTGGGCTTCAGCCCCAAGCGGCGTCGGGGCGGCGCGAGCTTCGGGCGTCGGGTGGAGGCAGGGACAGCAGCGGGACTTCTTGGGCGGCACAACGAGATCGATGGGCGGCGTCGCGGGTGGATCAGGGGAGGGTTGCGACGGTGCGGGCTCCGGCGACATCGAGTCACGGCAGGGACAACGGTGCAGCGGCGGCTGAGCGTTGGGCGGAGGCGCGCAGGGGCGGTGTGGTCTCCAGTGGTCGTCGGGCAGCGGATCTGGAGAGACCGGCGAAGTAGCGGTGGCGGAACAGCGGTGGCGTTTGGCGGAGGCGGTACTGGTGCGGTGGACGGCGGTGGCGCTTGGCGGAGGCGGTGCTGGCGCGGTGTACGGCGGGGGCACACCAAGCGTGGTCGAGGAGGCCCCTTTGGGGAAGACGACACTGTAGCGTTTTCCTTTCTTTTTTTCTTTTTCTTCTTTTTTTTTTTCTCTTCCCTCACGTCTCTCTCATGTCTCTCTGTACCCTCTCTGCTGACTTTTCCTTTTTCTGCAATTTGTCAGGAAAAGAAAAAGACTTCTTTTTACTGAAGATAGACAAGGGAGAAAGCTTTTTTTTTTTTTCTCTCTTTCTCTCTTTTCACTTTCTCCGGCACTCTTTTCACGAAATATCTCTCAATTTTTTCGCACCTCTGAAAATTTTTCTCCATCCCCTCTCATACGAAAAATGAAACTCCCTTTTATACTAATTCCGAACAGCCGCTTTGTATGGCATTTTTCGAGTTTCCATCTTCTGTCGCATTAAATCAAAGCTGTAAATCAGAGCATGATTTCGCAATCAGCTCGATCCTGCTCAGATTTCTTCCATTTTGCAAAATTCTTGCCCTTTGTTCGCCATGTTTTTCAATTGTTTCTACATTTATCAAAATCTGAATACTCATCAGAATTTCAAACTTCCATGCATAATCAATCAAATCAATCTTCCCCATTTTTATTTTTTCTTCCTTTTATTTGTTCAAAATTTATATTTCCAAAATTAGGTGTCAACAGCTGCCCCTCTTTGAATGTGAGCTCGTAGAGGTTGCCTTCAAAGATAAGTTGAGACCTAAATGTTAATCATGCAAATGTACTGAGTGACTTTTTTTTTTTTTTGGTGGGAAGATGAATCCCACTTTGAAATGCAATTTATATGATGCATGGAAATGCTAATGCAAATGATAAAGGAACTTACCTGGAATTACTTACCTTCAGGGATGGTGGAGTAACTCAAGATAGATTGGTGTTACATGTCTAGGACCCGTACCATTCTACGGTCGCCCAAAATAGTAACATGGCTTCGTAAAGAGACTGCTTTCCCAGGACCCGTACCATTCTACGGTCGCCTAGTATGGCATTGTTTGGTTATGTCTAGGACCCGTACCATTCTACGGTCGCCTAAACGAAAAAATGATTTTCCAGGACCCGTACCATTCTACGGTTGCCTGAATGAAAAAAGATTTTCCAGGACCCGTACCATTCTACGGTCTCCTGAACTGAGGTTGTCTAGGACCCGTACCATTCTACGGTCGCCTGAATAAGGAATAGGTGTTGTCAAGGACCCGTACCATTCTACGGTCGCCTCGACGAAGAAAATTAGTTTTCCAGGACCCGTACCATTCTATGGTCGCCTAGACTAAGGTTTTGCTTGGCTAGGACTCGAACCATTCTTCGGTCGCCCAGCCTTGCGACAGAAATCATCCGACTAGGACCCAAACCATTCTTCAGTCGCCTTAATCAGATTGAATCTGGAGGAAAAATCTTTGGGGGACAACTCAATTGAGTGTCGGTATGCTTAAAAAGGAATACTTGTGCAATGACAAATATTCAAGGTATGGATAGAGATATACTTACCTGGTAACATCTCCGATCTTCAAGGATACGTCTCCTGCAAAACATGGTCAAAGGAGAGGCAACATGCATTTGTAATCATAAACATGTATCAATGTAATGGAGGTTCATGATGATTTCCATTAATCTTGCATCACCTAATTTCCATTGGGAAGTATCTCAAAAGAATATTTCAATCTGAACACATGAGTGTCATGGATGTGTCAAATGAGGGATCTTTTGGTCTGAAAGGGCTTTACACTCATCCTCATCAAAAGAGTTGTTTCATCCTGACCTTTGACGCAGGATTTTGGCAACCGCTCTATCTCAATGTCATCATGTCAAACAAGGTTTTGTGCAATCTCGCAAGTGATACGACCTTACCAATCTGAGAGGTCTTGAACAAGGACCGTAATGTGGGCTTGGTCAACGGCTTAACAAAAGGGACTCTTTGAGTCGAGGCTTTTGAAAGAATGAGTGATATTCTATAATCATCTCTGGGTTTACAAGTCAAGAACCCTGCAAAATGAGAAAGAAATAATCTTGCTCGCACTTCTTCGAGCGATGCTTAAAACATATGAACCCCTAGGTTAATTCAAGTGCCCTAATCAGAAGAGACTTTGCAAGGGACGTAACGTAGGCTTGGTTTATGGGTTGAGAAATGAAAGGATCATTAGGCTCAAAAAGTGTTTAGGGGAGGGTGAAAGTTGGTGATCATCTCGACATTTCCACTACTTTCCTTCTCCACTGTCGAAGATTTTTTATCACAACTCCATTGATTGCAACAACATTTGAGAGTTTTTGGTACCACCTTGTTGGGGATGCAACTTACTATACCAAGAGTTTTTTTTTTTTTTGGCATTGGCCTTGCTTTTATCAGGCACACTGCTTTTTCATGCCCCATTATTTTGCACTTATTTTTTTTGACTTGCACAACAATCCTTTGCAGCATTCTAAACCATGTTACTTGAATGGTCCTTTTTGCCTTGCCCCAGTGTGGGGGGTGATCACCAACTGGGTTTAATATGAAATAAATTCATAGGCTCAAGTGGGCTATGCAATGGATAAAAGTGTATAGGATAAAGAAAGAATTGCTCTTCGTCATCTTAAGGCACTTCAAATTATCGTACAAGTTACACTGCAAAAGCAATATTCGAAGATTGATGCAAGTTGGAGCAAGAAGATTCCTACCATTCATTTCAAATTTGTCCCAATGTGGGATGATTCTTGATAGGGATAATTTTAAAAAATCTCATAAGTGTATGGGGCTCAAAGGGGTTGAGCAATGGATCACCTGTAGTGTTTGGGATAAAGAAACGAACGCCTCTCATCACTTTGGTTGACGTACCTTTTGCGAGATAGCCCTCTTCCTTGTGGGCATGGAATTTTTCACACAACTCACTGGGGGTTAGTGTATGAAACAATGTATGGAACAAGGCTCGCCTTTCATCATTCCAAAGTATCCCATTTGACACATTCAATTTATCTCACACAATTCATCAAGGGAAAAAAAATGCAAGATTTACAATAAATTTGAACAATTGAACTCATTAAAGCAATTTATTGATCATTGAAATGCTTGCAGTTCAAAACATGACATGGCAAATTCTATCATGGATAATACTTCTTGACAGTATCTGAATTAACAGGAGTGGAAAACTCACGACCATCCATTTATGCCAATATCAAGGCACCGACGGGAAATATCTTCTTTACCACATATGGGCCGCTGTAGTTTGGAGCAAACTTGCCTCCAGGATCTGGAAAGATCGGCAACAGCTTCCTTAGGACTAGGTCATTTACCTCAAAATGCCTTGGCCGCACCTTCCGGTTGAAAGATCTGGCTACTCTCTGTTGATATGCTTGGCCATGACAGAGAGCTTTCAGTCTTTTCTCGTCGATCAAGTTCAACTGCTCGAATCTTTGTTGTGACCATTCTGCCTCAGACAACTCCACTTGGGATAAAACCCTCAGAGAAGGAATCTCCACTTCTACAGGTAGAACTGCCTCCATGCCGTACACCAAAGCAAACGGGGTTGCCCCAGTGGAAGTGCGGATCGACGTCCGGTACGCCATTAGTGCGAAGGGTAGCTTGTCATGCCAATCTCGATAATTCACAGTTGTCTTAGCCAAAATCTTCTTAATGTTCTTATTGGCCACTTCAACGGCCCCATTCATTTGAGGGCGGTAAGGAGACGAATTCAGATGCTTGATTTTGAGCTCTCCGAACAACTCATCAACAAGTTTGTTGTTCAAATTGGTCCCATTATCAGTGATGATTGCTTTAGGGACACCATAGCGAGCAATTATGTCACGTTTGACAAACTTCACAACATTACGAGCAGTGACACTTGCAAAGGATGTAGCTTCGATCCATTTGGAGAAATAGTCTATCGCCACCAAAATGAATCGATGTCCATTTGAAGCCTTGGGATTAATTGGGCCAATCACATCAATACCCCACATCAAGAAAGGCCATGGCTCTGAAAACTGATGCAACTCAGTTGGAGGAGCATTTATCTTATTTCCATGAATCTGGCAGCGGTGACAACTCCGAACATGCCGGATGCAATCACTTTCCAGTATGAGCCAGTAGTAGCCTAACCTCATAATCTTCTTGGCTAACATATGTCCATTCATATGGGGGCCACATACTCCTTCGTGCACTTCTTGCATGATTTGAGTGGCTTCGACTGCATCTATACATCGCAACAAGACAGAATCGTAAGACCTCTTGTACAAATTCTCATCGCTGACGAAAAATTTCGAGGCCATCTTCATGATGTACTTCCTATCAGCCTGAGTGCTTCCTTCGGGAAATTCTTGTTTTTTAATGTAATTCATGATATCATAATACCATGGTTTTCCATCAGGTTCTTCAGTCACAATCATACAATAAGCTGGCTTTGGCAAAACTTCTATTTTCAGGGGTTCAACCTCTAACCCATCAGTGACTTGCAGCATAGAGGACAACGTCGCAAGTGCACCTGCAAATTGATTATGAGACCTCGGCAAGTATTGAAACGAAACTTCCTCGAATTCTTTCACTAGATTTTCTAAATACTTGTGGTATGGGAGTAACTTGGCATCCTTAGTCTTCCATTCTCCCACGGTCTGCAATATGATTAGTGCGGAATCTCCGAACACTTTTAACTTAGCCACACCCATCTCAATTGCTGCTTGAAGCTCGAGGATGCAAGCTTCATACTCGGCCACATTGTTAGTGCACGGAAATATCAATTTTGCAGCTACCGGATGGTGTTGTCCATCTGGAGATATCAGAACTGCTCCAGTACCCGAACCGGATAGGTTTACAGCTCCATCAAAGAGCATCTTCCATGAGTATTCATTTACACTCAAGACATGGTCATCAAGGAAACTGTCATCATCATTAGGGACTCTTGAATTCTCAGCCAATAGATCAGCGATCGCTTGGCCCTTAATCGACTTTTGTGGCATGAATTGCACATCAAATTCAGAGATCAAGATTTGCCATTTGGCTAATTTACCTACCAAAGATGGTCGATCAAGTAAGTACTTGATAGGTTTGTTCTCAGTCACGAGGAATGTCTGATAATGTAGTGTGTATTGTCGCAACCTATGCAACACCCACACCAATGCCACACAAGTCTTTTCAACCTCAGAATACTTCAATTCTAATATGGTGAACTTCTTACTGAGGTAATAAACGGCCCGTTCTTTTCCATCAACAGGACTTTCTTGAGCCAACATTGCGCCCTATGAATAGTGAGGTAGAGAATCAAAGGATGCCCCGGTGAGGGTGGGACAAGAACTGGTGGATTCATCAAGTATTGCTTCAGCTTGTTGAACGCTTCTCGACACTCATCATCCCAGTTGACTTGTGCATTCTTCTTTAGAAGCTTGAAGAATGGCTTGGCAGTTTCAGAGAGTTGAGAAATGAACCTCGCTATGTAATTCAATCTCCCTAAAAGGCTCCGGACTTCTTTCACTGTTGATGGAGGTTGCAATTCACATATGGCCTTAGCTTTGGAAGGGTCGATCTCAATCCCTTTACTGCTCACAATAAATCCGAGTAATTTACCGAATGTTGCTCTGAACACGCATTTAGCGGGATTTAGGCGAAGCTTGAACTCACGAAGTCGATCGAACAACTTCTTCAATGTTTCGATGTGGCTTCTTCCTGGTCGAGTCTTTGCAATCATATCATCAACATAGACTTCAATCTCCTTATGCATCATATCATGAAACAATGCAACCATGGCTCGCTGGTAGGTTGCCCCTGCATTCTTGAGTCCGAAAGGCATGACTTTATACTGAAAGGTTCCCCACGGGGTAATAAATGCAGTCTTTTCCTTGTCTTCTTCATTCATCCTTATCTGATTGTACCCAGAAAAATCATCCATAAATGAGAATAGTTCAAAGCCAGCAGGACTATCCACAAGGACATCTATATGTGGTAATGGCAAATCATCTTTTGGACTAGCCTTATTCAGATCCCGATAGTCAACACAAACTCGAACTCGACCGTCCTTCTTCATCACCGGCACGATATTAGCCACCTATTCAGGGTACTGTGAGATTTCAATAAACCCCACATTCAAAAGCTTCATCACCTCCTCCTCTATCTTCTTTAAGAGTTCGGGCTTAGTCCTCCGCAGCCTTTGCTTCTTAGGTGGCACATCTGGATTAGTAGGTAGGCAATGCTCCACGATTGACGGGTCTAGTCCAGGCATGTCAGCGTAGGTCCATGCAAAAATGTCTTGATATTCCTTCAGTAATTGAATTAGGCGCTCAGCCTCATTCTTGGGGAGACTCGCCCCAATTTTCACCTCTTTGGCTTCTTCAATGTTACTCAAATTAATAGTGACAGTCTGCTCAGATGTGAGAGCCTTAGCTCTTTCATGTTGTTCCCGGCTATATTGCACTTCAATAGAGTCTTTGATCGAGTCTTCAGGATCATCATCATTAGCACTTGTTGCAGTGGATTGGACCATTTCCACATCTTTGCATGCCATAAAATTGTTCCTAAAACATGAGGTAGATAAATTAGAAAGACAAACAGAGTAATCAGCATCTTTGCCTTTTGTTTTTTTTTGAATTTTTTTTGAAAATTTCTTTTTTGAAAAGCATTTGGAAAAGCATTTTTTTTGAAACATTTTGACATGAGAAAGCATGATGAAGCCCAGGCCTCAGAATTCTCCTTGGATTTTTCTTTTCTTTTATCGGTTGGATATCATCACTGGGCTGGTTTGGTGTACCTCATCATGCCCTCAAAATAATATTTGTAATTTCATTGAAAATTCATCAATCAATTACATTTATTGAATGGAGAAAATGCAACACTCAATCAATAAAAGAAGAAAATGAAAACATCATTTAGAAAATAATAAAAATTCCCACGCAGGGGAATGTGAAAAAGCAATAAAAGAGTTACTCTTGTGGGCCAAAGCCCATCTCTTCAAGGGGTCCTTCATTAATGGCTCCTATGATGAGGTTGTCGAATAAGCTTGCAACTCCTTCCAGCTCATCATTAAGGTTCTCTGCTTTCGGGGGTGTCGGATCATCCATGCCACCCCATCCATTTGGGACTATCTCACTAGGATCAATGTAGTAGCTAGGAGGGGTTGAATACTTCACCAGGTAATCAAACTTGCCACTAGGCTGCCCCAAAGTGTCTATCACTTCCGCTTCTTCATGCATCATTCTTGGAGGACCAGGGAATGTCTCGTGAATGCTCGGGGGTAGTGGGTTTTGCCTCCCTTGCCCTTGGTCAGGTGGCGAGCTCCGCCTTTCTTGTCTTCGTCCTTTAGAACTTCCCCCACCTTGTCCATGGTACCCTAAACCAGTAGAACGGGACCTCTGAGGGGCTTCAATGGGGCTTCGAATGCCCCGACCATTTCTCCCAAGACCATTGCCAGGGACGAAGCCGTTCCCAACCATTACTCTTCCCACCATGAGAGTAGCATCTGATACTTCAGGGGTAGGTGGTGATGAACCCCGAGAAGCATGTATGGTAGACACCAATTTGAATGAGTGGTAACTTGATTCAAACTGGGAATCCGGTTCTACATAGGGGATAGCCGTCTCATGATAGATCCGGTGGTCTTCCTCACCATACACAGTGACCAACTTCTTTTCGATCACAAATTTCACAGCTTGATGTAGACTTGAAGGTACTGCTCCAGCAGTTTGTATCCAGGGATGACCTAGCAAGAAATTGAATGAGGTAGGGATGTCCAGTACTTGGAAAGGAATGTTGAAGACGACCGGCCCTATTTGGACATCGAGATGGATTTCCCCGATCACCTCCTTTTTTGTTCCATCGAAAGCTCGCACCGAAGTCTTTGCGGCATGTATCCTTGACGGGTCTACCTTAAGGCGGTGAAGAGTGGCCAATGGACAAATGTTCAGAGCGGACCCATTATCGATGAGCACTCGGGACATATGAGAACACTTATGCTTAACGGATATGTAGAGTGCTTTGTTATGTCCCCTGCCTTCGAGAGGGAATTCCTCATCAGAGAAGGCAATCAAATCCTTGAGAAGTACCGATCCCATGAATTCTTCCAGCTTGTCAGCTTCCACGATCTCTGGCACACGAATTTCACTCAACAACTTCATTAGTGACTTTTGATGCATGGGGGACGTCATCAAGAGCTCGAGTAGGGAGATCTAAGCAGGCATCTTTCGTAATTGGTCAACCACGTTATACTCGCTTGCTTTAATTACGGCCAGAAACTCCTTAGCCTCTTCATCGGTGACTGGCTTTACAGGTTGAGTACTGGCTTGACCATAGGTCCGTCCAGACCTTGTAACAAGGTCCACATCCAGGTCATAGGACCAAGGCACTGCCTTATTATTGACATACTCATACGGCTGAGGCACCTCTATTACTATCTCTTCGTCAGATGCATCCTCTAATGGGGGCATGTCTACAAGCGAAGGATCAACCTCTTTCTTGTCAGCATCGAGTGTAGCCTGTTCCTCCTCCCAATCGATGATAAGGTGGGAGATAGTAGAAACTATGCAGTTACAGTCAGCATACACAATGATGCCATCATCCACCATTTTGGCAACTCTTTCTCTCATCTCTGATAGAGGGACATCTTCTTGACCTCGGTAATACCCAGCTCTTACTAACCCGTTGTATGCATTTGCCACATGCACCTTTGAATTCCTGATCCGTCCGACTTTAGGTTCCAGGATAGCATTCACTGTACCCTCATGTTCTGGTAGCGGATTTTTTTGAATGTTTGGCTGAGCAGTCTGAAATGAAAAGGCCATTGTATCTAGGAGATTCTGGATCTTGTGCTTGAGGGTGAAACATTCATCAATTGAATGCTCCAATTCACCGTTATGGTAGTCACACTTCTTCGTCGGGTCGTAACCACGAATGCCTTCACGGTTAGGGCGCTTTGGTTCACTAGTAAGCAAATCCTTCTTTCGGAGGACTGTCAGCACTTGGGATGGAGATCCAGGGAGAGGGGAGAACTGCCTTCTATTATTCGCTTGGGCAAATGATTGACGGCCAGCGGGTTGTTGCTGTCTTGGGTTCACCTGTATAGTCGGGGCACGTTTGGCATTTTCTTGGCTATAAGCCACGTTCACATCCACGGCCGCTTCCTTCTCCTTCTTGGCAGAGAACCTTTTAGTAGATGGCTTAGAAAACCATCCTTCCCTTATCCCCATCTCAATCTTTTCTCCTACAGGAATAAGCTGATTGAAACTCTCAACATACGTACTGGCCATTCGATTACGGAATTCAGATGGAAGGGTCTTCACGAACAACTTCATCAACTCCTTGTTGGTAGGCTCAGGAGTAATTTGAGCCGCCAAGTTTCTCCATCTCACAGCATATTCTTTAAATTACTCACTCCTTTTCTTTTCCATCCGCTCCAGGTCTTCTCGGGAAGGCGCGATGTCCATGTTGAACTTGTACCGTTTGAGGAATACGTCCGCCACTTCGTTCCAGGTTTCGAGGAGGTTTACGTTCTTCATCACGTACCAGTTTAGTGCGGGCTCGGTCAAACTCGCATGAAACGATTGGATCATAAGGGGCTCATTTTTGACATGCTGGGCCATGCGCACGTGGTACATCTGCAAATGAGACTTTGGACAAGATGTCCCGTCATACTTCTCAAACTCTGGCATTTTGAACTTGCTCGGCATTTTAACCTTCTCATAGACTGAGAGGTCAAACGGGAGTGAGCTTTGAGACTCCTGCAGCTGTCTCACTTTCTCTTCTAGCTTTGCAATGCGCTGATCCTGATCTGTCTTGGGAACCATGTCATCTTCCAGCTCGGGCATTTCGTCATCACTCATTTGGGCCCTATTTGCTTGCCTCGGGACTATTATCTCGGGGAGAGCGGGTGGAGGAATCGGGTTCATTTGGAGGGATTGGAGTTGAGCTGTTACAAGCTGCAAGGAAGCGGCTAACTGTTTGAGTTGATCTTCCACAGAGGACATGCGATCGCGCATCTCGTTTTGGTCAGTCATCTTAGCCTTTGATCGCGTAATAATGGGAGAGCGCGGAGGATCCGTTATTACCTGATTGAATAAATGAATACACATAAGTACTTCATATAAAACAATGCCGGTCCATGACGAAAGTCTAATCGCTTTTATTCATTATTAAAATTGTGTGACATTAATAATGTAAAGAGCTTGCAAAATCTTAAACTAATCAAGTAAATGACTCAACTTCCTAAACATTAAGTTAAAGTAAAAAGACCGAATAGATTTAAGCCACTTTATTTGGCCTGATCTATAAACATATGGGAAGCCAACGCTCGACGTAATTGCCTCTTCTCCTTAGCGTCTTTCTTGGCTTGCTCTTCAAGTTCTTCAATCTTCCTCTTGTGATGATTAAGCTCCGCTTGTCGAGTGGGCTTCTCGTCACATCTGGCACCTTTGGGAGATACTCGGTCGGAATCTTGTGCTGACGGATGTATCGAGCCGTGGCATAGTAAGTCTTTTCCTTCCCCTCGAGCTCATCTTCAGGTAAGCTCAACTTTTGTTCGCGACATGCAATCCAAGCTTGTTCGATACAGCGGAGTTCCTTCTTGTGATCGCCATCCTTAGCAGTGAATTGGACTTGGAACAAACCCAGCTTGCGAGGGGGCGGTAGATCTTGCACAACTCGATATTGACGAGCCACTCGGAGTGGGTAGTAGGAAGTGACACCGGTGATCCCCAATAGCGGGATCAGTTCATCATCCCCATGAGAGAGACGTGCTTTGGAGACTTTGAACCATTTAGCATGCCATAGGAAAATCTTGGTATTCGGATTCTTCAATAATTTGACCCATTTTGAGTAAGAAAGAGTTGGAGTTCGATCCTGATGATTTTTAAATACTTCGATGGGATGATGGAAATCAGTGACATTAATAATATTCATGCGAATATTGATCTTACTCATGTGAGAAAAGAACCAGATTTGTAAAAGCTCAATTGGTGCACGAAAAGTTTTATCTTCATCTTCCTTAAACCGGGTGAGTGACAAAAATGTTTCAGCTAGAATGGTATTGACAAAACTAATCCTAGCACATACTTGTTTGACCACCCATGCGATAAAAGGATTAATGGCGCCCTTACGAAGAGGGAAAATAACAAATCCGAAAAAAGCTAGGAGGAAAATCCTACTTTTTAAGAGAGTGTTAGCACTAGCAAAAATCTGATCTGGGAAAGAAAAAGGACATGCAAGACAATTATCTTTCAGCACTCTTTTTATCAAATTCTTATCCATCTTAAGAAAATCTGACAAAATTGATTCTGGTTCTAGTCCGATGGGCGGATTTATTAATTCCAATTCCAAGGGTTTTCCTATGGCAATGCTGTATTCTTCGAGAGTCGGAGTCAGCTCATGCTTACCAAATATAAACGTTGATGTTTGGGGGCTCCAGAAATGAGCAAGTGCTTGCATGACGCCACTCTGGACATCAACGTCAAGGAGGGGAACAAGGCGACCAAGTTTGCTCTCTACATAGCTTTGGCCCTCGTGGCCTAGACGATCCCACCATGATTTGAGTTCAACCTTTGGTGCTGGCACGAATCGAATTTCGGATTTTCCCATTGTTTATAGACCAGGACTCGACCAACCTAATGTCATGGACCAACCAAATACGTAAATAAATAAATTGCAAGAGTAAAGGATAGTGAGCTTACTTTACCATACGATTAAAGCAACCACATAGACAAGCGCATGAAGTGTGGGGCTCGATTTCTATCTAGACAGGCTTAGCAAAGTGGAGTTAAAAGGGTGGGATGACTTAGTTGCAGCCTCGCATACCAAGTCAAGTCCTCCTAACTCCGGCTCAGTCAAGAATGATACCCCAACGCGACGCAGTCTCGCGGGCAGAGGTAAACATTCTTGACACCAAGAAAAACTTTCGGGATTGAGTTGGGCAACCTCTACTACGCGGCCTCGCGGTCGAAGTCGTATCCAGTAAATTCGTGATGCTTACTATGAAAAATTAATCTCTCTTTTAAACATTACAATATTGTCGCATCTAGTTACTTAATAAAGGCCTTGTTTGTTTAAAATTCAGCGACGAAAGTGAAGAATACATCAATAGTTAAAATATTATTCTAACTTTAGAAAAAACTATATGTAAATTCACGACTCAATAATTTGTATATTATAAAAGTTTAGTTATTTCAAATTTAGCAAAAGTCATAGCGTGTTTACTGCAAGAATTTAACAATGTGAGAGTCAATCCTTTGGTTCTCTTGATTATCCTAGGTTTTCGTTTGCAAAAATTATTAAATGAACGTTCAACCTAAAATGTTAAGGTAAGCTGATCGGAATCACTTTATCAGATTGAATATGCACATTAAACGCATGAGCTTAAACGAAATTCGCAAGAGAAAATGTTATTTATATACTAAGATATCACATATGAATAACAAGACGCGATAAAACCAACTTAATCCATTTCTAATGAAAAGCCTGGCTCACTCTTGCGACTCGTGGCGATCTTCTTCTTCTTCGCTGAAACCGAAATGAGCGAGCGAGCCACATTGAGAGATACGAAGGATAAGAAACCACACGAGCTCTGCAACAGCCTGCGACCATGTACTGCAAAGTCGGACTAAGTGAACCTGCGCTAGGGCGGCAGTTCCAGAGTCCACGGCGTGAACATCCTTGTTGCCAAGCACTCGAGAAATCTCCTCTGTCGCTCGTGCCAGAGCCCCACGCCATGGAACCCCACGCCATGGAATGCGTTGAGGCCGAGGCTCATGCCGACAGTACACGTCCAATTTGGACCTGCGAAGAATAGGATGTTGGGAAAATATGGCTTCAAATTGGGTATAACAATGAAGACGGATCTTTAGAGTACTCAAGTCGGACTTTGAGGCATAATATCACTTTCTTTAAGGATTTATTTGCCCCACAAAGTTGCTAATGGTCACCGGCAAATTTCCTCCAGGATACAACAAAATCTCAAATGAGAATACTATAGCAATTCTAGTATTTCTCTAGGATCTCTCTAAGAAACAATTGAAAAGATGGCTGTAGTTTTTTTAGAAAGAATGCTCGAAATGATAAAATGATCACACACCCGTTCTTCTGAAAATTGACATGTATATATATAAAACAGTCTTAAAAATGTAAGCAACTTTTGTGAAAGGTTGCAAAGCGAACAAATGTATCATTTCGAAAATTGTTTAGATGAACAAAGGCGTCCATTCAGAAGAAGTTGAAAGAACGAATAATTGCAATCCTTCGGGAAAAGTTGCAAACTGAACGAGTATCTTTTCTAAAGGTTGTCTTGAAAAGAAAAAAACAAAAATTCAGAATAATAATTTTTTTTAAATAAATAAAATTTCGAATTTTTATTTTTTAATAATTTCCGAAAATTCTCAAAACCAATAAACAACCTTTGAATTGATAAAAGTTAAAAAGATAACCGTACGAAAGAAAAAATAAAATAACAAAGGGGTTAGTCCTAATTAAACCGTGGGCGCGCAAGCGTGCCGCCCAAAGGTTGGGGCTTGTGGCGGCAGCTCCGCCCCAAGAGAGCCAGGATCCGGCAGCCATGGCTCTCTTTGCACAGGTTTCTAAAGTGAGAGAGCCCACAAAAAATGAACGTATACTTAACTGCTTTTGGCGTGAAATTAACTTTTGGAGAGTTGTAACTAGCAGCGTCGGGCCGACGAGAAGGGAAAAAGAAGAAGAAAGAAGTAGCTCGTTTTCATCATTCTCTGTGCATTTAGCTTTGTAGCATACATCCCTTTTCTTTAAATAAAACGTACCGTCGGTATGTGAAAGAGTTTCATGTTTAAGGTTCTAAGCATATCTTTCTTAATCCCCACAGGAAATCCCACCAGCCTTTCAAGATTACATCAAAGACCAGTCGCCTCAAGCAATCTCGCTAACCGGCCCGAGTGGCAATTCCTGGACGATCGCCCTGATCAAAGAAGAGGGCGCGCTTTATTTCGGTGGAGGGTGGCCCAAGTTCGTGGGGGATAACTGCGTGCAAACGGGTGACTTCTTGATCTTCCGTTATGATGGGGAAGCTGGTTTCGGGGTGCAAGCGTCCGACTCGACTAGGAGCCCGAGGGAGGCTTCTTTTTTGGCCTGGAATTCTGATCGAGCCTCGATCGGATCTAACGAGGTCGTGCTGATCAAACGGGGTAAAAAGAAAGAAAAAGAAACCACAACTTAGATGATGAATGTCGTCTCTGGTTTAGATAGCTTTTCTTTATGCCTTTTGCATACTAAAATTCTTATTAACGATCTTCTCAGAGAGCGGCACAGACGGAGCGAGTGGATCATCCGGTACCGATCACTTCAACCAGGCCATCTTGGTAAGTTTGACCCTGTAATCCTTCTCTTTTGCTACGGTCCACTCAATCGCATTTCCTGTCCGGTTTGTCGACTGTACTGATAGAAGGAAATTGCTTTTCATTCTTGTCGGTAGCCAATTCCTAGAAGTTTCTGTGAATGCCGTAGTCGGGACCGCAGAAGGAAAGTATGCGAATTTTGTGCTGTGCGACCAAGGAGGGAGGGAAGCAGTGGCTGGTGTGGATGACTGTAAGGACACCACCAATTAGGAGAGGTGGTTGTTGAGCAAACGCTTTGCAGCTTCTATCCGCGACGACCGCACCTCGTGGGTCCGTCTTTGCTGCGAGTCCGCATTTCTAGGGCATAGGAGGAGGAAGCAAATCAAGCTAGCTGAACCATTTTGTACAGTCAAAAGACAATGGTCAAATCGTTTTCATATGATCTAAAATCTTTCCGGTCTCCACGCCAAGTTATGTTGTGGAACTTAAGATTTAAGTTTTACTAGATTGATTCAGTTCAGTGCCAAACTTCTTATTCCATATTACATCTCCCTTTAAATGCAATGCGACAGTTTGTATTGAGTGATATGCATGCGGGCTTAATCAATCAATTAAGATCATTCACAGAGAAGTTCGTGAGACGCATTTAGGAGACTGCAATTAATTGAAAATATAACGCAACCAAACCTCGGAAGCCACGACATCCTCGCAACTCGCCCAATGGGTGCTACGTGTGTCAAATAATTGCGCACCCGCACGCGGGTATGGTGAGGTCTAGCCCACACCCAATCATTCCTTTAGGTACACAAAGGAAATCTCGCACTTATTAATTGGCCCACTTCCTCCCACTTTTCCTATGTGGGACAAGGAAAATGCACTTAGTTTGTTTTTACAAACAAACTTCCAACATAGGAAGCCCATCTCCTGATCGTAATTCCTCACTTCGTTATCGTCACCATCTTCTTCTTCGTCATTTTCGTCTTCATATTCGCCGTCCCATGTTGATGAGGTGCGCCGAGAGGAGAGGAACCGCAACCGTTGAATTTGGTTATAGTCCAAGAACTGGGTCGAGCTTGCTAGGATTCAGGTTTAGAGGATTGAATTAATAGTGTTCGGATTATGAGCTTCTTCGTTGGTCGTAGCTCCGCCGAGGGGATGACTGTTTCGGTCGTCTGTCACTTCGGCGGCGGCGATGCTGCGGGTAATTTTATGTGTGGTTTCGTTTTGCTATGGCTGAGGCACAGAGAAAGTGGATGGTTTGATGCTCGTGGTCTAATTGCGGTCTCTGATCAATTATTCAAATCATGTGGATCTATGATGGGTTTACTTTTGCCCGTAAACAAAGTCAGTCCCCCTTTTTTGCTTCAAAACCATCCCTTACTTAAGAAAAAAGTGCCATTAATCGTCCTTACTTAGGTCCGGCGATGAAATTTGCCGACTTGGCGTTAACTATTTTCTGGCCTGAATTTTTGTTTCCGTTTATTTGTCGATGTGTATTTTTTTTTTTTTCAAATGTTGACTCCCTCTCCCTCTCCCTACTGATTATTCTTCTTCCTTAAATCATACTAAATCAAAAACTCACAAAAATTAACAACCACGGCAAGGCGAAAACTATCATCAGTAGTTCAGTACCCCGTCACAAGCACCAATTGAGTGGCCCTGGCCGCTAACTCGAAACTCGAGTGGGCGTGGCCTCGAATTTCGTGGCTCGAAATGATCCTGCAGCCACGATAGCGAGCTGAAAGTCAAGTTGCTACGAACTGCCGCAAGCTCACATCGAGCGGTCAAGGTCATGAGTTCGAGTAGCCATGGCATCGGAAAGCTTGAGCTTAAACGTCCCTGGTGGCCGTGAGCTTAGAGCTTGAGCTCCATGGACGTCCTAATGGACCCATCTCTCTCTCTTATTATCTTTTTATGTTGCTTAATGTGACTCCAATGTAATGTGTTTACGTAAATTGAGCGAGTTATAGCACGACATGCGTATAGCTGTGTTCGTGTCACTAATCTAATAACCTATGTGAGCAAAAATTGACCATTGGAAGAAAAATTATAACCTAACGAATGCTCGATATTTTTTTAAAAGTAGAGAAACACTTTTGAGAAAAAAAAAAAACGGTAGAATGATGATTTTAATTTGTGGGTAAACATAGAAAAACCAATCGTGACATTACTTATTTTATTTATTAATTTTACAATTGCTAGCTTTTGCTAGCAGATCCCACTCTTCAAGCCGAAGAGATAGAGATTGAACTCCGTACTTCCCCGTCCAAAGTATGAGACGGTAGGTCATTAGGGAAGGTTTAAGTTGACTGATATGAACTAATTTTAGATTTGGGAAGAAATTTTCACAAGAGCATCATTGGTCTCATTACCTAAAGTAAAATGCGTAAAATAAGCTATAATATATCATGGCATATTCCAAGTAAATTTACAAGGCAAACAATGATGGTGTAAAAAAAAAAAAAAAAACATTGCAATGGGGCAAAATCTGGATGAGAGAGGGACATGACGTGCCATCCTCGTCCCTGTCCCAGCATTCCCAAAACATCCTTACTAATTCACCAAATCCGAAAGTCAGATAACAGTCATTACAGCTTAGCCACGGCGAGGGGGTGGGTTGGTCGAATATCCAGTTTCTTTCTTGAGCATCGTGGCGCACTTAGAAACCATAACAAGTCCCCCACGAATTCGCCAACCTCCATCGCCATCTCCGGGAATCGCAGCCACACAATACCGCCCCACCCTCCCCTTCTTTCCTTTCTCTCTTTTTCCTTCTTCTTTTTCTCGGCTTTTGATGGAGAACCGCGGGACGATAAGGTGCGTACACAGCACGCAACAGCGTCGGGGAGGTTCGGGTTAGTCAAATCTTTTTTGATTCTTTAATCCTTTTCTATTTTGTTTTTCTAGAAATTAAAAAGATGAAGAGAAACGATTTCCAATATGGGAAAAATGAAGAGGATCCACCGGTGCAATTTGGCCATGATTTGTCGCATCGAGTGGTGATATGTTTTTCACCTTTGGAGGGGGCAGCTGTTCCTCCCCCTATCTATCGGGCCCGCCACCACCGCCGTCCCCTTCCTCACCTTATCCCTTCCCTTTCATCATCGTAATTGTCTCCCATCACTACAAAAAACAGTTCGTATTCATTTCTCTTTAATTGAGCAAATTTAATAAGAATAATTTTAAATTACTAATGTTGGAAAATAATCCAAAAAGAAAACACAAACTGTTTGTTGCAATCAGAACATGAAATTGGAGGTGAGGTATGGATATCCGAATCTCCTTAAGGCAATTAGTTCCCGCCAATGGTGCTTCGTAGATTCACGAACTATGCCTCCCAAGATACAACACCTCGAACCTGTTTGGATTAGCACTATGCAAACAGGACTGAGTCGAACCGTTCAATTGAACCAGCACACTCAGAAAATTCAGAAGAGTAGAAAAGTGTATCAAAGCCTTTTTGGAATCGAGTCGGAAAAACCAAAAAACCATAATGAAGCTCTATGCTCCCATCTATTTATAGAGATTTTTAGTTCATGTACAGAAAAGATACATAAATTAAATAGACGCATGTATCCACGAAATTCATGAATCAAGAGATACATGAATGCAAGAGATTCACGAATCCAGAGATACGTGAATTCAAGAGATTCGTGAACTCAATAAATACATAAATTAAAAGATACATGGATCTAGGAAATTCATGAATTCAATAGATACGTGAACATAAAAGTTTAAGGAATTCATGAATCCAAAAAGAGATACGTGAATAGAAAAGACGTATCTTAATTTATTGGCATTCGTTGATCCATTAACCATAATTATAACCATAATTATAACAATCCCCCACATTAATGGATCAACAAAACATTTTTGACTCGAAGGAATCTGAGCATGCCTGTTGAAATAAACCGCATCAAGATAGGTAGCTTTCGCTTTGAACCTTCTTTAGTGAAAGCTTATCGGACTTACTTAACTAGTCGATGGACTAAGCCTTGAATCGCCAGTTGTTTGTGTAAGCCTAGACAATAAACCTCACACGGAGTATTTCCAATTCAAGATTGGTTCTCGGTTGTGTTCGTTCTTTCGGCCCTGAACCTCTCGGGATTCATGCGTGCTTTAGAAAATCTAGCCTTTAAAGATTTTCATAGAGTCGGCCAGCTCCACGCATATAGGTGCATTCCTATTAAAGACATCCTACCATATCTCACTTGGATGTTATATTCCAAATTATAGGAATCATTAAACGCATAGCGTACCCTTAATAACGCTGTAGGAAAGCACTGTTGCATCATAGGAATGGTAGACAGTGCTTACACTAGAGTTTCCAAAATTTGCGTTGTCCTATTGAACCTAGACCATGGGATCTCCAATCGCATAGGTTAGGTTTCCACCCTGGAATCTCTTTATTGGGTTAAGGCTCTTAAACCCATTCCCCTCGATGCGCAGTTTATCTGCTCTTTTGACAAACCTTTTGTCAGCGGATCCGCAATATTTTCCTTTGACTTTACAAAGTCTAAAGAAATTATTCCATTTGAGAGCAACTGCCTTACGGTGTTATGTCTACGACGAATATGTCTAGACTTACCGTTATAAATCACATTATGTGCCCTTGCAATTGCCGCTTGATTATCACAGTGTATGCAAATTGCAGGCATAGGTTTTGGCCACATTGGAACATCTTCTAAAAAATGTCGAAGCCATTCTGCTTCTTCAGCAGCTTTATCCAAAGCAACAAACTCTGATTCCATTGTAGAGCGTGTTATTATAGTTTGTTTAGAGGATTTCCATGACACTGCAGCACCTCCTAGCGTGAACACATATCCGCTAGTCGATTTCGATTCATCAGAATCTGAAATCCAGTTTGCATCACAATAACCTTCCAAAACAGCTGGATATTTTCCATATTGTAGAACATAGTCTTTTGTCCTTTTCAAATATCCTAATACTCTCATCAAAGCATTCCAATGCTCATGACCTGGGTTACTGGTATATCTACTCAGTTTGCTTACTGAGTACGCAATATCAGGTCTAGTGCAATTCATGATATACATGATGCTGCCGATTACTTGAGAGTATTCTAGCTGTCTAACACTATTTCCAGTGTTCTTTCTTAAAGTTAGGTGTGGAAGAAAAGGATTGTTTGCATCTTTAATGCCGAATCCTTTAAATCTCTCAAATACCTTTTCAATGTAATGAGATTGTGTTAAACCTAAGCCATCAGAATTCCTTAGAATTTTGATGCCGAGTATAACATCTGCAACACCTAAATCTTTCATCTCAAAGTTCTTCTTGAGAATGTTCTTGGTGATTTTGATGACCTCAATGTTATCTCCAAAAATTAACAAGTCATCAACATATAGACAAATAAGTACATATCCAACTGTAGTGGACTTAGTGTACACACATTTGTCACACTCATTGATTCTATACCCATTTTGAATCATTACCCGGTCAAATTTCTCATGCCATTGCTTAGGAGCTTGTTTAAGTCCATACAATGATTTGACAAGTCTACACACTTTGTGTTCTTGTCCTTTGACCTTGAACCCTTCAGGTTGTTCCATATAAATCTCTTCGTCGAGATCACCATTTAAGAATGCAGTTTTCACATCCATTTGATGTATTTGCAAATTGTATAGCGAAGCTATAGCAATCAACATCCTTACTGATGTTATTCTTGTAACAGGTGAATAAGTATCAAAGTAGTCAAGACCCTCTTTTTGTCTAAACCCTTTGGCTACAAGCCGAGCTTTGTACTTATCAATGGAACCATCAGCTTTTAGTTTTTTCTTGAAAATCCATTTACATCCAATTGGTTTATTTCCAGGTGGAAGATCAATCAATTCCCAAGTATGGTTACTTAGGATAGAATGGATTTCATTGTCAACAGCTTCTTTCCAGAAAGGAGCATCTGGAGATGACATTGCCTCTTTATATGTTTGGGGCTCACCTTCTAACATGTATGTTAGAAAATCAGGTCCGAAAGATTTTTCGATTCGAGACCTTTTACTCCTTCGAAGTTCGGCTTCTTTGGCCACAACTTCATCATTCTCAGATTCTGATTCTCTAAGCCTTTTCTGAGAAAGTTCTCCTTGATTTCTTTTTGCAGGATATATATCCTCAAAAAATTCAGCATCCCTTGATTCTAGAATTGTATTGACATGAATTTCCGCATTTTCAGATTTATGAACCAAAAATCTATATGCGCTACTATTTTGAGCATAACCAATGAATATGCAATCCACCGTTTTAGGTCCCAACCGAGTTTGTTTCGGAGGAGGAATCGCCACCTTGGCCAAGCACCCCCACACTTTTAGAAAATTGTAGGATGGCAACTTTCCATTCCATAACTCGTATGGAGTTTTACCTGTCTTTTTGTGGGGTATTTTATTAAGAATATAATTTGCAGTTAAAACTGCTTCCCCCCACAAGTTCTGAGGTAAACCTGAACTCAAAAGCATGGCGTTAGCCATCTCCTTTAGTGTCCTGTTCAATCGTTCAGCAACTCCATTTTGTTGTGGAGTATAAGGTGCAGTCGTTTGGAGAATTATTCCATGACTAGCACAAAACTCTTTCAAATTGATTGAACTGTATTCTCCTCCTCTATCAGACCTAAGCACTTTGATTCGTTTATCAAGTTGATTTTCAACTTCAGTTTTATACTTGACAAACATGCTCATAGTCTCATCTTTGCTAGTTAGTAAATAAACATAGCAAAATCTAGTACAATCATCCACAAATGTGATGAAGTACTTCTTTCCACCTCTACTTTCTACAAACTTTAAATCACATAGATCACTATGGATTAATTGTAGAGGTTCACTTGTTCTTTCAATGGATTTGAAAGGTTTCTTGGCAAACTTGGCCTCAACACAAGTCTCACACTTGTAACGGGCATCCAACTCAAATCTTGGAATTAACCCCAAGTTTGCTATTCTCTTCATTGTACCATAGTTTACATGTCCTAATCTACCATGCCATAGATAAGGAGACACAACAGTGTAAACTAAAGACTTTTCTTTATTAATAGTCTTTGGGTACACATACTTTGAGTTTACATCAATGACAGCCACATTGGTCTTAAACAGGTCATTACATAAGTACCCTTTCCCCACATACATCCCTCCTTTTGAAAGAACAAACTTGTCAGATTCAAATACAACTTTGAAACCCTTCTTGACAAGTATAGGGCCAGAAATTAGATTTTTCCGAATATCTGGTACATGCAACACATTCAGCAGGGCGACCTCCTTGCCAGATGTAAACTTCAGGATCACCTTTCCTCTTCCGGCGATCTTTGCTGATGTAGAGTTAGCCATATAAAGCTTCTCATCTTCTTCAGCCTTCTCATAAGATGAGAACATGTGTTTATCTGCACAGATGTGATTTGTGGCACCCGTGTCTAGCCACCAGCCATTAGTGTTCGACACTAGAGATGCTTCAGACATTACCACAGCAGACAGTCTCTCAATATTGTCATGCTCTGTCAAATTCAGTTGCTGGGTTGCACCTTCGTTCTTGCCTTTTTTCGGGCGCTTCTTGCAATCCTTAGCACGATGGCCAGGCTTGTTGCATATAAAACACGTCCCTTGGAATTTCTGGAACTGCTCCTTTTGCTTGCCTTTTCCTTGAAAAGACATCTTCCTTTTTCTATCTTGCTTGGATTTGGAAGATTCCACAACGTTGGCCTTTGGCTCAGAAGAAGGATTCGCACTCCTTCTATTGTCTTCCTCGATCCTGAGGCGCAAAATGAGATCTTCAAGGCTCATCTCCTTCCGTTTGTGCTTCAAATAATTTTTGAAGTCTGACCAGCCCGGAGGTAGTTTCTCAATCATGGCTGCCACTTGGAATGATTCACTAAGTATCATTCCCTCAGCCGAGATGTCACTCATAATTAATTGCAATTCTTGAACCTGACTCATGACAGATTTAGAATCCACCATCTTGTAGTCCAAGAATTTGGTAACCACAAATTTCTTGGTGCCAGCATCCTCAGTTTTGTATTTTTTTCTCTAAGGACTCCCATAACTGTTTAGCAGATTCAATATTACAATAAACATTATAAAGAGAATTCACTAAACAGTTAAGGATATAATTTCGGCATAAGAAGTCCCCATGCTTCCAAGCCTCCAACGCACCGAGCGTCGTGACATCTTGCTCATTTGGACTAATTATCGGGCACACCTCCGATAAATATTTCGTCAGATTGAGCATGGTCAAATAGAAGTACATCTTCTGCTGCCACTGTTTAAAGCCCACTCCGGTAAATTTCTCCGGTTTCTCATTAGCTGTAACTGGAGGCGTTGCCATCACGGTAGGCAAGGTTCGTTGAACCATCCCTCCAGAAACAGAGCCAAAAGCCATTTGGCCTATACTGTTCTGAAAAACAGTCCCAGGTATACCAGTCATATGACTTGTACCCGCACCACCAAAATTGGTGTTGGCCCAAGGGCCCGTAGCATTGGCTGCTACAAATTCAGACCTCGAGGGTTGAACATCTTCCATAGCATCGGTCGAATCGACCATAGGAACGTCTCCAGAAACATTCGGGACATTGAAGGGCACTTGGTTGTTTCCAGCCATCTCAATAATCTGACAAGAACAACAAACAGTGAGTGAGTAATTGCCTTAAGATTGTTGGAAAATAATCCAAAGAGAAAACACAAACTGTTTGTTGCAATCAGAACATGAAATTGGAGGTGAGGTACGGATATCCGAATCTCCTTAAGGCAATTAGTTCCCGCCAATGGTGCTCCGCAGATTCACGAACTATGCCTCCCAAGATACAACATCTCGAACCTGTTTGGATTAGCACTATGCAAACAGGACTGAGTCGAACCGTTCAATTGAACCAGCACACTCAGAAAATTCAGAAGAGTAGAAAAGTGTATCAAAGCCTTTTTGGAATCGAGTCGGAAAAACCAAAAAACCATAATGAAGCTCTATGCTCCCATCTATTTATAGAGATTTTTAGTTCATGTACAGAAGAGATACATAAATTAAATAGACGCATGTATAAACGAAATTCATGAATCAAGAGATACATGAATGCAAGAGATTCACGAATCCAGAGATACGTGAATTCAAGAGATTCGTGAACTCAATAAATACATAAATTAAAAGATACATGGATCTAGGAAATTCATGAATTCAATAGATACGTGAACATAAAAGTTTAAGGAATTCATGAATCCAAAAAGAGATACGTGAATAGAAAAGACGTATCTTAATTTATTGGCATTCGTTGATCCATTAACCATAATTATAACCATAATTATAACAACTAATACACTTGCTCTACACATCATAAAAATTAATCTCTCCGTTAAATGTTAAAGTATTTTTGATTCGGGGATTGCATCGAAAGTTCTTGTGGGAGTAGTTGCTGTAAATTATAATTTTGGTTGTCTTGATTATCCTAAATTTTCGTGGGCAAAAATCATGATGTGAACATTTGGCCTCCAAATATAAGCTAAGCCGACCATGACTCACTCCATTGGATTGAACGCACACGACAAAACTACCTGCCCAAAATGAAATTTGCAAGAGAAATTCCAAAACCGCTTATATACTAAGATACAAGATAAAAGATGTGAGTAAAATGAGAGACTTCCAAAATTAAAAAAGGAAAAAATTTGGTCGCACCGTAAAATAAAGAAAAAAACCTCAAGAGCGAAGGAATGCCGCAAAGCGAACTAGGTGGATTACGGATGGACCGGGCTCAACATAAGTCCTATGTTCAAAGAAGGCATGAGAAGAAATAAAATTCATGGTAATTGGTTTTCACTCATAAAGAGCATGGCCGAAAATGTTTATAAAAGTTTATTGTTTTGAAGATCGATGAATTCTGTTAACATAAACCCACGTTATGGAGATCAATGAATTCTGCTAACCTTTGACTGTTCATATAACTTCATATGTTAACGAGACCCAGCACTCGCACACCCGTCTCAAGTTGATTTAATAAAACATAACATTAACTAAGTTCCACCCAAAGATTTACTCTTTTAATAGATAAAATAGTTGATCCTATACACAGATTTCGAGGTGGATCCTTCAAGACATAATTCTTCGGCATATTAATTAATTAACTGACTTTGACTGAAAGAGTGAAAGATAGTCTTCACTTCTAATTCTTCACGGACATATGAAGTTATGCACATGAGATGATGGAAAAGATATCTTTAGAGATTAATGGCACTTGGTTCATTTTCCTCTTTTGTATTTTACTTCTTCTGTCTAAAGCTGCGTGCTTGACAGATCATATTATTCATCTTCTCAATTCAACTGATACAAAATTGCACCGAGAAAGGACATTAGAAACAAGCCTTCATAAGGGAAATGACATTTCAAGCTGTCCCGATGACATCTCTATTAACTAAATTTACATTGCTAGTTTACAAAGATAGATCCCTCAAACAATTTCATTGCCCATGAAATTTGATAGCCTTTCGCTTTGACTTCTCCATCCACTCGACTGCTCCACTCTCCAGTATCTCCACACCTTGCATGAGCCATTTAGGCCTTCCCATTTCTAATCCTACATATGCTATCGAAATCCTAATTACGATTCTAAATGCATACCCAATCCACACTGTCTTTCGTTTGAACCAACTCTAATGCCCTTCACGGTCAAAAGTTAATAAGGATGATGATGGAGGAGGTTGAGCATCGCTAGGGTATGTTTTTGGCAAGGGAGTTCCACATAAGCCCGAATTCCCACTAAATGAGTGGCTTGAAAATGTGCTCAATTGCTTGTCTTGTGGAATTCAACTAGTGAGTTGGTTCTTCGAGAGGTTCAAGTATCCAATGGATGTCAAATCTCCCAATTTTTGAGGAATCAACCCACTAAACTTGTTCGAAGAAAGATCAAGCTGTCTAAGATTAGTCAAGTTCCCTAGAGTCGGTGGGATGGAACCGGTAAGATAGTTATGAGAAAGGTTGAGCCCTACAAGAAAGTGAAGATGTCCAATAACTTTGGGGATGTTCCCTTGGAAAGAGTTGCACTAGGGGTGAGCATTGGTCTAGGGTCAACTCTAGACTGACCCTGGATCGGCCCAACCCTGTCAATCATGGTCCGGTTCCTAGGGAGATTGGGTCGGTACTTGGTCCTAAGATCCCTGGACCAGTATTGTGTAGGTTATTCCTCAAACCTGGGAATTTAGGATTGGTCCAAGCCGAACCAACCCTCATTGTGTATAATATATATAATAATATATAATATATTATTATTAAATTTTTTTTGTATAGTGAAAATCCTAAGTCTAACGACGTCAATAGCATTAAACGGCTCCTTAGTGATGAGTCAAAGTAATTTTACATTGTTCTTTAATAGCTTAGACTTTTAATGTCTTTTACGGCATCAACAATCATATTTACAAATGAGGAAAATGTCTCTATGAGGAGTCCTTACAATGTTCTCACGATGTAAATAGCTCCTCATGGTATCCTCCTCAAGTACTCGTTCTCCTATGTCCTCTTTGTCCTCTTAGTCTTTAACTTGCCAAAATTGAAAGAAACAACTTATATGCTCGCCATTCGACACTCGCCTCCCTCGCTTCTAGTCGTTTGCGCTGCTCACTGCTCAACGCTTGCCCCACTCGACGTTGGCCACTTACACCGCTCGCCTCTCTTCACTAACCTCACTCGTCATCGAACCCATTGGGCCGGTCTAGTCGTCGGTTGCCTTTTCAGGAAGTGCAAAAAATGAAATTAAAAAATTATTAGTCGATCCTAGGTTGACCCTGGAACCAGATCAAACCCATTGGGTCTGTCTAATCCTCGGTCCTAGGCTTAATAGGGCCAGTTCTTGTTCCCAAAAATTGAGGACCAACACTATGCAGGTTGGTCCTAGGGTTAGGGGGTGGACCGACCCAATTCAGACCATGCTCACCCCTAAGTTGCATGACAAGTCAATAATTATGAGGAATATCAAGATCCTCACTAGCTCAACCTCTAGCCCTTTCATCATCATGGCCACTGAATTTTCATATGTTCCCCGTCAAAAAGATCGAGTCATATACATTGATGTGTCTTGCACATTTTCACCATTCATCATGCCTTTCAGTTTCATTATCAAGTTGGTTGGCAAAGGACCGCTAAAGCTATCATTGGGGAGGTCCAAAATGTGTAACTTGGGAAAGAGGTGAGCTCCCCTGGGATTATCCAAAAGATCTTTCAAATTGTTGGACCTCAAAACGAGAACTTTTAGGCCTAGGAGTGTTCCCAACCATCTTGGAAATGTCTACTTTATTTAATGGTGACTGAGATCCAGAACTTCTAGATATCTACATTTTACAAGTGACTAGGGCAATGTGCCTTGAAACCGATTTTGACTCAAGTCAAGAGTCATCAAGCCACTTCTCGAAGAAAAATATTCAGGAATTTTGCCCTCGAGGTGAATCATTCGCAAGTTCAAAACTAATAGATCGATGCTAAAATTTGTTAAGCACCGAGGCAAGCTACCTGTTAAGCCGTTGTTAGACAAGTCAATGATCTCGAGCCGGGTGGTGTTGCATATCAAAGAGGGGATCTTTCCAGTTATGTTATTACTTGCAATAGAATAATAATATGTGACAAGAGATGGAAGCGGAATTGGCGCTCCAAACTTGTTGTCGGACAAATCTAGAATACCTAGTGAGGTGTTTGAGAAGAACTCTGTGGGCCACTGTCCAATGAAATTGTTGTTGGAAATAAATAGATTTTGAAGAGTAGGGAAGGAGAGTCCAAAGGTAGTGAGGTTGATCCTACCATAAAGTTTGTTCGATTGCAAATCGAGGGTATACAGTTGCGATGCTTTTAGCCAATATCGGGAGATATCACTAAACTTGTTATGATTGAGATCTAGTGTTGATAAGTTCACGCATTTAACTAGGGAGTGCGGTAATGGTCCTTGCAATCTATTATTACTCAAGTTCATAAACACAAGATTAGTTATATTACCTAAACATAATGGCATATTTCTAGAGAAATTATTATTAGACAATTCTAAATTTTGTAGTGAGCTAAACTGGCAAATCAAGGAGGGGATCTCACTGGTGAAATCATTCAATAGTTGTATACCTCCCTCCAAAAGGTTATTAGAAAGAACTAATGTTTCCAATGCATCATGGCTTATTCCCCAAAACCACATCGGGATCTCCCCACCAATCCTATTTGAAGAGAGGTCTAAGTATGTTAATCTTTTCAATGAATTCAAGAAATAGGGAAGCTTGGTCAAGTTGCAAGAACGCAACCCCAACATTTCAAGCTTCAAGAATGTATACTCGAGTGTATTGTAGATTAGATTTAGTTCTTGAGAAACAAAAAAGCATTCGGAGATTTTGAAGCTTTGTAAATAACTCAAACTCTACAACCCCACAAAAGCTATTCCCGTCAATCCACAAAACTTGGAGTTGGTTGAGATTCCACATTGACGAGGGGATGTGTCTAGTGAATTTGCAATTCTCAAGATCTAAAACAATTAAATTCTTCATGTTACCAATTGAATCGGGAATTTCTCTTGAAAAACTCGTACTCCATAGAGACAAAGACTCAAGAGGACTAGTCCAATTGGATTTGGGAAGAATCCCAGACGGGTTATGATTGTAAAATAAATAGAGAGTGGTGAGGCTCAGTAATCGAAAAATGGCATCTGGAAATATCCCCCCTAAGGAATAAGAACCGACGCTTAGATATGTCAAAGAAGACAAATTCGCAAAAGACTTTGGTGAAACCATGGACATGTCTACTTCATCAAGAACAAGCTTTCTCAATGTTGTTAGATTTTGAACAAGCATTGTGAATTTTCCAACGAGTGTCTACCGAAAAAATAATTGTTAGAGAGATCAAGCGACACCAACTTGGAGAGGCAAGAGATATCACTGGGAATAGAACCCCAAAAAGGATGAACCAAAGAGATTCAGATGAGTTAATGTTGCAAATGCACTCAGATTAGAGGAAATTTGAGAGCTAGAAAAGTCATTTCAATAAAGGTTGAGGTTTTGAAGATGGCGAAGGAGAAAGAGGGAGCCATTGGAATGGAGAGTACCATGAAGTCAACTGCAAGTGAGAACGAGACCGATGACGTTACCAGTGCCACCATCACAAGCGGCACTGTCCCATGAGCAGCAACCCATGCCATTGTACCATGAACTTGTCTTTGGATAAGACTTGACAAGGTATGGCTCTTGATAATGGGAGTCACTGGAATACCAATAACAGGGGTCTAATGCCTTGCTATCAAACACGAAGGAATTCTTAAAATGGAGCAAGGCATCACGTTGGTTAGGAGGGCAAAAGGGCAAAGCAAATCAAAGGGACGAATTGTAAGCAAAAGTGAAAACAAAGGAGGCAGAGGATTTGATGCCACCCCATTCTGCAATTTAGCATGCAAGCGAGTTTATTGGTAGTGGAGGAGAGTGCTTCCGCTTATATAGCCACTCTGTAGTGTGAAGTGATCACGTGAGCCTTCTCTTAAAGGTCAAAGTCAAAGTCTTCTTAAAATAAAATAATCGGAATCACTGAATGTCCATGGGAAGAGCCCTAGTAGAGTTAGTTGGGTGTAGAAAATTATTAGTGCCTTAAAATTTTAATGTTAAACTCTTCTTGGAAATTAATCTCTCTCTCTCGGTTACTTGGTGACGATTAATTTCAAAGAAATGCTTGTGAAGTATTTTACTGCTACAATTGAGAAGGGAAAGAAAAGACATGGCTTGGTAGAAATCAAAGTCTTCATGAAATGACATTACTGGGGTTACATATATGGTATTCTTTTTGTTATTTTATTTTATTGTCTTGGCGGGGTTAGTTGGGCATGAAAAAAAATTTAGTGCCATAAATTTCCAAGAAAAGGTCTTCATGAAAGGTCCCCTTGCATCGTGATGTCGTGCCACATGTACTAATTCCATGTCGCAATACTAACAACTCGATTTGACAACTTATAAATTTGAGTTTCCTATGTTCATTTACCGCAATTTTTGTTGGTATTTGTAAATAAGCTAAAGAACAACAAAAGCGTATTTTGTATATTTCATTTGCTAGTAAGAGAATTAGGATGATTGTAACGATTTGTCCATTAAAAAACACAAATAAAAATTCGTAACTTGGCTATCAAAAATTAATAACTCTACGACAAAGCTCTTGAGCTTTTCATAGAACCATTAGGAAACTTTCATTATGACAAATAATAAGTTTCAATCCTGTCGAAATCTTTTCACTTCTTCACATCGGTTAGCTTTTTCAATGGGCTTTCGGCCTTCAAAGCCTCTTGAGAAAATGCTGGAGAGTTTGGCAACTCTTTCGAAATAACATTCACCGAATACTGAAATTTTGGTTAAATATATTTTTTTCCCATTGTTATCCCCACCAATTCTTTAGTTTTTCAATTTTTCCCCTCATTGTTATTGTTCAACTTCTTTGCGAGGGTGACCATCAAGGTTGCACAGCCCATGAGATGGCCGCCCGAGGTCATGCGACTGCCCTTTCTTAAAAAGCTTTTGCTTTTAGTATTTGCATTGCACCCAAAATCCATTTCTAGAGTCCAACCAAACTCATGCTTAATATGCTCATCATACTAGGTGGTTGGATTATTGAGAATTGTTTTTCACGTGTAATAAAAGGTCTCAAGAATATCAGGGCATTAAATTCAACATTTACTTTTTGGTTATGTAAACATAAGATTTGGCACATTTTCCCCATCAGCAATGGAAAAGATGTTCGTCTTTGGATATGACACAACATAATCATTCTAATCACAAGAGTCGGATGCCATGATGCCATGCTAGCAAGCACGGAGAAATTTTTAAGATGGAGCAAGACATTGTGTTGGTCAGGAGGGCAAAGGGGTGAAGGAAAGCGAAGGGAGGAATGAAAGAACAAGTGGAAATAAAGGAGGCGGAGGAACTAATGCCTTTCCATTTTGCAATTTAACATTTCCACTTATGATAAAACCCCTTTTGTATCTTGTATCGTGAAGTTATCAACACGGGTCTTCTCTATAATGTCAAAGTCAAAGTCTTCTTAAAATGGCATTATTGGGACACATAATTTCCATGGTGGTGGTGTCTTGCGTGTGGAAAATTTTAGTGCAATGGAGATTTTCCATGGAAAAATCTTCTTGAAGTGGCTTGTGCGCACTATGTCTTGACACGTGTATGACACTTAATGTCATGAGACTCACAATTGATGAATTTGCCCCTCATTGTTATTGTTCAACTTCTTTGCGAGGGCAACCATCAAGGTTGCACAACCCATGAGATGGCCGCCCGAGGTCATGCGACTGCCCTTTCTTAAAAAGCTTTTGCTTTTAGTATTTGCATTGCACCCAAAATCCATTTCTAAAGTCCAACCAAACTCACGCTTAATATGCTCATCATACTAGGTGGTTGGATTATTGAGAATTGTTTTTCACGTGTAATAAAAGGTCTCAAGAATATCAGGGCATTAAATTCAACATTTACTTTTTGGTTATGTAAACATAAGATTTGGCACATTTTCCCCATCAGTGATGGAAAAGATGCTCATCTTTGGATATGACACAACATAATCATTCTAATCACAAGAGTCGGATGCCATGATGCCATGCTATCAAGCACGAAGAAATTTTTTAGATGGAGCAAGACATTGTGTTGGTCAGGAGGGCAAAGGGGTGAAGGAAAGCGAAGGGAGGAATAAAAGAACAAGTGGAAATAAAGGAGGCGGAGGAACTAATGTCTTTCCATTTTGCAATTTAACATTTCCACTTATGATAAAGCCCCTTTTGTATCTTGTATCGTGAAGTTATCAACACGGGTCTTCTCTATAAGGTCAAAGTCAAAGTCTTCTTAAAATGGCATTATTGGGACACATAATTTCCATGGTGGTGGTGTCTTGCGTGTGGAAAATTTTAGTGCAATGGAGATTTTCCATGGAAAAATCTTCTTGAAGTGTCTTGTGCGCACTATGTCTTGACACGTGTATGACACTTAATGTCATGAGACTCACAACTCTACTTGACAATTGATGAATTTGACCGTTTTAAATTCTTTAATTGTGGTTTTTGTCAGTATTTGTAAATGAGCTAAAAATAATATGCTTTGCCAAGAAAGTATTACCTAATGACAGTACTCCATTTTGCAAGTCGAATCTCACTTGCCAGTAGAGAGACATAGGAAGGTTTCTAATCAATAATTAGTAATTCCTTATGATGATAAATTCAGTAAGCTTTTTATAGGATTATGAAGGAAATCTTCGTTACAATAAAATTATAACTTTCAAAACCTGTTGAAATCTTTTCACGTCTTCACACGATTAGTTACTTACATGATATAATATGCCAATTATACTGGGCATTCGAATTCTTGTAAATTGTGTAAATGTGGATATAATAAGATCTTAGAGGGTGTTGGGGCACCTAGTTGAACATTTACGTTTTGATTATGTAAATGCAAAATTGGGCATATTTTCCTCGTATGTGATGGAAAAGGTCCCGAAACAATGGATCAACTTAAAGGATGATTAAGCGAATGGAGCGTACTTTGTAGATTGGGAATTCATGTAAATTGGTATATCCCATTACTGAAGTACATCTTTTATTTGTTTTGCTTTTTTTTTAGATGATAAAATGGAAAAAGCTCACATCTGAGAGCTTTCTTCGATAAAAATTTGCACGGAAGTTGTTTGTGCCGTTTTAGTTGTCAATCATGATTTAGGGACTTTACAATATTGTTGACTTGGAAACAGGCATGATCCTTACTCATTTTAAAAGCTGGCGACACGATGATTACCTGCGAACTATGTTCGTATAGCTCATGATGGCAAAAGGTCCTTTTCACGTTGGACTCTTGCCCTCTTCATTGGACAAATGAGCTCTGGTTAATCAAATTTAGAGTTGAAAACATTTGTTAGGAAAGCAATATAAATTTAATGACTTGATTAGGCTATTTAAAGATCCAAGGGTTCTGCAAGGCCCCTATTGGCAAGGCAGACCACTTCTATGTTTTTTTTTTTTTTTGGATGATTGAGGTGCGCTACTTAACAAAAAATCAAATTATATTATCTCAATTTCACTCTTTTCACTTTTCAAAACATGTAAATTTCTAATGGGTTTACTTCACACACATCAGAATGGGCTGAAAAAGTGCCATTAGAACATGCAAAACACCATCGGTCCCTCTAATTTTGCTTGAAAAAACAAACCTCCATCTACTTATGAACCTAAAAAAGGTAGAGGGAAGATATTAATTTTTTAGTAAAAGCACCAACGGTGAGATTCTTCTTTTGTTTTTTTTTGTTATATGGGCTGGCTCCATCGTCAAATCTCATTGGGCTCTGTCCAAACTGAATGCGTAACCAACAAAGCCAAGCTTAATTGACTTGATATGAAATTATCTCATATTCAAATCCATTTCATAAAAATATCATCGATCTCGTTGGACGAGTGAAATGTATAAAGTAAGCTAACTATCTTTACATATTCCTAACTAATTCACAAGATCACATATAATTGTGCAAAAATGAAAATGTATTCCATCAGAAAATAAATGATAAATAAATCAATTCCGATATGGGAAAAAGAAGGGATCCAGTGCATTTCTACCGTGACTTGTCTCCTCCACTGGCGGTTTTGCTTTGAGGGCCATCTGTTCCTTCGATTGGCCCAGCACCACCCTCGCCTAGTATCTGAAAAAAATGGGTTCATTTTCGTTTTAATTAGCTCTTTTAATCAATAATTTTTAAAATTACTAATAAAATCGCGATGCACATTACAAAAAATTAGTTGCTCTCTTAATATTACAGTATTTTCACATCTCGTTACTTTATAAAAGACTAGTCCATTTAAAATTCAATGGCGAAAATAAAAATGTCAAAAGTTAAAATATTGTTCTAATTTTCAAAAATATTAACAGATTTTCATGTGTGAATAATTCGCATTTTGTGAAAGTTTAAGTATTTTGAATAGAACAAAAATCAAAGTGTATTTAAGGCAAGATTTTAATAATGTGGGAGTCTATCCTTTTTTTTTTTGTTAATCCTACTCTACTTCTATTCTAACTCTCACTCTTAGATTTTTGCCTTGCCTCCTTGTAGGGCGTGGAAGTCGAAACCCATACCCGAAACTAATTCGTCTCCACCCCAACTCCCTTGAGAAGGTGGGGATTTGAATCACCCACCTCCCCCTTCAATGTTGAAAGGGTAGCCATTGGGGTAAACCCCAGTGGTTTGGGAGTCTATCCTTTGGTCGGTTTTCTGTGCAAAATTCATTAAATGAGCATTTAACCTAAAATGTTAAGGTAAGTTGACCGGAGTCATTCCATTAGATTGAATGTACACATCAAACATATGAGTTGAAACTAAATTTGCAAGAGAAATTCCAAAAGTTACTCATATACTAAGATACAATATGATACAACATATGATTATATTAAGGGATCATCCGAATTTAAAAAAAAAGGAAAAAAGAAAAAAATTGATCCCACCATTAAAAAGAAAATATAGAGTAATGTATAGTCTTAAAGCATGCTGGCTCGAAGGCCCAACATGTGGATGGACCACGCTCAGCAAGCATTTCCACTTATGATAAAGTTCCTTTTGTATTGTGAAGTGATCAACACGGTCTTCTCTATAATGTCAAAGTCAAAGTCTTCTTAAATTGGCATTATTGGAACACAAAATTTCACGCTGGTCCCCTGTGTATGGAAAATTTTAGTGCCATAGGGATTTTCCATGGAATAATCTTCTTGAAACTTCTCATGTGTAATGTCTTGCCACATATACCAAAACCCGGTGTCATGACACTCACGATGACCACATTAAATTCTTTTATTGCATTTTTTTGTCTGTATTTGTAAATGAGCTAAAAATAATAGGCTTTGTAGAAAAAGTATCACCTGATGATTGTACTCCATTTTGCAAGTTGAAATCTCATTTGCCAATAAAGAGACTTAGGAAGGGTTCTAATAAATAAATAGTAATTCCTTCTAATGACAAAGTCAATAAACTTTTTATAGGATTACTAAGAAGATCTTCATTACAATGAAATTATAACTTCCAAAGCCTATCGAAATCTTTTCATGTCTTCACATGACAACACCTCTTATTACATTATCTCAACTCCATCCTTTGCACTTTTCAAATCATGTAAATTTCTAATGCGTTTACTTTACATGCATCAGAACGAGATGAAAAAGTGCGATTAGAACATGTAAAATTCCATCGGTCCCCTAATTTTGCCCCCAAAACAAAACCCCCCATCTACTTTTGAACCTAAAAAGAAGTAGAGAGAAGACATTTATTTTTGCGTAAAAGCACCAATGTAAGACATTCTCCTCCTTTTTTTTCCCTTTTTCTTTTGCCGTGTGGCCTGGCCCTATCCGCAAACCTCGGAGGTAGGGACTAAACTCTCTGCCTTCTCCGTCCAAATCAAATGGGCAATCAAGAAGGGCCGAACTCGATTGTCTTGATATGAACTTATTTAAGATTCAAATCCGTTTCATAAAATATTATCAATCTCAAAGGACGAGTGAAATATGTAAAATATAAGCTAACTATCTTCAAATATTCCTAATTAATTTACAAGATCAAGTACAATTGCCTAAAAGAAATTGTAGTTCACCGGAAATAAAGGATGCATAATCAATATCATCATGGGAGAAAGAAGGGATCCAGTGCTTTTCTGAAAAAAAAAAACGGTTCATTTTTTGTTTATTAAGCATTTTTAATCAATTTTTAAATTACTAATATACTCAAGATGCGTATTACAAAAAATAAGTCACTCTCTTAGACATTGCAGTATTTTCGCATCTAGTTACTTAATATAAAGCTTGTCTGTTAAAACTCCAACGGCAAAAGTAAATAATACATCAACATTAAAATATTGTTCTAACTTTAAAAATATAAGCAGGTTATATGTAAATTCACACGTTAATTATTGGTACGGTGTGAATAGTTTAGGGATTTCAGATTTAAGAAAAGTCAAAGTGCATTTACGACAAGATTATTTTAATAGGGAGGTAAATTTTTTGGTTCTCTTAATTATCCTAAGTTTTTGTGTGCTAAAAACACTAAATGAACATCCAACCTGAAAAATTAAGGTAAGCTAATTGGAATTACTCTATCATATTGAGCGTGCACAAGCGTATGAGCTAAAACAAAACTTGCAAGAGAAATTCCAAACGTTGGCTTCTATAGTAAGATACATTAGACGTGATTAAAACAAGAAGCCGTCCAAATAAAGAAAAGAAAAGAAAAAAAAAAGGATCCCACCATTAAAGAGAAAATATAGAGCAAGGTATGGTCTTAAAGCATACTGGCTGGAAGGCCCGACATGTGGATGGGTGAGCCTCAACAAGAGGCCTATTGGAGAAAGAAGGCATGAAAAAAAGAAAAAAAAAAGAACTCTTGATAATTGATTTTCACTCATAAAAAAAGAGCATAGTTAAATACGGTTCTGAAGTTAATTGTTTTGAAGAAAGGTTTGGCATAAACTTTAGCATATCAAAATTGACGAATCATGCTCACCATTGACTACGAAAATAACTTTGCATATTGATACAACCAGCCGATCATACATATGTTGTAAGTTAATTTGATGAAACATAAAATTAAGGACATTTCTACCCAATTGATCATTGTTAGAGACTAAATTCTTGTTGACACCTAAATTTGGCCATTTTATTAAAAGCTTTATCATATAAAAAATAAGGGATTAATTTTTAACTTCTAAATAAGAATTAATTTTCATTAAATGCATCGCATTATTGATATTGGAAGCATTAGCAATATTAATTATAAAAAAATATTTAAAAATTGATCTTTTAAAAAAATTAATTAATTAAAAAAAGAGAGAGAGTGAAGTGAATAATTTTCACTAAATTGCATCACATACTAGCGTTAGGAATATTTGCATTATTAACGTTAATTATTAAAATTTTCAGAAAAAAAGAAAAAGAAAAAAGAGAGATGCGAAACCGGGCTTGAGGGCTTGGTTGGCCCAAATCCTTTTCCCTTTTCTTTCTCTTCACCTGGGTCGGCCCACTTCTCCTTTATCTTCCCCAAGACCAGCCCAGCCTTCTTCCTCTCCCTCTCTTTTCCTCACGGTTCTGCAGAAAATAGAAGGACGTACGCGAACGAGAGGACCAAGGACAGAGGCGGAGGGGAGAGGCGCGAGCCTCGCACCGGTGTTGGTGGTCGGGGGAAGACCGGCGACAACAGCTGGCGTGGCAGAAGCCGGGCACGCCGGTTGCTAGCCGTTAAAAGGAGAGAGACCGAGAGAGAAAAGGGGGGTTCATTTTGGAGGGGGAGCGAAGGAACCAGAAAAAAGAGCTGCGTCGGAGGAGCACGGACGGTAGTGGTTCGCGGAGAAATCTCCGCAGGTACGACTACGACGTCGCCATGGACGCCCCCCTCGAAGGTTGCTACGAGTGGATCCGCTTGAAGCCGTGAGGAGAGAACAAAGTGTCGCTTCCCTCGCCGAAATACTCCAATTCTTCAGATGCAGCAGAAGTCCTTCTAAACGAGGCACGCGCATCGGTGACGTGGTCCGGTGAAGATGAAAGAAGCGAGAAAGGGATGGTGGTTCTTCTTCCCCGATCTTATGGATGTCACTGCTGGGACTCCCATTCCAGTGAGAAGCAACCTGTGGAGTCTTGCAAGTCTTTGGATGAAAGAAAAAAGTCCGTAGGAAAGGATACAAACACCTCTTTGTTTGTCAATCACGCCGCAGTAGCTTGGCATGAGAGTAGAGGGAAGCAGGTAGGAGATCAAACCCAAAGATCACCAATGGTCAAGGATGAAATTATAAGTGTGAAGGATGCAAGGACTGGCAGCATCCAGCGTGCGTGGGTATAATTATTGAAGAAGCCAGAAAGCTTGAGCACTTGGTCTGCTCAGAGTGTTCTGATGATGAGATTAAACCAGCAGAAAATGGATTGTCTTCGTCACCGGCAGCCCAAATAAAGCTCAATCTCTGCGTTGGCCGGCCTCACCGTGAAGCTCGACCGGCACCGCCGCAAATGTCGCCGCTCGCTCGACCCCGCTCGACCCCGCCCGATCTCGCTGAACCTCCTCCGCCGCCGCTTCTCGTCGTCGTCCTAAGGAGCAACACCTTCTTACTGGCTTGCCGAACGACACCCAGGCAGCAATCCTCCCAAGCTAGGTGAGCCCGCCCCCTCGCTTTGTCTATTTCAGTCGAACCGGGTATCAAGGGTGGCCGCCGTTGGCTCATATGCATGATGAGCACAAACGGACTGTCCCCCCGTCCATATCGAGTGCTGAATGTTGATTTCCTTAGGCCTAGACTGGAACTCGAGTCTTATACCGATCTATTGCTTTCCTCCCGGTCGACGCCCACCAGGTGTTTGATAAAATGCTTGAGTGAATGGCCGAAGTCCATGAACGTCGGATTGATGTTCAGCAGTTTAGTTTGATGATTGTTTGCGTTTATATTCTTGAACTACTTCTGCTATCATTTTTTTTTTCTGTATGTTTTCTTGGGATTCCATGGCACATCTACCATCTTCTTGAGTTATCAGAGGAAGGACTTCTGCCGCGTTACTTTCCCTCATCGGCAAGTCCCCCCATCCAAGGTTCAAGCCTACTCAAGTCAGCTTTTCTCTCTGTGTGACATCCCGATTTTCCAATTCTATTTTCAATAAATTGATACGGGTATTTCGTTGGCACGCATATAGTTCTTTTCCTTGAGTCGGCCACTCATGTGAAAACTAGTCTATCGGGTGAAGCCATTAAGAGTTTATAATGCATTCGACTCGAGAATTTGGCCAGGAAGCGATCTTTCGACCGAGCTAATCTGCAAGGGTCATTACGGCACAATTAAAAATCGATTAGAGATCGGAGATAGGTCGACTCGACAGAGGCATGTGATCAGGTGTGGGTGATTCCACCAGATCGCACAATTCTTGTCGATTGGCACTGGACCGACTTTTTTGTCGATTGGGTATCCTGTGTTTGTATTTGGAATCTTGAGATTACCCCGACAATCAAAAGTCGTCAATGTTTCAAAGATGTACATTATGGCTTGAGATGATCAACCATAGGTCAAATACATGAAAATTTCTAAAGGCTACCCGGTAGGTTGGGCCGCGCTAGTATCGTGCCAAAGTGAAATTAACCGTGGAATTGAGATCGAATTCAGAAATTGGGAGTCTGGGTGTGTCACAAAACATTTTAGGAATATTGACTAATCTTTGGAAGATTTTTCATGCAAGCCGAGTTTTTCAGCAAAATAATCAGAGAACGGCTAATTTGGCTCGAGAAATTAGTAGGCCCGCTTTTGGTCGTACTTTTGGGACTTAAGTTGGTTTTATGAACAAGTGAAGATGTGAATTGAAGTGTAGTGACATTGAATTTATTTTATGGACTTCAATTTGATTCAATTGGAAGAGAATTGAAGAAATTGAATGTACAAGAATTGGACCCCGGCGGAAAATGGAATTGAACCCATTGGAATAAGGTTGTGGGAGTTTTGAGTGAGTGGAGTATGACATCATCCATGAGGTCATGGTGGGCCATTTTTGTGGGATTAAAGAAAAAGGAAAAGAAAAGGGAATGGTCCCATCTCTCTCTCTCTCCTCCTTCTCTCCCTTCCGTTGGTTTCTCCTCCATCTTTGTTGTGCGAAGATGAGAAAAATGCAGAGAAGAAGTTGGAGCAGCCATGGCCGTCCACTCCCGCTCGCACGTCGTCGTTGTCGCCGTTGCCGCCGCCGTGCGTCTGCCCCGCGCCGCCCGCGCGCGCTCGCCCGCCCGCCGTCGCGCCGTCTCCGCCTCCCACTCGCCTGCCCTCGCGTCGCAGCTGCTGCATTAGCTCGTGCCGAAGCCGTTTAGCCACCTCCGGCCACCGTTTGGGTCCCACCTTGGTCCGGTTCGACCCCTCAACCTCCCCCGGTCCTTTTCCATCTCATCCAAGCCCCGGATCTGCCCATTTGCGGCCTCAACCAGCAGTGGACAGCAGCTGCAGAAAATGGGTTTCTCAGCCCCTTCTTGGCCCGTTTCGGCCGCCTTCCCGAGCCCGGATGCTCGGCCCGCCTTGAGGAAAGTCGATCCTCGCGTCGTCCTCGTCGTTTTGGTCTGCTCGACTCGCTAATCCGGTGAGTTTAGCTCACTAAATCTCGATTAGACGGTTAATGATGCCCTAAGTGTGCTTAGTCTAAGTTAAGTAAGTTTAGGTGGTTAGATTAATTTATTTGATTGTGGATTAGATTAGGATATTTAATTAAGTTAAAGTGTGTTTAGTTTAAAGTTAAGTATGTTTATTTTATGTTAAGCCTTGATGTGACATAATAGGGTTTTATTTTTGAATTATTTAATGATTTAGAATTCTGGAATTTATAATATTATATTATATTCCGAAATTATTAAAATATTATTATTTATAAAAAAACCGGAAAAATTATTTTTGACCCCGGTTGCTCAGAATTTCGTGCTGATCGCTGCTGTGTAGTCAGATTTTGAAATTGATGATTGGATATTATAAATTGAGTGTGGACCGTGAAAAATATGGATATTATTATTTAATTATTTATTAAATTTCCGAAAATTTTGTCAGGACCCTAAACTCTCAGAATTTCGTGCCGATCCCTGCCGTGCATTTAGAATTTGATATTGATGATTGGTTGTGGCAAATTGAGTGTGATTGCGATATATAGGGATTCTTTATAAAATCATAAGTGTGGAAATTGATGGGCGATTGGCCGTGATATGCCATCTATTAGAGGTCGCGCCCAGTGGGGCCGTGATACGCCACCTGTTAGAGGTCGCGCCCAGTGGGGCCGTGATACGCCACCTATTAGAGGTCACGCCCAGTGGGGCCGTGATATGCCACCTATTAGAGGTCGCGCCCAGTGAGGCCGTGATATGCCACCTATTAGAGGTCGTGCCCAGTGGGGCCGTGATATGCCACTTGATAAAGGTCGCGCCCAGTGAGGCCGTGAATTACCATCTTTTAAAGGTTGTGCCGAGTGGGGCCGTGATGCCACTAATTCTAATTTTGCCGAGTGGGGCCGTGATTGCTATTGGTTGTCAAACCTTCCTATAGGGCCGTGATTGAGAGCAATGATTGATTTGCTAGAATGACATGTAATCGGCCGAGTCGATTGATCGCTGAGACGATCCAAGTGGTTGAATTGTTCTGATGATGCGATTGTGCTGTAGTTGTTTGGTTATCATAATTGCACGTGGTTGAATTATATAAATTGTGCTAACCTGCAGATGAAGACTAATGCAAGGTAAGTCTTTGTGTGATGTGGCTAGGCCACCCGGGGCGTATTTTCCTTCTAATAGAGGTTTAGGGGGTTGAACTTGCTGAGACATTGTCTCATCCCGGTTTGGGGATTACAATTTCAGGTCCCTGGTTGACGGAGCAGCTAGATAGCTTTGGTTGGCCTTGAGGAGTTGCAGAGGTGAAGTCAGGAGGATTGGAGAACGTGTCCGACTTGTAGGTCGTAGGACAATTCCTTTTTAAGAGCTGATCTTTTGTAAACTGTTGGCCGTAGACCTTTGTTTGTAATTCTGTTGAATTATGAAAGTGTTATGCGGTGATTTTGCTTCCTGCTTTTCTATCCCATATTTTATTGTCAGGGGTTTTATAATATGCTTCCGCATGTGCATTAAATATTTGATTGGGTCGGTGACTTAACCTGGGACGTCGCATTTGAATGACCATGGTGGGATGTTGACGCGCTCGAGGTTCGGGGCGTGACACTCTGTTCTAACGTGCTTGTGCAAGTGTGTTTGCTAGGTTTAATATTAATAGAAGTTGAGTTCCGGATGACTTTCATTTTGGGTGTTCGGTGGTCGCCGGAGGGCCGAACCGAAAGTGATGGGCGCCGGGCAATGGAAACAACCGACGAGCAGCGTTGTTTCGGTGGTCGTGTGGTTAAAAAAAAAAAACTAATGCGTGTATATATTCATCATAAATTCATGTACCGAAATGCTTTTTCTTGAAAACGGCCGTTTGAAGTCCATCGACAAATATAAAGATTGCATTGATCTTATGTATACTACGATTCGAACTGATCTAAAGATCCTTAATAGACATGTAATCTATATAAGTGTAATTTGCGATACGTAACAACTACATCTTTTCCTTTGTTTTTTTTTTGTCCTCTAGCAGACTTTCCTAATAGAGATGTGGCAAAAATGAACCTTTCAATCAGTAACAAATCAACTTCCAAACAAATTCATGCTCAACATATCTAGGTAAATGAGGTAGGAGTAGGACCTATACTTTACTCTAAAGATGGAGTAAGATGGGATTAAATCAGAATTGACACCAACTTGCAATTGAGTTTGAATTATAATAACTTGTCAATTACATGAATTTCACGTGACCACCCTTATTATATCAAAAGCCAAAGTTTAATGTAGACGAGTACTTAAAAAGAATAATAAATGGGTCATTGGTTTTGTTGCGTGATTGGCTAGAGGCTCGGTTGTACGAGCATAGACAACATGCAGCAGTTGAAATTCATTGGCGGGAGTGGAAGATGCATCTCTTCTCCTCGTCCCGTGAATCTGTTCAATCCCTCAACATCCACAACGCAGTTTTTTTTTTTTTAAAAAAAATGATTACAAGGTATTAAGTGATAACATTTGATAAAAAGGGTATTCGCCACTGTAGAATTCGTTCTTTCATCTCGCACACCTACTCCCCATCTGCAACTCGAGATGGAGTATTTCGTGGATCCGTGGATCTCAAGATAACATTGTTCATGAGCTTACAAAATATGCATTTTATCATATAACAACTATATATTCTTTTCTTTTTAATAATCTCCCATCTAAAGTAAATAAAAAAAATACAACGTTAGTTAAGTATTCTTTACTTTAATATGTTCACATAGGTAGTGACCCTTCTTTGTGATATTCTCATTACTTTGTCGGAATAGGAGATTTCCTTTAGAGAAAAAGGGGGACTTGCATTCACATCTCTCACTTAAGAAGACTATACATATATATAATATTTACTTCTTTTTTTAAAAAATAGAACCGGGTCACTGACAATACCGACGAGAATCAGGTCACGCATTACCGGGGACAAAGCGCGGGATCTATGGGCCGTCCCCCTGACTCAAATGACTCGCCACCCGAGAATCATTTTCTTTCCAAACACAAGAGGCCCCCCGACCCCCCTCCTTAATTCCCAGCCTACCGACACGTGTCCGATCTCCCCGTCCCGAAAGCTGCTGGCTCCGCTGTTTTCTTGACCGGGGAGACACCGGTTGGCAGACGATTTCGTCTTTTTCCCTTCGTTATATCGCGACGGAATCCTGCCTACGCGCTGCCCGAGAACACGTCTTAAACAAACGAATTAAATAAAAAAACACTATTTTTCGATATTTCTTGCGGTATAAAAAAATGATAATTTATTCTCGATATGGTAATGGGCCATATTCAGGATGGGGTAGCTGGTTGGCGAGTAAAGCCAGCAATCGGAGGCCGGTCAATTTTAAAATACACGTGTCAGAATCCTTGCGCGGTTTGGGAGGTCGTGTATTAGACTTTTTCGCTTCACGGGACACTTGTTTGGTGCATTTCGTGTCCTTTTCCTTCTTCTTTTTTATTTTGATGAGCTCGTAATTTATTGGGTCGTAGTTAAACTAGAAACGGTAGAAGAAAGCGACAAAGTTGCTTTCTTGGTCCCCTTCCTTTTCTTTTTACTTGTTTTCGAGGTGTATATAGTAAGGTCTTCTAGGACGTGAACCCGCCAAATCGAACATTTCCTTTGTGATTATGCAAACACGCAGTTCGGCATAATTATTCACATATGTCATTGGTAAAGATAGAAACATAAATAATCCATGAATTTTTGGCCCAATGGCTAATTTGGTCATCGAATTTGTAATTTATTTGATGTGACCCATGAAATTTATCCTAATATATAATGCCGTTTTTAAATTTTTGATTTGTTTAATGTAGTCTTTGGACTTTTGATACATATTCAATATAGTCTTTGGACTTTTGATACATATTCAATATAGTCCAACTTTATGAAAATATTCGATATTATCTTTTATTAATTGAAGATCAAAGACAACATTGAATATTTTTATATAATTTATGGACTAAATGGAACACGTGTCAAAAGTTCATGGATCAAAATACATGGACTACATTATACATTAAAATAAAGTTCATGGACCAAATTGAATAAAGTAATAGTTCAAAAATCGAATTGTGCATTAATTCAAAATTTAAGGGACATTTGTGCCATTTTCCCTCGTAGAAAAGATGTCTAAAATTTGGGTTGACTAAAAATTAATTAAGTCAATGGGTATTTCATAGGTCGAGAAAATGCGTAAAGTGAATTATCTCATTATTAAAGTAAATCTTTTTATTTGCTTTGGTTCTTTTCCTAATTGAAAAAGGGAAGAAGCCTAGATCTGAAACCACCCATTGATTGAATTTTGCAGGGAAGGTGTTTGGTGCCGATTTTCGTTGTCAGTCATCATTTGGGGACTTCACGATATTATTCTGCAACCCCTTTCTTGAGTTGGAGGATTAGGCGTGATCCTTAATCATTTTAAAGGCTGGAGACACGATGATTGCTCATGTAGCTTTTATCCATGACCGAGACCTGGAGGATTAAGCATCGTGTTTGATGGTTTTGCTTTGGCGATGCTTTTGGACCAAGAAATAATCCTTGTACGTGATGCTATTTGACTTAAATAGGGGAAATACATCGAATGCTCTAATTTCATGATAAGAGAAAGAAATTGCTTGAAATCATCATCTTTTTGTGCAAAGTTCTTGTAAGTATTAATTTCACTTGGAGTCTAACGTGGAAAGCTTTGGACCAATGACTTTAATGAAATATTCCGCTACTCATGGTCTAGTTGCAATCTTTGCTCAATTCAAATTGCGTAGATCTTTGACTAGTGCACCATAGAAGCATTAGAGCGGGTTTTCTTTTTCTTGTAGGGAACTCACGAACATGGCCTTAACACCATTAACTCTTTCTTGGCCTGGATTTGGTTTCCTTTGATTTGCCGATGTGGTTTTCTTTTTCTTTTTTTGAATGTCTATCTTGCTTTCTCTCTCCCCTACATATTGTTCTTCTTCTTCTTCTTCCTTAAATCCTACTAAATCAAAAGCTCACAAGATTTTCCAACCACAACAATGAAAACAATTATAATTTGTACCCCCTCATGACCACCAATTAAGTGGGTATGGGCACAAGCTCGAAGCTCGAGTGGCCATGGCTTTGAATTTTGTGACTCAAAAAGATATTGCAAATTTGATTGCATTGAGCTCAAAGTTCAATTGCCATGGCTGCCATGGTCACGAGCTTGAGTGGCCAATGCATCCACAAACTTGAGCATGAATAGCTCTAATGGCCGTGAGCTTAGAGCTTGAGTTGGCAGCTATGGGTGTTGCAATGGACTCCCATCTCTCTCTCAATTTGTATTTTTTCTTATATTGTTGGATCTGGTGCCAATTTGGTGCTACATAAATTGAGCAAGTCATAGCAAGACAGGTGTATAATTGTGTTCATGTCAATAGTCTACGTCTACAAAGGTCGACCTTCAAAAGGAAAAGTATAACTCAAGGAATGCTTGATGTTTTTTAAAAAGTAGAGCAACGTTTTGTGAAAAGAAGAAAAAAAACAGTAGTAGAATGATTTTGATTTTTGAGCAAAATAATAATGACTGATTGTAACATTACCCATTTATTTATTTATTTTTTGCAAATGCTGGCTTTTGCTCGCCGGCCACTCCCTTCAAGCCTACGAGATAGGGATCAAACACTGCACCTCCCCGTCCAAATGGGATTGGTAGCTAATTAGGCGAAGCTCAAGCCGACCGATGTGAACTTATCTTCAATCCACTTTTGCTGTGGAAATATTCTTTTCATGAGAGCATCTTGGATCATGTTACATAAGAGTAAATTATGCAAAGTAAGCTCTACATCTCAGACATATTTCGGGTAAGTTCATGAGATAAACAGTGATGGTGGCGGTATAAAAGAGAATTCATTGCAAATGGAGCGAACTCTGGACGAGAAAGGGACGTGACGTGCCATCCTCATCCCCGTCCCAGCATCGCCCAAACCAGCCCACATATTCACCAAATCAAGATAGAGATGAAAGCCATTAGGACTTAGCCACGGCGAGGGGGGTGGGTAGGTCGAAATACCAGTTTCTGTCTTGAGCATCGCGGCGCACTGAAAAACCCTAACAAATCCCCCACGAATTCGCGAACCTCCCACGCCATCTCCGGGAATCGCAGCCTCGCGATACTGCCTCCTTCCCCTTCCTCTCCCTCTCTCTCTCTCTCTCTCTCTCTCTCTCTCTCTCTCTCTCTCTCTCTCTCTCTCTCTCTTTCTTTTTTCTTCTTCTTTTTTCTTGGCTTTTGATGGAGAACCGCGGGATGACAAGCTGTCCACAGCACGCGACGGTGTTGGGGAGATTCGGGTCGGTCAGATCTTTTAATTCTTTTCTATTTTATTTTTCAAGAAATTAAAAAGAGAAAGAGAAATGATTTTCCAATATGGGAAAAAAGGGGGAAGAAGAGGAGGATCGAGGCCAGTGCAATGCGGCCATGATTTGTCGTATCGAGTGGTGGTGGGTGTTTGGCCTTTAGAGGGACCAGCTGTTCCTCCTTGCATCGGGCCCAGCATCGCCCTTCGGCTGTAGAGAAAATATTAGGTACCCTAAAAGCTCCACATCATTTTTATTCTGAACCATTCAGAGTGTGACATGTGTCCGTGTCAGGTCCACGTCGTCGTGCACTCCTCTGCTCTCTCTTCCATAGGCCCTGGCCCACCTACACTCTCTCTAGTCTCTCCTCTGTAGACCGTCTCTCTCCTCGTTCTCCCCTCCGCCGCTACTGGTTGCTTCCATCGCCCCCCTCCTCGATGCGGATGCCCCCGACGCTCCTCCGCCTCCCTCTTGTGAAGTCGTGCCTCTCTTCTAGCGAAACACAACGCCGACGGCCCTCCACCTCCGCCTCCACCGGTTGCCTCCGTCGCCCTCGACTTTGACGCCGACGCTAACACAGCCTCCGCCTCCCCCCTGAACCCAACGCTGACGCCGATGCCCCTCTGCCTCCCTCTTGCAACCTCTAGTATGCTCTCCCTCTCTCTTTCATCCTCGAAGTTGCGCCTCTCTTCTAGCAAACTGCGACGCTGATGCCCCTCCGTCGGTTGCCTCCGTCGCCCCCGACTTTGACGCCGACGCCGACGCCTCTGCCTCTGCCTTCGCCTACGCGCCCGACGCCGACGCCAACGCCCCTTTGCCTCTTTCTCGCAACCTCCACTCCACTCTCTCCCTCTTTCCTCTGCGGAGCGCCCTTACTGGCCAACCCCAACGCCGACGAACCCTTGCTCGCATTTTTGGCCTCCCTCTCCGCGAGTGAAGGTCGCTCTGCTCACTCTTTCTCTCTTTCCTCGATGAAGTGCCCCTTGCTCTTGAACATGGACGCCGCTGACGCCATCGCCTCTCGTCGTCGCCTCCCCTAGCCCCACCGATAGGCACTCCAGCAGAGGCGGAGGGGAGAACGGGGAGAGAGACAGAGAGGAGAGCAAAGAAGAGAGGAGAGAGAGCGTAGGTGGGCTAGGGCCTATGGAAGAGAGAGCAGAGGAGTGCGCGACGACTTGGACCTGACACGGACACGTGTCACACTCTAAATGGTTCAGAGTAAAAATGATGTGGAGCTTTTAGGGTACCCAATATTTTCTCCCGGCCCTATGCTTCCTTATCCCCTCCATCATTGTATTCGTCTCCCATCACTACAAAAAACGGCTCGTATTCATTAAATTTATTTGAGCAAATTTAATAAATAATTTTTAAATCACTAATACACTTGCGGTAGATATCATAAAAATTAATCTCTTCACTAAAAATTACGGTATATTTGAATCGGGGATCTCACCAAAAGCAATTGTGCAGGAGTAGTTGCTGTTAAACATAAATTTGGTTCTCTTAATTGTCTTAAGTTTTCGTGGACCAAAACCATGATGTGAACATTCAGCCTCGAAATATAAGCCAAGCTGACCACAACTCACTCCATTGGATTGAACACGCACGTCAAAACTACCGGCTTAATATGAAATTTGCAAGAGAAATTCCAACACCACTTATATACTAAGATACTATATATTAAGATAAAAGATGTGAGCAAAATAAGAGCCATCCCAAATTTAAAAAGGAAAAAATATGGTTGCACCGTAAAATAAAAAATAAAAAAACCTCCAAAGCGAATTAATGCCGCAGAGTGAATTGGGTGGAAGGCCCAACTTGCAAGTGGACCGGGCTAAGCGAGAGGCCTATGTTCAAAGAAGGCACGAGAGGAAATAAATTCATGCTAATTGATTTTCACTCCTAAAAAGAGCATGGCCAAAGATGTTTCTAAAAGTCTATTGTTTTGAAGACCATGGTTTAGTATAAACCCATGCTATGGAGATCGTTGAATTTTGCTAACCTTCGACTATTCATATAACTTCGTATGTTGACGAGACCCACCACTCGTACAACTACCCCAAATGAATTTAATGAAACATAATATTAAGTAGGTTCCACCCAAAGATTTACTCTTTGAATAGAAAAAATAGTTGATCCTATACACAAATTTCAGGGTTGATCATTCAAGACATAGTTCTTTGGCATATTGATATTAACTAACTTTGACTGAATGAGTGAAATGTGGTCTTCACTTCTAATTCTTCATGGACATATAAAGTTATGTGCATGGGAAGGTGGAAAAGATATCTTTAGAGATTAATGGCACTTGGTTCATTTTCTTCTTTTGTGTTTTCCTTCTTCTTTATTCAAAGCCGCGTGATTAATTGATCATATTATTCATCTTCTCAATTCAATTGATATGACATTGCATTGAGAAACATGGAGAAAGGACATTAGAAACAAGCCTTCATAAGGGAAATGATATTTCAAGCTGTCCTGGTGACATCTCTATTAACTAAATTTACAGTACTAGTTTACAAAAACAGATTCCTCAAACAATTTCATTGTCCATGAAATTTGATGGCCTTTCGCTTTGACTTCTCTATCCACTCGGTTGCTTTGCTCTCCAGCATTCTCACACCTTGCATAAGCCATTTGGGTCTTCCCATTCCAAATGCTATGTATGCAATCGAAATCCCGATTACGATTCCCGATGCATAGCCCATCGACACTATTTTCTGGTTGAACCAACTTTCATGCCCTTCGTGATCAAAAGTTAATAAGGACGATGGTGAAGAAGGTTGTGCATCGCCAGGGCATGCTTTTGGCAATGGAGTTCCACATAAGCCTGGATTCCCGCCAAATGAGTCCCTTGAAAATGTGCTCAATTGCTTGTCTTGTGGAATTCGACCGGTGAGTTGGTTCTTCGAGAGGTTTAAGTACCCAAGGGAAGCCAAATCTCCCAATTTTCTAGGAATTACCCAACTTAGCTTGTTCGAAGAAAGATCAAGCCATTCAAGATTAGTCAAGTTCCCTAGAGTTGGTGGGATGGAACCTATAAGATGGTTATGAGAAAGGTTGAGCCCTACAAGAGAGTGAAGATGTCCAATAACTTCTGGGATATTCCCTTGGAAAGAGTTGCATGACAAGTCAATAATTGTCAGGAAGGTCAAGATCCTCACTAGCTCAACCTCTAGCCCTTTCATCATCACGGCCACCGAATTTTCATATGTTCGCCGTCCGAAAGATCGTGTCATATACAATGACGTGTCTTGCACATTTTCACCATTCATCATGCCTTTAAGGTTCATGATCAAGTTGACTGGCAAAGGACCGCTAAAGTTGTTGTTGGAGAGGTCCAAAATGTGCAACTTGGGAAAGAGGCGAGCTCCCCTGGGAATATCCAAAACATCCTTCAAATTGTTGGACTTCAAAACGAGAACTTTTAGATTTGGGAGTGTTCCCAACCATCTTGGAAATGTATTCTCTATCTGATTATGACTGAGATCCAGAACTTCCAAATATCTACATTTGACAAGCGACTGGGGCAATGTGTCTTCAAACTGATTTCGACTCAAGTCAAGAGTCCTCAAACCACATCTCAAAGAAAAAAAATGAGGAATTTTTCCATCGAGTTGATTCATTCGCAAGTTCAAAACCGACAGATTGATGCTAAAATTTTTCAAGCACCGAGGCAAGCTACCCGTTAAGCTGTTGTTTGACAAGTCAATGATCACGAGTTGGGTGGCATTGCATATCAAAGAGGGGATCTTTCCAGTTATGCTATTACTTGCAATAGAATAATAATATGTGACAGGAGATGGAAGCGGAATTGGCCCTCCAAACTTGTTGTTGGACAAATCTATAATAGCTAAGGAGGTGTTTGAGAAAAGCTGTGTGGGCCATTGTCCAGTGAAATTGTTGTTGGAAATAACTAAAACTTCAAGAGCAGGGAAGGAGAGTCCAAAGACAGTGAGGTTGATTCTACCATAAAATTTGTTCGATCGCAAATCAATATAATATAGTTGTCTTGCTTCTAGCCAATGCGGGAATGCATCATTGAACTCATTGTGACTGAGATCTAGACTCGATAAATTCACGCATTTGACTAGAGAGGGTGGTAATGGTCCTTGCAATTTATTATTACTCAAGTTTAGATTCTGGAGATTAGTTAAATTACCAAAACATAACGGCATATCCCTAGAGAAATTATTATTAGACAATTCTAAATCTAGTAGTGAACTAACTTGGCAAATCGAGGAGGGGATCTCACCGGTAAAACCATTGTTGGAAGCATCAAAGTTATAAGTAGAAGGTGGAAGAATGGGGAGTGGTCCATGGAATGAGTTGTTCGTAAGGTAAATTGATGACAATTTCTTCCAGTGCAATAGTTGTATACCTCCCTCCAAAAGGTTATTAGAAAGATCCAGCAATTCCAATGTATCGTGGCTTATTCCCCAAAACCACATCGGGATCTCCCCGCTAATCCCATTTGAAGAGAGGCATAATTGTGTTAATCTTTTCAATGAATTCAAGAAAAAGGGAAACTTGGTCAAGTTGCAAGAAATCAACTGCAACACTTCAAGCTTCGGGAATGTATACTCGAGTGTATCGTAGATTAGATTTAGTTCTTGAGAAACATAAAGCTTTCGGAGATTTTTAAACTTTGCAAATAATTCAAACTCTACAACCCCACTAAAGCTATTCCCGGTAATCCACAAAACTTGGAGTTGGTTGAGATTCCACATTGATGAGGGGATGTGTCCAGTGAATTTGCAATTCTCAAGATCTAAAATAGTTAAATTCTTCATGTTACCAATTGAATTGGGTATTTCTCTCGAGAAGCTCGTTGCATAGAGAGACAGAGTCTCAAGAGGACTAGTCCAATTGGACTTGGGAAGAATCCCAGACAAGTTATAATTTTCATATATATAAAGGGAAGTGAGACTTGGCAATCGAAAAACAACATCTGGAAATATCCCCTCTAAGGAACAAAAACCAACGCTTAGATATGTCAAAGAATAAGACAAATTCGCAAAGGACTTTGGTGATATCATGGACATATCTACTGCATCAAGAACAAGCTTTCTCAATGTTGTTAGATTTTGAACAATCATTGTGAAAATTGAATTTTCCAACAAGGTTTGGTTCGAAAAATAATTCTCAGAGAGATCAAGCGACACCAACTTGGAGAGGCGAGAGATTTCACTAGGAATAGAACCCGAAAAGGATGAACTAGAGAGATTTAGATGAGTCAATGTTGCAAATGCACTCAGATTAGATGAAATGTGAGAGCCAATAAAGTTATTACCAAAAAGGTTGAGGTTCCGAAGATGGCGAAGAAGAAAGAGGGAGCTATTGGAATGGAGATGGCCATGAAGCCAACTGCAAGTAAGATCGAGACCAATGACATTACCGGTGGCACCATCACAAGCGACACCGTCCCATGAGCAGCAATCCATGCCCTTGTACCATGAATTTGTCTTTGGATAAGACTCAACATGGTTTATCATTTGATAAGCAGAGTCAATAGAATGCCAACGACAAGGGTCTGATGCCTTGCTATCAAGCACGAAGGAATTCTTAAAATGGAGCAAGGCATCGCGTTGGTCAAGGGGGCAAAGAGGCAAAACAAATCGGAGGGAGGAATGTAAGAAAAAGTGAAAACAAAGGAGGCGGATGATCTGATGCCACCCCATTTTGCAATTTAGCATGTGAGCAAGTTTATTGGTGGTAGAGGAGAGTGCTTCCACTTATATAGTCCTTTTGTAGGGTGAAGTGATCACGCGAGCCTTCTCTTAAGGGTAAGGGTCAAAGTCAAAGTCTTCTTAAAATAAAATAGTCGGGATCACTGAATCTCCATGGGAAAGAGCCTTAGTGGGGTGAGTTGAGTGGGGAAAATTATTAATGCCGTAGAAATTTCAATGGAAAACTTTTCTTGGAAATTAATCTCTCCATTACTTGCCGATGATTAATCGGAAAGAAATGCTTGTCAAGTATTTTACTGCTACAATTGAAAAGGGAAAGAAAAGATGCATTTTGGTAGAAATCAAAGTCCTCTTGAAACGATATTACTAGGGTTACATATATGGTACTCTTTTTTTTTTCTTAATTGTATTGGCCAGGTTAGCTATGGGTGAAAAAACCTTTAGTGTCATAAAATTTCCAAGAAAATTTCTTCTTGAAAGCTCCTCTTGCACCGTGATGTCATGCCGCATGTACTAATTCCATGTCATAGCACTAACAACTAGATATGACAACTTATGAATTTGAGATTCCTATATTCTTTGGTCGCAATTTTTGTTGATATTTATAAATGAGCCAAAGAACGACAAAAGCATAGTCTTTATATTTCATTTGCTAGTAGAGAGAATTAGGGTGATTGTAATGATTTGTCCATTAAAAAACACAGATAAAAATTCGTAACTTGGCTATAAAAAATTAGTAACTTTCTGACAAAGCTCATGAGCTTTTCATAGAAATATTAGGAAACTTTCATTATGACAATATAATAAGTTTCAATCCTATTGAAACCTTTTCATTTTTTCACATGACTGGTTTCTCACATGATTTATGGTGCATTTAGCTAAGCTTTGTAAGGGTCTTGTGACCTTCATGCCCCATAAGGAAATGCAAGGGTGTTTGGTAGGTCTTTCAAAGTAACGTTTGCGGAATGCTGAAACAATGGTTAAATAATTTTTTTTCCCAAAGTTATTCTCACAAATTCTTTAGTTTTCCAATTTTTCCCCTCATTGTTATCGTTCATCTTCTTTGCCAGCCCAGCCGAGGTTGCGCGACCCACAAGATGGCCGTGTGAGGTCGTGTGACCACCGTTTCTTAAAGAGCTTCGGTTTTCAATATTGGCATTGCACCAAAAATCCATTTCTAAAGTCAAACGAAACCCACGCTTAATATGCACGTTATACTAGGTGGTTGGATTATTGTAAATTCTTTTTAATGTGTAGTAAAAGGTCTCAAGAATGTCGAGGAACTAAATTCAACATTTACTTTTTGGTTATGAAAACATAAGATTTGGCAAATTTTCCCCATCCGTGATGGAAAAGATGCTTGTCTTTGGATATGACACGAAATGATCGTTCTAATCATAAGGGTCCGATGCCACGATGCCATGTTATCAAGTACGAAGAAATTTTTAAGATGGGGCAAGACATCGTTGGTCGGGAGCGCAAAGGGGCGAAGGAAAGCGAAGGGAGGACTGAAAGAACAAGTAGAAACAAAGGAGGTGGAGAAACTAATGCCTTTACATTTTGCAATTTAGCATTGCCACTTATGATCAAGCCCCTTTTTTATCGTGAAGTAATCAGCACGGGTCTTCTTTATAGGGTCAAAATCAAAGTCTTCGTAAATTGGCATTATTAGGACACATAATTTCCATGATGTTGTTCTCTTGCGTGTGGAAAATTTTAGTGCGATGGATATTTTCCAGGGAAAAATCTTTTAGTGCGTGCGATGTCTTAACACGTGTATGACACCCAATGTCACGGTACTCACAGCTCTACTTGATAATTGACAAATTTGACTATTTTAAATTCTTCAATTGCGGCTTTTATTGGTATTTGTAAATAAGCAAAAAATAATACGCTTTGTTGAGAAAGTAATTTAAAAGAAATGCTCGTCAAGTATTTGCTGCTACAATTGAAAAGGGAAAGAAAAGATGCAGTTTGGTAGAAATCAAAGTCTTCATGAAAGGACATCGCTGGGGTTACATATATGGTATTCTTTTTTATTTTTAATTGTCTTGGCCAGATTAGCTAGGCGTAAAAAAACTTTGAGTGTCATAAAATTTCCAAGGAAAGCTCTTCTTGAAAGGTCCTCTTGCGCCACGATGTCGTGCCACATGTACTAATTTCGTGTCATAGCACTAGCAACTCGATACGACAACTTATGAATTTGAGATTCCTACATTCTTTGATCGCAATTTTTGTTGATATTTGTAAATGAGCTAAAGAACGACAAAAGTATATTCTTTATATTTCATTTGCTAGTAGAGAGAATTAGGGTGATTGTATTGATTCGTCCATTAAGAAACACAAATAAAAATGCGTAACTTGGCTATAAAAAATTATTAACTCTATGACAAAGCTCTTGAGCTTTTCGTAGAATTATGAGGAAACTTTCAATATGACAAAATAATAAGTTTCAATCCTATTGAAATATTTTCATTTCTTCACATGACTGGTTTCTCACATGATTTATTGTGCATTTGGTTAAGCTTTTTAAGGGGCTTTTGACCTTCATGGCCCCATGAGAAAATGCAAGGGTGTTTGGCAGGTCCTTCGAAGTAACGTTTACGGAATGCTGAAACTATAGTTAAATAATTTTTTTTCCAAAGTTATCCTCACCAATTCTTTAGTTTTCCAATTTTGCCCCTCATTGTTATTGTTCATCTTCTTTGCTAGCCTAGCCGAGGTTGCACGACCCATGAGATGGTCACGTGAGGTCGTGCAACCATCTTAAAGAGCTTTGGTTTTCAATGTTTGCATTGCACCAAACACCCATTTCTAAAGTCAAACCAAACCCATGCTTAATATGCACGTTGTACTAGGTGGTTGGATTATTGTAAATTGTTTTTAAGGTGTAGTAAAAGGTCTCAAGAATGTCGAGGAACTAAAGTCAACATTTACTTTTTGGTTATATAAACATAAGATTTGGCACATTTTTCCCCATCGGTGTTGGAAAAGATGCTTGTCTTTGGATTTGACACGACATGATTGTTCTAATCACAAGAGTCCGATGCCGCGATGCCATGTTATCAAGTACGAAGAAATTTTTAAGATGGAGCAAGACATCGCGTTGGTCGGGAGCGCAAAGGGGCGAAGGAAAGCGAAGGGAGGACTGAAAGAACAAGTAGAAACAAAGGAGGTGGAGAAACTAATGCCTTTACATTTTGCAATTTAGCATTGCCACTTATGATCAAGCCCCTTTTTTATCGTGAAGTAATCAGCACGGGTCTTCTTTATAGGGTCAAAATCAAAGTCTTCGTAAATTGGCATTATTAGGACACATAATTTCCATGATGTTGTTCTCTTGCGTGTGGAAAATTTTAGTGCGATGGATATTTTCCAGGGAAAAATCTTTTAGTGCGTGCGATGTCTTAACACGTGTATGACACCCAATGTCACGGTACTCACAGCTCTACTTGATAATTGACAAATTTGACTATTTTAAATTCTTCAATTGCGGCTTTTATTGGTATTTGTAAATAAGCAAAAAATAATACGCTTTGTTGAGAAAGTAATTTAAAAGAAATGCTCGTCAAGTATTTGCTGCTACAATTGAAAAGGGAAAGAAAAGATGCAGTTTGGTAGAAATCAAAGTCTTCATGAAAGGACATCGCTGGGGTTACATATATGGTATTCTTTTTTATTTTTAATTGTCTTGGCCAGATTAGCTAGGCGTAAAAAAACTTTGAGTGTCATAAAATTTCCAAGGAAAGCTCTTCTTGAAAGGTCCTCTTGCGCCACGATGTCGTGCCACATGTACTAACTCCGTGTCATAGCAGTAGCAACTCGATATGACAACTTATGAATTTGAGATTCCTATATTCTTTGATCGCAATTTTTGTTGATATTTGTAAATAAGCTAAAGAACGACAAAAGCATATTCTTTATATTTCATTTGCTAGTAGAAAGAATTAGGGTGATTGTAATGAATCGTCCATTAAGAAACACAAATAAAAATTCGTAACTTGGCTATAAAAAATTAATAACTCTATGACAAAGCTCTTGAGCTTTTCGTAGAATTATTAGGAAACTTTCATTATGACAAAATAATAAGTTTTAATCCTGTCGAAATATTTTCATTTCTTCACATGACTGGTTTCTTACATGATTTATGGTGCATTTAGTTAAGCTTTTTAAGGGGCTTTTGACCTTCATGGCCCCGTAAGGAAATGCAAGGGTGTTTGGCAGGTCTTTCAAAGTAACGTTTACGGAATGCTAAAACTATGGTTAAATAATTTCTTTTCCAAAGTTATCCTCACCATTTCTTTGTTCATCTTCTTTGCCAGCCCAGCCGAGGTTGCGTGACCCACAAGATGGCCGCGTGAGGTCGTGTGACCATCTTAAAGAGCTTTGTTTTCAATATTTGCATTGCACCAAAAACCCATTTCTAAAGTCAAACCAAACCCATGGTTAATATGCACATTATACTAGGTGGTTGGATTATTGTAAATTGTTTTTAACATGTAATAAAAGGTCTCAAGAATGTCAAGAAACTAAATTCAACATTTACTTTTTGGTTATGTAAACATAAGATTTGACACGTTTTCCCCATCGGTGTTGGAAAGGATGCTTGTCTTTGGATGTGACACGACATGATCATTCTAATCACAAGAGTCCGATGCCACGATGCCATGCTATCAAGTACGAAGAAATTTTTAAGATGGAGCAAGACATTGCGTTGGTCGGGAGCGCAAAGGGGCGAAGGAAAGCGAAGGGAGGAATGAAAGAACATGTGGAAACAAAAGAGGTGGAGGAACTATTGCCTGTACATTTTGCAATTTAGCATTTCCACTTTTGATAAAGCCCCTTTTGTATCATGAAGTAATCAACACGGGTCTTCTCTATAGGGTCAAAATCTAAGTCTTCTTAAATTGGCATTATTGGGACACATAATTTCCATGATGGTGGTCTCTTGCGTGTGGAAAATTTTAGTGCAATGGAGATTGTCCATGGAAAAATATTTTAGTGCGTGCGATGTGTTGACACGTGTATGACACCCAATGTCACTATACTCACAACTCTACTTGATAATTGACGGATTTGACTATTTTAAATCCTTCAATTGCGGCTTTTGTCAGTATCTGTAAATGAGCTAAAAATCTACACTTTGTCAAGAAAGTATTACCAGATGACAGTGCTTCATTTTGCAAGTCAAATCTTATTTGCCAGTAAAGAGACTTAGGAAGGTTTCTAATCAATAATTATTAAGTCCTTTTGATAATAAAGCTAGTAAGCTTTTTACAAGATTATGAAGGAAATCTTCATTACAATGAAATTATAACTTTCAAAACCCGTCGAAATCGTTTCACGTCTTCACACTGTTAGTTACTTACATGATTTAATATGCCAATTATACTAGGCATTCAAATTCCTGTAAATTGTTTAAACATGTATATAATAAGATCTTAGAGGGTGTTGGGGCACCTAATTGAATATTTATATATTGATTATGTTAACACAAAATTCGGTATATTTTCCTCATATGTGATGAAAAAGGCATCAAAACAATGGATCGACTCAAAGAACAATTAAGTGAATGAGACATACTTCGTAGATTCATAAGTTTTGTAAATTGGTATATATCCTGTTACCGAAGCACATATTTGATTTGTTTTGCTTTTTTTTTTCTTCTGTAGATGATAAAATGGGAAGAAGCTCGGATCTGAGAGCTTTATTTGATAAAAATTTGCACGTAAGTTGTTTGGTGCTGATTTAGTTGTCGATTATGATTTAGGGACTTTATGATATTCTCCGGCACTTGTTGACTTGGAAATAGGCGTGATCCTTACTCATTTTAAAGGCTGGAGACATGATTGCCTGTGAACTATGTTCATATAGCTCATGACGACAAAAGATCCTTTTCATGTCGGACTCTTGCCCACTTCATTGAACAAATGAGCTCCTGTTAATCAAATTTAAAGTTGAAAACATTTGTTAGGAAAGTTATATAACTTTAATGACCTAATTAGACAATTTAAAGGTCCAGGGGTTTTGCAAGGCCCTTATAGGCAAGGCACACTACTTCTATGTTTTTTTTTTTTTTTTTTTTTTTTTTTTTTTTTTTTTTTATGATTGAGGTGCGCTATTTAACGATACATCAAATTATATTATCTCAATTCCACTCTCTTCACTTTTCAAAATGTGTAAATTTCTAATGGATTTACTTCACACGCATTAGAACGGGCTGATAAAGTGCCACTAGAACGTGCAAAACACCATCGGTCCCTTTAATTTTGCTCAAAAAAGAAAAAAAAAAAACCCTCCATCTACTTATGAACCTAAAAAAAATAGAGGGAAGATATTGATTTTTGAGTAAAAGCACCAATAGTGACATTCTTCTTTTGTTTTTTTTTTTGCTATACGGGCCGGCTCCATCCTCAAATCTCATAGGGTTCCATCCAAACTGAATGCACAACCAACAAAGCCAAGCTTAATTGACTTGATATGAACTTATCTCATATTCAAATCCATTTCATAAAAATATCATTGATCTCATTGGATGAGTGAAATATGTAAAGTAAGCTAACTATCTTCACATATTCCTAATTAATTCACAAGATCAAAGATAATTGCGCAAAAATGAAAATGTATTCCATCGGAAAATAAATGATAAATAAATCAATTCCAATATGGGGAAAAGAAGGGATCCAGTGCATTTCGGCCGTGACTTGTCTCCTCCAGTGGTGGTTTTGCTTTGAGGGCCAACTGTTCCTCCGATGGGCTCAGGACCACCCTCGCCTTCCTTATCCTTCCTCCATCATGGTCTCTGATCTAAGAAAATGGGTTCATTTTCATTTTATTAAGCACTTTTAATCAATAATATTTTAAATTACTAATAAACTTGCTATGCACATTACAAAAATTAGCCGCTCTCTTAATATTACAGTATTTTCGCGTCTCGTTATTTTATAAAAAAACTAGTCCATTTAAAATTCAATGGCGAAAGTAAAAATGTGAAAAGTTAAAATATTGTTCTAACTTTAAAAAATATTAACAGATTATCATGTGTCGATATTTCGTATTTTGTGAAAGTTTAAGTATTTTGAATCGAACAAAAGTCAAAGTGTATTTACTGCAATATTTTAATAATGTGGGAGTCTATCCTTCGGTTGGTTTTTGTGTGCAAAATTCATTAAATGAACATTTAACCTAAAATGTTAAGGTAAGTTGACCGGAATCATTCCATTAGATTGAACATGCACATCAAACGTATAAGCCGAAACTAAATTCCAAAAGTTACTTATATACTAAGATACTATATACGAATACAATAAGATACAAGATAAAATTAAATTAAGGGACGATCCAAATTAAAAAAAGGAAATAAGAAAAAAAATATTGATCACACCATTAAAAGGAAAATATAGAGCAAGGTATGGTCTTAAAGCATGTTGGCTCGAAGGCCCAACATGTGGATGGACCAGGCTTAGCAGGCATTTCCGCTTATGATAAAGCTCCTTTTGCATTATGAAGTGTTCTACACGGTCTTCTCTGTAAGGTCAAAGTCAAAGTCTTCTTATATTGGCATTATCGTGACACAAAATTTCCATGGTGGTGTTCCCTGCGTGTGGAAAATTTTAGCGCCATGGAGATTTTTCATGGAATAATCTTCTTGAAATGTCTTTTGTGTGTGATGTCTTGCCACATGTACAACACCCCATGTCATGGCACTCATGACTCTACTTCACAATTGACGAATTCGACCATTTTAAATTATTTAATTGCATTTTTGTTTTGTCTGTATTTGTAAATGAGCTAAAAAAATACGCTTTGTCAAAATAGTATTACTTGATGATAGTGCTCCATTTTGTAAGTCCAATCTCATTTGCGGGTAAAGAGACTTAGGAAGGTTTCTAATCAATAATTAGTAATTCCTTCCAATGACAAAGCCAGTAAGCTTTTTATAGGATTACTAAGGAAATCTTCATTACAATGAAATTATAACTTTCAAAGCCTGTCGAAATCTTTTCACGTCTTCACATGATTAGTTACTTACATGATCTAATATGCTAATTATACTAGGTGCTCGAATTCCTCTAAATTGTTTAACTATGCATATAATAAGATCTTATAGGGTGTTGGTGCACCAAATTGAACATTCACGTTTTGATTATGTAAACAAAATGTTCAGCATATTTTCCTCGTATGTTATAGAAAAGGTGCCAAAACAATGGATCAGCTCAAAAAACAATTAAAGTTAATAGGAGCATTTTATAGATCGAAATTTACATAAAGTGGGCTACCTCGTTATCAAGGTACATCTTTTCCTTGCTTTGTCTTCTACTATCGATAATAATGGGAGAAGCCGAGATCTGAGACCTCTCTTTGATAAAATTTTCTAGGGAAGGTGTTTGGTGTCAATCACGATTAAGGGATTTAGGCCTGAGCCTAATTATTTTAAAGGTTTGAGACATGATGAATGTTTGTCTAGCTTTATCCATGACCAGGGCTCGATGATTGAGCATTGTGTTCGATGGTTGGCTAGATGCTTTTAGTCCTAGAAGTCATCCTTCTACTTGATGCTGTTTACTTTAATAGGGTGAATACACTAAGTTCTTACAAGTATTACTTTCGCCGGAGCCGAAAAGTCCATTGAAGGTGGCAAGAGTCTAACGTGAAAAACTTGTAAATAACGATCGTATTGAAAAAGTTTGTTGCCCATGGCCTAGTTATGGTCATTGATCAATTGATAGTTCACGACGGCCCAAGGTCTTTTTCATGTTGGATTCTTGCCCACTTCATTGGACACAAGAGCTCCTAGTAACCAAATTCGAAGTCGGAAAGATTTAATTAGAAAAGTCATGTAAATTTGACGACTTGATTAGGCAAATTAAAGTTTCAAGGACTTTGTATGGCCCATATAGGGAAGATACATTATTTCTATATATATATTTTTTGGGTCATTGAGGTGCGTCACAGGACAACACCTCTAATTATATTATCTCAACTCCATTTTTTTCACTTTTTAAATTGTGTAAATTTCTAACAGGTCTACTTTACACGCATTAGAACCCGATGAAAAAGTGCCATTAGAACATGTAAAATTCCATCAGTCCCCCTAGTCCCCCCCCCCCCCCCCCCCAAAAAAAAAAAAGCCTCCGTCTACTTTTGAACCTAAAAAGTAGAGAGAAGATATTAATTTTCGCGTAAAAGCACCAACGGTAAGGCATTCTCTTTTTCTTTTTTCTTCTTTTGCCACGTGGCCTGACCTTATCCTCAAACCTTGGAGGTAGGGACCAAACTCCCTTTCTCTCCCGTCCAAATCGAATGGGTAATCAAGAAGGGCCAAACTTGATTGACTTGATATGAATTTATCTACAATTCGAATCCGTTTAAAAAAAAAAAACATTATCAATCTCGGCGGACGAGTGAAATATGTAAACTAAGCTAACTATCTTGACATATTCCTAATTAATTCATGCGATCAAGTGCAATTGCCTAAAAAAAAATGTAGTCCATCGTAAAAATAAAGGATGTGTAATCAATACCGTCATGGGAAAAAGAAGGGATCTAGTGCTTTTCTTAAAAAAAAATCGGTTCTTTTTCAGTTTATTAAGCATTTTTAATCAATAATTTTTAAATTACTAATATACTCACGATCCATATTATGAAAAATAAGTCGCTCCCTTAAACATTGCAGTATTTTCGCATCTAGTTACTTAATATAAAGCTTGTCTGTTAAAAATTCAATGGCGAAAGTAAGTAGTTAAAATATTATCCTAACTTTGAAAATATAAGCAGATTATATGTAATTTCACACATTAATCATTCGTAAGGTGTGGATATTTTAGGGATTTTGGATTTAACAAAAGTCAAAGCTCGTCTATTGCAAGATTTTAATAATGGGGAGGTAAATTTTTTGGTTCTCTTGATTATCCTAAGTTTTCATGTGCAAAAAACATTTAAATGAACATTCAACCTGAAAAATTAAGATAAGCTAACCAGAATTACTCTATCATATTGAACGCGCACAAGTGTATGAGCTGAAACAAAATTTGCATGGAAAATTCCAAACGTTGGCTTCTATAATAAGATACCATAGACGTGATTAAAACAAGAGACCTTCCAAATTAACAAAAGAAAAAAAAAAAGATCTCACCATTAAAAAGAAAATGTAGAGCAAGGTATGGTCTTAAAGCATACTGGCTGGAAGGCCCAACATGTGGATGGGCCAAGCTCAGCAAGAGGCCTATTGGAGAAAGAAGGCATGAAAGAAAACAAAATCTTTACCATATCAAAATCAATGAATCGTGCTCACCTCCGACTATAAACATAACTTTGCACATTGATGCAACCAACCGATCATACATACATTGTAAGTTAATTTGATGAAACATAAAATTAACGACATTTCTACCTAACTGATTATTGTCAGAGACTAGGTTCTATTACATAAATATGTTGAAGAGAGCTCACATAGTTCATGGTTTTTGTCAAGCCCAAAGAGCACGTCATGTATCAATGTCACTAGGCCAAATGGTTTTGGGCCTCTGAGGTGAAATCTTGGATGCGTATAGCTAAAACTCTTATTCAAGCAGATCAAGCCTAACAAGTGAGATCTGAGTGCAAAGTTTGTAATCTTCCATGAGTAAATGATGATGCTATCATGACAGTCCTTGTCTTGGAGATGGAAAATGATCTTTCGTGTGCCTGTGTAGGGCTTGGACTTGGCATAAAACTGAATCTTGAAAATTAACTATATGGGAAAGGCAAATAAAGGGTGTCAATCGATTTGGTTATGTAGGGGTTTGCATTCGCCTTGAATTGTCGCCTCCTTTGAAAGCCTATTTCGCTCATTTTCTCTCTCTACTCACTGTAGTAGATGCTGGCTCTCGATCTTTGTCATCTCTAGAGATCATTTCAGTCCCTCGGACATGGGTCTCATTGCTAAAGGTATGCCTTCCGATAGTGGGCGAACCTCTTGTTCGAGCCCTTCAAGGACAACCTTTTAACAATAAACTAATCCAGAGATTTAGTTTAGAGCATAAAGACACTCACAGATGCTAGGATAGCAACGTTTCTAACTAGCCAAGCTATACTTTGTAAAGGATCCTATCGGGCTAGAGAAGAAGAGATATTTAGAGAGACATTCAAAAGGGTTTTCACAAATACACACTTTACTTCAGGGGACTCTCATCATTTTATAACGGAGGAAGTATCTTCATGGTTTCCTTAAGTTCTGTGACTGCTTTGGTCTAGGGTTTTCCCCAAGGTGGGGGATTCTTCTTTAGCATTGATTGTAGTAGAATCAACAATTTTGCAATGTTAGGAACAAAGTCTCTAAAATAATTAATTATCTTAAGAAATTGTTGAACTTGCTTTGTCGTGAAGTTTTCTCCTAGAAACTTCAATAATTCTTGAGCAATATGTGGCCATGGATAGTACATACCCTTATTAAGGTGTGTATCGAGAAATTCGATTTTTGTCTGGGCAATGTTTATCTTTCTTTGAGAAAGCATAATCCCATACTCCTTTATAATGTATGCAGATTGCTCAAGGAGTTGACAATGGGATTCTTCATCAAGACAGTAGAGTAGAGCAATGTCATCAATGTTATTGCTGCATTTGACAAAATTGGCTGAAAAATTCAGCACATGACCTTTTAAAATAAGGATGGGGCTGCTTTGAGACCAAAATGGAGGACCTTCCATTGAAAATGCTGGCTCGAAATATAGAACCCCATTTTGGGACTGTCTTCAGGATGAATGCCCAATTGCCAAAATCCGGTTTTGAGATCAAATTTAGAATAGATGCGGGCTTTGGACAATCCAACAAAAAGCGAATTTCTTGAGGGTAAAGGAGATTTGTCATCTTCGAGGAAAAAGTTGAGGAATCGGTAATCTATCACTAGCCACATTTTTCCTATGTTCTGCTCAGGTCGTTTATTAACATAAAAAGCCTCACAAGCTCATTAAAAATCTGAGATTTCAATAAGGCTTTCTTGCAAAAGCTCTGAGCATTCCTTCTGAGCGAAAGCAAGATGTTTTGGGTTTCATTCTCGTGTGACTTGCCTTGGTAGGATTTCTGTCTTCATTTTTCTTAAAAGGGAAGCAACTAAAGAATTTTGAATTTTCCCACAAGGGATAAGGACATTTATGAGAGAATTTAGAATGGGATTTTGAATAGGATTCTAACGATTTTTGCATCGATTGAATCTAACAAACTCATTTGGATAGAAAAGAGTATTTGAATATTGACAAATTTAAAAAACTGGTTTTATACTTAAAGCCTTTTCTAGGAATAATTCGGAGTTGAGAAATTTGAGTCATGACATCCCAACTAATAATCAGATCTTTGTTGAGGAGATAAATTTAAAGATTTTAGTGATTATAGAGCATTGAGGGAAAAATTGAATGGTTACTAGTGTAGTTTGTACATTTGTAGAAAAAGTATCTTTGGAAGCATAATTGAAATTTCGAACACAAGAAGTCCAATATTTTTAAGAAAGCACTTTAGTGTCTAGAATTGAGGATCTTACACCAGTATCCATAAGAGTAATGCCTGTGATTAGTTTGGCAAACTTTGAGATAAGGATTTTTATAGGAAAATGAGGGCAATGGACTTGGTTTGAAAATATACTAGGGTCTTACTCTGAAGAGGTGAGAGATATATGAACAAAGTCTTCAAAATCAGAATCAGAATCAATTTCTTTAAGAGTCTGATAACAAGGAATAACACAAAGAGTATGCTCAGATGGTTTTTCATTAAAAGAAAATAGTGGTTCGATATCATCATTTTCAAGTGAAACACCAATTTCAATTTCAAGGTGATGTATCAAATGATTCTGACCTTTTTTAGTTTGTGGGTAATTTTTGCCGAAATGACCTTTCTTGTTGCAAATGAAGCATCAAGTTGATTTCTTATAACTTGAGCGATCTTTCCTTCTTCACAGAAATCACCATTTTTTCTTTCTTCGGAAATACTTAGATCCGTGCTTGGATTTTCCCACCCAATACATTTGAAATTACTTTTTCTTTCTAGAAGATTTTCCGTAAGAGCCATCACAATCATTTTTTAGCACTTGGTCTTCAAATTTTGATGTGAACATGCTCAATCGAGTTTTCAATTGTCTTTAAGGTAGGTTTTCATCATTTGGCACCTTGGACACAAATCATCAAGGCACAAATAGATCTCTTACTGTATTTCTCCCAGGGAATATCCACAATTCTCATTTGTTTGTTGAGAAAAGATCTTTCAACTTGTTGAGATAGCTCTCTAGGAATAGAGGCTAGAAAAACTTGTTTTAGGTTTGCATTAATCCAAGGCCATAGAAGAGTTTGAGCATTTCTCAATAATGTTTATTGAGATGTTTTTTTTTTTTTTAGAGAGCAGCATTGTCACGCCCCGACCCTCAGGCACGCACACATCCCTTACTTTTGGTCGATTTAAAAATGCGATATCCCAGGACTATGTATCGCCGACCCTTTCATTTATATATGCACATGCGGAAGTAGTTATAATTCCCCAGACAATAAAGCAATGTGATAGAAAAGCAGGCCATACATTTTTCTTACTGAAAATTCACAACTACATCTTTTTACATGCAAACAAGGTCTGACAAGACAGGATAAGATTTCGATCCTCATCCGGGTCGTACTCAGGGTTATCCTCGGGGTCCTCCTCCACGTACTCCTCTTTGGGTTCCTCAACAAGGATCTCCTCATCAGATTCATGCTCCTTAGACTCCTCATCCAGGTCCTGAAATGGTTATTCAATAACCACTGAGACCACGTCTCAGCAAGTTCTACTTCCTAAGACCCGATTAGTAAACTAATATACCTTAGGGCTGCTTATGCACAACATGAGTCAAAGGACTTACCTTAGCCTCAGATTCCACCTGCATATTAGTACAGATTAAATAGGCACAAAAGCAATCACATCACAGATCGAAGCATCGATCTAATCGACTTAGTCGATTTCACATCAGGAAGACCACTCACGATCATCTCCCTTCAATCATTCAATTCAACACATCAAACCAAGGCAATGAATCACATCAAGACACTCCGATCGAATCATCGATCAATTGACCTAGTCGATTACAAGTCAATCAGACCATCTCATGGTCATTTCCAATCAATCGGTCCATTCACAACATCAGATCAAGCAATGATCAATCGACCTAGTCGATTACATGTCATCACGACCCATGCTTGGTCGGCACATTCAATACTATCTATAAGTCCGACCATAGTCCAGGACTGCTCACTCTAAGCTGATATATAGATAGTATAGCTCGCACTAAGCTGATAGGGTTAAGGTATACTGCTCTCGCTAAGCTGACATATCGCCCGTAGGCTGATATAGTATACCGGTATACTGCTCTCGCTAAGCTGACATATCGCCCACAAGCTGATATAGTATACCCCCGATGCTAACACTGAGCTGATAAAGTGTACTACTCGCGCTAAGCTGACATATCGCCCGTAGGCTGATATAGTACACCAGTATACTGCTCTCGCTAAGCTGACATATCAGAGCCCGTAAGGTGATATAGTATACTATCCGACCATTCAATCCATTCCATCTTTTATCCTTCTCGATAAAATAGCCATGTGTGGGGACACGGTCGGCCTTAGCCAAAATATAATATTTTCCTTTCCTCAACTCCCACATTTTCTGCAGTCCGCCAAAACACTTTTAGTGCTGTCAACCGACACCCGGTTATTTTCCAATTATCAATCAAAGATTATTCCATTAAAGAATAATTCCCAATTTCACAAATAATTCAATTCAGCACAAAATAAAGCTCAATCAAATAAATGAACTGCGCCATGACAATCAGCACCAAATCCCAGTCACTGGCCATCCCAATTGAATTTCCGGGAAATAAATAATTAAATAATTAATTTCGGAAAATAAATAAGTAAATACAATAAATTCAATTTAGCACAATATAAAGCTTAATTAAATAAACAGACTGCACCACGATCATCAGCATAAAATTTCGGTCACTGGCCATCTCAACCTTAATTTCCGAAAATAAATAATTAATTAATTAATTTCGAGAATTAAATCATTAATATTCAAAACTCAATTTAGCTCAAAATAAAGCCCGATTAAATAAACGGACTTCACCACAGTCATCCGCATAATATTCCGGTTCCAGACCATCTCCCTTGAATTTTCAGAAAATAAATAATTATTTAATTTAATTCCGAAAATTAATATTTAAATGCCCAAAAATCTCACTTAGGCCCGAATTGCCTAATTAACATCCGATAAGGGTTGGGAAAAATCCCACGAAGCATCCAATAAATACTACATGCAATTCTCTATCTAATTACACTAATCACATCACTAATATACAAAGCAATTAATTAATAATCACTAATCAATTCTAATCTAACAACCTAATTACACTTAATTAACACTAATCAACCTTTAAGTATAATTAGCAAACTAAGAAGGCATTAGTAAGTAAAACTCACTCAAAACGACGGGCTCGACGTGAGGATCGACTTTCCTCAAAGCGGGCCGAGCATCCGGGCTCGGGAAGGTGGCCAAAACGGGCCAAACAGTTGCTGCAAACCCATTTTCTGACTTCTCTGATCGCTACTGGTTGGAGGCGAAGGTGGGCGGATCCGGGGCTGGTTGGGCTCGGGAATGGGCGGAGGAGCTGAACAAGACCAAGGCGAGTCTTCACGGTGGCCGGAGGAGGGGTGGACGGCTCCGGCGGAGCTCTACCAGATCTGAAACATCGCTGGAACAGAGGGCTGAGCGAGGGGGAGGCCGAGGCAGGCGAAGCACAAAGCGGACGGCGGCTAGGCAGCGTGCGGCGGAGATGGCAGCTCCGGCGCGATTGCAGCTCCTTCAAGCAACACCGATCGCTGCTTTTGTTTCTGCTGGCTGGTTCTGTTCGAACCAGAGGGAGGAGAGGGGCGGACGCACGCGGTCAGCAGCTCGGCGGAGGCTCGGTAGCGCGAGCAGCTTCGGTGCTTGCGGGCGTGCGACGATGACGACAAGAGGCGACGATGGGCGGAGCTGCTGCTGCTGCTTCAGCTTCTTCGGCTTCCATGGCGTCGCACAACCAAAGAAGAAGATGAAGGAAGAGAGAGACAGCGACAGGAGAGGGAAGGGAAGAAGAGAAAACCCATTTTTCTTTCTTTTTCTCTCACTCTCTCTCTCTCTCTTAGGTCAGCCATACGTGGGCCACTATGGCTGTCATCCACCCGCATTTTCTTGTCAATTCTACCCCTTCTAGAAGCATTTAGGTAGGCCAAAGTGTGGGGGTATGAGTGGCATACGAATTTGCTAGGTTTTCTTCCCAATTGGACCATAATTCCTCTTGATTCAATTTAAATTGACTCTCATAATTTCATTCAACACCTCGTCATTCCAATTGGTATTTTTCCCTACCAATATAGCCCACTTGCATCCCAATTTCACGATCCCTAGCTTCAACTGAACAAAAATGGCCCTATTTATCCAATCGGAATTAGAACCCAAAAATCTGGATGTCACAAGCATTTTCTTTCAAAAAATTCTTTTCTCTTAAGCTCATGGAGATCAACAGGTTTGCTACTGAAGAAATGGTAAAGGAGAGCAATAGTTTGGCCAAAATTTACTAAGAGTAGAAATTGTACTTGATCTTGCTCCAAAACCGATTGCCACCAATATTTGAGACTACTTGTGAACCTTACGACAAACCCAAAAATAACATCATACTTTTCGTATTTGTAAGAGCTTGGGCCTTTAACCAAGTATGAAACTTTTCAAACATTTCTTGCCATATGGAGTAAGGAATATCATCAACATTTAAAAAATTGTTTGGATGAGGAAGTTAAATTTTGGGATGGGTTATTTGATTGGATGACCTTTGGTTGAGAGAGATTTGAATTCATTTCCTGATCTGGAGGATCAACCATGAATATGGAAGAGGTGGCTAGTACGAAAAGGATTCGATAGCGAGGATCAAAAGAGAGGAGGAGGATGAAAGAGATACCGAGTCTGGTTCCGAATCTAAGTCAATCGGAAGAATCAATTCTAACAGAGGCTGAATTTGGTCTTTCAAAATAGTAGGATTAGATTGTTTTCCTTCCTAATTGCCTAGATCTCTCAGGAATGATTCTAATGGATTGAATAACATCATTTGGTCTGACTTCTCCTTTATGGAGGTCAAAGATTCTTCGAGAATCTTTTCTTTCCCCTTTTCGTTCCTTAGTCGATCCAGTTCTCTAAAGAGGTTTCGCATTTCTACCATATCAATTTCGTCTTGTCTGGTAGAAGTTTCTGCAAGAGCAACAAAGATTGAAGTGCTCTATGGTGGGGGAAGAGAATACTCAGTTCGTGGCACGGTCGAAAACAAATTAGAAGATTTGAATTTTCCTTCTTCAAATGTTGTCCAGTTTCTACAGCATAAAGCCTTTTCTGGAAGTATGAAAGCATTTTTTTGGTGGTTTTATCATATCTTCTTAGATTTCTTTACACATCAAAGATTTTGGAATCAATTATCTTGAAAATATTATCATGTGCTAAAAGAGTCTCTAATTGTCAATTATTCAGAGGCAATGAAAGAAAGTCTAGAACTTTCTCGAGGAGGAGGAAAATCCACCTCCTGAAACATGGGTATAGAGAAGCTATCCTCTTTTTCTAGACTGGATGGTGTCTCATCTAGAGCTTCAAGTGGGTGTAAATGTTTTTTCGCCCACTTTAGGATTGGTTCGTAGAATGGGGAAATGGTTGGTTTTTTGTGAGAAGGTAAGGGAGGTGGGGTAGGTAGTAAAGCTGGTGGAACGAGAGGTGATGATGTGTATGCTAGTGGTGGAGATACGACATAAAAAACCACAAATTGAAACTTATCGCACTCGCCGAGGGTATTAACAAAGGGGTTTCCATACAAATATATTTGATATACACTAGCCTTTGACTTTTTAGGTTTTCGCGTGGGCCTTGTATTCAAGTCCACTTCATCAGGACCATAACGATCTTTGCAGTAATGGACAGGATTTCCATTACTCTGGAAGTATTTGACATGTTTTTTTGGGTCGAGCTCAGAGATTGATTCCGGAATGCAAGATTCAATCATAAACAGAGTTTGGAAGATGGAAAGGTTTTCTTCTTTTTCTTTGCCAAACTTGATGGCAACAGTGCTAGCATTTTTTTGCACAAATTTAGAATGAGAACTGGAAAGGCTTGTTGTTTTGGTGCAGCTTTTCATAGTTGGTAACCCAAGTCTTCGGAAGGAGTTTGACCAACTTTTCTTTAGGAATTTTCTTGGGAACATGGATGCAGGATGCCTGGTAATTTTGCATGGAGATGAACGGGGCATCTTTATTCTCATTTTGGAAATTTAGATCAAGGGCGTGGTTCTACACTTGATAGACCATTTGGTAATGTAAAGTTGCCGTAATAGAATCAACAGTCTAAGGTGCTCCAGTGAGTTGAATTTGAACCTTCAAAAAGGAGAGTAGATGCAGATCTGAAAGAGCAACATTGAAGTTTGGATATAGGGTTACGAAGATTGTTCCCACATTTAAAGTGGTTTGGATGGTGCCAATAGAAGCATGCTAATATTCTAAGAACTAAGTATCCAATAGGGCCATTTTAATGACAACGAGCAAGCCTTTTTGGCTATGGAAAGTGATGACAAGACGGATAGCTCTACAGCGGATATGGGAATATCCTTGTTGGATCCACTGTTTGGGAAATTCTGGGAGAATTAGGAGAGTAATGAAATATCCTTTTTTTAGTGGCTGGAATGAGATGTTGATCAGACTTGGAGGACTGTACGTACTCTTTCACTTCTTTGGGAGTTCGATAGATAAGATGTCGGATAAACGGATGGGAGAAAATGATGAGGCATGTTTAGCAAAAGCAGAGTATGGATTCATGAGAAAAAGTTGAGTTTCAGAAATCTTAGTGTCATCACTAAGAGAGACTTCATAAAAATAGTCAATCTTAGAAGCATTTAACATATGAAATTTTGAAGAAATGGAGTAAGATGAAGGAGAAGTAAAGGTAATGAATGCATTGAGAGTTTCAGGGTCATTCATGATGATGAGAGGATCTTTTTAGCATTGGATTTACCTTCTAAGCGCATGGAACGAACTAAATTACAAATGAAACCATGGCTTTGATACTAATAAGGGAATCTATGCTTAGAATCAAGGAAATCTAAGGGCACGCATGACAAAATTTCTGTCCAGAAATTGATTTCTCAATTTCTATTCCCCGGACAAGTTTCTGAGCAAAAAAACCCGTTTGATAACGACTCAAAATTTCTATTTTTGGAACAGAAATCCGTTTGATAACAGAATAAAATTTTTATTTCTAGGAATAGAAATTGATTGGATAACAATATAGGAAATCCTCAAATACAAAATAATAGTCCAAAAAATCAGCTCAACCTTCCCCAATCCCAACCCCCCAGGCTATTTTTCACAGCTTAAGCAATTTGAGGCGGATGCAAAGCTCCTCATTTGCCAGGAAAGGAAATATCAAACATAAGAACACAATTACTCAAAACACAATAATAGAAATGGTCGCACTTGAACCAAAGCGTCCCCATCAAAACCAACCAAGGAAAACAGAACAAACAATGTGCAACCCGGAAACACCAGATAGCAGCACAGCATGCATCGATCGAGCTCGGTGCAAGAACGGCCAAGAACAGCGAAACCCCTCCAAGGAAAACAAAACAAACAATGCGCAACCCGAAAACACTAGATAGCAGCACAGCACACATCGATCAAGCTTGACGCAAGAACGGCCAAGAACAGCGAAACCCCAACCAAGGAAAACAGAACAAACAAATCGCGCATAGAGAGAGAGAGAGAGAGAGAGAGAGAGAGAGAGAGAGAGAGAGAGAGAGAGAGAGAGAGGGAAGACCTCGAATCGGAGAGGAAGGAAGGTGCAATCCAAATCCGAACGGGGACGCGGACGGAGGAGGCCTGTCCAACGGGACGATCAGAGCAAATTGGACGGTCTGAGGACTGCAACGGCGAGATGAGCGACGATCTGACTGGCAAGAGAACAACGACGGCGTCGGAGTCAACAGTGGCAAGAAGGATGGATTCGGAGTCAACGGCGTTAGGGTTTGGTTGAAGCATTCAGAGGAGAAGGAGAAGCAACGCCCAAATAGAAAAGCCTGTGAACGAAGAAGGATGCCCAAATGGAGAAAAGAAAAAAAAATTCTATTTTTACCTTATCAAAAAAAAAACATTCTATTTCTATTTCAGAAACTGAGAAGTTAAAAATTTCAGCTTCTGATTTCTTCGATTTCTCTATTTATAGAAATCTGTTTCAGAAATAGAGAAATCAAATTGCGTTATCAAATGGAATCTGTTCCAAACCTGTTTCGGGGAACAGAGAAACAGAGAAATCAAGAAACATAAATTTTATCATGCGCCCCCTATCTAAGTAAGTTGTTGCATGTATACCTTCCTACAGTGGGCGAACCTCTTGTTCAAGTCCTTTAGAGACAACCTTTTACTAGCAAACTAATCTAGAGATTCAGTTCAAAGTATAGAGACACTTACGAATGCCAGGATATCAACGTTTCTAACTAGCCGAGCTACATTTTTTATAGGATCCTACCAGGCTGGAGAAGAAGAGGTATTTAGAGAGACATTTAGAATAATCTCCGGAATAGAAAAGTGGCTAGGGAATAAATTTAGAACAGAAACAAGAAGTAAAACAAATAGCTTATTATTCTCGGAAACAATTTCTAAAAATAAGTTTTTTCTTTTTTCTTTTTTTCTTTTCTTCTTTTCTTCTTCTTTGTCAGTTGCCACCCCCCTTTGTCGTCGCCCGCTAGCTAGCCGACCGGCACCGCTGCCGTGATCGATGGCAATAAGGAAGAATAAGAAAAAAATTATAAGAAATTCTATATTACAAAAAAATTTGTAAATTGTACCAAACACATTTCTATTTTTTTTTCTATTCCAAAAATAGAAATTTTATGTAGTTAGCAAATGTGTTCTTTTATTGAGAAATTATTCCGAAGAATAGAAATAGAAAAATATTATTTCTGAAAAGAAATTGTTCTTTATAGCATAAGCATTACCAAATGGACTTTAAGTGTGCATAGCACGCAATAGCAAAATATTTAGTAGTTGCAAAATGTCACGCCAATTGCTGAGGTGGCAGGCGCTTTTATTTATACATAATAATAAAATGATAGAATTCAGATGAGGTGGAATAAAATAATAAAAATCATTTTTTTAAACTTCCTGCGCCACCCACTCTCCTCTAAAGATCTGGTTGTCAGCAATGGATGACACCACTTGCTCCTCCTCGTAGCCACCGCCTACTCTTCCATCCAACTATCACCTACCCAGCCACTTGAGAATCTGACGCGGCTGTCTCCACTGCGCAAGCTAGAGGGAACTTGAACAGTCATGGAGTCTCTCCGTAGTGTCTCCTTCCATCATCCTCCCTTTGAGTTCCCTCCGGCAAGTTCCCTTTCGAAAAGTGTAGTCATGACAAATATGGAGCCATGGCTGCGTCCAGATCACCGTGGAGCCATGGCCACGGCCTCGACAGAATTTGAAGCCATGGCCACGACAAACCTTGGAGCCAGATTGGTCGCGGCTATGGTTTTGCAAACGAGGCCGACCCTCGCCAGATCGGGGTGAAGGAAAGCCTCGCCAGGGTTGTTCCCTCTTTTTTGAAGGGTCAGCCATGATGGCTCGACTGAGATCTAGAGGAGGAGTTGCTCGGCCATGGATCGGTTGAGATCTAAAGAAGGCTTGGCACATAGCTAATCTGAAGCTCAATGACGGGTTGGCTTGTGCAAGATGATTGGAGGAAGGAGTCACCGAGATCTGAAAGATGGCCAAGCCTATCGCGGCCATGGCTCCGCGATTCCAGATCTAGATGCAGCCAAGTGACACCGGAAGGGGCAGAGATGATGGTTGGATGGGTGTGCTCTATCATGGGAGAAAATATTAGGTGCATAAGTGTGGACACCTCAACATCATACTAGTCCATTTAGCACCCGACACATGTCATTTTGGGCCTACTAGTCAAACACCATTGTATTATTCTTCTTTAATTAATGTTTTTACTTTTTTTTTTTACTTTTTTTTTTCTTCTTCTTCCTCCTTTCATCCGCCAAAGACTTGCTCCTTTCACTTCGCCGGAGACTTAATCTCGCGAATCACCTTTCAACACTTCACCATTGTCCCAGTCCTCCATCGTCAAGCTCGAGCTCTGTCGATGAACTTGAGCCTCATACTTTGGATCTAAGCTTAAGTTGAGCCCTAGATTTGTGATCTAAAGCTCAGCTCAACCTCAAATCTTCGAGGTCAACTAGGGTTGGCATAAGCAACGGATGAGGAGAAGGTGGAGGCGGATTCAGAGGCGGTGGTGTGGTTCGTCAATGCGGTGGAGGGCCTCAAGCTCACGGGTGCCGATGCTGAGGGCACAAGAGGAGTTGGACAAGAGGCGGCGATACCGGAGGTCGGAGAACAAGTGGGCAAAGATGGAGACGACCTGCAGAGGCAGCGGGGTCTTGGAAGCAAGGGAGCATTTTGAAAATAAGAGTGGGTATGTTCTCTATTTAAGAAAATGCGAGAGAGAGAAAGAGAGAGAGAAATGCAAGGGTTTACTTTTTCTCAGTGGTCGGCCCAAAATGACACATGTCAGATGCTAAATGGACTAGTATGATGTTGAGGTGTCTACACTTGGGTATCTAATATTTTCTCTTATCATGTAGGAAGATGAAGAAAAAAAAAGAGATTTTTTTATTCCACCTCAGTTGACACGTGTCAATCTGTTATTGGATATAAATTAAAAACACGCTCCACATCAGCGATTGATGTGGTAATTTGATATTTTTTTAATAGATGAGAATGGGTGGCCCAAGAAGTTGAAAAAAAATGATTTTTATATTTTTATTCCATCTCATCATACACATGTCACTTTATTATTGAGTATAAATAAAAATGCACATCATGTCAATAATTGACGTGGCGCTTTGTAATATTGAATATTTTCTCATTAGGGGAGGTTTAGGTCAGTATGATCTTTCATTTCTTTAATCCTTTTCTACTTTCTTTTTCAAAAAATTAAAAAGAGAAAGAGAAACGATTTTCCAATATGGGAAAAAGGGGAAGAAGAGGGAGGATCGACACCAATGCATTTCAGCCATGATTCGTCGCATCGAGTGGTGGTGGGTTTTTTTTGCCTTTAGGGGGCTAGTTGTTCCTTCCCCTATCCATTAGGCCCAACACACCACCGTCTTGTATTTTTTCTCCCATCACTATGAAAAACGGTTCGTATTAATTTATATTTATTTGAGAACTGGGGTTTACTCCAGTGGCCACCCTTTCAACATGGAATGGGGGGGTGGGGAGTTCGAATCCCCACCTTCTCAGGGGGGTTGGGGTGGGGACGAATTAATTTCAAGAGTGGGTTTCGACTTCCACGCCCTGCAAGAAGGCAGAACAAAAGTCTGAGAGTGAGAGTTAGACTAGGATTAGAGTAGGACCGACTAAAAAAAAAGAACTGGGTGGAAGGCCCAATGTGCGGATGGGCTGGGCTCAGCAAGAGGCCCATGTTCATGGTAATTAACTTTCACTCAGAAAGAGCATGGCCGAAGATGTTTCTAAAAGTATGTTGTTTTGAAGACAAAGGTTTAGCATAAACTCACGCCATGGAGATCGATGAGTTCTGCTAACCTTCGACTATTCATATAACTTCATATATTGACGTGACCCACCGCTCGTACAAATGTCCTAAGTTGATTTAATGAAACATAATATTAAGTACATTCTATCCAAAGATTAATTCCTTGAATAGAAAAGACTGTAGATGCTATACACGGATTTCAATGTTGATTCTTCGGAACAAAATTCTTCAGTAGATTAATCTATTAATGACTTTGACTAAATGAGTTAAGCTAGTGTTCACTTCTAATTCTTCATGGATGATAAAAGTTGCATAGAAGGGAAGATGGAAAATATATCCGTAAAGGTTAATGGCACTTGCTTCATTTTCTTCTTTTGTTTATTGCTTCTTCCTTATCTAAAGCCGGGTGCTTGACAGGTCGTATTATTCATCTTCTCAATTCAACCGATATACAATTGCACCAAGAAATATGGAGGGAAGACATTGGAAACAAGCCTTCATAAGGGAAATGACATTTCAAATTGTCTTGATGATATATTTATTAAATAAATTTATAAAGCTAGTTTACAGAGACAACTCTGCAAACAATTTAATTGTCCATGAAATTTAGCAGCATTCCCCTTTGGCTTTTCTGTCCACTCGGCTGCTCTTCTCTCTAGCATTCTCACACCTCCTATGAGCCATTTGGGTCTTCCCGTTGCAAATGCAATGTATGCTATTGAAATCCCAATTATGATTCCCAATGCGTAGTCTATCCACACTGTTTTCTATTTGAACCAATTCTCATGGCCTTTGCGGTTGAAAGTTGATGAGGACGATGGTGGAGGAGACTGAGCATCGTCAAGGCATGGTTTCCACATTGGAGTTCCACATAAGCTTGGATTCCCATTAAACAAGTCACTTGAAAATGTGCTCAATTGCTTATCTTGTGGAATTCGACCAGTAAGTTGGTTCTTTGAGAGGTTTAAGTACCCAAGGGAAGTCAAATCTCCCAATTTTCTAGGAATTACCCCACTTAGCTTGTTCCAAAAAAGATCAAGCCATCCAAGATTAGTCAAGTTCCCTAGAGTCGGTGGGATGGAACTTGTAAGATGGTTATAAGAAAGGTTGAGTCCTATGAGTGAGTGAAGATGTCCAATAACTTCGGGGATATTCCCTTGGAAAGAGTCGCACGACAAGTCAATAATTGTGAGGAAGGTCATGATCCTTACTAGCTCAACCTCTAGCCCTTTCATCATCAAGGTCATAGAATTTTCATATGTCTTCGATCCAAAAGATCGTGTCATATACAATGATTTGCCATGCCCATTTTCACATTCATCGTGCCTTTAAAGTTCATCATCAAGTTGGTTGGCAAATGACTACTAAAGTTATTGTTGGAGAGGTCTAGAATGTGTAACTTGGAAAAGAGGTGAAGTCCCCTGGGAATATCCAAAACACCCTTCAAATTGTTAGACCTTAAAATGAGAACTTTTAGTTCTGGGAGTGTTCCCAAGCATCTTAGAAATGTTTCCTCTATCTTATCTGCAAACCAATTTCGACTCAAGTCAAGAGTCATCAAGTTACTACTCGAAGGAAAAAAATTGAGAAATTGTGCCCTCGAGGTAAATCATTCGCAAGTTCAAAATTGATAGATCAATGCTAAAATTTGTTAAGCATCGAGGCAAGTTACGAGTTAAGCCATTATTGGACAAGTCAATGATCTTGACATCGATGGCATTGCATATCAAAGAAGGGATCTTTCTGGTTAACTTACTACTTGCAACGGAATAATAATATATAGCAAGAGATGGAAGTGGAATTGGTCCTCCAAACTTGTTGTTGGACAAATCTATAATTTCTAATAAGGTGTTTGAGAAAAACTCTGTGGGCCATAATACAGTGAAATTGTTGTTGGAAATAAGTAAAAGACTAAGAGCAGGAAAGGAGAGTCCAAAGGTAGTGAGGTTGATCCTATCATGAAATTTGTTCAATCGTAAATCAAGATAATACAATTGCAGTGCTTCCAGCCAATGTGGGAAGATGTCACTAAACTCGTTATGACCGAATTCTAGTTTTGATAAGTTCACGTATTTGACTAGGGAGCGTGGTAATGGTCCTTGTAATTCATTACTGGTCAAGCTTAGAGACAAGAGATTAGTTATGTTACCAAAACATGATGGCATATTCCCAAGGAAATTATTATTAGACAAATCTAAATGTTGGAGGGAACTAAACTAGCAAATCAAGGAGGGGGTCTCACTAGTGAAACCATTGTGAAAGGCAATAAAGGAATAAGTAGAAGGTGGAGGAATGGGGAGTGGTTCGTGGAATGAGTTGTTCTTAATGCTAATATACCACAAGCTTTTTCCGACCAACTATTGTATATCTCCCTCTAGAAGGTTATTAGAAAGATCTAATATTTCCAATGTATCATGGCTTATTTCCCAAAACCCCATCGGGATCTCCCCACTAATCCTATTTGAAGAGAGGTCTACGATTCTTAATCTTTTCAATGAATTCAAGAAATAGGAAAATTTGGTCAAGTTGCAGAAAGGCAATCGCAACACTTCAAGCTTCGGGAATGTATACTTCAGTGTATTGTAGTTTAGGTTTAGTGCTTGAGAAACACAAAGCACTCGGAGATTTTCAAGCTTTGTAAAGATTTCAAACTTTACAACCTTGCTAAAGCTATTCTCGCAAATATATAAACTTTGGAGTTGCTTGAAATCTGCCAATGATGATGGGATGTGTCCCATGAATTTGCACTTTGTAAGGTCTAAAATTGTTAAACTCTTCAAGATACCAATTGAATCAAATATTTCTCCTGAAAAGCTCATACTCTCGATAGACAAATACTTGAGAGCACCAGTCCAATTGGATTTGGGAAGAATCCTGGACAAATTAGGATTGTCACTTATATCAAGAGTAGTAAGGCTCAGTAATTGAAAAACGGTATTTGGAAATATCCACTATAAGAAACAAGAACAAATGCTTAAATATGTTAAAGAAGAAGACAAATTCACAAAGGACTTTCATGAAACCATGTACATGTATACTTCATCAAGAACAAGTTTCCTCAGTGTTGTTAAATTATGAACAAGCATTGTGAAAATTGAATTTTTCAATTTGAGATAAAATGACCGGTAATCGTCGAAAATATAATTGATAGAGAGATCAAGTGACACCAACTCGGAGAGGCGAGAGATTTCATTGGGAACGGCACCCACAAAGAGTGAACGAGAGAGATTCAAAGGAGTCAATTTTGCAAATGTACTCAAATTAGGCAAGATGTGTGAGCCGACAAAGTTATTACCGGAAAGGTTGAGGTTCCGAAGATGGCGACGAAGAAAGAGGGAGCTATTGGACTAGAGAGTGCCATGAAGCCAACTGCAAGTAAGATCGAGACCAATGATGTTACCGGTGACACTGTCACAATTGACACCGTCCCACGAGCAGTAATCCACAGTCTTGTTCCATGAGTTTGTCTTTGGATAAGATCGAAACCATTCACAAGAGTCCGATGCCTTGCTATTAAGCACAAAGGAATTCTTAAAATGGAGCAAGGCATCACGTTGGTTAGGAAGGCAAAGGGGCGAAGCAAAGTGAAGGGTGGTATCAAGAAAAAGTGGAAACAAAGAAGGTGGAGGATTAGATGCCACCCCATTTTGCAATTTAGCATGCATGTGAGTTTATTGGTGGAGGAGGCTGCTTTCACTTATAAAGCCCTGTTGTATTGTGAAGTGATCAACACGAGTCTTCCCTATAGGGTTGAAGTCAAAGTCTTCTTAAATTGGCATTATTGGGACATAGAATTTCCCTGGTGGTGGTCTCTTGTGTGTGAAAAATTCTTAGTGCCACAGAGAATTTCCATGGAAAAATCTTGTTGAAACGTCTCATACACACGACATCTTGCCACGTGTACGACACCTCATGTCATGGCACTCACAACTCTACTTCACAATCGACGAATTTGGCTGTTTTAAATTCTTTAATCGCATTTTTTTTTGTACTTGTAAATGAGCTAAAAATAATACGCTTTGTTGAGAAAGTATTACTGGATGATAGTTCTCCATTTTGCAAGTTGAATCTTATTTGCCAGTAAAGAGACTTAGGAAGGTTTCTAATCAATAATTAGTAATTCCTTCTGATGATAAAGCCAGTAAGCTTTTTACAAGGTTACTAAGGAAATCTTCATTACGACGAAATAATAACTTTCAAAACTTGTCAATATCTTTTCACGTCTTCACATGATTAGTTACTTACATACCCTAATATGCCAATCATACTAGGTAAATGAATTCCTGTAAATTGTTTAGATGTGTATATAGTAAGATCTTAGAGGGTGTTGGTGCACCAAATTGAACATTTTAGTTTTGATTATGTAAAAATGAAACTCAGCATTTTCTCCTCGTATGTGATAGAAAAGGCGCCAGACCAATGCGTCAACTCAAAAAATTATTAAGTTAATACGGGCATCTTATAGATCGAGAATTTACGTAAAATGGGCTATCTTGTTATCAACGGACATCTCTTATTTGCTCTGTCTTTTATTATCGATAAAAAGGGGAGAAATCGGGATCTGAGACCACTCTTTGCTAAAAATTTTCAGGGAAGGTGTTTGGTGCCTAATTATTTTAAAGGTTCGAGACACGATGAATGTCCGTCTAGCTTTATACATGACTGGGGCTCGATGATTATGTTCGATGGTTGTGTTGATGCTTTTGGTCCAAGAAATCATCCTCCTACACGATGCTGTTGACTTCAATAGAGGAAATTCACTAAATTCTTACAAGTATTAATTTCACTATAACCAATATGTCCATCGAAGGTGGCAAGAGTTTGACGTGGAAAGCTTATGCATAATAATTGTATTGAAAATTTTTTTGCCCATGGTCTAATCACAGTCCTTGATCAATTGATAGGTTACGACGGCCAAGGATCTTTTCCATGTTGGATTCTTGCCCACTCCGGTGAACACAAGAGCTCCAAGTAACCAAATTTAGAGTCGGAAAGACTGAATTAGAAAAGCCATATATATTTGACAACTTGATTAGACAAATTAAAGGTCCAAGGACTTTGAACCCATATAGGCAAGGTACACTATTTCTGTTTATTTATTTATTTTTCTTTGGCATTGAGGTGCGATACATGACAACACATCTAATTTTGAACCTTAAAAAAGTAAAGAGAAGGCGTTAATTTTCAAGTACAAGCACCAACGGTGTGACCCTTCTCCCCGCCCTCAAACCTCAGAGGTAGGGACCGAACTCCCTACCTCCTCTGTCCAAATCGAATGGATAATCAAGAAGGCTCAGGCTTGATTGATTTGATATGAACTTATCTAAGATTCAAATTCATTTCATAAAAGCATCATCGATTGTCCAGTTGGACAAGTAAAATATGTAAAGTAAGCTGTTATCTTTATATACTCCCAATTAATTCACGAGATCAAGTACAATTGCGTAAAAGAAAATGTATTCCATCAGAAAATAAATGATACATAAATCAATACCAACATGGGAAAGAGAAGGGATCCAGTGCATTTCCGCCATGATTTGTCTCCTCCAGTGGTGGTTTTGCTTTGAGGGCTAGCTGTCCTTCGCCTTCCTTATCCTCCCTCCATCATTGTCTCAGATCTAAAAAAGATCGGTTCATTTTGGTTTATAAAGCATTTTTAATCAATAATTTTTAAATTACTAATAAAGTCACAATGCATATTATGAAAATTAAGTCGCTCCCTTAAACATTGTAGTATTTTTCGCATCTAGTTAATAAAAAGTTTGTCTATTAAAAATTCAACGGCAAAAGTAAATGATACATCAACAGTTAGAATATTATTCTAACTTTAAAAGTTATGAGCATGTAAATTCACTGTCGGTTATTGATAAGGGGTGAATATTATAGGGATTTCAGATTTAACAAAAGTCAAAACAAGTTTACTGTAATATTTCAATTGTTACTTCTATACTAAGATACCACAGATGTGATTAAAAAAGAGACGGTTCAAAAAACAAAAGAACAAAGAAAAAAAAATTAGGATAGAGCAAGATAATGGTCTTAAAGCATACTGGCCGGAAGGCCCAACGTGTGAATGGGCCAGGCTCAGAAAGAGGCCTATCGGAGAAAGAAGGCATGCAAAAAAAAAAAACTCTTGGTTATTGACTTTCACTAAAAAAAAAAAGGGCACCTATTGATTTTCACTCGTAAAAAAAGAGCATGGTTAAAGATGGTCCTGAATTTAATCGTTTTGAGGACGAAGGTTCAGTAGAAACTTATTATATCGAGCTCGACGGATTGTAGTCACCTCCAACTATAAACATAATCTCGCACATTGATGTGACCAACCAATCATACATACGAGGTAATTAATCTGATGAAAGATAAAATTGAGGACATTTCTACCTAGCTGATCATTGTCAGAGACTTGGGCTCTATTGCATAAATCTGTTGAAGAGAGTTTATATAGCTCATGGTTTTAGTCAAGCCCAAAAAACAGATCATGTATCAATGTAACCGGGCTGAATGGTTTTGGGCCTCTGAGATGAGTTCTTGGATGCGTATAGCTAAAACTCCCACTCCTACAGATCAAAGCAAACAAGCGAGATCAGAGTGCAAAGAAAGCATTCTTTATAATCTACTATGAGTAATGATGGAGTATCATGATAATTCCTGTGTCGAAGATGGAAATCGATCTTTCATGTGGCTGCATAGGGCTTAGACTTGGCATAAAACTGAACTTTGAAAATCAACTATACTGAAGAGGCAAGTAAAGGGTGTCGATCGATTTGACTGTGTAGGGGCTTGGATTCGCCTCGAATTGTCCCCTCTTTTGCAAGCCCATTTTGCTCATTTTCTGTAACGACCCAGGCCCCACTGTGTAATATTGTCCGCTTTGGACACTGAGTCTTCACGGTTTTAAAACGCGTCACATAGGTTAGAGGGGCCCAAGCTATTATAAACTGGCCTAGGACTCCCTCCCTAGGCGATGTGGGACAGGGACCCCTTCCTTGTGCACGTCCGAGGACTGAGGCACGGACGCACTGCCATCCCTCCTCCCCGCGCACTGCCGCTTGGGCCGTCACATTTTCTCTGTCTGCTAGCCGTAGCAAATGCTGGCGGCTCTTGATCTTTGTCATATCTAGTGATGATTTCGGTCCCCTGTGCATGCATCTTGTTGCGGAAACCCTTGGCTTACGCTCTATGGTCATTATTCACCACCTTGCTTGTCGTCGAAGCCCAAGCCACCATAGGTTTCCTCTGCTGCAATCTACAAGCCTATTCTTTTTCCTGTGATGTATTGTTTTGGGCCTTTTCACTCTTGCTCATATGCCTGTAATTGGTTTCTTTCCCCCTGGAAAGAACCTAAGGAAAAGTGTAAAAAAAATTTTAAACCTTTTGTAATTGTGATAATTTAGTTTTAAATATTTTATTAGTGCCAATTCAGTCATAAACCTCTTAATTTGATGCCAATTCAGTCTTTCCGGTTAATTTTGACAAGATTTTGTTGACTAGGTGTTAGTCGACTGATGTGGCACGGCCAGTGTCGACGAAAATAATTTTTAATAATATTTTTATATTTTTTAATTCTTTTATTCTTTTTCTTTTTTCTTTTTTTTCCTTCTCCTTCTCCTTCCTCCGGCCGACGAGGTCGAGGCTAGAGGAAGGAAGAGGAGAAGGAAAAAAGAAAAAGAAAAAATAAAAAAAGATAAAAAAATCGATAAAATATTAAAATATTATTAAAACTTGTCCACACCAACACTGATCCTATCACGTCAGCGGAATCCGGCTTAAACTAGCGAGAAAAGATTAAATTGGTATTAAATGTAAATTTTTATGACTAAATTGATACAAAGTGAAAATATTTAAGAGTAAATTGACACCAATAAAAGATTTATGACTAAATTGACACAAAGTGAAAATGTTTAAGAATAAATTGGTACCAATAAAATATTTATAACTAAATTGACATAAATACAAAAGATTTAAAAAAATTTTGACAATTTTCCCAAGAACTCTATAATCGCAATCTAAACTCTTGTCTGGACTTGCACAGACACAAACCATGACAACACATCCTGTCTCTAGTTTATAAACCATGTAGGTACGTACGAAAATCCACGTACCGGATTCTCGAATCCAGGTAGGACGAACTTAGCATCAGTCTTTAGTAAGCATAGCCCCACCGTAAGATTCGCATGCAGAGGGGCAGGCTGAGGAAAGTCTCAACACTTCCGGCGGTGTTCTCTCCTCCTCCCTCCTTTGGAGAAGTCATTCTTTATGTCTTTGGTGGGAAGAGATGATGCAATCAATCTCACTGAACACGCTATTTTTCAATGTACTATACTCGTTCCCTCAATTACCAACTTTTTCTAGAAGCAAAAATCCCTCGTCATGGAATTTACCAAAAAAAAAAAAAAAAAAAATCCCTCGTGATGGTTTCCACTTAATACGAGTAGTTAAGGTTAAGATAATGAGCTGGATTTGAACCTCAACACGCACATACTGAACCATGACGACCTTTGTGAATGGACAAAGACATGCTACTGACATTTTAGGCGCCTAATCATCATATTTCAAGAGCATATATATGAAAAAGGGTCAACCTCCTCCTTGCAAAGTCACTCTCTAAGCGGTGGAGGCTGTGAAGCTTGAACTCACCTTCGAATTATATTGTTTTAGAGATTGACTCGAATGGCTGGACTATACATTATTTTTATGGCATGTGGAGTTGGTCACAAGAAAAAAAACTCATACGTGTATAGATTCATCATAAGTTCATGTACCCAAATGCTTTGTCTTGAAAGCGGCATCGTCATCGCATGAGCAAACGTGTTCTGTTTAAAGTCCATTCGCCAAATATGCAGATTGCATTGATATTATGTATACTACGATCTGAACGGATCTAAAGATATTTAATAGACATGTAATCTATAAGTATAATTTGCAGTCGTGCAGTATGAGACAATTGCATCTTTTCCTTTTTTTGGGTCCTCCAGCAAACTTTCCTAACAGAGATATGGCAAAAATGAACATTTCACTTGGTGATAAATCAATTTCCATATAATCATGCTCAATGTATCTAGGTAAATGAGTTAAGAGTAGGACCCATAATTTGCTCTAGAGATGGAGGCAAATGGGATTTAATCGGGGATCGAGATCAATGTGCAATTGGGTTTCAAACCACAAGACGAGTTTGATATACCCATCAGGAAAATCCTATATAATTTAGAACAGGTTTAAGGTTTAATTGGCACGTCTCCTGAAAACCTGTAAACATCTAGTTAGGGCCTGCATGGTTGTACTCTTTTTTTTCCGTTCAAGAACAAATTTTTTGTTTTTTTGTTCCTGGGAACAAAAAAAGAATAGAAACACGTTTGTGTTCCAAATATGTTTTTTTGTTCTTGGGAACAAAATTGGAACAGAAACAAGAAACAAAAAAAAAAAAACATGTTTCTTGTTTCTGGAACAATTTTTACGAATAAATTTTCTCTCTCCTTTCTTTTCATTTCTTTTTTTTTCTTCTTCTTTTCTTCTTCTTTTTTCTTTGGCCGGTCGCCGGCCTCGGCCATGGCCGACGACCAGCAGTCGAGGGCCGGCGACCTTGCTGGAGCGTCGCCGGCCCCTGGCGAGGCCGAGCGTCGCCGAGCCACCGCCAAGCAACCGGTGGCTGGGCGAGCTCGGCCTCGCCGGATTTGGGCGAGCCCGAGCTCGCCCAGCCAAGGCGAGGCCGAGCCTCACCCAACCACTGCGAGGCTCGGCCTCGTCGGGGGCTGGCGAGCCTCGCCGTGGCTGGGCGAGGCCCCCAACCCTCGTCGGTCGGTCGCCGGCCATGGCCGAGGCCGGCGACCGGCCAAAAGAAGAAAAAAAACAAGAAAAAAGAAAGAAAAAAAGGAAAAATATTTAAAAATTAAAATAAATAAAAAAATAACACAAATTTACCAAATATGTTTATATTTTTTTTTATTCCCGGAACAAGTTTACCAAACGCATTTTTCTGGTCAAAAATTGTTCTCCGGAACAGAAATAGTTTTTTCTATTTCTATTCCCTGGAACATTTTTTGAACAGAAACACAAATAAACGCACCCTTATATTCATGAACAAAGATCATTTCTTTTCCTTTAGAGCACATTAGATTATATGAGAAATCATATATAATACATGAATAATTATGTACTTACTCTCCCGAACCCCTTCCACCGTCATCCCGAGTTTGTTGTCCCATCTCTTTCAACACCGCTGCTTTCTTCCCACGCGCTCAGATCCAAAAAGGGTTCACCAGTTGTCTGAATTTTCTTTTCACCGGACCATGGCTTTGACCATTTTGCTTGTGCGACTTAATCCAACCGCGCCTCACCAGATGAAAGGAACATTTGGTAAGGTTGAACACGCAAAAGCAGTGACAAGTCGAGACTCATTCAATCTCCACCCGCTTCGAATTGAAAATTCTGTAAAAATGGGTTTTTGGCTTTACTCAGTCAAATCAAAACCCGCACGAAGTGGGTGCCTAAACGTTGCCTCAGAACTCCAAAATTCGAGCAATTTGTAATATTTACGTAACGCAATGGGCTGACATGATATTGTTTTTTTTTTTTTTGGACAATAGACATGATATTGTTTACTATATCAAATACGTTCTATTTCGTTATTCATATAAAAAATCACAACAGACAAGAGCGTGTACATGTATAGTAATATACACAAGACTTTTTCCGTTTCAATGGGTGTCCTGAGAACTCTTAGCGAGCATGCCTGATAAGCAGAGCATTACTCTTATTACTACCCAAGCAAAATAATTAATGCTTTCCCATAAAAATCAGATTGATGATCCAATCCTTGGAAAGATATTGTTTTGTTTTTGTCATCACCGTAAGTTCCTTTTTAGGACGCAAGCTTGAGCTCGTTACAGGCTTTGAGCCCAAATTTTTTTCTTCTTTTCTGCTAACATATCAAGGCAAGTACCAAAGGGGCTCGCATATTATATAACCCGCATAAATACCCGCCGAGAGAGAGAAGAGAGAGAGGAAGGGGAAGACGCCGTCCCTGCATGAACGCCGCCGCCATGTTCGCATTTCTCGGCCGCCGCCGCTCGGCCCTCCTTCTCCTTCTCCTCCTCCTCCTATTCGTCACCCTCGCGGCCGCCTCTCATTCTCAGTCTCGGCCTCCGGACTATGGCGAGGCGCTCGCAAAGAGCCGCCTCTACTTCGAGGCGCAGCGCTCCGGCCATCTGCCCCACAACCAGCGCGTCGCCTGGCGCGACCACTCCGGCCTCACCGATGGCCTCGAGCAAGGGGTTCGTCCTGATTCATTTCAACGAATGCCATCGGATCTTCTTTCCATCTTTTTTTCTCTTCTCGATTTCCTTTCCATGTGCGTCGTGCATTGAATAAATATCCTTGACGGGGTCCTGCGTTTGGAATGTGAAGGTGGACCTGGTCGGAGGATACTACGACGCCGGCGACAACGTCAAGTTCGGCCTCCCGATGGCGTTCACCATCACAATGCTGTCGTGGGGGGTGATCGAGTACGGCCAACAGATCGCCGGCGCCGGCGAGCTGGCGCACGCGCTCGAGGCCATCAAGTGGGGCACCGATTACTTCATCAAAGCCCGCACCCACCCCAACGTCCTCTGGGCTCAGGTATCATATATTTTGTCTCCCCTATTTCTTTTCATAATTTATTCTTCTTCTTTTTCCGATAAATTGTCGCAGCTTGTCGGGTTGTCTATGAACGAGTCGATTCCTACCATGAAATTTTCTAAATAGCGGAAAAAGATGAATCGACAACTGCATTCGTATGATGAGCTAATTTAAGCAGATTTTCTCCATTAAATGCCAGTATTTGCAAGCGTGTTAATTAATCGTGTTCGAGGGAATTAGTTAGTGACCGATTTTTCCAATTAAATGCGGAGTCGTTGATGTTGGCGCTGCCTCTTTGGGGCCGATCCGGCGAGTTCTGGGACGTCGTCGGGCGCCACAGTGGCTCGGCTCGGAATCATGCTGCGAGAGAGATGGAGAGAGAAAGGGAGGGAGGTTTGGGCGGATGGATGGGATCGGATTGGAGAGGAAAGAGCAAGACGCGGGCCGGAGCTGCTATCGCCTCTTTTTGGAAGTTGCTGTTACCGCTCCTTCATCTCGGTGAAGGAGATGGGGATGGGATTTATGTTGATTTCTTTTGCGTTCTGGGCTTTACGTGTTTTTTGTTTCTTTTGGCCCTTTCTCTGGTTTCGTGGGTCGGGGGTGGTGGATAGAGAGAGAGGGGGAGATGGCTTAAATTTGTTTTCTTTAGGTGGATAGTTCTTCTTTCTTTTCTTTATTTAAGAAAAATATATATTATGATTTTCCCTTTTTTTTTGGGAGGAGGGGGTGGCTTAAAATCTGTTTTCTTTAGGTGGAGCCTGGAGGGTGTTCTTTATTTTCTTTATTTTAAAAATATATATATCATAATTTTCGATTTTTTTTCCTTTTTTTTGTGGGGGGGGGGGGGGGGGGGGGGGTGCAAAAACCGGCCCCACCTCCTTTGGTTGGAATGTAACCGGGTCTCCTCGGCTCGGTTCTCTTCTCTCTTCTCTCTCTACCGTCGTCCCCAGCTTCTACCTCGCTTGTCCCCACCAACCACCTACTCCTCCGACCACTTTCCTTTTCCTTTTTCTAAAAATAAATTTCGTGAAGTTGGTTTTTATTTATTTTTTTGTATTTTTTTTCCTATTACTTCTTTTTGGACGACGCTGAGCGAGTTTCTCAATTTCTTTTGCGGATGGAATATTGTCGAATCTCTTTTTAGGTTAACAATGATGGAAAATGGACTTGCGAAAATAAATTATTTCAAATTTCTGCTCCTTTTCCTTAAAGGGAGATCTTTAAAAAAAATTCCCTCATTCCTTCGCCCCTCCTGCTTTCCCAAATAAAGCATTATGATGATTTTTTGAAATGCGTGTTTCCATAAATCAATTGGTATTACTTGTAGGATTACTATGTTATGATTAGTTAGAATTGACTTTTGTTTTTAACATTCTGATTTTTTCCCACATACTGCAGGAGCAAATAATTTGATTTTTTTTAATTTACATATATTTGCATGCACATTTTTTTTTTTAAACTTTCATATGATAGTTGAAGTATTTGGCAAAAACGTAAAAATTTTCCCTCTGCTTTTGAACAAAACACAAATGCACTAACAAAATTATAATAGTCTTAGAACAACTTTTGCCACAACCCTTCATTTTGCCATTAATCATACATCAATATATCATGTATCTATAGCAAAGTTGCTACAAAATAAATAGGTCCCATAACACAATAACAAGGCGAGTCCATATAAATCCAAGTAAAGCCGAGGACCTTAGTTTGACCGTGGCCTCAATGCCTCGGAACAAAAATAGAAAAAACAAATATGAAAAATGCAATAATTTTCTTTAAAATTTTGGGTGGTCCAAAGATTGTGAACATGACCATTTATTTTCAATTTGATAACTAAAGCAGTTAACTTCCCCTGTTTTTCGTGATATAAGAATTTCAACCTTCTCAATAATATGATATGTCCCCTTCATTCTATTTATTTAGTCAACTCTCTGGAGGATAAATCTCTTTAGTAGAAAGAAAGATTATGTGTTTAATTTGATTTCTTTGAAGAGAAATTTATATCAATCACATTACTTTTTTTTTTATGATATTCTTTTGTGGATTTAACTAGTTTTGACCAATTGTATTTTCCTCCTTTAAAGATTAGCTTAATCTTTTTTAGTTCAAACGACTTAAGGAAGTTGGATTAGTGGTACCGGAGACGGATTTATGGAATTAAACATCCCTAAGGTTCACTTTTGTTGTCAATTGGGACAAGATGGTCGCCATTTGTAATCTATTTTGCCGCTTTAATGCAAAGGAAAAGAAGAAAAAAGAGGAAAAAGAAAAAAAGGAAATTCCTCAATCAGGCCAAAAAGTGGGCCCCACAGACCCCACGCGGACCCACCATACATATTACATAACCCCTCCTTCCCGCCTCTCTCTCTCTCTCTCCGCCAACTCCCCGCGCCCCTCCCCCCCTCCCCAAGAAATAAAAACCAAAACTGTCGAGATGATGATTACTTTGATGGACATGATGAGTGCAACCAAATTCATATTGGCCGCAATATACGATGAAACCTCGTCAAAGCGGACGAATCAGACGATACTTGCTCTTCTAGTAGAAAGAGATTATGGCAACATATCTTTCATGTTTGAATTTGTTGAGTTATTCTCGAAAAATCTCGAACTCATTTTAAACTCATAGGAGTTTATAAATAGTATTCAAATAGACTCACGGCTTGATCTAGAAAATGAGTTCAAAACTTTAAGCCCTAATAAGTTTTGAAAGACCGGTTATATGCTCTCTTAGACTTGTCCTGCACCAATCCGTTTTGCAAATTACTTAGGCTTTGTTTGGTAAATCAAATATAACGCTATATAAGGATACATCCATTAAGGAAATTTATGATCTAGGAAAAAGAATAAAGAAAGGTAAACACAAAAGAAAAATCAAGCCAAATCGTGGAAGAAATAGAGGGATGGAGAGGGAATGGTGGCTGCAATCGTGAATGATGACCACAAGCGTGGCAATTGCCATTTTAGGAGTACCATGGTAACAGTGGTCAATGTTTTTGACAAGTTCAATGACCACTTTATTTGTTATGTCTCTCCCTTTCTATTTGTGATCTACTAGTGCCCGTCATGCCACTAATGCTAGTTGTGCGATCACCTTATCTAGGTCGTGTGATCCTGCACAGTTGTTGCTTGACCATGTTGAGGCCGGTCATGCGACTGTCACAATGCCCAAGCAACCTAAGATCTGAGATTCGGTTGTTGAGGAGACCTTTTACCTATTTCTTGTGCTCAATCACTTCGGACATGAGATCTAGTCTTGAAACCAATAGTGGCAGCCGCATGAGTGTCATGCAAGCGGAGGTGGTTACATCGGGCTTGCAAAGTGATGTGAACACAACTAGGACCCATGCCTAAGCTTTTCTTTTCTTTTTCTTTTTTTTTTTTGGTTGAAATCTAAAAAGGAAAATTATATTATGCATTCAATTAGCTATATCCGTTGTACACCTCTAATTTGAGTAATGTATATGCACATTCATATCATATTGGAACATTTATCAAGCTATATACAAGTTATTAGACATCCTATCTCATCCATAACCTATTTGGTCAAAATGTCTAGATAACCAGATATAGCCTTAATACTTTTTAAGATTTACCGCCATCTCCATGAGAGGATTATAATATAGCCATCAATTACATGAATTTCACGTGAAATTCATATGACCAGCCTTGTTAAATCAAAAGCCAAAATTTAATGTAGACAAGTACTTTGAAAGAATAATAAATGAGTAATTGGTATTATTACATGATTGGCTAGAGGCTCGATTGTAGGAGCATAGACAACATGCGGAAGATGGAATTCACTGGTGGGAGTGGAAGTTGTAGCCCTTCTCCTTGCCCTAAGAATCTATCAAGTCCCTCGGCATCCACAACATGATTTTTGAAACCAATTACAAGGTGTTAAGTAATATCATTCGATAAAAGGGCATTTGCCTCTGGAGTATTCGTCCTTTCATCTTGCACACTTGCTTCCTATTTACAATCCAAGATGGAGTATTTCGTGGGCCCGTAGACCTCAAAATAGCATTGTTCACACGCTTACAAAATAGGCATTTCATCATATAAGAACTATATCTTCTTTTCTTTTAAATAATCTCCCATCTAAAGTGAAAAAAAGTACAACGTTAGTCGAGTGTTCTTTACTTTAACATGTTCATATAGGTAGTGACTCTTCTTTGTATTATTCTCATTACTTTGTCGGAATAGGAGGTTTCCTGTAAAAAAAAAGGGCGACTTGCATTGACATCTCTCACTCAAGAAGACGATATATATAATATGTACATATATACTTCTTTTTTAATCCAAATAGAACCGGGACACCGGCTACACCGTGGAGAATCAGGTCACGCATTACCGGGGACAAAGCGCGGGATCTATGGGCCGTCTCCCTGACTCAAGTAACTCGCCACCTGAGAATCATACGCTTTCCAAACACAAGAGGCCCCCCCAATTCCTCTATTCACAGCCTACCGACACGTGTCCGCTCTCCACGTCCCTAAAGCTACTGGCTCTGCGGTTTATCTTGACCCGGGAGAGACCGGTTGGCAGGCGAATTCGTCTTTTTCCCTTCGTTATATTGCGAAGAATCCTGCCTACGCCGGTCCAAAACACGTCTTAAACTAAACGAATTAAGAAAGAAAAAACACAAATTTTCGATAGTTTTTTCTCGATAGGGTAATGATCCATATTTAGGATGGGGTAGCTGGTTGGCGAGCAAAGCTAGCAATCGGAGGCCGGTCATTGTAATAATACACGTGTCAGAACCCTGGCGCGGTTTCGGAGGTCGTGCAATGGACTTTTTCACTTCACGAGACACTTGGGTTACGCATGACAAAATTTCTTGGTTGGGGAAGGGTTTTTTTTTTTGAAGTAATTCTTTTCTATTTATACTCTGGAGAATAATTTCTGAGTAAAATATGTGTTTGGTAACTACACAAAATTTCTATTCTAGAAATAGAAAAAGAATAGAAATGCGTTTGGTACGAAAAAATTTCTTTGTTGTATTTATTTGTTTTTTATTCTTGCTCACGGATCATTGACCACCGATCGTCGGCCGCCACTGCCCGTCGCTGCCCACCGCCGGCCGCCGATCGCTGCCGCATAGCCCATTGGCCGCCGCCGACCGCCGACCATCGGCCGCCACCGCCCGTCGCTGCCCGTCACCGCCGCTGCACGACCGCCAGCCGCCGGCCACCGGCCATCGGAGATTATCCATTTCTTTATTTATTTTTTCCCACCAATGCTAGTTTTTGCTAGTCGGCCCCACTCTTCGAGCCTAAGAGGTAGGGATCAAACACCACACCTCCCCCATCCAATTGGGATGATAGCTAATTAGGTGAAGCTTAAGCCAATCGATAGGAACTCATCTTAGATCCACTTTTTCTGTGAAAAATTCTTTTCATAAAAGCACCATCGATCTCATTACGCAAAAGTAAAATATGCAAAGCAAAACTATACATCTCGACATATTCCGAGTAAATTCACTAGACAAACAGTGATGGTAGCAGTATAAAAGAGAATGCATTGCAAATGAAGCAAAATCTGGACGAGAAAGGGAAGCAACGTGCCATCCTCATCCCCATCCCAGCAATACCAAAACCAGCCCACATATTGACCAAGTCAAAACAGAGATAGAAGCCATTATGACTTGGCCATGGCGGGGGGGTGGGTAGGTCGAATCAGCTTCTATCTTGAGCATCGCGACGCACTGGAAAAACACTAATAAATCCCCCACGAATTCGTGCCATCTCCGGGAATCGCAGCCACACAATCGCCCCCTCCCTTCCTCTATCTCTCTCCTTTTTCTTCTTCTTTTTTCTCAGCTTTTGATGGAGAACCGCGGGGGATGATAAGGTGTATGCAGCACGCAACGGCCTTGGGGAGGTTCGGGTCGGTCTGATCTTTCAATTCTTTAATCCTTTTCTATTTTATTTTTCCAGAAATTGAAAAGAGAAAGAGAAATGGTTCTCCACTTTACCAAAAAAAAAAAAAAAGAGAAATGGTTCTCCAATATGGGAAAAAGGGGGAAGAGGTGGGAGGATCGACACTCCATCATTGTATTATTGTTTCCCATCACCACCAAAAGGTTCGTATTCATTTATATTTATTTTAGCAAATTTAATAAACAAAATTTTAAATTACTAATACACCTGCGCTACACATCATAAAATTAATCTCTCCATTAAACATTACGGTATTTTTGAATCAGGCATCCCACCAAAAGCTCTTGTGCGGGAGTAGTCGCTATTTAGTATAAATTCGGTTCTCTTGATTGTCTTAAGTTTTGTAGGCAAAAATCATTTTGTGGACATTCAGACTTGAAATGTAAGTTATACTGATCACAAATTACTCCATCGAATTAAATGCACACGTGAAGGCTAACAACTCGAAACGAAATTTACAAGAGAAATTCCAACACCGCTTATATACTACGATACTCTATACTGAGACAAAAGACATGAGTAAAATAAGAGACTTCCCAAATTAAAAAGAAGAAGAAGAAAATGGTCCCATCATAAAATAAAGAAAAAAACCTGAGAGTGAAGTAATGCCATAAAGCGAAATGGGTGGAAGGCTCAGCTTGCGGATGGAGCGGGCTCAGCAAGAGGCTCATGTTCAAAGGAGGCATGAGAAGAAACAAAATTCATGGTAATTGGGTTTCCGCTCATAAAGACTAAAGAGCATGGCCGAAAGTTTGCGTAAGTTAATTGTTTTGAAGATCCAAGGTTTAGCAGAAACTTACGCTACGGAGATCGATGAATTCTGCCCAACTTGGACTATTAATATAACTTCGTATATTGACGTGACCTACCGGCCGTACAGATGTCCTAAGTTAATTTAATGAATATTCAGCACGTTTCACCTAAATATTTATTGTTTGCATAGAAAAAAACAGTAGATCTTACACACATATTTCAGTGTTCTTCATAACATATTTCTTTGACAGATTATGTCTATTAATGACTTTGGCTGAATGGGTTAACACCAGACTTCACTTCTTATTCTTCACAAACAAATAAAAGTTATGCACACAAGATGATAGAAAAGATTTTAGTAGAGATTAATGGCACTTGCTTCAAATTTTTTTTTTTTTTTTGCTTTTTTTGCTTCTTCTTTATTTAAAGCCTTGTACTTGACAAATCATATTATTCATCTTTTCAATTCAACCGATATAAAATTGCATTGGGAAATAAGAAAAGAAGACATTAGAAACAAACCTTCATAAAGGAAATGACATTTCGAGTTGTCCCTATGACATCTTTATTAACTAATTTACAATGCCATTTTACAAAGACAACTCCTCAAACAATTTCACTGTCTATGAAATTTGATTGCCTTACCTTTTGCCTTCTATGTCCACTCGACTACTCTTCTCTCCAGCATTCTCACGCCTCGCATGAGCCATTTGGGCCTTCCCATTTCAAATGCAATGTATGCTATTGAAATCCCAATTACAATTCCTGATGCATAACCTATCCAGATTGTTTTATGTTTGAACCAACTCTCTTGCCCTTTACAGTCGAAAGATGATGAGGACGATGGTGGAGAAGTTTGAGCATTGCCAGGGCATGCTTCTGGCAATGGAGTTCCACATAAGCCTGGATTCCCACAAAACGAGTTGCTTGAAAATGTGCTCAATTGCTTATCTTGAGGAATTCGACCAATGAGCTAGTTCTTTGAGAGGTTTAAGTACCCAAGGGATGCCAAATCTCCCAATTCTCTAGGAATTGCCCCACCAAGCTTGTTCGAAGAAAGATCAAGCCATCCAAGATTGGTCAAGTTCCCTAGAGTCATAGGGATGGAATCTGTAAGGTGGTTATGAGAAAGGTTGAGCCCTATGAGAAAGTGAAGATGTCCAATAACTTCGGGAATATGTCCTTGAAAAGAGTTGTGTGACAAGTCAATAATTGTGAGAAATGTCAAGATCTTGACTAGCTTAGTCTCTAGCCCTTTCATCATTACAATCACAGAATTTTCATATAATTTCGATTGAATACTCCGTTGCTCAAGATGCCGTGTCATGTATAATGACTTGTCTTGCCCATTTTCGCCATTCATCATGCTTCTAAGGTTCATTATCAAGTCGGTTGGCAAAGCACCACTAAAGTTGTTGTTGGAGAAGTCCAAAATGTGCAACTTGGGAAAGAGGTGAGCTCCCTTGGGAATATCCCAAAGACCCTTCAAATTGTTGGACCTCAAAACAAGAACTTTTAGTTCTGGGAGTGTTCCCAACCATCTTGGAAATGTATCCTCTATCTGATTGTTGCCAAGATCCAGAACTTCCAAATATCTACATTTGACAAGCGACCGGGGCAATGTGCCATCAAACTGATTTCGACTTAAGTCAAGAGTCATCAACCTACTTCTAAAAGAAAATGATTGAGGTATTGTTCCCTCAAGGTAATTCATTCGCAAGTTTAAAACTGACAGAATGGTGCTAAAATTTGCTAAGCATTGAGGCAAGCTGCTTGTTAAGCTGTTGTTGGACAAGTCAATGATCTCGAGCTTGGCGAAATTGCATATCATCGAGGGGACTTTTCCTGTTATCTTATTACTCGCAATAGCATAATAAAATGTGACAGGAGATGGAAGTGGAATTGGCCCTCCAAACTTATTGTTGGACAAATCTATAACAACCAATGAGGTGTTTGAGAAAAACTCTGTGGGCCACCGTCCAGTGAAATTTTTGTTGGAAATAGATAAACTTTGAAGAATAGGGAAGGAGAGTCTAAAGGCAGTAAAGTTGATCCTGCCATAAAATTTGTTCGATTGCAAATTAAGGTTATATAGCTGCGGTGCTTCCAGCCAATCTGGGAAGATATCACTAAACTCGTTGTGACCGAGAATTCGTGCTGATAAGTTCACACATTTGACTAGGGAGCGCGGTAATGGTCCTTGTAATTTATTGCTGCTCAAGTCTAGAACATGAAGATTGGTTATATTACCAAAACATGATGGCATATTCCCAAAGAGATTATTATTAGACAGATCTAAAATTTGAAGTGAACTAAACTGGCAAATGGAGGGAATCTCACCGGCAAAACCATTGTTGAAGGCAAGAAACGAAGAAGTAGAAGGTGGAGGAATGGGGAGTGGTCCATGGAATGAGTTGTTCCTAATGTGGATGTCCCACAAGCTCTTCTCGTGCAACTGTTGTATACCTCCCTCGAGGAGGTTATTAGAAAGATCCAATATTTCCAATGTATCATGACTTATTCCCCAAATCCACATTGGAATCTCCCCACTAATCCTATTTAAAGAGAGGTCTAAGTATTTTAATCTTTTCAATGAATTCAAGAAGAAGGGAAACTTGGTCAAGTTGCAAGAACGCAACCCCAACAGTTCAAGCTTCGGGAACGTATACTTGAGTGTATCGTAGGTTAGATTTAGTTCTTGAGAAACCATAAGCTCTTGGAGATTTTTAAGCTTTGTAAATAATTCAAACTCTACAACCCCACTAAAGTTGTTCCCGAGAATCGAAAAAACTCGGAGTTGGTTGAGATTCCTCATTGACAAGGGGATGTGTCCTGTGAATCTGCAATAACTAAGATCTAAAACTGTTAAATTCTTCATGTAACCTATTGACTCGGGTATCTCTCCTTAAAAACTTGTACCCTGGAGAGACAAAGACTCAAGAGGATTAGTCCAATTGGATCCAGGAAGAATCCCAACTAAGTTATCATTGTAATTCATATTGAGAGTCTTGAGGCTCGGTAATCGAAAAATAGTATTTGGAAATATCCCCCCTAAGGAACAAGAATCAACACCTAGATATGTCAAAGAAGAAGACAAGTTTGCAAATGACTTTGGTGAAACCATGGACATGTCTAATCTATGAAGAACAAGCTTCCTCAATGTTGTTAGATTTTGAACAAAAATTTCGAAGACCGAACTTTCCAACCTGAGAGAAGAGAATGAATTGTAAGAGAGATCAAGTGACACCAACTTGGAGAGGCGAGAGATTTCACTGGGAATGGTACCCAAAAGGTTTGAATGAGAGAGATTTAGATAATCAATGTTGCAAATGCACTCAGATTAGGCGAAATGTATGAGCCAGCAAAGTTATTACCAGAAAGGTTGAGGCTCCAAAGATGGCGAAGGAGAAAGAGAGAGCTATTGGACTGGAGAGTGCCATAAAGCCAACTGCAAGTAAGATCAAGACCAATGACATTACCAGTGGCACTGTCACAAGTGAGACTGTCCCACGAGCAGCAATCCACGGTCTTGTTCCATGAGTTTGTCTTTGGATAAGATGGGAAAGGGTAATACCAATCACAAAAGGCCATTGCCTTGCTTTCAAGCATGAAGGAATTCTTAAAATAGAGCAAGGCATCTCGTTGTTCAAGAGGGCAAAGGGGCGAAGCAAAGCGAAAGGTGGAATGGAAGAGAAAGTGGAAACAGAGGAGGCGAAGGATTTGATGCCAACCCATTTTGCAATTTAGCATGTGTGTGAGTTTATTGATGGAGAAGGGTGCTTCCACTTATAAAGCCTTATTGTATTGTCTTGCGAAGTGATTAACACGAGTCTTCTCTATAAGGTCGAAGCTAAAGTCTTATTAAAATAGCATTATTGGGACACATAATTTCCATGGTGGTGGTCTCTTGCGTGTGCAATATTCTAGTTCCATGGAGATTTTCCATGGAAAAATCTTCTTGAAACATCTCGTGTGCGCAACATCTTGCCACATGTACAACACCTATGTACAGTACCCATGACTCTACTTCACAATTGATGAATTTGACCGTTTTAGATTCTTTAATTGGATTTTTTTGTCTATATTTGTAAATGAGCTAAAAGTAATACACTTTGTTGAGAAAGTATTACCTGATGACAGTGCTCCATTTTGCAATTCAAATCTCATTGCCAGTAAAGAGACTTAGGAAGGTTTCTAATCAATAATGAGTAATTCCTTCTTATGACAAAGCCAATAAAATTTTTATAGGATTACTAAGAAAAAATCTTCATTCTAATGAAATTATAACTTTCAAAACCCGTCGAAATCTTTTCACATCTTAACATGATTAGTTCCTTATACGACCTAATATGCCAATTATAGGTGCTTGAATTCCTATAAATTGTTTAGATGTGTATATAATAAGGTCTTAGAGGGCATTGAGACACCTAATTGAACATTTACATTTTGATTATGTAAACACCAGATTCAGCATATTTTCCTCGTATGTGATGGAACAGGTGCCAAAACAATAGATCAACTCAAAGAACAGTTAAGCGAATGGGGCATATTTCATAGATCAGGAATTTATGTAAATTGGTCTATCTTGTTATCGAAGTACATCTTTATTTGTTTTGCCTTTTATTTAAATGATAAAATGGGAAGAAGCTCAAATCCGAGAGCTCTCTTTGATAAAAATTTACTAGGAAGTTGTTTGGTGCCGATTTAGTTGTCAATCATGATTTAGGGATTCTACAATATTCTCCTATCCTTGTTGACTTGGAAATAGGGGTAAGCCCAACCATTTTAAAGGCTGGGACGATGCTTTCAGACCGAGAAATCATCCTTTTACGATATGATATTGACCTTAATGGGGGAATACACTAAATGCTCTAATTTTACGCTATAAGAAGAAAATGCCATAGCCATTGTCTTCGTGTGAGAAGTTCTTACAAGTCTTAATTTCACCGGAGCCCGACATGTCCATCGAAGCTGGCAATAGCCTGACATAGAAAGCTTGGGCATAACTATCGTGGTGAAAAATTTTGTTGCTCATGGTCTAATTGCGGTCTTTGATCAACTGATAGTTCACGACGGCAAAAGATCTATTTCATGTCGGACTGTTGCCCACTTTGTTGAACAAATGAGCTCCGGTTAATCAAATTTAAAGTTGAAAACATTTGTTAGGAAAGCTACATAAATTTAATGACCAGATTAGACAATTTAAAGGTCCCAAGGGCTTTGCCTGGCCCTTATAGGCAAGGCACACTGCTCCTATGGTTTTTTATTATGGATGATTGAAGTGCGCTACTTGACAATATATCGAATTACATTATCTCAATTTCTAATGGGTTTACTTCACACATATCAAAATGGGCTGAAAAAGTGCCATTAGAATGTGTAAAATACCATTGATTCCTCTAGATTTACCTCAAAAACAAAACCCTCCATCTACTTTTAAACCTAAAAAGTAAAAGGAAATTATTGATATTCGAGTAAAAGCAACCAACTGCAACATTCTCCCTTTGTTTTTTTCTAATGGGTTTACTTCACACATATCAAAATGGGCTGAAAAAGTGCCATTAGAATGTGTAAAATACCATTGATTCCTCTAGATTTACCTCAAAAACAAAACCCTCCATCTACTTTTAAACCTAAAAAGTAAAAGGAAATTATTGATATTCGAGTAAAAGCAACCAACTGCAACATTCTCCCTTTGTTTTTTTCCCTACCCGCCCTGTCCAAATCAAATGGTAACCAACATGGCCAAGCTTAGTCGACCTGATATGAAGTTATCTTATATTGAAATTCGTTTTGTAAAAGCACTATTGCTTTGGTTGAACTAGTGAAATATGTAAAGTAAGCTAACCACCTTTGCATAGTCCAAATAAATTCACGAGATCATTTACAATTGCATAAAAAAAAATGTATTCCATCGGAAAATAAATGATAAATAAACGGTTTTAATATGGGAAACGGAAGGGATCCAGTGCAGTTCTGCCGTGATTTGTCTCCTCGAGTGGTGGTTTTGCTTTTGAGGGCCAGCTATTCCTCCGATTGGCCCAGCAGTGCCCTCGCCTTCCTTATCCTCCCTCCATCATGGTCTCCGATCTAAAAAATTTGGTTCATTTTCGCTTTATTAAGCATTTTTAATCAATAATTTTTAAAATACCGATAAACTCGCGATGCGCATTATGAATAGTCGCTCTCTGAAATATTAGAGTATTTTCGAATCTAGTTACTTAATAATAGGCTAATCCATTTAAAATTCAATGGCGAAAGTAAAAATGTCAAAAGTTAAAATATTGTTCTAACTTTGAAAAATATTAATAGATTATATATAAAACCACGTGTCAATAATCTGGATGTTGTGAAAGTTATGTCGACATCGATGAGTTGTACTCACCTTCAACTACAAATATAACTTCGCACATTGATGTGACCGGCCAATCGTATATTCATCGTAAATTAATTTAATGAAATTAAAGACGGTTCTATCCAAAATATCATTTAAGAGACTTCGACTGCAAATACAACTATCGTCTAGCTTTATCCATGACCGGGACTCTATAAGTAAGCTCCGTGTTCGATCATTTTGCTTTGATGATGCTTTTAGACGCAGACATAATCGTTCTATGTGATGTCGTTGACTTCAATAGGGGAAATATACTCAATACTCTAATTTCACGCTAAAAAAAGACAATGTAGTAACCAGCGTCTTTGTGTGAGAAGTTCTCCCAAGTATTAATTTCACCGGAGCTGATTTGTCATTGAAGTTGGCAAGAGTCTGACGTAAAAGGCTTAGGCATAACTATTGTATTGAAAATTTTTGTTGCTTGCGGTGTAATTGCGGTCTTTGATTAATTGATAGATCCGATGGCAAAAGATCTTTTTCATTCGGATTCTTGCCCACTTAGTTGAACCCAGGAGCTCCAAATTTAGAGTCAGAAAGATTTATTAGAAAACGCATAAAAATTAATGACCTGCTTAGAAAAATTGAAGGTCCAAGGCTTTGCATGCCCTTATAGGCAAGGCACGCTATTTCTACTATTTCTTTTTGGGCCATCGAGGTGCGATACTTCATAACACATCGAATTACAAAATCTCAATTTCGCTCTTTTTACTTTTCAAATTGTGCAAATTTCTAATGGGTTTTACTTTATACACATCAAAATGGGTTGAAAAAGTGCCACCATAACATGTAAAATATCGTCGGTCTCTCTAGTTTTGCTGGAAAAACTAAATCCTCCATCTACTTTCCAACCTTCAAAAAAGTAGAGAGAAGATATCGATTTTCGAGTAAAAGTACCACTAGGTGACAATCTCCTTTTGTTTTTTTCCCATGCAGTGTCGACCCCATCCTCAAACATCAGAGGTAAGGGACCGAACTCCCTACATTTTAATTTTTGGATCATTGAGGTATACTACTTGACAATACATTGAATTACGTTATTGTTGACACCTAAATTATTTGTTTTTAATTAGGTTTCTTTTATTTTTATTTTGTCTTTTCAAAAAACCAGTAAAAACAAACAAAAAGAAAAAAACAGAAACAACAGCTCATTGGGGTTGGGCGCAAGGCCCAGCCCCCTTTTTCCCTTTCGCGTGGGCCCATAGGCCCATTTTCTTTCTTTTTTCTCGGCCCGGCCCGCACAACCTAACCCTTCCCCCTCCTTCTTTCCTTTTCCTTCCTTCTTCTTCTCTGTGCCTCTGTGCATCACGCGCAGCGGCCGGCGACGCGCTCAAGGGCAACCTATGGTAAAGAGGAATGGAGGTAGGCCGCCGAAGGAGAGGATGACACGGATGCGCCTTCAATGCGCGCCTTTAATGTTGATATGAGACGCCGGTTCAGCCGCGGGGGGTTTGGTCGGCGTGCGAGGGCCGGCGGCCGAACCTCCATCGACTGGCCTCCTCCTCGCCTATAAATAGAGGAGCACCTCCGTGTACGAAAGCACACAGCGAGCTCCGAGATCTTCCCACTGAGAGACTTCGGGGGAGGAATCGAAGAGCGAGCGAGAGAAAAATTGGGTCGCGAGCTCGGCCGACCTCCTACTGAGAGACTTCGGGGGAGGCCGCCGGCGAGCGAGTCCGAGGAGGTCAGATCCGGCCGGTGGAGGCTCGGATCTGGCCGTAGAGAGAGAGAGAAGAGGAGATCGGAGGAGGTCCCGTGCCCCGACGCCGGCACTGCCCCAGATCTTACCGTGCCGCCGTCCTCACGCCTCGCCGCTGTCGCCGTCCCCAACGTCGCAGCACTAGATCTCTGCCGAAGACATCCACCGCCGTGCTGCCCCCCTACCAACGAGCCTCGGTTGAAATTCCCGAAGCCGGTGAGCATCTCTGACCTCCCCTCGTCCGCCACCTCACTTCTGGGTTGGCCATCTCTGCTGTAGCCGCGTTGAAGCTGCTCCGCCGCCGCTCGGATGCTTCCCCCCCCCCCCCCCCCGGTCGCTCGTCACAGCCACTGGATCGTGAAGGCAGCAGCGGCTGCGAAAATCGGGTTAGCCGGGTCGAACGCGTGACCCGGCACCCTAGGGTTTCCATCAAATAGGTCGGGTCATCGGGCCGGGTTGTGCACGTGGGCCAAGTAGCCTTTGGGCTGAAGTTTTTATGAAAATGGGCCAAGAGCGGTTTGGGTTTTTAAAAAATGAGAGGAGAAAAAAAACCTGAGTCGGGCCCGCAACGCGGGCCCGTCCAGGTCTCGCGGGTCGCGATCCGGGTCGGTCCCAACCCGGGAACCCGACCCAATTCTTTTTTTTTTTTTAATATTGTTATAATATAATATAATATTTTTAAAATTAAAAATAATAATTTATTTTCCAGAAAAATAAAAAAAATAAAAAATATTCCATATTTTCCAAAAAATGCCAAAAATCCAAAAGAAAGCCAAAAATTCATGAAAAAGCCAAAAAAAAAATTCAGAAAAAAGCCAAAAAGACTTGTATTTTTCCAAAAATACCAAAAAAAATCCCAAAAAATCCATTTTGTGTCCAAAAAATTGAAAAAAAAACTCAAAATGTTTTTCCTCCAAAAAATGCATGGGAAATCCCTCGAACATCCAAAAAATCTTAGGGTTTAAACAAGATTAGGTACCGAAAGGGCATTAGTGATTAACTAGTGTAATCAAGTGCCCGATCCTAATTTCTCTAGTTGCGCAGGAGCGAGTATTTCTCCCGATACTTCGTTTGGGTTTCTAATCGACCCACCCCAAACAGATTAGTGGCGACTCCGTTTTAAATTTAATTTACAGGTTAAAAACTTGGACCATTAAATCGTGAATTGGTGGATTTGGGAGAGTCCGGGCATAACTAATTTCAGTCGAGCCATTAGCCTCCTTAGGCGCTCGTACCAATCGCGGGCGCCGAAAAAAAGAGGTCGCGACAGTTATCTTAATTTCACTTTTTTCACTTTTCAGATTATGTGAATTTCTAATGAATTTACTTTACACGCGTTAAAATAGGCTAAAAAAGTGCTCTTAGAATGTGAAAAATACTATCGGTACCTCTAGATTGCGGGTGAGTGTACTGGTGGGGGAGGGTGCTCTCACTTATAAAGCACATCCACATTGTGAAGTGGTCAACACGAATCTTTTGTAGATGGTCAAAGTCAAAGTCGTCTTAAATGACATTACCGATGCACAAAATTATTGTGGTGGGGTCACTTGGGTGTGGAAAATTCTTAGTGCCATAAAAATTTCCATGGAAAAATTTCCTCAAAACGTCTTGTGCACGCTATGCCTAATCATGTGCACAACACCCCTTTATCACGGCACTTACAACTCTTTTTTACAATTGACGAATATGACAGTCGTACATTCTTTAATTGCATTTATGTCGGTATTTGTAATTGAGCTAAAAATATTACGCTTTGTCGATGCCTCGCAACAAAGTATTTACCTAATGACAGTACTCCATTTTGCAAGTCAAATCTCATTTGCTAGTAAAGAGACTTAGTGAGCTATCAACAATTAGGAATTTCTTATGAAAAGCTAGTAATCTTTTTTTTTTATAGGATTACTAGGAATCTTCATTATTATTACAATATTTTAATATTAACTATGTATTTGTCCAGCAGTTTAAGTTTTTATAATAGTTGCCAGTAATCTCAGGAAACCTAACATCATATCGTAGTAAGAACTTTTGAGTTCAAATCTTTTCAAGCATCTATTTTTTGCTTCTCCAATGAAATAACTTCACACTTAATACTAGACAAAAAAAAATCATATTAAGCGTGATGGAGGGTGTTAGAATGTTTCAATATTCTCTCGCCCACTTCATTGAATGCACGAGCTCCAATTAACCAGATTTAGAGTCGGAAGATATAATTAGAAAAGCCATATCAACTAATGACTTGGTTAGACAAAATAAAGGTCCAAGGGCTTTGCACGGCCCTTATAGGTAAGGCATACTATTACTTTTTTTGGATCATCAAGGTGCATTATTTGATAACACATCAAATATAATTTTGATTCCACTCTTTTTACTTTTCAAATTGTGTAAATTTCTGATGGGTTTACTTTACACGCATTAGAATGGGCTAAAACGTGCAATTAAAATGTGTAACATACTGTTGGTCCCTCTAGTTTCGGCCGGAAAATAAAACCCTCCAACTCCTCTTGAACCTAGAAAAAAGTAGGGAGAAGATATCTCTTTTTGAGTAAAAGCACCAGTGGTGACATTCTTCTTTTATTTATTTTTGCCATGCGGACTGGCCTCATCCTCAAACCTCAAAGGTAGGCACAGAACTCCTTACCTCCTCTATCCAAATTGAATGGATAATCAATAAGGTCAAGTTTAATCGACCTGATATGAACTTATATAATATTGAAATCCATTTCATAAAAGCACTATCGATTCCATTGGATAAGTGAAATATATAAAGGAAGCTAACGATATTCACATATTCCAAATTAATTCGCAAGATCAAGTGCAATTGTGTGAAAGAAAATGGATTTCATCGGAAAATAAAAGATAAATAAATCGGTTCTAATATGGGGAAGCGAAAGGATCCAGCGCATTTCTACTGTGATTTGTCGCCTCGATCGGTGGCTTTGCTCTAGGGCCAGCTGTCCCTCCGATTGGCCCAGCACCACCCTCCCCGTCCTGATCCTCCCTCCATCATTGTCTCAGATCTAAAAAAAAATCGGTTCGTTTTCGTTTTATTAAGCATTTATAAGCAATCATTTTTTAATTACTACGGGCGCGCATGATAACCATTTTGTTCCAGAAATAGTTTCTGGAACAGAAATAAACTTTTCTATTTCTAGAAGAGTTTCTAAGAAAAAATAACCGTTTGATAATGATACAAAATTTCTACTCAAAAAATAGAAATTCGTTTAATAACGACACAAAATTTCTTCCTTTCGAACGGCGGCGGCGACGACTGACGACCTTTAATATAAAAAATAAAAATAAAAATGATTTAGTAACAAAAAAATAAAGAATAAAATAAAATAAAATAAAATAAATCATAAAAAATAAAATAAAAATATCATTTTATTTTAAAATAAAAATATCCTTAAAAATAAATTTATTTTATTTATTCTATTTTATTTTATTTTACGAATAAATTTATTTTAAAATGAATAAAAATAAAAAAAAATTATTTGGCAAAACACTCAAGGCAAATAAAAATAAATTTATTAAATTTATTTTTATTTATCATAAATAAATTATTTTAAATAAATTAAATAAATTTATTTTTAATAAACTAAAAATAAAATGATAAATAAAAATAATTTATTTATTTTTAATAAATTTTTAATAATTTTATTTTTATTTTTAAATGAATAAAATGAATATATTTATTTTTATTTTTAATAAAATGAGGAGAGGCGGATGAGGAGGAGGAGGTAGAGACGAGGAGATGAGGGAGGACTCACCGAAATTAGGGTTTAGTGGGAGAAATTATTTCTGATTTCTCTTCCAAAAATCAGAAGTAGAAAATTTCTATTTCTGATTTCTCTTCCAAATCAATTTCTGGAATATAAATCTATTCCAGAAATAGAAAAACTGAGTAGGTTTATCAAACATATTTCTATTCCAAAAACAGGTCTGGAATAGAAAAATTATTTCTGGAATAGAAAAATTATTTCTGGAACAGAAATTTTGGTTATCATGCACCCCCTAATAAACTGGAGCAGGGCATTGCGTTAGTGAGGAGCGTAGTGGGGCGAAGGGAAGCGAAGAGAGGAATGTAAAAGAAAAAGTGGAAACATAGGAGGCGGCACATTTTGCAATCTGGCATGGGATTGGGTTCGTTGATAGTGGAGGGGGTGCTTCCACTCATAAAGCCCTTTCTATACTATGAAGTGATCAACACGGGTCTTCTCTAGAAGGTCCAAGTCAAAGTATTCTTAAAATGACATTATTGAGACACATAATTTCCATGAAAGGGTCACTCAGGTATGTGGGGTCACTTAGGTGTAGAAAATCTTTAGACTCATTTATTTTATGAAAAATATTTTCTTACAAATGATTACTTACGTCGTTTATAAAAATGAATGAATAAAAAATATTTTCATCATTTGCGAAAATTTTTAGACCTAAATTGTTGTTAGTATTATTGACTGATTATTTCAAATGATACAAATGATTATTTTTGGTAAGAATGTTGGTTTTTAAGCTCAGTAATTTGTTGCTTCACCTTTGCTATTTCTTCCATCGGGTGCCATACAAATTTTAATGGAATAATCTTCTTGAAATGTCTTGCCGTGCTGACAACTCTATTTGACAATTGGCGAATTTGACTGTCCTAAAAATTCTTTAATTGCATTTTCTATCGGTCTTTGTTAATGGGCTAAAAAGAATACTCCTTGTCAATGACTTGCGACGAAGTACTTACATGGTGACGATACTCCATTTTGCAAGCCAAATTTCATTTGCCAGTAAAGAGACTTAGTGAGCTATCAACAATTAGGAATTTCTAATGACAAAGCTAGTAAGCTTTTTATAGGATTACCGGGAATTTTCATTATGATAAAAATAATAGCTTTTAAACTTGTCAAAATCTTTTCACTTCTTGGCATGATTAGTTACTTACATGATCTGATATGCTCGTTATGCTAGGTGCTCGGATCACTATAAATTATTTTTAATGTGCCAAGATCTTAAGGGGTGTTGGGGCACTAAATTGAACATTTATGTTTTGATTGTGTAAACACAAAATTCGGCATTTTTCCTCGCACGTGATGGAAAAGGTGCCGAAATAATGGATCGACTCAAAGGATAATTAAGCTAATGGAGGGTATTCCGCAGTTGGGGAATGTATGTAAATTGGGCTATCTCGTTATTGAAGTACATCTTTTATTTGCTTTTTTTTTTTTTCTAATGATAAAATGGGAAGAAGAGTGGATGTGAAGGCTCTCTATGATAATGATTTTGTAGGGAAGTTGCTCGGTGCCGATTTTGTAGTCAATCATGATTCATGATTTAGGGAGTTTACGATATTATGTGGCCCTTTTTGAGTTGGTATTAGGCGTGATCGTGATTTGCTCTGTGAGCTAAGTTTGTCTAGCTTTATTTATGACGGGGATTTTATGATTAAGCTTTTAGACCAAAAAATCATTCTTCTACGCGATGCTGTTAACTTTAATAGGGGAAAGATACTTCAGTTCTTACAAATATTAATTTCACCAGAGCCGATATGTCCACTGAAGCAGGGAAGATTCTGATGTGGAAAGCTTGGGCACGACGATTGTAGCGAAAAATTTCGTTCCTCGTGGTCTAGTAGCGGTCTTTGATCAATTGATGGTTCACGACGGCAAAAGGTCTTTTTTGTGTCAGCTCTTGCCCGCTTCGTCGAGCACATGAGCTCTGGTTAATCAAATTTAGAGCCGAAAAGATTCAGTTAAAGAAAGCTATATAAATTTAATGACCTAATTAGACAAATTAAAGGTCTAAGGGCTTTGCATGGCCATATAGACAAGGTACACCTATATATAGACAAGGTACACCTTGTATGTATATATACATACATATATATATACATATATGTATATACATATATACATATATATATACATATATGTATATACATATATACATATGTGTATATACATATATGTATATATGTATATATTAGACCTTTAATTGAGGTGTGCTACTTGACAATACTTCAAATTACATAATCTCAATTCTCCTCTTTTCACTCTTGAATTACGTAAATTTATGGAGAGTTTACTTTACATGCATTAAAAGGGACTGAAAAAGTGCCATTAAAATGTGCGAATCACCGTTCTCTTTCTACCTTTGCCCTAAAAAAGGAACCTCTTTCGACTTTTGAAAAGAAAAAAATTGCAGACGGACAATTTTAATATTCGAGTTAAAGTAAAAGAACCAGCGATAACATATTAACAACATCCCCTTCCTTTTTGGTCATCGCCAGCTTTTGCGGGTTGGCCCCACCGTCAAACAGAAGAGGCAAGGACCGTTTTAACCGACCTGGTAATCAACAAGGCCAATCTGAATTGATTGATATGAACTCATCTTAGATTGAAGTTCTTTTATTCAAAAGCATTATCGATCTCATTGGACAAGAGAAGCATATAAAGTAAGCTAACTATTTTCACATATTTCTAATAAATTCACGAGATCTTGTATATTTACGCAAAAGAAGATGTATTCCATCGGAAAATAAATGATGAATAAATCAATTCCAAAATGGTAAAAAGAAGGGATCCGGTGCATTTCTGCCATGATTTGTCGCCTCAAGTGGTGGTTTTTGGCTTTGAGGGCCAGCTGTTCCTCCAATTGGCCCCGCACCACTCGTCCTCCTTATCCTCCGTCATTGTCTCCGATCTAAAAAAATCGGTTCTTTTTCATTTTATTATGCATTTTTAATCAATAATTTTTTCAATTACTAATATACTCGCGATGCACATTATGAAAATTAATTGCTCTCTTAAACATTACAGTATTTTCGCATCTAGTTACTTAATAAAAGCTCATTTGTTTAAAATTCAGCGGCCAAAATAAAGAATACGTCGACAGTTAAAATATTGTTCTAACTCTAAAAAATATAAGCAAATTATATGTAATTCACGTGTCAACAATTGTTAAGTTGTGAATATTCGGATTTAATAAAAGTCAAAGTGCATTTATTGCAAGATTTTAATAATGTGCGAGTCAATCCTTTGGTTCTCTTGATTATCCTAGGTTTTCATGCGCAAAAATCATTACATGAACGTTCAACCTAAAATGTTAAGGTAAGTTAACCAGAATCACTCTTTAAGATTGAACAGCACACCAAACATATGAGTCGAAACGAAATTTGCAAGAGAAATTTCAAACGTTGTTTATGTACTAAGATACTGTATACAAATACACTAAGATATAAGACACAAATAAAATAAGAGACGGTTCAAATCACAAAAGGAAAAAAAAGAATATGATCCCACCATTAAAAAGAAAATATAGAGCAAGGTACGGTCTTAAAGCATACTGGCTGGAAGGCCCAATATCTGGATGGACCAGGCACAGCAAGAGGCTATGGAGAAAGAAAGCATGAAAAAAAAACTCTTGGTAATTGATTTTCACTCATAGAGAAAGAGCATAGTTAAAAGAGGTTCCCAAGTTAACTGATTTGAGGACCAAGGTTCAGTAGCAACTTACCATGTCCAAATCGATCCTTCAACTACAAATATAACTTCACACATTGATGCGACCAACCGATGGTACATACATCGTAAATTAATTTGATGAAACATAAAATTAAGGATGTTCTATCCAAATTATCATTTTAAGGGACTCGGACTCTATTACATAGATATGTTTTTTTTTTTTTTTTTGGTCGAAAGCGAAGGAAACTAGATTAACGTAGAGAAACCATTACATCCGGCGGCGATAGCATCCGCGCAAATAAGGTCTGCCAACTGAAAAGGGGGAAAAACAGTCCAACATTGGACAGAGGAAAAAGGATCATAGGCCTTGGCAGCCCAATCAGCAGCAACATTGGCCTCCCTCCGGCAGTGCCCTAGCGAGAGATTAGGGAAATTGGAGAGTAAAGAAGCGGCTTCGAGAAAGAGGGACCGAGCTTCCCATGGCGGCTTGCGGCGAGCTTTGAGGACGTCAACCACAATTTGGCTATCAGATTCAAGAACAATCTGAGCATCTGAGAAGGCCTGGCGCTGGAGATGTTTTAGGGAGAAGGACACCGCTTGGATCTCAGCTTGAAGGGCAGACAAAGCAGGGAAGCACCTGGAAAAGCCATCGGTAAGTTTTCCTTGATGGTCTCTGCATATACAGGCCATTGTACCTTCTCTTGATCCAATCTGATACGACCCATCTACATTAACCTTCAAGGAACCGGGATCTGGAGGCCTCCAAAGAGATCCCCTGTTTAGAAAGGAGCGACCCTTTGGCGTTAGCGATGAAGATAGCAGACGAGTAACATGGGAATCCGCAAGAGCAGCCTCAGCCACCCGAGTCGGCCGAATACGTTCTTGCCGGAAAATGAAGCCATTCCGTGCTCGCCAAATCTGCCAAAGAACCGAAGCCAAAGTCTCCAAACCAGGTACAAAAGCTCGAGATTTTACTAGCTGGACTATCCAGTCATCAATTCTGTGAATTTGCAATGGAGATATTTGAATATGAATACTTGGGTGCATCCATACCTGCTTAGTCCATGGACATAACAAAAATAAATGTTCAAGGGTTTCCGAAGTATCGTGATCACAAAGGAGACAGCAGGGGTTAGTGATAATATGTCTCTGAAACAAATTAGCCCTTGTAGCAAGAGCATTTTGACAGATTGACCATAGAAATGCTTGAATTTTTGGGGGGGATCGCATTTTCCATATTCTGTGCCATAACCAGCTGGGATTCTGATAAGATGAGGAAGAGGTATTGACTGGCTGTTGTGTTGCTGTTGTTGTGAAAGAATGATAGGCAGATTTAATAGAGAAATGGCCATCTTTAGTGGCAGTCCAGATTAGCTGATCAACTGTAGATAGCGGTCGGAGAGGGATGTTTGTGATCTGCTCTATAATCGGAGTGTCAAAATACTTGTGTAGCAGGCTGGCATTCCAGGTGGCGGTGGATTGATCAATAAGATCAGCCACCAAAGAGGGTTCTTCTCGGTTTGAAGGGCCAGGTAATATTCCAATAGAGAGCCACGGATCACCACGAATCCTAATTGATGTACCATCACCTACAGACCAACGTATGTTGGGTAGTATAGCATCCCGACCCGTGAGAAGACTCTGCCAGCCCCAAGATGGGCGAGAGCCTTTGCCAGCATACAGAAAAGATTTGGAATGAAAATATAAGCCTTTAAAAACTTTACTCCAAAGAGATGAAGGTTGATTAAGTAAACGCCAAGCCTACTTGGCCAACGTAGCTCTATTAAACTGAATAAGATCTCGAAAACCTAAACCTCCATCTGCTTTCCGTTTTTTCAGAACATCCCAACTTCTCCAATGTATTCCAGATTTATTTCTGTCATTCTGCCACCAGAATCTAGCTATACTTCTTTCAATAGATCTACAAATGGACATAGGCAACTTGAAAGTAGACATTGCGTACTGAGGAATAGCTTGAATAACAGTTTTGAGTAGGATTTCTTTCCCACCCTTTGAGATCAAATTGGCTTTCCAGCTCTCCAACTTAGAATGAACTCGGCTTAATATCCAGGAGAACATATCCTTTTTCGAACGTCCCCAATCTGACGGTATCCCTAAGTACTTCCCACATTTGTTTATAATAGGAACCCGAAGCTCTGAAGCCAAATTCTGCTGCAAACTGAGGGGGCAATCTTTTGCACAGTAAATACCTGATTTATTTCGGTTAATTTCCTGCCCTGTTGCAATACAATACTGCTGTAGTATATTTGATAGATTTTGACATTCAGTAATAGTGCCATGAAGAAAGAAAATGGCATCATCCGCAAAAAACAAATGCGTTAAGGAAGGGCACCACCTATTAAGTTTAATTCCTGTGATATGATCAAGATCAACAGCTTTCTTAATAAGTGTAGAAAGGAGATTAGCCAACAAGATAAACAGGTTAGGGGAAAGAGGATCCCCTTGTCTTAGTCCTCGAGAAGGGTGGAAATAAGTGTAGAAAAGAGAGGTTTTATAGCTCTTTGTTTTAGTCAAGCCGTAGACCCATCCAAATAGGTCCAAAACTCATTTAATAACCCAAAATTATTGAAATGGGTTATAAATGGATCACATCAATTTTCGCGGGCCATCCATAATGGGTTTACAAAATGAAAATGCCGAAATAAGTGGGTTGTAAATGGGTTCAAACAACTTCTTAACCTATGTCCAATGAAAGGCCTGGCTCAGTCTTGTGACTCGTGTTCATCTTCTTCTTCACTGAAACCGAAACAAGCGAGCAAGCCACGGAGAGAGATACTAAGGAGAAGAAGCCATGCCAGCTCTGCAACAGCCTCGCAACCATTGTACCACAAGTCGGACAAAGCGAACCTCTGCTGGGACTGCAATTCCAGATTCCACGGCGTGAACATCCTTGTCACCAGGCACTCAAGGAATCTCCTCTGTCACTCGTGCCAGAGCCCCATGCCATGGAACGCGTCAAGGCCGAGGCTCGTGCCGACGGTACACGTCCACTTTGGACCTGCGAAGAATAGGAAGCCCATCTCTCAGTTCTTCTTCATTTTCGTCTTTATATTCACTGTCCCATGTTAATGAGGAGCTCCAAGAGGTATCGCAACCGTTGAATTTGGTTGTAGTCCAAGAACTAGGTCGAGTTGGTCGAATGGATTTAATTAGTAAAATTTGAAAAAATTTATGATTTAATTAGTAAGAATGAAAGGCTTAAAACTAAATTGATAAAAGCACAATAAGTTTAAAACTTTTTAAAACCTCCTCCTCTGGATCCGGCGATGGAATCTGCCAACATGGTGTTACCACCACTAACTATTTTCTAGCATGGATTTTGGTTTCCATTTATTTACCGACATGGTTTACTTTTTCCTTTTTCAAATGTTGACTCTCTCAGTCTCTCTCTCCTTCCCTAACAGATTCTTCTTCTTCTTCCTTAGATCCTACTAAACTGAAAACTCACAAAATTTACCAACCACAACAGTAAAAAAAAATTATGATTTGCACCCCCTCACAACCACCAATTAAGTGGCCATGGTCGCCAGCTCGAAGCTTGATTGGTTGTGGCCTCGAATTTCGTGGCTTGAAAAGATCTTTGCAGCAGTGATGGCATCGAGCTCAAACTCCAAGCAGCCGCAAGCTTAAATCAGGCGGCCAGAGTCTCAAGCTTGAGTAGCCATGGCATCCGCAAGCTTGAGCATGACTGACCTCAACGGCTGCAAGCTTAGAGCTTGATTTGGCACCTATGGTCGTCCTAATGGAGTCCCATCTCTCTCTCTCTCTCTCTCTCTCTCAATTATATTTTTTCTTGTATTGCTTGATGCGTTGCCAATTTGGTGGCAGATAAATTGAGCAAGTCATAGCACAACACATGTATAATCATGTTCGTGTCAATAACGAATAGTCTATGTCGGCGAAAAGCGACCTTCAAAAGAAAATTTGTAACCCAAGGAGCGCTCTTTTTTATTTTTATTTTTAAAAAAAATAGAGCAATAATTTGTGAAAAGAAGAAAAACCAGTGGGAGAATGAATTTGATTTTTGAGTAAATAATAATGACCAAAAGGGATATTATTCATTTATTTATTTATTTCCCGGTGCTAGCTTTTGCTGTCCCCCCCCCCCCCCCCTTCATGCCTAAGAGGTATGGATCGGGCACCGCATCTCCCAGGTCCAAATGTGACGTAGCTATTTAGGCAAAGCTTAAGCCGGAGCAATATATTGGATTCATTTTTGTTGTGGAAGTATGCAAAGCAAGTTATGTATCTTGACCCAAAAAAAAAAAAAAAAGCTATATATCTCAACATATTCCAAGTAAATTCTTGAGACAAACAGTGGTGGTGTAAAAGAGAATGCATTGCAAATGAAGCGAAATGTAGATGAGAAAAGGACGTGATGTGCCATCCTCATCCCGTCCCAGCACATACCAAAACCAGCCTACTAATTTACCAAAATCAAGAGTTAGATAAAAGCCGCTATGACCACTTAGCCATGGTGAGGGGATGGGTAGGTCGAAATATCAGTTTCTTTCTTGTGCATTGCGGCACACATGAAAAATCCTAACAAATCCCCCACGAATTCGCCATACTCCCACGCCATCTCCGGGAATCGCAGCCACACACTGGCGCCCCACTCTCTCCTTCCTCTCTCTCTCTCTCTCTCTCCCCTTCTTTTTTTGTATTCTTTTTCTCGACTTTTGATGGAGAACCACGGGACGATAAGGTGTACACAGCACGTAATAGCGTTGGGGAGGTTCGGGTCGATCAGATCTTTCAATTCTTTATTTCTTTATTTTTTTCAGAAAATAAAAAAGAGAAAGGGAAACGATTTTCCAATATGGGAAAAAGGGGAAGAGAAGGAGGATCCACAACAGAACAATTCGGCCATGATTTGTTGTATCGAGGGGTGGTGGGCTTTTTGCCTTTAGGGGCAGCTGTTCCTCCCTCCTATCTATTGGGCCCAACACCACCACTTTCCCCTCCCCTTCCTTATCCCCTGCAATCATTGTTTTTTTTGTCTCCCATCACTACTAAAACGATTCGTATTAATTTATATTTACTTAAGCAAATTTGATAAACATAATTTAAATTACTAATACACTTGCGCTATGCATTGTAAAAATTAATCTCTCCGTTAAACATTATGGTAATTTCGATTCAGGGATCATATTGAAAGTTCTTGTGCGGGAGTAGTTGCTATAAATTATAATTTTGATTCTCTTAATTATCTTAAGTTTTCGTGGGCAAAAATCATTTTGTGAACATCCAACCTCAAAATATAAGTTAAGTTGACCACAAATCACTCCAACAGACCGAACGCGCGCGTCAAGGCTACAAGCCCGAAACGAAATTTGCATGAGAAATTCCAACACTGATTATATCCTAAGAAGCTACATAATAAGACAAAAGACGCAAGAAAATTAAAAGACTTCCCAAATTAAGAATAAAAAATAAAAAATATGGTCCCACTGTTAAAAAAAAAAAATCGAGAGCAAAGTAATGCCTTTTGGGTGAACTGGCTAGAAGGCCCAACTTGCGAATGAACCGGGCTCAGCAAGAGGCCAATTTTAAAAGAAGGCATGAGAAGAAAATTCCTGGTAATCGGTTTTCACTTTTAAAGAGCATGGCCGAAACTAAATTATTAATTGTTTTGAGGACCAAGATTGAGCAGAAACTTACGGTATGGAGATCAATGAATTCTACCAACCTTCGACTATTAATATAACTTCGTATATTGATATGACCCACCACTTGTACAAATATCCTAAGTTGATTTAATGAAACATAATATTAAGCACGTTTTACCCAAAGATTTGTTCTTAACATAGAAAAAACAGTGGATCTTATACACAGATTTCTGTGTTGATTCTTCGGAACATAGTTCATCAGCAGATTAATCTATTAACGGCTTTGATTGAATCAGTTAAGGCCAGTCTTCCCTTATAATTCTTCACGGACAAATAAAAGTAACGCACACGGGAAAATGAAAAGATATCTATAGAGGTTAATGGCACTTGCTCCATTTTTTACATCTGTTTTTTCGCTTCTTCTTTATTTAGAGCCACGTGCTTGACAGATCATATTCTTCACCTTCACCATTCAACTGATATGTAATTGCACCAAGAAACAAGAAGAGAAGACATTGGAAAAACAAGCTTTCATAAGGAAAATGACATTTCAAACTGGCCTATTGACATTTTTATTAATTGAGTTTACAATACTAGTTTACAAAGATAACTCTTCAAATAATTTCATTGTCCATGAATTTTGATGGCCTTCTACTTTGGCTTCTCTGTCCACTCGATTACTCTTCTCTCTAGCATTCTCACACCTCTCGCGAGCCATTTGGGCCTTCCCATTTCAAATGCAATATATGTTATCGAAATCCCAATTACGATTCCCGATGCATAGCCCATCCACATTGTTTTCTGTTTGAACCAACTCTCATGCCCTTCACAATCGAAAGTTGATGAGGACGATGGCGAAGGAGATTGAGCACCGCCGAGGCATGCTTTTGGCAATGGAGTTCCACATAAGCCCGGATTCCCACTAAACAAGTCACTTAAAAATGTGTTCAATTGCTTATCTTGTGGAATTCTACCAATGAGTTGGTTCTTCGAGAGGTTTAAGTACCCAAGGAATGCCAAATCTCCCAATTTTCCAAGGATTACCCCACTAAGCTTGTTTGAAGAAAGATCAAGCCATCCAAGATTAGTCAAGTTCCCCAGAGTCAATGGGATGGAACCTATAAGATGGTTATGAGAAAGGTTGAGCCCTACGAGAAAGTGAAGATGTCCAATAACTTTAGGGATTTGTCCTTGGAAAGAGTTGTGCGACAAGTCAATAATTGTGAGGAAGGTCAAGATCTTCACTAGCTTTTATTCTAGCCCTTTCATGGTTAGGGTCACAGAATTTTCATATAATTTTGATTGAGTACTCTGTTTCCCAAGATATTGTGTCATATATAATGATTTGTCTTGCGTATTTTTGCCAATCACAATGGCTCTAAGGCTCATTATCAAGTTGGCTGATAAAGGACCGCTAAAGTTATTGTTGGAGAGATCCAAAATATGCAACTTGAGAAAGAGATGTTCTCCCCTGGGTATATTTAAAAGACCCTTCAAATTGTTTAACCTCAAAATGAGAACTCTTAACTCGGGGAGCGTTCCCAACCATCTTGGGAATGTATCCTCTATCTGATTGTCACTGAGATCCAGAACTTCCATATGGCTACATTTGACAAGCGAACGGGGCAATGTGCCTTCAAAATGATTTTGACTCAAGTCAAGAGTTGTCAAGCTGCTTCTTGAAGAAAACGATTGAGGAATTGTGCCCTCAAGGTAATTCATTTGCAAGTTCAAAACTAATAGAACGGTGCTAAGATTTGTTAAGCATCGAGGCAAGCTACCTGTTAAGTTGTTGTTGGACAAGTCAATGATCTCGAGCTTGGTGAAATTGCATATTGATGAAGGGATTTTTCCTGTCATGTTGTTACTTGCAATAGCATAATAAAATGTGACAGGTGATGGAAGTGGAATTGCCCCTTCAAACTTATTGCTGGACAAATCTATAATAGCCAATGAGGTGTTTGAGAAAAACTCCATGGGCCACCGTCCAATGAAATTGTTGTTGGAAATAACTAAAACTTGAAGAGCAGGAAAGGAGAGTCCAAACGCAATGAGGTTGATCCCTCCATGAAATTTGTTTGATTGCATGTCAAGGAAAGACAGTTGCGGTGCTTCCAGCCAATGTGGGAAGATATCATTGAACTCATTGTGACTGAGAACTAGTATTGACAAGTTCATGCATTTGACTAAAGACTGCGGTAATGGTCCTTGTAATTTATTGCCGCTCAAGTCTAGAAGAATGAGATTGGTTATATTATCAAAACATGATGGCATATTCCCAGAGAAACTATTATTGGACAAATCTAAACCATAGAGTGACCTAAACTGACAAATCAATGAGGGGATCTCACCCGTGAAACCATTGTTGGAGAGTGGTCCATAGAATGAGTTGTTCTCAATGGATATATACCGCAAGCTCTTTCGGTGCAACCATTGTATACCTCCCTCTAGAAGGTTACCAGTAAGATCCAATATTTCCAATGTATCATGGCCTATTTCCGAAAACCACATCGGGATCTCCCCACTAATCCTATTTAAAGAGAGGTCTAGCCATGTTAATTTTTTCAATGAATTCAAGAAATAGGGAAACTTGGTCAAGTTGCAAGACGATAACGCCAACTGTTCAAGCTTTGGGAATGTATACTTGAGTGTATCATAACTTAGATTTAGTTCCAGAGAAACAAAAAGCTTTTGAAGATTTTTAAGCTTTGTAAATAATTAAAAATCTACAATCCCACTAAAGCTATTCCTAGTAATCCACAAAACTTGGAGTTGGTTGAGATTCCACATTGACGAAGGGATGTGTCCTGTGAATCTGCAATAGCTAAGATCTAAAATTGTTAAATTCTTCAAGTTACCAATTGAATTGGGTATTTCTCTTGAAATGCTTGTACTCCAGAGATTCAGAGACTCAAGAGGACTAGTCCAATTGGATTGGGGAAGAATCCCAAACAAGTTATCATTGTCTGCTATATTGAGAGTAGTGAGGCTTGGTAATCGAAAAACAGTATCTGGAAATAACTCCCCTAAGGAACAAGAACCAACTTTTAGATATGTCAAAGAAGAAGATAAATTTGCAAAGGACTTTGGTGAAACCATGGACATGTCTACATCATTAAGAACAAGCTTCCTCAATGTTTTTAGATTTTGAACAAGCATTGCAAAGGCCGAATTTTCCAACCTAAGATAAGAGAACGAATATATGGTGGAAATATAATTGTAAGAGAGATCGAGTGGCACCAACTTGGAGAGGCGAGAGATTTCACTGGGAATGGTACCCAAAAAGTGCGAATAAGAGAGATTTAGATGAGTCAATTTTGCAAATGCACTCATATTAGGTGAAATGTGTGAGCCAGCAAAGTTATTACCGGAAAGGTTGAGGCTTCGAAGATGGCGAAGGAGAAAGAGGGAGCTATTGGATTGGAGAATGCCATGAAGCCTACTGCAAGTAAGATCGAGACTGATGACGTTATCGGTGGCACCGTCACAAGTAAGACCGTCCCACGAGCAGCAATCCACAACATTGTCCCATGAGTTTGTCTTTGGATAAGACACGACATGGCCATATCGATCATAATAGTCTGATGCCTTGCTATCAAGCACGAAGGAATTCTTAAAATGGAGCAAGGCATCGTGTTGGTCAGGAGGGCAAAAGGGCAAAGCAAAGGGAAGGGTATAATGTAAGAAAAAGTGGAAACAGAGGAGGCAGAGAATGTGATGCCACCCCATTTTGCAATTTAGCATGGATGTGAGTTTATTGGTGGAGGAGGAGGGTGCTTCCACTTATAAAGCCCTTTTGTATTGAGAAGTGATCAACACCGGTCTTCTCTATAAGGTCAAAGTCAAAGTTTTCTCAAAATGACATTATTGGGACACATAATTTCCATAGTGATGATCTTCGGCGTGTGGAAAATTCTTAGTGCCATAGAAATTTCCATGGAAAGATCTTGTTGAAACATCTTGTGCGCGCGATATCTTGCCACGCATACAACACCCAATGTCACGGCACCCACAAATCTACATGACAATTGACAAATTTGACCAGTTTAAATTCTTTAATTGCATTTTTTTCTGTATTGTAGATGACCTAAAAATAATATGCTTTGCTGAGAAAGTAGTACCTGATCACAGTGCTCCATTTTGCAAGTCGAATCTCATTTGCCAGTAAAAAGACTTAGGAAGATTTCTAACCAATAATTAGTAATTCCTTCTTATGACAAACCCAGTAAGCTTTTTACAGGATTACTAAGGAAATCTTCATTACAATGAAATTATAACTTTCAAAGCCTGTCGAAATCTTTTCACATCTTCACATGATTAGTTACTTACATGTCCTAATATGCCAATTATACTAGGTGTTTGAATTCTTGTCAATTGTTTAAACGCGTACATAATAAGGTCTTAGAGGGTGTTGGGGCACCAAATTGAACATTTATGTTTTGATTATTTAAACACAAAATTCGGCATATTTTTCTCCTATGTGATAGAAAATGTGCCAAAACAATGGATCAACTCAAAAAATAATTAAGTCAATAGAGGCATTTTATAGATCAGGAATTTACGTAGAGTGAGCTATCTCGTTATCGATGTACATCTTTTTCTTGCTTTGTCTTTTATTATTGATAAAAAGGGGAGAAGCCGGGATCTGAGACGTCTCTTTGATAAAATTTTACAGGGAAGGTGTTTGGTGCTTATTTGGTTGTCAATCAAGATTCGGGGATTTAGGCATGAGCCTTATTATTATTAAGGTTCGAGATGCTATGAATGTCCGTCTAGCTTAATTCAGGGATTAAGCATTTGTTCGATGGTTGTGTCGAAGCTTTTAGTCCAAGAAATCATCCTCTCTACACGATGCTGATGAATTTAATAGGGGAACACAATAAGTTCTTACAAGTATTACTTTTGCCGGAGTTGATATGTCTATCGAAGGTGAAAAGAGTCTGACGTGGAAAGCTTGTACGTAACAATCATATTGAAAAAATTTTGTTGCCCGTGGTCTAGTTGCAGTCTTTGATCAATTGATAGTTCACGACGGCAAAAGATCTTTTTTCTTCTTGCCCACTTCGTTGAACACAAGAGTTCCAAGTAACCAAATTTAGAGTCAGAAAAATTTAATTGGAAAAGCAATATAAATTTGATGACTTGACTATACAAATTAAAGGTCCAAAAACTTTGTATGGCTCATAGAGGCAAGGTACACTATTTCTATATTTTTTTTATGTCATCGAGGTGTGTTGCATGACAACACATTTAATTATATTATCTCAATTCCTTTTCACTTTTCAAATTGTGTAAATTTTTAATGGGTTTACTTTACACGCATCAAAACAAGATGACCAAGTGCCATCTGAACATGTAAAATGCCATTGGTCCCTCTAGAATGTGAGAGAGTTTATTGGTGGTGGAGGGGTGCTTCCACTTTTAAAGCCCATCAATATTGTCAAGTGATCAACACGAGTCTTCTCTAGAAAGTCAAAGTCCTCTTAGAATGATATTATTGGGACACAGAATGTCTATGGTGGGATCACTTGGGTGCGGAAAATTCTTAGTGCCATAAAAATTTCCATGGAAAAATATTCTTGAAATGTCTCGTGCACGCTATGTCTTGCTATGTGTACAACACCCTATTATCACTGCACTAATAATAAGTCTATTTGACATTTGACGAATTTGACTGTCTTAAAAATGCTTTGATTGCATTTTCTTGTCGGTATTTGTAAATGAGCTAAAAATAATACGCTCTATCGATGCCTCGTGACAAAGTATTCCTAAAGACAGTGCTCCATTTTGCAAGTCAAATCTCATTTGCCGGCAAAGAGAGATTTCTAATCGATAATTAGTAATTCCTTATGACAACGCCAATAAGCTTTTTATAGGATTACTGTGAAATCTTCATTACTATTAAAATATTTAAATATTATATTACGTTTTCATCTAACGGTTTAAGCTTTTAGAACAGTTAAAAATGATCTCATGAAACATCATACGATATTAAAGCAAGAAGTTCCAAGTTCGAATCTTTTTAGATTCGTATTTTTTGCCTCCCCAATAATATATCTCCACTCTTTATCTAACAATGTAAGCTTTTTGAACAGTTATTAGTAATCCCATACAATCTCATAATTATGATAAAATTATAACTTTTAAACCTGTCAAAATATTTTCACTTCTTCAAATGATTAGTTACTTACATGACCTAATATGCTCGTCATACTAGGTGTTTGGATTACTGTAAATTGTTTCAACGCATATATAATAGGGTCTTAGAGGGTACCGGAGCACTAGATTGAACATTACGTTTTGATTGGGTAAACATAAAACTCGGCATATTTTCCTCGTATGTGATGGATTAGGTGCTGAAACAATGGATCAACTTAAAGGATAAATAAGCTTGGGCTATCTCGTAATCGAAGTACATCTTCAATTTTTTTTTTTAATATGACAAAATAGGACTTTGATAAGATTTTGCAGAGGAGTTGTTTGGTGCCGATTTTGTAGTAAATCATGATTTAGGGATTTTACGATATTCTGTGGACCTAGTTGAGTTGGAATTAGGCGTGATCGTCATCGTTTTAAAGGTTGGAGACCCAATGGTTGCTCGTGAACTATGTTCGTCTAGCTTTATCCATTACGGGGACTCTATAATTAAGCTTTTAGACCAAGAAATCATCCTTCCACGTGATGCTGTTAACTTTAATTGGGGAAATTCAGTAAGTTCTTGCAAGTATTAATTTCACCGGGGCCGATGTATCCATTCAAGCGGACAAGAGTCAAACATGGACAGCTGGGGCGCGACGATCGAAGTAAAAAATTTCATTGCTCATGGTCTACTTGCGGTCTGTGATTGATGGTTCACGACGGCAAAAGATCTTTTTTGCGTTGGGCTCTTGCCCACTTCGTTGAACACGTGAGCTGCGGTTAATCAAATTTAGAGTCGGAAAGATTTAATTAGGAAAGCCATATAAATTTAATGATTTGATTAGACAAATTAAAGATCTAAAGGTTTTGCATGGCCCATATAGGCAAGACACTCTATTTTTATTCTTCTTGGTCATCAAGGTGCATTACATGACAACACATCGAATTACATTATCTAAAAAATTCCACTTTTTTTCACTTTTCAAATCGTGAAAATTTCTGATGGGTTTACTTTTTCTTTTTTGTCTATCTTACTCAACCTATTTTCACACTTTTGCCCTGCCTTTTTGTAGAGCGTAGGAGTCAAACCTTATATTTGAAACTAAACATCTCTACCCCCAACCCCTTGAGAAGTTGGGAAATCGAACTCCCCACCTCCCCCTTCTCATGTGCGAAGGGTGACCACTGAGAAAACCGGGTATTTAAGGATGCGTATGATAAAATTTTTGTTTCTCGATTTCTCTGTTTCTCTGTTCCCCGAAACAGGTTTGGAACAGAAATCCGTTTGGTAACGCAATTTGATTTCTCTATTTTTGAAACATATTTCTATTATAGAAATAGAGAAATCAAAAAAATCAGAAGTTGAAATTTTTAATTTCTCAGTTTCTAAAATAGAAATAGAATTTTTTTTTTTTGGTAAGGTAAAAATAGAAATGATTTTTTCTTTTCTCCATTTGGGCATCCTTCTTCGTTCACGGGCTTTTCTATTTGGGCGTTGCTTCTCCTTCTCCTCTCAACGCTTCAACCAAACCCTAGCGCCGTCAACTCCCAACAACTTGTCCATCCTCGCCGTCGACTTTGAATCCATCCTTCTTGCCACTGTTGACTTCGACGCCATCGCCATCCTCTTGCCGGTCAGATCGTTGCTCATCTTGCCGTCGCCGTCCTCAGTCCGTCCAATTTGCTCCGGTCGTCCCATCGGACTCGCCTCCTCCGTCCGCATCACCGTTCGGATTTGGATTGCGCCTTCCTTCCTCTCCGATTCGAGGTCTTCCCTCTCTCTCTCTCTCTCTCTCTCTCTCTCTCTCTCTCTCTCTCTCTCTCTCTCTCTCTCTCTCTCTCTCTATGCGCAATTTGTTTGTTCTGTTTTCCTTGGTTGGGGTTTCACTGTTCTTGGCCGTTCTTGCGCCAAGCTTGATCGATGTGTGCTGTGCTGCTATATGGTGTTTCCGAGTTGCGCATTGTTTGTTTTGTTTTCCTTGGTTGGGGTTTCGTTGTTCTTGGCCGTTCTTGCCCCCCCCCCCCCCGATTCGAGGCGATCGCAGAGGGATCCTCAGATTGTGAAAGCCCAATGGCTTGGATTGGATTGGGTTGTGGTTGTGTCACTTGGGGGGTTCGGCATGTGTCGGCGTGGTTAGTGAATTGGTTTTGATGGGAACGCTTTGGTTCAAGTGTGACCATTTCTATTATTGTGTTCTGAGTAATTGTGTTCTTGTGTTCGATATTTCCTTTCCTGGCAAGATGGATAAGAACTTTTCCCTATATGGAGATCCATAGTACTTGTCTGAACCTACGCAGGATGAGCTTGCAAACGAAACATTGACCGAGGAGGAAAACCAAATAAATACGCTTAGGAAAATCATTGCCAATAAAATGGCAAGAGATAATAATATGCCGGAAATTCCATGAAATTGTATTTTCACATTTTGTAATGTATTAGTATTATTTCGACTATTATTTTTTTGCATTTGAGGATTTCCTATATTGTTTTAGTATTATTTGGACTATTATTTTGTATTTGAGGATTTTATATGTTGTTATCTAATCAATTTCTATTCCTAGAAATAGAAATTTTATTCGGTTATCAAACGGATTTCTGTTCCAGAAATAGAAATTTTGAGTCGTTATCAAACAGGTTTCTTTGCTCAGAAACTTGTCTGGGGAATAGAAATTGAGAAATCAATTTCTGGAACAGAAATTTTGTCATGCGCGCCCTAATGGGTTTACTTTACACACATTAGAATTGGCTAAAAAAATCGGTTCCTCTAGTTTTGCCCAAAAACAAAACCCTCTATCTACTTTTGAACATAGAAAAAAAAAGTTAGGGAAGATATTACTTTTCAAGGAAAAGCATCAACGGCAATATATACTCCTTATAATTTTTTTGCCATGCAAGCCAGCCCCATCCTCAAATCTCAAAGGTAGGGACCGAACTCCCTTCCCCCTATGTCCAAATCGAATGAGTAACCAACAAGCCTAAGCTTAATTGATTTGATATGAACTTATCTTAAATCGAAATTCATTTCCTAAAAGCATCATCGATCTTGTTGGGCAAGTGATGCATGTAAAGTAAGCTAAATTATCTTCACATTTACAAAGCAAATTCACGAGATCAACTACAATTGCGCAAAAGAAAATGTATTCCGTCAGAAAAATAAAAGATAAATAAATCAATTCCAATATGGGGAAAAAGAAGAGATCCGGTGAATTTCTAACGTGATTTGTCGCCTCGAGTGGTGGCTTTCCTTTAAGGGCCAACTGTCCCTCCGATTGGCCCCGCACGTCCCTCGCCCTCCTCGTCCGACCTCCATCATTGTCTCCGATCTAAAAAAATCAGTTCATTTTCGTTTTATTAAGCACTTTTAATCAGTAATTATTAATCAATAATTTTTAAAAATTACAACATATTTGCGCTTAGTTATTTAATAAAAGGCTTATCTATTTAAAATTCAACAGCAAAAGCAAATAATATGTCAAAAGTTAAAATATTATTCTTAACTTAAAAAAAAAATGAACAGATTATATATATAGCCACGTGTCAATAATTTGTATGTTGTGAAAGTTTTAGGCGTTTTGGATAGAACAAAAGTCAAAGCACGTTTACTACGATATTTTAATAATGTAGGAGTCAATCCTTTGATTCTCTTGATTATCTTAGGTTTTCGTGTGTATAGATCATTAAATTAACATCCAATTTAAAAGGCTAAGGTAAGTTAACCAAAATCACTCTTTCAGATTGAATGCACACATCAAATGTATGAGCTGAAACGAAATTTGCTAGAGAAATTCCAATACTAAGATACCATATATGAATACAATCATATAAGATGTGATTAAAACAAGAGATAGTCCAAATTAACAAGGAAAGAAAAAAGGGAAAATCACACAAATGGTTCATGAACTTTAGCTCAGCGTACAACGTGGTTTGTTGAACTTTTAACTTCTTCAATATGGTCCACAAACTTTCAATTTATTCAATGTGGTCCATGGAGTTTTGGTACATGTTCAACTTAGTCTCTAAACCATACAGAATGACCAATGTTGTCCGAACCTTGAATTGATAGAATGACAACATTGAACATTTTCTTACAATTCATGGACTAAATTGAACATCTACCCAAAATCCAAGAATCAAATTGAACAAAATGAAAATTTATGGAGCATATTGTACATTGGACTAAAGTTTAGGGACAATTTATGTCATTATCTCAAAAAAAAAAAAAATGGTCCCACCGAAAAGCAACTATAGAACAAGGAATGGTCTCAAAGTATACTGGCTGGAAGGCCCAACAAGTGGATGGGCCATGCTTCGCAAGAGGCCTATTGGAGAAAGAAGGCATGAAAATAAAACTCTTGGTAATTTATTTTCACTCATAAAGAAAGAGCATTAATTAAAGATGGTTCTGAATTGTTTTGAGGACCAAGGTTCAACAGAAACTTACCATATCGAAATCGACGAATTGTACTCACTTTCGAATACGAATATAACTCCACACGTTGATGTGACCAACCAATCGTACATATTTTGTGAGTTAATTTGATGAAACATAATATTCGTTTCTACCCAAATTTCTTTTTCAGAGACTAGGTTCTATTACATAGATCTGTTGAAGTGAGATCAGAGTGCAAAGAAAGCATTCTTTATATTCTAAAAGCATTCTTTATATTCTACTAGGAGTGATGATGGGGTATCGTGAGAATTCTTGTGCTGGAGATGGAGAATGATCTTTCGCATGGCGGTATTGGGCTTGGACTTGGCGTAAGACTGAACTTTGAATAAAGGACGCTGATTGATTTGGCTGTGTAGGGGCCTGGATTTGCCTCGATTGGTTGCCTCCTCTGAGAGCCCATTTCGCTCATTTTCTCCATCTGCTCGCCGTAGCAGATACCGGCACCTCTCTCTAGAGATGATTCCGGTACCCTGGACATGGATGTTGTTGCGGAAACCCCTTTCTTACGCTCCATGGTCATTATTCGCCACCTTATTGGTCGTCGAAGCCCAAGCCACCATAGACGCTAGGGATTTGCAAAACTTGGAGCAGCTAATGTTTCCTCCGCTGTAATCTACAAGCCTATACATGTTCCTGTTAAATGTTGTTTTTGGCCTTTTCGCTCTTGCTTATATGCCTGTAATCTCTCTTTTTCCCCCTTGGAAAGAATCCCATAATCGCAATTTAAACCCTTGTCTGCATTTGCATAGACACACAAACCACAACAGCACATACTGTCTCTAGTTTATGAACCATGTATGTACATATGAACATACATGTATAGGATTCTCGAGTCCCGGTAGGACAAACTTAACATCAGTCTCAGTAAGCATAGCCCCAGCTGCAAGATTTGTATATGAAGGGCCAGGCAGAGGAAAGTCCTACACTTGTGGCGGTGTTCTGTCTTTTCTCCCTTCTTTGGAGTAAGTCATTCTTTATGTCTTTGGTGGAAGAGATGATGCAATCAATCTCACTGAATACACATTATTTTTCAATGTAGTATGCTCGTTCCTCAATTACCAACTTTTTCTAGAAGCGAAAGTCGCTTATCTTCTCTCAAAACTCAATTAATTTAACCCCCGAAGTCCATGGTTCCACTTAATATGAGTAGTTAAGGTTAAGATAATGAGCTGGATCTGAACCTCAACATGCACGTACTAAACCATGACGACCTTTGTGAATAGACAAAGACACGCTACTAACAATTTTAGGTACCTAATCATCATATTTCAAGAGCATATATGAAAAGGATCGACCTGCTCTTGCTTCGCAAAGTCACACTCCAAGCGGTGGAGGCTGTGAAGCTTGAACTCACCTTCGAATTATATTGTTTTGGAGATTGACTCAAATGGCTGATCTATACATTATTTTTATGGTATGTATAGATTCATCATAAGTTCATGTACCCAAATGCTTTGTCTTGAGAACGGGATCGTCATCGCATGAGCAACGTGTTATGTTTGAAGTCCATTCGCCAAATATGCAGATTGCATTGATCTTATGTATGGTACGATCCAAATTGATCTAAAGATCCTTAACAGACATGTAATCTATAAGTGTAATTTGCAGTTGTGCGGTATGTAACATCTTTTCTTTTTTTTGTCCTCCAGCAGACTTTCCTAACAGAGATATGGCAAAAATCAACCTTTCACTCGGTGACAAATCAACTTCTATATAAATCATGCTCAACGTATCTAGGTAAATGAGTTACGGGTAGGACCTATACTTAGCTCTAGAGATGGAGGTAGATGGGATTAAATCGGGATTGACACCAACTTGCCATCAGATTTCGAACCCCAAGATGCTTTTGATGTACCCATTATGAAAATTCTATACGATTTAGAATGGGTTTAAGGTCTAATCGGCACGCCTCTGAAAGCCTGTAACAATCTAGTTATTCTCCCATTATGCTTTTGAGGTTTAATCGGCACGCCTCTGAAAACAAAAATCATTTCTTTTCCTCCGGTCCACATTAGATTATATGAGAAATCATATATAATACATGAATAATTATGTTCTTACTTACTCTCCCGAACTCGTTCCACCGCCATCACAAGTTGTTCTCCCATCTCTTTCCAAACCGCTGCTTGCGTCCCACGCGCTCAGATCCAAAAAGGGTTCACCAGTTGTCTGAATTTTTCACCGGACCATGGCTTTGACCATTGCTTGTGCGACTTAATCCAACCGCGCCTCACCAGACGAAAGGAACATTTGGTAAGGTTGAACACGCAAAAGCAGTGACAAGTCGAGAGTCATTCAATCTCCACCCGCTTCGAATTGAAAATTCTGTCAAATGGGTTTTCGGCTTTACTCCGTCAAATCAAAACCCCCACGAAGTGGGTACCTAAACGTAGCCTCGGAACTCCAAAATTCGAGCAATTCGTAATATTTACATATCGCGATGGACTGCCACGATATCATTTACTCGATCAAATACGTTCTATTTCGTTATTCATATAAAAAATCACAACAGACAAGAGCGTGTACATGTATAGTAATATACAAGAGACTTTTTCCGTTTCAGTGGGTATCCTGAGAACTCTTAGCGAGCATGCCTGATAAGCAGAGCGTTACTCTTATTACTACCCGAGCAAAATAATTAATGCTTTCCCATAAAAACCAGATTGATGATCCAATCCCTGGAAAGTTATTGTTTTTTTTTTGTCATCACCGCAGGTTCCTTTTTAGGACGCACGCTTGAGCTCGTTTGTGGTTTTGAGCCCAAATTTTTTTCTTCTTTTCTGTTAATCATATCAAGGCAAGTACCAAAGGGGCTCGCATATTATATAACTCACATAAATACCCGCCGCGAGAGAGAGAGAGAGGAGAGAGAGGAAGGGAGAGATGCCGCCCCTGCATGAACGCCGCCGCCATGTTCGCGTTTCTCGGCCGCCGCCGCTCTGCCCTCCTTCTCCTTCTCCTCCTCCTCCTCCTATTCGTCACGCTCGTGGCCGCCTCTCATTCTCAGTCTCGGCCTCCGGACTGTGGCGAGGCCCTCGCGAAGAGCCTCCTCTACTTCGAGGCGCAGCGCTCCGGCCATCTGCCCCACAACCAGCGCATCGCCTGGCGCGACCACTCCGGCCTCACCGATGGCCTCGAGCAAGGGGTTCGTCCTGATTCATTTCAACCAATGCCATCGGATCTTCTTTCCATCTTTTTTTCTCTTCTCGATTTCCTTTCCATGTGGGTCGTGCATTGAATAAATATCCTTGACGGGGTCCCGTGTTTGGAATGCGAAGGTGGACCTGGTCGGAGGATACTACGACGCCGGCGACAACGGCAAGTTCGGCCTCCCGATGGCGTTCACCGTCACAATGCTGTCGTGGGGGGTGATCGAGTACGGCCGACAGATCGCCGGCGCCGGCGAGCTGGCGCGCGCGCTCGAGGCCATCAAGTGGGGCACCGATTACTTCATCAAAGCCCACACCCACCCCAACGTCCTCTGGGCTCAGGTATCACATATTTTGTCTCCCCTATTTCTTTTCATAATTTCTCCTTCTTCTTTTTCCAATAAATTGTGGCAGCTTGTCGGAATGTCTATGAATCGAGTCGATTACGACCATGAAATTCTCTAAATAGCGGAAAAAGAAGAATCGATAGCTGCATTCATATGATGAGCCAATTTAGGCAGATTTTGTCCATTGAATGCCAGATTTTGCAAGCGTGTTAATTAATCGTGTTCAAGTGAATTGGTTAATGACCGGTTTTTCCAGTTGAATGCTGAGTTGTTGATGTTGGTGCTGGCCCTTCGGAGCCGATCCGGCGAGTTCCGGGACGTCGTCGGGCGCCGCAGCGGCTCCGCTCGGAATCATGCTGCGCGAGAGATGGAGAGGGAAAGGGAGGTTTGGGCGGATGGATTGGATTGGAGAGGAAAGAGCAAGACGCGGGCCGGAGCTGCAGTCGCCTCTTTGGGGAAGCTCCCTGTTATCGCTCCTTCATCTCGGTGAAGGAGATGGGGATGGGATTTATGTTGGTTTCTTTTTGCGTTCTGGGCTTTACGTGTTTTTCGTTTCTTTTGGCCTTCTCTGGTTTCGTGGGTCGGGGTTGGTGGAGAGAGAGAGAGAGGGAGATGGCTTAAATTTGTTTTCTTTAGGTGGAGAGTTCTTCTTTCTTTTCTTTATTTTAAAAAATATATATAATAATTTTCGATTTCTTTTTATTTGGGAGGGGGGGGGGGGGCTTAAATCTGTTTTCTTTAGGTGGAGGGTTCTTCTTTCTTTTCTTTATTTAAAAAAAAATGTTATAAGTTTCGATTTTTTTTGGGGAGGGGATTTCTATGGTTGAGAAATTGGCCCCTTTATTTTTTTCTTTTCGGTCGAAATTTGGCCCCCCTCCCCCTTTCGTTGTAACGGAACCGGCTCTCCTACTTGGCTCGGTTCTCTTCTCTCTGCCGTCGTCCTTAGCGTCTCCCTCGCCTGTCCCCACCAACCTACTCCTCCGACCGCTTTCCTTTTCCTTTCTTCGTTTATTCCTTTAAAAAAAAAAAATTTTATTTCGTGAAGTTGGTTTTATCTTTTATCTATTTATTTTCGTGTTTTTTGGTTCCTTCCACTCCTTTTCCGACAACGCCGAAAGAGTTTCTGAATTTTTTTTTTGGGAGATCTTTAAAAATTTGTCCTCATTTCTTCTACTTCTCTCTCTTTCCCAAACGAAGTATTATGATAATATTTTGCAATGCGTGTCTCAATAAATCAATGGGTGTTATTTGTAGGATTGTCATGTTATGATTTGTTCGAATTAACTTTTGTTTTTAACATTCTGCTTTTTTTCCACATATTGCAAGAGTAAGTAATTTGATTTTTTATTTTACATATATTTGCATGTACAATTTTTTTATAACTCTCATATGATATTTGAAGTATTTGACAAAAAAGTAAAAAATTTCTCTCTGCTTTTGAACAAAACACAAATGCACTAACAAAATTCTAATAGACTCAAGAGCAATTTTTGCTACAACACTTTATTTTGCCATTAAACTTACATCAATATATCAAGTATCTATAACAAAGTTGCTACAAAATAGATTGGTCCCATGAACACGATACCAAGGCTAACCCATATAAATCCAAGTAAAGCTAAGGACATTAGTTTGAACATGGTGTCAATGCCTTGGAACAAAAACATAAAAATTATATATACATATATAAGTGCGATAATTCACTTTACTATTTTGGGTAGACCAAAGATTGTGAACATAACCATTTATTTTAAATTCGATAACTAAAGCAGGTAACTTTCCCTGTTTTTCATGATCTATAAGTATTTCAACTTTCTCAATAATATGACATCTCCCCTTCGATCTATTTATTTAGTCGGAGGCCGAATCTCTATTAGTAGAAAAAAATATTAATTGTTTAATTCGATTTCTTTGAAGAGAAATTTATACCAATCGTGTTACTTTCTTTTCTTTTTTTTATAATATTCTCTCGTGGATTTAATTAGATTTTATCGACTATTTTCTTCCTCTAAAGATTAGGCTTAATCTTTTAAGTTCAAAGGAATTGAGGAAAACGGATTAGTGGTGTCGGAGATGGATTTAAGGAATTAAACATCCCTAAGGTTCACTCCTGTTATCAATTCGAACAAGATGGTTGCAATTTGTAATCCATTTTGCCGCTCTAATGCAAAGGAAAAGAATAAAAGAGGAAAATGAAAAATGAAAATTCCTCAATCCCGCCAAAAGAGTGGGCCCCACAGATCCCTGACTTGCCAACCCACGGACCCCACGAGGGCCCACCATTCATATTACATAACCCCCTCCCTCCCGCCTCTCTCTCCCCCCTCGGTCATGATGATTATTACTTTGAGGAACATGATGCGCGCAACGAAATTCATACTGACCACAATATACGATGAGATCTCGTCAAAGGGGATGAATCAGATGATACCTTCTCTTCTACTAGAAAAAGATTATGGCAAAATGTCTTTCATGTTTGAATTTGTCGATTTATTCTCGAAAAATTTCGAACACATCCTGAACTTATAAAAATCCATAATTAATATTCAAATAGTCTCGCAACTTAATATAGAAAACGCTTTCCAAACTTTAAACCCTGTTAAGTTTTGAAAGACCAGTTATATACTCTCTTAGACTTGCCCTACCCCAATCTCCCCATCAAATTAGTTAGGCTTTGTTTGGTGAATTGAATATAATGTTGTATAAGAATACAACCACTAAGGAAATCTACGATATGGGCAAAGGAATAAGGAAAGAAAAACAGGAAAGAAAAAATCAAGCCAAATCATGGAAGGAATAGAGGGAAGGAGAGGGAAGGTGGCCGCTGCTATGAATGATGACCACCACCGCAGTGATTGCCATTTCAAGAGTACCCTGGTGACAGTGGTCAATGTTATTCGACAAGCTCAATGACCACTTTGTTCATTATGTCTCTCCCTTTCTATTCGTGATCTATTAGTGTCGATCACTCATGCTGGTCACGTGACCACCTTACCCAGGTTGTGTGATCTTGTGCAGTCGTTGCTTGATCTTGTTGAGGTCGATCACGCAACTGCCACAACGCCCGACCAACCTAAAATATGAGATTTTGTCGTTTATGGCACGTTTGATAACCATTTTATTCTCGGAAACAATTTCTTGTCAAAAATTATTATTATTTTATTCTATTCATGAGAATAATTTTTAAGCATTTTAAGCTGTTTGGTTATTGTTCAAAATTTTTATTCCAAGAATATAATTGCATTTAGTACCATTCTGAAAATTTCTAATCCAAATAATTTTTTGTATAATTTTTTAATAATTTTATTACTTTTTTTTTTTACTTTTCAATTTTGTTCTAAATCTACTCCCAGGAATAAAAAAATAGAAATTTATTTCCGAGAACAAAAATTTTTCCAAACGAATTTCTGTTCCAAATCTACTCCATAAATTTTTACTATTTGGCAGTTGCCAAATGCGCCCTTAGGCAACCTTTTACCTATTTCTTGTGCTCAATCACTTCATACATGAAATGTAGTCTTGAAATCAATAGTGGTAGCCACATAGGTGTCGCGTGAGCGAAGGTGGTCACACTGGGCTTGGGGACCGATGTGAACACAACTAGGATCCATGCCTTAGTTTTTTTTGTTGACATCTAAAAAGGAAAATTACATTATACATTCAATCAGTCATAACCAGTATACACCGCTAATTTGAATAATATATAGTCATATAATATTGGAACATTTATTAGGCTATAGATAGGTTATTAGACCTCCTATCTCATTCATATCCTATTTGGTGAAATTGTCTAGACAATAAAATATAGCCTTAACACTTTTTAAAATTCATTGCCATCTCCATGAGAGGATTATAATATACCTGTCAATTACATGAATTTCATGTGAAATTTACATGACCACCTTTGTTAAATCAAAAGCCAAATTTCAATGTAGATGAGTACTTTCAAAGAATAATACATGGATAATTGGTATTTATCGCATGATTGGTTAGAGGCTCGATTGTGTGAGCATTGATAATACGTGGAAGATGGAATTCACCGGTGGGAGTGGAAGCTACAGCTCTTCTCCTTGCGAATCTGTCAAGTCTCTCGACATCCATAATATGATTTTTGAAAGTGATTGCAAGGTGCTAAGTGATACCATTCGATAAAAAAGAGTATTTGTCACTAGAGTATTTTTTTTGGTAAAGTTGTCACTAGAGTATTCGTCCTTTCATCTTGGACATTTGCTCCCTACTTGCTATCAAGGATGGAGTATTTCATGGGCCCGTAGACCTCAAAATAGCATTGTTCACGAGCTCACAAAGTAGGCATTCCATCATATAAAAACTATATTTTCTTTTCTTTTTAATAAATCTCCCATCTAAAGTAATAAAAAAAAAAATGCAACGTTAGTTGAGCAGTCTTTACTTTAATATGTTCACATAGGTAGTAACTCTTCTTTCTGATATTCTCATTACTTTGTCGGAATGGGAGGTTTCCTTTAGAAAAGAGAAAGGGACACTTGCATTCACATCTCACACTTAAGAAGACAATATCTATATATTTATTTATTTATACAAATAGAACCGGGTTAACCGCGGAGAATCAGGTCACGCATTACCGGGGACAAAGAGCGGGATCTATGGGCCGTCTCCCTAACTCAAATTACTCGCCACGGAGAATCATACGCCTTCCAAACACAAGAGGCAAAAAAAAAGAAAAAAGAGGCCCCCTTTAATTCCCAGCCTACCGACACGTGTCCGCTCTCCCCGTCCCGAAAGCTGCCGGCTCTGCGGTTTTCTTGACTGGGGGGAGACCGGTTGGCAGATGGAATTCGTCCTTTTCTCTTCGTTATGTTGCGACGGAATCCTACCTACACTGCTCCAAAACACTTCTTAAACAAAAGGGATATGTTCAGCATAAGTTCTAAAACTTGTCAAGAAAGTGCAATTGAGTCTTAAAACTTACAAAAAGTGCAATCAAGTCCTAAAACTTGTCAAGTTGGTTCAATTCAGTCCTAAAGTTAACCCGTCAAAAAAGTTAACGGAATTGCTGACGTGGCGCTGACATAATATTTTAAATGAATTTTTTATTATATATATGGCTTTTTAAAATTATTTTTTAGGGATAATACTCTAAAAAACCCCAAACTGGTACACTTGTGACAAATTTACCCCAAACTATTTTTTTGACCACCAAAAACCCCAAACTAGTATACTTTTGACAAATTTATCCCAAACTGGTACACTTGTGACAAATTTACCCTATGTTAGTTTTCGTTAAATTTTATTCTCAAATTATTAAGTTAAATGACACGTGACAGTTAATCAGTATACCAATTTAGGATTTTACGTTCCGTTTGTCACAGTATACAATTTTTATGATTTTTTTGTAGTATTAATCCAATTTAGCATAGGGTATATTTGTCACAAATTTACCAGTTTAGGGTTTTTTGCAGTCGAATAAATTAGTTTGGGGTAAATTTGTCATAAATGTACAAGTTTAGGATTTTTTATAATCAGTCGGGGTAAATTTGTCACAAATTTACCAATTTGGGGTTTTTCATGGTCAAAAAAATAGTTTGGGGTAAATTTGTCACAAGTGTACCAGTTTAGGGTTTTTCAAGGTATTATCCCTATTTTTTAATCAAAATATTTAAAAATAAGATAAAAAAAATAAAAAGGAAAAGCTAAATTTATTTTAAAAAAACAAAACTATTAAAAATAAAAATAAAAAAGGCTGCCGGTGGAGCTTCCGCGACCGCCCATCGGCGGAGGGGCCAGCGACGGCCGTCGAAGGGGACGGTGATGGTCGCCGGCCCTGGGCGGGGTGGCCGGCCCTCGCCTGGGCAAGGTCTCGTCGGCCCCAGGTGAGGGCCGGCCACCCCCGCTAGGTCGGGCGAGGACGCCCAGATTTGGGCATGCCGCCCCCCGCGAGGGCCGGCGAGGCCTCGCGGGGGGCCTGCGACCATCGGCCTGGGGTCGGCGATGCTCGCCTAGATCTGAGCTAGCAGGCGTCGTCCGACGAGGCGCTATCGGACGGGTCTGAGGGGGAGGAGCAGCCGCAGCTCGACGAGCCGGCCAACGAGGAGGACGAGGAGGAGCTCGAGGCTGTCGCCCGCTCCACCAGCTCCACCGACGAGGACGACGCCGCCCCCGCCGTCGACGACGACAAGAATGGCGAGGCCGAGGAGGAGGAGGACCATGAGGTTCGGTTGCTCGGCGCCCAGATCTGGGCGAGCATCGCCGACCCCAGGCGAGGGCCGGCGAGGCCTCGCCCAGGGCGGGCGGTGGTCGCCGGCCCCCGCGAGGGCTGGCGAGACCTCGCCCGCCCTGGGTGAAGACCGGCCACCTGCCCAGGGCCGGCGACCGTCACCGGCCCGTCCGGCGGCCGTCGCCGGCCCGGCCCCTCCGGCGATGGGTGGCGGTAGAAGTCCACCGGTAGCCATTTTTTATTAATAGTTTTATTTTTTAAATAAATTTAGCTTTTTTTTTAGTTTTTTATCTTATTTTTAAAGATTTTGAATAAAAAATAATTTTAAAAAGCCATATATATAATAAAAAATTCATTTAAAATATTATGTCAGCGCCACGTCAGCAATTCCGTTAACTTTTTTGACGGTGTTAATTTTAGAACCGAATTGAACCAACTTGACAAGTTTTAGGACTTGATTGCACTTTTTGTAAGTTTTAGGACTCAATTGCACTTTCTTGACAAGTTTTAGGACTTCTGCTGAACATATCCCTAAACAAAACGAATTAAATGAAAAACACGTTTTTTCGATATTTCTCGCGGTATATAATAACATAAAAAAATTATAATTTATTATTGATATGGTAATGGGCCATATTCAGGATGGGGTACCTGGTTGGCGAGTAAAGCCAACAATCGGAGGCCGGCCAATTTTAAAATACACGCGTCAGAACTCTAGCATGGTTTGGGAGGCCGTGCATTCGGCTTTTCGTTTCACGAAACACTTAGGACGCGCACGATAAAATTTCTACTTCACTATTTCTTTGTTTCTCTGTTCCCCGTAACAGATTTGGAATAGAAATCCGTTTGGTAACGCAATTTGATTTTTCTATTTCTAAAACAGATTTCTATTCCAGAAATAGATTTGAAGAAAAAAATCAGAAACTAAAATTTTTAAATTCTCAATTTCTATTTAAAAAATTGATAAGTTAAAAATTTTAGCTAGAAATCAATTTCTATTTCAGAAATTTTGTCATGCGCGCCTTTGTTTCCTGCATCTCGTGTCCTTTTCCTTCTCTTTTTTATTTTAATGAGCTCGTAATTTACTGGGTCATAGTTAAAATAGAAATTGTAGAAGAAAGTGATTGGTTCCCATCCTTTTCTTTTTACTAGTTTTCGAGGTGTATATAATAAGGTCTTCTAGGGCGTGAAGGCGCCGGACCGAACATTTCCTTTGTGATGGCATAATTCTTAGAAGAGATAAAAACACAAAAAATGCATAAATTTTGGCCCAATGGGCAATTTGGCCATTGAATTTGAAATTTATTCAATGTGGTTCATGAAATTTATCCTAACGTGTAATATAATTCTTAAACTTTTAATTTGTTCAATGTAACCATTGGACTTTTGATACATGTTTAATGTAGTCCAATTTTATGAAAATATTCAATATTATTATTCAATTAATTGAAGATGAGGGATAATACTAAACATTTTCACATAGTCCAAGGACTGAACGGAACATGTATAAAAAATTCATGAGCGAAAGTTTAAAGATCACATTATACATTGAGGTAAATTTCATTGATTATATTGAATAAATTAAAAGTTCAGACAACAAATTGCACATTAATTCAAGATTTAAGGACCATTTGTGCCATTTTTCTTCATAAAAAAGATGGCGAAAAGTTGGGTTGACCAAAAATTAATTAAGTTAATGGGGTATTTCATACGTCAAGAAAATATGTAAAGTGGATTATCTTGTTATCAAAGTAAATCTATTTATTTGCTTTGATTCTTTTCCTAATTGAAAAAGGGAAGAAGCCTAAATCTCAAACTGCCCTTCAATTGAATTTTTGCAGGGAAGGTGTTTGGTCCCGATTTTTGTTGTTAGTCATGATGTGGGGACTTCACGATATAATACTGCGACCCCTCTGTTGAGTTGGAGGATCAGGCATGATCCTTAATCATTTTAAAGGCCGCAGACACGATGATTGCTCACGTAGCTTTTATCCATGACCGGGACCTGGATGATTAAGCATTGTGTTCAATGGTTTTTGCTTTGACGATGCTTTTGGACCAGCAAATAATACTTGTACGTGATGCTATTTGACTTCAATAGGGGAAATACATCGAATTGCTCTAATTTCACGCTAAGAGAAGGAAATTGCCCGCAATCATCATCTTTGTGTGTGAAGTTCTTACAAGTATTAATTTCGCTAGGAGTCTAATGTGAAAAGCTTGGGACCAATGACTATAATGAAATATTCCGTTACCCGTGGTCTAGTTGCAATCTTTGCTCAATTCAAATTGCGTAGATCTTTGACCAATTTACCTTACGTGCATTAGAGCGGGTTTTCTTTTTCTTGTATGGAACTTACCGACATGGCCTTAATGCCATTAACTCTTTCTTAGCATGATTTTTTGTTTCCTTTGATATGTCGATGTGGTTTTCTTTTTCTTTTTTTGAATGTCTATCTGTCTCTCTCTCCCCCTTACAAAATGTTTCTTCTTCTTCTTCTTCTTCTTCCTTAAATCCTACTAAATCAAAAACTCACAAGATTTACCAACCACAAAAAAAAAAAAAAAAAATTATGATTTGTACCCCTCTTGACCACCAATTAAGTGGTCATGCCCTCGAATTTCGTGACTCAAAAAGATACTGCAAACCTAACTGCATCAAGCTCAAAGTTCAAGTTGCCATGGCCATTGTTAGCTCAAATCAAGCGGCCATGGTCACAAGCTTGAGTGGCCATGGCATCCGCAAACTTGAGCATGAATGGCTCTAATGGCCACGGGCTTAGAGTTGGAGTTGGCAGCTATGGGCGTCGCAATGGACTCCCATCTCTCTCTCAATTTTTATTTTTTCTTATATTGTTGGATGCAGTGCCAATTTAGTGCTACATAAATTGAGCAACTTATAGCATGATAGGTGTATAACCGTGTACGTGTCAACAGCCTATGTCAACAAAAATCGATCTTCAAAAGGAAAAGTGTAACCCATGGAATGCTCGATGTTTTTAGAAAGTATAAGTCGAGGAATGCACGATGGTTTTTAAAAAGTAGAGTGACGTTTTGTTGAAAGAAGGAAGAAAAACTGTAGTAGAATAAATAATAATGACCCAATGTAACATTACCCATTTATTTATTTATTTATTGCAAATGGTATCTTTTACTGGTCGGCCCCACCCTTCAAGCCTAAGAGGTAGGGATCGAACACCACACCTCCCTATCCAAATGGGACGGTAGCAAATTAGGTGAAGCTTAAGCTGACGGATGTAAACTCATCTTTAATCCACTTTTGCTGTGGAAATATTCTTTTCATGGATCTCGTTACACAAGAGTAAATTATGCAAAGCAAGCTCTATATTTTAAACATATTCCAAGTAAATTCATGAGACAAACAGTGATGGTGGTGGTGTAAAAGGGAAGGCACTGCAAATGGAGCGAAATCTGGTCAAGAAAAGGATGTGACGTGCCATCCTCATCCCAATCCCAGCATCACCAAAACCAGTCCACATATTCACTAAATCAAAACAGAGATAAAAGCCATTATGATTGGCCATGGCGAGTGGGGTGGGTAGGTCGAAATACCCAGTTTCTTTCTTGAGCATCGCGGCGCACTGGAAGAACCCTAACAAATCCCCCATGAATTTGCGAACCTCCCATGCCATTTCTGGGAATCGCAGCCACACAGTCGCCCCCTTCCTTTCTCTCTCTCTTTCCTTCCTTTTCTTCTTTTTCTCGGCTTTTGATGGAGAGAACGGCGGGATGATTAGATGTACACGTCACGCAATAGCGTCGGGGAGGTTCGGGTCGGTCGGATCTTTTAATTCTTTAATCCTTTTTCTATTTTATCTTTTCAGAAATTAAAAAGAGAAAGAGAAACGATTTTCCAATATGGCAGAAAAGGGGGAAGAAGAGGAGGATCGAGACCAGTGCAACGCAACCATGATTCGACGCATTGAGTGGTGGTAGGTTTTCAGCCTTTAGGGGGCCGGTTGTTCCCGCATCGGGCCCAGCATCGCCCTCCCGCCCTACCGTTCCTTATCCCCTCAATTATTGTATTTTTATTTTTATTTTGGTGAAAGTAAGAAGAATATATCGGGGTAAGGTTAAACTGTACAACCAACCGGCTTCAAAAATTTGCACTCAAAATGAACATGTTCATTATGAGTGGAAGGAAGCCAAGAAAAAAACCAAGAGGCAATCGAGAACACTCAAAAGAGCGAACGACAGACCGAAACCCAGAGACGACCTAGTAACCAACAAGACGCCTAACCGGCCCATGATTAGAGGAAGAGAAGATAATGGGGTCCAAATCCCACGAATGCTGCAACCTCTTGTTTCTGGCGGAGTCCTCAACATCTTTGAAGGTAGTAGCCTTATCTTCAACGACCTTGAGGAGATGCCTCTTCATGGTCAGAACAGAAGCGATTCCCCCTTGAAAAGCATATTGTTCATGTTCTTCCAAATAATGTGACAGAGCGCACCAAAGGAAAAACGGGCAATACATTTGTGAAACTCCTTACTCGAAAGTAGAGTGATAACCCAACTAAGAGTCTCCTCCCAAGTCCTATTGGTTCAGGGTAGATTGCACTTAGTAGCCCAAAAGAAAGCAATACTCGAAGTAATGGCTCGTATTCATTTAAAATTTATTTGAGCAAATTTAATAAACAATTTTTAAATTACTAATCACTTGCGGTAGATATCATACAAATTAATCTCTTGATTAAATATTACGGTATTTTCGAATCAAGGATCTCACCAAAAGCAACTGTGTGGGAGTAGTTGCTATTAAACAAAAATCCGGTTCTCTTGATTATCTTAAGTTTTCATGGACCAAAACCATGATGTGAACATTCGGCCTCGAAATATAAGCCAAGCTGACCACAACTCACTCCATTGGATCGAACACGCACATCAAAACTACTAGCTTCAACACCACTTATATACTAAGATACTATATATTAAGATAAAATATGTGAGCAAAATAAGAGCCTTCCCAAATTTAAAAAGGAAAAAATATGGTTGCACCGTAAAATAAAGAAAAAACCTCGAAAGCGAAGTAATGCCGCAAAGTGAGCTGGGTGGAAGGCCCAACTTACAAGTGGACCGGGCTTAGCAAGAGGCCTATGTTCAAAGAAGGCATGAGAATAAATAAACTCATGCTAATTGATTTTCACTCCTAAAAAGAGCATGGCCAAAGATGTTTCTAAAAGTTTATTGTTTTGAAGACCATGGTTTAGTATACACCCACGCTATGGAGATTGATGAATTTTGCTAACCTTTGACTATTCATGTAACTTCATATGTTGACGAGGCCCACCACTCGTACAACTATCCCAAATTTATTTAAAGAAATATAATATTAAGTAGGTTCCACCCAAAGATTTACTCTTTGAATAGAAAAAATAGTTGATAATACACAAATTTCAGGGTTGATCCTTCAAGACATAATTCTTTGGCATATTGATATTAACTAACTTTGACTGAATGAGTGAAAGGTAGTCTTCACTTCTAATTCTTCATGGACATATAAAGTTATGCACACGGGAATGTGGAAAAGATATCTTTAGAGATTAATGGCACTTGGTTCATTTTCTTCTTTTGTGTTTTACTTCTTCTTTATCTAAAGCCACGTGATTGACTGATCATATTATTCATCTTCTCAATTCAACCGATATAAAATTGCACTAAGAAATGTGGAGAAAGGACATTAGAAACAAACCTTCATAAGGGAAATGATATTTCAAGCTGTCCCAGTGACATCTCTATTAACTAAATTTACATTGCTAGTTTACAAAGATAGATTCCTCAAACAATTTCATTGTCCATGAAATTTGATGGCCTTTCATTTTGACTTCTCTATCCACTCGACTGCTCTATTCTCCAGCATCCTCACACCTTGCATAAGCCATTTGGGTATTCCCATTTCAAATGCTATGTATGCAACCGAAATCCCAATTACAATTCCCGATGCATAGCCCATCCACACTATTTTCTGGTTGAACCAACTCTCATGCCCTTCGCGGTTGAAAGTTAATAAGGACGATGGTGAAGGAGGTTGTGCATCGCCAGGGCATGCTTTTGGCAATGGAGTTCCACATAAGCCTGGATTCCCGCTAAACGAGTCCCTTGAAAATGTGCTCAATTGCTTGTCTTGTGGAATTCGACTGGTGAGTTGGTTCTTCGAGAGGTTTAAGTACTCAAGGAAAGCCAAATCTCCCAATTTTATAGGAATTACCCAACTTAGCTTGTTCGAAGAAAGATCAAGCCATTCAAGATTAGTCAAGTTCCCTAGAGTCGGTGGGATGGAACCTGTAAGATGGTTATGAGAAAGATTGAGCCCTACAAGAGAGTGAAGATGTCCAATAACTTCGGGGATATTCCCTTGGAAAGAGTTGCATGACAAGTCAATAATTGTCAGGAAGGTCAAGATCCTCACTAGCTCAACCTCTAGCCCTTTCATCATCATGGCCACTGAATTTTCATATGTCTCACCTCTGAAAGATCGTGTCATATACAATGATGTGTCTTGCACATTTTTGCCATTCATCATGCCTTTAAGGTTCATGATCAAGTTGATTGGCAAAGGACCGCTAAAGTTGTTGTTGGAGAGGTCCAAAATGTGTAAATTGGGAAAGAGGTGAGCTCCCCTAGGAATATCCAAAAGATCCTTCAAATTGTTGGACTTCAAGACGAGAACTTTTAGATCTGGGAGTGTTCCCAACCATCTTGGAAATGTATCCTCTATCTGATTATGACTGAGATCCAAAACTTCCAAATATCTACATTTGACAAGCGATTGGGGCAATGTGCCTTCAAACTGATTTCGACTCAAGTCAAGAGTCATCAAACCACTTTTCGAAGAAAAAAAATGAGGAATTTTGCCCTCGAGGTGATTCATTCGCAAGTTCAAAACTGACAGATAGGTGCTAAAATTTGTCAAGCACCGAGGCAAGCTACCCGTTAAGCTGTTGTTTGACAAGTCAATGATCTCGAGTTGGGTGGCATTGCATATCAAAGGGGGGATCTTTCCAGTCATGTTATTACTTGCAATAGAATAATAATATGTGATAGGAGATGGAAGCGGAATTGGCCCTCCAAAGTTGTTGTTGGACAAATCTATAATAGCTAATGAGGTGTTTGAGAAAAAATGTATGGGCCACCATCCAGTGAAATTGTTGTTGGAAATAACTAAAGTTTCAAGAGCAAGGAAGGAGAGTCCAAAGACAGTGAGGTTGATCCTACCATAAAATTTGTTCGATCGCAAATCAAGATAATTTAGACGTGGTGCTTCCAGCCAATGCGGGAAGATATCATTGAACTCGTTGTGCCCGAGATCTAGTGTAGATAAGTTCACGCATTTGACTAGGGAGCGCGGTAATTGTCCTTGTAATTTATTACTACTCAACGTTAGATACTGAAGATTAGTTATGTTACCAAAACATGATGGCATATTTCCAAAGAGATTATTGTTAGATAATACTAAATATTGGAGTGAACTAAATTGGCAAATCAAGGAGGGAATCTCACCGACGAAACCATTGTGGGAAGCAATAAACCAATTAGTAGAAAGTGGAAGAATGGGAAGTGGTCCATGGAATGAGTTGTTATGAAGGTAAATTATTAACAATTTCTTCCAGTGCAATAGCTGTACACCTCCCTCAAAAAGGTTATTAGAAAGATTCAACAATTCCAATGTATCATGGCTTATTCCCCAAAACCACATCGGGATCTCCCCACTAATCCTATTTGAAGAGAGGTCTAAGTGTTTTAAACTTTTCAATGAAGTCAAGAAATAAGGAAACTTGGTCAAGTTGCAAGAACACAACCGCAACGCTTCAAGCTTTGGGAATGTATACTCGAGTGTATCGTAGATTAGATTTAGTTCTAGAGAAACCAAAAGCATTCGGAGATTTTTAAGCTTTGTAAATAATTCAAACTCTATAACCCCACTAAAGCTATTCCCATTAATCCACAAAACCTGGAGTTGGTTGAGATTCCACATTGATGAGGGGATATTTCCTGTGAATTTGCAATACTCAAGATCTAAAATTGTTAAATTCTTCATGTTACCAATCGAATTGGGTATTTCTCCCGAAAAGTTTGTATTCCAAAGAGACAAAGACTCAAGAGGACTAGTCCAATTGGATTTGGGAAGAATCCCAGACAAGTCATAATTTTCACCTATATAGAGACTAGTGAGGCACGGTAATTGAAAGATGGTATCTGGAAATATCCCCCCTAAGGAACAATACATAACGCTTAGATATGTCAAAGAAGAAGACAAATTCGCAAAGGACTTTGGTGATACCATGGACATGTTAACTTCATCAAGAACAAGCTTTCTCAATGTTGTTAGATTTTGAACAAGCACTGTGAAAATTGAATTTTCCAATCCGAGTTGAGAGGACGAATATGTGTCGAAAATATAATTGTTAGAGAGATCAAGCGACACCAACTTGGAGAGGCGAGAGATTTCACTGGGAACGGAACCCAAAAAGGATGAACTAGAGAGATTCAAATGAGTCAATGTTGCAAATGCACTCAGATTAGACGAAATGTGAGAGCCGACAAAGTTATTACCAAAAAGGTTGAGGCTCTGAAGATGGCGAAGAAGAAAGAGGGAGCTGTTGGAATGGAGAGTGCCACGAAGCCAACTGCAAGTAAGATCGAGACCAATGATGTTACCGGTGGCACCATCACAAGTGACACCGTCCCATGAGCAGCAATCCATGCCTTTGTACCATGAATTTGTCTTTGGATAAGACTTGACAGGGTTTATCGTTTGATAAGAGGATTCAATAGGATGCCATTGACAAGGGTCTGATGCCTTCCTATCAAGCATGAATAAATTCTTAAAATGGAGCAAGGCATCGCGTTGGTCAAGAGGGCAAAGTGGCAAAGCAAATCGAAGGGAGGAATGTAAGAAAAAGTGAAAACAAAGGAGGTAGAGGATTTGATGCCACCCCATTCTGCAATTTAGCATGCGAGCGAGCTTATTGGTGGTAGAGGAGAGTGCTTCCACTTATATAGCCCTTCTGTAGGGTGAAGTGATCACGCAAGCCTTCTCTTAAAGGTCAAAGTCAAAGTCTTCTTAGAATAAAATATTTGGGATCGCTGAATCTCCATAGGAAAGAGCCTTGGTGGGGTTAGTTGAGTGTGGAAAATTATTAGTGCCATAGAAATTTCAATGGAAAACTCTTCTTGGAAATTAATCTCTTCGTTACTCGCCAATGATCAATTTAAAAGAAATGCTTGTCGAGTATTTTACTACCACAATTGAAAAGGGAAGGAAAAGACACAGTTTGTAGAAATCAAAGTCTTCGTGAAACTATGACAAAAGAAAAGTCTTCATGAAACGACATTATTGGGTCACATATATGGTATTCTTTTTTTCTTTCCTTGACCAGGTTAGCTGAGCGTGAAAAACTTTTAGTGCCATGAAATTTCCAAGGAAAAGTCTTTTTGAAAGGTCCTCTTGAGTGCAATATCGTGCCACATGTACTAATTCCATATCACAACATTAACAACTCGATTTGACAACTTGCGAATTTGAGTTTCCTATATTCTTTGATCACAATTTTTTGTTGGTATTTGTGAATGAGCTAAAGAACGACAAAAGCGTATTCTTTATATTTCATTGCTAGTAGAGAGAATTAGGGTGACTGTAATGATTCATCTATTAAAAAACGCAGATAAAAATTCGTAACTTGGCTATCAAATATTAATAACTCTATGACAAAGCTCTTGAGCTTTTCATAGAATTATTAGGAAACTTCATTATGACAAAATAATAGGTTTCAATCCTGCCAAAATCTTTTCACTTCTTCACACGACTGGTTTCTTATATGACTTATGGTGCATTTGGTTAAGCTTTTCCAAGGAGCTTTCGGCTTTCAAAGGTCGTTGAGGAAATGCTGAGGTGTTTAGCAAGCTTTTTGTAGTATCGTTTGCGGAATGCCAAAACTATGGTTAAATAATTTTTTTTCCCAAGGTTATCCTCACCAATTCTTTATTTTTCCAATTTTGCCCCTCATATTATTGTTCATCTTGTTCATGGAGCGGTTGACAAGGTTGCGCAACCCACAAGATGGCTGCCAGAGGTTGTGTGACCACCCTTTCTTAAAGAGTTTTGGCTTTCAATATTTGCATTGCACCCAAAATCCATTTCCGAAGTCAAACCAAATCCATGCTTAATATGCTCGCGTTATAATAGATGGTTGGATTATTGTAAATTGTTTTTAATGTGTAATAAAAGGTCTTAAGAATGTCAAGGCACTAAACTCAACATTTACTTTTTGGTTATGTAAACCTAAGATTTGGCACATTTTCCCCATCAGTGATGGAAAAGATGCTTGTCTTTGGACATGACAAAACATGATCATTAATCACAAGAGTCCAATGCCATGATGCCATGCTATCAAGCATGAAGAAATTTTTAAGATGGAGAAAGACATCGCGTTGGTCAAGAGGGCAAAGGGGCGAAGGAAAGCAAAGGGAGGAATGAAAGAACAAGTGGAAACAAAGGAGGCGGAGGAACTAATACCTTTCCATTTTGCAATTTAGCATTTCCAATTATGATAAAGCCCCTTTTGTATGGTGAAGTAATCAACACGGGTCTTCTCTTTAAGGTCAAAGTCAAAGTCTTCTTAAAATGGCATTATTGGGACACAGAATTTCCATGACGGTGGTCTCTTGCGTGTGGAAAATTTTAGTGCCATCAAGATTTTCCATGGAAAAATCTTCTTGAAGTGTCTCGAGCAGCACCCAATGTCACGGCACTTACAACTCTACTTCACAATTGACACGTTTGACCGTTTTAAATTCTTTAATTGCATTTTTCTTTCTATATTTGTAAATGAGCTAAAAATAATACACTTTATCAAGAAAGTATTATCAAATGATAGTGCAACATTTGACAAGTCGAATCTCTTTTGTCAGTAAAGAGACTTAGGAAGGTTTCTAATCAATAATTAGTAATTCCTTCTTATGACAAAGCCGGTAAGCTTTTTATAGGATTACTAAGAAAAAATCTTCATTGTAAGGAAATTATACCTTTCAAAACTTGTCAAAATCTTTTCACGTCTTCACATGATTAGTTACTTACATGGTCTAATATGCCAATTATACTAGGTATTTGAATTCCTGTAAATTGTTTCAATGTGTATATAATAAGATCTTAAAGGGTGTTGGGGCACCTAATTGAACATTTATGTATCGATTATGTTAACACAAAATTTGGCATATTATCCTCATATGTGATGGAAAAGGTGCTAAAACAATGGATCGACTAAAATAACAATTAAGCGAATGGGGCGTACTTTGTAGATTGGGAATTTATGTAAATTGGTATATCTCGTTACTGAGTTACATCTTTTATTTGTTTTGCCTTCTTTTTTAGATGATAAAATGGGAAGAAGCTCGGATCGGAGAGCTTTCTTTGATAAAAAAAAAAAAAAATTGCAGGGAAGTTGTTTGGTGCCGATTTTGCTGTCAATTATGATTTAGGGATTTTACGACATTCTCCGACCCTTGTTGACTTGGAATAGGTGTAATCCTTACTCATTTTAAAGGTTGGAGACACAATGATTGCCTGCGAACTATGTTCGAATGGCTCACAACGGCAAAAGATCCTTTTCATGTCAGACTCTTGCCCATTTTGTTGAACAAATGAGCTCCGATTAATCAAATTTAGAGTTGAAAACATTTGTTAGGAAAGCTATATAAATTGACCTAATTGGACAATTAAAGGTCCAAGGGCTTTGCAAGGCCCTTATAGGTGAGGCACACTTCTTCTATGTTTTGTTTTTTGGATGATTGAGGTGCGCTACTTAACAATACATTGAATTATACTATCTCAATTTCATTCTTTTCACTTTTCAAAATGTGTAAATGTCTAAGGGGTTTACTTCACATGCATCAAAACAAGCTGAAAAAATGCCATTAGAACGTGCAAAACATCATTGATCTCTCGAATTTTGCTCGAAAAACAACCCTCCAGATATCTACTAATGAACCTAAAAAAAAGTAGAGGGAAGATATTAATTTTTGAGTAAAAGCACCAACGGTGACATTCTTCTTTCATTTTTGTTTTTTTTTTTGTTTTTTTGCTATATAGGCCAGCTCCATCCTCAAATCTCATAGGGCTCAATCCAAATTGAAGGTGTAACCACCAAAGCTAGGCTTAAGGCTGCATTTGGTCGTCCGGATTTCTAATTGGGATATGACTGGATAGGACAGAATATGAAATCCTTGGATTTTTTTATATCATGTCAATTGTTTGGTGAATCACAGTATTAAAGTCGGATATATTCACATCATATCATATGCATTTTTTTTTAATATAAATAGCATGTCATTATAAATGAACCTAAATGTTCATAAATTGAGATGGTGAAAATATCTCGTAACACTATTCCTTATTTTATTTTTATTTTATTTTCCTCTTTTTTATATTATTTTCTTTATTATTTCTTATTTCCCCTTTCATCATTCTTCAATAAAAGTTTATCAAATAGTAAACTGTACTAACATACCTAAAATATATAATAAATATAAATATTTAATTTATAGGTTGAATATTATAAATTGAATATTTATTATAAGATAGAATTAAAGTTGAATATATAAATTAAATAAGATTAATTAAAAATAATTTTCTATTTTTTATTTTTTATTTCTTAAATTAGAATTCAAATATTATTTATATTAAAATATAATTTCAATTTTGTTAACTTAATAAGTTTGTTATTCGAGAAAAATAACTTTCCTATTATGGACATTAGAAATCCTATTCACCTTTATCCTACCTCATCCATGGGATAATTTTATCCTACCTATATCCCCCTTATATCCGACTTTATCCTGTTTTAAGTGAGCACCAAACGTAGGATAGGATAAATCATATCATATCCCGAATTTTAACTCGACTGTCAAACGTAGCCTAATTGACTTGATATGAACTTATCTCATATTCAAATCCATTTCATAAAAATATCATCCATCTCGTTGGACGAGGGAAATATGTAAAGTAAGCTAACTATCTTCACATATTCCTAATTAATTCACGAGGTCACAGATAATTGCACAAAAATGAAAATGTATTCCATTGGAAAATAATTGGTAAATAAATCATTTCCAACATGGGAAAAAAGAAGGGTTCTAGTGCATTTCTGCCGTGACTTGTCTCCTCCAGTGGTGGTTTAACTTCGGGGGCCAGCTGTTCGTCCGATTGGCCCAGCACCACCCTCGCCTTTCCTTATCCTTCCTCCATCAAGGTCTTTGATCTAAAAAAGGGGTTCATTTTCGTTTTATTACGCACTTTTAATGTAATTTTTAAATTACTAATAAACTCGTGATGCACATTACGAAAAATTGGTCGCTCTCTTGATATTACAGTATTTTCGCATCTCGTTACTTTATAAAAGACTAATCCGTTTAAAATTCAATGGCGAAAGTAAAAATGTCAAAAGTTAAAATATTATTCTAACTTTCAAAAATGTTAACAGATTATCATGTATCGATAATTCGTATTTTCTGAAAGTTTAAGTATTTTGAACCGAACAAAAGTCAAAGCGTATTTACTGCAGATTTTATTAATGTGGGAGTCTATCCTTCGGTTGGTTTTCATGTGCAAAATTCATTAAATGAACATTCAACCTAAAATGTTAAGGTAAGTTGACCGGAATCATTCTATTAGATTGAACGTGTACATCAAACGTACGAGCTGAAATTAAATTTACAAGAGATATTCCAAAAGTTACTTATATACTAAGATACAAGATACAATTAAATTAAGGGACGATCCAAATTAAAAAAAGGGAAAAAAAAGAAAAAAATATCGATCCCACCGTTAAAAAGAAAATATAGAGCAAGGTATGGTCTTAAAGCGTGTTGGCTCGAAGGCCCAACATGTGGATGGCCATGCTTAGCAAGCATTTCCACTTATGATAAAGCCCCGTTTGTATTGTGAAGTGATCAACACGGTTTCTCTATAAGGTCAAGGTGAAAGTCTTCTTAAATTGGCATTATTGGGACACAAAATTTCCATGGTGGTGGTCCCTTGCGTGTGGAAAATTTTAGTGCCATGAAGATTTTCCATGGAATAATCTTCTTGAAATGTCTCTTGTGCATGATGTCTTGCTACGTATACGACACCCCATGTCACAACACTCACGACTCTACTTCACAATTGACAAATTTGACTGTTTTAAATTCTTAAATTGCATTTTTTTGTCTATATTTGTAAATGAGCTAAAATCAATACGCTTTGTTGAAAAAGTATTACATGATGACAGTGCTCCGTTTTGCAAGTCGAATCTCGTTTGTCAGTAAAGAGACTTAGGAAGGTTTTTAATCAATAGTTAGTAATTCCTTTTGATGACAAAGCCAGTAAGCTTTTTATAGGATTACTAAGGAAATGTTCATTACAATGAAAGTATAACTTTCAAAGCCTATCGAAATCTTTTCACATCTTCACATCATTAGTTACTTACATGACCTAATATGCTAATTATACCAGGTGTTTGAATTCCTGTAAATTGTTGAACTATGTATATGATAAGATCTTATCGGGTGTTGGTGCACCAAATGGAACATTAATGTTATGATTATGTAAACACGAAATTCAGCATATTTTCCTCGTATGTGATAGAAAAGGTGCCAAAACAATGGATCAACTCAAAAAACAATTAAGTTAATAGGAGCATTTTATAGATCGGGAATTTACATAAAGTAGGCTATCTCGTTATCAATGTACATCTTTTCCTTGCTTTGTCTTCAACCATCCATAAAAATGGGAGAAGTCAAGATCTGATACCTCTCTTTGATAAAATTTTCCAAGGAAGGTGTTTGGTGTCAATCGCGAATTCAAGGATTTAGGCGTGAGCCTAATTATTTTAAAGATTTGAGACACGATGAATGTCCGTCTAGCTTTATCCATGGCCGGGGCTTGATGATTAAGCATTGTGTTCGATGGTTGGGTAGATGCTTTTAGCCACGATGAAAATATCGGCTCCGGCAAAAGTCTAACGTGAAAAGCTTGTACATAATGATTGTATCGAAAAATTTTGTTGCTTGTGGCCTAGTTATGGTCGCTGATCAATTGATAGTTCACGACCGCCAAAGGTCTTTTTCATCTTGGATTCTTGCCCACTTCGTTGAACACAAGCTCCAAGTAACCAAATTCAGAAATGGAAAGATGTAATTTGAAAAGCCATGTAAATTGGATGACTTGATTAGGCAAATTAAAGATCCAAGGACTTCGTATGGCCCATATAGGGAAGATACACTATTTCTATTTTTTTTTCTTTGGGGTCATCAAGGTGTGTCACATAACAACACTGCTAATTACATTATCTCAACTTCACTCTTTTCAAATCATGTAAATTTCTAATGGGTTTACTATACCTGCATCATCAAAACGGGATGAAAAAGTGCCATTAGAACATGTAAAATTCCATCGGTCCTCCTAGTTTTGTGCCAAAAACAAAACCCTCCATCTACTTTTGAACCTAAAAAGAATGTAGAGACATGACAATAATTTTTCACGTAAAAGCACCATGTGGCTTGGCCCTATCCTCAAGCCTTGGAGGTAGGGACCAAACTCTGTGCCTCCTCCATCCAAATCGAATGAGTAATCAAGAAGGGCCAAACTTGATTGACTTGATATGAAATTATTTAAGATCCAAATCTGTTTCATAAAAACATTATCAATCTCGGAGGACAAGTGAAATATGTAAAATAAGTTAACTATCTTTACATATTCCTTATTATTCTCGAGATCAAGTACAATTACCTAAAAGAAAATGTAGTCCGCCCGAAAATAAAGGATGCATAATCAATACCATCACAGAAAATAGAAGGGATCCAGTGCTTTTCTGAAAAAAAAAAAAATCGGTTCATATTTGGTTTATTAAGCATTTTTAATCAATAATTTTTAAATTACTAATATACTCACGATGTATATTATGAAAAATAAGTAGCTCCCTTAAACATTGCAGTATTTTCGCATGTAGTTACTTAATAAAAAGCTTGTCTATTAAAAATTCAATGGCAAAAGTAAATAATACGTCAACAGTTAAAATACTGCTCTCACTTTATAAATATAAGCAGATTATATGTAAATTCACGCATTAATCATTAGTAAGGTGTGAATATTTTAGGGATATCAGATTTAACAAAAGTCAAAGCACGTCTACTGCAAGACTTTAATAATGGGGAGCTAAATTTTTTGGTTCTCTTGAGTGTCCTAAGTTTTCGTTTGCAAGAAATATTAAATGAACATCCAACCTGAAAAAGGTAAGCTAACTAGAATTACTCTATTATATTGAATGCGCACAAGTGTATGAGCTGAAACAAAATTTGCAAGAGAAATTCCAAACGTTGGCTTCTATTGTAAGATACCATAGACGTGATTAAAACAAGAGACCTTCCAAATTAAGAAAAGGAAAGCAAAAAAAGGATCCCACCATTAAAAGGAAAACATCGAGCAAGGTATGGTCTTAAAGCATACCGGCTGGAAGGCCCAACATGTAGATGGGCCAGGCTCAGCAAGAGGCCTATTGGAGAAAGAAGGCATGAAAAAAAAAGAACTATTGGTAATTGATTTTCATTCATAAAGAAAGAGCATAGTGAAAGACGGTTCTGAAGTTAATTGTTTTGAGGACCAAGGTTTAGCATAAATTTTACCGTATCAAAATCGACAAATTGTGCTCACCTACGACCATGAACATAACTTTGCACATTGATGGGATCAGCCGATTATACACATGTCGTAAGTTAATTTGATGAAACATAAAATTAAGGACATTTCTACCCAATTGATCATTGTCAGAGACTAGGCTCTATTACATAGATATGTTGAAGAGAGCTTATATAGCTCATGGTTTTTGTCAAGCCCAAAAAAGCAGGTCATGTATCAATGTCACCGGGCCGAATGGTTTTGGGCCTCTAAGATGAGTTCTTGGATGCGTATAGCTAAAATTCTCTATCCCTGCAGGTCAAGCCTAACAAGTGAGATTAAAGTGCGAAGTCTGTAATCTTCCATGAGTACATGATGATGCTATCGTGATAGTTCTTGTGTTGGAGATGGAAAATGATCTTTCGTGTGGATGTGTAGGGCTTGGACTTGGCATAAAACTGAACTTTGAAAATTAACTATGTTAGGGAGGCAAATAAAGGGCGTCAATCGATTTGGCTGTGTAGGGGCTTGATTCGCCTCAAGTTGTCCCCTCCTTTGAAAGCCTATTTTGCTCATTTTCTCCGTCTGCTCGCCATAGCAAATGTCGGCAGATCTTGATCTTTGTCATCTCTAGGGATGATTTTGGTCCCCTGTGCATGCATCTTGTTGCGGAAACCACTAGCTTACACTATATGGTCATTATTCGCCACCTTACTCATCGTCGAAGCCCAAGCCACCATAGGTTTCCTCTGCTACAAGCTACAAGCCTATTCTTGTTCCTGTAATATATTGCTTTGGGCCTTTTCGCTCTTGCTCAGGTGCCTGTATTCCGTCTCTGTACCCCTGGAAAGAACCCTAGGGAAGAAAATGTCAAAAAAATCCTAAAGCTTTTTGTGATATCAATTTAGTCCTAATTTTTTTTTATTTGGTGCCAATTCGGTCATTTCAGCTAATTTTGGTTGGATTTTACTGATTCAATGGCGGCTGGCTAACATAGCACAGCCGGTGTTAACATGGACAATTTTTAATTATATTTTTAGAATTTTAGAATTTTTTATTCTTATTCTTATTCTTTTTTTTCTTTTTTCCTTCTCTTTCTCCTTCCTCCATTCAGCTAGAGGCAATGGCCGGCGAGGTCAAAGTCAACCTTGTTGGCCTCTGGTGAGCTTCACAGCCACTAGCGAGGCTTGAGCCCTCACCAGAGGCCATGAGGGTTGCTTGTGCTAGGTGGCGAGGTTTGCCCTCGTCGGATTTGGCGAGGGTCAAGTCTCACCCAACCTCTAGCAAGGCTGCTCTCGCAGGCTGGGAGGCCTCGACCTATCCTCACCACCCAGCACAAGGCCACCTAGCGTGAGGCCGCCCTTGCGGCCTCTGGCGAGGGCTTGAGCCTTACTAATGGTCGTGAGGCTCACTAGAGGCCGGAAAGGTTGAGGTTGGAGGAAGGAGGATGAGAAGGAAAAGGAAAAAGAAAAAAAATCGAAAAAAAATTATTAAGAGTTATCCATGTCAGCGACAATCATGCTACGTCAGCCGATCGGTACCTAGTCAGCAAAATATGGTTAAAATTAGCCGGAAATGACTGAATTGGCACTGAATGAAAATGTTTAGGACTAAATTGGCATCGAGTAAAAAAGTTTAGGACTAAATTGTCACCTATAAAAGGTTTAGGACAGATTGGTACAAATATAAAAGATTTATGACTTTTTTTACACTTTTCCCAATAACTTTATAATCACAATCTAAACTCTTGTTTGCACTTACACAGACACAAACCATGACAACACATCCTGTCTCTAGTTTATAAACCATGTAGGTACGTATGAAAATCCACGTACCGGATTCTCTTGTCCAGGTAGGACGAACTTGAACTCACTTGCCTCACAAATTCACTCTCTAAACGGTGGAGACTGTGAAGCTTGAACTCACTTTCGAATTATATTGTTTTGGAGATTGACTCGAATGGCTGGACTATACATTATTTATATGGCATGTGGAGTTGGTTGTGAGAAAAAAAAAACTCATACGTGTATAGATTCATCATAAGTTCGTGTACCCAAATGGTTTGTCTTGAAAACGACATCGTCATTGCATAAGCAAATGTGTTATGTTTGAAATCCATTAGCCAAATATGCAAATTGCATTGATATTATGTATAGTACGATCTGAACTAATCTAAAGATACTTCATAGACATGTAATCTATAAGTATAATTTGCAGTCGTGTAGTATGTAACAACTACATCTTTTCCTTTTTTTTTTGGTCCTCCAGCAAACTTTCCTAACAAAGATATGGTAAAAATGAACCTTTCACTTGGTGATAAATCAATTTCCATATAATCATTCTCAATGTATCTAGGTAAATGAGTTAGGAGTAGGACCTATAATTTGCTCTAGAGATGGAGGCAAATGGGATTTAATCGGGGATCGAGACCAATGTGCAATTGGGTTTCAAACCACAAGACGAGTTTGATATACCCATCAGGAAAATCCTATATAATTTAGAACAGATTTGAGGTTTAATCGGCACGTCTCCTGAAAACCTGTAACCATCTAGTTATATTCATGAACAAAGATCATTTCTTTTCCTTTAGAGCACATTAGATTATATGAGAAATCATATATAATACTTGAATAATTATGTACTTACTCTCCCGAACTCCTTCCACCGTCATCCCGAGTTTGTTCTCCCATCACTTTCAACACCGCTGCTTTCTTCCCACGCGCTCAGATCCAAAAAGGGTTCACCAGTTGTCTGAATTTTCTTTTCACCGGAACATGGCTTTGACCATTTTGCTTGTGCGACTTAATCCAACCGCGCCTCACCAGACGAAAGGAGCATTTGGTAAGGTTGAACACGCAAAAGCAGTGACAAGTCGAGAGTCATTCATTCTCCACCCGCTTCGAATTGAAAATTCTGTAAAAATGGGTTTTTGGCTTTACTCCGTCAAATCAAAACCCCCACGAAGTGGGTGCCTAAACGTTGCCTCAGAATTCCAAAATTCGAGCAATTCGTAATATTTACGTAACGGAATGGGCTGACACGATATCGTTTACTATATCAAATACGTTCTATTTCGTTATTCATATAAAAAATCACAACAGACAAGAGCGTGTACATGTATAGTAATATACACGAGACTTTTTCCGTTTCAGTGGGTGTCCTGAGAACTCTTAGCGAGCATGCCTAATAAGCAGAGCATTACTCTTATTACTACCTGAGCAAAATAATTAATGCTTTCTCATAAAAACCAGATTGATGACCCAATCCTTGGAAAGTTATTGTTTTGTTTTTGTCATCACCGTAAGTTCCTTTTTAGGACGCAAGCTTGAGCTCGTTACAGGCTTTGAGCCCACATTTTTTTCTTCTTTTCTGCTAATCATATCAAGGCAAGTACCAAAGGGGCTCGCATATTATATAACTCGCATAAATACCCGTCAAGAGAGAGAAGAGAGAGAGGAAGGGGGAGACGCCGTCCCTCCATGAACGTCGTCGCCATGTTCGCATTTCTTGGCTGCCGCCGCTCCGCCCTCTTTCTCTTTCTCCTCCTCCTCCTCCTTGTTAACTGGGTTCACTCCTATGTGAAGGAAGCCCAATAAGTTGCAAGCCCAAAAAGGGTTTGAGCCCATCTGATAAGTTATATGGAGAAATAGGGTTTCTCACTATTTATATAAAGTGGTAGTCGCAAAAGGAAATAGTAACAAGAGAAAAAGAGAAAGCAAAAAATATGGGGGTTGGGATAATATCTTATTTACATCAAACTGGCATCGAAGTCAATTCGTGGTCCAATTGAGCTGAAATTTTGTCAGCATGTTCGTGGCGCAATTTTCTCGAATCTAAACGGTTTGATTTTCGTTTGAAGCTCCCTACATCAGGTTTTTTGTGGATTAATAAAAACCTGCATTTTTTTGGTCAGATTTATCCTTGATCTCTTGTGAAATTCAAGTATATTGCTAATATTTATGTTCTTGAGGTGTTTGCTGCTATGTACTTCTAGTATTTGCTAGAGAAGAACATTGTTCACCCAATTTTGTTGATAGTGAAGAATTTTGAGTGGACTCCGGTCCTATGATTTTTGATCTCCTCACATCGATGAGGTTTTCCATGTAAAAAAATTGTTTTGTGTTCACGTGCTTGGTATTTATTTTGCTCTACTATATCGATTGCTATTAGGTTTATTCGAATTGTTACTGTTCTCCTATCAGAGTGGTATCAGAGCATCTGGTTATTGCTTGATTTTTCTGTCTTGTGTTAAACAATGGAAACGAATACGAGTAGAATGATTACACCGAATGGTTCGAATTATCATATTTGGAAAAGGGAAGATGGAAGATCTTTTATATGTGAAATATTTTTATTTGCCCATATTTGCCGAGGAGAAACCAGAGAATAAAACTGATGCTGAATGGTCTATATTTCATCGTCAAGTGTGTGGTTATATTAGGTAGTGGGTGGATGATAATGTTTTGAACCATATTATTGACGAAACACATGCACGCAGTTTATGTGATAAGCTCGAACAGTATATGCTCGAAAGACTAGGAATAATAAGTTATTTTTGATAAAATAGATGATGGCTTTGAGATATCAAGATGATATTTGTTTGACTGATCATTTAAATTCTTTTCAAGGAATTATAAATCAGTTGGTTGCGATGGGAATCAAGTTTGATGATGAGATACAAGCACTATGGTTGCTTGGTATTTTGCCGACCTCCTAGGAAATGTTCCGAACATCTTTGTCTAATTCTGCCCCGAATGGTACGATTACCATGGATTTGACCAAGAGTAGTATTTTAAATGAAGAGATGAGAAGAAAGACATAAGGATCGTCCTCTTCACATTCTGATGCCTTGGTTGTTGAGAAAAAAGGAAAAGAAGTGAGTCTCGAGGTCTGAGAAATAGAGATAAAAGTCAAGATAAAAGCAAAGGTAAGTATAATAAATTTGCTAATGTTGAGTGTCATTATTGTCATCAGAAGGGACATATTCAGAGGTTTTGTCACCAATTAAAAAGGGAGAAACAAAAGGAGAAAGGTAAAGAGAAGAAAAGTGATAATGACAGTGATAACAATCGTGTTACTGCACTTAAAGAAGATTTTCTTACTTTTTTTGATGGTGATGTGGTGAATTTTGTATCTTATGAGACCAGTTGGGTAATTAATAGTGGTGCATCCGTTCATGCTATGTCTCGTAGGGATTTCTTTACATCATACAGGTCAGGTGACTTTGGATCTGTGAAGATGAGAAACAATGGGCTAGCTCAAGCTGTAGGCATCAGTGATGTGTGCCTAAAAACCAGCAATGGCACAAGGTTAGTATTGAATAATGTTAAACATATAATTGATATTCGCTTGAATTTGATTTCTACAGTCAAGTTAGATGATGAGGGGTATTGCAGCACCTTTAGTAATGGTCAATGGAAGCTCACCAAAGGTTCTCTTGTTGTGGTTAGAGGTGAAAAATATTTTTTGTTGTACATTATGCAAGCAAAGTTGTCCACAGACAAAATTAATGCAGTAGACAGCGAAGATGCAGCTAAGTTATGGCATAAGAGGCTCAGTCACATCAAGAGAAGGGTTTGTCACTATTGGCCAAGAAGAAGTTCCTTTCAGGATTGAAAAATTCAGCGCTAAAGAAGTGTGCTTACTGTTTAGTAGGAAAACAAAATAGAGTTGCATTTAAAAGCTCCCCTCCTTCAAGAAAGTCAGGTATACTGGATTAAGTGCATTCTGATGTTTGCGGTCCTATGAAAACAAAATCACTCGGTGGCTCTCTTTACTTTGTTACCTTCATAGATGATTTTTCAAGGAAAATTTAGATTCATACCTTGAAAATTAAAGATCAAGTGTTAGATAATTTTAAGCAATTTCAAGCTTCAGTTGAGGGACAGTCTGGAAATAAATTGAAATGCATCAGAACTGATAACAGGGGAGAGTATATTGGACCTTTTGAGAAATATTGCAGACAACAATGTATTCGACATCAAAAGACATCTCTCAAGACACCTCAATTAAATGGCTTAGCTGAGAGAATGAACAGAACACTGGTTGAAATGGTAAGATGCTTACTTTCATAGTCAAAGCTACTTGGATCCTTTTGGGGTGAGGCTTTAAGTACAGTTGTGCATGTATTAAATCTTACTTCATGTGTTCCTTTAGAGTTTGATGTTCCTAATAGAGTTTGGATAGGCAAAGATGTTTCTTATGATTATTTGCGTGTCTTTGGGTGCAAAGCATTTGTGCATATTCCTAAAGATGAGAGGTCCAAAGTTGATGTGAAAACACGACAGTGCATATTTATTGGTTATGGACAAGATATGCTTGGCTACAAATTTTATGATATAGTTGAAAAGAAAATTGTAAGAAGTAGAGATGTTGTGTTTATGGAAAATCAAACAATAGAGGATATTGAGAAAGCAGAGATGATTTCAGCACCACAGGTTAGTGATAATTTGGTTGATTTAAATCCAATTCCTCTAACAAATATTCCTACACAGGTTAATGAAGAGCAACAGGAAGTCAATGTTCCAAATAACGCACATGTTCCTGAACATGTTGAAACATATAATAATATTCCTGAACTAGAGGCTCAATTAGATGTTCCACTAGATGATCCAGTCCGGAGATCCGTTAGAGACCGACAACCTTCCACCAGGAATGCTTCAAGAATTGAGTTATCGAAGAAATAGTTGAGCAAGTCTTTTGCCATGAAAGACTTGGGCTCGGCAAAGATTCTTGGCATTAGAATTACCCGAGATAGATATGCTAAGAAGTTATTTTTGTCGCAAGAGAAATATATCGAGAAAATTTTTCAAAAATTTTACATGGACAAGGTTAAAGTGATTAGTACTCCTCTTGTTGCCTACTTTAAATTAAATATGAAGCAAAGTCCTACGACTGATAAAGAGAAGAAAGATATGGAAAGTGTTCCATATGCCTTAGCTGTAGGAAGCTTAATGTATGCGATAGTATGTACATACCCAAACTTGGCGTACGCAGTTGGCGTTGTTAGTCGCTATTTGTCAAATCCAAGTAGAGAGCACTGGAATGCAGTAAAGTGGATTATGAGGTATCTTCGGAGAACTTCAAATTTGAACTCAGTTTTGAGACTGGGAAACTTGAGTTAGTTGGATACACAGATTTCGACTTAGCATGAGATATTGATACTCGTAAATCTACTTCTGGTTATTTGATTTTTTTTGCGGGTGGAGCTGTGTCATGGAAGTCAAGATTGCATAAGTGTATTACACTTTCTACAATTGAAGCCGAATTTATTGCAGCGACTGAAGCTAGTAAAGAGATGCTATGGATGAAGAAGTTCTTAGAAGAACTTGGGTTCAAGCAAAAGAGGTATGTGCCATTTTGTGATAATCAAAGCGCAATTCATCTTGATAAGAATTCATCTTTTCATTCTAGATCGAAACATATTAATGTTAGATATTATTGGATAAGAGATGTTCTAGATGAAAAGTTGTTGGAACTTGAGAAAATTCATACGAATCATAATGGCTCTAATATGATGATGAAGACTCTACCAAGGGAGAAGCTTAAACATTGCCAATTGATAGCAGGGATGGTGAATCCCTCCACATTGTCGTGAGGGGGAGATTTCTTAGCTGGGTTCACTCCTATGTGGGGGAAGCTCAATGAGTTACAAGCCCAAAAAGGGTTTGAGCCAATATGATAAGTTATATGGAGAAATGGGGTTTCTCACTATCTATATAAAAAGTGGTAGCCGCAAAAGAAAATAGTAACAAGAGAAAAAAAAAGAAAGCATAAAATCTAGGAGTTGGGGCAATAACTGATTTACATCAAGCTGGCATCGGAGGTCGATTCGTGGTCCAATTGAGCTGAAATTTTGTTAGCATGTTCGTGGTGCAATTTTCTTGAATCTGAACAGTTTGATTTTCGTTTGAAGCTCCCTACATCAGGTTTTTTGTGGATTGATCAAAACCTACGTTTTTTGGTCAGATTTATCCTTGATCTCTTGTGAAATTCAAGTGTATTGTCAAGAATTATGTTCTTGAGGTATTTGCTGCTATGTACCTCTAGTATTTGCTAGAGAAGAACATTGTTCACCCAATTTTGTTGATAGTGAAGAATTTCGGGTGGACTCCGGCCCCGTGATTTTTGATCTCCTCACATCGAGGAGGTTTTCCACGTAAAAAAATTGTTTTGTGTTCGCATGCTTGGTATTTATTTTTCTTTACTATATCGATTCCTATTAGGTTTATATAAGAGGAGAGATTATTTTATTTCGCTGCGTTGATTCGATATTGTTCGAATTGTTACTGTTCTCCCATCACTCCTATTTATCATGCTCACGGCCGCCTCTTATTCTCAGTCTCAGCCTCCGGACAATGGCGAGGCCCTTGCAAAGAGCCTCCTATACTTCGAGGCGCAATGCTCCAGCCGTTTGCCCCACAACTAGCGCATCACCTGGCGTGACCACTCCGGCCTCACTGATGGCCTCAAGCAAGGAGTTCGTCTTGATTCATTTTGACCAATGCCATCGGATCTTCTTTCCATATTTTTTTCTCTTCTCAATTTACTTTCCATGTGCGTCATGCATTGAATAAATATCCTTGACGGGGTCCTGTGTTTGGAATGCGAAGGTGGACCTAGTCAGAGGATACTACGACGCCGGTGACAACGTCAAGTTCGGCCTCCCGATGGCGTTCACCGCCACAATGCTGTCGCCGGTGACAATGGATGGATGGGATTGGAGAGGAAAGAGCAAGACGCGGGCCAGAGCTGCTATCGCCACTTTGTGGAAGCTCCCTGATACCCCTTCTTCATCTCGGCGAAGGATTTCGCGTTCTGGGCTTTACGTGTTTTTCGTTTCTTTTGGCCTTTTCTCTGGTTTCGTGGGTGGGGGGTGGTGGAGAAAGAGAGAGAGAGGACATAGCTTAAATTTGTTTTCTTTAGGTGGAGGGCTCTTCTTTCTTTTCTTTATTTAAAAAAATATATTATAATTTTCGAATTTTTTTTTTAGGAGGGGGTTTCTCTGTTTGAAAAATTGGCCCCCTTCTTCCTTTTTTTTTTTTTGGTCGAAATTTGTCCCCCATCCTTTCGTTGTAATGGAACCGGTCTCCTTCTTGGCTCGGTTCTCTTTTCTCTACCGTCGTCCTTAGTAGGGGTGATCGGTTCCCGGTTCGGTCCAGTTCCACCCAAGAACCGGAAACCGGACCGGGAGGACCGGTTCCCACTTTTCTGGACCGTGGACCGGACCGGCTATCTTGGAACCGAGAACCGGACCGGACCAACCGGTCCGGTCCGGTCCGGTCCGGTTCCAATGAACTATCACTTGTTTTCATTTCATTTAACAAAAAAATAAATAGTAATTACTAGTAAAGTAATGCACGAGATTATGATCCGGTCAAATTTTTTTATTCACTTTGTGACCAACAAAGTGACGCCCTATTAAATTAAAAACGTCAACTTTGTGGAAACAAAGAGAGCCAAGAGATTAAAATCCCCTAACGAAGAATTAAATCTCAACAGAGAGCCAAGAGATTGAAATCCCCTAACGAAGCGTGCTCTTACCCACACCAAAATGCGCGGAGGAGACGAAAGCCAATCACCCACCGCCTCCCCCCCCCCCAAATGTGACATCAATACAGCACAATCGCATGTCGGAAACAAACGAAGATGGGACTACAGAGTATAAATGATCAAATAACGAAGCCGCGCGGCAATGAAAACATAGCAAAAGAGCTGATCGAGGACGGGACTCGGGACTCACCTCAAAGAACAAGAGGGCCTTGGGAATCGTCGGGGCAACGACGGGAGACGGGAGAGAGCGAAGAGATGATGACACTGTGGGGAGGAACTAGGAAGGGTTTGGGAAAATGAAAGTTGAATTGAATTACTGCCGAGTTGGATCACAAAAATTGAGAAAATAGAAGTTGATGTGATGGTTATTGTATATTAAAGTAGAAACTAACAAAAAAAAAAAGAGAGGGGTTTAGTCGTTTGTTTAGGTTTCAAGAGGGAAAGGCAAATGAGGAGAATTGCAAAAATTTGGAAAATAAAAGCTGATGTGATGGTTACTGTTGAGTGTAGTTCAGAAGCAAAAAAGGGGAGGGATTATTAGCTTTGAGTTATGAGAGAAGAAATGAATATGATGGTAATGAGTACTATAAATTATTTCAGAAATTAAAAAAATAATAATATATATATAAATGGTCGGTCCGGTCTGGTCCGGTCCGGTTCGGTTCCGACCCCGAAACCGGGAACCGGACCAACCAGTCACCGGTTCCAAAAATAGGAACCTGAGACCGGACCGAGACCCTTTAGGACCGCCCGAAACCGACCGGTCCAGTCCGGTCCGGCCGGTTCTCAGTTCAGGCGGTTTCCGTTGCACACCCCTAGTCCTTAGCTCCTCCCTCGCTTGTCCCCACCAACCTGCTCCTCCGACCGCCTTCCTTTTCCTTTCTTCGTTTCTTCCTTTTCTTAAAAAAATAAAAATAAAAATTCGTGAAGTTGGTTTTTATTATTTTTTGTGTTTCTTTCTTTTTCTTTCGTTCCTATCGCTCCTTTTTGGACGACGCCGAACAGAGCTTCTGAATTTCTTTTGTGGATGATAATGTGGCGGAATCTCTTTTTAGGTTAACAATGACGAAAATTGGACCTGCGAAAAGAAATTATTCGAATTCTCGTGCCTTTTCCTTTTGTGGAGATCTTTAAAAAATTTCCCTCATTTCTTTGCCTCTCCCTTTTTCCCCAACAAAGCATTATAATGATTTTTCGAAATGCGTGTCTCAATAAATCAATAGGTGTAGGATTACTATGTTATGATTTATTCGAATTGACTTTTGTTTTAAACATTCTGCTTTTTTCCCACATATTGCATGAGCAAGTAATTTGATTTTTATGTTACACGCGACACAGACACATCATTTTTCAAGAAATAGAGAATTCCGACATGTTGGGATATATTGTATATTAAATGAATATTTTTATATGTACATAATAAATCATTATTAATTCAAATTCATAAATAAATAAATAAATAACCTAGAATGAATCTACACTAATAAGATTAATAAATTTATTCATAAAAAATTGGAAATATATTTTTTGACTTTGACAAAATTCATCAATGAAACTAATGACTAACGAGAGATTAGAGTCAATTTATTGATATAATTTATCATTTTTCGAAATTACTTTTTAGTCCATCTAGTTATTTATTTTTCAGCCTTACCTATTTATTAATAAATCTATTTAACATTTAGTGCTTTTTTTTAGGAGTAAATGGGCCCATCCATTTATTTCATCCTGTCACTTCCCTCTTGAAAATTGAAATCCCCCTCCATGAGACTCCACTGTCCCCTCCCTCCAAAAAAAAAAAAGAAAAGAAAAAAAAATCACAAATCCTTTTGACCCTCTCATTTCTTCCCCAGCATTCCCATTTCTAATTTTTTTCTACTCTTCTTCCTAAAGTAAAGTAGCTACCCAAAAACCTTAGCAGCCGCCTCCTCTTCCCCCTTGCTCGGTCTGTACCCCTCAATCTCTGCTCCCTCTCAGTCACCTCATTGCAATCGCTCGCCACCTCACCTCCAGTCCTACCTCCTTCATAGTCATAGCCTTGCCTCCGGCCCTCCATCGCAGTGTCACAGTCGTCGCCCTTTCAATCACCTCAGTCTCTGCTCTTCCTTTGGCCCTCCCTCGCTGTCACTTGCGGCCTTGCCTCTGCTCCCTCACCCTCGCCTCCACCCTCCACGCCTTCTTCAACGATTCTCTCTCCCTTCGCACTTGCAGACCCGCCCTAGAAACCCACCATGGCTCTCACAATGCCGGACACACGTGTCAGGAAGAGTTGACCACGTGTCGAAATCCGACGCATGTTGACCGTGTGTCCAAGCATGTCCGAGTGTATAGGATACGTGTCAGGGTGTCCGATGTAACACGGAGACCTTCTGAACCTGTTTGTGTTTCATAGCTTGCATGTACAATTTTTTTTTTTTTTTTTATACTTTCATATGATATTTGAAGTATTTGAAAAGAAAATAAGTACAAATTTTCTCTCTGCTTTTGAACAAAACACAAATGCACCCTTACCAAAAATAAAAAACACAAATGCACTAACAAAATTCTAATGTTCTTAGAACAACTTTTGCTACAACCCTTCATTTTGCCGTTAAACATACATCAATATATCAAGTGTCTATAGCAAAGTTGCTTCAGAATAGATATGTCCCATGAAGACAATACCAAGGCTAATCCATATAAATCCAAGTAAAGCCAAGGACGTTAGTTTGACCGTCGCCTCAATGCCTCGGAACAAAAACAGAAAAAACCAATAAAAAAGTGCAATAACTCACTTCACAATTTTGGGTAGTCCAAAGATTGTGAACATAACCATTTAGTTTCAATTCGATAACTAAAGCAAATAACTTCTCTCGTTTTTGTGGTGTAAGAATTTCAACATTCTCAATAATATGATCTCCCCACCGTTCTATTTATTCAGTCAACTCTTTGGAGGGCGGATCTCTATTAGTAGAAAGAAAGATTATGTGTTTAATTTGATTTTCTTTTAAGAAAAATTTATACCGATCACGTTACTTTCTTTTTTTATGACATTCTCTCTTGGATTTAATTAAACCTTGACCCACTGTGTTTTCCTCCTTTAAATATTAGGTTTAATCCTTTTAGACTACGTTTGGTCGTCCGGATTTCTAATCGGGATAGGACTAGATAGGACAAGATATGAAATCCTGGGATTTTTTTATATCATGTCCATTATTTGGTAAATTACAGTATTAAAGTCGGATATATTCACATCATATTATGTACATTTTTTTTTATATAAATGGCATATAATTATAAATAAACCTAAATGTTCATAAATGGAGATGGTGAAAATATCTCGTAACATTATTCCTTAATTTATTTTTATTTTATTTTTCCTCTTTTTTATATTATTTTCTTTATTATTTATTTTTTCCCCTTTCATCATTCTTTAATAAAATTTTATCAAATAATAAAGTGTACTAACATACCTAAAAGATATAATAGATATAAAAATTTAATTTATGATTGAATGTTTATTAAAAGATAGAATTAAATTTGAATATATAAATTAAAATTAGATTAATTAAAAATAAATTTTTATTTTTTTTATTTTTAATTTCTTAAATTAGAATTCAAATATTATTTATATTGAAATATAATTTCAATTTTGTTAACTTAATAAGTTTGTTATTCGAGAAAAATAACTTTTCTATCATGGACATTATAAATTATATCCACATTTATCACACCTCCCCCATAGGATAATTTTATCCTACATATATCCCCATTATATCCGACTTTATTCTATCCTGAGCGAATATCAAACGTAGGATATGATAAATTAGATCCTATCCCGAATTTTATCCCGACTGCCAAACACAACCTTAGTTCAAATGAATTAAGGAAAACGGATTAGTGGTGTCGGAGATGGATTTGAGGAATTAAACATCCCTAAGGTTCACTTTTGTTTTAAATTCGGACGCAATTTGTAATCCATTTTTCCGCTTTAATGCAAAGGAAAACAAAAACAAAAAACAAAAAAAAAAACAAAGAAATTCGTCAATCACGCCAAAAAGTGGGCCCCACAGATCCCCCACTTGCCAACCTACAGACCCCACGCGGACCCACCACACATATTACATAACCCCTTATTCCCGCCTCTCTCTCCTCCACTCCTCCCCCCCCCCCCCCCCCCCCCCGCGGCGGTTCTCTCGTAGTGAACATGACGCGTGCAACAAAATCCATATTTGACCGCGATATACGATGAAACCCCGCCAAAGCGGACGAATCAGATAATAATTGCTCTTCTAGTAGAAAAAACTATGGCAAAATGTCTTTCATGTTTGAATTTCTCGAGTTATTCCCGAAAAATCTCGAACTCATTCTGAACTTATAGGAATTCATAATTAGTATGCAAATAGTCTCGCAACTCGATTTGGAAAATGCGTTCCAAACTTTAAGCCCTATTAAGTTTTGAAAAAGCAGTTATATACTCTCTTAGACTTGCCCTACCCCAATCCCCTTTGCAAATTAGTTAGGTTTTGTTTGGTGAATTGGATATGACGCTGCACAGGGATACACCATTAAGGAAATTCACAATATGGGAAAAAGAATAAAGAAAGAAAAACACGGAAAAAAAATCAAGCCAAATCATGGATTAAAGAAGGGGGAAGGAGAGGGAATGGTGGTCACCATTGTGAATGATGACCACAAGCGTGACGGTTGCCATCTCAAGAGTGCCATGGTGACAGTAGTCAATGTTATCTGACGAGCTCAATGACCACTTTCTTTGTTATGTCTCTCCCTTTCTATTGGGTGATCTATTAGTTCCGGCCATGCCATTGATGCTAGTTGTGCCATCACCTTACCTAGGTCGCGTGATCTTGTGCAGTCGTTGCTTGACCATGTTGAGGCCGATCACACGACCGCCACAATGCCCAACCAACCTAGGATCTGAGATTTGGTTGTTGAGGTGACCTTTTACCTATTTCTATGCTCAATCACTTCTAACATGAGATCTAGTCTTGAAACCATTACCGATAGCCATGTAGGTGTCATGCGAGCGGAGGTGGTCACACCGGCCTTAGGGAGTGATGTGAACACAACTAGGAACCATGCCTAAGTTTTTTTTTTTGGTTGAAATCTAAAAAGAAAAATTACATTATACATTCAATAAGCTATATCTGTTGTACACCACTAATTTGAGTAATGTATATGCACATTCATATGATATTGGAACATTTATCGGGATATATATATAGGTTATTAGACATCCTATCTCATCCATATCTTATTTGGTCAAAATGCCTAGATAACCAAATATAGCCTTAATACCTTTTAAGATTCATTGCCATCTCCATGAGAGGATTATAATATACCCATCAATCACATAAATTTCACATGAAATTCACATGACCACCTTTGTTAAATCAAAAGCCAAAATTTAATGTAGACGAGTACTTTAAAAGAATAATAAATAGGTAATTGGTATTATTGCACAATTGGCTAGGGGCTCAGTTGTATGAGCATGGACAACATGTGGAAGATGGAATTCATTGATGGGAGTGGAAGCTGCAGCCCTTCTCCGTGGCCCACGAATTTGTCAAGTCCCTCAGCATCCGCAATATAGTTTTTAAAAGTAATTACAAGGTGTTAAGTGATATCATTCGATAAAAGGGTATTCGCCTCTAGAGTATTTGTCCTTTTATCTTGCACACTTGCTCTGTATTTGCAATCCAAGATGGAGTATTTTGTGGGCCCATGAACCTCAAGATAGCATTGTTTATGAGCTTACAAAATAGACAGTTCATCATATAAGAACTCTATCTTCTATTCCTTCGAATAATCTCCCATTTAAAGTAAAAAAAAAAAAAAACAATGTTAGTTGTGTATTCTTTACTTTAATATGTTCACATAGGTCGTGACTCTTCATTGCAATTATTTCATTGCTTTGTCGGAATAGGAGGTTTCCTTTAGAAGAAAAGGGGGACTTGCGTTCGCATCTTTCACTTAAGAAGACATTATTATCATTACAAATTGAACCGGGTCACCGGCAATACCGCGGAGAATCAGGTCACACATCACTGGGGACAAAGCGCAGGATCCATGGACCATCTCCCTGACTCAAATGACTCGCCGCCCGAGAATCATACGCTTGCCTAACGCGAGACGGCCCCTCCTTAATTCCCAGTCTACCGACACGTGTCCGCTCTCCCTGTCCCGAAAGCTGCTGGCTCTGCGGTTTTCTTGACCGGGGAGAGACCGGTTGGCAGATGGAATTCGTCCTTTTCTCTTCGTCGGTTGGCAGATGGAATTCGTCCTTTTCTCTTCGTTATATTGCAACGGAATCCTGACTACGCTCCTCCAAAGCACGTCCTAAACAAAACGAATTAAGAAAAAAACACATTGATAATTTATTCTCGATATGGTATGGCCCATATTCAGGATGGGATGGCTGGTTGGCGAGTAAAGCCAGCAATCGGAGGCTGGTCAATTTTAAAATACACGTGTCAGAATCCTGGCGCGGTATGGGAGGCCGTGTATTAGACTCTTTTGCTTCGCGGGACACTTGTTTGGTGCATTTCGTGTCCTTTTCCTTCTCTTTTTTAGTTTAATGAGCTCGTAATTTATTGGGTCGTGGTTAAAATAGAAAGTGATAGAAAGGGTGCATGACAAACTACAATTTTTGATCCAGAAACAAATTTTCTATTCTAGACTTATTTCTGGAATAGAAATCCGTTTGATAAAATTATTCCATTTTTTTTATTTTTGAAATAGATTTTTGTTTCAGAAATAGGTTTGGAATAGAAATCAGAAGTAAATTTTTTTTACTTTTCTATTTCTGAAACAGAAATGAGAAATAAAACTTCTCCTCATCGTTCGTCCTTGCTATAAACAGGTTGTCCATCCGTCGCCACTGTTCGCCGTCTGTTGGTCGTCGGTAGTTGGCCACCGCCGGTCGCACGGCCGCCGCCATTGTCCGCCGGTCGCCGCCGCCATCCGTCGCTTGCTGCCCGCTGTTTGCCGCCACCGTCTGCTGTTCGCCAGTTGCCCGTTGCCATCCGCCGGCTGGCCGCCGTCCAAAATGAAGAAATTTTGTGTCGTTATTAAACAAATTTCTTTTTTTTAGAGTAGAAATTTTGTGTCGTTATCAAATGGGTATTTTTGCTTAGAAACTTATCTAGAAATAAAAATAGAAAAATCTATTTTTCTTTCAAAAATCAATTTATAGCCAGAATGGTTATCATTTACGCCCAACGTTGCCTTTTGGTCCCCATCCTCTTCTTTTTACTTGTTTTTGAGGTGTACATAATAAGGTCTTCTAGGGTGTGAAGGCGCCAAATCATATGCAAATGTGCGATTAGGCATAATTCTTCACATATGTCATAGGAAGAGACCAAAAAAAAAAAAAAAACAACCCATGAATTTTGGCTGAATTTGTAATTTATTTAATGTGATCTATGAAATTTATCCTAATATGTAATTTGGTCTTTAAATTTTTTATTTATTCAATATAGTCTCGGAACTTTTGGTACATGTTCAATATAATTCAATTTTATAAAAATTTCAATATTATCTTTTAATTAATTGAATATCATGGACAATATTAGACATTTTTATACAGTTTAAAGACTGAATGGAACATGTACTAAAAGTTTATGGACTAAAGTTCAAGGATCACATTGCACATTGAGGCAAAATTCATGGATCACATCGAACAAGTTAAAAGTTCGGATACCAAATTGCTCATTAATTCAAAGTTAAGGATTATTTGTGCCATTTTCCCTTATAGAAAAGACGTTGACAATTTGGGTTGACCAAAAATTTATTAAGTTAATGGCGTATTTCATAGGTCGAGAATGTAAAGTGGATTATCTCGTTATCAAAGTAAATCTTTTTATTTGCTTTGGTTCTTTTCCTAATTGAATAAGGAATAAAGTCTAGATCTGAAACTGCCCTTTGATTGAATTTCGCAGGGAAGGTGTTTGGTGCCTATTTTCGTTGTCAGTCATGATTTGGGGACTTCACGATATTATTCTGCGACCCCTTTGTTGAGTTGGAGGAACAGGAGTTATCCTTAATCATTTTGAATTCTGCAGACACGATGATTGCTCGTGTAGCTTTTATCCATGATCGAGACCTGGATGATTAAGCATTGTGTTCGATGGTTTTGCTATTCCACTTCAATAGGGGAAATACATTGAATGCTCTATTCACGCTAAGAGAAAGAACTTGCCCGCAATCATCATCTTTGTGTGCGAAGTTCTTACAAGTATTAATTTCACTTTCTTTCCAAACTCTTTAAAGCACTAAAATTGAAGTTTTTTGGTTCCATGAAGGAAGAAGTTCATCTTGTCATTGTGGCACTATTTTATTCAAATATGCATTTTCTGAGCAGGGACTCTTTTGTTTTCACTTTTCGGAAACAAAATTATGTTGTCACCCTGGATGAACTAGCTGACATTATTCAGACCGAGTACGACTTTTACAAAACAATTCCTGTAGAGCCTAATGAGGCTTACAGCTTTGTGCTCGAGACTCCAAACTTCACCCGTGGTTTCAAGGAAATTATCTCATTGAGCCTATTCCCTCCTAAAATGAATTTCATCCAGAAGGTTTTGACCCTCTGTATTCGCCCCAAAACATCTTCTACCAACGATGTATCTCATTACGAGGCAAGAGTTATCTAGCCATTCTCACAAGATTTGAAGATTTCTCCCTCTCTCACATGATCTTTCTTCACATGTATTGAATGGCAAAGAGAAAGATAGACAAGCTGCCTTATGGTGCTTTCATTACTTGTAACTTTAAGCACATGAAGATTGACTTCTCTGATGCTGCTCCTCGGAGCATGGTGAATGTGGAGATTGAGAAGAAGACAGGGACAAGATGATACTAAGAATAACTCCAATGGATGGGCAAAAAAAAGGTAAAATTATCCCAGTAGGACACGGCAATGATGAGAGGACAGTTGCCAAGATCAGAGAGAGACTCGCTAAAATTGCCGAATAAGAAAGGAAGAAGAAAGCTAAGACACATGTTCAGAGATAGACCTATCATCCACCAAGACCAGAAAGATCGGCAAGCTAAGGCACATGTACAGAGGCAGACCTATCATCCACCAAGACTAGAAAGATCGGCCTCTCCTATAGAGACATCTCTGCTTCTCTTACTGTCGGGCTTGCATAGCTTCAAGCTGATGTTCAGGAAATCAAGACCACTCTCTCCTCACTGACAAAATGTTTCGTCAAAATCGAACGGACTCTCCTCAGCTTAGATTGCTATAACCACATTCGCCTTGAACATGATGATTATACGCCTGAACCTCCAACCTCCTCCAAGCAACGTAAATGCCCTTGCACTTAAAATCTTCACATTTCACGTGCTCATGTTTTTCTTTTGTTAATCATGTTTCATTTTCTCCTTCAGTTTGATGTATTGCCATGACCCTGTTATCAATGGAACTAAAGAAGAAGGTGGCAAAGTGCCTACTACTTCATTGTCTGAGACAAAAATAGCCAAAATAGAAGCCCTATATGCAAAAGCAGTTTATTCTCAATGTTGTGCTTTATTTCCCATTGAATATAATTGAATTTCCTCATGTAAAACAACAAAAGAGATATGGGATAGGCAACGTGTTACATACAAAAAACTAACCAAGCAAAGGAGACCAAAGTTAACATTCTCCTTGAACAATATCAATCCTTCAAGATGAAGCCACATGAGTCAATGTCTAAAATGTTCATCAAGTTTACTAACATTGTCACGGGTAGGCATACCAAGGAAATCTAGTATCAGGCCCAATGAAAGTAAACAAGTTGCTATGTGGACTTTCCAAATAATGGAACCATGTCAAAGCATCCATTCAAGAAACTAAAAGAATCACACCTTTGATCGTGGATGAACTTATGGGAACTTTCCAATCTTATAAGTCAAACGTATAAATGATGAAAATCCTGAAGGTAAGAAGTTAATTGCCTTAAAGTCTACAATTGATTTTGATGAGACAAATTCTGAGGAAGATGAAGAAGATGACGATGAGGAGATGAAATTGCTAATTAAAAGATCTGAACACCTTATGAAAAAGAGAAGAAACTCTAAAGGGAATAAGCCAACAAAGAAATCCGAAGAAGGAAAATTTTACAACGAAGGAAAGGATATAATATGTTTTGAGTGCAAGAAAAAGGGTCACATAAAGCCCAATTGTCCTTTATTCAAGAAAAAGGAATGGGAAATTTGAATAGAAGAAAGCTTTAAAGGCTGAGATGTGGAGCGACACAATGAATCTAAAGAAGATGAGATGATTTGTTCATATCCTACTCTTGATGACGATTTCTTTTTGAAGAGTTATGCACAGAACATGAGAATGCATTGAAAAAGATCTTTGAGTTGAAAAAGGAAGTCTCCAAATTGAGACAACCAAATATTACGAATGAAAAAAAGATCATCATATGAAAAAGGAGAATTCCTCTATCAAGGAAGAGAACGATATTTTGCAAATAGAAGTTGATTCCTATAAGGAAGAAATTTAAAAAATTTGCAAGAAATTTTCTCTCGGTTCGAAGACGTTGGAGCATGTCCTCTCCATACAAATGCCATATTACAACAAATCTGGCCTCAGCTTCAGAAATGCAAGTTTAATAAAAAATGACTTTCCAAGGTCCAGGAAAGATTAGGGGGTGCCAATCCAACATTATCAAAATCATTTTGATAAGCAATTTGTTAAGCCTATTGGATCTCAATATTATAATTGTTTGAACTATGCTGATCCTAATCACTTTAAGCAACAATGTCCACTTGATTGGAACAAATCCAAGTCAATCAATTGGAGATTTGATGCTTCCCCTAATTAGAAAGGATCCAAACAAATTTAGGTACTAAAGAAAAGATAAATTGCTCTTTTTGTAGGGAATAAAGAAAGAGAAAATTTGATAAGGAAAAGTATGGTATTAAATTTTATTTGAGAGCATACTCTAAATTCTTATTGTACTTGATATTTTGCATCTCCATAATGTGCTTGATTTATATGACGTGTTCTATAATTAGTTATGATTGAAATATCTTTTAAGGAAGAATGGTGTAATGCATTTTTGGCGGTTCGTGAGATAGGATCAATAATATACATGCGATTGTTTGATATCTTGCTTAGAAATTATTTCAGATTATTTGGATTGATTTTATGCTCTCTATTTTTATCATGTGCTGCAAAGTGAAAATTTCTTGATTTTGCATTTCGTTAGCATTATGATCCTTCTTTATATGCCATTAGATTATGGAAAGAATGCTTGGATATCCTATGAAGTTTTCCTATTTTGCGTCTAACAAAAGGAAAGAATCCACATACATGGATACCAAAAAGGAAATGAGTTTATTATAGGCAATTATACGAAGGAAGCTTGATTTTAAACCTACGCAAATAATGATGCAATCAAAGAAGGATCTCGAGTGAGGAAATTTTTAAAGGGAAGGTATATTTTGCACATGCATATTAGGATATGAATCGGTGATATTTGTTGCCATATTTATAAGATCTTGCATAGATTTAATGCCTACATCATTTACATTCCTTTTACAAAATACATTAAAGTTATATTATTTATATGCATTTGAGTCTGATCACTGCGTAGTTTTTCATTAGACGTTGGTCTTTCGTGTTATTGGACTTGGTCATTTTAAATTTCGCTTTAGTTGTTTATAGTCACTTATTCACCCCCTCTAGATGATAATTCTAACCCTAACACAGTCGATGTCAGTGATGTTCCAGTTTGGTGAATCAGATTGTTATAACTACATGCATACGGGATTTAGATGCAAGCTATGAAGATGACAAGCTTTCAATAATCAAGGTCTCGAAATTATGTGTTCATTTTATTATCTTTATCGATCAAATTTTTCCGGAACAAATTGTAAACAATTGAACTTTAATCAATTCTCCTGCTGATGTTAATAAAAACATTTTTAGTGTGTGAAGTCAGACAATTACCCCTCAAATTGGTTGGGCGTCAGATTAAAAGCAAACTATGTTATCTTCCATACTTCCTCAGGGATTTGTTTTTCCTTTCTTTCTTATTTGCCAGCAATGTATAGAGATTGTTTCAATAACGCTAAATGTACGCAAAACTTTGCAAAAGGAAGACCAGAGCGCAAAAGTATAAGGCCAGTAACTTATGGTTTTATTATGTCATTATGCATATGAATTATCCACATTGCCATAAACTTTATATATTCACGATCCAAATCCCCAAGGCGGGATCTTCTGTAAAAACTTTTCCATTTGACAAGTTTAAAGGTTTACGTTCCAACAATATAATTTAGGCATACGGCTAACCAAGCATTTCGAAGTCCGTCAAATGAGGAAAATTATATATGACATTCCGTATTTGGATGAGACTTTACTTAAATAACAAAAAGCCAAATAATAAACATCTTGTCTGTCCCATGGCAATTCAACACTCATTTTTCATCACACAATGCAAGGAATAAACAGTCGAGATTCTCATCTTCCATAAGATCTACGATTTTGCCTCTTCGATCTCGTTCTCATTTTAGCTCCTTTCCTTCCCAACAATCCCACAAGCCATTCAAGTTTTCTGGTGGTTTCAAGAAGAATGTATCCTAGAGAGAGTCCAACTACAATTCCACACCCATAACCCATCAATATGGCTCTCCATTCAAACCAGCCTCCATGTTTGGTATCATTTTCCCGAAGGATGGTTACTGATGGAATTTCTCGTGAATTGTTTGCACATGTCTCTGGCAATGGCACTCCGCATAATTTAGGATTCTCGACAAACGAGTCGCTCTTGAATGTGTTGAATTGCCTTCCTTGAGGAATAGATCCGACGAGCCCATTCTCTGAGAGGTTTAAGAATCCAAGAAATGTCAAATTAGCTAGTTCTCCAGGAATCCTTCCAATGAGCTTGTTTGAAGAGAGGTCTAGCCATTCAAGATCAATCAAGTTTCCGATAGACGGAGGGATATAGCCTGTAAGATTGTTGTGAGAAAAGTTTATCCCTTTGAGTGACTTCAGGTTTCCAATATCTGCAAGAAGCTCCCCACCAAAACAGTTGCTCGATAAGTCAGTACTCGTGAATACAGTTAAAATTTTCACTAAATGCAAATTTTCACTAACTGCATTTGCAGTCCTTTTATGGTTAGCGTGACTGAATCTTGATAACCATAACCTCCCATATACTGCAGCTTGCCTCGTCCTTCATCCTGATTCATCATGGCAGTGAGCTTCATAGCATATCTAATAGGTAACAGCCCGCTGAGGTTGTTCTTAGACAGGTCGAGAATGCGCAATTCAGAAAATGGGTGAGCTGCTCCAAGACTACTCATGAAGCCGTGGAACATGTTGTACCTCAAAACAAGAACTTGTAGCTTGGGAAGGGTTCCCAACCAATTAGGGAACATATCCTTTATTCTATCGTTGCTAAGATCCAAAACTTCCATGTTTGCACAATGTTGCAAGGATCTTGGTAATGTCCCTTCCAATTGATTCTGACTCAAGTCAAGAGTCCTCAAGTTGCCGTCCGCAACAAATTTTTCAGGGATCACACCCTGAATCATGTTCATTCGGAGATTGAGCACCAAGAGATCTTTGTTAAAGCTCATCAAACACTCTGGCAAGGTGCCCATCAAACTATTATTCGACAAATTAAGGACTCTGAGCATAGTGGCATTGCATATCAAGGGCGAAATCTTTCCGCTAACCTTGTTGTTTGCAATGGAATAGAATAGAGTGCCACGTGGTGGAATTACAAGAGGACCTTCAAAATTATTATTAGATAGATCAATCGCTGTGAAGAAGGTCGAGATCCTTTCTAGCTCAATCTCTAGGCCTTTCATGACTATAGTCACGAGGTTTTGATATGACTCTAATGAGAAGGATTGCATCATATTAAATGATTTGTCCTGCCCATTTTTGTCATCCATAATGGCTTTACGGTTCATTATCAAGTTGGTTGGCAAAGGACCACTAAAGTTGTTGTTGGAGAGGTCCAAAATGTGTAACTTAAGAAAGAGGTGACCTCTCGTGGGTATATTCAAAAAGCCCTTCAAATTGTTGGACCTTAAAACAAGAACTTTTAGATCTGGGAGTGTTCCCAACCATCTTGGAAATGTATCCTCTATTTGATTATGACTGAGATCCTGAACTTCCAGATATCTACATTTGACAAGCGACTGGGGCAATGTGCCTTCAAACCGATTTTGACTCAAGTCAAGAGTCAACAAACCACTTCTCAAAGGACAAAATTGAGGAATTGTGCCCTCGAGTTGATTCATCCACAAGTTCAAAATTGACATATCGGTGCTAAAATTTCTTAAGCACCATGGCAAGCTACCCATTAAGTTGTTGTTGGACAAGTCAATGATCTCAAGCCGGGTGGCATTGCATATCAATGAGGGGATCTTTCCAGTTATGTTATTACTTGCAATAGAATAATAATATGTGACTGGAGATGGAAGCAAAATTGGCCCTCCAAACTTGTTGTTGGACAAATCTATAACACCTAATGAGGTGTTTGAGAAAAACTGTATGGGTCACTGTTCGGTGAAACTGTTGTTGGAAATAACTAAAACTTCAAGAGCAGGGAAGGAGAGTTCAAAGACAGTGAGGTTGATCCTACCATAAAAATTTTTCGATTGCAAATCAAGGTTATACAACTGCGATGCTTCCAGCCAATGTGGGAATATATCATTGAACTCATTGTGATCGAGATCTAGTGTCAATAAGTTCACGCATTTGACTAGGGAGCGTGGTAATGGTCCTTGCAATTTATTATTACTCAAGTCTAGATTATTGAGATTAGTTATATTACCAAAACATGATGGCATATTCCCAGAGAAATTATTATTAGACAATAATAAATATTGTAGTGAACTAAACTGGCAAATCGAGGAGGGGATCTCATTGGTGAAAACCTTTGATGGTTGTATACCTCCCTCCAAAAAGTTATTAGAAAGATCCAACCGTTCCAATGTATCATGGCTTATTCCCCAAAACCACATCGGAATCTCCCCACGAATCTCATTTGAAGAGAGGTCTAATAGTGTTAATCTTTTCAATGAATTCAAGAAAAAGGGAAACTTGGTCAAGTTGCAAGAAATCAACGACAACACTTCAAGCTTCGGCAATGTATACTCGAGTGTATCGTAGATTAGATTTAGTTCTTGAGAAACAAAAAGCTTTCGGAGATTTTTAAGCTTTGAAAATAATTCAAACTCTACAACCCCAATAAAGCTATTCCTGTCAATCCACAAAACTTGGAGCTAGTTGAGATTCGACATTGATGAGGGGATGTGTCTAGTGAATTTGCAATTCTCAAGATCTAAAACAGTTAAATTCTTCATGTTACCAATTGAATCAAGTATGTCTCCTGAAAAGCTCGTTCCATAAAGAGACAGAGTCTCAAGAGGACTAGTCCAAATGGACTTGGGTAGAATCCCAGACAAGTTATAATTTTCACCTATATAGTGACTAGTGAGGCTCGGCAATCGAAAAACAACATCTAGAAATATCACCCCTAAGGAACAAGAACCAACGCTTAGATATGTCAAAGAAGAAGAAAATTTTGCAAAGGACTTAGGTGATATCATGGACATGTCTACTGCATCAAGAACAAGCTTTCTCAATGTTGTTAGATTTTGAACAATCATTGTGAAAATTGAATATTCCAACGAGATTTCGTTGAAAAGATAATTGTCAGAGAGATCAAGTGACACCAACTTGGAGAGGCAAGAGATTTCACTGGGAATAGAACCCGAAAAGGATGAACAAGAGAGATTCAGATGAGTCAATGTTGCAAATGCACTTAGATTAGATGAAATGTGAGAGCCAACAAAGTTATTACCAAAAAGGTTGAGGCTCCGAAGATGGTGAAGACGAAAGAGGGAGCTGTTGGAATAGAGAGTGCCACGAAGCCAACTGCAAGTAAGATTGAGACCGATGATGTTACAGGTGGCATCATCACAAGCGACACCATCCCATGAGCAGCAATCCATGCCCTTGTACCATGAATTTGTCTTTGGATAAGACTTGACAGGGTTTATCTTTTGATAATAGGAGTCAGCAAAATGCCAAAGACAAGGGTCTGATGCCTTGCTATCAAGTACAAAGGAATTCTTAAAATGGAGCAAGGCATCACGTTGGTCAAGAGGGCAAAAGGGCAAAGCAAATCGAAGGGAGGAATGTACGAAAAAGTGTAAACAAATGAGGCAGAGAATCTGATGCCAACCCATTATGCAATTTAGCATGTGAGTGAGTTTACTGGTGGTGGTGGAGAGTGCTTCCGCTTATATAGCCCCTCTATAGTGTGAAGTGATCACGAGCCTTCTCTTAAAGGTCAAAGTCAAAGTCTTCTTAAAATAAAGTAATCAGAATCACCGAATCTCCATGGGAAAGAGCCCTAGTGTGGTTAGTTGGGTGTGGAAAACTTTCTTGGAAATTAATCTCTCGAGTACTTGGCGATGATAAATTTAAAAGAAATGCTTGTCGAGCATTTTACTGCTACAATTGAAAATTGAAAGAAAAGACGTGGTTTGATAGAAATCAAAGTCTTCATGAAATGACACTACTGGGGTTACATGTATGGTATTTTTTTTTTAAAATTGTCTTGGCACTAGTGCCTTAGAAATTTCAATGGAAAACTCTTCTTGGAAATTAATCTCTCGGTTACTTGGCAATTGTCAAGCATTTTATTGCTACAATTGAAAAGGGAAAGAAAAGACGTGGTTTGATAGAAATCAAAGTCTTCATGAAATGACACTACTGGGGTTACATGTATGGTATTTTTTTTTATTATTATTGTCTTGGCCGGGTTAGTTGGGCATGAAAAAAAATTTAGTGCTATAAATTTCCAAGAAAAAAACTTCTTGAAAGGTCCTCTTGCGGCATGATGTCATGCCACATGTACTAACTCCACGTCACAGCACTAACAATTCGATTTGACAACTTACGAATTTGAGTTTCCTATATTCTTTGATTGCAATTTTTGTTGGTATTTGTAAATAAGCTAAAGAATGACAAAAGCGTATACTTTATATTTCATTTGCTGGTAGAGAGAATTAGGGTGATTGTAACGATTCGTACATTAGAAAACATAGTTAAAATTCGTAATTTGGCCATTAAAAATTAATAACTCTATGACAAAGTGAGCTTTTCATAGAATTATTAGGAAACTTTCATTATGACAAAATAATAAGTTTCAATCTTGTAGAAATCTTTTCACTTCTTCACACGCCTGGTTTCTTACATGATTTATGGTGCATTTGGTTAAGCTTTTTCAAATGGGCTTTTGGTGTGACATCCTGATTTTTAGGTTCTGATTTCGATTGGATAAGTAGGGTTTTTCATTGATGCGTTGTGGCACCCCTCGACGGCCCCCGATTCGATTAGGGTCGCCACAGTTTGCTTACCATTCACTATTTCTATGTCATGTCACTCTGATACCATTTCAATTGCAGCGGGTCCATACAATATAGGGGGTTTACATTTTTTTTTTTTTATAGGTCCCTTGCGCAATTCACATACGGAAGCACATCTAACAAACTCCCTTCCCTACATTCAGAAAACGATGCACACCTACTAAATATCTTATATAAGTTAAAACCGAACACGTTTATTTACATAGAGCAGATGGACATCTTTAGTCGGTACATCAAAATGCCGTAGTTTTCTATACTCGGCTACACTTCAAAAGATGACCGACATCTCCTCCCACAATCGTATGCTTAAGGTCCATCAACCAGTGTCGGCGTCCAAAGGTTCCCTCATTTGCTATCCTTATCCTTGCGCTCATATCCAACCACTTAAACCATATACTAATCTGAAATGTTATTCCCCAAAAGGGGTGAGTACAACCACTCAGCAGGTAGGGAAATCCAATAACAACTCAATGCATCAGGCAAATCATACATACATTGCAGGCATTACATACCTTGAAGCCATGCGCATACTATCATGCATCAATCTCATAATCATATACATGTCATCATCATCATGACATCATTACATCACACATGTCATCATCATCATGGCATCATCACATTACACATGTCATCATGCCATATCATATATCATCATCATCATCATCATCATCATCGTCATGCATATCATCATGCATATCATTATGCCATATCATATATCATCATCATCATCATCATGCATATCATCATGCATATCATGCCATGGGTGATCATCATGATTTCACATCACATATCATCATCATCATCATCATCATGCATATCATGCCATGGGTGATCATCATTATTCCATATCACATATCATCATCATCATCATCATCATCATCATCATCATCATCATGCATATCATGCCATGGGTTCAATTTCCACTTTTAGCTTTCAATTTTGATCACCACATCACCCATTCCTCAAATCATCAATTTCATCATCCCCTCGGGCAAAGACCTCCGAGGCTTCCGGCGTTCAGCCTCTCAGGCCACCAGGCATCCGGCCCCCCACATTCCGGGCATCTCGCATCTCAACTAGCATCACGAGGCATTCCCTTCGGACAGAAACCTCCGACAGGGCTTCCGGCATTTACACTCCCTGGCCGGGCATCCCGCATCCCAATCCTGGCATCGCGAGGCATTCCTTTCGGGCAAAGACCTCCGACAAGGCTTCCGGAATTATGTACCGACATACCACCAGGATCCCCCCCCCTCCTCTGGAATTACGTACCGTATACCACCGGGCATCCCGACACTCCCGGGGAATCTCCGGAATTACGCCACTAGGCCACCGAGCATCATTATCCACCACAACCACTTCCTCACTTATCATTATCCACATTTACCATTATTTTGATCTCAATTTAATATGGTATATGGTGTGACATCAAACAAGTCATACTTGGCATAGGATTCTCACATGCATCACAACTCAATGTCATACATATACCAAGACTTTATCATATGCATCTCGATTCAATGTCATACATACACCAAGACTTTATCATACATGCAACAAGATAAATTTAATGGAATTTATGGCCAATAAAATAATCCATTTTATTTTATTATTATTTATTTATTTATTTAAATTCCAACTTTTGTCATTTCCATAAATTTAATGTCAACAAACTCCCAAAATTATAAAAATCACAGCAAGTATTAAACAAGCCAATAGGATGATAATTTCATACAAAATTCATGGCCAAATAGCATTTCACACAATTTCCCAATTTTCACAAAACATCATACAATTTTCGGATGAAACCAGAATGCACAGTTTCCGAAGAAATTCGATTAAAATATTCATATGGCCTCCAAAAATTACTAAATTTTACAGAGTTATAGCCAAGACATTTTCGTACAACTTTCATGAAGAACTCCAATCCAGATAATTTTTATATTATTTTATACAGTCTCATGAAGCTTCTGGATCCACTACCGCATCATCCAGTGTACACATCTCCGAAATATTGAGATTTCACCTACCTATTCTCTTTCGTTTCCTCTGAAATTTAGATATGTTATACATAAAGGTATCCTATACAAGTTTTATGAAGAGATCCAAGTCAAATAACCAGAGTAGAGTCATCATTTAGGTCCTTGAATCTCGGGTATCTCGGAATACATCACCAGAATCATCGTCTTCAATATCTAGTTGATTTACTAGGCTATACTTGTTCATTTCACTTCAAATTTGAGTATGTTGTAGTTTAAGATGTCTCCTACAACGTTCATCAAGAAACCGAAGTGAGATTCTCAACAAAAACCAACATGCAACCACGAATCCAGCAAGAGGTCAGTAAAAACTTTCCAGATCTGAGGTCTTCGTAGAACAAGACTTTAACCCCTCAAATCTCCATCATTTTTCACGAAATTTCAGTATGTTGTAGTTCAAGATGTTACCTACAACTCTCATGAAGAAATAGAAGCCAAAATCGGACTCTAAACACACATGCAAGCTCAAACAAGTTACTGACTCACACGGTCCGAACACAAACAGCCACATCTTCCAACATGCATCATCCATGCCTCGGTTTTTCCCACTTAAACACTCAAAGACTCAACATACAACAACACACAAACATGCAAGAGAAGCTAGAGGACTCCCACTTGCCTCTAGACCACATGAACGGCGGCACACCGGCGACGGACGAACGGACCTCCTCCCCTGCGCGGCTTCTCCCTTTCTCTCTCGGTTCCTCACTCTCTCTCGGCAACTCTCTCCCTTTGGCCGAATCCTCCACCAGCCACTCTCTCTCTCTCCTTCTCTCTCTCTCTTTTGGATGGCTTATATATTGCATGTAATCTTCTCTTGCATGGGGGACACTTGTCCCTAAGAAGGAGACAAGTGTCTCCTTGGTTGAAGACACTTGGAAGCCATGCGGCTACCCCTCCATGCGACAATGGGCCGGGCTTATGGCCCACTTTAGGCCCATCTCACTTGGGCCTAAAGCCCAAACTTAAATGGCCCAAGTTTATTTTATTCTATTTTATTTATAATATATATTAATCATCATTTAAATAAATACCTAATTGCATAAATAATAAGGCCATTAAACTTATAGTCACAAATCCATAAATCCCAATTTATAAAACACATGGCCAATGATAGGATTTTCTTTCCTATCAAATAATTATCCATTAAAAGCTTGGCCATAAATCTTATTACAAATTATGGATTAAATGGCCATAAAATAACTTGATGGTACTTCCATCACCTATTCATAGACTTTAATATAGCTAGAGGTCGTTAAGAATTTTGGGATGCCACATGCGCCTATAGTTCTTTTCTTTGAGTTGGCCACTCACGAGATAACTAACCTATCAGGTGAAGCTGCTAAGGAATTTTAACGCAATAGACTTGAAAATTCGACCATGAATCAACTACTCGATTGTGCTCATCTGCCGAGATCATTATGGCATAGTCGAAAATCTATCAGAGACCAGAAATAGGTCGATTCAACTGAGATAGGTGATTATAGTGTGGATGATTCCACCAGATTGCAAAATTCTCGTCAACCGGCACTAGATCGATTTTTCTGTCATTTTGGTACCATGTGCCCGTATTTGAAACATTGAGATTTTCATGACAATTGAAAGTCACCAATGTGTCGAAGATGTACATTGTGGCTCGAAAATAATCGACCACGGGTCAATTGCACCAAAAATTCCGGAAAGCTGCAGTAGGTTAGGTCACGCTAAAATTGCGCCAGATTGAAATTAACCGCGAATTTGAATTTGATTTCAGAAATTGAAAGTTCTGTTATGTCAAGAGTCATTTTAGGACCGTCGACTTATCCTCCGAAGATTTTTCTGCAAACCGAGATTTTTGACAAAAATTCAAAGTAGGGTCGTTTTTGTCCGGAAAAGTTAGAGGACCATTTTTTATCACGTAATTGTGATGCAAGTTGGTTCAATTGGCAAGGAAAAATGTCAATTGAGTTGAGGATACCTTAGTTGAATTTATGGGGATCCAATTGAATTCAATTGAATGAGGTTTGGTTTAATTTGGGAGAAATTGTGCACAATTTCGTAGGCCATGGTCCCCCTCAACTTTTGGACCACTTGGAGAGTGTTCTAGGTGGATTTTGGTGCACAAAATTGGCTGAGGATTGAGCCGAAACATGTGGGACCTTGGCTAGGGGACAAAGGGATAGGATTGAAGCTTGGAGGGACCCTCCACACTTGAGTTGTCTTCTTCTTCTTCTTTAGCAGCTTCACTTTCTCCATTTTCAATCCCTTGGAGCTCCAAAGTTGCAGAGGAAGTCAGCTGACCCTCCCCTGCCGTCGCATGTCCACCCGAAGTCGCCGGACCGTCGTTCGCTCGTGTCATGCCTCCGCACGAGCCCCCTTGCGTCCCGCACCCTGCCGAGCTGTCTCACCATCTCTTGCCCCTGTCCGACGAAGACTGGCCTCCATCCGTTCGAGCCAGCCGCCGGAAGTGCCCGCCTAGCCACTGCAGCCCATTCGCTCGTCCCTCGCTGTGTTCACACCAACCGGCCTCCGTTCTAGCCTTCTCGGCCTATCAACTAGAAGCTGAGACCAGTAGGCCTTCGTGGGCTTTGAGGCCCATTTCGGACCCCTTCCGGGCCTCGTCGAGTGTTGTCGCTTCGGAGTTTGTCGCCTGTCTCCGCGTTGCCGTCGCTGTGGACTCATCGGCTTTCAAAACTGATGAGTTTACTCACTAATCTCTGCTTAGGGAGTTAATGATGCTTAAGGGTTGATTAGTTTAGGCTAATTAGAGATTAGGTAGTTAGTTAGAACTGATTATCAATTTAATTACTCGTTATTTCATGTTAAGTGGTTAGAGTAGCTTAATTAGCAACTAGATAGGTTGTATTATTTATCTAGATTGGTTCGGAAATTTTCCGAGCCCGTCTCGGTGTTTAATTAGGATTTTCCGGCATAAGTTTCTATTTATGACATTTATTGGTATTTATTTTATTAATTTGGTAATTATTTAATTATTTATTATTTTCCAAAAATTAGACCGGGATAGTCGGTGACCGAAATTTAGTGCTGATTACAATGGTATGATTGGTTCATTTAATTGAGTGCTAAATTGTGCAAATTGAGTGTTAATTGTAATTTTGGGTATTTATCCCAAAATTTAGTAATTTCAGTATTTAATTATAAAATTACCGGGCGTCAATTTACAATACCAAATTTTTTTTATAGACTATATAATTAGTGGAATTTTATATAATAAAGATATTATAATTTTGGCTCAAGCCTACCGTGTACTCACACATGATTATTTTTACCGGGTATTATGAAAACAGTGAAAGTGTTAGTTAATGAGAATAATATATTTATATTAGCTTCGATGAGCTATAATATATTTATATCAGCTTCGGTGAGCTACAACATATAAATATCAGCTTCGGTGAGCATATATCAGCTTCGGTAAGCTATACTCAGCTTTGGTGAGCTATATTATCTATCTATATCAGCTTAGGTGAACAGTGATCATTTCAATGAAGCGACTTGATAGATAGTATTGTCTAATAGATAGTATTGATTTGGATCGATTGACCGATGATTTGAGTTGATTTGAAGTGATGGGTTGAGTGTTTGATTCGTACTAACTTGCAGGAAGGAACTAAGGCAAAGGGAAGTCATTTATCTCGTGCATGTTTAGGCAGACTTTAGGTGTATTTTCTTCATAGTTAGAACTTAGAGGGTGAACTTGCTGAGATATTGTCCCACCCCGTCATGAGCTAACATTTTCAGGTCCTTAGATGGCGAATCCCCCTGAGCGTTATGGTCGGCCGATAAGAGTCACTAAGCAAGTCTATAGCTATCCCGATCCCGGAAGTTTTTGGGTCTATGAGCTGGTAGTGACCACTGTCTGGATTGAAGAGTGTCCACATCATGTGTTCCCTCATCGATTCAAGGTGTGATTCCACTACGGACCCAATGGTTTCAGGGTGGGTCCCCTCAGGTGTTTTGAGATCCCCATCGGGATTATTGATGCCACTTTAGGGGAGAGTGCTGTTGACCCTCCTGGTGGTGTGGTGGAAGACCCAACACACCCAGAGCCTGTGGAGACTGAAGAATCGGCGAATAAGTTAGACTAGCTGGTCATAGGACAGCTTTGTTTCGAGGACTGATCTTTTTGTAGACTTGTGTATATAGGCTAGTATTGTAAATGACCTAATCTGCTGTGTATAAAGGTGTGTTGTGGTTTGTGAATTTGTGGCCTTGCTTTTCTATCCCATCTTTCTGTTGTCTGAGGATTTATTTATTCGCTTTCGCATGCGCATTAAAATGAATGGGTCAGCGACGCATCATGGGACATCGCAATTTAATCGACCACCGAGGGATGGGCATGTTCTCGAGGATCGGGGCGTGACATTTGGCCTTCAAAGCCCTTTGTGAAAATGTGGAGGTGTTTGGCAAGCCTTTCGAAGTAACATTTGCAAATTATTGAAATTTTGTTAAATAATTTTTTTCCTAAAGTTATCCTCACCAATTCTTTAGTTTTTCAATTTTGTCTGTCATTGTTATTGTTCACCTTCTTTGCGAGGGCAACTGGCAAGGTTGCGCGACCCACAAGATGGATGCCTAAGGTCGTGCAACCGCCCTTTCTTAAAAAGCTTTGGCTTTCAATATTTGCATTGCACCCAAAACCCATTTCTAAAGTCCAACCAAACCCATGCTTAATATGCTCGTTATACTAGGTGGTTGGATTATTGTAAATTGTTTTTCACGTGTAATAAAGGGTCTCAAGAATATCATGGCACTAAATTTGACATTTACTTTTTGGTTATGTAAACATAAGATTTGGGACATTTTCCCCATTAGTGATGGAAAATATGCTTGTCCTGGGATATCACACAACATGGTCATTCTAATCACAAGAGTCCAATGCCATGATGCTATGATATCAAGCACGAAGAAACTTTTAAGATGAAGCAAGACATTGCTGGCTAGGAGGGCAAAGGGGTGAAGGAAAGCGAAGGGAGGAATTAAAGAACAAGTGGAAACAAAGGAGGCGGAGGAACTAATGCCTTTCCATTTTGCAATTTAGCACTTTCACTTATGAAAAAGCCCCTTTCGTATAGTGAAGTTATCAACACAGGTCTTCTCTATAAGGTCAAAGTCAAAGTCTTTTTAAAATGGCATGATTGGGACACAAAATTTCCATGGTGGCAGTCTCTTGCGTGTAGAAAATTTTAGTGCATTGGAGATTTTCCATGGGAAAATCTTCTTGAAGAGTCTCATGTGCACGATGTCTTGACACGTGTACAACACTTAATGTCACTACACTCACAACTCTACTTGACAAATGATGAATTTGACTGTTTTAGATTCTTTAATTGAGGTTTTTGTCGGTATTTATAAATGAGCTAAAAATAACATGCTTTGTCAAGAAAGTATTACCTAATGACGGTGCTCCATTTTGCAAGTGGAATCTCATTTGCCAGTAAAGAGACTTAGGAAGGTATCTAATCAATAATTAGTAATTCCTTCTGATGATAAAGCCAGTAAGTTTTTTACAGGATTATGAAGGAGAACTTCATTACAATGAAATTATAACTTTCAAAACCTATCAAAATCTTTTCACGTTTTCACATGAAAGCGAAGGGAGGAATCAAAGAACAAGTGGAACCAAAGGAGGTGGAGGAACTAATGCCTTTCCATTTTGCAATTTAGTACTTCCACTTATGATAAAGCCCCTTTTGTATCGTGGAGTTATCAACACGGGTCTTCTCTATAAGGTAAAAGTCAAACTCTTCTTAAATGGCATTATTGGGACACAAAATTTCCACGGTGGTGGTCTCTTGCGTGTGGAAAATTTTAGTGCAATGGAGACTTTCCATGGAAAAATCTTCTTGAAGAGTCTTGTGTGCACGATGTCTTGACACGTGTACGGCACTTAATGTCACGGCACTCGCAACTCTACTTGACAATCGATGAATTTGACTGTTTTAGATTCTTTAATTGAGGTTTTTGTCGGTATTTATAAATGAGCTAAAAATAACATGCTTTGTCAAGAAAGTATTACCTAATGACGGTGCTCCATTTTGCAAGTGGAATCTCATTTGCCAGTAAAGAGACTTAGGAAGGTTTCTAATCAATAATTAGTAATTCCTTATGATAATAAAGCCAGTAAGCTTTTTACAAGATTATGAAGGAAATCTCCATTACAATGAAATTATAACTTTCAAAACCTGTCAAAATCTTTTCACGTTTTCACAGGAAAGCGAAGGGAGGAATCAAAGAACAAGTGGAAGCAAAGGAGGCGGAGGAACTAATTCCTTTCAATTTAGCACTTCCACTTATGATAAATCCCCTTTTGTATCGTGAAGTTATCAACACGGGTCTTCTCTATAAGGTCAAAGTATAACTCTTCTTAAAATGGCAATAATGGGACACAGAATTTCCATGGTGGTGGTCTCTTGCATGTGGAAAATTTTAGTGCAATGGAGATTTTCCACGGAAAAATCTTCTCGAAGAGTCTCGTGTGCACGATGTCTTCACACGTGTACGACACTTAATGTCATGACACTCACAACTCTAATTGACAATCGATGAATTTGACTGTTTTAAATTCTTTGATTGCGGTTTTTGTCAATATTTATAAATGAACTAAAAATAACATGCTTTGTCAAGAAAGTATTACCTAATGACAGTGGTCCATTTTGCAAGTGGAATCTCATTTGCCAGTAAGGAGACTTAGGAAGGTTTCTAATCAATAATTAGTAATTCCTTCGAATGATAAAGCCAGTAAGCTTTTTATAGGATTATGAACAAAATCTTCATTACAATGAAATTATAACTTTTGAATCCTGTCAAAATCTTTTCACGTTTTCACATGAAAGCGACGGGAGGAATCAAAGAACAAGTGGAAACAAAGGAGGCGGAGGAACTAATTCCTTTCCATTTTGCAATTTAGCATTTCCACTTATGATAAAGCCCCTTTTGTATTGTGAAGTAATCAACATGGGTCATCTCTATGAGGTCAAAGTCAAATCCTTCTTAAAATGGCATTATTGGGACACATGATTTCCATGGCAGTGGTGTCTTGCGTGCGGAAAATTTTAGTGCAATGGAGATTTTCCATGGAAAAATCTTCTTGAAGAGTCTCGTGTGCACGATGTCTAGACACATGTACGACACTTAATGTCACGACACTCACAACTCTACTTGAAAATCGATGAATTTGAGTGTTTCAAATTCTTTAATTGTGGTTTTTGTCGGTATTTATAAATGAGCTAAAAATAATATAATTTGTCAAGAAAGTATTACCTAATGACAGTGCTCCATTTTGCAAGTGGAATCTCATTTGCCAGTAAAGAGACTTAGGAAGGTTTTTTCATCAATAATTAGTAATTCCTTATGATGATAAAACTAGTAAGCTTTTTACAAGATTATGAAGGAAATCTTCATTACAATGAAATTATAACTTTCAAAACCTGTCGAAATCTTTTCACGTTTTCACATGAAAGCGAAGGGAGGAATGAAAGAGCAAGTTGTAAGGAGGCAGAGGAACTAATTCCTTTCCATTTTGCAATTTAGTACTTCCACTTATGATAAAGCCCCTTTTGTATCGTGAAGTTATCAACACGGGTCTTCTCTATAAGGTCAAAGTCAAAGTCTTCTTAAAATGGCATTATTGGGACACATGATTTCCATGGTGGTCGTCTCTTGAGTGTGGAAAATTTTAGTGCAATGGAGATTTTCCATGGAAAAATATTCTCGAAGAGTCTCGTGTGCACAATGTCTTGACACGTGTACGACACTTAATGTCATGACACTCACAACTCTGCTTGACAATCGATGAATTTGACTGTTTTAAATTCTTTAATTTCGGTTCTATTTATAAATGAGCTAAAAAAACATGTTTTGTCAAGAAAGTATTACCTAATAACAGTGCTCCATTTTGCAAGTGGAATCTCATTTGCTAGTAAGGAGACTTAGGAAGGTTTCTAATCAATAATTAGTAATTCCTTCGAATGATAAAGCCAGTAAGCTTTTTACAGGATTATGAATGAAATCTTCATTACAATGAAATTATAACTTTGAAATCTTGTCAAAATCTTTTCACGTTTTCACAGGAAAGTGACGGGGGGAATCAAAGAACAAGTGGAAACAAAGGAGGCAGAGGAACTAATTCCTTTCGATTTTGCAATTTAATTCTTCCACTTATGATAAAGCCCCTTTTGTATCGTGAAGTTATCAACACGGGTCTTCTCTATAAGGTCAAAGTCAAAGTCTTCTTAAAATGGCATTACTGGGGCACATGATTTCCATGGTGGTGGTCTCTTGCGTGTGGAAAATTTTAGTGCAATGGAGATTTTCCATGGAAAAATCTTCTCGAAGAGTCTCGTGTGCAAAATGTCTTGACACGTGTATGACACTTAATGCCACGACACTCGCAACTCTACTTGACAATCGACGAATTTGACTATTTTAAATTCTTTAATTGCAGTTTTATTTATAAATGAGCTAAAAATAACATAATTTGTCAAGAAAGTATTACCTAGTGACAGTGGTCCATTTTGCAAGTGGAATCTCATTTGCCAGTAAGGAGACTTAGGAAGGTTTCTAATCAATAATTAGTAATTCCTTCTGATGATAAAGCCAGTAAGTTTTTTACAGGATTATGAATGAAATCTTCATTACAATGAAATTATAACTTTTGAATCCTGTCAAAATCTTTTCACGTTTTCACATGACAGCGACGGGAGAAATCAAAGAACAAGTGGAAACAAAGGAGGCAGAGGAACTAATGCCTTTCCATTTTGCAATTTAGCATTTCCACTTATGATAAAGCCCCTTTTGTATTGTGAAGTAATCAAGACGGGTCTTCTCTATAAGGTCAAAGTCAAAGTCTTCTTAAAATGGCATTATTGGGACACATGATTTCCATGGCAGTGGTCTCTTGCGTGTGGAAAATTTTAGTGCAATGGAGATTTTCTGTGGAAAAATCTTCTTGAAGAGTCTCGTGTGCACGATGTCTAGACACGTGTACGACACTTAATGTCACGACACTCACAACTCTAGTTGACAATCGATGAATTTGACTATTTCAAATTCTTTAATTGTGGTTTTTGTCGGTATTTATAAATGAGCTAAAAATAATATAATTTGTCAAGAAAGTATTACCTAATGACAGAGCTACATTTTGCAAGTGGAATCTCATTTGCCAGATAAGAGACTTAGGAAGGTTTCTAATCAATAATTAGTAATTCCTAATGATGATAAAGCCAGTAAGCTTTTTACACAATTATGAAGGAAATCTTCATTACAATGAAATTATAACTTTCAAAACCTGTCAAAATCTTTTCACGTTTTCACATGAAAGCGAAGGGAGGAATGAAAGAGCAAGTGGAAAATAAGGAGGCAGAGGAACTAATTCCTTTACATTTTGCAATTTAGCACTTCCACTTATGATAAAGCCCCTTTTGTATCGTGAAGTTATCAACACGGGTCTTCTCTATAAGTTTAAAGTCAAACTCTTCTTAAAATGGCATTGATGGGACACATGATTTGCATGGTGGTCGTCTCTTGCATGTGGAAAATTTTAGTGCAATGGAGATTTTCCATGGAAAAATCTTCTTGAAGTGTCTCGTCTGCACAATGTCTTGACACGTGTACGACACTTAATGTCATGACACTCACAACTCTACTTGACAATCGATGAATTTGACTGTTTTAAATTCATTAATTACAGTTTTTGTCGGTATTTATAAATGAGCTAAAAATAATATGTTTTGTCAAGAAAGTATTGCCAAATGGTAGTGCTCCATTTTGCAAGTGGAATCTCATTTGCCAGTAAGGAGACTTAGGAAGGTTTCTAATCAACAATTAGTAATTCCCTCTGATGATAAAGCCAGTAAGCTTTTTAGAGGATTATGAATGAAATCTTCATTACAATGAAATTATAACTTTCAAATCCTGTCAAAATCTTTAAACGTTTTCACAGGAAAGCGACGGGAGGAATCAAAGGGCAAGTGGAAAATAAGGAGGCAAAGGAACTAATTCCTTTCCATTTTGCAATTTTGCACTTCCACTTATGATAAAGCCCCTTTTGCATCGTGAAGTTATCAACAGGGGTCTTCTCTATAAGGTCAAAGTCAAACTCTACTTAAAATGGCATTATGGGGACACATGATTTCCATGGTGGTGGTCTCTTGTGTGTGGAAAATTTCAGTGCAATGGAGATTTTCCATGGAAAAATCTTCTCGAAGAGTCTCGTGTGCACATTGTCTTGGCACGTGTACGACACTGAATGTCACGACACTCGCAACTCTACTTGACAATCGATGAATTTGACTGTTTTAAATTCTTTAATTGCGGTTTTTGTCTGTATTTATGAATGAGCTAAAAATAACATGCTTTGTCAAGAAAGTATTACCTAATAACCATGCTCCATTTTGCAAGTGGAATCTCGTTTGCCAATAAGGAGACTTAGGAAGGTTTCTAATCAATAATTAGTAATTCCTTTTGATGATAAAGCCAGTAAGCTTTTTACAGGATTATGAATGAAATCTTCATTACAATGAAATTATAACTTTCAAATCCTGTCAAAATCTTTTCACGTTTTCACAGGAAAACGACGGGAGGAATCAAAGAACAAGTGGAAACAAAGGAGGCGGAGGAACTAATTCCTTTCCATTTTGCAATTTAGCACTTCCACTTATGATAAAACCCCTTTTGTATGGTGAAGTTATCAACACGGTTCTTATCTATCAGGTCAAAGTCGAAGTCTTCTTAAAATGGCATTATTGGGACACATGATTTCCATGGTGGTGGTCTCTTGAGTGTGAAATTTTTTTATGCAATGGAGATTTTCCATGGAAAAATCTTCTCGAAGAGTCTCGTGTGCACAATGTCTTGGCACGTGTACGACTCTTAATGTCACGACACCCACAACTCTACTTGACAATTGATGAATTTGACTGTTTTAAATTCTTTAATTGTGGTTTTTGTCAGTATTTATAAATGAGCTAAAAATAACATGCTTTGTCAAGAAAGTATTACTGAATGGCAGTGGTCCATTTTCCAAGTCGAATCTCATTTGCTGGTAAGGAGACTTAGGAAGGTTTCTAATCAATAATTACTAATTCCTTCTTATGATAAAGCCAGTAAGCTTTTTACAGGATTATGAATGAAATCTTCATTACAATGAAATTATAACTTTCAAATTCTGTCATAATATTTTCACGTTTTCACAACAAAGCGACGGGAGGAATCATAGAACAAGTGGAGACAAAGGAGGCAGAGGAACTAATTCCTTTCCATTTTGCAATCTACCCCTTTTGTATCGTGAAGTTATCAATACGGGTCTTCTCTATAAGGTCAAAGTCCAACTCTTCTTAAAAAGGCATTGTTGGTACACATGATTTCCATGGTGGTGGTCTCTTGAGTGTGGAAAATCTTAGTGCAATGGAGATTTTCCATGGAAAAATCTTTTTGAAGAGTCTCGTGTGCACAATGTCTTGAAATGTGTTTGACACTTAATGTCATGACACTCACAACTCTACTTGACAATCGATGAATTTGACTGTTATAAATTCTTTAATTGGAGTTTTTGTCGGTATTTATAAATGAGCTAAAAATAATATCCTTTGTCAAGAAAGTATTACCGAATGGCAGTGCTCCATTTTGCAAGTGGAATCTCATTTGCCAGTAAGGAGACTTAGGAAGGTTTCTAATCAATAATTAGTAATTCCGTCTGATAATAAAGCCAGTAAGCTTTTTAGAGGATTATGAATGAAATCTTCCTTACAATGAAATTACAACTTTCAAATCCTGTCAAAAACTTTTCACGTTTTCACAGGAAAGCGACGGGAGGAATCAAAGAACAAGTGGAAACAAAGGAGGCGGAGGAACTAATTCCATTCCATTTTGCAATTTAGCACTTCCACTTATGATAAAGCCCCTTTTGTATCAGGGAAGTTATCGACACGGGTCTTCTCTATAAGGTCAAAGTCAAACTCTTCTTAAAATGGCATTATGGGGACACATGATTTTCATGGTGGTGGTCTCTTGCGTGTTGAAAATTTTAGTGCAATGGAGATTTTCCATGGAAAAATCTTCTCGAAGAGTCTCCTGTGCACAATGTCTTGACACATGTATGACACTTAATGTCACGCCACTCACAACTCTACTTGACAATCGATGAATTTGACTATTTTAAATTCTTTAATTGCAGTTTTTGTCCATATTTATAAATGAGCTAAAAATAATATGCTTTGTAAAGATAGTATTACCTAATGACAGTGGTCCATTTTGCGAGTGGAATCTCATTTGCCAGTAAGGAGACCTAGGAAGGTTTCTAATCAATAATTAGCAATTCCTTATGATGATAAAGCCAGTAAGCTTTTTAAAAGATTACGAAGGAAATCTTCATTACAATGAAATTGTAACTTTCAAAACCTATCAAAATCGTTTCACGTTTTCACATGAATGCGAAGGGAGTAGTCAAAGAACAAGTGGAAAATAAGGAGGCAGAGGAACTAATTCCTTTCCATTTTGCAATTTAGCACTTCCACTTATGATAAAACCGCTTTTATATGATGAAGTTATCAACACGGGTCTTCTCTATATGGTCAAAGTCCAACTCTTCTTAAAATGGCATTGGTGGCACACATGATTTCCATGGTTGTGGTCTCTTGCGTGTAGAAAATTTAAGTGCAATGGAGATTTTCCATGGAAAAATCTTCTTGAAGAGTCTCGGGTGCACAATGTCTTGACACGTGTACAACACTTAATGTCACGACACTCACAACTCTACTTGACAATTGATGAATTTGACTGTTTTAAATTCTTTAATTGCAGTTTTTGTCGGTATTTATGAATGAGCTAAAAATAATATGCTTTGTCAAGAATGTATTACCGAATGGCAGTGCTCCATTTTGCAAGTGGAATCTCATTTGCCAGCAAGGAGACTTAGGAAGGTTTCTAATCAATAATTAGTAATTCCTTCTGATGATAAAGCCAATAAGCTTTTTACGGGATTATGAATGAAATCTTCATTACAATGAAATTATAACGTTGGAATCCTGTCAAAATCTTTTCACGTTTTCACAGGAAAGTGACGGGAGGAATCAAAGAACAAGTGGAAACAAAGGAGGCGAAGGAACTAATTCCTTTCCATTTTGCAATTTAGCACTTCCACTTATGATAAAGCCCCTTTTGTATTGTGAAGTTATCAACACGGGACTTCTCTATAAGGTTAAAGTCAAAGTCTTCTTAAAATGGCATTATTGAGACACATGATTTCTATGGTGGTGGTCTCTTGCGTGTTGAAAATTTTAGTGCAATCGAGATTTTCCATGGAAAAATCTTCTCGAAGAGTCTCGTGTGCACAATGTCTTGGCACGTGTATGACACTTAATGTCACGACACTCACAACTCTACTTGGCAATCAATGAATTTGACTGTTTTAAATTCTTTAATTGTGGTTTTTGGTAGTATTTATAAATGAGCTAAAAATAACATGCTTTGTCAAGAAAGTATTACCTAATGACAGTGCTCCATTTTGCAAGTAAAATCTCGTTTGCCAATAAGGAGACTTAGGAAGGTCTCTAATCAATAATTAGTAATTCCTTCTGATGATAAAGTCAGTAAGCTTTTTACAGGATTATCAATCAAATCTTCATTACAATGAAATTATAACTTTCAAATTCTGTCAAAATATTTTCACGTTTTCACAGGAAAGCGGCGGGAGGAATCATAGAACAAGTAGAAACAAAGGAGGCAGAGGAACTAATTCATTTCCATTTTGCAATTTAGCCCTTTTGTATCGTGAAGTTATCAACATGGGTCTTCTCTATAAGGTCAAAGTCAAACTCTTCTTAAAATGGTATTATGGGGACACTTGATTTCCATGGTGGTGGTCTCTTGCGTGTGGAAAATTTTAGTGCAATGGAGATTTTCCATGGAAAAATCTTCTCGAAGAGTCTCGTGTGCACGATGTCTTGACACGTGTACGACACTTAATGTCGCGACACTCACAGCTCTACTTGACAATCGATGAATTGGACTGTTTTAGATTCTTTAATTGTGGTTTTTGTCCATATTTATAAATGAGCTAAAAATAATATGCTTTGTAAAGATAGTATTACCTAATGACAGTGGTCCATTTTGCAAGTGGAATCTCATTTGCCAGTGAGGAGACTTAGGAAGGTTTCTAATCAATAATTAGTAATTCCTTATGATGATAAAGCCAGTAAGCTTTTTAAAAGATTACGAAGGAAATCTTCATTACAATGAAATTGTAACTTTCAAAACCTATCAAAATCTTTTCACGTTTTCACATGAATGCGAAGGGAGTAATCAAAGAACAAGTGGAAAATAAGGAGGCAGAGGAACTAATTCTTTTCCATTTTGCGATTTAGCACTTCCACTTATGATAAAGCCACTTTTGTATGATGAAGTTATCAACACGGGTCTTCTCTATAAGGTCAAAGTCCAACTCTTCTTAAAATGGCATTGTTGGCACACATGATTTCCATGGTGGTGGTCTCTTGCGTGTGGAAAATTTTAGTGCAATGGAGATTTTCCAGGGAAAAATCTTCTTGAAGAGTCTCATGTGCACAATGTCTTGACACGTGTACGACACTTAATGTCACGACACTCACAACTCTACTTGACAATCGATGAATTTGACTGTTTTAAATTCTTTAATTGCAGTTTTTGTCCATATTTATAAATGAGCTAAAAATAATATGCTTTGTCAAGAAAGTACTACCGAATGGCAGTGCTCCATTTTGCAAGTGGAATCTCATTTGCCAGTAAGGAGACTTAGGAAGGTTTCTAATCAATAATTAGTAATTCCTTCTGATGATAAAGCCACTAAGCCTTTTACAGGATAATGAATGAAATCTTCATTACAATGAAATTATAACTTTGGAATCCTTTCAAAATCTTTTCACGTTTTCACAGGAAAGCGATGCGAGGAATTGAAGAACAAGTGGAAACAAAGGAAGTACAGGAACTAATTCCTTTCCATTTTGCAATTTAGCGCTTCCACTTATGATAAAGCCACTTTTGTATGATGAAGTTATCAACATGGGTCTTCTCTATAAGGTGAAAGTCCAACTCTTCTTAAAATGGCATTGTTGGCACACATGATTTCCATGGTGGTGGTCTCTTGCGTGTGGAAAATTTTAGTGCAATGGAGATTTTCCATGGAAAAATCTTCTTGAAGAGTCTCATGTGCACAATGTCTTGACACGTGTACGACACTTAATGTCACGACACTCACAACTCTACTTGACAATCGATGAATTTGACTGTTTTAAATTCTTTAATTGCAGTTTTTGTCCATATTTATAAATGAGCTAAAAATAATATGCTTTGTCAAGAAAGTATTACCGAATGGCAGTGCTCCATTTTGCAAGTGGAATCTCATTTGCCAGTAAGGAGACTTAGGAAGGTTTCTAATCAATAATTAGTAATTCCTTCTGATGATAAAGCCACTAAGCCTTTTACAGGATAATGAATGAAATCTTCATTACAATGAAATTATAACTTTGGAATCCTTTCAAAATCTTTTCACGTTTTCACAGGAAAGCGATGCGAGGAATTGAAGAACAAGTGGAAACAAAGGAAGTACAGGAACTAATTCCTTTCCATTTTGCAATTTAGCGCTTCCACTTATGATAAAGCCACTTTTGTATGATGAAGTTATCAACATGGGTCTTCTCTATAAGGTGAAAGTCCAACTCTTCTTAAAATGGCATTGTTGGCACACATGATTTCCAAGGTGGTGGTCTCTTGCGTGTGGAAAATTTTAGTGCAATGGAGATTTTCCATGGAAAAATCTTCTCGAAGAGTCTCGTGTGCACAATGTCTTGACACGTGTACAACACTTAATGTCACGACACTCACAACTATACTTGACAATCGATGAATTTGACTGTTTTAGATTCTTTAATTGTGGTTTTTGTCCATATTTATAAATGAGCTAAAATAATATGCTTTGTAAAGGTAGTATTACCAAATTACAGTGGTCCATTTTGCAAGTGGAATCTCATTTGCCAGTAACGAGACTTAGGAAGGTTTCTAATCAATAATTAGTAATTCCTTCTTATGATAAGGCCAGTAAGCTTTTTACAGGATTATGAATGAAATCTTCAATACAATGAAATTATAACTTTCAAAACCTGTCAAAATCTTTTCACGATTTCACAGGAAAGCGAAGGGAGGAATCAAAAAACAAGTGGAAACAAAGGAGGCGGAGGAATGCCTTTCCATTTTGCAATTTCGGACTTCCACTTATGATAAAGCCCCTTTTGTATTGTGAAGTTATCAACACAAGTCTTCTCTATAAGGTCAAAGTCAAAGTCTTCTTAAAATGGCATTATTGGGACACATATTTTCCATGGTGGTGGTCTATTGTGTGTGAAAATTTTTAGTGCAATGGAGATTTTCCATGGAAAAATCTTCTTGAAGAGTCTCGTGTGCACGATGTCTTGACACGTGTATGACACTTAATGTCACGACACTCATAACTATACTTGACAATTGATGAATTTGACTATTTTAAATTCTTTAATTGCGGTTTTTGTCAGTATTTATAAATGAGCTAAAAATAATATGCTTTCTCAAGAAAGTATTACCAAATGATTGTGCTCCATTTTGCAAGTAGAATCTCATTTGCCAATAAAGAGACTTAGGAAGGTTTCTAATCAATAATTAGTAATTCCTTATGATGATAAAGCCAGTAAGCTTTTTACAGGATTATGAAGGACATCTTCATTACGATGAAATTATAACTTTCGAAACCTGTCAAAATCTTTTCACGTTTTCACATGAAAGCGAAGGGAGGAATCAAAGAACAAGTGGAAACAAAGGAGGCGAAGGAACTAATTCCTTTCCATTTTGCAATTTAGCACCTCCACTTATGATAAAGCCCCTTTTGTATCGTGAAGTTATCGACACGGGTCTTCTCTATGAGGTCAAAGTCAAAGTCTTCTTAAAATGGCATTATTGGGACATCGAATTTCCATGTTGGTGGTCTCTTGCGTGTGGAAAATTTTAGTGCAATGGAGATTTTCCATGGAAAATCTTCTTGAAGAGTCTCGTGTGCATGACGTCTTGACACGTGTACGACACTTAATGTCACGATACTCACAACTCTACTTGACAATCAATGAACTTGACTGTTTTAAATTCTTTGATTGCGGTTTTTGTCGGTATTTATAAATGAGCTAAAAATAATATTCTTTGTCAAGAAAGTATTAGCTAATGTGTCACACCCCAATCATTGAACGCGTGCCCATCCCTCACCTGGTCGATCAATAGCGACGTCCCAGGACGTATCGCTGACCCTTTCATTTTAATACGCATGCGGAAGCATATAAAATAAATCCCCATACAATAAAACATTTGGGATAGAAAAGTAGAGCCATATTTTTTCACAATTGGAAAGTCATAACCACACTTTTATACAAGGCAAACCACATGGTATATATTACAATACTACTCACTAAAGGTTGAACTATCACGCATCAGTTCTCAGCCTAGGGTTTGCAAACAGGATGGGATCTCAATCCTCATTCGGGTCGTACTCTGGATCCTCCTTTGGATCATCCTCTTCTTCAGATTCTTCTTCTTCTTCTTCTTCTTCAGGTTCCTCCTCGAGCTCTTCTTCCTCAAAATTCACCTCAGGCTCATCCTCAGCTTACTCCTCCGGATTCTCTTCTGGGTATATCTCTTCTTGCTCAATCTCTCCCTCTTCCATGCTTCAACTGGAGTCTACTGTCGATGGCTTGGGAGAGTCGGGGTCACTCTCGAGCTTATGGTCTTTTGCATCCACTATTGATCCATCCTTATGATTAGCCGTCCCCTCTCCAAATGCTGCCTCCAGAACGAACATCGGCACATCACCTTCTGGCATGGGACCCTCCCTTCGCCCATCATGATACTCTCGATACCACGATCGATACCACAACCCAGACAGTCGACTTAATCAGAATGTACTCTCGTCCTTTGGGGTAAGGGTTAATCGGGAAGTTGTATGCTATCTCAGCGACTTTTTCGGGTATACCAAAATGCATGGGAGGACGAGGAGGTGGAGGTGCTGCCGTCCAAGGGCCTGAAATGGTTATTTAATAACCAATGAGACAACGTCTCAGCAAGTTCTACTCCCTAAGACTCGATTAAAAAACCAATATGCCATACGGGCTGCCTATGCACACATGGGTCAGAGGACTTACCTTGGTCTCATATTCCATCTGCAAATCAGCACAGTTCAATAGGCACCCAAGCAAACACAACTGATCGAAACATCGATTAATCGACCTAGTCGATTACATGTCAATCTGACCATTTCCCGGTCATTCTAGCCATTACTATTTAGTCTCAATTGATAGAACCAATCACCGAGCCACGTGCATTTTCTGAGGCGATATTCCTTATCACCGAGCCACGTGCATTCTCTGAGGTAATGGACTGATCACCGAGCCACGTGCAATCTCCGAGGCGATATTCCTTATCACCGAGCCACGTGCATTCTCCAAGGTTAGGTATATATAGATCAAGTCACCGAGCCACGTGCATTCTCCGAGGTGACAGATTGAATCATCAAGTCAATACTATGTCTTTCTCCTATATGACATCCTTAGTCATCAAGCTGACATGATACAATGAAATCAATTTCTCATTACTTGCCAAAATTAAACAATTCTAAAATAAAACACTCATCTACACAATTTCACTCAATTTGCGCAATAGGTACTTAATTAAATAAACATAGATCACCACTGTGATCAGCACGAAATTCTGGTCGTTGACGATCCCGTCCTAATTTTCGAAAAATAAATAAATAAATAAATAATTACGAAAAATAATTATTAAATAAATGCAATAAATCCAATTTAGGCCTGTAATGCCTGATTGGGACGCCGAAACGGACCCACAAAATTTCCCAGACTCGTTCAATAAATAATAACCGGAGTTTACTTGCTAATATCACTAACCATTTGCCTAACATGCATTAATAAGGCTCTAAACTAATTGCTCTACTCTAATCTATCCACCTAATTGCACTTAATTAAATCTAATCAACCCCTAAACATCATTAGCCTACTAAGTAGGGATTAGTGAGCAAAACTCACCCGTTTAACAATTCGCTCGGATTGAAACGTCGGGAACGTCGCAGGGGACATTTTTCTCCAAAGCAGGCCGAAGCTTCGGGGCACGGAAACACCTCAAATCGAGCTTAGAAACCTGCTAGAAACCCACAAAAATATTGATATGATCATGGCTGAAAACAAGAGAAAACAAAGCTGAGATGGGCGGTAATGGACCGGGATGAGTTGAGGAAGCCAAACCAGGGTAAACCGGCGGTCGAATGGGCTCCAGCAGCGGCTCACGATGCTGTAGGAGCTCCGGCGTGGCTCCAACGGAACCGCAACAGTTGCTGGGTCGCATGAGGGGCGAGAGGGCGATGGGATCAGGCAGTGGCGTGCGCTGGTGGTGAGGCAGAGACGGCGATGGGCAGTGTTGGCTCTGACGTTGCTGGTTGCTTCGGCTCCCGCTGGCTTCCTGCTGATGGCGTCGCACATAAGGAGGGAGAGAGAGAGTTTAGACGGTGGCTGAGCAAGAGGGAAGAGAGAGAGAGGGAATGGATGTGGTTTGGAGACCACTTGGTCTTGAATTTCAACAAAGTTGTCTCCCTTGTGCTTGCCCTCCAAGCCAAGGTTCCATGGCTGTTAATTGGCCACCAAGACTTTCATTTCACAACCTTGAAATGGTCCGAAGACCATAGAAAGAGGGAGCATACGAATTTGATATAAATCCTCATCAATTAGACACTTGATCCACTTCAAATTAATCTCATTTGCCCTTTACAATTTCAATTGGTACCTCAATGCTTCAATTGATAATTTTCCTCATCCAATGAACCATCTTACATTCCAATTTTGTAATCCAAACAATCCCCGGTCTTTTCTACATAAAAACGGTCCTATGCCGACTTTTTTTCCAAAAAGTCTTGGGTTCCAGAAAAATCTTCTGAGACTGAGTCGACGTTCCAAGAATTTATTGTGACATGACAGAATTTTCAATTTCTAAAATTTGACTTGAATTCACAGTTAATTTCCATTCGACGTGTTTTAGCGTGACCTAGACTACCGGGTAGTTTTCATGACTTTTTAGGGCAAATGACCCGTGGTCGATTTTCTTCGAACCACACTAAACCTACTCGACACATTGGCGACTCTCAATTGTTGTGAAAATCTCGAGGATTCAAATATGGACATAGGATACCAAAACGACATAAGAATTAGTTTAGGGCCAGTTGGCGAGAATCTTCCAATTTAGTAATGTCACCCACGATTAGCCACACATCTTAGTCAAACAGACCTATCTCTAATCTCAAATCGATGTTTAACTGTGCCGTAATGGTCTCTAAAAATGAGCACGGTTGAGAAGTCGATTCCTAGTCGAATTTTCAAGTCTATTACATTAAAATTCCTTAATGGCTTTCTTGAATAGTCTAGTTATCACGAGAGTGATCAGCTCTGAGAACAGCCCTATATGCACTTCAATGAAATGCCCGATTTATTCAGTAGAAACATGACTAAAAATCTGTGATGTCACAACTCTTCCACTCTTATAAAAATTTCGTTCTCGAAATTTAAACCTTTACAATATTTAAGCAAAAAGGCGGGGGTACAATTCTCTCATTGACTCTTCAATCTCCCATGTCGCTCCTTCAATACGGTGATGTTGCCAGACCACTTTGACCAATTGAATGGTCTTTGTACGTAGAACTTGCTCTTTACGGTCGAAAATCTGAACCAAGCTTGACACACAGTCATCCACGTCCAATTCCTCGAAATTGAGCATGTGAGTCGGGTCAGGCTCGTACTTCCTCAACATCGACACGTGAAAGACGTCACGCACTTACACCAGTCTCGGCGGCAATGCAAGACAATACGCTAGACTCCCGATCCTTTCAAGAATCTCAAATGGACCTACGTATCTCAGACTCAGTTGCCTTTCTTTTCAAAGCGCGAAGTTCCCCTCATTGGTGATAGGAAAACGTGATCACCAACTTGGAATTCCAATGATCTCCAGTGCTTGTCTGCGTAACTTTTCTATCTGCTCTGTGCGGTCTTTAATCTGCCTCTGATTACTACCACGGCATCCACTGACTGCTAGACCAACTCTGGGCCTGTGATCTTCTTTTCCCCAACTTCATCCCAACACACTGGTGTTATGCACACTTTGCCATACAATGCTTCGAACGGAGCCATCTCGATGCTCTGTTGATAACTGTTGTTGTAGGCAAATTCCACTAGGTGACGCTAATCTTCTCAACTTCCTTTGAAGTCTAGTACACAAGCTCTAAGCATGTCCTCGAGGGTTTGAATTGTCCTCTCAGACTGGCCATCCGTCTAAGGATAATATGATGTACTGTACTGAAGTTTTGTACCTATAGCACTTTGCAAGCTTTTCCAAAAAACAGCAGTAAACCTCGGGTCTCTATCCAAAGTTATCGTAACTAGCACTCCATGCATTTGAACCACTTGACGCACGTATAGATATGCGTGCCTATCCAAACTTAGGTCCTTTCGAACTGTAATGAAGTGAGCCAAGTTTGTCAGTCTGTCGACTACTACCCAAATCGAATCATTTCCTCTTTGACTTCTCGGTAGTCCAGTCACGAAGTCAATCGTGATATGCTCCCATTTCCATTCTGGGATCTCGAGAGGTTGCAGAAGTCCTCTTGGCTTGCAATGCTGAGCTTTCACTTGCTGACATGTCAAACACTTGGCGACATGCTTGTCGATGTTTGCCTTCATTCCTAACCACCAATAATGTTGACGTAGATTTTGATACATTTTGGCACTTCTGGGATGAATGTTGTAACTGCTATGATGTGCTTTTGACAAGATGTCCTCCCTAAGCTCTACATCATCAGGTACAACCAAACATCCATAAAACCTCAATATTCCATCATCAAAAACCTGAAAGTCAGCCTTTCTTTTCTCAACGTCTTCTTGTAAGATCTTCTGAACATCTGGGGTCTATTGGTTGGAGTAGTTTGATTTTGACCTGGACATCTGGTTCAATTCTGAGGGTGGCCATAAGACTTGAAAGGTGGCCTACCTCAAATTTGAATACCGAATATCGAGCTCTCTCAATTAAGTTCCACTACTTAATCAATATGTGCGCAACTGAAGACTTTCAACTCAAAGCATCGGCGACCTTGTTCACCTTTCCCGGGTGATATAGGATATCACAGTCATAGTCTTTTAGCAATTCCATCCATCGGCGCTGTCTCATGTTCAACTCCTTCTGAGAGAACATGTACTTGAGACTTTGATGGTCCGTGAAGATCTGGAATTTTTCCCCGCACAGATAATGCCTCCAAATCTTCAGGGCGAAGATAATTGCTGCGAGTTCCAAGTCATGCGTCAAATAGTTTTGCTCATGGGGTCTCAACTGACGAGAAGCATATGCAATAACTCTGCCATGTTACATCAACACACAGCCTAGTACTCTAAATGACGCATCACTGTAGATCTCGAATTCCCCAGGACTAGATGGAATCATCAGTACTATTGCGGTAGTCAGCTTTTCCTTCAGCTCTTGGAAACTACGCTCGCACTTGTCGGTCCACACAAATTTGTCTTCTTTCTTCAAGAGTTTTGTCATTGGCAACACCAATGATGAGATTCCTTCTACAAACGTCTGTAATAACCTACCAAACCTAGAAAACTTCTAATCTCTATCACTGTAGTCGATCTTGGCTAGTTGATCATAGCTTCAATCTTGCTCGGGTCCACTGAAATTCCTTCTCCTGAAATAACATAACCTAAGAAAGCAACACGAGTCAACCAAAACTCGCACTTGCTAAACTTAGTGTACAACTGATGCACTCTCAGCATCTGCAGCACTAATCTCAGATGACTCTCATGCTTTTCATCACTTCTCGAATATATCATAATATCATCGATGAACAGGATCACGAACTGATCAAGATATTCCTTGAATATTTGGTTCATCAAATCCATGAAGGCAGCAGGAGCATTCGTCAACCCGAATGGCATCACCGTGGATTCATAGTGACCATATCGAGTATGAAATGCTGACTTAGGAATGTCCTCCTTCCTGATTCTCAACTCATAATATCCTGTCCTTAAGTCGATTTTGGAGAATATCGATGCTTCTTGCAATTGATCAAACAAGTCATCAATCCTGGGGAGTGGATACTTGTTCTTGATCGTTACCTGATTGAGTTGCCAATAGTCGATGCATAGGCGCAACGAACCATCTTTCTTCTTTACAAACAGAACTGGTGCTCCCCAAGGTGATGTACCGGGACGAATAAATCCCTTATCCAATAGTTCTTGTATCTACAAATTCAGTTCTTTCAACTCAGATAACGCCATTCTGTACGGAGCTTTAGAGATTGACTTTGTCCCAGGTGCTAGCTCTATCACAAATTCTATCTCTCTTTCTGGCAGTAATCCTGACAATTCCTTTGGAAAGACATTTGGAAATTCTTGCACCACAGCTATGTCTTCCACCTTCAATTCCTCAAATATCGTATCCACGACAGTTGCCAGGTAACCTTGGCAACCCTCGTCCAACAGACGAGTTGCCTCAGGCGATGAGATCAAGGTAATCGAGGGTCGTCCTCAATTTCCAAAAAATTCAAAAATTTTGCCCTCCACAGGATCAAATTGAATCGTTTTGCGATAGCAATCCATCTTAGCTCGTTGCTTGGTGAGCTAGTCCATGCCAATTATCAAATCAAAGTCATACATGGCTAGGACTAGTAGATCTATTTTCCCCTCTCACTCACCAATCGCTAACTTGCAACCAGAACAACCCAAAGCAGCAATAACTTTATCCTTCAATGGTGTAGATATTAAAATTGCTGACTCCAATAATATAAGACCGACTCCTATCAACTTAACATATTGTTCGGCAATGAAGGAATGGGTTGCTCCTGAGTCAAATAAAGCATAAGTAGGATGGTCGTTCAGCAAAACCATACCTGTAATCACGTCAAGCGCAACTTCTGCCTGACCTTGCGTAATCGCATACACCGTGCCCTGAACTAGAGGTCTGAGCTGTCCTCCTTGTGGCACGTTCTGAGGGGCATACCCTCTGTTTTGTCCAATCGGTGGTGGTGGCAGCAACTACGGTTGTCTTCTTAGCTTTCTAGGACAATTTCTGCCTATGTGGCCTCGTTGGCCACATTCAAAACACGCTCCAGGCCTACCTTGGCATGGGGCTAATCCATGTCGTCTTCCACAAAGGCAACATGCATCATTCCTATTTGGCATTGGCTTGCCAACTCCACATTTCCTATTGGGTGGGACTTGAAATCTACCCCCAAGCATGGGTCTCTTTCCCTATTGGATATTGTCTCTATGAGAGCTTAACCTTGATCCAGATGAGGCAACTTGCTCATTCAAGCCTCTCTCTATCATCTAAGCTTAACGATAGACCTCTCGATAACTCGTCAGATCCAATGGTAGCAAGGGTTGTTTCAGCACCGAACGAAGACCATTTCGGAATCTTCGAGCTTTCTCTTCTGGGTCTTCGATCAGTCTTGGAGAGTACTAAGAAAGTTCAGTGAACTTGACTTCATACTGATCAACGGTCATCGTCCCTTGACGAAGACGCTGAAACTCTTCCATCTTTTGTTCTCGGACCATACACGAAAAATATTGGTCATTGAAAGCTCTGAGGAAGGCATCCCACACTGGAATTACACCTTCAAGAAATATCGTGTCCTTGGAAGCTCTCCACCAAATATTGGCATTGCCCTGCAACTGGTAGATGTCCAGGGTTACCTTCTCCTCCTCGTTGCACCTCAGAAGTGCAAACGCCTTATCCAAGTCTTGTACCCACAAAGAGGCAGCTTTAGAGTCTCCTGAACCCATAAATCTCGGCGGACTTAGCTTCAGAAATTGCTCCATCGGTTTGTGTATCGGCATTTCTCTCTGTACCACGATGTTCTCAGGTTGAACCTTAGTAGGTGCAACAGCAGGTGCGACAGCAGGTGCGGCCTCGGCGGCGGCGGCAATGACAGCAGCAGCAGCAGCAATAGCAACAACAACTTGGTTCTGTGTCTGCTGTCCCATGACTTCTCTCATGGCCTCTAGTGCCTACATAATCCCTTCTATTATGGGATCACCAGAAGTTGCTACCCCAGCATCTACTGTAGGTGGTGCCACTCTACTTGCGCTAGCCTGGGCTGGCGCTCGACCTCTGCCTCCTTGGGTACCGACCCTAGTCGGCATTCTACCATGAGCTACAGCACGAGCAGTCCTCTTTGAAGGGGTCCTTGGCTCCTGATCGCTCATAGTGCAACTTTATCAACTGAACCTGTTTCCAATTCCACACTGTATTAAAAACAGAGCGATCCAAACAATAAGCAATTCTAGCACTCGGCTAACACAGACATGCACTAGCATGAAATTTAAAGGTGTTTCCTACTACTATCCTAAGACCCATCGCTTCTTATCACTCCAATCTTAAACTTCACTCTAATACCACTTAAGTGGGATGTCACACCCCGGTCCTCGAACGTGTGCCCATCCCTCACTTGGTCGATTAATAACGACGTCCCAGGACGTATCGCTGACCCTTTCATGTTAATACGCATGCGGAAGCATATAAAATAAATCCCCATACAATAAAACATTTGTGATAGAAAAGTAGGGCCATATTTTTTCACAATTGAAAAGTCATAATCACACTTTTATACAAGGTAAACCACATGGTATATATTACAAAAAAAAAAACACATGGTATATATTACAATACTACTCACTAAAGGCTGAATTATCACACATCAGTTCTCAGCCTAGGGTTTGCAAACAGGATGGGATCTCAATCCTCATTCGGGTCGTACTTTGGATCCTCCTTTGGATCATCCTCTTCTTCAGATTCTTCTTCTTCTTCTTCAGGTTCCTCCTCGAGCTCTTCTTCCTCAAAATTCACCTCAGGCTCGTCCTCAGCTTACTCCTCCGGATTCTCTTCTAGGTATACCTCTTCTTGCTCGATCTCTCCCTCTTCCATGCTCAAGCTGGAGTCTACTACTGATGGCTTGGGAGAGTCGAGGTCACTCTCGAGCTTACAGTCTTTTGCATCCACTATTGATCCATCCTTATGATCAGCCGTCCCCTCTCCAAATGCTGCCTCCAGAACGAACATAGGCACATCACCTTCTGGCATGAGACCCTCTCTTCACCCATCATGATACTCACGATACCACGATCGGTACTCGTGGGGCCTCTAGGCATCTTTACCCGCGTCAACTCAGATAGTTGACTTAATCAGAACGTACTCTAGTCCTTCCGGGTGAGGGTGAATCGGGAAGTTGTATGCTATCTCAGTGACTTCTTCGGGTATACCAAAATGCATGGGAGGACGAGGAGGTGGAGGTGCTACCATCTAAGGGCCTGAAATGGTTATTCAATAACCAATGAGACAACGTCTTAGCGAATTCTACTCCCTAAGACTCAATTAGAAAACCAATATGCCATACAAACTGCCTATGCACACATGGGTAAGAGGACTTACCTTGGTCTCATATTCCACCTGCAAATTAGCACAGTTCAATAGGCACCTAAGCAAACACAACCGATCGAAACATCGATCAATCAACCTAGTCGATTACATGTCAATCTAACCATTTCCCGGTCATTCTAGCCATTACTATTTAGTCTCAACTGATAGAACCAATTACCGAGCCATGTGCATTTTCCGAGGCAATATTCCTTATCACCGAGCCACGTGTATTCTCCGAGGTGATGAACTAATCACCGAGCCACATGCATTCTCCGAGGCGATATTCCTTATCATCGAGCCACGTGCATTCTCCAAGGTGATATTACTTGTCACCGAGCCACGTGCATTCTCCGATGTCAGGTATATATAGATCAAGTCACCGAGCCACGTGCATTCTCCGAGGTGATATTACTTGTCACCGAGCCACGTGCATTCTCCGGGGTGACAGATTGAATCATCAAGTCAATACTATGTCTTTCTCTTAGATGACATCCTCAATCATCAAGCCGACATGATACAATGAAATCAATTTCTCATGACTTGCCAAAATTAAACAATTCTAAAGTAACACACTCATCTACACAATATCACTCAATTTGCGCAATCAGGTACTCAATTAAATAAACAGAGATCACCACTGTGATCAGCACAAAATTCCGGTCGCCGCCATCCCGTCCTAATTTTTGGAAAATAAAGAAATAATTAAATAATTACAAAAATTAATTATTAAATAAATCCAATTTAGGCTTGTAATGTGATAACTCTATAAAAATAAAGTTATTTTACCTATTTTAGGCAACAATTAATTAAATATCTATGAGAAAATATTTGGATTTCATTTTGATCATTCGAATTTTCTTTGTTTATGCAGAATAATGAGATATGGAGAAGATAAGGAAAAGAATGGCAAAAATCAGGAATTCAAACCAAGAAGCAATAAAAGATAGATATCAAATCAAAATCCTTTGATTTACTACCTGATTTTATGCACAATTGCTTGGAACTTGGATATATCCTCTAAATGGGAGAACATTGAGAGTTAGAGAGAGCAGCTAGGTTTTTGTTAGATCATTTATCATTTTTCTGAGAGTTTTTCAAATATTTTGAAGAAAACATAAAAGTGGTGACGAAATTCTTGTTCTTTGATTCAAGATACTGGGTTTGATATATATTTTTATTTCTTCTTCTACTATGTTCTAATTTTTGTTAGAGCTACGATGTAGCCTAACCATGATGATGTGAATTTCATGATTTTTATCTTTTGCAATAGATTTCATTCATGTGAGTTATATATTATTGTGCTTAATGCTTTTGAGTGACTGGCCACAACTTGAATGATTTGATGTGCATGTTTGAGACTGAAAAGTGATATTATGCAATTGCTCATTATAATATATAACTATGAATAAAACGTGGATAGAGATATACTGTGTTATTTGTGTAGCTTTCCATGATAAGGTGATCCAAAAGACTCGTTGTAAGCCAGAAATATTCACAGTTTTTAATGCACTCGTGTTTATTTTAATTCACATAGAGATATAGTGGATTAATAAGCTGAGTAGGTTTGCTATACCTAGAGATAGGATAGTAAATAGATTAGGAAATTCCGCTATCACATGTTTGATATTGTTCTTCTACCCACAACAATCTGAAATTCATATCTAGTGGTTATGGTGAAATCGGATACTCTAACATATTTATCTGAATGATTTACTGTATATAGTCTCCCAATTTTGTTTTTAATTTATTCTAAATTATATTTTGATCCGTTAGATAAATTTTAGAATTAATCTATTTTAGTATTTAATTAGTTTATTAATCATCGATCTCTGTGGGACGATACTTTTTCTTATTAATCATCGATCTTTGTGGGACGATATTACTTGTTCGACATGTTCACTTGCGTTTAGAATTTTATGAACAAGTTTTTGGCTTCATTGCCGGGGATCGTTCGTTTAATACTAATTAATATTGATACCAAATAATTCTAAGTTTAATCTAGCTTTCGTTTTATTTTATTTTTCAGGATGCACATCAGTTTATGACATGTAGCCAACAAGGGAAACTTGCTAAGCTTGATCCAAAAATCCAATGTATATTCAAAAGGCAACTAAGAGAACAGAGAAAACACGCTAAGAAGATGGCAAACGGTGAGAATGAAAATCCACGTAGACTCTTAAGAGATTATGCTGCACCAACAGTTCAAGGAACCACATCAAGTATCAAAAGACCTGCAATTCAAGCAAACAACTTTGAGTTCAAGTCGTCACTCATTCAAATGCTTCAACAATCAATGCAATTTAGTGGGCTACCAAGCGATGATCCAAACGGTCACATTGATGTTTTTCTTGAAATCTGTGATACCATTAAATATAATGGAGTTACAGATAACGCTATTAGATTGAGATTATTTCCATTCTCTCTTAGAGACAAAGCTAAAATTTGGCTTTCTTCTCTTCCTGCAGGATCAATTACTACATGGAATGATATGGCTCAAAAATTTCTTGGTAAGTTCTTTCCACCTGGAAAGTCTATGAAGATGTGTAACGATATTACTAATTTTATGCATATGGATAATGAATCATTATATGAAGCATGGGAAAGATTCAAAGAATTTCTTAGGAGATGCCCACATCACAAACTACTTGTATGGATGCAGGTACAAACTTTTTATAATGGCTCTAATACAAATTTTCGTTCTATGATTGATGCAACTGTAGGAGGAACTCTAAATAATAAGACACCAGAAGAAGCCTACAATCTATTAGAGGAGATGGCGTCCAATAGTTATCAGTGGCATACTGAGAGACTACCAATGCGAAAAGCTAGCGAAGTTCACGAGGTGGATGCTTTTGCTGTAGTTGCTGCACAATTTGAAGCACTCAACAAAAAGCTAGATAATATGAGTGTTTCAACCATGAAAATTCAGAATTTGACATGTGATTTTTGTGGTGGAGGACATGTTAGCACAGAATGTCAGGTAGGTAATACTTTTAAACAATCTAGTGAAAATTCTAACTTTGTGGGGAATTTTAACAGGTCACAAAATAATCCCCACTTCAACACATACAATTTGGGATGGCGCAATCATCCGAATTTTTCATAGAATAATCAAAATGTGATAAGACCACTAGGATTCAAACAATTAAAAGAGACAAAGTCAAATTTGGAAGATATAGTCACCAAACTTACTAATATGACTCATGACTTCATCAAAAGCACGGATGTGAGATTTCAAAACCAAGAGGCTTCAATCAGAAATTTGGAGATACAAGTGGGTTAGTTAGCTAGCATGATGTCAGGGAGACAACAAGGTTCTTTGCCGAGCAACACAGAGAAAAATCCAATTGAAAACATAAAGGCTATAACCTTGAGAAGTGGTAAACAAGTGGGAGAAGAAGATGTCAAACAGGAGATTTTCATAGACAAGGAAGATGTGATCAATAAACAATCAAAGGAGACAAGTAAGAGTAAACTTTTTCTAGATAATCCCAAGCCATATGTGCCGCTAATTCCACTCCCTTAGCGACTCCAATAGCACAAAATAGATAAGCAATTTTCTAAATTTATTGATATATTTAAAAAATTGCACATTAACATTCCTTTTGCAGATGCCTTAGCGCAAATGCCTAGTTATGCAAATTTTTTGAATGAGATTTTAGCAAACAAAAGGAAACTGGAAGATTGTGAAACTATGAAGTTAAACGAGGAGTGTTCAACCATCCTACAAAACAAATTACCTCCAAAATTAAAAGATCCATGGAGTTTTACTATTCCTTGCACTATTGTGGATTCTTACTTTGAAAAAGCATTATGTGATTTAGGTGCAAGTATTAATCTGATGCCTTATTCAGTTTTCAAGAAATTAGGATTGGGCGAGGTAAAAGCAATCACAATGTCATTTCAATTGGCTGATCGATCAATTAAATATCCGAGAGGTATTGTTGAAAATGTTTTGGTAAAAGTTGAGAAATTTATCTTTCCTGTAGATTTCATAGTTCTTGACATGAAGGAAGATTTTAAGGTACCACTTATCTTAGGTCAACATTTTCTAGCGACAGGTTGAGCTCTTATTGATGTACAATAAGGGAAGTTGATTCTTAGAGTTCAAGATGATCTTGTTTCATTTAATGTTTTTAAAGCAATGAAATCCATCTGATGATAATTCTTATTTTAGAGTTGAGACAGTTGAAAAGTTAGTGAATAAAGTTTTTCAGGAAAATATTTTTAAAGATCCACTTGAAGCATGTCTAATTCGACTAAGGGACAAAGATATTAAGAATAATGAGATAAAAGAGTACGCAAATTTTATTGAGACAATTCCACCATATTCAAGGCAAAATGCAACTAAATTTGAGGAGTTGGGACAATACATTACAGAGCCTAACCATCAATTGAAGAGCCTCCAATTCTTGAACTCAAACCCTTACCTTCTCATTTGAAATGTGCTTATTTAGATGGAGTTTCTTCTTTACCAGTAATTATATCTTCTTTTTTGACAGATTTGATGGAGGAGAAATTGCTCAGAGTATTAAGAAAGCATAAAAGTGCAATTGGATGGAAAATAGCTTATATCAAATGAATTAGTCTTTCAATTTGCATGCATAAAATTTTGATGGAGGAACAATATAAACCCACTATCCAACCTCAGAGGCGTTTGAACCCAAAGATGCAAGAAGTAGTGAAAGCTGAGGTAATTAAGCTACTTGATGTAAGTATCTCTGATAGTTCCTGGGTAAGTTCTATACAAGTTGTGCCAAAGAAAGGTGGTATGACTATTTAGAAAAACGACAACAATGAATTGATTCCAACTAGAATGGTTACCGGGTGACGTGTGTGTATGGATTATAGAAAATTGAATGATACCACTATAAAAGATCACTTTCCTTTACCATTTATTAATCAGATGTGAAAAAGACTTGCAGGGCATGAGTTTTATTGCTTTCTTGATGGATATTTGGGGTATAATCAGATTCCTATTGCACTAGAAGATCAAGAGAAAACTACTTTCACTTGTCCCTATGGTACTTTTACTTTTAGAAGAATGCCCTTTGGTATTTGTAATGCATCAGCTACTTTTCAGAGATGCATGATGGCTATTTTTTCTGATATAGTTGAAAAATATATTGAGATTTTCATTGATGATTTTTCCGTTTTTGGCTTATCATTTAATTCTTTTTTAAATAATTTGGCTTTGGTCTTACAAAGATGTGAGGAGACCAACCTTGTTTTGAATTAGGAGAAGTGTCACTTTATGGTGTAAGAAGGAATAGTGCTCAGGCATAAAATTTCTCGAAACGGAATAGAAGTTGATTGAGCCAAAGTAGAGGTCATTACAAAATTGCCTCCGCCAACATCTATGAAACTTGTCAAAGGATTTTTAGGGCATGTGGGATTTTACATGCGATTTATAAAAAAATTTCAAAAATTGCTAAACCTCTTTCTAATCTTTTGAAAAAAAAATGCTCCTTTTAATTTTTCTGTTGAATGCATGCAGACTTTTAACACTTTAAAGGAGAAGTTAATGTCAGCACCAATTATGGTAGCACCAAATTGTGATTTATCTTTTGAACTAATGTGTGATGCTAGTGATTCTGTAGTTAGAGCTATTTTAGGACAAAGGAAGAATAAAAATTTTCGAACCATATATTATGCCAGTCAAATCTTGTCAAGTGCACAATTGAATTATTCAACAACATAAAAGGAACTTCTGGCGGTAGATTTTGCTTTTGATAAATTTTGTTCTTATTTAATTGGCTCAAAATTTATAATTTATTCTGACCACTCTGCTCTTAAGTATCTACTTGAAAAAAAAGAATCAAAACCTAGGTTGATCAGGTGGATTCTATTGCTGCAAGAATTTGATTTAGAAATCAAAGATAATAAGGGGACTGAAAATCTAATTGCATACCACTTATCAAGAATTCCAAATTCAAATAAAAATGTAAAACCAATTTTGGAAGAGTTCCCTGATGAGAAAAATTTTTCCATTAAGTCCACAAAAATTCCCTGGTACGCCAACTTTGTAAATTATTTAATAAATAATGTTCTTCCTCCTGAATTATTATATCAACAAAAGAAAAAAATTCTTTTCTGATGTTAAAAATTATTTTTGAGAAGAACCTTTCTTGTTTAAAGTATGTGCCGACCAAGACATAAGGAGATGTGTTCTAGACGAAGAGAAAGCAAACATTCTACATCATTGTCATGATGGAGAGACAGGTGGCCATTTTGGTGCCACCAAAACCAGCTAAGATTTTACAATTTGGATTTTATTAGCCCACACTTTTTAAAGATGCATACTCCTATCTAGCTTCATGTGATAGGTGTCAAAGAACTGGAAATATTTCAAGAAAAAATTAGATGCCTTTAAACAACATTATTGTGTGTGAATTATTTGATGTTTGAGGTATTTATTTCATGGGACCCTTTACACCTTCTTATGGAAATTTATATATTTTAATGGCTATGGAGTATATGTCTAAGTGGGTAGAAACTGTAGCATTGTCAACAAATAATACTAAGGTTGTGGTCAAATTTTTGAAGAAAAATATTTCTATCCGATTTGGCACTCTTAAGGCAATCATAAGTGATAGAGGGACACATTTTTACAATAAACAATTTGAAGCACTTTTGAGTAAGTACGGAGTCACACATAAGGTTGCAACCCCTTATCATCCTCAAACTAGTGGTCAAGTAAAGGTTTCAAATAGGGAAATCAAGTGAATTTTACAAAAAACAGTAAATGCCTCTAGGAAAGATTGGTCAATAAAACTTGATGATGCACTTTGGGCCTATAGAACAACGTTCAAAACTCCAATTGGGGTGTCTCCTTTTAGGCTAGTGTTTAGGAAGGCTTGTCACTTACCAGTGGAATTAGAGCATAAAGCATGTTGGGCATTGAAATTTTTGAATTTTAATATGTAATCTACAGGTGAAGAAAGATTATTGCGACTGAATGAATTGGAGGAATTTCACAATGAGGCCTATGAAAATTCTAAATTGTACAAAGAGCGTACAAAAAGATGGCATGACAAGCATATATTCATAAGAAAATTTAAAATTGGCCAAAAAGTCTTACTTTATAACTCTCGTCTTAAACTTTTTCCAGGAAAGTTGCAGTCTCGATGGTCTGGTCCTTTCACAGTTACACAGATATTTCCATATGGAATAGTTGAAGTTGCGCATGACACCGATGGCACATTCAAGGTGAACGGTCAACGTTTGAAGCCCCACTTTAAAGGTGGTTACAACAAGCAGAAAACCACCATTGAACTTCATCATCCAGAATAGTAACATCTGAGATAGTTTCGCTGAAAACTATAAAGCAAGCGCTTCTTAAGAGGCAATCCAAGCATTTTAATTATGTTTTTTTATTTAATTATTGTTAAGTTTATGTTTTGCAAAAAAAAATTAACTTTTCTCTGTTTTATCCAGGTTAATTTTTTAGGGGGCACTTTTCAAGAGTTTAATCATCAAGGTCATCTATGGACTTATCCTACAACCAGGGGAGTTTTCTTCTTCCTCTTTCTATTTTTCGCATTGAGGACACTGATTCTTTCAAGTTTGGGAAGAGACAAAATTTTTGGCTAAATCTATTTTTTTTTTTATCATGATTGCATTCCTGGTTGTGAATTTTTTGCGATTCTTAGGAAAATTTAAATTTTATTTAAACTTGCAATTAATGTGTGAGTTAATTTTAATTTTGATTATGTTGATTCACTTACTAAGCACTAAAAGTCCTTAATTTTTGAATTGTGTGTAAATCTAGAGAACATTCATGTGAAATATGTGATTTTCTTAAATTTCATCCAAATCTTAGAATTTGTTTGATTTTCTCTTGAGGCGAAATCCTAAGCTAAATCTAACTGAAAAAATGATTTAGGCAATTTTTGGATCGATTGAGCCTTTCAAGCTAACCCTGTTTATTTATCCTTAGTCACCCTGTTGAGCCTTAATTATTACCCAATTTTTCATTGGCACCCATATATATATATATATATATTTTGGTGACCTGGCCCCCATATATTCTTAGCCTAGTCGTTATCAAATTATATCATTGTCTCATGCCCTATGAACACGTTGATTTTCTTTTGGGATAAAAAATTATTTTAGCTTAATAGAAATTTGGGAGGAATGATGGAGTATGAAAAAAAAAAAAAGTGTTTGCAATGGTTGTTTAGGGTGTATAAAAAAAAATGTTTTTATGGTTCTCTATTCAACTTTCAATTGAGTGAGCCTTTTGGATACTCAATGGATTGAAAATTTTCATGTTATATTAGGAAGGACTTTGGGAGAAACTCCACCATAAATCAATTCAAAAGAAAAAAAAAAGAATGATGATATATGGTGGTAGAAAAATTATCTTGAATGAATGAAATTGAACGGTGACAATGGCTCTAATTAAATCTTAGAAATCAACATGTTGATGGATGATTTGAGCTTAAAATTACCATTATCTCACCTTTAGCCCAGCCTTACATTACAAATTGAGAAAAGTCCTATTGATTTTTGGTTGGATAATTAGTTTACATTAGTGGAGAGAGGAATGAAAAGCAAACCTATGGAAAGATGTCATGGAGGAGGTTATTAGCTTGAGTATGTGTTATGTCTTGATTTTGCTCGAGGACTAGCAAAATGTTAAGTTTGGGAGTTTGATAACTCTATAAAAATAGAATTATTTTATCTATTTTAGGCAACAATTAATAAATTATCTATGAGAAAATATTTGGATTTCCTTCTGATCATTCGAATTTTCCTTGTTTATGCAGAATAATGAGATATGGAGAAGAAAATGAAAAGAATGGCAAAAATCAAGAATTCAAATCAAGAAGTAATAGAAGATAGATATCAAATCAAAATCCTTTAATTTACTACCTGATTTTATGCACAATTGCTTGGAGCTTGGATATGTCCTCTGAATGGGAGAACATTGAGAGTTAGAGAGAGCAGCTAGGTTTTTGTTAGATCGTTTTTCATTCTTCTGAGAGTTTTTCAAATATTTTGAAGAGAAGATAAAAGTGGTGACGGAATTCTTGTTCTTTGATTCAAGATGCTGGGTTTGATATATATTTTTATTTCTTCTTCTACTATATTCTAATTTTCTTTTGTTAGAACTACGATGTAACCTAACCATGATGATATGAATTTCGTGATTTTTATGTTTGATATATATTTTTACTTGAATGATCTGATGTGCATGTTTGAGATTGAGAAGTGATAATATGCAATTGCTCATTATAATATTTAACCATGAATTAAACGTGGATAGAAATATACCGTGTTATTTGTGTAGCTTTCGGTGATAAGGTGATCCAAAAAACTCATTGTAAGCCGGGAATATTCATAGTTTTTAATGCACTCATGTTTATTTTAATTCACATAGAGATATAGTGGATTAATAAGCTGAGTAGATTTGCTATACTTAGAGATATGATAGTAAATAGATTAGGAAATTCCGCTATCACATGTTTGATATCGTTCTTGTACCCATAACAATCTAAAATTCATATCTAGTGGTTATGGTGAAATCGGATGCTCTAACATATTTATCTAATTGATTTACTGCATTTAGTCTCCCAATTTTATTTTTAATTTATTCTAAATTATATTTTGATCTGTTAGATAAATTTTAGAATTAATCTATTTTAGTATTTAACTAGTTTATTAATCATCGATCTCCGTAGGACGATACTTTTTCTTATCATTATATTACTTGTTCGACACATTCACTTGCGTTTAGAATTTTATGAACATAATGTCTAATTGGGACACCGAAACGGACCCGGAAAATTTTCGAGACTCATTCAATAAATAATAATCGGAGTCTACTTGCTAATATCACTAATCGTTTGCCTAACATGCATTAATAAGGCTCTAAACTAATTGCTCTACTATAATCTATCCACCTAATTGCACTTAATTAAATCTAATCAACCCCTAAGCATCATTAGCCTACTAAGTATGGATTAGTAAGCAAAACTCACCCGTTTAACAATCCGCTCGGATTGAAACGTCGGGAACGTCGCAGGGGACGTTTTTCTCCAAAGCGGGCCTAAGCTCCAGGGCCCCGAAACACCTCAAATTGAGCCTAGAAACCTGCTGGAAAACCACAAAAATACTGATATGATCTTGGCTGAAAACAAGAGAAAACAAAGCTGAGATGGGCGGCAATGAACCGGGATGAGTTGAGGAAGCCAAACCGAGGTAAACCGGCGGATGAACGGGCTCCGACAACGGCTCACGGTGCTGTAGGAGCTCCGGCGTGGCTCCAACAGAACCGCAACAGTTGCTGGGTCACGTGAGGGGCAAGAGGGCGACGGGATCAAGCGGTGGCGTGCGTAGGTGGTGAGGCGGAGACGGCAACGAGCGATGCTGCTCTGACGTTGATGGCTACTCCGGCTTCCGCTGGCTTCGTGCTGATGGCATCACACACAAGGAAGGAGAGAGAGAGTTTGGACGGTGGCTAAGCAAGAGGGAAGAGGGAAAGAGGGAATGGATGGGGTTTGGGGACCACTTGGCCTTGAATTTCCACAAAGTTGTCCCCCTTGTGCTTGCCCTCCAAGCCAAGGTTCTATAGCTGTCAATTGGCCACCAAGACCTTCATTTCACAACCTTGAAATGGTCCAAAGACCATAGGAAGAGGGGGCATACGAATTTGATATAAATCCTCATCAATTGGACACTTGATCCACTTCAAATTAATCTCATTTGCCCTTTACAATTTCAATTGGTACCTCAATGCTTCAATTGATAATTTTCCTCATCCAATGAACCATCTTACATTCCAATTTTGCAATCCAAACAAACCTCAATCTTTTCTGCACAAAAACGGTCCTATGTCGATTTTTTTTCCAAAAAGTCTTGGGTTCCAGAAAAATCTTCTGAGACTGAGTCGACATTCCAAGAATTTATTGTAACATGGCAGAATCTTCAATTTCTGAAATCGGACTTGAATTCACAGTTAATTTTCAATCGACGCGTTTTTAGCGTGACCTAGACTACCGGGTAGTTTTCCATTTTTTTTTATGACAAATGACCCGTGGTCAATTTTCTTCGAACCACACTGAACCCACTCGACACATTGGCGACTCTTAATTGTCGTGAAAATCTCGAGGATTTAAATACAGACACAGGGTACCAAAACGACAAAAGAATCAGTTTAGGGCCGGTTGACGAAAATCTTCCAATTTAGTGGTGTCACCCACGATTAGCCACACATCTCAGTTGACAGATCTATCTTTGATCTCAAATCGATTTTTAACTGTGCCGTAATGGTCTCTAAAGATGAGCACGGTCGAAAAGTCGATTCTTAGTAGAATTCTCAAGTCTATTGCATTAAAATTCCTTAATGGCTTCCCTTAATAGTCTAATTATCTCGAGAGTGATCAGTTCTGAGAACAGCCCTATAGGCGCGTCAATGAAATGCCCGATTTATTCAGTAGAAAATAGGATTGAAAATCTATGATGTCACATAATGACAGTGCTCCATTTTGCAAGTGGAATCTCATTTGCCAATAAAGAGACTTAGGAAGGTTTCTAATCACTAATTAGTAATTCCTTCTTATGATAAAGCCAGTAAGCTTTTTACAAGATTGTAAAGGAAATCTTCATCGCAATGAAATTATAACTTTCCAAACCTGTCAAAATCTTTTCACGTCTTCACATGATTAGTTACTTACATGATATAATATGTCAATTATACTAGGCGTTTGAATTCCTGTAAATTGTTTAAACATGTATATAATAAGATCTCAGAAGGTGTTGGGGCACCTAATTGGACATTTACATTTATGTTAACACAAAATTCGGCATATTTTCCTCATATGTGATGGAAAAAATGCCAAAACAATGGATCAACTCAAAGGACGACTAAGCAGATGGAGCGTACTTCATAGATTGGGAATTTATGTAAATTGGTATATCCCATCACCAAAGTCCATCTTTTATTTGTTTTGCTTTTTTTTTTTTTTTTGGATGATCAAATGGGAAGAAGCTAGCATCCCAAAGCTTTCTTCCATAAAAATTTGCATGGAAGTTGTTTGTGCCGATTCAGTTGTCAATCATGATTTTAGGGACTTTACGATATTTGCCGACCCTCGTTGACTTGGAAATAGGCATGATCCTTACTCATTTTAAAAGCTAGAGACACAATGATTGCGTACAAACTATGTTCGTATAGCTCGCAATGGCCAAAGATCCTTTTCATGTCGGACTCTTGCCCACTTCGTCGAACAAATGAGCTCCAGTTAATCAAATTTAGAGTTGAAAACATTTGTTAGGAAACCTATATAAATTTAATGACCTGATTAGACTATTTAAAGGTCTAAGGGCTCTGCAAGGCCCCTATTGGCAAGGCACACTACTTCTATGTTTTTTTTTTTTTGGATGATTGAGGTGCGCTACTTAACAATAAATCGAATTGTATTATCTCAATTTCACTCTTTTCACTTTTGAAAACGTGTAAATTTCTAATGAATTTACTTCACATGCGTCAAAACGGGCTGAAGAAGTGCCATTAGAACGTGCAAAACACTATCGGTCCCTCTAATTTTGCTTGAAAAACAACCCTCCATCTACGTATGAACCTAAAAAAGGTAGAGGGAAGTTATTAATTTTTGAGTAAAAGCACCAACGGTAAGATTCTTCTTTTGTTTTTTTTTTTTTTTTTTTTTTGCTATAAGGGCCAGCTCCATCCTCAAATTTCATTGGGCTCCGTCCAAACCGAATGCGTAACCAACAAAACCAAGCTTAATTGACTTGATATGAACTTATCTCATATTCAAATCCATTTCATAAAAATATCATCGATCTCGTTGAACGAGTGAAATGTGTAAAGTAAGTTAACTATCTTCACATATTCCTAATTAATTCACGTGATCACATATAATTGCGCAAAAATGAAAATGTATTCCATTGAAAAATAATTGATAAATAAATCAATTCCGATATGGGAAAAAGAAGGGATCCTGTGCATTTCTACCGTGACTTATCTCCTCCAGTGGTGGTTTTGCTTTGAGGGCCGGCTGTTCCTTCGATTGGCCCAGCGCCACCCTCTCGTTCTTTATACTCCCTCCAACATAGTCTCTGATCTAAAAAAATGGGTTCATTTTCGTTTTATAAAGCACTTTTAATCAATAATTTTTTGAATTACTAATAAAATCGCGATGCACATTACGAAAAATCAGTTGCTCTCTTAATATTACAGTATTTTCGCATCTCGTTACTTTATAAAAGACTAGTCCATTTAACTTTACCAAAAAAAAAAGAGTAGTCCATTTAAAATTCAATGGGGAAAGTAAAAATGTCAAAAGTTAAAATATTGTTCTAATTTTCAAAAATATTAACATATTATCATGTGTGAATAATTCGTATTTTGTGAAAGTTTTAAGTATTTTGAATCGAACAAAAATCAGAGCGTATTTACTGCAGGATTTTAATAATGTGGGAGTCTATCCTTTGGTTGGTTTTCCTGTGATAAATTCATTAAATGAGCATTTAACCTAAAATGTTAAGGTAAGTTTACCAGAGTCATTCCATTAGATTGAATGTGCACATCAAACGTATGAGCTGAAACTAAATTTGCAAGAGAAATTCCAAAAGTTACTTACATACTAAGATACTATATACGAATACAATATGATACAAGATAAGATTAAATTAAGGGACCCTCCAAATTTTTTAAAAAGTAAAAAAGAAAAAAAAATGATCCCACCATTAAAAAGAAAATATAGAGCAATGTATGGTCTTAAAGCATGCTGGCTTGAAGGCCCAACATGTGGATGGACCGCAAGCATTTCCGCTGATGATAAAGTTCCTTTTGCATTGTCAAGTGATCAACACGGTCTTTTCTATAAGGTCAAAGTCAAAGTGTTCTTAAATTGGCATTATTGGAACACAAAATTTCATGCTGGTCCCCTGCGTGTGGACCACTGCCCTCTGGTCTTCTTTCCATCTTTTTATCTCTTCTCGATTTCCTTTCCATGTGGGTCTTGCATTGAATGAATATCGTCAACGGGGTCCTGTGTTTGGAATACGAAGGTGGACCTGGTCGGGGATACTAGGACGCCGGCGACAACATCAAGTTCGGCCTCCCAATGGCGTTCACCGTCACAATGCTGTCGTGGGGTGTGATCGAGTATAGCCAACAGATTGCCGCCGCCGGCGAGCTAGCGCACGCGCTCGAGGCCATCAAATGGGGCACCGATTACTTCATCAAAGCCTGCACCCATCCCAACGTCCTATGGGCTCAGGTGTCATATAATTTGTCTCCCTTATTTCATTTCATAATTTCCGATAGATTGTCGCTGCTTGTCAGGTCGTTTATGAATCGAGTCGATTACAACCACGAAATTTCGTAAATAGCAGAAAAAGAAAAATTGACAACTGCATTCATATGATGAGTCAATTTAGGCAGATTTGGTCCATGAAATGCCAGATTACAATAATGACCGATTTTTCCAATTATTGCTGGGCGATGGGGACACGGACCACTACTGTTGGCAGCGGCCGGGGGACATGACGACGTCCTGGCAGGCGTACAAGGTGCACGAGGACAACCTGGGGTTGAACATTGCCGGTGAGATAGTGGCGGCGATGGCAGCAGCCTCCATCGTGTTCAGGGAAACGAACCCGCATTACTCCCACCTTCTATTGCACCACGCCCGACAGGTACGTACATGTAAAACGTAATTCTTTTGACACCGTTATAGCGACATATGTCCGATCGATATTACTAAAGTTGGTGCACCACATTGAAACCGAAAAACGGTTTGCGTTTAGGTGAACCGTAGCACTACAACTAGAACCAACGCCGTTCTCTCTTAGCCTTTTCTTTAATTTGAAGTGAAATTTGTCTAATTTGCTGGTGGGCTGCCGCAGCTGTTCGAGTTCGGCGACAGGACGAGGGGGAAGTACGACGCGAGCGTGGCGGCAGTGAAGGGATACTACGCGTCGGTGAACCGGTACGGTGATGAGCTGCTATGGGCCGCTCTGTATTGTTCTAACTTTAAAAAAAATATGAGCATGTAAATTCACGTGTCGGTTATTGATAAGGTGTGAATATTATAGGGGTTTCAGATTTAACAAAAGTGAAACAAGTTTAATGTAATATTTTAATAATGTGGGAGTCAATTTTTGGATTGTCTTGAATATTCTTGGTTTCATGTGCATAAAACATTAAATGAACATCCAACCTAAAAGATTAAGGTAAGCCGACCAGAATTACCCCATCAAATTGAACGCGCTCTTCAAATGCATGCGTTGAAATGAAATTTGCAAGAGAAATTTCAAATGTTACTTCTATACTAAGATACCACAGATGTGATTAAAAAAAGAGACGGTTCAATTTTATTTTATTTTTAAAAAGGGAAAAAAAATTAGGATCCAACCATTACAAAGACAATATAGAGCAAGGTAATGGTCTTCAAGCGTACTCGCCAGAAGGCCCAACGTGTGGATGGGTCAGGCTCAGCAAGAGGCCTATTGAAGAAAGAAGGCACGAAAAGAAAACTCTTGGTAATTGATTTTCACTCATAAAAACAAGAGCACCGATTGATTTTCACTTGTAAAAAAAGAACATAGTTAAAGATGGACCTGAATTTAATCATTTGGAGGACCAAGATTCAGCAGAAACTTACTATATCAAGATCGATGAATTGTACTCACCTCCGACCACAAACGTAATCTCGCACATTGATGCGACCAGCTAGTCATACATACGTGGTAAGTTATGGCGCATTTGGTAATATTTCTGTTCCCAAGAGAAGTTTCTTTTAAGAAATATTTTTTTATATTTTTATTTCCGGAAATAGTTTATGAGTATTTTAAAGTGTTTGGTAATTATATAAAATTTCTATTCTCAGAACAGAAATACGTTTGGTACGACCATAAATATTTTTGTGACTTAGAATTTCTTTTGATTTATTAATAATTTTATTGCACTTTTTTTAATCTCTTTTTTTCTTTTTCTTCTCCTCCCTCTTAGCCGGCCACCAACCTTGGCCATGATTGGCCGGTGAGGTCGACGGCCTCGGGGAAGCCTCGCTATGGCTTAGCAAAGCTCGGCCTCGCCCAGATCTGGCGAGACTCAACCTTGTGGTGGTCAGGCGAGGTCAAGCCTCACCGTGGCCGAGTGAAGCTTGATGACGCCAATCTTGCGGTGGCCGAGATTGCTCGGCCTAGCCAAATCTAGGCGAGGTCGAGCCTCGCCAAGCCACGACGAGGCTTGTGGGGCCCTCACCTAGCCATGGCGAGGCTCCGGCGAGGTCGCCGACCAACGCCGAGGCCGGTAACTGGTTGGGGGAAAAAGAGAGGAAGAGAAAGAAAGAAAAGAAGAAAAGAAAAAACTCGTTTCTTGTTTCTTAAGTTGTTCTCAGGAATAAGAAACAATTTTATTTTTGTTTCTTGTTTCTATACCAAATCTATTCTTGAGAACAAAAACATTACCAAACGGGTTTCTGTTCTATTTCTGTTTCGAGAAATAAAAGAACAGAAACACGTGTTCCGGGAGTGTTACCAAAGGCTTTCTAAGTCACACGATTGACCAACTAGCAAGAGTAATACATAAGCATACAAAAAGATCTCTGGACAAGCTACTAAATCATGTAGGCCGAAGATGTAAAAACATAAGGCCAAGTTTGACACAAACCGACAATAAACGAAGCAACTGGATATGCAATTAGAAGGTGATGGCCGAGAGATCCAACAAAAATGAAAGGGAAGGAGGTCCTTGGACACATAGGGTGCGTTTGGTAACGTTTTTATTCCTAGGAATAGTTTCTTTTCAGAAATACTTTTTTCTATTTCTATTTCCGAAAACAATTTCTATTTCCGGAACAAAAATACATTTGGTACAACCTAAATATTTTTATGAGTTAGAATTTCTTTTGATTTATTAATAATTTTATTGCATTTTTTCTTTTCTTTTTTCCTTTTCTTCTCCTCCCTCTTAGTCGGCCGCCGACCTTGGCCATGGCCAATCGGTGACTGGACAGATGAGTGCCAATAAGGTCATCAGCCTCAGGGGAGCCTCGCCAGCCACCGGCAAGGCTCAACCTTGCCTAGCCACCAAGAGGTCCAACCTTGCCATGGTTGAGCAGGGCTCAGGGGGCCCTCGCCCGCCACGACGAGGTTCCAGCAAGGTTGCCACCCAACACTAAAGCTGGCGACTGACTAGGGAAAGAAGAGAGGAACAGAAAAAAGGAAAAGAAGAGGAAGAAAAGAGGAAGAAAAGAAAGAGAGAAAAAATTGTTTATTGTTTCTTGAATTGTTTTTGGGAATAAGAAACAATTTTATTTTTGTTTTTTATTTCTGTTCCAAATCTATTCCCTAGAACAATTTGCTCTCGAGAACAAAAAAAATATAAAACGCATTTTTGTCATATTTTTATTCCGGGGAACAAAAGAACAGAAATAAGTATTCTCGAGAGCGTTACCAAACAGCAACTTAAGTTGATGAGACATAAAATTGAGGACACTTCTACCCAATTGATTAATGTTAGAGACTTGGGCTCTATTACGTAAATTTGTTGAAGAGAGCTCATATAGCTCATGGTTTTGGTCAAGCCCAAAAAGCAGGTCATGTATCAATGTCACTGGGCTGACTGGCTTTGGGCCTCTGAGATGAGTTCTTGGATGCGTACAGCTAAAACTCACATTCCCTCAAATCAAAGCAAACAAGCGAGATCAGAGTGCAGAGAAAGCATTCTCTATAATCTACTATGAGTAATGAAGGGGGTATCATGATAATTCCTGTGTTGAAGATGGAAATCGATCTTTCGTGTGGCTGCATAGGGCTTGGACTTGACATAAAACTGAACTTTGAAAATTAGCGATAGGCAAATAAATGGTGTCGATCAATTTGGCTGTGTAGGGGCTTGAATTCGCCTTGAATTGTCCCCTCCTTTGAAAGCCTATATCGCTCATTTTCTCCGTCTACTCGCCATAGCAAATGCCGGCAGCTCTTGATCTGTGTCATCTCTAGGGATGATTTCAGTCCCCTGCGCATGCATCTTGTTGCGGAAACCCCTGGTTTATGCTTTGTGGTCATTATTCGTCACCCTACTCATCGTCGAAGCCCAAGCCACCAAAGACGCTTAGGAGTTGCAAAACTTGGAGTAGCTAAGGTTTCCTCTACTGCAACCTACAAGCCTATACTTGTTCCTGAATGTTGCTTTGGGCCTTTTCACTCTTGCTTATATGCCTGTAGTCTATCTTTTTCCCCCTGTGGAAAGAACCCCATAATCGCATTCTAAACCCTTGTCTGCACTTGCACAGACAGACAAACCATGACGACACATGCTGTCTAGTTTATAAACCATGTAGGTACGTATGAATATCCACGTACCGGACTCTCGAATCCCGGTAGGACAAACTTAGCATCAGTCTTTAATAAGCATAGCCCCCACTGTTAGATTCGCATGCAGAGGGCCAGGCTGAGGAAGGTCTCAACACTTCCGACGGTGTTCTCTCCTCCTCCCTCCTTTGGAGCAAGTCATTTTTTATGTCTTTGGTGGGAAGAGATGACGCAATCAATCTCACTGAACGCACACTATTCAATGTACTATACTCGTTCCTTCAATTACCAACTTTTTCTAGAAGCGAAATTCGCTCATCTTCTCTCAAAAGTCAATTAATTTAACTCCCGAAGCCCATGATTTCCATCTAATACGAGTAGTTAAAGTTATGATAATGGGCTGGATTTGAACCTCAACATGCATGTACTGAACCATGACGACCTTTGTGAGTGGACAAAGACATGCTACTGACAATTTTAGGTACCTAATCATCATATTTCAAGAGCATATATGAAAAGGGTCGACCAGCTCTTGCTTCGCAAAGTCACACTCTAAGCGGTGGAGATTATGAAGGTTGAACTCACCTTCGAATTATATTGTTTTGGAGATTGGCTGGAATGGCTGATCTATACATTATTTTTATGGCATGTGGAGTTCGTCGTGAGAAAAAAAAACTCATGTGTGTATAGATTCATCATAAGTTAATGTACCCAAATGCTTTGCCTTGAAAACGGCATCATCATCGCATAAGTAAATGTGTTCCGTTTGAAGTCCATTCGCCAAATATGTAAATTGCATTAATCTTATGTATAGTACGATTCGAACTGATCTAAAGATCCTTAATAGACATGTAATCTATGAGTGTAATTTGCAGTTGTACGGTATGTAACAACTACATCTTTTCCTTTTTTTTGTCCTCAGCAAGCCTTCTTAACAAAGATATGGCAAAAATGAATCTTTCACTCGGTAACAAATCAACTTCCATATAAATCATGCTCAACGTATCTAGGTAAATGAGTTAGGAGTAGGACCTATAATTTGCTCTAGAGATGGAGGCAGATGGGATTTAATTGGGATAAACACCAACTTGCAATTGGGTTTCAAACCACGAGACGAGTTCGATATACCCATTAAGAAAATCTTACACAATTTAGAACAGGTTTGAGGTTTAATTGGCACGCCTTGAAAACCTGTAACCATCTAGTTATATTCATAAACAAAGATCATTTCTTTTCCTTTAGAGAACATTAGATTATATGAGAAATCATATATAATACATGAATAATTATGTACTTAATCTCCCGAACTCCTTCCACCGTCATCCCGAGTTTGTTCTCCCATCTCTTTCAACACCGCTGCTTGCGTCCCACGCGCTCAGATCCAAAAGGGGTTCACCAGTTCTCTGAATTTTGTTTTCACCGCACCATGGCTTTGACCATTGTTTGTGCGACTAAATCCAACCGCGCCTCACCAGACGAAAGAAACATTTGGTAAGGTTGAACACGCAAAAGCAGTGACAAGTCGAGAGTCATTCAATCTCCACCCGCTTCGAATTGAAAATTCTGCAAACTGGGTTTTCGGCTTTACTCCGTCAAATCAAAACCCCCACGAAGTGGCCTCAGAACTCCAAAATCCGAGCAATTCGTACTATTTATTTAACGCGATGGGCTGACATGACATCGTTTACTTGATCAAATACATTCTATTTCATTATTCATATAAAAAAATTTAATGGATATCGTGAGAACTCTTAGCGAGCATGCCTAATAAGCGAAGCATTACTCTTACTACGACCGAGCAAAATAATTAATGCTTTCCCATAAAAACCAGATTGAAGACCAAATCCTTGGAAAGTTATTGTTTTGTTTTTGTCATCACCGCAGGTTCCTTTTTAGGACGCACGCTTGAGCTCGTTTGTGGTTTTGAGCCCAAATTTTTTTCTTCTTTTCTGTTAATCATATCAAGGCAAGTACCAAAGGGGCTCGCATATTATATAACTCACATAAATACCCGCCGCGAGAGAGAGAGAGAGGAGAGAGAGGAAGGGAGAGATGCCGCCCCTGCATGAACGCCGCCGCCATGTTCGCGTTTCTCGGCCGCCGCCGCTCTGCCCTCCTTCTCCTTCTCCTCCTCCTCCTCCTATTCGTCACGCTCGTGGCCGCCTCTCATTCTCAGTCTCGGCCTCCGGACTGTGGCGAGGCCCTCGCGAAGAGCCTCCTCTACTTCGAGGCGCAGCGCTCCGGCCATCTGCCCCACAACCAGCGCATCGCCTGGCGCGACCACTCCGGCCTCACCGATGGCCTCGAGCAAGGGGTTCGTCCTGATTCATTTCAACCAATGCCATCGGATCTTCTTTCCATCTTTTTTTCTCTTCTCGATTTCCTTTCCATGTGGGTCGTGCATTGAATAAATATCCTTGACGGGGTCCCGTGTTTGGAATGCGAAGGTGGACCTGGTCGGAGGATACTACGACGCCGGCGACAACGGCAAGTTCGGCCTCCCGATGGCGTTCACCGTCACAATGCTGTCGTGGGGGGTGATCGAGTACGGCCGACAGATCGCCGGCGCCGGCGAGCTGGCGCGCGCGCTCGAGGCCATCAAGTGGGGCACCGATTACTTCATCAAAGCCCACACCCACCCCAACGTCCTCTGGGCTCAGGTATCACATATTTTGTCTCCCCTATTTCTTTTCATAATTTCTCCTTCTTCTTTTTCCAATAAATTGTGGCAGCTTGTCGGAATGTCTATGAATCGAGTCGATTACGACCATGAAATTCTCTAAATAGCGGAAAAAGAAGAATCGATAGCTGCATTCATATGATGAGCCAATTTAGGCAGATTTTGTCCATTGAATGCCAGATTTTGCAAGCGTGTTAATTAATCGTGTTCAAGTGAATTGGTTAATGACCGGTTTTTCCAGTTGAATGCTGAGTTGTTGATGTTGGTGCTGGCCCTTCGGAGCCGATCCGGCGAGTTCCGGGACGTCGTCGGGCGCCGCAGCGGCTCCGCTCGGAATCATGCTGCGCGAGAGATGGAGAGGGAAAGGGAGGTTTGGGCGGATGGATTGGATTGGAGAGGAAAGAGCAAGACGCGGGCCGGAGCTGCAGTCGCCTCTTTGGGGAAGCTCCCTGTTATCGCTCCTTCATCTCGGTGAAGGAGATGGGGATGGGATTTATGTTGGTTTCTTTTTGCGTTCTGGGCTTTACGTGTTTTTCGTTTCTTTTGGCCTTCTCTGGTTTCGTGGGTCGGGGTTGGTGGAGAGAGAGAGAGAGGGAGATGGCTTAAATTTGTTTTCTTTAGGTGGAGAGTTCTTCTTTCTTTTCTTTATTTTAAAAAATATATATAATAATTTTCGATTTCTTTTTATTTGGGAGGGGGGGGGGGGCTTAAATCTGTTTTCTTTAGGTGGAGGGTTCTTCTTTCTTTTCTTTATTTAAAAAAAAATGTTATAAGTTTCGATTTTTTTTGGGGAGGGGATTTCTATGGTTGAGAAATTGGCCCCTTTATTTTTTTCTTTTCGGTCGAAATTTGGCCCCCCTCCCCCTTTCGTTGTAACGGAACCGGCTCTCCTACTTGGCTCGGTTCTCTTCTCTCTGCCGTCGTCCTTAGCGTCTCCCTCGCCTGTCCCCACCAACCTACTCCTCCGACCGCTTTCCTTTTCCTTTCTTCGTTTATTCCTTTAAAAAAAAAAAAATTTATTTCGTGAAGTTGGTTTTATCTTTTATCTATTTATTTTCGTGTTTTTTGGTTCCTTCCACTCCTTTTCCGACAACGCCGAAAGAGTTTCTGAATTTTTTTTTTGGGAGATCTTTAAAAATTTGTCCTCATTTCTTCTACTTCTCTCTCTTTCCCAAACGAAGTATTATGATAATATTTTGCAATGCGTGTCTCAATAAATCAATGGGTGTTATTTGTAGGATTGTCATGTTATGATTTGTTCGAATTAACTTTTGTTTTTAACATTCTGCTTTTTTTCCACATATTGCAAGAGTAAGTAATTTGATTTTTTATTTTACATATATTTGCATGTACAATTTTTTTATAACTCTCATATGATATTTGAAGTATTTGACAAAAAAGTAAAAAATTTCTCTCTGCTTTTGAACAAAACACAAATGCACTAACAAAATTCTAATAGACTCAAGAGCAATTTTTGCTACAACACTTTATTTTGCCATTAAACTTACATCAATATATCAAGTATCTATAACAAAGTTGCTACAAAATAGATTGGTCCCATGAACACAATAGATTGGTACAAAATAGATTGGTCCCATGAACACAATACCAAGGCTAACCCATATAAATCCAAGTAAAGCTGAGGACATTAGTTTGAACGTGGTGTCAATGCCTTGGAACAAAAACATAAAAATTATATATACATATATAAGTGCGATAATTCACTTTACTATTTTGGGTAGACCAAAGATTGTGAACATAACCATTTATTTTAAATTCGATAACTAAAGCAAGTTACTTTCCCTGTTTTTCATGATCTATAAGTATTTCAACTTTCTCAATAATATGATATCTCCCCTTCGTTCTATTTATTTAGTCGGAGGCCGAATCTCTATTAGTAGAAAAAAAATATTAATTGTTTAATTCAATTTATATGAAGAGAAATTTATACCAATCATGTTATTTTCTTTTTTTTTATAATATTCTCTCGTGGATTTAATTAGGTTTGACCGACTATATTTTCTTCCTCTAAAGATTAGGCTTAATCTTTTAAGTTCAAAGGAATTGAGGAAAACGGATTAGTGGTGTCGGAGATGTATTTAAGGAATTAAACATCCCTAAGGTTCACTTTTGTTATCAATTCGGACACGATGGTTGCAATTCGTAATCCATTTTGCCGCTCAAATGCAAAGGAAAAGAATAAAAGAGGAAAAAGAAAAATGGAAATTCCTCAATCCTGCCAAAAAAAGTGGGCCCCACAGATCCCTGACTTGCCGACCCACGGACCCCACGAGGGCCCACCATTCATATTCCATAACCTCGTCCATCCCGTCTCTCTCTCTCCCCCCCCCCCCCCCCCCAGGTCATGATAACTATTACTTTGAGGAACATGATGCGTGCAACGAAATTCATACTGACCGCAATATACGATGAAATCTCGTCAACGCGGACGAATCGGATGATACCTTCTGTTCTAGTAGAAAAAGATTATGGCAAAATGTCTTTCATGTTTGAATTTGTCGATTTTCGAAAAATCTCGAACTCATTATAAACTTATAAAAATCCGTAATTGATATTCTAATAGTCTTGCAACTCAAGTTAGAAAACACTTTCCAAACTTTAAGCCCTGTTAAGTTTGAAAGACCAGTTATATACTTTCTTAGACTTGCCCTATCCCAATCTCCCGGTCAAATTAGTTAGGCTTTGTTTGGTGAATCGAATATAACATTGTTTAGGAATACACCCACTAAGGAAATCTACGATATGGGGAAAGGAACAAGGAAAGAAAAACAAGAAAGAAAAAATCAAGCCAAATCATGGAAGGAATAGAGGGAAGGAGAAGGAATGGTAGCTGCCACTATGAATGATGACCACAAGTGCGGTGATTGCCATCTCAAGAGTACCCTGGTGACAGTGATCAATGTTTTCCAACAAGCTCAATGATCACTTTGTTTGTTATGTCTCTCCCTTTCTTTTTGTGATTTGTTAGTGCTAATCATGCCACTCATGCTAGCCGTGCGCCACCTTACCCAGGTTGTGTGATCTTGTGCAGTCATTGCTCGACCATATTGAGGTTGATCACGCAATTGCCACAATGCCCGACCAACCTAAAATATGAGATTTGGTCATACCTATTTCTTGTGCTCAATCACTTCATACATGAGATGTAGTCTTGAAACCAACACTGGTAGGTGCATAGGTGTTGTGCAAGCGGAGGTGGTCACACTGGGCTTGGGAAGCGATGTGAACACAACTACGACCCATGCCTTAGTTTTTTTTTTTAAATATAAAAAGGAATATTACATTATACATTCAATAAGTTATATCCGCTATACACCACTAATTTGAGTAATGTATATTCATATAATATTGGAACGTTTATTAGGTTATATATAGGTTATTAGACATCCTATCTCATTCATTTGGTCTAAATGTCTAGACAACCAAATATAGCCTTAACACCTTTTTTTTAAAATTCATTGCCATCTCCATGAGAGGATTATAATATAGCTGTCAATTACATGAATTTCATGTGAAATTCATATGACCAGCCTTGTTAAATCAAAAGCCAAAATTTAATGTAGACGAGTACTTTGAAAGAATAATAAATGAGTAATTGGTATTATTGCATGATTGGCTAGAGGCTTGATTGTAGGAGCATAGACAACATGCGGAAGATAGAATTCACTGGTGGGAGTGGAAGTTGTAGCCCTTCTCCTTGCCCCGAGAATCTATCAAGTCCCTCGGCATCCACAACATGGTTTTTGAAACCGATTACAAGGTGTTAAGAAATACCATTCGATAAAAGGGCATTTGCCTCTGGAGTATTCGTCCTTTCACCTTGCACACTTGCTTCCTATTTACAATCCAGGATGGAGTATTTCGTAGGCCTATAGACCTCAAAATAGCATTGTTCACAAGCTTACAAAATAGGCATTTCATCATATAAGAATTATATCTTCTTTTATTTTAAATAATCTCCCATCTAAAGTGAAAAAAAGTACAACGTTAGTCGAGTATTCTTTACTTTAACATGTTCATATAGGTAGTGACTCTTCTTTGTATTATTCTCATTACTTTGTCGGAATAGGAGGTTTCCTCTAGAAAAAAGGGCGACTAGCATTCACATCTCTCACTCAAGAAGACGATATATATAATATGTACATATATACTTCTTTTTTAATCCAAATAGAACCGGGTCACCGGCTACACCGTGGAGAATCAGGTCACGCATTACCGGGGACAAAGCGCGGGATCTATGGGCCGTCTCCCTGACTCAAGTAACTCGCCACCCGAGAATCGTACGCCTCCCAAACACAAGAGGCCCCCCCAATTCCTTAATTCACAGCCTACCGACACGTGTCCCCTCTCCCCGTCCCTAAAGCTGCTGGCTCTGCGGTTTATCTTGACCGGGGAGAGACCGGTTGGCAGGCGAATTCGTCTTTTTCCTTCGTTATATTCCGAAGAATCCTGCCCACGCCGGTCCAAAACACGTCTTAAACAAAACGAATTAAGAAAGAAAAAACACAAATTTTCGATAGTTTTTTCTCGATAGGGTAATGATCCATATTTAGGATGGGGTAGCTGGTTGGCGAGCAAAGCTAGCAATCGGAGGCCGGTCATTGTAATAATACGTGTCAGAACCCTGGCGCGGTTTCGGAGGTCGTGCGTTGGACTTTTTTGCTTCACGGGACACTAGTTTGGTGCATTTTGTGTCTCCCTTTTCTCTCTCTCTCTCTCTCTCTCTCTCTCTAATGAGCTCGTAATTAATTGGGTCGTAGTTAAAATAGAAATGGCAGAAGAAATTGACGAAGTTGTCTTCTTGGTCCCCATCCTTTCTTTTTACTTGTTTTCGAGGTGTACATAATAAGGTCTTCTAGGGTGCGAAGGCGCCAAATCGAACGTTTCGTTTGTGATTATGCAAACGTGCAATTTTCTTCACATATGTCAGGAAGAGATAAAAGCATAAATAATTCATGAATTTTAGCTCAATGGACAATTTGATCATTGAATTTGTACACTGTGGTCCTTAAACTTTTGATTTATTCAATTTAATCTTTAGACCTTTGGCACATGTTCAATGAAATGCAACTTTATGAAAATATTCAATATCATCCTTTCATTAATTGAGGATTAGGGACACCATTAAATATTTTTATATAGTCTAGGGACTAAATGGAACACGTATCAAAAGTTCATGAACTAAAGTTTAAGGATCACATTGCACATTGGGATAAAGTTCATAGATTACATTGAACAAATTAAAAGTTTAGAAACCAAATTCACATTAATTCAAAGTTTAAGGACTATTTGTGCCATTTTCCTTCATAAAAAAGATGCTGAAAATTTGGGTTGACCAAAAATTAATTAAGTTGATGGGGGTATTTCGTCGGTCGAGAAAATACGCAAAGTGGATTTTTGCAGGGAAGGTGCTTGGTGCCGATTTTTGTTGTCAGTCATGATTTGGGGACTTCACAATATTATTTTGTGACCCCTCTGTTGAGTTGGAGGGACTAGTAGTGGTCCTTGATCATTTTAAAGGCTAGAGACACGATGATTGCTCGTGTAGCTTTTATGCATGACTAGGACCAGGATGATTAAGCATTGTGTTCGATGGTTTTGCTTTGGCGATACTTTTGGACCAAGAAATAATATGGCGATGCTTTTGGACCAGGAAATAATCCTCATACGTGATGCCATTTGACTTCAACAGGGGAAATACATTGAATGCTCTAATTTCACGTTAAGAGAAAAAGAATTGCCCACAATCATCATCTTTATGTGTGAAGTTTTTACAAGTATTAATTTCACTTGGAGTCTAACGTGGAAAGCTTGGGACCCATGACTATATTGAAATATTCTTTAGTCTAGTTGAAATCTTTCCTCAATTCAAATCGCATGGATCTTTGACAGGTTTACCTTCATGCATTAGAGCAGGTTTTCTTTTTCCTGTATAGAACAGTAGAACTTACTGATGTGGTTTTAACGCCATTAACTCTTTTTTAGCATTGATTTTGGTTTCCTTTTATTTGCCGATGTGTTTTTCTTTTCCATTTCTGAAAGTCTATCTGTCTCTCTGCCCTACGTATTGTTTTTCTTCTTCTTCCTTAAATCCTACTAAATCAAAAAATCACAAGATTTACCAACCACAACAATAGAAAAAAATTACGATTTGTACCCCCTCACGACCACCAATTAAGTGGCCATGGCCGCGAGCTCGAAGCTCGAGTGGCCATCGCCTCAAATTCCATGACTTGAAAAGATCTTGTAGACATAATTGCATCAAGCTCAAAGCTCAAGTTGCTATGGCTGCCATTAGCTCAAATCGAGCGGCCATGGTCACGAGCTTGAGTGGCCACGGCATCCACAAGCTTGAGCATGAATGCTCTAATAGCTGCGAGCTTAGAGCTTGACTTGGCAGCTATGGACGCCGCAATGGACTCCCATCTCTCTCCCAATTGGTAATTTTTTATTTATATTGTTGGATGTGGTGTCAATTTGGTGCTACATAAATTGAGCAAGTCATAGCACAACATGCATATAATTATGTCCATGTCAATTGTCTATGTTGGCAAAAATCGACCTTCAAAGGAAATAAACAAAATTTTAAATTACTAATATACCTGTGCTACACATCGTAAAATTAATCTCTCCGTTAAACATTACCGTAATTTTTAATCAGGCATCTCGCCAAAAGCTCTTGTGCGGGAGTAGTCGCTATTTAGTATAAATTCGGTTCTCTTGATTATCTGAAGTTTTCTAGGCAAAAATCATTTTGTGGACATTCGGACTTGAAATGTAAGTTATACTAATCACAAATTACTCCGTCGAATTAAATGCACGGGTGAAGGCTAACAACTCGAAATGAAATTTGCAAGAGAAATTCCAACACCGCTTATATACTATGATACTCTATACTGAGACAAAAAACATGAGCAAAATAAGAGACTTCCCAAATTAAAAAGAAGAAGAAAAAAATGGTCCCACCATGAAATAAAGAAAAAACCTGAGAGCGAAGTAATGCCATAAAGCGAAATGGGTGGAAGGCTCAGCTTGCGGATGGACCGAGCTCAGCAAGAGGCTCATGTTCAAAGGAGGCATGAGAAGAAACAAAATTCGTGGTAATTGGGTTTCCGCTCATAAAGACTAAAGAGCATGGCCGAAAGTTTGTGTAAGTTAATTGTTTTGAAGATCCAAGGTTTAGCAGAAATTTACGCTACGAAGATCAATGAATTCTGCCCAACTTGGACTATTAATATAACTTCGTATATTGACGTGACCCACCGGCCGTACAAATGTCCTAAGTTGATTTAATGAATATTAAGCACGTTTCACCTAAATATTTATTCTTTGCATAGAAAAAAACAGTAGATCTTACACACATATTTCAATGTTCTTCGTAACATATTTCTTTGACAGATTATGTCTATTAATGACTTTGGCTGAATGAGTTAACACCAGACTTCACTTCTGATTCTTCACGGACAAATAAAAGTTACGCACACAAGATGATAGAAAAGATTTTAGTAGAGATTAATGGCACTTGCTTCAATTTTATTTTATTTTATTTTTTTGCTTTTTTTGCTTCTTCTTTATTTAAAGCCTTGTGCTTGACAAATCATATTATTCATCTTTTCAATTCAACCGATATAAAATTGCACTAGGGAATAAGAAAAGAAGACATTAGAAACAAACCTTCATAAAGGAAATGACATTTCGAGTTGTCCCTATGACATCTTTATTAACTAATTTACAATGCCATTTTACAAAGACAACTCCTCAAACAATTTCACTGTCTATGAAATTTGATTGCCTTACCTTTTGCCTTCTCTGTCCACTCGACTACTCTTCTCTCCAGCATTCCCACGCCTCGCATGAGCCATTTGGTCCTTCCCATTTCAAATGCAATGTATGCTATTGAAATCCCAATTACAATTCCCAATGCATAACCTATCCAGATTGTTTTATGTCTGAACCAACTCTCTTGCCCTTTACGGTCGAAAGATGATGAGGACGATGGTGGAGGAGTTTGAGCATCGCCAGGGCATGCTTCTGGCAATGGAGTTCCACATAAGCCTGGATTCCCACAAAATGAGTTGCTTGAAAATGTGCTCAATTGCTTATCTTGAGGAATTCAACCAATGAGTTGGTTCTTTGAGAGGTTTAAGTACCCAAGGGATGCCAATCTCTCAATTCTCTAGGAATTGCCCCACCAAGCTTGTTTGAAGAAAGATCGAGCCATCCAAGATTGGTCAAGTTCCCTAGAGTCATAGGGATGGAATCTGTAAGGTGGTTATGAGAAAGGTTGAGCCCTATGAGAGAGTGAAGATGTCCAATAACTTCGGGAATATGTCCTTGAAAAGATTTGTGTGACAAGTCAATAATTGTGAGGAAGGTCAAGATCTTGACTAGCTCAATCTCTAGCCCTTTCATCATTACAGTCACAAAATTTTCATATAATTTCGGTTGAATACTCTAGTGCCCAAGATGTCGTGTCACATATAATGACTTGACTTGCCCATTTTTGCCATTCATCATGCCTCTAAGGTTCATTATCAAGTCGGCTGGGAAAGCACCACTAAAGTTGTTGCTAGAGAAGTCCAAAATGTGCAATTTGGAAAGAGGTGAGCTCCCTTGGGAATATCCCAAAGACCCTTCAAATTGTTGGACCTCAAAACAAGAACTTTTAGTTATGGGAGTATTCCCAACCATCTTGGAAATGTATCCTCTATCTGATTGTCACTGAGATCCAGAACTTCCAAATATCTACATTTGACAAGCGACCGGGGCAATGTGCCATCAAACTGATTTCGACTTAAGTCAAGAGACATCAACCTACTTATGGAAGAAAATGATTGAGGTACTGTGCCCTCAAGGTAATTCATTCACAAGTTTAGAACTGACAGAATGGTGCTAAAATTTGCTAAGCACCGAGGCAAGTTGCTTGTTAAGCTGTTGTTGGATAAGTCAATGATCTCGAGCTTGGCGAAATTGCAAATCATCAAGGGGATTTTTCCTGTTATCTTATTACTCGCAATAGCATAATAAAATGTGACAGGAGATGGAAGTGGAATTGGCCCTCCAAACTTATTGTTGGACAAATCTATAACAACCAATGAGGTGTTTGAGAAAAACTTCGTGGGCCACCGTCCAGTGAAATTGTTGTTGGAAATAGATAAACTTTGAAGAATAGGGAAGGAGAGTCTAAAGGCAGTAAAGTTGATCCTACCATAAAATTTGTTCGATTGCAAATTAAGGTTATACAGCTGCGGTGCTTCCAGCCAATCTGGGAAGATATCACTAAACTCGTTGTGACCGAGAATTAGTGCTAATAAGTTCACACATTTGACTAGGGAACGTGGTAATGGTCCTTGTAATTTATTGATGCTCAAGTCTAGAACATGAAGATTGGTTATATTACCAAAACATGATGGCATATTCCCAGAGAGATTATTATTAGACAAATCTAAAATTTGAAGTGAGCTAAACTGGCAAATGGAGGGAATCTCACCAGGGAAACCATTGTTGAAGGCAAGAAACGAAGAAGTAGAAGGTGGAGGAATGGGGAGTGGTCCATGGAATGAGATGTTCCTAATGCGGATGTCCCGCAAGCTCTTCTTGTGCAACTATTGTATACCTCTCTCGAGGAGGTTATCAGAAAGATCCAATATTTCCAATGTATCATGACTTATTCCCCAAATCCACATTGGGATCTCCCCACTAATCCTATTTAAAGAGAGGTCTAAGTATTTTAATCTTTTCAATGAATTCAAGAAGAAGGGAAACTTGGTCAAGTTGCAAGAACGCAACCCCAACAGTTCAAGCTTCGGGAATGTATACTTGAGTGTATTGTAGGTTAGATTTAGTTCTTGAGAAACCATAAGCTCTTGGAGGATTTTTAAGATTTGTAAATAATTCAAACTCTACAACCCCGCTAAAGTTGTTCCCGAGAATTGAAAAAACTCGGAGTTGGTTGAGATTCCTCATTGACGATGGGATGTGTCCTATGAATCTACAATAACTAAGATCTAAAACTGTTAAATTCTTCATGTTACCTATTGAATCGGGTATCTTTCCTGAAAAACTTGTACCCTGGAGAGACAAAGACTCAAGAGGATTAGTCCAATTGGATCCAGGAAGAATTCCAGCTAAGTTATCATTGTAATTCATATTGAGAGTCGTGAGGCTTGGTAATCGAAAAACAATATTTGAAAATATCCCCCCTAAGGAACAAGAATCAACGCCTAGATATGTCAAAGAAGAAGACAAGTTCGCAAAGGACTTTGGTGAAACCATGGACATGTCTAATCTATGAAGAACAAGCTTCCTCAATGTTGTTAGACTTTGAACAAACATTTCGAAGACAAAACTTTCCAACTTGAGAGAAGATAATGAATTGTAAGAGAGATCAAGTGACACCAACTTGGAGAGGCGAGAGATTTCACTGGGAATGATACCCAAAAGGTGTGAATGAGAGAGATTTAGATGAGTCAATGTTGCAAATGCACTCAGATTAGGTGAAATGTGTGAGCCAGCAAAGTTATTACCAGAAAGGTTGAGGCTTTGAAGATGGCGAAGGAGAAAGAGAGAGCTATTGGACTGGAGATTGCCATAAAGCCAATTGCAAGTAAGATCAAGACCAATGACGTTACCATTGAACTGTCACAAGTGAGACCGTCCCATGAGCAGCAATCCACGGTCTTGTTCCATGAGTTTGTCTTTGGATAAGATGGGAAAGGGTAATACCAATCACAAAAGGTCATTGTGTTGCTTTCAAGCATGAAGGAATTCTTAAAATGGAGCAAGGCATCGCATTGTTCAAGAGGGCAAAGGGGCGAAGCAAAGCGAAAGGTGGAATGCAAGAGAAAGTGGAAACAAAGGAGGCGAAGGATTTGATGCCACCCCATTTTGCAATTCAGCATGTGTGTGAGTTTATTGATGGAGAAGGGTGCTTCCACTTATAAAGCCTTATTGTATTGTCTTGTGAAGTGATTAACACGAGTCTTCTCTATAAGGTCAAAGCTAAAGTCTTATTAAAATAGCATTATTGGGACACATAATTTCCATGGTGGTGGTCTCTTGCGTGTGCAATATTTTAGTGCCGTGGAGATTTTCCATGGAAAAATCTTCTTGAAATGTCTCGTGTGCGCAACGTCTTGCCACGTGTACAACACCCATGTACAGTACCCATGACTCTACTTCACAATTGATGAATTTGACCGTTTTAGATTCTTTAATTGGATTTTTTTGTCTATATTTGTAAATGAGCTAAAAGTAATACACTTTGTCGAGAAAGTATTACCTGATGACAGTGCTCCATTTTGCAATTCAAATCTCATTGCCAGTAAAGAGACTTAGGAAGGTTTCTAATCAATAATGAGCAATTCCTTCTTATGACAAAGCCAATAAACTTTTTATAGGATTACTAAGAAAAAATCTTCATTATAATGAAATTATAAATTTCAAAACCTGTTGAAATCTTTTCACATCTTAACATGATTAGTTCCTTACACGACCTAATATGCCAATTATAGGTGCTTGAATTCCTATAAATTGTTTAGATGTGTATATAATAAGGTCTTAGAGGGCATTGAGGCACCTAATTGAACATTTACGTTTTGATTATGTAAACACAAGATTCAGCATATTTTCCTTGTATGTCATGGAACAGGTGCCAAAACAATAGATCAACTCAAAGAACAATTAAGCGAATGGGGCGTATTTCGTAGATCAGGAATTTATGTAAATTGGTCTATCTTGTTATCGAAGTACATCTTTATTTGTTTTGCCTTTTATTTAAATGATAAAATGGGAAGAAGTTCAGATCCGAGAGCTCTCTTTGATAAAAATTTACTAGGAAGTTGTTTGGTGCCGATTTAGTTGTCAATCATGATTTAGGGATTCTACGATATTCTCCGATCCTTGTTGACTTGGAAATAGGGGTAAGCCTAACCATTTTAAAGGCTGGGACGATGCTTTCAGACCCAGAAATCATCCTTTTACAATATGATATTGACCTTAACGGGGAAATACACTAAATGCTCTAATTTCACGCTATAAGAAGAAAATGCCATAGCCATTGTCTTCGTGTGAGAAGTTCTTACAAGTCTTAATTTCACTGGAGCCCGACATGTCCATCGAAGCTGGCAATAGCCTGACATAAAAAGCTTGGGCATAACTATCGTGGTGAAAAATTTTGTTGCTCATGGTCTAATTGCGGTCTTTGATCAACTGATAGTTCACAACTGATAGTTCACGACGGCAAAAGATCTATTTCATGTCGGACTGTTGCCTTTGTTGAACAAATGAGCTCCGGTTAATCAAATTTAGAGTTGAAAACATTTGTTAGGAAAGCTACATAAATTTAATGACCTGATTAGACAATTTAAAGGTCCCAAGGGCTTTGCCTGGCCCTTACAGGCAAGGCACACTGCTCCTATGGTTTTTTTATTATGGATGATTGAGGTGCGCTACTTGACAATATATCGAACTACATTATCTCAATTTCTAATGGGTTTACTTCACACGTATCAAAACGGGCTGAAAAAGTGCCATTAGAATGTGTAAAATACCATTGATTCCTCTAGATTTACCTCAAAAACAAAACCCTCCATCTACTTTTGAACCTAAAAAGTAAAGGGAAACTATTGATTTTCGAGTAAAAGCAACCAACTGCGACATTCTCCCTTTGTTTTTTTCCCTACCCGCCCTGTCCAAAGCGAATGGTAACCAACATGGCCAAGCTTAATCGACCTGATATGAAGTTTACCTGATATGAAGTTATCTTATATTGAAATTCGTTTTGTAAAAGCACTATTGCTCTAGTTGAACTAGTGAAATATGTAAAGTAAGCTAACCACCTTTGCATAGTCCAAATAAATTCACGAGATCATTTACAATTGCATAAACAAAAATGTATTCCATCGGAAAATAAATGATAAATAAATCGATTTTAATATGGGAAACGGAAGGGATCCAGTGCAGTTCTGCTGTGATTTGTCTCCTCAAGTGGTGGTTCTGCTTTTGAGGGCCAGCTATTCCTCCGATTGGCCCAGCAGTGCCCTCGCCTTCCTTATCCTCCCTCCTAGGGGCGAGCGGTTCCAGGTTCCGGTTCGGTTTCGTCTGGAACCTGGAACCTACCCTCAGGTACAGGTTCCTCAAAATGAGGAACCTGGAACCTACCCGTCAGAACCGAGAACCTGGAACCTACCCGTCAGAACCGAGAACCTGGAACCTACCTTGTCACAGGTTCTAGGGTCGGTTCCAGGTTTCGACAGGTTTTTTTTTTTTTGTTATTTTCAGATTTGAACTATAACGTATGCGCACGTTAGCAAAAAAAAATATAACGTACGCGCACGTTATCAAAAAATATATATATATATATATATAACGTACGCGTACGTTACCAAAAAAAAACTATAACGTGCGCACACGTTACCAAAAAAAAAAATATATAACGTATGCGCATGTTACCAAAAAAAAACTATAACGTATGCGTATACTACATGGTAACTTCCCACATCTTAGCAAACATACCAATGCCAACAGGTTTTTTTTTTTTTTTATATTCATTTTTAGAGTTGAATTATAACATACGGCATATTATCGGACTCTTCAACACTGTCGTAATGATCCTCTAACATCAAAATCATGCCATAAATATACTTCCCGAGCTATGAAAACAATAAAACAAAACATAGACTCTTTGACAACAATGTTTTTCCATGCATTAAACTTATCAATGGTGAGATCACAACAACCATCTAAAGGCTCCTAAACTCTTTGACAACATAGTTAAAGCAGCACAAAGCCAATAAAAAACCTTGCTTGAATTCTCTACCGCTAGACCCATTGCAGTTGCGACACCACCAACTCTATTTATCAACAATAATCTCCGCATTAAGGCTAACCATATCTGAAAAAAGAAAAAGAAGAGGTTAAATAAAATATTCACTTATCAAATATACAAAAAGAATTACAATATGTAAAGATATAAACATTACTTACCCAATTCAAATTGTTCTGCGTTCTCGATACACTCTTCAACAACAAGCGGTACACGAGCGGCTCTTAACCAATCTTGAATGCAAATCAAAGCTTTCACTACTTTGGGAGTTAAAGAACTTCGAAAGCCATCAAGCACACGACTTGATGTACTAAAAGTTGACTCTGAAGCAACGGTTGTTACAGGAATGTCCAATGAAAGGCCTGGCTCAGTCTTGTGACTCGTGGTCATCTTCTTTTTCACCGAAACCGAAACAAGCGAGCAAGCCACGTAGAGAGATACTAAGGAGAAGAAGCCATGCCAGCTCTGCAACAGCCTCGCGACCATTGTACCACCAGTCGGACAAAGCGAACCTCTGCTGGGACTGCAATTCCAGATTCCACGGCGTGAACATCCTTGTCACCAAGCACTCAAGGAATCTCCTCTGCCGCTCGTGCCAGAGCCCCATGCCATGGAAAGCGTCAAGGCCGAGGCTCGTGTCGACGGTACACGTCCACTTTGGACCTGCGGAGAATAGGAAGCCCATCTCTCAGTTCTTCTTCATTTTCGTCTTTATATTCACTGTCCCATGTTGATGAGGAGCTCCAAGAGGAATCGCAACCATTGAATTTGGTTGTAGTCCAAGAACTAGGTCGAGTTGGCCGAATGGATTTAATTGATAAAATTTGAAAAGATTTATGATTCAAATAATAAGATTGAAAGGCTTAGAACTAAATTGATAAAAATGTAATAAATTTAATTTTTTTTTAAACCTCCTCCTTTGAATCCGGCGATGGAATCTGCCAACATGGGGTTACCATCATTAACTATTTTCTAGCATGGATTTTGGTTTCCATTTATTTGCCGAAATGGTATTCTTTTTCCTTTTTCAGATGTTGACTCTCTCAGTTTCTCTCTCCTTCCCTAACAGATTCTTCTTCTTCTTCCTTAGATCCTACTAAACTGAAAACTCACAAAATTTACCAACCACAACAGTGAAAAAAAATTATGATTTGCACCCCCTCACAACCACCAATTAAGTGGCCATGGTCGCCAGCTCGAAGCTTCATTGGTTGTGGCCTCGAATTTCGTGGCGTGAAAAGATCTTTGCAGCAGTGATGGCATTGAGCTCAAACTCCAAGCAGCCACAAGCTTAAATCAAGCGGCCACAGTCTCAAGCTTGAGTAGCCATGGCATCCGCAAGCTTGAGCATGACTGGCCTCGACGGCTGCAAGCTTAGAGCTTGAATGGGCACCTATGGTCGTCCTAATGGAGTCCCATCTCTCTCTCTCTCTCTCTCAATTATATTTTTTCTTATATTACTTGACGCGTTGTCAATTTGGTGGCAGATAAATTGAGCAAGTCATACTACAACACATGTATAATCGTGTTCGTATCAATAACGAACAGTCTATGTTGGCGAAAAGCGACCTTCAAAAGAAAAAGCATAGCCCAAGGAGCGCTCTTTTTTCTTTAAAAAAAAAAGTAGAGCTATAATTTGTGAAAAGAAGAAAAAACAGTGGGAGAATGAATTTGATTTTTGAGTAAATAATAATGACCAAGAGGGACATTATCCATTTATTTATTTATTTGCCAGTGCTAGCTTTTGCTGTCGGCCCCACCCTTCAAGCCTAAGAGGCATGGATCGAGCACCGCATCTCCCAGGTCCAAATGTGACGGTAGCTATTTAGGCAAAGCTTAAGCCAGAGCAATATATTGGATCCATTTTTGTTGTGGATGTATGCAAAGCAAGCTATGTATCTTGACCCCAAAAAAAAGAAGCTATATATCTCGACATATTCCAAGTAAATTCCTAAAACAAACAGTGGTGGTGTAAAAGAGAATGCATTGCAAATGAAGCGAAATGTAGACGAGAAAGGGACGTGAGGTGCCATCCTCATCCCGTCCCAGCACGTATCAAAACCAGCCTACTAATTCACCAAAATCGAAAGTTAGATAAAAGCCGCTATGACCACTTAGCCACGGCGAGGGAATGGGTAGTTCGAAATATCAGTTTCTTTCTTGTGCATCGCGGCACACATGAAAAATCCTAACAAATCCCCCACGAATTCGCCATACTCCCACGCCGTCTCTGGGAATCATAGCCACACAACACTGCCACCCCCCCCCCCCTCTCTCTCTCTCTTCTCTCCCCCCTTCTTTTTTCTTCTTCTTTTTCTTGGCTTTTGATGGAGAACCGCGGGACGATAAGGTGTACACAGCACGCAATAGCGTTGGGGAGGTTCAGGTCGGTCAGATCTTTCAATTCTTTATTTCTTTATATATTTTTCAGAAAATTAAAAAGAGAAAGGGAAACGATTTTCCAATATGGGAAAAAGGGGAAGAGCAGGAGGATCCACAACAGAACAATTCGGCCATGATTTATCGTATCGAGGGGTGGTGGGCTTTTGCCTTTAGGGGCAGCTATTCCTCCCTCCTATCTATTGGGCCCAACACCACCACTTTCCCCTCCCCTTCCTTATCCCCTCCAATCATTGTATTTTTGTCTCCCATCACTACTAAAACGATTCGTATTAATTTATATTTACTTAAGAAAATTTAATAAACATAATTTTAAATTACTAATACACTTGCGCTATGCATTGTAAAAATTAATCTCTCCATTTGTTGACACCTAAATTTTGGCGACCCATTTAAACATTTATCATATTAAAAATTAGGGGTTAATTTTACCCCTAAACAAAAATATTAAATCGCAGCATATAGTTTTAAGGGTGTTTTTATTTATTTATTTTATCGCATTTGCATGGACCGGTGACAGATAAGCTTTAATTTGACAAGTTGGGAGATGGGTACATTTCGGAAAAGATTTGTATCATTATTCCAATATTCAACGATATCACGGTGGATTGCGAGCTCATCTTTGCAAGACTCAGAATTTGAGAGGATTCTATTACAATAGCCTAATGTTCGACCAATTTGCGGGCAATTATTTGGTCGGAGAATATTCAATCTGCGTAAGGACAGAAAATAATATCTTCCAAGAAAAAAAGATGAAAGCGTGCGGACAAAGATTTGGCCACAAGAGAGACCATCTTGAGCACCCATGAAATTGAGTCAATATTCTCAAAATCCTTAGACAATTCTGTTGACCGTAATGCAAGGAGGAGGATCAGCTTCGTACAAAGGAAATCAACAAAAAAGGGAAAGTGGGGTGTAGTCTTCACGTATCCATCGATGTGGGCAGAAAGAAAAGTTGCAAGAATAAGAAAGAAATCTTCACGGATGTTGATTTGAAAAGGAAATTGAAACCCTAATCCTTGGCCTATAAAAGCGTTGTTCGCGTAGGGTTTTGAAGGGAGGCCACATATATTGATACACACGGCCGTATGTAGGGGGAGGCTTCGCGCACACACTGAGAAAAAAGAGAAAGACGAGAAGTCACGGCCAAGTCCCTTTCGCGGCTGTGACCTTGTTATCTCTGCAATCCTCACGTAGCCTCACCACTACGCCTACCCTCACGTTGCTATTGCTGATCCATCAAGAGTCCTGCCACCAGCGACGCACCTCAGGTCGAGGTCCCAGGAGTGTCCAGCGGTCTCGGCAAGCTCCTCTCCAACACAACTCAGGATCGTCTGAGTCACTTTCATCATATTTTAGAGCCACCGAGACTCCTGTGGAGTTTCATCTATGCCCGATGGATTCGCCGATGTCCAGCAAGGCCAATATCTCTCCACATACGTGAAAGTCACGCCAGATTTTTGTGACCACCACTCGCGAGCCTGAAGTCCGAGCTGCATCTCTCGTTGCCCCGAAGTCCTTAGGCAAAACAAGTACCAAGATTTTGGTGAAATAAGCCTAAGTGGTGGATTTGTCTTCTTCTGGGTGTTGTCCAGAGAAAATAAATAGTCAATGCTTCCCTGTCGAGAAGCCTTCACCACCGAGAATCCATGATGATTTGCTGTCCAGCCGAGGTGCGACCTTCGACGATGATCACACGCCAAGGAGCCTCCGATGACGAAGGTCGAAAGCTCACGACGTTCAGATTTTGGCGGCTCTAACAAAGCTCCACTTGGCGATGCTTGGAGATCAACATGGAATGAGAGAAAATTTTCCAAGCGTCCTTGACGTGCCCGAGACCTCCACCGATCCACTTATTTTGCTCTCGTTTGAATTTTTATTATTGCAGGTCTTCCTTGACTGAATCCAATCACCTCCCCTGCAGCACCATGACCCACGAACAGCACCAAGAAACCTAGCCAAGCATCGCTGTGTTCTGTTTCGCAGGTCCTCAGAAGCTTGTCCTCGATCACTAATCCAAGCTGAAGCCAACGTGGATTTGCGAGCCTCGCCAAGGGGCACCCCAGGTCAAGCCAAATTCTTCCACCGCCCCACGTTTGGTTGTGACAATCGCGAAGGTCCGAGTTCGAGCCACCGCTGAACCTATTTCAACGCTCTAAGTCCCAACAATTCCAAGCGAGATCTCGGCCCAGCGTGTCTTCTGCAAGTCTTTCCAGCGAGTTTCCCACGATGAGTAAACCTTGGTTGGGCCACATCAAGCTGCAGCAACGTGTCTGGTTCCATACAATCGAGACCGATCCTGCAAAGTTCTATTCTTTATTTTTACTGCAGATTTTTTTGGCACGGTTTCATACCCATTACACGTATAAGATGCCACTTTCTTATTTCTTTTAATGTGTAGAAGTGGCCTGAGAGGGTTGCTCGGTCAAACTCTTCAGTGGAGGCATTCGGCAAGCATCCGAGTCACTAACATTTGCACAAGAGAAGGGCACAAGTCCTTTGAGTAAAGGAGGGCGTATGCATTGAAAGGAGAGGGGATTTCGTACACTTATTTTATAGAAATTTGGAGCATCTCCCAATTGTGGTTCTCTAGGTTTCTCGGGAGCTGCACGCAAAGCCCCTGCCGGGTATCCATCCCGTGAGCCTTGCTGAGCACCACCACGTTGCGTCGCGAGTAGCCGTTTGAGGATTGGAATTCGGAAGCCGATATTCGAATCAGGTGAAAATCTTATCTATTTTGATTTGCGAAAATTCTGTTTCCTTATTTGAAAATATTCGTCGATGCTCATGATTGGAATTCTCGATGTGCTATCATGTCCGTAATCTTGAGTAGCCTTATAAATTGGGAAATTTTCCTAATTTCGCAAAGTACATATGATTGACGGTCCGATTTCGAGCTCGAAATACGACCCGCAATCGTACGGAAAAATCGCCAATCCAATCTCACGCTCGAGATATGATTCGTGATTTTATTTAAAAATTAGCCAATCCGATCTCGTGCACGAGATACGATACGTCAATTTATTTCCCAAAATTAAATGGACATGGATGATATCTTGCTTGATTTGGTGCCGTGCTGTTTTTGATGCCTTTATTTGTTTGCTCCCGTAAAAGGAAAAAAAAGAAAAAACATTTGAGTTAAATTAGGTTCATGTTAGAATTACTTATTTCAGGATTATTTCGCATGTTTAGAATAGGAAATTTATTTATTTCGAGTTCCTTAAATAAAAATCCAAAAAAGATGCATTCATTTAAGATGTTAGTTTTATATTATGATAGATTGCATGCTTATTAGGAAAATAAAAATCATGTGCACGTCATATAGAATTAGTTTCATACAATGCACGTCATTTAGTGATTTTTGTTAGATGCATTTAATTAGAAATTGCCCGTCATTAGAATTAGGTCATTAGATTAATTTAGATTGCATATTTAAATGTTGCATTTCTATAATTTTGAATCTCATAGAAAATACAAACAATTATTTAGAATAAATCCATCTCATGCTTAGGATAGACTACATGCTTAGTTATGTCATATTGCTTAGGTCATATAGCTAAGTCGTGTTGCCATGTCATATCATTTCATGTTAAATTAGTGGCATGCATTGCATAAAGCATGATTTTCATTAATTAAGTGAAAACAAAAAAAGAAATTGTGTGTTAATTAGGAATCATATTTAGGACTGCTGATGTGAATTCTAAACTAACAACGCAGATGCTTTCGTTGCTATAAGATAAGTCATGCAATTTATTTATTGCTTTTCTTGGGTGTTAAATTGGTGGTTTGTGCACCCGCATGATCACATCACATGTTAGGGAAATAGATTTAAAATCAATCTAAACTGCTTGCCAAACATTTTTCAAAATAAAAAGAAATGTATCGAAAGGGCGTTAGAGAATTATAGCGTAACCAAGTCCCTGTACCCATAGTCTCTGGTTCGTAGGAGTAAAATAATTCTCCCGTTATTTTACTTGGGTTTCTAATCGACCCACCAAAAATAGATTAATGGCGACTCCTAATTGAAAATCAATTACATGTTAAGAACTTGAACCTAAGTCGCGAATTGGTATGGGCTTGGGAGAGCCCGAGTTAAGTCTAGGCTTAACAATCCATTAGCCAAATCCTAGGTGGTTCACACCCGAAAAAATTGGTCGCGACACCATTAAACATTATGATAATTTTGATTCAGGGATCGTATTGAAAATTCTTGTGCGGGAGTAGTTGCTATAAATTATAATTTCGATTCTCTTAATTATCTTAGTTTTCGTGGGAAAAAATCATTATGTGAACATCCACCCTCAAAATATAAGTTAAGTTGACCACAAATCACTCCAACAGATCGAACGCGTGCGTCAAGGCTACAAGCCTGAAACGAAATTTGCATGAGAAATTCCAACACTGTTTATATCCTAAGAAGCTATATAATAAGACAAAAAACGCGAGAAAATTAAAAGACTTCCCAAATTAAGAATAAAAAATAAAAATCGAGAGCAAAGTAATGCCTTTTGGGTGAACTAGCTAGAAGGCCCAACTTGCGAATGAACCGGGCTCAGCAAGAGGCCAATTTTAAAAGAAGGCATGAGAAGAAAATTCCTGGTAATTGGTTTTCACTTTTAAAGAGCATGGCCGAAACTAAATTATTAATTGTTTTGAGGACCAAGATTGAGCAGAAACTTACAGTATGGAGATCAATGAATTCTACCAACCTTCGACTATTAATATAACTTCATCTATTGATATGGCCCACCACTTGGACAAATATCCTAAGTTGATTTAATAAAACATAATATTAAGCACGTTTTACCCAAAGATTTGTTCTTAGCATAGAAAAAACAGTGGATCTTATACATAGATTTCAGTGTTGATTCTTCGGAACATAGTTCATCGGCAGATTAATCTATTAACGGCTTTGATTGAATCAGTTAAGGCCAGTCTTCCCTTATAATTCTTCACGGACAAATAAAAGTAACGCACACGGGAAAAGGAAAATATATCTATAGAGGTTAACGGCACTTGCTCCATTTTTTACATCTGTTTTTCGCTTCTTCTTTATTTAGAGCCACGTGCTTGACAGATCATATTCTTCACCTTCACCATTCAACTGATATGTAATTGCACCAAGAAACAAGAAGAGAAGACATTGGAAAAACAAGCTTTCATAAGGAAGATGACATTTCAAACTAGCCTATTGACATTTTTATTAATTGAGTTTACAATACTAGTTTACAAAGATAACTCTTCAAACAATTTCATTGTCCATGAATTTTGATGGCCTTCTACTTTGGCTTCTCTGTCCATTCGATTGCTCTTCTCTCTAGCATTCTCACACCTCTCACGAGCCATTTGGGCCTTCCCGTTTCAAATGCAATATATGTTATCGAAATCTCAATTACGATTCCCGATGCATAGCCCATCCACATTGTTTTCTGTTTGAACCAACTCTCATGCCCTTCGCGATCGAAAGTTGATGAGGACGATGGCGGAGGAGATTGAGCACCGTCGAGGCATGCTTTTGGCAATGGAGTTCCACATAAGCCCGGATTCCCACTAAACGAGTCACTTGAAAATGTGTTCAATTGCTTATCTTGTGGAATTCTACCAATGAGTTGGTTCTTCAAGAGGTTTAAGTACCCAAGGAATGCCAAATCTCCCAATTTTCCAGGGATTACCCCACTAAGCTTGTTTGAAGAAAGATCAAGCCATCCAAGATTAGTCAAGTTCCCCAGAGTCAATGGGATGGAACCTGTAAGATGGTTATGAGAAAGGTTGAGCCCTACGAGAAAGTGAAGATGTCCAATAACTTTAGGGATTTGTCCTTAGAAAGAGTTGTGCGACAAGTCAATAATTGTGAGGAAGGTCAAGATCTTCACTAGTTTATATTCTAGCCCTTTCATGGTTAGGGTCACAGAATTTTCATATAATTTTGATTGAGTACTCTGTTTCCCAAGATATTGTGTCATATATAATGATTTGTCTTGCCTATTTTTGCCAATCACAATGGCTCTAAGGCTCATTATCAAGTTGGCTGATAAAGGACCGCTAAAGTTATTGTTGGAGAGATCCAAAATATGCAACTTGAGAAAGAGATGTTCTCCCCTGGGTATATTTAAAAGACCCTTCAAATTGTTTGACCTCAAAATGAGAACTCTTAACTCGGGGAGCGTTCCCAACCATCTTGGGAATGTATCCTCTATTTGATTGTCACTGAGATCCAAAACTTCCATATGGCTACATTTGACAAGCGAACGGGGCAATGTGCCTTCAAAATGATTTTGACTCAAGTCAAGAGTTGTCAAGCTGCTTCTTGAAGAAAACGATTAAGGAATTGTGCCCTCAAGGTAATTCATTTGCAAGTTCAAAACTGATAGAACGGTGCTAAGATTTGTTAAGCACCGAGGCAAGCTACCTGTTAAGCTGTTGTTGGACAAGTCAATGATCTTGAGCTTGGTGAAATTGCATATCGATGAAGGGATTTTTCCTGTCATGTTGTTACTTGCAATAGCATAATAAAATGTGACAGGTGATGGAAGTGGAATTGCCCCTTCAAACTTATTGCTGGACAAATCTATAATAGCCAATGAGGTGTTTGAGAAAAACTCCATGGGCCACCGTCCAATGAAATTGTTGTTGGAAATAACTAAAACTTGAAGAGCAAGAAAGGAGAGTCCAAACACAGTGAGGTTGATCCCTCCATGAAATTTGTTTGATTGCATGTCAAAGAAAGACAGTTGTGGTTCTTCCAACCAATGTGGGAAGATATCATTGAACTCATTGTGACTGAGAACTAGTATTGACAAGTTCATGCATTTGACTAAAGACTGCGGTAATGGTCCTTGTAATTTGTTGCCGCTCAAGTCTAGAAGAATGAGATTGGTTATATTCTCAAAACATGATGGCATATTCCCAGAGAAACTATTATTGGACAAATCTAAACCATAGAGTGAACTAAACTGACAAATCAATGAGGGGATCTCACCCGTGAAACCATTGTTGGAGAGTGGTCCATAGAATTAGTTGTCCTCAATGGATATATACCGCAAGCTCTTTCAGTGCAACCATTGTATACCTCCCTCTAGAAGGTTACCAGTAAGATCCAATATTTCCAATGTATCATGGCCTATTTCCGAAAACCACATCGGGATCTCCCCACTAATCCTATTTAAAGAGAGGTCTAGCCATGTTGATCTTTTATATGAATTCAAGAAATAGGGAAACTTGGTCAAGTTGCAAGATGATAATGCCAACTATTCAAGCTTTGGGAATGTATACTTGAGTGTATCATAACTTCGATTTAGTTCCAGAGAAACAAAAAGCTTTTGAAGATTTTTAAGCTTTGTAAATAATTAAAAATCTACAATCCCACTAAAGCTATTCCCAATAATCCACAAAACTTGGAGTTGGTTGAGATTCCACATTGACGAAGGGATTTGTCCTATGAATCTGCAATAGCTAAGATCTAAAACTATTAAATTCTTCAAGTTACCAATTGAATCGGGTATTTCTCCTTAAATGCTTGTACTCCAGAGATTCAGAGACTCAAGAGGACTAGTCCAATTGGATTGGGGAAGAATCTCAGACAAGTTATCATTGTCTGCTATATTGAGAGTAGTGAGGCTTGGTAATCGAAAAACAGTATTTGGAAATAACCCCCCTAAGGAACAAGAACCAACTTTTAGATATGTCAAAGAAGAAGATAAATTCGCAAAGGACTTTGGTGAAAGCATGGACATGTCTACATCATTAAGAACAAGCTTCCTCAATGTTGTTAGATTTTGAACAAGCATTGCAAAGGCCGAATTTTCCAACCTAAGATAAGAGAACGAATATATGGTGGAAATATAATTGTAAGAGAGATCGAGTGACACCAACTTGGAGAGGCGAGAGATTTCACTGGGAATGGTACCCAAAAAGTGCGAATAAGAGAGATTTAGATGAGTCAATTTTGCAAATGCACTCATATTAGGCGAAATGTGTGAGCCAGCAAAGTTATTACCGGAAAGGTTGAGGCTTCGAAGATGGCGAAGGAGAAAGAGGGAGCTATTGGATTGGAGAATGCCATGAAGCCTACTGCAAGTAAGATCGAGACCGATGACATTACCAGTGGCACCGTCACAAGTAAGACCGTCCCACGAGCAGCAATCCACAACATTGTCCCATGAGTTTGTCTTTGGATAAGACATGACATGGCCATATCGACCACAATAGTCAGATGCCTTGCTATCAAGCACGAAGGAATTCTTAAAATGGAGCAAGGCATCGTGTTGGTCAGGAGGGCAAAAGGGCAAAGCAAAGCGAAGGGTATAATGTAAGAAAACGTAGAAACAGAGGAGGCGGAGAATGTGATGCCACCCCATTTTGCAATTTAGCGTGGATGTGAGTTTATTGGTGGAGGAGGAGGGTGCTTCCACTTATAAAGCCCTTTTGTATTGAGAAGTGATCAACACCGGTCTTCTCTATAAGGTCAAAGTCAAAGTTTTCTCAAAATGACATTATTGGGACACATAATTTCCATAGTGGTGATCTTCGGCGTGTGGAAAATTCTTAGTGCCATAGAAATTTCCATGGAAAGATCTTGTTGAAACATCTTGTGCGCGCGATATCTTGCCACGCATACAACACGGCACCCACAAATCTACATGACAATTGACAAATTTGACCAGTTTAAATTCTTTAATTGCATTTTTTTTTTCTGTATTGTAGATGACCTAAAAATAATATGCTTTGTTGAGAAAGTAGCACTTGATCACAGTGCTCCATTTTGCAAGTCGAATCTCATTTGCATTAAAAAGACTTAGGAAGATTTCTAACCAATAATTAGTAATTCCTTCTTATGATAAAGCTAGTAAGCTTTTTACAGGATTACTAAGGAAATCTTCATTACAATGAAATTATAACTTTCAAAACCTGTCGAAATCTTTTCGCATCTTCACATGATTAGTTACTTACATGACCTAATATGCCAATTATACTAGGTGTTTGAATTCCTGTCAATTGTTTAAATGCGTACATAATAAGGTCTTAGAGGGTGTTGGGGCACCAAATTGAACATTTATGTTTTGATTATTTAAACACAAAATTCGGCATATTTTTCTCCTATGTGATAGAAAATGTGCCAAAACAATGGATCAACTCAAAAAATAATTAAGTCAATAGAGGCATTTTATAGATCAAGAATTTACGTAGAGTGAGCTATCTCATTATTGATGTACATCTTTTTCTTGCTTTGTCTTTTAGTATTGATAAAAAGGGGAGAAGCCGGGATCTGAGACGTCTCTTTGATAAAATTTTACAGGGAAGGTGTTTGGTGCTAATTTGGTTGTCAAGGTGTTTGGTGCTAATTTGGTTGTCAATCAAGATTCGGGGATTTAGGCATGACCCTTATTATTATTAAGGTTCGAGATGCTATGAATGTCTGTCTAGCTTAATTCAAGGATTAAGCATTTGTTCGATGGTTGTGTCGATGCTTTTAGTCCAAGAAATCATCCTCTCTACGCGATGCTGATGAATTTAATAGGGGAACACAATAAGTTCTTACAAGTATTACTTTTGCTGGAGCTGATATGTCTATCGAAGGTGAAAAGAGTCTGACATGGAAAGCTTGTACGTAACAATCGTATTGAAAAATTTTGTTGCTTGTGGTCTAGTTGCAATCTTTGATTAATTGATAGTTCACGACAGCAAAAGATCTTTTTTCTTCTTGCCCACTTCGTTGAACACAAGAGTTCCAAGTAACCAAATTTAGAGTCGGAAAAATTTAATTGGAAAAGCAATATAAATTTGATGACTTGACTATACAAATTAAAGGTCCAAAAACTTTGTATGGCTCATAGAGGCAAGGTACACTATTTCTATATTTTTTTAATGTCATCGAGGTGTGTTGCATGACAACACATTTAATTATATTATCTCAATTCCTTTTCACTTTTCAAATTGTGTAAATTTTTAATGGGTTTACTTTACACGCATCAAAACAAGATGACCAAGTGCCATCCGAACATGTAAAATGCCATTCGTCCATCTAGAATGTGAGAGAGTTTATTGGTGGTGGAGGGGTGCTTCCACTTATAAAGCCCATCAATATTGTCAAGTGATCAACACGAGTCTTCTCTAGAAAGTCAAAGTCCTCTTAGAATGATATTATTGGGACACAGAATGTCCATGGTGGGGTCACTTGGGTGCGGAAAATTCTTAGTGCCATAAAAATTTCCATGGAAAAATCTTCTTGAAACGTCTCGTGCGCGCTATGTCTTGCTATGTGTACAACACCCTATTATCACGGCACTAATAATCAGTCTATCTGACATTTGATGAATTTGACTGTCTTAAAAATGCTTTGATTGCATTTTCTTGTCAGTATTTGTAAATGAGCTAAAAATAATACGCTCTGTCGATGCCTCGTGACAAAGTATTCCTAAAGACAGTGCTCCATTTTGCAGTCAAATCTCATTTGCTGGCAAAGAGAGATTTCTAATCGATAATTAGTAATTCCTTATGACAACACCAATAAGCTTTTTATAGGATTACTGTGAAATCTTCATTACTATTAAAATATTTAAATATTATATTACGTTTTCATTTAACGGGTTAAGCTTTTAGAACAGTTAAAAATGATGCTACGAAACATCATATGATATTAGAGCAAGAAGTTCCAAGTTCAAATCTTTTCAGATTCGTATTTTTTGCCTCCCCAATAATATATCTCCACTCTTTATCTAACAACGTAAGCTTTTTGAACAGTTATTAGTAATCCCATAAAATCTCATAATTACGATAAAATTATAACTTTTAAACCTGTCAAAATATTTTCACTTCTTCAAATGATTAGTTACTTACATGACCTAATATGCTCATCATACTAGGTGCTCGGATTACTGTAAATTGTTTCAACGCATATATAATAGGGTCTTAGCGGGTACCGGAGCACTAGATTGAACATTACATTTTGATTGGGTAAACATAAAACTCGGCATATTTTCCTCGTATGTGATGGATTAGGTGCCGAAACAATGGATCAACTTAAAGGATAAATAAGCTTGGGCTATCTCGTAATTGAAGTACATCTTCAATTTTTTTTTTTTTAATATGACAAAATGGGACTTTGATAAGATTTTGCAGAGGAGTTGTTTGGTGCCGACTTTGATAAGATTTTTTTTTTACGATATTCTGTGGCCCTAGTTGAGTTGGAATTAGGCGTGATCGTAATCGTTTTAAAGGTTGGAGACCCAATGGTTGCTTGTGAACTATGTTCGTCTAGCTTTATTCATTACGGGGACTCTATAATTAAGCTTTTAGACCAAGAAATCATCCCTCCACGTGATGCTGTTAACTTTAATTGGGGAAATTCAGTAAGTTATTGCAAGTATTAATTTCACCGGGGCGATGTATCCATTCAAGCGGACAAGAGTCAAACATGGACAGCTTGGGCGCGACGATCGAAGTAAAAAATTTCATTGCTCATGGTCTACATGCGGTCCGTGATTGATGGTTCACGACGGCAAAAGATCTTTTTTGCGTTGGGCTCTTGCCCACTTTGTTGAACACGTGAGCTGCGGTTAATCAAATTTAGAGTCGGAAAGATTTAATTAGGAAAGCCATATAAATTTAATGATTTGATTAGACAAATTAAAGGACTAAAGGTTTTGCATGGCCCATGTAGGCAAGACACTCTATTTCTATTCTTCTTGGTCATCAAGGTGCATTACATGACAACACATTGAATTACATTATCTCAAAAATTCCACTTTTTTCACTTTTCAAATCGTGAAAATTTCTGATGGGTTTACTTTTTCTTTTTTGTCTATCTTACTCAACTTATTTTCATACTTTTGCCATGCCTCTTTGTGGAGCGTAGGAGTCAAATCTCATATCTGAAACTAAACATCTCTAACCCCAACCCCTTGAGAAGTTGGGAAATCGAACTCCCCGCCTCCCCCTTCTCATTGCGAAGGGTGACCACTGAGAAACCCCAGTATTTAAGGATGCGCATGATAAAATTTTTGTTTCTCGATTTCTCTGTTTCTCTGTTCCCCGAAACAGGTTTGGAACAAAAATCCGTTTGGTAACGCAATTTGATTTCTCTATTTCTAAAACATATTTCTATTATAGAAATAGAGAAATCGAAGAAATCAGAAGCTGAAATTTTTAACTTCTCAGTTTCTAAAATATAAATATAAATTTTTTTTTTGGTAAGGTAAAAATAGAAATTATTTTTTCTTTTCTCCATTTGGGCATCCTTCTTCGTTCACGGGCTTTTCTATTTGGACATTGCTTCTCCTTCTCCTCTCAATGCTTCAACCAAACCCTAGTGTCGTCAACTCCAAACAACTTGTCCATCCTCGCCGTCAACTCCGAATCCATCCTTCTTGCCACTGTTGACTCCGACGCCGTCACCATCCTCTTGCTGGTCAGATTGTTGCTCATCTTGCCGTCGCCGTCCTCAGATCGTCCAATTTGCTCCGGTCGTCCCGTCGAACTCGCCTCCTCTGTCCACATCCCCGTTCGGATTTGGATTGCGCCCTCCTTACTCTCCGATTCGAGGTCTTCCCTCTCTCTCTCTCTCTCTCTCTCTCTCTCTCTCTCTCTCTATGCGCAATTTGTTTGTTCTGTTTTCCTTAGTTGGGGTTTCACTGTTCTTGGCCGTTCTTGCGCCAAGCTTGATTGATGTGTGCTATGTTGCTATCTGGTGTTTCCGGGTTGCGCATTGTTTGTTCTGTTTTCCTTGGTTGGGGTTTCGTTGTTCTTGTCCCTTCTTGCGCCCCGATTCGAGGCGATCGCGGAGGGATCCTCGGATTGTGAAAGCCCAATGGCTTGGCTTGGATTGGATTGGGTTGTGGTTGTCACCTGGGGGGTTCGGCATGTGTCGGCGTGGTTAGTGAATTGGTTTTGATGGGGACGCTTTGGTTCAAGTGCGACCATTTCTATAATTGTGTTCTAAGTAATTGTGTTATTGTGTTCATGTGTTCGATATTTCCTTTCCTGGCAAGATGGATAAGAACTTTTCCCTATATGGAGATCCGTAGTACTTGTCTGAACCTACGCAGGATGAGCTTGCAAACGATACATTGACCGAGGAGGAAAACCAAATAAATACGCTTAGGAAAATCATTGCCAATAAAATGGCAAGGGATAATAATATGTCGGAAATTCCATAAAATTGTATTTTCACCTTTTGTAATATATTAGTATTATTTCAACTATTATTTTATATTTGAGGATTTCCTATATTTTTTTAGTATTATTTGGACTATTATTGTATTTGAGGATTTCATATGTTGTTATCTAATCAATTTCTATTCCTAGAAATAGAAATTTTATTCGATTATCAAACGGATTTTTGTTCCAGAAATAGAAATTTTGAGTTGTTATCAAACGGGTTTCTTTGCTCGGAAACTTGTCTGGGGAATAGAAATTGAGAAATCAATTTCTTGGCAGAAATCAATTTCTGGAATAGAAATTTTGTCATGCGCACCCTAATTGGTTTACTTTACACACATTAGAATTGGCTAAAAAAATCAGTTCCTCTAGTTTTGCCCAAAAACAAAACCCTCTATCTACTTTTGAACATAAAAAAAAGTTAGAGGGAAGATATTACTTTTCAAGTAAAAGCATCAACGGCAATATATACTCCTTATAATTTTTTTGCCATGCAAGCCAGCCCCATCCTCAAATCTCAAAGGTAGGGACCGAACTCCCTTCCCCCTCTGTCCAAATCGAATGAGTAACCAACAAGCCTAAGCTTAACTGATTTGATATGAACTTATCTTAAATCGAAATTCATTTCCTAAAAGCATCATCGATCTTGTTGGGCAAGTGATGCATGTAAAGTAAGCTAAATTATCTTCACATATACAAAGCAAATTCACGAGATCAACTACAATTGCGCAAAAGAAAATGTATTCCTTCAGAAACACAAAAGATAAATAAATCGATTCCAATATGGGGAAAAAGAAGGGATCCGGTGCATTTCTACCGTGATTTGTCGCCTCGAGTGGTGGCTTTGCTTTAAGGGCCAACCGTCCCTCCGATTGGCCCCGCACGTCCCTCGCCTTCCTCATCCGACCTCCATCATCGTCTCCGATCTAAAAAAATCAGCTCATTTTTGTTTTATTAAGCACTTTTAATCAGTAATTATTATTCAATAATTTTTAAACATCACAACATATTTGCATCTAGTTATTTAATAAAAGGCTTATCTATTTAAAATTCAACAGCAAAAGCAAAGAATATAACAAAAGTTAAAATATTATTCTTAACTTAAAATAATAATAATAAATGAACATATCATATATAAAGCCACGAGTCAATAATTTATATGTTGCGAAAGTTTTAGGCATTTTGGATAGAACAAAAATCAAATCGCGTTTACTTTGAGATTTTAATAATGTGGGAGTCAATCCTTTGGTTCTCTTGATTATCTTAGGTTTTCGTGTGCATAGATCATTAAATGAACGTTCAATTGAAAAGGCTAAGGTAAGTTAACCGAAATCACTCTTTTGGATTGAATGCGCACATGAAACGTATGAGCTGAAATGAAATTTGCTAGAGAAATTCCAATACTAAGATACCATATATGAATACAATCATATATAAGATGTGATTAAAAAAAGAGATAGTCCAAATTAACAAGGAAAGAAATAAGGAAAAATTACACAAATAGTTCATGAACTTTGGCTCAGCGTACAATGTGGTTTTTGAACTTTTAACTTGTTCAATATGGTCAATGAACTTTTAATTTATTCAATGCGGTCCCTGGGCTCTTGGTACATATTCAACTTAGTTTCTGAACCATAAGGAAATGACCAATGTTGTCCGTAAACTTGAATTGATAGAATAACAACATTGAATATTTTCTTACAATTCATGGACTAAGTTGAACATGTACCCAAAATCCAATAATCAAATTGAACAAAATGAAAGTTCATGGAGCATATTGTACATTGGGCCAAAAATTAGGAACAATTTATGTCATTATCTCAAAAAAAAAAAAAAATGGTCCCACCGTTGGAAAGCAACGATAGAACAAGGAATGGTCTCAAAGCATACTGGCTGGAAGGCCCAACAAGTGGATGGGCCATGCTTCGCAAGAGGCCTATTGGAGAAAGCAGACATGAAAAGAAAACTCTTGGTAATTGATTTTCACTCGTAAAGAAAGAGCATTAGTTAAAGATGGTTCTGAATTGTTTTGAGGACCAAGGTTCAGCAGAAACTTGCCATATCGAAATCGACAAATTGTACTCACTTTCAACTATGAATATAACTCCAGACATTGATGCGACCAACCTACATATTTTGTGAGTTAATTTGATGAAACATAAAATTCGTTTCTACCCAAATTTCTTTGTCAGAGACTAGGTTCTATTACATAGACCCGTTGAAGTGAGATCAGAGTGCAAAGAAAGCATTCTTTATATTCTACTAGGAGTGATGACGGGGTATCGTGAGAATTCTTGTGCTGGAGATGGAGAATGATCTTTCGCATGGCGGTATAGGGCTTGGACTTGGCGTAAGACTGAACTTTGAATAAAGGGTGTTGATTGATTTGGCTGTGTAGGGGCCTGGATTTGCCTCGATTGGTTGCCTCCTCTGAGAGCCCATTTCGATCATTTTCTCCATCTGCTCGCCGTAGCAGATGCCGGCACCTCTCTCTAAAGATGATTCTGGTACCCTGGACATGGATGTAGTTGCGCAAACCCCTTTCTTACGCTCCATGGTCATTATTCGCCACCTTATTGGTCGTCGAAGCCCAAGCCACCATAGACGCTAGGGATTTGCAAAACTTGGAGCAGCCAATGTTTCCTCTGCGGCAATCTACAAGCCTATACTTGTTCCTGTTAAATGTTGTTTTGGGCCTTTTCGCTCTTGCTTATATGCCTGTAATCTCTCTTTTTCCCCCCTTGGAAAGAATCCCATAATCGCAAAGAATCCCATAATCGCAATTCAAACCCTTGTCTGCATTTGCATAGACACACAAACCACAACAGCACATACTGTCTCTAGTTTATGAACCATGTATGTACATATGAACATACACGTATTGGATTCTCGAGTCCCGGTAGGACAAACTTAGCATCAGTCTCAGTAAGCATAGCCCCAGCTGCAAGATTTGCATACGAAGGACCAGGCAGAGGAAAGTCCTACACTTGTGGCGGTGTTCTGTCTTTTCTCCCTTCTTTGGAGTAAGTCATTCTTTATGTCTTTGGTGGGAAGAGATGATGCAATCAGTCTCACTGAATACACATTATTTTTCAATGTACCATACTCGTTCCTCAATTACCAACTTTTTCTAGAAGCCAAAGTCGCTTATCTTCTCTCAAAACTCAATTAATTTAACCCCCGAAGTCCATGGTTTCCACTTAATACGAGTAGTTAGGGTTAAGATAATGAGCTGGATCTGAACCTTAACAGCATGTACTAAACCATGACGACCTTTGTGAATGGACAAAGACACGCCACTGACAATTTTAGGTACCTAATCATCATATTTCAAGAGCATATATGAAAAGGGTCGACCTGCTCTTGCTTCGCAAAGTCACACTCCAGGCGGTGGAGACTTGAAGCTTGAACTCACCTTCGAATTATATGGTTTTGGAGATTGACTCGAATGGCTGATCTATACATTATTTTTATGGCATGTGAAGTTGGTCGTAATAAAATAAAATAAAAAATCATGCGTGTATAGATTCATCATAAGTTCATGTACCCAAATGCTTTGTCTTGAAAACGGGATCGTCGTTGCATGAGCAACGTGTTCTGTTTGAAGTCCATTCGCCAAATATGCAGATTGCATTGATCTTATGTATGGTACGATCCAAACTGATCTAAAGATCCTTAATAGACATGTAATCTATAAGTGTAATTTGCAGTTGTGCGGTATGTAACATCTTTTCCTTTTTTTTTGTCCTCCAACAGACTTTCCTGACAGAGATATGGCAAAAATCAACCTTTTGCTCGGTGACAAATCAACTTCTATATAAATCATGCTCAACGTATCTAGGTAAATGAGTTAGGGGTAGGACCTATACTTTGCTCTAGAGATGGAGGTAGATGGGATTAAATCGGGATCGACACCAACTTGCCATCGGATTTCGAACCCCAAGATGCTTTTGATGTACCCATTATGAAAATCCTATACGATTTAGAATGAGTTTGAGGTTTAATCGGCACAACTCTGAAAACCTGTAACAATCTAGTTATATTCATAAACAAAAATCATTTCTTTTCCTCCGGTCCACATTAGATTATATGAGAAATCATATATAATACATGAATAATTATGTGCTTACTTACTCTCCCGAACTCGTTCCACCGCCATCACGAGTTGTTCTCCCATCTCTTTCCAAACTGCTGCTTGCGTCCCACGCGCTCAGATCCAAAAATTTTCTTTTCACCAGACCATGGCTTTGACCATTGCTTGTGCGACTTAATCCAACCGCGCCTCACCAGACGAAAGGAACATTTGGTAAGGTTGAACACGCAAAAGCAGTGACAATTCGAGAGTCATTCAATCTCCACCCGCTTCGAATTGAAAATTCTGTCAACTGGGTTTTCGGCTTTACTCCGTCAAATCAAAACCCCCCATGAAGTGGGTAACCGCCATGAAGTGGGTACCTAAACGTAGCCTCGAAACTCCAAAATTCGAGCAATTCCTAATATTTACCAATCGCGATGGACTGCCACGATATCGTTTACTCGATCAAATACGTTCTATTTCATCATTCGTATAAAAAATCACAACAAACAAGAGTTGTACATGTATAGTAACATATGTGAGACTTTTTCTGTTTCAGTGGGTGTCCTAAAAACTCTTAGCGAGCATGCCTACTAAGCGAAGCATTATTCTTATTACTACCCGAGCAAAATAATTAATGCTTTCCCATAAAAACCAGATTGATGACCAAATTGTTGGAAAGTTATTGTTTTGTTTTTGTCAACACCTTAAGTTAGGACGCATGCTTGAGCTCGTTTGAGGTTTTGAGCCCAAATTTTTTTCTTCTTTTCTGCTAATCATATCAAGGCAAGTGCCAAGGGGCACGCATATTCTGTAACACATAAATACCCGCCGAGAGAGAGAGAGAGGAGAGAGAGGAAGGGAGAGACGCCGTCCCTGCATGAACGCCGCCGCCATGTTCGCGTTTCTTGGCCGCCGCCGCTCCGCCCTCCTTCTCCTTCTCCTCCTCCTCCTCCTATTCGTCACGCTCACGGCTGCCTCTCATTCTCAGTCTCGGCCTCCGGACTATGCCGAGGCGCTCGCGAAGAGCCTCCTCTACTTCGAGGCGCAGCGCTCCGGCCATCTGCCCCACAACCAGCGCGTCGCCTGGCGCGACCACTCCGGCCTCAATGACGGCCTCGAGCAAGGGGTTCGTCCCGATTCATTTCAACCAATGCCATCAGATCTTCTTTCCATCTGTTTTTCCTTTCTTGATTTCCCTTTCCATATGGGTCGTGCATTGAATGAATATCCTTGACGGGGTCCTGTGTTTGGAATGCGAAGGTGGACCTGGTCGGAGGATACTACGACGCCGGCGACAACGTCAAGTTCGGCCTCCCGATGGCGTTCACCATCACAATGCTGTCGTGGGGGGTGATCGAGTACGGCCAACAGATCGCCGGCGCCGGCGAGCTGGCGCACGCGCTCGAGGCCATCAAATGGGGCACCGATTATTTCATCAAAGCCCACACCCACCCCAACGTCCTCTGGGCTCAGGTATCATCTATTTTGTCTCCCCTATTTCTTTTCATAATATCTTATTTTTCTTTATTTTCCGATAAATCGTCATGACTTCTCGGGCCGTTTATGAATCGAGTTTATGAATCGAGTTGATTACAACCATGAAATTTCTTAAACAGCGGAAAAAGAAAAATTCGACGGCTGCATTCATATGATAAGCCAATTTAGGCAGATTTGGTCCATTAAATGCCAGATTACAATAATGACCGGTTTTTCCACTTATTAAGGTGGGCGACGGGGACACGGACCACTACTGCTGGCAGCGGCCGGAGGACATGACGACGTCCCGGCAGGCATACAAGGTGGACGAGGACAACCCGGGGTCGGACATCGCCAGCGAGACGGCAGCGGCGATGGCGGCAGCCTCTATCGTGTTCAGGGAAACGAACCCACATTACTCCCACCTGCTATTGCACCACGCCCGCCAGGTACATACATATAAAATGTATTTCTTTTGAGACCGTTATAGCGACATATGTCCGAGCGATATTACTAAAGTTGGCGCACCTCATTGAAACCAAAAAACGGTTTGCGTTTAGGTGAACCGTAGCATTACAGCTAGAACAAACATCGTTCTATCTTAGCCTTTTTCTTTAATTGGAAGTGGAATTTGTTTAATTTGCTGGTGGACTGCCGCAGCTGTTCGAGTTCGGCGACAGGAGGAGGGGGAAGTATGACGCGAGCGTGGCAGCCGCGAAGGGATACTACCCGTCGGTGAGTGGGTACGGCGACGAGCTGCTGTGGGCCGCGCTGTGGCTCTACAAGGCCACCGACGATGCCGATTATCTGGCATACGCGGTGGACAACGCGGCGTCGCTCGGCGGGATCACCTGGGCCATCGCCGAGTTCAGCTGGGACGTCAAGTTCGCCGGCGTCCAAACCCTCGCCTCCATAGTACGTCTCTATCTCTCCTCTTTAATGGGAGCATGCATTGAACGTACGAGATCTTCGTTCCGATTCAATTATGTGCTCGTCTTTGCGTGATCGTTCTGAAAGTACGAACGAGGAAATGTCGGACCGAACCGTGCAATAACTTCTTGCCGGCTGCTCCCTCTTTACGCCACATTAACTCTCGACTGATCGAAAGTTTCGTGTCGATTTTGGGCGCAGCTGCTAATGGAGGACGGAGCAAAACACGAGCCGCACAGACGGATCCTGGAACAGTACCGCGCCAAGGCCGAGCACTATTTGTGCGCCTGCCTCGACAAGAACAACGGCACCAACGTGCGCCGCACCCCGGGCGGGTTGCTGTACGTCCGCAAGTGGAACAACATGCAGTACGTGTCGAGTGCGGCATTCCTGCTGTCGGTCTACTCCGACCACCTCCGGGCGGCCGACCAGACGCTCGGCTGCAGCAACGGGGAGCGGGTGGGCCCGGAAGAGCTCCTCCACCTGGCGAAGTCGCAGGTCGACTACATCCTCGGCAACAACCCGCACGGCACGAGCTACCTCGTGGGCTACGGCGACAAGTACCCTCTGCGAGTGCACCACCGGGGCGCGTCCATCGCTCCATACAGGAAGAGCAAGGGGTTCATTGGGTGCACGCAGGGGTACGACAACTGGTTTGGGCGGCGCGGCCCGAACCCAAACGTGGTGGTCGGGGCGCTCGTGGGCGGGCCCGACGATATGGACCGGTTCAGGGATGAGAGGAAGAATTTCATGCAGACGGAAGCGTGCACTTACAACACGGCGACTTTGGTCGGGGCGTTGGCTAGATTGAGTAGCTTAGAATTGGATGATATTGATGATGAGGGTGTTGACTCCTCTGACTTGTCATCGCGTGCCTCAATCTGAAAAAATAGCTTTTGGTGCTTTCAAGCTGTATACATGTTCATATACACACAGATAAAAGTTCCAAAGTAGAGAAATAAGAACAAATTCATTTATCCACTCTCTCTCTCTCTCTCTCTCTCGAATTTGGAGATGTTCTTGAAGCTTTTTACATGAAAATGTATTTTTCTTGGATCATATGCAGAGTAGGAGTTCATCAAGAAATGGAGTGTTGATTTTGGAATTTGTTGTTAGGAAGGTGCTAAACATGCTAGCACATACATATCCATATGTATATGAGTCTTGTTAGTGAGAGTCCTCAAAGAACTCTTTGATTTTATTTAATAAGAGAACGTATTGATTTCCAACGCAGCGATTGCATATAACATGATAATGATAGTGCATTTAAAATAACTATTTTTCTTCATTTGTGTGTTTAACGAGTACTCCGTGACCAAACAAAAAAAAAACCTCGATTAATATGGAATCAGAGCACAATTTAGGATTTTGAACTCCAACACTCTCTGTTCGTACATTTATTCTGTTATGTCCCTCATCGGTTAGGGCGGTTTTTTGGCCGTCGGCTGTCTGATAGGTGCGATTACGCCCTCGTTCTGTAATCGGTCATTGTCCTGATTTTGTGGAACATGCACGCATCGTGAATGATGAATAAACCAACATCCTAGGAGGAAGGAAACATTAAACTAGTCGAACTCCGCTGAGATTCAGGCAGACTTTTTCCTCCTCCGCTTCTCCTCAAATTCTCGCGTCATCAACTTCGTGCTTCCTTCAATTGCTGCTCCAAATAAGCCCGCAAATCCGAAAATGCAAATCATCACCGACCTCTCTTTCTCTTCGTTCGTGGCCAATTGAAATTGGTTTTTCGACCGCTCAAATGCATGACGCCAGGAAAACGAAAGACGACTGGCCGAAGTTTTCTAAGGAATATTTTTTCGGGTAGGCGTCTTTCAATTGTCAATTTCATGAAGTTTGTCGAAAGAAATCTTCGCGTTGAATCTTTTGGCAAATTATCGATGGAGACGCTATTTTCATGGACTATATTAACTGCCCATTTGACGGTGTTCCTAAAGCCGTTAGCGCCGACAGGGTCGTCGATCATCCGAGTATTTTTAAAAGGACGGAGTTGGTCGTGACAATTGACAACGTCGACGTGTCTCGTTCCTCGGCAGCCCACGCGCCAACCTCAGCGCGTGCGGGGAAGTGTTCTTTTTGGCGGCACCGGCGATGCGGTTCGGGTTGTCTGTGGCCGTGGCGAGGCATTTTGGGCTCGAAATCACTGGGCCGGAAGGGACTGGGCTGAGCCTGGGCCTCGCCTTTCCAGCGGGTCAGAAAAAAAGTGGACAAAATTTTGCTCGAAGGAAAAAATGATTTCGTTTTTATATTTGCCCGTAGGCCACGTGGCAAGTCCTTTCGGAGTCAAGTGCTACGCGGTCGCCGTGTCGACCTCGCCTCGCTTCACCGCAGTAACATATAACATGGCGATGAGATGCCATGGACGATTAAACGGATGTAAGTCGGTTGCCACCGAACATCTTAGATCAACGCCTTCTTATTCTAAAGAACTGAATTGCTCAACCTCTAGAGAACTCGTTTTCCGGAATTTGAAGTAATTTAGTAACTAATAAAGCTGTCCAGTGGATAGATTCATATTGAAATTAAAAAAAATCCGACCCAAATTAATCACAAGTTACAATATATTTCTTTTCTTGAAATCAGAATAAAATTGAAGTGTACATAGTCAAAATAAATGTTATTAGTATTGCATTTAATGATTGTCGCGTGTTATTGAGATTAACATAGTAGGTTTTCTTAAAAAGCTTATCCAAGTGTTCACAAATGTGAAGGGTGGCAAACCCAACACCCAAATAATATATAATAAAAAAAATGAATTGTAATGATTGATATTACTTATTTACACAATGGGGAAAAACAAAAGTTTGGTGAAAATGAGTGTGAATAGCTGCTCGGATGAGAATTTTATCGAACAGCCTTGTGGCACCCACGCCGCCTGCGAGCGGGCGTGTTTGTGTGTTTGATGTAAAGACAGAGAGCAAGGCCTGCAGTTATGGCTGCCATGAGTTGAGCCTGGAGCCCCTTTAAACCAATTTAGGTGGGCTTTTTTTTTTTTTTTTTCTTTAATAAACCACATCAACCTATTGTCAAAATTTTACTAAACCCATTAAACAACCAAACTAATTGAACACGGGTAAATGGGTTTAGGATCAATTTTTTAAGAACCCTAGTGGCTATAACTTATTTTATTTCACGAAAAATGAATAGCTTAGATAATATTTTCTCAAAATTGATAACTAGCATTGTTTGTAAAAATGAATGAAGGAAAATAGTTTTTATTGTCACTGAAAACATTTAAATATAAATTATTATGGATAACTAACAATTTTTCTATTAACTTTTAAGATCATTCTTAGGAAAGCGTTTTCTAAATCATTCACTAACATTTTCCGTAAAAACAAATTGAGTCTAGAATTGTGCTTGTTTCAGTGAAATTTCATGATAAAGATATACGTTTTCCAAAAAAAATATTTTCCCATTTTCAATTTACAGAATGCACCTTTCTAATTTAAGCATACATATTATTATTTCAATCATAAATGATTTTTCCTTGAATAATCATTTTTAAGCAAACGAAACATGTCCACGCTGGATTTTCCCATTGAGCTGGACCCCATCTTGTTATCCGACGTGGCACTGGAAAGTCATCACATCACTTGTTAATCAAGAAGTCAACAAGCTCAAAAGTCAAAACCTTTCTTCGTCTCTTTCATCAGCGTCGCCCTTCTGCAACAGTCCGAGCTAGGGTTTTGGCCACCTTCGAAGCCTCTCCATCTCCATCTCCCTCTCCGTCTCAGCCTCGCTCTCGCATCTCAATCGCTTCCTCGCACCCACCGTCTCGAGGGGGGCACAGAGAGATGGATTCCGCCGGAGCCGACGCAGCCAGAATCCTCGGCGAGATCGAAGCCCTGAAGGCGACGAGGAGCGACATAGAGGCCAAGATCTCGGCCCTCGAAGCTCAGCTCAAGGGCTTGAGCTGCCGGGACGACGCCGTCCCGAGCAACGGCTCGTGTCCCCCGGCGACGGCCGCCGGTGCGGGGCTCGGCCTCGGCCTCGGCCTCGGGCACGGCCTGGCGCCCGAGATGATCTACCGATACAGCCGCCAGCTCTTGCTCCCTTCTTTCGGAGTTCAAGGTTCGTCCTACCTTCGAATTGGCGTCTGCTCGAGAAATGATTGCAAAAGATTAGAGCTTTTTTGGCAACTCTGTTGAAATTCATGGACGACTTTTGATTTGCTGCGAATTCTGTTTTGATTATGTCGCTCTTTGCTTAATTTGCGCAGCGCAGTCGAATCTCCTGAAGTCGTCGATTTTAGTGGTCGGAGCTGGAGGATTGGGATCGCCGGCTCTGTTATATCTCGCGGCTTGTGGAGTCGGTATGTTATGTTTACTGACTAGTTAGTAGTTACCACATTTTTTTATTGATGGATCGCTTGTAATTGTGGCTCTGTAGTTTCGTTATTTCCTGAACTTGATATGTTTGTTGGTTAAACCCAGGTCGGTTGGGTATTGTCGACAACGATGTGGTAGAGCTTAATAATATGCACAGGCAGGTACATGCTGGAATTTGCTCTTGAGCATGGTCCAATCGCATTTGCGCATTTTTTCTTTCTTGGCTGTTTTGCCATTGTGAGTCTGCGACATGACGTGCTTCCTTTTGCTATGCTTTACTTTAGATTATCCACACTGAAGCATATATAGGCCGTTTGAAGGTTGAGTCTGCCGCTGCTGCTTGTCGTGCGTACGTGACACCAATGGCTCTTTTCTCTTCTTTTTTCCCGAAATTTCCTATGCTGCGTTTTAATCGGAATTTTATCGTGTTCAGCATCAACTCAACTGTCCAGATTGTTGAACACAGAGAGGCTTTACGCACTTCCAATGCCTTGGAAATCTTGAGCAAGTATGATTGAAGTGATAATACGCAATTTTGACATTTTATTTTCACGTTCAACTTTTGGGTCTTCTTTCTTTCTCACTTCTAGGTGATTGAAGTATCTTGATCTTCACGTCTGCTTTGCTTGCTAGGTATGACATTGTGGTAGATGCAACGGATAATGCGCCAAGCCGGTACATGATCAGTGATTGCTGTGTGGTGTTGGGGAAGGTATACTGGTTTTCTGTCAGGCCTCTGATTGCTTTTGCTTGGCAAAGATGCCAAGTCGCCAGTTGACTTCTATTGGTTGGCTGCCTTTATCTGTGAAAATGGAGATGTCCCTAGCAGCAAGGCATATAGCTCTTTATACGCATCATCCACCGGAGTAAATCTTCCTATGATAGTTTGCACCTAAGAGATGTAAATGTAACAATTAATTCTTACTTGTTAAATGATTGAGCTGAGGTATCACAATAAGAGCTCAGACTTCTTCTGGGTTTATTGATTGGACATGTTGATTGAGGTATTAAACTTTTATGCGCCTAGCATTTAACTGTAATTGTGATGAGTTGCTTCTTTTGATAGTGCAGCCTCTTGTATCAGGTGCTGCACTAGGATTGGAGGGGCAGGTAAGCTTAGCAGCTACTTCTATTACTTGCATTTTTTTTCCTCAGAGAGACCAGGAATATATTGCTTGTGAGATTAACAGAAACGTAAATTACTTGTTTACAGCTCACAGTTTATAACTGCAGTGGAGGTCCATGCTACCGGTGCTTGTTTCCTACTCCACCACCGACAACAGCATGCCAGCGATGTTCTGACAGTGGAGTTCTAGGAGTAGGTAAGAGGCCTTGAATGGTGTGGCTTGTGGAATTTCCTGTTCATTCTTGCGAAGTATGGTCTGGAGTGGAGATTCTATTTTCATCATTCTCCTATTAGTGGTCATTAATGGAGATAGGAACTTTAGGGAAACAGCATTCTTTTCCATTGTTATGAGTCAAGATCTTGAGCGTGATTACTTGCTGTGAATTTTTCAGTACCGGGTATCATTGGCTGTCTTCAGGCACTGGAGGCAATAAAGATTGCAAGTGCAGTTGGTGAACCACTAGTGGAAAGGATGCTTTTGTTTGATGCTTTATCTGGACGGATACGAATTGTATGCACCATCGCATTATATTATGAACTCAGATTTTTTCCCGCCATTTTTAAAAACAGATCATTCTTCTAGTGTGTTGTTTGTGAAATACTCGAAGAGCTTACAACCTATTTCCTGTTTCTCTTTTGTATGTCTAGGTCAAGATAAGAGGCAGGTCTTTGCTCTGTGAAGTGTGTGGAGAGAATGCAACATTTTCACGACAACAATTTCAAGAATTTGACTATGAGAAGTTCACCCAGGCTCCACTGTCTGCGGTAATATGTGTTTTTCAGCTCTTCTCCTCCCCTTGGCATTATCCTATTAAGGGTGTATTTCTTCTTGTACTCCTATTACCTTGACATGTTTTATAAGGTCACCAGGCAAATGATTGACTGTAATTGCTAGTGACAAGCATAAGAGCCTGGAATGATATCATAACATGTCACATCTGGGGAAAATGCGCTTACAAATAGTAAATGAAGCAGGGTGCTTTTTTTGGCATTTGTAAACTGTCAATCACTACTTAAATATCCTAGCTTGGAAGATGGAACGTTTGATGATTAATGAAAGAAAATACCATCTGCCCTGATTTTTTATGCTTTATTGAAGAATCTCTCTGTCCCAATGATCTTCCATTGGATGCAGTCTGCCCCTCCGAAGTTGAATCTGCTCTCGGAAGACTCCAGGATAAGCAGTAAGGACTACAGTGCAAGACTTAAAAACGGTGAAGCGCATATACTGGTAGATGTCCGCCCTGAGCACCACTTCAGGATTGTATCTCTTCCCAATTCCTTGAACATTCCACTCTCGACCTTAGAGAAAAGAGTAGCTGAAATCTCATCAGCCTTAAAGGAAGCAGAAGGCCAGAGGGATGCGAGCCTTTACGTGATTTGCAGAAGAGGAAATGATTCACAGAGGGCTGTCAACTACCTCCAGAAGATAGGCTTTACTTCTGCCAAGGATATCATGGGGGGCCTGGAATCCTGGGCCCGGGATGTGGATCCTAGCTTCCCTACTTATTAGTAAAGTATTTATGGTTGAGGAAAACGCATATGTGAGTGATAGCTTTGTGCTCAATTAGTTCCCCTATGCTTTAATCCGTAATTTTCTCAACTTTTTGTAACGGATACACAGCTTCTCAGATAAAGAAAATATTTGTTGCTTGGTGCTTAAGTGATCTCTCTCTCTCTCTCTCTCTCTCTCTCTCTCTCTGCGTGGAATGTCGAGGACCCTCTGTTGCCAACACTTTTGCATATTTGTGCGTATTAATGACAATCTGGACCATCATTGCTCATTGCATCAATAACAGATTTCTAATGGATTCTAGTGACAGCAAGCAATATGCTGAAGCTTCTTTGACTCTGTTTTTGTCCCTTTCACGAGCCTTCAAACAATATGTTCATGTTTTACTTGCAAGGACAAGTAGAAGCGGCTCGAGACCAAACATCATTTACAGTTAGTTCCTGTTGCGTAACGATTCAAAGTTTGTTTCTATTATATCTCTGTTCTCTTTGGAGGGAGTTCTGTTTCGATTTTGGAGTAGTTTGTTCTCGTCTGAAAGGATTTTCCAGGTGGAAACTGCAGTGTTGCAAGAGGCTGGCTTGAATTAGCTTTGATCTTTCCCGTTATCATAGATAATGATGTTCATTAGCATGTTTTCCCGAAATGGGTTAGTCCAGATACTCAAGTTCATGTCGCTATGTTTTAGCATAGCACCGAGCTTGAGCCAAAAACAAACGATCAAGGCAGAGAGATTGGACTACGAAAGCAGTTCATAGACAGAGGACTCAATAAACACGAGACCACCTGTTTTCTTACTGGTAAAATGACCTCTTAAACCGGAGGATACATTTCTTGAAACTATTAGACCTGAACTGAGCTTATTCTTGGGAGGGGGGGAGGGTCACAGGCATGCTGTATAGTATAAGAAACATCAATCTAGACATAATTAAAACAATAAATAACATGCAGATATGAAATTCAATGCTACAAAATCAAAGCGCACACAAGTCAACGGATATTCGGCCTTCAAGCGACCACAGGGAGCTGATAGCCCTTGGGCGGTTTGCGGGGATCATAGCCCTTGGGCGGTTTCCGGGGATCATCACCCTTGGGCGGTTTGCGGGGATCATAGCCCTTGGGCGGTTTACGGGGATCATCGCCCTTGGGCGGTTTGCGGGGATCATCGCCCTTGGGTGGTTGGGGCCAGGGGCGGGGCCGGGGAGGCCTAGGAGGGAAAGGGAATGGGCGGCGCGGTGGCAGAGGACGGGCATACCCGCACATCCCGAAGAGGCAAGGGACCCCAAAAGGACAGCGGTTGAAGCACCGTCCACAGTGTAGTGGATTGATGTTTATGTTCCTGCAGAGGCCGAAGCAGCATTTCCATGTGTAAGGGCACCTGATGGCGCACAACCCGCAGTGGTCAATGTCCGAAGTGATGTCGACACACCGGTTTCTGCAGCACCGCATGCGGAACGGCGGAGTTTCCCCCCGGTTGCATATCCATGGCCTGCTCCAGCACCCGATGGGCCTTGGATCGCCACCCTTGGACACCACCTTTAGCAGCCATGCAGACGACGATGAGGCATTGGTCGCATTTTTCCCGACCCTTGAAGTCATCGGCTTAGCTTCCGCCATCACGGAACATGCATATAACAAGAGTAGCCACGAGAACATGATTCGCACATTGTGTAGCTGCATCATCGTGAGATGATGTGCTAGGATAACTGGCAAGCTTGATGCTGCGTTTATATAAGGTTAGGAGGTGGGTCCATTCTTTAATTTGATCTTGTCCGAGAAGATTGAATTCATGTTTTTCTTACCTCGTTGGGCCATGAGGTTTCATGTTGCGGGTGGTGACCCTGGTGAGGGGGGGGGGGGTGAATTGCTTAATTCGTGATGAGGGTTTAGCTTTTGTATTTTCTGCTGTTGAAGGGCCTTTTGCTTCATTATTATTAAGTTCCTGATTTAAAGCTGTAACGGCATTAGCAGGCTGCTACTGCATTGTAATGTCTTGTCACATGTTTAGAAAAGCTAAAAGTCATCGTCATTATCCGAGATGAGCGTGAACTATCAGAAGGTTCCAGTGAAAATGTGGTTTAATTTAGCTGAAAAGGCTTAGGCTAACTAGGACAACTAAACGACCACAGAAGACTAATTATATCGAATAATCTTTGACATCCACATCAAGATCATTAATCTTAGTGATTATCCACAGGCACTTGTTAAAGAGCTAGGCTGACCAGCTCTTTCAGCAAATTAATGATCATTGCAGCAGATACTGTGTGCAAGCTCAAAATAAGATGCTTAAAAATCTGTCTAACTTATGTGCACCCACATCAAATGACAAAGCGAAGCCATAAGTCACATCAGATGTTGATAGAAATCTCATGTCTAGGCAAGGCTCACTTGAACTCTTCTGAGTTTGAATAGCTCGAATAATTAGTCGAGTTCGGGCTTAGAAATACTTGAGTAATACATGTGCCTAATCGAGTGGCCGAATTACTAGGAAGTTATACCGTATGATAAGAGTTTCAAAGTTCGAGCTCAAGTTTACTAATTAATTGGGTTGAGTTGAATTTAAAGCGTATTGGAAACTCAGTCACTTAGAGATGAAGCTTGAGAAACTAAGATTGGGTCTAAGTTCAATCAAAGTATCGAGCTGTGCATAATCGAGTCGAGCTGACGCATAAAATCATGTTGAACACTTTACACCCCTAGAGGTTTGAGGATGAGGTCAATCAAATCGGTACTCTAGGGCCCTATTTGGCATGTGATCAAAATCCTAGATTTGAATGATGCCATTTAAGTCTTCAAACATTGTTCAAAAAAGAGCTTATTTCAATCGGACCGTCATCAAAGAAAGGTCTCACTGGAGCCCTTCTTAACTGGCACGATCTATGATCCTAGACTTAAACCTAAAGATGTTGCAACGTTTCATCACTCACAGCAAAAATTGAACAGCATTCTAGCAATTTGTAGGACAAGCTCCAGTTTAATGCTTTCACAAGATCTGAATGGAGGGCAGACAAATGAAAGCAGCAGGAATAATCCCAAAACATCATTAAGGAAGAACAAAATCTATTAAACTAAGGACAAACCGAACAATCTATTGACAGATACACTTCTCATTTTCTATCTGATTTTCTGTAAAATGATGAAAAGGGTTCCTCCCTGGATTTATTAAAAAGCAAGGCGGGAAACATGCAATGCCCATAAGACTTAAAAGTGCTCGTGCTGAAAAGGTCAAACCCAGAAAACAAATGGTCAATTTTGACTTCCTATTTGGACCTTCAAAGGTACTACTTTTCATTGTCCTCAACATTCTGCTGCTCATAACGGCGCCTGAATTTTGCAATCTGCCCCAAGCTCTGAGCCATCTGACGTTTTGCTCGGAAATGGTAAACTTTGCCGGTATTGTGTATCTTTGTCATCATAACATTCATCAATCTCCCACTCTGGGTCACATACGATATCCATTGCATCTGAGGGTGTATTCCTTTCTTCATTTCTCACTTATCTGCAGAAGAATGCAGAAGGATATATAATAAGCAGAAGTAAACACAAAATAAAACCAAACGATTCACATGGGGGACACCATTCTCCATAACTAATCATTAAAGAGGCAGTTCCTGTACGCAAGAGGTCATTTATAACTTATGAAAAACTAACAATGCTGGCAAGGGTCGTCATATGTATGAAAACAATGAGTTTCAGCCCTGAATGTTGCTGGGAGAAGTCATTGGCCTAAAGCAACTTTGAAAAAGTTAAATTATTGGCAGACAAAAGCTACTCTCCAATAAATAGAGTGACCTAGCTTCATATAAGAGGAGCCAGGGATTAGGGGTGATCAGTTCCAGGGTCGTCGCCCACCCTAGACCTGGGACCACCCTGGTCCTGGGAACCCCCACTAAGGACTAGTTCCACAAAATGGGAACCAAGATCCACCCGTAGGTTCCATGGACCCGGCCAGAAATTCCTGGGCAGGTCCATGGAACTGGTCATCAGAAAATCCAAGTGCCTGAACACCATGGCTATAATTTTAAAAAGGAAGGATCAAACCAAGCACACAACAGACACAGCAAAGAAGGCAGCTCAATCATATCTCTTGAACACCCAATTCATCAAAAAAGAAGTGAAAGGGGGGAAAAAGAAATCTCCACACACCTATCAATCATTGAGGCCAACTCTACCTAACACAGAAGCAACATTACCGTGAGATCAAACAATCATGATTCAGACAGCAATCAAAACCAGTGCAAGAAGAGGGAGGACGAGGCTGTTCAATCCTAAAAATGGAGTCTTTCATGTTCCTTTGATTCAGAGATAAAAGAGAACCCATGCTCAGTGGAAGGGGCAATTTGAAGATGATTTTAGGAGGACCTATAGTTGCGACTGCGAGAGTGAGAAAGGAAGCAACAAGGCCGAAGGCATGAGACTTGAGAGCGAGTGACAAGGATGGAGGCCCAAGAGCGAGATTGAGAGAGGGAGCAAAAAGGCTGGAGGCCATCGAGAGCAAGAGTGAGAGAGGCAGGCGAGGCTGCTTGAAATGAGGCAACGGGCAGAGCGAGAGGTAGGAAACTAGGAAAGGAAGTAGAAATTAGGGTTTCCAATTCCATTTCAAAACATGAAATTAAAAAAGAAAAAGATATAACTACCAGTCCAATCCGGTTCAGGTCGTCTGAGTAGGCGGTTCCACACTGGAACTGGAAACCAGACCAGTACTCACAGGTTCCAATTGGACTTACAGTTCCACATTGGAACTGGATTGGACCCCATGCAAACCGCCCATAATCAGCCGGTTCAGTCCAGTTTAGGTGTTCCAGGTGGTTCCCGGTTCTTTTGCACTTTTCTACTAGATATACTCCAACAGTATTTGCAAAAGACTGATCCAAGAAAATTCGTCAACCGATGAACTCATATTTTCCTTAAAACAAGAAGGAAGAAGGCAGTTTCACTATGAATTCTGTTCACAAAGAACCTTCGGAAGAAAACTCCAAAGAACAGATCATCAGAATAATCAAAAGAAAATGTTACCCACTTCGTATCGAAAGAACCCATGAAATTACCGAAAATCTACATTTCACCAACACAAAAAAGAGCACCTCAATCCTTGGCATATGATATCTGCCTCGGGCATGTTACCCGTAGAGATTCAACAATCAATCTAGACGGTAGAGCACCAGAGAGCTCATCAAAATTTTCCATGAAACAAGAACAAGAAAACAAGATTCCCACACTTTCATTTAGGGGTTGCTCGGTTCCCGGGCGGGCCAATATACTCACAGTTTCACTCAGGCATTTTGACGAACACATGGTGCTCAATTCAAACGCGGAACACAGGGTCCCCATTTATGCTCCGATTCCGATCCAAACAAACCTCAGCGACACCAACATGTATGTAAACTACGAACAGGATGCATAATCATGCTCGACTGTCACTTAAACATCAGCCTCGAACGTCACGTTTTGAATTCACCGGAACAGCAAGGAGGTTCGCACCTTCGACGCGTAGTCTCTGGCCACGACCGAGGAGAGGACCGGATCGGGCAGGAGATAAATGACCTCAGAAGCTTTTATCTGCGGCGGCCGGTGCCCGGCGGAGAGGCTTCGGCCGGAGAGGGAGAAGAGCGACGGAGCGTGAGTCGAGGGAGAGAGTAGAAATGTGACGATTGGCCGGGCTGAGGGTTTGGGTTCAACACATTAGAGGGCTTTTTAGTTTTTACATATTTATAATAAATGAAAATAAAAATATCTGTTCGTCCGGTCCGATCCGGGTGACCAGTTCTGCACATGAAATTGGAAATTAGACCATAATTAATCACTAGTGGAACTAGAAATTGAACCGATGTCCACTAGAATCTTTCACAATCGGCTGGTCTGGACGGTTTCTTTTGCTCACTCTTACCTTTGTTCTGATTTTTTTTCTAATGACTACGATTATATCTAATAATTTTTAAAGACCAGCAACATATATGTCAAAAGATTGCCTAATGCAACGATTTATTGAAGAAGTTCACACATAAATGAGAGAAAAACCAATTTACATCAGCCAAACCAAAGAATATGTGGGCAGATCTTTACAATATGGAATCATGCGATGGATCAATGTCGATAAAGTACTAATTTTAAGTATATCCACAAGATCGACCAAAAAAAAGATAAAGTACATCCACAAGAAAAAGAAAATCGTACTAGGGCACCATAACGCCAACGTTCCAAAACAGTAATGAAAAGAAAGAGACTTCAATTCCTACATTCATAATGCCATTACTTCCCGTTTAACATATATATTAGATCATTATTGTACAAAAAAAAAAATGCAGTTTGTGTTGAGAATATATCTCGAATTCGAGCCTGAAACTAAACCCATCCCAGTAGATTTCTCAATTTGGGTAACTTTCCCAGCTTCTTACTTTGGATGCAACAATTATTCATATACATGAGCTGGAACCTACGCCGGAGCAACAGAGGAAGATTGTCAGGATTTTCTATTCGAGTTTTCTGTACTTTGTGAGAGATTGTAAAATAAACCTTTTTTGGGTTTAGTTTTAGGTGTGATCAGGGGTAAGAAATACTCGAGCGATGGAGCCATTGTAAAATCTATACTCCCGGCTCTCCCCATAAAGCAATATCAATAAACGGACCAAAATACATAGGTCTCTGATGTACGTATCATTCCTTATGTTATTTATTTCACAACATTGTATGATAATACTACTTTTGCTACTTAGAACTTGCTTTTCTGCACAGTACTTTACTTCCCGAACATTTCGTGGTTTAATTATCACCAGGATATTGCACTTTCCTAATTATAATCTTTCTATATTACCTACAGCAAAAACATAATTGCTGCGAAGACATTCACAACACACTCGTCAAAGCAAATGCACGGGCCAAGTATCTAGTTATAGATAATTTGTATGATTCAATAAAGTCTACATGATTGAGAATTAAAAATGAAAGCAATATAATTTAACAACCCACTTAATTTTATATTATAATTAGTTAAGTCAAAACCTGTCAATGGGCACGTTTGGTTGGGCTTTGTAAATGAACCTTGAGGAAATGCAAATGCCTTTGACCTAAAGTCATTTGAAAAAGTGTAAATTGCGTTTGATAAAAAAAATCATTTACTACTTATATCCTAAATAGTGTTTGGCTAGGTCTAATTTTTATTTAAAAAAAAAAGATATCAGAACCCTCCAACAAAGGGCTAAGGTAGTTAGTGAGCCAAATCTAACACTAGCAATCATCACTCAAAGGTCGTGAGACCCCTAGCAAGGATTGCGTGACCCTAGGTGTCACTGCCCAAGTGATCAGCCTGAGTCGCGCAACCCTAGGCAATCGTCAAACGACTTCGCTAACCCCTCGCTAGCCTCTTACCAACCCTTCAATGGCCTAATTTAGCCTCATCGGTTGCCCTTTCTCAAAAAAGATGAGCAGTAATAGGGGACAAAATCAAAAAAATTAAAGAAATAATGAGGATAGTTTTGAAATAAATAAAAAATAATTTCAATATTTGGTCAATTGCTAAAAGCCCAATGATAATTCCTATTAGCTAAGAATGTTTAAAAAACCTATGTTGGCCCAGCCTAATCATAAAATTAGGATATGTTGGGGTCGAGCCTTTGTAGTTGTTTGTATTGTTTTGGTTCAGGTAGGTCGGACCGGGCCAACGCGAATTCTTTTCTCTCCAGGCATGCGCAACGAGGACAAAACACCTAGCTAAATGGTGCCAACACCAGCTCGACCCATTCTCTTAGGTTATATGATATTCGATATGATATTCGAGTATCAAATTGGGTTGAGTCGAATCAAGCATGTCCTGCAGGATTTCAGGTCGAGTCAGGTCAAGTCGGGTATTATAAAAACCCAACCCTTTGACACCCCTACTTGAGCTTTTAACTTTCCCAAGGTCAAATTAAGACCAACATTTGACCGAAAGCTCTTTGAAAAAACTTGCCAAAACACCCCTAAAAAGTAGTCGTCTTCTTCAGGCTAGAGGAAGAAGACTAGCAGTTATTTGAAGGGGATAAACATCGATCTGAACTAAAAATATTGGCTAAGACTTAAAAGAGTATCATGCTCTCAAGAGTAAGCTGATGGTATACCTGAGAAGCGTACCAATACAGTAATATACAGCAACAGAATTTAGGTGAACACAGACGACACATTCCACATAGACACTACACGACGCACCGACGCTAGAGCAACGAAACCAAGTTCGCTTATTCTGCAGTTGCTGGCAATGCCATAGCAACTGGAAATTCCACACACACACACACACACACACACACACACACACAGAGTCCCACAATGCAAATACTGAAAGGATCACAAATACTGAAAGGATCGCTTCTCACTGCAGAACCAGGCAATCCTTCTTCCCGCGCACCATATTGGGGCAGGGGGCGGCAAAGTCCGCCAGAGGTTCAGCATTGGGCTCGTCAAGCGAGCTTTGAGCAACGTCATCAATGCTGCAAGAGATTGCTTCAAAGATCAGGTCGCTCACTTCACGGAACCTCTCCTCAGATAGGGAAACCTCTGCTAGGAGCCTCCATGCATTCTCCTCAGATGCCTCCTCATAGTCTTTCTTCCTCTTCAGGACCATATGCCCACTGATTTCCCACACTGCCGGGTTCACTTGCGTGTCCAGAACCTCCGCATCGACTTCTCCAAGAGCTTGCTTCTCCGCATAGCACTGATCGTTACACCAACACATTAGTCAGGATCTTTCGGGGAGTTTATTCATGAAGTCTTCAAAATATTGAGAAATAAAGATTGTCAATCACCTGTGGGAAGAGGAAAATGCGCTTTCCACAATCAGATATGAGGACGTTGTAAGGTATATTGTTGTCTTGAAGGCAGATGCATGAGTCCGAAACTGCATTGGCCAAGTCTTGTATGGTATTTCCACCTTCATAAACAAGACCTCTGACTGGATAATTGACAAGTTCAGATACATTCACCCCACTGTCCAGGGCTGTTATGTTTCGAGTGGAAGCCTTCTCAACAGGGAAGGGCACAGCCAAATAGTATGCCTGTTCGATATTGATAACCAAGTTACATCTTTTGTCGTACTTAAGTTTACAAGTCAATATTCATCAAAGCCAACAAATGATAAATACAAATCGATCGAGTAGGCACCTGGAAATGCAGGTGATTGATGGTGGCAAATGCCCCCAGGCTGTTGTAACCTAGTCGGAAATAAGGGTTTCCAGCTTCTGAAGCCATGTACAGAGCAAGCAAAAAGCTTGCACGATCAATCCTTTGTGGCAGGCACTCCAGGACACGAGGGATCAACAGCACATGGCCATATTCAATAGGACTGACCTGCAAAAATACAGAAGAAGAAGGATCAGCCAAAAAGCTTCCTAAAAGATATTAAAAGCAAGACGATCATTTAGTTTCAAGTAGAAAAACACATACATTGATGGCAACAACACTGGGGGAACTCTCAACATCAATTGGAGCATTGGGAAAGAACTGAGCTTCACCATCCTCGCTTGCTTCAAACTGAAAGAGCACCTCTTCCTGACCAACTTTGGTGAAGTTGAATTTGCTTCCATCGAAAGGCTGGAGCACCTTATCAACGCGGAACTCAGTTGGTCGCTTCTTGAGATGGCGTCCTTCATTCAGCTGAGCAATGAAGCCACACTCACCAGGAATCACCTACACCAAAATCATCACACTAAACATCACGCCAGAGCCCCAAATCCCCATAATCAACCAAACTGCCTTTTTCTAAACCTGAAACAAACCCAAAAGCTTGGGACAGCTACAAGATAAGATTATGGAACCAAGGAAGAGACCTTAGTTTCACAGGCAGTGACATCATAGCGAAACAGACCCCTCTGCATCCGATCCTCCCACTGCAAATCAAGAGAACAAGCATCTTAACACGTATCGAGCAACTTGAGCTGGACACATATAACAGAATTACAACTACAGAACTCGCCGAATTTCCCTTTTCGAGTTCGTCTTATTCTTAGTCGGTCACAAATTTACCTCTCCAAGCAGAAGAGAGTCGAGAAAAGCGACGGGAGGCTCCCTCTCCACATGCCCAAGCAAAGCCCTGTCGCCTGGGACTTCCTTCTCCTTCTTGAAAGCGTATAAAGGGAATTTCGCCCCTATTATCCATCCCAAAACCAAGGTAGACAACAGCTCAATTACGCAACCCAGAAGACGCACGGATGAAATTCACAAAAATCACATAAATTGCCAACCCACGAAATAGAAAATTCAGCCAAAAAAAAAAAAAATTCTTACCTTGAACGCAGCACTTGTTGAGACAATTGCGGCCACAACCCCCGACGCGCCCGCCTTCAACCTCCTCCTTCTGGTAATTCGAGACGACGGTCGGAACCCTCTTAATCTTGAGCATCATCTTCCCTCCCCGGTTTTTTAGGTACGAGGAAAAAAACACAAAAAACGAGATCTAAAAAAAAAAAAGAACAGCGACTTGCTCGTTACACGCGGCGGAATACGTCGTAGCTAGGGACGAAAACGAAGACTCCTATAGGAAAGAATAATCTAGCAGTAGAGGAGGGAGGAGGGGCCGCCGCCGGCGAGGAAGAGGAGGTCGGAGGGGCTGCCGCCTTCGGAGGGGAGGGCGCCTCGTCCGCCGTGCGGCGAAGGGTTGCCGACGCAGGAGGCGGCGATCAGGCAACCCTTGCGGCGTCGAACGGAGCGGGCATGGATGAGTGGCCGGGCTACGCCGTGTATAGCCGTGATGTCCTCAACTCGTCTGCCCCGGGTTTTACCCCCCGACAAACACAACACTCGCCGCGATTTCCTTCGACCGACCGACCGACCGAACAATCGAGAAGCTTGGGTTCGGATTTTCCTAGGATTTGAAGCGGGCGATGGCGGAGGTAAAAGGAGAGATTTTTTTCGCAGGCGATGCGAGCGACGATGGATGTTTGATTGGCTGGGTGGAGGAGAAGGTTGGTTGGCTCGCTTTTATAGATAAAAGAAGAGAGATTGACTCGAGGACGACCGGCGGGCGCGAAAACGGGTCAAACCGACCCGAACCGAACCGAACCGAACCGACCTGACCGAACCGACCCGACCCTGTGCAATGGAGTGTAGAAGGGGGGGACAATGATTGTCTGATTTTTTTGAGGAGTACCGAAATGTCCGAAGCGCAGGGAGGTTCGGCTTCGGGTTCGGCCGCAGCGACCGGATTTGTTGGCGGGCCACTGGAGATGGACCACTGGAGGTTCGGATATGCGGTCCGGACGGGGAAAACGCCACGGCTCTCTTCTATTTTTATTATTTTTTATTATTATTTTTTTCTAATTTTTTTAAATTTGGTTGATGTTCTCTATTTTTAGTCAGCGGGGTTTTTCCACGTCATCCTCGCCCCCGCCGCGATTAGGCGGCTAATGTACCGTGATGAGACCACGTTCACGCGCTCGCGGGCGCACATTATATTTTACTAATTATGCATTGATTTCGTGGCGCCTACTTTTGGACACATGATTTTCATGTCCTTTTCTATGCCTCCTCGCATATTCCTCCTTTCCTGGCAAATCATATTGTTAAAGGGATATTTAGAATATTCTATGATTTTATGATTATGTATATTCTCATTGATACCCATTTGCAAGATATGGCTTTTACCTCCCTGGGCTTATTCCTTCGCGGGTACGCTTTTGGGAAAGCAAAGAAATCTTATTTGAAACCTATAAATATGCACATGAATTATTTATTAGTCAATGAACAAAATATAATTTCTCTGCAAAAAATCCTCCCCAATTATATTAGAATGCTTAGACTCAATTAAACATGAGGAAAAATATTAGAATATTATATAATAAATCACGTATTTATTTAACATCTTAAACTTTTTAAAAAAAGTTGATAGTGGTTTCATCAAATCTCACACAATATTGGAAGTCTCGAGTACAAATTTTTCCAAGTTTCATTCGTCTTCTAAATTAAATTTCTAAAGACTAAACTAAGCACGAGGGGAAGTGTTAAAATAATTAAATATTAAATCACAAATCACATTAAATGTTAAGCTACACATTTATTAGATAGTTTAAGCATTTATAACACATGTCATCATTCTAAACATGATTAGAATCATGATTAGTTTGGTTCAACTTAGAAAATAGGTTTTGTGTGTCGTGCAAATCCTGAAAAGTAAAGCCCTTCGAAGAAATATGAATTGCATTTGCTAAAAGCTATTTGTAAAGTGACTTTGAATTCAAATAATGCTTGGCAAAAAGGAAATTTATAAGGAGTTTTGGCTGCATTTTTTTTATTAAAAAATTACTCAAATCCTTTGCTGGAGCTCAAGCTGCTGTTGAACCAAATTTGGTGTCAATGGTCATCGGCTCAGATCCCTCAAGGTCGAGCAACCCCTGGTAAGAGTCATGCGACCCGAGCGACCCCTCTTGACCGCCTCGTGCAAAGATGTGCAGTGACAAGGAGGGGTAAAATCGGAAAACTAATGAATAGGTAACAACAGTTTTTGAAAGAAAAAGATTACTTAATCCTAGTTTCAACCTTCCCAAGGATAGAATTTGGCCGAAAGCTACTTGGAAAGTCTTGCCGAACATGTTAATATTTTCCTAAGGGGCTTTTGACTTAAGGAATCTTTGAAGTCGAAAGCCCCTTAGGAAAATTGAATCAAACGTGGCGTTAATTGTCAAACTATCTTTTTAGTAGCTAAACACCTGAAAAAATCTTTTGAAAGTTGAAATTAACAAAAGGTGGTTGGAAAAAAAATTTAGACAAAATGCCGACTTCAAAAATCTCAAATTTCAAGAGATGGTACGATCCCGAAAGGAAATGGAAAAGAATAGAAAATAAACCACATTTAAAACATTATCACAACGAGAAATTATTAACGAAACCATGGTTGGTTTCTAGAGGTCGTATCTAGTTGAAAATGGACTAGCAAATATAATAAGGTGAATTATTAACTTATAAGAGGCGTGGAACTATGACGAGGAAAGGGGAGTGCGTCTTCCCTAAGGCAGCATGGTCCATCCCTTTCGCCACAACCACCGGGCCCAAGGATGTTGAAATTTGTCAAGTAAGAAAGAAGATGAGTGGGAACGCAAGACCGCGATACCATCCTTGACGATGGAGTAATGTGTCTCGTTCGATTGTTGTCTTATCAATAGTACAGGCCCGGCAGATGTGTCCAAAAGCCGACGAAGAGAAAATGATGACTTTGCGGTCAATCGATTGTTTTTCTCACCCTTTGATTCTTTGGAATTTTGTATCTATGCTGTTACGCGTGCATCATCACTTTTTTCTCCAGGTTAAAACAAGACACGTGTCGTGTTTTTATTTTATTTTCACACACAATATTGACTAAGGAGACTGCAAACCTTTCAATGCTCAAGAATGGGTCGTTTCGCTAAAAAACATTGATGATAAAATAAAATATTTTTTTTTATGAAACTCATTTTAAAGAAAAATAGTTAGTTTTCATTTATATAGTAATTTAAAAAAAATGATTTTCTTATTGTCAAGAAGAGAAATTATATTTCTCCAATTTAAACTTACTATTTTTGGTCTATGTAAAATATTTTCTTTATATCGACTACTGCACCATCTCTAAATATTGAAAGGTCAAAAAATAATTTTTTCAAATCAGTTTTTTCTCAAATAAACAAACCCCAAATTTGAGTTTGGTCCAATCCATTTAAGAGAATAGCATGTGCAATTAAACTCTTGAATTTTAAATTCATCAATCACGATTTTGGTGGGTGGAGGTTATTGCATCCATATATACATTGTCAAAAATATATAACATGGAAACCAAACAATGCCGTTCCTAAGTCGCGGACGAGATATAAGCTTCAATGCCAACACTAACAAAACATTAGATGTAACGATCAACACAAGCGTACGCAATTATTCCGTGAATGCGAAGTCACACGAGGGTAAACTCGCCCATTGCTCGAGGAAGCTTCTTGCCGTCCCGCTCTCCCGGTCACCTCCAAGCCCGGCGAAGCTTCTTGTAACGTGCCCAGGGAAGGAAGTCGCTGCAAATTTTTTTGGAAGTTGGCAAATGTTTTGGCGAGAAGCGGAGAGGAAGGAAGCTGAAAATTCTTCGCAAGAGTCCAGGCGAGGAAGTTTCGGGGCGGGGGAGGGTCCGAGCCCGGGCCACGCAAACCCGGCCGTACGCCAGCCGGGTCTCGTCGCGGTGGTGGTGGTGGTGGTGGTGGTGGGGCCCCACTTATCTCCAATTGCTGATTGGAACTTTCTCGTGATGTGGGGCCATCGCGTTTCACGCGAGTTGCCCCCCGCGGCACTGTTTTCCACCACGTGCTCCGCGCTGCAAAACACGTGGGGCCCCAGCATTTTCCCTTACCAAAAAAAATTAATAATAATAAATTGAGGAAACGGCCAGGACAAATCGATTTGCAAAGATCACGCAACAGATAATCCCAGATATAATTTAGAATTAAAAATCGATTCAATTAACGGCGGGGTGAATTATGGCGAATTTTACTAGAAAGTATTGTTGTGATTTGATCTAAGTAAGAAAGTAAAGAACGCCATAAATTCCCGTCTATTATATTTCTTTATCGAGTGTGTTCGATGGTTTTTTTTTCTCAAAGCGCTATTCAACGTCATCCGGCATAAATTAATTGATCGGACTGGGCAGCTATCAAAAGTTGAAGATATCAACATTTCACAGGGCAAATAATTTGATGGTGAAGTGGGATTTAACAACTAATAAAGCGAGAGACCAAGAAGAAACTTGCCACACAAAGCGACCGGATTCGGAATCTCATAGGGGCATGATTCTCTCCGAGTGCTGTCATGATTGACTCTATTTAAAATTTTGAATACGTCAACATAAACCAATTTTTGATTATTTTTAGCGCCAAGATGTTCTTCCCCACCATCTTGGGTTGTTAAGATTTTCCACATGCCAAGTATATCACGTTGTAGATGGGTAATTTTCCTAAATTATAAATATATCGAGATAGGGCCTGAGATTTCAATACCTTGTGTGGATACCCTAAGACTCGAACACGAGTCTATTAAGACCATGGCTTGGGACTCCAATGCCGTGTCCAAGTCCATCGGTGCTCAAGCTTGGGCGCTTGAGATTCGAGCATAGGCACCGAAGTCTTGAGCTTGAGCACCAATGACCCAAGAACAAGGACTAGGATCCTAGGCTCAACCTCAATGGACTTGGGCTTGGGCATCGAGAACCCAAGCTTGATTGTTGGGGACTCATGCACATGTACTAACATCTCAAGACTAGTCTCGATGGACCGAGGCTCTAGTAACGGGGACCCAAGCTCGAGTACTAGGTCCTTGGCCTCTATAGACATGGGCCTAGGCTAGGGCATTAGGGTGTTGCACTTAGCTTTTGCGGAGTAAGGCTTGAATGGTGGGGATTTACGTATGGGCCCACACCGGATTCTCGACACCTGAGTCAAGGTCTATGAGGTCGGATCTGGGATCATAATGCTTGTGCTTGGGTCCTTGGCAAGTCGTACGCATGTTACTAGCTCAAATAGTATAGGTATATTTATGAACTAAATAATAAAAAAAATATTGTCATTTTTCTAAATATATATTTTCTAGAAATGTACCATTTTCTGTAACCCCCTTTTTTTCTAATGTTTTTCACAACTTCTTCTGGAATTCCCCCAACAAATCAATCCATCGCGAATTTAACGCTGCACTTCTTAAAAATCTACATCTGTAGGAGAACCCATACTTCCTGGTAAGCTTTCCAGATCTTTCATTGATTAAGAAATAAGCCATCTGAACGTGACAAAATAAATGCAGCCCATGTGAGTTTAGGTATAATTTTGTTTATTATCCTTCTAATGATAAGACCAGTTAGGTATATATCCATCTTTTAATAAAACCAACATTTTCCTAATTTTATAGCAGTCTCTCTTAGAATAAGTTTCGCAATACATCTAATCATCCGCTTGATGGTTAGCTTGATTCTCCAATTATGGGTGAGAGGCCAACGTCAGCTGATGAAACGTCTAGGAACCTTCCTCTCTTGCGTACTTCTGCCTAAGAAATGATCGTGGTCCACAGCATTGTGATCCAATTTTATGGTCGGGCCCAACAAATTAAAAGACAATCTCACGCGGGAAAACCTTTAAAATGTAAATGTTCTTCTTATTGATGAACTTTTCCAAAGGAAGGTGCATATTCGGTATGCTAATTATAAAGATAAGCAATCGCTGAGACAAGTTTCTCGATCAACAACGAAAATAATGAATCTTATACCGAGATTTAATAGTTCTTAAATATAATTTACACACCTTTGTTAATAAACGAAAGAGGTGAGCAAGTGATAATACCTCAGAAGTTTTGGGTTTCTATGTGCTTATTAATGTGTATACGTTCAGGAGTAGTAACTAATAAGGGGCAGATGACTGCTCAGCCCCATGTTGTGGACATCTTGTATATATATGTTTTGCAAACTCTTGTAAGCTTCTCGCCAGCAATGCTTACCTCTGGACATATCATATTTACAGGAGACTTAAAGTACAGGCTCTTGATTAAATAAGTTTCTTTCGTTGCTAATGGGCTGCTGTGTCCAAGCCCATTGGGCTCAAGTATCAAGTTGGCCTAGAGCTCGTTTTTGTGAATTGTTTGTTACCGTGGGCCAAGTTGAGCTGTATGAAATATGAGTATGATCCTAGACCTCCTGAAATAGAATTTGGTAAATTATGGGTCTGTTTGATAACACTTATGTTCCGAAGAATAATTTCTTTTAAAAAATAGTTTTTTTATATTTCTATTTCCCGGAACAATTTCTCAATAAAAGAACGCGTTTGATAACTATATAAAATTTATATTCTCGGAATGATAAAAGAATAGGATGCATTTGATACGATTTAATATAGAATTTATTTTAATATTTCTTATTCTTCCTCATCGTCGCCGATTGCTGCCACCGCTAATGGTTGGCGACGGTGGAAGCGTCAATGGTCATCGACGGTGGGTGGTGGCCGGCAGCGATGACAATGGGTGGCGGGCGGCCAACAGCAGCATCGATGGTCATTGGCGGTGGGCCGTGGCTGGCAATGGTGGGAGGTGGTCGACCGGTGGGTGACGGGTAGTGGTCGGCGACAGTTGGTGGCAATCGACCGGTGGTTAGTAGCGGCGATCTGCTGGTGAGGGCGGGTGGCGACGGCGGCCAGACAGCAAGGGCAGTGGCAAGGGGCAGCAAGAAAGAAGAAAAAAAAAACTTATTTCTAAAAATAAGTTTTTTTTTTACTTTTATTTCTATTCCAAATCCATTCCCCAACCACTTTTTTATTCAAAAGGAATAGAAAAATTAATTTACATTATCAAATGGATTTTTATTCTTTTTTTGTTATGGAAAACAAAACAACATAAATTGAGAGGAATAGAAATGTTACCAAACAAAGCTTATAAGACAAAACTGGGGACAATAGTTTATCACTCAATCCACCCATAATTTAGGATTAAAAAAAGAGGGAAATTATCATGGACGATATTTGAACTTTGATCCAATGGGCAATGTCGCTCATACACTTTTAATTTATTCAATATAGTCTTGGAATTATTGGTAAATGTTCAATCTACTATCTCAATTATATGAAAATGTTTAATATTGCAATTCCATGAATTCAAGTTAGCAAAATTTGCTAATTTGGCTTTCAATCCAAGTTTAAAATGGTGGACTACAAAAATGTTACATGTGGATTATCCAAGTAAAAAACTCATCTCAATTCAAGATATAATAATCCACATCATTAAATTACGATGGCTTTGCCGACGCCCTATTTTTTTTTTTTTTCTAAAGTATGTAGATAAAATGATGGATGATAACTTGTAACTTTTAATACTCCGACTCCAACTTAGCATATGGTAATCCTTGGGCAACAAAAGGATTACATTGAATATTTACCAATAGTCTGGGGATCACATTGAAAATGAGTTTGTTTTTTTTTTTTTTTGGTAAGGACGTTGAAAAAAAAGTTAACATCACAAAAAACCCTAAATTAGTATATTTTTGACAAATTTACCCTAGACTGGCACACTTGTAATAAATTTACCCTTTGTTAGTTTTCATTAAATTTTACTATAAAATTGCTGAGTTGAATGATTTATAACAGTTGACTAGTATACCAATTTGAGATTTTACTCTTTATTTGTCACAATTGTACCTGTTTTGTGATTAATTTGTTTTAATCCGATTTAATAGAGGCTATATTTGTTATAAATATTCAAATTTAGGGTTTTGGTAGTAAAAAAAACGATTCGAGATAAATTTATCACATGTGTACAAGTTTGAGGTCTTTTATGGTCATTTGGAGTAAATTTATCATAAGTGTACTAGTTTGTAGTTTTTTGTGATAAAAAAAGTGTTTACTTTATAGGGGTAATCTAGTAGCAATACTGGTCTTGATGGTGATCTCTTTTTTTTGGGGGTCCAAGCTAGTACTTTTCCCATCAACAATGCCTTTTTTTTTTGCATTGGGCTCTTTCATTAACTGATCGAAATTTCTGTTAGTTTGCCATCTTTTTTCTTACCAATAAGGAGATGGCTTACGCTCATCCAAACCGGCCTCAAAAAGCGATTGGAAAGAAAAGCTCTTCCTTCCAATCCAAGCCGACGAAGCCGCCCCCACCTCCAGAAGAATAAAGCATAGACATTTCCACTATTGCTAGAATTTTCTCAAAGGTAACTATCTCGGTTTCATAGTGAAATTGATATAGAAACTTCGAAAAGGTCTTTTCTTCATAATCTATATGGGAAGAGAATCAATCCTTGATTCTCTTCTTTCATGTGAACGGCTTTATCTTTTCTCGAAAGGTTTTTCGTGCTATACACCACATTGAGAAAGGCCAACCTCTTATTTTTATTTTTTAATTCAGGATAAAAAATTCCTTATGTTTCAAAATGTATATCTACACGTGTCAAAACCCAAGAAACAATAGAGTCCATAGATATTTATTTTAGATTGGAATTGACGAACAACCAAAACGATACTACTATAGTTTTGGGAAAATTTATCACACGTGTAGCGGTCTAGGATTTTTCATGGTATTTACCCTTGAAAAAATTAAAAATCCAATGATAATATTATATATTGAGCCAAAGTTTAAGATTAATTTATGTAATTTTTTCCTTGAAAGATAAAAAGCCATATATAAGTTTCCAAGGATTTCCATTCCAAAACAAGGTAATTGCGCATGAGATGAGTTCAGCATTGTGAGGAACACCATTTGGAATTGGTGGGGGCAGATAATTGATGAACATGCACGGATAAGGTATATATGACGACACCATTATTTATTCATTTTATGCCCAGATCCAATGGACATAAGCACGACGCACCCACATCCACAAAATCTTGACTAGATAAGAAAGTGATTATGATAATATTATCATAGGATTTTTAACTTACTAAATGTAGGGATCGTGACCAGTGTCTTTTGGTTACCTGAGGAATATATGCTTGGTTACTTTTAGGCACTTTTTATAGAACTTGGACATGAATGCGGGCCAGAAAATGGAAGATTTCCTTTACTCGTTTGACTTCAAGTGCATTCCCCTAAAAAATGGAGATGTGTTTGGGAATAAAAGAAAAGTAACGGGGCCAAATGTGAAAAGACGGAAGGGCATTAGACGAAAAGAAATACAGATAAACACAAGCAGGGTAAGGGATAAGCTGCCTCTAGACGACATCTCCCGACATCTCCCATAAAAGTGCGAGATCATAAGCATATCATGGTTAATCTCTAGCCACTCTTATGTCCAAGTCCAACAACTACGTATTCTTGATCTTAGATAAGATTTATGTCACGGTTTTTTATTGACGGATTTAATAATGTAAATACAATCATGTGTTGGGCAACGATGAGTAGGTTGTGAGAACGAGATTGACTGTTCAGTAGATGTTCAAATTAAATTATGATGATGTTAGAGCATTCCAACTTACAAAAGATGATGGAACTAATTCAATCTTTAAGTAGGGTGTTGAGTTCGATTTTCAACTCGTCTGGAATGGGATTTGAGCAATGGTTTGGAAACAATATTAGAGGCCATACGAATAGGCCACTCGTACATGGTTCAACCAAAAAAAGTTATATATATTTATATAATGCATCACGTAGCCACCAACCACACAAAGCTGCGTATGTAAAGTTGCTAGAGTTTATATTGAGGTCATTGGATCAAGACATACTAATTGTAGATTGATCCTTCTTTCAAGATAAAAGGTGTGTCTAAATAATAGATTTGCAAAACATAGTCTAAAGAAATCATAGTTGGGGGAATACAAGTAGCCTCTGAAAGGTCAGAGTATCAAATCTGCCTTTCGCGTTCTTTTATAGCAATCGAAAAGGTCCGATTTTGATATATTTGATTCGAGTAATATGCATGTGCATTATTCATGAATGGGACATTTTGTGGACCGTGGCTTGTTAGGGGAATCGAGTGATAAAGCATCTCAAGTAACGATGAGAAGGCATTTTATGATCGTGAAGGTTATTCAAATGATGTTTGGTCTTGCTTGCACATAAAAATATCTCCGGCGCATCGTGCTAAGAAAACGAATGTGTTGGAAAGAGAAGTATCCCAAAGTATCGGTTGCATAGGGAAAATGGTGAAATCGATCGGAAAAATTATCAAAACAATTTTAATTCTATTGCAATTTTTCCAATTCAGTTATATGTTTTTTTATGACTAATTTAATTCTAAACTTTTTGCAATTATACTAATTCAATCCATTTGGCTAATTTCAGCTAGTTGTCACTGATGTGGACATCAATCGGTGTTGGCTGTTTGACCGATGCCGACATGGATAATTTACTAATAATATTTTATTTTAATTTTTTGAGATTTTTAAATTATTTTAATTTTTTCCTTTTTTTTCCTCATTCTTCCTTCATTTGGCCGGCATGATCACCGATGAGGGCAAGCCTCATCCATGATGGCAAGGCCTTGTTAGATCTGGCAAGGCTTGGCCTCACCTAACCATGGCAAGGCCGTGACCTACGCATGGCTGACGAGGTTCGCTAAGGCCAGGGGTCATACGAGGTTGGGCCCTTCAACCTTGCGGCCTCTAGTGAGACACGACCTCACCAAATTTAGTGAGGTTGGGCATTGCCATGGTCAAATCGCCCTAGTTGACGAGGCTCAACCCTTGCCATAGACCGTGCAAGGTCAGGCCTCGCCCATGGTTGATGAGGCTCGACTCTCACCCAGCTATTGGCAGCCCTCACTAGAGACTGTGCAAGGTCATGACGTTTGATCTTGCGGCCTTTCAACAAGTTGGGCCTTGCTCATGGCCGACGAGGGTGGTGAGCTAGCCTAGCGAGCGGCTTGGGCGAGGTCAACTAGCCATAGCATCGCCCAACCACAACTAAACTTACTCAAGGCCAACTAGGTCCCTTGTTGACCTTGCCTCTAATTGGTCGTCGCTGGAGGAAGGAGAAGGAAGTAGAGAAAAAAGAAAAAGAAAAAGAGAGATAGGAAAAAAGGAAAAAAGAAAAAATAATAATAAAATAAAATATTATTAAAAAAATTATGTACATCAATGTGGGTTGGCCAAAAATGGTTAGATGGACTAAATTTGTATAATAATAAAATTTTTATAACTTAATTGACAAAAAAATATTTATGATTGAATTAAAAAATGTTATAATTATTTTGGATTTTTTTCTGAAATTGATCAATTACATTACTCGTGTGATATCTATCTCGATTAAGTTCAAATTTGAATTTTCAAATTCCGATTTTTCATTTATTAATTAGTATGGTGCGGTACCTTACCGACCTCCCTAGGGGTCTAGAACCGCACCGAGGCACAAGTGGGTCAGTGGAGAATTCCAGGGAGGGGCATGGATTCCGTGGAGGGGGGTCCAAGATGGCCAAAAAACAGATCCTTAAATCTTTCAAATGCTCCCTTTTTAGTGGGGCCCACGGCAACCTGACGCGGGGCCCACGTGTGACTACCGTGTTCGCGTCCGGCAAAGCCCCCACGAAGCCAAATTAAGAAAATTGGCGCCTTGCTCGGTCGACCGCGATCATCCATCCAGCCCCACAAAAAAAAGGAAAGAAGAAAATGAAAAGGTTGGTGGTCTCGAGCCCCCAAAAGAATAATGCTTTCACCGACCTTATCTATCTCTCTCTACACTTCATTGATTTTTTTTTTTTTTTCTAGAAGTAGGGTGTGACTTATCTTGTTATGCCTCTCCTTGAGCATGCATGCAAACGTCAATAGTTATCTCATTTGGTGCTTGCTTTGCTTTTTTAGCTTCTAGGATTCCGGATTATCAATCATTGCAGGGGCCTGCCATGCGAAGTACGTGCCCGTCGCGCTCGTTTCGATACTAATGCACCGCGCATCATCCGATTCTGTAGAGCATTCGTCTTCCAGAGGTGTATGTGATTGATGATGATGGTTGGTTGGTGAAACGCCATAAAGTTTACTCTTTCAAGTTTGTAATCCGCAATTAAGGCCGTCAAATGGATCGGTCGAGTTAGGTTTGAGTTTGATGAAAAATGGTCTGACTAATATCGACCCATCTATAAATTTAGTAATCTATACCGTATTCATCCGACCCATTTACTTAAGTATTACCATACTCGATTCAACTTATGAAAATTTGTATCCACCTAAAATCGCTATGTAGACCGTAAGATACTAAATAATTGACTTTCAACGTCACATAGAATTTTCAATTTTTGTATAGGTTCACAATGAAGAATAAGAGAAACTTAGTACTTAGTGGTGAATTTATTAAATTACAGCAACAGATAACATGGAGGAAATGAATAAGATATTGAAGAAGATAATTTATGTTGGCCATGAATTGCAATGGCAAGAGTTAAGATTAGAACAATACGTAAAAATAACAATACGAAAGGCAATCAAGGAAATATATACTCCAATAACTAATAGGCAAAACGAAATAAAAAAATAATGGAGAAAAAAAAGATGCTGTTTTGATCTTTTAAATAAAGGTGATGTCACAAAGTTGGATTAGATATGGATAAAGCATGAACCCATTTAACACCCGTATAAAGCTTGACTGAAAATATATATGTTAAGTGACCTATTTTGACAGGTTCACTCATAATCCATTCATTCAGCAAACGACTAAAGATTTCATAGTTGAACTTTCAGAGAGCCATTAGTTCAAGAATTATGATGAGCTACTGGATAAACACCGCGTCATTTCCATATCAAATACAAGGTCAGGACTGGATGAACGTCTTTGGCAATCGATAACCGCCCATTTAGTCGGTCAATGCACCCCTTCCCCACTTTTTGGCAGCTCTCAAATCTTTCTTCGGACAGAATTTCCAAGAAAATGTTCATCTCTATCTCTCTCTCTCTCTCTCTCTCTCTCCCGCGCCTGCCTGCTCTATATATTTGTCCGAGGACCTTCACTGGATAGTCCCCACTTCCACAAGCCCCAAGAGTTAACGTTCAGATCATCTGACCGTCAGACAAATAAGCCACAAAGCCAGCGCCAATTCCCTCCAAGACACCACCTAATGGAGAAGTTCAAGAAGTCCCAAGTGTTGATGCTCACCCTTCTGCTTGCACTTCTCATAGTGACACCGCTTCTCTCCTCAAACTTGAGGTCTCCGTACCTCTACTTCATCTTCAACCTCCTCATCATAGCACTCGGAGCAGAAGCCGGCCTTCTCTCCGTCTTCTCAAAACCTTCAGATGACAAAAAACCTGCAAATTATGCGCCGAGACCAATCACCGCTGTGAGTGCTGCTCCAGATGCAGCTCCAATTCCTAATAAAGGAGATACTACCGTAGAGAAACCCGTGGTTGCTTCTGAAAGCATCGAGAAGGAAACTCCCGAAAGCAATGAAAGGAAGACTCGCTATGTGCAGAAATCTGCTTCTGCGAAGATGAGTGCCGTTGCAGTGAAGAAGGAGAAGGTCAAGAAGTGCCCCTCCATGCCGAGCCTGTTCTTCATTGGTGGTGGAGAGGCTGAGGCAGAGAAATACGAGTGTGAGGAGGACAGTGAAGAAGACGAAGAGCCAGAGCCAGCCGAGGGGATCAGCGGGCAAGAGCTGTTCACCAAAGCTGAGACCTTCATCGGGAACTTTTACAGGCAGCTGAAGATGCAGAGGGAAGAATCATGGAAGAAGATCCATGGGTTTTATCAGAAAGCCTTTTGAAGATCAGTTAGTTCACGTATCATATAATCACATAGCTATATTATCATATATTTACTACGTTATCTTTGTTAGGATCATTGGTTCTGTGGGCAAGGATATGAAAAGAAGGCAAAGTATCATTTCATTCATCTTTCTCCAAGTATATTTTGTAAGTAGGTTCTACTAGTCATGTCTAGAAGTCTGTCGAGATTATGCAGTATCTCTTCTATATTACTCCACATTGATCATTCCTCTGTAGGAATATCAGATCAGTCTAGCTAGTCAAGATGGCAATTAGGAGAATCTGCTCGGGTCTTTTGGAACCTGATAAAGGGACGTCATTTGTACTGAACTAATATATCAATGCAGTTATCCAATTACGATTGCTGATATACATCATCGTTCATCAGAATTTACTTGGTTTTTGTAAGCAATTTCATCTAACGGGATTCTATGGGGGAGGGAGACTTCATTTCTTCCACTGGAATCCATGTAGGAGGTGGATATGGATACTGCAGCGTACGATTTTTTCACACCGTGATTACGCACAACAGTGTCTGGCTTATTTGTCTTTCTGTTCAGTTTATCCAAATCGGCCACATCATCAGCGGCAGTTAGAAGTGATCGACTTGCCTTATTTCGTCAACTCGAAAAGACTAATTTAGTGGAGAAAGATGCTAACAGTGACATTGATAGCTCTCTCTACACGAAATTTTACTAGAAGCCACGGTCATCATCGCTATTTTCGAATTTTAATATGGTCATTAAAGCATTAAAGTTGTAGTCCCACGAAATATCTTTTTTTAATATTTCCTTTTTACGATGTTATCTTGTTCTTGCAACATCTCAGAGTTAACTATAGAAATTCAGATCAGCTCATGGTGGTATACAGAATCAACACTGCAGTGCGCCTTTTCTGGAGGAACCGTGAATACAAATTCCTCTTCTGCTAGAATTGATTGAAAGCACCCTCTGAGAACCACGCAGTGTTCTCTCTGTCTACCCACTACTTGATGTCGTCCACAAACACCCTTGGATTCATGCGAGGAGTTCGTTTCAATAGAATGTTCTTGCTGTACGCACGTTGAAACGATCATCCTTTGTATGTTCTTTATAAAGCGAAGTCCCTTTTTACTTCTCAATCTTTGCCAATAATGAGAAGAGTCAGCATCCGCAACACTGTCCACGAATGTTTGCTGCTTGCGTGGATATTTGTTCCTTATCTTTCCTTTTGCGTCAGTTTTCATGTTTTGGCATTCGGCATCAGCTTAACAAGAGAAGAATGAGATTCGGACTGAACAACTCCTGGTGTAGATGATTAGTGACTTTTTTGAAACCACAAGATGCAATGTGACCGATGGAATAGGCTTGAAGAGCTTCCGGGAAGTTTCATTTAGTCAGAAACTCTGAAGTCTGCATAATCCCTGACTTCAAGAGGTGGAAGTTATTTTCTAACTGATCTTGGCTTAGTATTTCACCTGACCACCACCAGCGGCCACTGCCACCACTTGCCACCGTCAACACCACAACCATAATAGCCAATTACTAATGCCGCCAAACCCATCACCGCCACCATTCGGCAGAGGCAGCCACTTCCTCCTACAACTGTGAGCAAGTCATTGTCTTCTCAGCCACCACTTAAGTTTTCCAGGTCGAGCACTGACCACCATCTTTCAAACCTTCAAGGAAAAGATGGTTTGTAAATGGCTCTCCAGCCAAATGTTTTCTAATGAATTTTGTTTTCATTTTGAAAATAATTTACTCGGAAACAAATAAGCCTAGAAAAATTAAAAAAACCTGTTGAGATAGGGCAATAATGTTGCTTAAGTTGCATATTTTTCATCTCATTGAGATTTTTCTAAAGCAATGAAATAGAGTCCCCAAAGATTCATCAGAGTTTTCAACTGTAAACGAGGTGGTAATGAATGAAGATACCGTCAGTATGCAATATTGAGTCCTTTAGGACTTCTGCAGTAAAGATCATACTGACTACCAAATTAATTATTTAAATGACTAATTATTTGAAATGGTAACCTAAACATTTATGCCAGTTCTTAACAACAAGAAAGAGAACTAAGAGCATTGAGAAATTTGAAATCCAATGGTAAAAACAACAATTATTCTAACAATCAACCCACCCAAACATTCCATGCTTTGAACAAATCTAATTAACTATGAGTCTCAACCAACCATAATAATATGAAAGAATGCATCCTTTTATAGTTGCTTCTTTGCAAGCTCCATCACAAGACAGAGAACCCCCCTTGGTTATGGGGTTATCTTCTGGACGAAGCTGCTGCAAAGAATTAGCAAAGCATTTCTCTTCACATTCTTATGCTTGGGGGAGACTCATAGATAATTATATTGGTGCAAGGCACGGCACATTAGGGAAGCAGCGCAGTTCTCTGCATCTTTTACTCTTGATCTTGTTTCGCCCTCCATAGTGTAGACACCATCGCTTGTAGCTATTTGAACTGTACAAGCAAATTTCTTATTATGAGGAGGGCCTGACTCACCCTTTCTGCAAGTCAAAAGGACTGATGTCAAGAGAATAATTTTACATGAAATTTCAGCAGAAAGAAACAGAAGAAGAGAGCACTCACAATTGGTCAAGATAGGAAAAAAGAGGCATTAGGCATTACATCTCATTTGGAAAATACCAAAAACATTATGGCCATGATAAACTCTTGCCAAGGTTATCACTCATATATCTTTTTGTAGAGTATATGCAAGACTACCTTGAAGCAAGTAATAATCAATAACATAATAAGATTGGACATGTCACTGGTTCTTGCAATAAAATCCAAAAGAAGAGGCAGAGAGGAAAGAAAACTGCCTGGAAACAGCTGCAAAGCGTGCACAACAATGGTAAATAAACCAAATGAAGAAGGAACTGTACCGGTAGATAGGTTTAGGCCATTTCTTTTTGTCACAGAGCTCATGCAACTTTTGTTTGGCTCCCTCAATTTCAAACGGGCCATCAAACCCATCTATTTCGATCATTCCACATTTGATGGGCTTTGATTGTGCTAATTGAGACAAAGATCTCCGGGCAGCATTAAGCTTAGCAATTTCCTTATGCTCAGAAGAACATGAGGCAACAAACTCACCATCTACATAGACACTGGCTATATTAGTTGAACCTTTCTTCCCTTGCCTTATCTCTAACTTCTTTCCCTGCTTTTGACAAACCTCAAATAGCATCGTGATCGGTTGAGGCTGCTGCTGCAATTCTTCAGGGCCAACGATAGGCTCCAGTAAACCTCTGAAAATCTGTACATATACCAAACAAATCTGTTCTAAAGACGACGATGATAACAAAGGAGATAACTTGATGATAAAAAAAGAAAAAAGAAAAAAAGGAATCATCGCATTGAAGAAAGAAACACCGTACCACCCACAATCTCTTTAGATCAAAGTCAACATCGATATAGATAGCAGCTGCCACAGATTCCACAATATCTGCAAGAACTTTTGGGGCTTTAACTGACCCCCCATGTGCAACAGTGTCATCTTCCTCCTCAACTGCTCTAGCAAACTCTCTAACCTGCAAAATAACTAGAAACATCCCAATGAAAAAGAGTGATAGAGATACTAAAAAGTAACAGATAGAAACTTGATCTACATCTCATTCCCATACTATACAATTCGGACATTCACAGTTGCACAGAGTTAAAACAGATAAATAGATTGTTGCATTTCATCCAGCCATTATTCTTCCAACTTTCCAGACAAACAAAAATTTGCAAGCAATATTCCAACCACCGAAAAGCCATCCAGGACCACCAAGCACATTGTGGCTACCCTCAACATCCGAGCAGCCCCAAAGTGGCCATCCAGGGCTTTTGATTTTATTCATCAGTTCGATCGGTGGACCCGCTGAAGCTTATTAACTCAAAAGAGAAAGAAAGTTCATGCTTCTGAAAATCGAACATACATAGACATCTGACTATTGGCCTCACTTTATCAAGTCTCATCACCAAATCAGCACCAAAAGCTAAAGTGTTGCTCAGCAAAACACAGCAAAAAGTCAGTAATTCTAAGCTTTGAAGCCGTTTCACCAAAATTACACTCGTTTTTACTCACCCAGTCACACAAACATGGTTCTCGAACAATTTCTGAGTGAGCTCAGCCATACAAACCAACGACAATCACTGATCTAGAACAAATCTGTTACCCACATACCACGTTGGTTGCTACTCTCCAATCCACCAAAATTGATGGAATGTTAAAAAGAACAACTTGTGATAAGTTGTGCTAGATGCAATGAGCCTCCTTAAGTTCAAGTCACCCATCTGCCAACCTTGTGGTCAGATCGCGTGATGCCCAAGACACATGCGTGTTGTTACCACTGCATCAAGGCCATGTTGGTAGAACTCTCTAAAAAAACCAAGGATTATACTTTGGGACAAAGAATTGATAACAAAGGACAATTGTCTGACAAAACTACACTGGTGACTGACGCCTGGTTGCTTGCCCCTCGAACTTTACTCACCAACATTCGACTTCACAGATTAATTAATACTCAGGAAGCAACTGCTCATCTCATACCGTACACTCTGTAGTTCACCCAACAGAGCCGATTTCTTAACGAACAAAAACGAACACAAAAAGAATCAAAATTTTCATTAGCACTCGCCTTGTCATCCATGGACTGCACATTGTGCCTGAGGAACCGATACATCCCGTGCCGCACGGCCACCCGCGCGAGCTTCTCGGTGCTGACGTTCACCGACCGCAGGTTCGAGAGCTGCCCCTGATCGAGCCCCGGGTGCGCCAGGAACAGGTGGTTGCTGATCGCGAGCTCCAGGACGGAGTCGCCGACGAACTCGAGCCGCTCGTAGGACGGCGCGTCCGGGAAGGAGGAGTGCGTCAGGGCCTCCGCCAGCAGCTTCGGCTCCTTGAACCTGTATTTCAGGATGGCCTCGACGGCGGAGACCGAGGGGCTCCTCTCCTCCGCCGGCGGCGGCGGCGGCGAAGGGAGGGGAGCGGGGTCGCCGGAGACGAAGCGGTGGCTCGGAAAAAACATCCCTTTGTCTGGAATCTAGGCAAGTTCTGTGATCAAGTTCGGATTTTTACTCCGCAGAGAGAGAGAGAGAGAGAGAGAGAGAGCGTGCTTTGGTGAGTTTTGAATTTGGTCGTTATTAGGTGGGCAGGTCACTTTTGCCAGTACATATATTGAGTAATTCATTTATATTTATCCTTTCTGACCAGATATATATATATATATATATATATATATATTTATCCTCAAAATGAGATGATTTAATATTTATTTCCCTTCCATAGCTTATCATGTGCAATTACTCGATAAAATAGGCAACAAAAGTCTAGTTGGCGTCATTGCGAAGTGCACGTTACCACCACTTTTGCCAATATGTATATATTGAGTAATCTATTCATATTTATCCTCATGAATGGATGATTTAGTATTTATTTGCCTTCCATAACTAATCATGTGCAATTACTCAATAAAATAGGCAACAAAAATCTGGTTGGAGTCAATGCTAAGTGCACATTACCATCGTTTTTAATAATGAAAAATTCATTTGATGGACTATCCCTTAATAAGGACACCAGTTTTCGATTAAGTGAAAAAGAAGAAAAAAAAGAGTATCTTTTTCATGATCTCTAAGCCTTAAGAGATGACAACATCCTTTCACTCCAAACATGGGAAGCCCCATAGGCTGAAGAGATGACAACATCCTTTCACTCCAAACATGGGAAGCCCCCTTTCTAGGAGATGCTTGGGATAGGGTTCCCCTTTCCTAAATATCGACATAAAGACTTTTCTTAAATCACTTAAATTTACTCGTACTCAAATTCTGTTCGAATTTTGATGTTGTTTGCAAGTTCGAACTCGCGCCTTCTCTTTGACGACAGCTCTCTTTGATGCTAAGCAGCTGCCTTTGACCCTTTTCCTGCTTCTTTCAATTTCCAACTGTTCTAAAAACGGCACCAAGATCCTTTGGAGAAGTTTTTTTTTTCTCCGCCGACTATATTTGTAATTTTAATTTATATCAAACTAACATATGAAGCAAAATGAATATTCTTCTTCGAAGAAACTTCAATCGTTTTTTTTCCTTCCCTAAATACAGCTTAGCTACTCATTTTATGTACATTTTGTCTATGGACAGCTGCGTAGGTCAATAATCATACCATGTCTCTCACTTGTTGTTATAATCAAAATTTAGACATTCTCTACTCCACAATTACCTTCCTAAAAAATTTGAATTCTCAAAAATATCTTTCTCTTTCTGCTTATATCTATAATTTTTTATTGAGTAATTTTATCAATAATTTGTTCCAATATTTAATGGATTGCTTATTTCGCAGCAAAATAATTTGCTTAATCATTAAAATGTCAATTCCTTGCACATTTGCGAAAACGCGACAGTTTAATTCTGGAGATCTCGTTGTTATTAATGATATCCTCACTTATTAAGAATTGTTCACAAATTTAGCGATTTAACTGCCATAAATGTGTCCGACCCAAAAAAAAAAACTGCCGTGAATGCAGAGATTCAGCTGCCATAAATGGCGTATTATCTTATGTTTTATGGAAAAAAAAATTTGTCGTTTATAGCGAAACTTCATTAGGAATTTCCTTACACTAGAATTTGCGAAGTATAGACCATAAGGACCTAAGTCTAGTCCAAGTCGTTGCGCGAGATGCGGGGAAGTTGTTGTAGCTAGGTTTTTGGCCAACGTTGAATTATTTATTTCAAAGTGTAGTTTTTATATCGGCTTTGCATAATCAATCGCTGTCATCTCTCCCTCTTCAAACACTACATTCTTGCTTTCTTTCTGATCCAACGTTGACTTCATTATTGAGAATATTTTACGCCGACTTAAGCGTCGGAGTATCTTCAATTGGCATAACCTAGAGACTTCTCTTATTTGTGATGGATGAGTCCAAGTTGCTTGAGTTCATTATTCATGAGCCAATGACCTGTTTCAACTTGAACGTCTATAATAGGATATCCGCAATTTTGTTTCTAATAGGATATCCACAATTAAAAGGTTTTGCTTATCGTACCATGTAAACGAGATCCATAACAAGTTTCAAGACATGTCTTTTCGGACATTAGTTAGAGCGGAAGGTGCTGAAATATGATGCTGCTTTACTTAGAGATGGAGAAAATAAAAAATAAAAAATAAAAAAGATTCCTTACCTTCTCGATCCCTAAGATGAAGCAAAATTACTTGGCCAAGAGATACAAATTTTTCACAATAGTCTTGAGTTATCTTACATACATATTTATTGTATATACAGAGCACTAAGGTATATATGTGAGTGTAAAATCCATAATCTTATAGTAAAAGTAACATTCAAATATGAAATGCATTCAATTTTATAAAACAAATTCAAAAAAAAATTCAAATAAGAGTCTAAAAAGGAAGTTGTTTCAAATGAGGATCCAAAATACCCTCGTTTTTTCAAATAAAAACCTAAAGTAAACTTATTTCAAATAAGAATTTGAAGTAACCATATCAGTTTCAACAAAGGTTTAATCTCGTTGGCCAAAAGGCATTTTTATTTTTGACCTTTTCTTTTTCCCTCTTCCCTCTACCAATCATGGCGAACATCATCGCACTTAGGCGGGGGCCACCCTCCCTTGGGCTTGTGAGGGTGAGGGCTGCCTTGCCGGATTTGGCAAGGTCGCCCTCGCCCGCCCAAGCAAGGGCAACCTAGCCCGACGTTGTTGGCCATTGACAAGATGGGATAATAGCTGGTGGACGGAAGGGGGAAAAAGAAAAAAAGAAAAGATAAAATTAAAGAAAAAAATTAATAATTAAAATATACTTCAGTTTTTTTCTTACCCTTGCTCCGATGGTCGAAATGGTTATCGGCTACCAAAAGTCTTTATATAAGATGATTTGACTGCTTCAGGCTCTTATTTAAATAATATTCACTTTGGACTCTTATTTGATAAAATGATGGCACTTCAAATCTTTATTTGAAAATTTTCCTAAAGATTCTTTATATGTAAAGTGGATAGACTAAGCATGCCGATAATGGGACAAAGAATTCTTTTCTTTTTCAAGAAAATTTCAAGAGAATCAAAATATGAACGGAGTCATAAACATCATAAAAATATTTATATATCTGATAGTATATATGGTAATAAATAGTAAATTAACTCCAACAGAATGATATACATTAATACTTAATAAATTTAAGTAAAGTTGACTGTAGTAAGCGCATATTACGTGCAGAAAAAAAATCATACAAAATTTTATGTATAATAATAGTGGAGAAAAATTGACTTCATGACGAGTGATAGAGTTTATAGTAGGATAAATAAAATAATAGGATAATTGTCCAAAAAGTCCTAGATTAATTGTACGTTGGCCATTTTAGTTTGAAACATTTTGACAATTATTTGCCATTTTGAAACATTTAGTTCTAAATCTTTTACTTATGTCAATTTATTCTTAAACATTCTAAATATTTGCCAATTTAGTTATAAACCTAAAAAATTGCATAGAAAGGTTTAGGACTGCATCGGAAAATTATTAAAATATTTATGACTAAATTGGCATAATTGAAATGCTTAGTATTGAATTAGCTGCCATAATAATAAGTTCATTTTTGTTAAAATTGGACACACATGATGTTTTGTACATGTAAAACAAATTTATTTAAGGGATAAGTGTAATGAAAGACTTACAATTTGTTACGAAAGAGCAATTGAATTCTAAAACTTGTCAAATTTATATAATTGAGTTATTTCATTAACTTTGTCCAATTTGATTGATGAAAATGACTTTTTTTTAATATTATTTTTTCCATCCTACATGGCGATGACATGACTAAAATGAGGTCATTTTATATTTAAAAAAATAGGGAAATTGACATAGCTAGTCCATGAACTTTGGCCCAATGTGTAATTTAGTCCATGAATTTTTAATTTGTTTAATGTGGTCTTTGAATTTTAGCCAAATATGTAATATGGTCCATGAACTTTTAATTTGTTCAATATGATTCATAAAATTTTGGTATATGTTCAATACAGTCCTTAAGGTATATGAAAATATTCAATATAGTCATTCCATAATTATTCAAGACCAAAGATTGTATTGAACATTTTCATATAACTTAGAAACTATATTGAAAATGCATCAAAAGTTCATGGATTACATTGAACAAATTAAAAGTTCATGGACCACATTTTACATTGAACTAAATTTTAGAAACCAAATTTCTATTGTGTCATTATTCCTAAAAAATAAGGTAATTGTTTTTCTTTTTTAAAGAGGAGGAAACTTGAGAAGCTAGCGAGGATTGCAAGCCCTTGTCCTCGCTGCCCATTGCTAATGCAGCCCTCACCTATCATCGATGAAGGTTGTCGGCCACTAGCCATCCTCCATCCTCACTGGCCCTTCTCGGCAATGGTGTGACAACAACGGTGAGGGATGGAAGCCCTTGCCGCTTGGTTCCTCACATCCCCTAATTTTGTTTAAATAAATAAAAAATTAATTTATTTTTAATTTAATATAAAAAAAATTGTATAAAAAAAATCAAATTATGTCATTTTATAGTTGTCTTTCATATTTTAACCACGTTATTGCCATGAAGAGAGAAAGATATTATAAAAAAAGCACATTCACATATCAAGTTTTAAGATTTCCAATATACTTATCCATTTATTTAAAAGATTAGCAAACCTCCAAAAATATTTATACAAATAATTTTTTCCGTGATATTTTCTTTAATTATTGTCATTGACATACCCCGAAAACATTTTAGGTATCAGATTTCTATGTAAGTTGAATATGAAAATGTAAACGTAAATTCAACAAACTCTGAAAAATAAATCCAATGGGGAAGTCTGGCCAAATGCACTAGTGATTTTCTGTTTTCTACTATATTTCAGTAAGGTTTCAAAAACCTACATACAGAATTTTTCAGGATCATGTATAATGTCTAATATGTCTTATTACAAGTTTCTCACAAACAAAACAAAACTAAAAGAGCAGGTGTTTGATATGCTTGCTAATGTTGGGATGACGAAGCGTTTAGATAATGCGTTCTACTTGTAGTGTCTTAAAGAATTATCTCATGTTTTGCTTAGCGATAAAATTAGCGTTGTAGACTTTAAATAATAATTTTTCTAAGTTTTGTACCTTTATTTACCAAAAAAAGAAAAAAGAAAAAAGAGAGCAGGTGTCAAATCTTAGAGTTCAAGCCGTTTTTTTTGGTACTGGGAAAGACTACAGTCGGACTCGGTCAGAAAAGAAGCCTGGACCAACACGACAAGCAAACGAAAATACCCAAGAGGAACACGCATGACTCAAATCGTGAATGCCCAAGCAGCTTTTTGATTCCCTCTTTTAGTACAAGCAGTTAACTTCGTTCATTCAAATCCAAAACAAAAGCGAAAGTAGCCTCATCTTTGTTCATTTACAATGAAACTATTTGGAAAAGCCTAAAGGACTGCCAAAGCTTGTGGCTCACCCTATCCGGAGCAAAACTAAAATCTAAAACAGAACCGAAGGCAGATGATAAATCGTTCCTGTACTTGATGTTACTGGACCAAGCGTCTGAACGTTTTTTATCGTAAGGGAAGCGTCTGAATGTTAACTGCTGCAAAAATGTGCACCACTGTACTTTTCTAGTTCACAGCATGTGATCGAATCCTCCACCAGCTTGAAGCCCGGGCAGCCGGTCCACGCCCACAATGTTAAGTAATTGTTAAAGCCACCGCCTAGTTGTTGGATCTTCCTGCAGCAACATAACCACGAGATACAGTGAAATATGGCTTCGACTAACAAATGAGATGAAAAGAAGGGTGTTAAGGCAATTCATTAGTTGGTCTAAGTTGTTATTAGGATAAAAACAGGTAACAGTATCGACATTATAGAAATACAGCATCTTCAAAGGCAACGCTGGTGGTTAAACGCTTATTATCTGACACCACCATACAAACTTCCATCAAAATACATATATAGAAAGGTATCTTGAGACATGCAATTGGCGAAACAGAGATCAACAGTAATCAGGCCATGAAACTAAAAGAATTAAAACAGCATACAAGCTAACGTAGAGGACATCCGCACAGGGTAACACTAGCTTCCGGAGTTCACTTAGTGAAGAAAAACTAACTGATGTACGAATTATTTTCCTATTCTTCAGAAGGAAAAGTGGACATGGCTACAAGCACTTACACCAAGACAAGCATTAAATGTGCCATCCCTTAACATTTAGAGAAGGCAACCTCTCAATGCATCGCAAGCCCTGAAAGGGAACAGAAAGGCATTTTCTGTCATTAGATGATAACTATTTGAAGATGAGTGCTCCAAATAGACAACCTTGGATTATCTGCCAAACGCAAATAACAACGAATAATGTGCTTCAGCAGCTGCGATGAAGGTTCTTCAGCAAGTGCTCCAACCATGTGATCCAAAACCGGCCTATGGCATAGAACCGCTCTGCCGTAGTGCAAATATAGTCCAAGCCCAAGTCATCCAACAAAATCGCCTGAACAATAAATGTTGCCACCTGCTGGAACAGAAAATAAACATTATAGCTTTGCAATCTCCTGTCAGGAGAAAAATCAAATGATGAAGTTCATGACAACTTCGGACAAGTACCTTCTTTTATGGGCAAAGTAACGTGAAAATTCAAATCAGGTAGACTGACTATGTTATCACTCTCTGGTACTGCAGTTCAAAAAGTTTATCGGATAGCAAAATCATTTGAGCAACCAACCAAAATTCCCAGACACGTTCCATAAGCAGACACCAACTCGACGATGGTGACAAAATCCATTCAAGTAAATCTTATATACCAGATGCTTAAGTTCAGCATAAAGAGGTATTGAGGAAATTCGCAATGCATGAGGATGCTATTATTTCAAGATCTAAATCAACAGATACAAGCTTCATCATATAACCACAGCTCACAGGAATCAAACTCAATCAAAGGAGGACACTACTATAAAATCAAGCGAGTCTAATATTAAGACTTGTTCCTATTTTTTCAATGGGGAAGGCACATATGGACTTTTTATCTATAAAAAGAACTCATCTTTTATGTTGCGCAAAAAGTAGAGCGATTGGGTGACCAATTATTACTGAAAGAAATCAACAGCATTGTGACAATATGCCATCGATCACGGACAAAGCAATTTATAGGAACTTGATGATAAGGTAATTATTGTCAAAATGACAAGTTGTTTAGATCAACCATATCGTTATAAATGTTCAATCCTTGCTAATGAAAGGCCATGTCACAAGACACCATCAAAGTTCCTCGAGGCTAACATCTTTTATAGATTATAAAGTTTTCATTAAATGACCGTTTACTGCAACCAAATTTCCAGCAGCACGTTTTGACGCAGTCATCAAAGTGATTATTAAAGCAGCTTGCTAGCTCGTTTGCATGCTTTATCCGATGATAGGTGGAAACATGGATCTGGTCGAGGAATAAATCCCAAACCACATCTGATTGTAAACTCTAAGAATCACATTTAAACTTGACACTTTCTATAAATCCATAATTTAGTTAATCCTGATAGTCATACAACCTTTACGGTGTGATGCAAATCTTTCTCTAGAACTTGTATGCTTCAGAGAGAATTTTAGGTGGTTTCTGATAATCAAACGTCACAAGTAAGAGGAACAAAATTGTGCTTTATTCAACAATGTTTCAATGAAGATGGTCTTTTAACAGGATCTAGAATACTACCTTTGAGGAACAACATTCTCGTGTCAGGGTGAGAGGCTACACACTGAACAACACGAGACAGAACTCATAATTATCATTGTTGGGGTAGACAAATGAAGAATAGACAGAAATCGCCTCAAAACACACCAAAAGGAAAGCTAAATGGCTTTACAGAATGCACATGCACTTTCTTCTATATAAAATCCTTACCGGTCTCACAATAGAAATGCGAGGCAAAATTACTAAAAGAGCGAGGACCTAAAGTCGTAAGCAAAAGCAATATTCTGAGCAGTAGTTGCCAATCATCACTGACTAGGACTGACCGAGGACAATGTTATAAAGTAGAAGAGAAAACATTGGCATAAATTCTCTAATATACTCCGACAAACTTCTATTGCAATGTCGGCGTGAGAGAGTACTTTAAAAAATGATGAGCTACCTACTCCTGTGACAAATTTATCACAAATTAATTTTTTAACTACCATAAATCTCAAATTGGTACACTTATGATAAATTTATCTTCCGTTAACTTCCGTCGAATTTTACTGCTAAATTTGCTGAATTGGATGATACATGATAATGTGTTATGGTGACATAGCAAGTCCATATGGAAATCCTTAGAATAAATGCCACAAAAAATTTCAATTTGTCATAGGTATATCATTAAATTTATTATAAGAGTATCGTTAAATTTGTCATGAGTATACCAATTTGAAGTTTATTCGGTATTTATCCTATGGATGTCCATGTGGACTTGCCGTGTTATCATCTAGGTCAACAAATTTAACGATTAAGCTAATATAATTTGTCACAAGTATATCATTTTGGAGTTTTTGATAATAAAAAAATTAATTTGGGTTAAATTTATTACAAGTATACCAATTTGAGGTTTTTGACGGTAAAAAAATTAGTTTCAAGTCAATTTGTTACAAGTGTATCAATTTGAGGTTTTTAATGGTCAACAAATTAGTTTTAAGTAAATTTATCATGAATGTATCGGTTTTAGATTTTTGATAATAAAAAAATTAATTTTAAAGTTAATTTATCACATATGTACTAGCTTGGAGTTTTTTCATTGTATTAACCCTCTCCATAATTGATTTTGGCTTATTGTTTCACCTGGCCACCACCGCCAATTACTACCACCCGCACCACAACTATAAATTATAATAACCGATTACTAGTGCCGCCAGGCCCATCACCGCTACCTGGCAGAGGCAGCCACTGCCTCAAACAACCGTGAGCGAGTCATTGTCTTCTCTGCCGCACTTAGTTTGTCCAAGTCGAGCACTGAGGAAAAAATGGTTTGTAAATGGTTCTCCATCCAAATGTTTTCTAATGAATTTTGTCTTCATATTGAAAATAATTTACTTGGAAACAAATACCCTAAAACAAAATTAAAAAAGATCTGTCTAGCAGATGAGTCACCTAGGGCAATAATGTTGTTTAAGTTGCATATTTTTCATGTCATTGAGACTTTTCTGAAGCAATGAAATAAGAGGAACCGAGTCCCCTAGGATTCATCAGAGTTTCCAACCGTAAACGAGGTTGTAATGAATGCAGAAACTGTCAGTATGCAATATCGAGTCCTTTGTGACTTCTGCAGTGAAGGTTATACTGACTGCCAAATTGATTAATTAATAACTAATTATTTGAAATGATAACCTGAACATTCATGCCAGTTCTCAACAACAGGAAAGATAACCAAAAGCATTGAGAAATTTACCCACCCAAACATTCCATGTTTTCAACAAATCTAATTAACCATGTGTCTCAACCAACCATAACAATATGAAAGATCGCATCCTTTTATAGTTGCAAAGAATAACAAAGCGTTTCTCTTCACATTCTCATGCTCGGAGGAGACTCAAAGATTATTAGATTGGCTCAAGGCAAGCAACATTCGGTCAGCAGCACACCTCCTTGCTTCTTTTTTGCTTGATCTTTTTTCTCCCACTTCAGTGTGGACAACGTCACTCTTAACTACAACTGTGCAAGCATATTCCTTGCTATGCAGGGGGCCCGACTCCTCCGTTCTGCAAGCCAAAAGGACTGACATCAATAGACTAATTCTACGTGAATTTCAGCAGAAAGAAACAGAAAAAGAGAGCACCAACAATTGGTGAAGAAGGAAAAAAGAAGCATTTGGCATTTCATCTCTTTTGGAAAATACCAAAATATCGTGGCCATGATAAGCTCTTGCCAACGTTATCACTCATATATCTTTTCGTAGAGTATATGCAAGACTACCTTGAAGCAAGTACTGATTTAGCTAATATCAAAAGAAGATTGGACGTGTCACTGGTTCTTGCAATAGAATCCAAAATAAAAGGCAGAGAGGAAAGGAAACTGCCTGGAAGTGTTAACATCTGCAAAGCGAGCAAAACAATGGTAAATAAATCAAATGAAGAAGGAAATGTACCGGTAGTCAGGTTTGGGCCATTTGTTCTTGGCACAAAGCTCGTGTAGCTTCTGTTTGGCATCCTTAATTTCCAATGGGCCATCAAACCGATGGTTGACGGGTTCTGGTTGAGGATGTTGAGACAAACATCTGCGAGCGGCATTAATCCTAGCAATTACCTTATGCTCAGAAGTACCTAAGGCAACAACCTTGCCATCTACCCAGACCCTAGCTATATAAGTTGAATCTATCTTCTCTTGCGTAATCTCTACATCCTTTCCCTGCTTTTGATAAACCTCATATAGCATTGTGATCGGCTGAGGCTGCTGTTGCAATTCTTTAGGGCCAACAATAGGCTCCAGTAAACCTTTGAAAATCTAAACATGTACCAAACAAATCTGTTCTAAAGACGACAATGATAACAAAAGGGAAAGCTTGAAGATTAAAATAAAGGACTCATCTCATTGAAGAAAAAAACATTGTACCTTCCAAAATTTCTTTAAATCTGAGCCAGCATCGATATAGATAGCAGCTGCCACAGATTCTACAATATCTGCAAGAAATTTTGGGGCTTTAACTAATCCCCCATGTGCGACAGCACCATCTTCCTTCTTAACTGCTCCAGCAAACTCGCTAACCTGCAAAATAACTGGAAACATCCCAATGAAAAAGAGCGATAGAGATACTAACAAGTAACAGATAGAAACTTCATCTACATCTCATTCCCATATTATAGAATTTGTACATTCACAGATGCACATAGAGTTAAACAGATAAATAGATTGTTGCATTTCGTCGAGCTATTTTATTTCCAACTTTCCAGAGAAACAAAGAATTCGCAGGCAATATTCCAACCACAGAAATTTGGTACAAAAGGTGGCACTGCTTTGGATAGTAATGTTCCTTCTGAAAAGTTCCATAAGAAGGCAGTTTGAAAATCTGTTGAGAATTGCACATCGTAGATCGCGTAGAGATAGAATGGAGATCCTTTCAGCTTAACATTCTTACCATAAATATCAAGGTGCAAAGCATTTTTTCTTCTTCTTGTAAACATTTTAAGAAAACTAGTCGACATTAAAAATGATATTTACACTAGCACTCCGCTGAAAATGGAGAATGAAGACTTCAGGTATGTAAATGATTACCCACTCGAGAAGGAAAAATTATATTAGGTATTGATACACGATGTGACGTGCTGACATTATATCCTCAATTTATGAAGTGTCATTGTACATTACAAATTGATCAAAAGCATACTCCATTAGTTGGTGATATCATCACATGTCATGTGGAACATGATATCATGATATCACCGTTATACATTTTCTTTGATATGGCATAGTTTTCCTCCAACAAAAATTCTTTGCAGACATAGCAGGAACGGCTACGGTCCATTGGCCTTACTTTCGGGAGATATGAAAATGCCATAATGACCTCATTCTATGTCAGGGGGCTGGAATAGAACCAATACCACCAACATTTTTTTGAACCAATAACAAGGACCACCAAGCACATTGCGGCTACCCTCAACACCCAGCAGCCCCAAAGTGGCCATCCAGGGCCATTGATTTTATCCATTGGTTCGACCGGTGGACCCAGCCGAAGCCTATTAAATCAAAAGAGAAAGAAAGTGCATGCTTCTGAAATCGAACATACATAGATCTCTGACTGTTGGCCTCATTTTACCAAGTCTTATTACCATATCAGTATCAAAAGCTAAAGTGTCACTTAGCAAAACACAGCGAAAAGTCAGTAATTCTAAACTTTGAAGCTGTTTCTCCAAACCTCCACTGGCTTTTATTGAACCCAGTCACACAAACATAAAACTTGAAGTATTTCGAGTGACCTTAGCTATATATACTGAAGATAATCACTAATCTAGGACGAATCCATTACCCGCATACCACGTTGGTGACTACTCTCCAATCCACCAAAAATTGATAGAATGATAAGTAGAACAAGTTTTCATAAGTTGTGTTCGATGCAATGAGCCTCCTTTTTCCCTTTTTCTTTCAGGTTAATTTTGATATTCAAGTCGCCCATCGGCCAACCTTGCGGTCAGATTGCGTGATCCCAAGACACAAGCGTGTTGTTACTTGTTACCACTGCATCAAGGCCATGTCGGTAGAACTCTTAAAAAAAAAAAAAAAACTAAGGATTATACATTTTGGGACAGAATTGATAACAACAGACAACTGTCTGATAAACTACACCGATGACTGATGCCTGGTTGCCCTTGGCCCACGAACTTTACTCCACAGATCAATTAATACTTAGGAAGCAACTGCTCATCTCAAACCAAAGACTCTGTAATTCACCGAACATGGCCCAATTTAAAAAAAAAAAAAAAGAATATCGGAACACAAAAAGAATCAAAATTCTCAGTAGCACTTGCCTGGTCATCCGAGTACTGCATCTTGTCCCTAAGGAACTGATAAAGCCCGCGATGCACGGCCACCCGCGCGAGCTTCTCCGTGCTGACGTTCGCCCACAGCAGCTTCGTGAGCTTTCCCTGTTTGAGGTCGGGGTACGCCCAGAACAGGTGGTCGCTGACCACGAGGTTTAGGACGCGGTCGCCGAAGAACTCGAGCCGCTCGTAGGACGGAGCGTCCGGGACGGAGGAGTGCGTCAGGGCCTGCTCGAGCAGCTTCGGGTTCTTGAACTCGTAGTTCAGGATGGCCTCGACGTCGGAGACCCAGGATCCCCTCTCCGGCGCCGGCGAAGGGAGGGAAGCGGGAGAAACCATCTCTTTGTCTGGAATCTAGTAAAGTTTCTTGATCAAATTCGGATTTTGATTAGAGAGAGATAGAGAGAGAGAGAGAGAGTGTTTGGTGACATTTATATTTATTCTCATAAAGAGATAATATCGTATTTATTCAAAGTCAACACTAAGCGCCAATATTTCCAAAAAGTCACCGACCACCCCTTTATAAGGACGCCGTTCTCAATTGGGCGATAAAGAAGGAAAAAGAGCATATTCTTATGATCCTAAAGCCATAAGAGATGACACATCTTTCCACTCCAAACATGAGAAGCCCCCTAACTAGGAAATGCCTTGAGGTGGAGTTCCCCATTCTTAAACGGCTAATTCCAAAAAACAAACACCAACTTTAAGTCGAGTGTCAAATTTGGCTAAAGTTGAGTGACAATTCTGAACTCAACCTTTTTTTGTCTCGCAAAAAATCATAAACTTTCACTCTTTTCTCAAATCCGATCCCTATTGTTAACTCTTCATTTGAAGTCAACTTGTTTTAGGGAAAAAAAGTTTCTAGTCGTGAGCTTGGCAGATCTCATCCATGATATCTCTCATCGATGGTGGTCTACAGCTTCATATTACGATAAAGCGATGAATTTTGGCCAGAGAAATTCAATCTAGAGATCTTTTTGATTTACTAGTAAAGTGTAGGAGACGATAAATAACTTCACTGTTATTCTCCATGCTGTGGCTTCGACAAGTAGCCAATGAATAGTGCTTTAAATTTGCCCGGGAAGTGTACATGGATTTATTGCTAAGGACAATCAATTGATCTAAGTTAAAAGGGGACTAGATTTGGCATTTAAGTGAAAATTTGTGATTTTTTTCTAGACAAAAAAAGGTTCGGGTCAGATTTGTCACTCCACCTAAAGTTGTTACTTTTTTACAAGACAAAAAAATGTTTGGGTCAAATATGTCACGACCTAAAATTAGTACTTATTTACAAGACAAAAAAAAGTTTGGGTTAGATTTATTGCTCAATCTAAAGTTTATTTTGGGAATTATGCCCATTCTTAAATATTGATATAAAGGGTTATCTCACACTACTTAAATTTTCGATAGATGAAATTAGCGTAAGCCAAAAATTAACTCCAGAAGAAAGAATATTCACTCATATCCAAACGCTTATCGAATTTTTATGTTGTTTGCCAAGTCTGAACTTACTTTCTCATCGCCTATGGCACCAAGATCCTTTGAAGAAGTGTTTTTCCTCCGCCGACTATATTCGTAAGTTTAATTTATATCACACTAAGATATGAAGCGAAATGAATAATTATGGTATCCTTACTATTAAGAACTGTTCAATAAACTTAGCGATTCAACAGACATACATGTTCAGTCAAAAAAAAAAAAAAAACTGGGCGGCCATTAAAGGCATTCATGCTCAAGTTTGCGAATGCCACGGCCACTCAAGCTTGTGACCGTGGTCGCTTGATCTGAGCTAACAGCAGCCATGGCAACTTGAACTTTGAACTCAATGTAGTCAGGTTTGCAATATCTTTTCAAGTCACGAAATTCGAAGCCATAGCCACTCGAGCTTTGAGCTTGTGGCCATGTGTTGACACCTAAAATTTTGATTAGGTTTAATTAGGTCTTAATTTCTTTTATTTTTTAGATAATAAATAACAAATAACAAAAGCAACAAAAAATAGTAAAAACAAAAGAAAACAAAAACAAAAACAGCAGCCCCCCCCTTTTTCTTCACGTGGGCTCGTGCGGCTTGGCCCCACCCCCCTTCCTTCTTCTTCTTCCCTCTTCTTCTTCCTCGCTCCTTCTTTCTCCGCCTCTGTAGTTCATGCGCAGAAGACGACGACGCGCGCAAAGGAAGGCCTACGGCCGAGAGGAGTAGGCCGACGTCGGCCGGAGAGGATAAGATCTCGGGCGCCATCAATGCCGAGCACGCTTCACTGGATAAGCTCGGAAGGGGGAAGATTTGACGCCGGTTCAGCCGCACCCAGGGCCGGTCGGCGTGCGAGAGCCGACGGCCAAACCTCCGTCGATCGGCCTCCTCCTCGCCTATAAATAGAGGAGCACCTCCGTCAACGAACGACACGAGCGAGCTCCAAGATCTTCCCACTGAGAGACTTCGGGGGAGGAATCGAAGAGCGAGCGAGAGAGAACTCGGGTCGCGAGCTCGGCTGACCTCCCACTGAGAGACTTCGGGGGAGGCCGCCGGCGAGCGAGTCCGAGGAGGTTAGATCCGGCCGGTGGAGGCTCGGATCTGGCCTGAGTGAGAGGGGAATCGGAGAGAAAAGTGCTAGATCTGAGAAGCCGAGGACCCGTCGTCGCTGCCGTCCCTCCCGACGCCGTCGACCGCTGCTCCGCTGCTGCTGTTCCTCGCCCCGACGCCATGCTGCGACCGACCCACTAACGCCACCCCGAGCTTTGCCCCAACGCCGTCCAGATCTGAGTAAGTAGGCCGGAGAAAAGAGGAGATCGGAGGAGGTCCCTTACCCCGACGCCACCTCGAGTCGTGGCCGACGCCGCTCCAGATCCGCGAAGGTTGAAGGCCCACTGCCGTCGTTACCTTCTGTCACCGCCACCGCCACCGCCACCTCGTCGTCCCATTGTTGCAGCCAGGTATCTACCGCCGCTCGCCACCACTCGCCGCCGCTTTTCCGTTTGAGATCTGGCCGCCGTCCCTGTCTACCGCGTCGTTGCCGTCGGCCCCCTGTCCGTGAAGCACTAATCCCCAGGCCCGACCGGCCAAATAGATCCCGGCTGCTGTTGTTGAGACACGCTCTCCAGTCCGACGAACGACCGGCCACCGCCGTCCTCTGCGTCGCTGTCGTCGTCGTCGTCGCAAGCCGCCGCCCTAGCCCCTCCATCAGCGCCGCGAGTTGAGAGAGGAGACAGAGAGGGAGTCGCGAAGCTGGGTGGAATCGGGTCGGGCGGATGACCCGGTTCCCCTAGGGTTTTAGTCGCTCGGGCCGGGACTGACCCGGTTTCCAAGCCGGGCGGGCATTTTCATAGGCCCGGGTTAGCTGGGCCCGTTTGTGCACGGGCCTGTTTTACGCGGAAGGGCCCAATTTTGTTGTGGGCTTGGGTCCCTTCGTAAAAAAAAAAAAAAAAAAAGTCGGGCCCGCGTAGCGGGCCCGTCTGCGTTTTGGGTTGACCCGGGTCGGACCCAACCCGCGAATCCGACCTGGGTCGGTTTTATTTTATTATTTTAATATAAAATAATAAATATTTTATTTTAAAAAAAATCAAAAGGTATTTTATTTTCAAAAAATATTAAAAAATGTTTTAATTTCCAGAAAATCGAAAAATATTAAAAATTGTTGAAAAATGTTTTATTTTCTAAAAAATCGAGAAAAATCAAAAAATAATTTATTCTCCAAAAATATCAAGAAATATTAAAAAATATTTTATTTTTCGAAAAATAAAAAAAATCAAAAATATTTCATATTTTCCAAAAAAAGCCAAAAATTCAGAAAAAAGCCAAAAAGACTTGTATTTTTCCAAAAAATACCAAAAAACCCCAAAAAAAATCCCTTTTGTGTCCAAAAAATTAGAAAATGACTCAAAAAATGTTTTTCCTCCTAAAAATGCATGAAAAATCTCTCAAACATCCAAAAAGCCTTAGGGTTTAAACAAGATTAGGTACCGAAAGGGCATTTGTGATTAACTAGTGTAATCAAGTCCCCGATCCTAATTTCTCTGGTTGCGCAGGAGCGAGTATTTCTCCCGATACTTCGCTTGGGTTTCTAATCGACCCACTCCAAATCGATTAGTGGCGACTCCATTTTAAAAATTGATTTATAGGTTAAAAACTCAAACTATTAAAGTCGTGAATTGGTGGATTTGGGAGAGTTCGGGCTTAATAAATTCAGCCGAGCCATTAGCCTCCTTAGGCGCTTGTACCCGATTGCGAGCGCCAGAAAAAAAGAGGTCGCGACAGCTTGGCGACTCCGCTGGGGACTTTGAGGACTTAGGCCATTTTATCTTTGTTTAAATGCTTTGCTGACTTGGTTTTTTTTTTTATGCAGGGTAATAGCTTAAAGTTTTTTTATTCTGTTAAAATAAAATGTTTTTGTGATTATAAACTGTTGTGCATCCTTAAATGTTTTAGCACTACACATGGCACACACAACCCGGCCGCCGGAATTGGGCCGCCATAGGATTTCTAGGATGGTGTTAAGAAAGATACGGCCTCGAACGCGAGACTGCGATGTAGAGGTTGCCTTTCTTTTCCCCGAATTTCTTAGCCGAGATTAAGAGGGTATGCTGCTAACGCGAGACTGCGACAGGCGGATATCCTTTTAATCTCAACAACCCTTCTCAGTTAGAAATCGAGCCACACATATCATGCGCATGTCTATATGATTGCCATCAATTTTCTCATGTGAAGTAAGTTTTTATTTCGTGTAATTTACTTACCTTCCTGTATATATTGAGTGGTCCATGATTAGTCTAGGATTTAATACCACGGTCATTTAAATTTGAAAGTAATTGTTATAAAGTTAAAAAAAAAAAAACTTTTGCAAAGAAAATTACTTTTAGTTGATGTTTTTATTCTCAAGCATGTTACAAAATTCTTTTCCGCAAGAATTTTCATTTGCCTCAAAAATGGGATAGAAACCTTTTTCAAAATTTGTTGCAACTCATGCTTTCTTCGCCTCTCAAATTGAATGTCTTTTTAGCTCATGTTAACATGTCACGTGCCCTTTTTCAATCCATGTTTAGGAAATCCTCTACCTTTTCATGAATAAACAAAAATAGTAGGATTAGGTTGTCATCATGGACTGACTCCCTATTTACGCCTTGTATTCACACACGTTTGTTTACTCATGACCAGGTAATCACGGAACGTCAACGTTCGCCGATCCAGACTCGTTCAAAAGCAAGAGCAATAATGGCCGAAGAAAATGTACCAAGCCGTATTGCGGTCATGGAAAGTGAAATGAAGCAAGTCTTCAATGTGCTTCAACAACTTTCAAAGCAGATAGACTCCATCCAAGGCAAACTCACTCCCGCCCCGGCCTCAATCGAGGTATTGTTGCCACAATCATCTACTAGGGGTGATCAAGGTGGAGATACCGACGATAACATGCCCGAATTGGAGGATGATCCGCACCCAACCATGATCGAGAAAGCTAGGCCAGACAGTTTGTCTAAAACTGAGCATGACAAACGCCTCGAAAAGCTTGAGGAGAAGCTGAAACAACTACAAGGCCTCCAAGATCCTACTTTGACGGACCTCTCCATTTATTCCAATGTCAAAATGCCGGAAAAATTCAAAATGCCTGAGTTCGAGAAGTACGATGGCACGACTTGTCCTATGGCTCATTTGCAAATGTACTTGGTTCGAATGACCCAATACGTTAATAATGCACCATTAATGATCCAGTTGTTCCAATCAAGTCTAATAGGCCCTGCCCTGAGGTGGTACATTACAAAGAACATGAATCTCCTCGAAACATGGAGCGAAGTGAGTGAGGCATTTCTCAAGCAGTATAAGTTCATAATGGATATTACCCCTTCTTGTGAGGATCTTGAGCGTACCGAAAAGAAAAAGCACGAATCGTTCAAAGAATATACTATCCGATGGAGGAATCTGGCTGCCCAAATCAGTCCTGAACCAACCGATTTCGAGCTGAGAAAGATGTTTATCAAAACCCTCCCTTATGAGTACCGCAATCGAATGGTAACCACGATCGCCGAATCATTTAATCAACTCATTCCAGTAGGGGAGCAAATCGAGATAGGGTTGAGGGATGGTTGGTTCACTGAACCTGCATCCACGGGCAGGTTCAGCATGAAGAAAGATAAAGAACCCTTGGTAGATGTCAATGCGACCTACAATCATTCTCCAACAATTCAGACAAGTGCAAGACAGCAACAGACCACCAGCCGTCAACCGCCCAAGCACTACAACAATAGGAGAAAATTCACTCCGCTTCCTGGATCTCCTTCCCAGGTTTTGGCGATCCTCCGGAACAAGAATCTCCTATCGACTGAGCCAACACGACCTAATGCTGAAAGCTTCTCCAGCTATGACCCGTCCAAAAAATGCGACTATCACATGGGAGAAGTGGGGCACTCGACTGATGAATGCTTCGCCCTCAAGACTCGAATCCAGAACCTGTTAGACACTAAAGCTTTCTCATTCCAGAGCAATTCGCTCCCTGATCACACTGATAAAGTAAATGCGGTATTCAGTTTTGAAGACAGTTAGAGCAGAAATGTCAAAGCACATACCATTGATATTCATCAAGGGCTGGTGAAGGCCGGATATTATTCAGGCAATGAAGTGCCACCCTTAGCAACAAAGAAAGAAGGGCCAGATGACATGACCACCATGTTTGGAGACCTTTTCATGGACACCATCAATGAAGGATCGTAAAGGGAAATGGGTGCAGGCCCACTCGAGTAGAACCTTTTTTAATTTCCTTTCATAATTCCCCTACGTGGGAACTTGTACATCTTTCTTAAGTCTAGCTTGTTTTTATTTTCAACATCAGTTCCGCTTGAGGAACTAACTTTTGAAAACACTTTTCCAAAATGTAAATCCACCTATTAAATAAAGTTGAAAATATTTTGAGAGCATGAGGCGGTATCCCAAACCAGCCCGGTGATGCTATCCAACCATGAAAAAAATACATCCAAGGAGAATCCTGAGAGCTGGGCTTCCTCATGCTTTCTTCCCCCCAAAGATATATACTTTTGAAAACAAAAAATGTTTTATTGCCAAAAGCTTTTGTCAAAACAAGATTATGAAATCATGTTTGTCTTTCTAACTCACTCACTTCATGTCTCAGAAGATCATACCCACCCCCTTTGACCTAGTGTGACCAAGGGACATTTGAACTTGGCACATCATGTGAACTCGCCAAGTTCAAAAGCACTCTTCCAAGAAAGCGGGGGCAAACAGAAAGGATCATCACGCTTCAAAATGGTAAGTCCTATTCCCTGAACATAATGTCGAAAATGACATCCTCTCTCTTCCATCTACAGGAGACGAAGGATGGGATGTAATAGGCACATGCATATTATCAAACTTGAAGCATGCATAGCATGATAACTCGAGGCAGGATGTCGTGAGTCCATCAACGGGACTTCTAGCTTCGACAAGCCCAGAAGCACAAGGAGGGGATCTTTTCTCTCTCTTTGAATTGGCTACTGTCAACAGGGAAGAATTCCAGACAGTTGAAGCGGTCTCTAGCCCGTATTCAAAATGAGGACCTAGAAACCTGACTTCCTATTCAGACGCATGCTCTCGCAATAAGTAATTGCCATCAGAGAATTAGAGGTTTTGATTGTCCATCTCAGATTCCATAGAAGCTTGAGGTACATGACCTTTGCCCAATGGTGCTATAGTTAAAGACAAAAGGAGAAATTCCACAGAAGGAAGGCGTTGAAGATGAATTAACGACCAGCAATCATGCATACATGGTCACAAGTAAGGAAGGCCAATCGAAAGAAATGTCAAACTATGCCAAGACGAAAAGGCTGTCATCGACATTCAAACATCATCATGAGTCAGCAAATACAAACTTTGGGGAAGAGTAATTTGGTATCGTTTCCAATACTCCCCCCTCTTTGAATTCACTTTTGACATATTCCCCCTATTGGCAGGAAGTACTAGGATTCAAGAGCTAAATTTGATGGTTAGGCAAAACAATATTGGCCAAGCTAGTACATGGAAATGACCCTCATCAAATTCACCTGGCTTCGTGTAAAAAGACATGTCATCCAGGAGCCAATTCAGAGAACAATTGACCTAATGAAGCAAGGGACATAGGACTTCGAGTCCCCCTCTCACTTTAGGTTCACCCAATCATCTGCAAACCAGCGAAGGGTAAAGTTGTATCGCTTCCAGTTATTCGACTCTTGAAAGAGTTCATGACTAACACATTCCCTCTTGTTTGTTGCAGGATCACCTGACTGCCAAAAGCAAGGATAACAAATCAGTGAGAAGCATATCTTATTGCAGGATCACTTGATTGTCAAAAACAAGGATAACAAATCAATGAGAGGCATGACAAACTCTCCTAAACGAAATGGCGTCTTGAGTAATCGCCAAAGCAAATGATAGAGATCCTTCGGGCCTCAACTCACATTTGATTTTGGCCAGACTAATTGATCTACTTGTACATCTTCTCTTCTGCAGGGGCAAAAGTAGAGATGCCCGATCAGATTCCCAACCCCGACTGATCATTCATATGTCATATCCCTAATCAATAGGGACAACCATCGACATCCATTGCAAATAACCCTTTTGATGTTCAAAATCTAGCATATTTGGAAACACCATTATGTTAGCCCCTAAAGTTGTCAATAGGGTCTTTTACGAGTCAAAACCATTCACTTGTTTTGAAGAGTTCAAACTCCATCATATTCAAAATGTTGCATGTCATTTCCAGATGAATTATGCATGATGATTTCGTCTGTCTAAGTCACTGATTCCATTGAGGATTATCAGAATAGACAGCTAAGTGAAGAATACAAGATTAATTGAGCATGCTAGATGAGGTGTGTCAGGATGATGATAGGCAAGCCATATCCTACACACAGTCCCCCCATCTATACACTTGTGAGATGAGTGCAGAAGATTCCATGGCTGCAGGGTAAAGAGTTCTCTCGCGAATGGTACGATAACCAAAATAGTGAGAGGCATTCCATTGCTCACCCCATTGAGCTCCATACATTGGTGAAGCTTCTCTCATACCCCTGTCAAGAACAACCCCTACACCGGGGCAGATTAGAAGCGAAGCAGCATCACAAGGTGAGAAGAGAGATAGAAATTTTCTTGCTCGCACTTGCATCAATCTTTGGGTGTCTTTATTGCATATGAACACTCACGTTAATTTAAGTGCCCTAGAATGACGAAGAGCAATTCTTTCTCTACGCGCTTGTATCCATTGTACAACTCAATTGAGTCTGTAAATTCACCCTCACATGGAGGCAAAACATAAGTTACTGCCATTTAAGCAGCATAGCCCAGAGCGCCTACTGAAGATGAAGACTCAAGAGTCTAATAACGGTGCTTCGATTGAGCTTGTCTAGGCCAGTTCCTCTAATGACAAGAATGAAAAAACATGGGCATAAAAAAGCAGTGTACCTGGTAAGAGCAAGGTCAATGCCCATAAAAGAAGAACTGGGATAAAAATAGGGGCATGAAAAAGCAGTGTGCCTGGTAAAAGCAAGACCAATGCCCCTCAGTAAAAAATGCAGCCAAGAAAAGTTGTTATTGTGGTCCATAGAACCTCCATCTGACAAGAAAGACTAGTGACAAATGCCAAGACAGTCACGAACTCTCACCCTCTTACATGTGAGCCAAATCTCCATTACATTCCCATTGTAAAAGTCTCTTCAGACTAGGGGCACTTTAATTAATGTAAGATTTCATATGTCTATAAACATCGCTCGAAGAAGTACGAGCAAGACTATTCTATCTCTTTTCGCAGGATTCTTGACTTGCAAACCTGGAGATGATCGGGTGGCACTTTGTTCATGAGCCTTGACCTCGATGGTCCCATTTGATGAGCTATTAACCAAGTCTTCATCACAGTTTTAACAAAGACCTCTCACATTGGTAAAGTCGTACCGTTTGCGAGAATACTCAGACCCCTGCTGACATGATGACAGTGAGATAGTGTGGTCATTATAAATCCTGCATCAATGGTCAGGATAACCTTTTCCATGAGAGTGAGTGAAAAGTCCTTTCAGACTGAAAGTCCCTCATTTGGCATGCTCAAGACATCTACATTCTAAATAAAGGTTGTCTTTCAAAAATCTTCCCCAGTGGAAATAAAAAAATGCAGAACTGACAAAATTATCATGCATGAATCTCATTTGAACTCATGAATTTACAGCATATACAATCATGTGTGCATACTATGCAAATAGCAGACATACTATTAGAGATAAGAGATATTGCCAGGTAAGCATGTCTCTATCCCCATTTTTCTTAAGGTACCTATCATTGTCCAGGTACTCTCTTCTTGACACTCGACCTATTCGAGTCATCCCTTTATCGTTGAATACCTACTGCTGTCTAGGTATCCATATTGTCTTTGAGTACCGGTCACCGTTCGGATACTCCCTTTTTCTGACACTCGACCTATCCGAGTTGTCCCCAGAGTATTGATACTTGTGACTGACCAAGTATCTCCTGGAATACCTACTGCTATCTAGGTATCCCCATATCGTCAAGTACCCACCCTTGTCTAGGTACTTCCTTTTCATGACACTCAACTTGCCCGAGTTGTCCCCAAATAATAGCAGTTGTTCAAGCATTCCACTGCTTTGTGTGCCTACGCCTACCCAGGTATGCTTTCTTACACTTGGACCAACTGAGTGGTCCCGGGTTGTATCATTAAATACTTGTGTTCATCCAAGTATTCCAGTACTTTGTACACCTGTGGCTATCCAGGTGTTCCACCCCCTTTAAGTGCCTGCGGCAATCCAGGTAAGCCTCGTGCTACATTCAAATCCCCTTTACCAGGAGGTGAGAGACTTTCATGAATATCCAAGGTACGTCCTCGATATTCCCAACTACCAGGAGGTGAGAGACCTTCATGAATATGCGAGGCATGTCATCGATATTCTCAATTACTAGGAGGTGAGAGACCTTCATGAATATCCCAGGTACGTCCTCGATATTCCCAATTACCAGGAGGTGAGAGACCTTCATGAATATCCAAGGTACGTCCTCGATGTTCCCAATTACCAGGAGGTGAGAGACCTTCACGAATATCCCAGGTACGTCCTCGATGTTCCCAATTACCAGGAGGTGAGAGACCTTCATGAATATCCAAGGTACGTTCTCGATATTCCCACTACCAGGAGGTGAGAAACCTTCACGTATATGCAAGACCCATCCTTGATATTTCCACACAAATATCTCAGGTATGCCTTGATTCTTCCTTCAGAGTTTGTACCTGTGATCGTCCAGGTACCCCTTCGATACTTGTGATCATCTAAGTATCTCCAAAGAGTTTGTACCTATGATCGTCCAGGTACCCTTTCGATACTTGTGATCATCCAGGTATCCTCAAAGAGTTTGTACCTGTGATTGTCCAGGTACCCCTCCGATGCTTGTGATCATCCAGGTATCCCCCAAGAATTCATACTTGTGATCATCCAAGTACCATTTCAGTGCCTATGGTCAGCCAAATACCCATTTCGACGCCTGCAAAGGCCCAAATATCCTTCATGTTAGTACTTGTGAATATCCAGGTACTCTTTGATATGCTTGTGAATGTCCAGGTATCTTCCAGAATTGATGCCCTGAAAAAGGTCGGCGCATCCTCCCGAGAAAGGTCGGGTTCCAACTGGTGTCTTCGACAGAAGTCAGACGCCCCACAAATCGATGCCCTGAAAAAGGTCGGCGCATCCTCCCGAGAAAGGTCGGGTTCCAACTAGTGTCTTCGACAGAAGTCAGACGCCCCACAAATCGATGCCCTGAAAAAGGTCGGCGCATCCTCCCGAGAAAGGTCGGGTTCCAACTGGTGTCTTCAACAGAAGTCAGACGCCCCACAAATCGATGCCCTGAGAAAGGTCGGTGCATCCTCCCGAGAAAGGTTGGGTTCCAACCAGTGTCTTTGACAGAAGTCAGACACCCCAACAAAATAGATGCTCTGAAAAAGGTCGGCGCATCTCCCGAGAAAGGTCGGGTACCAACTGGTGTCCTCGATACAAATCAGGCACCCACAAATGAGATGCCCTGAGAAAGGTTGGTGCATCTCCCGTCAAGGCGACCGAAGAAAGGTTCGGGTCCTAGACAAATCATGGATTGTTTTAACAGGCGACCGAAGAAAGGTTCGGGTCCTAGACAAATCATGGATTGTTTTAACAGGCGACCGAAGAATGGTTCGGATCCTGGAGAAGCAACTTCCTGTCACGGCGACCGAAGAATGGTTCGGGTCCTGGAGAAGCAACTTCCTGTCACGGCGACCGAAGAATGGTTCGGGTCCGAGACAAACCACTGATTACTCCAGCAGGCGACCGAAGAATGGTTCGGGTCCTGAAGGAGCAATCTCCCGTCAAGGAGACCGAAGAAAGGTTCGGGTCCTAGACAAATCATGGATTATTTTAACAGGCGACCGAATAATGGTTCGGGTCCTGGAGAAGCAACTTCCCGTCACGGCGACCGAAGAATGGTTCGGGTCCGAGACAAACCACCGATTACTCCAACAGGCGACCGAAGAATGGTTCAGGTCCTGGAAGAGCAATCTCCCGTCAAGGCGACCGAAAAAAGGTTCGGGTCCTAGACAAATCATTGATTGTTTTAACAGGCGACCGAAGAATGGTTCGAGCCCTGGAAAAGCAACCTCTTCATATCACCAGGTAAAATGACGCCTTGATACTTGCCAAAACTCGGGGTTCACACCCTATCTCACTCACTCTCGGTAAGTAACTATAGGTATCTTCTTATCTGTGTTAGTATATGTAAAGTTATATTGCTATTTTTCTGCATAGAATAATAGGTCCCAAATAATATCTATTGCATATGTATAGACAAAATTTAGGTATCAGTTTGTCTTTGAATGCAATCTCTGCGAACTCACCTTCAAAGAGGGGCAGCTGTTGACATCTAAAATTTTGATTAGGTTTAATTAGGTCTTAATTTCTTTTATTTTTAGATAATAAATAACAAATAACAAAAGCAACAAAAAATAGTAAAAACAAAAGAAAACAAAAACAAAAACAGCAGCCCCCCCTTTTTCTTCACGTGGGCTCGTGCGGCTTGGCCCCACCCCCCTTCCTTCTTCTTCTTCCCTCTTCTTCTTCCTCGCTCCTTCTTTCTCCGCCTCTGTAGTTCACGCGCAGAAGACGACGACGCGCGCAAAGGAAGGCCTACGGCCGAGAGGAGTAGGCCGACGTCGGCCGGAGAGGATAAGATCTTGGGCGCCATCAATGCCGAGCACGCTTCACTGGATAAGCTCGGAAGGGGGAAGATTTGACGCCGGTTCAGCCGCACCCAGGGCCGGTCGGCGTGCAAGAGCCGACGGCCGAACCTCCGTCGACCGGCCTCCTCCTCGCCTATAAATAGAGGAGCACCTCCGTCAACGAACGACACGAGCGAGCTCCGAGATCTTCCCACTGAGAGACTTCGGGGGAGGAATCGAAGAGCGAGCGAGAGAGAACTCGGGTCGCGAGCTCGGCTGACCTCCCACTGAGAGACTTCGGGGGAGGCCGCCGGCGAGCGAGTCCGAGGAGGTTAGATCCGGCCGGTGGAGGCTCGGATCTGGCCTGAGTGAGAGGGGAATCGGAGAGAAAAGTGCTAGATCTGAGAAGCCGAGGACCCGTCGTCGCTGCCGTCCCTCCCGACGCCGTCGACCGCTGCTCCGCTGCTGCTGTTCCTCGCCCCGACGCCATGCTACGACCGACCCACTAATGCCACCCCGAGCTTTGCCCCGACGCCGTCCAGATCTGAGTAAGTAGGCCGGAGAAAAGAGGAGATCGGAGGAGGTCCCTTACCCCAACGCCACCTCGAGTCGTGGCCGACGCCGCTCCAGATCCGCGAAGGTTGAAGGCCCACTGCCGTCGTTACCTTCTGTCACCGCCATCGCCACCGCCACCTCGTCGTCCCATTGCTGCAGCCAGGTATCTACCGCCGCTCGCCACCACTCGCCGCCGCTTTTCCGTTCGAGATCTGGCCGCCGTCCCTGTCTACCGCGTCGTTGCCGTCGGCCCCCTGTCCGTGAAGCACTAATCCCCAGGCCCGACCGACCAAATAGATCCCGGCTGCTGTTGTTGAGACACGCTCTCCAGTCCAACGAACGACCGGCCATTGCCGTCCTCTGCGTCGCTGTCGTCGTCGTCGCAAGCCGCCGCCCTAGCCCCTCCATCAGCGCCGCGAGTTGAGAGAGGAGACAGAGAGGGAGTCGCGAAGTTGGGTGGAATCGGGTCGGGCGGATGACCCGGTTCCCCTAGGGTTTTAGTCGCTCGGGCCGGGACTGACTCGGTTTCCAAGCCGGGCGGGCATTTTCGTAGGCCCGGGTTAGCTGGGCCCGTTTGTGCACGGGCCTGTTTTACGCGGAAGGGCCCAATTTTGTTGTGGGCTTGGGTCCCTTCGTAAAAAAAAAAAAAAAAAAAAAGTCGGGCCCGCGTAGCGGGCCCGTCTGCGTTTTGGGTTGACCCGGGTTGGACCCAACCCGCGAATCCGACCCGGGTCGGTTTTATTTTATTATTTTAATATAAAATAATAAATATTTTATTTTTAAAAAAATCAAAAGGTATTTTATTTTCAAAAAATATTAAAAAATGTTTTAATTTCCAGAAAATCGAAAAATATTAAAAATTGTTGAAAAATGTTTTATTTTCTTAAAAATCGAGAAAAATCAAAAAATAATTTATTCTCCAAAAATATCAAGAAATATTAAAAAATATTTTATTTTTCGAAAAATCAAAAAAATCAAAAATATTTCATATTTTCCAAAAAAAGCCAAAAATTCAGAAAAAAGCCAAAAAGACTTGTATTTTTCCAAAAAATACCAAAAAACCCCAAAAAATCCCTTTTGTGTCCAAAAAATTAGAAAATGACTCAAAAAATGTTTTTCCTCCTAAAAATGCATGAAAAATCTCTCAAACATCCAAAAAGCCTTAGGGTTTAAACAAGATTAGGTACTGAAATGGCATTAGTGATTAACTAGTGTAATCAAGTCCCCGATCCTAATTTCTTTGGTTGCGCAGGAGCGAGTATTTCTCCCGATACTTCGCTTGGGTTTCTAATCGACCCACTCCAAATCGATTAGTGGCGACTCCATTTTAAAAATTGATTTATAGGTTAAAAACTCAAACTATTAAAGTCGTGAATTGGTGGACTTGGGAGAGTCTGGGCTTAATAAATTCAGCCGAGCCATTAGCCTCCTTAGGCGCTCGTACCCGATTGCGAGCGCCAGAAAAAAAGAGGTCGCGACACCATGCCCACTTAATTGGTGTTCGTGAGGGGTACAAATCATAATTTTTTTCATTGTTGTGATCAGTAAATCTTGTGAGTTTTTGGGTTAGTATGATTTAGGGAAGAAGAAGAACAATATGTATGGGAGAGAGAGGCAGAGAGACATTCGAAAAAAGAAAAAGAAAACCACATGGGCAAATCAAAGGAAACCAAAGTCCATGCCAAGAAAGAGTAAATGGTGTTAAGGCCATGTCGGTAAGTTCCATGCAAGAAAAAGAAAACCCGCTCTAATGCATGTCAAATAAACCAGTCAAAGATCTACGCAATTTGAATTGAGCAAAGATTGGAACTAGACCACGAGTAATGGAATATTTCATTATAGTCATTGGTCCAAGCTTTCCACGTTAGAGTCCAAGTGAAATTAATACTTGTAAGAACTTTGCACACAAAAATGATGATTGGGGGCAAGTTCTTTCTCTTAGCGTGAAATTAGAGCATTCGACGTATTTCCCCTATGGAAGTCAAATAGCATTACGTACAAGGATTATTTCTTGGTCCAAAAACATCGCCAAAGCAAAAACCATCGAACACAATGCTTAATCATCCAGGTCCCAGTCATGGATAAAAGCTACACGAGCAATCATCGTGTCTCTAGCCTTTAAAATGATGAAGGATCGCGCCTAATCCTCCAACTCAACAAAAGGGGTCGCAGAATAATATCATGAAGTCCCCAAATCATGACTGACAACAAAAATCGGCACCAAACATCTTCCCTGCAAAATTCAATCGGAGGGCGGTTTCAGATCTAGGCTTCTTCCCTTTTTCGATTAGAAAAAGACCAAAGCAAATAAAAAGATTTACTTTGATGACAAGATAATTCACTTTACGTATTTTCTCAAACCTATGAAATACCCCATTAACTTAATTAATTTTTAGTCAATCGAAATTTTCGGCATCTTTTCAACGAGGGAAAATGGCAACAACCATACACTTAATACGGTTCACGAACTTTACCTCAATATGCAATATGGTGCTTGAATTTTAGTCAATGAACTCTTGATATATCTTTCATTCAGTCATTGGACTATATAAAAATATTCAGTGTTGTCCCTGATGTTCAATTAATTGAAGGATAATATATAACATTTTCATAAAGTTGGCCTATATTGAATATATACCAAAAGTCCAAGTATTATATTGAATAAATCAAAAATTTAAGGATCACTTTATACATTAAGATAAATTTCAGAGATCACATTGATCAAATTGTCCATTTGATCAAAATTCATGGATTATTTGTATTGTTATCTCTTCCTATGACATATGTGAAGAATTATGCCGAATCGCACGTTTGCATAATCACGAAGGAAATGTTGGATTTGGCGCCTTCACACCCTAGAAGACTTTATTATATTTACCGCGAAAACTAGTGAAAAGAAAAGGATGGGGACCAAGAAGACAACTCTGTCACTTTCTTCTACCATTTCTATTTTAACTACGACCCAGTAGAAAATTACGAGCTCATTAAAATAAATAAAAAATAGAAGGAAAAGGACACGAAATGCACCAAACAAGTGTCCTGTGGAGCGAAAAAGTCTAATACACGGCCTCCCAAACAGTGCCAGAACTCTGGCACGTGTATTTTAAAATTGACCGGCCTCCGATTGCTGGCTTTACACGCCAACCAGCTACCCCATCCTGAATATGTCCCATTACCATGTCGAGAATAAATTATCGATTTTTTTTTCTTAATTCGTTTTGTTTAAGACGTGTTTTGGAGCAGCGCAGGCAGGATTCCGTCGCAATATAACGAAGGAAAGAAGACGAATTCGCCTGCCAACCGGTCTCTCCCCGGTCAAGAAAACCGCGGAGCCAGCAGCTTTCGGGACGGGGAGTGCGGACACGTGTCGGTTGGCTGGGAATTAAGGAGGGGGTTTGGGGGGCCTCTTTGGAAAACGTATGATTCTCGGGTGGCGAGTCATTTGAGTCAGGGAGACGGCCCATAGATCCCGCGCTTTGTCCCCGGTAATGCGTGACCCGATTCTCCGCGGTATTGCCGGTGATCCGGTTCTATTTGTAAAAAAGAAGAAGAAGTAAATATTATATATAATATATAATATATTAGCCTTCATAAGTGCGAGATGTGAATGCAAGTGCCCCTTTTTTTCTAAAGGAAACCTCCTATTCCGATAAAGTAATGAGAATATCACAAAGAAGGGTCACTACCTATGTGAGCATATTAAAGTAAAGAATACTCAACTAACCTTTTATTTATTTATTACTTTAGATGGGATATTATTAAAAAGAAAAGAAGATATAGTTCTTATATGATGAAATGCGTATTTTGTAAGCTCGTGAACAATGCTATTTTGAGGTCTATGGGCCCACGAAATACTCCATCTTGAGTTGCATATAGGGAGCAAGTGTGCAAGATGAAAAGACAAATGCTGTAGTGGCGAATACTCTTTTTATCAAATGGTTTCACTTGATACCTTGTAATCATTTTAAAAAAACCGTGTTGTGGATGTTGAGGAATTGAATTCATGAGACAAGGAGAAAAGCTGCACCTTCCACTCCCACCAATGAATTTTAACTTCTGCATGTTGTCTATGCTCATACAATTGAGCCTCTAGCCAATCGTGCAATAATACCAATGACCCATTTGTTATTCTTTTAAAGTACTCATCTACATTTAACTTTGGCTTCTAATATAACAAGAGTGGTCATGTGAATCACATGAAATTTATGGAATCGACAAGTATATTATGATCCTCTCATGGGGACGGCAGTGAATCTAAAAAAATAAAAAAGCTATATTTGGTCGTCTAGACATTTGGACCAAATAAAACATGGATGAGATACAATTTCTAATAACCTATAATGTGATATGAATGTGTATATACATTACTCAAATTAGTGGTGAACAGCAAATATAGCTGATTGAATGTCGAATATAATTTTCCTTTTTAGATTTCTAAAAAAGATAAACTAAGGCATGGGTCCAAGTTGTGTTCATATCATTCCCCAAGCCCGATGTTACCACCTCCGCTCGCATGACACCTATGTGGTTGCCACGGTTGGTTTCAAGACCAAGGCTACGTTTGGCAACCGGCCAAATAATAACTGATTCAATTATTTTGTTCTCGAGAATAAATTTTGAGCAGAAATTCATTCGGTAAATTTTTTGTTCTTAGGAATAAAAATCCGTTTTTTTTTTATTCTCAATAATAGATTTGGAACAGAATCAAGAAATATAAAAAATATTATTTCTTTGTTCTTAGAAAAAATTCTAGAATTAAGCCCAAACTAATTTTCTTTCTTCTCTTTTTTCTTCTTCTTTTCTCCTTTTCTCTTCTTCTTCCCCCAACCGGTCACCAGCCATTGCCAACTACTGCCGCCGCCATCGACAATAGCCGGGGATTGAGTGGGCGAGGTCTAGCGAGAAGTTGCCGACAACCAACCACAAAGAAAGAGGAAGAAGAAGAGAAAAGGAAAAAGAAAAAAGAAAAAAAGAGAGAAAAATATAATAAAAAGTATAAATTTTTTTTAAGAATTCTATCAGTCGCATTTCTATTCCGATAATAAAAATTTGGGGCAGTTACTAAAAGTTCTCAAATGCTTAAAAATTGTTCCCGGAAACAGAATAAAAAAAAAATCATTTCCGAGCGGAAATTATTTTTAGGAACATAATGATTACTAAACACACCTAGATCTCATGTCTGAAGTGATTGAGCATAAGAAATAGGTAAAAGGTCGCCTCAATGACCAAATCTCAAATCTTAGGTTGGTCGGGTGTTATGACGGTCGTGTGACCGGCCTCAACATGGTCGAGCAACGACAGCGCAAGATCACATGACTTGGGTAAGGTGGTCGCACATCTAGCATCAGTGGCATGACTGACACTAACAAATCACAACTAGAAAGGGAGAGACATAACAAACAAAGTGGTCATTGAGCTTGTCGGATAACATTGACCACCGTCACCATGGTACTCTTGAGATGGTAATCGCTGCACTTGTGGTCATCATTCACGGTGGCGGCCACCATTCCCTCTCCTTCCCTCTATTTCTTCCGTGATTTCACTTGATTTTTTTTTTCGTGTTTTTCTTTCTTTATTCTTTTCCCAAATTGTAGATTTCCTTAATGGGTGTATCCCTATGCGGTGTTATATTCGATTCACCAAAGAAAGCCTAACTAATTTGCAAAAGGGATTGGTGCAGGGCAAGTCCAAGAGAGGATTTAACTGGTCTTTCAAAACTTATTAGGGCTTAAAGTTTTGAACGCGTTTTCCAGATCACGCTACGAGTCTATTTGAATATCAGCTACAAACTCCTATAAGTTCAGAATGAGTTCAAGATTTCTTGAGAATAGCTCGACAAATTCAAACATGAAGCAATGCGGTCTTCCATGATCTTGGCATAGTTTGGTCCAGGATCAGGAGATGGGAGCAAGGAACTGCGGAGCATACGGAAGCTTGCAAGATACAGAGTGCGTATTCGCGCAATGTATTTAATACTTCCTCCAATAAACATGAGGAGGGTTGGGACAATTAGCTTGTTACTGGGGAGGGATTGATAAATCACCAAGCATGCAATGCCGATATGTAATAAGAGACTAAGCATGTGCCTACCCCACAGCTCATTATCCTCAAGGGCGATAGCGGTTATGGTGTCCGGTCCTCCGAGATGGAACACAAGATGTGATGACCTAGACCTGGGACAGTACGGAGGGACGAACTAAGATCACCTCGGCAGTACGCGGGTGAGGCTAAAGGCATTTCTCCTGTCCCACATCGCTTAAGAGTGGAGTCCTGGGAGCCTTTATAAGGCTTGGGTCCCTTAATATGTGTGACGTGTTTTAAAACCGTGAAGGAAAAGACCGTGGTTGAGATGACGGTTCGTTCGCGTTAGGGCGGGTGACCCAAAACAGACAATATCACACAGTGGGGCCCGGGTCCTTATACAAGAAATGGAGCCCAAAAAGCCAAAAGGTCACCAGACACATCAACTTGGGAGTCTGAAGTACCCCGAAGTACCCCCCAGTGATTTGGGCTTTGGAAACGAGTCCAAAGACATAGACAGAGACCCAGTCGGCAAACAAGTAAGCTGACCACAAGAGCGTTGAGATCCACCAGTTTGACCACCTCTTTCGAATGGGTGCAAAAAAGATGAGAAAGACTTGAACAGATAGGCTCGTAAGGATCGCCCCTCGGAGATTGAGTTTCAGCCATTACTTCTGGGCTTCTGCGGCAAATTTCGTAATTTCCATTTGATCCTCACTCTCTCACCAAATCCTGGAAGGAAATGTTTAGACACGAGTATTATTACAATAAGGCAGCAGTTATAGAATGGATATGCAAAGCAGGAGAACATAATGACGGAGAAGGTGACTACTGAGGGTAAAGAATCGATAATTCCTTGAAATCTATTTACGATCCGATAAGAATGAACACCTTGCTTTATGCGACCGAGTGTCAAGTTGAGCAATGCGTAGTTGTAAAGGAGTGAGAAGCGACAGGACTCGAGCTGAGGTCCAGTATGACGCAGGAGGAGTCAAGCGAGAAACTCGTGGAATCTAAATTTAAGGCATGAAAAACAGAGCGCTTTGGCTGTTGTTAGGGATGCAAATTATATTTTTAGTCATGCTTTAGCCTTTATTCTTCATCTTTGTCTGTTGTTTAGGGATGCAAATTATATTTTTAGTCACACTTTAGACTTTATTCTTCCTCTCTATCTGTTGTTAAGGATGTAAATTATATATTTAGTCACACTTTAGACTTTTCTTCTTCATTTGTGGCTGTTGTTAAGGATTTAAATTATATTTTTAATCACACTTTAGCCTTTCTTCTTCATCTCTGGCTGTTGTTAGGGATGTAAATTATTTTTTTAATCACACTTTAGCCTTTCTTCATTATCTTTAACCTCTCTTCTCATTCAAGCATCGGTTGTTGAAACGAAATTGTAAAAACACAAATTATTCTAGAATTTAATCGACGACAAGCTTGGAGAATAGAATCACTTCAATAGAACCAAACATAGACAAATTATGACAGAATTTAATTGACAACACAACACTAAGGATAAAAATACATGCCAGAATTTAATCAACGATGCGAGTCTAAAAATTAATAGGGCACTATAGGAAAGTATAGATAACTTAAAGATAGTAGATTTGTTTGTTTGTGTGCTGGGGCCACCAAAGAGCACAATATGGCTATTTAAAACATACAATCAACGATTATTAATGGAGGTTACAAAGGAAAGTTATAAATAGATGTTACAAATGGTTACATTGACTCCACTACCTTGACGGTTTTTTTCAACTCCACTATCTTAAAGGTTGCTTTATTCTACTATGTTGACAAGTACTTCTTTGAATATTGTATATGAGATTATCAACTCCACTTTTTTTTTTAATCAATTTCTTTAAAATATGGATTCATCAAGTTGTTGATTCTTACAGTTGTCAATAATTTTGTTCATAAATGACCAAAATCTTCTCTCAATGACTAAGTTTATCACATGTCGATAATAACAAAAAGTTGGTCATTTTTTGTGTAAACATAACCATCATCTCTTATTTGTTTATAGAGAGACAAAGAAGTATTATCCTAAAGAAATCATTAGTGACTTCAAACTTCATCATGCTATAGTGTACTTCTGATCAAACAAGCCGATAGACTTTAATCTTATGCAATTAGATGACCAAGCCCTAGATAGCGTTCCCTTTTTTTTTTTGGCACAATGTGAAAGATGCGGGTCCAAATCAAAAAAATAAATGTGGACCATAGGGAGAAGGATATCTATTGCCTTTCATTAGAGAAGTGGAAAAGCATCTACTTGTCTTTAATCCAATATATAATTTTCTTTTGAACAAAAAATAGTCATCTTTAAAATCTAAGCATATGGTGGTTATTGGTGTATGAACATATCCTCTATCTCCTTTGCTTTTCAAACGGTGGGAGTAATGCGGGTTTGTTTCCCTGAACACGATGGAGGCTGCTGCCATCGCTGCCGCCGTCTCACCGGCAATGTCCCAACCCTGGGTTGTCCTCATGCACCTTGTATGCCTACCGGGACGTCATCATGTCCTCCGGCCGCTGCCAGCAATAGTGGTTCATGTCCCTGTTGCCCACCATAATAATTGGAAAAATCGATCATTATTGTAATCTGGCATTTACTGGACCAAATCTGCCTAAATTGACTTATTATATGAATGCAGTTGTCGATTTTTCTTTTCTCACTATTTACGAAATTTCATGATTGTAATCGACTCGATTCATAAACGACCTGGCAAGTGACGACAAATTCATCGGAAATTATGAAATGAAATAGGGGAGACAAAATATATATAATACCTGAGCCCAGAGGACGTTGGGGGTGGGTGTGGGCTTTGATGAAGTAATCTGTTGGAATTTGAGTCGGTGAAAGATGACTTACCTGATTCCAATGCGCAAACAGCAAATAGCCCCGGAACGAATGTTGAATTGCGAATAAATCACGAACAACACTTCCTCACGTTAGTCTGGATGCAATCACAAAGAAAACACCCGATTTCCACGGCATAAATGCCTATTGTTCTTGCAAAGATGAAATGGAACGTCTTGATGGAAAGGGAAGAGAAAATGAAGAAAATGTTATGAACGTATGTTTGTCCAACCACTCCAACGGTTGTCTTCAGGGGTCTTTTATATGACCCCATCACACCCCTTCATCGTAGCATATCAAGTCCAAATGGTGCGGTCCGATCGCACCCCATCATGGACGTACTAGCTAAAGTACAACATCTTCCACTCCGACATGATGGGCTTGATAGCTCTCTATTAAGAATATAAGACATTCAACATTCATTAACTTTACAAAACAATTCATATTAGCAAATAAGCCGTACGGCCAGTGAGTACACCTGCACTTGGGAGCTCAAATTATGCACCTGTTAGGGATAACATAATGGCTACAACCCTGAAAAGAAATAAACAATCGATGTCTCACAGTGCCCCAGGCATATTTTGTTACATCAATCCAAGTATACATATCCCTTAAAGGCTATACTTGACTATTCTAAAAAAAACACCATGTATTTACTATTACATCCGCAACCACATAGGGCGATATAATTGGTCGACCAATAAATACACGCGATAGATGTAAAACAACAATAGTCTTCCTTCGCACTCATGTCTTTCTCAATTTCAGAACAACTGCTTTCCTAGACACGTCCCATATGCCATATCTATTCATGACCGCTCGTAACATGCTAAAGTAGCAACATTGATCTTTCATTTCGAGAACATAGTCAGAAGTAATATAGGACACAAAATTGAGGTAAAATACAAATTACCTCAATGGCTCACATGAGAAGTAAATAGGGATAATTTTACTCATCTTTCCTTATTGGTCGTACAATGCACATGTAGTATGAATTATATGTTATAGTGGATTACTTTTTCTATAAGAGCGTATGTCATTTATCAAATATATTCACCATACAGATCTTAGCCTAAACATAGTCACGTGCTTCTCATGTACTCATGTTTCACGTACTCATGTTTAGCCCGAGTGCTATATCAGCTCGCTTTCTATAGCGCCCAATTAAGTACTCGCATCTGGCATCTTTCAAGCATACATGATTGTGGGACTATCATGTTCGGTCTTATTATAAACAAATCACAGATCTCATCTTGACTCCAATCAATGCGACATATTTTATGTACCAAATTTGCTCTTTAGCGTTTATTTGTACATAACGTCTCATCTCAACGTGCTATCTAAAGCACTTGAGGCGATTGCTCATGTAAGTGAGCTATATTTTTCAATAATATATGTGTACTTGTGCTAGTCTCATAGTGGATTTGTACTTATTGATAAAACATCAAATCACTAATAAACAAACAAATACAATACATCTATCCACAAATACATAAACCAATGATCCTCTACAATAACAGATATCACATTCTACGCAATCTTAGTGACATCCTATGGGTCAAGAATATGTCTCTAGGAATAGCCTTCGTAAATGGATCAACAACCTTTCTATTGGTTGAAATGTATTTCAGGATCACTTCTTTCTACGCTATAATATCTCTGATGAAGTTATTCTTTATGTCAATGTGTTTTGTCCTTCCATGATACTTGGGATCTTTCACATAGGCAATGGCTGCTTGACTATCGCAATAAATTGTCACCGGTCTTGGAACTTCAGTGACAGTAGCTAAATTTTCCAAGAAACGTTTTAGCCATACTGCTTCTTGCATTGCGGTAGAACATGCAATAAATTCTGCCTCCATCGTAGACAAGGCCATGCATGTCTGTTTCTTGCTATTCCAAGAAATCGCACCTCCATTGAGTAAGAACGTATATCCAGAAGTCGATTTACGCTCATTTAGGTCTCCACCCCAATCGGCATCTGAATAGCCTAATATGCGTAAATAATTCCCTTGGTAACAAAGTCGATAGTCCATGGTGCTATTCAAGTATCTCAGGATCCTCTTCACTGCTTTCCAGTGTGCTTGACCAGGATTTGATTGATATTGGCTCACCAATCCCACGACATAACATATGTCAAGTTGAGTACACATCATAGCATACATCAAACTTCCGACTGTACTAGCGTAAGGAACAATTTCCATCACTTTGATTTCTTCTGGAGTCTTAGGACACATCTCAGTACTTAGGCCTTCACCTTGCATGACAGGGATATCAATGGGATCACAATGCTGCATATTGAAACGCTCAAGAATCTTCATAATATAAGACTCTTGTGATAAAGTAAGGTGTTTCCTTGATCGATCTATTTCGATCTTAACTCTTAATATATAAGCAGCTTCTCCCATGTCCTTCATCTCAAAATTGGAGGACAACCATTCTTTTATAGTGATAACCAAAACCTTGTCATTTCCAGCCAACAGAATATCGTCTACATAAAGTGATAAAATCACAAATTTATCTTTGGACCGCTTGACATATACACAATGATCTTCTTCGATCATCGTGAAACCAAAAGTTATTATTGCTCGATGAAAACGAAGATACCACTGTCTAGATGATTGCTTAAGGCCATATATTGAGCGATGAAGCTTGCAAACTTTATGCTCTTGACCTTTAGCTATGAAACCTATTGGTTGTTTCATATAGATTTCCTCATCTAATTCTCCATTGAGAAATGCCGTCTTTACATTCATTTGATGTAATTCAAGGTCTAAATGTGCAACGATGGCTAGAATAAGGCGTATTGAGGTAAACCTTACAATTGGTGAAAATGTTTCCTCATAGTCTATACCCTCTTGTTGAGTATAACCTTTTGCCACAAGGCGAGCCTTATACTTTTCAATGGATCCATCCGCCCTTCGCTTAATCTTGAAGACCCATTTGTTTCCAATGGCCTTACGATTGGGTGGTAGATCAACCAAGTCCCAAACATGGTTTGCTCTCATTGACTTCATCTCATCTTCTAAAGCTTTTCTCTATTCTTCATTGTCAGAGGATGAGAGAGCCTCTTAAACAGTCTTAGGCTCAGCATCGCCATTTTGAATAATCATAAAAGCTTCCCCTTCAATCTCAAAACACTGACGGGGAATACTTTTACGATTACTTTTACGTAATTGAATTTCTCTTGAATTCAATTTATCAGGCGATGCTACACTCCCACTAGGTCTTGTGTGTTGAGGTAAATCTTCATTTCCCTCTACAACATCAGTGGGTGTGTTATCAGGATATTCCATCTCATATAATTGGAAGTCCTTATCAATCTCACCTCTATTAGGAAAATCGTTATCCAAGAACGTGACATCTCGTGACTCCATTTCGATCACACTTCCATCAGCTTGTTCATCTATGAACACGTACCCTTTGGAGTGTTCGGAATATCTTATAAAGATACATTTCTTCCCTCTAGGACCTAATTTGCCATGTTTATGGGAAGAATCATGAACATAAGCTGTACATCCCCATGGACGTAGACTACTCAAGTCTGGTTTCCTACCGGTCCATAATTCATAAGGGGTGGAAGTCACCGATTTTGAGGACACACGGTTAAGTATATAGGCATCAGTCAATAACGCATCTCCCCAATATGAGATAGGTAAATTTGCTTGCGCCATCATAAACCTAACCATTTCCAATAGGGTTCTATTCCTTCTCTCAGCTACCCCATTTTGTTGTGGAGTACCAGGAATAGTCAATTGTCGTACAATTCCCTTTTCATCACAAAGAGCCTTGAATTGCTCCGATAGATAGTCATGTCCACGATCGATTCTCAATGCCTTTATTGTTTTATTTAACTAATTCTCTACCATCGCTATATATCGTCTAAAGTAGTCTAATGCTTCTAACTTATGGGAGATCAAAAAGACATAACCGAAACGTGTGAAGTCATCTATGAAAGTGATGAAATATGAGGCTCCATGTCTCGCCTTCACATTCAAAGGACCACAAATGTCAGAATGTATGAAATGCAATAGAAATTCAGCTCTAGTCCCTTTATCGAATGGTTTTCTAATTATTTTTTCCGCTAGACAATGTTCATATACGAATAGACTAACATTGGTGAGTGACCCTAAAAGGCCTTCTCTAGCTAATCTTTGCATTATGTGCAATCCAATGTGACCTAATCTAGCATGCCAAGTACTTGAATCAATCTTAACGTTATTAGAAGACGTAATTAAAGAAAAACAACCATCAACATTAACATTGTACTGATTATAGTCAATGTCTAACACCATAAAACCATTCGATACATGACTTGAACCATAATAAACTGTTCCATACAAAATGTCAACACAATCACAATGGAAATTCAATACATAACCTAAGCTAAGAAGAACAACTACATAGACCAAGTTTCGTCGAATATCTGGAGCATAAAGAACATCATGCAGGAATAGGTTTCGACCACCACGTAAGATTAATTTACATGTGCCGATTCCCTTCACTTCAACTCTTGAGTTATTCCCAACATATATTCATCTTTTTCCAGGCGGTATCTGACGATACTCCACAAATGCTTCTCGATCTCTAGCTACATGGTCTGTTGTTCCTGAGTCTACAGTCCACATTGGATGAGATTCAACAAGCATTATAGTACTAGAAATAAAAGCATTACTCAAAGTAATGGAGAAATATGGTACCTTTTCGGCTCAGTGCATTCACAAGCAAAGTGACCCATCTTGCCACAATTGTGGCACTCCATCTTGGCCTTGTTTTTTCTTCCTACCACGCTTCTTGCGTTGGAAGGTCTTAACCCTCTTGGGTCCCTGATCAGTCATTTTCCCTTTGTTGTTGAACTGAAGATTCCTCTTGCGCTTGAAGCCCGAAGCCTTGCATGAACTCGATTCAGCAACATAAGCATAGGTAGATGATCTTGCAGCTTCTAGGCGCTCATCCTCTAATTCCAAATAATGCGCAATATCATCAAAAGTGACGAAGTTCTCATTATGCGTCATATTGATCTTCATATGTCCCAATTATCAGGAAGAGACCTTATAACAGCCTGAACTTACTGTTCATCAGTAAGGGAGTGACCTGCCGATTTCAGCTCACGGATCATGTTTGACATCTCCCGAAGATGCTGCCTCATTGTTACATTTGGGCGCTTTCGGAATGTGTCAAACTTGATAGTGAGTCTCCTCAGCTTAGTGGCAGATGTACCCTTAAACTTATCTTTCAAGGCAACCCATATAACTTGAGCTTTGTCATAACTCTCAAACTCACACATGAGATCATCTTGCATACAGCTCAGCAACGTGATGCAAGCAATGCTATTTTTCTTTTTCCAAGCTTGATAAGCTTCCAGATCTCTCCTGTGTTGAGCTGAAGTTCCATACTCAGGTTCATCCATGGTATGGTTGAGGGTTTCCAAAACCTCTTGCTCCTCAAGGATGTACTGAACCTTTCGGTACCAAATATCATAATTGTCATCGTTCAGCTTTTCACCCTTATTGAGGTCAGCCACAATGGTCTTGGATGCTGAAACCATAATCAATTATTATAACACATTGACATAATAAACGCAGAATCAATACTAGCACACTATACAGAGTAACACACATATTTAATTTGCAGCAAAAACAAACTAAATTAATGATAATTCAACAAAAGACACAAAAGCAAGAGTTTACAATGTTCCCAATCAACTTCTATGTACAATTGTTATATTATCATTAATTAGTTTAATTTGCGCAAATTTTAAGTTCTAGGTGAGAACTCCTTTTAATTCTACTAACCTACGAACTCTCACTAGGAAAAATAATTATATGACCTTATGTAATTTCTACATTTTTTCTTAACACAAAAAAACATTGCATGATAATAACCAACGTATAAACAACAATCATGCTTCAACTATAATTAAAATTGCAAATCAACATGTAATGGATTTCTTACAATTGTTATAATTTTCTAGCAACTAGAAAATTGCAAGTATATTAAAATATATACATCATATCATTGAACTAAGCTCTACATAGCATATATAACTTCATTTGAACACAAGCTAGCTACTGTATTTCCTAAATCACAAGAAAATACAAGCAACAAAAGAATAAATTGCATTAAACCCCAAAAAATATGCATATATAGGGTTTCCTACACATTTTCATACATTTATAAAATTTATAAGTATAAAATAATTATACCACTATGTAGACAACATTCATACGAACCAAATGCCGCAAACCACGCTCCAATCGGAGCTCGCACGCGCCCCCATGCGTCGCCTGAGTGCGCGGCACGTGTGGCGCACGTGCCAGCGAGCCAAACGGCTCCTGGCCGGTTTGACCGGTCCAATCGGTCTGACCGGTTTGACCGCCGGACTGGTTGATCGGTCAACAGTCAGGTCAAGTCGCCGGCTGGCGAACTGTTGCTAGCGCTGACATCATCGATGACGTCATCCCAGCGGTTATCGACCATTGGGTGATGTCATCACTCGCCGGTTTGCCGGCTGGCGCGCGTCACGCACGTGCCGGTTCGCTGACCAGCGCGAGTGGCGGACGCGCTGGCTATGCCAGCCGCTTCAGGCGTGTGGCGCCCACGCGCAACGGCTTCTAGCCGAGCGTGTGAGCGCGTTCGACGTCTCCCGGCGGCGCTCGACCCATCGCCGGACTCGTCTCGATGAGCTCTTTCACCGTGTATATTCAAAAATTAATTTTGACCAAAAAATTATTTCAAAAAATGGCCAAAACCTCACGGATGCACGCGACCCCGAACCCGTTCTTTGCTCCGGTTCAATTTCGAGTTTTTCATATGGCAATTCTGACTATCAGAGATCCAAACAGTGTAGATTTCATACTCTCGATCTCAGTATCAAATGGTAAATGAGAAAAACTCGATGAAAAACAAGGTAGAAATCACGACCAGGCTCTGATACCAATGTTGGAATTTGAGTCGGTGGAAGACGACTTACCTGATTCCGATGCGCAAACAGCAAATAGCCCCGGAACGAACGTTGAATTGCGAATAAATCATGAACAACATTTCCTCATGTTATTCTGGATGCAATTACAAAGAAAACACCCAATTTCCACGGCGTAAACGCCTATTGTTCTTGCAAAGATGAAAGGGAACGCCTTGATGGAAAGGGAAGAGAAAATGAAGAAAATGTTCTGAACGTATGTTTTTCCAACCACTCCAACGGTTGTCTTCAGGGGTCTTTTATATGACTCCATCACACCCCTTCATCGTAGCATATCAAGTCCAAATGGTGCAATCCAATTGCACCCCATCATGGACGTACTAGCTAAAGTACAACATAATCGGTGCCTCATTTGATGGCCTCGAGCACGTGCGCCAGCTCACCAGCAGAGGCGATCTGTGGGCTGTACTCGATCGCCCCGCACGACAGCATTGTGACGGTGAACGCCATTGGGAGGCCAAACTTGACGTTGTCACCGGCGTCGTAGTATCCTCCGACCAGGTCCACCTTCGCATTCCAAACACGGGACCCCGGCAAGGATATTTATTAAGTGCACGACCCACATGGAAAGGAAATCGAGAAGAGAAAAAAAAGATGGAAAGAAGAACTGATGGCATTGGTTGAAATGAATCGCAACGAACCCCTTGCTCGAGGCCATCGGTGAGGCCGAAGTGGTCGCACTAGGCGACGCGTTGGTTGTGGGGCAGACGGTTGGAGCGTTGTGCCTCAAAGTAGAGGAGGCTTTTCACAAGCGCCTCGCCATAGTCCGAAGGCCGAGACTAAGAATGAGAGGTGGCCGCGAGGATGACTTATAGGAGGAGGAGGAGGAGGAGGGCGGAGCGGCGGTGGCGGTGTTCATGCAAGGACGGCGTCTCTCCCTTCCTCTCTCTCTCTCTGGGCAGGTATTTATGTGAGTTATATAATGTGCGAGCCCCTTTGGCACTTGCTTTGATATGATTAGCAGAAAAGAAGAAAAAAAAATCGGGCTCAAAACCTCAAACGAGTTCAGTATGCGTCCTATAAGGGAACTTATGGTGATGACAAAAGCAAACAATAACTTTCCAAGGATTTGGTCATCGATTTGGTTTTTATGGAAAAGCATTAATTATTTTGCTCGGGTAGTAATAAGAATAATGCTCCGCTTATTAGGCATGCTCGCTAAGAGTTCTCAGGCGGGTATTTATGTGAGTTATATAATGTGCGAGTCCCTTTGGCACTTGCTTTGATATGATTAGCAGAAAAGAAGAAAAAAAAATCGGGCTCAAAACCTCAAACGAGCTCAAGTATGCATCCTATAAGGGAACTTATGGTGATGACAAAAGCAAAACAATAACTTTCCAAGGATTTGGTCATCGATTTGGTTTTTATGGAAAAGCATTAATTATTTTGCTCGGGTAGTAATAAGAGTAATGCTCCGCTTATTAGGCATGCTCGCTAAGAGTTCTCAGGAAACCTATTGAAACGGAAATAGTTTCGCGTATGTTATTATACATGTATACGCTCTTGTCTATTGTGATTTTTTATATGAATAATGAAATAGAACATATTTGATCAAGTAAACAATATTGTGTTAGCTCGTCGCGTTATGTAAATATTGCGAATTACTCGAATTTTGGAGTTTCGAGGCTACGTTTAGGTACCTACTTCGTGGGGGTTTGATTTGACGGAGTAAAGCTGAAAATTTTTGTAGAATTTTCAATTCGAAGTTGGTGGAGATTTAATGACTCTCGACTTGTCACTGCTTTTTTGTTCTGTTGGGAAAATATGGCTTTGAATTGGGTAAAACAATGAAGTCGAATCGAGTAATCAAGTCGGACTTTAAGGCGTGATATCACTTTCTTTAAGGATTTATTTGCCCCACAAAGTTGCTAATGGTCACCGGTAAATTTCCTTTAGGATACAATAAAGTCTCAAATGGAAATACTAAATAGCAATTCTAGTATTTCTCTAGGATCTCTCATGGGAAACAATTGAAAACAATAGCTATATATTCTTTTTGAAAGAAGACGAAAAATGGAAGAAGATTTTTTGTTTGATCTCAAAACAAACCTACTTATTTTTGTCTTTCGAATAGAGGCAACCCTTCAAAAGGTTGCAAAAGAACAAATGCAATTTTTCGTGAACAAGTACGTCTTTTACATTGAAAAGACATAAAAATTCGAAATTAAATAAATAATAAGTAAAAAATAATCGTAACTTTTCGTAAACAGTCGCGCTGTTTCAATAAGACTTTATAATTAATTTTTATAGAAATAAATCCGAATTTTTCAATAAATAAAAATAATGATCATTGGTTAGTGCCAAATCTCGTCTACATGTGCACTCACATTTTCACACTCACATCTTTTCGATGTGGGACAATGCACATCTTCATTTGTTTTATAAACAAACTACCAACATGTTCAACCTAACCAAATGTTCCTTTCGTCTGGTGAAGCGCAGCTGGATTAAGTCGCACCGAGCAATGGTCAAAGCCATGGTCCGGTGAAAAGAAAATTCAGAGAACTGGTGAACCCCTCTTGGCTCTGAGCGCGTGGGACGCAAGCGGCGGTTCTGAAAGAGACGGGAGAACAAACCCGGGATGACGGTGGAACGAGTTTAAGAGAGCAAGTACATAATTATTCATGTGTTATATGTGATTTCTCGTATAATCTAATGTGAACCGGAGGAAAAGAAATGATCTTTGTTTGGGAATTTAACTAGATGGTTACAGGTTTTCAGGAGGTCAGCTGATTAAACCTCAAACCTGTTCTAAATATTATAGGATTTTCCTAATGATACATCAAATTCGTCTTGTGGTTTGAAACCCGATTGCAAGTTGGTGGTGATCCTGATTTAATCCCATCTGCCTCCATCTCTAGAGCAAAGTATAGGTCCTACTCTTAACTCATTTACCTAAATACGTTGAGCATGATTTATATGGAAGTTGATTTGTTACCGAGTGAAAGGTTCATTTTCGCTATATCTCTGTTAGGAAAGTTTGCTCTAGGACAAAAAAAAAGGGGGAAAAGATGTAGTTGTTACATACCGCACAACTGCCAATTACACTTATAAATTACATATCTATTAAGGATCTTTAGATCAGTTCGGATTGTACCATATGTAATATCAATGCAATATGCATATTTGGCGAATGGACTTCAAACATAACACGTTTGCTCAAGTGATGACGATGCCATTTTCAAGACAAAGCATTTGGCTACATGAACTTATGATGAATCTATACACGCGTGAGTTTTTTTTTTTTTTTTTCTCACGACCAACTCACATGCCATAAAAACAATGTATAGATCAGCCATTCGAGTCAATCTCCAAAACAATATAATTCGAAGGTGCGTTCAAGCTTCACAGTCTCCACCGCTTGGAGTGTGACTTTGCGAAGTAAGAGCAGGTCAACCCTTTTCATATATACTTATGAAATATGATGATTAGGTACCTAAAATGTCAGTAGCATGTCTTTGTCCATTCATAAGGTCACTCATGGTTCAGTACGTGTGCGTTATGGTTCAGATCCAGCTCATTATCTTAACCTTAACCGCTCGTATTAAGTGGAAACTATGGACTTCGGGAGTTAATTAATTGAGTTTTGAGAGAAGATGAGCGATTTTCGCTTCTAGAAAAAGTTGGTAATTGAGGGAACGAGTATAGTACATTGAAAAATAGTGAGTGTTCAGTGAGATTGATCGTATCATCTCTTCCCACCAAAGACAAAAAGAATACTGGCTAAAAAGGAGGGAGGAAAGAGAGAACACTGTCGGAAGTGTTGAGACTTTCCTCAGCCTGGCCATTAGCATGCGAATCTTACGGTGGGGCTATGCTTACTAAAGACTGATGCTAAGTTTGTCCTAACGGGATTCGAGAATCCGTTACGTGGATACTCATACGTACCTACATGGTTCATAAATTAGAGATAGTTTGATGTGAATCGTTGCAGAAAGATCATTCTACGAAGGCTCGGATGATGCGAAATGCGAATGTCAACCTCCAATCAAACCTGTGATTGGCAATCTCAGTATGAACGTGATTTGTTGACGAACGCGTGTCAACCAACCAACGTCATAGACGCTGCAAGCGAAAGAATTTGCTATCTTGCTCGATAAGTCAAATCGACCGCCACGAGAGAATCTTGATAAAGTCAAGTCCTCAAATAAATAGTAAAAGAGAACATCTCAATTCTTTTCCTCAAAAATAAAATATATCTGTCTCCCAAAGAAAAGTCGGCCAGTTCTTAATATAAGTCTTCTAGTTGCCACACAAACCCTAAAACCAACCCTAGAAATTTAATGCATCATATTGTAGAAAATATCTAAATAAGAAGATAATTTTATTTGATTTGGTCAAATATTTGGTGACTAAATAATCAAATTGCGCCAAGATTTCCAAGATTTTTCAAGATTTGATCAAAGGTCATCTTTACGCCAAAAATTACACAAAGATTTCCAAGATTCCTCAAGATTTGATCCAAGGTCATTTCCACGCCAAAGATCACGAACCATGACGCCAACAGCTTGCTTAATTGCTTGGCTTATGCTTGAGTAATCGAACCAGTAAGAATAGACAATGGGTCCCTAACACTTTCTCCTCGATATGGCTCGATGTCCACATTATTCCCTCCCCCGTGCAAAGGATTTGCCCTTAAATCATCACTGGCATAAAAAAGAGTCAAATCAGAAACATTAAATGTAGCACTAATGTCATACTCACATGAAATATCAAGCTTGTAGGCGTTATCGTTAACTCTTTCTAACACCATGAATAGTCCATCCCCTCGCGGTAATAACTTATAATGTCGCTACTCAGGAAATCGCTCCTTGCGCATATGAACCCAAACCCAATCGCCGGGTTCAAACACCACTTACTTGCGCCCTTTGTTGGCTTGCCTTGCATATTACTCAGTCTTGCGCTCAATATTTGCGCATGTCTTCTCATGCAACGCCTTGACAAATTCGGCTTTCTTTGCTCCATCTAAATTCACACACTCATCAACAGGTAAACAAGTTAAATCTAACGGAGTTAACGGATTAAAACCATAGGCAACCTCAAATGGTGTAAATTTAGTGGCAGAATGCATGCTCCTATTATATGCAAACTCAACATGTGGTAGACAATCTTCCCAAGATTTTATATTCTTTTTAATAATAGCATGCAACAGTACCCCTAAAGTTCTATTAACTTTCTCGATTTGACCATTGATATGTGGATGACAAGTAATAGAAAATAACAACATTGTTCCTAGTTTTTTCCACAATGTTTTACAAAAGTAGCTAAGAAAGTTAGAATCTCGATTTGAAACAATCGATCTAGGCATGCCATGCAAATGTACAACCTCCCTAAAGAACAAATTAGCATCATGAGATGCATCATCAGTTTTATGGCAAGATATAAAATGAGCCATCTTTGAAAACCGATCAACAACCACATAAATGGAATCTCTACCATATTTAGACCTATGCAATCCTAACACAAAATCCATAGAAATATCAGTCCAAGGATGCGTTGGAATAGGTAATGATGTATATAAGCCATGCGGTTTAGTTGTAGACTTTGATTGCTTACAAGCAATTCATCTCTCACAGACATGTGTGACATCTCTCTTCATATGTGGCCAATAAAAATGTTCATGCAGCACTTCATAAGTCTTATTAATACTAAAATGCCCTATTAAACCACCACTATGCGCTTCTCGCACCAATAATTCATGCAAAGAACGCTTAGGCAAACATAGTTTGTTTTCACGGAAAAGATAACCTTCACGCCTATAGAATTTATCAAATGCAGCATACTCACATGCTTCAAATACTCTCCCAAAGTCATCATCATCAGTATATAAGCCCTTGATATGCTCAAAACCTAGACACTTTGCTTCTAAAGTAGTTAGAATCGCATACCTTCGAGAAAATGCATCGGCTACCACATTCTCCTTACCTTTCTTGTACTTGATCACATATGGAAAAGTCTCGATGAACTCCATCCATTTTGCATGTCTTTTATTGAACTTCTGTTGCCCTTTCAAGTACTTTAAGGTCTCGTGGTCGATGTGGATCACAAATTCCTTCGGCCATAAATAATGTTGCCAAGTCTCCAAAGCTCGCACTAAAGCATACATCTCCTTATCATAGGTAGGATAATTCAATGTTGCTCCACTCAATTTCTTGCTGAAATAAGCTATGAGACGCCCTCCTTGCATCAACACAGCTCCAAATTCCTGTACCAGAAGCATCACACTCTATCTCAAAAGTAGCACTGAAATCCGGCAAAGATAACAAAAGAGCATTAGTCAACTTATCTTTTAGCATATTAAATGCTTTCTCTTGCTCTTCTCCCCACGTGAAACCCACGTGCTTCTTGATAACCTCAGTTAAAGGTGCGGCAATGGTGCTGAAATTTCTCACAAATTGCCGATAAAAACTCGCAAATCCATGAAAGTTACGCACGTCTCCTATGGTCTTAGGCGTTGGCTATTCACGGATTGCTTTGACCTTTTCTTCATTAACCTATATACTATTAGCATTAACAACAAATCCTAGAAATACTAATTTGTTAGTAACAAAAAAGCACTTATTTAGATTAGCGTATAATTGCTCGGCCCTTAAAACCTGCAAGACAACTCGCGCATGCTCAATATGGTCATCAGGGCTTTAGCTATATATCAAGATGTCATCGAAATAGACAACCACAAATCGACCAATAAAAGCACGCAAAACATGATTCATAAGTCGCATAAACGTGCTTGGTGCATTAGTTAATCCAAATGGCATGACTAACCATTCATATAATCCATACTTGGTCTTAAATGCAATTTTCCATTCATCACCTTCTTTCATCCTAATTTGATGATAGCCACTTTTCAAATCGATCTTAGTGAAAATGCAAGAACCATGCAACTCATCCAACATGTCATCTAACCTAGGAATAAGATGTCGATACTTTACCGTAATGTTATTGATTGCTCGGCAATCGACACACATTCGCCAAGTTCCATCCTTCTTTGGTACCAACAAAACAGAGATGGCGCACGGGCTAAGACTCTCTCTCACATACCCCCGTTCCAATAGTTTGCTAACTTGCCGCTAAAGTTCCTTTGTCTCCTCGGGATTGCTTCGATATGCAAGTCGATTAGGTAATGGCGCACCAGGAATTAAGTCAATTTGATGTTCTATGCCTTGAATCGGTGGTATCCCTCCAGGAAGTTCATCAGGAAATACTTCTTCAAATTCATGCAATAAAGACACAATATGACTAGGCAAACTTTTGTTAAGATCGTTAGTAGAAAACAAAACCTCATAGTACAAAAGTACAAGCATCGGTCGGTTTAGGACTAAAGCTCTCCTTACTTCACTCAATTTTGCATAAAAATTCTTTTGCTTATTTTCTTTCTTCTCTTATTTTCCCTCGGTTTTTACCACAATCCTTCTCTCGGTCTCTTCTTTTCCTTGTGTCTTAGACACACCACACAAGCCCTCAGATTTCTCACATTTTCTCTCTCTCTCTCTCTCGGCTTCTCGTTGTAACTTTAATTGATCTTGATACACCTCACTAGGTGTCATTGGTACCAAGGAATAAGTCTTTTGATTCATCACCAATGAATAACGATTAATATACCCATCATGATGTACCTTTTGATCATATTGCCATGGTCTTCCAAGTAAGATATGACTTGCTTGCATAGATACAATATCACACTCTACCTCGTCCTTGTACTTCTTTATCTCTAATGGGATTCGAACTTTCTTCGACACTTTCACCTCACCACTATTATTTAACCATTGAAATCTATAAAGCCTAGGGTGCTTTGTCGTCTTCAAACCCAATTTATCCACCATAATACAACTTGCCACATTTGCACAACTACTTCCATCAATTATCAAACTACAGATCTTATCATCACCACACATCTTGTATGAAACAAGTTATTTCTTTGTTGGTGATGCTCCTCCTCCTTTAGTTGCACACTCAAAGAACGTCTAACCACCAATAAGTCTCCTTTTATAGCTATTTCTCCATTACTACAATCCTCCAACAATGGCATCTCATCATCCTCTTCTTCTCTTTCACTTTTGGATTGACAAAAGAACGCTTCAAGTGCTATAACTTTGCATAAAGGGACACTTAAGTGCCATAACTTACGAAAAGTACACTTAAATGCCACATTTGAAGAAAAACAGATCACTTGAGTGCCACTCTGGCCAAAGTCAGGCCAAAACACCGACGTGGCATTTTTCCGGCAAAGCGCGCCCAAAACGAAGCCGTTTTGCACGCTGATGTGACCAATAATGCAAAAACAGCATCGTTTTGGGTTGACGTAGTAAAAAAATAGTTAAATTAAATTTAAAAATAAATTTAGTTAAAATATTTAAAATTAATAATTTAAAATTAATTTTAGTTGAAATATTAAAAATAATAATTTTAAAATTAAAAAAATTAAAAAAAAAAGGAAAGGGGGGGGAGGCAATTGAGGGATCAGCCCTCAATCGCCACCGCCGCCCCGCCGCCGGGCCTTGGCTAGGGGCTGGCGACCTCGGCTGATCGGTGGCGAGGGCCGCGACCTTCCCCAAATTTGTGGCCAATGGCAAGGGCTCACAACCATTACCTAGATCCGGCCCTGGCGGGTGGCGGCCCTTGGCCTAGCCGGGCAAGGGCCGCCGACCCTCGCCGACCGGTGGCCAGGGCCCGGCGACCTCGGCTGACCCTCCCCCCACCGTCGCCGGCCCTTCCAGGCGGCGACGAGGCGACGGCGGCGGCAGCGGCTAAGGGCTGATCCCTCAGCCGCCTCCCCCACTTTCCTTTATTATTATTATTATTATTATTATTATTATTATTAGTATTATTATTATTATTATTATTAAATTATTATTATTTTAATATTTTAACTAAATTTAATTTTAAAATTATTATTTTTAAGATTTTAACTAAATTTAATTTTATTATTTTTTTTATCACGTCAGCCTAAAACAGCGCCGTTTTTGCATTATTTGACCACGTCAGCGTGCAAAACAACGTCATTGTAGACTCGGTTCGCCGGAAAAATGCCACGTCGGCGTTTTGGCCGGATTTTGGCCAGATTGGCACTCAAGTGATCAATTTTACTCCGATTTTGGCACTTAAGTGTACATTTCGTAAGTTATGGCACTTAAGTGTCAATTTGTGCAAAATTATGACACTCCAGGGGTCCGCACATCCTTTTGGACTCAATAACACCATGTCCAGTCATGATCATCACCCTCCTATTAGGGCATTGATTCGATATTTGACCCATGCCCAAACACTTAAAATATTTAATCTCACGAGTTCTAGTGTTAAGGTTTTCAGTTTTACCTGAAGTCGGATTTATTCCAATTTTACTGTCCCTCTTCGTTTCCTTTGAGGTTTCGGTTTTTGTGTTGTTTCCTCTCCAATTTGGCTTCTCATATCTCTTCCAATTGGATCTCCAATTCTGATTTAAACCTCTTCCACTCTTGTCATTTCGGTCCAACTTGAATTGCCGCTTAACTTTGATAGCTTTGTCCATCAATTCCTCCAATTCAACATAATGTTGCAGCTCCACCACCCTTACTATGTCTCGGCTCAAATCACTCAAAAGTATTTACATTGTGGCCTCACGATCCTCCACCACATTAGCACGGATCATGGTAATTTCTATCTCATTATGATACTCTTCTACGCTCTTATTGCCTTGTGTAAGATTTTGTAACTTTTGAAACAAATCTCGATGGTAATAACTTGGTACAAAACACCTCCTCATCACCGCTTTCTTCTCATCTCATGTCTCTATCGGTCTTTCACCATTGCGCCTCCTACTAGTCACAAGTTGATCTCACCAAATTATAGCATAATCAGTAAATTTAACAGCTGCAATTTTAACCTTTTTGAGCTCGGAGTATCGTTGGCAATCAAATACCATCTCCATGCGTTTCTCCCATTATAGATACGCATCGGGATCATTTTTCCCCTGGAAAGAAGGAATCTTCATCTTGATATTGCCAAGTTCATTATCTTCTCGGTGTCTAAACCCTCGGGCTCCATTTCACCTTTCAAATCGAGCATCTCGATCATCCTCCATGTCGGCCTCATCATCATTATAATGCTGCTGCCTTCTATGTCATGTTCTAGAGGCGTCTCGCTAATGTTATGGCCTTCCCCGGGGTAGCTCTCAGTCACCATTCCTCATCATTCGACCACTAAGGGTGCGTTTGTTTGCGTTTCTGTTTAAAAATTGTTCCAGGGAACAGAAATAGAAAAAAGTGTTTCTGTTCCGGGGAACAATTTTTGAACAAAACAACGCGTTTGGTAAACTTGTTCCGGGAATAAAAAATAAACAGAAACATGTTTGGTAAATTTGGATAATTTTTTTATTTCTTTTATTTTTTCTATTTTTTTCTTATTTTTCCTTTTTTTCTTTTTCATTTTTTTTTCTTCTTTTGGCCGGTCGCCGGCCAAGGCCTTGGCCGGCGACCGGCCGGCGAGGGTCGGCCTCACCTTGATCTGACGAGGCCGAGCTCGCCCAGCGGCGGGCGAGGCGCGGCCTCGCCTGGCCACCGCCAGGCGACGCCGACTCGCCCAGATCCGGCGAGGCCGAGGCTCGCCGGCCGCTGGGCGAGCTCGGCCTCGCCGGATCTGGGCGAGATCGAGCTCGCCCAGGCCGGCGCGAGGTCGGCCTCGCCTTGATCTGACGAGGCCGAGCTCGCCCAGCGGCGAGCGAGGCGCGGCCTCGCCGGGCCACCGCCAGGCGAGGCCGAGGCTCGCCGGCCGCTGGGCGAGGTCGGCCTCGCCGGATCTGGGCGAGATCGAGGTCGCCCAGGCCGGCGCGAGGTCGGCCTCGCCATGGCTGGGCGAGCTCGAGCTCGCCCAGATCCAGCGAGGCCGACCTCGCCCAGCGGCCGGCGAGCCTCGGCCTCGCCGAGCCACCGCCAGGTCGGCGTCGCCTGGCGGTGGCTCGGCGAGGCCGAGGCTCGCCGGCCGCTGGGCGAGGTCGGCCTCGCCGGATCTGGGCGAGCTCGAGCTCGCCCAGCCATGGCGAGGCCGACCCTCGCCCAGCTACGGCGAGCCTCGGCCTCGCCGGGGGACGGCGAGCCTCGCCGTTTCTGGGCGAGGCCGCCGGCCCTCGTCGGCCGGTAGCCGGCCATGGCCGAGGCCGGCGACCGGCCAAAAGAAAAAAGAACAAGAAAATAAGAGAAAAAAGAAAAAACAAAATAAGTGTTTCTCAAAAGTGTTTCAGAAACAAGAAACACAAAATTTGTGTTTCTTGTTTCTGTTTCTTTTTTGTTCCTGGGAACAAAAGAACAAAAAAGGAACAGAAACGCGTCCAACGCGTTTCTGTTCCTTTTTTGTTCCCAGGAACAAAAAAAAGAAAAAGTGTTTAAAAACACAAAAAAGAAACACAAACAAACGGGGCCTAAGCTTCTCCACTACGGCCCTTAATTGCTGGATACTTTCCATGAGCGCTTCATCCCTTCGTACGAAGTCAACCTCCCTTTAATTCACGCTTTCTTCGCACGACATATTTTAGACCTGTAAGTAAACGTTAGTCATAAAAATCCTCACCAATTGCTCCCTCACGTGTTTCTCTCAAGGTGTTTATTACTCCCCTCATGTTTAACTCAAGTCTAGGCTTTTTCCACCGTCAATTAAACTTACACATTCTTGCCTTTTCCTTCTCGTATTCTCTTTTCACAAACTCTTTATTGGACTCAAAACCTGTCTCTCAACCCCCTCACGACAATTAATCAAACTAATCAAACAAGATTAGATCACTACTGATTTTGTTTCAGCAAATAACAATTTTAAACCAACAAGTATAACTTTCGAAATTCCAATTGAAACACAAATCACTACTGATTTTGTTTCAATTCGGTCCACTAACAAACGAGTTGACTTCTTGATTTTTTGTTTGTTCGGCTATTTTTTTCTGCCGAATCTGTTTTTTTTTCTCTTGCGCACTTTTTTTTTGTGTGCGTTTTCTTTTTCTTTTTTTTTATGTGATTTTTTTTCTTTTTTTTTTTGGGACAAACTCAGATACAATTTAAGATGCTAGGAAAAAAAAATTAAAACTAACAGCAATCAACTACGTATGGAAGCATAAAAGCAATCATCTCCCTAAATTGGTTAGAACTGAAACCCTAGCTCAATAAATCTCAAATTGTTGAATATAAACATGAAATTAAAGATAAATAGACTTTGTAGAAGCAAGCTTTGATATCAAATGATGTGAATCATTGCCGAAAGATTGTTCTACAAAGGCCCGGATGGTGCGAATTGCGAACCTCGATCTCCAATCAAACCTGTGATTGGCAACCTTGGTATGAACGTGACCTGTTGACGAACGCGTGTCAACCAACCAACATTATAGACGCCATGAGCAAAAGAATTCACTATCTCGCTTGATAAGTCGAATCGACCGCCACAAGAGAATCTTGATAAGCTCAAGTCCTCAAAAGAATAGTAAAAGAGAACCTCTCAATTCTTTTCCTCAAAAATAAAATATATCTGTCTCCCAAAGAAAAGTCGACCAGTCGTTAATATAGACCTCCTAGTTGCCACACAAACCCTAAAACCAGCCCTAAAAATCTAATGCGTCATATTCTAGAAAATATCTAAATAAGAAGATAATTTTATTTGACTTGGTCAAATATTTGGTGACTAGATAATCAAATTGCACCAATATTTCCAAGATTCTTCAAGATTCGATCAAAGGTCATCTCCACGCCAAAAATTACGCCAAGATTTCCAAGATTCTTCAAGATTTGATCCAAGATCATCTCCACGCCAAAGATCACGAACCATGACGTCAACAGCTCACCTAAATTGCTTGGCCCACGCTCGAGTATTCGAACCAGTAAGAATAGACAATAGGTCCCTAACACCTCCTCCTCGATATGGCTTGATGTCCATATCACAGTTGTCATGGTTTGTGTGTTTGTGCGAGTGCAAACAAGGGTATAGATTGCGATTATGGGGTTCTTTCCAGGGGAAAAAGATAGATTACAGGCATATAACAAGAGCGAGAAGACCCAAGACAACATATAACTGGAGCAAGTATAGATTTGTCGATTGCAGCAGAGGAAATATTAGCTGCTCCAAGTTTTGCAAATCCCTAGCGGCTATGGTGGCTTGGGCTTTGACGACCCATAAGGTGGCGAATAATGACCATGGAGAGTAAGTAAGAGGTTTCCACAATGAGATCCGTGTCCGGGGGACCGGAATCATCTCTAAAGATGACAAAGATTGAGAGCCAGCGTCTGCTACAGCGAGTAGACAGAGAAAATGAGTGAAATATTCTCTCAAAGGAGGCGACAATTCAAGGCGAATGCAAACCCCTACACAGCCAAATTGATCAACACCCTTTATTTGCCTTTCCCATATGGTTAATTTTCAAAATTCAGTTTTATGCTAAGTCCAAGCCGTACACGGCCACACGAAAGATCATTTTTCATCTCCAACACAAGAACTGTCACGATAACATCATCATTTACTCATGGAAGATTACAAACTTTGCACTTTGATCTCACTTGTTAGGCTTGATCTGCAGGGACGAGAGTTTTAGCTATACGCATCCAAGAACTCACCTCAGAGGCCCAAAACCATTCAGCCCAATGACATTGATACATGACCTGCTTTTTGGGCTTGACAAAAGTCATGAGCTACATAAGCTCTCTTCAACATATCTATGTAATAGAACCTAGACCCTGGCAATGATCAATAGGGTAGAAATGTCCTTAATTTTATGTTTCATCAAATTAACTTACAACGTATATATGATTGGTTGATCGCATCAATGTGCAAAGTTATGTTCGTAGTTGGAGGTGAGCACAATTTGTCGATTTTAATATGGTAAAGTTTCCGTTGAACCTTGGTCCTCAAAACAATTAACTTCGGACTGTCTTTAACTATGCTCTTTATTTATGAGTGAAAAGCAATTACCAAGAGTTAACTTTTTTTTTCATGCCTTCTTTCTCCAATAGGCCTCTTGCTGAGCCTGGCCCATCCACATGTTGGACCCTCCAGCCAATATGCTTTAAGACCATATCTTGCTCTATATTTTCTTTTTAATGGTGGGATCTTTTTTCTTTTTTTTTTAGCTTTCCTTTCCTTAATTTGGACGGTCACTTGTTTTAATCAAGTCTATGGTATCTTACTATAGAAGCCAACTTTTGGAATTTCTCTTGCATTTTTTTTTCAGCTCATACGCTTGTGCACGTTCAATCTGATAGAATAATTCCGATTAGCTTATGTTAATTTTTCAGGTTGGATGTTCATTTAACGTTTTTTGCACACGAAAACTTAGGATAATCAATAGAATCAAAAAATTTACCTCCAGTTTAAAAAATCTTCCAGTAAACGCACTTTGACTTTTGTTAAATCCGAAATCCCTAAAGTATTCACACCCTACCAATAATTAACGAATGAATTTACATATAATCTGCTCATATTTTTTTAAAGTTAGAACAACATTTTAATTGTTGAAATATTATTTACTTTCGTCATTGAATTTTTAACAGACAAGCTTTATATTAAGGCATTGTTTGGTAACCATCCAAACAGTGCCTAATTCTGATTTTTTTTTTCATGAGATCAATTTGGCAATAGAATCGCGTTTGGTAAAATTTTTGTTCTCGAGAACAGATTTGGAGTAGAATCAAGAATAAAAAAAAAAATTGATTCTTGTTCTGGGAACAAAAAAAAGAATCAAAACCAACTTTTCTTCTTCTTCATTGACCACTATCCCGCGGTTGCTGTTCGCCATCGTCTGCCACCATCACTGCCAGTCGTCAGCAATCAGTCTAGCGAGCTTGCCGGAGGCTTGCCAGGCTAGGGCAAGGTTCGGCGAGCTTGCCAGTGGCTAAGTGGGCCTCGTCGGGGCTGGGCAAGCCTCGCTACGCCCAGCCCCGCCGGTAACCAGGCGGGCCTCGCCTAGCCCCGACGAGGCTCATCTGGCCACCGGCGAGGCTCGGCCGACAAGGGCCAGCCTTGCCAAGGGCCGGGGATGCTCCGGTGAGGTCGCCGACCCTCGTCGGCGACCGGCCACAAGAAGAAGAAGAAGAAGAATGGGAGAAAAAGGAAAACAAGAAAAGAAAAAAAAAAGGAAAAAAGGAAAAAATTATTTAAAATTAATTTGGAACATAATCAATTAGCACGGTACCAAACACAATTCTATTCCAGAATTAGAAATTTTGGATAGCTACCAAACGGCTTAAATTGCTTAGAAATTGTCCTCGGGAATAGAATAAAAAAGAATTATTTCTAATCAGAATCTGTTTCCGGGAATAGAATCGTTACCAAATGCGCCCTAAGTAACTAGATATGAAAATACTATAATGTTTAGATATGAAAATACTGTAATGTTTAAGGGGGCAGACTTATTTTTCCTAATATGCATTGTGAGTATATTAGTAATTTAAAAATTATTGATTAAAAATGCTTAATAAGTCGGAAATGAACCATTTTTTTTTTTCAGAAAAGCACTAGATCCCTTCTTTTTCCCATTGTGGTATTGATTATGCATCCTTTTTTTTTTTTTTTTCCGATGGACTACATTTTCTTTTAGGCAATTGTACTTGATCTCGTGAATTAATTAAGAACATGTGAAGATAATTAGCTTATTTTACATATTTCACTCATCTAACAAGATCGACGATGTTTTTATGAAGCGAATTTAAATCTTTGATAAGTTCAGTCAATCAAGCTTTGCCGTCAGTTACCCATTCAATTTGGTTGGAGGAGGTCAGGAGTTCGGTCCCTACCTTTGAGGTTTAGGGATGGGGCCGGCCCACGTGGCAAAAGAAAAAAGAAAGGAGAATGTCACATCGTTGATGCTTTAACTCGAAAATTTATGTATGCTCTCTACTTCTTCTTTTTTTGTCAGTCATACTCTATTTTTATTCTACACTCACTCTCAGACTTTTGCCCTACCTCTTGCAGGGCGTGGGAGTCGAAACCCACTCCTGAAACTTACGCGTCCCCACCCCATCCCCTCATGAGAAGGTGGGGATTTGAACCCCTCACCTCCCTCTTCCATGTTGGAAGGTTGGCCACTGGGGCGAATCCCAGTGGTTGCTCTCTACTTTTTTAAGGATCAAAACTAGATGGAGGGTTTTGTTTTGGGGTAAAACTAGGGAGATTGATGTTATTTTGCACGTTCTAATGACATCTTTTCATTCCGTTCTCATGCGTGTGAGATAAACTCGTTAGAAATTTAGAATGAAATTAAGATAATGTAATTAGATGTGTTGTCATGTTACATACCTTAATGACCTGAAAATAAAATAAAATAGAAATAGCATACCTTGCCTATGTGGGCCATACAAAGTCTTTGGACATTTGATTTGTCTAATCAAGTCATCAAATTTACATGGCTTTTCTAATGAAATCTTTCCGACTCTAAATTTGGTTACTTGGAGCTTTTTGTGTTCAATGAAGTGGCCAAGAATCCAACATGAAAAAATATCTTTGGCCGTCGTGGACTATCAATTGATCAAAGACCGTAACTAGACCACGGGCAACAAAAATTTTGAAACGATCGTTACGCACAAGCTTTCCACATCATATTCTTGCCACCTGTGATGGACATATCGGCTTTAGTGAAATTAATACTTGCAAGAATTTAGTGTCTTTCCCGTATTAAAGTCAACAGCATCACGTAGAAGGATCATTTCTTGGACTAAAAGCATCGACACAGCCATGCTTAATCCCCAAATTAAGTTAGACGGACATTCATCGTGTCTCGAACCTTAATAATAATGAGGCTCACGCCTAAATTCCTGAGTCATGATTGACAACCAAATCGGCTTCAAACACCTTCCTTGGAAAATTTTATCAAAAGAGGTCTCAGATCCCGGCTTCTCCCCTTTTTATTGATAATAAAAGACAAAGTAAGGAAAATACGTACTTTGATAACGAGACAGCCCGCTTTACGTAAGATCCGGATCTATAAAATGCCCCTATGAACTTTTTTTTTTTTGGTGAGTTAATCCATTGTTTTGGCACATTTTCTATCACATACGACAAAAATATGCCGAATTTTGTGTCTGCATAATCAAAACATAAATGTTCAATTTGGTGCCCCCAACATCCTGTGAGGCCTTATTATATACACGTTTAAATAATTTACTCAAATCCGGCAAATAAGATTTCACTTGCAAAAGGGAGCACTCTCATCAAGGAAAACTTTCTTGTGAGGCATCGACTAAGCGTATCATTTTTAGCTGATTTACAAATATCAACAAAACCTGCAATTAAAGAATTTTAAACAGTCAAATACATCAATTGTCAAGTAGAGCTGTGAATGCCGTGATATGGGGTGTTGTACATGTGGCAAGACATGGTGCACACGAAACGTTCCAAGAAGATTTTTCCATAGAAATTTCTATGACACTACAAAATTTCCACATGCAAGAAACTACCACCATAGAAATTCTGTGTTCGATTTTCCACACGCAAAAGACCACCATCATGGAAATTTAGTGTCCCAATAATGCCATTTTAAGAAGACTTTGACTTTGAACTTCTAGAGAAGACCCGTGTTGATCACTTCACGATACAAAAGGGCTTTATCGTAAGTGGAAGCACCCTCCCGTGTCAACAAACTCACTCGCATGCTAAATTACAAAATGGAACCTGCCTCCTTTGTTTCCACTTGTTCTTTCATTCCTCCCTTAGCTTTCCTTCGCTTCTTTGCCCTCCTGACCAATGCAATGTCTTGCTCCATTTAAAAAATTCCTTCATGCTTGATAACATGGCTTCGGACTCTTGTGATCAGAAAGGCCATGCCATGTCTTATCCAAAGACATGCATCTTTTCCATCACTTACTGAGAAAATGCGTCGAATCTTATGTTCACATAACCCAAAAGTTAATGTTCAATTTAGTGCCGAGACATCCTCTGAGACCTTTTATTACACATTAAAAATAATTTATAATAATCCAACTACCTAGTATAACAAGCACATTAAAGGTGAGTTTAGTTCGACTTTAGAAATGGGTTTTGGGTATAATGCAAATGCTGACAGCTAAAACCCTTTGAGAAATGCAAATTGCATTTGGTAAAAACTCATATGCAAAACAATTTTGGGTGAAGTAGTATTTGGCAAAAAAAATTTCTCAAAGAGTTTTGATTGTAATTTTTCTTTTTCTTTTTATTATTATGAAGAAATCAAACCTTTCACCAACTTGAACATAAGGTTTGGGCCACCGACAAGTTAGATCTAGTGCCAGCTCATGACCTTGGGCGACCCTTGATGAGGGTCGTGTGACCCAGGTGAGGGCCGCCTGGTTCACAAGAGGCCTAGGGTCGTTGTTGCCCGGGCGGTCGCACGACCTCAGGCAGCCATCTCATGGGTTGTGCAACCTCGTTGGCTGCCCTTGCAAAAAAGATGAACAATAACAACGAGGGGCAAAATCGAAAAACTTAAGAATTGGTGAGGATAGCTTTGGAAAAAAAATATATTTAACCCTAATTTCAGCATTTGGCAAATTTTACTTCAAAAGGCTTGCCAAACATTCTAGCATTTCTTCAAGGGGCTTTGGTGGCCAAAAACCCCTTCACACATTTTAATGGCACTTTTTTTTTGTCTATTCTAATGCATGTCAAGTAAATTCATCATAAGTTTACACAATTCAAAAGTGAAAAGAGGGAAATTGAGAATATGTAATTTTAAGTGTTATCAAGAAGCACACCTCAATGATAAAAAAGAAACAGAAAAAAAAAGAAATGGTGTAACTTGCCTATATGGCCATGCAAAGCCCTTAGACCTTTGATTTTTCTAATTGGGTCATTAAATTTATATAGCTTTCCTTAATTAAATATTTTCGGCTCTAAATTTGATTAACCGGATCTCATGTGTTCGACGAAGTGGCCAAGAGCCCGACACGAAAAATACCTTTTGCCATCGTGAACCATCAATTGATCAAAGATAGCTACTAGACCATGAGCAATGAAATTTTTCACTACGATCGTCGTGCCCAAGCTTTCCACGTCAGACTCTTGCCTGCTTCAATGGACATATCTGTAAGAGTTTTCCTAATATGGGTTAAATTAATAGATATTATAATTTACCGTTTTATGGGGTTAGTCTAAGGTAAGATAGAAGGTTTTTTAATTAGTCTAATATGCGGCTAACTAGTGTGGGCCGAGTTGAGCTTGACCCATAATGAAAGAGTCTAGATGAAAACTCTATAAATAGTAATCAAGTCTCTCCTTTAATTATCCTTACAAAGAAGCGTTTACTAAAAGCGCTAAGAGTGATGGGTTGTCTCATTGAACCAACGATACAGAGAGCAATAGAAGAGAAGTTTTTGAGTTTTGATCATCGTTATTCCGCATCAAGAACGATGATCCAAATCAGGTGCATTAATCTCTTTAAATGATTACATATGTGTTTTTAGTTCTAATTATGGAGTATTGGGTTGTGCTCTCACGTCTTACAATATCAGCTCTGGTGAAAATAATTCTTGTAAGAACTGAAGTGTATTTCCCCTATTAAAGTTAACAGCATCACGTAAAAGGATGATTTCTTGGTCTAAAAGCCTAATTATAGAGTCCCCGTCATGGATAAAGCTAGACTGACACAGTTCACGGGCAAATCATGATCACGCCTAATACCAACTCAAAAAGGGCCACAGAATATCGTAAACTCCCTAAATCACGATTGACTACAAAATCGGCACCGAATAACTTCCCTGCAAAATCTTTATCAAAGAGAGCTCTCACAATCAAGCTTCTTCCCATTTTATCATTAAAAAAAATAAAACAAAACAAATGAAAGATGTACTTCGATAGCGAGATAGCCCAATTTGCATGCATTATCCATCTGCGGATTGCCCCCCATTAGCTTAATTATCCTTTGAGTCGATCCATTGTTTCGGGACCTTTTCCATCACATGCGAGGAAAATATGCCAAATTTTGTGTTTACACAATCAAAACGTAAATGTCCAATTTAGTACCCCAACATCTCCTAAGATCTTGTCACGTTACAAGTAATTTATAGTGATCCGAGCACCTACCATAACAAGCATAACGAGCATAACAGATCATTAAGTAACTAATCATACGAAGAAGTGAAAAGATTTTGACAAGTTTAAAAGTTATTAGTTTTACCATAATGAAGATTACTAGTAATCCTATAAAAAGCTTACTAGCGTCGTCATAAGAAATTCCTAATTGTTGATAGCTCAATAAGTCTCTTTATTGGCAAATGAAATTTGACTTGCAAAATGGAGCACCAAGTAAGTACTTCATGCGAGGCATTGACAAAGAGTATTCTTTTTAGGTCATTTACAAATACAGATGGAAAATGCAATTAAAGAATTTTTAGGACAGTCAAATTTGCTAATTGTCAAATAGAGTTGTTAGCGCGGCAAGACGTTTCAAGAAGATTATTCCATTAAAATTTGTGTGGCACCCGACGGAAGAAATAGCGGAGGTGAAGCAATAGATTACTGAGCTTAAAGATCCACAATTTTCCCGAAAATGATTGTTTGTATTGTTTGAAATAATCAGTCAATAATATTAATAACAATTCATGTCTAAAGTTTTTCGCAAATGATGAAAATAATTTTTATTCATTCATTTTTATAAATGACATAAGCAATCATTTGTAAGTAAATGTTTTCCATAAAACAAGGGGTCTAAAGATTTTCTACACCTAGGTGACCCTACCATGGAAATTTTGTGTCCCAATAATGTTATTTTAGAAAGACTTTGACTTGGACCGTCTAGAGAAAACCTGTGTTGATCACTTCACATGTTTCCGCTTTTTCTTTTACATTCCTCTCTTCGCTTCACTTCGCCCCACTGCCCTCCTCAATAACGCAATGCCTTGCGCCAGTTTATTAGTAATTAAAAATGCTTAATAAAACGAAAACGAAACCCATATTTTTTTTAGATCGGAGACGATAATGGAGGGAGGATAAGGAAGGGGGAGGGGGGGTGAGGGGGGGATGGTGCTGGGCCAATCGAAGGGACAGCTAGCCCTCAAGGCAAAGCCACCAATCGAGGCGACGAATCATAGCAGAAATGCATGGATCCCTTCTCGTCCCCATAATAGAACTGATTTATTTATCTTTTATTTTCTGATGAAATCCATCTTCTTTTGCGCAATTGTACTTGATCTTGCGAATTAATTTGTAAAATGTGAACATGGTTAGCTTACTTTATATATTTCACTTGTCCAGTGAAATCGATGGTGCTTTTATGAAATGGATTTCAATAGTAGTTGAGTTCATATCAAGTCGATTAAGCTTGGCCTTATTGCTTACCCATTCAATTTGGACAGAGGAGGTGAGGAGTTCTGTGCTTGCCTCTGAGGTTTGAGGGTTAGGTCGGTCCGCATGGCAAAATAAAAGAAAAATAAAAAAGGAGAATGTCACCATTGGTGCTTTTACTCGAAAATAGATATCTTCTCTCTACTTTTTTAAGGTTCAAGAATAGATGGAGGGTTTTGTTTTTGAACAAAACTAAAGGGACCGATGGTATTTTACCCATTTTAATGGCACTTTTTAGCCCATTCTAATGCATGTAAAGTAAACCCATGAGAAATTTACACGATTGAAAAATGAAAAGAGTGGAATCAATATTATATTCAATATGTTATCAAATAACGCACCTCAATGATCCAAAAAAAAAAAATTGAAATGGCGTGCCTTGCCTATAAGGACCATTCAAAGCCCTCAGACCTTTAATTTGTCTAATTAGGTCATTAACTTATATGACTTTTCTAATTATATCTTTCCAACTCTAAATTTGGTTAATTGGAGCTCGCACGTTGAATAAAGTGGGCGAAAGAATATCGACATATTCTAACACTCCCTATCATGCTTAATCCAATTTTTTTTTTTTTTGTCTAGTACTGAATGTGGAGATATTTCATTGGAGAATAAAAAAAAATAGATGCTTGAAAAGATTTGAACTCAAAAGTTCTTACTCTGATACCATTTTAGGTTTCGTGGGATTACTGATAACTATTATAAAGGCTTAAATTGCTAGACAAATACATAATTTAATATTTAAATATTATAACAGTAATGAAGATTCTTAATAATCCCATGAAAAGCTTACTAGCTTTGTCATAAGAAATTCCTAATTGTTGATACTCACTAAGTCTCTTTACTGGCAAATGAGATTTGACTTACAAAATGGAGCATTGTCCTCCGGTAAATGCTTTGTCGTGAGGCATCGACAAAGCGTAATCCTTTTAGCTTATTTACAAATACCAACAAGAATGCCATTAAAGAATATACGATTGTCATATTCGTCAATTGTAAAATAGATTCGTGAGTGCCGTGATAAAGGGGTGTTGTGCACATGATAAGACATAGCGTGCATGATACGTTTCAAGAAAATTTTTCCATGGAAATTTTTATGACACTAAGAATTTTCCACACCCAAGTGACCCCACACAATAATTTTGTGTCCCATTAATATTATTTAAGACGACTTTGACTTTGACCTGCTATAGAAAACTCATGTTGACCACTTCACAATATGGATGTGCTTTATAAGTGGAAGCACCCTCCCCACCAATACACTCACCTGCATTCTAGTGGAACCAGTAGGATTTTACACGTTTTGATAGCACTTTTTTAGCCTGTTTTAATGCGTATAAAGTAAATTCATTAGAAATTTACACAATCTAAAAAGTGAACAAAGTGAAATTAAAATAACAAAATTCGATGTATTATTAAGTAGTATACCTCAATGATCCAAAAAATAAAAATAAAATGTAGGGAGTTTGGTCCCTACCTCTGATGTTTGAGGATGGGGCCAGCACTGCTCGGGAAAAAAACAAAAGGAAAATGTCGCCTATTGGTACTTTTACTCGAAAATCAATATTTTCTCTCTACTTTTTTTAAGGTTCGAAAGTAGATGGAGGTTTTGTTTTTCTGGCAAATCTAGAGAGACTGACGGTATTTTACATGTTATAATGGCACTTTTTTTTTTTTTGAAATTTTACAATGGCACTTTTTCAGCCTGTTTTTCAGCCTGTAAAGTAAACCCATTGAAATTTTTTTTTGTCAGAACCTATTAGAAATTTATACAATTTGAAAAGTGAAAAGAGTGGAATTGAGATTTTGTAATTTAATGTGTTCTCAAGTATCGCACCTCGATGACTCAAAATTAAAAGATTAGAAATAGTGTGCCTTACCTATAAGGTCCATGCAAAGCCCTTGGACCTTCAATATATCTAATCAGGTCATTAATTATATGCCTTTTCTAATTAAATCTTTCCGACTCTAAATTTGGTTATTTGGAGCTTCTGTGTTTAATGAATTGGGCAAGAATCTGACATGAAAAAGATCTTTTGCCATCGGACCTATCAATTAATCAAAGACCGCAATTAGACCGCAAGCAACAAAATTTTTCAATACAATCGTTACGCCTAAGCCTTCCACGTCAGACTCTTGCCAACTTCAATGGACAAATCAGCTCCGGTGAAATTAATACTTGTGAGAACTTCTCACACAAAGAAGATGGTCACTGCATTGTCTTCTTTTAGCGTGAAATTAGAGTATTGAGTATATTTCCCCTATTATAGTCAACGACATCACGTAGAATGATTATTTCTTGGTCGAAAAGTGTTGTCAAAGCAAAATGATCGAACACAGAGCTAGACGATAGTTATATTTGTAGTCGAAGTTTCTTAAAATGATATTTTGGATAGAACCATCTTTAAATTTATGTTTCATTAAATTAACTTATGACATATGTACAATCAGCCGATCACATCAATATGCGAAGTTATATTTGTAGTCAAAGGTGAGTACAATTCATCAATGTCGATAGAACTATCACAACATAGAAATTATTGACACATGGATTTATATATAATCTGTTAATATTTTTTTAAGTTAGAACAATATTTTGACTTTTGACATTTTTACTTTCGCATTTGAATTTTAAATGGACTGCCTATTATTAAGTAACTAGATGCAAAAATACCGTAATATTTAAGAGAGAGACTAATTTTTCATAATGTGCATCAAAATTTTTATCTGTATTTTAAAAATTATTGATTAAAAATGCTTAACAAAAGGAAAATGAACCGATTTTTTTAGATCGGAGACCATGATGTAGGGAGGATAAGGAAGGTGAGGGTGCGGCTTGGCCAATCGGAGGAACAGCTGGCCCTTAAAGTAAAACAATCATTCGAGGCGACAAATCACGGAAGACATGCACTGGATCCCTTTTTTCCCATATTGCAATTGATTTATTTATCATTTATTTTTCGATGGAATACATTTTCTTTTTTGCGCAAATGTAGGTGATCTTGTGAATTATTTAGGAATATGTGAAGATAATTAGCTTACTTTACATATTTCACTCGTCCAATGAGATCGATAATATTTTTATGAGACAGATTTGAATATGAAATAAGTTCATATCAAGTCGATTAAGCTTGACATTGTTGGTTACGCATTTAGTTTGGACGGAGTCCTCTAAGGTTTGAGGATGGGGCCGGCCTGTATAGCAAAAAAACACAAAAGAAGAATGTCACTGTTGGTGCTTTTATTGGAAAATTATTATCTTCCCTCTACATTTTAAAGGTTCATAAGTAGATGGAGGGATGTTTTTGGAGCAAAACTAGAGGGACCGGTGGAATTTTACACGTTCTAATGGCACTTTTTCAGTTTTGATGGTGTAGAGTAAACCCATTAGAAATATACATGATTTGAAAAGTGAAAATAGTGGAATTGAGGTAATGTTATTTGATGTGTTGTAAGTAGTGCATCTCAATCATCCAAAATAAATAAATAGAAATAGTGTGCCTTGCCTATAAGGGCCATGCAAAGTCCTTGGACCTTTAAATTGTCTAATCAGGTCATTAGATTTAGGGTTAATACCAAGAAAAATTCTAAACTAGTATACTTGTGACAAATTTATCTTAAACTAATTATTTGACCACCAAAAATCCCAAACCGGTAAACCTTTAATAAATTTACCCCAAACCAGTATACTTGTGACAAATTTAATAATTTACTAGTTTCCATTAAATTTTACTATTAAATTGCTAAGTTAGATGACACGTAATAGTTGACTAATGTACTAGTTTATGATTTTACTCTTCGTTTCATTGTTGTATCAATTTTGTATTTTTCTATGGTATTAATCCAATTTAACAAATTATATATTTTTCAAAATTATATAAATTTGAGATTTTTGGTGGTCAAAAAAATTAATTTGGGATAATTTTTTTACAAGTGTACCGGTTTAGGGTTTTTTTTTGTGGTCATTTGGGATAATTTTTTCATAGATGTACTAGTTTTGGATTTTTCATGATATTAAATTTTTAAATTTATATAGCTTTCCTATGAAATGTTTTCAACTCTAAATTTGATTAACAATAGTTCATTTGTTCATCGAAATGAGCAAGAAACCGTCATGAAAAGTACTTTTGCCGTTGTGAGCTATACGAGCATAATCCGTGGGCAATCCTTGTGTCTCCGGCCTTTAAAATGAGTAAGGATTACACCTATTTCCAAGTCAACGAGGGTCGGGGAATATCGTAAAATCCCTAAATCATAATTGACAGCAAAATCGGCACTAGACAACTTCCCTGCAAATTTTTATCAAAGAAATCTCCCGAATCCGAGCTTCTTCCCATTTTATCATCTTAGGAAAAAAAAAAAGCAAAACAAATAAAATATGTACTTCGGTAATGAGATATACCAATTTACATAAATTCCCAATCTACAAAGTACGCCCCACTCGCTTAATTGTTCTTTGAGTCAATCCATTGTATGGGCACCTTTTCCATCACATATGATGAAAATATGCTGAATTTTGTGTTAACATAATCGATACATAAATGTTCAATTAGGTGCCCCAACACCCTCTAAGATCTTATTATATACACATTTAAACAATTTACAAGAATTTGAACGCCCAGTATAATTTTGGCATATTAGATCTTGTAAGTAACTAATTGTGTGAAGGTGTGAAAAGATTTCGACAGGTTTTAAAAGTTATAATTTTATTGTAATGAAGATTTCCTTTGTAATCTTGTAAAAAGCTTACTGGCTTTATCATCAAAAGAAATGACTAATAATTGATTAGAAGCCTTCCTAAGTCTCTTTACTGGCAAATAAGATTCAACTTGCAAAATGAAACACTGTCATCGGGTAATACTTTCTCGACAAAGTGTATTATTTTTAGCTCATTTACAAATACCGACAAAAGCTGCAATTGAAGAATTTAAAATAGTCAAATTCGTCAATTGTCAAGTAGAGTTGTGAGTAGTGTAACATTAGGTGTCGTACACGTGTCAAGCCATCACGCGCACTAAAAGATTTGTCCATGGAAAATCTCCATTGCACTAAAAATTTCCACACGCAAAAGACCACCATCATGGAAATTATGTGCTCCAATAATACCAATTTAAGAAGACTTTGACTTTGACCCCATAGAGAAGACCCGTGTTGACTACTTCTCGATACAAAAGGGGCTTTATCATAAGTGGAAATGCTAAATTGCAAAATGTAAAGGCATTAGTTCCTCTGCCACGTTTGTTTCCACTTGTTCTTTCATTCCTCCCCTCGCTTTCCTTGGCCCCTTTGCCATCTTAAAAATTTCTTCGTACTTGATAGCATGGCATCATGACATTGAACTCTTGTGATTAGAATGACCATGTCGTGTCATATCCAAAGACAAGCATCTTTTCCATCACCAATGGGGAAAATGTGCCAAATCTTATGTTTACATAACCAAAAAGTAAATGTTAAATTTAGTGCCTTGACATTCTTGAGACCTTTTATTACACGTTAAAAACAATTTATAATAATCCAACCACCTAGTATAACGAGCATATTAAGCGTGGGTTTGATTTGACTTTAGAAATGGATTTTGGGCGCAATGCAAATATTGAAAGCTAAAGCTCTTTAAGAAAGGGCGGTCGCATGACCTCACGCGGCCATCTCATGGGTCGCCCAACCTCACTAGCCGCCCTTGCAAAGAAGATGAACAATAACAATGAGGGACAAAATTGGAAAACTAAAGAATTGGTGAGGATAACTTTGGGAAAAAAATTATTTAACCATAGTTTCAGCATTCTGCAAACTTTATTTCGAAAGGCTTGCCAAACACCCTAACATTTCCTCATGAGGCCATGAAGGCCAAAAGCCCCTTGAAAAGCTTAACCAAATGCACCATAAATCATGTCAGAAACCAATCATGTGAATAAGTGAAAAGATTTCGATAGAATTTAAACTTATTATTTTGTCATAATCAAGGTTTCCTAATAATTCTATGAAAAGTTCAAGAGCTTTGTCTTATAGTTATTAATTTTTTATAGTCAAGTTGCGAATTTTTATCTGTGTTTTTTAATAGACAAATTGTTACAATCACCCGAATTCTCTCTACTAGCAAATGAAATATAAAGAATATGCTCTTGTCGCTATTTAGCTAATTTACAAATACCAACAAAAATTGCAATCAAAGAATATAGGAAACTCAAATTTGTAAGTTGTCATATCGAGTTGTTGGTGCTGTAACATGGAATTAGTACATGTGGCACGACATCACGGCGCAAGAGGACCTTTCAAGAAGACTTTTTCTTGGCAAATTTAATGGCACTAAGAGTTTTTTTTCACGCCTAGCTAACCTAGCCAAGACAATTAAAAAAAAAAGAATACCATATATGTAACCCCATTAATGCCATTTCATGAAGACTTTGATTTCTACCAAACCACGTCTTGTCTTTCCCTTTTCAATTGTAGCAGTAAAATGCTTGACAAGCATTTCTTTTAAATTAATCGTTGACAAGTAATGGAGAGATTAACTTCCAAGAAGAGTTTTCCATTGAAATTTCTACAGCACTAATAATTTTCCACACTCAACTCACCCCACCGAGGCTCTTTCCATGGAGATTCAGTGATCCCAATTATTTTATTTTAAGAAGACTTTGACTTTGACCTTTAAGAGAAGGCTCGCATAATCACTTCACCCTACAGAAGGGCTATATAAGTGGAAGCACTCTCCTCTACCACCAATAAACTCGCTCACATGCTAAATTGCAGAATGGGGTGGCATCAGATACTCCGCCTCCTTTGTTTTCACTTTTTCTTACATTCCTCCCTTCAATTTGCTTTGCCCCATTGCCATCCCGACCAATGCAATGCCTTGCTCCATTTTAAGAATTCATTCGTGCTTGATATAGAGGCACCATACCCTTGTCATTGGCATCCCATTGACTCCGCTTATCAAAAGATAAACTCTGGCAAGTCTTATCCAAAGACAAATTCATGGCACAAGGGCATGGATTGTTGCTCATGGGATGGTGTCACTTGTGATGGTGCCACTGGTAACATCATTGGTCTCGATCTTACTTGCAGTTGGCTTCGTGGCACTCTCTATTCCAACAGCTCCCTCTTTCTTCTTCGCCATCTTCGGAGCCTCAACCTTTTCGGTAATAACTTTACTGGCTCTCACATTTCGTCTAATTTGAGTGCATTTACAACATTGACTCATCTGAATCTCTCTAGTTCATCCTTTTCGGGTTCCGTTCCCAGTGAAATCTCTCACCTCTCCAAGTTGGTGTCGCTTGATCTCTCTAACAATATTATTTTTGACACACACCCGATCTCTTCTCTCAGATTGGAAAATTCAATTTTCGCAATGCTTGTTCAAAATCTAACAACATTGAGAAAGCTTGTTCTTGATGAAGTAGACATGTCCATGGTTTCACCAAAGTCCTTTGCGAATTTGTCTTCTTCTTTGACATATCTAAGTATTACTGGATGTTCCTTAGGGGGGATATTTCCAGATGCCGTTTTTCGATTACCGAGCCTCATTGCTCTCTATATGGGTTTAAATCAAAACTTGTCTGGGATTCTTCCCAAATCCAATTGGACTAATCCTCTAGAGCTTTTGTCTCTCTGGGCTACAAACTTTTCAGGAGAAATACCCAATTCAATTGGGAACATGAAGAATTTAATAGTTTTAGATTTTGCGTATTGCAAATTCACAGGACACGTCCCCTTGTCAATGTTGAATCTCAACCAACTCCAAGTCTTGTGGATTGACGGGAATAGCTTTAGTGGGGTTGTAGAGTTTGAATTATTTGCAAAGCTTAAAAATCTCCGAAAGCTTATGGTTTCTCAAGAACTAAAACTAATCTACGATACACTTGAGTATACATTCCCGAAGCTTGAAGTATTGTGGTTGCATTCTTGTCACTTGACCAAGTTTCCCTATTTCTTGAATTCATTGAATAGATTAATAGACTTAGACCTCTCTTCAAATAGGATTAGTGGGGAGATTCCGATGTGGTTTTGGGGAATAAGCCATGGTACATTGAAATTGTTGGATCTTTCTAATAACCTTTTGGAGAGAGTGTTTAATAATAATTCCTCTGACAATATGCCATCATGTTTTGGTAATATAACTAATCTCAAATTTCTAAACTTGAGTAATAATAAATTGCAAGGACCATTACCACGCTTCCTAGTCAAATGCGTGAACTTATCGACACTACTTCTCAGTCATAATGAGTTCAATGATACATTCCCACATTGGCTAGAAGCATTGCAATTGTATAGCCTTGATTTGCAATCGAACAAATTTTATGGTAAGATCAACCTCACTATCCTTGGACTCTTCTTCTCTACTCTTGAAATTTTACTTATTTCCAACAACAATTTCATTGGATGGTGGCCCATACAGCCCATACAATTTTTCTCAAACACCTCATTAGCTGTTATAGATTTGTCCAATAACAAGTTCGGAGGGCCAATTCCGCTTCCATCTCCTGTCACATATTATTATTCTATTGCAAATAATACCATAACTGGAACGATCCCCTCTTTGATATGCAATGCCACTGGGCTCGCAATCATTGACTTGTCCAACAACGGCTTAACGGGTAGCTTGCCTCGGTGCTTAACAAATTTTAGCACCGATCTGTTAGTTTTGAATTTGCGAATGAATCACCTCGAGGGCACAATTCCTCAATTTTTTTCTTCAAGAAGTGGCCTCATGACTCTTGACTTGAGTCGAAATTGGTTTGAAGGCACATTGCCCCAGGTTCTTGTCAAATGTAGATATCTAGAAATTCTAGATCTCAGTCACAATCAGATAGAGGATACATTTCCAAGATGGTTGGGAACACTCCCAAAACTCAAAATTCTCATTTTAAGGTCCAACAATTTGAAGGGTCTTTTGGATATTCCCCAGAGAGCTCACCTCTTTCCCAAGTTACACATTTTGGACCTCTCCAACAACAACTTTAGCGGTCCTTTGCCAATCAACTTGATGATGAACCTTAAAGGCATGATGAATGGCGAAAATGTGCAAAACACATCATTGTATATGACACAATTTTTCGGACAGGGGACATACGAAAATTCAGTGGCCGTGATGATGAAAGGGCTAGAGGTTGAGCTAGTGAGGATCTTGACCTTGCTCACAATTATTGACTTGTCATGCAACTCTTTCCAAGGGAACATCCCCACAGTTATTGGATATCTTCACTCTCTCGTAGGGCTCAACCTTTCTCATAACCATCTTACGGGTTCCATCCCACCTATTCTAGGGAACTTGGCTAATCTTGGATGGCTTGATCTTTCTTCGAACAAGCTTAGTGGGTTGATTCCTGGAAAATTGGGAGATTTGGCTTCTCTTGGGTACTTAAACCTCTCAAAGAACCAACTTATTGGTCGAATTCCACAAGACAAGCAATTGAGCACATTTTCAAGCGACTATTTTAGTGGGAATCCGGGCTTATGTGGAACTCCATTGCCAAAAGCATGCCCTAGCGATGCTCAGTCTCCTCTACCATCCTCCTCATCAACTTTCGACTACGAAGGACATGAGAGTTGGTTCAAACAGAAAACGGTGTGGATAGGCTATGTATCGGGAATTGTAATTGGGATTTCGCTAGCATACATTGCATTTGAAACAGGAAAGCCCAAATGGCTCATGGGAGGTGTGAGAATGCTGGAGAGAAGAGCAGTCGAGTCAATGGAGAAGCCAAAGGGGAAGGCCATCAAATTTCATGGATAATGAAATTGTTTGAAGAGTTGTCTCTATAAACTAGCATTGTAAATTCAGTTAATAAAAATATCATCAAGACAGCTTAAAATGTCATTTCTCTTACGAAGGCTTGTTTTTAATGTCTTCTTTCCATATTTCTTGGTGCAATTGTACATCATTTGAATTGAGAAGATGACTAATATGATCTGTCAAGCACACAAAAAAGAAGAAGCAAAAAACATTATAAAAAAAATGAAGCAGGTGCCATTAACCTTTACAGAAATCTTTTCCATCATCCCATGTGCATAAGTGTAACTTTATATGTCCATGAACGATTAGAAGTGAAGATTGACTTTCATTTATTCAGTCAAAGTCGTTAATTGATTAATATGCCGAAGAATTATGTCTTGAAGGATCAACCCTGAAATCTGTGTATAGAATCAACTATTTTTTTCTATTCAAAGAGTAAATCTTTGGGTGTAATGTATTTAATATTATGTTTCATTAAATCACCGTGGGACATTTGTACGAATGGTGGGGGCTCGCCAACCTATGAAGTTATATGAATAGTCAAAGGTCAGCTGAATTCAGCGATCTCCATATCATAAAGTTTATGCTAAACCTTAGTCTTCAAAAAAATAAACTTATAGACAAATCTTCGGCCATGCTCTTTATGAGTGAAAACTAATTACCATAAATTTCCTTTCTTCTCAGGCCTTCTTTGGACATAGGCCTCATGCTAAGCCTAGTCCATGAGCAAGTTGGGCCTTCCACCCAATTCATTGTTTGCTCTATGGCATAATTTCGCTCTCGGGTTTTTTCCTTATTTTTTATGGTGGGACCATATATATTTTCCCATTTTTTCCTCTTTTTAATTTTGGAAGTCTCTTATTTTGCTCACATCTTGTCCTAGTATAAAGTATCTTAGCATATAATCGGTGTTGGAATTTCTCTTGCAAATTTCATTTCGGGCTAGTAGTTTTGACATGTGTGTTTGATCCGATGGAGTGATCTGTGGTCAGCTTAACTTATATTTCGAGACTAAATGTTCACATAATGATTTTTGCCAATGAAAAATTGAGATAATCAAGACAACCGAAATTATAATTTACAACAACTACCCCCGCACAAGAATTAATCCCCGATTCGAAAATACTGTAACAGAGAGATTAATTTTTATGATGTGTACCGCTAGTGTTTCAATAATTTAAATTTTGTTTATTAAATTTGCTCAATAAATATAAATGAATACGAACCATTTTAGGAGTGATGAAAGCCAAAAATACAATGATGGAGGGGACAAGGAAGGGGGAGGGGAGGGTGGTGCTCGCCCGGTAGATAGTGGGGAGGAACAGTTGGCCCCACTAAAGGCAAAAAACCCACCATTACTTGATGCGACAAATCATGGCTGAAATGGACTGATGTTGATCCTCCTCTTCTTCTTCCCTTTATTCGATATTGGAAAATCGTTTTCCCTTTTATCTTTTTTTTTTAATTTCGAGTAAAATAGACAAGGATTAAAGAATTGAAAAATCTGGCCGACCCGAACCTCCCCAACACTATTGTGTGCTGTGGACACCTTATTGTCCCAAGGTTCTCCATCAAAAGCCATGTAAAAGAAGAAGGAAAAAGAAAAAGAGAGAAAGTAAGGGAGGGGCCGGGGTGGCATTGGGTGGCTACGATTCCCGAAGATGGCGTGGGAGTATGGCGAATTCGTGGGGGATTTGTTAGGATTTTTCAGGGCACGCGATGCTCAAGACAAAAAACTGGTATTTCGACCTACCCACCCCTTCGCGTGGCTAAGTAGGCATAATGGCTTTTATCTGACTTTCGATTTCGATGAATTAGTAGGCTGGTTTTGGTGATGTGGGGGTGGGGACGAGGATGGCACGTCATGTCCCTTTCTCATCTAGATTTCGTTCCATTTGCAATGCATTATCTTTTATACCTCCACCATCACTGTTTGTCTCGTGAGTTTGCTTGGACTATGTCTACGATGTATAGCTTGCTCTGCATATTTCCACAGCAAAAATGGATCCAAGATAAGTTTGTCATTCGGCTTGAGCTTCGTCTAATTAGCTACCAACCCATTTGGACGGGGGAGGTATGATGCTTGATCCCTACCTCTTAGGCTTGAAGGGTGGCGCTAGACAGCAAAAGCTAGCACTAGCAAAAAATGAATAAATAAATAAATGGATAATGTCCAATTGGTCATTATTATTTACTCAAAAATCAAATTCATTCTACTACTGTTTTTTTCTTCTTTTCACAAAACGTTGCTCTACTTTTTTAAAAAACATAGAGCATTCCTTGAATTATACTTTTCCTTATGGAGGTCAATTTTTGCCGACATTGACTGTTGACACGAACACAATTATACACCCGTTGTGCTCTGACTTGCTCAGTTTATGTAGCACCAAATTAGCACCACATCCAACAGGCAACAATATAAGAAAAAATACAAATTGAGAGAGATATGGAAGTCCACCTTTAACAGCCTCGTTGCCAAAGGCCCGACATTATTCCCATCATGCAGGAGCGGAAGGTGAAAAAAGTTTGGACGACAGAACAGTGATAAAAGAGGCGTATTTTTACTTCAAAATTTGTGGATGTCATCTTCAGCTTCCATGTACGCGACGATGGCATGCAATTTTTCAGCAGGAGAACTGCGAAGGATGCTTTTCGGGTCATTGAGGCGGAGCTCAACTTCTTATATGATCTTTTTTATACCAAGGCTGCCATTGTTCACTGTCCATCAGGGTACTTTTACCGAGCTATCGCAGTTGGCTGCATTGTTGCTTCTTTTGCAAGTTTCCATGTCCTGAACAAGCATGGTTTTCACGATTTTGATGTACAGATTACATACGCCTTGCTCCTTGGAGCTGTTGGCCTGGAATTTGCAATCGTTGGTATGATCTTTTGCTCGAATTGGACAATTGCAAAAATAGGGGCATCTGAGAAAGATCATAGAACTTTGTTTCAAGGAAGCATCTTCATCAAGTTCCTCCTCAAATTCAAATCTGAAAGTTCGCCATTTGCATTGCATATACTAAGTGCTAGATGGTCCAAATCTGTCTCCCAGTACAATTTGATAGATTCTCGGCTGAAACGGTGGCCAAAATGGTTTGAGAAATTGATAGATCCTCGGCGGAGAAAGTGGCCAAGATTGATTGAGGAACCCCTAAGTCTCATCCCTCTAAAAGAATTGTTTGATGACTTGAAGTTTGGACGGGTAGTACCTTACGACGACAAATTAGGTGAACTGTTTTTTAATGAGCTGAAACGAAAGGCATCAATTGCACGTAATTTGCAAAGCATCACAGGGGTGTGTGCTGCTCGAGGGAAATGGGCTTTGGAGCATACTAAAACAGGGGAAGTTTGCGAAATCTTGCTTCCAACCGTCCGTGATGTCGATTATAGTGAGAGCCTTTTATTGTGGCACATTGCCACTGAACTCTGTTACAACACCGACACTGATACTAACACTGACACTGACAACGATAGAAATATAAGCTACCACAAAGAAACCAGTAAGGTCTTGTCAGATTACATGCTTTATCTCATGATCAAACAGCCTCAAATGATGTCTGCGGTGGTTGGCATTGGCCAAATAAGGTTCCAAGACACTTGTGCTGCGACGGATAGGTTTTTCGATGAAAAATTCTTTGATAAAAATAAAACGAACAAACATGCCTGCCAGTGTCTCCTTTCTGTTCCTAGAGAAGTGAAGCCAGCTAATGTGAAAGGAGACAAAAGCAAATCTGTGTTGTTTGATGCGTGTATTCTTGCAAAAGAGTTGGAGAAATTTGGGAAGACCAAATGGGTGATCCTTAGTGAAGTATGGGTGGAATTGCTAGGGTATGCTGCGATTCATTGCCGACCTTACAATCATGCTCAACAACTTAATAAAGGAGGAGAACTTGTCACCTTGGTCTGGTTATTGATGGTACATCTTGGCTTGAGCGAACAGTTCCACATAGAAGGGGGTACCCCTCATGCTCCGGTGGACTAATGAACAGTTACCACTCATACTTTGTTCACAACTTTGGTTTGTTTCTTCATGTAATAGATATGCTTGTTTGCTTTGATTGAGCATTATTGAGTGTCCTTTCCTAGAAACTCTAGTTGTTCTATATCTCTAATATCTCGCAATTCTGTATATTTCTTTGAACTAAATGAGAGAAACTCACACAAATTATAACCCGTTGCACTGGTTTGATATTCACATCGTAAGTTTAATGTTGTACCATCAAGAAAAAGTAATATTTTTAAGTGAAAATTAGAGAACATCAGTTGCTTCGTCTCGTACTTATTGTTCATATAAATGACCATACTCATTTAAACACTGAAATATCCGAGGCTGTTTAGCGGTTTTCTGGTTGAAATGGGGAAAAGTAAACCAAAACCAAGCCAAATCAATTGGTTTTTTTTTTTTTTTTTTTTTGCTCCCCAACCAAAACCAAACTGATGAACCACGGTTTGATTTCGTCCAGATTATGTTTTCCTTGAACACCCCCAAGGAAACTGTGCAAAAAGACCAGGCCGTGCTAGAATCATTTCCTTTCCTAAACTTGACCATGGACCTAGAGAACTAAATAAAACCGTGGATTGGGTTGTTAATATCCAACTTCACCCATCTCTACCTTAGGATTGGGTCTCAACTCCCCGCAGTCTCTTTTGGATGTTCTTTGCGCTGAAGTTCATTTGGGTTGTTCCTCTATATTATCTACTTGAAATAAAATGAGGACTTTTTCTATTAAAAAAAAAAGAAAAAAAAAAGAATCCCAAAAGGTCAGCTTAATCAGTTCGATTTCAATCAAGTTTAAACTGCTAGATAATTAAGTTGAGTCAGCTTGAGTTCAATTTTTGAGCCCAAGTAGCTCCTGAGCCTAATCTCATAATTAAATGTTCATTTTGTCTTCATGGCAAGACATTTAAAACATAACAAATTATCGATTATATAGTAGTCATGAAACTTGAGTGTGAGCTCAAGCTCATATTTCATAAGATAATTGACACGAGTTGGATTAAATTTACAGTCTCTGTCAATTCAGCTCAACTCCACCACAAATCAAACTTTCCACTGAGAACGTGAAGTACATGAACCGATTTCCACGTTCATAGCAGATTGCTTATTAATTGCATCATTTACCGAAGAAGCGATTCGACTGCCATTGAATTGGCGAGACGGCTAGTTGAGATGGTCCAGCTCATTGCGACGCTGTTCCAATCAGTGTCTTCTCCGACGATCGACCCCATGATTGATTCTTCAACTGGGAAGCGATGAAATTGCTCGAAGGTGGCCGCGATTCTGGACGGAATGGTTGGGGAAGGGAGGAGGAGGGGAGTGTGCAATGGACGTCTAGTGATCTCATTATTTCTCAATGGGCCCCGTATATATATATATATATGAAAATCGGAAGATTTTATTATATATATGTCGGTCAAAAAATTTAATTTCAGTAAAAATTACGATGGAAATATGAAAATCTGACATTTCACAGCCAAAAACAAAGGGTTAATACCATGAAAAACCCCAAATTAGTACATTCGTGACAAATTTATCCAAAACTATTTTTTTTTATCATAAAAAACCCCAAACTAGTACATTTGTGACAAATTTACCCCGACTGATCATAAAAAAGCCTAAATTGGTATATTTATAACAAATTTATCCCAAACTAATTTATTTGACCGAAAAAAAATCATAAACTGGTAAATTTGTGACAAATATACCCTCCGCTAAATTTGATTAATACCACAAAAAATTACAAAAATTGTAAACTGTGACAAACGGAGCGTAAAATCCAAGTTAGTATACCAATCAATTACCACATGTCATTTAACTTAATAATTTGACAATAACATTTAACGAAAATTAATAGAGGGTAAATTTGTCACAAGTATACTAGTTTAGGGTAAATTTGTCAAAGGCATTACCAGTTTTGGGTTTTTGGTGGTAAAAAAAAAATAGTTTGGGGTAAATTTGTCATAAATGTACCAATTTAAGGTTTTTCAGGATACTAACCAAAAAAAAAAAAAAGTAATATTTTCTCGGGAAAATCTCCCATGAACCCCCCCTTTTCTTTTTTACCATAGTTAAATAGTAATTTTTTTCTTTTTAAAGTTCCTTTTCCTTTCAAATCAATTCAACAGATGACAATTTCAATTTTCAATTGCTAATCTTATCTATGAAACGATAAGGCTGACACGTTTTAATAATCTTGGATCACTAAAAGAAACACATTAGATTGCCCACGTCTCCCTTGAATCAATAAGGAAGTCTAACTATGAATGTGTAAAAATAATTTTATGCTGAAGAAGGACCTAATAATAACCACTAGTTTTTATTTTCTGAGAAATTTCTATATATATATATATATATATATATATATATATATATATATATATTTTCAAAAGGAATACATTTCTAATTAATTGGCTAGATTTACTTTGGTCGACAAAAATAGGTTAGATAGTGGAGTTAAGTGGTTCTGCTTGAGAATGATTTTCCACCGGTGCATGCAAAATCTCAATTATCTCAATTCGCTAGCACTTTTCAATAGTATAAACTTTTCTTAATTTTGTCAATTGGAATCTCTCTTATTTTACCAAAAAATTAATTCTATGTCCCCTAAGTAGACCTAATTTTTTACACGTCTATTTCTAAATTTATAGATTTTATTGTATTGTTTTTCTACGGGCAAAGTGTGTGCTCTTTTCCTTGTAGAAAGAAAAATAAAATAATTTTCCCATATTATCTTCTTCTTCTTTTTTGGGGTCATGTCTATCTTATCTAATGAATGCGATTTGCTATGTTTTGCCTGGTAAGTAATGACTCCTCTGCTTTTCCTTTATTTTTTTTCTATTTATTTAATGCTAACATAACTCCTATTTCATAAATAATTCATTTTTGATGTCATAAACATGTCCATGTCATACCTCTATTGCTGCTCCACATCATGCCATTCGAAAAGTAAACGAGATAGAGGATATGTTCACCCACCAATAACCACCTTATGCTTAGAAATTTTAAAGATAACTATTTTTGGTTCAAATGAAAATTATACATTGGATTAAATAGACAAGTAGATGCCTTTCCACTTCTCTAATAAAAGGCAATAGATATCCCTCTTACCTTCTCCCTGTGCTCCATATTTATTTTTTGGTTCGGACCCACATCGTTAATGTTGTGCCAAAAAAAAAGGAAAAGAAAACAATGTGATGGACTTAGTTGTGTAATCGCATTAGATCAAAGTCCATCAGCTTGTTTGATTGGAAACACACGATATCATGATGAAGTTTGAAGTCATTGATGATTTCTTTAGGTTAATAATTCTTTGTCATTCTATTAACAAATAAGAGATGATGGTTATGTTTACACAACAAAAAAAAAATGACCAACTTTTTGTTATTTTCTACATAATATAAATTTAGTCAATGAGAGCATAGTTTAGTCATTTATGAACAAAATTATCGACAACTTTAAGAATCAACAGCTTGAAGGAATGGATAAAAAAAAGTGGAGCAATAATCTCGGGATACAATCATTAAGGAAGTAACTATCAACATAGTGGAATAAAGAAACCATTAATGTAGTGGAGTTGAAGAAGTCATTAAGATAGTAGAGTTGAAGAATCTGTCACAGGTGTATCATTAACTTTATTATGGGAGTATCGTTAAATTTGTTACAAAAGTACCAATTTAAGATTTAGTGTGATATTTACCCTAAGGATGTCCACATGGACTTGCCACGTCACCATACCACGTCACCATGTATTACAAATGAAAAATTTGTTATAAGTATATCAATTTGAGGTTTTTGGTGGTGAAAAAAATTAGTTTTTGGTACATATGTCATATGTGTATCAATTTGAGAGTTTTAATTATATTAGACCTTTCCGTAATTAATTTTGGCTTATTATTTCACGTGGCCGCTACCACCACTTGCCACCATCAACGCCGCAACTATAATAACCGATTACTAGTGCCGCAAGGCCCATCACCGCGACAAATTAGCGGAGGCAGCCACTTCCTCAAACAACTGTGAGCGAGTTATTGTCTTCTCTGCCACACTTAGTTTGTCCAAGTCGAGCACTGAGGAAAAAAATGGTTTGTAAATGGTTCTCCATCCAAATGTTTTCTAATGAATTTTGTTTTCATATTGAAAATAATACTGTGAAACCAATACACTAAAAATAAATATATAAATAAAAAGATCTGTCTAGCAGATGTGTCACTTAGGGCAATAATGTTGCTTAAGTTGCATATATTTCATATCATTGATACATTTCTGAAGCAATGAAGTAAGAGGAACTGAGTCCCCTAGGATTCATTAGAGTTTCCGACTGTAAATGACGTTGTAATGAGTGCGAAAACCGTCAGTCTGCAATATCGAGTCCTTTGGGACTCCTGCTGTGAAGATTATACTGACTGCTAAATTGATTAATGAATAACTAATTATTTGAAATGGTAACCTGAACATTTATGCTAGTTCTCAACAACGGGAAAGATAACTAAAAGCATTGAGAAATTTGAAATCCAATAGATAATACAACATGTGTTCTTATAATTTACCCACCCAAACATTCCATGCTTTGGACAGATCTAATTAACTATGAGTCTCAACCAACCATAATAATATGAAAGAACGCATCCTTTTTATAGTTGCTTCTTTGCGAGCTCGTCACAAGACAGAGTAACTCCCCTTGTGAATGGGGTTATCTTCTGGACGAAGCTGCTGCAATGAATTAGCAAGGCGTTTCTTTCACATTCTTACGCTCGAGGGAGACTCGAAGATTATTAGATCGGTTCAAGGCAAGCAACCTTAGGTAAGCAGCACACCTCTCTGCCTCTCTTTTGCTTGATCTTTTTTCTCCCTTTACAGAGTGGGGGACACCATCACTCGTAACTACTTCAACTGTAAAAGCATATTCCTTGCTCTGCAGGGGGTCCAACACCTCCCTTCTGCAAGTCAAAAGGACTGACATCAAGAGAATAATTCTACGTGAAATTTTAGCAGAAAGAAACGGAAAAAGAGAGCATCAACAATTGGTAAAGAAGGAAAAAAGAGGCTTTTGGCATTTCATCTCTTTTAAAAATACCAAAAATATTGTGGCCATGATAAGCTCTTGCCAACGTTTCCCTCCTATATCTTTCTGTGGAGTTTACATCTTTTCGTAGAGTATATGCAAGACTACCTTGAAGCGAGTAATAATATAGTTAATATCATAAGAAGATTGGACATGTCACCGGTTCTTGCAATAGAATCCAAAATAACAGGCAGAGAGGAAAGGAAACTGCCTGGAAGTGTTAACATCTGCAAAGCGAGCAAAACAATGGTATATAAATCAAAGGAAGAAGGACGTGTACTTGTAATTAGGGAAGGGCCATTTCATTTTGCCACAAAGGTTGTGTAGCTTCTTTTAGGCTTCCTTAATTTCCAATGGGCCATCAAACTCTCGGTTGACGGGTTCAGGCTGCTGCTGCAATTCTTCAGGGCCAACAAGAGGCTCCAGTAAATCTTTGAAGATCTGAACATGTACCAAGCAAATCTATTCTAAAGATGACGATGATAACAGAAGGGATAACTCAGATTAAAATAAAGGACTCATCTTATTGAAGAAAGAAACGCCCCACCTCCCAAAATCTCTTTAATTTTGAGCCAACATCATAATAGATAGCAGCTACCACAGATTTAACAATATCTGCAAGAAATTTTGGGGCTTCAACTGATCCCCCCTTTTCCTCCTCAACTGCTCTGGCAAACTCGCTAACCTGCAAAAATAACTAGAAACATCCCCATGAAAAAGAGCGATAGAGATACTACCAAGTGACGGATTGGAACTTGATCTACATCTCATTCCCAAATTATACAATCTGTACATTCACAGTTGCACATAGAGTTAAAACAGATGAATAGATTGTTGCATTTCATTGAGCCATTATACTTCCAATTTTCCAGAGAAACAAAGAACTCAAAAGCAATATTCAAAATGGAAATTTAGTGCACAAGGTGGCACTGCTTGGATGGTAATGTTCCTTCCGAAAAGTTTCCATAAGAAGGCAGTTTGAAAATCTCTCCAGAATTGCCCACCGTAGATCGCATGGAGATAGAATGGAGATCTTTTCAGCTTAACATTCTTATCATAAATGTCAAGGCGTAAAGCTTTTTTCTTCTTGTTGTAAACATTTTAAGAAAACTATTCGACATAGAAAAGGATATTTACCCTAGCACTCTGCTGAAAATGGAGAATGCAGACTTCAGGTATGTAAATGACTAGCCACTCAAGAAGGAAAAACTATATTAGGTATTGATTACACAATGTGAGGTGCTGACATTATATCCACGATTTATGAAGTGCCATTGTTCATTACACATTGATCAAATGCATACGCCATTAGTCTGGCGATTTTATCACATGTCATGTGGAATATGGTATCACCCATGTACATTTTCTTCGAAACGACATAGTTTTCCTCCAACAAAAATTCATTGCAGCCATTGCAAGGACGGCTACGGTCCATTGGCCTCACTTTTGGAAGATATGAAAATGCCATATGACCTCATTCTATGTCAGTGGCCGGAATAGAACCAATACCGCCAACATTTTTTTGAACCAATAACAAGGACCACCAAGCACATTGTGGCTACCCTCAGCACCCAGCAGCGCCAAAGTGTCCATCCAGGGGCATTGATTTTATCCATTGGTTCGACCGGCGGACCCAGCCGAAGCCTATTAAATCAAAAGAGAAAGAAAATGTATGTTTCTCTGACTGTTGGCCTCATTTTACCAACTCTTATCGCCAAATCAGCACCAAAAGCTAAAGTGTCACTTAGCAAAACACGGGAAAGTAATTCTAAACTTTGAAGCCGTTTCACCAAACTTCCACTAGTTTTTGCTGAACCCAGCCACACAAACATAAAACTCGAAGTATTTTGAGTGACCTTAGCTATATATACCGACGATAGTACTAATCTAGAACGAATCTGTTATCTGCAAATCACGTCGGTCACTACTCTCTAATCCACCAAAATTGATAAAATGCTGAATAGAACATTTTTTCATGAGTTGCGCTCGATGCAATGAGCCTCCCATTTTCCTTTCTTGCCGGGTAACCCTGAAATTCAAGCCACCCATCGGCCAACCTTGTGGTCAGATTGCGTGATGCCCAAGACACATGCGTGTTGTTACCACTGCACCAAGGCCATGTTGGTTGAACTCTAAAAGAAATTAAGGATTTTATTTCGGGACGAGTAATTGATAACACAAAACAATTGTCTGACAAACTACACTGATGACTGATGTTCTGTGGCTTGCCCCTCGAACTTTACTCACCAACAGTCCACTTAACGGACAATTAATACTTAGGAATAAATAGTACCGATATTGATACGCAACATGTAATACATCATGACACGCAATACATCGTTTCTAAAAAATTAGAGAATTCCGACACATTGAAATACATTATATATTAAATGTACATTTTTCTATATACATTATAAATTATTTTTTTTATGATTATTTTAATCAAACTAATTTGATTCAAATTCACAAAAAAATTAATAATAAAAAAGACCATAAAATAAATTTACACTAAAAACATTAATTCACAATTTTTTAATATCATTCATTATATCAATTTGATAAATTCAATTCCATTTCAATAATCCATAAAATTTAGAGGAAAAAAACAGTCAATTCACATTTTGGACTCGCCTGTTAGAACATGTCAAAAGAATAGAGAAAAAAAAAACTTGAGAATGAACAATGTGTCACTGGAAGTAAGAATCAGAAGAGAAGATAAGATTATATTTTTCTTCTTTCCCTTTTATTATTTATTATTATTCTTTGTTTTTTACATATTTACATTGTGACTCCTTATTTATTGAAATTTTTTAAAATTAACCCTATGCGTCACGTGTTGGAATTCCAAACTCACATGCTAGAATTCTGGACTCGCGTGTTGGAGAGTGCTGGGAAAGTTGACCAGGTATTGAATTTTTCAATATGAATTGTCGGAGTGTTTGATAAATCATAAAGGGATCTGGAGAGTGTCACTTCCTAACTTAGGAAGCAACTACTCATCTCATACCAAACACTCTGTAATTCACCAAAAGGGCCCAATTATTTAAAAAAGAATATCGTAACGCAAAAAGAATCAAATGTCAGTAGCACTTGCCTGGTCATTCAAGTACTGCATTTTGTGACTGAGGAAATTATACAGCTTGCAACGCAAGGCCACCTGCGCGAGCTTCTCTTTGCAGACGTTTGCCGACAGCAGCGTCGAGAGCTGTCCCTGATCGAGCTCAGGGTAAACCTGGACTAGGTGGTCACTGACCGCGAGGTTTAGGACGCGGTCGCCGACGAACGCTAGCCGCTCGTAGGATGGAGCATCCGGGATGGAGGAGTGCGTCAGGGCCTCCTCAAGCAGCTTCGGGTCCTCGAACTTGTAGCGCAGGATGGCCTCAACTTGGGAGACGGAGGGGCCCCTCTCCGGCGACAGTGAAGGGAGGGAAGTGGGAGAAAACATCTCTTCGCCTGGAATGTAGACAAGTTTCTTGATCAAGTTTGGATTTTGATGAGAGAGAGAATTTGGTGATTACGGCACATGATATGTCGACACATCATTTTTTGAAAAAATAGAGAATTCTGACACGTTGGAATATTTATATTAAATGTATATTTTTTTATATGTACATGACAAATTATTATTTTTATGATTGTTTTTAATTAATTAATTTGATTCAAATTCACAAATAAATAAATAATAATAAAAGAGCTTATAATGAATTTACACTAAAAATATTAATGCACCATTTTTTAATATCATTCATTATTTTAATTTGACAAATTCATATATTCTAATAATTCATAAAAATTAGAGGAAAAAAAAAGCAGTTTATATTTTGGACTTGCATAACAAAGCATGTTGGAAGAGAAACGAAAAAATGGACTTCGGAGGTGAATTGTGCGTCACAGGAAATGAGTCAAAAGAGAATAAAAAAAATTAGATTTTTCTTTCTTTCCCATTTATTATTTTTATTATTTTTACATATTTATATTTTAACCCTTTATTTATTGAAAATTTTTAAAGACTTGTGCATGATGAAAACACATGTCGGAATTCTGAATTTGCATGTTGGAATTCCAAACTTGCGTATCAAAAAGCGTTAAGAGAGTTGATTAGGCATCAGATTTTCCGACACCTGTTCACCAAGTGTCAAAGAGCATTGGACATGTGTCGAAGAGTGTTAAACATGTGTCGAATACGATACGAAAGCTCTAAGAGAATATCAATACTCTCTAAATTACCACTAATCACATGCAATTACGTGATAAAATTGAAAAATAGATCCTAAAAATTTAAGAATCGAGATATCATGTAATGAAGTCTTTAAGTTGTTTGATAATAGATGAAAATTTCTTAGTTTCTCTCCAATATAAAAAATATTACTGGAAGGTTGTAACAGCTATCATCAGTAACATTTTACTTTTCAATTGAATAGTTTATGACTTAACCAATTAAGTAAGCTTGCCTTTATTTATTGCGTTTGATTTCTCTATTGAAATAACCAATTAAGTTATGTATAATTAGAAGTTAGGAAATGAGCTGAAAATTTTGATTTTCAGCTCTTAATTAATGTGGTTGTCATATACACTCTGACTTATCAATCTGAGGCCCGCGACTTGGTCAACAATGACAGTGCATTTGGTACCGCTTTTTCAAGGGGTTTTTGGTCTCTAAATGCCCTTGGGGAAATGACAGATTTTTCCAAGAAGTTTTCAGCTAAATATTGAGCTTGGGAAAACTGAAAGCCCAACGCTGGTCCCTACTAGCATTGGGCTTTCAACATTTGACCAAATGCTGAAATTAATTTTTTCTTTCAAAACTACCCTTGTCAATTATTAAAATTTTTGATTATCCCTCATTATATATATATAAATAAGAGGATCAAACCCTTTACTGAACTAATGGAGGGATACAGTCATCGACAAGCCAGATTTGGCATCGCGGCCATCGATTGAGGTCACTTGACCTTGGGTGACTCTTGATAAGGGTTGCTCAACCCAAGTGCGTGCAACCCAGGTAGCCACCCTTGCCTAGGTCCCGCAAGGGTGACATAAGGTCACGCAACCCTCATCGGAGTTCTCCCAAGGCCAAGTGACCTCAACTAATGGCTGTCAGCACTAAGTGTGGCTTGTCGATGGCTATAGCCCTTCATTAGTTCCAACAAAGGGTTTGGGTCCTTCTTTAATAAAATAAAAAAAAAAGATAGAAAAAAAATACTCAAGGCCCATTGCAAATGTCTTTTTGCCAAATACAACATGAACTCAAAGTTCATTTGCAAAGAATTTTAACCAAACACAATTTGCATTTTACAAATATCTTTGGCTTTCAACATTTGCATTGCAATCAAAGTCTATTGCAAAACTGAACCAAAAACATCCTAAGGCCTTTAATGGAGGTAGACAAAAAGAGAATGAGAGAGAGAGAGAAGACAAGGGCAATGGTGATGGGGATTGAATAGGCAGGAATGGTAGTTTTCTTTTCTTTTTCTTTTTCTTAGGCAGGAATGGTAGTTGAAGGAGGATTTTTTTTTTTTTTTAAATATGCATATAGAGAGAAGCAAATAGAGGATTGTGTGACGTCGTCCACATCAATGAATCTCAACCAACCATAATAATATGAAAGAACGCATCCTTTTATAGTTGCTTCTTTGCAAGCTCATCACAAGAATGAGAAAGCAAGACATGGACTTATTGACTCTATGGGGTTATCTTATGGACGAAGCTGCTGCAAAGAAATAGCAAAGCGTTTCTCTTCACATTCTTACGCTCGAGGGAGACTCAAAGATTATTAGATTGGTTCAAGGCAAGCAACACTAGGTAAGCAGCTCACCTCTCTGCCTCTTTTGTGCTTGGTCGTTCAAGACGATCAACATTCGGTAAGCAGCACACTTCTCCGCCTTTTTTTTGCTTGATCTTTTTTCTCCCTTTACAGAGTAGGGGACACCATCGCCCGTAACTATTTCAACTGTACAAACATATTGCTGGGGGTCCGACACCACCGTTCTGCAAGTCAAGAGGACTGACATCAAGAGAATAATTCTACGTGAAATTTCAGCAGAAAGAAACAGAAAAAGAGAGCACCAACAATTGGTGAAGAAGGAAAAAATAGGCACTTGGCATTTCATCTCTTTTGAAAAATACCAAAAATAATGTGGCCATGATGAGCTCTTACTAGCTTTATCACTCATGTATCTTTTCGTAGAGCATATGCAAGACTACCTTGAAGCAAGTAATAATTTAGTTAATATCAAAGACGATTGGCCATATCACTGATTCTTGCAATAAAAATCCAAAATAACAAGCAGAGAGGAAAGGAAACTGCCTGGAAGTGTTAACATCAGCAAAGCGAGCAAAACAATGGTGAATAAATCAAATGAAGAAGGAAGTGTACTCGTAATTAGGTTTGTGCCATTTCTTTTGGACACAAAGCTTGTCTAGCTCCAGTTTGGCTTTCTCAATTTCCAACGGGCCATCAAACCCATGGTTGACAGATTCAGGGCCAACAATAGGCCCCAGTAAACCTTTGAAGATCTGAACATGTGCCAAACAAATCTGTTCTAAAAACGACAATGATATTGAAAGGGATAACTTGAAGATTAAAATAAAGGCATCATCTTATTGAAGAAAGAAATGCCCTGCCTTCCAAAATCTCTTTAAATTAGAGCCAACATCGTAATAGATAGCAGCTGCCACAGATTCTACAATATCTGCAAGAAAATCTGGGGCTTTAACTGATCCCCCATCTTCCTCCTCAACTGCTCTAGCAAACTCGCTAACCTGCAAAATAACTGGAAACATCCCATTGAAAAAGAGTGATAGAGATACTACCAAGTAACAGATAAAAACTCAATCTACATCTCATTCCCATATTATACAATTTGTACATTCACAATTGCACATAGAGTTAAAACAGATAAATAGATTGTTGCATTTCATTGAGCCATTATACTTCCAACTTTCCAGAGAAACAAAGAATTCGCAAGCAATATACCAACCACAGAAATTTAGTACACAAGGTGGGACTGCTTTGGATGGTAACGTTGCTTCTGAAAAGTTCCATAAGGAGGCAGTTTGAAAATCTCTAGAGAATCGCACACCGTAGATCGCGTAGAGATAGAATGGAGATCTTTTCAGCTTAACATTCTTATCATAAATATCAAGGTGCAAAGCTTTTTTCTTCTTCTTGTAAACATTTAAGAAAAAATGGAGAATGCAGACTTCAGGTATGTAAATGACTAGCCACTAGAGAAGGAAAAACTATATTAGGTATTGATTACACAATGTGAGGTGCTGACATTATATCCACAATTTATGAAGTGCCATTGTTCATTACACATTGATCAAATGCATACTCCATTAGTTGGCGATATCATCGCATGTCATGTGGAATGTGGTATCATCCTTATACATTTTCTTCAAAACGACATAGTTTTCCTAGAACAAAAATTCATTGCAGCCACAGCAGGAACGGCTACAGTCCATTGGCATCACTTTCGGAAGATATGAAAATGCCATATGATCTCAATCTATGTTAGTGGCCGGAATAGAACCAATACCACCAACATTTTTTTTGAACCAATAACAAGGACCCCCAAGCACATTGTGGCTACCCTCACCACCCAGCAGCCTCAAAGTGGCCATCCGGGGCCATTGATTTTATCCATTGTTTCGACCGGCGGACCCAGCCGAAGCCTATTAAATCAGAAGAGAAAGTGTATGCTTCTGAGAATCGAACATACATAGATAGCTGAGTGTTGGCCTCATTTTACCCAAGTCTTATCGCCAAATCCGTACCAAAAGCTAAAAGTATCACTTAGCAAAACACAGCGGAAAACAATTATCTGACAAAACTACACCGATGACTGATGCCTGGTTGCTTGCCCCTCGAACTTTACTCACCGACAGTCGACTCCACAGACAATTAATACTCGGGAAGCAACTGCTCATCTCAGACCACTGTAATTCACCGAACAGGGCCCAATTTTTTTTAAAAAGAAAATCGGAACAGGAACACAAAAAGAATCAAAATTCTGAGAAGCATTTGCCTGGTCATCCGAGTTCGGCATTTTGTGCCTGAGGAACGGATAAAGCCCGCGCCGCAAGGCCACCCGCGCGAGGTTCTCGTTGCTGACGTTCGCCTTCATCAGGTCCGTGAGCTCTCCCTCATTTAGGTCGGGGTTCTCCTGGAACAGGTAGTCGCCGACCACGAGGTTTACGACGCGGTCGCCGAGGAACTCGAGCCGCTCGTAGTTTGGAGTGTACTGGACGGAGGGGTGCGTCAGGGCCTCCTCGAGCAGCTTCGGGTTCTTGAACTTGTATTTCAGGATGGCCTCGACGTCGGAGATCGAGGAGCTCCTCTCCGGCGGCGGCGAAGGGAGGGAAGCGGGAAAAGACATCTCTGTCTGTAATCTAGACAAGTTTCTTGATCACGCTTGGATTTTGACTACAGAGAGAGAGAGAGAGAGAGAGAGAGAGGGAGGGAGAGAGAGAGCGTTTGGTGAGCAAGTCGTTTATTTTTACCGCTAACCACGCGCAATTATGTGATAAGGTAGGACCCCATGATCGGAGTCGATGCAAAGCGCACATCGCGCCATTATTTTCAAAAATTACCGACCATCCCCCACACCATTCTCAATTGGGTGAAAAAGAAGGAAAAATAGCCTCTCTCCTTTTTGAGACAAAAAGAGAAAATATTAGGTGGACGGCCATGCCAAGTCACCATCACCATATGCTAGCCCAATCAAAAAGAGACATGTGTCAATTAGGTGTGACTATTTTTTAGTGAAATTTTTGCCTTCCATCTCGCTTCATTAATTATTATGTCTTTCTCTTGATAGACTCTCTATGGTATTCACCTTACGATGAGAATGAAGCTTCCTAATAAGCATGGCCCTATAGTAAGTATTGCTGCGAGTGCCGGATGACCAACACCCCATCAAAAGTGCTGGGGAGTTGGGCATGTCTCAAATATGCCTACTAAATAAACCATGCCCTTCTCATTGAGCTAAAGCTCCTTCCTCATTTGCTCAGCTTGCTGATCATCCCCTTGAACTATGATCTCCGATAGCATCCTCTCTTCCGCCACTATCATCTTTACCTTAATTAGCTCCTTCCTCGATGCCCACTTCCATATCAAGGGTTCAGCATATGCACACGTGATTTCCATTCTTCAGAAATGAGGAACACTATAACTCAAAACTCTTCAAGGAAAAACGATCTTCAATTATGCTAAGGGCCTCAAAGCAATGATCCAAAACCAGTTGTTACCAATGGTTAGAAACAGTTATTGTAAGAACAAGGCCAATGCTAGCAAGGCTAATGCAGAGAATGTCAGCAATGCCACTTTCCCTTCGCTCAAAGTCATTATCTCTTCAAACCTTCGAACAAAAGCACGAAGCAAAATTAACTACCAACCCTTTTAGAACAGAGCATCATGCTTAGGTTTGTTTTCATTTGTGATAACAATGGTGGCAAAAACTCATAAAGGACTTGTCCCCCGCCCCCCCCCCCCCCCCCCCCTCCTGTACTAAACCCACCGCCACCAAAGAGAAAAGAAAAAGAAGAGATGAATGTTCATGAACCAAAGTAAGTAAGGCATAGTGAATTGGTCAATGCAAATAGGGGAAAACAAAGGAAGGACTTCGGAGGAATAGTGAAGAAGGCATATGAGATGGTCTCTCCTCTGTTCGGTGACCACAAAGTTGTTGCATGTGAAGGACCAACGACATGATTCGCTGCCTTCCTCTCTTCTCTTTTACCTAGAATGTCCTCTGCACAATTTGCATCACATAACCAAACTACCCTGCTTCACATACCAATTAAGCCAATCAAAACCCTCCAACATGAATGTGAACAGACTCAAAATTCAACCAAGAACCGAATGAAAAATGCTTTTAAGCCCGAGACATGGGGGAGACATGGGGCAAATCGAAGTTGTTACTGTTAGGTTTTTGGCCAACATTGGATTTTTCATTTCAAAGTAATTGCTTTTATATCGGTTTTGAATAATTTATCCTTGTCATCTCTCCCCTCTTCAAGCTTTATATTTCCACCTTCTCTCTGATCCTACGTGGACTTCATTATCGAAAATATTTTACAACTTAAGTGTTAGTGTATCTTTGATTGGCATAAATTCAGAGACTTTTCTTATTTGTGACGGGTGAATCCAAGGTACTTGAGTTCATTATTCATGAGCCAATGACCCATTTCAATTTGAATGTCGATAATAGAATATCTGTAGTTAAAAGGTTTCCCTAGCGTGCCGTACAAATGAGACATGTAACAAGTTTCGAAACATGCCAATCAATGTTTTAAGGATGAGATCTTTTTGGACATTAATTAGAACAAGAATTGCTGGAATATGAAAATTTACTTAGAGATGGAGAAAACAAGAAAAGAAATTCCTTACCTTCTCGATGAAGCAAAATTACTTGGCTAACAGATAAATATTTTTTATAATAGTCTTGAGATCCCTTACATACATATCTACGTGTAGATAGAGCACTAAGATACATATGTGAGTATAGAATCCACAATCTTATAATAAAAGTGACATAGAATCCACAATCTTATAATAAAAAAAATATTATTTTTCTCGATATAGAGTTTTAAAATCTTTCCCAAGATAAGTAAAATTTATAAGGAAAATTGTTTTAAAAGTTTCAATCTCTATACAAATACTACATTATAATGTGATGTTTTATATGTAAAGTGGATAGACTAAGTACACCAATAATGGGACACAAAATTATTTTCTTTTTCAAGAAAACTTTGAGAGAATCAAAATATGAACCGAGTCATAAACATCATGTGTATTTGACAATATTTAAAGTAATAAACAGTAAAATAACTCCTTCAGAATGATATACTATAAACACTTATAAATTTAAGTAAAGTTGACTATAGTAAGAATAACATGTAACGCGTAGAAAAAAAATCATACAAAATTTTATGTATAATAGTAGTGGAGAAAAATTGACTTTATGAGTAAGCGCAACAATAGGATAATTGTTCAAAAAGTTCTAAATTTATTATGATGACCATTTCAATTCGAAACCTTTTAATGATTTGCCAATTTAGTCATAAACCTACTTTGTTTATAATTGGTTGGATTGACTATTTTGGTAAATCATCAAAAGATTTAATAATAAATTAACAAAACATTAAAAAAAAATTGGACTAAATTGCACGATCGAAAAGTTTTGGACTATATTGGCAAATTATCAAAATGTTCATAATTAAATTGGCACAATTAAAATATTTAGGACTGAATCAGCCGCTACACAATAGATTCAAAACTTTTTGAACAACTTTTTCACATAACTATGCATGAGGAATAAGTTTATTTTTGGTAAAATTGGACACACACGATATTTCATAAGTCTAAAACAAATTTATTTAAGGAATAAGTGCATTGAAAGTCCTACATCTTGTCACTAAAATATAATTAAATTTTAAAACTAGAAATGAGTGCAATTTAGTTATATAATTTATCAAATTAGTGTAATCGAGTCATTTAGTTAACTTCGTTCTAATAGGTTGATGGAAAATGCTGACGTGGCTTTTTTTATGTATTATTTTTTTTCTATTTTACGTGGCAATGACATGATTAAAACAAAAGAAGTTTTGATCCGAATATGATTTTTAATATAAATTTTATTTAAATTAAATTAGAAAATAAGTTACATTATTTTTTTTTGGGAAAATTTCAATTAAGGGCCTAAAGTGGAACCATTTTTCTCAAAAAAGAGCCCAAAATGGATATTGTCTCAAACAAAAACCTGAAGTGACCAACTTAGTTTCAAATAAGGGCCTCAACTTAAAAGTCAACCAAATATTATTTGCATCTAGGGGTATTTTTGTCTAAAGACATTTTTTTCCTTCTTTTCTTAATTTATTTTCTCATTCTCTTTCTTTTCTTCATCATCATCGAGCCTTCACCTTTTTCACTCTTTAGATTGCGTTCTCCAAAGTCCATCTCTAACTTCCTTGCTGAATTAGCCATCAATGCCCTCAAGCTCATTTGTCATTGCCCTCAACAGCAATTCCAATACCTTTGTTGAAAGATGGAGGTCAATCTAAGCCCTAGATCAAGCACGAGTGAACCAAGATGTGACGCTCAGCTCGATTCAATCCCCACATCTTGTGGTCATGGTCAAGCACGAAGCATGATGAGATGTAAGCCATTAGCGTGCTGCCCTAGTTGTCGTCGATGCTTGAATTCAAATCGGTGCTCACACAAGCTATGATCGATCTTAGCGAGGAGAAGCCAGATTGAGGTGCCTAAGCCAAATTTATTAGAGGTTTTTGAGGAATCTCTGTGATACTCATGTGCATTGATTTGTTCAGTGAAATACGTGGTTTTGGGAATTTCTGAGCGATTTTGCACCTTTTTCATCTTGTTATTCTCTCTCAAATCTTTGTAGATAATATTTCAGAGTCAAAGAGACAAATTTGTTTGAACATGTGTAAACCAGAGTCATTTGTTTTTTAGATTGAGTGATGTCTGATTGGAATCGCCACCAAAGGCGAGTATCTTCAATCACGGGCTATGTAGCACAGACACTCTCCGGAACCCTTCGTGTCGTGTCCGACACTCCGACATGCTCCGACATGTCCCAACACGCTTCGACACGCAGTCAACGAGTGTTGAAAAATCCAACACGTGGTCAACTCTCTGACACGCTCTGACACACAAGTCCAGAATTCCGACATGCACAGGGTCAATTTTAAAAATTTATAATACTTGAGGGGTCAGAATATAAATATATACAAAAGAAGTAATAAATGAAGTAATAAAATTGCTATAGATATACACGCACGGGGTCAATTTTTTTTTTTAAGTTTTTTTTTAGATTTTTTTTAAAAGTCTTTTACTATGAAAGAAGTAATAAAAAATGCTATATATGATAAATAAATAAATTTAAAAATATCATTTCAGCATTTTTCTTTAAACAATGTTTTTTTCCTCTAAGTTTTGTGTATTATTGTAACAAATTAAAATAATGAATGATATTATTTAATATTTTTCGTGTAAATTAATTATAGGCTATTATTATTATTTATTTATGTATTTATATATAAAAATATATTTAATATATAACGTGTCGAAACGTGTCGGAATTCTCTATTTTTAATAAATAACGTGTCGGCGTGTCATCTCGTGTCGTGTCGCGTATCCGTGTCGGTGCTACATAGACACAGGTCAGAATGATTCAGTAGCCTTTGAAAATAACCAGCATGCACAACGCAATTGGACCCTCTCAAGAAGGCACATATTTCACCTCAATGCAAGTTGGGTCTATGAATGTTATGAATAATCCAACCCGAACCCAATAAAACATTCCCAAGAAGCTATGAGTGAAAGTTATCATGGCATAGGCAATTTCATTGGCGGGGAGAGCATGAAACTGTTACTTTAATTTCCATAATAAGTTTTTACAAGCAAATTGAATAAAAACAAAACCCACTTATGGATATTTCTTGATTCTCAAGTTCATTATCGTCATCGGAGAAGATGAGTGGTGGTGAATAACTTAAAAACCAGCTTGTGCCGAAATCGATGAGTTCTTGGTTGAGGATGCAAAATTGCATAATGTAGAGCATGCGCTTTGAAGTTTGTTGATGGGGAGGCCGCAGAACTGAAGCACGCAATTTGCAGTTTTGCAAAACTGCATAACTTCTCAAATATCTTTTCATTTTCTTCTTTTCTTAAATTGTTCAAATTGTTTTGCACCTGTGCAAGCTCGTGCATCAGGAGTTTGATGCATTTGTCAAGGAGGTGAGCAAGATGAAAAAAAGAAAGAAAAGAAAAACAAAAAGGAAAAAGAAAAAAAGTCTTTAGACAAAAATACCCCTAGTTGCAAATAAGATTTGAATGGCTTTCAAGTTGAAATCCATATTTGAGACTAAATCAATCACTTCGAGCCCTTACTTGATACAATATTCACTTTAAGTCATTTTTTGAGAAAACGGTTCCACTTCAGGCCCTTAATTGAAATTTTCTCTTTCTTTAAAAAAAAAGGAGGAGACTTGAGAAGCCAGCAAGGGCATGCACGACCGGCCGGCGTCTACTCGGAAACCAAACCAGCCCACCTAGAAAACAAGTCTAGGAATTGGTTACCATTGAAATTGGTCTAAAACCAGTTCCCATTAAAACTGGTTTGAGAACTAGCTCCTAAAATTCGGAACCGGTCGAACTGGTTTGATTCCCAATTCCTAGTAAATACCCATTCGAGAACTAGATCAGGATTGGCTCTCCTCATTTGTTGTTCCTTTTCCTCGCTCGTTTCCCTCCCTTGCCGGCTCATGGTTGCACCATCCATCACCGGCTAACAACCGCATTGTCTATCACTTAAAGTTTTTGCTTTGCTTTATAATGTTTGTTTATAATAATTAGCCTCGTGAATTCTTAGTTTTTTGTTTAGTCAAAAAGTTCATAAACTATTGATAACATGTGTTTAATGTTTCAATATATATTATTTTCTCGTACATTAATGTAAAATTCAAAACTGTATATGATATCAAGCAATTACAAAATAGGTTCTAGTATAAATAAGGTTGACTTTAGAACTAGACTAGAAAAACAATGTGGTTCCAAAATGGGGTCAAGTGCAAACAGAGTTGGATATAGGGTCTAAAAAGGGGAACAGATTATGATACGGTCAGGTACATGATCCAAATCTAGAACCTATCCATCTTGGATCCAATCACCCCTAGTCGTTGCCACCCACCATCGCCAATAGCAACCTTTGCTTGCAGCCAATGAAGATTGTCAACCACTAATCAGGGCTTGGCCACCCTCACCAACCATACCCCACCCTTGCCGGTCCTTTTTGGCGAAGGTGAGGCAACGGCGATGAGGGATGCAAGCTCTCATAGCCTAGTTCCTCATGTCCATTTCTTTTTTCTTTCTTTCCTTCTTTTTTAATTAAACTTATTTTTTAAATTTGATTTAAATAAAATTTATATAAAAATCAAATTTGAACCAAAACCATTTCCTTTATGTTTCATATTTTAACCAAGTCATTGCCACATGGAAGAAAGAAAAAATATTTAAAAAAGTCATCCATATTTTCTTTTAGTCAAGTTAGATGAAATTAGCTGAATGACTCGAGTGCATTAATTTAATAGATTTTAGGATTTCCAATACATTTGTCCCTCTTTTAAAAGACCAACAAACCTGCAATACTATATTACCTCACACAATTTCTCAGTGATATTTTCTTCAATTATTGTCATTGAATTAGATATCAGATTTCTATATAAATTGAATATGACAAGTGTAAACATAAATTCAGTCAAAACTATGAAATAAGAATCCAGTGGGAAGTTTGGCCAAATGCACTAGTGATTTTCTGTTTGCTACTTTAGTTCAATAAAATTTCAAAACCAACATACATAACTTATTGAAGATTATGTCTCATGTCTAATATGTCTTATTACAAGTTTCTCACAAGCAAAAGCAAAACTAAAAGAGCAGGTGTCACATCTTAGAGTTGAAGCCTTTTTTCGTTCTGGGAAAGGCTACGATTGGCTTCGGTCAGAAAAGAAGCCAGAACCAACACGACAAGCAAACGAAAATACCCGAGAGAAACCAGCATGAGGTCGAATCATGAGTGGCCAAGCAGCTTTTTGATTCCTTCTTTAAGTACAAGCACTTAATTTCATTCGCTCAAATCCCCAAAAAAAAAACATAAGTAGCCTCATCTCTGTTCATTTACAATGAAACCACCTTTAGAAAAGCCCAAAGAACTCCCAAAGCTTGTAGCTTACCCTATCCGGGACAAAGCTAAAATCTAAAACGGAGCTGAATGCAGATGATAAATCATTCCTATACTTGATGTTACTGGACCAAGCGTCTGAATGCTAAACTTCTGTAAAAATGTGCACCACTTAACTTTTTTAGTTCACAGCATGTGATCGAAACCTCCGCCAGCCTGAAGCCCGGGCACACGGTTCACAGCTACAATATTAAGTAATTGTTGAAGCCACCGCCTAGTTGTTGGATCTTCCTGCAGCAAGATAACCATGAGATACATTGGAATATGCCTTCGACTAACAAATAAGATGAAAATAAGGATGTCACAGCAGTTCATCAGTTGGTCTACAAACAGGTAACAATAACAAACATTGTAAAAATACAGCATCTTCAAAGGCAACGGCACTGGTTAAGCACTTAGCAGCTGACACCACAATACAAACTTCCATCAATGCGCATATATAGAAAGGTATCTTAAGATATGCAATTGGCGAAACAGAGACCAACAGTAATCAGGCCATGAAACCAAAATAATTAAAAACGCATACAAGCTAACATAGAGGACATCCAAATGGGGTAACACTAGCTTCCGGAGTTCACTTAATGAAGAAAAACTGACTGATGTACGAATTATTTTCCCATTCTTCGGAAGAAAAAGTGGACATGGCTAAAAGCACTTACACGAAGACAAGAATTAAATGTGCCATCCCTTAACATTTCGGGAAGGCAACCTCTCAATGCATCGCAAGCCCTGAAAAGGAACAGAAAGACATTTTCTGTCAACCAAACAAATACTTAAGCCATTAGACGATAACTACTTAAAGATGAATGCCCCAAATAGACAACCTTGGATTATCTGCTAAACGCAAATAACAACGAATAATGTGCTTCAGCAGCCGCGATGAAGGTTGTTCAGCAAGTGCTCCAACCATGTGATTCAAAACCCGGCCTACGGCATAGAACCGCTCTGCTGTTGTGCAAATATAGTCCAAGCCCAAGTCATCCAACAAAATCTTCTGAACAATAAATGTTGCCACCTGCAGGAACAGAAAATAAACATTATAGCTTTGCAATCCCCTTTCAGGAGAAAAATCAAATGATGAAGTTCATGACAACTTCAGACAAGTACCTTCTTTTATCGGCAAAGTAACACGAAAATTCAAATCAGATAGACAAACTATGTTGTCACTCTATGGTATTTCAGTTCAAGAAGTTTCTCGGATAACAAAATCATTTGAGCAACAATCCAGAATTTCCAGACACATTCCTTAAGCAGACACCAACTCGACGATGGTGACAAAATCCATTCAAGTAATCTTATATACCAGATGCTTAAGTTCAGCATAAAGAGGTATTAAGGGCATTCGCAATGCATGAGGATATCACTTCAAGATCTAAATCAACAGATACAAGCTTCATCATATAACCCTAGCTCACAGGAATCAAACTCAATCAAAGGAGGACACTACTATAAAATCAAGCGAGTCTAATAATGCCCAAGACTTGTTCCTATGCTTTCAATGGGGAAGGCACTTATGGACTTTTTATCTACAAAAAGAACTCTTCTTTTATGTTGCGCAAAAAGTAGAGCAACTGGGTGACCAATTATTGCTGAACTTATCGCACCAAGCAGAAAAAAAGGCCATGACCCTGATGTAATTCAAAAATCGGAATAAAATTCTAAAGTAAGACAGCTTATGGATTGAAATACTGCTTTATGTAAACATATATCCAATTAGAAAAGAAGAAACTTAACCGTCTTTGACAATTCACTGCCCATCTCCATGGTTCGAAGGCACAGTGGTATAATTTCTGTCGAGAGAAGAAAACTAATAACTTCAGTGTCATCAACCTGTTAAAAGAAAATTTACAATTAAATAAGTTCTCAGACATCCAGTGAAATGGAAAGAATTTCAGAGTTATAGCTTACAAGGTATTAGTGGTCAAAGTCAAGGATCAAGTATATAATTACATGCATATGCAGAAATGCAAAGTCAATGTACTGAGATATGAAAGTGATAGTATGTTGGTCCGATTCAAGTACCTTAACCAGGGCACCGATGACACCAAGACTAGTCAGTCTCAAATACTCAAATGGCCTCGTCTTGCTCCCCGTATTGAGGAAAGGATACAAGTATAGAGGTATATGGGCTAGAAGATGCAATAAGAAAAGTATCAATTGAAAGGAATTTTTATTTGTAAGAAGTACAATAAAACAAGCTTCATGACTTTAAACTGAAAGAAAGAAACAACATTATAATAATATGCCATCAATCACAGACAAAGCAATTTATAGGAACTTGATGATAAGGTAATTATTGTCAAAATGACAAGTTATTAGGATCAACCATATCATAACAAATGTTCAATCCCTGCTGATGGAAACCATGTCACACGACACCATCAAAGTTCCTCAAGGCTATCATCTTTTATAGATTTTAACGTTTTCATCAAGTAACCGTTTACTACAACCAAATTTCCAGCTACACGTTTTGACACAGTCATCGAAGTGATTATTAAAGCAACTTCCTAGCTTGTTTGTATTCTATATCCAATGATAGGCGGAAACATGGTTCTGGTCAAGGTATAGATCCTAAACCACATCTGATTGGAAACTCTAAGAATCACATTTGAACTTGAGACTTTCTATAAATCCATAATTTGGTTAATCCTGATAATCATACAACTATTACGGTGTGATAAAAATCGTTCTCCAAAACTTGTATGCTTCAGAGATAATTTTAGGTGATTTCTGATAATGAAACTTCACAAGAGAAAAAATTTATGCTTTATTAAACAATGTTTCAATGAAGATAGCCTTTTAAGATGATCTAGAATATTACCTTTGAGGAACAACATTCTTGTGTCAGGGTGAGAGGCTACACACTGTACAACATAAAAGACAGAACTCATCATTATCAGTGTTGGGGTAGACAAAGGAAGAATAGACAGAAATTGCATGAAAACACTCAAAAGAAAAGCTAAATGGCTTCACAAAATGCATATGCACTTTCTTCTATAAAATCCTTACAAGTCTCACAAAAGAAATGTAAGGCAAAATTACCAAAAGAAAGAGGAACTAAAGTCATAAGCAAAAACAACATTCTGAGCAGTAGTTGCCATATCATCACTGACTAGGACTGAGGACAATGTTATAAATAGAAGAGAAAACATTGGTATAAATTCTTCAATGAACTCTGACAAACTTCTATTGAAATGTTGGAGTGAGGGCTGAGGACTTTAAAAAATGATGACCCACCCACATGATGGTAAAGTCACATGAAGATTCAATAACCAAAAGAGGATATGAAATTTACCTGAAGAAGGGCAAGAGCGTTGCAGACTCGATTTGATTGTGCGGGAGTTAAATTTGGTGGCGATAGGACAGGGTATATGAAGATTATCTCCTGAATGGATGACAAATTAAACATAAGCACATGAAAAAAATGTAAAAATAAGCAATGGTAGATCATAACAGCAATAAGGGAAGCCTATTAAACATATAAAATGAAGTGCAGAAGTTCCTCATATTGAGATGAACAAAAATATAATATTCACCAAAGGAAGGAGTCTGATATCTTCTACTGATAGGGCGCTCAGGTAAATGACAAGGACAATATTAAAAGATCGAGATCTTGAAATACAAGATATGCACAAGATACAAATTGTCCTAAGGCTTCATGTTTTGCATAAAACCCAAGTTGTACCTGCAAAAGTGCTGCAATGGTACCAATGGAGTTCCAAAGTAGGGGAGCCAAATCTTGAAAGAGTTCTCTTTTCTACAAAACGTAACAATAAACAAAGATGTGTCAGCCATACCTGCATGAGTGCAGCAATAACAATATGCACAAACTAAAACAACCAAAAAGTAGCCAGTTCTCGAAACCAGTTCATTGTTCAATGAAATGAAACCAAACACTGACAGACACTCATAATACAGCAATTCAATTGTAGGAAGGCAATTCAAAGTGCTCTGCTTTTTAAATGATAATAAGGAAACCACCAGCCCTACTACTACCTTGAAGAGTGTTCTCGCTAAGTTGGATCAGCTGCGTGAATTCTCTCATGCCATTGCACCTACTTCACACCGTGTCTTTGCAAGGCCCACATACTCGTGATCATCCTCCATACATTCGTTCATAGTCTTTTGACATGTTACCCTAGTCTACTATTAAGTCGAAGTCTCATTATAACCTTAAAGCATAGTCTCTGCTTCTTTGGTGTGACCAGCGAGTTGTGGAGAGCATAGCACAAAGAGCTCCATTTCACCATTTCTGACCTATTCCAATCGCATTAAACAAAATGCAATAGCAACAGAACGAGCCACATGCAAGTCTAAGGACCTCAACTTGGACCTTCCACCACACTAAATCAGCCCAAAATTTACCGACCCACCTCAGATAAAATCATCGTCGTTCAAAGCAAATTCAGAATTCACACCAAAACCCTAACTCATCATACCATTTCACGAGGATATCTGTTAAAAATCGCTCCTTTCCCGCACACACACGCACTCCAGCAATATCAAATGACCTACTAAGAAAAAACCACTATCCAACGACATGGCGCGACACGGAAATGGAAAACAAAGCAATCCAATAGACTTGATAAGCAGCCCCTTCGTCTAGTTTACCTTGGAGAGCTCGAGCAGCGCGTTTTCTCTGAGATCGGGGTTACAGAGGTCGAGGACCAGCTGCTCCGCCGACGCCATTTTCCGGTCCTTGCTCGCCGGAGGGCCGGCGGCGCCCGGGGCCGTCGCGGCCGGCCCCGCCCCGAACGGCGCGTTCATGGACAGCGATTGGGGCAGATTCGGCATGGACATCTTGCTGCGTTAGCAGACAGGATTTGTCGATAGTACGATGTTCGCGAAATTGGATCGAAAATTGGGGGAATTATAGAGGAGTGACAACCTGCAATGAAACGACGTGTCGTTTCCACGGGGCAGTCGGTTCGCAAAGTGTAACAAAAATTCATTCAGTTAAAATGATGCTCAAATGATCTAATCCTTCGCTTAATTAAAGCGTACAAGCTTTGGTAAGTACAGTATTTGTACTTTGAACATTAGTACACTCCAATCATATTGTAAAATACTCGAACATGTGTCATCCACTTCAACTTTTAAATATTTTGATAAGTTCTTACTTTTTACTTTTTAGTTAATTTAAGCTTTGCTATCGATGCATTTTGACTTTTATATATCCTGAACCACCGACGCGTATATTCACATAATATTTCATTCTCATAATGCAATTTTCACTTTACATATTTACTTTCCATAAAATCACATCTTATTTAAATATTTGTTTAAAATTTTCTTCCAACTTCACAATAACTAACGGAAATTACCAATACAGTCCAATTATTAGAGAATTATCTGTTTTCAGGGAATCATGGACATACATGGTCCGATTAGATCAAAATTGAGGTGAAATGATAGTTTACATGGTTCAATTGTAAAACGTCTAAAGAATAGATCCACAAATGCGCGAGTCATAAAGGAGGAGGCACGCATGCAATGATACTACGTGCCGTTTTCCATGGTGGGCAGTTTCGGAATTTCACTTCAACGGCAGGGTGCCAAAACTACCACTTCACTTCTCATTTCTCATGTAATTTGTGACAATACTCGTGCTTGGTGAGTTTTCTGAGCTATTGGAGAAATATACTCAAGTCTTCTGTATTATACAGTGCCTTCTGGTCCTCATGGATCACCGTCTTAATTGCTTCAGCATAGTAATCATCATCTGTCATAACCTACAGCTCCATATATCATCATCACGATCCTAATCTGGGTAGCTCCCCTCTGTTCTATACAGAGCAAGTTAAGAAAGCGTCACCAAGATGCTTTCCATCAGGAAAAAATCCCTATCGAATTCTAGAAACAGCAACTATCCTGAGGAAATTCCATGAATGCCCGGTCTTTCTCGGGCTCGAAGCTTGATTTTCTTTTGCTTTAAGTATTGCAGCAATGACTACGGAATCCACGGATACAAGGGCCTAGCCATCGTAGATATCCGATCACTCAAATAATAGACACTAATCAAGTGACTGCAAGATACCTTAATCAACAGATTACAAGGTTACATGCACGGACCAATGCCATTTCACTCACGCATCAGGTAAAGAGCACGCTAATTCGCTCGCTTCTTCGAATAATCCCTGGGGCCAAATATGGTGGAACCAATTCTCACATTTGTGCTCCCCATCTCAATCTGCATAAATCAGGAAGTGGATCTAATTGCTCGCATGACATTCATCAACTTATCCTGAAACATGGGCTGCATGCTCATGGATATGACATGAACGGAAAGAGAAGATTTGACACGATCTTGTTCAGTGAGACAAAGAAATACTGATTAATTCTCCATCATTGATCCGTACATGCACAACGAGGAGATTTGTGTTCCGAACTCAAACTATTGCGGAGGAAAGGACATCCCGAGAGTCACATGAGAAATATGAAGTTTCCTAAATGGTTCGTGCCATTTCAATAGAACATTCACCAGGAATACTTCTTGAGGATCTCAAACTGGACATGCCAATAAATAATAAGTAGTGAGTATATGTCACTTACCGCTTGCTCGAAGTCACCGGACATGCCCATTGACAACTCACAGTGCTCCTCCTTGATTCCTAGTGCCTTGCAAACCTCAGTTCTGCAGTTTGAAAGTGCCTGTCGATATACAGCATGAACAATAAAAAATTAGCATGCAGAGGCAACAAGCTGAACCTGAATAAGCTGAGCCAGATGAAGGTAGACAAAACCTAAAAAGTTAGGCTTCCATTCTTCAGACTTCACAATGGACAAGATGGTTCATTTTCATTCCTCGACATTGAGAAAAAAACATCACCTTGAAATTCGCTGGAGTTGATGTATAGTCTGGCATCCCTATTGTCATCAAGCCAGAAAATTCCAAGTTGGGGCACCGTGATTTGACATATTTCACAAGCTCCAAACAATTTGCAGGCTCCACACCAGATTTAGCTTCAACATTGTCATAAGGACTAGTCAGTCAATAAAGCATATCATTTATCTAAAGAAAAGGTCCACAATGGCTAACTAGAAGACACTGATGCTATGTTCACTTGTTCCTTCCGGGATAAAAAGAAATCCCCTATCAGTTCCAGTCCAACCATAATTTCGAAATTCATACACTTTGGCATTCCATTTACCCCTCTTAGAAAAGAAGAGAAAAAAACAAGTCTCTTGTTCTAACCATCTACTATAATACCCAAAATTCTTTATGAAAACTTCAGTAAGCTGCAGGGGAGAGATTCTAACCCCATGAAACGTGGGCAGCGTGAAACAAACTAGATGGGAACATATAAATTGGTTAAAGGCCCTCCATGACAGGAGATACAAGGAAGAAAAAAGATGAACTGTAACTGAAAAGTGTAGCATAAAGAAAAACCTTTTTGAACCTTTTTCATTATCAATATTGAATGTTTAAAGAAAAAGTAGTATAACTAAAGAGCATCAAGTTTAATCCACTTAAAATCCTGAAAAGACAAAATTTAACTCTACATCAGAGGAAGCATAAGAGTTAAAGAAACAAGAGAGCAGCTACAATTATTTTGCACACACTAACGACTATGCTTAAAATAACATGCCCAATGAATAAATACTAAGCATGTGGTTTAGAAATCAGCACTTGAAAGTGTCACAAGCAATTACTTTAGCTACAGCTAATCCCCCAATGAGAGATTGCTTCACTAATCTAGCAGGTAAATCTGCTTACTCACATACTTCTCCACTGGTGTTCACTTGGACCAAGACCTTCAATGGATTTCTTCCAAGGCTTGAAACTGCACGATCAAGATGGTTAGCAATCTGCAAAATTGGAAATAGTCAGCAATCATTTTTATCCAGAAAGCTTCCCATAACTCCTCAAGATTTTTCAATTTTGCCAAGGCCATGAAACTTTGTTATAAAGTTCAGTAACTCCAAAAGCACAGATGGTGAATTGATAGGAATTTGTGGCCTTAAAAATTGACAAGGAGAACAATATGTAAGCATAAGTCCGAACGCTACGTAAGATATTGGTTAGCCATGTTATCCCTCGCTATAAACAGTTCCAAATTCAAATTAAAGCTAAATAACAATTTTCTAACGTCTAGCTACTAACGGCTATGGAACTGCAAGAGCTCCTACTCTCTACAAAGTCAAATCGAAGTCCTTACTTTCTCGTTGTCCACACCCTCAACCATCGCCAAATTTGGAACTGCAGCTGAATGTACAGATAAAAATATCATGTGTCAAATTGTGGTAAAGACAGACGAACTAATTTTAGAGCAAAGTTGTGCAAATTTAAAAGGGAGACATTGTCAGCAATCGCCATATCATTTCCGTGCCCATAAGCAACAATTGTGATGGCTCACAAAGAAAAGTTTCACAGAAATCTCAAAGCAAATCCATGACCCACAGTTTTGGTGCTATTCAAAGCGTCCCATAGCCATGATCAAACTATTACTATAGACAGAAACACTGCAGATAATTTACATCATGCACTCTATTCAAATGCAGATATGAAAAAATGTGCAAAAAGCTTGATATTTTTACTCTAAAGCACAAGTGATCTATTGTTTCCATCAATAGGCAACAAATGTGTCCTAAGAGAGTAAAATTCTTTCTTCTAACTTTTAAAAAGAACAATGATAAGGAACAACGGTTCATACAGAGAAGCATTTTGGCTTTGTTGCTCTGCAAATGCCCCACGAAATGCCACTCGATGTCCTCGGGCAGCTGCACAAGGAGGCGCAAGCAATTCAGATTCAAAGCACAACCCCACGTTTCCCCCTCTAATCAATCTAACTGCACCTCCTCAACACCCATGAATCGAATCTAACGAACCCATCAAGAGCTCTAATCAACCTCACGAACCCAGATCGCAATTTCAACAAATTCTTCGAGCAAACACACAATCAGACACTGATTCAGACACACGAACGCGCAGAGAAACTGGTCAACAGCTCACAATCACAACCCCACCAAAAAGCTCCGAACGGAAACACCATCAAGAACTGATCGGACCGCATGAATGGTCGGAGGGAGAGAGACCTGCGGAGCTTTCTCGACGAACTCCTGGGCGTAATTCTCGCCGAAGCAGCGGTGGCCCGCGTCGTAGACGTCGCGGATCAGAGAGACCGGCTTGGTTTTCGAGACGGCCACGACGCGCACGTTCTCGGCACGCGCGCCGGACCGCTCGGCCGCCTGGCGGACTCGGACCATGACGGAGCGGAGCGCCGCGACGGCGAAGCTTTCCACGGCGGGAGCAGCCATGAAACGCGACGGTTCTCGGTGGTTGCAAACCGCCCGGGGTCGTGTCCCGCTCCCCCCCTTATGCCGTTGGTTGCTTGCTTCAATCGAGATTTCCGGTTTTCTGGGGGATAGAGTGGTAAATTCAAATATAGATAAAACAAGCGAGAAAATTTTGCAACCACATTTTTCTTCGGACGATAATAATAGGTGTGCTGAAAAAACCAGAGAAAATTCTCTGCTTTTAACGCACTAGCAAAGTAGGTTCGTTACTCAGTATATCATTTAGAATTATATATATATATATATATATATATATATATATATATATATTTTTTTTTTTTTTTGCTTTTCGCTTAAATTGTGACGCCTTTGTATTAATTCATTTTAGGTATTGTTAGTTTGTCTCATTCTATTATGAGATTATAGATGGACAAATTTTTAGAAAATCACCCCTATTCAAGAGGCTCATTTTGTGAGTTTATTTTGATTTTATCTATATTTACTGCATAATTCGATACATTTTTACCCCCTTAATCACCATCCTAGAAGTCCATAAGGAGCTATTCATTTTATGCTTTGGCATGTATGGTCTTTTGACCCCGGCATGTCTTTTCATCAATTCTCATTCTATGCTTCAAACTTCATATGACAATCCGTTATCATGTATAACATCGATATAGTAAAAAAAAAAAATTAATTTCACGTGATAATTATTCCATTCATTTTAGGATATTGTTTTGAGGGCTTAGTTGAAGGGAGACGTAATATTGGTACAATAAGCCCTGGTCCAACGACAAGAAAGAGGCACATGAATGACATGTGGTCGCTGGGACGTGTTCGTTGTGTAAACGACGAGGCGCTGGGTCTTTTGAAACGCAATTCCAATTTAGAGAGTTATTATTCTATTGAGAAAATGAGTGTAATCAAGTACATAATTTACTGGTGTTCTTCCGTAAAATAATCAATGAGCCTCTTACTTTTTTAAGAGATGATTGCTTGATGTAGAGTATCGTCCAACTTCTGTTCTGAACTTCTAAATTCATCGACTGATGCTTGTAGGATTAACTCAACCTCTTTAATAGTTTGCACAGTACCATCCGAAGTAGTGCTCCAGCAGTAGTTCTCAACAACTCCAAGATTGGAGTACTCATGAATTCGCATACTGCAATTTCCTTTTAACTGGGAGATTTCCTGTGCAGGCCTACATATAGAAGCAAGACATATTCTTTGCAGAATGTCTTCACCTTCAATCCTGCATGATATGCAGAACACAGATCTTTGACAAAATCCAGCAACCTGGTTTAGTCTCTCTCTACCCTTGATCCTCTATTGCTCTGGAGTCTCTACAGGACACTTTCATCTGTGAACCAATCTCACTCAACATCGAGTAAATCATACTTCTCTGATGGGGTACGCCATCTTTTGCAGACTCTGTAGATTTGATGCCTCCAAGTTGAATGAGGCTGGACCCAACCTCCTTTTGCAATCCCTTTGCCTTCATCATCATCCTGACATTCTCGACAGCATCCCAATTACCATCGGCTGCATACATGTTTGACAGTAGCACATAGGGCCCAACATCTGTTGGTTCCAACTCCATCAAACGCTTGGCCACCATCTCTCCTAGTTCGATGTGAGAATGGGTCCTACAGGCAGAAAGCAGAGCACCCCACAGTGAAGATCCTGCCTCTGTAGGTACTTCTTTAATCAACTCTCCAGAATCCTTCACCAGCCCAGCCCGAGCAAGAAGATCGACCATGCAACCATAGTGCTCCACCTTAGGTTGGATACTGTAAACCCGAGACATCATGTTGAAACACCACCAACCTTCCAAAACCATTCCAGAATGTGTGCATGCAGATAATATGCTGACGAAGGTAGCGTCATTTGGCATTGGGCCTCTCTTCTGCATCTCCAAGAACATTTCCAGGGCTTTCTTGCCATGCCCATGTAATCCATACCCCCTGATCATAGCATTCCACGAGACAACATTTCTATCAGGCATCTGATCAAACACTTCCCTGGCTAAATCCATAGCGCCACATTTCGCATACATTGTTAATAGTGCGGTTGAAAGCAGAACGTTAGCTTCAACGCTGTTGTTCTTCATGTAAGAATAAACTAAGTGGCCTGTAGTGAGGTCCCCTGTATTGGCACAAGCAGTCAAAACACTCATAAAAGTAGCCCCATTGGGTTCAATCTCTTCCTCTTGCAGCATACTATCAAACAAACTTAAACACTCCGTATAACCTTTAACACGTACATAAAGAGCCAACAAGGTATTCCATGAAACCACATTCTGGAAAGGCATCGAATCAAAAAAGCCGCGAGCCTCTGACACGTTTCCCATCCTTGCACACCCATCAATCATACAATTCCACGACACAATGTCCCTAACCGGCATTCTATTAAACAACCATCGTGCCTTGCCCATGTCCCCTTGCGCAACATAACCCGCAATCATTGAGTTCCAGCTGAAGACGTCCCTTTCAGTCATTTCATCGAAAAGTTCGCGAGCAACATCGATTTCCCCATTCTTCACATGACCATAAATCATGGAATTCCAGCTAACCAAATCCAACACAGTCCCTGCATCAAACACCAAGCGTGCACTCCTGGCTTTTAGAAAAGCCGAATACATGTGAATCAACGCATTCCTCACAAACAAATCTGACTCGAACCCGAGTTTTAACACCCTGCCATGAACCTTCTCTCCTTCAGCCAATGACCCAATCACCACAAACCCTTTCACAACAATGGGAAACGTATAGTGATTTGGTGCAATATCATTCCCCACCATCTCTTCATAATAAAATCTCATAGCACCACACGCATCACCCATGTTGACATAGGTTCTTATAATAGTATTGCACAGGAAAGCATCAGGCTCTTGGACACACTTGAAGAACATAACCGCATGAGCAACTTCACGTAAAGAACAGAGCTTTTTCACGGCTTGGCTCGTGGCAAGAGAGTGTTGACAGAGACAGGAAACAACTAGCTGAGCATGGACTTGGTTGAATTCTCTGATGCTATTACTCGACTCCAATCTGCGCAGGATCGGATGGGCTAACGTCAATACGTCAACTTTTTCGTCGTCTGTGATTAAAATCCGTCGCTGGACGTCGTGAGGCCAGAGCTTCGGTGTGGGCTTGGAGAGGTGTTTCCGGGATTTGATGAATTTGTCGAGAGATAAGGACGAGAATCTGGTGTTTGGTGTGAGTTTCCGGGCAACGGACATATCGTTCTCGGCTCGCGTTTGGCTTTTCCAGGAAGCTTTGTGCTTCCGATTTCTGAAGTTTCAGTGCTTAGATCATGCTTAAATGTCATGCACCTGGCCGGTGCACTGTCTCGCTTTCCTAAGCAAAGAATAAAAAATATATATATGTAATTATTTTCGCAAAAAATTTCTACCTTATATCAGCATGTTAAAAGGCATGTCGAGTGCATGCGCCCTTCTCTATGGATTTCTCATCAGTAAACAGATTTTATATTAATAGGTAATAATTTATTTTAAAAAGAAATATGTAAAAATAAGCTTTTCCACCTTTATTGGACGAGTCTTCATGAATTTGCAATAGTTCAACTGTCGTGTAATTTGAAAGGATGGTCAAATGCAAACACAACTAGAATGAATCTTTGATATCTTCAAATTTCCCTCTATATTCTCAATTTCAGGACTTCATTTCTCTTGTCGACCTAGAGTAAGTGTAGTTAGAATATACAATCTATGTTTCAAATTCTTTGCCATCTAATTCGAGGATGGGAGGATATTGAGTGTGCCAATCCTCTACAACTGTCTTTTTGTCACAACCCTCCATAACAAGAGTGTCGGGAAATGATAGGTTTAGAGGCAATGCCAAGGGTGGACCAACAATTCTCAAATGACTTGGTTCTCCTAAACCCTTACTTTGCGCTATGTTGGAAAATTCAATTAGAATAAATCCAACTATGAATTTCAACTGAACTGGGAGTTGCCTCTAGCTTATCAAAGGTTGGTGAGATATGGTTGCATACCTCACTTCCTATGTGACCGAGCTCTAAGGTCAGAGACTTAATTACATTAATTCAAATTAAAGCTTTTTTGGTACCTTAACTCGATTGATTTGTTAACTAATTATCCACGTAGTCTTTTTATCAAATTATGAGTCCTAAAGTTTTCATCTACTAACAGCCTATGCAATTTTTCTTGGTATTTATTAAGATCCTAAAAGGGTAACCTAATCATTTAACTAGAACAAGCAAATCACGACTCAAAAGAGATAAAAAAAGAATTAAAACCCATTAATCAAAACAAAAATAAAAGAACAATTAAAAGGTCGAGTGGACTAAAGTGATATAATACGAGCGGGTAAAAATACAACAGTCTTGTTAATCAACCCCAGGTCAGAATACCGCATGAACTAATTTCAAATCAAGTTCAATTTCTTGCCTAAAATATCGACCTTCCAAAAATTAAACTATGTCAAAGGCATATGCTAGAATGTCTCAATTATATGTACTAACCAAAATGAAACTAAGTTAGATCTAATACTAAAATCTAACAACCTAATCAAGACCTGCTTCTAAGCTATTATATATATATATATATATATATATATATATATATATAATTTTTTATTTTTTGATTTTTTTTTAATGATCCGAAAATGGGGACTCGGGCCGAGCCCTTGCGGCCGGACCATGAACACTAAAAGCATGGAGCAGTAAGAGAAATCAAACCCAGGAACATCTGTCTCTGGATATCACATCACGCGCGATGTTAACTCCACCAAAGCCTTTCCACATCAGTGGTCACAGTCATTCCGACATTGAAGACAACGCATAAGACGACCAGAAGGTAAGGAGCATGGAAGGCTCTATCGGCTACCTCATTGCGCATCCAAACCAGGCTTAATTTTTAACAGATCTGCTCATCTCATAGAAACATTGTATCGAACGGGTCGTGTGCGTTTTAGCCGAGGTGTGTATATGTAAAACTAAAAACACCGGTTCATTCTAAGTAGTCACGAAGAACCCAAAACCCAGGTTCAGATCACCAAACCAAACTCAAGTCGATGTTAGTATCCAAACAATCATGACATCATATCTCCATATAGGAAGTGACCGTACCTTCGTTTGAAACGAATGTACACTTAGCCGGTGAGCAAACAGAAGAGTCAAAGTCCTTAAGGCGTCAACGATGAAGAGCCACACCGATGGAAGTAGATCGAGCCGGAACTCTAGCACTTCTTCAAGCTCTCGATCCGGAAACAGAGCCAAACAACGGACTCGCTTGCCCCGGGTCTTCAACCTCTCTGCGCATGAGTTCGCAAGGGACGAGGGCTGGCTGAGCCGTTCATCCGGGCTGGGCTCTAGAAATGGGCTTTCTTGATGGGCCTCGTTTGTATCATAATAAGCCCTTGACTGACACATTGTGGACTCAAAATTTGACTTTACAGGGCCAAATTCTTGGGCAAATAGATAGGTTTGGGTCATGCGACGGCCGAGGAGGGCCGAGCGACGACGATGGGTGCTGCCAGGAGGGCTGCGAAGCTCACGCCGAGGAAGATGGTGATGCCTCGATCCTCATAGTCCAATGACTTCAGGGTGATTGACAAGCCTGTCGTATCGCCATTGATGTCGAGAGAGGCTCTGATCAAGATCATTTTCATGATATAATAATGTATTGTAAAATCAATACAAGAATATGGGGCAGTTATTTCATGGAAAACTCAATGATAAATGAAAAATGCTTTTCAGAAAGTATATGATTAGTTTTTCTTTATTTGATGATATATGATCGAAAATGTTTTCTGATGTTTAAATTTTATTAAAAAATGATTTCAATCTCATGATTTTATTTCAAGTAAAAAAAATTAATTTTCTTTTTTTTTTCTTTTTCTTTTTTCCCCTTCCTTCTCTCCAATCGGCCAACAATGGCAACGAGCAAGCTGGAGGCTTGTTCGGCGAGGGCCATAGGCGAGCTTGAGCTCATTGGCCTTGGCGGAGCCTAAGCTCCCCAAGATTGCTTGAGCTGCAAGCTCGCCTGGATTTGGTGAACCTTGTGCTCAGCGGCCTCAACCAGCTCGAGCTCAACCTAACCAAAGCTTAAATTTAGCCTGGATAGGTTGAGGCTCGAGCTTCCCAACTTGCATCATGGCCCATCACTATGCTATTGGCCATCGCTGTGGCTGGTGGAGGAAGAATGAGAAAGGAAAAGAAAGAAAAAAAGAAAATATGAAAAGAAAAAAGAAAGGAAGGGAAAAGAACTAAAAAAATTGATTTTTTTTAAAATTATTTTCATAAGAATAAACATTTCATTAACTGAGGATTTTAAGATTAAGAAAACATTTTGGAAATTTTTTTACGATTTTTTAAAAAGAAAATCATTTTCCTGAATTTAAGATTCGGTAGGAAAACGTTTTTTTAATGATTAGGAAAACATTTTCCCAAGCGAATCAAATACCGAAAAATGAGAAAAATGTTTTCCGCAAAACAAATGGACCTTATGATTTTAATTCAAGCACATCCCATGAATTGTTGATTAATCTTATACTTTTATACATTTTCAAGCATGATACGGACATTATTCTAGTATCTTTTCAATAGGGAAAATCATTAGAGTATGGATCTATTAGGACAGGAACATGTATGCCAATAGGAATAGTGGAAAAAAGGAACTAAATCCACAAGACCAAAACGAAGCCCAATCACACATGAATCCAAGACGCTTTCGCGATCTACAAAAGTCGTATCCTTTTAAAACATGCGTAATGGATAGGAAGGACTAAATTCACGGGACAGAGATTATCCTAAAAATAAGGAGAAATTAAAATCTTGAAGATCATCAAGTCCTAATTTAGAATCAATAGGAGTGGCATAGTGGGTAATCTTTGTCAGATATGCAATCGCATAATTAGGAAAGGCAAAACAGGCTTTGTCCCACAATCCGTTAATAAGCATGTGTAGATCAAAGCTACTGATACATATACATAGGGTAAAGTCAATAGGATTAGCTAGGACCATAAGATAGCATGGTGGAGTGACAAAGAGGACATGATTCGCTCCTCTGCGACAGCTTGCCAATGCACTCTGTATGGAAGACATGCTATCATTCCGCGACGCCACGATCTCCTCCGACAGCACGTCCTGGCAGTAGGCCAGGAGCTGAAATCAGTTAGGTAAAGGGCACATGGCTCTTGTGACTGCACGGCGTCCATCGACCCAAATTTGGCTGATGCCGATCGAGATCAGAGGCTGCTCTTTCTGGTCAAGGAATCGGAGGATCAGGAGACTCCCAACTCTGGGAAGGCAAGTTGATTCGCAACAATCCTCCATGAAGATCAGAATCACGTTCCTCCCTCTCCACTGAAAATCCATTGTACTTGAAGGGCATCTTGTTTAGAGAGAGGGACGATACACATCACAAATCTTAATGTTAATTTCTAGTAGGACTAGAGCTAGAAAAGCTTATCAATGATCTTTTTGGAAGTATGGATCGTCCAATCTATACCAAATGGCTTCGTTTCGTAGCTTACCAAATCCTGATCAAATCATATCCATTGTTCATTGCCATTTATCTATATGTGTTCGAAATTTGGAGGTATAAATTAGCACGACCAAATTATCGTCAATGAGTAACATTCGCTGGACTCTCTCTCTCTACACCCATTTTTTCCCCACTTTCTTCAATTTTGGCAAGAGTCCAATGTGTATGTTTCCAGGCTTCAAAATAGTACTTTTGTTAGAACATAAGTTTGACAGCAGAATTATATTATTGAGCTCACAACAAAGTGAGTCCTTCTGTTTTAATTATAAAAATGAAAAATCGATACTCATCGGGAGAAGAGGTGACGGCTGGAATATAGAGCTGGAAGAAAAAATTAGTTGGTAGTTTACCAGGACAAGAGGTGTAAGTACCTAGAATATTGATGAGATCTTTAACTTGTGAATATCTACAAGCCTTGAACTGGGGAGAAACTGCAGTAGTCTTCAGGACATTGATGTAAAATGGGCATTGACTGGCTAATCTCATAACTTGAATTTTACCGATGAATTTTTTCCGTTATCATTCAATCTTGCTGCATAATACATACCAAGAAGTCTTTGTTCATCATTTTTGAAGGCATATTAATCTAGTCTATAGGAGAATTTTTTTTTTTTTTTTTGTATTATCTATGAGACAACCTATGGACAGAATGTGACCATTAATAAATAAATAAATAAATAATGCTTGGTTATGGCCATGTGTCACGGGCCGAGAGTTTCCTTGGCTGCGGAACGACCCGTGCGATGCCTAGCGAGTGGAATTCGCCAGGCCAACCTTTCTTCTATAGTTGTTCCACGAATGACATGGTGAATGCTTCTTCATACGAGATCCCACCACGCCTAGCTTCACTCGGGTATCTAGTCTATCGAGTGAGACAGTAAATCTCTTTAGGCTCAACAACTATTTTGGCCTGCCATGACCTCATTAGGAGAGTGGCATCAGCTCCCAATCAATTTGTGCACGGAAGGCCAACCCCGCCTTCAGAGCTTCTAAGTAATATAATCTTTCTAACCTAGAACTCCTAGCCCCAACCGTCTTGACACAATTCCCACGGAACTGTTGTTTCGTCCCTTCTGCCTCCTCACTCTTCACTCGATAACCCCAAGTACCACTCACAAATGTCATGAGTATGGGAATATTCATGGACCGTGACATTCTCCCCCACTCAAATTTGCAACGGCCTCGTTACGATCTGTTTTGTCGCTTCCTTGCGTTCCTTAATCATCAATGCACCGTTTTTGAGATTTTACATCGAATGGTCACACTCGTCCAACAAAACAGGTTTTGCTCCATTGGTAGCCTCTTTTGATCATAGCTGCTCGGCCATTCTCGGTCACCTACGCTTTCTTTGGCAAGTGTGGCATTTTTTGCCAACCGCATCTTTTGACAGCACCATTTTTGCCTACTCAGCTTCTTTGACCCTAGTAGACCAAATTGAGGTTATTTCCTTATTGAAAATGTGGTAGTAGACCTTTTTTTTCGAATTCATCAATCAATCTAGGAATGTTATCCCTATTCAACAAGGGTTCAGCTCTTCTCGAACTCCCTATCGGCCCGGCAAGGAACCAACTTGTCCTAGTACCATTCCCATCCCAAGAGCAGAGAGCCTAGCTTCGTTTGAGCATCTTTTGCCCCGGCCATTCACTCTCCACTCACTAGGATCAGACTAGGCACTTATCAGTTCGACCCACACTAGAGCGAGAAGTTCGATTCTTCGACTCGCTCACTTATCGAAGGGATTCTTCCTCTAATACCACTTGTCACGGGCTGAGAGTTTCCTTGGCCACGGAATGACCCGTGCGGCGCCTAGTGAGCGAAATTCGCCAGGCCAATCTTTCTTCTATAGTTGTTCCACGAATGATACAGTGAATGCTTCTTCATACAAGATCCCACCACACCCAGCTTCGCTCAGGCGTCTAGTTCATCGAGTGAAACAATAAATCTCTTTAAGCTCAACAACTGGTTTTGACCTGCCATCGCCTTATCAGGAGAGCAGCATCAACTCTCGACCAATTTGTGTATGGGAGGCCAACCCCGCCTTTAGAATAACTAAGTGATATAATCCTTCTAACCTAGAACTCCTAGCACCAATCGTCATGATGCCATACCCACGGACCGGTTGTGTTCATCCCTTCTGCCTCTTCACTCTTCATTTGATAACCCCAAGCACCACTCATAAATGTCACGAGTACGGGAGGATTCACGGACCGTGACACATAACTATAGTGTAGACAAATTATTTTGAATTCTGGACAGTTAATTATTGGGGAGTGAACTCTCTTTTGTTTTTTTTTTTTAGTAAAGTTACTTGGAGTTTGAAGATATTTTGAATGTTTTACTCATCATTTTCTATTCCACTATGAGTTATGTTCTCTATCAAAGACAATGACTAAAAGCTTCGTTTCCGGTCCACAATCTACTACTAACTTGCAATGTCAAAGATTTTAGTGTTAATTCTTTAAGGCATATTTCTGCAGCACATTGTTTTATTAATAACTTTGGCTAAATGGTTTAAGGCTAGTCTTCACTTCTAATTCTTCATGGACAAATAAAAGCCATGCACTCGTACACATGGAGAAGATATTTGTACAGGTTAATGGCACTTGCTTGACTTTTTGTTTTTGTTTTTGTTTTTGTTTTTTTTTGCTTCTTTATTTTCAAGTTGTGTGCTTGACATATCTCATTATTCCTCTTGAATTCAACTGATATATGATTGCACCAAGAAATGAGAAGAGAAGACATTAGAAACAAGCATTCATAAGGGGAATGCCATAGCAAGCTGGTTTGATGACATCTTTATTCAACGAATCTACATTGCACAATTTAGAAGACAACTCCTCAAACAATTTCATTGTCAATGAAATTTGATGGCCTTCCTATTTGGCTTCTCCATCCACATGGCTAGTCTTCTCTCTAGCATTGTCACACCTTGTGCAAGCCACATGGGCCTTTCCATTTCAAATGCAATGTATGCTATGGAAATCTCAATCATGATTCTAGATGCATAACCTATCCATACCGTTTTCTATTTGAATCAACTCTCATGTTCTTTGCGGTTAGAAGTTGACGAGGATAATGGTGGAGGAGGTTGAGCATTGCCGGCGCATGCTTTTGGCAATGGAGTTCCACATAAGCCTGGATTCTCATCAAATGAGTTGCTTGAAAATGTGCTCAATTGCTTGTCTTGGGGAATTCAACCAGTGAGTGGTTCTAAAGGTGCAAGTATCAAAGGGATGCCAAATCTCCCAAATTTCTAGGAATTGCCCTGCTAATATTGTTTGAAGATAGATCCAGCCATTCAAGATTGGTCAATTTCCCTGGTGTAAGAGGGATGGAACTTGTAAGGTGGTTATGAGAAAGGTTGAGCCTATGAGATAGTGAAGATGTCCAAAGTCTTTGGGTATGTCTCCTTGAAAAGAATGGTGTGACAAGTCAATGGTTGCAAAGACGATCAAGATCTTTTTTAGGTCAATCTTTTGCCCTTTTATGGTCATGGACATGCCATTCTCATACCATACCAACCATCGGAGAGACTGTATCATATACAATGATTTGTCTTGCACATTTGTGCCATTTATGATGGCTTTAAGGTTCATTATCAAGTTGGCTGGCAAAGGACCACCAAAGTTGTTGTGGAAGAGATCCAAAATGTGTAACTTGGGAAAGAGTTGAGTGCCATTAGGAATATTCAAAAAATCCTTAAATTTGTTGGACTTTCAACATGAGAACCTTTATTTCTAGGAGTGTTCCCAGCCATCTCAAGAATGTGTCATCTATATGATTGTCACTAAGATCTAGAATTTTTAGATATGTACATTTGACAAGGGACTAGGGGTGAATAGTTCCCAATTCCTTACAGGTTCTGTCTGGAACCTAGAACTTATCCGTCAGAATCAAGAACTTAGAACATACCCTGTCACAGATTCCGGGGTCAGTTCCACGTTCCAATAGGTTTTTTTTTTTTTTTTGGTCTCATTTTTTTTAGTTTCATTTTCAAGGTAAACTATGCAACAATTGTTCAGTCCCGCCATTAGGTAAGATCTCAAGGAAAAGCCGTGTCTGATGTTATAAGCCAACATTGTGATATTCCAAACCACTTTTAAGTTTACAAGCAAACTTAGTTTTGCGATATCAGATTAGGAAAAAAAAAAGTACCAACAGCATACAACATAATAATATTGAATTCTCTATGAACTTTATGAACCTATGACAACATCCATCATAGTCTCTCGCACATTGCAAATGCTAAAAACCTCTTAATATCTAGGCTTGATTCTACATATGTAAGTAGACAAACGAGCTACATCATATTGACCGTTTGCATGATAGAATCAACAAGCCAAATAGAAGCTGATACTGAGGTTGTTTGAAATTTATAAAGTTACCATTCAAACTAAACAGTGGAAACTTCATAAAAATGTGTGCAAAATTAGAAGTTGGTGTAGTTGTTGGCTCATCTAAATAATCTTCGTATCAAATAAAATATGATAAAAAGAATTAGTGAAACAATGATGGAAAGAACAGGGCAAAAAGTACACTGCCTATAAAAGAAAAAGAGCATGTAGTTGCAAATGCAACTCGACTCACTCTGATGCCGAAAAGCATAAACAACATGAGGGAAATTCCTATGCAACCTCGACTGTTCAAGTTGGCTTTGATTGGTGGGCTACATTTGCAAACAAGAAAGAAGACTCAAAGTCCACTCATTAAAGTCGTGAAGACACTCCATCAGCATGGATTTGTTCATTTCTATGATGAGCATCATTAGCATGACCTAAGATGTTATTGCCATCTAGACTAGTAAGATTTGAGCCTCTATCACCATTTGCATCATCATCGCCAGATTCGGATGTCAACTCACATCCATCTCCTTCTATGGCAAATCCAGTTGCAAGCATTCGGGGACTTCACAATTGCAGTCCCCGCTTCTATTTGGCAATGCTAGATCCTCCCTTTGCACAACATTGAGCACGAATCCATCAGGAACCCTTTTTGCCTGTAAAAGATCGCCTTCATTGACTATTATGCTCGAGTTGTTTCTGGTCCCTAGATCCCTCAGGTCAAACTCCATTTCCTTTGAACTCCGGTTTGGTGTGGTCACTCGTGAGGTGTGGACAAATGGGTCTCTTCCCATTTGAGTATTGATAGAATTTGGACTAGGCAACATCTTCACTTCAACGTCAATGTCCAAATTTTGGACATAATCGATGAACTTATTTGCTGATGTAGTCCTCATCAATGGGCCACTTAACCTCATCCATGAATTCAAATCAACATTCTCCGATTCATATGACCCGCAATGGGGCTTCAAGTGCTTATTTGTGGCACCTGAACTAAGCTTTCATTATTCATATATTACTAATGTATTTATCTGTTGATTTTTACTAGCTGATTCAAATATGGAGCCTGCATAAAGGCAAATGCAATACTCCCACCAAATTGTTAAAGCACCATCAACCCAACTGCTATCTATTGCTTCGACAAGATTATGAATATAAGAAAAGGGCATGTAAATTGCAAGCAATTTGAATAATTTTGAGGGCGCTCTCCCTATTAGTGGATAAGCATAATGTCTTTGGAATAGATCCAAAATTCTAGACTGAGAGTACCATTCAAAGGTCTCTATATAGTCTTATAAGACAAGTGAAATAAGAAACCTAATATTGACACTTTTGCCTGAAAGACAAGTGAGATTGAGATTATACTCTAATATTGGCTGCTTCCTGAGTAATATTGACACTTTTGCCTCTGAGTCTCTATAACGTGACTTCAAACTCCTTCTCTCGATGGACTTTTATCTGCAAATGACTTTCTACTATTCTTACAATGAAAAGTTCATAATCTTGGCTTCGTCATCGAGTTCTAGATTCTACACAACTAGCATATACTTAGAATGACAATCTGCACCAATTTGATTATGTGTCAAAGTGGATTGCCACTGAAATGTTAATGCCTCTGCCTCTACTCCACTAACAACTTACCAACCATCTAGGAGACTTTGGAACAAAGAACAAACCAAAATTTGTATGACACGGGGAATGCAACCTAAAGATGAAATCACCAAGAATGATTTTTTGATATTTTCCAACTCATTCACCAAATAACATAAAAAGAGGGAGTTGAGACACTACCGATTAGAGCCAAGATGTGCCAAGAGACAATGGTTCCGAGAAAGTAAATCAACAAAAAGCCACAAAATATCATGAACTGCAACCGAAGTCAACTTTGTGTTAATAAGCAAATGAATTGTCTCAACTCAATTTCAATTTCTACGTTGTCCAAAATTTTTGACCTGATTGAATGCTGTAAATGCTCCCCTAAACATACCCACCTTCACATTCCTCTCTTCCGAACGAAATGCACAGGCCGTGCAAAAAAAAAAAAACGACACTAAAGGAGAATTGAAATCTACAGGACAGCAAAGGGCTTTGCTCAGTTTTGCAACACTTCGAAAAATGATGGAGAGAGGGGCCAGCAGAGATCACTAGCACAAAAGGCGAGCAACAAGCGACATCAAGGGCAGCTAGGTGAGCGGCAAGCAGCGTCAGGTGCGATTAGGCTAACGACATTGGGGGCGACTGAATGAGTGGCGTCGGGAGCAACTAAACGAGTGGCATTGGGGGCAACTGGGTGAGTAGCATCGGGGGCGGCTGGGCAAGTGGCAAGCGCTGCTGGGGGCAACTGGGCGAGTGGCGAACGATGTCCACCAAGGGGATGAGCGGCGTCCAACGGAGGTGTCGAGGACAAACAGTGTCCAGCAATTGAGCTACAAGGTGAGTGGGGGGCGACTAGCGTCTAACAATGGGACGAACGATGTCCAGCGGCGGCATCGAGGACGAGTGGCGTTAAGGACAGGGCAGAGTTAGAGAACAAGATATGAGAACTGAACTGACTACTAAGGATAAACACTAAACAATAAAAATTCTTTTGGGGATTTTTAGGAACCCTAACCGGTTTTAAAGGGGCCAATTCCGGAACCAAGAACCGTCGGTTCCCAGAAAAGGAGAACTGGGAACCGGAACCGACCCCTTTAGAATTGAGAACTAAACGGAACCCTCCAATTCAATTCTCATGTTTCCGATTCTACTCAGGGACTGTGCTAACCCCTACAAGGGACCATGGCAATGTGCCTTCAAATCGATTTCAACTCAAGTCAAGAGTTGACAAGCTATTTCTCTAAGAAAATGATCGAAGAATTGTGCCCTCAAATTGATTCATTCGCAAATAATTGACATATTGTTTCTGAAATTTGTTAAGCATCGAGGCAAGCAACCTATTACGCCATTGTGCAACAAGTCAAGGATCTCAAGCTTGGTGGCATGGCATATTGAAGAAGGGACCTTTTCCTGTAATATTATTATTGGCAATAACATAAGATAATGTGATAGGCAATGGAAGTGGAATGGGCCTTCAAATTTGTTGTCGGACAAATCTATTACGACCAATGAGATGTTTGAGAAAATCTCTATAGGGTAGATTCTACCATGAAATTTGTTAGACTACAAATCAAGGCCATACAATCCTGGTGCTTTTGGCCAAGATGGGAAGATGTTACTGAACTCATTGTAACTGAGACGTAATTTTGTTAAGTTTGTGCATTTGGCGAGGGAGCATGGTAAGGGCTCTTTTAGTCTATTGCTCATCAAGCTTAGATACAAGAGATTGGTTATATTACCAAAACATGATGGTATATTCACAAAGAGATTATTATAAGAAAGATACACATATTGAAGTGAACTCAATTGACAAATTGAATAGGGGATCTCCCCATTATCCTATTGGAATGGAGGTCTAAGACGGTTAATCTTTTCAATGAAGTCAAGAAATGGGGGAACTTGGTCAAGTTGCAATACGACAACCCCAACCCTTCAAGCATTGGGAATGTATAGTCTAGTCTATTATAAGTTAGATTTAATTCTTGAGAAATATTAAGCATTCGTAGATTTTTAAACTTTGTTAAGATTTCAAACTCTACAACCTCGCTCAACTTATTCCCGGCAAGATATACAACTTGAAGTTGCTTGAGATTCCACAATGATGATGGGATGTGTCCTCTAAATTTGCAATCACAAAGATTTAAAATTTTTAAACTCTTAAGATGAATAAGGTATTTTTCTTGCAAAAACTTGTATTTATAAAAGACAAGGACACAAAAGGACTAGTCCAATTGGATTGGGGAAGAATCTCATGTATTTTGTGATTGAAAATTACATGGAGAGTTAAAAGGCTGGGTAATCAAAAAATCTTATCAGGAAATATGCCCACTAAAGGAACAACCAGAAATGCTTAAAAAAATTTAATGGCTGACCTTGAGATAATCGATGGGGAAGGATAGGAATTTATGAGCGACCAACATAAAATAATACCATTGTGAATTAATTCCATTTTAATTTTAATAACTTGCATTTTTTTTTTCTGATTTGTTTTAGTCGGTTTGAATTTTTAGAGGGACTTGTTGTTGTATTGGCCGAGTTGATGCCATATGTGAGCATAGAGTGTGCACGAAAGACATTTAAGAACTCAAAGGGGATAAGAAGCAAAAGTAGTTCTAGCATATAGCAAAAAGTATCAACATGACTGATTTCAAATTAGCCAAACTAGAGTTATTGTAGCTTATAAATGAAGATTTTGATGCACTATTCCAAACAAAAGCTAAGTACTAGTGTCAAGCCTTCCTTCAACGAATAGTTCAAATGCGATATCATTGACGACAATCTTAGTAAAGCTTTCAATGACAACATTTTAAAGGCTATGTGCAAACCAATCATCAGCATGCTTGATTATATTCGAGTTATGGTCATGAGTAGACTCCATAGACAAAGAGATGATGATACAAAGTGGACTAGAAAATGTGGTTCTAGAATTGTAAAGAGATTCGATGCGAACGTTGCTGCTAGTAGGTTTTGACATCCAATTTGGAATGGAAATAATAGATATGAGATCATTGAAAATTATAATGAGTATATTGTCAACTTAAATAGAAGAACAAGTTCAAGTTGAGTTTGGTAACTAAATGGAATTCATTATGCCCATGCCATTTTGTGCCACATGGTTATCTTGCATAACAGAATCCACCATCTCTAGACAATCAGATTCAATCTCAATCTTTCTCTATCTCTCTTCAGTCGAAAAAATTACAAAGCTTTGATCAAGGTCAAGTACTTTGTCTGCATCGCCGATAAAGCTGGGATCATCTTTGCGAAACCATCAAAAAGGGTTCCCGACGTGTCTCGAAGAACTCTAGAGGTAGCCCCTAGCGTTGCTCCATACATAAACGCTCCGTTGATGTTGATTTTAAAGGTAAGAGCCTTTGATGGGATCCAATTTTGAGTCAATTAAGTTGTTCCCATGTAAAGTTTCAAACTTTGCATGTTGTTGGGTCTATTGAAGAGTTTGTTGTTGGGCCTATTAAAAAAATGACAGAAGGTCCTGCTGTGAGACCTATTGAAGGGCGGATAGAAATGTGAGTATTTTTGCTTTAGCAACTTTTCAATTCATATTCGATAGAATTTGGTATTTGACTATGCACTGGCTTTTTCTTGTCATTTTCCTCTATTATGCATCTATAATTAATTTGGAAAGTTTTGTTCACTTTGTTTCCATCATGAAAATGAGTAAATATCTAATTATTTATGCTAGTTAGTCATAGGTTGCGTTTAGGAACCACTTTACCAAGGATCTTTAGGGGTCTAAAGGCCTTTGGGCCAAATAAAGATTGTTTGGCAAAAAACTTTGAATGCCCATTGCACAAATGCCAGCTTTTTGAAGGCTAAAAGCCTAATGCAGCCCCTTGGCTGCCTTAGCTTTCTAGCATTCTCAGTAAGCAATAGTGAATCCTTTTTTACCCTTAAAATTTTACTAAAATTCCAAGTGTGACCCTTTAAAAAGAAAACCCTAACTCTTCTTTTCTAAGCAATTCTCGACTCTTTAGATATGCCACTTCCTTTCCCTTCTACGTTGCTCTTCTCGACTCTTCAGATACGCCGCTTCCCTTCCCTTTTGCTTTGCTCTTCTCGATTCTTTAGATCTTGCTCTTATCACTTCAAATCTTACCCCTCCGGTCGTCAAAGCTCGCATCTCCAGTAGTTTGTCAAAGCTCACCTCTTCAATCGGTCATTGAAGCTCACCTGTTCAGTCGCCGAAGCTTCAGTGGATACTGTCCACCCAAGCCCTTGTTCATCGCCATTGCGTTGCTTGCCATCGCCCAGGCCTAGTCCCACGGCTCAACTCCCGCACCTACTAGCGACGGTGAGCGCCCCCTCTCTCTCTCTTTGTGTCTCTCGCATTTGGTTTTCATTGTAAATGGCTTATCTGCTAGCAAAAGGGCATGTTCGAAATGTGGATTCTAGAATCGAGAGATTTTGAACTCAATAGAAGCGTGATTCAATCACTGTGACATCGACATTACGCGAATTTCTGCAAATTACCTAAACTTTTCAGCATCAGGACGAACAACAAACAAGCTTGAAGGACGTCAGTGCATTGAGGCTTGTGTTATGATGGGCGATGGCGAGTTCCACCACACAATTGCTATATGCTTGCTCTGTTCTGGGGATTCTCTGGAAGCAAATCAAGACATACAAATGGGATGACTACAATTTAAGCAGCCTTGGTTTTTGGTGGATTAGAATCAAGCAACTCTAATTGCAAAGAGTTATTGTTAATTTTTATTTTGACGATTTATATGCAAATTGAACAAAATTTGACCTGATTTGAATGCTTAACTAAACCACCTTTTATTTGGGGAAATGGGGTGACCACTGTCATGTACGAGATTAGGCATGAAGGAGATGGCTATGTTTCAAAAATGAATTTTTATTTTTTCACAATGAAAATATGTTGTGCTAGACTTATGTACGCAAGCATCAAATATATTCTTTTAGAGAAGATATGATTTGATTTGGGATGTGTTTGTTGCATTTGAAAGTATTTTTTTTAGAACTATTTTCATTGATTTTTGGTGTCAATGAAACCTCGGCAGCATGAAAGACAGAAAATGAAGCTCCCTGCTAGTAAAGAGGAAAGTGTTTTCCAAGTAAAATGAGCTAAGTCTGGTGTTAATATGGCAAGGCTAAGGACTAGTGCACCTCTTCCTCCCTCTCTCCTCCTTTACATTCTAATGCATACATAAGAATCTATGATTTTGGTCTTGATGCCAATGAACATAATAGTAGTTGGTATGAGACTAGGTAATCATCAGTTGTGGGCTGATCCTTTCAAGATAGACATTTTATCTTGACCATCCAACATGTTGTCTTGATCTTTTTTACCATTTCTTTGCAGATTGTTGGGAATCTAGTATTGCTAGCTCTTTTGAGTGAGGAAACGGTATGTTGCATGATCCCCTTACTCATTTTTTTCTTTTTTCTATCCTTCTTTTAAGTTTCTAATGTCATTGGTTGTTTTAGAGAGGAATCTGTATGGAGCATCCCCTTACTCATTCCTTTATTTTTCAATTCTTTTGTTTGCTAATTAGCATACATAATCACACCACCTGAATTTTCTTATTTTATCTGTTTATAAAAGGCAAGCAGTACTGCCTTTAGCTGAGATCCTTTTTTTACACATGGAAAGATGATTATAACAAGTGTTTCTACATTTGTTCTTATCTTCCCTTGACGCTTATCCTTCATTGTGGATATTGTTTCCCTTAAACGTTTTGGTAAGTTAAGAAGTGTCAAATCTGTGTTTGTTCCCCTAGATGCCAAACATAGCAAATAAACTTGAGGGCTCTATTTTGCTTTTTGACCTGGTCATTGATTAACAATGCCGCGAAGCTAAGATTTGGAAAAGTTAGCAATGGACTTGTTTTGAGTTGATTCACAAAGTTCAGAAGTCAATGTTAAAATGACAATGTTTCTAGCCTTTTTTTTTTAGGTCTAGTACCTATTTATGCTTTTTAAAAGTCAGGTTAGTATGTTGAATCTTGTAACTTGTTAATATTCTTTCTTCTTCACTTCTCTTTAGCTTAGAATTAGGTGCTCAATTCTCTCTTTGCCCAAAAGGTGTTGATTGTCCCACCTCAAACTCAGGTCCTTTCACTTCGATTTTTTATATTTCTGTTCTTTTCCCTACTTACATATCCAACTTGGCGTACTCTTTCATGGGTTCATATAAATTGCATTTTAATTTATTTATAGTGTCCGTTGCTTTGTATTCATAGTTAACATTATCTCTTTTCATTTTTCAAATATGTTTGTATTCATTTTATTGAAAGATGTCAAGTTCATCAAAGGAAAAGGCATATTGGAGTTTTAAAGATATAGAAACTTTTTGTTAATTATGCATTTAACAAATTGAAAAAGGCAATTATCTTGCGAGCAACAAAAGGGATGGATGGATAGATATAATTAACAAGTTTGAAGAATTGAGGGGAAAAAGTATGATAAAAATCAAATGAAGAGTAAATGGGATAATTTAAAGGAATAATGGAAAAAATGGAAGCAATTGATTCAAAAGGAAACAAGACTAGAATGGGATCCAATGAAGAAAACCATTGACGTAAGTGACGAATGGTGGGAGAGAAAAATTCAGTGTTTATATAATCTTTTGTTACTTTTTATATTTATTTGTAAGTTCATCTTTTATAATATAACTCCTAAAATATTTTATTATAATAGGGCAATCATAAACTTAGAGTCTTTCGAACGAAAAGCATACATCCAGATTTGAAAATTTTGTTGGATCAAATGTTCTAGGGTACAGTTACTACTGGAAGTGTTACCTGGAATTTTGCACAAGGCTTATGTAATAATGAGAATGTTGAGACACACAAGTTGATATTGGTGATTATGCAGGATCTACTAATGATACTTTAGAGCATGATGTAGGTGAAACAAATGCCCAACCAAGTCAAAGTAAGAGCCATAAAAGAACGGTAGAAAGTTCAACGAAGTAAGCTCAAGGAAAGAAAGGAAAAAAAATTAAGCGGACTTGATAAGTTAGCATCACAAATCGACAAACTTTGTTCAGCTGTTGAAAGTAAGAGTAATGCAACATCGGTTGCAAGAGAGTTTGATCTTTACAAAGAAATTGTGCAAACATTGAAAGCCATACTTGAGATTAAGCAAGACAGAAAGTTGTTCTTCTTTGCACTCTCTCATTTTGATGAGAAGAAAGACAACAAGCAGATTTTTATGAACTTGGATGAAGATGAAGAAAAAGTTGAATGGCTGAAGTATAAGTTGGAAGAGCATAATAGTTGCCACTAGGATGCTAGTTACTTCTTTGAGCTATTTTATATTAATCTATGTTGTAATGTGGGATTTATTTTAGATTACTAATTTGCACTACTTGTGAACTCTTCTTCTGATTATGTTCTAATGTAAGACATGTGTGTTCAGTTTGTGTTATTTCGATTTGGTGGAATTTGCATATATATTATGAATGATAATTGTTTTATTGATGGATGATTATTCATCACTTTTCTTACTATTTTGTTACTTTAAACATATGAACGATTCTCCTAAAAGAGAAATCGATGAAAAAGAGGACGATAAATTTAATCAACTTATGGAAATTACTCCAAGCACAATCGCTTATCAAGCAATATACAGTCACAAAAAACCTTGTGGGACATCATCATATACAAGATATGCATAGTTAGAAGAGTTGATGGGCGAAGATGCTTATCAGATAAGGTGTTATCAAATGTTTAGAATTGATAAGATTGTATTTAATAATTTAATGCATGATTTGGTAACACGCTATGGTCTTGAAGGAATTAGGAATACTAATGTTAAGAAATGCTTGGAATATTTCTTCATATTTTAGGACATGATATAGGTAACAGGTTAACACAAGAGCGCTTTCAACATTTTGGGGAAATTATAAGCAGGTATTTTAGCTTAGTATTAGACAAAGTATGTAAAATGGGAAAAAATTTGATCCAACCAACTAATTGGCAATTTAGGGATGTTCCAGAGAAGATAAAAAATAATCGAAGATTTTATCCATATTTTAAGGTATGTTTTGATTATTCAATAGAAAGAAAGAACTAAATGCAAATTTTGATTATATAATAATATTTGCGTTTTTGTTTGAGGATTGTATTTGAGCTATTGATGGCACTCATATCCCAGCGGTGATACATGTAAAGAATTAGATTCGTTTTATTGGTAAAAAAGGTACACGAACTCAAAATGTCTTAGCGGTGTGTAATTTTAACATGGAATTCATTTATGTTTGGGCTGGTTGGAAGGAACAAGCCCATGATACTCGTATTTTCTATGAAGCTTTAGGGAGACATGATGTGCAATTTCCCCATCCTTCTCCAGGTTTGTTAATTAATGGTTTTTGTACATTAATATGTATAAATATGGTATATGTTGATCGAATTTATATTATATTTATGCAGGTAAATATTATTTAGTAGACACTGGATATCCAAATCCAACAGGTTATTTAGGATAATACAAAGAAGTTATAAATCATTTACCAAAATTTCAACAAGGTCTTACCTCTACAAGCTATCGAGAGGTATTCAATCGTACTCATTCCTCTCTACGATTGGAAATTAAGTGAGATTTTGGTGTGTTGAAGAAGAAGGGGAAGATTCTAAAGCATATGCCAAGTTTTCCATTTGAAAAGCAAGTAAAAATTGTTATAGCAGCAATGATTTTGCATAATTATATATGACAAAACGCCGCCAATGATAGATATTTTGCAATAGCAGATTTGGATCCCAATTATGAATATTTAGTTAATCTTGATAATACAAATGAGGGAGCTGGTACTTCAAATGGCAATATATTTTCTGACATGGCGCGTTTACGTGATTAAATAGCAATGAGTTTAGTAAATACTTAAGGATGTTTGTAATTTTCAATGAAAACCTATTTCTTTTTTCGATGCATATGTAATCATGTTTATTATAATGAAATTACTTTTTCTTTTTGTTAATATATCTCTTTTATATATACATCTCAGTGCAAAAATATATAATAAAAAAATCATTGAATTTGTTAATATATCTCTTTGTTACATACACCTCAGTGTAAAAAAAATTATATATATATATATATATATATATATAAAAGGTCATTGAATTTGTTAATATATCTCTTTTATATTTACATCTCAGTGCAATATATATATATAAAGTCATTGAATTTGTTAATATATCTATTTTATATATACATCTCAGTGCAAATATATATATATATATATATATATATATATATATATATAAGTCATTGAATTTGTTAATATATCTATTTTATATATACATCTCAGTGCAAAAATATATAATAAAAAAAAGTCATTGAATTTGTTAATATATCTCTTTTATATATACATCTCAGTGCAAAAATATATAATAAAAAAAAAGGTCATTGAATTTGTTAATATATCTCTTTTATATATACATCTTAAGTCAAAAATATAATAAAAAAAAAGGTCATTGAATTTGTTAATATATATCTTTTATATATACATCTTAGTGCAAAAATATAATATAAAAAAAGTCATTGAATTTGTTAATATATCTCTTTTATATATACACTTAGTGCAAAAATATATATATAAAAAATCATTATTTTTGTTTTCAATTTAAAAAAAATTAAAATTAAAAACTTAAATTGGTTCCTCTAAAGGACTTCCCAAATATATGTTTACCAAACGGCATTTCCTCAAAGTTACTTCTCAAGGCGCTTTTCAATTATAGTTTACCAAACAGTTTTTGCATTTCATCAAAATTCTTTGGATTAAAGGCCTTTGCATTTCCTTAAAAGCTTTTCCCAAATACTTTCCCAAACGCACCTATAGCCTTGATACAATGTGATCTTATTATAAGGCCCACTAAAGGGCGAACGAAAGGCCTTTTTCTTGCGGGTCCCTAGAGTCCCTTGCGAGCTCCAGTCTTTTTCCCATTCGATTTGCAGCATCCTGTAAGTTCTGGCGATCGTCTTAGCCACATTGCTCCCCTTGCAGTGACGATGAGCTGCTGCGATCTGCACTGCCCGTGAGCTGAGCCCGTCATTGCACCGCCCGCGACCTGTGACTTTGCTCGCCACTCGTTGCCACCCAAGCCGCCTGTAGAGTCCGACGACGAGCTTGAAGTTGTCGGAGCGAGTAGGGTGGTAGTTACGGTCTGTGAAAAGCGACTGGGAGTCAAGTAGTGTGGCGGAGTGGGAGGGGAGGGAAGGGTTGGGCCACTTGGTGAGAGGAGGGAACACGCGACCTGGCGAGGTCATGGAGGAGGAACGGTGATGAATCTCCCGCGTGAATTTAAGCAGGAATATCCCAGGTTGGATAAGGGCGATCTTATTTTTGTATCTAATCCGCCTCCTATGGGATTTCGAATCATAATTTTTATTGGACCAAATCAAGATGTATATAGCAACTGAAGCGCAGCGGTTCAAGTTGAAATGAGCCAAATATGTGCAAAATTTTGCGAGATTGCACTGTTAAACTTAACTTGTTTGATACGTGAAATACCCTAACACTCACTCTTAGAGAAACATATAATGGAGAGGCAAATAAAAGGTCTAAAAAGATAGATAAAAAATACATGCGAAGAGAGAGTAGAGTCTAAATAGATTTTATTAGATAATTATCTTAGGTAACATATTAATCAATGATATGCACATGCAGAAAATCGAATCAAGAGAGATAATATACTATTTCCCTATAATTGAGATACTAAACTTAGAGCAGATTGATAGACAGATGATAATGCAGATCGATAGGCACATGATAAAGTTACATATTTATACTCTCCTACTATCACTTTAATGACTAACAAATACCCAACTCACAGTTGTTTTTGGAGTCCTTGACCGATTAAAATGACTCGAGAAATGCAGGAACATCCATTATTCATGGCTTTATGTCATTACATAACTTATAAACACAAAATAAAATCTGGAACAACAAATTATTAATAAATAATGTTATATCCGCAGTAAAAGGAAAGAAAAAAAAAACTTTGAAGAGGGGAAGAGGAGTAGCTCGCAGAATAATAGCCATCCTTACCGACTCTGTGGATGCCGCGTGGACAAGGCTCGGGTTCCATTAATTAATCACTAGATCAATCTTTGAAGGTAAATTTCCCTTGAGTTGTTGCCAAGTCCGCTCTCTAGGTTCCTTCAACTTTTTGAACATTTTTCGCTCACCGCCAACCGTGACCATTTCTTCCTCACAAGGACTCACCACTAACTTCTCAAGAGCAATAGCATTATCGACAAGGTAAATCACTAGTTCAAGATCACAAGGTCGACCATAATAATTATGAAATTCAACCTCCTTTAGGTATCGATGGGGAGGTCCATCAACTCTTTTCAATTTTCTCTGCCTGCATAGCATGTCATCCGGGAACATCAACTGTGGCAAAATAAGAACACCGCATATTATTAATTAACACGAAATCGCGTCGCATTGGAGAATGCCAATGGAAAAAAGAACTTGCAAAACAAAGTATGTCTACGTGGATTGTCACATCGAATAGATACTAATCACATGATGTTGGAACTCAACAGTGACTTGGTATATCATATTCGACCCTAATGCATCTGTTTAATACCTAAATAGATGAGACTTGAATGGGGCATGAAAACCCACCTCTAACACAAAACTCCGCACGCTGGGGCATGCCTCGATCACAAGAGTCAAGGGAAGTAGACTTGCTTCTTTAGTTACTGAAACTCTCAATATCAATTGCTTGACACTTGTCAATTTAGGTAGTTGACGAATCTGTAAATTTTCCTGCATATTATAGAGAGAGAATCAAAGGCAACACAGATTATAGTAAGGAAATAACTTACGAAACCTTAAAAAAATCAGTCAGTGCTCTTACACTGAGTACCCGAAAGAATTCAAGTTTGAGAAATTGCACACATGGAAGGCTCGAAAGCTGAGGAGGCAACAGAACATGCAATTGCTCCAACGAGCTTCCTCTAATAGACACCTCAGACAGCTGGGGGAGCTTGTCCAAACATATCGGCATTCTCATTCCCACGAAAGCGAAGGACACAAGATCAGTGTCATAAATCTCAATGTATTCAAGATCATCACACCATAATATGCGCAAGTACTTTAGCTTCAGTGATCGGCCAGAAACTCTAAACCTTGTCAAAGTACGAGCCTCCTCCAAAACCAATCGCTCTAGTTTTGGACAATTGGCGAGCAGTTGCTCAACGAGTTCTCCATCCACAGTTACTCGATTCAAGTAGAGCTCTTCAAGATACCTAAATCCAACATGCCACGATATAGAAGGGCTCAAGCCAACATTACTTAGACCTGAAGTCCGTTGTGAACACCCTACATCATCATCCATAAGTGTCTCGTGCCCTAACAAGTATGGCAATCGACTAGGGTCACATTCATGAGTCAAATCCTTAAAAAGCGCAGGCTTGAAATCTAGTTGGAGAACTTTAACTCGTTTTGCCAATGCAAACCTAATCCATCGATCAATATAAGGCTTATATGAGATATTCAAGTCAAAGCGTAATGCGAATCTACGTAAATGGTACCCTCCACTTTGACGATGCAAGACATTGTCCACCCATTGCACATATCTAGCCCTCTCCTTTTCAGCTATCTCGGGGTTAGCTTTCATCTCGGCCAACAAGTGAGACCAGTCGAAGTCAAGGTTGGTGACCTGACAAGTAGACAAATGCCTCCATCTTCTGGAAAGAAGACAAGTCGCTTGTGCTTCTCTAGATGTCAAAAGAGATAATATAAAGCCTATAGCATCTTCAGGCAAACTGCTGATCCGATCCTTTGGGTTGAGCTTCACCAAAAGAGAAACAAACAAGGTAAGAAAAATCTGGAAATAAGACAGATGGAAAATAGGAAGCAGGACAATTCAACAATCAAACATAAGAAAAAAACTCAGCTTCCTGTCAGAGACAACGAGATAAAGGAATATTGAAGACCCATTAACCCAACCAAGAAAAAGCACAACTTTTGCTCTATTGGCCAATATAAGCAACTGAAAATCCTCTATGGTAAATCTGAGAGAGAGTGAGGGCGGGGGGGTCTTCTTGCGACTAGTTCCAACCTCAAAAACGAAACTTTACCTCGTCGGCAGATTCGGCCTTTGCTCTACCAGCCAATAAATTCAACTGAAAATCCTCCTTGGTAATCTGAGACGTGTGTATGCAACGTTGGCTTACCAAGCACAGAGAAAGAGAGATAGGGCAGGGCTCTTCCTGCTATCAGCTCCAACCTCAAAAATTAAAACGTTACCTTGTTGGCAGATTCAGCTTCATAATCAGAGGGGAGCCTCTTTGCAGATGGAGAATCCATAGACCCGGCATTAGTTCACCTTCCGTTCGTCTCCATCTTTTTGCCTTCCTGATCACATGTTTAGTCTTTATTAGATTTTTTAAGCAAAATTCAAAAACACCCTTCGATGCGATATCTTTTTCAAAATTCCTAATCAGCGATATTCTCTCTAATTATGTACACGGATTAACATTTTGAAAATTATCTCACAAAAAAAAAAAAAGCATTGTCAGAAATATATTATCGCTAATGGCATGTCTTAAAATTTTTTTATTTTTTCACCTTGACTTTTTTGATACTTAGAAAATTTCACATTGAGATTTTAAGATATACAATGATATGTGATAATTTAATTGTTGCAATGAGATACAAATTTTTTTATTTTTGTACTCATGCACATGAATCGCTTTGTAGTCTCGAGTCGAACCATGGATCAGAGGCTTAATTCACCATTCATATGATGTAATTGTATGGGAAAAAATAAGGATCCGATCAAAATGTTCATAGATTAACTCCAAGAAACCCATTGTTTATCTCACGACCTTCAACCAAGGAACGATATGAGTTGCTCACCATTGGCCAACCAAATAAATTCTGGAGCATTTGCGTTTTCTTTTAAAATCAGCTTCTACTGAAATTTCCCCTCCCTGTAGAAGAGTTATTCATCTTCCGATTTGACCTTCAATCGCTGGCTCTCTATTTATAGAAAAGGAGGAGTCGATATCAAAGGATCAGCAAAGCTCGGAAGACGCGCACGAAGGGAGGCCATCAAGCTGTTCCTATTTCAAGCCTCGGAGGGCTAAATCTATTTGGTGCACGTATAACATCAGAAAAGGGTATTCATTTTCCTGCTTAATCAATCGAATTGCGTATTGGTTGCTGCTTTGCCTGCCAATTTGCGAACTCTTTGTATTTTACTTAACTTCATATATTTTTGCTAGGCCCGCAAAAAATGGGTAGGATGGGAAGGGTCATAAAGGACCCGACCCATATTGACCACTTTATTTATTAAGCAAATTTCTCAACTCATACCCAATCTGTATCGAGATTCATTTTTTTGATTTTTTTTCTCTTTTTAGTTGCCTTTGAAGAATAGGATCATAAATGACCCGACCCATATTGACCACTTTATTTATTAAGCAAATTTCTCAACTCATACCCAATCTGTATCAAGATTCATTTTTTTAATTTTTTTTTAATATTTTTATTGTTGCCTTTGAAGAATGGATGGCTCCATGGATCGGCATGTCAACTTAGTGAGGAAGCTTGAGATCAAGTGGTGGATAGAGCTTGAAGGTGGTGGTGAAAGTCTGGGCCATCCACAAATCATTAAAGAGATTTGGATTTTAGTTTGGGATTCAATATGAATGCGTTACGCATCATCCATAAATGATTGTTGACACCTAATTTTGACCATGCTACTTACTTGTTCATCATATAAAAATTACATTAAGCATTTCATAGCATTGCATTTAGGATTAAACTTATCTTTTGGAAAATAAAAATAGAGGATAATAAATAACTTATTAAATAAAAACATTTGGAGGCAGATTTTGAAATTTTTTTTTTTGAATAATAAAACATTTGGTTGTTGAATATATTTCCTCATTTCAAATTCAAAATTCAATGGTGGTATGATTTTGGAGCCACTAATCTTATTGAGAAGTTGAGTGAATATTGGGAAATCTTCACTTATTTGTGGAGGTTTCCTCTCTATAAATAGAGAGTGTGAGAGGTGAAAGAGGGGGCTTCTCTTGGTAAAAAAAAAAAAAAAAAGTGAAAAGTGAAAGGAGAGAGGAAAAAAAAAAAAAAGAGCTTCGGTTTGTGGAAGAGAAAAAGAGTGTACGAAGAGATGGGTGGGAGGAGAGAGAATAAAAAAAATTTTAAAAAGAAAAAAGAAAAAGCAGAAGCAAAAATTTAATCGGCAGGGGCATTGGACGTTTACTGTTCATCCTCTTCCCCCTGCACTCGTCGGAAGTTGCTGCCGCAGACAGACGGCTCCTCCTCACCGGCGCACCACCGCACCCCTGCCGATGCCTCCGCCTGCTGCCCCGTACCCGCGCCGCCGAGCTGCTGCTTCCGCTCCTTCGCCCACACCACCGCCGTTCCACCAATCGCACGAAGCTCTGCACCGCCGGCCCTGCCCTCTGCACCAGCAACGACTCACTGCTGCCCCGCTTCGCTGCAACGCCGTGTTCCTCCTTCGCCGAAGCCCGCGACTTGTTGATCCCGAGTCGCCAGCCGTAACTGCCGCGCCAGCATCGCCTGAATCCCTGTTGCTGCAGATCGCGACGCCAGCAGCCCATCGAAGCTTCTGCAGTGCCGCTCCGACCAGAGAGCCAGAGCTTGCTGCTGCGTCTGCCAGCCTCGGGTTTTAGCTCCGACTCGCGACGCCCCTGCACCCGACGCCGCCTCTGCTGGCCCCGCCTCCGCACAGCTCTCTGCTCCGCACCTCTGCTCGAGCCCAAACCAGTCACTGATTTTTCTTCCCTGCAGCTCCGAATTGCCGGACCTCGCCGGAGCTCCGCACCTCCGCAACCTCCGATCGTCGGTGACGCCACCGTTACAGCCGCCGCCCCTCACTGGAGCCGGTGACCAGCCGCACGAGCACAAGCCGTGCTTGGGAAGAAAAAGAAAAAAAAAAGAAGAGGAAATTAGGTAGTTTTATTTTCTTTTTTCTATTTACTTTATTTTGTTTTTTTTTAATTTTAATTATTTAAATTGGAACCTCATGAATCTTGTAGGCATTATCTGCTAGGATTTTGTCCGGAATTAATGTAAATAATAATTTAATCTGAGAGACATCATATTATTTTTTTAATTATATTAATTTTCGGACTTTTGGTAGAATTTTAATTATTAAATCATTATAATTATTAATTTGATCCGTAAGACTTCGAATCAGATTTTTAATTATTTTGATATCTTTGTCGTGATAATTAAGGTTATGATAATCGTTAATTTGATCTATGAAACAACATGTTATTTTTTTCGATTATTTTAATCATTTATTTTGTTGATGGCTTAGATTTAATATTTATTTAATAAAAAAAACTAAAAAAAATCAAAATCTTGTATTAGAGCATGTAGGTTTATTTGATTAGAATTTGTTTATTAGTAAAATTATATCATATCTAGAACTTAGGTACTTAGGTCCATACACATTTCATATTTAACGCAATGCATTTTGATTTTTGAGATTCATATAGAATTAGGATAATTTTCTTTCAATAAAACCAAAACTAAAAAAGGAACAAAAAAAATATTATTTAGGTTATATAGATTTCATAATGTGCACACCGCATGTTGCGCTTTAGTTAGTGGGTCATAGGTTAATGTTTTAATATTCCCGTCGTATATTTTTTTTTTTAATAAAAAAGCCAAAGATTAGTATTGCATCATTATGTTATTTTTCTTAATAAGAATTATTAAGTCATTTAAAAAAAACACAAAAGTCATGTATTTGGTTAGTTAATAGGTTAGTTCATAATTAATCCCATTTCATGTCATCATTGTTAGTGTAGGTTGCATATGTGTAATAAAAAAAATCATTAAAAAATCATAAAAAGAACATGCATATAGAATTACCACATCATACATCCCATATCATGTAGCACATACATATTTAGGGTCGAGTGAATTGGATTGTACATATATGGTGATGGTTTAAGTTATGCCATATCTCACATGTCATTAAAGTCAAATTCATGCATATTAAGTTTAAATTAAGATTGCATAAAATAAAAATTAGGTGTCATGTCATTTAAAAATCATGTTTAAGGCATGCATTTTTATTAGCATTTTTTGTTAATGAAGTTGTAGTTTATAATTTCTTACAATTTATCATTTCAGTTAATTGAATGTTATTTTACTGATTGTGCACCCGTATGATCACCATTTGTATGTTAGTAACTTAGGTTAAAATTAATCAAGACTGCCTATAAAATATTTTTGAAATTAAAATGACAAGGTATTGAAAGGGCATTAGATTTTTCTAGCATAATCATGTCCCCGAATCTATTGAATCTCTAGTTCGCAAAAGTAAAGTATTCTCCCATATTTTACTTGGGTTTCTAACCAATCCTAATTAGTTAGTGGCGGCTCCAAATTGAGTATAATTGCATGTTTAAATAAGCTAATTTCTTAATATTAAGTCACGATTGGTAGGATTTGGGAGGGTCCGTGCTAATTCTTCAGATTTAGTAATCCAAGCATTCTTTGAGTAATTCACCTTCAGGAAGGTCGCGACAATTATGAAATGAGTTATGACTTTGAGTTTGGTCTTAATAAATCACATTTGAATTCGAGACATTAATCTCAGTAGTTTGTTTGAGAAATGTAAATCTTGGAGATGAAATTAAAGTCACCGATCAGGTGTAATATCATTCAATAAAGTCCCCATTATTAAAATGGTAAGATACGCCAAACTTTGCTTAGTAGGTGGCAAGATTAGTTTCAAATTGAATTTTATACTTCAAATAAAAACCAAAATGCTCGTCTTCTCTTTCATTCATATAGAAATAAAAAGGATCTTCTCTCTGATACTTGTATGTAGAAGGAAAAAAAAAATTGTCTTAAAAATCCTAAAATAAAAAAAAATAGAAAAAGGAAGGGTCCGCAATGGCGACTAGTAGAATTCACTTAGTATCTTGAAAAAAGAAAAGAAAGAAAAAAAAAAAAGAGGTCTTTAAAATATACCACTAAAATGCATTTTTGCCGTAAGTCCGAATTTGTATACTTTTTCTAAAATTTGCAATTACATTTTATGAGGAATAAAATGTGGAAGTGTAAATTATCTATACTTTTTTTGTTTTGGTCGAACATCTGCGCATTAGTTGGCGGATGAGATGTGCACGTGGTGGGCGTCCACCGTTCGGAGCACGTGGGTGTGAAAGGCCCAGTCCACACAAGGGTTAATCTTAGGGCGACTTGGATTTTTTTTTTTTTGGTCGATAGAGGCGACTTGGATTTACATAGCACGAATTGGTCTCGGAAAAGGGGTTAATATAATAAGAAACTTTAAACTAGTACGCTTATAATAAATTTACTCGAATTTTTTTTTATCATAAAAAACTTGAGACCATTACACATTTGACAAATTTACCTTAAATTTGTATATTTATAACAAATTTACACTATGTTAATTTCCGTTAAATTTTACTGTCAAATTGCTGAGTTGAATGACAGATGATATTTAACTAGTGAACTAGTTTGGAATTCACAGTTGTGCCTATTTTGTTATTTTTTGTGGTATTAGTCCAATTTAATGGAGGATATATATGTCACAAATATACTAGTTTAAGATTTTTTTTTGGGTCAAAAAATTAGTTTGGGGTAAATTTGTCACATGTGTACTATTTTTGGATTTCTTATGATCAAGAAAATTATTTTTGAGTAAAATTATCAGAGCTATATCAGTTTGGGGTTTTTCGGTGTTATACAATTTTCATGTATTAACAAGTCAAAAGATTTCAATATTTTAAATGCATTTCACCCAATACTTTGGCCTCGTTTAGTTCAACTTTCCCATGGCAATTTGAGCCTCTAAAACCCCTTGAAGAAAATATAAGGTGTTTGTTAAGTATTTTGTAGTCTCCATTGGCTAAATGCCAAACTTCGGAAAGCGGAAAGCCTAAGGCAGATAGAGACTTGGTTTAGGTTTTCAGCATTTTCGAAATTGTGGGAATTTAATGACTTTTTTTCTTTTCTTTTCAATATTGCCCTCACTAGATATCCTCAATTTCGGCACTTCATTTCTCTTGTCAACATACAGCAAACATAGTTAGAATATTCAAACTATGTTTGAAATTCTTTATAATCAAATTCAAAGACGTGAGGATATCAAGTGTGCCATTCTTTGGGACTTTGTCTTTTTGTCTCGACCCTCCCGAATGGGAGTGTTGGGGTATGATGGCTTTAAAGGTATTGCCGAGGGTGGACCGACAATTCTGAAATGGCTCGGTTCCCTCAAACCCTTACATCGCACTACATTGGAAAATTCAATTGGAACAAATCTACCTATGAAATTTAACTAAACCAGGAGCCGCCACTAGTCTATCAAAGGTTGGCTAAAAACCAAGTAAGGTACGTGAGCATACCTCGCTTCTTATGCAACTAAGTATCTAGGGTCAGGAACTTAATTACACTAATTTAAATTAAAGCTCATTCAATACCTTAACTTGATCGATTTGTTAACTAGTTATGCACGCAGTCTTCTTACCGAATTATGAGTCCTAAAGTTTTCATCTATTAGCTGTCTATGCAATGTTTCTTGGTACTCATTAAGATCCTAAAAAGGTAACGTAACCATTTAACTAGAACAAGCAAACCATGAACACTAAAAGCCTGATGGAAGAAGTGGGCTCAATGGTTCAAAGCCTAATCCGACCATAACCAGAATCAAGTCCAGACGCACTCCACCAAATCGAACCCACACTCAACAAGCGAGTTATCAATACCGAATCGGGCCAGATTTCCCAAATTTAACAAGCCCAAATTCATTTAACCAAAGCCCAAGCCCAGATTTACCAAAATTCAACCTAAGCCCGTTTCCTTTTTATTTTTTATTTTTTCTTTCTTTTTGTTATTTCTTTATTTTTTCTCTCCATTCGGTAAATTCTCTTGCTTTTTCCTAGGCTCTCGTATTCACTGTCTTCCTCTTAACAAAACAAGAACACACCAGATTCTGTTCATCAACATGGATTTCGAAACTTCAAATTAAAATAATCACATCGTAGCTTCAAGCCATGAACGTATAACCTTCATCGTTCACCATGTTTATCCCCGAACTTCCACCGTCAACCACCGTGGCTGGTTGGAAATTAGCTCCCAATATCGCGCGGATGCACCACAAGCGACTACAATGCATGGAGCAGTAAGAGAAATCAAACCCAGGAACATCTGTCTCTAGATATCACATCAAGCACGATGTTAAGTCCACCAAGCCTTTTTCCACATCAGTGGGCGCAGTCAGTCCAACATCGAAGACACAATGCATAAAACGACCAGGACGTAAGGCGCATGGAAGGCTATCTCGGCTACCTCATCGTGCATCCGAATCAGGCTTAATTTTTAACATATCTGCTCATCTCAGACGAATCACATCAACACGTGCCTTCAGTTTGAACAAAACCCAGATTATTTCTCAATCATATCATAGAAACATTTTATCGAACGGGTCGTGTGCGTTTCAGCCGAGGTGTGTATATGCAAAACTAAAAACACCGATTCATTCCGAGTTGTCACGGACAACCCAAAACCCAGGTTCAGATCATCAAACCAAACTCAGTCGATGTTAGTATCCAAACAATCATGACATCATATCTCCTTATAGGAAGTGACCGTACCTTCGTTCGATATGAATGTACACTTAGCCGGTGAGCAAACAGAAGAGTCAAAGTCCTTAAGGCGTCAACGATGAAGAACCGCACCGATGGAAGTAGGTCGAGCCGTAAATCTAGCACTACTTCAAGCTCTCGATCCGGAAACAGAGCCAAACAGCGGATTCGCTTGACCTCTCTGCGCATGAGTTTGCGAGCGAGCGTTCGCGAGGGACGAAGGCTGGCTGAGTCGTGCATCCGGACTGGGCTCTCCAAATGGGCTTCTTTTATGGGCCCTTCTGTATTATAAAAAGCCCCTTGACTGACACATTGTGGACTCAATTTTTGTGGGCCAGTGAGCCCGCTCTCCAAATCTTTAAAGGGCCAAATTCTTGGGCAAATAGAGAGGTTTGGGTCAAGCGACGGCCGAGGAGGGCCTACCGACGACGATGGGAGCTGCTGGAAGGGCTGCGAAGCTCACGCCAAGGAAGACGGTGCTGCCTCGATCCTTGCAGTCCAATGGCTTCAGGCTGCTTAACACGCCTGTCGAATCGCCTTGGATGTCAAGAGCGCATCGCCAAGAGGCTCTGATCAAGCTCATTCTCATGATATAATGTATCGTAATATCAAAACAACCCATGAGTGCGTTTGATTGGCAGAAAATTCAATCATAAAGAAAAATACTTGTTTTTCAAGAATACATTTAGTTTTTCTTTATTTTGTGATATATGATCGAAAATATTTTGCTAATGTTTGAATCTTATTGGAAAATGATTTTAATCTAATGACTTTATTTCAAGTAGAAATAATTAAACTTTAATAAATTTTGTTATTTATTTATTATTTTTAAAAAGTTGAATTTTTTTTTATTTTTTAATTTTCCTTTTCTTTTTCCCCCTTCCTTTGCCGTAACCGATCGGCAACGGCCATAAACAAGCTTGAGGTTTGTTCAGCAAGGACCATAGGTGAGCCTAAGCTCTCGACCTCAGAGGAGCCTAAGCTCGCCAAGATTGATCAAGCCGTGAGCTTGTTTGGATTTGGTGAACCTTGCACTCGCCAGCCTTGGCTAGCTTGGGCTTGCTTAGACAGGCTGAGCCTCAAGCTTACCAACTCTCGCCATGGCCTATTGTCAGGTTGCTAGCCATTGTCGAGGCACAAGACCAATGGAGGAAAAAGGAGAAATGAAAAGAACAAAACTAATAAAAAATTTGATTATTTTAAAATTATTTTTATAAGAATAAACATTTCATTAACCAAGAATCCCAAGAGTAGGAAAACATTTTGGAAAAAATTTTCTGGTTCTTTTAAAGGGAAAATTATTTTCCCAAATTTAAGCTTTAGTAGGAAAATGATTTTTCTAAGGAAAATCTTATTTTTGTTGATTATGAAAATATTTTCCATTGACTCATTTTCTTAAGCAAATCAAGCACCGAAAAATGAGAAAAATATTTTTCGCAAAACCAATGGACCGTACGATTTTAATTCAAGCATGTCCCATGAATTGTTGATTAATATTATTACTTTTATACATTTTCGTGCATGACACGGACATTATTCTATTATCTTCTCCAATGAGAGAATTCATTAGAGTATGATCTATAAGGACAATAACAGGTATTCCAATAGGAATAGAGGAAACAAAAAACTAAATCCACAATACCAACACAAAGCTCATTCACACATGAATCCAGGATGCTTTTGTGGTCTACAAGAGTCGTATCCTTTGGAAACTGGTGTAATGGATAAGAGGATGGAGTGGTAAAGTGGCATAATCTTTGTGAGATATGAAATCGCATAATTAGAAAAAGGCAAAACAAGCTTTGTCGCAATCCATTAATAAACATGTGTAGATCAAAACTACTCATACATATATATAGCGAAGTCTAAATCCAAATAACCAACTACTTTCAAGTTGTCTGTTCATCTACATATAAGTATGTAACATTTTGTACCTTGAAGGTACCTCATTACCTTCTTTGCATCTCTCTAGTGATACACACTTAGATTACTCTAATATCTCCCTAGCATTTCCACAATGAATGCAATGTCAAGTTGAGCGCAAACTTGAGCATAAATTAAGCTTCCAACAATAGAACCATATGAGATATTTTCATTTAAAATCATTTTTCACACACTAGTTCAAATTAAACCGATCATCCTTCACAATATGTGCTATACTTGGGGAACAATCTTTCATCTAAAATATATAGGTTTCTTGAGATGGTCATAATATGCCTCGGAGTCCATCCCTGTGGATCTTTATACCAATGACATAAGTTGTCTCATAAACTGCATCAGCTATATATTTCATGTCAAAACTCTTAGAGAGATTGTTTCATTTCATGTAACAATATCTTATCATTGGTTGTAAGAAAAATGTCAACCGCATTGAGGGCAAGAAAACAAATTTTGCTTCCATTAACCTTTTAGTGTATACATTGATCCATGATATTTTGCTTAAAACGGAATGAAGGGATGATATCTTTTTTTTTTTTTCCTTCTCACTGGGTGGTCACATCTTGAATTGTTGAACTTCATTCGGCAAATAACTAATCAATAAAAAAAAAAAATACTAAACCTTTCCACATTTCAAAAATCCTAAACTGCTATCTTAATTTTATTTTAATATATTTTCGATTTATTTACTTTTAAAAGAATGAGTTTAAGTTTAGGATTTTGGACAATTTTCCTAAAATCAAGTGTTCATGGGCCATTTTTTAAAAAAAAAAAGAAAAAAAAAGAAAATATATGTTTGCTGGCTAGTTGGACGGCTTAAGTTTGACACCATCGTGGGACATATTTTAGTACATGGATCACATAGGACGCTCCGAGAAATGATAATTATAAGCTTGGGTCGTTATACCTTTGGCAGAAAGAAATAGTAAAACAGTCAACAAACCCAATAAACTTTTACTTAAAGAAAGAGCACTTTCATTTGTTTCTCGTAAATGTTTAGCATGGGCATTATTAGTCCTAGAAATTTAGGAGAAGTACACTAGAAGTGTTAAAAGTTGTGTATAACGCTCATTTTAATACTAAAAGTTTTTGACAGCTCAGTTAAGTGCCAAATCGGAAAAAAAAAAAAAAACGATCACTTAAGTGCCTTCGGCTAAAAATTCTGGCCAAAAAATGATGAGGCTTTTATAATTAAAAATTTAATATAACTAGGATTTTTTTTTTTATAGAAAATTAGTCCATGTGGACTCTCTTGGCTGCTGTCCAATAAAGAAGAAAGAAAATACTGGCATTTTTTTCATCTCTCTTCGTTACTCTCTATAAGTTCGCTCTCTGCAACAATGGTGTCTGCCCTCACCCTCACCTGAATGCCTCTAATCCTTCTTGCTTGAAAAACCCATCTAATCATCCCCTCTCTCCAAGTTTGACCTCCGCCCCTCCTCCATCGTTGCCACTAGTTGTCGCCACCAAATCTGGTCGAGCAATACCGGCACTTGCGAACCACTCGTCCATGGACGAGTGTTGATGTCACTCGCAAGCCACCCGTATTGTCTCAGCAAGCTTGGCCGAGAGGCCACATTTTCATGTCTTCAATTTTTGCTTTTTAAGAGCCTGCGGGAATATTATCGATGTGCCATGAACTTCTGCTCTATTCTCTATTCTGCGATCCAAGTACTTAAAAGAACTCAGACCCTTGCTCGGCACACCATTGCTGGCTTTGATTCTCGGCTTCTTCATCACTAATAATCTTCCATGTCGATCTGACTTTCATTTGCTACCACCAATAATCGGTTCCACAAGAGTGCGAGGCGCGCTCTATTTTACTCTCTTTTGTGACCAAAAGATATGAAGTGATAAAATCGCTCCTGAAATATATTCGTTTACTTTGATTCCAGCCAATAATGATAACTGAACTTTTTGTCCTTGATCTAGTCACAGATTGCAACTCCATCATAGTCCATAGATCAAGTAGCGTTTGACTCCCTATTTTGTTCTGTTGACACCAAAGTTGAAGCTGACGTTTGATCTTCTCTGTTCTCTAGGAGGGGTGGGACAAGCACTTACGACGGCGGAGTTCCAGATGACCAAGTGGAGCAACTTCTTCATGGCTTGCCGCGGGCCAGTTGCTGGAGCATGGCAAATTGAGTTGGGAGGATTCATTCAATGGCTGCTTCGGGTTTGAAATTGGAGATTTCTTTCAATTTGGCAAATTAGGGTTCTTCTTTGGGGGCAAGTGCAACTAGACAACATCGTTTCTTGCTTTAGATGCTGACTGAAATCTCCGACAAGTCATATCGGCTTAAGAAATTAATAAATAAAAAAAAGGTCACGTTGGATTTCTACCCAATTAAATCGGTGTCAGCACTAAAATGATTGTTTTTTAAATTTTTTAGCACTTAAGTGATACAAAAAAAAAATTAGCATCAAAATTAAAATTAGCATCGTACACAACTTGTAACACTTCTAGTGTACTTATCCCTAGAAATCCAAAGCATAAGATCGTCTAGGTACCTTCCAAGATTTTAGAAAATTGCATAGTATCCGATTATAAGGTTCATCTAAATTGACCATTTACCTTTTGTCGATTGAATGTCATGGTCATTGGTTTATTTGGAATATAACCACAATCAAAAGCATGTTGCCATGGCGAGTATATAAATTTTTTCTTTACTCTGCACGTGGTTTTCGATAGAATTTCTTTTTTTTTTCCTTTTCTTTTTTATTTTCTTTCTCTCTCTTTTTTTTTTTTTTTGGCCGGCGAGTAGCGGCCATAGCTAGCAAGGGTTGACCTCACTTGGGCGAGCAGCATAAAGAAAAAGGGAAAAAATGAGAAAAAAATTAAAAAAATTATTAAAAAAATCATATCACCTAGAAGGGATGGGCAGATGTCTAGGTTAGTGATTGAATTAGTACTAATATAAAAAGATTTATGGCGAAATTGGTCTCATTGAAAAATTTAAGATTAAATTGATACCAATACAATAAATATAAAACGTTTTCTATATCTTTTTCCGTGTGAACCAGTGTGGATGATCTAGCGTGGATGAGGGGCACAACTTGGGTACCCAATATTTCCCTCATTTTGGTGACAAAAATTGAGACCAAAGTGTGGGTTCGAGAGTAAGATTTGTTTTGTTTATGACACCTGTGACGAGCAATAGTTTCTTTTGGTTGTTCTTGCCGGTTGCTTTCTTCGAAGAGGAAGGGTCGGACAGATTCTTCTTAGGCTGTTTGCCCACCAAACACGTTCCGTTCCCCTTTAATTGAGATGGTGATTGACGCAAATTGTCCCAACCACCTCTTGCAGCCAGCCATGTACATATATATATATGCCGCATGTGAGCCACCTTTGATGAAGAAGATTCAGGAGTGCCGACAAAGTATTCTCAAAATATCAATATTCGGCAACTATAGGGTGAATACTAAATCTAATTCTTGAAAATGTTTTTATTTCAGGCTCTCATATATATACACATATATTTATTTTTTGTTATGGTCTTCAGTGCTGAGGAACAAGAACAGCATCGCCTAGCCCGGGAAACAGCATTAGAAGAGTGTAACAACATTCTCAACATCATCAAGCTTGGAGACATACTCGTGCTGAGTTCGGCCCAGCAAACCAAAATGCTTATGGAAATGCTGTCGGAATTCTTCGCAGACCGAGGCAATCTTGACCGCATACAGATTGCTGATCACGTTGTGCAGACAAAGCGAAAGATAGTTTAGCATTGGTGAAGGATTGAAAAAGAAGAAGAAGATAAATTAGGCTCCTGAAACGGAGGATCGGCTCGGTCTTCACAAGAATAAATCCAGCCCGTTCCAACTTTGATATTATCTTCTTTCTTGTCGTCTGCATAGCAATCTGACGCGGTCAAGATTGTCTCGGTCTGTGAAGAATCCGGCAGCATTTCCATTAAGTGTTTTGGTTTGCTCAGCTAAACGCAGCATGAGTGCGTCCCCAAGCTTGATGATGTTGAGAATGTTGTTAAGCTCTTCTAATGCTCTGTCCCGGGCTAGGCGATGTTATTTACGTTCCTCAGCACTGAAGACAACAACAAAAAAATAAATATACATATATATATATATATATATATGAGAGCCTAAAATAAAAACATTTCCAGGAAAGAGATTTAGTACTCATCCAATAGTTGCCAAAAATTGATATTTTGAGAATACTTTATGGGCACTCCTGTATGTGAGCCACCTCTGATGAAGAACAGCAATATCTTCCACGGCGGATGCGGTGAAGAGATGCGGAGAAGATGTGGTGAAGAGATGTGCAGGGCGCGCCCCCACATACATATATATGGGAGATTACAAATACATATTAACACGAACGAGCTGCTCTCCAGCCTACAAATTTTGCAAAAACGGAACATAAACGGGAGACCTAGCCTTCACTTGAGCGGAGAGATGAAACGATTATCAGAGAGAGAGGTACCTGAAGAGCCTTCTCGATTTCAGCTTCGCTGCGAGCAGTGTCCTCGAGATTGATGGGGAGGGTGGCCAAGGTTCGGTTGACGCAGTAGATCTTGCCGACCTGGATCTCCACCTGCTGGGTTGCGCCTTTGATGGACGACCAAGGGACGGTGAGAGACCCGTGGACGTCGACGATGGACTCGCGATTCGAGGAGGCGACGAACTTCACCATCTGCCGGCTGACCAGTCCCTCCTTCTCCGTCACGACGCACTGCACGGTGAACCCCTTCTCCATCACCACCAGGAAAGCCATCTTCTTCCCCACCGCCCTTATCGTCTGGGCCCTCCCCCTCACCACCACGGTCTCATCCTTCATCTCCTCCGCGAGCACCCTGACCGCCGTGTAGGGCTCTCGCACCTCCTCCTTCGACTGCCGCTCCGGCATTGGCACCTCCCCGTAGTTCCCCGCCAGGGGATCCTCCTCGTCCGGCGCCGGTCGCCGCCGCGCCGGCGGACAAGGCCTCCTGGCAGCGGCGGAGCTTCTCCAGCTTGGCCTCTTCCTTCTTGGCGGCCTTCTTGCTCACCTTGGGTTGTTGCTCCAGCGGCGGGGGCTTCCGCTTCCGAAGATATGGCGACGATCAGTAAGTTCCGAGCGAGCGAGAGGACGGAGAGATCGGCGACAACGTGGGAGGGAAGAGGTGTTGAGGGTCGCGAGATGTGGGCCTGTCCATCTACGTGCCGGAATAAGGCATTTATATAACATGGTCACGAATAATAAATGTCAAAAAATGGTTGGTGATATGTCACTCTCTCATGATCTCTCTCTCAAGAGATCTCTGGTTCTGGTAGGTGCACAATGACCGGAGTGTGACATCTCTCTGGTTCTGGTAGGTGCACAGTGACCGAAGTGTGACATCCTCTCTCGACATAATGCTTCCACAAAGAGTGACCAATGACTAGAGAGAGAGTAACGGCGCCTTCGGTAACAATTTTGTTTCCGAGAACAAATTCTGATCATAAATGATTATTTTTATTTTATTTTGAAAAATTGATTATGAGCAAAAAAACGCATTTAGTAACTGTACAAAATTTCTGATTCTGGAATAGAATTATGTTTGGTACCGTGTTCATTAATTCTGTTCCAAATAAATTTCTTTTAAATTTTAAATAATTTGTATAATTTTTCCTCTTTTTTTTGTTTTGTTTTTTTTTCTTTTTTCTCCTATTCTTCTTCTTCTTCAGGCCGGTCGCCAGACCAGCAACCGGCCAAACAAGGGTCGGCGACCTAACCAGAGCATCGCCGACCCTCGGTGAGGCCAGCCCTCATCGGCCAAGCCTTGCTGGTAGCTAGGCGAGGCTGGGTGAGCCTCATCGAGGCTAGGTGGGCCTCACCCAGCCCCGATGAGGCCGGCGTAGCCATCGACGAGCTCGCTGGACCTCGCCTTGGCCTGGCGAGCTCATCGGACTAGTTGCTGGCGACCGACAGTGGTGGACGGCGGCGGCGGGCGGCGGCAGTTGTGGGATGGCAATCGATGAAGAAGAAGAAAAGAGAAGAAGAAGAGTTTTGATTCTCAATTCTGATTCTGGAACAAGAATCACATTTTTTTTTTTTATTCTTGATTCTACTCCCAATCTATTCCCTGAAACAACTTTGTTCCCAGGAACTGGATCCAAATTGATTCTGAGAACAAAAAATCAGAATTTAGCCATGTTTGGATGGTTACCAAACAGGACCTAAGTATTGGAACTTTGGTTCAATCGCAAGCAATAGTATTCTATCTCGTTACGTGAGAGCATACCATAAGACTTTATTTTTAACAACGTAAGAGCACATCATATGACCCGATCAAAGCACAAATAAACACGTTTCCCTCCGGGATTATATCTTTTCACGTGACCGGCCCATCCCTCTTTGTGACGGAATCCAGAAGCCAATTTTTTAAGGCCATTAATAAATTAGTCTTTCTTTGACCAATAAATAAATAAATTAGTCTTTCGCATCTTTTTTGCGATATCAATCACATCAATCATGACCGATTATGGTCAAATGAGAACGTGCACGATTAAGGAAAATGCATAAACATAACCTAAAGAGGGGCTGAAAATTTCTGAATTATCTCTATTATAATAAAATATATGTATATATGTGTGCAAGTGTATATGGCGCTACGGGCTGAGCACGTAGGGGGTTGCCTTGGAGTTGGAGCAGCGAGTCGAATGTGCAATGGAGATGGTGCCCGACCGGCCCAGACAAGAGGTTCTGCAAAATGGTCGAAATAGGTGGTATGGACTCCAGCGCTGCCATTACTCAAAGACTCCCATCTGAAGGTTTTTATAATTCTTCGACTCCTTTCTTGCTGAATTTCCTGATTTCTTGAACCCCTCTTTCTTTTCCCTTTCAATAAATTATCAGATGTGTTCCTCTGATGCTTCTCTTTGCCTTCGGTGGATTGTCTCTCTCTCTCTCTCGTTGCAGTCTGCTTGTGCTTCTTAACTGTCCGTTTTTGTTTCAAACTAGAAAAGTGTCATTTTGGCGCTGGGCTTTCAATGTGTTGAACTTCTTTTAGAGCAGCCAAATGTCAGTTACTAAATGTGACACTTCAATTTTAGAGCTACATAGCAATCCAAGATCACCGTTCGATGATGTTTCACCTCCTTCGGCCAATGCCCCGTAATCAACTGCTTCTCAATTGCACTGTCTAACAGAGAAAGACAATGTCCGGTGCACAGAGGATAGGCACAGTTATATCAACAGCTCAGGTGCCAGACTTGCCTGCAGAGGTCTGTAGAGTTTCCACGCATCAAGTGCCAGTTCTAATCCTATGGCTAAGAGAAAATGCGTCTTCCTCTGGAAATAATTCGGGACAGTTTCCTACTGTGTTAGGCGGTTCGTCAACCGTGGCCCATGAGCACGTGCTAGTGTATTTGTTTACCATATGTTTCTTTCCGATTGACTCATCTATGATTTGCCACGGGTTTTACAAATGGAAGGAATGGAAGCAAGTTCGATGGAGAAAGAGTGACTACGGAGGCTTGGAATTAGGCCATAGCAGCTCTGCCTTCAGAACCAGAAGACCAGGAGATCCCACAGACTTATTGACTTGATGTGCTTGGTGATGCATCCAGCCCCAATTCCCGCAGTCTTCCAGATGAACACAGAGCATATAGTCTGTTAAAATACACTCCTCGATTCTTCTGGACAGAGTTTCTAGCATTGAAATGAGAAATAGATTGCTTGTGGAGAAGTGTTCTCTTGTGCATCTTCTGTGTCTGCTATCTGAATCGCATGCTGATAGATTTAAATTATCTCGCGGGGCCTGTTGCTCGGAAGGGAGTCGGTTGCCAACAAGACACATTGATATTGAATATCTTTTTGGTCCATAGGTATCTGCAGCTACCGCTTCTCACAGTGGTCCTGATAGAGCTAGTTGTCTAGACTGATGAAACTTCAGGCCAGGTGAAAGTGGCAATATATACATTAGTATGCCAAGGCTTATGGTTGTAATCTTGACTCAAGATTCTGGTTACTACTGATATACAAATATGGTGAGTCCGATCGTAAAGGTAGACCTAAACTGTCCTGAAATCTAAAATTTTGATGCCCCTTTTGTTATTGAATATCGGAGCACATGTGATAGACTTTTTATTGTATGATATTTTGGATTTCCCGATGGAGCATGGATGTCCATAGTTCCTCATCTACACAGGGAAGATCCGGACATGGCAGATTTATGTTTCTTAGTCTTCTTCCTTTCTCTTTGCCCAACGATCCATGCAGCAATTTGGATGTTCACCGGCACAGCACAGCTTTTTTCTAATTATAAAACTGTTCAATTTGCGAAGCAGCCACCAAGAAAGCGCGGTGATATAATGTGGAGGATGAACTGCTGGGCTTGCACCATACCAATTGGAAAGAGATTGCAAAATACCTTGGCAGGGCTACCCGGGCATGTTGGTCTATCAGGGAATAGAGGAAAAAAATGCTGGTCCAATCATACATGAATTCAAGATGCTTTTGCGATCTACAAGAGTCAGCTTTTGAAGCTGGCGCAATGGAAACGGAGACTAAATTCTTGTAATAGAGAATATCCTAAAAATAAGGAGAATAAATGAAACTAAAATCTTTAAGATTATCACGTCCCAAATTAGAAATCATTTGATAAAGTGATAACGTGGCCTAATCTTTGCGAGATGCGTAATCGCATAGTCAGAAAAGGCAAAACAAGCTTTATTCGTGATTCGTTCATAGGCATGCCTTAGTCAAAGCAACTAATAAATAAGTAGAACTGTAGGAAAAAGCCAATAGGATTGGCTAGGACCATAAGATGGCATGGCGGAGCGGCGAAAGAGGACATGACTTGCTCCTTTCCGACCACTTGCCGATCTCTCTGTATGGAAGACGTGCTTGCACTGCATCCCAGCGGCTGCAGACCCTGCTCAAAGCTCCCCCAATAGATCAAAGATTTGCCCTTTCAGTCCCGAATCGTTTGTTAATTTCCCAGCTTGTTGTGAGATAGAGATACTTCTATCTCTTGTGCCATAATTCCCCTGCCCACAAGTTCTAAGGTCATCATGCCGTCCAACAACGTTCGGATACCGGGGGTTGAACCGCTTTCATTTAGGGATACAGCAATCTCTTCTGACAGCGCGTCCTGGTGGTCACTGGTCGGTGTGTAGCCCAAAATTGGTTAGGACAGATGCATGGCTCTTGAGACCGTGCGACGTCCATTGACCCGGATTTGGCCGATGTCAATCGGGATTGGAGGCGGTTCTCAAGGGATCGGGGGATCGGCATTCCAATGCATCGTGTGTTTAGGAGATCCCAAGCTGATTCGCAATATATGTGTTTTGAGTTTTAAAGGACTCAAGTCAATTTTAGGGGAAAAAGGAAATTTCCACTAACAAAATTTTGGGCATAATGTGTTAGCATGATCAAATCATGGTCAATGAGTAATATTAGTTAGACCCTCTCTCTCCACCCATTTCTTCCCCACTTTCTTCAATTTTAGCTAAAGTCCCGTGTGTTAATTGTACTAGCTGGAATATGGAATTTCTGAAGTGCCCAACATAAGATGAAAGTCCATGTAAACTTTGAAAGTCAAACAAAGCAAAAGATTAAGTTAGGATGTATCTGGTATGACTTTTACATTTTCGTTTTTATTTTTGTTCAAATATCGACTGTTCATGTGCATTTACTTTATTTAAGCTTAAGCATTTCAATCTTTTCATAATATAAACGTGACTCATAAATTTACATATAGTTTTCCATAACTTTTTCGGATTTAAATAATGATTAAATTTTTTTAACAAGCGTGTGAAATACGATCTTTTCGGAAAGTATGAATACTCCGATCTATACCATATGGTTTCGCAGCTTACCAAAGGTCTATCTTAGGAGTTTGAATTTTGGACCGAATAGTCATAAGGTTAGTTACTAAGAAGAAAAGAAGAAAATGATATTTTTTATTCGAACAAGTACGTAAATTGCCACTCATTAAACCTTAGATAAGAGTAAACATATAAAAAGAAAAAGATAATTCAGGAAGAATCAACGAGTGTGTTCCACGAGGTGGATTATACTTCACCAACATCTAACCACAAACGTCCATGAAAATTACTTCAAATGGGTTCAATTGCAATAATGACAATTTGCAAGACATTCCGTCCCCCTGTGGGGTGTGTGCTCGGCATAAGTCGAGCTGAAGGAGAGAAATGCATAAGCATGATTGGAAAATTTAGAAGACCCTCCGAGAAATCAGCGTGGGTCCAGTCTATATTACAGAGTTCTTCGAGAACAAGGAGTTTCTTTGTGCTGTCCCCTGATTCTTCTGTAAAGCTCCTTACATGGATATCGGAAAAGATGACTGATTTTGAAGCGTTTCCAGATTCGCATCGATGAATTGACAGATGAAATCTACCATCGTGTATAAAGAAACACAATCTGTAAATGGGTGAAAGGAGATTAGGTTTGAGAAATTTCACTACAACGCCATCATAAAATGAGAGCGGCCCGATGTGTCTAAAAATATAAACCAACAAAAAAAGACGCGTAAACAAGAAGAAGGGATATAAAACTGATAGGTAAAGGAGAAGAGCAAATACAAAACACATTGTTATAGAATTCATAGTCTTCTTGTCATGTAGTCATAAACCAGATTACTTGATTTGAATTTTTCGGTGTGCCATAGAGTTTTATTCCTAGACTGAATCCACAAGAGACGCTGGAGATGTCTTCAGGGCATCAATGTGAAATGGGCATTGAATAGCTGATCTAATAACTTGAATTTTACCAGTGAATTTCTTCCTTCATCATTCAATTCTGCCACATGATGCATGGTGAGGAAGTCTTTATTCAATGTCCTTAAAAGTTGCGGTCGCATCTTTTATCTATGAGATCATCGATGGGCCGAATGTGACCATTGATACAGACATGCCTGACAATGTCCATAACCATGTGGTAGATAAGTAATTTGGATACGGATAGTAAATTATTGGGGTTGGCACTCTCTTTTATTATTTTTAAGGAGAATCATTTGGAATTTGAAGATACTTTGAATAGCTCATTGAACATTTTTCTGTTCCACTTTGACCTATCTTCTCTAATAAAGACAATATATAATGGCTTTTAAACATATTTCACGGAAGATTAATTTATCAACGGCTTTGGCTGAATGGGTTAAGAATCTTAAGATCAATCTACGAAGAAGAAAATGGAAGAAAGAAAGAGAAAAAGACAATTAAAAATTCGATTTTTTTAAAAAAGAAAAAAAAGGATAATATAAAAATAAAATGAGAATTAGTTTGGTGAAAGAAATTGAGGTGGAAGAACTTACGGATAGTATTATCCACTTTTGAAAGAAAAGTGGAAAATATTTTCCTCAAATTTGAAAATGTTTTTTTATAGTGGTAAAAAAATTCTTGACTAGTTGATTTTACGTGAATCGAACGTCGAAAAAGTCGAAAATAATTTTTCAGAAAGTTATTTTCGTGGAACGAACGAAGTCTTAGTCTTCTCTGAAAGGTTTCTCGGTGGGCTCACATAGCTTTCCGACTTCTTCTCCTTGCGTTATCTCCGACAGGACGAATTCTACGCCTTGCGGGATGGGGAATATTTTTCGTTTTTTTTCCCTACTTATTACTACCAGTAGTGTGCCGTGCTGGCAGGGGGGCGACTTGCAGCGCCCTGGATGCAGTATCCCATTAATTGAATAGTTAATGTCTCTAATTTTTCATATGTATTTTATTTGGGTTGTTAACTGATGAGCGTAGAAAATAATCATAAAAACGCTCGTCGAATTGGACATACAAAATGCAGCATATAAATTAGAACTGAGATCGTATCTCCTTATCACTATCTTCATTTTGAAATAGTTTAAAGCTTATGGACTCCCCATTTATCTGTTTATTATAACTTAATTTCGGATTAAGTGGAGTTTTAGATAAGATTAATTCATTTTGATTTCATTTTTTGTAAAAGCTTTAATAGAACTAAAGAGATTATACCGTTTAGGTAAAAAAAAAATAATCAATTTTTTTTTTTGTAAGAAATCAATTTCAAATTAAGTGGAGTTTAGATAAAATCATTTTTACTTTCATTTTCTTTAAACATATGTGTTTTTGACAACGCAACCTCGCAGATTTTTTTTTCTTTTTTGAATTTCAAATCTAGAATTAAAAGGTTTAATTAGTCACAGAAGGAAATATACTCATGAAGAAAGGCTATCTATTCAACAACCTATGGCAATGTGAAAGCCTCTAGTACATATATTTGGATTGCGTCTAAACATGTATAACAGAAGAGTCTCGAAATTGTTATGTCTCAAAGTTAGATTTAATGTGGAATATAAGATAGAGTGATAAAGTATCTTTAAGTCTAATAAAGTGATTGTCACCTAGTATCCGGTTACCTCGCAAAAAGGGCGAAATACAAGACAGCGCGGTGCATGAAGTTAAGATGACATCACTAGGGTCACAGGTTGGTTGTCTAGATTTTCCACACTCGTGTGTAGAAAATTCTTAGTTATCTGCCTTGGCTGAAAGCATGTAAGACACTGGAGGAGTTTTCATACCTTTCAATCTAAAAGGGCATTGACAAACTGGTGCTAATAAGTTGGATTTTATTGGCGATTTTTTCTCGCAATACCATATCAATTGTTCTATTCACACGCGATGCAAATATCTTCTCTGCTTTTCATGAAAGGCACATAAGTCAAGTTTATGTAGGCATTGTTCATTTAAAAGATATGCATGATCTTGGTCGTCATCATCTAATGGAAAAATTCGAATAATCTTGTATGAAGAGGGCAAGCATTTATGAATCTTTTTAACATAAGATAACTTTGATTCTTTAATACCCTGCCCTGGCAAACAAGTATCATGATAGGTACCAGTCCGATCTACTATTCACCTGTAAGTTCAACAAAAAATTAGAGCGGGAGAATGAAATGTCTGGTGTTGATCCTTAAGGGATCTAGAGCATAGCAGATTGATTCATTAAGACTAGCTATATGGGCTTCTGTTGGTAGGTGCTCAAACAAAAAAAATTTTAATCCAAAACTAATGGGTAATTTACAATAACAAAAGTTGGTGAGTTGCTCTAATATTGGTTTGTAATTGAGGAAAACATAAAATACATACCTCACTTTTGATCCATTGACTATTTACATACCTTTATTTTTGCAAATGCTATTCAGATACCTCTAAACAAAGCCCTACATTAAAAAGATCAAATTGTCCCTCCTTGCATACTCTTTTAAGCATGTTTGGATGGGTAGGTCTTTAATGGATTTTGAGCGTTTGGGGTGTGTGTGAGAACTTGGGATTGGGGATGGTCATTTTTGAAAAGAAAATGACATTGACGCAAGGTGCAAATTAGTCTCCAAGGTAAACCTCATATGGGTAATTGGTATTTTCAGTGGTACAGTTATATAGTGGTCATTGGATAAAAGGCGAGGTATGTTCTTGGTGTTTTTCCATTGGTATTTTTGTGTCAGAGTTAGTGAATTCGAGCATTTAGTAAGTTGTAAGATAAACTTTGGTAAGTTAGTACAAAAACCGCTAGTGTTGGTGAGTTGCCAACACAGTACAGTAGTGACACAACCGAACCATCTCTCTTGTTCGACAAAAAAAAAAAACCCATCATTCTTGACAGTGTACACGACATTTCGTCCGTATGCTGTGTGTGCGCTTGACATTTTTTTCACTGATTTTGGGCAAATTAATTGGACCCCGATTACGAAGGTGTTTTCTCTATCAAAGGAAAAGGAAATTAATTGAACTAAGTCCAGCTCTATTTCTAATGTGAGGAAATTTGGCCGAATGTTTGGAATATGTCATTTGTTGAGATGTCTTGCTGACTATTTAGAGCAGGGAATGAGCCATTTCAATGAATTCCAATTGTGTTTAGTAAGATGCATCGTGTTCATGTGGTCAAGCCATTAGCCGGCACATTCGGTCCAGTTAACCTTATCCGCGAAGTAGATAAATTATGTCACCAACCATTGGGTCCTCAAGTCTCGGTTAATTTATTAAATATGTCTGGAGTAGTAATACTAATATGATATATTAGAGATGTTTTTGCAATAAAAGGTTTTCAATTTTCTAGTTTTTAGAGTGAATAAGATCAAATAACGTGACCATAGTAACTCACAAGAGATAAGTATATTAAATGTTACTGGTTTTTTTTTAAATCATTATTTCCCGTGCAAGAAACGGCGTCTCATTCTAGTTATATTGTATAATTTTTTGTGTGTTAAATGGAAGTGCCCAACATCACTTGAAAGTCCATATTGAGCTTTACTAGCTAAACGAAACGAAAGATTAACTAGATGCCTTTTACTTTTTACTTTATTCATATATCACAGCTTGCGCACTTTGACATAATTTAAACTTAAGCACTTGAAACATTCACTATATAATTGTGACACGTAGATTTGCATATAGTTTTTCCATAGCTTTTTATATTATATTTGAAATTATAGCAAGAAAGTAAAAAGTCACTTTTTAAGTTTTTTGAAGACCTTAATAAAAAGAACCTAAAAGATAATAGTAAAATTCATATTATATACCTACCACTATATAGTGGTTTAATCGGGACAATAAATAAATTAAACCGTTCATCAACAGAGCAATTGATTGTCTTCTTGTGATTTTGAGGAGTTGGAATCGTTGCCCACTTGAATCTGCTGGGACAGTTCGCGAAACGCAAGAATTGTGCGGACAAGCCCGCAGTGGTGTTATGCAATAAGTATAGATGGTGTGATCAATTCGACGGCAAAACAAGGTGCAAAACATTGATATTTTAGAAATAAGCTCCGAGCGAGCAAGAGGGCGGAGAGACCTGCGACGGCGTGCGAGGGAAGAGGGAGGACAAAACCCGAAAGCCTCATGCCCACGCTAAGCACAGCATTTTCTTTCTCTCCTGTTGGCTGTCGAGGGAGAGCAGTGTACAATTGCGAGCAATAGTATTACGTGAGAGCACACCATAAGACTTTATTATTAACAACGTAAGAGCACACCATATGACCTAATCAAGGCACACATAAACAGATTTCCCTCCAATATTATAGTTTTACTTGCTTAAATCTTGTAAGATCCCCCGTTTCTTGTCACGTGATGGGCCTATCCATCTACGTGCCGGAATCCAGAAGCACGTCGGCGCCTAAGTAAGGCATCTGACGTGGTCATTGAACAATAAAAATCATCCACCAAAGGAAATTATGGTAGGTGATATGTCACTCTCTCATAATGACCAAAGAGGGACATCCTCTCTCATAATAAACAGAGAGTACGTTGCTCTCTCGTGATGACTAGAGAGGGACATACTCTTGTTATCCTCTCTCACAAGATAGTGACATGTCACTCTCATAATGACCGGGGAGTGACATACTCTCTCAAACATAATGCTTCCACACAGAGTGAACTTTGGCTCGATTGCAAGCAATAGTATTCTATCTTGTCACGTGAGAGCACAGCATAAGACCCTATTTTTGGCAACGTGAGAACATATCATATGACCCAATCAAAGCACAACTAAACACGTTTTCCTCCCAAATTATATCTTTTCACGTGACGGCCCTGTCCATCTACGTGCCGGGATCCAGAAGCCCATCAGCGCAGGTAGGGCATTTGACGTGGTCATTAAACAATGACAATCACGCACCATAGGAAAATCTTTGATCTCTCATGAGCACAGTCAATCATCTTTTTGTCATACGTAGGTCAATGCCTTTGGCTTATACCAAGACAGGAATAAACCCTTGGTTAAGCAAAGCCATCTTTGCGCACTAACCGTTTGTCTACAAGGCAACAATACAGATACCACCGCCCTAGTGTTCACCGCTAATCTTTTTTCTTCTCATAACGAATTGAAACTTCCAACATTTTCTCATTACAAGTGACACACATTTAGAATGCCGTTAATCCATAATCAACGGCTCAAGAAGTTCCATAACGCGACAATTTCGATCCCTAGGAGAGTCCTCGCTTCATCGTCTTCTCACGGGTTGCAGACAAGGAGGTAAATTTTTTAAGGCCATTATTAGTCTTTCTTCAACCAAAAGATAAATAAATTAGTCTTTCGCATCTTTCTTGCGATATCAATCACATTAATCTCCATCGATTCCATAGCACGTGCAGAAATCAAATCAAGAGGAATAATATTATATTTCTCTGTAAATTGAGATACTAAACTTAGAGCAGATCGATAGACACATGAGAAAGCAGATCAATAGGCACATGATAAAGTTACATATCTGTTCTCTCCTACTACCACTTTAATGACTAACAAATACCCAGCAAACACAAAGTGGCGGTTGTTTTTGGAGCCCTTGACAGATTAAAATGACTCGAGAAATGCAGGAACATCCATTATTCATGGCTTTAAGTAATTACATAATTTACAAGTACAAAATAAAATCCGGAACAACAAATTATTAATAAATAAACTTATATCGGTAGTATATTAAAAAAAAAAAACTTGAAGAGTGAAAGAGGATGAGCTCGCAGAATAATAGCCATCCTTATCGGCTCTGAGGATGCCGCGTGAACAGGCTTGGATTCCATTAATTAATCACTAGATCAATCTTTGAAGGTAACTTTCCCTTGAGTTGTTGCCAAGCCCGTTCTCTAGGTTCCTTCAACTTTTTCAACATTCTCCGCTCGCCAACCGTGACCATTTCTTCCTCACAAGGACTCACCACTAACTTCTCAAGAGCAATAGCATTATCGACAAAGTAAATCACTAGCTCAAGATCACAAGGTCGACCATAATAATTATGAAATTCAACCTCCTTTAAGTATCGATGGGGAGGTCCATCAACTCTTTTCAATTTTCTCTGCCTGCATAGCATGTCATCCGGGTACATCAACTGTGGCAAGATAAGAATGCCGCATATCATTAATTGACACAAAATCGCGTCGCATTGGAGAATGCCAATGGAAAAAAGAACTTGCAAAACAAAGTATGTCTATGTGGATTGTCACATCGAGTAGATACTAATCACACGATGTCCGAATTCAACAGTGGCTTGGTATATCATATTCGACCCTAATGCATCTGTTTAATACCTAAATAGATGAAGACTTGAGTGGGGCCTGAAAACCCACCTCTAACACAAAACTCCGCACGCAGGGGCATGCCTCGATCACAAGAGTCAAGGGAAGTAGACTTGCTTCTTTAAATACTGGAACTCTCAATATCAATTGCTTGACACTTGTCAATTTAGGTAGTTGACGAATCTGTAAATTTTCCTGCATATTATAGAGAGAGAATCAAAGGCAACACAGATTATAGTAAGGAAATAACTTACGAAACCTTACAAAAATCAATCAGTGCTCTTACACTGAGTAGCCGAAAGAATTCAAGTTTGAGAATTTGCACACAAGGAAGGCTCGAAAGCCGAGGAGGCAACATAACATGCAATTGCTCCAACGAGCTTCCTCTAATAGACACCTCAGACAGCTGGGGGAGCTTGTCCAAACATACCGGCATTCTCATTCCCACGAAAGTGAAGGACACAAGATCAGTGTCATAAATCTCAACGTATTCAAGATCATCACACCATAATATGCGCAAGTACTTTAGCTTCAGTGATCGGCCAGAAACTCTAAACCTTGTCAAAGTACGAGCCTCCTCCAAAACCAATCGCTCTAGTTTTGGACAATTGGCGAGCAGTTGCTCAACGAGTTCTCCATCCACAGTTACTCGATTCAAGCAGAGCTCTTCAAGATACCTAAATCCAACATGCCACGATATAGAAGGGCTCAAGCCAACATTACTTAGACCTGAAGTCCGTTGTGAACACCCTACATCATCATCCATAAGTGTCTCGTGCCCTAACAGGTATGGCAATCGACTAGGGTCACATTCATGAGTCAAATCCTTAAAAAGCGCAGGCTTGAAATCTAGTTGGAGAACTTTAACTCGTTTTGCCAATGCAAACCTAATCCATCGATCAATATAAGGCTTATATGAGATATTCAAGTCAAAGCGTAATGCGAATCTACGTAAATGGTACCCTCCACTTTGACGATGCAAGACATTGTCCACCCATTGCACGTATCTAGCCCTCTCCTTTTCAGCTATCTCGGGGTTAGCTTTCATCTCGGCCAACAAGTAAGACCAGTCGAAGTCAAGGTTGGTGACCTGACAGGTAGACAAATGCCTCCATCTTCTGGAAAGAAGACAAGTCGCTTGTGCTTCTCTAGATGTCAAAAGAGATAATATAAAGCCTATAGCATCTTCAGGCAAACTGCTGATCCGATCCTTTGGGTTGAGCTTCACCAAAAGAGAAACAAACAAGGTAAGAAAAATCTGGAAATAAGACGGATGGAAAATAGGAAGCAGGACAATTCAACAATCAAACATAAGAAAAAACTCAGCTTCCTGTCAGAAACAACGAGATAAAGGAATATTGACGACGCACAACTTTTGCTCTATTGGCCAACATATGCAACTGAAAATCCTCTATGATAATCTGAGAGATAATGAAGGGGGGGGGGGGGGGGGTGGTCTTCTTGCGACTAGTTCCAACCTCAAAAACGAAACTTTACCTCGTCGGCCGATTCGGCTTCAGAATCAGGTAAGAAAAATCTGGAAATAAGATAGATGGAAACTAGAAAGCAGGAAAATTCAACAGTCAAACATAAGAAAAAAAACTCAGCTTCATGTTAGAAACAACGAGATAAGGAAAATCGAAGACCCATTAACCCAACCAAGAAAAGGCACAACTTTTGTTCTATTGGCCAATAAATGCAACTATGGTAATCTGAGAGAGAGAGAGAGTGCGCCGGAGGTCTTCTTGCGACTAGTTCCAACCCCAAAAACGAAACTTTACCTCGTCGGCAGATTCGGCCTTTGCTCTACCAGCCAATATATTCAACTGAAAATCCTCCTTGGTAATCTGAGACGTGTGTATGCAACGTTGGCTTACCAAGCACAGAGAAAGAGAGATAGGGCAGGGATCTTCCTGCGATCAGTTCCAACCTCAAAAACTAAAACGTTACCTTGTCGGCAGATTCGGCTTCAGAATCAGAGGGGAGCCTGTTTGCAGATGGAGAATCCATAGACCCCGGCATTAGTTCACCTTCCGCTCGTCTCCTTCTTTTTGCTTTCCCGATCACATGTTTAGTCTTTATTAGATTTTAAGCAAAATTCAAAAAAACCCTTCGATGCGATATCTTTTTCAAAATTCCTAGTCAGCGATATTCTCTCTAATTATGTACACGGATTAACATTTTGAAAATTATCTCACAAAAAAAAAACATTGTCAGAAATATATTATCGCTAATGGCATGTTTAAATAATTTTTATTTTTTCACCTTGACTTTTCTATACTCCAAAATTTCACATTGAGATTTTAAAATAAACAATGAAATGTGATCATTTAATTGTTGCAATGAGATACAATTTTTTTTTTGTACTCATGCATAAGAATCACTTTGTAGTATCAAGTCGAACCATGGATCAGAGGCTTAATTCGCCATTCATATGATTACTTGTATGAGAAAAAATAAGGATCCGATCAAATGTTCATAGATTAACTCCAAGAAACCCATTGTTTATATCACGACCTTCAACCAAGGAACGATATGAGTTGTTCACCAATGGCCAACCAAATAAATTCTGGAGCATTTGCGTTTTCTTTTAAAATCAGCTTCTACTGAAATTTCCCCTCCCTGTAGGAGAGTTATTCATCTTCCGATTTGACCTTCAATCGCTGGCTCTCTATTTATACAAAAGGAGGAGTCGATATCAAAGGATCAGCAAAGCTCGGAAGACGCGCACGAAGGGAGGCCATCAAGCTATTCCAATTTCAAGCCTCGGAGGGCTCCATCTATTTGGTGCACGTATGACATCAGAAAAGGGCATCCATTTTCCTGCTTAATCTATCAAATTGCGTATTGGTTGCTGCGTTGCCTGCCAATTTGCGAACTCTTTGCATTTTACTTGACTTCATATATTCTTGCTAGGCCCGCAAAAAATGGGTAGGATGGGAAGGGTCATAAATGACCCCACCCATATTGACCACTTTATTTATTAAGCAAATTTCTCAACTCATACCCAATATGTAGAGATTCATTTTTTTTTTATTTCTTTTCTTTTTATTGTTGTCTTTGAAGAATGGATGACTCCATGGATTGGCATGTCAACTTAGTGAGGAAGCTTGAGATCAAGTTGCGAATAGGGCTTGAAGGTGGTGGTGAAAGTCTAGGCCATCCACAAATCATGAAAGGGATTTGGAATTTAGTTTGGGATTCAATATGAACGTGTTATGCACCATCCATAAATTATGAAATGAGTTATGACTTTAAGTTTGGTCTTAATAAATTGTATTTGAATTCGAGACATTAATCTCAGTAGTTTGTTTGAGAAATGTAAATCTTGAAGATGAAATTAAAGTCGCTGACAGGGTGTAATATCATTCAATAAAGTGCCCATTATTAAAATGGTAAGATACGCGAAACTTTGCTTAGTAGGTGGCAAGATTAGTTTCAAATTGAATTTTATACTTAAAAAAAAAAAAAACCAAACTGCTCCTCCTCTATTATTTCATTATATAGAAATAAAAAGGATCTTCTCTCTAATACTTGTTTGTAGAAGGAAAAACAAATTGTCTTAAAAATCCTAAAATAGAAAAACAAAAATAGAAAAAGGAAGGGCCCGCAATGGCGACTACTAGAATTCACTTAGTATCCTGAAAAAAAAAAAAAGATCTTTATAATATACCACTGAAATGCATTTTTGCCGTAAGTCCGAATTTGTATACCTTTTCTAAAATTTGCAATTACATTTTATGAGGAATAAAATGCGGAAGTGTAAATTATCTACACTTTTTTTGTTTTGGTCGAACATCTGCGCATTAGTTGGCGGATGAGATGCGCACGTGGTGGGCGTCCACTGTTCGGAGCACGTGGGTGTGAAAGGCCCAGTCCACACAAGGGTTAATCTTAGGGCGACTTGGATTTACACAGCACGAATTGGTCTCGGAAAAGGGGTTAATATAATAAGAAACTTTAAACTAGTATGCTTATAATAAATTTATTCAAATTTCTTTTATCATAAAAAACTTGAGACTATTACACATTTGACAAATTTACCTTAAATTTGTATATTTATGACAAATTTACCCTATGTTAATTTCTATTAAATTTTACTGTCAAATTGCTGAGTTGAATGACACATGATAGTTAACTAGTGAACTAGTTTGGAATTCACAATTGTGCCTATTTTGTTATTTTTTGTGGTATTAGTCCAATTTAATGGAGGATATATCTATCACAAATATACTAGTTTAAGATTTTTGGAGGTCAAAAAATTAGTTTGGGGTAAATTTATCACATGTGTACTATTTTTGGGTTTCTCATGATCAAGAAAATTAGTTTTGAGTAACCACCCACCTGGGTGGCGCTGCTGGCGGTGAGCTTCTCCCCCTAACGTAAGGGGGAGGAGTTCAATTCCTGGACGTCGCAGGGTGACTTACCCAATGGCACGTATATGGTGGCTAGCACATGTTGCCCCTAGGGTTTACCCCCCGTTACCCTGGGCCTTTCGGGCTGTCTGTGTTGGTACGGTGCGCGGGTTCCTTAGGTCACAAAAAAAAAAAATTATTTTTGAGTAAAATTATTAGAGCTGTATTAGTTTGGGGTTTTTCAGTGTTATACAATTTTCATTTATTAATGAGTCAAAAGATTTCAATATTTTGAATGCATTTTCACCCAATACTTTGGCCTCGTTTAGTTCAACTTTCCCATGGGACTTTGAGCCTCTAAAACCCCTTGAAGAAAATATAAGATGTCTGTTAAGTATTTAGTAGTCTCCATTAGCTAAATGCCAGACTTCGGAAAGCTAAAAGCTTAAGGTAGGTAGAGACTTGGTTTAGGTTTTCAGCATTTTTGAAATTGTGGGAATTTAATGACTTTTTTTCTTTTATTTTCAATATTGCCATCACTAGATATCCTTAATTTCGGCACTTCATTTCTCTTGTCAACATAGAGCAAACATAGTTAGAATATTCAAACTATGTTTGAAATTCTTTATAATCAAATTCAAAGATGTGAGGATATCAAGTGTGCCATTCTTTGGGACTTTGTCTTTTTGTCTCGACCCTCCCGAATGGGAGTGTTGGGGTATGATGGCTTTAAAGGTATTGCCGAGGGTGGACCGACGATTCTGAAATGGCTCGGTTCCCTCAAACCCTTACATCACACTGTATTGGAAAATTCAATTTGAATAAATCTAACTATGAAATTTAACTAGACCAGAAGCCGCCACTAGTTTATCAAAGGTTGGCTAAAAACCAAGTAAGGTACGTGAGCATACCTCGCTTCTTATGCAACTAAGTATCTAGGGTCAGGAACTTAATTACACTAATTCAAATTAAAGCTCTTTCAATAACTTAACTTGATTGATTTGTTAACTAATTAGGCATGTAGTCTTCTTACTGAATTATGAGTCCTAAAGTTTTCATCCACTAACTATTTATGTAATGTTTCTTGGTACTCATTAAGATCCTAAAAAGGTAACCTAACACTAGAACAAGCAAACCGTGAACACTAAGGGTGTGCATGACAACCATTCTGTTCGAGAAATAGTTTCTGGAACAGAAATATATTTTTTATTTCTATTTCTAGAAGAGTTTCTAAGCAAAAATAACCGTTTGATAACGACACAAAATTTCTATTCTAAAAATAGAAATTCGTTTGATAACATTACAAAATTTCTTCATTTCGGATGGCGGTGGACCGGCGGGCGGCGACCAACGGCAGGCGATGACCGGCGACTAGCGGCGGCCAGGGCTGGCAACTGGTGAATGGCGGCGGCGGTGACGACTGACGGGGGCCGGCGGGTGGTTGATGACCAACAGACGGTGGTCGACTGCAACAGATGAAGGACCGGTTGACGAACGATGAGAAATTTTTTTATTTCTCATTTCTGTTCTAGAAATAGAGAAGTAAAAAATTTCTATTTCTGATTTCTATTCCAAACCTATTTCTGGAATATAAATCTATTCCAGAAATAGAAAAAGGGAATAAGTTTATCAAACGGATTTCTATTCCAAAAATAGGACTGGAATAGAAAAATTGTTTATGGAACAGAAATAGGCAGTTGTCATGCACCCCCTAAAAGCCTTATGGAAGAAGTGGGCTCAATGGTTCAAAGCCCAATCCGACCATAACCAGAATCAAGTCCAGACGCACTCCACCAAATTGAACCCACACTCAACAATCAAGTTATCAATATCGAATCGGGCCAGATTTCCCAAATTAAACAAGTCCAAATTCATTTAACCAAAGCCCAAGCCCAAATTTACAAAAATTCAACGGGAAAAGTGTCAAAAAAAGTCCTAAACTTTGGGCTTGCCTAGATAGCTTGAGCCTCAAGCTTGCCAACTCGCATCATGGCCTATCATTGGGCTAGTGGCCATTGCCGAGGCACGAGGCCAGTAAAGGAAGAAGGAAAAAGGGAAAGAATAAAAGAATAAAAAAAATTGATTATTTTTTAAATTATTTTTATAAGAATAAGCTTTTCATTAACCAAGGATCCTAAGATTATGAAAATATTTTGGAAAATTTTTTCCAATTCTTTTAAAGGGGAAATTATTTCCAGAATTTAAGATTTGGTAGGAAAATATTTTTCTAAGGAAAATATTATTTGTTGATTAGGAAAACATTTTACATTGATTCATTTTCCTGAGCAAACGAAACAAATGGATCCTAGGATTGTAATTCAAGCACGCCCATGAATTATTGATTAATCTTAATACTTTCATACATTTTCATGCATGACACAAACATTACTCTAGTATCTTCTCCAGTGGGAGAATTCATTAGAGCATGATCTATTGGGATAGGAACAGGTATGCCAATAAGAATAGAGGAAACAAGAAACTAAATCCACAACACCAACACAAAGCCCATTCACACATGAATCCAAGATGCTTTTGTGGTCTACAAGAGTCGCATCCTTTTGAAATTGGCGTAATGGATAGGAGGGCTAAATTCACTAGATAGAGATTATCTTAAATATAAGGAGAAATTAAAATCTTAAGATTATCAAGTCCTAATTTAGAATCACTTGGAGTGGTAGAGTGGCGTAATCTTTGTGAGATATGAATCACATAATTAGAAAAAGGCAAAATAAGCTTTGTCTACAATCCGTTAATAAACATGTGTAGATCAAAGCTGCTTATACATATACATAACAAAGTCTGAATCCAAATAACCAATTACTTTCAAGTTGTCGGTTTATTTACATATAAGCATGTAACCTTTTGTACCTTGAAGATACCTTGTCATTTTCTTTGTAACTCTCTAGTGGCACATACTCACATTACTCTTATACTCCCCAACATTTCCACAGTGATTGCAATGTCATGTTAAGTGCAAATTTGAGCATAAATCAAGCTTCCGATGACAAAAGTATATGAGATGTTTTTTGTTTGTTCCATTTCAAAATCGTTTTTCACACATTAGTTCAAATTAAATTGATCACTCTTCACAATATGTGTTATACTTGATAAACAATCTTTCATCTGAAAAATATAGGTTTCTTGAAGTAGTCCTAATATGCCTCGAAGTCCATCCTTGTGGGTCCGAATACTAATGACATAAGCAGCCTCGGCTATATCTTTCATATCAAAACTCTTAGAAAGAAATTGTTTCACTTCATATAATGACAGTTTATCATTGGTTGCATGTATAATGTCAACCACATAGAGGACAAGAAAACAAAATTTGCTTCCATTATATACATTGGTCCATGACATTTTGCTTAAAACTGAATGAAGGGATGATATCTTTGTTTTTCCTTCCCGCTGGGTGGTCACATCTTGAACCGTTTCAAAAATCCTAAACTGCTACTTTTAAAAAAAAAATTATTTAAATATATTTTTGATATATTTATTTATATTAAACAATAAGTTTAAGTTTAGGATTTTGGACAATTTTCCTAAAATCAGGTGTTCATGGGCCATTTTTTTTTTTTTTTAAATTTTGGTCTGTGTTCCGGCTAGTTGGACGGCTTAAGTTTTATACCTTCGTGGGACATATATTAGTACATGGATCACATTGGACGCTCCGAGAAATGATAATTATAGGCCAAGATCGTTATACCTTTGGTAAAAAGAAATCGTAAAACAATCGACAAACCCAATAACCTTTTATTTTAAAGAAAGAGCACGTTCACCAGTTTCTCGTAAATGTTTAGCCGGAGTATTATTAGTCCCTGAAATTCAACGCATAAGATTGTATTGGGTAGCTTCCAAGATTTTACAAAATTGCGTGTCCGATTATAAGGGTCGTCTAAATCGACCATTTACCTTTTGTTAATTGAACGAGATGGTCATTGGTTTATTTGGAATATAAGCACAATTAAAAGCATGTTGCCATAACGAGTATAGAAATATTTTTTCTGTAATCCACACGTGGTTTTCAATAGAATCTCTCTCTCTCTCTCTCTCTCTCTCTCTCTCTCCATTCCATTTTCTTGCCATTTTATTTTTGCCAGCAACTCGTTGGCCACGGCTAGCAAGGGTTGCCTTGCTTAGATGTTTAGGTTGGCGATGAATTAGTACTAATTTGAAAATATTTAGGAAGAAATTGGTCAAATTAAAATATTTAAAATTGAATCGATACCAATGCAATAATTTTATATTATTTCCATGTGAACTAGTGTGGATAACCTAGCATGGATGAGACTAAGATTTGTTTTGTACGAGACACCCGTGACACGACCGATAGTTTCTTTTGATTGTTCTTACTGGTTGCTTTCTTCAAAGAGGAAGGGTCGAACGGATTCTCCTTGAGTGGTTGCCCGCCAAACATGGTCCATTCCCCTTTAATTGAGATGGCGATGGACGTAAATTGTCCCAACCGCCTCTTGCAGCCAGCCATATTTATATAATCCAAGCGAACACATTGCAAAGCAACTTCCGACGTTAAGTATTCTCAAAATATCAATAAACGGCAACCGTAGGGTGAGTACTAAATCTCTTTTCTGAAAATGTTTTTATTTTAGGCTCTCATATACATATTTATTTATTTATTATTGTGACCTTCAATATTGAAGAACGTGAATAACATCGCCTAGCCCAGGACACAGCATTAGAGGAGCTTAACAACATTCTAAAAATCATAAAGCTTGGAGACGTACTCATGCTGAGTTTGGCTGAACAAACCAAAATGCTTATCAAAATGCTGCTAGAATTCTTCGCAAACCAAGGTAATCTTGACCGGATCCAGATTGCCGATCAAGTTGTGCAGTCAACGCGGACAAAGATAATATCGCAGTTGGAACGGGCTGGATTTGTTCTCGAGGAGACTGAGCTGATCATCCGTTTTCCAGGAGCGTAATTTATCTTTTTTTTATAAAATCCTTCAGCAGTGTAATGCTACTGGTCTGATTGACATGAGGGAGCGGCCGATCACCGATTTCCGTCGAGGAATCGAGGACATCTACTTCCAACGTCATCTCCGGTGGGATCATGGGGATTTGAGATTCAAAAAAGTGTCCCCATCCTTTCTGTCCGTATCAGGAGTATTCGGCCCAAGATTATCTCCATCCCCGTCGCCGACGGCAGCAATTTGCTCAAAGACCTTATTAGCATCGATAACTCCTAAAAGACAGAACTTTTTCGCACACTCTGCACATGTGAAGTCTCCAAGTCCCCAGCTAAATCCGCCGTTCCTGCAGAACCCATTTTAACCCAGAATGAAGTAAACGATGCTAAAAAGGCACAAAAAAGGGTCGCATTAGCTCAACATTAAAGTGCTCTCTGCTCCTGGAAACTAAGAAACAGAAACGCACGAATTGCTTCTGTCGCCATGGAAACCCAAATTCTCTTCTTCCCACACAAGAGAACCAATTGCAACACAGATTACCCACCAATTTTTTTTTTTTTTTTTTAAAGCAGCAAAAAACTGTTTTTTCGAAAGAAAACATCAACCGGCGACGGGAAAGCTCGGACGGCGCGAGCAAAAAGGGGGGAAATTTCGCAACTTGGTATGAAGGGTCGAAGCTTCACGAACCTTAAAAAAAAAAACCCACCAAGTGAAAACGAGGAGTAGCAATCTCCACAAACTCAGCAAAGCAAGGACAGAGAGAAATCCAAGAAAGGCGTACCCTCGTCCTCTTTCGGGAACTCGACCGGGACGGTTATTGGGGGGCAGGGCATCGTCTTCTTCTCGGTTCCTGCGGGACTTTCGAAGCAGCAGAAGCAGCAGAGCGCGAGGGCGAACCCGGATAAGGAGAGCGTCGACGGCCAGGCCAGCTCGAGCAGCAAAAGAGGGTCGACACTCGAAGGCAGGCTGTGCTCCCCGCTTTGTCGTTCCGGCAGCAGCGGGAGGAGGAGAAAATGGACACGGCGTACCTCTCTCCCGGCCGTTCGCGTCTGATCTGTCGGATCGGAATTTCCGTGCGGATCAATCAACGGTGACGATGCACGAAATAGTTCTGGAAAACCAAAACATTACATTGCTGAAGGATTAAAAAGAAGATAAATTAGACTCCTGAAAAAATGGATGATCGGCTTGGTCTCCTTAAGAATAAATCCAGCCGTTCCAACTGTGATATTATCTCTTCCTCGTTGTCTGCACACCGTGATCGGCAATCTGGATGCGGTCAAGATTGCCTCGGTCTGCAAAGAATTCTGGCATCATTTCGGTAAGCGTTTTGATTTGTTTAGCCGAACTCAGCACGAGTACGTATCCAAGCTTGATGATGTTGAGAATGTTGTTAAGCTCTTCTAATGCTCTATCCCGAGCTAGGCGATGTTGTTCACCTTCCTCAGCAGCACTGAAGACCACAACAAAAACTAAATAAAGATATATGTGAGAGCATAAAATAAAAACATTTCCTGAGAATACTTTATGGGCACTCTGTATGTGAACCACTCTGATGAAGAACAGCAATATTATCCTCGGTGGATGTGGAGAAAGAGACTGTGGAGAAGAGATGCAGCGCCACGCCCCACACATACATATATATGGGAGACTACAAATATATATTAACACGAACGAGCTGCTCTCCAGCCAACAAATTTTGCAAAAAACGGAACATAAACGGGAGTCTCTAGCCTTCACGCGAGCGGAGAGATGAAGCGATTATCAGAGAGAGGGGTACCTGAAGAGCCTTCTCGATGTCGGGTTCGCTGCGAGCAGCGTCCTCGAGATTGATGGGGAGGGTGGGCAAGGCTTTGTTGACGCAGTAGATCTTCCTGAGCTGGATCTTCACCTGCTGGGTCGCGCCCTTGATGGGCGACCGAGGGACGGTGAGAGAGCCGTGGACGTCGACGATGGACTCGCGATTCGAGGAGACGACGAACTTCACCATCTGCCGGCTGACCAGTGACCAGTCCCTCCTTCTCCGTCACGATGCACTGCACGGTGAACCCCTTCTCCATCACCACCAGGAAAGCCATCTTCTTCCCCACCGCCCTTATCGTCTGGGCCCTCCCCCTCACCACCACGGTCTCATCCTTCATCTCCTTCGCGAGCGCCCTGACCGCCGTGTAGGGCTCTCGCACCTCCTCCTTCGACTGCAGCTCCGGCATTGGCACCTCCCCGTAGTTCCCCGCCAGGGGATCCTCCTCGTCCGGCGCCGCGCCGGCGGACGAGGCCTCCTGGCAGCGGCGGAGCTTTTCCAGCTTGGCCTCCTCCTTCTTGGCGGCCTTCTTGCTCACCTTGGGTTGTTGCTCCAGCGGCGGGGGCTTCCGCTTCCGAAGACATGGCGACGATCAGTAAGTTCCGAGCGAGCGAGAGGACGGAGAGATCGGCGACAACGTGGGAGGGAAGAGGTGTTGAGGGTCGCAAGATGTGGGCCTGTCCATCTACGTGCCGGAATAAGGCTTTTATATAACATGGTCACGAATAATAAATGTCAAAAAATGGTTGGTGATATGTCACTCTCTCATGATCTCTCTCGCAAGAGAGTGACTTACTCTCTGGTTCTGGTAGGTGCACAATGACCGGAGTGTGACATCCTCTCTGGTTTTGGTAGGTGCACAATGACCAAAGTGTGACATCCTCTCTCGACATAATGCTTCTACAAAGAGTGACCAATGACCGGAGAGAGAGAGTATGGACGCCTTTGGTAATAATTTTATTTTTGGGAACAAATTTTGATTAAAAATGATTATTTTTTTTTATTCCAAAGAATTGATTTTGAGTAAAAATACGCGTTTGGTAACTATACAAAATTTCTGATTCTGGAATAGAATTGTGTTTATTTATTTTAAATTTTAAATATTTTGTATAATTTTTTCCTCCTTTTTTTGTTTTCTTTTTTTTTTCTTTTTTCTCCTATTCTTCTTCTTCTTCAAGCCGGTCGCCGAACCGACGACCGGCTAGAAAAGGGCCAGCGACCTAACCAGAGCATCGCCGACCCTCGATGAGGCTAGCCCTTGTCGGCCGAGCCTCGCCAGTGGCCAGGCGGGGCTGGGCGAGCCTCACTGAGGCTAGGTGGGCCTCACCCAGCCCTGGTGAGGTCGGCCTGGCCATCGGCGAGCTTGCCGGACCTCGCCTTGGCTTGGCGAGCTCACCAGATTGGTTGCCGGCGACCGGTAGCGGTGGACGGCGGCGACCAGCAGCAATGGGCGACGGTCGCGGAATGACAGTTGATGAAGAAGAAGAAAAGAGAAGAAGAGTTTTGATTCTCAATTCTAATTTTGGAACAAGAATCATATATATATTTTTTTTATTCTTGATTCTACTCCCAATTTGTTCCCTGAAACAACTTTATTCTCGGGAATAAAAAATCAGAATTTGGCCCTGTTTGGATGTTTACCAAACAGGACCTAAGTGTTGGAACTTTGGTTCAATCGCAAGCAATAGTATTCTCTCTCGTCACGTGAGAGCATACCATAAGACTTTATTTTTAACAACGTAAGAGCACATCATATGACCCAATCAAAGCACAAATAAACACGTTTCCCTCCGGGATTATATCTTTTCACGTGACCGGCCCGTCCCTCTTTGTGCCGGAATCCAAAAGCCAATTTTTTAAGGCCATTAATAAATTAGTCTTTCTTTGACCAGTAAATAAATAAATTAGTCTTTCTTTGACCAATAAATAAATAAAATAGTCTTTCGCATCTTTTTAGCGATATCAATCACATCAATCACGACCGATTATGGTCAAATGAGAACGTGCACGATTAAGGAAAATGCATAAACATAACCTAAAGAGGGGCTGAAAATTTCTGAATTATCTCTATTATAATAAAATATATGTATATATGTGTGCAAGTGTATATGGCGCTACGGGCTGAGCACGTAGGGGGTTGCCTTGGAGTTGGAGCAGCGAGTCGAATGTGCAATGGAGATGGTGCCCGACCGGCCCAGACAAGAGGTTCTGCAAAATGGTCGAAATAGGTGGTATGGACTCCAGCGCTGCCATTACTCAAAGACTCCCATCTGAAGGTTTTTATAATTCTTCGACTCCTTTCTTGCTGAATTTCCTGATTTCTTGAACCCCTCTTTCTTTTCCCTTTCAATAAATTATCAGACGTGGCCCTCTGATTCTTCTCTTTGGCTTCGGTGGATTTGTCTCTCTCTCCCTCTCGTTGATGCAGTTTGCTTGCGCTTCTTAACTGTTCGTTTTTGTTTCAAACTAGAAAAGTGTCATTTTGGCTCTGGGCTTTCAATGCGTTGAACTTCTTTTAGAGCAGCCAAATGTCAGTTACTAAATGTGACACTTCAATTTTAGAGCTACATAGCAATCCAAGATCACCGTTCGATGATATTTCACCTCCTTCGGCCAATGCCCCGTAATCAATTGCTTCTCAATTGCACTGTCTAACAGAGAAAGACAATGTCCGGTGCACAGAGGATAGGCACAGTTATATCAACAGCTCATGTCCCAGACTTGCCTGCAGAGGTCTGTAGAGTTTCCACGCATCAAGTGCCAGTTTTAATCCTATGGCTAAGAGAAAATGCGTCTTCCTCTGGAAATAATTCGGGACAGTTTCCTACTGTGTTAGGCGGTTCGTCAACCGTGGCCCATGAGCACGTGCTAGTGTACATGTTTACCATATGTTTCTTTCCGATTGACTCATCTATGATTATTGATTTGCCACGGGTTTTACAAATGGAAGGAATGGAAGCAAGTTCGATGGAGAAAGAGTGACTACGGAGGCTTGGAATTATGCCATAGCAGCTCTGCCTTCAGAGCCAGAAGACCAGGAGATCCCACAGACTTATTGACTTGATGTGCTTGGTGATGCATCCAGCCCCGATTCCCGCAGTCTTCCAGATGAACACAGAGCATATAGTCTGTTAAAATACACTCCTCGATTCTTTTGGACAGTTTTTAGCATTGAAATGAGAAATAGATTGCTTGTGGAGAAGTGTTCTCTTGTGCATCTTCTGTGTCTGCTATCTGAATCGCATGCTGATAGATTTAAATTATCTCGCGGGGCCTGTTGCTCGGAAGGGAGTCGGTTGCCAACAAGACATGTCAATATTGAATATCTTTTTGGTCCATAGGTATCTGCAGCTACCGGTTCTCACAGTGGTCCTGATAGAACCAGTTGTCTAGACTGATGAAACTTAAGGCCAGGTGAGAGGGGCATTATATACGTTAGTATGCCAAGGCTTATGGCTGTAAACTTGACTCAAGATTCTAGTTACTACAGATATACAAATATGGTGAGTCCGATTGCAAAGGAAGACCTAAACTGTCCTAAAATCTAACATTTTGATGCCCTTTTTGTTATTGAATCTCGGAGCACATGTGATTGACATTTTATTGTATGATATTTTGGATTTCCCGATGGAGCATGGATGTCCATAGTTCCTCATCTACACAGGGAAGATCCGGACATGGCAGATTTATGTTTCTTAGTCTTCTTCCTTTCTCTTTGCCCAACGATCCATGCTGCAATTTGGATGTTCACCGGCACAGCACAGCTTTTTTTTTAACCTTTACTAATTATAAAACTGTTCAATTTGCAAAGCAGCCACCAAGAAAGCGCGGTGATATAATGTGGAGGATGAACTGCTGGGCTTGCACCATACCAATTGGAAAGAGGTTGCAAAATACCTTGGCAGGGCTACCCGGGCATGTTGGTCTATCAGGGAATAGAGGAAAAAAAAGCTGGTCCAATCATACATGAATTCAAGATGCTTTTGCGATCTACAAGAGTCAGCTTTTGAAGCTGGCGCAATGGAAACGAAGACTAAATTCTTGTAATAGAGAATATCCTAAAAATAAGGAGAATAAATGAAACTAAAATCTTTAAGATTATCACGTCCCAAATTAGAAATCATTTGATAAAGTGATAACGTGGCCTAATCTTTGCGAGATGCGTAATCGCATAATCAGAAAAGGCAAAACAGCTTTATTCGTGATTCGTTCATAGGCATGCCTTAGTCAAAGCAACTAATGAATAAGTAGAACTGTAGGAAAAAGCCAATAGGATTGGCTAGGACCATAAGATGGCATGGCGGAGCGGCGAAAGAGGACATGACTTGCTCCTTTCCGACCACTTGCCGATCTCTCTGTATGGAAGACGTGCTTGCACTGCATCCCAGCGGCTGCAGACCCTGCTCAAAGCTCCCCCAATAGATCAAAGATTTGCCCTTTCAGTCCCGAATCGTTTGTTAATTTCCTAGCTTGTTGTGAGATAGAGATACTTCTATCTCTTGTGCCATAATTCCCCTGCCCACAAGTTCTAAGGTCATATGCCGTCCAACAACGTTCGGATACCCGGGGTTGAACCGCTTTCATTTAGGGATACAGCAATCTCTTCTGACAGCGCGTCCTGGTGGTCGGTGGGTAGCCCAAAATTTGTTAGGACAGATGCATGGCTCTTGAGACCGTGCGACGTCCATTGACCCGGCTTTGGCCGATGTCAATCGGGATTGGAGGCGGTTCTCAAGGGATCAGGGGATCGGCATTCCAATGCATCATGTGTTTAGTAGATCCCAAGCTGATTCGCATTATATGTGTTTTGAGTTTTAAAGGACTCAAGTCAATTTTAGGGGAAAAAGGAAATTTCCACTAACAAAATTTTGGGCATAATGTGTTAGCATGATCAAATCATGGTCAATGAGTTATATTAGCTAGACCCTCTCTCTCCACCCATTTATTCCCCACTTTCTTCAATTTTAGCTAAAGTCCCGTGTGTTAATTGTACTAGCTGGAATATGGAATTTCTGAAGTGCCCAACATAAGATAAAAGTCCATGTAAACTTTGAAAGTCGAACAAATCAAAAGATTAAGTTAGGATGTATCTGGTATGACTTTTACATTTTCGTTTTTATTTTTGTTCAAATATTGACTGTTCATGTGCATGTACTTTATTTAATCTTAAGCATTTCAATCTTTTCATCATGTAAACGCGACTCATAAATTTACATATGGTTTTCCATAACTTTTCGGATTTAAATAATGATTAGATTTTTTTTAGCAAGCAAGTGAAATACGATCTTTTCGGAAAGTATGAATACTCTGATCTATACCATATGGTTTCGCAGCTTACCAAAGGTCTATCTTAGGAGTTCGAATTTTGGACCAAAGTCATAAGGTTAGTTACTAAGAAGAAAAGAAGAAAATGATATTTTTTATTTGAACAAGTACGTAAATTGCTACTCATTAAACCTTAGATACGAGTAAACATATAAAAAGATAAAGATAATTCAGGAAGAATCAACAAGTGTGTTCCATGAGGAAATTGAGGCTTAAGATACAGATTTATGCGATGCAAGTGGAGGACTTATCGGCATCTGCCGACTAAGCAAGTTCTCGGTGGATTATACTTCACCAACGTCTAACGACAAACGTCCATGAAAATTACTTCAAATTGGTTCAATTGCAATAATGACAATTCGCAAGACATTCCGTCCCCTTGTGGGGTGTGTGCTCGGCATAAGTCGAGCTGAAGGAGAGAAATGCATAAGTATGATTGGAAAATTTAGAAGACCCTCCGAGAAATCAGCGTGGGTCCAGTCCATATTACAGAGTTCTTCGAGAACAAGGAGTTTCTTTGCGTTGTCCCCTAATTCTTCTGTAAAGCTCCTTACATGAATATGGGAAAGATGACTGATTTTGAAGCGTTTCCAGATTCGCATCGATGAATTGACAGATGAAATCTACGATCGTGTATAAAGAAACACAATCTGTAAATGGGTGAAAGGAGATTAGGTTCAAGAAATTTCACTACAACGCCATCATAAAATGAGAGCGGCCGATGTGTCTAAAAATATAAACCAACAAAAAAAGACGCATAAACGAGAAGAAAGGATATAAAACTAATAGGTAAAGGAGAAGAGCAAATACAAAACACATTGTTATAGAATTCGTAGTCTTATTGTCACTGTAGTCATAAACCAGATTACTTGATTTGAAGTTTTGGGTGTGCCAATTCTTGTGCCATAGAGTTTTATTTCTAGACTGAATCCACAAGAGACACTGGAGATGTCTTCAGGGCATCAATGTGAAATGGGCATTGAATAGCTGATCTAATAACTTGGATTTTACCAGTGAATTTCTTCCATTATCATTCAATTCTGCCACATGATGCGTGGTGAGGAAGTCTCTGTTCGATGTCCTTAAAAGTTACGGTCGCATCTTTTATCTATGAGACCATCGATGGGGCGAATGTGACCATTGATAAAGACATGCTGGCAATGTCCATAGCCATGTGGTAGATAAGTAATTTGGATATGGATAGTAAATTATTGGGGTTGGCACTCTCTTTTATTATTTTTTGGGAGAATTATTTGGAATTTCAAGATACTTTGAACATCTCATTGAACATTTTTCTGTTCCACTTTGACCTATCTTCTCTAATAAAGACAATATATAACATCTTTTAAACATATTTCACGGAAAATTAATTTATCAACGGCTTTGGCTGAATGGGTTAAGAATCTTAAGATCAATCTAAGAAGAAGAAAAGGAAAGAAAGAAAAGAAAAAGAAAATTAAAAGTTCGATTTTTTTTAAAAAGAAAAAAAAGATAAAGATAATATAAAATGAAAATGAAAATTAGTTTGGTGAAAGAAAGTGAGGAGGAAGAAGTTATGGACAATGTTTTCCACTTTTGAAAGAAATGTGGAAAATATTTTCCTCACTTTTGAAAATGTTTTTTTTCAATAGTGGAAAAAGTTTTTCTTGACTAGTTGATTTTTCATGAAACGAATGTCGGAAAATCTAAAAAATATTTTTCAGAAAGTTATTTTCCGTACAATGAACGGAGTCTAAGGGTATGTTTGGTAACTATTATGTTTCTGGGAACAATTTCTTATCATAAATGAATATTTTTTATTCTGTTTCCAGAAACAATTTCTAAGCAAAAGAGCATGTTTGATAATTGCATAAAATTTCTAATCCTGGAATAGAAAAATAATAGAAATGCATTTGGTAACTGCATAAAATTTCTATTCTAATTCTTTTTCAATTACCTTTTTAGATGAGTGTAAATTTGACATGGAATTCTCATGAATCACTCACCAATATAATTGTTTTCTTATGAGTGAAAAAATCATATTATATTTTATTATATTTTCAATTTCAAAGGAATTCAAATTTAGAATTCTATTTCGTTCTAAAATTCTATCAAATCATAGAAATTCTATCGATTAATTATATTTATACTAAGTAATAAAAAACATTAACTAATCAATTTTTTTATTAAATAGTAAATAATAAAATATCAATATAAATACTAAATAATAAATTAAAATACAAAATTAATTATGTATAGCAAAATTTCAATTCTTACTTCAAATCATTTTTTTTTCTTCTTTTCTTTTTTTCCTTTCTTTCTCCCATTCTTCTTCTTCAAGGTGGCTGGTCGCCAACCTTGGGATGACTGGCAATCGGCTAGATGAGGGTCGGCAACCTCATCGGAGCGTCGCCGGCCCTCGGTAAGGCCATGTCTCATCAGCCAAGCCTTGGCTGGGCGAGTGGCCTCGCGCAGATCTGGCGAAGCTGAGCTCGCCTAGCCGTTGGCGGGGCTCGACTTGGCCGGGCCACCGCGAGGTCAACCTCGCCTTGGCCGAGTGACGTTGACCTCGCAGTGCCCTGGCAAGGTCGAGCCCCGCCGGTGGTTGGGCGAGCTTGGCCTCGCCAAATTTGGGCAAGGTTGAGCCTCACCCAGCCATGGCTAGGCCGAGTGTCACTCGGCCAGGTGACGCTCGTCGGCGACCTATGGTAGCAGATGGCGGCGACGGCAGCAGCACTTGAAGAACAAGGGAGAGGGAAGAAGAACAAGAAGAAAGAAGAGGAAAAAGAAAAAATAGGTTGACTTGATTCTAGAATTGTTCCCAAGAACAAAGAATTTTTTTTTTTTTATTCTCGATTCTGTTCCAAATCTACTTTCGAGAACAAAAAAATAGGAATTTGTTCTTGGGGACAAAAATTTTACGAAATGCATTTTTGTTCTAAATCTACTCTCGAGAATAAAAGAACAAATTTGGCAAGTTACCAAATAGGCCCTAAGTCTTCTCTGAAAGGTTTGTCAGTGGCTCACATAGCCTTCCAACTTCTTCTCCTTGCATTATCTCCGACAGGACGACTAATACGCCTTGCGGGTTTTTTCGTTTTTATTCCCCACTTATTACTACCAAAAGTGTGCCGTGCTTTGCGGGGGGCGACTTTTAGCGCCCTGGATGAAGTATCCCATTAATTGAATATTTAATGTCTCTAATTTTTCATATGTATTTTATTTGGGTTGTTAACCGATGAGCGTAGAAAATAATCATAAAAACACTCGTCGAATTGGACATACAAAATGCAGCCTATAAATTAGAACTGAGATCGTATCTCCCTATCACTATCTTCATCTTGAAACAGTTTAAAGGTTATGGACTCTCCATTTATCTGTTTATTATAACTTAATTTCGAATTAAGTGGAGTTTTAGATAAGATTAGTTCATTTTGATTTCATTTTTTGTAAAAGATATTTAATAGAGCTAAAGAGATTATAACGTTTAGATAAAAAAAATATATTTATCAAATGTTTTTTTTTTGTAAGAACTCAATTTCAAATTAAGTCGAGTTTGGATAAAATCATTTTCACTTTCATTTTCTTTAAACATATTTGTTTTTGACAACGCAACCTTGCAGATTTTTTTCTTTTTTGAATTTCAAATCTAGAATTAAAAGGTTTAATTAGTCACAGAAGGAAATATACTTATGAAGAAAGGCTATCTATTCAACAACCTATAGCAATGTGAAGCCTCTAGTACATATATTTGGATTGCGTCTAAACATGTATAACAGAAGAGTCTCGAAATTGTTATTTCTCGAAGTTAGATTTAATGTCGAATATAAGATAGAGTGATGAAGTATCTTTAAGTTTAATAAAGTGATTGTCACCTAGTATCCGGTTACCTCGCAGAAAAGGCGAAAGACAAGACAACGCGGTGCATGAAGTTGAGATGACATCACTAGGGTCACAAGTTGGTTGTCTAGATTTTCCACACTCGTGTGTCGAAAATTCTTAGTTATCTGCCTTGGCTGAAAGCATGTAAGACACTGGAAGAGTTTTCAGACCATTCAATCTAAAAGGGCATTGACAAATTGGTGCTAATAAGTTGGATTTTATTGGCGATTTTTTCTCGCAATACCATATCAATTGTTCTATTCACACGTGATGCAAATATCTTCTCTGCTTTTCATGAAAGGCACATAAGTCAAGTTTATGTAGGCATTGTTCATTTAAAAGATATGCAAAATTTTGGTCATCACCTAGGAAAAATTCGAATAATCTTGTATGAAGAGGGCAAGCATTTATGAATTTTTTTAACATAAGATAACTTTGATTCTTTAATACCCTGCCGTGGCAAACAAGTATCATGATAGGTACCAGTCCGATCTACTATTCACCTGTAAGTTCAACAAAAAATTAGAGTGGGAGAATGAAATGTCTGGTGTTGATCCTTAAGACTAGCTATATGGGCTTCTGTTGGTAGGTACTCAAATAAAAAATTGTTAATCCAAAACTAATGGGTAATTTACAATAACAAAAGTTGGTGAGTTGCTCTAATATTGGTTTGTAATTGAGGAAAACACAAAATACATACCTAACTTTTGATCCAATGACTATTTACATACCTTTATTTTTGCAAATGCTATTCAGATACCTCTAAACAAAGCCCTACATTAAAAATATCAAATTGTCCCTCCTCGCATACTCTTTTTAGCATGTTTGGATGGGTAGGTCTTTAATGGATTTTGAGCGTTTGGGGTGTGTGAGAATTTGGGATTGCGGATGGTCATTTTTGAGAAGAAAATGACAATGATGCAAGGTACAAATTAGTCTCCAAGGTAAACCTCATATAGGTATTTGGTATTTTCAGTAGTACAGTTATATAGTGGTCATTGGGTGAAAGGCGAGGTATGCTCTTGGTGTTTTTCCATTGGTATTTTCGTATGAGAGTTAGTGAATTCAAGCATTTAGTAAGTTGTAAAATAAACTTTGGCAAGTTATTACGAAAATCGCTAGTGTTGGTGAGTTACCAACACAGTACAGTAGTGACACAAGTGAACCATCTCTCTTGTTCGACAAAAAAAGAAAACCATCTGTTGGAAGATACGCATCTTTACAGAATATTTGATTGATTCTAATCTGATTTGTACAGATCAATTAAGATTAGATCTAGAATAGATTGATTTTAGGATCATTCATTTCCTGGTTCATTCTCATTCTTGTATTATAACTACTGAAGATGTACATCGATTCTATTCATTGAAGAATACATAATACACAAAATATTCTCTCCAAATCTCAAGTTCTTCAATCTCTCTATTTTCTCTGTTTTTCTTCATCTTCTTACATGATATTAGAGCGGTTATGAAGTTCTGAATTGCTTCCGCTTTCCTTATCTCGTCATCTATCGAGAGCTCCGAATACCTCCTTCTAATCCTCAAACTCTTTCTCTTTGTTCCTTCTGTCAAGATCGTCAATCTTGCACGAAATTGACACCTCAATTTTTCTATAATGACAAATTCCGTCAACAACTTACCTTCAGTCTCGAATGAGCGTCCGCAGGATGGAAATCCCATGCAAATTACTGAAGGCTGGGACACTATCTCCGCTGAAGACGCCGCCAGATCTCACAAACAACCTGTTCGAACTCAAGAAATTCATCATTCACTGGCTCAGTCAATTCTGGGGCAACCCTACTCGGTTCAGCCCATTCCGGGCCAACCAATAGTGGGCCATTCTTACCAGTGGCCATTGTTTTAGATGCAGCACGACCCATGGTTGTTTGGGCCTAGCCAGAACACATCATCACTAGGAGTTCAAGGGCCATGGCCCTCTGTCCAACCCGTCGGCAGCCCACCAACCATAAGTAGGGCAAGTACGACCGACGGGTCAGGTGGAGCAAATTCGGGACCAACATATGCGGGTTATGGAGCCGATTTGAATCCGGGTATGGGAGCGAATCCCTACCCGAATTTTTCACCCGGATTTTTGCCGTTTCCAGGATCAATTTTCACCGAACGGCCAGAATCTGGTGACCCTCTGTTCGTTTCCACCGTCGGCGGACCTGAACTGAAGTTAATCAACCAGCAACTTACTGGGCACGAAAACTACTCCAGGTGGTTGCAGGAATTTTGCCGAGCATTGGTGACTAAGGACAAGGATGGGTTCATCGACAGGACCATCGCTGTTCCTTCGAACGAGCGCCTGGCGCGCCACTGGAGGAAATGCAATTAGCTCGTCCGAACCTGGATTGGCAACTGCATCTCCCCAGAGGTTGCAGCCGGATTACCACCTACAGAAGATGCTCAAAGGATGTGGGAGAATATAAAAGAAATGTACGGCAAACTCGATCGTGCCAATTTTTTTTCGCTCATGCAGGAATTGAGCAATTTAAAACAGGGGAACATGACGGTCACGGCTTGTTTCAACAAGCTATCGTCCTTATGGAACAAACTAGAAGCCGTCGAGGAAAAGCTCGAGGGACCAGAATCCACTCTACAGCAGTATCGTTCAATAAAAGAGAGGGAAAAGGCTACGCGTTTCTTACTGATTTTGAACGAGACTTACTTTACCTTTCGTTCACAGATCCTGGCCATGGACCCTGTCCCTCCGATCGGACGGATCTACCAGTTGGCTGTGCAATAGGAGAGCCAACGTCTCGTGTCGCCGGAGCATGCAAGGAACGGCGACAGTATCGCTCTCGCAGCCCACGGTGAGCGGAGAGATGGATCCACGAAAACCCTAAATCGAGAGAGAGATAGAAGAGGTGGATTAGGGTTTTCGGGCGGATTAGGAGATGTCGCTTGCTCCTTTAAAAGGGATGGCATCAACGGCCGAGATCTAACCCGTGGATCGGATGGGCCAGACGCGGATCGTACGGACTAGATCGTGTGCGCGGATCGGATGGTCTTCTTGGCTCTAAAGGCGCGGATGGATCCGACGGTGGATATGATTCCGCGAATAAAGGAATGGACGGCCAGATATTTGCCACGTCATCAAAGAATTTCCGACCAAATTTTAAGGCAAAGGGTAAAATGTTTTGCGATTATTGCAAACGTTCTAACCATATGATTGACAGCTGTTGGAAATTACATGGAAGGCCCAAAGAAAATGAGAAAAAAATATCAGCTGCCTATCAAGTGACCGGACCTACCGGCCAAAGTACCGACCAACCTATCTCTTATGGTCAATATCAACAATTGATGCATGCTCTACAGAAATTAGAAACGTCCAACAAAGGAGGAAGTTTTTCAGGTATCTCACATTGCCTCATTAATTCGATTTCAAGAAAGGCATGGATTATTGATTCAGGTGCTAGCGATCACATTATTTATGATAAGGGATTTTTTACAAGTCTGAATGAGGGATTAATTTTTCCTGTCACCGTGCAATTACCCAACGGGAATGTCACACATGTGAATGTGATGGGAACAATTAAGCTTAGTCCTCAAATTACACTTGAGAATGTTCTTTATGTGCCAGAATTCCAGTTTAATCTTATTTCTGTCTCAAGAGTATGCAAGGAGAACTCATGCCGGGTATTCTTTGATGCTGACACGTGCTTCTTTCAGGCCCTTTCGATTGGTAGATTGATGGGCTTGGGTAGTCTTTCTGAAGGCCTTTATTTCTGGACACATTTTCCAAGTAATTTCAGTTTTTCTAGTGTATCTTTCAATAAGACATCATTGTGTAATTTGACTACCAATGAAAAGAATTTTATTATGCACTTAAGAATGGGCCATAGTACTTTCTTTCCTTATGCACAAAGCTCCATATGCCCCCTTGCCAAATAGTCACGTAATCCATTTCCTTTAGGGAATACTCGTGCTAATGAAATTTTATCATTAATTCATGTGGATATCTGGGGGCCTTACCATACAACGAATCATGATGGGTCTGATTATTTTCTCACCATAGTAGATGATTGCTCTCGTGCAACATGGATTTTCTTAATGCAGTCTAAAGGCCAGGCTTATTCTCATTTGAAGACGTTTATTACCCTTTCAAAAAATCAATTCGGGAAGTCTATTAAAAGGATCCGAACTGATAACGGAAGGGAATTCTTCAGCCATGATTGCATCTCATTACTTTCATCTCATGGAATTCAACATGAAAGTTCTTGTATATACACCCCACAACAGAATGGGGGTAGTTGAGCGTAAACACAGGCACCTTTTGGAAGTTGCTAAAGCCCTGAAGTTTCAAGCGGCAATTCCAGATGAATATTGGGGAGAATGTATTATTACAGCAACTTATCTTATCAATCAAATGCCTACTCGAGTATTGAATGGGAAGACACTTTTGAAGTATTATTTGGCAAGGCACAAGAGTGGACACATCTCAAAGTCTTCGGGTGTCTCTGTTATGCAGCTATAATGGGCCCTTGAGACAAACTGGATCCTCGCATGCGTCGTCGTGTATTCATGGGATATCCTAACCTTCAGAAAGGATTTAGAGTCATGGAGCTATCTACAAAGGAATTCTTTGTGAGTAGAGATGTTTTATTTCATGAAAATGTCTTTCCTTTCAATGAAAAAGCACTCTCACATGAAGACTCTGGTACAGTAAGCATTCCCCGTCGCCCTGTGACAGATGATCCAGATCTTAATTATATACCATTATCGGTATCTACTCATAATCATTATGGCCAGATAACTCCTTCAGTAGCAGATCATATTTCTAATGAGGATCAGGTTCCGGAAAATGTCCCAGGGAATTCACTTGCAGATTTTTCTGCTAATGAAGAAATGGAAGAGACCTTTCCTACTTCAGCCAGGGAAACAACATCTTCATCTCCAAGAGTAGATCCTCCACGACGTTTTGGTCGAGCTACGCGACCTCCTACCTGCACCAAAGATTATGTATGCTCCGCTCTCAACTCACCAGGTATCAAATATCCAGTCTCATCTTACGTTTCCTTCCATAATTTGTCATCAAAACATAGATGTTGCATCAGTAGATTATCAGAAGATAAGGAACCTACTAGCTATAATGAAGCATTTGCTGATCCAAGATGGCAGAAGGCCATGGAAGCATAATTACAGGCCTTGATTGACAATAAGACTTGGGATCTTGTTACATTGCCGCCAAATTGTAAACCAATTGGCTGTAAATGGGTGTATAAGATCAAATATCGAGCTGATGGCTCTGTTGAAAGATTCAAGGCATGCTTAGTTGCCAAAGGCTTCACACAGCGGGAAGGGTTCGATTATCACGAAACCTTCTCACTTGTCGCCAAAGACATCACAGTACCTTCATTCTTGACAGTGGCAGCTGCTCGTAACTGGTCCTTACACCAGATGGACGTCCACAACACCTTTCTCCATGGAGATTTAGATGAAGAGATTTATATGGACGTTTCTCAGGGATTACGGAGACAGGGGGAGAAGAAAGTGTATCGCCTTCGAAAATCCCTTTATGGGTTGAAACAAGCTTCCAGGCAATGGTATGCCAAATTCACAAGCGCTCTCACAACAGCAGGCTTCCAACAGTCCCGACATGATTATGCCTTATTCACACGGACTAAAGGTATGACATCCATCTATTTGATGATATATGTCGATGATATTCTCATTATGGGAAACGATGAGACTACCATAGGAGATTTTAAGAGGTATCTACACGCAATTTTTCACATTAAAGACTTAGGAGCACCTAAGTACTTCCTTGGTATTGAAATTGCCCGTTTTGAACAAGGGATTTCGCTTAGTCAGCGAAAATTCATATTGGAGATTATTTCAGAAACAGGATTGTCAGGTTGCAAGCCAGCTGTTATTCCCATTGAACAGAACACTAAATTGACAACCGCAGATTATGATAAGGGAATTTCTCAAGAAGATGACTTCATTTTGGAAGATCCTTCAAGCTATCAAAGACTTGTCGGAAAGCTTATATATCTGACAATGACTAGGCCTGACATCTCTTATGCAGTGCAGACTCTTAGTCAGTTCATGCACAGTTCGAAGCAATCACATCTTAATGCTGGATTTAAAGTCGTGAAATATTTGAATAAATGTCCAGGTCTTAGAATACTCTTGTCCAGAAAATGCAACATGGAGATGACAGCATATTATGATGCAGGCTATGCAACTTGTCCCATGAATCGAAGATCTGTCACTGGATATTGCATCAAATTAGGAGATTCTTTACTCTCTTGGAAGACTAAAAAGTAGCCCACTGTTTCTTTATCTTCAGCTGAAGCAGAGTATCGAGCCATGACCAAAACCACTTGTCAGATAGTATGGATTCGGGGTCTTCTTAAGGATCTTGGAATACAGGTACAAGGGGCAACAAAGCTATTCTGTGACAATGATGCAGCCTTGAAACTTGCAGCAAACCCTATAGTGCATGAAAGAACCAAGCATATAGAGGTAGACTGCCACTTTACACGAGACAAGATTTTAGAGGGAGTCATTGAAACAAGAGGAATTGGAACAACAGAACAGCCTGCAGATATCTTCACCAAACCTCTGTGTCAAAGACAGCACGCATATCTTCTGAACAAGCTAGGTGTCTTAGACATATACAAGCCACCAGCTTGAGAGGGAGTGTTGGAAGATACACATCTTTACAGAATATTTGATTGATTCTAATATGATTTGTACAGATCAATTAAGATTAGATCTAGAATAGATTGATTTTAGGATCATTCATTTCCTGGTTCATTCTCATTCTTGTATTATAACTACTGAAGATGTACATCGATTCTATTCATTGAAGAATACATAATACACAAAAATATTCTCTCCAAATCTCGAGTTCTTCAATCTCTCTGTTTTCTCTGTTTTTCTTCATCTTCTTACACCATCACTCTTGACAGTGTACAGGACATTTTGTCCGTGTGCTGTGTGTGTGCTTGACATTTTTTTTTTCACTGATTTTGGGCAAACTAATTGGACCCCGATTATGAAAGTGTTTTCTCTATCAAAGGAAAAGGAAATTAATTGAACTAAGTCCAGCGCTATTATACCGTGTGATTAATAGTACATTAATCTAATGTGAGGAAATTTGGCCGAATGTTTGGAATATGTCTTTTGTTGAGATGTCTTGCTGTCTATTTAGAGCAGGGAATGAGCCATTTCAATGAATTCCAATTGTGTTTAGTAAGATGCATCGTGTTCATGTGGTCAAGCCATTAGCCGGCACGTTCGGTCAAGTTAACCTTATCTGCGAAGTAGCTAAATTACGTCACCAACCATTGGGTCCTCAAGTCTTGGTTATCTATTAAATATGTCTGGAGTAGTAATACTAATATGATATATTAGAGATGTTTATGCAATAAAAGGTTTTCAATTTTCTAGTTTTTAGAGTGATTAAGATCAAATATCGTGACCATAATAACTCACAAGAGATAAGTATATTAAATGTTACCGGTTCTTTTTTTTTTTTTTTTAAATCATTATGTCCCACGCAAGAAACGGGGTCTCATTCTAGTTATAATGTGCCCAACATCACTTGAAAGTCCATCTTGACCTTTACTAGCTGAACGAAGCGAAAGATTAACTAGAGGGTGTCTTGAATGACTTTCCTTTTACTTTTTACTTTATTCATATATCACAGATTGCGCACTTAGACATTATTTAAACTTAAGCACTTGAAACATTCACTGTATAATTGTGACACGTAGATTTGCATATAGTTTTTCCATAGCTTTTTATATTATATTTGAAATTATAGCAAGAAAGTAAAAAGTCACTTTTTTAATTTCTTTTAAGACCTTAATAAAAAGAACCTAAAAGATAATAGTAAAGTTCATGTTATATACCTACCACTATATAGTGGTTTAGTCGAGACAATAAATAAATAAAACCGTTCATCAACAGAGCAATTGATTGTCTTTATGTGATTTTGAGGAGTTGGAATTAGGGGTGTGCAAAATACCCGAAAAACCACCCAGACCGCCCGGAACCGGCGGTTCTTGAGGGAACCGGTCCGGTTCCCGGTTCCAAATTTTCGGAACCGGTGGGTACCGGTCCGGTTCCTGGTTCCATGGGCAGATCCGCCCACCCGGACCGGACCGGAACCTTTTTAATATTAAAAAAAAAATTACTAAAAGAAATCCTAGATTAGCCTTTTTGGCTTTCATAGTTACAATTTTCACTAAATATAGTCGCTGAAAACTGTAGTCTCCAAACTTGCATGTTTGTGGCTTTTGCCTTGAGAATTGAAACAATTATGAACCAAAATAAGTTACAATCCTACATTTCACATGTAAGATGTAAGTTGACTTTCTTTACATAAATCCCCCATAAAAGAAGCATAACCAGAACCTAAGCAGATAAAACTATGCCTCTGACAATAACCAGGTTGAATTGTTTTCTTTTTTAGATGCCAGACATATTAAAAGCTACTAGCTAGAAACAGGTGTGTCAAAAAGGCCAACCCCAAAAATTCTGATAGCCCAATTGACCATAAATATTGATTAATATTCCCTGTATTGGATTAACCACAAGAAGCAACCACAGGGACCTCAACCACCACATGGGTGTCACGAAATGCACTTAAAATTAGCTTGCACCCTGTGATTTGTTTAAGGCAATGAAATATGTCCTTTTCCAGATATTTTCTAAGAAAATGCAATTGAAAAGCTAACAGTCCAGAAGGAAAAGTAACATGGCCTAACCCGCCATGTAAATGCATGAGAAGAGAGAACTTGAGCATAGACCAGTCGATGGAGCTCCTGTATAGAGAGCTCCCCCAGATTATATTGCTACTCCTCCACTGCTGTTGTTCGCCCCCTCGTGGTCGACCGCCACCCTCCATAGCCGCGGAAAATTGTTTCAGTTCTATGTTGAAAACCAAATTATTTCGCGTCAAGATCGGTTCCATGGATCCACCCGGGAACTGAACCGGACCGGCGGTCCGGTTCCCGAGTGGATCCATGCAACAAACGGGTGGATCTCGATTCCAATTTTTTGGAATCGGTCCTTAGCGGGCGGTTCCCGGTTCTAGGTCGGGAACCGCTTGCCCGGACCATGCACACCCCTAGTTGGAATCGATGCCCACTTGAATTTGCTGGGACAATTCACAATATGCAAGAATTGTGCAGACGAGTCTTCTTGGGGAGTCTTCTCCTATTGGGAGATCAGCCGAGCTAGGCAGGGCCGCCTGCATTGGGTCCCCCCCTGCCGTAAAAAAAGTAAAAGGGTAAAGGCAGCTCCCGTGTCTCGATAAAATAGCGGTTGGATAAATCCCATAAGACAGACCTGAGCAGGTCTTTAAACTACTCTCCTGGCAATGAAGGGGTCTCCTTGGGGAGTCTTCCCCTGGTGGGAGACCAGCCGAGCTAGGCAGGGCCGCCCTACATTGGGTCCCCCCGGCCATAAAAAAGTAAAAGGGATAGAGGCAGCTCCCGTGTCTCGATAAATATAGCGGTTGGGTAAATCCCGTAAGACTTAAGACCTGAACAGGTCTTTAAACTGCTCCCCTAGCAATGAAGGGGTCTCCTTGGGGAGTCTTCCCTTGGTGGGAGACTAGCCGAGCTAGGCAGGGCCGCCCTGCATTGGGTCCCCCTGGCCGTAAAAAAGTAAAGGAGGGTAGAGGCAGCTCCTATGCCTCGATAAATATAGCGGCTGGGTAAATCCCGTAAGACTGCAGCTCCCGTGCCTCGATAAATATAGTGGCTGGGTAAATCCCGTAAGACAGAGACCTGAGCAGGTCTTTAAATTGCTCCCCTAGCAATGAAGGGGTCTCCTTGGGGAGTCTTCCCCTGGTGGGAGACCAGCCGAGCTAGGCAAGGCACTTGAATTTGCTGGGACAGTTCACAATATGCAAGAATTGTGCGGACGAGCCCGCAGTAGTGTTATACAATAAGTAAAGATGGTGTGATCAATTTGACGGCAAAACAAGGTGCAAAACATTGGTATTTTAGAAATAAGCTCCGAGCGAGCGAGAGGACGGAGAGACTTGCGACGGCGTGCAAGGGAAGAGGGAGGACAAAAACCTAAAGCCTCGTGCACACACTAAGCACAGCGTTTTCTTTCTCTCTTGTTGGCTGTCGAGGGAGAGTAGTGTTCAACTGCGAGCAATAATATTACGTGAGAGCACACCATAAGACCTTATTATTAACAACGTAAGAGCACATCATATGACCTAATCAAGGCACAAATAAACAAATTTCCCTCCGAGATTATAGTCTTACTTGCTTAAATCTTGTAAGATCCCCCGTTTCTTGTCACGTGATGGGCCTGTCCATCTACGTGCCGAAATCCAGAAGCACGTGGGCACGTCTGCACCAAAGTAAGGCATCTGACATAGTCATTGAATAATAAAAATCATCCACCATAGGAAATTATGGTAGGTGAAATGTCACTCTCATAATGACCAGAGAGGGACATCCTCTCTGATAGTAAACAGAGAGTACGTTGCTCTCTCGTGATGACCCAGAGGGACAAACTCTTCTTATCCTCTCTCACAAGATAGTGACATGTCGCTCATAATGAACAGGGAGTGACATACTCTCTCTGACATAATGCTTCCACACAGAGTGACCAATGACCAGAGAGAGAGAGAGAGAGAGAGAGAGAGAGAGAGGTGTTGGAACTTTGGTTCAATTGCAAGCAATAGTATTCTATCTTGTCACGTGGGAGCACAGATCTTATGTGACAACACTGCAGAGCGAGTGGCTCATTTATTTTTAACAACGTAAGAACACATCATATGACCCAATCAAAGCACGTTTCCCTTTGAGATTATATCTTTTCACGTGACGGGCATGTCCATCTAGGGTGCGCATAGCAACGTTTCTACTTCGGAGAACGGTTTTTTTTTTTTTTTTTTTTTCTACTCTGGGAAACAATTTCTAAGTAAAATAATCTGTTTGGTAACAATATAAAATTTATATTTTTGAAATAGAAAAAAAATATAAATGAGTTTAGTACGATTTATAAATTTTTGTATTTATTCTTTCTTTTTTTTTTTTTGCTCACGGATCGTCAACCGCTGCTGACTGCCGCACAGCCGCCGCCTATTATTGCCGGTCACCGATAGCCAACCATCATCATCGACCACCGCCCATAGCCTACCAACCGTCGGCCGCCAACCATGGGAGGAGAAGGCGATCGGTGGGCTGTGGGCGGTGGTCATGCGGCGGCGATCGGCGATGACGATCGGCAGTTGATGGTCGACGATGGCAGCAGACGGTGATCATACAGCGGTTAGGCAGTGGTTGTGCGACAGTTGGTGGCAGTCATCAATCGGCAGGCGGCTGATGGTGGCAATCTATGGCGGTCGTCGACTAGTGGAGGTGGCCGTTGGGTTGTGGGCGGCGGCGAAAATGGTCAGGCGGCGGCGACAACAACAATTGTCGGTAGTCGGTTGACAACAGTCGGGTAGCAATAGCAACAATGGTCGTTGGCGGTCAAGTGGCGACGATTGGTGGTTGGCCGACAATGGCCACGGGCGGTCAGAGGTGGCCAGCGGTTGGTAAGGGAGCCAGCGGTGGCTACAGCAAGGAAGAAGAACAAAAGAAAAATAGAAAATAAAAAATGGGCTTATTTCTAGAAATTATTCCCAGGCACAAGAAGTTACTTTTTTTTTTCTTGTTTCTATTCCAAATCTATTCGCTGGTTACTTTTCTATTCCAGATAATAAAAAAATAAGTTGATGTTACCAAACGAATTTTTGTTCTTTTTTTTCGATAAAATTTTTTGTTCCAGAGAACAAATGAATTTTTGTTCTTTTTTTGTTCCAGTAATTGAAGGAAATAGAAACGTTGTCATACAGGCTCCTACGTGCTGGAATCCAAAAGCCCATCAGCGCAGGAAAGGCATTTGAAGTGGTCATTAAACAATGACAATCACGCACCATAGGAAAATCTTTGATCTCTCATGAGCACAATCAATCATCTTTTTATCATACGTACGGTCAATGCCTTTGGCTTATACCAAGACAGGAATAAACCCTTAGTTAAGAAAAGCCATCTTTTCGCACTAACCATTTGTCTACACGGTAACAATACAGGTACCATTGCCCTATTGTTCACCGCTAATCTTTTTTCTTCTCATAACGAATTGAAACTTCCAACATTTTCTCATTACAAGCGACACACACATAGAATGCCATTAATCTATAATCAACACCTCAAAAAAGTTCCATAACGCAACAATTTCAATCTCTAGGAGAGTCCTCACTTCATCGTCTTCTCACGGGTTGCAAAACAAAGTATATCTATGTGGATTGTCACATCGAGTAGATACTAATCACATGATGTATGAATTCAACATTGGCTTGGTATATCATTTTCGATCCTAATGCATCTGTCTATCGCCTAAATAGATAAGACTTGAATGGGGCCTGAAAACCCACCTTTAACAAAACTCCGCAGGCAGGGGCATGCCTCGATCACGAGAGTCAAGGGAAGTAGAGTTGCTCCTTTAAATACTGGAACTCTTAGTATCAATTGTTTGACACTTGTCAATTTAGGTAGTTGACGAATCTGTAGATTTTTTTTCTGCATATTACAGAGAGAGAATCAAAGGCAACACAAATTATAGTAAGGAAATAACTTGTGAAACCTTATAAAAATCAGTCAGTGCTCAAGGAAGGCTCGAAAGCTGAGGAGGCAACATAACATGCAAATGCTCCAATGAATTTCCTTTAATAGACACCTCAGACAACTGGGGGAGCTTGTCCAAATATAATAGAATTCTCATTCCCACGAAAGTGAAGGACACAAGATCCGTGTCATAGATCTCAATGTAGATCATCACACCATAATATGCGCAAGTACTTTAGCTCTAGTGATCGGCCAGAAACTCTAAACCTATTCAAAGTACGAGCTGCCTCCAAAACCAATTGCTCTAGAACTGGGCAATTGGCAAGCAGTTGCTCGACGAGTTCTCCATCCACAGCTACTCGATTCAAGCAGAGCTCTTCAAGATACCTAAATCCAATATATAGAAGGGCTCAAGTCAACATCACTTAGACTTGAACCCCGTTGTGAACACCCTACATCATCATCCATAAGTGTCTCATGCCCTAACAGGTATGGCAATCAAATAAAGTCGCAATCATGCATCAAATCCTTAAATGTCGCAAGCTTGAAATCTAGTTGGAGAACTTTAACTCGTTTTACCAATGCAAACCTAATCCACTGATCGATGTGAGGCTTATATGAGATATTCAAGTCAAAGTGTAATGCGAATCTATGTAAATGGTATCCTCCACTTTGACGATGCAAGACATTGTCCACGCATTCCACATATCTAGCCCTCTCCTTTTCAGCTATCTCGGGGTTAGTTTTTAGGCCGGATTGCATACATACTAATACCCTTCGAGGGCAGATGCTGCTCTGTCGCTTTCGTTGCTCCCAGGCAATTTCCTTCGTCTTCCCCACTTTTGCAAAGTTATGAAATTAGGAATTCCCAACTACAGCTGGACTCCCACACTCGGCCAATATGTTTAACTGAAAATCCTCCTTGGTAATCTGAGACGCGTGTATGCAATGTTGGCTTACCAAGCACAGAGAGAGAGAGAGAGAGAGAGAGAGAGAGAGAGAGAGAGAGAGAGAGAGAGAGAGAGAGAGAGGGGGGGGCTCTTTTTGCGACTAGTTCCAACCTAAAAAAATAAAACGTTACGTTGTCGGCAGATTCGGCTTCAGAGCGGAGCCTCTTTGTAGACGGAGAATCCATAGACCCCGGCATCAGTTCACCTTCCAATTCATCTCCATCTTTTAGGGCCTGTTTGGTAATCATCCAAACAGTGTCTAACTCTGATTTTTTGTTCTCGGGAATAGTTTTGAAACAGAATCGTGTTTGATAAAAATTTTCTTTTCGGGAACAAATTTCTATTTTTTTATTCCCAGAAGTAGATTTAGAACATAATCAAGAATAAATAAAAAAGTTGATTCTTGCTCTTGGGAACAAATATAAAAATCAAGCCCATATTATCTTCTTCTTCTTCATCTACCGCCACTGCCGCCGTCCGCCGTCTGTTGGTCGCCGGCAATTGGTCCGGCGAGCTCGTTGGAGCCAAGCCTAGCCACTGGCGAGGCTTGGCCTCGCAAGATTGTGGGCCTCGCCCCGCCCTGGTGAGGCTTGCCAAGCCTCGCCGGTGGCTAGGCGTGCCTCACCCAACTGCCAGTGAGGCTCGACTGACGAGGGCCGGCCTCGCTGAGGGCTGGCGACGCTCCAATGAGGTTGCCGGCCCTCGTCTGGCTAGTCGCCGGACCGGTGATTGGCCACTTGAAGAAGAATAATAATAGGAAATTTTGGACAGTTACCAAACGCGTCTTGATGGTCGATCAGGAACCGAAATCAGTTAGGGAAGGACACATGGCTCTCATGATTGCGTGGCGTCCGTTCTCGGATTTGGCTGATGTCGATTGAAATCAGAGGCTGCTCTTTCTGGTGAAGGAATCGGAGGACCTGGAGACTCCCAACTCTAGGAAGGCCAAGTTGATTCGTAACAAAATCCTCGTGAAGATCAGAATCACGTTCTCGCCTCTCCACTGAAAATCTGTAGTCCTTGAAGGGCATGTTGTTTAGAGAGAGAGGCGATGTACATCACAAATCTTAATGATAATTTCTAGTAGGACTTGAGCTAACCAAAGCCAATCAATGATGTTTTAGGAAGTACAGTGTGCGTAGTCCAATCTATTCCATATGGTTTCGTAACTTACCAAATCCTAATCGAATTATATTTATTCTTCATTGTCAACTATCTATATGTGTTCGAATTTTGGACATGTGAATTAGCATTATCGGATTATCGTCAATGAGCAAGATTCTCTCATCTCTCCACCCATTTTAATCCCCCACTTTCTTCAATTTTAGCTAGAGTCCAATGTGTTTGTTTCACGGCTTTAAAAAGTACTTTTGTTGGAGCACAAGTTTGACATCAGATTTATATTATTGAGCTCGCGACAAAGTGAGTCCATCTGTTTTGATTTTAAAAATGAAAAATCGATAGTCATCGGGGAGAAGAGGTGATGGCTCGAATATAGAGCTGCAAGAACAAATTAGTTGGTAATTTATCGGGACAAGATGTGTAAGTACCGAGAATATTGATGATATCCACAACTTGTGAAAATCTACAAGCCGGCCAGACACTGGAGTTGTCTTCAGGACATTGATGTAAAATGGGCATCGACAGGCTAGTCTAATAACTTGAATTTTACCGATTAATTTTTTCCATTATCATTCAATCTTGCCGCATTAATACATGGCATAAAAGCCTTTGTTCGTTCTTGAAGGCATATTAATCTAGTCTGTAGTAGCAATTTTTCTTTTTATCTATAAGACAATCTACGGGCAGAATGTGGCCATCAATAAAGGAATGCTTGGCTATGGCCACGACTACAGGGTAGACAAGTTACTTTGAATTTGGAGAGTTAATTTGCGGGAGTGAACTCTCTTTTGTTAATTTTTAGTAGAGTTATTTGGAATTTGATGATATTTTATTTTGAATGTTTTACTGAACAATCTCTGTTCCACTTTGAGTTATGTTCTCTATCAAAGACACAATCTACTACTGACTAGTAACGTCAAAGATTTTGGTATTTATTCTTGAGGGCATATTTCCTCAGCAAATTATTTTATTAACAACTTTGGCTGAATGGTTTAATGCTAGTCTTCACTTATAATTCTTGGTGCACAAATAAAAGCTACGCACCCGGCCACATAGAGAAGATATCCGTAGAGGTTAATGGCACTTGCTTCATTTTTCTGTTTTTTGCTTCTTCTTTTGCAGGCTGTGTACTTGACAGATCTCATTATTCATCTTGAATTCAACTGATATATGATTGCAGGAAGAAACAAGAAGAGAAGACATTAAAACAAGCCTTCATGAGGAATATGATGTTTCAAGCTAGTCTAATGGCATCTTTATTCAATGAATCTACATTGCATAGTTTAGAAGGCAACTCAAACAATTTCATTGTCCATGAAATTGATGGCCTTCCTTTTTGGCTTCTCTCCATCCACTCTGCTACTCTTCTATCCAGCATTGTCGCACCTTGCATGAGCCATTTGGGCCTTTCCATTTCAAATGCAATGTATGCTATGGAGATCCCAATTACGATTCCAGATACATAACCCATCACCCCGTTTTCTATTTGAACCAACTATTGTGTCCTTTGCAGTTAGAATTTGACGAGGATGATGGTGGAGGAGGTTGAACATCGTCAGGGCATGCTTTTCGCAATAGAGTTTCACATAAGCTTGGATTCCCCCCAAATGAATTGCTTGAAAATGTGCTTAATTGCCTGTCTTGGGGAATTTGACATGTGAGTTGGTTCTTCGAGAGGTCCAAGTATCTAAGGGATGCCAAGGGCGCGTTTGGTAACAATTCTATTTCTGGGAACAAATTCTGGTCAGAAATGATTTTTTTATTTATTATGTTTTTGGGAACAGATTTTGAGCAAAAAAACGCATTTGGTAACTGTATAAATTTCTATTCCAATTCATTTTTAATTACTTTTTAGATGAATGTAAATTTGATATTGAATTCTCATAAACCACTCACTGATTAGTTATATTTATACTAAGTAATAAAAATATTAACTAATCAATTTTTATTAAGTAGTAAATAATAAACCATAGTATAAACTATACTAATATACCTAAAATATGTAATAAATATAAATACTAAATTATAATACAAAATTAAATATGTATTCTATATATAACAAATATATATTCCAGAATAGGAAGAAATTAAAATAAAATATAGAAATAAAAAATAGATAAAAATAAAAACGAAAATTGTTGTTATTTTAAATTTTGTTTTCTTGTTAGAATTTCAATATTATTTATATTTAAAATCATGGTGATTTTTCATTTTCAATTAATGTTTACTTTTATATGATTAAATATATAATCCATTTTGAATTTAATATGGATGGATGTTAATTTTAATTTAGCCAAGATTTCTCTCTCTCTCTCTCTCTCTCTCTCTCTCTCTCTCTCTCTCTCTCTCTCTCTCTCTCTCTCTCTCTCTCTCTATATATATATATATATATATATATATAAATTCCCTTCCCCAAAACCGAACACCTAACGTTTAAGAAGACAAAAGTCTTCAAACCAACATGACTCTTTGAAACAAAGAAAAGGCTTTAACAAGAAACTCATCACTACAACTTATCCATAAATGAATAATGAAGTAACTTAGTCCATTGTTCAACTTTGAAATATTGGCTTTGATAAGTCAATAATTAAAAATAATATTACAAAAGTCGGAAACATAAAGTTATTGAATATCTGGCATATTGTAATCCCTTGCCATTGCATTTGCAATACTTATCTGAAGTATGTTTATCTCCATTGCTTGCTTATTTGATGTATCATCTACAATCTCCTCCTCTCTAGTTCCAAATGGGTACTTTGGATCTCCATATTGGGAAAAGTTTATGTCCATCCTGTATTGGTCATGAATATAATTATGAAGAGCACAACATGGAATTACAATAAGTGCTTGCTTTTTAATTGTAAATAGAGGCATGTGTCTCAAAATGGTGAAGCGATTTTTTAATGTCCAAAATGACCTCTCAATGATATTTCTTAAAGAAGAATGTCTATGGTTGAACAATTCTCTTGCTGTCATTGGCCATCTTCCATTCCCCATATAATCGTTCAGATGATACTGTTCACCTTTAAAAGGAGTTAAAAATCCAGGGAGTGCTACATAACCAAAATCTACCATGTAGTATTTGCCTATCATGTGTGTGTGTGTCTATATATATAAATTAGTTATGATATGCAACAATGAAACAATCATAAAATGAATTTCTCCTTATAAACAAATCAAATACTTAGTGGTGGTCGAGGAAATTACAATTGAGGAGTCTCAAGTGTTGCCAAAAGCACTCGAAAATCATTGGCAGATCCTTCCCACCCAGAATATACAAAAGTAAATTTCATATCAAACGAACAAACACATAACACATTCTGAGTGGTATTTCTTTTTCTGCCTCTATATGGGATTTGTTGAGACCTGGGGACGGTAGCATTTATATGGGTGCTATCAATAGCACCTACGCAACCCTGTGAATTTATTTTGAAAAAAAAAATCATGTGAATTTATGAAAATTAAAAAAATTATCAACTACATGTATTTGATGATGCAAAATTGATATGAAAACTATACTTGGAAATAACATTCATGCTAAGGATCCATAAGAATTTCCGGTGGAACAACATCAAATGATGGTAGTTTGATAACCTCTTTTGTAAATTTGAGAATTGCTTTCAACACTAAATTAAAATACCTACTGATTGTTTGTCCTGAACGTTGGAATCTCTCACATAAATCTCTAGTTGAGTTATTATGACCAACCAAATATAAGAATATCCCAACTTGTTCATCTATCCTAACATACCGATTATCTTTCAACCAACCTCTTATCTTCATCAAATCACATGGGTTCTGAAAAACATGTCTCTCCATCCTGAATGCTTCATATATTCTATCTGAATGTCCACAAATAATCTCTCTTATCCATTCCGGTCCCGATAGTTTGATGTTCCTAATAGGTTCTCTCGTATGCACGGACATGTCCATTGCAACCATGCATAACCATGCATAACTATGCTATCAATATTTCAAGATCATCATTATCCAAGAATTGGTCAACTGCTTCTACCTGCTCATTAGACATACTATTTGATCCCTCTTCCATAGTACCCATATAATCACACAAATACAATAACATTCATAAAGAAATTTGAAAAGAATCCAATAACAATCAACAATATAAGTTCTAAAGTAAAAGCAAATCAAATATAAAAAACTCAAATAATCCATCTTATCCATATAACCACACAAAAGAGTTTGAACAATTAAATCACACAATCAAGTGGTTTCACATGCAATCCACAAAACATATCTCAACATCTACTAAAGACATTGAGGAAACCTATGTCTCCTTTTAGCTGATGTTATGATGAAAACCTCTCTCCATGTGGCATTAATACATGCTCCTTCCATCGCTTTGTTATAAAGATCTTGCTCCAAGTCATTCATATTAACTAGGATATCAATCACAACTGCTATAGAGAAGGGGTCTTCAGGTGGTGGTGTGACTTGTGAGCTAGCAGATCCACTTCCAGATTGACTTGACCTAACTTTGAGCATGTCTTATATAGTTTTGCATGTGTCTGCAATACCAAATGAGGTACTATTTCTTCTCCTCTTGACATTTGGAGTCCTATCCAACCTGTGCTTGTTATGAATGGGAGTGAAAGTATAGTCAGCTGTAAAAACGTCCTCATCAATGTGGTGTTCACTTAAGTCATCTGGATCATCGGTTGCATTACCACCACCATTGTCACCATCCTTTGACACCGTCAAATCTTCGGCATTTCCTATGGCATGCTCTTCAGTAGCATATGTATCACCAAATACAATGCACAATTCGGGATATTGAGGAAATCCATCATTCTTGAATTTTGTCCACCCATGATTGTCTTGCAATTTTCACAATAATAACATATGTCAATAACATAATCAAATCTTCTAAAACTTACATCTATAATGATATCAAAATGATCGAAACATAAAACATACCCTGATGTGAGAGTCCCAAATACTTAGATTATTGACAACAACTATGTTATTCACATTATCCTAACCAAAGCTAGATTGTGAAAGCAGCTTCTTAAAACTACTATACTATCTTCTCAGTTTGTTCACCTTATTCTTCAATTGCAATATATTATATTGGTATATTCACTGTTAAGTGAATTCAGCCCGTATATTGTTCCACCCTGCTTTGTTAAAAGTAGAAGTTGTGCAATTTCCCTTTTGAACCTCCTCTACCAACAGTCTTACAAACAAGTTGGTTAAAGGGTCAGTCTATTTTGCATTGAACATCTCTTTCTGGAATGTCATTTAATCTTGATTGAGCATCATATAAATTAATTGAGATAAGATTTAAAACTATTATGGAAGAAAGAGTGTAACCGGGTAAGTAAGGAGAAAAGAAAAACATGCTCCAATGAAACTCACTTGAGGTGGCTTCTTGTTCAAATGCAAACCCACAACTTCCAGCTGACCTGAAATAGGATCACCAAATTTAAATTTAGTAATAGGGAACAACAGGGCTATATTTTGTGACGCATGAGATATTCATCAGCAACTCTACCAAATATTAATTCAGCATTCAAGAATCCACAAAAAGGTAACATTGGGAATGCAAGAGGACCATCTACCAAATTTAAATTCATCATTCGAGAATCCACAAAAAGGTAACATTGGGAATGCAAGAGGACCATCTACCAAATTTATATTTAGCATCTAAGATGCAAGTTCATTCTCCTTTAAGTGTTCTGACCTCAAGACTCAAAAAACACTTGCACACAAATCGCTGGGATCCTACAAAATTCCCTTTGGATGAAAAGAAACAAAACTTCACAATTGCAGCTTTCCAGGTCTTTATACCTAGAGAAAAGACCAATTCCCAAAAAAACCCTGAAAATTACCATTCCCGAAAACAAATTTTCGCAAGCACGTCAGCTATAAAGTCATATACACTTATAAACGACCGAGCTATCAATGCCAGGTTTCTCCACCAAACCCAGAAATCTCATCCTTAACTGGAACAAATTCTTCGCAGTAACAATAGGAGTGAACAATTTCCCAATTAGTCCAACCTAAAAAAGATATGAATGCACAAAACCAAAAACAACAAATCCCATAAATCCTAAAGCTGGAAACTTCAACCCCTTTTTCCTAACCATATGTATTAACCAAGCAAGCCCAAAGCCAGAATCAAATGCTCCATCCAAAGAATATATCCAAATTCAGCACGATTAAACCAGCAACAAAAATAGGCACAACTACCTCATCGGGTTCACAATTGTTGTGTGGAATCGCGACCCCTCCGCCAGATAGGCGAGGTCACCCGCCGATTTGGGCCAAGGGGTCGCTCAGCGAACGCCCTCGCCGAGCTGGCCGAGGGGTCACTCGGCGAGCGATCCCTCAGCCAGATGGCGTGGGAGCCCGCCAACTCAAGCCTGGTGGTGCTCCCGTCAACCGTCGCAAACGACGAATGATGGCGATGGTGAGTGAGCCGTCACCCAGCTCAGTCGACAACCACGATGAAGAAGCAACAGTGAGTGAAGGGAACTCACCTTGAACGAGTAGCTTCAACGATGAAGAAGCAGCAGTCGCTGTCACCGTTCTTGAAGAGAGAATGAACCCGTTCTTGAGAGAGAATGACTTTTGTGAAAGAAAGGGTTGAGCAGAGGAGATGAGAGAACGTATGGGATGGGAGAGAACGTCGAGTAGAGGGGAGAAGACTTTCACTTTTCTGATTCTTTTTTTTGTTCCTGGAACGAGAATCACATTTTTTTTTTTTTAATTCTTGATTCTCCTCCAAAATTGTTCCCAGAAATAAAAATTTTACCAAACGCGATTCTATTCCCAAACTGATCCTGAGAACAAAAAATCCGAATCAGGCACTGTTTGGATGGTTACCAAACAGTGCCCAAATCTCCCAAGTTTCTAGGAATTCCCCCGCTAAGCTCATTTGAAGATAGATCCAACCATTCAAGATTGGTCAAGTTCCCCAATGTTATAAGGATGGAACTAGAAAGTTTGTTATGAGAAAAGTTGAGTCCAATGAGAGAGTGAAGATGTCCAATAACTCCTGAGATTTCTCCTTGGAAAGAGTTCTGCAACAAGTCAATGATAGTGAAGACAGTCAATATCCTCACTTGGTCAAACTTCCCTTTAATGCTTATGGTCATAGAATTTTCATATTTCATTGCCCTTCAGAAAGACGGTGTCATATACAATGATTTGTCTTGCCCATTTTCATTCATCAATTTAAGGTTCATTATCAAGTTGACTGGAAAAGGACCGCCAAAGTTGTTGTTGGACAAGTCCAAAATATGTAACCGGGGAAAGAGATAAATTCCCTTGGGAATATTCAAAACATCGTTAAAACTGTTGGACCTCAAAACGAGAATTTTTAGTTTTGGAAGTACTCCCAACCATATCGGAAATGTATCCTCTACATGATTGTCACTAAGATTTAGAATTTCCAAATTTGTACATTTGACAAGAGAACGAGGCAACGTGCCTTTAAACCAATTTCAACTCAAGTCAAAGTTGACAAGCCATTTCTCCAAGAAAATGGTTGAGGAATATTGCACTCAATGTGATTCATTCTCAAATTCAAAATTGACTGATCAGTGCTAAAATTTGTTAAGCACCAAGACAAGTTACTTGTCAAGCCATTGTTAGACAATTCAAGGTGCTCGAGTTTAGGGGCATTGCATATCAAAGAAGATATTTTTCATGTCATATTCTTACTTGCAACGAAAAAAAAAAAAAGTGAAGGGAGATGGGAGTGGAACTGGCCCATTAAACTTATTGTTGGACAAATCTATTGTAGCCAATGAGGTAGGGAATTAGCAAATATTCAAGAGAAAGAAAGGAGAGTCCAAAGTCAGTGATGTTGATAACACCATGGAACTTGTTGCGTCGCGTTGGATGAAGTATTCCATTAATTTGATATTAGTGTATGTAATTTTTCACAAGTATTTTATTTGGGTTGTTAACTGTTGAGGGTAGTGATTCAAAAAAAAAAAAAAACCGTTGAGGGTAGAAATTAACAATAAAAGCACTTATCGAATTGGACTTATAAAACTCGGCCTATAAATTAGAACATGAAACCATATCTCCTTATCTACTATCTACATTTTAAAATAAATTAAAGCTTACGGAAAACTTTCCACTTATGTTTTTCATAAGTTAATTTCAGCTTAAGTGGACTTGAGATAAAATTATATTCGGTTTTATTTCATTTTTAGTAAAAGATATTTGATTGTTAAAGAGATTGAGTTATTCAGGTAAAAAGTATATCAATGTTATCTTTTTGTGATCAGTTTCGAATTAAGTGGAGTTAAGATAAACCTATTTTCATTTTCGTTTTCTTCTAAACATTTTTTTTTTTAACAAAGCAACCTTTCAATTTTTGGAAAATCTTATATATATTTGGAAAACGTCTAAAATTTTATAACACAAGAGTACTTGACATAAATATTTCTCTAAGTTAAATTACTATGGAAATTAAGATAAAGTGATAAGCCATCTTTAAGTTTAATAAAGTTTTCGTCAAATATTATACGGTCACGCAGAAAGGGAAAAGAACAGATACGGGGTATGGTAGAATCCCGTGTTCTCTGCTCGAGCGCAATTGCTCTAGGACAGCGGAGCACTTAATCATAAGTGCTAAGAAGTATAATTCTTCTTGAAATGATATCATTGGCGTCACTAATTTGTTTTTATTGTCTTCGCTGGGTTACTTGGGTGTGGAAAACTTTTAGCACCACAGAATTTCTTCCTTAGCTGGATGCATAAGAGCCAGTGGAGGAGTTTTTAGGAAATCCATTTCAAATGGGCATTCACATATTGGTACTAATAAGTTGGGTTGTATTGGTGATTTTGTCTGTAATGTCATATCAAGTATGGAATATGATAGTTTTACATATATACAATCTTGCCATGTGTCAGTTGATTCCTATAAGTAAAATTGGACCACTTCGTATACTCATCTCATACGAGTTGTGTGAATGATGACGACTTGTTTTCTAGCATTCTCTTCTGAGAACCATAAATGTATTCTTTAACTATCCTTGTAATGCAGATCAAGAGAATGGCGGAAGACAATTAATGTAAAATTCCAACTGCAAATGCTAAAAGGAAATTCTTAAAAGATACCAGCCATGATCCAAGATAACTACGTCACATCAATCAAGAACCGAAGTGATCTGTTGCGCAATAGGGACAATTGTACGTACAATCGAGGTTGGTGATGTTCCAAGAGTTTGCTGAGTCAGATTGTTAGTAACTAAATGCACACGGTATTTAGATGCAAGCAACCAAGATGACAAATTTTCAATAATGGAGGTCTTGAAATTCAGTGTGCATTTTATAATCTTTGTCGATCAACTTTTTCTGGAACAAATTACAAACAATCAAACTTTAATCAAGTCTCTTGTTGATGTTAATAAAAACACGACGTGTTTTGTGTGGAGTCAAGCAATTAATCCCGAAGTTGGTTGGACGTGAGATGAAGGTTTCGCTCATTTCATAGAAAATAACTTTTATGAAAAAGTTTTTTGGATTTTTCGATGTTCGTTTCACGGAAAATTAATTAGTTGAAGAAAATATTTTCCAAGAAGGGGAAAAAGGTTTTCTAAGATAAGGGAAAGTGTTTTCCACTTTTGAGAAAGAGGAAAACATTTTCCTCATTCACTTTCTCTTATCTCACATTGATGTTAACATTTCCATCTTTCTTTTTCTTTTTTAAATTCAAAGTTTTATTCATTTTTCCTCTTTTCTTCTTTCTTTTTAGTTTTGTCTTAGCCAGTCGCTAGCCAGGACAACCATCGGTGACTGGCCGCAAGTGAGCCCGGCTTGCCGCTCACTCAATCGGCAGCGAGCTCGAGCCCTAGGTCATTGCACCTAATTGGTGGCAAGCTAGGGCTCTAGGCTCGTTGATCTAGCTCGCCACTCGCCACTCGGTAGGCTCGTCGATCTAGTGAACTCAAGCTTGCCTTTAGCCGATCACCAACCATCGCTATGGCTGGCAACTAGCGGAAGAAGAAGAAGAAGAAGACATAAAGAAAAAGAAAAATAGAGAATAATTTAATCGATTTAAAAAAAATAAGTAAAAGTTAGTTTCTAAAATAATAAAAAAAATTATTGAAAAAGAGTACAAAGAGGAAAAGATTTTCCTTATCGAATAGGTTTCGATCGAACACCAAAAAATAATTACATTTTCCTGCAAAATAGCTTTCTAAAAAACATTTTATAAAAAACCTACATTATTTGCGAAACGAATGGAGCATAAAAGCAAAATATGTCATTTTCCACACTTCAGGGATATGTTTTTCCTTTCTTTTTTATTTGTCAGCAATGCTTAGAGATTGTTGCAATAGAGCTCAATGTACACAAAACTTTACGAAGGAAAACCTGAGCGTAGAAGTATAAGGTCAGTAACACATGACTTTGGTATGTCATTATGCATTTGATTTGTTAAACGATGCCATAAACTTTTTGTAGTCGCGATCCAAATCCGAAGGACGAGATCCTCTGAGAACACTTTCCCATTGGATAAGTTATAAGTTTGCTCTCCAACAACAAAATTTAAGGCATCCAGTCAACTAGGGATTTCAAAATCCTGCGAATGAGGAAATTATTAAACCTATGTCTTTGGATGAGACTGCGCTTAATAATGAAAAGGCCAAAATTATAAGCATATCATCTTTTCCATGTCAGTTCCGCAAACTTGTTCATCTTACCATGCAATCAATCAAGCGTGGGGATTCTCGTCTTTGATAAGATCTACGAGCATTCCTCTCTACTTCTTTCTCATTTTAGCTCCATTCCTTGCAAACAATTCCATAACCCATCTAAGTTTTCTGGATTCGAGAATAACGTATCCTAGAGAGAGTCCAACTACAATTCCATACCCCCCCCCCTTAACCCTTCAAGACCAGCCTCCATGCTCTGTATCATTTTCCTCAAAGAGGTTTACTGGTATAATTTCTCATGAACTTTTGTGCATGTCTCTGCCAATGGAAATCTGCACGATCTAGGATTACCCACGAAAGAGTTGCTCTTGAATGGGTTGAGTTACCTTAGTGAGGAATAGGTCCGGTGACACATAAGAGTTGCCCTTGCCTAAGCGTAGCCCAATGAGGGTCGGCCTGCCTAGGCCAAATCTGGGGAGGTCTACCCTCGCCCTAGCCTGGGCAAGGCCAACACTTGCCTAGGCGAGGGTGTTATAGATGAAGCCAAATATTTATTTTTAGGAGCTTTTTTGTCTATTCTATTAGATTTCCTTTTAGGTTAAAAGTGGTATCTTTATATTAGCGATGGCAAAACCCTAGTCGTCAAGACGCTGAAAAAGGAAATAGAGAAACAAGAAAAAGAGAGAAAAAAAAAAGTGAGTTTTTTTCTTGATGAGGGTTCTCAATCTCTTTGTGCCCTGATCTTGAGAGAAGATCGTCATTATATTCCAACTTTTTCAAAGTCTAGTGGATTCGTAGAGTGCCTTTGCGCGGAGACGTAACCCAGGTTTGGGTGAACTTCGATAACAAATTTTCTGGCTTGTTCATCTGATTCTGTTATTTTATTATTATATTCTGTTTAGTGAATTGTTTGCAAACGTTATTTTTGTGGAATCGACGTGCGATTTCGTAACAACTGGTATCAGAGCCTAGGTTGGCTAATCGAGAACATCGAGGGTTTTTCGGTGACGTTCGACTGAAAGCAAACAGGATGGCAGAAGATAAAATCAGAATCGATAAGTTCAATAGAGAGGATTTCAAATGGTGGAAACTGCAAATAGAGGATTATCTTTATAAAAAAGATCTCTATACACCACTTGAGGGTTGGAAACCCGAGATGGGGGAAGTGGATCTGACAGCAAAAGCTGGATGGAAAATTCTTGATCGAAAGGCATTAAGTGCGATTCGTCTAGGGTTGACGAAAAAGACAGGGTACCACATCGCGAAAGCAAAAACTGCAAAAGAAGCCATGGATATTCTAATGAATATTTATGAGAAGCCGTCCACATCAGGTATTCTTGCTGAAGAAATTGGTTAATATGAAGTTATCTGATAGAGGTTCTGTGGCAGAGCATATTAATAGTTTCACGTAGGTCACGGGTCAATTGGAATCTGCAGGCATAAATTTTGATATGAAGCTTTAAGCTTTATTATTTTTATGTTCTCTTCCAGAAAGCTACAATACCGTAGTGCAGGGAATTTCGAGCACCATGAAGGATGATTTAACTCTTGATGATGCTGTGAGTAGTATCATGGATGAAGAGATGTGAAGGAAAGTCTCAGGTGGAGATAATTTTTCTACATCTACATCTTGAACGGCACTTGCAATGGAGAACCGTGGAAGAAGTAAAAGTAGATGAAATTTCAGCGGTCGTGGCAGATCACAATCAAGGGGTAAGAGACAGGTTGTAAAAGATGAGTGTTGGTTTTGTCACAAAACCGGACACTAGAGGTTTCAGTGTGAAGCCTACAAAAAGAAGCAGCAATATGAGAATCAAGGTGCTAATGTAGTTAGTGATGAATTTTTGTTAGATAATTTGTGTTTGTCTGCAGGGTTTGACTTGACAATAGATAAATAGTTTATTGATTCTGGCGCTTCTTTTCATTGCACCTCGCAAAAAGACATTTAATGATTATGCCAGTGGAGATTCTGGACAAGTGGTTGTGGGAAACGGCCACATGTGTCCAATTGTTGGAAAATGAACCGTGACTGTGAACATCTCAGGTAGAGGACATCTAGTTTTGTGTGAAACTAGGCATATTCCGGAATTAAAGAAAAATCAGATTTCAACCAGTAAACTTGATCAAGAAGGTTTGGTAATAACCTTTGGTTGCAGAGAGTGGAAGATAACCTCAGGGGTAAGAGTAGTAGTAAAGGGAAAGCGTATGGGTACACTTTATCTTCTCCAAGGAGACTATATTAGTGATATGGTTGCAACTACAATGTCTACATGTAATTTATCTACTCTTTGGCATTATCATTTGGGACATCTTGGTGAAAAATGTATAAAGCAGTTACACTCGAGAAAATTACTCCCAGGTTTGCAAAAAGTTGAGTTAGATTTTATGAGAGTTGCATTTATGGAAAACAGAAGGCTATTAGTTTTCAATTGAATGGGCGACAAAATAAAGGCTAGAAGCTAGAGTTGGTTCATATTGATGTATGGGGACCTGCTCAATAACTCTCTTATGGTGGTAAGAGATATTTTGTCACCTTCATTGATGATGCAACAAGGAAGATTTGGGTCTATGCTCTTAAAGAAAAATTAGAAGTATTCGGGATCTTTAGAATGTGGAAGACCATGGTAAAAAAGAAACAGGTTATCAGATTAGAGTATTGAAATCTGATAATGGTGGAGAATACACAAGTAAGGAATTTGCAGAATATCTGAGTCGAAAAGGCATACACGGGCTAAAGACTGTTCCTAGAACTCCTCAAGAGAACAGTGTAACTGAAAGAATGAACATGACTATTCTAGAACGTGCGAGATGCATGAGACTACACGTGGGTCTCCCGCTACACTTATGGGCTGCCACAGTTGATGCGGCTGTTTATCTTATCAACAGAAGTCCATCTAGTGCGTTGGATGGAGAAATACCACAAGAGTGGTGGTCAGGTAAAAAGATTAATTATTCACATCTAAAGGTGTTTGGTTGTATTGCATATGCTTTGATTGACAGGAAAGATAGGAAAAAGCTTGATGCTAAGTCCCAGAAGTGAGTCTGTTTCGGATACAGTGGCGACGAGTATGGCTATAGGCTTTGAGATTATGAGAATAACAAAGTTATCCGCAGTCGCAATGTGATATTCCATGAAAAAAAGATGTACAAGGATCGTCAAATAGAGACAGAGCATAAGAAGGTAGTACAACCAGAATATATTGAATTAGACACAATGCCCGTGAAGATGTTTCCAGTAGATCAAAGTTCACCTGAAAGAGAGGTTCAAGATGAACCTATCATCAGTGAAGAGGTAGTTCAAGAAGAACGCAGTCATTCGGAGCAAGCGAATGACCCTGAAGTACCTGTCTTGAGAAGGTCTACACGTGTGAGAAAGCCAAAGGTAATTTTTGATCCATTGGCTAATATTGTTCTAAGCCATGTCTTATATACAGATTCGGGAGAACCAGAGACTTACGATGAGGCAAAGGCAGACATGTCTCACTTGCAATGAGAGTGTGCTATGAAAGACGAGATGAGCTCGTTACTTTAGAACAAAATTGAGAGTTGACCAAGTTGCCCACAGGTAAAAAATTTTTATTAAACAAATGGGTGTACAAGGTTGAGAATGAAGTATATGGTAGTATTAGATACAAGGCGAGACTTGTAGTTAAGGGCTTTTCTCAAAAAGAAGGAATCAACTATTCCGAGATATTTTCACCTGTAGTGAAAATGACATCAATTAGAGTTCTGCTGAGTATAGTTACAGTGGAGGATCTTTATCTTGAACAATTAGACGTAAAAACAGCGTTTTTACACGGTGACTTAGATGAAGAACTATACATGGCACAACCTAAAGGTTTTGAAGTCAAGGGTAAGGAGCACATGGTATGTCACTTGAAGAAAAGCTTATATGGCTTGAAACAAGCTCCGCGGCAATGGTACCTAAAATTTGATGATTTTATGCAAGAAAAATGATTTGCACACTGTGAGTCTGATCACTCTGTTTATTTTCGCAAATATGATGATGGTGACATCGTGTATCTATCTTTATATGTGGATGACATGTTTGTGGCTAGTTCCAAGAGAATCGTAGAAGTGAAAAAGATGTTATCATCACAGTTTGCTATGAAAGACTTGGGAGAGGCCAAGAATATTTTAGGCATGAAAATCATCGGGGACAGGAAAAATAAGAAATTATGGTTGTCGCAGGAAGACTATGTGAACAAGGTGTTAAAGAGATTTAACATGGACAAGGCAAAATCGGTTGCAACTCCTCTAGCGAGTCACTTCAAACTTTCCTAGGATATGTGTCTAAGCACTTAGGCTTTGAAAGATGAGATGGCGGTAGTTCCATATGCATCAGCAATAGGGAGTTTGATGTATGCCATGGTGAGCATGAGACCAGACATTGCACATGTAGTGGGAGTCGTGAGTCGTGAGTCGATATATGCAGATTCCAGGCAAAGAGCATTGGAATGCAATAAAATGGATATTGAGATATCTAGTAGGTACTTCCAATTACTCACTTTATTATGGTAGTACATCTCTAAAGTTGTAGGGTTATGTAGATGCAGATTATTCAGGTGATTGAGATAGTGGTAAGAGTACCACTGGATATATCTTTACAGTTGCGGGTACAGTAGTGAGTTGGGTATCTCAACTACAAAAGGTAGTGGCTTTATCGACGACGGAGGCAGAATATGTAGCAATTATAGAAGCCTCTAAGGAAATCATGTGGTTACAAGATTATATGGAGGAGTTACATCGAAAACAGCCAGTCAGTACACTATGGAGTGATTGTCAAAACGTAGTGCACTTAGCAAAGAATGCAGCTTATCACTCAAGGACTAGACATATCAAGAAGCATTATCAATTTATCAGGTTAGCATTGAAAGATAATGAGTTAAAGTTACAGAAGATTGATGGCTCGAAGAATCCAACTGACATGATGACCAAGGTAGTAGACAGAGAGAAGCATATTTTATGTACTACTACCATTGGTATTACTCCATGCTGATTGATGAGGAGTATCACAGAGACACAAGTTTTTCAACTACTATTTTTTGAAGAAGATGGATATAAAGTTGCTTGGTGCTTAGGTATATTTGTCTTCAAGTGGGAGATTGTTATAGATGAAGCCAAATATTTGTTTTTAGGGGCTTTTTTTGTCTTTCCTATTAGATTTCCTTTTAGGTTAAAAGTGGTATCTTTATATTAGCGATAGCAAAACCCTAGCCGTCAAGACGCTGAAAAAGGAAATAGATAAGCAAGAAAAAGAGAGAAGAAAAAAGTGAGTATTTTCTTGATGAGGGTTCTCAATCTCATTGTGCCCTGATCTTGAGAGAAGATTGTCGTTGTATTCCAACTTTTTCAAAGTCTAATGGATTCGCAGAGTGCCTTTGCACGGAGACGTAGCCTAGGTTTGGGTGAACTTCGATAACAAATTTTCTGGTGTGTTCATCTGATTCTATTCTTTTATTACTATATTTTGTCTGGTGAATTGTTTGCAAGTGTTATTTTTGTGGAATCGACGTGCAATTTCGTAACAGAGGGCTCCCCTCGCTAGATCTGCCAAGGCTGGCCTCGTCGTTACTTGGCTGACGCTCGGCTAGGCCGCCTTACCTTAGGTGAGGCTGACCCTCGTCAGGTTGCGCCTGGGAGAGAGCTCCCCTTGACGGGGCTCGCCCTCACCCAGCAATGCCTCACCTATGGCAAGCAAGGCTAGCCAGTTGGCTGTGGCCAGTGGCCGGCTACTAGAAAAGGGAAAGAAGAAAGCCAAAAAGAAAAGAAAGAAAAAAAATTCAAAAAATTAAAATATCATTAAAAATTGTTCAAGTTAGCGTCGGCGGTCTTACGTGGCACCACCGATGTCCATGTCAATATTTTTCGATTAAAATTGGCCGGATGGACTCAATTAGCAAGAAGTAAAAATGTTTATGACTGAATTGGCAAAATTAAAAGATTTATAACTGAATTAGTAAAAATGCAATAAATTCAGGACTTTTTGGACAATTTTTCAAACTAAAGAAGGGAACTTCCTTTTGTTATTTTTCAGTATAATTATTTGGAATTAAAATAAACTTTGAACATTTCACTGAACATTTTTCTGTTCCATTTTGACTTATGTTCTCCATCAAAGACAATGTATATTAGCTTAGCTTCTGGTCCACAATCTATCACTCATCGGCAACTTCAAAGATTTAACTGGTGATTCTTCGGGACATATTTTCTCGGTAAATAAATTTACTAACAACTTTGGATGAATGGGTTAACGCCAGTCTTGACTTTTAATTCTTAATGAACAAATAAAAGCTATGTTCTCGGGAAGATGGAAAAGATATTTGCAGAGGTTAGTGACGTTAGGTTCATTTTTTGTCTTTTTCTTCTTCTTTTTTTAAAGCTCTATGCTTCACAAAACCCATTATTCATCTTCTTAATTTAAGCGATGTATAATTGGACCAAGAAACAAAAAGAGAAGACATTAGAAACAAGCCTTTATAAGGGAAATACATTTTAAGCTACTCTAGTGACATCTTTATTCATTTAAATTACATTGCATAGTTGAAAGAGACAACTCCTCAAACAATTTTATTATCTATGAAACTTGATGGCCTTTCGCTTTGGCTTCTCCTTCCACTTAGTTGCTCTTCTCTCCAACACTCTCACACCTCACGCGAGCCTTGGGCCTTGGGCCTTCCTAAATGAAATGTAATGTATGCTATGGAAATCCCAATCACAATTCCAGATGCATAACCTATCCACAATGTTTTCTGTTTGATCCAGCTCTCATGCCCTATGTGGTCAAAACTTGACAAGGACGATGGCAAAGGAGGTTGGGCATCACCAGGGCATGCTTTTGGCAACGGAGTTCCACATAAACCTGGATTCCCACTAAACGAGTCTTTTGAAAATGTACTCAATTGCTTATCTTGAGGAATTCGACCAATGAACTTATTTTTTGAGAGGTTTAAGTACCCAAGGGATGATAAATCTCCCAATTTTTGAGGAATTACACCACCAAGCTTGTTCGAAGAAAGATCAAGCCATTCAAGATTAGTCAAATTCTCTAAAGTTATGGGGATGGAACCGGTAAGGTGATTATGAGAAAGGTTGAGCCCTATGAGAGAGTGAAGATGTCCAATAACTCCTGGGATATCCCCTTCGAAAGAGTTGTGCGATAAGTCAATGATTGTGAAGATGGTCAAGATCTGTAGTAGCTCAGTCTGCCCCTTTATGCTCATAGCGATTGAATTTTCATATCCAATCGCCCTTCGAAAGAACCGTGTCATATACAACGATTTTTTTTGCCCATTTTCTTCATCCATCATGGCTCTAAGGTTCATTATCAAGTTGGTTGGCAAAGGACCACCAAAGTTGTTGTTGGAGATGTCCAAAATGTGTAACTTAGGAAAGAGGTGAGCTTCCTTGGGTAAATTCAAAATACCTTTAAAATTGTTGGACCTCAAAACAAGAACTTTTAATTCTGGGAGTGTTCCCAACCATATCGGGAACCCATCCTCTATATGATTGTCACTAAGATCCAAAATTTCTAGATATTTACATCTGACAAGGGACCGCGGTAATGTGCCTTCTAACCGATTTTGACTCAAATCAAGAGTCGACAAGCTATTTCTCCAAGAAAATGATAGAGGAATTGTGCCCTCAAGGAGATTCATTCGCAAGTTCAAAACTGACAAATTGATGGTAAGATTTGTTAAGCATTGGGGCAAGCTACCTGTAAAGCTGTTGTTGGACAAGTCGAGGTGCTCAAGCTTAGTGGCATTGCATATCAGAGAAGAGATCTTTCCTATTAAGTTATTGTTTGCAATGCAATAATAAAATGTGAAGGGAGATGGAAGTGGAATTGGCCCTCCAAAGTTGTTGTGGGACAACTTTAATACAAACAATGAGGTGTTTGAGAAAACCTCTGTGGGCAACCGTCCAGTGAAATTATTGTAGGAAATTAATAAATACTTCAGAGAAGGAAAGGAGAGTCCAAAAGTAGTGAGGTTGATACTACCATGAAATCTATTGGCACGTAAATCAAGAGTATGTAGTTGCGGTGCTTCTAGCCAATGAGGGAATATATCATTGAACTCATTATCACTAAGAACTAGTACTGATAAATTCACACATTTGACTAGGGAGCGCGGTAATGGCCCTTGCAATTTATTGCTGCTCAAATGTAAATAAAGGAGATTGGTCATATTACCAAAACAAAGTGGCATATTCCCAGAGAGATTGTTTTTATACAAAAAGAGATACTGAAGTGAACTCAACTGGCAAATGGAAGGGGGAAGCTCACCACTAATCCTATTGGAAGAGAGGTCTAGGTGTGTTAATCTTTCTAACGAACTCAAGAAATAGGGGAACTTGGTCAAGTTGCAAGATGACAACACCAAAACTTTGAGCTTCGGGAATGTATACTTCAGTGTATTGTAGGTAAGATTTAGATTTAGAGAAATATTAAGCATTTGGAGATTTTTCACCTTTGTGAATTTTTCAAAATCTATAGCCTTGCTAGGAACCATAACAGAAAAGTGTGAGCGAGAGAGATTTAGATGAGTCATTTTCCCAAATGCACTCAAATTAGGTGAAATTTGTGAGCCAGTAAAGTTATTACCAGAAAGGTTGAGGCTCTGAAGATGGCGAAGGAGAAAGAGGGAGCTATTGGAATGGAGAGTGCCACAAAGCCAACTACAAGTAAGATCGAGAATGATGACGTTACCAGTGACATCATCGCAAGTGATACCGTCCCATGAGCAGCAATCGACACCAATATTCCATAAATTTGTCTTTGGATAAGATGTGACCGGGTAATACAAATCCTCATCACAACTGAAGTGGGATGCCATTCTATCAATCTGGAAGTAATTCTTAAAAAGGAGTAAGGCATCACGCTGGTCGGGAGGGCAAAGGGATGAGGCAAAAGGAAGGAAGACATGTAAGAAAAAGAGGAAAGAGAGGAGGCCAAGGATTTGATGCCACCCCATTTTGCAGCTTAGCACGAGAGGGAGTTAGCAGTGGGAGAGGGTGTTTCATCTTATACTAAGTTCACTGGAAAGCAAAGTCTTCTAATGAGCCAAATGACCAACCAAAGTCTTCTCTGAAAGGTCTGTCGGGGGGCTCACACAGCCTTCCAATTTCTGGGACTTTTACTTGCCGTGCGGGTTGGGGAATATAAGACTTCTCCTTGCCGTGTGGATTGGGGAACATAAGACGACTTCTACTTTCCTTGCGGATTGGGGAATATTTATTGTTTTCTTCCCCTAATTCCTCCCAGAAGTTTACGTGATTGCAGGGGGCAACTTTCATTGACTTGGATGAAGTATACCATTAACTTTATTTGGGCTGTCGGAGGCTCACCCAGCCTTCCAACTTGTTAGTGTCTATTTTTCCTTTCACACGTATTTTATTTGATTTGTTAACCGTTGAGCATAGAAAATAACAATAAAAACACTCGTCGAATTGGACATACAAAACACGGCCTATAAATTAGAACTCGAGGTTGTATCTCCTTACTACAATCTAAATGTTAAAATTAATTAAAACTTATTGACTATCCCAGTTATTTGTTTTTTATAAGTTAATTTTGAAATAAGTGGAGTTTCAGATAAGATTATTTTTATTTTTAGTAAAAGATATTTGATTGAACTAAAGAGATTATACCGTCAGATAAAAAAATATATATACCTTTTATCAATCTTATCTTTTTGTGAGAATTCAATTTCAGATTAAGTGGAGTTTGGATAAAATTATTTTTTCTAACATAGTTGTTTTTGACAAGTTGCAGATTTTCTTATTTGGTTTTCAAAGCTAGAATTAAAAGAGTCACAGAAGGAAATAGACTTTACACGAAGCGTTTTACTTTTCAAGAAAGGCTACCTAATTAACAATCCACAGCAGTTTGAAACCCTGCAGTAAATATATTTGGATCGTGTCTAAACATGTATGATACAAGTGAAGTTGAGATTTATTTTTCTCAAAGTTGAATTATTGCGGAGTTTAAGATAAAGTGATAAAATATCTTTTAAGTCTAATTAGGTGCTCGTCATAGTTACGGTTGCCTCGCAGAAAGGCAAAATAAAAGACCCGGTCTGGTTGATTTCCCTGGATTTTGCTGGAGAACAATTGCTCGAGGACAGCGGTTCACGAATTTGAAATGACATTAATGGTCTATCAAGCACGAAGGACTTTTTAAAATGGAGCAAGGCATCATGTTGGTCTGGAGGGCAAAGAGATGAAGTAAAAGGGAGGAATGTAAAAGAAAGAGGAGGTAGAGGAGGCCGAGGATTTGATGCCACGTCGTTTTTCACTTTAGCATGCAAGTGAGTTAAGTGATGGTGGAGATTAACCTAAGTCTTCTAATTAGCCAAATTATCAACACAAATTTTCCCCGAAAGATCTGTTGGTGGGGTCACATAGATTTTCAACTTCATCTCGACCCCTCGTCTACAAAAAGATGACTTCAACTTGCCTTGTGGATTGGGAGAATATTTTCCTATTTTCCCCCTAATTGCAACCAGAACAATGCGTGCTTGCAGGGGGAAACTTGGGTCGCCTTAGATGAAGTATTCCATTAATTTGATATTAGAGTATGCAATTTTTCGAAAGCATTTTGTTTGGGTTGTTAACTGTTGAGGGTAGAAAAATAATAGTAGAAACACTTGTAGAATTGGACATACAAATCGCAGCCTGTAAATTAGAACTTGAGACCATATTTCCTCATCTACTATCTAAATTTTAAAATAAACTAAAGATTATGGAAAACTTTCCACTTATGTTTCTTAATAATTTAATATCAAATTAACGGATTTTAGAAAAAATTAGTTTCAATTTTATTTCATTTTTAGTAAAAGATATTTGATTGAAATAAAGAGATTGAATCATATAGATAAAAACTTTATCAATCTTATCCTTTTGTAATCAATTTTGAATTAAGTGGAGTTTAGATAAAAACTATTTTCATTTTCATTTTCATTTTCTTCTAAGATTTTTTTTTTTTTTTTGACGAAGCAACCTTTCAATTTTGTTTTGGTATATCTTATATATATTTGGATCACGTCTAAACATGTGTCTCACAAGAGTACTCGACATTATTATTTCCCAAAGTAATTATTGTGGAATTTAAGATAAAGTGGTAACACATTTTTAAGTTTAATAAAGTGCTCTTCAAATAATTTGCGGTCACGCGCAAAGGGAAAAGAACAGAAAAAGTATCTGGTAGAATCCCGTGTTTTCTTTTCGGGCACAATGGCTCTAGGACAGCTGTGCACTTGATCATAACCTATGTAGCAACAACACGAACACGTGATATGCGACACGACACGATACGATACGCCGACACGTCATTTATTAAAATAGAGAATTTCAACACGTTCCGACATGTTATATATTAAATATATTTTTATATATAAATACATAAATAAATAATAAAAATAGCCTAGAATTAATTTACACGAAAAATATTAAATAATATCATTCATTATTTTAATTTATTACAATAATACACAAAACTTAGAGGAAAAAAACATTGTTTAAAGAAAAATGCTAAAATGATATTTTTAAATTTATTTATTTATCATATATAGAATTTTTTATTACTTCTTTCATAGTAAAAGACTTTTAGAAAAAAATAAAACAATTCTAAAAAAACAAAACTGAAAAAAAAGAAATTTGACCCGTGCGTGTATATTTATAGCAATTTTATTACTTCTTTTATTACTTCTTTTGTGTATATTTATATTTTGACCCCTCAAGTATTAGAAATTTTTAAAATTGACCCTGTGCATGTCGGAATCGCGTATCGGAATTCTGGACTCGCATGTCCGAGTGTGTCGGAGAGAATTGACCACGTGTCGGATTTTTCGACACTTGTTGATCATGTGTCGGAGCATGTCAGGATGTGTCGGAGCATGTCAGGATGTGTCTGAGCACGACACGAAAGCTTTTGGAGAGTGTCTGTGCTACATATATCATAAGTGCTGAGAAGTCAGAGGTCTTCTTGAAATAATGTTAGTGGGGTCACAAATTTGGAATTATTGTCTTGGTGGGGTTGCTTGGACGTAGAAAAATCCTCGGTGCCAGAGAATTTCTTCCTTTGCTGGATGCATAAAAGCCAGTGGATGAGTTTTAAGGACATCCATTCCAAGTGGCCATTCACATATTGGTAATAATAAGTCAGGTTTTATTGGCGATTTTTTCCTTAAAATGTGATTGTTCTACATATACATGATATGAAAATCTTCTTTTCTTTTCTTGAAATGCATATTAGTCAAGTCTGTGTGTAGCTCTAGTCTTACTATTTAGTGGACAAATATAGAAAATCTATTGTTAAGACTATAGTCATTTATGAATATTTTCGAGTAAGATAACTTTGAAGCTCCAATACCCTGTTTGCTATGGCAAACATGTGTGAGATAGGTACAAGTTTAAAATCTACTATTCACCTGCAACTTCAACAAAAATTTAGAGGAGAATGATGGAATGTCTAATGCTAATCCTTAAGGGATGTGTTCCCATGCCAGATTCGTTCATTAAGACCGGCTAAATGGCCTTCTAAGTACTCACTTAAGAGTTGATTAAAAAAAACTAAACCAATGGGTAATTTAAGTTAACATAAGTTAGCAAGTTCCTCTAATGTTGGTTTGTAATCGGGAAAATATGAAAATAAACGTACCTTATTTTTTATTCAATAACCACTTACATATGTCTAAAGAAAACTCACATTGAAAAAACCAAATTGCCGCTCCTTGCAAAACCTTTTAGCATATTCTTATGGTTTGGATGGTTTGGTCTTTGGTTGGTTTTGAGCATTTTGGGTGGGTGTAAGAATTTGGGATTGTGGATGGCCATTTTGAAAGAAAATGATATTTTTCTACACAAGCATTATTGATACGAAGGAGCAAAATGTTCTCTAAAGGTAAATAAACCTCATGTACGCATTTAATTTTTTCAAAAATAGATATATAGTGGTCATTAGGTGAAAGACGAGGTGTGTTTTCGTACTTGACCTTAACAATATCCTATGAGAGTTAGTGATTGAGAGCATTTAGTAAGTTACACAAATAAAATTTTATAAGTTAGTACAAAAATTACTAGTATTGATAAATTACCAACAAGTCATCTAGATTTCTTTTTACTTATTATTTTCCGACACTTATCAACATTTATTAAATTTGCCACCACAAAAAAGAGTTCGTATTTAGTAGGAAACATCAGATTTCTGCATTCACTAACAATATTAAGGTTGTGCGATTAGTCGTTGGGTCAAAATCTTATGACCTTGAACTTTTTTATAAAGACGAGCGACGTTGAAACTTTACAAATAGATTACGAGTGAAACCTATATCTTATATGGTCGACTTCCGAATTTTTGGTTGCTTCCCCCTTTTTTGTTCTTTTCCTTCTTCAATATGCTGCTTAAACCGCTGCTCAAACGCCAACATAATCTACGGCTTCTACATTGATCAAACAGTAGACATCGGAGAAAGCAAACAAAATCGCATGTCCTTACAATGAGCAAACCTTCCGGCCCAACACTCTAAACCCGAACCGCAGCAAGCCCGAGGTTCGACCCAGTTCTCAAACCTGGATAGTCGAATCTGATGACCATGGTTTATCCTGGATTTCGTCATCAAAATCGCACGCGGAAATGAAGACGAACATGAAGAAGAAGAGGATGATTATGATGAAGACGTGAAGAATTGTAATGGGGAGGAGAGTAAATTGGAGGATGGAGGCAAACTTAGAGATGGACTTGTAGGCCGTTGAAACGGCTTCCCAAGATCGACAAAGCTAAAAACTCGAACATCCTAAGGAGAAGACGAAGATTTGCATATTTGATTTTGAATCCATGGTTCTTGGAGCAAAATGACAGCAATCTGAGCCTTTGATGTTGAAGGTTTTCTCCTCTATGACCCTTGATACCCTGGCTTGATAAGATTGCCCCTCGCGAGTGTCCCTTATATGAGAAAGTGGGTGTGTGTTTAGAATCGCAAAAGTGAGGGTTAAAGAATGGACTTTAGCTTATTTATAGAGTTTTGGATGGGCTCTTTCATCACAGGCTGGGCTCAATTCGGCCCATATAAGCCAGACTCATATTTCACTATTAAAAAACTTTATATCCTATCTTATTATATTAACTTTGTAAAAACGGTAAACTTCAACACCACTTAATATAGCCCACGTTAAGAAAATTCTTACAAGACTCTTTGTTCTTCGTAAGGTACAAAGGGAACGTGCAGATTTTCATGGATTAGGAAACGCGCTCAAGACTTCGTCTTTGTCATCGGGGTTGCTATTGACGCGAGACACTCTGTTGACAACCAACCATCGAACTTCTTTGCAACGAACCATGTGGGACTCTGAAAAGCAGTATAATCTCTATGATTGGTGACGAACTGGGAAGGGAATCCGAACTAAAATTAAGAGTGCATGCGAGAAGAGAAGAGGAGAAGCTTCCTTCGATGGCAAGATTGATTGAGGGTAAAAAAGAGAAACCCTAAAGCTCTTTTTAGCTAGATAATTTAGTATATTCACTGCTCAAACTTGAAACGAATTGAACTGTCATTATACCTGATTTTCATGCACATTACCCAAATCGAAGGGAGAACCGACTTGCAAGATCGGTTCGATTCAATTCGGTTCAAGCTTTTGACACCCCTAATTATATATGCATGCACATATTGTATGAGTTTCATTTTGATTCTTTTTTATGTACGGAGAGAGGTTGTTAGATAAAACCTTAGGCCTTCGTGTATTATATCAATTTCAAAATTTCCAATTTACCCAAGACGAAGAGTTACGCTCTTTTTTTTGGGGGGGGGGGGGTATTTTGAAGATCCGGGTACAAACTTCTCAATGCATTCGATTCGACGAATGTAGCCCATTCCTTCCGGACACACCCCCACCCCCCCCCCCCCCCCCCCCCCGCGAAAAGAATGTTTCTTGTTACTCGGAATATGTTCATGCGTCGCTCCCGAAAATCATTTTCTATTTTCAAGGTCCACTGATTCTTATTCCTAGACTATTGTCTAAGAGTACTAATAAAAACTCCATATGCTTTAAATTAACTTGAGAAACATAAGGGGAGAAGTCCATTTCATTAATGTCGCAAAATTCAAAAATATACATAATGAAAAAAGTTACGCTACGCTCGTGAACCTTTTTTGCACACTAAATGTTTTTATTTTTTGGGCATATTATTTTCTATATGGCAGTCGATATTCTTCTAAAATACTAAGTGAAAACAAATAAAATGTTCATTTAAAAAAAAAAAGTACGCTGGTAGATCTATATGGCAAGTTTGAGAATGATTTAACCGAAGTCCTACCTGCCCAATACAAGGAAATGGATTAAGGGCAATGCAACGTGTGACACCCAAACAAATGTGCTCTTGATCAACTAGTTTCAAGTGCAACTTGCGGTCAAAGGTTTCATGTTTACGGAATTCTGCAATTCACATTAAGTTTCGTAGTTCGTCATGTTGTTCATCGATGTAAGAGCCGAGATGTCTGTAGGTGAGAGTCATCTTAAATGATGGGAGATTTAATGGTATCCCCCGCATGTACCATATCTTGGTTGACGGAGGCATTGTTCTCTTATTCAAGTTCCCTGGCACATTCCACGCTGGGTTCCTTATGCTGCCAATAAGGCCTGACCACACACTAGGACTCGTGCAATCCATGTATTGAGGAGCGCTGGGCAAAGAACTCACAATTGCTATTGAGTTCGTTACTAATTCTCTGATTATTTTCCTAGGCAAGATTCAATAATGATCCTTTTGCAGGTTCACCTATGAAAACTCTGTTTTGATTTCTCCATCCTCAAAATGATAAGATCCAGTGGACTACTCGTGATGTCATCCGCCGGCAAACCACCCATGATTTTGGGATTTTATCTAGACAAAACAGACCATCACTCAAAGCACTTTCATGGAAAGCAATTAATTATTTGATAACTGAATCTCTCAAATTCTAAATAACTGAGAAAAATCAACCGATGATGTCAAAAATAAGTGAAAATTATTTAACTGAGCACGTCGCCTATCTTATAAGCTCAAGTAGCGTTTAAAATCAAGATCGGCTCAGAAAGTTGCTTTCATGCTAATCTGGTTTTGTTTGAAAAATTCTTGCTCTAATTTTCACTATATTTTGTTCTTTAGCGGAAAAGGAAGGTAGCAGATGTATTTAAAGAGGGCACGTAGCTTGAAATTTTTCCCATGATTTATTGTCCCTATTCCGCAGGTGATGAATGATAATAATCATTACTAAAGTTAAATTTTAACCTCTCTCCTCCATGTAGAGCTTGTTCCTATGTTTAAGCAACAGATCATGTGATTCTATGCGACCTTCATGGGGGTGTTTAATTCTTTAAGAACCGCCCTTGAGCTGACTCTTTCTGTGTATGAACATGCATGACTAGTCTAAGTCTCTTTATAACATGAGGGGGCGTGTGTTGATGAAGTAACCCTTTTTAGAAAGGAAGCATCCTATCGATAGCCAGCTCTCTAGTCTCCAATTCTTGGCAATTTTTTTATTAGATTAACATTCAACACTTCGTTCGCAAGTTGCTTCTTGTTCAAACATTCCGCACCTGAGAATCCAAGGGCTTACCTTGAGAAAATTGCTTTATGAAGAATCCATTCTTGATTGAGTAGAGATATGGCATACAATTTTCATGGGTCCTCTCCTTCACATGTTTTGTTGAGTTTCTTAAGTATCAATATTACCGTTCATTAAAATTAACTTTATAATGACTTCTGTTATTAATTTGTAGGTAGGTTTGCAAACCAGGGAGGGAATGTCTACTTTAAGCGGAACATACAGATTTTGATATGATTTCATAAGCTGTATAGCATGATAAGAATTAACAAGATGATTGTTTTAATGTGCTCGAATAGTTTGGTTTATGATGATTTCATAAATGCTTGTCCAGAACATTCTAATTAACCTGTATGATGGAGGAGTAACGCTAGGTAAATTCGTATACATGTTAAGTGATGGAGCAAATGGCGAGTGAGCAGATAAGTAAAAGTCAAATATTCAAATCCCAGGGAGGATTTCGCAACATCATTTGATATCTCGATTTTGTAAAACAATTTTTTATAAGCATTTGAAAAGAAGGCTACTATACGTCTGAAACACTTTGACAGATGGGATAGACTTGGGGCGCGTTCCAGAGCCACTTTCTCAAAGCCTGTTTGGCTCTAAAATCCTTTCGCAAATACAAATACCGTTTGACCAATTTTCTAAAGAGTATATGGGAGAAGCAATTATGTTGGTCAAAGGCCTCCAAACCTTTGGCTCAAGATAGGTCTAGAGATGCTTTGAGCATGTCTAGATTGCAAATATTTTTTTTTCTTTCAACTATATCCTCACTAAATTTTTATAATTTTGATTATGCCCCCACCTCGCCCAACAACGCCAATGAGGGTTCAGGCCGTTGGTGAGAGGTCGGCGAGGCCAGATCTAGGTACTAGCAAGCCAATTTGGCTCCAACCAACCTTGCCTGAGGTCCCACGACCTCTGGCCCAGCTGGGTCGCTCGAACCCTGGCAACTGTCACTTGGTAGCACAACCTGGGTGTCATTTGAGGTCACGCAACCTTAGGCAACACTGGCTGAATGCCAATTTTGGCCCCCTGACAACTAAATTCCATCGGTAAACATTTGAGGATTTGAAAAAAAATAGCAAAAGCCTTTTATAGAGTGTAGTTTTTTTTTTTTAAATGACGCTTCCTAATGTGTTTTTAAATTATATTTTACCAAACACTATTTGCATTTTATAAAAAAAATTCTTTCACCTAAAGTTATTTGCGTTTTCCCACCAACTTTCCCTAAAAGTCTTGCCAAATGCACCTTTAAAATTTAGCTGGCGTTGGGATTATCTAACAGGATCTCTTTGATAGGAGAGCATGGATCGAAATTGAACCCCAATAGCACCAAAAGCAAAACATAATCACGTATTGCATGCGTAGAATGGAGACAAGCAATTATAAGGATGCTCATTATTTGGCTTGGCCTTTCAACTATATACTAAAAATGTACTTAACATTGGATGACAATTAGCTTTGATCCCCACATTAAAAAAAAAACAACTCTAACATGAATTAGATATTTAAAGGGATAAAGGTAATTAAGCAAACACATAGATACGATAACCCTTGCCAAAAATGATACGTATCCCTTTACTCATAAAGAAAGGACTCAAAGTTTAATAATGGATAACCACAAGCAACAAAGGATACATAGACATACACATTACTTAAAGTTCAGCAATCAGGATAGCATTACAATTAAAGAGAACGTTTGCAAAGAAGTAATAAAAGCATGTTTGTGCTTCTTTTTCTTTTCTTTTTTTCCATACGTATAAACCTTAACCACAGACCAATGTGGTTCTTTTATTGCAGTAAGAATAATATGATGAGCCAACCCTCACATAACGGACCCAAAAAGGACCATCACCCTAGCCATTGTAATTACACATTCCGTAGAAACAGAAGTCACCTGTCGGGCACCGGTTACCGCAGCTTCCGCAGTTCCTCTTGTCGTAGGTCAAGTCCACGCACCGTCCGCTGCAGCACGAGTTCGTGTACTTGCACTTGCTCTTGCATTGGCCGCAGTTGTTCTTGTCGTTGGACAGGTCGACGCATTTGTTGTTGCAGCAGGTGTAGTTTTCGCCCATGGCCGTGCAGATCTCGCCGTCCTTGTTGCAGTGGTCCGCAGCTCTCGGGTTCGGGGTGTCAGCGAGGAAGCGGCTCACTCTCTTAGAAGGCAGGACAATCTCGGCAGACGCGTCGGATGTCTTTGGGGCGTCCATGCGCTCGAATGGCAGCTTCTCCTCCGTTTCTTCGACGAAGGTTCGCATGGTGATGGCGACGCTCAAAGCCATGGTCAGGGCAATCACCAAGATCACCTTCATGGTTGGTGCCATGGCTTTGAGAAGTTAGGGAAAGAGAGGGAGACAAGAGAGGTGTTCTTTTTTTTTTTTTTCTTTTTCCCTTGCTATTCTAGACTGTGAAGGATGGCTGTCCTAAGGAGAATTTGAAAATAGGGGGGGAGGGGTTTATAGGGGACTTCGAGGGGGGAGTTGACGCGGGAAAGGTGGTAAAAAGGGGTTTTCTCTTGGGATGTGCCAACAATGAGTGTCTTCAAGGTCATTTTATTTCTTTTATGTGGGAAGGCTAACTTATTTTATTTGAGTAATTTCATTACTTTTAGGTGTCAAGCTTTCTTTCTTACGAAAAGACGAAACAACCCCTAAGGGGGGCCAATGCCAAATGCAAGAACTTCGCATTGATTTAAGAGCAATTCACCTTTCGCGGGGGCTTATTAAATACGGGCAATACATGAGTTTATTGAGTGAACATTAAGACCTAAATAAGAGTCTATATCTTGACGAAACAATACACTCAAATTTTTGATTTTGATTGTGTACTTTGAATTCATATTGTTTACTTCGATTCACTGAAGGCACATCACATACTTTTAAAAAGAAACAGATCAAAAGTTGAAACTTGAGTTAGCAAAAAGTCGATTTTCATGAAGTTCAAACGAAAGTTGCATTGGCAACTAAGGAAGATAATACAGCCAAACTCCTGTTCTTTGTATTGATCAAATGACATTAACTTGCCCCAAACAAGAAAAAAAGATGACATAGTTAGCATAGGAACCTCTCTTTGATGTGTCAAATTACAACTCGTGTGATCTGGTGGTGATTAACCTCCAAAACTTCTAACAATGGTCGGTGAAAGTTTACCCCCTTCTTGAGAAGAAACACGGTTAGTTTGACCAACGATACCAAAGTCGAAAAAGGGCAATATGGGCATCTGAAGTCGATATCTTCCTTTCAAAGCAGGACGGCCAAAGACTAATAAATTTAGCGTGTCGAACAGGCGACGCCGGGAAGTTCTGAGGCATGCTGCGAGGCCAAGTAAAGGCGGTGAGCTTTTAAGAAAGCAAAAAAAAAAAAAATCAAGGCTTGTTTAATCAAGAAAACCTCTGGCTAAGCGACTTGATTCGTAAACCAGAAAACGAGTACAAAGTCAGACTAATACAACGGACTTAGGGTTTGCCGTGTGCAGCCTTGTTTCTCTGAATCTGCACCCCCATGAAATCTCTCGTAAGTTAACTGTCGCTCAAGGATTATTACCATATGACTACACGTAGCTTGTCTGCAGCACGAAACATGCATCGAATTCAGGAGCGAGGAACGTGCGGGATTGACAGATTGATTCATGATATCACTATACACTTTACAACCAAAGTTAATCTGTTTATGTTGCTTTCTTAGTTCTCGTTTTCCTTTTTGTATATATATTTTCCTTGTGATAATTTATGTGAGGTGCAAGCAAAAAGAGAAGGCAAGGAGAAAACAGCGTACGAGAAACCCTAATGGAGTCGACGTGTAGTAATTTAAGGAGGAAACAGCGCACGCAGGGATTTAAGTAATACAACTCTTTTAGTTTATGCTTTAATTGTCGTTAGGAATTTCGGGAGAGCTCAAGAAGACTAGATTGCTATGTCTTTCCTAGCTAGATAGATCTACATTTTAGACATAGAAATAGCACAGATTCATCTCGAGTCCTACTCATTTTTTCCAAATGATTTGTGTGCGCAGCTTTGGTAGATGACGATCGAGGAACGCTCGTTTGCAAATTATTATTGACATATATGTGTGTGTGTGTGTGTAGCGGTCTTCTCATTATAGCAACTTAAAATATGAGATCTTTGGTTGGAACCACTATCAAAGATTACATCTGCACTCCACATGAGGCGGCATTTGAGTAAGCGGTAAAGTTTGCAAATGTGGGTGATTCTCCAAATTCAGGTTAATCTAGATTGCCTACTTTGGCCGGATGAAAAACATTAGTAAAATTTTCAAACCTTCTGACACTTGATTAATGTAGTTCATTAGTTCTGGCCAAAAACTAATGACGTGGACATTAGACATCCTACATGGTATGGCCAACATAATGTGGAAATTTTTTAACTTTTTTTTTTAATTTTATCCTTCACCGCGGCTGAGGAGGACTCACAACCCTTGCTCAGATTTGGGCAAGGGTCACTACCCTCGCTCAGTGGCCAACGGGACTTGGGAGTCGTTGGGCCTTAGCCAGTGGCCAACATCCCATTGCCGGTCCTTATCAATAAAAATATAAAAGATTAATAATTTAACAAAATTTAAAATATATCAAAACTTTTTCATGTTAACATAAAAACAATCATTATTCATGTTATCAGTTTTCAGTCAAAATTGTTTGGATGAACTACATCAGCAAACTATCAAAAGGTTAAGACTAAATTGGTTGAATTGAAAAGTTTAGAACTTTAATACAAGTGCAATTAGTTTATGACTTTTTAAAGTAATTTTTCCCTTTTAAATATTATGGGGATATCACTATACGTTATACATTCTACAAACCGCTAGATACTCAGCATACTCTCTATATCTTGTACGTGGTCAGATTTGTATCTAGATGCACAATATGGAAATTTGATTGAATTTCCTTTGATTTCGTTTGAGGCCTATAAATGTTTGAAATTAAGTAAATCCAATCTTTCCATCGTTCTTTTCATTTTCTAAGTTTTCGCTTTTCGAACACTTCTTAGCAGTCTCTGTAACTCTCATTCCAGTTTGATGTTTTATATGAGGTGGACTTACTGAAAATTAACATGCAAAGGGGTTATTGGCATAATGTGAATACCAAAACACACCAATTGCCCTTAAATCCAAGGGTTAGCCACTAAACCAATCTTAAACAGGAAATACGATCTGCCCTCGTCTTTTATTTCTGTCCCCAGCATTAGGCCTAATCACAGAACAAAGAGCGGACGAAAATTCCATTGATGCTATCGGCACCGAAATAGGCACTGAAATTGCAAATACAATAGAAGCTTTTGAAGGCACTTCAGTTTCCTCGAACGGGGTTTCATTCGACAAAGTCAACTATTCCACCTGGGTCCGTTGACCCTGCCTGCTTTCGATTTCTTCTAGTGTGAGAAGTCGACGATTACATTGCTGATTTTGGTTCTTCACCACAAGCATCCATAGTCATTATTCACACCAAGTGTGGTCTATTAAACGTGGATGGAGGATGGAGATGTAACTGGACGGCTAAACGGGACGACCATCGGACGAGCTTGGATTAATTTTAGCTCAGTGGATCACCTTGTCCAGATATTTTCCCGGGTCATATTTTCCTCGAACCATGCCTTTAATAAATGGGTACTTAGGCATCTCCCAGAGAAACAAACCGAAATTCTCGTACCTTTTTTGGGTCACTCCAAGCGAAGCTATCAAATATAATCCATCAAGGTTAGTCAAAAGAGCCGGTCATATGTCAGATCCTTTGAAACATGTAGATTCTTTGACCTTGCTTACTCCCATATGTAAACAAGCATTAGAAGAAGTCTAAAGATTACTCAGTTAAAATCGAGATCAAAGTAAAAGAAGTCTGATGTATCAACTTTTAACAATTTTTGCTATGATTTTGAATTCAAGTCAAGATTTTTCGTATAACGCCACGCCTCTAAATTACTCGTCTCCATTATTACCTGATTGCAAACTTGCAGTGGGGCCGAAGGATTGATACTCTATAAGTCTCGGATACTGACAAAACCAAAAAGAAATAATAAAAAATGACACAAATAGTGATTGAATTGTGATCCAATATGCATTGTGGCTTCTAAACTTTTAATTTATTAAATACGATTCATTAAATTTAACTCAACATGCAATATTATCCCTGAAATTTTTTATTTGTTCAATGCGATTCATGAATTTTTTGTACATGTCAAAACTAGTTACTAATTTTTAAAAATATTTGATTTTGTCCCTAAGCTTAAATTAGTGAAAAGATGATACTATATATTTTTGTATAATCCAAGGATAAATTTGAATATTCATTAGAAGTTCAAAGATTTACATTGAATAAATTAAAAGTTAAGGGACGGTATTACATATTAATTTAAATTTCATAGACTACATGAAATAGGGGGCCAAAAATTCAGGGACCGTTTTTGATAATGACCAAAATAAAAAGCGCGTCATCCATTGGGCAATACATATTCTGTCCGAAAACAAAAGCCCGACGTACGTACAAGCCCTCCAAAGCCCAAAGGATTTACATCTCGAGCTTGACCGACCCAAACCCAAAACCCAAAACCCAAACCCAAACCCAAACCCAAACCCATGAACTTCGACACGGCCCCCCAAGAAAAATCCGATTCGATTCTTTTCGGGTCGGATATAAACCCTAATCGGCCAGCTCCAGCCCCATCGCGCTTTGCAGATGCGCTCGACGCCCGAATCGGGGTGAAGCAATAAATTCCTCCTTCCTCCGACGCGATCTCTCTCTCCCTCTTCTCTCTCTCTCTCTCCACCCGAATCCGACGGCTGAGAAGGCGCCGGTCATGGATCTCGAGGTCGTCGGGCGCCACGCGCTCCTTTTCGACGACGACCCCATGGCGGCGTTCGTGAACTCGCCGGCCGCCCTCGTCGACTGGCACTCCCTCTCCATCGACCGCTACGACGTGCGCCACCTCCTCTCCGCCCCGCCGCCGCCTCGCAAGGCGCGACGCCCCCCGCCCCCGTCGGCGGCCGCGGCGGACTCCTCGATGGAGGCGGAGCTCGATCGCGAGAGGTACCTGGATCTGCCGCCGCCGCCGACGGCCGATGAGCAAGGTATTGGCGAGAAAAGAATCTCCACTTTCGGTTTCCAAATTTTTTCCGGTTTAGAGTTGCGATTATCATGAATCGTTGTTGGATGATCGGCGAAAGGAGCGTTATCTACTTTTGGAGATGGTTGATTGATTCGTTAGTGACGGCGGAGGAGGTGTTGTGGCTTGTTGTACATCTATTTAGATGAGGATTTGAGTTAGTTGTGTTTAATTGCTCTTTCTCTGATGAGTGTCTCTTTCTCTTGGTTGACGAATCAAGAGCTTTTCTAAAAGCCATGGCTTCTGAAATCAACACCGTCGTGTCACCATGAACTGGCATTAAGCTAGTTACAGCTTCTGGTCGCACCTTTTTCTAGCGTTTTTGCCGAAAACTTGCATGTACATGGAAAAGACTTAGTCGTTCACGGTTAGCAGAAACTAAAATTGGCTGTCCTAGATTTTTTTGTATTGGGTCAGTGAATGGATTGAGCCCGAGAGCATGGTTACATTGGTGATGTGTTCGGCAATAAAGGAATTCCAAGTGCGCTTAGAGAAATACTGGTATCTTTCCTGTGTGAACCGAGCTTCATGTGCTCTTTCCTGGATCTATATAAGTGGGATGCATTTGCTTTCAGCCTTCATTGTACAGTCTCTAGCTCAAACATCTGGTCTCTGATGGATTATCCTGTCCACAGCTCATTTCCTTCTCTCAATCATCCGTTTATGATTGGGGATTCCGTTTAATCTCTAAGTTACTCCTTGAGGGTGCCATTTCTTTTAGTCAATGTAGGGTTGCCTATTGCAGTAATAGAACTTTTCCATTAAGTTCTAGAAGTGGTAACATCCTTATCAATACCAAGACTTCTTGGACTAGATTCCTAATTCAAGGCCTTGTCTATAAATAAAAAGAAGGGATAAGTGCACTAGAAGTCATAAAACTTATCATAAAAGTGTAGTCAGGCCCTAAAACTTTCAAAAAATGCAATCAAGTCTTAAAACTTTGAACAAGTGCAATCAATGGAAGGACTTGATTAAACCAAAATTTTTTGCACTTTGTGAAAGTTTTAGAGCTTGATTGCACTTTCATGACAAATTTTAGGACTTATTATGCACTTATCCTAAAAAGGAAGGAGAAAACTCTAGTAGTGACTGGTTAAGCATAGACATTCTTAGAGTAATTTCTTCATCGCCAAATAAACGGATGACCTTTTATGTTTTCTGTTTTTCCTTTGTTCAAATTGTTATATTTTCTGCATTCATTTCCAAGTTTGCAGGATCAAATGTAGTAAGCGACAGTTCCTTCTTTCAGAATGTCAAGTAAGAATATGTTCTTCCTGCTCTTGAGTTTCATTACTCAAACTGCAATTTCTGTCATTTTAACCTTAGCTCTCTAGCAAGTTTTCTATGTGAATTTTTACTAGAATTCCCTTTGTAAATATTCTTTCCTCTACATGCAGAACCACATGCAGAAACTGGGACAGAAACAGCAAATGATGGTGGATATCGTGCTGTGGCATTCTCATATGGAAATCCTGATGATGCCATGGATCAGAAGACAACAGATGCTGATTCTGGATACTGTCCTCCATTCCCAGTTCCGGAATATTTGCTTCAGAACCTGGTATGTGAATTTTTTATCCCTTGACGTGCCCCATATATAATGTGATCTTGATACCGTTTCTTGACCGTGTTGCTATCACTCACTGTGGTCAAATGATAGTTGAATGAAGTGCATGTGTCATTCTAAGGCTTACGATGTCTAAGTTTCAGATGCTTGGAGCAAGGCTGGAGTTCATCTGAGCCAAGGTTGCCATTCTTGGGCACCTTGTTTTCTTATGATGTCATGACCAAAGGGCCTCGCAGGTGGGCTTAGAATGATAGTGTTTTTCCTGCATTATCTGGAATCTTACCCACTTTGGAGCTTATCTCATGAAGCGCATCTTCATAGAGTTTTATTTCTTGCTCTTTATGGTAACCCAACATTATGTGAAATTCAGTGGTATAACTTGGTATTGTTTATTATTATTATTATTATTTTTTTGGGTACTTGGGACCTTGTTTGCTTCTGTTTTTGAGGAATCTTTTTGTTTTTTTGTCCAGCCTCCGACTGAGAAGGTACATCAGATCATTGCAAGAACTGCTATGTTTGTTGGTAAACATGGTGGGCAATCAGAGATTATTTTGAGGGTGAAACAGGGTGACAACCCATCGTTTGGGTTCTTGATGCCGGATCATCATCTTCATGCATACTTCCGGTTTCTTGTTGATCACCAAGAACTTCTTAACTCTGATGCGGAAGAAAAATCTATAGAAGGCGAGAATACAGCGGGTGGTGGGCAGGAGGATACTGGTGGTGCACTGTCTTTGCTTGGTGCTACATATGGATCTGGAGAGGATGAAGACGAAACAACTGAGCTGAGGCCTGAACTGGAAGAAGACAAGCCTAAGGAAGTCAATGTTGTTACTGAGCCCAGTTCTGATGGATTGGACTGTAAAGAGTCAACCACTGATGTAGCTGGGAAGGAAAAACCAATTTCGAAACAGCCACCACATTCATCTACAAAAGAAAAAGCTTCTGCAGTTAAAAAGAATCGCTCTACTTCTACAGTTAAAGCTGGAGCTGAATGTGCAACAAAAAAAGGTGGTGCAACCTTGTCCAATACTGCTGCTATGAAGACTTCTTTACCAAGTTCAAAGAAGGTTGAGCAACCTCTTTTGGAGCCTCCATCTGATGTGAAGCGATTGGTCGATAAAATAGTGGAGTTCATTGTGAAAAATGGAGAGGCGTTTGGGTCTGTTCTAATTGAGCAAGATAAAAACCAGGGCAGGTTTCCCTTTCTTCTGCCGTCTAATCAGTATTATCCTTACTACTTGAAAGTGCTTCGAAAAGCTCAACAGGTATGTTATTGTTTTAATTTTGTTGATTGTATTTAATGTTTTGACCTGCAGTTTTGGTATAAACTGTGAAGTACTTCAACCGGTGATTTGAAGATCCCACATGGTTGCCTAGAAATTTATGAGGATTGAACTTGTACTGTCTTTTTATGGTTTTTTTTTTTTTTTTATATATAAATATATCCAGTGAAAGAGCCTTTATATCCATTAGATGTTTCTGCATACGTAAGTGTAGATTGTATCCTATTGAAGTAAGCCAATGTTTGATTCAACTTTTACACAGTATATATATATATATCATGAGGCCTTCAACCAAAGAAGAAAAGGAAATTTTACAAATGTTTACGAGAAAACTCTCCGTGATGCAATTAGAAGTCAAATTTTTGAATGCTAAGACAGAAGTATAAGCTAAAGAATAAATGCAAAAGTCATTGTAAAATGCAATATGTCCAGTAAGATACACTATTATATTGGGCTGCCGGTGTTAGAAAAATGTAGATATTTGAAAGCCTTTTGGCCTCAATAACTTTTCTAATTTATTAAGTGTTGAAATGCTGGTAAACTCAATTTCTATTATTCTGATTTGTTTCTGAGATGTGCTGATACAATTGTTGCTATCTGTGCAAACTTAGATTTTGCAATTGGCTTTTTGTGGCCTTGAACCTATGGTATACAAAAAGGTCATGACCACAGTGTTCATATCTTTGAATCGTTCAATGATCTTCATCAACTCATCCTGTTCTTATCTTTCTTATATTCTAAATTTTGCTCTCAATTACAGTCAAAGTTACCAGGAAAGAAATTGAGTCCGGAGAAGATTGATGCAGCAGGTCATGAGGTGGAAAAGAATGCTGCGCTCTTCAAGGACAGCGATAGTCAATCAATTGGATCAGACATACCGTATGAGTCAGACCGCAAAGGGAAGTTTAAGATGGTAATTGGCAAGAGTAAGAAGGATGGTCAGGATCAACCTTCCAAAGACCACCAACAGCAAATGGGGGTAAGTGTTGATGCAGCTGCAGCTGTCGCTATACTTCAAGCCGCTAGACGGGGAATTAAGAATCCCACTCTGGGTGGCTTCCCAAAAACGTCATTAGATGCTAACAGTCATTCACGAGGCAGTGAGAGTGCAGAGGCTTCAAGCTTTGCCCCTCTCGAAAATTCAGATAAGAAAGCTGAAAATAGTATTTCTCTCCCGTCTGACGAGGCTATTGCAAGGACTGCAGCTGTTGTGGCTGCGAGTGAGGCGGACTCCTCTGAAGCATGCTTGACTAAAGAACAGAAGCTAAAGGCTGAAAGGTTGAAACGTGCAAAGATGTTTGCAGCCTTGTTGAAGAGTGGAGCTGCACCATCAAAGACTCAACTATCACGAGGCTTGTCGGTTGAGCCACCTGACTCTGGAGTTTCTGGTTCAGCTGGGGTTCCAAATACTTCCGGCCAGGAAAGAGAGGGCGGTTCCTTTCCAGCTGACTTTGGCAGTTCAGATATCAGTCAGAAGTCTGAAAGAAAAGCATCAGAGAATGAGCAAAATGAACGACGTTCAAAGAGAAAGTACCGTTCAAGAGCAGAAAGACACAAAGAAGAGGAAGATGAGGAAGGGCAAGAGGAGGAAGAAGAAGAACAAGAAGAGAGGGGAGATAAAAATGAAGAGAGGGATCACAAGCACTCAAGGAAGAAGAGACGATCTCATGGTTCACACCGCAGTGAAGAGAGGCATGGGCACCGGAAAGGACATAGGCACAGAGATGATAGTTCGGATGACAAACACCATCAGCATCAACATGATAGCCTTGATAATGAGCAGCGGCATCACCGTCACCGGCATAGACATGATACCTCTGATGAAGAGCAGCAGGATAGCCGTCATCGGAATAGACATGACAGCATTGATGATAAGCATGATGGCTCTTCTGATGACAGGTGGCGGCATAGCCATTATTGGAATAGACATGACAGCTTTGATGATAAGCATGATGGATCATCTGATGACAATAAGCATAAGCCCCATCGTCGGCACAAGCACAATGGCTCTTTGGACGACGAGGAGCGGCACCGCAGGAATAGCCGCAGACATCGTGACTACTCCGACAACGAGACAGACCGTAATAAATCCAGGAAGCATAGGAAATCTCACTCAGGAAGGAAGGAGTTGGAGGAAGGGGAGATAAGTGCAGGATCGGGCGAGTCGAAAGCGCCTGGGACTGATGGAATTGCAAGAGAAGCATCAGCGGGTTTATCAAATACGTCTCAAGCACCGAGGGCACCATCTCAGCCCCCTGAGGCCTCTGAGGTTCCCAATGATCTTAGAGCAAAGATTCGAGCTATGTTGATGGCAACCATGTAAATCCTCAGGATCTCGACTCTTCCAACGTATTCGCACGCCTGGATGTAAATTAAGCAAATTAAGGGAGATCATCGTCATCTGTCATATGTCGTGAGATTTACTTAGCCTTCTTTCTTTTATCGAAATTGTATGTAATCTTTTCAAGCAGTTTGTATCTCTGTTAATTGAAACAATTTAGGGATCTATTAATTGGTGCATGAAATGATCCCATCCTACCTCATGAGAAATGGGCTTGGAGAATTGTGATGCGACAACGCCAGCCCAAGAGAGAGCTGGCTTCGATATCTTTCTTCTTGGAAACTTGTGAACTAGACGAACCGTAGGCTGATAGGAATGGCTGGATTCTGCAGCTTGATCGATTTTTTTAATAGTTAGAACTATAATATGAAAAAGACCGATGAAATAAGTTAGCAGATTGTGTTTCTTCTATCAGATGTTAGCAGTCTGTTTGCAACCTTGATGGTGGATTGTTACGCGGCTCTCTGTTCTGGTGTCCTTAAACTACGTTAAGTTCCTATTCTAAAGCATGCGGCTGCTTCAAATTCCGTGAGTTCTCTCGTCTATTGTAATCGAGAGATTTCCTAGGACAAGAGGTCGTGTGAACTGAAACGTTGTCAAGAGAACTTGCACATCAATGAAACTTAGCGGTCCGCCCATTGGCTCGTACGTTGTTCTACTTGTCCCTAATGATCGAGAAAAACAAAGTTAACCAGGATCCAAAAGACTATCGCTGTCTCACGAGTTGTTGTGCAACTTCTCTTCTTGATTACACGACAAATTACACCAGTCGCATCTGCTTGTGGCTTGTGGGTCAGCAGAGATAAGTAGGTGACTGTGTAAAGGCATCCTAGTCAATGTGATAAAAAGTTGATTCGGTCATATGAAAAATGCATGCGGGACAATCTGCGAGAGGACGAACGTTTGTTCGGCATCGTGCATGTATAGTTGCAGAGTCGGCCGACCTTCTTAAAAGCCATTTGGTTAATTTAACCTCAAAAGATGGCTTCGAGTGCTATGATGGTCCCATGGTTTCCATTTTTATGGTATTATAATGCAATGCCCTGACATCAAAAAGTATGCAAGTTTGGCAGGGTAAAGTTGGCCAAATGCATTTTACACACGGGTTGATTTATTGGATTGGCATTTAGCGCATTCCCGCACACATCTAACGTGTCAACATATACTTTAGAGGTGTTTGAATGGCTAGTACAGTGTGGATTTCAACATAAGATCTTAGAAATCTATTCAATTTCTTCTACTAAAGTTTAAAAAAAAAAGAACATTATTTAGTTTCTGAGGAGAAACTTTACGCATTAGAGTTCAAACTTAGTGAAAATTATTACGTGCACCTCGTGGTTTTTATACGATCTCCATTAAGCATGTGGAGAAGGCATATCACAGGTCTGTGAGGTTTTAAAAATGGATTTACAGACCGTGGGATTGTTGGTGGCGAGAATCGAGCCTGGGTATGATTTGCGAAGTGTTCGATTCTTACCCGTTGAGCCAAGCCACTCTGGCAAGGCACCATTTTGTGGACACTTTCTAAATTTGAACTGTTGTCTCATGGAAACAACCTACATCTTCTTTGTCTTTACGCTTTAGTCGAGGAAGATGTCGGCTCACGGCATAAAATGGTTAAATCAGCGTTTTTCCTTTCCCCGCTAGACTTTATAACCTTTTCTTTCACGTAACCACGTAAGAGATGCTTAAAAAGTCATATTCCAAGCGACACGTGCACATTCATGCCGCTTAGCCAGCTATATGGAGACTGGAAAGGCCATCGAAAAGCAAGAACAAGCAAAATCCCTCCCAAAAGAATAAATAAATAAAGAGGTGGAAAAGGCAAAGAAAAAATATCAAGAAAAATGGCGGCACGCAATCGGCACGAAACGTGACTTTTCCCTTCGATTGCGTTTGGATACGGTATGGTCTTAAGTTTCAACGTTATGATCTAAGAAGTCGGTTCGATATTAAAACCATCTGGACTTTGGAAGGCTGAGAAATGAAATAAATCAGTTTCCAAACTTCCACATTAAATGACAAAAATACAGGAAAAAGGACAAAAGCTCGTCAAATTCGTAGCCACTATTGTCAAGTTCTATCGACAGTTTCAATAAACCGGTTTTATACCAGATAAAGAACTACTGGACTTCAATGTTGCCGCGTATTATACATCAAATTATATAATAATCATATCATGTATTTACAATATGTATCGACCTTATATTTTTTATTTTTTCTTGCATGGCCATATAAGAGAAGAAATAAGAGAAGAAGCACGACATGATTTTGCCGGTTGTTCTTTCATTTCTATGTGCATGTATATGTCATGTATAGTTGTTTATACATGTTCTTAGGTAATAATTACTCGAAACCAAGATAAAGGAAGATGCTTGTATTCCTAAGGTTTCCCGAAGATGAGGAATTCTTTAATGTAAGCAGTTGGTATGGATGTTATATTCATGGTCCCTTAAATTATTAACTGGTTTGCTTACAAGTTAAAGCTATTGACTCAATAATAAAAAAATTTCCAAAACTCCAGTTTAATTACCAATACATGTCAAGAAAATCACCAATGGATACTATCACAGTATATCGACACGACAGTGCAAACGACTCGTTCAACGAAAAAAATAAAGAGTACGTCGATGCAAATTTGGTAATCACCAACGATTTCATTAGAGGGTCTTTGACTGTCTACACTCTTGACACATTCATAGCTTTAGGTTTCTATGCTAATCAACGACTTTAAGCAAAGATTTGTCCAGCTAAAACCCTCAAATACACAGTATGCCATAGTTAGTCTCATACTCTCCTCCAATTACAGTCTCCAATCTATCTAGCTTGGATCAGAGACTTTTCTTCTATCAGCCTCACGTTGCGATGAACATATTGTATCCATGTGATAATTAGCAATAGATTTCATTGGGGGCTCTTTGACTGTCTATGCGCTTTAAACATTCGTAACTTTAGGTTTCTACATTAATCGACGACCTATAAGCAAAGATTTGTCCAGCGAAAACCCTAACTAAAACCCTAAAAAACACGGTACGCCATAATTAGTCCCATACCCTCCTCCAGTTTCAGTCATCAATCTATCTTGCACGAATCAGAGACTTTTCCACCGTCAGCCTAATGCTGAAATGGACATCTTATATTAGTGTGATAATTACCAATAGATTTCATTAGAGGATATTTCACTGTCTACCCGTATGAAACAGTCATAGCTTTAGATTTCCACACAAATCGACGACTTTAAGCAAAGATTTGTCCAGCCAAAACCCTAACTAAAACCCTAAAAAACACAATATGCCATAGTCAGTCCCATGTCTTCTTCTAGTTTCAGTCTTCAATCTATTTTTACGGATCAGAGACTTTTCCACCTTCAGCCTCACGTTGCGAAGGACATCCTGTTTCTGTGTGCAAATTTATGATTGAGTTCCAGCTCAATTATTCCAACCTTGCGTATTGACCGAATCGCGAAGGGCGGTCAAATTCGAACGTCCACCCTGTGTTCATAGCGTAACAAGACGTGCATGTGCTCTCGACATGTGGCTTGACCGGTACCCTTCCTTCATTTAAAGTCAGTGGTAAATAATTACGGCCATGGCCCCCACTCCAATTTACTAAAGTACAAAACAAGGCTCTTGGAATCTCTCCATTGCTTGACTAGTGTCTAAACCCACATGCATTTAAATAACCCAAGATTCTGATATAACCCAAGAGAAGATGTGCAGATCAGTAGTGGCTAGCCATTTTGTTTGAGGGTTCATTCATATAGCTTACCCAGTATTCTCAAACAAAGACCCGAAAAAATGAAACGACGAAAATAAGAGTAACTATAACGTACTCCTATCCGCCCTTGATATGAGGGCAGATCAAGTGTAAACTAAACGATTTATGTATTTTTCTTAGGTGCATGCTCTAATTTCTGTGAAAATAAGTATCGTTTCATTTCAATACGAGAAAAGAGACGTCTTCTTTTACTACGGTTTGACCAGAAATTTTGTGACATAACTTCGACTGCTCATTACTATAATGATAAGGGATCGTGATCTGCAACAAACTGTCCTCGATTAAGATTCTTCAAAGTTCTTCCAATTACTTTGATCTCTGAGACTCGTCCGAGTGTACCCAGTTCCATCGACAACGTAATAAGTAATGACAGCGCTTCCTCGCTCCAAGTTAAGAGAAATCGGTGGTTCTTCCGGTGATGTTTGACAGATGATTATAATGGTTGCAGAAAAGCGTTTGAATATTTACGTTCCAAGTTGATGTATAAGTTAGTATGACCTATTCAAGGAAAAGAGGAGGAAAGACAAGAAGACAGCATAGGAGAACTAGTCAAATCTTGATCTCATAAACCTAAAATTCTTCATTGTATGCCTACGTAAATCAATTTGATAAATATAGGAAATGTACTGTTGATTGAGATATGTTCATGTGTTGATATAACTAGAGGGAAAGCTGAATTCGAAAACACTTCCTGTGTATTAAAAAGCTCAAATATGAATAAGATTAAGCTAGCAAACACGAACATAAGTTGAGGTTAGTCTCATTAAAATTAATCAGTAGAATCCTAGCATGTGCTAAGAAAGCAGAAAAAACGGCCGATTATTTTACTGAAAGGAGCCATCTTGAGCAATATAACTTATCATTTGTCTCCCTCTCCAATGATGTTAAGTGAGCAATAGAGAGGTTGATAATGTTTTAGACCTTTCGGGGGTCGACGCAACATTGTCAAAGACGTGACTGTGTAGGTTTATCATCTCTAGTTCTCGAAGATTTTACTATGCATATAATAATGACCCTCGCAAAAGTCCATAACATCTTTCCGACATAGCGACCTTGTCGCGTATGCCCAAGTGCACCTTTTAGTATATGAAGGATAAAGGATTTTATTCCAGTTGTGCAAACTGGATACATCGCACATAATCACATCAGTGTGGACATTGATAACAGGCTAAGCAGAAGAAAACATGTCTCGTTGTCTTCTATAACCAAAAATCAAACTAACCCATAAAATGAGCAAGCTAGTGGAAACACGGGCACATCTTTGTCATTGAAAAGGAACACTTCTGGATTATGACCGCTTGGTCAAGTGAATTTGGTATCAATGGGAACGTACTAGACTATAGTCAATAATAGTCCCGATTGGATTGCAAAGTTAAAGTTTCCCTTTTGACAAATATTGAGGTAAAGGAAGACTAGAGGAGAACTTGTTCCAAGCCAATGATTCTCTCTGTCGGTAATAAGCATATTAAGGGTACGTTGGTTTCATAAAAAATTTCATAATAAAGAAAATATTTTTCCATAAAAATCATTTATAATGAAAATAGTTAGATTCCATTCGTTTATTGATTTAGAAAAAGTGATTTCTTTTTTGCCAAAAAAGGGAGTTGTTCTCCCGCGATTTAAGCTTGTTGTTTTCCAATTTATGAAAAACATTCCGTAAACTGATTGATTTTCCATCTTCTAAACACTAGAAAATCAAAAAACAATTTTCCGAAAACAATTTTTCTTTAAACAAACACTCTTAAACTAAAATATGTGAATGAAAAATCAAAAAGAGAAAAGATATTAGCGTTTAGAGTCTTTGCGACGCTTTCTTATCTCTCCATTGGAAACCAAGTAAGAAAGGCTTGTATCTCATAGCATTGATTAGAAAAGCTCGTTTCGAGCACTACGCTACGCTCACCATTTTGCCGTCTTTCCAAGCCTCAAGTCCGTCTATTCATGGATTTCAGACCACTTCTCTGTTTTTAGGTGTGCTTTCAACGTGAATTCAAACCTCACTTATTTTTTCCAAACTTCTTTCCAAGATATATATATTTATTCTTTTCGAAGCATAACTTTACGAAGTATAGATCAAGAGAATTTTCTCTTAATGGCGCCTACAAGTGTATTGTGCCATCGTACATATTGCAATTTCATTTATGTTGATAGATGAAGCTAGATCTTTTTTAAGAGTTTTTTTTTTTTTAACTTTTTTATTAGATTTGCTTTTAGGTTAAAAACTGTACTTTTATATTAGTGATAGTTAGACAGCTACAAAAGAAAATAGAGAGAAAAGAGAATGAGAGAAAAAAAAAGTGAGTTTTTATCTTTTTATTTTTGAAGATTCACAATCTCTTTATATTATAATTTTGAGAGAAGATCATTATTGAATTCAACTTTCTTTGAAATCTAGTGGATTCACAGAGATTTTGTGCGGAAATATAACTAAGGCTTGGATGAATTTTGATAACAAATTTTTTAATGTTCCATTTTTTTTTTTTACTCTTATATTCTATATGGTTGATTATTTGTTTGCAGTATTTCTTTGGAATCAGTGTTTGATTTTGTAAGAATTTATCAGTATCATATGTCGTCTTTATTGCATCATTGTGTTTTGTTTTCTTTTTTCCTTTTTTTCGATGTATCCTATTACCAAAAAAAAGAGAGAGCGCAAATTGGCATATTTGCCACTTTAGTCAAACTCTCCCTTTCGATCGTCCTCCATCATTTGTCTGGTAGTTTCTACTACAAACCAAGGTGCGGAGTCCTTGTATCGTTTCGAGTACGGATAAACCCCCAGTTTCCACACTTACGTGTCTCCCTGTGCAGCTCTAAATAAAACTACTATCAAGGGGTGATCTCACGGCTTGAGCAAACTCTCTCCTCCTCTCATTTCCTCTCTCTTTCCATTTAGAAATCCATAATTCATCCAGAAAGACGAAATAATTGTTAACAAAAATGGAATGTAAAACGCTTTATTGTCATGACTATAATCCCAAGAGAACATCATTATATAGTGTGTGTGTGTGTGTGTATATGTCAAGCACTTATACCTCCACAAAACTTTAAAAACAGCCGACTTAGCTAGGCAAGATCTGGTTTGGCAACTTACTCTGTCGCGGCTGTATACACGTTTCTAGGGTTTGCGCTCACATGACGCAGGAAACTTCGTGGTCAGCTCCTGCAACCAAGATTTAGACTTAGGATTTCGCATGTTAAATGGATCACAGAAGGAAGACATCCTTCTGTTCATTCGCTTGGCGGAGAAATTTCAGAGCCCTTTTCACACCCTTCCAGAAAAGATAATGATGACGCGGTATAGATCCGCAAGAAAGGTTAACAGATCAGAGAAGCCAAAGAGGGCGGAAAATTATAACAAAATATAGATAAATGTATATTTTTATATAAATTCTCTCTCTCTCTCTCTCTCTCTCTCTCTCTCTCTCTCTCTGTGTATATGGGTGCCACGTGTCAATTGACGCACCACCTTACCTCATTCTCTCCGATTTCTTCATGCTAGGAATAAAAAGCTTTGTTTTCACACTCGGTCTTAGTCCAAACCCTTTTTAAATGCCGAGTCCATTGCATCTCTGGGAAGACTTTTTTCTTCTTCCCACACCAACCAACTCTCTCTCTCTCTCTCTCTCTCTCTCTCTCTCTCTCTCTCTCTCTCTCTCTCTCATTATCTCAGTTCATGGACAAAAGTGGAAATGCCCACTTCATCAATATTGACCTTCTAGCTACCAAATTCAATTTCAGCGACAACCGATCTGCGAAAGAGCCATTGATCCTGAGGTCGACCACACGGAAGCATGAAATGATGGAAGCCGAGATGGATGGGAGCCGGCATGGCGCCATCTCTGCAGCGGTGGCAGCGACATCGGCTGCTGGACGTGAAGATAGAGTGGTTAACGAGTTGAACTTCTTCGCCATTGACAAAAGCTCGAGAGAAGAAGCAAGCTCCGCATCCGCAGTCAAGAGCGAGAACGTGGAGGAGAGTGTAGAGGAGGATAAGGAGATGAAACTCAATGTAAGTTTGCAAGTACTCGAAAAGCTATTCTTATTCACATCCTTGAATTTGATTTATTCTTTTGACCGAAGAAATTTTTTTTGATATATACTCACTCTTTGCACCAATTGAAAACTTGTGCTTTCGATTTTGTTAGAAGCTTTCCCCGGCACTGATTGTGGTCATATCATGTTAAATATTATCGCTACTGTTAGTCTAAATCTTATATAACGACGTATTAATCTTATTTCTCAATTTTACTTATACGAACATGCGAACATGTAGACGGGATTGAATCTTCTCACAGAGAATATCGGTAGCGACAAATCGCTTGTTGATGAAGAAGCACCAGGCAATGAACAGAGGTGCCTGAACTTAACTGAGGTACAAAGCTATGTTCTTGATCGATTCATTAAACTATGGGCCTCGTCTAACTATTAGGGGCAATTTACATTCGTATATACCTACGTTAATAATTTGTCAACATAAAGATTTCTTCTCTTGGTTTTTATTTATTTCAGATGGCAGTCTTGAAAGCTGAATTAGACAGGATGAACATAGAAAATCAACGCCTGAAGAGCATGATTTATCAGGTCAACAACAACTGCCATGCCTTGCAAGGCCACCTCCTTTCATTAATGCAAAGGCATGGGGCGAATCCTCCAGCCGAGACCGCCGATTCTGACAAGGTAACTAAATTACTTTGGGGTTAATATTTCTCTTTTGTAATAGTTTTTTCACATATTATTTTTTGTGAAAAAATTGAGAAATTGATTTGTTTGACCAATATGATCATGTTCATGGAATGAGGTTGGTGAAAATTAAAATGGTATTAATTAATCCCAGCTATTGTACCATACTGTAAATAATACTTACAACATAAATGTATCCGTGTAGACCCTAATTACTATTACAAATTTCTTTTTTAGGATAATTGTGTCTTAATTATCTTACCTGGGAACATAGGTATTTGTCAACGTGAATGGAAGAACGTTAGAGGATCGCGAGAAATTCCCCGGAAAGGATGAGAATTCACAATCATTTTCTGGAGATAAAACACGGGATGGCTTGGGGTCGCCTCATAACAATATAGTGGAGTCGATGGAGTACTTCAAGACGCCAAGGGAAAGCTCTGCGAACGAAGTCACGCCGTTCCGAGATCCTAACAAAAGTGAATCCATTGATCATAGACAGAGGAGGGATGATGCTCCATGGTCTCCGACTAAAGTGCAGAAAATCGGTTCCTCCGCCGATCAAGCAGCTGAAACCATGGCCATGATTAAGAAAGCCCGGGTGTCGGTTCGAGCACGCTCGGAGGCAGCCATGGTGAGTAAAAGCTTTTTGTCATTGAATCATTACATTTTCATCAATTGTTTAGCATATGCAATGCGTGCTAGAATAATACATAGACTACATAAGTTTCTCATGATTGGGATATGATGGAGAAACTTATTTAATTAGAAGTACGTATTAAGTTTGCTCTCACTTGAAGCAGTCATGAAATGAATGTCTTGCTTTCTACTAGTTCGGTCACATTATGCTATGTCTTACAAGGTCATTATAGGAATTAGATGCATATTGATCTTCTCATTTTTCATTGATAAATTTGAAATACCATGCGCATCATAAATCTCCCTGAAATTAAAACACACGAGCACCATCTAGAGAGAACTCAAGCAATGTGAAACGACTTTAGAAAACCATATAAAGAAGCGCATGAAAATAGCCACGCCAACAACCGAAGCATGCAATTCGTGATCGGTGCAATGCACATAAAGTAGAGACTTTTAGCCAGCCCTGTGTGCACGACTTTTCCAGATTCTCGATTGGACAAAGCACCCAATGGTCTTTTCCTTTTGTCGGGTGTCTTTCACAGCAAAGTCAAAAGAAAAGTAGCAATCTTGCAGATCAAGATTTTGGACAAAATCGAACCCATGCCTTTCAGAAAAGTTCAGGAGAAAGGCTGATCACAATGAAAACCTGTCCATACTACGTGCCGTTTGATTCATCATCTATGCAGAAGGTTTTCAATGCTTTGCTTTCAGACATTAGCCGCACCGTCTCGTTAGGGTTTCAAGTCCTTGTGAAGCTAATAATTATGGTCAATGTCCTAACATTTGTGTACATCTACCCAGATTGCAGACGGCTGTCAGTGGAGGAAGTATGGGCAAAAGATGGCAAAAGGAAACCCATGCCCTCGAGCTTATTATCGCTGTTCTATGGCGATCGGCTGTCCAGTTCGCAAGCAGGTAGCGTGTTCTTGAATTCATGATGTCCAATGTCCAGAGTATTCTCGAAATATAATGTCATAAGCTAGCTTCAACATATTCATAATTCTTGAGTGGAAATCCACAAGGAATGTGCAGATGACATATATGCTTCTTAAACTGCGTTCAGTTGTGCTTATGTGCACATTTTAGGTAAGCTCGCAAAAGTCGAACCGGCTTTTTCACATTTTGTGAGGGATTTAGTGCATCTGGTCTGTGTTTGGGCAGATTTATTGGACAAGCTTAAAGTTAGGAGTGATCAACTTCAAGGTGGATTGGTTCCCACCTTGAATCTGTGGACTGTACGGTCCCGTCCAATTCCCAAATGGATCGAGGAACTGGCAATGAGTACTTTGGTCATATCTTTGCCTCATTCCCAATTTCTCATTTCTTATACTTTTTAGTATCTTGGTCATACTTATGAGTACTTTGGTCATATCTTTCACTTTTGTGAGAAGAATGGGTCACAAGAATAGTAATTAGTCGCCTCCAGTGGTTTATCTCCGACTACAGGCCGTGCGGGGTTCCCTGGGTCACCAAAAAAAAAAAAAAAGAATAGTAATTAGGGTTTTTAGTTTTGTAATAATAAGAAAATATATATATCAATCTAGTCTAGGTGGGTGGGTCCATGGCCGACACTGAGAACCAAACATAAATTCACTTGTTCCAATTTTTAGGAATCTAGAACTAGAGGTAAGCATGTTTCCAAGGTAGAACTTGAAACCAAAAAACTGGACTGATGGCAACCTATCCGATTCTAGATTCCAAGGTAAGCAGGAAAGGTCCCAGGTTTCAAAAAATGGGAAACATGTTTCAATTAGTAGATTTCAAGTTCTAGGTAAGTGGAACCTAGAACCTAAATACGTTTTTATATTTTTCTTGGCCTATGCCTTTGCACAATTTTGTGGTAATCCATAATGTTCGATGATAAGTGTATAATTTGAAACCACTAATTTGAGTTTCCATTTTATGGCTAAGACTGCTACTTTGTTAATTTTTCATATTTTTTCGTGTCTAAATATAAATTATAATCGGTGGATTATAGTAATAACTGGTGGTTATTAAATGTGATAATTCATTACAATAATTTAATTGATATTACGTGTGGAGCTTAAGTAGAACTTGAAACTAATCCTAGAGGTTCCAAGTTCCAGAGTATGTAGGATAGATTTCAGGTTCTAAAATAAGAAACCTGTTCCAGTTGGTAGGTTTCAAGTTCCACATATAACTTATACGAAAGCTGCAACTGCTCACCTTTACTAGAAACTGGACCGGTTGCCATGAAAACTGCCCAAAATCAACCGGTTTGAATGGTCCTACATCGGTTTGGTCCAGTTCTTTTTGCTCACTCCTCATTGGAGCATAGCATAAGCTTTATAAGAGATATGATTAATGAAATTCTCTAATAGTAATTTTTTTTTCGAACTAACTCTCCCAAGTCCAGCTTACATTAGATCTCATAGAAAAAGACATGAAATCCATATGTTTCTGTATTTTTTTTTTTTTTTTGCTTATATTCGGGTCAATAATCATGTCAATATTGCAGGACGAGTCTATATATAAAACATTATTGTGTCATTGGGTTCTTTCACTTATTGCTAGAGCCTCTCGCTCAATTTGGCAAAAGAATGCAGAGAAGGCTGCCTTGTGTCTTTAGTATTAATATCTAAAATTGGCAGGTACAAAGATGTGCAGAAGACAAAACAATTTTAGTAACAACATATGAAGGACAGCACAACCACCCGCTCCCCCAAGCTGCAGTGGCCATGGCATCAACCACTTCGTCAGCTGCATCGATGATTCTCTCGGGTTCAATGGCAAGTTCAGATGGGATGATGGCCAACTCGCATTACATCACCGGAACAGCATCGCTTCCCGGTTCACTGCCAAGCCTGGCCACGCTCTCCGCGACTGCACCGTTTCCTACCGTCACATTGGACCTCACTCACACCGCCCCCACTAATGATACCATTACCAACCCCATGAAGCTTCAAAGGCCGTTGTTCTTGGGTTCCGCCATGCAAAGCCAAGTAGGTTACGCCTTAAACCAGTCTGAACTTCTTCAAGTGTTGAGCAATCAGATGAACCAAGCCCCGTCTGATATGGCCAACACGGCTGGCACGACGGCAGCCATCACAGCAGACCCGAACTTCACGGCAGCTCTCGTGGCGGCTATTGCCTCAGTTGTGGGCGGCATTCATCCGAACCATGGCGGTGCTAGTGACGATGTCATCACAAGAAGTCGCATCAATGAGAATACATGATATAAAGAACTAATTTTGTGGGAAAGCCCCCGTTTGGCTCTATCTTGTTTTTTGTTCTCGTCCAAGGATAAAACGATTTATCTCATGCAACTTCCCTATTTGCCTTGCACTCACATTTGGAGAAACTCTAAAAAATTTCTTATTTTTGAAAGTTCTTGCGCTGATTGAGGCTAATGATAAAAGAAATAGTGTTAGGGTTAGGGGAAATATTTTTTCGAAGGTTACAAAAATTAGGATTTTATCGTATCATAAAGCTCTTGTTACTTGATTTTTTATTTACTAAAAATAGCAAAAATATTTATGGAGTATAAAAATTGGCCTAAGCCTAAAGAATAAAATTATACATGGATTCTTCGCTGCAAACAGACACTGGTCATGTCTCCTAGGATCAATGGGCTACTAGTCTGCCCATGGCGACCCTCAACCAAACCTAGGAATAAGCGACAACCGTTGCTAGATTTGGGGGAAGACCATGACTTGGCGAGGCTCTCCGAGGACTTGCAACTAGGGGTGAGCAGCGGTCCAGGGTCAACCCTAGACCGACCTTGGACTAGCCCAACCCTGCCGGTCCTGATTCGGTTCTTAGAAAGATTGGGTCGGTCCTTAGTCCTAGAATTTATGAACCAATATTGTACGGGTTGGTCATCGGTCCCGAGAGTTCCAAGTCGATCTAACCCAGACCAATCCATATATATATATTACTTATAATTTTTTTATATAGAGAAAACTTTAAAATAAACGGTATCAACAATATTAAACAGATATATTGTGAGGAGTTCAAGTAATTTTATATTATTCTTTACTAACTTAGATTTTTAATGTCTTTTACCGTGTTAATAGTCATAATATATGAAGGAGGAAAATGTTTATGTGAGAAGTCCTCACGGCATCCAAAAAGGCATAAACAGCTTCCTATGGCATCATCCTCTAGTATTCGTTCTCTTTTATCTTATTTGTTATTTTAGTCTTTAATTTGCCGAAATCAAAAGAAACAACTTCTTCGCTCACAACTAAACACTTGCCTTGCTCGCTTTAGGTCACTTGTGCCGCTCACCACTTGATGCTCGCTTGGCTTGTTACTTCACACTCGACATTTGATGCTCATTCTATTCAAAATTCATCACATTTGACCCTCACCACTTGCCTTTCTTAGTTGACCTCGCTCATCATTGAATCCATTGGGTCGATATGATCCTCAGTTGCCCTTTTAAGGAGTACAAAAAATGAAATAAAAAAATTATTGATTGGTCATGGGTTGATCCTAAAATCGGATTGAACTCATTAGGTCAGTTTGGCCATCAATCGTTTTTTTAAAGAGTATGAAAAATGAAATAAAAAATTATTGGTTGGTCTTAAGTTGACCTTGAAATCAGACCGAACCTATTGTCCAATCACTTTTTTAAGGAGTACAAAAAATGAAATAAAAAATTATCAATTGGTCCTAGATTGACTTTGGAATTGGACCAAATCCATTGGGTTGGTCCGGTCCTCAGTCCCAAGCTCAATAGGATCGGTCATCAATCCTAAAAATTGAGAATCAGTACCGTGTGAGTTAGTCTTAAGGTTAGGGGGCGGACCGGCCCAACCCAGACCCCTACTTGCAACCCTTGTCAACTATTCCCCTAGCGGTGGTGGGGGCAGTGATGACAAGGGCTAGCCTTCACTTGAGTTTGGATTAAAATGGCATCATTCTAGCCTCATGTTCATATTTTAGGCACATAATCGCCACATAGAAGAGAGAAACTACTACTACTACTACTACTACTACTATTACTATTATTACTAATAATAATAATAATAATAATAATAATAATAATAATAATAATAATAATAATAATAAGCCATGTTGGCATATTACATTAGCCAAGTTAGACGAAATTTATAAAAAGATTTGATTACACCAATTTGGCAAGTTTTGAAACTTAATTGTACTTTTTGAAAATTATAAGATTTAATTACACTTTCCTAACAAGTTTTAGGATTTTTAATACACTTATTGTTAATATGTTTGTGTAAATTATTGGAGGTGTCTTAAATGAAAATAAACTATAAGCTCTTAACGTTTAAGTTGTAAGTAAAAAAATAAACTTAGACCTCACCTCAAAAATATCTCAAGATTTTTTTACGAGAACATGACAAAATAATTTAAAAGGTATTCTTACAGAACTAGACAGCACATTATCATCAAATTGAAGAAATTATTTCAACCAAAAAATTGAAGAAATTACTTTAGATTATTCAATATTTTAGTACATTAGGCTTTGGGACATCCAAATTTGCCTCACGTTCTAAGATAAAGTTGAAATTTTGAAAACCTAATCAAATCAACCAATCCAATGGATTCAATCAATTACCCATATGACTGAGCATGTTGATGCTGACTTTTTTTTTATTATCATATCGCATACCATTTTGCATTTTGATCGATTGAGAAAAGAGATAAAGATAATCAACAAAACTCAAATTTATTTTAATGAGTAATGGTGCATTTGGTAACGATTCTGTTCTCGGAAGTAAATTCTGATAAGAAATTATTCCTTTTGATTCTGTTCTTGGAAACTGATTCTAAGCATTTTAAGCTGTTTGGTAACTGTCCAAAATTTATGATTCTGGAATAGAATTGCATTTGATTCCGTACTCATTAATTATGTTCCAAATCAATTTCTTTTAATTTTTAAATAATTTTTTTTACTTTTTTACTTTTTTATTTTTCTTTTTTTCCTTTTTCACTTCTTCTTCTTCTTCTTCTCCTCCTCCTCCTCCTTCTTCTTCTTCTTCTTCTTCTTCTCGCTCCTTCTTCTTCTTCTACTTCTCCTCCTTCTTCTCCTGCTTCTTCTTCTTCTTCTTCTTCTTCTTCTTCTTCTTCTTCTTGCGGTGACCTCATCGGAGCATCGCCGACCTTCGGCGAGGCTGGCCCTCGTTGGCAGCTGGGCGAGGTTAGCTCTCATTGGTCGAGCCTCGCCAACAGTTGGGCGAGGCTTCTTCTTCTTGCGGTGACCTCATCGGAGCATCGCCGACCTTCGGCGAGGCTGGCCCTCGTTGGCAGCTGGGCGAGGTTAGCTCTCATTGGCAGTTGGGCGAGGTTAGCTCTCATTGGTCGAGCCTCGCCAACAGTTGGGCGAGGCTCACCTAGCCTCGCCAAGGCTTGGCCTCGCCGATGGCCAGGCCGGCCTTGCTGGGGCTGGGCGAGGCCTGCCAGGCCACCGGCGGGGCTGGGCGAGCCTCGCCTGGCCATCGGTGGGGCTAGGCGTCGCGAGGCTTGCCCAACCTCGCCGGTGGCCAAGTGAGCCTCGCCCTAGCCCGGGCGAGGCCCGCCTCGCCGATGGCTGGGCTTACCTCTGGCGAGCTCGCCGGACTGGTGGCCGACGATAGGAGACGGTCGGCCGGCGGTAGCAGACGGTGGCGGGCAATGGTGGATAGCGGTCGCAAGATGGCCAAAGGAAATAAGAAGAGTTCTTGATTTTGATTCTCAAATTCGTTCCCGAAACAAGAATTAACTTTTTTTTTTGTTATTGATTCTATTCTCAATCTATTCCTGAAAACAAAAATTTTATCAAACGTGATTCTAGACCCAAACTGATTTTGAAAATAAAGAATCAAAATTTGGCCTGTTTGGTTGGTTACCAAACAAAGTGTAGGGGGAGGATAATTAGTGGGCCTTTGTAATGATTTGAGACACAATTATTGTGAAAGTATAATGACCTAGAAAATAGTGTAACTCTTTTTTTATGGCCAGTCAACTTAACATTACGTCTAATTTAAGTTTGAACCCAAATATTCGGTGGAATCAATCCAGTCATCTTCAATGATTTAAATTTGACTGCGATGATTTCTATGGTTGAACAATCGAAAGCTTCCAAAAAAAAACGCGATTTTTCCAAGAGCCAACGGCAGCAAAACCAAAAAAAAATAATAATAATAAGCTTGAAAATTTTTCCTTCGCGAGTAAGAAAAAGAAGTTAAAAAAATAATAATCCGAAAAGAAAAGAGCCCGTGTCCCATTTCAGGCCATCGTGGCAATCCGACGGCCACATCAGGGACACGCGGACGGCCCCGATTCTCCGAAGTTCCCGGCAAACCGAGGACCTTCCTCCTTCCTTAAAAAAGCGAACTTTCGCAGAGCTTCGGTGTGCGAAAGTCCCCTGCCGTGCTGGATTTCTCCTCGCCAATCCCATTTTTCGCCCTCGAAACCGTAAGCGAATCGTAACCCAGTTCTCAGCATCGATCGCTGCTGCTGAATTTTGATTCTCTACGTTCGCTGATCCTCCCCTGGAACTAGCATCGTCTCCTGTCTTCGAGTGTCGCGTGTCGTCCGTTGCTGACCGGTGACGGGTCCGGTGTTCCGAATTATGCACACCGTTACGGGAATGTGGATTGGTGTTGGAATTTCTCGTCTTCCGATTGTGGGTGATCGAGGGCTGGCTCGCGATTTCGGTGTCGGTTTGCGATCGGAGAATTCATAACTTGGTTTTCGAAAAACTATGCTTTTCGTTGGATCCTTCGGAGGTCGGAATCTCCCCCATCGGCATAACTGCCGCGGAGTACGACGTTGACGTGAAATTCGTGCGTCTTGTTGATTGCATGAGTGTGTCTGTTGCTGCTAGAATCGTCGACTCCTAGAGTGTCGGCTTAAGAAATTGCTTTGCTAGCTCAATTTCAATGATACCCGTGTATTTTTTTTCCCGACCAGGAGAAAGGTAGTCATCGGTTCTTAATGAGTGTTTGGTGACACGGGCAGTCGTGCATCCGATGTTTCGTCTTGTTTGATCTCGACCTCAATTATCTCGTTGCAATTCTGGGGGGAGTTTATATATGTTTCATCTTAGTAAAAGTTCATTTTTTTCTTTTCCTCTTGCAGTGTTTGAGATATGGGTACTAAACTAAATCCAGTCGCGGTAACCTTTTTGGGTTGCTTCCTCTTGTTCCCTCTGGTCCTTTCTGCATCCGATGATGGATTGATGCGCATTGGTCTCAAAAGGAGGAGACTTGATAAGAACAGCTGGAATGCTGCTAGGCTTGATCTTAATGAAGGGAAGCTATTAATGAGGCCTTTTGCTGGGATGCATAATCTCAATGGGAACCTCCGAGACTCAGGGGATTCTGATGTTGTAGCACTAAAGAATTACATGGATGCTCAATATTTTGGTGAGATTGGTGTAGGTAGTCCCCCACAGAACTTCACGGTGATTTTCGACACGGGCAGTTCAAATTTGTGGGTGCCCTCTGCGAAGTGCCATTTCTCTGTGAGTTTTGCCTTTTGAGTTCCATTTCTTCACTCCAAGCCAATCAACCTTATAGATTATCTTAATTACCATTGGTTTTGAAGATGTATCTTTTTACCTGAACCTGGTGCAGCTCGCTTGCTATATGCATCCAAGATACAAGTCTAGCCATTCAAGTACTTACAAGAAAAATGGTTTGTTCTGCCTCTTATTCACTTAGCACTGTCCTCCCTATTGTAATTCAGATGTTCTAGAGTTTCAGAATGGACAATCTTAGGTAATCATCGGATGTTAGACATGTTTGTCTATTTATGCTACATGCATTTCAAACAAATTTAGGTGCACGGTCTTAGGTAATATTTCCGCAGAAATGGTACATTTGCTCAAAGAGCAGTGCACCTGCTTAAGTGGATGAGCTGGATACTCTGTTGACAGCTCCTTGATCAAAATGACTTGTATTATCATTTGATATTCGGGCGACATTCTTCCATTACTGCTTGTCCAGCCAGGCCAAAGATTTGACCTTGTTTATATGAGTATTGGATGACTGGAAAATGATTAATATCATTGTCGTGCAATTAGTTTTACATGATTCCTCATGTTATAAATGATGGTGTTGAACTGCTGATGCGTATAAATCCTTGATTCCTTACATTACTTGTATGGTGTGGAACTGCTAATGAAAAAAAAAATCCTTGAAGCAGCATTTTTAAATGATTCCTTCGCTCTTGTCCATCGTGTAGGGAAACCAGCTGATATACATTATGGGACTGGTTCAATTTCTGGGTTCTTTAGTCAAGACCATGTGGAAGTTGGTGATCTTATAGTGGAGGATCAGGTATCTCATGCCTCTGTTCTTCAATTTAATTCACGGTGGCTCCCTCGATGTTGCCGGATTTGTTCACATCAGTTGTTCTGCTCTTATCTAGGAATTTATTGAGGCAACCAAGGAACCTGGCATCACTTTCTTGTTAGCCAAGTTTGATGGCATCCTTGGTCTTGGGTTCCAAGAAATCTCAGTGGGGAATGCAGTGCCTGTTTGGTGCGTCATTGCCAAACGCATATCTCTAGATATTCATTGTTGAAACATGTTGTAAACTTCACTGGCAGAAGAATTCTGAACCTTGTACTTTCTGTTCTAGGTATAACATGGTCAATCAAGGGCTTGTTAAAGATCCAGTTTTCTCATTTTGGTTTAATCGTAATGCTGAGGAGGAAGAGGGAGGTGAAATTGTGTTTGGTGGGGTGGATCCCAGTCACTATGAAGGGGAGCACACATATGTTCCTGTGACCCGAAAAGGGTATTGGCAGGTCAGTATGCAATAGCATTGCTCCAATTAATGGCCTACTAGCATGAGACATATCTTTCCTTTATTTATAAAACTGTCTTACTGTTTGTTTGCACTGGCAGTTTGACATGGGCGATGTTCTGATTGGTGGTAAAACAACTGGTGAGTGTAACATTATTATTGCATTCTGTGCATGTTTTCTTGAGTGAATGATTTCTTATGAGATTACTTTATTTTCTTTTTGACATGAATTCTCAGGATTTTGTGCCGGTGGCTGTTCAGCAATTGCAGATTCAGGGACCTCTCTGATGGCTGGTCCAACGGTGTGTATCAGTTTTTATGTGTGTGGTGTCTCTGGTGTCTGTTAATTGCCTCTTATTTCCAGATGATTTACCTAAGATGTTTACCACTCGCATGGAGATGAAACCTGATAGTCCTTTCCTCCTTTGTCTATCTTGAGTATCCACTATGCTATGTGTGAAATTTTGTAGGACCATTGTCAACTATTCTAAAAACTTAAACTTTAGACGAATGCATGATTTATTATTTAATTATTCTGACATTTCCCCACATGCATAGGCTGGACTTTGGCCTTAGCCTAAGGCATGGAAATATTCGGCTAGGGAGGTAAATGGGAGTTTGGAAGATTCAAACTAAGCTGTTAGATGAAGGTGTGGTTTGTTATTTAAATATTCTAATACTATGTTTATTGTTTGGGAAAGAGGGAAATGGGGGGAACAAAAGTTTGGGTGAAAAATAGTGAAAAAATTAAAATTTTGTGAGCAAGGAGAGGAGGGAAAATTTAAAATTTAGGCATTTTCTATGCAAATTTTCATCTAACCCCTCCCCCCACCAACGTTGCGTTAGTGCTTTTTTGAATTGACTACTAGACAACATAAAAGGCAGAGATGACCATATATTATATTATATCATATTCTATATACATATATTTTTTTTTGGTAGTCTGTCTTCCTTGTCTTTGGCCAACTTCTATGGTGATCTGTTCATTGAATTCGGTTGCTGGAAATTTGAATTTTTGCAACTTGGGGTTATGTCTTTTAATCTAGTTTGTGAATTTTCTTGCTTTTAATCCATTGTTCATATTCTTTTACGAGTAGACGATCATCACTGAAGTCAACCATGCCATTGGAGCAGCTGGTGTTGTGAGTGAAGAATGCAAGGCTGTAGTTGCGCAGTATGGGGAGACCATTATTCAAAAGCTTTTAGCAAAGGTTCTTGCAAAGTTTCTATGCCAGTCCTTTGAATGATATCTAGAAATAGTTTATATGATTCTGGATCCTCTCATTGAATTTCTGACACATAGCTTCATATTGCGGCAGGAAGAGCCACATAAAATATGCTCCGAGATTGGATTATGTACGTTTGATGGTACTCGAGGGGTCAGGTTGGTTTAGACACCTGTTTTGTTTTGTTTTTACTCACAATCCATTGTTGTAATTCCTTCCAGTATGTTTGTTCTGATTTTTATTGCTTGTTTATTGTTTCATTGCTGTGGAAATTTTCAGCATGGGCATTGAGACTGTTGTTGATGGGAAAAATGAGAAAGTCTCTGGTCGTCTGAATGATGCAATGTGCTCTACATGTGAGATGACTGTTGTGTGGATGCAGAACCAACTTCGACTGAATGAGACACAGGATCGAATACTCAGCTATGTGAATGAGGTGATATGACTTAATTTTTCATCTTCCATCTGTGAGTCCATCTCTTCTTTTCATTTATTCCTGCGTTTATGTGTGCAGCTTTGCAGTCGATTGCCTAGTCCAATGGGCGAATCTGCTGTTGATTGTGCTGGCTTGTCTTCCATGCCTAATGTCTCATTTACAATTGGAGGAAGGGTATTTGATCTTTCCCCTGAGCAGGTATAGTGCAATCTGTTGATCGTTCTTGGTCGTTCTTTGCCACCAACCCAACGTATTTCATTGTTTTTTTTATTTACATTGTTTAGGTATTTCTCTTTAATTTTTTGTGTGGTATAAAGTGAGAGACCGAGTACCATTATGCATTCAATTATTTCTAGTTCCTTTTCCGAATCACTGTGGGCAGGTGAATCCCCCACTTCCAGAAAGTCAATGCAAAGGAAAATTTCATGTAGATGCTATATAGTGGTGGGTGTTAATTTACAATCGACACATACCCTTGAGGATGCTTTCCTGGAAAAATCAGGCAGGGGCTGGCATACCATCTTGATAGGGCTCATTTGATGTTTGGTTTTCTGAGAAATACGCAAATTTGACGTATCAAATGGAAAATGCACACTCAATATGGAGAGACCTATGTGGAGTGAGGAGGGAACTTCCCAGTTGTTTGCACTTAGAAATTAAGTTGTCCAGTTTATGATTGTCTATCTATTGAACAATGGGCTATTAGAGTGTTATAGACCGTGGGAATAGCAGAAGCATTGCATAGAGATAACTGTTTGCTCATAGAAAATGCAGTAACAGCCTTGAAGTAGGTAGTCATTTTCGTCCCTGCACTTTTAGTAGCTTCCTCGGGTCATTATCTTGGCATGGTCGAGCAGAGTTTCTACTCAGCAGGGAACACAAAATTTGTTTTCTCTCACTTGCTTCTTTCTCCTTTTACTCTGTTATCCATGTATTTGACTTCTGCTTTCGGGCCATCAGTACATTTTGAAGGTAGGAGATGGAGACTCGGCTCAATGCATAAGCGGATTTACAGCTTTGGATGTCCCCCCTCCTAGAGGGCCTCTCTGGTGCGTATGGTTTCCAACTAATAGTTTCGGGATGACAATGGACCCCACAAATTTTATGTACTCTTTCAATAGATTTTACCTCTCCAGCTAATTGCATTTGGTGCAGGATACTGGGCGACGTTTTCATGGGTCAGTACCATACCGTCTTCGACTATGGCAACCTGAGGGTTGGATTTGCCAAAGCTGCATAAGGATCTGGTTTTCGTTCTGGGTACTTTTTAACCTGATGTCTAAAATAAGTGATGTACATATTGGACACTGTAGGTACGCTGTCTCGAGGATTTCGCTTGGCCTACTACTTAATGAGAGATCTGTTTTGTAATTGCTACTCTTTTTCCTTGCAAGTGCAGTGTGACCCAGGTTGAACTAGACAATGAGAATGATTTTCGCCTGTTAACTTTTTCTCTTCGTTTGGTGTTGTTGAGTTGGGACCGGATTGACAATGCGATAATTTATTTGTGAGGGACCAAGAGAGATTCAACCAATGCTATAATCGGAGCACCTGTTGAATCTAGATCCAGTTAAAGGCAGGAGAAAGGTGTCGAATCAATGTGTTTATACGTGATTATATCGCGAACTCAAAGGTGACATGAATTGATCCGGAAGTTTAACATACATAAATATAACATTTTTTCAATGGTACGACTTAATATGATCACATGATTGTAATATCCTATTATAATGCATGAATGTAAATTGTCCATCCTAATTTTTTTCCATCCTTACCAAGAAGAAAATTTGACATAAAATACTAGCATAAAGTATTTTAATGTCGCATTGAAAGAAATAATAACATAAGTAAGCATAAAGCCTAACATGCATCCATACAAAGACTCGTTTGAAATATCTCCGCTCAAGAGATCTAGAAAGACTTATATCGTTTGAAATATCTCCGCTCAAGAGATCTAGAAAGACTTATATCGTTTGAAATATCTCCGCTCAAGAGATCTAGAAAGACTTATATTCAAACATATCTTGGTCGGTATTGAAAGTCTTATTTGGAATGTAAAAGTGTCAAAATTGTCTTATATTCGCATTAACAAATGATATGGCATTTCATATTGTTATAAAAACGAAGTATGTGAATCAGATTTGAAATTTCAAAAATACAAAATTAGGAATGCAATTTTTGCATAAAGTTGGTACATGTAAAACCCATGTCGTAGTAGTTGGTGTTGAATCAGTAATTTTCCCATGAGTTCAAATGAAAATTTTGATGAATTCATTTTAAAAAAACGTCATCAGAGAATGTTACAAGAACTAGAATTTTATTCAAGCAAAAGTACGAGAAAAAAAAAAGAAGTGAATTCTTTCCCGCAAATGAAAAATGCTGCTTTTCCCATTATGAAGTTCGCACTCTTTTTTTTTTTTTCTTCCTAATGGGGACAGGAGAGGAGCAAAATGTACAGTGCCCTTCGGACCAAATCTATTTTGCAGAGTCCAACGTTAACTGTTCTTCTCCTTCTAGTCCAACTCGCAGCAAAATCAAACCAAGCAGCTGCTCAGGGAAAGAGAGAGAGAGAGAGACTAGAGACAGGTTTTTTCTTGCAAAATGGAGGCGGCGCCGTTCGGCTCAGCATTCACATCTAGATCGCTCTCCCCACCCTCTTCATCGTCTTCCACCTCGCAATCCCTCCTCTGCTTCCGCTTCAACAAGGCCCGCCTCAAGCTCAAATCGCCCAGAACCTTCGCCGTTCGCGCCGCCGCCGCTCGGGGAGGAGATTCTGGTAGCGCACAACCCATCTCTCTCTATCTCTCTGTCTGTGACTATATGGTTCTTTGTGTTTTATGCTTGCGTTGGTGTTGTTGCAGTGGTGACTCTGCTTGATTATGGTGCCGGCAACGTCCGTAGCGTCCGGAATGCTATTCGCCACCTCGGCTTCGACATTAAAGATGTAATCTTTCTCGTCTTCTCTGTTTTAGTCTTTTCATTTGATGGAGACTGGGAACTTGCGATTTTTCAAGTAAAGCGCCCGACCCGCCATCGCTTGACGTAATGTGCCGCAATTAAAGTGAAACGCGTCGTGATGGGTGACCAAAGATTTAATCTTTCTCGTTCTCTTCAACCTTTTTTTTCCTGTGTAATGTCGGGCTGCATTCTTAGGATTCTAGTTTGGCTTCTAATTTGAGGATTACTCCACTGCTAAATCTTGGCTTTCGTATTGATATAATCAGTATTCTGAGACTTTCTTATCCTTTGTACATGCATAGGTGCAAACTCCTGAAGATATTTTGGGTGCAAATCGCCTCATCTTCCCGGGCGTAGGGGCATTTGCTTCTGCCATGGATGTGTTGAATAAGAAAGGGTATGCACCTATTTTCGCTTTATCTCCTAATTGTTACACATTGAAGGTTTGAAGGACCACCATTCTTTTTTCGTATTTTGGAGGTGTAGTCCAGGGAGCTTGTGTTCTCTGTGAGAGCATATAAATATTAAAATGCACCATTGCCACTACTGTGATCTATGAGTTTAATCTTTAAAATTGATAAAAAATGGTTCGCAAAATTTCATTTGTATGTTGCAATAGACATAGTAAACTTTGGAAGTTGAAAGACCACTAGCAACATTATCTTGAACTGTGGGCCATTTCAAGTATTCTTTCTGGAGTTCTCTGTCTTGATTATTGCGCGAGAGTCTTCCCAAATTCTAGCTATATGACATAAAATCATGTGACTCAGGTGTTAAGACCAGATAACTTTTTAACATTTGAGAACTTCAATTCCAGGATGGCTGAAGCTCTCTGCACTTATATTATGGAAGATCGCCCCTTCCTAGGCATATGTCTTGGACTGCAACTACTCTATGAGTCAAGTGAGGAGAATGGCCCAGGTCAGAAGATAGTGCTTTTGTTATTTCTGCAACTATGTCGTGGACAATTTTTTTTTTAGACTAATTTGAGTGATTTTGGACTTTAAGATTGAGAGCAGCATGGCTAACACTAGAATACAGTGTCATCCTTGAGTTGCATTGCATAAACCATGATAACTAAGAGCATACCAGCTCATAGTTCAAGGGAGAGGGTAAATGGTGAGGATGAAAATCGAACAGCTCTGGCAAATGTCTCAGAGAAACGAATTGAGTACAGATATGATTATATAACTAGATCTGAAATTTCCTAATTCTAATTTGCATATTATTTTTATGGCATCATCAATGATTTAATCTGTCAATACTCATCTTGATGATGGCTACTTTTACAACAGTCCGTGGTCTTGGAATAATCCCTGGAGTGGTTGGTCGCTTTGATGCATCCAGTGGTTTGAGAGTGCCTCACATTGGCTGGAATGCCTTGAAAGTTAGAGAAGGCTCTGAAATTTTGGATGATATTGGAAATCGCCATGTCTATTTTGTTCACTCCTACCGTGCCCTACCAGTATGCTCCTCTTTATTATCTGATTTTTTAAGGTTTATTGCGTCAGATTGTCTTACTTGTTTCCTTTTCTCTATCTTCTTTTCTATGGTTTTGGTGGGTAGACAAACGACAACATGGATTGGGTTTCCTCTACCTGCAATTATGGCGACAATTTCATAGCCTCTGTAGGGAAGGGAAATGTGCATGCAGTACAATTTCACCCAGAAAAAAGTGGAGGTAAATTGTCATTGGTCTTGAGTTGCTTCACTTCAATCTCTATTTTGTAGTGTCTGTATTTACTATGAGGGAATGTTCTATGTTGCAATCTTTCTCCTAGGAATGTGCAGGAAACTCAATATAAAGATCTTTATCTTTGGTTCATATTCTTGGACTAATTGATGTGCATGGACAGAACTAAATGGCTAATTTGTGAAATTCTCTTACTAAGCTATATAAATGACTTATCCCTCCAGTACTAACTACATCCATCGTGGTAGCTGTATCAGGAAGTAGAAATTCTCCTTAATTTTTCTTATCAAACCTGCATTGACAATTTTAGTTTCCCTGATGCAAGAATATGATATGGTAAGGCAATCTCATGTGGACTTACCCTATTACTTTGATATTGAATATTCAGATGTGGGTCTGACGGTATTGAGAAGATTCTTGTCGCCAAAGTCACATGTAACAAAGGTATATTTGTGCCTATGAAATTTGCTCATCTATTGTGTTGAGCTTATCTATCCAACTATCTAACAACTGAATAATTATGTGAAGACAGAAGCCTACAGAAGGGAATGCCTCGAAGCTTGCAAAAAGGGTAACATTTCTTGACTTGAGGATTTCTGAATTGCTTTGCTTTTCCCTCTTTGAAAACGACCCATGAACTATTCAACTTGCTGTCACCTTAGTTTGTTGCAAATTGTGTGGGTGTTGAGCATTGTATCGCTTTTTGATTGATTCTCTAATCTGGGATTGAGACTTTTTAGTGATGACTTTTTTCAGGTAATTGCTTGTCTTGATGTGAGGGCAAACGACAAGGGAGATCTTGTCGTTACCAAAGGCGACCAATATGATGTGAGAGAGCGCACAGAAGAGAATGAGGTGTGAAAACTAATCAGCTCTCCTTTCTGTTGGTTGAAATACATATCACGAAACATGAGGGGGTAGATTCTTGATTGAAAGATTTTGAGGAGAGATAATATATTAAAGAAAATAAGAACTAAGATGTATTTAGAAGCCCAGTTCACCAAAGAAAGAGTAGTATTCTCTATATTTCTGTGCCTATGTTAAAAGTTACATTACTCCTTCAAATGGGGATATGAACTGCAAGGCAATTTGATGTCCTATATAATAGCCTGGGATTTTAGCAGAAAGTCTCACTTTGCTGAATTATATGTTCATGGTACTTTTGACGGAATTTTATGTGGCAGAAGGATCACAGTTAGCTACTTATAGGCATTCATATTAAATTTTCTTACAGGTGAGGAACCTCGGTAAGCCTGTGGACCTAGCTGGGCAGTATTATAAGGATGGAGCAGATGAAGTATGATTTCTGAACTGAAGATGCATCTTGATGCTTATAGTGCATTGGTTGACTAGTAATTCCATTTGAATATTGGTGGCAGGTCAGTTTTCTGAATATTACTGGTTTCCGCGACTTCCCCCTGGGCGACTTACCGATGCTGCAGGTTCAATTCTTTACGATATGACTCTTGGTTGCAGTATTCATATGGAATGCATGGCAGATTTCTTGTTTTCCCCTCTGATATTGTCACTATCTTCTTTGTTTTCACATGGACTTTAGGTATTGAGATACACATCAGAAAATGTTTTTGTACCACTAACTGTTGGAGGTGGAATTAGAGATTTCACAGACGCAAATGACAGGTAGGCATTTACTTGGAGGTGTTCCAAGAGTAATATACACTTTTTAAATGTGTATTGATAACTTTGCATGAATTCCATATCTTCTGTATTTTGGGCCCCTGATCCGGGCATGTTTCAGTTTTACTGCAGTTACAGAAAATATGACAGTTATATGACATTTCGACAATTTTTCAGGTACTATTCCAGTCTAGAAGTGGCTTCAGAATATTTTAGATCTGGGGCGGATAAGGTTTCTATAGGCAGTGATGCGGTTTATGCTGCTGAAGAATATCTGAGAACCGGAGTATGTGACATTTTCTAAGTTCTTTTACCATGAGCTTTCTTGGTAGATATGTAAGCATGTTTCCTCCTCTGCTGATACTTTGTGGACCACCTTTCATAGGTGAAGAGTGGAAAGAGCAGCTTAGAACAGATATCTAGAGTCTATGGGAATCAGGTAACTTCTTTGCTTAATTACACACGTAGTTATGTGTATTCTCAAAACAGTTTTGTATTTGGCCTTAGTTTGTGTACAAATGCTTGGGATCACTACCATGAATTCCAGGAGATTGTGTTTGTGGTCATAAATTTGTGATTAATACTTTGACAGATAGGCACCCAGTATTGTAACTCAATGGTGCAGCATGATGATCTCAATATGTATGACTCATGAAATTGGAAAGCCTCATGTTGATGGCATTTTTTTAGTGCACTTGCCTTTGAGCTCGTGTTGGGTTTTATTTTACAATTGATTAGTTAACTCCTACCATATTTTTTTATTTATTGGTTAGTTACTGAAGCAGCAGATTGTCATCAAATTACCAACATCTGTTAAAAGACATGCTTAAGAATCTTCTTCTATACTTAAAATGTTTCAATACGATCAAATAGGATGGTCTGATGGTGGATTCTATTGTTGTCTACCACTAAGAGCCTGCCATTTTGTCCCTTGTTCTTGCTAAGGGAGAAAAAAATTTGGCGATTGACAGTTTATCAAGCATTAAAGCATTTGAGCATGGACACATGTATTTGAAGTAATTTTATATCTTATTCTTTTTTGCCAGGCAGTGGTAGTGAGCATAGATCCTCGTAGGATGTACATCAAGAGTCCCGAAGATGTGGAGTTCAGATCTACAAGGGTAACAAATCCAGGTATACACCAACCTTTGTAATGACCTTGTCTATTGCTGACTTTTGAATAGGCAAGTCATTTGGTTGCACGAAACCCCGTCCACTCTATAAGATATTTTGCCTGATAGTTAATTAGGATATCTTGCTCTGTCTTGGAGTAGCCTGGAATCACCCAATAATGGAATTGTGTCTTCATCAACTCTTTCAAGGTTGGCCGAGATTGGATGAACTTTTTATTCCCCTACACAATAAAGAAACATTTTGTGTCAATTGGTTCTCTTTCTGTGCATGTGGCTACCATAGGGCTGCATTTAGAGGGAGTGGGAATGTTCATGCTCTTATTATGTTTGTTGTTACCTCTATATGAATTTCTTGGTACTTCAATGTTGTCTTAGGTCCAAATGGAGAAGAATATGCTTGGTACCAGTGCACGGTAAGCTTTGTTTTTGCTACTTTATTGTCACTTGTTAATATTTAGCTATCTAGTTTGAATCACATTTTTGTGTTTACTTTTGTCATCATATACCGAACTAGAACATTACTTTGAAGATTAAGTGGGAAAATGTTTGCAATTTCAAAATATGCACATTAATGTAAGATGTGATGACCAAAGCAGCACTGGCAAGAAAGTGATCGAAAACAGATGCTATGAAATATGGGTAAGCTTGGAACAGATGTAAATTTGAATTTCTTTGATATATGTGAACATCTTAAATAAGTTAAAACTGGCAAGAAAGTGATCAAAAGCAGATGCTACGAAATATGGGTGAGCTTGGAACAGATGTAAATTTGAATTTATTTTGATATTTGTGAACATCTTAAATAAGTTAAAGGCAAGTATCCTGCCAAGGGTTTGCAATCCTTCGAGTGATGTCTAAAGATGTTTGCTTACTGTTATTCTCTAGATAATTAAATTCTCATTTGCATTATGTGGAAAAAAAATGGCCGCTCATAGGATCAATTGAGCGAGTTTTCATTGTTTTCCTGAAGGTCAATGGCGGACGAGAAGGTCGGCCAATTGGAGCTTACGAGCTTGCAAAGGCTGTTGAAGATTTGGGTGCTGGAGAGATATTGCTTAACTGCATTGACTGTGACGGTGGGAAATCTGTGCTCTATTCCATATGTTATTTAGATCCTTTCAGAAGCTGGACTAATAAGCAGTAGAGGCGTTTCCTTGGTTATCGGTCTTATTCGCGCATTTGTACTTTAAGTCCTTTGTTAGTTTCTCTTGCAACGTTGTTTATTGTGTTGTACTCGTGATACAAATGCCCGATCTGCATCCTTCTCAGGTCAAGGAAAAGGATTCGACGTCGATTTAGTGAAGTTGATTTCCGATGCTGTGAGCATCCCGGTGATAGCAAGTAGCGGTGCGGGCTGTGTGGAGCACTTTACGGAGGTATTTGAGAAGACCAATGCATCGGCTGCGCTTGCTGCGGGGATATTCCACCGGAAGGAGGTAACCTCGTGAAAAATGTTCCCGTTTGTAACCGGATTGAGATGATAGCCTAGAATTTCATGTATATCTCACTTTGATCGTCAGTTTGTCGTGTCTTCACGCTGCTTCGATGTTGTGATTGCAGGTGCCGATTCAGGCTGTGAAGGAGCACTTGCTAAAGGAAGGCATAGAAGTAAGAATCTAGAGGAAGAATTCGCCAATCAGTCGCAGGCAGGCGGCGAGATTTTTGCTGGGGCGGAATCATAGTTGGAGAAAAACCCATCTAGATTATCACTTATCAGTCTTATGTTACATCATTTCCTTGGGATTCTGGCTTGATGTTCAACAGATAAAACATTGTTAGATGAATGGTTGATTGACTGCACTCTTGTGTCATATGCAGCAAAATGGTAATTTTTCTCGTCGCCTTTTGCTTAGCTTATGGCATGAACACTTCAAAACCACTTAAAACTCACTATTACCATTTACGTGATTAATCATCGACCACCGTTGTAATTAGTAGACTCTAATTAGGTTATACATAATCAAATAAATTGGGGCATACACATATAGAAACTACTAAGTTTGTACAAGCGTTTGTTTGTTTGTTTTTTTTTTATTGCTTTTGATATTAATCAATACAATATCTAAAATAAATAGAAAACACCAATTTCGTCGGTTAGATCCTCGTAGTTCGTTTAATTAACCAAATGAACCAGATGGAATTTGTAACCAGCAGATAAGAATGGGCATGGTACAAGTCAAAATAATAATCTTTTATTGGGGACATCGTTTATGCTCGGGGGCCAATGACAATATTTTTAGCTGAAACTTAGGCACGTATTAGTTAGAAATAATGCTATTATTTTTCGGGTAAGTTACAGCTCTGCTAACTAACCAATGAAAAAATAAAATTCTCTAAAAAAATCAGCTCAGAGTTTCGTAAAGAAAGCTGGCTGACAACGAGAGATTCCTCTCGGTTTGGAAGCGATTTAAGCCGCTCAAACCCCAACATAGTTTCAGTCTTTAGTGCTTATATGTAATGTGGAATTAAACGACTATTTCCATCGAAATTCATTTTCATTTTTTACAACGATAAAGCCAATCTTAAGTAGGTAAACTTGAAGCCACATATTGAGAAATTTCTTTCTCTTGTACCTTTGATGTGTGATTATTGAGAAAAGTCTCGGTAAAAATCCTAAATCTATTGCATTTGTATTAATTTAGTTCTAAATATTTTAATCTAGTGACAATTTAATCATAAACCTTTTAACTTAATATCAATTTAGTCGTTCGGCTAATTTTGACTGGATATCATTTACGTGATGTTAGTTGATTAATATAGACAACTTTTAATATTTTTGGAATTGTTTTTTCTTGTTTCTTGTTTCTTTTTTTCTTTTTTTTCTTTATCTTTCCTCTTCTTCTTTTTTTCTTCCTCTTCCTCCAATTGATCGTCGACTTAGCAACCAACCAAAGGCAATTGCCAGTGGGGACCTAGGCTCACCATAGTTGAGTGAGACAGGCCAAAGGTTGGCAAAGTCCCTCACCTCTAGCTAGTTGCCGAGGTCCCCCAATTGGAGGAGGAAGGAAAAATAAAAGGGATAATACCTTGAAAAATCCCAAACTGGTACACTTGTGACAAATTTACCCCAAACTATTTTTTTGACCATGAAAAACCCAAAACTGGTAAACTTGTGACAAATTTACCCCGACTGATTATAAAAAACCCTAAACTGGTACATTTATGACAAATTTACCCCAAACTAATTTATTCGACTGCAAAAAATCCTAAACTGGTAAATTTGTGACAAATATACCCTATGCTAAATTGGATTAATACTACAAAAAATCATTAAAATTGTAAACTATGACAAACGGAACGTAAAATCCTAAATTGGTATACTGGTTAACTGTCACGTGTCATTTAACTTAATAATTTGAGAATATAATTTAATGAAAACTAACATAGGGTAAATTTGTCACAAGTGTACCAGTTTGGGATAAATTTGTTAAAAGTATACCAGTTTGGGGTTTTTGGTGGTCAAAAAAATAGTTTGGGGTAAATTTGTCACAAGTGTACCAGTTTTGGGTTTTTTAGGGTATTATCCCAAAATAAAAAGAAAGAAAAATAAAAGAAAAAGTTCAAAGAATATGAAAATATTATTAAAAGTTATTTATGCCAAGGTTGACCGTGCTATGTTACCCGATCGGCTTCCACATCAACAATATCCTATTAAATTTAGTCGGAATGACTAAACTGAGATTAGGTCAAAATGTCTATGATTAAATTAACATCAATTAAAAGGTTTAAAATTAGAACTTTTCTGACATTTTTTCCTATAATTATCCATATATTATTGCAATTATGATGTCAAAATATCACGAGGGGTATTCCGGATTCCTTCGAGAATCTACTCGACATTCACAATCATCCAGTAAAATCACGACCAATGTAAATTCAAACTCTGCTCATGTAGGCGGCCCAAAGGTATTGGCTTAGAGAGAACAAAGGGATTGAACTCATGACGCCACGACACATGCCAGGGTAGCGTGGTTTATCCAGCTACACTAGCCTCTTGGATTTTGAGGTTATACTATGCTTTCCTAAAATAAAATAAAAACACTATATATACACATGCACACGACCGAGTCCACCAACAAGATTTTATGCATGTTCACAGAGAGAGAGAGAGAGAGAGAGAGAGAGAGAGATTTCTACGAGGCGCATGTCTTGTCCATTAATTTGCTGTGAAAAGCTTATTGGGACAGAAATTAAACGTAAGGTCAATGAGAGACCTAGGCACACTTCTCCCTGGCCAGACTTGCCTTAACATTTTAAGCACTAATAAAGGAAAACATAGAGTAATAATTTGGAAAGATGCATCTTTCTACTTGGTTCTCAATCTTCAAGGGGATCCACCACCATACCCTCCACCGGCACCAGCTCCTCCACCAAACCCTCCGCCAGCACCAGCTCCTCCACCAAGGCCGCCGCCGCCGCCTCCTCCAAACCCTCCACCACCGCCTCCTCCAGCTCCACCACCTATCCCACCGCCAGCACCAGCCCCACCACCTATCCCACCACCAGCACCAGCCCCACCACCGGCTCCCCCACCAGCGCCACCACCTACTCCTTCGCCGCCGCCGCCTCCAAAACCTCCTCCAGCCCCTCCGCCTACACCGCCACCTTTTCCAACCCCCCCACCGGCACCAGCTCCTCCACCAAAGCCAGCTCCCCCGCCTTTACCACCGCCGCCGCCGCCACCCAATCCTCCTCCGCCCCCTCCGCCTAGACCACCGCCTTTTCCAATTCCCCCACCAGCACCAGCTCCTCCACCATAGCCAGCTCCCCCGCCAGCGCCAGCACCACCACCACCACCACCCAATCCTCCTCCACCCCCTCCACCTAGACCGCCGCCTTTTCCAAGTCCCCCACCAGCGCCAGCTCCGCCACCAGCACCGCCGCCAGCACCAGCACCACCACCGCCTCCCAAGCCACCACCCCCTCCACCACCTAGGCCACCGCCGCCATAGCCAGGACCGTGGGAGAAGGTTTTCTCCTCCTCGAAGGACCCCTTCTCACCCAAAAGCACCCTAGAGTAGCCAGAGGCGCAAACTAGAGCACCAAGAAGCACAAGGAGAAGCAACTTGGAAGTGATCATCTTCAATGTGAAGCTGTTTAATCAAATTCTTTGAGAGATCTTGATTTGTTGGGTGAGAAGTGGAGGGACGAGAGAGGGGAGTTATATAGAAGTGAGCACGAGTCTATAGCTTGAGGAGAAGTCTTAAATTTTGGCTCATCTCCTCAACTGAAAACGTGTTGAGGCACTTAAATGCACTCTCCAACCATGTAAATTTGAAAAAGAACAGAAAAGGCCTTCCCGTTTCTTGCATGTCCCTACTAGCTTCTGACATGGAAGACTAAACCTCTGTCTGCATGGACTTTTGCTTCGACGTTGCGTGGTTCCGAGCTGTGTTCATCATCTCAGGATATTCATATCTGTCTCTCAGTCCCGCCCTCCCTCTATTTTAAGGAAGTGGGAAAAAGAAAATTATGAAATCATGACATAATTTTAGACGGTGCCTAATTCTCGATCATCAATGCTGGCGTAGAAGAAATATACTATTAAGTTTTTCCATCCCCAAGAGCAAAACATGTGACCCCTAGATTTGGCGCAGTTAGTTAGAGTATTGGAAGATTTACAATTTAAGGACTTGAAATCACCTATTTGAATCTCACTAATCTTGTGTAAACTACTATAAGGGAGAAATCACCTGTTAAAGGTCCAATCAAGTTCTTAATTTGATTACACTTTTTGAAAATTTTAAGATTCAATTACACTTTTGTAATAAGTTTTAGGATTTAGTTGCAATTTTTGAAAATTTTAAGACTCAATTATAATTTTCTAACAAGATTTAAGACTTAAAATCTCCTATTTGAATCTCACTAATCTTGTGTAAACTACTCTAAGGGAGAAATTACTTGTTAAAGGTCCAATCAAATCATTAATTTAATTACACTTTTTGAAAATTTTAAGATTCAATTGCACTTTTATAATAAGTTTTAGGATTTGGTTGCAATTTTTGAAAGTTTTGAGACTCGATTGTAATTTTCTAACAAGATTCAGGACTTAATTATATTTTTTAAAAGTTCTATAACTCAATTATACTTGTAAATTTTAGGACTTTCACTACATTTATAAAGAAAGTGTAAATCATATATAATGCCACCGGTTTAGTATTTCTGTTGACCGAGTAGTCGCATTTCCTGCAGATTCACGTCTTAAATTCAATCATTAATCCGGGAGAAATAAATGAGATGCTACTATCTGCAGACCCAACATGTGACCGTCGATCTCAATTGTTATAGCTCCACCGATTGCAATTTTCTTTTCTTTTTTTTTCTTTTTTAAGTAATAAAGATTGCTTTGTAAGTCAGAGAAATGGGGCCTATGATAATCTCTTTCTTCAATAGGGAACATTAATATAATTTAACGAGTGATAAAGACGGAATGCTATATTGTACCCCCCCCCCTCTGCTACAGGGAAAGGAAATATAAGATTATATTATTTTATTCGTGTATAACTACAGACTTACAATGCAGATGAGTAGCATAGTATGTCTTATCCAAATAATACAAAAAAAAAAAAAGAGATAAAATTGGTATAGTGAACTTCAGGACCCCTTGGCTTACAGTTACAAGTTGCCTTGACTGATTTTGAATGTATTCGTTTCGTAAAAAATAAATATTTTGAAAAATATTTTTTTTTAAATAATCACTTACAAAAGTTATTTAATATATTTTTTTTCATTACCAACAAAATCTATGTTTATATTGATTTTGGAAAAATATTCTTAAAATCAATGATTTTTGTATGTTTAGTAAAAAATAAATAATTTGAAAAATATTTTTTTTTAAATAATCACTTACAAAAGTTATTTAATAGAATTTTTTTCATTACCAACAAAATCTATGTTTATATTGATTTTGGAAAAATATTCTTAAAACCAATGATTTTCGGAGAAAAGAACACGTCTTGTATGCATAGCGTTGTCCATTTTGGCATACAGTAATTTCTCTCAAGAGTTTTTTTTTTTTTTTGGGTATTAATTATTCGAGAGTTCGAAGCCAAGCGTGGGTTTCATGTTTGATGCCAGCAATGATCCGGCAGCCCTAACAGGGAACTTCATAATGCTAAATTTCAGACACTTCTCTCCAAATTTGTAATTTACTTATACATTCATAAAGTTACTAACAAAATAATGAAACTCACTGACATATTTGAAATCAACCATTGTCTTTCCAAGTGGTTACGGCTAAAAGAGTTGTATTCGACTAAACTGAGACAATATCGTGCGTGGTTGACTAAGGTAAGAAGAAGTTTTAACTCTTGGGTGAACTACTCTTTTAAGTTGCTGTGAAACTCTAAAGGAATTAAAAAAAGAAAGAAAAAAAAAAAAGAAATCGATGCTTCTTTCTAGTAAAGATCCCTTGACTAGATATTCAAGGTAAGTTACATTTGTCACCTAAACAATGTGATAAACAACCCGACAAATTAAGGGGTGTGAAAACACAGACAGTGTAAATCGAAAATCTACACAATTGTCTAATTATTTTCATCTGGAGACAAAGGCTCTTCAGCCGAGGACGCGCTTCCAGGGTTCGGAGGCTTCCGCGAAAATAAAGATGCCTTGCTATATACCCAAAAAAAAGAAAAAAAATGGCAAATGCTTGACGAGATAGATAGGTTATCTTCTGCAGTCTCTTGGTGCCTCGTTACTTCTTCTTTTAATGGTCTGTCCTTGCCACCAACTCGAGCCGGTGCATTAGTACACGCGGTGCAGTACTTGTCTTTGTCGAAGGACGCAGGACCCGATACATAAGAATGTCAAGAAAGAACTCAAATTCAATCCAATCAATATATCCGGTTGGACTACATTTATTTGAACTACAAAGTTAAGAGTGAATTGAGATCATTAACTGTTCTAAATTACATTAATTTTCCAATGTAGGAGTTTTTGAACACCTCTTGCATGTATTTCAACAATCTATCTCTCATATGTAAGCTTTATATTAGATTTGCTCTTTTGTAATCCTGGTTTTGTTCTACATCAACATATCTCAAATCGAAACTCCGCTTTGTTGCCTTGTGATGACCACAATAGCAATGCCCACCCTTGTCCTTGGTGTCTTTATCTAGACTAAACCATGAAAGCTGCCATCAAGACCACGTTGATACACCACAACTCCCGTCTTCACTCCAAGTCTATTTGGTCAAATGAACCACGAAAGCTGCTCGAAAATTGTGTCGATCATGAGATTCTTTCTGAGATATTTATCGAATATTGATATGTATTAGAAGAGGGCCACTAATCAACAATTGGCTCCAATACAGCAAAAGTCAGTACCTTCATCTGGAGATATAATTACGAGGGAGCTTAAGTCCAAGTTCAAGTTTGTCAACATATCCAGATATACACACATTCGCTCAAAGTTTAGACCAATAAGTAAAGGGCTAGTTAATATTAGATTGCTTCACACCATATCAATTTTTTGATGTGAGAACTTTTCTAACACAATTTATACATGCATATCAAGAAGTTGCGTCAACATCATTTTTAAAGCTTCCTCAAGTTTTAGCAGCATCATCTCCACTATTTCATATACCTAGCTCTCTTAACGAAGTGTCCAAAGCATATCTACAAGCCAGGCATCAAAAATTAAATCGACAAACTGAAGGCAATAACAACTAAAATTCACAAACTCTTCACATGCGCATGTAGAGACATATGTTGCTGGCTACCACAGGAAGTTAAAGGAAATGAGATAATCCCATAGGATTTGAGAGTTTGGCCTATGACATCTACTTCATGATATTATTGACCATATAAAAAGGAGTTTTGCTAGCATAATAATCTTTGGATTTTACAGTGAGAATAATAGTTGTTGTGAGTCACAGATTCTTATAAGAGTGGGCCCTATTTTAAATTATAATTATTTGATATTTGGTTTTTTATAGTCCAAAATAAATTGATAATCTCATAATAGATTAAAGATTGTTATACAGTCATTTCTCTATAAAAAAAAATAAAAAAAAAAAGAAAAAGAAAAGGAACAGATAAACTCCATCAAGAAAGTTTGCCCTAAGTGCATGCATTGATTTGAGAGGCTTACTCAAGAACACCTTCCTCCAAATACCCCGCAAAAAGACATGCATTTGGAAAATGATTAATACCCTAAAAAATCTTAAACCGGTACACACACGACAAATTTACTCAAAATTAATTGTTTTACCATCAAAACCCGTAAACCGGTACACATTTAATAATTTACCCTAAACTGGTACATTTGTGATAAATTTAATGTATGTTAATTTTCGTTAAATTTTATTATTAAATTACTAAATTGAATAACATGTGACAGTTAACTGGTATACCAATTTACAATTTTACTCTCCGTTTGTCACAATTATACAATTTTTGTGATTTTTTGTAGTATTAATCTAATTTAACGAAGGGTATATTTGTTACAAATATACCAGTTTAGAGTTTTTGGCTATTGAATAAATTAGTTTTGGGTAAATTTATTACAAGTATACTAGTTTATAGTTTTTTATAATCAGTTGAGGTAAATTTATCACAGGTATACCAATTTGGAGTATTTTATGGTTAAAAAATTTAGTTTTTTTGGGCAAATTTATCACATGTGTACTAGTTTAGAATTTTTCAGGATATTAACCATTTGGAAAACCTCAAGCATAAATTGAGAACTGCATGCTCCACCTTAGTACCATCAAGTTCGAATATCAAAACTCTTGTGGCCTACTTGATGATGCTCCAGTTAGAATAATCCTTGACTATCACCTGCCAAAGATCATGGACTTTCTACCCAATGCTCCCTTGACGATTGGATGTTACATAATCTTTACACTCATAAACAGATTTGAGAACTTAATATTATAATATTCTAATCGATTCTCTATATCTCTTGGGATCGTGCATTATCCTCCTTATTTGATCGTAATTGACTATAATTAATATTGTAATATTTTTTTGCTATATATAGTCATCATGTAAAGCTAGGTTCAAGTACTCTTCATTATTGAAATATATACAAACTCTTCATTATTGTAATCTTATTTCCATGGCTGTTGTAGCAACACCAGCCATACCAGCCTTGTTTCACGCACTGTTCCGCCGCTCATCTTGAAAAACAAATTGGACCCGCTGCCCTTGAATGAACCAGATCCCGAAATCTTGCTGCAAACGGGGGTTAAACTCTATCGCGCGTCGCCGTGCACCACCACGTCTCGAATTCACCGAAGCCCTTTCCCCTATAAGTGCTTTTCCAATGTCTTTCGTTGGTTATTTTCATAAACAAACACCATCATCAGGTTCACACTCCTTCGACGAGTCCGACCAACCAAATGCCGACGTCGTAAACTGCATTTATATACACCCGCATGCGCCGCCCGCACCTTCCGTGCCTGTACCTTCTGCTCATGAGATTTACTAACCCACGTGCTGCTCACGTGACCGCTTGCTGACGTCACTTACAAGCTCATATCAGGACTACTCTCACGTCATCCTGACGTGATCATCCTGTAGTTTTTTTTTTTTTTTTTAAATTGTTCGAATCATACCTCTAGGTTCAGAAGCGATTAATGTCGCTCAAATCCCAAGATAATTATTAGTCTTTAGTACGTATATTTTACATGGAATTCAGTGACTATTTCCATCGAGACTCAGTTTCATTTTTATTTTTTTTTACAACGAGAAAGCCGAAATTTGGAGCCACGGAATGTCCAATAGTTGTATCGATTGGATAATACCCCAACAAACTATTGTTTCTTTCTCTTGTATGTACAATGCATGATAAATTGCGCCTTATGATGCCCAACGAGACGAGGGATGCTCGAGCTTCGCTTGATAATCTCCTCGAGATGTATGAACACCCACCAGCAAGGTCACGATTACGAACTCCGCCGGTGCATGCGACCCACGAGGAGTTGGCGTAGCATGCAGCAAACGGAGAGGATAGAACTAGTGATGTGACGACACATGTCTGAGCCCATCTGCCCACGCGTTGGTTTGAATTGGAACGACGTGGCAAAGAGAAGAGAGAGCAGACATGGACCTACCACTAGACAGATGTCAAAGCGTGAATCGTTCAGAGCACAAATGTTGGTTACTTTGAGGGTATGCAACATTTTCTTGTCGCTTAAAATATTGCATATCCTAAAATTCAAACTTGCGTCAATTTCAATCGATATGAGCTAGAAGATCTAGTATCCTATGATATAAGATTTGCAAGTTAATATGCGACTTTATGATGACATTGCTATGCATTTAACACCGAAAACCATATGCTCATGGAGATGGTCAGGTTGCCGCAATATGGGGCTCCGAATTCCTCAAGTTGATTAGGATGAGCATTGCAAACCAACTCTGATTAGTAGTTTCAATTGATTTTCCCTTTAATTATGGAAAATGAAAACATAAAAATTTGAATGCCAAGCAACGTAGGAATCTGACTATTATACCCCATTTCTTCAAAATTTTCACAGCATTCATGTCCCTGCAACAGCAAACCAATGCAATGATTTTGTATAATGCCTCCTTCCCAATACCCTTTTGATGAGACTTCGATTTTGTTTCTCCACGGTTCATCTGGATCAGATTAAGAAGCCATGGGTGGACCATAAATTTTAGATAGTTACTAAGCATATTCTTTTATTCAGAAATTGTTCTCGGGAATAGAATCAGAAAAAATCATTTTTGATCAAAAATTATTTTCCGGAACAAAATTGTTACTAAACATGTTCTCAATAGTTCGAAAGTATTTAGTCAATAAAGAGAAAAGTATCAATGAGACGGAGGCAGCCAATCATCATTTATGAAAGCTTACCATTTGTGTCGATTTCAAGTTGATTGCATCGTATTATGTCATGTTCAAATTAGTATTCAAGTGTCTCAACAAATTCATGTCGTATTAGAGCCGTGTCTCTGTGTTGTATCAGAAATTAATCCCTAATATGTAAAGATTTGTATTCATGTTAATTCCTGCAGTACGTTGTAATGGCAACCCGCACACGTGAGGCCGGACGACATGCCGCCTCGGCCAGTTCGAGTCCCGCAAGATGCAAACATAACTATGCACCGAACGCTACCAGTAAGCAGATTTTTCGCTGACCGTTAGGCCATTTATGGTACGAAGGCCGTGGATTATTTCTGTATGAGTGAGATGGCAAGCTTTCAAGGAAAAGAAATAAGATATGTTTTTGCTTGATTATACTGCTTAACTTGTCTCTTCCCTAACAATGAATTTTTTTCATTAGCAGATAATTCGTTTTATTTTAGATCAAATTCATGACTCAAGTGGTTCTGGAACAGCACACTGATGATGTCCGCAAATGGAAAAAAAGTGTCTTTCATTAAATGGAAAAAGAAAGTCGACCATGTTCCTGAATTGGAACAAAGTCAATCTGGTTGAACGGAGGAAAGAAAGGAAATTAGAATTGATGGGTAACCACCGCATTGATGCACAGCAGCCCTCTGTTTTGACGATATAGTAAGAAGCCTCCATGTTCACCGCCAGCATGAGCTTGATAATCTCTCTGAGAAAAAACCCGACTTACATACATGTAAGAAAGCAGAGCCTCTTTTTCTCTCCAGCTTCTTCCTACCGCTTTGTCACGCTGGCGCACGGCAAAAAGAAAATGGCGGCGGGAGAGCGAAAGCACGGAAACCTCGACGAAGGAGAAACAGAAGCAGGCGCGGTTCTCCATGTGGACGTCCTCGAGATCACGCTCTCGTACGTGCCCCTCGTTGATCTCGTTTCCGCCTCGCGCCTCCCGCTCCTGGAGGCATGCCGGCTTCTTCTCCCTCCGCCGGCGCAGGCTGTGGCTCCTAGTCTACTACCAGAGCATCTGGCCGCCACACACACCTATGACTCCCGTGTTTGGATGGACCTGGAAGCCGGACCCGGCGGCCAAAGCGCAACGACAGCAACGACCCTAATCATTGCACTCGACACTAGTCTACAGGTCTGCCCGGGAAGCTCTCCTTCTCGTCCGACCTTCTTCACCTGACGTGGCGCCATGCGAGCCCCTCTGCATGGCAGGTCATGGTCGTCGCTCTTATCGGCAGCCGCCTTATCGTCACGGTGGCTTCCGTGACTTTGAGGACGACTCCTTGCCAACACGACACGCAGGCCCGCACGTAGAGCGCATACGACTCCATGCCCGCCCAGCTCAGGGACTCCTCCGCATCCTCCAGCAACAATCGGAGAATGTACGTCATGGAGACTCTAACTGGCGCAACGCAGTTAGAGTCTCCGGCTGTCGGTGGCGACGGAGATCCACAAGGATGCGGAGGAGTCTTGAGCAGGGTGGGCATGGAGTTGTACACGCTCCACGTGCAGGCCCGCATGTCGTAGACCTCAACGGACAGGGAGTCATTCTCGAAGTTGCAGAAGCCACTTGCGACGACAAGACGGCGGCTACCGACGAGAGCAATGATCGGGTTGACCCGCCACGCGGAGGGGCTCGCGTGACACCATGTCAAGTGGAGAGGGTCGGACAAGAAGGAGAACCGCACGGGAGAGACCCCGTAGAGCAGCGCCGAGTGCAACGAATTGAGGGGCCGTCGCCGTCATTGTGCTCCGCCCACTAGACCTGGCCTCTAGGTCCATCCAAACGTGGGAGCAGGGGTCGTAGGCGTGCACGGAGACGGTGTGCGGCGGCCGAGGGTCGGACTGTAGCTGGCCCATTCTCCAATGCCCTCGCGGGGTTCTCAAAGTAGTTTCCGGTCACACTGTAGCAACAAAAACAGACGTAAGAAAGTCAAACGCATGTCTCTGTGCACATATGGGCGCTCCTTCTGGGAGTCACACCAGAGGCTATTAAGAAAAGTGTCTTACGTAAACTACATTGCAGCTGAAGTAAAGAGGGCCACCGATTTTTCAATAAAAGGAGAGCGTGTTTGTGAAGAGAAAACAGCTCCGAGAATTCTTGTTTCCCAACAGTACTCTATGAACTTAAATAAACAAACAAATAATAGTCCAACAGCCTTATATCAACCAACCAATGCCATATGCGCTGGAAGATCATATTCTTGGTAAGTCCACCGTCCAGGTTTGCCTTCCGAATCAACAATCTTTTTAGCATAAAAATCCAATCAAAAGAACTAGTGAGAAGGCTTTTGGCTCGAATCAGCTTTTAAGTTAACATCAAACTGCAGAGTCAATATTATTCCTTAAAGTAAACTTTGAAAGCTTGACAATAAAGAGCAGGATTAGAAATAGGAATGCTTTGCTCAGGATGAGTCATAAGCTTCGCCAAAACTTTTTTACATAATATATGAAGCCAAAAAGAAGTTTCCGCAGGAATATTACATGCACTAATTTATCAGGAAGAAGCTGCTCATTGGTACATATCATGCTCTCTCCAGAAACGATACAGCACATTTTTTGGCAAAAGGAACATAATCACCAATTCCAATATTAGTATTTTCATGTGCTATTCAGAATCAAAATGGGCAGGCATTCTCCTATATGACAGAATGTCTATCCCCCCTCCTTAACAAGACACTTTAATTGAATCATAGCCTAACTATTTCCCATTTCATAGATGGATATCTAGGGACTCAAGTCTATATAAAATTGACTGTACATAATTGTAATTTGTACCAGACATATTTTACTTGACTAATTATCAAAATTGAATCTAACAAGAAGATACCTGGTAAGTCCAGCTAACTTGGTGTGGAAGTCATTAAAGTTACAGAAGGATTCTCATCACTAAGGAACTGGTGAAGTTCCTTCTCTGCACACTGATGAAGCCTTTCCAATCCAGACTCTGCCTCACCTGGTAAAGAAACCATTTCATGTAAGTAAATAGGAAAACAAGAAGGATATGCATGGCCATTGTCTATCCACAATCCTACTCTCCAATACAAACCCTGCAAATACTAAAAAATTGTTTCTTAGCATGGTCAAGTTCTGGTATATAATAACCATATGCATATGTCCACTTGAGCACTCGCCTACACTCAACTATCTGCAAACATCAAAGGAGCCTAATTTAGTTTCACAGAAGCAGGTCAGGATAATAAATTAAAAACACTCCATCAAATTTTAACCTATATAACAGCTGTATTTACATTCCAAACTGAAAATCACATAAATCACATTTAAGTTGAATTAAGTGTGACGATTGTTTAGAGGGACTTGGACTAAAATCGACCACAACAAGCAATGACCCGTGGCAAAGTGTGATGATTTCAGACGCAATTTTTTCTTTATGTAGTCTATTCAAGGGAATATGGGCAAATACAATATCAACTACTTGAGGCACAAAACAGAGTTAAGTATTTTCGAAAACATCACAAGAAATCATTGTAATTCCATGTGTTACACACCAAACTTAGAAACCAGATTACGAATATCACTCTGATTCCCTACTTTTCATCCCATTATATCCTGACAACCAAACAAGGACTCGGGAAATTCTACAGTTTCTACAGGTCCAAAAGTGTATAGTCGATTCCGGTTTTTCAACATCATCCATTTTCTTCCCTTCTTTATTTAATTCTTTTAAAACACAAAACAAAATTTATTTCCTCAATAATCCTTCCTTCAGCCCTTTTTCGTCCTCAATTACATAATTGAGAAGTAAATCGAAGGAACTTATCTAGACAGCAACATCACAAATGGCAATAAACTTAGGTCATCAAGGAACCATAAGGGTTTTTGATGAGGTTTCCTTAACAACTGAAACCAGCAATAGAACCTTTGAGATAATTTGACAACAGAGAAAGGGTACGGGAAAGCGAATACTAGACTTGTTAAACCCAGAAAGCCAGGGAGAGATTCACTACTTACAGATTGATTGCTCGCCCATCGTTCATAATAATGAGTATATCGCTCCAATGAGTTTTTCGCCATCTCTCTTCTTCTCTCAGCCTCATCATACTACAAAAAGGTATTTTCACATGACCAAAACCAACAATGTTAGTTCCACGGTGTTCACACAACTTTGCCCAAGAAAAGCCAAAGTATTTCAATTCCTACCGCTCCCTCTTGCTTAGCGGCCTCATAATGATTGCAGGCATAGAAACCACCAGTTCTCTTAAATGAAAATGCTCCATTTAGAAGAAAATAACGTTATCATCAGAACTCAAATTTACAAGGAGGTGTACAAGTCATATGCATACACCCTTGGTTTTTCTCTGTTGGCCGCTTACACTTTGGACAAGGCTTTCAATTGGCTAGAATCCTGCATATCATTTCATATCTGTTAGGAAAGCCAAGCAACAACCGCATATTTGCACATAATGGCATTTCTGGACACTCGAATCACTATTTTATTTAAGACTTCCTCAAACTTTTGCATCCAAATTAAGAAAATGTGGCAATTATTGGAGGGAGCACGACTGTCCAAATTCATTCTTAAAGGCAAACCTGAGGTAGGATTCCCAACATTTCACGTGAAATAAAGAGTCATATTCTTCCGTACATTCTGTAAAACCTCAGCTCTATCCTGTCATCCCACTTTAACAAAACATATTGCCACAACAAATCATGAAAGATACAAACAACCGGCACTAGGTTGATCAAACTTTAGCATGTCCCGTCACAACATTCTCCACAAGGTCAATTTTATTTCTATAAAAGAGCTTCAATTCCATTCACACAGGTTGTCAACATGGCACCAACAAGTTCACAAAAAACAAACTCTCAAAACATATATTTTCAGCATAAATCCCCAGCCTGCTCTGATAAACTGGGTATGACCCAAAAGGCAGACAAAATAATAGAGATGAGCCCGATAAAACCGTCCAGAAACAGGATAAAAAGACTCCAATAGAAAAGGTGACATCAAAACAATAGTGTTAATTTTGACAGCACCATATCAGTCATTAAAGTATTCTAGAAAACCCATCCCAGTCAGATCTGTTGAAGCGCCTCCTACCACTACTAGCTCAATCAAAGCTTCGAAATGTAGCAGAGTGATTGGACTCCATTTCCATCGGTCCCATCCACCACCCTCCACAGAAAAAAGACCTTTATCTTATAAATTTTCATATTGATAGACATTTGTTGAGGTCAGAAGGATGATGAATGTAGAATTTTAAGATCAAGCACAAATATAGACACTTAAACAAAGTCTACCTGGTATCTCCAAGAAATTTCCCACCCCCCCTGCCCCCCCCAACAAAAAAAATAAAAATCAACTGGAAAACTATATAGGGAAAATAACACTAGTCACTTTCCACGCAAGCATTGACTTGTTATATAATCCATACAGATGGTTCTTCCTGCCTGTTGGTAGTTCTATATCTGTATAGGACCAAATGGGAGTAATATACATGCATAAATAAATCAAAAGGAGAATTGCAGTGGCTAAACTTAGTATTTTTCCTAAAATAAGAAAAAAGAAATGACACATTTAGAATTGTTCAAACTTCAAACCAACATGGGTGACATCATTATCCTTCGACAAATCATCCAATTTAGCATTATTGGAACTCCTCCTGTCGCGACCTACCCTCGGGGGAGAAAGTCTAAAGGACAGGCCTAAGGCCCATGATTAGGCGTGGGCTCTCCCAAGCCCATACCCCGCGTGACGTTGGGATATTCTTAAGGAATTTTGCACAAAAAGAGTCGCCACTAGCCTATTGGGATCGGCTAGAAACCAAGTGAGGCATCGGGAACTTGATTACACTAATGGGTCAATTAGTTCATTTTCGGTACCTAATCTTGTTCATTTTAAAAGAAAAGATTTTTGTCAAGCGGTTTGGATTGATTTTACCCATTAACATGTGAGGTGATCATACGGATGCACAATTATTAAAATAACAATTAACCAAGGAAAGCGATTAAATAAATTGCATGAAAGAGCAAAAATTTAACATCAAAGAAAAAATAAATACTAATCCTAACTAGATTAAAGAAAAGCCAAAATCAACATATCAATATTGTGCATTCAAAAGGCATTTGTCCTAAGGACAATTGAAACCTTAAGATAAAAGCCCTAAAGGCCTAATCAAACTTAGATATAATTCCGAAGATAAAGCCCTAAAGGCGTAATCAAACTCAGATATAATTCCGAATTAAAAGGTTTCCTATTTTTAGGAGAAAATTACTCCAAAGATTAATTTCAACCTTTTCGAGGAAATTTATTTATTTTTTTTAGAATTTTCTTTTTTTAAAAAAAGATTTTCGAATTTTCCAGAAAAAACTGGATTTTTGTAATTTTTTTATTTTTAATTTTTTTTTGAAAAAGTCGAATTTTTTAATATTTTCTGGGTTTTTTAAATTTCGGAATTTTTTGAATTTTTATTATTTTTAGAAATATTTGGTTTTTTCTTTTTTGAATTTAGATATTTTTAATATATTTTTAATATTTAATATTACTATATTCGAGAAAACAGGTTCAAACCGGATAAACCCGATCAAACCGAACTTAACTCTAAAAAGACAAAACCTATTTAAAAAAAAAAAAAACTTTTTTGCTTTTTAAAAAAAATTAATAATATTTTTAATTAAAAATTTTAATTATTTTTTTTGTCTTTTCCCTGTTTTGTCTTTTCCACTGCACTTCCACTTTCGACGACTCCTCTGTACAAGCCAACATTTGCTTTCCCTTTCTCTTCTTTTTTTACTTTTTGCTGCACTTTTACTTCTCTTGCTCTTTTGTTTTTTCTTTTATATTTTCTTCCCTTTGGTCTTCTCCTCGGCGTGCTTTCTTCTTCGTGCATCTTCTTCTCCCCCGACGCCACCACCCGAACCCCTTCTTCGCCGGCAACCAAATCTTCACCGAAGCAGCAAGACCCAACACACCATCTCCCAAAAACGTCGTCACCGACACCATCCGCCAGTCGTACTGGCGTCAGCCACCGCCGGCCGCCTACTCCGGCGACCATTAATCCGAACATTGAAACGATGAAAACTCTCGCTCTCTCGATGATACACAATTATTTCGCGAAAGCCACTCCAAAAAGCAATGAGCATTCAAAGAGAAAACATGATTCAACGGGCATGAACGCAAACACGGATCGATCCCCATTTAAAACGTGAACTGGCTTCCGGTCCTTTGCGGGACATTTTCACAAGCACTCGGTGTACGCTATTGACGCAGGGGATTTTCGAATTGATACGGACAGGAGCACAAATCTAAACCCCTAACGACGCATCTAGAACAACTATCAGCAGGGAGGACCGGCTTCGACCGAAGCTCGCGCGAACTAGTCGGCACGAGCTCCGGCCCGACGCCTCCCGAGAAACAAGGGGCACACGGTCGAAACAAAAGCCTACCTGGTTCGAGAGGAGGACTGCGGCGAATGGCAACTGACGAACGGACCTCCGGCGACGACCAAATACTCTCTCGAGCTTGCACTCTCTCGCCAGGTCGCTCTCTCCCCAGCTCGCTCTTCGGTACTCTCTGTTCTCTCTCGACCCCAAAATAAAACAGCCCAGAACCCCCTAGCAAATGAGCGAGACCCTCACTTTTAAGGGTGACCAGCAGGCGCACATGGCCTCTGCCACTGCCAGCTTGCTGGCTAGACCGATCCCGACCCGCGGATCACGCCGCCATCTGCCCCTCGCGATCTCCTGCTCCTCTCTGTCTCCGCTGCTGTTTCTGCTTTTTTGCAGGTTTGAGCTCGAGGGAGAGAGAAGACAGATGGGATGGGCCGCGAAGGAGGAAAAGATGCCGGGCTGGGCCTAGGCCCATGGGAGGGGAAAAGAAGAGGAAGGAAGGAGGCGGGCCGGGCCATGGCCAGATCCGGCCCAACCCGACCTCTAGGCGCTTTTTTATGTTTTGTTTTGTTTTTTTCTTTACTTTTTTTTTGTTGTTTTGTTGTTTGTTTTTCTTTTTCTTTTTCTCTTTTATTTTCCTTTCTTTTTCTTTTTTTTGCACTAGTTCCTAATCTTGTACACGATTAAATCCTAAATGAAATGACGAAATTTATGTGTCAACATCTGTACCAGTTCATGTTTTCAAATTCAACACTGTTCTTCATGATTCACTGTCACTGTGCCACAATCTAGTGGACGGTGAGCTTCCTCTGTACATTGCAGCAGATCAAATCAAAAGGATCTCAACACACTACTTGCTACGTATTGATACAAGAAATTTCCAAAAAGAAGCTTACATTCCACCAAAAGTTGAAAGAGCATTGGCAGGAAACATCATAACCTTCACTGCCAGCAATATATTCTACAGCGTATTCACAACCAGGGACAAGACACCACTTAGTCTGGCAGTAGCAAATTGAGGTAAAGGAAGTTATATTTCATTTAACAGGCACCCAGTAGTGCAAAGTCATTATCACACTTTAATAAAAAAAAAATTCAAACAAAGAAAAAGAATACGGTTGCACATACACCTTTCTATTGTTTTCAATGTACAGGCAAAGAAGATATTGAGAATACTTTTTCTTATCTTCTTTAGGCACTAATATATTTATCATGTCTTGACCAACGGCAGCACCACAAGATGGATCAGGACATCTCAATGTTAAACATCCAGGACCATCATTTATTGATGTGCTTATGTAACCTATCACAATGCTCGCATTCATTAAATGACAGCAAAGACGCAGGAGCAAAAGCATGTAAATTTCTAAGGTGCACAGTTAATCCAAAGAAATACTTCCAAGAGAGTCATATCTATCAGCTGAAGACAAACACACGGAGATGATGTTTGGTAATAGTCACACATATTTTTGTTGGGGGTACTTCTTTTCACCAAAATGATAGAGCTAGGACTGCTTCAAAATACAATAGCCAAGAAGCAAATCTCCAAGATCAGCTACAGAGTGGGATTGGCAAAACACTCTCACATTTCACACATTTTCATTTTGCTCTACAGTCTACAGGAACTCAAAGCCCCTGCAGGCCGCAGCTTTTCCAAGAAGCAACCCTCGGCAAGATATGACCAAGGGATAATAAAACAAATTCTAGCTGTCATCTTGCAAACATACACATCCGAAAAACAAAATTAACATTAGCTGAGGCCTGCTGGTTAGAGACTTACTATGAACATGTATGCAGCATCTTAAATTGATGATCATATCTCAAAGACCCAGATGGAAAGAAAAGATAACATCATTTTGGATAGCAACGGAAAAATCTATTAAATGATTAAAGTTGTTCATAAAAAACAGCTCTAACACATTAGTTCTTGAGGAAGAAACCCTTCCGTAATCACATGCCCCAAAATCTCATAGTACTTCAAAAGGCAAAAGACCCAATATTCAACCATAGATTACAATAAACAACGAAAGAACCAAGATATGTTAACAGTCTTTCTTTAGATAACTAGCTATAGATAGTGAAGATTGTGAAGACATTGCATATAACAACCCAAAGATCGGGATGACAAGAGCGGGAAATCAGACAAAACCTTAGTACCGTTAAAATTCAAGTAAATAATCGAAAGAGTCTAGGCAATGCTAAATATAGAGGCAAATAATTGAGCGACATCTCAAATATATGCTGCCATCCTTAGACTGGTGAGATCAGCATTTGTAAAATGTTCGCTTACATAAGAACAACATTGCAGCAAACGATGCACTTGACGGCAGCATCAAGTCATGAATCACCAGAACTAAGCAGAGTCCTTGTCTTACCTTTTGCTTATTGCCGTCAAGTCGACCAAACGATGCATGACCGGCCTTCCATCGGGGCAGTTCCAAGGAGACTTGAGATCTGCCAAGTGCTCAAGTATCTGCACGAAACAATGGTCGGACAGCAACCAAATTAAATCACTGTCATCAATGGTTCGCCTAAGCTTTCTCGTGTTGCTGCGCTTAGAATCAGAAGCAATAAACCAGCCAACTTTTGGTCACGGATGTAGGCCAAGCTTTCTCCCCCAAAACAAAGATTGCGAACATAAAAACCCGGGAAATAAAATCGAACCTGACATGTGGTCGCAGATTTAGGGCTTCTCCAAGGACGGAGAGAGGCGAGCGAAATCGACTGTCAGGAGAGAGTGCGATTTAGGAAGAAGAAGTGCGCCGAGAGAATGGAGAGGGAGCGACGGTCGTAGGAGGAATCGCTAAATCGGAAGGAGCGTCGGAGGAGGAAGAGAGAGCAAAGATGAGAGAGAATGCCCTACCCGTCCGCCCGCACGTTGGTTTGAATTGGAACGGCGCGGGAGAAAAGAGAAGAGAGAGCAGAGGTAGAGCTGCTGTTGATAGGTGTCGAAGCGTGAATGGTTTATAGCACAAATGACGTGTTCCTACGAGGATATGCAATATTTTCTCCCACCACCCTAAGCTTTTGCGTGTGGGGGTATTTCTACTTATGTCCGAGGCTGCCAGTTCACGCATGTTCCCGGTCAAGGGTGCGACCCTAATGCTTACCAAGGAATAATCATTTTTATTAATATTATTAATACCAATCGACAGTTTCTATTAATTCATCCCCGGGCGGGGGGCGAACGGATATTTCCAAAATAGGTTTTTTTTCTTCTTCTTTTTCAAGTCATGCGTGGAGATTAGATATTTCCAAAATAGTTTTTTTTTTTTTGAGAGTCATGCATAAAAACGAAATGGTTCCAAAATAGAACTTAAGACTTAAAAATCGAACCAATAAAAATATGTTTGATTATAATCCAAACTATATGGGTAGCTTCTAGATTTCAAAAATTAAAAAATTTATTTCGAATGGTGGATTTCAAGTTTTAAGTTGGTTCCATGACTTAGAACTTGAAATAAGATTTTGTGTTTTTTGGTCTATGTATTCCATAGCGTTTGATGATTAATCATTTTATGACGAAAAATTTTTATTTTGTTGATATTTTATATTTTTTATATATTTAAATATAAGTTATAATCAATAAATTAAGATATAAATTGTGGTTATTAAAGGTGGTAATTTCAAACCGCTCACCTTAATAAATGCAAGATTTCCTTTTCTTTTCTTTTTTAATATGTATTAGTAGCTTTTAGGAATTAGACTTTGTACACCAATCGATGCATTTTCGTCAATCAATTTGACCTTGAAGAATCATCTGGAAAGATCTCTTTGGGGACACGTGTCCTCCCGTGGTGAACTCTTCTCCACTAACTCCCCCTTTTTTTTTTTATCCTTCATGGGGAGGGTGGTGGGTAGGGGTGTGCAATCGGACCGCGTATACCCCAATTCCTAGATCGGCCCACTTAGAAAATAGGATCGGAAATCGGTTCCCGTTGAAACCGATTGGGGAACCGGTTCTCAAAATTCGAAACCGGTTTAAACCGGTTCAGGAACAGGTTCTAAGTGATTATCCACTCGTAAACCAGTTCCTGAATCGATTTTGGAACCGATTCCTAGATCGATTTTGTAAGTACAGGTCCAAAACTCTTTTTTTTTTCCTCCCAATTTCTATTCTTATTTCCATAATCACATAATATTTTTCCTCTTAGCTCTCTCGATCATTCATCCTCCTCACTTGCTTCCCTCCCTCACTGGCTTCCTCTCGCACCGTCTGATGGATGGACGGTGTTCGTCGTCGTCAAATTCTTATATATCACATGGATTGACTTGCCTAATTTCTCTTTTATAGGAGGAGTTATGCTTGCATAAATTAGTAGCTTCATATAATAATTGTGGGAATAAGACTACTATTAGACCCACGTTTGTTGATAATTCTTTGCGTTATGATTTTATTTATGATAGTTAACCATGTGGATCCTTAATTTTTCGTTTAGTCAAAAGGTTCATGTATTTATTTATTTCCAATGCTTAATGTTTTAATATAAATTATGAGGATTACGCTATTTTATCGCATATTAATATAAAATTCGAAGTCGTATAGAATATCGGAAGATTGTAAAACAAGTTTTAGTGGAAACAGAGTTGACCCTGAAATCGAATCAGAAAAACAGAGTGGGTTGGGTACAGGATCCAATACACACAAAGTTGGATATAAAGTCTAGAAAAGGGAAATCGGTTATAACATGGTTGGGTATAGGATCTAGGTCTAGACCTTACCCACCCTAGACCCCATCACCCCTAGTGGTGGGTGGTGGTTTGTCATTTATTTCGTGTCTTGTACTTTAAAGATAGTTATAATATGTCTTTAGTTCATGTTCTCGATGCATACTTTACAATTTACATGACGTAGCATTTACTTTAATTGGAGAAATTAATAAACCATGATCCGTAATGTCATAATTCTTCATATACTTATTAAATTACAAGATTACCACTGAGGATTTATGATGAATTTCACATTTATGATGGAGGAAAACTCATATGCTATTATAATAAAGAAACAATTTGATAATTCTCTTCAGAAAGTGACGTGAGGTGATAAGATACAATGCAAGATAAGAGCACAATATTAACTGGACTCGCAACAAACATGTTTCATTGGTACAATAATTGCTCTATGTATAAAAAAGAGTACGATCACTGGACTTAAATATTTCTTAATACAATAGATATAGGCAATAATTTTCACACAAAAAATGTGCATTTTATTGATTTGATGTGAGAATTTTTTATTTCGAAATTAAGTTAAAATTATCACAAATTTGCTCGAAACTTTCGATAAACTGTTTGGCATTTGGAATATACCCATGAAATTCGACACGCTTGATTTGAAACGTAAAATCAGTAACTAAAACTAATCAATCGTGATTCCTTCCTTCTTTTTTTTAACAATTAAAAGTAGACTTAGCTGAAACTGCCAAACCCCGTGGAATATTCTCATTCCGCGCCTGTAATTTATGCTCATGAGATCTACGCACCCATATACCGCTCACGTGACCGCTTGCTGACGTCACTTACGACCTCATCTTAGGCCTACTCTGATGTCATCCTGACGTGATCGTTCCTCTAGTGGTTGTTTTTTTTTTTTTTTTGGTTCGAATCATTCCTCTAGGTTCAGAAGCGATCAATGTCGCTCAAATCCCAAGATAATTATTAGTCTTTAGTACGTAAATTTTACATGGAATTCAGTGACTATTTCCATCAAAACTCAGTTTCATTTTACTTTTTTTAACAATGAGAAAACCGAAACTTGGAGCCACAAAATGTCTCAATAGTTGTGTCGATCGGATTATACCACAACAAACTATGATTCTTGCTCTTGTATGTACAATGCATGATAAATTGCGCCTTATGATGCCAAAACGAGACGAGGGATGCTCGACCTTCGCTCGATAATCTCCTCGAGATGTATGAACACCCACCAGCAAGGTCACGATTACGAACTCCACCAGTGCGTGCGACCCACGAGGAGTTGGCGTAGCATGCAGCAAACGGAGAGGATGGAACTCGTGATGCGACGAGACATGTCCGAGCCCGTTGCTTTTACATCCTCACCTCGCGGGGCTATGTTTTACTTTCCTAACAAAAAGGGAAGAAGAAAGATACTAGATATATCCGCCAACACCAACTGAGAGAGAGAGAGAGAGAGAGAGAGAGATGCATAGACAAAACATGCCACTACTACGAAATGCATGTCTTGTACATTAATCTGCTGGAAAAAGCTTATTTAAACACAAAAACCAAACTTTAGGTGCAAAAGAGACCAAGCACACTTCTCTCTGGCCGCACTTGCCTTAACATTTCAAGCGCTTCTAAAGTAAGATTTCAAGACACGTCCTTAAATTTGGTTCTCACTCTTCAAGGGTATCCACCACCACCACCACCACCACCACCATACCCTCCACCAGCACCAGCACCAGCTCCTCCACCAAACCCTCCTCCCGCTCCAGCTCTGCCACCAAGCATGCCACCGCCGTCTCCTCCAGCTCCACCACCCATCCCGCCGCCAGCACCAGCCCCACCACCATACCCACCACCGGCTCCCCCACCATAACCACCACCTACTTCTCCACTGCCGCCACCTCCATAACCTCCGCCGTAACTTCCCCCTGGACTGCCACCGCCTCCATAACCTCCGCCATCACCTCCCCCTAGACCGCCACCACCTCCAAGTCCACCACCAGCATCAGCTCCCCCGCCAGCACCAGCACCGTCTCTGCCACCTCCACCACCCAGGCCGCCACCGTATCCAGGACGGGGGAAGAAGTTTTTCTCCTCCTCAAAGGACCCCTTCTCACCCAATAGCACCCTAGAGTAGGCAGAGGAGCAAACTAGAGCACCGAGAAGCCCAAGAAGAAGCAACTTGGAAGCGATCATCTTCAATGTGAAGCTGTGTAATCATATTATTTGAGAGAACTCTTGATTTGTTTTGTGAGAAGTAGAGGGACGAGAGAGGGGTTTATATAGGAGCGAGCATGAGTCTAAAGATTGAGGAGGGTTCTTAAATTTGGCCCCTCTACTCATCTGAAAACCACGTCGAGGCACTTAAATGCCCACTCCAACTGTGTGCCTTTGGAAAGGAAGAAAAGAAGAGGCCTTCATCTTGCGTTCATGTGCCCGCTAGCTTCTGACAGTGAAGACTACAGCTCAATTTGCATGGACTTGTGCTTCCACGTTGCATTGATTCGAGCTGTGTTCATCTGCATCTTTAGGGTTTTCGCCTCGCTCCGCCTACTTTATTTCAAGGCAGCGAGATAAAGAAAATTATGAACAACGTTACTTAATTTTTTCGTACCAGAACTTATCTAAGGGAGTAAATTTCTTGAGACCGACATTTACCCACCTAAAGTTTGCTTGTCTTTTCTATATCAAAAAATTGCACAAGTTCCTATAACAACCAAAGTTCAAGGCCTTTGAGAATTCAAAAAATACGTTTTAGATAGTGTCTATTTCTCGATCAAAAGTGGTGTAGAATAAATTTAGTGGACAGTTTTTTCATGTCAAATGTACACTGAAATTAAATCATATAACTCACAGATTTGGCATAGTTCAATTGGCATTAAAAAATTTCTGATTTAAAAACTTCTGATTACTCATTTCGAATCTCATCAATTGCGTGCAAACTACTTTAGAATGAGAGTCACGTTACACAAGGTAAAGATTTCGATTTAACTTGCTCATGGGATTTACAAAGTATTTCATGAATCTTCAAGGAGCTATGTGCCCACTACCCTAAACCCACAATTAAAGGTAAACAGTAAATCACACGCAATTCCCCTATTGGTGACATAATAAAATTGCTAGCTACAAGCAAAACAAAACTGTTCAATTGAGTTCTTCGGTGCAAGTTTATTGCTTTCGTGACACCCTTTATTTTGAACGCAATTGTGTCAACTTGTAGGCCTCGCCCGTCGTTTAACTAAGGGGATGAGTAGGTGGCATTTTTATACCACGAACTACTGCGTTCTAGTTGTTCTAAGGATCAAACATCATTGTCCTAAGCTAGAATTTATTGAGATGTCTTTTAAACCTTCCAAGAATTACAGAGAATCCCGCGTGAGTTCATGAATAGAAAGCATAAAAAAAAAAAAAAACCGTTCGTGAATAATTTCTTCAGTATTGACAAGTTTGCGAAAGATTGTTAGACAGCAAAAAATATTTTCTGATATAAATATTTAGTAAACCCTATTACAATAAAATATCCCGCTAGCTTGGTAGCTGGTTCGCCAGACATGAAGATTGTAAAGAGTTTATAAAAGTGACAAATTGCAAATAATAAATACGATTTTAGGTTTCGTTTGTTTCGTGAAAAACAAATGATTTAAGAAATATTTTCTTAAAAATGATAAGTTATATCGCTTGAAAGAACTAGCCAATGGAAAATCTTTTCATTATCAATAGCAATTTATGTTCAAACATTTTCATGAATAATAAATATATTTTTCATTCGTTAAAAAATATAAGTGATCATTTTTTGGTATAAATTTAAATTATTTATCTTTCGTGAAATAAATAAAGTCCTTAAATTTTAGAGGTTATATTTGGCTTCATAAGCCAAGCAACCTAATACGAGGGCTCAATCAGACATTGCAAGCATACGATAAAGGCAAAATGTGGTAGCGTTTCCTGCAGATTCACGTCTAAAATCCATTAGTTATTGGATAAATCAGGGACAAATAAATTAGATACCACTATTTGCAGACCCAAAACGTGTCCATCAATTGTTTTAGCTCCACAAATTGCAATTTTCCTTTCTTTATCTGTTTAAAGTAATATATATCGCTTTGAAAGTGAAAGAAATATGGCCTTACCATTATCTTTTTCTTCAATTGGGAACGTCTTTCTAATTTAAGGACTGACAAAGACGGAGCACTGTATTCTACCACCCCCATTACTACAGGGCTGCAAATAGAAGCTAGTGGAGATATGATCATATTAATTAATGTTCGTGCACAACTAAAACTATACAAGTAAACAAAGTGTACATTATTAAAAAATACCAAAAACAAATGTATCGCGAACTTTAGGATAACCGAGTCTCCCCTAGACGTAGGAGGCGTATTGGTTGATTTTGGATGCACACCGTCTCCGTGCGCACCTACGACCCCGCTCCCACGTCTGGATGGACCTGGAGGCCGGGCCCAACAGGCGGAGCGCAACGACGGTGACAGCTCCCCTCTAGTAGTCGCACTCAGACCCTCCTTCTCATCCGACCCTCTCCACCTGACATGGCGCCATGCGAGCCCTCTCCGCATGGCGGGTCAACCCGGTCGTCAGCAGTTGCCTTGTCATCGGGGGTGGCTTCTGTGACTTCGAGGACAACTCCTGTCCGTCGAGGTCTACGACACGCGGGCCCACATGTGGAGCGCGTATAACTCCATGCTCGCCCCGCTAAGGGACTCCTCTGCATCCTTGTGGCTCTCTGTCGGCTGGAGGATGTACACTCTGACTGGCACGACGCACGCGTTTGATCCGGACATGCGGGCGTGGCTTGAGCCGTACAAGCTGCGTTCAGACCGCGACGTTTTCTACTTCGTCACCAAGTTCGCTGGCGACCGCCTCATCATGGTGGGGTCCTGGATAATTTGGAGGACGTGAAGGGCGTGAAAGTGTGGGGATCAATGGTAGTCGGGCCGGACGAGCTCAAAGAAATCTGCACCATGCTGAAGGGGCTAGTGAAGGAATTGCAAGACGAAAATTACTACGTTTCGTCCATCGACATGTGCTCGAGTAAAGATTTTCTGTACGTGTACAGCTACTCGCCTAATTTCATGTACAAGTACAAAAAATCTCTACTCGAGCACATACCGATAGACGAAATATAATAATTCTCATTTTACAATTCCTTCACCAGCCCCTCCGGCATGGCGCAGATCTCTTTGAGCTCGTCCGCCCCGACCACCATCGATCCCCACAGTTTCACACCCTTCACGACCTCCAAATTGCCCAGGACCCCACCACGACGAGGCAGTCGCCGGCAAAACTGATGATGGAGTAGAAAATGTTGCCGTCTGGACGCAGTTTGTATGGCCCAAGCCACGCTTGCTGTACTCATCCAAACAGAGCACCTGAAAAGTTTGAGTTTCAGCATACTTGGGCATGATGGGGTAAGTGAACTCAAGAACGGATAATGGGTAGTCCATGACACTTCGGCACTAAATATTCCTGGTAAAATAACACATTCGCAGCCTCAAGGACAATGGTACGCCTCCACAATAAAGATGCAACATTTTCAGATAGTAATTTTATCATGGAAGTGCAATTTATTATGAAATTATGTAAATCTCTTTCAACAGTCAAACATACCATAAGAAGATTCCCAATGTTCTCCTCTGAGTTGGTCCATGGTTGAACTGCCAATGGTCTCTTTATATCTCTTTCAAGATATCAAAATCAGCTCCTTTACTACAAAATGACAGCATGAAGCAAATTCAAGTGCAAGGAAATATAAACCAGATCCTCACTTCTAAACGTTTCAGTAGAAATAAATCCCTCATTCTGTAGGCCAGTTCAGTTTACTTGTCTCATCCTATAAATAAGTCACAGAAATTCATAGCAAAATACATCACTTATGATGTTAGATTATGTAAAGGATACCATTGTAGAAACATTCTAGAAATGCGATTTAGATTAATTGGAGAAAGCTCTACCTGATACAGGCCTGATTTGAAAAATTGCTGGGAGCAGATAGGAAGTTTTCAACTTAGCATAGCAATGTTCTGCGGGAGTACCCGATACATTTTCTTCAGAGCAAATATCTAGGGTTATTTTAAGAGAGCTTATGATAAGTATTTATATTTCTTTCCCTCCAAATTTTTGCTTTCCCGCTAAAAGAAAATAATTATTGTGAACTTAGAATTAAAAGAACATTTTTAAAAACACCATATGACAATATTTACACGTTTTTTAAGGTTTTAAGAAAGGAGTAAAGCAAAAAGGGGAGAGAATGTCACCCCAAACACACCTAAGATTTACATAACACAGAATGCCCCCAAAAGTCATTTATCTGACCGACATAACGAAGTGAGAACTAAGTTAAAGCAAAGCTTACTTTGACATAAATTGGTAGATGACTAATGTAGGTATACCAAGAATGTGTCAAAATAGGTGCACTAAATTATGTGACATGAATTAAATTGGTGATGACAGGAGTAGATTCAAATCACAAGATGGTGACTTATTCATATATCCAATGTTAACATCATTTAGTATGATGGTAATTGTATAACTTTAGTATATCTAGAATTATTCTTGACAACAATGGAACACCAGTAAATTTTCTAGAAAGGATCGGGCGCTATTTCCTTTCTACTGAATTTAAGGTACATGATAAAAACAGAGCATAGGAATTTAAAAGCTTGTCTTAGCTACCATAGAATCCTAGTTAAAACAACAATATCACACAATCAATGAATCAATGGAATGAAACTGGTTTTAACAGTAATCGCTATAAAAAAGGTACCTTTGAACAACTCAAGGTTCTGCATAGTGGCATGATCGAGATTAACAATTGAAGGCAACCCCTTGCTTGCAGCGGCCAATTCCATCAGCTCCAGCTATTCATCCTCCATAAGCTCCATGGATTCCTTGGCAATTCTACGAGCAGTGGCCTTCTCCACTGCAGCTTTTCGTCTCTCTGCTTCTTTTTCTCGATGAAGCTCTTCTTTTTGTCTTTTTTTCTCTGCCTTCCAAACAAAAAACCAGAGAAGTTGGTAAAGAAAAAAGAAGAAATGCTGCTTACCAATCAAATAAAGCAAAAGAAACTAACTAGTGAAAATACAATATCAAGCTCAAATACTTACCTTAATAGATTCTTTCTGTAAATACTTCTCCCGTTGCTCTGATTCTCGCCTTTTCTCAAGTAGCAATCTCTCCTCCTCTCTCTGCTGTTCACGCATCAACCTTTCTTCTTCCTTCCTTCTTTCACAATCAAATCTTTCCATCTCTTTCCTCATTCGTTCCTCAGCCTGCAATAGAAAAATACAGGATATCAATACATGCCAAAGTTTTCTCCACAAAGCTCACATATCCTTAAGTGATAAATGAAAACCTTTCTCCTCAAAATATTTTCTTTCTCTAGTGCTTTGCGAATTCGGTTTTCATTACTTCAACTTCCCTAGCGATCTGGGCTTCTTCAGTCTGCAACAAAATGACATTTTTGGTCACCCTAAAGCTATATCAAAAAGTGATGACAATACTCTACTCTCAGAAGCATCAGAATTACCTTGCGTTTTCTCTTGACATGCAGGTCAGAAGTATCATGCAAAATTGTCCTGTCAAGCAGGGTAGAAGAATCTTCTTGACCAATAAATGGATGGCTTCCTTGGTGAGCATCCATTTGAATGTTAACAAAAGACTCTCTCGGCTGAAGGGAATGATCATCTCTCAGAGGGAATAAAACACTGTTTCGCTCTCTATCTTCTTGCAAGACACGGCATACTCGCAATCGGTGACCTCAAACACCATCAACACTAGGCAGCTTCTCACTTCCATGAATAGATGACACTCTGGTAGTTGGCCCATCCACCGGGACATCAAGATAGTGAGTTTGGGCAATCCGTCCAGGGGTATGGTTTCTCGCGGGCTGGTCATGCAGCAACTGATACTCATGGTGGAGAAGTCTTGAAGCAGCCTGGATAATCACAAATAACACAAATATTGGCAATCCACATATGACTTCCAAAATTGAATGTTAACAAGCAAAACTATCATCAGAATTTTATTAGCTTCTTCTAAGAGCAGTAAAAGTTCTTAAAATTAAAAAAGACAATTCCAGTTTTCATACAGAAAGACAAGAAGAACAAACTTGTAAGAGTATCGAGAAAGGACATGTAGGGTGTAAGTATATAGGCAACTACCTACATCAACCTCTCAAAAGAAAATTGGCATGAAAAGGTAAGTTTGAATTGAGAATTACATCCCCTCCAATTTTCAACAAAGTATTAGTACCAAACAGTTCTTGATAATTGCACTAAAAGGGACTGAAACTATTCAATATTTTTTCCAAGCAGAACACTCATGTTATCATAAAAATATTTGTGACAACATTTCACAAACATATTCTTAATTCACAAGCACGAAGAAGTATGATCCTTGTAAACTTCCATTAACCCATGCAAGTGTAATCACAACAGAATATTTGCAATAGTTAACCACAAAACAAGGGGGAAAAAACATCACACAGGCAGAGCAGCAGGTAATACAAAATACACAGTAAAAGCCAACCAAGAGCACTAGGACTCATTTTATAGAGATATTGATGCATAAGTACCTTTCCTCTAAGTAAAGTATGCACCTGTCTCAGCTAGCCTAGATTCATTTCATGGAACTAACATTTATCATAATGAGTACCTTAGAGTCTTAATGGATTATAGCCCTATAACAGTCAGCACAACTCTTCAAAAAGATTGAAACCTTTCGAAGATGACTACATCAAGGAAATAGCAGCAAATAACAAATTAAACGTCACACAATCTCCATATGACAAGTAATGACCAACAGACTAGAAGGGTTCCTCTTTCTGTACAAAATTGCATATGTGTGGCTTTTCTTCTGCAGCCGTTTTGTACAGGGGCAGTACCCCCTTGGTACCTTCTTAATGGAATTTTCTTTATTGTTCAAACAACAACAACAACAACAAAGACATCTCAACAGGGAAAAGAAGCCACTGACTTTATTTGACATGGCATCCCGTCGAACATACACTTTGCCATCATAAGGATTCACGGGTCCTTTCTGCTCTTATCTGCAACTACACAAATAACATGTTAAAGTCAGATAAGCGATGGAGTAAACATGAAATTAGAACTAAGAAGAGGAACTCAGATAGATAGATGTGGCTGTCCAAATAAAATACCCCAAAGTTTGCACTCATATCCCGTTCTATCCATGGAAGTGCCAGTACTTACTATAATGATCTTGATCCATTTAGCACTTGCTATATTACCCAAGCAAAAAAAGCATATGACTTCTCAGAAAAACCAGAAAGAGTGGTGTTTTTACATGAAAAGACAAGATTCTCAAGATCAAATAGCTGATCTTTACTAACCCATTACAAATAACGTAGGGCACCTTCACATTATACATGAGATCTTACTAGTATACGACAGTAAAACAGGAGCTCCTCTCTCCACATCAGTAAGCAATAATACTGTCAGAACACACACGGACGAAGGCGGAGATCGCGAGAGGGAGGCGGAGGGGCGTTGGCGTCGGCGTCGGCGTCAGGGGCGAAGGCGGAGGCAGAAGCATCAGCGGCGAAGGCGGAGGCGGAGGAGCGTTGGCGTCGGAGTCGGGGGCGACGGAGGGGTGGAGGGGCGTCGGCGTCGTGCGGAGGAGCGTCGGCAGCGTCGGTGTCAGGGTGGGGGAGATGGAAGCAACCAGCGGAGGGGGAAGAGCATATGGAAGCACACCTGCGATTTTTGTTCTCCCCGCAAGGAGAACGGGGAGAGAGAGGACGAGTCGACACGGTCTACAGGGTCTGCAGAGGAGAGAGAGCAGAGCGTCAGTGTGCAGAGCAGTGGACCAGTCTACTGCATAGATGAAACATGCCATTACTACGAAATACATGTCTTGTACATTAATCTGCTGGAAAAAGCTTATTGAAACATGAAAACTAAACTTTAGATGCAAAAGAGACCAAGGCACACTTCTCTCTGGCCGCACTTGCCTTAACATTTCAAGCACTTCTAAAGTAAGATTTCAAGACACGTCCTTAAATTTGGTTCTCACTCTTCAAGGGTATCCACCACCACCACCACCACCACCATACCCTCCACCAGCACCAGCACCAGCACCAGCTCCTCCACCAAACCCTCCTCCCGCTCCAGCTCTACCACCAAGCATGCCACCGCCGCCTCCTCCAGCTCCACCACCTATCCCACCGCCAGCACCAGCCCCACCACCATATCCACCACCGGCTCCCCCACCATAACCACCACCTACTTCTCCACTGCCGCCACCTCCATAACCTCCGCCGTAACCTCCCCCTGGACTGCCACCGCCTCCATAACCTCCGCCATCACCTCCCCCTAGACCGCCACCACCTCCAAGTCCACCACCAGCATCAGCTCCCCCGCCAGCACCAGCACCGTCACTGCCACCTCCACCACCTAGGCCCGCACCGTATCCAGGACGGGGGAAGAAGTTTTTCTCCTCCTCAAAGGACCCCTTCTCGCCCAAAAGCACCCTAGAGTAGGCAGAGGAGCAAACTAGAGCACCGAGAAGCCCAAGAAGAAGCAACTTGGAAGCGATCATCTTCAATGTGAAGCTGCGTATTCATATTCTTTGAGAGATCTTTTGTTTTGTTTGGTGAGAAGTAGAGGGACGAGAGAGGGGTTTATAAAGGAGCGAGCATGAGTCTAAAGATTGAGGAGGGTTCTTAAATTTGGCCCATCTACTCATCTGAAAACCACGTTGAGGCACTTAAATGCCCACTCCAACCGTGTGCCTTTTTTTTTTTTTTTTTACCAGTCCTACTCTATGCCTACTCTATACCTACTCTATACTCACTCACACTCCAACTGCATACCTTTGGAAATGAAGAAAAGAAGAGGCCTTCATCTTGCGTTCATGTGCCCGCTAGCTTCTCACAGTGAAGACTCCAGCTCAATTTGAATGGACTCATGCTTCCACGTTGCATTGATTCGAGCTGTGTTCATAAGCATCTTTAGAATTTTCACCTCGCTCTGCCTAATTTATTTCAAGGCAGCGAGATAAAGAAAATTATGAACCGTTACTTAATTTTTTCGTACCAGAACTTATCTAAGGGAGTAAATTTCTTGAGTCCGACATTTACCTACCTAAAGTTTGCTTGTCTTTTCTATATCAAAAAATTGCGCAAGTTCCTATAACAACCGAAGTTCAAGGCCCTTTGAGAATTCAAAAAACACGTTTTAGATAGTGTCTATTTCTCAATCAAAAGTGGTGTAGAATAAATTTAGTGAACAGTCTTTTCATGTCAAATGTACACTAAAATTAAATCATATAACTCATAGATTTGGCATAGTTCAACTGGTATTAAGAAATTTTTGATTTAAAAACTTCTGATCACTCATTTCGAATCTCATCAATTGCGTACAAATTACTTTAAGTGAGAGTCACGTTACACAAGGTAAAGATCTCGATTTAACTTGTTCATCAAAGTATTTCATGAATCTTCAAGGAGCTATGTGCCCATTACCCATAACCCACAATTAAAGGTAAACAGTAAACCACACGCAATTCCCCTCTTGATGACATAATAAAATTGCTAGCTACAAGCAAAACAAAACTGTTCAATTGAGGTCTTCGGTGCAAGTTTATTGCTTTCGTGACACCCTTTATTTTGAACGCAATTGTGTCGGCTTGTAGGCCTGTACGCGCCCGTCGTTTAACTAAGGGGATGAGTAGGTGGCATTTTTATACCACGAACTACTGCGTTTTACTTGTTCTAAGGATCAAACATCATTGTCCTAAGCTAGAATTTATTGAGATGTCTTTTAAACCTTCCAAGAATTACAGAGAATCCCGCGTGAGTTCATGAATAGAAAGCATAAAATAAAATAAAAAGCCGTTCGTGAATAATTTCTTCAGTATTGGCAAGTTCGCGAAAGATTGTTAAATGACAAAAAATATTGTCTAATATAAAGATTTAATAAACCCTGGTACAATGAAATATCCCGCTAGCTTGGTAGCTGGTTCGCCAGACATGAAGATTATAACGAGTTTATAAAAGTGACAAATTGAAAATAATAAATATGATAAGTTATATCGCTTGAAAGAACTAGCCAATGGAAAATCTTTTCATTATCAATAGCAATTTATGTCCAAACATTTTCATGAATAATAAATATATTTTCATTCATTCATTAAAAAATATAAGTGATCATTTTTAGGAAAAAATTTAAATTATTTATTTTTCATAAAATAAATAAAGTCCTTAAATTTTAGAGGTCATATTTGGCTTCATAAGCCAAGCAACCTAATACGAGGGCTCAATCAAACATTGCAAGCATAGGATATAGGCCAAATGTAGTAGCGTTTCCTGCATATTCACGTTAAATTCCACTAATTATTGGATTAATCAGGGAGAAATAAATCAGATACCACTATTTGCAGACCCAAAACGTGTCCATCAATTGTTTTAGCTCCATAAATTGCAATTTTCCTTCTTATTTTTTTATCTGTTTATATATATATATCGCTTTGAAAGTGAAAGAAATATGGCCTTACCATCATCTTTTTCTTCAATTGGGAACATATTTCTAATTTAAGGACTGATAGAGACGGAGCTCTGTATTCTACCACCCCCATTACTACAGGGCTGCAAATAGAAGCTAGTAAAGATATGATCATATTAATTAATGTTCGTGCACAACTAAAAGTAGACAAGTAAACATAGTGTACATTATTTAAAAAATACCAAAAACAAATGTATCGTGAACTTTAGGACAACCAAGTCTCCCCCTAGACGTATAAGTAGGACTGTAGGAGGCGTAGTGGTTGATTTTGGATGCACTTGCTTTGCGAGAAATGATGATTTGGGATAATTTTTTTCATAAATTGATTATTTTGCCACTTAGAAAAGTCATTTGATAGAAAATCTTTTCATTATCAACAAAAATCTATGCCGATATTCATATTTATAAATAATACAAACGATTAATTTTTTAAAAAATATTTTCTAAATCATTGATTTTTTTCGAGAAATAAAGATATCTTTTCGAGGCTTTTAACAGAGTAACACTAGTTGGAGTGGGAAACACAGAAAATGTGAAGCAAAATTTTATACAGAGAGTGAATGAAAATTTTCCTTTTTGTGAACTGCGAGAAGCTTTCTAGCAGAGTGAGTACTGTTTGTCCTTTCAACCATGAACACAGGCCAGAAATAATGACAATAATTTTCCTCCTCCTCGCCTCTAGTCCCATGCACCAGGCTTGTTCCGAAACTTCATAAAAAGCCTGCAATGTCTATATAATCTTATCGTACTCCATTTTAGTTATTTTGATAAACTTCTTTTGGGTATCATTTGATTCAAGAGTTCAAAACAAAAAATGTGTTTCATGTTTGCTATTATAGTCCGGCAGTGATTACACAGAACTTATCGTGTTAAATTAAGATAAATTCTATAAATTTAAAATTTACTAATACATTCAGGAAGTTGCTAATAAAATGATAAAACTCACTAACGTGTTTGATATCATACCATTATCTACAAGAAACATCTACGTGATTTCAATTCAGAGATTTGTACTTTGCTAAATTGATACATTATGGTAGACGGTTCAACAAGGGCAAGAGAAAATTTTCAACTCTTAGGTGAACTGCCCTGTTAAATTACAGTGAATGAAAAGAATCGATGCTTCTGTCTAATGAAGATCCCTTAACTAGACATTCCAGAAAATTTACGTTTATCATCTAAATGATATAATAAACAACCCCGTGAATTAAGGGGGGTAAAAACACGAAAGGTGTAGATAGTATGTCTGCACATATGTCCAATCGTTTTTCATCTGGACGATGGCTTATCCAGAAAAACCTGTTCTCTTATCGAAAACGTCTCGCTTTGAACATTCTCCATGAAGGCTTTTCAGCCAGGGTCTGGGGAAAATAAAGATGGCTTGCCATCGAAGAAACTCGCAGACGATTGGGAAGACGGGTTATCTTCTGCATTCTTCTGGTTCTTCATTTCTTGTTCTTTCGACGGTCCATCCTCGCCGCCGACGATGAGACCCAGTCTCCTGAACCGGCGCTGTAATTCACCCGGTGTGGTGCTTGTATCTTTCCGGGTGGCTGCATCATTTTTCTAATCTTCCTCGGGGTTGAGCAGCAACGTCTCCACTGTTTCGGACACCTAAGGAAGGAGATAAGCTCGCGGGCACATCCGTACGCCAGGTATCAAAAACTGAATGGACTACTCGGGACATTGACGACTCAAATTCACAGAATGTTCCCATGCGCATGCTACACATTTAGACGAAGCTCCGAGTGAACCCAAAATCTGTCATGGACTCAGATCTACCAAGTGATAAGAATGTCACCGAGATGCAATCATTAGCCGCTTTGCCGAACTATTGTTTCTTTCTTTCATACATATGATGTATGATAATAAGTACATTGTTTCGATTACGATGCCAAAACAAGACGATGGTACCCGAACTTTGCTCAATAATTTTCTCAAGGTCCATGAACACCTTACATGGTCATAACTAATGTAACTTCGGGCTCCAACCATGCAAGTGGCTCATAAGGGGTGATCGAACTCGTGATGTAACCATATACGTTTGAACCCGTTGCTTATCGAACTATGTCAACCCCTTGGGCTGTGACACTATATTTTACCATTCTAACAAATTTATGCATGAGAGAGAGAGAGAGATCTGCATAAACAAAACATATGATTACTACGAAATGCACGTCTTTTACATTGATTTGCTGGAAAAAGCTTATTGAGACATAAATATCAAACTTTAGATGCAAAAGAGACCCAAACACACTTCTTTCTGGCCGCACGTGCCTTAACATTTTAAGCATTAGACAAGGCAAACATAGAGTAATCGTTTGGAAGGACACATCTTTATATTGGGTTCTCAATCTTCAAGGGAACCCACCACCATACCCTCCACCAGCACCAGCTCCTCCGCCAAACCCTTTTCCAGCTCCGCCACCAAGCCCGCCACCGCCGCCTCCACCGAACCCTCCACCACCACCTCCTCCAGCTCCACCACCTATCCCACCGCCAGCACCAACCCCACCGCCATATCCACCACCGGCTCCCCCACCATAACCACCACCTAATCCTCCACCACCGCCGCCTCCATAACCTCCTCCACCACCTCCCCCTAGACCGCCTCCGCCTCCAAGTCCCCCACCTGCACCAGCTCCTCCACCATAGCCAGCTCCCCCGCCTGCACCAGCACCGCCACCCAATCCTCCTCCTCCACCGCCTCCAAAGCCACCACCCCCTCCACCACCCAGGCCGCCACCGTATCTGGGATGGCCGAAGAAGGTTTTCTCCTCTTCAAAGGACGCCTTCTCACCCGAAAGCACCCTAGCGTAGGCAGAGGTGCAAACTAGAGCACCTAGCAGCGCAAGAAGAAGCAATTTAGAAGTAATCATCTTCAATGCGAAACTTCTTTGAGAGATCTTGATTTGTTTGGTGAGAGGTAGAGGGAAGAGAGAGGGGTTTATATAGGAGTAAGCATGAGTCTAAAGATGGAGGAGGTTCTTAAATTTGGCCCATCTTCTCATCCGAAAACCGTGTCGACCCACTTAAATGCGCTCTCCAACTGTGTAACTCTGAAAAAGAAGAAGAGTAAAGGCCTTCCATCTTTCGTGCATCCGCCCACTAGCTTCTGACATGGAAGACTATTGCTCAATTTGCATGGACTTTTGCTTCGACGTTGCATGGATTTGAGCTGTATTCATCTCCATCTTTAGAGTTTCACCCCCCCCCCCCTCTTTTATTTCAAATGCAGCGAGATAACGAAAATTATTAAATGATAAGCCGTGGCAAATCTCATGGATCCGAGATTTACCTACATAAAGTTTGTTTATCTTTTTCATTAGAAAATAATTGTAAATTCCCAGAACAACCAAAGTTCGAGGCTATATGAAAATTCAGACTGTCTAATTCTCAATCATCAGTGCTGGTCTAGAATGAATTTACTATAAAGTCTTTTCATGGAAAATTCACATTAAGAATAAATTTATAAAAACCTCAAGTTTGACGTTGTTTATGATACTAGAACATTCCTGTTCGGGAGCTTGAAATTATCATTTCAATGCTGCTTGCGAAGTAGTCAAAGTTAGTAGTTATGTGCCTGTATCTCTGAACTGAAAAAAAAAAATGTCGGTCGTATATAATTGCCTCTCGATGACATGATATGATTGCTAGCTACAAGCAAAAAGGTGATCTATATAAAAACGAGATAAATGATACCCAGTAAGATTATCTTTGAAGCAACTTTACTGCTCTGACAATCACATGACATCCTTGATTCCATGTTGGTGGTCAGGGAGCATGTTATAATATCTCAATCAAGACAGCTAGTTGAAATTATTCATGTTCTTGAAACTCTTCTACGTATAAAAGTAATTGAACGCTACTCCATGTAGCAAGCTTGATTGGTAGCTAAGAGGCCTCTAAGGGCCGTTTAAATAAGGGGATGAAAAAGGAATTTTAGGTGGCTTTATCACGTCACGACAGGCTAATAATATACTGAAAATTACTTGGTCTAAGGATCAGATATTAATTGTCCTAAGCCGGAAGTTGGGGAGATGTCCTTTGGGGCTCCCAATTCAATGTGTCTATTACTTTAGAAGAGACATTCAATATTTCCTCTTATTGTACAAGCAAGATTTAAAGAGAACTTCCCACACGATTTCATCAATGAACAGGATAAAAAAAGCCTTTTGGGATTACTTTCTAAATCATCGGCTAGTCTGCAAAAGATTTTCTGATATAGAGATTTAATGATCCCTAGGATAATAAAATACCCCTCCAGTCTCATAGCCAGTTTGCAAAACATGAAGACTATATAACACGTTTAGAAAGAAATCTCATTTATGGATAAAAAAAATTGCAGATTAATATAATTTCAGCTCCCGGAGGGCTCAATCAAACATTGCAAACGCAGGATATAAAGTATTGTCGTTGACCAAGTAGTCGCATTCCTGCAGATTCACGTCTAAAATTAATTAATTAATTGATTGATTGATTGATTCGGAGCATTGACCTCAGTTGTTTGGGCTCCACAGATTGCAATTTCCCTTTTATTTTTTTTGTTCAATGTAATGAATATTGCTTTGTAAGTCAAAGAAATGGGCCCTTTAATTACTTTAATTTAAGGAGTGATGGAGACGGATTGCTGTATTCGACAAACCCCATTAATAAAACGGGGCTACAAGTACAGGTTAGTAGAGATAGGACCATATTTATTAATGTTCATGCACAACTACAGTCATTAGAAAATGGATGAGTCAGCAAAGTATACATTATCCAAATAATACAAAATATGATAAACATGGTATAGTGAAATTCAGGATCACTATAAATCTCTCCCTTTATACAATAAGTAGTTTTTTCAAGGATACAAGTGATTGTTCTTTCGAAAATTTGCTGTTCTGAGAAATTTTCCTTCGAGGATCTTTAAGAAATTGGGTGTATTTAGTCTCAAACCCATATTGCACTTAATAACTGGCAGATTGTACCAAATTGAGACAATTTTGCACATTCAAAATTTTCTGATACGCTTGTAAAATCACTAACAAAATTATAGAACTCACCAACGTATTTGAAATTTTACCACCATCAGCAAAAAATTACTTCTGACATGAATTCAACTGAGTGCTTCGTTCTCGACTAAACCAAGACAATATCGTACGCATTTCAACAAGCCAACGAAGAGTTTTAATTGTCATGCTAACTGCTCATTTAAATTGCAGTGAAACTCTCAAGGAATAAAAAAAAAATTGATGCTTCCTTATAATGAAGATCCCTTGGCTAGATATTCAAGATAATTTACATTTATCAACCAAACGATGTAATAAACAGCCCCATAAATTAAGGGGTGTGAAAACACAAAAAAGGTGTATACAGAATATCTACACAATTGTCCAGTCATTTTCAACGGGACATGAAGGCTTTTCAGCCGAGGATGCGCTACTGGGCTTCGGAGGCTTCCGCAAAAATAAAGATGACTTGCTATCAAAGAAATTGGCAAATGATTGACGAGCCGGGTTATCTTCTGCATTCTTCTGGTTCTTTGTTTCTTGCTCTTTTGTTTGTCTGTCCTTGCCACCGAAGATGAGACTCAGTCTCTTGAACCGGCGCCTTGGTTCACCTGGTGTGGCGCTTGTATCTTCCGGAGGCTGCACCATTTTTAAAGCTTCCTCGGGTTTGAGCAGCATCATCTCCATTGTTTCATATACCTAAGGAATAAAATAGGCTCGTGAGTGGTTGGGCTCTCCAACAAAGTGTCCAACACAACGCCTATCCATACCCCAGGTAGCAAAAATTAGATCGACAACTAAAGGCATTGCCGACTGATATTCATTAACTGCTCACATGCGCATGCGCATGCAGAAACATATGCAGTGAGCTACCTATAAAAGTGAAGGAAATGAGATGATCTCATAGGATTTGAAAAGCTTGGCCTACATACCCTAACATCTGATATCTAGCTCAGATGACCATACGACAAGGCTAGATAGACTCATTCGAGAAATATGCCTTGAATACATGCATTGGTTTGAGAGGCTCACTCAAGAAGACATGCCTCCAAATCCTCCCCAGCAAAGACACGAGTTAGGAAAAACTCAATTAGAGATCGAGAAATGTACGCTCCATCTTAGGATCATCAAGTCAGAATATATAGATGCTCCAGTAATCTACAAACCAATTTCAGCAATAGCATGATACCATCAGAATAGTCCTTGACTCTTACCTGCCAAAGATCATCGACTTTCTCCCTGATGCTCCTCCCTTGACAAGTGGAAGTTACATAATCTTTGCACTCATAAAACAGTCTCGAGAAATTAGGATCTGCTGAAAGTGAAGCCTCGGCAATCACAAACCCCACTGCAAGCTAAATTCCAAAAGATATGTTCCACATAAGATATTCTTATCAATTCATTATCTCATCTCTCAGAGAAACACAAGGACCAATGACAAATGCTTAACACTGGTTAAATTGATGCCTCGTGATAAATAAGCATTCCAGGTACTGGCCTTAATGTGTACATGGTATTATAAATCGTAATGTTGCCTGAAATAACTGAAGAGACTATAGTTTCCACAAATTTTATATCATGACCTCACATCCAGTCTAACAATTTTTTTTTTTGGTAATTCCAGTCTCATAAATTAATCTTGACAAAGCAGAAACAGGCCGATGCATCCTTTATAATGCAAAAGATTTTCTATAACAACAACACAATGGATAAACATGTCCATTCAATAGTTAAGTGCCCATAAGGCCAACAGATTTAGATTGGAGAGTGTAAAATAATATGTTTATCCAAAAGCCAATACCATTTGAAGGTGACTACTAGGTGATTTCTACCAAAGTCAATGAACAAAGCCTGAAAAGAGACCGTGATTTCTCATGTCTTCAAATGCTTCTTATGTTGTTTAACACTACTCTCTAAAAGGAAAAGTTAAAATTCGTCACATCATTCCAAAAACAAGACTTTTCAAATTTTCCAACAATTCATAGTAAAACATAGAAGTTGGAGTTCAACTACTGGTGGTCAAACCTATATCTTCTATTTTCCTCTCCCATTTATTCTCTGCAATTAGTACAAAAATGAGAAATTTAAATTTTCCTCCATCCCTCCTCCTCCCTCCCTCCCTCATTCAGGCCCTGATGTAGAGACAATTGATGAATAAAAATTCTGCCATAAATGTTTCCCAGGATGCCGCAGTTGTGCAAACTTGGGGCTCTTATGATGTTTCTATTTTTGGATGACTGCTGTAATTGTAAGATATTCATTACAATTAATTGCAGGTACAAACAATAAACTTATAAATAATTTGGAGGCACTAATATTGCCTATGTGACGCCATAAGGTATAACCAGAAAAGCTTACCAGGGAAACAAAGAGTTGTTCAAACAGCTCAACAGGCGGAATGTCCTCAAAGAAATCCAGAATTCCTTCTCTGTCCAAGACACCAACTTTTCAGAGAAGTACAATTTCAGAAGAGAAGACAGAAATCTTATCAGTAAATCTTTCGACATACACTGCCAAATCCTCATCGTATAGAGGTGCCTGCTTGACTGCTGGAACTGGTTTTGCCGCTTCCCATAGTTCACGCCATAAATTACCTAACACCAAGGAATGACTTTGTCATGAGAATTCAAGGCTCCACAAAATGACGGCACTCAACTAAGAGTTCCATGGTTAAATTTTCAGTTTTTACCGTCATGATATATTTAAGGACATGCAATGACAACAAATGATAAAAGAGAAGGACATCATTATGAATAGACTCTGCTAGTGCGATTGTCCATCAAAAGCTGTAACTATTTCAACCAAAGGTTTTTAATAAATTGATAACCATATGTACAGGCTTGAACTCCAAAGCTCTTACTAGTACTTGGCTAGTAATTTCCCTGTGGATCCAGGTATAAACCACAGCTTGCATGTTCGAGTTTAACTAAATGACTATATAACAGAAGAAATATGGATATGAGACAAAAAATTGTGTGAAGAAGCTTTTCCTGGAGCAGCTGAGTATTTGATTTCCTCTTTGCATCGATGCCAGTTTGGAGAATGGGTTAACAATGACCACAACAAAATAGGTTTTACCTTCTTTTTGCATTCGACTGCTTAATTGGCCTTTCGTTGATGCGTTCTCATTCTCATATCCTAGGTCAGATTCGGTCCAGTCTGGAGGAGAATGCCATCTTACAAAATCTTCTAGAATGCAACCAGGATTAGCAGCCTAATGCAAGACAGAAACAGACTAGGTTCAACAAGAAAGATCATTAAACCTATTGACAAAAGCAACTGGCACATCCATAACATGAGGAATATTTTGTCATCATAACCTTGAAAGCTTGCATGTCAGAGAGGAGTTGAGAGCACCCAGCACCAACACTGATAAAACAACATTAATTACAAATTGTCAATAGATTGAAATTGATCGTTCATCATTCGTAAGGCAACAACAATAAAAAGTAGCTATTTATGTTGTAAATCCTAAACAAAGGTAGTAATTGTGGTCATCAGGTCATGTATAAAAATGCATGTTGCCCAAGAAGATACCTCATTAATCAGTTAAACAGTTCTAGTAACCTAACAAGATAGACGTGTAATCTTGTGCATCTTGTGACCCAGTAAATGGTAACATAAAACTGACCTAATACAAAAGCAAATAGCTTCACAGACTCCAACAGAGAATTAACCCAACAACCATAAGCTCAAACAAACTTAGGAAAGAGCAAAATTGGCCTTTTCAAGTAACTCATGTCTACAAGAGGAAAAGAATGCCTGTTCTTGTTGCTACTAACCTCCCTGTCCGAAGTATGAATTCTTCTGTTTCTTTGATGAGATCTTCCGTAAGTAAAGGACCTTCCTGCATGTAAACAAAGGACAAAGGATTGGATTTTGATAGAAGGAAAACAATCCGCATTCAGTAGAAATAGAAACATTACAAACCTGGGTCACAGGAGAGTACACAGGTTCACCAGTTTCCAACATGCATAGATCATCACATGGGTGATCTGCCCCCAGACGCAGAACAAGCTCCCTTGTATTTAACCTTGCATACAAAGCAGGGCTGTCCAAAACTGTATTTGTGGGAACATTGGGTTTTTCAGCTTGTGAACTGGCTTCCCTTATTGTGGTGTCTAACGATTCAGACGTGACCATGTGGCGCCGTTTGCGGGATATGCAACAGTTGATGACCTGCAGCTGCTGATATAGAAGACAGCAATTAAGATCTGGAATATGGTCTGCCGGAATGCCAGCTATATGTTGCTCCTCATCCCAGCTTCTGCGCAGCTGCATTTGAAAATGAACATCATCAGCTACAGATGAAGGATGGCACTGATGGACAACTTTTCCATCTCAAGATAATGAAAACTGAATATCAGCGTACTAAGAAAAATTGTCAGGAAATAGAAAAAAAATGCTTTGCAATATTTGAGTGAGACAAATTTCCAGCCCATTTCATAGTGTAAAATGCATATAATGTAATAGACTGATAATTTTATAGCCACAGGAATAATCCTTTTATCTAGACAAAATAATTTTCAACATAAAGAGTTCATTTTACAATAATTGAAGAATGTATTGTACTGATTAGTAATCTAGTTTATGCCATCACATGATTCCGGCCAGCCTTACCTCAGCAACAACCCTGCACCAAAATAAAGCCATATCCCTCATTGTTTTACAGCTTCCAATGACTTCAGCAACTTTGGTAACAAAGCTTTCAGGTGGAGCTGCATGAATATCTCTCGGCAATGTTGCAGCAGTGGTTTCTGAACCAGAACTGATCTTTCTTCTGAGAAACTTTCCCTCTGCAAATATCTTGCAGATATTACAACAGAAGTGAAAGATCATCATAGGATAATTTTTAAAAAGAACCGATAATTTTTTTTATAATGGATGAGTATAATTTCATGGACTAGTAAATTTGATAATCTGATTATTGATTTACCTGCATCAAACAGCAAACTAATCAAAGAATAGAGCTTCACTTCATCTGGAAACTCGGATATATTGTCTTCCTTTTCACGAAGCACAAGCGACCTCACAGCAGAGAGACTTAGTCCTGCCCTTTCCTTGATAGGAGAAGAACCTTTGTTTGTTGCCAGAAAATCTTTCATTGAGCTAAATTTCCTCCCATTCCTGGGAAAAGTTTCCAAAGATGTCTAAGTGATAGAAGAAATATATAGAGCTAAAAGTTATAATGGCTATCTTGTAGATAATAAAGACTTACTCTACAGCCACAGCCAGTTGCTTGATAACTGGTGATGGAGGAATTTTCTCTGTGTTACCAGCAATTAGACCGTCCAATATGGATATAGACTCTGAACCCTATCAAAACATTTTTAATTCAAATTAGACAGCAAAACCATAAACAAGTCATCTTAAACCTCGAAGTCTGATCTCCTGCTGAAGTAAAAGATATTAATTGTCATCATAACTATAAACTATTTGCAGCCATTTCTGATTTTCACATGAAAAGAACAGCTGGAGGCATTATTGCAGCAGACAGATTAGGATATGAGAAAGCTGAAGAGAGATTGAAGTACAAGATTTTCTCTGAACTGCAATGAAAAATTATGGTAAATGTACTGTGAGCAGGCAGTTGGCTTCTCCACTGATGAATTTGCCGAAACAATGAGGACTCTCTCTGTTCTCTATCTACTGTATATATTTGATGTATAACAAGAGCTTCACTGGTTAATTCTTTTTTTGCCAAAAGAATTTTGCTGGTGTAATAGTAGATATTTAGACAACAAGAACACAGCTTAAAATTAATCAATCTGCTGTCCCAGAATTGACATTTTCCATTGGCCCTTCAGGGACATCCGATGCAACATGTTTATACATGTAAGCAAGTTGTCGCATCGATGACTTCTAAGACATCTATGATTGATGATAATACGAGCTAGTAGCAACCAGTGAGTTAGCCAGCAGGTCACCAAACTCAATTACTATAACACATGCAGAAAATAAACATTTTGAGTGTGTAAAAGAGTTAAAAGCACCAAAAAAAAAAAAAAAAACTCTCACCCTTGATTCAAAATCATTCTTCTCATTCACTATGTACAGGTTTTCGTCGAAAATTGGGAAGGACATCTTCGAATTCTCAGATTTCTCGGTGTCATCAGCTCCTTTTCTCCCTATTCTTATGTTTTTCAATCTGTCCTGCCAATCCTGCTTCGTCCCTAACGTTATTGGTGGTGGTCTCCACCTTAAGTTCTTTGACTCGTGGTATGCCTGAGTGGTCAAATTCACACCAAAGAAAAGGAAATGGTTATTTCAACAATTCATGCTCGTTGTGCAACTGGAAAATCAGGCAACTTGAGTGCAAATTGTAAAGCCTCCCATCCATCCTGGTGCCCAAAACAGACATAAAGTCGTGCTTCAATATAAGCTATAATCATATTGGGTAAACTGGCAAAATGCCCCATTAACGAGAGCCATTCATTCCCAATTCAAGTCCATCTCATACATGGTTTCTCCATTGCCGCAGCATCCAAGGAAAACACCAGAGAATGTACGATCGCCCGACGGACGCCCAAACAGCTCGATCTCACGATTCCCGCTTAATCGATACGCGAGTCAAGGAGGGAATGGTCCGACAGGAAAACATAAATAGCCAACAACAAGTCAATCGATTTTCAAATACCTTTGACTCTGCCGAGTCGCACGGAGATTCATCTCCCGTCGACAAACTCGCGGCCGATTTCCTCTCACCATCTGCTCACAACAACAACAACAACAACAACAACTAGATAAACACCTTTGACCTCCGCTTCGGGAAAACGAGAACTTAAAAATCCCCGGCTAAACACGGTCAAATCTAATTTTGAAACGCGTCCTAAAAACCAGCGGACGAGCGAGAAAAGCGGGAGATTCGGCGGGGACCGGACGAGAGAAGAGACCTCGGTGGTGGTGGTGGTCGTCGTGGTGATGGTCGTGCTTGAGATCGGATTTGATGTCGGCGAGCACGCGCTCCGCTTTCGCCGCCGCGGAATGCAAGGCGGTCCTCGCTTTGGAGACGAAGGAGGGCTCCTCCATATCCGGCGGGAAGCGAGGGGGGGGCGCGACGATCGAGGGCGGTCGCTAAATCGGGAACGGAAATGCCGCCATGTTCGTAGCTGCTGCTGCTCCTAGAGAGAGAAAGAAGAGAGAGAAAGTGGGAGTGCGCGAGGGAGACGATGGGAGAAGAACCAGGGGAAGTGGGTACTGAGGACGACTACGGAGCGGGCGGATTTCGCAAATGTTTTTAAAAAATTGAAAACTGACTTTATTGGTGAAATGTTTTCCTTATTTCGTTTTTTTTTATTTATAACGTGTTCTTCTGTTGGCTTTGAATTTTTTATTGACGCGATTCCATTGGTGGGATGACGCGTATTCGTGCGGCGATTCTTATTTTCCTAACCCGTGACGTGAATTGCGTAATCGATTACATTAATCTACTAATGATCTTCCCTTTTATTATACTTTATTTATAGTTTAAGATAATAAAAATGGCATTCAAATAGCCTATAATCGAATCAAGGTAGAAGGGATCTTATGAACAGATGCTCTAAGCATATTTGCTAGTTGATGAGTGATTAAATATATGAATATCACGACTCTCCAATGAAAATGAAAATGCTTTGAAATTTTTTTATTTTTCCTAATAAATATGTTGGAACAGTCCTTTATATTGAGTCTAGATATATAAATGGCTTAATTTAATGTCCATAAAAAAAGGAAGAAATAGATGACTCAATTCCATAACGTCTATCTTGAAAGTGTTGGACTCATATGCGAATTTGAGATTGAGTTTAATTGAAAATCAATTGAAACTGTCACGCTTTTCTAATTGATTGCTTGTTTCTTCATTTTATTAACCGGCAAGAAAATAACTATGCATTTGTTAACTTCTTGCAAATATGCAATCGGGCGTGATTCTTTCCCTGGTACACGGAATGTTGCAATTGTTTGGAAAAATATTTTTTCTAAAAATTATCACTTATAAAAGTGAATGGGAAAAAAACATTTTTATTGTCCATAAAAATGTATAGACATAAATCATTATCGGCAATAAAAATAATATTCATTAGTTAATTATCCAAGCTACAAAGACAATCATTTTTAGGGTGCATTTATTTCACTAAAAAGTTCATGATGAAGGAAAATATTTTTCATGAAAATAATTTTTAAGAAAAATGGTTAGTTTTCATTTGCTCTATAGTTTTAAGAAAAGTGATTTTCTTCTTATTTGAAGGACGGTTATTTAAGCCCATTGCTTTTAGTGCATAAATAACATTTTCGACAAATCACTTGGTTTTCCGTCATCCAAATATAAGAAAATTATTTCTTGAAAACAGATTCCTTCTTTGAAAACTTCATAATAAGGGAAAATATATCCACACCAAGTATTTTCAGGAAAAAATTGTTGTTTTCAAACAGTGGAAAATGATTCATCTGAAGACTTTATAATGCGGGAAAATATTTGCATACAAATTACTTTTAAGAGAAAATGGCTGTATTCAAATAGTTTAGGGAAAATGATTTCCTTTTTACTAAAAGGGGAGTTGTTTTTCCTTAATCTAAATTTCTTCATTTTTAGTCTATGGTCAACGTTTTTCCTAAATCCATTAATTTTCTATAGTCCAAAAACCAAAAAAGTAGGAAAATAATGGTCCATAAACAGTTTTTCTCTTAACAAGCAGATCTTAATAGCGATGGGAACGCATCCATACTTCAAAGCCAAGCCTATAAGTCACGCGGACTCGAGCGCGGTGGGTTCATCTAATCTGTCAACGCATTCTCGTTCAGACTTAAAAAGATCGATGAAGAAGTATGCGCAGGGACATTTCCTTATCACCTTTAACAAAAAGGTCATGCTCCAGAAGTATCGATGCGAGAAATTCCCGGGGTCGCATCTCGGAAACGGCACGATGCGGCGAGGATGGCGCGAAAAAGAAGCGACGTCGAAGCGTTTGTTTGGATGGAACCTCGTGCTCGGAGCGTACGAAAATGTCGGAGCGACCTGCTCCAACCTTATCCGTCTCCAACGATTCAGCGCGGGATTGGCGGAATGCCCGAAGCAGGAAGTGGACGTCGAATGCGGTGAGGGTGTCGCCATCGATATTCGGACGGCCTTTCTTTATTCGCTACCCCTTCCCAAAGGCGATCTCCTTTCGTTCTCGTTCGTCAGCGGTGACTTTTGCTTTGCCAAAAAGTGAAATCATTATACAAATCGGGAGGCTCATGCACCTCGTTTGGTTCGCCTCGTTGCCAATGACATTTGGATATACCTAGATTCGGTATGAACGCGGAATTATCCGGTATCAAGATCCTCCTTCGAGACGAACCAAACAAAAGCCTTGTACGCTCATGAGTAGTTTCTTTCTGAAATTCGAGTTACGGATTGTGTTTCGAATTGCTAATTATAGCTCAAAAAGTTGTAAGTTATCGACTAAACAAAGTTTTCTTATGGAATTGCTAATTATACATATGAATAAGAGATGATATGGTTGCATCTGTTTTTGTTTAAATTTATAGTAAGACAATCATTTTAAATGTTTTCAATTTATTTAAATGTTTTTTTAATTTAAAGGAATGCATGATTACACCTAATAATGGGTGTTTACCTAACACTATTTTCATTAAAAAAAATGTTTTGTTGTTTCTAACTGCTACTTATAACTTTTCCATTTTATTTGACTAATTAAAATCCTACTAGTCGTACATGATCAACGTTAGAATGAGCAATACATTTTGTCATAATATTAAAAAAGAAGTACTTATATTTCTTTTTTTACTTTCTGGTAAGAAAATGATGCAAAGCTCAAATATCATGATATTACTTTGCTAATAAAACTTTATCCATTCTTATGAACAAAGGAATTACGCCTCTCGCTTGCCTATTTAATATTGGAGTGTCCGTCAATCTATAAAAGAGTTTCCTTTCTTAAAAGTGCATGTAATTTTAACATGTTTCTAATATTCTCAATTCGAGAAAGGAGCACTAGAATCAAAAGAGGAAGTTGATTTTTTTTTTTTTTACACCTCCGCAATAAGTTTGAAAATGCCTAAACAAAAAAATAAAACAAAAAAAAGTACTCAAAAGTTCTATTTTGAGCGAAAAGCAAACTTCCATGATTTGCCCGAAGCCAACGAACCAATTGCCCGATACATCATAAAGAAGCCTATCAACTAAAGTTGGGCCCGGGTTGCCTTTAGACTTCTGGCTGGAATTTTAACCAATTGAAGAAACGGCATAGGCATCTTCTAATTATTAATAATAAATAATTAAAAAAAACCCACGGCCAAATTTACGTTCTTAGAAAAGGACGTAGGTATATTCTGATTATTAATAATAAATAAAAAAACCCATGGCCAAATTTACTTTCTTAAAAAACACTTTCCTATTTTAACCAGCTGGGGGGGGAGAGATTACTCTCCTATTTAAACTCAACGGGAATTTTAGCCAATAGAAAAAAGGACATAGGCATATTCTAATTATTAATAATAAATAAATAAACCAACGGCCAAATTTACTTTCTTAAATAAAAACTTTCCTATTTTAACCAGCCGGGGGTGAGAGATTACTCTCCTATTTAAACTCAACTGGAATTTTAGCCAATAGAAAAAAGGACATAGGCGTATTCTAATTATTAATAATAAATAAAAAAACCAACGCTAAATTTACTTTCTTAAATAAAAACTTTCCTATTTTAACCAGCGTGGGAGAGAGATTACTCTCCTATTTAAACTCAGCGGGCAGGCATTACCGTTCGGTTCAAACCAGCGCGCTCATTCTCAACAATCTCTCTCTCTCTCTCTCTCTAGTGCAGTTCTGCAGGCATTGCCAGAGCTTCAACAATGGAGGAAGTGGACGAGACCGAAGCCGCACCTCAGGTCGGTTCCTTCCTCTCTATCTCGTCTCTTTACTTTCCGTCCGTCGCCGCCGCCGAAGAAAAACGATAATGGAGTAGAAGAAGAGCGCCATTAGGTAGTCCGATCGCGTCTCGCGAAAACCTGGAACAGATTAAGAGAAGAACCGAGTTCCGCCGCATCCGAGTCGCTACAAACTCGCGGATTCGCACTTTCGGTCGATGGTTTCCATCGCCATTGGTACGAGAAAGTGTTTTTAGTCGATCGGTTGGCTTTGGTTTCTCTCTGTTCACGGAAGATTCCTCGGGTCGATTAGGATGATCTGCCGTCACTTCGTTCATTTGACTGCAGTATCTGTTGCTCGATCTTGTGAAAGATATACAAATCGATGAACACGGAAGTTGTTGTCCGATCACGTTCTTCTTGTTGTTTTGACAGAGCGAAGCTTACAGTCTCACCAGGATAGGGAGGTTTTTTACGGTGTAGAACGTTGTAAATGCGGGACTGAGTTCGGATCGTGATTGCTTGCAGTCCTCGCTAACGTTTGTGTAGTTCTTCGATGTTTATTGAACGTGATTCGTTGTGTTTTCGTATTGGTGCGGATTTTGGCTCATCGTATATATCCCTGTCCCTCTGTACCTGTTGATTTAACTATACCGTACTTTGAGTTCGACTCCAGAAAAGGAAGTGATCGTTGTGTTTGGTTCTATGATGTCCCTATCATGTTTTCATGCAGTGCTGCCTCTTTGTTCACTTCCGTAATGCAAATTTTGGATTGGGATATCCACCTCTGTTCTTGAGCGAGTCCTCAGAATCTCCGTGGAATGATAAAAAAACTCATAAACTGATGATTTTGATGTAAATGCAGGTTTATATGGCATGCATTCTCCAGGGTAATCGGTAAGTTTTCTTGCCCAATTAGTCCGATATTGTTAATTTCTATGGCGAGTCCAAATTAAATCCGAGTTGTCTGCAAAATAATAGCAAACGGTTGTCACTTTAAGGAGAGGTCTCACTACTGATGTACATCAACTGGTTCAGCACATTATGCTACTATGAGATTTGGACGTAGATGATTGCTGACTGATATTGTGGTTCATCTTACCAGAATTTAGTGTTTCAATGAATTAGAGGACATCTTTTATGACTTACTTATAATATAACCCTTATATAAAAAAAAAAACCTGGAAAACTGAAGATGACTGAGTGTTCCTTTCACTTTTTAAAAACATCAGTATTTGTTGCTAATACATGTAATGAAGTGAGCAAACTCTTCTGATATAATACAGCTACAGTGAGGTAAATAAAATTGATATTGCAGTCAGAGGGTCGTTTTAACAGTTAGCTTGAAAGAATATTTTGTGATCAAGTTACTTCAAGCACCTGCATTTATCCAAATGCCCTGGTGCTTGACTACTCATATAGCAAGTGCCTGTGCCTTTAGCCTGCATTATAAAAACTGAAAGGTGGATCTTGCTTTAACCTCTGCCTGTTTATAGTTCCAAATTTGAGGAGTCAAGTTTGTCTAGTCTTGCAAATTCTCACTATGGTGTTTCTCTCTTTTGCTTGTGGGGTTCGTGACTTTGTCACCATCTTTAAGTTACTAAAGCTGACTTTGTTGTCCTCGAATGATCTATACACTGAATTCAAGTAGGGATTTTGCACTTTGCCTGATAAAATTTTAACTGTCATTAAATATCCTGTTTAAAACAAGTTCTGCATGTTAATTATGAATGAAAGAAAGTCCTATCATGCAAGATCAAATTATAAGCAAGCTGGTAACATGAGGAAAGCAGGCTTAAGAATATTATAATATGAACTGGATAATTAAAAATGATTAGGAATTTGTTGAAAATATCATGATTAGGTAGTGTAGCCAACAATGACCTCTATTTAGAAATTATTATTTCTGTTTATTTATTAGGACGATCATACTACTCTGATGAATTTTCAATTTGTTCTCAGCATTGGAGTTTCTTACTATGATTCCAACATTCGCCAACTTCATGTGCTGGAGGTATGGGAAGATGGAAGTCCAGATTTCCCCCTAATTGAACTTGGTATGATCTCCTAGTGAGGAACAATCATTATTCAAGACATTGCAGATAGTCCTTTGAGTATGAAATTTGAAAGACAAACTTTAGGTTGGTTCTGAATGGGGTTTGTCAGCTCATGATAGTTCTTTGTCCATCGTGTGACCACTGAATCTTTTTCAGTTTATTGTATCTTCTTCTTTGTTATGTTCTGTCAAAGGATGACAAAATTTCATCACATCATCTTTTATGTATGAATTTGATGAATCTAATTAATTGCTCTTCTTGTCCAGTGAAATATCAAGCAACGCCTCTCTTCATTTATACCAGTACTAAAAGTGAAGAGTCTTTAATATCTGCTTTACAAAGAAGTGGTACGCTGCTAAGTTTTCTCTTGAATTATTACACATTAGTTTTTCCATGCTTACTCTTTAAGATGACGCAGATGGTACAGCTGAGGCTCCTACAGTGAAGCTTGTAAAAAGTTCAGTATTCAGCTACGAGCAAGCATGGCACAGGTTGGGGAGACATTACTCTGCAAACACCTTTTGTTTAAAATGGCTTTCCCCCAATCTTATGCTATTACGGCCTCCAGAAGGATAGAGCTGTCTATGATCTTCTTGTAATACAATCAATAGCAACCCCGGAAATGGCTTGATCTGAACCAATCTGCTTGTGTAATTGACCTTCTGGAAGAACCTTTTTTGCACATTCTGCGAGTGTTTGATTGGCAAGCAGTTCATGCTTTTTAGGTCTAACCAGGAGCAGAGAACTTAAGACAGCTGGTTCCATTCTATGCCACTCAAAGAAGTTCTTTGTAGTTCACAAGAATCAGCATTAAGTTGGCTAATAAAAAACGGCATATGTTAGACAGACAGTTTACTTCCTGCTTGACCTAACTACATTTGGCTGAGGTGTAACTAATATGTGTGTGTTCTGATGCAAAAGATATATACCTTTGTCTTCTAGATTTATTTTTTATTTTTTAATTTCTTCTGCAGATTGATGTACCTTCGAGTAACAGGAATGGACGATGGTTTGAGCATTAAGGAGAGAATCTCTTATGTAAGAATCCATATCCTTTTTCCACCTTCTAATTGGATGTTTATGTCAAGGCATTGTTCTACAATCTGTGATGGAGCACGTGATGGTTCCACTGTCGAGGGTCAAGACTAATTCTCTCTTCTCAAAGGATGGATTAATTGACCGTATTATTTAACTATATTTATATATAGATTTGGATAGCTTTCTGAGGAAATTTTTATTGTTTCCAATTTCCAATTTAGTTAGATGAGGTAAGTGGATACAATAATTAAATTATTTAGTTAGGATTCTTTTAGAATTTTTGCACGCTTGAGAATAAGAAGCTATTGAGTTTCTGTTTCTTCTATATTTCTTCCACTATCTTTCCTGAATTTCTATTGAATTCCCCCTCTCCATTCTTTTCTTTTGTCATCCTGCATTTGTCCTGCATCACCTACTCCTTTTGCACAACTTGATCTAATGACCATGCTTTTGTTCTATTGGTGAAGCAAAATATGCATGCACTTTTTTTTGTGCTAATATTGAACTTAAAGATTTCTTTTGCACTTGAACTTCCAGTTAAGTTCCATGATGGACATGGGAAGTGAACTTGAAGTTCGTGCAAGTGGAGGACTTCTTGCCATTTTGGAGAATGAAAGAATTGTCGATACCCTTGAGCAGAGGGAATCTGGGAATTCATCAATCACCATTGACTCTGTCATTCAGATTTCACTGTATCTATTTCCATATAGTTCAAAAACCCTCTTGGACCACCCCCCCTCCCCCTTCTCCCCTCCTGGTGTTTTATGGAAGTAGACTTGCATTTCCTTCACTTCCTCAACAGAAACAATTTTCTCAAACTAGATGCAGCTGCCCATGAAGCATTGCAGATATTTCAAATAGACAAACATCCAAGCCACATGGGCATCGGTAGAGCAAAGGAAGGGTAATGGAGAACTACCTGATATGTCATTTTACTGGCCAAAGTCTGAAGATCCAAGCTGATTTTTTCAATTACAGGTTCTCGGTTTTTGGCATGATGAACAAGGTCAGTGAAAGTCGCCTGTCTTCTTTAGTTGAAATTTTAATATGGGACTGACCCAAAATTTTGATTCAGTGTGTGACACCAATCGGTAGACGGCTCTTGAGGTAAACTTTATTCATGTGATTGTAGCACTCTTCTTTCATGAACAATGTCTGACTTGAGGTTTTGACTAATGGCTCTTATCACTTCAGAAGTTGGTTCCTGCGACCTATAGTTGACCTTGAGCATTTGAACAATCGTCTGAATGCTGTATCCTGCATTGCTTTTTTACATGCTTCAGCTAAAAGGCCTGCATTAATATGTGAACCTTATAACAGATGCTAATTCAGTACTCTCTGTATCTCGTGGAAGGGGTTGGTTGGTGCCAACTGACTGAGACATGGTATCGTTATATTTGGGGCCAGGGACTGTTCTAATAGACTTTTATTCTAGGGAGGCTTCACTTTAGAAATGGTTCATGAATGATATATATTCACAGCTAAAAGGACCGATGGTGTTTCTTTAACAAAGTGAAGATTTCATTTTTCCTTAGCTCTGAGGAACTGATGGATTCTTTGCGTGAAACTCTAAAGTCAGTAAAGGACATTCCATTTATCCTCAAGGTACAGAAGTGCATGTTCTCTCTTCCTATGAATGTGATTCTTGTAAAGCATATTTCTTATACTTGTAGAAAGGACTTCTTTCCCATGCCTGTTGATTCTTGTAGGTTGTATAGGCATAGATTCACTTGATTATCTGTGTTGATGAATTGTTCCTTGGGTTCTGAGGTTTAAAATTCTTTTTTTGTTTTGAAAGAAATTCAACTCCCCAAGCTCCATATGTACCAGCAGTGATTGGTCAGCTTTCCTGAAGGTAAACAGACACCTTGTTTTGCATCCAACTTATCTCTTCGTACATGGCATGGCGGGCATTCTCCTCTAAACACCTATTTTTTTAAGTCAAGTGGTGATAACATCACTAAACTATTGGTTACATAATGATTTCCTTTATAAACTAATTAAACAAATGGTCTCATTTAAGTAGATTCTGTAGCATTGCTTGTACAATATACTAACATCATAGATTCTCTTAATTATGAGTTTTTTCTTGAGTAATCATTTTTGGAAGTTTCTCTCTCTCTCTCTCTCTCTGTGATAACCCAAATTTAAAGTGCCTCTACATCCTGAAATCAGTACATTTTTTTTATTTTAATTTTATGTTAGTGCCTTCTCAGCATGCCAAGAAAATTAAGAGGAGGACCATGCACTTGCTAAGTGTGAATACATTCTATGAACCTTTGATAACTCAAATTTAAAGGGCATCTGTATCCTGAAATTTGTACATCTTTTGATGCAAATGCCTTCTCACTGTGCCAGGAGAATAATGAGGAAGGTCATGCACTTGCCGAGTGTACATACATCCGATGAACCTTATATTCCTTCATGTACAGTCAGAAAGTGTCCATGTTATTGATGTCTCCGAGAGAAATGTTTGCCCTTGAATGGTTGAGATATCAGAAAAGACAAAAGATTCTTTCCTAAATTAATAATTTGAATGCAGGACTGGCTCTAATGACAATGATTAATGATTATTGTGCTTCGCTTGTTCTGATTTTCTTTAGGCAGCTCCTGCACCTTAATTAACTTGTGACATGAAGTTAGTTTGGATCACTTTGATTCATCCAGTAGTATAAATTTTATGCTATGGGTAGTGTCATGATACTCTTAGGCAGCATGCAGTTATTTTAATGCACAAAAAATATGAGGTAACCGCATTGTGTCATAGGAGTTTTATAACATGGTCAACAATATGCAAAAACCAATTGTTCCATGGATAAATGCAAGTTAAAAGCTAGAGAAGATGTTTAAGTATCTGGAAATGGGGTTATATGCTAATCTTACTGCTTCAAGCATCGCTTTTTCTAATGGTTAGTGCTACAAGCAGACAATCTGAAATAAACTTTGCCAACTTTTACTGTATGCATGTTGCAGAGTGTTTCGTCTCTCTTGCATTTGAACAAGATACTTGAGGTAGGTATATCCGAAGGCCTAGATGAGCAAATGAAGTACTTGAGCACAGACATTCTTGAAAAGGTACAGTACAACTTCAGCAGTTGTCCTCCTTTTTTGGCTTTTTCAACTGACGTGTCTATGGAACATTGCCACACAGGCTAGTTCATGCATCACAACCGAGCTGGCTTATGTTTATGAATTGGTCAGGTTTTTTCTCTAGTGTGGACTCTTTCTTCTTGTTTTCTAACTTCCTGAATGGAATTGGTTGAGAGAGGTTCTACTGGTGAATTTACTATCAGAAGTTTAGGATCAGAAGTAAACCAGTATAAGATATTCCATTATCTTCTGCAAGACTCACGGGAAATCTTAGTATTTTTTTTTCAAGGTCTCAGATTTTTTGCTCGTTTCAGACACGTTGCAAAGATATTTCTGAATTGATGTGATAATGTCCACATTTTGATGGTTCAATACCTATTAACAAGAGGACGGTGGCATCTTTACGGCCCCTTCTAGTTTTTTGGGTTGTTTGCTCTGCCATTATCTTCTTTGCTTTTTCTAATCTGGAAACTTTGTCTTTCTGTTTAGGAGAAAGATCTCTCTTTCCTAAATATTTCCTCCTTTCTTAGTAGTCCACTTTTTCATTATCAGGCAGTCTACACTTAATCACTTAGGCTACTTTTACATCATTCTCTAACTTTGTTTCCTTCTGTAGGTAATTGGGGTCATTGATATCAGCAGAACTAAGGAGAAAGGTTATGAGACAATGGTGAAAGAGAGTTTCTGTGATGAGGTCAGTTAATGCTACTCTTCTTCTGTCTAGGTCACTTGGTTGAAATTTTGCTTCCAACCAAGTGATGTGTTAACACCTCCTATCTTGAGCTCTTAATTAGGATTTTTGAATGCTCAGATTGAATATGTTAATATTATTCTTTCTATTTGCGTACAGTTGGATGAGCTAAGGCAAATTTACGAGGAACTGCCTGAATTTTTGGAGGAGGTTCCTGTCATTTGAAGTCTCTTATACATTAATTGTAATGCAAGGAGAAATGAGTTCACATAAATGTTTGTCTTGATTGAAGTAGTGCATCCAGGTGACATCTCTGGAGCTTGCGCATTTTCCTGACGTGTTTAAAGACAAACATGTTCCGTGTATTGTCTATATTCAACAAGTAGGTATGCCGGCATTTTCTTGACCAGATAGTGCTTGTTAAGTTCTATTTGTCTTACCTACATTTTTTTATGTCATTTCTTTTTTTATTTTGATTCATCTGTCTCAAGTATACTATCACTAGATGCTATATGTAGAGGTGGTCAAAACCATAATTGATTGCTAATGCGTCAGGCTTGTAGCTTATGTTCAAAGCAAAAAACTACTACTCAAATCAGATTGAAGGATGAAAAAATTGTCATTTGTTTGTCATTTTCTAACTTCCCAAGGCACTTTGATTGATACTGGAATCTTAATGAAGATTTCACCTCAAGGGTATCTCTAGATCATCCTATCATGTCATCAGCATATATTGTTAAGGATGCAGCAGCTATATCATTGGAATATCATTAGACCTGAATCAGGATAGCTCCTTGTAGCACCAGTTTCAGCTGGGAAGATTAGACATGTTGCTGCAGATTTTGAAAACTAAACCAATATATTCTACAGTGGTGTCACAAATTTACAGATTAGAAAATGAAGTATCCTGACATTAAAATAAGAAATTCTAGAAACAATAGAAGATTCCTCGGCTGAGTTAAATTTTAGGAAACTTTATCCTTCTTATTATGTCAATTTCCCTTGATTCTCTCTCTTATCACTGTAGAATTTTCTTTAGACCTACAGATTAGTTTTTCATATGATTTATCTATTAAAAACTGTCAATTATTCCTATTTTTATTTTCAGGGTACTTGATGTGCATTCTTGAAGAGAAACTTGATGAAATGACCTTAGCAAGGCTTGAAGATTTTGAATATGTTGTGAGTTCATTCTCCATTAAATGCATAAGTCATCCAATTGCACAATGTCATTCATGTATAACAGAGGACTTCTTAGATTATCTACAGTTCTCTGACAATGATGGAGAGATGATGAGGTTCTTCTACCGTACCACAAAGACAAGAGAATTGGATGACCTTCTTGGGGATCTTCATCATAAAATCTTAGGTTCACAAGATCAACTCCTTCCTTTTGATTCCTTTTACCTTTTTTTCATATATTTTCAGCTATGTGGAGTTTTTGACGATATGTTCAAGGGAAAAAGTTAATTTCCTCAACCACGACATGAAAGAAATGGTTGAGGATTCACGCTGCCCTTTCATGGGTGAATGGTGAAGCAAACTGCTGCTTAGACAGGAAAGGCCCCTATTCAAGATGCTCTAGTGAGCACCTCCCCTCCCCCCCGCCCCCCCCCCCCCCCCCCCCCCCGGGGAACTTGCGCGTGAAAAAAACAAAAAAAGAAAGATTCTTTATTAAAAATATCTAAAAAGTAAAATTAAAATTGCAAACAGGAAGTGAACCTTTTTATATGGGAAGAGTCAGCCCGATCAAACTTTTGTGTAGTTGGTAAATATTTAGCTGCAAGCAAGAAGTAAACTCACCTAAGAAATTAGTGCATTATCTTTCTTATTCTAAATTTTTTCTTTCCTCATTTCATGGATAACAGACATGGAGAGGGCAATCATCAGAGACTTGATTTTACACATACTGACATTCTCAGCACATCTGCTTGAAGCTGTGAATTTTGCTGCTGAAGTAGATTGGTGACTCTCTCTCTCTCTCTCTCTCTCTCTTTCTGTGACAGACGCTTGAGATGTGCTCATACATGCTCAGATAATTAAGTTGATTTCCTGCCCTATAACTCAAATTTGAATTCATGTACATTATTCATAATTCGATAATGATCACCTTATTGTTGTGCTTCTAAGCTTCTTGTCATTGGCACTGGTGGCTCGTCAGAACAATTACATCAGACCTACACTCACAGAAGAAACCTTGCTTGACATACAAAATGGAAGGTAGGGAGCTGTCTAGAAAATGCCTATCATGTCAACTGAAATTAATTTTTCCTGCCCTTGAGTTTTTCGAAATGATAGTTTCCTGCAAATTTTCAGACATGTTTTGCAGGAGATGACAGTGGACACTTTCATTCCAAATGATACAAAAATTTTCAATGACGGTAATTTTGACAATGTACTACACTTGATCATCAATTCTGTCAATTTCAATCCAAAAGATCTAATCACTCTTAGTATTTGTTGGTTCCAGGGCGCATTAATATCATCACTGGTCCTAACTATTCAGGGAAGAGCATCTATGTCAAGCAGGTTCTGATGATAAGAGTTTCCTTTTGAGATAGAATTTTGACTCCCTTTTGGACTTATGCACTTTGAGTTGTCAGAGATAGATAGTTTGTTGTTAATCTGCCACATAGATAATGTACCTGCACTTCTTTCAGTGTCCAATCACACTAACAAATATTCTGACATGATTTGGCCATTACTGCATGGCTTCAGCCATTGGCAGCATAGATTAGTGGAATTTATTCTTTCTTCCTACTTCTGAGTAGTCATTGTTATGTCGGGCACCTGCTGCTACTATGATACGTTCAGTTGATAGCCTGAACACCTGCTTTCACTTGTGAGAAACTATTGGGCATAATATTGATCCCTTCATAATAGGCATCTGAAATATTGTGTGTAAAAATGGCTCCCGCCATTCTCATGCAGGTACCTCTTCTGTCTTATTATTTGTTGTTGTTTCTCTAAATTGTGCTTCGAATTGAAGAAAATCATTTAGTGTATAACCTTGAAGATGTTTTCCAGGTTGCTCTTATTGTTTTTCTTTCTCACATTGGAAGTTTTGTGCCTGCTGAATCAGCAACTGTGGGTTTGACAGATAGGTTGGAGTCTTGAAGTTAACACTTTCTTCAATTATCTTGATTGTCATTATATTGAAGTTGCAATAATGTTAGAAGTTCTTCACAGAATATTTTGTGCAATGGGAAGCAAGCTTATGACTGCGGAACAATCGACATTCATGATTGATCTCCATCAAGTAGGAATGATGCTAAGGCATGTCTATCTGACAATGGTTTTCTTTACGATGCTTGTCTTGAACGTCAATTTCTTACCTGGGAAATTCACATACCATCATGGAGTACTAGTTTAAAATCTAAAGCTAGACAGTTTACTGTGGGGAATATATCCCTGCTGCAGCATTTATTTGATCTTTTTTACATATATATGTATTGACATCCTCCCATTGGGATGTTACATAGGCAGGCAACTTCAAAATCATTATGTCTGTTAGATGAATTTGGAAAAGGCACTCTAAATGAAGGTTTTTACCTGCCTCGAGTAAAATTTTTCAATTGCAACGGCAGACTGTATTACGTCATTAATATGTCCTTTTGGTGCTCTTTTCAGATGGGGTTGGTTTGCTTGGCGGAGCAATCAATCACTTTGTCACGTGGGACGAACCACCAAAAGTCTGTTACTTTATTTCCTTTTCAAAATAGTTGAGACAATGCCACCTAGCACTTCAATCCGTGAGGCAGATCACTAATCTATCTTCTTAGCTTAGACAATAAATTGGCATCCTGGTGTTAATCTGATCCTTCTATAGAGATATAAACTTTATGCAGGCCAATTTTTGGATTATGACAAACCATTGTAAAGTTACTGATATATCTTTTAATAGGACACTTTTCTGATTTGTGAATAATTACAATCTCTAATCATATGCTACCGTATACAATTTTTACTTGTCTTGGTCAGTCCAATGGATATGGTTAATTCTCTTTTTTTCCTCTGTATTCCGTTGATCAGGACTGCTGTTTTCTGGGATTTAAAAATTCAGTTGAAATATCTTGTGGAAACAACTATTTGTCAATGATTGGCGCCGGGCCCATATTAGGCTGTCCAAACCTCTTCATATGCAGTTGTGGTCCTCACCCATGTTCTAATTATGAGGCTTTCCAACTAATTGTTTGCTTTGCTGCCCTTGAAAATGAAGGGCAATCTTTGAAAGAAAAATCGGCCCATGTTATGCTAGTCATTCTAGCTTAAGTCTGTCATTCCTAGCCAAGGGAAAGAGAGTAGAAGACTGACAAACACCTGAAGTCCCACAGTTACATTTTAAATCTTTCTAATGGTAGAAATATTGAATGACTACTTAATCGTGCTGCAATGATCTGTAGGTTCTAGTCTGCACTCACTTGACTGAGCTGCTTTCTGAGAATTTTTTACCAAAGGTATTGCATTGCTTTAGAGTTGAATTTGGCATTTAGACTAACAAATAGAATTGGTGACTGGTTACCTATATTTTATTACTAAATCAGTGTGAGCAGATCAAGTTTTACACTATGAGCGTTCTAAGGTCCAAGGACAACAGTGCAGACGTTGAAGACCTTGTTTTTCTATATCGGTATTGCTTCATTTTCTTTGCCATCAATCTCTTGAATGTTGCAGTAAGCAAATTGTCTATATTTGAGTCAGGATATATTGGGTAATTACTTAGAAGTTACGTGGGGTTATTTTGTTGGTGGCTTTAGCAGGGCTTAAGTAGCTTGAACTCCACCGGGAAAGAGTTCAATGAGTGATTGTCTTTTGTGGTGACTGAGAATGGCAAAAACTATGGATCGAGTACCTTGAGTATGGGAATAACCAAGATCTATAAATAGTTCATTAAATTTTTTATATTTAGATAAGTAGATATTTATAGTTCTTTTAATCTAGTTTATCAGACGTGAAATTGTCTTGAGCAATATTCAGTTGCTTACTCAGCCCAATGAGAAAAGGCATTATGAAACAGAGAAGTAAGAGTAATAATTTCAATCACAGAATAGTGGGTTGCACCTTGATACAAAATCGAAGGGTTAATTTATAGCATAAAGTATCAACCTGAGGTAATTTTGTCCTCAGAGTTGGCAAGGTGGCCTGACCTTCAGTACTGCTACCATTTTTTATAGTTCTTGTGACAAGACTGCAGCTCTGGCTTTCTGAAATTACATGGATTTATGGCATCCTATCTACTCTGAAGTCTCTAATTTGTGTGTAGCCTTGTTCCAGGACACACTCTTCTTAGCTATGGTGAGTACATGAATGTTTGAGTTGGAGGTTCATCCTGGAGGTCACATGTTAGGTTCCTAACATGTCTTTTAAAATCATGCAGGGCTTCATTGTGCTCTCCTGGCTGGTACATCCGAATATCTATTGGCAATCTTATCCTGTGGTGTGGGATATTTAATTATGTCCCATAGGAGGGGGTGATGCGCTCTTTAATGCTTATCCTTTTTTTTTAAAAAGGACTGGGAAGATGAACCTGTTCCCAATTATTTTCACTTGCAATCTAGCAACAAGTGAAAGAAATTAATATTGCATGAAGAGAATTAGAAACAAACAAGAGAATGCGGGTTATATGAATGATTCATTAGCTCTGCCATTTGATTTTGCAGGTCTTCCAAAAGAAGTTATTAGAAGAGCTGCCCTGCTGCAAGAAGTTAAGGGGAATAACCAGCCTGTTGATCGACTGTGCAATGAAAACATATCAGCACAAGATCAGCGGTACAAGGTATGGGAGGTTCCATGATTGCATAGATACTTTGTTGCTTTTTCTCCTGTTATAATATATCTGTCTGCAAATCCAGAAGGCGGTAGACAAGATGCTGGCATTCGATTCCCAAGACGGTGATCTCAAATCGTTCTTCGAAGACATATTTCCTTCATAATCCTAATTTTCCTTTCATCATTAATTAGAGTTATCTCTAGTTTGCATGACTGGACTAGTAAAAGACGTCTCCTGTAGAGAGACCATGAAAATTGAGGAAGTGTAAGTGGCCCTCCCATCTACTGATCATCGTCCACTGAAGTTGCGACATTTTCTGTTCTGCTTTGAACTTCCCGGGTAAATGTTACTGACTCTTTCTTCTGATATGCACAGCCCGGCAAAAACTGAATATCCGCAAAAACTGAATATCCGCATCTTTAAAAGCGACGATTCTTATTAACCCAAGCATATCCGCAAAAACTGAATTGCTTCGTCACGATTGACAACATGCAGTATGTAATCCTACCGTCTGAAAAGAGATAAAAAAAAACAGTTCTTCCAATTTGTCTTGCTTGTTTTGCTTAAGTTTCAACAGCGGCCAGCTGCTGCACGCCCATCGGGTATGTGTACTGTGGTGAACCGCGGAAGACTATGTCTATAAGCATGCGGTCCGTTGCTTCTGTGGGATGGACAAGATCCCAAAACACATGGTCTCGCCGGTTGGAGCACAACTGCGAAATCGGTAAGCATGGAATTTGTGCACGCAGGTCACCGAGACCGCAACAAGCCGCTTTCACCTCCGTGAAACCTGAAGAAATAGCACAGCTAAGTCGTCAGTCGATAGGCCTAGAGAACGGACCGATATGCAGAAGATTCAAAAAGGCCTCACGAGTACCCCCTTGAAGTCCTACCGTAAGCAGATGGATTCTGGATAAAGCCTAGCACGACGTTGTAGATATCCAAGTAGCTGTAGCTGATGTCGCCGAGCTCTGACTTCAGCCCCTTCATCATCGCCAGGAGCGCCTCGTTATACACGCGACACCAGGAATTCGTGTCCTCGTTGCACTCGCCTGGTGCGTTCTGGTTCCTAACCCTATGTGCCGGAGTGCATCCGATCGGCGCGAGCCCCGCGAACACGAACTTGCGCGCATCGTAACTGTAGAGACGCTGCCACGGGAATTCAGAGTTTCCCGAAAAGAAAAAGAAAGGAAAAAAAAAATCAGAAAACGCCACCTTGGGCAGCCAACAAGAACAAAGTTTACGCAAAAACATCGCTGTAATTAAGGCTGATTTTAAAGGAATGTAGGTACCTTTATGCGATCCTTCAGCGAAGAGACCATGAGGTCGACGTATTGCTGCGGCGTGTGCTGCTTGCGGAGATCAGAGGATTTGACGTAGTCGAAGATGTCGTTGCTTCCGATGCCGATGAGGAAGAGGGACTTGGCCACGTGCTTCTGGGCACCGGACGATCCCATGTGTTGCACCAGGTCATCGTGCACCGCGCGGTATAATTCCACTTGGTCCTTTAGAGGGATCGATTGTTGCTGCACAGTAAAATTAAAAAAATTTGAGTCTTTTTCTCGGCCAAGCGGGGATAGCTCAGTTGGGAGAGCGTCAGACTGAAGATCTGAAGGTCGCGTGTTCGATCCACGCTCACCGCACTCCTCATATTTTTATTTCGCTTTTAATCTCTCTCTCCGTTTTTTTTAATAGTTGATTGGTCTTACATCAAATACTACATTGGGAGAGTCGATTTGTATCGAAGTAAAATAATTTAGAATGAAGAGCTTGTCACAAGACGCTTAAATAATAAGGTCAAATTTGATCGCGAAAAATCGGAAAGACAGCTTTTGTCACTTACAAGTTTCTCATCTGTGCCATCAAAGATGCCAGCACCTCCGGAGGCGAAGCTGACGCCCGTTAGGAAGGGTGATGATGAATTGCTCTGGCTGGAGTTGGAGATGAGATATGGTGGCGATGTTGGCAAGCCCAATTTTTCAGCTGCCCAAAAAGCTCATAAAAATTAGGTATGGTTAATATCATGGAAAACTCAAAATTAGTACATCTGATAGATAAGCAACAACAACACGTGACAGTTGACAGTTATGTCAGTTTAGGAGTAAGCACAAGTTCATCAGTTTATAGTAAGCACAAACGGAAGGTGAATTTGTATACATGTATCGGTTTAGGGTTTTTAGTTATCGGAAATTTAATTCAAAGTAAATTTATCACATGTATATCAATTTATATGTTTTATGATCAAAAAATTAATTTTGGATCAATTTGTCAGGGATTACCATTTTGGAGTTTTGGATAATATTAAACCTTTCTATATCCTTATCCTTTCTCTCTCTTTTCTATCTATGCACGGAGAAAAGCAATAATGATCTAGCCATTGGATCTAAATCAGACAGGTCCCAGCAATAATTCAGTAGATAATTACGTAGAAATAGCAAGGCAACAGAAGGGCGAAGATTGCAGAAACGGGGAAGATCTCTATGGTTCTCAAACATTGAAGGGGGTGAAGTTGATTCGCTTTTCCAAGAGGGCGTGTCCTTTATGTGGCTATATCGCCGTGACAACGAGATGATACCGCGGAAACTTAAAACCGCGGCGGATTTCTACCGTTCAATGTATGCTCCTACGTCAAATTTATCCCGTGACACCACATGCCGAACAGTGCCGAACTTCATCCTTTTTCGAGACGTCGATCCTTGAATTGGGGAACGCAGATTGCTTGTCTATACGTACGCGGGTCAAATCGATATCGTACTGAGATTACGTGATAAGGCCATGACGATAGATATCCGGCTCTCCACATACGACAAGACGAACAAAGAATCGAAGCCATATGCAGATGGATGCAGAAGTGTTCATGCGTACCGATAAAATCCGCGGAGTTCTTGCCGTTGCTGAACCTTCCGTTGGGTTTCTTGGTGGGGAAATCCACGCCGTAGTAGGGGAGGATGGCTCTCGCGACGGAGAGCGGCAAGTCGTTATTGTTGCCCACGTCCATGATCGAGTCCCCGAACACGAAAAGCGCCGGCACCATCTGTCCCTCCGAGCAACTCAACCGCAGCAGAACAAGAAACACGACCCAGAAGCCAGTCATTGCACCAACACAATCAGAACCCATTTTCATGTCCCCTCTCTCTCTATCTCTCTCTCTCTAACGGGGTCATATAGATGGAGGGAAAGAGGCTGACGATGGAGTTGGTGCCGTGAAAGCAAGAAATTAATTTCCCTTTCCATTCGGAGATAGTGGAGAGGACTGGAAGGCAATAATCGGCGAGGACATTGAGGAGTGTTCTGTCCCCAACAAATATGCCATCTTTGTTATTGGGGCTCTTGTCGGTGAAGACGGCCCTTGATTTTTATCTTCTTTTTTGACGATTGTTTATTACTTCTTGCACTTTTCAGTTCTCATTATTGAATGCCTGCCCTTGCGCTCTAAAACTTAAGCCGTTATTGAAAGCAGATTTAATTATCACTCTGTCATGCTTAAACATATATAATTAGGAAGGTAAATGGAGTCTTGAAAAGGTTTGAACTCACGATATCCTGCTCTACCATGTAATATTTTGTAGGATTAGTGCTAACAGCTTCAATACTTAAGTTTGTTATGTATATCGAGGAGAGAAACAAAATGAAAATATGGGCAGAAAATTAGATATTATAACCCCATTATTTTTAAATTTATTATACGGATATCAATTCAGTAATAAATTTTTTAATTTTGCCATATTAGTCCTAAACCATTGTCTGAACTTCTAAAGTAATCTTTCTAACCAATTTTCATGGGAAAATCATTGACATGACAATTCAATCATCGATCATTGTTCTATGTGACATATTACCACGTCAACAATTTCTGGTTGGAAAGACTACATTGGAATTTTTCAGAACATTGTAAGACTATATTGGTAAAATTTGAAAGTTTAGAACCTAATTGACATTCATATAATAGGTGTAGGATTGATTGAACGACTTCCCTGGCAAAAAATCATTCTTCAGCTATGATGCCATATGAAATTGGTAACTATATTTGAATGTGTTGAAGTTTTTCGTTTAAACTTTATCGGTTGTATCATTGCTTTTCTATATTTTGAATGTGTTGACACCCAAAAATGATCAACTTTCGATTATTATTGACAAGTAACAAACTGAGTGCGATAAAAGACAGTTTGGTTGGAACAATTGACAACACCAGTGAAGCCATTGACTCACAATGAGAAAGTTACCGATGAATGCCTTCATGAAGACTTGAGAAATTGATCCAGAAAGTCATTCACTGTGAGCAATTAGTACAAAAAAATCTACCAAATGGTTATCTCAATTGTCACTCCGCTATTGGTATAGAGGCTAGATAGAAGGTTAAGCAGTTCCATATATGATTTTTTGAGAGATGCATTTCTTGATAAGTAGGGCTATGTACAAAGCAGAACATAAACTTAGTAGGTAGTTGTACAAAAGAATGCGCCGGGGGAGGGGGATGAGTCTAATCATTTATCCAATCAATCTTTTTAACTTCTCGTGGACAAATGCTTTGAAAAATAGGACTTATGGTGCGTTTGATAACCATTCTATTCCAATAACAATTTCTGATTAGAAGTAATTCCTTTTGATTTTGCTCTTGAGAACAATTTTTAAGCATTTTAAGGCATTTGGTAAGTGTCTAAAATTTATACTCCAAACCATTTTCTTTTAATTTTTTAATAATTTTATCACTTTTTCCCTTTTTTTTCTTTTCTTTCCCTTCTTCTTCTTCAACCTCTAGCCAATCGCCAGTGCTCTTGAGGTTGGCGATCGACCAAATAAGGGCCAGCAAACTCGCAGCCCTTGGTGAGGCTGCACCTCGTTGGTTTAGCCTTAGCTTGATTTTGGAATTGTTCATAAGAACAAAAAATCAACTTTTTTTACTTCTCAATTCTACTCCAAATCTATTCCTAAAAACAAATTTGTTCTTAGAAATATAAAATTAACCAAACAAATTTCTATTTCAAATCTACTCTGAAAAACAAAAGGTTAAAATTTTTCACTATCTTGTCGATTGCCTTGTCGATTGCCAAACGCTCTCTTAGCATGCAATGTAGCTTCTTATAACCGCAATAGGGAAATTATTTGTTTATTTAAATTCTAAAGTGATAATTACTATATAGAATCGTTTGTAAAGGGTTATAGATAGAGTGTAATGGAACCCAATCAATCACAGCGCTCAATGTTATTTGCAATTACATGATTGGCCACGAGTTGATAGGAATGTGAATCTTTGAAGAGTAATATAATAGAGAAGACAAGCAATTTTTTACAAGGAAAACCCTTTTAAAATCAAAAGGAGAAATATCACATTGCCACACTAAACAATCTCTTCACTAACAGTATCAATGTTAGAGTTAGAATTTTTAGGGTCACTGGCTTCATCATTACAACTTCAAAGGATATTGCCCCAATATACATAAAAAATTTAGGGGATACATAATTATAATGGAAATTACATGTGTGCCATTAGTAGTAAACTTTGAGCTGTAATACTACTTTGTTTTATGAGACTTCACAACTTCATGAATCTCCCACTTGGAGGCTAATCTTCAAAATAGTAATGGTCTTTCAAAGTTTTCACTCGTCTTTATAGTTCAATGTGGTGGCAACGTCATCACTGACCATGGAGGCCTACTGAGGCAATGAACAATTGCAATTTCTCAATGGTGACAACTTTTATTAACATATCTGCTTAATTTTCTGCATTAAAATTCTTTTTCAGTGACAATATCCCATCATCTAGAAGCTAACGAATATGATGATACCTTTACTCAACGTGTTTTTTCCTTGAATGAGATGCCAAATTTTTTGCAAGACAAATAACATTTTGACTTAAATTCCGGCACATTTTGTGTTTGTGCAGTTCTACTTAAATCAAAGCTGTTGGTTTTCTTAGTACTTGTGATATTTTTTATCCAGAGTTGACGCGAGACTTGATTTCATTTAGTTAAAAGTGGAAGAATGATTTTCGGTGAAAGACACTTCATCACGGGGAAATTTCAGCAAAATACTGGAAAACGAAAAAATGTCTCCTATTGATGTCCACTGGATCTCGTCTCCTGCCCTCTCGAAAGTTTAAGTAGAGAGACCATGAAAATTGAGGACGCGCGAATTGGCCTTCCATCAACTGGTCATTGTCCATTCACGTTGCAAAACTTTTGGGTTCTACTGTGAACTTCCGGGGTAAATGTTACCGGTGGCATTTGCCCAAAATCTAGCTTTCTGGAACCACCGGTTTATACTTTCTGTCCGTACCCGAAAAAGGGACAGGAAATGGAGACCGGATCTCGTCCGTGTGTCGGCATTTTGCACAGTTGCTCTGAGATTAACGCAGGTAACATTTTGATGTTATATCAACTGACGATGCTTTTTCTTCTGACGTACAAAGCCAGGCAACAGAATGACATCTTTAAAAGCAACGATTTTTCTTAACCCAAGTATCCCCATATAGCGAATCGCTTTTTGAAGATTGACAACATGTAGCATGTAATCCTACTGTCTCAAAAAACAAAAAATTCTTTCAATTTGGGTTGTTTGTTTTGCTTAAGCCTCGACAGTGGCCAGTTGCTGGACATCCATCGGGTATGCGTACTGCGGCGCGCCGTGGAAGACCTTGTCTATGAACATGCGGGCCGCTGCTTCTGTGGGATGATATAGATCCCAAAACACATGGTCTCGCCGGTTGGGGCAGTAATGTGAAATCGGTAAGCATCCGAATTTCGCGTTCAGGTTACCAAGACCGCAACAGGCCGCTTTGACCTCTGTAAAACCTGAAGAAACGGTACAGATAGTCATCAGTCGATAGCTCTGCAGATCGGACTGATGTACAGAAGATTCGTAAAGGTCTGATTAAGTCAGGAGTCCCGGTTGAAGTTCCTACCGTGAGCAGATGGATTCTGGACGAAGTTTTGCACGACGGCGTAGGTGTCCAAGTAACTGTAGCTTATGTCATTGAGCTCGGCCTTCAAGCCCTTCAACATTGCTTGGAGCGCCATGTTGTACATGCGCGACCAGGAATTCGTGTCCTCCTTGCATGCGGCCGTCTTGTTCTGGCTCCTCTGCGACGGACAGCATCCGATCGGCGGGAGCCCCACGAACACGAACTTGCGCGCATCGTAACTGTGGAGGTGCTGCCTCAGGAATTCAGAGTTTCCCCAAAAACGATCAGAAAACGCACCTCGGTAGTCAATAATGAACGCGTAACAAGCTAATTCCACCTAAAACATCACGTTAGGCTGGTTTTTTCGGAATGTAGGTACCTTCAACTGATCCTTCAGCGAAGAAGCCATGAGGTCGACGTATTGCTGCGGCGTGTGCTGCTTGCGGAGATCGGAGGATCCGGAGTAGCCGAAGATGTCGTTGCTTCCGATGACGATGATGAAAAGGGACTTGGTTACGTGCTGCTTTGCGCCAGACGATCCCATGTGTTGCACCAGGCTTTCGTGCACCGCGAGGTAGTATTCCACTTGCTTGGTCAAAGGGATCGATTGTTTCTGGACGATAAACAAAAAAAATTGAGTAGTCCTTTCGCTCGAGCGGGGATAGCTCAGTTGGGAGAGCGTCAGACTGAAGATCTGAAGGTCGCGTGTTCGATCCACGCTCACCGCACTCCTCCTTTTTTACCATCCTGGCTTTTATTCTCCTTTTTCTTTTTATTTCCTTCTCCTTCGTGGAGTTTTCTTAACCAATGTGACCGCAAAGAGAGAACAGATTTTTTTATTTCGCTTTTAATCTCTCTCTCTCTCTCTCTCTCTCTCTCTCTCTCTCTCTCTTCTTTTTTTTGCCCCCATTTTGGGTTTTCTTAACCAATTTGACTGCAAAGAGAATAGATCAACTCTGAATGACCAAAGACTGCATACTCAAAAAGAAACGGAACATCGTTTCTTTTGACCGTAAAGAGAATAGATTTTTTTATGTCGCCTTTGATCTCCTTTTTTCTTTTTCCTTTTTTTTCCTTTTTTTGGGGTTTTCTTAACCAATTTGACCGTAGAGAGAACATATCAAGATTAACTCTGAATGACCAAAGAACGCGGACTCAAAAAGAAACAGAACATTGTCTCCTTTTCTTTTAAAGAAAAACTATTAGATATATGGGTTTTAGGATAAATTATGAAATCGGTGTCATGATATATTTCTTCTTAGTTCGACCCCATTAAATGAGCCCACCAACTATCGGCAATCGCATGCTGTGGTTACCCATTATTTTGTTTTAGTTGAGTGGTCTTAAATCAATCACTGCCTTACAAAAAGTTCGGTTCGAACCCCTTGTAAGGTCAAATTCCATTGCGAAAAATCAAAAAGACAAGTTTCTGTTACGTACGTATTTGTCAGCAGTGCCATCTAAGATGCCAGCACCTCCGGAGGCGAAGCTGACGCCGGTGAGGAATTGCGATGAAGAATTGCTCTTGCTGGAGTTGGAGACGAGGGCGAGATACGGCGGCGACGGCGGCAAGCCCAACTTCTCAGCTGCCCAAAATGTTCATAACAATCAGTCAATCGTAACGTATACCGGGGTTCCTTATTTTTTTATCCTTTTCTCTTCGCTCTAAGTATGGAGAAAGGCAATAATAATCTAGCGATTGGATCTAAAGTAGCCATTTCCCAGCAATAATTCAGCAGATAGTTGCGTAGAAATTGCAGCGCAACAGGAGGCGAAGATTGCAAAAAAGGGGAAGACATATATCGCCCTTTGACATTAAAGAAGGTGAAGTTGATTCGTTCTTTCCGAAAGGGCGTGTCCCTATCACATTTATGTGGCTTTATCGCCATGACAACGAAATGACACCGCGGAAACTCAAAGCGCGGTGGAACTTTACCATTCGGCATATGCTTTTCCATCAACTTTATCTCATGAAATCACATGCCAATCAGTGCCAAAGCTTCCTAAGTTTTCTAGACGTCGATCCTCAAATTGGGGAACGCAGATGCTTGTCCATACGTGGGAGGGTCGAATCGATATCGTGTCGAGATTACGTGACGAGGCCAAGTGAGGGAGGGGTGGATCGAATGATAGACATGCGGCTCTCGACGTAAGACTCGATGACGAACGAAAGAATCGAAGTGGATGCAGAGCGATGCCGACGAGCGTAGAAGTTTATGCGTACCGAGAAAATCCGCGGTGTTCTTGCCGTTGCTGAACCTTCCGGTGGCCTTCTTGTTGGGGAAATCCATGCCGTTGTGCGGGAAGTCGGCCTTGGCGAGCGAGACCGGCAAGTGGTTGTTGTTGCCCACGTCCACGAGCGAGTCCCCGAACACGAAAGCCGCCGGCACCATTTGTCCCTCCGAGCAGCCTAACCTCAGCAAAACAAGAAACACGACCCAGAAACCTTTCACTGCACAAACACAGATAGAAGCCATCTTCATGTCCCCCCTCTCCCCCTCTCTCTCTCTCTCTCTTTCTCTCTCTGAGATGCCTGTCTGTTTAGTGCGAGGTATTAGAAGAGAATGAGGTGATGGGGTTCATATAGGGTTTCGTACGTGGTGTGAAAGCAGGACGGGATCTCTCTTTTTCCAATTCACCTTTCCGGGAGTGGAGTGGACGGGACGGGTGGGGAATGAACCAGCGAGGACGGCAGATTTAGCAAAAGAGGGTTCTTCCGTCCCCAGCAAGATCTGCCCTCATCTTTGTCCTTTGGCTCTCGTCGGCTGAAGACGACACTTCTATCGTTTTCGACGATTTGTTTAGTGTTTTCTCCCATCACGGCCAGCTTTTTCAGTTCTCGTTTCCCGTTCAATGATGCCCGTTTCTGACTCCCGGTTTGGACTCGACATTGATTCCGTCGTAGGGGCTATCCGATGAAAAAACTAAGTATTATTATATCTTAGTAGCGGTTAGAAAGATCGATCTAGGGTATGGAATTTCGTGTTCCATGCCGTTGTTAGTTATTCAAATTCAATGTTGATAATTCTTGCGAGTTATATATGTAATGTGGACTATAATATTGGAAGGTTGTATGTTCTAGCACATGTATAATGGGTATTTTTCAAGAAAATAACCGAAAAAATTATAAACCTACTGGACTTATGTCAATTTAATTTTAAATCTTTTAATTTAGGCAATTTAGTCCTAAATCTTTTTTAATGATTTTCTATTAAGTTTGGCCGAAAATTATTTATATAAACGTCGACCATCCTATGTGACACTACTAAAGTTGACATGAACATTTATCGTGTAATTTTTTTATAAAATTCTAAATTATATATGTATTTTGTCATCTTTTTTTTTTTTTTTGGCAGTAGCTGACAAGGGTTGCCAGGGTAGTTGCCCTTATTTGGTCCAAAAATATGCTTTACTTTCTCATATTTATAAGGTACAAGAATGATCGAAATTCATCTTGTATATTGGAAAAACAAAGTTGAGAACATGTGCAAAAAATAGATACTATTATCCAATCAATGATGCCAATTCAATCCTAAAATTTTCAATTTTGTCATATTAATTATAAACCATTGTCTGAAATTCTAATGTAGTCATTTCTACCAATTTTCACTAGAAAATCTTTGATGTGGTGATCCAATCATCGGCGGCCGTCTTAGATGGCACACTGCTACATCAACATTTTTTAAGTGGGAGGATCGCATTGGAATTTCGTGTAGTGTAAGACTATATTACAAAATTGAAAAGTTTAGAATCAAATTAACATTAATATAATAGGTTTAGCACTAACTCGATAATTTCTTTGACAAAAAACCATTCTTTGGCAACGATGCCATATTACATAGGACCTAGGTAACTATATATGAATGTGTACCGTGTATACTTTATAAGTCACTCTATATTTAAATGTGGATGAACAAATGAGATGTAACCTAATATATATATAGCAACGTGGCGACTAGCCTGCTTGAGCGATTGAGTGGAGTGGATCCCACCAATTAGTGGGATCAAACTCATTTCCGAGTGTAGCGTGGCATCCTGGGAGTTCGCACCGCCCCACACGCCATGCACTTTCTAAAGCTGACTATTCCCTTTCGACTCATTAGTCTATTGCTTTGCAATGCTTCCAATTACTCGGGGACAAATCCTCGAAAATCGCCCTTTTAATTAAATGATTAATTAATTCTAGGAATCTAATAGATTTGAGGTCAGATCCTTCGCATTAAGCAACTGCTTTTTTTGTAATTAACCTCTTTTTGTTATTGCTCCAGCACTTTCGAGCAGTCAAAGGACAATCCTAGGTTGCTGGTCTTTCATCACTTTCTTGTCCCTTCTTGCACGGTTCTAAGATGCCCCACTTAGGTAGTTGAATATTGAATTAACCAGCGAGTGGCATTATTATATAGTGGGGAGAAAAGCAAGCGTTGTTTGGAACGCTGTGGTGTACCGTGGAATCTACGTGTTAGAAGATAAGTCCTAAGGAATCGACTTAGTGAATGAGGCAGATCCTTTGCTGGCGACGTCGCATCACTTCTCTCCTGCTCATGGCAACTAGGGATGGCTTCGACGTTATGTGGATGGGCTCTTATCAATTGCACATGGATGGGATAGCCTTTCTCTATGCACATGCGAAGCGGTTTGGCATAAGAGATTTGTATAGCTTTGCATTACGAGAGATCATATGGTTTGGTCACTCCTCATGATGTAGGGTGTTCGGTGGCGTTGTTGCAATTCCGCGTGTTGTTATATTGACTTCTGTAGCCCGAATTTGCCGAAAAAAGAGCGAAAGTTGCGGTTTCGTGCGGATTGATGTGGAAGGCGATAATGAAATCTGTTGCTTCCACACTTCATGAATGTGACATTTCGGGAAATGAACATATTTTTGACAAGCTGAAACCCGCGGTTGCGCGTGGAGATCATCACACCACCCCATCGTTCGTCTTGATTTGGCTTTCTGGCATCTGTCACGTTTGTTCCTCTTGACTAGAAAAAAAGCATCGTTTATTGCACGCATTCATGGATAATAACGCGGGACATCCGACAATCTTTATTGCCTTGTGCTCCCACCACCGATGATTTTGCTTCGCCACTTACCTACCGCAATACACCTCCATCAGTCTCAAACATTTTCTTGACCGAGGCAAAGCTAACCAAGTCTCCTATTTTGAATCGCCTGCATTTTATGTCCCTTCATAGCCATGAGAATGTGGTGATGGAAAATTGATCGATTATGATAACAGAATTTGAGATGACTACTCTAGTATGTGAAATACTAAACAGGGTCGGGTTGATTTATGTATCAAATCTAGGCACTTCCGCTCGTGATCCCGATTGATGGAATGACATAAGTCTAACATGTGCAGTAATCACTCAGCGCGTGTAGATGGAACGGAAGCGCAGCAGCGATGGTGGGAACACAAAACGTCCGAGTATGACACAGTGGACGCTGTATTGAGTTGTGGTGGGTCATGAAAGGCTTGTGCAACCCCAAAGGAGTGGTTCTAGTCGCTCTTCTACAGGATTCCATGTAGGCTGCGGGAGGGGTCACTAGCCAGGACAAGCCAGATATGTGCTATCCTCTCCGTCGTCTTCTTTGGGTGCTCGGGCCTCTTTGGCAGTATTCAAACAATCCATCAATCATGTCCAACCTTTCACAATATCAGTTTCAACGTTATCAGGCCAGAACTACGCCAAACTTCAGAAGGGATGGATTCGTACCGACATGGAGGAAATTCAAACTTAGAACCGATGTTATCAGCCGACGAGTTCACACATTGGAAGAAGAAGACACAGGTTCAACATCATTCAAAGAGCAGCCATTGCCAATTTCCAGTGTGATTATGGGGGGGGGGGGGGGGGGGGGGGGTCTGCTTATTTTGTGCTTTTTAATCTGCATTGCAATCGATTTTCCCATGTCAAAGCTTTGAAGATTTCTTCAAGTGGGAACCCTCCCAATTTCTCGTACGAATGGACTAAGACCATGAAGGGAGTTCTGTACATGTTCCTTGTACTAGGCCCAAGCATAGGCCTAGTACAAAACGATCTTGATAACATAGGACCAATAACCTCCTAGCAAGCTTCGCATTAGAATGAATACGGCTTGTAGATTACATCGCGGTTTGTGTAGTTGCTATTTTCGAAATAGTTCATCTTAAAAGTAATTTTCCAAGAAACAGCAAATTGATACGCCAGTTTAGGGCTGACAGCTCAAGTTGTTGCAATTACAAACTATTATTATATTCTTGAACAAGCTAAAATTGATGATGAATTTTAAATACGTGTTAGCTCGTGTTTTCTTTAAACTTTGCCAAAATCTACCTCCATAATCACTGTCCAATCCTATCAATTCGTGTAGGAAATATTCTAATCCTTACACGAGTTGTCGCAATTGAGGAAATAAACGGATGGATGGTCCCCATTATTCACGTTTGTATGACAAGGATTAATTTTGATTGGTGATCTCCTCCTTTCATTTAGTTGGATAACATATTACAAGAAGTGACTTAACGAATAGGAGCAGAAAAATTTGATTGCCAAAAATATATATGTGGAGATGAACATTAACGATGATATGTAGCATCGAGATACATTGACTATAACAATCGTTATAGTCCCATATTGACTGGCAAAGACATCTTGATGGTTAACATTATTATCGACCAACTTATAGATTTTCCGCTAGACCCGCACCTCTATTTTCAGCCTTCAAGTATCCATGATGCGTTAGTCATGTAAATGATTTTTTTATTCGTTTCATCTGTGAGAAATTAGCAACTAAAACAATAAATGTTAAATATATATAACATGTGATTTTTTTCTACACATCCCACATTTCTCACAATTATAGGTGATCAACGGGTAGAAGGACCGCTAGTCCCACTCTATCTCGAGAGGTTAATCGATGGGCTCGGTCTTAAAATTCAATATCATCATATGGACTGACTTGGGCAACACATCAAGTCTAACTTTCGGGTCCTATCCTATTAGAGCCTGCTCAATGATTATCATAACTTATATGAATCAACAGTTCTCGATACGGGGTTGACATAAAAACATATGGACGACATCTTCTCTCTAGCGATATAGATGAGGGATGCTGATAAAAATATTTTTAAATTGTTGGCTTTTTGTGAAGCGAAAGGATATGTACCAATGCCATTATCTCTTCCTCCTCTCCCGGAACTGGACGTAGTCCTGATCGTGAGTCAATAAATAAGGCCAGGAAGTGTCAACCTTTGAAAATGCATCCAACATTAATGATCAGACCATGTCGATAGTCAAAGTTGAGATGCCGGTCGTCTCATTATAATCTCTCTTGCAGCAATAATTGACCGTTCAACTTACCTAACATGTTATTCTTGTTTCATATATAAACTTAAAAGATCGTTACAAACTCTCGGCTGTCTCATGTTTCCTAGGACTTCCCACATTTATTGAAGACACCACCATTTTAAAGATGACTGGCTCTATTAGAGCTCTAGAAGATGGCATGAACCATCCCAAAAAAATTGTCCAAACAGATATTTGTGATCATTCGAGGATGAATCTCCAACCCACTTTTGTACATCCAAAGTTCAACCAATCCTAAGATGAAATTCTCGTTGTTAAAAACCCTAATCTCTTCTTCTCCTATTTATGTAATTTTTGTGACAGGAAAATTGACCTTGAATAACTAAATCTCATTCTTATAAATTACTTCATGAACCTTGTAAATTCAAACATGAAATCGTTTCCACTTAAACTTGTGAAAATAACAAAAAAAACTCAATTCAAACGTCTAATACACTTAAGCAAATCGATACAGAATCACTAAAAGTCAATGCACTAGGATTTAATTTCTTCTCTTCTGGAGTGAATAAATGAGTACAACATTGCATCTGTCTAATCTTTGACTGTTGATCTTTTGCACTCTTCTTTACAGTTTTCCAATCTCTCAGGTCATTGGCCAGAAAGTTATTATCGGATTTGATGGGTGAATTCCAAAAAAAACTCAAATTTTAAGTCTAATCCTACATTTGCCCCAAACATTTTTTTTGTCTCTTAAAAGATCTCAAACTTTAAGTCCAATTTTAAATTTGCCTTGAATTTTTTTTTTTGGTCTCATAGAAAACCCTAAAGTTTCTCCCAAATCTGTTCCGAACTTTTCTTTTATCTTAGAAAAATTCCAAATTTTAGGTCCAATCTTAAATTTACCCCAATTTTTTTTTTTGTTGAAAAGAAAATCATCAATTTTTATTGTAGTCCAAAATTTGCCTCTATTAGCCCTCTATCCAAAAGTCACAGTTAGTAGTCCCTAACTTTTTTATATCCTAGAACGGTTTTATTTTGGAGATAATTTTCCATGTCGCCTTACCAATGTATATTTATTATTGAAGTAGAAATACCACGTTAAGTTGTGATTAGACCACGTGGTAAATTTGAGAATAGATTAAACGTTTGTATTAAGGATAAAACTCCAAATTGATACACTCGTCATATGTTATGTGTTATCTAACTTATCAATTTGACAGTATTAATGGAAATTAATGAATGGTAAATTTATTATAGTTGTACTATTTTGGGACTTTTTGTGATTAAAAAACTAGTTTGAGATAAATTTGTGACATATATACCCGTTTGGGGTTTTTTGTGGTTAAAAAATTAGTTTGGAGTAAATTTGTCATATATATACAAATTTGACGTTTTTCGTGGTGTTAACACCTTTTTTTTAGACAAAAAAAAAAATTGGGAAGATTTGGGATTGAACTTAAAGTTTAGGAAAACAAAAGAAAGGTTTAGGGTAGATTTGGGACTGGACCTGAAGTTTGGTTTCTTTTTTAGATAAAAAGAAAAAATTGGGGCAGATTTAGGATTATACTTAAAGTTCGGGATTTTTTTGGAATTGACCCTAGATTGGACATATCAACCTATGTAGAAATTTAAAAAATTATTGATGTATTAGTCAAAACGTGCTAAGAATATAAACAGATCACGATTGGTTCGTTATATTGGACATAAAATAATCTATCATTATCTTTCGGAAGTATGACTTCACCAGTGGATTTGACTTAGCACACGCAACTGTTCTTTCCCCTTCCCCTGCCGTCTGTCTTCCTGGTAAGCTCTCTCTGTTCCTCCTCCACTTCATCTTCCATTTCACTTGACAACGGTTAGACAGAAATTAATCAATCGATCGATGACGTTGAGACGTCTGTGAATTCTAGTGTATCGAGAAAAACTTCTTTGATGCAGCGGTGGAGTTTGGTTGTGGCGCTGCAACTAAAATATCGAATCATGCGAAGTTGTCTCTTTGTTATATGCTCTAATCTCAGTCTTGGCGCCACTTTCAGCAGCGATTAGTTCGATGAATCTGATAGGCACGTGTCTTATGCTCAACATGTCAATGGGTCCAAGTTCAAATTCACAGTCTTTAAGAATAGTCGCTGATCTCGGTCTTAAATTTCTTAATCAGGTGGGTTCGAGCATGGCGGCAATGGAGAACGTCATTAGGGACGATGTCCTGGAATGGGTGAAAAACGATACCCACCGCTTCCTCAATGCTGTTATTAAAGTCGGCGATCTGAATCGCACCGTCGAGTAAGCTAATACTGACACCACCTACAATTTTCACAGCTAATAGAACATTAACTGATCAGTTCGAGCTTTGATGATCGAGTCGATTTTTTTTTTCTTTTTTTTCAGGTTTTATAAAAAGTGTTTTGGGATGCAGTTGTTAAGCCAAAAAGACTTCCCTGAGGAGAACTACAGCAAGGCCATAGTTGGTTTTGGACCTCAGGAGTCTCACTTCGTGCTGGAGCTGATATATAGTATGCTCACCGAACACATTCCTCATCTAATTCCTACTTCATTTGTAGAATTTCCAAAGGAAAATTTTGGCATTGACTTGTCTAATTAGAGATTCGGCAATATATTTGATCATATTTAACACGTTCAACTTCTTAATCGATAGTCTATGGAGTTGAGAAATATGAGGTTGGGACAGCATGGGGGCACTTTGGAATTGCAGCTCAAAACGTGAGTTTTTCTGTCGCTGTCACGGTGAACTTTCTGTTAGAAACAACTCTTTCGAGGTTCTAACAGTTCTAAGTTATCGTGTTTAGATATATCCGATTGTGGAGAAAGTCCGACAATTAGGCGGGGTTGTCACGAAAGAACCGGGGAAAAATGAAGGGGGATCGCAAGTCTATGCTTTTGTGGAGGATCCGAATGGCTATAGCTTCGAGCTCCTCCAGCGAGGGCCGACTCCCGAACCGCTCTGCCAGATCATGCTTCAAGTGACCGATCTGGATCGCGCCACCAGCTTCTACGAGAAGGTAAAATTAGACTTTAGACATTTTGGATTTCTCGGTTTCACATTCCTGATAAGTACATGCTTCTTTTACACCATGTAGAACAGCAGAAGTCGCTCCAAATGCTGTTTCTTATTCCCTATAAATCACATTAGTTTATCCGTTTCTTTTTCCTAATTGCGCCGCAACCATGGGTGCAGGCACTGGGCATGAACATACTCTTCAAGTACGATAGCCCTCCACATCAGGTGAACCTTAACTCAAAATAATCGAAACAAAATCAAACATGGACATAATGCCCCGTCTAACTATATGTTTAACTTTGCAGTTTGCAATAGCTATGGTGGGTTATGGATCAGATCAAACGCAGACCACTGTCCTTGAGCTCAAGTACGACTACAACGTGACTGAGCTCACCGCAGGCAATGCGTATGTTCATGTAAGCGAGACAAATTTTCCCCCACACCTAGTCCGTTTGTTAAGGCTGCCCTTTGTCCGTGCGCTAATCGGTTCGACTGTCTCAATTCATAGACAGCGATAGGCACCAGTGATGTATACAAAAGCGCTGCGGCTGTTGCACAGATTACGCAAGAACTTGGAGGAAAGATCGTTCACCCGCCAGGCCCGAACCCCTTAACTGGCACCAAGACGACTTCATTCCTCGACCTTGATGGCATGGAGACCGTGAGTCCTCGCATTCCAATCTTTTTCTTCACCTCAAAGTTCTGCTCGCTGGTGTGTATAGATATGTGTAGCTGATATAATTGCATGGTGTATTTTCGTTTACAGGTTTTGGTGGACAATGAGGATCATCTAAAAGAGATAAAGAATGACGGCCAGTAAGATGGACGGCTTCACTGACAAAGATGGATTCTGATTGCGTTTCTTTCTTCCCAGTTCCAATAAATTGTTCGTTGTTAAGGCAAATAGTTGAATTGCTCGTTTTACAGCGAGACAGTTTGTAGTAAGATCGTACTTATTATTCGGAAGAATGTTAACTTCACAATCTTTTTCTGGCTCCTCAATGTGCGAACTTCGGGCCTCGGCAATTTGATACTCTCATTTAAGACTCACTTGACTGTGCAACATGAAATGCTTTGCCTTCGAGAATTCGTTTCGCTCGAACCAAATTCTGCATCCTGATCCATGACCTGTCTTCGGATACCACAACTACGTAGTATGTGGACTGTTTCATCTTACAATCTGCTGGTTGATGTCTATCAATAAGCTACAATATAGTCGATTGAACAAGAATGTCGAAAGCTTTGAATGCTGAAGCCAAGAAAAAGCTCAAATTGTCGATCTCCTTTCTGACAAGATACTGAGGACTTCTTGTTGAGCTCTATGACATATTTGCTTGTCTTAATAAAAGAACAGTGTGCCCATAGTTATGTATAGACTAAATTTGCGTTATCTTGGAACACTCTTTTACCATAGTCTTCTGCTATACCATAAGCTTGAAATGAAAATGCTTAAGCATAACAAGTGGTCGTATGCTGGTTTATTAAATGGTTCTTTCCGGTAAATTAATCTCTCTTTTGGGAATCACATCAATAGATTAAAAGTTCAGGGATCTTATTACATATTTGACCAAAATTAAATGACCACTTATGTTATTTTCCTGTTCCATCTCGAGAGGTGAATGGGTGGGCTCGGTCCTAATATCCAGTATTATCATATGAATGGGCTTGGACAGCACATTAGGCTTCACTTTCGAGCTCTGTCTTGTCGAGCTTGCCAAATAATCACATTTACTTATAATGAATATGAATTGACAGTTCTCGATGCGGGATTTATAGAAAAATATATGAACAATATTTTTCGAAATGATATTGATGATCGATGATGACAAGAAATATTTTTGAATTATTAATTTTTTTGTGAAGCGAACGGATATGTATCAAGTGCATTATCTCTCCCTCGCCCTGCCACAAAAGTCCTGATTGTGTGTCAATCGATAAGGCGAGGAAGTGTCAACCTTGGAAATGGCGTACGAGAGTGATGGTAAGACCGAGTTGATCGTCAAAGTTGACGTGCCGATGATTCCATAAATAGTCTTTCTTGCGGCAATAATTGACGTTCGACATATATAACATGCATCTGTTTCATATATAGAGTTAAAGGATCATTACAAACTCTCGACTGTCTCAAATTTCTCACAACTTGCCGTATACATTGAAGACACTACAATTTTAATCAAGGAGAATTGACTATGTCAGAACTCTAGAAGATGGCATGACCCCACCAGGATAATTCTCCAACAGATATTCGTAATTATTAGAAGACGTATTTGAATGTTGAAAGGTCAATGATACCTAGATAAAGTTCCATAGTTGAAATAGTCTTGCGACTTCTTTACTCTTTATTTCTTTATGCAATCTTTGTAACGGTAAAATTGACTTTGAATAGCTAAATTTTATAAATCTCGTAGATTCAAACATGAAATTTTTTGCATTTAAAATGTGAAAAGAAAAAAATCCGGATGGTGCGCCTAATCCACGTATGCAAATCCTTACAAAATCACTGAAAGTAAACGCTATGATGATGTTTTTTTTCCTAGACATAAATATTAGCACGAATTTGCATCTGCCTAATCTTTGACTGTTGACTTTAGTATTATTCTCCACCATTCGCTAATATCTCGGGTCGTCGGCCAGAAATTTTCTATCCTATTTGACATATTAACCTATCTAGAAACTAAGAATATGTTGGTATATTAAATTATGGTCAAAACGTGCTAAGGTTATAAATAGATCACGATCGGTTCGTTATTTGACATAAAACAATCAATCGTTATCTTTTAGAGGGGACAACTTCATCAATGGAAATGACTAAGCACACGCAATTGTTCTTTCCTCTGCTCATCCTGTCTGTCTTCCTGGTAAGCTCTCTCTGTTTCTTCTCCACTTCATTTTCCATTTTGCTTGTCCAAGGTTAGATGGAAATTTAATTAATCGACCATGTCATTGAGAGTTTTGCGGATTTCTAGCACGTTGAGACAAACTTCTTCGACTCAGCAGCGCTGCAATATATTGAAATCATGCAAAGTTGTCTTGTTGTATGCTCTAATCTTACTCCTTATGCCCATTTTAGCTGTGATTAGTTCGATGAATATGATAAGCGCATGTTAACGCTCAACATGTCAATTGGGTCCAAGTTCGAATTCTCAGTCTTTGAGTGGAGTTGCTGATCTCAGTTTTAATACCTGCCATGTCGATCAGGTGGGTTCGAGCATGGCGGCAACAGAGAATGTAATTAAGGATGACATCCTGGAATGGGTGAAGAACGACACCCATCGCTTCCTCAATGCCGTTATTAGAGTCGGTGATCTGAATCGCACCGTCGAGTAAGCTAATGCTGAGACCACCTTCTATCTTCACAGCTAATAGGGACATTAACTGCTCTGTTCAAGAATTAATGATCTCGTTGACTCCTTTTTTCAGGTTTTATAAAGAGTGTTTTGGGATGCAGTTGTTGAGCCAAAAAGACTTCCCAGAGGAGAAATACAGCAAGGCCATAGTTGGTTTTGGACCTCAGGAGTCTCACTTTGTGCTGGAGCTGATATATAGTATGCTCACCGAACATTTTCCTCATCTGGTTCCTGCTTGATTAGTCAAATTTTCGAAGGAAAATTTTGGCATTGACTTGTCCAATTAGAGATTCAGCAATATTGAGATTATATTAACGTGTACGGCTTCTTAATTGACAGTCTACGGAGTCGAGAAATATGAGGTTGGGACAGCATGGTCGCACTTTGGACTTCAGTTTCTAGATGTGAGTTTTTCTGTTGCCGTCATGGTGAACTTCCTGTTTAGAAAAAACTCGTTCGAGATTCTAACAGTTCTAAGTTGTGGCGTTTAGATATATCCGGTTGTGGAGAAAGTACGACAAGCAGGTGGCGTCATCACGACAGAACCGGGGAGTCATGGGGGGCAGCAGGTCTATGCTTTTGTGGACGATCCGAATGGCTATAGCTTCGAGCTCCTCCAGCGAGTGCCGACTCCTGAACCGCTCAACCATTTCATGCTTCAAGTGGCCGATCTGGATCGTGCCATCAGTTTCTACGAGAAGGTAAAATTAGACTTTTAAACTTTCGATTTCTCGGTTTCACATTCCTGATAAGTACGTTCTTCTTTTACACCGTCTAGGACAGCAAAAATAGCTCCAAACGTGATATGTTATTTCATATAAATCATATTATTATCATTTTATTATTATTCATTTCTTTTTCCTAATTGCACCGCGACTATGCATGCAGGCATTGGGTATGAAAGTCCTCTTGAAGTACGACAGCCCTCAAGATAAGGTGAAGCTTAAATCAAGATAAGCAGAACAAAATTATATATAGACATGACGCCCTGTCTAACTGTATGTTTAATTTTGCAGTTTACAATAGCTATGGTGGGTTATGGATCAGATTACATTCAGTCACCCGTCATCGAGCTCAGGTACAACTACAACGTGACCGAGTACACCGCAGGCAATGCGTATGTTCATGTAAGTGAGACGAATTTTCCACCCACACCTAGTCCGTTTGTTAAGGCTGCCTTTTGTCCCTGCGCTAATCGGTTCGACTGTCTCAATTCACAGGCCGCGATAGGCACCAGTGATGTATACAAAAGCGCTGCAGCTGTTGCACTTGTTACACAAGAACTTGGGGGGAAGATCGTTCGCCCACCAGGCCCGAATCCCGCAACCGGCACCAAGATGACTTCATTCCTTGATCCTGATGGCAGGAAAACCGTGAGTCCTCGCACTCCAATCTTTTCTTCTTCACCACAAAGTTCAGCTGGATATTATATAGAACCATTTATTATATAGCTGATATAGTTGCACTAAGCGATTTTTGTTTACAGGTTTTGGTGGACAATGAGGATTATCTGAAAGAGATAAAGAACAACGGCCAGTGAGCTGGACAGCTTCATATTGCGCAAATAATTGGTAGAGATTTTCGTTGTATTTATTATTTATTTACGGTTTAGATTATCATTTAATTACGTCGCTCATGTAATTTTCTGTGCAATTCATGTTCCCCAGGTTGCTGAAAACAAAGAGAGAAACAAAAATAAACCGCATGAAGCAGGCGTTCACAAAGATTGTTTCTGATTGCATTTCTTTACAGTTAAGCATTTATATGGTTCATTGTCAACGTGAATAATTGGATTGGTCGTTATTAATTTTAAATGCAGTAAGACAGTTTGTATTAAGATCATGTTAATTATTTGGAAAGATGTTCACTTCATAATCTTTTTCCAACTCAAATGTGGGAAATTGGGGTCTCAGCAATTCGCTACTCGCATTTAAAATTCGCTCGACCGTGCAATATGAAATGCTTCGGCTTCAAGAATTTGTTTCGCTCAAACCAAATTCTGCATCCCGGACCGTCTTCAAATACCACAACTGTGTAGTATGTGGACTGTTTCTCCACCCAATCCGCTGGTTGATGTCTATTAATAAACTACAACAAAGTCAATGGATCAAGAATATAGAAGACTTTGAATGCTGAAGCCAAGAAAAAAGTCCAAATTGTTGATCTTCTTCTTGACAAGATACTGAGGACTTTCTTGTTGAGCTCCATTGTGAGATTTTGTGAGACCACTGCCAACTATTCTAAAAATTTAAGCTGTTAGATAAAGACGTGGTTTATTATTTAAATATTTTAACACTCCCCCTCACGCTTAGTTTGGTCTTTTGCCTAGTACTAAGCGTGGAAATTTAATTGGGGAGGCAAATAGGGGCCTGGAAAATTCGAACTCAAGACTTCATAACTCTGATATCATGTGAGATTTTGTGAAACCACTGCCAACTGTTCTAAAAGTTTAAGCTGTTAGATGAAGACATAATTTATTATTTAAATATTCTAACATCCATGACATATTTGCTTATCCTAAAACAAGAACAATGTGCCCATAGTTAAGTATAGACTAAATTTCCATTGTCTTGGAAAACTCTTTTACCATAGCTCGACATAAAAATGCTTAAGCACAACGAGTGGTCGGGATGCTGCAATCTTCTATGGTTCAGCGGGGGAACTGCGGTTTTGGCCTTCACAGCATCGAGCTCCTGCAAAGAGAGCCGGCACCCGAGCCACTTTGCCAAGTAATGTGTCGCGTGCCTGATCCGGGCTGCGCAGTCAGCTTCTATGAGACGGCCAAAGTTCATTACCAATCATCTCACTAATCGAGCAATTTTAAATGGGGTACCGACATGACGAGATTCGAACTTAGGAGGGATATCATTAACTGAAGAGTTCAGACATTGGGAGAAGAAGATGCAGCTTCATTTCTTATACGATGATGATAAATGGCCATCTTTTAACGTGAAGATTGATATCCTTAGGGCTTAATTCACATCTTGAATTTACCGCGTAAGAGATCGACACCTCATTATTAGACTCATTCAATGGTTCATATTAATTCCTCATTCTTCTTATCTTTCTTTTCTTTTCTTTTTATGGAAATTTAGGAAATCCGAACCCAGCAAAGCATAGATCATCCCATGAACGCAGACGTTATCTGCTCCACGACACGCAGGCCACCGCTGCCGTGGGAGCTCCCCACGCGTAGCGACCACCATACTGTTGAAGAAAGGATCTAATTTTAATTATTGATTGATTCCTTAGCATGATCCTGAATTACATGGATGATACAGTGAATCGTCGATGTGAAATATTTCGAGGAAGATAATTTTTTGTACATTTTTTGTATTATAAATACAACTACATGCTTGTACATTTGATATAATCAAGAAATACAATCACCTGTCTTCCATTTTTCCCATATTTTCTGTCACATACATATTGTTGCCCCGACCCATCGTCGCTACCCCAGGCTGCCTCAAGCTGTCGCAAACCTAGGCACCACCGCAACAGCTCTCTTCCATCTCTCTGCTGGTCGCAAGTCAGTTCAGAGTCTGACGTTGTAGAGCCCAGATTCGAAGTTGCCGGCCTTGGGTGGCCCCCAAGATCTGGGGTTGCTCACGGCTGACGCCGCCGCCATTGGTGGCGAGTGCCAGCCACGGGGCTTGAAAGAGAGCGAGACACACGATTGAGATTATGACCAAGTCAGTTGTATAAGTATAAATAGATCAAAGGTTCCATTAAACGAAATCCGATCCTGAGATTCGTTCAAAAAAAAATCCGATCCTGAGATTGTATGAAGTGTAGTGTAGTATTTGCCATGCAGTTCATTCACATTCTTATACTTTTGGCATTGTAGAGATACGTCATTCTTTTAGGACGAGCTGATTCTCTTACGTGTCTATATACTCGAAGAAGCTAATGATTTGGAAATATTTATAGGAATCTCGTTACAATCCAAAAGAAGAATAGTGCTTTTATGTGTAAAAATTACATGAAAATGCCCCTACATAGACCGGCACTAGTGTTCAACGGGATTTCAATTACATCAGATTGTGACATGCAAAAATTAATTTATGCTACTTGATCTGCTAATTTAACAAGTTGTTTATTCATTAACCATGTTTCGGCGTAGCGCATGCTAAAAAAGTAATCTCAAGTACAACCTCGCCCGAGTTTCCACTAATTTCAAAGTACATTTGCCAATAGCTGTGTTATGTGATTAATGACTGGCAATATCCAAGGATAGATATACCATATTTTGTAACTCTGAAAGAAAATAATTCAGGAAAAACAAAAAAGAGCGTAGTTGTTGAACTACGTTGGTTGATCAAATGAAATGACAAGAACTTAGTACATGTTATAACATCCGGGCATAGTGCAAACATTGGTTGATCATCTAGTGATGAACAAGGTTCACACTATCATCCGTCATCATCAGATTGAATAACAAAAGAAAGAAAAAAAGTAAAGGAAATGAATAAATGACAGATAAAAGAAAAAAGAAAAAAAGAAAAGATAAATCGAATGGTAGCTAGTTACTTAAATATTAAGCGTAATAATATATAACTTACAAGAATGAAATTACTTGCAAAATAAATAAAAAATGAAATTTATATCATTATGGTCAGACTACATTATAGCTTTAACAAAATAAAATTAAAAAATAATAAAATAAGAAATGAAAATATAAATTAAACCCAATATCTCGAATTAAAGAATTTTTCTTTCCTTTTTTTTGCCATCGTTTTCTTATTTTTTCCATATCTCCTTATACTGCACAAATAGGGAAAATTTGGGTAAATAGAAGGAAATTCAAATACTTTCTCACGAGAATCATATTTGTTATCCTTCCAACACTACTAATTTAACCTAAATAAAGAATCTTCTTTTCCTTATTTTTGCGATTTTTTTCTTATTTGATCCATGTCTCATTTTTTTTTTTTTGAATTATCCATGTCTCATTAAAAATTTTCATAAATAGAAGGAAATCCAAATATTTTCCATTATAAAGTATCAAATTTGTTGCCTAAACTAGGTAAAAAATAACTATATCTATAGAGTTATCACTCTGGCTGCCAAACATATTCGTTTTAATTTCTAGATTTCTTGTGCTAGGCCATTGAGCCAAACCCACAGCTGGTGAGGCGTGGAAGCGAAGAGGACAAGCAAGAGAAGCTTTGGGGAAATCAGATGAGGAGAGAATTTTCTTTCTGCTGTCCCCCTCCTTTTTACGTACTGACATGTTCTAAACCGAAGTGAAGATTTGTCCTTCATGTGCATCTCTGGCCATTATATATTCATGTAGATATATAGCTAACTTATGATGGTCATAAGCCATTATGTGTTTTATATGATTATGCAGCAGTGAAGTTCACATAATGCAGAATGGTCAATGGCATAGAAAATTTACTGCGACAAACACACAAAGAAAACACGTCGGTCATGCTATCTCTAATCCAAAGACGCGTTGTTTAGCTGCTTCGTCAAGACTATATGACCAAAAAAAAAGGCTTTGCTGACATTCTTTTAAGTTGAAATTATTATTTTGATAGTGACGTCAAGGTGACTAAAGCAGTTAAGTATTGTATGTCGACATGTAATTTTATCATTTAGAAATCATCAAATTGAAGGATTTGGAAACTGCAGTTGCAGACTTATCTGCATGATTTTGCTTATTAGTACAAAGTCTGCAGCAGATTGTAGTTCCAAATATAGACCCATTATATGCCTGATTGACTGTGAGTGAGATTTTGCTTATCTATTTAGGGGAAATTTTTAAATAAAAGCTCGAAATATTTTTATTTTCTCAAATAAAAGCTTGAAGTAGACTTTATTTCAAATAATGGTCCGAAGTGCCTATATCAGTCTCAAAGAAGGAATTAAAATGAACTTTGTTTTAAATAAGAGCCTAACATCGCTGACAAAAAATTTAAGCTGATCAAGGTATTTTCATCTAGAATAAGATTTAAATTAAATTGAATTCTAAATTATAAATGAAAAGAGAGAGAGAGAGAGAGAGAACACACAAGTGATGGGGTGGCGGCAAAGGCCGGTAGGGTCATTGACGCAAGGCCAGTGACCCTGCTCGACTAGATCTGGTGGCACTGGTTGAGGGTCGCCAGACTTGCACAATGATCGGCAACCTTCGCCTAAACCAAGCAAGCGGCACAAACCTCACCCAAATCTAGAAGAGCACTGCCGCTCTCTCCTGCTCGACCCTCACCTTTGGTCGACCAAGGTCGTTGACACTCCCTCAAGCATCGATGACCCTGCAGGCCTTTGCCACCTCCCTACTGGTGATGGGGTGGCAACCAGCACCCTCTTGCTTGTGTGTGTGTGTTTTTTTTTATATAGATTTTTAGCTTTTTAAAAGAAAAACCAAAAAAAATAAAATTTTAAAAGACAAATTGCCCTTTATATTTGATGAGTTTAGGCCTTTCTTTAAAACTAATATATCCATTTCATGCATTTATTTGAATTAAGGTCTACTTCAAGTTCTTATTTGAGAAAATAAAGACACTTTCGACTCTTATTTGAAATAATATTCACTTTAAATCTTCATTTGAGAAAATGATGGTGCTTTAGATTTTTATTCGGAATTTTTTCTCAATTCAGGGTACTAGACGATTATGATTATCTGAGATAGAGTAGCAGGTTGGCTTTAGAGCTCTTCATGATTGGCATTTCTCTTGTGGCTGGCAATTTTCCTTGTAGACTATATTATGTGTCCTGTTGCAAATCAGAGTAGTTTACATCTCTGTCACAGAAGGTACCATTGTAACATGAATGCAGGAACTCCTGAAATGGTCAATACTCACAAACCCAAAGCACCCTCAACCATGTCCACTCTGAAAGTACACATCCTGATCATCTTCTTCTTCCTCCTCTCCCTCTCGCCCAACCTCGTCAACACCAAAAGCCCCCACGGCCACTTCCAAGTAGCTCGCTCCACATGCCAAGGTGCTTTCTACCCGGACCTCTGCATCTCCACGCTTGCCTCCTTCCCGGACCTTGCCTCCGAGTCCCTCCTGGAGATCATCTTCGGCACACTCGACCGCATAGCTGATGAAGTGAGAGCCGCCTCCGCGCACTGCACCGTCATGAAGAACCATTTCCTCGCCAAGCTCAGCATTCTCGAATGGCAAGCCATGGACGTCTGCCTCGAGCTGTTCGGGGATATCCTCGATGACGTTGCCAGTGCTGTCTCCTACCTTGAGGGCTCGAAGGCAGCCGCTAGACGGCATTACTTCGACCTTCAGTCTCTCCTCAGCAGAATGATTACCCATGTTTATACATGCACCGATGAGTTCGACCCCCGCACAGATAATCTGAAACTCGGGGACAGCATGAAAGAGAGGCTCTCAAACGTCTCACGCCACGTAGCCAATTCATTATTCTTCCTAAAAAAATTGCATGGCGTCAAGAAAACTTCTGGACACGGCCTGAGAGAGGGGTTCCCGGCGTGGATGTCTTCAAAAGATAGCCAATTGGTGTGGACACCGACGGACGCGACAAAGTTTGATCTCGTGGTGGCAAAAGATGGTTCTGGTAATTTCACCTCCATCAACGATGCGGTGGCTGCGGTTCCAACCCATAGCAAGACCAGGTATTGTTGTAATTTTTGCAAATTTTGCTGATCTTTTTTTTTTTCCAGATTTCTTTTTTGGTGCAGCAACTAAGGCTAATAGCTCTTTTTGGTGTTGCCATGTTCGAGGGGTCAGTTGACAAGTATATACGTTGTATTAACTTGAAATCGGAAGTAGAAGACAAACCATTTGAATGACAGATGAAATATATGTGCTGCTGATGAGCAGCTCATTTGTCTAGGGCGGATACCTATTTCTAGTTGTGTTATGTTCTTGCTTTTTTCATTTCATTTTCGCTTTTCACAGATTACTGCTTCTTCTTCTTCTTCTTCTTCTTCTTCTTCTTTTTCTTTCCTTTTTATTGTGAGCTGATGATCTTTTCTTCAACTAATGGCCGTCCGATTTGTTTCTCTTGCGTCCTCGTACTCACTAATCACTTATTTATCTTTTGCCAAAACTTCTTCTTAAGATGTACATTTCCCATACGTCTCCTCCCCAACTCAGTAACATTCATCAAGATTTCCCTTTATTTTCTGTCATCACCTTGTTCAAACATTAGCTTTCTTTCGATAATCGACACGAAGTATTTGAAGTTTTGTCAACTTATTCAAAGAACGACTGCATCCTTGTTTGTGTAGATGTCAGTTAGTTTTACTTTCATTCCCCGATTAGTCATCAACTTTTTAAACGTAATTTAACTATAAAAGCAAGAGACTTTTTTTACGACATCAACAATCAATTATCCGTGCATTTCTTTTTAGTAAACTTGAAAATACTATAAAATGGATTATCTTCCAACTTCCCCATATAGTCAAGGGCTTGCACTTTGCAGATTGCCGCTGCTAAGATAACAAATGATTTTGTCTGCTGGAAACGAAAAAGGGTAGAAAGGAAGTGAAACCTCATATCTCTTCATTTTCTATCCTTAGTTCTAACCTCTAATTTCTGTATAAATTCTAGGAGCTTTTGTGCGTATGTTTATGCCTACTTTTCTTTTTTTTTTACAGGTTCGTCATCTACATTAAAGAGGGGGTATATTTCGAGTATGTTGTGGTGGACAGTACAAAAACCAATCTCATGTTCGTAGGTGACGGGATTGGGAAGACATCAATCAGGGGCAACCGAAACTATGTCGATGGATGGAGCACTTACTTGTCGGCCACTGTCAGTGAGTTCTCGAATCTCAATTTCTTATCTAATTGAAATTACAAATTAATTGCAGATCCAAAAATGAATAGCTCTACTTATCAATGGGCCGCCGTCTATCCTTTCGCAAGTAATTTTATGAATGTGCTTGTTCTTTGTCTGTCTCACGCTCACTATTTTAATATCAAGTGATTTTATGAATTTGCTTGTCATTTAACTATTACTCCAAGATATTTGTGTAATAGAAAAAGGATTAAAATCAATAATATCATGCCAATTTTAAATTGATAATGTAAATATTGGGAGCCGTGACTAATTCAGATTTTCCAGAAGTTTTCACATTTATAGTAATTTTGTTGTATCATTTACAAAGTTATCACCTACGCTTACATTCTTTTGATATAGTAACAAGACCTAGGTTTTTTTTTTTTTACTTTATTTCTGATACTATTCCTTGCTACTAAGTAGGGGTGATCGGTTTCCGGTTCGGTCCGGTTCCAAGGTGGAACCGGGAACCGAACCGGGAAAACCGGTTCCCAATTTTGGGAACTGTGGACTGGACCATCGGTTCCGGTCCGGTCCAGTTCGGTCCAATAGGATCGGCACTTTCTTTTTCACTAAATAACGACCATTCACTAAAAAAAAGACCATGCTCCGGATCGATCAATCCAATTCGGTTCCCGGGCGATGTAATAAAACTACTCACACGTGTTTTCACGTGCAAAATATTCAAACTTCACTTGCATGAATATTAATAATAATTTATGTGTTTCACTATTAATTTTAAGTATAATTGTGCTTAGCTTAAGTTTTATAGACAATCTCTCTTCTATGCTTTAAATGTTTAGTCGATGTCGGACTCTTTGAGGCTTGAAGTGCCTTGTCGTTTGCAAGTGAGGGGAGCAAGAGAGAGAGTGAGCATGAGGAATTCCTAGAGCCTTATCCCACATCGAGTAGAAAATAAAACTAATAAATAAGTTTTCTAAGAGCTTTGGTGGTCTCTTGGCCACGTAAGAGATTGTTACCTCAATTGCAATTCCGATTGCAACAAATTTCATATACAATATTCATATATTATATGTGTTAATATATTATATGTATATAAATTATATATAAAAAAAATTGGTCCGGTCCGGTCGGTCCGGTTGGTCCGGTTCCCACCTTGGAACCGGGAACCGGACCGCCGACCGTGGGAACCGCCCAAAACCGGCCGGTCCGGTCCGGTCCGGTCCCGATTCGGGCGGTTTCCGTTGCACACCCCTACTACTAAGGCATTTGCTATACTTCGGTACATGACACATGGATACACTGATTTTCATTTTTTCCAAAACTGAAAATAAAGCACTCTAAAATACGAAATCGTTGTCGATTATGCATTGTTTTAACCTTATAAGTTAATTTATTATCAGCAAATAACATTTTTATGTCATCTATCATTCATATGTAAACGGGAATAAATAAATGTCGAAAACATGTCAACATGAGTAGAGGACTCCACACTCAAAAATTTGTCATGTACTTAATAATAATGCTCTCTAATTCAAGACTAAGTTCTATCACATGCTTTCTAAAATAAGTCCACACCTCAAATTTATAAAATCACCCATCTCTTAAGTTCGACCGATTTTTCTTGCAAATCCTTTTAACTAGTAACTTACAATGGCTTCGTTAATTTTTCACTTTGTACTGGATAGGACATTTACTTGTGACCTATATGCATTTTGAATGGATAGGCAGTTCAAGTTTCCTTTTTAACCTTTAGTTATGTGACAAAAACGAATTTGGACTACAGTTTCTACAATTGTCTGCCCATTTTTGTGAGAATTCTTTAGTGACAAATATATATTAGATGTCTGTTGAGCTTGCTGCTCTCTATTATGTTAACCTACGTGCAATCTATGAAAGGATATATGATTTAATTAACACATATTTAATGTAATTTTCCTCGCTTCGCAGTTGTCCAGGGCAATGGATTTCTCGCTAAGGGGATCACTATGGAGAATTTTTCCGGGCCAAGCAAGTATCAGGCCGTGGCTTTCCGCAGCAACTCGGAAAAGTCGGCGTTCTTCCAGTGCAGCTTCTTGGGATACCAAGACACACTGTACATGCACAGTGGTCGCCAATTTTATCGTGACTGCGAGGTATATGGCACGGTGGACTTTGTGTTTGGAAATGCGGCCGTGGTTTTCCAGAATTGCAGCCTGTATGCACGCAAGCCAAACGATAAACAGACGAATGTGTTTACTGTACAAGGCAGATACAACCTGGCTGACAAGACCGGGATGTCATTCCTTGGCTGCAAGTTTTTAGCAGCTCCAGACCTTGTTCCTGTGCAGTCATCATTTAAGACATTCCTTGGTCGTCCGTGGAAGGAGTTCTCGACAACGGTTATCATAAAGTCGTACATTGACGATCTGGTAGACCCAGCTGGGTGGTTGGAGTTCAACAACACAGTCGGGTTGAGCACACTCTTCTATGGGGAGTATTTGAACAGTGGCCCTGGTTCCAACACTAACGGTAGAGTGAAATGGCCTGGCTACAAGGTTATCGACAGCTTGGCAGAGGCAAGTATGTTCACAGTGGGGTCTTTGATTCAAGGTACCCAGTGGCTCAAGGACACCGGTTTTCCTTATTATCTAGGTTTGACATAGAGAGAAGTTAAATGTTCAGACTTTCAAGCCGTCTTACTATGAAAACTAAGTAATATTTCATTATGATATTACATAAAGCTCTAGTTGAATCAAAACATTACGTTCTTTTTGTCATGTATTTGAGCACTGTGTTAGCATTAATAAAAGGGAACTACTGGATTTTGAATTGTTGAGCTGGACGGAGGCTAGCGGCTAAAGAAGGAAAAGGAAGAAGAGGAGAAAAACAACATTTTCAAACAAAGGGATCCGCAAATTATCCCGTGGAGAAAATAGCCCTTTTGGAATTTAAGTAATAATGTAAAGGAAAACATCCGTGGAGATTTGTTCAGCCGAAATGAGAAAACTAAATAATCAGGCAAAAGCCCCCGTCAACTCGAGGCTAATTAGGTCACTTTAGTTTCATTAATTAAGCTGTATCTTCTGCCTGTGTAGAAGAAGAAGCGTGTGAGAAATTAGTTGTTAAGCATGATAAACTTTCAATTTCTTTGAATTTAAGAGTAAAACATGAAACAAAATTTGTGGCTTTATTTGTGAACAAACATTTCCCTTAAAATCTTTAGTTCAGTCATGATAAATGAATCCGAGGATTAAGAAAGCTATAAAAACATTCCAAGACAACAAATTTAAATATACTATGAAAACTAAGTAATATTTCATTATGATATTACATAAAGCTCTAGTTGAATCAAAACATTACGTTCTTTTTGTCATGTATTTGAGCACTGTGTTAGCATTAATAAAAGGGAACTACTGGATTTTGAATTGTTGAGCTGGACGGAGGCTAGCGGCTAAAGAAGGAAAAGGAAGAAGAGGAGAAAAACAACATTTTCAAACAAAGGGATCCGCAAATTATCCCGTGGAGAAAATAGCCCTTTTGGAATTTAAGTAATAATGTAAAGGAAAACATCCGTGGAGATTTGTTCAGCCGAAATAAGAAAACTAAATAATCAGGCAAAAGCCCCCGTCAACTCGAGGCTAATTAGGTCACTTTAGTTTCATTAATTAAGCTGTATCTTCTGCCTGTGTAGAAGAAGAAGCGTGTGAGAAATTAGTTGTTAAGCATGATAAACTTTCAATTTCTTTGAATTTAAGAGTAAAACATGAAACAAAATTTGTGGCTTTATTTGTGAACAAACATTTCCCTTAAAATCTTTAGTTCAGTCATGATAAATGAATCCGAGGATTAAGAAAGCTATAAAAACATTCCAAGACAACAAATTTTAAAATCTCACAAAAATCTCTGCGAATTTCTAATAACCAGAAGAAGTAAATCATTCAACAATTCCGAAAAATTAATGTAGAATTTTGAAGAAGTTAATGGAATTATTTCTATTGTTTCACTTTTGCCATTCAAATTTCACGACATGAATACATCAATTTATCAATTCTTCCGAAAGGCAACATCTTATCAGTAAACTATCGCCTTCATAAATGACGTTGTTTGTGATACTATCAAGGCTTACTTTTCTTTATTTGAGATTTGAGCCAGTACCTCCTTTTTTCTTAGGTCGGTGAGCCAGTGCGTTTAACCTATTAAGAAAATCAACATGGCTTGGAAAAAAGTGAGAGAAAAGGGGAAAAAATTGATTCTGATGCAGAAGAGTGGATTTATAACTTGTTGGCTGATGATAAATGGCTACCTATTGATGATGGGATTGGTATCCTGTATGTCTATGGAGTAAATTTAGTAAGAGATTCCAGCTCATCGTTAGATTCATTCAATGGCAAGTTTAATTTCATTTTTCCATTCTTCTTTTTTTAAATAATCCAAGGGCAGAACTATAATTAGTGGGCTACGGAGATTAGCACAACAACCCACCTTCATAGCCATTAAATTGAATCTGAGTTTCTTATAACAAGAGTTAAACCTATAATCATCGGTTTCTGAGTAGAAGGTAAAGGTAGGCTTTAGTGCCTAATCAACTTAGGCTGGTTTTTATATTTGTCAGAAAATGAAAAAACCTAAGATGGTTTTGCTTTTCCTTTTTATATTCTATTTTCCCTTATTCAATTTTTTTCCAGTTTGCTGTCTCCCTTTCTCCTCTCTGCTTTCTCTGACCCTCGAACCCACCAAGCACAGATCAACCCATGAACACATGCACAAATTCACAGATTGTTTAATCTTTTTTCCTACGTATTCCGCGTTTCTCACGGAGGTGATTAACGGGCGGCCGGCCCATTGATCACGCTCTAGCCCAAGAAGTGAATGAATCAATGATTTTCAATTCAAGATTCATAAAATATATAATATTCTCTTGAGTAATATGGACGATTGATGGATAACGTGAATTGTTGATTTTTTGTGTGAATGGTACAGATGTGTATCGATCCATTTCTCTCTCCCTTCCCCTTCCAGACTTGGACAAAGCTCCGATTGAGGGTCAATAAAATAGGGCCGGCAAGTGTCAACCTTTGAAAGGGCATACAAGAATTAATGGTGAGACCACGTTGATGGGTCAAAGTTGAGATGCCGATAATTGCGTTAGTAATCTTTCTTGCGGCAATAGTTGACGTTCTACAAATATAACATATTACTTATGTTTCATGAAAAAACTTTTAAAAAAAAATCATTATAAACTCTCAATTGTCTTACATTCCTCACAATTTGCCACATACATATTGAAGACACCACAATTTCAATAGAAGATGATTGACTTTGTCACAACTCTAGAATAAGAAAATTCTTCAACAGATATCCCTAATTATTAGAAAGACAAATCTCCAACATGCCTTTGTATGTCAAAAAATTGACGGTACCTAAATGAAGTTTCCATATAAGTTGACATTGAATAGCTAAATTTCATGAGTATTTTTTATTCGTTTGCACTTAAAAGGTATTAAAATGAAAAAATTCGTATTGTGAACCTAATTGATGTATGCAAATCCTTACAAAATCAGTAAAAATCAACACCATATTGATTTTTTTCTTCTAGAGGTATATAAATATTAGTGCGAAATTGCATCGGTCTAATCCTTGACCGTTGACCTTAGTACTATTCTTTGCCCAGAAATTTGTTTATTATATTTGACATATCAACCTATCTATAAGCTATGTAGCACCGACACGGACACGCGACACGCGACACGACACGACACGACACGCTGGCACGTCATTTCTTAAAAATAAAAAATTTCGACACGTTCCAACACGTTATATATTAAATATATTTTTATATATAAATACATAAATAAATAATAAAAAAATAGCCTAGAATTAATTTACACGAAAAATATTAAATAATATCATTCATTATTTTAATTTGTTACAACAACACACAAAACTTAGAGGAAAAGAACATTGTTTAAAGAAAAAGGCTGAAATGATATTTTTAAATTTATTTATTTATCATATATAGCATTTTTTATTACTTCTTTCATAGTAAAAGACTTTAAAAAAAATAAAACAATTTTAAAAAAACAAAACTGAAAAAAAAAAATATTGACCCCGTGCATGTATATTTATAGCAATTCTATTACTTCTTCTATTACTTCTTTTGTGTATATTTATATTTTGACCTCTCAAGTATTAGAAATTTTTAAAATTGACCACGTGCGTGTCGGAATTGCGTGTCGGAATTCTGGACTCGTGTGTCGGAGAGAGTTGACCACGTGTCGGATTTTTCGACACTCGTTGACCGCGTGTCGGGACGTGTCGGAGCGTGTCGGACACGTGTTAGAGTGTCGGACACGACACGAAGGCTTCCGGAGAGTGTCCGTGCTACATAGTCTATAAGCCAAGACAACGTTGACATATTAATTATGGTCAAAACGTGCCAAAACTATAAGTAGTTCACAATTTTTCGTTATTTGACATACAATAATCTGTCAATATCTTTTGGAGGGTGTAACTTCACCATTGAAAATGACCAAGCACACAAGATTGTTCGTTTCTCTTCTCCTCCTGTCTGTCTTCCTGGTAAGCTCCCTGTGTTCCTTCTCCACTTCGTCTTCCATTTTGTTTGTCTATGGTTAGATCGAAATTTAATAAATCAACGATGCCGTTGAGACATTTGCAAATTTCTAGCTTGTCGAGAAAAACTTCTTCAATGCAGCGGCATTTTAGGCGGTGTTGCTGCAATTGATATATTGAAATCTTGTTATGTACTGTTGTATGCTCTAATCTTACTTCTTGTTCCCTTTTTAGCTGTGATTAGTTCGATGAATATGATATGCGTGTGTTTATGCTCAACATGTCAATTGGGTACTATTTCAAATTCTCGGTCTTTTAAGTGCAGTTGCTGATATGAGTCTTAATACCTGTCATGTCCATCAGGTGGGTTCGAGCATGGCAGCTACGAAGAATGTCACTACGGACAATGTCCCCATCACTAGGGACAATGTCCTGAATTGGGTGAAAAATGATACTCGCCGCTTCCTCAATGCCATTGTTAGAGTCGGTGATCTGAATCGCACCATCGAGTATGCTAATGCTGATACCACCAACTATCTTCACAGCTAATAGAAACATCAACTGCTGATTTCGAGTTTTGATGATCGAGTGGATTTTTTCTTTTCAGGTTTTATAAAGAGTGCTTTGGGATGCAGTTGTTAAGCCAAAAGGACTTCCCTGAGAACAACTACAGCAAGGCTATAGTTGGTTTTGGACCTCAGGAGTCTCACTTTGTGCTGGAGCTGATATATAGTATGCTCACTGAACATTTTCCTCGTCCAATTTCTACTTTCTTAGCTGAATTTTCGCAGGAAAATTTTGGCATTGACTTGTATAATTAGAGAGTAGGCAACGTCTTCGATCATATTTAACACGCTCGACTTCTTAACTGACAGTCTATGGAGTTGATAAATATGAGGTTGGGACAGCATGGGGGCACTTTGGAATTGCGGCTGAAGATGTGAGTTTTTCTGACGCTGTCATGGTGAACTTTCTGTTAGAAATAACTCGTTTGAGATTCTGACAATTCTAAGTTCTCGTGTTTAGATATATCCGATTGTGGAGAAAGTTCGACAATTGGGCGGGGTCGTGACAAAAGAACCGGGGACAATTGAAGGGGGAGCGCAAGTCTATGCTTTTGTGGAGGATCCTAATGGCTATAGCTTCGAGCTCCTCCAGCGAGGGCCAACTCCTGATCCACTCTGCCAGATCATGCTTCAAGTGACCGATCTGGATCGCGCTGCCAGCTTCTATGAGAAGGTAATGTTAGACTTCTGACCTTTTGACTCTACTAGAGACACGACGTTTGAGTTTGAAGGTATCAGAAAAGTGCCATAAACGATCGGTGACATCTATGATCGAATTTTATTTATTGTCAAAACTATCGGAGGAAGTGTTCAACCGAAGTCGGAAAGTTGACTTCGCTGCAAAATGATATTGGTGACTGTCGTCTGCCGAATCACGTCTCATCCTTTATCCCCCTGAGGCAATAAAGAATCAGATATTCTGCTGTATTTCACATTCTTGAGAAGTACTTGCTTCTTTTCCACCATCTGGAACAGCAAAAATAACGCCAAATGTGATCTTTTATTCCACAATAAATCATGTGTTTATGCATTTCCCTTTCCTAATTGTGCCGCAACTATCTGTGCAGGCATTGGGCATGAACATCCTCTTGAAGTACGATAGCCCTCAAGATCAGGTGATTGGTAACTCACAATGATCAAAACAAAAAGAAACATGGACATAATGCCAAGTCTAACTGTATGTTTTATATGCAGTTTGCAATAGCTATGGTGGGTTATGGGTCAGATCAAACTCAGACAACTGTCATCGAGCTCAAGTACGACTACAACGTGACCGAGTACACCGCAGGCAACGCATATGTTCAGGTAAGGGAGACAAATTTTCGCCTACACCTAGTTTTTTCGCTCAGGCTACCTTTCATTCATGCGCTAATCAGTTCGACTGTCTCAATTTATAGGCTGCAATAGGCACCGACGATGTATACAAAAGCGCTGCAGCTGTTGCACTTGTTACACAAGAACTTGGAGGGAAGATTGTTCGGCCGCCAGGCCCGAACCCCAAAACCAACACCACGATGACTTCATTCCTTGACCTCGACGGCAGGAAAACCGTGAGTCCTCGCCCTCCAATCTTTTTCTTCACCTTGAAGTTCTGCCCAATGTTGACTGCAAAACATTACTCTTGCCTCTTAATGAGAAGAAAAAACTTTGTTGTGCTCCATAAGCTTATTGTTTAGTAATCATCCTCAGTGAGATCTCTTGAGTCTTGATTATGTCTCGGCTTCTAGTCGTGTTACAATAATAAAGAAAGATGGAGGAAATTTCCCTGTATTTTCTTTTCTTTTTATCATAATTGCCTGAGCTTAGTCGATACAACCATCGCTTAGTCGATACAACCATCTCTTGTATAGCTGACATAACTGCATTATGTGGTTCTTGTTTACAGGTTTTGGTGGACAATGAGGATTATTTGAGAGAGATAAAGAATAGCGGCCAATGAGATCGTCGGCTTCATTGACAAAGATTGATTCTGATTGCATTTCTTTACAGTTGCAATAAATTGTCCATTGTCAAGGCAAATAATTGAATTGCTCGTTTTACAGCGAGACAGTTTGAAATAAGATCTTGTTCATTAATTAGAAGGATATCTACTTCACATTTCTTTTCTGACTCCTCAATGTGGGAACCTGGGGTCTCCTAATTTGATGCTCGCATTTAAGATTCGCATGACCGTGGAACATGAAATGCTTCAGCTTCGAGAATTCATTTCACTCAGATGAAATTCTGCATCCTGATCCATGACCTGCCTTGGGCTACCACAATTATGTAGTATGGGGACTGTTTCTCCGTACAATCTATTGGTCGATGTCTATTAATAAATTACCATAAACTCGATTGAACAAGAATCGTAGCCAAAGACAAGAAAAATGTCCAAATTGTCGATCTCCTTTTTGACAAGATACAGGGACTATTGTTGAACTCTACTGACTATTTGCTTACTCTAAAAGAAGACCAATGTATTAACCTAAAACAAGACCAATGTACTCATGGTATAGATACATTCCTTTAATCTTGAAACACTCTTTTACCATAGTTTTCTGCTACACTTTAAGCTTGAGAGAAAATGCTTAAGCTTAACCAGTGGATGGTATTGCTGCTTTCTTCTACTGTTCTTTCTGGTAAATGAAACTCTCTAATCCTCCTACACGGCTATAAAATGAGGTTCAGAAATTTCCATTAGGGTTTAATAATGTGAGTTCCTCGTAGAATCTCGTCAAGCATCCTATTTGATCTATGGATCATCTTCACTCACGTTTTCACGCAAGCATCCAGCGGATGGTTATGAGTGCTGTGGCAGCTGAGAGGGATACGCGAGAAATTGTACTGACCAGGGTGATAAATGACCGCTGTTGCTTCATCAGTGCAGTGATCGGAATTGGAAACCTGATTAGTACCCTAGAGTAAGCTGATGTTAATGAGGACCAAATTACATCCTTACAAAACGCTTTCCAACGTTAGCTATGTGATTTGTGGGTTTTGTGCCGATTGTTCTGGAGGCGAAGTTGGTTGATTTGAAGAGATGAACAGGAAAGGAAGTAGTCCAAGGCGGTTCCGGGCTACGGACCTCAAGAGTCTCACTTTGTGCTGGAGCTGATCCAGAGCACGCTTAATTGAAGACTTCTCTAGACTTCAGTATTTCTCCCTAGGATAGCAGTGATTCAGTCAGATTCACTTCAAGGATTGTAATATGCTCTGATTTAAAATTAGCAAAATTTTGTCTCCATAACAGTCGTCCCGCCCGGAATGAGAAGAGGTCAGCGCAGAAAAATTTAAAATGTCGGGACAATTCTGAATTGCTAATCAAGATGTGAGTCTGCAGCTGTTATTATCGAACAGGTCGAGAGAGGAAATATGTAATAAGAGCTTTGTTTTGTCGACTATTATATATATATCATGGTCAAGAAAGTCAGGGAATGTGGCAGGATCTTCACATGTGTGCTGAGCCGGAGATGTTGAGCGGAGGAACGGCGGTTTTGGCCTTGGCGGAGGATTTCGACGGCTCCACCTTCGAGCTCCTGCGGAGTGAGCCGACCGCCCGAACCTCTTTGCCAAGTAATGCTCCGCGTAGCTGATCTGGACCACACAATCGGCTTCTATGAGACGGTCAAAATTCATTATTGACATCTCACTTATCGAGCGATTCAAGAAGGGTACCTAAATACTTGAGATCACCGTTTCGAGGACACTCTATCTGCTCTTCCCATAAGTGCAGTCGTTAATCTGATCCGTACTTTGGTCTGCAGGCCTTAGGGATGGACCTACTTCTTAAAAAGATGGATTGACTGTAAAAACAACCAGTCAAATTGATTCCTAAGATTCACATTTCCTTGTAGCACGCAAGAGCATTGGTAGGCTACGGTCCGGACGATGCTTAGATAGCTGTTGCGGAGCTAACGCATATCAGAGTCTCACTAAGCAGCAGAGGGGCGCGTGCAGGTCAGGCATAGTAGCCAATTTGCTTCCGGTTAACATCCATCGACTTCAAGTCTTCTGTCGATCTAGTTAATCGGTTCGAGCTTTTGCATTCGGAGATCGCTGTAGGGGCTTGAAGATGTATACAATCGTGTGGCGGTGGCGGTGGAGTTGGTGGCTCCTCGGGAAGCCGGAGGACAAATCGGTCGACCGCCCAGCCCAATTTCAAGAATCAAAACAAAGATCGCTTCGTTCCAAAAATCAACCGAAGCCATGACAAAATGAATATCATTTTTATTTTCAGTGTATGAAGACAGAAATTTCATCTTTCACCGTGCCATTTTAGAACGTTTTAAATTTATATTATCATTACAATTACATCACAAAAGTAAAATGCATGTTCTAACACGTTAATAATCTGATTATGAGCACGTAAGTTATTACTTAGAACCAATGAAAAATCATTATTATTTGTTACCCATGTATGAAATTTTTTTGAAGTTTCTGTATTTCAAACCCCCCCCCCTTTTCCCGCCCTCCCTCCCTCTCTCTCTCTCTCTCTCTCTCTCTCTCTCTCTCTCTAAATTTCTGCATCTCAATTAGATTCCGCAATTGCGTGAAGGGATCTTGGTGGGATCTAAAGCAATAAATAACTAATGCGTAAAGCAACAAGCATGGGTTGGGAGTTCACCTAACACAGCTAATGCTAGTTAATTTAAGCATATACACTATTCAATGATAATTTTACTTACACCAAACATTTGTCCTTTTAGATGATACAATCTGATTCGATACACTTATTAAATATTTGCCCCCAACTTTCTTAATCAACTAGGGTGTAGTATCATCATGTCCATTAGACAAGACGAGCTATTTTACTTTTGTCTAAAAATGATAGCATGTAGTTTAAGATGACGTATTATGAAATGTTATGTAATCTATACAGTTGGTATCACACTAGCCAAATTTATCCTTTTTAAGCAAAGGAAAGACAAGTGTTTTTAGCAATGCGTCAGTAATTACATTAAGAAATAATTACAAAAATGGTTTTCAATTTTAATTTATAATGTAATGTTGTTCTTGAATTTTTAATTTATTCGATATAGTTCATGAACTATACTGAACATTTACATTATAAAAATTCAGGGATTAAATTGAATATTTTAGAAAAAATTGTACATTAATCTAAATTTAAGGATCATTTGTGTCATTCCCCCTTATATCAACTCTTTAACTAATGACGTGATCATGGGCCAAAGATTGCTAATCACCAATCACTAATTACGTAATTAATCGACGGCACGTGAATTCGAGGGACGCAGCCAGAGAGTGGGACACACGCGCCCAGCGCCTTCCTCAGCAAGATCTCCGCCGAATATAGAAAGAGGACGAAAACGCAGAAAACGACAGGACCCAAACGGGCAGCGGGCAACGCGACACGCGGCCCATCTCCGGGCAGCGGGGCAGCAGGGGCAGCGGGGGCAGCTGACGCGCCCCTCTCTGTCGTCCATTATAACGCCGTTTCCCTCCTCTCACACGCCGCGACAAAAGCGATCAATCATTCGCCAACTACCCGGCCTCCGAACCTGAGCCTCGGGTTCCCAGATTTCCAGGCTCGCGAGCGCCCGAGCCTCCCCCTCGAAAAAGTCCAAAGCTCAACCATCCGAATTAGTCCCAACCGAAAAAAGAAAAAGGAAAAAACAGAGAGAGAGAGAGAGAGAGAGGGGGGGGCTCTGTTTCTAGAGAGAGAAAACTAGAGAGAGGGAGAGGAATCGAGGTTTAAGAGTGGGAAGGTCGGACTCGGGGTTTTGGTCACCGGGGGCAGGCATGGTGCAGATCGTGAAGCGGAAGAAGGGGAGGCCCCCGAAGTCGGATCTGGCGAGGAAGCCTCCCCTCCCGCCGGCGCCGACGCCGGAGCCGGAGCCGGAATCGAGCGTCCGGCGGAGCCGCCGCCGCCGGAGCGCGAGGTTCGGCCTCATCGGCTACGACGATTACGTCCGCGAGGGCGACTTCGTGGCGGACGAGGAGGAGGAGGAGGAGGAGGAGGATGAGGAGGAGGAAATGAGGAGGGAGAAGAAGATGAAGCTCGTGGTGAAGCTGGAGCAGAGCGGGTCGCGGGGGGGCGGCCGCGGGGCGTCGGGATCCGAGGGCGACGAGAGCGAGGGGGGGAGGGCGGTGGTGAAGAAGAGGAGGATCGGCGGCGGCGGCGGCGGCGGCGGGGGGGATCGTGGAGGTTATGGCGAGGAGGTATGAACTGGATCGGATCGATCGGAATTAAATGGGGGAGGGATTTCAGGTCTTCAGCGCAGCTGAGGATCGGTGCTCAGATTCCTTGTCTTTATTGGTCCAAACTTCTATGATGATGCTCGTGCTCACTCTTGAGTCTGAGCGCCCTCTCACTCTCTCTCTAAAATCTCTCTCCGATTTAGAGAGAGAGAGAGAGAGAGTGTGTAACGGCAAGGTCAACTGTCAAAAACTAACGCACAAAAAGAATCTGAACACCCTCACGAGTCCCACCATTCTCTCTCTCTGTCTCTGTCCTCTCTCTCTCTCTCTCTCTGGATCGTGAATTTGATTCTCTATCTCTCTCTCTAGAGTCGCGGTTTCTCTCTCTAATAACGTAGAGGGCTCTGCCTTTGCTGTCTCTTTCTCTGTCTCTGTCTCCATCACAGCACTCATAAAGGAAAATCTCGTATTTATATATGGGCAGCGTCGCTTTCGTTTTTCTTGGGGGCCTCGAGCTTTGTGGGTCTTGTCTGATGTGTGGTGTTGTTATGTGGAACTTAACAGGAAAAGCAGGAACGTGAGGATGTTTCGAGGGTACACCATGGGTCGTCTCCTCCAGGTTTGTTAGTCCCCACGGTCTTTGGCTTCATTTCCGAAAGCTGTGAACTTCAATAGTTGTTCTGTGTTTGTGTTTTGGCTAATTGGCGATTGAGCCTGATAAATTTTCCATTTTTGCTTTTGGGTTTTGTCTTAGGATCTTGGTCGGCCGCGGCCAGCATTCCGTTGCCTGATAAGAAGACGGTTCAGCTGATTCTTGACAAACTTCAGAAGTATGGAGCTTCTGATATTCCCTTTCTCAATTGGTTTGATTTTTCATTGCCCATTAGAAGGGAGTGAGCTGCTTGGTGATGTTGCAATTGTCGAATCATGGCAGGAAGGACACATATGGTGTGTACGCGGAACCAGTTGATCCCGAGGAGGTATGTGCAATTCTCTGTGTTGGATTTCCTTTTTGAGCACATGGTTGTTCAAGGATATGGTGGTGAGAGCTTTTTTGTTTTCATTCTGGTTTTTCTAGCTTCCAGATTATCATGATGTGATTGAGCACCCGATGGACTTTTCCACAGTAAGGAAGAAGCTGGCCAATGGATCATACGCAACGTTGGACCAGTTTGAGGTGGGTATTGATTATGGCTTTGCTTGGTTTTTAGTAGGTGAATGAGCTCCTCAATGTTTGAATGATCTTCTTCAGGCCCCAAAGTGTGCCATTAATTTCTTTGTTTGGGAAAAAAAATATCTTCAATAAACCTTCTTAACTGAGCTTAGTTCAATGATGTAACTTTCAGAGCCATCCACTTCTCTTTGATTGCTCAACTTTTTGTGCTTATGATTGTTGGTTGTAGAAGAGTAGCATAGCATTGGTGATGAAACATATGAATATTGTGGCTGGGTAGTAGAGTAATTGTTGAAAAATTTTCAGCTTTTCTCGTGAACATTAGTTTATAATCGAGTGTCTTTATATGATCATATTGTTAAGTTCTGACAGACAATGACCAGAATTTTTTAAGTGTCTATGGCACGGACAAAGTGTGTGCATTTGGGTTGATGCGATTTTCATTTTCACCATGTTTGGCAATTTTTTTTCCTTTTTTGTTTTAGTGACATATCTCCCATTATTCATTTAAAATGCTCTTTAGGAAAGTTCAGGGGGAATTTAGATGTTAGATATATGTGGATAATTGGGACTTGCTGGAGATTGCCATTGTGATCGCTAGTGTGAAGTTGATTATAGAAGTGTTCTCCTTGCAGTTGCTATGATTTAGCTGTCCTTTTGGAAACATTTACAAGTTTTTGGTGAATCTTTTAATCAGGCTGTCATGCTGGTTCTCAACATGTTGTCATGGTCATTGCATAGTTATCACACCATTAACTAGTCTCTACTTTTCCTTTCGGTAAAGACTGGAAGCATAATTGAACCAGATTTGTTTGTCTAAAAAGTGTTGAAAATGAATTTGGCTTGCTTCCACCTTGTTTATTCTCAAAGTACATGTTCTTTAATGCAGAGTGACATTTTCCTCATCTGCTCAAATGCAATGCAATACAATGCACCGGACACTATATACCATAAACAGGTTTAAGCTATTTGCTTTCTTCTACATAGGTTTCTCCTCCTTTGCTTTCAGTGCCCTTAAACTTGTCGCTGTTTTAAATTGAAAAGGCACGTGCCATAGAGGAACTTGGGAGAAAGAAATTCAGTAAGTTGAAGATCAAGTTTCAGCACTCTGAGAAAGAGCTCAAGTCAGAAAGGGAAGCAAGGATTCACTTTGAAAGCCATGAGAAAGACCTTACGTCTGAGCAGAAGACAAAATCCAATCATTTTGTCAAGAAGTTAATCAAGAAACCTGTGTCCCGGTCCTTGCAAGAGCCCATTGGTTCTGATTTATCTGTGGGTGCCACTCTTGCTACTCCTGGAGATGTCGAGAGTGGTTCTGCTACAAAGAAACTAGGCGTTTCTGAGAGACCCCGTGATGGACCCGCAGATGGTAGTACCCTTCTGGCTGAAAATATTCTAGAGAAAGCAGAAGAGGTATTCATAGGTATGTTGAGTACTTTGATTCAACACTCTGTAGACACATTAAAGCAGGGAATTAATTCCCAGAATGCCTGTTCCACATTATGCGCAAGAGAGATATGTTTCTCAGTGGATTAATTATGTCGTTATTAATGGACATGATAGTTCTTTTCCGGTCCTGTACTTTGGTGGGAAGATATAGGAATTTATTTAAGTTGTGCCATCTCCTGATGTGCTGTCCTATTAATACATTTCCTGGTAGTGGAATTCTTGGCCTTTAATTTTCAGCACTCTTTCTTAATCTCAGGTAAAGGTTCATCATCAAAGCTAGGGCGGAAACCATCTGCACTTGATGAGAATCGTCGAGCAACTTATAGCTTATCAAATCAACCAGAGGCAAGATCAGAGTCAGTATTCACTACCTTCGAGGGTGAAATCAGGCAACTAGTAGCTGTATGTACCAACAAATTCTAATAAATACTAAGCTGTTCAGACTTCATGCTTATCTAGTCACTTTTCCCCCCTGTATCAGGTTGGACTCCATGCAGACTATTCCTATGCTAGAAGTCTGGCTCGTTTTGCAGCAACACTTGGACCAATTGCTTGGAAAGTTGCCTCACAGCAGATTGAGCGATCATTACCCACTGGATGTAAGTTTGGTCGTGGATGGGTCGGGGAATACGAGCCACTTGCAACCCCAGTGGTGTTGCCTGGGGACCGTTTCAATAAAGATTTGCTTCATAGTTTTAGTAATAAGCACGACTTGCCCTCCAAGGCACCGGTGTCTGTGAAGGAAAATGCTATCAGTACGTCTGCTTCAGAAGTGAGACAGTCCAGGGTTCGTCAGGGTAATCTTTCTACCATGGAGAGTTCTGCTCAGTCCAGTTCTGCTGTCACAACCAATCATCTGACACAAGGTCCAGTTTGCAGGAATCCCAATGACCCTGAAACTAAGGTCGTTGAACAGTTTGAATTGAACTCTTTGCCTTCACCACGCCAAAACAATTATGCTACTTATGCAGCAGAAATGAAGGTTTCTGATAATTCAGAAATGGCTTCATCAAGATTGACGGAGATTTCATCAAGGAACTCAAATAATCCCCGACCTGATTTGTCAGAACCTGCAGCATCAAGATCTAGAGAGACGGTATCAAGGAGTGTAAAGCACCCGCAGTTAATGCATTTTAGACAGTTGGATGCTAATGAGTTTGTGGACGGAAGATTGCCAAATGGGAAACTTCCAAACAACACTTTAGATAGTAGCAACATGACCTCTATATCCAATGGTTTCCCAAACAAAATGCCCATGGCAACACCTTTCTCTCCAAGAAATGATCAAGGGCTTAGTGATCCTGTTCAGTTGATGCGACTAATGAGTGAAAAGGCTCAAGAAAAACAGATTTCTCCAAGTGCTTCCAGTGTTAGCAGTCCTTCAATCAGGGCACCTGTTCCTTCAAAGAGAATGGGCAGTTCAGGCAATGTCGCTGCAGCTGCATGGATGTCCGTAGGGGCTGGAGGCCTTAAACAAACTGTGGAAAGTTCAAACTCACAGAAAAGTCAAGTAACAGCAGAACTATCAAATCAGTCCACCCAAGAACTTAATCCACAGATGGCACATGCTCATAATGGACTGCCTAATTCTTTTGGTATACGGTTTCAACCAGATAAAAATAACAATCCTCTTCAGTCATTTGTGTCACCCCCTTTCACCTTATCCAGCGAGAGACAATCTCATATGCGACCAATGGTTCCCCCCCGAATAACGACTGCCGACTTGTCTAGATTTCAGGGGCAGACTCCCCCCCAAATAACGACTGCCGACTTGTCTAGATTTCAGGGGCAGACTCCCCCCCAAATAACGACTGCCGACTTGTCTAGATTTCAGGGGCAGATTCCCTCCCAAATAACGACTGCCGACTTGTCTAGATTTCAGGGGCAGATTCCCCCCCAAATAATGACTGCTGACTTGTCTAGATTTCAGGGGCAGATTCCCCCCCAAATAACGACTGCCGACTTGTCTAGATTTCAGGGGCAGTTGCATTGGCGTGGTATCACACCACATACACAGCCGAGGCAGAAACAGGGAACTCTTCCCCCAGATTTGAATATCGGTTTCCAGTCACCAACATCCCCGGTGAAGCAATCTTCTAGTGCTGTGATTGAATCACAACAGCCAGATCTAGCCTTGCAACTCTGAAGTATGTATTCATTGCTGAGGAAATTGACAACAAGAGAACTTCACGAGGTAGTCTTTACTTCCTAACAAATTTTCAGATCCAAAAGATAGCTTCTCTTTGTGGGCCATCGCGGCAGTATGTCTATGTCCTGACCTCATCTAAACCATTCAGGTGGTCAGTCCTTGATGACTGTAAAGTGTCATCCTGAGTTTTCGATTGATTATTCAGAAGGAAGGTGAAGTTAGTTTGATTTTGCCGTACCCCTTCTTGATTCCAAATGTTCTGGTGCTGGTTGATGATAATTGGACATATGCGGTTTCCTTAGGTCAGTAAGATTGCAAGGCAGATGTAGACTTTTTGGAAGATAATTGGTCTGTCTGAGAGGTTCAAGCTCTCTTACCTGACAAAGATTACTGAGTTGCGACGACATCTCAACCGGGGGAGATAGAGTTCAGTCAATACATTACTTATTCTGCATTACTATTTCAAATAGGAATTTAGAGACCGCATAGAAAAAGAAGTGGATCCCTTGTAAATGAGAGGCAGATCATAATCACCTGCTTGGATAGGGACTCTTTTGATGTCCTGTACCATGTACTGATTAAAAGTCGCAGATTTAACTGCATTTTTCCTTCCTAAGTGCAGTGTTTCTAAAGAAACTGCTGTTGTTTCATTTCATTGCTATGTGCGTTTTCTGAAATTCTTTACCGAGAGTGTAGCAGGCGGTGGCTGCAATTACTAGGAGTAAGTATATCAGGATATTCTATTGGCCCTACCTCACTGTCGTACAATTTGATCAGCACCTATCGGAGTAAAATCTAAAAATCGATACACCTTTTGGACCTTGTGAGAGAATTGGTAAATTTAGAGTCTCTTGGGATTCTTCAGCCTTTGGCTTGTGATTCAGGTTTCTCGATACTCCCTGAGGTCCTTGATTCAGTGTTATTGGTTTTTGTTTTTAATCTGGACAACACAGTTTCTTCAATTTGCAAGTAACTACGTAATCTGTGACACATAGCCATAGGATATAAAAGGCTGTGTTGTTATTATAAATAGCTTCTCACGCGGTACATAAAGCAAGGGCCCAAGGTAAAAGCAGGCATTAAGCTCTGTCTTCTTCCGCTTCTTTGGACGATACGGACGGAGGCTCATAGATGCTAAAGGCCCTATACCCTGATATTACTGCTAGAACAAGGAAGCAGCAAAGTGCTAAAAAATGCAGGATCAGTGCCAGCTTCACTTTACTGCAAAACCTCCCGTACGAAGTGCAGGCTTCACTCCAGGTGACCCCTCGATCCCCTTTGTAAGCCAGATACAGTAGCTCTAGCACTGCTGCCCCAGATGTGACCATCAAATAGGCTATGATCTGCGTGAAATGCATGATTCACGTGAGGAAAAAGAAAAGGAACTGGGCCAGATGTACATACATATTTAACTGGAATAGTAATGAAAGTTCAACCAAAATCACGGGTCCTCCAACCAAGATGTTTGGATCATTAGCGTTTATCTGAAAAGCTCTTCCAGTTTAGCTTTCCCTTATCTTCACTGGATAAGCCTTCCCTTTATGCATCGCATTTGGGAAGAGGAATTTCATTTCGAGAGGATATTGCTAATCATGTAAAGAACTGGGAGATGAAGAAGGGGATAAAAGAAGGGGCTGCGGTTAAACCTGGTCAGGGATGAAGAACAGCCGTGCTTTAGCCACCAAGAATTTGAGTAATGTACACGCAGCAGACGCAAAAGCATAAGTAGCACATATCCCACTGATCCAAACCATGTACCTGTGTCATAAAACAGCTTAATATACTCGGAGAGTATACTAATACATTTAAATCATGAAAAATATTACACAAACAATTTATCTTACTTGAGCCCCAGGAAATTCTGGAACTCGATCTTCCCATAGTTGGTGTTGTCTTGCTGGTTGGTGGCGGTCAACCAAATGGTGGCAACACTTAATGGGACTGCAGAAATCCTCAGGAAACAATCGAGGTACTTCAGAAACGGGGTTTTCTTATCAATGGAGAATCGCCCATCATCTTCAAGACTCATTTCTGAAAAGTGAGCCACGAAAAACAGAAGGCTTGAACAAGGGAAAGATAAGGAAACTTCACACCCGAGATGTATGGTGGGTGGAACTATATACTCGATTTCTTCTTGTGTGAAAAGGGGACGACGAAAGGAGACTGGAGTGGTATAAGAAGCGTGCTTCACGGTGGAGAGGAGTGAGAACTAGTGGACTTCACTTTTTGGTATAGAAGAGAGTATGTGTTGCTCTTTTTTTGGCGCGTTAGGAGGATTGGAATGATAGTGCGTTCCACATGGCGGAGCTGGTCCCAATTGGCTTTCGATTTCGGTCTCCAGACGTTTTGAGTACTAGAGCAATCTACATCATCGGATTAGGTGTGGCCTCTTTGAAGTGCGTTCAAGTACTCAATGGAACTCACGAGAAAGAGGACTCCACATCTCAATCTGGAGGTGAACTTGTCAAGAGGTTTCGTGGACTGCGACGTGTAAGTGCATCATCAATAAGCAGGAAAAATTATATGGTCCAATCCAAAGTCCCACACGTAATTCCAACCATTGGACCAAAAGAAGGAAATACTAAGAAGATGATAACTTAGGAGCAATTAAGGAAAAATCAATGACCATAAAATCGGCAATGTTACTATTGACTAGGGAAATTTACTTTCGAACAGAGCCTTTAAGTTTACATGTGAATGAATGTTATGATCATTGAGGTAAGTTACTAAGAATAGGAAAAATAATTCAAAAAAAATTCAGGTTGATTACGATTTTTTATGAAACATTATGGATGCTTGAAAATTCAATCTTATGAAATTTTAAGGTAAATTATTAAACGCGAGGGATAATTACTGACTTTATAGGAAAATTATAACTGTTGAGGACATTTACGACACATAATTATTATCACTTACGACGATTCGAGGCTTCATAACACAAGTAGTTAATTATTAAATGTCAACATTTCTCTTATTATGATTATTGAAAAGGTAAATTGCTCACTACAAGTGCAAATAAGTTGCGAACATAGGTAAGTTTTGATCCATAAAGCAGAATTACCATCTCCAAGTAAAATTAACTTTACAACAATCTTCTGGAAATCGCAGCAAATTCGAGAAACTTTGCGGCTGGAAAACATGGACCGTAGAAGGAAACCGCAATAAGCGGGAGTTGTTGTGGTCCACAAGCTCACCTCAGTGTGACGAGCAAGTGACTCCCAAGCCTCCAAAACGTCAGAAGTAAGTTTGAATATTATCAATAAACTTGTCCCTGCACGATGTGCAACACGTGTTGACCGGAGGACCTCCCGTGTTTTTCCTCGAAGACGATCCTTGTGGAAGAAAAGGCTTAGGCTGCTGCTCACAAGGCACCGCCGTCACATCCTTGGAATGCTGTTACATCCTTGACACGAACTGCTCCGTCCGAACTTCATAACGTAAACATTCGAGAGCATTTCTAGGGAGGGAGAAGAAAAACTTCCTCTCCAATTGAAAAGTGGGGTATACATGCATCAGTAGTACGTTGAAATAAAATACAGTCTGTCAACTCACCAGAATTACTTGACAGGAGCGATGGGCATTCAACAAAGCTTTCAGCCTCCTGGGTTGTAGTGAGGTAAAATCTAAACCACCACTAAGGACCCACAACACACTTTTGATTATGAAGCACCACCATTCTCGACTCTCAATCTGGCGTGAGATGCATCCCTCCTATAAGAGGAATCTCATGGCCAAACCAACTTAATTTACTCTTCAAGTAAGAGGTAGTATGCATCAAGATGATACCAATCTCAGGAGTGACTTGACGTAGCCGTTTCTGTCACTGCCTTCGTCCTTAACAATTTTCTAAAACTAGAACGTTGACGAGGGTTTGATTTCCATTAATGTATCTAACATCTCTAAGTATAATCAATTTTCTTATTGTCAAATCATCGGAACTTTCAAGACGAATGACGATGTGGGGAGTTGGGGGTTTTGGCCTCAGTCCGTTTGCCTCCTTAACTTTGTCGGACCAATAATAGCATGGCACTGGCGGTTGTGGTAATCTCGTCACGAAATGGGGGCACGATGCAGGTAAAGTCAAAGTTGGACCGATGCGGAGCAAAATTGTGGCTACCTTCAATGAGTTCGTGGAGCTTGCTTTGGACACGAGAGACTTCTCGGTGCAGGCCAGAATTTAGTCGCAAATTAAAAGCATAGATAGAATATCACTTTAATCTTGGATAGGCCATCAAAAGATTTGATCCCTTTACCAATAGGTGATCAGGTTGGATCAAGTTTCATTAGAGTTTTGTTGTAACTTTTGGGTTTCACCCCTCTCAATATACCAAAAAAAAAAAAAAAGAGCTAGAGACTGAAGATATGGTCGAACTTCTGACTTGCGACTTACCGGTTTTTGTTGGACAAACTGCTTTAATCTTTAGTAAGGAAAGAGTAGATCAATCTTAAAGAAAATCCTTCTGTTGTGTTTTGAAAGAATTTTGAGGTACTTAGCACAAAAAAATAAAAAATCAAAAAATCAAAAGGTCACAATATGAAGAGGTATTCTGGAAAAATGTATGTCACCGCCCAAGTCATAAATCACCCGATGCCCATTTGAGATGACTTCTACTTTTTTATTTTTCTAACTTGTGAATTTCATGGCACTCTCATTTTGACTCTTCAATCATAAATCCTCCAAACCCTCCGAGAAAAATTTATTCAAATACGAATAACCACAATGATATTTTATTTAAAATGAATTTCCAAAATTTGGTGTACCTTTTTGGGTTTTCAGAAAGATAGACAAAGAGATCATAAAATAGGAGATAAAAGTAAACTAGCCCTAGTCGAAAAGGGAAAAGAAGAAAAGAAAGAAACCCAAGAAAGGGAGTAGGTGGCAGTGAGCAAATTTATGGTTTTCGGCGGACCGATCCTACTGAACAAAACTAGGATGCACCCCGTTCAGATAAGTCTAATGCATGTAACTATACAAAGCATAGGCACATTAGATCCCACTATGATATTTGAATTCGATGGCCCTACATATAGATCGAGCTCGCGGCAGGTGCACCTAACACCCTCTCCCTCCAATTAATGGCGAAAGCTGGATTAATCAACATGACCTAGCTTCCTTTCTTGGATAGTGGGTGGCGATTAGCTATTTTAAGCTTCACCTTGATATCTGACTTGGCAAGACAGGTTCCAAAGATAACATCTCTAATCTCATTAATCTCGAGATTTGATACTCCATCTATTTTGCAGAAAATGAATGATTCAAAAAATTTTCAAAAAATGATTATTCTTATCAATTAAAATAATTAGTCAATAAAAAATTTCAGCATCCACAACAATTTAGACTAGATTTCTGAATTACAAAACAAGTTTCAAAGGAAAAGATCTCAAATCCCATTGATCTCGGATAGACCTTTTTTTTTTTTCTGATTGATTATATAGGTTTCTAGATTTAGACCTCATTTAAAAATGATTTAAAGGAAAAAATTTCTGAAGAATGATTGTTGATATCATTTAAAATAATTAATCAGTGAAAAATACTTTCACTATTGATAATAATTTATGTTCAAACATAATCGTGGATGACAAAAAAAAATCGTTCATTCATTTTTAAGAGATGTAAGTAATTAGTTTTAGAAAAACATTTTAAAAATCATTTATTTTTTATAAAAACAAACGCGTCTCGAGATAGCTTAAACCCTTTATTGATCTTGTGCTCATGCATGCGGCAATGAGTCCCATGCCAATTGAGTTAAAATGTTTTCGTTTTCATTTGTTGGATAGCTTCAACTATTAATTGGGGAAATTGATCAGGCAGTTCAACCGGCTGAACCGGTGGCGAACAGGACTGCCGAACCGGGTCTAGGTCTTAAAATATTACTCAACACGTTATTATTCCAGGCATGCATTAGCGCCTAATCCAACGTGAACCACGCGAAAACGATACAATTGAGAAGCACGTGACTCCAGTACAAGTCCTGGGCCACGTGACAAGTGCTGCCAAGCAACGACGCCAAAAAGCTCAACCACGCCCGTCCGTCCTTAAGTGAACATGCCAAACCTTGATAGGACATATGTCGGTTTCATTGATGTGATTAAGAGATAACCTAACACACAGTATAATCTCCTCTTTTTCCTCCTAAATTTCCAGACATGAACATAGAGATTCGACTATTTGAAAATTGACCAAACTCTTTATAAATATCACAAATCGATTTTCAGGTTATTGAGACAATACGATGAAATTCTAATAAGTCGCTTTTAATTTTCAAGCTAAAAATTCTTTGTGGCGATCAACCTCATCGATCATCCATACGCTCTACCACAACAACCAATTAATGTGAAAAATGTGAAAGCAATAGGGTATCTACAAGACACCTTACAATTCTCATAAATTGATTTTAGGTTATGCAAGCAATATGATGAGATTCGAACGAATTGCTTTCAATTTCCGAGCTAGAAATCCTTCGTCGCGATCAATCCCATTGATCATCCGTATGCTAGTGACAAGTTGACAGCAACTTTATGGACAACCGATTAATGTGAAAAACATGGAAACAGTCGCTATAAAAATTCGGTTCTTTGAAAATTCCCGAAACACTTTATAAATCTTTCCTGCTTACGCAGGCAGTCCAATGAGATTCCCACGAGTCACTTTCAACTTCCCGGCCTAAGAATCCTTTGGATTGTCACGATCGAATTCATCGATCATCCAGGCATTCCACCGCAGCGACAGGTGACACAGCAACTTTTCCAACCCTGCACATTAATGTGAATAATAAGGAAGAGCAGCGGGGGCAGCAGTACTTAACTTGCACGACAGTGCTGTGGGCCCCCACGTCTCGCCACCCTGCCGAGCTAGCTACGGGACCGTGTCCGAGCCGAATTTACTGACCTTGGCGACGTCGTCGTAAGAGAAACGGACGGAAAACGATCGAGTGACCTTTCGTCGTTCCACCTCGTTCAACCTTAACGAAGTTTTCTCGTACTGTAAGCAGCACGCGCAGAACGCGCAGCACGTGCATGCGCAGCGCTATATAAGAGCGTGCTTGCTATCATCCTTTATCTCTCTCTCTCTATCCGAGTCTCTTTCTCTGCTCGTTCGCCATGGAGAAAGCTCTACTCGGCTCCAATGTTCGGGCGGCGACGCTCTTCAATGTCGGCCTCAGATGGAACCCCGGCCGTCCGTCCGCGGTCCGAATGCCCGTCGTGATGACCGTGGCCAAACCGGGTACCCGATCCTCGAGCCAGTGGCAGGCCATCCACGCCGACATCGAGGCCCACCTCAAGAAGGCCATCCCCGCGAATCCCCCGCCCGTGGTGCTCGAGCCGATGCACCACCTCACCTTCGCGGCCCCGCGGAGCACCGCCCCGGCCCTCTGCGTCGCGGCCTGCGAGCTCGTCGGCGGCTCCCGGGACCAGGCGATGCCCGCCGCCGCCGCGCTGCACATCATCCGCGCCGCCGCCGTGGCCCACGAGAACCTCCCCCTGACGGACCGCCCAGCGATCCGGCCCCCCGTCGCCCACCCCTTCGGCCCGAACGTCGAGCTCATGACCGGGGACGGCATGGTCCCGTTCGGGTTCGAGCTGCTCGCGGGGTCCGGCGACCCGGCCGGGGGAAACTCGGGGCGGGTCCTCCGCGCGATCGTGGAGATCACGCGGGCGGTGGGGTCGCAAGGGATGGTGCACGGGCAGTACCGGGAGGTGGAGTACCTCCTGTCGCGGGTCCAGGGCAGCCGGGACGACCAGGAGTGGGCGGCCGACCACGTGTGGGCGAAGAAGGAAGGGGACCTGCACGCGTGCGCGGCGGCGTGCGGGGCGATACTCGGCGGCGGGACGGAGGAGGAGATCGAGGGGCTGAGGAGGTACGGGTTCTACGTGGGGATGGTAAGGGGCATGACGGCGCAAGGGGGCGGAGGAAGAGAGGACCGCTGGTCGAATGCGGTGGTGGAAGACATGAAGAAGTTGGCTCGCAAGGCGTTGGCAGGTTTCGATGCCGGGAAGGTCGAGGCGGTCGCCAGCATCCTGGATTGCGGCATCGAGTCCTAGATCTTTCCGAAGGGGCTCCGACAGAATCGAAGAGTACGTTAATTAGCTTTGCAGGAATCTTGGAATCCAAGGTAAATGGTGTCGGCTAGTGTAATGGCAAAAAGTCCAGATGAGCCCTGACCTCTACCTGTATAATTTAAGGACCCCACAGCACAGGAGGAGTGATGGCACTGTCCAATCATTCTTGGACCCAATTGATCTTAGCCGTTCGATCATAAGTTACCCATTGCATGATTCGACGGTTGTGATCAACTAGGGTTTTTTGGGGTTAATATTTTGGTTTTTACACATGAGATCTTGTTTAGTGCCAGACAACGCCTATTCGGAAAGCTTCGCACCGTCCTCGCCCCGCCGTTTTATTCTCGAAAAGAAGTGATGCGACATGCTGTATGGTCATTTGATATTTTATGGAATTAAACAAGCTCTAACCTTCACCTACCTGCCTCTTTTATAATAGCAAGGCTTGTAAGGAGAGAGAATGTTCATATTTTCATAACAAGGATCATTAACAAAATACTTTACAACGGGTATTGTAAATATTACTGTCTGGTCAAAATGGTACTGGCTATCTTGTTTTTTGTGAGTTTGCCCTCGTGAATCAAGGACAATGCCGTACCAATAAATATCTATCGTCTTATGATTCCGATTCCATTGCAATAGCCAATGGCCGATACCTTCTTCTGTGAAATGAGAGCGAATCAGATGATGATGGAAAGAAGGATCCTCAATGAGGTATCATCCATTGCAATAGCCAATGTCACGATCAATGAAATTAGGTTCGATCATTTCATGGTATATTTTGACGGGATATAGTGCAGGCTAATAATGAGTGTACAGATTTCAATATTTTGTGATGTCACACTTTCACAATAATCGACCCCACCAATTGATATCGACATATGCAGAATCATGCGACAAGGCATGAATCATGTGAGCACCTGCTTCTTCTACCCTTTTTTGTGGGCCCGCCTAATAATTTGATTAAAGTAGGTATCGGACAAGAAGCCCATACATCGAGACTAAATTATTTGGCCCGCGAATCGCCACTAGATTTTCGGGCCCATACCCATGATGAGATAGAACCGCCTTCGTCCAAGCATGATGGACCACATTATAACGTGGATTCAGAAAATTAAAATAAGAAATGTTTGGCCCAGATGAATCAAAATAAGATATAGGATGATTACACAAATAGTCCACGAAGATGGCTCAATATATAATGTTACCGTTGAACTTTTAATTTGTTCTATGTAATTATTTAATTTTAGTGCAATATACAAGGTCATCTCTGAATTTTTAATTTATTTAATACAGTCTCTAAAGCTTTGCACATAATCAATCTAACCCTCGAATTATATGAAAATGTCCAATTTTATACTCCCATTAAGTTAAAGAATAATGTTAAACATTTTTATACAGTTTAGGAACTAAATTAAACATGAGTTCGATGATCATAATAAACATTACATATTAAGTTAAAGTTTAGGGATCACATTAAACAAAATAGAAATTCGGAGCACCATTACATATTGGATTAAAATTCATGGAATATTTGTGGCATTTTCGGTAAGATATAATCAGTTGAAATGCTACCACTGTTTAAATAAAAACAAAAGGAGATATACAGTGTGATGATCGCTGGCCACTTTGTTCATCATCAGTGGAAACTTTCGCCTTTTTATCTTTGAAATGCACGACCAAACTCATCGTCCCAGCTGCCAAAAGATTGACATGCTGACTTCAGCATTGATCGTTGGGGCCATCGGATTTGTCTCTCTTCTTGTCGCCTTGTTCCGTATAAAAAGTTAAAAAAAACCATGCCGGAAAAACATTGCGACTTAGCCGGCGGCTCGGTCAACCTTGGCCTGCTCGTCTCTAATGTAATTTAAGTTTTATCGCCGCCCACATTGGATCAGCCCCTAGACGATATGGTTATATGATGGATTTATCATTGCTATTGCTAGATATTTAACACGTGCCGATTTGGATTAAAAAATCATAATTCATGTCGTGGACCCAGTTCAAGAATTTTCTTTGGAGTATCCAGTGAAAGAGCAAGTCAAAGAAATGTAAGAGATTTCAACATATATAGATAAAATCAATTCGGATACAAAACATACTTTCTCCAGCTTACAAAAAAGGGAAAAAGAAAAGATGGCACTTTTCATAATGATTTTTGGCCATACATTTGTCATATCTTCTGTATAATTACTTTAACTATGTTACTACTAATAATATATTTAGAAAACCATCTTCTTATTAGGACCTGCCATCAAAACCCGTCGGTAGGTTAAAGCAGTCTCGCTTTGTCGTATCTGTTCTTCATCGTATAGTGCTCCTTTCGATGTTGATTGATGCGAGGAGCATCATGCAGTAACTTTTGCACTATTTAAATCCCACGTTTTGGAGTGTATTTTCGACACTTTTCTGGGTCAAAGAAGAGAAACAGTGCAATCTCGATAGTGTAACAAAGTAAGAAGTACAAGCTTCGATGCGACTTTGCTCTTTGGAAGTAAAGAGGCTTTTCGATTCCTTTTCCTCTCTCTTTTCAAATCTTTCGTCCAACCACGCTTTAAACCATAGCCGTCCAGACCATGATCAAATAAAAGGAGCAAAGTGTATACAATTCATTGTTTAAGGCAGAAAGAGTATAGGAGAAGTTAAACGATGACATCACAATGTCATTTTGTGACCCGGTGCAATGTCATTTGTGACCAGATGCAGTGTAAATCTATGTGACTAATGTCAATGTATCGCTTGAAATATGTGACTGCCATTTTGTTTAGACTTTTGAGCACGCTTTCATGGCCTCTATGTTTTCATTGATTGCGGTCTAGAAAACGCGACAGAGTTTTGCTATTGTTTGATCTAGTTTTTTGTTCATATGCTAATCTCAAAGCATATGTGGAGGAGAAAAGCGTTGGTGGGATTAAAATATCAGGCTTCGCCGTGAATTTGACTTGCTTGGCAGTTTGTATGACAGTCTCACGTGATACTTGGGTACCCGTGTGGAGAAAAAACAAAATTGAGCATTTAAACATTTAAGCATACTACACTCACCAGCTAGATTCAATAGACAAGTTGCCAACATAAACTACACTATGGAATTATAAAAGAGAGTAAGGTCTGTTCACACCTAATGCACCATAGGTTATAGCACGAGCTAGATTCAATAGACAAGTTTCCGACATAAACTAAATCATGAAATTATAAAAGAGAGTCGAGTCTGTTCAGCCTAGCACCCAAAACTTATAGATCATGCGGGATCTCATGTGAAGTCTATCAAAATTATCTTTATGAGGGGACAAAGAGCAAAAATACCTAATCAATTGGACGTAGAATTTTCCTTTCCAGCTAACTAATAAGAAAACTCAGGACCCACTCTCTCGATGAAAGAGGAATTTAAAATATGTGCATATCATACTATAGTCGCCAGGCAGATTCTAGGAAAGCCTCACGTGGTCCGGCCGTCCAGGCGACGACATGGAGCCAGCCTGGACGATGATAAGTACGTAGGACAAAAATACTGTCGCAAAGGCGACCCCTCTTTCCATAGAATAACTCCACTTGACAAGGAACACGGCAGAAAGTCCAAAACAGCTTTTCACTGCGGTGCTCTTCGATGCGATATTGCATCTTTGAAAAGTCTGCATGGAGTTGAAACCCCCTCCCCAAAAAGCTGGGGATTTCAATAGAAGCGAGGCCCCCGAAACTTCATGGAGCCTTCTACATATGAAAAAGCAAAGCTAGTTAGGTATATATCTTTGTATTTTTATTTATTTTTATTTGTTGGTTGGTGTGGGGAGATGCTGGAGTGGGGGAGTGATTACTGACGAGTTGACAACGTAAAAGCTGCCTGTCTCGCCTCAAAAGCAGAAGGAAAGGACGAGAAGATATGCAAATTGCGGGGAAGGAAAAGACCAATAGGAGCTTGGTGGCGGAAGGTTGAGGTCTAGATAGGAAATTGGAAGGAACCAGTAAAACCTTCTTGAGATGGGGAAAGCTCGAGGAAACCTCCTTGCAAGTGTGGATTATCTTCAGAAAATTAGCAAAAGAAAATTTCCAACTTATTACACTCGTATCAATTCATTTCTAAATTTTTTGATTTGACTAATCGAGTCCTAAACTTTCATGCCAATTTTGACTGAAGAATGTTTACATGAACGCCAATTGTCTTAGACGGGCTAGTCAACACATTGACATGGATAATTTTTGTGAATTTTTTATGTTCTTTTCGTGTTTTTCTTTATGGGTTATGGCGAACAAGCCAAGAAGGCCTGGCGTGGGGCCACCATGGCTGTTGGTGAGGGCATTTGCAGCCCTTGTCCTAACCTTTATGGCATACAAGGGTGGTTGGTGATCCTTACCGACATGATGAAAAAAAATAACAAAGAAAAGAAAAGAAAAACAAACAATTCAATATATATATATAATTATAAAAATTGTCCATGACAAAGATAGTCATGTCATGTAAGATGACTACTATTCACGTTAATAATTTTGATTAAAATTGGTTGAAATGACATAATTAGCAAATTGCCAAAAAGTCTTAAATTCAATTGGTAAATTGTCAAAATGTCTTGAACCCAATTGATAAATTGATAGGTTTAGGACTGAGTTCGCACAAATGCAATGCTTTTTTACTTTTTTGTGTGTGATTACATTGATTAAATTAGCTAATTAATAAAGTAGAATTGCCAACGATAGGTATGCACAAGTGGAGTTGGCATCACTTGCGTGCTTTTGCAACTTAATTAATCATATGAAGGCTCCACAAACCGTAAAAAAAAACCCGAATTAATACGAACACGTGCATTACAGAGACTCATTCTATGGGTGATGTGATTATAAATCAACTCAATCACTATTAATAATTCCCGTAAAAATGTAATATAACAGACATCAAGTTGAACAAATTGAAGGAAAAGTCAATGTGGTTTGGAAAAATGTGAGTTTTTTTTTTTTTTGTTTTATAACCGAGGATTCGCCTGAGCCTATTTTCGCTTATGCTAGTTAGGATCACACGACTCTACGGTGCCTGATGAAAAAAAATTGGGTTCCTATGTGAAGAACAAAGAAAGAGAATCAAGTCTCCAATTTGTCTACGCAGAATGCACATGCCCGACACAAAAGATGAGCGCCTCCTCGTGAGTAGCGCAATCAGCTCCTTTTGACCACGACTGACGCATGTGGGCTTGCGTGTAAATGATGTAATTGATTAAGGTTAGCAGAGAGCCACCAGCGGTCGTTCGTTCTACCACGGAAGACGTGGAGGAATGGAGAGGGACGATCCGCCAGAGCCACCCACTCCCGCTCCGGATAGCGAAACGAGGCACGGCATCGTCCTGGGGGCGGCGGCAACGTGACGGAATGTTGTCCTTTCCCGATTCGCGCCCCATAATGTCGTTTGTATCCATGTTGTGGTACCCAGCACGGCCGAACCGATCGTGCATGAATCGGGGGGTCTCGGACAAACAAACACTCAGCGCCGTGCCGTGCCTAATTTGAGCACCGGCTTTGCACGACCACAAATCAATGTTTTCTACGGACAAGAGACGACAGTGCATGTGCGTAATTAGGGAATCTTAGTATTTTTCACATGCAAAATAGAGCATATCGGTGTCGTGTCTAATTTGAGCACTGGCTTTACGTATTTACAAATCAGTGCTTTTTGGGAATGAGATACGATATTGTATATAAGTTGAGTATATCCCGCTCAAATAAATTCATGGTCTGTTTAGATTAACTGAATTTTTTATGCACTCAAAATTTTGGCGACCGGCATGCTTTCGATTGTTTTTCCTAAGTTTGGAACTCTTGGGACAGAGAAAAAAGAAGGGTGCATTTGATTTGCATTCAACGATTGATTGTGGTAATATGTATGGTCAACTTTTTACCGGACTATGTAAAGAGACAGTAAAGTGACATTGGTAACTATTGGGATCTCAAATGCAGCAAGAGTCGAATGGAAAGAAGTACTGATTTGCACTGAGAGGACTTGAGGTTGACAGGGTTTTACAAAACCCAAGAAGACCATAAAGCAGAGGAGGAGGTATTTTCACCTCTTTCCCATCAAAGCCGAGTTGATATCTGTCCCTCGCGACCAAGATGAGGCTACACACCCAATCACTTCACAAACCCTGTACAGAGACTACGACGTTGTACCTATATACAGTCCGAGAAAACGCGATCCCCACGATTCATTGTCTCGAACCGGATTCCCATCATGGCGACTCGAGGAAGCCGGTCCTCGTCAGAACGGCGTTCCTCACTTTGCTGAGGTCCCTCCCTTTGAGGGTCCTCCCCTCCCCTTCCATCACCGAGAAGGACGAAATGTGGCTCCTGGCCAGCCTCATTGCGATGAGCTCGTGCGGCGGCACCTTGCAATCGGCCTCCTCCTCGTCGTCGCTCTCGCCCCTCTCGCCCTCGGCCGCGCCGCCGTCGCTCGAGTCGACTCCATCTTCCTCGTCCCAGTCCCTCGCGCTCTTGGAATTGGAAGAGGCTTTCTTTGACTTTTGCCTCTGCAAGTTTGACCAGTATGGAATGTTGACTGGGGCCGACTGCTGCACAACCCTGGCTGCCGGCTCGGGGGTCGAACTGCTGCTGCTGCCGCCGCCGCCGCTGCCGCCGCCGCCCCTCGAGATCGTTTTTGGGGCGGAGGGCGGGTGTTTCCTTGAGGACGCGCTTCTGGGTCGCTCACCTGAGGCCCAAAGATGGGAATTGTTAGAGTCTTGCTTGCCGTTGAGGACCTCCCAAACGTCTGCTTCCTCGAAGTCGCCGTCCCTCAGCGACCGCCACAGACTGCCTTGGTAGTAGTAGCCATACCTGTTCTCCATCTATAGATCGAAGCAGAGTCTTTGAGCGACACTCGCTAAACACATGGTTTCGAGGGATCGAAGATGCAAATTTTTGTATTGCTCATGTAAAATCGGAATCGATTTGGAATACAAATGAAGGGCAAAAATCCACCTTCTTTTCTATGGACTGAGAAACCCCAGGAAATCGCAACCCCTCTCTCGAGTTCTCTGAGCTAGGAGGAATCTGCAGGACTGCAACCCAAGAGAGAAGATTGAATAAGATATAAGAGAGCCAAATCTCGAAACTATCTCTGTACTGTCATATTTTTTTTTTTTCTCAAGAACCTAATGGGAAGCAGAATCTGAGCTCTTTTCTTTAACTGAAATCACCTGAGCAATCCTTGAATTGGAGTAGCAGGGGACGGTAGGCGCTCTGCGGAAGACCTAGAGACATTTAGATGGGAGAGAACGGGATGGATTAGAGAGAGAGAAGACTCTTACGAGTCTTGTCTTCATATATATATTGAATGAGGAGGATCTTCATATGGAAAATACGTTATTATATATAGCTATTGGCCCCCATTAGCACTGGACCTTTTTGAGCCCTGAGAAGCTGGGAGGAAATGAGGGGCGCCGTCTTTGGATAATGATGTGCTTATCTTCTCTTTTTTCAATGGGTTTTGGCTAGACAAGAAAATAGAATTAACGGGACACGAAAATATGAAGAAGCTTCTCATGAGGACGTGTTTATCTGCTTTCTAGGACTATGCTTTGTTTGGGATTAGACGAAAACTTCTCGTAAGATCTTAACAGATTTTAAAACAAAGTATCACATAGGATCATCCGATTATCCTTTCTTTTTTATGTTGGAATTCATTATAATACTTCAATCTTATTGATTTTTTTTTCAAACCCCAAAGTTTAAACTTATGGAGGAAAGAGATACTGAATGACACATAAAATTTGATAAATGGGGAACAACACAAGCGAATATATACCACGTAGAATTTGATTTCGATAACATGTTTGAAAGTTTAATTCAAAAAATAGAGAAAAATTACGTGTATGAATAATATATAAAATTCGTAAAGAATATAACTTATCACAAATCGTGTATATTTTGAAAAATAGGTACCATGAGATTTCTCTCTCTGTTTGGGTAGAAATCTGACAGAGGGCTCATCATTTAAGTCAATGTTTTTCTCCCCATGACAGGGGGATTTGTCAAAAGCAGATAAAGCAGAGGTAAAATCACATGTTCATCCGAATTCGTGATGGAAGGTGCATTGTGGCAGCTGTTTCAACCTAAGAGGAGAAGGGGGTGCGCATCATCATATCGTGTTTCTTTTCATGTCGGGTTTAATTGAAAGCAGCTTTTTCTTGTGAAGGGAGGTGGCGGCCAACCTCCAGAGTTTCCAGCCATCATAATCCAAGAAACCAAAATTTCATGGTCAAGGCATCTTATTCTAACGTAACATATCCCAGAGACATTTGAAAAACATCTTCGATTTACAGAGAGACTGAAACTCTATTCAAACCCTTGTAGACGGGAACGTTCAATTTGGCGAATTTTCATGGGAATTGGTCAAGAACGGTCCGAATATCCTGCATAATCATTGGCAAAACCAAACGGAGCAGGAAAAAATTTGGAAAACGAGATGAGCTTGAGCATTAGGTGGCCAGTTCATGTTTTTTTTTTTTTTTTTTTTTTTTTTTTTTTTTTTTTTTTTAAATAATGGAGAGCGCCGGTCATTGTGAGCGTGATTACCTCATAAAGTTAGGTGCCACAGTGCTTAGGTTTCTTAAATTATTGTATAAAGCACTCGCAGCAGTCGTTTTTACTACTAGGATTTGGAAAATTGTCTCTTCTGCTTAGGCACTGGAAGGTGCGAGGAAACTAAATACAGCGCCGTCAGCCCACAGAATTTTTCGCTCTGGATTTGATTAGAGTTCATGTAGCCTAATCAGTTGGAAGCAGTCGGACGAAACCCATGAGAGAGGCCGTTCGCGTAATCAGATTTTCTGTTCTGAAAGCGAAAAAACACTGCTTTTTTTTACCTTTAAACACCCTTTGGATGATTACAACATAATCAATTATTTCAAAAAATAAAAAAACACACGCACATAGCCGTTTTTCTTCATAAAGTATATATATATATGCTTTTTGTAACGAGAAGTGAAATTTTATCCATCTCTAATTTAAATTTTAGGAGGGAAATTTTTAGCGCCAAAAGACGTGTGAATTTTTAATATCTAATTCATAGCACGTGTTTTCTTCTTTTCTTGTCGCAATATTACTATGAATAGTGATCTCTTTTTATACCACGTGAAAAGAGCTAATAGTGTGTTTAGAATTTTTGTTTGTCGCGTAATACCCAAATAAGGAGTCATGGTATTGCTTTGGGTGATAAAAAAAAAAAAAATACACCCTTTGGATGATTACAACATAATCAATTATTTCAAAAAAAAAAAACACACACACACACAGCCGTTTTTCTTCATAGAGTATATATATTTGCTTTTCGGAACCAGAAGTGAAATTTTATCCATCTCTAATTTAAATTTTAGGAGGGAAATTTTTAGCACCAAAAGACGTGTGGGTTTTTACTATCTAATTCATAGCATGTGTTTTCTTCTTTGTTTTCTTCTTTTCTTGTCGTAATATTACTATGAATAGTGATCTCTTTTTATATCACGTGAAAAGAGCTAATAGTGTGTTTAAAATTTTTGTTTGTCGCGTAATACCCAAATAAAGAGTCATGGTATTGCTTTGGGTGATAAAAAAAAATAGAGAATTTTTATCTGTTATCAAGCAGTAACTATGCTGCTTTTGGTTAATTAAATAGTTGATTTCTACTATTGACTATATAACTTACAGGATTATATATCGTACAGTATAAAATAGGCAAAATTTAAAACTATCATTTAGACATAAGTATCATAGCAAAAATATTAACATTTTCTTTTTTTCTGGTAAGCAAGAGGTGAACATTCATTGGCATAGAATAGTCAATGCAGGCACTTTCAAACGCTGCCATTTATCAAAAAAACAAGTGGCAGGCTTTCTTGTAGCAGATTAAGATAAGCACTAATGCTAGTGCTCTAATTAGCTCTACATACTTTCAAGGTCATAATAAAAGTAATTCCTCCGGAGAGTATCAGAATGAAATGGAAAAAGAAAATTATTAGCAAGTCTCTCTCAATCAAAAAATTTAAAAAAAAGAGAAGTTCTGCATTTATTTTATCATTCTCTTATCTTTTGTTCGATACATATTTAGGAAACCGAATCTTTTAATATTGAGCACGATTGAATAGAGGTTAATAAGTGTTTCCCTAGCATTCGTTAACGAAAGGATCCTGTTGTACGGCAATGGCGGAGCGGGACGCACGCGTAAAATCTGGAAGAGCCGACATTCAAGACTCAACGCACTTAGATTACTGGAATTTCTATTGGGTAAAAGGGACGCTAACATATGTTTTACGAGGCCAACAAGGTTTCGTGGCGGATCCAACAAGATTCCTTTTATTTCTCCGAAGAAAAGCAAAATCAATCCAGGGAAACATGAGACAATCTGCCTTCCAGAGCATCTCGAGATTCTCCACTTGACTGACGAGACGGGGTCGATTCATCTCCCTTGGACGGATTCTTTCAACTTGCGACGCGTTCCTATGGCGGCCGCGACATAGGCACGTGCGTGCCTTCGGCCCTCTTTAGCCGACGCTCCAGCGATTGCACGACCAGAGAAAATGATGTTCAATCTCGCTTTGATTGCTTGTCTTCTTAGGAGATGTATTTGTTTTATTGGAATTCAAAAACTTGGGTATGTTTGTTTTGTGAAATGCATTTTATAAAAAATATTTTTCTCATTTTTATGCATTTGGTTTGCTCAGAAAAATGAGTTAACGAAAAACGTTTTCCCAATCACCAAAAAAAGTTTTCCTAGTATGACTTGAATTCAGGAAAATGATTTTCCCTTAAAAAAAATCGAAGAACGTGTTTTGAATCTACCAAAGCTTAGTTTTGGTGCTTGGTTTACAAATAATTATTCTTATAAAAATATATTTTTAAAAAATTCAAATTTTAATTTTAATTTTTTTTGAAAATTTGAGTTTTTTTATTATTTAATTTTTCTTTTCTTCCTTTTTCTTTTTGCTTCTTCTCCACCCGTCTGACCACTGGGAAGACCAGCAAGTTTTAGCCTCACCAGATTGGGCGAGCTCATAACCTCTTATAGTGAGGCTCGAGCTTGCTGAAGGTCGGTGAGCCTCAAGCCTCACCAAATTGGGTGAGCTCATAGCCTTGTTGCTAGAGGTCAGCAAGCTTAGAGTCTCATCAAATTGAGTGAGCTCATGGCCTTGGGCGACAAGGCTCAAGCTCACCTCTCATAAGCTAGCCAAGGGTGAATTGCTAGAGGAAGCAAAAGGGATGGCATGAGGAAGCAGAAGAGTGAAGGAGAAGAAGAAGGAAAAAAGAAAAAAAGAAAAAGAAAATAAAAAAGAAAACAAAACAAAAGTAAATACAAAAAATTAAATATTCAAAGTCTTTTAAATTAAAAAATTCAATTTTTTTTTTGGCTGTGATGAAGTGTTAAATCATTTTCTAATAGGATCCAAACAACGAATTTTTTTTTCAATTATACATCACCAAACAAGAACAAATTGAATTCCTAGAAAATGCTATCATTCAGATTTTTATGAAACAAGTGCACCCTTGAACGTGCATTTTTTCAATTTTCAAGGGTAAAGAGTTTGGGAGATGAGATGTCAGACCAGAGATGGTTAATAAAAATGCAAAATTAATTAATTAATCTATTAAAGATGGTTAATATGTGAGATTTTAGGAGATCACTGCCAATTGTTTTAAAAACTTAAACTATTAGATAATGCGTGTTTTAATATTTAATTATTATAACACTCCCTCTCACGCTTGGTTTAGTTTTTTTACCTAGTACTAAGCATGGACATATTTAATTAGGGAGACAATTTGAACTCAAAACCTCCTACTCTAATATCATGTGAGATTTTGTGAAATCTCTGTCGGCTATTTTAAAAGCTTAAGATGTTAGATAAAAGCGTGGTTTAATATTTAATTATTCCAACATAATAAAGACAAGTGGTGTTGATGTGGCACTGAGAAAGATTAAAAAAACCAAGAAAGGAAAAAAAAATCGAATTAAAGGAAAGACAGATTGCAAATGGTGGCGCCACTGCTATTTTGGCTTGGTTGGTGAGGGTCATTGATCTTAGCAAGTCATCAGCGAGGACAAGACGTTAATTTGACGAATTTGCCTTTATTTGAGATTACAGATAGCCCACGCGATCTCAAATGCACAGTTTGCGCCTCATATTATGTAGTTACTGTTCATCATCTTCAAAATCACTGTCCATCGTGTACAAGCTTGTGATCACTCAGCCAAAGCTCCTCTGGCACTCGTCCGTTGTCATCCACTGTCGCCTGGATCTCTGACGGCGTTTTGTCAACCCCTGCTCGACCACTCGCGAGGTGGCCATTTCTTGCTCTCAAATCTGAGATTTCAATTCTATGCAGGTGTCTTAGGAGGGGTGAGTGTCTTGGAGATGATAATTTAGCTTCGGCAAGCTTTGTAGCCACATATGGCCATGGCGCTAGCTTCAAGGTCAGATTTGGCTTTGAAGCTCACGACTGCCATAGCCGCTAAATCTCATAGCTTGGCCTGAGGGTCTGCAGCATGGGAGGGAGGCTTGGGAGTTGAGGAGAGTCTTGAGCGAATGGAGGTGGTGGGGTTGAAAATATTGGTGTTGAAGATAACCTCGGAGTCAAGCCCATGCTTGGACTATTGCTTAAGCATATGATAAAGAAGAAACATTCCTGGTGTTGTCAATGCTGCTACTTGGACCACATCAAGGCAAGCTAGGCCGTGCCTCTTGAGCTTGACGCCATTGGGGCCAAGCTCCACTTGCCAGCGAGGGTCGATGACCCTCGTTGGCAAAGTTGGAACGATGGAAGTGCCCTTGACCATATGCAATTTGGTTAGATAACACGTTTGAAAGTTTAATCTATAAGATAGAGGGAATCAATGTATATAAATATCATATAAACCTTGTAAAGAATACAATTACCACAAATTATCAATATGGAACGTGAGATTTTTCTCTCTTTTTCAGTGGAATTTGATAAAGGGCTTATCATTTAAGTCGACATTTTTCTTCCAATGATGGCAATTTATCAAAAGTAGATAACGCAGGGGTAAAATCACATGTTCATCCGAATTCGTGGTGGAAAGTGCATTATGGCAGCTGTTTCAACCTAAGATGGAAAGGTGCTCGAATCATCATTCCGTTTTTATTTTTCATGTCGGGTTTAATTGAAAACAGCTTTTTCATGTGAATTTTTTTTTTTTTTTGGGGGATGCCAAACTCCGAAGTTTCCAGCCACCGTAATTCAAGAAACCAATCATGGTTAAGGCATCATATTCGAACGCAACATGTCCCACATAAATTCGAAGACAATGATGTTCAATCTCGAATTACGCACGTGCGTACCTTTGGCCCCTCTTCAGCCGACGCTCCAGCGATTGCACGACCAAAGATAATGATTTTCAATCTCGCATTGCTTGTTTGTCTGCTTATAAGCTGTATATGTTTGATCGGAATTCAAAAACTTGATTAGAGTTTGGGAGATGAGATTTGAGATTAGAGATGGTTAATAAAAGCGTGAGATTAATTAATTAATTAATCGATTAGAGGTGGTTAGTAAAGACAAGCGACACTGATGTGGTGCAGAGAAAGATTAAAAAAAAACTAAAAAAGAGAAAAGATCGAACCCTAGGAAAGAGAGATTGCAAATGGTGGTGCCCCTATTGTTTTGGCTTGGTTGGTGAGGATTATTGACCTCGATGGGCCATCAGCAAGGGCAAGATCTTAATTTGATGAATCTGCCTTCATTTGAGATTACAGATGGCCCACATGATCTCAAATACGGAGTTTGCTCCTCATATCGTGTAGTTACTGTTTACCATCTTCAAAGGCACTGTACATCGTATACGAGCTCGTGATCACTCAGCCAAAGCTCCTTTGGCGCTCGTCCATTGTTGTCCATTGCTGCTTGGATCTCTGGCGGTGTTTTGTCAACCCCTGCTCAACCGCTCACGAGGTGGCCATTTCTTGCTCTCAGATCTGAGATTTCAATTCTATGCAAGTGTCTTAGGAGGGATGAGTGTCTTGAAGTCGATAATCTAGCTTCAGCAAGCTTCGAAGCCACATATGGCCATGGCACTAGCTTCAAGGTCAGATTTCACTTTGAAGCTCACGGCCGCCATGGCCGCTGGCTTGACTGCAACATGGAGGGAGGCTTGGGAGTTGAGGAGAGTCTTGAGCGATTGGGGGTGGTGGGGTTAAAAATATTGGCGTTGGAGATAATCTCTTGAGTCAAGCCCATGCTTGGGCCATTGCTTGAGCAAATGGTGAAGAAGAAACGTTCCAGGTGTTGCTGATGCTGCTACTTTGGACCACATCTAGGCAAGCTAGGCCATGCCATTCGAGCTTTGACACCATTTGGCCTGAGCTCCGCTTGTCAACGAGGGTCCCTCGTTGCTAAAGTTGGAACGGTGGAGGCGCATCGGACCATCTATAATCTAGGTACATGTGTCACAAAAAAATAAAATCAGGGTAAATATGTTGGGCATAATTTGAAATTTTTTTTGACATTTTCCCTAAATTAAGTAACCCAACTAAGACAGAAGTTAGTCATCTATCTTCGAGTCTTATCATGTTAAGTCATGCCACGGTAAAATTCATAGATGAGAAAGCTTAGCAAAAAGAACAAGTCATCATGGGCTAAATTCTTGAACAGGTGCCAACAACTTCATGTGAAGGAAATATTCGTGAAGTGGGCTGAGTAATTTGAGCCCAAAGACTTCTTTAGGCCTGCCCAGAGTAGTCCTTGATGTCATTTCTGGAGGATCGAGCTAGTAACCTTGACTCATCGTCTTACTTACGATACTAGTAATCCCCAATTCAGTTCCATTTTTTTTTTCCATTATAATCCTGAACATTTACTGAAAATTAACATAATTCTTCCTGCCAATTGTTGATGTAAATTATTAAAGTGACGCCCAATTTTCGCTAGTTGGCTTACATGACATGCTAACATGGACAAGTTTACATTGAAATTTTCCGTATCAGCAAAATTATATGATTTAGAATCGAATCGATATTATATAATAAGTTTAGAGCTATATTGATAATGTTCCCTACAATTTAACTAAGAAATGCATGGAAAGGCGAACGAATTTTCTGCGACCAGCAGTTCGCTTTCACATAAGACGTCTGGAGAAGCTACTTTTGCGGTGCCTCGAAAGTAAGATCACCATTCCAATTCGAATTCGAGTAGTTTTCTTTTTCCTGGAAATTTAGTAGAGCAGTCGCAATCGCACCTAAATTATCGCATTCCATCTTGTAAACTGAATCTTCAACCGCTGATCTTTTTACTTCATCCCCTCTTTCCATAAAACGACAAACGCTAGAACTCATCAGCACTCTGGCCGAAGAAAAGGAAGGGCCAAACTGAAGTTTTCATCAGCTAAAACAATGGAGGAACACCAGAGAGGCGTTGTCTTGATTCTTGATTGTGCACGTATCTGTTCTCTTAACTCTCTACCACAATGTAACACTTAACTCTAGCGTCGCAACTCGAACCTACTGAGCACACTACTTATACAGAACATGAGAACTGTACATGTAGAGAAACAGCTTGCATAGGACTCATCCATGATGCATTGATTAATGCTTGCATTGGTCTCGCAAGATCTAGGCAAGTATTTCGCAATATCTACGGCTCGTCTCCGCAATTGATTGTTAACGATGTCGATCCAGGCATTATTTGGACTGCAGAGTTTTATTATGATTTGATACAAGTCATCAAGGGTATCGAACCTAACCAAATCGACCAAAGCAAATCCACAAAAAAGGGGAAAAAGGGGAAAAAGGCTTGCTATCAGATTATTCACTGAGCTAATCAATGAGCGACGAGAGCGTCGTTGCCCGTCACATTCACGAAGGGATCGCCACCGCCGCGGCTGACGCCGGAGTCCAGGCTCTGCAAAAGCCCAGATCTGTGAGCAACGAGCCTTTTCCTCGCGAGGCAACGCGGGCCCCACCCGGCGCCGCCGAGGAGCGGAGGCGCCGGATCGGCCACGGAGATCTGGAGCTGGGCGGCTTGGTCGCGCGCGCGCCGGGAAGGGTCGGGCCGGGTCGTGTGGGGCCGAGAGAGAGGGTCCGGCTTGTGAGAGCGGGAGCTGATCCTGGAGTCCCGGAGCCGCGCCAGCGCCCCCGGCTTCAAGTACCTGTGAGACGACGGCGGCGGCGGCGGCGTTCTTGAGGCCGAGGCTTTCATGCTCGCCGCCGTCTGTGCGCGCGCTTTAGAGAGAAAGAGAGAGAGAGGGAGGGAGGGAGGGAAGGAGAAGGGTTGGGGATGGAATGATTAATAGAGAGAGAGAGAGAGAGAGAAGGAGGGAAGGTTGGTTTTCGGGAGGCGGGAAAGCGGGGGAGGGAAAAGGAAAAATGGAGGGTGGGGCGGAGAGCGGGACGTCGGGAGCGAGCGAGGGAGGGAGGGGGCTAGGGTTTTGCGGGGAGACGAAACGAGCGGGAACTGCATGGAATATGACCACGTCACACGTCCTACCCGCTGCTGACGTGCTCCTAGATTCCGGCACGTGGACGGGCAGGCCCCCCTCACGTGACCATAAAACGTGAATCTGACGCGTTCGGGCAAAAACAGAACCATAATCTCGGAGGAAATCCTGGTTATTTTGTGCTTTGATTATGTAATGCCGTAGATATTATTCGGTGGCTGCAAAGCAACAAATCATGGAGGCCGACGTCACGTATGGCGATGCCCAATCAGAATTCGACACGTGGCGACGACGCGGACAAATATAAAAAAAATGAAAAATCTGGACGCCGGCCATGGACGAGCTGGCCTCGCGAGCGACGCCGACGCTCGTCCATGTGTGTCGTTCGGCTAGATCTGGAGATCTGGGCGCTCGCGGCCAAGGTTCCGTCGTCGGCGTCGTCTAGATCTGAAGCCCTCGGCCGTGAACGGAGGCTGCTCTACTCTCCACGCATCTAGAATTCGCCTTCCCCATCGACGCCGGCGACGGAGCCTTGGCCGCGAGCGAAGGCTGCTTTTACTCTCTACGGATCTGGAGATCTGATTTACTCTTGGCGAACGAAGGCTCCTCCGTGGACGCTGGCGTGAAGCTTTACTGCAACCGCCAACAATGCCGTGTTCCCCGGTCCACCCGGTGATGAACGATTTCGTACCATGAACTTCACTGCCACACCACCGCGACTTCGGAGTCAAGAAGACGAGCCAGCAAGTTTACTCAAAAAAAAAAAAAGAGAAAAGAAAAGCCAAAGAAATAAATAAAAATGAAGATAATTATCGGAAATTACGTTCGCAGCTTTCCCTGACAACGCCGTCCAAGTTGAGGGCGATCCTGTCATGTGAAGACGTTTTTCGCGACACGTGTCAGCAAAGTAGCGAACAAGAGCGCTCTCTTCCTTTCCATTTTTTATCCGTTGGGAAGAAAAAAACATGTTCCGCGTAATTCCATTTTCGGAAGCAATACATATCAGTACAAATCCGATTTTATTCGGGTGACTATTCTTTTTTCAACAAGAATTAAATCGTACTCGGGCAACGTGCTATTCTTATGATTATGTTCGAAATTCCTACTACCCTATTCATTCCGTAACAAGTTGAAAAAGACATGAACTCACATGTAACGAAATAATTTATAAATATCAATCGATTATCGAGACCTTAGATAAAAGATACGAATTTAATTCCCGAAGAAAGAAATTTCATGCTAGCCCGATTGAAAAGAGATCACCCACGTCAAATCAATAAAGCAAAGTAGATATCCTCCGCTCGATGGTTTTATCGTTAGGTCGACCGATATTTGGTTAAAGCTAATAAAATAAAACGAAAGCATAATATCATATTATGTCGACCCGAACAATTGAACATGACCCGGAAAAGATCCCATCCAAAACGCCCTGTCTCCCATTACATACCAGACCACCCCGCGAGCCAACTCCACCTCACGTTTCTCGAGAAAATATTGGGTACCCTAACAGTGCCACGCAATCCGTGCTCTGAACCATTCATTGCGTGACACCTGTCCATTTGTCAGTCCACGTCGGCTCCCTCGGCTCCCTCTTCTCTCCGACGTCGTTCCAGGTTAAACCAACGCGCGGATTGAAAAAAGTGAAATGGACATTCTCTCTCCTGTGTCTTCTCTCTCCTCTTTGCTCTCGCTTCCTCCTCCGGCGCACGTCTTCGTAAATCGAGTTCTCTCCCGACGGCCGATTTCGCTCGCCGCCCATCGCCGCTCCGCCGGTGACCCGCGAGTCCGCTCCATTCCACCACAGCCGCGCCGCGTCGGACGCCGTTGCATCGCAACCGCAGCCGAGCCAAAATCCAGCCGTCGGAGTCCCTCCGCCTGCAAATCCGAGGTCCTCGCAGCATCTGTGACCCAATCCCCTGCGCTGCCACGCCGCCCTGCTGCCGATCTGCAGCACTCCAAGTCGCGCCGCCCCACGGAGGACACCGATCTTGCTGCACGATCCGCCGCACCGGAGTTGCCCCGACGGCGTCGCTCCAGATCTGCCACCGTCCGCGAGCCCCGACGACCCGCGCTCTGTCCCGACACGTCGCCGAGCCGCCTGTTGCCGTCCCCCAACTCGCAACTGAGAAGCAATCGTTCCGCCCTGCTCGAAGTAGTCGCTCCGCCCTGCTCGAAGCAGTCGCTCGAGAAGCCCTAAATCTGCGAGTCAGGTTCGATTTTATTTCCCGAGGTTTTATGTTCGCATCTTTGTTTTGGGGAGAAAGCTTGACCTAAATCTGCCATCAGAAGTTAACTGGTTTATTGCTTCTGATTCTAAGCGCAGCAACGCGAGAAGTGAAACTGCGACTGTCTCGGCAAAAAAGAAAAGAGGTTCTAATTTCTAATTGAAGCCTTTTGCATAGGCTGCTTGAAGAGTAGTATAGATTGTTTGTTTGTTCTACGAATCTATCATTTACCCCAAGTACAAGTTGCTTCCCCCGTTCATGCCGAGCTCCCCATTTTCATCACGCATTTGTCTCTAGCGAGAACTCTCATTCCTTGTTCTTTATCCCAATGAACTTGGAAGACGCAGGTGGTCTGAAATTTTCTTTATTCATAGTCGAACTCTGCAGTCTATGGTTGAATTTATGCCTCGAAGGGAGAAGATATTCCTTTTTGCTATTTCTTTCTTTTTTTTAGCTTGAGAATCCAAGGTCTGCGGAAATGTCGGTTGTCATTCTATTCTTGACAACCCTTACAAGTAAAAGTTGTTTAGATAATGCAGATATGTAAGAAGTATTTCCAATGTCCCAATCCTCTTCAGGCATCATATTGTTTTTCAGGGATAAGAATGATATTAGATCTCTGTATTGAATTGTGATATTATCTTGTAAAGAACTGGCTATAGGAAGTTCTTTCTCATAATCAAACATTATTCGTATAGAGAATCTCTCCCCCTCAATCTCACACAGACACATGCGTACACGCATCCACATATATCTTTAAGTCTTTTTGGAAAGTAATGGTTTATAAGGCAACATTTTACTCACTAAAATGAAAATCATTTTGGTAATCACAAAACATCTGGGTGCTCATCACTCACGAGACTTGTGAATCTGCAAAACGAACAGAAAATGAGTACCATAATGGCAAACGATGAATAATTTATGTTTTCACAGCCTTTTGAGTTCGTCCAACCAAATGGACTTCCTATTTACTCTCTTCTCTAATTTCTCAAAGTGTTGTGGAGGATGTGTTGCATACTTTTTATACTAAGAAGATATGCCATCTTGAAGCTGTGAGTGGACATATTTCAGTTCCGAGAGACTTATTTCTATTCATTCATTTTTCTACAGAAGCCAGTGTGCAGAACTAGACCTGCAAGAGGATCTTTGCTAGTTTTGGGAGTTGTGAAATGTCTACTGGCCCTGGACTTGATTCTCTCGTAGACCGTATGTCTCTTGACTTACTTTCTCAGTTTCTCGCTTGATTTTCTTTAACCTTGTCAATTAGTAGGAGAAGAAACCTAAAACATGTGAGTAGGAATCTAAAAGGGACATCGAGGCTGGGCTTAGGATAAGGAGCCTGGAGCTTGGGCTCACTTTTCGATCAACAAAAAATAGGAGGCTTCCACTTTCATTCTCTTATGGTCATATATACAGTTTCGTGGCATATAGTGATGTATCTATTATGTGCATAAAGGCTATGTAAGAAAAGTAATAATTGTGTTGAATATCAACTGTCTAGTAAATAATCGTACAGGTCTGTGAGGCACTTTTCTGACTTCAGAGGATTTTGACTTGTGCCCTGTTGAAACAAGAAAACTAAATCCTAAAAGTGACTCAGAATACCTTCACTACTTACGAATACTCCACTCAATTGCTCAAGGTTTGGTCCTTGCTTCGCTCTTATGAGTTATTTGTTGTATGCAGAAACAATATCGGTCATTACAAATGATGGGCGTAACATTGTGGTATGTTTCACAGTTACAACATTTTTTTTTGTCATTATAGAGTAGAGAATAATTACAATATTTTGAATTTAGGGGGTCTTAAAGGGCTATGACCAAGCAACAAATATCATTCTTGATGAATCTCATGAACGTGTTTACTCCACAAAGGTCTTTCTACATTCCCTATTTCCCCTCTTTCAGGTTTTGATATTTTGGAAAACTTAGCTCTTCTTTTGAATAACATTCCGGTTTACTGCAGGAAGGCGTGCAGCAACTTGTGCTCGGTCTTTACATAATAAGGGGTGATAACATGTAATGACAAACTCCATCTCAGTTCAACCTCTTTCTTCTTTACGTTTTGTTTCTTAAAGTGACAAGCAGAAAGAAGAAGACAGATTTTTGCCTTCTTTTATGTCATTTCTGCCTTCTACTTTACTTGAGTGCTGTGATTACTGCAGAGTAAACTCTGTTGATGTACATATTTTCATAGTTCTTTTCCATGTCCTGTGCTTGCAGAAGCGTTGTTGGAGAACTAGATGAGGAGCTTGATTCCAATCTGGATTTGTCCAAGCTGAGAGCTCATCCCCTTAAGCCTGTAATTCATTAATCATGTACCATATACACATGATACGGTAGTTTTCATGCACTTCATTAGCTGTAATCATACATATAGGTCGGTTAATGATGTTTGTGGAGAACTTATTACTGTTTGTTCAGAAAATGTTGCTGATGGCTTATCTAAGGCGTGGTCTCGATGCAGTATCGCCATTGGGGAAATGAGAGGTGACCTTTCTGTTAGTGAAGGATTATGCTATCGTTTATCAAATTTAGAGCACGTGATGTTGCGAGTCACGATGTCCAATATGTGCTCGGTTCTAGTTCTTTTGACATTCTATTATGAGGCAGTACCCACAACTTTAGATTTTACTCATTTTTGAGACGTTGGATTGTAGAAATTGAAATATCCATGACGATGGCCTTCACTTGTTGCTCTGATCCTATCATCAATATAGAAGCTTTTAGCTTTCTAAGGCCAAGAGCGATTGAGAAGCTCGTGACATGTCAAATGAGGCTGCAAGGTAAACGATGAATTGTACGTACGACTTGTCAAGCCCGACGTGACGTGGAAGGTTCATTACTTGAGCTCGCCGGGAATGGAGGAGCAGAGGAAGAGAGAGAAAAAAAGCCTGCAGAGATTTTTAATTTTCTTTTACATTTGTCCGCGTCATTGCCACGTGCCGATTTGTGATTGGGTTTCGCCAAAGAAAATGCATGCCACGTAACTTATGAGTCTGTGACGTGGTATTTTGCAATCACTGAAATACTTTCTCATAATGTGGTCTGCCGTTGCGTTGCTACCGACAATGTCGTGTTCTTATTTTAAATATATATATATATATATATATATATATATATTTGGTAAGAGTGTTCTTATTATATTTGTCAACCACATTTAACGATAAATAGCATGGTAAAGAGCATGGAGGATAGTCTATGACAAGAAGAATGCTTTTTATAGAAATCATTGTATAGGAAAAATGTTTTCCCTTCTTAGATTAGGACATACATTTTCCTTATTTTAAACATTAATATTTTCTCCAATCATAAATGATTTTCTGTTAACTTAATATTTTCTGCAAACCAAATGGGTGAAAGTCCAGCAAACTTATTCTTGAAAAATTCTTTCACTCAAAACAGAGCAAAGATGGATTTGAAGTCAGAACTTGTGAATATGTTATTGTGATTATATGGAATAAAGTGGCCACTCTATGATTTTCGCTTGGACCACCAATCTACTATCAACAGCAATTCTTTGGGAGGAGAGATTGAGCAATCCTGCTCTTTGACACCATACCGAAAAACTGAAATTAATCTTGAAACGCGCATTCCATCCCGAGCTAATTTCCCTGTACTAAATATAACATCAGTTGAATGTCTTCAGGAGAAACACCGGATTCACTGAGTAATCATCAGTTACAGAACATGGTGAACAGACTCCATCAGCAAACACCATTATTTGAAGATAATGGCAGAACCCTTCCTTGGATTCACGACAGGTGAAGGTGGCGGCTGCCAGCCTTCTTAAGGTACACACTAGGGTCGTGGACCGAAGAAGATAACCAGATAGCATGACACGTGAACATCTGTGGCATCTAACATTCACTTCATCCAAGTTCCATTACCAGGCATCCTTGCTTGCGTAAGAATCACCGCAAAACCATGACACGTTGGCTTCATGATCAACATGTACATGGGTCCGGCAGCCTGCTCGGACCAGCCTGCCAGGCTTAAAGCTTTAAAGGGTCTGGAAAAGCTGCGCTGCATTCGTCTTAAGTCGTTAATCCATCATCATATGTACATAAGCTCCTCCAAGAGGTCTCTGAACGCAAGTTGAGCTCTTTACAACATAATCCACCAACGAGGATTGCTTCCAGTTTCTATCAATTTGAACTTTCAGTTGGGTGCATATCCAGTTGCCATGAAAGGGTAATGCTCATGCACAACATCAGTTAGGTAATAGAGACCAAAAACATTCGCTGGCACAAGCCATGAAGAGGTAAGGCCATAGCAAATTGAGGTCTGTATTTCTACTGATAATTCTCTCTTCCACAACAAAATATGTCGAGGACTTTCCATTGTTTTTCTACTTCCCATCTCTTCAGTTACTCTCAATTCTTTTATTGGTCATATAAATGCAGACAAACTGAATGCAGGAGAGCAACTAGAGAAGGCAGGGTAAGGAATCGATGGAGGAAGCTCCCTCCTTAAGTTCATCCAGAACTCAGGCCAGTGCAAGTCAGGCCACTGAAGAAGGAAATATGAACTCTTAGAATCAAAATTATCAATAGATTTGCCAGGCAGAAGGCAATAGAGAGAAAGTTAAATATGAAATCAGCACCCTCAATCATTTCCCTCCCGATACTTAGAATGGAGAGAACATGACAATTCATGAGATGTGTGATCCTCATCACTAACTATATACCAGTAAAAGAGCAAACAAGGTGGAGTGGTTAACACCATGGCCAAATTTCTGTTCCATAAAAACTTGCTATCAGAAATATGGCACCTACAGCGCCACTTCCGCCAGCCACACATTATACACTTTCCATTTGTCGACGTCCGTTTGACCAAACAGCCACTGAATCACACAATCACTGATCCCACTCCAGCAATGGTAGTAACTAGTGTTTCTCCAGTGAGCAGATAAATGTTGAATGATCTTACTATTAAATGAGAGATTAACCATAAAGATTACAACACTAAACATTCCCTAAAAGTGCTTTCTGTGTGACATATTACTCTAACTAACTGCAGCAATTAGAAAGCATCATATTCAGGTCTTCAATGCAGTGACTTTAGGTTAGCATGTAGCAGAGAAGAAAAAATGAGATAACATGATAATGATGATTGACAAAGGCATGCAGCTAATTCTTTTGTGAAGTTGTGATGAACCAAAATATGGCGAAGAGTTTTTCTTCCCAGCCAGAGCACAAAGTACAAACAAAAAGAGGCTAACTTCTCCATTCATATATTGCCAACTCAACAATCAGCCAATTAACCCTCCAAGTCTTAACAAAAGTGTGTGCAGATGGAGAGGGAAACTAGCCATGAAAGGGTAAAATTTTTATAATAAATGAAAATTGTAAGTGCCTCGAGTCTCCAATCTAGTCAAAATCTTTTAGTGCCTCAGCTCCAGCCACAATTTCCAATAATTCCCCTGTAATCTTCGCCTGCCGTTCCCTGTTATAAGCAATCGAGAGATTCTTCTTCAATTCAACAGCATTGTCAGTTGCATTACTCATGGCATTCATCCTAGCAGCTAGCTCACTCGCAATTGATTCCTGCAATGCCCTCAAAATCTGGCTGTTCATATACAGAGGCATCATAGCATCAAGAATCTGAACAGGGTCTTGCTCAAACTGCAACAGAGGCGAAATCTCGCTGTTCCTATTCTCAGTTTGCTCCCACTCTACTGACAATTTCCCTTCTTTAGAAGTCAATCTGAATAGCTCATCCCCATCAGCATCAACACTATTTCCATTCACATCAAGTACCTCTCCCTTAGGCGACAAAGGAAGCAAAGTACAGATAACCGGATCAGACTTGATCAATGACACAAACTTAGTGTACACTAACTCCACTTTATCGACCTCTTCGCTAATGAACAATGAGAAGACATCGTCCGCAATTACCTGGGCTTCCTTTGCTGTAGGAAAACTGTCTCCCTCAATCAACCTATCAACTGGAACATTAGGCCTGCGCATAAAATACGAATTACCCTTTTTTCCAACGCTAATCACGGTGTAGTCCAGCCCAAGATTTTCCAGTTCTGCGATCCGGGTCTCCGCCTTCCTCAGAACCGCATTGTTGAACCCGCCACAAAGGCCCCGATCACCAGTCACAACAACGAGGGCGACTCTCTTTACGCGCCTGACATTTGTCAAAGGAACATCTACATCCTCCACTTGAAGCTGTTCATTCATGTAGCACAGGAATTCCACTAGGGTTTCAGCAAAAGGTCTAGCGTTGATCACAGCTTCTTGAGCACGCCGAACTTTTGCCGCGGCCACCAACTTCATTGCTTCGGTGATCTTCTGCGTGTTCTTCACGGACTCAATTCTTTCTCTGAGTTCTCGAAGACCGCAACGAATTGGTGCATCGAGCGAAGACTGATGAATTTGAGATCGACCATTCCATGGCGAGAATGGGAGAGAAACGCGAAGAGGGTTTTGGCGAAATTGAGAGACGAGTGAAGATGTGTCCGGAAACGGCGGTCTTGAGGTGACCCATGAGTTAACATTGGAGCAATTCATGGTCATATGGGCTCTCAATCTTTCGCTCCTCAGCAACTAATCTCCAAGGACTCGGGGGGGACGAAAGGGTTTATGGTCAGAGCAGTTTAACAGATCAAATGAATTTGTTCCCGAACATACCGGAGAGAGGAAATGGGAATGCCGTCGACGCTTCCGTATCTTCCGGCGATGCCTCCAACGGTGCCTCCGCCGCGCCGGCCGGCGGAGAGGCGCTCCCGTCTTGGCTTCTATATCGCCCCGACCGAGGACTGAGGCGGCGCGACGGAAGGGGAGACCGACATCAGATTGTCTTATGTTTTGTTTTTTATGTCCCTGTTTGTGTTTCATTGGTCTCCGTAATTTGTGTTGTCGAGTCCTCCATTCTGACTAGTCAGAGGGAAAAATAATTCGTCAAATTTCAGTAAACTGTTCCGTGAAATTTTATTACTCTCCGTATTTCTCGTCCGTTTAATTTCTTCTTCTTTTTTTCCCTTTTTTTGCCTGGGCAAATGAAAGAGTAGAAATCAACTAATCATTAAATAACGTACGACATTAAAAAAAAAAAAAGGTAACAAACTCTATGATAATTCTTTGTCGAAATCCAGTTGTAGAAAAGTCATACCTCAAGGATATCTAATACGCGAGTCAAGGTGCAGTAACCAAGTGACAACTCTCAAATCGTACCTAGTATAACAACACATAAACACAGAAATAAATATTAATTGCGGGAGACATTTTTTTGTTGAGAATTCCAGACAGAAATAAATTTAAATTATACGATGAGGAATTATCACCTTAAAAAATAAAAGAGCCACCTACACCTCCAACTGAAATACGCACAAGAGTAGAATTTGGAGAGTGTAAAGAGGGCTTAATCTACAGAGCCGCAGCAAAATAAAGCCAGGTTCTACTTTGCTTAAATTCGACAGTTGGCATCAATAAGTTTTAGATCAGACTAATAAAAGACCTTTGTTCCAATGGTCAATGTTGAGAAATTTAGATTTAACGATTGACAATGACTGCATCAAATTTTCAGGTGTGATATTTATTACAAGAGGGTAGAGTCGCCTCATAACCTGAGTAATGGATATTAGCTTCTTCTCGAAGTTGTATAATAAACTGTTGCTGAAGAGAGTGGCCAAATGTAAGCACAGTAAAAAATTCACTGTTTGCCAATGTCATCAGAGCCACGCGAATCCAATGGTCTTGTTTGTAAAATCATTATTGAAAAACAAATACGGTTTTGACTATCAACGTAAATTCCTTTTAAAGGAGAAAAAAAAACTTTAGTCTTCACTGATCTTGCCGGGACACTGCTAAAATTGATTATGGAAATAAAGAAAAAAGGAGCATACATCATCAATGCAAGAATTAGTTTTCACTAATGACCATCGAATTAAGGGTAAGTAATGTCTCTTTTGAAAAATATTTTCTATACAAAAGATGCACGTCATAAATGTTGATGAAACGAAATGACCTATTGCGACTCTATTTGATGTGACATAAGTTTAGATGCTATTCATTTTAAATTTTGGTTAAGTTCGAATATAGGTAATACTTATAATTTATCACTCAAATTGTAATTGGGGGATTTTTTTTAGTTTAGAATGGACAAAAATATAGTTGAGAGGAAATTAGAATATACATAATCAGCTTATAAATGTTTTGAGTATATGACGTGCAATAGTAGTAACATCCAATAGATATGACTCAAGGATTCATTAATTAGTTTTAGGAAAATGACATAAATGATTTTTGAACTTTAGTCTAATGTGTAATGTCATTCATAAACTTTTAATTCATTCAATAGAGTCCATGAATTCTAACCTAATATGTAATGTTATTGCCAAACTATTAATTTACTTGATGCAATCTTTGAATTTTTGTGTGTATGTTCCATCTAGTCCATAAAGGGCTAAATTTGAACATGAACTAATAGTTCAAGGATCAAACTAAACAAATTAAAAGTTTAAGGATAATATTGCATATTTGACTAAAATTTAAGGACTATATTGAATACATTAAAAGTTTAAAGACGACATTGCACATTAAATAAAAATTCATAGACTATTTATCTAATTATTGCATTAATTTACCAAGTCGTTGCCTCTCCTATTCGCCACCTTTTCTCTCTCCTCGCACCTTCTGCCACTCTCCTTCGCTTTCATACTTCCTCCTTGCCCCTCCCTCCCCCTCTGAAATCCTTGCCCTTCCCATTTCCAAACGCCATGCACGCCCTCGCCTCTCCTTTCCTCCTTCCCTCCTCACCATCTCCACAGCTTGCTTCACCTCCACTTCCCTCTCCTGAACTCCCCCTGCCCTCCCCCAAGACGCCTTCTTACCAGAACCAACTCGATTTTATCCCCTACGCCCTTCGTTCCTCGCACCGATCAGAGCTTCTACACCTTGCCAACCCTCACCTTTAGCCAGTCCTCGACCTGACAATCAACCGGAGGGAGAAGGAAGAAAGGAAAAAGAAAGAAAAAAAGAAAGGAAGGAAGGAAGGAAACAAAAAGGAAAAAAATAATTAAAAATTTGAAAAAAAAAATTATATTAAAAATTATGTAAAAAATTGGCATGTCTGCTTGGGCACCAAAATTGATTAGATCTATTGAATTGATACAAATGCTAAATATTTATGATTGAATTAGCATAATTACGATAGGTCTAAGATATTTTGGTAATTTTTCCTTGATTAGAATGGTCGATAATATGCACTAAAATTAGTGAATACAAATGAATTCAAAAAGACTCGTAAAAAAGAATTATGTTACAAGCAAAAATCGTGAGAGGAATGGGAAAATAATGTTTGTGTACATGGACAAATAAAATGTACTTTTCTCCGATTTGGATTTTGTGCTGATCCACGTTTCTTTCCCCTGTAAAGCAATTTAGTAGTCCTGCAACTGTACGGTGTAACTGTAATTAATGGATAAGTCAAAAAATCACACTATAAATAAAGAAAAAACAAAGAATCAAATATGCCCTATTAGAGACTCAACGATCTCTCAATTCTAAAACTTAATTTGGTTTCTATGTCTCTACTAGAAATCAGGTTTGGCAACAACTCTTTACCGCCTTTTAGATTTCATGCCGGTTGATGTATCTTTCCCTCATGAAGGAATTTAGCAAACTTGTAACTAGGATGTTAGAATCAAACTAAAAATCAACTCGAAATTGAAACCGAACCGAACCAAATTTTTATGTATTTTCGGTTTTGTTCAGTTTTCAGTTTGGATAACTAAAAGTAACCATTCTTTTTTTTTTTTTTTGGTTTGTTTCAGTTTTTGGTTCGATTTGGTTAACTGAATCAAACCGAAATTTTCAACAAAACTTAAATGCCCAACTTAAAACCCCTCTTTTTTTCTCACCTTTTATTTAGTTTGCTTCCAATAAGTAAAGCCAAAAAAAAAGAAAGCAGAAAAATTGAATGGAACTAAACCGGAATGGTACGTATTTTGTTTGGGTCGGATTCACACCTTATCGATTTGGTTTGGTTTAGGTTTTCAAGAAAATCGAATTGAACCGAAATGTCGATACCCTTACATGCAATCACATGAGCGTAATTGCAATTAATGGATAAGTCAAAGAGTCATAATATAAACAAAGAAAAAACAAAGAAGTGATAAGCTAAGCATTGATAAATCCAAAAAAGGCAGTTAAAAGGCCCATTTATGGAAAAACTGGTTTTTGCAGCAATTCTTCACCGACTCTCACCAAATCTCCTAAGTTCTTTTTGGTGGCTAAGTCCAAAGAAGATATATTGCCATCCAAAGTATTGTCCTGAATCAGAAGGTAACAATGGTAGACACCAAGATTCTTGATGTACATGGGAAGAAACTCATCAATCATTACATTCTTTCGTCCGTGCAAGATATTCAAAAGCGAATAATTCTCTTTTCTATAGAATCACTTTAATAAGATGAGAAACTTACAATGCATTACCACTTTAGCCACACTAGTAGTACCTCCTATCACTTAGTTTGTGAGCTGAATTTGTTCGCATCGTCCTCCACAAAATTCAGTTTCAAGCGAACTTACCAAAAAGCCCTTTTGACATACTACAATATCCTTAATTTTGGCTGACCCAAAATCTAGCAGGAAACTCCGCAAAAGCTCGAGGTTTAGTGATTTTGTGCATATTCTACAGGGTTGATAATAGAATCCGATGTGTCTATATAAACAAGAACTTGCCTAATAAGGTCGCCGGTCATGGCGGCGGTTGGGCGAGATCTGGCAAGCTTTCCATTATTGCAAGCAAAATCTTCAAGTAATGAAACAATATTTAGGGGATAAGAACGCTTCAAGTGCCAAAAGTTGGCACAAATGGACACTTAAGTGCCAAAAGTTACGAAAGGTACACTTGAGTGTCACATTCGAAGAAAAACGGATCATTTAAGTGCCACTCCGGCCAAAGTCCGGCCAAAAGGCTGACGTGGCATTTTTCCGACGAATTTCCGGCGAAGTGAACCCAAAACGACGCCGTTTTGCATGCTGACATGGCAAATAATGCAAAAACGGCGTCGCTTTGGGTTGACATGGCAAAAAAATAATATAACAATTAAATAAATTAAATTTAAAATTCGATTTAGTTAAAATATTTTAAAAAATAATTTTAATAGTTAAAATATTAAAAAAATAATAAATTTAAAATTACATTTAGTTAAAATATTAAAAAAATAATTTTAAAATTAAATTTAGTTAAAATATTAAAAAATAATAATTTTAAAATTACATTTAGTTAAAATAATTTTAAAATAAAATTTAGTTAACATATTAAAAAAATAATTTTAAAAACTAAAAATTAAAAAAATAATTTTAAAATTAGATTTAGTTAAAAATTTTAAAAAAATAATTTTAAAATAAAATTTAGTTAACATATTAAAAAAATAATTTTAAAAACTAAAAATTAAAAAAATAATTTTAAAATTAGATTTAGTTAAAAATTTTAAAAAAATAATTTTAAAATAAAATTTAGTTAACATATTAAAAATTAATAATTTAAAAAATTAAAAATTAAAATAAATTTAAAAAATTTAAAATTAAATTTAGTTAAAAAATTAAAAAAAATAATTTTAAAATTAAATTTAGTTAAAATATTAAAAAATAATAATTTCAAAAATAAAAAAATTTAAAAAAATTTAAAAAAATTTAAAATTAGATTTAGTTAAAAATTTCAAAAAAAATTAAAATTAGATTTAGTTAAAAAATTAAAAAAAATTAATTTTAAAATTAAATTATTAAAATATTAAAAAATAATAACTTAAAAAAAAAAATTAAAACAAATTAAAATAATAAAAATTTTAAAATTAGATTTAGTTAAAATATTAAAAAATAATAATTTTAAAATTAAATTAAATTAAAATATTAAAAAATAATAATTTTAAAATTAAAAAAATTAAAAGAAGGGGGGCGGTGGCTGAGGCTACCCTCAGCCATCGCCCCCCCTTTTTATTAATTTATAAACTTTTGATAATTTTTTTTATTTTTTTTAAATTTAAAATTATTTTTTTAAATATTTTAACTAAATTTAATTTTAATTTAATTTTAATTTTTTAACTAAATCTATTTTAAAATTTTTATTTTTTAATATTTTAACTGAATTTCATTTTAAAATTATTTTTTTATATTTTAACTAAATCTAATTTTAAAATTTTTATTTAAAAAAATTAATTTGTTTTAATTTTAAAATTATTATTTTTTAATATTTTAACTAAATTTAATTTTAAAATTTTTTTTAAATATTTTAACTATTAAAGTTATTATTTTTTTAATATTTTAACTAAATCTATTTTTAAATTTAATTTATTTAATTTTTATATTATTTTTTTTATCACATGAGCCAAAAACGACGTCGTTTTTGTATTATTTGGCCATGTCAGCGTGCAAAACTGCGTCGTTTTGGGTTCGGTTCGCCGAAAAAATGCCATGTTGGTATTTTGGCCGGATTTTGGCCGGATTGGCACTCAAGTGATCCATTTTGCTCCGATTTTGGCACTTAAGTGTACCTTTCGTAACTTTTGGCACTTAAGTGTCCCTTTGTGCCAACTTTTGGCACTCCAGGGGTCCTTGTCCCCAATATTTAGTCTCAAGGAATAAATCTAGAGCCAAAAACGTTTTATCTTCAAGCTATGACATAACATTTATATCGAGGAATAAAACTTAACGGCCAAAAGTAACCTATTAAATCCAAGAAAGAAAATCACTTGATATTAAAGTCACACCAGATTATTTGCAGTGACACCACCATCTATGAGATTAAATTTGGTGATTAAAGTGTGAGTCGTCTAGAAATTGTGGGGTAGATAAATCGGCACTACTGAAGTCGAGATGCATATATTAGAAAGGGAGCATATTGATTTTTTCAACTATAAGCAAAGTTTTAACAATCCAAGTTAAATGGAAACGATTGATTGTCATAATTTGGAGAGAATGAAAAAAAAGAATACCTCATTACTTGAGAATGTGACTCTTTTAAATGACTCAATGTCATACGTCACAATTATAACGTTGGTCAATAAATCATATAATCTCTTATTCCCTAGTAATTCTCCCATAAGACTGTGTTGATGTATTCCAACTTTTCATCATGATTCGAACCTCGAAGATGCTTACTGGCTTCCCTTAAATCACGCAACCTCCAAATGTGTAGTCTGTGTTGATTAAAAAAATATATCAATTGTAAAAGCTTTCTAAATTTACTGACAATCCAATAATAAACTTCCTAAAATCAGCATAATTACTCTATTATACTAATTTCAAATACAGTCAATGAACTACATCACTTGAGCTATCAATATATGTATACCTAAATCAACACAAATAAAGACATGAGAAAATAATCACATCCGATAATTTCCATTAATTACCTAGGTTGTGGGAAAATGTAAGGGCTTTGTTACAAATAAAAATCCAGAATTTCTTCTATGGTAAATAAAAGGCGGCCTCTTTCATTCAGGCAAGTTAGCATCTTGTTTCAGTAATTGTGTGGAAGTAGTTGGCAATTCTTTTATCTCCATAGTCTCCACCGTCTTCAACATCTAATCTGTAGTATCGAGTGTAATTCTAATAAGTTTCATTTGATATCGAACGTAATGAAGATTAATCGATCGATGATCGGTTACTCTAATATTTTAAAATAGAAATTAAGAAAAGTATCGACGAAGAAGCTCGTAGTAGGCATGCTATGCTGTACTTGCCACTCTCTTGTCCTAATTCAGAATGACTAAATTCATAAAGGTGGAAATAGAAATTACTCTTTTGGCAGATAGTCTTCAAAAAAGATAGAGTAGGAAAACAAAATAAACTCTCCTGAAATAACCTAAGCTAATGGCCTCCATTAAATCATGCAGCCTCTAAATGCATACTATGTGTTAATTAAATAGAAATATTAATTGTAAAAAAATTTCTAGATTTATTGGCAATCACATAGTAAAGTTCCTAAAATCAACATAATTACTCGATTATGCTAATTTCAAATATAGTTGTTATATATATACTTGAATCAATATGATATCTCTACTATGCATTTCACATGGAATAGTCATGAGAAAATAATAATTTTTATTAATTACCTAGATTGAGGGAAAATCTTAGGTTTTGTTCCAAATAAAAATCAAGAATTTCTTTCGTGATAAAGAAAGGGCAACCTTATTTATTCAGGCAAGTTAGCATTACAGCAATTAGGCTCCCACTAAGTTTCATTTTAATATCGAACGTAATGAAGATTAGGAAATCAATCGATGATTGGTCGATCTAAAATTTCAAAATATAAAATTGGGAAAAAAACTGTTGTAAATGCTCGTATCAGGTATAATATGCTATACTTGCTAATCTCTTTTGTCCTAATTCAGAATAACTAAGTTCATAAGGGCGGAAACAAAATTACAATATTCTTTTGACGGATAGTATTCAAGATAGAAGGAATGTGAAAACAAAGTAAACTATTCTCAAATAACTTGAAATGGGTCCTCCGTGTTAATTAAATAGAAATATTAATTAAAAATTTGAAAAAAAAATTGCCACGTCTGCGTTAACACCAACTAGTGCCCAACTCAGCACTGGCCAGCCAAAATTGATTAAATCTATTGAATTAATACAAATGCTAAAAGTTTATGATTGAATTGGCAAAAAAAAAAAAATTATGATTGAATTAGTACAATTACCATAGATTTAGGATATTTTTTCTTGATTAGAATGGTCGATAATATGCACTCAAATTAATGAATATTGAAGAATTCAAAAAGACTCGCAAAAAAGAATTATGTTACAAGCAAAAATTGTGAGAGGAATGGGAATATAATGTCTGTGCACATGGACAAATAAAATGTACTTTTCTCCGATCTGAATTTTGTGCCGATCCACGTTTCTTTTCCCTGTAAAGCAATTTAGTAGTCCTGCAACTGTACGGTGTAACTATAATTAATGGATAAATCAAAAGATTAAACTATAAATAAAGAAAAAACAAATGATTGAATATGCCTATTAAAGACTTAGCGGTCTCTTCAACACCTGGTTCGGTTTCTATGTCTCTACTAGAAATCAGGTTTGGCAACAACTGTTTACCAACTTTTAGATTCCGTTCGATGTCTCTTTTCCTCATGAAGGAATTCAACAAACTTGTAATTGAGATGTTAGAATCAAACTGAAAAATCTACCCAAAATCGAAACCGAATCGAATCGAAATTTAATGTATTTTTGGTTTGCTTCGGTTTTCGGTTCCATTCGGTTAACCGAATTGAACCAAAATTTTCAACAAATCTAAATGCCTAACTTAAAATCCCTCTTTTTCCTCACCTTTTATTTAGTTTGGTTCCAATAAGTAAAATATATATATATATATATATATATATATATATATATATATATATATAAACTGAATTAAATTGAACCCGGTTTGGTTTGTATTTTGTTTAGGTCAGATTCACACATTATCAATTCAGTTTGGTTTCGGTTTTCAAGAAAATCGAACTGAATCAACCTATTGACACCCTTACGTGCAACACATGAGTGTAATTGCAATTAATGGATAAGCCAAAGAATTAAAATATAAACAAAGAAAAAATAAAGAAGTGAGTATATCTTGTGAGAGCTTAAGTATTAATAAATCCAAAAAATGTCACTAAAATGCTAATTTGTGGAGAAATTGGTTTTTGCAGTAATTCTTCACCAAATCCCCTAAATTATTTTTGGTGGCTAAGTCCAAAGAAGATATATCACCATCTAAAGTGTCATCCTGAATCAAAAGGTAACGATGGTAGGCACCAAGATTCTTGATGTAACTCATCAATCATTACATTGTTTTATCCGTGCGAGATATTCAAAAGCGGAAAATCCCTTTCTCTATAGAGTCACTTTAATAAGCCCCATTTCGTTCTTTCCCATGCGCTATAACCTTCTTGAGATTTGGTCCCCATTTTGATGAATAAGATGAGAAACTTGCTATGCGTTACTACTTTAGCCACCTGTCACTTCTTTCACTATTTCCATTATTGCCAACAAAATCTTCAAGCAATAATACGGTATTTAGTCTCAACGAATAAATCTAGATCCTAAAGCAACCTATTAAATCCAAGAAAGAAAATCACTTGATAAAGTCACACCAGATTATTTGCAGTGACACCACCATCTACAAGATTAAATTTTATAATTGAAGTGTGGGCCGTCTGGAAATTGTGAGAAATATATAAATTGGTATTATCGAAGGCACTATCGAAGTTGAGATGCATATATCATATATGAGGGCATATTGTCTCATGGATTTTTTCGACTATAAGCAAGGTTTCAACAATCCAAGTTAAATGGAAACAACTTATTTTCATGAGTTGGAGATAATAAAAAAAAAAAAAATATACCTTATGACTTGAAAATGTGACTCTTTGAAATGACTTAATGTCATACATCAAACTTATAACATTGGTCAATGTATCATGCAATCTTTTCTTCCCTAGTAATTCTCTCATAAGACTGTGTAGATGTATTCCTACTTTCCATCATGGTTTGGACCTCGAAGATGCCTAATGGCCTCCCTTAAGTCATGCAACCTCCAAATGTGTACTCTGTGTTGATTAAAAAGATATTTCAACCGTAAAAATTTTCTAAATTTACTAGCAATCCCATAATAAACTTCCTAAAATCAACATAATTACTCTATCATACTAATTTCAAATATAGTACATTACATGAGCTATCAATATATGTATACTTAAATCAACACAATATCTCTACTGTACATTCAAATAAAGACATGAGAAAATAATCATATCCGATAATTTCCATTAATTACCTAGGTTGTAGGAAAATGTTAGGGCTTTGTTTCAAATAAAAATCTAGAGTTTCTTCCACGGTAAATAAAGGGCAGACTCTTTCATTCAGGCAAGTTAGCATCACAAAAATTAGACCACAATACTTGTTTCGGTAATTGTGTAGAAGTAGTTAGTAAAGTTTTATTTTGATATCGAACGTAATGAAGATTGAGAAATCGATCGATGATTGGTTGCTCTAAGATTTCAAAATAGAAATTAAGGAAAAATCGGCGAAAAAGCTCGTAGTAGGCATTTTATGCTTTACTTGCCAATCTCTTTTGTCCTAATTCAGAATGACTAACTTCATAAAAGTAGAAACAAAAATTCAATGCTCTTTTGGCAAATAGTCTATAAGAAATGTGGAGTAGGTAAACAAAATAAACTCTCCTGAAATAACCTAAGCTAATAGCCTCCATTAAATCATGCAATCCCCAAATGCATACTCTATTTAATTAAATATAAGTATTAATTGTAAAAAAATTTCTAGATTTATTAGTGATCCAATAATAAAGTTCCTAAAATCAACATAATTACTCGATTATGCCAATTTCAAATATAGTTGATGAACTACATATGCTATTAATACATACATACATACATACATACATACACCCGAATCAATACGATATGTTTACTGTGCATTTCACATGGAATAGTCATGAGAAAAGTATCATATCCGATAATTTTTATTAATTACTTGAATGGAGAAAAAATCTTAGGGCTTTGTTCCAAATAAAATTCCAAAATTCTTTTATGGCAAATAAAGGGTGACCATCTTTAGGCAAGTTAGAGATTCTCACTGATTATTCCGACAATTGTATGGAAATAGACTGTGATTCCATGCGTCTCCATTGTCTTCACTGTCTTCGACGTCCAATCTTTATATAAGTAGTATCGAATGTAATCCTGGTAAGTTTCATTTTAATATTGAACATAATGAAGATTGGGAAATCGATCGATTATTGGTCGATCTAAGATTTCAAAATAGAAATTTGGGAAAACACAGGTGTAAATGCCTATAGCAAGCATGCTATGCTTTACTTGCTAATCTCTTTCATCCTAATTCAAAATGGCTAAGTTCATAAAGACAGAAACATAATTACAATATCCTTTTGGCCAATAGTATTCAAGAAAGAGGGAATGTGAAAACAAATTAAACTCTCCTCAAATCTCACTTGAGCTAATGGCCTTCATTAAATCATGCCACTCCCAAATGCATGCTCTGTGTTGATTAAATAGAAATATTAATTATAAAAAAATTCTAAATTTATTGACAATTCCATAATAAAGTTTCTTAAGTCAACATAATTTATTGATTATACTAATTTTAAATATTGTTGATGAAGTACAATATCTCTACAGTGCATTTCATATGAAATAGTCATGAGAAAAGAATCATTTCCGATAATATCCATTAATTACCTTAGTTGAGGGAAAATCTTAGGGCTTTATTTCAAATAAAAATTCAGAATCTATTTCGCAATAAATAAATGACGGCCTTCTTCATTCAAGTAAACTAACATCATAGTAATTAGACCCCAGTGCTTGTTCCGACAATCGTATGGAAGTAGTCGGCGATTTTTACATCTCCACTGTCTCCACCGTCTTCAATGTCCAATTCCTATATAGATTGTATTGAATATAATCCTAATAAGTTTCATTTTGATATCGAACATAATGAAGATTGAGAAATTCATTGATGATTGGTCAATTTAAGATTTCAAATTAGAAATTGGAGAAAACATCGACGAAAAGCCCGTTGCAAGCATGTTGTACTTTACTTGCCAATCTTTTTGTCCTAATTTAAAATGGTTAAATTTATAAAGGCAAAAGCAAAAGTCTAGTACTCTTTTGGTCAAGAGGGTCTTTAAGAAAAAGGGATAGGAAAACAAAATAGACTCTCATATCTATTAGATCGACTTTGTCATATGGATTTCTTTATAAAACAAACTTGTCCTGTAGCTTATTAATTAAAGTGACTAAATTGACCTTGCTAGATGGATTTTTTATTTTTTTTTATAAAACGATTGTCCCATAGATTTCTTTTTTATATGTTAGATCACACTCACTTGTCTTTATGTTTTCATGTGTCCTATTTTAACAGAATAAAAAATAGGATATTGAGTTGTTTGTTCAATTTTAAATCCATCTAAACATATTATCACTGTTATCAAATCTTAATGCTCATAAAGCTGAAATAAATAGAGAAGAAGGTCATCTTCAAAATACCTTGAGTTAGACTCCAAGTAATTGAGAATGACTGTGGCAATTACTCCCCTAATTCCACCTCCGTCGATGCCTAAAATGTCAATAAAAGTCAAGGGCCTTCTAAATTCTATCACTACATAGACCATGGTTTTTGGAAGATGAGACCATACATTGATTGATCATAAAAAAAAAATTCTCAACAAAGGGTGAGAAAACAATATGCAAGAAGAAAATCATTCACTTTGTAAATGTAGTCGAGATGGAATTCAAACTAAGTTTCACCTCTCTGTCTCTACAAACAGTTCTCGTGTCTCCACAAGCTATGCTTCGATCTCTACAAGGCAATGGTTCCCTCTCTGCAACCACTACACTCAAGCCTAAGATTACTTAAAAGTTAAATCCAACTCATGTCTATAAAACTAAAGTCCAACACTTTAGTAAGCTCTAATGCTATTTCTTTTTCACTTTCTCTCACGCCCCCCTTTCTTGTTGCCAAACCCCCATTGTTCCCACATCAACCAATATTCGTCCAAACATTCCCAAAACAAACGAAATCGAACTACTCAACTGAACGCATGCAAAAATCAACACCACAACCTATACAAGCTTCATCGAATATCATCAAGAAAATCGTGACTTAACCCAAAAAGATATCATAAACTTGGTATATATACCCATAAATCCCTCAATAGGTTCCCAATGATATTGAATATAAACCTCATTCTTCAATAATCTCACAATCAAAACCATAATTCACCTCATAAATTGATTTTACAAATCGAATCGAATCAAATCAACTTTCACAATTCAATTTATCAAATAGAATGCATTTTCTAAAACATTTCACAAAGTTATACTCATAACTTTTGGCAATTCCTTCACAAAGCAATTAATTAAGACGTTCATAAATAATCATTTCAAACTATTTCAAATAATGCCAATTTTGAGTCCTCATAAACCAAGACATATAACCATTAACAAAAGAATTTGCTCAATTCATTTTCGGATAATCAACTCGTAAGCCATTTCTAGAAATGCTTTACCATACCATTTCAAAATTAACATGGTAATAGATGTCTGATCCGAATTTATGTAGCAAGCAGCAACTATGCTTTAAACATCAATTTTTCCACATTATGCCATGACTTTAATACTCATAATATATACAATTATTACTTGAAAATATTAGTTTAAAAATTCATAAAAGAGATAGCAGGAATACCCAGATTAAATAACATGTGGCTAAATAGGCTAATGATCTCGTAATTCTAATAATTAAATAAGAGTCAACATTACAACAAAATAAAATTATATCTTAATTATGACTCAAATGTGCCCATAAATCATAATATATACAATTATTACTTTATTTACCTATTTTTTTAATATTTTATTAGAATGGATAACTCACCGAATCAATAAAATCATGCGTCAATAGGCCCTAGAGGCCCAAAGTCCAACCCATTTTCTAGGCCAACATTCCCAAAGTGCGGCCTAAACTTCATCAATTTTTAGGCCCAATGATCCTTAAAGTCCGGACCAAATTGGAATTGGCCCATTTTTTACTCTAAATAGGCCCAAAGTTCAACCCATTATCCAAGCCCAATTGGCCCAAACTTGTCCTATTATCAAGGCCCAATGTTGCACTACTACAAGATTCAAATGCATAAAGAACAACTTACAAACCTAAAAAGGCATGCCCCTGCTCAAGCCTGGCTCTTTGCCAACCAATTGGACACTTCTAACGCTATTCCGCATGCTATGAAATGTCTGTCGGTTCCTCTCATCACCCTGGGATACAGAATTTACATGATCAAATATAATAATTACATATTTATGACGGCCCGATTGCTAAGCTCACAAGAATGCTCAACACGCACCCTAGTTGAACCTCGTCAAAACAAGGCTATATGCTACAAACATTATAAAACACAAACAACAGAAAACAGCATGGTCATCCAACAAAAGCACTCTTCGAGGTGTTGGCCCCAACTATCTGAGGACAATAGTGCCTATTATGCAACAATTTGCTCAATTTGGAGGCCGAGCAAGCGCCTTTGCCCTCATAGCCATTGCCATCAACTCTTTTGTCCATACGCCATTGATATTGCATCATGTTCTACACATGTTTCAGGGTTAAGCAATTGTTTCTTTTGAGAAATGCCAGCCTTCCTCCCATGAACCACCATCCACATAGTGCAGCTTCGGTTTCAATATGCCTAAACAACAGCATGCCGTGTAGTCACCCTCCTTGGGCACCCTCTGCAAGTCAACGTTGGTTCATTTCCTATTAGGAGGTTCATATCCTGGGTCAAACTGGAGACGATGGGCTCTAAAAGTCACACTATCAAGCATCAGGGCAAAAGTTGAAGCTAAGTAAGCACCATTTTAGAGCAATAAAAGCAATATACTAATAACAACATTGTTAAGGACTAATCATAAAAATTGAGGTGACAAACGAAGGGAAACGCTAATAATGTCTCTCTAGTAAGTTCTTTAGTAGTAACTCTCAACTAATTGTATTACAAATTCTCTTATGTTTAGCAACAAAATCAATTTTGCCATCTTGTTTATGCCACTTGACATGCAAGGAGCAATTAATCCCAATCTCTAACTACAGATCCATCTTCGGAGAAGAGCGACAAGTGCACCTAACATTCAAGACTTCAAACAACAAATGCATTCAATGTTCTTCACCCCTGCCCTAAATACAATATGCTCATTAAATGTAGAACAAGGTACACACACAAGCTTCCTCCATAATATTAATATACAAGGGTCATTCTAGTCGACGCATGATAAGGAGAGATGAGGAGTAAGGTGCTTGGACCACCTGCGTTGGGACATCGCTAATTATTCTATCCACGAGGAAACATGTCGAGATTTATCCACAATCCATCCACCATGTAGAAGATGCTATTTTTGGACACTTGTGCTTGGAAAATATGTTCACATTCGAAATTTTAAGGGAAAATTGTCCAAAAAATCTTAAACTTATTGTACTTTTACCAATTCAATCTTAAATATTTTAATTTTACCAATTGAATCCTAAATATTTTCACTTTTTGCCAATTGAGTCTATCTAACCAATTTTGAGTGGAACTCGCTAATGTGAACACCAACCATCCTATGTGACATGGTTGGCCCTAACGTGAACAAAATTTATTATTTTTAAATATTTTTTGGAATTTTTCTTTTCCTTTTTTTTCCCCTCTCTTCTTGCTTTGCCGGTTGCCAGTCTCCCAGCCTTCAGCTATTCCTCCGTGGTCAAGACTACAATTGTGCACGATATCATAGTTTTAGCTGGACTGCTGAATCTATGTTTTGTAAGTCGCGGATGCAATGAGAAGTACATGTATCTCCAAAAGCTGAAAAGTATACTAAGAGACTTGTCACAAAGGACCAAGAGTGATTATCTAAACACACACTCGCGGGTAGTCTCACTTTCACCATGGCACGCGACGGGAATTGCGCTTGAACTCATTAACTGCGATAGCTCGATGCAAAATAGATTCGTGTTTGAACAGTTTATACTAGAAATTATAGGATTCATCTACTCTTCAAAACTCAATGTCATATACCTTTGAGGTGACCAGCTGTCTTTATGTTGCAGATTTTCTGGCATTCGTTCAAAATATCATGTCGCTGCCCTGCCGTGGAATGCAAGGATTGAAAACAAACTTTATTGATGAATCTCGTTTGTGAGATTTAGGGGAAGTGTAACTGGATGAATTTTTTGTAATTGTTGCGACAATCTTGACCCATGATGCGGCAGCCCTCTTTGGCCTGTCTACTCAGATTCCGACATGTAGTGTGAGCCTCATAACATGAGATTGATTGTAGTGGCAGCTCTTTCAGTTTGCTCCTTCCCGACCTATTCAGAGAGGCTGGAAGGAGAATGAAGTGATGACCAAGGGACTTGGGAGACGCTGTGCCGCTGTGTCCATAGATTCCTGTGCAGTCACTGAACTTGATGCATAAAACCTATATACGTCGGCAGCGCATACTAATAACACAAGAATTTGTTAATCTATGAACAGTAACAGCCAACTCAGCTATGCAAACTGTGCAAGAGACATGGTTTTCAACGTATCGTATGATGTTCAGTACTACATTTCGCATGACGGGCGCCTGGGCTTGGGCATTTCAGAGATGTCGACAGGCCCCTTCCCTTTCTTGGATCGGCTCAGCTCTCCCATGGATGTTCCTGAAAGATTTTTTTTTTTTTGGTCGGTATTCCTGAAAGATTTGACATGCCTCTTCCCCTTCTTGCATTGGCTCAGCCCTTCCATGAAATTCAGTGACAATCGACCTTCCCTTTTTTTTCCAAGAAAGCAGTTTCGCGAACCTGCAACCACACAGCCTGAAATTGCAATTGGCGGATAAGCCCAGAGGGTAAGAAAAAACAAAAACATGAATTTACCTTACAAGAACCTCGGCATAGGTCTCTTTAGAATACGGCCTGTCACTTCTTGGGTTTCTCTTAAAAACCGGTTTTTGCAACAAATCTTCACCAACTTTCACTAGATCCAACAAATTCTCCTTGGTGGCTTTGCCTATGGAAGATAGGTCCCCACAAAAAGTATCATCCTGAACACATGAAATTCAAATAGAAAGAGTCAACTATTTGGCTATTGCAATCTAAGAACATAACTTAGTAAATGCTTGAGCCAAAAACCTGAATCTGAAGGTAATAATCTTTGGCGTCAAGAGCCTTGATGAGATAGAGAATGCTCTCATCGAGCGAGTCTCTTATCCCTGTCCCGATCGATAAAAGGAGAAACTGGCCATGCTTTCTCGCTTCAACCAAACTGTGAATCCCTCCTGTCACTTCCCTTATTGTTTCCCCTATTGCAATCCCACTCTTCAAGCAAAGACAATATTAAGTCTCAAAGGAATAAATCTTAAAAGCCAAACGTAATGCAATCACTAGATGTTATAAATGTACCGAATTATTTGCGACAATTCCGCTGAGGTTGAATTTTGTGATATTTCCCAAATGGTCAATTGTCTTGAAATAGTGGGAGGGCATGTAACCCGGTGTCGCCATGGCCCCGATGCATATATCGGAAATGGGGGCATCTAGTCTTGGTGATTTTTTCATCTAACAAACAAGATCCCAAAAATCCATGTTAAATGGAAACAAATGATTATCATGATTTGAAAATATCGAAAACAAATTTGAAAACAGAAGAATGAATACCTCATGGTTTGAGAATGTGACTAGCTGATTCAATATAGTATCGTAATCCATAATCACTACATTGGTCAATGTGTCGTGCAATCTCCTTTCCCCAAGCAATTTACTGACAACATTACGCAGGTATTCTCCATCATATTTTGGACCCCATAAAAATGTATTCACCCTCTCCAAATACGGCAGCTTCCAAAAGTGACTTCTGTGTTGATAAAGTTAGAACTCTAATTTAATTAGAATAAAATACCTAAAATGGACATAGTTACCTCTAGAAGTAGTACATCAACCAGGCTATCAGTAATTGTATACAACATAATATCTCAATTGTACATTTCAATTGGAATAATCATGAAAAAAAGAAAAAGACCAACAATTTCATTAATTACCTGGGTGGATGGAAAATTCTAGGAAATTCATTCAGATAAAATTCAATGATTTCTTTCGCGGTGAATAAGGGGCAGCCTGCTTTGTCTGGGCAAGTGAGCATCGCCGTTATCAAACCGCCGGTGCTTGTTCCGCTGATAGTGTGGAAGTAGTGAGCGATTCTTGCCTCTGGGCCATCGAGTTTCTACAAGAGTAGTGATCAAATGTACTCAAATAAAGTCTGAAAAAAGAGATTTTATTCAAGTAGAAAGTCACTCTTGACTTACCTGAAGTTCGGACTCCAAGAAATTGAGAATAACTGCCAGAATTATTCCTCTAATCCCTCCTCCATCAATGCTCAGAATGGAGATGAGATTCTGGTCTCCTTCCATTGATCGATTCTTCTTAACTATTCAAGGGTGAGAAAACAACACAGAAGAAAGCAAAAGTAATTGTTCGAACTTAGCAATAAGACGGTGCATCCTGTATATATAACACGAACGGTTGCTCCAACTGAACAGGAAAGCAATTTGAATCTGAAAAATATTAGACCTTTCCAAGCAGGAAATAACATCAAGAAGAAATTAGGATAGTTACCAGCGCACCTGCTGACTAGGCAGTATCTGGCTAAAGTGTAAATGTTGCTTTTGGCGGCAGTGAATAAAGATACAGAGATGCATACACCAAATCGGTAGCCACAATTGTGAATATATAGTTTCCTAATTTGATGTCTTTTACCCATGAAATTTTCCGCTTCCCCAAAGAAAAAAGAAATATATAGCTTCCTAATTGACAACAACTTTCCCATATTTTATACGTGGCAGGTTCAATTGGACATAAATAAGATGAAATTAAAATTTGATTAAGTTGGACGTAAACTTTCATGCTTCAGCTATTGCGCTCAACCCCTACACTGACTTCACTGTCGTTCGAGCTCTGACTTAGTTACCTCGTTCACGTGATCAATCTCGACTCAACTAATTAATCACCTCAGAACATATAGTAAAAGTTCAAGCATTGAACATGAATTTGAGGCATTTAAACGGGAGATATATAGAAAATGAATCAAATAATACTTTTTACTTTAATGAATATACATATAATCATGTTCAAATGTTCAAATGTACAAAGATTCCGCAACACAAAAGACCAAACTGTTCCAATATAGATCTAACCGTACATAAAATGTTTCATTAATCACGTTATAAAAGTTCCATGTAACTTGCACTAGCATAATTTCCTAAACTATATGAACACCAACTAAACGAAACTCAACCAATTCATCTCCTATCTTCCTAACGCCTTCAATTTCCAACATTTTTTTTTATTATTTCTTATTATACTCTCTCCGTCCTTTTTTTTTGGGGTATAATTAAAGAGTTTCTATCTACAGAAACTGAGAATATACCTATAAAACCCCAATCCTAGAGGTGGGGATCCCCACCTTCCTATGCCCATAGGAGAATGGTGGCCCTAGGGCAACCCCTAGTGGCTCGATGTTTCTTCATTATGCAAATTAAGTGCACACAGATCTTGGCGTGAACACCGGAATATGAGTAACTTCGCCCGAAAATAAATAGATTTATTTTGCTGCACCGGCGACCATCTCCATCGACCACTGGACTACCGCCGTTTGCTGCCGGGCGTAAAAGTGGAGCACAGAACATAAACATGAGAAAAAACGAAATATAATGGAGAACTCCACGAACATAAATTTGCAGATGTCGATACTAGCACTATTGAGTTTCTGCCATTCCTTGGCGAATGCCATTAAACACCTCAAGCACACATTACAAAAACAGAGAAAATCTGGGGTGTCTGTTCTTGGGTTGGGCTGGGACCGGCTGTATTTTCATTTTTCATTTATTTATCTCTTGTAATGCATCGTGCACTACCCAGTCTGCAGACTAATTAAAACTGGTCCAGTTTGCGCCTGCCACCTGAACTAAGCTTGAAATTCTAACACAACCTAAGTTAAATTCAAACACAACATAAACAAAAAAAAAAAAAAAGCAGCCCTAATCTCCAAACTACCAATAGACTTGCAAAGTGCGCAGATCAGAGCTTACCAATTCCAATGAGCAAAGCAAGGAACCAATTCACCGTCCACTCGATAGATGAAATACAACTTCCCTCTTTTTGCCTGCGATCAACCCGCACAGCCTCAAACTCATACTCATATTCCAGATCCACAACACCACAATCGGCCTCACCGAAACATAAGGAAAGATAAACCAAAATAAGAAATTTACCTGGTGTTCGTGTGCAACGAACGGGGACTTCCTACAACAGCAACGAGCGAGGTAGACAATCGCAGGGACTGAGCGTCGAGCGCGAGAGAGGGACGTGAGTGCTTGAGGCCGAGCGGTGAGCGGTGAGCGGTGAGAGGCAAGGGAGGAAAAATTGAGCAGCAATATATAAGCCCTAAGCCACGTTTGGTTGTTCGAATTTAAATTGGGATAGAATATGATAAGGTGGGATTTGAAATTCTCCAAATATCCTCTGGATAGAAGAAAATCCCATCATATATGCTTAGTATAATTTATGATAGGATTGAAAATCTTTGAAAATGTTGTACAAAAGATTTATATAATTTAGAAAGTTTTTCATTTTTCCACTGCAAACATTTCAGCAAATGTTGTTAGGGAAGAGCATGAAAACCGTTTCCTCCAATGATGAGGACGGACAAATCAAGCAAATTGGACTTGACCCAAATCGGTTGCGATTGGTTTTTTCCTTGGAGTCCGAGTTGTAGCTTTTTGAAAATCTGAGAACTGAATCGAGGAGGTTCTGTGTTTGTGTGCGTGGGTGTGAAAGATAGATGCCGAAGAGAATGACACACATGCACTTGAGCGAAGACGCTGCTCTTGATTGTACCGACCCTGATCTCTTTCTTTACTATTGCAAGCACTACGGCTCTCATATTCTAATCACCGCTTCTCTCTGTCTCCTGTGCTTGATTCGCTATTCCCTCTTTAAATCTCTCGGGAAACTGAATTACATTCGTTTGAAAAATATGGTACAAACGGTAATGGCTAAATAGACCTGGTGATAAGCGAGAATAGAGCGCTGAATGTCATGGGGTCAAAGCCTAGGAGAGAATTGACAGTGAAGATGGAGAGGTTGTAAGGGGTGATGAACTCGAGGGGGCGTCCAAGAAAAGGAAAGAAGAGTGAGTGATAGAGACAATGCCGGTGGAGGGTTGCATGTGATGTTGACGGAGCCGTGCTTGTTAAGTTATTTTCAATTTTTCTTATCTAATCTGGCTTATCCCACTCTCTACCCTGGATTTTTTATCTGGTATTTCATCTAGATTTATCTACGCATATCCGGTCTAGATGATGTAACCAAACATCGGAAAGGATAATTTGTTGTCCTATCTTGACGTAAATCCATATTACTAGACATAGCCAAAGGATACCGAGAGCTCTTTTTCCTCTTTGTTGATTGTGTATATTCTCTTTTTTAAAGAAGAAGAAGAAGCAAATACCGCACAAATACCCCCAAGCACTTTTTTGTACCACCCGGAACCCTATCATAAATATTCTCAACTTTTTTTGTCACAAAAAAAAAATCCAAACTTTACTCTCTATTTCAATTCTATCCAGAATATATTTGTCACGATGGTATATAAGTTCAACGGTTTGGATTATTTATGTAAATAAAGTTCAGGATATTTATCTCACGGTGGGCATAGTTGTATAATAGAAGTCTTAAAACTTCTTGTTAAATTGCAATTGAGTCACGAGTTTTTTTTAAAAAAAAAATAGCCTTTTTTAGTTTGTCTTTTTTTGGGGAAAAACTATTGGATATTTGAACCTAATTTAATTAAGATTTGTTGCAAAAATTAAGATTCAGATCAAAACGACATGATCTTAATGCTTTAGTTAAGTTTAATGCCACATAAGTTGCCGCATAGGAGAAAGAATAAAATATAAAAAGCCACTTTAGCATTTTTCGGTTAGTTAAATTGGATGAATTTAACGGAAGGATCTAATCATATTAATTTGATAAGTTTACTTTTTTAAGTTTTTAAACTGAATTATACTTTTATGATACTGCACTTATTTCAAAAAATTCTTCTCTAATCTCATTTTATTGAGGAGTTTTTATAGGTTGTGACCCAAATCAAATGACGCAGATTTTGCTTCACTGGTCCCAGGCACGCCACTGTGTTGTTAAGGAAAGTATTTATGTAACGATAATACCTTGTCATTGTTGCAAACCATTTTTCTACGACAATTGGGGAAAACACGATAATAGGTTTATGAGTATTGGTTAAAAGGTGAGTCAATCGATCAATGAATTAACTCGTGACCTCTCTCAAGCTTATACCCAGCAGTACGTTGGATTTTTGTTTTTAAAGTTTTTAACATTCTAAGTATTTCTAAGTGAGATAGGAATCGACAAGAATCTATTAGGGCCGGTTAGAAATCAAGTGAGGTTAAGTGGATCTTTCACTTCCTGCATAGCCAACTATTTTAAGTTCAGGAACTTGCTTATATTAATGTCTATTAATGCCCTTTCAATACCACTAACTGGTTGGTCATTTATCTAAGTAATCATGCCATCTTGATTACCGATTAATCCTAAAGGTATTAAAACCATTTCCAAGTTTGACATACAAATGTTTTTTAGGGTTTCTTTTAGTTAATATCTAGATTAATACTAAAAAAAGTTTAGAAAAAGAAATTAACAATCAATATATTGAAAGACGATGTGGAAATGTAAACACTCAAGTTATTGAAAGCGGCTATCTAAATGCAAAAAAAAGAAAACTCGATGCAATGTTTGGGAAAGAATATTACATGACCTTATTGTGAAGCCTTGAGACATGAACCTAACAAATGATTCAAATTCTAATCATTTTCATAAAAGGTGATGCTAGACTAAACTACCCTAACCGTTTATTTAAATGTGAAGCTAAATATAAATTGTTTTCATTAACTATAGCATAAGCTAATTAGAACCTAAGTTTCCTAATTAACTGGACTAAAGCCATTACAAGATTATTAAGACCGGCGTGGATATCGGTCGACTACCACCATTTGGCTCCAATTGACCACCTCCTCCATGGATGCCGCCATCGATCGCCACTCACTATGTCGGTCCACATTCAAATCATGCAATCCATTCAAGCAACACTCTCAGCAAAGTTCATCAAATCAAGAATGGAATGGCATCAAGATTGGTGGCCTTTGATTTCATGCATCTTGATGGTCCTCCATTAGTCGAAGTTCAAGAATAATATCGAATATTTTCACATAATCTAATAAATAGATTAAACATATATAAAATATTTATGGACTATATTAAACAAATTACAAATTCGATGACAACATTACATATTAAATAAAATTTTAAAAATCACATTGAATAAATTAAAATTTTAATAATTACCTTACACGTTATATTAAAATTCAAAAATTATATTTACGTAGCACCCAATTTGTTCACGAGAGATTTGACTAACAATCCAATGACCCTCGCGTGGATCGTGCCCGTGCCCGTATGCGAGACCCCCCGCCCCCGGCGCAAATCATGCAGTCAAAACTGTGTGGTCCTTCCTATTGTTCTTTTTTTTTTTTGTCGAAGGTCCTTCCTATTGTTTTCTGTATGATTGGTCTTAGCTATAGATACGATTAAATTCAAGTATCTATTGCATGGAAGTGTGGTACATGCATAACTTAGTTTTGACAGGTGAATAGATTATCAATGATCACAGTATTTCTGCTCGTGGGCTCATCTTGTGCCGCAATCATGATAGAATGGAATCAGAGGTGGGGATCACGGATAATCTGGTTGATGAGATATCATTCTGCAAGTGCTAAATTCCGAGCAATTTCCCCCCTTGAACTCTAGCTCCCGAACATGCTTTCAAGAGAATATAGACAAGCCTTCCCAAGCCTGGAGGTGACGAGTTTGGAAAGTTTTATAGCTTGCCAGCTTTGAACGATCCCCGAGTAGGTATGTGCATTAGTTTCATTGATGGATGTGCATTTACTCTGTTCTCTTCAGATGATTTTAAAACAACAAAATCAAAGTTCTTGCAAACATGCCGCAAACTAAAAGTAGAAGTGCAGAAATCGTTTTTGAAGGAAAATTTTCTTTGCCAGTTTTTGTCAGCTTATTTGTTCGCCAAAGACTACATTACTAATCAAATTTAATTCTCTGGCAAAAAGGAAAATTATGGATTCCTCAAAACACATTTGCTTGAATGCAAACTAAGATTATATTGCCCTATTGATTTCTGTATTCATCTGATTCTTGCCTGGGGTCTAATAAAGTCGTTACCATCATTTCTGAACAATGCTATAAGAATACTCTTGGAATCTGCTACCCGTAATTGCGACAACTTCCTAGTCACCAAGGATGATGTTGAAAAGATCATTGACTGGGAGAACACATCAACTAAGCAAGTTGAAATTCCCTTCAAGCCTGCCCGTGTCCTGTTGCAGGTTAAAAATTAATTATATGATGACAATTGCTTGCTTTTTGGGTTGCACCTTACACATTTTAAGCCTTCTGAGTTGTTGAACATGATTTTACAGGAGTACCGGCGGTGGTTGACCTTGCTTGCATGCGGAATGCCATGAAGGATCTTGGCGGTGATCCTGAAAAGATCAATCCGTTGGTTGGTGACTTTTGAACAAGTTGATTTGTGAATTTTTTGTTATTGCCAAATTCCAACTACTATTTCCTCTACTGGGTGATCCCTAGATGTACCATTTTGTCACGTCCACCAAAACCTGAGAAAACAAGAGTTCAACCTATTTGCACAAGAGTTAATATATATTTACCCTTTACCAAAAAAAAAAAAAACCTATTTGCACAAGAATGCTCACTTTTGCTGAGTCATGGCCCTAGTTTTTTTTTTGTTGCTACTCTGAAGTCAAAGATTCGTTTTCACATTGAACAAAAGCTTATAGGAGTTTGCAGTTGCACTGTTTCTCCTGAGGGTGAACGACTACATGGCAATTCACATGGAATCAAGATCTCTAGAAAACTAATGGCATCCCAACATGTGTAGTCACACTTGAATTTTTTTTTAATAAATTCTGTAGTTTTTTTTTCTTTTTTTTGGGGGGTGGGTTTCTTTGAGGATTTGATAACTGGACTGATAACTTACGATATCTCATGCCTGCAGGTTCCGGTCGACCTGGTTGTCGATCATTCTCTTCAGGTTGATGTAGCCAGAAATGAGAATGCTTTGTAGGCTAATATGGAATTGGAGTAAAGAGAGATTTTCTTTCCTCAAGTGGGGATCCACTGCTTTCCATAACATGTTTGTCGTGCCACCTGGTTCTGGGATAGTCCTCACCAGGTGATGATGTTTCAGCAGCCCACGGATAAAACTTAATTTGAATCAATTCTCCTTATATGGAGGTATTTCTTATGTGTGTTGCTTTAAGTTAGTTCAGCTTTTTAGATTTTTTGTCTTCTGGAAGCCAGTTGATTGCCTTCAATTGCAAATTCTATATGGCTGATTTTGGTATATATATATATAACATTGTTATCTGAAATTTGATTTTAACCATCATAAACCAATTGGGGCATCATAATGTTGATTCATGTGACTTTTGCATATTTGTTTCCCACTTTAAATTATTTCAGGGATTTGCTGTCCCCAAGGAGGCACAAGATAGAATGGTACCACTCTCATTCCATGGAATACCTGCAGAGCTTAAGCATGGTGGTGTCATTATTGTAGCAATTACCAGTTGCACAAGCACGTCAAACCCTAGTGTCATGCTTGTTGCCGGGCTTGTTGCAAAGAATGCTTGTGAACTTGGTTTGTAGGTTGGTTTTCAGTTCTCAAATGTTTTGACCCCTTTGCACATTTCTGGTGGCCTAACTCTAAGCATTTCAAATTGAGATTTGGCACAAAAACATAGTTACAGAAGAGACTAACAACAAGAATGAGCATGTCTTAGGTTAAACCATGGATTAAAACAAGTCTTGCACCTGGATCTGGAGTTGTCACAAAGTACCTGCTCAAGAAGTGTGCTAGTTGTATCTTCTTATAAATCAATAGCTATTTGAGCGTATTACTTATTGTTCCAACATATTCTTCTGCAGCAGCTTGCAAAAGTAGCTGAACCAGCAGGGCTTTCATTTAGTTGGTTATGGTTGCACTACATGCATTGGAAATTCAGGAGAACTCAATGAATCAGTTCCCCTGCAATTGCAGACAATGGTACATCCCGCTTGTTTCTTTTTATATACTACTTAGGCGGTCAATGTGTGAAAAAAATGCGCATTAAAAATTCACAGTAACCTCTTGCCTTGAAACTGGCCTATCTTTGTCTGAAGTATGTAAGTTATCTAAATCTACCGGCATTAGCATGTAACTAAAAACAAAATCATCCAGAGAGTCAGAGTTAGCCTAATGAGGAGGATAAAGAAAACTCTAGCGAGGCTTCTTGAGTCATTCCAAGTACCCTGAAGATTTAGTTCCAGCAGGCAAGAATTGTATCCACGAAGTTGTGCCATCATGCCACAAGCCCTTTTAGCACCTCTAGCTTCAGCTTTATAGCCTGTTGAAATTCTCTCTTGGCTGAAATAGATAAGATAAACAAGTAATGTTGCTTCATGGGCAAGAGTTTCATCTGATAATTCCTGCTTTTTATGGAAAGAGGTGCTAATGGAAATGCAATCTGTATCCATCTTGCTAGGTAATATATAGGCGACAAGCACCAAACAAGACTTGAAAATGTCCCTAAGGTTCATCTTGTTTTTAATATATGTGTCGAGCTTTGATGACTTCCTTGCTTTGCATCAAGATAAATCATACAGTTCTGCTCGCTTATGCTTCTCAACCAATTCTTTCATTCTCTTTCCTGAGTTCCTAGCGACTAAACTGAAATTGCGTGTGGTTATTCTGATGTTCTTTCCATTGCCCCATCTATTTGTCAATCTTTATAATTTTGGTCCACCTGCTGATGATTCTGTTTGCTTATTTAACTGTAGTGGATCATTTTCATGATATTTCGGGTTCAGCCAAAGTTAGCTTTTGGTTTATTTTGCGGATATAATTGCTGGAGCTGTGCTTTCTGGAAATCGAAATTTTGAAGGCCGTGTTCTCCCATTGATGAGAGCTAACTATCTGACTTCACCTCCATTGGTAGTTGCATATGCACTTGCAGGCACAGTACGCATGCAGATGTCTCTGGTGGAATTTTACCCGATGTCATTATATCTTGTTGGATACTTCCATTTGAGCCTTCATTAAAACATTTGCATACCAATATGACCACATGAAAGCCCTAATATGTGGTTTTTACTTAAATTTAGTCGCATTATTATTTACTTTGAAGCTGATAAATTCAGAATTGCGTACTTTGTTATCAGCAGTTATCATGACTCAAATAGCTTCTGGGGACTCGCTGACTCCTTTTTTCAATTAGGTTGACATTGATTTTGGTAAGGAACCTATTGGAACATCACAGGATGGGAAAAAAATATATTTGAAGGATATTTGGCGAAGTAATGACGAAATTGCAGAGGTAGATGCCTATTGAGTTCACGGGGTTGATTCTTTGGTGCTCTCCATCTCTTACAGTTGGACCAATGCACATGCATTTTACTCTGATGTAGGTTGTCCAAGCTAGTGTGTTGCCGGACATGTTTAAGAGCACTTATGACGCTATTACAAGGGGAAATCCTATGTGGAATCAGCTCGCTGTACCTTCCTCTACCCTTTATTCATGGGATCCAAGCTCGATTTACATTCATGAACCTCCTTATTTTAAGAACATGACCATGGGTCCTCCCGGTCCTCATGGAGTGAAGGATGCCTATTGAACTTTGGAGACAGCATAACTATTGATCATATCTCTCTAGCTGGAAGTATCCACAAGGACAGCCCTGTGGCTACGTACCTCTTGGAACGCGGAGTGGACCCAAAAGATTTTAACTCTTATGGATGTTCGCCTGGGGGGACCGGGAAAAGACTCTTTTTTCTCCTCTGTAGACACGCTCTCTTCTTCTCCATTTCCCCTCACTTCAACCTCAGTGTCGACCACCCTCCTCAGTCCATCGCCACCGTCATCGTCACCAGTCACAGCCAGTCCCGGCGTCCCCTCACTGAGCCATCCGCCTTCGTCTCCTCTCAATCCGACATCTCCCTCGGCTTGCTCCTTTCGCTGTTCTCGCTCCGTCCTTTTCTCCATGGACCTCCCGGCTTCCCTCACCTACGTTCCCGAAGCCGACCACACCGTACATCTAGTTGTCAACACGAGAACGACTCCCTTCGAGCATTCTTTCTGCATCAACCATCTTTCTTCTCGTCTTTCGTCGCTCTTGTCTGACTATCTCTCAACGCGGCCGCTCGTTGCTGTTCACCGCTTCAGGCCACGCTGGTCTTGCCCCCGTCCCGCTTTGTTTTTCCGAGCAAGAGTAGTCGGAGGGCTGTACACTTGCTCGACCTTCCTTCTCTGGCTTTTACACCTCCCACCGACTGCCGAGGAGCTTATAGCCAAGAACTCTTCTTTAGCAAGGTAAGGCTCAACCCACCATAACACCCTGTTTCGAGAGAATGATTGAGGTGCTGTGCGTTCCTTCTTCCTTTCTCTCCTTGGAGCAAACATACTATATCAAGTCTTTGCTAGCCTAGTTGTGAAATCTCGATTTGAAACGATCATTGTGGATATCTTTAAGACCGGTGCCTATAACCTTTTCTGGAAATGCCTATAAGAACCCAGTACAAGTTTGTTTCGTTTTGTCTAAACCGAAAGCACATTGGTCTAGATTAAGTCATTTTAAATGAATTTCAAAGTCCTTTCAACTAACCCATGTGCTTTTTCAGAATCAATTTTTTCTTTGTCTTTTGTTCCATGTGTGCGTGGTTATGAACCGCCATCCTCGGTGTGGTGTCGGCCTTGATTCTGTAAAATTTATTATGGTTGACCAAATCAAAGGAAAGGAAAGAAAAAAGAAAAAAAAAAAAAAAGAAGGAAAGTGGGCCTCTTATTAAAATGAAATGTGCAGCAACAGGAGCGAGCGAGAGAGAAACCCTCGCGCAGGAAGAGAGAAAGAGAGAGAGAAAGAAAGAAGAAGAAAGAAGGGGAGGCGGCGAACACCTCATCAAGTCAATTCAACTATGTAATGCAATGTTTGGTAAGTATTCGCACCCCCTCATTCTTTCAATCAGGTTAGTTTTCCAAGATTAAGGCTTAAATTCGAAATTATGTAAGATTTGAGTCACGTCTAATTTTTGAGTTGTTGAGTTGTGTAATTTCTTGAAAATGATATTTTAAAATATTGTGGATCTATAGGATTCTACAAAACTTGATTTGAGTTTATGATTTATCCAAAACGAGTTTCATAATTTCCTATTCGTGATGAGAAGTGTGCATCCAGCAATTTTGGGGGCCGTGTTTCGTTGGTTTTCAGCTAGATTTTAGGTCGGTCAATTTGGGATTCTTGTAACACATTGAAAGGGCTTTTGATTGATTGTAAGTACGTTTGAAATGGGGTTCAATGGAGAGAAAGATGGCGTGATCAAGTTTCATGCTCAAGCTCCGCATTGCTAACATCTTTAAATAATTGCTTTGGAATGAACGATTTGTGGACATGTTTGAGTCATAGTTGAGGAAGAGTTTCATTTGATTTTAATCGCTTTGGACAAACGATTTGTGAGCATGTTCAAGTCATAGTTGAGGTAGAAATTTAGTTGGTTGTAACATCAATTCTTCTTTAATTGTTAGGATTACGAGATCGTTAGCTTGTTTATCTATGATTCATTTGGTTTGGGTATTCCTAAGTGAGTGGTGCTATCTCTTCTATGAATTTTAAAACTCATTTTTACAAGTAATAATTGTATATATTATAAGTATTAAAGGCGTGGCACAATGTTGAAAAAGTGATGTTAAAGCATAATTGCTGCATAAATTCGGATTCGACATTTACTACCTTGTTGTTTTTGAAATGTCATGGTAAAGCATTTCTGGAAATGGCTTACGAGTTGATTATCGTGAAACAAAATGAGGAAATTCTTTATGAAAAGAATGCTTTGTGAGGAATTGAAAACGGTATTATTTGAAATAGTTTGAAATGATCACTTGTGAACGTCTTAATTAATTGCTTTGTGAAGGAATTGACCAAAAGCCATGGATATGAATTTTTGAAATGTTTTATAAAATGCATTCTATTTAATAAATTGAGTTGTGAAAGTTGATTTAATTTAGTTTGTAAAAACGGTTTATGAGGTGAATTATGGTCTTGATCGTGGGATTATTGGAGAATGAGGTTTATGTTCAATATCACTGTGAACCCATTGAGGGATTTATGGGTATGAATATCGGGTTTAGAATATCTTTCTAGGCAAAGCCATGGCTTGATCACTTTGTCACAAGATATTGTATTGTGATTATGGTTTGATATTAAGCAAAAGATTGGTCGATAGACGATAGATGGACTATCGATGTGTGTTTTGATATGAGTTGATCAATGGACTTGACCATTGATGTTTATGATGATTTATATAAGTATTTTCTGAATTGTATAAAGCCTATTGAAATAAAACAACTTGTACATAATTTGATATGTATATTAAATAGTTGGATTATGAGTTTTTGGTAGTGCCATATACTTATTTATTGCATATTGGGTGCTTGATCTATTGAGAAAATATACGTATTACTCACTTAGCTGTGATTTTTTACCCCTCTCTTTTCCGATCTTTTCAAGTTCTCAATAGTAGCCAATAGAGTAAGAACATTATCATGGGAACCATTAGGAATTGGATATTTAAGGTATAGTTTGAGACTGCATCATTTAGAGAAAGAACAACCATGTCACCCCGTCATCCTCATAGGTTTCGGGTGTGATAGATTCTATATCGCGAGTATTAATATATGGATAAGCCTACACCAGTTTGTCTTTCACATTTTATTTTACATGCCTATCTCCTTCGGTTGTGACTTAGCGACGTGTGTGAATGGTGACTAGCAACAGCTTCCAATGATGGCCGATGGTGGTGATTGTTAGTGATATTCGTTGAAGCTTGTGTAGGTTGTGGTGTTGATTTTTGCCTACATTCAGTTGAGTAGTTTAATTTCATCGTTCTGGGAATGTCTAGACGAATATTGGTCAATGTGGGAACAATGGGGGTTTGTGAACAAGAAATGGGGCATGAGAGAAAGTGAAAGAAAAGAGCATTAGGGGCTCTAGTAATAGGATTAATAAGTTGTTGGACTTAAGTTTTATAGACATGGGCTAGATTTGACTTTTAAGTGATCTTGGGCTTCAGTGTAGTGAATGCAAAGAGGGAACCCTTGCCCTGCAGAGACCAAAGCCTAGCTTGCGAAGACAGAGACCTATTGTAGAGACACAAAGACCGAAACCTAGCTTGAGCTCCATCTTGGCTGCATTTGCAAAGTGAGTACCTTTTCTCTCGTGTATTGTTGTCTCACCTTTGGTCGAGAAATTTTTTCTGATCTATCAATGGATGGTCTCATCTTCCAAAAACCATGAGCAGTCGAGGACACAATGATGGAGGGCCCTTGGCTTTCATTGCCATTTTAAGCATCGACGAAGGTGAAATTAAGGGAATAATTGCCGCAGTCATTCTCGATTACTTGGAGTCTGAACTTAAGGTATTTCAAAAATGACATTCTTCTCAATTTTTCATGGACATTCATGTTTCAAATTTATGAACGTTAAGATTTGATAACAATGATAGTATGTTTAGGTGAGGTTATAAATTGAACAAACGATTGAATATCCTTTTTTTTATTCATTTAAATTTAGACACATAAAAATATATAGACAAGCAAGTGTGACCCAACATATTAAAATAAGTAAGCTATGGGAAAAAATCATTTTATAAAAAAATCCAACTGACAAGGTCAATTTAGTCATTTTAATTAGAAAGATAGGAGACATTTTTGTTTTATAAAGAAATCCATATGGCAAGGTCAATCTAGTAGAAATGAAATTTTACTTTATTTTCCTAATCCCTCTCTCTTGAAGACTATTCATCAAAAGGGCATCGGATTTCTGTTTTCCCCTTTATGAAATTGGCTATTCTGAATTAGGACAAAAAAGATGGGCAAGTAAAATATAGCATGCCTACCTTTTTGCTAGTGTTTTTCCTAATTTTTATTTTAAAATCTTGGATCGACCACTCATCAATCAATTTCCCAACATTACATTCGATATCAAAATGAAGCTTACCAAAATTACATTAGGTAGTATTTGGATGTTGAAGATGGTGGAGACGATAAAGATTGTAAGAATCGCCAACTACTTCCACACAATTGCTGGAACAAGCATTGGAGGTCTAATTACTGTGATGCTAACTTGTCCGAACGAAGAAGGCGGCCCTCTATTTACAGCGAAAGAGATTCTTGATTTTTATTTGGAACAAAGCCCTAAGATTTTCCCTCAACGCAGGTGATTAATAGAAATTATCGAATATGATTCTTTTCTCATGAGTATCCCATGTGAAATGCACAGTAGAGATATTGCGTTAATTCAAGCATACATATATTTATAGCTTAGGTGATGTAGTTCGTCTATTATAAATGAAATTAGTATAATAGAATAATTATATCAATTTTAGGATCTTTATTATAAAATTACTAACAAATTTAGAAAGTTTTTTACAATTAATATTTCCTTTTAATCAACACAGAGTACGCATTTGGGGGCTGCATGATTTAATGGAGGCTATTAGGTGTCTTCGAAGTCCAAAATATGATGGAAAGCATCTACACAATCTCATGAGAAAATTACTAGGGAAGAAGAGATTGCATGATACATTGACCAACATTGTGATTATGACGTATGACATTAAGTCGTCTAAAGGAGTCACATTCTCAAGTCACGAGATATTTTTTTTTCAATATCTGCAAATCATGACAATCAATTGTTTTCGCCTAATTTGGATTATTGAAACCTTCCTTGTAGTTAAAAAAATCAGCGAGGCAAGATGCCCTCCTTTCTGACATATGCATCTCGACTTCAGCAGCACCAATTTATCTACCCTCCCACGATTTCCAAATGGCCCACATTTCAATCACGAAATTTAATCTCGTATATGGTGGTGTCATGACAAATAATCCAGTGTGATTTTAACATCAAGTGATTTTCTTTCTTTGATTTAATAGGTTACATTTTGCTATTAAGTTTTATTCTTTGATATGAATATTATATCATTGCTAAAGATAGAATGTTTTGGCTCTAGATTTATTCCTTGCGACTAAATATTGTGTCATTACTTGAAGATTTTGCCTACAATAATGGAAACACTGAAGGAAGTCACGGGAGGGACTACCAATGGGGCTAAAGCGGCAACACATTGCGAGTTTCTCATATTATCCATCGAAACGGGGACCAAATTTCAAAAAGGCTATAGTGCGCGGGAAAGCACGAACTAGGGCTTAGTAAAGTGGCTGTACAAAAAAAGGGATTTTCCGCTTTTGAATATTTTGGACGAAGGAAACAATACAATGATGGGCAAGATTCTTCCCATGCACATCAAGAATCTTAATGCCCACCGTCGTTACTTTCGGATTCAGGACGACACTTTGGATGGCGATAAATCTTCCTTGGACTTAGCCACAAAGAAGAATTTGGGGATTTGGTGGAAGCTGGTAAAGCTTTGTTGCGAAGACAAGTTTCTGTAGAAAAGGACCTATGAATGACCTATTTTGGATTTACCAATGCTCAGGCTCTCACAAGGTATATTCACTTATTTGTTTTTTCCTTGTTTATATTTTGACTCTTTCGCTTATCCATTAATTGCAATTATACTCATGTAGCTGCAAGGTATATTCACTTATTTGTTTTTTCCTTATTTATATTTTGACTCTTTCGCTTATCCATTAATTACAATTACACTCATGTGGCTATAGGTTTGCTAAATTCCTTCATGAGAGAAAGAAACGTCAACCATCGCAAAATCTAAAAGTCTGTGAAGAATTGCTGCCAAACCTAATTTCTAGCAGAGACAGAGAAATCGAACTGGGTTTTAGAATAGGATTTTCTCTCATGAAAGAATTTAGCAAACCTACAGCCACATGAGCGTAATTGTAATTAATGGATAAACGAAAGAATCAAAATATAAACAAGGAAAAAACAAATAAGTAAATATACCTTACAACCACATAAACGTAATTGCAATTAATGGATAAGCAAAAGAGTCAAAATATAAACAAAGAAAAAACAAATAAGTGAATATACCTTGTGAGAGCCTGAGCATTGGCAAATCCAAAATAGGTTGTTGATAGGTCCTATTCTACAGAAACCTGTCTTCACAACAAAGCTTTACCAATTTCCACCAAATCCCCCAAATTCTTCTCGGTGGCTAAGTCCAATGAAGATTTATCGCCATCCAAAGTGTCATCCTGAATCTAAAGGTAACGACGGTGGGCATTAAGATTCTTGATGTGCATGGAAGAATCTCGTCCATCATTGCATTGTTTCCTCTGTCCAAGATATTCAAAAGCGGAAAATCCCTTTTTTTGTACAGCCACTTTACTAAGCCCTAGTTTGTGCTTTCCCGCGCACTGTAGCCTTTTTGAAATTTGGTCCCCGTTCCGATGGATAATATGAGAAATTCGCAATGTGTTGCCGCTTTAGCCTCATTGGTAGTCCCTCCCATGACTTCCTTCAGTGTTCCCATTATTGTAAGCAAAATCTTTAAGCAATGACATAATATTTAGTCTCAAGAAATAAATCTAGAGCCCAAGCATTCTATCTTCAGCAATGACACAATATTCATATCAAAGAATAGAACTTAATAGCCAAAAGTAACCTATTAAATCTAAGAAAGAAAATCACTTGATGTTAAAGTTACACTAGATTATTCGCCATGACACCACCATCTATGAGATTAAATTTTGTGATTGAAGTGTGGGCCGTTTGGAAATCGTGGGAGGGTAAATAAATTGGCGCTGCTGAAGTTGAGATGCATATGTGAGAAAGGAGGGCATCTTGCCTTACTGACTTTTTTAACTACAAGGAAGGTTTCAACGATCCAAGTTAGGCAGAAACAACTGATTGTCATGATTTGCAGATACCTCATGACTCGAGAATGTGACTCCTTTAGACGACTTAATGTCATACGTCATATTCACAATGTTGGTCAATGTATCATGCAATCTCTTCTTCCCTAGTAATTTTCTCATGAGATTGTGTAGATGCTTTCCATCATATTTTGGACCTTCGACTGGACCCGATCCGCGTTGACCGGGTCGGGTCGAACCGAACCCGACCCGGTTCACCTTTTTAAATCAAAAATTAATTTTAAAAAATTAAAAAAGATTTAAAAATTTTAAAAATATTTTCTTTAAAAAATTAAAAATTAAAATAAAATTAAAAAATTAATTTTTTTTAAAATAAAATAAAATATATATATAAAAAATTCGAAAATGCCAAAAATGATAGAGTTTGGTTAGGAATTGCTAGGTGTTATCGTTTTAAGTGTAATTATGCATTTATTTTGATTAAATCGCATGTTTAGATTGTATATCTCATTATATTTAATGGTATGTGCGTAGTCATATGGTGATTATGACATCTTTAGTTATGATTATTGGTGGATGCGTTTAATGGTATATGTGTAGTCATATGGTATGTTTATTAGTACGTGTTTAGATTGCGCCCGTCTAATCACTTTAATATGTTTGTGGATGAGAAAAAAATCGATTCAAGCTGCATGCCAAAAATTATTTTGATAAAATGAACAAGATTAGGTACCGAAAGGGCACTAATTAGTCAATTAGTGTAATCAAGTCCCCAACCCTAGATTCTCTGGTTGCGTAGGAAGTGAGGCACGCTCCCATGCCTCACTTGGTTCCTAGCCGACTTCAATAGGCTAGTGGCGACTCCTTTGTGCAAAATTCCTTAAGAATATCTCAACGTCATGCGAGGTATGGGCTTGGGAGAGTCCACGTCTAATCATGGGCCTTAGGCCTGTCATTTAGGCAATACCCATAAACCTGCTCCCTCCCCCCGAGGGGTAGGTCGTGACAGCTTGGCGACTCCACTGGAGACTTGGTTTTAAACCTTAGAGGACTTAAGCCAAAATTAATCTTGTTCAAAAATATTTCTATTTGGCAGCAAAGATAGTATGTGCATCCATAACATGTCGAATGTTGATTGTTTATGGGAGTTATAAGGGGCGGTGATTTCTAACATTTGTTTTGTAGGGGGTGTAAGAGTGAATGGTTTATTTATGTTTGAAGTGCTGATTGTTTAAATTGTCATGCATGAGTCTCCTGCATTGCACTACACCATAGCACACACAACCTGCCGCCGGACCTGGGCCGGATAGGATCACCTAGGATGGTGTTGAGGTGGATACCACTCCGACTACAACCGCGTAGTACGAGTCGCCCACCTTAACCCCGAAATTTCTTTCTTCACGTCGAAGGTACCCACCCCGGTCTGCAATCGTGCGACACGGGTCGGTTCTTTGACGAAGCCGGAGTCATGGGTAACCCGACCTAGCCGCGACCTTGCTGGTTCAGTCTGGTGATCCCATGGCTCCATTTTGAGCCGTTTAGAGTAGAAATTGAACTACCGTCCATGCGTATGTCTATGTCATTGGCTTTGCTACTTAATGAGTATGGTAAGATTTTCGAATTCTCTTCTTCATAATTTACTTATTTGCTTTCTTTTGGTCGGTTCATGGCAAATTAGGTTGATCGTAACTATGAGTAGTATACGATGGGGATACCTGAGCTTCACATCATTGCTACCCCGAAAGCCGAGCTTCGCACATGGTGGGATAGACTAGACCCGACTGGCCATGATTGGGTGCGATCCTATGTCGGACGATTACTTCCCTTCTTAGAAATGGAAACTCATTATGGTGTTGTACGAGCGTTGGCGCATGTTTGGTGTCCCGAAACTTGCACATTCATGTTCGGTGACCACGAGCTTACTCCAACCTTGGAAGAATACAGTGTTGCCATGGGAAAGCCTTTGGTGTCGGAGTTAATTGGCCCACCTGTAGGGACTGAGCATGCATCGACCTTATCTGATTTCCTTAGAGTTAAGGAGGGTGACATGAGGAAAGTTTTGAAAGCTAATCGCAAGACCTGCCCGTTTTCATTCCTAAACGAGCTTTTTCAAAATGCCCTATCTTTTCAAAAGAATAGGATTTTCCTGTTAGCTTTCTTTGGGTTCATGTTATTCCCACATTGTAGGAACGCTATTAACCTTTACGTGGCATGGGTAGTTCGTGAGGTATGTATGGAAAAGGGCTTTGTTAACGCCGTCCTAACTGAAACTTTTCTTTCCCTTACTCGCTTTAAAGAAAACAAAAACAAAACTTTTCATGCTCCTCCTGAACTCTTGCAAATTTGGTTCTTCTCTCACGTTAAAGGGTTTGGTAGCTTGATGACCGTGAACGACATTTCTGACTCTCACCACCCTATTCTGAAGTTTAAAGATAGGAAGACGTTCGCCCCCGATTATCATTATTCTGAGTGGTTAGCTTTCATGACCAACCCTGGACCTGAAGATTTCCAATGGCATGCCAAATGGCTCCGAGTTCGAGAAGCGCGGTTCATGTGTGGGCTTACTGGACTTGTTCCTTTGTTGGGAATTACCGGAGTCACTGAGTATTACCCGACTCAGGTTGCCCACCAGTTCCAAGAGGTTCAATAACTTCCACCTACGATTCAAGAAGACCCGCTTAGGATAGACTTCATTGACGAATGCCAAGACCACGAAAACTCGGTCGCGTTAGTCAAGTCAATGTGGGATATGTGCCACCCCCGAAAGCTTATATGGCCTAAAGAGGAGTTAGAAGGGCAAGAGAAGACCTACTACGCCACGATGGAATATATCCTTAGGCACAAAATCCCAAAGAGCCTACGCCCGAAGATTCCCGACGTGCCATTAAAGACCATCCACCGAGCCGAGATCAAGCGCCTCAAAAGGAAGCTCGAAGAAGCCGAGGAGCGCGCCTCGAAGTTGACCCGAGTTAGTGAGACTGCCACAAGCGAGAGCTGTCTTCGTTAGTTAGATTGAGTCAAGTGCGATATGTAATGGGCCCATGCCCACATGTGTTACAATGTTAAAGAGTTTGTCTCATGTTGCAATATTGAGAGATAGGACTCATGATGAGCTTCGCTGTTTGGGGGTTCTCCCTCATGTCTTTTCTTGCGTTATGTAACAATCTTGCTTTCAATGAAATGAACAAATTGGGGCGATTAGATCTTTGTCATGGGCCGACCGCCTAATCATTACTTAATGCTTATATATGCTTATCTATCCTTGTCCAGGTACTAACAGGTTGTCTACTTTCGTCCAACTGTCAACACGGCTAAGAGGAGATCTCCAATTCGTACTCGCGCAAAAGCCAGGATGGAGAATGAGGATGTCAGCATACGCGTGGCCAACATGGAGAACCAGCTGGCTCAACTCACTGCTTTGATGGCTGAGATAAGCCGAAAAATCAGTGAACCTCCGGCCTCGACCATAGCCGGAACCTCTACTCCCATTTTGTCGGGACCCGCTCCACCCTTAGCTGGAGAACCACATGTCGCCGATCCTGCTGAAAAAGGTGCTTCTGAGGAAGCCCCTTCTATTACGCCTGTAATCGTCAATCTGGATCCCCCTCCAAAGGAGGGATCCGCCATCCGCTTTGACGAAGAAAATGCAAGACGCTTGGCTAAGATGGAGGAGCGACTTTGTGTCCTCCAAGGATATGAGATGAAGGGAATGGACAAGCTAACCCCATATGCTAAGGTGAAAGTACCCGAGAATTCAAGGAGCCGGAATTCACAAGAAAATATGATGGCACCGACTGTCCTATAACCCACCTCAAATACTATTTAAGGAGGATGGCTCGCTACTCCAACAATGTCCCGCTCCTCATACATACATTTCAAGATAGCTTAGACAGTCCTACCTTGTCGTGGTTTATTGCACTGGATATTGAAGAGCTCACTGGATGGGACGACCTCGTTGACGAGGTTTTACAACAATATAAATTCAACTCTGAGATTGTCCCGACAAGAGAGGAGCTAGTTCGGATGGAAAAAATGAGGAACGAATCATTTAAAGCGTTCGCCCAGAGGTGGAGAACGATGGCATCACAAGTGAAGCCTCCACTGAGTGAGAAAGAAATGAGGCAGCTTTTCCTGAAGACTTTGCCATTTGATTATTTCCAGGGATTAGTGTACTTTGGGTGCCAAACATTTTCACAACTGGTGGAGGTTGGTGAAGGGGTTGAATGGGCGATAGTTGATGGAAGAATATCCACGGGGAATAGCAAAAAGTTCTCAACAAAGAATGATAAAGAGTCGGCAGTCGAAGTGGCGTTTATCCAAGAGCCATCTGCACCTAAATCAGTGTCGACGCCTTCGCAAAAGCCTAAAGCCATGCAAGGAAACATGTCACGGGGATCTGACGGAAGCAAGAAGTTCCCTCGAAGGGAATTCATGCCTCTACCCCGACCTCTATCAAAATTGTTACCTATCCTCCTCGAAAAGATATTGGTAGCCAAGGAGGTGCCTAGAGACAATCCCCCAAGATTCCCAGGGTTCGATGTGACCAAGGCATGTGAATACCACATGGGGGAAAGAGGGCATGACGTCGATAACTGCTACACACTGAAATGGAGAGTTCAATACTTATTAGATAAAGGAAAGTTGACCTTCAAAGAAGCTACGCCCAATGTGCAACAAAACCCTTTGCCCAATCATGCTGAAGAAGTGAATATGATTCTTGGAGAAATGCAAGTGAATGAACGACCCTTTGCGGTGGACGTCCCTAAACTGTATGAGGCCCTCAAGCTAGCTGGGCACTATGAAAGAGGGGAGGTCATAACCATGGAGGAAAAACTAGAACGTATCTGCAAAATGATAGGCATGGGGGTAATCCGAAGTGTCAATAGAGAACAAAGACCACTACCCATGATGACACCATCCATGATTAGCGCATCATCTCATGATGCTACTCGCGACCGTGAAGTGGAGAAAGCTAAGCTTCCTTTCTTAGAAGAGGATGAACAAGTGGCAATAGACAACGCATTAAGAACGGATTTTGAGGGAACCTTTCGGAGCCAGGATCTCCTAGGGAAGATACATGATAAGGGTGAAGTGTTCGACACATTGGGTCAACCAAGCGGAAAATATGACTACTACGTGAAATATTCGCCTGCCTCGAGTTTCTTTGACGATCCTAAGGACATTGTCCCTGATGGATAGGGGGTATGGATGATCCGATGCCACGAGATGAGGGGATGGTCACTATGATTGCCCCGTAGTGATAGAATTGCCTGATGAGGATCGCACTAGTGATGTTGAGACGGAAACCACTGAGCCAATGACGATTGACCTTATGGTCGAAGAATTATTAGCGATCGAAATCTTGGAGGAAAGCTTGACGCTGGTCGTGATCGAACTGCCACCTCAAGAAAAGGACGAGGTGATAATGCTAGAATCCCCCTTGGAATTCAACACTAAAGCGGTACCTTGGGATTACGGGACAAAGGAGGTAGATACTGTCACTCGATCAGGTTGTTGCTATGCGCCCACCAGAGGAACCGAAAAGAAAGCCGTGACAGAGGAGGACGCGAGGCAATTCTTAATCGTGGTGAAAACGAGCGAATTTAACGTAGTGAATCAACTGCGAAAAATGCTAGCCCAAATCTCCATCTTGGAACTAATTCAATCCTCTGAAAAGCACAGAAACGCTTTGTTGAAGGTCCTTAACGAGATACATGTCCCGAAAACAATTGATGACACCCAACTACAGGAGTTCGTGGGGACCATCCTTCTGAAAGATCATATCGCCTTCACTGATGAAGACCTCCCTGCTGACGGAGGTGATCACACAAAGGCGCTGCACATTTCAGCAAAGCACGATAGCACCGTTGTCTCCAGAGTGTTGATTGACAATGGCTCTGCGTTGAATATATGTCCATTAACTACACTCCACCGCTTAAGTGTTGAGATGGAAAGGATACGTCCAACTAAGTCCACTGCGCGCGCATTTGATGGGATGAGGAAAGAGGTGCTAGGAGAAATTGAGTTGGAACTACTTATCGGTCCTGTGCTTTTCTTGGTACCATTCCAAGTCCTAGATATACCAACTGCCTTCAACTTTCGGTTGGGGAGACCATGGATTCACACAGCGGGTGTTGTTGCCTCTAGCCTTCATCAAAAAGTACGATTTGTGGTGGACGATAGATTCATCACTGTGCACGGGGAAACAGAATTCAAGGTGTACCAGGAAACGGCCATCCCATACGTGGAACCCGAGTGCAAAGAAGAGTCAAGTTTTCAGACTTTCGAGCTCGTGTCTATGATCCACGTTCCTGTGGGCTCTTGCGTGGGAATTCCTGAATTATCCAAGCCGGCCCTGGCGGTAGGGAAGATTATGCTAGCAAATGGGTACAATCCTGGAGGTGGTCTAGGGTTGCATGGACAAGGGATTCGAAAGCCTATCGAGGCTCAAAGAGTTCTAAGGAGAAAAAGCTTAGGGTTTGTTGAAGAGTGTGGAGGCCGTGGCAATGGAGGAGGCCGCAGCGAATGTGGAGGTCCAGGCACCCGAAGAGGTCTAGGTGAACGTGGAGGCCGAGGTGACCATGGAGGTCGGATTATAAGAGATAGAAGTTGCCAGAGTGTTTTCCCTCCTCCACTGAAAGAAACATTCCCAGGACCCCCGAAAATGCTGATGGAAGAAGATGGAGCTATTGACGGTATAGTCGAGATGTTTGAAGGGCATTGTATGCACCATCCTAGCTTGTGAGGAGGCTGAATCTTTTGGGAGCATCGCCGACCCTTCAGAGTAGGACGGTTCTAGCTCAGCGTAGCTTTTTACTCTATGTTTTCTTCCCCTGCGTGGGAACTCGTCGTTATTTTAATCTGCTTGTTTGAGTCGCTTATGATGTAAACTCTGTTAAGCCCTTGACCTTGAGCCGTTGGTCTTGGGTAGAGTATGTTGTAATACGGCCTTATCATTTCCCTTTCAATGAAGATGCATGTTTTATTAAGGACATGTGGAAGCACACCAAACTAGCCCTATGATGGTTGCTGAGGCCTAGGCCTCTACATGCTCCCTTATTTGACTGTTTTGCAAGAACGAGGAAATCCGAGGATATGAGGACGAGTTCTTGAAATTTTTACAAAAATACTTCAAATTTTTTTTCGAAAATGACATGCATCGCCTTTGTTGTTGACATTACTCTAACTCATCTCATTGCATCACAGGCATTACATTATGCATAATCATGATAAGGACGCATGTGACTCAGATGTGCATGAAGAAAGTCCCTCAAGTTCCGATGACATCGACGACAACAATCAGAAGGGGATCGAGCGCGAATGGAATCGACACGAAGAATCGAAGCCGTTGACTGAAGAACGAACAATCACCATAAATCTGGGTGATGCAGAGAATGTTAAGGAAGTAAAAATCGGGGCATGTCTCTCAGAGTCAGAAGCGGAAAGGATGACTAATCTCCTGAAAGAGTATCAAGATGTGTTCGCCTGGACATATGCCGACATGCCGGGATTGGATCCTAAAATTGTGGAACATGCTTTACCAACGGATCCCAATGTGCCACCCAAGAAGCAAAGACTCAGGAGAACTAAACTAGAGTTGTCCAAGAAGATTGAAGAAGAAGTGATGAAACTACTTAAAGTAGACTTTATCAAAGTGACTCGCTACCCTGATTGGGTAGCAAATATCGTGCCCGTAATGAAGAAAGATGGGCGAATCAGGGTGTGTGTTGACTATCGCGACTTGAATCAAGCAAGTCCCAAGGACGACTTTCCGCTCCCACATATTGATGTCTTAGTTGATAGTACGGCGGGATTTGAGTTATTCTCCTTCATGGATGACTTTTCCGGATATAACCAAATTCGTATGAAGGAGGAAGACAGAAGCAAAACATCATTCATAACTCCTTAGGGAACTTTCTGTTACAAGGTGATGCCTTTTGGTCTAAAGAATGCTGGGGCAACGTATCAGAGGGCTATGGTCACGTTATTCCATGACATGATGCACAAGGAAATCGAAGTATACGTCGACGACATGATTGCGAAATCGAGACGTGGTGAAGATCATGTTAAAGTCTTGTGAAGGTTGTTCGAACGTCTTCGGAAGTTTAAGTTACGTCTCAATCCCGCAAAATGTGTCTTTGGAGTGAAATCTGGGAAGCTATTAGGATTCATGGTCAGTAGTAGGAGCATAGAGATTGATCCGTCGAAAGTTAAAGCCATTTGCGATTTACGACCCCTGACTACCGTCAAAGAAATCCGCAGCCTGATGGGACGGCTTAATTATGTGGCGAGGTTCATTTGTCAGTTGTCTGAAACGGCGAAGCCATTCTTCAAGCTCATGAAAAAGAATGCAAAGATTGAGTGGAATGCTGAGTGCTAGGGTGCCTTTGAGAAGATAAAACATTATCTCACTCATGCACCAGTCTTAGTGCCCCCACTCCCTAAAATTCCCTTGATTTTGTACTTAACCATACATGACGAGTCATTAGGAGCTATGCTAGCCCAGAAAAGACCAAATGACGGGAGAGAATGCACAATATACTACTTGGGCAAGAAGTTCACTGTTTCCGAGATGAACTATACAGAAGTTGAGAGAACTTGTGTGGCTTTAATTTGGGTCTTGCACAGGCTGCGACAGTACACACTTCATCACCAAATCTTGTTGGTGACCGAAAATGATCCTATCAGGTATCTCCTAGAGAAGCCGGCATTGGTTGGCAAGTTGGCCAAGTGGCAAATCTTAATTTCTGAGTTTGACGTTCAGAGCCTAGGACAGAAGTCTGTTAAAGGTCGAGCCATAGCAGACACGTTGGCAGAAAATTTCGAGAGGTCCAGAGCATCTGATGAGGATAGTGATGCAAAAGAGCGAATTTTACTTGTATCAAGCGATAAATGGACAATGTACTTTAATGGTGCGGTTAACTTGGTTGGGTCGGGTATCGGGGCAGTTCTTATCTCCCCGGATGGACAGCATTACCCCGTCGCTGCTAAATTGACGTTCCCTTGCACAAATAACATCGCTGAATACGAAGCATGCATTCTTGGCCTCCATGCCACCGTTGATATGAAAATTCGGAAGCTGCAAGTTTATGGTGATTCATCCCTTATCATCTTACAGACTGAAGGCAAATGGCGAACACAGGATTCTAAATTGATTCTGTATCATGAGTTCCTGGGGGAGTTGACGGAAGAATTCCAAGAAATATCATTCTAATATTTACCAAGGTCTCAAAATCAGTTTGCTGATGCCCTAGCTACCTTGTCTTCGATGTTGCAAGTAGTTGGAGGTTTGGACATTGAACCATTGAGAATTGAAATCCTTAGGCGCCAAGCTTATTGTATGACGGTTGAAGAGGAACCGGATGGACAACCTTGGTATCACGACATCTTGAAGTATCTACAGAAGGGTGAATTCCCCGAAGGAAGTGAAGCAACAGACATAAAGCATTTGATAAAGCTAGCATCAAAATTCTTCACCAGTGGAGATGTCCTCTACAAAAGGTCCTTCGACTCGACATTACTAAGGTGTGTCGATGCTAAAGAAGCCGATCGGTTGATGAAAGAAATACATGAAGGGGAGTGCGGCCCCCATATGAATGGACACTTCTTGGTGAGAAAGATCATGCGACTCGGTTATTATTGGCTGACCATGGAGTCTGACTGCATTCAGCATGTACGACGGTGTCACCAGTGTTAGATTTATGGAGACAAGATAAATGCCCCTCCAATCGAACTTCACCAAATGTCCCAACCCTAGCCCTTTTCAATGTGGGGAATTGACGTGATCGGGCCCATTAACCCCAAAGCTTCAAATGGGCATCGATTTATCTTGGTGGCGATAAATTATTTTACCAAGTGGATTGAGGCTAACTCGTATGTTAATGTTATTGCCAAGAATGTGGCAAAGTTCATTCGTCGTGACATTATCGCTCGTTACGGGGTGCCGGAGGCGATCATTACCGACAATGGCACTAATTTGAATAACAAAGTCGTGGATGGTTTGTTCAGTGAGTTTCGAATTAAGCATTTGAACTCGTCACCGTACCATCCTCAAATGAATGGAGCAGTGGAGGCGGCGAACAAGAACATAAAGAAAATCTTATCAAAGACCGCTAAAAATTATCATGATTGGCATGATAGACTCCCTTACGCGCTAATGGCATACCGAACTTCTATTCGCACCTCCACAGGGGCAACTCCTTTCTCACTCGTGTACGGGATGGAGGCAGTCTTGCCTGTTGAAGTTGAAGTCCCTTCTTTAAGGGTCCTTTCCCAATCTACGCTCGATGAGACTGAGTGGATGCAACAGAGGCATGAACAGTTAAACATGATCGATGAGAAGAGATTGCAAGCTATGTGTCATGGTCAGTGCTATCAGAGACGAGTCGCAAAAGCCTTCAATCGAAGGGTGCGTCCCAGACACGTCGAAGTCAACGACCTGGTGTTGAGGAAGGTGCTTCCGATCATACCAGATTCTCGTGGCAAATTCACCCCGAATTACGAAGGGCCATATGTCATCAAAAAGATTCTTCCTAGTGGTGCCATGATTTTAGTTGAAATGGATGGCAATGAATTGCCTAAACCTGTAAACGCTAATGCAGTCAAGAAGTATTTTCCATGAATGAAATCAAGGCCGAAGGGTCACTTCATGCACAATTCAAGTCACGTAGCATCATGCATAGCATTGTAGATATCATGCATATGTTACATACACGCATATCCATTTGTGTTTCAGACACCCTACCGTTTAACGAGGAAATGGCAAGGGAAAGAACTGACTCAAGAATCCATCAAGTCTTCGCACAACAGGTTGAATGTCTCTTTTGAAAGGTAAGTCAAGACGATAAAAAAGGGGCAAAACAAAACAAAACAAACAAACAAAGAATAAGGACAAAAACAAAAATGCATGACATGATTCGCATGACCTATTTTCTGGTGTCACTATGCACTCTTCACGTCTGCGACCCTCAAGAAAATGGCTGGTAAAAATGACTTTATTCGGGCAAAAGAGTGAAATGTTAACTATGCCAAACGAGAAGTACTTAGGATGAAGAAAGGCAAGCCCATTTCCAGACACATCATTCAAACACTTTTGAGAGTTGAGTGAAAATCAACCTTCTCTTAGGACGAATGATTCATTTGCATTGAGCGCAAAGATCGAAATGATAAAGGCGTTTCCTTCATCAATCCCAAGCATTGCACTAATCTCTTGCTACCCTTTTGGGCCATAAAAAAAAAATTGACCCTTCAAAGTACCCTTGTCGAGGACGACCTTACATTGGGGCAGCTCAAGGAGTTATGATCATATTGTTGAGCGAAAGATTGAGAAAGATTCTATTACTTTCACTTGCATCAATCTTCTAGTGATAGCTTCAAAGGAATTCTCATTAGAGCTTGACTCATCCTAAGGTAAAGAAGAGCATTTCCTTCTCTACCCAAACACTGATACCTATTGCTTTAACCAATTCGGGCCTGATTATTCATTTCTGAACCCCGAGCGGTGATCATCTCCCTTCACTGGGGCAAGGCATAAGAATTGACCAAATACAATTGACAGTCACGAGAAAATGTGAAAAGCATCTCGAAAGTCATAAGAGCTCCAAAAGTTCAAAGAGCAAAAAGTTTGACAAATTCGGGGGCATAAAAAAGCAGTGTGCTTGGTAAAAACAAGGCCAATGCCTGTTAAGAAAAAGAGCCAAAGGGCTGCATCTTAAAAAAAAATTATTAGTGCATGCGCAAAAAAAAAAATCCATCGCAAGAGCAAAAGACATTAGTGAAATGAGCAAAGCTCCCATGCATAAATGATTAGTCAATGGACTTTTGAGATTTGCTGTGTCTCAAAAGCCAAATGCTTTCGAAAGGTCGAGTGACCTGGTTACGATGCCATGATGATCACCGACTCTTAAAAACCCTTTTGAAAATTTTAAGCCTTTCGAGCCTCACCAAGCCAACATTACAACCCTCTTCCGAAGTCTCTTCTGATTGGGATGGTTTGAGTGAAGATGAGAATGCCACAAAGAAGTTACTACCTGAAGGAGTGGAGGTAATTCTATCTTGTCTTATCTTCCAAGTTCTCAACTCGTAAACCCAATGAAGATAATGAGAAATGTTCCTTTATTGGCTTCAAAGCAATAATTCCTTTGTGTAAGCCCTAACCGAGCCTATATTGCGATCCTTTCAAAAGACCTTTTTGATCGATCATATTGTGCTCATTGCGAATGTTTCTGGAAGCCTTCGACATAGGTTATGTGAGATACCCTCAGCAACCAATTATCTCCCACATAAATGGATGAGATCAAGTAGCCATTTTATCGAGAGTGTGTGAGAAACTCTTTCTGACTAAGAAGCTCTAGTTTGGCATGTTTAATGAGCCTTTTTCATGAGTTATAGTCATTCTAATAAGAACTTGACTCCTGCAGAATTTTATGACTAATGATGCATTCCCGAACAAGATGACAGTTTTGCACCACATGATGCTGATTGACATCAAATATTTTTTTAAAAAGCAGTCGAACTCAGCTTGATTAGCTTGTTCAATTAATGCTACAATATTTCCAATACGTCTCTTGATGATGTTTCTAATGACATTTGCTCAAATTGAGTTTGACAGGATTTCTTAGTGAAGCCATGCAGTTTTCAAGGGGTTAGCAGATGCTTCCCTAAAAACCAAAGGTTCATGGTCAACCTTAAACCATGTCATTTCCAAAGGTTCATGATCAACCTTAAACCAGGTCATCTACAAAGGTCCATTGGTTTTCCTTAAATCATGTATTTCCAACCCGGTCGAAACCCATTTTTACACAGTGCGACCTTCCTCCCGGTCAAAACCCGTTTGTACACGGTGAGACCTTTCTCCAGTCGAAACCCGTTTTTACACGGTGAGACTATCACATCCAGTCAAAACCCGTTTGTACATGGTGAGACATTCCTCCCGGTCAAAACCCGTTTGTACACAATGAGACTTTTCTCCAGTCGAAACCCGTTTTTACACGGTGAGACTATCACATCCGGTCAAAACCCGTTTTTACACGGTGAGACATTCCTCTCGGTCAAAACCCATTTGTACACAGTGAGAGCTTTCTCCAGTCGAAACCCGTTTTTACACGGTGAGACTATCACATCCGGTCAAAACCCATTTGTACACGGTGAGACCTTCCTCCCGGTCAAAACCCGCTTGTACACGGTGAGACCTTTCTCCAGTCGAAACCCGTTCTTACACGGTGAGACTATCACATCTGGTCAAAACCCGTTTGTACACGGTGAGACCTTCCTCTCAGTCGCAACCCGTTTGTACACGGTGAGACCTTTCTCCAGTCGAAACCCGTTCTTACACGGTAAGACTATCATCCGGTCGAAACCCGTTTATATACGGTGAGACCTTTCTTCCCGTCGAAACTCATTATCATACAATAAGATTTGTCCATCCCGATCGAATGACGTCTTTTACAAAGTAGGTCATCCCTTCATATCTTTTTCCCGCGTGCAACCCTATTCGTCAACCTCCATGGGCCAAATTTAAGTGTCTCTCGTCTTTGAAAGGAATCTCTTCGAGTTCCCATTCAAAGAGGGGTAGCTGTTGACACTTAAATTTTGGCGATTTGTTTAAGTGTTTCTTAATTGCATTGAAAAAATTGGGGATTGATTTCTAACCCCTTAACAAAAAAAAAATCATTAAAATTGCATCACATATAGACATTAGGAGATTTTGTGTCACTAGTCTTATATTCAATCAAAAAAATTTATCAAAAAAAATTAGTACAAGAAAATTTCGAAATTAAAAAAAAAAAAAAAACAAAAAAAACAAAAAAAAAAAAAAAGGGCAATTAGGCCAAGTTCAGACAAGCCTTGAGCAGGCCCATTCCTCCCTTCCCTTTCCTCTTTACTTCACGCTAGGCCCAGCCCATCCTTGGTTTTTCTTTTTCCCTTCAGCCTAGCCCGCGCACGAGCTGGTCGTCTCCCTCCTGCAGTCGATCTTCGCTGCAAGACCTGCAAAGAAGAACAGAAACAGGGCAGCAACAGAGGGAGTAAGGGGATCGGTGGCAGGTGAGCGGCGTGATCCGCTGGTCGGAGGGGCAGTTCGGCCGGCAAGCTAGCAGCTGTAGAGGGAGAAGACAGACACAAAGCGAGGGGGGAGAATTCGCGAAACACTGAGAGAGGCCTAGAATAGAGAGAAACACAGAGAGGAAGAGGGGAGCAGGGGCCACCATCGTCCTCGATCGCTGCCACCCAACCTCCGCCGGTCAACCACCGGCCACCGTTGTAACCCTTGAAGCCCAACAGTACAAAGAACCGGAAGGGAACAGGGAGAAGAGGTGCGCGTCTCCGAGGTACCACCACCACCGACGCGCCTCCAGGTCGTTGTTTCCGCTGCTGGCATTTCTCCGAGCCGCCGCCGCCGCTGTGGACGTATCTCTAAGCCGCCATTCCCGCAGGAACCCAGGTAGGCATTTTTTGAGCAGTTGGAGTGCGTCTTCGAAAGCGTTCCGGCCGGAGCTCATCCCAATCGGTTTCGGGCGAGCTCCAACCACCACCTTTCCCTGTTGGTTTGTTTGCTGTTCTAGTGTGCGTTGTTGAAGGTTCAGATGCGCGCTCGGGCTCCGGCCGAGCTGAAATCTCTTAACGCTGTTAGTGCACGCCACATGTTTGTCGAAATGCATAAATGAAAACCACCCCTGCACCCCAAGCTTTGACTCGATATCTTGGTTGCCGGAGCACCGCCCCGGCCCGTCTGGAAGCCGGGCCATCCCCCCTCCTCAGACCAAGGCGATGCTGCTGCGCCTGAGCCGGAGAGCTGCTCGGAGCATAGCGTCGTCCCTTCTGGTCGTGACTAGAAATCGCGACCAAAGGGGACGAGCTAAATCGAGCCATATCGTAGATCTGGCCCGCTTAGCCCTTGCCCCACGGGCTGGCGGCCTAGAGACAGTCTGGGTTGTGGGCCTGCAGGGGATTTTTTTTTTTTTAAAAGGGTTGGGCCCATTCGACTGGCCCAACCCGCAGCTAATTAAAGGCCCGACCATCTGGTCGGGCCTTGCCTTCCTCTTTTCGGTCAGACCGGTTCGACCGACCCCCGATTTGGACCGAACCTGAGTCCAGTCGAAGACTGGACCCGATCCGCGTTGACCGGGTCGGGTCGAACCGAACCCGACCCGGTTCACCTTTTAAAATCAAAAATTAATTTAAAAAAATTTAAAAATATATATAAAAAATTCCAAAATTCCAAAAATGATAGAGTTTGGTTAGGAATTGCTAGGTGTTGTCGTTTTAAGTGCAATTATGCATTTATTTTGATTACATCGCATGTTTAGATTGTATATCTCATTATATTTAATGGTATGTGCGTAGTTATATGGTGATTAGGACATCTTTAGTTATGATTATTGGTGGATACGTTAATGGTATATGTGTAGTCATATGGTATGTTTATTAGTACGTGTTTAGATTGCGCCCGTCTGATCACTTTAATATCTGTTGACGCCTAAAAAAATCCATTTTAATTAGGTTTTATTTTAGTTTATTTTATTTTATTTTATCTTATCTTTCTCGGATAATAAGCAAATAACAATAAAGAAAGAAAAAAACAGAAAAACAGAAAAAACAGAAAAAGCAGCCCCCGCATGGGCCTTCGGCCCATCATCGCCTCAAGCCCGACCCCTCCGCATCGTCTTCTTCCTCGCGCCACTGAAGAGCACGCGCAGGCAGGTGCGACGCCGGAGAAGCATGAGCGGACGGCGGTCGTGTGCGGAGCAGAGGGGCAGGTGGCGTCGACGGGACGTGACCGGAGGCAACGATGATGGCGGATGGGACGGCGGTCCAACCGACGGGTCGAAGCCTCGCCGACCGGCCGCTCCCGCGCCTATAAATAGAGGGGAGCCACCGTCGACGAAGGGACACACACGGACGCCGAGAAGGATCGAAGGCTACAGATCCTCGAAACCTCCCACTGAGAGACTTCAGACGGGGGGCCGAGGACGAGCAGGCCGAGATCCGAGAACTCGCGGCCGGAGACGAGGGGGAGAGATCCGAGTGGGTGGAGGCTGCACACAGAGCAGACACACAGAGAGAGAGAGAGAGAGGCCAGCCGAGGCTTGGGGTCCCCTGAGAGACTTCGGGGAGCTCGAGTTCAGGCCGGCCGTGGTGTGGTGAGCTCGGAGGGGTCCCCGAGAGACTTCGGGGAGCTTGACGAGCGAACCCGAGGGAGAGAGAGAGTGTTCCGGCGAGATCCGACCAAGACCAGGCCTCGCCGTCACCGTCGTCGCTCGTCGTTTCTCCACCATCGCGAACCGCCCTCCTGTCGTCGCCGTCCCCGTTCGAGAGAAGGTAAAAAAAAACGTCGCCGTTACCGTTGCCGTCGCCCATGTCGCCTTCGTCGTCGCCGCCGCCGTGGTCGCCGTCGCCGACAAGCATCCCGGTTTTCCCCCTCGGCGCCGCGGATTCGCAAACCCTAGGGTTCGCGATTTTCCGGGTCGCCGAGTCGGATCCGGGTCTCGAAACCGGGTAGGGTTTCACGAGATTCGGGGGCGGCGGGAGTCGGGTCCCGAATCGGAGCCGGGTCGGGTAGGGTTCGCAGGGAGCCGGGTCGCGAGGTCAGATCGAATCCGGGTCGTCAGGCCGGGCCGGGTGTCCCCGAACGCCCGGCCACAGCGTCGTTTTAATGTGATAAAAAAAAAAGATAAAAAAAAATTTGAGTCGGGCCCGTGTTGCGGGCCCGTACTCGTTCGGGTCGCCGGCCCAGGTCAGACACAACCCGTGGATCCGACCCGGGTTGGTTTTTATTTTAATAATAAATAAATAATTTATTTTCCAAAAAAACAAAAAAAAATATTTTCTTTTTGAAATATATTAAAAAGCATTTTAATTAAAAAAATTTAAAAAAATATTTTATTTTCCGAAAAATCAAAAAAATCAAAAATATTTCATATTTTCCAAAAAATGTCAAAAATCCAAAAAAGGCCAAAAATTCATGAAAAAGCCAAAAAAAAATCAGAAAAAGCCAAAAAGGCTTGTATTTTTTCCAAAAATACCAAAAAAAAACAAAAAAAAAATCCCTTTTATGTCCAAAAATGAGAAAAAGACTCAAAAATGTTTTTCCTCCCAAAAATGCATGGAAAATCCCTCAAAAATCCAAAAAGCCTAAGAGTTTAAACAAGATTAGGTACCGAAAGGGCATTAGTGATTAACTAGTGTAATCAAGTCCCCGATCATAATTTCTCTGGTTGCGCAGGAGTGAGTATTTCTCCCGATACTTCACTTAGGTTTCTAATCAACCCACCCCAAATCGATTAGTGGCGACTCCAATTTAAAAATTGATTTACAGGTTAAAAACTCAGACCATTAAGTCATGAATTGGTGGACTTGGGAGAGTCCGGGCTTAACTAAATTTCAGCCGAGCCATTAGCCTCCTTAGGCACTCATACCCGATTGCGGGCGCCGAGAAAAAAGAGGTCGCGACAAATATGTTTGTGGATGAGAAAAAAATCGATTCAAGCTGCATGCCAAAAATTATTCTGATAAAATGAACAAGATTAGGTACCGAAAGGACACTAATTAGTCAATTAGTGTAATCAAGTCCCCAACCCTAGATTCTTTGGTTGCGTAGGAAGTGAGGCACGCTCCCATGCCTCACTTGGTTCCTAGCTGACCCCAATAGGCTAGTGGCGACTCCTTTGTGCAAAATTCCTTAAGAATATCCCAACGTCATGCGAGGTATGGGCTTGGGAGAGTCCACGCCTAATCATGGGCCTTAGGCCTGTCATTTAGGCAATACCCCTAAACCTGCTCTCTCCCCCCGAAGGGTAGGTCGTGACATAAAGTCTAACACCTTAGTAATCCTATTACTAGAGCTCCTAATGCTAAATCTTTCTCACTTTCTCTCACGACCCCTTTCTTGTTTCCGAACCCCCATCGTTCCCACATCGACCGATATTCATCCGGACATTCTCAAAACAAATGAAGTCGAACTACTTAACTGAACACATGCAAAAATCAACACCACCACCTACACAAGCTTCATCGAATATCACAAACAAAATCATGACTTGGCCTAGAAAGATATCCTAAACTCGGTATGTATACTCACAAATCCCTCAATAGGTTCCCAAAGATATTGAATATAAACCTCATTCTTCAATAATTTCACAATCAAAACCATAATTCACCTCATAAACCGATTTTACAAATCGAATCAAACCAACTTTTACAATTCAATTTATCAAATATAATGCATTTTATAAAACATTTCACAAATATATATTCATAACTTTTGGCAATTACTTCACAAAGCAATTAAGTAAGACGTTCATAAATAATCATTTCAAACTATTTCAAATAATGCTATTTTCGATTTCTCATAAACCAAGGCATATAACCATTAACAAAAGAATTTGCTCAATTCATTTTAGGATAATTGACTCGTAAGCCATTTCTAGAAATGATGTACCATACCATTTCAAAATCAACAAGGTAATAAATGTCCAATCCAAATTTATGCAGCAAGCAGCAACTATGCTTTAAACATCACTTTTTCCACATTATGCCATGCCTTTAATACTCATAATGTATACACTTATTACTTGAAAATATTATTCTTTTTTTTTTTGGTCCATGAAAATATTATTCTAAAAATTCATAGAAGAGATAGTGGGAATACCCAAACCAAATAACACTTAGCTAAATGAGCCAATGATCTCGTCATTCTAATAATTAAATAAGAGCCAACATTACAACCGAAAAAAATTCTATCTTAACTATGACTCAAACGTGCCCATAAATCATAATATATACAATTATTACTTTATTTATCTTTCTTTTATACTCTATAAGAATGGACGACTCACCGAATCAATAAAATCAGGCGTCAATAGGCCTAGAAGCCAAAGTCCAACCCATTTTCTAGGCCAATATTCTCAAAATGCAGCCTAAAGTCTGAACCAAATTGGGACACTATCTAGGCCAGCCCAATGTCCAGCCCAAAATTGACCCATTATTTTCTCTCAACAGGCCCAAAGTTCGGCCTATTATCCAAGCCCAATCGGTCCAAACTTGTCCTATTATCAAGGCCCAATGTCCAGCCCAAAAATAGGCCCACAAAGTTTGGCCCAATCAACACAGGCCTAAAGTCTAACCCAAATGGCCCATTTAGGCCTAGTAAATCTGTTGGCATTTCTAACTTTATAGCAAAACCCTAGTCTCTCTGTTAATAACCCTCTCTCTTTCAAAAAAAATCCTCCCTCAAAGAAACTTCACATGCAAGTTCTCAACTTCAATTTATGAAGCTGAGAGCTTGCTTTGCTATGCTTTTCTTTTCTAGACCTTGATTTTTTTTTTGTCTCGATCTAATTTGAGTCTTCTTCTTTCTTTCTTTTTTGCCTTGTTTGGCGTCTTCTTTCGCTTGTTGTTGTTGCTATTCTTCACTCATCTTAGTAAATAAATCTGCTTGTAGTTAAAAATTTTGTGAGAACATCATCACTGATCCGGTTAACAGGTTGCTTGAGATGTGGTTCTATGACTTCTTTGAGATTTGGCAGAAGTTCTCCTCTCCTAATTTAGGTGTATATTTAAAATTTGGGAGCTTTTATCGCTCCATCTAATTCTAATATGGGAGTTTCTTAGAGGCGCTCGATCCGTGGTGCTTCGACATGTTGGTATTGCTGTTTCCATATGGAGAAATTATTTAAGACATCAAACCTAGGCATGCACTACAAGCCATAGCTTATGGAAGTAAAGATCTTGGCATGTGCCCATCATGGTTCCGGTAATCGACCGCGGAATGTCTTTTGACGTTGTGATAGATAAACTCTTTTAAAATGAAAGTGTGCTTATAGTTGTAAGTTGTACTCTTCTGTTTCCTCAGTTTTATTTTGTTTCGTAACTCTTTTGAGATTTATTTTTCTTGGAAATTTTCTATACTCTTTTCATATTTGATTATGACAAATAAATGAAATTTTCCTTTTGAAAAAAAAAATATGTCATGTACTTGACAGGCTTCAAGCCTAGTCAACTTCAACTGAATATTTGAAGCCTATTGGCGTCAACGAAACGTTATTTCAATTTAAGCCTGACACAGGTTCATTCTTGGGGAAGCAACCACTCCGTCCAATCCAACCCAATAACCCACTTGCCCCTATCATTGTCAATTACTATTTCCTTTTTATTTTAGCCAATTTGCTATTGGAACTAGTATTCCGGACTTGAGGAGTTGCACTTCTATAGGATTCAGATGCATAAAGAACAACTTACAGACCTAAAAAGGCATGCTCCTGCTCAAACCCGGCTCTTTGCTATCCAGTTGGACACTTCTAACGCTATTCCGCATGCTATGAAATGTCTATCGGTTCCTCTCGTCACCCCGAGATATAGACATTATATGATCAAAACTAATAATTACATATATATGACGGCCCAAATGCTAAGCTCACAAGAATGCTTAACACGCACCCTAGCTGAACTTCGTTGAAGCAAGGCCATTTGCTATAGACATTATAAAACACAAACACTAGAAAAAAGCATGGTCACCCAACGAAAGCACTCTCTGAGGTGTTGGTCCCAATTATCTAAGGACACTAGTGCCTATTATGCTGGCCAGAGCAAGCGCCTTTGCCCTCATATCTATTGCCATCAACTCTTTTGTCCATACGTCATTGATATTGCCTCACATTCTACGCATGTTTCAGGGTTAACCAATTGTTTCTTTTGAGAAATGCTAGCCTAGGCATCGATAATTCAGATGTTGGGCTACATGGAGGTGCAGAAATGTTCTCGGGTCTAAATCCATACCCACACAAGCCAACGCAACATATGTGCACCATCTATGATCTCCGTGGCATCAAGTTCCTCCCATGAATCACCATCTACATGGTGCAGCTTCAGTTTCAATAGGCCCAAACAACAGCATGCCATGTAGTCACACTCCCTGGGCACCCTCTGCAAATCAACTTCGGTTCATTTCCTGTTGGGAGGCTTATATGCCGGGTCAAACCCAAGAAGCTGGGCTCTAAAAGTCACACTATCTATCAAGCATTAGGGCAGAAGTTAAAGCTAAGTAAGCACCATTTTAGAGCAGTAAAAGCAGTACACTAATAACAATATTGTTGAGGCCTAATCATAAAAATTGAGGTGACAAACGAAGGGAAATACTGTTAATGTCGCTCAAGACAGCTCTTTGGTAGTAACTCTCAACTAATTGTATTACAAATTCTCTTCCTCTGTCTCCTCGAAAGTATGCATATGTTTAGCAACAAATCAATTCTGCCATCTTGTTTACGCCGCTTGACATGCAAGGAGCAATTAATCCCAATCTCTAACTACAGATCCATCTTCGGAGAAGAGCGACAAGTGCACCTAACATTCAACACTTCAAACAACAAATGCATTCAATGTTCTTCACCCCTGCCCTAAATACAGTATGCTAATTAAATGTAGAACAAGGTACACGCACAAGGTTCCTCCATAATATTAATATACAAGGGTCATTCTAGTCGACGCATGATAAGGAGAGATGAGGAGTAAGGTGCTTGGACCACCTGCGTTGGGACATCGCTAATTATTCTATCCACGAGGAAACATGTCGAGATTTATCCAGCAATCCATCCACCATGTAGAAGATGCTATTTTTGGACACTTGTGCTTGGAAAATGTGTTCACATTCATAATTTTAAGGGAAAATTGTCCAAAAAATCTTAAATTCATTGTACTTTTACCAATTCAGTCTTAAATATTTTAATTTTACTAATTGAATCATAAATATTTTCATATATTACCAATTGAGTCTATCCAACCAATTTGGGGTGAAACTCGCTAATGTGAACACTAACCATCCTATGTGACATGGTTGGCCCTAACGCGAACAAAATTTATTATTTTTAAATATTTTTTGGATTTTTTTGGAATTTTTCTTTTCCTTTTTTTCCCCTCTTCTTGCTTTGCCGGTTGCCGGTCTCCCAGCCTTCAGCTATTCCTCCGTGGTCAAGACTACAATTGTGCACGATATCATAGTTTTAGCTGGACTGCTGAATCTATGTTTTGTAAGTCGCGGATGCAATGAGAAGTACATGTATCTCCAAAAGCTGAAAAGTATAATAAGAGACTTGTCACAAAGGACCAAGAGTGATTATCTAAACACACACTCGCGGGTAGTCTCACTTTCACCATGGCACGCGACGGGCATTGCGCTTGAACTCATTAACTGCCATAGCTCGATGCAAAATAGATTCGTGTTTGAACAGTTTATACTAGAAATTATAGGATTCGTCTACTCTTCAAAATTCAATGTCATATACCTTTGAGGTGACCAGCTGTCTTTATGTTGCAGATTTTCTGGCATTCGTTCAAAATATCATGTCGCTGCCCTGCCGTGGAATGCAAGGATTGAAAACAAACTTTATTGATGAATCTCGTTTGTGAGATTTAGGGGAAGTGTAACTGGATGAATTTTTTGTAATTGTTGCGACAATCTTGACCCATGATGCGGCAGCCCTCTTTGGCCTGTCTACTCAGATTCCGACATGTAGTGTGAGCCTCATAACATGAGATTGATTGTAGTGGCGGCTCTTTCAGTTTGCTCCTTCCCGACCTATTCAGAGAGGCTGGAAGGAGAGTGAAGTGATGACCAAGGGACTTGGGAGACACTGTGCCGTTGTGTCCCTGGATTCCTGTGCAGTCACTGAACTTGATGCATAAAACCTATATACGTCGGCAGCGCATACAAATAACACAAGAATTTGTTAATCTATGAACAGTAACAGCCAACTCTGCTGTGCAAACTATGCAAGAGACATGGTTTTCAACGTATCGTATGATGTTCAGTACTACATTTCGCATGACGGGAGCCTGGGCATTTCAGAGATGTCGACAGGCCCCTTCCCTTTCTTGGATCGGCTCAGCTCTCCCATGGATGTTCCTGAAAGATTTTTTTTTTTGGTCGGTATTCCTGAAAGATTTTTTTTTTGGTCGGTATTCCTGAAAGATTTGACATGCCTCTTCCCCTTCTTGCATTGGCTCAGCCCTTCCATTTTCAGTGACAATCGACCTTCCCTTTTTTTCCAAGAAAGCAGTTTCGCGAACCTGCAACCACACAGCCTGAAATTGCAATTGGCGGATAAGCCCAGAGGGTAAGAAAAAACAAAAACGTGAATTTACCTTACAAGAACCTCGGCATAGGTCTCTTTAGAATACGGCCTGTCACTTCTTGGGTTTCTCTTAAAAACCGGTTTTTGCAACAAATCTTCACCAACTTTCACTAGATCCAACAAATTCTCCTTGGTGGCTTTGCCTATGGAAGATAGGTCCCCACAAAAAGTATCATCCTGAACACATGAAATTCAAATAGAAAGAGTCAACTATTTGGCTATTGCAATCTAAGAACATAACTTAGTAAATGCTTGAGCCAAAAACCTGAATCTGAAGGTAATAAACTTTGGCGTCAAGAGCTTTGATGAGACAGAGAATGCTCTCATCGAGCGAGTCTCTTATCCCTGTCCCGATCGATAAAAGGAGAAACTGGCCATGCTTTCTCGCTTCAACCAAACTGTGAATCCCTCCTGTCACTTCCCTTATTGTTTCCCCTATTGCAATCCCACTCTTCAAGCAAAGACAATATTAAGTCTCAAAGGAATAAATCTTAAAAGCCAAACGTAATGCAATCACTAGATGTTATAAATGTACCGAATTATTTGCGACAATTCCGCTGAGGTTGAATTTTGTGATATTTCCCAAATGGTCAATTGTCTTGAAATAGTGGGAGGGCATGTAACCCGGTGTCGCCATGGCCCCGATGCATATATCGGAAATGGGGGCATCTAGTCTTGGTGATTTTTTCATCTAACAAACAAGATCCCAACAATCCATGTTAAATGGAAACAAATGATTATCATGATTTGAAAATATTGAAAACATATTTGAAAACAGAAGAATGAATACCTCATGGTTTGAGAATATGACTAGCTGATTCAATATAGTATCGTAATCCATAATCACTACATTGGTCAATGTGTCGTGCAATCTCCTTTCCCCAAGCAATTTACTGACAACATTACGCAGGTATTCTCCATCATATTTTGGACCCCATAAAAATGTATTCACCCTCTCCAAATACGGCAGCTTCCAAAAGTGACTTCTGTGTTGATAAAGTTATAACTCTAATTTAATTAGAATAAAATACCTAAAATGGACATAGTTACCTCTAGAAGTAGTACATCAACCAGGCTATCAGTAATTGTATACAACATAATATCTCAATTGTACATTTCAATTGGAATAATCATGAAAAAAAGAAAAAGACCAACAATTTCATTAATTACCTGGGTGGATGGAAAATTCTAGGAAATTCATTCAGATAAAATTCAATGATTTCTTTCGTGGTGAATAAGGGGCAGCCTGCTTCGTCTGGGCAAGTGAGCATCGCCGTTATCAAACCGCCGGTGCTTGTTCCGCTGATAGTGTGGAAGTAGTGAGCGATTCTTGCCTCTGGGCCATCGAGTTTCTACAAGAGTAGTGATCAAATGTACTCAAATAAAGTCTGAAAAAAGAGATTTTATTCAAGTAGAAAGTCACTCTTGACTTACCTGAAGTTCGGACTCCAAGAAATTGAGAATAACAGCCAGAATTATTCCTCTAATCCCTCCTCTAATCCCTCCTCCATCAATGCTCAGAATGGAGATGAGATTCTGGTCTCCTTCCATTGATCGATTCTTCTTAACTATTCAAGGGTGAGAAAACAACACAGAAGAAAGCAAAAGTAATTGTTCGAACTTAGCAACAAGACAGTGCATCCTGTATATATAACACGAACGGTTGCTCCAACTGAACAGGAAAGCAATTTGAATCTGAAAAATATTAGACCTTTCCAAGCAGGAAATAACATCAAGAAGAAATTAGGATAGTTACCAGCGCACCTGCTGACTAGGCAGTATCTGGCTAAAGTGTAAATGTTGCTTTTGGCGGCAGTGAATAAAGATACAGAGATGCATACACCAAATCGGTAGCCACAATTGTGAATATATAGTTTCCTAATTTGATGTCTTTTACCCATGAAATTTTCCGCTTCCCCAAAGAAAAAAGAAATATATAGCTTCCTAATTGACAACAACTTTCCCATATTTTATACGTGGCAGGTTCAATTGGACATAAATAAGATGAAATTAAAATTTGATTAACTTGGACGTAAACTTTCATGCTTCAGCTATTGCGCTCAACCCCTACACTGACTTCACTGTCGTTCGAGCTCTGACTTAGTTACCTCGTTCACGTGATCAATCTCGACTCAACTAATTAATCACCTCAGAACATATAGTAAAAGTTCAAGCATTGAACATGAATTTGAGGCATTTAAACGGGAGATATATAGAAAATGAATCAAATAATACTTTTTACTTTAATGAATATACATATAATCATGTTCAAATGTTCAAATGTACAAAGATTCCGCAACACAAAAGACCAAACTGTTCCAATATAGATCTAACCGTACATAAAATGTTTCATTAATCACGTTATAAAAGTTCCATGTAACTTGCACTAGCATAATTTCCTAAACTATATGAACACCAACTAAACGAAACTCAACCAATTCATCTCCTATCTTCCTAACGCCTTCAATTTCCAACATTTTTTTTATTATTTCTTATTATACTCTCTCCGTCCTTTTTTTTTGGGGTATAATTAAAGAGTTTCTATCTACAGAAACTGAGAATATACCTATAAAACCCCAATCCTAGAGGTGGGGATCCCCACCTTCCTATGCCCATAGGAGAATGGTGGCCCTAGGGCAACCCCTAGTGGCTCGATGTTTCTTCATTATGCAAATTAAGTGCACACAGATCTTGGCGTGAACACCGGAATATGAGTAACTTCGCCCGAAAATAAATAGATTTATTTTGCTGCACCGGCGACCATCTCCATCGACCACTGGACTACCGCCGTTTGCTGCCGGGCGTAAAAGTGGAGCACAGAACATAAACATGAGAAAAAACGAAATATAATGGAGAACTCCACGAACATAAATTTGCAGATGTCGATACTAGCACTATTGAGTTTCTGCCATTCCTTGGCGAATGCCATTAAACACCTCAAGCACACATTACAAAAACAGAGAAAATCTGGGGTGTCTGTTCTTGGGTTGGGCTGGGACCGGCTGTATTTTCATTTTTCATTTATTTATCTCTTGTAATGCATCGTGCACTACCCAGTCTGCAGACTAATTAAAACTGGTCCAGTTTGCGCCTGCCACCTGAACTAAGCTTGAAATTCTAACACAACCTAAGTTAAATTCAAACACAACATAAACAAAAAAAAAAAAAAAAGCAGCCCTAATCTCCAAACTACCAATAGACTTGCAAAGTGCGCAGATCAGAGCTTACCAATTCCAATGAGCAAAGCAAGGAACCAATTCACCGTCCACTCGATAGATGAAATACAACTTCCCTCTTTTTGCCTGCGATCAACCCGCACAGCCTCAAACTCAAACTCATACTCATATTCCAGATCCACAACACCACAATCGGCCTCACCGAAACATAAGGAAAGATAAACCAAAATAAGAAATTTACCTGGTGTTCGTGTGCAACGAACGGGGACTTCCTACAACAGCAACGAGCGAGGTAGACAATCGCAGGGACTGAGCGTCGAGCGCGAGAGAGGGACGTGAGTGCTTGAGGCCGAGCGGTGAGCGATGAGCGGTGAGAGGCAAGGGAGGAAAAATTGAGCAGCAATATATAAGCCCTAAGCCACGTTTGGTTGTTCGAATTTAAATTGGGATAGAATATGATAAGGTGGGATTTGAAATTCTCCAAATATCCTCTGGATAGAAGAAAATCCCATCATATATGCTTAGTATAATTTATGATAGGATTGAAAATCTTTGAAAATGTTGTACAAAAGATTTATATAATTTAGAAAGTTTTTCATTTTTCCACTGCAAACATTTCAGCAAATGTTGTTAGGGAAGAGCATGAAAACCGTTTCCTCCAATGATGAGGACGGACAAATCAAGCAAATTGGACTTGACCCAAATCGGTTGCGATTGGCTTTTTCCTTGAAGTCCGAATTGTAGCTTTTTGAAAATCTGAGAACTGAATCGAGGAGGTTCTGTGTTTGTGTGCGTGGGTGTGAAAGATAGATGCCGAAGAGAATGACAAGCATGCACTTGAGTGAAGACGCCGCTCTTGATTGTACCGACCCTGATCTCTTTCTTTACTATTGCAAGCACTACGGCTCTCATATTCTAATCACCAATTCTCTCTGTCTTCTGTGCTTGATTCGCTATTCCCTCTTTAAATCTCTCGGGAAACTGAATTCCATTCGTTTGAAAAATATGGTACAAACGGTAATGACTAAATAGACCTGGTGATAAGCGATAATAGATCGTTGAATGTCATGGGGTCAAAGCCTAGGAGAGAACTGACAGTGAAGATGGAGAGGTTGTAAGGGGTAATGGGCTCGGGGGGGCGTCCTAGAAAAGGGAAGAAGAGTGAGTGAGATAGAGACAATGCCGGTGGAGGGTTGCATGTGATGTTGACGGAACCGTGCTTGTTAAGTTATTTTCAATTTTTCTTATCCTCTCTACCCTGGATTTTTTATCTGATATTTCATCTAGATTTATCTACGTTTATCTGGTCTAGATGATGTAACCAAACATTGGAAAGGATAATTTGTTATCCTATCTTGACGTAAATCCATATTACTAGACAGCCTAAGGATATCGAGAGCTCTTTTTCCTCTTTGTTGATTGTGTATATTCTCTTTTTTAAAGAAGAAGAAGAAGCAAATACCACACAAATACCCCCAAGCACTTTTTTGTACCACCCGGAACCCTATCATAAATACTCTCAACTTTTTTTGTCAAAAAAAAAAATCCAAACTTTACTCTCTATTTCAATTCTATCCGGAATATATTTGTCACGATGGTATATAAGTTCAACGGTTTGGATTATTTATGTAAATAAAGTTCAAGATATTTATCACACGGTGGGCATAGTTGTATAATAGAAGTCTTAAAACTTCTTGTTAAATTGCAACTGAGTCACGAGTTTTAAAAAAAAAAAAAAAATAGCCTTTTTTAGTTTGTCTTTTTTTGGGGAAAAACTATTGGATATTTTTAACTAATTTAATTAAGATTTTTTGCAAAAATTAAGATTCAGATCAAAACGACATGATCTTAATGCTTTAGTTAAGTTTAATGCCACATAAGTTGCCGCATAGGAGAAAGAATAAAATATAAAAAGCCACATTAGCATTTTGCGGTTAGTTAAATTGGATGAATTTAACGGAAGGATCTAATCATATTAATTTGATAAGTTTACTTTTTTAATTTTTTAAACTTAATTATACTTTTATGATACTGCACTTATTTCAAAAAATTCTTCTCTAATCTCATTTTATTGAGGAGTTTTTATAGGTAATGACCCAAATCAAATGACGCAGATTTTGCTTCACTGGTCCCAGGCACGCCACTGTGGTGTTAAGGAAAGTATTTATGTAACGATAATACCTTGTCATTGTTGCAAACCATTTTTCTACGACAATTGGGGAAAACACGATAATAGGTTTATGAGTATTGGTTAAAAGGTGAGTCAATCGATCAATGAATTAACTCGTGACCTCTCTCAAGCTTATACCTAGCAGTGCGTTGGATTTTCGTTTTTAAAGTTTTTAACATTCTAAGTATTTCTAAGTGAGATAGGAATCGACACTAATCTATTAGGGCCGGTTAGAAATCAAGTGAGGTTAAGTGGATCCTTCACTTCCTGCATAGCCAACTATTTTAAGTTCAGGAACTTGCTTATATTAATGTCTATTAATGCCCTTTGAATACCACTAACTGGTTGGTCATTTATCTAAGTAGTCATGCCATCTTGATTACTGATTAATCCTAAAGGTATTAAAACCATTTCCAAGTTTGACATACAAATGTTTTTTAGGGTTTCTTTTAGTTAATATCTAGATTAATCCTAAAAAAGTTTAGAAAAAGAAATTAACAATCAATATATTGAAAGACGATGTGGAAATGTAAACACTCAAGTTATTGAAAGCGGCTATTTAAATGCAAAAAAAAAAAAAAAACTCAATGCAATGTTAGGAAAAGAATATTACATGACCTTATTGTGAAGTCTCGAGACATGAACCTAACAAATGATTCCAATTCTAATCATTTTCATAAAAGGTGATGCTAGAATAAACTACCCTAACCGTTTATTTAAATGTGAAGCTAAATATAAATTGTTTTCATTAACTATAGCATAAGCTAATTAGAACCTAAGTTTCCTAATTAACTGGACTAAAGCCATTACAAGATTATTAAGACCGGCGTGGATATCGGTCGACTACCACCATTTGGCTCCAATTGACCACCTCCTCCATGGATGCCGCCATCGATCGCCACTCACTATGTCGGTCCACATTCAAATCATGCAATCCATTCAAGCAACACTCTCAGCAAAGTTCATCAAATCAATAATGGAATGGCATCAAGATTGGTGGCCTTTGATTTCATGCATCTTGATCGTCCTCCATCAGTCAAAGTTCAAGAATAATATCGAATATTTTCACATAATCTAATAAATAGATTAAACATATATAAAAGATTTATGGACTATATTAAACAAATTACAAGTTCGATGACAACATTACATATTAAATAAAAGTTTAAAAATCACATTGAATAAATTAAAAGTTTAATAATTACCTTACACGTTATATTAAAATTCAAAAATTATATTTACGTAGCACCCAATTTGTTCACGAGAGATTTGACTAACAATCCAATGACCCTCGCGCAGATCGCGCCCGTGCCCGTATGCGAGCCCCCATCCCCCCCCCCCCCCCCCCCCCCCCCCCGGCGCAAATCATGCAGTCAAAACTGTGCGGTCCTTCCTATTGTTTGGTTGATGAGATATCAGAGGTGGAGATCACGGATAGTCTGGTTGATGAGATATCATTCTGCAAGTGCTAAATTCCGAGCAATTTCCCCCCTTGAACTCTAGCTCCCGAACATGCTTTCAAGAGAATATAGACAAGCCTTCCCAAGCCTGGAGGTGACGAGTTTGGAAAGTTTTATAGCTTGCCAGCTTTGAACGATCCCCGAGTAGGTATATGCATCAGTTTCATTGATGGATGTGCATTTACTCTGTTCTCATCAAAGATGTTTTTGAAACAACAAAAACAAAGTTCTTGCAAACATGCCGCAAACTAAAAGTAGAAGTGCAGAAATCGTTTTTGAAGGAAAATTTTCTTTTGCCAGTTTTTGTCAGCTTATTTGTTCGCCAAAGACTACATTACTAATCAAATTTAATTCTCTGGCAAAAAGGAAAATTATGGATTCCTCAAAACACATTTGCTTGAATGCAAACTAAGATTATATTGCCCTATTGATTTCTGTATTCATCTGATTCTTGCCTGGGGTCTAATAAAGTCGTTACCATCATTTCTGAACAATGCTATAAGAATACTCTTGGAATCTGCTACCTGTAATTGCGACAACTTCCTAGTCACCAAGGATGATGTTGAAATTCCCTTCAAGCCTGCCCGTGTCCTGTTGCAGGTTAAAAATTAATTATATGATGACAGTAGCTTGCTTTTTGGGTTGCACCTTACACATTTTAAGCCTTCTGAGTTGTTGAACATGATTTTACAGGAGTACCAGCGGTGGTTGACCTTGCTTGCATGCGGAATGCCATGAAGGATCTTGGCGGTGATCCTGAAAAGATCAATCCGTTGGTTGGTGACTTATGAACAAGTTGATTTGTGAATTTTTTGTTATTGCCAAATTCCAACTACTATTTCCTCTACTGGGTGATCCCTAGATGTACCATTTTGTCACGTCCACCAAAACCTGAGAAAACAAGAGTTCAACCTATTTGCACAAGAATGCTCACTTTTGCTGAGTCATGGCCTTAGTTATCTTTTGTTGCTACTCTGAAGTCAAAGATTCGTTTTCACATTGAACGAAAGCTTATAGGAGTTTGCAGTTGCACTGTTTCTCCTAAGGGTGAACGACAACCTGCAATTCACATGGAATCAAGATCTCTAGAAAACTAATGGCATCCCAACATGTGTAGTCACACTTGAATTTTTTTTTTTTAATAAATTCTGTAGTTTTTTTTGGGGGGGGGGGGGGGGGGGGGGGGCGTGTTTCTTTGAGGATTTGCTAACTGGACTGATAACTTACGATATCTCATGCCTGCAGGTTCCGGTGGACCTAGTTTTCAATCATTCTCTTCAGGTTGATGTAGCCAGAAATGAGAATGCTTTGTAGGCTAATATGGAATTGGAGTAAAGAGAGATTTTCTTTCCTCATGTGGGGATCCACTGCTTTCCATAACATGTTTGTCGTGCCACCTGGTTCTGGGATAGTCCTCACCAGGTGATGATGTTTCAGCAGCCCACGGATAAAACTTAATTTGAATCAATTCTCCTTATGTGGAGGTATTTCTTATGTGTGTTGCTTTAAGTTTGTTCAGCTTTTTAGATTTTTTGTCTTCTGGAAGCCAGTTGATTGCCTTCAATTGCAAATTCTATATGGCTGATTTTGGTCTGATTATATATATATTAGCTAACATTGTTATCTGAAATTTGATTTTAACCATCATAAACCAATTGGGGCATCATAATGTTGATTCATGTGACTTTTGCATATTTGTTTCCCACTTTAAATTATTTCAGGGATTTGCTGTCCCCAAGGAGGCACAAGATAGAATGGTACCATTCTCATTCCATGGAATACCTGAAGAGCTTAAGCATGGTGGTGTCGTTATTGTAGCAATTACCAGTTGCACAAGCACGTCAAACCCTAGTGTCATGCTTGTTGCCGGGCTTGTTGCAAAGAATGCTTGTGAACTTGGTTTGTAGGTTGGTTTTCAATTCTCAAATGTTTTGACCCCTTTGCACATTTCTGGTGGCCTAACTCTAAGCATTTCAAATTGAGATTTGGCACAAAAACATAGTTACAGAAGAGACTAACAACAAGAATGAGCATGTCTTAGGTTAAACCATGGATTAAAACAAGTCTTGCACCTGGATCTGGAGTTGTCACAAAGTACCTGCTCAAGAAGTGTGCTAGTTGTATCTTCTTATAAAGCAATAGCTGTTTGAGCGTATTACTTATTGTTCCAACATATGCTTCTGCAGCGGCTTGCAAAAGTAGCTGAACCAGCAGGGCTTTCATTTATTTGGTTATGGTTGCACTACATGCATTGGAAATTCAGGAGAACTCAATGAATCAGTTCCCCTGCAATTGCAGACAATGGTACATCTCGCTTGTTTCTTTTTATATACTACTTAGGCGGTCAATGTGTGAAAAAAATGCGCATTAAAAAGTCACAGTAACCTCTTGCCTTGAAACTGGCCTATCTTTGTCTGAAGTATGTAAGTTATCTAAATCTACAGGCATTAGCATGTGACTAAAAACAAAATCATCCAGAGAGTCAGAGTTAGCCTAATGAGGAGGATAAAGAAAACTCTAGCGAGGCTTCTTGAGTCATTCCAAGTACCCTGAAGATTTAGTTCCAGCAGGCAAGAATTGTATCCACGAAGTTGTGCCATCATGCCACAAGCCCTTTTAGCACCTCTAGCTTCAGCTTTATGGCCTGTTGAAATTCTCTCTTGGCTGAAATAGATAAGATAAACAAGTAATGTTGCTTGATGGGCAAGAGTTTCATCTGATAATTCCTGCTTTTTATGGAAAGAGGTGCTAATGGAAATGCAATCTGTATCCATCTTGCTAGGTAATATATAGGCGACAAGCACCAAACAAGACTTGAAAATGTCCCCAAGGTTCATCTTGTTTTTTATATGTGTTGAGCTTTGATGACTTCCTTGCTTTGCATCAAGATAAATCATACAGTTCTGCTCGCTTATGCTTCTCAACCAATTCTTTCATTCTCTTTCCTGAGTTCCTAGCGACTAAACTGAAATTGCGTGTGGTTATTCTGATGTTCTTTCCATTGCCCCATCTATTTGTCAATCTTTATAATTTTGGTTCACCTGCTGATGATTCTGTTTGCTTATTTATCTGTAGTGGATCATTTTCATGATATTTCGGGTTCAGCCAAAGTTAGCTTTTGGTTTATTTTGCGGATATAATTGCTGGAGCTGTGCTTTCTGCAAATCGAAATTTTGAAGGCCGTGTTCACCCATTGATGAGAGCTAACTATCTGACTTCACCTCCATTGGTAGTTGCATATGCACTTGCAGGCACAGTACGCATGCAGATGTCTCTGGTGGAATTTTACCCGATGTCATTATATCTTGTTGGATACCTCCATTTGAGCCTTCATTAAAACATTTGCATACCAATATGACCGCATGAAAGCCCTAATATGTGGTTTTTACTTAAATTTAGTCGCATTATTATTTACTTTGAAACTGATAATTTCAGAATTGCGTACTTTGTTATCAGCAGTTATCATGACTCAAATAGCTTCTGGGGACTCGCTGACTCCTTTTTTCAATTAGGTTGACATTGATTTTGGTAAGGAACCTATTGGAACATCACAGGATGGGAAAAAAATATATTTGAAGGATAATTGGCGAAGCAATGAGGAAATTGCAGAGGTAGATGCCTATTGAGTTCACGGGGTTGATTCTTTGGTGCTCTCCATCCCTTACAGTTGGACCAATGCACATGCATTTTACTCTGATGTAGGTTGTTCAAGCTAGTGTGTTGCCGGACATGTTTAAGAGCACTTATGACGCTATTACAAGGGGAAATCCTATGTGGAATCAGCTCGCTGTACCTTCCTCTACCCTTTATTCATGGGATACAAGCTCGATTTACATTCATGAACCTCCTTATTTTAAGAACATGACCATGGGTCCTCCCGGTCCTCATGGAGTGAAGGATGCCTATTGCCTATTGAACTTTGGAGATAGCATAACTGTTGATCATATCTTTCTAGCTGGAAGTATCCACAAGGACAGCCCTGTGGCTACGTACCTCTTGGAACGCGGAGTGGACCCAAAAGATTTTAATTCTTATATCGCTGCATTTGTGTCAGAGGAAAAAAGTCCATACAGGGAGACCTCCGCAGCGTAAGGAGGGTGGTCGACATCTCCCTCGGCTTGCTCCTTTCGCTGTTCTCGCTCCGTCCTTTTCTCCATGGACCTCCCGGCTTCCCTCACCTACGTTCCCGAAGCCGACCACACCGTACATCTAGTTGTCAACACGAGAACGACTCCCTTCGAGCATTCTTTCTGTATCAACCATCTTTCATCTCGTCTTTCGTCGCTCTTGTCTGACTATCTCTCAACGCGGCCGCCCGTTGCTGTTCACCGCTTCAAGCCACGCTGGTCTTGCCCCTGTCCCGCTTTGTTTTTCCGAGCAAGAGTAGTCGGAGGGCTGTACACTTGCTCGACCTTCCTTCTCTGGCTTTTACACCTCCCACCGACTGCCGAGGAGCTTATAGCCAAGAACTCTTCTTTAGCAAGGTAAGGCTCAACCCACCATAACACCCTATTTCGAGAGAATGATTGAGGTGCTGTGCGTTCCTTCTCCCTTTCTCTCCTTGGTGCAAACATACTATATCAAGTCTTTGCTAGCCTAGTTGTGAAATCTCCATTTGAAACGATTACTGTGGATATCTTTAAGACCGGTGCCTATAACCTTTTCTGGAAATGCCTATAAGAACCCAGTACAAGTTTGCTTCGTTTTGTCTAAACCGAAAGCACATTGGTCTAGATTAAGTCATTTTAAATGAATTTCAAAGTCCTTTCAACTAACCCATGTGCTTTTTCAGAATCAATGTTTTCTTTGTCTTTTGTTCCATGTGTGCGTGGTTATGAACCGCCATCCTCGGTGTGGTGTCGGCCTTGATTCTGTAAAATTTATTATGGTTGACCAAATCAAAGGAAAGGAAAGACAAAAAAAAAAAAAAGGAAAGTGGGCCTCTTATTAAAATGAAATGTGCAGCAACGGGAGCGCTCGAGAGAAAGAGAGAGAGAAAGAAAGAAGAAGAAAGAAGGGGAGGCGGCGAACACCTCGCCAAGTCAATTCAACTATGTAATGCAATGTTTGGTAAGTATTCGCACCCCCTCATTCTTTCAATCAGGTTAGTTTTCCAAGATTAAGGCTTAAATTCGAAATTATGTCAGATTTGAGTCACGTCTAACTTTTGAGTTGTTGAGTTGTGTAATTTCTTGAAATGATAGTTTAAAATATTCTGGAGCTATAGGATTCTACAAAACTTGATTTGAGTTTATGATTTATCCAAAACGAGTTTTCATAATTTCCTGTTCGTGATGAGAAGTGTGCATCCAGCTTTGGGGCCATGTTTCGTTGCTTTTCAGCTGGATTTTAGGTCGGTCAATTAGGGATTCTTGTAACACGTTGAAAGGGCTTTTGATTATTTGTAAGTACATTTGAAATGGGGTTCAATGGAGAGAAATATGGTGTGATCAAGTTTCATGCTCAAGCTCCGCATTGCTAACATCTTTAAATAATTGCTTTGGAATGAACGATTTGTGGACATGTTTGAGTCATAGTTGAGGAAGAGTTTCATTTGATTTTAATCGCTTTGGACAAACAATTTGTGAGCATGTTCAAGTCATAGTTGAGGTAGAAATTTAATTGGTTGTAACATCAATTCTTCTTTAATTGTTAGGATTACGAGATCGTCAGCTTGTTTATCTACGATTTGTTTGGTTTGGGTATTCCCAAGTGAGTGGTGCTATCTCTTCTATGAATTTTAAAACTCATTTTTACAAGTAATAATTGTATATATTATAAGTATTAAAGGCATGGCACAATGTTGAAAAAGTGATGTTAAAGCATACGCATTTACTACCTTGTTGTTTTTGAAATGGCATGGTAAAGCATTTCTGGAAATGGCTTACGAGTTGATTATCGTGAAACAAAATGAGGAAATTCTTTATGAAAAGAATGCTTTTGCTAATGGTTATATATCTTGGTTTATGAGGAATTGAAAACGGAATTATTTGAAATGGTTTGAAATGATCACTTGTGAACGTCTTAATTAATTGTTTTGTGAAGGAATTGACCAAAAGCTATGGATATGAATTTGTGAAATATTTTATAAAGTGCATTCTATTTAATAAATTGAGTTGTGAAAATTGATTTAATTCGGTTTGTAAAAACGGTTTATGAGGTGAATTACGGTCTTGATCGTGGGATTATTGGAGAATGAAGTTTATGTTCAATATTACTGTGAACCCATTTATGTTTATGAATATCGGGTTTAGAATATCTTTCTAGGCAGAGCCATGGCTTGATCACTTTGTCATAAGATATTGTATTGTGATTATGGTTGCAAAAGATTGGTCGATAGATGGACTATTGATGTGTGTTTTGATATGAGTTGATCAATGGACTTGACCATTGATGTTTATGATGATTTATATAAATATTTTCTGAATTATATAAAGCCTATTGAAATAAAACTTGTACATAATTTGATATGTATATTAAAGAGTTGGATTATGAGTTTTTGGTAGTGCCATATACTTATTTATATGCATATTGGGTGCTTGATCTATTGAGAAGATATATGTATTACTCACTTAGCTATGATTTTTTACCCCTCTCTTTTCAAGTTCTCAATTAGTGGCCGATAGAGTAAGAACATTATCATGGGAATTATTAGGAATTGGATATTTAAGGTATAGTTTGAGACTTCATCCTTTAGAGAAAGAACACCCGTGTCACCCCATCATCCTTATAGGTTTCGGGGTGCGATAGATTATATATCATGAGTATTAATATACGAATAAGCCTACACTGGTTTGTCTTTCACATTTTATTTTACATGCCTATCTCCTTCGGTTGTGACTTAGCGATGGGTGTGAATGGTGACCAACAACGGCTTCCAATGATGGCCGATGGTGGCGATTGTTAGTGATATTCATTGAAGCTTGTGTAGGTTGTGGTGTTGATTTTTGCCTGCATTCAGTTGAGTAGTTCAATTTCATCGTTCGGGGAATGTTTAGACGAATATTGGTCGATGTGGGAACGATGGGGGTTTGTGAACAAGAAAGGGGGCATGAGAGAAAGTGAAAGAAAAGAGCATTAGGGCTCTAGTAATAGGATTAATAAGTTGTTGGACTTAAGTTTTGTAGACATGGGCTAGATTTGACTTTTAAGTGATCTTGGGCTTCAGTGTAGTGAATGCAAAGAGGAACCCTTGCCCTGTAGAGACCAAAGCATAGCTTGCGGAGACATAGAGACCGAAACCTAGCTTAGCTCCATCTTGGCTGCATTTGCAAAGTGAGTGCCTTTTCTCTCTTGTATATTGTTTTCTCACCTTTGGTCGAGAAATTTTTTCTGATCTATTAATGGATGGTCTCATCTTCCAGAAACCATGAGCAGAAGACGCAGTGATGGAGGGCCATTGGCTTTCATTGCCATTTTAAGCATCGACGGAGGTGGAATTAGGGGAATAATTGCCGCAGTCATTCTCGATTACTTAGAGTCTAAACTTAAGGTATTTCAAAAATGACCTTCTTCTCAATTTTTCATGGGCATTCATGTTTCAGATTTATGAACGTTAAAATTTGATAACAATGATAATATGTTTAGGTGGAGTTATAAATTGAATGTCCTTTTTTTTAATTCATTTAAATTTAGACACATAAAAATATATAGACAAGCGAGTGTGACCCAACATATTAATAAGTAAGCTACGGGACAAATTCATTTTATAAAAAAAAATCTAACTGACAAGGTCAATCTAGTCATTTTAATTAGTAAGATATGAGACATTTTTGTTTTATAAAGAAATCCATATGGCAAGGTCAATCTAGTAGAATTAGGACAAAAGAGATGGGCAAGTAAAATATAGCATGCATACCTTTTTGCTAGTGTTTTCCCTAATTTTTATTTTGAAATCTTAGATCGACCACTCATCAATCAATTTCCCAACATTACATTCGATATCAAAATGAAGCTTACCAAGATTACATTAGGTAGTATTTGGATGTTGAAGATGGTGGAGACGATAAAGATGTAAGAATCGCTAACTACTTCCACACAATTGTTGGAACAAGCATTAGAGGTCTAATTATTGTGATGCTAACTTGCCTGAACAAAGAAGGCGGCCCTCTATTTACAGCGAAAGAGATTCTGGATTTTTATTTGGAACAAAACTCTAAGATTTTCCCTCAACCCAGGTGATTAATAGAAATTATCAAATATGATTCTTTTCTCATGAGTATCCTATGTGAAATGCACAGTAGAGATATTGCATTAATTCAGGTATATATATATTTATAGCTTAGGTGATGTAGTTCGTCTATTATAAATGAAATTAGTATAAAAGAATAATTATGTCAATTTTAAGAACTTTATTATATAATTACTAACAAATTTAAAAAGCTTTTTACAATTGATAATTCCTTTTAATCAACACAGAGTACGCATTTGGGGGCTACATGATTTAATGGAGGCCATTAGGTGTCTTCGAGGTCCAAAATATGATGAAAAACATCTACACAATCTCACGAAAAAATTACTAGGGAAAAAAAGAATGCATGATACATTGACCAACATTGTGGTCATGACTTAATGACATTAAATCGTCTAAAGGAGTCACATTCTCAGGTCATTAGATATTATTTTTATCAATATCTGCAAATCATGACAATCAATTATTTCTGCCTACTTTGAATTGTTGAAACCTTCCTCGTAGTTAAAGAAATCAGCGAGGCAAGATGCCCTCCTTTCTGACATATGCATCTCGATTTCAGCGACGCTAATTTATCTACCCTCCCATGATTTCCAAACAACCCACACTTCAATCACGAAATTTAATCTCGTAGATGGCGGTGTCATGGCGAATAATCCAGTGTGACTTTAACATCAAGTGATTTTCTTTCTTGGATTTAATAGGTTACTTTTGGCTATTAAGTTTTATTCTTTTATATGAATATTGTGTCATTGCTGAAGAAAGAATACTTTGGCTCTAGATTTATTCCTTGAGACTATGTATTGTGTTATTACTTGAAGATTTTGCCTGCAATAATAGAAACACTTCACGGGAGGGACTACCAATGAGGCTAAAGCGACAACACATTGCGAGTTTCTCATATTATCCATCGGAACGGAGACCAAATTTCAAAAAAGCTACAGCCCGCGGGAAAGCGCAAACTAGGGCTTATTAAAGTGGCTTTACATAAGAGAGGATTTTCCGCTTCTGAATATCTTGGACGGAAGAAACAATGCAATGATTGGCGAGATTCTTCCCATGCACATCAAGAATCTTAATGCCCACCGTCGTTAACCTTCGGATTCAGGATGACACTTTGAATGGCGATAAATCTTCCTTGGACTTAGCCACCGAGAAGAATTTGGGGGATTTGGTGGAAGCTGGTAAAGCTTTGTTGCGAAGATAAGTTTCTGTAAAAAAGGACCTATCAACGACCTATTTTGGATTTACCAATGCTCAGGCTCTCAGAAGGTATATTCACTTATTTATTTTTTCATTATTTATATTTTGACTCTTTCGCTTATCCATTAATTGCAATTACGCTCATGTGCTGTAGGTTTGCTCAATTCCTTCATGAGGGAAAGAAACGTCAACCGACACGAAATTTGAAAGTTTGTGAAGAATTGCTGCCAAACCTAATTTCTAGTAGAAACATAGAAATTGAACCGGGTTTTAGAACAGGATTTTCCCTCATGAAGGAATTTAGCAAACCTATAGCCACATGAGCGTAATTGCAATTAATGGATAAACGAAAGAGTCAAAATATAAACAAGGAAAAAACAAATAAGTGAATATACCTTTTGAAAGCCTGAGCATTGGTAAATCCAAAATAGGTCATTGATATGTCATTTTCTACAAAAACTTGTCTTCGCAACAAAGCTTTACCAGTTTCCACCAAATCCTCCAAATTCTTCTCGATGGCTAAGTCCAAGGAAGATTTATCGTCATCCAAAGTGTCACCCTAAATCCAAAGGTAACGACAGTGGGCATTAAGATTCTTGATGTGCATGGAAAGAATCTCGCCCATCATTGCATTGTTTCCTCCGTCCAAGATATTCAAAAGCGGAAAATTCCCTCTTCTGTAGAGCCACTTTAATAAGCCCTAGTTCGCGCTTTCCCGCGCGCTATAGCCTTTTTGAAATTTGGTTCCCGTTCTGATGGATAATATGAGAAACTCGCAAAGTGTTGCCGCTTTAACCTCATTGGTAGTCACTCCAGTGACTTCCTTCAGTGTTTACATTATTGCAGGCAAAATCTTCAAGCAATGACACAATATTTAGTCTCAAGGAATAAATCTAGAGCCAAAACATTCTATCTTCAGCAATGACACAATATTCATATTAAAGAATAAAACTTAATAGCCAAAACTAACTTATTAAATCTAAGAAAGAAAATCACTTGATGTTAAAGTCACACTGGATTATTCGCCATGACACCACCATCTACGAGATTAAATTTCGTGATTAAGGTATGGGCCGTTTGGAAATCATGGAAAAGTAGATAAATCGACGCTACTGAAGTCGAGATACATCTGTCAGAAAGGAGGGCATCTTGCCTTGCTGATTTCTTTAACTACAAGGAAGGTTTCAACAATCCAAGTTAAGCATAAACAATTGATTGTCATGATTTGCAGATATTAAAAAAAGAATACCTCATGACTTAAGAATGTGACTCTTTTAGGCGACTTAATGTCATACGTCATAATCACAATGTTGGTCAATGTATCATGCAATCTCTTCTTCCCTATTAATTTTCTCATGAGATTGTGTAGATGTTTTCCATCATATTTTGGACCTCGAAGACACCTAATGGCCTCCATTAAATCATGGAACCCCCAAATGCGTACTTTATGTTGATTAAAAGGAAATATCAATTGTAAAAAGCTTTCTAAATTTGTTAGTAATTCTATAATAAAATTCCTAAAATTGACATAATTATTCTATTATACTAATTTTATTTATAATAAATTAACTACATCACCTAAGCTATAAATATATGTACACCTGAATTAACGCAATATCTCTACTGTGCATTTCACATGGGATACGAGAAAAGAATCATATTTGATAATTTCTATTAATCACCTGTATTGAGGGAAAATCTTAGGGCAAATTCCAAATAAAAATCCAGAATCTCTTTCGCTGTAAATAAAGGGACGCCTTCTTTGTTTAGGCAAGTTAGCATCACAGTAATTAGACCTCCAGTGCTTGTTCCAGCAATTGTGTGGAAGTAGTTGGCAATTCTTACACCTTTACCATCTCCATCATCCTCAACATCCATATACTACCTAATGCATTTTGATATCAAATGTAATGTTGGGATATTGATTGATGAGTGGTCGATCCAAGATTTCAAAATAAAAATTAGAGAAAACACTAGCCAAAAGGTAGGCATGCTATATTTTACTTGTCCATCTTTTTTTTCCTAATTCAGAATAGCCAATTTCATAAAGGGGAAAACAGAAATCCAATACCTTTTTGATGAATAGTCTTCAAGAAAGAGGGATCAAGAAAATACAGTAAAATCTCATTTCTACTAGATTGAGATTGCCATATGGATTTCTTTATAAAACAAAAATGTCTCTTATCTTACTAATTAAAATGACTAGATTGACCTTATCAGTTAGATTTTTTTATAAAATGAATTTGTCCCATAACTTACTTATTAATATGTTAGGTCACACTCGCTTACCTATATATTTTTATGTATCTAAATTTAAATGAATAAATAAAAGGATATTCAATTGTTTGTTCAATTTATAACCCCATCTAAACATATCATCATTGTTATCAAATCTTAACATTCATAAATCTGAAACATGAATATCCATGAAAAATTGAGAAGGTCATTTTTGAAATACCTTAAGTTCAGACTCCAAGTAATCGAGAATGACTGCAGCAATTATTCCCCTAATTCCACCTCTGTCGATGCTTAAAATGGCAATGAAAGCCAAGGGCCCTCCATCACTGCGTCTTTGACTGCTCATGGTTTCTGGAAGATGAGACCATCCATTGATAGATCAGAAAAAAAAATTCGACCAAAGGTGAGAAAAAAAATACATGAGAGGAAAGGCACTCACTTTGCAAATGCAGCCAAGATGGAGCTCAAGCTAGGTTTCAGTCTCTGTGTCTCTACAATAGGTCTCCGTGTCTCCGCAAGCTAGGCTTTGGTCTCCACAGGGCAAGAGTTCCCTCTTTGCATTCACTACAAGATCACTTAAAATCAAATCTAGCCCATGTCTACAAAACTTAAATCCAACAGCTTATTAATCCTATTACTAGAGCCCCTAATACTCTTTCTTCTTTCACTCTCTCATGCCCCCTTTCTTGTTCACAAACCCCCATTGTTCCCACATTGACCAATATTCGTCTAGACATTCCCAGGACGATGAAATTGAACTACTCAACTGAACGCAGGCAAAAATCAACACCACAACCTACACAAGCTTCAACGAATATCACTAACAATCACCACCATCGGCCATCATTGGAAGCCATTGCTGGTCACCATTCACACGCGTCGCTAAGTCACAACCAAAGGAGATAGGCATGTAGAATAAAATGTGAAAGACAAACCGGTGTAGGCTTATGACTACAAGGGTGACAAAACAACGCACAAGAAAGCAAGAGTAATTGTTCCAACTCAGCAATAAGACAGTGTGTCCTGTATACTAACATGAAAGGTTGCTCCAAGTGAACAGGAAAGTAAATATTTGAATCTGAAAAATATTTAGAGACCTTGCCAAGCAGGAAATAACAGCAAGAAATTAGGATAGTTACCAATGCACCTTCTGCCTAGGCAATATCTGGCTAAAGTGTAAATGTTGCTTTTGGTGGCAGTGAATAAAGATACTAAGATGTAAATTCATAGCCACAACTGTGAATATATAGTTTCCTAATTTGATGTCTTTTACCCATGAAATTTTCCGCTTCCCCAAAGAAAAAGGAAATATATAGCTTCCTAATTGACAAGAACTTTCCCATATTTTATACATGGCAGGTTAGATTGGACATAAATAAGATGAAAATAAAATTTGATTAAGTTGGACGTAAACTTCCATGCTTCAGCTATTGCGCTCAATCCCTACATTGACCTCACTATTGTTCAAGCTCTTAGTTACCTCCTTCACATGATCAATCTTGACTCAACCAATTAATCACCTTAGAACATATAGTAAAAGTTGAAGCATCAAACATGAACTTGAGGCATTTAAACATGAGATATATAGAAAACGAATCAAATAATGCCTTTTCCCTTCATGAATATACATGTAATCATGTTCAAATGTACAAAGATTCCACAACACAAAAGATCAAACTATTCCAATATAGATCTAACCGTACATTAAATGCCTCATTAATCACATTATAAAAGTTATGTGTAACTTGCACTAACACAATTTCCTAAACTATATGAACACCAACTAAACGAAACTCGACCAATATAACTCCTATCTTCCTAGCGCCTTCATTTTCCTACATTTTTTATTATCTCTCATTATTCTCTCTTGGTCTTTTTTCGGGGTACAATGAACAAGCTTCTATTTACAGAAACTGAGAATAAACCCATAAGCCCCCAATCCTAGAGGTGGGGATCCCCACCTCCCAATTCCCATGCAGGAATGGTGGCCACTAGGGCAAACCCTAGTGGCTCGATGTTTCTTCATTGTGCAGACTAAGTGCACACAAATCTTGGTGTGAACACTAGAATACAAGTAACTTCACCCGAAAATAAACAGATTTATATTGCTCCACAGGCCTCTCCACTGGCGACCATCTGCATTCACCACCACTATCACCGTCCGAGAGTGAAAATGGAGCACGCAGAACATAGACATGAGAAAAACGATAATAGAGGACTCCATGAACATAAATTTCCAGACGTCAATACTCGCACTATCGAGTTTCAGTCATTCCTCAGCAAATGCCATTAAACACCACAGGAACACAAATTACAAAAACAAAGAAAATCTGGGGTGATCAGTTCCTAGGTTGGACTGGGCCTATTTTTATTTTTCATTTATTTGTCTCTTGTAATTCATCATGCTTCTGCACACTAAAATTCAAACACAACATCACAACGAGTAAGTTAAATTCAAACACAACATAACAAAAACGCAGCCCTAATCTCCAGACTACCAATAAGACTTGCAAAATGCGTAGATCACAGCTTACCAATTCCAATAAGCAAAGCACGGAACCAATTATACACGAAATACACCTTCCCTCTTTTCGCTTGCGATCAACCCACACAACCTCAAATTCATACTAGTATCCCAGATCCACAACACCAACCACAATCAGCCTCGCCAAAACGGAAGATAAACCAAACTAAACCCCGAAATTTTACCTGGTTTTCGTGTGCAAAGAACAGGGTCGAGCGCGAGAGACGGAGGTGAGAGATGGAGACTGCCCAGCGATCGGCGAGAGGGAAAATTGAGCAGCGAAATAAGAGCCCTAATCGAATCGTCCTGAGAAGAGCTCTCGTTCCTCTTTGTTCAGTGGGTACATATAGGGGTGAGCGGTTCCCGGTTCTTTACAGGTTCCGTCTGGAACCTAGAACCTAAACTCGGGTACAGGTTCCTCATTTTTTGGAACCTGGAACCTACCCGTCAAAACCAAGAACTTGGAACCTACCCTGTCACAGGTTCCGGGGTCGGTTCCAGGTTCCTACAGGTTCTTTTTTTTTTTTTGTCTCATTTTTTTTTTGTTTCATTTTCAAGGTAAATTATGCAACAATTGCTCAGTCCCGCCATTGGGTAAGATCATAAGGAAAAGTTGTGTCTGATATTATAAGCCAGCATTGTGATATTCCAAACCACTCTTAAGTTTACAAGCAAACTTAGTTTTGCTATATCAAATTAAAAAAAAAAAAAAAAAAGGTACCAACCGTCGAACTCACATCTATCTCCTTCTCCGGCAAATCCAGTTGCAAGCATTTGGGGACTTAACAGCTGTAGTCCCCACTTCTATTTGGTGATGCCAAGTCCTCCCTCCGCACAACATTGAGCATGAATCCATCAGGAACCCTTTTTGCCTGTAAAAGATCAGCAGTGTTCATCAAGTGTGTCATTGGATTCTTCTGCTTTCATGGTACAAAGGTTAGAGTAGGGAAAAAGAACACAGCATACCTAAAAAATTCCAAATCCCACGGCGGATGATTTCCAAGCTAGCAACGATTGCAATCAAGGCCTGGAAACTCTCAATAAGTGAATTTATTGAGTCATCCATCTGGTTTCTGGATACCAGACAATTGGTATTATCCAAATCAGCAGACACATCGACATCATATTTAGCCTCATCCTCATTGACGATCTTGTGTTTGGGCCATAGACTCCTGCTTGCAACTGTTTGCAAAATTACACCATAGAGAAGTTAACATTTAAAAGTACAGAAAAAAAAAAATACCGGAAGTTAACACATGATGCCAAGTTCAATTTCAACTTCAAGCATAAGACTACAGACCAAAATCATCAGAGCTAAGTGACTACATATATCTCTGGCAGTCTACGTACTAAGACATGTTTAAATTACTTTGAAAGGACCTCTACTATACCAACATGACAGAAAGGACAGAACTACAACTTCAAGCATAAGACCACAGACTGAAATCATCACAGCTAAATGGCTACATATATCTCTGGCAGCGTACTTACTAAGGCATGTTCAAAATACTCCTCTAGGACCTCTACCATGCCAATATGACAGAAAGAAAGAGCTGTGCATGTGAAAAAGGAAAATTCATGAGACCTAAGAGGCACATATACCAGCGCCTCCCCTGCAATACTGGTATACTTTATCCAAAGTCTAAAATAGTTGCTCACATTTGTGGTCTTCTGCGGATGAGTTTCCTGCATTTCTACTACTATTTTGGCACACCTGAGCGCCAATGCATGGCCTGCAGGTGAAAAACAAAAAGTGTCACGGAAAAGATCAGAATGATGGGGAATGTGGATAAGGAGTTGAATAACCTAGAACCTGATATTTTTCAGAGCAGTATTGTGCTTCTCTGCAGCTACCACAAATTTTATCTCCTTTCCATGTTCCACACCAGTTACAAAGTGGAGCTGCATAACAACAATACATTTTGGCCAAAAAGAGAAGGATTAATACCATAATTATTGAGAGACTAACACAACAAAACAAGTAGTCAAAAGCCCATCTATGAGTTCAGTCTTTGAAATTAGGCTCTTAAAGACAACAACAGAACCAAGTCATTGTATGTGCACTGTCATAAAGTATAAACTGATAAAAAAAACAGAGGATAGCATATTCATCTGCTCAAATGTATGTGCACTGTCATAAAGTATTCCATCCACTTCCAAAGACAAAAATCATAACATAAGTGACTAGGAAAAGACATAAAAAGCTACCTTCACTCTCTAAAGGTTTGTCACTCCCATCATGTCGTGGGGGTTCACTTAAGTATTAGGAATTGTCACGAGGCAATTGGCAACAAAAAACTTTCACACTTGAACACCAACAGACCACCAGAGGACCAAAAGAATCAGACAAATTAGATTAAGACAAGTGCACAAATAATAAATTGAAACATGACTTGCTGAATTAAGACAATTAAAAGTACCTTCGAGATGCATTTACTGTAGGTCGCTTCCATTGTTCATGTCAATCACGAAGAAGACAAGACATCGATGGACACATGAACAAATATATTGTACAATGAAACGTGGATTCTCTATCAGAGGTCGGTGCATTTAGAATCAGCCACAGTCCTCTACAGACACTCCTCAAAACCATAATGGCAGAGCAACTAATTCTCTCTAACCATAAAACTTTGCATTCAGCAAGAACAAAATTGGAACACCATCAAACCCATCAGCCATAACACGATGATAACAAGAATCACCCAGAAAAGAGAACAACCCAACCACAACTCAATCGACTCTAGAGCTGCGTTCCCAAAATTCAAGAGAAAAACGTAAAAAATTTTCACCTCCAGAATTCTTCGATGGTAGAGAAAGTGTAGATCGGGCGCATGGAGGCACCCCAAGCCATCTGCTTCGATTTTGTGGCAAGGTTATCGAACCATAAATTCCATGAGTGCTCAAGGGGATGCGGCCGGTCCGCCTTGGGCTCCTCCTTCGCCGACTGCTCGGCTAAGTCCTCTTCGCCCGCAATCTCTCCCTCCTACAGCTCCAGGTCGCCACTGCTTGCAATGCCCTTCGAATTAGGGTTAGGGTTCGCGGCGACGGGGTTCTTCTGGTCGTCGGCAGTCGCAGCCGCCGTCGCTACAGCAGATTTCACCGTCTCTTACACCACCATGTTCTTTGCTTAGGAAAGTTTTGCAGCTCTCTCTCTCTCTCTCTCGCTATTTCTGTTGCATTCGCATATGAAATCAAGGGCGGCACGAGCGTGGCCCGACTGGCGTCCAGCAGCGGGACGACCGCTGTCCGGCGGAGGATGAGCTGCAAGGCGAGCAAGGGGTGACGGCGTCGAGGGAGGCAAGGGCAAGGCGAGCGCGGGGCGACTGGCGTCCAACGGCGTCCGGCGGCGGCGTCGAGGGCGAGCAACGTCCGGCGGCGGCGTCGAGGGCGAGCAACGTCCGGCGGTGGTGTCGAGGACAAGCAGCGTCGGCGACAGGCAGAGGCAGAGGACGGGAGAGACTGAGAGAACCATGAAAGCGTGAAATGAACTGAAGGTTTGAGTCGAGGCTTTTTTGATTTGGGGCTTTGGAACCCTAACCGGTTCCGGTTCCTTTCCCATAGGAACCGGAACCGGAACCGGGAACCGCCGGTTCCCAGAAAAAGGGAACCGGGAACCGGAACCGGTCCCTTTAGAACCGGGAACCGAACCGTAGGTACATAATATATTCTCCTTTTAAAAAATACTAGAAGAAGCAAACACCGCACGAATACTCCCAACACTTTTTTCTATCACCCCAAATCCTAAAAAATACCCTCGCTCTTTTTTTTTTATACATATCATAAAAAATCCAAACTTTACCATTATTTCAATTCCATCCAACTAATAATAATAAAAGATCAAGGGTTTGAATTATTTATGAATATTTATGTCACGGTGGGCATTGTTATAAAATAAAAGTTTATTTCAACTCCATCCAAAATATATTTGTTATAATAATAAAAGATCGAGGGTTTGAATTATTTATGAATTTTTTTGTGTCACGGTAGGCATTGTTTTATAACTGAAGTCCTAAAATCTGTCGCAAAATTTTGCGACTAAAAAAACCTCGCTCTTTTTTTTTTTTTTTCTTATAGGAGTTTGCGGTTGCACCGTTTCTCATAAAAGCGAACAACTACATGGCAATTCCCATGGAGTCAAGATCTCCAGAAAACTAATGGCATCCCAACATGAATAGTTACATTTGAATGTTTGCTTTAAAATTTCCTGTAGTGTTTCTCTTTTCTTTCTTTTGTTTCATTGAGGATTCGATCATTGGGCTGATAACTTACAATATCTCACACCCGCAGGTTCCAGTGGACCTGGTTGTCGATCATTCTGTTCAGGTTTATGTAGCCAGAAATGAGAATGCTTTGCAGGCTAAAATGGAACTGGAGTTTCACAGAAACAAAGAGAGATTTTTCTTTCCTCAAGTGGGGTTCCACTGCTTTCCATAACATGCTTGTCGTGCCGCCTGATTCTGGGATAGTCCACCAGGTGAGGATGTTTCAGCAGCCCACGGACAAAACTTAATTTGAGTCTCTCTCTCTCTCTCTCTCTCTCTCTCTCTCTCTCTCTCTCTCTCTCTCCGTGCGGATAAAAATCTAGTCAACACATTAATCATTTTGGTTTGCGGAAATGGTATTTCCTTGATAAAATTTTCAGGTTAATCTGGAATATCTTGGAAGGGTCGTTTTTAACACTGATGGCATTCTGTACCCTGATAGTGTGGTCGGTACAGGTTCCCTTACAACTATGATTGATGGGTTAGGAGTAGCTGGTTGGGGAGTGGGAGGAATTGAAGCAGAGGCAGCTATGCTTGGACAGGTAGACTTCAGCATTTCTGCTTCTTCTCTCTGCCCCACCTCTCCATTCACACCTTTGTTCCATCTTGACTGATGTATGCTAGCAGATTCAATGGAACCAGAGGATTAATATTTTCTTTTGAAGTCTCAATAAGATATGGACTCTATGGCATGCTTATCAATGTTGAGTGTGAAATGCAGTGATAAATATAGTGATCTTTGAGGAGGATGGCTAGACACCTTAAGTTACTCAATTTACGTGTGTGCAGTTAATCAAGTTTGAAGAAATCGCAATTTCCTCTCTATTCCTATTAAGGTCCTATTATAGAAGCTTCAAGAAATAGGACTGTAGCAATCTAGCTGGTATGAGGGTCATTCCACTTTGTTTCGTGCCAGGCGAGGATGTGAACACTTTGAAATTTACGGGGCGTGAACGCTACACCATAGACCTTCCTAGTAAAGTCGGTGAGATGTGGCCTGGCTAAGATGTGACTGTTACAACCAACACTGGGAAATCATTCACTTGTACCCTGCGTTTTGATACCGAGGTAAAGTGTCCGCAGCCTTTTCCGAGTTTTGTTAATTGCATTGCCATTTCGCTTATCAATTCCCATAACAATATCACGGGTTTGAGTCGCTGAGGACTTCTGCTTTTTTGGTTGGTATCTTGGATTAGATTGATTGCGGGTGGAGCTGGCATACTTTGATCATGGTGGAATTCTACCATACGTTATACGCAGCCTGATTAAACAGTGAAATTAAAGTCAGCAGTTGTTCGTTTCGTGTCTTGGAGAGGTCCGGGAATATTGGGGGTGTGAAAATCCCTCCGGTTTGTTGTGCATAATAATTTGGTTTGGTGAAAAATTTGGGGGAAGAGTGCAGGGGATTAAGATGTGAACCATTCGAAGAACGTATTGACGACAGTGATAAGAGATTATATGAGGGCAGAATCAAAGTCGAAATTCTACTTGGCACTCCGGCAAAGTTTCTTTTGGATTTACTTTAAATTTTCAGTCGGTGAATCGTGGTATTATTTGAAGAGCAAAAACCGAGTAAGACTGCGTCCAGTCCAACCTGATAGCCTACTTATACCGTTCCATCGTCATTATTATTACCTTTCTTTTTTCTTTTTCATTTCAGCCGATTCGCTATTGGTACTGGTATCAAGGGTTTGAGAAGTGTACTACTACAGGATAAAGATGCAGAAAGAACAAATTAGACCTAAAATGGGCCTGCCCCAGCTCAAGACCAGCCCTGTGCCAACCAATCGGACACTTTTAATGCCATTCTGTGCGCTCTGAAACGTCGGTTTCTCTCACCGCGACCGGCATAGACATTATGTGATTGGGAATCTAATAACTACAAATTTTAACAGCCTGAATGCTAAGCTCACAAGAGGGCTAACGCACGCTATCTGAACTGAACCTCATCAACATGAGCACATGCTGCAGACATTATAGAACACAAGGTTCAAAAAACGGCATGGTCAAACGACAAAAGCTCTCTCCGCGGCGTTGCCCCTCATTATCCCGGGACACTAGTGCCTATTATGCAGTGATTTGCTCAATTTTGAGGCCAGAGCAAGGGCCTTTGCCCTCGTATCTATTGCCATAAGCTCTTTTCCCGCACACCGTTAATGTTGCCTTACGTTCTTTGCACGTTTCAGGGCTAACCGATTGTCTCCTTCAAGAAATGTAAGCCCAAACTTTTCGGCCACTGAGGACATCTTCCTGGGTCCAAATCCAGACACCGCCCATGTCTCGGGATCAATATCCTGAACAAAGGGTTCATCCAATATGATTTCTGGCCAACATCAACGGCGTCCGGAAAAGAGTTGTATACCCCTGCAAATCAACTTCTGTTCATTTCCTGTTAGGTGTTTTATATCCCTTGTCAAACCCAAGAAACTGGGCTCTAAAAGTCACGCTATTTATGTGGGAACCCGTCAAGGCGGAAGATGAAGCTAAGTAAGCACCATTTTAAATCAGTAAAAGCAGTATAGCATGCCACGGCTGGTCAAAACCTCTACGAATAAAATTTATAACAACCAACCTCTACAACATTCTGATCGTAAAATTTGAGGTGCCAAACGACTAGAAAGACTAAAAATGTCGGTCAAGAAAGTTCTTTAGTTTTAATTCTCAACTAGTTGTTTGTATAAAGTCTCTTCCTCTCCCCTCAAAGTATCCATGTATTTGACAGCAAAATCAGATCTCTCATCTTGGGTATTGCCAGTTGACATGCAAGGAGCAAGCAATTAATATCAATCTCTAATTATCGTTGCATATATGGAGAAAAAGCAAGAATTGCACTTATCATTCAAAACTTCAACCAATAAATGGGCTTGATGTTTTTCACCGCTGCCCTGAATAGAGTATGCTGATTAGCTGTAGACCAAGATAGGGTCATGCTAGTGCAACATGATTAGGAGCGATGAGGATTTGGCTTAAAGTGATAATATAGATGCATCAGAAGTAAATGACCTTGTAAATTTTTTTTAAAAAATGCCCTTTCACATGCTTGGATATTCTGAGTATCAAGAGGCTTTGCCCAAGATGAAGTTAATTGCATGTGCTAATCATTATAAGAGCGTAAAGCAAAGAGAAGGACCACGATGGCATAAAAAATCATTGATGGTGAAAATTGTCAATGTCGACATAGACAGAGTTCATACCCACATCTCGAAGTTTCTAGCGAATGACAATGCTGCGAAGCTCCAAAAAATCTCATTCACATTTATGCAAATTGGGGATCGTAGCTCCCTATATACAAAAGAGATGATACGTACCTTCCTGCATTAGAATTTTCACTGCATCTTCGCACCTTTAACAATTACAAACAGTATAGAATATTGATTATTGGGGATGAGTCCTGATGATCGTTGCTTAATATGCTTGCACTTTCAAATTCTGGCGTGCCTGTGTTCTCACAGAGATATGAGGTCACCGGGCAATAAGCAATAATCCTCGCAAGAGCTGAGTATGGAAGTGGCAGCTCTCAAGATTGGGTTGCCAAGGGACCGATGCTCCTGGTGACGTCATGTTTGATTAGCTCACCATATTCGATTTGCCTAGCACCATTCCTTTTTTGGTTTGAATTTGGTGTCACTAAGCATTATGGGCTTAATCAAGGTGTAAAAGTGACGGCTAAGAGTTTTGAGAGAATACATCGTTTCGTTTCTTGGAGGGGTCCGGAAATACAGGAGGAGTGAACCCTTGAGTTTCTTGTACATAATAATTTGGTTTAGTGAAAATTTGGGGAAAGAGTGTTATGGATTAAGCTGGGAAGCATTCGCAGAACGTATTTTGTTGGAACTGTGACGACAGCAATGAAAGATCATACGAGGGGAAAATCATAGTACAAATTCCACTTGGCACCCTACACGGTTTATTCTTAGTCCAACCTAATAATCCACTTAAACCGTTCTATTGTCATTATTATTTCCTTTTCATTTCAGCCAATTCGCTATTGGACTGGTATTACGGGCTTGAGAAGTGTCCTTCTACAGGATTTAGATACAGAAAGAACAAATTACAGACCTAAAACGGGCCTGCCCCCAGCCCAAGACCAGCCCCGTGCCAACCAGTCGCACACTTCTAACGCTATTCCGACGCTATGAAACGTCCGTCAGTTCATCTCATCACCACGACATACAGACATTATATGACCGGGGAATCTAATAATTACAAATTTTAACGGCCCAAATGCTAAGCTCACAAGAGTGCTAACGCACGCTAGCTGAACCTCATCAACCCAGGGCCACATGCTGCAGAGCTTGTAAACACAAGCACCGAAAAACAGCATGGTCAAACGACAAAAGCTCTCTCCAAGGTGTTGCCCCTGATTATACCGGGACACTAGTGCCTATTATGGAGTAATTTGCCCAATTTTGAGGCCAGAGCAAGGGCTTTTGCCCTCGTATCCATTGCCATAAACTCTTTTTCCGCACGCCGTTGATGTTGCCTCACGTTCTTCGCACGTTTTGGGGCTAACCGATTGTCTCTTTCAAGAAATGCAAGCCTAAACTTTTCAGCCACCGACAATTCAGATGTTGGGCTAGATAGAGGTGCAGAAATCTTCGTGGGTCTAAATCCAGACACAGCCCATGTCTCGGGATCAATATCCTTAACAAAGGGTTCATCCAGTATGATATCTGGCCACGCTTCTCTCGGAACTTGGGCCCCTCTTAGAGTGAAAGGTGATGGCTTGGGATTTACCGTGATGCGCGGGCATTCGGCAGAGAAATCCTCCAAAGTATATTTATCAATCCTTGGCTGCATAAAATGAAAATCAAAAGGCAAAAAGCTAAGTTGTTTGTCTAGGAAGATTTATGAAGTAAGAACAAAAATAGGAGGGATTTCATATTCTTGTCGTGATTTTGAAATGGTTAAGAACAGAATGGCTAAACATATCAACAATGCAAAGATCCAAAGCATCAGTCCCAATTTAACCTTCCTGCCTTCGAGAAGCAGATGAAAAGGGCGAAGATGGAAAAAAAAAGCGGATAATAATTACAAAGAGTAAATTTTTACCCACACAAGCCAACGCAACGAATGCGCACCATCTATGATTTCAGTGGCATCAAGTTCCTCCCATGAATCGCCATCCACATCACGCAGCTTCGGTTTCAATATGCCCAAACAACATCGTGCCATGTAGTCACTCCTCCGGCACCCTCTGCAAATCAACTTCCGTTCATTTCCTGTTAGGTGTTTTATACCCCTTGTCAAACCCAAGAAACTGGGCTCTAAAAGTCACGCTATTTATGTGGGAACCCATCAAGGTGGAAGATGAAGCTAAGTAAGCACCATTTTAAATCAGTAAAAGCAGTATAGTATGCCATGGCTGGTCAAAAACTTTACAAATAAAATTAACAACAACCAACTTCTACAATGGTGGCAAACAAAGAAAAAGATTAGTAATTCTCAACTAATTGTTTGTATAACTTCTCTTCCTCTCTCTCCTCAAAGTATCCATGTATTCAACAACAAAATCAGGTCTCTCATCTTGGGTATTGCCAGTTGACATTCAAGGAGCAAGCAATTACTCTCAATCTCTAATTATCGTTGCATATATGGAGAAAAAGCAACAATTGCACCTATCATTCAAAACTTCAACCAACAAATGCAGTCAATGGCTTTTCACCCTTGCCCTAGATACAGTAAGCTGATTAGCTGTAGACCAAGATAGGGTCATGCTAGTGCAACATGATTAGTTTTTTCTTTTTTTTTGGTTGAAAGTGCAACATGATTAGTTTAAAGTGATAATATAGATTCATCAGTTTAAATAATAAAAAAATGCCCTATCAAATGCTTGGACATTTCAACCAAAAAAAAAAAATGCTTGGATATTTTGAGTATCAAGAGGCTTTGCCCAAGATAAAGTTAACTGTACTATGTAATGACGTATGCTAATCATTATAAGAGCATAAAGCAAAGGGAAGGACAATGATAAAATCATTGATAGTGAAAATTGTCAACGCTGACATAGACAGAGTTCATACCCACATCTCAAAGTTTCTAGCGAATGACAATGCTGCAAAACTCCAGACACACCAGCCACAGTGATATTTTCACACCGACTGCATGAAAATAAATCATCTCAATATGATTAGTAAGTCAGTTAAAGCCGTGTCGGCATGAGAAAATACCTAGTCTAACAAGCAAGTACTTGAAGAACAGAAAAACAAAAAAAAAAACAATAAATTTCAGAGGTAAAATAACCGAGAGAAGAGTAAATTTATCCCCACAAACAATCCTACCTAAAGCGCAATGGAGGCAAAATATTGTCCTTGAAATTTCACATGCAACAAAAACAGAAAAAAAGGAAGCCTAACTGATAGTCATTATATAACTTGGTAGATTTGCCTAAAAACGGAAAGAACCACAGCTATGAAATCATGACGCTGATAGAATACAGAGGCCCTCCATTTCATGCATCTATTCGACTTATCAAATGAAAGCATACGCAAAAAGAAATTCCCTCTTGACTCCTAGAAAAGTGGGCCTACACTCATTATCTCACTTGCGCTGTCCAACCCCCCCCCCCCCCCACCAAAAAAAAAAAAAAAAACAAAGCTCACAATGGTCCTGGACCTACATGGAGGGTAGAGGGCTTAAGAACCGCTGTCCTGCATTTACTCTATTTACTTTTCCAAGCAAAAGACCAACATCATACATACTTGAACTCTTGTAATTTCACAGTCATCTCTCGAACAACTTCCCTCTTGAAAGGTTTAGAAAGAAAAGATTAAGGTTGGTAGGGCCCAGGTGGAAAGACAAGCCAAAATGACATTCCTTTCATTTGCCAAACACAAGGCGTTCACATGTTCATGATTTGTTGCATGATGCTTTAAGGAACCAACTACAAACCCTTGGCTTACCCAAGGAATTACATGTCAAACAAGTTCAGCAAAAATAGAAAAAAAGAAGTCAGGAAGATGGAGTTTAGCACATGACCCAGCCTGGATGAGACCCACGTGTAACATAGAGACAATATTTTCCATCCCCTTTCGGGAGAGTGTTGAGGCACACAAAAGGAAATAAAACAATTTAAGGTGAGGCCCATGAGACCACTTATATAACTAATGTAACTTACATACCTTATATCCACAGCTCGAAGAGACCTGCATGTTTCAGCTAATTTAATCAATCCCACATCAGTAACATTTGAACCAGAGATGTCGAGGATCTCCCATGAACCATCAGCCAAAGGAACAATTACATTGTCATCAAGTAACCGTCTCCTCCGAGCAACTGCTGCCAGTGCCATCTGCCAATAGCAAACCCATGAGAACACAGGGACGCTGTGTCTACTATGATAAAACCATCTCAGTATAAAGTAGAAAAGATCAATGACGCTAAAACATATCATGACCAACTCAAACCTGTTAATTCTGGTTGAGTTTATTTCCATAAAAAGAAAAATGCAGTCTGCTTTAAACTAGGCGTATATCTTTTAGGCCTTTCCACTGAGCTACACCTGAATGAGGCACTAATGGTATCGAGTGTCAACCATTAACATGTTACCTGTGTAACAATTAATACGCATAACGCACTCTAGCACCCAGCATGTTCAAAAAATTAATCTCTCCAACTGTTCAACCCATCATGCCAGCAGAAGATTACATTCACATCTTAACTCCATGGTTCTTCCTCCTATACACATGAAATAAATGCAAACCATAGCTTCAACACATACCCTATTTGGTTACAGTCTTAGCCTAACAGGTTTCCCATCATAGCGATGGTATTTATACTTTATTGACTAGCTTATTAGTTCATGATATAGCAATACTAATCTAGCTATGTTTTTCCCAAAATGCTTGAGAAAACTGGCAACACACCTTAGTATAGATCATAGACATCCAATAAAGAAAGAAAGAAAGAAAGAAAGAAAACAGCCAACGCACTAGTTCTTTTTCCTTTATTGGGTTGCTCACCTTGGTGTTGGGGGGGGATTGGATTATTCAGCTTCTGAATGTTTCGGACCCCATACCTAAATCCATAGAACAAATACTTCTACATAGAGTACAGAGATCGATTTCTGATTTGAGCAGAACTGAAGAATAGTACTGGCAATTTTCATGCTGTTTGGTTGTCTAATGGGACTCCACAAAGTCAGAGTAGAAATTACTATGCCGAGAGCACATAAGTCATTCCAAAATTACAATGAGCAGACTCATCGGGTATCCAACATCTCGGGAGCAATTTAAGATGAGGCTGATTATATGCACAAGCATCAACTAGACAAGCAAATGTATGCAGAGCATGTCTTGCACTAAAGATATCTTTTATGTCATAGCATGGCTATTTAATCCACAATTACTCATTTCATACCATGCTATGTATAAAATGCCTGAATAAACAAGTACCATAATCGTTTGGCACTCAAGAACTGAAATCCTCAAAAACCATGGAAAAAACATGACTGAGTTGCTCTCTTGTGATGTTAATTAATGCGCAAACCAACACCGTGCAGACTGGATAGATGATCAAACTGATTCTTCACAATTGATGTTCTCATATAGACATTCTAAGTTAAAATATGGTTCTTCCACATTCTTCCTCGGAAAGGATAAATCAGAATGCCACATCAATGTTCAACATGAAGAAAAGATGCCCATCCCTATAATTTTTCCCATCAAATTATATACATCCACAACAACAACAAATGTCATCTTTTCCTCGATTTTGACATTCATTCGGTGCATGACTTATGCATGAGATAACATACACTCATCGAATGAAACGAACACATTGGAGATGTGAACCCTTGATAACACAAAGCTGCTAAGGTGAAGGCAACTTCAAAAATGACATGACAATTGATGCTGTAGATGAAACGGGTTCTCATCACAACATCGAGGAACAAGGAAGAGTTCTCTGATCTCTGGCAAAATTTGATGACAACGACAGAACTGAACACAAGTACTGAATTGACACAAACAATATAATAGGACTATAAAGGCCAATTTGACGACATGAGCTTGCTCGTGTTGCTCTTCATGCACAGATTACCCAAAAATTATCTCCATTGGCAATAGTTAAATTCGCACAACTCCTATACATGAGAAAACTTCAAATGAAAACCTTAATATCCGAAGGGAAGGTAATGGCAATCCCTTCCAAATCTGCAATTATATCCTCCAAGTGCTTGCCGACAACCCCCACGCACAGACTGACTAGACTCGGTGGCTTTGACCTCTTGATCAGCGGCCCTATGTGGACAACCACGATGCAGTGAGTACACAGAGCAGATTCATATCCCATACCAGCCCAAACTCATAGTAAAATACCTATAGAACAACAAGCTACAGTACAGTATCCATTACAGCAAAAGTAAATTGAAAAACTACCAAAAAAAAAGAAAAACACTGCGTCCGAGCTTCTGGACAGAAATAGTCCTCGATTCAGACGTTAAAGCTTCATCCGCACAACAGCACATCACAATCGACGGGCCAAAAGAGATGATAACGATCAAACCAGTTAAAGACACAAACGCCGCTAGATTCACAGCACGCGGCATCGAGAACTCCAATCTAGGTCAAAGACAAAGCGACACGCTCACGAACGACGCGATCGATCGCTCGATGCTCACGATACGCGTAGGAACTCAGAATCGCAGACGAGCAACGACGCGCACGATCGCATCGGCGCACGATCGCATCGGCGGGCGAACGTGTGCGGAGGGACGGGGATGAGAGAGGGAAAGAGATACCGGACGGTTGGAGCCAGGAGGCGAATCTCCGATCGGAACTGGATTCGGAGATGGCGACGGAATCGAGCTTGGGAAGGGAATCGGTGACCGCCGCCGCCGCCGCCGCCGACTTCGCCTTGCCTTTTTCCATGAAAATGGACGGCGACGATGATGCGAGAGAGAGAGGTGGGCGAGATTCAATGGGGGAGGAAAATGGAATCAGCGATGCGGCCAATGCTGTGTATCGTGTTAAGAACCTGAGGAAGCCGGCGCCACCGACTTCGGCAAGGACCACCACTCTTCTTTTTGTGGCATTGGACTGAGCTTAAGCGAGCTCACCTGTAATTTTAGTCCTCAAATTGAATTTTGAGCTTCGATTTTTTTATTTTCAGATTGAACATCACTATTTTTTTGCTTTTCCCTCGTAATTCTAAAAGAGATGAATGATAAAAATAGTCCTTAAATTTTAGTTTAATATATAATATAATAATTAAATTTTTAATTTGTTGAATGTAGTCTCCAGAATCCATAATATTATCTTTGAATTTTTAATTTATTTAATATAATTACTAAAATTTTGGCATGTATTCAATTTAATTCCTGAAAATTTTCATAAATGTTCATATAATTCAAAGACTAAATTTAAATATGTATCAAAAATCCTTAAATCATATTAAACAAATTGAAAATTCAGATATTATATTGCACATTTTGCTATATTATAGAGACCACATTACACATAGAGACCACATTACACACTAACTTAACTTCATAGGCTACTTATATGTCGACTCTCATTTGTGAATATTTACTTGTTTCGTTTAAGAAAAATCCAAATATGCACATAATATTTAGATTACAAATGTTAGTCGGAGTCGAACTCGATTTATATCCTGGACTTTAAAAACCGAAATCGATTTCGTGATTAAAAAGGAAGAAAGCACGCATACCTCCCGCCAATCGGCGTCCACGACCTGGGCCCTTCAACCTAGTTTGATCAATCTAAACTAAATGGCTAAAAATCAATATTTATTTTTGTGTTTTCCCACGAAAAAGATCGACCCCTCGTCCTAGCACTCGCCACGGGCCGTGCCGGCCCACGTGCCAGGGCCAGGGACGTTATGGCCGGGCCTGAATTTTATCTCCTTCTTTTATCATTTTTTTTAAATCAATTAAAAGATCAAATAATGCAAACAATTGTTTGATAAAACCAAAAAACAAATGTTTTCTCAAAATGCATACTGAAAATTTGAATTTAAACGAGAAACCATGCTCAGGCATCCGTGCCTGGGCCTAGCACGCGGACTGGCACAAAATCGACACTCACTAATGCCCGGCCTTGTTTGCCCAGGCGCGAGGCGACATGCCTTGACTTTTCTACGTGATTTTTATGCTCCTCAATTTCTTCTCCCTCCCTTTTCTTCGTGGGTCTCTAGCCTGTCAAAAATCGGATAATGCAAGGAGAAGAAGATCGTTTCGAATTTCTCCCTTTTCCTTTTTTGTTTATTTTTCATCTTAACTATTGTTGACCAGCGCAGCCCCCAAAAAAAAAAAAAATAGGGGAGATTGTCCTGAATTTGCTTTGTCCAAATTAGTGGACATGCCAATTTGGACGGGTGCCTCGTGCTTATCGTTTTGCCCCTTTCTCGATTATTCTCTCCTTCCTCCGCCAAAAATGGGAACAAAAACCGCTTTGGCGGGGCCCACCGCAGCGCCACCGAATCTTAGGGCGGGATGGCCAGCCTTCTCCGCTTGCCGGTGCGTCCTCCTTACGCGTTACGCGCGATCGTCACAGCTGTCCCCACCCGGCACCGCGCATCACGCGATCGTAGCCGTCTACCTAATACGGGGAGAACCCATCTGGACCGTCCAAAGGGCTTTTTCCTTCGAAGGCACGGCATTTCGCGCGGGGGCCCCTCCGCCCGGTTCAATTCGTGTGGCTGATATCGAACCCCCTCCAACGGCTATATATACCCCCTCTTCGGGGTTGGGAGTTTCTCACCGATTTCCAGAGTAATCGCTTGCGATCTCGTGATCAGTTCTTCTGGTGAGCCTCCGGTCCTTGCCTCGAGCCTTTCCTCTTTTTCCTCTGTAGTCATAGGGGTTTCTTGGATCTCTGTTCTTTTGTCAAAGTGGGTCTTTCTTCTGGGGTTAGCTTTTCTTTTCTTTTCCCTGTTCGCGATCATGGGGGATGGATTAGGGAAGGATTGCGTATGTGCTTGTCGTGGAGAAGTACGGGTCATCTGAAGTTGTAGCTTTAGGCTTGACCGTTTTCCGGTCGCCGCTGTGCTGATCTACGTTCGATCTCTTATCTTTTGTGGGATGCTTTGCTCTTGTTCTTGCTTCTTGATTCTTGGTCCCTGTGAGGAATTGGTTTTGGTGGACCTATGCTCTTGGTCGAGCTTGCTGGGAAAGAACCTTGTTCTTGATTTAAGAAAGTAGTAGCTGGAGAGATTGGGATCCCTGTAGGGTTTGGAGTGGTTTTGATTAGGCTATGTTTATGATCTGTTATTATCTTCATATGTTCTTGTTCTTTTGGCACAAGCTCGCTGGTTCATGTTAAATTGGTTCTTTCTTGATTGTCAAGAAGCCGTTTCTTTGCCATGGGTGGATTGGAATTATGTACAGCTTTGCCATGTCCTAGGTTCTTACTATTGAATTGTGGGTATTCGTCTGCTAGTTCATTAAATCTGAATGAGTTAATTTTGTACGATCTTTTGGCTGTTTAATGGCTTGATCTGGATTATATCGTTGGCCTGATGAATTTATATTTTCGCTGGTAGTTGTTTAACAGCGAAGTATTCTTGATTTGCAGCAGCGAGAGAGCACCCCAGCGTAAACCCAGCAAATTACATGGTTGAAGAAGATTTCGAGCTTCCAACTGCTTTTGACCCATTCGCTGAGGGCAAAGATTCAGGTGCCCCAGGGGCAAAAGAGTATGTGCACATCCGTATCCAGCAAAGGAATGGAAAGAAAAGCCTGACCACCGTGCAGGGGCTGAAGAAAGATTACAGCTACCAGAAGATCCTCAAGGATCTGAAAAAGGAGTTCTGCTGTAATGGGAATGTTGTCCAGGACAAGGAACTCGGCAAAATCATCCAACTGCAAGGCGATCAGCGCAAGAACGTGTCCCAATTCCTGGTCCATAATAACATCGTGAAGAAAGACCAGATCAAGATCCATGGCTTCTGAAGGGAGCCGTCGTTGGGTTTCATGATCGGTGATTGTGTCGTGTGCCTACTACTATAGTCTATAGCTTGGCTTTTATGTGGGGTCTGGAGATTCCCTCAATAATCTGGTGGCTCTGACTGCTGGAGACGTTTCTAGGTTGTGTTTTTATTCCTGTCGGTCCTCTTTGATGCTCTTAAGACTTGTAAACTTATATGGGTCGTTGCCTTCCTTTGTGGAAAATGGGATTCGGAAGTTTCGATGTTGACGTGATAACTTCTCGTGTGATAACTCTCTCGTGTTAATTTCCAAATCATGGTGTCGTGGGTGTGGAGGTCAAAGAGAAAACTCTCGATTTCAAAGATGGCGGCGGTAAATGAACGGTGGATTGGTTTAACTAAGGTTATTGTCTTCATCCAACAAGCTAACTGCGATGTAACCTTGGTTGAAGCATGATAGGAATATAATTTGGTTACATAGGAACGAAATCTATACATGAATTGGCAGTTAGGGAAATATCTGTCACTGCGGCATGTTTCGTTACTTCTCCAATTCCTACGCGGCTTTGAGATCTTGGAAAACGAGGAATTTCTCAATTTTACATAGGGACTGATGCATCACCATGCGTTCCTAGAAAATAGAATATGGCAGCCTGTCATCGACTTCATTTATGGAGGCCGTGATGGGGACAGTCACTACTTGAAGGGGAACCCCACAAGTGTTGACGACAATCTCAACCAAAATAATCCTTGCCGTGGTTTCCTCATGAGCTCGATTTTTGCTGTCGATTGGATTGGCCTCGTGAAGTTGATGTTTCCGAACGAGTGGCTGCTGGAGTGGGCCCACTTCATGCTTGACGACACCAAGGATTTTGGCCACGTGCTGGTCGAATTGTACCCTCTATATACGAACCAATTTGTCTTCCGAGATAGGATTAAAAAAAATTTGGGAAATTGCTTGATTTTCCCGAATTAAGATTTAAAGATTTTGGAGAAATAGCTTGATTTGTCTAAATTAAGGTTTATTTATGGGGAAAAAATGTTAAATGGCATTTATGACTGTTAATGCTGACTTAGAGCTTTGACAAGTCATGTTACCACATTAAATTTTTGTAATCCAAAATTGGTCATGGTACTTAAGTGATCCTTTTTTAGAAAACGATAATTAACTAATTTGATGAAAAATTTTGACGCCAAGAAATTTATTGCATTTCTAATATCATTTTCCCAACTTGAACCGTCAACCAGAATAGAAATGCAAGCAAAGTCAAGCTTCCGCAGTACGCGGGAACTGCCACTCAACAGGTATTCTGAATTAGGAAGGCACAAACCAGAGGGTATTATTGACATAGTTTACAAAGAAAGTACTTTCAGGGAGGCTGCATATGCCACTCAACAGACATTCTGAATTAGGAAGGCGCAAACCAAATGGTATAAACATAGTTTACAAAGAAGGTAATTTGAGGGAGGCTGTATTTTCACAAGACGTCTACCCTCACAAGGAACTTCAAGAACTCGACAGTACAAAAATGAACCATGGGGAAGGCCCAAAAAGAAAGCCATAAGTTACATGCCTCTTTTGGCATCTCAAAATAAAGAAAAGAGAAAAAGAAGAGGAAATCTCAAAGCGTAATCAACTTTGGCGGTCAAGTATGTAGAAGGAAAACAGCTTTCACGTTTGGAGTGCTTTGCTTCAATTTACACAATCTCTAGTCGTGGCAAGAAGAGCTTCCCTAATTGTTGGTTGGTGGCTAGAAGAGTTTCCCCTGGTGTTGGTTGCCACTTCTCATCATTGCGCAGAACTCCTGATAGTCAATCCTGCCATCCTGCCAGCACAGTAGAAAACATATAAGCTCGTGATGCCGGACAGAGCGCGTTTGCTTTTGTGGGACCTCTGTAGTTTCCAATTTGATCATCAGTGAAAATATGGTTTTGATAGGAACAGCCTTCTAAACTATTGGAAAACAATGATACCACTTCCAATGTCTTCCTTTGGAAGAAAGGAAAACTAGAATCGATGAAGGTTTCTTTGGTTTCACTGAGCATAATCCTTAATCAGGAACAAAGCGATGAAAGAACACAGAATGTGCAGAGTAAAGATGATACGCCCAACAGTTTTCCACAGAAAAGAAAGGATAAAATTAAAAAAGTGAATTCTCACAAAAGTTCTAGAGGAAATCATAAACCAGAAAACCCTTTTCGAAACAAAAGCACCTGCAACTTCATAGGAAATTAAACTCACATTGTCTGTGTCAACTTCGGCTATAATATCTCTAATGGTTTCTTCATCTCCCATTCCATATCCTCGCAGGGCAGTCTCAATTTCATCCATTGTGATGAACCTGTGAAAATCAATAAAAAAAAAAATCACTTGTGTCAGCAGTCGTCTTTACCCTCAACACAGAGAAGGAAGAATTTCAAACATCATATAGAATCTGATGCATGAAAATGCCTTTGATAAATCATGGGTATAATCAAGTAGATCAAATCTATTTTCCATATTCAGTAAATCAGGAGAGATGGACCGCGAAATTCACAGTGACAAAAGTCCTGATTCTTAAGCAGTTTATAAAACATGGGAAGGAAACACCTACCCACTGTTATCCTTATCAAAATGCTGGAAGGCTTTGTAAAGATGTTCATCTGTCTCTAGCTTGTGTCTATGCATTGTAGCTGTTATGAACTCAATGTAGTCAATACTACCATTTCCATCCACATCAGCCTGAAATACAGAATAAGGATATCAGTCACACCAATTCGAATCCCTCACGCCAAAAAAAATAAAAATAAAAATAAAAAAATCAGGTTGAATGAGTGGGGCACTCCATGATATATCTTACTGCTTCCATCAGCTGCTTCACTTCTGCCTCTGTGAGCTTCGATCCAAGCCGAGCTAATCCTGTCTTCAGCTCCTCATAGGTGATCGTTCCACTCTTGTCAGTATCCATATTCGCGAACATTGCTTTTAACCCCTGAATATCTTCTTCAGAAAGATTTTCAGCAATTACCTATTTTCATTTTACAATAGCAAAGGTATTAGCATGAAATGATTCCCTAGTCAATCTCTGTTCTATATAAAGACTTGGAAATAGCATTTGGAACTAGACATAGTGTCAATCAATTAGCAAATGCAAACAATTTGAATTCAGAGATATAGGAAACACCCTCATCCAGAAACAACCCTTCAGTTACCCTTGTCTACTCTTTCAGCAAATACAAATAGGGACAAAAAGAATAAGACGCGATCCAATAATTGCAGGGACTAACCTTCAATGCAAGTCTCTTCAACTTGTTCATTGCTCTGAATTGCTTCATTCTTGAAAGGACAGCATTGTCTATTGGCTTGTCTGATGCATCTCCACCTTCCTTAATCCAATGATGCTCTGCATGGGACAAAAATATCATGTGGTTGATCAGAAGAGAATATAAGCTCCCAATGTACCAGCAAGTTGGACTATATCTAGATAAATAACATGCCAGAAGAAGACTTCTACTTTCATTGTTAAGTAAAAAAAATAAAAATTAATGGTCATAAACTCAAGCTTAGATAAAAGAGCTCACACCTCTCGTACTCTGTATTTGCAAAACAATTATATCCCTAATACAGTAGCATGAAGGCTTCCAAGTCAAAAGGATTCCAACAAAATTGACTGACATTAAACATTTCTAAGAGCATGTGTCTTGTAAGGAGGAAGTATAAATCACCTAAAACCTGGGCAGAAGTAATCCTTTTCTTGGGGTCCTTCGTCAACATTTTCTTGACCAGGTCTTTAGCACTAGGGGATATACTTGGCCATGGTTTACTTTCAAAATCAATATCTCCTTGCAGTATCGCGTCAAATATGCCCTTCTCAGTTTCTGCAATGGCACACTTGTTAGACACTACCCATGCCAAAATCATGCACTGCTTCATTGTTGGCATGGTTCTGAAGAGATGATTGAACTACGTGCTCCAAAGAGTGTGAAGAATTATGTAAGGATACAAAGGTAAAAGAGAAGGATATAGGCCTTACCAGCCCAAAATGGAGGGACGCCACTAAGTAGGATGTAAAGTATGACTCCTGCACTCCAAATGTCAATTTCCTTCCCATACTTGCGCCGCAAAACCTCAGGAGCGACATAGTAAGCGCTCCCGACAATATCCCGGTAGTCCTTGCCTGGAAAACAGCGTAAAAGGTAAGCAATGGAAACTGTCAAAAAAGCTATGTGCATAACAATGCTCAAGTAATGTCCACTTGAGGACTTCTAAAATCTAGGAGCTATAACAGAAGGCAAAGCTGAGCCTAACTGCAAAAGTTACTTTTATCAGCAACCGGCAACAATCAATCTCAGTTATACAGGGCATCAATTTTCACTTGCAAACAGCAACTGCCTTTGAAGCATCTACCATTGTACAAGAGACATCAGGGACCTGCCACATTCTTTTGATGGAAATAAACAACACAAGTTCGTGCCAAATACTGCTCTTCTTAGAAAATTATGCAGCGACTCAGCATCTAACCTCCTAAAAGAGATGGATACAATGTATATTAATTCACAACCTTATGATCAGAGCAAATTCACTCCCAGTTAACAAATTTGCCAAAACTTAACCATAGCCAAAGAATAAATATATATACGTATGAATTATCAGCTAATTGCTCTACCATTCGCATGTCATGATCTTACACACACTCAAGACTCCCTGAAAAACAGACTTTCACGATTCTACCATTTCCTCACCGTCGGTTCTAAGAAGGAAAACATCTTAGAATTGACAAAAGACAACGGCTTCTTTCCCAAAAAGCCAGAGCTGCAGGTTCAACATATCCTCAAATTGCAAACTATTTACCATTCACTTCCAACAGTGAAAGCTGGTCCGTTTCATTTCATAGTGCCGGTAATGAACCAACCAAACAGGAAAAAAATTGTTAGTGAAAATTAGAATATTCACCTTCTTCGATGAACACGGACAAGCCGAAATCTGTAGCCTTCAAGGGGGCATTCTCATCCTTGCTAGCCAACAAGAAGTTCTCAGGCTTGAGATCCCTATGCATAACACCCATGAAATGGCAGGCATGAACAACATTGACAATCGCCCTACAGATTGTAGCCGCGGCTCTCTCACTGTAGTGCCCCTTTGCGATGATCCTATCGAAAAGCTCGCCACCGGCACAGAGCTCCATCACGAGGTGGACCGCGTGCCTGTCCTCATAAGCGCCCTTGAACTCCACTATATTGGGCTGGCCACTCAAATGCTGCATGATGTGAATCTCCCTCCTCATGTCCTCCCTATCATTCTTGCTCACAAGCTTCCTCTTCGAAATGGACTTACAAGCATATTGCCTACCAGTGGAAATCTCAGTGCAGAGGTAAGTGACACCAAACTGACCTCTACCCAGTTCTTTCCCAAGCGTGTAGTGGGACTTGACTTCTTCATAGGGCTTGCCCAGGATTGTGTCCACCTTCTGGACTGGCCTGGGGCTTGGGCTTAGGGCCGGGACCGAGGTCTTGAAGGCGGCTTGCTGGGGTTGACAATGATTCGAAGAAGGCTTGTGCTGCGCAACCACGATGGCTTGTTGTTGCTGTTGGTGGTGTCGCTGATGATGGTGTTCGTGGGGTCTCTGGTAATTCTCACCCGCAGATCTGTACCCATTTTGCTGCGGCTCTGGAGCTTTGTCCTTAGTGAAACAACAACCCATGTCTTTATTTCTCTCCGGAAATAACAAACAACGATCAGGATCGGAGGAAAGATCGGATTCGAGGCTCAAGAATTGCTGCAGAAAGAACTGAGATTCGAGGGAAACAGATAGGGAGAAAATCTTTGACTCTTCTTCACTCGGGAGCCTATGGATGATGATGAATCACGGGTCGGTGATTACACGAGGAAAGAACGGACGATCCGGTAGATGAACTGAGATTCGGGGGAGAACAAGGCGGAGGCTGGCGACAAAATAAGGCAGCTTTGGATCGTGATTTGGGTGATTTCTGAGGAAAACGTGTGCCAGAATCGAGAGAAAAAAAGAAAAGGCGAACTTGCGATCGGAAGAAAACAGCAGCTTCGTTACAAGCGCTGTTTAAAGCGAGAATCGGTCAACTCTACAATTAAGTCGAGACATTGACTTTGCCTTTGACTAGCATAACGTGATACATACTACAGCTAGACATAATCTTTTAGCCAAAAAAAAAAAAATACAGCTAAACATAATTTCTCTAGCACCACCACCAAAGTGGTAGCCAAGCCATAAAAAGAGATCACCCGCCTTCCACCATATCACAAGCTTAATTGATGGCGTGATGTAGTATTTTCATAATAATCTAGAACGTATATATGGAAGTGATTTTTTGACTATTGACATATTTAGACATGATGATGAACTCATTAGTTTCGAATCTTTCCGTCTTGAGTGAGGTTAAATTATTATGATATGATTCGTATATTCCATGATGGGTACAAGACTCTTATGATAATACTGAAAGGGAGTTGTTGACAGCATCGGTTGTCTCTTTACCACTTTACTTATTAAAATAGCAAAAGGAAAAAAAAATCACTTAGATTAATTTCGAAAATTGCTCCTCGGCGAATGAGCGAAGGGCTTATTTAACTTAAATGCACGTGACTAAGAGGACTCAGCGTCAAGAAGATTAATCGAGTGATAAGACGCTCAAATCGCTTTTGAAAAGTTGGGAAGCTTGGCACGTCGAATGATTGATCTCTAAGGGAAAAACAATTTCGTATTCTCAAAGCGAAGAATCCTGCCACCCGTGAGCGTCGAGATGCACGAACCAACGCCACATCGCGTCCTCCCAGTATTTTTTTATTAGTATTCCCCCCCCCCCCCCCCTCCCCTCCCCTCGATGCGTGGGCGGCCGGGCCGATTAATCGAAAGAACTACTTGGAGAAAGGATAAGGTTTGGTGGAGGAGCGGGGGGAGGAAAGAACTTGTCGAGTTCTTCTCTTGGTCATAATGACTTGCGAAGTTTCCTAAAGTCGACATCGTTCGGGAAATTTCACCAGCGAAATGAGCTCTCCCCCATTTCCATCCTCTTGCAGAATTATACCCAGTCGTTTTCCCCCTTTGGCTGGCGGCTTGATCATTCCACGAAATTGACCTCGGCAGTACATTGCCAATTCCTCCGCCACCCAACTTCCGTCCTTCACTTTCGCTTGAAACCCATTCTTCAGACTCAACGCTGACTGTGCACTAGAGACTCGAATAGGGATTTGATTCGATCGTTTCGACAAAGCAAATGTTATTCCAAGTCGTGTGTGTTGGAACGGCCAATGAGCGTAGAAATGGAATTTGGAATAAAAGCAATAGACCAATTCAATGATGTACATTCTGTTGAGACAGCAACGTGCTTTACAATAACGAAGAAAAGCTCCCCATCTTTTTTTCTCTTCCTTTTCTCTGCCGAAGGCGAGGAGTACCTGCTAAACGTGCTTTGGACCAATACGGATTACATTAATTATTTCACATAAGGTACTAAGGTTCGAGCGGGTCCCGCAACATGGTCGACTGCGTCCGCATTATGCACGAGCAGAGCTTTCTTTAATCAGCGCCAGGAAAAGGACCTCGTGAATGACGTGGCTTCTGAGGATCGGACCGGGGACGGAGGAGGCGAAGCAAACCGCGTGGATGACACGAGTAAAATGCGTCAGCGGGGCTGGATGTGCCGGTCGGGGAGGGGAGGGAGAGGTTGGCTTGGTCAAAAGGTCTCTCTTTTGAAACCGTCTCGGCGTTTACGCGGTTGTCTCCAATTGAGTCGTGAGCGCACGTCAGTCTTGCGGTCAGGTCGGAGTCGTGTCGGATCGTGTCGTGTCGTGATGTGTGGCCCAAGAAATTCACGCCTCAGAATCGATTTCCGAATGGTTAAACAACGTAAAAGGTACGGCCATTGAGAATAATTTTATTTTTATTCTCCTATCAATGTATTTCATATCAACCGTCGATGAAATTTAAGGGTAACACATGTTGACACCCTAATCTCGACATTACACGACATCTCATAAAATATTTATATTATTAAATCGTTAATTTTCAATTAATTTTTTTCATTAGCATGCGTGATGCACGCTCACGCGATTTTCAAAGGGTGAAAATATCTAGCCTCTTTTTTCTTGTTGAAGAAACCGTCTATTTCCCTGACGTGAGAAATAAAATATATATATATATATATATATATATATATATAGAAATTGAGAGAAGATTAAATTAATTAAAATACTAATAAATATTTGCTGACTTTTGAGAAATATAACCACTTTGATGAAACTAAAGAAGATATTATACGAAGAAATAAAAAAAAAAATTAAACAACGTTAGGGGAAGAGGAAGTCTTATAATTAATGAGATTACAGGTGGGAGAAGCTATCTTTTGTCTTACCGTGATCTCCTTGATCGGAGATCGGCTATTAAATCGGAGTACAGGCACCCCAGTTCAAGGGTGTATAATTGTTTGAAAATACTATTCCAGTTTATGGGAATTTATTACCATAAGCAAACGGCCAAATCGAGCCTAATCCATGTCCAAATCATCCTGACACGTTTATCTGATTTTTTTTCGGTTTATGAAATCTCCCTACCGAGTAAGTTTTATTTTTATGGACTCATTAAACACCATCCCGCATCTAAAATGGTTTATATCACGAGTTGCTTCCGCGAGGTTTTGAATCAAAGACACCATATTTGTTATGAAGAAATTGAACGCAATCACAAAAATATAAATCATTGATTATACTTATTAATCCACAAGTTTTCAAATAGAGTACTTCTATAGCAGAATCCAACATATAAATGTGCACAGACAATGACATTAAATGAAATTCCAAGTAGTTAAGATAAACTATGGATTTTCGCATGTCATAATGAATAACATTCGATAGTGAAGTTGATTATGGGGCTTGAGATTCAAAACTGGAAAGAAAATTCATAAAAATAATTTGTCCTAAAAAAATTGTGGGCATAATTTTTACTTGAGCAAAAGAAAAGTATTATAAAGATGATTTACTAGTGAGTGTAAATATTTGAAATATGTCACACCATTCTCAGTACCAACTTTATAAATTAGTCTTAATATTTGTAATGTTTTTTCCCAACAAAGTAGGACACCCTTTACTTCGGTTATGGGCCGTGTGAAACTAACCCAAACTCATAGAGCTCTTCTGTCGGGCCAAATTAGTAGGCTCAATGATGCGCGGAAGATGAAAGCCCAGTTGTCCCCTAGGCATGGTTGGGCTACGAAGTTGGACTGTTATATGGCCATGGACAGTTTTGTGTACTAGGAAAACTATATGTTAAATCGTGGCATACCCGCAATTTATACTAGCCACGCTTTTTATATGTTATGAGCGGAACAAAATCACTTAATTAAATGGGTATACAGTGTCACATAAACTAGAAGCTGCCCAGGATTCTTTTTATACTAGCCACGCTTTTTATATGTTATGACAGTTACGACAAAAATACGATCCTTTTTATTTCTCTGCTTTATACTTCTTTTCTTTTCTAACGACATTTATACTTTTATTTGTATTGATATTGAATGTCTGGGAATTTTCAAAGTAAGTACATATTTTTGGTTTACAAATTTTGAAGGGGAACAGGCTTTCTTTTGGATGATCATAAGGAGATTGATGCGTAGAAAGAGTTGGTCTAATAGCCATCACCTGTTCAATTTATTTTCTTTTTCTTCTAGCTTTGACCAAATCAGAAGTCCCTCTAATCATCAATTTCCTCGACGTTTCTCTTGTTGCAAGTGACATCTTCAAGCGAAGACTCAATAGTCAATCTCGAGGAATATATCTTGAGAGGTAAGGACGGTATTAAATTCAAGAAATATAATTGCCAGATGTAATAGATGTATTAGATTACTCTAGACAATTATACCAATTTCATGATTTTTTCCAAAATTTGACCGTCTTGATATAGTTGGGAGGGGAGCTAAACCGAAACATGTGGATGAAACCATCCTTCTACAGGGGGTGGAACTTTCCCACGATGATCACGAACGTGCTTACGACTTTCCAAATCAGCCATAAGTGATTAGGGTCGGCGTGGAGCTAGGCACGATTTCATCTCAACGAGAGCTGCTTCACTAACTTCGTAGCCTCTTCTTCGGCTTTGGTTGATAGTAAAATGTCTTATTTTGGCCTTTGTTGTGGCAAAAGAGAGGAAATACGGGTGCCAATTATAATCTTTTTGGGTCAAACACTCATGATGGATACCGACTTGAGATTCTTCAATGAAGTTTCTTTTTATGTTTTTTTTTATAAGATGCAAAAATCGAGTATGTTGGATGGAAAAGTTATGCCCAACCAAATATTTGGAAAAATATGTGTACAAAGCACATGAATATAATTTTTCAATTTGAAGAGTCGAAAACATTGAGTGACGTGGACAAAAACTTGTGCCCAACGAAAGTTTTGCCAAATTTATGTGAAGAAAAAACACATTAATATGATTTTTCAAAAGAAAAATTCAATTTGATGAATTGAAAACATCAAGTTAAGGGTTTTTCATAGATGCAAAAATCGAATCAATGGGATGTAAAAAAGAAAATTATAGCCGGTCAAAGCTTAGGTGGGGTTGTGCCATTGGGTGAGGGAGGATAGGTTTTTACCAACGCCAAAAGTAGAAGAATATGTTTAAGGCGTGAATTATTCTCCGTGCGACTGCTTTGATTAATCTAGGATAATCTAGTAATTTCATTTATTTTTCTTTCCATTTTTGTTGGTGATTTATTTATCTAACAAACAGGGTCCCAATAATACATATTATATGAAAATAAACTATTGTTAAGATACAAAACAAATAATTAAAAAAATACATCATGACTCAAGAATATAACAATTTCTCATTCAATTTAGTCACTGTCACAACATTCATCGACACATCATGCAATTCTTTTTTTCCTTAATAATTCCCTAATAACACTGTGTCAGATGCTTTCCATCATATTTCGAACCTATCATCTCCTCTAAATAATGTAGCACCTGAATATGTCTAGTGTTGATTAAAAAGAAATCTAATTTGTAAACCCTTATAAATTCAATTATAATTTTATAGTAAATAAGGTAGCTGAAATTTTTTTAAAAAAATTACTCTTTATTATACTAATCTAAGACTTGTTAATGAATTACATCCCTTGCACATGAAATGCATTCCTTGAATCAGCACTGTATCTCTATTGCACATTGAATAGTCATGAGAAAGGAAAAATAATTGATGAATTTCATTAATTAGCAAGTTGGCTTTAGTAGATGGGGCTGAAGCAACCACTCTGCATACCGTGTGAAAGAGTCATTCGAGTAGACACGTCAGCTGGTGGAGGTTTTGAGTTCGTTCAAAATGGTCGTGTTCCTGTTTTATGCTTCATTAGCAAACTATAAAATAAACTACAAACTAACACACATTTTTATTGAAGAAAAAAATTATTTAAAAGGGCTCTATGACATGATAATGAATATTTCATACATATGAAGTTAGAGGTTCATAAAAGATTTATATATATGATACACTTTTTTGACAAATAAATGACATTACAGGATCAATTAAAAAAAACATTACTAAAGTATTATGGCTCATCTCTAAGATAAATGAGTTTTATAAAATCAATAAATAATTATTTAAATAAAAGAGCCCATCATTGGAATTATATCACACGATTGTGGATATGTCGTGAAAAAATGACTAACAATATTTTCCGCTACAACTCTAATGAGTCCATGCATAACAGAGATAAATCTTATTGCTTTGCAATTTGGATATTTTTTCAAAGATGAATAACATATAGATACATAATATAGGAAATATTTCCATAAATAAATGATTGCATATGACATGACAGTCCATATTTGACAAACAAATGCCAGTATTCAAGTATGAAATGAATTCTAAAATTTTGAGAAATGCTTCATGAAATGAATAGCAAAAGCTATATTTATTTATTTGTGAAGCTAGTTTATGAAATTCATTATATGAAAGGTTGATGTTTGGATTTATGAAACCAATTTATGATTTTATGATATGAATTCTAGATTGGTTTTGTGGATAACGGGAGGATGATGATTGGATACTCATTATTACTGTGAACCTAGTTAGGGATATTTGGGTATGCATATTGGTTCTAGATATGCTTCTGGGCCAAGTCACTAACTAACGATAGGTGGAGATGTTGCCAAGGAAGGAATCTTGGTTGCATTATCACCAAGAGTTGTGTTGTAACCATGATTGGTTTTTTAGCATGAAATTAATCAACGGATTGGACCATTAATTTGTGATGCAATGTTAATTTAAATGAGCATTTGATACGTGTAAAGTTTTCTTGAGACGATATAACTCATTTTGATATTGTATGTATATTATGTACTAGATTTGGGATATGGGAGTTATGGCACTGTTTTATAAATATGCATAACGAATGCTTAATCTCCTTACAAAAGATATGTACCAGTAGATGAAAAATTTTTGGTAGTTGGATCGTGGGTGTGAATTTGGATAGTTGGCTATACTTAAAATGATATTTGTTTTAGTTTAGTCGTTAGTTTGTCGAAATATGTACATAGTGTTTGGTAGAATTTGGAACTCTTATTCTGTAAGAGTTTGAGTTTGCATACTTCGAGTGGAAAAATGGTTGTGTTATTCCCTTATTCTTGTTGGAGTTGGGGTGTGACAAGATGAATTTAGTTTAAGATACAACATTGCAAAAGATCACAGCCACAGTCTACCTAAATAACAGTATGCTCGAATACATAATGTTTAATTTAAGAAATCCAAAATGTTTATCTATTTATGAATTCCAATGAATATCCTAGATCTAATTGTCTCTAATTCTGCCTCATTAATCACGTCATAAATGTTATATTCAACTTGCACGAAAGCATTGCTAGGTTAATGTCCCTTCAAATAATACTAGCTAGTGGAATTCATGTATATGATGAGGCAAGTTGGCTTTCAAGCTCACCCAGAAGCGGCGGTACTCATTATGTGAAGATAGCATCTATTGCTCTGGTCCTCTGAGGAGACAGGATCTTATGCAAGAAAGACTAAACAATTATGGTACAGCTTAAAAGCGTCCCATCCTTGGTAACACTGTCGAGAAATCTCGGCTCCATACCGTGCATAAATGTCTCGTCAAAACATGAGGCAGCCGATTGCATTAATAGAACAAGCCATTCTGGAGACTCGGAGAGACATCCACGAAGCACCACGCCCACAAAATACCATTTCGACTATGCTTTTCTTCCTTCTTTTTTCCACCAATAAATGCATGGGGGTCGAAGGGCCGGCATGGATCACTTTCTACTTCTCTATTTTCCGCTTCTTTGCCTTTCCAATGACAATTATGCTTCGATTTGTGCTGATATTGAAGACGTGAAATCTTTCGAAAAAAATAGAATTATTTAAATTTGAAATTTTTTTTTTTTTAGTACATTCGGAGTATGTATATATTTTCAGTTTCTGAATTTTGAATGGAAAAGTCGAAAGGAAACATACGGAAACAGACCCGAGCTCTCTTTTGGGTGATCAGAAGGAGATTGACGCGCAGAGGAGTAGGTCTAATAGTCATCACATCGTCTATTTAATTTTTTTTTCTTATCTTAGCAAATTATAATATCAAGTTGTTAATTGCATCTATGTTTCTGTCCTATGGAGAAACGATAGTCAATCTCATCTTTGATAAGAAATGGGTCATTTCAGCAATAGAAATTTTATTTAATTATCAAATGCCTTTAAATACTCAGAGACTATTTTTAGGAATAGAAATATAAAAAAATGTTTCTAAAAAAAACTATTTTCGGGAACAAATATGTTACCATACACACAATAAATGATTGACATGCGAAAGAATTCGGCTAAGTAATTAACCGGCTAGATATATATACATGTAACCTGCACACTAATGACTGCAATACACGGTTATCTAACGCTGGTAATTATAATCCTCTCTCACGTGTAAACAACATAATATGACAGATCAAATTCGAGGAGAACAAGATAGATCTTAAAAAACAAATTTATAAGCGTGGTAACCTTAGGTGCAAAAGCATAGAAAGTGAAGCTGGTGGTGGGCATCGTAGCGCATCACGGGTAATTAATGCACAATGCTCCGCAGCAATTCGCAATCAAGCAAGTACGTATGTGCACGGGTGAAGGAGGATTGTCCAAGTACGCAAGAAGAGCATCGAGAAAATCAAACGGCTTCAATTAATGACTGCTTCGTCAAGTAGACCCGGCTCACGTATCCAGCCCACAGAGAAAGCTCGGAACCACCATCGCAGCCCCTGGTTTCCAGCAATTCTCCTTGAATACGCTTGCCTCTTGGACCTACCACATCCCTCGATCCACCTTTTGTACCATGATTTCCAATTATATGTCACTTGAATTCGGTCTGCCTGCATTAATGGCGTCGAAATTTCCCTTTTTAGGATCCGTTCACGGATCGAGCTGTGTCTCTCAGTCACTATGAATACTAGATGAGATTAGACATCATGGTTAAGTGCTTCATTTGTGTCTCGTCAGATTGGAAGTGCGCCTATGATGGGTGGTGGACACTGAAATGCAGTGGCTCAAATGCGGATGCCAGATTGAATGGACCAAACTTGGACAGCGGTACATACACCAATTAAGCTATGCAGTTGTCTATACATATAAGTGGATGAAACTCGCAAGCACGCATGAGATTTGACTCACGTGGCACGCTTGGCATGAGCTTTGCTTGGCAATTTGCTTTTGCTTGACAAGTTAGTGCACCAAACTCATACATTGGTGTATACACAAATTAAGCTATATACAACTACATGCAACTATCTATATATATAAAAGTGGATAAAACTCGCAAGCACGCATGAGGTTTGAGTCACGTGGCACATTTGGCACGAGTTTTGCTTGGCAATTTGCTTTTGCTTGACAAGTCCGTGAACCTGTCCTAATCCTAATGCATTACGATGGAAGATGAATAAAAGACAAAAAAAAAAAAGATTGAGGCATAAAAGAGGAAGATCAAGGCAAAAGATTCTGTCTAGCCTTCGCATATCCAATGTTTTGACGGTCGAGATTACCATGAGCTGATCTCCTGGGACAGCTAATTTCTGTAAGGCTGAGTCATGTTTGCTTTAGGCGCGAATAATTCCATTATAAAATTCACAAAAAGAAAGATGACATGAAGAAACTTTAGAGTAGAATTAGCAACAACATATATATCTGCCTTACAATATATTTAGAGACAAATAAATAAATAAAAAAACTCATAGAGGCAGATAATTAAGTCTCTATAATGCCTTTTTATCGCAATGTTCAATTCCGATGTAAATTATAAAATTATAGGAGAAAGAGTGCAAACAAAATAAATCTATTAGAAATTCTTCTTCTTCTTCTTCTCTTCTTCTTCTTTTTTGGCATACATTGCTTGTGTATGTGTCCATTCAGTTTTGTGCTTTAGCAAATTTCAAATTATTATGCATATATTGTTTATGTATGTATCGATTTTAGCTTGCATTTTAGCAAACCTATGACTCTTAAGCATATTATTTAAGTAAATATCAATTCTATGTAATACTTTACCAAATCAAATTTCAAGATCACTCTAGCATTTGTATAAAGGAGTATGATGAGTTTTTGAAATTCCATGCTTCACAAATAAATGAATATTATATTGGCGTCTAATAAATCTGACCACTTTGATAATGATAACAAAGACTTTACGTTAATTATCAACATGTGTGTTGTTTCTCTAAGAAATATTAGATAAATGGGCGTATGCATGGACTCATGGAGAAAAAATAAGGCATTTTCAAGGAATTTTACGAAGTAATCATGACAATACCAATCAACATTCACTATATTTAACAGTGTATCCAATACATTGTGCAATTTTATGTCTCATTTTTTTTCTAATAGGTGAATTAAATGTGCATGATAGGATTTTGATCCACTTTAAATAAAACTCCACGTAGACTCTAATGGAGAATTTGATTGACGTGAATATTTATTTCGTTATAATTTTATTTTCTTACAAAAATTCATATTGTAAACCAACATTCAAGATAATATAACTAGTATAAGTTTAGATCTGACGAGTATGAAACTGCTTTTCGTGTACCTTTCGTTTCTGCTTTTGGTTAACATGAAGCTTTGAATTCGTGTCCTCTAAAAATAAATAGATTTCATTACTATAGGGTCAGCTTCTTTTTCTCAATATTGCGGTTTTTCCCCCTTTTTTGTTCTTATTTCTTGATCTTTGTTCTAGACCAACTTCGAAAGAGATTGACGATTGCTATTGAACAAGCGTCATGCATTTCCAACTTGCCTTCACAATTTGGTGATGAGGGACAATGTCCCCTCGAATTCAGAAAAAGTACAAAAAAAGTTATAAATCTATTGTATTTATACAAATTCAACCATAAACCTTTCAATTCGATCAATTTAATCTTAAACCAATTTTCACATTAGAATTAATTTGATCTATTAGACCAATTTAGGTCAAAAACCGTTGACGTAGATGTCAATCATTTTACATGGCATGATTGGCATTGACATAGATATATTTAATAATTTCTTAATTATATTTTGAATTTTTTTATAATTTTTTGTTCTTTTTTGTTTTTTTTTTTTTGTCTTTAACCCTTTATTTTGGTTGGTAGCAAGGATTGCCGGTGACCTTTGCCGGCAATTGGGCAAGGGCCAATAAACACTTACACTATTAATGTTATAGTCTCTTACATGTGAATTCATCGATTAAAGTATGATGATGAAACTCAATTGACATAAGACGAGGAACGAAGGCGAATCTCACCACGGGAAAGAGTAAAATCACAAGGGGAATACACTTCCATTATGGCCATGATCTTTCACTAGATGCTCCTCGAAGTTTCATGTATTGGGGTATTTCCAAGTACTAAACGCAATATATCCCTCGCAAGATCATAATGGATAAACTATAGGTCAATTTATCGTTAGCTGATAAGTTGAGGTGAGGCCATCCCAATATGACATTACAATCTCTCTGACTAGGCCGTGACAGTGATAGCTCGTATAGAACACATACCGATCATCACTTCATGAATATTCATGCAAATACTTTATTATATAGCTACATGCACGCATTACCGATTTGCGGTCGAGGGGCACAAACATTGCACGTTGTCCATTGGATGCACAAGTTGCATAATCCACTGGCCAAGCATGGGAGCACAAATCACTTTCTACCTCCACGTATAGTCGTAATGCTCCATATGGTTTTCTCCATATAATGCAGCCGCACCGCCCCCTTTTATATCAAATCGTGCATGAACCTGCGCTGCGTATTTGTAGTAGTGCGGTGACCATTTGGGAGGTGGCTCTCATCTCGCCCCACTTAAATGCTCCTACCTTATCATTCTCTCTCTCCCTCGCTCTCCCTACCTTCCTCCCTCCTTTAAATGCGCTCTTATTACTTCACACATTCCCTAGGCGGCTCCTCTCTCTCTCTCTTTCTCCCCTTCCTTCTCTCTCTCTAAGAATTATTCAAGAGAGGGTTTTGCGTCTAGGCTCGCCTTGAAGTATCTCTGAGCTGATCTTCAGTCTCAAGTTTTAAGGATGATGATGAAGAAGTGGGTCTGTGAAGTGCTGAAACAACTTCAGCTCAGGTTCAGAGAACTAGCTGCTTCCTCTTTGTGGGTGGGTGATGGAGCTGGTGCTTCGAGAACTGGGCGTTTCTGCATATTCTTGAAGAGAGCCTTCCTTGCCGCTTTCACCTGCGCTTTTGCTTTAGGTGAGTTCTAATTTCCACTTCCCCCAGCGCTTTTTGCAGCTTCTTTCTAAGCTTTTGTCCGTCCAAGTCATGCACAATTTAGCTAGCAGTGAATTCTCAGTTCAGAGAGGCCGCAGAGCGAGCTCAACTCACTAGTCATTCTGTGGCCATCAACCAACCTGCAAACACCATAATGCAAACGCTAGAGAAAAGGGGTTCATTGTGTTGAGCCTCGAGCTTTGAACTTATGGAACTGTTGTCGTGCAAACTGCTTGCATGTGCCGGGCCAAAAACAAAGTACAACGGAGTCGTCATTGCATATATCCAATTTAATGCAAGTTCCTGGTGCAGAGAAGCACCATCGCATTATTGCATCCTCATAAGTCTGTCTCCTTTCCCAATATTGTTAGCCAGGGTAGGTGGTACCTTTTTATCCAAATGCTTCGCAATTTTATCATCACCCGTAACTTATTCATTGCTTCACTGGGTGTCGTCTGCCTTCACCAGTAAAAAGAACAGATGAATTAAAGTCAGTTATGGGGAATTTACAGTCTTACTCAGGGACGACAGGACAATGAGAGGCTCAAACTCTATTCTCAACTTGTAACTAGAAAAGAGTCAAATGCATATAAACTCGGTCCATCACAATTAAAGAAACATACCAAATCACAAATTTCACATCCGACAGTCTCCTTGTGACCGGCCTGCTTCCCTTCCGAGTATTAGAAGGAGTCTATGAGATAATTCTTCTGTAGGTCAGCACGAAACCTCGGCAATATGGCCAAGTTATTGCTTACACAACTAAGACTTTGATGTAGATATGGTAATGCACTAGTATGATGATATCACATATTTATGAGGAATGTGCTAATTTCTGTAGGTGGAGCAATTGTGGGAATAATTTCAGGAGCGCTAAAGGGACAGACAACGGAGACAGGGTTCGTGAGAGGAGCGGGAATCGGAGCAGTGACTGGGGCTGTCACTGCGGTTCAGTTGCTGGAGCTCATGGGAGATGGGGAGTCACTTTCTAAGGTACCAACTCCGCATGCCACCCTTTTCTTTCGTCACTTTCTAAGGTACCAAATCCGTAGTTGTCCACGTGATCCGAATGCCCTTTTGTCGCATATGCTTGTGTGGATGAGATTTTGTTGCTGACGTCATAAATGTCTCGCCGTATAAACCTCACTCTGCTCTCCCTCCTGTCTTCTGAAGTGATGGGTACAAAGTGACATTGACTTGACATTCTCCATTCTAGATATTTTCTCTGTCGAATGTAAGGACGTGGTGTTTGGTATAAGAGGTCAAGGGGACACTTATCTAACCCCCACCAAATATAATGCGAAAAAAAGTATTAGCAGTATTTCTATGTGGAGATTGAAAGTTTCACGATTGATCGGATCATACAAGGATTTTAGTTCTAGATCCTGACGACCCTATGATTCTCAAAGTTCTCCTTTTCTTCTTCTTCTTCTTTTTTTGGTAAGAGCCTTTTCTTCTTCTTTTTTGAGGCAAACATTATAATATCTAATGTAATGTTTTCTCAAATTCATTTCATTTTGCAGGTTGCCCTCCTGTGCAGCTTAGTGGATGGAAAAGTATTCATGGAATGGGTAGGCCCTGCAGTGCTCAAAGCGTATCAATGGCAGGCGAGTAACCCGACCCCAGAAGCTGTTTACCAACATATGTTGACTGATTCATCTAGCAGATAATTATGAGTCACAATATATGATCAAGTCCTAATGCACTGCGTCTCCTTTTGAGCGTAATTCCTGATGAAATATGAAATGAACTTGTGGGAATTGCAGGTGAGCAATCTGGAAACACCTTACAGAGAAATTTCAGACATTTATGACACAGACGAAGATAAAGGGCTGTCCCAGAATTGTATTCAGAGGCTTCCCGAATACCATTTCCAGTCTAGCAAGATGGCCAAGATATCTGATGATGGAATCTGCTGCTCAATCTGCCTCCAGGTGAATTTCTGCTCGAAAACCCTGATAATTTCTTGAAGTTTCCCTGGAATTTTTTTTGACTGAAGCAGGATAATCATCAGAGGGAATTGCTGTAGAATTTGGCTGTATCCAAGTATACAAATTACAGTTATGTTGCTGATTGGATTGACCTGCCTAGTTCCTTCTAGGTATATTAAGACGATCTGCAAAATTGGCAAACTTGAGTAAAGCAATAGGCTCTAGATGGGTACTCATAGAAGCAGGTCATATTCAATGTCCTGTGCAGTTTACCACGTAATTTGGTAAACCAATTTAGTGAATTAGTCCTAATATGCATGGTCTTGGTGCTTTTGACTACTGAAAAAAGACCACGTAAGCAACTTTTGTATGCATGCTTGCACAAGCGGTATCATGTTACACTTAACTAATGAGCGCATGGCTGTTTTGCTTCTGCAGGACTTCAAGGAAGGAGAGACTGGAAGAAGGCTCCCCAAGTGTGGGCATATTTTCCATTTGGAGTGCCTGGACGCATGGCTCGTCCGGCGAGGCTCCTGCCCTATGTGTCGAGATGGTATATGTGATCATGAGAACCCCGAATTCGTCGCAAATTACTATTGAACTCGAGTCGTTAACAGGGTTGAGTTTCTTTCGACAAACTGTACTATATGCACATGCTGCTGCAATATCAAGAAGTTTATTTGTGAAATGCCCGGTAGACCATACATTAGCCGCGTGATATAGAGAAGTGATAACTTGACAAAGATATATCTTCCCTTCCGAAAAATGCATAGTCAGTTCAATTCCATGGCTATGCAACCCTCTTAAAAGCTGGACTTTGCTAAGCTAACTTTTAGATTCTTCGTATCGTATTGATGAAGTTCGCAATTTGCGTCGTAAGAATGAAGACATAGAAGGACTTCATAGGTCGTATGCGATTTCAATCATCGCGAGGATCAGGCCCGGGGGAATTTTCCCATTTAGTTAAATTTCTCCCCGGCGGTTTATCATTATTTTATTTTACGTTTGAGGTTGACTCCGATAAACGGAACAATTTAAGGACCCGTCCGGGTCCGAGGCTGTATGCGATTTCAATCATCGTTTGATATTAACAAGAAGACCATGGTTTTATTTAATTTGAGAATAACACCCTTGCTTACTAAGCACCCCCGGAAAAGATAAAACATGAAGGCCGTTGACTTTTTCTACTCACGAATTGTATGATGCCATGTTCCATTTCTTGTCCATCTATTATAAGAAGGTGGTTTAATGAATCCTTCGAAATGAGCTTAGCGTGAAAATTGACTCAAGATATCTTGTAATCATTATACAAAGAAAAAAAAAGGTTTGCTAGATCAAGGAAATGAACAAAATTTAGTGCATCCAGAGGAGAATATCCCAAGAATCGGTTTGACGTGCAAAAATTTACTTGGGACATTAACTACAGAATCTGAGGAGAGGGGCAAAAATTAGAATATCTAAAAGAGAATCTTCAAGAAATCGATAAGAACTGGATTTTCGATGTGTCGAATCTAACATTCAAATCTCAGTATCTTCCACTTAAGAGTTTTCCCGGGGACTGCGCCTCCCATTCCGATACTTGTGCTATTAAAAAGGAAAAATAAATAAAATTACCAAGTAACAGAGAAACAATTTGTGTTAAGGAAAAAGCTTACCGAGAATCCTGTCTGGGCTGGGCTGATCCATTTTCATCTTCAGCCCGACCCATTGCTTTTTAACAAGCAACATCAAAAATATTCAGAAACATGGAATAGGGAAATACACCGAGAGTTTGACAAAAGCAAAGGGCCTAATCCTCTAAAAAAAACTTGAACTTTTAGGTCCAATCTCAATTATATTAACCTCAAACTTTAAGTTTAGTACTAAATCTGTCCCAAAAAAAAATTTCTAAAAAAATCATCAACTTTCAATATTTTCTTAAATCTATCCAATATCAACTTAATGTAGTATATAGTAAGGTGAAATGAAAAATTAATTGGCTCAAATTTGAGATTAGAGTATGAGTTGATGATTTATCTTAGGTAAAGAAAAAATTCGGATAGATTTAAAAGCGGACTTAAAGTTGTGGTTATTTTTTAGACTCATTTTTAAAAATGAAAAAAAGAAAAAGAAAAAAAAAGGTTTGAGGCAGAACCGGAAGCAAAGTCAAAGTTTGGTGCCTCTACAGAAGTAGGTCAAAGCAAAATAGAAACTCCACCATTTTTCTACTGCCCAGCAGAACAGTGACTCTTCACTCCACCAAACCAAGCCCCAAATCTCTCGTCTCAGCAGCGTGGGGAGAGGCTCAGCCAGAGAGAGAGAGGAGAATGTCGTGGCTCGCTTCGAGGGCGTTCCACGCGCCGCCGATCGACATGAGGGCGCTGCGGGCCCGGTGCCCGGTGGCCATGGGCGTCGGCTGCGCCTCCGCGGTCGGCACGAGCCTGTGGCGGTCGTCGGCGAGGCGAGCGCCCACGCCGTTTGCTTGCCTGGGCATTTCGACCGAGGCTCGTGAGTTCCCGTCTTCTCTTCGGTTCCTCTCTGTCTCTGTATCTCATTATTTCACGAGACGGCGCTTAGGGAGAAGTAATCCGAGTCAAAGTTTTGATTTTTTTGATTTTTTAGGTGTTGGTTCCGTCAGTGGTTGGTGCAATTGAGCGAAAGCTTCTTTTTTTTTTTTGGTTAAGATTGCTAGAATTTGGGTGTTATGTGCGCTTTGATCGATGTGGAATCGATTTGATTTGTGTTTACAGCTTCCTCCGAAAGTCCATACCTTATAGCATAATCTTGCAAGCTTTTTGCGGTTGTTTTTGGTCTAAAGGGATTGCATTTGGCGTGGATTGTCCCGTATGTCGTTTGTGTAGTAGGTAGGCACTGGAGTGGAGAATGTGAAGAGCGGAATACGTTCTTGATGCGCAGGTGCTTAAGGATATGGTTTCGGGAAATTCACACAATTGGAGTCGTTGGTTTACTTGGCAACTCGTTACTCAAATTGAAATGGGTGATTGAGACCCGAGCTTCGCTGACATGCTTTCAAACATTTGAGATCTTAAGAGTTATGTGACAAATTGGCACCTCATTTTTCACTGTCAAAGTGTGCTTATAATCAATGGCCTTAAGTTGGACTTGCAAAAAGTTTGAATTTTGTATGTGTTGTTGAGTTTTTCCTTCTAGGGAATTGGGGTCAGATGTGAGTTGGCAAATGGCATAGAAATTGCTTACAGATACCACCTAATGATGGTAACATTGCCGGATGGCTTAGTGGTTACTGCCATTCGAATGGAGCTTACTCATTCTATTTCGCACCTTCAAATCAAGGGGAGAGACAAGAGCGACTTAGGTTTACCATATTTTACTGTTGTATCAAATTTAGTGGGAATTCCTAACAAGGGCAATTAATTTAGGTTTAAAGGAAGCTGTTCAAACAGACAAAGCTCCAGCTGCTTTGGGACCCTATTCCCAGGCTATCAAAGCTAACAACCTTCTGTTTGTATCTGGTGTTCTTGGTCTCATTCCAGAGGTAAGCGGTTCGAGTTTTCTTGAATGCATATCAATTGTTTTAGTATGATCGTGGCTACTTAATGCCAAATGAGACAGATTTTTTTTTTCTTTTTTTTAATCAAAACACACTAGACAGCGTTGCCTGCTTAAAATTTGCATGGAGACACATTTTGTTTACCGTGGCATTGCCATAACCAAGTGTAACGTTGAATGTCGGATATACTGATGCAGACTGGACAATTTGTATCTGAAAGCGTGGAAGACCAGACAGAACAGGTAAGATACATGACCTACCTGCATTAGGACTTCGATAACCATTCTATCTCCAAGAAAAAGATGTTGAGATGTCTTTAGCAATTCATCCACCTTGTAGAGGATACTGTTTTTTTGGATACTTAGGGCGTGCATGGAAACGTTTCTTAGAAACGTTTCCGGCACACTTTTGTACGGAAAGTGTGCCCGGGAACAAAAAAGGAACAGAAACGTGTTTGGTTGCGTTTTTGTTCCTTTTTTGTTTTTTTGTTTCTGGAACGAAATAGGAACAGAAAAAAGAAACAAAAAAAAGTTGTTTCTCCATAAAAGAAACATTTCTCGGAAGAAAAAAAGAACAAAAACGACTCTTCTCTCTCTTCTTCTTCTCTTCTTCTTTTCTTCTTTTTTTTCTTATTTTTTCTTTGGCCGGTCGCCGGCCTCGGCCATGGCCGGCGACCGGCCGTCGAGGCTCGGCGTCGCCGGCGCGGGCGAGGCCGAGCCTCGCCTTGGCTGGGCGACGCCGAGCGTCGCCGGCCCCCGGCGAGGCTCGGGCTCGCCGGATCTGGGCGAGGCTCGGCGTTGCCCGCGCCGGCGAGCCCGAGCCTCGCCTTGGCTGGGCGAGCTCGGGCTCGCCCAGATCCGGCGAGCCCGAGCCTCGCCATGGCTGGGCGAGCTCGAGCTCGCCCAGATCCGGCGAGCCCGAGCCTCGCCGGGGGCCGGCGACGCTCGGCCTCGCCGTGGGCCGGCGAGCCTCGCCGTGGCTGGGCGAGGCTGCCGGCCCCGTCGGCCGGTCGCCGGAGGCCGGTGACCGGCCGAAAAAAAGAAAAAATAAAAAGAAAGGAAAAAATAATAAATAATAAAAAATGTTTAAAAAATTAAAAGAAACAAAAAAATAATAAAATTTAACCAAACGTGTTTCTGTTCATTTTTTATTCCCGGACCAAACGTTACCAAACGCGTTCTTTTGTTCAAAAATTGTTCCCCGGAACAGAAACATTTTTTTTTGTTTCTGTTCCTAGGAACAAAAAAAGCACAGAAATAAATCCATGTGCACCCTTAGTGTGCTTGGAAAGTATATTCCTATTTGTTTTTACAATAGTGACAACATTAGGGCCAGGGCTCGATCTATCTGCCACCTATGACTTATTGCTCCCTGCTGAGTAGTATAACCTGCTCAGATGCACTTGATTTGTTCACCTGCTAACAGAGGTGGTGTTATGAAACTGCGTAGGTTCTCAAAAATATGGGGGAAATACTGAAAGCTGGGGGTGCCAGCTATTCTTCTGTGGTCAAGACAACAATTATGTAAGACGTCATAGTTTTTGCTGGACTGCTGAATTTATTTTTTGTAAGGTTGAAACGGAATTAAAGAACTTGGATTTGCCTATCTCCGCTTTTGCAGGCTGGCTGACTTGCAAGACTTCAAAAAAGTGAATGAGATCTATGCGAAATGTGAGTTCTGTACCTGTGTGCCAATTGGACACAAATGCATGAGTCTTTTGGTTGAGGCGAGGCATATCAAATTAATAGGTCACATGGTTCGATGGCATTACTTAAATACTTAAAGAAGTCATGTTCGATGGCATTACTTAAAGAAGTCATGTATGCAATGAGAAGCATATGTATATCTTCATAAGCTGAAGAACATAATAACAGATTTTTCGGAATGGTGTTTTGAGCAAGCGTTTGTGGGTTGTCTCACTTTCACCGTGGCATGTAACTGGAATACAGTAATACATTCTGCCTTGTGCTTGAACTTGTTAACTGGGATAGCTCGATGCAAAATAGATTCATATTTGACCAGTGGATGCTTGGAACTACGGCACTCATCTATCCTGTCTATCAAGTTAGATTCTTCAATACCCAATGTTAGACACCTTTAAAGTGCCTGGATGTCTTCATGCTGCAGATTTTTCAGCACCTGCCCCAGCTCGCTCAACATATCAGGTTGCTGCTCTGCCACTGAATGCAAGGATTGAGATCGAGTGCATTGCAGCACTTTGATGGGCCTCTGTGCCTTTGGATACAAACATCTTGAATGAAACCTGTTTATGAGATTTAAGGGAAGTTTAAGTGGATGAATTTTTGTAATTGTCGTAATAGTCTATATCGGCGATGTGGTGCTCTGTTGGAACATGGACTCAGATTCTCTGACGTGCAGTGTTCGCCTAATAACATGAGATTGATCGTAGTGGCAGCTCTCTTAATTTCCTCTTTCCCTATCTATCGAGAGAAGCTGCAAGCAGAGTGAAGAGATGTTGTGCTGTTGTGCCACCTTGTTTTGAGGGTTTTCTGCTGTCACTGAACGTGATGCATAATAACTGCCCTGGTCGGCAGCACAGCACGAGAATTCGTTAACCTATAATCGGTAACAGCCAACTCAGTTATGCGACTCAGCCAAGAGTAGTGTCAGATCTGGTGCTATTGACGTGTTTATAATTGCCTCAAGCAGGTGTCGTGTTATGTTCAGATCTACTTTTTGCTTTGCTTGAAAATAATATTTGATGGTCATCGCTTGAACGACACATCGGCATGTGACCGAAGCCTGATGCTCGACCTTTTTGACAAATCTCAGTTTGCTTGCATTTACCACAAACTTTCTTCAAGGAAACCGTCACTTTACTATACTGCACCTCAGTGTAGCTAACACTCGGAAATGCAGCTCAGGAAGTAAACATAGTGGTACCGTGGCTAACAGGACGACGGCGAGAAGTATTCCCTCTTGTAAACTTTGGAAAACATCATGATCGAATCCTTAAATCCATTCTTTTCTCGTTGGTACAAGTCAATTCCAGTAACATTTCAAGATCATTTTAGATGTTGCTTTGATTGTATCATGATCACAAAACATAGGACAGATCTGCGAGCCAAGTCCAAGAGGAGCTCCCTCCAACAAACGCAGTACATGTTCATCAGCTACTTGTCACCGGTATTCCTGAAAATTGACATGCCCTGTGGCTTGGGCGTGCTCCCCAGCCTCCTGGAACCAGAAGATGGGTGAGACCCTGAGAAAAGATTAAGCAAACACAAAATTGTGCCGTGTCATGAAGAAATAACCTTCTGGCCGACAACTCCTATTTGGCACACTCCACAGCGTAGAGTGAAGTTGGCGGTATCTGTATACTTCCTTTTCCTGCATAAAAGGTGGTAAAACCCTTGTTATCTAAGAAAACAGAACTAGAGCATGCTCTATTCAACATAGTCAACTCAGATTTGTATGAAGCGCTTTCACCTAATCCATCTACATATTTGAGCATAACCGACTGTATAGCCTTTCATGACTATGCATAACCTCCAAAGGGAGAATGTGGGCTTTAAAGGTAATCTATAGCTTCTCAGTACAATGCCAGGAAGGTTTCTATATTGCAAATAGAAGTGCAAAAGCAATAAGACGCCAATCCAAATTACCCCAATGCAACAACACTGAACTTGCATGTGTCATCAGCAACCCTATTCTAAGTGTCAATGGCAGTTTCTGAGAAGGAGAGTCTCCCCATAAAGAGTCTTAACTTGGCCCGCCATGATTAATTTCAGAGGACTCCACGGCCAGCATGGCAGTGCTATTGTCTCTTGACTTGAGGTGTGTGAAACGTCAAGTCCAGTAAACTTTAACCACACAATCTTCGCCAATATATCTGGGGTTATATCTCACGCACAGAAGCTTACATTTGCTTCTCAAAGTACCTAAAAATATCCTGAACTGAGGTCTACGGAGAAAAAGTTGCCGAGAAAAACTACCTCTGCTGCTCCTTGACAAAGTTAAGGGCAAGTCCCTCTATTGGCCCAATCGTCCCATCTTTCCGCACCTCAAATATAGCCTGATCGAACTCCTCTGGAGCTCCCTCAAACGGTGATATCTGCACAAAGGGAATGCATTTTAGAAATTCAACAACTAATGAAAGAAGAACAATTTCAGTGCCCTTGATCAGTTTCAGTCCCCAAAAAGCAAGATGATTTTGCTCGCAAAAAGAGCCCATCCTACACATCATTCCACTCCCCACTAAATCTCCATACTTTTCCCAACCCCCAAAATATCTCATTTCTGAATCTTTTCAAGTTTCTCTATTATGGCGCAGAAGAAAGATTAATCCATTTTGCAACTAGACCTATCCATAGTGCCATCAGATCTGCAGTACCTTTTCAACTATAACACTATTTCCTTAAAGATAAAGATGTGAAGATTAAATATTTAACAGATAAAGCATAACTACAAGGAGAAAAAGCATACCACTAATGCATCATAATGAAGCCCATCATAAATCAGCATGACCCTCTCAGAGTACCTCTTTCCCTGTCAGATAGCAAGTAAAAAACGTTCAGTCATGTCCAACATTCAAAAAAGAAGAAACAATATTCCCATAAGATAATCATGCTTTTCTTCCAAAGATATAGTTTCTTTAATGCTACCTACCTGACCATACAGATCACAACGGCCTGTCTGGATGTCATATGCAGCTATTTCGCGTCCGTAGTAGTCTGCTAGTATTGACAGTTCAATAGCACCTACCAAGGACGATATGCATTGTTGGATTTAGCACTGTAGGTTAAAATTCAAAGACCTGGAAGAAACAACTAACTTGCTGAGGGTTATTCATTCGCTACCAAATCATGGGCAAAGATTAAGTCACATATGGCACAGAGTGATGGAGATAAGAAATTAATTTTGAAGTACTCGGGAAGTCTTTCTATCACTTTGCATAACATTAATAAAAACAGCAAACGGCAATCTTGACCTCTTCTGTTTACGGTATCATCATGATTTCATCTACCTTTTCTGATCATTAACATAAAAGAAATTAATATGCCTGCTTTTCATCAACAAACCTCCCCACTTCTCTGAGTCTTGAATCCAAGCACAGTACTCTTCATTTGGCTTTCCCAGAAATGCTTCTGAATATTTCTCGGGATCACTCGCTACAGTAGCAGCAATGACCTTTGGAAACATAGAAACGAGATGTTATGAAGTGAATGACATGTGAATAGAAAAAGCGTAGAAGTACACATCTTGATGTCAATGCCAGCCCATATATCAAGCAGGGAATAAACAACTCATTAGGAAATGACTATTGCAGATGCCAGAAATACGAGAAATAAATCAAATAAATGATCAAATAATGGTCAAAAGTATAATATCAAAGGATAGATGGTATCAAGTCCTCGCGATTGGATGGAGTCCATACTTTCCATCTCTCCCTCTCCTCTTCCTTCACATTTGCTTGTAACATGCATCACATATGTGGTTGAAGAATGTACAATATATTCTGCAATAGCTGGTACTATCAAACTTAGACTGATATCTTAATTTGCTTGAGCATGCAGAATCAGGCAGCCAACTAGAGCTAGAGGTTCCAAAAGGCATGGCCAGCCAAAATGGGAACAATATATTTCTTTTTACTAAGCTTCATAAGTGAATATGGTAATGCTGGTCAAACTGACCTAAAAAGGCACTTCATTTAATTTAACGAGTTAGAAGAGAATAAAGAGACGTTAGATGGCACAATCACATATGAGGAATCAAAAGGCACAAGCAGACTAGAGAGTACAAGCACATAAGAATGCTGAAAGCGTACAGAAAACTGTCTTTTTTCTCTGTCTTACCACCACCAACCAATATTGAATTCACAAATCAGACTAGATGATGGGTGAAAAAACAGCACAAGTATGTCAGACAAACCTGTCTTAACTCAGAAGCCTTGGTTTTGTCATGATCCATGACATACCTATATTGGAGGGGAGAAAAATATGAAGGCCTCAATCTGCAAATTCTATCCTTTGACGAGAGAAAACTTAAAGATTCTAGATATAACATTTACCCGACAGCATTAAAAAGGCAACTGTTGTCTGAGGGAATGACCCTTCTAGTGACGATACCTTCCATGGCAGATATATGTCCAGCTGGAAATAACCATAAGAATAATTAAACATCAAGATTGATGCCCACTGTCTGACAGAGCCATACGAGTGCATCTTCGTCATAGCCACAAAAGCAGAAAATGGTCCAGAAGTTTATATTGTCTAAAGTAATGAAGAACTGCTGCATAAGAAACCCAAAAGCTAGCAGATGCAGAAGAGAGCAAAATCTGTGCAAGAACTACCTTCATTTCACTAGAGATGCGAATCCACAGTTCATGTAGCTTACAAATTCCAAAATGAACTCCCGAATTACAGCATCATCAGAAACAATAAAAAGTAGAAGTATCCAATGGACCGAAATGATAGAACAATCATATCAACCAAGAAGCACAACCCAGATCGATTCAGATTGACCACAGCACTTGCAATAACAAAAAAATAGAACTTGTGCTGGGTTAGTCATAAGCTCATGAAAAAAGAAAGAGCACCAAGATCAATCACAGATAATAATCATGCGAACAGAACAGACATCCAACGGATGCAAATTATAGCTTCTTTCAAGTGAGATGCTTTCGCTTCGCGCTACCCACTCTCTCTATTCAGACTCAGTACAAATCCTACCATGACCCGTTACATGAGCTGGGTTATTCATAACAAACGGAACACGAAAAACACCTAAAAACAATCTTGGAGAATAGTAATTAGAACAGAGCAGACCTCCAGTGGGTTCAAATAATGGCACGACTCTATCAATCAGTTAACATGCTTTAGCTTCGCAACAACCCAGTTTCAATTTAGATTAACTACGATCCCAACAACAACCCAAACCATGCGCTTGGTTATAAAAACGCCGCGGACTCAAAAGACGGCTAAAACGAGCCTCGAAGGTAATCGCCGTAACAGAACAGAAATCAAAAGGAGCAATTCACTTCAAAGGGCTAAAAAACAAGAAACCCAAGAGCAAGAAAACCCCTTACGAAAACCAAGATCCAAGACCCACCAAGAAGGGCACCTGATTGACGTTGTGGCGAGGTATAATTCCGACAGAACCTCAAAACGAGACCTTCCCAGAAACAAAAAGAATGCGACCCACCAATGAATTCAGGCGATATCTATCGCGAATCACGACAGGAAGTATTATCCGACAAGAAAGATAAAAGATAAAAAAAAGATCATGTGGAAAGCTCTAGATCTAAAATAGTGGGATTCCACGAAAAAGAAAGTGTATCCCGCGGACCCACGCACATCATCTTGACGCATACGTCAACTACTTTCGCGTACGTTGGTGTTCCTCTGTTACGCACACTGTTTTTGTCCGACCCGAGAGAATATGTTTAAACGAAGAAGCAAATGGGATTCGAACAAGAAAGCTCACCGTAACGAGGTGAACGAATTGCAGGAACCGCGAGAGAAATGCTCCGGTGTCGTCGCTCGGTGTTCCGATTTTGTGGCGCTAGTGTCCAGTGAAAACTCTCGTTTCTTATCTCAATTTGGATGGGAACATTTCCTTTCTTCTGTATTGTTCATGATTGGGGGATTTTCGAGATTCATAAGGTAAGAAGCAAGAAGGGTGTTTATGCAAAGGCAAGGATGAAAGGAAGAAATATTTATAAAGATTCGATTTTTTTGGTTATTTTGTTTTAATTATGGATAGAATAAAAGTCGATTTTGTTTAACTCATCGGGTGCCAATACTAAAATACATATAATTGCTTAAATACCCATTTTAAAAAATGGTTAGCTCGCCTCATATTATGTTAAATTCAAAAATAGTGATATCAAATATTGATCATCTAAATATTCTGCGTCCCACAAAACTAAAAGAATTCCCTTTTTAAGAATTTCGAAGTTCGCTGAAATAGGGTCATTCTCCTGCAGGTTATTTGTACACAATTGCCTACTTACATCGAGCATTAGCACGTGTTCTAAGGTGGCAGCACGATCGTGGGATTAGTCCTAGATGAAGTCAGCTTGCGCATGATAATCGATGTAGAAACTCTCCAGGTGCGCGTTGGCAAAGCCTCTCTTCGAAAGGGGAGAGGACGTTGATTGGATAGCACGGAATCGCCGTGGAACGATAGAGATGCGTATCCAAAAGGAAAGGAACAAAGCGACCAATCATCAAAGTTTGAACGAGAAGATAGACAAAAAGCAACGCAAAAAGATTCTTTTCCCATTGAAACTCTGAACTTTTATTTCGCTAGTTGCTGCTTTTTATCTTCCAAAAGAGATGCACCAGCAAACTCCTGGAAGAGATCTTTTGCTCGACACACCGCACAAAATCTGTAGGCAAGGTTGTCTACTGTTTTTACTATCAAATCCCACTTTGTTTGACATTACCTGAAAATGAGATATGCAAAAATCTGCAGACATGATGATTATGATCACATAGTTTACAACAAAACCCGATATCATGGTCCAATATATAGCATTCTGGAAACTAGCCGGCTGTAATTACTAGACATTACAAGATTTGCTTCTGTCCCAGTTCCAATTCCAGATATACATTGCCGATGTTGAACCAAGAATCTCGAGCAATATCGAGACGAAGATCATAATTCCTAATCCTAACTAGAAAAAATTGAACTATTATTAATAATCATTCATGAAACGAGGTGGGGCGCAGGAGCGCTGGTGAAGGCCCCTATGCTCTTCGCACATCCAGGAATGTGTACTTGACCGGACTCCAGCTTATCGACGTGAAGAGGACCGCCTTGTTTGGCTGCATGAGAATTCACGGCTACATTTTCTGTTTCAATACATGCCGTAACTGGATCTTTTGACTTTCCATCCTTGCTTCAAGAAGCTTCGCCTTCAGACTGGTCTTCTGCGCACCGCGAGGCCATTCAATGCAGCCTTTCATGCCTCGAGTTATGTGGGGATTCCCTGTATCAGGGGAACTCCATTGGCTAACAATATCAGGTGGGCTAAACCCGCCCTTACCGGACCCATGATCGGGAGACATGACGGCCCCATTGGATATCCTCCCATTGGACACCCTCCCATTCGTGCCCTCCACCGAGACTATCTTGTAGTTCTCCCCGTTATTTGGACATGATTTCCAGAGTCTTGCTATCGATGAAACTTTCTTCTGTTGCCTCGTAGGAGGAACCGAGCACACTTCACTGATTTCAGTTACTGGGGTTTCGCCGCCGCTAGCCAAGATATCCCCATTTTGCTGGATATTGTTCACAGATGGGGCGCTCTCATCTGGGGAATAGCTTGATCCCTGGTCTTCAAGGTTGCTCACAGTTTCCCATCCGCTCTCATCATCTTCAATCTCACCATCATGACCGGGGAAAGATGAGGGATATCTGTTGATGTTGTCCTCTTTCAATGTGTTTATTTCAGGGCTCACTGTGTGCATTTTTGAGGCATGACTTGCAGGGCTGTAAGCTGTGCATTGTTCAATCTCCCTCTCATTGTTTTCGCCAAAATTATTAACTTCTTCAAGAACGGCAAATAAATCATCAGAATTGGGAGGCTCGTAAGAGAATTCTTTCATGTCCTGTATATTCATGGAAGCAGCTGCCTGCCGAAGTAACTCTGCTTCTCTTATGTCCTTCACATCTGGGGTATGGTTTCTTGATTTTAAGAAATTCTCCAGATCAGCTACTAAACTGTTCATCTGAGAATATTTCCGCTCAAGTGCCACCTTTGCATCCACAAGTTTCATCTGAACTCGTTCTTCACGCCAGACCTCTGCCATCTGCAACATCTTTCTTTCCTCTTCTACTTCTTCCCGTAGTTTCATATATTCCTTCTTCAATGCCTCCATTTCAGCCTTGTCTTCCCCAATCTCCTTTGCCAGCTCATCACATACTTCTTCAATTAGTTCTCTGGTCTTTCTTTCTTTTTCATAATCCTGCATTAATCGCTTCACTGATAGCTTGGCCTCAGCAAGTTCATCAACCAATTTGGAATTGACAATTTCCATGCGCTGGCGATTTTTCCTTTCTCGATTCAGATCCAATTTAATATCATCAACAAAGGCACGAATCTTCTCATGCTCCCTTCTCCGCCATGCTGCCTTCTCCTCACTGACTTTCTTTAGAAAGTGCTCCAGCTTTTTCTTCGAGGAACGACGCTCAGTTTCCAGCTCTAGAATGCGCGCCCGGGCTTGTTCAAGTTCAGCTTCAAGTGAAGAAATCGTTGATACGGCACTCACTTGTTGATTAAGAAGTTTCACATGGCTGTGAATCTGACGTACATCATCAGGTACTCTAAAAGAGACTGGGTCCCACTTAGTTACACCCTCCATCGCAGAACTTGCAAATTGAAAAGAAGGCTCAAGCTGAAAAGGAAAATGGATCTAGTATTAGGAGCAGAAAGGAAAGAAAGTGAGAAAGGCAGACAGGGCAAGAGGAGCACCTCCCTGCCTTTACTACTTCAAAGCGGCTAATACTCAACGAGAATTCAGGCTTCCCTACTTTCACACGTAAAACCAACAGACAATGGTACCATCTTTTTAAATGTTTCGCCGGTGAGGAAATTAGGAACAATTATCTCATCTGAGCAGACACATCAAGCAACTCATTTACACTAATCAACAATTCAACAATTTATTTACTTGGGCACAAAAACTCTAACTCAGTTTGTTCTGAGACTTCTTGAGCAGTCAAAAATTCCAGAGAGTTGGTCAACTGGCTGAATTTTCAAGCTAAAGAAATTTGATGAGCAGTCCCCAAACAAGAGTCAGGGAGAGAGAGAGAGAGAGAGAGAGAATTGATGACTCTCAGCGCACAAAGAGATTTAATGGACGCAAAAACTCGTTTTTTACTGCTACTCAGCAATTCAGCCATCCATTCGGCTAAAAAGATTTGACGAATCTGGCAAGTTACCAGGACCTAGAAGTTCACGACGTCTCTTTGGGGATAACTTGATTTTTTTTAACAGCAAAAATATCTGGCTGACCTTTTACCAATTTCTTATTGATCTGCAAGACAATAGGAATTTTGTGTTCCATATTGACATAATAACACACAGAACTCTCAAGTAATGCCTTGATATTCATGATGATGATTGTTCATCTGGTTCATGTCCCCGGCTGTTTATTATCTACAGTATGTCCTTGTCTTCAATGTTCAAATACGATACGCCACGTTTCTCGTTTCTCTTAACTTAGATACCATTAAACCAATCCTAATGCCACGATCAATACCCAATTTATGATGAGCAAAGAGTCTTATACCTTATGTGAAAAGCCATTCCTTGTGCCAGATACCGAACGAGGACTATCAAGATCCCTTGCATCTGAGTTGCACACCTTCCCTGTTCTATTCAATACAAAAGGAGATCCTATGTGTCCAGCACCAGACTGCATGGAACGAAAACGAAAAGTTACCAATCAGCAATCTTAAACTGCATCAAATCAGTTGATTAATTGCACGGACACAAGGAAGCAAACGAAAGCATATCGAGCATACTACGCTGGCTCCAAAAGACCAGTCGACTTTCAAAGTTACAAAAATCATGAATTTTACTCGAGTTGCATCACATGTGCACCAGATGAGAAAAGAAAAGGACAAAACACCCAAGAACACTTTAGAAGACCAGCACAAGTCCTTGAATAATATCAAGAATCTACAGCCAAGCTCAAGAAATGCACGCAAACTTCGAGAACTTCAAGCCCATCACAGATTCTGAAATGATGAACTAATCAAGATGAGGCCTTTTCTACACAAGAACGCTCACTGTAGATAAAGCACATCAAAGAAGCATTGACTTGGCACGCACCGATCGGTAGCGCAATCGATACTGCTTAAAAGCCAAGCTTCTTGAGTGCAAAATGAAGTAATCAAAGATGGGATTCCGCAATGGTGAAAGCGTCGACAAGATTCTCAGGTTCATTTTGCCCTTTTTGCTTCGGAATCACTCCTCCATCATAGCCTCTCTCGCTCTAGGGCTTCATAAATGCATCAAAGCCTGGGGCTCATTTACTCACGCTCCAGTTCCGAAATCTTTCCGACGCTAGATCCTCACGCGTTGCAAAAGCCAACAAGCACTGAATGAACGAAAATCAAACGCTACCTGAAACCCGACCTCGTCTCGAACGCCGCCGCGGCCCCCGCCCTCGGCCTCCGTCAGCTGCAGCCGCCAGAGCACGGCGGCGAGCTTCCTCGACGACACCGGGGCGTCCCTCCGCCGGCTCCTCCGGCGGGCCTGCCGCAGCGACCTGCTATCCTCCTCGTCGCCGCCGTCGACGGGGAGGACGTTCCGCTCCTTGTCCTCGGTCGTGTTCCACTTGAGAAGTGGCGTCTCGGGGCGGCTGCTCCGCTTGCCGGCGGGGGGCCCGGCCTTCCTCAGGCGGGCCTTCCGGCGGGGGGTCCGGCGAGGGGTCCTGGCCGCGTGGGGCGGCAGATCTGGGTGCGGGGGCGGGTTCGGCGCCCGGGGGGAGGCGGCGGCGGGGGCGTTCGGCCGGATTAGGGATCTCCCGGTGATCTTCATTGCGGGAGGATGCTGGGTCGGCCCATTTAGAGCTTCGAACGCGGCTCCCTTTCCAGCTCTCCGCGTGCGCTCCTCTTAGAGAGAGAAAGCGAAAGCTAGAGAGTAACGGATGGAGAGAGAAAGAGAGAGAGAAAGGGGGACGTACGGAGGAGATACGCTACTCCGCCATGCGCGCGAGTGAAGAAGAAGAAGAAGAAGAAGACGAAGAAGATGATGGAGAAGATGGTCCGGGATGTGATGGATGTGAGAAGACGGTGTGGGGGACGGGAACTGAACTATGTATGGGCGATGTACATGTGTGCGTATGTATGGTCAACGTCGACCCGCGATGTGTCTCGTGTCCGATCCGGTCGTATCGTCTTTTTTTTTATTACATCCTAAGATCTTTTATGGTTCCACGGCCTTTCGGACAAGTTTGGGTAGTTGCATTTAATAGGAAATCCAAAAACTTGAATTGGATATGTACAATTTATGATTGGCGTGTTTGGAGAAATAGGTAGGTTTGATCCTAAAGATCCAAACTTACCTAATGATCGTTTTTATTGCTGGCTAAGTATGTATTGCGGTGAAGGAGACAGAGTTTTCCCTGAACGATACTCTTCGTACTTGTCAAGCTTGCAAATGCAAACCGTATTTGGGCAATCGCGTGCGCCGCCCAAATACATGGAATTATCGTCCGCTATGAGAGGGCCGTTTCATCTGGCTAATAAATGCCACAATTATTCACCCTCCGTATCGTCGTCGTTTGTGGCTCTGTAGTCCGCCCCTCTCTATCGTGCATCACGCCCGTCGCTCCATCATTGCTGCGTCATTCAAGACCTCCAGGGCTAATTGCCAACGAACCAACGAGCCAAGGTCTCAGCCCAACCTCAAATGTGGATCGATCCGAGCTCAATTTTGTGGAGGTTGCTAACCGTCGTTCACCCCTGGCTAAAGAGTTTCAAAATAGCTTGGAGGGGATGTACTGCCGTACTAGGGTCACCAGGAATGCTAATGGCTGGAACAGGGGCGAGGCAAGCAAAGATCTCGACGCCGGTGCATGGCGGCGGCAATGGATCTTTGTATATTTTTAATACCTTTACTAGAGCGTGTTTATCGTGGTCAGAATTTTTCTCCTCCTCAACGGAAACATCATTAACTTCAAACTATCCACACTCCGCATCTCATTAATTGCAAAATTGTTATAATTACAATTAATGGATCAGCGAAAGCCAATAAATTAAGATATGTCTTTTCTGTTTGCGTATTTATTAAATTCATGAAGTTCATAAACTTTTATGTTTACGTATCTATTGAATTTATAATTTTTTTTTATTCGTGTATCTTTTAGTTCATGTATTTATTGAATTCACATGTTTCTAGATTCATGAATCCATGTATCTTCTAATTCATGAATTTTATGGATAAACACGTCTATTTAATTCGTATTTCTTCAGTATATAAACTAAAAAGCTCTATAAATAGATAGGAGTATAGAACTTCATTACAGTTTCTATTTTTTCGACTCGATTCAAAGATAGCTTTGATATACTTTTATACTATTATTGAAATGCATAGTTTGTGAATCTACAGAACACTATTGATAAAAATTAATTATCTTAAGGAGATTTGGATATTTGTACCGCACCTCCAATTTTATGTTCTGATTACAATTCATCAACTGCACCACCAAACCCACCGACCTTGACATTTCTCCCAAATGCGGGAGCTTCTCCGACAGGTCTCGTGTTGTATTTTTCTCCCTCTCTCTGGCACGTCGACCGGACGGACGATGGAGAAAAAAGGGCATCCGAGGAGGCGACCACGTGGCGCCTGACAAGTCGACACGTCAGCAATTCAGCACGAATCCTATGCAAATTCCCACGACGCATCATCGCCCGCAAGCCGACGAACCGTGCCCACATGGGGCGTCGCACTTTGGCAGCGGAGTAAAAGAGGACCGGCTCGGTCGGCGAGCCCTAGGAGGGAGGGTCCATTATAGTAAAGCTCCCCCCCGCGGGGACTAAAGATTTAGATCTAATCTTAATCTATTAATCTTAATCTATTGTTCTAGCTTATTGAATGTGCGATGTCGAACCGAATCATTCTTTTTTTTTTTTATAGCAAAGTCCCACATTTGACCGTTGAAGATGGATCAATGAATTGAATAAGTGGGATAACGATAGTCGCTCGAATGGTATTCGTGGGTGCTCACCGCCTTGTTGGTCTTGCATCGTCGGAGATTATGAATTAACTAAAAAGATTAGTGATGAGATGATGGTAAGTAAATGAATGGTTATCAATGAGAAATTACTAATGTAAATATTACCCACCAAATATTTGCAAAATATAAAGATTTTCAAGCTGGGGATTATATGGGTGGGCCCGCTTATTTACAATGCCTTCGTTTGGATGGACCCTGGGAGTTGGCAGTGTCCTCGCATGGCGGATTAGATTCCTTTGATGTTGAGACTCGGTACTATTTTTCGGTCGTATTCGACATGGTCTTTTCCTTTTGCAAGTGTAGGGGTCCTCAACGCCAAATAGGGCAATCACCTCAATCGTACAAAAAATACAACAAGGCATTTGCAATATACACTATACAGAAATAAGACAGATACAAAAAGAGATTTATACCACTTTTGCCAAAAGTGTAACATGATTATTACCCTGTCTCAGTATAATCTCAAAAGTGATTGAAGTGAATTTCACCTTAACAAATGAGAAAAAAAAACGGGATTGATAAGTCTAATTTGCCTTAATCTATGCTCTCTTCTTTTATTATATAGAAAACCCGGAATTTGCAATGAAGAGAGAGGATGGACCTATTTATATTTAGGTGATAAGCAGAAAGCAAGCTTTTTTAGTATCGGGTTATCTGAGATTTATTTTTATTATTATTTTAATGCCATTGAAAAATCGAAAAATGACAAATTTAGATGGCAAAAACCAAACAAATGTAATGTGAATACAAACATCAAAATATCTATTCTCTTCCGAATTTATAAAGAACCCGTTTCAGATCTAGTCAGTTAGAATAATGTAACTGTAATATTGTTCGATTAAAGTTTAGCTGAAGACTTTTTTTATTGTGCTATTTCGATCTGATGAAATAATCATATTTTTTTTCCCAAAAATGCGAGTATCCGAAGCTTGGGGGTCGCTTTAGTTTTCAGAGTTCATCGATCCAAAAATAAATAAAAAATAAAAAAGGAAAGAGTTGCTAAACGAGAGCTCATCAATCCAAGTGCCTCTTTTAGATAAGGCGAATTAATTAAAATCCAAACAGTCTGACCATGACACGATGGCTCGTGCATTCTTGGAACTTGGAACTTAAGCTCAAGTGATTTTTATCTTCTTTATCTTTTTCTTTTTTTCTTTTGGGTCGGCAGATCGAGCGATTGAGACCACGAAATCTAACGCATCTGCAAACCTTGTCGAGAGAATGGACAGGGATCATGGGCCCAATCGAATCTCGACCTCACGACTCGCGACCACGTTTTGTGCACGCGGATGTGTTCACTGCTCATGCTCCGGCGGAGAGATCGGTCGGTCGTTCTGCCTGGCTTGCATCGCGGTCTGGTGTCATGCGACTCCGTCGCGAACCGGATGGGGTGTTCTGCCCTATTGTTGCGCTCTAGTAGAGCGAACCGATCAATTTGTTGTAGATTCAAACCCAAGTGATCAATTGGAATGCACTATTAATCGGACTGACGACGTATTTCCAACTTATAAAGTTTGCAAAATTCTAGGGTTGTTTGCATAAGTCAATGATGTGAACTTAATTAGTTCATAATATTTGTAGAGCATCTTATGACCCTTCAAGCAATCGAATGTACATGCCAGGGCCATGGATTATGAAATAAAATGAAGTGATGCTAATAATTACCACTGAAGCAAATCTGGAGCAGAACAATTGGAAGGCAAATTGGCCGGCAAATTGAGACGCATGATGTGGTCAAATGGAGTTTCTCCATTAAATCATACAAGTAAAGAAGAGTGTAGGAGTGTTAATATGAGCTAAGTTCGCCACCAAATCCATCGGATGGTGACTTATAACGCTACATCACACGAATCCATTCACTCAATATAGCTCCGCTTCCAATTTCACTACCCATAAACGGAATTCTCCAGCAATTCAATGCCCCACATATGATTCATCTCAATGTCTAATAAGATCCGCTAGGTTTGATAATCTAGTCTACCTACACAGGCTTTTTATTTAGTGCAAACAGTGTTAAATTCAATGAATATGCAGCAAAGCCAATAGATTTCCGGCAACAACGTAGGCATTGATTAAGTAGGTGCACATGGACCAGGGGCAATGGCTTTCTCCCTACCTGTCAATTACGTGAAAGATTAGAAAACCCAGAGGAGGTGGAAATGGACCGTAAAAAGCAAAAAGCAAAAAGCAAGAAGCAAGAAGCAAGTCAACCAACATGTAACTTAACACATGCAGAGCATCAAAGAATCTGTCTGACTTTATTTAAATCCCTAGTGCGTTTTCCTAGGACATGGCTACTCAGACTACCCATATATTCTTGTTTTCATCCTCGATTAGGGAGACAATACATGAGCAATTACCCTATAGTGTCTTCAGCAATCGACAGCTAACCCAATTGCATGTGCAGCTCAAGCAATGTTTCGGGTTTACAAAACCTACGTTTTTAAAATAAATTTGATAAAGGGGTTTCGTTAACAAATGCTTTCGAGACACTTGCTAAGCATGCTTAATAAATAAATATTTTGATTTTCAATGCATCGATTCTATTTAAATAATATCTATAAGCGTTATATGCGATCTAAATCTAATAAAAATTTCGAGATTGTTTTATGAATGGGTAATTTGACCTTTCTATGCTTTAAGTTCCATCATGTCGGACATGAGTTTACGTTGTACCAAACTCATTGCATGTGATCCAATGCGAGCTCCAATGGTAACCATGCGTAGAAAGTGATTATGGATTAGCTGCCTCGATAATTATGTCTCCACTTTTTTCTGGATTACGAAGACACCCTAGGTCACTCCATGCAATTGCAAACAGGGGTAATTAGAGAAGACATGTCAATCTCAATTTCCTTGCGGGCCCTTTGCTCGACATGAACCATTCTTTATGGCGGTCGCTTTAGATCTGCTTCGAAGCCCAATCATTAGCCTTGGGAAAAACCGAACATAAAACCAAACATCACTCCATAGCTATAATAGAGATTGGCATGGTTGCTCAATCAATCCGATCAAGCAAATGATGATCGCGACTGATAATTGCATGGATCAATTCGGCGTAACATCGTGCATGATTTGATCGAACTACATAGAATCGAATTGGCTCAAACGGAACAGCAGATCAAAATTAGATTCATTGCTCTTTTTGGGTCGGGGTTTTGGACCGGGGAACATTGAAAAATTCGATCGGCTAAAAAGCCCATTAGCGATTCAAATTTTTTTTCCCTCTTCCGCCAAAAGGAAATTGATTTTTGAAGTGTCTTTTCGTTTCGGGGTCCCGCCAAATCGACCCGGTTCGACCGCCCGAGCCGCCATATCGGATCCATTTCTCTCTCTCTCTCTCTCCCTCCGTCACCTTCATCCTCTCTCTCTCTCTCTCTCTAACATACAGTGGCGCCGGAAAAATGAACTCTTTCGAGCTTCCCTCCTTTTCGCTCGGGCTCGATTCGGACTCCGATCCGGAGCCTCCGATCCCCGACCCGCCCCGGAATGCGACCCACGGCGGGGCGTCTCTGGCCGGCGGCGGAGGGGAAGAGCTCGAGCCGCGAATCGAGGAGCCGGGCCGCCGCGACGACGGGGCCGACCCGCCGCGGGCCTTGAAGCGGCTCCGGCGCGGACTGCCCGCCGAGACGAAACGGAGCTCCGCTCGCCTGTCCCCCGACGCGTACGTGGACGACGACATCGAAGAGTTCTCGTCCGACGAAACAAGCAAAGGTACGAGCATAATTGAACGATGGTGTTAGCACTGTTGCTCCGGCAGTTTTTTCGAGTCAGTGCTGTAGATGGAGTGTTCTCCTGAACGTTCTTAGGAGTTAAAATGTTTCAGCTTTGATTTGATTCATTATCTGTATGAGTGTTTCCGGTGATGAAGATAAATTCAAGTCTTTAAACATGTTGATCAATATCAGGGTTTCATTCAGCTAGAGTTGTATTTATATTTAATTGCCGTGAATTATGGATTAAGATGGCAGTACCTAGTTGAATGATTTGGAAAATTGCAAGTGCTGATCAAAGTAGGGAGGGTTTACTGAAAATTTGACATTTTGAAAGACGAGGCTTCACGTGATTCATGTCGAAAGGCTTTTTGGTATTTTAGTGTTCCGCCTGAGTTTAGTTTGTAAAACTAGTCTCCGTTGGTTTTTCTTTTTTTATCTTGGTGCTTAAAAATTGGATCTTGGAAAGCATGAGCTCTGCAGCTACTGCGAACATGGCTCCAGCAGAGAATAATTTGCATATCTTTGTGTTTGCTCTTGTTTAATTCGCAACTGACTTGCAGTGTTGGAGTTGCAAATTAGTCTGTCATGTCACTGCAATCTCATTCAACTCAACTCTTGTCAGAGTTGATAGAATCCCATATATGTTGGTTAGTGATGAAGCAATCACTCTACATTATTGTGCTTGACATTGTGGATGCACATGGAGTAAAAACTTGAATGGACTTCTGTTTTTTTTTCCTCACTGGATTTAGTCCGACCAATTTGTGTTGCTATACATCCATGCAAGTTCCGGTTGATAAATGGCCCTTCTCAGATGTGATGTTCAATGGACAAGTAAATAGAGATCAGCTACTGTACCTTATAAACACCTTGTCTTCTCCCATATAGTGCTACTAACAACTGAGTGCATTTCAAGTGAAATGGCTCTCGGTGATGTATTTTTCAATGTTTTATCTATTCATCTGATCTGTAGGGCATACTTAATGTTTCGAGACTGAGATTACTTAGATGCCAGTTATTTTGGTTGCATTAATCAATTCCCAGCGTGAATGTTATATCTGTACTTCTGTTGTAGCAGATGAAATGACATCCATCCAGATTCATTCGGTGGGCAGCAGCTCAAAGGTCCCACTGTGTGGACGTTGGGTTAACAATGCACCTTCCTCAAGCCGCTTCAAAGCCAATAAAGGGGAACAAGCTTCGATTGACCACTCTGCCAGCCTGAAAAGGAGCTATGATACAACCATGTCAAAACAAACTACTTTAAGTCCTCTTCGAAGGTTCCACTTAATTGATTCGGATTCTGATAGTCCATCCACTAGTGAACATGCCAATGAAGAAGCTGACAAGGCAGAGTTATCCTCCAAAGAGAAAAGTGAAATTGCCAATCATACACTTGGAAGTCAAGAGAGTAGAAAACTCCCATCTTACTGCATCCCTAAGAATGAGGATCTATGGAGAGATTTTCGTCCAACAAAGAGCTTTCACATCCCAACCCCAGCTCTGGATGAGGTCTGTGAAGAATATTTCCACTCTGTGAAGAGGGGGAATAAACCTCAGCAACGGGCGGCTCATTTAAACGTCGATAACAAAAGCTGTCAATTGACAAGAAATAGCAGCCAAACTATTGAGCCTTGCTGTGATTCTAATGACAACCTACCTCCTTCTCATAGATACTTTTTTAATGATGATCCAAGTATTTGGAACTTAGTCCACAGTCGTCTGCCTCACTTTTTCCCTCTTGGTGGTGCCAATAGTAGCAAGCAGCCATCACTCATTGATTACATGTATTTCACCTCATCCTTATCCACTGAAATCAGCTGCTTGAACACCCATATCCATCTTAATGTGCTGTATAATTTTAACTACATGCAACTTTTTGTTTTTGCAGGGGTCAATTTGCAAATGGAGAATCTTCCAAAAAGCAAGCTATACAAAAAAATGATTCTAAGAAAAGCTCAAGAGGGAGAAATAAATCAAAAGCTCACATTGCTGACGAAATCACAAGCACCGGAAGCTGGATGAACCCCAAAGCCACTTCAACCGCTCCGCAAAATGCTGGGAAAAGACGAGTTCATGCTAATGGAAAATCCGCTGGTCATTGGTATACTGCAGCTGGTGGGAAGAAGGTTGGTGAAACTTCTGTTTGTACTTCTTTTGAGCATTCTCATCTTGTTAAATTCATCAACTTGTTTGTAGCGGTTCTAGAAGGAGAAAGTGATAATTGCTTGATGTGTGTATCATTTATGTCAGACAGACTTAAGCGTTTCCCTTCCTTTATTCACAGTGTCTGTCATTTGTGCTGGTACCTGCTCAAATCTATCTGATCAGCATTAAGAACTTGCTGCCTGCTAATAACCTGCAGTCGTAATGTTACCAATTAAAGTTTTGTTTTCACTAGATTTATTGACAGTTGGTGTTTTCAGACATGCCATTAGTGTGAGTGTCTAAGAGATGATATTACAGATTCTACTTTGTGCAGTCGTATCAGAAGAATTTAATGTATCCAGTACTTAGTTGTGTGAGAGAACAATATTTGCAGTGGTTGCACCTCTCAGTTGCCATAATTCTGTCCTTTCAAGACTCATGGAAGCACCCTGAGAAATGTTTCCATGGTCATTGCTCCTGTCCGTCTGTTGTTTTCTTTTTTCTTTTTATCTAAATAGGAATTCTTGTGAATGAGTACTTCACCATTTCCGTTGCACAGTTAAAAATGAAGCTAAACTTGCAGTATAATTCTGAGTCTGGATAAGCACAAAGGCTGGAGGGTTGTCTCCTAATTTAAATAGGTTTCCTAATTTGATATTTCCTATTTCTTTAAACATCTCAAATTTTTTCGGTTGCTTCACTCCAACCAGCGGTGTTTTAGCAAACTCTCAAATACTTTGCCACAATAAAGCCAGCCAAAAAGACTAATTTGAGTGCATTTCCTTTTTGATCTAGCCTTTGTTTCTATTGGTCTCTTTGAATGACCTATTTCTGATGTCTGTATGTTAAGAAGTTTCATGTCTTGATCAAGATTTGATTCCCTCAGGTTTATGTCACTGCAACTGGGGAGGAGTTGACAGGTCGTGGTGCCTATGGACATTACAGAAAGGTAAAACTCAAAGCTTGTCAATTCAAGAAGTAAGGTGCCATACAGTTGATATATGTTTCGTGTGTGTGTGTTGCTGACAGGAGAATGGAATGGCGTTTGGAAAGTCAAGAAAGAAATCCAAGGCCAAGAAGGGCAAGAAGGGCAAGAAGGGTTGACGCTTGGATTACCGTCACGCTTTGTAGTTGTTGCTTGTATGAAGAAGCAATGTATACTTACGCATTTTCTCTTCAAATTTTAAGGTCAATTCAGATGTCCATCCAGTAATAAGCTAGTGGTTCTAACAAAAAGATCGAGCTAAAGAAATGTAGCGACCGTATCTGCCTCTGTTTTCCAGGCCAGTTAGCTCAAAATGATATCTGATTATAGCTGAACAAGCGTCTCATTGGTCATCTGCTTATATGTGGGCAGCAAATGATGGACATGGACCTAAGTGAAGATGGCATTTGATAAAACGTATCAACTATTCAACCGCAAATATACCTTCATAAGCCCGAGATGTATGTCAATCCGAGTGCACCGTAGATTCTTAATTAAATGCCTTAGACGGTCGGAGAACACTGATATTTTGCTATCTCAAGCAGATTTTTTTTTTTTTTTACTTTGGACGGAAGTTCCTCTTTTCGCTTCTATTAACGATCTCGATTTGTTTCCATGTAACTGAGGCAGATATATGGATTATGGGTAACAATCAGCCGAAACAGTCATGTACGATTACCCTGAATCTGGAAATATTCGAATCAGTAGCTTCTTGTATGACCACCCTGAGGGGATTAAGGGCCTTTATGCAAACAGTTTCCGGCGGTTGCTGACATGATCTGAGACCTAGCTAGGAACTCTTTTCTGGAAGTTCTCTTCTATTTCTTTCAAACCTATTTTATTTTGATTTCGGATCATATATTCAGTGATCTTCCAATCAAAGGATATGATATAAGAAACTCCGCCTTACTGTATACTATCCGAACTTTAGACCCAGCTAAAACTCTACATTATCTTTAGAGATGCGAGGAATCCTCACTTGATTGAGTCATCATCCTCATTCTCTTTCATTGCAAAAGAGTTCCTATATGCTGCGTAAGAAGCCGCTGAACCATCTAATGCTCTTTGCCCTCTTTGTCAGGTGCAACTCGCGCAAACTGGCATTTACTATTGCCATGGCAAGTATAAAAAATAGTGGTCATTGTATAAGCAGAGGACCACATTTAAAAAATCGACCGACAAAAAGGAATAGTTTCAGAGTCTCCCCTCATAGGGAAATCAGCATAAGATGAGCGGATCATGCATTTCAACAATTTCCACAATTCTTAAGGGAAACGAATTCAGAATCGAAACTCAAACAACAAAATCTTGACCAAGACTCTCAGGTTCTGTCAGTTTCTATAATTCCTTCTCTCATTTCCACACCTTTGCTTGCTAGATCTAAATCTAAAATGTCAAAAAGGAAAACCTAAAAGATTTACATCTCTTGAAAACTAAACCCTGTTAACTATAGGACATGAGCTCACCAGTAAAAGGTTAAAAAGAAGTGAAGTGACCTTCTCACAATCTGTTCATGAGTCACTGGAAGTGTGATGATCTGGGCCTCTGGACTCTCCTGGAGTCGGGCTAGACGTCCTTTGATTGAGCATATGCTTGCATTTCCTGAAATTCACAAAAGCAAATGTCATAATCCGTTGACAGATTTGGGTATATAGAAGGAGAAAAACTCTGGTGATAAAGTTCTGCCATGTCGTTGGAAGGAGACATCAGAATATCATGCCTCAGAATATCCAGTCGCAGAAGAACTTTGCTTACTAATAAAAAGTAGTGAACTTCATCACAGAGGCACCAAGGGTGTCTGTCTCTAAAAATCTACAAGTCAAAATCAAACTAGCATGCACGGTTCATTGGACTTCATAAAATAAAAATAGTTACACCTGATAATTATTAAGAAATACATATTGGTACCTCTCTATAGCAATCTACTAGTCAAAATCAAACTTGCACGCATGGTTTATTTAACTTCATGCGAGAAAGATAGATCCACCTGATAATTATTAAGAACTACACACGAGAGAGAGAGAGAGAGAGAGAGAGAGAGAGAGAGAGAGAGAGAGAGAGAGATCTTTCTTATGGTTCCGCAGTAAATAAGAGCATTACATTTCCAGGTCCTCTGCCCTGCTCTTGATATCGCTTGACCATAGTACTGGATTGGAATTCTTAGGCAAGGACTCCTGTTGCTGGGTCTTCTCTCTCAGCCACTGTTCAGCTTTATTGCACTCATCCACTATCTGAAATATGGAAAACCAAAAAACTCAAAGGAAGTCCATACTTCATAATAACTTGCATTTAAGTTTCTTAATCATACCAATTCTCTGTCCTTTGGCGGAAGTGACTTTACAGACATTCTATACTCCACGATGCAGTTCAATAGGTCTCTTGTAGCTTGTGCTCTAGCTTCTTCGTCCTTATACCGACTCTCAATTGGATTGACCAGCTAAAAAGCAAATGGAAACTGAGCACCAAGACGAAAATGGCAAGACAGACTCTAGAATTTAGGAAGAAAATCACCTTGTGTAGGTCCTCCAGCTTCAAAATATAAGCATTTTCAGTTTCATCGTCGCCTTCATCATAAAGCCAATCCTCCGTCTGTTGTAGACTTCTGGAGATCCCCTCCCTCTCCTGATCACTTGCAAAGCTCCGGTATGTGTTCAAAAGCTATTACAACGAGCATTGACTCATTATTCTGAGATCATAATGGAAATTTGGAAGCACTGATAGAAGACAAGACTTGAATGAACTGCCTAACCAAATAAAGGAAAAGATGCAGAATATGCTAGAAATAGGGATGGATGATCAAAACCAGAGTTAAGACAGCTTCTAGCATCAAAAGATGAAACTAGATCTGCTGTAGGTTATGATTTCACGATAGGACGAGGAAACTTTCTCCTCTGCGGGAGGAGGAAGTTCACAGTATTATCGGAAGGCCTTACAGATCCTAGAAACAGACTATGGCCATCTAACAGAGCATAGAACTCTTCAAAATCTTCCAATATTTCCCTACTGAGCCAGAGAAGAGGAATGATGAAAGATTTGAATTGTATCAACTTTAGGCACAATATCCACAGGAATCAACTGTTACTGCATAGACTCTTCCAAAGCTTTAATAGAGTTCGCAATATCCAATGCAACCAACTAATAACTACAAATTTGATGAACCAAACAACAAACTCGTGTTATGGATAATATGCTGAGAATATGCTCTGAAAATGTCAGAGGGGAGTGTATGCATGTTATAATGTCCCGATGGCATTTCAGACACTTAACTCATTTTCAATCTCTGTAAGTTATAAGAGATAGCTCAATCAATACACGAAAGGCACACATTTACAAGATCCAACAAGAAATATTTTCAGCAGATATCAAAGCAATACCTTGTTCCGTGTCTCATAAACATATGACTCCAAAGCATTTTTCTTCTCTTTTGTTTGTTCAGCTGTCTTATCTTGCTGAGCCAACTGATATTCTTTCTCCTGAGCTTCTAAAACCTCAGCTTCTGCCATCCCTCCATATATTTTCAGATGAACTGGTATATCGTGCTTTTTGGTCGCTTTATGTTTTCTGATGTGATGATCCTGCCATAGAAAGATCAGATGTAAAGGAATTCTATTCCACGTGTGTCAATGAATCTCATTCATGCAGTCCCGCACATATTTAAGCTTACAGTCAAGACTAGTCAAATTTAAGAAGTTCCATAGTGAGACAAACATAAAGTTAACTACCATTATTTGTTTTACCAAAAGGTACCATTATTCTAGTTGTACTAAAATTAAACACCACTAATTATAGAAACAATATTACTGCAAAAAACATACAGAGGCATGTGAGGATTGAGAATGTGAATGGGTCCCATCTTCAACACCATTATCTCCGGCAAATGAAGCACTCTCGGTATCCATTTTGTCACCATGTGCTTGAGTGTCATCATTGCTAACTGAACCTTCTACACCTTCTTCTATCATCTGCAACAATATGGGCATCAAAATTGTGATAATTGGAAAAAAAACTCATGAAGTCTGCAAATGAAATAACGTGTCAATTTCGACCCCAAAAAAAAAAAAAAAACATGTTAATGTATAGCAATAGCAAACTCACCGTGGCTGAATCAATAGTGATGACGCCATGAAGGTTTAATTGAACTCTAACTTTAACCTTTGACTTTTCCCCGTGCAAACCTTTGACGGGGCCAACCTGAATGAACAGGAGCATATCAACAAGAAAGCAAAGTTACTAACATCAACACAGACAGTCCCACTACAAATGCCCAGCTACAACCATATCTGCTTAAAACATCTCTGGCTAAAGAAAGGGACTGATCAGAGAAGATTTGAGGACCGACTAATAATGAGATGACTTTAAAAAAGTGATTTGATGCTTGAAAATCTTGCATGTCAAATCATTCTAAAATCTGAGTAAATTTCTTATGAACTCCTAAAACAGGACCTATAAGATTTGTCAAGTTCATATACTGTACTCACCATGAAGCAACTTATTTTTGAAGACATGCCAGAAGGGAGCTCATCGGGATTAGCATAAAATGCTTCCAACTGGAATGAGCTACTCCTTTGAAGTGTCAGTACTTTGACACTTGGAATAGGGCGCCCTTTTGGAAAGAGCACAACATTTGACCCTGCACCAATTGGGCCTCCATCTGATGAGAACCCTATGGAGAATGGTATTGAATCTTGTACCTACATGAAAACAAAGCAAAAATTAGTTCCACTCAATATCACCGGCAAAAAAGAAATACAAACTAGATAAGTAACCAACAATGTAAAAAGTTAAGATCATGCTAGAGAAAGATTGGCCTCAGCGTCAGTATATTGATTAGAATCCCAAGACATATTCGTGCATAACAGACGTATGTCCGGAATTTATGCCAGCACATTTAAGAGACTGACTGTCCTTGATTCGAGCAACTGGGACAGAAGTGGTTCAATTTGTGCCACAAAAACTTGCAGGTGGGATGACACAATGCCTGCCCGTTTTATAGTATAGTTGGTCTTATGGTACTCAGATATGGTGCAAATGCAAAAGGGAAAGTACAGACCTTCAGGTTGGACAAAACAAGTTCCTATGCCTCTTTGACTATGCTTTTCAGGAATATAAACGAAAATAAAAGAAGCCGAACACATCAAGAAAAACAGAACTCGGGTTTTGATACCAGACTAGAAAGTCCAACTCAGAAGCTTAAGTCATTAAGTTGAGAAAGAATGTGCCAATACCTCGTATTCTCTGACCCGGAAAACCGGACTAAGCATCGCGCACTGTAGAGCACATCCACGAGCTACACATTCGCTTGCATTCAACGTCCTTCTAGGTTCTCTTCTGAAAATAGACGTTAACACTTTAGTAATAGCTGGTATCCTAGACCCTGATCCAACAAGCTCAACTGAATGAAGTCTCTCCACAGGCAATGCTGCATCAGCTAAGGCTCTTTTGCAAGGGATACTGATCCTCTCCAGCAACGCAGATGCGAGTATCTCAAATTCGTCCCTTTTGATGTGCCCCTTGACATCTTTCTCATCCATTAAGCACTCAATATTTAATGGTGCCTCTGCATTGGCACTCAAAACTTTCTTCAACTTCTCACATGCTGCCCGCAGCCTGATACAGGCCTTAACATTTGAATACACATCGATGTTGTACTGGTCTTTGAATTGTGCAGCAAAGTGACTGAACAAGACCTCATCAAATTCTCTACCACCCAAGCTTCTATCAAAAGCATGTGAAAGTATTCTCATATGCCCGGCCTCAAATGATGCAATGCAAACCTGAGTATCGCAGTGGCCAATGTCCACAAATGCAACAAAAGTGGGGCCTCTGCTGGAGAAGTCTGTCTTATAAATCCCATAACTAAGGGCAGTTGCAGTACAGTCATGCATCAACCTCAGAGGCTTCAATCCAGCAATCGTGGCAGCATTCAAATATGCCCGCCTTTGCAGGTCCGTAAAGTATGAGGGAATGCCAATAACGCAATCCGAAACAGGGATTTCTAGATTCTTCTCCGCAATATCTTTCAGATGCGCAAAGAGCATTGCCATCACCTGAGTCGGAGAGAATGTGTGCTTTTCTCCAGCATATTGTATTCGAATCAAAATGCCTCCGTCCGGACCTTCACAAGTTTCTACAGGCAGCATTTTAAGCTCCCTTTGAACATCGGGATCTGCAAATTTTCTACCGATCAGTCTCTTCACCTGAGACACAGTTGATTTCGGGTGCATCATCGCTGAAGCAGCCCCAGCAGAACCTAAAAATCTCTGCTTCTCCCCGAAACACACAATAGCCGGGGTCTCGCGATTTGACTCATCATTCAAAAGAACATCGATGCCCCGCTGCTTCACCACAGCAATCACACAGTTCTCATTTCCTATATCAAAGCCCACCACACTCATTTTTGAAACTCACAATAGACAAAACACACACAAGCCTTAAACGAGCCGCTCCACTAATCCAGACATAGACAAAAGATTGCGCTAATTAATTCTGTTGCATCCCTCCGAACTGAAACCTCTACGCCAGCACACCTTGCAAGATTCACCTGATTCACAGACACGAAACAAATTCTGGCAAAATCACTACAATCGCAAGCTGAAAAAGGGGAAACAGAAAACAAATTCCGCCAGCTGAATCGCAAAACCGCAAGACCAACGACAACGAAATTGCCAACCGATCGAAACAAACGACAAGCTCTCGGATTAGGAACCGGGGAATTCATGGAAATTAGCCGTAATGGGGTGCAATCCGATGCGCGAGCTGTCGACCATTGACTGAACGAGATGAAGTGAAGGCATTGAACTTACCCTGGATTATCAGCGAGTGAATTTTCGTGGGTCGGAATCAAAATGGAGTCTTGACTCCATTGAAGATGCAGGAAGCTTCAGGAAGTCGAAGAGGGAAGATGGCGATTAGCGGTGGTGGAGAGAGAAAACCTGCGCTTTGCTCGCGCGGAGCTTGCCCGTCTCAGGAAAATACGGAAAAAAATTGCATCTTTTTTCTTCGTGTAAGAAAGTGCGCGTGTAATTAAAGGAAGAAAGAGAAAAAGAAAAAAGAAAAAACACGTTTGACCCGTCCATTCCACAACGGCAAAAGAGCTTTGCCATCATTATTATAATAATAATAATATTCCGTGCAAAATCCCTTAAGACACTTCATTAATCACACCCAATCACAAAGTCTTTCGTTTTACTGCTCTAACAGCAACTCGTGATTGTTAAGGCTACTACCCTATTTAGCAGGAGTTGTCATAATGACCGATTAACTTCACTGATTGAAGTCATTTACATGGAAATACATTAGAAAGATACTCAGTTCAAGGGTAACTCTAGAAAAATTATCTTTGTTAGGGTTTGGATGCTTCATAGAAAATACTAGGACATTGATCTGTTGCCACATTGCCACAAAACAAAAAAGAAATTAAACCGTCATGACATTATCAACTTTTTTTTTTTTTTGTGATCGAGGATCTGCCGGAGCCTGCCTTTGTTGGCTTACGTTAATTTAGGATTTCATGATCTCATGAGCCTTCGTGGTGGAGGTCCAACAACAATTATACCTCAAAAGAAATTGACCTAGCGATATTATCAACTTTTTTGTTATGCTAAAAATTCTACATTATGGTTCACTTAATCGTTTTTTTAAATCTTCAACATTTATGGCACTCATCATGGATCTCAATTTACTTGAGTATCATCTCAAAATAAAGTTTCAATGACATTATGTACATATATCGAGATATTTTAGAACTCTTCCATCAACAAGCAAAAATAGCACAACTCCAAAATTATCTTTATATGGCATAATACTTGTCAAATTTGGAAGTGTGAGACTTATTGAGATGATAAATTTCGCGGCCTTGGTGTTTTCTCATATAAAACAAATGGGATGGATTTTCATAGTCGACGTCCTCTACTAACTCTAAATGTTTCGATGGCTTGATTAGTAAAAAAAAAAAAAGAGGTAAAGTATTTGTCTTCTTTAAAGATAGTGAATTTTAGATATTGTATAAGACATATTTGCATGCAATTAGTATTATTAATATTTCAAAGGTTTATATCCATGATGTAAACTTGTTTTATTTATTGATACTTGTCAATTATCTACGTCAAAGTCCGTGACTGCTTTAAATATTGCGACTTTAGGACCATGCGAACATGTAATGGATTAAAGGAAATGTAGAAGTAAGCTTAAAAAGTAAAGTACAAGAAAGTAGATAAAGAAAGAGGAAGATAAAAAGGGGAAAATGAAACTTGGTATAAATTTAGTGAAATAAAAGTTAAAATGAATAGCAAGAGAAGAAAGGACGGAGGAAGGGGCACGAGTGATTTGATATGCCCTCCTAAAAATCTTCTTGAGTAAAAAAAGATGAATAGATGCATTCTTTTTTCTTTTCTTTTTTTTTTTGGCTAAAAGATGCATTTAGTGATTTTTTTTGGCAAAAAAGATACATTTTAGTGATTGAAGAGGCGAAAAAGGGAACACAATTAAAAGGCGAGATTAGGAAATGGAAAAAAGGTGACCGCAGAAAATGCACCCTACTGTCCCCTTTCACCAAACAATATGCCCATGCTTCGTCGTGCGCTATCATTTTTAATTGCATATATATATATATATTTTGAAATCATAGCATAAATAGAATGATGACGACACCATCTAATGAAGCAAATTCATTTCTAAAAGGTCCGGCATTAGAAAATATTTGATTCTTTAAATGGTCAGTGGTTAGGCGAAAGATGGGGTACGTTGCTGGTGCTTTATCAAAAAGATTAAAGTCCCATGAATTAATGATTCATTCTTTTAACAATAATTAAAGATTTGAAAAATATTTCCTAAAAAAATGATTATTTGTATCGATTACTAAAATGAATAAATAAGAAATATTTACATATTTTTTATTATAGAAAATATTTGAATCTTTAAATCGTCATTGGTTAGGTGAAAGATGGGTTGTTGCCGATACTTTATCAAAAGATTAAAGTCTCGTGAATTAATGATTCATTCTTTTAATAATAATTAAAGATTTGAAAAATATTTCCTAAAAACATGATTGTTTGTATCGATTACTAAAATGAATAAATAAGAATTATTTTCGTTATTTAAGAAAATAATTATATATTTTATATTATAGATAATGAAAATATTTTCTTTCAACTAAATATTTCAACCGATGTAAGTGATCGATCTTGACAAAAACATTTTCTAAAGTACGTATTTTTCGTAAAATAAATGAGCATTTTCAATAGGTGTTGAACCAATCTCTCCTTCATACACTTCTCCCAGTTCTCTTGGTCAGGCCGATCATTGATCTCGAGTTCTCACGAGACTGGTCAGATGGATTCTATAAATCCTTTCGAGGGCCAAATTAACCGAAATACACAGAATATCCATCGGTATTATTCCAATTGTTTCATGCCGTATTCAATAAATCTCCTGGAAGATAAAACCACGAAACGCATCCACAAATTCTAGTCCCGAGCCGCGAACGAGACGTGAAGGACTGCGACTCCACGGAGAAGTAGCGAAACAGGACAAGTTCGAGCAAAGGCAGAAGCAGATGCCGAGGGCAGGAGAGGCTGGCGATGATTCATCGGGTCGGACAGAATATGCTGTCCGAAAAGGCATAAATTCTAGTAATATTCTCTCTCTGTCTCTGCTTGATTACGGCCTCAGAATCTATGGCGTATACAAGTACATCATCGGAATTCCGCTCGGATGCTGGAAGCTGCAACACTTCCGCGCGAAGTAACAAATGCCCGAGACACGAGTCGGTCCATGTTTCGTTCACGACGCAACTTGAGTTTATAATAATCATGTTCAGATGGGTCGTGTTGTATAGTATTGGGTCGGGTCTGTCTTGTCTCGTCGTTCACGTAAGCGCCAGTGGAATACGGGTGCCTTGGAAGGGGGTGTATACCTTGACTCTGCATCGGGTTCCTTGCACTCTAAATACTCCCTTAAGCTTCACGCTTTTTTGGGTTCTTTTTAGCTCACTCTCTCTGTGTCTCTCTCTCTGTGTCTCTCTCTCTAGGACTTTGCTTTGTCCTTCTCTGTCTGAACTCCCACTTGGGTTCTCTGATTCGGCCCTTTCTTGGAACAGCAACACCTCGCGGCGGAAGTAGCGATTTCTTGCTGGGCATTTTGGCAGGTACTCCGTTGACGAAGCTCCTTTTCGACGCTTCGGCTTGTTCTGTCGCCGGGAACGATCTTGGAGGTCGGACTCCCTGGTTGATTCGTCTCGTTTCTTCTTGAAGCTACCGACATGAAGATTCTTGTTTTACTGTTCTTGTTTTGTTTTGTGTCTTGTTCTCTCTGCTTTTTTTGGGCTTTAGTGGTCTTTAATTCGGATAGAAAGTTAAGATTTTGTTCCGACCCATATGCTTCTTTGTGGTTCTGAATGCCCTTTGAGTGATGAAGCTTTATCCTAGTGAACTTGTTCTACTGGTTTTAATGCGCTGATCAATTTTTAAGCTTGTTAAGCCAGAGCGAGGCTCCCTCTAGCTGCTGAGAAACTGAAAAAAGGAGTTGCACGTTGATACTGACTTTGTTTTGCTTCGGTTAGTTTTTCGATTCAGCTCACCTGTACAGAGTGTACTCTGTTAAAATTTGGGTAAGGTATGTTAGTAAGCTTATTGGTTGTAGTAGAATTTCCCATCTGCTGTCTATGGTAACATCAAGTTCTTTCATGTTGAGCTGTAAGCGTTGTCCAGACCAGGAGCAGTTTAAAAAAACGATTTCAATTTCAACAATTCTGCCAGTATTCTGGTGTTATTCCTAATTCTTGAATTTAAATCGCCCCAGGTGAATACTACATAGAAAACTCCATTGGGGCTTGCTCATTGATTCATGGAGACTAGTGGGGCGAATTCTTTGCTGAGGTACAGAAAATTGGAGAACTTCTTCCGTGCTAGCACTTCCGAAGATATAGGAGCACCATCAAAGGTTGCGGCAAGGGAAGAGGTGGGGCGGCAGGCTGATGTGTTCACGGATGATGACGGATGGGTGTCTATAATGATATCATGGTTAAAAATAATTACGTGCTTGATGACGATGATGGTGACAACAATCATCTGGGCGCTAATCATGGTTGTGCTGATTCCGTGGCCATACGAAAGGGTTCGGCAAGGCAATATTTATGGCCACGTGACTGGTAGATTGATGGTAAGTTTCGTGTCACTTTATTGTTCATGTAAACCTTGTTTGTCTAATCTTCAGGGAGCTTATTTAATCTTTTATTTTTTTTATTTTTTTTGGGCCGGTAAGTTATGTGTAATGACACCGACTTTTGTCATTTGGATACCAAAACAAAACCATCATTTTCACTTTAGAACCGGGGAGAGTTTGTCAAGAAAGTGCTTCATGGCAGTCTCCATTAAAGTTCACTGCAAGTCATGTAGGTCTTTGTTTCCAATTACTCAGATAAATGGGATGCATATTTATGTGATGTTCTCGATGAGCTTCTTGTACAATGTTTGTGTGAGAATCCCTCAGTTTGTTCCACTTTTGTTGTTGCTATTTACATGGATGAAGAATGTCGTGATTAATGAACTCAAATTATGGTTGCAGATGTGGATCTTAGGGAACCCTGTGAAGATCGAAGGTTCAGAGTTTGCTAATGAGAGGGCAATTTACATCAGTAATCATGCATCTCCAATAGATGTCTGTCTTATAATGTGGTTGACTCCCACTGGAACTGTTGGCATTGCAAAGAAAGAGGTACTTTGACTATCATTTTTTTCAGACATGGTCACTGATCTTCAAGAGAACATCAATATGATGAGATCTAATAGGAGATGCCTCTGAATAATGAGCATTGAAGACAATTTGCCCCGCTGTTAAGAATGACAACACTTCGTTTTGCTGCGATTGCATGACTTCATATTTAAATTTCCATTTTTAAGTATTGCATATAATACTATTCATGCTAGATAGAGCATTGGGGCTGTTATAATTTACTGTTCATGTAACCTTGAGTTTGTAAAAATGGACAAGTGTCATATATCCGTTTCATAGTTCATGCAGATTGTTACTTATCAAAAGTTAATTGTGCAGATCATTTATTACCCTTTTTTTGGACAACTCTATGTGTTGGCGAATCACCTCCGCATAGATCGTTCGAACCCAACTGCTGCCATTAGGTCAATGAGTGAGGTATGTTTGCTCATAAATGTTAGTCTGCTTATACATCTTCATTACTAAGTTGTGAATATCCTTAATTCTCAGGTAGCTCGTGCTGTTGTCGAAAACAAGCTCTCTCTCATAATTTTTCCTGAGGGGACCAGGTCGAAGACCGGACGATTGCTTGCTTTCAAAAAGGTTAACTGCCCACTTTAATATTATTTTCGGGCTTGCATACGGATTTGCTTGTCATTTTTCATTTCACATCATGCAACCATGATGAAGATGTATAATGCAATCGATTTTTTCTTTCCTGGCCATTATCCACTGTCCAGGGTCCTTTTTGTTAGACATTCTGTTCTATGTATAGCAACTTGACAAGGTTAAAGATGCCATATGGATCAAAATCTGCATCAAGGTTCTTCATGGTGCAGATTTCTTGGAGATTAGGAGAATTTCAATGTTGACACTTCCTTACATTCAATTTGGTTATTATACTATTATGACGAAGATCTTTCTAGCTTTGATTATGTAATTTTTGATGTTAAGCTTCATTGTTAATGCTCTGCAACATACATATGGATCATAATTTGATTGAAGAATCTTAACGACGTAGGTTTTTGTGGAGATTAGGGGAGATTCCTTTGAACTATGAGTAGACGCCACTTTCTTGACCAGTTCTCATGACAAAAGATCTTGCTAGCTTTGGTTATTTAACCATGCTGCACCTCCCTGTTTATGCTCTGCGACAGAGCATTCACATAGTTGCTTCTTCTATGCAGGGTTTTGTCCACCTGGCGTTGCAAACCCGCCTCCCTATAGTTCCTATGGTCTTAACTGGTACTCAACGAGCATGGGCAAAGGGCAGCATGCATGTTCGAGCTACTCCCCTCGCTGTAAAGTATCTCCCTCCTATAAAAACTGATGAATGGGTGGCCGACAAGATCGACGACTATGTAAAATTGGTGCATGACATATACGTTCAGCACCTCCCAGAGTCCCAGAGGCCTCTTGTGGCCCCTGATCCTTGTAATAAGTCGTGAGGGAAACACGTCTCTCTTGTAAATACTCAGGCTAGGGAGTTGCTGTATCAAGTGCTACAGTAACCAATGGCCTGTATATTCTTTTTCAGCTGGGAGATAGGGGTGGCTTGTAGTCTTTGTGGTCATGTTGTACTATCTGATCAGATTGAAATCTGAGCAACATCATTACATGCTTTGTTTCAGATGAACTTTTTTCTACCACTTGACTTGTGTAGTGAAGTGACAGAGGTAGACTCCTTAAATTTCAGGTTTTTTGCATGATGTAACTTGACATGGCAGGGCTAATGGAGGAGATGGGGTTCCGTCTTCCCTTTTCTCAGCAACAATCTGTTTAATCCCTGTAAGAAGTTTAGGGAAAAAACAATGTTGTTAATCTAAATATGCGTATACTAGTGAAAATGGATCAAACTAAGCATATTCATATCGATAGATTCCTCTCAAATTCTATTTTAGACCGAGGTCTTTTGCCTAGAAAACGGTTCTTAAAAATCTCGTAAACAACATGTTGCTTCTTTATATTTTGCTGTAATCTTATTTAACATATAAACGGTTCACAAATATTATAGACCATCATGGAGTGTAGCAATAAAGCAGGCTAGCAGCGTTATGCAGGGTGCTTTGCTGGTGACGCATCGTAAGTGTTGGGGAATTCTGAACGTCACCGTATAAGTATTTTCGAGTGAGCCAATAGAAAAAATTTCCGAATATGACTCTTCGGGTACGCTAGTGACTTTTCTTTTCCCTGTAAAGTTCAGGTGTGAACCCCTAAAATCTCTAACCAAAAAAAAAAAAAAAAACCTAAAATCTTTAATAAATCTGTCTCAAATTTATCCAAAACAACTTTTGTACATTCACGTCTTTTTTTTCATCATTTCGAAAAATTCAAACTAATTTGTTAGCAAGGTTTACGAGTCGAAGTAAGCCCTAACTAAAGAAGAAAACATCCTTTAAGGCGGATATACCACAAGGCATGTGTGTGTTTGTTTTGCAAAAATAAGGATCAATTGTACGGCTTACAATAATAAATAAGCAAAAGATATTACTATCACCCATATAAACGAAATTATAGTCAACAATGAAAAAAGTTTCACTAACTAATTATTCAAATGATAAAACAAAATGATTTAGCCATATATTAAGTTAAAAATGGTTTAGCCATCTCATTTTCTTATTGGGTGATTCCATCTATCACAAAAAGATTAAAGCCAATAGAAAATCACCAATTCTTTTTTCCAAAACAATCCCGAGTCAGCAAAAATCCACGTGTCGGGCATTGCCTGGGCGCACAGGTGGCAATTTTAGCGATTGCCGAGGTCCAGGTTCTGTAGTGATTTCTTGGGATGTAGGAGATGATTCTGTAATGGGATGGAAACCTCATTAATACTCGCTACCCACCAAAATAAATCGTACCTCTTTACGACCATTAGCACCAAAATATATATCAGCCCCTCCACTAAATAAAAATTGTTTTTTTTTTAACCCTACTTTTCCGACGTCAATGGCGGTCGGTCGCTGGGCCCTCTACCATGAAAGGTACCTCTCTTTCTCTCTCTCGTTCGCTGGCTGTGTTTATTTTTTTTATTTGAATAATGAAAAGTCTTGAACTTTGGCAGTTTCCCAGAAAATTTCCGGTGATAATTTTGAGTTTAGTTGATAAAGTTCTGAGCTTTAACGTTCCCTGTAGCTGAATGAACACGAGAGTCGAAAGAAAATCATCGGCTGATAAGTGGGTCTTCTCCTTTTCTTTTCTTTTTTCTCTCTTTTTTCTTGGATGGACGTGGAAAGCTGATGAACTAGTTGAATGTTTAAGAATTTTTACTGCTTGCGTAGAGCTAATCTCTACTCGAGTTGTGAGATCAAAGACGGTCCAAAGTATCTTGTTTCGTCACTTCGTCCCCGTTTTTTATTTTCGTCTTTTGAATCGCCGCATATGGTCACTTGATCCTATGGATATAAGGCCACCCTTGGCGTTGATGATGTAGTCCTCGAATGGGTTTATGGCAGGATTACACGTTTGCTTGCTGTTCAGGCACGCGTAGTGCATTATTCAATGCGTTGAGTATGAAAAGATGTCTTTTTTCTATGGCGGAATTGGTAAAGATTGATTAAAATGGTCCCTGTCTTTTCCTCTTACATTATTGAGCAGAAAGAGCATAAAACATGTCGGGAAAGAGAGAGAGAGAGAGAGAGCATGCCAACATGGGTCAATTGGAAAAATAAGGTGGCTACAGATTTAAAGACTTACTGAAAAAGTGATCAACAAGTGATTTGACAAAGATTTGAGTGATGTTAAAAATATACAAGTGAGAGAGACAACATGCGACTTGGACTAAAGATGTTGGAGAAAGTGGTGAGTAAGGAAACAACTTGGTGGGTCAATGCCTTGCGTTCCATTTTTAATAAATCCTTGAATGCTGGAGTTCAAAAAAAAATTTTGCTCAGAGAAAAATTGGTGAATTATTCTTTTCATAACATGATTCATTGACTTAACCTCGGCAATTTTTTCATTGAAAGTGGATGTCATCATGCGTTTATATATAATATCGGCGACTTCCGTCATGTTATAAATAAATGCAATCAATTTCTTTCCCCATTAGTTTTGGTTACTTGAGCTAGTGTACAGAGGCATGCCGACTGCTAATGTTGGATTTTTGGAGGATTATCACTATTTTACATCATGAAGGGAATTATGGCGATTTTTGCATATATTAGGAAGGATTTAGCTACAAATTATATCCTCCATTAGTTAGATAGAGAATCTTGATGGACAAAACTCGACATTCTTTCATAGTGTTTTGTATTGAAAAGCATAAAACAGAATTTAGTAAATTGGGCATTTAAATATGGAGCTCTCAAGTATAATCTTACACAAGCCATGTTCAGGACTTCACTTCAGCAGAACGATATGATGAACAAGTGCTGTGCTCATGGTATTAAACTCTATAGGACGTCCACTAGCATTTGGGTTTGTCTTCTGGTCATTCTTTTTTAGTTCTAATGGTAGAAAATGTATACTTTATCTCAGTGTAAGAGAACAACTTGGAGAGTCACCATTCTGGCTCCTCAGCAGAAAATCGTTTAAGGCTGAAATATCATGAGTTTTTGCTGAAAAGGTAATTAGTGAAGTTTCCCGAACAAGATTCATCGGCATAACCATTACGAACTTTACAATTAACACTAAAAGTCGGCATGTATCTATACATGATACCAGTGAATTCTGTCAGTTTTAACATGAACGCACCCAATTTCTTTGCTGACTTTTTTTGGATGTGCACTTGCACACAGGCAGCGCACAAATAAGCCTGTCAATGTTGATTTAAATATTTAGACTCTACACTCTTCTGCATCATAAATAAAGTAATGGTGATTTACTGCATCTGCTAGGTAGGATCCAGGATCCATTTACTTATCTAGTTATTATCTTTCATTTGTAAGATGGAGAATCTCAAGCAATGACTTTTACTGTACTTCCTTAGTGTTTTGCAGTTGGTGGTTCAACTTCTGAGCCATCAAAATTCCATAGAGCCAAATCTAGGACTTCAGTTCAGTAGAACCTGTCAAGAACCATTCTTATGCTCATGGTTTTAATTCTATAGGACCTGTTCTAGCTTTGTGAGTTTGTCTTCTGATCGTTTCTTATTATGCTAATGGTCAGAAAATGTTAAAAATATATTCAGTCAAAATATTTGTGGAAAACTGATGGCAGCATCAACATTCACTTGTCATCTATCACCCTAAATGCGTTTGCTTCTATTATTTCTGTTAGTGGGACTGCTAGAATCTAGAATTCGAGGCTCACACATTTGATTGCTCATCTTCTCCTTTAGTTAATGTTTGCAGTAAGTTTTGCAAGCATTGATGTGTTAAGTTCTTCAAAGCGGTAACATTTTTTTTTCCTTCCTTTCTCTTTGGAAGTATTAGCAGGCTTCTTCCTGATTTTTTATCTAACCAACCTATCTTTTTCCATTACATCGTATTATAGCATGTTTATCACAACATATTACTGTTTACTTGTCGGTGCTTTCTGTTGCTATCCTCTTAACACGCTGTAGCCTTCACGTTCTTTATGTGATCTGGACTTGCCATAATCTTGTCGAGTGCACATCTTATGTCATTATTTCTATTTCCCAGTAATTTTAATTTAATGTTCCTTCTACTTCTTGTTCATTTATTCATTTCCAAAAAAATTTGTCAAGCTACTAGCTGTTGCAGAGTTGATAAAATTTATGTTAATCCTAATGACAAAGTATGAGGGTGTCTGGCTGTTGTCCAGGGAACGATAAATGGAGTTAATTAAATTCAATATTTGAATTGCGGTAGAACTCTCGTGAGCATTGAATTCTGTTCCTTTATTAGGAGATTAGCATCAGTTATTAAGGCCCCGGCATGAACTCCACGTGCCGGCAATGCACGGCATAAAGCAACATGGTTGCTCTATATATGGCACCTCTTTGATGTTTCTCTGGTCATGGTCCAGTTCAGATTTAATCACTCGAACATCTAATTTTCCTTTTAGCGGCAAGAGGTGAAACTAGACCACATTCTGCAGAGAGGGCTAGAGAATAATTCTAGCATGCAAGATGAAGAAAGCAAACCAAGATACCATCCCTGGTCCCTCAGCAAACTCACGTAAGCGCAAAATGGGGCACCCTCGAAGACTAACAATTCCAGAGGATCAGAATTCAAGTCCCAGTGACGCTGCGAATGTACCTGAAGTTCAACATCAAGATCCTTGGGGTGATACTTCTGACCCACCTGTGCATAGAGGTTCGAAGAGAGACCAACCCCATCAAGTGGATCGTGTTGATGGCATAGACAGCGTTTTGTTGGGCCAGAGGTTTTCTGGTGTCGTCGAAGCAGAATTTGATGCCTGTTATTTGCTGACTGTTAGTCTTGGCAACCCCAAGGAAACTTTAAGGGGCGTTGTGTTCAAGCCTGGAGGCCATGTACCTGTTTCTGCTGAAAACGACGTGGCTCCTGGCGTGCAAATGATCCAAAGAAAGGAGATTCCCCGTCCAGAGAAAAAGCATCGAACCCAGGCCTCTAATGCCAATACAAGAAAGAAGAATGCTAGCTCTACCCGTACAGCACCAGTTTCTGCTGATTCAGGCCCCTCAAATAGCAAAATGGTGGCTCTAGCCAAGACTGAGGCCGCTCATGTGGTTGTTGAGGGTAAAGAGGTGGCTCCGCCAGCAATCAAGGATGTCTACGTGGTTTCCGAGTGTCAACAGACCCCACCAGGTTTACCCAAAACTTTTCCTCCTCCTCCACCTCCACCTCCTCCGTCGTCAAGTGAGATAATGTTCATGGATCATGTGACGACTTGTGGTAATGGAGTTCCCCAGGCCAGCAATGAGTATGATCAGTGGTGGAAAATGCAAAAGACATGGGGACCTCTTTATGAGCTCTCAGAAAAGGAATGGCGTGAGATGGAGGCCATTTCGATGACCTTGCCGCCTGGAACTACGAAGAAGCTGCTGAGGAAAGTCATTTCGAGTGTTCTGGGAAAATCAAAGCCGGTGAACTGCAGCGCTAAAAATCTTAAGTTGGGAGAGCTCATTGAAGCGGACGAGCCAGTCGCTGTTGAGCCTTTACCACCTCCTGAACCCGACAATCCCCTATCTTCTGCTCATGGATATCTGGAGCGCAGAGATATGGGGAGGATGGCTGAATTGTTGCAGGTATTAGAATCTTTATTAGATGGCCTTATATTCACTTTATTGGGTTGCGTTGTTTATGCCTTTACTCTAAGAGCACACTTATTCACCAAGGCTGTGCAGGAAGAAGAGAAGCAGAACCAGGAGGCTCGGGCCAAAGAACCTGATCTCGGTGGTGACCATGAGCAGATTAACTGAAGATGGGGACTAAGCTGGGGGAGCAGGATAACTTATAGATGAAGAGCGACCAACCTTAAATGTCATGAGATATAAGATAGCTTTTATTGTTTAGGGACTGTTTATTTCCATCAGCAAAATGGGAACAATTGATAGAAACCAACAATCCATTGACGTACTCTGCTTTGTGTCCTGAAAAGGATGCAGAGTCCATATAGTTTCCTGTTTACTGCTTTAGAGTTGCAAATAGTTTCTGTATGCGTGGGTTTAATCATGCTGGATCGAATATTGTAATTGGAGTTGGAACTATCTACTTTATGCTCCAGTTTCTCTGTTGCGTTTATCCTAACTAATAGATTCTGAACATCACTGTGGGCAAATTGTGTGATTTGTACTTCAAGCCCGAGCTTCTGTAGCTCAAAAATCATAGCAATACTCTCCAGGCTCAGAATGGTTTCTAGCGTGTACCGATTGTGGTATGCATCATTATTTAGTATTCTCTGAGTGTCGAGCTTGGCATCATAGTTTGCGGGGGGTCATTTCAGCTTTTGTTTCCATCTTGCATGGCTCGTTTATTGCAGCAGTTTCTCCAAATCAATTCAATTCGAGCGTGAGATTTGATGACCATGTGGAGCACAATCTGCTGAGTTGAATGCGGCATTAGTTATTTCACACTGGAGGTCGGCGCAATTTCTGTGCGTAACTTACGAATAAGGGGAAATGATGCAAGTCTATAAGATATCTAGGTATCACTATGTGTGCTTCGAGATTGTCCTGGTTCAGGGGGATACGGACGCCTTCCGGAATCCCCCCATCTTCAAAGTCTCATTCAAGGAAGAGGGAAAGAAATCAACCCTTGGCCTGTAGGGAATCATACAGGTCTCATATTTTACACCCGACCTACAAAGCCTCATGGAGCCCCTATATCCGAGCTTGGTCTGGTTCATCTATCTTCCTTAAAACGGGGGAATTTTCAATGCCCTCAGGACCTAGGCTAACGTATTGAACTCATGGTGCAGTCTGGTTTAATCTTTACAACGCAGAGCAAGAGTTCTCGGAACAAACCCAAGACTATGGCTCGATTCGAATCCGTTCGTGAAGGCCCAGCACAGGCTGGAATAAGCTCAAAACAGATGGATCCCCGGCTAATCGAAGGCCACAGGCTGGAAGAGGAGGTTTACTTACGAATGAGCATAACAAATGATGCAGGCAATTAGAGATGAACCGGGACTTCCTAGAAATATTTGGAATAACCCGGCTCCACTTAGAATCTTATTCTTAAGTCGCAGTTCTGTACGGCCTGCAACTAGAAGAATATACACAATAGGCTCTTGGCGCAACATACCGAATACAAGGATTATACGCATGTTCTAGGAAGGTAATAGGGCCGGCAGGGAGGGAGGGAGGGAGGGAGAGAGAGAGAGAGAGAGAGAGAGAGAGAGAGAGAGAGAGAGAGATTGCCCTCGTAGCCAAAGGAATGACAAGCTTAAACAAATAATTTAAAGAACTAAAAATTCCACCTCACAATCGAACTGAAGAACCTTTAATAATCAAAAAATAATCCCTTGACCAGGTCTTACAACGATTTCCCCAACAGTGCACTCACTTTCAAACATATAGAAAGAAAAACCTATATGATGCAGCCCGGCAAAAAAAAAAAAAATTAAAGGAGAGGAAAATGAACAATCAAACTCTTCCATAGTTTCGACCAAAAAGAGGGGGGGGGGGGGGGGGGAGGGGGAGGGGAGGGGAACTCTTCCATAGTGAGGGAAAAATGGAGAAAATTTCTTTGTTGACGCTGATCTCAAGGAAATAGGACTACATTCACAAAAACTTGGCGTTAAAGAGCCCGTTAGCTCCAGGGACTGAAACTGAAATGGACTGATTAGCGGGGAAGGGAGACTGCAAAAGTGGCGGAGGGCTTGCAGCAGCATATAGTTGCTGCCCACCAACCGTAGGTTGATGCACAAACGGTTGACCAGGAAGAGTTCCTGCAATCAAAGATGAGATGCTTCTATCACAATTTTTTAAAGCTCTTTAAGATAGAAATGAGGTTGTAAGAATAAAATGAATTACAAACAGCGTAGCTCCTCCATACAATCTTCATAGACAAAAAGATAGCTCCCATGACTATTCACCCTCTCCTTGGTGAATAAAGCTAGCACAACGGGTATAATACCAAAAACTGCGGCTTAGATAATCTATTGTTGCAAATTGCAAGATGAGATAGTTGACTCAAAAGATTAGTTTAAGATACAATAGGTAGGCAAGTTCACTTCAACATCTGCATGTTTTTCCCTGGCATTCCCCTTTGAGCTGAGCATAATATTTGGCCTGAAAGAATTACCATGTATCCTCTAATTCTAGTTGGCAACATTACCTAATGGAGCATATAATGTTCCACTAATCATCTTCAGCAGATAAAGTAAGGTTTGACGTTTTAAATGACATGATGCCCTACTGTTGTACTTACCCACCTCAAATTCTCATGTTCGAAAAATCTCCAGAAACTCAAAAGATATCAATTTGCAATTCTTTGAACACAGAGACATGCATAACATTGAAATTCTCTTTTTACCTTGGTGCTTTGGAAACTGCACTTGACTTAAGGTGGGCAAAGGGCGTGGAAAAGCTGGAGGGATGGCAGTTCCACTCTGAACTAGATCCTTCAAGAATGAAATTTAAAGAAAAAAAAGAAGGGGTTAATATAAAGGAAACCATGTCATCTTGATATTATCAAACAAGGGAAATGTGAATGATGTAGTACAAGGTCTTGGTAAAAAGACCACCTAACACAACAAGCAAATAAGTGTGCACAACCCATCAGATAGAGTTCATTACCCTGTGGACTCCGTTAAATATAAGAATGAAGAGAACTCGTGCGACTGAAGTCACAAACCCTATAGATATTAACTGACTTGGACAAAGAATCACAACAAAAACTGTTGCAGAACATGTCTTACCTGGGATACAGGCATATAGACAAGCTGACCCATTCGTCCAACCATGACCTGTAAAGAAAGATACAAGTTTGGATACAATTGCCAGATGAGGCATTATACTAAAAAACGTAATGACTGGACAGGAAAAGCACCCAACTGCTACTTACAGCTTGAGCATTAGGGTGAACAAAAGTAGAACCCAGTGGAAAAGCATGATGCTGACCACTATACCTAAGTAGCTGTGCCCTGCTTCCCATATTTCCAGCAAACTGCAAAACCAAAAGCCCAGTCAATTTATAAAATAAGACTTCTTGCTCCCTTGCTTCCCAACCCCAATCCAAAACTAGAAAGAAGGATTTCTACAAGTAATCTTGGGTAAATAGAGCTCAGAAGTTGAAGCATAAAAAGAATGTTTGCCATTTTAAGAAATGAAGTAATAGCATGTCCTCTGCCAGGAAAATAAAATGCTTAAATCGGTTAGGAAAGACAACTCAATGTAAACTATAAATTACTTACAGCCTGCGAAATAGCACTCATGTCGCCGTTTCCAGCAGTGAAATTATTGTACTGTACAGCCTTAACAGGCACAGATGGCTGGGGTACATAACTGCTGGTACCCACCTCTGCTTGAGCTGCTCCAACAGGCAACAGAGGTGAGGCGCTTGGCACATAGGACATTCCTGTGACTGGTCGTACCAAGGGTGGAGTTGCTGGTACAGATTTTGTGAGAGCAGGAGAAAAGATTTTTGCTCCAGGGTTAAGTTTAGATTCCTGTGATAAATTTTTGATAAAAAGAAAGAAAAGTCTTTGTCAGACAATATAATAATGCAGAGGAACAATGCAACTAAACAAATCAAATGCACAAATAATGCAGAGGAACAATGCAACTAAACAAATCAAATGCACAAATGCCAGTTTTTTGTTAAATGTAAAAATTAGTTCTATTTTACATACTTCCTCGTTTCATCTTCTCACAAGTTGCAAGACCACACCGTTACATGCCAACCTGATTATTTGCATTAGCCATATGATTTACCTTTGCCCTTTTGTATGCTTCTGGACCTTGCAAATGAACCTTCTCAGTTGGAGATGCCATTGAACTAAGGCTTCTGCCGGAGGTACCAACTACGGATAGAGTGGAAGCCAATCCGCAGCAAGAAGCAGCATTCTCTGATAAAACCGGCCTACAATAGGTTCCGTTATTTGATTTCGCAGGTGCAGAAGCAGTAAGATGGGATGCTTCATTAGGTTGCGGTGGCGGCAGCACCTCTGAATGTGTTCCATCAACAGGTTTTACTAGGGAAAGGCAAGCATCCGCTGTATGGAAATCATATTGAGTTTTAAAAGGAAATAGTATAAAAACTTAGTTAGTTTTCAGCAAGGAAAAACTTAAAAAAACTGGATGGCAAGCTAACAAGACTGAGAGCATCACGGCAAAAACCAACAGGTGCAAGAGAATCCATGTGCATCTTCATTGGAATGCAGACAGAACTACAAAATGTTTCTAATGGCATGCCATGCAGAGCTAACAACTTCTAAAAGAGTTCCTAAAAACCAGTGACAGCCATTTCAGTGTCTCATACAAAATAAGCCACAAAAGCCCCTTCTTGAACCACTGCACCCCTATTTAAGCTCTTCCAATACTATGTTTGGCAATTTAAAGTTGGAGGAACGCAGATAGAAAATTAAAATGTCTCTATCTTATTTGCGAGTCCATTGAAGAGAAATAATGCACAGTCAGTAGCGGGACTGAACACGCCTTGTCTCATCCTCTTTCAAAAAGACGACACATGCATGGGAAATGGATTCCCTTCAAATTCCACCTAACTCTGGAGCAATGGAACATGGGCCCAAGAGGAAAAACAATTCTCCCAATTTGCATTCATTTAGCCCAGTAAAGAGAGAACAGAATTCTTTAAGTAATTATCATCAAGAGTGAGCTTACAGCTTGGACTTGAACCTTGCATTGCTGAAGCCTGCAATATACAACCACATTCATAAATACAAAAGTACTTCCATATACGTATTATTAACTCAATTCCACTGCATAAGACATATGCTTCATTTCGACAAAACATACTTTATCATCCTCTTGATTCTCAGACTCCCTGTTAAGATCATCCTGTTTGACTTGTGGATTTTCATCAACCTGTCTGGAAGAAATGAGCGAAATGACCTCAGGAAGAGAGACACACTGAAAGACAACTTAATGGATAGAAGCATCCACAAGAGAGATGTGCAATGAAATGGGACAAAGGCACAGAACTACAGCGTAACTGTCCAATCATGCTTTCATTCTTCTCCACATGATAAAATAATAAGCTCATTATGGTCTACAATATGCCAGAAACCATGGATGCCCCCAAAGCATTATCCTAAAAATCAGACTAAGTCAAGAAGCACAGAGTTAATACCTTCCATTTGCCGAGGCATCAAAAGCTCCTCCTCCCTGAAATAAGCATAAGATGGTCATTGAAAAGGAGTAACTTACTGCATGCCAATAACAAAACTGGATAACCATTAGCTTCTCCAGTTCATAGGAACATCAAATGGAATCTCTGCAAAAACCAACAGAGGAAAGTTGCAGGCCAACAATACCATAATATGGATTTTCCTGCCCCTTTTCTCAATTCCTCCTTCAGAGACATTTTCGACTGCTCTGATTGACATCCCTTTTCCCTCATTCTCATTTTCTGCCTGTCCCTGTGAATTGACTTTGAAGGTTCCACACGTATCTCCATCAGTCAATCCGTTTTCAGATGTAACTGAAGTCCTGCTTAAGCAAAGTAAAAGTAGAGCCCATTATATAAATAAATGGCTTCACCATTTTTAACATCATGATAAATTCAATAAATGAAAGTAGAAGATACAGAACCAGGAATTTCTTCCCCAAATGTCAAATCAGTCTATGATTATATAAAGGTACTCTGGTTAACTAAAATCATGAATTTTCAAATTTCCATTATTTTTCAGCTATCTTCAGCAGCATATGAAAAAAATCAAACATTAAACATTTACTTTGGTTTATAAGTATGATTTCGCAACATGTAATGATACCTACTTTCTTTGATGGGGTCTCCTCTTGCTTGTGTCAATAGAACCGGACCTATTATCCACTCTTGCGACATCGTTTGAAGCAGTTCCAATCGCCAATTCTGATTCATCCCCAGCTATAGTTCCAGTAATGCCATAAGCTGGAAGCTCTACTCCCTACAGCGGTAACGTCACTTTAGTGCATTGATTTGTACTTCGTGAAGGTGCTCAACATCCTATAAGAAGTGTTAGACAATACCTTGGCAATGACCTGAACAAGATCTTCAGCGAGAATCACAAGCGTTTCTACCATGCATCCACTTGCCACATTTGAATTGCTTCTCCCCTTCTTAGTCATTCTTGCTTTCTTCACAATGACACCTAAGTAAAGCGAGCTTAAGTTTAGTTCTTTTTGTTCTTTTGGGATCACAGATTGTTACAGGGACATAGAAATGTCTGCTAGACTTCTGCGAATTAAGCTTCAGCAATTATCTGACCATATAACCCTTCAAGCAGTGAAAATACAATACGTGGCCAAGAAAAACCTCAGCGGCACAATAAATAAGACTACAAAGATTCTGATCGCCACCTCCTTTTGACACCAAGCTAATAGCACCTCGACAGACAATGACAGAACATAGGTTGCATCTCCATGTCAGCAGAGTCCTATGTTTTGGTTGTTTTCAGTTAACCAAATCAGTTGGTGGTTGTTAGAGAATTACAGTTCTGGAAGTTGCCCATTACTTATATGCAGCCAGTTCCATAGAGATTCTACACCAAAAGATGCATAACGAAGCGCTGTATCAAACAATTGAAATTGATTTCCGCTTTAAGCTTTTTCCGCAGGCTTTACTCCTCTACACTCTGTCTCGAATTCTTTCCCCGGGCCTTTTCTACATTCTTTCCAAACGTAATCTCCATTACATTCCCTACAATACAAACTGAAAAAAAAAAAAAACGACGCCACCACTGTGATCTCCAATCCCATCCGCACCTCAGTTCTATCGCACCCGATCAATCAACACACCCCACGCCAACCGCATTCCTATGAAATTCGCACTCCGTCACACGGATGGATTACGCAGCAATCGAAAAAACGAAATCAAGCCCTATAAAGCAGCGCCGCGTCGTAACGGAAAACCAAACGAACTATCGCGACTTCGACGGAATTTTCCCGCACGATCGGCTCTCCGCGCATCGGCTCCGAGATCTCAACAGGCTCGCCGTCGAGATCGAGCCGCGAGGGAGCCGAATCCGCACGCACACAACGCAACGCAACGCACGCACGCACCTTCGACGGAGACAGTGTGGAAGATTCCGGAATAGACGGCGCCGTTCGTGACGTGGACGTCGACGGGGAGGCCGACGATGCACACGGCAGCGAGCAGCAGCGATTCGCCGAGCGACGCCCCGTCGCGCCCGTCCCGCGACGGCTCTCCGATCCTGCGCCCCATCGCTTTCGCTCTGCGCTTTTCGCTCTTTCCCGATGCGGGATCGCTGTTCGTTGTATGATGTAACAGTCGCAGCGGCGGGCGAGTGAAGGAGAGAGCGAGAGAAATGGTCGAGAGCTTCTTCGTGTCGGTTCGGTCGGTGTCTGCTGGTCCTGGTCGTGCGATTTGTCCGTATGAGGTGGCAGTGATGCTCGACATTTCCTAGGATGGGCTAATTATTTGGGTCAAGGCCACGGTCGGCCGTATTATTATTATTTTTTTTTTATAGAGAAGAAAAAAAGTTAGTCGAATACGGAAAATTGAGGTCGTTAATTTACTCTCTCTATTTTATCATCTAATAAAATATTAACTAAATTTTTAGGATTAAGGAAAATAAGATAACTTAGTGTTCAATTGTTTATCAATTCCATATTTAGAAATTAGTCGCCGATACGATTTTCTTCCAGAAACTAATGTTGCATTTTAAACTCAAAGTAAGAACTCAATGGTCTTTAGATATCTTTTTAAGTAAAGAAATAAGTATAGACTAACAAGATCAATTATTTTAATGATGATTTTGTGAAAGACTAGTTGTTTTGCGAAGTTGGTCCCAATCATAGTGCCTGAAATTATCTTGTGTTAATGAACATAATCTTAGGAATGTGGCAAAACTAGTGAGCCAGTCACTCCTTAGTTTCTAAATAAACCCCTAAAATGGCAAGTCCTAGGTTGCATTTAGAAGCCCTATCAATATTCAGAATAAACCACTGTGAAGGTGGGAATCCCATCTAATCAAAATCGGGGGAGTGTATAATCCAATTAACATCGAGTTATTCTTAAACGAAACCTTGATGATTTCCTTTGCGTATGATCATTAGTTGTACTGGATTTAAAGGGAAATTAATAGGAAGTAATTTGTTTTTCCATTATAAAACAAACCACACACTTAATCAAAAAAATTGTGCTCCAGTGGCAATGAAAATTCAATCGTCCTTTACCAGCAAGATTAGAATTCAACTGTTGAGACAAATTCATTAAGAAGAATTCTCCCAAAAATTGTTATAGCATAAACTCAATCTATATTCGTGATACACTTGTATACTCTTGTCAAAATGAGTCATAAACTCACTTTTTAACCATACGTGATGGGTTGAGTTGTTATATGAGTTAGTTATATTCAATAACGGGTTATAAATGGGTTTAAAATGGCAAATCCCAAAAAATATGTATGTTAAATAAGTCATAAATTTTGAAAAGAAAAGAATTATAATGGGTTTATAATTTACTTAGATCCAACCCTCTATGACTCTCTTTTCATTTTCTTTCACCCTTACTTTATTTTGCCCTCACTCACTCTACATTTTTACTTTAGTTTGAATATGAGTTATCCTAGATTAGGCTATTTATGTAAGTGTTTTAGTATTGTGGGTTGGGTCATATATGTGTCTAGTATGCGTTGGGTGGTTATGAGTTATTAGATTTGCATTGCATGAAAATGGGTCAAAATAGGTTAAATAGATATATTTAAGTTAGACCATTTTCGATCAATCTCAAACTTGACTTAACCCACCCGTTTGACAGGTTTGCCAGCGGACAATTGAACAATCTCTTGAAACAAGTAATGTTCTTTCCATGAACTTCGATTTTTAAATGATCAAGTTCCTCCATTAACTTCGATTTTGACCTAATAGATTCTGGCGCTTCGAACGGATTTGAGGAAAAGCAGAATTGATTAGCAAAACCTGTGTGTTTTGGAGGGAGCAGCTTGGCTTTGGCTTTAACCAATTGTGAAATGAAATAAAGTTCTAATAGTCCATGGAAGAACATATTTACCTAAATTAAGATGTTAATGAATCGAATCAATCATAATTATGAATCAAGTGGGCCTAATATCAGGATACGTAAGTTCTATAAAATACAAAATTTGCGAGAGCTTCTAACCCTTAGACTCGGGTCATGGAAATTTGGTCTGTTAGCCTTTCCCACCGATTTATCCAAAGAATCAGAACTATATAGAACGCAAATTGAACAAGAATTTCAACCTCCAATAATAGTAAAAAACAAGAAAATTCATGATCAGGCTCATATCTTTTATTGCAATATCATAGTAACATGATATAGCCAAATGCACAAATAGATAATCTAAAATTATCAAGACACCTGCCAACGAATCTCACAAACATCTTACTTTCCAAAATTGATCATCACATAGTTCATTTTAAGTCTTTAACATATTAATTTGCAAATTTAGACACTATCTCTATTAAAATCAGAATTTTTTTAATCTGAGAAGGTAGTTGTTTAGTTATCTGTAGGATCGAGGAGGGAATGTGGCATTGCGAACAGAGGGGATAGCGGGGGTATTTACGAGGAAAGTTCCCTTGTTACCTCTTGTTTTCTGGAGGTATCAAAGAAGTTCCTAATGACTAAAATATTTATGAGAAAAATCACATAAATAATTTTGGAATTTGGTTAAATATTCAACATCATTTCTGAATTTTTGATTTATTTAATGTAATTCCTAAATTTTGATCAAATATTCAACGTGGCCTTTGAATTTTAATTTTTTTTTATATAATATAGGGATTATATTGAATATTTACTATTTGTTCAAGAACCATAATAAGTAAAGTAAAAATTTAGAGATGACATTACATATTTAACCAAGATTTATGGATCATTTGTACTATTATTCTTTATTTCTATAGCTGAATTTTTTCATATGAAATTAGAGCTAATAAGTGTGGCGATGACCTATTTTAGTGTTAAAGGCAAACGAGAACTTAATCAACATCCTATACTTTGATCTCACTTAATCCGAAAATCTATATGGAAATTTTAAGTTGTGCCAAGCTCGCCCATTGATCAAAGGGCCTAATGTAATGATCGAGTCCGCTAATGATATAATTTCTACGCAGACAGTATTCAATGCGTTTTAAAATTGGACGAATTGAGCCTTTTCATTTTAGGACATCAACCGAGTCGGCTCATTTTCCCCTTCGGACCTCTCGGGCCGGGCCGGTCGCCTCGGTTCATCCACATTTCCACCGCCGCCGCACATGATCAGATCGATTCAGACGTCGTGCCATTTTCTCGAATCCACGTCACCAAACCGTCGTCAGGGCGCGAAGGATCTAGTCACTTTTAAAATCCACAGGCGGCGCCGATCGGAAGGGCAGAAACGTAAATTCCGCGCGTGCTTCCCCCTCCTCTTGCCTCCTCCTAAAACATCGCACCGCCCTGCAAAAACCCTAAACCCCCTCCTTAGCCATCCCTCGCTAGCCTCCGAGAAATCACCGCAATCTCCATCGGAAGGCCGCCGGAGACTCGCCGCCGATGAAGCCACCCAAGTCGAAGCAGTCCCGCAAGCAGAGGCGCCTCTCGGAGGTCCAGGAGATCGAGCTCCTGGACGCGTGGATCGAGTCCCGCAAGCCCGATTCCGGCTCCAATCCCCTGTCGCTCCCTCCGCCGCCGCCGCCCCCGCCCGGCGAGCAGGACGCCGCCTCGCTCCCTCCCTACGCCGGGTCCACGAGGTTCGACCAGCTCCCGATATCGAGCAGGACGAAGGACGGCCTGCGCGACGCCAAGTTCGTGAAGATGACCGATGTTCAGAGGGCGTCGCTGCCTCACTCGCTCTGCGGGAGAGACGTTCTCGGCGCGGCGAAGACCGGGTCGGGGAAGACTCTGGCTTTTCTCATTCCGGTTAGTGCGTGTTATTTCGAATGATGGATTGACTCGTTTTTTTAACGTAAGAATGTGCAGAATTGGGCTTTCCCTTTTCCTATGTTTCTGTCGAAATTTGAAGTTCTTTCTTTTTGAGAGAATTGCTGATTTTGTTCTCTTTGTCCCTTTATGACATTTTCACTGCCTGCGTGAGGAGACTTTTTTAGACTGAACCATGTAGCTTGTCTCAGGTATTGGAGAAATTGTACAGAGAACGATGGGGTCCTGAGGACGGGGTAGGAAGCATCATAATATCTCCGACAAGGGAATTAGCTGGTCAGCTTTTTGATGTGTTGAAAGTTGTTGGGAAGTACCATGGCTTCAGTGCCGGTCTTCTCATCGGTGGCCGCAAGGATGTCGACCTCGAAAAGCAGAGTGTAAACGACCTTAACGTATTGGTCTGTACTCCTGGTCGGCTTCTTCAGCATATGGATGAGACCCCGAACTTTGATTGCTCACAGCTTAAGGTCGATGGGATTTTTTATTAGTAATTTTCAATGCTGATGTATAATTGCTGATTTGAGTTAAAATTTCTGGCCAGGGAACAGGTCTTGGTCCTTGATGAGGCAGATCGTATTCTTGATGTTGGATTTAAGAAGACTCTAAATGCAATTATTTCGCAGCTGCCTAAACATAGACAAACCATGCTCTTTTCTGCAACCCAGACAAAGTCAGTCCAGGATCTTGCAAGGCTTAGTTTGAAGGACCCTGAGTATATAAGTGTGCACGAGGAGTCTGTGACGGCGACTCCAAACCGCTTGCAGCAAACTGCCATGACTGTTCCGCTTGAGCAGAAGCTGGACATGTTGTGGAGCTTTATTAGGACACACCTCAAATCCCGGACTCTCGTGTTTCTCTCTAGTTGCAAGCAGGTATTTTAGAACCTTTGAGCTTTCTTCACTGAGCCTTGCCATTTTAATTTGCCTTGCCTTAATAGAATGAGTAGATAATTTGGCTTTCTTTGTGAATACTCAAAATTGTGTAATTCTGTTAGATGTTTTGTGTTATCTGACATTTTCTGTTTGTGTTATTAGCATTGTTTTAGGCTTTTGTTGACTTATATTTGTTTGGTGATTAGTTGAATTTGTTGGCTAAAGTCTGTGGCTGAATTGTTTGATATTTTCTCCCCAAAACTTCTTAGTTTGTTATGCACATCTGTTGAAGAAAAAATTGTTATATGCTGGTGTATTTTCTAAGCACCGCTCTTGCAAATGTTTAATTGCCAGCGTGGACCATTTACAACGTGAGCTGGTTTAACCTCAAAATGGGAATATTTTTTTGACCAAACAAATGGGAGGCTTAGATTCCAACTTTAGAGATAAACTAATCACCCGGGAGTCTGGTCCCATTTTTCCTATAGAGATTGCTGGTATCAACAATCAAATTTCACGTTTTTGGGGTAATTACTTGCTTCAAGATAGCTTGATTTAGTTGTATTTGCTTGGTCAAATGCTTAGCTCAACTCTTCATGATCACTATTAGAATCTTTCAACCTCTTATTCTGGTTGATTTAGCATTTCAATTTTTCATTCACTCTTTCGTGTCTGGGTTGATTCTTTTGTTCATATATAACTCTACCCCTAAATTGCAATCTTCCAGGTGAAATTTGTCTATGAAGCATTTAAGAAACTTCGTCCAGGAATTCCCTTGAAATGTCTTCATGGAAGGATGAAGCAGGAGAGAAGGATGGGAATATATTCTGAATTTTGTGAGAAGAGGTCTGTTCTTTTTTCAACTGATGTGGCTTCTAGAGGTCTTGATTTCAATAAGGCAGTGGACTGGGTTGTTCAGGTGATTCTTTTTTTCACTATGCTTTAGGTGGATTCTATGATCAGATTGTCATCATAGTTGTTCTCGGGAAGGCACAATCTGTTCCCTTTTATAAGGTGTTAGATGCTTTTGAACTTGTAGGTTGATTGTCCAGAAGATGTTGCATCTTACATTCATCGAGTCGGTCGCACAGCTCGATATTTGTCTGGAGGAAGGTCAGTTTTGTTTCTGATGCCATCAGAAATGAAAATGCTTGAAAAATTGAAAGCTGCCAAAATTCCTTTGGAACTCGTTAAGGTAATGCATTCTCTCTGGACCTTTTTGCCTTTTGGCTTATGGTTGAGCTTAGCTCACTAGTCATCTATACAGTTGCTTATGTGGTACTTTGTTGGTGCACTTCATTGATTATCATGTGGTATTGGCACCTCAGATGCTGACATGGCTTTGATTCGGTCTGATTCCAGGCAAATGACAAAAGGTTTCAACCAGTTTCTGGCTTGTTGTCTGCCTTGCTTGTCAAATATCCCAATATTCAGTATCTTGCTCAAAGGGCCTTCATCACATATTTACGGTCGATCCATATACAGAAAGATAAAGAGATCTTTGATGTGATGAAACTCCCTGTTGATGACTTTTCAGCATCATTTGGTCTACCGATGACTCCGAAGATTCGTTTCCTAAACCAGAAAAATAAGTCCAAGATAGTCTTAGAAGAATCTTTACCACCTGAACCAGAGAATGCTGTGGGCAAAAGTGAATTGAAGGTCTCAACAAAGAGTCTGATGGTGAATGACTCTAAACAAGATGAAGAGAACGATTTACTTTTGACTGATGATGATGTGGATGAGGCTCAGCCAAATGATGATGTGGATGGGGCTCAGCCAAAAGTTAATGAACTTGAAGATGTAATGTATGTTTTTCTTTTCATATTAGAAAATTGTTATCTGAAGATAGCTTATGCACTCTTCAGTGTGGGCATATTCATAGTTTAGACATCATCCTTATTGAAATGATCAGAATGCAATTATGCACAGAAGTAGGCTACAAAAAGATTGAAGAAAGAGCGAAAAATTGAAATCCGCACATTCTTTCTTAGGTAGAATTATATGTTGCAGATTAGGAGGAGCATCAACAATCAAAAGTTGGTTAGGGTTCTACAAGCTGCTTGTTTTTTTGCATCTTCAAGATCCTCATCTGTTGCAACTTGATTTGATGTTACAAAAAACGTAAAATGAAACTTGACTTGCTATTCTACTGTAGACCGGCGACTCGGGTTTTGAAGAAAAAGAAGCTTAAAATCAATGTCAATAGGCCAGTGGGATCTAGAGTTGTCTTCGATGATGAAGGCAATACCCTACCCCCACTTGCCAGGATAGCAGAGATGCTTAGTTCAGACGGTGCTCTTCTGCTTGACAAAGGTATGTACCCCTACTCAAATTGATGGGTGTTTTTAGGTTTTTCTTTAGAGAACAATATTGTGTTGACGTTATTCTAAATTGAATCATGAATTTCTTGTGTTCAATGCATCTTGCCAATGGGAAGAATGTCTGCAGCTAGTGAATTGACTGAATGTGTTATTATTTTTATTTTTTGGTGATGGGTTGGTGCTCGTGTCATTCTGTTTTATATCTGCCCAGATACTTACTTCCTGACTCTATGAACAAATGAATATCAGGGATGGTATGTGTCTCTGTTTGCATTCACGCAAATTTCTGTAATTATTTATTGCAGGCAAGAAAGACGAGTACTATAAGAGGATGAGAGAGGAGATGAAGCTAGTGGATAAAGAAGACAAGCTCCTTGAGCGACAGCGCCGCAGGGAAAGAAGACTCAAGCAAAAGATGAAACTGAAGGAAGGGAAAGGTAAAGATGATGATGATGAGGGTGAGAGTGAGCTTTCGGAGTCGGACGGTGAAGCAATGGAGAACAGGAAGCGAAAGAAGTCGAAAATATATTTTGACAGTGACGATGACGGTGGCACACAAAAAGAAACCACCGATAAGATCAATCAGAAGTCCGACGCTATATCTTTGGCAGAGCAAGAGGCATTGGCTCTTAAGCTGCTGAGTTCAATGCACTCATGAGTCATGATTTAACTTTATAATGATGAATCTAGTTGTGAGATTATTTTCTTCCGACTGGCTTTACCAAGTTTTGTCCGTGTTACTTAACTCTTGATCCGGCACATGTAATGCTTTGTTGAGGCAGAGACTGCATCAGGATGTATTTTATGCGAGAGCATCGTACATATTTGGAGTTCCCACAAATATTTGTCGGGGCGTTAGTAGAAATTTGAAGAAGCATGTCGCAAGTCGACTCTTACCATAATGGTCATTTGTTGCTTCTTTATTAACAATTGCTGCGCCTTTAATAGTTTGCATGCAAGAAATGTCATAACTACAATACCAGGAAATTTTAAATTTGGCCAGTATCCGCAGCTCTGAAGATTTGTGTAATGCTTCTGCTCCCACCCTGGGTTGTGGGCGGACTTGACTAACAAGAAGCTGCATAAATCTGAAAGATGGCTTTAAAACGTATTTGGTAGAAGAGGATGGTACAGGTTGCATCTAACAAGGCTGTCATGCACAATAAGACCTGAGGACCCTAAACTCTCCCAGAGATATGTTTTGAATCCCACAGGATACACTCACTCCCACATGATGCACTCAATTTTGCAACGTCTCAAAATACAAATTGACAAGATATCACCCTTTACATTACCATATGACTACTCCTGTCTACACTCGATTTTGCAGCATCTCAAAGTACATAGGGCGTCACCCTATTTTAGCTACATAACCATATGACATCGGCCATTGGCATAAGAATTTCATATCGCCGATACTAAGGAGCCATGAGAATCTTCCTCAAGGAGTGTTTCTTTTCAGCGAGGCAACTTGAACTCTTCAAAGAAGTTATCCACAGCTGGTCTGACCTCACCGGCTCATCATCATCATTCCTGTGCCAGCTCCAGAATGCATGTGATGAATTCACAACCTTGAGCTCACCGTGACCAAAGCTGGCTTCACGGAAGACAGACCACTCTGGCGGGGGGTCCTTATATCTGTAATGATACACAGGAGCTATTTAACATTTCCCAATGCATCCAATGAAAATTGATCAACAGAATGTCCTATCGAATCCCTAATCAATAGCTTTTGTTAGAGTGAGGACATACCTATGAGCTAAACCTTCTCTGTTCCCCCCATCACCAATGGTAATGTGAACGGCACCGCAATGATCGGGTTTTCCACCATTGACACGTTTCTGTTCAGTGATGACCACTTAAAATCATGCCTCATGCACATCAAATAGCAACGATAGATGAAAAAGTATAGGTATAGGGTCATACGGATCGCTCATAAGCATGCACATGTCCTGCAAATACTATGTCCACCCCAGCTGCATAGAGCAATGGTTCCATGGCTTGCATCATCCCATCGCCTTCACCTTGGTGAGCATAGTTACTGTTATACCAAGGTGCATGGAACAATACGATCAGCCATGGAGTTCTACTGCGATCGACCTTTGAAAGATCAGCCTGTAAATGGAGAATGACATATGTTAGCAGAAAATTCATAACCATTGGACAGAAATGAGTGCTAAATACCATCATAAGTCCTTTGCATCAATGTAAGAAAACAAAGAGCGACATGTGATAGCTGAAAACGAACACCTTTGCCTTTGACAACTAATACAGAAGTTAATTCCCCATAACAAGTTGAAGATTGAAAATTGCTTCATTAGCAAAATAGTAGCTAACACTCGATTTCAAATCTATTTACTCTTTAACAGAATTTAACCAAGGATATATAAATTACAAACTTAATTTTCCTATCTGTGAGACTTGTTACCTCAATTTTAGAATCCTAACTTTCACAGATAGCTAACAGCACAAACTTCCTCCTTTGTAATTAGTGCATTTAAGTGATTCACAACAGCATCCATAGTATTGCAACAACTTTTGCATGACAAAAAATAGGGAAATGAAGGATAACCTTCAACCAATTATATTGCTCTGAGTATTCATCATAGTCTGTGTATGAGCCAAGCATGATGAGGTGGATGCCTGCCACCTCAAAAGAGTAGTACAGATTCGAACTTGATCCGCTCTCCTCATATGGCATCTTCCACCTTGCATTATAGGACTGAAATCCATCTTTAATCAGTGGAATGTTCTCCATCTCGTGGTTTCCTTGTGTTACCATCCAAGGCCTTGCACTTGCAAGTGGCTGCACCAGCTCACCAAATGTGTCCCAGCGATGCTGTATGTAATCAGCATAGGACAGATCTCCGGGAAGGAGATGCACATCGTACTTGCATTCATCAATGTGGTCTAGTGTTGATTTAGTCCAGCCAGTTTGGCCTAAATCTCCTGCCACAGCGAAAGCAACCGGAAATTCTGCAGGAGGAGTCTTGAGCTGGAACTCAGGACCTTCTCCTCCACATCTGTAGAAGTAAACAGTGTTGCTCTCCAATGGCCCGATCACCGTGTGGTGTATCTTTCCAGAGCTATAAAATAGATAACTATAAGAAGTGCTCTCTCCTTGAGCTGTAGAGTCATATCGACCAGGCGATGTTCCGTATTCCACGTATGAAGGGGAAGATTTACCATCAGTGACCCATGAAATGCGCATATGTACATCTCCAGCTAAAGAAATGTGAACCTGCAGGAGGATTTTGATAATGTCACACGACGTATCAATTTGAGATCTTGGCGAGGCAGCTGGAACTCATATCGGAACAATACTGAAAACACCAACTATTGACGCGAACTAAGTCAACACAACAAGAGAACAAAGACAACCGAGCTTCTCTCACTAAACAAACTCAATGGACACATGAACTGAGAAAAAGATGAGACCCACTGTCCTATGGCAGATCACTAACAGATCATTCAACACCTTGGCCTCCATAAATTGGTGATACTGCTAAAGAACAACATAGTTTACAAGGACAGCGTAGGGCGAGGAAACTGACGGTAGTCGTCACACCGATAAAGATAAAGATAGTAACTTCAGTAATCTCGGTTTGGTGCCATATGAAGTACAGATTTCCTTTTTCCCCTTTGTACTATCCATTAGTTCAGGTCCCTCTTCACGTGATTCGACACTCATCTCACAATCTTCACCACAGGATGAACCACGAAGCAATTCCAGCTTCAAGAACACAACAAAAAGCTCCAAGAAAGCGACAATTTCAGAAATTGCAGACCAGCGAGCCGAATTCAACCACCCGAAGTCACGCAAACTCGACAAATTCCATCCCCGCAAAAAGAAAAAAAAAAGAGGGCTTTCGAAACGAAAGATAGCACAGAAAAAAGGAGGAGCGAGAATCGATAAGTCCTTCACCTGCTGGGGATAGGAAGAGGGCTTGCGGTCCCACGGGAAATCGAGGGTCTCGCGAGGCTGGGGCCGCACGTACTCGGCCGCGACGGCAGCCGAGAAGATGCAGAGAAACAGTACCAAAGTCGGGATCTTTCCTTCCATGTCGACTTCCCAAATGCTTCTCTGTTTGTCAGAGAATGTTGTTCATCTCCACGCCCCCGGTTTCTCCGCAGCTGTTTGCTCTTTGCTTGCTTGCTCAGCCTGCGCAAATTATTCGGTTGGTAAAGTGGGAAGTGAAGTTTTGCTCAAAAAAAAAAAAAAAAGTGGGAAGTGAAGTGACGCGATGGGATCGCCCCTTCAGGCCTTGTTTCTGTGTTGGGCCTTCTTCTTGGATGGGGCCGCTTTCCTTTTCCTCACAGCAATCAGCAGCAGTGTTGCAGCTCTCCTTCTCCATTTTAGCTGTTCTTTTTCTGTCTTGATATCCTAAAGGACATCATCGCTCCTCGTCTTGTTCTGTTGTTGTTGTTCTTTCCATGATTCGACCTTTTTTTTTTGTCTATATAGTTTGGCTGTCTTTTCCAATTAAATGCATATGATTTCAATTTTTTTTATCGAATCTTTCTACTTTACTTATATGTAACGTCTAATCAAGTTATTTTGACATAAAATCTAATTGATATGTCCATTGAACGATGCTAGTGTGTGATATACATTATATATTGACTAAGTTAACACCCACTATGAATAGTGATTGGGTGGTAGGCTGGCAATGTATCAAAAAAAAAAATTGATCCATTCTCAATTTTTAAGGATTTGATAAGACATTTTGTGTTCTGAAAAGTACTTGAATTAAAAGTATCATGGACTTGATGAGAAAGGCGCCGCAAGTACACAAAATGTGAAGGGTCTCTCCTCTTTATGCATGCTTTCTTATTCTAAAATATACCAATTGCCGAGACCCAAGATCTGATTGACTCATTAAATCCTCGTCTTAGGTGCGATTATTGCTTCTGCAATTCCTTTTCATGGTAGTGTTTGCAACGTTGCACTACAGTCATACATAACATCGACCAATACCATGATGTAATGATGTGTCATTGACGAGCGTCCATCATTTGCCAATGCATCGAAACAATACGAATTTGTACGATGCAATCCAGCTTGATTGAAGCGCACAATGTGCACCCTGCCTCAGGTATACTTCTAACATTTCCATAGATGCTTGTCGGCCCCAAGTCCGACATCAGATGGAGCAATTGTTGAGATACAACAGCTTCAACCAGGATCCTCCCCGCAACTTTCTCATCCACCTTCCATCCCACCACAATCAAGTTCATCACTTTGAATTCAGCCGCCTCCTCAAGTTCATCAATGCCGAGCGGGTTATGAGAAGGAAATGGAAGTTGAGAACCATGAAGTGCTTGTATTCTTCAAGCACCACAAATATTAAGTCACAGCCTCGTCCAAACACTCGGCTGATTCCCCTTATGAACACCTTTCAAAAGAGGTTGATAGCGCAATGCGTGGCGCATGTTTACTTTGTGATACTTAGACAAGTTTTCCCGATTGTTGGAATAGCAGTCCATTCCATCCACTCAAAAAGCTATGCAACTCAACAAGGTCCAAATCCAACCAAAACATGAGACAAAGGCCGCACCTGGTGTAAAGAACCGGACACTAGGATAAAACTAGAGTTATGCAGAGAAGAGACAAATTTTCATCATCAGGTGCATCCCAATTGCGTGGGAACTACCGTTCCGCCTTTTGCCGGAAATAAGACTTCTTCGCTCATCAGTACTTGGAGTTACCTTTCCTTTCCTTTCCTTTCCTTTCTGGGTTCAAAAGTCATCAAGACTCCCATAGAAATAATTTTTCACTGCATTTTCCAAGAAACCCACCTCCAATTCCATATTAGTTTCTCCACCTTCTTCTTCTTTGCCCTCTCTTTTGTTTAGTTGTAGGGGTTTGTTCGACGAAACTGTTTGATCATCCCCGTAGATGATGATGATGAACTTCTTGAGTGAAATTCAGAAACTGATCCTGTTCTTCCTTTCAATCTTTCTGGTCTTCAAATTCCGACAACCGTGGTCCATTTCTCATTCTAGGAGTTTTATTGTATTTTACGCTGACACATTAACAATTGGTTCTCAGTTTTGCTCCCTCCCGTTAAATTTGTGATAGTGACCGAAACAGAGTAACAAACATCCGGGCTCAACTCCGCCGTCACAACCAAACAAGAGGTCACATCCATTTTTTTCTCCGTTAGGTCAGTCTTATACTAATTGTCTATGTCTATGTAAACGGCAGCTTTGAATAAAGCACCTGGCACACGAAACAAATCGGCAAAATATTTAATAGGACCCGTGTCAAAGTTGATGCGTTTTCTACATAGTAATCGTCATCGCCCGTTCCAGAAGGAATCTACGACCTAAAGTGCTAGTTCAGAAACAGACAAAAATAGAGAGCTATAACTCTTGCTTTCCCCTCATCACACACACACACATGCCCACACCCACAACAATGAACATTTCGATCACCCTTCTTCTCTTTCTTCTACCGGTTCTCTTTTTATTAAGGTGGAGAAGAAGAGGTTCATCAAGAAAGCTACCTCCAGGTTCTTTGGGAATCCCCATTATAGGCCCAAGCCTTGACCTGCTCCGAGCCATGAGGACAAACACGGGAGAAGAATGGCTCCAAGAAAGAGTGAGGAAGTATGGACCAATCTCGAAGCTCTCTCTCTTCGGCAAACCGACCGTGTTCATTCATGGACAAGCAGCGAACAAGCTTGTATTCTCTGGAGACAGCAGCAAGATAGCCAACAAACAAACAGCATCCATCCGCACTATTCTAGGAGACCGCAATCTGCTGGAACTCAGTGGCCAAGATCACAAACGCGTGAGAGACTCTCTGGTGTCGTTCTTGCGACCAGAATCTCTGAAGCAGTACGTGGGGAAAATGGATGAAGAAGTCAGAAAGCACATCGAGTTGCACTGGCGGGGCAAGGAAAAAGTTGCGGTATGTCGGTATACTATAAGACTCCCACTGTTGCTTTGATCGGTTTGAGATAAATTCAATACTTTTCAATTTTAAGAAACATATGGAGTATGCACTCACTCTCATATAACTGGTGTTCACAATTGTATGGACTCTACATGTATTGACTATGAGAATGAATGCATAGACTAGGAGGGGGCATAATCTGTTTGATAAACAAAAGCAGAGTAAATAACACTAATGTTTTGATTTTCCTATAGGCATTGCCCCTGATGAAAAACCTTACATTCAACATCATATGCTCTCTTCTCTTTGGTATTGAGGAAAGAGCTGAAAAAGAAAAATTCTTGCAAAATTTTCAAGAAATGATAGAGGGAATGTGGTCGATACCAATAAAGCTGCCGTTCACTCGCTACAGTAGGAGCCTCCGTGCAAACTCCAGGGTCCAAGATCTGTTGAAGGAACTTGTACAAGAGAAGAAAGTGAAACTAGAGCAGCGTACTGCCACTCCTCAACAAGACTTGATCACATGCCTGTTAAGTAAGCGCGATGAAGAAAATAAACGAGTTGTTAGTGACAAGGAAATTTTGCACAATATCATGCTAGTCATGGTTGCAGGACATGATACCTCATCCGTTCTTATGACTTTTATGCTGCGTCTTCTATCTAAGAATCCTGCTGTTTATAAAGCAGTTCTTCAAGGTACACATCCTCTATTGCATCTTTTTAGATTTGCCGAATCTGCATAGAGATTCCTGCAGCCCAAAAAGGAAGGAAAATAAAAGTAAATGAAGAAGAATTTGTTAATAATAATCAATCGATTTTGCTAATGGAAAATGGATGACTTGCCAAATGTAAGATAAATCAATACACAAATAATTCAGAGTTCTGAAAGTCAGATATCAACTTTAATAACAAAGCTCAGAAGCATGATCTTTCCCCCTTATTGCAAGTCATAAGCCTCCTTTGCTTTTGCAGAACAAGAGGAGATAGCAGAAAGCAAGACTTCAGGAGAACCTTTAACTTGGGAAGACCTTGCCATGATGAAGTACACATGGAGAGTAGCAATGGAAACTCTGAGGATGGTTCCACCTGTTTTTGCTGGCTTCAGGGTAGCCTTAAAGGATATTGACTATGGTGGATACCTCATTCCAAAAGGCTGGCAAGTAAGGAAGCTGATAACGTTTCCTATCTCTACAACTGTTTGCATTATCTGCTATTTATTCTCTCTATCTGTGAAACCAGTTGATTAATATACTTTTGGAACTTAATGTGTGATTAGATCTTCTGGGCATCAAGCATGACACACATGGATGAGAACATATTCCCGGAGCCATCAAAGTTTGATCCTGCTAGATTTGAAAACCAGACGTCAGTACCACCCTACACCTTTGTTGCTTTCGGAGGAGGGCCTCGCATATGCCCAGGACATGAATTTGCAAGGATCGAAACCCTTGTTGCCATCCATTATCTGGTCACTCAGTACTCTTGGGAGTTATGTTCAGATGATCATTACATTAGGGACCCTGTGCCAGTACCTACTCAAGGACTACTGCTCCGGATTGTGCCAAAGAAAGAGAAATGATCTTTCCTTGACTATCCAGGACTTCCACTATGCCAGCTTTTCAGGACTTGGCTACATCAAACATCCTGATTGGTGGATAAAAGTTGAAGCACCATTAACCCAATAAAGAAGCCAGTGCGAGAAACTCTTCTGGACAACATAACCAAGCGCATTTTGCCAATGGTGTATGTTTTCATTTCGACATTTAGCTCGACTCCCCAGTCTCCATGCAATCTCTCTTATCTTAGCCCCTCCAGAAACTATCGATGCTTTCTATGTTAATCAAACCAAATGCCGTTTGAACAAAAAGGGTCTGAATTTTTCTTCTGCTCTTCCAATTTCTTTGGGTTGGTTTGAATCTGATTCAATTTTTGTTTTTTTCCTTCTTTCTTGCTTTTTACCTAACAAAATATTAAAAAAAAAAATTTGATAACAGAGCATCAACTTATGAAAAGGAGATTCATTTTATTAATTGAATCACGTAATGGTGAAGTTACAATTATTTATATTCATTGAAATTATTTAAATCTTTTTCAGCACAATATATATAATTTCCCTATCATCCTATAAAATAAATAAAGACAGCAACAAAAGTACTAATGGAATTTCAGTATGATCGGGTAATAAACAAGAGAACTGATTTTGTTCTTTAACTTAATTGAGTAGATATTCCAGAGGGCAGTATATAATATTCTCAAGACATAAATTATAAGGAAATAAGATGTTAAGTAATCATTTGCCTTATAGATTGATGAATTATAACGAAGAAAACCATTTTATCTCTCCATCTAACAATCGATTAGAGCGGATGATAGGTGATTCCCTAAATGCAGTTAATCTTGTTGTTGGGTTAGATCAGTATGTAGGCTAGAATCTCTGAAACCTTATTTTTCTCGAGTGCCTCTTTTCCTGTGTTAAAATTCAAAACACCCCTAATTATCACCATCAGGAGAGTGAAAGGTGATCATTCTTGACATGGAGCGATAATTTATCATTAGTAAGGCTGCCCACTTTGGCAAAATATATTTGTACTTTCTCTTTGTAAAGTGAATAATGATTTACTTTTTATTTGAAATCTAACATGTAGAGAATAATTAACTGAGCTAAATAATAAAGAGTATTTTGAGAAATGGCAATTTCTATCTGAATTCTGACATGTCAACACATTGAACTTTGATGTAGTTACATATATCTGTGCATCACATGGGTCATACTGTAGTATTAGATTGAATTACAGCATAAGCTTAAGCAGATACTTTGATACTCAACACAACGTGCCTGCTGGTAATCAATATTCATAAAGAAAAAAGAGAATCACAGTACAGAAAATCAGCGCATCTTTGGCAAATTCAACTTAAGAGACATAATTAAAAGGGAAGGACCTAGTTTGAAAACTTGAGAAGTGCAAAAGATGAGACAGCAGAGACTTCAGTGAATGCAAATTCAACAGGCACAAATAATCAATGCAATCATGCGATATGAACTTGAACAGAAAATTGCCCAAGAGCTCATTATGGCAGGGCAAGCTGGAAGAGGCTTACCCTGAAGTGGATTTACCCAATCTTTCATGTTTACATCGTCTCTGATCATCGACCATTGACTCGAAAACATCTAACAGCTGATCCAGCCCCTCTGGACTGCCCCCAATTGCCTTCATCGTGTAAATGACACTCTCAAGAGTGGACAAACATCCAGCCTTAGGCTGACTTCTAACTTCTTCGTACAAACTCATCACCTCCAAATCCAACTTCAGATGAGGCAACAACTTCAACCAAGGATTCTCGCTATACATTCTCTTTGCCTTCATCCACGTGCCATCCAGCACAATCAAGTTCCTGACTTCAAATTCAGCTGCCTTGAGTTCGTCAATGCTGAGTGCATTCTCGGTCGGGAACAGAGGCACTGACCCTCGCGGCACCTCGAGCACAAATTCCTCATATTCTTCAGGCTCCAAGCTCAGATTTGATACAAGGTTTTGCGATTTCCTAACCACAAATCCATTCGACAGAACATCACGAGCTGACTGGCAATCTAATATGGCATCGAAATCAGCTCCTTGGTGACCGATTCTAGACATCCAAACATGGTCTGTCGATTCGATAATCCCCTTCTTGCCCATTCGAAAACTGATAACAGGTTTGCTAGTACCTCTAGACCCGACTCCACAAGCGCGCGAGTTCTGCAGCGCCTGGGAATCCTCCGAAACTTCCACACCGTTCGAGGCAATCGAACCGCAGTTCCTATCATCCCCAGGACAATGAGCTCCATTCGATTCGACGACCGAATTAGGGTTTCCCACCTCCACTCCAGATTGCTCCCCATTTTGGACACCCAAATCCGCGCCGAGCAATCCGTGGGCGCCGATTTCGGCGTGCGGCTCGAGCGGCGAGATCGAGAACTCGGCGCCGAAGTTGACGTCGGAAACGGCGGCGACGGCGACGTTCTTGAGCCCTAGCCTCAAGATTCGAGTGGAATTGAGGGGGTGCTTCTGCTCCAGGCTGTGCTGGAGAACGGTGACGCGGACGGGGTGATCGAGACCCGGAGAATGGATCCGAGCGCAGAGGCACGTGCGCGCGGGCTTGGAGCAGGACGGGCAGACGGGCCGCTTCGGATTGGTGGAGCGAGCCGTCTCCGCCATCTTCGCGGAGCCGCGGCGGACGGAGGCGGAGATCCGGCCGGGGAAAGGAGGGAGCTTGAGGAGGAGGAGGGTGGTCGGGGACGCGTATTGAAATTGGCTCGCATTCGGGTTGCGAAATGGATCCGCATTATCCCATAAATTGGGAGATGATTTTTGGGAATCTGAAAGAAACGGTAGGGGCCGGAGCGCGGGGGCGCTGTTTGGCCAAAACGGTCGAGCAAATGGTTTTGAATTTACTAAAGAGCGTGCCAGCGGCGGCCTCTCTGATTCAAATCCGAAAAATAGCGTGCGGAGGCCAATCGATAACAATTGCCGCCGTCAGGTGAGGCTGGATAGCTTGGCAGCAAACCAAGCGGTGGAGATTGTTCTCGTAGGTTTATCATGCCATGAGACGGCAACCACCGCGGCAATGGCCGAAATCATGACGATGAATGACCGAAATCATGCATCTAGACCACAGTAAGTATCACTTAGATGTCCTAAGCTTCACATTCCAGCTGCTAATGATGCTGCAGAGCTTCGCATGAGATCGCCTTCTTGGAATTTGCAAGAGTATTGTCCAATTTCAACCTGGTGAGGAACTTTTTGGCCGGAAAAAAAAAAATTTTGGTCAATGTTTCGGGTTAGCCAAAGGATGATGGGTCTGAATATCTAAGAAGCCGAGGGATTAGTAGAGCCCGCTTACTGTTTGGGCAATACTGCCTTTAATCTGTTTGTGTTTAGAAATGATTTTAAACATGATATTACGTAAACTTGTCGATCAAAAATGTTGTGCCACATATGCTGTTGTTCGGTCTTTTGAATCAGAGCAACTTGACCCAGATTGAACTGTTTTTGATGTTAAAAAATTTAGAATTCTCGATTTGCTTAGTGATTTTATTATATCTGGGAGTATAGGCTGGGAAGTTTTCTTTTCGCCCTTTGTTGTCAAAAGAAGAAGAAGAAAGAATTGCACAGCTATCACCCCGGTTTTGACGCCTCAAAGTCGTGGATAGGTGGGGAACCCTGCAGCTTCAGCTCAAGTTGCTGAAAGAACAGGGCAGTTAACACTAGCAAGTCAATGGTGAAAAGGCTAGCTCATTGGACGTGGCAATTTCGGAAGTGTCTACATTGGAAGCAACCGGTAAGTTAGCTCGGGGAAACTTCGACATGTTGCATTTTTGAAGACATCAAGTTGGCTAAACTTCGACATGTTGCGTGACAGAGAAGCCGGAGCTCTGTGTGCATTGAAGGAGTTTGAGCCATTGCTTATTGATCCAAATTCAGCCAAGTGCATGAGGCAGTTCAAGCAGGTAATATTTTTGTTATGCTCTGTGATCCAATCTGTCCTCTCATATGATCTAAATATGCTGCAGAGAGTTGTCGTGCAGAGATGTGATATCTTTGCATCACCGCCAATATCACAATTGCGCAGGAACTATACTATTCCAGCTTTTGCTGAAAATTATTAGGGTCATGATCCAAAACCTGATCTTCATGTCATGCTACTAGTTTTATTGGATCTTGCACGACTTATTAACAGTTGGTTTTGCTCCCGATGGATGATTCCAATTTGCTTGATTCACATTTTTCAAAACTATATTTTGTTACCCTTCGGTAGATATATGATGATGAGTAAAACAAATACAAAGTAGTACACATCCGGGCTCAACTCTGTTGTTGAAACCAAACAGGAGGTCAAATCCATTTTATCTCCATCTCCGTTGTTCCCAAATTATTGCCTTCTCCCAAATACACTTGGGATAAAACATGTTCCTTTGTAGGTCAGTCTTATGCGATTTATTTTATCTCAACTGCAATTTTTCGATACAGCGTTTGTTACACTGTACAAATCGGCACAATCTTATTATTTAATTGAACTTGTATCAAAGTTGATGTGTTTTCTACATGGTAATCTTCATCCGACATTCCTGAAGGAATCAACCACCTAAAATACTAGATTAGAAACTGACAGAAAACCTAAGAGCTATATGACTCTCTTGCTTTCCCCCCATCACACACATACACATACACATACACACCCACACCCACACCCACACCCACAAACTTACAACCACGACAATGAACATTTTGGTCACTTTTCTTCTCTTTCTTTAGCCAGTTCTCTTTCTGTTAAGCTGGGGAAGAAGAGGATCATCAAGAAAGCTACCTTCGGGATCATTGGGAATCCCCATGATAGGCCAAAGCATCGGCATGCTCCAAGCCATGAGGACAAACACAAGAGAAGAATGGCTCCGAGAAAGGGTGAGGAAGTATGACCAATCTTGAAGCTCACTCTCTTCGGCAAACCAACGGTGTTCATTCACAGATCAGCAGCAAACAAGTTTATATTCTATGGAGACAGCAACATGGTTGCCAACAAGTGGCCATCATCCATCCGCCCAATTCTTGGAGACCGCAGTTTGTTTGAACTCAGTGGTCAAGATCACAAACATGTGAGAGAGTCTCTCATGTCGTTCTTGAGACCAGAATCGCTGAAGCAGTACATGGGAAAAATAGATGAAGAAGTCAGGAAGCACATCGAGTTGCACTGGCAAGGAAAGGAAAAAGTTGCGGTATGTTGACATTCTGTACTCACTGTTGCTTTGATATGTTTGAAATACATCGAGACATATTAGATTTTAAGATACACATGGTGCATGCACACAATAATCTCGTATGATTGGGGTTCACACTCGTATGCCTCCGCATGTGTGACTGTGAGAATGACTGCATATACTTGGAGCGTGCATAATCTCTTCAATAATCAAAAGAAGAGTGAATAACAATAATGTTTTGATCTTCCTATAGGCATTGCCCCCGATGAAAATTCTTACATTCAACATCATATGCTCTCTTCTCTTTGGTATGGAGGAAGGAGCTGAAAGAGAGAAATTCTTGGAAAACTTTCAAGAAATGGTAGAGGGAATGTGGTCCATACCAGTGAACTTACCATTCACATGCTACGATTGGAGCCTCCGTGCAAGCCCCAAGGTCCAAGATATGTTGAAGGAACTCGTACAAGAGAAGAAAGTGAAACTAGAGCAGCACACTGCATCCCCTCATCAAGACTTAATCACATGCTTGTTAAGTACGCACGATGAAGAAAATGAATGAGTTGTCACTAACAAGGAAATTCTGCACAATATCATGCTTGTCATGACTGCTGGACATGATACCTCATCCATACTTATAACTTTTATGCTGCGTCTTCTATATAAGAATCCTGCTGTTTATAAAGCAGTTATTCAAAATAAACATCCTCTAGTCCCAACATCTTTTTAGATTTGTCGAATCTGCATAGGAATTCCTGCAGCCCAAAAAGAACAGAAAACTGAAACAAAACAAAGAACTTGTTCAAACCTAGTTCACTTTTGAACTATGACCCAAGTTGCGTAAGGATAATGAATGATCTCTATTTGCTGATGGATAACTGATGGCTTGATAAATGTAAGAAAAATCAATACATAAATTTGTCTGAGTTTCCAAAGCCAGATGTCACCTTTAATAACAAAGCTCAGAAGCATGTTCCTTCCCCCTCATTAAGACAAATAATAAGCTTGTTTTGCTATTGCAGAACAAGAAGAGATAGCAAGAAGCAAGACTTCAGGAGAAACTTTAACTTGGGAAGACCTTGCCAGGATGAAGTACACATGAAGAGTAGCAGTGGAAACTCTTAGGATGGTTCCGCCTGTTTTTGGTGGCTTCAGGTTAGCTTTAAGGGATATTGACTATGGTGGGTTCCTCATTCCTAAAGGTTGGTAGGTAAGGCCACAAATAACTATTCCAATCTCTTTAAATGCTTGCTTGCACTATCTGCTATTTATTCTCTCCATCTATGAAACCAGTCCGTTAACATACATATGTTATCTGATGTGTGATTTAGGTCTTCTGGCCATCAAACATGACACACATGGATGAGAGCATATTCTTGGAAAGTTTGATCCTGCTAGATTTGAAGACCAGAAGTCAATACCGCCGTGCAGCTTTATTCCTTTCGAAGGAGGCCCTTGTTTATGCCCAAAAACGAATTCGTGAGGATCGAAACCCTTGTTGCAATCCATTATCTGGTCACTCAGTACTCGTGGGAGTTATGTTCCGATGATCATTACATTAGGGACCCCTTGCCAAAACCAACTCAAGGATTACTGCTCTGGATTGTGCCAAAAATACAGGAATGAAGGACAATTCTTTCCTAAACTATCCAGGTCTTTCAGGGCGTCACCTTCACAGGACTTAGCTAAATTAAACATCCCCATGGTGACAATAAAGTTAAGGCACCATAAACGCAAGAAAGAAGCCAATGGTTTGAGAAGCTTTTCTGAATAGCTTAGCCAAGAGCATTCTGCCAATGCTGTATGTTTTCAACTTGGAGGATGCTATATGCATGTCGTCGGTACAAATTTGACAGTTCACTCGACTCCCCTGAATCCATGTAATCTTCCCTATCTTAGCCCTTCCAAAAACTATCAACGCTTTCAATATTACTTAAAATTAATGGGGATTGAACATAAAAGTGAATACGTGGCCTCTCTCCTAATTTCTTCTTTTGTTTTTCAAACTTCTTTGGGTTGGTTTGAATCTAATTCTATTTTTTTTCCTTTCTTTCTTTCTCGTTTTTTAGTTTTACCTAATAATATTCCAACCAAAAAAAATGAAGTGAGCATCAACACATAAAAAGGAGATTCAATTTTATAGATAATTCATCTTATAGTGAAGTTGAGAACACAATTTATGCAATTTCTCTTTAATTATATGAAATTGTGAGATTTTTGATATACCAACTATTTTAAAGTTTAAAATATTAGATGAAAATATAGTTTGATAATTAAATATTTTTACATTCTCCTCACGCGTAGGCTGGACTTTGGCCTAAGTCTAAAGATTTGAACTTATGACCTAATATTTTGATACCATGTGAGATTTTGTAATACCACTATAAGCTATTTTAAATATAAACATAGAGGAAATTACTCTTGTCCTTGCCACTTCTTCACATTATGGCAACGAGAAGTTAACTAAAAGTCTCTTGTCCTTGCCACTTCAATTTTCTCGTCCTCGTCGTTACTTCTTCACATTGTGAGGGAAAATAGCCCATTTCTACAAAACAAACAAGACAAATGGCCTTGAATGATGGGTGACCGAATGGAAGCTCGACGCTGTGCCCCTCCTTGTACCAGTTAGGCAAGCGGCTTGAGTGATTCTCAAAGAGTGAGTAAACACCTTCTATCTGCAAACTTGGCCACGAAATGATTAAAATAAATGACTTAGCCCGCGTGATTACATCTATGTTTGAATAGTTAGTGACGGTACTAGTATGAGATGTAATTGCAACAGAAGAGATGAGTCGTTTCTAATGATTATATCTATAGCTTTTTGGAAGAATATCATAATTTAAGGGGACCTAAGATTGATATGAGACGGAAAAGACGTTCCCATACTACTATGTTTCTTAAGCACTTTAAACATAAATAGAAAAGGGATTTTATAGTAAGCAATTATGTCAGATATATCTGAAAGTAAGTTCATAGATAGACAGTCAATAAAACTAAAAAAAAAATTAAATGCTATTTTTAGTAAAAAGTTGCAATCTTATAAAACCTTTCTATCTTTTATTTTCAATATTTCGTTTCAAGTTCAAGTATTATTTTCTGTAATAATGAAGTATATAATTTTTTATTCGATTCAACTTACTCATACTTAAAAAGAAATAAATTTAATATATTGTGTAATAACTGTGCTATAATCTCTTAAAATTTTTCTATATTTCTCAAACTAAGCAAATTCATTTGTTCAATGAAACTCTTTTAATGCACTCAATGGAGTTACTCGGATAAAATGAGTATGCTTTAGTTAGCAATAGTCTATTTATTAAGAACATGTATCTTTAGAGTGGAATTAATTCAGATAGCGGCATAAGCTGTAATTTAAAATCTTGAATGCATGTTAATTCAATAATTAGGGGAGTCGCCAACGAGATAGCAATGTACGTGACCAGCGAATTGGATAATAAACCGCAAATCAAAACCGGCTTTTGTCAACTTAATCCATTATGCAAGTGACGCTTCTAATTTAGTTTTCCAACTTTACCCTTCATTTATCTCCCAGTTCCCTTTTCTTTAATTATTATTTTACGAGAGAAAGAGAGAGAGAGAGATGCACGGATTTGAGTATGTCCTTAAACCACTTCGTTTGAACTTTGAGACATAAAATTCAAGAATATTCCCTCTGGGCGAGGAAGAAAAATGTTTGCTTGTCTCTTCTTCGGAGGAGCGGGTAGGCAGGTGTAATAGCTTCCCATGCTTGAGGTGAGACAGTGGAACTCGTGAGTCGGCCTATGCTTCACATAATGTTCTAAAACTGACTTGTTAGCCTAGTACCCCGATTACCTTATGTTCCTTTTCTTCAATTATTATTTTACCATAGAGAGAGAGAGAGAGAGAAGGCCAACGCTGAGGTCTTGGTGAGCACCGACGACCCTTGAGCAGCCACTTCAACACTCCCCTGAAGAGAGAGGTCACACCTCCTTCTCTCTTCAGTTCCATTTTCCTATTTTTTTTTTTTTGTGGTCTTGGCCTTTTATTTTATTTTATTTTTCAAACCTTTTCTTTTAAAATGTCATATCTGCATTTTCCATCACTTAAATTGAATACGTCTCACAACTTGATTGCCCTAATTAAATTAGTTTATAAATTGATTTTACTTTCATGATAAGTTCTAGAACGTATAGTGCCCATATTAAAAGAAATGAAAGAAACTTGAAGATAGAGGGAAAGAAAAGGGCTAGTCTTGTATCCGGTTTATTGCCACGTCAGCAAGTTGATAATGTCACTGGCTGTGAATTATGGAGGAACTTGATTTCATTAACGGAGAAAAGCTGAAGGACATATCTCTTTTTGGGTCTGTTTCCCCCAAGAATGACAGCACGTGTATTCAGAGGAAGCTCTTCGAGGCACGGTCTGTCCTTAAGCCACATGTTAGATATACTATTGGTAATGAACATCATAGTTTCTTATGGAATGATCATTGGCATCCTCATGGGGTGTTGTTTGGATGTTTACCCTAGAATACTGATTTATAATGCTGCACTGGGCCTGAACTCTCCAGTTGCTGGTGTGATTTATGGAGATGAGTGGGTTTGGTCTCTAGCAAGATCATATTTGTTGATGCATATTCAAGTAGCCATATGCGGAAAGATCTTTCCCCTGCTCTGCTCGAGGGTAGAGCAATTTTCGGAGGAAATTCCTTTGGATGCTTCGCTCAGGCTGATGCTTGGAAGTGGGTGAGGGATAGAAAGCAGAAGATCTAATCCAAATTTGCATAAATTCAGCTTTGTAGCTTGGCTTGCTATCTTGAACAGGCTGCAAACCTTGGACGGGATAAGAAGGGGGTCCTCCATTGATGACAAATGTGTCTTATGCTCCTCTTCCCGAGTCTAGGAAACCATTGTTTTTTTAGGGTGTCTTCTCAAAGGATGGAGATCATCAATGGGGCTGGTTAAAGTTTGTTGGAATGTTAATAATTGGGATAGAATGGGTTCTTTGGAGCTTGTAGAGGAAGGTCTTTTACTAAAATCGTATTGAAACTCATTTGGAATGGTGCCATCTACTCTTTTTTGGGGATGGGAATGGAGTTTTTCCCGATCATGTTGTTCCTCAGTCTGCTGGAGTTGTTAAAATGGCGGCCTTTGGTGTGAGACTCCGCATCAAGCTGTTGCATGAAACAAAGAGTCTTTCGAATGATGCAGAGAATGCTCTGTGTATGATATTTCGGATTGTTTCTTAAGCCTGGGCGTTTTCTGTTGTTCTTTCTCTAGGCTTCATATACCGACCCCAAAAAAAGAGCTAAAGAAATTAATTGCAAGTTGGAGGATTTTATAGCACAAAATGATAAAGCAAGACCGTATCTCAATTTAAGATTTGCAATTACGGGATTGGTTCTTATTTTCTTTTTATGGTTTCCAGTGCCACTCACTACGTGTCATCTTTCCATGGAGGTTGGACCGGGCGGCTAGTTCCTTGATGTTGGTCCGGTCCGATAATCCAAAAAGTACTTTCCTGACTGCTATTAACTCTGTTTTTCCATTTCATAAAAGTGCCCGACTTTTGATCTTTCTCGAGTACCCCCAAAGCCTGACGAATCCCTAAACTCCCGAAATTTTAAACCGGCAACCTTCTTGAATTCCAGACACTACGGGGCTGCATGTTAATGTTTCTGTTCTTTTTTGTTCTAGGGACAGAAACAAAAAAAATGTTTCTATTTCGGGGAACAGTTTTTGAACAAAAGAACGCGTTTGGTAACGTTTGTTCCGAGAATAAAAAATGAATAGAAACACGTTTAGTAAATTTTATTTTTTTTTGTTTCTTTTAATTTTTTAATATTTTTATTTTATTTTTCATTTTTTCCTTTATTTTTTATTTTTTCTTATTTCGGCCGGCAGCCTCGCCGGGGGCCGGCGACGCTCCGGCGAGGTCGCCGACCCTCGACGGTGTCGTCGGCCCTCGGCGGCCGGTTGCCGGCCATGGCCGAGGCCGGCGATCGGCGAAAGAAAAAAGAAGAAAAATAGAAGAAGAAAAGAAGAAGAAAAGAGAAGAGAGAGAAGAAGAAAAGAGAAGCGTTTTTTTAAAATTGTTTCTGGAACAAGAAACAATTTTTTTTTGTTTCTCGTTTCTATTCTTTTTGTGTTCGGGGAACAAAAAAATAAAAAAAGAACAGAAACGCAACCAAACACGATTCTGTTCTTTTTTTGTTCCCAGGAAAAAAAAAAAAAGTGTTCAGAAACAGAAATGAGGAACAAAAACATGCAGGCCCTACCTTTCCGTGGTCCGGATTGCCAGAGCAGCTTTGGGCCTTTCTTTTCATCTATGCTGGCTACTTTGGAATTTCCAATTTTGTCGGTTCTTTTCTATATCTGCTATTTACCCACTTTGAGGGATCTTCAGGTGGTTCTGCTTACTGGTGATTTTTTTTTTTGGGTTTGATGGTTACTGCGTGATTGGGAAAGGGTTTAGTATGGCTTCTTTTTTACACATATAGGTCTTGTCTGACTTCTTTCTTTTCTAGTTAGCTCGAAGTTGTCTCCTATTTTGTAGCTCAGAATAAGTGATGCCTAGAGAGGTTGATCCATTTCGGAGGCATGTGGAGGTTGTGGCGAGCAAGTGGAAGTGTAAGTTTTGTGGCAAGGATTTTGGTGGAAGTGCTACCGGGATCAGGGCACACCTCGCGGGGGTACCGGGCTATGGTGTTAAACTATGCGAGAGAGTTGATGAGCACGTGAGATCCCAAGCTTTGAAAGCGATAAAAGGTAAAGGTGTGGTGGACGCAATCAACAGGGGAGATGCACCTAGTGAGGTAACGGGACGAAGAAGTGATGGTATGGGCCAAATTGTAGTCCTTGGTAGTGACCATGCTTCGAGTCCCCATGACATGCAGAACTTGAATCGAAACGTCCCACAGCAACCATCTTGCCATTGGCAGAATGGAAGTGTTGTTGGGTGGGGCTTCAGTAGATTGCCATTATCAAGAGTCCTTGTGTCTCGCTGGCATGCCTGTGGTTGATACAGAAATGCCCTTGCAACCCAATGGGTCAATTCAACGCTTGAATGATGAACATGGAAACGAAAAAACTTTCTCTCTCCAGCAACCTTCAACCAATCCGCCAGCTTCCATTTTTCTTGATCCAAGTCAACTACCAGAGCTTTTTGATCAGTCTATTGATCTCGAGACAAGGTATGAACAACAGAATAGTAGAGTGCCATCACCATTGCAAAATCATCGATCCCTTAATAACAGTGTGACAAATGGGTTGCATCAGTCAATTAGACCTGGTGTTGTTGTGCTTGCTCCCCGTCTCAGTGACACAAGTACAATTGGCACTCCCCAACATCCCAATCAAACTCATTCCGGCTATAATGAACAATGGAGAGATGAAAGTGCTTCATGTCCGCAAATATCTTCAGCAGAGTGGATGTCTTATCTTCTTGATATGCCCTATTCTGAGGAAATGCAAATGAGTGACCTGCAGAATTGAACGTGTCCATCGTCATCACAAAATGATCAATCCCTTCATATAGGTACTTTAAATTGTTTGCAAGACTGCAATCAAATCCCCATTGCTGAAGTAGTTCCGCTGTCCAATGCTACAAGTGTAACCAATGCCATCGAGCATTCTAGTCAACAGCCACTTCTTATATGTGATGAAGAACATCGAAATGAGACTAGTTCCTTTCCCTCACAAGCTTCAATGGACAGATCTCTGCCAAGCACATCACAACCTTCCACTGGCCCTCACTCTTTTGAGAAACCGGACGTGCATTCCCAAGTTCCAGAGGGCGGAACTAACACAGAAGGCCCATTGTTATTACAGGGTATGCCTTGAAGTGATCCTTCTCTTTTCTACTAACTGTCTCCTTATGTAACATATCCCACGTTTTCCTAATTACAGGCATATCCTTGAATGTTTCATATGTGCACTTTCTCTCATTTTTTAGTGATGAATGTTATATGAGGATATCAAACTGACGTAAATGTTAGTTTCAGTGTAGTAGTTTTGTGGGATTAAGTCTAGATTTTGACTCTACTTGCGCTCGTGGCTTGTTTTGAACATTCAATGGTTGATTGATCAGGATTGTTACTAATGATTTTAATCTGCTTTACTTTTGCAACCAGCTTCCAGGCACCCTCCTTGTCTAAGTCTTCCAGATCGACCTCTTAATCTTGAGACAATGAACGCAGAGATCACCCAAGCGTGTCATCATCATCACAGAATAATCAGTTCTGGATTACCTGTTTCCTGCAAGCTCCGATGGACATAGATGCGAGTAGTCCATCATCATCGCAAGGTACATGTTTATTCATCTAAATTGATCCTTATGTGTCCTGATGTTACATAGTTAGGGAGAAGGATGAATGTTTACATTAGGATCTAACACATAGAATTGTTGATTCAAAATTAGCTATATACAGAGGCGTGCCAATCACGAGTCATCCAAACACTGGTAACTTTGAAAATAATGGAGCTTTGAAAAGAAAGGTAGAGCAACTCTACAATAGAGAAGCTGACATAAAGAATGAGTTAGAGTTTGCTGCATCTCTATCTCTGAAGAAGCATAGAATAGAAGTTGTGAATTGGTTGACAAACGTGGAAAAGCTTAGCAAAAATTTCCAAAGTCTTGAACCAGCAGGCGCAGAAAATATGCCACCACAACAACAGGTGGATATGTTGATAAAAGAAGCAGAAGACCTTATCATAAAAAGCAAATTTCCAGAAGGACCGTTTGAGATAGGAGATACCAAAGTCAATATATTATTAGAATGAAAGATGGAGGCAGGTAAGGCATTTCAGGCAAATACTAAGAAGATCTTGTGCTGCCTAAGAGAGAATCACATATCACAATTAGGCATTTACGGTATGGGGGTGTCGGGAAAACAACCATTATGATGCACGTACATAATAGGCTCCTAAAAAAAGCAAACCATATTAATGTATTGTGGATTGCTGTGTCACAAGAACATACATAAGTTACAAGGTGACATTTGGAAGGTGCTAAAATTAGGTGATCCAAACGAAGAGGATGCGATGAAACGAGCAGCAATGTTGTTTGATCAATTAAGTAAAAGAGGGAAGTCTGTACTTATTCTTGATGGTGTAAGGGAATATTTTGATCTTGATGAGGTGGGTATCCCTGTTGAAGCTGATGGACTTAAGTTAGTGTTAACAACTCGGTTCTTTGAAGTATGCTGCCAGATGCATCGTCAGGAGAAGATAAAAATCAAACCTTTGTCTCCTAATGAGGCACAAAGCCTATTTTTGAAGGAACTTGGACCTGAAGCTCTTAGTTTGGAAATTGAAGCGGTTATGAAGCTAATTGTAGAAGAATGTGCTGGTCTACCACAAGGAATCGTCATGATGGCAAGAACCATGAGAGGAGTAAGTGATCTGTTTGAATGGAAGGATATCTTAGAAAGATTGAAAGAATCTAACATGGGGCAAATGGACATGGAAAAGAAGGTCTTAGCAAAATTAAAATTAAGTTACAGTCTCTTGAGTAATCATGAAGTCCAACAGTGTTTCTTATGCTGTGCACTTTATCGAGGAGACCAACTAATTCATAAGTTTGAGCTGATAGAATTTTTTAATGATGAAGGATTGATTGGTGGATTGGATAAGAGGGAGAAATGTTATGATAGAGGTCTTACCATACTGAACACACTTGAAAATGTTTGCTTGTTGGAAAATGATCAGGGTATGGTCAAGATGCATGATTTGATCAGATATATGGTTTTGCATGTCATGAGAGCGACTTCCATAGTTAAAGCGGGCAAGGGTTTGATGAGGATTCTGAGTGAGGAATGCTGGATGGGTGGTAAAGATAAAGTTTCTTTCATGGAGAATTACATTCAGGTTCTTCCATCGAACATGTCACCAAACTGTCCTAAACTAGCAACTTTGCTATTAAATGGTAGCTTATGGGGGGATGTCCTGATCCCTGAGTCTTTCTTCAAGCGATTGGAAGGGTTGAAGGTTCTAAACCTGACTGGATGTGGGATCAGAGGGCTTCCCAATTCCATCTCAGATTTGGTAAACTTTGGGGCATTGTTGTTGGGGGAGTGTTGGGAATTGTGTCGTATTCCTTATTTAGGAAAGCTGAGTTCATTAAGGGAGTTGGATGTTTATGGATGTAGGTATTTGAAAGCAGTGGAGCGCTTGGAAATGTTGGTAAACTTGAGGTACCTCGACTTATCCAAATCGGGTATAGAAAAATAAGTGGAAGGAAATTTGGCAGGTTTGGCAAACTTGCAATATCTAAAGATTGGGGAGGTGAAGGGAGAAGACGTGACAAAGTTATGGGCATTGGAGACTCTTGAATCTTCTTTCCAGAGTGTCATTGATTTCAATAATTACATGAAATTTCTCCAACAGAGTGGCCCTCATCACTATTACCAATTTGCGGTGAATCAAGAAGTATCATTGTGGTCTGTGAGTGTATATGATGACCCAAGATTTGGGACTTCGGAGAGGAAAATGGACATTGATTGTTGCGATTATGCTATTGTCGGGGTAGAGGGGAAAGCAATGAGGATTCTATTTTGATTGCGCAAGAGGTGCAGAGATTTGAGGGGAGAAAATGTGGAGGTATGACAAATTTGTCCAACATCGTCCCCCTTGAAAGCCCCAAGGTGCTAATAATGGAAGAATGGGAAAACTTACAGACGCTCTGTGGAGGAGTAGACGAAGTAATTGACAATCATGACTTCCCTCTCCAATTCCCTAGTCTTACGATGCTGACTGTCGAGAGATGTCCCAAACTGAAATATCTCTTTGGGAATCGTTCTAAAGTCACCCTTCCGCATCTATGACAGATTGTGATAAAAAAACTCTGACGACTCACAAGGGATAACTTCAGCAGGAGCAATATTTGCGACGCCACTCCCTGCCTTCCCCAACCTAGAAAATATTGTGATAGGGCACTGTGCCAATATGAAGAGCGTGGTGGAATCTGAGTTGCTTCCTCACCTTCCTCCCCTGAGAGAAATTACAGTACAGCATTGTGAGAAAATGGAGGAGATAATAGGAAGGGCTCCCCAAACTATGCCACCCGGTGCCCTTTCTCTTCTTACATATCTTTGGATAGAGCGATGCCCCAACATGAGGAAGCTTCTTATGCATGAATTGCTGCTCGACCTCCCTAATATCCAAGGCATTCTAGTCCAAGACTGCAAAAGGATGGAGGAGATAATAGGCTGTGAAGGACGACGGTGACAACTAGGAGATGAAGTAAGCTATCTAAACATCAGTACCACCCATTCCTCCTTGCCAAAGCTAAAATTCTTGAATCTAATTACATTACCAGAACTGGAGAGCATATATGATGGGACGATAAATTGTGATTCCATCCAAAATATTGGATAATTGGATTGTCCAAAGCTGAAGAGGATTCCTCTGCATCTGCCCATACTAAACAACAGCTTCCCTTCTCTTAGGGAGATATTAGTAGATGATGAGGCAAGTTGGGAGTTGATGGAGTGGGGTCCTCCTCATGTCAAGTCTCTGCTTCGAGCCTTTGTCATTTTTTAATTCTTCAATTAATTCCAGCATAATGTAAGTCGTTATGCTAGTCCATCTTCATCTTTTCTTTCTCCCTCCTTTCCTTTTCCAATAGTAATACTAATAAGTTACTTTGAATTCTGCGGCCAGGTTTCATGCATATTATACTGAAGTTGAGTCTTCTCTTGGAACAAATACAATGGAGCTCTGCATATGTTGGATTCTTTTGTCTTCATTGTGATCTCATTCTGCTTGACTTCTTCCTGATGTCCAAGGTACTTATGTTTTCTGCCATTCATATCTGTCATCACAGTCTCTGCAATGTATTTGTCAGCAATACTCTTTTACTTTTAGACGTGATTCGAACAATCATTTCCCCTTCAAAAAGCTTTTCATTTTCCATAATGCATATTTTATTTGCCTTTGGTCATCTAATACTGCAGACTAATCAAAAAAAAAAGTTTAGCACGTGTTTCTCGAGGTATCTCCTACTTGATTGAACAGCTTGGATCACGACCTCTTTGCTTACATGTGGAGAATTGCATACTCAGTAGCCCTTGTTGATTTACCTTATTGTAAAGTTTATTATCAAGGTTTTGAACTCCTTAAGAATCAACACATTCCATTGCTTTCTGGTGGGAAGTTTGGGATGATGCTTATTACTTTGGTAATGTGCTGTGTCTTTAGTTTCTGTCCAAGGGTTATTATTTAATGCTGGCTGCAGCTATGTTAAAGGTGATGCTCAGTACTCTGCCAATACCTGAAACATTATCTGCCAAGGTTGACTTCAAACTTCTCCATAGATGCTTGTTGCCCCCAACTCCAACTTCAAATGAAGCAATTATTGCCTGCATCCAGATCATGCTCACATGTACCCTTAGATCAAGTACATCCCACCTCATCTAACAATGGATCTAAGCCGCGCTCACATGATCCGTGTTCATCTAAAATTTTTTTCTTCAAATGAGGCAACAATGTCACCCATGGATCCTCACTGTAAGTTTCTCTTTGCTTTCATCCACCTTCTATCCCAGCACAATTAAAGTTCATCACTTCGAGTTTAGCTGCCTCAAGCTCATCAATGCCAAGCCCATTATGAGCAGGAATAGAAGTACCAACCTTCCCTTCTTCCTGGCGGAGTTTACACGACTGAATCTGCTGTCAGATAGTGCAAGTGTGTGGAATATGTATAGGTTATCAAAGAAAGGATATTAAATGCATTTCTAGCAATATAGGTGATACTTAGACAAGTTTATCTCGATTGTTAGAATGCCATTCCACTCCATCGACTCAAAAACTATGCAACCAAAGAGAGGTCCAAATCGAACCAAACAATACATAAGGCCACGTGATGGAATTATAGTTATGGTGCAGTAAGGTGAGAATTTTGCATCATTAGGAATGTCCCAACTGCATAGGAACTACTGTTCCAGCTTTTGCTAGTAACAAGATTTCTTCACTTATTAACCTATGGATTAGCCTTCCTTTCCTTTCTGGTTTAAAAAAATCAAGACTTCTGTTGAAATAATTTTCACTGCATTTTCTAGAATCCCACCTCCACTCCTATCACATTTTCTTTGCATTCTTCTTCTTCTCTTGCCCTCTTTCTTGTTTTATTATATGGGATGATGTGATTTTGCTGGATTTTTTGTTCATGGTTTTTTTTTTTTTTCTGGAATTTTTTAAGAAATGCAAATACAATTTTCGAAACTAGATTTTGTTACTCTTCGGTTGAATTAATTTGGTGACTGAAACAAGTACAAAGTAGTACACATTCAGCCTCAACTCCCGTTGTTAAAATTGGCAGAATCTAATGCTATTTGTTTTATCTCATTCGCAATTTTCAGTAAGGCACATGGTGACACTGTATAAATGGGCAGCATCTTTTTACTTAATAGGATTTGTATCAAAATTGATCCACTTGTTCCAGAAAGAATCTACCACCGAAATTAAAAGTTCAGAAACTGAAAAAAATAGAGCTAAATATTACTCTCGCTTTCCCCTCATCACCCCCGGCCTCTCAACACACGCAAAAACCCATACCCACAGCAATGAACATTTTGATCTTCTCTTTCTTCTACCTGTTCTCTTTCTGTTAAGCGGGAGAAGAAGAGGATCATCAAGAAGGTTACCTCCGGGATCACTGGGAATCCTCATCATGGGCCAAAGCATTGGCATGCTCCAAGCCATGAGGACAAACACCGGAGAAAAATGGATCCAAGAAAGAGTGAGGAAGTATGGACCAACCTCGGAGCTCACTTTCTTTGGTAAACCAACGGTGTGCATTCACGACAAGCAGTTTGTATTCTACGGAGACAGCAGCATGCTTGCCAACAAGCAACCATCATCCATCCATGTGATTCTAGGACCCCACAATCTGATGGAACTAAGTGGCCAAGATCACAAATGCGTGAGGGACTCTCTCATGTCATTTTTGAGACCAGAACCCCTGAAGCAGTATGTGGGGAAAATAGATGGAGATGTCAGAAAGCACATTGAGTTGCACTGGCAGGGCATGGAAAAAGTTGCGGTATGCTGAAATTCTGCACACTCTCTCTGTTGCTTTGATCCTTTTGAGACATGTCGAAAAAAAATATTAATTTTAAGATACACATTGTGTATGCACTCATACTCACATATGACTGGCTCACACTTGTACGGCCTCTGCATGTATTACCTAGGAGAATGAATGCATATACTGGGAGTGCGCATAATCTCTTTGATAAATGAAGAGAGAGTGAATAGCACTAATGTTTTGATCTTCCTATAGCCATTGCCCCTAAGGGAAAACCCTTTCATTCAGTATCATGTGCTCTGTTCTCTTTGGTATGGAGGAAAGAGCTGAAAGAGGAAATTCTTGCAAAACTTTCAAGAAATGATAGAGGGAATTCATGTGCTACAATCAGAGCCTCCATGCAAGCTCTCCAGGATCCAAGATTTGTTGAAGGAAGTTGTACAAGAGAAGGTTAAACTAGAGCAGCACACCGCAAATCCTCATCAAGACTTGATCACATGCTTGTTAAGTAAGCACAATGAAGAAAATGAACAAATTGTGACTGACAAGGAAATTCTGCACAACATCATGATTGTTGTGGTTGCTGGACATGATACCTCATCCATTCTTATGACTTTTGTGCGGAGTGGGAGTTCCTCCTTATGAAGTCTTTCAGGAATGTCACTCAGATGTGCTAGCTTCATATTTCAGTCGCTAATGATGCTACAAAACTTCACGACATTGCCTTCTTGGAATTTGCATGTGTGTTGTCCAATTTCAATCTGGTCAATATTTTGGGTTAGTCGAAAACAAACGGATCTGAATATTTGGGAAACCAAGGGGCTAGCAGAATCTGCTTCCTATCTTGTCTTATAACCGAAAGGACAAAATTTATTATTATGGATTGATCTTCCTGGATTAAAGCCTTCTAAGAAAAGAGAGAATTTTGGGCAACACTATCTTTAATCTGTTTGTGTTTAGAAAGGATGTCAAATATGAAATTGCTTTAACTTGTCGATCGAAAATGTTGTGCCACATAAGCTGCTTTGCTCTTTTGGATCAGAGTAACATGACCCTGATTAAACTTGTTTTGACATTAAACTATTGGGTATAGAATACTTGATCTGCTTAGTAGTTGTATCATATCTGGAAACATAGGCTAGGAAGTTTTCTTTTCACCGTTTGTTGTAAAAATTCACCTCAGCCCCACCTTGAGTTAAAATGCAAGAAGACGAAGAAGAAAGAATTGCACAGCTATCATCCCTCTTTTAATGCCTTGAAGTCATGGATAGATGGACAACCCTACATCTTCAGCTCAAGTTGCTGAAAGATCAGAGCAGTTACCACTAGCAATTCAATGGAGAAAAGGCCAGCTTATTGGACATCACACTTTCAGAAGTTTTTACATTGCAAGCAACTAGTAAGTTAGCTCTCGGAAACTTCGACATGTTGCATTTTCTTTTTAATATCCAGTCAGCCGAACTTTGACATATTAAGTGACAGAGAAGCGAGATCTCTATGTGCATCAAAGGAGTTTGAGCTATTGCCTAATGATCCAAATTCAGCTTAGTGCACCAGGCAGTTGAAGCAGGTAATGTTTTTTTTAAATGCTCTGGAACCAATCTATCCTCTCATCTGATCTAAATATGCTGTGGAAACTTTCTTATATCATTTCCAGGTAATTAATTGCTTTGCTACTACAGGAAATTCAGGTACTTGGCCAGCTTAGACATCCGAACATTCTGCAGTATTATGGGAGTGAAATTGTGGGTCAACTTTCCATGGCATCTACATGTCCCAGCTCAATGGGCATTCATAATTTGACTCCCCGAAATTTCAACATTTTCGTACATTGTCAGGTTGAGGATTGGCTTGACATGATCAATAGGTAAGTATATCCAGGAGCATCTTGGGACCCTAACAGAATCCATTGTCTGCACTTTTACCCACCATATTGTGACTGGATTGGCTTACCTGCATGTTAACAACTCCATACATGGGTAATTCTAAACCATTGATCAAGCATCAGGAGATGACTTGCATATTGGATTAGGACAATTAGACCTTCTTCTTTGTGCCTACAGACCTGTAAAAGTTCTTTGGCTTGCACATGGATTTAAAGGGTGCTAATTTATTTGCAGATGCATTTGGGATTGTCAAACTTGGTGACTTTGAGAATGCTAAACATGTGAGTTTCCACCTCTTCACTCCAGGACTAGGACTACTGAGTGCATGTAGAGACTCCTTGCTGATTTGTGGTGCATTTGAATGTGAAGTCGGGGACCCAGAGTGACTGCGTACTTCTCATTATTGGTTTGTGGCATTTCATCTGTGCAAAAATCTATTATAGATGGATGAAATGTTGTTGAGTAATTTTCTTCACTTTTTTTCCCATTGTGTCGGGTAAAGTTACTATATTGCATAAACGGGAAAAGATTTCTTGCTGTTATTAGATGCCAAAACCTGATGAGGTTCTTTCCTTTTCCACTGGTTTCTAGAAAGTTCCTAAGAGGTGTAGTGAATAGAACACAATACCTTTGGTGAAAGGTTCTTCTGGTGTTGTCTTTGCTGCTCCTCTGCATTTCAAAAGAAGGATCGAATTTAGTCAGAGGAAGAAGGGCCTCCTTCCTAACATGAGGTAAGTAAAAGTGTATTGGTCCGTAGGACAGAATTCTGGACAGTAGCCAAGGTATTGTTGCTCTCTTTTCGAGTTCTCAAGCATTTGCTGAAATCATTTTGGTGATTGCTTCATGGTCCTTGTTCTCAGTCATGAGCTACCATAAGCTGAAAGTGGTCGATTTAGTTATCGATCTAATGTATCTATGTCTATGAAGATGTTGCAATTTTATCCAGTGTTCCATGAACACACCAAATAGTCTTCGGCTTTAATAATGTCCTGCCATCTCTTAGCTAACTGGACAAGCAGCTTAGTGCTCTTTGAAGGGAAGTCTAAACTGGATGGGTGCAGAGGTACTCTGCTTTTGTGAACGTTAATGCTACATTCCTTTTTTTTTTATCATGGTGGAATGATGTAGTATATCCTGCGGCTCATACAATCCTTGATGGCATATGATAACAGCACAGATCTCAATCGTACTGCTGACATCTGAAGTTTGGGAAGTACTATTTACAGGGAAACCTCCTTGGAGTGAGTATGAGTGGGTAAGAATGCCGCATTGCTTTTTCATTTTCTCTGTTTGTCCTTCCTAGTAATACGCTTCCAACCAAATCTGTGTCACCGTTTTCTGTTGGAAGTTCAGGACTGTGCGTATTACCATTTGTTATGTGATCTGTGTCTTTTAGTTTCTATTTAAGGTTTAATCATTAATGTAGGCTCAAGCTATATTTAAGGTGATGCGAAGTTCTCCACCAATACCTGAGACGTTATCTGCTGAGGGAAAGGATTTCCTGCAGTGCTGCTTTCGAAGAGAGCCTGCCGAGAGGCCTTCAGTTGCTATGCTACTTGAGCATGCTTTCCTGCAAATTTGAAGTTGCAGATGACCGACTTATTTCAAGTGCCATACCTTGTTGCAAAAGTGATGTTGTACTATAAAGTTCCAGATTGCTAAACCAAAAGTATCATGAGGTCCATAGGTGTGATGAAGTACTTGTCTATCGACAAAATAAGATGCATGTTTGAGCGGTGGCATACTTTGATCTAGGCAATTTGAAAGTGTTGCATAATCTAAACATTTTACTATGTAGTGCATTCTTATCATAGACATTTTGTCTAAATTACTTTAATTTGATCAAAATTGAATGGTATTGACATGACTCAAAATAAGCAACAAATCGGCAAAACACAAGCAAGAAACCCAGAAAAGAAAAAGGAAAAAGAAAATCCAAGTGATGATGCATCAGAATCCCTGAAATAATTTTGGAAGCAAGTACTCGATCGATTTGGTTGGGGGAACATTGGCAGGTTTGGCAAACCTGCAATATCTTAGTATTGGGGAAGTGAAGAGAAGAGTAGCAAAGTTATGGGCATTGGAGGCCCTTGATAATTCCTTTAAGAATGTCGATCTCAACAAATACATGAGATTTCTCCAACTAGTGTGGCCCTCATCTCCATCACCAAATTCCGGTGAATTAAGAAAAGCCATTGGGTGTCTGTGGATGTAAATGATGATGATCCGAGATTTGCGACTTCCGAAAGGAGAATTGACGTTGATTGTTGCAAATAGCCCGTGACTTGTGTCTATATTTCATCTTTTGTCTAAGAAATGCAAATAGCCCATGAATTTTGTTTAAAATATCTCACGTCGTTCATTTACGAAATATTTGTTCAAATTTTTGGGTTGGACTTCCTCATGCGTGCGTGATGTAGTTATTGCATGAGTATATTGATATACTAAACAATTTGAAAGACTATAATTGGCCTTAGTAAGTAAGTCACATTTTACATTTTCACGTAATTTGGCACACAAAATGTCTATATAATTAGTATTATTTCAGGGGCCGCAATTGTAATTGGCTCGAAGGTGAGTGCATCTTTATGAGTAATACCGGCAAAACTCCTTTTTAGATTTTCCTTCCTAGGGCATGTTCTCCTACTTAGATAACCTGATAATTTTCCTCTTTTTTCTGATAGTATAATTTAATTTCCCTTTATTAATTTCCTCTGTCTAGATCTAGTGCATCTCTCTACTTGTGCATTCGTTCCTGGTGAAATAAGGGGATTAAATTAATCTTGTTGGCTAACTGTCAACATCAATTAAGCTTTCTCTCTCTCTCTCTTCATAAACATTTATACACACAGTTCTTATCGTATATTTTTATCAATAATTTCTTTTCATTATTTAATAATTCAAATATTTTATAAAAAAAGACTTGAATTAAAATTTGTAAATACCAAATGTTCCCACACGTATAACGTGTGTCGGGTGATAATAAAAAGAGGAAGATCCCCATTGGAGAAAAGAGGTCCAGACAAACTACGGTTTCATTCTCTAGAATCAATTATTTTCTTGGGAAGGTAGTTCGCGATTTTCGAACTGTCTTTGAGTTGACCGGGTCTTAAGCGACTTTTTTTCTTATGACTCTCGCTTGCATTGGACTCTTCACTCCGTTTTTGTTTTCTTTTGCTCTTTTCCACATTTTTCAACCACACCCTCACCATAATCTATGTAGCACCGGCCCGCGACACGATACAAGTATCTGACACGATACAACACGTCGACATATTATTTTTAAAAAATAAAAAATTTCGACACGTTGAATATTAAATGAATATTTTTATTTTTAATTAATTTGATTCACATTAATTCATTTGAAATTCGAAAGATATATTCATAATTAATGCGAAACATGTTTTTAATTTTAACAAAAGTTATTGATAAAATAAATAATTAATAAAAAAATTAGAATCAATTTATTTAAATAAATTCATGATTTTTTAGAATGATCAAAATTTATCATTATTCAAGATTCAATACTTTTATTTTTCGAAATTATTTTTCAATTTCATTTATTTAATTTTTCTATAAAAGAAAATTCCCAAATCCCACTCTTTCTTTCCTTTATCCATTTCCCTCCACCCCAAACTTATTTTACTTTTTTCCCTCCCAAAACCGCTGACAGACAGGCTGTCAGCCTCACTTCCCCTCCCCCAAAACTCAAAAGACACGCCATCATCCCCCTCTTTTTATTATTTTTTATTCCCTTATCACAAACCCTAGCGACCCTCTTTTTCCTCCTTCTACTGCTCGCACAAAAAACACCGGACCAAGACAAACACGCAGACAGCAGACCTCGCTCCCCTCTTTCGCACCTCGTATCGTTTCTCAGCTTCCGACGATGGAGCGGACGCGACGCCGAGGAGGAGGAGATGCCGTCGCCGCCGCCGCCGCCCCCTCGGGCCCCGATCCCTTCCTCTTCTCTTCCTCTTTCTGGCCGTCTCTCGCCGTCGCTCGTGGCCTCTGCTCTCTCCCTCTCCCTCGCCTCCACCCGGAGTCTTCCGGACACGCGTCGACACGCGTGTCGAGAAAAGTTGACCGCGTGTCGGAAAATCCGACACGCGTTGACCGCGTGTCCGACACGTGTCGGACATGACACGGAAGCACGTGCTTCATAGACCATAATGCGCCTTTTCTCTTTTGTCCCTTTGTTCTCCCCCTTTTCTTTCGTACAACTCGCTCTTCTTTTCCAGCTGTTTTTTTTTTGGGTTCTCTGCCCAAACCCTTAATGAAGACTAATTGGCGTACGATGACATCGAGCACCATCGTCGACCGATCAAGTTCGCTGAACTCAAGTCATCAACGGACTGGCTATCCTTGTTTGAACAGGAGCTTGCACCAACGTGGCAGGAAAATGATAACAGAAACTCAAGCAAGAACTCATTGATTTTCTAAGATTTGGTCATAAGTATCAATGAAAAGAAACTTTAATACTGCTGCTCTGAGAATGGAAGCACTCCCAACATGAAACCCAGGTGATTGAATTCAATTCACGGCGGATGATGCGAGTTTAACAGTCATTCTCTACGACAATCACAATAGCAATGCAGCAATTTTGACCGCCCCAGTGAGATGTCTCTTGATGCGGCAGAGGAATCCGATCTATTACTTTTTTATATCATCACTAAAATTTTATTACATAATTTAATTTACAATTGTATCATTTATGTGACAATTCGAAATACGATCTAACTAAATGGAATAAATAAAATCTCACTAAATCGAAATGCTAAACAGAAAATGGGAATTCTTTCTGATAAAAATTTAACTTCTAACTAAAACATGTAATGTGTTTCTAGCTGATGTCTGCTTCTGTTTTCCTTTCTTGCCGACTAGCTCTATACGTAAGGACCGGGTCGTGATGGTGTGAATGCTTCGCCGGGGAGTCTCGACTAAAAGCAGCCTCCCTTCGGCCGGGATTCTCCTGCTTTTGACCTTTTGCTTTTCACACTAAATCTTTGCTGAAGATATGGTCATTCATCATGAGGGTGTGCTGCAATTTCTCCGCTGCCGTGTCCTTCCTGACCACGTTCTTCTCATCAGAGCAATCCACCGAAGCCCACCGACAGTTCCACTTGCGCTCTTCTTTTATTTTAAGTATTTTTCGACTTTCTCTGCTCTCCTCGTCCTCATCTTCGTGTTAGTCAACACGTTTCCACCGAATCGGGTCCCACCAGATTTTGACCCCCATTTTTGCAGAATTTCAGCTCTCCCTTTCTGTTCCTTTGTGTGTTTTCACACTGCTATTTCCCTTCCTTCGCACGCGCAGAAATGCCGTGTTGAAAGTGACCTCAAGTCGACCATTTCGGTGAACCAGAAGGAGGGAGAGGGAAGGACTTAGAATTCTCGTTTAAATTCGGAAAATTTAGGGTCGGGTCATGTAACAGGTTTATTCACAATAATTTGCAATCTTATTTGAAACAGTTCACAATTTTAAATACAAAAGAATGCAATAGAGATCGAGAATGTGGGATTATGATTGTAATTTTATTAGGGGTCAAATTATCGGTGAATTTAATCGCTGAATTTCACGAAAGTGGGGATAAAACCTTTGGGCGAAAATTTATGTGTCAATAGTAATTTTCCTTGAAAGTTAATAAGTTGTTATTTCTCTTTAAATCATTCCATGGTTGAAATTTTTTTCTTTTTGGTCTAAAGATCCAGATTGCATACAAAATTGGTCTTGTAAGTTAATAAGTGTAGGAGGTTTTCCTAATTAATAAAATGCGACTCAGTTCTAGAGGAAAAAAAGAGCAATGCTAGACATAAGAAAATTATATGTTAAGATGTTGGAGTATGAAGAGGAAAATAGTGCAGTACCTTCTTAGGTAAATTTTGTATTTTCATTTTTCATTTTCTTTGCAAAGGCTAGTGAGTTTGGCATTGAGTGAACCATATTTTTACTTTAATAATAGTTTTTCACCTCATTTGCTACACCGATTATTTTAAAATCTTTATTTAATTAAACTATATCGGGCCAAAAAAAAAAAAAAAAGAAAGATAAGTGGGCTCCAAAAATTCTTGAGTACACATTCGTACGAGTTCCTTTATGGCCAAAGCGTTCAAAGGCAAAAACGCGTTTTCAGAATTAAAGGCTGACTTCTTTTGGGTGTATTCTCAGCAACTGATTTGTTGTCTCTGTGGCAGAGTTCTCCTTGATTCTTCACTAAAAGCCGTTCGTTCCCATTCACGACAGCAGACCTATGCCTTTATTTCTTTAGCGATTCGATCTCCGCCTTCAGCGAAAGAAAGACTCTCTGGTGGATTCCTGGATGCTGACCAGTGCACCTGAATCTCAAGGAGCAGCTTCTTATTAGTGTTCTACTTCTTGAGGTGCATCTTTGCCACTTGCGTGCATCTGAATCTGCTTTTTCTGTCCTAACCGGTATGTTGCTCCGTCCTCATCTTCGCCATTTTCCATTTGTAAGAATCAAATAAAGACTCTCCAACTGAACATCCTTACTTAACTGGATCAACTATATGTGCACTGGACAAGAAAATCTGATGCATTCTATGCGAAATGAAGGGTTAAATGACCTGAATGTAGGTGGGTCACGGGTGGACTTAACTGTGAGATGCAATAAACTTCTCGAATAGAGACCAAGAAATATCAGTGAATTTGATCGTTTAATTTCCTCAGATTGCGGATAAGACCTTTGGGCGAAAATTCATGTGTCAACGGTAATTAAAATTAAAAGTTAGTAAGTAATTATTTCCCTTGATTGATTGATTTTTTTTTTTTTGGGGTCTAAAGATCCAGATTGCGAAGAAATTGGTCCGTGAATTAATTAGTCTAGGTAAAATTATAAATTTGAGTCAAGATTTATGCAAAGTAAATAAGCAGCACTACTTCCGAGGTTTTCCATATTAATGCAATGCAACTCATTTTTACTTTCTAGAGGCAAAAAAGAGTAATGCTAGAGATTAGACAATTGGAGATTTATATATTAAGACGGTGGAGTATGAAGAGGAAAATAGTGCAGTAGCCTTCTTAGGTAAATTTTGTTTCTAATTTTTCTTTTTCTTTGCCAAGTCTAGTGAGTTTGGCGATTGAATGAACTATATTTTAATGTTGATAATGGTTTTCCACTTCATTTGGTACGCCAATTATTATAAATTCTTCATATAATTATTACTATTTCGGGCTGGGAAACAAAAAAGATTGAGTGGGATCCCAAGTTTCTTGAGTGCACATTTGTAAGAGTTTCTTACTACCGAAGCCGAAATTGGCTCACAGGCGAAGGCCTTTTAATGAGTAACACCATCCACTTCTTTTGATGACAAAGGGATGGGAGACAATTACCTGACACTGTTGATGCTTCTTCCAAGGCATGTTCTCCTATTTAGATAACCCAACAAATCTTCCTTTTTTTTTTCGACAAAGCTTCATTTGTTTTGCAAAAAATATATAATATAAAAAATATTTTTCTAAAAATAATTATTTACATCGCTTGAAACAATTATTCAATGAAAATATTTTCATAATTGATAATACCGTATGTTTAAATATGGCATGGACAATGAAAAGAATTTCATATTTTTATTTCTATAAGTGATATAAACAAAGTAGAAGGTATTTAATTACTAGGCTATATGGTTAACTATTTTTCTTTATTTGGTTTAACATACTAAATGATAAGACCAAATATATAATATATTCGGATGTTCAAATTTTCATGCATGGGGGTTAATTTGGATAATGCTTTGAAATTATATTATTTTGTAGAATCTATAAGGAGGAAAAATATATAGAAAAGTCAAAGTCATGAGAGGTGGAGTAAAAACAATCAAATCTTTGAAGGGGAAAAATTATTTTTATATATTACTGTAGTATGAAAAAGAAAAAGATACAAAAAAGTGAAAGCAAGCGACAACAACTATATGATGGCCCCCATGCCAATTCTCCAGGACGCCTTATGTAGCATCGGAGTTTCCTTTCATGTGGCCGAAGATGCTACAGAACTTCAGCTGAAATCACTTTTTCGAGAAAACCGGGAATCCACTAAACCTTTACAAATTAGTAATCTATAGCGATGGCAATTGCAGCTGGAGATGCTTATGGGGGCAACAGTTCATGAATGAAGTACAGTGCAATAAAAATAAAGCATATCCGTACCTTTCAATGGTGTTGTTGATCTGAATTCAATACATTGACCAATTACGAGTATCTCTCTCTCTCAAAGAAAAGCACGATGAAATGAATAAGAAAAGACAGACATTTCCTGCGTGCATTTACAGCAACAATTCTGTTGTCTCTGTGGCACAGTTCCTCTTGATTCTTCACCAAAAGCTGTTCATTACCATTTCCAACAGCAAGCCTATGCCTTTGTTACTCTAGGATTTGGATCTCTGCCTTCAGCGGAAGAAAGACTCTTTGCTGGATTCCTGGGTGCTGATCAGTACTTCGGAATCTCAGGAACAGGTTCTTAGTTCTACTTCTTGATGCGCATCTTTGCCACTTAAATGCATCTGACTCTTCTTTTTCTATCCTAACCGGTATGTCAGCTTCGTCTTCATCTTTGCCATTTTCCATTTGCAAGAATCATAGAAGGACTCTCCAACTGAACATCCTTATTTAGTTGGAATAATTCTTGTAGGATATTGGTAGTGGCGATGCCTAGAGAAAGGGATCCATTTTGGAGGCATGTGACGCTCCTGAATAAAGAAAACAGTAAGTGGAAGTGTAACTTCTGCGGACAGGTGAATAGTGGAGGGGCTACAAGGATCAAGGCTCACTTGGCTGGAATCACACGCTATGGTATTAAAGGATGTGAGGGAGTCGATGTTGAAGTAAACGCAGAAGCCAGGGAGGTACTGATGCCTAAAAAAAAGATGGATTCGAGCGACCAAGGTGTACCTGAGGAAAGGATAGAAGGGAATGTGAGAGTAGCTCCGACCAGCACATCCAATCCACCAAATGTGGAGGGAGGAACCAATTTGCAATCTGCACAAGGTATGCAGTTCCAAATTACCACAGAAAATGGGGCAGTTTAGTGAAGTAAAAACTGATTGATGTGATCTTAGTTATGATTTTGAGTTCGCTTTTGTTTTTTAATGACTAAAAATCCATTTCACGGCATGCCAAAGCAACTAGCGTCCTGCCTCCCTGAACTTCAAAATTTTCCGGACAAAGCCAGCTAAATGAATGCGACTAATGCTGTCGTGTATCTCAATCAATCACTAGGTGCGCCTCCTTTGACACCACAAACTCATGGATTGATGAAAGGGGTAGTACAGGCAGAGGGGGAGGTCCACATCGCGAACCTCCCATGGGCTGGTGCAACCAGTTACCCTAGTGCATCTCCCCCGTCAGAATCGTTCTTCGATATGCCAGATGACCTGTCGACTTTATATACCAAGCATTTAGGCCTCGAGACATTAAATGCACAACAGAATCCATGTGCGCCATTGCCATCACAAAACCGTCAGCTCCTTGATAACACTTTTCAGAACGAGTCACGGGGGTCCATTTTGCTTGCATCAGATACTCAACTCACTACCATGGCCACGATCTACACTCCCCGGCAGTCTAATCAGTCACATCAGAGCTTTCACAGGCAGGGTGGACATGGCACTGGTGTGTCTCCTCCACGGGAATCCATGGACATAGAGCCACTTTTTCCATCACAGCCTTTCAATGAACCTCTTATTTCCAAGCTATTTAATTCCCCTTCGCAGATTCCAGGGGACATCATAGATTCAATGAACCCATCAACGTCGGAAGGTATAATACTGTTGATCTATTAAATGGGTCTCGTTGACCTGTCTCATCACATTTATTTAGTATACCTATTAAGGAAATATTTTTCTTCTCAATGCATTGATTACACATAATACAAGAGAATCCGACTAATGCTATCGTGTATCTCAATCAATCACCAGGTGTGTCTCCTTGGACACCACAAACTCGGACGAACCAGAGGGTGCAGGATGACAGGCTGGTGTACATCGCAAGCCTCCTATTGGATGGTGCAACAAGTTCCTCTAGTGCATCTCCCCGGCTAAATTCATTCCCCCCAGATTCGCCAAATGAACTGTTGCCCAATATAAGTCAGTCTCTAACATTAGATGCACAACAGAATCGAACTGCGCCATTGCCGTCACAGAACCGCCCGCTCCTCACTAACACTTCTCAGAATGAGTCACAGGGTTCCATTTTGCCTGGTCCCATTGAATCAAACACTCAACTCACTAACATGGCCACAACTTACGCTCCCCAGCATTCTAGTCAAACACATCAGAGCTTTCACAGGCAGTGTGGATGTGGCACTGGTTTATCTCCTCCACGGGATTCCATGGACATAGAGCCACCTATTCCATCACAACCTGGGCCTCCCATTATTGAGCCACGGAATTCCCCCCCGCAGATTCCAGAGGACATCATAAATACAACTGGCCCATCAACATCGGAAGGTATAATACTATCGATCTATTAAATGGGTCTCGTTGACCTGCCCCATCACATTTGTTTAGTATACTTACTAAGGAAATATTTTTCTTCTCAATACATTGATTACACATAATACAGGAGAGACAATGCATTGGTAATTATAGACTTTCCTTAATTGGATGTTTAATTGTTGTGAGGACACTCATTGACAAAATACATATTATATTTATCATTCATGTGGTATCTTTGGAAACTCCTTGTTGCTTTGTTAGGGTGAGTAAGAATGTTTCGATCAGAGTCTAATGCATGAGGTTGTGGCTTATAAATTAGTGATGCCGAAAGGTGACTCTCTTTAGTATGACTGAAATTCATCTATTTCCAAATCTATTTTTTTCTCAATTACTGCGGTATGATTGCATATTATATATGTCCGATATCACTTACTGTACCGCATGGTTTCGTTCATCAAAATAATTAACTTATGTGCATGTTGATTTTCATTGTCGATGTTTTGTGTGACCAAGTTCTATGTTGTTTTACCTATATGCATGGACACTCCAATAATTTAGTGCAACCAGCTTCGGTGCCCCCTCAAGATCGAAGCTTTCCACATCAAGCTCCAAATAATGCTCCTTCACCTCCTCAGATTCAACGTTGTGGAACAGGCCTGATAGGGACATCGTCATTACGAGGTATTTAGTTATTTATCTAAATTAATCCTTATGTATCTATCACCATATTATGTTATTAGGGGAAGCAAGAATGCTATAATGAGATAGACGGATTTGATTGCAGAATTAGATATGAACAAGGGTGCACCACTGACGAGTCATACAAACACAAACAACAACTTTGAAAAGAGTGGAGCTTTGAAAAGAAAGATAAATCGACTCTATAACATAGAAGTTGACATAAGGGATGAGTTAGAATTTGCCGCGTCTCTATCCCTAAAGAAGCAGAGAATGGAAGTTAAGAATTGGTTGGCGGATGTGGAGAAACTCAGAAATGATTTTCATAGTATTGAACCAACAAGTGAGGATTGTTTGCCGTCACACCAGCAGGTGGATACACTCATGCAAGAAGCAGAAGACCTTATGGAACAAGGCAAATTCCCAAAAGGACTATTTGTGGTGAGAGAGATCAAAGTCAATAAGTTGTTAGAACGAAAGTTGGTGGGAGAGGCATTTCAAAGAAATACAACAAAGATTTTGGAGTACTTAGTAGGGAATCAAATATCCCGACTAGGCATTTATGGAATGGGGGGTGTTGGTAAAACGACTCTTATGGTGCATGTATATAATAGACTCCTCGAAAAAGCAAACTATGGCGACGTGTTGTGGATCACCGTGTCACAAGATTTTAACACAGAAAAGTTGCAGGACGACATTTCAAAGGCACTAGATTTAGGAAAACTAGAAGAAGATGATGTGAGGAAACGAGCAGCAAAGTTGTTTGATGCTTTAACCAAAATAGAGAAGTTGATAATAATCCTCGATGATGTGTGGGAATATTTTGATCTTAAAGAGGTGGGTATCCCTGTTAGAGCGGATGGACTTAAGTTAGTCTTAACCACTCGATCTTTTAATGTTTGCTGCCAGATGCATTGTCAAGAGAAAATAAAAATCGAACCTCTGTCTCAAGAAGAAGCTGAGAGTTTATTTTTTGAGGAGCTTGGATCTGAAGTGGCCCTTAATTTGGAAACTGAAGCAATTGTGAAGTCCATTGTTAAAGAATGTGCAGGCTTGCCACTTGGAGTCATCACGATGGCGGCAAGCATGCGAGGAGTGACAAATGTGTTTGAATGGAAGGATTGCTTGGTGAAATTGAAAGAATCAGATATGGGGCAAACAGAGATGGAAAAGGTCTTAATGAAACTAAGAGTCAGTTACAATCGCCTTGGGAATCATGAAGTTCAACAGTGTTTCTTATCTTGCGCACTTTATCCAGAAGATGAATTGATTGAAAAGGTCGAGTTGATAGAATTCTTTATTGACCAAGGATTGATTTGTGGATTGAATACGAGGGAGAAAGAATATGATAGAGGCTTCACCATATTGAACAAATTGGAAAATGTTTGCCTATTGGAAGATTATGGGGAAAAAATGAAAATGCACGATTTGATTAGAGACATGGCATTGTCCATCATGAGTGCAACTTCGATTATAAGAGCAAGAAAGCAATTGACGAGGATTCCACCTGAGGAATATTGGACGAATTCTTTGGAAAAGGTTTCTCTAATGGAAAATGAAATTAGTGAATTTCCGTTGAACATGTCACCAAATTGCCCTAAGCTATCAACTTTACTATTGAATAAATGCTTGTCAGGGAAAGCGGCCATCCCAGATTCTTTCTTCAAAAATTTATTGGGGCTAGAGGTTCTAAATTTGAGTAGAAGTAATGTGCCAAATTCCATCTCAAACTTGGTGAACTTGAGAGCACTATTGCTTAGAAATTGTTGGTTATGGTTCCATAATCTTTATTTAGGGAAGCTCACATCTTTAAGAAAGTTGGACATTAGAAACTGTCGGTATCTTGGAGAGCTCAAGGGTCTGGAAAAGTTGGTGAACTTGAGATACCTTCACCTTACCAACACAAGTGTTCAGAGATTGCCCAAAGGAACACTAGACCATTTACTAAACTTGCAATGTTTGATAGTTTCGGCAGTATATGAAGAAAACATTACAAAATTGGGGGCATTGGAGACATTTGCTTGCTACCTTAAAAATGCGAATGATTTCAACGAGTGTGTGAGGGTTATTGAGCAGAGTGATAACCCTCGCTATTACAACCTCGAAGTGATGGGTTCATACCCCCCCGAAAGGGGTCCACCGTCCCCCCTCATACATTTAGGCTATCTCGAGGCAAGACCAAATTTTATTGTGGGAGTAAGTGACGATACTCGATCTAAGAATGTAAGGGAAGTCCGGATTTTTTCTAGTGAGGGGAATTTGGGGAGGAGTGTCGAAATTTGGCGCTGGGATCATGCTATTGTGTGTGTGGGAGGGGAATGCACCGGCATTTGTATTTGGATTCCCCGAGATGTGCAGACTATAAAAATGGATTTTTGTGTTGGTATAACAAATTTGTCTAGCATGGGTCTGTTTGAATACCTTGAGAAGCTAAAAATAGTAAATTGTCGTAATTTAGGGGTGCTCTGGGGAGGACAAGACGAGGAAGTAATCAACATCCCAGCCTCAACCCTTGTGCCTCTCCTCTTCCCGAGCCTTAGGGTTTTGGAAATATATGAATGTACGAAACTGAAGTATCTCTTTGGGCATGGGTTTAAATCCAACCTTCCGCATCTACAAAAGATTCGAATATATGAATGTTACGAAATGGTGGGGATAATAGCAGCAATTACATCCCCACCACCACATCCACTCCCATTTTTCCCTAGTCTGGAAAAGATTTCTGTTCGATCCTGTAATAAAATGAAGAGAGCGGTGGAATCTGAGTGGATGCCCCACTTCCCTACTCTGAAAAGAATCGAAGTTAGCTATTGTAGGAAGATGGAGGAGATAATCGGAGGTCCTCCACCATACTTGCCAGTTGAAGGGATTTCTCTCGAATCTCTTGGGGTAGAAACTTGCCACAACATGAGAAAGCTGTTTCCGCATGAGTGGCTGCTCCATGTTCGAAATCTTCAAAGTGTCAAGGTCACTCACTGCAAAGAAATGGTGGAGATGATAAGCGGAGCGCGACAAGGCCAAGAAGGAAGCTTAACGACTCCTGTCAACAGCACCCCTTCATCCTTCCAGCCTCCAATCTCTCTCCCAAAGCTGGAGCGGTTGGAGCTACGCCTTCTACCCCAGCTGAAGAGCATATGTGAAGTCCCGATAAGCTGCGATTCCATGAAAGAATTGATAGTGTTCACATGCCCAGAACTGAAGGGGATTCCCTTGCAACTGCGATTGCGTGAAATTGAGGAGCTTCCGCATATTTGGGTGGAAGATGAGGAAAAGTGGAAGACGCTGATGTGGGATCATCCCAATGCTCAGGCTATTCTTCAACCTTATCTCCGAAAAGGGGAACACGCTGTTAATCGTATTTCATATTGGCCTTCTCCAAATGCTATAGGTTAATGAGTTTAATTGATATACAATTTGCTTCACTTCTTAAAAATCCTTGCAAAGATGTAGCTTTTCTGTCTATATAGTCATGCAGCTCTAACAATGGCCTTTTGCAGAATTGTCCACCAAGGGAAAGGATCTCTAGCAACTCTGCTCTTGAAGAAAGCCCTGCTGTTCCTACAAACTCAACTCTAGTTGCCATATGAATTGACTTTTTTTCGTGTAGCCATACTTCGTGTATTTTGAACGCGGTCACATTTTTTATTGGCTACTGAAAATGAGTCAATCTAGTTGATATTTCAGGTTAGTCAAAAAACAATGGATCTGAATATTTGGGAAGCCAAGGAACTAGCCCTAACTTGTCTTATAACCGAAAGGACAATTTATTATTATGGATTAATCTTCCTGGAATATTGGCCTTTTAAGGAAAGAGAGAATTTTGAGCAGCACTAACTTTAATCTATTTGTGTTTAGAAAGGATTTCAACTATGATATGGCTCTACGATCGAAAATGTTGTGCCACATATGCTGCTTCGCTCTTTTGGATCAGAGCAACATGACCCCGATTAAACTTGTTTCGACATTAAACTATCGGGTATAGAATACTTGATCTGCTTAGTTGTATCATCTCTGGAAACGTAGGCTAGGGAGTTTTCTTTTCAACCTTTGTTGTAAAAATTCACCTCAGCCCCACTTTGAGTTAAGATGTAAGAAGACAAAGAAGAAAGAATTGCACATCTGTCACCCCTCTTTTAATGCCTCAAAGTTGTGGATGGATGGAGAACCCTACAGCTTCAGCTCAAGTTGCCAAAAGATCAGAGCAGTTACCAGTTACCATTAGCAAGTCAATGGCAAAAATCAGATCTCTATGTTCATGTAAGGAGTTTGAGCTATTGTCTAATGATCCAAATTTAGCTGAGTACATGAGGCAGTTAAAGCAAGTAATGTTTTTGTCATGCTCTGGGATCCAATCTATCCTCTCGTCTGATCTAAATATGCTAGGAGGAAACTTTCTTTTATCATTTCCAGGTAACTGATTGCTTTGCTACTACAGGAAATTCAGGTACTTAGCCAGCTTAGACATCCAAACATTTTGCAGAATTATGGCAGTGAAATTGTGAGTCACCTTTCCGCGGCATCTACATGTCCCAGCTCAATGGGCATTCATTATTTGACTCACCAAAATTTCAACATATTCATACATACTCAGGTTGAGGATCGGCTTTACATAGAATGTGCACATCACGGTTCAATAGACAAGTATATCCAGGAGCATCTTGGGACCCTAACAGAATCAGTTTTTTGTACTTTTACCCACCATATTTTCATTGGATTGGCTTCCCTGCATGTTAACAACTCCATACATGGGTAATTCTAAACCTTTGATCAAGCATCATGAGATGACTTGCATACTGGATTAGGACGATTGGACCTTCTTCTTTGTGCCTACAGACCTTTTAAAACTCTTTGGCTTGCGCAGGGATTTAAAGGGAGCTAATTTATTTGTGGATGCATCTGGGATAGTCGAACTTGCTGACTTTGGGATTGCTAAACATGTGAGTTTCCACCTCTTCACTGCAAGAGTACTGAGTGCATGTAGAAATTCCTTGCTGATCTGTGGCGCATTCGAATGTGAAGTCAGGGACCCAGGGTGACTGCGTACATCTCATTATTGGTTTGTGGCATTTCATCTGTGCCAAAGTCTATTATAGATAGATGAAATGCTAGTGAATGATTGTCTTCACTTTTTTTTTCATTGTTTTGGGTAAGTTTACTATGTTGCATAAACTGGAATAGAATCCTTGCTATATTAAGATGCCAAAACCTAATGAAAGTTCGTTCCATTTGTACTGGTTTCTAAAGATAGAGTGCAATGCCTTTGGTGCAAGGTTCAACTTGTGTTGTTTTTGCTGCTACTCTGCCTTCCGAGAGAAGGATCGAATTTAGTCAGAGTAAGAAGTGCCTCCTTCCTAACATGGGGTAATTAAAAGTGTATTGTTGCTTTCTTTTCAAGTTCTGAAGCATTTGATCATTTTGTTGACTGCTTCATGGTCTTTTTTCTCAGTGATGAGTTAACCTAAGTCAGAAAGTTGTTGATTTAGTTCTTTTATCAATCTGATGTATCTATGTCTGAAGATGTTGCAGTTTTATCCAGTGTTCCATGAACACACCAAATAGTCTTTGGCTTTACTAATGTCCTGCCGTTTCTTAGCTATTTGAACAAGCGGCTTACCACTCTATGAAGGGAAATCTCAACTGGATAGCTGTAGAGGGACTTTGCTATTTTGAAAGTTAATGCCACATTCTTTTTTTGTCACGGTGGAATGATGGAATTGTGTATCTTGCAGCTCGTACAATCCTTGATGGCGAATGATAACAGCACGAATCGTGATCATGCCATTGACGTATGGAGTTTTGGGATGTGATATTATCAAAATGCTAACTAGGAAACCTCCTTGGAGTGAGTATGAGCGTGTAGGCTGCATTGCTTTTTCATTTTCTCTGTTTGTCCTTGGACCGAATCTGTGTCACTTCTTTCTGCTGGAAGTTTGGTATTGTGCATATTACCTTTTGGCATGTGATCTGTCTTTAGTTTCTGTTTAAGTTTTAATCATTCAATGCAGGCTGCGGCTATGTTTAAGGTGATGCAAAGTGCTCCAACAATACCTGAGACGTTATCCACCGAGGCAAAGGATATCCTGCAGCAGTGCTTTCGTAGACAGCCCACCGAGAGGCCTTCAGCTGCTATGCTGCTTGAACATGCTTTCCTGCAAATTTGAAGTTGCAGATGACTAGCTTTTTTCACATGCCGTGCGTTGTTGCAAAAGAAATGTTATATTGTGGAAGTGCAGTATGGAAGCGGCCACATGGACATTAGTCCATTAATGGGATGAAGAATAAAGAAGACTCATATGGTCACAACGTACATGTTTAATTATCTAAATTAATACTTACCTATACTGATGTTACTTTATTAGGGAGAAGGATGAATGCTTTCATCAGGATCTAACACAGATTTTTTTTTTTTATTTATTAAATTTAAGACAATAGCCATTAATAGAGGCATGCCAATCCTGAGTCATCCACACACAGGCAACTTTGACAAAATGGAGCTTTGGAAAGAAAGAAAGAATGACTCTACAACGGAGAAGCCAACATAAAGAATAAGTTATAGGTGTCTGCATCTCTATCTCCGAAGAAGATAATAGAAGTTGTGAATTGATTGACAAATTTAGAAAAGATGAAGAGAAATTTCCAAAGTCTTGAACTAGCAAGCGCAGAAGATCTGCAACATTAAAAAACTATGGTTTTTCTAAGAGTAAAGATAAATTTCTCCAATTGTTGGAAAGGCATTCCGTTCCATCCACTCAAAATCCATGCAACCAAACAAAGGCAGCGTTTGGTGTACAGAATCAGACACCTAGAGAGTTGTTGCGCGGAGAAGTTATCTCTACATCACTACCAATATCCCGATTGTAGCTTTTGCTGAAATAATTAGAGTCATGGTCCAGAAACTGATCTTCTGATCTTCAAATTCCAGGAACTATAGTTCATTTGTCATACCACGAGTTTCATTGGATTTTGCGTGACATATTCACAGTTGGTTTTGCTCTCAATGGACGATTCCATTTTGCCATATTCACATTTTTCAAAACTATATTTTGTTACCCTTCAGTTGAGTTACAGGGGTGACAGAAATAGATACATAGTAATGCACATTCGGGCTCAACTCCATTGTTGAAACCAAAAGAGGTCACATCCATTTTATCTCCTTCTTCGCCGTTCCCAAATTATTCCCTTCTGCCAAATACACTTGGGATAAAACATGTTCCTCTGTAGGTCAGTCTTATGCTATTTGTTTTATCTCAATCGCAATTTTTTGATAAAGCATCTGGTACGCTATACAAATTGGTAGAATCTTATTATTTCATTGGACTTGTACCAAAGTTGATGCATTTTCTACATGGTAATCTACATCCGGTGTTCCAGAAGGAATCAACCACCTAATTTACTAGTTCAGAAACTGACAAAAAAACTTGGAGCTATATAACTCTCTTGCTTTCCCCTCATCACACAAATCCACACCCACACACACATCATTACACCCTCAACAATGAACATTTTAATCCCTCTTCTTCTCTTTCTTCCACCAGTTCTCTTTCTATTAGGCTGGAGAAGAAGAGGAGCCATGAGGACATACTCGAGAGAAGAATGGGCTCCGAGAAAGAGTGAGGAAGTATGGACCAATCTCAAAGCTCACTCTCTTTGGCAAACCAACGGTGTTCATTCATGGACCAGCAGCAAACAAGTTTATATTCTATGGAGACAACAACATGCTAGCCAACGAATAGCCATCATCCATTCGCATGATTCTGGGAGACCGCAGGCTGTTTGAACTCAGTGGTCAAGATAACAGACGTGCGAGAGAGTCTCTCATGTCGCTTGAGACCAGAATCACTAAAGCAGTACATGGGAAAAATAGCTGAATAAGTTGGAAGCACATTGAGTTGCATTGGCAGGGAAAGGAAAAAGTTGCGGTATGTTGATATTCTGTAGAATCTCATCGTTGCTTTGATCTGTTTGAGATACATCAAGACATATTAGATTTTAAGATACACATGATGTATGCACACTATAGTCTCGTATGACTGGGGTTCACACTTGTATTGCCTCTGCATGTATCGACCGTGAGAATGAATGCATTGAATAACAATAATGTTTTGATATTCCTATAGGCATTGCCCTTGATGAAAATCCTTACATTTAACATCATAACTCTCTTCTCTTTAGTCTGGAGGAAGGAGCTGAAAGAGGGAGATTTTTGGAAAACATTCAAAAATGGTAGAGGGAATGTTGTCCATACCAGTGAACTTGCCATTCACGCACTACAATTGGAGCCTCCGTGCAAGCTCCGGGGTCCAAATTTGTGGGTACCTCAATGCTAAAGGCTGGCAGGCAAGGATGCAAATAACTTTTCCGATCTCTTCAAATGCTTGCTTGCACTATCTACTATTTATTCTCTTTATCTGGGAAACCAGTCCGTGAACATAGATATTTGATGCATGATTTAGGTCTTTTGGGCATCGAACATGACACATATGGATGAGAGCATATTCTTGGAGCCGTCAAAGTTTGATCCTGCTAGATTTAAAAACCAAAAGTCAGTACAACCCTATAGATTTATTCTTTTTGGAGGAGGGCCTTGTGTATGCCCAGGAAATGAATTTGCGAGGATCGAAACCCTTGTTGCAATCCATCATATGGTCACTAAGTAGTAGTGAGAGTTATGTTCAAATGATCATTACAGTAGGGACCCCTTGCCAGTACCAACTCAAGGACTACTGCTCCGGATTGTGCCAAAGATACAAGAATGAAGGACTATTCTTTCCTTGACTATCCGGAACTTTTAGGGTGCCAACTTCACGGGACTTAGCTAAATCAAACATCCACATGGTGACAATAAAGTTAAGACACCATAAACGAATGAAAGAAGCCAATGGTTTGAGAAGCTTTTCTGAATAGCATAGCCAAGATCATTCTACCAATGATGTATGTTTTCAACTTGCATGATGCTCTACGCATGTCGTTGGTACAAATTTGACAGTTCGCTCCACTCCCCTCTATCCATGTAATCTTCCTTATCTTAGCCCTTCCGAAAACTATCAACATTTTCTAATATACTTAAAATAATTGGGATTGAACAGAAAAGGGAATACGTTGCTTCCATCCTAAATTCTTCTATTATCATTTTACCACTCCGAGAGAGAAGCAACGCCTTGGCCTTGGCCTTGGTGAGCACCGACGACCCTCGAGCTGCCATTTCAACGCTTCCCTGATTGACGAGAACCAAAAGGGAAAAATCTCTCTGAAAAGCACAGCACGGAGAGAGACTCGGGATAGAGAGAGAAGGGGGCGAGAAGAGAGAGAGAGAGAGAGAGAGAGAGAGAGAGAGAGAGCGACGACGGTGCTGTTCACGTTTCTATTGTGTTGAATTCACAACCTTGAGCTCACTGTGACCGAAGCTGGCTTTGCGGAAGACAGACCACTCTGGCTGGGGGTTCTTATCTGTGTAATGATACACAGGAGCCAAATCAGCCTTTCCTGATGCATCCATTTGAAAATTCATCAACAGGATGCCCTATCGAATCCCTAATCAAGAAGCTTTCTTTAGAGTGAGGACATACCTATGAGCTAAACCTTTTGTTCCCTCCCATTGCCAATAGAAACGTGAACAGCACTGCAAGGATCCGGTTGTCCAGAATCGACACGTTTCTGTTCAGTGATGAGTGATGACCACTTAAAATCATGCCTCGTGCACATCAAATGACAATGAGAGCTGAAAAAGTATAGGTATAGGGTCATACAGATCGCTCATAAGCATGCACAGAACCTGCAAATACTATGTCCACCCCAGCTGCATAAAGCAATGGTTCCATAGCTTGCTTCATCCCATCGCCTTCACCTTGGCGAAGGATAGTTACTGTTAATACCAAGGTACGTGGAACGATAGGATCAGCCATGGAGTTTTACTGCAATCAACCTTTAAAAGATCAGCCTGTAGATTAGCAGAAAATTCAAATCCATCAGACACAAATAAGCGCTAAATATCAGCATAAGTCCTTTGCATCAATATAAGAGAACAAAGAGCGACATACGATAGCTGACAATGAACACCTTTGCCTTTGAAAACTAATATGGAGATTAATTCCCCATAGCAAGGTCAAGATTGAAAATTGCCTCATTCGCAAAATAGCAGCTAAATTTGATTTTAAACCTATTTACTCTTAACAAAATATATTCAAGGATATATAAATTATAAATTTAATCTTTCCTATCTGTGAGATTTGTTACCTCAATCTCATAATCCTAACTTTACAGATGGCTAACAGCACAAACTTCCTCCTTTGTAATCAGTGCATTTAATTGATTCACCACCGCATCTGTAGTATGCAACAACTTTTGCATGGCAAAGAAAAGGGAAATGCAGAATAACCTTCAACCGGTTATATTACTCTTCAGTAGTCATCATAATCGTGTATGAGCCAAGCACGATGACATGGAAGCCTGCCACCTCAAAATAGTATAGATTCAAACTCGATCCACACTCCTCATATCGCATCTTCCATCTAGCATTATAGGACTGAAATCCATATTTAATCAGTGGACTGCTCTCCTCCAGAAAAGGAAGAAGGTTCAACTCAAGGAAACAAAGTCTTCAGAAACAGCAAACCAAGTTTGTTGATAATGAGGAACCAAACAAAGATGTAGTTTGCTTCGAATGTAAGAAAAAGGGACACATCAGACCAAATTGTCCTCTCCTGAAGAAGAAGAGAGGAAAAGCTGAAAAGTCTCGAAAAGCTCTCAAAGCCGAAACTTGGAGCAATACAGAGTGTGAAGAAAGTGATGAGGAATATGCCAATCTGTGTCTGATGGCACAATCAGACCCAGACTCTAGATCAGACTCAGACAGTGAATTTGAGGTAAGTGATTATAAAATCCCTGTCAAAGTCTCTAAATACATTGATGAACTATGTTTTAGTCTTAAGACTTCTCTCAAAAAGATTTCCGAACTTAAAAAGGAAAACTCAGTTTTAAAACAAAAGGAAAATATTTTAGAAGAAAAAGTGAAAAGTTTATACTTGAATGTTTCTACTCTTAAGGAGAATGAAGATAAACTTTCAAAAGAAAATGCTTTCTTAAAAACTGACTTATCAAATATTTCAAAGAAATTTTCAATAGGGTCTGAAAAACTTGAAAAAGTTCTTTCAGTCCAAAGACCTTACTTCAATAAGTCTGGTTTAGGTATGACAGCAGAAACAATTCCTTTGATTGATTTTCCAAAAGTAAAAGAAAGAATTAAGAAAAGACCGTCAAAAGAGGCTTACAAAAATCATTTCGAGAAAGTCTTTGTAAAGTCTGTAGGTCGAAATGCTCTAAGGTGTTCAAAGTGTAACAGTCAGGATCATTTTGAAAAAGAGTGTCCTATGGTTTGGAAGCCTGTTAAAAAAGTATGGCCTAGTAATGCTCATTCCACTAACGCCAAAGGACCCAAGAAAATTTGGGTACCAAAGAAAGCTTGAGACTCTCTTTTAATGCAGGTCTCTGTCAAAAAGAAAGTTAAGTGGTATCTTGACAGCAGATGTTCAAGACACATGACAGGAGACTCAAATTGTTTTATAAAGCTTGTTCAAGTAAATGGTGGAAAAGTTTCATTTGGAGGAAACAGCAAAGGAAGCATTGTGGGATTTGGAACTGTGAAAATTGGAAATCTCACAATAAGCAGTGTCTCTCTAGTGGAAGGACTCAACTACAATCTTCTAAGCATTAGCCAATTGTGTGATACTGGTTTCAAGATCTCCTTTCAAGAAGGCATATGTTCTGGAATTAGCAAAGACTCAACTCAGTCTTTCATGGGTCGAAGGCATGGAAATATCTACCTCCTTGATGTAAAACCAAATGAAGCACAATGCCTAATCTCAATTCAAGATGAAGCAGTCTTATGGCACAGAAAGCTTGGCCATGTCAACCTGAAACAATGAGCCAAAATCTCATCAAAGAAGCTTGTTCGAGGTCTACCTAAATTGCCATACCAAAAGTCTGATTCATGCACTCCATGCATTCTGGGAAAGCATGTAAGAAATTCATTTAAGCCAATAAATCATGTCTCTACTAATCATGTACTACAGTTGCTTCATATGGATCTCTTCGGACCGACCAGAACCCAAAGCATTGGAGGTAAGAAATATTGCCTAGTAATTGTGGATGATTACTCCCGCTTTACTTGGGTATATTTCCTTGCAAGTAAGTCAGAAACCTTTTCGTATTTTGAAAAATTTGCCAAAAAGGTTCAAAATGAAAAAGGATGTGCAATCTCAAGCATAAGAACATATCATGGAAGTGAATTTGAAAATCAAGATTTTACGAAATTTTGTGATAAATCTGGTTTTAATCATATGTTTTCCTCTCCATATACTCCAGAGCAAAATGGAGTTGTGGAAAGAAAGAATAGATCTCTTCAAGAAATGGCTAGAACACTTATAATTGAAAGCAAAATTTCTTCACGATTTTGGGCTGAAGCTGTTTTAACAGCATGCTATATTATAAATAGAGTCTTTTTAAGACCTATTTTAGAGAAAACCCCCTATGAATTGTTCAAAGGTAAGAAGCCTATTGTTTCATACTTTCATGTGTTTGGTTGCAAATGCTTTATTTTGAAAAATGCAAATGATCGAGTTGGTAAGTTTGAAGAAAGATCAGATGAAGGCATCTTCCTTGGATATTCTACATCAAGCAAAGCCTACAGAGTCTATAACAAGAAAAGCCAGTCGGTGGAGGAATCAATGAATGTCAAATTCCAAGACTCAATGCAAGATGAATCCAGCCAGACTCAGTATGAAGAGTCTGAACCCACTCCAGACCTTCCAACGCTTACAACTCAAGAAGCATCTCAGTCTCTGGAAGTCCAACATCAAGAAACTCATGAAGATTCAAATAAAGAAAGAGATCATCAACCAGGCATATCAACCAGTAACTGAAAGCATAAATCCAGTCATCCCAAAGATCTCATTATTGGTGAAATCAATGAAGGAATCCGCACCAGATCAAAAAGGCGTGAAGAATCTAGTGCTGTGGCTCTCATTTCTGAAATTGAACCAAAAAGCATAGAAGAAGCTTTATTTGACGAAAGTTGGATCGAAGCTATGCAAGAAGAACTCAGACAGTTCAACATCAATGATGTCTGGGAATTGACATCTAAACCAAAAGGTAAAACTGTTATTGGAACCAAATGGGTATTCAGGAACAAGATGAATGAAGAAGGAAAAGTCGTACGAAACAAAGCAAGACTCGTGGCCAAAGGATATACGCAAGAAGAAGGAATAGACTATGATGAGACTTACGCTCCAGTAGCAAGGTTAGAAGCTATTCGTCTATTACTTGCGTTTGCTTGTTATAAAAATTTCAGGTTATTCCAAATGGACGTCAAAAGTGCATTCCTAAATGGATTCATCCATGAGGAAGTTTATGTGGAACAACCACCTGGGTTTGAAGACCCAAAGAAGCCAAACTCAGTCTTCAGACTGAAAAAGGCCTTGTATGGTTTAAAGCAATCACCTCGAGCTTGGTACGACAGACTAAGTAAGTTTTTATTACATAATGGTTTTGTCAAAGGTAAAGTAGATACTACTTTGTTTATCAAAAAGGAAAACAAAAGCTTTTTACTTGTTCAAATATATGTGGACGATATTATTTTTGGATCACCAAATGAAAGTCTATGCAAGAAATTTTCTAAGTCTATGCAGGATGAGTTTGAAATGAGTATGATGGGAGAGTTAACATTCTTTCTTGGACTCCAAGTGAAACAAATGAAGGAAGGAACTTTTATTTATCAAGAAAAATATGCGAATGATCTTGTCAAAAGGTTTGGTTTGGAAAAGTGCAAAAAGACCGACATACCAATGTCATGTTCTCAGAAGATAGACAAGGATGAAGAAGGGAAGAAAGTAGATCAAAAGCTGTACAGGAGCATGATCGGTTCACTTCTTTATCTTACTGCTTCTAGACCTGATATTTTGTTGAGTGTTTGCATTTGTGCTAGGTTTCAATCAGATCCTAGAGAATCCCATCTCAGTGCTGCAAAACGTATTATCAAATACGTTGCCTCATCTTCAAGCATCGGTCTCTGGTATCCCAAGAAGGGAGACTTTAATCTTCTAGGATACTCAGATGCAGATCTGGCCGGTTGCAGAGTCGATAGAAAAAGCACTTCTGGAACTTGTCAACTGCTTGGAAACAGGACAGTGTCTTGGTTTTCGAGGAAGCAAAGCACTGTAGCTCTCTCAACGACAGAAGCAGAGTATGTAGCTCTTGGAAGCTGCTGTTCGCAAATTCTATGGATAAAACAACAGCTACAAGACTTTGGGATTGAAGACTCATGCACATAAATCAGATGTGACAACACCAGTGCGATCAATCTCACCAAAAATCCAATCCTTCATTCAAGAGCAAAGCATATTGAGATTCGACATCACTTCATTAGAGATCATATTCAAAATGGAGAAATCTCGATTCAATTTGTTGATTCAAAGAGTCAACTAGCGGATATATTCACAAAGCCTTTGGAGAAAAATCAATTTGACTTTATCCGTTCAAGACTCAACATTTTGAAGCTTGAAGAAGTTAAAGTCTAGAGACTCACCAACTCTAAGACTCTAATCTTTCAGACTTTAAATCCTCAGACTCAGACATTCGTGGCTATAGACTGTAAGTTGTAAAGGTACGAATTTTCGTTTAGTTATCTAAACTCGAAAAGGTACGATCTTTCGTTCGGTTATTCTATAATCCGCGTGAAATTTGAAGACTTGTCTTTTAAAAAAAAAATAATAATAATTTTGGCAGTTATTGATTTTGAAAAGAAGTGTTCGTACACTTTCCTTGCACCGATTGAACTTCCCTTTTCAAAACTGAGTTATATATATACAGTTTTTCTTTTCCCAATCTTCAAAACCCTAAAAGGCACTCTCCTCCCGATACTGTTCGTCGTAGAGAAAGTGGTCATTTTTCTTGGGAAAGCAAGTGAAGGAATCTTCCAATCGACAAAGAAAGATGTCTTCTTCGAGGAAATCATCAAGAATCGCAAGCAGGGGACCACAAAGAATGGAGAAGGGACCGACTCACTTCGATCTCACTAAGGAAGAAGACTTAACAAGTCAGCGACAAAGTCCGATTTGCTCTCATCCACGTCATTCAACGCCTCCTGCCCCACAAGGTGCAAGTCATCTTCTGGAAGAAGAGATAATCGAGGATGCCGACCCAGTAAGAGTCCAAAAACCCTCCTTTATCTATAAACTTTATCGTGCGTTGAAAAGCACCGGTACTCCATTGCAATATATAGATGACTTTCTTAAGGACAAAAATTATGGGAATGAGTATCTTTTTCTGAGGAAAATGGAGGATTTGGGAATTGCCCCGAAAGGAAAAGCAGATGACGCACTTGCGAACATTCCAAGTGATCCTCGTATGCCAGGACAAAATTTAATTGAAGGGAACGATGATGACAGAATGTTCCTTGAATTTCAACCGAAAATGGGAGTGGCAGCAAAGGTGAAAGGAAATCGGATGGATTTGTTCAAATCCAAGGATCAAGAAAAAGTGTATTTCAGGCTGTTGAAAAGAGGGGTGATAAACCCTAGAAGTGTCGATTTTGACTTCCTGGACGCCATCAACATGAACTTAAGAGAAAAGTTGAATTTGTTTCAACTTGAGAATTTTTGCTCTGACTCTACTGACGGGTATGCTCATCTGACCGCTTATTTCTATTCAAATCTTAGCTTTCTAGATGCGAATAGAATTTCATTCAGTGTACGAGACCAAGTCTACGTGGTAGATGTGAATATGTTGGCAGACATAGTTGGAGTTGAACGAGGACATTATCTACCAATCAAAGTCTCACCTGCTCGTACTACTCTGGAACTTGTCAAAGATAGGAACGCAGAGAAGAAAGTTACCTATTCCAGGATGAATGCCATCAACATTGTGCTTCATAAGATTGTAATCAACTGTCTCAGACCGAAGTCTACGTCAAAGACTTCCGTGTCTCTTTCTGAAGCAAAGTTGATGTACGCAATCAACTCAGGACGGAAATTCTCTCTCCCGCACACTATTCTCTTCCATATGTACAGAGCAATGTCGAAAGACAAAGGACAATTGCCTTATCCTGGTCTGGTGACCAAGATCTTCAGACACATGAATATTGAACCGCCACAAACACTTTGTGTTCAACCGTGTGATAAGATGGTGGTAGGTTTGAAGATGTTAACGAAGATGCGTCTGCAAGAACTTTCCAAGGCAATGGAGAAATTCAGAGTGAAATCTCCAGTTCAGTCTGCTTCAAAGAGAAAAGGAAAGGAGGCCATTGGTGCCCCATCGAAAAAGAAGAAAAGAACTCTCATCCTGGAGGATGAAGAAGAAGAGGATGGAGATCCTACTATCCATGCACTGACAAGAACCAGACGTTCTGTGTCTCAGCTGACAGAACTTCAGAAGAAACAGAGAGAAGAAGAAGAGCAAACCAAGAGCAGAGAAGAAGAAGAGCAGAGAGAGAAGGAGAAAGAAGTTGAAGAAGAGAAAGAAAAGTCTGCTGCTGAATCTGGAGAGAAGGGAAATCAAGAGCATGATCATCATTCTTCCCCTTTGGATGTCCTAGAGACAGGGGGAGTTGGCGAGCAAGAAAGGTCCACACCTCATAGTGAAGGTCCAAGACAATCTCCAACAGACCCAGAAGAATTTCAGGCTTCTCAATTGCCTGAAGAAGGTGATACGTCGACACCAAATCTGCAAGACTATACAGAAGCGCCATCGTATACATTTACTCCATCTGAGAAAGCTCATGCCAGTACACAGACGGACAATTCTGCAGATTTTCATCGCATCATGGATATTCTTCTGGAAATGCGTGGCCAAATATATGCTCTGGACTGTGAAATTCAAGCCATGAAGAATGCTGGACAAGCATCTTCAGTCACCCTGGAGGACAAGATGAAAGACCTCGCTCTGCAACTTCAAGCCAATGCCAAAGGAGAGGAGGTAGCTCATCTAAGGGAGGACTTGAAGAGGCTAGAAGGCGTAGTCAGATCGTGCGCATTCCCAAGCAGACATGACTCCTTTCTCACCCTTTTTAATGATGACAAAAAGGGGGAGAACCAATTTGAACCAACAATTTTTTAACTTTTGTGGTTATGTTTATTTTTGAGTATGACTTGAGAACTTGAACTTGGGTGTGAATTTAAATTTGACTGAATTGGCTGTGGATTTTGATGCTTGACTGGTTGCATTTATATCAAGTATTGTTATATGGTATTACTCATGAAAGACTAACCAATTTGCTGTGGATGCAGAGTCTGGTTTTTTTATTAATCTTTATGAGTTAGCCATATTGCTTGAGAAATGTTTTTGCAGGTCAAAGTTGTTCAAATCTACAAGAAAGTTTTGTCACCATCAAAAAGGGGGAGATTGTTGGAGAAATCTTTCCAGAATATTTTGAAGCTGACAAAACATTTCTATCAGTCTAGTCTGGATATCGACAGTTTAAAGTCTCAAGACTTTGTAATCTCAAGACTCAAGACTCAAGACTCAAGACTCAAGACTATTCTCACTGACAGTCTTTCTAATCCAGTGACGAAGGAAATCCAAAGCCGAAGTATATGGTTGAGGATTCGATCCTATCCTCTGGAAAAGATCCCTTGGTTGGATAATCATTTCGGATTCTTTGATTCTTATCTAAGATCAATTGAAGATCCAATGATCGACGAAACATTCTTGGAATGTTCTATTCTTGGAAACCAAGATCCTGATTGTATGGGCGAACATGATTGATGGGCTATCATTAGATTCCTTAAATAGCTCGGATGATCTTCTTAATTGATTCCATCCAACGGGTAGATTGGAGGAATTCCTTTGGTAAGTGCCAACGGCTATGATGGCATAAAGGAGTATAAAAGGAAGACGTTCTAGTTGTTTTAAGTGTGTGATTGATAGAAAAATTCCAGAGTCTGAAGAACCTTGATTGTTAGTCGATACAGTTCGAGCGAAATTGTATACACAGAGAGTTTATACTTGGTGATACCTTGAGCGAGTGTAGTAGATCATCTACATCGAGAAATCAAGGAAGATCAACACTGTAACATCTCTTTGTTCATAGTGGAATCCAGCCAATCGGCTGTCAGTGAAGAAGAGTGGACGTAGGCTTGAATCAAGCCGAACCACTATAAACCGCGTGTTCAATTCTCTCTTTCCTTTACTCAGTCTTATGATTGATTTTTTAATTATTGCAAATCCTTCATCTGTCTAAGTATTGTGCAATCTTCAAGAAAATTTTTATAAACCTATTCACCCCCCTCTAGGTACTCGTACTAGCAATATCACAATCAGCATAGGACAGGTCTCGAGCAAGGAGATGCACATCGTACTTGCATTGATCAACGTGGTCTAGTGCTGTTTTAGTCCAGCCAGTTTGGCCCAGATCTCCTGCAACAGCGAAAGCAACCAGAAGTTCTGTGGGAGGAGTCTTGAGCTGGAACTCAGGACCTTCTCCTCCACATCTGTAGAAGTAAACAGTGTTGCTCTCCAATGGCCCGATCACCGTGTGGTGTATCCTTCCAGAGCTATAAAATAGATAACTATAAGAAGTGCTCTCTCCTTGAGCTGTAGAGGCATATTGACCAGGCAATGTTCCATATTCCATGTATGAAGGGGAAGATTTACCATCAGTGACCCACGAGATGCGCATATGTCCCTCTCCAGCTAAAGAAATGTGAACCTGCAAGAGGATTTTGATACTGTCACACAATGTATCAATTTAAGATGTTGGTGAAGCAGCTGAAACTCATCTCAAAACAATACTGAAAACACCAACTATTGATGAATCCACTGCCCATTAAGCGAATCAAGTAAACAAACTCAATAGACACATAAATTGAGAAAAACAAGAAACCTACTGTCTCATGGCAGATCACTAACAGATCATTCAACACCTTGGCTTTCACCATAAATTGGCAATACTGCCAAAAATTAACATAGTCGACGAAGACGGTGTAGGGTGATGAGACTGACAGTAGTCATCACACCGATAAAGATAAAGATAGTAACTTCAGTAGTAAACGACTCATCTTGGTCTGTTGCCGTATGAAGTACCTAGATTAACGTTAAATTTCCTTTTTTCCCTTTGTACTATCCATTAGTTGAGGTCTCCCTTTACGTGATTTGACGCTCCACATCTCACAATCTTCACCACCGGATGAACCACGAAGCAACTCCAGCTTCAAGAACACAGCAAAAAGCTCCAAGAAAGTGACAGTTTCAGAACTTGCAGACAAGCGAGCCGAATTCAACTCCCCCACCGCAAAGAATTCAACAGAAAAGGACGACCCAGGTAACGAAGCCACGCAAACTCGACAAATTCCATCCCCCAAAAAAGAGGGCTTTCGAAACGAAAGATGGACAGAAAAAAGAAGGCCCGAGAATCGCTATGTCCTTCACCTGCTGGGGAATGGGGATAAGAAGATGGCTTGCGGTCCCACGGGAAATCGAGGGTCTCGCGAGGCTGGGGCCGCACGTAATCGGCCGCGACGGCAGCCGAGAAGATGCACAGGAACAGTACCAAAGTCGGGATCTTTCCTCCCATGTCGACTTCCCAAATGCTTCTCCGTTTTCTCCGCAGCTGTTTCTTGCTGGCTTGCGTTAGCCTGAGCAAATTATTCGGTTGGTAAAAGTGGGAAGAGAAGTGACGCGATGGGATCGCCCCTTCAGGCCTTCGTTCGGTGTTGCAATCAGCAACCGTGTTGCAGCTCTCTTCTCGATTATGGCTGTTCTTTTCTGTCTTGATATCCTAAAGAATTCATCATTGCTCCTCGTCTTGTTCTATAGTTGTTGTTCTTTCTATGATTCAACCTTTTTGGTTGTCTATATACTTTGGTTGTCTTTCCTAATTAGATGCACTTGATTTCGATTTTTTAATTGGGTCTTTTTATTTATATATAATGTCTAATTAAGTTCCTTCAACACAAAATTTAGCTAATATGATCGCAACGATGCTGATGTGTGATGTGCATTAAAAATTGATTACATTAATACCCATCATTAATAGTGACTTGGTAGCAAGCTTACTTTGATCCATTTTCAATTTATAAGGATTTGATAAGATATTTTGTGTTGCTAAAAATATCCGAATTAAAAGTACATGGGCTTGATGAGAAAAGTAGGGGAAGTACACGAAATGTGAATTTGATCCTTTTCATGGTAGTGCTTGCAACTTTGCACTGACAGTTATACATAATATTAGCCTGCAGCACAATGTGATGATGTTTCATTGACTAGCGTCCATCTTTTGCGTATGCATCAGAATAATATGAATTTGCATAATGCAATCCAGCCCGATTGAAGTGCACAATGTACATCCAGCATCAGGCAGACTTCTAACTTCTCCATAGATGGTCATCGGCTACAAGTTCAACATCACATGGTGCAATTATTGCCTACATCCACCGTTGGATGTCTTTTCCTTTAAAAGATGCAACGGCTTCAACCATGGATCCTCAATGTAACTTTCTCTTTGCTTTCATCCACCTTCCATACCAGCACAATCAAGTTCACCACTTCAAACTCAGCCGCCTCCTTGAGTTCATCACCGCCAAGTGCATTTTGAGTAGGAAATAGAAGTGCAGATCCATGCAGAACCCACGCTCTGAAGTCCTCATATTCTTCGAGCGCCACACGTATAAGTAACAGCCTTGTCCAAACACTAAGCTGATTTCCAGTATGAGCACCTTTCGAAAGAGTTTGACAGCGCAGGTGTGTGGCAGATGTATAGTTTGTGATGCTTCGATAAATTTTCTTGATTGCTGGAATGGCAGTCGATTGCATCCACTTGAAAGCTATGCAACTAAATAAAGGTCCAAATCCAACCAAAACATATGACAAGGGCATTGCCTGGTGCAAAGAACCAGACACTAGGATGGAACCAGAGTTATAATGCAAATAAACTGTTCGATGAAACTGTTTGATCATCGCCGCAGACGATGATGAACTTCTTGAGCAGAACTCAGAAACTGAATAAGTTCTTTCTGGTCTTCAAATTCCGACATCTATAGTCCACATCTTGTTCTACGAGTTTTGGTGGGTTCTACGCAATCCATCAATTGTTAGTTTTGCTCCGAAGGGATAATGCAATTTTGCTGCATTGTTGCCTGATGGTTTTGTCTTTTCTAGGAACATTTTAAGAACACAAAAGTATATTTCAAAAGCAAGATTTTGTTTTCCCTCTTGGGCTCAACTCCGTTTGTTGAAAACAAATCAGAGTTCACATCAAATTCTCTCTCTGTTAGGTCAGTTTTATCCTAAATGTTTTACTCCTCCGCAATTATCAATAAAGCGTCCGCTAAATGAGAAATCGGCAGAATATTTAATAAAAACTCGTATCAAAGTGGGTGACGTTTTGTGCATCCCACGTTGCAGAAGGAATATACCGCTTCAACTACTAGATGAGAAACTGACAAGTATAGAGCTATAACTCTCCTGCTTTCCCTCATCACACACACATGCCCGCACCAACAATGAACATTCTGATCACCCTTCTTCTCCTTCTTCTACCATTTCTCTTTCTGTTAAGCTGGAGAAGTAGAGGATCGTCAAGAAAGCTACCTCCGGGATCACTGGGAATCCCGTTTATATGCCAAAGCCTAGGCCTGCTCTGATCCTTGAGGACAAACACAGGAGAAGAATGGCTCTGCGAAAGAGGGAGGAAGTATGGGCCAATCTCAAAGCTCAGTTTCTTCGACAAAACCAACGGTGTTCATTCATGGACAAGCAGCAAACAAGTTTGTATTCCATGGAGATGGCAGCATGGTTGCCAACAAACAGACATCATCCATCCGCACAATTCTAGGAGACTGCAATCTGATGGAATTCAGTGGCCAAGATCACAAGCGCATGAGAGCCTCTCATGTCGTTCTTGAGACCAGAATTCCTGAAGCAGTACGTGGGGAATATGGATGAAGAAGTAAGAAAGCACATCCAGTTGCATTGGTAGGGCAAGGAAAAAGTTACGGTATGTCGATATTCTGTAAATTCTCTGTGTCGCTCTTATCTGTTTGAGGTACATTCAAGACATAGTAAGTTTTAGATACACATGGTGTATGCACTCATAATCTCATATGACTCTGGTTCACACTTGTATGGCCTCTGCATGTAAGGACTATGAGAATGAATGCATAGACTGGGAGTGCGCTTTATCTCTTCAATAAACGAAAGCAAAGCAGAGTAAATCACACTTAAAGTTTTGATTTCCCTTAGGTGTTGCCCCTGATGAAAAACCTTACATTCAACATCATATGCTCTCTCCCCTTTGGTTTAGAGTAAAGAATTGATAGAGAAAAATTCTTGCAAAATTTTCAAGAAATGATAGAGGGAATGTGGTCAATACCCGTAAAACTGCCGTTCATGCGCTACAATCAGAGCCTCCGTGCAAGCTCCGGGGTGCAAAATCTGTTGAAGGAACTTGTACAAGAGAAGAAGGTGAAACTAGAGCAGCGCACTGCAACTCCTAAGCAGGACTTGATCATAAACTTGTTAAGTAAGCGCAATGAAGAAAAATGAAAGAGTAGTGACTGACAAGGAAATTTTGTACAATAGCATGCTTATCATGGTTGCTGGACATGATACCTCATCGGTTCTCATAACTTTCGCGCTGCGTTTTCTATCTAAGAATCCGGCTGTTCATAAAGCAGTTTTTCAAGGTACACATCCTCTATTTCTGGCATCTTTTAAATTTGTAGAATCTGCATAGAGATTCCTGCAGCCCAAAAAGGAAAGAAACTAAAGCAAAGCGACAAAGAATATGTTCAAACTCAGTTCACTCTTGAACTATGACCCAAGCCGCGTGAGATAATGAATGATCTCTATTTTGCTGTTGGAAAATGGTACACGTGCCAAATGTAAGGAAAATCAATAAATAAATCTGGCGAATTCCCAAAGCCAAATGTCAACTCTAATAACGAAGCTCGGAAGGATGTTTCTTCCCCTTGTTGTGACAAGTCATAAGCGCGTTTTGCTTTTGCAGAGCAAGAAGATATAGCAAAAGGCAACATTTCAGGAGAACCTTTAACTTGGGAAGACCTTGCTAGGATGAAGTACACATGGAGTGTGGCAATGGAAACTCACAATGGTTCCGTCTATTTTTGGTGGCTTCAGGGTAGCCTTGAAGGACATTTACTATGATGGATACCTCATTCCTAAGGCTGGCAAGTAAGGATGCATACAAATTTTCCTCTCTCTTCAAATGTTTGCTCATCTGCTATATATTCTCTCTATTTGTGAAAACAGTCGATATACATACATTTGGTGGACATCAAACATGACATACATGGATGAGACCATATTCCCAAAGCCATCAAAGTTCGATCCCACTAGATTTGAAAAGCAGATGTCAGTACCACCCTACAGCTTTATTCCTTTTGGAGGAGGGCCTCGCATATGCCCAGGAAATGAATTTGCAAGGATCGAAACCCTTGTTGTAATCCATTATCTGATCACTCAATACTCTTGGGAGTTATTTCAGATGATCATTACATTGGGGATCCCATGCTAGTACCTACTCAAGGACTACTGCTTCGGATTGTGCTAAAGAAATAGAAATGAAATACGATTCTTTCCTTGACTGTCCAGGATTTCCACCATGCCACCTTTTTAAGATTAGCTACATCAAACATCCCCATAGGTGGATGAAAGTTCAAACACCATTAACCCAAAAAAGAAGCCAGCCTTTGAGAAGCTCTTCTGGACAACATAGCCAAGTGCATTCCGCCAATGATGTATGTTTTTATCTTGTATGAAGCTATATGCATGTCGTCTTTACAAATTTGACATTTAGCCCGACTGCCTAGTATCCATGCAATCTTCCATCGAGGCTGGGACTACTTTCTTGACAGCCGGTTCCCTTGATGCCAAGCCCAACACCCCAGTGCTTGGGCTCAGGTCTTGATGATCATGCCTGATTACCTAGCTCTTGCACCAAAACCACCCATGCCCAAGTTTGGGTCCATCGAGGCAAGTCACAAGTTTATAGAGGTCTGTCTTGGGACCTTAGCACCATGTTCGAGTATTTGGCTCCCATATGTAAGTTACTAGTGTTTGAGCTTAGGTGGCTAGGTCCATTGAGAATAGGCCTAAATTCACAAAGATTGGGCTTATGACCATGGTATTCGTGCCCAAGTCCTCAATGGCCATGCCTAAGTACCTACTTGGACACCAAAGTCATTGGCGCTCAGACCATAGTATAATGGCCCAACCCAAATCCATGTGCTTAATAGACAAACTCAGCCCATAGTTCTTCTTCTCTTCTTAAGATATTTCACGTGAGGGCAAGCCACTGACAAAATAAGCAAAAGATGAAAAGAGAGGGGGGCTCATTCGTGAGAAGGAAAAGGGGGAAGAGAGAGAGAGAAAATTTTCATGTGCTCATGGTCCAGATGACTTGTCGAGTCTAATCAAAATTGTTTTGCAATGGTGATAAATGATTGAAACTTCTAACTATCTATTTAAAGGGATTGCAGGCTTGAAATTCAGCTCAAAGTTTATTGTTCGCAACCTGATCAGCATGTACGACAAACTTGAAAATTTCGTTTCAGGCAAACTGTAAGCTTAAATTTAGATTTATAAAGTGCTATAACTTCAGAGCATCTAAACTATCGATTTTAAATGTATACTGCTTGAAAACTCCCTAATCAAACAAAGCAAGTCATAATTGATCTAAATCCTAATTTCGGCAATTTTTTTTAATAGACAGTCAAAGGTTTCGATTACTTACCAACGTTGCAAAACAATGTTGATTTGGCTTGACAAGTCGTCTGGATCGTGAGTGCATGAAAGTTTCTCTCTTCCTCCTTTTTTTTTTTCCTTCACACAAACGACCCCCCTTCTCCTCTCCTTTTTTTGATTTTGTCTGCTGCTTGCCCTCACATGAAATATATAGAGAAGAGAACAAGATATATGGGCTGAGTTTGTCTATTTAAGACATGGGTTTGGGTTTATTGGGCCATTATATTACACAGACACCGCTGTGTCGAGGCCATGCTTGGCTCCATGGTAGCCAATGCAAGGTCCCTTGTGGTTGGACCAAAGACCTTGGTACCTACACCTAGGAACCGAGCCGTGCCTAGTTTCATGGTGACTATGGCTAGGCCCATGCTTAAGTCACTAGTGCTCGCTCCCAGTTCCTTGGTAGTTGGGCCCACGTCCCTAGAGGTCAGGCCAGTTACCCGACTCGCTTCTACATTATCAGAACCCAAGCTGGGTTCATCAAAGTCCAGCCCAGATTCTCGATGCCTATTCTCAAGTTCTAGTGACCAGGCTAGAGAAAGGCTGGCTCCCGCTATTAGGACCTCAATTGTTGGGTATCTCTTATATTAAATGAATTGTGCATGTCTTTTTGGTAAAATAAAATCAGACACTAGAATGGAATTAGAATTATGGTGCAGAGAAGTAAGATTTTCGCATCACTGGGAATATCTCAATTTGCAAAGGAACAATTGTTCCAGCTTTCACCGAAAATGAGATCTCTTCACTTATCAGTCTTTGGAGTTGGCTTTCCTTTCCTTTCTGGGTTGGAAAAAAAATGAAGACTCCATTCAGGATAATTTTTCACTGCAGTTTCCAAGAATCTCACCTCCATTTCCATCTCATATTCTTCACATTCTTGTTTTTATTTGCCCCTCTCTTGTCGACTGACTTGTTTGATCAACAATCGCGGAGGATCATGGCGGACAATGATAAGCTTTTCGAGTGGAATTCAGAAACTGATCCTGTTCTTCCTTTCAATCTTTCTGGTCTTCAAATTTCGACAACCACGGTCCATTTCTCATTCTAGGAGTTCTGTTGCATTTTACGCCGACACATTAAAAATCGGTTCTCAGTTTTGCTCCATCCCGTTAAATTTATGATAGTGACCGGAACAAATTCAGAGTAACATACAGCCGGGCTCAACTCCACTGTCATAACCAAACAAGAGGTCTCATCCATTTCTTTCTCTGTTAGGTCAGTCTATGTCAACCGCAACTTTGAATAAAGCACCTGGCACACGAAACAAACTGGCAAAATATTTAACAGAACCTGTATCAAAGTCGATGCGTTTTCTACACAGTAATCGTCATCGCCCGTTGCAGTAGGAGTCTGCCACCTAAAGTGCTAGTTCAGAAACAGACAAAAATGGAGAGCTATAATTCTCTTGCTTTCCCCTCATCACGTACACACCCACACATACCCACACACATGCCCACACCCACAACAATGAGCATTTTGATCATCCTTCTTCTCTTCCTTCTACCGGTTCTCTTTTTATTAAGCTGGAGAAGAAGAGGTTCATCAAGAAAGCTACCTCCGGGTTCGTTGGGAATCCCCATTATAGGCCAAAGCCTTGACCTGCTCCGAGCCATGAGGACAAACACAGGAGAAGAAGGGCTCCATGAAAGAGTGAGGAAGTATGGACCAATCTTGAAGCTCTCTCTCTCTCTTCAGCAAACCGACGGTGTTCATTCATGGATAAGCAGCGAACAAGCTCGTATTCTCTGGAGACAGCAGTGAGATAGCCAACAAATAAACAAGCATCCATCCGCGCGATTCTGGGAGACCACAATCTGATGGAACTCAGTGGCCAAGATCACAAACGTGTGAGAGACTCTGATGTCATTCTTGTGACCAGAATCTCTGAAGCAGTACGTGGGGAAAATGGATGAAGAAGTCAGAAAGCACATTGAGTTGCACTGGCAGGGCAAGGAAAAAGTTGTGGTATGTCAATATGCTGTAAAACTCCCACTGTTGCTTTGTTCTGTTTGAAATATATTCAATACATATCAATTTTAAGGAACATATGGTGTATGCACTCACTCCCTCATATAACTAGTGTTCACACTTCTATGGCCTCTGCATGCATTGACTATGAGAGTGAATGCATAGACCGAAAGTTCGCAAGATCTCTTCAATAAATGAAAGCAGAGTAAATAACATTAATGTTGTGATTTTCCTATAGGCATTGCCCCTGATGAAAACCCTTACATTCAACATCATATGCTCTCTTCTCTTTGGTATGGAGGAAAGAGCGGAAAGAGAGAAATTCTTGCAAAATTTTCAAGAAATGATGGAGGGAGTGTGGTCGATACCAGTAAAGCTGCCATTCATGCACTACAGTAGGAGCCTCCGTGCAAGCTCCAGGGTCCAAGGTCTGTTGAAGGAACTTGTACAAGAGAAGAAAGAGAAACTAGAGCAGCGCACTGCCACTCCTCATCAAGACTTGATCACGTGCCTGTTAAGTAAGCGCAATGAAGAAAATAAACGGGTTGTGACTGACAAGGAAATTTTGCATGATATCATGCTAATCATGGTTGGAGGACATGATACCTCATCTGTTCTCATGACTTTTATGCTGCGCCTTCTATCTAAGAATCCTGCTGTTTATCAAGCAGTTCTTCAAGGTACACATCCTCTATTTCCGGCATCTTTTTTGATTAGCTGAATCTGCATATAAATTCCTGCAGCCCTAAAAGGAAGAAAAATAAAACTAAATGAAGAAGATATGTTTATAATAATGAATCTATTTTGCTAATGGAAAATGGACGACTTGCCAAATGTAAGACAAATCAATACACAAATTATTCAAAGTTTCCAAAGTCAAATGTCAGCTTTGATAACAAAGCTCAGAAGCATGTTCCTTCCCCCTTACTGCAAGTCATAAGCGTCTTTTGCTTTTGCAGAACAAGAAGAGATAGCAAAAAGCAAGACTTCAGTAGAACCTTTAACTTGGGAAGACCTTGCCAGATGAAGTACACATGGAGAGAAGCGATGGAAACCCTGAGGATGGTTCCGCCTGTTTTTGCTGGCTTCAGGGTAGCCTTAAAGGATATTGACCATGGTGGATACCTCATTCCTAAAGGCTGGCAAGTAAGGATGCCAATAACTTTTCCCATCTCTTCAAATGTTTGCATAATCTGCTATTTATTCTCTCTATCTGTGAAACCAGTCAATTAATATGCTTTTGGAACTTAATGTGTGATTTAGATCTTCTGGGCATCAAGCATGACACACATGGATGAGAGCATATTCCCAGAGCCATCAAAGTTTGATCCTGCTAGATTTGAAAACCAGAAGTTGGTACCACCCTACAGCTTTGCTGCTTTTGGAAGAGAACCTCGCATATGTCCAGGAAACGAATTTGCCAGGATCGAAACCCTTGTTGCAATCCATCATCTGGTCACTCAGTATTCTTGGGAGTTATGTTCAGATGATCATTACATTAGGGACCCCATGCCAGTACCTACTCAAGGACTACTACTTCGAATTGTGCCAAAGAAACAGAAATGAAGTACGATTCTTTCCTTGACTATCCAGGACTTCCACCATGCTATCTTTTCAGGACTTAACTACATCAAACATCCCAATTGGTGGATAAAAAGTTGAAACACCATTTACCCAAGAAAGAAGCCAAAGCTTTGAGAAATTCTTCTGGACAACATAACCAAGTGCATTCTGCCAATGGTGTATGCTTTCATTTTGTACGAAACTATATTCATGTCGTCATTACGAATTTAACATTTAGCTCAACTGCCCAGTATCCATGCAATCTTCCTCATCTCAGCCCCTCCATAAACTATCAACACTTTTTATATTGATAAAACCAAATGCCGTTTAAAAAGGAAAAGGCCTAAATTTTTCTTTTGCTCTTCCAATTTCTTTGGCTTGGTTTGAATCGGATTCAATTTTTCTTTTTTTCCCCTTCTTTCTTGCTTTTTACCTAACAAACCATAATATTTCAACAAAAAATGATGACAGAGCATCAAATAATGAAAAGGAGATTCATTTTTATGGATTGAATCGTGTAATAGTGAAGTTAAAATTATTTATATTTGTTGAAATGATTTATATCTTTTTCAGCACAATATATGTGATTTCTCTTTTATCCTATAAAATAGATAAAGACAGCAATAAAAGTACTACGGGAATTTCCACATGATCGGGTAATAAACAAGAGAACTGATTTTGTTCTGTAACTTAATCGAGTAGATATTCTAGAGGGCAGTATATAATATTCTCAAGACATAAATATAAGGAAATAAGATGCTAAGTAATCATTTGCCTTATCGATTGATAAATTATAATGAAATAAACTATGTTATCTCTCCATGTAACAATCGATTAAGGTGGACAATTGATGATTCTCTACATGTAGTTAATTTTATTATTGGGTTAGATCAGTAGCTAGGCTAGAATTTCTGAAACCCTAATTATCTCGAGTGCCTCTTTCCTGTGTTAGAATTCAAAACACTCCTAATCATCACCATCGGGCTAGCGAAAAGGTGATCATTCTTGACATGAAGTGATAGCGAAATAATTTCGTAATTTCTCTCTGTTAAGTTTAAATTGTTTTACTCTTTTATTTGAAATCTAACATGTAGAAAGGAAATAACTAAGCTAAATAATACAGAGTATTTTGAGAAAGGGCAATTTCTATCTAGATTCTGACATGTCAACACATTGATGCAGTTACATATCTCTGTGTATCACACAGGTCATACTCTAGTATTAGATTGAATTACAGCATAAAAAGCTTAAGCAGATACTTTGATACTCGACCCAACGTGCCTGCTGGTAGTCAATATTCATAAAGAGATAAGAGAATCACAGGGCAGAAAATCACTGCATCTTTAGCAAATTCAACTTAGAGACATGATTAAGAGGGAAAGGACCTAGTTTGAAAAAGCTAATGCAGGCGATTACAATGCATGATATTCTGGAAAACCTTGAGAAGTGCAAAAGATGAGACAGCAGAGACTTCAGTGAATGCAAATTCAACAGGCACAAATAATCAATGCAATCATGCGATATGAACTTGAACAGAAAATTGCCCAAGAGCTCATTATGGCAGGGCAAGCTGGAAGAGGCTTACCCTGAAGTGGATTTACCCAATCTTTCATGTTTACATCGTCTCTGATCATCGACCATTGACTCGAAAACATCTAACAGCTGATCCAGCCCCTCTGGACTACCCCCAATTGCCTTCATCGTGTAAATGACACTCTCAAGAGTGGACAAACATCCAGCCTTAGGCTGACTTCTAACTTCTTCGTACAAACTCATCACCTCCAAATCCAACTTCAGATGACGCAACAACTTCAACCAAGGATCCTCGCTATACATTCTCTTTGCCTTCATCCACGTGCCATCCAGCACAATCAAGTTCCTGACTTCAAATTCAGCTGCCTTGAGTTCGTCAATGCTGAGTGCATTCTCGGTCGGGAACAGAAGCACTGACCCTCGCGGCACCTCGAGCACAAATTCCTCATATTCTTCAGGCTCCAAGCTCAGATTTGATACAAGGTTTTGCGATTTCCTAACCACAAATCCATTCGACAGAACATCACGAGCTGACTGGCAATCTAATATGGCATCGAAATCAGCTCCTTGGTGACCGATTTTAGACATCCAAACATGGTCTGTCGATTCGATAATCCCCTTCTTGCCCATTCGAAAACTGATAACAGGTTTGCTAGTACCTCTAGACACGACTCCACAAGCGCGCGAGTTCTGCAGCGCCTGGGAATCCTCCGAAACTTCCACACCGTTCGAGGCAATCGAACCGCAGTTCCTATCATCCCCAGGACAATGAGCTCCATTCGATTCGACGACCGAACTAGGGTTTCCCACCGCCACTCCAGATTGCTCCCCATTTTGGACACCCAAATCCGCGCCGACCAATCCGTGGGCGCCGATTTCCGCGTACGGCTCGAGCGGCGAGATCGAGAACTTGGCGCCGAAGTTGACGTCGGAAACGGCGGCGACGGCGACGTTCTTGAGCCCAAGCCTCAAGATTCGAGTGGAATTGAGGGGGAGCTTCCGCTCCAGGCTGTGCTGGAGAACGGTGACGCGGACGGGGTGATCGAGACCGGGAGAATGGATCCGAGCGCAGAGGCACGTGCGCGCGGGCTTGGAGCAGGACGGACAGACGGGCCGCTTCGGATTGGTGGAGCGAGCCGTCTCCGCCATCTTCGCGGAGCCGCGGCGGACGGAGGCGGAGATCCGGCCGGGGAAAGTAGGGAGCTCGAGGAGGAGGAGGGTGGTCGGGGACGCGTATCGAAATGGGCTCGCATTCGGGTTCGGGAACGGGTTCGCGAATCGGATTCGGGTTGCGAAATGGACCCGCATTTTTCCAGAAATTTGGAGATGATTTTTGGGAATCTGAAAGAAACAGTAGGGGCCGGAGCGCGCGGGGGCGCTGTTTGGCCAAAACGGTCGAGCAAATGGTTTTGAATTTGCTACAGAGCTTGCCTGGGACGGCCTCTGTGATTCAAATCTGCAATCGATAAGAATTGCCGCCATTAGGCGAGGTTGGATATCATGATAGCGACCAAGTGGTGGAGATTGTTCTCGTGGGTTTATCATGCCATGAGGCGGCAACCCACCGCGGCGATGGTCGAAATCATGACAATGAATGACCGAAATTATGCATTTAGACCACGGTAAGCATCACTTAGTTGCCCTAAGCTTCACATTCCAGCTGCTAATGATTGTGCAGAGCTTCACATGAAATCGACTTCTTGGAATTTGCATGAGTATTGTCCAATTTCAACTTGGTGAGGAACTTTTTGGCTGAAAAAAAAGAGAAAAAAGAAAAAATTTTGGTCGATGTTTTGGGTTAGCTAAAGGACAGTGGGTTTGAATATTTGAGAAGCCAAGGGATTAGTAGAGCCCGCTTCCTATCCGGCTTAGAACCAAAAGGAAAATTTATTATTATGATCGATCTTTTTATAATAATGCCTCCTAAAAAAAAGGGAGAATTCTAGGCAATACCGCCTTTAATATGTTTGTGTTTAGAAATGATTTTAAACATGATATTGCATAAACTTGTCGATCGAAAATGTTGTGCCACATATGATGTTGTTCGGTCTTTTGAATCAGAGCAACTTGACCCAGATTAAAACTGTTTTTGATATTAAACAATTTAGAATTCTCAATCTACTTAGCGATTTTATTATATCTGGGTACATAGGCTGGGAAGTTTTCTTTTCGCCCTTTGCTGTCAAAAGAAGACGAAGAAAGAATAGTCTTGTATGACTAGGGGTTCACACTTGTATTGCCTCCGCATGTATGATCGTGAGAATGAATGCATATACTTGGAAGACACATAATCTCTTCAATAATCGAAAGAAGAGTGAATAACAATAATGTTTTGATCTTCCTATAGGCATTGCCCCTGATGAAAATTCTTACATTCAACATCATATGCTTTCTTCTCTTCGGTACGGAGGAAGAAGCTGAAAGAGAGAAATTCTTGGAAAATTTTCAAGAAATGGTAGAGGGAATGTGGTCCATACCAGTGAACCTTGGAAAATTTTCAAGAAATGGTAAGAGGGAATGTGATCCATACCAGTGAACCTGCCATTCATACGCTACAAGTGGAGCCTCCGTGCAAGCTGTAGGGTCCAAGATATGTTAAAGGAACTTGTACAAGAGAAGAAAGTGAAACTAGAGTAGCACACTGCAAGCCCTCTTCAAGATATAGTCATGTGCTTTTTAAGTAAGCATAATGAAGAAATCAACATTAGAGCTGTTTTTCTTAAATGACCCAGGTTTAGTTTAATCAAACAAAGCAAAGCTTGATTAGGTCAACGCGTAGAATGCACGCACACGTAAGGAAAGATGGAGAGGTGGAGAGGAGGGACGAAGGCGAGCGCAAAAGAACATATCCGCTTGTGCGTGAGTCGCATTGTCATCATGGATCGGATCAAATCCGTACGTACAGATCATTGTCACATCGATCGGATCAAATCTGTCCGTCCATCCGTACGTACCAGAAGTGGCCGGAAACATTATCTACACGCCTCTGCCCCGGCCCCTGCCGAGAAAATATTGGGTACCCTAACAGTGCCACGTCATTCGTGCTCTGAACCATTCATTGTGCGACACGTGTCCGTCTGTCAGTCCACGTCGTCCACTTCTCCGTTTCGAACCAGCTCGCGGGAGCTTCTCTCTCTCCTCTCTCCCTGGCCCACCTCTCTGCACCTTCTGACGCTCTGCTCTCCTCTGCTCTCCTCTCTCTCCTCTCTTTCTCTCTCCCCGTTCTCCGTTCCGTTGCGGGGAGGGAGAACAAAATTGCGACGGTTCAGAGGAAAACATAAAGTTCGCTCTGCTCTCTCTCTCTCCCCCCTTCGACGGCCCTCCACCTCCGTCGCCCCCGACGCCGACGCCGACGCCGACGCCGACGCCGACACCGACGCAGCCTACGCCTCCCTCTCGTGACCTCTGGTCGGCTTTATCTCTCTTTCGTCCTCGAAGGCGCGCCTCTCTGCCAGCAAATCGCGACGTCGACGCCCCTCCGCCGGTTGCCTCCGTCGCCCCCAACTCCGAGGCCGACTTCTCCGCCTCTGCCTCCGCCTACGCGGCCGACGCCGACGCCGACGCCGACGCCCCTTTGCCTCCCTCTCGCGACCTGCGCTCCGCTTTCTCCCTCTTTTCTCTGCGGAGCGCCCTTACTGGCCAACCCCGACGCCGACGTGCTCTCGCATTTTGGCCTCCCTCTCCGCGAGCGAAGGTCGCGCTGCTCGCTCTTTCTCTCTTTCCTCCACGAAGCGCCTCCTGCTCCTAAACGCGGACGCCGCCTTCCGCCGTCGCCTTCCGCCGTCGCCTTCCCAAGCCCCACCGATAGGCGGCCCATTGGCGACTCCCGTACGTCCGAAGGTTCGTTTTTAATTTTTTTTTTCGGGATTCTACTTAGTAGAAATCGGTGCCATGTTAATGTTGAAGTTTAAAGTTACATCTGCGCATTCAGCTTGTTGCGCGGTATCTTTTGAGATTGTTAGAGACTTCTGACCCTAACTTGGTCACTCCATGCTTTTATTTTCTCCCAAAATCGCGTGTCTGTTGGAGAAGTTTCACGTTTCTCCCTGTCTTTTGATGCATCTCTGTTCATAATCAAGTTTGGCGAAGTTGGATTGCTACATGAGGGTATTCTTTTTGGTGTATTGCTGGACACGCAACCTCTACCCATTGTGCATCCTTTTGGGGAGGAAAATTTGGTACTTCCCATCAAGAAAATGCAAATTGTGCAATTCTAGATCCATCAACAGGAAAAAAACTTTACTCTTATTGGCTATTCCCCTTTCTTTCCAGTTCAGACAGTGCATAAGTTGCTACTTTAGTGGAGATACTAACAACCCCCAATTAATCAAAAGGAGGCGATGTTAATGGCGAACTTGTGTGCCTTTAAGTTTTGGTAGCGCATTTTCAAGGTATTGTCATGCTTAGTTTGTCAAGATCATGCTGTTAGTATAATGCAGGCCATCAGCCATTCCGTTCTCCCTCCCCCCCTCTCTCTCTCTCTCTCTCTTCCTCCTTCTGCGCTTTGTTTTTTCGCTTCTCATTTTCTACTTCGGGAGATTTTACGCCTTTTTTTTTTTTTTGGTGTTTGATAGGAATTGGATGTGGCCATAGTCAAAGCGACGAACCACGTCGAGTGCCCGCCCAAGGAGAGGCACCTCCGCAGTGAGTATTCCTCCTCCGATCAGATCGATATTAGAGTTTTTCTCCTCCTGCTGCTGCTGCCGCTGCTGTTTTTGATGCGCTTGTGGCGTGGATGGGATGTGAAATGATCGTGGATTGGCAGTTCTTGTCTTATTGCAGAGATTGCCTTCGCGACCTCGGCGGTTCGCCCGCGGGCTGACGTCGCCTACTGTATCCAGGCCCTCTCCAGGAGGCTCACCAAGATGCACAATTGGACGGTACGGATCGGTTCCTTAATTTGTATTTGCTCGGATCGGATGCTGTCTAGTTCGATGTGGTTCGGCGTGGATCTATGCGTTGTTTGTATTGGAAAAATGACTGTTCCTTACGGTTACTTAGCCTGATTGGTTTTGTATATAACTACTCATTGTGCAGCGCAGCGCGTAGTATATTCTACTGTAATGAACTTACGCTGACACTGATGCTAATGATGCCACTGCTGCACTTACTTACATGTAAACCTCGAATGTATTGGATCGTGGCTTCAGATTGATTTTAATTGAGAGAACAGAGTTTGAGAGCGTAGGTTTTGAGGTGGATCGTATTGCACTTTGAAGGTTTTGTTCTAGCTTGAAATGGTAGCCGTTTCTTCTTCGTAGGCTTTGTGATCTTAATGCAGCGATCAATGTAAGGCTTGGATTTTTTTTTTATTAAATAGCAGCAACTTATGTTGTTCGACACTCACATTCACCTTGAGCGAATAATCCATCATGAGATCTTTGTGTTGCCTTCACAACTGAAGGATTGTACATTGTCGTTACTGCATTCTGAGCTTTCATGATGGAGGAGTGGGGAGAAAGATGTCGAACTGGTCTAGCTCGGGCTTGGTTTTGCATGAGATCTATTTGCAACATCTGTGTGCATCTAGACGTAACCTGAGCTTGGCTGGTTAACTTTTTTAACTCTTGTAATTGAGACCTCAGAAAAGTTAAGAATATATACCGTACTTCATTCGGCAAGAATAAAGCATTCTACAGAAATTTCGGTTGATATGACCCTGTGTTCTCTCAGTGACTCTTATCTTCCACAAGAGCTGCCTCAAATAGTCGTCACTTCTATGTTATTTTTGTGTTATTATGCGTAGTCTCTCTGTGCACCGTGCGAGGGCCTGATATGTTGAGAAGAGGCACTGATGCTGATAGAAAGAGATGCAAATGGTGTGGGTTAGTTGTTGAACATAAAGGAAATAACCCTTTGTGAGCATGCGTGAAGAAAGTGGATTACAGGTGTGAAGTTTTGAAGGAGAGGTGTGTAACCGGAGATTAGTTGTGGTGTGAAGGTGGGTGGTATAGTATTTTTTTTTTGCATTGTTTCACCTTAAGGTAGGTTTTCATGTAGGGGCAGAAGCAGAAATTGAACTAACTAAAAGTGAGATCAAAGCAGTTTTTCTGGTTATATTAGTGGGTATTACAATGAGGAACTTATGTTTTTTGTGATGAGCTAATCTCTAATTTACTGGTAGTCTCAGTAAAGGAAAACCTTCCTACTTATCTCTACTGATTTGCGTCTTTCACAAGTGCTGATTTTTTAACAGTCAGCATGTACTTTTGGAAGTTTGAATTCTATTACAGTCAGTGTTCACTTGTATATTATGAATGACACAATGTCTTTATGAAGTCTTGAAGTTAGTTTGATGTGAATTTTCGTTTTGTATACAGTTTTTTGATGTTACATTTCATTAACCTGCTAATGTTCTTGAGTTCTTCATGCTCTAATAGGTGGCACTGAAAACACTGATAGTTATTCACAGACTCTTGAGAGAGGGAGATCCTACATTTCGGGAAGAGCTTTTGGCTTTTTCACAGAGGGGACGAATTCTTCAGCTTTCTAATTTTAAGGATGACTCAAGTCCCATAGGTTTCTCTCTCTCTCTCTCTCTCTCTCTCTCTCTCTCTCTCTCTCTCTCTCTCTCTGATGGCATTACCTTGTCTCTAGCTGAATTTGACACATAGAGACTGACCAATTTGTGAAGATGACTAATATCACGTTTCTCCCTGTCTTTTGATGCGTCTCTGTTCATAATCAAGTTTGGCGAAGTTGGATTGCTACATGAGGGTATTCTTTTTGGTGTATTGCTGGACACCCAACCTCTACCCATTGTGCATCCTTTTGGGAGGAAAATTTGGTACTCCCCATCAAGAAAATGCAAATTGTGCAAATGGAGGAAGAGGATTTAATTTTTACTGGTTGGATGTCTAGGGGAAAAGACATCTGATTTCTAATCAACTGGGGTATAGAGTTAACAGATATATTTCCTTCTTGGACCTTCAATCCCTAGCCTGCCATACAAATTAGAATGGAGTGTAAAATATGTTCTCTTCGATTACGTGTGCGTTCTTAGAGTGCTGTTTTCTCACATTATTGCTATTGGTGGTTTGAAATTTTAGTTTGATGAAAGAGTTCCTTTGTAATTCCATTATCTAGTATGTTCATATTAATAAGAATAATTGATTTTGTAATTGTTGATTTTTTGGTTGGATGACTTGGGCAGAAAAATATTTAAAGCCTAAAAAAATCCGAGAAGCAGAAGAGGCAGCATGGCGCTCAAGAATAACAAAGGTGATTTAATATCTACTCTACCAGTGCCCCTTATGATTTTGTTTTTGATGCTCAATTTTTACGTGTAGCTTGTAATCTCGATATATAGCTTGTGTTATATTGGTTTCTTGTGCAACATACCCCTAAAATTCCTCTGCTTTGTGATGCAGACTGTTATAAGGGTACGGTTTCCTGAGAATCATACACTAGAGGCTACATTTCATCCGTAAGAGAAAATAGAGAGTTTGATTGTTCTCCTCGAGAAAGTGGTAGCTAAACCTGAACTGCCATTTTATATGTGTAAGTTTGCTCACTTGATGTAACTAATTTGCAATATTTCAATGATTTCGATATTCATGTCTCAAGAATGTGTTTTTGGAAGCTAAAGCATAACGCAAATATCTGATCACGTTTCAGATACTGCTCCACCCAAGAAGCAAATAAAAGACTTGTCTCAGGACTTTTACTCTGCCGGCTTCATTCCTGGTGCAATAGTTTATTTTTCACATGACACTCGGAAAGGTTTGTATGCTTATTATTGACCTCAAATGTAGTATCTTCCTTTTTCTTTATGCTTGCCACGGGTTGCTTCTTTGTGTTATTTAGAGTGGCTCATCTTTAAGCTGTTTTAAAGAAATAAATTTGAGTTCTACCGTGTGCCTAAGTGATCCAAAACTACCCTGAGTGCAGTTAACTTTTTTCTTAGCACCTCAAAGCTTAAGCACATTTACAGGTCCTTCTTGTTAATCTGCCTTGGGTAACTAACGCATACTGAAAGATGACCCACTCACATGAACTACCAACCGCTGCACGTTTGTGGCGATGTCAATCGAATAATTTGTTTTGCTTATCTTGTCATGTGCTCTTCCTTTACCAACCGTGATTCTATATTTGCAAGTAAGTCTTAAGATTAAACATATATGCAACCTTAATGAGTGACCGTGAACTTGGGAATCCAATTCTACACTTACATTTATTTCTGTGACCGCTAGTATTGTAAGGCTCAAGTGCTTGTTGCTTCTTCCTTGAGGTGTGGCATCGACCCTGCTAACAATACTATGAACATGGATCATAATCCTTTGCCATTTCTTCTTCTCTTTTGACTTCTTCCTTGTCAAGTGATGCTAAATTTGACCGATGCTTATTTATCATTTGGTTGGAAACAGGAAAGGATCAAGGTTTCTCCAGAGCTGCAACCCACGAGGTGTAACTGATAAGACGCACAGTAGTATAGACACAGAATCTGGAAGTCCCCCCATAAGGTAAGACGCACTTTTGTGAAGCTCAAATTAAATATTATCATGTTACAGCATTGCAGTTCTCTTGATTTGCATATTTAGGGGTCATCAAACTCTGAAGAAACTCTATTGAGCGTCCTGTGATGAATGAATTCAACAATTCTGAAGAAACACATACCGATTGGCCGAAGTAACTTACAATTCTTGGATGAGACGACCCCACCGTAAAGTCGCCTCTACCTCTGAACTATTTTTTAGCATCCCTTTTCTGGGAAGGTTTCTATCTTTTCATCCAATGAACCAGGCTGCCGCCTTTGCCATCATTTTTCATCACAGGAGAGTGACAGTGAAACTCTTGATTTGTCATCATTTGTTCCTAGCCATTTTGCTGCCTTGTAGCTATTATAATGAAAGATGTTGATTTTATGCCATTTAATTTTCTCTATTCTTCTTATCATTAAAGTGCAAAATCTAGGGGATTGAGAACATCATCATGTGCACATCGGATGATGTGCTAAGGAAGAAAGCTTTTGATGTACTGGAAAGGATTAGTGTTTTTTTACTTAAGATGTCTGTTCTTGCATCACTAAACAGCAATGAACCGCTCAAGAGGAAATTGAAGTAGCGGAAGAGTTTTTGAAGCATAGGTAAGGGGTTTTGGCTCCAAAATTGCCGAACTCATTATATGGCCGATATATGCTAATTTGCCTACAGATCTTCAGGCAAAAATATTTTAACCCACGCCAGAAGGTGCTGGTAAGGTGGTCCTTGCGAAAAATGGTTTTAAGGTTGTATTTATAATTGATTCGCGCAGAGCATAACTAGATACAGAATGTGGACGGGGCTCCCAACGTTTCACTTGGACAAAATGTCCGGACGAGGATAAAGCAATTCGCTTTGATGAATAAGTTCAAGAAGAAAATTCTCAGAGTGAGTTCTTGAACATTGCCTTGTTGGATTTCATTGCTGTTCTTAGTGCAAAGTTAAACTTCAATCACGTTTGCCGCATTGTTAATGTAGGTAGTAGCAGACAATTTGCCTGATGAGCAAGTGGATCATATCAAAGAGATGTTCGACGTGATGGACACCAATAACAATGGAGATCTGACATTTGAAGAGTTGAAACATGACCTGCACAAAAATGGACAGCAAGTTGCTGATCCTGATGTGCAGATGTTGATGGACGCAGCAAGATCACCTATTCAACAGCTTAGCACATTTTGAATTCTTTGACAAGAATTGAAGCGGATATATTGAATTCGATGAGTTGAAAGAAGCTTTGATAGATGACAATCTTCGTCCAAACAACGAAAATATTTATTGAAGACATCATTTCCGATGCTGATCTAGATAAGGTAATACATAACAAGAGCAACTTGCAATTTGGAATCTATGTATATCTTGTTCATATACGAAATAGAGTGTTCATTATGTGATGGATGTATTCCAGGATGGTCGAATCAGCTATGATGAATTCAAGGCCATGATGAAAACGGGCATGGAGTGGAAAATGGCTTCACACCAGTAGTCAAGAGCGATGCTGAACGCGCTTAGTCAAAAGATGTTGAAAGACAAACCTTCTTCTCTCATAGGCTAAAAGATGTTTCACCCATGGCTTCTCTCATAGGGTATTGGGAAGGAGGCATTATACAATATAATTGCATTGGTTTGCTAGTGTAGGGACATAAGTGCTGTGAATTAAATAGTCAGATTCCTACACCGCTTGGCATTTAATTTTTATGTTTTATTTTCCCTAATTAAAGGGAATATCAATTGAAACTACTAATCAGAGTTGGTTTGCAATGCCCATCCTAATCAACTTAAGGAATTTGGAGCCCCATGTTGCGGCAACCTGATCATCTCCATTAGCAGATGGTTATCAGTGTTAAATGCAAAGAAATGTCATCGTAAAGTCGCATATTAACTTGCAAATCTCATATCATAGGATACTAGATCTTCTAGCTCATATCGAGTGAAATCACCGCAAGTTTGAATACAAAACACATGATATATTGTAAAACTCATCTACATCCGTCAATTTCATGAAGTGAATTCACCCCTTAAGCCCCTTCATAGATCGTAGCACCTGTCATTCAGATAAAATACATTGGATGATATCATCTAGGCATGTATATCAATTATACTGACGAAATGAACCATTACATACGTACTTATATAAACCAAAATTTCAAATCGTACCTTAAATATTGCAAATAAACTAAACAACTTGAGCTCATCCATCGATACCAGGAATCTATCAAAATTAAGATACATAGCTCTATATGCTTCGCAACATTCAAATAAAGCTCATAAGAGACCCATCCAAGCTTCAAAGCAACTATTGCTGTTGTCCACAAACAAACGTGTCATGTTCCCATTAAAAGTACATTGCTTTTTCATGTAATGAATGACTAAACCCATGCGTTCGTTGATTGTGCACGTTCATGTGAGAACTACAATTCTACTTCAGAAAAATTTTCTGTTTGAAGCCATCATACACAAGCAGAATCATCCTTTTGGTTTTGCGAACCGTCTTGAGTAAAAACAGTCTGGAGTGAGAGCGCCCCCACGCATCCAACAGAATACAAACTCTTAAGTAATTCCTTTTAAAAAATTGGTTAGATGAACTCCAACAGACAAAGTAATATGCGAAATATAAGACAAATGGAGTACATTTGCCTCTTCCAGCAGCAAATACATGAAATATTAAATGATTGGTGACAGTCACTATTTCTTTCTCTTTGCCGAAGTAGTACGGTACTGAGGATGAAACCCTACAGCCTATATACATGGGCCGGCATTATAGGCTGCCACCATCAACACACAACAACAATAAACACAAGCCAAAAGCTGCTGCTGCTCGTGCTTTAATCAGTCATCGGTTCGGCTGGAACCAACTCGAGTGCTGGTAGTTCCTTTTCCCCTTCCACCACCTCTGCTTGCCTTGCTGCTCCCTCCATTCTTAGAGCTCGATGCCCTACTACAACCACCATGGGAATCCACATCTGATAGCCCATTCTCCAATGCTCTCACGAGGTTGTCAAAGTAGTTTCTAGTCACACTGCAGCAACAAAAACAGATGTAAGAATGTCAAACGCATGTCTCTGTGCACACATGGGCGCTCCTTCTGGAAGTCACACCAGAGGCTGTTAAGAAAAGTATCTACATAAACTACATTGCAGCTGAAGTAAAGAGGGCCACCGATTTTTCAATAAAAGGAGAGCATGTTTGTGATGGGAAAACAGCTCCGAGAATTCTTGATTCCCAATAGTACTCTATGAACTTAAATAAATAAACAAATAATAGTCCAACATGCCTTATAACAACCAACCAATGCCATATACCTTTCTATTGTCTTCAATGTACGAGCGAAGAAGATATTGAGAATACTTTTTCTTATCTTCTTTAGGTGCTAATAGATTTATCATGTCTTGACCGACTGCAGAACCACAAGATGGATCAGGACATCTCAATGTTAAACATCCACCACCATCGTTTTTTGATGTGCTTATGTAACCTATCACAATGCTTGCATTCATTAAATGACAGCAAAGACGCAGGAGTAAAAGCATGTAAATTTCTAAGGTGCACAGTTAATCCAAAGAAATACTTCCAAGAGAGTGATATCTATCAGCTGAAGACAAACACACAGAGATGATGATATCACATGACGTGGTCATGTGGTACTTAACTGAGACTCGCTTCCCACAACCCATCACGAATCCTCTTGTTCCATCTGGCATGCGAGGTCCCAGAGGCTGCTTCGCCACTTGCATTCTCATTACTGGTGAGACTGTTCAAAGAAGAGCCCCCAAATGATTTCCCCGATTATTCTGATGGTATTGGCCTCCTCTACGTCCTCTTCCCCGGACTCAGCCTCGGCTCTGCCCTTCCCCTGCATTGTCATGGAATCCAAGTTTTCAAACTGATGCTCAACCAATAGCGCTGCCATACAGAAGTCTAACCAGAGGTCCAAATTTGCGATTTAATTTGGCATCATTTTAGTTTTAAGATTGAGACAACACTCACCATATTCCCCTGGAAGTGAGCATCAGATTGCTCAAAAGACTCCTCAAGTTGTTGCTCTGGTCGTTGCTCAGATATAGAAGCATCTTCTTCTTCCCAGGGTTCTTCTCCATCATGTCCCTTCTTCCCCGTGCTTGAGAGGGTTTTGCCTAGAAGCGGGAAAAACCAACAAAGATGAATTATCACAGTTTAGCAGAGTGCATTAAACCCAAACAAATCTTCAATCAATATTTTTATTAAAATCTCAAATGCATGCACATAACACAGTATGAAGTGAAGATCCCCAGTCTTTGTTACCTAGCTTTCAGCAAGACCGCAGTAGAAATTACCATGCATAGAATGAGAAGTGAAGTCAAGCGTACATTAGAGGTTTCAACTAGAAAGATTTTTAACCATAAGAAATCTGCCATCCCAACTGCACTGAGGTAACACTGATTCTACAGAAAAATGTTAATCTTTTTACAGTCACATTCATTCAAAATGTTTTTTTGCACCACATACTGTGAACATGCAAGTAGCATTAATTCAGTCGCATCAAAAGCAGGATGAGCAGACCCTATATTCCTAAGTAGAAAATGTCAGTTCTTATCAGTGACTTTCTATGCATGATTTCATTTGCATGATTTCATTTCTTTTCACATCACAGACATTGTCAACCTGTAAGTGCCATTTATTCAGCCAAAAAAGGGACAGGCAGCTTTTGAATGTGGTCATTTTTTCGATTTTCAAAATGATGGCTACCTATTTTTTTACCATGGATTTACATAAATTTGGAAACTAATGCTTTCGTGCAACTAAAGAAGAAAAAGAGGAACACATACCCTGTGTCTATGCATTAAACGAACCCTTAGGCCACTTCTATAGTTCCCCTCATCATTTAGCTCTTCAACATGCAATAATAGGACATGTACATTTTAATTATGATGAGAACATTATACATCATGATTCATCTTATTGATAGAGGGAGTACTCATTGTTTTCTCAGCTACATTGATGGATTCATATTGCACAAAAGCATGCAACTGCATAAAATATACAATGTCAGATATTAAGGACCAATCTGGATTGGCATTTACTTATTGCTTAATCTAAAATTCACGCACTTTGATTGTTTCAATCTGAAACTCCTTTAATTTTCCCAGCCCTTTAATGATGGCACATAGACTCACATGAGATTTTTCATTATAGTTTAAAATTTGACAAATATTTTAAATTTTGGCGGAAAATTAAAAAAAAAAAACCTTTTGCTTTTACTTAAGTCCAAACAAACATGCCCTAAACATTCATGAGCACACTTGACTATAAAAGAATATTGATTGTGCTTAATCAAAATTCAACAAGATAGGCTACAGATGATTATCTTTGTTGATATCCAATAGAAATGAACACAGAGACAAGGGCCACCAGACACTTCATCAATCCATGATTCTAAACTATAGAACAGAAACACAATAGAAAATAATGCATGATAGTATAGAGTCTCATGCAACCAAAATAGAGGACCTACCACTACAGTGATTAATAGTAAAAAAGATAAAAGAAAAATCAAAACAGTGATAAGAGGTTTGAATAGTTCATCTCCTCAGAAAGCTGCAAATACCTTGTTAGTATAATGCACGCCATCAGCCTTTCCCGATCTGGGTGCTGCAGAAGCTCTCCCATCGGAAGCTTGAGGCTGATGGCCAGCATTATACTAACAGCATGATCTTGAAGAACTAAGTATGACAATACCTTGAAAATGCGCTACCAAAACTTAAAGACACACAAGTTCACCATTAACATCGCCTCCTTTTGATTAATTGGGGGTTGTTAGTATCTCCACTAAAGTAGTAATTTATGCACTGTCTGAACTGGAAAGAAAGGGGGAATAGCCAATAAGAGTAAAGGTTTTCTTCCTGTTGATGGATCTAGAATTGCACAATTTGCATTTTCTTGATGGGGAGTACCAAATTTTCCTCCCCAAAAGGATGCACAATGGGTAGAGGTTGCGTGTCCAGCAATACACCAAAAAGAATACCCTCATGTAGCAATCCAACTTCGCCAAACTTGATTATGAACAGAGACGCATCAAAAGACAGGGATAAACGTGATATTAGTCATCTTCACAAATTGGTCAGTCTCTATGTGTCAAATTCAGCTAAAGACAAGGTAATGCCATCAGAGAGAGAGAGAGAGAGAGAGAGAGAGAGAGAGAGAGAGAGAGAGAGAGAGAGAGAAACCTATGGGACTTGAGTCATCCTTAAAATTAGAAAGCTGAAGAATTCGTCCCCTCTGTGAAAAAGCCAAAAGCTCTTCCCGAAATGTAGGATCTCCCTCTCTCAAGAGTCTGTGAATAACTATCAGTGTTTTCAGTGCCACCTATTAGAGCATGAAGAACTCAAGAACATTAGCAGGTTAATGAAATGTAACATCAAAAAACTGTATACAAAACGAAAATTCACATCAAACTAACTTCAAGACTTCATAAAGACATTGTGTCATTCATAATATACAAGTGAACATTGACTGTAATAGAATTCAAACTTCCAAAAGTACATGCTGACTGTTAAAAAATCAGCACTTGTGAAAGACGCAAATCAGTAGAGATAAGTAGGAAGGTTTTCCTTTACTGAGACTACCAGTAAATTAGAGATTAGCTCATCACAAAAAACATAAGTTCCTCATTGTAATACCCACTAATATAACCAGAAAAACTGCTTTGATCTCACTTTTAGTTAGTTCAATTTCTGCTTCTGCCCCTACATGAAAACCTACCTTAAGGTGAAACAATGCAAAAAAATACTATACCACCCACCTTCACACCACAACTAATCTCCGGTTACACACCTCTCCTTCAAAACTTCACACCTGTAATCCACTTTCTTCACGCATGCTCACAAAGGGTTATTTCCTTTATGTTCAACAACTAACCCACACCATTTGCATCTCTTTCTATCAGCATCAGTGCCTCTTCTCAACATATCAGGCCCTCGCACGGTGCACAGAGAGACTACGCATAATAACACAAAAATAACATAGAAGTGACGACTATTTGAGGCAGCTCTTGTGGAAGATAAGAGTCACTGAGAGAACACAGGGTCATATCAACCGAAATTTCTGTAGAATGCTTTATTCTTGCCGAATGAAGTACGGTATATATTCTTAACTTTTCTGAGGTCTCAATTACAAGAGTTAAAAAAGTTAACCAGCCAAGCTCAGGTTACGTCTAGATGCACACAGATGTTGCAAATAGATCTCATGCAAAACCAAGCCCGAGCTAGACCAGTTCGACATCTTTCTCCCCACTCCTCCATCATGAAAGCTCAGAATGCAGTAACGACAATGTACAATCCTTCAGTTGTGAAGGCAACACAAAGATCTCATGATGGATTATTCGCTCAAGGTGAATGTGAGTGTCGAACAACATAAATTCCTGCTATTTAATAAAAAAAAAAAAATCCAAGCCTTATATTGATCGCTGCATTAAGATCACAAAGCCTACGAAGAAGAAACGGCTACCATTTCAAGCTAGAACAAAACCTTCAAAGTGCAATACGATCCACCTCAAAACCTACGCTCTCAAACTCTGTTCTCTCAATTAAAATCAATCTGAAGCCACGATCCAATACATTCGAGGTTTACATGTAAGTAAGTGCAGCAGTGGCATCATTAGCATCAGTGTCAGCGTAAGTTCATTACAGTAGAATATACTACGCGCTGCGCTACACAATGAGTAGTTATATACAAAACCAATCAGGCTAAGTCACCGTAAGGAACAGTCGTTTTTCCAATACAAACAACGCATAGATCCACGCCGAACCACATCGAACTAGACAGCATCCGATCCGAGCAAATACAAATTAAGGAACCGATCCGTACCGTCCAATTGTGCATCTTGGTGAGCCTCCTGGAGAGGGCCTGGATACAGTAGGCGACGTCAGCCCGCGGGCGAACCGCCGAGGTCGCGAAGGCAATCTCTGCAATAAGACAAGAACCGCCAATCCACGATCATTTCACATCCCATCCACGCCACAAGCGCATCAAAAACAGCAGCGGCAGCAGCAGCAGGAGGAGAAAAACTCTAATATCGATCTGATCGGAGGAGGAATACTCACTGCGGAGGTGCCTCTCCTTGGGCGGGCACTCGACGTGGTTCGTCGCTTTGACTATGGCCACATCCAATTCCTATCAAACACCAAAAAAAAAAAAAAAAAAAAGGCGTAAAATCTCCCGAAGTAGAAAATGAGAAGCGAAAAAACAAAGCGCAGAAGGAGGAAGAGAGAGAGAGAGAGAGAGGGGGGGAGGGAGAACGGAATGGCTGGTGGCCTGCATTATACTAACAGCATGATCTTGACAAACTAAGCATGACAATACCTTGAAAATGCGCTACCAAAACTTAAAGGCACACAAGTTCGCCATTAACATCGCCTCCTTTTGATTAATTGGGGGTTGTTAGTATCTCCACTAAAGTAGCAACTTATGCACTGTCTGAACTGGAAAGAAAGGGGAATAGCCAATAAGAGTAAAGTTTTTTTCCTGTTGATGGATCTAGAATTGCACAATTTGCATTTTCTTGATGGGAAGTACCAAATTTTCCTCCCCAAAAGGATGCACAATGGGTAGAGGTTGCGTGTCCAGCAATACACCAAAAAGAATACCCTCATGTAGCAATCCAACTTCGCCAAACTTGATTATGAACAGAGATGCATCAAAAGACAGGGAGAAACGCGAAACTTCTCCAACAGACACGCGATTTTGGGAGAAAATAAAAGCATGGAGTGACCAAGTTAGGGTCAGAAGTCTCTAACAATCTCAAAAGATACCGCGCAACAAGCCGAATGCGCAGATGTAACTTTAAAATTCAACATTAACATGGCACCGATTTCTACTAAGTAGAATCCCGAAAAAAAAAAATTAAAAACGAACCTTCGGACGTACGGGAGTCGCCAATGGGCCGCCTATCGGTGGGGCTTGGGAAGGCGACGGCGGAAGGCGACGGCGTCGGCGGCGTCCGCGTTCAGGAGCAGGAGGCGCTTCGTGGAGGAAAGAGAGAAAGAGCGAGCAGCGCGACCTTCGCTCGCGGAGAGGGAGGCCAAAATGCGAGAGCACGTCGGCGTCGGGGTTGGCCAGTAAGGGCGCTCCGCAGAGAAAAGAGGGAGAAAGCGGAGCGCAGGTCGCGAGAGGGAGGCGAAGGGGCGTCGGCGTCGGCGTCGGCGTCGGCCGCGTAGGCGGAGGCAGAGGCGGAGAAGTCGGCCTCGGAGTTGGGGGCGACAGAGGCAACCGGCGGAGGGGCGTCGGCGTCGCGATTTGCTGGCAGAGAGGCGCGCCTTCGAGGACGAAAGAGAGATAAAGCCGACCAGAGGTCACGAGAGGGAGGCGTAGGCTGCGTCGGTGTCGGCGTCGGCGTCGGCGTCGGTGTCGGGGGCGACGGAGGTGGAGGGCCGTCGAAGGGGGGAGAGAGAGAGAGCAGAGCGAACTTTATGTTTTCCTCTGAACCGTCGCAATTTTGTTCTCCCTCCCCGCAACGGAACGGAGAACGGGGAGAGAGAAAGAGAGGAGAGAGAGGAGAGCAGAGGAGAGCAGAGCGTCAGAAGGTGCAGAGAGGTGGGCCAGGGAGAGAGGAGAGAGAGAAGCTCCCGCGCGCTGGTTCGAAACGGAGAAGTGGACGACGTGGACTGACAGACGGACACGTGTCGCACAATGAATGGTTCAGAGCACGAATGACGTGGCACTGTTAGGGTACCCAATATTTTCTCGGCCCCTGCCCTCTCCCCCCGCTCCCCCGGGGGCTTCCTTTTAATAATCATTTTTTTTCGCCGTTAAACTTTATGATAAAGTCTGCCACCTACCCAAAAAAAAAAAAAAAAAAAACAAAAGAAGAAGATGATTTTTTTAGGCCCTATATATATATTCTATAATAATTATAATAAATTTGCATGGAGCACCCCTATTTTTTTTTTTTGAAAGTTAGTAAGTTGTTATTTCTCTTTAAATCATTCCATATTTGAATTTTTTTTTCTTTTTGGTGTAAAGATCCAAATTGCATACAAAATTGGTCTCGTAGATTAATAAGTGCAGGATGTTTTTCTAATTAATACAATCCGACTCAGTTCTAGAGAGAAAAAAGAGCAATGCTAGACATAAGAAAATTGGACACATATATATATCAAGATGTTAGAGTATGAAGAGGAAAATAGTGCAGTAACCTTCTTAGGTAAATGTATTTGCATTTTTCATTTTCTTTGCAAAGGCTAGTGAGTTTGGCCATTAAGTGAACCATATTTTTACTTTAATAATAGTTTTCCACCTCATTTGGTACACCGATTATTTTAAAATCTTTATTTAATTATTACTATTTGGGGCCAGAAAAAAGATAAGTGGGCTCCCAAATTTCTTAAGTACACATTGGTATGAGTTCCTTTATGGCCAAAGCGTTGAAAGGCAAAAACGCGTTTCCAGAAATGATATACATAAGAAAACTGGACATTTATATGCATTAAGATGATGGAGTAATTTAGGTGTCAACAGAAATTTTTTCTTGAGTTTTTTTTTTTTTTTGATTGTCGGTTGCTTTGGATTGTCTCTTTGTTTTCGTTTCCTTTTGTTTTTTTCTTCCTCATTTTTCAACCACATCCTCACCATAATGCGACTTTTCTCTTTTGTCCCTTAGCTCTCCCCTTTTCTTTCGCACAACTCTCTTCTTTTCTTGCCTTCTCTTCTGTTCTCTGCCCAAACCCATAAATTGAAGCGCTAGCGCTAGCGAGTAGCAATGGCGATTAAAGTTGGAGATGCCAACGGGGGCAAGGGCTCATGAGCTTGGGATTGCAGCCCGTGGAAAGGGTCGTGCTACGCCACAAATCTCCATTTTCGAACACTAGACAAGGTTGTTCTAGCTTCATTCCTCACGAGCTTGGGGTTTTTGTTTTTAAAGTTAATATCCGGATCTGTTTTGTATTTTGCTTTGCCGGCAACGATTCGGCCAAAATCCAACGATACTTTGATTCCCCACATCTCCTTGTAATTCTAGAATTAATTATTTTCTAGATAAGGTAGTCCGCAATTTCCAAGTTGTCTTTGAGTTGATCCAGTACTTCTTGTGTCGCAAAAAGCATATCATTCTTGGGTAGTTGGGTGTTCATGGCAACATTTCTATTTCAGGAAACTATTTTTTTTTTATAAATAGTTTTTTTCTATCTATACAATGGGAACAATTTTTGACTAAAATAATTTTTTTTGTAATTATACAATATTTCTATTCTTGGAATAAAAAAAGAAAAGAAATGCGTTTGGTAAAAATTTATAAATTTTTGTATTTATTTGTTTTTTCTTCTTACTCACAGAGCGTCGATCGCCGCTCGTCGTCACACGACCGCCGCACGACCGCTGCACGATGCCGCATGACCTCCGCACGACCATCGCACGACCGCCGCATGACCGCCGGCCAAAGAAAAAAGAAGAAGAAAAGAAGAAGAAAAGAGAAGAGAGAGAAGAAGTGTTTCTTCAAAAGTGTTTCCGGAACAAGAAACATTTTTTTTTTATTTCTCATTTCTGTTCTTTTTGTGTTCCGAGAAAAAAAAATCAGATTTTGAACAAAAATGCAAATAAATGCGTTTCTGTTCTTTTTTTGTTCTCGAGAATAGAAAAACAAAATTTCTGTTCTTAAACAGAAAAAAGAAACGAAAACATGCAGCCCCAAACCGAGTGATAGACAAATAAAAAGAAGACGAGGGAAGTTGGTAGAAAATTGACTTGTGAAGTGGGCGATACCTCATGTAGTCCTACTGTTATTTTAGCATTCTCTTGTCCATAAGGGGACCTTCCCCGTATGACTGCTACCCAATTACATTATTTTTTCTCAATAAGGCCTATATTTGAGATTTCTGTAAGTCCCACAGCGTAGTAATAGACCAAAGTGTACCGACATTTCATGATAGTATCACGTGTATTTGCCAACGAAAATGACCTTTTTCTTTTAAGTCGAGATTTTCTTTTTTTCCCTAAGAATTGCACAAGATATAAATTATGCTTCACCATATTTCCCAAATCATTCTTCGACGCATGCAAACTGCTACACGCATGGGTCATTTGCATAAATTAAAGATCTAGGCTTGATCAGTTTATGAGAGGTTGCAAGGTTCTATGGTCCTCTAAATAGCTGAGCCTTTGTACTTGTGTTTTTGGGTCATTAGAAAAAAAAAATCTTTCTTTAGCAACTTCTCAAATTGGTAAATTTTTGAAGGGATGATATTAAGGAGCAAACCATTAAAATGCAGGGGCCATAGTACATATGCCTAATGTGGTGCTACGGGTCAACTTGCTCTATCTATCTGGAGAATAAATTCGGTGTCTGACGATAAATTTTTCCCTCGAGTTGCGCATGCATGTCCATGAAAAAAATGGGAGAAAAGAGAGATAAATTGTGCGTGCTATTGACATCATAATCTCTTTACTAATCAAAATTATTTAGCGTATATACCTGAAATAATATTAATGCCTTGCATAAGGTAAATTACATGCTCTTTCGTGATTATATTTTTTCCTCTCTGATTATGTTTTTCTCTGTGGCTTTATTCCTTAATTGGTATGATATGGAATTCTGGACGGAAGGATAAAAGGAAAAAATGAGTAAGTTTTTTATTTGAGAATGATGGAGTAAATTTTCAACTAATGCTAGAAATAAAAACGGATTGATGTGGTAAATGACTTTACAAAACGATATGGTAAATCTTAAGTATTTCTTCGAGTCAATATACATATGCATATATACATATATATATATATATGTATATATACATACACATATATGTGTATGTATATATATACACACATATATAGTTATATTAGCTAAATGTTTTAGAGTGGCTTGCAACTTTCTTGATTACAGAAAGTACTATCAAGTTAATTACATGGTATTGGTTATAACTTATAAGAGCACTTGTATATCGACAAAGGCTCCGTTTGGGAACAGCTTTCCCAAGGATCCTTGAGGGTCTAAAGGCCTTTGGGCCAAATATTGAGTGTTTGGCAAATTTTTTTCACTTGCCTTTGCCAAAGGCGAAGCCTTGCCAAGGCTGAAAGCCCAAGGCAGGTTGGGGGCTGCCTTGGGCATTCTCGGCATGCTGGCTTTGAGAATAATAGGTTTTTTCTTCCGAAATTATCCTTGTTAATTTTTCGTTTTTCCGGCTTTACCCCGACTACTGTTCATCGTCTTCATCCTTCCCTTCTCTCTACCGAGAGAACACGGCCAGCATCAGCGAGCAGGCGCCGGCGAAAGGCAGGTGGTCCGGCGAAGGGCAGGCGGTGCGGCGAACGGCGGGTGGTCCGGCTAGGGTCCCATGATCGTCCGACGAGGGTCACCACGCGGAGGACGCCGGCAACCCAGATCGTGCGCAGATCTGGTCGCGCAGATCTGGGTCGCGGAGACCAAATCGCGAGCGTCGGCGACCTCCGCGGCGCGGTGGGTTGCATGACGGCTCGGCGAGGGTCGCGGTGACCGAGATCTCGCGAGCTGGGTCGCCGCTCGATCTAATCGCGGCGACCCAGCTCGCGAGATCTCGGTCGCCGCGACCCTCGCCGAGCTGTGTCCTCCACACAATGATGCTAGTCGGACGCCGCCCTTCGCCGCACCGCCTCCCCCTCGCCGGACAGCCTACCCTTCACCGCGCCGCCTCCCCCTCGCCGGACCGCTTACCCTTCGCCAGCGGTAACCGGCGAAGCCCTTGGCCGGCCAACTCTCATTTTTTCCATTTTTTTTAATAACAAAAGCATTTTGCAAATTTAACTTATCCAAACACTATTTTGTTCAAACATACTTCACAATGGACTTTCACAAGCACCATTTACCAAACACAATTTGCATTTTCAAAAACTCCTTTGACTCAAGTATCCTTACATTTTCTCAAAGACTTTCCCCAAAAGTCTTCCCAAACGCACCCAATATAAGATGCTTGTTCCGCTTGGATGATTAGAGCGACGGTGGATGTTGACCTAAACAATTTGATAGTGTTGTTTAATCATGATATTTTGTATAGAGTGCATTCGAATCATAAATATTTTGTACAAACAACGTCTATTCATCAAAATTGAATGGTATTTGTATGGCTCCAAAAAAGCACCACAGTAGCAAAACACATGCAAGAAAACCCAGGAAAAAGAATGAAATGATAATGCATAAGAATTCCTAAATTTATTATGAAAACTCAACCACATCCTAAAACTTATCTGATTAATACAAGGAAAATACTCCGTCTATTTGGTGGAAGGAATAGTGGCTGGTATAGGTTTGGCAAACTCGCGATATCTTAAGGTTGGGGAAGTGAAGGGAGAAGACGGGACGGAGTTATAGATATTGGAGACTCTTGGTTCTTCTTCCTTACAAATACATCATATTACTTCAACCACAGCGGCTCCTCATCGCTATCACCAACTTGCCGGGTTTCCAGAAAAATCAGCAGGACTTCCCAGATCAACTCGGTTGTTGAAACCAAACAAGCTGCCACATCCATTTATCATTCGATTAGGTCAATCTCTATGCTATTTGTGTTATCTCAACCCCAACTTTCAATAAAGCAAATGTGCATGAACCAAATCGGCAGAATCTTATTATTTAATGGAACCGCGTCAAATTTGTAGCGTTGTCACATGGTAAACCTTCTTCCCACCTTTCGGAAGGAATCTGCCCACCTATATGGTCGTTCAGAACAAAAATAGAGCTATACCTCAGACGAGATATGTTTTTGTGAGTAATATCGTCGACTCCTTTTGATTACGATGATATGGGAAACAATTTCCCCATACTCTTTGATGCCCCTATGGATCCGTGCTCAAACGAGAAAGGGCAGCTCGAGATTCTTCATCCATTGCATCTCCTTACTTGGATATCCCAACAATTTTCCTCTTTTTTCCAGAAAGTTTTGTTTAAGTCTCCTCTTTGTAGATGCAGTGCATCTCTCTTGCGTTTTTTCCTTGGTTGAATAAGAGGATTAAATCAATCTGGCCAGTTAACATAAGATAAAGCTCTTCTTTTTTCTCTTCCATGAATATTCATACACATGCATATGTGTACACTAATGATAAATAAAAAAAGTCATAGATCTTCTTTGAAGAAAAGAGACCTGCTAAGGCGGCTTCATTATCTAGAATTACATACTTTCCCAAGATGGCACTTCTCAATTTCCGAGATGCTTTTCAGTTGACTGGGTCATCATTTTCTTTTTCGCCACTGCTCTTTTGCGATTTTAATATATAAATTAGATCATGGACATTTTAATACTAAATAGATAATAAGAAATTAAGATTTTCTCATTTTCATTTTGAATTATTCAAATGACTTCATAAATTTTATTTTTTCTTTACTAATCCAAGTCCATTCCTTTTTATATCATCACTAAAATTTTATTACATAAATTAACTTACCATTGAATCATGCAAATCATTTGCATGATTCGACTAAATAGAATCGAATTAAATCAAAATGCTAAATGGAATATAAGATAACCGGATTAGGATCTTACTCTACGCTCTAGAAAACAGAAATTATATTCGTTACAAAATTAAATTTTAACTGCTGACTAAAAATATGTGATGTGTTTCCAACTAATACCTCGTCCCATTTTCTTCTCTCACATGCTACCTCCGTACGCTTCGCCGAGAGTCTTGACTAAATCCTCCGTTTAGCCAGCGCTGAAGCAATCCCGTTGAGTTTTGACACGCTCCGGCCATTGAACCAGTCGACTCTCCATCCACCCACGAGCCATCGGTGTTGGTTTTGAGGGATCCACTCGCCAGCGACTTCCAACGTTCGGGTAAGTTAAATCTGGACTTGCTCTGTTTACCTAAGCGCATATTCCATATGACATAGTACATGTGCTGGGCAGGGGCTTGTCTCTACAGTTGCCGTCGGGTCAAGTTTCCGGCCTTGGAAGATTCGAGCGTTCCTAGCTTTCCGTACCATCCGGATCACATCGGCAACTAAGTTCTCCCAATGGTGAGTTTTGATTAGAGACCAGAGATAGGTCGACTCGATAGAGGCATGTGATCGAGTGTGGATGATTCTACCAAATCGCACTATTCTTGTTAGTCGGCACTGGATCGGCTTTTTTGTCGAGTGGGTACCTTGTGTTCGTATTTGAAACCTTGAGATTACCTCGACAACCGATAGTCGCCAATGTGTCAAAAATATACATTATGGCTTGAATTGATCAACCATAGGTCAAATGCACGAAAATTTCTAAAAGATACCCGGTAGATTAGGACGTGCTAATATCGTGCAAGAGTGAAATTAACCGTGAATTGAGATCGAATTCAGAAAACTCACTAGTAAGTTAAATCTGGACTTGCTCTGTTTACCTAAGCGCATATTCCATATGACGTAGTACATGTGTTGGGCAAGGGCTTGTCTCTACAGTTGTCGTCGGGTCAAGTTTCCGGCCTTGGAAGATTCGAGCATTCCTAGCTTTCCGTATCATCCAAATCACATCGGCAACTAAGTTCTCCCGGTGGTGAGTTTTGATTAGAGACCAGAGATAGGTCGACTCGATAGAGGCATGTGATTGAGTGTGGGTGATTCCACCAGATCGCACTATTCTTGTCGGTCGGTACTAGACCGGCTTTTTTGTCGAGTGAGTACCCTGTGTCTGTATTTGAAACCTTGAGATTACCTCGACAACCGAGAGTTGCCAATGTGTCAAAGATGTACATTATGGCTTGAATTGATCAACCACAGGTCAAATGCACGAAAATTTCTAAAAGCTACCCGGTAGATCAGGACGTGCCAATATCGTGCAATAGTGAAATTAACCGTGAATTGAGATCGAATTCAGAAAACTCACTAGTAAGTTAAATCTAGACTTGCTCTGTTTACCTAAGCGCGGATTCCATATGACGTAGTACATGTGCTGGGCAGGGGCTTGTCTCTATAGTTGCCGTCGGATCAAGTTTCCGGCCTTGAAAGATTCGAGCGTTCCTAGCTTTCCGTATCATCCGGATCACATCGGCAACTAAGTTCTTTCGATGGTGAGTTTTGATTAGAGACCGGAGATAGGTCGACTCGATAAAGGCTTGTGATCGAGTGTGGGTGATTCCACCAGATCGCACTATTCTTGTCGATTGGCACTAGACCGACTTTTCTGTCGATTGGGTACCCTATGTCCGTATTTGAAACTTTGAGATTACCTCGACAACCGAGTCGCCAATGTGTCAAAGATGTACATTATGGCTTGAATTGATCAACCACAGGTCAAATGCACGAAAATTTCTAAAAGATACCCGGTAGATTAGGACATGCTAATATCGTGCAAGAGTGAAATTAATCGTGAATTGAGATCGAATTCAAAAAACTCACTGGTAAGTTAAATCTAGACTTGCTTTGTTTACCTAAGCGCAAATTCCATATGACGTAGTACATGTGCTAGGCAGGGGCTTGTCTCTACCGTTGCCATCGGGTCAAGTTTCCAGCCTTGGAAGATTCGAGCGTTCCTAGCTTTCCATATCATCCAGATCACATCGACAACTAAGTTCTCCCGATGGTGAGTTTTGATTTGAGCTCGGTACTTCCATTAGCCATTTGTCCATCCTAGTGATTCCCAAGGGGCTGCTTTGTAGGTTTAAGCTTTGGGTTGGACCAAACTGGTTCTATCCATCCATGGAGAAGAAATATATGCTTGACTGATTCAGGGGCCTGTGAGCATAGGTTACACGTTAAATCAAGTACGAACTTCCTCTTGAATAGATTTTTGCTGGTGGGAACCACGTTTTAGCAAGCACTCCAAAGGAAAATGCAGGCTTCGGGTGGGGAGCATAGATTCCATAGGTTGGTCCAAAAGGATCTGGGTCCCTAGAATGATGTTGATTGTTGAGGGTTGGTTTGTGTTGGGATGCTAGATTGTATTCCTCAAGCTATTATACCTGCTTTTTAACAGTATAGGACCCCGATTTATTCTTGTCCCATATCAGTTTATCGGCTTTCAGAGTCAAACTGAGGGGTTGAGATGATCTCTTGCACAATGTGCTCTTCAAACAAGTTTTCCAGCCGTTGTTCTTTCCACCTTCCTGATTCTCTGTTAGTAAGTTCTGCCACCCATTGAGGGTCGTTTCTATTAGCCGGTCCTCCTATCACACCCGTTAATTCGGATTGTTGCCCCATCACCCACTGCCCATTTCACTTTTGGTTTAATCGCATCTCTTCCCATGATAAGGCTCTGCCAGCTCCATGAGGGGCGAGATCCTTTTCTTGCACTCCAGATATCCCCCCTGGGGAAATAGATGCTCTTCAGGACTCTGCTCCATAAGGCTGAATGTGATTGTGCTAGCCTCCAGGCTTGTTTCCCAGCATAGCTTTATTGAAGATAACAAGACTTTTAAAGCCTGGCCCTCCGCAATCTTTCCTATATTTTAGCACTTCTCATCTCTTCCGATGGATACCTGCTTGAGCCTCATTTTGCTTCCACCAAAACGGTGCTATTCTATGCTCTAATGCCTTACAAACCCAAATAAGAATTTTGAAAATTAACATATAGGGAGAGCTTGCACCCCCGTTTTAATGAGAATTAATTTCCTACATTCACAGATGCAGGAATGTCATGTTGAAAGTGGCCTCAAGTTAACCACTAGGGGTTTGCCCCAGTGGCCACCCTTCCACCTTAGAAGGGAAAGGTTGGGGGTTCAAATCCCTACATTCTCAGGGGGGATTGGGGTGGAGACGATTTCATTTCAGGAGTGGGTTTTCGACTCCCACGCCCTAGAAGGAGGCATGGAAAAAGTTTAAGAGTGAGTGTTAGAGTAGGATTAGCGTAGGACCGACAAAAAAAAAAAAGAGTGGCCTCAAGTTGACCCTTTCGGTCAACCAGAAGGAGGAAGCGGTAAGGACTTTAATTTGGAGAGCGGGTCGAGTGCAAAACTTTCATAAGAATTCCTGTTTAAATTCAGTACGAAAAAATTCAGTATTAGATTGTGTAACAATTAAAAGGGGTCACAATTTTAAATGCGAAAGAATGCAATAGAGATGGATAATGCGGGATTACAAATGTATTTTCAGTAGGGGTCAAATTATCGATGGATTTCATTGCTAATTTTCATGAAAATGCAAATGAGACATTTGGATGAAAAATTTAGGTGTCGACAGTAATTTCTCTTAAAAGCTAGTAAGTTACAATTTCTTTTTAAATCATCTCTTGGTTGAAATTTTTTTTCACTTTGGTCTAAAGATCCATACTGCATACAAAGTCAGTCTCATGAATTTATTAGTGCCGGTAGAATTCTAAATTCGAGTCAATATTCACGCAAAGTAAATAGGCAGCAGTATAGAGGTTTTCGGAATTAATACAATGCAACTCATTTCTAGAGGAAATAATGAGCAATGCTACGTAAGAAAATCGGACATTTATATATATTAGGATGGATGGAGTACGAAGAGGAAAATCGTGTGGTAGCCTTCTTCGGTAAATTTTGTTTTTCATTTTTCATTTTCTTTGCAAAGTCTAGAGAGTTGGTAATTAAGTGAATCATTTTCTACAATTCAATAATTGTTTTCCACCTCGTACGATACACTGATTTTTTAAAATCTTTGTATAATTAGTAACAATTTTGGGTGAAAAAAAGAAGATAAGTGAGCTCAAAAGTTTCTTGGGTGCAAATTCATGAGTTTCCTTACCGTTGAAATTGAAATTGGCGGAACTCCTTTTGATGACAATGACATGGGAAGCAATTGCCCTCCCCTCTTGATGCACCTCTGGATCCCATGCTTAATATGTAAGGGCCGCATGGGATTCTCCTTCCAGGGCACATTCTCCTACTTAAATAATCCAATTATTTTCCTCTTTTTTCCTATAAGTTTTGTTTAACTTCCATTTATTAATTTCCTATATGTAGATCTAGTACATCTCTCTACTTGTGCTTTTGTTCCTGGTGGAATACGGGGATTAAATCTCTCTACTGCTTCTTCTTTTTTTCTCCCTATCCATAAATACATGTACACATTGTTCGTCGTATCGTTTATTTTTTTCCGTAACTTCATTTCATTATTTACAATTCAAATATTTTGTAAAATACGATTTAGTTTAATCTTTTGAATATCAAATTTCTGCACGTACGTAATGCTTATGCGGATGATAAATGAAAAGTCATAGATCTTTATTGGAGGAAAAAAAAAACCCCACCTACTGCACCACCTCAGTCTCTAGAATTAATTATTTTCTTGAGAAGGTCCTCCGCGATTTCCAAGCCTCTTTTGAGTTGACCGAGTCTTTCTTCTCTCCATAAAATCAAACTCTCATATCATTTCGTGGACTCCGTGCCCTTTTCTAGATCTCTTTCGAAAATTTCATGAAGTCATCTATTTCTTAGATTCTTGAATATCAATCTGCAGATTGGCTTTCTCATTGTTGAAGAGGTTTTCTCATTGTTGAAGAGGTTTATTGCTCGTGGATGTTATTATTTGCTAGTAATGTTATACGCCGTGAGAAGATATACAAAAATTCTCATGCTATATGATGTGCTGTGCTCTATTTGGTTGTAGGTTGATAAACAAGACCGGCGGACAGGTGGAATTCTTGGCTGAACATAGAGCTTTCCTCTTCGAGTCGACAAGATGCCGCGAGATGAAGATATAGCCTGGCAGTACGTGGAGAGAGTTGAGGGCAAGAAATGGCGTTGTTATTACTGCGGGAAAGCATACAATGGACAGGTTACAAGAGTGAAAAGTCATTTGGGTGAAGTCAAAGGAAAAGGGATTGGCATTTGCGCCAGCGTCCCTGGTGATATAAGAGATCTAATGCTGTCCTTACTCAAGAAGGAGACTGAAGAAGAAAGCAGACAAGCCAACCATCAATCCTCCACGGAACGACTGTTACATGACATGCCAATGCCAATGCCAATGCAAGCTCAAAATGTTCATCAGGACGTTTCTTTGTCACAAACAAGCCTCGAATTGGTGGGACCAAGGTTGCCGATGCTAGGAGGGGTGGCCGACATGGCAAACTTCACCCACCAGTTAAGCTCTAACCAACAATCGCAAGCAGAGTATCCATTTCATCGGAGTTCAACCATGCCGTCATTGGCGCAAAATAAGCAGGTAGCTTCTGGTGCCAGCCAAATTATATTCCAAAGTGACTGTGCGTTGAATCCTAATGACACGGAGAAAACGAATCAACCTGGGTGCATGCCAGAGCGGTCATCTTGCTATTGGCAGACTGGAATTGGTACTGCTTCAGCATGCCCTCAGGATCAAGTGTCTTTGCATTCAGGTAATATGCCTCTGGATAATCTAGGTACCGCCCAGCAACCCGATTTACCGAACCATCGGTTGGATGTGGCCCATGGAAATGAAATTGCTTCATCTCTCTCATTTACTCTTGATCCAAGTGAGCTACAAGAGCTTCTCGACCGACCAACTCCTTGTGAAACAGGGCATGAAGAACAAAATTCTAGAGGGCTTTCATCATTCCAAAATGATCAGGATTGCCACCCACAGCTCACCGGCCACCACCCCTTCCCGTAGCCGGTGGGTTGTGGGCGGCAATCTTGTAGCAGCGGTTGGCGGTGACGGTCGGTGGTCGTGCAATGGTCGTGTGGCGGTCGTGCGGTGGTCGTGCGGCGGTTGTAATCGATATCTCCGAACTGTGAAGAAAATGAAAATGACGATGACAAAATGCGACGGTTTAACAAATTTGTCCAGAATGGTCAGCTTGAATACCTTGAGAAGTTAACTGTAAAAGAATGGGAAAATTTATGGGTGCTTTGTGGAGATCGAAATGAAGAAGTAATCGATATCCCTGCCCCAAATATTAAAAAAAAATTAAAAAAAATAAGAAAAATTTTAAAATTAAGAAAATTTTAAAAATTTTAAAAATTTAAGAAAAATTTTAAAATTTTAAAAATTAAAAAAAAAAGTGGGGGAGGTCGAAGGGGCGGCTGAGGGCTGAGCCCTCGTCGCCGCCGCCTCCCTGTTGTCGTCAGGAAGGGCCGGCGATGGAGGGGGAGGGTCGGTTAGGGTCGCTGGCCCTCGGCCGACCGATGGCGAGGGCTACGAGCCCTCGCCGGATCGCGGCGAGGGCCGCGACTCTCGCCCCAGATCTGGGCGAGGGCTCGCCAGCCCTCGCCGGCCCTTGGCCAGGGGCCAGTGAGGCCGGCCGACCGGCGGCGAGGGCCCGCGAGCCCTCACCCAGATCTGGGGCGAGGGTCGCGGCCCTCGCTGCGATCCGGCGAGGGCTCACAGCCCTCGCCGTCGATCGGCCGACCCTCCCCCCTCCGTCGCCGGCCCTTCCCGGCGACGGCGGGGCGGCGGCGGCGGCGAGGGCTCAACCCTCAGCCGCCCCTTCGACCTCCCCCCCCCCCCCTTTTTTAAATAATTTTTAAAATTTTCTTAATTTTTTAAAATTTTAAAATTTTTCTTCATTTTTAAAATTTTTCTTAATTTTTTAAAATTTTTGAATATTTTATAATTTAATTAATTTTTATATTATTATTTACACGTAGACACGAAACGACGTCGTTTTTGCGTTTTCTCCGCCATGTTAGCGTGCAAAACGACGCCGTTTTGGACCAAATTTGCCAGAAAGTTGCCACGTCAGCCATTTGGCCGGATTTTCGTCGGAGTGACACTTAAGTGTCCCATTTTACTCCGATATTGGCACTTAAGTGTACAATTTTAAAGTTATGGCACTTAAGTGTCCCTCCGTGCCAAGTTATGGCACTCTAGGTGTCCCAACCTCAAGATATTGGTTATAACTTATAAGAGTACTTGCATATCAACAATATAAGATGCTTGTCCCTCTTGCAAGATCTGAGCGGTGATGGATGTCGACCTAAGCAATTTGATAGTGTTGTTTAATCATGATCTTTTGTATGGAGTGTATTCAAATCATAAATATTTTGTATGAAGCACGCCTATTCATCAAAATTGAATGGTATTTGGTATGGCTCCAAAAAAGCACCAAAGTAGCAAAACGCATGCAATAAAACCCAGGAAAAAGGATGAAATAATAATGCATAAGAATTCCTAAATTTTTTTTTTTTTCTGAAAACTCAACCAAATCCTAAAACTTATCCGATTAATACAAGGAAAATACTCCATTTGTTTGGTGGCAGGAACAATGGCTGGCATAGGTTTGGCAAACTCTCGATATCTTAAGGTTGGGGAAGTGAAGGGAGAAGACGGGATGAAGTTATAAGCATTGGAGGCTCTCGATTCTTCTTCCCTCAATAATGTCATTGATCTCAACAAATACATCAGATTACTTCAACCAGAGCGGCCCCTCATCACTATCACCAATTTGCTGGGTATCCAGACTAATCAACGAGACTTGCGGGATCAACTCGGTTAAAACCAAACAAGCTGGCACATCCATTTTTTATTGGGTTAGGTCAGTCTCTATGCTATTTGTTTTATCTCAACCCCAAATTTCAATAAAGCAAATGTGCATGAACCAAATCGGCATAATCTTATTATTTAATCGAACCACGTCAAATTTGTTGCATTGTCTACATGTTAAACCTTCTTCCCACGTTCCAGAAGGAATCTGCCTACCTAATATGGTCGTTCAGAAAGTGACAAAAATTGTGACATCCTGATTTTCAGGTTCTATTTTCAATTAAATGAGTCGAGCTTTTCATTGATGTGCTTATCGCATTTTTCTCTAAGTTGGCCACTCACGAGATAACTAGCCTATCAGGTAAAGCCGTTAAGAAATATAAATGTAATAAACTTAGGAATTCGATTGGGAATCGACTGCTCGACCGTGCTACTCTGCAATGGTCACTACGGCACAGTTAAAAATCGATCAAAGGTTAGAGATAGGTCGATTTAATAGAGGTGTGACGCTAGAAATCTCCATTTTCGAAGAGAGTTGCGGCGACAGTCAGCGGTCGTGCAGCAGTCGTGCGATGGTCGTGTGGCGGTTGTGCCACAAACGTGCGGCATTCGTGCGATGGTCATGCGGCGGTGGGCGGTCCCTGAGTAAGAACAAAAAATAAATAAATACAAAAAAATTATAAATTTTTACCAAACGCATTTTTTTTTTCTATTTCAAGAATATAAATTTTGTATAATTACCAAACACTTTATTTTATTTAGAAAATGCTCCCGTAGTAGAAATAGAAAACAACTATTCTAAAAAGAAATAGTTCCCTAGATTAGAAATGTTGACATGCGCAACTAATTGTAATAGAAAACACAAAATGGACGGGAATTAATAGGAATAGAGGAGCTTGATGAGAGTCGGTCAATGATAACTAATCGTTCTTTGAAAATGAACAGACAAATGCTTTGAAGTGCAACATTCAAATCTTGAAAAACCATGGTTCTCTCTATCCCCTCTGATCACCTACATAAAGAGCATTCAATTGTTTAATCAGCTCAACATAGAATAGAAAACAAAGCACTAACTCTTGCCCAATTAATATCTGGTCTTTTTTCAAAAACTTACTGTTGTAGAGTTTTTTCAAGAATGCATTCTTTGTTATATGATCTTTGCAGTGAGCAAAAAACGAAGACATTTATTGGTTTATCGAAAATAAATTACATAATTAGCTAAGTGGTTAGTCAAGCGCTTGGTCAGAGATGTTGTACATCCATGGCTGAACCACAACGCAAATCTGAACTCAAGCTAGCCATACTGCATGTAAATTGGACACTTTACAGTGCATCCTTAGAATTAATTGACATTAAAAGAACTCAAGCAAATGTAAATATAATATTTTTCTTTGGACAAGTGAATACAAAGTTACAAACAAATCATTCATTTCTATGAGGCGTCACATTCCTATAAAATCTATTTAGGTAGCACCAAATTTTGAATTTTCACTTATGCCTGACATTAGGTGTGAAAACTGTTGGGAAAAACGGATTCCCTAAAACCAATATGAAACTCAATCAAACCCTTAAAACAACGAACGTGGAAGGCGAGCCTAGGAAGCACATGTATCACCGATCAAAAAGTACATTATAAAGTTGAATGTACCTTATCTTTCATAGATTAAACACCAATGTTGAAGTTCGAGGAAGAATCTCGATCCTGTTCTACTGAGGAGTGTATTGTTCTTTCCAGGGGAAGAAATTTTTGTTTAAGAGCATACTGTTATTTCGTTTTAAGGGAGAGAGCATCTTCTGAAAAGACGTAACCCCTCAACGTAAAACGCCTCATGTACCATTTCATATCTCAACCCTTCCTCCATGGGCCCTTAACTTGCAGGCCGGGTTTTTAAGTCTAACATGGGCAGACGGGCCTTCTTAGGCCCATCAACACATGGAAAAAACTCATAATCTCCCATTCACACATGGTGGGCCGAACATGATCTTCTTTACCTTTTTGCAACTTTCATATTGGTGAATAATCCGTGTGACCAGCATACTTTGAGAGCTCGTTGCCATACATCTGTTAGGAATCTATAGCAGCTCATAATGGGCATTACACTCTAAGTAGATTTAGTATGCAGTATCCTAGATCGATCGATCACATTTATATCTCTATTTATCTCTTTTAAACAAAAATATATATATATATATATATATATATATATTGTATTCATAATTATGATTATCCAAAAAAAAAATCATAATTAATCAACCAGTGAATACAAAACTAGAATGTGATTCTCTAAATTCGATCTTCCTCTTTTCTTCAACCTCTCAATTTCAGTTCAGCTTACTTTTCTAAAAATGTCATATTAGATCAAATCAATGCATGATCATTGGCAACATCCTAAGATAGCAAATACTGAATAAAAATTTTGAGAATAAGTAAGAGTCATGAAGACACTAAATTGAGGAACTCTTTTCTTCAAAAGTCTCACATGATATAAAAGTTGAGATCAAATTTGTTGCCACTCTTATTGGTCGTCTCATGCATACGTAGTATGAAATATGTATCACAATATTAACCCATTTCCCATTGAGCATATGTCTACACCATCAATACTGTACAAATGATAGTTCAGACATATCTAATATCTAACTTGAGTTCACAAATTTACTCATTCACAGAATTGATCAAAACTCACATCTAGCAACATAGACAAATAAAGTAAAATATATGGGTTATTTTACTTTCGGACATAGTAACGAATATGTCATCATCTTAGCACTTAGTTAAGGTGACATATATATTTTAAGTTTCCACTCTCGATTATCACTTAGATAATAAGTTTAAAAACTGTCATATCTCTATTTATCACATAGTAAATAAAGATGATTATCCGTGTGGATGGGCTAACCTTTTATCTGTCTGACATACTTTCTTAACTTTATATAATGCACTAAGCACTAAGATGCATAAACGTCAAATAAAGATTCATAGGCATTAATAGTGAAAAACGCAAATTCATTAAATGTGAACACTTCAGAGAAATTACAATATTTAGTACATCAGTCTCTACGCAGTCCTAAAGATTTTACGTGACCACAAAACACATCTCTAGATATTGATGGTACCATTCTATACATAGATATATATTGTAAGTTCACATCTTTTCGTGCAACCATATCTTTAACAAAATGATACTTGTTATCTATATGTTTGGTCTTACCATGATATTTTGAATATTTGATGTACGTTATAACTGCTTGGCTATAACAGTTACCCAATAATGGAGTTGCAGAATACCCAATAATATCTAAATGCTCTAAAAATCTTTTAAGCCAAACACCTTCTTGTACTGCTACTGATAATGCCATGAACTCAGCTTCCATGGTGGACAAGGTTATACATGTTTATTTCTTACTGCTCCAAGATATGACACCATTATTCAATAAGAAAGCAAATCTAGAGGTAGATTTCTTTTCATCTAAATCTCATTCCCAATCAACATCTGAATAGCCTTCAAGTCGCAGATCCTTTCCTTGGTAGCTCAGCGTATAATCAGCAGTTCCCTTCAGATACATCAGTATTCTTTTAACAGCTTTTTCGATGTGTTTGACCTGGATTATATTAGTATCTACTCATCATTCCAACTGCAAAACATATATTAGGTCTTGTATATATCATAGCGTACATTAAGCTTCCAACAACACTAGCATAAGGAATATGTTACATTTGTTCTTTCTCTTGTGGAGTCATTGGATACAGTTTATGGCTCAATCATTCACCTTTTGCAATAGGAGTATCATCTTGCATACGAAATCGTTCAAGAACCTTATTTATGTATGTTTCTTGCGAAATTGATAATGACCTCTTCGAACGATATCTTAAAATCTTAACTTCAAGAATATATGCAGTTCAATCCATATTTTTTATCTCAAAGTTGGAAGATAACCAACTCTTGACAGTATTAACAAACTCCATATTATTTCCGGTAATTAGTATATTATAAATATATAATGATACGATAACAAATTAATCTTTAGATCTTTTGATATATACATAATAATCATCATCAATTATTGTAAAATCATATGTCATTATGGCATTATGAAAACGTATATACCATTATCTCGACGACTGCTATCGATCTCAAAAGTCGACATAGATTTTCTTCTTAACCTTCTATAATGAAACCAATAGATTGTTCCATATATATATATATTTATTCATCTAATTTTCCATTAAGGAAAGTAGTCTTTACATCAATTTGATGTAACTCAAGATCCATACTAGCTACTATTGCCAGAATAATATGAATCAAGGTAAATCTCACTACAGGAGAAAATGTTTTCTCATAATCAATTCATTATTATTGATTATTCCCCTTCGCCACAAAACGAGGTTTATGTCTTTCTATTGAGTCATCAGCTTTACAGTTTATTTTGATAACCCATTTGTTCTTAATGGCTTTACGTCATTTTAGAAGATCAACCAGTTTCCAAACATGGTTTGATTTCATTGACTCAATTTCCTCTTCCATTACATGCATCCATTTTTCCTTAATAGGGCAACTCATTAACATTTCTTGGCTCATCTTCATCTTGTGGAGCAACCATAAAAGTTTCTATTTTAATGTCAAAAAGTCGACGAATAATACTTTTGTGACTTGTTCGCCGTATGAGAGATTGTACACTTTACACATTATTCCTCATCATGCTCCCACTTGAATTAGATAATGACGATATCGTATCATCATATGATTGTAATTGAGAGTGGGTTGAATTAAATTTATTACTTCTCATATTACTCACACTTGGACAAACTCCACTAAGTTTATTATCTGAATCCAAGGTTTCAAATAGGGAATAATCCTCACATATTTCGCCCTTCTTAGGAAATTCATTATCTAAGAATGTGACATCTCTTGATCTGAATTTAGTTATACTTCCACTTTCCTACTCACTTATAAACATATATCCTTTCGAGTGTTCAGAGTATCTTATGAAAATATTCTTCTTTTTTCTAGGACCCAATTTCCCAAACTTGTGAGAGGGCTTATGAGTATAGGCAGCACAACCCAATGGTTTAAGAAAACTTAAGTCTAGTTTTCTACCTATTCATAACTCATATGGAGTAGAAGTAACTGATTTGGAAGGCATCCGGTTAAGTATATAGACATGAATTAATAACGCATCACTTAAATCTTGCTGTTCATTCTAATTAATAATTGCATCAAAGAATTTTTCCCTAAACCTTTATATTCAGTCATAGTTACTACTTTTCAGTTCACTCTTTGAAAGATTCCCATGATCTCTTTAAATAAATTAAAATACAATTCAGGGTGTCGTAACTTTATCTATTAGGTATATAGCTTAATGCTCATTTTGAATGAGGGAAAAAGGTCACCCCATTTACATTCACGTGTTTGTCACATTGTGATGGGAAAATGGGAACGAAATGCAAGTTCAGAGGCACAGGAAGCAACTTTTTAAATTTCCATTTTCAAATGCATTGGGTTCTCTTTTCCCCAGTCATCTCTTCTTAATCATCCTGGTGCAAGGACAGGACTTTCCCTGGACAGTGATGCACAACAAGCCATTATCATTGTACTGAAATGAATCTGTTTCCCTTGATCGTGGACGATTCTGTGCTCCTGAAATCGATGGAATTTGAAGGGGAATCTCTTCCGCTTTATGTATCTATCATCTTCAAGTACTCCGAGCTGCAGAGGGAGATGCCTCTCTGCTTCCACTTGTTTCCATCTTTCTGCTGTACGTTCTCATTCCTATGTAACATTATTTGCCAAAGCATAGTAGAAAACAAAACGATGCACAATTAAGATTTGTTTGGAAAGTTCACACTTAGATCAAATTCGCTTCTAATTGATCAAATTCGTTCAATTAGAAAGGGATCCATAGTCAAAACGTCCTCATTTGGGATCTCTTTCTCAGGTTATGCGTTTTTATTTATTTATTGATATATATGATCACGTTTTTCAATTATCATAATATTGATGCAAAAATTGACAGCCAGATCAAATATATGTGCACTCTAGACAAGTATATTTGAAGGAATTATATGTGAAACAAGTTATATCAGGTTGAATGACCTAATTGTATATGGGTGGACATAGCTATAAGACGCAATAACCTTCTATGAATTCTCTTATGGTAAACATATGCATGTACTTTAATTTTCATTTTACTGAGAATATACATGAATAGTTGATACGGTGGTTGAGGATCGAAACGTAGCATATTGTAGAAATTTGGTTGGTTTCTAGAAGTCCTCCGCTTGAAACCGGGGGAAGAACAAATTGAAGGAAGACGAGGATGAGTAGGCAGAAAATTGACTTGCCTGAATAAAGTACAGTGCCGTAGAATAAGCATACATGGACCATTCAACAGTATTGTTTGATCAGGATTCAAGACTTTGACCAATTCCAAGTCTCTCTCTCACACACGCATTTAAAAACATAAAGAAATGATAAAGAAAAGATGGAGACTTTTCTTTCATGCGTACTCATAGCGTGTTTGATAACAATTCTGTAATTGGAAATAGTTTTTAATCAGAAATGATTTTTTCTAATTCCATTTTCAAGAATAATTTCTAAAGAAAAAAACGCGATTGGTAACTGTCCAAAATTTATATTTCCATAATAAAAATGCATTTGGTAAGATTCCTAAATTTTTTTGTTTCTTTTAATTTTTTAATAATTTTATTATATTTTTTTCTTTTTTTTTTTCTCTCTTCTTCTTCCTCCTTCTTGATAGCCGGTCACCGACCACCACCCCTATAACTAAATCCACCCAATTTTTACCAAAAAGATAAAGTTACCCTCTATCATTCAATTATTGGTGATCCCAACTTATCTACTTTCCTCTTTTTAAAATTTTTCTATATATCTACTGACCATAATTAATAATCTTATATATTTAGCTTTTGTTTGCTGTAGATTTTCCAAGTATATTAAAGGCACTATGTTTTTATTTATTTATTTATTGATAGATATTATTACCATATAAATTTATTTTGTCGGAAAGAGAAATTTCACAAAATTCTAGTTCTTTTTCACATTGTTCATCATATTTATGTCATGAGTTATGCTGAGGAGGATACAAATTCGATTACTTGTTTATGCATATAAAAATTGTGAAGAGCTTTTTTTAAAATCTTATAAATGAGAACATCATTTTATTAAATTTAACTTGCGTAGACATGATTGTGTCTTTCATGAGTCATAATTAGTCATTCCATCTTTTCTTTACTTAGTGGCTTTTCCTATATATAGTTTATTTACACATAATTTGTGGTAAAATCTCTTTAAAAGAATATTACTTCACTGATACTTATGAACGTGACTCTCCATTTATTTACCAAATTATTCATAAGAAATTAATCATATGATGACTAAATAATTTGATGTAGGGTTGACACTTGATCCGTTGTATGGGGACCACTTAATATAGCTTTGACTCTCTCTCTCTCTCTCTTATTTTTTTTTTTCATATTTGTGAAATTTATCCTTATCAAAATATAATTCACTTAAAACTTTTGTTGCAATGAGTGCAGTGCTTCTGACAAATGCTTCAACATCAAATATAAAATAATTGTTCTCATTTTGTTTTATATTGAAATATGGATATCCTAACTCATAAGGATGCGGATTGGCTTCCTTATTGATGAACGGGTTTAGCAATGGTGGATGCTGTTATTTGCTTGAGAGTAACGCTATACATTAACCCCAAAGAAGATATACAAAAAATTTATATAATATATGATGGAGCACGCAATCTTTACTGGTAAATTGATAACCAGAAGACGTGATATAAAGATAATATCTGGACATACGTGAAGAGACTAGAGGACAATATTACATTATGGTCACCGCAAGAAAGAATCCAATAAAACATTAGCAGAATCTACCGCGGGTGTTACTCAACAAGGAGGCTGACGAAGGGAGCAAGAGGTCGACTATCAGGTGAAATGTCCCTCAAGCTGCTCCTTTGTCACCGACTGGTCTTGAATTGGTGGTATGGTTATTGCCATGACAAGAGCGGTTAACATCACAAACTTCACTATCTAGGGATTAAGTTAAAATGTTGTGTTTGGCACTGATGGTGCTCTTATACTTAATAAAAAATATGTTACTTATTTTATCAACTAATCTACCCGAACAATATGCTAATATTAGTTTATATAATCTGTTTTTTTGGCTATAACTTGGAATAAGAGACAATGACCCTGTTTGGTTCAGCATTTGGAATGCTCATTTGGGCTCTAAAGTCCTTTGGCCAAATGCAAAACTGTTTGGTTCGGTTTTTTGCACGACTTTGGCAAGATGCAATTGCATCTCCAAGTGGCTCTAAGGGCTCTTAGCCCAATGCAGCTCTTGAGGTCATTTGGCAAGTTGCATCTTCGGAATGCAACTTCCGGTATTATTCATCTCTTCGGTGGAGAAGCCAATCGACCGCCTGAATAAAAATAAATATAAAAATAAATATATTTATATAAAAATAAATATTTTTATATAAAATATAAAATATATATTTTATATGTTTATATATATCTATTTTTTTATATTTTATGTTTATATATATTTTATATAGATATAAACATATCCATTTTTTATATAAATATATTTTATGTTTAATAAATAAATATATATTTATAAATATAAACATATCTACTTTTTTCTCCTATTGTTTTTATATAAATATATATTTATATAAACATATCTATTTTTATATATATTTTATGTTTAATAAATATATTTTATGTTTATATTTTTATATTTTCATATAAAAATATGTTTATATAAAAAACATAAACATATTTTTTATTCAGGCTGTTCGGCTGCCGAATTCGGCGGTCCGGTATAAATATATAAACATATATTTTATGTTTATTTTTATATAAAAAATATAAACATATCTATTTTTTATATTTTATGTTTAATAAATATATATTTATATAAAATATATAGATATAAACATATCCATTTTTTATATAAAAATATTTTATGTTTAATAAATAAATAAATAAATAATTATAAATATAAACATATCCATTTTTTATATAAAAATATTTTATGTTTAATAAATAAATAAATAAATAAATAATTATAAATATAAACATATCTATTTTTTTCTCCGATTGCTTTTATATAAATATATATTTATATAAACATATATATTTTTTATATATATTTTATGTTTATATGTTTATATTTTTTATATAAAAATATGGTTATATAAAATAATATAAACATATTTTTGATTTTTTAATTTAATAAAAGTTAATTACAGATGTAAATTTTACCAAACGGTATTTTGGCCAAAGTTGTTTGTCAATGCAAATTTTACCAAACGACATTTGTATTTCGGAAAACCCCCTTTAGCCAAAGGTATTTGCATTTCTGCAAATGCATTCCCCAAAAGCCGAACCAAACGGGCCCAATAACAGTATAAATTCATCACAGAAATCTTTTTGTTTAATTTTTTTTTCATTTATTGGTTACTCTTTTAGCAATTACCGAATAACATCATTCAAACCATGTAGTGCCATATCTATTTTTTTTTCCCGATTAGTTTAAGCCAATGTGCATATTAACATACATGATTTCACCGCAAAACAAGTAAACATGTATTTGAATAAATTGAAAAAAAATGATAGAAAAATTGCTCTTCTATTAACAACATTTACCAGGTAATACAAATTAAAAATAAGTACTAATTTTTTTAATGTGTATTAAACATTTTAAATACCATATCATTTCATTTTACACATAAAATGCATAAACATTTAGAGAAGAAGGAAGATAAGAAAACCCTTAAACAAAAGAGCATCTCTATCCTTCATATGATAGAAAGTAAACATAAAATTTTAGATAGTCCTACTGTAAATACTTATATTGCAAGAACAATCATAAAAATAGACCATAATGAAAGACTAAACAATAATACAACAATTGATTTATATGAAGTGTCAGTATAACATTATGCGAAAATTTTATACATGTTATGTGGGCTCATATCAAATGAATGGAATTTGAAGAAGTAAATTTCTGGATATGTGCAACCTACGGGTCTTTATTTACTACACATTCTACAAAAATATGCAGTCATAAGCTACAATCTGATGGAATCACCTACCAATATACAAAGTTCTATTCACATAATAGGAAATGTTTTCTAGCAATCGGATGGCCTGGAATATTTTGGGGGCAAAGATGGACACCTCTCATTCATATGAGGGTATAGGTCCATTGTATTGTATCCTGGCAGCTCCATTCGATACCTACCTTGTATTTGACAAAATGGAAGCTCGACGTCATCCCCATCATTGCACCACTTCGGCAAGCGGCTTGAATTATTCTCAAAGAACTTCAGTGAGTAAGCATCTTTTATCTGCATAGAAGGGCAAACTAGATTATAGTTCTCTCAATCTTTGAACAAAGCAACATCCATCTCTAGATAGTAAGTTCAAGCAATTAGTGTCAGAAAGATAACCCAACTAGGGTCAATCAGATTGCACCTACAGTGAACTCTGTAACTTGAATGGAGCTAGAAATTGGATCAAAGAGTCCTGCTGCTTTGTACATTTCAAGAACAAATGCTACACACGAGGCAGACTTCCCATCGCTGTATACCCAATCATCTTGCTCTGGAATTGTCAGCAGTTAAGCAAAAGATGAGCCCCTCATTTCAGTTTCCACTAATAGATCAGGAAGATCCAAGCCCTGTATGCAACCCAATCGTAAGGTGGCCGTAAAGTAAAGTAAGTATAATTACAACCATATAATATGTGTTAACTAAATGTCATTCCAGAGACATTAGATTCTAGTTACACCTCAGTGTGCAAAACAAAATGCATAAAATCACACGGACAATTGCCAATTGAATGGGATGGTACCTCTGTTCCTAGTCGCTTGTTGAGTGCTTCATTCCACATGTTCGCAGCATAGGCTGGTTGCATTTGGTTCCATACCGTCATAACAGAAGCAACCTACAATAATACAATGCTTTCTATAAAACAAGTGAACCATACTCCCATCACGCAAATAAAGCACCCCACATGGCAAGCATATTACATGCATCGTCAGTCGGGCTGATAGCAACTCTTAGGAAAAGACGAATGAAGTCTACTATTTTGCTGCCTTAGTATCCTATAGAAGGCCATGAATGAATATTTGTCAAACCAAGTGTCAGATTCTATTCCATAATGTTAGCATTTAATAGAGTCACATGCTAATCTGCTATTTGGCAAGATCACTGTTCAGGTTTTAGCCATTTGTTTTGCTCAGTTGAATTCATTCAAAATCATGGTGTGATTGTCTGATTCCAACTAGACCTTGTTGTTAGGATCTAACACATGGCATCATTATATTTCAGGCCTATCAAAGTACAGGTAAATTGCTGTTCAGCAGTCAGCTTAAGAAGCAGAAACTATTTTGTATCCAGCATCTAAGAATCTCAAGGCATCTACAGATATACCTTGGAAGTAACACAAGGCCTTAGTGTTAGAAAAATTGTCTTAAGACAAACTGAATGCACCCACAAAAAAAAAAAAAATTATAAACACATATGCACATGTACAATCTCTGTACCACATAAGCATCCAATGGCGGTGGATAATTTGCATCGATAGTGTCTATCCAGCTAAAAAGCATGTTGTGATAACCATATGGTTTCCCATTCATACTCTCTGCATACTCCCATGCAGCAGTCTCATTAAATTTGGCTCGCATATCAGGATGCAGTGGAAGCAATGCAATGTGGGGATTTGAGTCATCTTTGTTAAGCTCAAACTCCCACCATTCATCCCATGGTAGCACAGCAATGACATCTTCTCCCTGGAATGATAAGAACAAAACAATAATTGCATTATGTCCTACACTATGTTGGACTTCTGCAGCACCTGAATCCTCTACCAACACAAAGGAACAGAGCATGTAGGAATAACCCAAATGTGACCTTAAATTTGTTAATCAAGGTCTGCCTCAAGTAAAGGACATCATTTCATCAAATTCTAACCATAATCATCATCAGTAAGTTGTCGTGTCATGTGTAAAGATGGTCTTAAAGTTCAGTAGAAAAAGTTCAGACACACTGTATTTGCTATGTTATAAATATGATGATGCTACAATAGAGCTTCTAGTAGGAGACTAAATAGGAACTGCTCCAGCTCAACATGAACCTGAAGCAGCATGTCATCATTTACTTACTCATCCTCTCTTACAATCAAAAGTTTCTATGGGAGCACAAAAAAGGAAAGACCTGTCTTATTAGAGAACATAAGATGAGCGAGGAGATTTAAGGACACAGGGGCATGACTAAAGCACACTTAATATGCAAAATGGAACAGTCTCAATGGGAACCATATTTGTGGGAGAAGAAGTCCATGATTCGACAAAAGTTACATTTATAAAGTAATTGCACAGGAATACAATGCCCCAAAAACCTAAGAGTTCACAAAATGTTACAGAAACACCGCAGGGAGCCTACTTGTCCTTCTCAATATGTACAAGACCACCCTTTGATAATCAGAAGACATTAGAGCAGTGTTGTATGAGTGTCTTTAATAATGAATGACAGATAAGCATGAGGAATTAAGGAAGAGGTGGAGAAATAATAACTCAAACAACTGGTGGGGGTGTTTGAGATGTTTGAATGTTTGTCCGTTGGATATCCCCACATAGGAACAATGGGGACAGTTATTGTGAAAAACTGGCATACTTACAGCCATATTAATACTGTGTCTATGCAATTGGTTTAAAACTTTACTTCACAATTGCAATTGCAGAGACAGCAGCAGGCAGAAAGATTGGGTGAAATTTCGAACATCAAAAGCAATCCGTCAATGTATGAAAAGAAAAGAACAAAGAGGAATAGATAAAATGCTTAAAAACAATCGCAAAGTAATCCTTTTCCTCAAAAGGCTTTTTCTCCACTAGTCAATATAAAAAAATTAGCCCTTCAAATTGAAAAAGAAATACACTTATATGCATAACCAATCCATATCTGTTTCCAAATTACCTGATCATTATCATGTCCAGATTCACCAACCCAAAGCTTTCCTTCAGAATCCCTTAAGCACACAGCTGTGTGACCAGCATATGCGCCACTGACCCATTTCTCTAGAGTCTCAAAACCACCCCACCTCCCACGAATTTTGGATATTGCAAGAAAGTCTCCAGAGTGGATATCATCAATGCTGATGTTTGTAACCCAAGGCTGGGGACGTTGCTCAAATGAAGCTCCCATATGCTTATTGAGAAAACCAATGTTAGATTTCTCCCCCCACCCCGTATTTGAAAACAAGGGAAACACGTCCCACAGTGCTTGAAGGGTCCCTAGCATCCCAGCTTGCATCAGAAAGATTGACACTCCTCTGCTTTTCACCTGTAATTGAAATAATGGAAAATCCAAGTGTAACAACTCACCAATATGCACATGCAAGAGCAGAAGAGAAAAAAAGATAATTGCAGCTTACATATTCAAACTCAGCTTTTCCTTCCCACTCTTTGAACTCGAATGTGTGCTCGCGAGATAAAAAATAGTAGTCCCATGTCACACGGTATGGGGTTGCAAAGACATAAATATCCATACATATCCAGCTATGGGCTTTGCTGACCTGGATGAGCAATCCAAACTCATGGTTACAAGCCGGATACTTAGAGCTAGTCGTTAGTTTCCATTTTTAGCAGAACCATATGCAAAAACAAGAACTATCAACATGAGGCAGTACCCACCTAGACTGGAATTGCCTCCATAAGATAAATTGATTTTACATCAAACGAAACAACCTAACTCGTATGAGCAACCAAATCACTAAGTCCTTCTTCCAACACTTAAAACCTAGACACAAAAAACTCAAATGACCAACCATGGTACCACCAATTCGTGGGGCTTAATCAAGTACAAACAAGCAGATGAAAGGAGAAGAAAAGAAACCGCAGCAAGTGGCGAAATCCACTAGAAACATATTGAAGCAAGGCACTTCAGTTGATAAGAAATGGACCATAAGTAGATAGAAACTTAATCCAGTTCGGTACTTTGAATCCATTAGAAAAAATCAAACTCAAGCTCAAACTAAGTACCTAAGTTACCGAGAATTAATCAGAAACTGCCAAAAGCTGGCAAACGATGGCCATTAGACCCCATCAACAAAAACGCTACAACCTCACGTCTGCCCTAATTATCACAAAATCGAACAGCAGCGAATTGAATTAAGCAACGACAGTAGACCAGAAAATCTCAAAAGATCGTAAACAGTGACCATCTCTCCACATTACCAAAGCGCCACAAGCTCAAACCTCCCAAAATCTTCCAGAATCGCACTCAAACACAAGGATTTCCATTCCGTCCTCCACAATCACTGAACAAAAACCAAGATTTAGAATCATCATTCCATTCCATTGCTTTCCCCATCATTTCCCGATTCCATTCCATTCCACCGTACAAAACCCGACATAATAGTCCAACAGAAAACCTCTCGGCATCAGTGACCACAAGCTCAAAACACCCACAAAAAAAAAAAAAAATCCAGAATGGCACTCGAGACCAAACAGAGACCAAGCCAAAGCGACGCAATGAAGCTATAGGACAGACCTTGATGTGAAGCGTGCCTCCCCCGAACTCGCTGCCCGTGTTGTTGTGGAATTCCAACCAAGCGGTGTTCTGGTAGAAGCAAGCTCCTTTCCACGCCAGAGAGCCGTTGGAGGGAGAGGCCGCGCCGACGAAGGCGGGCAACAGGTCCAAGGGACGGCGAAGGGCGTTGAGGATGGGCCAGGACAGCTGCCTCGGCAGCAGGGGGAGTACGTCCTCCGGGTGGAACGGGAGCTTCGCGGCTCGAGACCGGGGATCGAACAGAGAGAAGAGCGCGAAGAGGAAGAGGAGAAGCAGCAGAAACGGCGGACGAGAAGCCATTGCAATGGGAGAGAGAGTGAGTCAGCCTCGCAGTGAAGTCCCCCTTGGACCGCGTATCGAGCTATCAAAAGGTGATATGTAGGCAGAGGCAAGAGGAGTAAATCGATTTGACTGCTCTTGGACGCTTAGTAATTAGTAATTACCAAGTAATGTGATCAGCCGAGTAAATGAAACGATATAATCGCATTAAAGCATCATTGAAGCTGAATAGATTCTGTATTTTTATATTATAAAATGAATATTATAAAAAATAATAAATTATGTCAACAGTGACCCTAATATCTCGAATTATTTCAAGTTTCAAGAACTCCTAAATTATACTGGCTATTCAAAGAATAGGAAATGTATAAAGTTGGGAATTTTCTAGTGGTGGATGGAAGGTATAAGTTTAGGTATTGATTTGCATGCAAAGTGTAGGATTTTGGCAATGGCTTTGATGGGCGGAGAGTATTTTTATTTTATATATAAGTTTGAGTGTTTTGACAGTATAAAAAAGAATTTGAAGGATGTAAATATTAAAGCGAGGATATTTTACTGTTCTTTAGGTTGTGTTTTCTCGTTTTATGCTATACATATCGAGGAGTGAAATGAGCGGCACTAGTGTTTAGAGTCTCCACCGGAGGATATATAGGGCCCGTTTGATTCACTTTAGATAAATGTCTTTGGGAGAATGCAAATACCTTTGAGATAAATGGGTTTTCCAAAATGCTAGACTGTTTGGTAAACTATAAGTGAAAAGTGCTTTAGGGAAATGCAAGACTGTTTGGTAAACATATATTTGAAAAGCCCTTTAGTGTAACGAAATTAAGTTTTTTAGTTTTAGTATTTTTAAAGTTGCAAAAAAGAAACAATGACTATATAACCATTTATATTTTCCTTTTACATTTTCATGATGAGAGTAATGTAAAATATATATATTAGTATATTTATTTAAAAATTATATTAAAAGAATTTGATTATATATTAGATGTAAAGCTCAACTTTTGGCCTAGGGTTCTTTTAGGTTTGTTTTCAACTTTGAATATATTTTTTTAATTATTGTAGTATTAATCATCTTCGTTAATTAATGATCATTATAGTATATTGATAAAAAGTTAGGCTATTGATTGTTAAAAAATAAAAATGACAAAAAAAAGATGAATAAGGGTATTTATTATTTTTTTTAAATATAAAAATAAAATCCGATGAAACTCTGTCACCGATCAAGGGCGGTTGGGGTGTGGAGAAGATGATCAGTTTAAAAAGAAAAAGAAAAATAAGTCAACGGATGAATAGTAGAGGTGGACTTGCATTTCAAAGGCCACTATTTGGCCAATGACACCTCTAAATGTTGAACCAAATACCTAAAAAAATTTTCTAATGGGCTTTCGGGCCGAAACTGAACCAAACAGGGCCATAACCCTATGGAGATGCTTCGGGACCAGGATATTCCTTGGTCTGCCCTCAAATTCCTCAGGCATATCCCATCCCCCCTCTTCCCAACTTTGTATCAATCATTACTGCGTGCCAATCTTTACCTCCTCTTCCGGTTACCTACCAGAAGCTCCATCTTGCACGAAACTCCTTTCAGAGAGAGAGAGGGAGAGATTTTTATCTGTCACTTCCATTATTCTTCCGACTATGCTTTTGGAGCTCCCAAATGGATCAACAGTTGAATAGAAATTGATTAACATGGAAAGCGAGATGTTAAATTCATTAAGCCACCGGTGGCGGCCAAAAACTATGTTTTTCCCAAGTTTTTTTTCCTTTTCCCTAATCGAAAGCTGCATGGTCCATGGACCACCTCAAAAGCGTCGAACAATGAGTGGCTTACATACGAGCGCCCCATGCAAAAAGCTAGAAGTCGCTGGACGGCGGACGTCATTTAGACAGCAAAATCGAACTCTCGTTTCTTCCTTTATTTTCTAGTATTCGCTGTTTTGCATGCCTGCGGGGGGCTGACGTAGAAAGAATGTGCGACACAAATTTGGACGAGAAAGTCAGTTGAGTCCCTGCAAAGACCACGCAAGCACCGTCCGAGCCACACCATTCATCCTCCCCATTCCTCTCCACAAGTCTTTTCACTCCCCTGAATCGTTCCATGGCCGCTGTTCCGACTTATATACGTCGTCTCTCTCGCCCCTCGATTCTGATGGTTTCTTTGCTGCACGGCAGCCTCCATGTCTATCGCATTTTATCACAAGTTATTCCACTCCTCGGTGCTCCATGAACGAGCTCACGTCCCCAGGGGCCGAGGGTACTGCTTGGCAGCCACCACGGTCAAGCCCTGGCCTGACCTGACTGGCCTTGCCATCGAACCGCGGCTATTGACAGCTCTGGCTCCGCTGATATTGCCGACCTGCCTGATACTCGATGACCCGTCATTGAAATCCACGTAAGGCTACCGCGCGTGGCTTGCCTGCGGGTGCACCACTGTGATCGTTGCCCTGGCCAAGTCCGTGGTTGTGTCGTGTGAGTCTCACGTGTGGGCTGAGCCCATATTGGCGGGAGCGGTCGGGTACGTCCTGGCGGACCTCGGATCAGGAGTCTACCACTGGGGCATTGACAACTACGGTGACGCCTCGACCCTGGTCTTTGGCACCCAGATAGAAGCCTTCCAGGGGCACCACAAGTGGCCCTGGACGATCACCAGGCGCCAGGGGGCCGACAACCTCCATTCGCTGGCTTGTGCCGTGGTGTTCGTGGTGGGCCCTATCGACTTCATTTGCAAGGACCCGACGATGCTCGGTTTCGTGGCTGTCTGCTCAGGCTGCATCATGTTCGGCCAGCAGTTCCACTCAAGGGCCCACAGCACGAAGAGCAAACTCCCGCCGCTGGTGGTGGCACTGCGGGATCTGGGGCTGCTCGTGTCGCGGTTGCAGCACACGGTCCATCACTGGGCGCCGTACAACAACAACTACTCCATTGTGAGCGGGGTCTGGAATGAGTTCCTGGACGACCGGAAGGTGTTCGAGGCGCTGTAGATGGTGCTGTTCTTCAAGTTCGGGCTGAGGCCGCGGTCCTGGAGCGAGCCGAGTTCCAAGTGGACGGGGGATGTTGAGGGGGAGGACTTGTATCAACTTGAAGCTTGATGCGCTTCTTTCTTCATGTTGGTTTTTGGCACTTGGACATTTTGACTCTCAGTCACTGTAATAGTCGATTGTGTAGATAGCAATTCTATCTCGTAGGGAGAAAGGTTTGGTGACAATCTGCCAAATGTGCCGAGTAATATACATTTGATAATATTTTTCATAATTATTGTACAGTGAATTTGATTTATGACGCAAATTTAAATGACCATATCACCAGGAATTTCTAATATTTGAACTTTAGGTTCGCACGAAATGCAAAAACTGAATAATTCTGTTTTGGGTTATAGTCACATATTTAGGATAAGAATTTTAAGATAGTAAATAAACAACAAAATCCTAGGAGTGTGCTATAGTGAAAAAGATCATCTCATGATTTTATAATACACCTTAGTGTTTTGCACATCTCAAATTAGGAATTAGGGGAAAAAAAAGGTGATTGGTTCTATTGGACCTTACCAGAACGACGTCCAATCCTCTAATCTCAAAATTGAGAACCAGTCCTCATGGTTCAGTTTCCGATTCCACTTTGAAACCAGACCGGATCAAGAGCCGATCATCCCAACTCGACGCCTGCAGCTGCAGAGCCACTTGCCCTAATCGTTTGACTGAAAAGCCCCTCTCGAAGACGCCCGCCCACGCCAACCTGTTGGCAGCCTCTCGTAAATTTCGTCAAGACGGCTCCGTGCGCTGGTAAGCTCGGCAGAGTCGCGGAGGCGATGGCCATGGGAATCTGCACCGCACAGAACGCTCCCTTGGGGCCGTACTGTCCCTCCTCTCTCTCCTTTGTTGCGGTCCCGCTCCCGGTTCTTGCTCAGACGGTCGCCCGGTATTCGTTTGCTCTGGGTCAGAGCCGAGACGGTTCCAAGGTTCCTGCTTTTCTTTCGATACAATCTCTGTTATGAGAAGTTCCGTATGGCTGTTTGTTTTCGCTGTACTTGTAGCTCATTGGATCGCTAAAAGGCCAGTGTTTGGTGTCTCTGTGCATAAAGTCCGTGTCTGTGTGTATGTGTGTGTTCTGCACTGGCATTTAGGTGCTTGCTGGGTTATCATCTCATAGTTGCCGTTGTTGTGCTTTCGCGGTTGCAACTTTGGCGGAAATTGTTGCTAGTTCACTCGTGTGCGCGCGTGTATTGTAGTTATGTGGCGATTTTTGGCCTGGAAATTTTAGGATGACAGGACAGTGCGGTTCTTGCTGTGCTGTTGGATTTGAGGTTCTGGGGGCGAAGTAGATGTATGTGGGAGGAAATTGCGGACCTGCGTTCTCTTTTTCGTATCCACACTGCAAGTTGGCTTGTGCAGTCTTGAGTGAAATACTAGAGTATTCAAAGTATTTTAGGCAGGCAGGAGAACTTTTGAGAACATGCTTGGAGCAGTCATCCCAGTGGATTGGTAATTAAGTTGTTTCTTTTTTATAACTATAACCCAGCTGCTTTGCTAGTCAAGCAAAAGAAGAAAATAAGAAAATTTCGAAGGGACCTAATAAGAGAAGGAAAATCTGGATGGCCGGTGGTAGGGATTTTTCTGCTCAAGAAAACAACACATGCATATCAGCAACACAGATCATAAATATGGAAAATATTGCTGGCTTTTGTACAGATTGGCAGTATTGGCAGTTATGTATTAATATATTTGCATTGGTGACTAGAGGCCCCGCAATCTAACTTGCCTGCGAAGTCAATGTGCTCAAACCACCCAATTGAGGACAAACTCAGGAGAAGAATGGCTCTGAGAAAGAGTGAGGAAGTATGGACCAATCTCAAAGCTCACTCTCTTTGGCAAACCAACGGTGTTCATTCATGGACCATCAGCAAACAAATTTATATTCTATGGAGACAGCAGCATGCTTGCCAACAAGTAGCCATCATCCATCCACGTGATCTTGGGAGACTTTGTTTGAACTCAGTGGCCAAGATCACAGACATGTGAGAGAGTCCATCATGTCGTTCTTGAGACCAGAATTGCTGAAGCAGTACATGGGAAAGATAGTTGAAGAGTCCGGAAGCACATCCAGTTGCACTGGCAGGGAACGGAAAAAGTTGCGGTATGTCAATATTCTGTGGACTCTCACTGTTGCTTTGATCTGTTTGAGATAAATCAAGATTTTCAGATATACATGGTGTATGCACACAATAGTCTCATATGACTGGGGTCCACACTTGTACTGCCTCCACATGTATCGACTGTGAGAATGAATGCATATACTGGGAATGTGCACAATCTCTTCAATAAATGAAAGAAGAGTGAATCACAATAATATTTTGATATTCTACAGGCATTGCCCCTGATGAAAATCCTTACATTCAACATCATATGCTCTCTTCTCTTTGGTATGGAGGAAGGAGCTGAAAGAGAGATTCTTGGAAAACTTTCAAGAAATGGTAAGAGGGAATGTGGTCCATACTAGTGAACTTGCCATTCACATGCTACGATTGGAGCCTCTGTGCAAGCTCTAGGGTCCAAGATATGTTGAAGGAACTTGTACAAGAGAAGAAGGTGAAACTAGCATAGCACACTGCAACCCCTCATCAAGACTTAATCATGTGCTTCTTAAGTAAGCACAATGAAGAAAATGAACAAGTTGTGATTGATAAGGAAATTCTGCACAATATCACGCTTGTCGTGATTGCTAGACATGATACCTCATCCATACTTATAACTTTTGTGCTGCACCTTCTATATAAGAATCCTACTATTTATAAAGTAGTTCCTCAAGGTAAACATTCTCTAATCTAGGGATGTGCAAAAGAACGGGGATCTGTCCGGACCGCCTAGAACCGGACTGAAACTGCTCGGAACCGATGGTTCTTGAGGGAGCTGGTCCGGTTCCCGGTTCCAATTTATGGGAACCGGTGGGTGCTAGTCCGGTTTCTGGTTTCGTGGGCGGATCCGTCCACCCGCCCACCCAGACCGGACCGATTAATTTTTCCATGAGCTGCAGCGATCTCTGCGGGGGATTGGCTTTTGTCCCCCTCCTTCCTCTGTGCAACCATAGCCTTAGGAATCCCATAAAGAACCAACTTTTTATCCCAATATAACAAAGACAAGCCTCTCAAAACATAAACAATAAATCACAGTATGATCCGAAAACACCAACATGAATTGCGACGACCCTCGAGATCTAAACCCAACAAACCACCCAACGCAACTAGAAACAAGAATGCAACGTATCAAAAGAAGCAAGAAGCAAAGACCCTGAAACAAAAACGAAACCAAGAAAAAACTATGCAGAGCGGCCTATCGGACGTCAACGAACTCATGAACAAACTTGCAGCAAAAGGGAAAGCTCGGAGAGCAAAAGCCAGAGAGCCTCGCGGGTAGGGTCCTCTGAATTCGTGCGAAACGAGAAGATAATAGAGAGAGAGAGAGAGGGGTAGGCGAGGAGGGGGGGTGGGGAATGATGGGTTCTTTCTTCCTTTCCCTTGAGGACTGAGCAACAAGGAAAAGAGAAGAAAGAGACCAGGGATGGATGTTAAAACTACAATACCGAGCTGAAAAACCAGAAGCTTTTGCCAAGCTTCAGTGGATGAATCTGAAAGCTCTGCCAATATCTGTAGGGGAGAAGGAGAGAGGGAGAGAGAGGGTAATGCTGAAGCTGAAGGTGGCGAGTCGTGATTTGAGGGGATGGGATACCGCACTTTGTGGATTGGATCCATGCAACAAATAGGTGGATTCCAGTTCCAATTTTTCGGAATCGGTCCTTAGCGGGCGGTTCTTGGTTTTAGGTTGGGAACCGCCTGCCCAGACCATGCACACCCCTACTCTAATCCTAGCATCTTTTCAGATTTGTCGAATTTGCATGGATTCCTGTAGCCCAAAGAGGTAGGAAAATTGAAACAAAACGAACTTGTTCAAACCAAGTTCACTCTTGAACTATGACCCAAGCTACGTAAGGATAATGAATGATCTCTATCTTGCTGATGGATGACGGATGGCCTGACAAATGAAAGAAAAGTCAATACATAAATTTGTCTGAGTTTCCAAAGCCAGATGTCAAATTTAATAACAAAGCTCAGAAGCGTGTTCCTTCCCCCTTATTGCAACTATTAATAAGCTTGTTTTGCTATTGTAGAATAAGAACAGATAGCAAAAAGCAAGACTTCGGGAGAATCTTTAACTTGAGCAGACCTTGCCAGGATGAAGTAAACATGGAGAGTAGCGATGGAAACTCTAAGGATGGTCCTGCCTGTTTTTGGTGGCTTTAGGTTAGCTTTAAGGGATATTGGCTATTGTGGGTACCTCAATCCTAAAGGCTGGCAGGCAAGGATGCAAATAACTTTTCCGATCTCTTCAAATGCTTGCCTGAACTATCTACTATTTATTCTCTTTATCTGGGAAACCAGTCCGTGAACATACATTTGGTATTTGATGCGTGATTTAGGTCTTCTGGGCATCGAACATGACACATATGGATGAGAGCATATTCCCGGAGCCATCAAAGTTTGATCCTGCAAGATTTAAAAACCAAAAAGTCAGTACAACCCTACAGCTTTATTCTTTTTGGAGGAGGGCCTCACGTATGCCCAGGAAACAAATTTGCGGGGATCAAAACCCTTGTTGCAATCCATTATCTGGTCACTAAGGGCCTGCATGGCAACGTTTCTGTTCCTCCAAATTTCTGTTCTTTGGTTCCCCGGAACAAAAAAAGAACAGAAACCTGTTTGGTAACGCCAAGTTATTTTTCTATTCCCGGGAATAGAAAGTTAGCCCGGGAATAGATTTGGAGCAGAAATGAGAAGCAAAAAAAATTTGCTTCTTATCCCAGGAACAATTTCTAGAAATAAGCTGATTTTCTTTTTTAATTTTCTTTTATTTCCTTTTCTTGCCGCGACCACCGTCAACCGCCTGAAGCCACCGCCCGGCGGCGGCGACTGGCGACCGGCGGCGGCGACCGTCACTGCTGGCGAAGGCGGTCGGCAGCCGGCGGTCGTCGGCGGCCGATGGGCTTCCGGCGGCGGCCAGCAGTGACGGTCGGCGGCCGGCGGTCGTGCGGCGGCGGCGGCTGACGGGCCGGCGGCCACGACCGGCGGGCGGGTGGCGGCGATCCGTCGGCAAGAATAAAAAATGAATAAAAACAAACAAGAAATTGTTGCGTTACCAAACGCATTTCTATTCTTTTTCTATTCCAAGAGTAGAAATTTTGTGTCGTTACCAAACGGGTTCTTTTACTCAGAAATTGTCCCCGGAGCAGAAATAGAAAAGAACCATTTCTGAAAAAAAAAACTCTTCCCGGGAAGAGAAGCGTTGCCATGCGCAGCCTAAGTACTAGTGAGAGTTATGTTCAAATGATCATTACAGTAGGGACCCCTTGCCAATACCAACTCAAGGACTGCTGCTCCGGATTGTGCCAAAGATACAAGAATGAAGGACAACTCTTTCCTTGACTATCCAGAACTTTTAGGGTGCCACCTTCATAGGACTTAGCTAAATCAAACATCCCCATGGTGACAATGAAGTTAAGACACCATAAATGCACGAAAGAAGCCAATGGTTTGACAAGCTTTTCTGAATAGCATAGCCAAGATCATTCTACCAATGATGTATGTTTTCAACTTGCATGATGCTCTATGCATGTTGTCAGTACAAATTTGACAGTTCACTTGACTCCCCTCTATCCATGTAATCTTCCTTATCTTAGCCCTTCCGGAAACTATCAACACTTTCTATATTACTTAAAATAAATGGGGATTGAACAGAAAAAAGAATACGTGGCTTCTATGCTAAATTCTTCTTTTGTTGTTTCCAATTTCGTTGGGTTAGTCTGAATCTATACTAATTTTCTTTTCTTTTCTTCTTTCTTGCTTTTTACCTAACATAGCAAAATATTCCAAAAAAAGAAAAGATGAACAGAGCATCCACATATGAAAAGAAGATTCAATTTTATATATAATTCATCTTAAAGTGAGGGTGAGAGTACAATTTATACAATTTCTCATTTACCCTATGAAATTATGAGATTTCTGGGATCAAGACCAACTATTTCAATAGCTTAGGTTATTAGATAAATATATGGTTTAATAAGGCAATATGATTTTTATTCGATTCAATTTCCTTGTACTTAAAATAAATAAATTCATTATATTGTGTTATAACTTAGCTATAAACTCTTAAAATTTCTCTATATTTCTCAAACTAAGTAAATTCATTTGTTCGATGGAACTTTTTGAATGCACTCAATGGAATTACTCAGATAAAATGAGGATGCTTTAGTAAGCAATATTCTATTTATTAAGAACATATACCTTTAGAGTGGAACTAATTTAGATAGCGGCATAAGCTGTATTTTAAAATCTTGAATATACGTTAGGTCAATAATTAGAGGAGACGTCAACGAGATAGCAATGTACGTGACCAGAGAATTGAGCAATGATCCGCAAGTGATGCTTGTGATTTATTTTTTCAACTTTACCCTTTTCTTCGATTATCATTTTACCACTCAGAGAGAGAAGCAACGCCGTGGCCTTGGTGAGCACCTACGACCCTCGAGCTGCCATTTCAACGCTCCCCTGATTGACGAGAACCGAAAAGGAAAACTCTCTCTGAAAATCACAGCACGGAGAGAGACTCGGGATAGAGAGAGAAGGGGGCGAGAAGAGAGAGAGAGAGAGGAAGAGCGACGACGGTGGATTGCGGCCCGTCGAAAGGTCCAGCTATTTCTCACGAATTTGGGATTTTTGTTTTAAAAGTCAAAATTCATTGATCTATTTACGGTCTTGCTTCACCGGCGACAATTCGGCCAAAATCCAAACGATATTTTGGCTGTGTTTGTTTTGATTTCTTTTTTCTGTTTTTAAACAATTTTTTTTTTGTTTTTTTTTGTTCCCAGGAACAAAAAAAGGAACAGAAACGTGTTTGTTTGCGTTTTTGTTCCAAAATTATTTTTTTGTTCCCAGAAACACAACTGGAACAGAAACAAGAAACAAAATTTAGGAACACTTTATTCTTCCCTCTTTTTTCTTCTTCTTTTCTTCTTCTTTTTTCATTCTTTTTTCTTTGGCCGGTCGCTGGCCTCGACCATGGCCGACGACCGACTGTCGAGGGCCGGCGACCTCGTCGGAGCGTCGCTGGCCTTCGGCGAGGCCAAGCGTCGCCGGCCCCTGGCGAGGCTCGGCCTCGCCGACCTAGCAGTGGCCCGGCGACGCCGAGCCTCGTCGGCCGCCGGGCGAGCTTGGCCTCGCTGGATCTAGGCGAGCTCGAGCTCACGCAGCAAAGGTGAGGCCGACCTCACGCCGGGTTGGGCAAGCTCACCCAACCATGGCGAGGCTCGCTGGCCCTTGTCGGCCGATTGCCGACCATGGCCGAGGCCGACGAACGGCCAAAAGAAGAAAAAATAAAAGATAAAAAAAGGAAAAATAAATAATAAAATAATAAAAATAACAAAGAAAATAGAAAAAATAAAATTAAAAATTTTAAAAAATTAAAAAAATTTATACAAATTTATCAAACGTGTTTCTATTCTTTTAATATTTTTGGAACAGATTTACCAAACGCGTTTTTTTGTTCAAAAATTATTTCCTGCAGCAGAAATATTTTTTTCTATTTCTGTTCCCAGAAATAATTTTTAAACAGAAATGTTACCAAACGCATCCTTTGATTCCTCCACATCTCCTGAGTTTACAGAATTTCGAGTTGGAGTCACGATTCAAGAGAAACGAACTCTCCATATCCACTCTGCACCGCACGTGAACAGTGCGCGCCACCTGGCTTACTCTTCAAGGCAGCAACCTGTCAAATCTAGTGATTCTAGAATTACTTATTTTCTTGAGAAGGTAGTCGGCAATTTCCAAGTTGTGCTTGAGTTGATTGGGACTTTCTCGTGGCAAACTATCTTTTGGATCGTTGAATGGCTTATGGCTTTAGTGTCTGTGGATGCTATCATTTGCTCGATAATAGTGCTATGCGCGCTAAGAAAATATCCAATATGCTGAATGATCGGGTGCACTCTTTTTGTTTGTAGGTTGATAATCAAGTATGCTGCCAGTTGAAGATATGGCCTGGAAATTCGTGATTAGGCTCCCGCCCAAGAAATGGCATTGTCCTCACTGCCAGAAGGCGTACTCGGGAAGAGTTACAAGAGTGAAAAGTCACTTTCTCAAAATTCCAGACGAAGGGATTGCCTTTTCCGCAAAAGTGCCAGAGCACATATTCAAGCTAATGCAGTGGTTACATGATGAGGTGGCTCTCGTACTCGTGGTACCTTTTATTTGCTTGAGAATAATGCTATGCCCACTAGAAAGATACACAAAGATTGGGATATTTTATGATGGGTTCCCTTCTGTTTGCTTGTAGTTTCGTAACAAAGACGATATTGCCTGGGAATTCGTCAATAAACTGGGGGACAACCAATGGCGTTGTCACTAGTGCAGTGGAGAATTCTTTGGAGACGTTACAGGAGTGAAAGGTCACTTGCTTGGAGTGTCAAATGAACGGACTTCCATTTGCAAGGAAGTGCTGGACCACGTAAGAAAGCTAATGCAATCATTTCTCGATGAGGTGGCTAAAGAAGAGAGCAGAGAAGTGAATGGTCAATCGTCCGCTGAACTGACATGCCGATTATGGCTGAGTTGGCTGAAGGAGAGAGCGGAGAAGCCAACAATCAATTTTCCGTGGAACCGCAATCACGTGGCATGCTGACACATGCTGAGGGGGCTGAAGAAGAGAGCAGAGAATACAACAATCAATTATCCGCAGAGCCACCGTCGCCTTTACTCTTACCAAAATTCCTCGTGCATATGGAATCACTAGAGCGTCAGTTTCATCAGAGTTCAACGTGGTAGATGGAATCACTTCAGATTGGCTGCTATATTCACCAGACTGGTCTATTCTTTCTGGCTCTTTGGCGGCAGAGAATCTTGTTGAATCTCATCAGGTAAATGTACTGGATAATCAAACAAGGGGATCATCATTACAGAATGATGATCATTATCAGGTATATGGTTATTTACTTAAATTAATCCTTATGTATCACCATGTTATGTTATTGATCAGCAAAAATGCTATTACGAGACTCCAACAGATGGAATTTTTAAATTGCAGAATTAGATATAAACGAGGGTGCACCAATGACGAGTCATCCAAACACAAGAAACAACTTTAAAGAGAATGGAGATTTGAAAAGAAAACTAGAACTACACTATAGCAGAGTAGTTGGCATAAGGGATGAGTTAGAATTTGCTGCGTCTTTGTCCGTCAAGAAGCAGAGAAGGAAGTTGAGAATTGGTTGCCGGATTTGGAGAAGTTTATTAAATGATTATACTGAAGCAACAAGTAAGCATTGTTTGTCAATACATCATAATAATAAACTGAAGCAAAAAGCAGAAGACCTTCTGAGACAAGGCAAATTCCCTAAAGGAGTATTTGAGGCGAGAGAGACCAAATTCAATAAATTTTCAGAAGTAAAGATGGGGGAGAGGCATTTCAGAGAAATGCTACAAAGATTTTGGAGTACCTAGCAGGGAATCAAGTATCCCGATGAGGCATCTATGGAATGGGGGTTCATCCTAGAAAAAGCAAACTATGGGAATGTGTTGTGGATCACTGTTTCACTTGATTCCAACCCACAAAAGTTGCAGGATGACATTTGGGAGGCACTAGGTTTGGGCACACTACATGTAAAGGATGTGAGCAAACAAGCAGCAATGTTGTCTGGTTGTTTAACCAAATGTGGAAATATTTTAATCTTGAAGAGGTGGGAATACATGTTAGAGAAGATGGATTTAAGTTGGTTATGACCACTCAATCCCTTGATATATGTTGCCAAATGCAGTCTCCAGAGAAGATGAAAATTGAACGTCTATCTCAAAAAGAAGCAGAGAGATTATTTATGCAGGAGCTTGGACCTGAAGTGGCACTTAATTTGGAAACTGAAGCAGTTGTGAATTCCATTGTTAAAGAATGTGCAGGCTTGCCACTTGGAGTCATCATGATGGTAGCAAGCACGCGAGGAGTGACTGATGTATTTAAATGGAAGGACTGCTTGGTGAATTAGAAAGAATCAGATATGGGGCAAACAGATATGGAAAAGGTCTTAATGAAATTAAAATTCATTTACAATTGCCTTGGTAATCTTGAAGTTCAACAATGTTTCTTATCTTGTGCACTTAGCCAGAAGATCGACGGATTGGTAATTTAGAGTTGATAGAATTCTTTATTGACCAAGGATTGATTGGTGGATTGAATATGAGGGAGAGACAATATAATAGAGGGCTAACCATTCTGAACTGACTGGGAAATGTTTGCCTATTGGAAGATCATGGGATAGCAATGACGATGCATGATTTGATTAGAGACATGGCATTGCACATCATGAGTGTGACTTCCATTGTAGAAGCAGGAAAGGGGTTGATGAGGATTCCACCTGAGGAATTATGGACGGATGCTTTGGAGAAAGTTTCTCTAATAGAGAATCGCTTTATAGAATTTGTGTTGAACACCAAATTGCCCAAAAGTATCAACTCTTCTATTTGATTATGGCTTGTCGCATGGTGCAGTCATCCCTGATTCTTTCTTCAAAAAATTATGGGGGCTAAAGGTTTTGAATGTTAGCGGATGTGATCTAAGAGAACTTCCAAATTCCATCTTAGACTTGGTAAACTTGAGAGCACTATTGCTTGAAGGCTGTAGGAAATTGCGTCGTATTCCTTAGCTAGGGAAGCTCACATCTTTAAGAAAGTTGGACGTCAGTGGCTGTGAGAGTCTTGAAGCGCTCGAGGGTCTGTTGGTGAACTTGAGATACCTTGACCTAACTGGTACATCTATAAGGAGATTACCCAAAGGAACACTAGGGGGTTTGCTAAACTTGCAATACCTTAAAGCTCTGGCTGTTAATGGAGAAGACATCACAAATTTGTGGGCATTGGAGACACTTGAATGCTGCTTTGAAGATGTGGATGGTTTCAATAAAGGTGTGATGGTTATTAAGCATATTAGCCCTCGCTATTATGAGCTCAAAATAGATCAAGAAGAGTTAAAGGGTTATGTGGAAGTGAGTGATGATGCTAGATTTGGGAATTGTGAGAGGAGGGTTGGCATTTGGTGAGTCGAGTCGTGCTATTGTGAGCATGGTGGCATTTGTATTTTGATTCCCCAAGATGCGCTGACATTGGCAGGGAGAAGATGGGATGGTACAACAAATTTGACTGACATGGGTCCCCTTGAAAACCTTGAGGAGCTAAATATCATAAGTTGGAAAAACTTATGGGTGCTTTGTGGAGGACAATATGAAGAAATAATCGGCATCCATGACTCCCCCACTCTAGCGCCTATCCCTCTCCTCTTCCAGCGCCTTAGGGAGATGGTGATATGGGATTATCCGAAACTGAAGTATCTCTTTGGGCATGGCTATGAATTCTACCTTCCACTTCTACAATCCATTAAAATATCTTTTTGTGAGGAACTGCTGGAGATGACAGCAGCAGTTGCATCACCACCACCACATTTGCCCCAGCCTTCCCTAGTCTAGAAAAGATTGTAATTGAGAGCTGTATAAAAATGAAGAGAGTGGTGGAATCTGAGTGGCTGCCCTACTACTCTAATCTGAGAGTGCTCTCGGTATATTTTTGCCTGAACATGGAGGAGATAATTGGAGATCATCCCCCGTACATGCCATTTGAAGAGATTTCTTACAAATCTCTTATAGTGAGACGTTGCGGTAACATGAGAAAGCTGTTTCCTCATGAGTCGCTGATCCATCTTCGAAACCTTGATAGTATTTGGGTCGATTGTTGCAGAGGAATGGTGGAGATGATAAGTGGAGCAGGACAAGGCCAAGAAGGAAGCATAATGACTCCTGTAAACAACACCCCTTCATCCTTCCAGTCTTCAATTTCTCTCCTAAAGCTGAAGCGCTTGTACCTACACAATCTACCCCAGGTGAAGAGCATATGAGAAGTCCCAATAAGCTGTGATTCCATGGATTATACAGGGGTGTACACATGCCCAAAACTGAACAGGATTCCTTTGCAACTACAATTTTGTGATGATATTGAGCACCTTTCCACGTAGTGATGTGGAAAGTGAGGAAAAGTGGAAGATGCTGGTATGGGATGATCCCAATGCTCAGGCTATTCTTCAACCTTATCTCCTTTTCAATGTCCGTTGCTGTGTTCTACCAGGCTCTAAGTCCATACAGTCTGGCTATTATATATAGTTATACAGTTGTAGAGACTTGGATTAGAACTAAAGTCGTGCAGCTCTAACACTGGCTTTTGCAGAATTGTCCACCAAGGGAAAAGATTTCCTATGATGCCGCTTTGGAAGGCCTGCTGAAAGACCTTCAGCTGCTATTTTAATTACTCAAGGCATGCTTTCCTGCAAACTCAAGTTGCCATAAGTATGACTTTTTCTCGTGTGCCATTTTTTGTCACAAAAAGGGCGTCCTATTGTGTATTTTGCATGCCGTGGTATATTTTATTTTTGTAATGGAAATGAGAAATCTCTAAGGACTGATTGAGGATTGTCGGTTGAAACAAATATGATGCTTTTGTGAAACCCTTCTCATTTCATTTTTCTTGTCAGATTAGATCCTTCTGAGCAACTAGTTTGTCTTCATTTTTGGATATTTTATGCGTGCAATCTCTTTGAAAATCTGTATATATCTCTATCTACACAATTATGCTCGATCAGTTCAGAATAAAAGCAGCAGGGTCATGGTATCATGCAATAGAAAATCACAAAGCAAGTGGTCGAAGTTGACTATTAAAATGAATTAGCCTAAAGTAACCGTGAAGCCTTTTTTATTTATGATAATATGTGTTCATGTGACCTGAAAAATGGCATTGGCTATGAATGTCTCAGCAAAAGTGTATCCGTTGCATTATGGACGGCTAAAAAGAAAAATGGACGTCAAAGACTCAATTTCTTTTAGGAGGTCTAAGAATGAAAATAGGACTGTTTTATTTTCAATGAACTATCATTTAAATCAAGAAAGTTGATTTTTTTTTTTTTTGGGTCCGTATCAACGGTTCAGCAGCTAGATCGGGCGCCTGAGGAAGGAGGAAAATATGAAAGAAAAGAATGAGTAGAAAAAGGGAAAATAATAGTTTTATTTGGAAAAAAAAGAATAACTTGGCTACCCACGTCCGCACTTTCACCTAGTTAAACAATCCGCATCAGCAAAAATGAAGCCTCATATTAAGTTTTTCGAAATGTTGAGGCAATTATTGTAAACAAAAAATAAATTCAGAATGCTTGATGCATAAAGTTTACTCTTGTGATGGCAGTATTCTTTGGAAAATTCATAAATATATTGCCGCAAGCAGTTTCTTTTAACTCATTTTTGTTTTAATTTTATATTAGTTGAGTGTCCGTTCCCAATTGTTCTCCATCGACGTGGCAATACCTTATTTACTTGAGCAAACCCTTTAGCTTTAACTCCATTTTGTTTGAAGGTGCTTCAAAGTGTGTTTATTACTTTAGTACAAGCAGCTCCGTTTGCTCCTTTTACTTCAAGTCATTAGACTTCACTCCGACAAGTGTGTTCAACGAGAGTCAAATGACACTCTCTGCGTTGATTCTTCTTTTCTTCATGAAAAATCGTGAGGGAACTCACGTTATCCGAATGGAGTGTGAGAAGGGTCCACATCCTTAACTCCGGATGAATCCGTGATGTACCACGCAATCTATAGAATTCTAAGTCGCAACATATGAGTGGAATTGAAGCAGCACCACCATCTGTGCTGCAGACGCCAACGAGATGGCTACGCCATGTCCCGAGAATTGAGTAATGAATCACACAAGTCAAAACCGGTCTTTGTCCACTTCATGCATTATGCTAGTGGTATTCTGAATCTCATCCGAGAAGAAGATCAGGAAGCAACAAACAATGGCAGGACAGACATGCAAGAACGATCGCTCTAATCTAACACTATATAAGCAAGGGGGTTTTTCCTTCAAGAGTTCACCACAAGTTCACATGCGGTGTTTTGTAAGAATAATGGGGAAAATTAACAAGAAAAGTTTTAAATTTTTTGTGATTGTTCCAATTCAATCTTAAATCTTTTTTTTTTTTTTTTTGAGTCAATTAAGTCTTTAACTTTTTGTATTTATGTCAATTCTATCCGGCTAATTTTAGTTGAAAATTGTTAACATAGACGTTAGCTATTTTATATGGCATGAGGAATGTTTACATAGACAATTTTTAATCATATTTAATTATTTTTCTAATTTTCTAAATATGTTTTATTTAATTTACTTCTTTTTTTTCTTTTCTTCGTGTTTTTTGCCCCTTCCCTTCCTAGTTAGAGCTTTGCGCAATTTCCGCATGGATTTATTGTGATTTATTGAATAAGATTTTTGTACGCTAGTGATGTAAAAATTTCTTTACAGGAGCAGGTTTTGGAAAACGATTCATATAACTTTTTAAGTTTAAAATGTAGATTTATTCTATAATTATGGATGATATTTCCACATTATAAAACTGCTCGTATGAAAGTAATTTTTGCATTGACAATGTATATAATATAAATGCAAAAAAAAATTCTAAGAGCTATGAATTTACTAGATTTAAGAGCTCAAAATCACAGGCAAGCAAAAAGCAAAATGCCCTCCAAAGTGTCGTAAAATAGAATTAGTTTCATGCATGTGCTGTGTGCGTGTGTGAACACGCATTATTTTTCATTTCTTGTGCAATTTCATGGTGAGTCAACAATAAGATTTAATTGGATGAAGAAATAAAACATTCGATATGATTTTCTTTTTTGCCATTATACGGAGTTTTGTACTAAGCAATCATAGAATGAACATTTTACTATTCTTTCAATAATTAAGGACTAATATTTATTCGAAACTTAGATGAAAGATATGAGAGAAGGATGAGATCGATTGTCACAATGTAGGACAGTGCAGGTTGCATTTAACATGGCCATCATGCGCAATAGAGACCAACTTTCCCAGAAAATATATTTTCTATTGAATCCCACGGGGTTCACTCAATTTTGCACCGTATCAATGTACATAACTGACAACCGACCGGGGAAAAAAAAGAAGAAAAAACCATATTGATAAGGCATCACCCTATCCTAGCTACATCACCATAAGACTAATCCTGTATAGGCCAAGGCATCAGGATTCCTTACCGCCAATACCAAGGAGCCATGAGAATATTCCTCAAGGAATGTTTCTTTTCAGCGAGGCAACCCAAACTCTCCAAAGAAGTAATCCGCAGCTGGTCGGACCTCACTGGCTCATCATCATCATCATTCCCATGCCAGCTCCAGAATGCATGTGTTGAATTCACAACCTTGAGCTCACCGTGACCAAAGCCGGCTTCGCGGAAGACAGACCACTCTGGCCGGGGGTTCTTATCTGTGTAATGATACACAGGAGCCAAATCAGCCTTTCCCAATGTATCCATTGAAAATTCATCAACAGGATGCCCTATTGAATCCCTAATCAATAGCTTTCTTTAGAGTGAGGACATACCTATGAGCTAAACCTTTTGTTCCCTCCCATCACCAATAGAAACGTGAACAGCACCGCAAGGATCCGGTTGTCCAGAATTGACACGTTTCTGTTCAGTGATGACCACTTAAAATCATGCCTCGTGCACATCAAATGACAATGAAAGCTGAAAAAGTATAGGTATAGGGTCATACAGATAGCTCATAAGCATGCACAGAACCTGCAAATACTATGTCCAGCCCAGCTGCATAAAGCAATGGTTCCATAGCTTGCTTCATCCCATCGCCTTCACCTTGGCAAAGGATAGTTACTGTTAATACCAAGGTACATGGAACGATACGATCAGCCATGGAGTTTTACTGCAATCAACCTTTGAAAGATCAGCCTGTAGATTAGCAGAAAATTCAAATCCATCAGACACAATAAGCGCTAAATATCAGCATAAGTCCTTTGCATCAATATAAGAGAACAAAGAGCGACATACGATAGCTGACAATGAACACCTTTGCCTTTGAAAACTAATATGGAGATTAATTCCCCATAGCAAGGTCAAGATTGAAAATTGCCTCATTCGCAAAATAGCAGCTAAATTTGATTTTAAACCTATTTACTCTTAACAAAATATAATCAAGGATATATAAATTATAAATTTAATCTTTCCTATCTGTGAGATTGAGGTAACAAATCTCATCACCTCCAAATCCAACTTCAGATGAGGCAACAGCTTCAACCAAGGATTCTCGCTATACATTCTCTTTGCCTTCATCCACGTGCCATCCAGCACAATCAAGTTCCTGACTTCAAATTCAGCTGCCTTGAGTTCGTCAATGCTGAGTGCATTCTCGGTCAGGAACAGAAGCACTGACCCTCGCGGCACCTCGAGCACAAATTCCTCATATTCTTTGGGCTCCAAGCTCAGATTTGATACAAGGTTTTGCGATTTCCTAACCACAAATCCATTCGACAGAACATCACGAGCTGACTGGCAATCTAATATGGCATCGAAATCAGCTCCTTGGTGATCGATTCTAGACATCCAAACATGGTCTGTCGATTCGATAATCCCCTTCTTGCCCATTCGAAAACTGATAACAGGTTTGCTAGTACCTCTAGACACGACTCCACAAGCGCGTGAGTTCTGCAGGGCCTGGGAATCCTCCGAAACTTCCACACCGTTCGAGGCAATCGAACCGTAGTTCCTATCTTCCCGAGGACAATGAGCTCCATTCGATTCGACGACCGAACTAGGGTTTCCCACCGCCACTCCAGATTGCTCCCCATTTTGGACACCCAAATCCTCGCCGACCAATCCGTGGGCGCCGATTTTGGCGTGCGGCTGGAGCGGCGAGATCGAGAACTCGGCGCCGAAGTTGACGTCGGAAACGGCGGCGACGGCGACGTTCTTGAGCCCTAGCCTCAAGATTCGGGTGGAATTGAGGGGGTGCTTCCGCTCCAGGCTGTGCTGGAGAACGGTGACGCGGACGGGGTGATCGAGACCCGGAGAATGGATTCGAGCGCAGAGGCACGTGCGCGCGGGCTTGGAGCAGGACGGGCAGACGGGCCGCTTCCGATTGGTGGAGCGAGCCGTTTCCGCCATCTTCGCGGAGCCGCGGCGGGCGGTGGCGGCGATCCGGCCGGGGAAAGTAGTGAGCTTGAGGAGGAGGAGGGTGGCCGGGGACGCGCATCGAAATGGGATCGGATTCGGGTTCGGAAATGGGTTCGCGAATCGGATTCGGGTTGCGAAATGGACCTGCATTTTCCCAGAAATTGGGAGATGATTTTTGAGAATCTGAAAGAAACGGTAGGGGCCGGAGCGCGCGGGGGCGCTGTTCGGCCAAAACTGTCGAGCAAATGGTTTTGATTTTACTAAAGAGCGCGCTGGCGGCGGCCTCTGTGATTCAAATCCGAAAAATGGTATGCGGAGGCCAATCGATGACGATTGCCGCAGTCAAGGCGAGGTTGGATATCATGGCAGCGACCGAGTGGTGGAGATTGTTCTCGTGGGTTTATCATGCCATGAGACATGGGTTTATCATGTCATGAGACAATAACCACTGCAACAATGATCGAAATCATGATGAATGACTGAAATTATGAGTATTCAACAAGTCAACAATTGAGGCCCCTGAAGATTTTAGCAGAGGAAGCCGATCTATTTTTTGGATTCTCGGACAACGGTTGTGGTTTGCGCCTCAGATTATAAAATTATGCATAATAAAATTTATATTTCTCTCTTTCTTAAAATATGATTGGAACAGAAATCCACTTAGCTTGATTTCTCTATTTTCCTATTTCAGAAATGAATTTGGAGGAGAAATCATAAATTAGAAATTGTAGCTTCTGTTTCTTAAATGGAAATAGAAATTATTTCTTCTTTTCTCTAATTCGGGCATCTTCTTCGTTCACTAGACGGGAACGTTCCTTCTCCTCAACGCTTCAACCAAAAACCCTAGCGCGGTCGACTCCGAAGCTGTCCATCCTCGCCGTCGACTCCAACTCCATCCTCTCGCCGGTGACATCGTCGCTCACCTCGCCGTCGACTCTGACTTCGTCCTCCCTGCAGTCGACGACTCCGCCGGATCCGATCGCGTCGAACCCATCTCGGGTTCGTCTCCGAGATCGGAACCGTGGCCCTCCCTGCCGTCGCCGTCCTCTTGCCAGTCAGATCGTCGCTCATCTCGCCGTCAACTCCAACTCCATCCTCTCGTCGGTCACATCGTCGCTCACCTCGCCGTCGACTCTGACTTCGTCCTCCTTGCAGTCGACGACTCCTCTTGGCAGCATCCACTCCGTCTGCTCGCTACCGTCGACTCCAACTCCGTCCTCAACCCTAGGCGCTCATTGATTGCGCCACGCCACGCCGATGCCGGTTCATTGAATGTATCTGTCTACTGAACTACCGAACCTCTCGCAGTTGTTCGACAATTTGCCCCAGAGACATTAGCATTGATTTGAGAATTGTGTAGTGTTACATGTACGATACTGCTTGGTATGTTGAGCTGGCAACGTAGCTCCTGATCCATCCTTTGATGGCCAAGAGCCCTCGTTCCTTTAGTGCGTCGGTTTGCTCTGCTCTCATCGAATTAGATACCCCTTCAAATATGTTGCTGAATCGTCATCTGAGCTGAGCATGTCCGGGTTTATTTTCTAGCTTGTGGTGTTCAAGATGCACATAGCGTAATTGTTTAGGTGTAGAGAAACCCTCTATGGTTGCAGGTCGTTCATATGTCGAAGTTGTCGCTTTTCCTTCACTTACTGATTGCTGCTCTTTACTGCTCTGTTGGTGTTATGGATTTAATTATATAGACTTTTATAAACCATGTGGTATACAACTCAAGTTTGATGCAAGGAAAAAATGTCCGAGTGTGGCAGTTGATCGAATTCGAGTTGTTGTTATGTAAACTTTATTCATTGCTTTCTCTCTGGATAATAAATTGTTGTTTTTATTTTCAAGTAAAAATGTTTGGTTGAAATTGTGGGTTTCAAAAGTCACAGGAAATTTTTTTATAAATAATGGATTAAAAAAGAATCTGTTACATAACAATTATCGGAGGACAAAGAGAAAAGAAAGACAAACTAAAGCAAATAACAATAATGATAAGTTATTTTTTTATATATTATGAGTTCTCATTATTTTATTGATCAATGACCAAAAGATCATACTATAACTTACTGTCACATTCATGTAATTAGGTCCTCTTTCTTCTGATCCATTTGCTCCTCTGCTCGTTTGTCATCGTGCTTCCATTAACCACCTATCTTCCTTTGCTTCAATTGTATTCAGTTGTTCCCACTCAAGAGTCCATTTTGTTAAGATCCAACTTCCTTCAATCAGAATAACTGATTTCCTTTTGCCCATGCTTCTTTCTTGTTTCATTTAACTAATGGAAAAAAGACAATGGTGACATAATGTCAAGTTCTTTTCTGGTGGTGTCCAATAGCATTCTCTTTGCTTGAATGCATCAGTGGAATGTGTGAAGCGTTTTCCTTCAGTTCTTTAAGGTCATAGTCTTGGTAAGACAGATGAATGATGATTTGATCTGATGCAGAAACATGAGATGCACCAAATCAAAGCTTCTTTGCTTTTCTATTAGTATTATTTCGACTATTATTTTGTATTTGAGGATTTCTTATGTTGTTATCTAATCAATATCTATTCCTAGAAATATAAATTTTATTATGTTATCAAACAGATTTCTATTCCAGAAATAAAAATTTTAAGTCATTATCAAATAGGTTTCTTTGTTCAAAAACTTGTCCGGGGAATAGAAATTGAAAAATTAATTTATGGCCAAAAATCAATTTCTATTCCAGAAATTTTGTCATGCGCGCCCTAATAGCAATCTCGGGATTCCTCCTTTCAAAGTGTTATAGGTATGTATCACTTAGACGTCCTAAGCTTCATATTCCAGCTACTAATGATGCTGCAGAGCTTCACATGAAATTGCCTTCTTGGAATTTGCATGAGTATTGTCCAATTTCAATCTGGTGAGGAAAATTTATTATTATGATTGATCTTTCCAGAATGATACCTCCTAAATAAATAAATAAATAAATAAAAGAGAGAATTTTGGGCGACACCGCCTTTAATCTATTTGTGTTTAGAAGTGATTTCAAACATGATATTGCATAAACTTGTCCATCGGAAATGTTGTGCCACGTATGCTGCTAGTCGCTCTTTTGGATCAGAGCAACTTGACCCAAATTGAACTGTTTCGACATTAAACTATTTAGAATATTTGATCTTCTTAGTGATTTTATTATATCTGGAAACATAGGCTGGGAAGTTTTCTTTCCGCCCTTTGTTGTCGAAAGAAGAAGAAGAAAGAATTGCACAGCTATCACCCCGGTTTTGACGCCTCAAAGTCGCGGATAGGTGGAGAACCCTGCAGCTTCAGCTCAAGTTGCTGAAAGAAAGGGCAGTTAACACTAGCAAGTCAATGGTGAAAAGGCCAACTTATTGGACGTGGCACTTTCAGATGTGTCTACATTGGAAGCAACCAGTAAGTTAGCTTGGGGAAACTTCGACATGTTGCATTTTTTAAGACATCCAGTTAGCTGAACTTCGACATGTTCCATGACAGATAAGCTGGAGCTCTGTGTGCATTGAAGGAGTTTGAGCCATTGCCTATTGATCCAAATTCAGCTGAGTGCATGAGGCAGTTCAAGTATTTTTTTTTTTTTTTTATGCTCTGGGATCCAATCTGTCCTCTCATATGATCTAAATATGCTGCAGAGAGTTGTCGTGCAAAGATGCAATATCTTTACATCACCGCCAATATCACAATTGTGCAGGAACTATACTGTTCCACTTTTTGCTGAAAATTATTAGGGTCATGATCCAAAACCTGATCTTCATACCATGCTACAAGTTTTATTGGATCTTGCGCTACATATTAACAGTTGGTTTTGCTCCCGATGGATGATTCCAATTTGCTGGATTCACATTTTTCAAAACTATATTTTGTTACCCTTCGGCAGAGATATGATGATGACTAAAACAAATACAAAGTAGTACACATCCGGGCTCAACTCTGTTGTTGAAGCCAACCATGAAGTCACATCCATTTTATCTCCATCTCTGTTGTTCCCAAATTATTGCCTTCTGCCGAATAGACTTGGGATAAAACATGTTCCTCTGTAGGTAGTCTTATGCTATTTGCTTTATCTCAATCACAATTTTTTGATACAGCATCTGGAACACTGTACAAATCGGCAGAATCTTATTATTTAATTGGACTTGTATCAAAGTTGATGCGTTTTCTACATGGTAATCTTCATCCGACGTTCTTGAAGGAATCAACCACCTAAAATACTAGATTAGAAACTGACAAAAAACCTGAGAGCTATATAACTCTCTTGCTTTCCCCCCATCACACACACCCACACCCACACCCACACCCACACGCGTACTTACACCCACGGCAATGAACATTTTGGTCACTTTTCTTCTCTTCTTTTGCCAGTTCTCTTTCTGTTAAGCTGGAGAAGAAGAGGATCATCAAGAAAGCTACCTCTGAGATCATTGGGAATCCCCATAATAGGCCAAAGCATCGGCATGCTCCAAGCCATGAAGACAAACACAGGAGAAGAATGGCTCCAAGAAAGGGTGAGGAAGTATGGACCAATCTCGAAGCTCACTCTCTTTGGCAAACCGACGGTGTTCGTTCACAGACCAGCGACAAACAAGTTTATATTTTATGGAGACAGCAACATGCTTGCCAACAAGCAACCATCGTCCATCTACGCAATTCTCGGAGACCATAGTCTGTTTGAACTCAGTGGCCAAGATCACGGACCTGTGAGAGACTCTCTCATGTCGTTCTTGAGACCAGAATCGCTGAAGTAGTACATGGGAAAAATAGATGAAGAAATCAGGAAGCACATCGAGTTGCAATGGCAAGAAAAGGAAAAAGTTGTGGTATGTTGACATTCTGTAGATTCTCACCGTTGCTTTGATCTGTTTGAAATACATCGAGACATATTAGATTTTAAGATAACATGGTGCATGCACACAATAGTCTCATATGATGGGGTTCACACTTGTATTGCCTCTGCATGTACGACTATGAGAATGAATGCATATACTTAGAGTGTGCATAATCTCTTCAATAATCGAAAGAAGAGTGAATAACAATAATGTTTTGATCTTCCTATAGGCATTGCCCCTTATGAAAATTCTTAAATTCAACATCATATGCTCTCCTCTTTGGTAGGAGGAAGGAGCTAAAAGAGAGAGATTCTAGGAAAACTTTCAAGAAATGGTAGAGGGAATGTGGCCCATACCAGTGGACCTGCCATTCACACACTCCAATCGGAGCCTCCGTGCATGCTCCAGGGTCCAAGATATGTTGAAGGAACTTGTACGAGAGAAGAAAGTGAAACTAGAGCAGCACACTGCAACCCCTCATCAAGACTTAATCACGTACTTGTTAAGTAAGCACAATGAAGAAAATGAACGAGTTGTCACTGACAAGGAAATTCTGCACTATATCACGCTTGTCATGATTGTTGGACATGATATCTCATCCATACTTATAACTTTTGTGCTGCGTCTTCTATATAAGAATCCTGCTGTTTATAAAGCAGTTTTTCTAGGTAAACATCCTCTAGTCCCAGCATCTTTTTAGAATTGTCAAATCTGCATAGGGATTCCTATAGCCCAAAAAGAACAGAAAATTGAAACAAAACGAAGAACTTGTGCAAACCTAGTTCACTCTTGAACTATGACCCAAGTTGCGTAAGGATAATGAATGATCTCTATATTTTGATGGATAATTGATGGCTTGATAAATGTAAGAAAAATCAATACATAAATTTGTCTAAGTTTCCAAAGCCAGATGTCACCTTTAATAACAAAGCTCAGAAGCATGTTCCTTCCCCCTCATTGAGACAAATAAGAAGCTTGTTTGCTATTGCAGAACAAGAAGAGATACCAAGAAGCAAGACTTCAGGAGAACCTTTAACTTGGGAAGACCTTGCCAGGATGAAGTACACATGGAGAGTAGCGATGGAAACTCTAAGGATAGTTCCGCTTGTTTTTGGTGGCTTCAGGTTAGCTTTAAGGGATAATGACTATGGTGGGTACCTCATTCCTAAAGGCTGGCAGGTAAGGCTGCAAATAACTATTCCAATCTCTTCAAATGCTTGCTTGCACTATCTGCTATTTATTCTCTCCATCTGTGAAACCAGTTCGTTAACATACATTTGGTATCTGATGTGTTATTTAGGTCTTCTGGGCATCAAACATGACACCTTGGATGAGAGCATATTCCCGGAGCCATCAAAGTTTGATCCTGCTAGATTTGAAGACCAAAATTCAGTACCGTCCTTCAGCTTTATTCCTTTTGGAGGAGGGCCTTGTTTATGCCCAGGAAACGACTTTGTGAGGATCGAAACCCTTGTTGCAATCCATTATCTGGTCACTCAATACTCGTGAGAGTTATGTTCTGATGATCATTTCATTAGGGACCCCTTGCCAATACCAACTCAAGGATTACTACTCCGGATTGTGCCAAAGATACAGGAATGAAGGACAATTCTTTCCTCAACTATCTAGGACTTTCAGGGTGCCATCTTTACAGGACTTAGCTAAATCAAATATCCCCACGGTGACAATAAAGTTAAGACACCATAAACGCAAGAAAGAAGCCAATGGTTTGAGAAGCTTTTCTGAATAGCATAGCCAAGAGCATTCTGCCAATGATGTATGTTTTCAACTTGCAGGATGCTATATGCATGTCATCGGTACAAATTTGATAGTTCGCTCGAATCTCCTGTGTCCATGCAATCTTCCTTATCTTAACCCTTCTAGAAACTATCAATGCTTTCCACGTTACTTAAGATAAATGGGGATTGAACAGAAAAAGGGACTACGTGGCCTCTCTCCTAAATTCTTCTTTTGCTTTTTGAACTTCTTTGGGTTGGTTTGAATCTAATTCTAATTTTTTTTTTCCTTTCCTTCTTTCTCGTTTTTTAGTTTTACCTAATAATATTCCAACAAAAAAAAAAAAATGAAGTGAGCATCAACACAAAAAGGAGATTCGATTTTATAGATAATTCATCTTATAGTGAAGTTGAGAAAACAATCTATGCAATTTCTCTTTAATTATATGAAATTGTGAGATTTTTGGTATACTAACTATTTTAAAATTTTGAAATATTGGATGAAAATATAGTTTAATACTTAAATATTATAACATTCTCCTCACGCGTAGGCTGGACTTTGGCCTAACTCTAAAGATTTGAACTTATGACTTCTCATTTTAATATCACGTGAGATTTTATGAAATCACTACTAGCTATTTTAAATATAAACATAGAGAAAATTACTCTTGTCCTTGCCACTTCTTCACATTATGGCAACAAGAAGTTACCTAAAAGTCTCTTGTCCTTGCCACTTAAATTACGCGTCCTTTGTCATTACTTCTTCACATTGTGAGGGAAAATAGCCCATTTCTACAAAACAAACAAGACTTAAGTAGGTCTCTGAATGGCCTTGAATGATGGGTGACCGAATGGAAGCTCGACGCTGTCCCCCTCCTTGTACCACTTAGGCAAGCGGCTTGAGTGATTCTCAAAGAGTGAGTAATTAAAACAAATGACTTAGCCCGCGTGACTACATCTATGTTTGAATAGTTAGTGACGTTACTAGGATGAGATGTAATTGCAAGAGAAGAGATGAGTCTTTTCTGCTAATTATATCTATAGCTTTTTAGAAGAATATCATAATTTAAGGGGACCTAAGATTGATATGAGACGGAAAAGACGTTCCCATACTATGTTTCTTAAGCAATTTAAACATACATAGAAAAAGGATATTTTAGCAAGCAATTATGGAAGATATATCTAAAAGTAATTTCATAGATGAAACAGTTAATAAAACTTAAAAAATATAAATGCTCTTTTTTGTAAAAAGTTTCAATCTTGTAAAATCTTTGTATCTTTTATTTTAAATATTCATTTCAAGTTCAAGTATTATTTTCCGTAATAATAAAGTAATATAATTTTTATTCGATTCAATTTACTCATACTTAACAGAAATAAATTCAATATATTGTGCAATAACTATGCTATAATCTCTTAAAATTTGTCTATATTCTCAAACAAAGCAAATTCATTTGTTCAATGAAACTTTTTTAATGCACTCAATGGGGTTTCTCGGATAAAATGAGTATGCTTTAGTTAGGAATAGTCTATTTATTAAAAACACGTATCTTTAGAGTGGAACTAATTTAGATAGCGGCATTAGCTGTAATTTAAAATCTTGAATGTATGTTAATTCAATAATTAGAGGAGACGCCAACGAGATAGCAATATACGTGACCAAAGAATTGGATAATAAAGCAAATAAAAACCGGCTTTTGTCAACCTAATGCATTATGCAAGTGATGCTTCTAATTTATTTTTTCAACTTTACCCTTCATTTATCTCTTATTTCCCTTTTCTTTAATTATTATTTTACCAAATAGAGGGGGGGGGGGGGGGGGGAGGCACGGACTTGAGTATGTCCTTAAACCACTTTGTTTGAACTTTAAGATGTAAAATTCAGGAGTACTCTCTCCTAGTGAGGAAGAAAAATGTTTGCCCAAGAATAGAGGGCTATCTCTTATTCGGAGGGATGTTAATTCAATAATTAGAGTAGACGCCAACGAGATAGCAATATACGTGACCAAAGAATTGGATAATAAAGCAAATAAAAACCGGCTTTTGTCAACCTAATGCATTATGCAAGTGATGCTTCTAATTTATTTTTTCAACTTTACCCTTCATTTATCTCTTATTTCCCTTTTCTTTAATTATTATTTTACCAAATAGAGGGGGGGGGGGGGGGGAGGCACGGACTTGAGTATGTCCTTAAACCACTTTGTTTGAACTTTAAGATGTAAAATTCAGGAGTACTCTCTCCTAGTGAGGAAGACAAATGTTTGCCCAAGAATAGAGGGCTGTCTCTTATTTGGAGGGGGCTACTTGTGACATCTCGAGACGTCACCCAACACGTGTTATTATATTATTGCCTTCTTTTAATGTATAGAAACGAAAACAAACATTTTTGAATATTCTTTTAATGATTAGAGCCTCACAATTATAATAAACATACTTCTACTTCATTTATTTATATCACATTGAGTTCACAACTTCATTACATTTCGAGCAAAAAACAGAAATCTGAGTGGGGATAGGGAGAATCTCCAGACTATACTATACTTTCAAAAGTCTGCCTATATTAACGTTTCAAATTGAGTCATGGATTGATAACTTCTTCTTCTATTGTGTCTCCAACGTCCAGATCAAAGCTACTTAATAGATAGATTAACTCTCCATCAAGATTCCGGTACCAAGCAACGAATTAGAGAGGAACCCACTCCGCGAAGCCTCCTATATCAACTCATATTGTAGAACTACACTTGGTATATATTATTCTAGACTCTGGATCAGGCACGAACTTGAGTATGTCCTTAAACCACTTTGTTTGAACTTTAAGATGTAAAATTCAGGAGTATTCTCTCCTGGCGAGGAAGAAAAATGTTTGCCCAAGAATAGAGGGCTGTCTCTTATTCGGAGGGGGCTACTTGTGACATCTCGAGACGTCACCCGACACGTGTTATTATATTGTTGCTTTCTTTTAATGTATGGAAACGAAAAAAAAAAAACATTTTTTAATATTCTTTTAATAATTAGAGCCTCACAAATATAACAAACATACTTCTACTTCATTTATTTATATCACATTGAGTTCACAACTTCATTACATTTCGAGCAAAAACTAGAAGTCTGAGTAAGGATAGGGAGACCTATCTCCAGACTATACTATACTTTCAAAAGTCTGCCTATATAAACGTTTCAAACTGAGTCATGGATTGATAACTTCTTCTTCTGTTGTGTCTCCAACGTCCAGATCAAAGCTACTTAATAGATAGATTAACTCTCCATCAAGATTCTGGTACCAAGCAACGAATTAGAGAGGAACCCACTCCACGAAGCCTCCTATATCAACTCATATTGTAGAACTACACTTGGTATATATTATTCTAGACTCTGGATTAGGCACGAACTTGAGTATGTCCTTAAACCACTTTGTTTGAACTTTAAGATGTAAAATTCAGGAGTATTCTCTCCTGGCAAGGAAGAAAAATGTTTGCCCAAGAATAGAGGGCTGTCTCTTATTCGGAGGGGGCTACTTGTGACATCTCGAGACGTCACCCGACACGTGTTATTATATTATTGCTTTCTTTTAATGTATGGAAACAAAAACAAACATTTTCGAATATTCTTTTAATGATTAGAGCCTCATAAATATAACAAACATACTTCTACTTCATTTATTTATATCACATTGAGTTCACAACTTCATTACATTTCGAGCAAAAAACAGAAGTCTGAGTAGGGATAGGGAGACCTATCTCCAGACTATACTATACTTTCAAAAGTCTACCTATATAAACGTTTCAAACTGAGTCACGGATTGATAACTTCTCCTTTTACTGCGTCTCCAACGTCCAGATCAAAGCTACTCAATAGATAGATTAACTCTCCATCAAGATTTCGATACCAAGCAACGAATTAGAGAGGAACCCACTCCGTGAAGCCTCCTATATCAACTCATATCGTAGAACTACACTTGGTATATATTATTCTAGACTCTGGATCAAGCACTTCATAAAAAAGTTTTATAATATATAGGGACTCCGTAGTGCAAGGGTTAAGGGGTGTCCATCCTACATGTTTGAAAAATAAAAGGGATGAGCCGAAACCCATTAAATGAAACATCTAGTTTTAAGTTAGAAAAATCATCTTATCACTTTACATGGTATATACAAAATGAAGGCATAATTATTTGATAAGTAAGATACAAACATAGACAGACTTTACTTTTCATGTTCATCTACCATAGAAATTATTAACTAACAGGCCGTCCATCCAGACTTATGCATGTGCACACCATGTTTCACACAATGATTTGGTTCCACACATAACAATACATATTATTCATTGATGCTTCATCCTCTTGAACACTCTCGGGGCATTTGGACACATGTGACATCTCAATTCCGAGGCATCCTACAAAATTCCACCACAAGGCATCCTGACCCATGGGGCATCTTGAAACACTCCATGGGGCATCCCGATACACAAGACATCGTCACTCACTGCTATACGGGTGACGGAATTACATTAATCTCATTCAAGCCATGATATATGCATACTCTCAAGTATAGCACATATATCTCAACTCAATTTAATGCATTTGTCAAATAACCACATGTGAAATAACACACAAACATATTCTGTTTATTAAAGTCTTGACATTCAAATGAGTACATTCTAAGTTTAGACATCGAGTAAGTTTTGGACATCAAAATCTGGTAAATCAAATGGATATTTTTTGAGTCTGAACATTGAGTAGGTTTTGGACAGTAAAAACTAGTGAATCAAATGGATATATTCTGATTCTAAACATTGAGTAGGTTCTGGATATCAAAATCTAGTAAATCAAATTGATATGTTCTGAGTCTCGATGAACGAGTACACTCTTATCGTAAAGTCTAGACAATTAAAACGGTAAGTTTTGGCTTGATAAAAGCTTATAGAACAAAAGAGCAACTCTAATAATGAACAGACTCACAAATGGACAGATTTAGCAATGAACGGATCCAATGAGAAGTATATTCATATTCAACAAAGTCTGTCTGAACCAATAGACAAACTATTCAACAAACAAATTCACAAGTTAGCAGATTCAGCAAGTGAATAGATTCACCAATGAACAAATTCGAGCAGACTCACAAATGGACAGATTATGTCTTAGGAAATTTTAGCAAAAACAAGTGAAACAAACAGATTCTGAGTAGTAGAATTCCAACCGAACGAAGCAGAATAAATTGCAATGGGTCATCGAGATAGTTACAGCAGAACAACCAAATTCTAGTTACTCAAAATGAAGCAGAAAGAAGCAGAACAAACATGAAATAAATCATCAAGACAAAGATGGCAGAATCAACATATTCTAACTACTTAGAATTAGGCAAAAAGAAGTAGAATGAGCATGTAATGGGTTACCAAGGCAAAAATGGCAAAATGACCAAATTCTACTTACCTAGAATAAGGTAGAAAGAAGCATAACGAATGTGCAATAAGTCATCAAGACAAAAATGGTAGAATGATCAGATTCTAACTACTCAGAATGAGGCAGAAAGAAGTAGAATGAGCATGAAATAAATCATAAAGACAAAGATGGTAGAATTGCCAAAGTCTAACTACCTAGCATGAGGCAAAACGGATATGCAATGGATTATCATGGCAAATACAGTATAATGACCAGATTCTAACTACCCAGAATGAGGCAAAAAGAAGCAGAACAAATATGCAATGAATTATTAAGACAAATATAGTAAAATGAACGTGTTTTGATTACCCAGAATCACACCGAACAAACCAAAACAAACCAAAACAAAGCAAAACAAACTTGCAAGAAATTATCAAACCACTTAATAACCACCATACCCACATCAATAATTCACCTCTCACCCAACCAACCAAGATAGAAGTAACTAAGTAGATTTAAGCTAACTTAACACTAGAAATTTCACTTACTTCAAATGAACGCAAATCACGAATCACCGAGTGTTTTTATCACCTTAATTGCACTTGAGTACGAAACTTTGCTCTCTAAATTCTTGGATTGCAAAGCAAAACTAACACATGCAGCTTCTGTTTGAGTTTTGAAAGGGACGAAAAATGGGTCATTGGCTAAGTAAAATGAGTTATGTCAAAATTGATAAAGATAATTTGATTTCTTGCAATGCTAGATGTAAATTTGCATGTAAATCTTCAGATTGATGCAGTAATGATGCAAAGCAAGGTCCTTGCATGTGGCCAAGAGGAATGCATGAAAAAAAAGAGAGTCATTTTTGAATAATTATCACTTAATTTAGATGTAGGAGGAATTTAGCCACAAAATCTTACTTTGTAAGACACATGGCCATGCAAAGTTTTGTTCAAGAACATGTGGCACTTCTAATTTTAACTAATAAATTTTTTTCAATGAAAAATGTAGCAAGCATAACGTACTCCTTCTTCTAGCATTATTAACACAAATTATTCAACAATATTATTATCAACTAACTAAAACTTACATGATTAATTAATTAGTAAAACTATAGTAATTTAATTAATAACGTTCTATTATTAGCACACACATAATTCAATTCACACATCGAACTCGAAATGATTTACGTTCACGAAAATTACTGACCGCATCCCACAAAAGTTACAAATTCGATTAAAGTCTCAGTGTGCTTGTCTGAATATTAAGACAAATAATACTTAGATCAAAATCTAAGTATCATTATCATAACACGAATTTCCGAATATTATACAATTATAAATACGGAAATTCCAAATGTCACACTACTGTTGGGTAGGCAGGTATAATAGCCTCCCGCACTTGGGTAAGACGGTGGAACTCGTAAGGGTTCCTACTGGGTCAGCCTGTACTTCGCACAATGTCCTGAAACTGACTTTTCAGCCTAATACCCTTGTTGGAGAAATCTTCTTGAAGTGTTTTGAAGTTGACAAAACGTTTCTATCAGTCTAGTCTGAAGGCTTGCAGACTCTGCTATTTAAAGTCTGAAGACCTCCGGACAGCCAGACTCAAGACTCAAAGTCTATCCTCATTGACAGTCTCTAATCCGTTGAAGAAAGGTTATCCAGAACTGGATGTTTTGTTAAGGATTTGACCTTATTAACTGGAGAAGATCTCGTGGTTGGAGAAGACATAACGGAGTCCTTTGATTGATCGAAGATTGACTCGATAATTGAAGATCCGGTGATTGTCTAAGTATTATTAGAAGGTTCTGCTTATGGAAACCGAGATCCTGATTGTATGGGCGAACAGAATTGATGGGCTATCAACACGTTCCTTTAATAGCTTGAACAATCTTCCTAATTGATTCCGTCTAACGGGTAGATTGGAGGAATTCCTTTGGTAAGTGCCAACGGGTATGATGGCATAAAGGAGTATATAAGGAAGACTGTCTTAGTTGTTCAAGGTGTGCGCGATAGAAAAATTCCAAAGTCTGAAGCTCCTATTTGTTTAGATAAATCCTTTGAGCGAATACTTGTATACAAAAGAGAGTCTATATTTGTGAGAGACCTTGAGGATGTGTGGTAGAACATCTACACTGTGGAATCAAGGCAAAGCTGTGCTGTAACTTCTCTTTTGATCATAGTGAAATCCAGCCGGTGGGCTGTCAGTGCGGAAGAGTGGACGTAGGCTTGGAATAAGCCGAACCACTATAAATCCTGTATTCAATTTTCTCTTCCTCACTCTCTCTACCTCGATCGTATTTCATTTTGTTAATTAAGAGAGAATTTACTTTCTATCATATGCTAAGAATCGCTTCCATATATCGATAAATTATTTAGGCACCTATTCACCCCCCTCTAGATACTCATACTAGCAATATCAACCCTGATTACCTTATATTCCTTTTCTTCAATTATTATTTTACCATAGAGAGAGAGAGGGCCAACGCTGAGGTCTTGATGAGCACCGACAACCCTTGAGCAGCCACTTCGACACTCCCCTGAAGAGAGAGGGGCCACAACTCCTTCTCTCTTTGGTTCCATTTTCCTATTATTTTGTTTTCTTTTTGGGTGGTCTTTGCCTTTTTTTTTTTTTTTAAAGTTGTCTTTTATTTGAGATGTCACGTCGGTGCCATGCATTCTCAATTTTTTTTTAAAAGGTCAAATCTGCATTTTCCTTCACTTAAATTGAATGCCTCTAATAACTTGATCGTCCCAGTAAAAATAGTTTATAGCTCGATTTTATTTTCATGATAAGTTTAAGAATTTGTAGTGCCTATGTCAAAAGAAATGAAAGAAACGTTGAAGGTAGAGAGAAAGAGAAGGGGCGGGTCTTGTATCCTATTCATGCCACGTCAGCAAGTTGATACTGTCACTAGCCATGAATTATGTAAGAACTTGATTTCATTAACGGAGAAAAGCTGATGGACATATTTCTTTTTGGGTCTGTTTACCCCCAAGAATGACAGCACCTGTATTCGGAGGAGGCTTCTCAAGGCACGTTCCGTCCATAAGCTACGTGTCAGATAAATTATTGGTAAATGGTAATGAACATCATAGTTTCTTATGGAATGATCCTTGGCATCCTCATGGGGTGTTGTTCAGATGTTTATCCTAAAAAACTGATTTATAATGCTGCACTGGCCCTGAACTCTCTAGTTGCCGGTGTCATTTATGGAGATGAGTGGGTTTGGCCTCCAGCAAGATCGGATTTGTTGGTGCATATTCAAGCAGCCATATGTGGAACGATCTTTTCCCTGTTCTGCTCTTGAGGGTAGAACAATTTTCAAAGGAAATTCCTCTGGATGCTTCACTTAGGCTGATGCTTGGAGAAGTAGGTAAGGGAAAGAAAGCACAAGATCTCTTGGCATCGAGTCATCTTGTTTAATCCAAATTTGCCTAAATTCAGCTTTATAGCTTGGCTTGCTATCTTGAATGGGCTGGAAACCTTCGACAGGATAAAAAGGGGGTCCTCCATTGATGACATATGTGTCTTATGCTCTTCTTCCTGAGTCTAGGAAACCTTTGCTTTCTGAGGGTGCCTTCTCGAGAAAATATTGGGTGAGTCTTACCCTCCACGTAGACTTAGGGTAAGACCATTCAGCGATCGACACGTGGCTCCAAGTAGGCGAGGATGTCAGGCGTTTAAAATTTGCGCGTGCCGTTCCTGGGCCCACCACTCTGACGCTCTCTCTCCTCTGCTCTCCTCTGCGACATGTCCACTCGTCCTCTCTCTCTTCTCTCTCTCTCTCTTTCCCCGTTCTCCCCGTTCTCCGTTCCATTTTGCGAGAGAACAAAATCGCAGGGCTTCTCTCCGAATGCTCTTCCCCTCCTCTGCTCTCTCTCCTCCGCTGGTTGCCCGCGATGCCCTTTCCACCTCCGCTGACGCCTCTGCTCTCCTCCGCTGGTTGCCCGCGACGCCGACGCCGACGCCCTTTCCACCTCCGCCAATGCCTCTGCTCTCTCTCCTCTGCTGGTTGCCCGCGACGCCGACGCCGACGCTCTCTCTCCTCCGCTGGTTGCCCGCGACGCCGACGCCTCTGCTCTCTCTCCTCCGCTGGTTGCCCGCGACGCCAACGCCGATGCCCTTTCCACCTCCGCTAACGCCTCTGCTCTCCTCCGCTGGTTACCTACGACGCCGACGCCCCTCCACCGGTTGCCTCCGTCGCCCCCAACTCCAATGCCGACGCCGACGCAGCCTCCGCCTCCGCCCCTAAACCCGACTCCGACGCCGACGCCCCTCAAGCGGGTTGCCTCCGTCGCCCCCGACTCCGACGCCGACGCCGACGCCGACGCCCCTCCACCTCCGCCTCCGCCCCTGACGCCGTCGCCGACGCCTTTTCGCCTGCCTCTCGCGACCTTTGCTCCGCTCTCTCCCTCTTTCCTCTGCGGAACGCCCTTGCTGGCCAACCCCGACGCCGACGAACCCCTGATCGCGTTTTGGCCTCCCTCTCCGCGAACAAAGGTCGCTCTCTCTCTCTTTCCTCCGCGAATCGCCCCCTGCTCCTGAACGCGGCTGCCGCCGACGCCGACGCCTTCCGCCTCCCGCCGTCGCCTTCCCAAGCCCCACCGATAGGCACCCCATTGGCGACTCCCGTACGTCCGGAGGTTCATTTTTTCTTTTTCTTTTGGATTCCACTCAGTAGAATTCATGTTAAGGTTTATAGTCGGATAAGGATGGAGCACATTTGCATTAGGATTCCACTAAGTAGAATTCAGAGGAAGATTCATAAGGAAGCAGTAGATCTTGTTTTTATTCAATAAGCAAATCTGTTGGTTTTCTGGACAAAGAACTTGCTGCTAGTGGGTTTACTAGAAAAGAGCAAGATGATATGGACAAGGTATAGTGATTCACGATGATTTGCAAATCGTTAACATTGTGTTGTCCAACTGCTTAATTTGGTGTTAGACCTAGTGGCTGACCATAATTGATTATTCTGGTTCATGCTTGGACCACTTAGGAGTGTGCCTATTTAGTCTTATTCCTTCCATGGATTTTACTCTTTGTCATTCTTGGCTTCTGTCAGCTCCTTTTCTCACGATCATCTTCATTCTCTTGCATCTGAAAGCCAAAATAATATCTGGCCAATTGCCTGCATTGTGGTTCCTGGCTTTGCATGTTTGGTCCTTGATTGGAAGTGGAAGTGGAAGTACTTTGGTAGTATTTTAATTTTTGTTTTATGTTTTCTTGGAAACGTGTGAATGAAAATCAAAATTCTCTAACGGGATGAAAAATGGGAGTATATGCTTGTATTCCATCAAAGCTGTAAAATAGAATTTTTCTTTTTCCTTCCAAAGATCTGTGCTTTTGTTAGAATGAATAAATACTGGATACACCAAAATGTCATTTTCAGCTTTGAACTCTTTTTTCATTCATAACATGCTTTCCATTGTCGAAGTTGTAAAATAATTTCCAGTGTCTTTCCAAACGTGTTTTTTAAGCTGCCGCATTCTGAAATGTAAATGAAAACAGCATATACAAATTTTCTGGAACCAATTACATGTTGCCCTGGAGAATTTTGTGCAACTAGTTGACACATTAATCGAAAGTTCATCCCTAGCGTGTCATTGATTGAGTATTGTAAGTGTGCATTGTCCATGATGCGATATTAACCTTCTCTTATTGGATTCCTTTGATATAGTTCGTCGAAGAAGAAAAGGACCAGGATATATGTTATGATGATGAAGAAGATAGTGCTGGAAGGGATGAAACAATCATGAGTGATGTTGACTCTTTGCATCTGTTGGATCAGGTACTAGTATCAGAGCATTCGCTGTGATAGGCCTGAAAATCAACATTGCTGAAACTTTGTGAAACCTATAACATCAGGGCATGAGATTTCCTCTTTTTACTGGAAGCTATGTTGTTCGCTGTGCTTTATTTTCAAAAACTGAGCAGATCTTTTAAGACTATTGGAGCACTTGAGTGACTTTTCACCGGATAAGATGAAGTCATGTTTTATATATTCGTTTATGAGAATTTCCTGGTTTGTTTCCTGGATGGTTAACTGGATGATGCAGTATTAATTTTCTGGCAGTCAGCTGAGATCCACCTTAAAATATATTTTAAAGTCTAATGTGCTGACTCACTCAGTATTATATCCTAATCCTGCTATTTGTATGACCAGCCAGGGCACATTGTAGAAGGAAATGAGGAGGAAATCAAAGAAAATAGACAAAGATGTGAAGGACAACTTAGCAAACCCTGTTGTGAGGGATACTTCAATGAGGTAAGTATATATGGTGAAATTTTTTAGGCATTAGGTCTGGCTTTCGCCCACTAGCTATGTAGTCTTGGATAGCGCGTGGCAGCACTTTTGATTATCAACATAAGCATGAAGGTTGAGTAATATGAATCACATTGAAGACATTCTGGCTTGCAGATATCTTGAAGTTCGATCTACCTTTGTTGTGTTCTATGATGCTCAGGCCCATTTTGATAGTTTTGGGCTTGGGTTCCTTGTTTGAGAACCTCTGACTATACTCAAGTGTTTAGTCTCTGTACTTGTGACAAATTTCATAGACAACGATGATGAATAAGCTTTGAGAGATGCCAGCTATCTGTGAAATGAACTTATCTCTCTATGTTCTCCTTTAAAATCCCATTTAATGGCGCCTGATGGAATGGCTAATTCAAGTAAGTTTCTGGCTTGAGGTCGTTTGAATTTAGCAGCTCAGAATTTGGTCTTGTTTGAACTTACAAAAATGAGCTATTCGTAAATTTGCTTCTCGAAATTTTTGCTGATAAATACATGCGATTTTAGCTTGAGTAATTGTGTTGCCGTCAACTGTTTTTTTTCGAGGGGATAATGGACTAGTATAGTGTTTACTAATTGTTGTGTTTGGTGCTTTTTCACATGTGTTTATCAGTGAGTCATATGTAGTTTATTGAAAATGAAAAGTCACTTAAGTTTTTTAAAGAAGTTTTTCCATAGTCATCACTTATCGTTGTTTATTGCTCTTTCTTGTTAGCTTCAGTAATGAGAGTTTCTTTTCCACCTGGTGCAGGATGAAAGTGAAGAGAATGCGAATGATGCTGAGTTGGTAAAGCGCCTGAACAAGCAGAGACGGCGAGCAATTGCTGCTGTTCATAGAGGAGGGAAGACCATTGCTTCTAGAAATTCTTACAAGGACAAAGGTGGAAGGTCATCTCACAATTCCAAAATTCAAAAACAATTAAGCTCCCGGTTGTGCACTTGGAAGAATTCAGCAGCATGTAGGGGCTGGAGGAAGGTGTGAGTTTAAGACTTCGTATTATAGCATATTTCGCTAGGGAAGATAAAGGAGATTTTTGTGTATTGGAAGTATAGATAGGTGGCTATTTTGCTGCAGAATATGTGTAATAGTCAGTTACTGTAATGATGTTTATGTAATAGTCAGTTACCGTATCAAAAGAAAAGCCACACATGCAATTTTGTACAGAAAGAGGAACCCCTTCTAATATGTTGGTCATTACTTGTCATATGGAGATTGTGTGCAATTAATTTGTTATTTGCTGCTATTTCCTTGATGTAGTCATCTTCCAAAGGTTTCAATCTTTTTGAAGAGTTGTGCTGACTGTTAAGGATATGTAAGCTTTGTGGAGAAAACTTTGGCATGTACTGATATCCTGTATTTTTCTATTGCAGTATGAGGAACGAATGAGGAAAGAGATGGAAAGATTTGATCGTGAAAGAAGGAAGGAAGAAGAAAGGTTGATGCGTGAACAGCAGAGAGAGGAGGAGAGATTGCTACGTGAGCAAAGGCGAGAATCAGAGCGACGGGAGAAGTATTTACAGAAAGAATCTATTAAGGTAAGTATTTGAGCTTGATATTGCATTTTAACTAGTTAGTTTCTTTTGCTTTATTTGATTGGTTAAGCAGCATCTCTTCTTTTCTCTTTTCTTTACCAACTTCTCTGGTTTTTTGTTTGGAAGGCGGAGAAAAAGAGACAAAAAGAAGAGCTTCGTCGAGAAAAAGAAGCAGAGAGACAAAAAGATGCAGTGGAGAAGGCCACTGCTCGCAGAATTGCCAAGGAATCCATGGAGCTTATGGAGGATGAACAGCTGGAGCTGATGGAATTGGCCGCTGCAAGCAAGGAGTTGCCTTCAATTGTTAATCTGAAACGTTTAGAAGTGAGGATCTGGTTTATATTTCCTTGCACTTGAATTTGCTTCATGCTGTCATTTTGTAGTAAAGGAGCTGATTTTGACATCTTGAAATTATAGCCAATAGATGCATAGATATGTATCTCCTGTTACTGTTTCTTATTTCTGTAGTTACACGGAAAAAAAAAAAGAGTTTCTGGTTTGTTGTACGGTTCTATTCTGGTAATTGAGTATACATGCGTATGTACATAAGCAGGCGCATGCCTCCATGTGTATGCGTGCACGCTTTCATTTCATTTCCAGACCACGCGAAAAGCCTTATATTACCTTGGCATACAACTCTACATAAGAGCGAAATGCAGGATCTTCCGACAATGCCTCGTCAGTCGGCAGTTTCAGCAGCCCCTCTTATTCCCATTCAACAATTACCTTCGACTAAAGCCAAACTAGGGCGCTCCTTCTTTTTCCCAGATGTGTTGAACCAGATAGTGCGTGCTTTTCATTTTGGTTTGCCAATTCATTATCCCTTTTTCATGTTAATCTCCACAGTTCACTTGCAGAATAATTAGTTTTCAAATCAGAAGCAATGTCCAAATTACCAGAGCCATTGTGTCAATGAGAGGCGCACACGTCCCATACGACATCACGAGAGGTCGAAACCTTGCCTCTGACTTGATTTCCCGTTAAGCAGACGAAACAATGCAGCCATCTACAAGCTGAGAGGAGAGAAAGATGAAATGGTGAGACTGGATCTTCAACCAAAGTTAGGACCCCAGCGTGCAATGAGGAGACTCCTCTTGCTCGAAGACTGGCTTTTAACCCAGAGGAATCCTAGCGCGCTCCTTCTTCCCCAGATGTGTTGAACCGGATAGTGTATGCTTTTCATTTTAATTTGAAAGTTCATTATTCTTTTTTCATGTTAATCTCCTTAATTCACTGACAGAATTATTTGTTTTCAAATCAGAAGCGATGTCCAAATTACCAGAGCCATTGTGTCAATTAAGAGGTTCGCACGTCCCATACTTCTTCACGAGAGGTCGAAACCATGTCTCTGACTTGATTCCCCGTTGAAGCAGACGAAACAATACAGCCATCCACAAGCTGAGAGGAGAATTCGAAAAAGATGGAGAAAGGGCTAGAGTAGTTCTTCAACCAAAGTTAAAACACTAACGTGCGTTGAAGAACAAATCCACCAATGAAAGATTCCAAGTGGTGAAAATGTTCGCTGTTCAATGACGGAAAAGGTGCATCACACGTCCCAGATTCTTAATAATCATCTCTTGCACATGGGAAGAAATCTTGATCCAGCTAAACATTTTTCTTAGGTTGGAGAAATTTGCTTGAAGGATTGGAAGTTGGGCAAGCATCGCACAAATGCATATTACCAGGCATCATACGCATATTGCAACTCACTCAAAGCAGCATGTTTAACTACTAACCAACTGGAAAAGGTAGTATCACGCAACAAAAGATGTGTTGAAAATGGGCATAGATTTTTCCTGTGACTTTCAAAGAGTTTGCTGGCTTGTTCCATCCAAGCACCGGCAATGCTTTGACCATTATTGTGGATGAAGATATATGGGGCGGGCAGCACTAAGCGCTAAAATATATGCTAGGTACAAAGGGAAATCAGAGAACAGCATTCGCTTCATTTTCTTGCGCTAGCTCAAGATCACCACAGCCGCAGCCACTACCACTCCAACAGCACCTTGTGCCAATATGGCACCATTCGCTACTATCTTGCTGCCTGAAGAACTTGGCGTGAACCCCAGTTCAGAGAGCTTCTTATGCGAGATTGCATAATCTCTGAAAATTGCATCCTCATCCTGCCACATGCTTGACAACATTAGGGAAAGAAGAGCATATAGCAAAAGAAAACGAGGAGGAAAAGAAGCACGGTATCAAATTGTCCGTTTGTCTCTTTTCAAGGTCGTGCCAACCACCATGAGAGAGTTGCGGGAACAACCACCAATTCAAATATCAAATCAGGTGTTCCCAGTAGCACAAAGATGATGCTCTAGCCTAGAGGTTTCAGGGAACCACATAATATATCCATCCCAACACATGTATGTATCTACCGAACATTTGATGTGCGATCTCATCATGAATATTTCCTGGTCTCTACATAGAAGATAGTGATGGAACAGACTGAATGCTTACTTTTAAGCATCACAAGCCTACACAGCATAAATTCCATGAAAAACACTTTCCATCTCTTTTCATTCTCGGCAAAACCAAGGACAGTAGCATCAAAGGGTTATAGACCATGAGCATAAGGAAACGAAATAGTGGTGTGGGCGGGGTAGTTTCATCAAAAACAAATTTACAAAAGGAAACCATGTAACTGCAATTCAATTTTATAGATTTATCGATGGAGTCACCAGACCACGCGAAAAGCTTATTTACCTTCGCATACAACTCAACATAAGGGCGAAATGCAGGATTTTCCAGCAATGCCTTGTCAGTTGGCAGTTTCAGCAGCCCCTCTGCTTCCCCTTTCAACAACTCGCTGTGTCAAAAATGATCAATTAGTATCTGGCTCTATAATGCTCCAGCCGAAACTTAGAAAATGCATCCAGTGAAAAGATGAAATCTTACACAAAATAGGAATTATCAAACTTAAGGGGTTCCTGAGTCCAAGGACCGTCAAATCCAGATCTTTCCTGGTGTGCCCTTCCCTAGACACAAGAATAAAAAAATAACAAGTGTGGTTACGCATCCCCAGCTGACCTTGAATGTAAATCCAAGCAGAAATAGAAATTACCAGTGTATGAGCCCCTGATAAGGCCACTATGTCCTTGTCTAAGAGACCCATCCTATAAAAGATGTCCCTTAGATGTGGAGGACCTACATCCAGCAATGACAAGTTTAGAAAAAATTTCGAATACCCTTTAAGCAAAATGTATGTGTATTTCACCAATAAGAGAATTATAACGCATGAAAGATCTCCTAGGGATTTAGAGCTATGGTAAGTTATGGATAGGCAGTGGATTGTTAAACGTGAATATCACAAATCGATAAGCTTAACCAAGCTGTGGTTGAAGGCCTCCTTTCAATCAGCTACAGTGAGTTGCAGACGTAAAATATCATGTGAAAGCATGAGTAGTAATATTGTTTTTAATATAATCAAACATCCCCTGAAAACATGGTCATAATGAGTCTCATACACATATAGTCTCTCTCACCTAATGGCTCAGTTTTCTTATATACATGTTGTCTCTGTCCACATCACAGCTTAAACTTTTAGGCTGGATATTCTAGCACTGTTTCATATGACAGATCAAGAGTTCAAATCCCAGCACTTCTCTCTCAAGTCATTCTTTGTAGTGAGTTCACAACAACTGACTCATGCGAAATAGGCACTGTGCCCATTTTGCTTGTGCAGTTCTTAATCTGAAAACTTACTGACATTTAGATGGGATGTCAGTTAGCTCCGATACCTCTTTTTCCACTGCGCTTCTTATCTCATTCAAATCATTCCTCTGGAAACTTACTAATTGATATTCAGATGAGATGGACATACATTTCAAAACTAACAGGCCACAACCAAGAAAAATACCAGTTGAACTAGACAGAGGAGATTTCCTATAAGCAACTGAGAACTAAATTCCCAGAGAACTAAAAATAAGATAGATAAAGATTTGCTCCTAAAGCATCTGAAAATAGAGAATTTGTGGGTTATGCCAATTAAGGGCTTCACTACGTGCATGCATATTAGTTTTGAAGATGTTGCATGCTGGAGGGCAGAAAACATCAAAGTTACATGGCAAAAATAGTAAGTCTTTTTCAAACTAAGCTTGTTATATCAACAATGATTTTGTCCGCCTATTTGGGGAGCCAACTCGTGATATGTAAGACAGAAGAACCAATCCTTTACACAGTCTTTTCACCTGGTATAGATTTGCATGTGTAATCCTCGAACATTTGGACTTCACCTCCTCTGTATACAACAGAAAAGCAAATGTAAATATACTGACTGAAGTTATATCTCAACTCGCATTCGTAAAAAACTCTACTCACCAAACCTATGACCTTATCCATGATGGGTTCCTAAACTTGTATGGTTGAAACTATCAGAAACATAACATATCTACAGGTTGACTCATGTAAAACATATGCAACAGTCTTAGGATTTCCTTGTTCAACAATCATGGAAGCATTAGACAGAATACTAAACCACTCATGTTAAGTGTGCTCTCGTAAACTGAACATAGGATAATACATATACCTCAACTTTATGAGAACTGTAGGGATTTCTTTAAAAGAACAATGTCTCGAGTAATAATTATCTTCATGCATTCTATCCTGATGAATATTGCAAATATATCTAAACTTGGTTAAATGAACCTAGCAAGTAACAAAAGTAAATCAGAGTATGCAGATTAATTTCCACTGATAAGTTCACAGGATACAGTTAAGCCAACTATAATGGCAAACGCACTGCTTGGCCTTTCAAGAACTTGTGAGCACATAGCATCATGATACAATAAAATGGAGTGCAAACATACTTGCTAGAATGCTGCAGCAGAACATGGTAGATGGGATCTTGTGAAGACTCTTGAGGTGAGAGCTTGAGAAATTGCAAAAGAATGTAGAAGCACATTGTGACACTGAGATAAGAATCACATCATAATGCACATAAATGTCAGCTGAGAAATCAATCGAAAGCATTTTTCCTGTTAAAACAACTTAAAGTGGCTTTTGTGCCACTTGCAACTACAAAAGAAGAAGCCAAAATCCTGTCGAGAGAATTTAAGTCATACCTGCCTAGGTAGATAAGAAGCAATGTCCAAAGTAAAGCGCTAAAAAAGTTCAATTCCTTTTACCAAACCCAAGCCTGAAGACATATTAATTGTAAGCATGCACTGCAAATTCTTCATAGAAGTCCATATAAAAAAAGCTTCAACATATTAATTGTAAGCATGCACTGCAAATTCTTCATAGAAGTCCATATAAAAAAAGCTTCAACAACAAATGAAATATATCATCTTGCATTGACCGACGCAATTATTTATTCACTTCTATATTGTGACAAAATCACCACAGGGCGGACCTACAATATCTGCAGATGCTCAACAGCCAGAAAAAATTGAGAAAAACAGCACCATTTGAAGGCAAGATGGCCTACAAATGGCCCAAGATACTTGCTGCAGACGCACGTACAAGAGATAAAGCAATACCTGCTGCAGATGTATCTATAAACTTAAACATCAAAAGTGTCATTTCTAACCCTACCAGCAACAGATGCCATTCCCTGACTCACCTAAAACTACCACCAAGAAATTCATCGAAGCATGACGAGAACGCTCCGAGAGAATACTAAAATAGCCCCCCATCACAGTTCTCACCAAAAAATATCGCATTTCCCGCTTCTTTCTCACCTCATAAATAAAAACACTCGCATTTTCGAAGGCTCCAATTAGCTCCTTCAAAATTTCACCCCACAATGCAATCTACAGATTTCTGTACAAGTCTGCAATATAAGCATCATTTGCATAGAACAGTCCCCCGACAACCCATTCTAGAGTTTTTCTTATCCAAAGTGCCATGTTGCATGACAGAATTAACTGAGAGCCTTGTTGATGTAGAGAAACGGCACAAAAAGGTTCATTTTCCCTGAATTCCACTTGACACGTTCTTGAGCTCACATAGTACATGGTTAACCAGCAACACTAAGCAACCTAGAAAAAAGTTCCAGTTTCTCCATCTTCGACAATGGAAAGCATGTTATGAATGAAAAAAGAGTTCAAAGCTGAAAATGACACTTTGGTGTATCCAGTATTTATTCATTCTAACAAAAGCACATATCTTTGGAAGGAAAAAGAAAAATTCTATTTTACAGCTTTGATGGAATACAAGCATATACTCCCATTTTTCATCCCGTTAGAGAATTTTGATTTTCATTCACACGTTTCCAAGAAAACATAAAACAAAAATTAAAATACTACCAAAGTACTTCCACTTCCACTTCCAATCAAGGACCAAACATGCAAAGCCAGGAACCACAATGCAGGCAATTGGCCAGATATTATTTTGGCTTTCAGATGCAAGAGAATGAAGATGATCGTGAGAAAAGGAGCTGATAGAAGCCAAGAATGACAAAGAGTAAAATCCATGGAAGGAATAAGACTAAATAGGCACACTCCTAAGTGGTCCAAGCATGAACCAGAATAATCAATTATGGTCAGCCACTAGGTCTAACACCAAATTAAGCAGTTGGACAACACAATGTTAACGATTTGCAAATCATCGTGAATCACTATACCTTGTCCATATCATCTTGCTCTTTTCTAGTAAACCCACTAGCAGCAAGTTCTTTGTCCAGAAAACCAACAGATTTGCTTATTGAATAAAAACAAGATCTACTGCTTCCTTCTGAATCTTCCTCTGAATTCTACTTAGTGGAATCCTAATGCAAATGTGCTCCATCCTTATCCGACTATAAACCTTAACATGAATTCTACTGAGTGGAATCCAAAAGAAAAAGAAAAAACGAACCTCCAGACATACGGGAGTCGCCAATGGGGTGCCTATCGGTGGGGCTTGGGAAGGCGACGGCGTCGGCGTCGGCGGCGTCCGCGTTCAGGAGCAGGGGGCGATTCGAGGAGGAAAGAGAGAGAGAGAGCGACCTTCGTTCGCGGAGAGGGAGGCCAAAACGCGATCAGGGGTTCGTCGGCGTCGGGGTTGGCCAGCAAGGGCGCTCCGCAGAGGAAAGAGGGAGAGAGCGGAGCAGAGGTCGCGAGAGGGAGGCGAAAGGGCGTCGGCGACGGCGTCGGGGGCGGAGGCGGAGGTGGAGGGGCGTCGGCGTCGGCGTCGGAGTCGGGGGCGACGGAGGCAATCCGCTTGAGGGGCGTCGGCGTCGGAGTCGGGTTCAGGGGCGGAGGCGGAGGCTGCGTCGGCGTCGGCATCGGAGTTGGGGGCGACGGAGGCAACCGGCGGAGGGGCGTCGGCGTCGTGGGTAACCAAAGGAGGAGAGCAGAGGCGTCAGCGGAGGTGGAAAGGGCGTCGGCGTCGGCGTCGGCGTCGCAGGCAACCAGCGGAGGAGAGAGAGCAGAGGCGTCGGCGTCGGCGTCGCGGGCAACCAGCGGAGGAGAGAGAGCGTCGGCGTCGGCGTCGCAGGCAACCAGCAGAGGAGAGAGAGCAGAGGTGTCGGCGGAGGTGGAAAGGGCGTCGGCGTCGGCGTCGCAGGCAACCAGCGGAGGAGAGCAGAGGCGTCAGCGGAGGTGGAAAGGGCGTCACGGGCAACCAGCGGAGGAGAGAGAGCAGAGGAGGGGAAGAGCATTCGGAGAGAAGCCCTGCGATTTTGTTCTCTCGCAAAACGGAACGGAGAACGGGGAGAACGGGGAAAGAGAGAGAGAGAAGAGAGAGAGGACGAGTGGACATGTCGCAGAGGAGAGCAGAGGAGAGAGAGCGTTAGAGTGGTGGGCCCAGGAGCGGCGCGCGCAAATTTTAAACGCCTGACATCCTCGCCTACGTGGAGCCACGTGTCGATCGCTGAATGGTCTTACCCTAAGGCTACGTAGAGTGTAAGACCCACCCAATATTTTCTCGTGCCTTTTCATGGATGGAGATCTTTGATGGAGCTGGTTGGAGTTTGTGGGAATGATGGAGACTGCTGCAAAGTTGATTCTTGGAACTGTCGGAGGAAGGTCTTTGACTAAAATCATATTGAAACTGACGTGGAATGGTGCCATCTACCATGTTTGGGGGATAGGATGGGAGTTTTTCATAATCATGTTCTTCCTCGGTCTACTAGAGAGGTTAAAATGGCGGTCTTTGGGGTGGGACCCCACATTCAAAGCCACTGCAAAAACAAAGCACCTTTGAACAATGTAGATCAAATAGTGCATTTTGTAACGTTTCTATATTGGGAAATAATTTTTTTTTTCAGAAACACCTTTTTATGTTTTTATTCTTGAGAATAATTTTTGAATATTTGAACGCATTTGCTAACTATACATAATGTCTTTTCCTGTCAAAGAAACATGTTTAGTATGATCTAATATATTTTTGTGACTTATAATTTATTTTAATTTATTAATAATTTATTACATTTTTTTTCTTTTCTTTTTCTTCTCATTCCTCCGGTTGACAATCTCTAGAGAGCCTCGCTGTGACTAGGCAAGGTGACCTCGCCCAACCACTGATGAGGCTCGAATTGGCCCATGGCGAGGCGAGGCTCGCCTAGATCTAGCAAGGCCAAGCCTCACCTGGCCACCGACAAGGTTGAGCCTCGCTGTGGTTGGGCGAGGCTTGGGGCGACCTTGCCGAGGGCCAGCGAGGCTCTGATGAGGTTGTCGGGCCCCGTTTGGCTAGTCGTTGGGTGGCATTGAGGTTGGCAAGTGGGTAGGGGAAGAAAAGAGGAAGAGAAAGTAAAAAAAGAAAAGGAAAAAAAAAAGGCTTGTTTTTTTGAGTAATTTTCAAAACAAAAAACAATTTTTTTTTGTTTCTTATTTTTGTTCCAAATCTATTACCGAAAATAAGTTTGTTCCCGAGAATAAAAAACGTACCTGTTCGTAAAATTCTAAACGCAAGTGCACGTATCGAACAAGTAATATAATGATGAGATAAAGTATCGTCCCACGGAGATCGATGATTAATAAACCAATTAAATACTAAAATAGACTAATTCTAAAATTTATCTAACAAATCAAAATATAATTAAGAATGAATTAAAAACGAAATTTGTAGACTAAATGCAGTAAATCAATCAGATAAATATGTTAGAGCATCCGATTTCACCATAACCACTATATATGAATTTCAGATTGTTGTGAATACAAGAACGATATCAAACATGTGATAGCAGAATTTCCTAATCTATTTACTATCCTATCTCTAGGTATAGCAAAACTACTCAGCTTATTAATCCACTATATCTCTATGTGAATTAAAATAAACATGAGTGCATTAAAAACTATGAATATTCTCGGTTTACAATGAGTCTTTTGGATCACCTTATCACCGAAAGCTACACAAATAACGCGGTATATTTCTATCCACGTTTAATTCATGGTTATATATTATAATGAGCAATTGCATATTATCACCTCTCAGTCTCAAACATGCACATCAGATCATTCAAGTGGTGGCCAGTCACTCAAAAGCAGTAAACGCAATAATATATAACTCACATGAATGAAATCAATTGTAAAACATAAAAATCATGAAATTCATATCATCATGGTTAGGCTATATCGTAGCCCTAACAAAAGAAAATTAGAACATAGTAGAATAAGAAATAAAAATAGAAATATAGATCAAACCCAGCATCTTGAATCAAAGGACAAGAATTCTATCACCACTTTTGTCTTCTCTTCAAAATACTTGAAAAACTCTCAGAACAATGGAAAACGATCTAACCCCCTCTAAACCCTAGCTGCTCTCTCTTCCTATTTATAGGAAATCTAAAATATCTACTTGTAGATAACATTAGGGAACAAAATCAAGAATTTCCTGATTTGATATCCATCTTCCATCGCTGCTTTTATTTGAATTCCTGATAATTGCCCTTCTTTTCCTTATCTTCTCAATATCTCATTATTCTGCATAAACAAGGAAAATTTAAATAATCAGAAGGAAATTCAAATATTTTCTCATAGATAATGCATTAATTGTTGCCTAAAATAGGTAAAATAACTCTATTTTTATAGAGTTATCAGTACCCAAAACATTTTTATTCTATTTCTACTCTTAAGAATAAAAGAACGGAAATATCTATTCTCAGGAGCGTTGCCGGCGCAACCAAAGCGTCCACTAGATATTTTAGGGTGTACTTGTTTCGTAAGCTTGGGTGATTGCTGTTGTTCTCTGGGCTTTATGGACATTATATTTGTATTGGGCCTGAATGTTTGTTCTATTGTGATTGTGGGACAATAGTGGAAGTTTTGGACTTGTAATGAGGCTTAGTCCATCCAAAACTTGTTTTTGGAACGAAGATGCAACTTTTTTTCTGTTTTTGTTTTTGGGGTTGAAACGAAGATGCCCACTGGATATGTTGGAGGATTGCATGATGAAAAAGGTTGGAGGATTTGAAACGACAAGATGATTAAGCAAACTGTATCTAAGATTCTAATAAGATTTGCATTAACGAGATTGGTTTTCATTTTTCTATTAATATAAAAAAAATCCCAAATTAATATATTAGTGTAAATTTAGCAAAAATTAATTTTTTGACTATTAAAAATCTCGGACTATTACATTTATAATAAATTTATCAAAAATTAATTTTTTGACCATACAAATTTATCTTCCGTTAATTTCTATTAAAAATTATAAATTGGTACATTTTATCAAACCGATACAATCGTTAATTATCATTTGTTATCTAACTAAGCAATTTGATAATAAAATTTAACGAAAATTAATGGATGATAAATTTATTACTAGTTTGGAGTTTAAAAAATTAATTTTGAACATATGTGTATTAATTAGAAAAATTTTGTGATATTAATTTTTTTAGAGTTAATACCCTAAAAAACTCCAAACTGGTATATATATGACAAATTTACCCCAAACTATTTTTTTGACCTGGAAAAGCCCTAAACTGCTACACTTATTACAAATTTATCCCGACTGACCATAAAAAACCCTAAACTGGTACATTTATGACAAATTTACCCCAAACTAATTTATTCAACCGCAAAAAATCCTAAACTGGTAAATTTGTGACAAATATATACTCCGCTAAATTGAATTAATACCACAAAAAAATCACAAAAATTGTAAATTGTGATAAACTGAGCGTAAAATTGTAAATTGGTATACCGGTCAACTATCACGTGTCATTTAACTTGGTCAAAATTTAACGAAAACTAACATAGGGTAAATTTGTCACAAGTATACCAGTTTGGGGTAAATTTGTAAAAACTATACTAATTTGGTATTTTTTATGGTAAAAAAAATAGTTTGGGATAAATTTATCATATGTATACTAATTTAAAGTTTTTCAGGTATTAACCTTCTTTTTTTTTAATGATTTTCCAGTGTCACTTTCCACGTGTAATCTTTCGTGCGGCTAGCTCCTTGATGCGAGAAAGGGCCCGTTTGGTTCGGCTTTTGGGGAATGTATTTGCAGTAATGCAAATACCTTTGGGTGAAGGGGGTTTTCCGAAATGCAAATATCGTTTGGTAAAATTTGCATTGAAAAACAACTTTGGCCAAAATACCGTTTGGTTAAATTTGCATTTGTAATTAATTTTTATTAAATTAAAAAAAGCAAAAATACACTCTCTTTTTTTTTTGAAGTCCGGCCACCAGACCGCCGGATCCGGCGGCCGGACCACCGGATCCGGCGGTCCGGATGGCCGGATCTGGCCTCCGGAGGGTCGCCGGGGTAGCGCGACCCCAGGTGACGGCCGCCTGGGTCGCGCGACCTCAGGCGACGGCCTCCTGAGGCCGCGCGACCTAGGCGGCCGTCGCCTGGGTCGCGCGAACCCAGGCGGCCGTCGCCTGGGTCGTGCGAACCCAGGCGGCCGTCGCCTGGGTCGCGCGAACCCAGGTGACGGCCGCCTGGTCGCCTGAGGTCGCGCGACCCAGGCGACCGTCGCCTGGGTTCGCGCGACCTCAGGCGGCCGTCGCGTGGGTTCGCGCGACCTAGGCGATGGCCGCCTGAGGTCGCGGTCGCGCGGCGACCGTCGCCTGAGGTCGCGCGACCTCGGGCGGCCGCCTGGGTCGCGCGATTCAGGCCACTGATGGCCTCAATCGGGCGACCCAGGCGTTGCCTGAGGTCCGGCGACGGTCGCCGGGGTCAGGCGACGGTCGCCGGGGTCAGGCGACCCTTAGGCGGCGGTCGCCGGCGTGCGCAACCTCCTTGGCCGGCGGTCGTCGGCCTCCGTGCGGTGGTTTTCCTCGCGGATGAACAGTAATCGCGAAGTGAATAGTAACTGGAACTTGCATTCCGAAATGCAAGTTCCCAAAGGACCTCTGGATCTCCTTTGGCCTAAGGGCCCTTAAACCCCTTTGGAGATGCAATTGCATCTTGCCAAAGTTACTCAAAAACTCGAACCAAACGCGTTTGCATTTGGCCAAAGGACTTTAGAGTCCAAATGAGCATTTGCAATGCTGAACCAAACAGGCCCAAAATATTGGGTGGGTTTAACCTTCCACGTAGGTGAAATGTACCACCCTTCAAAAGTCGACACGTGGCAAATTTGGGCCCACCTGTCAGTCTTAACTTCCTCTGTTAACCCTCAGTCTCTCTCCCTTTTATTCTCTCTCCTCCCCTCCGTTTCTGCCCACAAAAACCAGCTGTCCTCTCTCCCTCCCTCTTTCTCTCTCTTCCCTCTTTCTCTGTCTTCTGCTCCCGAATAAAGAAGAAACCAGCGTCCTCTCGCGAACGGAGAAGGAATTTCGCCAGTGCCCATCTGCGCACTCTATAAGTGTCGATCCTTCACTTCATCCAGTGCCCACATTCTAGAGAGAGAGAGGGAGTGCAGTAACGAACAAAAGGGAGCTTTTTTGCGCCGTTTCTAGAGAGAGAAAAATGCGTGGTGGCTGAGCTTGGAGCCGCTGGACATGGTGGGCGTCCAGATCCCGCACCACTTCCGGTGCCCCATCTCGCTGGAGCTGATGCTGGACCCGATGACGGTTTCGACGGGGCAGACCTACGACCGGTCCAACATCGAGCTCTGGATCGCCGCCGGCAACACTACCTGCCCCGTCACCCGCGCCCCGCTCCTCGACTTCACCCTCATCCCCAACCACACCCTCCGCCGCCTCATCCAATCCTGGTGCGTCGCCAACCGCCACTCCGGTGTGGAGCGCATCCCCACCCCGAAGCAGCCCGCCGACCCCTCCCGCGTCCATGCCCTCCTCTCCCAGGCGACCTCCACATCGTCCGCCGCCGCCGTCGCCGCCGGACTCATCATCTTCCTCAAGCAAGATGATCGTCAAGGCAGTGGCGGCCACTGTGGCCAGCTCGCTGGTCGTCGCTACGCTGTTCTTCTTCGCAATCCAAAGGCGGAGACACCGAAAGGGTCCGAACCATGGACCGGCGGAGGCGGGAGGCTTCACGCCGATGCCTCGCGGCGGCGCGCCGTCCCTCGACCTGAAGCGGCCATGAGCCGACTCGAGCTCGAGCTATGGCAGACGCAAGAAAAAAGAAAAGAGAAGTGGAGAGAGAAAAGGGGGAGAAAGAGTCGTCGGCAGAAACGGAGGGGAGGAGAGAGAGTAAAGGGGAGAGAGATGGAGTTAATGGAGAGAGAGTGGGACGCTGCAAGGTGGGCCCAAATTTGCCACGTGTCGACTTTTGAATGGTGGTACATTTCGCCTACGTGGAGAGTTAAACCCACCCAATATTTTCTCCCTTGATGCTGTCCGGTCCGATAATGCAAAAAGTTCTTTCCTCACTGTATGTAAGAAATTTCCTCCTGCTGATTGCTGTTGACTCTGTTTTTCCATTTCATAAAATGCCCGACTCTTGATCTTTTTCGAGTACCCCCAAAGCCTGACGAATCCCTAACTCCTGAAAACTTAAACTCATAACCTTCTTGAATTCCTGATGCTAATCCCTTTCCGAGTTTCAGATTGCCAGAGCAGCTTTTGTCCTTCCTTTTCATCTGCGTTTGCTACTTTAAGATTTCCAATTTTGTCGGTTCTTTTCTATATCTGCTATTTACTCCCTCTGAGGGATCCTCGTGTGGTTCTTCGTACTGGGTGATTTCTTTTTTTTTGGTGGGGTGGGGTGGGGGGGTGAGCTTCATATTATTAGAACGAAAGTTGGAGGCAGGTAAGGCATTTCAGACAAATACTAAGAAGATCTTGCGGTGCCTAAGAGAGAATCACATATCACGAATGGGCATTTACGGTATGGGCGGTGTCGGAAAAACAACCATTATGGTGCATGTGCATAATAGGCTCCTAAAGAAAGCAAACCATATTAATGTATTGTGGATTGCTGTGTCACAAGATCTCAACATACATAAGTTGCAAGGTGACATTTGGAAGGCATTAAAATTAGGTGATCTAAAAGAAGAAAATGCGATGAGACGAGCAACAATGTTGTCCAATCAATTAAGTAATAGAGGGAAGTCTGTACTTATGCTTGACGATGTATGGGAACAATTTGATCTTCATGAGGTGGGTATCCCTGTTGAAGCTGATGGACTTAAGTTGGTGTTAACAACTCGGTCCTTCGAAGTATGCCGCCAGATGAATTGTCAGGAGAAGATAAAAATCAAACCTTTGTCTCCTAATGAGGCACAAAGCCTATTTTTTAAGGAACTTGGACCTGAAGCTCTTAGTTTGGAAATTGAAGCCGTTATGAAGCTAATTGTAGAAGAATGTGCTGGTCTACCACTAGGAATCATCACGATGGCAAGAACCATGAGAGGAGTAAGTGATCTGTTTGAATGGAAGGATATCTTAGAGAGATTGAAAGAATCTAACATGGGGCAAATGGATATGGAAAAGAAGGTCTTAGCAAATTTAAAATTAAGTTATAGTCGCCTGAGTAATCATGAAGTCCAACAATGTTTCTTATGCTGTGCACTTTATCCAGAAGACCGACTAATTCATAAGTTTGAGCTGATAGAATTTTTTATTGATGAAGGATTGATTGTTGGATTGGATAAGAGGGAGAAATGTTATGATAGAGGTCTTACCATACTGAACAAACTTGAAAATGTTTGCTTGTTGGAAAATGATCAGGGTATGGTCAAGATGCATGATTTGATCAGAGATATGGCTTTGCATGTCATGAGTGCGACTTCCATGGTTAAAGCGGGCAAGGGTTTGACAAGGCTTCTGAGTGAGGAATGCTGGATGGATGGTGTAGAGAAAGTTTCTTTCATGGAGAATTACATTAGGGTTATTCCATCGAACATGTCACCAAACTGTCCTAAACTGGCGACTTTGCTATTAAATGGTAGATTATGGGGGAATGTACTGATCCCTAACTCTTTCTTCAAGCGATTGGAGGGGTTGAAGGTTCTAAACCTGAGTGGATGTGGGATCAGAGAGCTTCCCAATTCCATCTCAGATTTGGTAAACTTAAGGGCATTGTTGTTGAGGGAGTGTCGGGAATTGTGTCGTATTCCTTATTTAGGAAAGCTGAGTTCATTGAGGAAGTTGGATGTTCATGGATGTAGATATTTGAAAGCAGTGGAGGGCTTGGAAACGTTGGTAAACTTGAGATACCTCGACTTATCCAAATCAGGTATAGAAAGATTAGTGGAAGGGAATTTGGCAGGTTTGGCAAACTTGCAATATCTAAAGATTGTGGAAGTGAAGGGAGAAGACGTGACAAAGTTATGGGCATTGGAGACTCTTGATTCTTCTTTCCAGAACGTCGTTGAATTCAATAAATACATGAGATTTCTCCAACAGAGTGGCCCTCATCACTATTACCAACTTGTGGTGAATCAAGAAAAATCATTGTGGTTTGTGAGTGTATATGATGATCCAAGATTTGGGACTTCGGAGAGGAAAATGTACATTGATTGTTGCAATTATGCTATTGTCAGGGCAGGAGGGGAAAGCAATGAGGATTCTATTTTGATTGCGCCAGACGTGCAGAGATTGGTGGGGAGAAAATGTGGAGGCGTGACAAATTTTTCCAACATCGGCCCACTTGAAAGCCTCAAGGTGCTAATAATGGAAGAATGGGTAAACTTACAGATGCTTTGCGGAGGAGTAGATGAAGTAATCGACAATCATGACTTCCCTCTCCTATTCCCTAGTCTAAAGATGCTGACTGTCGAGAGATGTCCCAAACTGAAGTATCTCTTTGGGAATCGTTCTAAAGTTACGCTTCCGCATCTACGACAGATTGTGATAAAAAACTGTGAGGAATTACAAGGGATAACTGCAGCAGGAGCAATATTTGCAACGCCACTCCCTGCCTTCCCTAACCTAGAAAAGATTGTGATAGAGCGCTGTGCCAACATGAAGAGCGTGGTGGAATCTGAGTTGCTGCCTCACCTTCCTAACCTGAGAGAGGTTACAGTACAGCATTGTGAGAAAATGGAGGAGATAATTGGAAGGGCTCCCCAAGCTATGCCACCCGGTGCCCTTTCTCTTCTTACGTATCTTTGGATAGAGCGATGCCCCAACATACAGAAGCTTCTTACTCATGAATTGCTGCTCCACCTCCCTAATATCCAAGGCATTCTAGTGCATGACTGCAAAAGGATGGAGGAGATAATAGGCTGTGAAGGACAGCGGCGACAACTAGGAGATGAAGTCAGCTGTATAAACATCAGTACCATCCATTCCTCCTTGCCAAAGTTAAACTTCTTGAATCTAATTACACTACCAGAACTGGAGGGCATATATGATGGGACAATAAATTGTGATTCCATCCAAAATATTGGATTATTGGATTGTCCGAAGCTGAAGAGGATTCCTTTGCATCTGCCCATACTAAATAACAGCTTCCCTTCTCTTAGGGAGATAGTAGTAGATGATGAGGCAAGTTGGGAGTCGCTGGAGTGGGATCCTCCTCATGTCAAGTCTCTGCTTCGACCCTTTGTCGTTTTTTAGTTCTTCAGTTAATTCCAGCATAATGTAAGTCGTTATGCTAGTCCATCTTCATCTTTTCTTTTTCCCTCCTTTCCTTTTCCAATAGTAATACTAATTAGTTACTTTGATTCGACCCTTTGTCGTTTTTTAGTTCTTCAGTTAATTCCAGCATAATTTAAGTCGTTATGCTATTCCATCTTCATCTTTTCTTTTTCCCTCCTTTCCTTTTCCAATAGTAATACTAATTAGTTACTTTGAATTCTGCGGCAGGCACATTATACTGAAGTTGAGTCTTCTCTTGGAACAAATACAATGCAGCTCTGCATATGTTGGATTCTTTTGTCTTTGTTGTGATCTCATTCTGCTTGACTTCTTCCTGATGTCCAAGGTACTTCTGTTTTCTGCCATTCATCTGTCATCACAGTCTCTGCTATGTATTTTTCAACAATACCCTTTTACTTTTAGACCCGATTCGAACAATCATTTCCCCTTCAAAAGGCTTTTCATTTTCCATAATGCACTTTGTATTTGCTTTTGGTCATCTAATAGTGCAGACTAATCATTAAAAAAGTTTAGCATGTTTCTTGTGAGGTACGTGTCTCGTGAGGTGTCTCCTACTTGATTGAACAGCTTGGATCACGACCTCTTTGCTTACATGCGGAGAATTGCATACTCAGTAGCCCTTGTTGATTTACCTTATTGTAAAGTTGACTATTATCAAGGTTTTGAATTCCTTAAGAATCAACACATTCCATTGCTTTCTGTGGGAAGTGTGGGTTGATGCTTATTACCTTTGGTAATGTGCTGTGTCTTTAGTTTCTGTCCAAGGGTTATTATGTAATGCTGGGTGCGGCTATGTTAAAGGTAATGCTCAGTACTCTGCCAATGCCTGAAACATTATTTGTCGAGGTTGACTTCAAACTTCTCCATAGATGGTTGTTGCTCCCAACTCCAACTTCAAATGAAGCAATTATTGCCTGCATCGGGATCATGCTCACATGTACCCTTAGATCACATAGATCCCACCTCATCTAACGGTGGATCTAAGCCGCGCTCACATGACCCGTGTTCATCTAAAAAATTTTCCTTCGAATGAGGCAACAATTTCACCCATGGATCCTCACTGTAACTTTCTCTTTGCTTTCATCCACCTTCCATCCCAGCACAATCAATGTTCATCACTTCAAACTCAGCCGCCTCTAAGTTCATCAATGCCAAGCCCATTATGAGTAGGAAATAGAAGTACCAACCTTCCCTTCTTCGCGGGGGAGTTTACACGACCAAGTATGCTGTTAGATAGTGCAAGTGCGTGGAATATGTATAGTTTATTGAAGAATAGATATTAAATGCATTTCTAGCAATATAGGTGATACTTAGACAAAGATAAGTTTATCCCGATTGTTAGAATGCCATTCCAGTCCATTGACTCAAAAACTATGCAACCAAACAGAGGTCCAAATGCAACCAAACATGGCGTAAGGCCACGTTTGGTGTAAAGAAGCGGACACTAGGATGGAATTATAGTTATGGTGCAGTAAGGTAAGAATTTTGCATCATTTGGAATATCCCAACCGCATAGGAACTACTTACTGTTCCAGCTTTTGCCAGTAATAAGATTTCTTCACTTCTTAACCTAAGGATTAGCTTTCCTTTCCTTTCCTTTCTGGTTAAAAAAATCAAGACTTCTGTTGGAATAATTTTCAGTGCATTTTCCTAGAATCCCACCTCCACTCCCATCACATTTTCTTTGCATTGTTCTTCTTCTCTTGCCCTCTTTCTTGTTTTATCACGTGGGATGATGCGATTTTGCTGGATTTTTCGTTGATGGGTTTTTTTCCTTGGAATTTTTGAAGAAATACAAATACAATTTTTGAAACTAGATTTTGTTACTCTTCTGTTGAATTAATTTGGTGACTGAAACAAGTACAAAGTAATACACATCCGGGCTCAACTCCCGATGTTAAAATTGGCAGAATCTAATGCTATTTGTTTGATCTCATTTGCAATCTTCAGTAAGGCACCTGGTGACACTGTATAAAGGGGCAGCATCTTTTTTCTTAGTAGGATTTGTGTCAAAATTGATCCACTCGTTCCAGAAAGAATCTACCACCAAAAATAAAAGTTCAGGAACTGACAAAGCTAAATATAACTCTCGCTTTCCCCTCATCACCCCCCCCCCAAAAAAAAAAAAAAAAAAAAACACGCTCGAGCACACACAAAAACCCATGCCCGCAACAATGAACATTTTGATCTTCTCTTTCTTCTACCAGTTCTCTTTCTGTTAAGCAGGAGAAGAGGATCATCAATAAAGTTACCTCCGGGATCACTGGGAATCCTCACAATAGGCCAAAGCATCGGCATGCTCCGAGCCATGAGGACGAACACAGGAGAAAAACGGATCCAAGAAAGAGTGAGGAAGTATGGACCAATCTCGAAGCTCACTTTCTTCGGTAAACCAACGGTGTTCATTCACAGACAAGCAACAAACAAGTTTGTATTCTACGGAGACAGCAGCATGCTTGCCAACAAGCAACCATCATCCATCCACGCGATTCCATTAGACCGCAATCTGGTGGAACTCAGTGGCCAAGATCAAAAACACGTGAGAGACTCTTATGTTGTTCTTGATACCAGAGTCCCTGAAGCTGTACGTGGGGAAAATAGATGGGGAAGTCAGAAAGCCCATCGAGTTGCACTGGCAGGGCATGGAAAAAGTTACGGTATGTTGAACTTCTATACACTCTCTGTTTCTTTGATCTGTTCGAGATATGTTGAAAAAATATTAAACTTTAAGGTACACATTATGTATGCACTCATACTCACATAAGACTGGTTCACACTCGTATGGCCTCCGTGTGTATTGCCTGGGAGAATGAATGCATATACTGGGAGTGAGCATAATCTCTTCGATAAACGAAAAGTGAGTAAATAACACTAATGTTTTGATCTTCCTATAGGCATTGCCCCTGTTGGAAAACTGTTACATTCAACATCATAAGCGCTCTTCCCTTTGGTATGGAGGAAAGAGCAGAAAGAGGAAATTCTTGCAAAAATTTCAAGAAATGATAGGGAATGTGGTCAATTCCAGTAAAGCTGCCATTCATGCGCTACGATTGGAGCCTCCATGCAAGCTCCAGGATCCAAGATATGTTGAAGGAACTTGTACAAGAGAAGAAGGTGAAACTAGAGCAGCAAACTGCAACCCCTCATCAAGACTTAATCACGTGCTTGTTGAGTAAGCACAATGAAGAAAATGAATAAGTTGTGACTGACAAGGAAATTCTGCATAATATCGTGCTTGTCATGGTTGCTGGACATGATACCTCATCCATACTTATAGCTTTTATGCTGCGTCTTCTATGTAAGAATCCCAATGTTTGTAAAGCAGTTTTTCAAGGTAAACATCCTCTAATCCTAGCATCTTTTTAGATTTGTCGAATTTACATAGAGATTCCTGCAGCACAAAAAGGAAGGAAAATCGAAACAAAACAAAGAACTTGTTCAAACCTAGTTCACTCTTGAACTATGACTCAAGCTGCATAAGGACCATGGACGATCTCTATCTTGCTGATGGATCCCGGATGGCTTGACAAATGTAATAAAGCTCGATACATGAATTTGTCTGAGTTTCCAAGGCTAGATGTCAACTTAAATAACAAAGCTCAGAAGCATGTTACTCCCCACTTATTGCGAAAGAATAATAAGCTCGTTTTGCTTTTGCAGAAGAAGAAGAGATAGCAAAAAGCAAGACCTCAGGAGAACCTTTAACTTAGGAAGACCTTGCCAGGATGAAGTACACATGGAGAGTAGCGATGGAAACTTTAAGGATGGTTTTGCCTGTTTTTGGTGGCTTCAGGTTAGCTTCAAGGGATATTGAATATGGTGGGTACCTCATTCCTAGAGGCTGGCAGGTAAGGATGCAAATAACTTTTCCAATCTCTTCAAATGCTTGCTTGCACTATCTGTTATATATTCTCTATCTGTGAAACCAGTCCGTTAGCATAAATTTGGTATTTGATGCATGATTTAGGTCTTCTGGGCATCGAACATGACACATGGATGAGAGCATATTCCCGAAGCCATCAAAGTTTGATCCTAGTAAATTTGAAAAGCAGAAGTCAGTACCACCCTACAGCTTTATTCCTTTTGGAGGAGGGCCTCACATCACATATGCCCAGGAAATGAATTTGCAAGGATTGAAACCCTTGTTGTAATCCATTATCTGGTCACCCTGTACTCGTGGGAGTTATGTTCAGATGATCATTACGTTGGGGATCCCTTGCTAGTACCAACTCAAGGACTACTGTTTCAAATTGTGCCAAAGATACAGAAATGAAGTACATTCTTTGTTGGACTATCTAGGACTTTAACCGTGCCACCTTCACAGGACTTCGCTACATCAAACATCCCTGTGGTGACAATAAAGTTAAGACACCATAAACTCAAGAAAGAAGCCAATGATTTGAGAAGCTCTTCCGAATAACATAACCAAGAGCATTTTGCCTATGTTGTATGTTCTCAATTGGATGATGCTATGTGCATGTGGTCAGTATAAATTTGACAGTTCGCTTGACTCCCTTGTATCCGTGCGATCTTCCATATCTTAGCCCCTCCAGAAACTATCGATGCTTTTGATATTACTTAAAATAAATGGGGATTGAACAGAAAAGGGAATATGTGGCCTCTCTCCTAAATTCTTCTTTTGCTTTTCCAACTTCTTTGGGTTGGTTTTAATCTAATTCTAATTTTTTTTTCCTTTTCTTCTTTCTTGCTTTTTACCTGACACAGCAAAATATTCCAAAAAAAAAGGAAAAAGAAAAGATGAACAAAGCATCCACATATGAAAAGGAGATCAATTTTATAGATTATTCATCTTATAGTGAAGTTGATCTCTCCTAAATTCTTCTTTTGCTTTTCCAACTTCTTTGGGTTGGTTTTAATCGAATTCTAATTTTTGTTTCCTTTTCTTCTTTCTTGCTTTTTACCTGACACGGCAAAATATTCCAAAAAAAAGAAAAAGAAAAGATGAACAAAGCATCCACATATGAAAAGGAGATCAATTTTATAGATTATTCATCTTATAGTGAAGTTGATCTCTCCTAAATTCTTCTTTTGCTTTTCCAACTTCTTTGGGTTGGTTTTAATCGAATTCTAATTTTTCTTTTCTTTTCTTCTTTCTTGCTTTTTACCTGACACGGCAAAATATTCCAAAAAAAAGAAAAGAAAAAGAAAAGATGAACAAAGCATCCACATATGAAAAGGAGATCAATTTTATAGATAATTCATCTTATAGTGAAGTTGAGAGCGTAATTTATGCAATTTCTCTTTTATCTTATGAAAAAGTGAGATTTTTGGGACCAATACCAATCATTTTAGAAGTTTAAATTATTATGTGAATGTGTAGTTTAATATTAAAATGTTCTGACACTTCCTCAAGCGTAGACTTTAGCCTGATAAGGAAGTGCTCCAACTTTCATACATTAATTATTTATAATATGAAAAAAGTGATCAATTGAAAACCGCAAACTTTCCTTAAAATGATATTAGCTGGTTCTCTAGGGCATTCATTAATATAATTCTTTCGTTTTTACAGGCCCGAATGGCCTTGACCCCTGAGGAAGCTCGAAAAATATCGTGTTGGTCTGATCCGGGATCACAGGGCACTCGGCTATTTTGCTCGGCCCTAATATTAAGATCTTCAGTTGCGGCAATTTTTATTAAACAATTCTTTTTACATGTTCTAGGATGACTTTAATGTTGTTAGATTCCATGTTTCAAAATATTGGAATTAGTTCCTATAGATTACATGACCCAACCCCCGCAGCATATACCCTGATCTCCTTGCGATAATTATTATCTTTCATGGCATTATAAATAACGGTATGACTGAACATTCCCGTTGGCAAGGAAAATAAAATATAGTAGGTAGATAGAAACTCGGTCTAGTTCATTACTTTCAAGTCATTGGAAAAATGAATTAATATCATGAAAAATCTTATATGATTTACTAGTGAGAAGTTTACCCTAAATAAACTTTTTGTCACAAAAAACCTTAAATTGGTACACTTGTAACACCCTTAAATTTTACCATTGAATTTGATGATGTGGATGACATATGGTGACATGGTATAACATGGAAATCCATAGGGTTAATACGACAAAAAATCCAAATTACTACATATGTGATAAATTCATCTCAAATTAATTTTTTTTAATCATTAAAAATTTCAAATTGATATGCACATGACACAACACATTTACATGAGAAAATTTTCAAGGTGGTGCAAATCATAAAGTGAATCTTTCAAGCCTAACACCAGTATTTAATTAAACACACCCAAGCATTCATGAACCAACAACGATAATGCAAATTTGCCGACGATATGACATAAACATGCAAGACCGACTTAGGGATAACGACAATACTGTTATAAGACCACCTTGGGGCCGCCCGGAACTCTTGAAATGTCCAAATAAGATCTCATGGCTTGTTGTCCAGCCCCTGAAGCTAGCTAGATATCGAGGATTTACTATTTAGTGCCCATTTGCCCATTAAACGATCCCAAACGAATCCGGAAACGTCTCGACACGACATAAGTTTTACTAATCAAAGTTATTTAGGTTAGTATCTATAGCTGAAAGAGTATCTATACCTTGTAGGAGGTAAACTATTTTGTGGTTATATTGTTTGTTCCCATGGATTTGTGTTTTTCTCCATCACTTTATTCGTTTGTTCTCTTCCTTAACAAACCGAATATCAATACAGTGTTTGCATTAGCATGACACGAAATGTTCGACAAAAAAAAATAAAAGAATAGGGTGAGTAATTTTTTTTTTTTTTTTGGAGCACGGTGGAATAAATTTTCAAGTAACGCTAGAACTAAAAAAAAAAAATGATGTCATAAATTACTATACAAAATGATACAGTAGATTCTAAATGTTTCTTTTAGTCAATAGAGTTGCTTGAAGCTCAATAAAACTCTGCCAAGTTATTTTATAAATCATTTAAATATATAAGTGCCAAATGGGGGAATTACCAAAAAAGTTATAAATCTATAGTAATTATGTTAATTCAATTCTAAAGCTTTTTACATTTGTGTCAATTCAATCATTTAGCCAATTTTGGTGGAAATAACTGATTAAGATGCCAGTTGTCTTATGTGGCATGACAATAGCAATTTTAAATATTTTTTTTTTAATTTTTTAATCTTTTTTTCTTTTTTCCTTTCAGTTCTTTTATTTTCTTTTCCCTAGACTTACGGCTGTCCACAGGCAAAGGCTAAGACACCCTCGCTGGCATTGTGTGAGGGTGCGTGGCTCCTCACCAGAAAAAGGAAAGAAAAGAAAATATAAAAAAGATTATAAAAATTATAAAAATTTATTTAAAAATGTCTACATCAACGTTGGCCGTACCACATAAGATGGCCGACATCCATATCGGCAATTTCCTACCAAATTTGACTGGATGGACTAAATTGATACAAATAGAAAAGGTTTAGGGCTCAATTATCAAAAAAAAAAAAAGTTTAAAATCGAATCGGTATAATTGCAATATGTTTGAGATTTTTTTAGTAATTTTGCCTATATCAAATAAATCACTCTAAAACCCAATCAGAGCAACTATAAGTGAGCACCACATTGAATAAATAAGAACTTGAGTTCACTAATGATTATCAAGGCCCATTAGTAAAAATGAAAAGAGCATTTCAATCGTAGACATTTTTTATGAAGTGTATTTATTCATCAAAATTGAATGGCATTGATGTGGCTCCAAAAAAGCACCACATCAGCAAAATACAAAGCAAGAAAACCCGCCAAAAAAGGAAAAAAGAAAAGAAGTAAAAGTGTAATAGAATTCCTACACTTATTATGAAAATATCTTCAAATCCTAAAATTTATACAATTAATACAAACAAATAATCCGCCGGTTTTGGTGAAGGTAACATTGGCAGGTTTGGCACACCTGCAATGTCTTAGGATTGGGGAAGCGAAGGGAGAATTATCAAAGTTATGGGCATCGGAGGCTCTTGATTCTTCCTTCAACAATGTCGTTGATCTCAACAAATACATGAGATTTGTCCAACCAGAGTGGCCCTCATCACTATCACCAACTTCCGGTGAGTCAAGAAAAATAATTGTGGTCTACAAACGTAAATGATAATGATCCAAGATTTGTGACTTCCAAGAGGAGAATCCACGTTGATTGTTGCAATTATGCTCTTGTCAAGTAGGAGCAAGAATCTTTCCCCTGATGATTTTGCTCCCAAGTGATGATGCTATTTTGCCGGATTTTGCCTTAATGGTTCTTTGTCTTTTCCTGAAATAATTTCGCATCTTGTGTCTATGAAATGCAAATAGTTGATGAATCTTGTAAAAAATATCTCATCGTTCAAACCAAAAAAAAAAAAAAAAAAAACTTCACGCTGTTCATTTTACCAAATTTCAATGGGCCATATATCTATATAATTTCCCTTCCCTTATTTGTTCGATTAGTGATGCAGCCCACATTGAAGACCGGCTCTCTCGACCAAGAAGATTGGCCCGCATTAAAGCTCGACGAAACCGAGAAGCCATAACGACATCTTGAGTCCATCCCGGAAGTTTGAAAGACACCTTGGAAGCTCGCGTGACGCTTTTACTAGTTTATAGTTTCCATGCCCTTTACTATATCTCCTATTTTCAATGCTCCGTTTTTATTTCTCCTAGTTTTCAATGCTTTGTCTTTATTTCTCATAGTTTCAACGTTCTGTTTTTATTTCTTTGATGATATAAGCCAATCCCTTGTAGAAGACAGACAGCTTTTGACGAATGAAAGAAAACTTTGCTTGAAGCAAGTATCGTGAACCTTGTAGAGTTCAACCCTTGAAAACCTAGAAGAGTTTTCACTCCGTCCTTGAAGAGTTGGAGCTTTTTGAAACCTGCATCCTTGAAGAGTTGCAGTCATTGATCTAGAAGAATCGGTGTCCCTTTCAACTTCCTTGGAGGCCTAGAAGAGCAACCAAAGAAGTTTCTATCTTTTCCTATTCTGTTCGTTATTTCCAACCCATTTTCGACCATCCTACAGTGCTTATTTCAGAAAACCCAAAACACAGAAATTGTAGATCCAGAAGTCTTTGTTCATTTGGCTTTGGAATCAGGTCGATCCGATCTGTATCGACAAAGATACGACTGTTCTCCTGAGCTTGCGCAGTGCTGAAATTACTGTTCGTCCCGTTTCTTGTGCGCGAGTCACTCTCCCGATCCTATTGTTTGAGAAAGCCTCCCCTAGGCTTGCATCAATTAGGTAGGAGTCTCTCATGTGCGCGAGACTTAGTTACTGCATGGGTATAGTGATATACTAAATAATGCAAAAGACTCCAATTGACTTTAGTAAGTGAACCAGATTTAACAATTTCATGTTATTTAGCACACAAAATGTCGATATAATTAATATCATCGTGAGGGCGGAAACTATAATTGGCTCAAAGGCGAATGCGTCTTTGCGAGTAACAATGTCAACTACTTTTGATGACAAAAACATGGGCAACAATTAACCTATACTCTTGATGCAACTCTGAATCTACGCTTAACGTTTAAGGGCTGCTTGAAATTCCCCTTCCAAGGCTTGTCCTCCTACTTAGATGACAGATAATTTCCTCTTTGTTCTCTATAGTATAATTTAATTTCCCCTTATTAATTTCCTCTATCTAGATCTAGTGTATCTCTCTACTTGTGCTTTTGTTCCTGGTGGAATAATGGGATTAAATCTATCTGGCCGGTTAACTGTTAACATAAATTAAGCTTTGTTTTTTTTTTTTCTCTTTTTGTAGATATTTATTGACAGAGTTCTTATTGTTTATTTTTATCAATAGTCTCTTTTCATAATTAATAATTCAAATATTTTATGACAACATGATTTAAACTAATTTTTTAAATACCATTTGTTCGCACATATATTACACGTACTTGGGTGATAAATAAAAAGTAATAGATCATCCTTGGAGAAAAGAAGCCCAAGCATGGTATCATTCTCTAGAATTAATTATTTTCTCGAGAAGGCACTTCACAATTTCCGAGTCATCTTTGATTTAGATTGGATTTCTCTTGTCTCCAAAAACATTGAACTCTCTATATCATTTCATTAACTTCATGGGTACTTGAATATCAATCTTTAGGTTGACTTTCTCATCGTTGAACGGGTTTAATACCTAAGGATGTTATTATTTGCTTGGAAGGAATGCTCTACTGCCCTAAGAATACATATGCTATAGGATGGTGCGCACTCTCATTGCCCTAAGAACGTGTGCTAGATTGTTTTTTTTTTTTTTTTTGATAACCTCATGTGTTAGATTGTTATACTATGCAAAAGTCACAATATAGCCATATGCAGTATGGTGATTAGCAATTTTTACATGAAATGTAGAATAAATATGCTTTCTTTTTTATTATTTTTTTTAATAATAAAGTGATTCCTCTAGCCTTATGCATACTGAAAATTTAAGATATGAATGATATAAAGTGTAATCAAGAAAGAAACTCCGCGAAATTTTGTAAAGTGGGAGGTACTACTTAGACCGAACGGTGCGGGTGAAGTGCCTGCACTAGCTCCATGCAGACATATCACTAAATCTTTACTCAAAAGTTACCTAATTTGTTTTCTTTCTCACCCACTAGCTCTATACCTACCGACCGGGGTGTGTGTGTCACTGTGGTGTGAATGCTTGACTAAAGCCTCCTCCCTTCGGCCCGGATTTTCCTGCTTTCTATGAGCGGCGCTGGATTTTCTCTGCTGTGTCCACTTTTGACCTGCTTTTTTGACCCCGAATTCCCCGATTTCCGGCTTTTCCCTTCGTTTCCTCTGTGGGTCTTCCCACTGCTAATTTCCTTCATTCACGCGCAGGAATGCCGTGTGGAAAGCGGCGTCAAGTCGACCATTTCGGTCACCTAGAAGGAGGAAGCGATAAGGACTTAGAATTCCCGTTTAAATTCGTCGCGGAAATTTCAGAGTGGGGTCGTGCAACATGTTGCTTCACGATAATTCGCAGGGTCCGCAATTTTAAATGAGAAAGAATGCTGTAGAGATCGAGAATGGAAGATTACAAATGTACTTTTATTACGGTCAAATTATTGGTGAATTTGATAGCTGAATTTCATGAAAATGCGGATACAACTTTGGATGAAAATTTAGGTGTTAATGGTAGTTTTCCTTAAAAGTTGATAAGTTTATATTTTTCTTCAAATCATCCCATCATTGAAATATTTTTATTTTTGGTCTAATGATGCATACTGGATATGAAATTGATCTCATGAATTAATAGCTGTAGGTAAAATTCTAAATTTGAGTCATAATTTATGCAAAGTAAATAAGCAGCAGTACTTCCCAAAGTTTTTCCTAATTAATAGAATGCAATTCATTTCTAAAAGGAAAAAAAGAGCAATGCTATATATAACAAAACTGGACATTTGTATATACTGAGATGATGGAGTAATTTAGGTGTCAACAGTAATTTTTCTGAATTTTTTTTTTAACTCTCGGCTGCTTTGGATTCTCCCTTCATTTACGTTTCCTTTTGTTTTTTTCTCCTTATTTTTCCAACCACATCCTCACCATAATGCGCCTTTTCTCTTTTGTCTCCCCGGCTCGCCCCATCTTTCGCAAAAGTCTCTTCTTTCTTGCTTCTTCTTCTTCTTTTTTTTGGTGGGTTCTCTCCCCGAACCCCTTAATGAAGACTACTAAGGGTCCATTCGTTTTGCGAAAAATATCATGTTTCCGGAAAACATTTTTCTGGAAATCATTTTTCAGGAAAATGACTCTATTTTCCGGTGTTCAGTCAAAACCTAAAATTTGAGTGGAAAATATTTTCCACCGTTCGTAAGCTCATTTAATTGCATGGGAAAAATGATCAAAAATTGAATTTTAATATTTTTAATTGACCAAAAAATTAATTTTATTTTTTAACATTTTTTAAAAATGAATTTTTAATTATTTATATTTTATAAAAATCAAAAATTTTATTATTTTTTCTTTATTTTTATTTTTCTTTTCCTTCCTCCCTCCTCCTTCCTCCTCCTTTCGCCGCCGTCGCCGCCGCCTCCTTCCTGCCTGACGATGGCCGGCTACCCGGCAACCGACCAAGACCCCATGGCCAAATCCGGCGAGCTCAAGGCTCGGCTGATCTCGCCCGAGCTCTCCGGATCTGGCGGCGGAGCTCGAGCTCACCTGGATCGGGAGCCCGAGCTTCATCGCCAGATCCGATGAGCTCGGGCAAGGCCTAAGCCTCGCTAGCTCACCGGATCTAGCGAGCCTCAAGCTCCGCTGCCAGATCCGGCGAGCTCGCTGCTCGCCAAAGCCCGGCGAAGCTCTCGGCAAGCTTGAGCGAGGCCCGAGCCCTGCCCAACTCATCGGATCTGGCGAGCCGCGAGCTCTGCCTAGGCTGGTGAGGTCAGCAGCTACGGCTGATCGCCGAACGCCGCCATGGCCGGTCGCCAGCCATTGCCAAAGAATGAGATGAAAAGAAAAGAAAGAAAAGAAAAGAAATTAAAAACTCAATTTAAAAAGAAAAAAGAAAAAGAAAGCACAAAAATAAAATGAAAATGTATTGATAAAAAAAGCTAAGAGGGAAGAAGTCATGGAAAACGGTTTCCTCACTTTAAAGGTTGTTTTTTCCAATGGTGGAAAACATTTTCCTTGACTAGTTCATTTTTTGTGAAACAAACATCGGAAAATCCGAAAAATATTTTTTCGGAAGTCATTTTCCGCGAAAAGAACGGACCCTAATTGGTGTTTAGTTTTCCAAAGTGCAGCATGATTGAGCACCATCATCAACCCTTCAAGTTCGCTAAACTCAGTAATCAATGGACTGACCATTCTCGTTTGAACAGGACCTGCGTCAACGTGGCAGGTAAATGAAAAACAAGAACTCATGCAGGAACTCATTGATTTTCTAGGACTTGCTCATAAGTAAGTATGCTAAAAATAAATTTCAATGCCGCTGTTCTGAGAATGGAAGCACTCTCAATAAGTAAATCCAAGTGATTGAATTCAATAACGCCACGAAATTATCTCAATGATGTTAGTTCAATAGTCACTCTCTAAGGCGATGATGATGATAACAGAGCAACTTAGAGCTCCATAGTGAGATGTCTTGATGTAGTATAGGAATTTGATCTAGATGTGCAAACTGCAAACGGGCAACAGCACGACCACAACACCAAGGATGACTTCGATAGTAACAATGCGTGTATGAGGCCCCCTTATTCGATCTTTTTTTCCTATTTGTTTCTGTTCATGTTTTCTTTCTTACACTGCTCTAATATGAATTAATATTAGATGATAGATATCTCAATATGAATTCAACAATACAATTCTCCATTTCGTTTTTGAATTCATCAAATGAGACTTTTTCTCTCATTTCTTTTACTAATTCATTTAGATTACTTTTTATATCATCACTAAAATTTTATTACATAATTTAACTTAATGTTATATCATCCATATAAAAATCAAAATATAATCTAACTAAATAGAATAAATAATATCAAACTAAATTGAAATGCTCATTAGAATATAGAATAATCATATTATAGTCTCACTCGACATTGTAGAAAACAGAAATTTTAATAATTTTTAACTGCTAACTAAAATATGTAATGTGTTTCTAGTAACTATCTCGTTCTGTTTTCTTTTCTCAACCGCTAGCACTATACGTAATGATCGAGCCGTGACTTTGTGAATGCTTTGACTAAAGCCTCCCTTCCGCCGGGTTTTTTTTCCTGCTCCTTACTTTTTATGCTAAATCTTCGCTGAAGATACGGTTCATTATTAGTGGGTGCTGGTTTTTCTCCTGTGTACAGTTGCCATTCAAGGCAGCTCAGCCAGCAATGGGCATTTCACCTACCCCTACTCACCCCAAGCGAGGGTCAGAGATTGGTTACCCTAAGCCAGCCCAGTAGTAGCCTGGATTGCTCCAGACGTGGTGTCTATCTTTACCACCGTAGAGCCCCTAAATTCCTAATCTATCTTTCACCAACCGATTGAGAGGTTGGGGAGGCTCCAGCGGGTGGGTTCCTCCGCCTTTACCTTCGTGAGCAGTTTAAAGAGCTGCTCAGGTCCTAATCCTCCTGTGCCTACTTCTTAACCACTTTTTTGACCCATTCCCTGTTATTGTTCCTCTCTGTGTTTTCGTGCTGCTAATTTCATTCATTCACACACGCAGGAATGTCGTGTGGAAAGTGGCCTCAGGTCGACCATTTCTGTCAGCCTGAAAGAGGGAGCGAAAAGGACTTTTATTCGGGTTGCGGCCCGCATCCAATAGCTTCATAAGAATTCCCATTTAAATTCACTGTTGAAATTTAGGATCAGGTCGTGTAACGGTTGCTTCACAAGAATTCACAATCAGGTCCGCAATTTTAAAAGTGAAAGATTGCAATAGAGATAGAGAATATGGGATTACGAATGCATTTTTATTAGTGCTCATATTATTAATGAATCTAATCGTTAAATTTTATGAAAATGTGAGTGAGATTTTTGGATGAAAATTCATATGTTGACAGTAATTAATCTTATAGATTAGTAAGTAATTATTTCGCTTTAAATCATCCCTTAGTTGAATTTCTTTTTCTTTTTGGTCTAAAGATCCAAACTGCATACGAAATTGGTCTCATGAATTAATTAGTATAGGTGAAATTCTAAATTTGAGTCAAGATTTATGCAAAGTGTCGCGACCTAAATTTTTCGAGGTGTGGACCACCTAGGGTTTGGCTAATGGATTATTAAGCCTAGACTTAATTCGGGCTCTCCCAAGCCCATACCAATTCGCGACTTAAGTTCAAGTTCTTAATATGCAATTGATTTTTTAATCAGGAGTCGCCACTAATCTATTTTTTTGGTGGGTCGATTAGAAACCCAAGTAAAGTAACGGGAGTTTCACTTTACTCCTACGAACCAGAGACTATGGGTACGGGGACTTGGTTACACTAGATTTCTCTAATGCCCTTTCGGTACCATTATTTTATTTTTCAAAAATGTTTTTGCAGGCAGCTTAAATTGATTTTAAATCTATTTTCCTAACATATTAGGTGATCATGCGGGTGCGCAATCCACCAATTTAACACCCAGATAAACAATAAATAAATTGCAAAAACTTACCTCAAAGCAACGAAAGCATCTGCAATGTTAAGTTAAAAAACCACATCAACAACCCTGAATATGGTTTCTAATTAACACGCAATTTCTTTTTTATTTTTCACTTAATTAATGAGAATCATGCAATATGCAATGCAATATTAACTAAACGACGTAATTCTAATGTCATGCAATTTCTAATTAAATGGATCTAATAACAATCCCTAAATGACATGCATCTAAATGAAGCTAACCCTAATGACATGCATATTGCATTTTTTTCTTTCCTAAAAGAATGTATTTTTTCCTGAATAATATGACTTTTTTTATTTTTCATGAAATTCGAAATTAGATGAAATGTGAAGATTACCTAATTAGATTAAGATCCTAATTAGTTTATATTAGGAATTAGGTTGAGCCAAATCCTAATTTGAACTAAAATATTATCTTGACCTAAATAATCCTAAAATGCAATATATCTAAAAAATGCCTAAACTTATAACAAATTAAAAAATCTAAATTAAACTATGTGCAATTTAACCCTAATATGCAATGACATGCAAAATATGCTTTAACACTACATTACATATGCATGATGATTTTTTGTTGTTTTTATTAATTTTCGAAATTAATAATTGCCAAATAATTAAAACATGCAACCTAAATTAAAATCTAGCAACCTAAATTGATTTTTTTGATTTTTTAAATAAAATTCTTATTCTAAACATGTAAACCCTAAAACATGCAATATTCTAATTCAAACATATCTCGAGATAAACAAGGCAATTAAGACGAGACAATTCATTCAAAATCATCAGAAATATCACACATCGTTCAGATCAAGAGACAATATTTCGCTAATAAAATCAATAAATTGATCTTAAGCCTTAAAGATCAAAATATCAATTTTATTCCCACTTAATTAATTATTTCATCTAAGGCCTTATAGATGAAATAAAAAATCCTGGCGCGGTTGCGAATCCGGTAATATGTTGAATTTCCAATCATATACTAAAGACTAATTATACTAAAAAAACAAGATAAAAGTAAAATATATTAAATAAAATAAAATAAAGAAAACTACCTAATGTGTTTTCTCTTGTTTTTTTTTATTGGGCTTGGCAGCCGTGGGGTCCAGCCAAGGATGGCTGACCGGAGGTCTGGCGAGGCACCGAGAGCGGCACGTTGGCGGCGAGGGGCTTGCGGGTCGCGCGAGGCAAGGCGGAGGCGTCGGGCTCTGGTGGTGCAGCAGCAGGGATGGTGCCGACGTTGCAGGAGCTTGGCGCGGCAACCAGCGGCGTCGAGCGGATCGGCACGGGCTGAGGTGGAGTTGGGGCGCTCGGGTCGCGGAGGTGGCTGGTGTCGCGGTGGCGCGGCTCCGGCTGAGGTGCGTTGGGCTGAGGCGAGCGGCGACGGTGCTGGCTCCGGCGACGTCGGGCAGCGGATCCAGAGTTGCAGGCGTTGGCTGGGCCGTGCTCGGCGCTGGTCGCGGGTTGCAGAGACGCGGCGGCGTCGGGCTCCGAGCAGATGCGCGGGCTGGGCGACGCTTGGCGTCAGGCGGGACAGCGACGGCGTCTGGCGGGGGCGCGGCGATACTCAGGGGAAGCGGCGAGACCGGTGGCAGTGCGGAGGCGCGGCGGAGCTCGGAGATCAACGGGCGGCGTCGCGGGCAGAGCAGGGGTGTTGCAACGGGCGGCGGTGTCGGCGAGGGCGAGAGCACGGTCGTCGGGAGCGGCGGGCTTCGTCGGAGCTCCGGCGTCGGGTCTCCGCGAGTTGCAGCGCGCGGGTGAGGAGTGGATTTGGGGAAGATGATGAACAGTAAAGGTCAAATCAACCTTTACTGTTTTTACTTTTCTCTTTTCTCTCCCACTCTTTCTCTCACGTTCTGACTTTTTCTTTTCTTTTTTTTTGCAGTTTTTCCTTTTGCACTTTCTGCAGAAGAAATTTTCTTCTCCTTTTTTTTTCTCAATTTTTTAAGAGAAGCCCCCCTTTCGTACGAAAAATGAAACTCCCTTTTATACTAATTCCGAACGGCCGCTTTGTATGGCATTTTTCGAGTTTCCATATTCCGTCGCATTAAATCAAAGCTGTAAATTAGAGCATGATTTCGCAATCAGTTCGATCCTGCTCAGATTTCTTCCATTTTGCAAAATTCTTGCCTTTTATTCGCCAGATTTTTCAATTGTTTCTACATTTGTCAAAATCTGAATATTCATCAGAATTTCAAACTTCCATGCATAATCAATCAAATCAATCTTCCCCATTTTTATTTTTTCTTCCTTTTATTTGTTCAAAATGCAATTTTTATTTTCCTTATTTTCCTAGATTTGCTAAAAATAGGTGTCAACAGCTGCCCCTCTTTGAAGGTGAGCTCGTAGAGGTTGCATTCAAAGACAAGTTGAGACCTAATTTTAATTATGCACATGCACTAAACGATTTTTTTTTTTTTTTTTTTAAGATGAGTGCCATTTTGAAATGAAATTTATATGATGCATGGAAATGCTAATGCAAATGATAAAAGAACTTACCTGGAATTACTTACCTTCGGGGATGGCAGAGCAACTCAAGATAGATTGGTGTTACATGTCCAGGACCCGTACCATTCTACGGTCGCCTGAACTGAGGTAATTGCTTTTCCAGGACCCGTACCATTCTACGGTCGCCTGTTAGAGCAATAAATGTTGTCTAGGACCCGTACCATTCTACGGTCGCCTTGACGAAAAAATAATTTTTCAGGACCCGTACCATTCTACGGTCGCCTAGTATGGCATTGTCTGGTTGTGTCTAGGACTCGTACCATTCTACGGTCGCCTAAACGAAAAAAATGATTTTCCAGGACCCGTACCATTCTACGGTCGCCTGAACTAAGGTTGTCTAGGACTCGTACCATTCTACGGTCGCCTAAACTGGGATTCATTTTCAGGACCCGTACCATTCTACGGTAGCCTGAACTGAGGTAATTGCTTTTCTAGGACCCGTATCATTCTACAGTCGCCTGTTAGAGCAATAAATGTTGTCTGGGACCTGTACCATTCTACGGTCGCCTAGACTAAGGCTTTGCTTGGCTAGGACCCGAACCACTCTTCGGTCGCCCAGCCTTGCGAAAGAAATCATCCGACCAGGACCCGAACCATTCTTCGGTCGCCTTAATCAGATTGAATCTGGAGGAAAAATCTTTGGGGGACAACTCCATTGAGTGTCGGTGCTTGAAAAGGAATACCTGTACAGTGACAAGCATTTAAAGTATGGATAGAGATAGACTTACCTTATGACATCTCTGTTCCTTAGGGATATGTCTCCTGCAAAACATGGTCGTAGGAGAGGCAACATGCATTTGTAATCATAAGCATGCATCAATATAATGGAGGTTTATGGTGATTTCCATTAATCTTGCATCACCTAATTTCCATTCTGAATACATGAGTGTCATGAATGTGTCAAATGAGGGATCCTTTGGTCTGAAAGGACTTTTTCTCTCATCCTCATTAAAATAGCAATTTCATCCTGACCTTTGATGCAGGATTTTGTCAATCACTCTATCTCAACATCGTCATGCCCAAACAAGGGTCTGAGCAATCTCGCAAGTGGTACGATCTCACCAATCTGAGAGGTCTTGAACAAGGACCGTAATGTGGGCTTGGTCAACGGCTTAACAAAAGGGACTCTTTGAGTCGAGGCTTTTGAAAGAATGAGTGATATTCTGTAATCATCTCTGGGTTTACAAGTCAAGAACCCTGCAAAATGAGAGAGGAATAATCTTGCTTGCACTTCTTCGAGCGATGCTTAAAACATGTGAACCCCTAGGTTAATTCAAGTGCCATAATCAGAAGAGACTTTGCAAGGGACGTAACGCATGCTTGGTTCATGGGTTGAGAAATGAAAGGATCATTTGGCTCAAAAAGTGTTTATGGGGTCAAAGTTGGTGATCATCTTGACATTTCCAACAATTTTCCTCCCCATCGTCGAAGATTTTCTTCACATCACAACTCTACCGATTGCAACATCTTAACATTTGAGTTTTTTTTTGTACCACCTTGTTGGGGATATGACTCACTTCATCAAGTGTTTGATTTTTTTTTTGGCATTGGCCTTACTTTTACCAGGCACACTGCTTTTCATGCCCCACTTTTTTTGCACCTTTTTTTTGAACTTGCACAACCATCCTTTGCAGCATTCTAAACCATGTTACTTGAATGGTTCTTTTTGCCTTGCCTCAGTGTGGGGGATGATCACCAACTGGGTTTAATATGAAATAAATTCATAGGCTCAAGTGGGCTATGCAATGGATAAAAGTGTATAGGATAAAGAAAGATCTGCTCTTCATCATCTTAAGGCACTTCAAATTACCGTACGAATTACACTGCAAAAGCAATATTCGAAGATTGATGCAAGTGGGAGCAAGAAGATTCCTACCATCCATTTCAAATTTGTCCCAATGTGGGATGATTCTTGACAGGGATAATTTTAAAAATCTCCATAAGTGTATGGGGCTCAAAGGGGTTGAGCAATGGATCACCTGTAGTGTTTGGGATAGAGAAACGAATGCCTCTCATCACCTTGGTTGACGTACCCTTTGCGAGATAGCCCTCTTCCTTGTGGGCATGGAATTTTTCACACAATTCACTGGGGGTTAGTGTATGAAACAGTATATGGAACAAGGCTTGCTTTTCGTCATTCCAAAGTACTTCATTTGACACATTCAATTTATCTCACACGATCCATCAAGAAAAAAAATGCAAGATTTACAATAAATTTGAACAATTTAACTCATTGAAGCAATTTATTGATCATTGAAATGCTTGCAGTTCAAAACATGACATGGCAAATTCTATCATGGATAATACTTCTTGACAGCATCTGAATTAACAGGAGTGGAAAACTCACGACCATCCATTTCTGCCAATATCAAGGCTCCGCTGGGAAATATCTTCTTTACCACATATGGGCCGCTGTAGTTTGGAGCAAACTTGCCTCCAGGATCCGGAAAGATCGGCAATAGCTTCCTTAGGACTAGGTCATTTACCTCGAAATGCCTTGGCCGCACCTTCTGGTTGAAAGATCTGGCTATTCTCTGTTGATATGCTTGGCCATGACAGAGAGCTTTAAGTCTTTTTTCGTCGACCAAGTTCAACTGCTCGAATCTTTGTTGTGACCATTCTACCTCAGACAACTCTATTTGGGATAAAACCCTCAGAGAAGGAATCTCCACTTCTACAGGTAGAACTGCCTCCATGCCGTACACCAAAGCAAACGGGGTTGCCCCAGTGGAAGTGCGGATCGACGTCCGGTACGCCATTAGTGCGAAGGGTAGCCTGTCATGCCAATCTCGATAATTCACAGCTGTCTTAGCCAAAATCTTCTTAATGTTCTTATTGGCCGCTTCAACAGCCCCATTCATTTGAGGGCGGTAAGGAGACGAATTCAGATGATTGATTTTGAACTTTCCGAACAACTCATCAACAAGCTTGTTGTTCAAATTGGTCCCATTATCAGTGATGATTGCTTTAGGGACACCATAGCGAGCAATTATGTCACGTTTGACAAACTTCACAACATTACGAGCAGTGACACTTGCAAAGGATGTAGCTTCGATCCATTTGGAGAAATAGTCTATCGCCACCAAAATGAATCGATGTCCATTTGAAGCCTTGGGATTGATTGGGCCAATCACATCAATACCCCACATCAAGAAAGGCCATGGCTCTGAAAACTGATGCAGCTCAGTTGGAGGAACATTTATCTTATTTCTATGAATCTGGCAGCGGTGACAAATCCGAACATGCCGGATGCAATCACTTTCCAGTGTGAGCCAATAGTAGCCCAACCTCATAATCTTCTTGGCTAACATATGTCCATTCATATGGGGGCCACATACTCCTTCGTGCACTTCTTGCATGATCTGAGTGGCTTCGATTGCATCTACACATCGCAACAAGACAGAATCGTAAGACCTCTTGTACAAATTCTCACCACTGACGAAAAATTTTGAGGCCATCTTCATGATGTACTTCCTATCAGCCTGAGTGCTTCCTTCGGGAAATTCTTGTTTTTTAATGTAATTCATGATATCGTAATACCATGGTTTTCCATCAGGTTCTTCAGTCACAATCATACAATAAGCTGGCTTCGGCAAAATTTCTATTTTCAGGGGTTCAACCTCCAACCCATCAGTGACTTGCAGCGTAGAGGACAACGTCGCGAGTGCATCTGCAAATTGATTATGAGACCTTGGCAAGTATTGAAACGAAACTTCCTCGAATTCTTTCACCAGATTTTCTAAATACTTGTGGTATGGGAGTAACTTGGAATCCTTGGTCTTCCATTCTCCCACGGTCTGCAATATGATTAGTGCGGAATCTCCGAACACTTTTAACTTAGCCACACCCATCTCAATTGCTGCTTGAAGCCCAAGGATGCAAGCTTCATACTCGGCCACATTGTTAGTGCACGGAAATATCAATTTTGCAGCTACCGGATGGTGTTGTCCATCTGGAGATATCAAAACTGCTCCAGTACCCGAACCGGATAGATTTACAGCTCCATCAAAGAACATCTTCCATGAGTCTTCATTTACACTCAAGACATGGTCATCAAGGAAACTGTCATCATCATTAGGGACTCCTGAATTCTCGGCCAATAGATCAGCGATCGCTTGGCCTTTAACCGACTTTTGTGGCATGAATTGCACATCAAATTCAGAGATCAAGATTTGCCATTTGGCTAACTTACCCACCAAAGCTGGTCGATCAAGTAAGTACTTGATAGGGTTGTTCTCAGTCACGAGGAACGTCTGATAATGTAGGGTGTATTGCCGCAACCTATGCAACACCCACACCAACACCACACAAGTCTTTTCAACCTCAGAATACTTCAACTCTGATTCGGTAAACTTCTTGCTGAGGTAATAAATGGCCCGTTCTTTTCTATCAACAAGACTTTCTTGAGCCAACATTGCGCCTAATGACTCACTAATGAATAGTGAGGTAGAGAATCAAAGGATGCCCCGGTGAGGGTGGAACAAGAACTGGTGGATTCATCAAGTATTGCTTCAGCTTGTTGAACGCTTCTCGACACTCATCATCCCAGTTGACTTGTGCATTCTTCTTTAGAAGCTTGAAGAATGGCTTGGCAGTTTCAGAGAGTTGAGAAATGAACCTCGCTATGTAATTCAATCTCCCTAAAAGGCTCCAGACTTCTTTCACCGTTGACGGAGGTTGCAATTCACATATGGCCTTAGCTTTGGAAGGGTCAATCTCAATCCCTTTACTGCTCACAATAAATCCGAGTAATTTACCGGATGTTGCTCCGAACACGCATTTAGCGGGATTTAGGCGAAGCTTGAACTCACGAAGTCGATCGAACAACTTCTTCAATGTTTCGATGTGGCTTCTTCCTGGTCGAGTCTTTGCAATCATATCATCAACATAGACTTCAATCTCCTTATGCATCATATCATGAAACAATGCAACCATGGCTCGCTGGTAGGTTGCCCCTGCATTCCTGAGTCCGAAAGGCATGACTTTATACTGAAAGGTTCCCCACGGGGTAATAAATGCAGTCTTTTCCTTGTCTTCTTCATTCATCCTTATCTGATTGTACCCAAAAAAACCATCCATAAATGAGAATAGTTCAAAGCCAGCAGTACTATCCACAAGGACATCTATGTGTGGTAATGGGAAATCATCTTTTGGACTAGCCTTATTCAGATCCCGATAGTCAACACAAACTCGAACTCGACCATCCTTCTTCATCACCGGCACAATATTAGCCACCCATTCAGGGTACTGTGAGACTTCAATAAACCCCACATTCAAAAGCTTCATCACCTCCTCCTCTATCTTCTTTGAGAGTTCGGGCTTAGTCCTCCGCAGCCTTTGCTTCTTAGGTGGCACATCTGGATTAGTAGGTAGGCAATGCTCCACGATTGACGGGTCTAGTCCAGGCATGTCAGCGTAGGTCCATGCAAAAATGTCTTGATATTCCCTCAATAATTGAATTAGGCGCTCGGCCTCATTCTTGGGGAGACTCGCCCCAATTTTTACTTCTTTGGCTTCTCCAATGTCACTCAAATTAATAGTGACGGCCTGCTCAGATGTGAGAGCCTTAGCTTTTTCATGTTGTTCCCAGCTATATTGCACTTAAATGGAGTTTTTGATCGAGTCTTCAGGATCATCATCATTAGCACTTGTTGCAGTGGATTGGACCATTTCCACATCTTTGCATGCTATAGGATTGTTCTCTCGAGGGCCAAGGCCCATCTCTTCAGGGGGGTCCTTCATTAATGGCTCCTATGATGAGGTTGTCAAATAAGCTTGCAACTCCCTCCAGCTCATCATTAGGGCTCTCTGCTTTCGGGGGTGTCGAATCATCCATGCCACCCCATCCATCTGGGACTATCTCATTAGGATCAATGTAGTAGCTAGGAGGGGTTGAATACTTCACCAGGTAATCAAACTTGCCACTAGGCTGCCCCAAAGTGTCTATCACTTTTGCTTCTTCATGCATCATTCTTGGAGGACCAGGGAATGTCTCGTGAATGCTCGGGGGTAGTGGGTTTTGTCTCCCTCGCCCTTGGTCAGGTGGCGAGCTCCGCCTTTCTTGTCTTCGTCCTTCAGAACTCCCTCCACCTCGTCCATGGTACCCTAAACCAGCTGAACGAGATCTCTGAGGGGCTTCAATGGGGCTTCGAATGCCCTGACCATTTCTCCCAAGACCATTGCCAGGGACAAAGTCATTCCCAACCATAACTCTTCCCACCATGAGGGCAGCATTTGATACTTCAGGGGCAGGCGGTGATGAATCTCGAGAAGTATGTATAGTGGACACCAACTCGAATGAGTGGTAACTTGATTCAAACTGGGAATCCGGCTCCACATAGGGGATAGCCGTCTCGTGATAAATCTGGTGGTCTTCTTCACCATACACGGTGACCAACTTCCTTTCAATCACAAATTTCACAGATTGATGTAGACTTGAAGGCACTGCTCCTGCAGTGTGTATCCATGGACGACCTAGTAAGAAATTGAATGCGGTAGGGATATCCAGCACTTGGAAGGGAATGTTGAAGACAACCGGCCCTATTTGGACATCGAGATGGATTTCCCCGATCACCTCCTTTTTTGTTCCATCGAAAGCTCGCACCGAAGTCTTCGCAGCATGTATCCTTGACGGGTCTACCTTAAGGCGGTGAAGAGTGGCCAACGGACAAATGTTCAGAGCGGACCCATTATCGATGAGCACTCGGGACATATGAGAAGACTTGTGCTTAACGGATATGTAGAGTGCTTTGTTATGTCCCCTGCCTTCGAGAGGGAATTCCTCATCAGAAAAGGCAATCAAATCTTTGAGAAGGACCGATCCCACGAATTCTTCCAGCTTGTCTGCTTCCACAATCTCTGGCACACGGATTTCACTCAACACCTTCATTAGTGACTTTTGATGCACAGGGGACGTCATCAAGAGCTCGAGTAGGGAGATCTGAGCAGGCATCTTTCGTAGTTGGTCAACCATGTTATACTCGCTTGCTTTGATTACGGCCAGAAACTCCTTAGCCTCTTCATCAGTGACCGACTTTGCAGGTTGAGTACTAGCTTGACCATAATTCCGTCCAGATCTTGTAACAAGGTCCACATCCAAGTCATAGGACCACGGCACTGCCTTATTATTGACATACTCATACGGCTGAGGCACCTCTATCACTATCTCTTCGTTAGATGCATCCTCTAATGGGGGCATGTCTACAAGCGAAGGATCAACCTCCTTCTTGTCGGCATCAAGTGTAGCCTGCTCCTCCTCCCAATCGATGATGAGGTGGGAGATAGTAGAGACTATACAGTTATGATCAGCATACACAATGATGCCATCATCCACCATTTTGGCAATTCTTTCTCTCATCACCGATAGAGGGACATCTTCCTGACCTCGGTAATACCCAGCTCTCACTGGCCCGTTGTAGGCATCTGGCACTTGCACTTTTGAATTCCTGATCCGTCCAACTTCAGGTTCCAGGATAGCATTCACTGTACCCTCATGCTCTGGTAGCGGATTTTTTTGAACATTCGGCCGAGCAGTCTGAAATGAAAAGGCCTTTGTGTCCAGAAGATTCTGGATCTTGTGCTTGAGGGTGAAACATTCATCAGTTGAATGCCCCAGTTCACCATTATGGTAGTCACACTTCTTCGTCGGGTCGTAACCACGCATGCCTTCACGGTTAGGCCGCTTTGGCTCACTAGTAAGCAAATCCTTCTTTCGGAGGACTGTCAGCACTTGGGATGGAGACCCAGGGAGAGGGGAGAACTGCCTTCTATTATTCGCTTGGGCGAATGATTGACGGCCAGCGGGTTGTTGTTGTCTTTGGTTCACCTGTATAGCCGGGGCACGTTTGGCACTTTCTTGGCTATAAGCCACGTTTACATCCACGGCTGCTTCCTTCTCCTTCTTGGCAGAGAACCTCTTAGTAGATGGCTCAGAAAACCATCATTCTCTTATCCCCATCTCGATCTGTTCTCCTACAGGAATAAGCTGATTGAAACTCTCAACATACGTACTGGCCATTCGATTTCGGAACTCAGATGGAAGGGTCTTCACGAACAACTTCATTAACTCCTTGTTGGTAGGCTCAGGAGTAATTTGAGCCGCCAAGTTTCTCCATCTCACAGCATATTCTTTAAATGACTCACTCCTTTTCTTTTCCATCCGCTCCAAGTCTTCTCGGGAAGGCGCGATGTCCATGTTGAACTTGTACTGTTTAAGGAATGCGTCCGCCACTTCGTTCCAGGTTTCGAGGAGGTTTACGTTCTTCATCACGTACCAGTTTAATGCGGGCCCGGTCAAACTCGCATGAAACGATTGGATCATAAGAGGCTCATTTTTGACATGCTGGGCCATGCGCACATGGTACATCTGCAAATGAGACTTTGGACAAGATGTCCCGTCATACTTCTCAAACTCTGGCATTTTGAACTTACTTGGCATTTTAACCTTCTTATAGACTGAGAGGTCAAACGGGAGTGAGCTTTGAGACTCCTGCAGTTGTCTCACTTTCTCTTCCAGCTTTGTAACACGCCCATCCTGATCTGTCTTGGGAACCACGTCATCTTCCAGCTCGGGCATTTCGTCATCACTCATTTGGGCCTTATTTGCTTGCCTCGGGACTATTATCTCAGGGAGAGCAGGTGGAGGAATTGGGTTCACTTGGAGGGATTGGAGCTGAGCTGTTACAAGCTGCAAGGAAACGGCTAACTGTTTGAGTTGATCTTCCACGGAGGACATGCGATCACGCATCTCGCCTTGGTCGGCCATTCTTGCTCTTAATCGTGTGATGATGGGTGAGCGTAGAGGATCCGTTGCCACCTAAATTGATATGAATACACATGAGCATTTCACATAAAACATGTCGGTCCATGACGAAAGTCTAACTGCTTTTATTCATTAATGAAATTGTTTTTGACATTAATAATGTAAAGAGCTTGCAAAATCTTAAACTAATCAAGTAAACTACTCAACTTCCTAAACATTAGTTTAAAGTAAAAAGACCGAATAGATTCAAGCCACTTTATTTGGCCTGATCTATAAACATATGGGAAGCCAACGCTCGACGTAATTGCCTCTTCTCCTTAGCATCCTTCTTGGCTTGCTCTTCAAGCTCTTCAATCTTCCTCTTGTGATGATTAAGCTCCGCTTGTCGAGTGGGCTTCTCGGTCACATCTGGCACTTTTGGGAGATACTCGGTCGGGATCTTGTGCTGACGGATGTATCGAGCTGTGGCGTAGTAAGTCTTTTCCTTCCCCTCGAGCTCATCTTCAGGTAAGCTCAACTTTTGTTCGCGACATGCAATCCAAGCTTGTTCGATACAGCGGAGTTCCTTCTTGTGATCGCCATCCTTAGCAGTGAATTGGGCTTGGAACAAACCCAGCTTGAGAGGGGGCGGTAGATCTTGCACAACTCGATATTGACGAGCCACTCGGAGTGGGTAGTAGGAAGTGACACCGGTGATCCCCAATAGCGGGATCGGTTCATCATCTCCATGAGAGAGACGTGCTTTGGAGACTTTGAACCATTTAGCATGCCATAGGAAAATCTTGGTATTCGGATTTTTCAATAATTTGACCCATTTTGAGTAAGAAAGATTTGGAGTTCGATCCTGATGATTTTTAAATACTTCGATGGGATGATGGAAATCAGTGACATTAATAATATTCATGCGAATATTGATCTTACTCATGTGAGAAAAGAACCAGATTTGTAAAAGCTCAATTGGTGCACGAAAGGTTTTATCTTCATCTTCCTTAAACCGGGTGAGTGACAAAAATGTTTCAGCTAGAATAGTATTGACAAAACTAATCCTAGCACATACTTGTTTGACCACCCATGCAATAGAAGGATTAATGGCGCCATTTCGAAGAGGGAAAATAACAAGTCCGAAAAAAGCTAGGAGGAAAATCCTACTTTTTAAGAGAGTGTTAGCACTAGCAAAAATTTGATCTAGGAAAGAAAAAGGACATGCAAGACAATTATCTTTCAGCACTCTTTTTATCAAATTCTTATCCATCTTAAGAAAATCTGACAAAATTGATTCTGGTTCTAGTCCGATGGGTGGATTTATTAATTCCAATTCCAAGGGTTTTCCTATGGCAATACTGTATTCTTCAAGAGTCGGAGTCAGCTCGTGCTTACCAAATATAAACGTTGATGTTTGGGGGCTCCAGAAATGAGCAAGTGCTTGCATGACGCCACTCTGGACATCAACATCAAGGAGGGGAACAATGCGACCGAGTCTGCTCTCTACATAGCTTTGGCCCTCGTGGCCTAGACGATCCCACCATGATTTGAGTTCAGCCTTTGGTGCTGGCACGAATCGAATGTCGGATTTTCCCATTTGTTTATAGATCAGGACTCGACCAACCTAAGTCATGGACCAACCAAATACGTAAATAAATAAATTGCAAGAGTAAAGGATAGTGAGCTTACTTTACCATACGATTAAAGCAACCACATAGACAAGCGCATGAAGTGTGGGGCTCGATTTCTATCTAGACAAGCTTAGCAAAGTGGAGTTAAAAGGGTGGGATGACTTAGTTGCAGCCTCGCATACCAAGTCAAGTCCTCCTAACTCCGGCTCAGTCAAGAATGATACGCCAATGCGACGCAGCCTCGCGGGCAGAGGTAAACATTCTTGACACCAAGAAAAACTTTCGGGATTGAGTTGGGCAACCTCTACTACGCGGCCTCGCGGTCGAAGTCGTATCCAACTCAATACCATCCTATGTATCCTAGTGCAGCCCAGGTCTGGCAGCAGGTTGTGTGTGCAAAAGTGTAGTGAAAAATGCAAAGCATGCACTACAATTTTATATCAAGCAGCACTTCAATAACTTGAATTTAAAACATTCATCCCTAACTCCAACCTGCAAGACAAGGGTTAGCAAAGACTACTCCCCTTATATCTCCTCATCTGTAAAAACATTTAACACCTTAAATGTTAGGGACGTACCTGGGATTCTTGCTGCCAAACAAAAATCATTTTTCAAAAAGAAGAAAATTGGCCTAAGTCCACTAAGTGTTTTAACACAATTCCCCAGCGGAGTCGCCAAGCTGTCGCGACCTAAATTTTTCGAGGTGTGGACCACCTAGGGTTTGGCTAATGGATTATTAAGCCTAGACTTAATTCGGGCTCTCCCAAGCCCATACCAATTCGCGACTTAAGTTCAAGTTCTTAATATGCAATTGATTTTTTAATTAGGAGTCGCCACTAATCTATTTTTTTGGTGGGTCGATTAGAAACCCAAGTAAAGTAACGGGAGTTTCACTTTACTCCTACGAACCAGAGACTATGGGTACGGGGACTTGGTTACACTAGATTTCTCTAATGCCCTTTCGGTACCATTCTTTTATTTTTCAAAAATGTTTTTGCAGGCAGCTTAAATTGATTTTAAATCTATTTTCCTAACATGTTAGGTGATCATGCGGGTGCGCAATCCACCAATTTAACACCCAGATAAACAATAAATAAATTGCAAAAACTTACCTCAAAGCAACGAAAGCATCTGCAATGTTAAGTTAAAAAACCACATCAACAACCCTGAATATGGTTTCTAATTAACACGCAATTTCTTTTTTATTTTTCACTTAATTAATGAGAATCATGCAATATGCAATGCAATATTAACTAAACGACTTAATTCTAATGTCATGCAATTTCTAATTAAATGGATCTAATAACAATCCCTAAATGACATGCATCTAAATGAAGCTAACCCTAATGACATGCATATTGCATTTTTTTCTTTCCTAAAAGAATGTATTTTTTCCTGAATAATATGACTTTTTTTATTTTTCATGAAATTCGAAATTAGATGAAATGTGAAGATTACCTAATTAGATTAAGATCCTAATTAGTTTATATTAGGAATTAGGTTGAGCCAAATCCTAATTTGAACTAAAATATTATCTTGACCTAAATAATCCTAAAATGCAATATATCTAAAAAATGCCTAAACTTATAACAAATTAAAAAATCTAAATTAAACTATGTGCAATTTAACCCTAATATGCAATGACATGCAAAATATGCTTTAACACTACATTACATATGCATGATGATTTTTTGTTGTTTTTATTAATTTTCGAAATTAATAATTGCCAAATAATTAAAACATGCAACCTAAATTAAAATCTAGCAACCTAAATTGATTTTTTTGATTTTTTAAATAAAATTCTTATTCTAAACATGTAAACCCTAAAACATGCAATATTCTAATTCAAACATATCTCGAGATAAACAAGGCAATTAAGACGAGACAATTCATTCAAAATCATCAGAAATATCGCACATCGTTCAGATCAAGAGACAATATTTCGCTAATAAAATCAATAAATTGATCTTAAGCCTTAAAGATCAAAATATCAATTTTATTCCCGCTTAATTAATTATTTCATCTAAGGCCTTATAGATGAAATAAAAAATCCTGGCGCGGTTGCGAATCCAGTAATATGTTGAATTTCCAATCATATACTAAAGACTAATTATACTAAAAAAACAAGATAAAAGTAAAATATATTAAATAAAATAAAATAAAGAAAACTACCTAATGTGTTTTCTCTTGTTTTTTTTTTTTTATTGGGCTTGGCAGCCGTGGGGTCCAGCCAAGGATGGCTGACCGGAGGTCCGGCGAGGCACCGAGAGCGGCACGTTGGCGGCGAGGGGCTTGCGGGTCGCGCGAGGCAAGGCGGAGGCGTCGGGCTCTGGTGGTGCAGCAGCAGGGATGGTGCCGACGTTGCAGGAGCTTGGCGCGGCAACCAGCGGCGTCGAGCGGATCGGCACGGGCTGAGGTGGAGTTGGGGCGCTCGGGTCGCGGAGGTGGCTGGTGTCGCGGTGGCGCGGCTCCGGCTGGGGTGCGTTGGGCTGAGGCGAGCGGCGACGGTGCTGGCTCCGGCGACGTCGGGCAGCGGATCCGGAGTTGCAGGCGTTGGCTGGGCTGTGCTCGGCGCTGGTCGCGGGTTGCAGAGACGCGGCGGCGTCGGGCTCCGAGCAGATGCACGGGCTGGGCGACGCTTGGCGTCAGGCGGGACAGCGACGGCGTCTGGCGGGGGCGCGGCGATACTCAGGGGAAGCGGCGAGACCGGTGGCAGTGCGGAGGCGCGGCGGAGCTCGGAGATCAACGGGCGGCGTCGCGGGCAGAGCAGGGGTGTTGCAACGGGCGGCGGTGTCGGCGAGGGCGAGAGCGCGGTCGTCGGGAGCGGCGGGCTTCGTCGGAGCTCCGGCGTCGGGTCTCCGCGAGTTGCAGCGCGCGGGTGAGGAGTGGATTTGGGGAAGATGATGAACAGTAAAGGTCAAATCAACCTTTACTGTTTTTACTTTTCTCTTTTCTCTCCCACTCTTTCTCTCACGTTCTGACTTTTTCTTTTCTTTTTTTTTGCAGTTTTTCCTTTTGCACTTTCTGCAGAAGAAATTTTCTTCTCCTTTTTTTTTCTCAATTTTTTAAGAGAAGCCCCCCTTTCGTACGAAAAATGAAACTCCCTTTTATACTAATTCCGAACGGCCGCTTTGTATGGCATTTTTCGAGTTTCCATCTTCCGTCGCATTAAATCAAAGCTGTAAATCAGAGCATGATTTCGCTCAGTTCGATCCTGCTCAGATTTCTTCCATTTTGCAAAATTCTTGCATTTTATTCGCCAGATTTTTCAATTGTTTCTACATTTGTCAAAATCTGAATATTCATCAGAATTTCAAACTTCCATGCATAATCAATCAAATCAATCTTCCCCATTTTTATTTTTTCTTCCTTTTATTTGTTCAAAATGCAATTTTTATTTTCCTTATTTTCCTAGATTTGCTAAAAATAGGTGTCAACACAAAGTAAATAAGTTGCAGTACTCACCAAGATTTTCCTAATTAACACAATGCAATTCATTTCTATAGGCAAAAAAGAGCAATGATATACATAAGAGAACTGCACATTTATGTATATTAAGATGGATATAGCGGGACAAGGAAAATAGTGTGGTAGCCTTCTTAGATAAATTTTGTAATTAAATGTACATAGTTTAAGGTTCCATAATGAATTTTCTCCTCATTTGGTGCACTAATTTTTAAAAGATTTATATACTTAGTACTATTTTAGGTAGGACAAAGAAAGATAAGTGGGCTCAAAAGTTTGTTGGGTGCACATTCGTATAGGTGCATGATAACCATTTTATTTCAGAAATAGTTTCTGGAACAAAAATAGATTTTTCTATTTTTATTTCTAGAAAAGTTTCTAAGCAAAAATAACCATTTGATAACGATACAAAATTTCTACTCTAAAAAGAGAAATTCATTTGATAATGACACAAAATTTCTTCTTTTCGAATGGCGGTGGACCAGCGATTGGCAGGGATGGACGGTCGGCGGTGGCGGGCAATCGGCAACCGGCGGCGGGGGCTGTGGCGACGAGGCCAGCGGCCAGCAATCGGCAACCGGAGGGCGGCGGTGGCGGTGGGTGACCGGCAACCGACAGCAGCAGCGGCAGGGCCGGCGGTCGGCGATCAACAACCGGCGGCGAGCAGCAGTCAGCGGCGGCCGGCGAGCAGCAGTTAGTGGCGGCCGGTGACCGGCGGTGATCGACGGCAGCAGCGGCGGCAAGCGATCGATGGACGGTGGTCAGTGGCGATGAATGAAGGACTGATTGACGAACGATGAGAATAATTTTTATTTCTGATTTCTGTTCCAAAAATAGAGAAGTAAAAAATTTTAGTTTCTGATTTCTCTTCCAAACCTATTTCTGGAATAGAAATCTATTCTAAAAATAGAAAAACTGAATAGGTTTATCAAACGGATTTTTCTTCTAGAAACGGGTCTAGAGTAGAAAAACTATTTCTGGAATAGAAATTTTGGTTATCATGCACCCCCTAAGTTTCCTCGATGTTAAAGCTGAAATTTGCTCAAAGGTGAACGCATTTTCTTGGGTAACACCGTCTGCTCCTTTTGATGACAACGACTTTGGAGACAATTACCTAGCACCATTGAAAAAACTAGGGATATGTTCAGCAGAAGTCTTAAAACTTGTCAAGAAAGTGCAATTGAATCATAAAACTTACAAAAAGTTCAATCAAATCCTAAAACTTGTCAAGTTGGTTAAATTAAGTCCTAAAGTTAATACCGTCAAGAAAGTTAACAGAAATTGCTGACGTGGCACTAACGTGTCATATTTTAAATTTTTTTTTTATTTTTCAAATGGCTTTTTAAAATTTTTTTATTCAAAATCTTTAAAAATTAGATTAAAAACTAAAAAGGAAAATCTAAATTTATTCAAAAATACAAAACTATTAAAAAAAGAGAGGCTCTAGTGGATTTCTGCTACCGCCCATCGCCGGAGGGGCCAGCGACTGTCGCCGGCCTTAGGCGGGGTGGTCGGCTCTCGCCTAGGCGAGGCCTTGCCGGCCACCCTCACCAAGTCGGGCAAGGATGCCCAGATCTGGGCACGCCGGCCCTCGCAGGGGGCCGACGGCCATTGCCCACCATGGGCGAGGCCTCGTCGGCCCTCGCTCGAGGCTGGCGAGGCTCGCCAAATTTGGGTGAGCCTCGCCCAGGGCAGGCGATGGTCGCCAGCCCTCGCCTGGGGCCCGTGAGGGCCGGCCACCCCCGCCCAAGGCTAATGACCGTCGCTCAGCCCCTCCGGTGATGGGCGGCGGTGGTGGTGGGAGAGAAGAGGGCTGATTTTTTTTAAAACAATTTTTAAAAATAAATTTTTTAAATTTTCTTTTTAGTTTTTAAATCTATTTTTTTAAATGAATAAAAAATTATTAAAAAAATCCACGTGGAAAATAAAAAATTATTTAAAATGCCACGTCAGCATTTTTAACGGAAAATGCTAACGATGTTAATTTTAGGACTCAATTGAACCAACTTGACAAGTTTTAGGATTTGATTAAACTTTTTGTAAGTTTTATGACTCAATTGCACTTTCTTGATAAGTTTTAAGACTTCTGCTGAACATATCCCAAAAAACTAAAAGAGAGGGAAAAGGGATCTAATCGTGGCTTCCAAAACACGCCACTTGAAATCTCAAAAAAAAAAAAAAAAGAAAGTGAAAGTTATGCAAGGTGGAGGGACATTCACATAAATAGACAAATTGTTCTTTATTTTGGTAATAGATTATTGTTCAGAAATGAAAAAGAAAAAAGATATAAATAGTCAAAGCATGAGGCAGCAATATAATAGGCCACTTGTCAACTCCCCATCATTTAAAAAAAAAAACTCCCCATTATTATATTAAATTAAAATTTTATTAGATCCATTATCAAAATAGCAAATAGTTTGCACTGATTAAGAGTTGCCAAATGGAAGAATTCACTTACAAAAATAAATCTAAATACATACGCCACTCATTTTTACGGTAAATATGTATTGAGGCTTTAACATTGACTATATATCTAACAATAATCCATTAAATTACTAGGTTATCTGGCTAATGATTTTTCTATATTTAGTTTAATATATTGAAATAGTAAGACCAAGTAAATAATATATTTGGACGTTCCTCACCCATGGGGGTTAATTGGATTGCCAACTATTTAATAAAATATTGAAAATATATGATTTCACAGTATCTAGGGAGGAAAAATAGATAGAAAAGTTAAAGTCATGCGAGGGTGGAGTAAAAGCAATTAAATAATTAAATAGAGAAAAAATCATTTTTATTTATTCTAGTAATAGGCTATAGTGTGGAATGAAAACGAAAAAAAATGTAAATAACTAAAAAAGAGAGTAAAAGCATGCGACGATACCTATCTAATATGCCGTTGCTCTAGGAGTGGCCCTCGTCACTATCACCAACTTCCTGTGAATCAAGAAAAATAATCGTATTCTACGAATGTAAATGATGATGATCCAAGAGCTGTGACTTTCGAGAGAAGAATCGACGTTGATTGTTGCAATTATGCTCATCAAGGTAGGAGGAATAGTCTTTCCCTTGATGGTTCTTTGCCTGAAATAATTTTGCATCTTAGGTCGATGAAATGCAAATAGTTGATGAATCCTCTGGAAAATATCTCATCATTCAAACCAAAGGAAAAAAAATAAAATAAAATCTCACGTTGTTCATTTTACAAAATTTCAACGGGCCTTATATTTATATAATTTCCCTTCCCTTATTTGTTTGATTAGGTCGGAGTCTCTCATGTGTGCGAGACTTAGTTATTGCATGGGTATATTGATATATTAAATGATGCAACAGACTCTGATCGACTTTAATAAGTGAACTGGATTTGACATTTTCACGTTATCTGGCACACAAAATGTCGATGTAATTAGTATCATCTCGAGGGTAGAAATTGTAATTGGCTCAAAGGTGAATGCCTCTTCGTGAGTAACAATTAACGTATACTCTTGATGCAACTCTGAATCTACGCTTAACATCTGAGGGCTGCTTGAAATTCCGCTTCCAAGGCTTGTTCTCCTACTTAGATAACAGATCATTTCTTTTTCTTTTTCTTTTCTCGATAGTATAATTTAATTTCCCTTTATTAATTTCCTCTATCTAGATCTAGTGTATCTCTCTACTTGTGCTTTTGTTCCAAGTGGTATAATGGGATTAAATCAATCTGGTTAACTATTAACATAAATTAAGCTTTGTTCTCCTTTCTGTTTTCATAAAAATTTATAGACAGAGTTCTTATTGTTTATTTTTATCAATAGTTTCTTTTCATAATTAATAATTCAAATATCTTGTAACAAAATGAATTAAATTAATTTTTTAAATACCATTTGTTCATGCATACATTACGCATACTCGGGTGATAAATAAAAAGTAATAGATCCTCCTCGGAGAAAAGAAGCCCTTGTATAGCACGGTATCATTCTCTAGAATTAATTATTTTCTCAAGAAGGTACTTTGCAATTTCCAAGCCATCTTTGAGTTAGATTGGATTTCTCTTGTCTCCAAAAACATCAAACTCTCTATATCATTTCACTAACTTCGTGGGTCTTGAATATCAATCTATAGGTTGACTTTCTCATAGTTGAACTGGTTTAATAGTTGTGGATGTTATTATTTGCTTGGAAGTAATGCTCTACTACCCTAAGAACACATATACTATATGATTGTGTGCGCTCTCATTGCCTTAAGAACATGTGTTAGATCGTCATGCTATCTAATAGCCTAGAATGCAAAAGTCACATTATAGTCATATGCAATATGGTCATATATATAGAATAAACATGTTTTCTTTGTATTATTATTTTTTCTATGCATAAAGTGATTTCTTTTGCCTTATGCATACTCAAAATTTAAGATATGAGTGATATAAAGTGCAATCGAGAAAGAAACTTCTTGAAATTTTGCAAGGTCGGAGATACCGCTAAATCTTTGCTTAAAAGTTACCTAATTTGTTTTATTTTCTGACCCAATAGGCCACTAGCTCTATACGTGACGACCGGGGTGCGACCGTGTGAATGCTTGACTAAAGCCTCCTCCCTTCGGCCCGGATTTTTCTATGTTCTTATTACTTTTTACTCTAAATCTTTGCTCAATATAACATTATGAGCGGGTGCTGGATTTTCTCCGCCGTGTCCACTTTTGACCTCCTTTTTTGACCCGGAATTCCCCGATTTCCGGCTTTTATTCACGCGTAGGAATGCCGTGTGGAAAGGGGCCTCAAGCCGACCACTGCAGTCCCCCGGAGGGAGCAGTAAGTCGTGAGGACTTCGAATTCCGTTTAAATTCACCGCGGAAAATTCAGAGTCAGGTCCAATCGTGTAACTGGGCGACTCACAAGAATACGCAGGGTCCACAATTTTAAATGCTAAAGAATGCCACAGAGATCGAAAATGGAGGATTACAAATGTACTTTTATTAGGGTCAAATTATCGGTGAATATGATAGCTGATTTTCATGAAAATGCATATACGACTTTTGAGTTTTGAGCAAAGATTTAGATGTCGACGGTATTTTTTCTTAAAAGTTGATTAGTTACTATTTCTCTTTAAATCATCTCTTTGTTGAATTTGTTTCTTTTCAGTCTAATGATGCATACTGCATATGAAATTGGTCTCATGAATTAATTAGTGTAGGTAAAATTCTAAAATTGAGTCAAGATTTGTGCAAAGTAAATAAGGAGCAATACTTCTGAGGGGCAATTCATTTATAGAAGCAAAAACATAATTACTATACACAAGAAAACTGAACCTTTATATATATTAAGATGATGGAGAAATTTAGGTGTCCACAGTCATTTTTGTTATTATTATTTTTTTTTTTACTCTCAGCTGTTTCGGATTATCTCTTCATTTTCGTTTCCTTTTGTTTTTTTCTCTTCATTTTTCTACCGCATCCTCACCATAATGCGCCTTTTCTCAGGCCTTGTAAATTGGTATGTTCATGATATGAATATATTTGATAAATTTATCTCCGTATAAGTGCTACGATAGCTGAAGTGGAGACCAACCGTAGTCCAATGGAGACCAACAATAGTTTGATGTGATATTGCTATGGTTGTTACCTTTGTTGTTGGATGATGATATAAAGTGCAATTATGTCTCCTGTATTGAGCAGTGATTTACGTGCTTTTTCTAGCGGTAAAATAAAGCATGCTTGTAACTTTCAAACAGTGTCGTTGATGAGAATTCAAGATTTAGAACAAGTCCAAGTCTCTCCTTTCTCTCATACATAGAAAAACACGAGGAAATTGTAAACGACCGGGACGTTTCCTGCGTGCGTTCTTAGCGACTGTGCTGTTTTCTCTTGTGGCAGAGTTCCTCTCGATTCTTCACCAAAACCTGTTCATACCCATTTCCAACAGCAGGCGAGTGCCCTTGTTTCTCTAGGAATTGGGTTTCTGCCTTCAACGAGAGGAAGAGTCTTTGCTGGATCCCTGGATGCTGACTGGTGCTTCAGATTCTCAAGAACAGCTTCTTAGCTCTACTTCTCGTTGTGCATCTTTGCTACTTGCATGCGTCTGAATCTTCTTTTTCTGTCCTAACCGGTATGTTGCTTCGTCCTTATCTTTGCCATTTTCCATTTGTAAGAATCAAATAAAGACTCGCCAACTGAACATCCTTATTTACCTGGATCAAATATATGCACACTTGACAAGTAGATCTGATGGATTCTATGCGAAATGAAGGGTTAAATGACCTGAATGTAGCTGGGTGGGCGTAACTGCGAGATGCAATAAACTTCTCGAAGAGAGACCAAGAAATAGACAGAGAAGGGGCGAGAAGAGAAAGAGAGGAAGAGCAACAACGGTGGATTGCAGCCCGTCGAAAGGGTCGTGCTACGCCACAAATCTCCATTTCAAACACTAGACAAGGTTGTTCTAGCTCTATTCCTCACGAACTTGGGATTTTTGTTTTTAAAGTTAATATCCGGATCTATTTTGTATTTTGCTTTGCTGGCAACGATTCGGTCAAAATCCAGCGATATTTCGATTCCCCACATCTCCTTGTAATTCTAGAATTAATTAAAAACGAAAATTAAGAGCTAAGTTAAGAGCAAGTATGGGCTTGTGAGAGCCTGGATTAAGTTTAGGCTTAATAATACATTAGCTAAACCCCTAAGCGGCGTCGCGACAAGACCAAGAAATAGAGAGAACAAGGGCAATAAGGGTCGAGGTACGCCAAAAATCTCCATTTCCGAACGCTGGCCAAGTTTTTCTAGCTCTATTTCTCACGAATTTGGGATTTTTGTTTTAAAAGTTAATATCCAGATCAAGTTTGGATTTTGCTTCCCCAGTGATGATCCCGTCAAAATCCAACCATATTTTGATTCCCCACATCTCCTATTTCTAGAATTAATTATTTTCTTGAGAAGTGGTCCGCAATTTCTAGGTTGTTTTTGAGTTGATTAGGTGTTTCTCATCTCAAAAATACCACATTGTTCTTGGGTCTGTTAAATATTAATCTAAAGTTTAGCTTTCTTGCTCTAGCACTTGTGGAAGCTATTATTTGCTTGAGAATAATGCTATGCGTGCTAAGAAAAATACAAAAAAATTGGCATGCTATATGATCGGGTGTGCTCTTTTTGCTTGTAGGTTGATAATCAAGACGACAAGATGCCGCGAGTTAAAGACATAGCCTGGAAGTTCGTGATTAGATTGGAGGGTGAGAAATGGTGTTGTCCTTACTGCGAGACTGAATACTCCGGAAAAGTCACAAGAGTGAGAAGTCACTTTCTTAAACACCCAAACAAAGGGATTGCCCCCTGCAAAAAAGTGCCAGAGCACATAAGCAAGCTAATGGATTTGTTACACAATCAGGTGGCTTTGATACTTGTGGTAACTATTTTTTTTTACCGGAGAATAATGCTATGTGCGCTAAGAAGATAAGCAAAAGATAGGGATATTATATCATTGGGTGCTTTCTATTTGCTTGTAGGTTTGTAACAAAGAGGATATAGGCTGGAAATTCGTGGATAGACTGGAGGACAACAAATGGCGTTGTCATTACTGCAGTGAAGAATTCCTTGGAGACCTTACAGGAGTGAAAGGTCACTTGCTCAAAATCCCAAATGAAGGGATCTCCATTTGCACAGAAGTGCCGGACCACGTAAGAAAGCTAATGCTGTCGTTACTCGATGAGGTGGCCGAAGAAGAGAGGGGAGAAGCCAACGGTCAATCCGCCATGGAACCACAATCACATCACGTGCCGACTCAACTGTCGCCTTCATTTTCACCAGAAAGCCTCCAATTCTTGAGACCGTTATTACCAACACCACGGGGGGCGACCAACATGGCAAACTTCACCCAACAGGATGTCATTGGGTCAAACTCTGACCAACAATCACAAGCACAGCGTCAGTTTCATCAGAGTTCAGCAATGTCGTTATTGGTGCAAAGTAGCCATGGTATGTTCATGTGAAGTTTCTTTACATTCATCTAGGCGTGGAAAAAAAAATCATTGTACTTTTCGTATTATTAACTCTCTCTAGAATAACTCAAATTCATCTATTTCCATATGGCATCGATTTGAAATTACAATGGTATCATTGCATATTCTGTATATCCGAAAGCACTATCTTTTTACTGCACGGTTTATTTCATCAACATATTTAACTTTTGAGCAAGGTGATCTTCGTTGTAGATTTTTTTTTTTTTTTTGGGTGATCAAGTTCTAAATGTTTGTTTTACCTGTATCCATGGCTTGATTTGAAAGTCCCATTGTTGATTGATGTAACGCTTGAATATTTTAGTGCAATCAGCTTTGGTGCCCCCTCAATATCCAAGTGTTCTGCATCAATCCATTATTCATGAGACAAGGGATACGCAGCAGAATGCGACCATGCCTCCGTATAATCTGGATACTACCCAGCAACCCGATCTTCATAACTCTCCGCCAGAGAATCTTGTTGAATCTCGTGATATAATTGTAAACACTCCTGAGGAAATACAAAGGAATGAACTGCATAATCCAACAGTGGGATCATCATTACAAAATGATTTATCCCTTGATGTGGACAGTACGAATCGTTTGCAGGGTTGTAGTCGACCGTGTGTACTGGAAGGGGTTCCTGGACTCAGCAATATAAGTCCGACTAACACTGTCCAGCATCCTGATCAGCTTCACCCAAGGTGTGATACGGAAGATGGGAATGATACCTGTTTGTTTCCCTCGCCAACTCCGGTGGACATAGATCCCTCTATTGCATCACAGCATACAATTGACTCTAACGTTATTGAGGTGACAACCGTTGATTTACGAGTGGCAACAGATACAGCGGGCCCATCATCATCACAAGGTGTGTCTGGATTAATCTAATTTGTTACTATTGTTCCGTTAGATCCTTAAATATTTTCAGATTATTTTATTGAAATCTAAGATATGTTTTTTGTAAATTAGATTTGAACATGGGTTCTCCAATCATGAACGTACAGAGCATCTACGCCAATGATGAAGATATCAGAAACCTGAAAAGAAAAGTGGAAGAACTTGACGACAAAGAAGCTCTCGTAAGGGAGCAGATGGAGACAGAGTCTGCTGCTTCCTCGGTTTGGAAGAAGCCGAGGATATTGGTTCAGAGATGGCTGAAAGAAACAGAAAAGGCAAGAAATAATTTCCAAATAATTGGCCAAGCCAATGCGGAAACTTTGCCACCAAAGGAACAGGTGGAGACATTGACGAGAGAAGTGGAAGAGCTCATAGAACAAGCGCTTCCACAGACACAACTTATGGTGAGGAGAGATGCCAAAGGAGTCGCATTTTTGGAACAGAAGCTAACAGGTGAAGCGATTCATAGGAACATTGAGTTGATTTGGGACCGTCTGAAGGAGAATCATCCGTGCAAATTGGGTGTCTGTGGAATGGGTGGTGTTGGGAAGACCACTATTGTGATGCGCATACATAACAGACTCCTCAAAGATGAAACCTTCGATAGTGTGCTTTTTATCACCGTGTCCCAAGATTTCACCATTAAAAAGTTGCAGAGTGATATTTGGAAGGCACTAAAACTTGGTGTTTTGGAGGATGAGCACGAGAAGAAACGGGCAGTGATGTTGTCGCAGCAATTAGAAACAAAGAAGAATTGCGTCTTGATTCTTGACGATGTATGGCGGCATTTTAACCTCCAGAATGTTGGAATTCCCGATAAAGCTGGATTTAAGGTGGTCCTGACAACTCGTTCCTCTAGAGTATGTTCTCAAATGGATTGTGAAGAGATTAAAGTTGAACCTTTAGGTGAAGAAGAAGCGTGGGAATTATTCGTCGGGGAACTTGGGTCTAAACCGCTAACAAATATCCAGATTGAAAAGGTCGCAAGGAAAATTGCCAAGAGATGCGCAGGTTTGCCACTTGCAATTAACTCAATGGCGAGTAGCATGAGAGGAGCGAATAATGTTGTTGCGTGGCAAGAGACATTGAATAACCTAGAGAGATCCCATACAGAAGCCACAGACATGGAAGCTGAAGTCTTGCCGGTACTAACACTCAGTTACGAACGCTTGCAAGACCCACAGGATAAAAAATGCTTCTTATTCTGTGCTCTATTTCCAGAAGATAAATCGATCCATCAAGTGCAATTATTAGAATATTTTATTGATGAGGGATTTCTTGATGAAGCGGATACAAGGGAGGAACAATATTACAAGTGTCTTGCCATAGTGTACAAGCTTCAAAGTGCTTTCTTGCTGGAAGTTCATAACGATTGCGTCAGGATGCATGATTTGATCAGAGAAATGGCATTACACATCATGAGTAAGACTTGTATGGTAAAAGCGGGCAGGGGTTTGCAAAGGATACCGAATGAGGAGTATTGGACGGAGGACTTAGAGAGAGTTTCTTTGATGCATGGTTATATCAAGGACATTCCGCTAGATATGTCACCCAACTGTCCTAAACTGTCAACTTTGCTACTAAATAATAGTCTTCAGTTGGAAAACAGGGAGCTCCGAGATCCTTTCTTCATGAAATTGCAGGGTCTGAAGGTTCTAAACCTAAGTGGATGTGCAATCAGAGAACTTCCAGATTCCTTGTCGGAATTGGCAAATTTGAGAGCATTGTTGCTTAGATGGTGTAGGTCATTAGGTCGTGTTCCTTATTTAGGAAATATGAAATTTTTAAGGAAGTTGGACGTCAGTGGATGTCAGTCTCTGTCAGTAGTCGAGGGTTTGGAAGAGTTGAGGAAGTTGAGATACCTTGACCTATCCTTAACTCGTATGGAAAGTTTATCGGAAGGAATTTTGAGGAGAATGGTTTACTTGCAATTTCTTAAGATTGAAGGAACGGTGAAGTTAGAAGAGGTGATACGATTGAAGGCACTGGAGAGACTAGAGTGCAAATTTGGCAATGTTGATGATTTCAACAAATATGTGAGGATTATTGAACGGAGTGGTCGCCATGATTACAGACTCATTGTGGATCCAAACAAGTCATCGTGGTTTGTATCTACATATGTGTATTCTGAACCTGAAGTTTTGCTGGAAAATAAAATAAAGGACGATGGTCATTTTCTTAAATACCCAAAATCTGTGCAAATCAATTCTTGTAATTACGCTGTGACGGCAGTAGGAAGGGAAAGGAATAACGATTCGATTTTGATACCAGGAGATGTGGAGTCCTACGAGCGGACAAATTGGCCTGGTATGACAAATTTGTCCGGCGTGGGCCTATTCCGATGGCTGAGGGCGCTACAAATAATAGAATGGAACAACTCAGAGGTGCTGTTTGGGGGAGCTGGAGTAGGTGATGAAGTACACAACACTCATGACTCCCCAGCCCCCCTCTTCCCTTCTCTTGAGACGCTTGAAATCGGGAGGTGTTCGAAACTGAAATATTTGTTTGGGCATGAGTCTAGATTCTCCTTTCCTCTTCTACGCGAGGTTCTTATATATTATTGCGAGGGAATAGAAGGGATGACTACCTCAGTTGCATCACCCCCGCAATTTGAGGGCCCCGCCTTGCCCAGACTCGAAACGATCAGTGTAGTGAAATGTGGCAACATGACGAGAGTGGTGGAATCTGAGTGGCTCCCCCACTTTCCCAAGCTGAGGAGGTTTGGAGTGGAAAATTGCAATAAAATCAAGGAGCTGCTACTGCCTGATTGTTTGCTCCATCTTCAAAATCTCGAACATATCGAGGTTTGTGGCTGTGCATTAATAGAGAAGATTATCAGCGGAGGAAAAAATCACCGGGGAAGCGCTCCTCTAGACACCCCTTCCTCTTCCTTACCATCTCCATCTTCTCCCCTAAAGTTGAAGAGGTTACTGCTAAAACAACTCCCAAAACTGGTAAGTGTATGGCAAGGCCCCATAAGTTTCACCGAAGGTGCATCTATTGAAGTACATGACTGTCCAGCTCTTGAGACCGATCTGTCTAATGTTGGCGAGAGCATGCCGGAGCTTGATCTGTCAAGGATGGGCCACGTTCGTGAATATCTGAATAATTTATTGGGCTTTTGATCAAAAGATTAAGCCAATAAATTATAGGTCAACTGAGATATATTAATTACATTACATTACACTACACTAACTTTAATTTTTCGATGTGGAACTTTTCTCTCACAATTAACACATGCATCTCAACACGCTTTCTGATGAGGGGCGTCTTCCAATTATAAGTTCTGGACCCTGAGGAAATGTGGGAGACCTTTAGAGTGTGACCATCCCAATGATTGAGCTCCGCAGCGACATTACAGATTTCTATGAGCGTACAATGTGGGAAGGCGCAGTAGGCTGGCGGAGCCCCCCAAGTAAGATGTTCTGAAAACCCATCAAGTGCAAAGTAATCTGCATCACTTGTTCACAGGATCTCCGTTCACTTGCAGGTAAAGACTTTTTAAATTGACAGTCACTTTTATGACCTCATGGAAAATTGTGTGAGCCTGAGCTACTACACTTGGGTCCATTTGTCAGCAACCTGTTTTCTGTAAGAGCAATGTAGATTCACGAGAGCTGGTTGTTTGCATTATAGTGTCAAACTGCCAACTGTTTCTACTTAGCCACTCGCTTATCAACTCATTAGCTTCATTTACCTTGTGATTGTGATCGGTGGGTCAGCTGAACTTGACGCTGTTGAGAAGCCACTAAATGCTCCCATCATCAGTCTATAGATAAAAACAAAATGTTTCGCTATGTATGCAATGGATCCAAGAAAGAGAGAACACTTGAGCCAAATCCACGAGCAGGGTTTAAAATGAAAGTGGCAAATGATTAATTATCACTTCTGTTTCTGCTTCTGCATTACTACAGATCATTTGTTCAGCTAAGTTAACACCTCTCTTAACAAGCCACATTCTGATTCAAATAAAAGCAGATGGATAGAGGTATTCAAAGTGCAAACAAAAACGAGCCCCCTCTAGTGCACAGAGAATTTTGGACAAAACCACCTCCCTTATATTTGTGTTTGTAGAAGATTTTATGTATGATGTTGCATGAACTTGTCGATTGAAATATTGTGCCACATATGCTGCTTCCATCTTTTGGATTAGAGCGATTAAACTGTTTCACCAATAAACTATCGGGTATAGTGTCATGCCCCAATCCTCAGGCACGTGCACATCCTTCTATTTGGTCGATTTTATAATGCGATATCCCAGGACAAGTATCGCCGACCCTTTAGTTTATTAAGCACATGCGGAAGCAGTTAAAATCCCCAGACAATAAAACAATGGGATAGAAAAGCAGGGCCATATTTTTCATATTGAAATTTATAACCAAACTTTTATACAAAACACAAATCACTTCATAACTATTCACATCAAAATGAATTCTCAAAAGAAGATAGACTCTCAGCCCATCTAGGCCATACTCAAGGCCCCTCTCGGGATTATCTTCTTCTTCCAAAAATCCTTCTCTTTAAGTTTCACCTCCGAATTCTCCTTCTCAGACTCCTCCTCATCAGCTCCTCATCGGGGTCCTGAAATGTTTTTCCCCAAACTGGGATGAGACTACGTCTCGGCGAGTTCTACCCCACTAAGCCCGATTAGTAAACCATTATACTATAGGCTGCCTATACACGCATAAGGCAGAGGACTTACCTTGGCCTCAGATCCAACCTGCAAGTCAGTACAATTCATAATAGGCATCCAAGCAATCATAACACAGATCGAAGCATCGATCAAATCGACATAGTCGATTATATGCCAACAAGACCTCTCACGGTCATTTCCAATCAGTCAATCAATTCACAACATCAAATCAAAGCAATGATCAATCGACCACGTCGATTACATGTCAGCCTGACCATTTCCCAGTCATTCAAGCTATTGCTATTCAGACTCAAGTAACAAAACCAATAACCGAGCCACGTGCATTCTCCGAGGTAATGCATTACTTTACCGAGCCCACGTGCCATTTAATGCCAAATGTTCTCATTGGGACCACATGCATTCTCCGAGGTAATGCATTACTTTACCGAGCCCACGTGCCCTTTAATGCCAAATGTTCTCATTGGGACCACGTGCATTCTCCGAGGCGATGCATCAAGTCACCGAGCCCACGTGTCCTTTTAGATGCCAAATGTACTCTTTGAGATCACGTGCATTCTCCGAGGTAATGCATCAAATTACCGAGCCCACGTGTCTCTTTTAGGATGCCACACTTAATCACCGAGCCACATGCATCCTCCAAGGCGACATACTTCGTCACCGAGCCATGTGCATTCTCCGAGGTGATATATCTAATCATCAAGCTCCGTGCATTCTCCAAGGCGACGTACTAATCATCGAGCCACGTGCATTCTCCGAAGTGATATACCAAATCACCGAGCCACGTGCATTCTCCGAGATGACGTACTATTCACCGAGCCACGTGCCTTTCATGATGATTCATCCCATTTCTAAAGTAATTATCCACAATTAAATCAATTCAGCACAATTTAAAGCTTAATTAAATAAACGGACTGCGCCACGACGATCAGCACGAGATTTCGGTCGTCGGCCATCTCAAACTTAATTTCCGAAAAATAAATAAGTAATTAATTAATTTCGAAAATTAATTATTAAATATTAAAAAATTCCGTTTAGCTCAAATTAAGGTCCAATTAAATAAACGGACTTCACCATGATCATCAGCATAATTTTCCGATTCCGAACCATCTCAGTTAAATTTTCGGAAAATAAATAAATAATTAATTAATTTCGAATATTAAATAATTAATATTAAAAATCCCATTTAGCTCAAATTAAAGCCTGATTAGATAAACAGACTTCACCACAGTCATCAGCATAATTTTCCGGTCCCGGACCATCTCCCTTGAATTTTTGGAAAATAAATAATTAATTAAATAATTCCGAAAATTAATATTTAAATGCCCAAAAATCTCACTTAGGCCCGAATCGCCAAATTGAAGCCCGATTAGGGGTCAGAAAATTCCCGAGATACTTCCAATAAATAGTAGACCACGTCTACTTGCTAATTGCACAATCAATTTATCTAAATCACATCACAATTGACTAATAATTATTAATTTATTCTAATCTAACAACCTAAACATAATTAATTAAATCTAAACCAACCATAAGCATAATTAGCCAACTAATCCAGGATTAGTGAGATTACTCACCAAATCGCGCGCAAGTCGGATCAATCCGACGGCGGCGACGCGAGGAACGATTGTCCCCAAAGCACGGCTCGGGTTCGGGGCCCGGAAACGGCCCAAAACGGCCCACGAACAGCTGGATACCCACTCCGTGGGTTTGCTGGTTCGGCCGCAAAGCAGCAAGAAAGAGAGAGGGTTGGGGGCGGTAAGAGGTCGGGAGAGCGGGTGGTGGCTTGGCGAGGTCGAGCGGTGGCCCACGGTGGCCAGAGGTGGCCGGATCGTGGCCGAACGGAGCTGGACAGAGGATGGGCAGCAGCTGGATCGCGCGGGGGAGCACGCCTGGCGCGAGGGATGGCTGGCGGAACGCGCGGCGTTGTGCGGGCGGCGTCGCGGGCGGTTCGGCTCCGGTGCGGCGGCGGGACGGGCGACGGTGGTCCTCGGTGAGCTGCTGCTCTTCTTTGCTGGTTTTGGTCTGGTTCGCACAAAGAAGAACGAAGAAGAAGAAGAAGGTCACGTGGGATGAGGGAGAAGAGAGAGGAGAGAGAAGAAGAGATAAGAGAGAGAAGTTTTTGACTAGTCAAAGAGGGAAGAGAAAGCAAAGTAGGAAACGGCAAAGGAAAAGGAGAGAGAGTCGGCGTGGGGAGGGGCTGTCCGCACGGAAGAAAAGGGGAGAGAAGAGAGAGAGAAAGAGAGAAAAAGAAAAAGAAAGAAAATAAGAGATAGGGAGAGAAAAGAAATACTAATATAACACCACATGGTATTATTTTTTTTTCTTTTCTTTTCTTTTCTTTTCTCTTTCCCTTTCTATTTTCTTTTTGGGCTTCAACTGAACGAAAACAGCCATATCTATTCAGTCAAAATAAAACCCGAAAATCTGGGTGTCACATATAGAGTATTTGAACTGCTTAGTAATTTTATCATATCTGGAATGTGTTGGCTAGGAAGTTTTCTTTTCACTCTTTGCTGTGCAAATTCACCTCAGCCCCACTTGAGGTTAAGATGTAGAAGACAAAGAAGAATAAAGAATTGCCCAGTAATCAACCTTCATGCAAATTTACAGGTGTGCCTCTTTTGACGCCTCAAAGTTGTGGATAGACGGAGAACCATACCGCTTCAGCATCTGTTAATGCTGAAGTTGTTGAAAGAACAGACCAGTTACCACTGGCAAGTCAATGGCAAAAAAGCCGGCTTATTAAACATGGCACTTTCAAAAGTGTTTACATTGCAAGCAACCAGTAAGTTATCTCTGGGAAACTTCGACATGTTGTATTTTTTTAGACATCCAGTTGGCTAAACTTTGACGTGTTACATGATAGAGAAACCAGAGCTCTATGTGCATTGAAGGAGTATGAGTTATTGCCTAATGATCCAAATTTGGTGGAGTGCATGAGGCAATTAAAGTAGTTAATATTTTTGTTATGCTCTGGGATCCAATCTATTCTCTCATCTCATCTAAATACTTTGGGGAAACTTTCTTTTATCATTTCCAATTAATTGATTGTTTTGCTACCTAGATTTTCTTCAACCTGTTACACAGGAAATTGATTTTCTTCAACCTGTTACACAGGAAATTGAAATACTTAGCCAGCTTAGACATCTGAACATTCTACAGTATTAAGGCAATAATATCGTGAGGCACCGTTCCATGTCATCTACACGTCCCAGCTTAATGGACATTCATAATTTCACTCATTAAAATTTCAACATATTCATAAATATTCCGGTTGAGGATCAGCTTAACATATATCTAGAATATGCACATCACGGTTTGATAAACAAGAATATGCATCTTGGGGCCCTAACAGAATAAGTTGTCCGCAATTTTACCCGCCATATTGTGACAGGATTGGCTTACCTGCATTTTAACAATTCCATACATTTGTAATTCTAAACCATGGATCAAGCATCATGAGATGACTTGCATATTTGATAAGGACAATTAGACCTTCTTCTTTGTGTCTACTGACCTGTGAAAACTCTTTGGCCTGCGCAAAGATTTAAAGGGAGCTAATTTATTTGTGGATGCATCTGGGATAGTCAAACCTGCTGACTTTAGGATTGCTAAACATGTGAGTTTCCACCTCTTCACTGCAGGATACTGAGTGCATGCAGCAATTCCTTGCTAATCTATGGTGCATTTACTGACGAATGTGAAGTCGGGGTGACTGATAGATTAGGTTAGGCACAAAAAGACAAAAAGAGAAAACTTGCAAGCTTGTTGTTCTTCATCTATGATCTCTCAATGCGTGCTTCTCATTATTGGTTTACGGCATGTCATATGTGAAAAATCCTATTATAGATGGATGAAATGTTAGCGAACGATTTTCTTCGCTTGTTTCCCATCGTTTTGATAAATTAACTACATAAGCAGGGAAAGATTCTTTGCGCTGGCTAGATGCTGAAACCTATTGAGATTTCTTTCCTTTTCTACTGATTTTTATAAAAAGTTCCTGGGAGGCGCTGTGGATAGAGTACAAAGCCTTTGGTGAAAGATTCTTCTTGTGTGGTTTTTGCTGCTTCTCTACCTTCCAAAAGAAGGATCTAATTTAGTCAAAGTAAGAGTGCCTCCTTCCTAACATGGGGTAAATTAAAGTGTATCAGTCCACAAGATGGAATTCTAGCAGTAGCCAAGGTATCGTTGCACAGTTTTCATGCATTTGCTGAAATCATTGTTCATCGCTTCATGTTCCTTTTTCTCAGTAATGAGCTAACATAAGTCAAAAGTGGTTGATTTTGTTCTTTTGTCGATCTGATGTATCTATGTCTATGAAGATGTTGCAATTTTATCCCGCGTTCCATGAACACACCAATAGTCTTCGGCTTTACTAATGGCTTACCATTTCTTTGTTAACTAGACAAGCAGATACTGCTCTTTGACGGAAAGTCTAAACTGAATGGCTCCAAAGGCACTCTGCTTTTGTGAATGTTAATGCTACATTCTTTTTCGTTGTGGCGGAATGGAGTACCATATCCTGCAGCTCATTCAATCCTTGATAGCGAATGATAACAGCATGGATGTCGATCGTACTGTTGATACCTGGATTTTGAGATGTACCATTTGTTAAATGATACCTGGGAAACCTCCTTGGAGTGAGTATGAGCGGGTAAGAACGTTGCATTGCTTTTTCATTTTCTTTGTTTGTCCTTCCAAGGAATATGCTTCCAACCAAATTTGTGTCGCCGTTTTCTGTTAGAAGTTCGAGACTGCGCGTATTACCATTTGGTATGAGATCTACGTCTTTAGTTTCTGTTTAAGGTTTAATCATTGATGTAGGCTCAAGCTATATTTAAGGTGATGCGAAGTTCTCCAACAATGTCTTAATACATTATCTGCCGAGGGAGAGGATTTCCTGCAGTGCTACTTTCGAAGACAGCTTGCCAAGAGGCCTTCAGCTGCTGTACTACTTGAGCATGCTTTCTTGCAAATTTGTAGTTGCAGATGACTTGACTTATTTCAAGTGCCATAGTTGTCGCAAAAGTTGATGCTGTGCTGTCAAGCTCCATATTTACTAAACCAAAAGGATCACATGGTCCATAAATGTGATGAAGTACTTATATATCGACAAAATAAGATACATGTTCCTATTGCATGGTCCGACCAGCAACAAACTTTGATCCAGGCAATTTGATAGTGTTGCTTATTCTAAATGTTTTACTATGCAGGGCATTCTTATTTTGAGAGCATGTACTCCGTCGACCTGGTGGAAGGAACAGGTTTGGCAAACTTGCAATAACTTATGATTGGGGAAGTGAAGGGAGAAGTATCAAAGTTTTGGGCATTGGAGGCTCTTGATCCTTCTCCGTTCAAGAATGTCGTTGATCTCAACAAATACATGAGATTCCTCCCATCAAAGAGGCCCTCATCACCATCATCAAATTCCGGTGAATCCAGAAAAGCAATTGTGGTCTTCCCCCTAATGATTTTGCTCCCAAGTGACGCTGCAAGTTTGCTGGATTTTTCCCCAACGGTTCTTCATCATTTCCTGGAACGTCTTTAGAATAATTTTACTTTTTGTGTCTATGAAATGCAAATAGCGGATGAATTACGTTAAATCTAGCTCGCGTCATTCGTTTACTAGATTTTAATGGGCCTTGTATTTATATAATATACCTTCATTTACTTGCTCAAATTTTTAGGTTGGACTTATATGTGTGACTTAGTTATTGCATGAGTATATTGATATACTAAACAATTTGATAGACTTAGTGGTCTTAGTAAGTGAACCACATTTGACATTTTCATGTTATTTGACACATAAAATGTCAATATAATCAGTATTATTTCGGGGGCCAAAATTGTAATTGGCTCAAAGGCGAGCGCCTCTTCGTGAGCAATACCGTCAAACTCCTTCTGAGATTTTCCTTCCCGGGCATGTTCTCCTACCTAGATAACTTAATCATTTCCCTCTTTTTTCCAATAGGAATCCAATCTAGTCGTGCAAAGGGGCGGTAGCACAGCCACAACACCAGCAGTGATTGGGGTAGCAACGAGGCATCAACGAGGCCCACCCTTATTGAACTTCTTTTTTTTTTCCCTTTTATGGATATAATATGAATTAGATAATAGATCTCTTAATAATAAATAGATAATACAAAATGTGATTCTCCAATTCCTATTTGAATTCATCAAATGGCAATTTTTTATTATTTTTTATTTACTAATTCAATTACTATCCCTAAATTTCATTTACCATTGCATTATTTACAAGACAATTCGAAATATGATCTAACTAAATGTAATAGATAGAATCTCAATAGATGAAATGCTATACAGAAAACGGAATAACCGATTAGAATCTGACTTGACATTCTAGAAAAACAGGAATTATTTCTAATGAATCTTTAACTACTAACTGAAACATGTGATGTGTTTCTAGCTGATATCTCGTTCTGTTTTCCTTTCTTGCCCGCTAGCTCTATATGCAATCGTGATGGTGAGGATGCTTCGCTGGGAGTCTTGACTGAAGCCTCCCTTAGATTCTCCTACTTTTTACCTCTGCTTTTTACACTAAATCTTTCCTAAAGATATGGTCATTCATCATGAGGGTGTGCTGCAATTTCTCCGCTACCGTGTCCTTGTTGACCACTTTCTTTCACCTCATCAAAGCAATCCACCGAAGCCCACCGAGAGTTGCACTTGCGCTCTTCTTTTATTATTGATGAGTTTTTTATTTGATGGACCAAGTCAAGCCCGTCCACCTATGATGGGCCAAAACCTGGCCCATAAGTAAAGGGCCTATAAGAGAGAGTGCAATTATTGTTGTATAAATATGAAAAAGGAGAAACGTTGCTGTCGGACGCTTGGCGACAGAAATCCGGACACCTGCTACTGTTCGCCCCTCCTTTTTGATTTTCAGTGAATCAAAACTCGTTTATGATAATGCAAGGTCGTAGTTCTCGTCGAGACGTGTGGCATCCTAAAATCTCGTGACAACCTCTGGAGTACCATGAACCATGATTAGGTAATGGAAGTGTCGTTTGATTTTATATTAGCCATTGAGTTAATGAATTTCGATTAAATTAAGGCCGAGCATTGTAAATGATGATTGTTTGGATGGAGATGTGTCTTCAAGTGACCCAAGGATTTTATTAAAGTGCAAATTGATATAGAAATCTTATTCTTGGTGGTGCACTTTATAAGTAGAATTTTATTGATTTAAATTATAAAGTTTTGTGGGCTCATAAGTTGAAATTAGGTATTTATTTAAACAAGGGTTAAATGGAATAGGAATAGGAGAGGGTGGGCTGATTTTTAGGCCCAAAGACCATCCAACCAGCCCATGCCAACCCCTTGGTCGACCGGCCCATGAAGGCCCAAGGTTGGCCCAGCCTTGAAGCCCATAAGCCTTGCATGTAAGTTGCCAAGTGGCATGGAGGAGAAGCCAAGTGTGGCTGCCCTCATTGGCTTCCTTCGGTGGCTTATGATTGCAAATGATTGTAGGGAAGAAAGCTAAAGGGAGAGAGGTGGATGGATGAAGGGGAATCAACCGAGAGAGAGAGAGAGAGAGAGAGAGAGAGAGAGAGAGAGAGAGAGAGAGAGAGAGAGAGAGAGAGAGAGAGTCGTCCGAGAGAGAGGAAGAGGGAAAGAGAGGAAGTGAGCGTGTGAGAGGAAGGAGGAGGATCGCCTGCCTAGCTCGCCGCCGTCTGTTTGCCGCTTTACCGCCGTTCTTGTTGCTGTTTGTGCTTGAGTTTAAGGCAAGTGAAGTCCTAAAACCTACCCTTTGCATTGCTGTGTGTATGTGTAGTAGATAGTAAGTCTTGGTTGTGGTAGATGGGATGAAATTTCGGAGCTATGGAGAGAGATTCGTTGGTCATGCATGCTGTTTCTGGAAAGACCAGTTCGATCATCCATGAGTTTGTGTGCTGCATGCGACTTTTTAGTTGGAATATTGTTTCAATTTATTCATGAAAGTTGTAGAGAACACCTTGAAGAACAACATACTAAAATTTGAGGCAAAACAAACAAGTATTGGCTAGTGAAATGATTTTTCTTTGGAGAAATTAGATCTGGAATTCGTTGTGCTGACCTTTAGAGATTTCGGGGTCTGTAAAGTAGATTTCTTGTAAAAATATCACTTTGATCTATAAATGAAAGTTGTAGTGTACTTCTTGAGGTAGAACATATCAAAATTTTAGAGGAAATGAACAAAAATAGGTCGGTGAAATCGTTGTCTTTTGAAGAAACTGGATCTGGGAAAAACGCTGCTTCGACCTAGTATGATTTCGTGATTTTTATAAAATCATACAGTTAAAATTTGACTGCGCGTCCTTAATGAAAGTTGTAGTTAATATTCTGAGGAATAACATAATAAACATTTAGAAGAAATGAACATATTTAGATCGGTGAAATGAGTTTATTTTGAAAGATGATAATCTGGGAAAAGATGACACCGAGAACAGGGGGAAATAATCGTCTATATCTATTAACTTAGAACGATTTGGGTTTCAATGTCTTCATGAGATATTTACCTATAGGACTTATATATAACATATCAAAATTTCAGAATTTTTTAAGTCCATTTGGGTATTTAATTTAAATTACTCCCGAAACTGTGCAAGCTGAAACATTGAAGTTTGAAAACTGTGATGTCTGGACCATACTGTTTTGTGTAAGATTCTTTTGGCATGGAGTTATTCATGAGATATCTGCCTTTAGGTCTCATCTATAACGCATCAAGTTTTCAGAATTTATTAATGTCATTTACTAATTTTTCTGGAGTTTTAATTAAAGGAATGCATTCTGATTTATTCAAAAAAATTGATGTGTTTTGAAAAATAAATGAAATTATCCATGTGATGAAATACTTTGAGTGGTTGATTTTTCTGCATATGTGATGGCATATGGCGTGTTATATGGCATGAAAAGTTGGTTGAGACCCTTGATATTGTTGCATCAAATGCCATGTTGAAATTGAGATACATGTATAAATGTGAATTGAGATGGTAACAAGACTGTCGGAGGTGTGAGCCGACGATGCCTCGGGAGTTTCGAGATGCCCGGAATGTGGGGGTGCCGGAAGCCTCGGAAGTGTGTGTCGGGGGGATACCTCGTGATGCCATTTGGGGTACGAGATGCACGGAATGTGGGGGTGCTGGATGCCCGGAATGTGGGGGTGTCGGATGTCCTCGGGATTTTCGAGATGCCCGGAATGTGGGGGTGCCGGAAGCCTCGGAGGTGTGTGCCGAGGGGATACCTCGTGATGCCAGTTGGGATATGAGATGCCCGGAATGTGGGGGTGCCGGATGCCCGGTGGTGTGTGCCGGAGGTTCCTCGTGATGCCAGGTTGGACACGAGCGATAAATTGTGGGATGCAAACATTGGTCCCTAGGAAGAAAATGATGTGACCTAATTGAAATATAAAGATCGAGGATGTGCACATATGGCATGGATATGCATGTATGCTTGATGATGAGTGCATGGTGGTATGTGTACATATGGCATGGTGGTATATGCGTAAATGTTTGATGATAAGTGCATGGTGGTATATGCACATATGGCATGGTGGTATATGCATAAATGCTTGATGATAAGTGCATGGTGGTATATGCACACATGGCATGGTGGTATATGCATGAATGCTTGATGATAAGTGTATGGTGGTATATGCACATATGGCATGGTGGTATATGCATGAATGCTTGATGATAAGTGCATGATGGTATATACACATATGGCATGATAATATATGCATGGCTACAAGGTAAGTTATGCTTGGATGCATGAATGATATGTGCTTTGTTTATGATGCCTTGATTGTTCTGTTTGACGCATTGAGTAGTTTGGTGGATCTTTACTGCTGAGTGGATGTACTCACCCCTTTTGGAGAATTAACATTTCAGATTAAAAAGATGCCTTTGCTGCTAGTTGCACGCGGTACCTACTATGGCATACCTACTGATGTGGATGTGGAGTGTATTGAGCATGTCTATGTTGGTGTTCCTAGTTTAGTTTTTGTTCGAGTCCGAGTCCTAGTGATGTATGATGTGGGTCGAGCTGATGGTCCGGTCATTCAGGAGTTTTTATCTGTCCACGTTCGACGTGACAGAGTGATGTTAGGGATGTTACCACCGCCTCCACCCGATGCATCGGATTGGGTATGATGGCGCGTATAGCTGTTGGGAGCTGACACTTTTTGGAGATAGCCGACGCTCGTTGATGGAGGGTGGTACATGTTCAATGTAGAATCGAGTCCTTTTTGGGGTGGTAGCCGAGTATAGTTAAAATCTTGGCCTTTTTGTTGTATTGACCTTGATGTCCATCATGAAAATATAAATAAGAGTGAATTGGCATTATCTTTTCTTATGGTGCGTAGTTGGTGTGTATTGCATTATGGTTATTGGAGGGAGAGATGGTGAGACTTGTTTATGATTCCACTAATAAGCTGCGCTGGGACCGTTTTCAAAAAAAAAAAAATCTCTAGTCAAAGTTATATGAGATCGAGTAGCTAAAGAGAGAGAGAGAGAGAGAGAGAGCACCTGTGGCGACCTCAGGCGAGTGGGGGGCGGGGGGTGCCATAAGACGAGAAAAACGACGGGTGGCTTGCCGCTAGGGGTCGTTGGACACGCCGCCAAGCGCAGTGGGAAGGAGCAAGCCTCATCGAAGCGTTTCCTAGGCACGTGCGGCACACGTGTTGTTGGAGGTTATAGGTTTGAGAGAGAAGAAGCGGTTGCTTGAAGTATTACACCAAGAGACGTCAAGTTTGGAACATTCAACAGTGTTACCTCCAGCGTAGGGGAATCCTAGAGTTTTTATATGCAAGTTATTGGGCTCCGGCCCATATGGACCAAAATAACCATGCTTTTACCTATTGGGCTTGTATGTGAACATATTATTTTAGACTATATTAACAATATATCCAACAATCTCCTCCTGTGTTCACCATACAACACAATCCAATAAGGTGGTCAGTGTAATGTTCAGACAAATATGAATCATCCACATTTAGTCCAAGATGATCAACTTGAATCAGTCAAAAAGTTTTCTAGCAGTAAAGTATAAAACTCAATCATCCTTATTATGAATTTGTTCTGAGATCAACAAATCAAAATAAGTATTAGGAGTCTTAAATTCAGTTTAAACTCATCCAAATCCCAATACCCAAAATAAATCTCAAACTCAGTTCACAACCAACATATGCATACTAGTCAAGTATAAGTAGGCTAGTCAAAATAATCTAATGCCTTACAAATATAAGAAATAATGTTCACAAAATAGAAATAGCAGAATGCAAATCTCAAGTAAATGGACTTCATCAAAATAGGCAATAATAGGTAAACTGTCAAGTCTTCACACGCTCTAAATGATATATTTCCATTTATCAAGTAGGTCATCCTGGTCAGGATCCCACTCATTAAGCCCTCATCCATCTCTACCATTCCTTGTAGAATGTTAAATATGAATTTCATATTATCATGAATTCGATCATTTGAATAAAACTTAGCACCATTTCATCAGGCAGAGAAGAACATATGTTGATGTTATAAAGCATCATAATATCATTTCATAAGCATTAAGCCAGTTTCATAAATTATGAACATGACCTAAACAATGTGATTTACAAAGAGTCATCAACTTAAGTTTATTTGTAGGAGAATAACTATTGTCTAGTTTCAAAGAACATGATCAAAGTCAAGTCACTTACAATAACCTAGTCATGTAATATCAAGTTTCAATTAAGAACAAGACCAGCATGCTTCTTATGTAAATAACTGTTTTTATGTTTCAATTTGGAATGTCACAGTTACTGATTCCTTAGAGTCAAATATCTAGCATCAAGTTTGGAATGAGATCATTTAACTAAAAGGATAGTCCAACTTAGTTGAATTGTATAATCAAGTTTGGAATGACACAAGTTTCTCGATAGAACATTTGAATTAGGTTAAAGTCATCTTCATCAAGTTTGGAATGAGATAACTCACCCTTTTTAAATTAGTCAGCAACTGTGAACATCGATGAAACATATAAAATGTGCTTATCATTGTAGCCAATAAAGAAATATTCGATAATTCAAAACATACAATTAGAAAGTAAGTAAATGGTAGTTAAGACTTGCCTATATAGTCTTTAACCCCAGTTCTCCGACTGTTTTAAATAATCGATCTTTAGGCATACCTTTGGTGAGAGTATTGGCTATGTTATCCTTCGATCTCACATTGATCAAGGTACCCCTTGTTCTCTCAAATAATTCAACAACGTATGTCTCAATCTCACATGTCTTCGCTTTGAATTAAAGAGAGCATTCTTGACGACTTGGACAACTGCTCGATTATTACAGAATAGGCTTAAAGAAATAATCTTTAGCCGAGTCAAAGGAATATCCATAATCAGATTCTTTATCCACTTTGCCTCTTCACCGGCTGAGGCTGAGGCTAAAGCAAAAAGTTCCGATTCCATAGATGACAATGCAATACAAGTCTGTCGTTTGGATTTCCAAGTAACAGCAGCTCTACCCAAAGTGAGTACATATCCACTGGTGGACTTATCCACTGGTGGACTTACTATTTCCAATATCTGAGTACCATGAGGCATCAGAAAATCCATCAACAGTTGGAAGATAACTAGAATAATAGAGAGCATAATCTTTAGTACCTTTAAGGTATCTCATTAGCCTATTGAGAGCATCCCAATGCTCTTTACTAGGAATACTAGTAAAATGACACAGTATGCCAACTGTAAAGGTTATGTTAGGTCTAATGCAACTCATAGCATACATGAGACTACCAAGCATTTTCGAGTACTTTAACTGATCAACGCTGGTCCCTTCATTAAGACTCAGTCTGTTATTATAATCATATGGTGTCTCACTTGGTTTACACTTATCATATCCTAAAGTAGAAAATAGCTGCTCAATATAATGAGTCTGACTAAGGGAGATGACTTGCCGTTTAAAGCTTAATTTTATACCAAGAATGATACTAGTAATATCAAGATCTTTTATGTCAAATTTTTTAGCTAAAGTAGCTTTCACGTCACTCACTACAATATGATCAGAACCAAAAATTAACACGTCATCAACATACAAGCAAATGATGACTATCTTTACCACTTTATCAAATTTAAGATGTCACATCTTAGGTGCTTGTTTGAGACCATATAATGATTTATTCAATTTACAAGCTTTGTCTACAAGACCTTTCATAACATATCATTTCGGTTGTTTCATGTAAATTTCCTCATTTAACTCCCCGGTTAAGAAAGCTGTTTTTATATCCATTTGATGCACTACAAAATGTTCAATAGATGCCAAAGCAAAAAGAATTTTTATAGTTGATAGATGACACATAGGTGAATAGACATCAAAATAGACTAGTCCACTCTATTGTTTATAGCCTTTAGCTACTAAACGTGCTTTGTATCTGGCTATTAATCCATCAATATTCAGTTTCTTCTTCAACACCCATTTATAGCCTATAGCTTTAGTCCCTTTTAGTAAATTTACTAGTTGCCAAGTGTGGTTCTGCAGTAGAGAGCTCATTTCATCATTTATGGCTTCTAGCCACAGTAGGGATTCCCTAGATCTTATTACTTCCTGATAGAAGAAGGGATCCTCCTCAAGATGGTAAGCAACAGAGTTTTCACCAAAACTTTTGAGAATTCTCTTTCTTATAGATACTCTAACTAGAAATGGTTCAACAGTCAATTGTGTGGAATTAGTGTCAGAAGGGCCTGCTTCATATTCTACAAGAGATTCTGAAATTATATCTATAGATCTAGAAACATTCAAGCCTTAATCTCTGAGAAACTTATTTTCGAAGAACACTGCATCTCTAGATTCTATCACTATGTTAGTAGATAGATTTAAAAACCTATTTGTAGCACTATCTTCTACACTACCTAGATATACACAAGTAATGGTTCTAAATCCCACTTTAGGTTTCTTAGGATATGCTTACATAAACAATATAGCCTCAATTCTTAAGAGTATCATATCTACAAGGGTGCTTATGCCATATCTCATAAGGTGTCATAGATAACTTAAAGTGCGGCAACCTATTCAAGATGTGCTTAACAGTTAGAACTGCTTCTCCCCAATAGGAGGAATGCATGCCAGCTATAAGTAACATAGAGTTTAACATTTCAATGGCAAAAGAACGCTTCAAGTGCCATAACTTTGGCCAAAGGGACACTTAAGTGCCATAACTTATGAAAGGTACACTTAAGTGCCAAATTCGAAAAAAAACGGATCACTTGAGTGCCACTCCGGCCAAAGTCCGGCCAAAACGCCAACGTGGTGTTTTTCCGGCGAAGCGCGCCCAAAACGACGCCGTTTTGCCAAAACGGCGTCGTTTTGGGCTGACGTGGTAAAAAGAAAATTAAAAAATTAATTAAATTAATTTTAAAATTAAATTTAGTTAAAAATATTTAAAAATAATAATTTTTAAATTAAATTTATTTAAAATATTTTTAAAAAATAATTTAAAAAACTTCAAAAAAAAAAAAAAAGGAAATGAGGGGAGGCGGTTGAGGGATCAGCCCTTAGCTGCCGCCGCCGGGAAGGGCCGGCGATGGCGGGGGGAGGGTCGGCCGGCGGCGAGGGCCGCCGACCCTCGCCGGATCTGGGCGAGGGCCGCGTGCCCCCCCAGATCCAGCGGCGAGGGCTCGTGGCCCTCGCCCAGATCCAGCGGCGAGGGCTCGCGAGCCCTTGCCGCCAGTCGGCCGGGGTCGCCGGCCCCTGGCTAGGGCCCGGCGACCCCGGCCGACCCTCCCCCCGCCGTCGCCGGCTCTTCCCGGCGGCGGTGGGGCGGCGGCGAAGGCGGCTGAGGGCTGATCCCTCAGCCACCTCCCCCTGTTCCCTTTTTAAAATTTTTTTTTTTTAAAGTTTTTAAAAATATTTTAACTAAATTTAATTTTAAATTTAATTTAATTATTATTTATTTTTTTCCACGTCAGCCGAAACGACGCCGTTTTGGCCACATCAACGTGCAAAACGGTGCCGTTTTGCACGCGCTTCGCCGGAAAAATGCCACGTTGGCGTTTTGGCCGGATTTTGGCCGGATTGGCACTCAAGTGATCCCTTTTATTCCGATTTTGGCACTTAAGTGTACCTTTCGTAAGTTATGGCACTTAAGTGTCCATTTGGCCAAAGTTATGGCACTTGAGGGGTCTGCAAGTCACATTTCAATTAATGCTATATTCTTACGCTCTGCAACACCATTTGATTGGGGGTGAATAAGGAGCAGTGGTTTTAAGTATCATACATTCTGAAGCACAAAATTCCTTGAACCTTGACATAGTATATTCTCCTCTTCTATCACTCCTAAACCTCTTAATTTTCAAATTGAGTTGATTTTTTACTTTAGACTTGAAAACCATAAATTTTTCAAAAGCCTAATCTTTCGATTTCAACAAATAGACATGACAATATCTAGAAAAATTGTCTATGGATGTTATTAGATACTTCCGACCACCTCTAGTAATGTAATTTCTAAAATCACAAATATCAGAATGTATTAGCTCAAGAAGTTGTGTGCTTTTAAAAACCAACTTAAAAGGTTTTCTAGTGATTTTAGTCTGTGCACACACTTCATATTTGTCAAATCGAATAGAAGTATCTAATAGAATATTGTGAGTTTAGCTAGATGTTGCATTTTCTTGTAATTCACATGTCCAAGTTTATTATGTAGCAACTTTGGATCAATCAAAGTTGAATTCACATGGTTTATGCTATAAGTATTTAAACTCAACCTATACATACCATTGTCGCCTCGCTCATCTATGCAATAAATTAGGTAAGCTAATGTATGAAAACAATATGCAAATTCTTGATGAGGAGATATCGGAGGAAAAAATCCAGGAATGTCGTTCCTCCCTTGTTGGGCAAATATATAAAAACCTTGCTATCAACTTCCAAGCCCTTGCAACAGCAATGAAGAAGGCATGGAGGAATGAAAATGTGGAAGTGAAACCCTTAGAAAATGGGAAAATCAGCTTTATTTTCAGAAATGAAGGGGACAAGAACCGTGTATTAGAGGGAGGTCCATGGTCTTTCTCCAATCATTTGTTGCTACTAAGGGATTGGGAGCCGGATACCCCCCCGCACTGTTATGAATTTAATACATGTGCTTTATGGATTAGAATATTTGGCTTACCGCTAGAATGGAACACTGAAAGCATGATAAAGAAGATAGCTAGTTCGATGGGGAAGGTTCTAGAAGTGAAAACAGATGCAAGAGGTCCTGCTTTTCAAAAGATTGGGAAAGCACGAGTGCAATTAGATGTGGCGGCAGAATTGAAAGTAGGACAATTGCTGTGTCATGGGAATAAGAGAGTGTGGCTGGATTTTAAGTATGAACGACTGTCATTTTTCTGCTACTCATGTGGAAAAATTGGACATTATGCTACTTATTGTCCAGATATACCTTATGATGAAGCAAAATTCGAAACTGAGCTGGGGGGTTGCTTCGGTAGCTGGTTAAAAGCTGAAACGTCAGTCCATAGCCCATTCTGGAGAGTATTCTATAATGAAGTAACCTTACCTGAAAATGAAGATGAGGCTGTCCCCGAAACTCCTGAACAACCAAGACAGAGTGGAATGATGGAGGATGGTCAGCTTCGCCCTCAGAATATTGAAAGGGGAGGTCAGAAACAGATGCTATTGGAGACTAATCATAACAGTACACAAGAGATAACTATGTACAATGCAGGGAAAAGAGCATTGATGATCTCTGGGCCAGAGCACTCGAACAATCCAAATCTCCAACCAGCAATGACCTCAAATAGCACGGGGAAAAAAGCCCTCTTACAACCAAAAACTCCCTCTACAAAGAAACAAAAAAGAACCAGCAATAAGTCAACAACTTCAACACAAGGCTGGTGGGATGAAACTCAACTTATGGAGACTCCTATCCAGATGACAGAAGAAGTTACAACATGGGCTGTGGTGGCTAGCCCTAATAAGCCACCAAACGAACCATGAATATCTTGAGTTGGAACTGTCAAGGGTTGGGCACACCCTTGACAGTTCGGGAATTGAGAGCCTTAATGGCTCAATTCAGGCCCTCTTTGGTTTTTCTGATGGAAACAAAAAATAAATCTGAGTTTGTGCAAAGAGTAAAAAGAAGGCTTCAGTTTCAGAGTTGTTTAGTAGTTGATCCTGTGGGCACGGCGGGAGGTTTGGCTATTATGTGGGATGATCGGATTACGATAGAAGTTGATTCAATGGCGGAAAATTTTATCAATCTGAAATGTGAAGAAGGGGTAAGGGGTAACAAGATGAGGATTACCTTCGTTCATGCTCCACATACATACCCGAAGCGGCTGCAACTTTGGGAGAAATTGAAACTAATAAGTGCTGAAAACACTCTACCTTGGGTGTGCTTGGGGGATTTTAATGAAGTGAGATTCTATTGGGAAAAAGTGGGGAAACGAATGGCTGAAAATTATCGAATGTCATCTTTCCGGGACTGTCTGGATGCCTGCTCTTTAATGGATATAGACAGTAAGGGATGTGCTTTCACTTGGGCCAACAATAGGGAAGGGGAAGATTATGTAAAAGAACGATTGGATAGAGTGGTATGTACGTTAGAATGGAGGTTAATGTACCCCGAAGCTGAAGCTTTCGCCCTTCCTGTAATAGGCTCAGATCATAGTCCTATTATCCTCTCATGTCAATCGACCCAAGCTAGAAGGAAAAAAAATTTCAGATTCGAGGCTTTTTGGCTTGAGAATGATGAATGTAGGGAAGTGGTGTTAAATTCCTGGGCTCCTCCAATCCAGAATCAACAAGGTTTGGTCGGGAAGATAAAGGCTGTTCAAACGGCACTCTCTAAATGGAGCAAAAAGAAGTTTGCAAATGGAAAGAAGGAAATCAACAAGTTGAAGCAGGAAATAGTGTGCCTAACTAATAACACTACAAATTCTTTTAACAAGGAACACTTTAAAAAGATACAAGAAGAAATTGAGGAACTTGGGAGGCAAGAAGAAATGTATTGGGGGTTACGCTCTAGAATCAATTGGTTGAGATGGGGGGATCAAAATTCAAAATACTTCCATGCAACAACTATTCAAAGAAGACAGAGGAACAGAATCTCCATGCTTCAAAATGCAGAAAATGCATGGCTGGTTGAACAGCATCAGTTGAAAGAACATACGTTACAGTTTTTCAGGAAGCTTTATGAATCCAATGGCTCCCGGAACTTTGAACCAGTGATAAACCAATTGCCTGCATTAGTCACAAATGATATGAACAGAATGTTAACTGCTGAAGTCAATTTAAAAGAGGTGACAGAAGCAGCATTTCAGCTAGGTTCCACTAAAGCACCAGGTCCGGATGGTCTTAACGGACTTTTCTATCAGCATCACTGGGAAGACATCAAATGGAACATGTTGGAAGAGGTGCAGAATTTTATGAACACTGGTTATCTATCACCAGCTCTAAACAGAACATCTCTCTCCCTAATCCCTAAAGTCCCCAATCCGGAGAGGCTAGATCAGTATAGGCCAATCAGCTTATGCAACTTTGGCTACAAGGTTATCTCCAAAGTGCTGGTTAATAGACTTAAAACATTACTACCAGCAATTATAGCACCGGAACAAAGCGCTTTTGTGGGAGGGCGACAGATTCAGGATAACATTTTTATTGTTCAGGAGGTACTGCATCAGATTAGACTCAGAAGCAGAAAAAAGAAATTCCAAGCACTTCTCAAATTAGACATGAAGAAGGCCTATGACCGAGTGGAATGGGATTTCTTGGAGGCATGCCTACTAAAGACTGGCTTTGATGAGAAATGGGTGAAATGGATAATGCAATGTGTTACCACGGTCACATTTAGCATAAATTTCAATGGAGAACCTCTTCAGTATTTTCAACCTTCCAGAGGGCTAAGGCAAGGGGATCCCTTATCTCCTTATCTATTTATTATTGTGGCTAATGTGTTATCCTTATTGATGAAAGAAGCTGTGGAAAATGGTAGTATCACAGGAATTAAGCTAAATCGAAGGTGCCCTACTCTGTCTCACTTACTGTTTGCCGACGACTCGATCTTTTTTATGAAAGGAACTATTCTTGAATGTCAAAATCTGGCCATGATATTGAACCAATATTGCTTAGCTGCTGGACAGGAGATTAATTTAAATAAATCCGGTATCTTCTTCAGTAGAGGATGTCCTCAGTCATTAAAAGAGAATATGGCAAGGGAATTGCGGGTTCCTATTATGGACAAAACGGGCAAATATCTGGGTATTCCTTCAGATTGGGGAGGGTCGAAAAAGCAAATGTTTGCCTGGATTCTCGGGAGAATTAGTTCAAAGCTGGAAAGTTGGAAGGAGAAGCTTCTATCAAAAGCCGGTAAAGAAATTTTACTGAAAACAGTGGTTCAAGCATTACCACAATATGCAATGTCAGTGTTTAAAGTCCCGGTTTCTATATGCAAGGCTATTGAAAAGAAAATTGCATCATTTTGGTGGAAGACTAATGAGAAGAAAACAGGCATTCATTGGAGGAGCTGGGATATCTTAAAGACAAGAAAAGATAAAGGTGGAATGGGCTTCAGAGATCTTCTTTCTTTTAATAGAGCCATGTTGGGGAAACAGGCTTGGCGGCTAGGTCAAGATACAACCTCCCTATGGAGCAGATTGTTTAAGGGGTTATATTATCCTCAAACAGACTTATGGCATGCAGCTAAGGGCCCTCGCCCTTCGTGGGGTTGGCAAAGCTTGGTATATGGAAGAAATTCAATAGCACCCCAAGTAATGTGGAAAGTTGGAGATGGATCAAAGATCAAAATCAGGGAGGATAAATGGCTACAAAGGGGTATTATCGAGGGTCCTATAAATGCTAATGAACCCTCTATAGTATCGAAACTTATTAACAAGGAGGAAGGCAAATGGGATGAAAGATCCGTAGCAGCACATTTTGAGGATGATTTGGCAGATGAAATTTTAACTATACCAATTAATCCTCAAACAGAAGAAGATCAGCTTGTATGGACCGGCAATCAAGCAGGAAAATATTCAGTCAAAAGTGGGTATCACTGCATAAAGAGAACCATGGAGCAACATAATGCGAACCAAGCTACAACATCGTTTCAACCTCCCCCCTCACTCTGGACGAATATTTGGAAGCTAAATACTCCACCTAAGATACGCATTTTCATGTGGAATTTGTGCCAAAACGCTCTCCCAACAAAAGATAATCTGTTTAGAAGGAAAATATTACCTGACCCCATATGTCCATTGTGCAGCCATGAAAGGGAAACGGCTGAGCACCTCTTCTTGCTCTGTTCTTGGACAAGACAAATATGGGATGATCCTGCTTTAAATATTAAAATTTCTCGTCAGGGTTTGACAAGGATCGAAGAATGGTTCAACAATCTGAAAGAGAAGGCAACTCACCCATTAAATCTGAACTTGGTGGCTGCTACATTATGGAATGTCTGGAAGGCCCGAAACCAGGCCATCTTTCGAGGTAAAACACCAGTGGCTTTGGCAATTATAGACTCAGCTCAAGCAGCAATTCGGAGCTACACTCGTTGGAACCCAGGAAAAAACAGGGGACAAGATAGAAGAAAGGCAGAATCCCAAAGAGGAGAAGCCCAGACAGGGCATATGATACTACATGCTGATGGGGACAGAGAATCATATGAGCCGCAGCCTCCAATGGGGGATGAGGTAAATACAGAAGAAGATAGACAATTAGAAAGGAGAGAGCTACGAAATCGAAGTGGTGAATCAAACTGTCAAGCTGAAGGAGAATCGAGATGTGTAGAAGGTGGATCGGGGATACAAAAGCCGCAACCCATAGTCAGAAAACCGAAATCTGGAGAATATGGAGGAATGATCTGTCCAGAGAAACAATTGAGCGGAACTCAGTCCTCTGGGACATTTTTTGAAACGATAAACGGCAACGAAGGACAGAGACGACTTGAAATCGCTGGTTTGGAACATAGGGAGGAAGAATAGGACCAGCAACTTTCAAATAGGGCAACGCTCTACCATTATTCCCGAACACAAGGAGAATTAGCAAGTAAACCAGCCGGGCTAAGGAGGGCGTTCTGTCTTGGGCCGTCTGAAGAACACAGCGACACACAGGGAAGGCCGCAAATCGTTGGTCTGGGATGCAGGGAGGAAAAAGAAGACCAGCAACCTTTGAACAGGGCACCGTTTCACCGATCTACCCGAGCCAAAGGAAAATCGAGCAGTAAACAAGTCGGGATGGGAAGAACGTTCTGTCTTGGGCCGATCGAAGAACATAGAGAAGAACAGAGAAGGCTTCAAGTCGCTGATTTAGGATGCTCGGTGGACCAACAACACTTGAACAGAGCACCGCTTCACCGATCTACCAGAACACAAGATGAATCGGGTTGCAAACCAGTCGGGATGTGGAGACCGCAGGTAGTTGAAGTTGGGGCTAGGTCACGAAGTAGATCTAGACAGGAACCGCAGATAGCAGAAGCTGGAGCTAGGTCGCGAAGCAGATCTGAAAAGGAAGTTCAGCGACCTCAGCTCAAAACAACTATCCTTCGGTCTGATGAGAGCTCGAGTGTGCATGAAGAGAGCAGATCTGGAAGCTTGGAGCTCGCTACGGATGAAAGAAATCAAATTCAAGAAGCTGGAAATCCCCAGATCTGGATCCCACCGCAGAAAGGAGCATACAAGGTAAATATAGATGGATCATACACACCTGGTTCAAAGAAAAACTTCGTAGCTTGTATTTGCAGGGACTCGGGAGGAAGAATGGTTGGAGGAGCGATTAATTCGGTCAGAGCGTCTTCCCCTTTGATGACTGAAACCCTAGCTCTATGGGAGGCCTTGAACGCTTTCTTTTCTAGAAGACACGAAGAGATGATCTTTGAGTCAGATAACTTACAACTGGTAAAAGCGATGAATAGTTCAGAAGTGTTGAGTTGGGAAACTCAATCTATTGTCAGTAAGTGCAAAGATAAAATGCGGGCCTTCAGACACGTGCAAATAATCCATTGCCTTAGAGAAGCCAACCTAGTAGCAGATTGGGTAGTAAAAGCCCACAAACATGGCTACTTACCTTTGAATTGGGCCTCACATCCTCCTCAAACTTTGTTGGATCTTTTATGTAATGACGCCCATCTTACGGGCCTCACTTCTTTACTATGTTAATGAAATCAGTTCATTTTCGACCAAAAAAAAAAAAAACCTATACATACCATTAACCATGAATGCACAATCGAAATAATATGAGTTAACAGATAAAGTTACTCTACCATTCATAATTGATAAAGACACACCAGCTTTATTAAGTAAACTCATAGATATCAATTTTTTTTTTTTTAAGTAAAAGTACTATCCTAACATGTTTCAGAGTTAGTAATTTACCTGAAGAAAGTACCAAATTTGCAGTTCCAGCATGAGTTACCTTTGCCTCACCACCATTACAATTTTTCATAGTGTCTTTCACTTTCGTGATCTCAGTGAGTAAGTTCTTGTCATTTGTAGCATGACAAGTAGCGGCACTGTCCAACCACTACTCAGAAGAGACGCTGGCCTTTCCATTCTTCATCATTCCAACGGAGGCTCAAGGCTTAGATTCTCTAATTAGCATATTGACCTTATTTTGTAGTATTTCATTCTTTGGCTTCTTTAGTAACTTATACTCTGCTGCCTAGTGACCCCACTTTCCAATGTTATGACACTTGCCATTTTTCTTCTTTTTAAAGATAGTCTTTTGGCCTCTAACTATAAAGAGGATTCACCTTTTGGTGATTTGGACTTTTTTCTAAGATTTATTGGAGTATGAAACTAAGTTGGCAACTGACTTTTGTTGTCTTACTTGTTCCAAACTCTTTCTAGTAATGTTTTGATCCTCAATGTGAATATACCTCTTTAATTCATCTAGTCCCATATGTACCTTCAGTTTGTGCATTACAGTTTTGAAAGAACTCCATTCAGTTGGTAGTTTGTTTAACACAACACCGACAAAGAGATTATCGGACATATCAGAGTTATCATCTTTTAGCTTGCTCCTCGTGTTCTCAAATTCAACAGAGATAATGCTTAAATTCATAGTGAATTTAAAGTCAAATAATTTCTCTGCTATGAGAGTTTTAAAGAGCCCTCTTGTTTTTTGGAATTGAGTGTTCAAGTGATCCCATATCTCTTTTGCCGTCTTATACTCACTATAAGTCATAGTTAGATTAGGATTTAAAGAGTTCAACAAGTAATCTCTACAAAAATCCTCATATTTGTTCCATTGATATTCATCCACATCTTCAGTGGTAGATGGAAAATCACTTAATACAGTATATAATATGTCACGTTCTTTCATGCCAAATTGAACATGTAATTTCCAGCAATGAAATTCATCTTCACTTAATACAGTATATAATATATCTCTTTCGCCGTCTTATACTCACTATAAGTCATAGTCAGATTAGGATTTAGAAAGTTCAACAAGTAATTTATACAAAAATCCTCATCTTTGTTCCATTGATATTCATCAACATCTTCAGTGGTAGATGCAAAATCACTTAATACAGTATATAATATGTCACGTTCTTTCATGCCAAATTGAATATGTAATTTTCAGCAATGAAATTCAATAACATCAAATGATTGCAACTCTATAATATCATATAAACTACGCTTTGCCATTTTAATCAGAGCAAAGTGTTAGAAAGAGTGCACCTTGGAGTCCTCGGAGCCACAAAGTCAAATAACTCCCTTAACCTTGATCAAACCGTTCTATAGAGATGGAATTTGTCAAAAAAAAAACCCCAAAAACAGATCTGGAGTGCCCAAAAACCTTAAGATGGACTGCCCTTGTCACTGAAACTCACTGGAAATTTTCGTCGCCGAAATTCGTTGGAAATTCCGTTGCCGAAATTCGCTAGACATTCAGATGGAAACTTCCGGGTGCCGTAACTTCTCCGTTCGACCTCCAATTGATGCGAGTGACCACTCAAAACGTTCGTATCGACTGGTAGAATAAAGCCCAAGTGGTTTCACCCTCTAAAATTAGCTATAATTTTTGAGTTTTTGAATCAAAGATTTCGGTCACCCAAATCTTCAAACTTAGATCCCGGCAAATACCACCATTGAAATTGAAAGTAAATTACACCCGTGAGTTCATCTTGATGAAATCTTCAAGAAGACAACTTACTCGCTCAAATCCGACACACAAACATAATACTTCAAGATTGTTGGAGGTTATAGGTTTGAGAGAGAAGAAGCGGTTGCTTGTTGAAGGTTATATGTTTGAGAGAGAAGAAGCGGTTGCTTGAAGTATTATACTAAGAGACATCAAGTTTGGAACGCTCAACAGTGTTACCTTCAGCGTAGGGGAACCCTAGAGTTTTTATATGTAAGTTATTAGGCTCCGGCCTATATGGACCCAAATAACCATACTTTCACCTATTGGGCTTGTATGTATATATATTATTTTGGACTATATTAACAATATATCCAACATGTGCATGCGGAAACCGCTGGCGCATGCGCGCCACGTGTGAAGTAACTGCCCCACGCATGCACCACACATGCCGGCTGACGTCATCATGATGTCTGTTGGTGGTTGCCCACACACGTGCAGGACACGTGCTAATGATGTCACCATGACGTCATTTGGTTGAGTCGGTCGGTTTGACTCGACCTAGTCCTTCGTTGATCGTTGTTGACCCGCATTGATGGTTGACCGTTGACCGTCTTTGCGCCGCTTTGACCTTTGACCGTTGACAAAAAAAAAAAAGAATGTGCTTCCTTTTCAATTATGTCCCTATGTATTATAAGTAATCCTTTTTGTTATGCATTTATTGCAAGAACAATGCCTCCCCTTTGTATGCATACACATATTCGCGCACAGTCAAAAAGACAAGATACAAGACTTGCAGGGATAATAGCTGAGTTGGTTGAGATACAACAAGTCATTTTAAGGGTTATCCCATGCCAGTTTTTGAGATGGTGCAATTCTTCATTAACACTTCTCCATCTAAATGGCAAGGAATGTTGAATCACTTATGGGAGGTCAACGTGACTCCTGATTATAAGAAGTTTATAATGGCTTTTTTGAAGGAATATTATTGCGAGGTTATTATGGGAACGAATTAATATTGAGAAGCTGTCGGTCGATGGTAATATCCATCTATTGTGTTACCCATGTCTCATGATCTTTAATATGATGAAGAGTATCGAGACAAGGCGTGGATCAGCGCGTCCATACAACCTACCGAGATTGAGTTTCCGATCATCATGAGATATGCCTTGAATACGGTAAAAGTTATTTGCTAAAAATCATAAGTAGAGAGATATTATAGTTATGGATAAGGAGGGCAATGGATAGGCGTGTGATAGGAATGACATCAGCAAGTAACATATCAAAGGAAAGATCATACGTTAGAGGCATGTGCACTGATGATTAATGTAATATTATGCAATAATGTAATATTATGTTAGTGGGCCCCAAAAGAAGAAACTGAAAAAGAAATTGAAAAGTCAGTAAAACAAAAAGGAGAGGGGAGAGGGCTCGGCTAAATAGAAGCTGAGAGTTCCCTCGACCAAAAAGAAAAGAAAGAAAAGACGAAGAAGAGGAAGAAGAAGAGAAAAGGGGGAAAAAGGAAAGGAATTTTGGCACGTGCACGTCTCGGATGCCTTGCCAACCTGACTCAACTCCATAATCAGCACCCGGTAAGAGATCAAGCCCCTCGTTTGTCCGATTGAAGCAATTTTTGGATTTAGGACTTAAATTCGAAATTTTTGGAAAACTGAGCGGCGAAGTCTAATTTTGGAGTCGTTGAGCCAAGTATTTTTGCAAGAATGGTAATTTAGGGTGTTGTGGAGCCGTGGGATTTTACGGATCGTGATTTGAGCTTATGGTTTGTCTGAAACAAAATTTCAAAGTTTCCCGCACGCAGTGAACAGTACGCGTCCAGCAGCTTTGGGCCGTATTTTGTCATTTTTCGGCTTGATTTTGGGATGGCCAAGTTGGGATTCTTGTGATATGTTTCAAGGGCTCTCTATTGAATATAAGTACGTTCAGATTGGGGTTCGGAAGAAAAAGTTAAGGCTTGATCAAGTTTTGCGTTTAAACTTCATGTTGCGAATGGCTCGAACAATCGCTTTGGTTATGCGATTTATTAGCGCGCAGAAGTCCTTTTGTTAGAGTTAAGGCGTAACTTAGTCATTTTGTAGTCGAGATAGAATAGATTTTAACATTCTTTTTCGGTTATTTGATAGGGCTTTGAGTTCGACGATACGAGTATTGTTCGTCGTTTGGTCATAGACGACAAGGTGAGTGGTACTATATTTTCTTTGGTTTTATAAAATCATGTCTTGAAGTATATATATATAGAATTGAGAAGAGCATTTTTATTGCATTAAAGCCAGATCGAGCAATTGCTACCCTTTGGTTGATTGCGAATCTTTGAAAAGCATGTTATATGAGGTTTGTGGAGAAACATATATGAAATTGCTTTGCGACTGATTTATGAAAATGTTTATGATGATTTGAGAAACGGATATGAAATGGATGATGGGTTATGTTACAAAATGTTATCTATTTGGTTTAAGATATTGATTTTTGGATTTGATTTATGGTATTGGAGAATGGTTATTTATGCTCAATATGACTATGAACCCAGTGAGGGGTTTTTGGGGGTATGCATACCAGGTTTAGGATATCCTTCTGGGCCTAGCCACCGGCTTTGTAAGTGGAGACCTTACCAAGGGGAGAATCTTGGTCGCCTTGTCACAAGGCGTTGTGTCGTGACCATGGTTAGTTATTGAGCAAAAGATTGATCAATGGATAGACCATTGATATGTGTTTTTGATGGAGATTATTCAATGGATTCGACCATTGATACTTGACTTTTGATGGCGATTCCATATTAGTATAAATTTTGATGATAAGAAATAATTGTTATATGATTCGATATGTATTTTAGATATTGAATTGATGTTATGAAATTTGGTATTACTTTGTATACATGCATAGTGGTTGTTCGATCTGCTTAGAAGATATGTACTACTCACTGAGCTGTGGTTGCTCATCCCATTCCTCCTTTAATCTTTTCGGGTTCCTTAGCTAGCGGCGAATAGAGCGAGTGCGTAATCGGTGGGAACTTTTGGGGAGTTCTATTTTGTTTTTGGTATGGTTTAAGGAAGTGGTGCAAATAATACTTACTAGTAGTTGGATCGTCTGAGCTTTAAACGTATAACTCTTTTCTCTTTTGGTGGATTATAGAAACTCTGATGTTGCAACCAATTTGCTGGTTTATCTGATATATATGGTTTGAGATATATATAAGTTAATATCAGTTTGTTGGTTGTGTTTGAGGCTGCGTCCTTTGTAAAGAAGGACGGCCGTGTCATTCCCATTCTTTGTAGTTTTGGGGTGTGACAATTAATCTATGGAAAAGGAAACATTAAAATAGAATAACGTGCAGACTAGAAGATCACATGACTTGCTGCTGGAGCCCCAAGACGAACCTATGGAGCTTTAATTCTTTATCACAATTGGCTTTAAAGGGTCTGTCTTTTTGGGCATGATCATCAAAAAGTTCCCGCGTCGTCGAATCGCAAGTGACTTCAAGCTTAGAGATCAATTGACATAGGTTTAGCAGAACATGTGACGGGATGTTGGCATTACAGCGATATGCATCAAGAAATTTGTATGATTGCGCCAGCTCCTTCTCTTTGAGAAACAATGCCTCTTCTTGCTCCTCAACAGCCTTAATAGATGTCATATTTGCCTTATAAGCCTCTAGGACGGAGTCGAAGGAAATAGAGAACTTGTATAATGGCGAACTCCAGGGCATGACATGGCAAGGGATAAAGCAAGTTGGTCAGATATGCGAGTAGAGATTTAATCTTGTTTCAGGAGTCTCGCATATAGCCTCATACCCTTCCTGCAATAAATTATAAAGTTTGACCCGTTTACTCTGGATTTTACCATGGTCGATGGACGAAAGAGTCTTCTCTACTGGGGGATTGTTCATCCCAAAGGCGTAAACACCATTGATAGATAGTATGCCAGAAGAATGAGTGCTGTGAAGGGATTGTGATTCGTCCATTGAATCATCAATGTACTCATTAGGTGAAGATGAACTCCTTAAAGGGTATAATGGTGCATTCGAATGGCGGGGATTTGGTTTTTCAAGCCTCTTGAAAGGGTGCGACATTTTAATTGGACACTGAGTAATTTTTTATATCACCAAGCTCAGGTTACATGGAAAAGTAAGGGTCTTATCATCCTCCCCCTATTTATTGAAGACTTTAGAGCTATGTGGAACCCCAAAATAGTTAAAGAATTTGAATTTCTTTAAGATATGCTGGATAATCTCACTGTAACACATGATAGCAGTTTTTTCTTCGGTCAAAGTGGGAGAAAAATTCATGGAATACCCTATTGGCATAGGCATACTTTGGTTCAGCCCAAATAGGCAAGTGCAATAGTGGGGATTATATGCTTTGAAGCTCGATGTACACCTCTGCCCGAAATGGAAATCTAGCATGAGGTTGGTAGGGACGAGAACATTCATCCAAAATGCAAACATATCATGTTGGGCCAAGGTAGGATTGCATGTGAAGTCGACACCGAACCTATAAAAGATGAAGCTTTCTAAAGAAAGTAGGCAGTTAAGGTAACACTCGAAGACTGAGAATCCTTCTAGAATTGGGAGAAATGTACTACAGAATTCCCAAAGACAAAACTTATTCTCAGCCAGTGTCCTATGTGCCTCACTCCAGTGAACTAGATTGATTTTGCCTTCAGAAAATAATTGGGGAAAATATGCACACAGCCATCCATGGATAATCCATAAAGGGCCAAAGAATGGCACAAGATGAGTACTGAACATGGAAGATTGTGTGTCGGTGAGGCCTTTGTACGATGCACCAAGCACCATATGGCCAATACCCACATCAATGCCATTAGAAAGTGCATATGCTATATTAATAAATTCTTGAGACACAGAAACAGTGGGCAGACATAATATATAATGGCAAAGCCAAATATAACAAGAATGCCACATGTTCTTGGGAGGAAATAGGTCCAATGGACCTAACAAATTTGTCCATAAACTCATCAAATGATAAGTTAGTAAATGAAGTGCCATAAAAGTCTGGACAAATATGTGGCCATTGGCCATAGAAGTCTACAAGAGGAGACAAGCCACTTAAGGACTAGATATCAAGCAAAGGGACTGTTACCGACCCAGTTGGCAAGAAGTAACAATTGGTCGACTCTGACCAAATGCAACAAAGGCTTCTTATAAGCCCATTATCGATTGGATCAATTGCCACACAATTGAACGAAAGTGCCTCCTCAATTTTAGCTGCTTGCCATTTAGCCAACATCTCTTGCTTCAATCTCTTATACCACTTGAAGAAACGTTTGTCGAAAGAGGGATATGAGTTGAAACGAAAGTTGGGTGATGACCAAGCATGCATGTAAATGTGTGATTGGTTAATGGGGAGGATTTTTATAGTGACGAGGGAAATGCTCGTGAAAGTGTATGGTGGAGGCGTCGACTTAAAGTATGGACCCAAAATAACGCATTGAGTGTCCGGTTTATAATCCATAAATGAAAGAGAGTCATCCTTGAGCCTCAGATGGCTAGAAACTCTCCAAGCAATGTATTCGAGGGGCAGCTTGGACATTGATTGTGGAGGAACGAGAATCGGCCATGATGGATAGTAATGTTGTGAGCACCTACGTGCGGTAGTCAAGTATAAATAGGCTTGGTAGAGTAACCGTTTGCCCCGTTTTAAGCAAGTTTGTGCAAACGTGGGAGTATGGAATTAGGAACTTGCTTAAGACCTGATATGGAGTAGTGCAAATTTCATGTAGAAGTGGAAAAGTAAAAGGAACGTATTTTATTTACTAGTTTGTTTCTTGGGATACAAGAAAGATTATACATTGTGTTGAAAACGGATTATCCTGTGATCAAAACTGCTCATCTGCGAGAGATGCTCATTCTTATGAATTCTATGCTGCATTTCTCAATCCATCACTCGGAGATGTTCTTTCTTCTTTAGATCCTGGAGAATCAACACTTGGAAGTTCAACTTGGCCTCCACTTCTATTTGCTGTCCAAGCGTGATCTCTCTTTTCTGATGGACATCTTAGAGTGCTTTCACAAGGCGAGCTTCTTCATCATTAAGCTCAGTTATCTCAACCATGATGGTTTCCAAGGAACTGTTACATTCCAACACATTTTGACTGAATTCTATCAAGGTGGCACTAGATCTTGCATTATCGTCCTCAGAAAAAGTTAGTTTCTGTACTTGGTCCAGATGGTAACAATACTTGTCAAAAATATCGTGATAGTCCTCGAAGAAATTACAATAAACAACTGGTGTGAGAGGATTAGGATCATCATGTTCCGACAGAGATGGAGAGTAGATGAGAGGGTTAGAAGAAATAGTATCATTGATAGCGCCAGGGAGCTTTGTCGATGACGTGGAAATGGTTACGACATTGTCTGCAGGAATCTCCTCTAAAGGGACAAAGATTGTTGGAGTGTCAATTGCCAATGGAGTGTCAATTGCCAAAGATTTCCTCAAAAGAGCATAAGTGATTGAGACGGGGACATCAGGAAGAGCTTTGAGTCGCTTCTTTAGAGAAATAGGGAAAGTTCTTTTCCTTTTCTTCAGCTGTGGTATTAATTGCTCTAGTGTTTCTCTGAGTATGGGATATACAGCCTTTTATAAAAGAAGGATATACACAAAAGAGGGAACATGAAGAGCCAACGATCGTAATGAGTAAACAGGGATAAAGTACCTTCATCTAAGTCATCAAGAAGGTCGATGGCCTCATTATCAGATCTTTCAGGTTCACCGAGGCTAGATAGAAGTTCATGTAGAGGTTCACTTGGCAAAATGCTGTCATGAGGTACAGCCAAGGTAGTGGAGGAGGTAGGACTGATGACTTCGTTGTCCTGTTTCAATTTTCCTTTGCATTTAATTCGATCGAAGTTGTCATGATGCCTTCTTCATGAGGACCCTCATGAGTGAAATCAACCTACCATGTCATCCACTCAGAACTATAGCCGGAACAATGTTAGAAATCTCTATTCAGGGCTGGAGAATATCTAGCATACATGGCCTTGGTTATTTCAAAACAGCGAGCTAGAGGACTGCGATCCTCTAGGTTATATAGCTTCTTCTTTGTCTGAGAAAAATCCATCGAATGAGGGATATGAATGGGAATGGCTTGAAAGAAGCTAAATTGCCTTGCGCAGTAGTGAGGAGAATATACTCCAAAGCCCGGATAGAATCTACCTTTCAAAGACAACCATAACGGGAGATCCAATAGGTACAGTACACGAACCCAGAAGTCTTGAAATGAATTTAGACTACCAGGATAAAAAAGATAGTAATGTTCTTCACTTTCATGAGGGAAGAAATCAATATCCCTATGATCGACTTTCGAGATGGCCTTAAAATAATATAGAAAAGGAGAAATGTCCGAAGGCACCTTCTTAGGTAGGTGATTTAAGAGTCGATGGGCTAGAGGAGGTCTTCTAGGTACAGTGCTTGGTGCGGGGTAATAAGGAAGGTTGCAAGAGTCAAGGTCAAAAAGAAACTCAAGGTCTAGAGCATCCATGCTTGTAAGACCCAAAAGGAGTTAAAGATAGTGCCATTCTCTTTGGACTTCATTACCAGTGAAGCATGGACGAAATCTCTACACAAAGAAGCAAGAACCATCGGAGCAAGAGCAATGCGTTTACCATGTGCAAGATTCGCAGCTATTTGGAGATAATCCTCGTTGACTTTTAGTGTGGGGCTGAAGAATATGTATTTCGACAGCTAATATAGTAAGAAAGTAATAAGCTCCTTATCATCGACAGGTCCGGTTGCTTTACCAAATTGTTTAATGAATTTACTCTATGTCAGGACTCCATCTGGGATAAAAGGGGTCTCGAATGTGAGCAACCTCTCAACATAACGACCAATCAGTTGAAAGCCCGCTATGGTATACATATCCAAAAAGGTGATAGTCATGGGTCGCCAAGGAAAAAAGAAACAGTTAGTTGAAGGGGACCAGAAACTTATTATAGACCCTATTAGTCTTAGGGATATATCATGAGAAGACATGCTGGTTACAAGTGCTTTCTCAATCCCCGCATTTATCCAAGCAAATGGGATTGTATCGTCATCCCTTAGCCGGAGTTATCATTTATGAAAATTAGCTTCAAATTAGAGAAATCCACGAAATCGAGGAGAAGGCGAAGACCAGATGTCCCTCAAGGAGAGATGTTGGAAGGCTAAAATCTCACCGTTCTTGGTAGGGAAGCAAACTTGGAGCGAAAGACGGATCTTGTTATGGTCTATTGAACCGGGACCTAGAAAAAAACAACCCGTCATGCCCTTAATAGCATCCAGTAGACTAAAGCGGCAATCTTTAGCATGTTCCCCTGTCTGAAGAGTGACAAAATTGCTAATATAGATTGCTGAGTCACATTCGGAGGTCTTCTTTGGTGCCGTGGTGGATGATGAAGTAGAGATGAAAAGAATCACAAAGAAGGATCTGAAAATAGGGAAAGAAGACGAAATACACTAATGGAATCCCTAAGGAGATATGGTACAAGACGACGATTTGGGAAAAAGGAAATAGTTGTTTGCGAAATTAGAATAGATGTGTTAAGATAATACAAGGAATAGAAATCCATATCAAGGAAAAGATGTTAGAAGACATAAAGTTATGATCGCTTTGGAAAATCGCGCGAAGACGAGGTATTCCTTTGAAAGAAATAAATTTGAATTTTTTTATTTCTAAAGGGAGCATATGTTGACACCTAAAAGTACTCATGTTATCACGTGCTAGCCACAAGGTGAATAACAAGGGTGATACGCTTTGTTTTGTTCTTGAAAACTTCTCTTTCCAACGCTCGTGAAAGGTATTTGAGCTACCCGTCGATAGGATTCTAGACAAATATACCTGAGTCGACGGCAAGGTAAATAATTGCCACATGTCAAGCCATCATATCGATGTATCAGACTTGGAGTTTACGTGGAATTAGCATTAAAGCCCAAGCAAGGATAGTTGTTGCGTGAAATGCGCATAAAAATAGGGAAGCTGTTATTTAATTAATGGGCAAGTTGCGCGACCATCGTCGACAAGTTAGGAAATAGTTGATTATGGATAAGGTTGCCAAGAAGAAAAGGAAAATGTGGAGAATGCTAAGAGTGGCGCCCAAGGAGAAGTAATCAATTGATAGTTATCAATCCGCCCTGTAAATACTGCAACCTGTTCAACGAGGAGCCCCCCAATAACACAATAATTATCTTTATTTTATCACATTTTATCTGTAGTTTTTCAAGATTCCCTTTGTAGAATATATTATGGTGTGTGTCTTTATCCGGTTCAGCATCCTTGATTAAATTTCGGTGTTGATCCACAAGCTCAACGTCATTGATTGAATCTCATCGTTGTGTTTCCTATCTAGAGGTATTGCTGTTGATTAAATTCCAGTCATACGCCTGAAACAAGCAGTGTAATAGATTAAATTCCGGCATAGTTTGAGCCCGAAGTGTATGCTATCTAGCTATTTGTGTTCAGATTACATCGTTGATTAAATCCTGGTGTAATTTGTGCCTAGGAGCTATTGATCTTTGAAGTCATTTGGATATCAATTTTCAGGGTTATATATACAAGTTGAGAATAAAATTTATCCTTGCATTTGACATTCTCTGTCTAGATTCAACACAGAATTTGATTTTTCTATAATAAAAATAAAACATAGCATTTGGTGAAAGATATTTCAAGGGAAACAAAACCAGCGAAATAGTAACTGAGAAAGAAACTCCACAAAATTTTGCAAAGTCGAAGACGTTGCTCAGATCGGGCGATGCAGGTAAAGTGCCTGCTAAAGAGACTTCGATATGCACGAAAGAAAAGGTAGTAAAAGTAATAAAAGCAACATGCAAAACGACGAAGGCTTAGTGTGGACCGAGCATGGGTTTAAACAAACACAGAAACAACACATCATGCGGTATTTTGACGTCGTGGTAGCTATAAGTAATTTTTCTTTTTTCTTTTTTACTCTTAAGGCTGCTCCGGGGTCTTTCTTCGTTTTAGTTTTCTTTTGTTTGTCTCCTCATTTTTCCAACCACATCCTCACCAGAATGTGTGTCACAACCTACTCCTTGGGAGGAGGGAATAGGTTTAGGGGCATTATCTAAAGGATGGACCTAAGGTCCATGATTAGGCGTTGGCTCTCCCAAGCCCATACCTCCCGTGACGTTGGGGTATTTTTAAGAATTTTGCAATAAAAAGTTGCCACTAGCCAATTGGGGTTGGCTAGATACCAAGTACGCAACCAAAGAATCTAGGGTCAGAGACTTAATTACACTAATTAATCAATTAGTACCATTTTAGTACCTAATTTTATTCATTTTAAAATGGTTTTTGTCAGGCAGTTTGGATTGATTTTACATCTATCTACTAACATGCGAGGTGATCATGCATGTGAGCAATCATTAAAATAATAATTATAGCTACCAGTATCATAATTGTAATAAAATTGAGCACGTGTAATTAAACATAATTAAATATGCAAATTAAACATGCGATATAATTAATATACGAGCAAATAAAGACCTAATTATACTAAAAAAACAAGACATGGCAATTCCCAACCAAACCCTACATTTTTTAAATTTTCGAATTTTTTCTCAATATATATATTTTTAAATAGATAAAATATATATATATATATATATATATTTTTTTGGGCAAACTAGGTCGGATCGGGTTTGGTCAGGCGAGTCGGCCGACCCACTCGGGTCCGGTCTAGTTGGGGGGCAAGTAGGGTCAAACTCGCTTGAGTGGGTTAGGCCCGACTAGGGCTGGTCGGGCCTGAACTAGATCGGGATTGGTTGGGCCTAAACTAGACTGAGATTGGGCCACCATCGATGGGCCCAATTCCCTGCAAAAAAAAAAAAAAAAGAATTCCGCAGGCCCATAGCCCAGACCAACTATGGGCTGTGGACCAATTATGGGCTGTGGGCTGTGGAAGAGAGAGGCCGAGCGAGCCAGAAAGATTTGGCCCAGCTTGGCCTATAGCCTCTGGTCACAATTACTTAGTCGCGACCAAGAGGGGACCAAGACGGCGTGCAGCTCCGGGGGGTTCTCCGGGGAGTGTGATGGTGGCTAGTGTCGGTCAGGGGGCTTGTCGGAGGAGGTAAAGGGGTCAGTCGAGGATGGCGTTCCGCTGGCTCCTGCCCCCTTGCTCCACGACCGCCCGGTCACAACAGGGGAAGCAGCGACGGCAACTGGCGCGGGTGGCATCCGGTTAGGGTACGACGGCTTTGCTTCGACCAGGTAGAGACAGAGCTTGGCTTCCGGCTAGACCGTGGTGGTGCTCTAATCGAAAGGTCAGGTTGAAGTTAGGGACAATGGAGCTGGTTTTTGGTGGGGCATTTCAACAAACAGATAACGTGCACTAACGAGACTAAGAGATTTCGGCTCGGTTGTGGCCCAAGCATGGATATGAACCTCCAAATATACACACTAGAACATCAAGCAAGGCAACAGGGACGGATAGGGGGTCGGAGCTCTCTAAACTGGTTGGGATGAGCTTCGGCCGGCTCATTTTTGGAGACGCACGCCAAGTGTTCGATGAAAGGCCTACCTGGGTTCCAGTGGGAATGGCGGAGGTCGGCGGCTCATCAGCGGCGGTGGGGCGTCCTTAGGAGTCCTTGGCTCCTCGGCTGACCTCCATAATCTTCTCTCCTCCCCAGTTCTCCTCTGTTTCGCTCTCCTCTCCCTCTATCCGTTCTCCTCCCTCCTTTTTCTTCTTCCTCCCTCCCCTTGTCTTTCTCTCTCCATGCGTGTGAAAGGACCCCTGTCGCGGAAGCCGCTCGGACGGGATTGCCTTGCCCCAGTGAAGGGATATGATCACCACTCGGGATTCAGAAATGAACAATAAGGCCTAGCATGGTTAAAGCAACGGGTATCAGTGATTAGGTAGAGAAGGAAATGTTATTTTTCACCTTGGGATGAGTCAAGCTATGATGAGAATTCCTCTAAAGCTATCACCAGAAGATTGATGTAAGTGAAAGTAATAGAATCTTTCTCAATATTTCGCTCTACAACACAACTGTAGTCTCCTATGCTGCCATAATATAGTGTCGTTCTCAATAGGGGGTACTTTGAAGGATCATCTTTATTTGGCTCAAAGGGGTAGCAAAAGATTAGTGCAATGCTTGATTGATGAAGGAAATTCCTTTATCATTTCGATATTTGCACTCAATGCGAATGAATCCTTCGTCCTAAGAGAAGGCCACTTTTCACTCAACTCTCAAAAGTGTTTGAAGGATGTGCTTGTAAATGACTTGCCTTTCTTCATCCTAAGCACTTCTTGTTTGGCATGGTTAACGTCTCCATTTCACTCTGTCGAGATCATCTGAGTAAATCAATCTCCATAGGGAAATTTGATTCAAAATGAATGACCCACAAAACAAGAAAACAATTTTGAGATAAAAATGATGTTCAAAAAGTCTGTAGAATTTTTTTTTCTTTTCACAATTATTCATTTTTGTGCTTATTTCAATGAAAGTGCCAAAGGTTCTTTTTTGTAATGGAAATTCTCCATTTTTTTTTCATTTAATTTTGAGAAGAATGGTACTTACCTGTGGCGTGACGACTCAATAATCCTGTAAAGAATGTGAAAGAATATGTTAGTGCAAAAATCTTTAAGAATTGAAATATTGTAAACAATACATTATTACTATTCATTCGCTTTCATCCTTTGGGTGCTAACATTTCTTGGATTCACCCTCGTGGATATTTGGTAACTCGACAACACCCTTTGCTTGCATTCGCCTTTAAGTGTTTGATGTTTTCCTATCAAAGAAAAATGGAATCATATTAGAGACATTATCAAAATAAGCAATTGGAATTGACACAATTTACCCTTCACGTGTTTTAATTCTTCGGGTATGAACTTTGCCTGAAGTGGCTAGGATTGATTGAAAAATGGCTACATGGCCTTGATTTTATTCATAAAAAACACTTCTTTATTATATACAACAATTCACAAAGTTCAATTCCTTCTTTGTCAAATGCTCTTTTCGAAGAGATGTTTAATTGATAAGGAGCTTGAAAATTTTAAATATAGATCATTAGATGTGTTTTTCAAGATCTTGCTTTGGAAGGAGGGGGATTGCTCATTGTTTTCACATTTGGGGATATTGTTCTTTAAATGCTTTGCCCATTTATTGCTTGCAAAGAAAAGATTGGACATGTTATTTTCTCACTCGAATAGGAATCATTTAGGAACTATACACATCCCTTCACGCCAAAATGGACAGTCAGGTCTTAACCTGATTCCTTGGTGGAAGGTGTTACTTCTACGGTCAAGGTGCAACTTTTTCCTCATTTATCACCCTGTAAGAAGAGAAGATGAAATGGGTTATCTCCATACTTAATTAGGTGCAATTGATGAACGATACATCATTTCTTGATGAATTTGACAATGTTATTTCAGCACACTTCATTGGTGGGGGAAGGAGAGATTATTTATTTATTTTATTTCTAAATCTAATGTTGCTCCCCCACTCTTTATTTGACAGACCTTTGTTATGTTTGAGTTTGTCCTGTACCAAAGAAAATGATATGTCATCTTTTATGCTAAAGAGAATTAAGTTTAGGAACAAAATACATCATTTTCCAAAGTCGGGTGATCAACATCCTAAGGTATCTCTTGTGGATGAAGGGATAATATTGCCCTTCTGTTTCATTTGAATCTTTCTTTGTTTAAGATGAACATGACTTAATAATGCTCTATCACGTTTGTTGGAATGTTACAAAACTTGGTACTCTTGATATCTCCTTGACAATGAAAATGAAGTCATGTTAGAAACGGTATCAGAAATGGATAATTGGAATCAATACAGTGTACTCTTCCTTCGAATTCGCCTTTTTAGATGCTTGGCAACTCCTTTCATTTGTCTCATCATGCAAAGTGAACAAGATCGATGGGCTATTTTGGCATCTAAGGCATTTGTGTCATTTCCTTGCGAGAAAGCATATAACAAAATAGCATTTTGTGACGTGTTGCAGAAAAGTTCTTGCAGCCAAATGTTCAAATGCTTTAATTGCCAAAATGTGCAAGAGCCCTAGTGATAGCCTTTTAGTAACATATGATGCGACTCTTGATAAAGCTCATAAAAAAAATCTGGTGATGGCGATGCTCAACCTCCAAGTAAAGAAACTTCCTAGAATAGAATTCAACTTCATTCCGCCTCTAAAATTCACTTCTCTATGTGGTCAAACACAAGCATGTCAAGGAGCATCACGCATAACCTGCAAAAAGACGACAATGTTAGTACGTGAATGAGAGAAAATGATCTCTCAATGAGTTGATTCTTACAACAAAATCGAGGTGACGGTACATGCCCCATAGTCCTTATTATGGGGTTTTAATATTTCGCCAAGATTTTATCATAAGAGAAGACATCATTAAAAAAATCAATCGATGACTATCAATCGAATGTCCACTCTATTCTAAAAGTTTCATATGCAAAAAGTTGCATTGATTTTTGAAATATTGATTTTTGATTTTACTCCTAAAAAATGAAGTGACTTCTATTTTGAGAAATTTGTTCACAAAATGTGATTTGCCTTTCTATCCCAAAATGTGAGAAGGAGAGAATTTGATTAAAAATGCAATTTCAATTTTTGTGCCCCAATTATATAATCGCAACTTGAAAGTTTTTTTTTTTTTTTAATGAAAATGTGATTTTGAGCCAATAACTAGAAATTTAAATAAAACCATGTATTCAACAGGGCCAAATCAAAGTGTTTAGAACTTGCAAGCAATGTTTACTTATCAAGAGTGATTGCCAATTTTTGTCAATTATAAGCCTACACAACTGAGGACATTCGATTGATCTCCGCGAATTTCTAAATGAAAATTCAATTAAAAAATGAATAAAAAGAATAATGATACTTACAATGGGGGGTGGCTTTTCTCTCTGTTTTTTTTTTTTCATGCACATGAGATATGGTTCGATTTCTACTCTATACGGCTCAAAATGGAGCCATAGGATCACTAGACCGAACCAATAAGATCGTGGTTAGGTTATGTTACCCATGACTCAAGCTTCGTCAAAGAATTGACTCGTGTCGCATGGTTGTAGATTAGAGTGGGAACCTTTGACATCAAGAAAGAAATTTCAGAGTTGAGATGGGTGACTCGTACTACATGGTTATAGTCGGAGTGGTATCCATCTCAACACTATCCTAAGTGATCCTATGCGACCCAGGTCCGGTGGCAGGTAATGTATGCCATGGTGTGGTGTGATCCAGGGAATGCAGGCGTGAGACAATTAACAAGTAAGCAACACTTTGTACATAAATAAACCATTCATTCATACGCCCCCTATAAAACAAGAGTCAACAATCATTTTCCCTTATACCTACCAATCAGCATGAACATTTAATACTCACGTTAAGGACATACCCGGTATCCTTACTGGCAAACAAAAAATATTTTTGAACAAGATAGATTTAGGCCTAAGTCCTCTAAGGTTTAAACCAAGTCCTCAGCGGAGTCGCCAAGCTGTCGCGACCTACCCCTCGGGGGGAGGGAATAGGTTTAGGAGCATTATGTAAAGAATGGACCTAAGGCCCATGATTAGATGTGGGCTCTTCCAAGCCCATACCTTGTGTGAAATTGGGGTATTTTAAAGAATTTTGCAATAAGGAGTCGACACTAACCTATTAGAGTCAGCTAAAAACCAAGTGAGGCACGCGAGTGTACCTCACTTTCTACGCAACCAAAGAATCTAGGGTCGGAGACTTAATTACACTAATTAATCAATTAATGCTCTTTCAATACCTAATTTTGTTCATTTTAAAAAGGTTTTTGTCAGGCAGTTTGGATTGATTTTACATCTATCCACTAACATACGAGATGATCATGCGGGTGCGCAATCATTAAATTAATAATTATAGCTATCAATATCCTCATTATAGTAAAATTGAGTATGTGCAGTTAAACATGATTAAATATGCAAATTAAACATGTGATATAATTAATATACAAGCAAATAAATGCCTAATTACACTAAAAAGGCAAGGCATGTCAATTCCCAATCAAGCCCTACATTTTTTAAATTTTTGATTTTTTTAAAAATAATAATAAAATAATTTTTTTGGGTGAACGGAGTCGGGTCGGGTCCGGTTGGGCAGGTCGGTCGACCCGCCTTGGTCCTGTCCAATTGGGGGGCGGGTAGGGTCAAACCCATTCGAGTTGGTTAGGCTCGACCAGGGCTAGTTGGGCCTAAATTAGACTGGGATTAGGCCTCCACCGACGTGCCCAATTCCCTGCAAAAAAAAGAAAAGAAAAGAATTCCGTAGGCCCACAGCCCAGACCAACTCTGGGTTGTGGGTTGTGGAAGAGAAAGGCCAAGCGGGCCAAAAAGATCTGGCCCAACTCGGCTTGCAGCCTCTGGTCGTGACTGCTCAGCGACCAAGAGGGGACTGGGATGGTGTGCAGCTCTTGAGGGTTCTCCGGGGAGCGTGACGGTGGCTGGTGCCAGATGGGGGGCTCGTCGAAGGCGGCTGTTGGAGAAATCTTTCCAGAATATTTTGAAGCTGACAAAACATTTCTATCAGTCTAAGTCTGGATATCGATAGTTAAAGTCTCAAGATTTTATAGTCTCAAGACTTTGTTATCTCAAGACTCAAGACTCAAGACTCAAGACTCAAGACTCAAGACTCAAAGTTATTCTCACTGACAGTCTTTCTAATCCAGTGTTGAAGGAAATCCAAAGTCGAGGTTTATGATTGAGGATTTGATCCTATCCTCTGGGATAGATTCTTTGGTTGGATAATCATTTCGGATTCTTTATATCTTATCTAAGAACGATTGAAGATCCGATGGTCGACGAAATAATCTTGGATTATTCTATTCTTGGAAACCGAGATCCTGATTGTATGGGCGAACAGGATTGATGGGCTATCATCAGATTCCTTATATAGCTCGGATGATCTTCTTGATTGATTCCGTCCAACGGGTAGATTGGAGGAATTCCTTTGGTAAGTGCCAACGGCTATGATGGCATGAAGGAGTATAAAAGGAAGACGTTCTAGTTGTTTTAAGAGTGTGATCGATAGAAAAATTCCAGAGTCTGAAGATCCTTTGATTGTTAGTTGAGACTGAGCGAAATTGTATACTGAGAGTGTTTATACTTGGTGACGCCTTGAGCAAGTGTGGTAGATCATCTACACCTAGAAATCAAGGAAGATCAACACTGTAACAACTCTTTGATCATAGTGGAATCCAGCCAATCGGCTGTCAGTGCAGAAGAGTGGACGTAGGCTTGAATCAAGCCGAACCACTATAAACTGAGTGTTCAATTCTCTCTTTCCCTTACTCAGTCTTGCGATTGAATTTTCAACTGTTGCAAAGTCTCTAATTGTTTAAATATCGTGCAAACATCGAGAAATTTTTTTGTGTATACCTATTCACCCCCCTCTAGGTACTCGTACTAGCTATCTCAATTGGTATCAGAGCCTGTGTTCTTACTTTGTTTGAAGTGTTTTACTTCAGAGTAAAAGATCCATGGCTAGTATGCTAGCACCGGGGCTGATGGAGGGGCAAAGCAATACCAGACCTCCCTACTTCGATGGAAAGGATTACAACATCTGGAAGAACAAGATGAAAGCTTTCCTACGATCAAAGGATCCTCTGGAATGGGACGTAGTGGAAAAAGGAATCACTCCTGCTGCTGCATCAAACACTGAAAGAGGAAAAGAAACCGTTGAAACCAGCGGAATGTCTCAAGAAGAAATAAACAAGAGACAAGCACTCGATGCTAAAGCAATTTATTCTTTATATTGTGCTTTGTCACCAACTGAATATAACAGAATATCTTCTTGTGTCACAGCAAAAGAAGTCTGGGACAGGTTACATATCACTTATGAAGGAACAGATCGAGTGAAGGAGACCAGAATTAACATTCTTCTTGGTCAATATGAATCCTTCAAAATGAAACCAGGAGAATCTATAACTGACATGTTTAGTCGTTTTACAGATATTGTCAATGGTCTTGAGAACCAAGGACAAAAAATTTCTGATCCCATGAAGGTGAACAAGCTTCTACGTGGACTCTCCAAGGATTGGAATCATATAAAGACTTCAATAAGAGAGACGCAAAGAATCATGCCATTATCTGTAGACGAACTGATTGGAACTCTTCAGTCTTACGAAGTGGAACGAATTAATGAAGACGAAGATCCAAGAGGTAAGAAATCTATTGCACTGAAATCAAATGATGATTCTGATGATGCAGATTCTGAAGATGATATGAATGATGAGGAGCTCGCCCTCATGATAAGAAGATTCAGAAAACTGAATAGAAAAGGCAGAAGGTTTATCCCAAAGAAACAAAGTTCTCAGAGACAGCAGACCAAGTCTGTTGATGATGAGGAACCAAACAAAGAAGTAGTTTGCTTCGAATGTAAAAAGAAGGGACACATCAGACCCAACTGTCCTCTTCTGAAAAAGAAAAGAGGAAAAGCTGAGAAATTTCGAAAAGCTCTTAAAGCCGAAACCTGGAGCGATACAGAGTGTGAAGAGAGTGATGAGGAATATGCCAACCTGTGTCTAATGGCGCAATCAGACTCAGACTCTGGATCAGACTCAGACAGTGAATTTGAGGTAAGTAATTATAAAATCCCTGTCAAAGTCTCTAAATATATTAATGAGTTATGTTTTAGTCTTAAGACTTCTCTTAAAAGGATTTCCGAACTTAAAAAGGAAAACTCGGTTTTAAAACAGAAGGAAATCATTTTAGAAGAAAAGGTAAAAAATTTAGACTTGAATGTTTCTACTCTTAAAGAGAGTGAAGACAATCTTTCAAAAGAAAATGCTTTCTTAAAAACTGATTTATCAAATATTTCAAAGAAATTTTCAATAGGGTCCGAAAAACTTGAAAAAGTTCTTTCAATCCAAAGACCTTACTTTAATAAGTCGGGTCTAGGTATGACAGAAGAAACAATCCCTTTGATTGATTTTCCGAAAGTAAAAGAAAGAATTAAGAAAAGACCATCGAGAGAGGCTTATAAAAATCATTTCAAAAGAGTTTTTGTAAAGCCTGTAGGTCGAAATGCTTTAAGGTGTTCTAAGTGTAACAGTCAGGATCATTTTGAAAAAGAGTGTCCTATGGTTTGGAAGCCTGTGAAGAGAGTATGGCCTAATAATGCTTATCCTACTAACATGAAAGGACCCAAGAAAATTTGGGTACCAAAGAAAGCTTGAGACTCTTTTTTGAATGCAGGTCTCTGTCAAAAAGAAGGTAAAGTGGTATCTTGACAGCGGATGCTCAAGACACATGACAGGAGACTCAGAGTGTTTCATAAAGCTTATTAAAGTGAATGGTGGAAAAGTTTCATTCGGAGGAAATAGCAAAGGAAGTATTGTGGGATTCGGAATTGCGAAAATTGGAAATCTCACAATAAGCAATGTCTCTCTAGTGGAAGGACTCAACTACAATCTACTCAGCATTAGCCAATTGTGTGATACTGGTTACAAGATCTTCTTTCAAGAAGGCATATGTTCTGGAATTAGCAAAGATTCGACTCAGTCTTTCATGGGTCGAAGGCATGGAAACATCTACCTCCTTGATGTAAAGCCAAATGAAGAACAATGCTTAATTTCAATTCAAGATGAAGCAATTCTATGGCATAGAAAGCTTGGCCATATCAACAAGAAGCAATTAGCCAAAATCTCTTCAAAGCAGCTTGTTCGAGGTCTACCTAAACTGCCATACCAAAAGTCTGACTTATGTACTCCATGCATTCTGGGAAAGCAGGTAAGAAATTCATTTAAACAAATAAATCATGTATCTACTAATCATGTAATACAGTTGCTTCATATGGATCTCTTCGGACCAACAAGAACCCAGAGCATTGGAGGTAAGAAATATTGTCTAGTAATTGTAGATGATTACTCTCGTTTTACCTGGGTATATTTTCTAGCAAACAAATCAGAAACCTTTTCGTACTTTGAAAAGTTTGCTAAAAAGGTTCAAAATGAAAAAGGATGTGCTATTACTAGTATAAGAACAGATCATGGAAGTGAATTTGAAAATCAAGATTTTACGAGATTCTGTGATAAATCTGGTGTTAATCACATGTTCTCCTCTCCGTATACTCCAGAGCAAAATGGAGTTGTGGAAAGAAAGAATAGATCTCTTCAAGAAATGGCTAGAACACTTTTAATTGAAAGTAAAATTTCTTCACGATTTTGGGCTGAAGCTGTTTCAACTGCTTGCTATATTATAAATAGAGTCTTTTTAAGACCTATTCTTGATAAAACCCCCTATGAATTGTTCAAAGGTAAGAAGCCTATTGTTTCATACTTTCATGTGTTCGGTTGCAAATGCTTTATTTTGAAAAATGCAAATGATCGAGTTGGTAAGTTTGAAGAAAGATCAGATGAAGGCATCTTCCTTGGATATTCTACATCAAGCAAAGCCTACAGAGTCTACAACAAAAAAAGCCAGTCTGTGGAAGAATCAATGAATGTCAAATTCCAAGACTCAGTGCAAGATGAATCCAGCCAGACTCAGTACGATGAGACTGAATCCGCTCTAGATCTTCAAATGTCTACATCTCAAGAAGCATCTCAGATTCTGGAAGTCCATCATCAAGACGCTCATGGAGAATCAAATAAAGAAAGAGATCATCAACCTGGTAACTGGAAACACAAATCCAGTCATCCCAAAGATCTTATTATTGGCGAACTTAATGAAGGAATCCGCACCAGATCAAAAAGGCATGAAGAATCTAGTGCTGTGGCTCTCATCTCTGAAATTGAACCAAAAAGCATAGAAGAAGCTTTATCTGATGAAAGCTGGATCGAAGCTATGCAAGAAGAGCTTAGACAGTTCAACATCAATGATGTCTGGGAATTGACATCTAAACCAAAAGGTAAAACTGTTATTGGAACCAAATGGGTATTCAGGAACAAAATGAACGAAAAAGGAAAAGTCGTACGAAACAAAGCAAGGCTCGTGGCCAAAGGGTATACGCAAGAAGAAGGAATAGACTATGACGAGACTTACGCACCCGTTGCAAGGTTAGAAGCTATTCGTCTATTACTTGCGTTTGCTTGTTACAAAAATTTCAGGTTATTCCAAATGGACGTCAAAAGTGCTTTCCTAAATGGATTTATCCATGAGGAAGTTTATGTGGAACAACCGCCTGGATTTGAAGACCCAAAGAAGCCAGACTCAGTCTTCAGACTGAAAAAGGCTCTGTATGGTCTAAAGCAAGCACCTCGAGCTTGGTATGACAGATTAAGTAAGTTTTTATTACAAAATGGTTTTGTCAAAGGTAAAGTAGACACTACTTTGTTTATCAAAAAGGAAAACAAAAACTTTTTACTTGTTCAAATATATGTTGATGACATTATTTTTGGATCTTCTAATGAAAGTCTTTGCAAGAAATTTTCTAAGTCTATGCAGGATGAATTTGAAATGAGTATGATGGGAGAATTAACATTCTTTCTTGGACTCCAAGTGAAACAAATGAAGGAAGGAACTTTCATCCATCAAGAAAAATATGCGAATGATCTTGTAAAAAGGTTTGGATTGGAAAAATGCAAAAAGATCGACATACCAATGTCATGTTCTCAGAAGATAGACAAGGATGAAGAAGGGAAGAAAGTAGATCAAAAGCTGTACAGAAGCATGATCGGTTCACTTCTTTATCTTACTGCTTCTAGACCTGATATTTTGTTTAGTGTTTGTATCTGTGCTAGGTTTCAATCAGATCCTAGAGAATCACATCTCAGTGCCGTGAAACGAATTATCAAATACGTTGCTTCATCTTCAAGCATCGGTCTTTGGTATCCAAAGAGGGGAGACTTTAATCTTCTAGGATACTCAGATGCAGATCTGGCCGGTTGCAGAATCGATAGAAAGAGCACTTCTGGAACTTGTCAACCACTTGGAAACAGAACGGTGTCTTGGTTTTCGAGGAAACAAAGCACTGTAGCTCTTTCAACGACAGAAGCAGAGTATGTAGCTCTTGGAAGCTGCTGTTCGCAAATTCTATGGATAAAACAACAGCTACAAGACTTTGGCATTGAAGACTCATGCACAGAAATCAGATGTGACAACACCAGTGCTATAAATCTCACCAAAAATCCAATCCTTCATTCAAGAGCAAAGCATATTGAGATTCGACATCACTTTATTAGAGATCATATTCAAAATGGAGAAATCTCGATTCAATTTGTTGATTCAAAAAGTCAACTAGCAGACATATTCACAAAGCCTTTGGAGAAGAATCAGTTTGACTTTATCCGCTCAAGACTCAACATTTTGAAGCTTGAAGAAGTTAAAGTCTAGAGACTCACCAACTCTAAAGACTCTGATCTCTTAGACTCTAAGTCCTGAGACTCAGACATTCGTGGATAAAGACTGTAAGTTGTATTTCTTCTAAAAGGTACTAATTGTCATTTAGTCGAAAAGGTACGATCTTTTGTTTAATAATTTTGGCAGTTATAGATTTTGAAAAGAAGTAATCGTTCACTTTCCATTGCACCGATTGAACTTCCCTTTTCAAAAACTAAGTTATATATATATACAGTTTTTCTTTCCCAAAATCTTCAAAACCCTAAAAAGCACTCTTCTCTCTATACTGTTTCTACTCTTTGTTCATCGTCGAGAAAGTGGTCATTTTTCTTGGGAAAGCAAGTGAAGGAATCCTCCAATAGACAAAGAAAGATGTCGTCTTCGAGGAAATCATCAAGAATCGCGAACAGGGGACCACAAAGAATGAAGAAGGGACCGACTCATTTCGATCTCACTGAGGAAGAAGACTTATCTGGTCAGCGACAAAGTCCGATTCGCTCTCCTCCACGTCATTCAGCATCTCCTGCCCCACAAAGTGCAAGTCATAATCTGGAAGAAGAGATAATCGAGGATGCCGACCCAGTAAGAGTTCAAAAGCCTTCCTTTTTGTATAAACTTTATCGTGCATTGAAAAGCACAGGTACTCCATTGAACTACATAGATGACTTCCTTAAGGACAAAAATTATGGGAATGAGTATCTTTTTCTGAAGAAAATGGAGGAATGGGGAATTGCCCCAAAAGGAAAAGCAGAGGAAGCTCTTGCGAACATTCCAAGAGATCCTCGTATGCCAGGACAAAATCTGATTGACGCGAATGATGATGACAAAATGTTCCTTGAATTTGAACCTAGAATGGGTGTGGCGGCAAAGGCGAAAGGAAATCGGATGGATTTGTTTAAATCCAAGGATCAAGAAAAAGTGTATTACAGTCTATTGAAAAGAGGGGTAATCAACCCTAGAAGTGTCGATTTTGACTTCCTGGATTCCATCAACTTGAACCTAAGAGAGAAGTTGAATTTGCTTCAACTTGAGACTTTCTGCTCTGACTCTACAGACGGGTATGATCATCTGACTGCTTATTTCTATTCAAATCTTAGCTTTTTGGATGCAAATAGAATTTCATTCAGTGTTCGAGACAAAGTCTATGTGGTAGATGTGAATATGTTGGCAGACATAGTTGGAGTTGAACGGGGACGCTATCTCCCAATTAAAGTCTCACCTGCTCGAACTACTCTGGATCTTGTCAAAGATAGGGATGTAGATAAGAAAATTATCTATTCCAGAATGAACGCTATCAACATTGTGCTTCACAAGATTGTGATCAATTGTCTAAGACCTAAGTCTACTTCAAAGACTTCTGTGTCTCTTTCTGAAGCAAAGTTGATGTATGCGATCAACTCAGGACGGAAGTTCTCTCTCCCGCACACTATTCTTTTCCATATGTACAGAACTGTGTCAAAAGACAAAGGACAATTGCCTTATCCTGGTCTGGTGACCAAGATCTTCAGACATCTGAATATTGAACTGCCACATACTTTTTGTGTTCGACCGTGTGATAAGATGGTGGTAGGGCTGAAAATGTTAATGAAGATGCGTCTGCAAGAACTTTCTAAGGCAATGGAGAAATTCAAAGTGAAATCTCCAGTCCAGTCTGCTTCAAAAGGAAAAGGAAAGAAGGCATTTAGTGCTTCTTCGAAAAAGAGGAAAAGAACTCTTATCCTGGAGGATGAGGATGAAGATGAAGATGATGAAGATCCCACTATTCCAGCACTGACAAGAACAAGACGTTCTGTGTCTTATTCGACAGAACTTCAGCAGAGCAGAGAAGAAGAAGAACAGAGAGAGAAGGAGAAAGAAGTTGAGGAAGAAAAAGAAGAAGTAAAAGATCAGTCTGCTGATAAATCTGGAGAGAAGGGAAATCAAGAGATTGATCATCACTCTTCCCCTTTCGATGTCCTAGAGACAGGGGGAGTTAGCGAGCAAGAGAGGTCTCCACCTCATGCTGCTGAAGATCAAAGAAAATCTCCAGAAGACCCAGAAGAAGCTCAGGTCTCTCAATTGCCTGAAGAAGATGATACGACGATTCCAAATCTGCAAGACCGTTCAGAAGCGCCATCGTCTGCACACACACCATCTGAGAAAGCCAATGCCAGTACACAGACGGATGATTCTGTAGATCTTCGTAGTATCATGAATATTCTTCTGGAAATGCGTAACCAGATATATATTCTGGACTGTGAAATCCAATCTTTGAAGCATGCTGGACAAGCATCTTCAGTCTCTCTGGAAGATAAATACAAAGACCTCGCTCTACAACTTCAAGCCAATGCCAAGAGAGAAGAGGTAGCTCATCTGCGAGAAGATCTGAAGAAGCTCGAAGGAGTAGTCCAGTCCATTGGGGATTTCCAGATCGTGCGCATTCCCAAGCAGACATGACTCCTTTCTCACCCTCTTTTTAATGATGACAAAAAGGGGGAGAACCAATTTGAACAAACATTATTTTAAAACTTTATTTGACTTTTGTGGTTATGTTTATTTTTGAGTATGACTTGAGAACTTGAACTTGAGTGTTAGACTGAATTGGTTGTGGATTTTGATGCTTGACTGGTTGCATTTATATCAAGTATTGTTACATGGTATTACTCATGAAAGACTAACCAATTTGCTGTGGATGCAGAGTCTGGTTGTTTATTAATCTTTATGAGTTAGCCATATTGCTTGAGAAATGTTTTTGCAGGTCAAAGTTGTTCAAATCTTCAAGAAAGTTTTGTCACCATCAAAAAGGGGGAGATTGTTGGAGAAATCTTTCCAGAATATTTTGAAGCTGACAAAACATTTCTATCAGTCTAAGTCTGGATATCGATAGTTAAAGTCTCAAGATTTTATAGTCTCAAGACTTTGTTATCTCAAGACTCAAGACTCAAGACTCAAGACTCAAGACTCAAGACTCAAAGTTATTCTCACTGACAGTCTTTCTAATCCAGTGTTGAAGGAAATCCAAAGTCGAGGTTTATGATTGAGGATTTGATCCTATCCTCTGGGATAGATTCTTTGGTTGGATAATCATTTCGGATTCTTTATATCTTATCTAAGAACGATTGAAGATCCGATGGTCGACGAAATAATCTTGGATTATTCTATTCTTGGAAACCGAGATCCTGATTGTATGGGCGAACAGGATTGATGGGCTATCATCAGATTCCTTATATAGCTCGGATGATCTTCTTGATTGATTCCGTCCAACGGGTAGATTGGAGGAATTCCTTTGGTAAGTGCCAACGGCTATGATGGCATGAAGGAGTATAAAAGGAAGACGTTCTAGTTGTTTTAAGAGTGTGATCGATAGAAAAATTCCAGAGTCTGAAGATCCTTTGATTGTTAGTTGAGACTGAGCGAAATTGTATACTGAGAGTGTTTATACTTGGTGACGCCTTGAGCAAGTGTGGTAGATCATCTACACCTAGAAATCAAGGAAGATCAACACTGTAACAACTCTTTGATCATAGTGGAATCCAGCCAATCGGCTGTCAGTGCAGAAGAGTGGACGTAGGCTTGAATCAAGCCGAACCACTATAAACTGAGTGTTCAATTCTCTCTTTCCCTTACTCAGTCTTGCGATTGAATTTTCAACTGTTGCAAAGTCTCTAATTGTTTAAATATCGTGCAAACATCGAGAAATTTTTTTGTGTATACCTATTCACCCCCCTCTAGGTACTCGTACTAGCTATCTCAGCGGCAAAGGGGTCAGTCAAGGACGGCATTCCGCCGGCTCGCGCCCCCTTACTCTGTGACCGCCCAGTCGCAGTAGGGGAAGCGGCGATGGTGACTAGCACGTGTGGCGTTCGGTTAGGGCACGATGACTCTGCTTCGACCAGGTGGAGAAAGAGCTTGGCTTTTGGCTAGACCGTGGTGGTGCTCCAATCGAAAGGTTAGGTTGAAGTTAGAGACGATGGAGCTGGTTTTTGGCGGGGCATTTTGATAAACAGATAATGTGCACTAATGGGACTAAGAGATTTTGGCTCGGCCATGGCCCGAGCACGGATCCAGACCTCCAAAAATACACGCTAGAATGTCAAGCAGGGCAGCAGGGACGGGTAGGGGGCCGAAGCTTGCCCGAACTGGTTGGGGATGAGCTTCGGTTGGCTCATTTCTGGAGACGCACGCCAAGTGTTCGTGAAAGGCCAATTTGGGTTCCAGCGGGAATGGTGGAGGTCGGCGGCTCACCGGCGGCGGTGGGGTGTCCCTGGGAGTCCTCGGCTCCTTGGCTAACTTCCACGATCTTCTCTCCTCTCCGTTTCTCCTCTGTTTCGCTCTCCTCTCCCTCTGTCCGTTCTCCTCCCTCATTTTTCTTCTTCCTCCCTCCCCTTTTCTTTCTCTCTCCGCGCGTGCGAAAGGGCCCCTGCCGTAGAAGCCGCCCGGACGGGACTGCTTTGGCACGTGGATTGCGCTGCTCGCCACCCCCTCACGATCTTTTGCGCCTGCCTTGCTATGCTGTCCTCTCCTTTGCTGCCCCTTCGTGTGTGCGAAGGAACAAGGAGAAAGAAGACCAGTTGGCGTGGGCCGGGCTGAAAGGGAAAAAAGCAAGCCGGGGCCATGGGGGGGGGGGAGGAAAGAAAAAGGGGTGGGCCGAGCCAAGGCCAGATCCGGCCTGACCCGACCCCCCTAAGCATGCACGTCTTTTTTTAATAATAATAATAATAATAATAATAATAATAATAATAATAATAATAATTATTATTATTATTATTATTATTTGGGTTTAAAATTAGGTGTCAATAATGTGCCTTTTCTCTTTTGTCCCCTAGCTCTCCCCCTTTTCTTTCGCATAACTCTCTCTTCTTTTCCTGCCATTTTTCTACGTTCTCCGCATCACTTAACTAACTATTCTTGTTCAGGAGTTGCACCAGCGTGGCAAGAAAAAGAAAACGAAGAACTTAGGCAAGACCTCATTGATTTCTAATTCTTGGTCATAAAAATTATTAAAAAGAAACTTGTAATATCGACGTGCGGACTCCTGGAGTGCCATAACTTTGTACAAAGGGACACTTAAGTGCCATAACTTACGAAATGTATACTTAAGTGCCAAAATTGGAGTAAAAGGGATCACTTGAGTGCCAATCCGGCCAAAGTTCGGCCAAAATACCGACGTGGCATTTTTCCCGCGAATAGAGCCCAAAATGACGCCGTTTTGCACGCTGACGTGGCCAAATAATGCAAAAATAGCGTCGTTTTGAGCCGACGGGGTAAAACAATAATAATAAAATTAATTAAATTAAATTTAGTTAAAAATATTAAAAATAATAATTTTAAAATTAAATTTAGTTAAAATATTTAAAAATTTTTAAAAAAAAGGAAAGGGGGGAGGCGGCTGAGGGATCAGCCCTCAGCCGCCGCCGCCGCCGCGGGCGACGGTGGGGGGAGGGTCAACCGGGGTCGCCGGGCCCTGGCTAGGGGCTGGCGACCCCAGCCGACCGGTGGCAAGGGCTTGCGAGCCCTCGCCCAAATCTAACGAGGGTTGGCGGCCCTCGCTGGTCAGGCTAAGGGCCGCCACTCGCTGGGGCGACCCCCGGCCAAGCCCTCGCCACTAGCCACAGATTTGGGGAGGGTCGCGGCCCTCGCCGGGTCGCCAACCCTTGGCCAGGGCCCGGCGACCCCGACCGACCCTCCCCCCACCGCCGCGATCGCTTGCCCTTTGCGACGGTGGTGGCTGAGGGCTAATCCCTCAACCGCCTCCCCCCTTTCCTTTTTTTTTTAAATTTTTTTTTAATTATTAATTATTTAATATTTTAACTAAATTTAATTTAATTAATTTTTTATTATTTTTTACCACGTCTGCCCAAAACGACGCTGTTTTTACATTATTTGGCCACGTCAGCGTGCAAAACGGCGTCGTTTTGGGCGTGCTTCGCCGGAAAAATGCCACGTCGGCGTTGTGGTCGGACTTTTGCCGAAGTGGCACTTAAGTGATCCGTTTTTTTTCAAATGTGGCACTTAAGTGTACCTTTCGTAAGTTATGGCACTTAAGTGTCCCTTTGTGCAAAATTATGGCACTTGAAGCGGTTCTTTTGCCTTGTAATATCACTGCTTTGAGAATGGAAGCACTCTCAACAATAGTAACCCTCTATGGCGATCACGTTAGTGACACGATAACTTCGAGTGTCGCAGTGAGATGTCTCAATGTAACATAGGAATGTGATGTAGATGTGCAAACTGCAAAGGGTTAATAGCGTACCAGCAATGACTTGGGTAGTGACGACGCATCTATGAGACAAATCCCTAATTCAATTTTTTTTTTCTATTTGTTTTTGCTCATATTTTCTTTCTCACACTACTCTAATATGAATTAGATTATAGATATCTTAATATAAATTCAACAATATGATTCTCCATTTCATTTTTGAATTCATCTAATGAGAATTTTTCTCTAATTTTTCTATTTACTAATTCATTTAGATTTACTTTTTACATTATCACTAAAATTTTATTAGATAGTTTAACTTATTGTTATATCTGTCAAAGGAAAGAAATCCCAATAGCCTTGATTGTAAAACTACTACAATTCCTCCATGACTTGGTCATCAAGTCAGATCATTTCCTTTCAAGAATACACCTACAATTCCTTCACGACTTGCTACTCAAGACAGATCACGCTCTAGATATTGTATCCCACATATTCACGTCTCTTATAATCTAGTGCTTAGTCTATATGTATTCATTGTATTGTATAGCAAATAAGTGTACAAAAGATATTCTCTTGAAATATACAAAAAATACAAGGCAATGTTGTGCCTGAATCTTCTTCTTCTATTCAGCCCTCTTTTACTATTTTGACATGGTATCAGAGTAGACCACTGCAAAAGCAAACACAACCTCTTGATATTATCTTCTTCTTCTTTTTTTGGAAATCTCCATGGAATATTCATCAATCGCAGCCTCTAAATCAGTTGATGCATCCTTACCAATCATGGCAAAATCCATAATCTCAAATTTCATTATCTACTCCAGGAAATCAGTCCCACACCATTAACCTTCCAGCCATTGGAGTAAAGCTTAATGGTAATAACTATGTTGTATGGAAAGCAAGGCTGCTTCCACTTCTCCGGGCAAACAAACTTCTGCCTATTGTTGAAGGTACCTCTCCTTATCCTCTAACTCATATGACACAAACAAGTGCAGATGGAACTACTACAGTTGTTCCAAATCCTGCCTATGAAGAATGTTCAACACGTGATCAAGTGAAAGCCTTGCATGTATTCTCAACACCTTAGCTGACGCAATTGTTGGACAACTTTCAACATTCACCTCTTCAATAGACACATGGCGATTCATAGCCACATCCTATGCAGCACGAAATCATGCTAGAGCAGCTTAACTTTGAATGCAGCTGCAAACTCTTCATAAAGGTAACCAAACAGTTATAGAATTTCTTCAACAAGCAACAACTGTAGATCAGCTCTCCTTCATTGGTGAAGTCATCTTTCCTCAAGAATACCAAATCTATGTGTTTCATGGGTTGGATCAAGAATATCAAAATCTTGCAATCTCTATTTCAAATCAATGTTGATATGAAGACAAGACCCGTGAGACATTCAACGGTTTGCTTTTATCTCATGAGGCTTGGCTTAAGCTCGTGGAACCCTCAGTGCAAGGTTTGGCTGCATTTATAGGGAAGGTTGATGATGTCTTTCCTCCACACCCAACACGGTCTCCACAACATGGTACGAACCGCTTCTACATATCAAATTCGCATTAATTCCCTAGGCATGTACATGAAAATAGCACACGTGCTACTAGGCTGCAAAATGCAATAGATTCTCAAACATTTACAATTCTAGGCGTGGCAATGGTGGTAACAGTGTCAAATTTGCAAAATATTTGGCCACAAAGGCAATGCTTGTAGGGAAAGATATATGCAACAGCTACATGAGCAATATTGTACATCATCGTAGCTCAATTTGGCAGAAATTCCTCTTCTGCCGTATGTTTTCTCCTCAAAATCATGGTACCCAAATTCGGGTGCTACTCATCACATGACAAACAATACCTCTCAGCTGTCTGATGTTCAGCCCTATTGTGGTAATAATCATGTCACCGTAGGTAACGAATGTAGCCTACCCATCACTCATATAGGTAGCTAAATTTCCCCAAATTTTCATTTCTCACATCTTAGTTGTTCATTCCATTAAAAAAAGAATCTCCTATTAGTTCGTCAATTCTCTGAAGAGAACAATTGTGATTTCTTATTCTCACCTACTTCTTTTCTTGTGAAGTGTTGCCATGCAGGGAGGATCATACTTCGAGGAGATCTCGATCATGGCCTCTACTTCACTTCCATGTCTTTAGCCTTTGTCTTCATCATCAGCACTTGCTTTTCCAGCATATAAGATAGATTCCATCCACAAATGGCATTTTCATTTGGGTCACGCTTCCCACAACACAGTTAGTCAAGTACCATATAAATCTATAGTCTCCGTTTCTCCTTGCCCTGCATGTCTCTCTAGCAAAAGTCACGGTCATGTTCATCCACTCTCCAAACATGAGTCTCCAGCCCCCTAAAACTTGTCAATTTTGATGTATGGGGACTAGCTCCTGTAACGTCCTTTGGGCAACCGTTATTATATATACTTCAGTGATGATTTCTCTCGGTTTACCTTGATATATCTTTTTCAATCTCATGATAAATTTCTTTTCATTTTCAAAGCATTTTTAAATTTGGTGGAAAATCAACTTAACATTACTGTGAAAGCCGTTCAATGTGATAATGCAGGGGAGTTCCAGTTTGCTCCTTTTCGCAGACTCTTGCGGGACCGAGGAATCCACCACCATATCTCTTGTCTGGCAATTCACCACTAAAATGGTACTGTCGAAAGAAAGCATCGACACGTTGTAGAGATGGGACTGTTGATGCTCCATCATGCCTCATTTCTAGCTCACTTTTGGGATCTTGCGTTCGAAAGTGCTATTCATATCATAATAGGCTACCTTCGGCAGTGCTCAACCATAAGTCACCTTGGGGAGTTCTCTACAATGCTAAACTCAATTCATCAACTACGTGTTTTTGGTTGCACTGTCTATCAGAACCTTTGACCTTACGCGAAGATAAAAGCTACAGCATCGATCCCATTGCTGCATTTTTCTGGGTTATCCTCCTAGCTTCCATTTTCAATGCTATTCTCTCATGCATATTCGGTTCTATATTACCACTAATGGTATTTTTGATGAAAACTTATTTCGTTTTATTTCTACTGCATCATCAGTTCATGCTGGCCCATCTCCTGATTTATCAACAGATTTGGAATTTTACCCCAACCGAGTGGCATTTCCATCCTTGTCAGTCCACTCATGGCCTCTCCAAATCAAAATCATTACACCTCAATTTCGCAGAACTCCTTTACTAAATCAACAGCACTACATGTTATGGCACCATCAATAGAAAATACTTCACCTAATTCCGCATGTTCTACTGCATGCTCCACTAATCACTAATCAGTCCAGTTCCTCTGCTGATCAAACCATTAGCTCTTCGGCTCAGTTAGAGCCCTCTCCTGGTCCACCCATGGCTGCTACACACCCCATGGTCACTTGGCTTCGAGACGATATTTTGACCTGATGCCATCTCACTAAGGACCACACGTGCACTCTAATACCATGTCAAAATGGTAAAAGAGGGTTGAATAGACGAAGAAGATGTGGGCACAACGTTGCCTTGTATCTTATATATATATAGAGATGAAGCACTAGGCTTACAAGAGATGTGATTACATGGGATATAATCTCTATAAAATGATCTATCTTGAGTATCAAGTCATGGAGGAATTTTAGGTGTGTTCTTGGAAGGAAATAATTTCGTGAAGGAATTGTGGTAGTTTTACAAGGCAACATTGTTGGGATTTCTTCAATTTGACAATAACATCCATATAAAAATTCGAAATATAATCTAACTAAGTAGAATAGACAAATTCAAAATAAATTGAGATGCAAAGTAAAATATAGAATAATCAGATTAGGGCCTTGCACGACATTCTAGAAAACAGAATTTCCGGTAATTTTTAATTACTAACTAAAAAATGTGACGTGGTTCCAGCCAATGTCTCGTCCAGTTTTCGTTTCTCACCCATTAGCTCTATACGTAACAACCGGGTTGTGACCGTGTGGATGCTTGGCCAAAGCCTCCCCCCTTCAGGCCCGATTTTCCTGCTTCTTATTTTCTTACTTTTCGCACTAAATCTTTGCTTTAGATACGGTCATTATGAGTGGGTGCTGGTTTTTCTTGCTTTGGCCACTTCTGACCACTTTTTTGACCCGGAATTCCGCGATTACCCCCACCCCTGTTTCTGCTCCTTTCGTGTGTTCTCACACTGCTAATTTCCTTCATTCACACCGGCAAAAATGCCGTGTGGAAATTGGCCTCGAGTCGACCGCTTCGGTCAGCCTGAAGGAGGGAGCGGAAAGGACTTTTATTCGGTCAGCAGGCCACGTCCAAAACCTTCATAAGAATTCCCATTTAAATTTGTCACGAAAAATTTAGTATCTAGTCATATAACGGTTGGTTCAAAAGAATTGACAATCGGTTCTGTAATTTTATATGTGAAGTAATGCAATAGAGATAGAGAATGTGTGATTACAAATGTATTTTTATTGGGGGTCAAAATATTGGTGAATTTGGACACTAAATTTCATGAAAATGTAAATAAGACCTTTGGGTGAAAATTTACGTGTCAACGGCAATTAATCTTAGATGTTAATGAGTAATTGTTTCTCTATAAAACATCCCTTGGTTGAATTTTTTTTCCCTTTTTGGTCTAAAGATCCAAATTGCATATGGAATTGGTCTTGTGAATTAATTGGTATAGGTAAGATTCTAAATTTGAATCAAGATTTATGCAAAGTAAACAAGGAGCAGTACTCACGAAGATTTTCTTAAGTAATACAACGCAACTCAATTCCAGAGGAAAAAAGAGCAATTCTATGCATAAGAAAACTAGACATTTGTATATATTAAGATGGATAGAGTATGATAAGGAAAATAGTGCGGTAGCCTTCTTAGGAAAATTTTGTTTTTCATTTTTCATTGACAGTTTGGTAATTAAGTGATACATTCCATAATAATTTTCCATCTCATTTGGCATACTGATTTTTTAAACTATTTATATACTTAGTACTATTTTGGGCATTGCCAAAAAAGATGAGTGGGCTCAAAAGTTTCTCGGGTGCACATTGGTATAAGTTTTCTTGCGGCCGAAGGCGAAATTAACTCAAAGGCGAACGCGTTTTCTTAAGTAACACTGTCCACTCCTTTTGATGACAACAACATCGGAGACAGTTACCCGACATTGCTGGGAAAAAAGAAAACAGCATAGGGGAAAAGGGGTCTAATCGTGGCTTCCAAAGGAGCCACTTGAAATCTCTGAAAAAAGTGATAGTTATGCGAGGTGGAGGGACATCCATATAAATAGACAAATTGTTCTTTATTTTGGTAATATATTGTTGTTTAGAAATGAAAAAGATAAAAAGACATAACTAGTGAAAGCATGAGGCGGCAATGTAAGAGGCCACCTGTCAACTCCCCATGCATTATATTAAATTAATTTTTTTTTAGGTTCATTGTCGAAATAGAAAATGGTTTGCACATTCATGATTAAGGGTTGACATGTGGAAGAATTAACTTACAAAAATAAGATAATATATATTATAATATAAATATTTATACCATGAAAAATCTCAAATCGGTACACTTTTGATTAATTTATCTTAAATTAGTATACTTATGACAAATTTATTTTATGTTATTTTCAATTAAATTTTACTGTTAAATTGTTGAGTTTGATAACACGTGATAATTGATTGTTATATTAATTTAGTCACATTTGTAGCTATTTTGTGATTTTTTGTGGTATTAATCTAATTTAATGAATAGTATATTTATTACAAATGTACTAGTTTTGGGTTTTAGGCTGTTAAAAAATTAATTTGAGGATGCTAGTTTAGAATTTTTTTTTTTTTGTGGTCATTTGGGGTATTTTAATCACAAGTGTAATAGTTTAGGATCAAAAAATTTGTTTATGGTAGATTTAGCGCAAGTGCACACATTTTTTATTTTTCGTGGTATTAACCCTAGTATAAATCCAAAATGTAGGATTCTCCATTTCTTTTCAGAATTCATCAAAGGAGACTTTTTTTTTACTTTTAAATAATTCAATTATATTCCTTTCTATATTATCACTAAAGTTTTATTACATAATTTAACTTATTATTATATCTTTTTTTTTTGCTAGAATAACTTATTATTATATCATTCATATAAAAATTTGAAATATAATCTAACTAAATGGAATAGATGAAATCAAATTAAATAGAAATGCTAATTAAATTATGGAATAACTTATTAGAGTCTTACTCGACATTCTAGAAAATAGAAATTTTGCTAATTTTTAACTACTAACTAAAATATGTAATGTGTTTCTGACTAATATCTCGATATGTTTTCTTTTCTCGTCCAATACATGTAATGACCGAGTTGTGACCGCGTGAATGCTTGACTAAAGTCTCCTCCCTTCAGCCCGGATTTTCCTGCCTTCTATTTTTTTTTTTTCCCTTTTTACACTCAATCTTTGCTGAAGGTATGGTCCTCATGAGCGTGTGCTGGATTTTCTCTGCTGGGCCCTATTTGACCCACTTTTTTACCCCAATTCCCGGTCCTTTGAGTGTTTTTACACTGCTAATTTCCTTCATTCACACCTGCAGGAATGCCGTGTGGAAAGTGTTCTCAAGTCGACCATTTCGGGGAACCAGAAGGAGGGAGGGGAAAGGACCAGAAATCAGAGAGTGGGTCCCGTCAAAAACTTTCATAAGAAATTTCCATTTAAATTCATCGCAGAAAATTTAGGATGGTTCATGTAATGATTGGTTCACAAGAATTCACATATAGAGGTGAGCATCGGTCCAGGGTCAACCCTAGACCGACCCTAGACCGGCCCAACCCTGCCGGTCCTGGTCCGGTTTCCAGGGAGACTGGATCGGTCCTTGGTCCTTGGTCCTAGAGTTTATAGATCAGCACTGTGTGGGTCAGTTCTCGATCTTAAGAGTTCCGGGTTAGTCTAATTTGGACCAATCCTGAATATATGTATACAATATTATTTTACCTTAAAATAAATGGTGTTAACAATATTAAACAACTCTTTAATGATGGGTTCAAATAATTTTACATTATTTTTTAATAACTTAGATTTTTAATGTCTTTTACGGTGTCAATAGTCATAATTTACGAATGAGGAAAATGTTTTTATAAGGAGTCCTCACGGTGTCCAAAAATGTATAAACAACTCCTTATGGGATCCTCCTCTAGTATTCGTTCTCTTTTGTCTTATTTGTTCTCTTAGTCTTCAATTTTCCAAAATCGAAAGAAACAACTTCTCAGTTTGCTACTCGACACTCGCCTCACTCGCTTTGGGTCACTCGTGCCGCTCGTCACTCGACGCTTGCTTGGCTTGTTGCTCTTCGCTCGACATTCAATGTTTAATCTGTTTGATGCTCACCCCACTTGACCCTCACCACTTGCTTTTCTTAGTTGACCTCGTTCATCATCGAACCCATTAGGTCGGTACAGTCCTTGGTTGCCATTTCAAGGAGTACAAAAAATGAAATAAAAATTATTGGTTAATCCTAGGTTGACCTTGAAACCGGACCAAATTCATTGGGTCAGTTTGGTCCTCAATCGTTTTTTTTTTTTTAAGGAGTACAAAAATAAAATAAAAAATTATTGGTTGGTCCTGGGTTGACCCTGGAACCATACCGAACCCATTGGGTCGGTCCGGTCCTCATTGGGTCGGTCTGGTCCTCGATCCCAAAAATTGAGAACCAGCACTATGCGGGTTGGTCCTAGGGTTAGGGAGTGGATCGGCCCAACCCGGACCATGCTCACCCCTAATTTACAATAAGATCCACATCTTAAAAAGTGAAAGAATGCAACGGAAATAGAGAATGTGGGATTACCAATGTATTTTCATTCGGGGTCAAATTATTGGTGAATTTGATCCCTAAATATCATGAAAATGCGAAAAGGATCTTTGGGCGAAAATTTTTGTGTCCATAGTAATTACCTTAAAGGTTAGTAAGTAAATTGTTTTTCTTTAAATCATCCCTTGGTTGAATTTTTTTTCTTTTTGTCTAAAGATCCAAACTGCATACAAAATTAGTCTCACGAATTAATTAGTGGGGGAAAAATTTCAAACCCGAGTCAAGATTTATGCACGGTAATTAAGTAGCACTACTTTCGAGGTTTTTCTAATTAATACAATGCTGCTCATTTCTAAGATGGATGGAGAATGAAGATTGGACATTTATATATATTAAGATGGGTGGAGAATGAAGAGGAAAATAGTACCGTACCCTTCTTATGGAAATTTTGTTTAAAATTTTTCATTTTCTTTGCAAGGTCTAGAGAGTTTGATAATTGAGTGAACCATAGTTTAACATTCCAAAATAGTTTTCCACCTCATTGTGTACATTGATTTTTTAAAATCTTGATATAATTAGTACTTTTTCAAGCTAGAAAATAAAAGATATATGGGCTCAAAATTTTTTTGGGTGCACATTCGTGTGAGTTTCCCTGCGGCTGAAGCTGAAATAGGCTCAAAGGGGAACACGTTTTCTTGAGTAACATCGTCCACTCCTTTTGATGATAATGACATGGGAGACGATTATTATTTTTTCTAAGGTACGTACTCCTACTTCAATAACCCAAAGAATATCCTTTTTTGAAATATATTTTTCTAAAAATAATAGTTTATTTTACTTGAAATAATTAGTTAATGAAAAATATTTTCATAATTCACTAAAATAAATGTTTAAATATTGTCGTGGATGATTAAATTATTTTCTATTTTTTTTTTCATTTTTGTAAGTGATATAAACATAGTAGAAAAATATTTAAGGACTAGGTTATTTGATTAACTATTTGTCTTTGTTTAGTTTAATATACTAAACAAGTAGACGGAATAGATAACATATTTGGATGTTCAAAATTTTCATGCATGTGGGTTAATTTGGATAATGCTAACTATTAATTAAAATATTGAAAATATATTGTTTTGTAGAATCTAGTGAGGAAAAATAAATAGAAAAAGTCAAAGTTATGTGAGGTGGAGTAAAAACAATCAAATCTGTGAAGAGGGAAAAAGTCATTTCTATTTATTTTAGCAATACGTAGGGGTGTGCAAAATACCCGGGAACCGGCCAGATCGCCCGGAACCGGACTGGAACCGCCCGAAACCGGCGGTTCTTGAGGGAACCGGTCCGGTTCCTATTCCAATTTTTCGGAATGGGTGGGTACCGGTCCGGTTCTCAGTTCCATGGGCGGATCCGCCCACCCGGACCGGACTGGAACCTTTTTAATATTAAAAAAAAAATTACTAAAAGAAACCCTAGATTAGATCTCATCTCCTCATTCCCTTCATCTTCAGTTCTCTCTCTCTTTGTCTCTTCCTCAGTTTTTCCTAATCCTATCGCCATTTCAATTCCTCCCCGAGCGTCGACGCCGCTGCCACTGCTCCTCTGCCGTTGCTGTTTGCCCCCTCGCGTCGGCCGCCACCCGCCACAGCCACGGAAAATTGTTTCGCGACCATTCTATGTTGAAAACCCAACCATAGACCTCCTCCCCTCCTTCCCAACTCATAGACCCGATCATTCTATGTTGAAAACCAAAATTGTTTCGCGTCAAGATCGGTTCCATGGATCATTCTTAGTGAGTAAGGGCTGCTTGAGATTCTCCTTCTAAGGCATGTACTCCTATTTAGATAATCCAAAAAAATTCTTTTTTTTTTCAATAAACCTCCATTTATTTCACAAAAGATGAACAATTTTGAAAACATTTTTTTATAAGTTATTATTTATATCCCTTGAAATAATTAGTTAATGAAAAGTATTTTCATATTTGAAAATAATATGTCTAATTATTATCATGGATGATAAAATTTCTTTCCATTTTTTTATGTTCGTAAGTGATATAAACAAAGTAGAAGGTATTTAATTACTAGGTCATTTGGTTAACTACGTTTCTTTATTTGGTTTAATATACTAAATTATAAGGCCAAACAAATAATATATTTGGGTGTTCAAAATTTTCATGCATAGGGGTTAATTTGTATAATGGCAACTATTTATTAAAACATTGAAAATATATTATTCGTATAATCTTAGGAGGAATTAGTTCAAAAAAAAAAATTCTTAGGAGGAAAAGTAAGTAGAAAAGTCGAAGTAACGTGAGGTGGAGTAAAAACAATCAAATCTTTAAAGAGGGAAGAAATTCATTTTTCATACATTTTAATAATAGGTTATAGTGTAGGATGAAAAAGAAAAAGATGTAAAAAGGTGAAAGCATGTCACGGCAACTATCTAATGGGCCACATTGCTAAGTACGTGTTTGGCAACACTCCAAATCCTCCCTCTTTCTATTTTTTTGTTCTCTGGAATAAAAAAAAAACATAAAATCTATTTAGTAACGTCATCTAATTTTTCTATTCCCCAAAAAAGGTTAGTAGCCAAAGAATAGTTTTGGAATAGAAACATAAGTAGAAAAAAGTTATTTCTTTATTCCTAAAAATAATTTCTAAAATCAAGTCATTTTTTTTTTCTTTTTTTCTTCTTTCTTCTCTAGTTGATTGCCAGAGCCTCGCCAGCCCTCGGCGAAGCTTGACCTTTCCTAGCCACGGCAAGGTCGGCTTCGCCAAGTCATGGTAGCAAGGTCGAGCCTTGCCTAGCCACATCGAGGCCAACTTTGCTAGGGGCTTGCAAGGCTCCCCTGAGGAAAGTGAGGCCGCTTGTGACAGGCTAGAGAAAGAAGAGAGGAAAAAAAAGAAAAGAAAAAGAAAAGAATAAATAGTGAATAATCTCAAAATATTATTTAAAAATTTAAAAAAAATTTACGCCACAAAGAAAAAATTAAAAGTCGTATCAAATGCATTCTTGTTCTTTTTTATTGTGGGAATTAAAATTTTATATAATTATCAAATAAGTTCAAATGTTTAGAAACAACGAATAGATATTGAAAAATTATTTTTAAATGGAAAGTGCTCTTTGGAATATAAATGTTAACAAATGCGTCTGCCAAAAAACCCTACTAATTCAAATACCTTTTGGAGTTTGACAAAAAAAAAAAAAAAAAGCTTTTGGGTTCGATTTAAAAAACAATTTTTTTTTTTTTTTGGGACGACTCGGAATCCATTTGAGCTTTCACAAATTAGTCATCTAACACGCTGGCGAGTAGTGATGGCAATTAAAGTTGGGGATGCTAACGTGGGCAAGAGTTGATGAATTGAGGACGGGGCAATAAAATAAAGCATTTTTGTACCTTTCAACAGCGTTGTTGATCAGCATTCAAGACTTTGACCAATTCCATTTCTCTATATCACACGCACACATAGAAAAGCATAATAGAATGATTAAGAAAAGACAGACATTTCCTGGGCATTCTTAGCAACTGTTCTGTTGTCTCTGTGGCAGACTTCCTCTCGATTTTCACCAAAAGCGATTCATTCCCATTTTCAGCAGGAGGTCAATTCCCTTGTTTCTTTAAGTATTAGATCTCCGCCTTTAGCAGAAGAACGACTCTTTGCTGGATTCGTAGGTTCTGACCAGTGCTTCAGAATCTCAAGAACAGCTTCTTAGTTCTACTTCTTGACGTGCATCTTTGCCACTTACATGCATCTGAATTTCTTTTTCTGTCGTAGCCGGTGTGTCGCTTCGTCCTCATCTTTGCCATTTTCCATTTGTAAGAAACCCCTAACCATCGACCTATAAAAAGCAAACCCCCTACACCAAAAGCGGGCCTCTCTTTTGCTTCGCTCTGATATATTGACTAGAAAGGAAAAGAAAAAGCAAGAGAAAAAAAGACAGAAAAGAAGTCTCCTTCCTCCTTGGTGCAGCTTACGCTTCGTCGCCTGTAGAAACCTTGACGCCGCTGCCTTAATTCCTCGGCCCGACGCCCCCGCCGTTCAGCCACTGACGACGTCGCTTGCTCGTGTTGTTCCTACCGCCGTCTGGACTCACCGAAGTCGTTGCTCTGTTACGCCGCCCACACCAGCAACACCGAAGCTCCTGTCCCGACGAGTTCCAGCCCATGAACGGCGACGACGGCGCTGCTCCCTCCTCTTGCCGAACCTGACGAGTTGCTGCTGCTTTCCACACCTCCACCCACCGGAGACGACGCGGCTGCTCTCTGTCCCGGGCTGCTGCTGTTGCATTGTGATCACGAACCGACAGTGCTCACGATCCTTCCTCGTGACGACCAAACCACTTTCTGCTTTCGCAGGTTCGCTTAGCGTCCCTTGCGGCTTCGTCTTGCATCGACATCCGCGGCCGAAAGTCACTACCGAGCCGAGCTGAGCTGAGTCACAAATCGTCGGCTGAATCACTGCCGCGTGCACCCCGAAGCGCCACCGCGGCCATCCTTTGCCAAGAAGTACCGGCAGCCCTTGCATCACGTGGGAGTGTTCTGTTTTTGCAGGTTTTCCACGACGCTGCGACAATCGTCACCGCGAGACACCTGCAACCGTCGTCTCTAACCCGTGAGCTACTCGTTGCCATTCGTTCGCACCGCCGTTGAGCCCCGTGATTGTGATTCTGGTCCGATTGCGGCGAGTTCAAATTTGGAAAGATCCAAATTAGGTAATTATCTTATCTTTAGTTGGCTTGGAATATTTGATTGCCTATTTTGATTGATTTGCCATATTCCATTAAATATTTAGTTAAATAATGCATATCTACAAAATCCTAAGAAATCAGCATAAGTTAGGATACTTTCCTCACTTAACAATGTGCTTGGACGGCGGTCTAATCTTTAATATGATGTGTGGTAGCACACCTTCCATTCTATCTCTAACCATTTGGATACACCGTCAATTCACCCGTCTCCAAATTTGTCAAATAACCTTCGATGAATATCCATAACCGCATGGATATGACCGTTGATTTATTTGTTTCCATATCTTTATAAATAATCTTTGTGGTTTGTATTATTTAATTCAATACTTATCCATTGTTTGATTGTTTCCATAAAAAGAAAATCCAAAAAATAGATAGGATTTGATTTGATTTTTGCTAGTAATATTGCCTATTTTAGATTAGATTGCATGTTTAATTTAAGTAATTTCTCTATTTCGAATTTTAAAAATAAAAATACAAAAACATTGTTTAGAATAAATTATATTTTCTTTTCTTAATTTAGATTGCATGTTTAAATATGGCATTCTTTATTCCGAATTTTAATTAAACAGAAAACATAAAAAAAAAAAAAAAGCATGAGCTTGTCATGAAGAATTAGTTCATCTATTGCACTTCATTTTGCAAATTGCATGTTTGGGATGAGAAGAGTCACAATAATATTTGCCTAGCTTCAGAATTAGGTTATTTAATTAGTGTTATGTGACATATAGTTTGCATATTAGGTTGCATGTCATATGTCATATTAGTATAGATATTTTTGTACGTCATTCATTGCACGTAATTAAATAACTGAAAGGCCCAAAATTAAGTGACCATGCGTTAATTAGAAATCATATTTAGGATTACTAATGTGAATTTTAAGCTAACATCACATATGCTTTTGTTTTTTTGAAGTAAGTTCTGCAAGTTATTTAACCTCACTTTATTGGGTGTCACATTGGTGGTTTGTACATTCACATGGCCTCCTCACATGTTAGGAAAGTATCTTAGAGAAATCTAGTGTAACCAAGTTCCTATATCCATAATCTTTGGTTCATAGGAGTAAATATTACTCCCAATACTTAAGTTTTTAATCGATCCATCATAAACTAATTAGTGATGACTCCTTATTGAAAATGATTTGCATGTTAAGAAATTGAACCCTAAGTTAAGAATTGGTATGGAATTATAAGAGTTCATTAGCCAAACTCGTAGGTGGTACATCACGATGATAGGTTGCGACGAGACCAAGAAATAGAGAGAAAAAGGGCAAGAAGAGAGAAAGGGGAAGAGCGACTTGCTGTCCGTCGAAAGGGTTGAGCCACGCCAGAAATCTTCATTTCCGAAAACTTGTCAAGTTTTTCTTAGCTCTATTTCTCACGAATTTGGGATTTTTGTTCTAAAAAGTTAACATCCATAACTAGTTTGGATTTTGCTTCACCAGTGATGATTCCATCAAAATCCAACCATATTTTGATTCTCCACATCTCCTATTTCTAGAATTAATTATTTTCTTGAGAAGGTGGTCCGCAATTTCTAAGTTGTTTTTGAGTTGATAGGTGTTTCTCGTCTCAAAAACAATATATTATTCTGGGTTTGTTAAATATTAATCTACAGTTTCACTTTCCTGCTCTAGCACTTGTGGAAGCTATTGTTTGCTTGAGAATAATGCTACGCATGCTAAGAAAAATACAAAAAAAATTGGTATGCTGTATGATTTGGTGCGCTCTTTTTGCTTGTAGGTTGATAATCAAGACAACAAGATGCCGCGAGTTAAAGATATATCCTGGAAATTTGTGATTAGACTGGAGGGTGAGAAATGGTGTTGTCCTTACTGCAAGACTGAATACTCCGGAAAAGTTACAAGAGTGAGAAGTCACTTTCTTAAACACCCAAACAAAGGGATTTCCCCTTGCAAAAAAGTGCCGGAGCACATAAGCAAGCTAATGGATTACTTACACAATCAGGTGGCTTTAATACTTGTGGTAGCTATATTATCTACGGGAGAATAATGCTATGCGTGCTAAGAAGATATACAAAAGATTGAGATATTATATTATTGGGTGCTTTCTATTTGCTTGTAGGTTTGTAACAAAGAGGATATAGGCTGTAACAAAGAGGATATAGGCTGGAAATTTGTGGATAGACTGGAGGACAACAAATGGCGTTGTCATTACTGCAGTGAAGAATTCTTTGGAGATCTTACAAGAGTGAAAGGTCACTTGCTTAGAGTCCCAAATGAAGAGATTTCCATTTGCGCAGAAGTGCCGGACCACGTAAGAAAGCTAATGCTGTCGTTACTCGATGAGGTGGCCGAAGAAGAGAGGGGAGAAGCCAACGGTCAATCCGCCATGGAACCACAATCACATCACGTGCCGACTCAACTGTGGCCTTCATTTTCACCAGAAAGCCTCGAATTCTTGAGACCGTTATTACCAACACCACGGGGGGCCACCAACATGGCAAACTTCACCCAACAGGATGTCATTGGGTCAAACTCTGACCAACAATCACAAGCACAGCGTCAGTTTCATCAGAGTTCAGCAATGTCGTTATTGGTGCAAAGTAGCCATGGTATGTTCATGTGAAGTTTCTTTACGTTCATCTAGGCGTGGAAAAAAAAAACACCATTATATTTTTCGTATTATTAACTCTCTCTAGAATAACTCAAATTCATCTATTTCCATATGGCATCGATTTGAAATTACAATGGTATCATTGCATATTCTGTATATCCGATATCACCATCTTTTTACTGCACGGTTTATTTCATCAACATATTTAACTTTTGAGCAAGGTGATCTTTGTTGTAGATTTTTTTTTTTTTTTTTGGGTGATCAAGTTCTAAATGTTTGTTTTACCTCTATCCATGGCTTGATTTGAAAGTCCCATTGTTGATTGATGTTACGGTTGAATATTTTAGTGCAATCAGCTTTGGTGCCCCCTCAATATCAAAGTGTTCTAGATCAATCCATTAATCATGAGACAAGGGATATGCAGCAGAATGCAACCATGCCTCCAGATAATCTCGATACCACCCAACAACCCGATCTTCATGACTCTCCGCCAGAGAATCTTGTTGAATCTCGTGATGTAATTGTAAACACTCCTGAGGAAAGACAAACGAATGAACTGCATAATCCAACAGTGGGATCATCATTACAAAGTGATTTGTCCCTTGATGTGGACAGTACGAATCATTTGCGGGGTTGTAGTCAACCGTGTGTAGTGGAAGGGGTTCCTGGACTCAGCAATACAAGTCCGACTAATACTGTCCAGCATCCTGATCAGCTTCACCCAAGGTGTGATACGGAAGACGGGAGTGATGCCTGTTTGTTTCCCTCGCCAACTCCAGTGGACATAGATCCCCCAATTGCATCACAGCATACAATTGACTCTCACGTTATTGAGGTGACAAGCGTTGATTTGCAAGTGGCAACAAATACAACGGGCCCATCATCATCACAATGTGTGTCTAGATTAATCTAATTTGTTACTATTGTTCCGTTAGATCCTTAAATATTTTCAGATTATATTATTGAAATCTGAGATGTCTTTTGTAAATTAGATTTGGACAGGGTTTCTCCAATCATGAACGTACCGAGCATCTACGCCAATGATGAAGAGATAAGAATCCTGAAAAGAAAAGTGGAAGAACTTGACGACAGAGAAGCCATCATAAAGGAGCAGATGGAGATAGAGTCTGCTGCTTCCTCGATTTGGAAGAAGCCGAGGATATTGGTTCAGAGATGGCTAAAAGAAACAGAAAGAACAAGAAATAATTTCCAAATAATTGGCCAAGCCAATGCAGAAACTTTGCCATTAAAGGAGCAGGTGGAGACATTGATGAGAGAAGTGGAGAAGCTGATAGAACAAGCGCTTCCACAGACGCTACTTATGGTGGCGAGAGATGGCAAAGGAGTCGCATTTTTGGAACGGAAGCTAACAGGTGAAGCCATTCATGGGAACATTGAGTCGATTTGGGACCGTCTGAAAGAGAATCATCCGTGCAAATTGGGTATCTGTGGAATGGGTGGTGTTGGGAAGACCACTATTGTGATGCACATACATAATAGACTCCTCAAAGATGAAATCTTCGATGGTGTGCTTTTTATCACTGTGTCCCAAGATTTCAGCATTTATAAGTTGCAGAGTGATATTTGGAAGGCACTAAAACTTGGTATTATGACGGATGAGCACGAGAAGAAACGGGCAGTGATGCTGTCGGAGCAATTAGACACAAAGAAGAATTGTGTCTTGATTCTTGATGATGTATGGCGGCATTTTAACCTCCAGAATGTGGGAATTCCCGATAAAGCTGGACTTAAGGTGGTCCTGACAACTCGTTCCTCTAGAGTATGTTCTCAAATGGCTTGTGAAGAAATTAAAATTGAACCTTTAGTTGAAGAAGAAGCGTGGGAATTATTCTTGGAGGAACTTGGGTCTAAACCACTAACAAATATACAAATTGAAAAGGTCGCAAGGAAAATCGTGAATAGATGCACAGGTTTGCCACTTGCAATTAACACAATGGCGAGTAGCATGAGAGGAGAGAATAATGTTGTTGCGTGGCAAGACACATTGAATAAGCTAGAGAGATCCATACAGAACACACAGATGGGGGATGAAGTCTTGCCGGTACTAACACTACGAACGCTTGTCAGACCCACAGGTTAGAAAGTGTTTCTTATTCTGTGCTCTATTTCCAGAAGTTAAATCGATCCATCAAGTGCAATTGTTAGAATATTTTATTGATGAGGGATTTCTTGATGAAGTGGACACAAGGGAGGAACAATAGTACTAGTGTCTTGCCATAGTGTACAAGCTTCATAGTGCTTTCTTGCTGGAAGTTCATAACGATTGCGTCAGGATGCATGATTTGATCAGAGAAATCGCATTACACATCATGAGTAAGACTTGTGTGGTAAAAGTGGGCAGGGGTTTGCAAAGGATACCGAATGAGGAGTATTGGACGGAGGACTTAAGAGAGAGTTTCTTTGATGCATGGTTATATCAAGAACATTCCGCTAGATATGTCACCCAACTGTCCTAAACTGTCAACTTTGCTACTAAATAAAAAGTCTTCAGTTGGAAAACGGGGAGCTCCGAGATCCTTTCTTCATGAAATTGCAGGGGCTGAATGCTCTAAACCTAAGTACACGACACTCATGACTCCTGTCACACCCCGAATCCCGGGCACGCGCACATCCCTCGGTGGTCGATTAAAAATGTGACGTTCCATGACGCGTCGCCGACCCATTCATTTTATCTTTTAATTAAGCACATGCGGAAGCGAATTAAATAAACACCTGGCCAACAAACAAACACAAGAATAGTAAAAACACGCCAATGAAATTCACAAACTACGCTTTATACACATACCAAGTTAACCTAAGAGTCTATATACACAAGTCTATCTCAAAAAAGAACTCCTCGCTAACCTACCCCCCGATCCCTCCTACTTTGGCGCTGGATCCTCCACGACACCATCCGGTATATCGATGTCCATGGGGTGCCCTACCTCCCCATCCTTTGTCCCGACAGGTGGTCTGTCGAAACCCTGTAAGGGACCCTCTCGAGCCCCGTTACGCTCGTTAATGAACTACGCCTTGAAGTAATGAGGCACCAAATGAAGGAGGCCCTCATTGACCCAAATCATAGTCACCACTAATTCACGGGTCTGGGTGGTCCCCGGGATAGGGAAAAAGGTGGACTCGTAGTCCATTTCCCACGACGGGGTGAGATAAATTTCAGTGAGTCAAAACCCTAAACCTCGATTAGGAAGCAAATTCGCCTTGAAGGCGGTCCTAAACATGCCCCATACAAAACTCACTTTGCCTCGGCATGTCCCTGCATATTAGTGCGTCACATATGCATTTATAGATACAAAAAGCATAATTAATAACCGGAACAGATACTTTTCATCATTCAAACATTCACATGGGTCTCGATTATAAGGTAAAACCGTTATGACAAGTCTCATACCGTGCCGCACAATTTTGCCCCATAATCAAGCGCAATAGCACAACTATTCAGGCGTGTTCTGATTATTACGACCCAACAGCCATGGCCAACTCAATAGTCAGCGGTCATCAGGCGTAACCAGGCATCGTCCCGCTCCATCAGGCATGGCAACGTCTAGCATTCTCTGCTTAGACGACATTCCACGAAGGAGTATCGTCTTGCGTAAACACTTCAGGATGGGTTCCACTTAGTGATCATACGAGCACGTCATTAATCAACCCATTTCTTATCTTCCGTCAATTAGCCCAAAATACCAAAATTCCTTTTGAACTAAAAAACCTTGCAACTCTTTTTTGTTTTTTTTTTTTTTTGGTTCTAAAACTTTCCAAAATAAATTTGTAGGTGCTCACATACTCAAAATTAATCCGTCAAACTTTGCACGCACCTAGTTTAAAACCTCATTGTTTTATTGAGCAAATAAGATTTGGTCTACAAACCCGACACCTAATTTTTCTTTCTATTTAAATGCCAATAAAACTATCTTTTGCAATAATAATGCATAATTATCGTAAAACAACCAATCACATAATATTGCACACGCAACACTCCATTTCACGCATAATTGCATCCAAGAAAATGAGCGTAAAATTCTATGAAATGGCCAATCCATCGTTAATTATGCTAATTACAATTAATTAAGTAAATCACAATTAATTAAATAAATTACGATTAATTAACCTAACCGTGATTAATTAATCTAACCATGGTTAACTAACCTAATCAAACTAACTAACCTAACCAAGCTATTAACCTAACCAAGCCACTAACCTAACCAAGCTAATTACACTAATCCATCTTAACACTAATCTAACCCCCTAAGCACAATTAACAACCTATTCAAGGATTAGGGAGCTAACTCACAGAATTCGACGGTGGCGGGTTCACAGCGAGGGCAATGCGACAGTGGCAAAAACGCGAGACTACCGTGTCTCGAGCGGAGGCTTGACGGAGGCACGGTTGGCCCTACAACTCTCGGCCAAGGAGGGAAGTTCGGTTCTGTGGAGCTGCTAATTGGGTGGTGATGTGGTGGTGGTGGTGCTGCTATTGGCCGGTGGAGTTGCTGGTGGTTGAGTGGACCAATTGGAGGTGTGAGGTGGCCGCTGGGCTAAGTTGGAACAAACGGTGTGAGGTCGGGACAGTGGCTGGACATGGGCTATTGGATGCTGGGATGGTGGAAGATGTGGACGTGGGGGTGGTGGTTATTGGCTGTCGCGGACGGAAGCTCGGTGGCTGAGCGTGGTTGAAGATGGCGTGAAGTGGAGTGGTGGTGGAGTTGAGCTGGGCGTGAAATGGAAATGGAGCAGCAACCAAGGAGTTGAACGGTGACGGTGGAATGAAGGGGATGAGATGTGACGGCCCAGGTGACGGTGCACGGGGAGGAGGGATGGCGATGCGTTTGCGCCTCGGTTCTCGGACGTGCGCAGGAAGGGGGCGCGTCTCTTGTCCCACATTGCCTAGGGAGGGAGTCCTGAACTAGCTTATAAGGCTTGAGTCCCTCTAATTGTACATACGCATTTTCTTAGGGTAGTATGGGTTGCCTCGAGATGAATAAAACCGTGAGAACTTAGTGTCCAAAGCGGACAATATGTGTACAGTCCCAAGCAACGGTGCGCGGGGAGGAGGGATGGCAATGCGTTTGCGCCTCGGTCCCCGGACGTGCGTAGGAAGGGGGCGCGTCTCTTGTCCCACATCGCCTAGGGAGGGAGTCCTGGGCTAGCTTATAAGGCTTGGGTCCCTTTAACTGTACATACGCGTTTTCTTGGGATAGTATGGGCTGCCTTGAGAGGAACAAAACTGTGAAGATTTAGTGTCCAAAGCGGACAATGTGTACAATGGAGACCCGGGATGTTATATGAGAAGCGTGGGCGGAGAAGAAAAGAGGAGGAACAGCAGAAGGGAAGGGGGTTCACGCATGAATGGGAGGGAATTGGAGAGAGAAAGGGAAGAAAGGCATAAGGGAAGGGGGTTCACGCATGAATGGGAGGGAATTGGAGAGAGAAAGGGAAGAAAGAAAGTCAAGGCTAGAATCAATGAGGAACCTGGTAAAATATCAATTCACTCATGACTATGCCCCCAAGTCTTCATCCTTCAAAGTCAATTGGCCAACCAATGAAGAGTTAGTCATAATTTCCTAAAAAAATAAACCATTTTGGGCAGCCAAATAACCAATTATCCTCCCATCCAAATTTCATTTTCATTTTCTTTTTGTTCGAAATCGATTTTTCCGTAAAATTTTGGATTTGATGAAAACTCGCCAAAAGATGAGATAATGTCCTATAAATGAATTGTGACACGCTCAGATGTCCGATTCCTGAAACCGAATTTAATTTCGTGGTTAAAATTGATTGAATGCGATTTTAATACGACCTAACCTATCGGGTAGCTTTTAGGGATTTAGTGCGTTTGACCCATGGTCGATAATTTTCGATTTATGTTTGTGCATCTCCAAATCGTAGGCGACTTTCGGTTATCACAAAAATTGCTAGGTTTCAATTATGTGTCCCGAGTATAATATCAATAGAAAATATGTTTATTGTCGTTTGACGCGAATTTCGTAATTGTGCGGAATCATCCGCAATCCGCAATTCGACTATGTAATTCCATCGAATCGACTTATATCCGATCGAAATTCGATTATAACGTATTAACTCTTACCGATTATTATGGTCGAGCGATCGATTTCCGATCAAATCTTTAGTTTTTCGCGTTTATATCCCTTAACGGCCTTATACGATAGATTAGTTAACTTGTGAGTGGCCAGCTCGGAGTAAAATGATCATAGGCATATCGACAAAATAACCATTTTATATATTCAAACGAGACTAAATTTCGGGATGTCACAACTCCCCAGCCCCTCTCTTCCCTTCTCTTGAGATGCTTGAAATCGGGAGGTGTTCGAAACTGAAGTATTTGTTTGGGCATGAGTCTAGATTCTCCTTTCCTCTTCTACGCGAGATTCTTATATATTATTGCAAGGGAATAGAAGGGATGACTACCTCAATTGCATCACCCCCGCAACTTGGGGGCCCCGCCTCGCCCAAACTTGAAACAATCAGTGTGTTGGAAATATATCTTGAAGATTCTGATTCCGTTGATTATGATTCAATCAATCGTGGATTAGTTTTGGTAAATAGGAAAATAGGAAAATAGAGATTCATTTATTATTTTTTCCTATTTTATTCTTTTGTCTCTTACACTATAAATTTACCAATGTAATGTAAATGTATACAATGAATATACAGAGAAAAAGCCTTTTTCCAAGTCTCCATTACATTTTTTGTCATGGTATCAGAGCAGATACTCCTAGCCTAGCTTCCGCATATTCTTGAATTGCCACCGTTCTTTTTTTGGCCTGTTGTTGCATGATCTTTACCTGCGAAACAGACTAGCAAAACGGTTAGGAATTCAATTTTCTTTTGGTGCCATGATGAATAATGTTGAGAACTCCTCAACAGAGGAGACACCTACCTCAAATCCGGCTATTTCCCCTGGCGAAGACTGAGCTTCTGTTCAACCATCAGAGGAAACTCTTTCTCCAAGATTGATTCCGACGTTGGGCCAGACCTCCGGCCCAGTCCAGTGGCCTCCAACTTTTCCTCCAGCGTATGGACAGGTATGGACGCAGTATCCTTTTGGCTCGTCGCCAGGACAAGTATGGACCCAATATCCTTTTGGGTCGTCGCCGTCTGTAACGGGCCCAACAGAGGCGTTAGGCCAAATGAATCCTGCTCCGAGTCAAGGAACCGGATCTATCCTGAGTCAAGGGACGAATCCCTACTCGGGATTTCAATCCGGATACGCGCCGCCGGGTCAGGGATCCGGATTTATCCCGGGTCAAGGGACGAATCCCTACCCGGGATTTCAACTCGGATACGCGCCGCCGAGTCAGGGATCTGGATCTAACCCAGGTTAAGGGACGAATCCTTACCTGGGATTTCAACCCGGATATGCGCCGCTGTTTTTTCCGGTTGGCGGCGGCGGCGGCCGGCTTGAACTCGGCGACCCTCTCTACACATCGCCGGCCGACAGACCCGAATTGAAGCTCATCGAGATGCAGCTTACCGGAGCGAAGAACTACACGGCTTGGGCTAGGGATCTCCGGTGCGCCCTTGTCACCAAAGACAAGGACGGCTTCCTCGACGGAGCCGTTCCTTTTCCGGCCGACGAGCGACTTCAACGACAGTGGCGCAAGTGCAACCAACTGGTTCGCACATGGCTCGGCAACTGCCTCGCACCGGAAATTGCAGCCGGACTTCCACCTACTGAAGACTCCAGAACCCTCTGGGACAGCATCTGCGAGATGTATGGACGCCTCGACCGAGTGAAGCTATTCACTATCACTCAAGCTCTGTCAGAGTTGAAGCAAGGAAACCTCTGGATTACCTCCTGTTTCAACCGCCTCTCTGCTTTATGGAATGAGATTGAGGCTGCCGAAGAACGACTCGAGGAGCCCAAAGAAACCCTCCAACAGTACCGCAAAATCAAAGAGAGAGAGAAGACGACGAGATTCTTACTAATTCTCAATGAATCTTTCTCGGCTTTCCGATCGCAGATCCTCGCGATGGACCCTCCACCACCGCTCGGCCGCATTTACCAGTTGGCCGTCCAAGAGGAGCATCATCGGATGGCCACCGCTGAACACGCTCGGGTAGGTGAAGGCATGAGCCTTGCTGTCCTTCCCTTTGGTGAGACAACCCCCGGCGGAACCCCTATAGATCTAGAGAGAAAAATCGTGGTTGCGGCTACGGCGAGGAGAACCGAAGGAAACCCTAAATCCTTGCGATCCAACGGCTCGGATCCAAGATCTGGAATGGATAGCTGGGATCGCTGATCCAGAATGGACGGCTTAGATAGAAACGCTGGATCCGACGGTTGGGATCTCAGCGCTGGAACGAACGGATGAGATTGACGCGCTGGATCAGACGGTCATCATTTATCTGCGGCTTCAATAGAATCGAACGGCTGGGATCGTGCCACGTCAGCAAGAAAGGTCAGTGGGCAAAATTCCAGATTTAAAAATAAATATTGCAGCTACTGTAAACGTCCGCATCATACAATTGAAACCTGTTGGAAGCTGCATGGAAAACCTAATGACAAGGACAAAAAGAGAGAATCCATTGTTTCTCAAGTTTTTGCACAAAAGGCAGATGGATCACCTCACCAAATGATCACCCAAGAACAATATCATAATATTGTACAATTGCTTGATCAACTCAAGACTAGCGATAAAGGTGCAGGATTCTCAGGTACTTTCCTATACAACAAGAATTCATTTTCAGTTGATGTATGGATTATCGATTCAGGTGCTAGTGACCACATAGTATGCAACAAAAATCTATTTTCTCACACATATAAAATCCCAGAATCCCCTATCACAATGCGTCTTCCAAATGGGAACATCACAAATGTTACCAAAATTGGCACCGTACATCTTGGTCAAAATTTAATCCTGAAAAGTGTCCTATATTTTCCAGAATTTGAATTCAATCTTTTGTCTGTCTCAAGAGTATGTGAGGATAACTCTTGCCATGCCACATTCTGTGGCATCCTGAAATTCCTTGCCGGTCATTAGGGGTGCTTAAATTAATGTATTGTATTAAGGACTATGGCCAAATTTAATGGATAAATTTTGGAAAAGGATGATCTATCTTTGGCCATATGTATTGTGGGTTAGAATTTATGGATTTGTGATTTCTAGTGTATAGTTATTTAATTTATACACTATAGTACTTTGGTTCAATAAGGATTTAATTAGTATTTAAAAAAAGGGATTGAAATTTGATTTAATTAGGCTTGGGCCTTAGGCCCAAGAGTGTGGACCTTTGATGGGCCAAAAGGCTGGCCCATGAAGCCCATGGAGAGGGCTGCCGTCGACCAAGGAGAGAGGGGAGAGGCCGGCCCAACCTCCAAGCCCATTATGCATGGGTTTTGCCAAGTGGCAAAAAGGAAAGTCACTCCATTGGCCACTTTGGGTGGCTCTTAATCATTGCAAATGATGGTATTGAGGGGGAATAAAAGGAAGAGTGGCCGGTTTAGGGGGCTGTCGCCCAAGCCAAGTGAGAGAGAGAGAGAGAGAGAGAGAGAGAGAGAGAGAGAGAGAGAGAGAGAGAGAGAGAGAGAGAGAGAGAGAGAGAGAGAGAGTTGCGAGAGAGTGAGGAACCGAGAGAGAAAGGGAGAAGCCGCGCAAAGGAGGAGGTCCGCTCGTCCGTCGCCCGTCCGTCCGCTCGTCCGTCGCCGTCCATGTGTCGTTGTTTGCTCGATTTGAAGGCAAGTTGGGATCTATATTCTGCTCTTGCATGTTGTCTCTTGCATGTGTGTTTGAGTGGTGGTAAATCTTGGATGTTTAGGGTATGAGAAACCGAAGCTAGAGTGTGTTGTTTTTGAAATAGCATGCTGTTTTCGAGTGTGCCGCCTGACCCAGAATATTGTAGAGGCTTGCATGTGGGTTTCGAGTCGGATTTTGGCTTCTATTTCTTCACGAAAGTTGTAGAAAACATCTCAAAGTATAACATAATAAAATTTGAGACAAAATGGCTGAGTCTTAAGGGGTGAAACCCTTCCTCTACGAAAATGCTAGATCTGAAACTGTTTTGTTGACCTCTTGGTGGTTTTGTGTGTTGCATGTCACTTTTTTTACCGAGAATCTCACTTTGACTTCTTCACAAAAGTTGTAGAGAACATCCTGAAGATTAACATACTCAAATTTTAGGTAAAACGAGCAAGTGTAGCCTGGTGAAACGATTTTCTTTTGAAGACGGCAGATCTGGAAGTATAGTACTGGACTCCCGAGACTTCGTGGACTATATGGTGACTATCCTTTGATAATCTCACCTAGAACCCTTAATGAAAGTTGTAGTGGACCTCTTGAGACAAAACATATCAAAATTTCAGAGGAAATGAAGAAAGATAAGTAGGCGAAACCTCGATTTTTCGGAGACAGCTAAACTGGACTGTTCGGTACTAGGAACAGGAGCTTCGACCGTCTATAGTTAATTATCTACAGCGAATCTGACCTAGATATATTTATGAAAAATATACCTTAGGGTCTTGAATATAACCTGGTAAAATTTCATAATTTTTGGAGGTCATTCGGGTATTTTAATCGAAATATTTCAAGAACTGCAAAATCTGATTTTATCCGAATTTTGCATGCTGTATTGTGTAAGCTATATCTTCTTGTGTGAAGCTCTTTTGGGCATGTTTTCTTCATGAAATTGCTACCTTTATGTCTTGTCTATTACATGCTCTGATTGTATGATTTTTGAAGATCATATGGATATTTAATTTATATGTTTTCTGAAATTGTGTAAGCTGGAATTTAGTAAATTTCAAAAAGTCATGATGTATGGATTATTCTAAGTTGTATGGACCCCATGGATTGTATTTTCATAAGTGGTTGTATCTTGCTGCATGTATGATGATGATTGGAAATGCATATAAGAATCAAATGATGAAAATGGTCTTGTTTGCCATCACATCATATGCCATGTTGAAATTGAGCTATAATTGAAAACGTGAACTATGATAAGTGAGAAGGCCGTCGGAGGTGTGAGCCGACGATGCCCCGGGAGTGTCGGGATGCCTGGCTAGGGAGTGTAAATGCCGGATGCCCGGTGGCCTTAAATGGCTGAATGCCGGAGGGTCCTCGGGAGTTTCGAGATGCCCGGAGTGTGGGGAGCCGGAAGCCCGGAGGTTTGTGCCGGGGGATACCTCGCAATGCCAGTTGGGGTGCAAGCGATAAATGTGGGATGCAAATACTAATCATGGGAAAAAGAGAAATGTGGCGGTTCAAAATGAAAGAATAAAATTTGGAAATTGAAATTGAATCATGCATGGTATGGCCATATGTATGCATGATGATGAGTGCATGGATGTATGTGCACCTATGGCATGATGGTATATGTGACATGATGATAATAAGTGCATAGATGTATGTGCACCTATGGCATGATGGTATAAGTGACATGATGATGGTAAGTGCATGGATGTATGTGCACCTGTGGCATGATGGTATATGTGACATGATGATGGTAAGTGCATGGATGTATGTGCACCAGTGGCATGATGGTATATGTGACATGATGATGGTAAGTGCATGGATGTATGTGCACCTATGGCATGATGGTATATGTGACATGATAATGGTAAGTGCATAGATGTATGTACACCTATGGCATGATGGTACATGTATGCCATGATGGTGATGATTACATGAGGATGTGTGTACATGTGGTATGATGACATATGCATGGCTCCAAGGTAAATTATGCATGGATGCTTGAATGACATGTCTTATGCTATGATTGTTATGATTGTATTGTGTGATGCATTAAGTGGTTTATTGGGTTCTTTACCTGCTGAGTGGCTGTACTCACCCCTTCGGCGTCTTTTACGGCCTTCCTTCGGATATGGAGGTCGAGTGTGTAGAGATCGACTGTCCCACCATCCCTGGTTTGACGTTCATTCAAGTTCGCGCATTAGTGATGTATGACGTGGGCCTAGCTGAGGGCCCTGTTATTCAGGAGTTCATATCTGTTCACATTCGTCGAGACTGAGTGATGCGGGGGATGTTGCTGCTGCCACCGCCTGACGCACCAGCATGGGTGTGACTGCACACGTGTGAGAAGTAGGAGCTGCAACTTTTTGGACAATAGCTGACACTAGTAGATGGAGGATTTTGCATGATCGACATAGAGGGTCGAGTTGTCTCTTTTTGAGGTTGTGGCTGAGTGTAGTCAAAAGTCTTGCCCCTTCTTTTGTTATACCGACCCAAGAAAATCCATCATGAAAATATGTAAATAAAAGTGGCTCAGCTTTATATTTTCCTATGGCGTTTAGTGGTGTGCATTGTATCATGATAGATGGAGGGAGAGATGATGACATTTCAATTATGCTTCCACTAATAAGTTGCACTGGGACCGATATATATATATATATATATATATGCCTATGAGTTGCAATGCTTCTGCATAAGAGATGTGACTAGCATTCATTAGGTATAGTAACAGGTACCTGTGGCGACCTTAGGTGTTTCAAGGTGCCACACATTCAATTTAGACAATTGTCTTTTTCAGGACCATTTGACTGGTAGAGTGATGGCCTTGGGTAGTATGGTAGAGCGACTCTATTTCTGGAACAATTCCCCAGGAGATTTAGAATTATTAAATAAGCATGTTTCTTGTAAGCATAATGCTTCTTTTCCTCATCCAAAATGTCCAATATGTCCTTTAGCTAAACAATCTCGATGCCATGTCAGCAAGATTTTTGGCAAGATTGTATGGTCACAGCAGCTTACTTGATCAATCGCATGCCAACTCAAATTCTTAATGGTAGGACCCCTTTTGAGATGCTTTACAACAAACAGCCTGATAATAATCACCTTAAAGTATTTGGTTGTTTATGCTATACAACAAATGTGGGTCCTCGAGATAAAATGGGCCCTCGAGCCACTCAGTGCGTCTTTATGGGATATTCTTCTCTTCAGAAAGGATATCGAGTTATGGAGATCTCTATAGGGACTTTCTTCATTAGCAGGGATGTTGTATTCCATGAAGATGTATTTCCATTTGAGGAAATGGTTTCTTCATCACAGTCCTCTTTACCATCAGGGTACAACAGACATTTTTTGTCCGATGAATCTTTATCCTCAACACCAGGGTGTCTTATTGCACTAAGACCGCCCATATCATCAAGACCATCTCCGTCTGCATCAATGGAATCTACACCTTCAAAAGGAACATCGCCAGGTTTATCTGAGGACATTTCCCAATCTCCTTTAACAATAGCTGCCTCACCAGTTCTTCCTGAATCATCGGATCCTCCAGCACATATCATCGAGCAGCCTCGACGATCTAGACGGTAGACTCGTCCACCTACATGGACCAAGGATTACATATGTTTTGCAAGAAGTTCTTCAGGTACATAATATCCCATTGCCTCATATGTGTCATTTAATCAGTTATCGCCAAGACATATGTGTTGTATTAGTCGCATATCTGAAGAATGAGAACCATCCTCATTCATTAAGGCAGCACGAGATCCTAGATGGCGACATGCGATGGAATCCGAACTTACTGCTCTAATGGAGAATCACACCTGGGATATTATCCATTTGTCGCTAAGACGGAAACCAATTGGCTGCAAGTGAATTTATAAGATCAAATTCAAGGTAAATGGTTCTATTGAGCGCTATAAAGCTCGATTAGTTGCCAAGGGATTCACTCAAAAAGAAGGTTTTGATTACCATGAGACTTTTTCTCCAGTAGCTAAAGAAGTCACTGTATGTTCCTTCTTGTTCGTTGCAGCCATACGGAATTGGTCTCTCCATCAGATGGATGTGCATAATGCCTTTCTCCACGGTGATCTAGATGAAGGAATCTACATGGATATTCCTCAAGGATTACGCAGACAGGGGGAGTCTCGAGTATGTCGTCTTCGCAAATCCTTATATGGATTAAAACAGGCATCTAGACAATGGTATGCTAAGTTCACTGCTGCACTAACCAATGCAGGTTTTGAGCATTCTAAGTATGATTATGCCTTGTTTACACGTATTACAAAAGACTCATCAATTTATTTGTTGATATATGTCGATGACATACTTGTCATGGGAAATAATGATTCTGATGTTGCCAAGTTCAAAAGGTATTTGCACTCCACTTTTCACATCAAAGATTTGGGACCACCAAAATATTTTCTCGGCATCGAGATTGCTCGATCCAATGAAGGAATTTGCCTCAGTCAAAGGAAGTTCATCTTGGAGATTGTTTCTGAAGCAGGTCTATCGGGATGTAAACCAGCAGTCATCCCAGTTGAGCAGAATGTCAAGTTGACGACACATGAATATGACATTAGTTCTCCTTCAACCATTAAGGACTTAGTGCTCAAAGATCCTTTTGAATATCAGCGACTTGTCGGAAAGTTGATATATCTTACAATGACAAGACCTGACATATCGTATGCCGTATAAATACTCAGTTAGTTTATGCATATGCCAAAGCAATCACATATGGATGCGGCGTTGAAGGTTGTGAAGTATCTGAAAGGATGTCCAGGCCTTGGTATACTTCTATCTCGTGACTGCAATATGAAGATGACAGCTTTTTGCGACACAGATTATGCCACCTGTCCAATGACCAGAAGATCTATTACCGGTTTTTGCATAAAGCTGGGAAAGTCATTGATTTCTTGGAAGACAAAGAAGCAGTCAACTATCTCACTATCATCTGCAGAATCAGAGTATCGGGCCATGGCACAGGCTACCTGTGAAATAGTCTGGATACGAGGACTACTCTTGGATCTTGGAATACAGGTCAGTGGACCAACTGAATTGTTTTGTGATAATGATGCTGCACTCAAATTAGTGGTAAATTCAGTTTTTCATGAAAGAACAAAACACATAGAAGTGGATTGTCATTTCACTCGGGATAGGATCAAAGATGGAGTCCTTGTGACAAAAGGAATTGGAACAACGGAGCAACCTGCAGAAGTCTTCACTAAAGCGTTATGTCGGAAACAACATAGGTACCTATTGAGCAAGCTAGGTATCCTTGATATCTACAGGCCACCAGCTTGAGGGGGAGTGTTGGAAATATATCTTGAAGATTCTGATTCTGTTGATTATGATTCAGTTAATCGTGGATTAGTTTTGGTAAATAGGAAAATAGGAAAATAGGAAAATAGAGATTCATTTATTATTTTTTCTTGTTTTATTCTTTTTCTCTTACACTATAAATTTACCAATGTAATGTAAATGTATACAATGAATATACAGAGAAAAAGCCTTTTTCCAAGTCTCCATTACATTTTCTATCACAGTGTAGTAAAATGTGGCAACATGACTGAGAGTGGTGGAATCTGAGTGGCTCCCCCACTTTCCCAAGCTAAGAAGGTTTGGACTGGAAAATTGCAATAAAATCAAGGAGCTGCTACCGCCTGTCTGTTTGCTTCATCTTTAAAATCTTGAACATATCGAGGTTTGTGGCTGTGCATTAATAGAAAAGATTATCAGTGGAGGAAAAAATCGCGGGGGAAGCACTCCTCTAGACACCCCTTCCTCTTCCTTACCATCTCCATCTTCTCCCCTAAAGTTGAAGAGGTTACTGCTAAAGCGACTTCCAAAACTGGTAAGTGTATGGCAAGGCCCCTTAAGTTTCATGAAGGTGCATCTATTGAAGTACATGACCGTCCGGCTCTAACAACTGATCCATCTAATGTTGGCGAGAGAATGCCAGAGCTTGATCTATCAAGGATGGGCCATGTTCATGAATATCTGAATAATTTATTTGGCTTTCGATCAAAAGATTAAGCCAATAAATTATGGATCAACTAAGATATATTAACTACATTACAATACATTACGCTCCAATTCTTCGATGTGGAACTTTTCTCTCACAATTAACATATGCACCTCAACACGCTTTCTGATGTGGGGCATCTTCCACTTATAAATTATGGACCCTGAGGAAATGTGGGAGACCACCATCCCAACTATCGAGCTCTGCAGCGACATTACAGATTTCTATGACCGTACAATCTGGGAAGGCGCAGTAGGCTGGCGGAGCTCCCCAAGTAAGATGTTCTGAAAACCCATCAAGTGCAATGTAATCTGTATCACTTGCTCGCAGGACCTCCGTTCACTTGCAGGTAAAGACTTATTAAATTGACATTCACTTTTATGACCTCATAGAAAATTGTGTGAGACTGAGCTACTACACTTGGGGTCCATTTGTCAGCAACCTGTTTTCTGTAAGAGCAATGTAGATGAGAGCTAGAATGGTTGTTTGCATTATAGTGTCAAACTGCCAACTGTTTCTCCTTAGCCAGAGAGAGGCGCTATTCTTCTTACAGCAATGACATTGTAATATAAGGGAGCTGTTGATCGCTTATCAACTCATTAGCTTCATTTACTTTGTGATTGTGATCGGTCGGTCAGCTGAACTTCACACTGTTGAGAAGCCACTAAATGCTTCCATCATCAGTCTATAGATAAAAACAAAATATTTCGCTATGTATGCAATGGATCCAAGAAAGAGAGAACACTCAAACCGAATCCACGAGCAGGGTTTAAAATGAAAGTGGCAAATGATTAATTATGACTTCTGTGTCTACTTCTGCATTACTACAGATCTTTGTTCAGCTAAGTCAACACCTCTCTTAACAAGCCACATTCCAATTCAAATAAAAGCAGATGGATAGAGGTATTCAAAGTGCAAACAAAAGCGAGCCCCATCTAGTTCACAGAGAATTTTGGGTAAAACCACCTCCCTTATATCTGTGTTTGTAAAAGATTTTATATATGATCTGGCATAAACTTGTGGATTGAAATGTCATGCCACATACGCTGCTTCCCTCTTTTGGATCAGAGTGATTAAACTGTTTCAACATTAAACTATTGGGTATAGAGTATTACTGCTTAGTAATTTAATCATATCCGGAATGTAGGCTAGGAAGTTTTCTTTTTCGCCCTTTGCTGTACAAATTTACCCCAGCCCCACTTGAAGTTAAGATGTAGAAGACAAAAGAAGAATGAAGAATTGCCCAGTAATCCCCCTTCACGCAAATTTACAGGTGCGCCTTTTTTGATGACTCAAAGTCATGGATAGACGGAGAAGCCTACAGCTTCAGCTTCTGTTAATGCTGAAGTTGTTGAAAGAACTGAGCAACTACCACTAGCAAGTTGATGGCAAAAAGGCCAGCTTATTAAACGTGGCGCTTTTGGAAGTGTTTACATTGCAAGTAACCAGTAAGTTATCTCTGGGAAACTTCAACATTTTGCATTTTTTTAGACATCCAGTTGGCTAAACTTTGATGTGTTACGTGATGTTGAAACTAGAGCTCTATGTGCATTGAAAGAGTATGAGTTATTGCCTAATGATCCAAATTTGGTTGAGTGCATAAGGCAGTTAAAGTAGTTAATTATTATTATTATTATTTTGTTATGCTCTGGGATCCAATCTATCCTCTCATCTTATATAAATACGCTGGGGAAACTTTCTTTTGTCATTTCCAGTTAATCGATTACTTTGCTACCTAAATTTTCTTCAACCTCTTACACAGGAAATTGAAGTACTTAGCCAGCTCAGACATCCAAACATTCTGCAGATTATGGCAGTGATATTGTGAGGCACCTTTCCTTGTCATCTACACGTCCCAGCTCAACGGACATTCATAATTTGACTGATTAAAATTTCAACATATTCATACATATTCCAGTAGAGGACCAGCTTAACGTATATCTAGAATATGCACATCACAGTTCCGTAGACAAGTATATGCATCTTGGGGCCCAAACAGAATAAGTTGTCTGCAATTTTATCTGCCATATTTTGACAAGATTGGCTTACCTGCATGTTAACAACTCCATACATGTGTAATTCTAAACCATTTATCAAGCATCATGTGATGACTTGCATAGTTGATAAGCACGATTAGACCTTCTTTGAGACTACAGACCTGTGAAAACTGTTCGGCCTATCTTACCAAAAAAAAAAAAAAAAAAACTGTTTGGCCTACGTAGGGATTTAAAGGGAGCTAATTTATTTGTGGATGCATCTAGGATAGTCAAATTGGCTGACTTTAGGATTGCTAAACGTGTGAGCTTCCACCTCTTCACTACAAGACTACCGAGTGCATGTAGAAATTCCTTGCTAATCTATGGTGCATTTACTAACGAATGTGAAGTCAGGGTGACTGATAGATTAGGTTAGGCACAAAAAGGCAAAGAGAAAACCTGCAAGCTTGTTATTCTTCGTCTATGATCTCTCAATGCATACTTCTCATTATTGGTTTGTGGCATGTCATCTGTGAAAAAGCCTATTATGGATGGATGAAATGTTAGTGAATGATTTTCTTCACTTGTTTCCCATCATTTTTATTAAATTTACTGCATAAACAGGAAAAGATTCTTTGCAATGGTTAGATGTTGAAACCTAATGAGATTTCTTTCCTTATTCTACTGATTTCTAAAAAGTTTCTAAGAGGCATTCTAGATAAAGGGCAAAGTCTATGGTGAAAGGTTCTTCCTGTGTGGTTTTTGCTGCTTCTCTGCCTTCCAAGAGAAGGATCTAATTTAGGTGAAGTAAGAAGTGCCTCCTACCTAGCATGGGGTAAATTAAAGTGTATTGGTCCATAAGACAGAATTCTGGCCGTAGCCAAGGTACTATTGCTCAATTTTGAAGCATTTGCTGAAATCATTGTTGATCGCTTCATGGTCCTTTTTCTCAGTAATGAGCTAACATAAGTCGAAAATGTTTGATTTAGTTCTTTTATCGATCTGATGTATCTATATCTATGAAGATGTTGCAATTTTATCCTGCATTCCATGAACACACAGAATAATCTTTGGCTTTGCTAATGGCTTACTGTTTCTTAGCTAACTGGACAAGCAGCTACCGCTCTTTGAAGGGAAGTCTAAACTGGATGGCTCCAGAGACTTTGGTTTTGTGAATGTTAATGCCGCATTCTTTTTTCGTCGTGGCGGAATGATGGAATAGCATGTCCTGCATCTAATTCAATCCTTGATGGAGAATGATAACATCACGGATCTCGATTGTACTGTTGACATATGGAGCTTGGGATGTACTATTTGTGAAATGATAACTGGGAAACCTCCTTGGAGTGAGTATAAGCAGGTAAGAACGCTATATTGCTTTTTCATTTTCTCTGCTTGTCCTTCCAAAGAATATGCTTCCAACCAAGTTTGTGTCACTGTTTTCTGTTAGAATTTCGGGACTGTGCGTATTACCATTTGGTATGTGATCTGTGTCTTTAGTTTCTGTTTAATGTTTAATCATTAATGTAGGCTCAAGCTATATTTGAGGTGGTGCGAAGCTCTCCAGCAATACCTAAGACATCAATACATTACTTGCCGAGGGAAAGGATTTCCTGCAGTGCTACTTTCGAAGACAGCCTGCCGAGAGGCCTTCATCTGCTATGCTACTTGAGCATGCTTACTTGCAAATTTGTAGTTGCAGATGACTTGACTTATTTCAGGTGTCATACGTTGTTGCAGAAGTGATGTTGTACTGTCAAGTTCCATATTTACTAAACCAAAAGAATCGCAAGGTCCATAGCTGTGATGAAGTACTTATATATCGACAAAATAAGATGCATGTTCCTCTCGCATGGTCTGACCAAAGACATACTTCGATCCAGGCAATTTGCCAGTGTTGCTTATTCTAACGTTTTACTATAGAGTGCATTCTTATTATAAATTGAATGGCATTGATATGGCTCCAAATAAGCAACGGATCAACAAAACACAAGCAAGAAAACCCATAAAAAAGAAGAAGAAGAAGGAAAATCGAAGTGATAGTGCATCAGAGTTCCTAAACTTATTGTGAGAGCATGTACTCCGTCGACTTGGTGGAAGGAACAGGTTTGGCAAACCTGCAATATCTTATGATTGGGGAAGTGAAGGGAGAAGTATCAAAGTTATGGGCATTGGAGGCTCTTGATTCTTCTTCGTTCAAGAATGTCGTTGATCTCAACAAATACATGATATTTCTCTAACCAGAGAGGCCCTCATCACCATCATCAAATTCCGATGAATCAAGAAAAGCCATTGTGGTCTGCCTGCAAATGTAAATGATGATGATGATCCAAGATTTGTGACTTCCGAGGGGAGAATCCACGCTGATTGTTGCGATCATGCTCTTGTTAGGGTAGGAAGGGAAAGTCTTTCCCCCTGATGATCTTGCTCCCAAGTGACGCTGCAAGTTTGTCGGATTTTTCCCTGACGGTTCTTCGTCATTTCCTAGAACATTTTTTTAAAATAAGGGAGGAGTGTACTAAAAGTCCTAAAACTTGTCATGAAAGTATAATTAAATTCTAAAACTTTCAAAAAGTATAATTAAGTCCCAAAACTGGTCATGAAAGTTCTATTGAGTCTTAAAACATCCAAAAAGTGTAATAAAGTCCTAAAACTTATCACGAAAGTGCAATTAAGTCCTAAAATTTTTTAAAATTTTTTTCAATCAAAGTACTTAATTTGACCAATTTGACAAGTTTTAGAACTTAATTGCACTTTTTAAAAGTTTTAGGACTTTATTACACTTTTATAACAAGTTTTAGAACTTAAGTGCACTTTTTGAAAGTTTTAGGACTTCCAATATACTTATCCCTTAAAATAATTATGCATCTCATGTCTGTGAAATGCAAATAGCTGATAAATTCCATTAAATATATCTCACGTTGTTTGTTTACTAGATTTTAATGGTTATTCTATTTATATAATGTACCTTCATTTACTTGTTTAAATTTTTGGATTTGACTTCTCATGTATGCTTGACTTAGTTATTGCATGAATATATTGATTTACTAAACAATTTGATAGACTGTGATTGGCCTTAGTAAGTGAACCATATTTGACATTTTCACATTATTGGGCATACAAAATGTTGATACAATTGGTATTATTTCGAGGGCCGAAATTGTAATTGGCTCAAAGGTGAGCGCGTCTTAGTGAGCAATACCGTCAAACTCCTTTTGAGATTTTCCTTCCCAGGCATGTTCTCCTATTTAGATGACCTTGTCATTTTCCTCATTTTTCGGATAGTATAATTTAATTTCCCTTTATTAATTTCTTCTGTCCAGATCTAGTGCATCTCTTCGCTTGTTTTCATTCCCGGTGAAATAAGGGGATTAAATTAATCTGGTTGGTTAAGTGTCAACATCAATTAAGCTTTTTTTTTCCCTATCTTTTTCTCTCTTTTCATAAATGTTTATACACACAATTCTTATTGTGTATTTTTATTAATAATTTCTTTTAATTATTTAATAATTGAAAATTTTTATAAAAATAACTTAAATTAAAAATTTTAAATACCAATTGTTCCCACACACATATTGTGTAGCGGGTGACAATAAAAAGTAGAAGATCCTCATTGGAGAAAAGAGGCCCGGGTATAGCACCGTTTCATTCACTAGAATCAATTATTTTCTTAAAAAGCCACTTCTCAATTTCCAAATTGTCTTTGAGTTTACCGGGTCTTGAGGAGCTCTTTTTCTTTTGACTCTCGCCTGTATTGGATTCTCTATTCGTTTTCGTTTTCTTTTGTTCTTTTCCACATTTTTCAACCTCACCCTAACCATAATGCGCCCCCTTTGCTTTCGTACCACTTGCTCTTCTTTGCCTGCTGTTTTTTTTTTTTTTTTGGTTCTCAAACAAGAATAGTCAGTCCATTGATGACTGAGTTGGGGTAGCAACGAGGCATCAACGAGGCCCACCCTTATTTGACTTTTTTTTCCCCTTTTACAGATAGATAATAGATCTCTTAATAATAAATAGCTAATAAGAAATGCGATTCTCCAATTCCTATTTAATTTTCCATTGTATCATTTGCATGACACTTCAAAATCATTTACATGACAGTTCAAAATATGATCTAAGTAAATGGAATGAATGGAATCCCAGTAAATAGAAATGCTATACAGGAAATGGAATAATCAAATTAGAATCTGACTTGACATTCTAGAAAAACAGGAATTCTTCCTAATAAATCTTTAACTACTAACTGAAACATGTAATGTTTTTCTAGCTGATACCTCGTTCCGTTTTCCTTTCTCGCCCACTAGCTCTATACGTAGCGACCGGGCAGTGATGGTGTGAATGCTTCGCCGGGAGTCTCGACTGAAGCCTCCCTTAGAATCTCCTGCTTTTTACCTTTGCTTTTTACACTAAATCTTTGCTGAAGATATATATGGTCATTCATCATGAGGGTGTGCCGCAATTTCTCCGCTACTGTGTCCTTTTTTACCACTGATGGGTTTTTTTTCCTATGTGTTGATAGGCCTAAGAAAGGCCCGTCCACCCATGTTGGGCCCAAAAACCCGGCCCGCAAGTTAAGGGCCCATGGAGGAATGGTTAAGATGTGAAAGATTGTGTTGTTTAGATATGAAGGGTTACGTTGTTTGGAAGTGGCATTTTAATATAGAGAGAAATTACGTTTTCTCAATGTTACGCTCACAAGAAGTTTCCTCCCAAACAAAGAACAGTACACTCCTCGGTAGAATAGGATTAGAATTCTTTTTCGAACTTCAACATTGGTGTTTAATTTGTGAAAGAAAAGGTACGTTCGATTCCGTAGTGTATCTTATGATCAGTGTAACATGTGTTTCCTGGGCATGCTTCCACGTTCATCATTTTTGGGGTTCGATTGTGTGACGGCCCGAGCGACGGTCTTCGGACGTGTGCAAGGAAGTTATCCCTCTCTTGTCCCACATTGCCTAGGGAGGGAGTCCTTGGCTAGCTTGTAAGGCTTGGGTCCCTCTAACTATACATACACGTTTTCTTGGGGTAGTATGGGATACCCCGAAAGGAACAAAACCGTGAGAACTTAGTGTCCAAAGCGGACAATATGTATACAGTAGAGACCCGAGATGTTACAAGTGGTTACAGAGCCAATTCCCGACTGCGTGTGGGGCCACAGCAAGAATGTTGTTCTGACTCCGACCTCGTGTGGGGCCACAGCGAGGACGCTCTTTTGTTAAGAGATAGAGAGTGATGGCCGGAGCGACGTTTTCGGACATGCGCAAGGAAGGGGTCCCTCTCTTGTCCTACATCGTCTAAGGAGAGAGTCATTGGCTAGCTTATAAGGCTTGGGTCCATCTAACTGTACATACGCATTTTCTTGAGATAGTATGGGCTGCCCCGAGAGGAACAAAACCGTGAAGACTTAGTATCCAAAGCGGACAATATGTGTACAGTGGATCTCTCTAACTGTACATACGCATTTTCTTGAGGTAGTATAAGCTGCCCCAAGAGGAACAAAACCGTGAAGACTTAGTATCCAAAGCGGATAATATGTGTACAGTGGAGAGCCGAGATATTACCGATTGAGTATCGGATCATCATTTTTAGGGAATCCGTTAAACCCAACAACCACATTCTTCTCCTCCTCAGAGCAATCCATACATACGCGTTTTCTTGGGGTAGTATGGACTGCCCCGAGAGGAACAAAACCGTGAGGACTTAGTGTCCAAAGTGGACAATATGTGTACACTGAAGACCCGGGATGTTACAGATTGAGTATTGGATCGTCATTTTTAGGGAATCCGTTAAACCCAACAACCACATTCTTCTCCTCCTCAGAGCAATCCACCGAAGCCCACCGAGAGTTCCACTTGCGCTCTTCTTTTATTATTAATCTTTTCAAACTTTCTCTGCTTTCGGTTCCGCATGCCCCGACCATGCCCCCCTCGTCCTTATCTTCGTGTTCAGTCAGTCAACACGTTTCCACCGTATCATGCCCCACCAGATTTTGCTCTCCATTTTTGCAGAATTCCAGCTTTCCCATTCTGTACCTTGCGTGATTCGCACACGCAGAATGTCGTGTTGAAGGTGGCCTCAAGTGGACCATTACGGTCAACCAGAGGTAGGGAGCCAGGACTTAGAATTCCCGTTTAAATTCACCGCGGAAAATTCAGGGTCTGGTCGTGTAACAGATCGGTTCACCAGTCCGCAATTTTAAATTAGAAAGAATGCAATATGGATCGAGAATGAGGGATTATGAATATATTTTAATGTGCACTTCAATTAAGTCCACTTTCACCAGTTTCATAACTTCTTAGATCTTTTTAGACAACTCCGGTTTCTTCTTCCTAAGCTTTTGCTTGCACACTCATATCAATCAGCAAAGCATGTTCTACGATTTTGGGATCAAACCCGGTGTATTAGAATAGGACTATGCAAATATGTCTTGATATTTCATGGGCGGTTTTCACAAATTCATAATCCCAGAGGGAATTCTTGTGCTCTAATTCCAAATCAGTATTGGAAAGATCATCCTCCAGTTGCTCGGGTAAGGATTCTTCCATGTCGGATTCAGAATTATCATTCTAAAGCTCCATGCTCCTATGCCAATATGTCGGGTTTGAGTCCCAAGATTGTAGAACATGCTTTGCCGATTGATCCGAGTGTCCCGCCTTAAATGCAAAAGCTTAGGAGGATGAAACCAGAGAGTTGTCTAAGAAGACCGAAGAAAAAGTTACAAAACCGTTGAAAGTGGACTTCTTTGAAGCTATATCAAAAGGAGTGACTCTAGAATAATAAAGTTTCTGTGGAATTTTCCATGTAAGTTTAGTTACCTCGTGAGTGAATGTATTAATTTGACTGGAGTATTATTTATAACTAAACCTTTTGATCTAGGATTGTCAATTATGGGTGATGCTCCGAATAATTATTTTTTCTTTTCTACAGCTTTGGCGAATTGTGAATTATTATTTTTTTTTTATGAAATTCAAATGTTTTAAATTTAGGCAATTTAAAGGTTTTTGGCCTCGATATTATTTGAGAGGAAGGATTCTGAGCAAATACTTCTATCCAATCTAATAGTTTTCCGATGATATTGAGATGTTGATTTGAATAATTATTCTATTCTATTATCTTTATATTGTGAAGGGCGTCACTCTCAGTTGTTATTCTAAAAGGGGTAGCTATTATTTCACTATCTCTATATTAGAATTTTATCCATCTAAGAGGGGAATGATTAGATTCTATGTTTGATCATTATCTAATTCCCACTTAAAAGCATGATGTAAGGCTAAAATTTATCTTGATCTAAGGAAATGTCCTTCAAGTCAATTAAAGAAATTGTATTTTATTTTTATACATATAATCATAATAATTTTGTTTGATATCTTGCTCTTGGCTAGAGAAAGTGCTAAAGAACCATTGTCTAGTTTCTTTATGTTGTTCGAAGTAAAATTCTCGTTCAAATTGCCATTCTAGAGTGAGGACCTCGGAATCTATCATTTGTGAGTAGGTAGGTGAATGATGTAGGGAATTTGAATTTTTTGGAATTAGTTCATGTTGGTCTTGTTGATAGACAGATATAGAAATACCAAATTTGTTGTCAAGACCACTAATATTAGCAAGTGCAGGGTTGTCATCTTGGTTGATAGCGGTTTCTGGATTGGGTGAAGATCCACCGACTTTCTTGATGAGGACGAATGGAATGAGGGAATTAATCTTAAATCAAATGATCTTTTAGGGATTCTAATGGCCACCCTATTTTCTAGATACTACATTATATCGGTTGGATCGGTATATTGAATAGCTTGTTGGGGAATTTGGCTTTGTAATTCGCATCGTTATGATAAATTTATCTTATTCCATTTGATTGATTTAGGGATAATTGTATTGGCTCTAAAGATATCGGTCTGGAGGAGATTTCTCTTTTTTAACTGTATTTGAACGCCCTGCTTCCAAATGTAGAAAGCATAGCCTTGTAATGAATCCTCAAACAAGAACTAATGGAATAGATCCATCCGCTATTTTATACCTATATGTCTTAATCTGGAGTTTAAGGATTTGAGGATGCTTTTTTCTTTAAGTGATACTGAAAAATTAGGATAAAAATCAAAATTGATTGGACCACTGCAAAAACTTGTTTCTGTAGTTTCAAGGATTGACTCTTCATTATTTAGGAGCCGTGAATCTCTTAAGACTAGGAGGATTGATTTGTTTAGTCTTTCTTTAGTAAGGGGTTTGATACCTACTAGGACTAATCAAATACGAATGTAATTGTAATTTTGCCTATGTTTTTTTGAGAGATTTGTGATTTAAAAGTGAAATTATTTTAAAAGAATGTGAAAGAGGAATATCTCTTTCTTCTGTTGTAATAATGTGATATGATTTTTTTTTTAAATATTTATAGTTTGATTGATCATAAATTTGATTAAGTTAGACTTTAGGGATTTCCCAATTGTCTATAGATTTGTTGAAATCTTCTATGTTTATTTCTTCTCTTTGTATAGGACTCTAATTTGAAAACCTCTGTGATGTAGAACTAGAGGAAGACATTGATCTTCTTAATAAACTCATCCTAACAAGTTTGTTCTCACCCTTCCTAAGTTACCATTCAGAGCTAACCAACAGACTCACAACCCCTCTAGGTTTTATTGTTGAGACCAGTACTGATTAAACACAACTCACCTAAGATAAGTTCAAGCTAAACTTGACAAAACAAGGGTGGTAGTCCACACTTAAGTTTGGTATTAACTAAAATTTAAATAAATTAGGTAAATTTTAACATAAACTTCAATAAGGGCAGAAGTTCGCACTCAAGGGAGGATTAGGTGGACTTAATCTCTGAAGTAATCAAGAAACTTACAAGATGAATGATCTCTAGGTAGATAGTGATTCAATGTTTGTGAAATACAAGTGATTTGGGAGAGGGAAAACTTTCGGGAGAACGAGAGAGCAAAAGAGGTTTTCAAGTTGCGGAGGAAAAGCCTGTCTTCTTCTTCAAAACTTGTGTCCTTTTATAGGACCAAATGCACGAGCTACTTCAGCAAAAAGTGGTGCTATAGTAAATTAACATGATACCAAAGTAATTCTTTTTCCAACAGAGCTATAAAAAGTGAATTGCTTCTTGGTGTTGTTCTACTGTTTAGATAGGTAATCTATTTTTCGGTGATTTTATGCTTCATGATCTTCGTCTTCTTCTAATAGGTTGATTCTATAGTAGTCATTTTCTTTGGCATTGCCACAGTGATGTGACTCACTGGAATTGTCTTTTGATTTAATTTTTGATATGGTTTTTTTCCAAGACAGCAACAAATTTATCTTGTGATTGGGTTGCCGAAAGTTGGGTTGCAACGGAAGATTTTTGTTGCAAAAATAAAGTTTTTTTTTTTTTTTTGTGCTGTGGTAATTTGGGTGCTTCAGAGATTTAGCCAGTTTAAGACTGACTTTTCGGAAATTTGTTCAGCAAAATTGAAATTATCCCACCATTTGGTTTTGTATCTTCTGACGAGATGAGGACATGGGAGTGATGGGTTGGACAATTGTAATCAAATTACCAAACTAAGACCCTAGTGATTCTGAAATTGATAAAGAAATGGTAAGATTTGAAAATTTTGATTCATGAGATGTTGGGACAAAATGGGTGCGGAAAAGTTTATGCTTTTGATTGGAGAAGGTTGTATTTTAATTACTGGACGAAAGTACTCTTGCCAATTTGGAATTAGCAGGGTAATTGTTCTATGGGAAAATTTGATTTGAAGTAGAAAAACCGGGTGTGATAGTTATTGTTGGCAGTAAAAAGTATTCCATCATGCTTGTTTGGTAATACCAATAAGTAAAGGTAGGGAGGTTTGATAATGCAGTGGTTAACCTAGCTTGGAATCTTATAGGGGTGTGAGGGGAAGGCTTCCATTCAGATGAAGGAATGACTTGGGGTATTGTTGTTGTGGAATGAGTGATATTGTTGAGGTTATCTGGTGCTGAAAAGTGTTTAAATATAACTGATTTGGTTTCAGATAGAATATGTTTGTAATATGTTAGCGGTTTTGTCAAATCATATGGTTTGTAATATCAATTCTTTGAAAAATTATTTCTTGCAAAAACTTTAGTATTTTCACGATAAAGTCCTTCTACTGTCATTAAGGTTTGATATTTGCTTTTCATAATAAACTATGATTTTTTATTTTGAGGGGTCGTCTGAGGTCTAATAATCACCTTAATGGAGAGCATTTTGTGTGTGCGCGCTGAGGAAGAAAAGGGGTTTGGATTGTCAATATATGATAATTTATTGACACCTGAATTTTAGTCGACGTGTCAGTAAAAAGTTAAATGTCAGGAGTAGGATTTTCGATCTCGACTGAACCATTTTCTTGACCAAAAAAGGTTATTTTTCAATTTTTTTTTTCCGTTGGCTCATCATTTATGGGTAACATACCAGCCATTTTCATACAAAACTCAAAAAAATTCAAAAGTTGACTTTTTGGTAAATCATATGACAAAAAATGACAAAAAAAAAAAGTCAACCTCGAGTCAAAATTTAATTTTTTGCACAAAAAGTCCCTAAATAGTGTCAATTTTATTTTGGCCAAAAAAGATTTCAAAAAAATCAAAGTTTTGACTATGAATCGATCTCTTTAATGGTTAATCACCAACGGGTTGACTTTTGACCCAAAACAATTGAAAAAAATTGAAAACTCACATATTACTTTTGTCACGCCCCGATCCTCCGAGCACGTGCACATCCCTCCTTGGTCGATTTAATTTGTGACATCTCAGGACTCGTCACCGACCCATTCATTTTAATACACATGTGGAAGCAAATAATTATTCTCCAAACAAAAACAAGATGGGATAGAAAAGTAGGACCACGATTTTCAAATCAACACATTATTAAAACCACTATCTAGTTTACAAACAGAGGCTAAGCCTAGGGCCTAAGTACAGGAAGTATGAATGGACCTAGACTTAGAACCAGGGAAGGAGAGTAAATTTCCTGCAGGTATGCATCCCACAGTGGGCGAACAACTCCCGTTCAAGCCCTTTAGGGACAGCTTTTTAGCAGAAAACCACTTAGCCCTTTAGTTAAGAGCCTAGAGACACTTAGAGATGTCAGGATGGAAACGTTTCTAACCTACCCAAGTTGCATTTCTTGGAGGATCCTACCAAGCTGGAGAAGAAGAGGAGTTTAGAAAGCCATAGAGAGAGTTTTCATAAAACACTCACTTTATTTCAGGAGACTCTGCCCAATACACTACACCCTCCTCGCCTTTTATAGATGATTAGAGGTCACAAAGCAACAAACAAGGACCAAGCTCACGGGTCTAGAAACAAACAGAGGCTCCGGAAACTTTCGGGAGGGAATTATTCACACACTATGAACAGTAATTGTATTGTGAACAATACTTTTCCTAGCCTAGTGCTACAGTAAAAGTGAACAGTGATTTGCTACAATGAAACTGTATGGACTCAACGGTCTTGTCCGTCACTAGCATTGTAGTCATAGTCGAAGTCATCCGAGCTGTTGCTAGGCAATGTTCATCGTATTTTTGCTCAAGTGCTTCAAGGTCTTCTGGTGAGAGAATCTGGTTGAGCTGTCTTGATGAGGATGCTTCTTCATTAGCCCAGTGGGATGCTTCTTCTCAAGCCCAATCTGTATTATCATGTATTACAGTGTCGGCAGGAATGCTTGGTTGAGGCCAATTGGATGGCTGTGCATAAAAGGATGTGTTCATACTTTGGGATAAGGACGAAGGTCCTAGATCGTAGGGATTCTGGGAAAGAGGACCTCCAAAGCGTGCATAGGGGTCTTGAGTGGATTGGACAATGTCATTTGCACCTGTTATTTCATGATCTTGGGATGTTTCTGCTTGTCTGCATTGTCTGAGTGCTTCCTTAGCTTCTGGTGCTAGGTCATAGTCATCCCATTTGGCAGGTACATTGTAATTCCATACATCTTCAGGAATGGTTTTGTTCTCCTGGCATAGGATTCTCTAGAGTTCTCGGTACTGGTGTTCACAAGATCTAACAGATCCTGGATAAGATTTGTGAATCCGAGCTTCTCGGCTGTCCAAGTGAGGTTTATAGGATGTGGTTCCTATTTCCTGTGGGGCATTAATGATGTGGCCATTATTTGTGAAAAAATACCATGGTCGTTGGAAGAACAAGATGGTATGAACTTCAGGATTTGGTGTTGTAGTTCTTAGTTCTTTTTCCAAGAGATGTCTCCAGTGAGTAGGATGGTAGAACCAATTAAGAAAGTCTAAGAGATTCTTATCACTTTCTTTCTCAACATTTCTTCCGAGTAAAAATATCCTTATGAGGTTGGCAATGAATCTTCTGGTTAGAATTTCAATAGCTATTAAGTACTTATCGGTTAAGTACCATAATAACATCTTGAGTTGATCAGGGAAATCATCTTCCTTCCAGATAAGAGGATGAACGAATGGATAATCTGAGTTTAACTCAAAAGGATAAAGAATCGAAACTCCATTAAATCTGAACAGATCTGTGTGGCATTGCCACATAAGGTTCTCCAGGTTCTCAGCAAGACTGTCATTCCGAATTTGTTGAATAATCTCCTGGGGATATTTCCAACTTGGCAAATCTTTTATCTTCTCAATCTTGTATTTCACTCCATGATTGAGCATATGGAAAGCAGGCCTCTTGATGTACATGTTGATTTCAGCTGGTGCTTTTGGCCTTGACAAGAAGTCAGCAAGCACATTCTTCTTTTCAGGAATATGTTTGGTTTCAAAAGAGTGTTTTGAAAACCATTCAGCCCATCGAAGCAGTTGAGAATTTGAAATCTGCTTCTGTTTAAACTTTGTCATCTGAGGGAAAGATGTCATGTCTAATTCCACCAGGAAGTGATGGCCGATGAGATGAAACTCAAACTTTTTGATTTCATTTTTTACTGCTAAGATTTCTTTGAAAGTGGAATGGTAGTGCATTTTAGCTTGAGAAAACTTTACACTTTTGTGAGAACAAATGTGTCTCTTACCATTAATTTATTTGAACAGGATGGCTGCCTAATATTCATCACTGGCGTCAGTTTGAAGAATTCTTTTTCCTGTTGATGGTATTTGCAATGGTGGGAGATTCTGCATAATCTCCTTAAGCTCAGCGACTGCTTTGGTCTGGGTTTTTCCCCAAGGTAGGGGATTCTTCTTCAGCATAGATTGCAAGGGAATCAGGAGTTTTGCAATGTTTGGGACAAAATCCCTGAGATAATTGATTATCCCAAGAAATTGCTGAACTTGTTTTGTAGTGAAGTTATCTTCAGGAAACTTCAATAATTCTTGAGCAATATGTGGCCCTGGGTAGTACGTACCTTTGTTGAGGTGCATACCAAGAAATTCAATCTCTGTTTGGGCAATATTCATTTTCCTTTGAGAAAGCATAATGCCATTCTTTTTTACGATTTTTGCGAATTGCTCAAGGAGTTGACAGTGTGACTGTTCATCGGGACTGTAGAGCAGAATGTCGTCAATGTATACGGCTGCACTTGACAAGATTGGTTGGAAAATACGGCACATGGCCTTTTGGAAAAGGGATGGTGCTACCTTTAGGCCAAAAGGAAGAACTTTCCATTGGAAATGCTGGTTTGGAATATAGAATCCTATTTTGGATCTATCTTCAAGATAAATGCCCAATTGCCAAAATTCGGCTTTGAGGTCAAATTTGGAATAGATATGGGCCTTGGTTAGACCAGCAAAAAGAGAGTTTCTAGATGGTAAAGGGAATTTATCATCTTGGAGAAAAAGGTTGAGAGGTTGATAGTTGATTACCAGTCTCATTTTTCCCCTGTTTTGCTCAGCATGCTTATTGACATAAAAGGCTTCGCAGGCCCATTGAGAATAAGAGATTTCAATAAGGCATTGTTGCAATAATTCTGAGCACTCCCTTTGAGCTAGAGCCAGATGTTCTGGCTTCATTCCCATGTGACTTGCCTTGGTTGGATTTATATCTTCATTCTTCTTAAAAGGAAGTCGAACAAAGAACTCTGGATTTTTCTATAAATGATGGGAACACTTCTGAGCAAATTCCTAATGGGATTCCGAACAAGATTCTAACAACTTTTGCATGATTGGATCTAATAGACTCATTTGAATGGAAAATAGTCTCTGAATATTGACGAACTTAGAGAATTAGTCTTTATACCTAAGATCTTTTCCAGGAATGATACGGAGCTGAGATATTTGAGTCATGATGTCCCACCCAATTATCAAGTCTTTATTAGGGAGATTTGATCCAAAAATCTTTGTGGTTATGGAACACTGAGGAAAGAACTGGATAGTTACTGGAGTGATCTTGACATTTATGGAGAAAGTGTCTCCCGAAGCAGAATTGAAATATCGGACATAAGGAGTCCAATATTCTTCAGGAAGAACTTTGGTGTCCAGTATTGAATAACTTGCTCCAATATCAATGAGAGCAATAACAGTGATCAGTTTGGCAAACTTTGAAGTGAGGATTTTTATAGGGAAATGGGGACAGTGAGTTTGACTTGAAAATATGTCAAGGCTTGGTTCTGGAGATGTGGGGGATATGTGAAAGATGTCTTCAGACTCTGAGTCTGACTTAGTCTCACTAGAAGTTTGGTAAGAGGGAATGACAAAGAGTTTGTTCAGATGGTTCTTCATCAGTAGAGAATAAGGATTCAATATCATCATTTTCAAGAGAAATACCTGTTTCATTCTCAATGTGATGAATTAGACGATTCTGACATTTTCTCGCTTGAGAACAATTTTTGGCAAAATGTCCTTTCTGGTTGCAGATGAAGCAACGGTTTGATTTCTTATGGCCTGTGGTGATCCTTCCTTTTGCGTAAGTATCGCCATTTCTTCTTTTTCCAGAAGTTCTTGGGGCCATGTTTGGACTTCTTCATCCAAAACTTCTTGAAGTATTTCTTCTTCTGAGAAAACTTACCACAAGTACCATCACAGTCTTGTTTTGAACATTTGATTTTTAACTTCTAGCGAGAGCAGGCTGTCTTGAGACTTCTGTCATCTGTGATGTAGGTGCGGACCATCTGGCGCTTTAAGCACAGTTCTTCAAGGCATAGATGGATTTCTTGTTGTATTTCTCTCAATGGAATATCTTGTATTCTCCTTTGTCTTCCAAAGAAAGATCTTTCGACCATCTGGGATAATTCTTTAGGGATAGAAGTAAGGAGAACATGTTTCAGATTTGGATCAACTCCAATCTGATAGAAAAGCTGAAGCATTATTCGATAATGCTTATCAAGATATTTCTTCTGAAGGGAGCAACATTTCCTTTCAAAAAATTCTTTTCTTTTCATTTCTATGAGGTCGGTGGGTTTTCCCACAAAGACATGATATAAGATGGTGATGGCATGGTTGAAATCAGGTGACATCAAAAAGTGAATTTGATCTTTTTCTGAAACTGATTTCCACCAAAGTTTGAGGCTTCCTGAGAACCTCGTAACAAAGTTGTAAAGGATATCATTCATATCATGGTTGGTGATGGACTGAGTATTCAACCAAGTATGAAATTCTTCAAATCTTTCTGGCCATTTGTGATAAGGAATATCATCAATGGTGAAAAACTGTTTTGATGCCATGGACACATGTCTTCCAAGATTGTCTATCTGAACATTTTCTGGCTCAGAATAGTTTGATTCCATCTCATAATCTGGAGGATCAGCCATGAATATTGACAAAGTGATTGGCTCAATAGGGAGGGAATCAATAATAGGAATCAAGAAGGATGAAGAGGACGAAAGGGATACTAAATCTGATTCAGTATTAAAGATGCTAGGAGAAGTTTGTTCAGCTGGGAACAGAATCTGATTTTCTGGAATGGTAGGATTAGGCTGTTGGATAACAGGGTCAGGTTCTTGAGTACCCAAATCCTTTAGAAAAGATTCTAATGGATTGGATAACATCATCTAATTTGGCTTTTCTCTTATAACAACCGAACTTGATTATGTAGGCATCTTTTCTTTTCCTTTGTCTTTCTGTAACTTTTTTATACGATCTCGCAATTCTGCCATATTTGGTTCTTTTCTGAAAGAATCTTCTGGGATGGCAGCAAAAGTGGACGCCTGAGGTGGTGGAGGCAAATACCTAGTTCTGACTAGAGCTGCAAAAGGATCAAAAGGTCTTAACCTTCCTTCTTCAAGGAGTTGAATTTGCCTCTTGAGTTTTTCTATCTCTGGCTTCAGGCTCTCTAGATGATGATACCCTAGATGTTTTCCTTATTCCAAGGCATTTAGCCTCTTTTGGAATTCAGAAACCATTTTCTTGGTGGTCTCATCATACTTTCGGAGATCTTGTTGCACATTTCCAATCTTGGAATCAATTGCCTTGGAAGGCATTGTTTTGTGCTAATAGAGTCTCTGATTGCCAATTTAGAACAGCTTCAGCAGTAGGGTTTGATGAATAAGCTGGCGGATGGAGCGGATAGGTGAAAATGATGAATTGGGTTTGGCAAAAGCAGAGTAAAGGAGTACATCCAATCCTCCAAATTCGACCAGCATCACATTCCTGTTACTGAAAAAGAGTACTTTGTTACTCTTCAAATCCCTCCAGAGTTCCCCAAACAATGGGCTCAACAGGGATATACTCATGTCCATTATGGCACTGTTCGTCTTGCTCTCACCTTTCATGGTCGTAAAGTTTTGCCAGTTGTGGCAAGAATAGCGTTGTTGGATACCAGGTTTTTACAATACTAGCATGCTTGCATCGGTACTGTCCAAACTACTTTGAATGCTGGAACAGTCTTTGTAACTTTGTATCCAAACTTCAACATCCCTCTTTCAGACCCCCAGCTGCTCTCTTTTCTAAAAGTTCAAGTCCAGCTCACTGGAGCTCCTCAAACTGCTGACTCTGTAGCTACAACACTACATTACCAGATGGTCTATCGAGTGCAGAACCATGCCCTTGATCTCAACTTCAATAATGGTAATGAAGATGCTTTGTTTATCTCTATACAAAATGACCAGGCATCCTGTATCCATGTTCCAAGACAGATCCCGAAGGATACGTTGGCCAAGCTCCTTCCAGAGACTTGGATTACCAACTACGAAAAGCTACATCGGCATAACAAGCCTTTCTAGTCCACGGACTCTAAGTTCATCCGGAACAAAGATGGAACTGTTTCCATCAAATTTGGCAAGGAAAAGGAAGAAAGTCCTTCTATCTTCCAGACCCTCTTCATGATCGAATCATGTGTTCCTCAATCAATTTCCGAGCCAGATCCAAAACGCTTGTTCGACACTTCAATAGTGATGGACATCCTATCCATTACTACAAAGACAAATATGGTCATTGTTTTTGGGATTCTTTTTGCCAATGTTCTTATTGTACAAACTCCTCCGACGAGGTAGATCCTTTTGCAAAACCTCCACCCCGAAGGAAAATGCCAAAGGATAAGGTGTACTAAAGGTACTTAAACGGAGATCCCTCCGTTAATACTCTTGGTGAGTGTGATAGTTACCAGTTCATGGTTTCTTATGCACCACCTCCACCACCAGAATACAGTAATACATCCCAAGCTTCACCAGATCCACCAAGATCACCCCCACCATCTCCTCCTCAGAAAAAACAAGCTCTCTCCCTGTTTTATAAGCCAATCTTAAAATGGGCTAAGAAGCATTCTTACCCACTCGAAGCCCCAGCAGAAACACCACCCACTTCTTCCATTACTATGTTCCAAGATACTGACTTTCCCCCTTTTGTCAGAGAATGTTCTAAACTCCTTTTCTTCTCCAGTTTGGTAGGATCCTCCAAGAAATGCAGCCCGAGTAGGTTAGAAACATTTCCATCCTGGCATCTCTGAGTGTCTCTAGGCTCTAAACTAAAGGGCCGAGTGGTTTTCTGCTAAAAGGCTGTCCCTAAAGGGCTTGAACGGGAGTTATTCGCCCACTGTGGGATGCATACCTGCATGAAATTTACTCTCCTTCTCTGGTTCTAAGTCTAGGTCCATTCATGGGACTTCTAAGCCATCCACACTCCTGACCCTTCTGCCTCAAGCTCTAGGGTCTCCACCTTAGGGACCTGAAAATGTTATCCCACAATAGGGTGAGACAACGTCTCAGCAAGTTCAACCCCCTAAGACCTGATTAGGAAGAAAATATGCTATAAGGGTTGCCTAAGCACAATTATGAGTCAAAGGACTTATCTTTGTCTCCACTTCTTCCTGCAAGTCAATATAATTCACAGATGCATCGAATCACAACAACTAGTCAATTCAACACATCGGATCGAATCATTGATCAATCAACCTAGTCGATTCCAAGATAACAAGACCATCACACGGTCATTCTAATTACTCAACCCCAACGCTGAATTACGACTCAGCTAGCACGACCTACTAAATCTTTGGCGGTAATGCTGAATTACGACTCAGCGGGCACGGCCTACTAAATCTTTGACGGCAATGCTGAATTATGGCTCAGCGGGCACGGCCTACTAAATCTTCGGCAATGATGTTGAATTACGGCTCAACGAGCACAACCTATTAAATCTTCAATGGTAATGCTGAATTCCGGTTCAGCGGGCACAACTGATTCCAAATTCGGTGGTAGATTACGGTCTAGTGGACACAACCATACTTTGGTGGTAATTCAAAATTACGGCTCAGCGGCACAACCATTTCCAAGCTCGGTGATAATGCTGAATTACGGCTCAACAAGCACAATCGATTCCAAGTTCGGTGGTAATGCTGAATTACGGCTTAGCGAGCACAACTGATTTCAAGTTCGGTGGTTTTCTTGATCTAACCCACAACATCATACGATTATTTACCCCCGACCAACAACATTACACTTCTCAACTAATTTAACAAGACATGTTGGCCCATTTTCCTCATATTAAGGATATCCGATAAAATAATCGTGTGTGGATACACGATAGGTCTCAGCCAAAAAATATGATATCTTTATTTTTAAAATTTTCACTATTTATATAGTCGATAAAAACATTTTTGGCATTGTAAACTGACGCTCAGTTATTTTTCAATTAAATACTAAAATTAATTAATTTAGGAATAAATCCCTAAAATCACAATCACACCAATTCGACACAATTTAGAGCTCAATTAAATAAACAGATCACACCACAATAATCAACATAAAATTCTGGTTGCCGACTATCCCGATCTAATTTCCGGAAAATAAATAAATAATTAAATAATTACGGAAAATAATTATTAAATGCCAATAATTAAAACTTAGGCTCGTAAAGCCTAATTGGAAGCCGAGATGGATCTGGAAAATTTCCGAATCACTCTAGATAAATACTAGAGCTTGTCTAAGCCCTAATTGCACTAACTATCCACTTAACATGTATCAGTAATTAATTAAATTCCCTAATCAAATCTAACTAACTACCTAATCCTAGCTTAGTCTAAACTAATTATCCCCTAAACGTCATTAACTTACTAAGCGAGGATTAGTGAGTTAAATTCACATGTTTAACGATCTGCTCGGATCAAAACGACGGGGACGCGGAGGGGCTTGATAAACTTCAAAGCGAGATGGCCAAGTGGGGCCGGGACGGGCTTGAAAATGGCCTCGCAAAGCCCATAACCCTTGCTGAAAAGAGCTTCTGAAATTGGGCCCAAAGAGCTGCAATGGTGGCTGGTTCTGGCACGGCTCGGGCTAGATTCGACGGCTGCGAGTGGGGGTGCGGGCCGTGACTGAAACAGCCATGAGTTGGGCTTAGCTATGGCTGCTGGACTTGCTGGAACGGGGCTGCCATTTGGGCCTTGGATGGGCTTGACGTTGTGGCTGAAAGGAGGAGATTCGGTGGGTACACGAGTGCGCTGCTGGCGAGGACGCGTGAGTGCTGCTGCTGGCTGCAAAGGCGGGCCAACTTGGATGAATGGTGGAGCGGTGGCGGTCGAAGACAATTTGATGGGGTTCGGTGGGGGCAGAAATATGTGCAGGTGAATCAAAGAAAAACAAACGAAAGAGACGTTGGGGGGGGGGGGGGGTGTCGACGAAACGGCATGGTCCATCGGAAGACTCACCAAAGAACAAAAGAAATAAGAGAAAATAAGAGATAAGAATGGCAGGGGTTGTCGGTTGCAAAAGGGGAAGGGAAAGAAGAAAACGTGCGGCTACGAGAGAGGGAGAGAGAGGGAGAGACGTGCGGATTTGAGAGGGGGGCCAGCTTTGACCAAAAGTCAAAGAGATCCAACGCAAATGAAGACCTAAGAAGTGGGCTGCCGGCTGAAGGAAAAAAAAAGACGTGCGAATTTGATGGGACCAAAGAGCGAAGGGGAAATATTAAATAAAATACAATTATAATTTTGCTTCAACTTCACAACAAGAATAATTGGTCACTCAAGGCCAATTTCAACATCAACTTGCACAATTCAAAGTCCAAATGAAGACCAAAATAAGACAGTTCCTCAAACCTCCAAATTTCCCTCAAATCCGAATTCTATTTCCTTTTTTTCGGAATCTGATTTCTAAACAAATTTCTACGATTGAGGTCCGATTTGTTGCGGAAAGCCCACGAAATTTCCTTCCACCCATTCACTCACACCAGATGCCAAAAATCCCTTCAAATTGACCAATCCCAATTTCCGTTCATTTTTCAAATCGTCCAAATCAATTTTCCGTACAAATCCCGAACTCGCCGAAAATTCGTCGAAAGGTGAGTCCATGTTTCTAAAATGATTCATGACATGAAAGAACTTTCAATTTCTGAAATTGAATTCAAATTCGCGGTTAATTTCAATCTAACGTAATTTTAGCGTGACCTAGCTTACCGGGTAGATTTTATGAATCTTTGATGCAATTGACCCTTTGTCGATTTTCTTCGAGCCACACGTACCTCTTTGACACATTGGCGACTCTCAATGGTCGTGAAAATCTCGAGATTTCAAATATGGACACAGGGTATTCAAAAAGACAGAAAATCGATCTAGTGTTGATCGACGAGAATTTTGCAATCAGATGGAATCACCCACACTTTGATCACACACCTCAGTCGAATCGACCTATATCCGATCTTTGGTCGATTTTTAATTGTGTCGTAATGACCCTTGCAGACTAGTACGGTCAAGCAGTCGATTTCTATTTGAATTCTCAAGTCTATTACGTTTACAATCCCTTAACGGCTTCACCTGATAGGTCGGTTATCTCATGAGTGGCCATATCAGAGAAAAGCACTATAGTTGCGTCGATGAAAGGCCAAACTTATTCAATCGAAATCAAAACCTGAAAATCAAGATGTCTCAACTTTATTTTAGCGTCAATTTGACTTTGGTCACAAAAATTCCCAAAAAATTGATTAAGTATTTATTTTTTTTCGAATTTTTCGAATTTAGGTTCGAAATCAACCAAAAACAAAATTACTTTCTTTCTAGTTGTATTTTGACTTAGCTTCCTTTATAACATTTGATCTAGAGATCATTTTAAGATTATTTGTGTGACCTATCGAGACAAAAAATCCCATTTTTAGCCTTAATCAAGGTCTTGGTCAGTTCTTCAAGACTAACGAGATCATACCTCTAATTCCTTAGTGTTAATCCAAATCTGAGGTTAATTTGGTCAATTCACATGGGAACTTCTCAATTTACCAAATTTGGCACTTCCAAAGGTTGTGAAATAGGGTTAATGTGTTCCGATTCAGCCAATTCAACTTGACCCGTTTTAGACTAATATTTAATTTGATAAATTGAAATTCGAAACATTGAACTTTAATTTCATTTTGACTTCTAGTATGTATTTTCATATTAATGCTTATTTGAGTGTGTTAGGCCACATTGAGTGCAATTAATTGAATCAATCGATATTATGTAATATTAATTGCATTCAATTTCAACCAATGTGGCAATTAAGCATAGGAATTGCAAAAATTGCATTAGTTGTTTGGAATGGCCAAATTCGTGTACCCATTAAATCGATGCATAAATTTTGATATTTTCGAGATAATTAGACTAATTTGATCCTTTGAGATGTTATTAAAAGGGTTTAACTGATTTAATTTGGTCGAATTTGGACCGTTTCCTTTTAAATTAGCCCATTTTCCCTTCAATTGGACAAAAATCCTTTACAATTAGTTCAGGGACCTAATTCAATAAAAATTTAGTCAAAACCAACTAGAATCGGCCAAAGCCAACCGAATTGATTAGAATTGGCTCAAGCCGGTTCGACTAACTTTCGACCTATGGTCACCTGGGTTATAAAATTGAAGGCTAAAATAAATGGATCTTAAATAGCTTGAGTTTAGACCCATTTTCAACCCATTAACTCAACCCATTAGGTTCACCCATATTTTCTCTTCCTCTTATAAAAATATTTTTAAAAAATATAAATTATTTTTTATTTTATTTTTCTTTCCTTTTTTTTTTTTCTTCTTCCTTCTTCCATTTCCTTCGTTGGTGCTTGGCGACGACGACTGTTAGCTAGGCAAGCTCGAGCTCATCAATTGGGTGAAGCTGAGTGTGACATCCTGATTTTTCAAATCTGATTTCAATTGAATAAATCGGGCCTTTCGTCGACACGTTTATAGTGTTATTCTCTGAGCCAATCACTCATGAGATAACTAGACTATCTGGGAAAATTATTAAGGGATTTTAACGCAAAAGGCTTGAGAATTCGACCAAGAATCGACTGCTCGACCGTGCTAATTTGTAAGGGTCATTACGGCACACTTAAAAATCGATCAGAGATCAGAGATAGGTCGTTTCGATTGAGATGAGTGATCAAAATGTGGGTGATTCCACCTGATTGCAAAATTCTCATCAATCGACACTAAATTGATTTTTATCGTTTTCGGTACCCTGTGTCCGTATTTGAAACCTTGAGATTTTCACGACAATTGAGAGTCGTCAATATGTCGAAGATGTACATTGTGACTCGAGATAAATCGATCACGGGTCAATTGCACTAAAAACTCCTAAAAGCTACCCGATAGACTAGGTCACGCTAAAAGCGCGCCGGATTGAAAATAACCGTGAATTTGAACCCGATTTCAAAAATTGAAAGTTATGCGGTGTCACAAGCTATTTGAGGAACGTCGACTCATTCTCCGAAGAATTTTCAGAGATTCTGGGATTTTTACGGAAAATCGAATCGGATGCCGCGGAAAATTTGCGGAAATTTGGATAGGCCAAATTAAAGGAAATTTGGACTTCAGAGCTAAGCTGCATGATGTTGGGGACTTATAGAAAATTATTTGAGATTTTTCTACCACGAAATTGGACCTCAATTTGGGAAATTGAGTGATGAATTAAAGTTCAATTTGATTAAATTCGGAGCTTGGGAAGAGGTTGGATTTTTGGATATCAAAAGTGAATTATTTGATGATTAAATAGCAAATAATAAACATGGGGGACAAAGGGATAAACATGCAGACTCTTTTGACCAAGAATCATGATGGATATTAGATATTTTGGCCTTGGCTAATTAAGCTTGGTTGTCTCTCTCCTCCTCCTCCCTTTGTGCGACAACCTGGTCTTCCGCTTCACTTTCCTTTTCATTTTTAAGCTTCTTCATTTCGTTCTCCCTCTCTGCAACGACGATCTCCCACCGAAATTTCTTTTGGTCGCATATCCTTCAGCCCATGCCATCATCATCATCTTTCATCATCAATATCACCATCCACCGAGTTCTCTCTCTCTCCGTTTGCTTTCGTTTTTTTTTTCATTTTCCCTGCCGCTTGCTTCTGTTCTCATTTGCTTATGTATCTTCGTCCACCGAACCCTCCTTGCTGCCGTTTGTCCAACATCCAGCCTCCATGGGTCAAAATTCTTCAAGCAAAATTGTGGCGTTGACTCCTTGAAGCCCACAACCCACCGAAGAAATCCACCGAAGACACCAGCAGCTTCGGTCTTCATGACTGCAGCTCGTGCTCGTGCTTCTCCACGTCTTCTCCACGCACCAAGCTCACTCAAGCCACGAAGCTGCTTCAGCGATCTTTCCCCCCTGCAGTAGCTCCCACGTTGACGCTTGCTGCTCCGCTTCTTTCCTCTTCGCCAGCAAGCTGTCCGTGTGGTCTTCTCCAGCGTCCATTTCCTGGGTTCGTGGATCAGCCCAGCAAGCCAGTTCAATTTTCAGCGGCCCAAATCTGCAAGCTTCAGCCCACGAGCCCAATTGCAGCCCCCAATTTGAGCCTTTGGTCCAGCTCGATTCAAGTCCAGCAAGTGTCTTCAGCCCAGTGATTTTCAGCCAATCTCCAGCAGATTTTGAAGCCCAAGCTTAGGCCCAAGTTCAGTTAGTTCTAGCCCATTTGAAGTTCAGCCATTTTGGGCCCAAAAAGAAGGCCCAAGCCCGCGACCAGCAACCTGCAGAAGCCCAAGACCTAAACTCAGCCTTGCTGAGTTGTGTTGGGCCAAGTTTAGGCCCGGCCCAAGTTCATTGACGCCGCCGAAAATTAAGATTTCGGCCGCCGTCGCGTCGTCGTCGTCGCGGTGAACCGGTTTCCGCAATTAACCGGTGAGTTTATACTCTAAACTCTGCTTAGTAGGTTAATGACATTTAAGGGGTGTTAGATTTATTTTATTAGGAATTAGGTGGTTAGTTAGATTAAATTAGAAATTGAATTATTTAATTGAGCATGTTAGGTGGTTAGTATGGTTTAGCTAAGGCCTAAATAAATTGTACTATTTATCTAGAAGGGTTCGGGAATTTCTCCGATGTATTGATTATTAATTTAATGATTTTGGCCTAGGTTATTATTTGTAGAATTTAAATTGATTTATTTAATTAATTTCAGTAATTATTTAATTATTAATTATTTTTTCGGAAATTAGGCCGGGATAGTCGGTGACCGGAATTTTGTGCTGATTGCAATGGTGTGGTTAATTTTTGCAATTGAGTGTTAAATGATGCAAATTGAGTGCTGATTTGATTTTTGGTATTTAATTCCAAAAATTGTGAATTTCCAATATTTATTCAGAAAATCCCAGGTGTCGGGTTTTGACACCGGAAATGGTTTTTAGTACTATATCAAATAGTGGGGTTTGAAAAAGATAGGTATCAGTCTTCTGGTTCGAATTGACCGTGTACCCACACACGACTATTTTCGGGATGTTTTAAATACGAAGAAAATAGGCCAGGATCACTATTTTAATGGAGGCATTTAAGTGCAATGCACAGTGTCCTGTGCCATATTTGAGTGATCGTGTGATGGTTATGAGAAATCGTCACGGGCTGTTGAGCTGGACGTTATCCCTATTTGGGATACCCCTTGGACAACGGGAAGCCGGTCGCAGTTGATTCTGGACCCTATGCTCCTTCGGGAAAGCCGTCTGATAAAGAGACGTTGCCGTGCTCAATGGGGTGAGACGAAGCCTGGCAATGCCAGAAGACCGCCGAACTGAGAGTAGGCCGTGCTATATACCGAGATCAAATCTAGGAACGCATGATTAATTGAGTGTGGTGTTTCAATTACTGGAGCTTATTTGTTGCTCATGCTCTCATGTTGTTTGTGAGATAAATTGTACTAACCTACAGGGTGGATCTGAGACGAGGTAAGTCTCCTTGATTGTGTGCTTATGTGATTAAGACACTTATTGGCGTATTTCCCTCCTAATTGGGGTTTAGAGTTTAGACTCGCTGAGATGATATCTCACCCCGTTGTGGGACAACATTTTCAGGGTCGTCAGGTGGAGGACCTAGAGCTGAGAGGAGGTGATCGGAAGCGTAGGTCAGTTAGGACTGCTTCTTTTTGGAAGGCCAGTCTTTTGTAATCTTTTGGCCATAGACCTGTGTACATGACTCAGTGTATATATAAAAGCATGTTTGTTTGTGAATCTATTATCCTGCTTTTCTATCTCGAGATAATTACTGTCAAGGGATTTCTTTTCGCTTCCGCATGTGCAATAAAATGGAAAGGGTCGGCGACTCGTCCTGGAAAGTCGCAAATTATTATCGACCAGATAGGGATGGGCACGCGCTCGGGGTCCGGGGCGTGACACTGAGACCTCGTCGACAATTGGCGAGGCTTAACCGTCACTGATTCAGCGAGAATCAAGCTTGCCAAGCTTGAGCAAGGAAGCTTTGCTGAGCTTGAGCTTGCCAATCGAGCGAGGTCGAGACCTCATTGAGGACTGGCGAGGCTCAAGCCTCTCTTATCTCTGGTGAGCTCTACCTTGTTGAATCTAGCGAGGTGGAGCCTTGCCTGAGGCTGACAAGATTTGGCTTGGTGATTGGTGAAGGAAAATTAAAAATTAAAAAAGAAAAATTATTAGAAGATTGATTTTTTAAAAATAAAAATAATTAAAATTTTGATTTTTTTAATATAACAATATAAAAAAGAATGCAATCAGATTTTTCAATTTTTTAATTTATTTTCAAATTTCAGGTAAATATAAAAAAATATCATTATTTTTTTATAAAATGACCATAAAAATATTTTTTTTCTTGAAAAAAAGAGAGCCTTAATTTTTTAAAAAATTATACGAATTTTCCATTAAATTTGTATTTAATGAAAGAGTTTTAGAAATATCATTTGAAAAATCATAAGAAAAAATCTTTCATAGATTTGGAAGTATTTTAACAATATAATCTTTGAAAAAAGTCATAAGAATAAGTTTTCCTAAATTTGATTAAATATAAAAGTGTTTTAATAATATGGGTTGGGTTAGGTATGTGTCAAAAAATTTATATTGCAAATAAATGAATCAAAACGGATTAAATGAATATGGGTTGGACCATTTTCGACCTGATCCGACCCGACTCGACCCACCCATTTGACGACCCTACATTCCTCCCCAGTCAAAGACTATGCAACAAAACAAAGGTCCAAATTCAACCAAACCTGACAAAAGGCCACGTTTGGTGTAAAGAATCAGACACTAGGATGGAATTAAGAGTTATGGTGCAGACAAGTGAGATCTTCGCATCACTAGGAATATCTCAATTGCATAGAAACTACTGTTCCAGCTTTCGCGGAAAATGAGATTTCTTCACTCATCAATCCTTGGATTTGACTTTCCTTTCCTTGCTGGGTAGAAAAAAATCAAGACTTCATCAAGAATAATTTTTCACTGCATTTTTCAAGAGCCTTGCCTCATCTGCCATCTCAGTTTCTTCACGTTCTTCTTCTTTGCCCCCTCTCTTGTTTTGTTATAGGGGTTTGTTCGAGTAGACTAAATTGTTCGATCACTGTTGCAGGTGATCTTTTTCTTGAGGGAAACTCAGAAACTGATCTTTTTTCTTCCTTTCAATTTTTCTGGTCTTCAAATTCCGACGACTATCATCCACTTCTCATTCTACTAGTACTTTTGGATTTTAGGCGACCGTCAATAGTTGTTCTTGGTTTTGCTCCCTATCGCAATCGTGAATAAAGCACCCCGTACACGAGAGAAATCGGCAAAATATTTAATAGAACCTGTATCAAAGTTGACACGTTCTCTACAAAGTAATCGCCAACCCACATTCCAGAAGGAATCTACCACTTGAAATACTAGTTCAGAAACTGACAAAAATAGAGCTATAACTCTCTTGCTTTCCTTCATCGCGCGCACGCGCTCACATACCCCACCCACAACAACGAACTTTTTGATCACTCTTATTCTCTTTCTTCTACCAGTTCTTTTTCTATTAAGCTGGAGAAAAGTTCATCAAGAAAGCTACCTTCGGGTCCATTGGGAATCCCCATTATAGGCCAAAGCCTTGGCCTGCTCCGAGCCACGAGGACAAATGCGGGAGGAAAATGGCTCCAATAACAAGCGAGGAAATATGGACCAATCTCGAAGCTCTCTCTCTTGGGAAGACCGACGGTGTTCATTCACGGACAAGCAGCAAACAAGCTTGTATTTCTGCGGAGACAGCAGCAAGATTGCCATAAAGCAAACATCATCCATCCGCGGATTCTGGGAGACCGCAATCTATTGGAACTTAGTGACCAAGATCACAGACACGTGAGAGACCCTCCGATGTCGTTCTTGTGACCAGAATCCCTGAAGCAGTACGTGGGGAAAATAGATGAAGAAGTCAGAAAGCACATCGAGTTGCACTGGCAGCACAAGGAAAAAGCTGCGGTATGTCAATATTCTGTAAAACTCCCACTGTTGCTTTATTCTGTATCCAATACATAACAAGCTTAAGATACGAATGGCATATGCACTCATTCTCTCATATCACTGGTGTTCACACTTGTATGGGCTCCGCATACATCGACTATAAGACTGAATGCATATACTACAAGTGCACATAATCTCTTCGATAAACAAAAGAGGAGTAAATAACACTAATGTTTTGATTTTCCTACAGGCATGGCCGCTAATAAAAAAACCTTATGGCCCTGATAAAAAACCTCACATTCAACATTACATGCTCTCTCATCTTCGGTACCGAGGAAAGATCTGAGAGAATTCTTGCAAAATTTTCAAGAAATGATAGACGCAATATGGTCTATACCAGTAAAGCTGCTGCTCACGCACTACAATAGGAGCCTCTGCTCAAGCTCCAGGGTCCAAGATCTGTTGAAGGAGCTTGTACAAGAGAAGAAAGCGAAAGTAGAGCAGCACATTGCCACTCCTCATCAAGACTTGATCACGTGCCTGTAATGTAGGCATGATGAAGAAAATAAACAAGTTGTGACTGACAAGGAAATTTTGCACAATATCATCTAATCATGGTTGCAGGACATGATACCTCACCCGTTCTGATGACTTTCATGCTGCGTCTTCTATCAAAGAATTCCTGCTGTTTATAAAGCAGTTCTTCAAGGTACACATCCTCTATTTCCAGCATCTTTTTAGATTTGCCGAATCTGCATTGAGATTTCTGCAGCCCAAAAAGGAAGGAAAATAAAACTAAATGAAGAAGAATTTGTCAATAATAATGAATCTATTTTGCTGATGGAAAATGGATGACTTGCCAAATGTAACAAAAATCAACACACAAATGATTCAAAGTTTCCAAAGTCAGATATTAACTTTAATAACAAAGCTCAAAAGCACGTTCCTCCCCCTTATTGCAAGTCATAAGCCTCTTTTGCTTATGCAGAACAAGAAGAGATGGCAAAAAGCAAGACTTCAGGAAAACCTTTAACTTGGGAAGACCTTGCCAGGATAAAGTACACGTGGAGAGTAGAGATGGAAACTCTGAGGATGGCTCCACCTTTCTTTGCTGTCTTCAAGGTAGTCTTAAAGGATATTGAGTATAGTGTATACCTCATTCCTAAAGGCTGGCAAGTAAGGATTCTTGTAACTTTTACTATCTCTTTAAATGCTTGCATTATCTGCTATTTATTCTCTCTATCTGTGAAACCAGTTGTCTAATATACTTTCGGAACTTAACATGTGATTTAGATCTTCTGGGCATCAAGCACGACATACATGGACGAGAGCTTATTCCTGGAATCATCAAAGTTTGATCCTGCTAGATTTGAAAACTAGAAGTCAGTACCACCCTACAACTTTATTGCTTTTGGAAAAGGGCCTTGCATTTGCCCAGGAAATGAATTTGCGAGGATCGAAATTCTTGTTGCAATCCATTATCCGGTCACTCACTACTCTTGGGAGTTATGTTCAGATGATCATTACATGAGCGATCCCATGACAGTACCTACTCAAGGGCTACTGCTTTGGATTGTGCCAAAGAAACAGAAATGATCTTTCCTTGACCATTGTCACGACCTCTCTTTTTCCGTCCGAGGAAAAGAAAGAAAGGTTTAGGGGTATTTGCCTAAAGAGGCGGACCAATGGCCCTAGATTAGGCGCAGGCTCTCCTAAGCCCATACCTCAAGCGACGTTGGATTTCATATTTCAATTCTTAACAACCTAAATATTTCTAGGAGTCGCCACTAGCCTATTGGGGTCGGCTAGAAACCAATCGAGACACAGGAGTGGTGTCTCGATTCCTACGCAACCAGAGATTTCTAGGAACGGGGACTTGTTTATGCCAATGTTTCTACTAGCGCCCTTGCGGTACCACTATCTTGGAAAGTTATTTATCTAAATGAATGGCCACACATTCTTGATTACCAATTATAATCTTTATAAAACCACTAAGTGTTCATGCAAATGTTTTTGTAAGTTTTTTTTAATCTTTAGACTAATTCTAACATAATTTAGAAGAGAAATTTACCCTCAAATTATTGAAAAGTGGTGCAGTAAATAACATCCAAGAAATTGAAATGGCTTGAAAGTAATGTGGAAAATAAAGACCCAATACAAGTCGGGCAAATAATATTACATGGCCCTGTTATCACGCCCCGGGACAGGACCCTCGTGAGCAAAATGAGAAGTTAAATATGCATGAAATTACTCTAGATGCATGAAATTACTCTAATTAATTTTAATCTACGCAAAATAGATTTTTTACAAAAATGGTTATAAAATGCCAAAATATCATTAAATTAATAAAATGACCTTTTAAAATTAGGAAATTTCCTAGATGTCATTTCTATCATAATTTGATATCATCCATCATTTTTATATTTTTTTTAAATTTTCATATTTTTTCATATTTTTTAATTTTTTATTAAAAATTAATTCCCTAAACCGATATATGCCGATTTACACTAATATGGGACTGCCCAGTACATGAATATAACAAGAACCAAGCTCAAATCGACCGTTTCAAGATCGAAACTTGGTTTGTATATTTCGTCGAACACTTGACGTGCATTAAATCAGCCCAAAACAGCTTCTCCGGACCATGTTTGCGGTCTTCAATCTCAACCCATAAGCAATTTTATGTAGAACTAAAGTATCAAGATTATACTACCACATGTAATGAGTAATATTAGATAGAAATCACAGCTTAAAACACACACAAACCAAGTTGGAATCGTCATCAAATTTGCGGTTTGATCTGATTTTGCAAATCTGGGTTTGAACCCAAGTCGAGCAAACAAGTTGAATGCCCATATTCAAGCCCCGACACTCATCACATACGAAATTTAAGGGAAACACTACTTAATCCGAGTAAAAGTAAATAACATGAGCTTTCAAATGCAACAAACATCATAAAGAATGACCCACTGAACAACATCAAAACGGCCTTTTCAAGAAGCACACATGCAAAACTCTTGAAGATATTTCAAACACTTGGAAAAATTTCAGCCTTAGAAATCAGTTTTCCGGGCTGGCTTTCCTCTTGATTTTCATAATCAAAACATGCTCAAACTCGAAAAAAAAAAAAAAAAAATCTAGGATGCTTACCTTGCTTCCTAGTTCCCTTTCAAGTGGTTCTTGGCCCAAGAAACCAAGAAATTATCCTCGTGGGCCCGTGGGAGTTGGTTTCTTCAACTGGGAATGAGATCTGCAAAAAAAAGCTCTGACAACGAAGGTTTTCGTTGACCTCTAAACTTAAACTTCAAGACCTCTTTTGTTAAAAAAATTAACATCAAACCAAACTATATGTATTCTAGTTTGGGGTACAAGTCAATATTTTCCTCATTTGTCTCTCAATTTTCTCAAAAACACTCGTCTTACCTTACCCGTGACCAACCAGGCTCAACACTTACAAAATTTTTGGACTTTCTTGGCCCGCCAAGAGGGTGGATTTCGGGGGGCTTTAGGAGACCTTCCCAAACTCCATTTGGGACGTGCGACCTATGGATGAAAAGATCTTTGAGTGAAGTTTCATTCTCTAGTTAAACCATCTACCAAATCTCAGTTCATGATTTAGCCTCATTTCGAAGCTACTGAGTAAGCTTATTTGTGGCCACACCATATCCTACTAAGCATCTCAATCAGCTTGATCTTTGCACGTGATGGAAGACCATATATAGTAGTGCAAGTGGACGGAAATTGGCTAAGGATAAGCTGCTGAAAGCACTGGAAAATCGCAGCAAAGTTCGCACACTTAACAACTGTAGAAGTTAAAAAAATTGGCTTAAGTCAGAAGAGTAAGTGAACCAGCTCAGTTGGCAGGCTTGGCAGGTGGACAAAAGACCGACCAAAAATCCCTTAATTCATGGGATAAGATCATGGAAGCAAGGGCTTTCAAGGGATGAGAGAAAGGAGACGAGAAGGAGAGGGGAGAGCTAGGAATTGTTCCCCAAAGACACCTTCAGAAGCAACTCCATAAAGCAAAAAGCCCAGAAATTCCAGATCAACTTTCAGAGAAAAAAGTGAAATTTTCACAAGCTTGCAACCAACATTAGCCAAGAGTGCTTTAAACCATCAATTTGGCTGTGGTTTTTGATCAATTAGCAAGTTCATGTATAGTATTTTAAGATCTCCACCAGATTTCGCAATTGTTCCCACCCAATTTTGTAAGAAAGTCCCTCAAAGTTAGCCATTTTCTTATCCGAAAATACCCAATTCAATGCAAATTTGGTCCTTTTGGCCCGATTTGATTGATTCGACCTAGCCTAAGCTCAATTTCAACTTAATTGGGGGCTAAGATGATGATTTAAGGGCTTGGGTGAAGTTTTACAAAATTTACGAATTGGTCCCTTAACTTTTGGAAATTGCATTTTGACCCCAGTTTGCCATTTTAATTCCAATTTGACCTCCTGGGCTTAGCTAGTCACATTTAGATCATTGGCGCCAACTTTTTTTCTCTTTTTTTTATCTTTTTTTTAAAAGGAAAACGTCTTCCATTTTAAAAAATATATAATAAACACCTAGATGCAATATTTTGGCAAAAGTTTAGGTGTCAACAACCATCCAGGACTTCAACTATGTCAGCTTTTCAGGACTTAACTACATCAAACATCCACATTAGTGGATAAAATTTGAAACGTCATTAACCCAAGAAAGAAGTTAGTGCTTTGAGACACTCTTCTGGAAAACATAACCAAGCGCATTTTGCCAATGGTGTATGCTTTCATTTTGTATGAATCTATAAGCATGTCGTCATTACAAATTTAACATTTAGCTAGACTGCCCAGTATTTATTCAATCTTCGTTATCTTAGCCCCTCCAGAAACTATCAACACTTGCTATGTTAAAACAACCAAATGCTGTTTGAACAGAAAAAGGCCTAATTTTTCTTTTGCTCTTCCAATTTCTTTGGGTTGGCTTGAATCTGACCTAATTTTTGTTTTTCCCTTCTTTCTTGCTTTTTACCTAGCAAACCATGATATTTCAACAAAAAATGATGACAGAGCATCAAATTATGAAAATGAGATACATTTATATTGATTAAATCATGTAATAGTGAAGTTAAAATTATTTATATTAGTTGAAAGGTGATCATTCTTGACATGGAGTGATAGCAAAATACTTTCGTACATATATCCATGCACGTCATACTCTATTGCTCGATTGAATTACAGCATAAATGCTTGGGTATATATTTTGATACTCAACCTAATGAGCTTGCTGGTAGTCAATATTCACAAAGTTAAATAGGAGAATCACAGTGCAGAAAATCAGTGCATCTTTTGCAGATTCAACTTAGAAATAATTAAGAGGGAAAGGACCTATAGACTCTTGAGTTTTTGCAGAACTAGCGGAGAGATTAAAGTTGCCAAGGCAGGCGATTACTGATATGAATCGTTGCAGAAAGATCGTTCTACGAAGGCCCGGATGGTGCGAATTGCGAACCTCGACCTCCAATCAAACCTGTGATTGGCAACCTCGGTATGAATGTGACATGTTGACGAACGCATGTCAACCAACCAACGTTATAGACGCCACGAGCGAAAGAATTCGCTATCTCACTTGATAAGTCGAATCGACCGTCACAAGGGAACCTTGATAAGGTCAAGTCATCAAAAGAACAGTAGAAGAGAATCTCTCAATTTTTTTCCTAAAAAAAAAATGTCTCTCTTCCAAAGAAAGTCAGGCAGTCTTTAATATAGGCCTTCTAGTTGCCACACAAACCCGAAAACCAGCCCTAGAAATCTAATGCATCATATTCTAGAAAATATAGAAAATATCTAAACAAGAAGATAATAATTTTTTTTGACTTGGTTAAATATTTGGTGACCAGATAATTAAAATACGCCAAAATTTCCAATATTCTTCAAGATTTGATCCAAGGTCATCTCCACGTCAAATATTACACCAAGATTTGCAAGATTCTTCAAAATTTGACCCAAGGTTATCTCCACGCCAAAGATCACAAACCATGACGCCAATAGCTTGCCTGAATTGCTTGGCCTGCGCTCGAGTGATTGAACCAATCGGAATAGACAATGGGTCCTTAGCACCTCCTCCTCGATATAACTTGATGTCCACATCATTCCCTCCCCCGTGCAAAGGATTTGCCCTCAAATCATCACTTGCATCGAAAAGAGTCAAGTCAGAAACATTAAATGTAGCACTAACGTCATACTCACTTGGAAGATCAAGTTTGTTGGCGTTATTGTTAACTCTTTCCAACACCATGAATGATCCATCCCCTTGTGGTAATAACTTAGAATGTCACTGCTTAGGAAATCATTCCTTGCACATATGAAGCTAAACCCAATCGTCGGGTTCAAACACCACTTCCTTGCGCCCTTTGTTGGCTTGCCTTGCATATTGCTCAGTCTTACACTCAATAATTGCCCGTCTTCTCATGCAACGCATTGACAAATTCAACTTTCTTTGCTCCATCTAAATCCACATGCTCATCAACAGGTAAAGGCGTTAAATCTAACGGAGTTAATGGATTAAAACTATAGACAACCTCAAATAGTGTAAATTTAGTAGCAAAATGCATGCTCCTATTATATGCAAACTCAACATGTGGTAGACAATCTTCCCAAGATTTTATGTTCTTTTTAATAATAGCACGCAACAACACTCCTAAAGTTCAATTAATTACCTCGGTTTGACCATCGTCTGTGAATGACAAGTAGTAGAAAATAACAACCGCGTTCCTAGTTTTTTCCACCATGTTTTCCAAAAGTAACTAAGAAATTTAGAATCTTGATCTGAAACAATCAATCTAGGCATGCCATGCAAACGTACAACCTCCCTAAAGAATAAATCAGCAACATGAGATGCATCTTCAGTTTTATGACAAGGTATAAAATGAGCCATCTTTGAAAACCGATCAATAACCACATAAATAGAATCTCTACCTTACTTAGACCTAGGCAATCCTAACATAAAATCCATAGAAATATTAGTCCAAGGATGCGTTGGAATAGGTAATGGTGTATATAAGCCATGCGGTTTAGTTGTAGACTTCGATTGCTTACAAGTAATGCATCTCTCACAAACACGTGTGACATCTCTCTTCATATGTGGCCAACAAAAATGTTCATACAACACTTCATAAGTCTTATTAATGCCATGAATGGACCTTGATTCTGTAGGCGGTATTTTTTCTTTCCCCTTTTCCTTCTGCAGGGCCTTAAGGCGATTTCGTATTTCCGCCATATCTGGTTCTCTTCTGTAGGGATCTTCTGGAATAGTGGCAAAAATAGATGTCTGTGGCGGTGGAGGTAAATACCCGGTTTTAACAGGAGGTGCCAATGGGTCAAACGGTCTGAACCTCCCTTCTTCAGAAGTTGGATTTGCTTCTTGAGCTTCTCTATTTCTGGCTTTGGACTTTCAAGATAATGATACCCAAGATGTTGTCCTGATTCCAAGGCGTGAAGCCTTTGCTGGAATTCAGAAAGTATCTTTTTGGTACTTTCATCATACCTTCGGAGATCTTGTTGCACATTTCCAATTTTGGAATCAATTGCCTTGAAGGCATTGTTTTGTGCGAACAGAGTCTCTGATTGCCAATTTAGAACAGCTTCAGCGGCAGGGGTTTTTTTTCTGTCTCCCATGTTCATCCACATCAGTGGGAGTGTGGGAGTAGGGATTTTAGGAACATGCCGGTATCTGCCATGAGGATCAATAAACTCTTCTACAGCAGGGAACGAGAGTTTAGAACTTTCCTTGACAAGAGGAGGAAAGTCGGTGTCCTGGAACATAGCGATAAAAGAAGTGGGTGGTGCCTCTGCTGGAACTTCAAGGGGGTAAGAATGCTTCTTAGCCCATTTGAGGATTGGCTTATAAAATGGAGAGAGAGCTTGCTTTTTCTGGGGAGGAGATGGTGGGGGTGTTTTTGGTGGATCTGGTAAGGCTTGGAATGTAGTACTGACCTCTGGCGGTGGGGGTGGTGCATAAGAAACCATGAATTGATATTTGTCACATTCACCGAGAGTATCGACGGAGGAATCTCTGTCTAAGTATATTTGGTACATCTTATCCTTTGGCCTTTTCCGTCGAGGTGGAGATCTTGCAAAAGGGTCTACCTCGTCAGGAGAGTTTGTACAGGAGGAACATTGGCAGAAAGGATCCCAAAAACAATTACCATAATTGTCTTTATAGTAATTAACAGGATGTCCATCACCATTGAAGTGTCGAACAAGCTTTTTTGGATCTGGCTTGGAAATAGATTGAGGAACACATGGTTCGATCATAAAGAGGGTTTGGAAGATAGAAGGACTTTCTTCCTTTTCCTTGCCAAATTTGATGGAAACAGTTCCATCTTTGTTCCGGATGAACTCAGAGTCCGTGGACTAGAAAGGCTTGTTATGCCGATGTAGCTTTTCGTAGTTGGTAATCCAAGTCTCTGGAAGGAGCTTGGCCAATGTATCCTTCGGGATCTGTCTAGGAACATGGATACATGATGCTTGGTCATTCTGCATGGAGATAAACAAAGCATCTTCATACCATTATTGAAGTTAAGATCAAGGGCATGGTTCTGCACTCGATAAACCATTTGGTAATGTAGTGTTGCAGCTACAGAGTCAGCAGTCTGAGGGGCTCCAGTAAGTTGGACTTGGACTTTCAAGAAAGAAAGTAGCTGAGGATCTGAAAGAGCGATGTTGAAGTTTGGATATAAAGTTACAAAGATTGTTCCGGCATTCAAAGTAGTTTGAACAGTACCGATGCAAGCATGCTGGTATTGTAAAAATCTGGTATCTAACAACGCAATTCTTGCCACAACTGGCAAACCCTTACGACCATGGAAGGTGAGAGCAAGACAAACAGCTCCATAATGGACATGAGAATATCCCTGTTGAACCCATTGTCTGGGAAATTCTGGAGGGATCTGAAGAGTAACAAAGTACTCCTTTTCAGTAGCAGGAATAGGATGCCCGTCAAATTTAGAGGATTGGACATACTCCTTTACTTGCTTTGGGGTTTGATGAATGAGCTGGCGAATGGAACGGATGGGTGAAAATGACGAGTTTGGCTTAGCAAAGGCGGAGTAAGGATTCATGAGAGGAAGTTGGGTTTCAGAAATCTTGGTTTCATCGCTAAGAGAGACTTCATAAAGATAATCTATCTTAGAATCATTAGAAACACGAAATTCTGGAGGTGTTGAAGATGAAGAAGAGGGAGCAAGAGAAACTGGTGCTTCGAGGATTTCTGGTTCTATAGACATGATGAGAAGAGATCTTCTCAGCACTGGATTCACCTGTCAAGTGCATGGAATGGATAATATCAAAAACGAAACCATGGCTCTGATTAAACCACCATTATGTGCTTGTCACACCGACAATTCAGGCAAAAAACACTTAGGCAAATATAGTTTGTTTTCACGGAAAAGATAACCTTCATGCCTATAGAATTTATCAAATGCAGTACGTTATTTATCAAATGCAGTATGTTCACATGCTTCAAATACTCTCCCAAAGTCATCATCATCAGTATATAAGCTCTTGATATGCTCAAAACCTAAACACTTTGCTTCTAAAATAGTTAGAATCGCATACTTTCGAGAAAGTGCATCGGCTACCACATTATCCTTACCTTTCTTGTACTTGATCACATATGGAAAAGTCTCAATGAACTCCATCCATTTGGCATGTCTTTTATTCAACTTCTACTGCCCTTTCAAGTACTTCAAGGTCTCATGGTCAGTGTGGATCACAAACTCCTTCAGCCATAAATAATGTTGCCAAGTCTCTAAAGCTCGCACTAAAGCATACATCTCCTTATCATAGGTAGGATAATTCAATGTTGCTCCACTCAATTTCTCGCTGAAATAAGCTATGGGATGCCCTCCTTGCATCAACATGGCTCCAATTCCCGTACCAAAAGCATCGCACTCTATCTCAAAAGTAGCACTGAAATTCGGCAAATATAACATATGAGCATTAGTCAACTTATCTTTTAGTAGATTAAATGCTTTCTCTTGCTCTTCTCCCCACGTGAAACCCGTGTGCTTTTTGATAATCTCAATCAAAGGTGCGACAATGGTGCTGAAATTTCTCACAAATCACCGATAAAAACTCGCCAATCCATGAAAGCTATGCACGTCTCCTATGGTCTTAGGCGTTGGCCATTCACGAATCGCTTTGACCTTTTCTTCATCAACCTATATACCATCAGCACTAACAACAAATCCTAGAAATACTAATTTGTTGGTAACAAAAGAACACTTCTTTAGATTAGCGTATAATTGCTCGGCCCTTAAAATCTGCAAGACAGCTCACACAAGCTCAATATGGTCATCAGGGCTTCGGCTATATATCAAGATGTCATCGAAATAGACAACCGCAAATTGACCAATAAAAGTACGTAAAACATGATTCATAAGTTGCATAAATGTGCTCGGTGCATTAGTTAATCCAAATGGCATGACTAACCACTCATATAATCCATACTTGGTCTTAAATGCAGTTTTCCATTCATCATCTTCTTTCATCCTAATTTGATGATAGTCACTTTTCAAATCGATCTTAGTGAAAATGCAAGAACCATGTAACTCATCCAACATGTCATCTAACTTAGGAATATGATGTCGATACTTTACCGTAATGTTATTGATAGCTCGGCAATCAACACATATTTGCCAAGTTTCATCCTTCTTTGGTACCAACAAAACAGGGACATCGCACGAGTTAAGACTCTCTCTCACATACCCTCGCTCCAATAGTTTGCTAACTTGCCGCTGAAGTTTCTTTGTCTCCTCGGGATTGCTTCGATATGTGGGTCTGTTAGGTAATGGCGCACCAGGAATCAAGTTGATTTGATGTTCTATGCCTCAAATCGGTGGTATCCCTCCAGGAAGTTCATCGGGAAAGACATCTTCAAATTCCTGCAATAAAGACACAATAGGACTAGGCAAACTTGGGTCAAGATCGTTAGTAGAAAACAAAACCTCATTGTACAAAAGTACAAGCATCGGTCGATCTAGAACTAAAGCTCTCCTCACCTCACTCAATTTTGCATAAAAATTCTTTTGCCTATTTTATTTCCCCTCTTCTTTTCCCTCGATTTTTACCACAATCCTTCTCTCAACCTCTCCTTTTCCTTGCGTCTCAAACACACCACGTAAGCCCTCGGATTTCTCACATTTTTTTCTCTCTCTCTCTCTCTCTCTCTCTCTCTCTCTCGGCTTCTCATTGTAACTTTAACTAATCTTGATACACCTCATTAGGTGTCATTGGTATCAAGGTATAAGTCTTTTGATTCATTACCATTGAATAACGATTAGTATACCCATCATGATGTATCTTTCGATCATATTGCCATGGTCTTCCAGTGAGATATGATCCGCTTGCATAGGTACAACATCACACTCTACCTCGTCCTTGTATCTCCCTATCTCAAATGTGATCTGAACTTGCTTCAACACTTTCACCTCTCCACTATCATTTAACCATTGAAGTCTATAAGGCCTAGGGTGCTTTGTCGTCTTCAAACCCAACTTATCCACCATAACACAACTTGCCACATTTGCACAACTACCTCCATCAATCATCAAACTACAGATCTTACCATTCACCACACATCTTGTATGAAACAAGTTATCTCTTTGTTGATGATGCTCCTCCTCCTTTACTTGCACATTAAGAGAACGCCTAACCACCAATAAGTCTCTTTTTATAACTATTTCTTTATTACTACAATCCTCCAACGGTGGCATCTCATCATCCTCTTCTTCCTTTTCACTTTCGGACTCAATAATACCATGTCCAATCATGATCATCACCCTCTTATTAGGGCATTGATTCGCCATATGACCCTTGCCTAAACACTTAAAACATTTAATCTCACGAGTTCTATTGTTAGGATTTTCAGTTTTACCTGAAGTCAGATTCGTTCCAACTTTACTGTCCCTCTTCTTCTCCTTTGAGGTTTCGGTTTTGGTGTTGTTTCCTCTCCAATTTGGCTTCTCATCTCTCTTTCAATTGGATCTTCAATTCTGATTTGAACCTCCTCCACTCTTGTGATTTCGGTCCAACTTCAATTGCCGCTCAACTTTGATCGTTTTGTCCACCAATTCCTCCAATTCAACATAGTGTTGCAGCTCCACCACCTTTGCTATGTCTCGGCTGAAACCACTCAAAAACCTTGACATTGTGGCCTTACGATCCTCCACCACATTAGCACAAATTATGGCAATCTCCATCTCCTTGTGATACTCTTCCACGTTCTTATTGCCTTGTGTGAGATTTTGTAACTTTTGAAACAAATCTCGATGGTAATGACATGGTACAAAACACCTCTTCATCACCGCTTTCATCTCATCCCACATCTCTATCGGTTTTTCACCATTACGCCTCCTACTAGTCACAAGTTGATCCCACCAAATTATAACATAATCAGTAAATTCAACAGCTGCAAATTTTTTTATTTTTAAGCTCGAAGTATTATTGGCAATCAAATACCAATTCCATGCGTTTCTCTCATTCTAGATATGCATTGGGATCATTCTTCCCTTCGAAAGAAGGAATCTTCATCTTGATATTGCCAAGTTCATTATTTTCTCGGTGTCTAAACCCTCGGGCTCCATTCCAACTTTCAAATCGAGCATCTCGATCATTCTCCATGTCGGCCTCATCATCATCATAATGCCGTTGCCTTCTATATCATGTTCTAGAGGCGTCTCGCTGATGTTGCGGCCTTCCCCGGGGTAGCTCTCGGTCACCATCAACCCTCATGCCATTCTTCATCATTCGGCCACTAAGCTCCTCCACTACGACCTTCAATTGCGAGATGCTTTCCATGAGCGCTTCATCCCTTCATATGGAGTCAACCTCTCTTTGATTCACACATTCTTCGTACGATATATTTTAGACCTGCAAGTAAATATTAGTCACAAAAATCCTCACCAATCGCTCCCTCACGTGTTTCTCTCAAGGTATTTGACACTCCCCTCGTGTTTAACTCAAGTTTATGCTTTTTCCACCCTCAATTAAGCTTACACACTCTTGCCTTTTCCCTCTCGTATTCTCTTTTCACAAGCTCTTTATTGGACTCAAAACTTGTCTCTCAACCCCCTCACTACAATCAATCAAACTAATCAAACAAGGTTAGATCACTACTGATTTTGTTTCGGCAAGTAACAATTTCAAACCAACAAGTACAACTTTTGAAATTCCAATTGAAATGGGAATCACTACTGATTTTGTTTCAATTCGGTCGACTAACAAATGAGTCGCCTTCTTGATTTTTTTTTTGTTCGGCTATTTTTTTTTACTGAATTCATTTTGTTTTCTCTTGCGCACTTTTTTTTTTTGTGTGCGTTTTCTTTCTCTTCTTTCTTTTTTTGCCGAACTTTCTCTTTTTTTTTTCTTTTTTTTTTTGACAAACTCATAATACAATTTAAGATGCTAGGAAAAAAAATTAAAATTAACAGCAAACAACTACGTATGGAAGCACAAAAGCAATCGAATCCATAAATTGGCTAGAACCGAAATCCTAGCTTAATAAATCTCAAATTGCTGAATATAACTAGAAAATTAAAGATAAATAGACCTTGTAGAAGCAAGCTCTCATACCAAATGATGTGAATCGTTGCGGAAATATTGTTCTACCAAGGCCTGAATGGTGCGAATTGCGAACCTCGACCTCCAATTAAATCTGTGATTGGTAACCTTGGTATGAACATGACTTGTTAACAAATGCGTGTCGACCAACCAACGTTATAGACGCCACAAGCGAAAGAATTCGCTATCTCGCTCGATAAGTTGAATCAACCGTCACAAGGGTCAAGTTCTCAAAAGAACAGTAGAAGAGAATCTCTCAACTTTTTTCCTCAAAAAAAAAAAAATGTCTCTTCCAAAGAAAGTTGGCCAGTCTTTAATATAGGCCTTCTAGTTGCCACACAAACCCTAAAACCAGCCCTAGAAATCTAATGCGTCATATTCTAGAAAATATAGAAAATATCTAAACAAAAGATAATAATTTTTTTTTACTTGGTCAAATATTTGGTGACCAGATAATTAAATTACGCCAAAATTTGCAAGATTCTTCAAAATTTGATCTAAGGTCATCTCCACGCCAAAGATCACGAACCATGACGCCAACAGCTTGCCTGAATTGCTTGGTCCACGCTCAAGTGATCGAACCGGTTGGAATAGACAGTGGTCCTTAGCACTTCCTCCTCGATATGGCTCGATGTCCACATCAATTACAATGCATGATATTCTGCAAAACCTTAAGAAGTGCAAAAGACGGGACATCAGAGAACTCAGCAAATAAAAAGCTCACAAGCACAAATAATCAAAGCAATTTTGCAATACGAACTTGATTGAAATATTGCCGAAGAGCTCCCTTGTGGCAGGCAAGGTGGAAGAGGCTTACTCTGAAGTGGATTTACCCAATCTTTCATCTTTATATCGTCTGATGATCGACCATCGACTCGAAAACGTCTAACAGTTGATCCAGCCCCTCTGGACCACGCCCTACCGCCTTCATCGTGTAAATGGCACTCTCGAGAGTGGACAAACATCCAGCCTTAGGCTGACTTCTAACTTCTCCATACAAGCTTATCACCTCCAAATCCAACTTCAGATGAGGCAAAAGCTTCAACCAAGGATTCTCACTGTACATTCTCTTCGCCTTCATCAACGTATCATCCAGCGATCAAGTTCCTGACTTCGAACTCAGCTGCCTTGAGTTCATCAATTCTGAGCGCATTCTCAGTCGGGAACAGAAGTACCAACCCGCGCGGCACCTCGATTACGAATTCCTCAGATTCTTCAAGCTCCAAGCTCGGATTCGATACAAGGTTTTGCGATTTCCTAACCACAAATCCATTCGACATAACATCACGAGTAGACGGGCAATCTAATATGGCATCAAAATCAGCTCCTTGATGACCGATTCGAGACATCCAAACATGGTCTATTGATCCGATAATTCCCTTCTTGCCCATTCGAAAACTGATAACAGGTTTGCTAGTACTTCTAGACAAGACTCCACAAGCGCGCGAGTTCTGCGGCACCTGGGAATCCTCCGAAACCTCCCCACCGTTCAGGGCAATCGAACCGCAGTCCCTATCATCCCTAGGACAGTGAGCTCCATTCGATTCTACGACCGAATTAGGGTTTCCCACCATCACTCCAGATACCAATCCGTTGGCCCTGACTCCAGAGTCTCGCTCGAGCGGGGAGATCGAGAACTTAGCACCGAAGTTGACGTCGAAAACGGCGGCGACAGCGAGAGGCCCAGCCTCAACATTGGAGTGGAATTGAGAGGGTGCTTCCGCTCCAGGCTGCGCTGGAGGATGGTGACGCGGGACGGGGTGATCGAGGCCTGGAGATCGGTTCGAGCGGAGAGACACTTGCGCGCAGGCTTGGAGTAGGACAGGCAGACGGACCGCTTCGGATTGGTGGAGCGGGTTGTTTCCACCATTTTTGCAGCGCTGTGGCGGACGATGGCAGCGATCCGGCTGGGGAAAGGAGGGAACTTGAGGAGGAGGAGGGTGGTTGGGGATGAGTATCGAAACGGGGTCGGATTCGAGTTCGGGAATGGTTTTGCAAATCAGATTCGGGTTGCGAAATGGACCTGCATTTTCCCGGAAATTGGGAGATGATTTTTGGGAATCTGAAAGAAACGATAGGGGCAGAACACGGGGGCGATTTTATTTATATGTCGGCTGAACGGTGGAGCACATATTTTTGAATTACTAAAGAGATGCGCGGCGGCCTCTCTGATTCATATCCGAAAAGTGGCGCATGGTGGCCAATCGATAATGGTTGCCGCCGTCACGCGATCCGCAGGGCCCAAAGGTGCAACATTGTAGGCTCAGTAACGCTTTTAAGGCTTATTCGCCGGAGATCCATTGATTTCTGGATTGGATATCATGACAATGAATCATAAGGCAATGGGTCAGGTCGGGTAGGGTTTTGGCATTACCCAACCCAACCCGAATCATAAATCAATGTGTTCCGACTCGACTCGAAAAGCATATACCCGAAGCAATAATGTGGGTCAGATTGGGTCGGGTCTGGGTTTATGTTTCACCCCTGGTTCCTCTACTAGCCAAGTTTTGAAGCATTGCAGTACATGTGTCTCTACTAAGTTTAACAAAAGTGAAGTTCAACAAAACGAAAAGTGAATGATATAAACCTAAGGGAGATGACACATCCTTTGCATACACAGCAAGAAATTCTATCATAAATTTCTCTTCAATTTTCCTTCCATGAAGGAGGAGAGGAAATTTCTAGGAACTGATAAAAAGCAGGCGGCTAAACCAAGTACACAGAATGTTTATAACTGACCAAGACTATGCTACTTGACAAATGAAAGAACCAAAAGCTTGAAACGGCTCACGATGAGTTCAAAGATTTGATGACCTCCAGCACAAAATCTTGCTAATTCAAAACAAACATGTTAGTGCATAAGATGAAGGAGAGGCTCCTAAAATTCGAACACATCAATCATCTATCATCTACTTACACCAGATATCATGATAACTATCAGCGAAGAACACCATACGAGCAGAATGCATTGCTAGTAACCCTTAGTTTACTCTTTAAAATAGTTCATTCACTTTGCAACATGGGGTAATAAATATGCACAGTAAAATATCATCGGTATTTCCTACATCTGGATTTAAGTAAATCATCTAATCAGAACATGTTTGAACATATCAAGCAGGAAAATGGTGGTAATCGAGATTGAAAAGCTCAGTGATTGATTTCAAGGTTCAAGATGCATTACCCGAGAGCACAGCAGACTCCTACTAGGCCACACTAGCACCACACGCACTGTTCTGCAAGCTAAAACGCAAAGCTTGGTTTTCAGCCATGGCATACTGAAGTAACGTCCCAAGTCTCCTACATTCCCCTCAAGGTATTTGCTCTTCACCTCCAGATCTTTGACATACGCTTTCTTCCTCTCTCTCGACCTAACAGCAGCATCCCTATTCCTCAGCTGCCTGAAATATATCAAACAACCTTCCGTTGGGATGGCTTCGATAATATCATACATGCTGACTAATGAACAAATTAGCAAATTCTATCTCTACATATTTATCCCTTACAGAAATTCTCGGACAGTCCTATTCACAATTCTGAAATCCTATGGAAGCGTTTTAAGCAATATATCGACAATCACTCCACTGTACAGGAGGCGACCATACGCCTAAATTGAGTGAAAGAAATTACAAAGCACTATACCTTGGCAAGGCCTCGATGCCCACAATTCCGTGAGCAAACATCCCTGTTTAGATTCAATACCACTAACATAAAATACAATATTTCACGAAATTCCAGAATGTTGACTTCAATGGCAAAACTCCCTCGCGACTAATTCCATGTGCAAAAAGCACACCAATAAATCCTAAAATTCAACCAGTTTCTTCTCCAGAAAGACGTATTAACAAAGATCCCGCAGAATTCAACACAAAGCGACCAATCGAATAATTTAGCGGCACTGATCAATCAATGTACCTCCTGAGCTTCTTAGAAGCAGGATCATAGGCTTCATTGCCACCGTTAGCCCCATCAACCTTCGCAGCCTCAACCCCGCCGTCATCAACTATCTAGGCTCCTCCTTGTCACCGGACCCGTCGGCTATCTCTGCGGACACATCTCCGGGGGAGTCAACAAGCACGTCAGCAAGGAACCTATCATAGAACTGGCTTGAATCAGCCCTAATCCCGCTACCGACAACTCTGTCGTCCTCGTCATCTTCGTCGGGATGTTCTCGATCTCGTCGAACCACGAGAGCCCCGATTCTAGAGATGATAACACGTTCATCGAGGAGCAAGCACCGATGACGTAGCCGGCCTCTGGGAGGTCACCAAAGAAGCTGTCGAGGTCGATGTGAGACATCACATCGTCCTCCATATGCAATTCCATATCCACCATCAGAACACCAGGGAAAAAAAAACAACAAAACAAAAAAAGAAGGGGAAAAAGAAGATGAAGGCGACGATGGGAGATCTCTACAAAAACATTTGCTTTGCTTGCGGTGGTTCGCCGATCGAAAAGAGGGAGGGCACAGAGAGACAGGGAGGTCGCGTCCTGTTCGTCAGAGAGAGAAAGAGAGGGAGGGTAGAGAAAGAGGCGCAAAAAAGGAGACTCACAGAAGAAGAAATCTTAGTCAGTCCTATCTTCTCTTCTTTTTCTTATTTTGCCAGCTACTTGCCCTCACGTGAAATATCTTGAGAAGAGAACAAGAAATATGGGATGAGTTTGTCCATTAAAAATATGGGTTGGGGTTTATTGGGCCATAATATTACACAAGCACTGGTTCATCGAGGCCATACTTGGTTCTTTGGCAGCCAAGGTGAGATCTCTTAAGGTTGGAGCAAAGACCTCGATACCTATAACTAGGAATCGGGTTGTGCCCAGTTTCATGGTGATCAGGGCCAAGTCCATGCTTAAGTCACTAGTGCTTGATCCTGATTCCTTGGTGGTCAAGCCCACATCCCTTGAGGTTGGGCCAAGGCTCTAGTGCTTGTGCTCAGTTACCTTACTCTCACTTCTATGTTATCGGCGCCCAAGCTGGGTTCATCAAAGTTCTAGCCTAGTGTTACAGGTCGATCGATTTCAGTCGATCAAAACACTACACAACCTTAGGATTATCGATCCCAAGTCAGCCTTACGCACACACACTCGAAAACAAAACTCAAATGGACAAAGAGAGTGTATATTCACTTGTGAACGAACTAATACAAAGTGGGAGAGGGATCCCTATTTATACAAGAGTGGGTCGCATCTCATCCGTTGATTGTCCCTCTGATCCAATGGTGTATTTTAAATCCGTATCATCATTACAAGGCTACTCGTAGGCTACTCGATGGCTGTACACGACAGGCCCTTGGGAAGACCATGGGTCGCGCACGTCAGGCCTGGGGCAGACCATGGGCGTGTGTCAGAAGCAAGATCGGGGTTGCAAGTCCATCTGACACGTGATCAGCCGAACAGTCACGGGCTGCTCGTGGGCTGGCCGAACATTGTTCATGGGTCACTCATGGATTATGCATGGGCCTTTTGCTTGTTTTAATCATGGGTTGACTGTTGGCTGTTCTCGGGTAGCCCTTTGTGCGTGACACGGCCAATCACGGACGATCTTGGATCATGCTCTGTCCGTGGGCTGTGTCATTCTCCCCCACCTAATCAGGCGACGCCCTCATTGCGTCTGTGGCATGGAAGGCTTCGTCGTGCTTCTTGAACTACCACAAAGCCTCGGAGGGTTCCCAACTTACTTCACTCTCGGGAATGCCTCTCCACCGGATGAGGTATTCCTTCCTTGGCGCACGATATTTTTTCCGTATGATGCGGTCGTCCATGATGCACTCAACATCCCGATCATAGGAGGTCTTCGCCCCAAGGGGTGCTCGTCATGATGTGCCTCGATCCGGATCATCCTCGTCCGCATGGAACAGCTTCAGCATGCTCATGTGGAACATGAGTTGTAGCTTGAGCTTGGACGGCCAATCCAGCTTGTACGCCACCTTCCCATTCCACTGTATCACTCGGAAAGGGCCTTCATAGCGACAGATCAGCCATTTGTTTACGTTCCTATATCGAAGGATGATGTGCAATTTGGCCAGCACCAAGTCCTTGATTTGAAAATCCACATGCCGTCGCTTTTTGTCAGCCCATTTCTTCGTGCATTTCACGGCTCTATTATACATGCTCGCGCCAAGTTGGCGTGTTCATCCCATTCCTCAGTAATCTTGTACGCAGACGGACTGCTCCCTCGGTACCTCGAGGCGATCGCGCTTGGCGTGAGCGGCTGTTGCCCGATCATGATCTCGAACGAGCTTTGGTTCGTGGACTTGCTCCGTTGTAAGTTGTAAGAAAATTGGGCCACGTCAATCAGCCGTGCCCAATTCACTTGCATGTTGCTCACATAGTGCCCAAGATAGATTTCCAACAATGCATTCACCCGCTCCATCTGTCCATCGATTTGGGGATGCATGCTGGTGGAAAGGTTGAGACTCATCCCCAGCAACTTGAAGAGCTCAGTCCAAAATCACCTGGTGAATCAAGGGTCGCAATCGCTCACGATCATGCGCGGAACGCCCCAATACTCAATGACGTGCTTGAGGAACAGCTTGGCAGCTTCCTCGGTTGGGCAATCATTTATCGCTGGCACAAACGTCGCATATTTGGAGAGGCGATCTACCACAACCATGAGGGTCTGACATCCTTTGGACTTCGACAAATTCACAATGAAGTCCATGGAGACACTTTCCCATGGACGTTCTGGGATAGGCAATGGCTCAAGGAGCCTCGTGGGGGACCGTAGCTCTATCTTGTCTTGTTGGCAAATAAGACACGTTCGCACGTATGCTTCCACGTCATCCCGCATATGTGGCCAATAGTATTGATCTTCGATGAGTGCCATGGTGTGGTGGATTCTCGAATGTCTCGCCCATTTGGAGTCGTGGCACTCTTGTAGGACTTCCTTTTGAAGTTTCCCGTGGAGCGGCACATAGAGTCGCCATCCTTTAGTGTAGAGGAGATTATCCTCGAGCCAAAATCTCCTTGTCTTGCCCTCTTGAGCGTATCGAAGGAGGGCTTGGGCTGTTTGATCATGCTTCAGCCCCTCCTTGATATGATCAACCCATGGGCAGTCGGGTCGGCTCACCCCATTGGCCAATTCGAACTTCCTACTTAAGGCATCGGCCACGGAATTAGATTTTCCAGGCTTATATTCTAGCGCAAAATCGAACTCAGCTAGCAAGTCTTGCCACCGAGCTTGCTTCGAGCTGCACTTCTTCTAAGTTTGGAAGTAGCTCGTGCCCATGTTATCGGTCCTCACGACGAACTAAGATCCCAAGAGATAGTGCCTCCACATACGAAGGTAATGCACCACCGCGGTCATCTCCTTCTCTTGGACCATGTATTGTCGCTCGGTATCATTCAATTTCCGAGACTCGAAGGCAACCGGATGCCCTTCCGGCATCAAGACACCACCGATAGCAAAATCAGAAGCATTGGTTTCTACCTCGTAGGGCTTGTCGTAGTCGGGTAGCACAAGCACCGGTTCTTCAATCATGGCCTGCTTCAGCTGTTCGAGCGTCTCTTGGCACCGATCTGTCCACTCCCACGGCCTTTCTTTCTTCAGCATATTCGTGAGTGGTACAGTGAGGCTTGAATATCCTCGGATGAAACGCCGATAGTAATTTGTGAGTCTGAGAAAGGATCTCAGCTCTATCACCCTAGTTGGCAGTTTCCATTCAACGATGGCACGGATCTTGGCCGCGTTCATCCGCACTCGTCCTCCTCCGACGATGTGCCCAAGGAAAGGAACTTCCTTTTGAGCGAAGGCGCACTTCTCGCGCTTTATGTACAAATCGTTCTCCCGAAGGGTCTAGAAAACTTGGCTCAAATGCTTGACATGTTCCTAGAGTGCCCGGCTGTACACAACAATATCATCAAGGTAGACCACAACGAACCGATCAAGGAACGAATGGAGTACCTTGTTCATGAGGGTATAGAACGTGGCTGGCGCATTAGTTAAGTCGAAAGGCATGAAGAGGAACTCATACAACCCATAGCGAGTCACGCATGCTGTTTTCGGCTCATCCCCCTTGGCAATTCAAACTTGATAGTACCCTGATCAGAGATCGAGCTTGGAGAACCATCGCGCTTCCCCAGGCTGATCGAACAAGTCCACGATGAGTGGGATCGGGTACTTGTTCTTGATGGTGAGTTTGGTCAAGGCTCGGTAGTCTATGCACATACGGAGGGATCCATCGTGCTTCTTTTGGAACAATACCGGAGCACGGAACGGAGTCTTGGACAGCCGAACATATCCCGTGTTGAGCAGCTCTTTCATTTGTTTACACAGCTCTTCCAACTTGTGTGGAGCCATGCGATAGGGTGCCATGGTCAGCGGTCAAGCATCAGGCATCAGCTCAATCCGATGGTCGACTTCTCTCCGAGGAGGCAGCTTCTTTGGCAGCTCGAGCAGCATCACATCTTGGAAATCAGTGAGGACTCGGGACACCTCTTTCGGCACCTCACCTTCTTCCATGCCCTCCTCCTTCAATGCTACCAAGAAGGTCACCTTGCCCTTCTTTAGCCCTTTTGATAGTTGCATGACCAATAGCAACTTCCTATCGCGTCTCGATTCGCGGTAGATCGTGACCATGCATTGACACCACTTATCCATAATACATATACAATCCGTAAAGGGCATAATGCTCGCATTGATCCGATCAAGGAATCCCAAACCGAGTATGAAATCATAGTCGTCAAGAGGAATTACCTCGATATCCTCTTTGCTGGTCCATGGACCAAGGTGCAGCTCCACGCCCCTAGCCATGCTGCTAGTCGGGACTTCCTTGGAGTTCACTGTTTTAAGCCAACCGGCATTACTTGTCTCGATCGAAAGATTCAGCTTCTTCGCGGCCTCATTGGAGATGAAGAGGTCGGATGCCTCAGTATCCACGAGTACACTCATCATGGTACCACCGATCTTCACGTCCACAAACATCATCACTTTGGGTTCCTTGGCCTTCTTGGCCTTGACCACCCCAAGGATCCATAACGACCCCAACCGCACCTCCTCTCGCAATGCATCCTCTTTGCACAAGGTCGCCAGCTTCCCTCTTTTCGGACAATCTCGGGCCATATGTGGCCCGTCGCAAAAGAAGCACTTGTAGGTGCGTACCTTATGATGGTATCCTCCACTGCTCAACTTAGGTTAAGTCTTATGAGGGACTACCAAGGGTCTGCCCACATTCGAATGGTTGTACCGATTCCGATCTCCCCCACCAGTGGCTTTTTCTCTCGGTTAAGAGTCTGGCTTGTTGGCCGAGGGCGAATGTTTGTATTCCACGATAGACTCGGCCACCGAGGTAGCCGTTGAGAGATCCATTGCGTTGCACCGTTTGAGCTCTTGCTTGACCCATGGTTTGAGTCTGCTCATGAATGGGTGGAATGCCTCTGTCTCGGTTATGGACGGGATTTGGAGCAACAGCTCCGAGAACCGCTTCACATATTCACGAACTCCGCCTTTTTGCTCTAAGCATTTGAGTTCCCCACAGGCTTCTTTCTCCACATAAGCGGGGTAGTAGGTACGCCAAAATTTCTCGACGAATCGAGCCCATGTCACGATAGGGTCGCCATTCCTACCATTCGACCTACAACGCCACCACAACAGCACATCATCAGATAAATAAATGGCTGCGGTGTTTACCCGAATTACGTCGTCGGTCATCCCCATGGTCTGGAAGTAGTGTTCCATGTACCACAGGAAGTTGTCCACATCCTTTGCCACCCGGGAGCCCCTGAACTCCTTTGGCTTGGGTACATCAGCACGTGGTTGCACGGTGATTACCCCGTTCACACATGCAGCTTCAAACTCGGCGAGCTTGGCTTTCATCTCAGCCATTTCCGCGTGCATGGCCACCATCATGGCCTCCCAAGTCTCGTCCTGCTGCTGCAGCTCATGTGTGATGGATCCCAGCACTTCAACATGGAGCTCCCCCATGCCGGCCTAGAGTTCTTGCACTTCGGCCAAAAACTCCTCCTTACTGACTTCTGCTCCTTCAATGGTCCGGTGCAGGTCGTCCATCATCACTTGGACGTCTGTGACAGTCTCTTCTAGACCCTTCACTCGATTTTCCAAATCCCCCTTTGGATCCTTTGAACATGAGGCAATACGGCTCTTCTTTGACCAGGTGGCCCTCTCAGCTTGATGCCCACAATCTTCTCGGTCATCACCTTGAATGACCAGAGCATCAACACGAGGATCAACCATTGCGCTTGGAACATTGGCTTTGATATCACTTGTCACGGGTCGATTGATTTTGGTCGATCAAAACATCGCACGGCCTTAGGATTATCGATCCCAAGTTAGCCTTACGCACACACGCTCGAACACAAGACTCGGATGGGCAAAGAGAGTGTATATTCACTTGTGAACGAACTAATACAAAGTGGGAGAGGGATCCCTATTTATACAAGAGCGGGTCGCATCTCATTTGTCGATCGTCCCTCCGATCCAACGGTGTATTTTAAATCCGTATCATCATTACAAGGCTACTCGTAGGCTACTCGATGGCTGTACACGGCAGGCCCTTGGGAAGACCATGGGTCGCGCACGTCAGGCCTGGGGCAGACCATGGGCGTGTGTCAGAAGCAAGATCGGGGTTGCAGGTCCATCTAACACGTGATCAGCCGAACAGTCACAGGCTACTCGTGGGCTGGCCGAACATCGTTCATGGGTCGCTCATGGATTGCGCATGGGCCTTTCGCTCGTTCTGCTTGTGGGTCGACCGTGGGTTGTTCTCGGGTAGCCCTTTGTGCGTGACATAGCCGATCACGAACGATCTTGGATCATGCTCTGTCTGTGGGCCGTGTCACTAGATCCTTGGTGCCTGTTCTTGAGTTCTTGTGGCTAGGCTAGAGAAAGACCAACTTCAATCCCTTTTTTGAAAAAAAAACGCTCACTTTAAATCTTTGCTAGAAATTTTCCCAAATTCTAATCCGGTTATTCTATATCATGTTTAACATTTCAATTTAGTCCGATTTTATTTAGTTAGATTAAATTTCGAATTTTCATCTACATGATATGACAGCAAATTAAATTATGTAATAGAATTTTATTGATAATATAAGAAGTAATTTACATGAATTAGTAAATAGAAAAGAGAAAAGAAAAAAAAAAGGCATTTGATGAACTCATTTAATACCACCGACCAAAAAAAAAAGAATCCATTTAATACGTAACTAATCGGTCAACGTATGAATGGAAAACAAGCTTACCAAAATTGCTATATATATAGATCGAGATGTCCAATTCCTAAAATATAATTTAAAAAAAAAAAACGCCTAATTGACCCTTTTGTTCGGTCCAAAAACATGCCGAGAAAGAAGGATCCGGTGCGGCGCCATGTTGAGGCTCTGATCAAGCACCACTTAGCCGGAACTGCTGGGGAAGGGATCAAGGGCTGCGAGGCCGTCTCTCCCCAAGTGAGATCAAAAGCCCAAGAAGCATTGAAAAAAAGTAAAAGAGCAAAGGAATCGAGCAATTTGGCTGCGGGCAATGAAGGTGCTGGGAGAGAGATTTCATCAGCAGACGTGCCGAACTGGAGCAATGCTGTAAGTTCATCAGCCTCTCTTCCCTGACCGCAACCCAATCAGTCTTTTCCTGGGTCACAACCCCTCAATCTCATGCCGTTGATTCTCACATTCAGCTGCAAAATTTGAGTTTGAGCGATCCCTGCAGCTTCGGAGTCCTCGCACCTGAAGCTTTGCCATGCCCACCGAATGCGGAAGAGGGAGAACAAATTCCGGAGGGTTTCTGGGAAGGCCTGCCGAACGATGGTGTAAGTTCTTCAGTCCCTCTACCCTGTCCGCAACCCAATCAGTCTCTTCTTAGGTCACAACCCCTCAATCTCATGCTGTTGATTCTCACATTCAGCTGCAGAATTTGAGTTTGAGCGATCCCAGCAGCTACGGAGTCCTCGCACCTGAAGCTTTGCCATGCCCACCGAATGCGGAAGAGGGAGAACAAATTCCGGAGGGTTTCTGGGAAGGCCTGCCAAACAATGGTGTAAGTTTTTCAGTCCCTCTACCCTGTCCGCAACCCAATCAGTCTCTTCCCGGTCACAACCCTTCTCATGCTTCTCATGTTGTTGATTCTCACATTCAACCGCAGAATTTGACTGACCCCAGCAGCTATGGAGTCCTCGCATCTGAAGCTTTGTCATGCCCACCGAATGCGAAAGAGGGAGAACCCAATACAGCGGTTCCACAAGGTATGTGCATCTCCAACTTCAATTAATGTCAAAGCTCATGTAATAGGCCTAATTTGTCTTCTAATCCTTACTTAAGAGTAGATATATAGGCAGGACGCTTAGACTATTAATGCATATGGTAACGTTTATGTTTCCGGGAATAGTTTCTTTTGAGAAACACTTTTTTCTAGTTTTGTTCTGGGGAATTGTTTCTGAGCATTTTAAGGTGTTTGATAACTATAAAAAAATATGTTCCGGGAACAAAAACACGTTTGGTAAAACCCTAAAAAAATTTGTGACTTAAAATTTTTTGTAATATATTAATAATCTTATTACATTTTTTCTTTTTTTCTTTCCTTTTTTTTTTCCCTTATCCTTCCTCTTTGCCAGTCGCTTGCTTGGCCATGGCCGGCCGTCACCGGCCTTGGGGGAGCCTCGCCGGCCACCGGCAAGGTCCCCTTGAGCCTCACCGTGGCTTGGCCTCACTATGGCCAAGCGAGGCTCAACCTCGCCCAGATTTGGCGAGGCCTGGAGACGCCGACCCAGGCAACGCCGGGCCTCACGGTGGCTGGGCGAGGCTCGGCCTAGCCAAATTTGGGCAAGGTTGAGCCTCGCCCGGCCACGGTGAGGCTCCCCTAAGCCTCACTGGTGGTCGGCAAGCTCGAGGCAACCTTGTCGGGGGCCGACGAGGCTCCGACGAGGTTGCTGGGCTTCGTCTGGCCAATGGCTGGCCATCGCCGACTGGTGACCAACTAAGGAAGAAGAAAGGAAGAGAAAAAGAAAGAAAAAAAAAATAAGAAAAAAAAACTTGTTTCTTGAGTTGTTCCCGAGCACAAGAAACAACTTTTATTTTTTGTTTCTCATTTCCCTTTCAAATTTTTTCCCGAAAACAAAAAATAGAAATGGGTGTTCCCCAAAACGTTACCAAACAGCCCCTAAGCTCCATTTGATTTGACGACCGAATTAGGGTTTCCCACCGCCACTTCAGATCGCTCCCCATTTTGGAACCCAAATCTGTGCCGACCAATCCGTTAGCACTGATTTTGGCACCTCGCTCGAGCGGCGAGATTGAGAACTCGGCATTGGAGTTGACGTCAGAAACGGCGACAACAGCGACATCCTTGAGCCCTAGCCACAAGATTCAAGTGGAATTGAGGGGGTGCTTCCGCTCCAGGCTGTGCTGGAGGACGGCGACGCGGACGGGGTGGTCGAGTCTTGGAGATCAGATCCGAGTGTAGAGGCATGTGCATGAGGGCTTGGAGCAGGACGGGCACACGGGCTGCTTCGGATTGGTGGAGCGAGCCATTTTTGCCATTTTCGCGGAGCCGGGGTGGACGGTGGCAGCCATCCGGCTAGGCAAGGAGGAATCGTGAGGAGGAGGATGGTCAGTGATGCAAATCGAAACGGGCTAGGATTCGGGTTCAGGAATGAGTCTGTGAATCAAATTCGGGTTGTGAAACGGACCCGCATTTCCCCATAAATCGGGAGATGACTTTTGGGAATCTGAAAGAATCGGTAGGGAACAGAGTGCGCAGGGGCGATTTTATTTATGTTTGGCCAAAACGGTTGAGCAAATAGCTTTGAATTTACTAAAGAGTATATGGGCGGCAACCTCTATGATTCAAATCCAAAAAATGGCATGCAGAGGCCAATCGATAACGATTGCCGCCGCAAGGCGAGGTTGGATGTCATGGCGGCAACCATGTGGTGGAGATTGTGTTATAGATGAAGTCAAATATTTGTTTTTAGGGACTTTTTTGTCTTTTCTATTAGATTTCCTTTTAGGTTAAAAGTGGTATCTTTATATTAGCGATGAAAAAACCCTAGCCGTCAAGACGCTGAAAAAGGAAATAGAGAAGCAAGAAAAAGAGAGAAGAAAAAAGTGAGTTTTTTTCTTGATGATGGTTCTCAATCTCTTTGTGCTCTGATATTGAAAGAAGATCATCGTTGTATTCCGATTTTTTCTAAAGTCTAGTGGATTCGCATAGTGCCTCTACGCGGAGACGTAGCCCAGGTTTGGGTGAACTTCGATAACAAATTTTCTGGTGTGTTCATTTGATTCTGCTCTTTTATTACTATATTATGTCTGCTGAATTGTTTGCGAGCGTTATTTTTCTGGAATCGACGTGCGATTTCGTAACAACTGGTATCAGAGCCTGGGTTGGCTAATCGAGAATATCGAGGGTTTTTCAGTGACATTCAATTGAAAGCAAATAGGATGGCAGAAGATAAAATCATAATCGATAAGTTCAATGAGGAAGACTTCGGATGGTGGAAACTACAAATAGAGGATTATCTTTATCAAAAAGATCTCTATGCACCACTTGAGGGTTGGAAACCCGAGATAGCGGAAGTGGATCCGACAGCAGAAACCGGATGGAAAATTCTTGATCGAAAGGCATTAGGTGCAATTCGTCTAGGGTTGACGAAAAAGACAGGGTACCACATCGCGAAAGCAAAAACTGCAAAAGAAGCCATGGATATTCTAACGAATATTTATGAGAAGCCATCCACATCAAATCAGGTATTTTTGCTGAAGAAACTGGTTAATATGAAGTTATCTGATAGAGGTTCTGTGGCAGAGCATATTAATAGTTTCACACAGGTCACGGGTCAATTGGAATCCGTAGGCATAAATTTAGATATGAAGTTTCAAGCTTTATTATTTTTATGTTCTCTTCTAGAAAGCTACAATACCGCAGTGCAGGGAATTTCGAGCACCATGAAGGATGATTTAACTCTTGATGATGCTATGAGTAGTATCATGGATGAAGAGATGCGAAGGAAAGTCTCAGGTGGAGATAATTTTTCTGCATCTACATCTTCAACGGCACTTGCAATGGAGAACCGTGGAAGAAGTAAAAGTAGAGGAAAATTTAGCGGGCTTAGCAGATCACAATCAAGGGGTAAGAGACAGGTTGCAAAAGATGAATGTTGGTTTTGTCACAAAACTAGACACCGGAGGTTTCAGTGTGAAGCCTACAAAAAGAAGCAACAAGATGAGAATCAAGGTGCTAATGTAGTTAGCGATGAATCTTTGCTAGATAACTTGTGTTTGTCTGCAGGGTTTGACTTGAAAATAGATAAATGGTTTATTGATTCTGGCGCTTCTTTTCATTGCACCTCGCAAAGAGACATATTTGATGATTATGCCAATGGAGATTTTGGACAAGTGGTTGTGGGAAATGGCCACATGTGTCCAATTATTGGGAAAGGAACCGTGACTATGAACATCTCAGGTGGAGGACGTCTAGTTTTGTGTGAAACTAGGCATATTCCGGAATAAAAGAAAAATCTGATTTCAACTAGTAAACTTGACCAAAAAGGTTTGGTAATAACCTTTGGCTGCGGAGAGTGGAAAATAACCTCAGGGGTAAGAGTAGTAGCAAAGGGAAAGCGTACGGGTACACTTTACCTTCTCCAATGAGACAATATCAGTGATATAATTGCAACTACAATGACTACAGGTAATTTATCTACTCTTTGGCATTATCGTTTGGAACATCTTGGTGAAAAAGGTGTAAAGCAGTTACACTCGAGGAAATTACTTCCGGGTTTGCAAAAAGTTGAGTTAGATTTTTGTGAGAGTTGCATTTATGGAAAACAGAAGGCTGTTAGTTTTCAATTGAATGGGAGATAAAATAAAGGTCAGAAGTTAGAGTTGGTTCATACTGATGTGTGGGGACCTGCTTAGGAACTCTCTTATGGTGGTAAGAGATATTTTGTCACATTCATTGATGATGCAACAAGAAAGACTTGGGTCTATGCTCTTAAAGAAAAATCAGAAGTATTCGGGATGTTCAAAATGTGGAAGACCATGGTAGAAAAAGAAACAGGTTATTAGATTAAAGCTTTAAAATCTGATAATGATGGAGAATACACAAGTAAGGAATTTGCAGAATATCTGAGTTGAGAAGGCATACACAGGCTAAAGACTGTTCCTAGAACTCCTCAAGAGAACAGTGTAGCTGAAAGAATGAACAGGACTATTCTAGAACGTGTGAGATGCATGAGACTACACGCAGGTCTCCCGCTACACTTATGGACTGCCACAGTTGATGCAGCTGTTTATCTTATCAACAGAAGTCCATTTAGTGCGTTGGATGGAGAAATACCACAAGAACGGTGGTCAGGTAAAAAGATTAATTATTCACATCTAAAGGTATTTGGTTATATTGCATATGCTTTGATTGACAGGGAGGATAGGAAAAAGCTTGATGCTAAGTCCCAGAAGTGCGTCTTTATCGAATATGGTGGCGACAAGTATGGTTATAGGCTTTGGGATTATGAAAATAACAAAGTCATCCGCAGTCGCAATGTGGTATTCCATGAAGAAAAGATGTACAAGGATCGTCAGAGAGAGACAGAGCATGAGAAGGTAGTACAACCAGAATATGTTGAATTAGACACAATGCCCGTGAAGATGTTTCCAGTAGATCAAAGTTCACCTAAAAGAGAGCTTCGAGATGAGCCTATTATCAGTGAAGAGATAATTCAAGAAGAACGCAGTGATTCGGAGCAAACGAATGACCCTAAAGTACCTGTCTTGAGGAGATCTACACGTGTGAGAAAGCCAAAGGTAATTTTTGATCCATCAACTAATACTGTTCTGAGCCATATCTTATATACAGATTCGGGAGAACCGGAGACTTACAATGAGGCAAAGGCAGACACGTCTCACTTGCAGTGGGAGTGTGCTATGAAAGACGAGATGAGTTCGTTACTTCATAACAAAACTTGGGAGTTGACCAAGTTGCCCACAGGTAAAAAAGCTTTATTAAACAAATGGGTGTACAGGGTTAAAAATGAAGCAGATGGTAGTATTAGATACAAGGCGAGACTTGTAGTCAAGGGCTTTTCTCAAAAAGAATGGATCGACTACTCCGAGATATTTTCACCTGTAGTGAAAATGACATCAATTAGAGTTCTGCTGAGTATAGTTGCAGTGGAGGATCTTTATCTTGAGCAGTTAGACATAAAAACAGCATTTTTACACTGTGACTTAGATGAAGAACTATACACGGCACAACCTAAAGGTTTTGAAGTCAAAGGTAAGGATCACATGGTATGTCGCTTGAAGAAAAGCTTATATGGCTTGAAACAAGCTCCGCGACAATGGTACTTAAAATTTGATGATTTCATGCAAGAAAAAGGATTTGCACACTGTGAGTTTGATTGTTGACGCCTAAATTTTAGGGACCCGTTTAGTCATTTATTGCATTAAAAAATTAAGGGTTAATTTTATCCTTGAAAAAATAGTCAATTGCATAACATATAGTTTTAGGTGCATTTATGTTTTAATTTGCATTTACATTGGGTCGGTGACAAATTGGTTTTATTTGGTGGTTTTGAATTTTAAGCTGACAAGTCGGACTAAGCCCACGAAGAGAGCAATTTAGCCTAAGCCCGTATTTGAAAAAAATCCTATTGCAATTTTTGAAAAAATCAATAGAGAATATTCATTTTTTGCAAAGGAAATCTAGAAGAGGTGTGGAAAATAATAAGTGATATTACATTTGGAAAAAGGAATTTTCGTGGATATGGATTTGGAAAAATTAAAACCCTAATTCGCGGCCTATAAATAGATTAAATGCGTAGGGTTTGAGGAGGAGGCCACACATTGAACATACGGCCAAGAGAATACACGTGAATAGAGAGAAAAGAGAGGGACTTCTCTCGGCCAAACGAAGGAGCCCGTTCATTCACGAAAAGGGGAGAAGTGGGGTCTTCAAGCGTGAAGCTCGGTCTCGCGATTGACCACCACCTACCGCTACCCCAACTACTGCCGTCGCTACTGCCCAGACGCGCCACGAGCCCTATACTCTTAAGTTCCAGCAATTCCATCGAGGTCTTCGTCCAATTAAGCAATCCTCAGCAAAGCCCAATCACTACTCGACAAGATCAAGATTTCGTGGCGAGCTTCATCCGAAGCCATGGAGCTTCGCTGTTAAGCCATGAGACGGTCATAGATTAAAAGGGGGAATTTTTTCAACCTCTGCAATTTTTGTCCACAAAGTCAAGCACTTTCACCTAGAAGGAGAAGAGTGGACGTGCACAAAAGGGAGCCCTTATAGGCTGAACACGAGTTTATGATAAAAAGCACAAGATGTGGTTTCTCTCGTGCATGATCTGTTGAAGGCAGTCCAAACAAATTTTCTTTGACCAAATCTTGCAGGTTTTCAAACGATCTTGCCACGGTCCAGCAAAATCCAGTCCACAGTCAAAGTCAGTCGTTGTCCAACATCGATGGAGTCCCCTGCGACAATTCTGTATGGTTCAGGCCTGATGTCGTGACGTTGCCGTTGCTCTTTCATGACTAATCTGCTGTCCTCGACGAGCAGCCACGGAACCGTCGAGCACCTGCTGATTCTTGCACCACTATTGAGCTCGTCCCCAGATCAAGCCGGACGAATGAGTTTTTGTTTTGTTTTGTAGGTAATTGGTCAGCCCCTTTGCTGTACCGAATTCAATGACCCGTTTGGCGAGCCTAAAGTTCACGATCAAAAGAATTACTAGAATCTCGATTGAATAATTCCAAGTGGTGAATTTATCTTCTTTTGCATGTTGTCCGGATTGGGACAATAACACGTGTGATTCTTTGTGATTTTACTTCATGCATGCAAAAGAATCTTCTTTGGCCAAATGAGCGTGAGCAGCTTGGGCGCGTGGCGATGTGCAAATCTCAGTGAAGAAAAATAGCCACACTATCTTTGTCCGCCATCCTCGCAACGTCATTATAAGCCATGCCATGAGCAGCAGCGAAAGTCCAGCCATGCCTTGCTGTCCTAGTCCGTGAGCCGTCCGTCGTCGCCACCAACCATACCACCGTGAAGTATCATCACCATGCACATAACGCTTGCTGCCATTCACTGTCAAGGAACCGGTTGCGATCCCAGTCCAATTGCGCTTGGTCCAAATTTGGAAAGAATATCATTGAATTAGGTAAGACTCTTGATCAATTTGATTTTCATATATCTCGCTGCCTAATTCGTAATATCGCAATCTTTCTTTGAATGTTTGATCGATATTGCTATATCTAAAAGATCTCTTGATCCCTCATGAATTGGGAAATCTTCCTAATTTCACAACGTGCATACGATTGACAGTCCGATTTCACGCTCGAAATATGACTCGCAATCACACGGAAAAATCGCCAATCCAATCTCACGCTCGAGATTCAATTCGCGGTTTTATTTAAAATTGGCCAATCCGATCTCATGCACGAGATACGATACGTCAATTTATTTCCCAAAATTAAATGGACATGGATGATATCTTGCTTGATTTTGTGCCGTGTTGTTTTTGATGCCTTTATTTGTTCGCTCCCGTAAAAGAAAAAAAAATAAAAAAACATTTGAGTTAGATTAGGTTCATGTTAGAATTACTTATTTTAGGATTATTTTGCATGTTTAGAATAGGAAATTTATTTATTTCGAATTCCTTAAATAAAAATCCAAAAAAGATGCATTCATTTAAGATGTTAGTTTTATATTAGGATAGATTACATGCTTATTAAGAAAATAAAAAATCATGTGCACATCATATAGCGTTAGGGTCACGAAATGCACGTCATTTAGTGATTGTTGCTAGGTTCATTTAATTAGAAATTGCCCGTCATTAGAATTAAGTCATTAGGTTAATTTAGATTGCACATTTAATCATTGCATTTCTTTAGAAATTATTTTACTCATGTCATACAACTTAGGTCATATTGCCATGTCATATCATCTTAGATTAGTAGCATGCATTGCATGATTATCATTAAATAAATGAAAACAAAAAGGGAAATTGTGTGTTAATTAGAAATCATATTTAGGACTACTAATGTGAATTCTAAACTAACAACGCAGATGCTTTCGTTGCTATGAGGTAAGTCCTGCAATTTATTCCTTTGCTTTCTTGAGTGTTAAATTGGTGGTTTGCATACCTGCATGGTCACCTCACATGTTAAGGAATTAAAATCAATTCAAGTTGCTTGCCAAACAATTTTTTCAAAATAAAAGATAAAGGTACCGAAAGGGCGTTAGAGAAATCTAACGTAACCAAGTCCCCGAACTCACAAATCTCTGGTTCGTAGGAGTAAAGTAAAACTCCCATTACTTTACTTGGGTTTCTAATCGACCCACCAAAAATAGATTAGTGGCGACTCCTAATTAAAAATTAATTGCATGTTAAGAACTTGAATCTAAGTCGCGAATTAGTATGGGCTTGGGAGAGCCCGTGTTAAGTCTAGGCTTAACAATCCATTAGCCAAACTCTAGGTGGTCCACACCCAAAAAAATTGGTCGCGACACTGATCACTGTGTTTATTTTCGCAAATATGATGATGGTGACATTGTGTATCTCTCTTTATATGTGGATGACATGCTGGTGGCTAGTTCCAATATGAAGAGAATCGTAGAAGTGAAAAAGATGTTATCATTACAGTTTGCTATGAAAGACTTGGGAGAGGCCAGGAATATTTTAGGCATGAAAATCATCAGGGACAGGAAAAATAAGAAATTATGGTTGTCGCAGGAAGACTATGTGAACAAGGTGTTAAAGAGATTTAACATGGACAAGGCAAAACTGGTTGCAACTCCTCTAGTGAGTCACTTCAAACTTTATAAGGATATGTGTCCAAGCACTCAGGCTTTGAAAGATGAGATGGCGATAGTTCCATATGCATCAGCAGTGGGGAGTTTGATGTATGCCATGGTGAGCACGAGACCAAACATTGTACATGCAGTGGGAGTTGTGAGTTGATATATGCAAAACCCAGGTAGAGAGCATTGGAATGCAGTTAAATGGATATTGAGATATCTAGCAGGTACTTCTAATTACTCACTTTGTTATAGTGGTACATCTCTAGAGTTGCAAGGTTATGTAGATGCAGATCATTCGGGTGATCGAGATAGTGGTAAGAGTACCACTGGATATGTCTTTACAGTTGCAAGTACAGCAGTGAGTTGGGTATCTCAACTACAAAAAGTAGTGGCTTTATAAATGACAGAGGCAAAATATGTAGCGATTACAGAAGCCTCTAAGGAAATCATATGGTTACAAGATTATAATGAGTTACATCGAAAACAGCCAGTCAGTACACTTTGGAGTGATAGTCAAAGTGCAGTGCACTTAGCAAAGAATGCAGCTTATCACTCAAGGACTAGACATATCAAGAAGCGTTATCACTTTATCAGGTCAGCATTGAAAGATAATGAGTTAAAGCTACAAAAGATTGATGGATCGAAGAATCCAGCTGACATGATGACCAAGGTAGTAGACAGAGAGAAGCATATTTTCTGTACTACTACCATTGGTATTACTCCATGCTAATTGATGAGGAGTATCACAGAGGCACAAGTTTTTCAACTACTATTTCTTGAAGAAGATGGATGCAAAGTTGCTTGGTGCTTAGGTATATTTGTCTACAAGTGGAAGATTGTTATAGATGAAGTCAAATATTTGTTTTTAGGGGCTTTTTTGTCTTTTATATTAGATTTCCTTTTAGGTTAAAAGTGGAATCTTTATATTAGCGATGAAAAAACCCTAGCCGTCAAGATGCTGAAAAAGGAAATAGAGAAGTAAGAAAAAGAGATAAGAAAAAGAGTGAGTTTTTTTTCTTAATGAGGGTTCTCAATCTCTTTGTGCTCTGATCTTAAGAGAATATCATCGTTGTATTCCAACTTTTTCTAAAGTCTAGTGGGTTCGCATAGTGCCTCTGCGCGGAGACGTAGCCCAAGTTTGGGTGAACTTCGATAACAAATTTTCTGACGTGTTCATATGATTCTGCTCTTTTATTACTATATTCTGTCTGGTGAAATTGTTTGTGAGCTTTATTTTTCTGGAATCGACGTGCGATTTCGTAACAGATTGTTCTCGTAGATTTATCATGCCATGAGTCAGCAAGCACCGCAGCAATAGTCGAAATTATGATGACGAATAACCGAAATCATGCATCTAGACCACAGTAAGTATCCACTAAGATCAGATGGTCAACAAGTTAACAATTGAGGCCCTTGAAGATTTTAGCAGAGGAAGTTGATCTGTTCTTTGGATCCTCGGACTACGGTCGCAGTTTGCGCTTCAGATTGTAATAGCAGCCTCGGGGTTCCTCCTTTCGAAGTCTTATGGGTATGTATCACTTAGACGTCCTAAGCTTCATATCAGCTGCTAATGATGCTGCGGCTACGGAGCTTCACATGAAATCGCCTTCTTGGAATTTGCATGAGTATTGTCCAATTTCAACATGGTGAGAAACTTTTTGGCCGAAAAAAAAAAAATATGGTCGATGTTTCGGATTAGCCAAAGGACAATGGATCTGAATATCTAAGAAACTAGGGGACTAGCAAAGTCTACTTCTTATCCAGCTTAGAACTAAAAGGAAAATTTATAAAATTTATTATTATGATTGATCTTTCCAGAATGATTCCTCCTAAAGAAAAGAGAGAATTTTGGGCAATACCGCCTTTAATTTGTTTGTGTTTAGAAATGATTTCAAACATGATATTGCATAAACTTGTCGATTGAAAATGTTGTGCCACATACGATACTGCTCGCTCTTTTGGATTAGAGCAACTTGACCTAGATTGAACTGTTTCAACATTAGACTATTTAGAATAATTGATTTGTTTAGTGATTTTATCATATTTGGAAACATAGACTTGGAAGTTTTCTTTTCGCCCTTTGTTGTCGAAAGAAGAATAAAGAATTGCATAGCTATCACCCTTGTTTTGACAAATATAGTAGCTTCCCACGCCTGGGGTAAGACGATGAAACTCGCAAGGGTTCGTCCTGAGTCGGCTTGTGCTTCGCACACTGTCCTGTAACCAACTTGTCAGCTTAGTACCCCGATTACCTTATACTCATTTTCTTCAATTATTATTTTAACACACAGAGAGAGGACCAATGCTGAGGTCTTGATGAGCATCAACTACCCTTGAGCAACCACTTCAACACTTCCTTGAAGAGAGAGGAAACACACCTTCTCTTCGGTTCCATTTTCCTTCTTTTTTTTGTGGTCTTTGCCTTTTTATTTTTTTATTTTTTTAAAAAAAAATTTGCCTTTTCTTTGAGATGTCACATTAGCGCCACGCATTCTCAAAATTTTTAGAAATGTCATATCTCCACTTTCCATCACTTAAATTGAACGCATCTAATGACTTGATTGCTTTAATTAAATTAGTTTATAACTTGATATTACTTTCATCATAAGTTCTAGAAATTAGGTGCCCATATTAAAAGAAAAAGAAACATTGAAGATAGAGAGAGAAGGGGCTGGTCTTGTATCCGGTTCATGCCACATCAGCAAGTTGATAATGTTACTAGCCATGAATTATGGAGGAACTTGATTTCATTAACAAAGA